>CM056724.1:44240445-49240445 GCA_029844215.1 Przewalskia tangutica | reverse complement strand
ATTATTCTATGTGTGCCTTGATAAGTACTTTGGCTTGTTTAATTGAGAATTATTCTATGTGTGCCTTGATAAGTACTTTGGCTTGTTTAATTGAGAATTATTCTATAAGTGCCTTGAGTTTATAAAATGAAAGTCTAAAGATTTTATGAACTTGCCTATGTGTGTTGGTGATAGCCTTTGAGTGCAAGTATTATATTTACGCCGCGACTTCTCGGTTGGAGGGCATGTCTTGTTGTAAGTTTACTTGGACGTCTGCAAGCGGTGATGTGGGATTCCAGGTATGCTTCCATTATTTGTATTACTCCTGGACATGCTTATACGATGTGGGATTAGGGGCATGTGACCGAGGCGGGTTAGATTCGGTTGTTTGTGTTACCCATGGTCATGCTTATACGATGTGGGATTCCGGCATGCGACCACGTGGGATATTTTTATTCCATGGATTCGCCTCCATGAGATTTAGTACGCAGTGGATCCGTAGTTAGCTTCGTACTTGCCCCGTCGGTGGACGCGAGATGGATCTCGTAGTTGGCTGCGTACTTGCCCCGTCGGTGGTACACGATTTGGTCTGATGAACTCGGTAGATAGCTTCGCACTTGCCGGCCATATCTCGTGGCACAGCCGGATCTCGTAGTTAGCTTTCGTACTTGCCCCGTCGATTGTCGACGCAGTGGATCCGTAATTGGCTTCGCACTTTCCCCGTCAGTTTATGATGCAGTGGATCCGTGGTTCGTTTTCCTACTTGTCGTCTGAGCTTTTAGGACACAGGTGGGACTTGGTGTTCATGTATGCCTATTGGTGTTATATTATATCATGGATCGCCGGATGAGGAAGCGATTCCACGGCATGATTGATATTATGGCGTGAGACCCATGGTTATATTATAGTAATGACTTTGAGGCGCGTCCACGACTTGATATGATCGCTTATGTATTGTGTATCGTAGGTTGGCTATCATACATGTCTCCTATTTTGTTTAGATCTTATGATTTCATTACGATTTCATCGTTTCACATACTTGGTACATTCTTCAGACCTCTCCTTCGGCTGCGTTCACGCCGCAGAGTTTAGGTACGTGATTTGGTGATCTGCAGTGTAGGACCGCCGTTCGAGTTTTGGATAGCTCCATTTGTTCGTGGAGTTTATCATTTTGGTATAGTTCCTTCAATACATGCTTTTATGCGATTGTGGATGCGGCGGGGCCTTGTCCGTCATAGTTGATATAACTCTTAAGTGCTGTATTCATATGTGGGATTGGACTCGTGTACAGTGTAGTGTCTTTTGATTATGTATATTATATGGAAGCCTTGTCGGCTTTGCCCTTGTACGTACGTTGGTTTTAAAAAAAAATAATTAAAATGAGGCGTTATTTAAATTCCGCAGTTTACTTGTGTTGTTAAGGTAGAAGGGTGCCCAGGTAGGGCATCAGTCACGGGCAGGGTTGGGCGTGGAGTGGTATCGAAGCGATCGATCCTCGGAATGTCTACAGACCGTGTCTAGTAGAGTCTTGATTATCGGTGTGTTGCGCGCCACACCCATAAATAGGAGGCTGCAGGACATTTAGGAGTTGGTTTCTATTCTTCTCACTCTAAGATCGTGTCATAGAGCTGTGTTAGTAAGATAATTCCTCTCTGACGTATTTTTGTGTTACAGCTATGCCTCCAAGGAGGGCAACAGTCGCCCAGAAGGGCAAAGGAGTAGCAGGAGCTACCAGTCAGACTCAGAGATTTGATAGGGCTTATGCCCAGGGTATACCGGATGTTGTTCCGCAGTCGGCGAGTTCTTCTGCGCCAGGTTTTGAGGCCCCAGCACCAGAGCCTCCAGTTTCTCTGTTAGGAGAAGACTATAGGGTCATGAGGGAAGCAGTTATATTATTGACCAAGATAGCGGTGCTATAGTTTCATCAGCAGGAGGTTATTCGGCCAGTACAGGCAGGTGTACAAAGGGTAGAGAGCCAACGCGGAAATCAGCGTAAGAGGGCTAGACCGGTTGGTTATCCCGGTGAGTTTTTGGACGAGCAGCCTCAGCAGCGAGTGAGATATTTGTCCCAGCCTACCCAGTACATACCCCCGCAGCTCACAGGTGGGAGATTTGATCCCACCAGGTATTTAGGAGCCGGTCCAAGCTCCAAGGGTCGAGGTTCTCAAAGGAGCAGAGGATTTTCTCAGTCGAGGCCACTTTTTCCTCAGTGTTTCCGATGTAGTAAGCGTCATTTGGGGAAATGCCGTTATGGCACAAGTGTTTGTTTTTATTGTGGCCGTCCGGGCCATATACTGAGAGTATGTCCTTTTAGAAAGAGCATCGGTGAGGTGGCTCAGCCTATGAGGCCGGTAGTTGGTTCCCTTTCCTCCACAACTGTGCGTCCCCCAGGGCAGGGTGTTCAGATGTCAGCCAACCGTGGTAGAGGTCAGGGTGGAGTTTATAGTTCTGGCGGTCCTTCCAACCGCATAGATGACGTGACTACTGGGCAGGATCAGGAGGCGACATCGCATGGGGTTACAGGTATATTTCGATTCTTTTGAATCATACGTGCATTGATAGATTCAGATTTCACCCTAGCGTATATGTTTTTCTTGTGTTGCTAGCAGTTGTAAGTGATAGTACCCCCAGAGGTAGGAATACTTTGATTAGTAAAGTGAAAAGTTAAGAATGTTGACAAGAATGGTAAGTGAACTGAGACTATAGTTGTGTAGAGTTCACAAGTTGTAGTTACCCCATAATAAGAATAAGACCAATAGGGAAGAATACACGGTAGAAATATTTCGGCTTACGTGACGAACCTCTAGTGAATAGGGGGATAGGGTGAGAAGTACCTTGAGATAAGAGAGAGATTTATTTCAGACTAAGAATGAGAAGTTAAGTGTGGCGATGAGTCTGGTTATGGACTCATTTCGGGTCAACCGGTAGTATGGAATGGGGTGATGTCAGTTAGAAATGGTCCCGTTATGTGATAGGGTCCCGAGGATGCAAGGCCCAAGTTTAGTTAATCATTGTACGAGTTTGTGGATGCGTTCCACGGAACTAGGTCGTAAGGACCGAGAAGAGCCTTAACGGGAATGTAAGTAACAATATGGCCAAGTTTGGATAGTAACTACAAGGATTGGAGAACAGAATCAATAATTGAAATTTTGTACGTATGCTAAATAAGTTTAGAAGTACGAGAAAGTATGACAAGTAAGAAAATAAAGGAACCTCTAAGGATCCCGTATTTGAGAAGATTGTAACCTTCGAGTATTGTGAGAAGGGACCACGGACGGAAGGTCCATTGATATGTTTACGTATGTTAGGTGGTGCTCATGTGTGGCATCGTTGGTCTTGTGGAATATTGATTGATAGGCATAGTATAGAGACTGTGCCGGAGTTTGTATAGCTAGACAACCGACTAAGAACATTCTGGGACGAATGTTTCTAAGGGGGGAAGAATGTTACACCCCTTAAGTCCAGGACATGTATAAGAGAATGTATGTAAGGAATCAAGACTTGAAAATTGGTACGAAAGGAAGAATTGTTTTTTCGACGGAAAATCTTTCGAACGTCGGAAAGGAAAAGTGTTCGTTGAGGAGAATTAGATTCTCAAAATGTATTATTTGAAGAGTATGAAACTTATTAACATTATGGAAATTTATTGTTACGGATTTGGTCACGTGGGGCCCACCCGAGAAATTTTACGTTTTGCGGGACCCACGAGGGTTACGGAATTTTATAGACGAATGAGAGGGCGACACGTGGCACCTCCCCCCACATGCCCTTGGACAAAATTTAGCAAGGTTAGAATGGTCATTTGACCATTATGGATGATAAGTCTTCAAGCTTGAGATTGTTGACTTGTCAACTTGTCCACTTGGCCATTATCCAAGTGTTCTTCATCCTAGACACTCAAGTGTTGCAATCTTGACCCTCCATTGTGTTATATATACACACTAGTAGCAAGACAAGGTCTTCCAACACTTAGAAAAAATCACAACATTTTTGTTCTCAGAGACTCGCTTCCTGTTCACCTATTTTGCCACAAGAAAATTTTGTAGTTTGGATCCATTATTCACAAGACTTAAACCCAAGGTCCCTAAGGGTATTGTAAGGATATCTCAATAGAAAGATTTCGGAAAAACGACGTTTTCACGTTAGTCGCAAGGCGAAAACCTAAGTAATTTTCCTAGTTTTGGATTGGAAATGGAAGAGAAGTTGTTTGTGAACTTCTAGAGGATTCAAATAGCGGATTGGAGCGTAAAGGAAAGGAGCTAAGAATTGCTAAGGAGCGACTTTGAATCTTGGAAATTTTAAGGGCTTGTAAAGGTATAAATCTTGTCGTTTTAGCAATTAAAGTTTACTTATCATTGTAGTTGTGGATATTAGCAAGCATGAGGTTTATATTATGAAGTTTGATAAGTGTATTGGCTATTGGAACCCTAATCCGAAAACTAGCATGTTTAGCCTTAAGATTACAATTCAAGTTGATTATTAGTTTAAGTCGTCGCATGTTGTATAAGAAGGAAATTGTAGTTGTTGAAATTGTTTATGACTATATAACATGTTAGACCTTAGAACTTGGAATTGGAAAAGGATTGGAAAAGACTTAGTGTTGTTGTATATGTTGGCCAAGAATGGCTTGGTTGTTAAACTACTTGGTATGAATTGTGGGGCGGAATTTTACACGTATTGTAAGGCGTGTAATCCCATTTGATTGGTTGGTATGTTGAGCCTTAAATGTGGCATGTTTGGTTATTGAATCCGGCCTTGAAAAAGGTGGCAAAGTATGTAGAAACAAAGGAAGTGCTGCCCGATTTTCCGTAGAATAAGAGACCGTATACTTAGTATTATTCTACGTTAGAGACTAGAAGTTGATAGTCATGTTGTGACCATTATAGGTTGACACTTCTACGTGCGGCGTATTCGGCTTAGCTTGTGGATTTAGCCGAAAAGGTATGTGAACTATCACCTCTTCTAGCATGATTCCTTAAGATAAAGAAAGTATGTCATACTCCTTAAATGATCCATTCCTTGGTTGTATTTGGATTGCCTAAAATAGAATTTGTTCTATGTACTTCATTGATTGTACTTTGATGTTTAAATTGTAAGTTGTATAATCCATTTCCTTAGTGAAGTTTGGATTCTTATAAGTGAAAGTATTTTACTTAAAGTACATAGAGTCTTGAAAAGGAAGTGGTTTCCAAACCTTTTGGCTAGTGCCTTAGTTCCAAAACCTAAGGGTCGTTATAATGACTTTAGGGGAGTCAAAAGAGTGATTTACTTAATTGTTTTAAAAGAGGAGAAATGACATGATTTAAGAGAAGTAACTTGTTTTAAAGGTGTGAGTTACTTGAGGTTTAAAAGTAGAAGTAACTTGATTTCTAAAGATTAAGAGACTTGAAGTAATTTGAAAGTTAAGAAACTTGAGTTGAAAGTATGTGATACTTTGTTTTAAAAGTGTAAGTCTCTTGGTTTTAAAAAGAATGAATTTGTCTAAAAACCGTAAAGGGTTATAACGACTTTATGGGAAGTTGGTTATAACGGCTTTATGGAAGGTTTAGAAAGTTGTCTATTTTGATTGATAGGTACGAGTTGCCTAGATTGTGAAAATTTGAAGTTACTTGATTTCAAGCTTTGAAATGGGTTTTCTAAAAGTGTTGTAACTTACTTTGAAAAATAGACACACTTTGATACTACGGGTGTTAGTATCTTGGGGTTTTACATAAAAAGGAGTCTTTTGAAAAGAATGTACGTACGTAGTACTTTGGCTTGTTTAATTGAGAATTATTCTATGTGGTCCTTGATAAGTACTTTGGGTTGTTTAATTGAGAATTATTCTATGTGTGCCTTGATAAGTACTTTGGCTTGTTTAATTGAGAATTATTCTATAAGTGCCTTGAGTTTATAAAATGAAAGTCTAAAGATTTTATGAATTTGCCTATGTGTGCTGGTGATAGCCTTTGAGTGCAAGTATTATATTTTACGCTGCCGCGACTCTCGGTTGGAGGGCCGGCTATCTTGTTGTAAATTTACTTGGACGTACCGACGGTGATGTGGGATTCCACGAGTATGCTTCCATTATTTGTATTACTCCCTGGACATGCTTATACGATGTGGGATTCCGGGGCATGTGACCAGGAGGCGGGTTAGATTCCCGGATTTGTTTGTGTTACCCCATGGCCATGCTTATACGATGTGGGATTCCGGGGCATGCGACCATGTGGGATATTTTTATTGCATGGATTCGCCCTCCATGAGATTTAGTGACGCAGGCTGGATCTGGTAGTTAGCTTTCGTACTTGCCCCGTCTGGTCGACGCAGACGGATCCGTAGTTGGCTTTCGTGATTGCTCGCCGCTGCTATTGCACGCTTTGGTACAGAGACTCAGAGATAGCTTTCGCGACTTGCCCCGGCCATATCTCGTGACGACAGCCGGATCCGTAGTTAGCTGCACTTGCTCCCGCCGATTGTCGACGCAGCTAGATCCGTAGTTGGCTTTCGCATTTGCCCCCGCGCCGCTTTATGACGCAGCCGGATCCGTGGTTCGCTTTTCCTACTCGCCCGCATGCTTTTAGGACACAGCGGGACTTGGTGTTCATGTATGCCTATTGGTGTTATATTATATCATGGATCGCCGCATCGGCGGGCGATTCCACGCATGATTGATATTACGGGCGTGAGACCCATGGTTATATTTTAGTAATGACTTTGGTACGCGCCCCGACTTGATATGATCGCTATGTATTGTATCGTAGGTTGGCTATCATACATGTCTCCCGCTTTGTTTAGATCGTTATAATTTCATTACAAGATTTCATCGCTTTCACATACTTGGTACATTCTTCGCATCGACTCCTTCCGGGTTGCGTTCACGCCGCAGTTTAGGTAATGCAGCTTGGTGATCCGCAGTGTAGGACCGCCGTAGTTTTTGGATAGCTCCATTTGTTCAGGAGTTTATCATTTTGGTATAGTTCATTCAATACAGGCTTTTGTACAATAGGTACCATGACCTTGTCCCGTCATAGTTCAAGATAACTCTTGAGGTCCGTATTCATATGCTGGATTGGACTCGTGTACAGGTAAAGGTCTTTTGATTATGTATATTATATGGAAGCCTTGTCGCTGGCCTTGTACGACGCTGGTTTTAAAAAAAAATGAAAATGAGGCGTTATTTAAATTCCGTAGTTTACTTGTGTTGTTAATGCAGGCGGTGCCTGTAGGCACCACCACGCCCGGGTTCGGGCGTGACAGAGTGGTATCAGAGCAACACCTCTAATATCTACGCACCGTGTCTAGTAGAGTCTTGATTATCGGTGTTGCGCGCCACACCCATAAACACGAGGCTACATGACATTTAGGAGTTGGTATCTATTCTTCTCACTCTAAGATCGTGCATAGAGCCGTGTTAGTAAGATAATTCCTCTCGACGATTTTTGTTTACAAATATGCCTCAGCGAGGGCAACAAATGCCTGAAGTGGCAAGGAGTAGCAGGAGCTACCAAATGACTCAGATATTTGATAGGCTTATGCCTGTGGTATACCGGATGTTGTTCGCAATGGCGAAGTTCTTCTCGCCAGTTTTGAGGCCCCAAGACTGCAGCCTCCAGCTTTCAATTAGAGAAGACTATGTGGTCGCGAGGAAGCAATTATGTTATTGACCAAGATAGCGGTGATACAGTTTCATCAGCAGGAGGTTTGTTACACCCTGTAAGTCCAGGACATGTAAAAGCGAATGTACGTAAGGAAACAAGACTTGGAAATTGGTACGAAAGGAAGAATTGTTTTTCCGACGGAAAATCTTCCGAACGCCGGAATGAAAAAATGTTCGTTGTTGAGAATTGGATTTTCAAAATGCATTATTTGAAGAATATGGAACTTATTAACATTATGGAAATTTATTTTTACGGATTTGGTCATGTGGGGCCCACCCGAGGAATTTTACGTTTTGGGCCCACGAGGTTCTAATTTTATGGACGAATGAGAGGGAGACACGTGGCACCCCCACATGTGGTCTTGGACGAAATTTTAGTGAGGGTAAAATGGTCATTGACCATCTTGGAAGATAAGTCTTGCAAGCTTGATATATTTGACCAAAGTCAACTTGCCACTTGGGCTTAATCCTAGTGAAACTCATCCTAGCCACACAATTGTGATAATCTAAGCCATCCAATGTGTTATATAAGCTTTCTACTAGTGCAAGACTTGTCTTGAACACTTAGAAAATTAGAAACCTTGTTCTTGTCCCTAACTTGCTCTCGGGTTTGCACCATTTCCCACTAGAAAAATTTGTAGTTTTGATCCTTTGTTCACAAGACTTAAACCCAATGTCCCTAAGGGTTTTGTAAGGATATCTCAATAGAAAGATTTCGGAAAAACGGCGTTTTCGTATTAGTCGCAAGGCGGAAACTTAAGAAGTTCTTCAACTTTGAAGTTGGAACTTGAAGATGGGTTCTTCATAGGCTTCTAAGGAGTGCTTGGAGCGGATTGGAACATAAGGAAAGGAGCTAAGAATTTACTAAGGCGCGACTTTGAATCTTGGAATCTTTAAGGGCTTGTAAAGGTATAATCTTGTCGTTTTAGCAATTAAGGTTTACTTATCATTGTAGTTACGGATATTAGCAAGCATGAGATGTTTAGTATGAAGTTTGATAATTATATTGGCTATTGGAACCCTAATCCGAAAACTAGCATGTTAGCCTTAAGACTACAATTCAAGTTGATTATTCGTTTAAATCGTCGCATGTTGTGTAAGAAGGAAATTGTAGTTGTTGAAGTTGTTTATAACTATATAATATGTTAGACCTTAGAACTTGGAATTGGAAAAGGATTGGAAAAGACTTTGAATTGTTGGTTATGTAAGTTGGCCGATAATGGCTAGTGAGCATTAAACTACTTCGTATGAATTGTGGGGCGGAATTTTACACGTATTGTAAGGCGTGTAATCCCCTTTGTTTGGTTGTTGTTTTGAGCCTTAAATGTGGCGTGTTGGTTATTGTATTCGGCCTTGAAAAAGGTGGCAAAGTGAGTAGAAACAAAGGAAGTGCTGCCCGATTTTCCGTAGAATTAGAGACCGCTTACTTAGTATTATTCTACGTTAGAGACTAGAAGTTGATAGTCTTGTTGTGACCATTATAGGTTGACAATTCTACGTACGGCTTATTCGGCTTAGCTTGTGGATTTAGCCGAAAAGGTATGTGAACTATCTCCTCTTCTAGCATGATTCCTTAAGATAAAGAAAGTAGGTCCTACTCCTTAAATGATCAATTCCTTGGTTATATTTGGATTGCCTAAAATAGAATTTGTTTTATGTACTTCCTTGATTGTACTTTGATGTTTAATTTGTAAGTTGTATAATCCAATTCCTTAGTGAAGTTTGGATTCTTAAAAGTGAAGGTATTTTACTTAAAGTACATAGAGTCTTGAAAAGGAAGTGGTGTCCAAATCTTTTGGCTAGTGCCTTAGTTCCAAAACCTAAGGGTCGTTATAATGACTTTAGGGGAGTCAAAAGAGTGATTTACTTAATTGTTTTAAGAGAGGAGAAATGACATGATTTAAGAGAAGTAACTTGTTTAAAAGGTGTGAGTTACTTGAGGTTTAAAAGTAGAAGAAACTTGTTTTCTAAATATTAAGAGACTTGAAGTATTTTGAAAGTTAGGAACTTGTTTTGTAAGTAGGTGATACTTGGTTTTAATTAGTATAAGTCTCTTGGTTATAAAAGGAATGAATATGTCTAAAATCATAAAGGGTTATAACGGCTTTATGGGAAGTTGGTTATAACGCCTTTATGGAAGGTTAAGGAAGTTGTCTATTTTGATAAATGGGCATAAGTTGCCTAGATTGTGAAAATTTGAGGTTACTTGGTTCCAAGCTTTGAAATGAGTTTCTAAAAGTATAGTGACTTACTTTGAAAAATAGACACACCTTGATACTACGGGTGTTAGTATCTTGGGGTTTTATATAAAAAGGAGTCTTTTGAAAAGAATGTACGTACGAAGTACCTTGGCTTGGTTAATTGAGAATTATTCTATGTGTGCCTTGATAAGTACTTTGGCTTGATTAATTGAGAATTATTCTGTCACGACCCGACCCCGATCGCGATCGTGCCCTACCCGCACCCTTTACGTATACATCGAGATAATCAGGAACATACATGAAACTTATAAAATAAAACAATGTATAAAACAACAAAGTTAGCCGACAGGCTACCTTCCCGACATAAATATATACAACCAAGGCGCTTGCCTCATTTCTTTACAACCGACCCACAAATATGTGACTACTGCACTCTAAGAGTTTTTATCATAACAATCGTGGACAGGCCCCGCCATACCCCGAATATACATGAATCTACTACCTCGTGGAAAACTGCATCAAGAGATAAGCTTCCGAGCAACGGAGCTTTTTCCCAAAATCAACCGAGATCCTAAGAGCAAGGATCACCAACCTGGTACCTAAAACTCATGGCATGAACACACTCGAAGGTGGTCAAGATAACATGTACCGAATATGGAATGTAAATAACGCAAGAAATGAGATCATAATCAGATAAAAGAATGACAGGGACAAGTATAAAAATACATACCAGATCCTGCCGTGTCATTACCACTTATGAACTTAATTTCACATCAATATCTTTTCCCATTTTCAATAAAGGTTATAGCCACATTCTTACGCACATGATTAGGAAAAATCATTAAGTACATTTCTATATAACTTACTTATCTTCCATAAGTACATCCGGCCCTTTAAGGAGGCCTATACTACCCGGCCCAATCTGGGACGCGATCAAGGTCACATAGTCTGCCCATACATGTATACTGCCCGGCCCATTTCTGGGACGATAATATCATATAGTCTGCCCATAAAGGTATACTGCCCGGCCCATTCCTGGGTCGATAATGTCATATAGTCTGCCCATAAAGGTATACTTCCCGGCCCATTCCTGGGTCGATAATGTCATATAGTCTGCCCATAAAGGTATACTGCCCGGCCCATTCCTGGGTCGATAATGTCATATAGTCTGCCCATATAGGTATACTGCCCGGCCCATTCCTGGGTCGATAATGTCATATAGTCTGCCCATAAAGGTATACTGCCCGGCCCATTCCTGGGTCGATAATGTCATATAGTCTGCCCATATAGGTATACTTCCCGGCCCATTCCTGGGTCGATAATGTCATATAGAACCCGGGAATTTAACCCAACGTACTACGCACCTCTACTCCTTTAGAAAGGCTCTTTTTCAATTAAAACTTCCCAGATACTAACAACTATAGTATCAAGTCCTATCCACCTTTCAAGACAAGTCACAATACCTTTTTAGAACTACAATTACCGGCTTCTAAATTAAGTGACTTCTTTATTAAAAACCTTAAGCAATTGGTACCTTTAAAACAATTTGCCCTTCTTTATTTCAAATCAATTCTTTTAACTTTCAAAAATACAATTAGTCTCTTAACTTTTAGAACTCAAGCGACTCCTTTTATTATAAAACCTTAGGCAATTGATGCCTTAAAATCAAGTTGCCTTTTTACTAAAATCAAGTCATTTATCTTTCCATAAAGAAAATATAACCAACTCCCCATAAAGTCGTTATATTCACTTTATGCCTTAGCCAAAAATACAATTTCCTATCCAAGGGACTTATACGTTTAAAACGGAACAAGTATCACATACTTCAAAACTCTTCAAGTCCCTTAACTTTAATAATACTTGAGACATCCTTTATTCTTTCAAAGAAATGAGTTAATCTCCTAACTCACCCGACTTGGATATTCATAAAACTAGTAAAGGATATCAAGGTGTTGTTCGTCTACCGTACTACATACGTGCAACTAGTCGTGCTCAAAAGATAGGAAAGGTTCTACATAGAGTAAATCACCCAACTTCCTCTTAACTTCTAAGAGTAGAAAGAAACTTGAAATGATACCACAGGTATATTCCATACATAGAATCATGCCAACGGAAGGAAGAGGTTCACATACCTCGTGACGATTGTCGACAAGTAGCAAAATGCTCCAAAGTACTTCAACCTTGATAGCTATTCCATCCTTCAAGTAGGATACGCTATACTTAGTACTTCCACCTATAATGGTCACCATACGTCCATTAACCTCTTACTTCCAACGTAGAATATTCTAAGTGCTAAGTCTTTAAATTCTACGGAAAATCGGACATCACCTCCTTTGTGTTTACTTACTTTGCCACATTTTTCAAGGCCGAATACAATAACCAAACACGCCACATTTAAGGCCCAATCAAAGCAATTAACAATAGGGGATTACACGCCTACTAGACGTGTAAAATTCCACCCCACTAACGATATCAAATTAATGCAACTTACTAGGACAAATCGGCTAACTTGAAGTACTACAACATCAATTCTTATCCAATTTCCATTTCAATCAAAGTTATTAGCCTAACATGATATCAAGTCGCAATTGATTATAACCACTATAATCTCCAAGTAATTAACATGCGACGATTTCTAATAAACGACCAATTAGTAATCCAACTTCAAGTGGCTAATATAACATTTCAGATTTAAGCTACAAGCAATCCATAATACTTATGAACTTCAACATATCAACTTCATGCTAGCAACACGTAAAGCTAACAACAACAATATATATATAATCTTGTAACACTAATTAAGAGACAAGATTATACCTCAACGAATCTCAATCCAATTCCAAATCCGAAGTTGCTCCTTAGCAACTTAGAGACTCTTCAAGACACTTCAATCCGCTACTTGAGACCCTTAGAACCATACCAACAACTTTCCTTCAACTTCCAATCCAAAACCTAGAAAAGCAACTAGGTTTTCGCTTTGCGACTAACCCGAAAACTATCTTTTTCCGAGATTTTTCTATTGAGATATGCATACAATATCCTCAAGAACCTTGGTTTAAAGTGTGGAGTTGAATGGACAAGGAACAAATTTTTTTCTTTTCTAAGGACATGAAACCCGAGAGCTTTGTATGATGTTCATCCATTTTTTTGTAAATTTTGCTAAGTGTTGGGCTCTCTCATACTACTAGTAGTATTATAAAGGGACATGGAGGGTCAAGGTGTGGACAAATGGGTGATTTGGATGAAGTCTTATAAAATATCAAGACTTTGGACCCTTTGACTTAGTCAATTTTGTCAAGCTCTCTAATAGCAAGACTTGTCTTCCTAACAAGGGTCAAATGACCCTTGTGCCCATGCTACAATTCGCCCAAGGCACCTTAAGGGGGGTGACACGTGTCGTCCTCCCATTCATCACAATATTACGTTTTCCGACAATTTCACAATTCCGACAAATTTTTACAAGTCTCAAATATTAACACTTGCGAGTTCTTACGTACGTTCTTAAAGCATGTCCTGCAAATACGGGGTGTGACATTCTTCCCCCCTTAGAAACATTCGTCCCCGAATGTTCTTTCGGAGTCATACTTATAATTAGCGACATAGTTCCCTTTCACAACCCCGACATACCAACAATGCCACACATGGCCCTACTACCTCGCACACGCATATCTGTCCATCATAAGCCCAAAAGAGATTATCTTTTCGTACTTCCAACTCCTTCTAACATATACATAGTCTCAATATAATCTGTTCATAAAACTTAAACATACCACAACTTAATCATGCATACAAGTTTCTAAAGGGGCCAAAGACATACCTGAAATCATATAGGCGGTTCAAAGGACCGCTAAAACTGGGAACTCCCACCACGACCTTCTCGCCACTACCGCTTCGGCATGAACATCCCGCCTAGCTATCAAGGCGAAGAACCCGCAATCGATCCAAGAGACGGTGTGGTCCCACCAGACCTCTATAAGGACACTCTTAACATATGGCCTGCAGACGACCACAAGAAAAACAAGCACTGCATCGCCGACATACCCCGTATCGTAACCTACCACATCGGGCGCATTGAGGCAAAGGTGGCCTCGATCGATCGAACCCCATCTCCCCGAGACTCAAGCTCTAGAGACTGACCGACCTGCATTCCCGGTTGTAAAACCTCGCCGGAAATCGTGGAGGAGCACTCTGCCGGGCCGCATCAGACCTAGTTCACTGCCGAGGCCGCCCGCCAAAATTGCCCCGAGACCTCGCTGCCCCGCCTCTGGCCGGGCTCGAGTCAACTGATCTTCCTCTCTCTATCCTCTATCCCGGCGCATAGGCTCGCATCCTAGCAATGTCCATACCGGTCAAGAGCCACCCCAAGCATGCAAGAATCATGTGACGGCCTAGCCCCATCACATAACGATGAACTCTATCCGCCATGTTAGCTACAATGGTGTGCGATGCTCGCCAAGGAGTCAAACCTGTGCTATACTCCCGATAGTCCTCTCATTCCGCCTCAAGGTCAAAAATCTATCTACGCGGCCCTCCTCATCTCGTGAGGCAAAAGTGATCCATAAAGGCCTCGTGAACTCCTCCCAAACACCGGAAGAGCATCATCCCTCTCACAAGACTCCATGACTCAAACCAGTTCAACGCAATATCGCAGAACCAGTAAGAGGCTAGCATAATGCACTCCTCTCAAGCCTTAAGAACCTCCATAGTCCGTCAGAGTCGCCGAACGAACTCCCATGGATCCTCCCGCACCTAGAACCATAAAACTAGGGCGGATAACAACCCGTAAAATCCTGATCCGCAAACCGCCGGCCTAGGGTTAGCTACCGCTCCGCTTGCGCCGCCACCACTATGTCACCAATAGTCCGACTGCTTCTCCATAATCTCGCATCGCTCGCCGCGAATCGGGGCCCGCACGAACCTCGAGCTACCGCCGCCTCGCCTCTAATATCGCCGGCGTGGCTGAACTCGCCGCTCGCCTACTACCCTGCATAGTCGTGCCCGAGTCCCGTAACCCTCTCACACTCTAGCAGCCTCGCCGCTTTGCCCTTCTGGGCCCTGATCGCCTTCCGAGGAGGCATAATTGTTTCATAAGAATAGGTCAGAGAGGATTCAATCTAATAAGACAGCTCTACTGCACGATCTTAGAGAGAGAAGAATGGAAACCAATCCTAAATGTCCTGCAGCCTCCTGATTATAGATGTGGTGCACAACACACTGATAATCAAGACTCTACTAGACACGGTCAGACACTTTCCGAGGACTAACCGCCTGATACCACTTTTGTCACGACTGCACTCGATCGCGATCGTGCCCTACCTAGGCACCCTTGCTGTATACATCGTAGATAATCAGCGAACATACATGAAACTTATAAAATAAAACAATGTATAAAACAAAGTTAGCCGACAGGCTACCTTTCCCGACATAAATATATACAACCAAGTAGTTGCCTCATTTCTTTACAACCGACCCACAAATATGTGACTACTGCACTTCTAAGAGTTTTTATCATAACAATCGTATGACAGAGCCCCGCCATACCCCGAATATACATAAATCTACTACCTCGTGGAAAACTGTACAAGAGATAAGCTTCCGAGCAAATGGAGCTTTTTCCCAAAATCAACCGAGATCCTAAGAGCAAGGATCACCAACCTGGTACCTAAAACTCGCGGCATGAACGCAGCTCGGGGTCCGCAACAAAAATTTAATATGGAATGTAAATAACGACAAGAAATGATCATAATCAGATAAAAGAATGACAGAGACAAGTATAAAAATACATACCAGATCCTGCCGTGTCATTACCACTTATGAACTTAATTTCACATCAATATCTTTTCCCATTTTCAATAAAGGTTATAGCCACATTCTTACGCACATGATTAGGAAAAATCATTAAGTACATTTCTATATAACTTACTTATCTTCCATAAGTACATCCGACCCTTTAAGGAGGGGCGCCTATACTACCCGGCCCAATCTGGGACGCGATCAAGGTCACATAGTCTGCCCATACAGGTATACTGCCCGGCCCATTTCTGGGACGATAATATCATATAGTCTGCCCATAAAGGTATACTGCCCGGCCCATTCCTGGGTCGATAATGTCATATAGTCTGCCCGTAAAGGTATACTGCCCGGCCCATTCCTGGGTCGATAATGTCATATAGTCTGCCCGTAAAGGTATACTGCCCGGCCCATTACTGGGTCGATAATGTCATATAGTCTGCCCGTAAAGGTATACTGCCCGGCCCATTCCTGGGTCGATAATGTCATATAGTCTGCCCAGCGTATACGCCGGCCCATTCTCGGTCGATAATGTCATATAGTCCGCCATAAAGGTATACCGCCCGCCCATTCTCGGTCGATAATGTCATATAGTCCGCCCATATAGGTATACCGCCGCCCATTCTCGGTCGATAATGTCATATAGTCCGCCCATAAAGTATATCGCCCGCCCATTCTCGGTCGATAATGTCATATAGTCCGCCTGCAGGTATATCGCCGACCCATTCTCGGTCGATAATGTCATATAGAACCCGGGAATTTAACCCAACGTACTACGCACCTCTACTCCTTTAGAAAGGCTCTCTTTCAATTAAAACTTCCCAGATACTAACAACTATAGTATCAAGTCCTATCCACCTTTCAAGACAAGTCACAATACCTTTTAGAACTACAATTACCGGCTTCTAAATTAAGTGACTTCTTTATTAAAAACCTTAAGCAATTGGTACCTTTAAAACAATTTGCCCTTCTTTATTTCAAATCAATTCTTTTAACTTTCAAAAATACAATTAGTCTCTTAACTTTTAGAACTCAAGCGACTCCTTTTATTATAAAACCTTAGGCAATTGATGCCTTAAAATCAAGTTGCCTTTTTACTAAAATCAAGTCATTTATCTTTCCATAAAGCAAATATAACCAACTCCCCATAAAGTCGTTATATTCACTTTATGCCTTAGCCAAAAATACAATTTCCTATCCAAGGGACTTATACGTTTAAAACGGAACAAGTATCACATACTTCAAAACTCTTCAAGTCCCTTAACTTTAATAATACTTGAGACATCCTTTATTCTTTCAAAGAAATGAGTTAATCTCCTAACTCACCCGACTTGGATATTCATAAAACTAGTAAAGGATATCAAGGTGTTGTTCGTCTACCGTACTACATACGTGCAACTAGTCGTGCTCAAAAGATAGAAAAGGTTCTACATAGAGTAAATCACCCAACTTCCTCTTAACTTCTAAGAGTAGAAAGAAACTTGAAATGATACCACAGGTATATTCCATACATAGAATCATGCCAACGGAAGGAAGAGGTTCACATACCTCGTGACGATTGTCGAAAAGTAGCAAAATGCTCCAAAGTACTTCAACCTTGATAGCTATTCCATCCTTCAAGTAGGATACGCTATACTTAGTACTTCCACCTGTAATGGTCACCATACGTCCATTAACCTCTTACTTCCAACGTAGAATATTCTAAGTGCTAAGTCTTTAAATTCTACGGAAAATCGGACAGCACCTTCTTTGTGTTTACTTACTTTGCCACCTTTTTCAAGGCCGAATACAATAACCAAACACGCCACATTTAAGGACCAATCAAAGCAATTAACAATAGGGGATTACACGCCTACTAGACGTGTAAAAATTCCGCCCCACAATAGATAACAAACTACAACAACTACTAGCCCATTTCGGCCAACTTGAAGTACTACAACATCAATTCTTATCCAATTTCCATTTCAATCCAAGTTATTAGCCTAAAATGATATCAAGTCGCAATTGATTATAACCACTATAATCTCCAAGTAATTAACATGCGACGATTTCTAATAAACGACCAATTAGTAATCCAACTTCAAGTGGCTAATATAACATTTCGGATTTAAGCTACAAGCAATCCATAATACTTATGAACTTCAACATATCAACTTCATGCTAGCAACACGTAAAGCTAACAACAACAATATATATATATAATCTTGTAACACTAATTAAGAGACAAGATTATACCTCAACAAGATTATCTCAATCTCAATTCAATCCCAAGAAGTTGCTCCTTAGAAACTTAGAGACTCTTCAAGACACTTCAATACGCTACTTGAGACCCTTAGAACCATACCAACAACTTTCCTTCAACTTCCAATCCAAAACCTAGAAAAGCAACTAGGTTTTCGCTTTGCGACTAACCCGAAAACTATCTTTTTCCGAGATTTTTCTATTGAGATATGCATACAATATCCTCAAGAACCTTGGTTTAAAGTGTGGAGTTGAATGGACAAGGAACAAATTTTTTTCTTTTCTAAGGACATGAAACCCGAGAGCTTTGTATGATGTTCATCCAATTTTTTGTAAATTTTGCTAAGTGTTTGGCTCTCTCATACTACTAGTAGTATTATAAAGGGACATGGAGGGTCAAGGTGTGGACAAATGGGTGATTTGGATGAAGTCTTATAAAATATCAAGACTTTGGACCCTTTGACTTAGTCAATTTTGTCAAGCTCTCTAATAGCAAGACTTGTCTTCCTAACAAGGGTCAAATGACCTTTGTGCCCATGCTACAATTCGACCAAGGCACCTTAAGGGGGGTGACACGTGTCGTCCTCCCATTCGTCACAATATTACGTTTTCCGACAATTTCACAATTCCGATAAATTTTTACAAGTCTCAAATATTAACACTTGCGAGTTCTTACGTACGTTCTTAAAGTATGTCCTGCAAATACGGGGTGTAACATATTCTATGTGTGCCTTGATAAGTACTTTGGCTTGATTAATTGAGAATTATTCTATGTGTGCCTTGATAAGTACTTTGGCTTGATTAATTGAGAATTATTCTATGTGTGCCTTGATAAGTACTTTGGCTTGATTAATTGAGAATTGCCTATATGTGCTAGTCATAGCCTTTGAGTGCAAGTATTATGTTTTATTACGTTGCCGACTTACGGAGTGGCCTACCGCCTTGTTGTAAATTTACTTGGACGTACCGACAGTGATGTGAGATTCCACGGGTATGCTTCCATTATTTGTGTTACCCTACGGTCATGCTTATACGATGTGGGATGCCGGGGCATGCGACCGCGAGGGATACCCTATGGTCATTCTTATACGATGTGGGATGCCGGGGCATGCGACCACGAGGGATACTCATTGGACATGCTTATACGATGTGGGATTCTGGGGCATGTGACCAGGAGTCGGGTTAGATTCCTGGATTTGTTTGTGTTACCCTACGGTCATGCTTATACGATTGGGATGCCGGGGCATGCGACCGCGAGGGATACCCTATGGTCATGCTTATACGATGTGGGATGACGGCACGCGACCAGGGATACTCTCGACACGCTTATACGATGCGGGATTCCGGCACGTGACTGCGAGCGGGTTTGATTCTGATTTGTTTTTATACCCCATGGTCATGCTTATACGACGGATTCCGGCATGCGACCACGAGGGATACTCCTTGGATATGCTTATTGGTGTTACATTATATCATGGACTGCCGGCAGTGAGAAAGGATTCCACGAGCATGATTGATGTTATGGGCGTGAGACCCATGGTTATATTTGAGTAGTGACTTTGAGGGCATGCGTCCCTGACTTGATATAACTGCTTATGTATTGTGTACTGTAGGTTGGCTATCATACATATCTCCTATTTTATTTAGACTGTTATGATTTCATTACGCATTTCATCGCTCACATACTTGGTACATTCTTCGCACCGACCTCCTTCGGGGCCGCTCACGCCGCAGTTTAGGTACGCTGCTTGGTGATCGGCAGTGTAGACCGCTCGTAGTTTTGGATAGCTCCTCGTCGGAGTTTATATTTTTGGTATAAGTTCTTTCAGTACAGGCTTTTATACAGTTATGGGTACGGCGGGGCCTTGTCCCGTCATAGTTCAGTATAACTCTTAGAGATCTGTATTCATACGAGGGATTGGACTCATGTACAGTGTAGTGTCTTTTGTTTATATATATTATGGAAGCTTTGTCGGCTTTGCCCTTGTACGTATGTTGGTTAAAAAAAAATGAGGTGTTATTTAATTTCCGCAGTTTACTTAGTTGTTAAGGTAGAAGGGTGCAGAAGCGGCACTACCATGGCCCGGGTTCGGGCGTGACAGAGTGGTATCGAGCGCTACCCTGAATGTCTACAAACCGTGTCTAGTAGAGTCTTGATTATCGGTGTGTTGCGCGCCACACCCATAAACAGGAGGCTACAGGACTTTTAGGAGTTGGTTTCTATTCTTCTCACTCTAAGATCGTGCCATAGAGCTGTGTTAGTAAGATAATTCCTCTCTGACGTATTTTGTGTTGCAGTTATGCCTCCAAGGAGGGCAACAGCCGCCCAAAAGGGCAAAGGAGTAGCAGGAGCTACTAGTCAGACTCAGAGAGTTGATAGGGCTTATGCACAGGGTATACCGGATGTTGTTCCGCAGTCGACGAGTTTTTCTCGCACTGTGTTTGAGACCCCAAAGACTGAGCCTCCGCTTTCGCCAGAGAAGACTATAGGTCATGAGGAAGCGGTTATGTTATTGACCAAGATAAGCGGTGCCACGCTTTCATTAGCAGGAGGTTTTTCAGCCAAGCATGCATGTGTACAGAGGGTAGAGGGCCAACGCGAGATCAACAGAAGAGGTTAGACCGGTTGGTTATCCGGTGAGTTTTGGACGAGCAAATTTCAAGAATGAGTGAGATATTCGTCCCAGCCTACCCAGTACATACCCCCGAAGCTCACAGGTGGGAGATATGACCCCACAAGGTATTTAGGAGCCGGTCCAAGCTTCAGGGGTCGAGGTTCTCAGAGGAGCAGAGGATTTTCTCAGTCGAGGCCACATATTCCTCAGTGTTCCCAATGTAGTAAGCGTCATTTGGGGAAATGCCGTCATGGCACAGGTGTTTGTTATTATTGTGACCGTCCGGGCCACAAGAAGTGGGAATGTCCTGTTAGAAAGAGCACCGGTAAGGTGGCTCAGCCTATGAGGCCGATGGTTGGTTACCTTTCCTCCACACCAAGGCCCCCGTGACAGGTGTTCAGATGTCAGCCAGTCGTGGTAGAGGTCAGGGTGGAGTTTATAGTTCTGGCGGTCCTTCGAACCGCATAGATGACGTGACTACTGGGCAGGATCAGGAGGCGACATCGCACGGGGTTACAGGTATATTTCGATTCTTTTGAATCATACGTGCATTGATAGATTCAGATTCCGCCCTAGCATATATGTTTTCCCTTTGTTGCTAGCAGTTGTAAGTGATAGTACCCCAGAGGTAGGAATACTTTGATTAGTAAAGTGAAAAGTTAAGAATGTGACAAGAATGGTAAGTGAACTGAGACTATAGTTGTGTAGAGTTCACAAGTAGTAATTGCCCCATAACAGTGTAAGACCAATAGGGAAGGATGTACGGTAGAAATACTTCGACCTATGTGACGAACCTCTAGTGAATAGGGGGATAGGGTGAGAAGTACCTTGAGATAAGAGAAAGATTTATTTCAGACTAAGAATGAGAAGTTAAGTGTGATGATGAGTCGGGTTATGGACTCATTTCGGGTCAACCAGTAGTATGGAATGGGGTGATGTCAGTTAGAAATGGTCCCGCTATGTGATAGGGTCCCGAGTGTGCAAGGCCCAAGTTTAGTTAATCGTTGTACGAGTTCATGGATGCGTTCCATCGGAACTAGATCGTAAGGACCGAGAAGAGTATTAACGGGAATGTAAGTAACAATATGGCCAAGTTTGGTTAGTAACTCCAAGGATTGGGGAACAGAAACAATATTTGAGATGTGTACGTTTACTAAATAAGTTGGAAGTACGAGAAAGTATGACAAGTAAGAAGTAAAGGAACCTCTAAGGATCCCGTGTTTTAGAAGACTGTAACCTTCGAGTTTTGAGAGAAGGGGTCGCGGACGGAAGGTCCATTGATATGTTTACGGATGTTAGGTGGTGGCCATGTGTGGAATCGTTAGTCTTGTGGAGTATTGATTGATAGGCATAGTATAGAGATTGTGCCGGAGTTTGTATAGCCTGACAACCGACTAAGAACATTCGGGGACGAATGTTTCTAAGGGGGGAAGAATGTTACACCCCGTAAGTCCAGGACATGTAAAAGAGAATGTACGTAAGGAAACAAGACTTGGAAATTGGTACGAAAGGAAGAATTGTTTTTCCGACGGAAAATCTTCCGAACGCCGGAAAGGAAAAATGTTCGTTGTTGAGAATTGGATTCTCAAAATGCATTATTTGAAGAATATGGAACTTATTAACATTATGGAAATTTATTTTTACGGATTTGGTCATGTGGGGCCCACCCGAGGAATTTTACGTTTTGTGGGGCCCACGAGGGTTACGGAATTTTATGGACGAATGAGAGGGAGACACGTGGCACCCCCACATGTGGTCTTTGACGAAATTTTAGTGAGGGTAAAATGGTCATTGACCATCTTGGAAGATAAGTCTTGCAAGCTTGATATATTTGACCAAAGTCAACTTGCCACTTGGGCTTAATCCTAGTGAAACTCATCCTAGACACACAATTGTGATAATCTAAGCCATCCAATATGTTATATAAGCTTTCTACTAGTGCAAGACTTGTCTTGAACACTTAGAAAATTAGAAACCTTGTTCTTGTCCCTAACTTGCTCTCGGGTTTGCACCATTTCCCACTAGAAAAATTTGTAGTTTTGATCCTTTGTTCACAAGACTTAAACCCAATGTCCCTAAGGGTTTTTTAAGGATATCTCAATAGAAAGATTTCGTAAAAACGGCGTTTTCGTATTAGTCGCAAGGCGGAAACTTAAGAAGTTCTTCAACTTTGAAGTTGGAACTTGAAGATGGGTTCTTCATAGGCTTCTAAGGAGTGCTTGGAGCGGATTGGAACATAAGGAAAGGAGCTAAGAATTTGCTAAGGCGCGACTTTGAATCTTGGAATCTTTAAGGGCTTGTAAAGGTAAAATCTTGTCGTTTTAGCAATTAAGGTTAACTTATCATTGTAGTTACGGATATTAGCAAGCATGAGATGTTTAGTATGAAGTTTGATAATTATATTGGCTATTGGAACCCTAATCCGAAAACTAGCATGTTAGCCTTAAGACTACAATTCAAGTTGATTATTCGTTTAAATCGTCGCATGTTGTGTAAGAAGGAAATTGTAGTTGTTGAAGTTGTTTATAACTATATAATATGTTAGACCTTAGAACTTGGAATTGGAAAAGGATTGGAAAAGACTTTGAATTGTTGGTTATGTAAGTTGGCCGAGAATGGCTAGTGAGCATTAAACTGCTTCGTATGAATTGTGGGGCGGAATTTTACACGACAAAGGCGTGTAATCCCCTTTGTTTGGTTGTTGTTTTGAGCCTTAAATGTGGCGTGTTGGTTATTGTATTCGGCCTTGAAAAAGGTGGCAAAGTGAGTAGAAACAAAGGAAGTGCTGCTCGATTTTCGTAGAATTAGAGACCGCTTACTTAGTATTATTCTACATTAGAGACTAGAAGTTGATAGTCTTGTTGTGACCATTATAGGTTGACAATTCTACGTATGGCGTATTCGGCTTAGCTTGTGGATTTAGCCGAAAAGGTATGTGAACTATCTCCTCTTCTAGCATGATTCCTTAAGATAAAGAAAGTAGGTCCTACTCCTTAAATGATCCATTCCTTGGTTGTATTTGGATTGCCTAAAATAGAATTTGTTCTATGTACTTCCTTGATTGTACTTTGATGTTTAATTTGTAAGTTGTATAATCCAATTCCTTAGTGAAGTTTGGATTCTTAAAAGTGAAGGTATTTTACTTAAAGTACATAGAGTCTTGAAAAGGAAGTGGTGTCCAAATCTTTTGGCTAGTGCCTTAGTTCCAAAACCTAAGGGTCATTATAATGACTTTAGGGGAGTCAAAGGAGTGATTTACTTAATTGTTTTAAGAGAGGAGAAATGACATGATTTAAGAGAAGTAACTTGTTTTAAAGGTGTGAGTTACTTGAGGTTTAAAAGTAGAAAAAACTTGTTTTCTAAATATTAAGAGACTTGAAGTATTTTGAAAGTTAGGAACTTGTTTTGTAAGTAGGTGATACTTGGTTTTAATTAGTATAAGTCTCTTGGTTATAAAAGGAATGAATATGTCTAAAACCATAAAGGGTTATAACGGCTTTATGAGAAGTTGGTTATAACGCCTTTATGGAAGGTTAAGGAAGTTGTCTATTTTGATTAATGGGCATAAGTTGCCTAGATTGTGAAAATTTGAGGTTACTTGGTTCCAAGCTTTGAAATGAGTTTCTAAAAGTATAGTGACTTACTTTGAAAAATAGACACACCT
This sequence comes from Przewalskia tangutica, assembly GCA_029844215.1. Taxonomy (NCBI): domain Eukaryota; kingdom Viridiplantae; phylum Streptophyta; class Magnoliopsida; order Solanales; family Solanaceae; genus Przewalskia; species Przewalskia tangutica. Next base: position 49,216,316 of record CM056724.1, on the reverse strand, counting down.
TGATACTACGGGTGTTAGTATCTTGGGGTTTTACATAAAAAGAAGTCTTTTGAAAAGAATGTACGTACGAAGTACCTTGGCTTGGTTAATTGAGAATTATTCTATGTGTGCCTTGATAAGTACTTTGGCTTGATTAATTGAGAATTATTCTATTTGTGCCTTGATAAGTACTTTGGCTTGATTAATTGAGAATTATTCTATGTGTGCCTTGATAAGTACTTTGGCTTGATTAATTGAGAATTATTCTATGTGTGCCTTGATAAGTACTTTGGCTTGATTAATTGAGAATTGCCTATATGTGCTGGTGATAGCCTTTGAGTGCAAGTATTATGTTTTATTACGTTGCCGCGACTCTCGGTTGGAGGGTCTACCGCCTTGTCAGTAAGTTTACTCGACGCATCGGCGGTGATGTGGGATTCCACGTATGCTTCCATTATTTGTGTTACCCTACGCCATGCTTATACGATGTGGGATGCCGGGCACGCGACCGCGAGGATACCCATGGTCACGCTTATACGATGTGGGATGCCGGCACGCGACCACGAGGGATACTCCTTGGACATGCTTATACGATGTGGGATTCCGGGGCATGTGACCAGGAGTCGGGTTAGATTCCCGGATTTGTTTGAATTACCCTACGGTCATGCTTATACGATGTGGGATGCCGGGGAATGCGACCGCGAGGGATACCCTATGGTCATGCTTATACGATGTGGGATGCCGGCACGCGACGAGGATACTCGACACGCTTATACGATGTGGATTCCGGCACGTGACTGTGAGCGGTTTGATTCCCGGATTTGTTTGTATACCCCATGGTCATGCTTATACGATGTGGGATTCCGGGGCATGCGACCACGAGGGATACTCCTTGGATATGCTTATTGGTGTTACATTATATCATGGACTTCCGGCAGTGAGAAAGGATTCCACGGGCATGATTAATGTTATGGGCGTGAGACCCATGGTTATATTTGAGTAGTGACTTTGAGGGCATGCGTCCCTGACTTGATATAACTGCTTATGTATTGTGTACTGTAGGTTGGCTATCATACATGTCTCCTATTTTGTTTAGACTGTTATGATTTCATTACAATACTTACTGTTCACATACTTGGTACATTCTTCAGATCGACCTCCTTCGGGCTGCGTTTACGCCGCAGTTTAGGTATCTGCTTGGTGATCGGCAGTGTAGGACCGCCGTAGTTTTTGGATAGCTCCTCTGCTCGGGAGTTTATCTTTTGGTATAAGTTCTTTCAAGATGTGCTTTTGTACAGTTATGGGTACGGCGGGGCCTTGTCCCGTCATAGTTCAGTATAACTCTTAGAGGTCTGTATTCATATGTGGGATTGGACTCATGTACAGTGTAGTGTCTTTTGTTTATATATATTATGGCAGCCTTGTCGGCTTTGCCCTTGTACGTATGTTGGTTTAAAAAAAAAAGAGGTGTTATTTAATTTCCGCAGTTTACTTAGTCAAGGTAGAAGCGGTGCCTGGAAGCGGCACCACCACGTCCGGGGTTCGGGGCATGACAAGGTTATTCGTCCAGTACAGGCAGGTGTACAAAGGGTAGAGAGCCAACGCAGAAATCAGCGTAAGACGGCTAGACCGGTTGGTTATCCCTGTGAGTTTTTGGACGAGCAAATTTCAAGAATGAGTGAGATATTTGTCCCACTACCCAAGACATACCCTCAAGAACTCACGGTGGGAGATTTGATCCCACCAGGTATTTAGGAGCCGGTCCAAGCTCCAGGGGTCGAGGTTCTCAAAGGAGCAGAGGATTTTCTCAGTCGAGGCCACTTTTTCCTTAGTGTTTCCGATGTAGTAAGCGTCATTTGGGGAAATGCCGTTATGGCACAGGTGTTTGTTTTTTTTGTGGCCGTCCGGGCCATATACTGAGAGTATGTCCTTTTAGAAAGAGCATCGGTGAGGTGGCTCAGCCTATGAGGCCGGTAGTCGTTCCTTTCCTCCACAATCGCGCGCCCCGAGGCGGTGTTCGACGCCACCAACCGTGGTAGAGGTCAGGGTGAAGTTTATAGTTCTGGCGGTCCTTCCAACCGCATAGATGACGTGACTACTGGGCAGGATCAGAAGGTGACATCGCATGGGGTTTGTTACACCCCGTGTTTACAGGACGTGTTTTAAGAACGTACGTAAGAACTCACAAGTGTTGAGAATTGAGACTTGTAAAAATTTATCGGAATTATGAAATTGTCGGAAAACGAATATTGTGACGAATGGGAGGGCGACACGTGTCACCCCCCTTAGAATGCCTTGGACAAAATTGATCATGGACAAAAGGGTAATTTGACCCTTGTTAGGAAGACAAGTCTTGCTAGCCTAAGAGCTTGACAACATTGACCAAGTCAAAGGTCCCACTAGTCTTGATATTTAATTAGACCTCATCCAAACCACCCATTTGTTTAGATCTTAACCCTCCATTGCACTATATTATACTACTAGTAGTGAGACAAGTTCCATACTTAGCCAAAATTTACACAAATTGGAAGAACAAGCTTAGTTGCTCTCGGGTTCCTTGCATTTTGAAAAGAGAAAAATCTCGTTTCTTGTCCAATAAGCTCTACACTTTAAACCAAGGTTCTTGAGGGTAGTGTAAGCGTATCTCAATAGAAAAATCTCGAAAAAAGATAGTTTTCGGGTTAGTCGCAAAGTGAAAACCTAGTTGCTTTCTAGGTTTTGGATTGGAAGTTTGAAGGAAAGTTGTTGGTATGGTTCTAAGGGTCTCAAGTAGCGGATTGAAGTGTCTTGAAGAGTCTCTAAGTTTCTAAGGAGCGACTTCGGATTTGGAATTGGATTGAGATTCGTTGAGGTATAATCTTGTCTCTTAATTAGTGTTACAAGATTATATATATGTTGTTGTTGTTAGCTTTACGTGTTGATAGCATGAAGTTGATATGTTGAAGTTCATAAGTATTATGGATTGCTTGTAGCTTAAATCCGAAATGTTATATTAGCCACTTGAAGTTGGATTACTAATTGGTCGTTTATTAGAAATCGTCGCATGTTGTTTACTTGAGGATTATAGTGGTTATAATCAATTGCGACTTGATATCATGTTAGGCTAATAACTTGGATTGAAATGGAAATTGGATAAGAATTGATGTTGTAGTACTTCAAGTTGGCCGAAATGGGCTAGTAGTTGTTGTAGTTTGTTATCTATTGTGGGGCGGAATTTTTACACGTCTAGTAGGCGTGTAATCCCCTATTGTTGATTGAATTGTTTGGGCCTTAAATGTGGCGTGTTTGGTTATTGTATTCGGCCTTGAAAAAGGTGGCATAGTAGTAGAAACAAAGGAGGTGCTGTCCGATTTTCCGTAGAATTTGGCGACTTAGCACTTAGAATATTCTACGTTTAAAGTAAGAGGTTAATGGACGTATTGTGACCATGATAGGTTGAAGAACTAAGTATAGCGTATCCTACTTGAAGAATGGAATAGCTCAAGGTTGAAGTACTTTGGAGCATTTTGCTACTTGTCGACAATCGTCGCGAGGTATGTGAACCTCTTCCTTCCTTTGGCATGATTCTATGTATGGAATATACCTGTGGTATCATTTCAGGTTTCCTTATACTCTTAGAAGTTAAGAGGTAGTTGTGTGACTTACTTTATATAGAACTTTTCCTATCCTTTGAGCATGAATAGTTGCACGTATGTAGTACGGTGACGACAAGACCTTGATATCCTTTACTAGTTTTATGAATAGCCAAGTCGGGTGAGTTAGAGATTAACTCACTTCTTTGAGAGTATTAAGGATGGCTAATGTTTTATGAAAGTTAAGGGACTCAAGAGTTTTAAAGTATTTGATACTTGTTTCGCTTTTAAACGTATAAGTCCCTTGGATAGGAAATTGTATTTAGCTAAAGCATAAAGTGAATATAACGACTTTATGGGGAGTTGGTTATATTTGCTTTATGGAAAGATAAATGACTTGATTTTAGTGAAAAAGGCAACTTGATTTTTAAGGCATCAATTGCCTAGGGTTGTATAATAAAAGGAGTCACTTGATTTCTAAAGGTTAAGAGACTAATTGTATTTTTGAAAGTTAAGTGAATTGATTTGAAAGTATTTAATACTTGGTTTCAAAAAGTAGAAGTCTCCTGGTTAGAAAAGGAGCGAGTTTTGTCTAAAACCATAAAGGGTTATAACGGCTTTATGGGAAGTTGGTTATGACGACTTTATGGAAGGTTAAGAGAATGGTTTTCTCTAATAGTGTAATAAAAGAAATAACTTGTATTAAGGAAGGGCAATGTGATTTAAAGGTATCACTTGCTTAAAGCTTTTAAGTAAGAAGTCACGTAATTTAGAAGCCGGTTATTGAATTTCTAAAAGGTATTGTGACTTGTCCTGAAAGGTAGAGATGACTTGATACTACGGTTGTTAGTATCTGGGGAGTTTTAGTTGAAAAGAGTCTTTCTAAAGGAGTAGAGGTGCGCAAAGACGTTGGGTTAAGTTCCCGGCGGACTATATGACATTATCGACCCGTAGACGGGTCGGCAAGATACCCTTACGCGCACTATATGACATTATCGACCCGAGACGGGCCGGCAAAGATACCTTTACGCGCACTATATGACATTATCGACCCGCAGACGGGCGGCAAGATACCTTACGCGCACTATATGACATTATCGACCCGAGACGGGCCGCAAAGATACCTTTACGCGCACTATATGACATTATCGACCCGCAGACGGGCCGGGCAAGATACCTTTACGCGCACTATATGACATTATCGACCCGAGACGGGCCGCAAGATACCTTTACGGGCGACTATAGGACATTATCGCCCCGTAGACGGGCGGACAGATACCTCAGGCGCACTATGTGACTTTATCGCCCCGTGTTGGGCCGGCAAAGATAGTGTCCTCCGTAAAGGGCCGGACTAGGTTGTGTAAGGTAAGTAGGTTATATGGTAGTGAACTTGATGATTGTCCGAAGTAAGTACGTAAGGAAGTGACTATAACCTTTATTGAGAAATGGGAAAAGATAATAAGGTACGATTAAGTTCACGAGGGGGAAATGACGTGGTAGGCTCAGGTATTTACTTCTTTTACACTTACCCCTGTCATGTTTTTTTTTTTTACAGATATGTTTTAATTATTGTACCTTATTTCCGTTCCATATTCTGCACTGTTATCGACTTCTTCGGGGCCGCTCATGCCCGCAGTTTTAGGTACCCAGGTTGGTGATCCTTGCTCGTAGGATCTCGGTTCAGTTTTTGGGAGAAAGCTCCATTTGCTCCGGAGGCTTATCTCTTGGTACGGTTTTCCCTGAGATTGTAGATTCATGTTTATTCAGGGGTATGGCGGGGCCCTGTCCCGCCACAGTTGTTATGATAAAACTCTTAGAGGTCTGTAGTTACATATTGTGGGTCAGTTTGTAAAGGAAATGAGGCAACTGCTTCGGTTGTATATATTTCTAAGGGGGGAAGAATGTTACACCCCGTGTTTACAGGACGTGTTTTAAGAACGTACGTAAGAACTCACAAGTGTTGAGAATTGAGACTTGTAAAAATTTATCGGAATTATGAAATTGTCGGAAAACGAATATTGTGACGAATGGGAGGGCGACACGTGTCACCCCCTTAGAATGCCTTGGACGAAATTGATCATGGACAAAAGGGTCATTTGACCCTTGTTAGGAAGACAAGTCTTGCTAGCCTAAGAGCTTGACAACATTGACCAAGTCAAAGGTCCCACTAGTCTTGATATTTAATTAGACCTCATCCAAACCACCCATTTGTTTAGATCTTAACCATCCATTGCACTATATTATACTACTAGTAGTGAGACAAGTTCCATACTTAGCCAAAATTTACACAAATTGGAAGAACAAGCTTAGTTGCTCTCGGGTTCTTTGCATTTTGAAAAGAGAAAAATCTCGTTTCTTGTCCAATAAGCTCTACACTTTAAACCAAGGTTCTTGAGGGTAGTGTAAGCGTATCTCAATAGAAAAATCTCGAAAAAAGATAGTTTTCGGGTTAGTCGCAAAGTGAAAACCTAGTTGCTTTCTAGGTTTTGGATTGGAAGTTTGAAGGAAAGTTGTTGGTATGGTTCTAAGGGTCTCAAGTAGCGGATTGAAGTGTCTTGAAGAGTCTCTAAGTTGCTAAGGAGCGACTTCGGATTTGGAATTGGATTGAGATTCGTTGAGGTATAATCTTGTCTCTTAATTAGTGTTACAAGATTATATATATGTTGTTGTTGTTAGCTTTACGTGTTGCTAGCATGAAGTTGATATGTTGAAGTTCATAAGTATTATGGATTGCTTGTAGCTTAAATCCGAAATGTTATATTAGCCACTTGAAGTTGGATTACTAATTGGTCGTTTATTAGAAATCGTCGCATGTTGTTTACTTGAGGATTATAGTGGTTATAATCAATTGCGACTTGATATCATGTTAGGCTAATAACTTGGATTGAAATGGAAATTGGATAAGAATTGATGTTGTAGTACTTCAAGTTGGCCGAAATGGGCTAGTAGTTGTTGTAGTTTGTTATCTATTGTGGGGCGGAATTTTTACACGTCTAGTAGGCGTGTAATCCCCTATTGTTGATTGAATTGTTTGGGCCTTAAATGTGGCGTGTTTGGTTATTGTATTCGGCCTTGAAAAAGGTGGCATAGTAGTAGAAACAAAGGAGGTGCTGTCCGATTTTCCGTAGAATTTGGCGACTTAGCACTTAGAATATTCTACGTTTGAAGTAAGAGGTTAATGGACGTATTGTGTCACGACCCGAACCGGGGCCCGTGACTGGTTCCTTACCCGGGCACCCCAGTATTCATACATCAGAGAAATCAGCGGAATATAAAGACAATACATGAAACCAATGTAATAAGACAGTGAAATAAGAAGACAGGCTAACCAAAAACGGTTACCTTCAGTATATATATGAATAACAATTTGAACAGTTACATCCCTTTTACAGCTACGCCACAACGATTCTGAGACCTCTAAGAGTAACATGACAACCATGGCGGGGCGGGGCCCGCCATACCCGAATGTAGCACCTACTACGACAGGGGACTATACGGCTGATAAGCCTCGGAGAAACGGAGCTTCCCAGCTGACTGTGACCACGAGCTAGGATCAACGATCGTGTACCTCAACTGCGGCATGAACGCACTTCCGGCCGAGGTCGATAACAGTACCAAGTATGTGAAATCGAAAATCGTAAATGAAATCATAGTAGCCTATATAAAGCGAAGACATGTATTGTCACGACCGATTCCGCCCGTGATCGTGCCTTACCGGGCACCCTAGTGATACAACATCCAGTGTCAATGGAACATAAAACAATACAAGACATATTATGAAATATGAAACAATAACTGAGAAAAACTTGCCTTCGGCATATATATAAATAACAACTTTTTCCAACATGAACAGTTTTAATCCTTTTACAAACCACACTTGGCTACTACGGACTTAAGAAATGATACGACAACAATGGCGGGACGGGGCCCCGCCATACCACGAATGTAAACACCTACAACAACAGGGACTATACCATCGATAAGCCTCCGAGAAACGGAGCTTTCCCACGTGAATCGTGACCCTAAGAGCGAGGATCAATGGCGGTGTACCTTTACTGCGGCATGAACGCAGCCCCGGCGAGGTCGAGACAGTGCAGAGTATGTGAAACTAAAAATCGTAAATGAAATCATAATAGTCTATAAAGCAGGAGACATGTATGATAACCAAACTACGATTCACAATAATAGCGAAAGTCGTGGACTCACGCCTCAGTCATCACTCAAATATAACAATGGGTCTCACGCCACAACATCAATCATGCCCGTGGAATACCTTCGCCATCGGCGGTTTATGATATAAAAGCACCAAGAACACACATGAACACGTGTCCCACGTGCCATAATAACACGTCTGAGGGTAAATGCGAAGGCATAGCCGACTACTAACACCTACGTACCAACAAGGTCATGAATCGTATCATAAGATCTGTCTGGCCGTCACATGATCAAAGCCGACCACTTGCCCGCAGATCTAATGTGCGCGTCTAGCCTCGAACTTTCCGCGACTCGCATAGGCCAATCAGATCGGCCGCATGAGGTATAACCCGCATCGGTAGCTACTCCGGCAGCGTCTGGACTCGCCGTCCGCGTAGCCAAGGACCGCATGACCACAAGGCGCGATCTAACACGGAACTCCGCAGATTCCGCCGACCCTGGACCGCGTGAGGTAGTCTCGAATCATAGGTCCATCGACTACTGAGTCTACCCGCGTCGGAGGCGGCTTAACCCGGAATCATCTCAAGAGATGAGTGATGTATAATACTATCATAACGACTTATCGTTAAACAACGTAAGCACAACAAAGGAAAAACCCTTTACACAAACATCACAAGATACTAACACACGTAGCATCCTAGCATGTTTACTTATCAAATCAACAAGAAGGTATTACAAGGCTATCACAAACCAACACAATCAAGTTATACACACGGTACTTTCTACTATATGCTAACAAGTTCGGGTTTTATCCCCAAAGTACTTCATACATTAACTCTTTAAAGATACGTTACTTTCACAAAGTCACACAATACGTAGTATATGAAAATATAGTGATTATCTTTTGAAGTAAATCAAAACACTTCTCTTTGTAAAACTCAAGTAACAACATTATTTTCCAAACGCCCAAGTCCGCCTAATTTCAAATGTTCATGTTTCTTATTTAGAAAGGTTTCGTAGTTCATAGTCTTATTCATTTAAGAATATAATTCTCTTTTAAACTATCGAGAAACATAAGTCTTATATGTGAGTAGGATATTCTTGTTTACAACAATCTTATTACAATGACCATGATCTAGGAAATATCATTTGGTCTCATCTTAGCTTCTATGCAGATGGAAGTTTCTACTGGTTTTAATAATACTTAATCTGTCAAAACATTTCCTTTTATTAACGCTGCAATGGTTTGTCGATACACATTCTGATTTCCAAAATCAGTAAAACATTCTTAAGACGTTATACCTAACTTTCCATAAAGCTAGTATAACTCTTAAGTTTTCAAAACAAATCAAGTATTACTTCTTCTCTCAAAATGATTCAAAACTCTTTTGAAATACTTCAAGTTCTTTATTAACACATAACAAGCCGCTTATAGATCAAATCGATTACCTTTTAAAAACCACATGTATTTTCTTACCAACATAAAGCCGTTATAACCAACTTCCCATAAAGCCGTTATAACACTTTATGTTTTACACCAATCAAATACATTTAGTACATGCGTACGTCTCGTACTACATAGTTCACACATATCATGCTAGAAGAGATAGGAAGAGGTTCACATACCTCGCGACGAGTATCGACTAATAGCAAAACGCTCAAGTACTCCCAACGGCTACTCCTAAAGCCAAGTAGAACGCGCCACACGTAGTACTTCAACCTATAAGGCCACAAGGCGCTTATTAACATTAAGATCTTATCGTAGAACATTCTCTGAGAAAATTCAAGACACCTCCCCGCAAATGGCAGAAATCTCCTCTCACTGGGCGGCTACCAAGCCAACGGGGTTATACATCTAACCCGAACGGGTACAATTCTACTCACAAGACTACTACACAAGTCTCATGTCTGATTCGATTCTTCAGCTTAAGTCAAAAGACATTGCCAACTAACCACGTTGATTCTATATATAGTATACTTTAACTATATATTCTAACAACATGTAATTTCCAATTACAATAGAGGGACAAGATATTTACCTCGATAAGCCCATAATTATCCAAGTATAAAGTCGATCCTGGGCAATCGTTTAGCTCCAACTCCGAGCGCTCCAACCCGCTCTAAACCACCAGAAGTTCTAACCAACTTCTACACAATACTCATCTGACTATGGAGATTTTCCTAGGGTTTCGGTTTTGTGACTGACGGGAAGTATAATAGTATTTCCGGGCTTTCGTATAGGTATAACCTTAGAATACTACAAGGTATACGGCTAAGGTAATTTGGGCATTATAACAATACTTTAGAGAGTATTTCTACACCACAAAGGGGGGTATTATACTGAAGCAACTTGGTAGTGGTACCCACGGCCACACTAGGAGGGGTGTACCCTCGGCCAAGGCCTCAGGAGAGGAGGCCTCTTGGCCGAACTCAACACTAAGGGAGGGAGAAGATTTAACACTTAGAAACATTTAGGAAAGGATGAAGAATTCATCAAAGGGAGAGGGTATTTATAGCCTGACAAGGCCAACCAATGTCCAAGATTGAGCCAAGTGCTACACAAGTGTAGGGCCAAGATATGCCCAAGTGCCCCTAGTCCCTACTCCTTAAAACCCTCACAAATATCTACCAAAATATCTACCACTGACCTCCCGATTGGTCCCGTATGCGCCCACGCCCGCTGATGAGAGGGTGCCAAGTGCCGCCCTCGTTGGTCCAAAATGTTCCGCCTCTCGGAAAAATCCATAAAAATAAGAAAAGACATAGCGGAATTTTCCTTCGCAAGTTAGGTAACGTTTCGTAAAAACGACTCTAGCAAGGTGTTGTGCACAAATGCCAATTCGGCCAAGCCACGCAGGCGGGGTGACACGTGTCACCCTCCTATTGGCCCAAAATAAAACATCTTAGAAAATATCCACAATGGCCAAAATCTCGAAAACAAAGTGGGCCCTACAAAACCGTAAATTTCTCAGTGGGCCCACGTGACCATTCGAAAATAAAATTCCATAATTCTCTAATATTCCAGAAGTCCGAATACAAAACTGGGAATCCAATTCCCATTAACGAACCTTTTCCTTCACAAAACCGGAAACTTTTCCGTGGAAAAATCGCCTCTTTCTTCCTTTCCAATCTTTCGCCGTATTCTCGCACGCACGCCCTCGCATACATACCACGGAACTACGGGGTATAACATTCTTCCTTAGAAACATTCGTCGAATGTTCCTTCTAAGTCTCAAAACGAACGGCGTGCCGTATAGTCTTCACTACTATACTTACGAAACAATCCCGCCACGGTGCCACGTAAATACCCACGCAAAATACCTACATCCAAGTCCACGAGGAAACACCTCTAACATCACCACAAATAATACTACTTTTGTCACTTTGTCGCGAGCCTTGCTCCAACGACTCCAACAAATGGTACCGTTGCGTCGATCTTGAAGGTATCGTGACACTCAATTCTTACCATATTTACGATCTCGCTTAGTATCAAAACTCGGGGTTACTATCTCTAACGAGGTCATCATTAATCGGGAACATTCGGATGGATCTTCGATACTTTCGAACATAACAATACGAAGACCGGACGCCCTTCCTCCTAAGTCGGACGGCAAATGCTAACATATAGGCAACGGCCTATTCTTCACGTGAACTCACAAAGGCCCAAAGTAACTCGGGCTAAGTTCCTTCATTTCCAAAACTCGTCACACCGTCCGGTGGTACTTTCAAGAAGACCGTCGGCACGAACTCTAAGCGTCGTCGCCGATTATCCGCACGATTCCTCCGAGTGCCGTAACTTCTTCTAGACAAGCTTCACTATCCGATCTGTGGAACAAGATCAACCAACTATCGAACCCCGCCAACATCGAACCAATCGACCGGCAACTTACACTTCCGCCCGCAAGGCTTCATGGCGACATCCGAACAAAATGGTAGCTCAAACGCTCCCTCCACAGAGACAACAATCCTCACTACCCTCGAAATCCACGACCGCCCGGCGGCGAACGCGATCTGAGACTCACCGAGTTCTTAACACATGCTTGGTAAAACTTCCGAAACAAAACAGTAGTAACACGGGCTCCACTATGCGTCATAAGGTGAAGGTAGGCACCGTGCAGCCTTACAACCTTTACGATAAATCAACATCTTGCCAGTGAACGGTCGACCAGAAGAACACGATGGGCTGCCCCATCGGCCCGACCACCGGTCGAACGCATCCACGAACTCGCACGTTGGTTAACTAAACTTGGGCCTAGCACCCTCGTGACCTACCACAAGGCGGGACCACCACAACCCACCGCCATACATGCCGCGGGTTGACCCGGCGTGGCCTCAACCCGACCCGCAACGCCGCAATACTAGCTCCGATCGGAACAATCTCACTAATCACGTTACGAAAACCTAGCGGTCTTCTTAGCTCAACTACCCTCTTCATTTCACACTACTTAGGGACTATCCCAAACCACGACTCACGTGCTATGCACTCTAAAGGCGGTCAAACATAAACATACGTCTCTACAGAGATGGCCTTACCTCTAAGGTCTTTGCGTATAAAGCTCTAAGGCTCACACTTTCTCTATCCTCCAAAATCTTACTCGGTTAACCCACCATGATTTCTAATCACAACTAACACACTGCTATCAGAACATAGCACTTAAGGTATACTTACCTTGAAAGTTACCAAGGACCTTGCTGCTCTGGCCCTCTTCTCGCTTGGTTAACCCGTCGATCTCTACGTTTCTCGGCCTGCTGCGCATAAGCCCGTACACAGGCCATGCTCAAGCCTAACTGAAGAATTACTCTTGCACAACCCTCTCTTAGGTAGTCATCAAGACTCGCAGTACATCGGTATACTCTCTGGTAGCCAAATCCATAGCTAATGTGGTCGCCTCTTTGCAATCTATATTCACTGTTCGATCGTGGGCGGAGGTTCAAATATCATGGACGCGATGGAGCGCCGCCGTGCTAAACTCTCTGGGGCTAGTGACGCCGCAGAAATCCCGAATGAAGCACTACCTAGGTAATGATTGGGCTGTGCCTCGCAACCCTCGTATTCTACTCGCAGCTCCGCTTTGCCTTGCCCTCTGGGCGGGTTGCCTACGGCGGAGCATAACGGTAAGGGAAAGAAATACGTTTAGAGGTCCAACTTAAAACACGACTCTAAGGCACGACCTCAGTGAGAAGAATAGAAACCAATCCTAAATATCCTATAGCCTCACGATTATTGGCGTGGTGCACAACACAATCGATAATCAAGACTTCATCGGATACGATGCGTAGACACTTTCAGGATTAATCGCTCACGATACCACTTTTGTCACGACCGATTCGGGCCCGTGATCGTGCCTTACCGGGCACCCTAGTGATACAACATCAGTGTCAGTGAACATAAAACAATACAAGACATATTATGAAATATGAAACAATAACTGAGAAAACTTGCCTTTCGGTATATATATATAAACAACAACTTTTTCCAACATGAGCAGTTTTAATCCTTTTACAAACCACACAAAAGATTACTGCACCTCTAAGAAATGATACGACAACAATGGCGGATGGCCCGCCATACCACGAATGTAAACACCTACAACAGGGACTATACCATCGATAAGCCTCGGAGAAACGGAGCTTTCCCATGTGACGTGACCCTAAGAGCGAGGATCAATGGCGGTGTACCTTTACTGCGGCATGACGCAGCCCCGAAGAGTCAGATCTGCAGTGCAGAGAATGTGAAACTAAAAATACTGTAAATGAAATCATAATAGTCTATAAAGCAGGAGACATGTATGATAACCAAACTACAGTTCACAATAATAAGCAGTCATGTCAAGTCAGGGACTCACGCCCTCAAGTCATCACTCAAATATAACAATGGGTCTCACGCCCACACCATCAATCATGCGTGGAATACCTTCCTCATGCCGATTTATGATATAACGACACCAAGGAACACATGAACACCAGGTCCCACGCGCGTGCCATAATAACACGTCGAGGTAAGTACGAAGGCATAGCCGACTACTAACACCCACAGTACCAACAAGGTCATGAACTGTATCATAAGATCTGTCTAGACCGTCACATGATCAAAGCTGACCACTTGCCCGCAGTATCTAATGTGCGCGTCTAGCCCTGGAACTTCCCGTAGCTCCGCATGGGCCACTCCAATGGCCCGCATGAGGTATTCCCCGCATCGAGGGTAGCTACTCCCGGCGTCTGGACTCGCCGTCCGCGTAGCCACATAGACCGCATGACCACAAAGCGCGACACTAACTCGGAACTCCTAGCGATTCGCAAGCCACACTGCACCGCATAAGGTATTCTCGAATCATAGGTCACACAGACCGCTGAGTCTACCCGCGTGGAGGGCAGCTTAACCCCCGGAATCATGAGTGATACAATATTAACATAACAGCTTATCGTTTAAACAACATAAGCACAATCAAGGGAAACCCATTTACACAAACATCACAAGATACTAACACATGTAGCATCCTAGCATGTTTACTTAACAAATCAACAAGAAAGTATTACAAGGCTATCACAAACCAACACAATCAAGTTATACACACAAGGTACTTTCTACTATATGATTAACAATATCGGGTTTTTATCCCCAAAGTACTTCATACATTAACTCTTTAAAAGATACGTTGCTTTCACAAAAGTCACACAATACCCGTAGTATATAAAAATAGAGTGATTATCTTTTGAAGTAAATCAAAACACTTCTCTTTGTAAAATCAAGTACAACATTCTTTTCCAAACGTTCAAGTTTGCCTAATTTCAATTACTCAAGTTTCTCATTTTCGAAAGGTTTCGTAGTTCATAGTTTTAATCCTTTAAAACAATTTGAGAAACATATACCTTATGTGTGAGTAGGTTATTCTTGTTCATAATAATCTTATTACAGCAGCCATGATTCAGTATACCATAGGTTTCGAAAAGTATTACTCTTCTGTTAAAATGATTCAGTATTCTTTTGAAATACTTCAAGATTATTCAGGCTTAAGTCAAAAGACATTGCCGTAATTATTATTCAGGCTTAAGTCCGGAGAAATTGCCGTAATTATTATTCAGTTAACACACGTACGTCTACCGTACTATATATATATTCTTTAAAATATCATGCTCAAGAGGATAGGAAGAATCACATACCTCGTGACGATTATCGACTATTAGCAAAACGCTCCACGGCTATAACCCGGCTAGCCTTGTCCACCTTCCAAGTAGCACATACTACTACAGAACATTCAACCTATAAAGGTTATACAAGTCTATCAAAGTCTAGACTACTCGGTAGATTATTCTTCTGATGTGATTTCAGTTCAAGTCTTTTCTGTAATATCCTTCTATTACAGTTCAAATCTCTTCTATGAATCTTATATTCATTTATACAACTACGAGATGTAATTTCCAATTACAATAGAGGACAAGATTATTTACCTCGATAAGCCCAAAATTATCCAAGTTATAAAGTCGATCTGAGCAACGCTTAGCTCCTACTCGGTGCTCCAACCCGCTCCAACAACCCTTTAGAAGTTCTACGCAACTTCTTCTTAAATACTTCAACCAACTGTGAAGATTTTCCTAGGGTTTTGGTTTGAGACAAAAGGACATAAGGTAGTATTTCCTGCTCTACGTATAGAGGTATCTTTGGAATACTACAAGGTATACGGCTACGGTAATTTGGGTATAGTAACAATCCTTCGAAGAGTATTTCTACCAAGAGGGGGGTGTATTTTACGAAAACAACAAGGCAAGGGGGGGTACCCCACGGCCAAGGCCACTAGGAGGGTACTCTCGCTAAAGCATCACAAGGGGCGGGACGAGAACACTGAGAGAGAGGGAGGATGTCTAGACTTAGAAATTATTTTTGGATGAATAAGTTCATCAAAGGGGAGGGGTATTTATAGGTCAAGCCATGGCCAACCAATGGCCAAGATCATGCCAAGTGCAACGCAAGTGTAGGGCTAGGATTCACCCAAGTGCACCTTATCCATCTACCACAAAAATATCCTACCTAACCTTGACTAAACAAAGCCAAGAAATCCTCCCAATTGCCGCCCCAAAGCCCACCAATGAGAGGGTGCCAAGTGTCGCCCTCTTGTTGGTCCAAAATGTTTCGTCTCTCGAAAAAATTCGCAAAAATTAGAAATGACATAGCCGTAATTTACCCTACGCGAGTTGTGTAAAACGTTTCGTCGAAAAACGACTCTAACCGGGTGTTGTGCACAAAATAATTCGGCCAAGCCTACTTTAAAGCCCAAACTTTTCTACGTACGTCCTCACGTACATACTCAGGAAATACGGGGTATAACATTCTCCCCTCCTTAGAAACATTCGTCCCGAATGTTCCTTCTAAGTCCCAAAACAAACGTGCGCCAGTATAGTCTTCACTACTATACTTACGAGAACAATCCTGCCATACCTGGCCACAGAAACACCTGCGCAAAGTACTTACATCTAAGTCCACGAGGAAACACCTCTAGCAACACAAAAGCCCTTACCCGAGGTCTAAAATATACTTCCATCGCACCTTCTCCTTACAAAAGAAATGATCACATCTATGCTCGCAATACATGCTCGCTTTTTCCCTTACGCGTCGTACCCTTCTCGTATACTCGAACTCTTTCTTACCATATCTCCATCGATTCGGTTCCAAATCCCTGGGTGACTATCTCTAACTTGGTCATCATTAACTGGGAACACTCTGCATGGATCTCCGATACTTTCCCGAACATAACAACACGAAAGACTGGACATACTGTCTCCTAAGTCGGACGGCAAAAGCTAACGTATAGGCAATCTGGCCTACTCTTCACATGACCTGAAAAAGGCCCAAAGTAACTCGGGCTAAGTTTCCTCTGATTTTCCAAAACTCGTTACACCCCTCCGGGGTGGTACCTTCGAGAAGACCCACCGTCAACCTGAACTCCAAGCGTCGTCGCCGATCATCCGCACGACTTCTGTTGATTCTGAGTTGTCGATAACCTCTTCTGGATAAGCTTCACCCTATACACATCCTATTGAATAAGTATGAACCAACTATCTGAACTTTGCCAACATCGAACCAATCGAACGGCAACTTACATTTCCTCCCCTGCAAGGCGTCATAAAGCGACATTCGAATACTGAAATGGTGGTTATAAAAACACTCTCTCAACAGGAGACAACAATCCTTACAGCTACCCCTGAAATCCACACATTGGCCCGAGGGCGAATGCGATACTGAGACTCACCTGAGTTCCTAACTCTGCCTGGTAAAACTTTCAGAAAACGAAAATAGCCACAACCTGGGCTTCACTGTCTGTCATAAGGTGAAAGCAGGAACCTCGTGCAACCTTCCTGAAATAATCCTCCATGACTTACTCACGAGTACACGGTCTACTAGAAAACAAGATGGTGACCTCGCCGGCGACCATCTTGTCGAATGCATCCACGACTCGTCTGTTGGTTAACCAAACATGGGCCTAACACCCATGACTTATCACGGCGGGACCACAAACTGACCCCACCACCATACAGGCCGCGGGTTGACCCGCATCGAGGCCTCAACCCGACCCGGCAACGCGCAAAACACTAGCTCCCCGATCTGAAAAACTCTCACTAATCACGTTACGAAAACCTAGCGGTTTTCTTAGCTCAACTACCCTCTTCCATTCCACACTACTCAGGGACTTATTATACAACTATACCTCATGTGCACTATGCACTCCGATAAGGGTCAAACATAAAATACATCTTTACTCGAGATGGCCTTACCTCTAAGGTCTCCACATATAACATTCTAAGGCTCACACTTTCCCTTATCCCCAAATCTTTCCTGGCTAACCAACCATGATTTCTAATCACAATTTTTCACTTATGTTATCTGAACATAATACTTAAGATATACCCATCTTACACGTACTAATCTCTAGAGGGTTAAGGATATACCAGATTCATCGCTTCACTCCCTTAGTCGTTCTAATCAAACTCGCCTCGTAGAGGCATGCTAGGGAAGATGATGGCGGTCACTGATCATGAAGGCTGAGTCCTCCTACTTACATCCCTCCTACTAGGACATTCTTTCGACACATGGCCCTGACGGCCGCAGGTAAAACAAGTACCAACTAAAAGACGACATTCCCCGGGATGACGTTTGTCACACTGTGAACACCGGGAAAATCAATCCGGTGTTTGAAACCTACGTGTAGCTGTGAACTGGAAGCTCTGGAGCTCTGACCAACTCCGGCTTACCCCCAATGTCCTGAGCCTTATGGAGGACCATTCTGCACTGGTGGATGTGTATAACCAATCTGCTGGTGAGGCGATTCGCCTTGAAAGTTACCAAAGGACTCATTGCTCGCCTCTTCATTGTCCTCGTTAACCCACAATCTCTACGTTTCTTAATCTGTTGCACATAATCCTGAACGCAGGCCATGCTCATTCCTGACTGAAGAGCTACTTCTTCACAACTCTCTCTTAGATAGTCATCAAGACTCGCGGTACATCGGTATACTCTCAGGTAGCCAAATCCATAGTTAATGTGGTCGCCTCTTTGCAATCTATATTCTCTGTTCGGCCGTGGGCGAAGGTTCAAATGTCATGGCCGCAGTAGGAACTGTCGCCGCCGTGCTAAACTCTGCTGGGGCTAGTGACGTCGCAGAACTCCCCGAATGAAGCACTACCCTAGGTAATGATTGGGCCTGTGCCCTCGTAACCCTCTGTAATCTACTCGCAGCTCCCTCGTTTGCGCCTCCCGAGCTCGGGTTTGCCTACGCGGAGGCATAACGGTAGGAAAGAACTACGCTAGAGGGTCCAACTTATAACACAACTCTAAGGCACGATCTCAGAGTGAGAAGAATGGAAACCAATCCTAAATATCCTATAGCCTCCTGATTATTGATGTGGTGCACAACACACCGATAATCAAGACTCTACTAGATACGGTCTGTAGACACTTTCCGAGGATTAACTGCTCTGATACCACTTTTGTCACGACCCGAACCGGGGCGTGGATCGTGCCTTACTGTGGCACCCGGTAGTCATACATCGAGAAATCGGGAATATAAAGACAAAACATGAAAACAATGTAAAAAGACACTGAAATAAGAAAGACAGGCTAACAAAAACGGTTACCTTGGTATATATATAAATAACAATTTGAGCGATTATATCCCTTTACGGCTGCCTGGCGGTACTACAGACCTCTAAGAGTAACATGACAACCATGGCGGGACAGGGCCCCGCCATACCCCTGAATGTAAGCACCTACTACGACAGGGGACTATACCACTGATAAGCCTCCGGAGAAACGGAGCTTCCCAAACGCTGAACTGTGACCCTGAGAGCTAGGATCAACGACTG
Source organism: Przewalskia tangutica (assembly GCA_029844215.1). NCBI lineage: Eukaryota > Viridiplantae > Streptophyta > Magnoliopsida > Solanales > Solanaceae > Przewalskia > Przewalskia tangutica. The sequence goes on along the minus strand of CM056724.1, from coordinate 49,197,255 downwards.
GTGTACCTCAACATGCGGCATGAACGCGGCCCGAAGGAGGTCGATCTGGCGTACCAAGTATGTGGCGAAAATCACGTAAATGAAATCATAGTAGCCTATATAAAGCGGGAGACATGTATGATAACCAAACTATAGTTCACTGATAAATAAGCGGTCATGTCAAGTCGTGACTCACCCTCAAAGTCATCACTCAAATATAACAACGGGTCTCACGCCCACAACATCAATCATGCGTGGAATACCTTCCTCACTTGGCGATCTATGATATAAAAGCACCAAGGAATACATGAACACGTGTCCACCTGTGTCATCATAAAACCGCACGGGGTAAGAAATGCGAAGGCATAGCCGACTACTAAAACCAGCGATAACAAAGTCATAAATCGTATCATGATCTGTCTGCACCGTCACATGATCAAAGCCGCCATCGCCGCGATATCTAATGCGCGCGTCTAGCCATGGAACTTCCGTAGCCCGCACGGGCCACTCGATGGCCCGCATGAGGTATTCCCGCATCGAGGGTAGCTACTCCGGCGGCGTCTGGACTCGCCGTCGCGTGGCCACATAGACCGCATGACCACAAAGGCCGACACTAACTCGGAACTCCCGCGATTCCGCATAGGCCACTGCACCGCATAAGGTATTCTCGAATCATAGGTCACAGACACTTTGAAGTCTACCCGCGACGGAGGCGCTTTAACCCGGAATCATAGGTGATACAATATTAACATAACGACTTATCGCTTAAACAACATAAGCACAATCAAGGGAAACCCATTTACACAAACATCACAAGATACTAACACGTAGATCCTAGCATGTTTACTTAACAAATCAACAAGAAAGTATTACAAGGCTATCACAAACCAACACAATCAAGTTATACACACAAGGTACTTTCTACTATATGATTAACAATATCGGGTTTTTATCCCCAAAGTACTTCATACATTAACTCTTTAAAAGATACGTTGCTTTCACAAAAGTCACACAATACCCGTAGTATATAAAAATAGAGTGATTATCTTTTGAAGTAAATCAAAACACTTCTCTTTGTAAAATCAAGTACAACATTCTTTTCCAAACGTTCAAGTTTGCCTAATTTCAATTACTCAAGTTTCTCATTTTGAAAGGTTTCAGTAGTTCATAGTTTTAATCCTTTAAAACAATTTGAGAAACATATACCTTATGTGTGAGTAGGTTATTCTTGTTCATAATAATCTCATTACAATGACCATGATCTAGGAAATGTAATATCATTTTGTCTCATCTTAGCTTCTATGCAGATGGAAGTTTCTACTGGTTTTAATAATACTTTATTAGTCAAAACATTTCCCTTTATTAGCGCTGCTATGGTTTGTTCGATACTTATTCTGATTTCCGAAATCAGTAAAACATTACTCCTTTTAAAAACCAAGTACTCATTACTCACGAATGAGGTTTCACACTTTTTAACAAAATTCAATTAAGTCAAGTCTCTTATCTTTTAAGATCAAGTCTCTTAACTTCTAAAATCAATAAATCATTCTTTTTATCTCTCTTAAGCCGTTTATACCTAACTTCCCATAAAGCTAGTATAACTCTTACGCTTTTAAAACCAAGTATTACTCTTCTGTTAAAATGATTCAGTATTCTTTTGAAATACTTCAAGATTATTCAGGCTTAAGTCAAAAGACATTGCCGTAATTATTATTCAGGCTTAAGTCCGGAGACATTGCCGTAATTATTATTCAGTTAACACACGTACGTCTACCGTACTATATATATATTCTTTAAAATATCATGCTCAAGAGGATAGGAAGAATCACATACCTCGTGACGATTATCGACTATTAGCAAAACGCTCCACGGCTATAACCCGGCTAGCCTTGTCCACCTTCCAAGTAGCACATGCTACTACAGAACATTCAACCTATAAAGGTTATACAAGTCTATCAAAGTCTAGACTACTCGGTAGATTATTCTTCTGATGTGATTTCAGTTCAAGTCTTTTCTGTAATATCCTTCTATTACAGTTCAAATCTCTTCTATGAATCTTATATTCATTTATACAACTACAGTATGTAATTTCCAATTACAATAGAGGGACAAGATTATTTACCTCGATAAGCCCAAAATTATCCAAGTTATAAAGTCGATCCTGAGCAACGCTTAGCTCCTACTCCGGGTGCTCCAACCCGCTCCAAACAACCCTTTAGAAGTTCTACGCAACTTCTTCTTAAATACTTCAACCAACTGTGAAGATTTTCCCTAGGGTTTTGGTTTGAGACAAAAAGGACATAAGGTAGTATTTCCGGGCTCTACGTATAGAGGTATCTTTGGAATACTACAAGGTATACGGCTAAGGTAATTTGGGTATAGTAACAATACTTCGAAGAGTATTTCTACCAAGAGGGGGGGTGTATTTTACGAAAACAACAAGGCAAGGGGGGGGGTACCCCACGGCCAAGGCCACTAGGAGGGGGGGTGCTCTCGGCTAAAGCCTCACAAGGGGGGGGGGGGGGGGAGGACGAGAACACTACAAGAGAGGGGAGGGAGGATTTCTAGACTTAGAAATTATTTTTGGATGAAGAAGTTCATCAAAGGGGAGGGGTATTTATAGGTCAAGCCATGGCCAACCAATGGCCAAGATCATGCCAAGTGCAACGCAAGTGTAGGGCTAGGATTCACCCAAGTGCACCTTATCCATCTACCACAAAAATATCCTACCTAACCTTGACTAAACAAAGCCAAGAAATCGTCCCAATTGCCGCCCCAAAGCCCACCAATGAGAGGGTGCCAAGTGTCGCCCTCTTGTTGGTCCAAAATGTTTCGTCTCTCGGAAAAATCCGCAAAAATTAGAAATGACATAGCCGTAATTTACCCTACGCGAGTTGTGTAAAACGTTTCGTCGAAAAACGACTCTAACCGGGTGTTGTGCACAAAATAATTCGGCCAAGCCTACTTTAAAGCCCAAACTTTTCTACGTCGCCCTCACGCATACTCAGGAAATACGGGGTATAACATTCTCACCTCCTTAGAAACATTCGTCCCGAATGTTCCTTCTAAGTCCCAAAACAAACGTGCGCCAGTATAGTCTTCACTACTATACTTACGAGAACAATCCTGCCATACCTGGCCACAGAAACACCTGCGCAAAGTACTTACATCTAAGTCCACGAGGAAACACCTCTAGCAACACAAAAGCCCTTACCCGAGGTCTAAAATATACTTCCATCGCACCTTCTCCTTACAAAAGAAATGATCACATCTATGCTCGCAATACATGCTCGCTTTTTCCCTTACGCGTCGTACCCTTCTCGTATACTCGAACTCTTTCTTACCATATCTCTCATCGATTCGGTTCCAAATCCCTGGGTGACTATCTCTAACTTGGTCATCATTAACTGGGAACACTCTGCATGGATCTCCAATACTTTCCCGAACATAACAACACGAAAGACTGGACATACTGTCTCCTAAGTCAGACGGCAAAAGCTAACGTATAGGCAATCTGGCCTACTCTTCACATGACCTGAAAAAGGCCCAAAGTAACTCGGGCTAAGTTTCCTCTGATTTTCCAAAACTCGTTACACCCCTCCGGGGTGGTACCTTCGAGAAGACCCACCGTCAACCTGAACTCCAAGCGTCGTCGCCGATCATCCGCACGACTTCTGTTGATTCTGAGTTGTCGATAACCTCTTCTGGATAAGCTTCACCCTATCCACATCCTAATGAATAAGTATGAACCAACTATCTGAACTTTGCCAACATCGAACCAATCGAACGGCAACTTACATTTCCGCCCCTACAAGGCGTCATAAAGCGACATTCGAATACTGAAATGGTGGTTATAAAAACACTCCCTCAACAGGAGACAACAATCCTTACAGCTACCCCTGAAATCCACACATTGGCCCGAGGGCGAATGCGATACTGAGACTCACCTGAGTTCCTAACTCTGCCTGGTAAAACTTTCAGAAAACGAAAATAGCCACAACCTGGGCTTCACTGTATGTCATAAGGTGAAAGCAGGAACCTCGTGCAACCTTCCTGAAATAATCCTCCCGCAACTTACTACCGAGTACACGGTCTCTACTAGAAAACAAGATGGGCTGACCTCCTCGGCCCGACTACTGGTCGAATGCATCCACGACTCGTACGCTGGTTAACCAAACATGGGCCTAACACCTCACGACTTATCACAAGCGGGACCACCACAACCGACCCCACCACCATACAGCCGCGGGTTGACCCGCATCGAGGCCTCAACCCGACCCGCAACGCCGAAAACACTAGCTCCGATCCGAAAAACTCGCTAATCACGCTACGAAAACCTAGCGGTTTTCTTAGCTCAACTACCTCTTCCATTCCACACTACTCGTGGACTTATTATACAACTATACCTCATGTGCACTATGCTCCGATAAAGTCAAACATAAAATATCTCTTTACTCGAGATGTTCAGTGCACAGTGGTCGAGGCCGACCGGGCCGGACGAGCGGGCCGGATCAAGACCGAATCTTGATTCTCGGATCAAGACCGGACCAATTTCTGGCCCGGTCGGTCCGGCCCGGTCAATTTCGGTCGGTCGGTCAATCGGACTGAGGACCGAATCCTCCCACTGTGCGATCCCCCCACTCCAGGCCCAGCCACCCCTCCCCCGGCCCCAAATGGCCAACCCCCCCCCCCCCCCCCCCCCCCCCCCCCCCCCCCCCCCCCCCCCCCCCCCCCCCCCGCCCCCGCCAGCCCGGACGTATTGACATATGAAATATAGGTTGTAAATTGATCAAACTTTATACTGGCCATAACTGCGCTCGGACGTCCGTTTTACCTAATTTTTTTTTGATTTCGCGTATTTTTCGTCTGGGGTGGCCAAACTGCATAAGCGGTTTGATTCGTCCGATTTCTCCAAAACGTCCATCTTGCCCCTCAATTTCTCTTTTCCCCCAAATCGTTACGTTTTCCCATTTTCAAATCTAAATATCTTGCGATGTACAATAGATTTCAACGTAAAAATTTCGTGGCACCGCGTCCGAGAATGTCAATTTCAGTATTGGTAATTCAATTTTAAAAAATAAAACAGCCCTAACTCGAATCTAATTATATATATATTATATATTAGGAATTTAGAAAATTAGGAATTATATATATTATATATATTAGGAATTATATATATTATATATATTAGAAATTATATATATTATATATATTAGAAATTATATATATTAGGAATTTAGAAAATTAGGAATTATATATATTAAATAAATTATATATATTAAATATATTAGGAATTATATAAATTATATATATTATAAAAAAAAATTAAAAATTAGATTAGAATGACGACTGACCGACCTGAATAGGACCGAAACCGAAATAAGTTTTTAAGGGCCAGAAAATAGGACCGATAATCTTGATCGGTTCGGTCCGATCCCAAAGTCGGTCGGTCCGATTTTTCGGTCCGGACCGAAAATTGTGCACCCCTAGAGATGGCCTTACCTCTAAGGTCTCCACATATAACATTCTAAGGCTCACACTTTCCCTTATCCCCAAATCTTTCCTGGCTAACCAACCATGATTTCTAATCACAATTTTTCACTTATGTTATCTGAACATAATACTTAAGATATACCCATCTTACACGTACTAATCTCTGAGGTTAAGGATATACCTGTATCTACGCTTCACTCCCTTAGTCGTTCTAATCAAACTCGCCCGTAGGCGCATGCTAGGAAGATGATGGGCAGTCACGATCATGAAGGTGAGTCCTCCTACTTACATCCTCCTACTAGGACATTCTTTCGACCACGTGGCCACGGCGCAGTAAAACAAGTACCAACTAAAAGCGACATTCCGGGATGACGTCATCACTGTGAACACCGAGGAAAAAGCGAATCCGGCGAATGAAACCTACGTGTAGGCGTGAGCGGAAGCTCGAGCTCGACCAACTCGGCTTTGTCACGACCCGTTCGGGGCGTGGTCGTGCCTTACCCGCACCCAAGTAGTCATACATCGAGAAAATCGGAATATAAAACAAGACATGAAATAATTGCAAATGATACGGTTTACGAGAAAGGGTTGCCTTTCGGCATATATACATAAACCAAGGTTTGCGATTTGCATCCCAGTACAACATGACTCTGCACTCTAAAGAAATAAACAACTATGGCGGGACGGGGCCCGCCATACCTCGATACAAAACTATCTACAACAGGAGATCATACCCAAAAGTAGAGCCTCGGAGAAGATGGAGCTCGACACCAACGCAAGAGATCCAGGATGTGGATCTAGCACACCTTGCCACTTACATGCGGCATGAACGCACCCCGAAGGAGAGTCGAGACAAGTACTAAGTATATGAAGCGTAAAGTACTTAAATGAAAACATATCATTTTAAAATCAGTTTTGCAAGTATGTATGAAACAACCAAGGTAACCGCATAGTGCCACATCATAAACAAGAGCAACAATAGGTAAGCGTATGAGTCTTTTCTAGGCTGCGAATGATCGAGCAGGGCCAATTGCGTAGTATCACCATGCAAGCCTAATCCTCGGACTCCGTAGTCCGCATAGGCCACTCATATAGGCCCGCATAGGGTATGTAACCCGCATCGAGGGTAGCTACTCCTCGGCATCGTCCTGGACTCGTAGTCCGCATGGCCACATAGACCGCATGAGGTATAACCCCGCATCACTAACTTGGAACTCCGTAGCTCGCATAGGTCCCTTGGACCGCGTGAGGTATTCTCGAATCATGGTCCTGCATCACCGAGTCTACCCGCGACGGAGGCGACTTAACCCCTGTAATATGTCAAGAGGTGAGTGATATTATACTAACATAACAACTTATCATTAAACAACATAAGCACAAGAATACTCTCTTACACAAACGTTACAAGACACTAACACACATAGCATCATATCATGTCTACTTATCAAACCATCTTATTATTCTTTTCACAAATCAATATAAGTCCATTATAAACACATAGGTAAACTGTTCCTTTTATTATTCTTAAGTGGTTATACCTAACTTCCCATAAAGCTAGTATAACTCTTAAGCTTACATTTAAAACCAATTTGTTCTCTTACGTTTAAAAATGATTCATATTCTTTTGAAATGCTTTCGATCCTTATTATTTAGGCTTAAGTCGCAAGACATTGCTGTAAGTATTATTCAGCTTAAGTCAAAAGACATTGCCGTAGTTATTATTCGATTAACACGTATGCGTCTGTACTACATATATTTTAAAATATCATGCTTAAGGAAGAATCACATACCTTCTGAAATCCACCGCCAAGTTGAATATGTCGTACAGAGAATCGACTATAATAGTCACAGACATCTATCAAAGTCTAGACTACTCAAGGTCATTCTAAACAGAGGGTTCACAATTCTTTGGAAAGTCGGGCACTTCCCTACAGGTGAGCTATATAAGTCTATTGTGAAAACAGTCTATGTAAATACAGTTTGATTATTCTTCTTTTAAACCTTCTACTTGTGATAACATTCAATTCTATTCGTAATATTCTTCTAAGTATTTAATACTTATTCTTATACTTCTACGATGCATTCTCTAATACAAAAGAGGGTTAGGATTATTTACCTCGGTAAGCCCAATAATATCCTAGATAAAGTCGCGCTGAGCAAGGTTTTGCTCTAAGTTGTACGCTCAGAAACCTTAGAAGTTCTTCACAACTTCTACTAAGTACTAAGGGATTTGGGCTAGGGTATTTTGGGCATTATAACAATACTAGAAGGCAACTTTTCTACCAAGGGAGGGGGGGTAGATTTCGGCTAGGCTAGGGGGGGGGTTGCCTCGGCCAAGCTCACTCAAGGGGAGGGGGGTAGGTGGCTTTGGACGAAAAGCTTTAGAGAGAGGGGGAGGGATTTTTCAAGACTTGGAAAGGAATTTGTGGATGAAGAACTCTTCATCTTAAGGGGGTATTTATAGGTCAAGCCATGGCCAACCAAGGGTCAAGATGATGCCAAGTGCAAGGCAAGTGTAGGGTGAAGATTTAGGCAAGTGTCCATTCTATCTACTACACACAAATATCCTACCAACTCCTTGACTTGTGCAAAGGCACAAAAAACGTGCCATCCTAGTCCAATTCGTCCATGGGCGATTTCAAGTCCATCAATTGGAGGTGCCAATTGTCGCCTCCGCTGGTCCAAAATGTTTCGTCTCTCGGAAAAATCCGCAAAAATTAGAAATGGCATAGCGGAATTTACCCTACGAAAGTCAGGGAAACGTTTCGTCGGAAAGCGATTCTTTTAGCGAGTTGTGCACAATTTTCGAACTTGGCCTAACTTTAAGGCTAAACTTTCGTACGTACGCCCTCACGTACATACTCCGGAAATACGGGGTATAACATTCTCCCCTCCTTAGAAACATTTGTCCCGAATGTTCCTTCCCAAGACAGTTATCGATAAAGCTTAAACAATTTGCAAGTGCCACACATGGCCACAATATAACACTTAACAATTTACGAAAGTTAAATCAGCAAAAAGGAAAGTAAGTTACCTGGAGGTGTGGGGAATAAGTGAGGATACCTCCGCCTCATGTCCTCCTCAGCTTCCCACGTCATCTCCTCCCTAAGCTCGTTCCGCCACAAGACTTTGACGGAAGCCACATCCTTGGTCCGCAGACGCCTAACCTGACGATCGACTATCGCTATGGGAATCTCCTCATACGATAACCCCTCGGTCACCTGGACGTCGTCAAACGGATGTACCCTAGATGGATTCCCGATACATCTCCTCAGCATAGAAACGTGAAACACCGGATGCCGCGCCTCGGATCGGACGGCAGATCCAACTCGTAGGCAACCGCCTACCTGCGGACGATCCGATAGGGCCCAATGTACCTTGGTGAGTTTCCTTTCTTCGAATCTCATCACACCGCTTCATGGGTGACACCTTCAGAAAACCCAATCATGAACCTCGAACTCCGGATGCCGACGACGATGATCTGCATATGACTTTTGTCGACTACGGTGTCCGCTGAACCTCTCTGGATAAGCTTCACCTTATCCACTGTCACGCACCAAATCTGGTCCCACTAATCGTACCTCGCCCACATCGAACCAACTTATAGGCGACCGCACTTCCTCCCATACAAGGCCTCATAAGGCGCCATCTCGAATCGGAGTGGTAGCTATTATTATACGCAAACTCAACTAGAGGCAAATGATCCTCGGCTACCACCGGTCGATAACACGGGCTCGCGACATATCCTCGAGAGTGCGGATAGTGCGCTCGGCTTTGTCTGCTGCGTGGATGGAATGCAAGCTCGTGCTCACCGCGTCCTAAACCTCTGGAAAGACCTCGAAGTTAGCCGAAACGGGCTCCTGCATGCGATATGATCGAAATAGGGACTCCATGCGATCGACGATCTCTCGGATATATAGTCTGGCATAATCCTCAGCCGAAAAAGTCGTCATGACGGGAATAAAGTGGGCTGATTTCGTCAGCCTGTCGACGATAACCCATATAGAATCATGTCTCCTCTGAGTGCGAGGTAATCCCGTGATGAAGTCCATGTTGATCACCTCCCACTTCGGTCGGGATCTCTATCGTGCGTAACAAACCACCGGGCCTCGGTGCTCTACCTTCACTGCGACAACACGGGACCGAGCTACGAACTCTGCAACGTCCTCTTCAAGCCATCCCACCAATACACATATCTAAGGTCGTGGTACATCTTGGTCGACCACGGATGGATGAAGTAACGCGTGTGTTTCCCCAGAACTGGCCAAGTCACGAAACATCCGGAACACACAACTCGCCTCAAACCTTAGCACCCGTGGTGCTACCTCAAAAGGACCCTTGCCTCACGAAGAGTCGTATCACGATAACGTGTCAACACCGATCCTCGAGCGTTGCCTCTTCACCTCGCCGGCGATGGAAGACTCGGCAACCTCACGAACTCGAACCCACCGCTATCGTAATCAATCAAGCGGACACCAAGGCTCGCTAATCGATGCAAATCACGAACCATGACCCTCCTCTAGCCGCACATCCGATAGGCTCCCATCGACCTACGACTAAGGCATACGCCACAACATTGGCCTTCCGGGTGGTACAGGATATCAACATCGTAATCCTTAAGCAACTCTAACCACCGTCTCGCCGTAAGTTCAGCTCCTCTGGTGAAGATATCTGGAGGCTCTTGTGGTGCGTATAAATATCCACGTGAACCCCATACAAATAGTGCCTCGGATCTTCAAAGCGTGAATCACGTGCGACTCCAAATCATGGGTGGGGTAGTTCCTCTCGTGTTTCTTGGTGTCGGGATCGTGCGCTATAACTCTACCTGCTGCATCAACACACATCCCAGCCCGATGCACGACGCATCACAAGACACGACATAACCATCGGACCTGCGGAAGTAAGAAGCGAGGCGGTCGTCGATCTCTTTCAAAGAATGGAAACCCCGCCACAAGCATCAGTCCATCAAACTTAGCGCCTTCCGAGTCGGCCTAGTCAATGGTGCGAGAGATAAAGCAAACTTCTCCACGAACCGATAATATCTGCAAGGCCCGTAAAGCGCGAACCTCTGCCGGAGTAGTAGGTCAGGCACGCCCCGATCGCCGATCTTGGCCGTATCCACTCGAATGCCATCACCCGACAATATGCCCAAGAAACGCCACCAAGTCAACAAAACTCACATTTGGAAAACTTGGCGTAAGCTGCTGGTCTCGAGAATCATCGGCCAAGATCGCCAAATGCTCGCGTGCTCTGCTCTGGCGAGAATAAACCAAGATATCATCAATGAACACTATCACAAACGTGTCAAAAATGGTTTGAACACTCGGTTCATCAAATCCATGAATTCCCCGAGCATTGGTCAACCCAAAGACATGACCACTGAACTCATAATGCCCATACCGGTCGGAATGCGATCCAGGTACATCCACCTCTCCGACTCGTGCACGATGATAGCGACGCAGATCAATCTTGGAGAAACATCTCGCGCCCTGGCCCGGTCGAACAAATCATCAATCCCGGGAAGGGTATTCGTTCTTAATGGTCACCTTATTCAGTACAGTAATCAACACACATGCGCGGCGTCGTCCTTCTTCACGAACAATCTGGCGCTCCCTGGGAGAAACACTAGGCTGATGAAGCCGCTTCTCCAGCAAGTCTCTAAGCTGATCCTTCAAATCTCTCAACTCGGCGGTGCCATTACGTATGGCGGAATGGAAATAGGCGAGTGTCCGCAACACATCTATACAAAACTCAATCTCCTCTCGGGAGAGGATACGGGAGGTCGTGCGGAAACACGTGCGGGAACTCTCGACCACCGGGCCCGACGGAAAATGCAGTACCGCAACTTCAGATCAAACACCCGACGAGATGGTAGATATACCCTTCGCACCATCTTCCTAGCCTTGAGGTAGGAAATAAACCTACCCTCGGCGATACGTGCTCCCTCCCACTCAACAACCGGCTCGCAGAGCTGGAACGTACTACTCTCTTTCTGCGGTCTACATTGGCGTAGCAAGCTAGCCAATCCATCCCCATGATCACGTCGAAGTCAATCATCTCCAACTCTATCAAGTCGGCTGAGTCGGATTGTAAATGGTCACGGACAAGCCACATATACCCGCCGAGCTACCACCGAATCACCATTTGGCGTAGCTACCTCGAAAGGGTCTATGGACTCGTGCTCTATCCCTATCCTACTAGCAACAAGGGAGATATATAGGGCAGTAGAACCGGATCTATCAAGGCATAAACATCAAACCAGAACCGATAAGGTACTGTGGCGACATCGGTGAGGCCTCACGATCTGCCGGTGGACAAGGCATAAATGCGGTTCGAGGACCGCTAGAATCGGACCGCGCCACGACCTCTGCCGCGACCTGGCGGCATGAGTACCTTGCCCTCGGGGCGAGTAGCTGTCGGGGATGAAGAAGACCGGCGAAAGAAGAACATGGTCGACTCACCACCGCGCCACTCTAGTCGGGCGGTCGCATAAAATGACCTGCGGCCACAATCTGAAACAAGCTCCGTAGCACCACAACTCCGAAGTGGGATCTGCATCGGCCCACCGAGGGGTGGTCCCGTCGGCGATTCTCTGCGCCTGGATATCTGAAGTCCCGGGGCCACAGTGCGCTCTCGAATGTCTGGTGTCTTGAGGGCGGTGCGGGAGTGCTCTGGTGGGCGTGGTGCAAATCTCGGCCGAGGCCGCCACCACGATAGCCACCAAAAGACCTGCCGTCTGGTCTTAACCTGCTCTGCTGTCACAACCCGTCGGTCTACGCTCTCACATCCAAGAGCATGAGCTGCGTGCGGGTAATATCCATACCGGTGAAGAGAAACACCCGCATATGACTCGGCCATATAATCATCTAGCGGTGGCGTGGCGGTGCACCTATCCTCCATATCTGCTACCGCCGGGACATATCGAGCCAATGAATCAAACTCGACATCATACTCACGACGGTCGTCCTCTGCCTCGGCGGTAAAAATCTATCACCGCGCCCTCATCTGTGGAGGCAAGAAGTGAGTGAGGAAAGCCTGCGAGAACTCATCCCAAGTAGGCGGGGCGCGTGCTCTCCCGGGATAACTCCGTGAATCAAACCAATCGACTGCGGTATCACGCAGCCTATGTGAACCAAAGATCACGGACTCGGTCTCCGACGCCCTGATCACTCTCAAAATCCTCTGTAGCTGACGGATGAACTCCTGTGGATCATCCTCCGGCCTCGACCCGTAAAACTCTGGCGGGCTACAACTCAGGAAGTCTCGTAGCCTCAAACTCTCTGCCCTCGGGTGAACCACGCAGTGCCCAGTGGGCTGAAGCTGCCGCATCCGGCTGTCCTCGTGTCTGGCCACAATCCTAGCCAATAGCTGGGCCATCTCCTTGTACCCTATCTCCTCCGCCCCAGGCTGTGGGACAGGAGGTGCGGGTACTGTAGTCTCTGCTGGGACTGGCGGAGTCGTAGAACTCGTCGTCTCTGGTATAGACTGGGCCCGAGCCCTCGTGACTCTAGGTGTCCCACTAGCAGCTCCCTCGGTGCCTTGCCCTACGGGCGGGTTGCCTGCGTGGAGGCATAATCATTCTGAGAAAGGAATACGTTAGAGGTCCACTTTAACACGGTCTAAAGCAGCCACGATCTCGGAGTAAGAAGAGTGAAACCAATCCTAAATATCCTATAGCCTCACGATTATTGGTGTGGTGCACAACACACCGATAATCAAGACTACTAGATACGGTGCGTAGACACTTTCCGAGGATTAATCGCTCGATACCACTTTTGTCACGACCCGCTCGGGGCGTGGTAGTGCCTTACGGGCACCCAGTAGTCATACATCGAGAGAAAATCAGCGGAATATAAAACAAGACATGAAATAATTGCAAATGATACCGGTTTCGAGAAAAGGGTTGCCTTTGGCATATATACATAAACCAAGGTTTGCGATTACATCCCAGTATACAACATGACTACAGACCTCTAAAGAAATAAACAACTATGGCGGGACGGGGCCCGCCATACCTCGATCAGACAAAACTATCTCTGACGGGAGATCATACCTAAAGTAGAGCCTCGGAGAAGATGGAGCTCGACACCAACGCAAGAGATCCTAAGGATGTGGATCTAGCACTGCTTGCCACCTGCGGCGTGAGCAGCCCCGAAGGAGGTCAAGATAACAGTGGTACTAAGTATATGAAATCGTAAAGTACTTAAATGAAAACATATCATTTTAAAATCAGTTTTGCAAGTATGTATGAAACAACCAAGGTAACCGCATAGTGCCACATCATAAACAAGAGCAACAATAGGTAAATCAGAATGTGGTCTTTTCTAGTGCGAATGATCGAAGCGAGGCCAATTGCGTGTAGTATCACCATGCAAGCCTAATCACGGACTCCGTAGTCGCATAGGCCACTCATATAGGCCCGCATGGGTATGTAACCCACATCGAGGGTAGCTACTCCTCGGCGTAAATCTGGACTCGTAGTCCGCATGGCCACATAGACCGCGTGAGGTATAACCCGCATCACTAACACGGAACTCCGTAGCTCCGCATAGGTCCCTTGGACCCGCATGAGGTATTCTCGAATCATGGTCCTGCATCACCTTGAGTCTACCCGCATCGGAGGCGGCTTAACCCCCGGTAATATGTCAAGAGGTGAGTGATATTATACTAACATAACAGCTTATCGTTAAACAACATAAGCACAACAAGAATACTCTCTTACACAAACGTTACAAGACACTAACACACATAGCATCATATCATGTCTACTTATCAAACCATCTTATTATTCTTTTCACAAATCAATATAAGTCTGTTATAAACACATAGGTAAACTGTTCCTTTTATTATTCTTAAGTGGTTATACCTAACTTCCCATAAAGCTAGTATAACTCTTAAGCTTCTGTTTTAAAAACCAATTTGTTCTCTTCTGTTTAAAAATGATTCAGTATTCTTTTGAAATGCTTTCAGATCCTTATTATTCAGGGCTTAAGTCGCAAGACATTCTGTAAGTATTATTCAGGCTTAAGTCAAAAGACATTCTTGTAGTTATTATTCGATTAACACGTATGCGTCTACCGTACTACATATATTTTAAAATATCATGCTTAGGAAGAATCACATACCTTCTCGAAATCCACCGCCAGTTGAATATGTCGCATGAAGAATCACCTATAATAGTCACAGACATCTATCAAAGTCTAGACTACTCGAAGGTCATTCTAAGCAGAGGGTTCACAATTCTATGGAAAGTCGGGCGCACTTCCCTACAGGTGAGCTATATAAGTCTCATGTGAAAACAATCTATGTAAGTCTGATTTGATTATTCTTCTTTTAAACCCTTCTCTTGTGATAACAATTCAATTCTGTAATATTCTTCTAAGTATTTAATACTTATTCTTATACTTCTACAAGATGCATTCTCTAATACAAAAGAGGGTTAGGATTATTTACCTCGGTAAGCCCAATAATATCCTAGATAAAAGTCGGTACTGAGCAAGGTTTTGCTCTAAGTTATGCGCTCAAGGAAACCTTAGAAGTTCTTCACAACTTCTACTAAGTACTAAGGGCTTTGGGCTAGGGTATTTTGGGCATTATAACAATACTAGAAGGCAACTTTTCTACCAAGGGCGGGGGGGTAGATTTCGGCCAGGATAGGGGGAGGGGTTGCCTCGGCCAAGCTCACTCGAGGGAGGGGGTAGGAGGCTTTGGGCGAAAAGCTTTAGAGAGAGGGGAGGGATTTTCAAGACTTGGAAAGGAATTTGTGGATGAAGAACTCTTCATCTTAAGGGTATTTATAGGTCAAGCCATGGCCAACCAAGGGTCAAGATGATGCCAAGTGCAAGGCAAGTGTAGGGTGAAGATTTAGGCAAGTGTCCATTCTATCTACTACACACAAATATCCTACCAACTCCTTGACTTGTGCAAAGGCACAAAAGCGTGCCATCCTAGTCCAATTCGTCGATGGGCGATTTCAAGTCCATCAATTGGAGGTGCCAAGTGTCGCCTCCCGTTGGTCCAAAATGTTTCGTCTCTCGGAAAAATCCGCAAAAATTAGAAATGGCATAGCCGGAATTTACCCTACGAAAGTCAGGGAAGCGTTTCGTCGGAAAACGATTCTTTTAGCGAGTTGTGCACAATTTTCGAACTTGGCCTAACTTTAAGGCTAAACTTTCATACGTACGCCCTCACGTACATACTCCGGAAATACGGGGTATAACAGGCTTACCCCCAATGTCCTGAGCCTTATGGAGGACCATTCTGCACTGGTGGATGTGTATAACCAATCTGCTGGTGAGGCGATTCGCCTTGAAAGTTACCAAAGGACCTTCCTGTTCTGGCCCTCTTCTGTTGTCCTTGGTTAACCCGTCAATCTCTACGTTTCTTAATCTGTTGCACATAAGCCTGAACGCAGGCCATGCTCATTCCTGACTGAAGAGCTACTTCTTCACAACCATCTCTTAGATAGTCATCAAGACTCGCGGTACATCGGTATACTCTCAGGTAGCCAAATCCATAGTTAGTAACAGGGTCGCCTCTTTGCAATCTATATTTTACATTGCACGTGGGCTGAAGGTTCAAATGTCATGGCCACGATGGAGGCGCCGCCGTGCTAAACTCTGCTGGGGCTAGTGACGTCGCAGAACTCCCCGAATGAAGCACTACCCTAGGTAATGATTGGGCCTGTGCCCTCGTAACCCTGTGTACTCTACTCGCAGCTCCCTCGGCTGCCTTGCCCTCCTGGGCTCGGGTTTGCCCTACGCGGAGGCATAACGGTAAGGGAAAGAAATACGTTAGAGGGTCCAACTTATAACACAACTCTAAGGCACGATCTCGGAGTGAGAAGAATGGAAACCAATCCTAAATATCCTATAGCCTCCTGATTATTGATGTGGTGCACAACACACCGATAATCAAGACTCTACTAGATACGATGCAGTAGACACTTTCCGAGGATTAATCGCTCGATACCACTTTTGTCACGACCGAACCGGGCGTGGTCGTGCCTTACGGGCACCCAAAGAGTCATACATCAGAGAAATCAGCGGAATATAAAGACAATACATGAAACCAATGTAATAAGACAGTGAAATAAGAAGACAGGCTAACCAAAAACGGTTACCTTCAGTATATATATAAATAACAATTTGAGCGATTACATCCTTTTACTACGGCTCCGCCCAACAAAGATTACGCACCTCAAGAGTAACATTTGACAACCATGGCGGGACAGGGCCGCCATACCGCGAATGTAAGCACCTACTACGACGAGGACTATACCACCGATAAGCCTCCGAGAAACGGAGCTTCCCAACGCTGAACTGTGACCACGAGAGCTAGGATCAACGGCGGTGTACCTCAACTGCGGCATGAACGCAGCCGAAGGAGGTCGATAACAGTACCAAGTATGTGGCCCGAAAATACGTAAATGAAATCATAGTAGCCTATATAAAGCGGAGACATGTATGATAACCAAACTACGATTCACAATAAATAGCAAATATGTCAAGTCGTGGACTCACGCCTCAAAGTCATCACTCAAATATAACAATGGGTCTCACGCCCACAACATCAATCATGCGTGGAATACCTTCCTCACCGCAGCCATGATATAAAAGCACCAAGGAATACATGAACACCAGTCCCACTGTGTCATCATAAAACCGCACGGTAAGTACGAAGGCATAGCCGACTACTAAAACCTACGACAACAAAGTCATAAATCGTATCATGATCTGTCTGCACCGTCACATGATCAAAGCCGCCACTCGCGCGCAGATCTAATGCGCGCGTCAGCCCCGAACTTCCCGTAGCTCCGCATGGGCCACTCCAATGGCCCGCATGAGGTATTCCCCGCATCGAGGGTAGCTACTCCCCGGCAGCGTCCTGGACTCGCCGTCCGCATGGCCACATAGACCGCATGACCACAAAGGCCGCACACTAACCTGGAACTCCCGCAGTTCCGCATAGGCCACACAGACCCGCATAAGGTATTCTCGAATCATAGGTCACACAGACCCGCCTGAGTCTACCCCGCATCGGAGGGCAGCTTAACCCCCGGAATCATGAGTGATACAATATCAACATAACAGCTTATCGTTTAAACAACATAAGCACAATCAAGGGAAACCCCTTTACACAAACATCACAAGATACTAACACATGTAGCATCCTAGCATGTTTACTTAACAAATCAACAAGAAAGTATTACAAGGCTATCACAAACCAACACAATCAAGTTATACACACAAGGTACTTTCTACTATATGATTAACAAGATCGGGTTTTTATCCCCAAAGTACTTCATACATTAACTCTTTAAAAGATACGTTGCTTTCACAAAAGTCACACAATACCCGTAGTATATAAAAATAGAGTGATTATCTTTTGAAGTAAATCAAAACACTTCTCTTTGTAAAATCAAGTACAACATTCTTTTCCAAACGTTCAAGTTTGCCTAATTTCAATTACTCAAGTTTCTCATTTTCGAAAGGTTTCGTAGTTCATAGTTTTAATCCTTTAAAACAATTTGAGAAACATATACCTTATGTGTGAGTAGGTTATTCTTCTTCATAATAATCTTATTACAGCAACCATGATCTAGGAAATGTAATATCATTTTGTCTCATCTTAGCTTCTATGCAGATGGAAGTTTCTACTGGTTTTAATAATACTTTATTAGTCAAAACATTTCCCTTTATTAGCGCTGCTGTGGTTTGTTCGATACTTATTCTGATTTCCGAAATCAGTAAAACATTACTCCTTTTAAAAACCAAGTACTCATTACTCACGAATGAGGTTTCACACTTTTTAACAAAATTCAATTAAGTCAAGTCTCTTATCTTTTAAGATCAAGTCTCTTAACTTCTAAAATCAATAAATCATTCTTTTTATCTCTCTTAAGCCGTTTATACCTAACTTCCCATAAAGCTAGTATAACTCTTACGCTTTTAAAACCAAGTATTACTCTTCTGTTAAAATGATTCAGTATTCTTTTGAAATACTTCAAGATTATTCAGGCTTAAGTCAAAAGACATTGTCGTAATTATTATTCAGGCTTAAGTCCGGAGACATTGCCGTAATTATTATTCAGTTAACACACGTACGTCTACCGTACTATATATATATTCTTTAAAATATCATGCTCAAGAGGATAGGAAGAATCACATACCTCGTGACGATTATCGACTATTAGCAAAACGCTCCACGGCTATAACCCGGCTAGCCTTGTCCACCTTCCAAGTAGCACGCTACTACGTAACATTCAACCTATAAAGGTTATACAAGTCTATCAAAGTCTAGACTACTCGGTAGATTATTCTTACGATGTGATTTCATTCAAGTCTTTTACGTAATATCCTTCTATTACAGTTCAAATCTCTTCTATGAATCTTATATTCATTTATACAACTACAGTATGTAATTTCCAATTACAATAGAGGGACAAGATTATTTACCTCGATAAGCCCAAAATTATCCAAGTTATAAAGTCGATCCTGAGCAACGCTAAGCTCCTACTCCGGGTGCTCCAACCCGCTCCAAACAACCCTTTAGAAGTTCTACGCAACTTCTTAAATACTTCAACCAACTGTGAAGATTTTTCCTAGGGTTTTGGTTTGAGACAAAAAGGACATAAGGTAGTATTTCCGGGCTCTACGTATAGAGGTATCTTTGGAATACTACAAGGTATACGGCTAAGGTAATTTGGGTATAGTAACAATACTTCGAAGAGTATTTCTACCAAGAGGGGGGGGTGTATTTTACGAAAACAAAAGGCAAGTGGGTACCCCATGCCAAGGCCACTAGGAGGGGGGGTGCTCTCGGCTAAAGCCTCACAAGGGGGTGGGGGAGGACGAGAACACTACAAGAGAGGGGAGGGAGGATTTCTAGACTTAGAAATTATTTTTGGATGAAGAAGTTCATCAAAGGGGAGGGGTATTTATAGGTCAAGCCATGGCCAACCAATGGCCAAGATCATGCCAAGTGCAAGGCAAGTGTAGGGCTAGGATTCACCCAAGTGCACCTTATCCATCTACCACAAAAATATCCTACCTAACCTTGACTAAACAAAGCCAAGAAATCGTCCCAATTGCCGCCCCAAAGCCCACCAATGAGAGGGTGCCAAGTGTCGCCCTCTTGTTGGTCCAAAATATTTCGTCTCTCGGAAAAATCCGCAAAAATTAGAAATGACATAGCCGTAATTTACCCTACGCGAGTTGTGTAAAACGTTTCGTCGAAAAATGACTCTAACCGGGTGTTGTGCACAAAATAATTCGGCCAAGCCTACTTTAAAGCCCAAACTTTTCTACGTACGTCCTCACGTACATACTCAGGAAATACGGGGTATAACATATTGTGACCATGATAGGTTGAAGAACTAAGTATAGCGTATCCTACTTGAAGAATGGAATAGCTCAAGGTTGAAGTACTTTGGAGCATTTTGCTACTTGTCGACAATAGTCGCGAGGTATGTGAACCTCTTCCTTCCTTTGGCATGATTCTATGTATGGAATATACATGTGGTATCATTTCAGGTTTCCTTATACTCTTACAAGTTAAGAGGTAGTTGTGTGACTTAATTTATATAAAACTTTTCCTATCCTTTGAGCATGAATAGTTGCACGTATGTAGTACGGTAGACGTACAGGACCTTGATATCCTTTACTAGTTTTATGAATAGCCAAGTCGGGTGAGTTAGGAGATTAACTCACTTCTTTGAGAGTATTAAGGATGGCTAATGTTTTATGAAAGTTAAGGGACTTGAAGAGTTTTAAAGTATTTGATACTTGTTTCATTTTAAACGTATAAGTCCCTTGGATAGGAAATTGTATTTAGCTAAAGCATAAAGTGAATATAACGACTTTATGGGGAGTTGGTTATATTTGCTTTATGGAAAGATAAATGACTTGATTTTAGTGAAAAAGGCAACTTGATTTTTAAGGCATCAATTGCCTAGGGTTGTATAATAAAAGGAGTCACTTGATTTCTAAAGGTTAAGAGACTAATTGTATTTTTGAAAGTTAAGTGAATTGATTTGAAATTATTTAATACTTGGTTTCAAAAAGTAGAAGTCTCTTGGTTAGAAAAGGAGCGAGTTTTGTCTAAAACCATAAAGGGTTATAACTGCTTTATGGGATGTTGGTTATGACGACTTTATGGAAGGTTAAGAGAATGGTTTTCTCTAATAGTGTAATAAAAGAAATAACTTGTATTAAGGAAGGGCAATGTGATTTAAAGGTATCACTTGCTTAAAGCTTTTAAGTAAGAAGTCACGTAATTTAGAAGCCGGTTATTGAATTTCTAAAAAGGTATTGTGACTTGTCCTGAAAGGTAGAGATGACTTGATACTACGGTTGTTAGTATCTGGGAAGTTTTATTTGAAAAAGAGTCTTTCTAAAGGAGTAGAGGTGCGCAGTACGTTGGGTTAAGTTCCCGGGCAGACTATATGACATTATCGACCCAGAGATGGGCCGGGCAGTATACCTTTACGGGCAGACTATATGACATTATCGACCCAGAGATGGGACGGGCAGTATACCCACGCGCACTATATGACATTATCGACCGAGAATGGGCGGGCGGTATACCTTCACGCGAACTATATGACATTATCGACCCGAAGATGGGCGGGCAAGATACCTTTACGCGCGAACTATATGACATTATCGACCCGAAGATGGGCCGGCAATATACCTTTACGCGCACTATATGACATTATCGACCGAGAGATGGTAGGCGGTATACCTGCACGCGGACTATATGACATTATCGACCCAGAGATGGGCCGGGCAGTATACCTTTATGGGCAGACTATAGGACATTATCGCGTCCCAGAGATGGGCACGAAGATACCTTTGAGGCGGACTATGTGACTTTATCGCGTCGAGTTGGTAAGGCGATATAGGTGTCCTCCGTAAAGGCGGACTAGGTTGTGTAAGGTAAGTAGGTTATATGGTAGTGAACTTGATGATTGTCCGAAGTAAGTACGTAAGGAAGTGACTATAACCTTTATTGAGAAATGGGAAAAGATAATAAGGTACGATTAAGTTCACGAGGGGGAAATGACGTGGTAGGCTCAGGTATTTACTTCTTTTACACTTACCCCTGTCATGCTTTTTTTTACAGATATGTTTTAATTATTGTACCTTATTTCCGTTCCATATTAAATTTTTGTTATCGACCCCGCCGAGGCTGCGTTCATGCCCGCAGGTTTTAGGTACCCAGGTTGGTGATCCTTGCTCGTAGGATCTCGGTTCAGTTTTTGGGAGAAAGCTCCATTTGCTCCGGAGGCTTATCTCTTGGTACGGTTTTCCCTGAGATTGTAGATTCATGTTTATTCAGGGGTATGGCGGGGCCCTGTCCCGCCACAGTTGTTATGATAAAACTCTTAGAGGTCTGTAGATACATATTGTGGGTCAGTTTGTAAAGGAAATGAGGCAACTGCGTCGGTTGTATATATTTATGTCCAGGAAGGTAGCCCTATCGGCTAACCTGTTTTCTACCTCTGTTGTTTTATTTTACAAAGTTTCATGTATGTTCCGCTGATTATCTCTGATGTGTACCTGTAAGGGTGCCCATGTAGGGCACCAGTCGCGGTCCCGGGGTCGGGTCGTGATAGGGTTACAGGTATATTTCGATTCTTTTGAATCATACGTGCATTGATAGATTCAGATTTCACCCTAGCGTATATGTTTTCCCTGTGTTGCTAGCAGTTGTAAGTGATAGTACCCCCAGAGGTAGGAATACTTTGATTAGTAAAGTGAAAAGTTAAGAATGTTGACAAGAATGGTAAGTGAACTGAGACTATAGTTGTGTAGAGTTCACAAGTTGTAGTTACCCCATAATAAGAATAAGACCAATAGGGAAGAATGCACGGTAGAAATACTTCGGCTTACGTGACGAACCTCTAGTGAATAGGGGGATAGGGTGAGAAGTACCTTGAGATAAGAGAGAGATTTATTTCAGACTAAGAATGAGAAGTTAAGTGTGGCGATGAGTCGGGTTATGGACTCATTTCGGGTCAACCGGTAGTATGGAATGGGGTGATGTCAGTTAGAAATGGTCCCGTTATGTGATAGGGTCCCGAGGATGCAAGGCCCAAGTTTAGTTAATCGTTGTACGAGTTCGTGGATGCGTTCCACGGAACTAGGTCGTAAGGACCGAGAAGAACCTTAACGGGAATGTAAGTAACAATATGGCCAAGTTTGGATAGTAACTACAAGGATTGGAGAACAGAATCAATAATTGAAATTTTGTACGTATGCTAAATAAGTTTAGAAGTACGAGAAAGTATGACAAGTAAGAAAATAAATGAACCTCTAAGGATCCCGTGTTTGAGAAGACTGTAACCTTCGAGTATTGTGAGAAGGGACCACGGACGGAAGTGTTATACCCCGTAGTTCCAGGGTATGTATGTGGGGACGTACGTACGAGAATACGACAGAAATTTTGGAAAGAAAGAAAGGTGTGATTTTTCGACGGAAAAGTTTCCGGGTTTTGTGAAGGAAAAAGGTTCGTTAGTGGGAATTGGATTCCCAGATTTGGTATTTGGACTTCTTGGATTATATTAGAATTATGCGATTTTATTTTCGGAAATGGTCACGTGGGGCCCACGGGAGAAATTCTGGTTTTGTAGGCCCACTTTGTTTTGAGATTTTCGGTATTTTGGATATTTTGGAAGACGAAATATTTTGGCAGTAAAGGGAGCGACACGTGTCACCCCAGAGTGGCCATGTGGGCGAAATTGGTGGGACAGTGGCTAGCCATCTTGGCGAATGGCCCTAACACTGCACTAATTAAATTTTGTTGGCCATGTGGTGTGGTGGGACCCACACACATGGCCCAATCTTTACCATACACTTACCTTGATCTTGGCCCTTGATTCTTCTATAAATACCCCATAGTGCAAGACATAATATTCATTCCACACTTAAGTCTTTCCAAAGCAAATACTCCCTCCCCTTTGTAGTTGTTTCGTCCCTCCCTCCCCCTCTTGTGTAGAAAATACTTTGTGTATTGTTGTATAATCCCAAATACCTTGGCCTAGTATCCGTAGTAGTATTCCAAAGTTGTTTCAATGCTAGGAGCCCGAAAATACTACTTTATTCCATAGTCGCAAAGTGAAACCCTAGAAAATCTTCCTAGCGTGGTTGAAGTGTTAAGAGAAGTTGTTTAGAAACATCTAAGGGTCGCTTGGAGCGGGTTGGAGCGTAAGTAATTGGAGCTAAACGTTGCTCAGGATCGATTTATAATCTTGGATAATTTTGGGCTTATCGAGGTAATGATCTATGTCCCCCTATTGTAATTGGATATTACTTATTGTAGTAATTTAGAATTGAGTATAAGATTTATTGGATGGATGATTATAAAGGATTGATCTGTATTTACAATGGACTGTATTTACAGTAGACTTGTGAAGTTTATCTGTGAAGTAGAATTGAACACGTCCGGTTAGACGTGTAATCCTCAGGAGTTGTTGGCACAGTAGCGGGCCCAGTAGAGGAGGAGTTTTATGTGGTCGCGGGGAGGTCTGCGAATTTTCCGTAGAATAGGAAATCTTGTACCTAGAATTATTCTACGAAGAGATCTAGAGGTTGATAGACGTTTTGTGGCCTTTATAGGTTGAAGTACTACGAGTAGCGTATTCTACTTGAAGGGTGGAAAAGGCGAGCAAGGTTAGAGTACTTTGGAGCATTTTGCTAATTGTCGATAATCGTCGCGAGGTATGTGAACCTCTTCCTATCTTTTCTAGCATGATTGTTGTGAACTATGTAGTACGGTAGACGTACATGTTCTAAGTGAATTTGGTTGGTTTACTGATTTTAAAAGATAAAGGACTTGACTTGATATGATATATGAAGAACTCAAATTGTGTAGAAAGTTGTGAAACCTCATTCGCGAGAAATGAGTATTTGGTCTTTAAAAGGAACTTGATTTCTAAAAGAAAAGAGACTTGAGGAATTGAAGAGTTTTTGGTTTAAAAGAGACATGGTTTTGTCTTAAATTGGTTTAAAACATAAAGTGTTATAACAGCTTTATGAGAAGTTAGTTATAACGACTTTATGAAAGCAAAAGAATGCTTTTATCATTGGTTTTAAAATGGTAACTTGATTTAAGTATAGGTTACTTGTTTTGAAAAGAGTAAGTATTTGAGTTTTAAAGAGTATACTTGACGTTGTTTTAAAAAGAAAGGCACTTGGTTTAAAAAGTATAGAGTACTTGATTTTAAAAGTCTTGTAAATGTTTTTACGAAAGTAAAGTAATTTGGTTTGAAAAGGAAATGTGTTTTTGATACTACGAGTATTAGTATCTTTTACGTAAAGAGGTCTTTTGAAAGAATGAAAGTGGGTATTATTTTTGGGTTTGAAACCCGTATTGTTGACATAAAATGAAAGTACCTTGAGTTGTGTGTAACTTGCCTATGTTTGCGTGTGATAGCCTTGTTGTGCGATTGTATTTTTATACCACCGTCTCTCGATGGAGGCCGGTTGATTTGTTATGATCTTACTTGGGCGTCTGGCGGTGTGACGGAGGATTCCACGAGCACGCTCGCGTTGATAGCGTTATTCCACGGACTAGCTCTCCGCGAGGTTTTACGATCGGCCTTGGTATCGGTGGTTGGCTTCGTACTTGCCGCCTCGTGGTCGATTCGGCCTTGGTACACAGTAGTTAGCCTCGACTTGCCCCGCTCGGTTTAGTGGCGAAGTCTCGTGACACGCACCGATGCGTGGTAGTTAGCCGTACTTGCCGATCGACTCGTGACACGGCCTGGTACTGGTAGTCGGCTTTCGTACTTGCCGTGTCGCCCGTGGTTTGGTTGCATAGTATTGTTAGTACGCCTTGGTATCTAGTAGTTGGCTTTCGTACTTACCGATCGATCGATGACGCGCTTTGGTATCGGTAGTTAGCGCCCGACTTGCCGTCACGGTTGTTATGACACAGGTGGGACCTGGTGTTCATGTGTATTCCTTGGTTTTGCTATATCATAGACTGCCGGCAGTGAGGAAGGTATTCCACGGGCATGATTGATGTTGTGGGCGTGAGACCCATAGTAATATTTGAGTGATGACTTTGAGGGCGTGAGTCCCTGACTTGACGTGACTGCTTACATATTATGTACTGTAATTTGGTTATCATATATGTCTCTGTTTTTTTATAGACTACTATGATTTCATTTCTGATATTTCGATTCACATACTTGGTACTGTTGTCTTGACCTCGCCTTGGGTGCGTTCATGCCGCAGTAGAGGTACATTGGTTGTGGATCCTCGCCATAGGACCACATTCGTTTTGGGAAGCTCCGTTTCTCCGGAGGCTCAACTTTGGTATAGTCCCCTGTCAGTGTAGTTACGTGTACATTCAGGTGTATGGCGGGGCCTTGTCCAGTCATAGTTATGGTTACATTCTTAGAAGTCTGTAATCTTGTTGTGGCGGGTTTGTAAAAGATTTAACTGCTCGAGTTGATATTTATATGTATATATTCAGGAAGGTGACCGTTTTGGTTAGCCTGTTTCATACTTTATGTCTTGTCTCATGTTTTAGTTTTTATTTCCGCTGATTTTCTCTGATGTTGTATCACTAGGGTGCAGGGTAAGACACGATCCACGCCCGAGATCGGTCGTGACAAAAGTGGTATCGAGCGCTTAGTCCTCGGAAAGTGTCTGAGCCGTGTCTAGTAGAGTCTTGATTATCGGTGTGTTGTGCACCACATCTATAATTAGGAGGCCGCAGGACATTTAGGATTGGTTTCCATTCTTCTCACTCTGAGATCGTGCCTTAGAGCTGTGTTGTGAGTTGGACTCCTCGACGTATTCTTATGTACGCTACGCCTCATGCAAGGCACCCAGAGCCCAGAGGCAACGCAGAGGAGGCGCGAATAGAAACAGAGAGGTTACGAGGCACAGTGCGGTCATTACGAGATAGTACTTCGCAGACGAGTTTTATGACGCCGCTAGCCCCAAAGAGTTTAGAGCGGCAGCTTTCTCACGAGGCCACGATACCTGAGCCTCCAGTACCACGGCCAGGAGCCGAGGATATGAGTTCAAGGAGATGGCCCAGTTACTAGCTAGGCTGGTGGCTGGGAATGAGGACGGACGGGAGCCGGTGGTTCCGGCAGCACCAGTGGTTCACCCTAGATCCGATAGTCTGAGACTTCGGGATTTCTTGAGTTGCAGTTCGCCAGAGTTCTATGGATAGAGAGCTGAGGATGATCCTTAGGGTGTCGTGCTAGTTTGGGAGATTGTTATACCTGTGGCCGTCAGGGCCATGTGATGGGAGGATGTCCAAGTAGGAGGGATACAAGAGGGATGACTCAGCCTACCGGGTCAGTGGCGGGTGCAGTTGTTCGGGAGAAGGGGGTGTTAGTCAGATGAGGTCACCCCTACCTCGTTGTGGCCATTGTAATAGACTCCATTATGGGGAGTGCCGCATCGCCGGCGACCATGCTTGCGGCCAACAGGGCCATTTGGTGAGAGTTTGTCCGACCAGAGGTAGCACAGATGTAGAGACTCAGCCTTCGGGATCGGTGGCTGGTTCATCGCCCTATATAGCTAGGCGCCCTGCAGGGCAGGATTATGATTAGAGCGACAAAGGGAAAGTGAGGCAGTAGTTGCAGAGATATCTTTAGCCCTTAAGAGACTTGTTTATGTTGTTATGGTGGGTACATGTTAAGTGCTATGTACGGATAGCATTGTGTTAAGTGTGAATTAGAAAACATGGGTAGTTGAGAAAGGGTAAGTCTGGAGACGAGACGATTGTGAGCCTTAGAATTTATAACAGTTAGGACCTTGGATGCAAGGCCGCCTTGAGTGGATGATTTTACGGTTGGTCTTTGTCGAAGTACTTGGTATGCGTAAAATATATTGTGGGATAATTCCATGGGTAGTGTGAGATGGAAGTGGTAGCATTCATGATGTGGATTAGTAAGATTGTTCCGGATCGGGGAACGAGAGAGTTTGGGCGATAGCGGGTCGGGTTGAGGCCAGATCGCGGGTTAACCCGCAGCCCGGAGTGAGGTGGGGTCAGTTCGAGGTGGTCCCGCCAGGTGGTAGGATCACGAGGGTGCTAGGCCCAGGTTTAGGTAACCATCGTATGAGTTCGTGGATGTGTTCGACCAGAATCGGATCGTGAAGACCGGGAAAGGCCTTAAAGGAATTTGAGGCTAGTAAGATGACCAAGTTTGGAGGCAGTGGCTCCAAAGGTTTTGGAAACTGAAGCGATGACTGGAATATGGTACGTATTGTAGGAAGATTTCGAGTGTACGAGGAAGATGCGACGAGTAAGAAAAGAGGCTAAGATGTGTTAAGATGATGGAAGTGTCCTTTTTATAAGTGAGGAAGGGAAGAAAGTATCCTTTGGTCCATGGGTGGAGGTTTTGTGTTGTTATATGCACGTTAGAGGTGATTCCTCGTTGGCTTGGATTGAGAGTTGCGTGTATGTTATACTATGGCCATTGGTGGCAGGTTTGGTTTGGTAAGTATAGTAGTGAAGACTATCCAACCGCGATTATGTTTTGGAGACTTAGAAGGAACATTCGGGACGAATGTTTCTAAGGGGGGAAGAATGTTATACCCCGTAGTTCCAGGGTATGTAAGTGGGGATGTACGTACGAGAATACGACAGAAATTTTGGAAAGAAATAAAGGTGTGATTTTTCGACGGAAAAGTTTCCGGGTTTTGTGAAGGAAAAAGGTTCGTTAGTGGGAATTGGATTCCCAGATTTGGTATTTGGACTTCTTGGATTATATTAGAATTATCAGATTTTATTTTGGAAATGGTCACGTGGGGCCACGGGAGAAATTTATTTTGTGGGGCCACTTTGTTTTTGAGATTTTCGGTATTTTGGATATTTTGGAAGACGAAATATTTTGGCAGTAAAGGGAGCGACACGTGTCACCCTGAGTGGCCATGTGGTCGAAATTGGTGGGACAGTGGCTAGCCATCTGTCCCTCGCCGAACGGCCTAACAACACTGGCACTAAATTTCTTTGGCCATGTGGTGTGGTGGGACCCACACACACATGGCCCAATCTTGACCATACACTTACCTTGATCTTGGCCCTTGATTCTTCTATAAATACCCCATAGTGCAAGACATAATATTCATTCCACACTTAAGTCTTTCCAAAGAAAATACTCCCTCCCCTTTGTAGTTGTTTCGTCCCTCCCTCCCCCTCTTGTGTAGAAAATACTTTGTGTATTGTTGTATAATCCCAAATACCTTGGCCTAGTATCCCTAGTAGTATTCCAAAGTTGTTTCAATGCTAGGAGCCCGAAAATACTACTTTATTCCATAGTCATGAGTGAAACCCTAGAAAAATCTTCCTAGCGTGGTTGAAGTGTTAAGAGAAGTTGTTTAGAAACTTCTAAGGGTCGCTGGAGCGGGTTGGAGCGTAAGGAATCGAGCTAAACGTTGCTCGGGATCGACTTATAATCTTGGATAATTTTGGGCTTATCGAGGTAATGATCTATGTCCCCTATCAGAATTGGATATTACTTATTGTAGTAATTTAGAATTGAGTATAAGATTTATTGGATGGATGATTATAAAGGATTGATCTGTATTTACAATGGACTGTATTTACAGTAGACTTGTGTAGTTTATCTGTGAAGTAGAATTGAACACGTCCGGTTAGACGTGTAATCCCCTGGGAGTTGTTGGCCTGGTAGCGGGCCTGAGTAGAGGAGGAGTTTTATGTGGTCGCGGGGGGGGGGGGGGGGGAGGTGCTGCCGAATTTTCCGTAGAATAAGGAATCTTGTACCTAGAATTATTCTACGAAGAGATCTAGAGGTTGATAGACGTTTTGTGGCCTTTATAGGTTGAAGTACTACGAGTAGCGTATTCTACTTGAAGGGTGGAAAAGGCGAGCAAGGTTAGAGTACTTTGGAGCATTTTGCTAATTGTCGATAATCGTCGCGAGGTATGTGAACCTCTTCCTATCTTTTCTAGCATGATTGTTGTGAACTATGTAGTACGGTAGACGTACATGTTCTAAGTGAATTTGGTTGGTTTACTGATTTTAAAAGATAAAGGACTTGACTTGATATGATATATGAAGAACTCAAATTGTGTAGAAAGTTGTGAAACCTCATTCGCGAGAAATGAGTATTTGGTCTTTAAAAGGAACTTGATTTCTAAAAGAAAAGAGACTTGAGGAATTGAAGAGTTTTTGGTTTAAAAGAGAGACATGGTTTTGTCTTAAATTGGTTTAAAACATAAAGTGTTATAACAGCTTTATGAGAAGTTAGTTATAACGACTTTATGAAAGCAAAAGAATGGTTTTATCATTGGTTTTAAAATGGTAACTTGATTTAAGTATAGGTTACTTGTTTTGAAAAGAGTAAGTATTTGAGTTTTAAAGAGTATACTTGACGTTGTTTTAAAAAGAAAGGCACTTGGTTTAAAAAGTATAGAGTACTTGATTTTAAAAGTCTTGTAAATGTTTTTACGAAAGTAAAGTAATTTGGTTTGAAAAGGAAATGTGTTTTTGATACTACGAGTATTAGTATCTTTTACGTAAAAAGAGGTCTTTTTGAAAGAATGAAAGTGGGTATTATTTTTGGGTTTGAAACCCGTATTGTTGACATAAAATGAAAGTACCTTGAGTTGTGTGTAACTTGCCTATGTTTGCGTGTGATAGCCTTGTTGTGCCAGTATTGTATTTTTATACCACCGCGTCTCTCAATGGAGGGCCGGTTGATTTGTTATGATCTTACTTGGACGTACCGGCAGTGACGGAGGATTCCACGAGTACGCTCCTGTTGATAGCGTTATTCCATGGACTAGCTCTCCATGAGGTTTCTTGATTCACCTTGGTATCCGGTGGTTGGCTTCGACTTGCCCCGCCTCGTGGCTGATTCGCCTTGGTACACAGTAGTTAGCCTTCGACTTGCCGCTCCGTTTAGTGGCGAAGTCTCGTGACAAGGCCTTGGTACCTGGTAGTTAGCCTTGACTTGCCCTGGCCACACGTGACACGGCCTTGGTACCTGGTAGTCGGCTTTCGTACTTGCCCCGTGTCAGCTTCGTGGTTTGGTTGCATAGTATTGTTAGTACGACCTTGGTATCTAGTAGTTGGCTTTCGTACTTGCCCCGGTCAGTCGATGATGCGGCTTTGGTATCTGGTAGTTAGCCTTCGTACTTGCCGTCACGGTTGTTATGACACAGTGTGACACGGTGTTCATGTGTATTCCTTGGTGTTGCTATATCATAGACTGCCGGCAGTGAGGAAGGTATTCCACGGGCATGATTGATGTTGTGGGTGTGAGACCCATAGTTATATTTGAGTGATGACTTTGAGGGCGTGAGTCTCTGACTGACGTGATCGCTATATTATGTCTTGTAATTTGGTTATCATATATGTCTCGCTTTTTTTATATAGACTACTATGATTTCATTTATGATATTTCGATTCACATACTTGGTACTGTTGTCTTGACCTCGCCCGGGTGCGTTCATGCCGCAGGTAGAGGTACATTGGTTGTGGATCCTCGCTCATAGGACCACAGTTCAGCGTTTTGGGAAGCTCCGTTTCTCCGGAGGCTCATCTTTGGTATAGTCCCCTGTCAGTGTAGTTACTTGTACATTCAGGGGTATGGCGGGGCCCTGTCCCGTCATAGTTATGGTTACATTCTTAGAAGTCTGTAGTACTGTTGTGGGCAGGGTTTGTAAAAGGATTTAACTGTTCAGGTTGATATATATGTATATATTCAGGAAGGTGACCGTTTTGGTTAGCCTGTTTCATACTTTATGTCTTGTCTCATGTTTTAATTTTTTTATTTCCGCTGATTTTCTCTGATGTTGTATCACTAGGGTGCCCGGGGTAAGGCACCAGTCACGGGCTCGAGATCGGCTCGTGACAGGAAGTTCCATTGATATGTTTATGTATGTTAGGTGGTGGCCATGTGTGGCATCGTTGGTCTTGTGGAGTATTGATTGATAGGCATAGTATAGAGACTGTGCCGGAGTTTGTATAGCTTGACAACCGACTAAAAACATTCGGGGACGAATGTTTCTAAGGGGGAAGAATGTTACACCCCTTAAGTCCAGGACATGTATAAGAGAATGTATGTAAGGAATCAAGACTTGAAAATTGGTACGAAAGGAAGAATTGTTTTTCCGACGGAAAATCTTCCGAACGTCGGAAAGGAAAAGTGTTGAGGAGAATTAGATTCTCAAAATGTATTATTTGAAGAGTATGGAACTTATTAACATTATGGAAATTTATTGTTACGGATTTGGTCACGTGGGGCCCACCCGAGAAATTTTATGTTTTGCGGGACCCACGAGGGTTACGGAATTTTATGGACGAATGAAAGGGCGACACGTGGAACCTCCCCCACATGCCCTTGGACGAAATTTAGCAAGGTTAGAATGGTCATTTGACCATTGTGGATGATAAGTCTTCAAGCTTGAGATTGTTGACTTGTCAACTTGTCCACTTGGCCATTATCCAAGTGTTCTTCATCCTAGCCACTCAAGTGTTGCAATCTTGACCCTCCATTGTGTTATATATACACACTAGTAGCAAGACAAGGTCTTCCAACACTTAGAAAAAATCACAACATTTTTGTTCTTGTAGACTTGCTCTCGGGTTCACCTATTTTGCCACAAGAAAATTTTGTAGTTTTGATCCATTATTCACAAGACTTAAACCCAAGGTCCCTAAGGGTATTGTAAGGATATCTCAATAGAAAGATTTCGGAAAAACGACGTTTTCACGTTAGTCGCAAGGCGAAAACCTAAGTAGTTTTCCTAGTTTTGGATTGGAAATGGAAGAGAAGTTGATTGTGAACTTCTAGAGGCTTCAAATAGAGGATTGGAGTGTAAAAGAAAGGAGCTAAGAATTGCTAAGGAGCGACTTTGAATCTTGGAAATTTTAAGGGCTTGTAAAGGTATAAATCTTGTCGTTTTAGCAATTAAAGTTTACTTATCATTGTAGTTATGGATATTAGCAAGCATGAGGTTTATATTATGAAGTTTGATAAGTGTATTGGCTATTGGAACCCTAATCCGAAAACTAGCATGTTTAGCATTAAGATTACAATTCAAGTTGATTATTAGTTTAAGTCGTCGCATGTTGTATAAGAAGGAAATTGTAGTTGTTGAAGTTGTTTATGACTATATAACATGTTAGACCTTAGAACTTGGAATTGGAAAAGGATTGGAAAAGACTTAGTGTTGTTGTATATGTTGCCGAGAATGGCTTGGTTGTTAAACTACTTGGTATGAATTATGGGCGGAATTTTACGTATTGTAAGGCGTGTAATCCCTTTGATCGGTTGGTATGTTGAGCCTTAAATGTGGCATGTTTGGTTATTGAATTCGGCCTTGAAAAGGTGGCAAAGTATGTAGAAACAAAGGACGTGCTGGCCGATTTTCCGTAGACTAAGTGACCGTATTCTTCGGCTTATTCTCCGGTAGAGACTAGACGTTGATCGTCAGGGTGTGACCAGGATAGGTTGACACTTCTACGTGTGGCGATTCGGCTTAGCTTGTGGATTTAGCGAAAGGTATGTGAACTATCTCCTCTTCTAGCATGATTCCTTAAGATAAAGAAAGTATGTCCTACTCCTTAAATGATCCATTCCTTGGTTGTATTTGGATTGCCTAAAATAGAATTTGTTCTATGTACTTCCTTGATTGTACATTGATGTTTAAATTGTAAGTTGTATAATCCATTTCCTTAGTGAAGTTTGGATTCTTATAAGTGAAAGTATTTTACTTAAAGTACATAGAGTCTTGAAAAGGAAGTGGTTTCCAAACCTTTTGGCTAGTGCCTTAGTTCCAAAACCTAAGGGTCGTTATAATGACTTTAGGGGAGTCAAAGGAGTGATTTACTTAATTGTTTTAAAAGAGGAGAAATGACATGATTTAAGAGAAGTAACTTGTTTTAAAGGTGTGAGTTACTTGAGGTTTAAAAGTAGAAGTAACTTGATTTCTAAAGATTAAGAGACTTGAAGTAATTTGAAAGTTAAGAAACTTGAGCTGAAAGTATGTGATACTTGGTTTTAAAAGTGTAAGTCTCTTGGTTTTAAAAAGAATGAATTTGTCTAAAAACCGTAAAGGGTTATAACGGCTTTATGGGAAGTTGGTTATAACGGCTTTATGAAAGGTTTAGAAAGTTGTCTATTTTGATTGATAGGTACGAGTTGCCTATATTGTGAAAATTTGAAGTTACTTGATTTCAAGCTTTGAAATGGGTTTTCTAAAAGTGTAGTAACTTACTTTGAAAAATAGACACACCTTGATACTACGGGTGTTAGTATCTTGGGGTTTTACATAAAAAGGAGTCTTTTGAAAAGAATGTACGTACGTAGTACTTTGGCTTGTTTAATTGAGAATTATTCTATGTGTGCCTTGATAAGTACTTTGGCTTGTTTAATTGAGAATTATTCTATGTGTGCCTTGATAAGTACTTTGGCTTGTTTAATTGAGAATTATTCTATAAGTGCCTTGAGTTTATAAAATGAAAGTCTAAAGATTTTATGAACTTGCCTATGTGTGCTGGTGATAGCCTTTGAGTGCAAGTATTATATTTTACGCTGCTGCGACTCTCGGTTGGAGGGCCGGCTGTCTTGTTGTAAGTTTACTTGAACGTACCGACGGTGATGTGGGATTCCACGAGTATGCTTCAATTATTTGTATTACTCCCTGGACATGCTTATACGATGTGGGATTCTGGGGCATGTGACCAGGAGGCGGGTTAGATTCCCGGATTTGTTTGTGTTACCCCATGGTCATGCTTATACGATGTGGGATTCCGGGGCATGCGACCACGTGGGATATTTTTATTCCATGGATTCGCCCTCCATGAGATTTAGTGACGCAGGCTGGATCTGGTAGTTAGCTTTCGTACTTGCCCCCGTCGGTGGCTGACGCAGGATGGATCTGGTAGTTGGCTTTCGTACTTGCCCCCGTCAGTTCTATTACACAGTTTGGTACGGTAGACTCCGGTAGATAGCTTTCGCACTTGCCCCGGTCATATCTCGTGACGACAGGCTGGATCTGGTAGTTAGCTTTCGTACTTGCCCCCGTCAGTTGTTGACGCAGGCTGGATCTGGTAGTTGGCTTTCGTACTTGCCCCCGTCAGTTTTATGATGCAGGCTGGATCTGGTGGTTCATTTTCCTACTTGGCCCGTACAGTTTTTAGGACACAGGTGGGACTTGGTGTTCATGTATGCCTATTGGTGTTATATTATATCATGGACCGCCGTGATGAGGAAGGATTCCACGGGCATGATTGATATTATGGGCGTGAGACCCATGGTTATATTTTAGTAATGACTTTGAGGGCATGCGTCCCTGACTTGATATGACTGCTTATGTATTGTGTACTGTAGGTTGGCTATCATACATGTCTCCTGTTTTGTTTAGACTGTTATGATTTCATTACTGATTTCATCATTTCACACTTGGTACATTCTTCGTCTTGACCTCCTTTGGGGTTGCGTTCATCTGCGAGTTTAGGTCTGCGATTTGGTGATCTGCAGTGTAGGACCTGCCGTAGTTTTGGATAGCTCCATTTGTTCAGGAGTTTATCATTTTGGTATAGTTCCTTCAATACATGATTTTGTACAGTTGTGGGTACGGCGGGACCTTGTCCCGTCATAGTTCAGTATAACTCTTAGAGGTCTGTATTCATATGTGGGATTGGACTCGTGTACAGTGTAGTGTATTTTGATTATGTATATTATATGGAAGCCTTGTCGGCTTTGCCCTTGTACGTACGTTGGTTTTAAAAAAAAATGAAAATGAGGCGTTATTTAAATTCCGCAGTTTACTTGTGTTGTTAAGGTAGAAGGGTGCCCAGGTAGGGCACCAGTCACGGGCCCGGGGTTCGGGGCGTGACAGTTTCGCCCTGCGACTAACGTGAAAACATCGTTTTTACGAGATCTTTCTATTGAGATATCCTTACAATACCCCTAGGAACCTTGGGTTAAAGTATTGTGAATTATGGAACATGATTGCAAAAATTTTCTTCCTTTTTCATGCTATAGCTGAGAGCTCCATAAACAAGAACAATAAGTTCTTGAAATTTTCTAAGTGTGGGATGTCTTGCTACTAGTATAGGATATATACTACAATGAAAGGTCTAGATTAAAATAATTGTGTGGCTAGGATGAAGGAAATTAAATGTATATACAAATGGCAAGTTGACTTGGTCAATTTTCTCAAGCTAGCAAGACTTGATCTTCTACATTGGTCAATGACCATTACACCCTTGCCCAATTTCGTCCAAGACCATGTGGGGAGGTGCCACGTGTCGCCCTCCCATTCGTCCATAAAATTTCGTAACCCTCGTGGGCCCCATAAAACGTAAAATTCCTCGGGTGGGCCCCACGTGACCAAATTCGTACAAAATAAATTTCCATAATGATAACAAATTCCATACTCCTCAAATAATGTATTCTAAGAATCTAATTCTCATCAACGAACATTTTTCCTTTCCGACGTTCGGAAGATTTTCCTTCGGAAAACAATTCTTTCTTTCGTACCAATTTTCAAGTCGTGTGTTCTCGCATCTATTCTCTTATTCATGTCCTGGAATTTCGGGGTGTAACAATATGTGCCTACGATTGTGGCTGATATGACCGATAGAGTTCATCGCTATGTGATGGGACTTGATCGCTATTTGACTGATGGTTGTATGACAGTGGCTTTTTATCCCGATATGGATATTGCCCGGATATAGGCATATGTACAGGGGGTAGAGGACTGACATAGAGGGCGTCATCCAGACAAAGATCACGACTGAGGCCAGCATAAGAGGGCTAGATCGACTGGATAATTTGGTGAGTTTCGAGGCGGGCAGTCTCAGCAGCAGGGTAGATATTATTCCCAGCCAGCACAGAGTGTACCCTCACAGTCTACGGGTAGGAGATTTGATCACTCAGGGTATTTAGGAGTTGGTCAGAGCTCCAGGGCTTCAGGTTCGCAGATGTACAGGGGTTCTAGCCAATCGAGGCCACCTTTGCCTCAGTGTACTCGGTGTGGTAGGTCCCATTCTGGGATATGTCGTTCTGGTACATGTGGTTGTTTTTCTTGCGGCCGTCATGGCCATATGATGAGAGAGTGTCCTCAGAGAGGTGGTACAAGTGGGATGACTCAGTCTACTGGATCAGTTGCTGGTTCATCATCTACTATAGCTATGCGCCCCGCAGGGCAGGGTGTTTACATGCCAGCAGGCCGTGGTAGAGGACGTGGCAGAGTTTCTAGTTCTAGCAGTCCTTCGAATCGCATTTATGCTTTTGCCAGTACACACGATCAAGAGGCGTCACCGGATGTTGTTACAGGTATATTATTGATTTTTTCGTGGCATATATGTATTGATAGATCTAGGTTCCACTTTATGCTATATATCTCCCCTTGTTGCTAGTAAAATTGGAATAGAACCTGAGTCGATAGAACATTTTGAGGTATCTACACTAGTAGGAGATTCAGTCATGGCTAGGCGGGTATATAAAAATTGTTCGGTGGTTATATATAGTCACCGTACCATAGCAGATTTAATAGAGTTAGACATGACTGACTTTGATATCATTATGGGTATGGATTGGTTGGCTTCTTGTTATGCTAACATTGATTGTAGAGAGAAGTTGGTTCGATTTCAGTTTTCAGGCGAACCAGTTATAGAGTGGAAGGGGAATACAACATCGTCGAGGGGTAAGTTTATTTCATACCTCAAGGCAAGGAAAATGGTGAGAAAAAGGTGTTACACCCCGTAAGTCCAGAACATGTATAAGAGAATGTACGTAAGGAAACAAGACTTGGACATTAGTACGAAAGGAAGAATTGTTCTTCCGACGGAAAATCTTCCGGACGTCGGAAAGGAAAAATGTTCGTTATTGAGAATTGGATTCTCAAAATGCATTATTTGAAGAGTATGGAACTTATTAATATTATGGAATTTTTTTTTTTTGCGGATTTGGTCACGTGGGGCCCACCCGAGGAATTTTACGTTTTGTGGGGCCCACGAGGGTTACGGAATTTTATGGACGAATGAGAGGGCGACACGTGACACCCCCATAAGTGGTCTTGGTCGAATTAGAGGAGGGGTAATTTGGTCATTGAACCTCTTGGAAGATAAGTCTTCAAAGCTTGACATAATTGACTAGTCAACTTGCCACTTAGGCTTGATCCATGTGATTTTAATCCTAGCCTCACATTTGTTTAAGTCTAAGCCCTCCAATATGTGTTATATACTAACTAGTAGCAAGACTTGGCATTTCTACACTTAGAAAAAATAGAGAGCCCTTGTGCTTGAGAGAAGAGCTCTCGGGTTTGCATCCATGTCCACACAAAAAAAATTTAGTTTTTGATCCATTAGCCACAAGACTTAAACCCAATGTCCCTAAGGGTTTTGTAAGGATATCTCAATAGAAAGATTTCGGAAAAAACACATTTTTACGTTAGTCGCAATGCGGAAACTAATGGAGTTCTTCAACTTTGAAGTTGGAACTTGAAGATGGGTTCTTCATAGGCTTCTAAGGAGTGCTTGGAGCGGGTTGGAACCTAAGGAAAGGAGCTAGAATTTCTAAGGCGCGACTTTGGAATCTTGGAAATTTTAAGGGCTTATAAAGGTATAAATTTTGTCGTTTTAGTAGTTAAGACTAACTTATTGTTGTAGCTATGGATTTTAGCAAGCATGTGTTATATAGTATGAAGTTTGATATGTTTATTGGCAATTGGAACCCTAATCCGAAAACTAGCATGTTTAGCCTTAAGATTACAATTCAAGTCGACTATTGGTCTAAGCGTCGCATGTGGTATAAAGAAGGAAATTGTAGTTGTTGAAGTAGTTTATAACTATATAACATGTTAGACCTTGGAACTTGGAATTTGAAAAGGGTTGGAAAAGACTTAGTGTTGCTATGTAAGTTGGCCGAGAATTGGCTAGTGTGCATTAAACTACTTCGTATGAATTGTGGGGCGGAATTTTACACGTATTGTAAGGCGTGTAATCCCCTTTGTTTGGTTGTTGTTTGGAGCCTTAAATGTGGCTTGTTGGTTATTGTATTCGGCCTTGAAAAAGGTGGAAAAGTGAGTAGAAACAAAGGAAGTGCTGCCCGATTTTCCGTAGAATTAGAGACCAAATACTTAGTATTATTCTACGTTAGAGACTAGAAGTTGATAGTATTGTTGTGACCATTATAGGTTGACACTTCTACGTACGGCGTATTCGGCTTAGCTTGTGGATTTAGCCGAAAAGGTATGTGAACTATCTACTCTTCTAGCATGATTCCTTAGAATAAAGAAAGTAAGTTTTACTCCTTAAATGATCCATCCCTTGGTTGTACTTGGATTGCCTAGAATAGAATATGTTCTATGTACTTCCTTGATTGTACTTTGATGTTTAGATTGTAAGTTGTATAATCCATTTTCTTGATGAAGTTTGGATTCTTAAGTGAAGGTATTTTACTTAAAGTACATGGAGTCTTAAAAAGGAAGTGGTTTCCAAATCTTTTGGCTAGTGCCTTAATTCTAAAACCTAAAGGTCATTATAATGACTTTAGGGGAGTCAAAGGAGTGATTTACTTATTTGATTTAAAAGAGGAGAAATGACATGTTTTAAGAGAAGTAACTTGTGTTAAGGGTGAAGTTACTTGAGGTTTAAAAGGTAGAAGAAAACTTGTTTTCTAACTATTAAGAGACTTGGAGTATTTTGAAAGTTAAGAACTTGATTTGTAAGTATGTGATACTTGGTTTTAATAGTATAAGTCTCTTGGTTATTGAAGGAATGGATATGTCTAAAACCATAAAGGGTTATAACGGCTTTATGGGAAGTTGGTTATAACGGCTTTATGGAAGGTTTAGAAAGTTGTCTATTTTGATTAATCGGCATAAGTTGCCTAGATTGTGAAAATTTGGAGTTACTTGATTTCAAGCTTTGAAATGGGATTTCTAAAAGTGTAGTAACTTACTTTAAAAAAAAAAAAAGACACGCCTTGATACTACGGGTGTTAGTATCTTGGGGCTTTACATAGAAAAGAGTCTTTTATAAAAGAATGTACGTACGTAGTACTTTGGCTTGTTAAAAGAGAATTATTCTATGTATTCCTTGATTAGTACTTTGGCTCGATAAATTGAGAATTTGTCTAAGTGTGCCTTGATAAGTACTTTGGCTTGTTAAAAGAGAATTATTCTATGTATGCCTTGATTAGTACTTTGGCTCGATAAATTGAGAATTTGTCTAAGTGTGCCTTGATAAGTACTTTGGCTTGTTAAAAGAGAATTATTCTATGTATGCCTTGATTAGTACTTTGGCTCGATAAATTGAGAATTTGTCTAAGTGTGCCTTGATAAGTACTTTGGCTTGTTAAAATAGAATTATTCTATGTATGCCTTGATTAGTACTTTGGCTCGATAAATTGAGAATTTGTCTAAGTGTGCCTTGATAAGTACTTTGGCTTGTTAAAAGAGAATTATTCTATGTATGCCTTGATAAGTACTTTGGCTTGTTAAAAGAGAATTA
Organism: Przewalskia tangutica; assembly: GCA_029844215.1. Lineage (NCBI taxonomy): Eukaryota > Viridiplantae > Streptophyta > Magnoliopsida > Solanales > Solanaceae > Przewalskia > Przewalskia tangutica. Next base: position 49,157,316 of record CM056724.1, on the reverse strand, counting down.
TTCTATGTATGCCTTGATAAGTACTTTGGCTTGTTAAAAGAGAATTATTCTATGTATGCCTTGATTAGTACCTTGGCTCGATGGATTGAGAATTTGTCTAAGTGTGCCTTGATTAGTACTTTGGCTTGATAAATTGAGGATTTGTCTAAGTGTGCCTTGATAAGTACTTTGGCCTGTTAATTGAGAATTGCCTATGTGTGCTGGAAATAGCCGGTTGTGTGTTATTGGTATATCAGTCGTTTCGGGGTCATTCCCCGGGTTTGTGGCATTTGCATAATTCCGTGGATTTGCTACCCACGATGCGAGGAATACCTCATGCGAGTCCGTAGGGCTTATGCGGGTGAAATAGTCCCATGCGGGCGGGTCCAGCCTATGCGAGGAATACCTCATGCGAGTCCGTAAGGGCTTATGCGGGTGAAATAGTCCTATGCGAGGAATACCTTATGCGGGTCCGAAAGGGCTTATGCGGGTGAAATAGTCCCATGCGGGCGGGTCCAGCCTATGCGAGGAATACCTCACGTGGGTCCACGCGACCTATGCGGGTGAAATAGTCCCAGGAATAGGATTCTTTGAATAATCCGCGAGCGGATGGTCCTGCTTTGATCATGAGCTTCCTATTTTATATTGTAAGGATACTACTGTTTACTCTCATTGTAGTAAGGCACAAGGTGTTGTATTTTGAGTATCATATATGTCCCGGTTGTTTGTGTTACCCTGGTCATGCTTTACGAGGTAGGATTAGGGGCATGAGACACGAGGTATTTAGGACACATGTGGGACTTGGTGTTCATGTATCCTTATGGGTGTTGTTACATCATGGACTGCCGGCAGTGAGGAAGGATTCCACGGGCATGATTGATATTATGGGCGTGAGACCCATGGTTATATTTGAGTAATGACTTTGAGGGCCTACGTCCCTGACTTGATATATTTGCTTATGTGTTATGTCTTGTAGGTTGGATATCATACATGTCTCTGTTTATTTAGACTGTTATGATTTTATTACGTACTGCGTACATACTTGGTACATTCTTCGTCTCGACCTCGCCGGGCTGCGTTCATCCGCTGAGTTTAGGTGCTTGATTTGGTGATCGGCAGTGTAGGACCGCCGTAGTTTTGGATAGCTCCCTTTGTTGAGTTTATCATTTTGGTATAGTTCCTTCAAGATGCAGGCTTTTGTACATTTACGGATGCAGCGGGGCCTTGTCCGTCATAGTTGATTTAACTCCTAAGTGCTGTATTCATATGTGGGATTGGACTCGTATGCGGTGTAGTGTCTTTTGTTTATGTATATTATATGGCGGCTAGTCGGCTTTGCCTTACGTCGTTGGTTTTAAAAAAATGAGTACATTATTAATTTCGCATGTACTTAGTTGTTAAGGTAGAAGGGTGCCCAGGTAGGGCACGATCCTTGCCGGGTTCGGGCGTGTGAGTGGTATCGAGCCATCGATCCTCGGAATATTTGACCGTGTCTAGTAGAGTCTTGATTATCGGTGTATTGCGCCACACCCATAAACAGGAGGCTACGACATTTAGGAGTTGGTTTATATTCTTATCACTCTAAGATCGTGCCATAGAGCATGTTAGTAAGAAAATTCCTCTCTGACGTATTGTTGTGTTCTGATTATGCCTCTAGGAGGCAACGGCCTTGAGAGGGCAAAGGAGTAGCGAGGCTACTAGTCGGACTCGAGAGAGTTGATAGGGCTTATGCCGGGGTTTATCGGATGTTGTTCGCGATCGGCGAGTTCTTCTGCGCGAGTTTTGAGGCCCGACACGAGCCTCGGTTTCGGTTAGGAGAAGACTATAGGGTCATGAGGATGCGATTATGTTATTGACCAAGATAGCGGTGCTAGCGATTGTAAGTGATAGTACCCGAGGTAGGGATACTTTGATTAGTAAAGTGAGAAGTAGGAATGTTGACAAGAATGATAGGTGGCGAGACTATAGTTGTATAAAGTTCATAAGTTGTAATTACCGTATAAGTGTAAGACCGATAGGGAAGATTATGCTGAGAAATACTTTGACTTATGTGTGAACCTCTAATGAATAGGGGATAGGGTAAGTACCTTGAGATAAGAGAGATGTATTTGGACTAAGAACGAGAAGTTAAGGGTGACGATGAGTCGGGTTGTGGACTCATTTGGGTCACCGATAGTATGGAATGGGGTGATGTCGATTAGAAATGGTCAGATTATGTGATAGGGTCCCGGGACGCAAGGCCCAAGTTTAGTAAATTGTTATGCGAGTTTGTGGACGTTCCACCTAACTAGGTCGTAAGGACCGAGGAGAGCCTTAGCAGGAAATTCAAGTAGCATAATGGCCAGGTTCGATTAGTAACTCCAAGGATTGGAGAACAGAAACAATATTTGAGAATTTGTACGTGTACTAGATAAGTTTGAAAGTACGAGAAAGTATGACAAGTAAGGAAAGAAAGGAACCTCTAAGGATCCCGTGTTTGGGAAGACTGTAACCTTCGAGTTTTGTGAGAAGGGTGTTACACCCCGTAAGTCCAAAACCTGTAAAAGAGAATGTACGAAAGGAAACAAGACTTGGAAATTGGTACGAAAGGAAGAATTGTTTTTCCGACGGAAAATCTTCCGGACGTCGAAAAGGAAAAATGTTCGTTATTGAGAATTGGATTCTCAAAATGCATTATTTGAAGAGTATGGGACTTAGTATTTTTATGGAAATTTATTTTTACGGATTTGGTCACGTGGGGCCCACCCGAGGAATTTTACGTTTTGTGTGGGGCCACGAGGTTACTGAATTTTATGGACGAATGAGAGGCGACACGTGGCACCTCCATGTGGTCTTGGACGAAATGGTGAGGGTAAAATGGTCATTTGACCATTGTGTAGATGAGAAAGTCTTGCTAATTAATAGCGACATTGTTGACCAAGTCGAGAGCCATTTGGCTTGATCTCTTCCCTCCAATTTTAACAAGTGTTGTTATCCAAGCCCTCCATTGTGTTATAAGTATACTACTAGTAGCAAGACTTGGCATTTCTACACTTAGAAAAATTAGAAACCTTGTTGCCCACTATAGTTGCTCTCGGGTTTGCCATGTTCCCACACAAAAAAATTTGTAGTTTTGATCCTTTGTTCACAAGACTTTAACCCAATGTTCCCAAGGGTATTGTAAGGTTATCTCAATAGAAAGATTTCGGAAAAACGGAGTTTTCACGTTAGTCGCAAGGCGGAAACTAAGGGAGTTCTTCAACTTTGAAGTTGGAACTTGAAGATGGGTTCTTCATAGGCCTCTAAGGAGTGCTTGGAGCGGTTTGGAACTTAAGGAAAGGAGCTAAGAATTGCTAAGGCGCGACTTCGAATCTTGGAAATTTTAAGGGCTTTGAAAGGTATAAATTTTGTCGTTTTAATAGTTAAGGCTTACTTATTGTTGTAGCTATGGATTTTAGCAAGCATGTTATATAGTATGAAGTTTGATATGTTTATCGCTATTGAACCCTAATCCAGAAATCTAGCATGTTTAACTTTAAGATTTCAATTCTAGTCGATTATTAGTTTAAGCGTCGCATGTTGTATAAAGAAGGAAAGTGTAGTTGTTGAAGTTGTTTAGACTATATAACATGTTAGACCTTAGAACTTGGAATTGGAAAGGATTGGAAAAGACTTAGTGTTCTATGTAAGTTGGTAGAATTGGCTAGTGTGCCTTAGACTATTTCGTATGAATTGTGGGGCGGAATTTTACGTATTGTAAGGCGTGTAATCCCCTTTGTTTGGTTGTTGTTTGGAGCCTTAAATGTGGCGTGTTGGTTATTGTATTCGACCTTGAAAAGGTGGCAAAGTGAGTAGAAACAAAGGAAGTCTTTCGATTTTCCGTAGAATTAGAGACCACTATACTTAGTATTATTCTACGTTGAGACTAGAAGTTGATAGTCTTGTTGTGACCATTATAGGTTGACAACTACGTCACGGCGTATTCGCAGCTTGTGGATATTAGCGAAAAGGTATGTGAACTATCTCCTTCTAGCATGATTCCTTAGAATAAAGAAAGTAAGTTCTACTCGAATGATCCATTCCTTGCTTGTATTTGGATTGCCTAAAATAGAATTTGTTCTATGTACTTCCTTGAGTGTACTTTTATGTTTAAATTGTAAGTAGTATAATCCCTTTCCTTAGGGAAGTTTGGATTCTTAAAAGTGAAGGTATTTTTCTTAAAGTGCATAGAGACTTGAAAAGGAAGTGGTTTCCAAATCTTTTGACTAGTGCCTTAGTTCTAAAACCTAAAGGTCATTATAATGACTTTAGAAGTCAAAGAGTGATTTACTTATTTGATTTAAAGAGGAGAAATGACATGATTTAAGAGAAGTAACTTGTGCTAAGGGTGAAGTTACTTGAGGTTTAAAAAAGTAGAAGAAAACTTGTTTTCTAACTAAGAGACTTGAAGTATTTTTGAAAGTTAAGAACTTGATTTGTAAGTATGTGATACTTGGTTTTAATAGTATAAGTCTCTTGGTTATTGAAGGAATGGATATGTCTAAAACCATAAAGGGTTATAACGGCTTTATGGGAAGTTGGTTATAACGGCTTTATGGAAGGTTAGAAAGTTGTCTATTTTGATTAATCGGCATAAGTTGCCTAGATTGTGAAAATTTGGAGTTACTTGATTTCAAGCTTTGAAATGAGTTTTCTAAAAGTGTAGTAACTTACTTTGAAAAATAGACACGCCTTGATACTACGGTGTTAGTATCTTGGAGCTTTACATAGAAAGAGTCTTTTATAAAAGAGAATGCGTATGTAGTACTGGCTTGATAAATTGAGAATTTGTCTAAGTGTGCCTTGATAAGTACTTTGACTTGTTAAAGAGAATTATTCTATGTATGCCTTGATTAGTACTTTGGCTTGATAAATTGAGAATTTGTCTAAGGTTGCCTTGATAAGTACTTTGACTTGTTAAAGAGAATTATTCTATGTATTCCTTGATTAGTACTTTGGCTTGATAAATTGAGAATTTGTCTAAGTGTGCCTTGATAAGTACTTTGACTTGTTAAAGGAGAATTATTCTATGTATGCCTTGATTAGTACTTTGGCTTGATAAATTGAGAATTTGTCTAAGTGTGCCTCGATAAGTACTTTGATTTGTTAAAAGAGAATTATTCTATGTATGCCTTGATTAGTACTTTGGCTTGATAAATTGAGAATTTGTCTAAGTGTGCCTTGATAAGTACTTTGACTTGTTAAAAGAATTATTCTATGTATGCCTTGATTAGTACTTTGGCTTGATAAAATGAGAATTATCCTATGTGTGCCTTGATAAGTACTTTGGCTTGGTTAATTGAGAACTTGCATATGTCTGGAAATAGCCTTTGAGTGCAAGTATTATGTTTTATTAAGTTGTCGCGACTCTCGGTTGAAGGGTCTGCTGTCTTGTTGTAAGTTACTGGGACGTACCGACAGTGATGTGGGATTCCACGGGTATGCTTCCGTTACTTGTAGTACTTGGGTTAAATTCGGATTTTTATAGAAGACATGGTAGTGCTTATGTCTTGTTTGATGGTCGATCGAGATAGGGTAAGAGTATAAATGAGGCAAGCCCCAAGCGTTATACCACCTCCCGGTAAGAGTATTAGTGAGGGTAAACCCCAGACGCTGTACCACCCGCCTTATGTGTTGTTTGTGGCCGGTTGAGATAGGGTAAGAGTATAAATGAGGGCAAGCCCAGACGTTATACCACCTCCTCGGGGTAAGAGTATAAGTGAGGGTAAATCCCAGATGCTATACCACCTTTACCACCTTCTCCAGGGTAAGAGTATAAGTGAGGGTAAACCCCAGATGCTATACCAGGTGGGACTTGATGTTATGTTATATCATGGATGGCGGTGAGAAAGGATTCCACGGGCATGATTGATATTATGGGCGTGAGACCCATGAATTATATCGAGTAGTGACCTTGAGGCTTGCGTCACGACTTGATATGGCTTATGTGTTTTATCTTGTAGGTTGGCTATCATACATGTCTCTGCTTTGTTTAGATATTATGATTTCATTCTGATACTTATTGTTCACATACTTGGTACATTCTTCGTCTCGACCTCCTTGAAGCTGCGTTCATACCGAGTTTAGTCTGTTGTTTGGTGATCGGCAGTGTAGGATCTGCTCGGGGTTTTGGATAGCTCCCTCATCCAGAGTTTATCTTTTGGTATATGTCCTTGATGCAGGCTTTATGCAGTTTTAGTACGGAGGGCCTTGTCGTCACATTTGGTTTAACTCCAGAGTGCTGTATTCATATGTAGGATTGGACTCGTATGCGGTGTAGTGTCTTTTGGTTATGTATATATGGCAGCCTTGTCGGCTTTGCCGCACTTGCGTGCGGTTGTTTTAAAGAAAAAAAAATAAGGTGTTATTTAATTTCCATGATTTACTTGTATTGTTAAGGTAGAAGGTGCCTGGTAGGGCACGATCCTGGCTTGGGTTCGGGCGTGACAGTGGTATCGAGCGATCGGTCCTCGGAATGTCTGAGGCCGTGTCTAGTAGAGTCATGATTATCGGTGTGTTGCGCGCCACACCCATAAACAGAGGCTACAGGACATTTAGGAGTTGGTTTCTATTCTTCTCACTCTAAGATCGTGCCATAGAAGTGTTAGTAAGATAATTCCTCTCGACGTATTGTTGTGTTACGATTATGCCTCGAGGAGCAGGCCGCCCAGAAGGGCAAAGGAGTAGCAGGAGCTACTAGTCAGACTCAGGGAGTTGATAGGGCTTATGCCCAGGTTATACCGGATGTTGTTCCACAGTCGGCGAGTTCTTCTGCGCCAGGTTTGAGGCCCCAGCACCGGAGCCTCCAGTTTCTCGGTTAGGAGAAGACTATAGGGTCATGAGGGAAGCAGTTATGTTATTGACCAAGATAGCCGTGCTAGCAGTTGTAAGTGATAGTACCCCAGAGGTAGGGATACTTTGATTAGTAAGGTGAGAAGTAAGAATGTTGACAAGAATGATAGGTGAACTGAGACTATAGTTGTATAGAGTTCACAACTTGTAATTACCCCGTATAAGTGTAAGACCGATAGGGAAGATTGTGCAGTAGAAATACTTTGGCTTATGTGACGAACCTCTAGTGAATAGGGGGTAGGGTAAGAAGTACCTTGAGATAAGAGAGATTTATTTGGACTAAGAATGAGAAGTTACAGTGACGATGAGTCGGGTTATGGACTCATTTGGTCAGCCGATAGTTTGGAATGGGGTAATGTCGATTAGAAATGGTCAGATTATGTGATAGGGTCACGAGGATGCAGTGCCCAAGTTTAGTTAATCGTTATGCGAGTTTGTGGACGCGTTCCACGGAACTAGGTCGTAAGGACCGAGAAGGGCCTTAACGGAAATTCAAGTAGCATAATGGCCAAGTTGGTTAGTAACTCGAGGATAGAGAGTAAGCAATTTGAGATTTTGTACGTGTACTAGATGAGTTTGAAAGTACGAAAGTATGACAAGTAAGGAAAGAAAGGAACCTCTAAGGATCCGTGTTTGGGAAAATGTAACCTTCGAGTTTTGTGAGAAGGGACCACGGACGGAAGGTCCATTATTATGTTTACGTATGTTATGTGGTGATGCGTATGTGACATCGTTGGTCTTGTGCATTTGATTGATAGACATAGTATAGAGATTGTCTTGGAGTTTGTATAAGCGTGGCAGCCGACTAAGAACATTCGGGGCGAATGTTTCTAAGAGGAAGAATGTTACACCAGTAAGTCCAAAACACATAAGCGAATGTACGAAAGGAAACAAGACTTGGAAATTGAGTACGAAAGGAAGAATTGTTTTTCCGGAAAATCTTAGGACGTCGGAAAGGAAAAATGTTCGTTATTGAGAATTGGATTCTCAAAATGCATTATTTGAAGAGTATGGGACTTAGTATTTTTATGGAAATTTATTTTTGGTTGGTCACGTGGGGCCCACCCGAAATTTTACGTTTGTGGGGCCCGAGGGTTCTGAATTTTATGGACGAATGAGAGGGCGACACGTGGCACCCCCACATGTGGTCTTGGACGAAATGGTGAGGGGTAAAATGGTCATTTGACCATTGTGTAGATGAGAAAGTCTTGCTAATTAATAGCTTGACATTGTTGACCAAGTCAAGAGCCATTTGGCTTGATCTCTTCCCTCCAATTTTAACAAGTGGTGTTATCCAAGCCCTCCATTGTGTTATAAGTATACTACTAGTAGCAAGACTTGGCATTTCTACACTTAGAAAAATTAGAAACCTTGTTGCCCACTATAGTTGCTCTCGGGTTTGCCATGTTCCCACACAAAAAAATTTGTAGTTTTGATCCTTTGTTCACAAGACTTTAACCCAATGTTCCCAAGGGTATTGTAAGGTTATCTCAATAGAAAGATTTCGGAAAAACGGAGTTTTCACGTTAGTCGCAATGCGGAAACTAAGGGAGTTCTTCAACTTTGAAGTTGGAACTTGAAGATGGGTTCTTCATAGGCCTCTAAGGAGTGCTTGGAGCGGTTTGGAACTTAAGGAAATGAGCTAAGAATTGCTAAGGCGCGACTTCGAATCTTGGAAATTTTAAGGGCTTTGAAAGGTATAAATTTTGTCGTTTTAATAGTTAAGGCTTACTTATTGTTGTAGCTATGGATTTTAGCAAGCATGTGTTATATAGTATGAAGTTTGATATGTTTATTGGCTATTGGAACCCTAATCCGAAATCTAGCATGTTTAACTTTAAGATTTCAATTCTAGTCGATTATTAGTTTAAGCGTCGCATGTTGTATAAAGAAGGAAAGTGTAGTTGTTGAAGTTGTTTAGACTATATAACATGTTAGACCTTAGAACTTGGAATTGGAAAAGGATTGGAAAAGACTTAGTGTTGCTATGTAAGTTGGCCGAGAATTGGCTAGTGTGCCTTAGACTATTTCGTATGAATTGTGGGGCGGAATTTTACATGTATTGTAAGGCGTGTAATCCCTGTTGTTTGGTTGTTGTTTGGAGCCTTAAATGTGGCGTGTTGGTTATTGTATTCGACCTTGAAAAGGTGGCAAAGTGAGTAGAAACAAAGGAAGTGCTGCCCGATTTTCCGTAGAATTAGAGACCATATACTTAGTATTATTCTACGTTGAGACTAGAAGTTGATAGTCTTGTTGTGACCATTATAGGTTGACACTTCTGCGTTTGGCGTATTCGACAGCTTGTGGATATTAGTAGAAAGGTATGTGAACTATCTCCTCTTCTAGCATGATTCCTTAGAATAAAGAAAGTAAGTTCTACTCCTTGAATGATCCATTCCTTGCTTGTATTTGGATTGCCTAAAATAGAATTTGTTCTATGTACTTCCTTGAGTGTACTTTGATGTTTAAATTGTAAGTAGTATAATCCCTTTCCTTAGGGAAGTTTGGATTCTTAAAAGTGAAGGTATTTTTCTTAAAGTGCATAGAGACTTGAAAAGGAAGTGGTTTCCAAATCTTTTGACTAGTGCCTTAGTTCTAAAACCTAAAGGTCATTATAATGACTTTAGGAGAGTCAAAGGAGTGATTTACTTATTTGATTTAAAAGAGGAGAAATGACATGATTTAAGAGAAGTAACTTGTGCTAAGGGTGAAGTTACTTGAGGTTTAAAAAAAGTAGAAGAAAACTTGTTTTCTAACTATTAAGAGACTTGAAGTATTTTTGAAAGTTAAGAACTTGATTTGTAAGTATGTGATATTTGGTTTTAATAGTATAAGTCTCTTGGTTATTGAAGGAATGGATATGTCTAAAACCATAAAGGGTTATAACGGCTTTATGGGAAGTTGGTTATAACGGCTTTATGGAAGGTTAGAAAGTTGTCTATTTTGATTAATCGGCATAAGTTGCCTAGATTGTGAAAATTTGGAGTTACTTGATTTCAAGCTTTGAAATGAGTTTTCTAAAAGTGTAGTAACTTACTTTGAAAAATAGACACGCCTTGATACTACGGGTGTTAGTATCTTGGAGCTTTACATAGAAAGGAGTCTTTTATAAAAGAATATGCGTATGTAGTACTGGCTTGATAAATTGAGAATTTGTCTAAGTGTGCCTTGATAAGTACTTTGACTTGTTAAAAGAGAATTATTCTATGTATGCCTTGATTAGTACTTTGGCTTGATAAATTGAGAATTTGTCTAAGTGTGCCTTGATAAGTACTTTGACTTGTTAAAGAGAATTATTCTATGTATGCCTTGATTAGTACTTTGGCTTGATAAATTGAGAATTTGTCTAAGTGTGCCTTGATAAGTACTTTGACTTGTTAAAGAGAATTATTCTATGTATGCCTTGATTAGTACTTTGGCTTGATAAATTGAGAATTTGTCTAAGTGTGCCTTGATAAGTACTTTGACTTGTTAAAAGAGAATTATTCTATGTATGCCTTGATTAGTACTTTGGCTTGATAAATTGAGAATTTGTCTAAGTGTGCCTTGATAAGTACTTTGACTTGTTAAAAGAGAATTATTCTATGTATGCCTTGATTAGTACTTTGGCTTGATAAAATGAGAATTATCCTATGTGTGCCTTGATAAGTACTTTGGCTTGGTTAATTGAGAACTTGCCTATATGTGCTGGAAATAGCCTTTGAGTGCAAGTATTATGTTTTATTAAGTTGTCGCGACTCTCGGTTGAAGGGTCGGCTGTCTTGTTGTAAGTTACTGGGACGTACCGACAGTGATGTGGGATTCCACGGGTATGCTTCCGTTACTTGTAGTACTTGGGTTAAATTCCCGGATTTTTATAGAAGACATGGTAGTGCTTATGTCTTGTTTGATGGTCGGTCGAGATAGGGTAAGAGTATAAATGAGGGGCAAGCCCCAAGACGTTATACCACCTCCTCAGGGTAAGAGTATTAGTGAGGGTAAACCCAAGACGCTGTACCACTGCCTTATGTGTTGTTTGTGACCGGTTGAGATAGGGTAAGAGTATAAATGAGGGCAAGCCCAGGCGTTATACCACCTCCTCCGAGGTAAGAGTATAAGTGAGGTAAACCCGAGATGCTATACCACCCTTTTACCACCTTCTCGGGGTAAGAGTATAAGTGAGGGTAAACCCCAAGATGCTATAACCCGGTGGGACTTGATGTTATGTTATATCATGGGTGGCGGTGAGAAAGATTCCACGGGCATGATTGATATTATGGGCGTGAGACCCATAGTTATATCGAGTAGTGACCTTGAGGCTTGCGTCACGACTTGATATGGCTTATGTGTTTTATCTTGTAGGTTGGCTATCATACATGTCTCTGTTTTGTTTAGACTGTATGATTTCATTCTGATACTTATTGTTCCACATACTTGGTACATTCTTCTTGACCTCCTTGAGGCTGCGTTCATGCCGAGTTTAGGTCTGTTGTTTGGTGATCGGCAGTGTAGGATCTGCTCGGGGGTTTTGGATAGCTCCTACATCCGGGAGTTTATCTTTTGGTATATGTCCTTGATGCAGGCTTTGTACAATTTTGGAGTGCGGAGGGCCTTGTCCCGTCACATTTGATTTAACTCCTAAGTGCTGTATTCATATGTAGGATTGGACTCGTATGCGGTGTAGTGTCTTTTGGTTATGTATATATGGCGGCCTTGTCGGCTTTGCCGCTTGCGCGTGGTTGTTTTAAAAGAAAAAAAAATGAGGTGTTATTTAATTTCCATGATTTACTTGTATTGTTAAGGTAGAAGGGTGCGGGTAGGGCACGATCCGAGCTTGGTGTTGGCGTGACAAAGAAGTCATGACGGAAGGTCCATTGATATGTTTACATATGTTATGTGGAGGCCATGTGTGGCATCGTTGGTCTTGTGCATTTGATTGATAGACATAGTATAGAGATTGTCTTGGAGTGTGTATAAGCAGCAGACTAAGAACATTCGGGGCGAATGTTTCTAAGGAAGAATGTTACACCAGTAAGTCGGGACATGTATAAGAGAGAATATGCGTAAGGAAACAAGACTTGGACATTAGTACGAAAGGAAGAATTGTTCTTGACGGAAAAATCTTAGGACGTCGGAAAGGAAAAATGTTCGTTATTGAGAATTGGATTCTCAAAATGCATTATTTGAAGAGTATGGAACTTATTAATATTATGGAAATTTATTTTTTGCGGATTTGGTCACGTGGGGCCCAGAGAATTTTACGTTTGTGGGGCCCACGAGTGTTACGGAATTTTATGGACGAATGAGAGGCGACACGTGGCACCCCATAAGTGGTCTTGGTCGAATTAGAGGAGGGTAATTTGGTCATTGAACCTCTTGGAAGATAAGTCTTCAAAGCTTGACATAATTGACTAGTCAACTTGCCACTTAGGCTTGATCCATGTGATTTTAATCCTAGCCTCACATTTGTTTAAGTCTAAGCCCTCGATATGTGTTATATACTAACTAGTAGCAAGACTTGGCATTTCTACACTTAGAAAAATTAGAGAGCCCTTGTGCTTGAGAGAAGAGCTCTCGGGTTTGCATCCATGTCCACAAAAATTTAGTTTTGATCCATTAGCCACAAGACTTAAACCCAATGTCCCTAAGGGTTTTGTAAGGATTTCTCAATAGAAAGATTTGGAAAAACGCATTTTTACGTTAGTCGCAATGAGGAAACTAATGGAGTTCTTGACTTTGAAGTTGGAACTTGAAGAGGGTTCTTCATAGGCTTCTAGGAGTGCTTGAGCGGGTTGGAACCTAAGGAAAGGAGCTAAGAATTGCTAAGGCGCGACTTTGGAATCTTGGAAATTTTAAGGGCTTATAAAGGTATAAATTTTGTCGTTTTAGTAGTTAAGACTTACTTATTGTTGTAGCTATGGATTTTAGCAAGCATGTGTTATATAGTATGAAGTTTGATATGTTTATTGGCAATTGGAACCCTAATCCGAAAACTAGCATGTTTAGCCTTAAGATTACAATTCAAGTCGACTATTGGTCTAAGCGTCGCATGTGGTATAAAGAAGGAAATTGTAGTTGTTGAAGTAGTTTATAACTATATAACATGTTAGACCTTGGAACTTGGAATTTGAAAATGGTTGGAAAAGACTTAGTGTTCTATGTAAGTTGGCGAGAATTGGCTAGTGTGCATTAAACTACTTCGTATGAATTGTGGGGCGTAATTTTACACGTATTGTAAGGCGTGTAATCCCCTTTGTTTGGTTGTTGTTTGGAGCCTTAAATGTGGCTTGTTGGTTATTGTATTCGGCCTTGAAAAAGGTGGCAAAGTGAGTAGAAACAAAGGAAGTGCTGCCCGATTTTCCGTAGAATTAGAGACCAAATACTTAGTATTATTCTACGTTAGAGACTAGAAGTTGATAGTCTTGTTGTGACCATTATAGGTTGACAACTTCTACGTGCGGTGTATTCGACAGCTTGTGGATTTAGCGAAAGGTATGTGAACTATCTCTCTTACAGCATGATTCCTTAGAATAAAGAAAGTAAATTTTACTCCTTAAATGATCCATCCCTTGGTTGTACTTGGATTGCCTAGAATAGAATATGTTACATGTACTTAGCGATTGTACTTTGATGTTTAGATTGTAAGTTGTATAATCCATTTTCTTGATGAAGTTTGGATTCTTAAGTGAAGGTGTTTTACTTAAAGTACACGAGTCTTAAAAGGAAGTGGTTTCCAAATCTTTTGGCTAGTGCCTTAATTCTAAAACCTAAAGGTCATTATAATGACTTTAGAAGTCAAAGAGTGATTTACTTATTTGATTTAAAAGAGGAGAAATGACATGTTTTAAGAGAAGTAACTTGTGTTAAGGGTGAAGTTACTTGAGGTTTAAAAGGTAGAAGAAAACTTGTTTTCTAACTATTAAGAGACTTGGAGTATTTTGAAAGTTAAGAACTTGATTTGTAAGTATGTGATACTTGGTTTTAATAGTATAAGTCTCTTGGTTATTGAAGGAATGGATATGTCTAAAACCATAAAGGGTTATAACGGCTTTATGGGAAGTTGGTTATAACGACTTTATGGAAGGTTTAGAAAGTTGTCTATTCGGATTAATCGGCATAAGTTGCCTAGATTGTGAAAATTTGGAGTTACTTGATTTCAAGCTTTGAAATGGGTTTTCTAAAAGTGTAGTAACTTACTTTAAAAAAAAAATAGACACGCCTTGATACTACGGGTGTTAGTATCTTGGGGCTTTACATAGAAAGGAGTCTTTTATAAAAGAATGTACGTACGTAGTACTTTGGCTTGTTAAAAGATAATTATTCTATGTATGCCTTGATTAGTACTTTGGCTCGATAAATTGAGAATTTGTCTAAGTGTGCCTTGATAAGTACTTTGGCTTGTTAAAAGAGAATTATTCTATGTATGCCTTGATTAGTACTTTGGCTCGATAAATTGAGAATTTGTCTAAGTGTGCCTTGATAAGTACTTTGGCTTGTTAAAAGAGAATTATTCTATGTATGCCTTGATTAGTACTTTGGCTCGATAAATTGAGAATTTGTCTAAGTGTGCCTTGATAAGTACTTTGGCTTGTTAAAAGAGAAATATTCTATCATGCCTTGATTAGTACTTTGGCTCGATAAATTGAGCATTTGTCTAAGTGTGCCTTGATAAGTACTTTGGCTTGTTAAAAGAGAATTATTCTATGTATGCCTTGATAAGTACTTTGGCTTGTTAAAAGAGAATTATTCTATGTATGCCTTGATAAGTACTTTGGCTTGTTAAAAGAGAATTATTCTATGTATGCCTTGATTAGTACCTTGGCTCGATGAATTGAGAACTTGTCTAAGTGTGCCTTGATTAGTACTTTGGCTTGATAAATTGAGGATTTGTCTAAGTGTGCCTTGATAAGTACTTTGGCCTGTTAATTGAGAATTGCCTATGTGTCTTTGGAAATAGCGGTTGTGTGCTATTGGTATATCGGTCGTTCGGTCATTCCGGGTTTGTGGCATTTGCATAATTCCGTGGATTTGCTACCCACGATGCGAGGAATACCTCATGCGAGTCTGTAGGGCTTATGCGAGTGAAATAGTCCCATGCGGGCGTGTCCATCCTATGCGAGGAATACCTCATGCGAGTCCGTAAGGGCTTATGCGGGTGAAATAGTCCTATGCGAGGAATACCTTATGCGGGTCCGAAAGGGCTTATGCGGGTGAAATAGTCCCATGCGGGCGGGTCCGACCTATCGAGAATACCTGCGCGGGTCCACGCGACCTATGCGGGTGAAATAGTCCCGGAATAGGATTCTTTGAATAATCTGCGCGGATGGTCTGCTTTGATCATGAGCTTCTATTTTATATTGTAAGGATACTCTTGTTTACTCTCATTGTAGTAAGGCACAAGGTGTTGTATTTTGAGTATCATATATGTCTCGGATTTGTTTGTGTTACCACATGGTCATGCTTTACGAGGTAGGATTCCTGGGCATGAGACCACGAGGTATATCAGACACTAGTGGGACTTGGTGTTCATGTATCCTTATGGGTGTTATTACATCTTGGCCTGGCGGCCGTGAGGACGGATTCCACGGGCATGCTTGATATTATGGGCGTGAGACCCCTGGGTCTAGTTGAGTAATGACTTTGAGCTGCGTCCACGACTGATATATCGCTTATGTGTTATGTATTGTAGGTTGGATATCATACATGTCTCTGTTTTATTTAGACTGTTATGATTTTATTACGATACTACGTGCGCATACTTGGTACATTCTCTTGACCTCGCCCGGGGCTGCGTTCATCCGCGAGTTTAGGTACCTTGATTTGGTGATCGGCAGTGTAGGACCACCTTTCGAGTTTTGGATAGCTCGCTTTGTTCAGAGTTTATCATTTTGGTATAGTTCGCCCGATGCAGGCTTTTGTACATTTATGGGTACGGCGGGGCCTTGTCCCGTCATAGTTCAGTTTAACTCCTAGAGGTCTGTATTCATATGTGGGATTGGACTCGTGTACAGTGTAGTGTCTTTTGTTTATGTATATTATATGGCAGCCTAGTCGGCTTTGCCTTGTACGTACGTTGGTTTTAAAAAAAAAATGATTATTAATTTCCATGATGTACTTAGTTGTTAAGGTAGAAGGGTGCGGTAGGGCACGATCCGAGCTTGAGGTTGGGCGTGACAAAAGGTATATTTATCACTTGGTTCGGGTGCATGATACGGAAGCTGAGGTACCAGCTCTTCAGTCAGTTTCGGTAGTTAGTGAATTCCCAGATATATTCCCAGATGATCTTTTAGGTCTTCCTCCAGAACGGGAGATATATTTCACTATAGATGTACTACCAGATACGCAGCCAATATCTATTCCTCCTTATAGAATGACACCTGCAGAGCTGAATGAGTTGAAGGAGCAACTGAGAGACTTGTTGGAAAAAGGCTTCATCAGGCCTAGTACATCACATTGGGGAGCACCGGTACTATTTGTGAAGAATAAAGATGGATCGTTGCGGATGTGTATTGATTATAGGCAGCTGAATAAGGTAACAATAAAGAACATGTATCCCTTCCCTAGGATTGATGATTTATTTGACCAGTTGCAGGGTGCTAAGTGTTTTTTGAAGATAGACTTGCGGTCAGGTTATCATCAGGTGCGGGTCAGGGAGGCAGATATTCCAAAGACTGCATTCAGGACCCGATACGGGCATTATGAGTTTAGAGTGAAGTCTTTTGGACTAACCAATGCTCCAGCTGTATTTATGGATTTGATGAACCGGGTGTTCAAGCCATTCTTGGATATGTTTGTTATCGTGTTCATTGATGATATTCTGGTTTATTCACGTTCAGAAGAGGAGCATGCAGACCATTTGAGGACGGTACTTAAGGTACTCCAACACCAGAAGATGTATGCTAAGTTTTCTAAGTGTGAATTCTGGTTGGCCTCAGTGGCATTCTTGGGGCACAATATCAGAGCTGATGGTATTCAGGTGGATACACAGAAGATTGCGGCAGTTAAGACTTTGCCCAGACCTACGACTCTTACGGAGGTACGCAGTTTTCTGGGTCTTGCAGGATATTACAAGAGGTTTGTGGAGAAGTTTGCCTCGATTTCAGCACCTTTAACAAGGCTAACTCAGAAGGAAGCTAAGTTCCAATGGACGGATGCTTGTGAGCAAGACTTCCAGTTGTTGAAGGACAAGTTGACTACGGCTCCAGTTCTAACTCTTCCTGAGGGACTAGAGGTATTACACCCCGTAATTCCATAGCTACTAAGTGAGAACATGAATATGGAAAAAAGATTTGAATGTTGGAAGGAAATGATTTTTACATTTTCTATATGGAAAGATTTTGAGGCGAATTGTTACACCCCGTAGTTCAGGTCATGCGTATGAGAGCGTGCGAAAGGGAGTAAGACTTAAAATTTTCAAAGGATAGGTTGACGGATTGTTCCGGACGGGTTTTAGTCAACTTTGAGGCGGGTTATGACCCGGTACAATGAGAGTTCCTAAGTGTTTCAAAGGCCTAGGGCGTAGTTCGTTGAGTCTAGATTCCAACGTGTCACGACCCGTTCCGGGGCCCGTGACTGGTGCCTTACCCGGGCACCCAAGTAGCTATACATCAGAGTAATCAGCGGAATATAAAACAACCAAGATATAAAACAGTACATGAAACAATGTAAAGAAGACACATGTTTGCCTGGAGAAAAGTTGCCCTTTGGCATATATATATAAATACTCAAAATGAACAGTTACATCCCAACTTTACAACAGGACTACAGACCTCTAAGAGTTTAAACCAACAATGGCGGGACAGGGCCCCGCCATACCCCTGAATGCAAATACCTACAACGGCGAGGACCATACCAAATGCTAAGCCTCGAGAAACGGAGCTTTTCCAACGAAAGCGGTGATCCTAAGAACGGGGATCAACGGTAGGAGTACCTCTACTGCGGCATGAACGCGGCCCAGAAGGAGTCGAGACAACAGTACCAAGTATGTGGCGAAAATCGTAAATGAAATCATAGTAGTCTATATAAAGCGGGATACATATATGATAACCAAACTACGATTCCTGATAAATAAGTAGTCATGTCAGTCGAGGACTACGCCTCAAAGTCATCACTCAAATACAACTATGGGTCTCACGCCACAACATCAATCATGCCGTGGAATACCTTCCTCACTTGGCGATCTATGATAGAAAAGCACCAAGGAATACATGAACACGAGTCCTACGTGTCATCATAAAACCGTCACGGGGTAAGCACGAATGCATAGCCGACTACTAAAACCCACGGTACAAACAAGGTCATAAAGCAGATCATGAGATCTGTCTGCAGTCACATGATCAAAGCCGCCACTCGCCCGCGTATCTAATGCGCGTCTAGCCCCGGAACTTCCCGTAGCTCGCATAGGCCACTCGATGGCCGCATGAGGTATTCCGCATCGGTAGCTACTCCCGGCATCCGCTGGACTCGCCGTCCGCGTGGCCACATGACGCGCATGACCATAAAGGCCGCACTAACACGGAGCTCGCGACTCCGCATGGGCCGGGACCGCGTGAGGTATTCTCGAATCATAGGTCACACAGACCCGCTGAGTCTACCCGCATCGAGCGACAACCTCCGGGATGATGTCAAGGTGAGTGGTACAATACCAACATAACGGCTGATAGTTAAACAACTTAAGCGCAATCGAGGAAAAACCCCTTTACACAAACATCACAAGATAATAACACACGTAGCATCCTAGCATGTTTACTTATCAAATCAACAAGAAAGTATTACAAGGCTATCACAAACCAACACAATCAAGTTATTCTCACAAGGTACTTTCTACTATATGATTAACAAGATCGGGTTTTTATCCCCAAAGTACTTCATACATTAACTCTTTAAGAGATCTGTTCTTTCACAAATAGTCACACAATACTCGTAGTATATGAAAATAGAGTGATTATCTTTTGAAGTAAATCAAAACACTTCTCTTTGTAAAATCAAGTAACAACATTCTTTTCCAAGCGTTCAAGTTTGCCTAATTTCAATTACTCAAGTTTCTCATTTTCGAAAGGTTTCGTAGTTCATGGTTTTAATCCTTTAAAACAATTTGAGAAACATATACCTTATGTGTGAGTAGTTTATTCTTGTTCATAACAATCTTATTACAGCAGCCATGATCTAGGAAATGTAATATCATTTTGTCTCATCTTAGCTTCTATGCAGATGGAAGTTTCTACTGGTTTTAATAATACTTTAGTAGTCAAAACATTTCCCTTTATTAGCGCTGCTGTGGTTTGTTCGATACTTATTCTGATTTCCGAAATCAGTAAAACACTATTCCTTCTTTTTTTTAAAAAAAAAACCAAGTACTCATTACTCACGAATGAGGTTTCACACTCTTTAACAAAACTCATATTAATTAACCAAGTCAAGTCTCTTATCTTTTTAAGATTAAGCCTCTTAATCTTCTTAAAGTCAATAAACCCTTCTTTTTATCTTTCTTAAGCCGTTATACCTAACTTCCCATAAAGCTGGTCTAACTCTTAAGCTTTTAAAACCAAGTATTACTCTTCTGTTAAAAAATGATTTAGTATTCTTTTGAAATACTTCGAGATTATTTAGGCTTAAGTCAAAAGACATTGCCGTAATTATTATTCAGTTAACACATGTACGTCTACCGTACTATATATATGCTTTAAAATATCATGCTCAAGAGTATAGGAAGAATCACATACCTTCTCGGCGAAAACCACCTGCCAAGTTGAATATGTCGCGCGCAGAGTATCGACCTATATCAGTCAAATACGTCTATCAACGTCTAGATTGTACTGTATAAAGCTCTAAGCAGAGGGTTATCTATTCTATGGAAATTTGGGCAGCACTTCCCTACCCGGTAAACTATACAGTCTACTGTAAATACAGTCCTATGTAAGTACAATTCAATTATTCATCTTTTATACCCTTCTACAGTGATAACAATTCAATTCTATTCTGTAATTCCTTCTAAGTATTTAATACTCATTCCTATACTTCTACAGTGTGTATATTCTAATTACAAAAGGAGGATAGATTATTTACCTCGATAAGCCCAATATTATCCAAGTATAAACGTCGATCCTGAGCGAGGTTTAGCTCCTAAATGCTGCGCTCGATAGCTCCAAGAACCTTAGAAGTTCTACCACTTCTACTTAAATACTATAAGGGATTTGGGCTAGGGTATTTAGGAATAGTAACTATACTTGAAGACAACATTTCTACCAATGGTGGGGGTGTTTGGCTAGGGCTTGCTTTAGAGGGGGGGGGGGGGGACTCTCGGCCAAGCCACTAAGGCTCGAGGGGGCGTGGGGTTTTGGACTAAAATACGACAAGAGAGGGGAGTAAATTTAAAGACTTGGAAAATGATTTTTGGATGAAGAAGTCTTCAAAGGGGAGGGGTATTTATAGGTCAAGCAATGGCCAACCAATGGCCAAGATCATGCCAAGTGCAAGGCAAGTGTAGGGTGAGGATTTAGGCAAGTGTCCATTCTATCTACTACACAAAAATATCCTACCAACTCCTTGACAAAAAAGGCCACCCAATCGTCCCATTTCCCACCCCAACGTCCCCAATGAGAGGGTGACAAGTGTCGCCCTCTCGTTGGTCCAAAATGTTTCGTCTCTCGGAAAAATCCGCAAAAATTAGAAATGACATAGCCGTAATTTACCCTACCCGAGTTGTGTAAAACGTTTTGTCGAAAAACGACTCTAACCGGGTGTTGTGCACAAAATAAAATGTCCAAGCCAACTTTAAAGTTCAAATTTTTCTACGTACGTCCCCACGTACATACTCTGGAAATACGGGGTATAACATTCTCCCCTCCTTAGAAACATTCGTCCCGAATGTTCCTTCTAAGTCTCAAAACAACCATGCGCCAGTATAGTCTTCACTACTATACTTACGAGAACAATCCTGCCACACCTGGCCACAGAACACCTGTGCAAATACTTACATCCAAGTCCATGAGGAGTCACCTCTAACACCATAAAAGCTCCCACCCGGGGTCTAAAAGATACCCTCTTCGCACCTACTCTTTACAAACGAAATGATCACATCTATGTCCTTACACATGCTCGCTTCACTTACTCGTCGTACCGCTTCTTACACTCGAACTCTTTCTCATAACTTACCATATTTAGGGTGCTTCCGTGACTCGAGTGCCAATAACCTCTTCTGGATAAGCGTCACCCTATCCACGCCCTGCTGAACAAGTATGAACCAACTATCTGAACCTTGCTTACATCGAATCAATCAACCGGCAATCTTACACTAGCGCTTATAAAAAGGCTTCATACGGCGACATCCGAATACTGAAACGGTAGCTATAATAATACATACTCCACAAGAGGCGAATAGTCCTACAATACCCACGAAATCCAAACACCGGCAGGGTGAATGCGACACGAGACTCACTTTGAGTTCCTAACCTTGCACGGTAAAACCTTGGAAAACAAGCAGTAACTTGGGCTCCAGCATGCATCGAGAAGGTGAAGGTAGGCACCTCGTGCAGCCTTACAACCTTCCTGAAATAATCATCTCGCAACTTACTACCGAGTACACGGTTTGACTACAAGATAAGACGGGCTGACCCCATCGGCCCGACTACTGGTCGAATGCATCCACGAATTCGTACGATGGTTAACTAAACCCGGGCCTAACACCCTCGTGACCCTAACACAAAGCAGGACCACCACAAACTGACCCCACCACCATACAGGCCGCGGGTCGACCCGCAACATGGCCTCAACCCGACCCGGCAACGCGCAAAACACTAGCTCCCCGATCCGGAACAATCTCACTAATCACGTTACGAAAACCTAGCGGTCTTCTTAGCTCAACTACCCTCTTTCATAACACACTACTCAGGGACTTATCCCACAAATATATCTCACGTAAACAATGCACTTCGATAAGGGTCAAACATGAAATAATTCTTTTACCCAAGATGGTCTCGCCTCTAAGGTCTCTACGTATAATATTCTAAGGCTCCCACTTTCTCTATCCCCCAATCTTACCCGGTTAACTAACCAGGATTTCTAATCACGATTAACACAATGCTAACCGAAAATAATACTTAGGATATTCGCATCTTACTATACATACAAATCTCTAGAGGGTTAAGGATATACCTGTATCTACGCTGCACTTCCCCTAGGTCGTTCTAATCAATCCCATGTTGGCGATAGGCTGAGGAAGGTGATGAACTAGCCAACGATCCCGAATTTGAGTCTCCACATCCGCACCACCCTTGGTCGGACAATTCCTCGCAAAATGGCCCTGCTGGCCGCAAAAATAACAAACTGTCGAAGAAGCACAACACTCCCCCGAATGACACCTACCACAACGGCCACACCGAGGTGGGGGTGGCCTCTTACAGCTAACACCCTTCCTCTCGAACCATGAATCCTGGCCCGATCGATAGGTGAGTCCTCCTACTCGCATCCTTCCTCATAGAACATTCCCTCGTCACATGGACCTGACGGCCACAGGAGAAACAAGTGCTAACAAAAAGACGACATTCCCCGGGATGGCGCCGCACTTGTATGAACATCGAGGAAAAGCGAACGGTGGCTAGAACCTAGGTATAGGCGTAAACGAAGCCACAGGTTACGACCAACTCGCATACCTCGAGCGTCACGAACCTGTGGAGGAACACTCTGCGCGGCGGGCGCATGTCTAATCTGGCTTGGCGGTTCGCCAGAGTTACCAAATGATCCTGCCAATCGGGCCCTCTTCTGCTGATCTTGGTTAATCTGTCGACCTCTACATCTCTCAGCTTGCTGCACATAAGACTGAACGCAAGCCCAGCTCATTCCTGACTGAAGAGCTACTTCCTCACCATTCTTTAGATAATCATCAATACCCTGATATAACGGTACATAAAATACTCGCGGTTGCCAAATCCCTTGCTAATGTGAGGCCGTCTCCTTCCAATCCATATTTTCGCTCCTATTCGTGGGCGAAGGTCCAGATGTCATGGCATGAGAGGAGCTGCTTGCGCCGTGCCAAACTCTGCTTCTCGGCGGCGTCTCGTAAACTCCCGAATGAAGCATCACCCCAGGTGATGATTGGGCATGTGCCCTCTAACTCTCTGTACTCAGCAGGCTCCGCTGCCTTGCCTCTCGGGCGAGTTACTGGCGCGGAGGCATAACTGGTAAAGGAAAGGAATACGTTAGAGGGGTCAAACTTATAACACAGCTCTAAAGCACGATCTCAGAGTGAGAAGAATGGAAACCAATCCTAAATATCCTATAGCCTCCTGATTATTGGTGTGGTGCACAACACACCGATAATCAAGACTCTACTGGATACGGTCTGTAGACACTTTCCGATGATTAACTGCTCTGATACCACTTTTATCACGACCCGTTCCGGGGCCCGTGACTGGTGCCTTACCCGGGCACCCAAGTAGCTATACATCAGAGTAATCAGCGGAATATAAAACAACCAAGATATAAAACAGTACATGAAACAATGTAAAGAAGACACATGTTTGCCTGGAGAAAAGTTGCCCTTTGGCATATATATATAAATACCCAAAATGAACAGTTACATCCCAACTTTACAACAGGACTACAGACCTCTAAGAGTTTAAACCAACAATGGCGGGACAAGGCCGCCATACCTGAATGCAAATACCTACAACGACGAGGACCATACCAAAATGCTAAGCCTCGAGAAAGCGGAGCTTTTCTAACGTTGAAACGGTGATCCTAAGCGGGGATCAACGGTAGGAGTACCTCTACTGCGGCATGAACGGCCCCGAAGGAGGTCGATACAACGGTACCAAGTATGTGGCGAAAATCGTAAATGAAATCATAGTAGTCTATATAAAGCGGGATACATATATGATAACCAAACTAGAGTTCACAATAAATAAGTAGTCATGTCAAGTCAGGGACTCACGCCCTCAAAGTCATCACTCAAATACAACTATGGGTCTCACGCCCACAACATCAATCATGCCCGTGGAATACCTTCCTCACTGCCGGCGATCTATGATAGAAAAGCACCAAGGAATACATGAACACCAGTCCTACGTGTCATCATAAAACCGTCTGAGGTAAATGCGAAGGCATAGCCGACTACTAAAACCCAGTACAAACAAGGTCATAAAGCGTATCATGAGATCTGTCTAGACCGTCACATGATCAAAGGCCGCCACTGCGCAGATATCTAATGTCGCGCGTCTAGCCACGGAACTTCCGTAGCTCCGCATAGGCCACTCGATGGCCGCGTGAGGTATTCCGCGCATCGGTAGCTACTCCCGACATCCGCTGGACTCGCGATCCGCGTGGCCACATAGACCGCATGACCATAAAGGCGCGCGCTAACTGGAGCTCGCGACTCCGCACGGGCCCCAGGACCCGCGTGAGGTATTCTCGAATCATAGGTCACACTGGACACTGAGTCTACCCGCGTGAGAGCGAGCAACCTCGGGATGATGTCAAGGTGAGTGGTACAATACCAACATAACGGTGATAGTTAAACAACTTAAGCGCGATCGAGGAAAAACCCCTTTACACAAACATCACAAGATAATAACACGTAGCATCCTAGCATGTTTACTTATCAAATCAACAAGAAAGTATTACAAGGCTATCACAAACCAACACAATCAAGTTATTCACACAAGGTACTTTCTACTATATGATTAACAAGATCGGGTTTTTATCCCCAAAGTACTTCATACATTAACTCTTTAAGAGATCTGTTCTTTCACAAATAGTCACACAATACTCGTAGTATATGAAAATAGAGTGATTATCTTTTGAAGTAAATCAAAACACTTCTCTTTGTAAAATCAAGTAACAACATTCTTTTCCAAACGTTCAAGTTTGCCTAATTTCAATTACTCAAGTTTCTCATTTTCGAAAGGTTTCGTAGTTCATGGTTTTAATCCTTTAAAACAATTTGAGAAACATATACCTTATGTGTGAGTAGTTTATTCTTGTTCATAACAATCTTATTACAGCAGCCATGATCTAGGAAATGTAATATCATTTTGTCTCATCTTAGCTTCTATGCAGATGGAAGTTTCTACTGGTTTTAATAATACTTTAGTAGTCAAAACATTTCCCTTTATTAGCGATGCTGTGGTTTGTTCGATACTTATTCTGATTTTCGAAATCAGTAAAACACTATTTCTTTTTTCTTTTTTTAAAACCAAGTACTCATTACTCACGAATGAGGTTTCACACTCTTTAACAAAACTCATATTAATTAACCAAGTCAAGTCTCTTATCTTTTTAAGATTAAGCCTCTTAATCTTCTTAAAGTCAATAAACCCTTCTTTTTATCTTTCTTAAGCCGTTATACCTAACTTCCCATAAAGCTGGTCTAACTCTTAAGCTTTTAAAACCAAGTATTACTCTTCTGTTAAAAAATGATTTAGTATTCTTTTGAAATACTTCGAGATTATTTAGGCTTAAGTCAAAAGACATTGCCGTAATTATTATTCAGTTAACACACGTACGTCTACCGTACTATATATATGCTTTAAAATATCATGCTCAAGAGTATAGGAAGAATCACATACCTTCTCGGCGAAAACCACCTGCCAAGTTGAATATGTCGCGCGCAGAGTATCGACCTATATCAGTCAAATACGTCTATCAACGTCTAGACTGTACTGTATAAAGCTCTAAGTAGAGGGTTCTCTATTCTATGGAAATTTGGGCAGCACTTCCCTACCCGGTAAACTATACAGTCTACTGTAAATACAGTCATATGTAAGTACAATTCAATTATTCATCTTTTATACCCTTCTACAGTGATAACAATCCAATTCTATTCTGTAATTCCTTCTAAGTATTTAATACTCATTCCTATACTTCTACAGTGTGTATATTCTAATTACAAAAGGAGGATAAATTATTTACCTCGATAAGCCCAATATTATCCAAGTATAAACGTCGATCCTGAGCGAGGTTTAGCTCCTAAATGCACGCTCCGATAGCTCCAAGAACCCTTAGAAGTTCTACACCACTTCTACTTAAATACTATAAGGGATTTGGGCTAGGGTATTTAGGAATAGTAACTATACTTGGAAGACAACATTTCTACCAAGGGTGGGGGGGTGGTGTTTCGGCTAGGGCTTGCTTTAGAAGGGGGCTCTCGGCGAGCCACTAAGGCTAGAGGGAGAGGGTTTTGGACGAAAATACTACAAGAGAGGAGGAAATTTCAAGACTTGGAAAATGATTTTGGATGAAGAAGTCTTCAAAGGGAGGGTATTTATAGGTCAAGCAATGGCCAACCAATGGCCAAGGTCATGCCAAGTGCAAGGCAAGTGTAGGGTGAGGATTTAGGCAAGTGTCCATTCTATCTACTACACAAAAATATCCTACCAACTCCTTGACAAAAAAGGCCACCCAATCGTCCCATTTCCCGCCCCAACGTCCCCAATGAGAGGGTGACAAGTGTCGCCTCTCGTTGGTCCAAAATGTTTCGTCTCGTAAAAATCCGCAAAAATTAGAAATGACATAGCCGTAATTTACCCTACCCGAGTTGTGTAAAACGTTTTGTCGAAAAACGACTCTAACCGGGTGTTGTGCACAAAATAAAACGTCCAAGCCAACTTTAAAGTTCAAATTTTTCTACGTACGTCCCCACGTACATACTCTGGAAATACGGGGTATAACACAACGCAACCAACCGTTCGTCGATAGGACGTCGGAGTAGAAGGTTATGAGAGTTACAAGTTCAGTCTGCAATCGGACGTAAATGTGTTTGAACAAAGCGGCAGTGGCGCGCGCGCGGATCTGGCCATGGCGCGGATGTCTTGATGGTCGCTGAGATTCTGAGCCGCGCCGGAAGCGAGCATGGCGCCGGAAGTTCGAGTCCGCAGGTATCAGCGCCGCGCCTGTCGAGCAGCGCCAGCGAGATTCCTGGCGGAAAAACTTAGGAAAAATTAGATTTATCTTTTAAAAGACCTTGGGAGGGTGACAAGTGTCCCCCCCATCTGATTTCTTGCATGCCTTATATTGACCAAGTCTTGAAGACTTGGTCATCTTTCAAATCCCTCTCTCTCTCTAAGATTAAGCTCTCACTTCTCTCTAAAATTCCAAGAGGAATTCAAGCCTAAGAAAAATCTGAAAAGTTAAGAACAAGAAGGAAGCTTGTGGCTAGCTTGTTGGTGTTACTGTGGTGGTGTTCTTGGAAATGAGGCTAGCAAAGTTGTTGGAATAAGTTTGTCTAAAGCTTTAAGGTAACATTTCTTCTCTTGTGGTTAGTTATTAATGTTGCATGTGAAGAAGAAGGGATGTGTAGTAGTAAATAATGCACTTAGAGTCCTTGCATGTAAGAAATGTGGTTTGGATATGAAAGAATTGGTTAAGAAGATATTATGAGCATGTTGTAGCCTAAAAACTACCTTAGAATTGTTAAGTGAATTGTTGTACCTTATGGGGCAGAATTTTACACACCCAAGTTTAAGTGTGTAATCCCCTTTGAAATGTTTGGATTGTTGAGCCTTAAATGTGGCGTTTGGATGTTGGATTCGGCCTTGAGAAAGGTGGCATAGTATGTAGAAACAAAGGAAATGCTGCCCAAATTTTCCATAGAATTTAGTGGCTTTGAACTTAGATTATTTCTACATTGAAATTAGAGGTTAATACACGTATCATGATTATTATAGGTTGATATATTACTTGCGGTAGTTTGAGCTTATCAAGTGAATTGACCAAAGAGGTATGTGAAAACTTTCTTATCTCTTGAGCATGAGTAGTTTTAACTATATAGTCTGATGAGCGTCGTGTTTTAAATGAAGTAAATCCTTTTGTTATACTTGACTTGTTTTAAGAAAATGTCTAAGTTGGTTGGGTTAAGAAGTTAACCCGCTTGTTCTTGAGGAGTGGTTTATCCTAAATAAGGTAGACAAGGATTTCTTGACATAAAGAAGTATAGAGTACTTGGCGTGAAAGTATTGAGTATTGAATTTTTCTAAAAGATAAGAGGCTTCAAGTATTTTGAAAATTGTGTAAGTTTGTTGAAGTATAGGTCTCTTGGTTAGTAAAAGAACAAAATGGTTTATAAGGCGTTATAACGACTTTATGGGAAGTTAGTTATAACGGCCTTATGAAAGGATAAGAATGTCTTAATTTCTAAAGCATAAAGATAGTATAACGGCTTTATGGGAAGTTAGTTATATTAGCTTTATGAAAGGTTAACAAGAAGAGATTTACTCTAAGTAAGATAAGTAAGGACAAATGACTTGAGTTATGAAAGGCAAATTGATTTTAAGGCATCAATTGCCCAAAGGTTTTATGTATGAAAAAGAGTCACTTTTAAAAGAGTTGAAGTATGTAGTACTTTGGGTTAAATTCCCGGATTTTTCGTTCATTAAGGAGATGGTTAACTGCCTTAGGTAAACTAAAATGAGAGGGTATGAACAAGACTAATAAGAAGTATGAGTTTTTAACTTATGTATGTTATGTGTGATGACCAGTTGAGCTAGGGTAAGAGTATATCTGAGGGGCAAGCCCCAAGATCGTTATACCACCTTCTCCATGGTAAGAGTATGAATGAGGGGTAAGCCCCAAGATCGTCATACCACCTTCTCCAGTGTAAGAGTATATCTCAGAGGCAAGCCCCAAGATCGTTATACCATCTGCTCCAGTGTAAGAGTATATCTGAGGGGCAAGCCCCAAGATCGTTATACCATCTGCTCCAGTGTAAGATTATATCTGAGGAGTAAAGCCCCAAGATCGTTATACCATCTGTTTCAGGGTAAGAGTATATCTGAGGGGTAAATCCCCAAGATCGTTATACCACCTGTTCCATGGATTTGCTACCCACGATGCGAGGAATACCTCATGCGAGTCCTTATGGGATTATGCGGGTGAAATAGTCCCATGCGGGCGGGTACAGCCTATGCGAGGAATACCTCATGCGGGTCCACAGGACCCATGCGGGTGAAATAGTCCCAGTAGTAGGATCACTTATTGATACTACGGGCGAGGGACCCTGTTTTGATCACGAGCCTCCTATTTTTATGCAGTATTATATATATGCTTGTTACTCTCATTGTTAGTAAGACACAGTAAAAGGTAATTTGATTTCATCCCTGATCCCAGCTTATTTTCAGACTTATGATTTCATTACAGTATTTTCAGTTTTACATACTTGGTACCTGTTGTACTGACCTTCTTCGGGAGGCTGCGTTCATGCCGCAGGTCGAGATACGTAGCTTGCTGATCCGCACTCTTAGGATCACTGTTCATTTCTTGGAAAGCTCCATCTCTCCGGAGGCTTTGTCTTTTGGTATGATTCCCTGAGGTTATGGACTTTTGTACATTCAGGGGGTATGGCGGGGCCCCGTCATACAATTGTTATTTCTAAGTGCGTAGTCACGTTTGTGGTTTGAAATGTAAGAATAAGTTGTACTATTTCACTTTCGATTAAGTTATTTTATGAAAGCGGCCTTGTCGGCTTGCGGTGATGTTTACCTTATCTGAGATGTGTTTTATGTATGTTCACGCTATTCTCGATGTATACGGCGAGTACCGGTGAGGTACGATCGCGACCGGTCGGTCGTGACAAAAGTGGTATCAAAGCGATTAGTCCTCGGAAAGTGTCTACGCCGTGTCTAGTAGAGTCTTGATTATCGGTGTGTCGTGCACCACATCTATAATCGAGGAGTGCGAGACATTTAGGGTTGGTTTCCATCCTTCTCTCTTTAAGATCGTGAAGTAGAGCTGTCATAGTAGGTTGAGTCCTCTCTGACCTATCCTTGTGTGATTATGCCTCGCGGAAGCGACCGTGAGCTCGAAGGGCAAAGCGGCGAGGCGCTAGTAGTGCAGAGAGTTGCGGGACTCGGGCACAGACTATGCCTGAGGTAGTAGGCGGGTCGGCGAGTTATTCACGCCGGCGATGTTAGAAGGCCGAGTGGCAGTGGCTCTTGAGGTTCTGGTACCCGAGCCTCCAGTTCCACAGCCAGGGGCAGAGTATAGGGATTACGTAGAGCAGATCAGGTTGTTGACTAACATTGTGGCAGGGCAGCACCGCCAGGTGCCGGTGGCTAACCCTAGGGCCGACAGTTTAAGGATTCGGGACTTTCTGAGTTGTAATACACTCGAGTTCTATGGTTCGAGGTCTGAGGAGGATCCTCAGGAGTTTATTCGACAGGTGCGGCGGACTACGCAGGTGCTTAGGGCCTCGAAGACGGAGTCCGTTATGTTAGCTTCTTACCGGTTACGCGATATTGCGTTGAACTGGTTTGAGTCATGGGTGTTGACGAGAGGGGAGGATGCTCTTCCAGATGTTTGGGAGGAGTTCACAGAGGCTTTACTGGATCACTTCTTGTCTCCTGAGTTGAGGAGAGCCCGCGTAGATAGATTCTTGACCTTGAGGCAGGACGGAAGGACTATCAGAGAGTACAACCTGGAGTTTGATTCCTTGGCCAGGTATGCGCACACCATTATAGCTGACAGGGCAGATAGGGTTCATCGATATGTGATGGGGCTAGACCGTCATATGATTACTGCATGCTTGGGAGTGGCTCTTCAGCAAGGTATGGATATTGCCAGGATGCAGGCATATACGCAGGGGATAGAGGACAGAGAAAGGAAGGATCAGCTAGATTTAGGCCAGCCCAAGAGGGCCGGGGCAGATGAGATCTCGAGGCGATTTCAAGGCGGACCGCCAGTGGCGAGCTAGTTATGCGCCTCGGCAAGATCTGAGTACTCCACCACGATCTTGGGGCGCTCGAGATTCGGAGCGGTCGAGGATCGAGGTTCAGGTTTTCGGGAGAGTAGGGGTGTTAGTCTGAGGAGGCCACCTCTACCTCGGTGTAGTCGATGTGGTAGGACCCATTATGGGGAGTGTCGTGCTAGTTTGGGTAATTGCTATACATGCGGCCAGTAGGGCCATTATGCGAGGAACTGTCCGACTAAGGATAGTACGGATGTAGAGATTCAGCCTTCGGGATCAGTGGCTGGTTCATCGCCTTCTTTTGTTGTGCGTCGTGCAGGGCAGGATCATGATTAGAACGACAAGGGGAATGTGAAGCAATAGTTACAGGTATATCTTTGACCCTTTAGAGATTAGTATGCATGACAGGATTATTGTATGATTTAGTGTTATGAACAGAGGATATTGAGACTATGTACATGTGTTAGAATAAGCTGATCGGGCAATTCTGTTAGGCCGTGAACGGGGGTAAGTAGTAATGGTTCATACTTTGGATTCATTTTCCTGTTTGATTTATGAGGAATGATTAAGCGTGTGCGATATCTTAGGGTCATAAGTGGAATAATGAAGTTCCATTAGTGTAAAGTACGAGGATGTACCGAGGAATAGTAGATTGGATCCAAAAGAACATTCGGGGATGAATGTTTCTAAGGGGGGGAGAATGTTACACCCCGTAGTTC
Organism: Przewalskia tangutica; assembly: GCA_029844215.1. Taxonomy (NCBI): domain Eukaryota; kingdom Viridiplantae; phylum Streptophyta; class Magnoliopsida; order Solanales; family Solanaceae; genus Przewalskia; species Przewalskia tangutica. Next base: position 49,126,095 of record CM056724.1, on the reverse strand, counting down.
AGGTCATGCGTATGAGAGCGTGCGAAAGGGAGTAAGACTTAAAATTTCAAAGGATAGGTTGACGGATTGTTCCGGACGGGTTTTAGTCAACTTTGAGGCGGATTATGACCCGATACCATGAGAGTTCCTAAGTGTTTCAAAGGCCTAGGGCATAGTTCGTTGAGTCTAGATTCCAACGCAACCAACCGTTCGTCTATAGGACGTCGGAGTATAAAGTTATGAGAGTTACAAGTTCGGTCGCAATGACGGGCAATGTGTTTCGGACAAAGCGGCAGCCGCATGGCGCGAAGCGAGGCAGCGGCGCGGATATCTTGGTCGCTGAAATTCTGAGCCGCGCACCGGAAGCGAGCGCGCGGAAGTTCCGAGTCCGTAGAGGTTTCAGCCCGCGGCCGCTGTCGGTCGCGGCGCCAAGGCGGGATTCCTGGCGGAAAAACTTAGAAATAATCAGATTTCTCTTTTAAAAGACCTTGGGAGGGTGACAAGTGTCCCCCCCCCCCCATCTGATTTCTTGCATGCCTTATATTGACCAAGTCTTGAAGATTTGGTCATCTTTCAAATCCCTCTCTCTCTCTAAGCTTAAGCTCCCACTTCTCTCTAAAATTCCAAGAGGAATTCAAGCCTAAGAAAAATCTGAAAAGTTAAGAACAAGAAGGAAGCTTGTGGCTAGCTTGTTGGTGTTATTGTGGTGGTGTTCTTGGAAAGGAGGCTAGCAAAGTTGTTGGAATAAGTTTGGCTAAACCTTTAAGGTAACATTTCTTCTCTTGTGGTTAGTTATTAATGTTGCATGTGAAGAAGAAGGGGTGTGTAGTAGTAAATAATGCACTTAGAGTCCTTGCATGTAAGAAATGTGGTTTGGATATGAAAGAATTGGTTAAGAAGATATTATGAGCGTGTTGTAGCCTAAAAACTACCTTAGAATTGTTAAGTGAATTGTTGTACCTTATGGGGCAGAATTTTACACACCCAAGTTTAAGTGTGTAATCCCCTTTGAAATGTTTGGATTGTTGAGCCTTAAATGTGGCCTTTGGATGTTGGATTCGGCCTTGAGAAAGGTGGCATAGTATGTAGAAGCAAAGGAAATGCTGCCCAAATTTTCCATAGAATTTAGTGGCTTTGAACTTAGATTATTTCTACATTGAAATTAGAGGTTAATACACGTATCATGATTATTATAGGTTGATATATTACTTGCGGTAGTTTGAGCTTAGCAAGTGGATTGACCAAAGAGGTATGTGGAAACTTTCTTATCTCTTGAACATGAGTAGTTTTAACTATATAGTACGGTAGACGTACGTGTTTTAAATGAAGTAAATCCTTTTGTTATACTTGACTTGTTTTAAGAAAATGTCTAAGTTGGTTGGGTTAAGAAGTTAACCCGCTTGTTCTTGAGGAGTGGTTTATCCTAAATAAGGTAGACAAGTATTTCTTGACATAAAGAAGTATAGAGTACTTGGCGTGAAAGTATTGAGTATTGAATTTTTCTAAAAGATAAGAGGCTTGAAGTATTTTGAAAATTGTGTAAGTTTGTTGAAGTATAAGTCTCTTGGTTAGTAAAAGAACAAAATGGTTTATAAGGAGTTATAACGGCTTTATGGGAAGTTAGTTATAACGGCCTTATGAAAGGATAAGAATGTCTTAATTTCTAAAGCATAAATATAGTATAACGGCTTTATGGGAAGTTAGTTATATTAGCTTTATGAAAGGTTAACAAGAAGAGATTTACTCTAAGTAAGATAAGTAAGGACAAATGACTTGAGTTTTGAAAGGCAAATTGATTTTAAGGCATCAATTGCCCAAAGGTTTTATGTATGAAAAAGAGTCACTTTTAAAAGAGTTGAAGTATGTAGTACTTTGGGTTAAATTCCCGGATTTTTCGTTCATTAAGGAGATGGTTAACTGCCTTAGGTAAACTAAAATGAGAGGGTATGAACAAGACTAATAAGAAGTATGAGTTTTTAACTTATGTATGTTATGTGTGATGGCCAGTTGAACTAGGGTAAGAGTATATCTGAGGGGCAAGCTCCAAGATCGTTATACCACCTTCTCCAGGGTAAGAGTATGAATGAGGGGTAAGCCCCAAGATCGTCATACCACCTTCTCCAGTGTAAGAGTATATCTGAGGGGCAAGCCCCATGATCGTTATACCATCTGCTCCAGTGTAAGAGTATATCTGAGGGGCAAGCCCCAAGATCGTTATACCATCTGCTCCAGTGTAAGAGTATATCTGATGAGTAAAGCCCCAAGATCGTTATACCATCTGTTTCAGGGTAAGAGTATATCTGAGGGGTAAATCCCCAAGATCGTTATACCAATTAGTGGATTTGCTACCCACGACGCGAGGAATACCTCATGCGAGTCCTTATGGGATTACGCGGGTGAAATAGTCCCATGCGGTAGTCTGACCTATGCGAGGAATACCTCATGCGGGTCCACAGGACCCATGCGGGTGAAATAGTCCCAGGAGTAGGATCGCTTATTGATACTACGGGCGAGAGACCCTGTTTTGATCACGAGCCTCCTATTTTTATGCAGTATTATATATATGTTTGTTACTCTCATTGTTAGTAAGGCACAGTAAAAGGTAATTTGATTTCATCCCTGATCCCAGCTTATTTTCAGACTTATGATTTCATTACAGTATTTTGATTTCACATACTTGGTACTGTTGTCTTGACCTCGCCCGGTGTTATACCGTATTTCAGTATGCGTAAGGAATACATACAAAAAGTTTAGCCTTAAAGTTTAGGCTTGGGCGATTTTGGGCACAACTCACAAAGCGAATAGTTTTCCGAAAGCGTTTCCACCGCTTTCGTAGGGTAACTTCCGGCTATGCCATTTCTAATTTTTGCGGATTTTTCCGAGAGACGAAACATTTTGGACCAACGGGAGGGCGACACTTGGCACCCTCCAATTGGTGGACTTGAATCGTCCATTGGACGAAATTGGAGAGCTTGGCACGTTTTTTGTGCCTTGTGCACAAGTCAAGGAGTTGGTAGGATATTTGTGTGGAGTAAATCTTCACCCTACACTTGCCTTGCACTTGTCTTAATCTTGGCCATTGGTTGGCCACTTCTTGACCTATAAATACCCCCCTTAAGATGAAGAGTTCTTCATCCACAAATCTTTCCAAGTCTTGAAAATCCTCTCCTCTCCCTTTGTAGCCTTTTCGTCCAAACACCTCCCCCTCCCCTTGTGAAGGCCCTTGGCCGAATACCCCCTCTAGCCTTAGTTTGGCGAGGCCCACTAGCCTAGCCAAAAACCTACCCCCCTCCCTTGGTAGAAAAGTTGCCTTCTAGTATCGTTATAATGCCCAAAATACCCTAGCCCATATCCCTTAATCGTTAGTAGAAGTTGTGAAGAACTTCTAAGGTTCTGAGACTCTGAGCATACAACTTAGGAGCTAAACCTTGCTCAGCGCGACTTTATCTAGGATATTATTGGGCTTACCGAGGTAACTAATCCTAACCTCTTTTGAATTAGAGAATACTTACTGTTGTAATATAAGAATAAGTATAAATACTTAGAAGAATATTGCAGAATAGAATTGAACTGTTATCACAGTAGAAGGGTTTAAAAGAAGAATAATTGAACTATTCATAGAATTTGTTTTCACATGAGACTTATATAGCTCACCGGGTAGGAAGTCTGCCCGACTTTCCGTAGAATTGTGAACCCTCTATTTAGAATGACCTTGAGTAGTCTTTGATAGATGTGCGTGACTATTATAGGTGACTCTCTGGCGACATATTTAACTTGGCGGTGGTTTTATTTGAGAAGGTATGTGATTCTTCCTAAAGCATGATATTTTATAATATATATGTAGTACGGTAGACGCATACGTGTTAACTGAATAATAACTACGGCAATGTCTTTGACTTAAGCCTGAATAATACTTACGGCAATGCCTCACGGCTTAAGCCTGAATAACACTTACGGCAATGCCTCACGGCTTAAGCCTGAATAATAAAGAACTGAAACCTTTTCAAAAGAATACTGAATCATTTTTTTAACAGAAGAGAACTAACTGGTTTTTAAAACAGAAGCTTAAGAGTTATACTAGCTTTATGGGAAGTTAGGTATAACCACTTAAGATTAATAAAAGGAACAGTTTACCTATGTGTTTGTAACAGACTTATATTGATTGGTGAAAAGAATAATAAAATGGTTTGATAAGTGGACATGATATGATGCTATGTGTGTTAGTGTCTTGTAACGTTTGTGTAAAAGAGTATTCTTGTTGTGCTTATGTTGTTAACGATAAGCTATTAGGTTAGTGTAACATCACTCACCTCTTGACATATTACCGGGGTTGTCGCCTCCACGCGGGTAGACTCGGTGATGCAGGGACCATGATTCGAGAATACCTCATGCGGGTCCAAGGGACCTATGCGGAGCTACGGAGTTCGAGTTAGTGTGCGGGTTATACCTCATGCGGTACATGTGGCCATGCGGACTACGAGTCGGGGCGATGTCGAGGAGTAGCTACCGATGCGGGGTTATATACACTATGCGGGCCTATGTGATTGGCCTATGCGGACTACGGGAGTCCAGGATTAGGCTTGCATGGTGATACTACGGGCAATTGGCCCTGCTTCGATCATTCGCAGCCTAGAAAAGACCTGTTACAGTTTACCTATTGCTGTTCTTGTTTGTGATGTGGCACTATGTGCGGTCTCCTTGGTTGTTTCATACATACTTGCAAAACTGATTTTAAAATGATATGTTTTCATTTAAGTATTTTACAGTTTCATATACTTAGTACCTGTTATCTTGACTCTTCGGGGCTGCGTTCATGCCGCAGGTAAGGGCAAGTGTGCTAGATCCACATTCCTGGATCTCTACGTTGGTGTGAGCTCCATCCTTTCCGAGGCTCTACTTTTGGGTATGATCTCCTGTTGTAGATAGTTTTATCGATCGAGGTATGGCGGGGCCTGTCCCGCCATAGTTGTATATTCCTTGAGGTGCAGTAGTCATGTTGTACAAGATATCGGATGTAATCGCTAAACCATGTTTATATATATATGCCGAAAGGCGATGTTTTCTCACTTAAAGCGTGTCTTATTTTATAAATTGTTTCATGTCTTGTTTTATATTTCCACGATTACTCGATGTATGACTACTGGGTGCCGTGAGGCACGATCACGCCCCGAATGGGTCGTGACAAAAGTGGTATCAGAGCGATTAATCCTCGAAAGTGTCTACGCATCAGATCTAGTAGAGTCTTGATTATCGGTGTGTTGTGCACCACACCAATAATCAGGAGGCTATAGGATATTTAGGATTGGTTTCCATTCTTCTCACTCTGAGATCGTGCTTTAGAGCTGTGTTAAAGTTAGACCCCTCTAACGTATTCCTTTTCTGTAACAGTTATGCCTCCACGTAAGGCAACCCGGGCCCAGAAGGGAAAGGCAGCCGAGGGAGCTGCCAGTCGGACATCGAGAGTTACGAGGGCTCAGGCCCAGTCTATACCAGAGACGGCGAGTTCTATGACGCCGCCGGGCCCAAAGAGACCACGCACCCACACCTCCCGCCCCACACCGGGCGAGGAGTTAGGGTACAAGGAGACGGCCCACTTTTGGCTGAGTTGTGGCGACACGAGATAGGCCGACGCGGCAGCCTGGCTCAGCCAGCCGCGGCCGCACTCGTGCACCCGAGGCGAATAGTTTGAGGCTACGAGATTTCTTGAGTTGTAGCCCGCGAGTTTTACTGTCGAGGTCGGAGGATGATCCGCAGGAGTTCATCCGTCGGCTACAGAGGATCACGCGGTGATCAAGGCCTCAGAGACAGTCCGTGACCTTCGATTCGCATAGGCGCGGATACCGCAATCGATTGGTTTGATTCATGGAGTTATCCCGGAGAGCACGTCCCCGCCTACTGGGATGAGTTCTCGAGGCTTTCTCACCCACTTCTTGCCTCCACGGAGATGAGGGCACGGCCGATAGATTTTTACTGCCGAGGCAGAGGACGACCTTGTCGTGGAGTATAATGTCGAGTTTGATTCATTGGCTCGATATGTCCCAAAGATAGTAGCGATTATGGAGGATAGGTGCACCGCTACGCCACCGCTAGATGACTATATGGACGAAGTCGTGCGGGTGTTTCTCTTCACCGGGTATGGACATTACCCGCATGCAGCTCATGCTCTTGGATGTGGCGAGCGAGACCACGGCCGACAGCAAGCAGCAGTTAAGACCAGACGGCAGTGGTCGTTTGGTGGCTATCGTGGTGGCGGCCTCGCAGCTAGCCTAGATTTGCCCCACACCACCGTGAGCACTCGCACCGCCCTCAAGACACCAGAGATATTCGAGGCGCACTAGGGCCCCGTGACTTCGCATCCGAGCAGCAGAGGTTACGCCGACGGACCACCCCTCGGTGGCCGGCGGAGATCCCACTTCGGAGTTGTGGTGCTACGGAGTTTGTTTGCCAGGCCGCAGGTCACTATGCGCGGAATCGTCCACCAAGGGCGATCTTGATGGTGGGTCACCCTGAGTTCTTTCACGGTCTTCTTCATCCCCGACAGCTTATCGCCCGGAGGGCAAGGTACTCATGGACCGCAGGTCGCGCAGAGGTCGTGGCGCTGGTCCCGTTCTAGCGGTCCTCGAACCGCATTTATGCTTTGTCCAGCGATCGTGAGGCCTCACCGATGTCGCCATGTACCTTATCGGTTTGGGTTTGATGTTTATGCCTTGATAGATCCGGTTCTACTGTCCTATATATCTCCCTTGTTGCTAGTAGGATAGGGATAGAGCACGAGTCCATAGACCCTTTCGAGGTAGCTACGCCAGTGGTGATTCGGTAGCTCGGCGGGTATATAGAGCTTGTCTGTGACTATTTACGTCGGACCCAGCCGACTTGATAGAGTTGGAGATGATTGACTTCGACGTGATCATGGGATGGATTGGCTAGCTTGCTACGCCAATGTAGACCGCAGAGAGAGTAGTACGGTTCCGCTCTGCGAGCCGGTTGTTGAGTGGGAGGAGCACGCAGACGCCGAGGGTAGGTTTATTTCTACCTCAAGGCTAGGAAGATGGTGCAGGGGTATATCTACCATCTCGTTCGGTGTTTGATCTCGAGGTGCGTACCAGATTTTCCGTCGCCCGGTGGTCGAGAGTTCCCGACGTGTTTCAGACGACCTCCGGTATCCTCCCGAGAGGAGATTGAGTTTTGTATTGACATATTACGGACACTCGCCTATTTCCATTCCGCCATACGTGAATGGCACCGCCGAGTTGAGAGAGTCAAGGATCAGCTTAGAGATTTCTTGGAGAAGCGGCTTCATCCGCCTAGTGTTTCTCCCCGGGAGCGCGGTATTGTTCGTGAAGAAGAAGGACGGACGCCGCATGTGTGTTGATTACTGGCGGTGAACAAGGTGACCATTAAGAATGATACCCTTCCTGTGATTGATGATTTGTTCGACCCGGTTGCGGTGCGAGATGTTTCTCCAAGATTGATCTGCGATCGGGCTATCATCAGTGCGAGTCGAGAGGTAGATGTCCCTAGGATCGCATTCGGACCCAGACGCATTATGAGTTCGTGGTCATGTCTTTGGTTGACCAATGCTCCGCAGATTCATGGATTTGATGAACCGAGTGTTCAAACCATTTTTGGACACGTTTGTGATAGTGTTCATTGATGATATCTTGGTTTATTCGCGCCAGAGCAGAGCATACGCGAGCATTTGGCGATCGTGGCCGATAGCTTCTCCAGACCAGTTGTACGCCAAGTTTTCCAAATGTGAGTTTTGTTGACTTGGTGGCATTTCTTGGGCATATTGCCGGGTGATGGCATTCGAGTGGATACGCCAAGATCGAGGCCAGACTTGGCATAGACCTACTACTCCGACAGAGGTTCGCAGATTTATGGGCCTAGCAGGATATTATCTGCGATTGGTGGAGAAGTTTGCTTCTATCTATGCACAATTGACTAGGCCGACTCGTAAGGCGCCAAGTTTGATGGATCGATGTCAGGAGCGTGGTTTCGATTCTTGAAAGAGAGATCCGACGACCGCCTCGTTCTTACTCTTCCGAGGTCGGATGGTTATGTCGTGTATTGTGATCGCGTCAGCATCGGGTTGGGATGTGTTGATGCAGCATGGCGGGGTTATAGCATATGCATCCCGACACCAAGAAACACGAGAGGAACTACCCCACCCATGATTTGGAGTTGGCCGTGATTCACGCCAAGATCTGGAGGCACTATTTGTATGGGGTTCACGTGGATATTTTTACGCACCACAAGAGCCTCCGATATCTTCACCAGAGGAGTGAACTTACGATGCAGACGGTGGTTAGAGTTGCTAAGGATTACGATGTTGATATCTGTACCACCCGGGAAGGCCAATGTTATGGCAGATGCCTTAGTCGTAGGTCGATGGGAGCCTATCGATGCGGCAGAGAGAGGAGGACATGGTTCGTAATTTGCATCGATTAGCGAGCCTTGGTGTCCGCTTGATTGATTACGATAGCGATGGGGTTAGAGTTCGTGAGGTTGCCGAGTCTTCCATCGCCGGCGAGGTGAAGAGGCAACATTCGAGGATCCGATTTTGACACGTTATCGTGATCTGACTCTTCGAGGGCAAGCGGTCCTTTGAGGTAGCACGATGGGGTGCTAAGGTTTGAGGGCAGATTGTGTGTTCCGGATGTTTCGTGACTTGGCGAGAGTTCTTGGGAAGCACATGCGCGTTACTTTATCCATCCGGTCGACCAAGATGTACCACGACCTTAGATCCGTGTATTGGTGGGATGGCTTGAAGAGGACGTTGCGAGTTCGTAGCTCGGTGCCCGTGTTGTCGCAGTGAAGGTAGAGCACCGAGGCCCGTGGTTTGTTACGCACGATTGAGATCCCGACGGAAGTGGAGGTAATCAACATGGACTTCATCACGGGATTACCTCGCACTCGAGGAGACATGATTCTATATGGGTTATCGCCGACAGTGACGAAATCAGCCCACTTTCTTCCCGTCAGACGACTTTTTCTACCGAGGATTATGCGGACTATACATCCGAGAGATCGCCGATCGCATGGAGTCCCTACTTCGATCATATCGCATGCAGGAGCCCGCTTACGCTAACTGAGATCCTTCCAGAGGGTTTAGGGACGCAGTGAGCTCGAGTAATCGCATTTCATCCACGCATGACGACAGCAGAGCGCACTATCCGCACTGCGAGGATATCCGCGAGCCCGTGTTATTGACCGATGGTAGTTGGGAGGATCATTTGCCTCTAGTTGAGTTCGCGATAATAATAGCTACCACTCCAGTATTCAGATGGCGCCTTATGAGGCCTTGTATGGGAGGAAGTGCAGATCGCCTATAGGTTGGTTCGATGTGGGCGAGGTGCAACTAGTGGGACCAGATTTGGTGCGAAGGCGTGTGGATAAGCTTATCCGAGAGCGCTATCGACACCGAGTCGACAGAAGTCGTATGCAGATCATCGTCGTCGGCATCTTGAGTTCGAGGTTCATGATTGGGTTTTCCTAAAGGTGTCACCCATGAAGTGTGTGATGAGATTCGGGAAGAAGGGTAAACTCACGGCGTACATCGGGCCGCTTCGATTGTCCGCAGGTAGGCAAGGTTGCCTATGAGTTGGATCTGCCGTCCGATCTGGAGGCAGTGCATCCGGTTTTTCACGTATCTATGCTGAGGAGATGTATCGGGGATCCATCTAGGGTACACCCGATTGACGATGTCCAGGTGACCGAGGGTTTATCGTATGAGGAGGTTCCCATAGCGATAGTCGATCGTCAGGTTAGGCGTCTGCGGACCAAGGACGTGGCTTCACAAAGTCTGCGGGCGAACGAGCTCAGGGAGGAGATGACGTGGGAAGCCGAAGAGGACATGAGGCAGAAGTATCCTCACCTATTCCCCACACCTCCAGGTAATTCACTTTCCTACTTGTAAATTTTCGTTATCGTTTATGCCTAAGTGTTGTTTTGTGGCCGTGTGTGGCATTTGCAAACTGTTTAAGTTATGAAGAACCTTATCGTTATCTGTCTTGGGAAGGAACATTCGGGACGAATGTTTCTAAGGATGGGAGAATGTTATACCCCGTATTTCCAGAGTATGTACGTAAGGGAATACGTACAAAAAGTTTAGCCTTAAAGTTTAGGCTTGGACGATTTTTTGGGCACAACTCACAAAACGAATAGTTTTCCGACGAAACGTTTCCACAGCTTTCGTAGGGTAAATTCCGGCTATGCCATTTCTAATTTTTGCGGATTTTTCCGAGAGACGAAACATTTTGGACCAACGGGAGGGCGACACTTGGCACCCTCCAATTGGTGGACTTGAATCGTCCATATTGCGAAATTGGAGAAGCTTGGCACGTTTTTTGTGCCTTGCACAAAGTCAAGGTGTTGGTAGGATATTTGTGTTTAGTTAATCCTCACCCTACACTTGCCTTGCACTTGTCTTAATCTTGGCCATTGGTTGGCCACCTCTTGACCTATAAATACCCCCTTAGAGATGAAGAGTTCTTCATCCACAAAATACTTTCAAGTCTTGAAAACCCTCTCCTCTCCTCAGTAGCCTCTTTCGTCCAACACTCCCCCCCTCCCCTTGTGAAGTTTGGCCGAGGGCCTACCCCCCCTAGCCTAGCCGAAATCTACCCCCCTCCCTTGGTAGAAAAAGTTGCCTTCTAGTATCGTTATAATGCCCAAAATACCCTAGCCCATATCCCTTAATCCTTAGTAGAAGTTGTGAAGAACTTCTAAGGTTCTGAGCTCTGAGCGCATAACTTAGGAGCTAAACCTTGCTCAGGCGCGACTTTATCTAGGATATTATTGGGCTTACCGAGGTAACTAATCCTAACCCTCTTTTGAATTAGAGAATACTTACTGTTGTAGTATAAGAATAAGTATAAATACTTAGAAGAATATTGCAGAATAGAATTGAACTGTTATCACAGTAGAAGGGTTTAAAAGAAGAATAATTGAACTATGCTTATATAGAACTGTTTTCACAGTAGACTTATATAGCTCACCGGGTAGGGAAGTGCTGCCCGACTTTCCGTAGAATTGTGAACCCTCTGTTTAGAATGACCTTCAGAGTAGTCTTTGATAGATGGTTGTGACTATTATAGGTGACTCTGCAAGGCGACATATTCAACTTGGCGGTGGTTTTCACGGTAAGGTATGTGATTCTTCCTAAAGCATGATATTTTATAATATATATGTAGTACGAGACGCGTATATGTGTTAATCGAATAATAACTACGGCAATGTCTTTGACTTAAGCTGAATAATACTTACGGCAATGCCTCACGCTTAAGCCCGAATAACACTTACTGAATGCCTCACGCTTAAGCTTTGAATAATAAAGAACTGAAAGCTTTTCAAAAGAATACTGAATCATTTTTTTAACAGAAGAGAACTAACTAGTTTTTAAAACAGAAGATTAAGAGTTATACTAGCTTTATGGGAAGTTAGGTATAACCACTTAAGATTAATAAAAGGAACAGTTTACCTATGTGTTTGTATGCACTTATATTGATTGGTGAAAAGAATAATAAAATGGTTTGATAAGTGGACATGATATGAAGCTATGTGTGGTAGTGTCTTGTAACGTTTGTGTAAAAGAGTATTCTTGTAGTGCTTATTTTGTTAACGATAAGCTATAAGGAGATTTTAACATCACTCAACTCTTGACATATTACAGGGTTAAGGCGCCTCCGACGCGGTAGACTCGCGATGCAGGACCATGATTCGAGAATACCTCATGCGGGTCCAAGGACCTACGCGAGCTACGGAGTTCCGTGTTAGTGTGCGGGTTATACCTCACGCGGTCATGTGGCCATGCGACTACGAGTCCGGGACGATGCCGAGGAGTAGCTACCCTCGACGCGGGTTATATACACTATGCGGGCCTATGTGATTGGCCTACGCGACTACGGAGTCGAGATTAGGCTTGCATGGTGATACTACGCAATTGGCCTGCCGATCATTCGCAGCCTAGAAAAGACTCACTGATTTACCTATCACGCTTTGTTTGTGATGTGGCACTATGCGCTCCTCGTTGTTTCATACATACTTGCAAAACTGATTTTAAAATGATATGTTTTCATTTAAGTATTTCTGATTTCATATACTTAGTACTGTTATCGACCTCCTTCGGGGCTGCGTTCATGCCGCAGGTAAGTGGCAGTGCTACATCCACATTCCTAGGATCTCACGTTGGTGTGAGCTCCATCCTTTCCGGAGGCTCTACTTTTGGGTATGATCTCCCTGTTGTAGATAGTTTTGTACAGTCAGGGTATGGCGGGGCCCTGTCCCGCCATAGTTGTATATTCCTTAGAGGTATGTAGTCATGTTGTACAGTATCGGATGTAACTGCTAAACCATGTTTATATATATATGCCGAAAGGCGATGTTTTCTCACTTAAACTGTGTCTTATTTTATAAACTGTTTCATGTCTTGTTTTATATTTCCGCTGATTACTCTGATGTATGACTACTTGGGTGCCCCGGTAAGGCACCAGTCACGGGCCCCGGAATGGGTCGTGACAGGGGGGCTGCGTTCATGCCGCAGGTCGAGATACGTAGCTTGCTGATCCGCACTCATAGGATCACTGTTCATTTCTTGGAAAGCTCCATCTCTCCGGAGGCTTTGTCTTTTGGTATGATTCCCTGAGGTTATGGACTTTTGTACATTCAGGGGGTATGGCGGGGCCCTGTCCCGCCACAGTTGTTATTCCTGAAGTGCGTAGTCACGTTTGTGGTTTGGGCTGTAAGAATAAGTTGTACTGTTTCACTTTCGATTAAGTTATTTTATGAAAGGCGGCCTTGTCGGCTTGCCAGTGATGTTTACCTTATACAGATTTGTTTTATGTATGTTCCGCTGCTATTCTCTGATGTATACCTGATGCGGTACCCGGTAGGTACACCGCGCCCGGTCGGTCGTGACAAAAGTTGTATCAAAGCAGTTAGTCCTCGGAAAGTGTCTACAGACCGTGTCTAGTAGAGTCTTGATTATTGGTGTGTCGTGCACCACATCTATAATCAGGAGGCTGCAGGACATTTAGGATTGGTTTCCATCCTTCTCTCTTTAAGATCGTGCAGTAGAGCTGTCATAGTAGGTTGAGGCCTCTCTGACCTATCCTTGTGTAACAGTTATGCCTCCACGGAAGCGACGAGCTCGAGCAAGGCAGCAGCAGGAGCTGCTAGTGGTACGCAGAGAGTTGCCAGGACTCGGGCACAGACTATGCCTGAGGTAGTAGGCGGGTCGGCGAGTTCAGCTACGCCGGCAGTGTTAGAGGATTCGAGAGCGGCAGTGGCTCCAGAGGTTCCGTGCACCGAGCCTCCAGCCCACACCAGGCAGTATAGGGATTACGGAGAGCAGATCAGGTTGTTGACTAGCATTGTGGCAGGGCAGCACCGCCAGGGGCCGGTGGCTAACCCTAGGGCCGACAATTTAAGGATTCGGGACTTTCTGAGTTGTAATCCACCCGAGTTCTTTGGTTCGAGGTCTGAGGAGGATCCTCAGGAGTTTATTCGACAGGTGCGGTGGACTACGCAGGTGCTTAGGGCCTCGGAGACAGAGTCCGTTGTGTTAGCTTCTTACCGGTTACGCGATATTGCGTTGAACTGGTTTGAGTCATGGGTGTTGACGAGAGGGGAGGATGCTCTTCCAGCTGTTTGGGAGGAGTTCACTGAGGCTTTCCTGGATCACTTCTTGCCTCCTGAGTTGAGGAGAGCCCGCGTAGATAGATTCTTGACCTTGAGGCAGGACGGAAGGACTATCAGAGAGTACAGCCTGGAGTTTGATTCCTTGGCCAGGTATGCGCACACCATTGTAGCTGACAGGGCAGATAGGTTTCATCGATATGTGATGGGGCTAGACCGGCCATATGATTCTTGCGCTGGGAGTGGCTCTTCAGCCAGGTATGGATATTGCCAGGATGCAGGCATATGCGCAGGGGATAGAGGACAGAGAAAGGAAGGATCAGCTAAATTAGGCCACCAAGAGGCCGTGATGAGGATCTTAGGCGCTTTTCAAGGCGGACCGCCAAGAAAGCTAGTTATGTGCCTCACCAAGATGCAGTACTCCACCACGCCTTCGTGACGTTCGGAGATTCGGAGCAGTCGAGGCTCCAAGAGTTCAGGTTTTCGGGAGAGTAGGGGTGTTAGTCTGAGGAGGCCACCTCTACCTCGGTGTAGTCGATGTGGTAGGACCCATTATGGGGAGTGTCGTGCTAGTTTGGGTAATTGCTATACATGCGGCCAACAGGGCCATTATGCGAGGAACTGTCCGACCAAGGATAGTACGGATGTAGAGATTCAGCCTTCGGGATCAGTGGATGGTTCATCGCCTTCTTTTGTTGTGCGCCGTGCAGGGCAGGATCATGATTAGAACGATAAGGGGAATGTGAAGCAATAGTTACAGGTATATCTTTGACCCTTTAGAGATTAGTATGCATGACAGGATTGTTGTATGATTTAGTGTTATGAACAGAGGATATTGATACTATGTACATGTGTTAGAATAAGTTGATCGGGCAATTCTGTTAGGCCGTGAACGGGGGTAAGTAGTAATGGTTCATACTTTGGATTCGTTTTCCTGTTTCATTTATGAGGAATGATTAAGCGTGTGCGATATCTTAGGGTCACAAGTGGCATAATGAAGTTCCATTAGTGTAAAGTACGAGGATGTACCAAGGAATAGTAGATTGGCTCCAAAAGAACATTCGGGATGAATGTTTCTAAGGGGGGGAGAATTTTACACCCCGTAGTTCAGGTCATGCATATGAGAGCGTGCGAAAGGGAGTAAGACTTAAAATTTTCAAAGGATAGGTTGACGGATTGTTCCAGACGGGTTTTAGTCAACTTTGAGGCGGGTTATGACCCGGTACAATGAGAGTTCCTAAGTGTTTCAAAGGCCTAGGGCGTAGTTCGTTGAGTCTAGATTCCAACGCAACCAACCGTTCATCGATAGGACGTCGGAGTAGAAAGTTATGAGAGTTACAAGTTCAGTGCGCAGTCGGACAGAAATGTGTTTCGGACAAAGGCGACAGGGCCGCGGCGCCGGATGCAGGGCCGCGGCGCCGGATGTACTGAGGGGTCGCTGAAGTTACAGAGCCGCGGCGCCGGGAAGCAGGGCCGCGGCGCCGGAAGTTCCGAGAGTCCGCAGAGGTTTCAGCGCCGCGGCGCCGGCGTCAGGGCCGCGGCGCCGAGGCGGGAATTCTGGCGGAAAAACTGAGGAAAAATCAGATTTCTCTTTTAAAAGACCTTGGGAGGGTGACAAGTGTCCCCCCCATCTGATTTCTTGAATGCCTTATATTGACCAAGACTTGGTCATCTTTCAAATCCCTCTCTCTCTCTAAGCTTAAGCTCCCACTTCTCTCTAAAATTCCAAGAGGAATTCAAGCCTAAGAAAAATCTAAAAAGTTAAGAACAAGAAGGAAGTTTGTGGCTAGCTTGTTGGTGTTATTGTGGTGGTGTTCTTGGAAAGGAGGCTAGCAAAGTTGTTGGAATAAGTTTGGCTAAACCTTTAAGGTAACATTTCTTCTCTTGTGGTTAGTTATTAATGTTGCATGTGAAGAAGAAGGGATGTGTAGTAGTAAATAATGCACTTATAGTTCTTGCATGTAAGAAATGTGGTTTGGATATGAAAGAATTGGTTAAGAAGATATTATGAGCATGTTGTAGCCTAAAAACTACCTTAGAATTGTTAAGTGAATTGTTGTACCTTATGGGGCAGAATTTTACACACCCAAGTTTAAGTGTGTAATCCCCTTTGAAATGTTTGGATTGTTGAGCCTTAAATGTGGCGTTTGGATGTTGGATTCGGCCTTGAGAAAGGTGGCATAGTATGTAGAAACAAAGGAAATGCTGCCCAATTTTTCCATAGAATTTAGTGGCTTTGAACTTAGATTATTTCTACATTGAAATTAGAGGTTAATACACGTATCATGATTATTATAGGTTGATATATTACTTGCGATAGTTTGAGCTTAGCAAGTGGATTGACCAAAGAGGTATGTGGAAACTTTCTTATCTCTTGAGCATGAGTAGTTTTAACTATATAGTACGGTAGACGTACGTGTTTTAAATGAAGTAAATCCTTTTGTTATACTTGACTTGTTTTAAGAAAATGTCTAAGTTGGTTGGGTTAAGAAGTTAACCCGCTTGTTCTTGAGGAGTGGTTTATCCTAAATAAGGTAGACAAGGATTTCTTGACATAAAGAAGTATAGAGTACTTGGCGTGAAAGTATTGAGTATTGAATTTTTCTAAAAGATAAGAGGCTTGAAGTATTTTGAAAATTGTGTAAGTTTGTTGAAGTATAAGTCTCTTGGTTAGTAAAAGAACAAAATGGTTTATAAGGAGTTATAACGGCTTTATGAGAAGTTAGTTATAACGGCCTTATGAAAGGATAAGAATGTTTTAATTTCTAAAGCATAAAGATAGTATAACGGCTTTATGGGAAGTTAGTTATAATAGCTTTATGAAAGGTTAACAAGAAGAGATTTACTCTAAGTAAGATAAGTAAGGACAAATGACTTGAGTATGAAAGGCAAATTGATTTTAAGACATCAATTGCCCAAAGGTTTTATGTATGAAAAAGAGTCACTTTTAAAAGAGTTGAAGTATGTAGTACTTTGGGTTAAATTCCCGGATTTTTCGTTCATTAAGGAGATGGTTAAGTGCCTTAGGTAAACTAAAATGAGAGGGTATGAACAAGACTAATAAGAAGTATGAGTTTTTAACTTATGTATGTTATGTGTGATGGCCAGTTGAGCTAGGGTAAGAGTATATCTGAGGGGCAAGCCCCATGATCGTTATACCACCTTCTCCAGGGTAAGAGTATGAATAAGGGGTAAGCCCAAGATCGTCATACCACCTTCTTCAGTGTAAGAGTATATCCGAGGGGCAAGCCCCAAGATCTGTTATACCCCGTATTTCCAGAGTATGTACGTGAGGGCGTACGTATAAAAATTTGAGCCTTAAAGATTTGGCAAGTTTCGAAATTTGTACACAAGTGCCGAAAAGAGTCGTTTTTCGACGAAACGTTTTACAAGACTTGCGAAGGGAAAAATACGGCTATGTCATTTATAATTTTTGCGGATTTTTCCGAGAGATGAAACATTTTGGACCAACGGGAGGGTGACACTTGTCACCCTCATTGGACGGCAAAGAGGGCTTCCCTTTGGCACGTTTTTTGTGTTTTTTATTTGTCAAGGGTTAGGTAGGATATTTTGTGTAGTAGATGGATAAGGACACATGGGAAAATCCTAGCCCTACACTTGCACCACACTTGTCTTCATCTTGGCCATTGGTTGGCCTTTGCTTGACCTATAAATACCCCTCTAAGTTGATGAACTTCTTCATCCTAAAATCATTTTCCAAGTCTAAAAATCCCTCCCCCTTTGAGAGTTGTGTTCGTCCAAAGCCCCCCCCCCCCTTTGAGAAGCTTTGGCCGAGAGGGTCCCCCCCCCTTGTAGTGTTCTAGCCGAGGGGTACCCCCCCCTAGCCTAGTTGTTTTCGTATAATACCCCCCTTGTGGTATAGAAATACTCTCCAAGTATTGTTATAATGCCCAAATACTTTAGCCCAAATACCTTGTAGTACTTTCCAAAGTTACCTATATACGTAGAGCCCGGAAATACTATTATACTTTCCTTTAGCCACTAAACAAAACCCTAAGGAAAACCTTCATAGTCGGTTGAAGTGTTAAGTAGAAGTTGCGTAGAACTTCTAAGGGTTGTTTGGAGCGGGTTGGAGCGCACGGAGTAGGAGCTTAACGTTGCTCAGGAGCGACATTAAACTTGGATAATTTTGGGCTTACCGAGGTAAATAATCCTATCCTTCTATTGTAATTGGAAATTACATACTGTAGTTGTATAGAAATGAATATAAGATTCATAGAAGAGAATTGAACTGTAATAGAAGGATATTACAGAATAGACTTGAACTGAAATCACATCAGAAGAATATATGTAGAAGTTTAAACTGTACTTACATAGGACTGTATTTACAGTAGACTTATAACCTTATTGGTTGAATGTTCTGCGAGTAGCAAGAACTACTTGGAAGGTGGACAAGGCTAGCCGGGTTATAGCCGTGGAGCGTTTTGCTTATAGTCGATAATCGTCGCGAGGTATGTGATTCTTACTATACTCTTGAGCATGAAGTATTTTAAAAGAATATATATATAGTACGGTAGACGTACGTGTGGCAATGTCTTTTGACTTAAGCCTGAATATATATATAGTATGGTAGACGTACGTGTGCTAACTGAATATAACTGTACGACAATGTCTTTTGACTTAAGCCTGAATAATAAGAATCTTGAAGTATTTTAACGGAATATATATAGTACGGTAGACGTACGTGTGGCAATGTCTTTTGACTTAAGGCTGAATAATAAAGAATCTTGAAGTATTTCAAAAGAGTTAAGAAACCTTTTTGAAAGAAGAGTAATACTTGGTTTTGAAAACATAAGAGTTAAACTAGCTTTATGGGAAGTTAGGTATAACGTCTTAAGAAAGGTAAAGAGAATGACTTACTGATTTTATAAGTTAAGAGACTTGATCCTAAAAGATAAGAGACTTGACTTAAATGAATTAATATGAATTTTGTGTGAAACCTCATTCGTGAGTAATGAGTACGCGATTTTTAAAAGGAATAATGTTTTACTGATTTCGGAAATCAGAATGAGTATCGACAAACCACTGCAGCGCTAATAAAAGGAAATGTACTGATTAATGAAGTACTATTAAAACCAGTAGAAACCTCCATCTGCATAGAAGCTAAGATGAGACAAAATGATATTACATTTCCTAGATCATGGCTGCTTAATAAGATTTATTATGAACAAGAATAACCTACTCACGTATCAGACATATGTTTCTCAAATTGCTTTCAAAGAGAATTATATCATTAAGTGATTAATACTATGAACTACGAAACCTTTCGAAAATGAGAAACTTGAGTATTTAAAATTAGGCAAACTTGAACGTTAGGGAAAAGAATGTTGTTACTTGATGTTGAAAAGGAAAGTGTTTGGGTTTACCTAAAAATGTGAGTCACCCTATTTTTATACTACGGGTATCGGGTGACCTTTATAAAAGAAATGGATCTCTTAAAAAAAGAATCTAACGTATGTAATACTTGGGGGTCAGAACCTGGACTTTGGCCTAAAATAAACTTGAGTTGTGTGTAACTTGCCTATGTTTGTGTTTGATAGCCTTGTTGTGCAAATCAGTATTTCCATACCACCGCCTCTCGATGGAGGTCGTGATTTGTTATGAACGATTCTTCACCGAGTCCCACGAGATGGGCCGACACGATTTCATCCGATTATTCACCGAGTCCCACGGACGGGCCGACACGATTTCATCCGATTATTCACCGAGTCCCACGATGGGCGACACGATTTCATCCGATTATTCACCGAGTCCCACGAGATGGGCGGACACGATTTCATCCGATTCTTTACCGAGTCCCGTGGATGGGCCGACACGATCTACATGATTCTTTACCGAGTCCCACGGACGGGCCGACACGTATTCCACACGATTTATACCTAGATCCGGCGGTGAGAAAGGAGTTCCACGCGCACGAGGATGACTTGAGGCGTGAGTCTCGCTCGACATGATCGCTTTATGTTGTGAATCGTAGTTTGGTTATCATACATGTCTCCCGCTTTATATAGACTATTATAATTTCATTTACGATTTTACGATTTCACATACTTGGTACTGTTATCGACCTCCTTCGGGGCTGCGTCATGCCGCATAGAAGTACATCGTTGTAGATCCTCGCCATAGGATCAAAGTGCAGCGTGTTGGGAAGCCCCGCTTTCTTGAAGGCTTATCTTTTGGTATGTTACCCCGAGTCCGTAAGTTCTTGTACATTCGTGGTATGGAGGGCCCCGTCCCGCCATAGTTGTCATTTCATTCTTAGAGTGCAGAGTAATGCTGTGGTAAGGTTGTAAAAATGATTAAACTGTTCGTTTTATATATATGTACTGTAAGGCAACCGCTTGGTTGGCCTGCTTGTTTATCATGTCTCTTGTTTCATATTTATGTTTTATGTTCCGCTGATTTTCTCGATGAATGACTACTGGGTGCGGGTAAGGCACGATCCACGACCGGATCGGGTCGTGACAAAAGTGGTATCAGAGCAGTTAATCCTCGGAAAGTTTCTACAGACCGTGTCTAGTAGAGTCTTGATTATCGGTGTGTTGTGCACCACATCTATAATCAGGAGGCTGCAGGACATTTAGGATTGGTTTCCATTCTTCTCATTCTGAGATCGTGCCTTAGAGCTGTGTTGTAAGTTGGACCCCTCTGACGTATTCCTTTCCTTTACCAGTTATGCCTCCGCGTAAGGCAACCCGGGCCCAGAAGGGCAAGGCAGCCGAGGGAGCTGTGAGTAGAGCACGGAGGGTTACCGAGGCAGAGGCCCAGTCGTTACCTGAGATAGTGCTTCCGACGGCGAGTTTTGCGATGCCGCCAGCGCCGGCAGAGTTTAGAGCCGCAGCAGTGGCTGCTGAGACTACAGTACCTGAGCCTCCAGTCCCACAGCCTGGAGCAGATGAGATGGGGTACAAGGAGATGGCCCGCCATCGCCGTGGTCGTGGCAGATATGAGGCGAGGCCGATGCACAGCTCAGCCCCGCAGAGCACCCGTAGTTCACCCCGAGCGCATGATTTGAGACTACGGACTTTACGAGTCAGAGCCCGCCGGTTGTTCTATGGATCGAGTCGAGGATGACCCTCGGAGTTTATCCGACACCGCAGCGATCATGAGAGTGATCGAGTCTCGCAGGCGTAGTCGCGGTTTTGGGTTCGCATCACCGCGTGATACCAGCCGATCGTTTGATTCGTGGAGCCGTCCCGGGAGAGCATGCACTTCGACCGTTTGGGACGAAGTTCTCGAGGGTTTTCTTGCACATTTCTTGCCCCACGATGAGGGCTCAGGCCGACAGATTTTAGACGTTTAGGCAGGACGGGCGCACGGTTAGATAGTACAAAGTGGAGTTCGACTCATTAGATCGGTATGCCCCGTAGTAGGCGATATGGAGGGCGAGTACACCGCACGTTACGGGTTAGATGACTACTGGCGAGGCTTGTACGGTGTAGCTTCACCGGGCATGGACATTGCCCGCATGCAAGCCCATGCACTAGGATGTGAGGCACGAGAGGTCGCAAAATGACCAGATCGGCGAAGAGGCCGTAACAACAGGTCCTTTGGTAACTTTCGAGGCGGGCCGCCTCCAGCAGACTAGTTATGTACCTCCGCCCGATGCAGTGGTCCTCCGCGCCTTCGTATGTCGGGTATTCGAGCCGGTCGTGGCTCCAGGGCTTCTGGTTCACAGATATACATGGGTTCTAGCCAGTCGGGTTCAGGTTTTCCTCAGTGTGCATAGTGTGGCAGACGTCATCCCGGGGAATGTCGTATTTTTACTGGTGCTTGTTTTTCCTGCGGTCTCCAGGGCCATGTGACGAGAAACTGTCCTAATAGGAAGGATGCAGGCGGAATGACTCGACCTTAAGGTCGATGGCGTGTTCATCGCCTTCTATAGCTATGCGCCCTGCAGGGCAGGATTATGGTTAGAGCGACGAAGGGAAAGTAAAGCAGTTGATACAGGTATATCCTTAACCCTATAGAGTTTTTGCATGCGTGATACGAGGACTATTTGTTGAATACTTTGTACAGATAGCTTTGGGTATATTGAGGTTAGAAAGCATGGTTAGTTGAAAGGGTATGTATGGGAGCATGGAAAGTGTGAACCTTAGAATAATTCATGTTGAGACCCTAGATGTAAGGTCATCTTGAATAAAAGATTTTACGGTTAGTCTTTGTTGAAATACTTGGTTTGCGTATAATGTGTTGTGGGATAAGTCCATGGGTAGTGTGAAATGGAAGTGGTAGCTTTCATGACCTGTATAGGTAAGATTGTTCCGGATAGGGAAACAAGAGCTTGATGCGTTAAGTAGGTCGGGTTGGGGCCATGTTGCGGGCCAACCCGCGGCCTGTTTCGAGGTGGGGTCAGCTCTGGGTGTTCCCGCTAGGTGGTAGGGTCACGAGGGTGCTAGGCCCAAGTTTTGATGACCATCGTATGAGTTCGTGGATATGTTCGACCAGAAGCGGATCGTGAAGGCCAGGAATGGCCTTAAGGGAGATTGAGGCTAGTAAGATGACCAAGTTCGGAGGTGGTGACTCCAAAGTTTTTGAAACTAAAGCATTGACTGAAGTATGGTACGTATACTAGAAGAGTTCAAGTGTTCGAGGAGGGCACGACGAGTAAGGAAGGAAGAGAACATGTGTTATGTTTGTGGCCATGTGTGGCATTGAAAACTTGTTTAAGTTAAGAAGAACTTTATCGTTATCCGTCTTGAGAAGGAACATTCGGAACGAATGTTTCTAAGGAGGGGAGAATGTTATACCCCGTATTTTCAGAGTATATGCGTGAGGCGTGCGTATAAAAATTTGAGCCTTAAAGATTTGGCAAGTTTGAAATTTGTACACAAGTGCGAAAGAGTCGTTTTCGAAAGCGTTTTACAAGACTTGCGAAGGAAAAATGGCTATGTCATTTATAATTTTTGCGGATTTTTCCGAGAGATGAAACATTTTGGACCAACGGAGGGTGACACTTGTCACCCTCGTTGACGACAAGAGGGCTTCCCTTTGGCACGTTTTTTGTGTTTTTTTTTTGTCAAGGGTTAGGTAGGATATTTTGTGTAGTAGATGGATAAGGACACATGGGAAAATCCTAGCCCTACACTTGCACCACACTTGTCTTCATCTTGGCCATTGGTTGGCCTTTGCTTGACCTATAAATACCCCTCTAAGTTGATGAACTTCTTCATCCTAAAATCATTTTCCAAGTCTAAAAATCCCTCCCCTTTTGAGAGTTGTGTTCGTCCAAAGGCCTCCCCCCCCCCCCCTCCTTGAGAAGCTTTGGCCGAGAGGGTCCCCCCCCCCTTGTAGTGTTCTAGCCGAGGGGTACCCCCCTAGCCTAGTTGTTTTTGTATAATACCCCCTTTGTGGTATAGAAATACTCTCCAAGTATTGTTATAATGCCCAAATACTTTAGCACAAATACCTTGTAGTACTTTCCAAAGTTACCTCTATACGTAGAGCCCGGAAATACTATTATACTTTCCTTTAGCCACTAAACAAAACCCTAAGGAAAACATTCATAGTCGGTTGAAGTGTTAAGTAGAAGTTGCGTAGAATTTCTAAGGGTTGTTTGGAGCGGGTTGGAGCGCACGGAGTAGGAGCTTAACGTTGCTCAGGAGCGACATTAATCTTGGATAATTTTGGGCTTACCGAGGTAAATAATCCTATCCTTGTATTGTAATTGGAAATTACATACTGTAGTTGTATAGAAATGAATATAAGATTCATAGAAGAGAATTGAACTGTAATAGAAGGATATTACAGAATAGACTTGAACTGAAATCACATCAGAAGAATATATGTAGAAGTTTAAATTGTACTTACATAGGACTGTATTTACAGTAGACTTATAACCTTATTGGTTGAATGTTCTGCGAGTAGCAAGAACTACTTGGAAGGTGGACAAGGCTAGCCGGGTTATAGTCGTGGAGCGTTTTGCTTATAGTCGATAATCGTCGCGAGGTATGTGATTCTTACTATACTCTTGAGCATGAAGTATTTTAAAAGAATATATATAGTACGGTAGACGTACGTGTGGCAATGTCTTTTGACTTAAGCCTGAATATATATATAGTATGGTAGACGTACGTGTGCTAACTGAATATAATTGTACGGCAATGTCTTTTGACTTAAGCCTGAATAATAAGAATCTTGAAGTATTTTAACGGAATATATATAGTACGGTAGACGTACGTGTGGCAATGTCTTTTGACTTAAGGCTGAATAATAAAGAATCTTGAAGTATTTCAAAAGAGTTAAGAAACCTTTTTGAAAGAAGAGTAATACTTGGTTTTGAAAACATAAGAGTTATACTAGCTTTATGGGAAGTTAGGTATAACGTCTTAAGAAAGGTAAAGAGAATGACTTACTGATTTTATAAGTTAAGAGACTTGATCCTAAAAGATAAGAGACTTGACTTAAATGAATTAATATGAATTTTGTGTGAAACCTCATTCGTGAGTAATGAGTACGCGGTTTTTAAAAGGAATAATGTTTTACTGATTTCAGAAATCAGAATGAGTATCGACAAACCACTGCAGCGCTAATAAAAGGAAATGTACTGATTAATGAAGTATTATTAAAACCAGTAGAAACCTCCATCTGCATAGAAGTTAAGATGAGACAAAATGATATTACATTTCCTAGATCATGGCTGCTTAATAAGATTTATTATGAACAATAATAACCTACTCACGTATCAGACATATGTTTCTCAAATTGCTTTCAAAGAGAATTATATCATTAAGTGATTAATACTATGAACTACGAAACCTTTCGAAAATGAGAAACTTGAGTATTTAAAATTAGGCAAACTTGAACGTTAGGGAAAAGAATGTTGCTACTTGATGTTGAAAAGGAAAGTGTTTGGGTTTACCTAAAAATGTGAGTCACCCTATTTTTATACTACGGGTATCGGGTGACCTTTATAAAAGAAATGGATCTCTTAAAAAAGGAATCTAACGTATGTAATACTTGGGGGTCAGAACCTGGACTTTGGCCTAAAATAAACTTGAGTTGTGTGTAACTTGCCTATGTTTGTGTTTGATAGCCTTGTTGTGCAAATACTGTATTTTCATACCACCGCGTCTCTCGATGGAGGGCCGGCTGATTTGTTATGAACGATTCTTCACCGAGTCCCACGAGATGGGCCGGGACACGTATTTCATCTGATTATTCACCGAGTCCCACGGGATGGGCCGGGACACGTATTTCATCTGATTATTCACCGAGTCCCACGAGATGGGCCGGGACACGTATTTCATCTGATTCTTTACCGAGTCCCATGGGATGGGCCGAGACACGTACTCCACATGATTATTTACCGAGTCCCACGGGATGGGCCGGGACACGTATTCCACACGATTTATACCTAGACTGCCGGCAGTGAGGAAGGAGTTCCACGGGCATGAGGGATGACTTGAGGGCGTGAGTCCTCGGCGACATGGCGCTTTTATGTTGTGAATCGTAGTTTGGTTATCATACATGTCTCCGCTTTATATAGACTATTATGATTTCATTCTGATATTTCTGATTCACATACTTGGTACCTGTTGTACTGACCTCCTTCGGGGGGTTGCGTTCATGCCGCAGGTAGAAGTACATCGGTTGTAGATCCTCGCTCATAGGATCAAAGTGCAGCGTGTTGGGAAGCCCCGTTTCTTCGGAGACTTATCTTTTGGTATGTTACCACAGTGCAAGTTCTTGTACATTCAGGGGTATGGCGGGGCCCTGTCCCGCCATAGTTGTCATTTCATTCTTAGAGGTCTGTAGTACTGTTGTGGGTAAGGTTGTAAAAAGGATTAAACTGTTCGGGTTTTTATATATATGTACAGAAGGCAACTGTTTTGGTTGTCCTGTTTGTTTATCATGTCTCTTGTTTCATATTTATGTTTTATGTTCCGCTGATTTTCTCTGATGAATGACTACTTGGGTGCCCGGGTAAGGCACCAGTCACGGACCCCGGATCGGGTCGTGACAAGATCGTTATACCATCTGCTCCAGTGTAAGAGTATATCTGAGGAGTAAAGCCCCAAGATCGTTATACCATCTGTTTCAGGGTAAGAGTATATCTAAGGGGTAAATCCCCAAGATCGTTATACCACCTGTTCCGTGGATTTGCTACCCACGATGCGAGGAATACCTCATGTGAGTCCTTATGGGCTTATGCGGATGAAATAGTCCCATGCGGGCGGGTACAGCCTATGCGAGGAATACCTCATGCGGGTCCACAGGACTCATGCGGGTCAAGAAGTCCCAGAAGTAGGATCGCTTATTGATACTACGGGCGAGGGACCCTGTTTTGATTACGAGCCTCCTATTTTTATGCAGTATTATATATATGCTTGTTACTCTCATTGTTAGTAAGGCACAGTAAAAGGTAATTTGATTTCATCCCTGATCCCAGCTTATTTTCAGACTTATGATTTCATTACAGTATTTTCAGTTTCACATACTTGGTACCTGTTGTACTGACCTCCTTCGGGGGGCTGCGTTCATGCCGCAGGTCGAGATACGTAGCTTGCTGATCCGCACTCTTAGGATCACTGTTCATTTCTTGGAAAACTCCATCTCTCCGGAGGCTTTGTCTTTTGGTATGATTCCCTGAGGTTATGGACTTTTGTACATTCAGGGGGTATGGCGGGGCCCTGTTCCTCCACAGTTGTTATTCCTAGAGGTCTGTAGTCACGTTTGTGGTTTGGGCTGTAAGAATAAGTTGTATTGTTTCACTTTCGATTAAGTTATTTTATGAAAGGCGACCTTGTCGGCTTGCCAGTGATGTTTACCTTATACAGATTTGTTTTATGTATGTTCCGCTGATATTCTCTGATGTATACCTGATAGGGTACCCCAATAGGGTACCAATCGCGTCCCCGGGGTCGGGTCGTGACACGAATGTGACGACGAAAATTATTAACTTGTAGTTAAATTCTTTCCCATGGATTTATGGACTTAATATTGTATTATGAAGTCTTGGCATTAAGAATGTGGGGCCCATAAAAAATTTCACAATTTTAGGGGGGGGGGGGGTGTCCATCGAAAATAGTAAGATTTTAGCTAAGTGTTTGATTAATATTTTGTGAAGAGAATATAGTGTGGAAGATATTTTATAAAGTGAAGACAAGTGGTCCACATGGGTCCCCATCCACTTGTGCTATATACACTTGATATATACAAGTCTTGCAAGACTTAGGCTCATAATATCTTCATCCTTCAAACTTTCTTCTCTCTTTTCTTCTCCCTCAAGTTTCGAAATTCCCTTAGCCAAGTGATGAACAAATTAGTTTATTTTCCAAGATTAAGCTCCTTAACTAAGTTCTATGCAAGGTTAACTCTCCAAAACAGTGGGTCACGACTTTGTCCAAGAAACTTCTTTGAACCCTAAGCTTGGAAATGAACTTTTTGGAAGAGAAACAAGAAAGTAAGATGATTACAAACTTGTAGAGGATACATGTGTGTTGTTGTAACGTGAAGAAGTGGTGCAAAAGGAAGTGGTGGCGGCCGAGAACTTGGGACTGTTTTGGCTAAGATTAAGGTAAGATTTCTTCTTCCTCTTGAAGTAATTGGAGGTTACATGATGTTTTAATTAAGAGATGAACTTGTGTTAAGTAAAATGGAGGATAAGAAGTGCATGTCACAGTTTTGGCATGTTAGCTGAATTGTGGACTATTTTGTTATTATGGATTCGTTGGTTATTGTTGTTATTATTGTCACTAAGTGCATGTTAGATTGAATAAAATCTTGTTATTGAAAGCTGAAATGGTTTATATTAAAGTTTTGAAACGAATTGGATTATAAAGAGTCGTGAAAAATGGCCTTGTCTTGAAGTCTTGTTGTGGCCGAGAACTTTATATAAATTATTGGATATTGTCGTGCTGTTTTAAGGGCTGTTTTAAACGTGTATATGCTGGAAATTTATTCACTGTTTATGCATATTTAGATGTGGTAATTGATAACGTATGTCCTAAAGGAACGAGGGTGTAGAAAGGTGTAGAAAGACTTCATATCTTACCCTCATTGTTTTTGGAATATGGACTGTTTTCGTGGACTGTTTTAGTAAGGATTGAGGGGCTTGTTATTGATGTTATTAGCCCCGTTTGGAAGTTGTGGATGAGAGTATATTTAGGGGAAGTGCTGCCCGAATTTTTATATGAAAAGAATACCATTATGTGGTATATGACTTACACTAGTATTCATGAAGTTGATAGAAGTGTTATTGTTGTTATAGGTTGAAGTAACTATTTGAGACGTATTCTACTATCGTGTTGGTATAACCGATAAGGTATGTGAACTATCCCTCATTCTTTTGGCATGTTCTACATACGAAATATACATGTGGTATTGTTTCATAATTCATTCTACTCTTAGAAGTTAAGGGGTATTCATGTTATTGATTCTATGCTAAAAACATATCTAAGTTGTTCCTAAGTCCTTATTAAGGCATATGGGGAGATATGTTAATATTCATAAGAGTTCTTAGTAAGCGCTGAAGTCGGTTCGACCTTGCTAATTTAAAGTAACTGATAAGTATCAAGCGCTGAGACTGTTTTAATAATAATTGGGTATGTTCTAATAGACGTGTTGAAATAAGTCATTGCAGCGTTAAATGAAAAAGGTATCGACAAGCAATTATATTAAAATGATTAGAACGTCATCTGCATAGAAGCTAAGATATAACCAATTTGTTTTACATTTTCTAGTTCACAACTGATTAGATAAGGTTTCATCATATAATTACTCACGACCCATACAAGAATTAATTAGGAAAATTCAAATCCGTTATCACCAATCAATACAGGATTATTGGAAATATTCGAGGTATGTGAAACTATCCCTTCTTCTTTTGGCATGATTTATATGAAGTAAGTGTACGACAAACGTACAAAGTTCTTTTGGATCCTAATCCTTAATGAAAGATGTGATAGTGCCTTGGTTTTTCTAAAATGAAAGGTCGTTTGAAAGATTTTATTGAGAGTCAAAAGATGATTTAAATTGCGCATGGTTGCTCATGATAGCTATTCGTGCAAGTGTTATTATTTCATGTTTACCGCGTCCCAGAAAGGGCTGAGCAGTATACCCTATGTGTTTACCGCATCCCAGAAAGGGCCGGGTAGTACATGACTTTACACCGCGTCCCAGAAAGGGCCGGGCAGTATATGACTTTACACCGCATCCCAGGAAGGGTCGGGAATGTATACCCTATATGACTACACCGCGTCCTATAATGGGCCAGGTAGATTCGTGCGCATCTTCCCATATGTTCACCGCGTCCTTCATTAGAGGTCGGGCAGTAGATGTATACGATTCCATGGACATGTATTCATGATGCGTGTATAGATACCCATGAATACCGCGTCCTTCATTAGAGGCCGAGCAGTAGATGTATACGGTTCCATGGACATGTATCCATGTTACGGGTATAGATACCCATGAACACCGCGTCCTTCATTAGAGGTCGGGCAGTAGATGTTACGATTCCATGGACAAGATCCGTGATGCGAGTATAGATACTCATGCGGGTATAAAGACCCATGCGGGTTCGATTCCCACGAATAGTAGATGTATATAATTCCACAGACAAGATCTGTGATGCGAGTATAGATACTCATGCGGGTATAAAGACTCATGCGGGTTCGATTCCCATGAATAAGATATACATAATGATTCTATAGGCAGGTGTCCCTGATTTTGACATGACTTTCATATTTTGAAAATATACAGTTGATTTTATATTTTTAAAAGGCACACTTGACTCTCATTTTTATAAAGTATAGTGGTACAGTGTCTGATACGGTGGTATAGTGATCTGATGGTACGGTACAGTTGGTACGATTAGTGCGATGAACAGTGATACAAGGTACAATTGGCTCTTATTTATATGGAATGGTTGGATATGGTATTTGATTTTCTTACTTGTCCTTGTCATCTTCTGGCCAATTATGATCTCATTTACTGTACTTTATGTTTACATACTTGGTACCTTATTGTACTGACCCCCTTCGGGGGGCTGCGTTCATGCCCGCAGGTATAGATACTCAGTTTGATGATCCTCGAGCTTAGGATCTTTGCTTAGATTTTGGGATAACTCCATTATTCCGGAGGTTGTCATTTTGGTACAGACTTATGTATATTCAGGGGTACGGCGGGGCCTTGTCCCGTCACATTTAATTATCAAACTCTTAGAGGTCTGTAGACAGGTGTCTGTTGTATATGCTGTAACTCATTTTGGAAAATTATGTATACAGTGGCAGCCTTGTCGGCTTGCCTATTTTTATTATATGAGTTGTTCCTTAGCTTCCGCTAATTATGTGTGATGTTTGGGTAGAAGGGTGCCCAGGTAGGGTACCAGTCGCGGCCCGTCGACTCGGGTCGTGACAAGACGGTTATGTTATTTATTGTGATGCTTTGGTTGTTGGGCTAGGTTGTGTGTTGATTTAGCATAGTAAGGTTATAGCTTATGCATCCCAACAGATCAGGAAGCACGAGAAGAATTACCCTACTCATGATTTGGAGTTAGAGGCAGTGATATATGCTTTGAAGATATAAAGACATTATTTATATGGAGTTCATGTTGATATTTATACGGATCACCAGAGTCTCCAATATATCTTCAAGCAGAAGGAGCTGAACTTACGGCAGAGACGGTGGCTAGAGTTACTTAAGGACTATGATGTTGATATCTTGTACCATCCAGGGAAAGCCAATATTGTAGCAGATGCTCTTAGCTATAGATCTATGGGTAGCTTGACGGATGTGCATCAAAAAAGAAAGGAGATGGTTCGTGAGATACACCAGCTAGCGAACCTTGGAGTCCGGTTGGCCGATTCTGGAGATAGTGGAGTTCTTATTCGAGGAGTTGTCGAGTCCTCTATCATAGAAGAGGTAAAGAGGAATCAGTATCAGAATCCTGTTCTGGCACGGTATAGAGATGCAACTCTTCAAAAGGAGAAGACTCTATTTGAGGTTGCACCTGATGGGGTGCTACGGTATGAAGGCAGATTGTGTGTACCTGATGTTGCAGGGATACGCCAGTAGGTTATGGGAGAGGAACACAATGCTCGGTATTCTATTCATTCGGGGTCAACGAAGATGTATCACAACCTCAGATGCCCTATATTGGTGGTATGGCATGAAAAGGGACATATCAGAGTTTGTTGCGCAGTGCCCGAATTACCAATAGGTTAAGGTTGAGCATCAGAAGCCTGGTGGATTATTGCAGGAGATAGAGATCTTGACTTGGAAGTAGGAAGTGATTAATATGGACTTCGTTACAGGCTTACCTCGTACTCAGAGGAAGTATGACTATATGGGTTATTGTGGATAGGCTGACAAAATTAGCCCATTTTCTTCCAGTCAGGACTACTTACTCAGCTGAAGACTATGCTAGGCTGTACAGCCGGTAGATTGTGAGACTGCATGGGGTTCCCACATCTATTATATCGGATAGAGGATCTCAGTTTACAACGAACTTTTGGAGATCGTTCCAGAAGGGATTGGGTACACAAGTGAGTCTTAGCACATAATTTCATCCTCAGACTGATGGGCAGACAAAGTGTACTATTCATACACTAGAGGATATGTTTAGAACCTGTACTATTAAGAATTTGGCTAAGTGTGGGATATTTTTTTGTGAGGAGAAAAACAAGTGGACAAGTGGGGTTCACGAGTCCCCCCTCCACTTGTGCTACAAGCACCAATTATATACAAGGCTTTGCAAGACTTCTTTGCCTTTAGCTCACAAATATCTTCTCATCCAAACTCTTATCTCTTCATTCTCCTTCAAGTTTCGAAATTCCCTTAAGACAAGAAGACCAAGATCAACTTATTTTCTAAGATTAAGCACCTTAACTAAGTTCTAAGCCAAGTTAACACTCCAAAATAGTGGGTCAAGGTACTTGGTCGAGAAGACTATCTTGAAACCCTAAGCTTGGAGATGAACTTGTTGGAAGGAAAACATGAAAGCAAGATGGTTACAAGCTTGTAGAGGATACGTGTGTGTTATTGTAACGTGAAGAAGGTGCAAAAGGAAAGCAGTGGTGCCGAACCTAGGGATTGTTTTGGCATAAGATTAAGGTAAAATTTCTTCTTCCTCTTGAAGTGATTGGAAGTTACATGATGTGATAGTTAAGAGATGAACTTGTGTTAAGAGATATCTCCATGGGACTGCATTCATGCCCGCAGGTATATGTACTCAGTTTGATAATCCTCGAGCTTAGGATCCTTGCTCAGCTTGTTGAGATAGCTCCATTGTTCCGGGGCTTGTCATTTTGGTACAAATCTTTGATTATAGACTTATGTATAGGCAGGGGTGCGGCGGGGACCTGTCCCGTCATATTAATTATCATACTCTTAGAGGTCTGTAGACAGGTGTTGGTGGTAAATGTGTATTTGTACATGTGTGAGTTGTAGTTCATTTGGATATCTCTATGTACAGTTGCGGCCTTGTCGCCTTACCTATTTTATTATATGAGTTTACTATTACAGTTCAGGGGATATGATCCCTTTGTTATGTGGCATTACGAGTCTCAGTTGATTATATGTGATGTTTGGCTATAAGGGTGCTCAGGTAAGGCACTAGTCGCGGCCCGTCGGCTCGGGTCGTGACATCATCAATCTTCTTCTTGAAGACCCATTTGCATCCTATGGGTCTAACCACTATTGGCAAATCAACCAAGTTTCAAACTTGATTGATGTACATCAAGTCCATCTCAGATTTCATGGCTTTTTGCCATCTCTGCGAATCAATGTCTAATATAGCTTCGCTGTAGATTGAAGGTTCATCGTCATCAGGAATATTTATCTCATTGTGTATTTTAACAAGGAGATTAAGTCTTTCAGGCGGACGATGAGTCCTAGTAGTCCTACGGAGTTGATTATTTTTTGTTTTAGTGTTTGTTGTATTTTGATTGTGAGAATGTCTTTGTGTGTTGGATAATCTACCACCATGAGAGCTTTCGGGAATGTATTTGTGTGCTGGATAATCTACCACCATGAGAGCTTTCGGGAATGTCATTTTCATGCCTTTCCTGAATGAAATGATGTACAACTATTGTATCATCTTCGATTGATTGTGTATGAGAGTCTTGCATTTCTTCACTATCTCTCACAACACTCCCACTGACTGAAGGGTGTACTCTAAGTACCCAATTTCACCAAATACTCCCACTGGATCCTTGTCTAGGTCATTTGACAAGGGTTCAACTTCTGTGTTATCTTGTGGTTCTTGAATTTCTTCCAGTTCTATCTCATTGCAGCTATGTTCCTTGTAGACATAGTCTTCTTCAAGAAAAGTTGCATTTCTAGAAACAATGACCTTATGTTCTCCAGAAAGATAGAAATAGTATCCCTTAGTTTCTTTTGGATACCCCACAAAATAATATTTCTCATTTGGATTCCAACTTGTCAGTAAGCATCTTCTTAACATAGCCGAATTTTAAAATTTATTCTTACCCAACAATTTTGTCTGGTATAGTTATATGACAATTAAAACCTGTAATGTAAAATATGAACATGAACACTTACAGATTATTAATCTGGAATTTCTACTTAGGAATTACACGCGGTTGTCCCTTCGATTTGCAAGCACGTTGCTACGGTGTATTCCTCTGTCAAGAAAGTCGGGAAATCTTGGCAGAGGTTCAAGAAAGTTTTTTTTTAACTCTTGAGTCTAGAATTAGTATTAAATTGGTGTCTAAAACTTATGGGGTAGTGCTATTTATATAGGAGATTATTAAGTAAAATCATATTAGGGTTGGGCCCCAATCCTGACCCAAAAACCGAGATGCAGTGGGCCAGTCTGACTAGGCCCACCGGCGGATCTGCGCCGCAGCTCGGCCTAGTAGGCATCGAGGCGCTGGTAGGCGGCGTGGCTTCTCACGTCCTATCTCGTCAATATATATTCATCACGTTTAATTAAATTCAAAATCCAATTTTGACTTAATTAAATAATTTCTATCAAATAGAAATTATCTCATAATTATTATCAATTTAAATATCTCGATTCCAAATCAAATATTTAATATTTTCTCAATACACTCTTAGATCGAAAAGACGATCGACATAGTGTGACCCTATAAGCCTTCACATATCTACATTAATCTAATTAAGGTTCATACGGAACTTCTAGACTTCGTCGTACGACGAACTCAATATGTGAAGTACGTTTACATGAATCCAACAAACATAACCTTTATGTGAGATGATAAGTTTCTTTCATTCGCAACACATTTGATCAAACTTAGGATTTGCCATGTGTCTATCCAAATGGCTTGATTACTTTATCTCATTTATATTAGTCGACAACTAGACCATATTCTAAATGTCTTGCATTGGCCAATGACCTGGTCGACCTAATATCACTGAGAAGTTGAGTGTTCTCTCGAATATCCAATCAAGGAATGAATCCTATTCTTGGCTCAACTACCACCTTAGTTTACATCGCAATGCACCCAACACAAGTCGTATTTTATCTTATAAGGAATTTAAGCTTAGGACAGAGTCAAAGTATATTACTCTGTAAACAAGGTGCGTATTGACCTCAAGTCAAAGGACATTTATCTCCCACACGCTGATAACACTCTAGAATGTATAACAAATAGTTTATCAACAGAGTATACTAATACTTTCCAAAAGTATTCATGTTTCCATCACTGGTAACCATTACTAGTAGCAGGTGAGACACACTACATTCCCCAAGAATGTGATGCAGACCAAATGTCGACTTATAACATATCACTGATATCTCATTCTCGATGATCATTAGTCGAGGCTACTTTGAGAGTTACACTCTATCATTAATATCTCACCCTATTAATGACAACAAGCTCAAGGGATGCACATTAATGAATAATTACAAACAATCAAATAATAATTCAATAATCGCAAATGCCATAAATTATATTAATTCTATTAATAATACGAATGTGTTCAAATACATTTGTCCTTAATAATGATTGTCTCGTACTTTCAGTAAGTTCAATTAAACCTATCATAATCTTAAAACTAACATGACATTCACAAACTAAACCAAATACATACTATCGTAGAAACCATAGACAAACAGACCCTTTCAAGTTTTTTTAAGCGTGGACTAACCTTACATATAGGTGTAATATTGTTCATATCTAAACAGGTTCACTATCCCATAACCACAGACAAACATATCTTTTGAAGTTCATTTTTAACCAAGATCAACCTTAATTTAGCTATAATTAACACCCATTCTTCATAAGGTAAATTAAAACAGGCTCATGATTATGTAGATCATAGTTGAACAAATATTAATGTAACTCCCGTACTTTCGGAAAATGGTTTGAACAGCTAGACATATAAAAGTAAATCCGAGCCCCGAAAAAAAAATTGGTCATATGATCAAGAGCTCGGTGTATGGGAAAAGTCCCAAAACAAATTAAAATTTAACAAGTGTGATGGCGAAAATTAATACAAGAAATTAAGGAATGACATCATATTTCATGATCATAGTACAGAGTATATGAAGTGTGTTGTGAATTAACTAAAACACGTGGATCCATGATATAAGCTATAAAGGTGACTACAAACATTTATAAGGACATATGGATAACTTTCCACCTTAGAGGATAAGATTCTACTTAGAATTAAATGCGTGTGTAGAGTATGTGCCACATTTTTAAAGCGAAATGATATTATATTTAATGATCTTAGTCTCACCTTAGTAAGATAGATTTCCTTGAGAGCAAAATTTGCAGCAACTCACTCTTTAAGATAGCAAAGCTATTTTCTTTTGAAATAGCGAATATTTTTCCTGAAATAAGTATATTGAGTTCTTTGACGCAGCAGCAAAATACAAGGATGACCGTAAAGGCTATGCCACATCGATTACGTAATTCAACATTAATTTTTTTTCCAGGTTTTAGCAAATCGAAGTTACTCCGTAGTGGAGTAGGGTAGAAGAATAGTAATTCTTGGAATCTGAGGTGCTAGACGAGCTGCATGAATTGTGTTGTTAAGAGAATTGACAAAGGTATGTTAAGACAAATCCTTCTTTATTTTGGCATGTTCCAAGTACGAAGCGTAAACGTAATATTGTTCCATAAATTATTCTACTCTTAGTAGTTAAGGATGTTCATGTTATCCATTTCTATTGCCAAGGCATGTCTAAATATGTTCCTAAATCCCTATTGAGGTATATAGGAAAGATGTTAGTATTCATAATGTTAATCGGAGGTGGATCGATTTACATCAATCCGACAAACTTATAGTCTCTTATTATCATATCATTCATGCATTACATTCATGTACATACCTTGACCTCAAAAGGAGTTATATATTCTACGATATGTATGGGATATGGGAAAAAGGAAATATGTTATATACGCACACCACCTGCAGTTGGTACAGATACACTATGATGATTATGCCCACAGAGACCGATATGATATAATGCCCACAGAGGTTGTTATGGTAAGGAAGATGCCCAATGTGGCCAATATATATATATATGACCGCATTGTGCATGATATTTATGCATATTATCCTCAGAGACATTCTACACGGACATGATACTTATACATATTGTGGTCCTCGGGGGCATTTTCTACTGGTTGGTTGTTTCTTGTCTCATGTTAATTTCATGTCTATTATGCTATTCTTCATGCCTGACATACTCAGTACATCAGTCGTACTGAACATCCCTTTTGTCGGGGGACACTGTGTTTCATGTCCGCAGACTCAGGTAGACAAGGCGACGGTTCGCACTAGTAGGTTGCTGGTACAGCTGCTATTGGTGCACTCTACTTGTTTCAGAGTTGCAGTCTGGTCGTGGTATGATATTTTGCATATGCATATGGGTATGGAGGGGCTTTGTCCCGACCTTGTGATGTCATGTACTCTTTAGAGGCTTGTAGACAGTTGTCATGTGTATAGTAGTCGTGTATGGTCATGTCGGCCTTTATGTCTGTGTCAGCAGATACTTGGTGACGGTCCTTGTAGCCATGATTGATTATGGTTAGGTGTTAATTATATGATTAGTGGTGTTCGGCAAGTATGATTTGGGTGCCCATCATGACCCTCCGGTTTGAGTTGTGACAAACTTGGTATCAGAGCAGGTCTGTCCTAGGGAATCTGCAAGTCGTGTCTAGTAGAGTCTTGTTTATACGTGTGTAGCGCGCCACACTTATAAACATGATGTTGCAAGGTATTTAGGGATGATTTCTATTCTTTCATATCATAGATCATGCAGTAGAGGTGAGTCTTAAGAATTCGAGTTTAACTCGTGCCTGATACTGTTTCAGTAATGTCCATTACCAAAAAGACTTCGGTTAGTTCATATTGATAGCCAGTATATGATTGACTTCTACCGGATGATTGATACACCAGAAGGGCAATATTATGTTCAAAATTTAGAGATTGTGAAGAATTGTCTCACTCATATACGAAAGAGATAATGCAAGCCTAAAAAGCAAAATATTTGTTGTGGGATACAAAAAAAGAGTAAAGTAAAGGAAGTACTAAGCACCGGAACGCAGAAGTTTGTTAGGATTCTCTCTGTAGACCTTATCGTGTTTATTATTACAGTAATGTCTTTTTTCAGTAGAATTATGATTAGCAGGGAGATTGAAGTTCGATTGAGTGTAAATAAGAGTAGTATGCTCTCTATTAAGACAGATCCGTCAGAGGATGTGAGTAAGTTACTTTCCCAGGCACGACTTTAGCCTAGAGCATTCGATAGAGATAGGCCCTTGAGGGGTCAGTGAGCTCATAACCTAGGGAATTTATTAGTCAGGGATCACCGTTATTTAAAGGGTTAAGGATGTTCATATCTCAAGTTGTAAAGGTCGAGTGAGACCGCCCTGACCATCCTGTAGTCAGTGTGGTCGAGCGCATGCCGAATTATGTCGCAAAGGTAGAAGGGATGGGTTAGTATGGCAGCCATGGCGACAACATTCTGAAGTATCCCAAATTGATGCACAATAGGGAGGATAAGATGATTATGAGTTGTACAGATGAAAGTAAAAGACGTGTAGGTTATGAAAATATACACGTTTTATAGTGACTCTTGTTGATTAGAATGAGGGAATATGTTATGTACGTGCGATCTAAATTATAATGTCTTACCTAGAATGGATTGGAAATTTCTCCAGGATATCATTAATGAGAATAGATTACCACAATAAAATCGTGTGAAGAGTGACCATCAATACATTTAAGAAGCTCACGTAAGGTGACGTACATAGAATAGTGAGCTCAAGTCATATATATAAGGATGGAGTTATCCACGGTAGTGGAAGATGACATAAGCATCTCATCTACGCATAGAGAGCCAGACCACGTATTATTGAGGATTACATGTATCAATGTTAGTAAGCTAAATTATACTATAGGTATTGGACTGGTAAGGTCTTCGACTTCATTGTGCAACATGTTACCATTTTAAATAACCTCTAGATAATAATATATTGTTGGGGGCAAATTGAGGATGAGAACTAGGGAACAATCGAAGAATGATTGTAAGAAATATGAAAACAGTTGATAAGTATGAATGGAATGGTATGATCAAAGTATCAAGGCATGAATGTTTTTGTTTAATGACGAATAGAAGGAAGGATTACAACAAGAAGGATAAATGTGAATGAAATTATAATTATGCAGGTTTCACAAAGGTATGATTACTCCAAAACAACGTAAGGGCCAACAGTAGATTTAGGACAGTAAGAACTCTTCAGCCAAAGGTGACAAACCTCTGATGTTCCTCCAGATTAGGGCTGTTATCGGTCCGGATACTCCTGGTAATTACTCGAGAATAGAATCGATAAACCCGGACCGATACTCTGTAACGACTCATAATTTTGGACAATGATTTGTGTCCTTTAACGTAGGCAAGTAGACCCGGAACCCAGAAGATGCATGTTATATTTACGTATGCTAATAAGGAAATTAGTAGACAAAAAGATGTGATCTCGAAATAATTTTGGACACAATAAGTGTGACGACAGGAATCGGGTATAAATTTGATGTGTGCACAAGGAGGTAATGGACCAGTGTCATATTACAGAAATTATGACATTAAGTATATGAAAATTTTATAAATCATTTGAATTTAAGTGAAGTGAGATCTATAATTAATTATGGGTGTAATTAATTAATTGTGGGATTTATTTAATTAATGGAGGGAAGTATCTACGTGTAGCTTATAAATTAATTTTAGTAACTAAGGCTAATAATTAAGAGTTGTGGCAGCTCGTGGGTTATCACGTGAAGTGGGATTAAATAATTGGGAAGGGACAAGAGTCAGTGGAATTGTGCACGTGTAGCTTTCATATAGATCCTAATTGACTAGGCTTTAAGGACAAAATAGGTGGCAGATGAAGGGTAAAGCAAATTGAGTTCATCTCTTCCTTCTTGTACAAAATGAGACCCAACATGTCACTTTCAACCTTGCTTTAATTTAGAAAAAGAAGGGAGTACAATAGTAGTAGTACATGGAGAGAGAGAAACATGTGAAGTGACTTGAAAAGAAAAAGAGAGGATAGAGTACTAACAATAGATTGTTTTTCATGACCAAAATGTGGAATTTGTCAATATTCAATATTGATAGAGAAATGGGAGATAGGTACGAATTGCTGTAGCAGATTAAGTAAGGAAAATTGCTACTTTTCCTTTTCTTTAAACCTCGTGTCAGGCTTAGAAATTCTCGGCCAAAAGTTTTTATTTTGGGTTAAGGTTTTCTCCACTTATCAAGGTATGTTAAGACAAATTCTTTCTTTCTTTTGGCATGTTCTACGTACAAAATATAACTGTGGTATTGTTCCATAATTTATTCTACTCTTACAAGCTAAAGA
Source organism: Przewalskia tangutica (assembly GCA_029844215.1). Lineage (NCBI taxonomy): Eukaryota > Viridiplantae > Streptophyta > Magnoliopsida > Solanales > Solanaceae > Przewalskia > Przewalskia tangutica. The sequence goes on along the minus strand of CM056724.1, from coordinate 49,086,658 downwards.
GTATTCATGTTATTAATTCTATGCTAAAAGCATGTCTAAATTATTCCTAAGTCCTTATTAAGACATATGGGAGAGATGTTGATAAGAGTTTTTAGTAAGCACGGGAGCCGAGTTGACTTTTCTAATTTAAAGTAACTGATAAGTATTAAGTTCTGAAACTGATTTAATAATTAAGTAGGTATATTTCTAGTAGACGTGTTAAAATAAGTCATTGCGACATTAAGTGAAAAATATATCGACAAACAATTATATTAAAATGATTAGAATGCCATCTGGATAGAAACTAAGATATAACCAATTTGTTTTACATTTTCTAGTTCACAACTGATTAGATAAGATTATTATAAATATTAGAATTACTCACGACCCATATAAGAATTAATTAGGCAGTTCAGATCTGTTATCACCAATCAGATATTTCCATAATGTTAGCCAGAAGAGCAAGGATATTATTGTCGTCCAATAAATTCAGGAAATATTTATTGTCATTCATGTATTTTCATTTGCATTTTACCCAAGACTGTATATTGAGAATGGGAAACGGGGAATGCAGACCACCTGATCAGCTAGGATATGATAATGATAAAGCCCGTGTGGCATAATGAAGGAAGACGCCTAATTAAGGTACAAATTATATATATGTGATTGGGAAGGAAGATGCCTTTGTGTGTCCAGTATATATGTATTACCGCATTTTCACCATGCATGACATTTCGATACATTATGCCCGCAGAGGTCGATAATGAAATAATGTCCACATAGGCTGTTATGAAAAGGAAGATGCTTGTGTGGCCAATATTATACCGTATTTGCATTGCATACCATTTAGACATATATATTGGGGTCTCCGAGGTATGTACTGTTGGTCAGTATTTCTGTTTCATGCGCGCAGGTTCAGTTAAAGAGAGTGATGGTTCACGCTGGTAGGTTGCTGGTTCAGCTGACGTTGGAGCACTCTATTTGTTCCATAGTTGTATTCTAGTCTTGGTATGATAATTTATGTTGTATACTCTTTAGATGCTTGTATACGGGTGTCCTGTGGATAGTGGTTTTGTATGACCTCGACGACCTTCGTATGAGTGTGTATATATGTATAAGTCAGTTTTCTCGTCAAGAGCTTTCAAAATCTTTTGCGGCTTAGTCCGTGCTTATTGTGATTATATGGTATGATTTTGGGTACCCCGCGGGTGGGATCCGGGTGCCCTTCGCGTCCCTCCGATTTGGGTCGTGACAAACTTGGTATCAAAGCATGTCTGTCCTAGGGAGTCTACAAGCCGTGTCTAGTAGAGTCTTGTGTATGAGTATGTTGTGCACCATACTTATATGTAGGAGGCTGCCTGGCATTTAAGAATGATTTCTATTATTTCATCTCGTAAATCGTGCAGTAGAGTTGAGTCTTAAAAATTCGAGTTTAATTCGTGCTTGTTACGGTTTCGGTAACGTCGATTACCAAGGGGTTTCAGTTAGTTCATACCCGTATGGTAAATGAGTGGCTTATACCAGATGATTGATACATCAGAAGGGAAATATTATGTAATAATTTTTGAGATTATGAGGAATAGTCTCACTCTTATACAGAAGAGAAAATTCAAGCTTGAGAAGCGAAATGTTTGTTTTAGAAAGAGTAAAATAAAGGAGGTACTACACATCAGAATACAATAGTTTGTAAGGATTCGCCTTGTAGACCATATCTTATGTTTTCATGTGATTGTGAAGCGGTGAATGTGTTTTTGACTATGGGATGCGAGTTAGATATGTCACCCAAACATTCGAGGACGAATATTTCTAAGGAGGGAAGAATGTAACGACTCGTAATTTTGGACAATGATTTGAGTCCTTTAACGTAGGCAAGTAGACCCGAACCCCAGGAGATGTATGTTGTATTTACGTATGATAATAAGGAAATTAGTATATAAAAGAATGTGATCTCGAAATAATTTTGGACACAATAAGTGTGACGATGGGGATCGGGTATAAATTTGATGTGTGCACAAGGAGGTAATGGACCAGTGTCATATTACAGAAATTATGACATTAAGTATATGAAAATTTTATAAATCATTTGGATAAGTGAAGTGAGATCAAGAATTAATTATGAGTGTAATTGATTAATTGTGGGATTGATTTAATTAATGGAGGGAGGTATCTACGTGTAGATTATAAATTTTTAGTAACTAAGGCTAATAATTAAGAGTTGTGGCAGCTCGTGGGTTATCACGTGAAGTGGGATTAAATAATTGGGAAGGGACAAGAGTTAGTGGAATTGTGCACGTGTAGCTTTCATATAGATTTTAATTGATTAGGCTTTAAGGATGAAATTGGTGGCAGATGAAGGGTAAAGCAAATCGAGTTCATCTCTTCCTTCTTGTACAAAATGAGACCCAACATGTCACTTTCAACCTTGCTTTAATTTGGAAAAAGAGAGGGAGTACAATAGTAGTAGTACATGGAGAGAGAGAAACGTGTGAAGTGACTTGAAAAGAAAAAGAGAGGATAGAGTACAAACAATATATTGTTTTTCATGACCAAAATGCTCGCAGGTTCAGTTAAAGAGAGTGATGGTTCACGCTGGTAGGTTGTTGGTTCAGCTGACGTTGGAGCAATCTATTTGTTCCATAGTTGTATTCTAGTCTTGGTATGATATTTTTATGTCGTATACTCTTTAGAGGCTTGTAGACGGGTGTCCTGTGGATAGTGGTTTTGTATGACCTCGTCGGTCTTGGTATGGGTGTGTATAAATGTATAAGTCAGTTTTCTGGTCAAGAGCTTTCAAAATCTTTTGCGGCTTAGTTCGTGCTTTTTATGATTATATGGTGTGATTTGGGGTACCCGACGGGTGGGATACGGGTGCCCATCACGGCCCTCCGATTTGGATCGTGTCTAACTTGGTATCAAAGCATGTATGTCCTAGGGAGTCTACAAGTCGTGTCTAGTAGAGTCTTGTGTATGAGTATGTTGTGCACCATACTTATACGCAGGAGGCTGACTGGAATTTAAGGATGATTTCTATTCTTTCATCTCGTAAATCATGCAGTAGAGCTGAGTCTTAAGAATTCGAGTTTAACTCGTGCTTGTTACAGTTTCGGTAACGTCGATTACCAAGGGGTTTCGGTTAGTTCATACCCGTATGGTAAATGAGTGGTTTCTACCAGATGATTGATACGTCAGAAGGGAAACTTTATGTAATGATTTTCGAGATTATGAGGAATAGTCTCACTCTTATACGGAAGAGATAATGCAAGCCTGAGAAGCGAAACGTTTGTCTTAGAAAGAGTAAAATAAAGGTGGTACTACACACCAGAATACATGAGTTTGTAAGGATTCGTCTTGTAGACCTTATCTTATGTTTTCATGTGATTGTGAAGCGGTGAATGTGTTTTTGACTATGGGATGCGAGTTAGATATGTCACCCAAACATTCGAGGATGAATGTTTCTAAGGAGGGTAGAATGTAATGACTCGTAATTTTGGACAATGATTTGAGTCCTTTAACGTAGGCAAGTAGACCCGGACCCCGGGAGATGTAAGTTGTATATACGTATGCTAATAAGGAAATTAGTATACAAAAGGATGTAATCTCGAAATAATTTCGGACACAATAAGTGTTACGATGGGGATCGGGTATAAATTTGATGTGTGCTCAAGGAGGTAATGGACCAGTGTCATATTACAGAAATTATGACATTTAGTATTTGAAAATTTTATAAATCATTTTGATTTACGTGATTTGGGATCTAGAATTAATTATGTGTGTAATTGATTAATAGTGGGATTGATTTAATTAATGGAATGAGGTATCTACGTGTAGCTTATAAATTAATTTTAGCAACTGAGGCTAATACTTAAGAGTTGTCGCAGCTCGTGGGTTATCACGTGAAGTGGGATTAAATAATTGGGAAGGGACAAGAGTCAGTGGAATTGTGCACATGTAGGTTTCATATAGATTCTAATTGACTAGGCTTTAAGGACGAAATAGATGGCAGATGAAGGGTAAAGCAAATCGAGTTCATCTCTTCCTTCATGTACAAGATGAGACCCAACATGTCACTTTCAACCTTGCTTTAATTTAGAAAAAGAGAGGGAGTATAATAGTAGTAGTACATGGAGATAGAGAAACGTGTGAAGTGACTTGAAAAGAAAAAGAGAGGATAGAGTACAAACAATAGATTGTTTTTCATGACCAAAATGTGCAATTTGTCAATATTCAATATTGACAGAGAAATGGTAGATAGGTACGAATTGTTGTAGTAGATTAAGTAAGGAAAGTTTCACGACCCGACCCCAGACCCGCGACTGGTGCCCTACCTGCGCACCCTTATAGGTATATATCAGAGAAAATCAACGGAACATACATGAAACTCATAACGTACATTTAACAGGAAATAAACAACAGGTTAACCGATAAGGCTACCTCCCTGGACATGTATATATATATATATATATATATACATAACCAAAAGTAGTTACATCCTTCTTCTTTACAAACCGACCCACAAGATATGACTACAGACCTCTAAGAATTTTTGACATAACCACTGTGACGGGACAGGGCCCCGCCATACCCATGAATATACATAATCTACATCAACAGGGATCCGTACCAAAAGATAAGCCTCCGGAGTGAATTGAGCTTCTTCCCAAAAACTGAACAGAGATCCTAAGAACGAGGATCACCAACTGGGTACCTAATACCTGTGGGCATGAACTTGACCCAGAAGAAATCGATGCAACAGTGCAAGTATGAAACGGAAATAAGGTACAATAATCAAATCATAATTTTATAAAAGAATGACAGGGGCAAGTATAAAAATTTAGTACCAGATCCTACCGTGCCATTTTAACTCATGAAATCAATCATACATTAGTTGTTCTTTTCCTTCTTTCAATAAGAATTATCATCGTATTCTTACATACATACTTACGAATTTGATCCAGTTTTTCTACATAACTTACATATCTTACATAACATAATCTGACCCTTTATGGAGGGATTTCTCATTTGGGAGCTTACTTTGATTATCCATACGTGATAACGTAACCCAGCCCATTTGCGGGACACAGTGTGCTGATGAATCATGTGACATAACCCGGCCCATCTGTGGGGCTCAGTGTACTGGGGAATCTGTAGCATAACTCGGCCCGCCTGTGGGGCTCGGTGTACTGGGGAATCTGTAGCATAACCCGGCCCACCTGTGGGGCTCGGTGTAAGATGACGTAACCCGGCCTATGTGTAGGCTCGGTGCATATGGCGTAACCCGGCCTATGTGTAGGCTCGATATATCTCATAACATAACCCGGCCTATTTGTAGGCTCCGTGTGTCTCATAACATAACCCGGCCTATTTGTAGGCTCGGTGTATCTCATAACATAACCCGACCTATTTGTAGGCTCGGTGTATCTCATAACATAACCCGACCTATTTGTTGGCTCGATGTGTTTTTCCTTAAATAACATTTTAAACTACCTTTTCACTTCTTCTTAAGTCGTTATAACAACTTTCCATAAAGCTATTATAACAACCTTTCATTTTAGAGAACTTAAGACACTTTTATTTCTTATCACATTGGGGAAACTAAACCCAAAAGTACTACGTACATACATACTTAAAAAGAATCATAAAACTCCTTTCTTTTTAAAACTCAAGTTACATACTCTTTTGAAATCAATCTTCTTAATTTTTGAAATAAATTAAGATGCCATGCTTTTTAAATCAAGTCATTTCCACTTATAAAATCAAGGCTTATAGTCTTAAAACCTCGTATCATATACTCTTTAAAATCATATAACTTTCACTTATAAAAACAAGTCCCTTTTCAATTATAAATTCAAGTCATTTTCAAATATAAAATCAACTTACTCACTTCATATAAATCATGGCACATAGCTTTAAATCAAACCTCATAACTTCCTAACCATTCTTACCAACATCTCCCATAAGACTTGGTAATGACTCTTGGATAATTTAGACATACCTTTAACTTAGAATCAACAACGTGGATACTTCTTAACTTCTAAGAGTAGAAGGAATCATGAAATAATATCACATGTCTATTTCATACGTAGGATCATGCCAAAATAAGGAAGAGGTTCACATACCTCGCGACGACTAACGACACGTAGCAATATGCTCCAAAGTACTTCAACCTTGTTAGCTATTCCACCCTTCAAGTAGAATACGCTACTCGTAGTACTTCAACATATAAGGACCATAACATGTCTATCAAATCCTAGCTTTTTAACGTGGAATCATACTAAGTGTAAGGTCTCTTATTCTACAGAAAATTGGGCAGCATTTCCTTTGTTTCTACGTACTTTTCCACCTTTTTCAAGGCTCGAAATCAATAACCAACATGCCACATTTAAGGCTCAACAATTCTGTTATACCCCGTAGTTCTGGCCATGCGTGTGAGAGCGTACGAAAGAGAGTAAGACTTAAATTTTAGAAGGACAGGTTGACGGACTGTTTCAGACGGGTTTTTAGTCAACTTTGAGGCGGGTTATGACCCGTTACATCGAGAGTTCCTAGGTATTTCAAAGACCTAGTACGTAGTTTGTTGAGTCTAGTTTCCAACTCAACCAACCGTTCGTCGATAGGACATCAGAGTAGAAAGTTATGGAAGTTACAAGTTCGGCGTGATCGGACGAAAGTGTTTGGTCGAGCCACGAGGCGCGGCGCGGATGCGAGACGCGGCGCGGATGATCTGAGTGTTCACTGAAGTTGCAGCACCCGCGCGAGAAGCGAGCGCGGCGCGAAAGTTAGGAGTCGGCGAAGTTTTGACGCGGCCGGATCTGGCGTGGCGAGGCGGGTTCTGCGAAGTTGAGTGGAAAAAAATCTGAATTGTTTTGTTTTAAAAAAAGGCCATGGGAGGGTGACAAGTGTCCCCCCCCATCTGATTTTGCATGTACTACTTATTGACCAAGTCTTGAAGACTTGGTCATTCTTCAAGCTCTCATCTCTCTCTAAAAATAAAAGCTCTCCCTTCTCTCTAGAAAATCAAGAGGAAATCAAAGCTTGAGGAAAATCTGAAAAGTGTGGCAAGAAGGAAACTTGTTGGCTAGCTTGTAGGAGTTCTTGTGGTGGTGATTGTGGAAAGGAGGCTAGTGAATTGGTTGGAATATTTGGCTAAAGTTCTAAGGTAACAATTTGTCACGACCCGAACCCGGGCCCGTGACTGGTGCCTTACCCCGGGCACCCTAGTGATACAACATTAGAGAAAATCAGCGGAAATAAAAGCACGAACATGAATTAAGAGACATGATAAATAAACAGGCCAACCAAAACAGTTGCCTTCAGTATATATACATAAATACCCGAACAGTTATCCTTTTTACAAACTCTGCCCACAACACTACGGACCTAAGAAGTGACAACAACTATGACGGACGGGGCCCGCCATACCACGAATGTACAAGAACCTGCTGACTCGGGGTAACATACAAAAGATAAGCCTCAGAAACGGGGCTTCCCAACACGCTGAACTTTGATCCTATGGCGAGGATCCTGGCCGATGTACTTACTGCGGCGTGAACGCGGCCCGAAAGTCGATAACAGTACCAAGTATGAAATCAGTAAAAGGCGTAAATGAAATCATAATAGTCTATATAAAGCAGGAGACATGTATGATAACCAAACTACAGTTCACAACATAAAAGCAGTCATGTCAAGTCAGGGACTCACGCCCTCAAGTCATCCCTCATGCCCGTGGAACTCCTTCCTCACTGCCGGCAGTCTAGGTGTAAATCGTGTGGAATACGTGTCCCGGCCCATCCCGTGGGACTCGGTAAAGAATCATGTGGAATACGTGTCCCGGCCCATCCCATGGGACTCGGTGAATAATCAGATGGAATACGTGTCCCGGCCCATCTCGTGGGACTCGGTGAATAATCAGATGGAATACGTGTCCCGGCCCATCACATGGGACTCGGTGAAGAATCAGGTGAAATACGTGTCCCGGCCCATCTCGTGGGACTCGGTGGATAATCGTTCATAACAAATCAGCCGGCCCTCCATCGAGAGACGCGGTGGTATAGAAATACAGTATATGCACACAAGGCTATCAAACACAAACATAGGCAAGTTACACACAACTCAAGTTTATTTTATGCCAAAGTCCAGGTTCTGACCCCAAGGTATTACGTACGTTAAATTCTTTTTAAAAGATCCATTCCTTTTATAAAGGTCACCCGATACCCGTAGTATTAAAATAGAGTGACTCACATTTTTAGGTAAACCAAAACACTTTCCTTTTCAACATCAAGTAACAACATTCTTTTCCAAAAGTTCAAGTTTGCCTAATTTCAAACACTTAAGTCTCTTATTTTATAAAGGTTTCATAGTCCATAGACTTAATCACTTAAGAATATAATCCTCTTTCAAACAATTTGAGAAACATATGTCTTATATGTGAGTAGGTTATTCTTGTTCATAATCAATCTTATTAAAGCAGCCATGATCTAGGAAATGTAATATCATTTTGTCTCATCTTAGCTTCTATGCAGATGGAGGTTTCTACTGGTTTTAATAATACTTATTTAGTCCAAACATTTCCTTTTATTAACGCTGCAGTGGTTTGTCGATACTCATTCTGATTTCCAAAATCAGTAAAACATTATTCCTTTTAAAAACCAAGTACTCATTACTCACGAATGAGGTTTCATACTAACATCCATATTAAGTCAAGTCTCTTATCTTTTAAGATTAAGTCTCTTAACTTCTAAAAATCAGTAAACTATTCTCTTTATCTCTCTTAAGACGTTATACCTAACTTCCCATAAAGCTAGTATAACTCTTAAGTTTTCAAAACCAAGTATTACTCTTCTTTCAAAAAGGTTTCTTAATTCCTTCGAAATACTTCAAGATTCTTATCATCATACATCAAGTCAGTTATAAATCAAATCAGTTATCTTAAAAAAACCACAAAGCATTTCTTACTTACATAAAGCTGTTATAACCAACTTCCCATAAAGCCGTTATAACACTTTATGTTTTAAACCAATCAAATACGTTCAACACATGTACGTCTACCGTACTACATAGTTATACACATATCATGCTAGAAAAGATAGGAAGAGGTTCACATACCTCGCGACGATTATCGACTAAATAGCAAAACGCTCCAAGTACCTCAAACCGTCGGCTACACCTTAAGCCAAGCAGCTCACGCCACACGTAGTACTTCAACCTATAGAGGCCACAAGGCGCCTATTAACATCTAGATCTCAAAGTAGAATATTCTACGTAAATTTCGCAAAGACCTCCGCACAACAACGTAAATCTCTCTCTATCGAGGCGGCTACCAAGCCAACCGGGGGTTATAAGTCTAACCACAAGTGTACAATTCTACTTTACAGTAATGCTACACAAGTCTCATGTCTGATCCTATGTAATTACTGATTGATTCTCTTTATTAAAATTCAGGCTTAAGTCAAAAGACATTGCCGCACAATTATGTTCAGTTCTATATATAGTATACTTCAACTATATATTCCTACAACATGTAATTTCCCATTTACAATAGAAGGTCAAGAGTGTTTACCTCGATAAGCCCAAAATTATCCAAGTTTAAATGTCGATCCTGAGCAAGGTTTAGCTCCTACTCCGTGCGCTCCAACCCGCTCCAAACAACCCTTAGAAGTTCTAACCAACTTCTACCCAAATACTTCAACTATAAGTGAAGATTTACTTAGGGTTTCGTTTTTGCGACAGAGGGAAAGTATAATAGTATTTCCGGACTCTACGTATAGAGGTAACTTTGGAAAGTACTACAAGGTATATAGGCTAAAGTATTTGGGCATTACAACAATACTTGGAGAGTATTTCTATACCACAAAGGGGGGTAGTATTTCGACTAGCACAACTAGGCTGGGGAGGGTTCTCGGCTAGAACCACAAGGCAAGGGGTTGGTGAGGGCCTCCAAGAGGGGGGGAGAGGGGTGGTGTTTGGACGAGAACAAGCAAGAGGGAGAGGGAGTATTTGAGGACTTGGAAATGATTTTAGGATGAAGAAGTTCATCACTTAGGGGGGGTATTTATAGGTCAAGAAATGGCCAACCAATGGCCAAGATTCATCCAAGTGTTAGGCAAGTGTAGGGCTAGGATTAAGCCATGTGCACCTTATCCATCTACCACACCAACTTGCACAAAATATCCTACCAACTAAAGTGCTCCCATTTCGTCCATTTGCCGCCCCCACTTCCTTCCAATGTGAGGGTGACACATGTCACCCTCCCGTTGGTCCAAAATGTTTCGTCTCTCGGAAAAATCCGCAAAAATTATAAATGACATTGCCGGAATTTTCCCTTCGCGAGTTTAGTAAAACGTTTCGTCGAAAAACGACTCTTTTTGGTACTTGTGCCCAAATTTCGAACTTGCCAAATCTTAAGGCTTAAATTTTTATACGTACGCCCTCACGTACATACTCTGGAAATACGGGGTATAACATTCTCCCCTCCTTAGAAACATTCGTCCCGAATGTTCCTTCTCAAGACGGATAACGATCAAATTCCTCTAACAAGTTGTCAACGCCACACCTGGCCACGAAGTAACACACGTTCTCTTCCTTCCTTACTCGTCGTGCCCTTCTCGAACACTTGAACTCTTCTAGTATACGTACCACACTTCAGTCGTCGCTTCAGTTTCCATAATCTCATCACGCCCTTCCGGGGTGATACCTTCAAGAAGACCCACCGTCAACCAGAACTCCAAGTGTCGACGCTAATTATCCATGCGACTTCATTTCGAGCTGAAATAACCCCCACTGGATAAGCTTCAACTTATCCACATCCTGATGGATCAAGTACGGACCCACTATCTGAACTTTGCCAACCTCGAACCAACCGACTGGCAACCTATATTTCCGCCCCTACGAGGCGTCATAAGGCGATATCCGAATACTGATATGGTAGCCATTAATATACACACTCAACCAAGAGGCGAATACTCCTTACGGCTACCCCTGAAATCCAAACACTGGCCCGAGGGCGAATGCGATACTAAGACTCATCTAAGTTCCTAACCCTGCCTGGTAAAACCTCTAGAAAAAGAAATAGCCATAACATGGGCTTCACTGTCTGTCTTAAGGTGAAAGTAGGCACCTCGTGCAGCCTTACCACCTTCCTGATGTAATATCTCGCATAACCCTCTGCCGAGTAAACAGTCCTGACTGAAGGACAAGATGGGCTGACCTCATCGGCCCGACTTCCGGTCGAACGCTTTCACGAACTCGTACGATGGTTACCCAAACCTGGGCCTAGCACTCTTGTGACCCTACCACCTGGCGGGACCACCTCGAGCTGACCCCACCTCAATCCGGGTTACGGGTTGACCCGCGAATGATCCCCGACCCGACCCCAAATCGCGCCAAACTTCTTGTTCCCTGATGCGGAATAATCTTACTAATTCACGTCATGAAAGCTACCACTTCCATCTCACACTACCCATGGATTTATCCCACAACACATTTATACGCAAACCAAGTATTTCAACAAAGACTAACCGTAAAATCTTTTATTCAAGATGACCTTACATCTAAGGTCTCAACATGAAATATTCTAAGGTTCACACTTTCCATGCCCCCATACATAACCTTTCAACTAACCATGCTTTCTAACTCATAATCAACATAACGCTATCCGTACATAGCACACAATAATAAGGTCATCATATCATGCATACAAATCTCTAGAGGGTTAAGGATATACCTGAATCTACCGCCCCACTCTAATCATAGGCACCTGCGCAGGCATAGTAGAAGGCCGTGAGCAGCCATCGACCGGTAGGCTGAGTCATTCTGCCTGCATCCTTCCTATTAGGACAATTTCTCATCATATGGCCCTGACGGCCGCAGGAAAAACAAGCGCCAGTAAAAAGACGACATTCCCCGGGATGACGTCTGCCACATCGTGCACACTGAGGAAAACCTGAACCCGACTGGCTAGAACCCATGTATATCTGTGAACTAAGCCACGAGCCACGACCCGGCTCGAATACCGGCGTCACGAAGGCGCGGAGGACCACTCTGCACTGGCGGAGGTACATAACTAGTCTGTTGTTGAGGCGGCCCGCCTCGAAAGTTACCAAAGGACCCTGCTGTTCTGGCCCTCTTCTGCTGATCCCAGTCATTCCGTCGACCTCTCCGTGCCTCACATCCTAGTGCATGAGCCTGCATGTGGGCAATGTCCATGCGGTGAAGAGCTACACCGCACAAGCCTCGCCAAGTAATCATCTAGCGGTGGCGTAGCGGTGTACTGCCCTCCATATCGGCTACTACGCGGGAACATACCGAGCTAATGAGTCGAATTCCACATTGTACTCTCTAACCGTCCCGCCTCAACGTCAAAAATCTGCCGGCCGAGCCCTCCTCATCCGTAGGGGCAAGAAATATGCAAGAAAAGTCCTGAGAACTTCGTCCCAAACGGTGGAGGTGCATGCTCTCCGGGACAGCTCGCGAATCAAACGATCATTGCAGATCACGCGGTGATGCGAACCAATACCACCGACCGCCTGCGAGACTCGATCACTCTCATGATCGTGTGTTGTCGGATAAACTCCTGAGGGTCATCCTCAGCTCTCGATCCATAGAACACTGGCGGGCTACAACTCAGAAAGTCCCGTAGCCTCAAACTGTCTGCTCGGGGGTGAACTACGGGTGCTACTGGGACTGGAACTGCTGCATCCAGCCTATCCTCATATCTGGCCACGACCCTGGCCAGTAACTGGGCCATCTCCTTGTACCCCATCTCATCTGCTCCAGGCTGTGGGACTGGAGGCTCAGGTACTGTAGTCTCAGCAGCCACTGCTGCGGCTCTAAACTCTGCCGGCGCTGGCGGCGTCGCAAAACTCGCCGTCTGAAGCACTATCTCAGGTAACGACTGGGCCTCTGCCCCGGTAACCCTCCGTGCTCTACTCGCAGCTCCCTCGGCTGCCTTGCCCTTCTGGGCCCGGGTTGCCTTACGCGGAGGCATAACTGGTAAAGGAAAGGAATACGTCAGAGGGGTCCAACTTATCACACGGCTCTAAGGCACGATCTCAGAATGAGAAGAATGGAAACCAATCCTAAATGTCCTATAGCCTCCTGATTATAGATGTGGTGCACAACACACCGATAATCAAGACTCTACTAGACACGGTCTGTAGACTTTCCGAGGATTAATCGCTCACGATACCACTTTTGTCACGGTAGAACCGGGCGTGGATCGTGCCTACCGGGCACCGTAGTGATACAACATCAGAGTAAATCAGCGGAAATAAAATCACGAACATGAATTATGAGACATGATAAATAAACAGGCCAACAAGCGGTTGCCTTGGTATATATACATAAATACGACGATTATCTTTTTACAAACTCGCCACAAGCGATTACTCTGCACCTCTAGAAGTGACAACAACTATGACGGGGCGGGGCCGCCATACCACGAATGTACAAGAACTACGGACTCGGGTAACATACCAAAAGATAAGCCTCAGAAGAAACGGGCTTCCCAACCTGAACTTTGATCCTATGGCGAGGATCCACAACCGATGTACTTACACTGCGGCATGAACGCGGCCCGAAGGAGTCGATCTAACAGTACCAAGTATGTGGCAGTAAAGGCGTAAATGAAATCATAATAGTCTATATAAAGCGGGAGACATGTATGATAACCAAACTACGATTCACAACATAAAAGCGATGTCAAGTCGTGGACTCACGCCTCAAGTCATCCTCATGCGTGGAACTCCTTCCTCACCGCCGGCTGCGATGCAGGTGTAAATCGTGTGGAATACGTGTCGGCCCATCAGTGGGACTCGGTAAAGAATCATGTGGAATACGTGTCCCGGCCCATCCTATGGGACTCAGTGAATAATCAGATGGAATACGTGTCCCGGCCCATCTCGTGGGACTCGGTGAATAATTAGATGGAATACGTGTCCCGGCCCATCCCATGGGACTCGGTGAAGAATCAGGTGAAATACGTGTCCCGGCCCATCTCGTGGGACTCGGTGGATAATCGTTCATAACAAATCAGCCGGCCCTCCATCGAGAGACGCGGTGGTATAGAAATACAGTATATGCACACAAGGCTATCAAACACAAACATAAGCAAGTTACACACAACTCAAGTTTATTTTAGGCCAAAGTCCAGGTTCTGACCCCAAGGTATTACGTACGTTAAATTCTTTTTAAAAGATCCATTCCTTTTATAAAGGTCACCCGATACCCGTAGTATTAAAATTGAGTGACTCACATTTTTAGGTAAACCAAAACACTTTCCTTTTCAACATCAAGTAACAACATTCTTTTCCAAAAGTTCAAGTTTGCCTAATTTCAAACACTTAAGTCTCTTATTTTATAAAGGTTTCATAGTCCATAGACTTAATCACTTAAGAATATAATCCTCTTTCAAACAATTTGAGAAACATATGTCTTATATGTGAGTAGGTTATTCTTGTTCATAATCAATCTTATTAAAGCAGTCATGATCTAGGAAATGTAATATCATTTTATCTCATCTTAGCTTCTATGCAGATGGAGGTTTCTACTGGTTTTAATAATACTTATTTAGTCAAAACATTTCCTTTTATTAACGCTGCAGTGGTTTGTCGATACTCATTCTGATTTCCAAAATTAGTAAAACATTATTCCTTTTAAAAACCAAGTACTCATTACTCACGAATGAGGTTTCATACTAACATCCATATTAAGTCAAGTCTCTTATCTTTTAAGATTAAGTCTCTTAACTTCTAAAAATCAGTAAACCATTCTCTTTATCTCTCTTAAGACGCTATACCTAACTTCCCATAAAGCTAGTATACCTCTTAAGTTTTCTAAACCAAGTATTACTCTTCTTTCAAAAAGGTTTCTTAATTCCTTCGAAATACTTCAAGATTCTTATCATCATACATCAAGTCAGTTATAAGTCAAATCAGTTATCTTAAAAAAACCACAAAGCATTTCTTACTTACATAAAGCTGTTATAACCAACTTCCCATAAATTCGTTATAACACTTTATGTTTTAAACCAATCAAATACGTTCAACACATGTACGTCTACCGTACTACATAGTTATACACATATCATGCTAGAAAAGATAGGAAGAGGTTCACATACCTCGCGACGATTATCGACTAAATAGCAAGCGCTCAAGTACCTCAAACCGTCGGCTACACCTTAAGCCAAGCGGCTCACGCCACGTAGTACTTGACTATAGAGGCCACAAGGCGCCTATTAACATCTAGATCTCAACGTAGAATATTCTACGAAATTTGTGACACTCTCCCCACTGTTATACCGTATTTCCGGAGTATATGCGCGGGACGACGTAGAAAAGTTTGTGCCTTAAAGTGCTTGGCGAATTTTATTTGTGCATAACACCGGTTAGAGTCGTTTTTAGTGAAACGTTTTCCACGACTTTCGTAGGGAATTTCGGCTATGTCATTTCTTATTTTTGCGGATTTTTAGAGGCGAAACATTTTGGACCAACGAGAGGCGACACTTGTCACCCTCTCATTGATGGAGTGTGGCGGTCAAGCTTGGACGATTTGGGTGAGTTTTGTCAAGTAGTTGGTAGGATATTTTGTGGGTAGATGGATAAGGTGCACTTGGCATGATCTTGGCCCTACACTTGCATAGCACTTGGCTAGATCTTGACCGTTGGTTGGCCTTGGCTTGTACTATAAATACCCCTTTTGGAAGACTTATTCATCCTAAAATGTTCTAAGTCTTAGAAACCCTCCTCCCTTCATGTTGTTCGTCCTCTCCCCTTGTGAGGCTTAGCCGAGAGTTCCTTCCCCTACCCAGGCAGAGTACCCCACAGTGGGGTAGTAGGGTATACACCCCTTGGGGTGTTGTCTCGTATATATACCCCCCCTCTTGGTAGAAATACTCTCAAAAGTATTGTTATAATGCCCAAATTACCTTAGCCATATACCTTGTAGTATTCTAAGGATACCTATACGAAAAGCCCAGAAAATACTATTATACTTCCGTCAGTCACAAAACCGAAACCCTAGGAAAATCTCCATAGTCCGTTGGAGTATTGTGTAGAAGTTGGTTATAAATTCTAAGGGTGGTTTAGAGCGGGTTGGAGCGCTCGGAGTTGGAGCTAAACGATTGCCCAGGATCGACTTTATGCTTGGATAATTATGGGCTTATTGAGGTAAATATCTTGTCCCTCTATTGTAATTGGAAATTTCATATTGTTAGAATATATAGTTGAAGTATACTATATATAGAACTGAACGTAGTTATTGGCAATGTCTTTTGACTTAATCCTGAATAATACTTACGGCAATGTCTTGCGACTTAAGCCTGAATTTAAAGAAGATTACTGAACTGTAATTACTTAGGGCTGTATTACAGTAGACTTGTGAAGTAGTACCGTGGTGTCGAATTGTACCAGTTAGGGTTAGATGTATAACCCCCCCCCCCCTGGTTGGCTTGGTAGCCGGCCTCGATAGAGGAGGAGATTTCTGTTGTTGCGGGGAGGTCTTTGCCGAATTTTACGTAGAATGTTCTGAAGAGACCTTATGTTAATAAGCGCCTTGTGGCCTTATAGGTGGAAGTACTATGCGTGGCGCGATCTACTTGGCTTAGGGAGTAGCGGCGGTTTGAGGTACTTGGGCGTTTTGCTATTAGTCGATAATCGTCGCGGTATGTGAACCTCTTCCTATCTCTTCTAGCATGATATGTGTGAACTATGTAGTACGGTAGGCGTACATGTGCTAAATGTATGTGATTGGTTTAAACCATAAAGTGTTATAACGACTTTATGGGAAGTTGGTTATATGACTTTATGTTGGTAAGAAAATACATGTGGTTTTAAAAGGTCTTGATTTGAACTATAAGCGGCTTGTTATGTGTTAATAAAGAACTTGAAGTATTTCAAAAGATTTTGAATCATTTTGAAAGAAGAAGTAATACTTGGTTTTGAAAAACTTAAGAGTTATACTAGCTTTATGGGAAGTTAGGTATAACGGCTTAAGAATGTTTCTTGATTTGGAAATCGAGAATGTGTATCGACAAACCAACTGCAGCGTTAATAAAAGGAAATGTTTTGACTAATTAAGTATTATTAAAACCGAGAAACTTCCATCTGCATAGAAGCTAAGATGAGACAAAATGATATTTCTAGATCATGGTCAACGTAATAAGATTGTTATAAACAAGAATATCCTACTCACATATAAGACTTATGTTTCTCAGATAGTTTTAAGGAGAATTATATTCTCAAATGAATAAGACTATGAACTACGAAACCTTTCTAAAATGAGAAACTTGAACATTGGAAATTAGGCAAACTTGATCATTGGAAAAGAATGTTGCTACTTGATTTTACAAAGAGAAGTAATTGATTTACTTTAAAAGGATAGTCACTCTATTTTATACTACGGGTATTGTGTGACATTGTGAAATGCGTATCTTTTAAAGAGTTGATGTATGAAGTACTTTGGGGATAAAAACCCGATTTTGTTAATCATATAGTAGAAGGTACCTTGTGTGAACAACTTGATTGTATTGGTTTGTGATAGCCTTGTAATACTTTCTTGATTTCGTTGATAAGTAAACGTGTTGGGATGCTACGTGTGTTAGTATCTTGTGATGTTTGTGTGAAGGGTTTCCTTGATTGTGCTTATTAACTATCGGTCGTTATGATAGTATTGTGGCATTCATCTCTTGAGATGATTAGGGTTAATTGCCCTCCGTGCGGGGTAGACTTCGGTAGTCGATGGACCTATGATTCGAGAATACCTCACGCAGTCCCGGGGCTATGCGAGCTACGAGTTCGAGTTAGTGTCGTCCTTTATGGGCATGCGGTCCGTGGCCGTGCGGTGCGAAGTCGAGGACAATGCCGGGAGTAGCTACCGATGCGGGAATACCTCATGCGGGCGATGAGATTGGCCTACGCGAGTGCGGGAGTTCGAGGTTAGGCAGCGTCGATCTGCGGGCAAGCGGCGGCTTTGATCATGTGGCGGTCCAGACAGATCTTATGATACGATTCATGACCTTGTTGATGCGTGGGTTTTAGTAGTCGGCTATGCCTTCGTACTTACCGTCTGAGTTTTATTATGACACGGTGGGACACGGTGTTCATGTGTGTTCCTTGGTGCTTTTATATCATAGGCATGGCGGTGAGGAAGGTATTCCACGCATGATTGATGTTGTGGGCTGAGACCCATTGTTATACTTGAGTGATGACTTGAGGCGTGAGTCCCTAACTTGACATGTTGCTTTGTTGTAAGCGTAGTTTGGTTATCATACATGTCTCTGCTTTATATTTGCTATGATTTCATTTACGATATGTATTTTGATTTCACATACTAAATTTTTGTTATCGACCTCCTTGGGGCTGCGTTCATGCCGCAGTTGAGGTACACCGATCGTTGATCCTAGCTCTCGAGTCACGGTTTGACGTTTGGGAAGCTCGTTTCTCGGAGGCTTATCGGTGGTATAGTCCCCTGCGTCGTAAGTGTTTACATTCGGGGTTTGGCGGGGCCACTGTCCCGCCATTATTGTCGTATCATTCTTAGAAGTGCATGAAATCTTGTTGTGGCGGGGTTTGTAAAAAGGATTAAACTGTTCATGTTGAAAAAGTTGCTATTTATATATATCCGAAGGTAACAGTTTTAGTTGCTTTGTCTTATTTCATTGTCTTATTACACTTTGGTTTCATGTATTGTCTTTATGTTCCGATTACTCGATGTATGTCTACTTGGGTGCGGGGTAAGGCACGATCACGGGCGGGTTGGTCGTGACAAAAGTGGTATCGAGCGATTAATCCTCGGAAAGTGTCTCTGATCGTATCGATGAGTCTTGATTATCGGTGTGTTGTGCACCACACCATAATCGAGGAGGCTATAGGGTATTTAGGATTGGTTTCTATTCTTCTCACTCCGAGGTCGTGCCTTAGAAACGTGTTGTAAGTTAGACCTCGGCGTATTTCTTTCCACCGCTATGCCTCGCGTGAGCAACCGGGCAGGAGGCAAAGCGGCGGAGGCTGCGAGTAGAGTTGAGAGGGTTGCGAGGCACAGGCCCAATCTTTACCTAGGGTAGTGCTTGTTCGGGGATTTACTGCGCCACTAGCTTGAGAGTTTGCAGCGGCGGCGATCCTACTGCGGCCATGATATATGAACGCCCGATTCCACGGCCAGAACAGAGAATTTAGATTGCAAAGCGACCACATTACTAGCTATAGATTTGGCTACGAGTATACCGATGTACTGCGAGTCTTGAGGACTATCTAAAGAGGGTTGTGCAAGAGTAATTCTTGATTGAAGCTTGAGCATGGCACGTATGCGGGCTTATGCGCGGCCGAGACGATGTAGAGATCGGCAGGTTAACGAAGGACACGAAGAGGCGAGCGGCAAGGTCCTTTAGTAACTTTGGCGAGTCGCCTCACGGCCGATTAGATTATGCACATCCACGGTGCGTGAGGTCCTCCACGAATTTCGGGGCGTTCGGGTATGCGGGAGTTGGTCGAGCTCGAGCTTAGGTTCCACGACTCCGTAGTTCGGCCATCAGTTGATTTCTCGGTGTTCACATGTGGCGTCATCGAGGAATGTCGTCTTTTAGTTGGTGCGTGTTGTACCTATGACCGTCGAGTGCATTGTCGAAAGAGTGTCCTTGCGGGAGGACTTAGCCTTCGGATCGGTGGGTAGTTCGTCATCTTCCTTAGCTATCGCCTACAGGCGAGTTTGATTAGAACGACTAAGGGAGTGAAGCGATGAACATAGATCTATCCTTAACCCTCTAGAGTTTTGTATAGGTGATAAGGTGAGTATACCTTAGGTGCTATGTTACGATAGCGTGTGTTAGTTGTGATTTGAAATCATGGTTGTTTAGCAGAGTAAGATTTTGGGGATAGAAAGTGTGAGCCTTAGAGCTTTATACGTAGAGACCTTAGAGGTGAGGCCATCTCGAGAAAAAGGTGTAGTGTTATGTTTGACCCTTATCGGAGTGCATAGTGCACGTGAGTTATGTTGGGACAGGTCCTAGTAGCGTGGAATGAAGAGGGTAGTTGAGCTAAGAAGACCGCTAGGTTTCGTAACGTGATTAGTGAGATTGTTCGGTTGGGAGCTAGTATGATGCGGCGTTGCGGGTCGGGTTGAGCCCGCGTTGCGGGTCAACCCGCGGCAGGTTTGGTGGTGGGGTCGGTTGTGGTGGTCCCGCTTGTGGTAGGTCACGAGGGTGTTAGGCCCATGTTGATTAACAGCGTCGAGTTCGTGGATCGTTCGGCCGGTGGTCGGTCGATGGGGCAGCCCATCGTGTTCTTCGTTCGGGCCGTTTACTCGGTGTGTTGAGTTATCCGAAGGGTTGAAAGGCTGCGGGTGCCTACCTTCACCTTATGTCAGCGGTGAAGCCCGAGTTGTGGCTATTTTCGTTTTCTAAAAGTTTACGAGCGGGGTTAGGAACTCGGGTGAGTCTCGAGAATCGCATTCGCCTCGGGCGGTGTTTGGAATTTGAGGATAGTTGTAGGGATTGTTGTCTCTGTGGAGGTAGTGTTTGATCTACCATTTCGGTGTTCGGATATCGCCTTATGAAGCCTTGTAAGAGGCGGAAGTGTAAGTTGTCGGTCGATTGGTTCGATGTTGGCAAGGTTGAGCAGTTGGTTGAGCTTGTTCCGGTAATTTGTGGATAGTGAAACTTGTCTAGAAGAGGTTACGGCGGCTCGGAGGAATCGTGCGGATAATCGGCGGCGCTTAGAGTTGAGTTGACGGTCGGTCTTCTTGAAAGTACCACCGGGTTTGGGTGCGACGAGTTTTGGAAAGCAGAGGAACTTAGCCCGAGTTACTTTGGGCCTTTGTGAGTTCATGTGAAGGATAGGCGGGTTGCCTATATGTTAGCATTTGCCGTCCGGCGTAGGAAGCGATCGTCCGATCTTTTGTATTGTGATGTTCGGAAATATCGAAGATCCATCAGTGTTCGATTAATGATGACCACGTTAGAGATAGTAACCGAGTTTTGGAAAGCGACGATATCGAAATGTGGAAAGAGTTCGGTATCGACATCCTCGAGGATCGCATGCGGCCCGGTACCATTTGTTAGTCGTCGGAGCAAGGCTCGCGACAAAGTGACAAAAGTGGTACCATTTGTTGGGTCGCCTGAGAAGGTTAATGCCTCAGGCAAAGTGACAAAGTGGTATCTACGACGAGTAAAGAGAAGCGAGCATGTATGGCGGCGTAGATGTGATCATTTCTTTTTTGTAAAGAGAAGGTGCGAAGGAAGTTTATTTTAGACCCCGGTGAGAAGTGTTTTGTGGTGATGATTAGAGGTGTTTTCCTCGTGGGCTTAGATAGAAGTATGTGCGCGGGTGTTTACGTGGCGGTGTGGCGGGATTGTTCTCGTAAGTATAGTAGTGAAGACTATCTGGCGCGTTTGTTTTGAGACTTAGAAGGAACATTCGGACGAATGTTTCTAAGGAAGAGAGAATGTTATACCGTATTTCCAGTATATGCGAGGGCGTGCGTAGAAAAGTTTGTGCCTTAAAGTGCTTGGCGAATTTTATTTGTGCATAACACGGTTAGAGTCGTTTTTAAACGTTTTCCACGACTTCGTAGGGAATTTCGGCTATGTCATTTCTTATTTTTGCGGATTTTTCAGAGACGAAACATTTTGGACCAACGAGAGGCGACACTTGTCACCTCTCATTGATGGAATGTGGCGGTCAAGCTTGGGCGATTTGGGTGATTTTTGTCAAGTAGTTGGTAGGATATTTTGTGGGTAGATGGATAAGGTGCACTTGGCATGATCTTAGCCTACACTTGCATAGCTTGGCTAGATCTTGACCATTGGTTGGCCTTGGCTTGTCTATAAATACCCCCTTTTGGAAGACTTATTCATCCTAAAATGTTCTAAGTCTTAGAAACCCTCCACTCCCTTCATGTTGTTCTCGTCCTCTCCCCTTGTGAGGCTTAGCAGAGTTCCTTCCCACCCTTGGCGAGAGTACCCCCACAGTGGGGTAGTAGGGTATACACCCCTGTGGTGTTGTCTCGTATATATACCCCTCTTGGTAGAAATACTCTCAAAGTATTGTTATAATGCCCAAATTACCTTAGCCATATACCTTGTAGTATTCTAAGGATACCTATCTGAAAAGCCAGAAAATACTATTATACTTAGTCCACAAAACCGAAACCACAGGAAAATCTCCATAGTCCGTTGGAGTATTGTGTAGAAGTTGGTTAGAACTTCTAAGGGTGGTTTAGAGCGGGTTGGAGCGCTCGGAGTTGGAGCTAAACGATTGCCCAGGATCGACTTTATGCTTGGATAATTATGGGCTTATTGAGGTAAATATCTTGTCCCTCTATTGTAATTGGAAATTTCATATTGTTAGAATATATAGTTGAAGTATACTATATATAGAACTGAACGTAGTTATTGGCAATGTCTTTTGACTTAAGCTGAATAATACTTACAGAATGTCTTGCGACTTAAGCTGAATTTAAAGAAGATTCTTGAACGTAATTACCTAGGGTTGTATTCAGAGACTTGTGAAGTAGTACAGTGGGTAGAATTGTACGTTAGGGTTAGATGTATAACCCCACTGGTTGGCTTGGTAGCCGGCCTCGATAGAGAGGAGATTTACGTTGTTGCGGGGAAGTCTTTGAATTTTACGTAGAATGTTCTCTGAAGAGACCTTATGTTAATAAAGCGCCTTGTGGCCTTATAGGTGGAAGTACTATGCGTGGCGCGATCTACTTGGCTTAGGGAGTAGCGGCGGTTTGAGGTACTTGGGCGTTTTGCTATTAGTCGATAATCGCGCGAGGTATGTGAACCTCTTCCTATCTCTTCTAGCATGATATGTGTGAACTATGTAGTATGGTAGACGATACGTGTGCTAAATGTATGTGATTGGTTTAAAACATAAAGTGTTATAACGACTTTATGGGAAGTTGGTTATAACTTTATGTTGGTAAGAAAATACATGTGGTTTTAAAAGGTCTTGATTTGAACTATAACTGGCTTGTTATGTGTTAATAAAGAACTTGAAGTATTTCAAAAGATTTTGAATCATTTTGAAAGAAGAAGTAATACTTGGTTTTGAAAAACTTAAGAGTTATACTAGCTTTATGGGAAGTTAGGTATAACGGCTTAAGAATGTTTTACTGATTTCGGAAATCAGAATGTGTATCGACAAACCACTGCAGCGTTAATAAAAGGAAATGTTTTGACTAATTAAGTATTATTAAAACCAGTAGAAACTTCCATCTGCATAGAAGCTAAGATGAGACAAAATGATATTTCCTAGATCATGGCTGATGTAATAAGATTGTTATAAACAAGAATATCCTACTCACATATAAGACTTATGTTTCTCATATAGTTTTAAGGAGAATTATATTCTCAAATGAATAAGACTATGAACTACGAAACCTTTCTAAAATGAGAAACTTGAACATTGGAAATTAGGCAAACTTGATCATTGGAAAAGAATGTTGCTACTTGATTTTACAAAGAGAAGTAATTGATTTACTTTAAAAGGATAGTCACTCTATTTTATACTACGGGTATTGTGTGACATTGTGAAAGTAACGTATCTTTTAAAGAGTTGATGTATGAAGTACTTTGGGGATAAAAACCCGATTTTGTTAATCATATAGTAGAAGGTACCTTGTGTGAACAACTTGATTGTATTGGTTTGTGATAGCCTTGTAATACTTTCTTGATTTCGTTGATAAGTAAGCGTGTTGGGATGCTACGTGTGTTAGTATCTTGTGATGTTTGTGTGAAGGGTTTCCGCGATTGTGCTTATTAACTATCGGTCGTTATGATAGTATTGTGGCATTCATCTCTTGAGATGATTCCGGGTTAAGCGCCTCCGTCTGGGGTAGACTCAGCGGGTCGATGGACCTATGATTCGAGAATACCTCATGCAGTCCGGGCCTATCTTGAGCTACGAGAGTTCGTGTTAGTGTCGTCCTTTATGGGCATGCGGTCCGTGGCCATGCGGATGCGAAGTCGGGGCGATCTTGGGAGTAGCTACCGATGCGGGAATACCTCATGCGGGCGATGAGATTGGCCTATGCGGAGCTGCGGGAGTTCGAGGTTAGGCAGCGTACATGATCTGCGGGCAAGCGGCGGCTTTGATCATGTGACGGTCAGACAGATCTTATGATCTGATTCGCGACCTTGTTGGTGCGTGGGTTTTTAGTAGTCGGCTATGCCTTCGTACTTACCGTCTGATTTTATTATGACACAGTGGGACACGGTGTTCATGTGTGTTCCTTGGTGCTTTTATATCATGGCTGCTGGCGGTGAGGAAGGTATTCCAGGCATGATTGATGTTGTGGGCACGAGACCCATTGTTATACTTGAGTGATGACTTGAGGCGTGAGTCCACAACGACATGATCGCTTTGTTGTAAGCGTAGTTTGGTTATCATACATGTCTCTGCTTTATATGGCGCTATGATTTCATTTACGTATGTATTTTGATTTCACATACCGGTACTGTTATCTGACCTCGCCGGCTGCGTTCATGCCGAGTTGAGGTACACGATCGTTGATCCTAGCTCTCGAGTCACAGTTTGGCGTTTGGGAAGCTCCGTTTCTCGGAGGCTTATCGGTGGTATAGTCCCAATGCGTCGTAAGTGTTTACATTCGGGGTTTGGCGGGCCCTGTCCCGCCATTGTTGTCGTATCATTCTTAAGGTCTGTAATCTTGTTGTGGCGGGGTTTGTAAAAAGGATTAAACATTCATGTTGAAAAAGTTGCTATTTATATATATCGAAGGTAACCGTTTTTAGTTGCTTTGTCTTCTTATTTCACTTGTCTTATTACACTTTGGTTTCATGTATTGTCTTTATGTTCCGTGATTACTACGATGTATGTCTACTTGGGTGCCGGGTAAGGCACGATCACGGGCAGGTTGGTCGTGACACCCCCGCACATGGCAGCGTAAATCTCTCTCTATCGAGGCCGCTACCAAGCCAACCACGGGGGGTTTATACGTCTAACAGGGCGTGTACAATTCTACTTCACGCGATGCTACAAGTCTCATGTAATATCTATGTAATTACAGTTCAGTTCTCTTCTTTAAAATTCAGGCTTAAGTCAAAAGACATTGCCGCACAATTATGTTCAGTTCTATATATAGTATACTTCAACTATATATTCCTACAACGTGTAATTTCCCATTTACAATAGAAGGTCAAGAGTGTTTACCTCGATAAGCCCAAAATTATCCAAGTTTAAATGTCGATCCTGAGCAAGGTTTAGCTCCTACTCCGTGCGCTCCAACCCGCTCCAAACAACCCTTAGAAGTTCTAACCAACTTCTACCCAAATACTTCAACTATAAGTGAAGATTTCCTTAGGGTTTCGTTTTTGCGACAGAGGGAAAGTATAATAGTATTTCCGGACTCTACGTATAGAGGTAACTTTGGAAAGTACTACAAGGTATATGGGCTAAAGTATTTGGGCATTACAACAATACTTGGAGAGTATTTCTATACCACAAAGGGGGGTAGTATTTCGACTAGCACAACTAGGCTAGGGGGAGGGGGTTCTCGGCTAGAACCACAAGGCAGGGGGGGGGTTTCGGCCGAGGGCCTCCAAGAGGGGGGGAGAGGGGTGGTGTTTGGACGAGAACAAGCAAGAGGGAGAGGGAGTATTTGAGGACTTGGAAATGATTTTAGGATGAAGAAGTTCATCACTTAGGGGGGGTATTTATAGGTCAAGAAATGGCCAACCAATGGCCAAGATTCATCCAAGTGTTAGGCAAGTGTAGGGCTAGGATTAAGCCATGTGCACCTTATCCATCTACCACACCAACTTGCACAAAATATCCTACCAACTAAAGTGCTCCCATTTCGTCCATTTGCCGCCCCACTTCCTTCCAATGTGAGGGTGACACATGTCACCCTCCCGTTGGTCCAAAATGTTTCGTCTCTCGGAAAAATCCGCAAAAATTATAAATGACATAGCCGGAATTTTCCCTTCGCGAGTTTAGTAAAACATTTCGTCGAAAAACGACTCTTTTTGGTACTTGTGCCCAAATTTCGAACTTGCCAAATCTTAAGGCTTAAATTTTTATACGTACGCCCTCACGTACATACTCTGGAAATACGGGGTATAACACAATTCCTCCTCTCTTTGTTGGTTTTTGGTGTTGCATGTGAAGAAGAAAGAACTTGTAGTCGAAAATATTGCTCTTAGATAAATTGCATGTAAGAAATATGGGTTGGATATGAAAGAATTGGATAAGAAGGTTATGTGAGCATGTTGTAGCCAAAATACTACCTTTAACTTATTGATTTAGTTAATATGCATTGTGGGGCAGAATTTTACACACCAAAGATTAGGTGTGTAATCCCCTTGTATTGATTGGATTGTTGGGCCTTAAAAGTAGCGTTTGGATGTTAAATTCGGCCTTGAAAGAGGTGGCAAAGTATGTAGAAACAAAGGAAATGCTGCTCGATTTTCCATAGAATTTAGTAACTTCGCACTTGGAATATTCTACGTTGAAACTAGAGGTTAATAAACGTATTATGGTCATTATAAGTTGACGTATTACGTGCGGTATTTTGGACTTAGCAAGTGGATTGACCCGAAGAGATATGTGGAACCTTCTTACCTCTTGAGCATGAATAGTTGCATCTATGTAGTACGGTAGACGTACAAGGCTTTGATATTCCTTACTCGTTTTAATGATGTCTTAAGTTTCAAAGTCAAGGGACTTGAAGTGTTTTAAGTATACGATACTTGTTTCGTTTTAAAAGTATAAGTCCCTTGGATGTAGGGAAATATATTTGACTAATGTATAACGTTAATATAACGACTTTATGGGAAGTTGGTTGTATTGACTTTTTGGAAGGTTAACAAAGAAAGATTTACTCTATGTAAAATAAGTACGGATAAACGATTTGAATTTGTGAGAGGCAAATTGTTTTTAGGCATTAATTGACTAAGGTTTTAAAAGTAATGAAGTCACTTGATTTAGAAGTCTAGTATATTTCTAAAAGAAACGTGACTTGTCTTGAAAAGTAGTGGTGACTTGATACTACGGTTACTAGTACCTTGGGAGTTTTACAATAAAAAGGAGTCATTTTCTTAAAAGGTTTAAGGTACGTGGTACTCGGGTTGAATACCCGGATTTTCTTTTAAAATGACATGTTAGTGTCTTAAGTAAACTAAAATGAGAGGATATACTATTAATATTAGTAAGAAGTTAGGGGATATTCTTAGCTTGCTTACGTTATGATAAGCCGGTAGCGCTTATGTTATGTATGATAGCCGGTTGTGCTGAGTTATGTATTATTATTATTATTATTACTACTTATGCCATGGATTTGCTACCCATGATGCGAGTGCGGCGCTTGTACTCATGCGGGCCCACCGGGTCCATGCGGGTGAAATAGTCTCATGCGGGTGAAATAGTCTCATGCGAGGCGGATGACCTCATGTGGGTGAAATAGTCCCATGCGGGTGAAATAGTCCCATGCGAGGCGAATGACCTCATGCGGGTCCACATGACCTATGCGGGTGAAATAGTCCCAGGAGTAGGATTGCTTAATGATACTACGGGCGAGAGACCCTGTTTTGATCATGAGCCTCCTATTTTTATGCAGTAAAGTTTATACTTGTTACTCTCATTGTTAGTAAGGCACAGTGTACTGTATTTTGACTTTCTTCCATGACTCCAGTTTATTTTAAACTTATGATATTATTACAGTATTTTCCAGATTTACATACTTGGTACATATTGTATCGACCCCTTCCTGGGCCTGCGTTCACTGCCGAGTAAGGGTAAGAAGGTGGTGGATCCTCATTCTTAGGATCTTGCTCAGGTGTCAGAAGCTCCATTTCTCCGGAGGCTCGACTTTTGGTACGGTTCTCCCTGGTGTTGAAGATATTTGTACATTCAGGGGTATGACGAGGCTCTGTCCCGTCATAGTGATTACTCATTCTTAGAGGCCTGTAGTCCTGTCATAACTTGGGTTGTTAAGGATGTAACTGTTCAGCTTTGTTATATTTATAGGTAGCCATTTTGGGTTAGCATGCTTATATTCTATATGGGTTCTTATTGTGAGTTTATTTTCCGCTGGGTTTCTCTGATGACGTATCACAAGGGTGCCCGGGGTAAGGCACCAGTCACGGGTCCGTGGTCGGGTCGTGAAAAAAGTGGTATCAGAGCAGTTAATCCTCGGAAAGGGTCTACAGGCCGTATCTAGTAGAGTCTTGATTATCGGTGTGTTGTGCACCACATCTATAATCAGGAGGCTACAGGATATTTAGGATTGGTTTCCATTCTTTCACTCTAAGATCGTGCAATAGAGCTATGTTATAGGTTGAACTTCCTCTGACATATTTTTATGTATCAGTTATGCCTCCACGCAAGGCAACCGCGGCCCAGAAGGGCAAGGCAGCTGAGGGAGCTGCTAGTATGACACAGAGGGTTATGAGGGCACAGGCCCAGTCTGTACCTGAGATGATGTTCCGGACGGCGACTTCCACGACGTCGCCACCCCCAGCAGAGTTCGGGGCAACAGCAACGGCTACTGAGACCGCGATACCTGAGCCTCCAGTTACAAAGCCTGGAGCAGAGGAGATGGGTTACAAGGAGATGGCCCATTTATTAGCCAGGATCGTGGCTAGGCAGGAGGACAGACGGGAGGCAGTGGTTCCGGTTGTACCCGTAGTCCACCCCAGATCTGATAGCTTGAGACTGGGGGACTTTTTGAGTTGCAGCCCACCAGAGTTCTATGGGTCGAGGCCTGAGGATGATCCTCAGGAGTTTATCCGACGATTCTGACGGATCATGAGAGTGATCGGGGCTTGAGCAGTCGGTATTATTGGGTTTACATCGGCTGCGGGATACTGCAGTTGACTGGTATGATTCATGGGAACTATCCCGGGGGGAGCATGCGCTTCCAGCTGTTTGGGACAAGTTCTCAGAGGCGTTCCTTAGCCATTTCTTGCCTCCGCAGATGAGGAGAGCTCGGGCCGATAGATTTTTGATCTCGAGGCAGTGGGCGGGCGGTCCGAGTACAACGTAGAGTTTGACTCGTTGGCTCGGTATGTACCCGCTTTAGTATACATGGAGGCGGTGCACCGCTATGTCACAGGGCTCGATGATTACTTGGTCGAGAGTTGCACTGGAGTAGATCTTCAGCCGGGCATGGACATTGCCCGCATGCAGGCATATGCCCGCAGGTGTGAGCGTAGGCCGGCAGTTGGAGTATCAGCGAAGAGGCCGAGATAGCAGGGTCCTCTGGTAGTTTTCGAGGTAGACAACCTCAGCAGCAGACCATATTTGCACCTCAGCCGGTTCAGAGCGCTCCTCCACCATTTTCCGGGCGTATGAGGCATTGAGGCGGGGCGGGTTCGAGGCTTGAGTTCCCAGAGGGACCAGAGTTCCAGTCAGATGAGGCAACCTATACCTCGGTGTGGTCGATGTGGCGATTGCCATTATGGGGGGTGTCGTGTTCCTCCAGGAGCTTGTTACTCTTGTGGCCAGCAGGGCCATTTGAGGAGATATTGTCCGACTAGAGGCGGCGGGAATGTTATGGCTCGGTAAGCGGTCGATGGTGGATTTTCGTCTTCGGTGGCGATGCGCCCCGGAGGGCAGGGTGTTCACGGACTAGCAGGCCACGACAGGGGTCGTGGTAGGGGTCCCAGTTCCAGCGGTCCTCAGAACCGCATCTATGCTATGTCCAGCCGTCAGGACCAGGAGGCGTCACTAGATGTCATCACAGGTACATTATTGATTGCATGTTGTGATGTATATGCTTTGATAGATCCAGGTTCTATCTTGTCCTATATATCTCCTCATATTGCTGGTAGAATAGGGATAGAGCCCGAGTCCATAAAACCTTTTGAGGTGTCTACGCCAGTAGGTGATTCGGTGGTAGCTGAGCGGGTATATAAGGCTTGCCCAGTGACTATAGACAGTCGTCAGACTCTAGCCGACTTAATAGAGTTGGATATGACGAACTTTGATGTAATTATGGGTATGGATTGGCTAGCGTCTTGCTATGCCAATGTGGACTGTAGAGAGAGACTGGTACGGTTCTAGTTTCCTGGTGAGCCGGTTATCGAGTGGAAGGGGAATACTGCGTCGCCGAGGGGTAAGTTTATTTCTTACATCAAGTCTAGGAAGATGGTGCGGAAGGGGTATATCTACCATATGGTTCGGGTATTCGATACTGAGGCTGAGATACCGGACCTTCAGTCAGTTCCGGTCGTTAGAGAGTTTTCAGACGTATTCCCAGATGAGCTTCCGGGTATCCCTCCTGAGAGGGAGATTGAGTTTTGCATTGATTTGGCGCCAGACACTCGACCGATATCTATTCCGCCATACAGGATGGCACCTGCCGAGTTG
Source organism: Przewalskia tangutica (assembly GCA_029844215.1). NCBI lineage: Eukaryota > Viridiplantae > Streptophyta > Magnoliopsida > Solanales > Solanaceae > Przewalskia > Przewalskia tangutica. The sequence goes on along the minus strand of CM056724.1, from coordinate 49,056,359 downwards.
AGGGAATTGAAGGACCAACTGAAAGATTTGCTGGAAAAAGGCTTTATCAGGCCAAGTGTTTCTCCCTGGGGAGCGCCAGTGTTATTTGTAAAGAAGAAGGATAGGACGATGCGTATGTGTGTTGATTACAGGCAGCTGAATAAGGTAACTATCAAGAACAGATATCCTCTCCCCAGGATTGATGATTTGTTTGACCAGTTGCAGGGTGTGAGATGTTTCTCCAAGATAGACCTGCGATCTGGTTATCATCAGGTGCGAGTTAGAGAGGCAGATATCCCAAAGACTGCATTCAGGACCCGGTATGGGCACTATGAGTTCAGGGTGATGTCCTTCGGATTGACCAACGGCCCAGCGGTATTCATGGATTTAATGAACCGGGTGTTCAAGCCATTTTTGGATATGTTCGTTATAGTATTCATTGATGATATCCTGGTCTATTCGCGCACAAAACAGGAGCATGCAGATCACTTGAGAGTCGTATTGGGAGTCCTCCGGGACCGACAGTTGTATGCCAAGTTCTCGAAATACGAGTTTTGGTTGGCCTCAGTGGCTTTCTTAGGGCATGTTATCGGGGTCGATGGTATCCAGGTTGATACATCAAAGATTGAGGCAGTCAAGACTTGGCCCAAACTCACTACACCAACAAAGGTGCGCAGCTTTTTGGGCCTTGCGGGTTATTATCGGAGATTTGTGGAGAAGTTTGCTTCCATCTCAGCACCTTTGACTAGGCTGACTCAGAAAACAACTATGTTCCGGTGGACGGATGCTTGTGAAGAGAGCTTCCAGTTGCTAAAGGAGAAATTGACGACCGCCCTAGTCCTTACTCTTCCAGAGGGTTTAGACGGATATGTGGTTTATTGCGATGCGTCGGGTGTCGGGCTTAGGTGCGTACTGATGCAACACGGCAAAGTTATAGCTTACGCATCTCGACAGCTCAGGAAGCATGAGAAGAACTATCACACACATGACTTAGAGTTGGCAGCAGTGATTCATGCCTTGAAGATCTGGAGACATTATTTGTATGGAGTTCATGTGGATATTTACACAGACCACAAGAGTCTCCAGTATATCTTCAGCCAGAGGGAGCTGAACTTGCGGCAGATACGGTGGTTGGAGCTGCTTAAGGATTACGATGTCGATATCCTATACCACCCAGGGAAGGCCAATGTAGTTGCAGATGCCCTTAGTCGCAGATCGATGGGTAGTCTGTCAGGGGTGCAGTCAGAGAAGAAGGGCATGGTCCGAGAGTTACATCAGCTAAAAGCCTTGGGGTTCGTTTGATTAGTTCTGATGGTGATGGAGTTCGGGTTCGAGAGGTTGTCGAGTCCTCCATCGTCGAGGAGGTGAAAAGGCGACAGTATGAGGATCCGATAATGATACGGTATCGAGATACGGCTCTTCGGGAAGAGAAGAGTCTATTTGAGGTAGCACCGTGTTATACCCCGTATTTCCAGAGTATATACGTAAGGACGTACGTACGACAATTTGAGACTTAAGTTTGGCTAGTTTCGAAATTTTGTGCACAACACCCGTATAGAATCATTTTTCGACGAAACGTTTCCACGAACTACGTAGGAAAATTCCGGCTATGTCGTTTGGTATTTTTGCGGATTTTTCCGAGCGACGGAACATTTTGGACCAACGGGAGGTGACACTTGTCACCCTCGTTGACTGATAAGAGGGTTGGTTGGCCTTGGCCGATTGGTCCCTTATTTTGGCCTTGTTTTGTGGCTTGTTTTGTGGCTTGTTTTGTGCCATGTTTGGTGGAGTAGGGTTAGGGTGCACTTGGCTTGATCAAGGCCTTACACTTGCCTTGCGTGGCTTGATCTTGGCGTTGGTTGGCTTTTGGTTTTGCTATAAATACCCCCTTGGCAGAAGACTTCATTCATCCAAATATGTTCCAAGTCTTGCTATCCTTCCTCTCCTCTTGTTTGACTCTCGTCCAAGAGCCCTCCCTAGTAAAGGCCCTGGCCGAGAAACCCTCCCCTTTGAGTGGCCTTTGTGGCCGAGAGCCTCCCCCTCCCCCCGGTGTGGTGCTAGCCGTGGGGTACCCACTCCACTGCCTAGTTGTTTTTGTATAATACACCCTCTTGGTAGAAATACTTCTCAGTATTGTTATAATGCCCAAAATACCTTAGCCTTTACCTTGTTGTATTCCAAAGTTATCTCCATACGTAGAGCAGAAAATACTACCTTTTGTCCTTTTAGTCTCAAACGAAACCCTAAGGAAATCTTCATTGTTGGTTGAAGTATTTAAGTAGAAGTTGGTTAGAACTTCTAAGGGTTGTTTGGAGCGGATTGAGCGCACGGAGTAGGAGCTAAACCTTGCTCGGGATCGACATTATAACTTGGATAATTTTGGGCTTATCGAGGTAAATATCTTGACCTTCATTGTAATTGGAAATTACATGTTGTAGGAATATCTAGTTAAAGTATACTATATATAGATTTGAACATAGTTGTGCGTGATGTCTTTTGACTTAAGCTGAATTTAAAGAAGAGAACTGTAATTACATGGGGTGTATTACGGTGAGACTTGTGTAGCATTCTTGTATAGTAGAATTGTACACGTCAGGTTAGGCGTGTTAACCCCTGGTTGGCTTGATAGCGGCCTCGATAAAGAAGGAGATTTCTGTTGTTGCGGGGAAGTCTTTGCGAATTTTACGTAGAATATGGAACGATGATATCTACATGTTAAAAAGAGCCATGTGGACTTATAGGTTGAAGTACGACGTGTGGTGCAATCACGTGGCTTAAGGAGTAGAAGCGGTTTGAAGTACTTGGGCGTTTTGCTATTAGTCGATACTCGCGAGGTATGTGAACCTCTTCATATCTGTTCTAGCATGATATGTGTATAACTATGTAGTACGGTAGACGTACATGTGTTTAATGTATTTATTTGGTTTGAAACATAAAGTGTTATAACGGCTTTATGGGTAGTTGGTTATAACAGCTTTATGTAGGTAAGAAAATGCTTTGTGGTTTCAAAGATGTGATTTGACTTATAACGGATTTGATGTGTAGTAATACTTGGCTTTGAAAACATAAGAGTTGTACTAGCTTTATGGGAAGTTAGGTATAACGTCTTAAGAGTGATAAAAAGAATGGTTTACTGATTTTTTTGAAGTTAAGAGACTTGATCTTGAAAGATAAGAGACTTAACTTGTTTTCCTTGGTAATTAACATTTTGTTAAAAGTGTTGTGAAACCTCATTCGCGAGTAATGAGTACTTGGTTTTAAAGAAGAATAATGTTGTACTGATTTCGGAAATGAGAATAAGTATCGAACAAACCACAGCAGCGCTAATAAAGGAAAGTGTATTGACAAATAACAAATTGTTATTAAAACCAGTAGAAACCTCCATCTGCATAGAAGCTAAGATGAGACAAAATGATATTACATTTCCTAGATCATGGCTGCTTAATAAGATTGATTATAAACAAGAATAACCTACTCACGTATCAGACATATGTTTCTCAAATCGTTTAAAGGAGAATTATGTTTTAAAGGATTAAAAACTATGAACTACGAAACCTTTTCTAAAATGAGAAACTTGAGCATTGAAATTAGGCAAACTTGAGCGTTTGGTAAATAAGGTTATTACTTGATTTTACAAAGGAAAGTATTTTTGTTTACTTAACAATGTTCGCTCTTTTTTATATATACTACGGGTATCGGGTGACCTTTGTAAAAGAAATGGATCTTAAAGGAATTTAACGTCGTAGTACTTTAGGAGTTAAAACCGGACTTTGGCATAAAATGAAAGTACTTTGAGTTGTGTATGACTTGCTATGCTTGTTGTGGTGAAACACGCCTATGTTTGTGATGATAGCCTTTGTTGTGCAAGTGTTGTATTTACGTATTCGCGTCTCTCGATGGAGGGCGGTTGACTTGTTGAGAACTTACTTAGGCGTCTTTGGCGGTGTGGAGAATTCCACGGGTATGTTTCCACTTTGATTGTTGTCTTGTTGATTGATGTTACATGGACGTGTCTACACCGATGCAAAATTCCGGGGGCGTGTGTCCATGCGGCAGGGTTGATCACCCAGGATATTGTTGTGGATGTTACACGGGCATGTCTACACCCGTCAGAATTCGGGGCATGTGGCGTACGGCATTGTCATTATTGTTGCATCATGGACATGTTTACCGTCTGCAGTCGGGCATGCGGCCATAATGCGAACATGATTGGTGTTGTGGGCGTGAGACCCATAGTTATATTTGAGTGATGACTTTGAGGCGTGAGTCACGACTTGACTTCTTTTATCTGCATCGTATTTTGGTTATCATACATGTCTCACGCTTTATATAGACTAGTATGATTTCATTCTGATAATTTTCTGATTTCACATACTTGGTACTGTTGTCGACCTCGCCGGGGCTGCGTTCATGCGCGGTAGAGGTACATCGATCGTGGATCCTCGCTCTTAGGATCACGATTCGGCGTATTAGGAAGCTCCGTTTCTCCGGAGGCTTATCTTTTGGTATGTGTTCCACGAGTTGTAGGTTCTTGTACATTCGAGGGTATGGCGGGGCCTGTCCGTCATAGTTGTTGTAAATCTTAAGTGCATGAAATGCTATGCGTGGGCAAGGTTGTAAAAGGATTAAAGCTGTTGGTCATATGTATATCTTGAAGGCAAGCTGTTTTTGGTTCGCTTATTTATTATATCTCTTGTTTCATGGCTTATGTTTTATTTTCCGCTGATTTTCTCTGATGTTGTGTCACTAGGGTGCCTGGGGTAAGGCACGATCACGGGCAGTTGAGGTGTGACAGTGGTATCGAGCGATTAATCCTCGGAAAGTGTCTGACCGTGTCTAGTAGAGTCTTGATTATCGGTGTGTTGTGCACATCTATAATCGTGAGGCTATAGGACATTTAGGATTGGTTTCCGTTCTTCTCATTACGAGATCGTGCCTTAGAAGGCATGTTGTAAGTTGGACCCTCAGCGTATCTCGTTTTTACGATTATGCCTCGCGTAAAACGAGCCAGTGGGCAAGGCGGTGAGAGGCTAGTGAGATCTGAGAAGTGCAGCGCGAGCGGTCGATACGAGCGATGCCAAGCGGCGAGTTTCGCGACGCCGCCAAAGCGAGTTTAGGCGCGGCGATGGCTGCTGAGACTCTGATGCACGAGCCTCAGGTCCACGATGCAGGCGAGAAGTTGAGGTACAAGGAGATGGCGATTCGGCGAGTCGTGGCAGATATGAGGATAGGTGGGCCGCAGCGGTTCGATGCACGATGGTTCACCCTAGATCCGGATAGTTTGAGGCTACAGGACTTCACGAGATGTAGCCGCGAGTTCTGGTCGAGGCACGAGGATGATCCGCAGGAGTTCATCAAGCGATTCTGACGGATCATGAGAGTGATCGAGGCCGGAGACCGAGTCGGTGGTCTTAGGTTCGCGTCGGTGCGTGATACCATGATCGTGGTTTGATTCGTGGGAGCTGTCGGGGATAGAATGCACTTCCAGTTTGGGGCGAGTTTTGGGGCCTTTCGGCACATTTCTTGCCTCGCGAGATGAGAGGGCTCGGTAAACATATTTTTGATGTTGAGGCGAGCAGGCGTCTGATTCGGGAGTACAATATGGAGTTTGACTCATTGGCCCGGTATGTTCCAGCATTAGTAGCTAGAATGGAGGATCGAGTGCACCGATATATTACAGTGCTTGATGATTACCTAGCGGAGAGTTGTTGGTGTAGCCGCTTGGTGGCATGGACATTGCCGCATGCGAGCTTATGCACTTGGATGTGAGGCGGAGAAATCGGCGGAATGGCCAGAGATCGGCAAAGGGGCGAGCAGGTCCTTTGGTGACTTTGGCGGACCTCGCCGGCGGCCTAGTTTTGTACCTCCGCCCGGTCTGAGTGGTCCTCGCAACCTTGAGGCATCGAGTATTCGGGAGGCGGTCGAGGGCTCGGGGTTGAGTTTCGGGGAGTAGTGGTGTTGGCGGATCACGATCACCTACCTCGGTGTGGTCGATGTAGTAGACCGCATTTGGGAAGTGTCGTGGTGCCAGGAGCTTGTTATTTTTGCGGCGGGGCCATTTTGCGAGCTGTCCGACCAAGGTATACGGATGTTCTGACTCACCTTGAGGATCGATTGCGGGTTCTTCACCTTCCATAGCTAGGCGGGATGTACACTGCGGCGAGCCACGGTAGAGGTCGCGGTGGAAGTTCCCAGTTTTAGCGGTCCTTTGAACCGCCTATTTTTTCAGGTATATCCTTAACCCTCTAGAGTTTTGTATGTATTGATGTTGTGATGATGTGTTTAGTGTTATGTTCGGATAGCTCTGTGCAAATGTGATGTAGAACCTGGTTAGTGAGAAGGGTAAGCTTGAGGGTGAGAAAATGATGAACCTTAGATTATTCTGATTGAGACCTTAGATGTAAAGCCGTCTTGAGTACCAGAGTTTGCAAGTGATCCTTGTCGGAGTGCATTTTTATGCCTAGAACGTTTTGTGTGATAAGTCCCTGGGTAGTGTGCAATGGAAGTGGTAGCTTTCATAGCTTGTAGAGGTAAGATTGTTCCGGATCGGGGAACAAGAGCGTGATGCGTTAAGTGGGTCGGGTTGGGGCCATGTTGAGGGCCAACCCGCGGCCTGTTTCGAGGTGGGGTCAGCTCTGGGTGGTCCCGCCAGGTGGTAGGGTCACGAGGGTGCTAGGCCCAAGATTGGATGACCATCGTATGAGTTGGTGGATGTGTTCGACCAGAATCGTTCGTGAAGGCCGGGAATGGCCTTAGGGGATATTACGGCAAAGTGACAAAGGTGGTATATCGAGTTGGGAGGTGGTGACTCCAAGGTTTTGGAAACTTGTTTAAGTTAAGAAGAACTTTATCGTTATCCGTCTTGAGAAGGAACATTCGGGACGAATGTTTCTAAGGAGGGGAGAATGTTATACCCCGTATTTCTAGAGTATATACGTGGGGCGTCGTCGACAATTTGAGACTTAAGTTTGGCTAGTTTGAAATTTTGTGCACAACACCGTATAGAATCATTTTTCGATGAAGCGTTTCCACGACTACGTAGGGAAAATTCCGGCTATGTCGTTTGGTATTTTTGCGGATTTTTCGGCGACGGAACATTTGGACCAACGGGAGGTGACACTTGTCACCCTCATTGGACGGTAAAGAGGGTTGGTTGGCCTTGGCTGATTGGTCCCTGATTTTGTGGCTTGTTTTGTGGCTTGTTTTGTGGCTTGTTTTGTGCCATGTTTGGTGGAGTAGGGTTAGGGTGCACTTGGCTTGATCAAGGCCTTACACTTGCCTTGCACATGGCTTGATCTTGGCCGTTGGTTGGCTTTTGGTTTGGCTATAAATACCCCCCTTGGCTTGAAGACTTCATTCGTCCAAATATGTTCCAAGTCTTGCTATCCTTCCCCTCTCCTCTTGTTTGACTCTCGTCCAAGAGCCCTCCTCCCTAGTAAAGGCCCTTGGCGAAAACCCCTCCCTTTGAGTGGCCTTTGTGGCGAGCCTCCTCCCCCTTTGTGGTGCTAGCCGTGGGGTACCCACTAGCCTAGTTGTTTCGTATAATACACCCCACTCTTGGTAGAAATACTTCTCCAAGTATTGTTATAATGCCCAAATACCTTAGCCTTTACCTTGTTGTATTCAAAAGTTACCTCCATCGTAGAGCAGGAAATACTACCTTTTGTCCTTTTAGTCTCAAACCGAAACCCTAAGGAAATCTTCATTGTTGGTTGAAGTATTTAAGTAGAAGTTGGTTAGAACTTCTAAGGGTTGTTTGGAGCGGATTGGAGCGCCTGAGTAGGAGCTAAACCTTGCTCGGGATCGACATTATAACTTGGATAATTTTGGGCTTATCGAGGTAAATATCTTGACCTTATTGTAATTGGAAATTACATGTTGTAGGAATATATAGTTAAAGTATACTATATATAGATTTGAACATAGTTGTGCGGCAATGTCTTTTGACTTAAGCACGAATTTAAAGAAGAGAAGCGAGCGTAATTACATGGGTGTATTACGATGAACTTGTGTAGCATTCTTGTATAGTAGAATTGTACACGTCAGGTTAGGCGTGTTAACCCCACGGTTGGCTTGATGGCGACCTCGATAAAGAAGGAGATTTCTGTTGCGGGAGAAGTCTGCGAATTTTACGTAGAATATGGAGCGATGAGATCTAGATGTTAATAAGCGCGCTTGTGGCCTTATAGGTTGAAGTACTACGTGTGGTGCAATCACGTGGCTTAAGGAGTAGCCGCGGCTTGAAGTACTTGGGCGTTTTGCTATTAGTCGATACTCGTCGCGAGGTATGTGAACCTCTTCCTATCTGTTCTAGCATGATATGTGTATAACTATATAGTACGGTAGACGTACATGTGTTTAATGTATTTATTTGGTTTGAAACATAAAGTGTTATAACGGCTTTATGGGTAGTTGGTTATAACAGCTTTATGTAGGTAAGAAAATGCTTTGTGGTTTCAAAGGGTAACTGATTTGACTTATAACGGATTTGATGTGTAGTAATACTTGGCTTTGAAAACATAAGAGTTGTACTAGCTTTATGGGAAGTTAGGTATAACGTCTTAAGAGTGATAAAAAGAATGGTTTACTGATTTTTTTGAAGTTAAGAGACTTGATCTTGAAAGATAAGAGACTTAACTTGTTTTCCTTGGTAATTAACATTTTGTTAAAAGTGTTGTGAAACCTCATTCGCGAGTAATGAGTACTTGGTTTTAAAGAAGAATAATGTTGTACTGATTTCGGAAATGAGAATAAGTATCGAACAAACCACAGCAGCGCTAATAAAGGAAAGTGTATTGACAAATAACAAATTGTTATTAAAACCAGTAGAAACCTCCATCTGCATAGAAGCTAAGATGAGACAAAATGATATTACATTTCCTAGATCATGGCTGCTTAATAAGATTGATTATAAACAAGAATAACCTACTCACAGATAAGGCATATGTTTCTCAAATCGTTTAAAGGAGAATTATGTTTTAAAGGATTAAAACTATGAACTACGAAACCTTTTCTAAAATGAGAAACTTGAGCATTGAAATTAGGCAAACTTGAACGTTTGGTAAATAAGGTTATTACTTGATTTTACAAAGGAAAGCATTTTTGTTTACTTAACAATGTTCGTCACTCTTTTTTTTATATATACTACGGGTATCGGGTGACCTTTGTAAAAGAAATGGATCTTAAAAGGAATTTAACGTACGTAGTACTTTAGGGTTAAAACCCGGACTTTGGCATAAAATGAAAGTACTTTGAGTTGTGTATGACTTGCCTATGCTTGTTGTGGTGAAACCTGCCTATGCTTGTGATGATAGCCTTTGTTGTGCAAGTGTTGTATTTCTGTGTTACCGCGTCTCTCGATGGAGAGCCGGTTGACTTGTTGAGAACTTACTTGGACGTGCTGGCAGTGACGGAGAATTCCACGGGTATGTTTCCACTTTGATTGTTGTCTTGTTGATTGATGTTACATGGACGTGTCTACACCTGTTATACCCCGTATTTCCAGAGTATGTACGTAAGGGAATACGTACAAAAAGTTTGGCTTTAAAGTTAGCCTTGGACGTTTTTTTGTACACAACTCGCTTAAAGAATCGTTTTCGACGAAGCGTTTCCACGACTTTCGTAGGAAAATTCCGGCTATGCCATTACTAATTTTGCGGATTTTTCAGAGGCGAAACATTTTGGACCAGCGGAGGGCAACAGCACCGCCCATTGGTGGACTTGAATCGTCCATGGGCGAAATTGGAGAGCCAAGGCACGTTTTTGTGCCTTGTGCACAAATCGAGGTTGGTAGGATATTTGTGTTTAGTTAATCCTCACCCTACACTTGCCTTGCACTTGTCTTCATCTTGGCCATTGGTTGGCCAAGGCTTGAGCTATAAATACCCCCTTAGAGATGAAGAGTTATTCATCCACAAAGTTATCTTCCAAGTCTAAAAATCCTCTCCTCTCCCTTAAGCTTTTCGTCAACACCTCTTCCCTCCCTTGTGTAGTGTGGTGAGCCTACCCCTAGCCTAGCCGAAATCTACCCCTCCCTTGGTAGAAAAGTTGTCTTCTAGTATCGTTATAATGCCCAAAATACCTAGCCCAAATCCCTTAGTCCTTAGTAGAAGTTGTGAAGAACTTAAGGTTTCTTAGAGCTATCGGAGCGTACAACTTAGGAGCTAAACCTTGCTCAGGCGCGACTTTATCTAGGATATTATTGGGCTTACCGAGGTAACTAATCCTAACCCTCTTTTGAATTAGAGAATACTTCTGTTGTAGTATTAGAATAAGTATTAGATACTTAGAAGAATATCACGAATAGAATTGAATGTTATCACGATGAAGGGTTTAAAGAAGAATAATTGAGCTGTACTCACATGAATTTGTTTTCCTGATGAACTTACATAGCTCACGGGTAGGGTTGTGCTGCCGACTTTCAGTAGAATTATGAACCCTGTTTAGAATGACCCTCGAGTAGTCTTTGATAGATATCTGTGACTATTATAGGTGACTCTGCGCGCGACATATTGACTTGGCGGTGGTTTTATTTGAGAAGGTATGTGATTCTTCCTAAAGCATGATATTTTACAATATATAGTACGGTAAGCGTACATGTGTTAAGCGAATAATAACTACGGCAATGTCTTTGACTTAAGCTGAATAATATGGCAATGCCTGCGGCTTAAGCACTGAATAATACTTACGCAATGCCTGGCTTAGCTTTGAATAACAAAGAAGCGAAAACATTTCAAAAGAATCTTGAATCATTTTTAACAGAAGATAAATATTTGGTTTTAAAACAAAAGCTTAAGAGTTATACTAGCTTTATGGGAAGTTAGGTATAACAACTTAAGAAGATAAAAAGAAGCATTTACTTGTTTGTTTATAAAAGCCTTGTATTGATTTACATTAAGTGTAGTAAGATTGTTTGATAAGTAGACATGTTATGATGCTACTGTGTTAGTGTCTTGTAATCTTTGTGTAAAGTCATTCTTCTTTGTGCTTACGTTGCTAACAGGTAAGTCCATTATCTTGTTATTGTATCACCTACCCTCGATCGTTATACGAGGTTTGCCCCTTGATCTTGGTCTATACGGCTACGCGGTCTGTGAGACTATGCGAGCAGCGGTATGCTCGAGATTGATCATTAGGGCGTTGCTTTGATCACGGGGACTCACTGCGGTCTGTTGAGACTATGCGGTCTTTTGAGGCTATGCGGTGCGGGAGCCTAGGCGGATCTGGGGTTGGCTGCCCCGATCAGAAATATCTCATGCGGTGCATGTGGGACCTATGCGAGTGCGGAAGTCGAGGACTAGGCGCAGAATGATACTATGGGCGATTGGCCTTGCCCGATCATTCGCGGCCTAGAATAGACTGCTTCTGATTTTCCTATTCTTGTTGTTGTTTGTGATGTGGCACTATGTGCAATTGAATCGATTGTATTTGTGAAAAGGTTTTAAATACTTTGATTTCATTTTAAAGTACTTTATAGTTTCACATACTTGGTACTGTTATCTTGACCTCCTTGGGGCTGCGTTCATGCCGCGGTAAAGCGGCAGTGCTAGATCCACATCCTTAGGATCTTTGCGTTGGTGTCGGGAGCTCCATCTTCTCGGAGGCTCTACTTTGGTATGATCTCCTGTATTGTAGATAGTTTTATGCGATCGAGGTATGGCGGGCCACTGTCCGCCATAGTTGTTACTTCCTTAGAAGTGCGTAGTACTATTATGCAGTTGGGATGTAGCGCAAAACTTGAGTTATTTATATTATGCGAAGGCAAGCTTTTCATCGAGATAAAGCGTGTCTTATTTTATAAAGCTGTTTCTGTCTTGTTTTATATTCATTGGTTACTCGATGTATGACTACTTGGGTGCCGGTAAGGCACGATCACGGGCCGGGCAGTCGTGACAAAAGTGGTATCGAGCGATTAATCCTCGGAAAGTGTCTACAGGCCGTATCTAGTAGAGTCTTGATTATCGGTGTGTTGTGCACCACACCATAATCGAGGAGGCTATAGGATATTTAGGATTGGTTTCCATTCTTTTCATTACGAGATCGTGCTTTAGAAACGTGTTATAGGTTGGACCCCTAACGTATTCCTTTCTATGCTGATTATGCCTCGCGTAAGGCAGCAACCCGGAAGGGCAAGCGGCGAGAGGCGCTAGCGAGACACCCGAGTTACGAGGGCTCGGGCCAGTCTATACGAGCAGCCCGAGTTCTATGGCCTTGGCCCAGCGGCGAGACCACAGTACCACCTCGCTGTCCCCACGGCTGGGCGGAGAGTTAGGGTACAAGGAGATGGCTTGACTATTAGCTAAAGTTGTGGCCGTCGAGGAGAAATTTGGATCACGGCAGTTCGGCTCAGCTCGATCGCACCGTAGTGCACGAGGCGAATAGTTTGAGGCTCTGAGATTTCTTGAGTTGTAGCCGCGAGTTTTCTGGTCGGCGGAGGATGATCCGCGAGTTCATCCGTCACCAGAAGGATTATGCGGGTGATCGAGGCTTGAGGCGAAATTTGTGACATTCGGTTCGCATCGGTGCGTGATACATGATCGATTGGTTTGATTCATGGAGCTTTCGGGAGAGCATGCCTCCAGTATGGGATGAGTTTTGAGGCTTTTCTCACACACTTCTTGCCTCGCGGATGAGGAGGCACGGTGATAGATTCTTATTCTTGAGGCGGGGAGGGCGCCGCGGTGAGGAGTACAATGTCGAGTTTGATTCTTTGGCTCGATATGTCCACTGCAGTAGCGAGATGGAGGGCGAGTGCATCGCTATGTCAGGCTAGATGATTACATGGCGAGTCTTGTGCGGGTGTGTCCTTCCGGCGAGCATGGACATAACGTATGCGAGCTCATGCTGGGATGTGAGGCGTAGAGACGGCCGGGTAAGCGATATCGGCGAGAAGAAGGCGAGCGGCGGTTCTTTTGGTGGTCCTCGGGGTGGCGGCATCGGCGAAGTCGGTTGCACCACGGCCAGCGTGAGCGCTCTACCTCATTTTCAGCCTGGCGAGCGATCGGCGGTCGGGGCCCGGACTTGATTTCGAGTAGCGAGGTGCTAACCGTTCGAGTCTGCTCGGTGTGCCCGTTGTGGCGAATACCATTCAGGAGCGTACTCGGGAGCTTGCTATACTTGTGGCGGCAGGGTCACTTTGCGAGTTTGTCAGGCCGGCGGCGCGGTGGTAGGGCTCGGCCTACGAGTGCATTGCGCTTCTTCATCCCCAGCGATTACTCGCCGGGAGAAGGTACACGTGGATCAGCGGGTCGCGGCGGTCGTGCGCGAGTCGATTCTAGCGGTCCTCAGAACGCGTATATGCTTTGTCGGTAAGCGGGATCGGGAGGCCTCACTGATGTCGTCCACGGGTACCTTATCGGTTCTGGTTTGATGTGTATGCTTTGATAGATCCGGGTTCTACTGCATCTATATATCTCCCTTGTTGCTAGTAGGATAGGGATAGAGCACGAGTCCATGGACCACTTTCGAGGTAGCTACGCGATGGGTGATTCGGTGGTAGCTCGGCGGGTATATAGAGCTTGTCTGTGACCATTCTGATCGTCGGACCACTGGCGACTTGATAGAGTTGGAGATGATTGACTTCGGCGTGATTATGGGGATGGATTGGCTAGCTTCTTGCTACGCCAATGTAGGCTGCGAGAGAGAGTAATGCAGTTCCGGTTTCTGAGGCGGTTGTTGAGTGGGAGGGAGCGCGGTATCGCCAGAGGGTAGGTTTATTTCCTACCTCGAGGCTAGGAAGATGGTGCGAGAAGGGTATATCTACCATCTCGTTCGGGTGTTTGGCGAAGGCTGCGGTACCAGATTTTGATCGATTCGATGGTCGTGAAGTTCCCAGGCGTGTTTCGGATGACCTCGGGTATCCTCACGAGAGGAGATTGAGTTTTGTATTGACATATTGCGGACACTCGGCCTATTTCCATTCCGCCATACGAATGGCACTGCCGAGTTGAGAGAGTTGAAGGATCGGCTTAGAGATTTCTTTGGAGAAGGGCTTCATCGGGCCTAGTGTTTCTCCACGGGAAGCGCGGTATTGTTCGTGAAGAAGAAGGGCGGGGCCAGCTGCGCATGTGTGTTGATCTGACGGTGAACAAGGTGACCATTAAACGAATACCCCTTCCCGGGATTGATGATTTGTTCGACGATTGCGAGTGCGAGATGTTTCTCAGATTGATCTGCGATCGGGCTATCATCAGTGCGAGTCGAGAGGTGGATGTCCCTAGACTGCATTCGGGACGATGCGGGCATTATGAGTTCAGTCATGTCTTTTGGGTTGACGATGCTCGTGGTATTCATGGATTTGATGAACCGAGTGTTCAAACCATTTTGAACACGTTTGTGATAGTGTTCATTGATGATATCTTGGTTTATTCTCGCTCGGGCGAGCATGCGGAGCATTTGAGGTTGTCTTGTGATTCTCGGGACCAGTGATTTATGCGCCAAGTTTTCCAAATGTGAGTTTTGGTTGACTTGATGGCGTTTCTTGGGCATATTGTCGGTGATGGCATTAGTGAATCGGCCAAGATCGAAGCGATCGAGACTTGTCCTGAACCTCTTACTCAGCAGAGGTTCGCGATTTTAGGCCTTGCGAGATATTATCGGCGGTTCGTGGAGAAGTTTGCTTATCTACGCACCATTGACTAGGTGACTCGAAGGCGGCCAAGTTTGATGGTGATGCTTGTGGCGGGGTTTCGATTCTTTGAAAGAGGCGACGACCGCCCGTTCTTACTCTTCGGAGGTCGGATGGTTATGTCGTGTATTGTGATCGTCGGGCATCGGGTTGGGATGTGTGTTGATGCAGCATGGCGGGGTTATAGCATATGCATCAAGCGGTGAAGAAACACGAGAGAACTACCCCGTGATTTGGAGTTAGCGGCCGTGATTCACGCTTTGAAGATCTGGAGGCACTATTTGTATGGGGTTCACGTGGATATTTATACGGACCACAAGAGTCTCGGTATATCTTGACGGAGGAGCTGAACTTGCGGCGAGGCGGTGGTTAGAGTTGCTTAAGGATTCACGATGTTGATATCTGTACCACGGGAAGGCGATGTTGTGGCGGATGCTCTTAGTCGTAGGTCGATGGGAGCCTATCGGATGTGCGAGATAGAGAGGAGGACATGGTTCGTGATTTGCATCGATTAGCGAGCCTTGGTGTCCGTTTGATTGATTACGATAGCGATGGGGTTAGAGTTCGTGAGGTTGCAAGTCTTCCATCGTTGAGGAGGTGAAGAGGCGATTCGAGATCCCGCTTTGATTCGATATCGTGTCTGACTCTTCGTGAGAAAGGGTCCTTTTGAGGTAGCACTGATGGGGTGCTAAGGTTTGGCGGTATGTGTTCCGGATGTTTGAGACTTGGCGAGTTCTTGAGGAAGCACACGCGGCGTTACTCTATCCATCCGGGTCGACCAAGATGTACCACGACCTTAGATCGTGTATTGGTGGGATGGCTTGAAGAGGGGCGTTGCGAGTTCGTAGCTCGGTGCGTGTTGTCGGCGGTGAAGGTAGAGCACGGAGGCACGGTGGTTTGTTCTGACGATTGAGATCGACACGGAAGTGGGAGGTAATCAACATGGACTTCATCAGGATTACCTCGCGCTCGGAGGAGACATGATTCTATATGGGTTATAAATCGGCGGTGGCGAAATCAGCCCACTTTCTTCCGTCGGGGCGACTTTTAGGTGAGGATTATGCGGACTTTACATCAGAGATCGTCGGTGCGTGGAGTCCCTACCTCGATCATATCGGCAGAAGGCCCGATTCTGGCTAACTGGAGGTCCTTCGAGAGGGTTTAGGGGCGGTGAGCACAATCGCATTTCATCCACAGACAGGACGGGCGAACGCACTATCGGACTCTTGAGGATATCTGCGAGCTGTGTTATTGACCGATGGTAGTTGGGAGGATCATTTGCCTCTAGTTGAGTTTGCGTATAATAATAGCTACCACTCCGATTCGGATGGCGCCTTATGAGGCCTTGTATGGGAGGAAGTGCGGATCGCCTATAGGTTGGTTCGATGTGGGCGAGTGCGGCTAGTGGGACGATTTGGTGCGGCGGTGGATAAGGTGAAGCTTATCGAGGCGACTATCGATACTTCGAGTCGAAGTCGTATCAGATCATCGTCGTCGGCATCCGAGTTCGCGATAGATGATTGGGTTTTCCTAAAGGTGTCACCCATGAAGGGTGTGATGAGATTCGGGAAGAAGGAAACTCGGCCCAGGTACGTTGGGCGTTTAGATGTCGCGAGGTAGGCAAGGTTGCCTACGAGTTGAATCTGCCGTCCGTCTGGAGGCGGTGCATCCGTGTTTCACGTATCTATCTTGAGAGATGTATCGGGGATCCATCTAGGGTACACCCGATTGGCGATGTCGGTGGCAGGGGTTATCGTATGAGAGATTCCATGCGCGATAGTCGATCGTCGGAGTTAGGCGTCTGCGGACGAAGGGCGTGGCTTCCGTCAAAGTCTTGTGGCGGAGCGAGCTCGAGAGAAGGAGATGGCGTGGGAAGCCGAGGAGGACATGAGGCGAAGTATCCTCACCTATTCCCACACCTCCGGGTAATTCACTTTCCTACTTGTAAATTTCCATTATCATTTATGCCTAAGTGTTGTTTGTGGCGTGTGTGGCATTTGCTAGCTATTTAAGCTTCTTCGATAAGCGTCTTGAGAAGGAACATTCGGGACGAATGTTTCTAAGGAGGAGAATGTTATACCGTATTTCAGTATATGCGTGAGGAATACGTACAAAGTTTGGCTTTAAAGTTAGCCTTGGGCGTTTTTGTACACAACTCGCCAAAGAATCGTTTCCGACGAAGCGTTTCCACGACTTCGTAGGAAAATTCGGCTATGCCATTACTAATTTTGCGGATTTTTCCGAGAGGCGAAACATTTTGGACCAGCGGAGGGCAACACTTGGCACCCTCCCATTGGTGGACTTGAATCGTCCATGGACGAAATTGGAGAGCCAAGGCACGTTTTTGTGCCTTGTGCACAAATCGAGTTGGTAGGATATTTGTGTTTAGTTAATCCTCACCCTACACTTGCCTTGCACTTGTCTTCATCTTGGCCATTGGTTGGCCAAGGCTTGAGCTATAAATACCTTAGAGATGAAGAGTTATTCATCCACAAAGTTATCTTCCAGTCTAAAAATCCTCTCCTCTCCCTTAAGCTTTTAGTCCAACACCTCTTCCCTCCCTTGTGTAGTGTGGCGAGAGCCTACCCCCTAGCCTAGCCGAAATCTACCCCCTCCTTGGTAGAAAAGTTGTCTTCTAGTATCGTTATAATGCCCAAAATACCTAGCCCAAATCCCTTAGTCCTTAGTAGAAGTTGTGAAGAACTTCTAAGGTTTCTTGGAGCTACCGGGGCGTACTACTTAGGAGCTAAACCTTGCTCAGGCGCGACTTTATCTAGGATATTATTGGGCTTACCGAGGTAACTAATCCTAACCCTCTTTTGAATTAGAGAATACTTCTGTTGTAGTATTAGAATAAGTATTAGATACTTAGAAGAATATCACGAGAATAGAATTGAGTTATCACGTTAGAAGGGTTTAAAGAAGAATAATTGAGCTGTACTCACATAGAATTTGTTTTCTGATGAACTTACATAGCTCACCGGGTAGGGTTGTGTTTGCCCGACTTTCAGTAAATTATGAACCCCTGTTTAGAATGACCCTCGAGTAGTCTTTGATAGATATACGTGACTATTATAGGGTGACTCTCTGCGCGACATATTGACTTGGCGGTGGTTTTATTTGAGAAGGTATGTGATTCTTCCTAAAGCATGATATTTTACAATATATAGTGCGGTGAGCGTACATGTGTTAAGCGAATAATAACTACGGCAATGTCTTTGACTTAAGCACGAATAATATGGCAATGCCTCAGGATTAAGCTGAATAATACTTACGGCAATGCCTGCTTAAGCACGAATAACAAGAAGCGAAAACATTTCAAAGAATCTGAATCATTTTTAACGAAGATAAATATTTGGTTTTAAAACAAAAGCTTAAGAGTTATACTAGCTTTATGGGAAGTTAGGTATAACAACTTAAGAAAGATAAAAAGGAACTGTTTACTTGTTTGTTTATAAAAGCCTTGTATTGATTTCTATTAAGTGTAGTAAGATTGTTTGATAAGTAGACATGTTATGATGCTACCTGTGTTAGTGTCTTGTAATGCTGTGTAAGGGGGTCATTCTTGCTTTGTGCTTACGTTGCTAACAGTAAGTCCATTGTCTTGTTATTGTATCACCTACCCGTATTTGTTATACGAGGGCTTGCCCTTGATCACGGTCTATACGGCCTACGCGGTGCTGTGAGACTATGCGGAGCGGTATGCTCGAGGATTGATCATTCGGGCGTTGCTGATCACGAGGACTCTATGCGGTGCTGTGAGACTATGCGGTCTTTTGAGGCTATGCGGGTGCGGGAGCCTAGGCGGATCTGGGGTTGCTGCCCCGATGCGAGAAATATCTCATGCAGTGTGTGGGACTATGCGAGTGCGGAAGTCGAGGACTAGGCACGTGAGAATGATACTATGGGCGATTGGCCTTGCCCGATCATTCGCGGCCTAGAATAGACACATTCTGATTTTCCTATTCTTGTTGTTGTTTGTGATGGCACTATGTGCAATTGAAGTGATTGTATTTGTGAAAAGGTTTTAAATACTTTGATTTCATTTTAAAGTACTTTATAGTTTCACATACTTGGTACTGTTATCTTGACCTCGCCCGGGGCTGCGTTCATCCGCGGTAAGAGCGGCAGTGCTAGATCCACATCCTTAGGATCTTTGCGTTGGTGTCGGGAGCTCCATCTTCTAGGAGGCTCTACTTTTGGGTATGATCTCCTGTATTGTAGATAGTTTTGTCTGATCGAGGGTATGGCGGCCTGTCCGCCATAGTTGTTTACTTCCTTAGAGTGCAGTAGTACTATTATGCGGTTGGGATGTAGCAAAACTTGAGTTATTTATATTATGCCGAAAGGCAAGCTTTTCATCGAGATAAGCGTGTCTTATTTTATAAAGCTATTTCTGTCTTGTTTTATATTCCATTGGTTACTCGATGTATGACTACTTGGGTGCCGGTAAGGCACGATCCACGGGCCGGGCAGGTCGTGACAACACCGATCTGCAGTCGGCGTGTGTCCGTGCGGCGGGGTTGATCACCTGATATATTGTTGTGGATGTTACATGGGCATGTCTACACCGTCACGAGTCCGGGGCATGTGGCCGTACGGCGGTCATTATTGTTGCATCATGGACATGTTTACACCGTCTGAGAATTAGGGCATGCGGCCATAATGCGAACATGATTGGTGTTGTGGGCGTGAGACCCATAGTTATATTTGAGTGATGACTTTGAGGGCGTGAGTCCCTGACTTGACTGCTTTTATGCTGCATACTGTATTTTGGTTATCATACATGTCTCCTGCTTTATATAGACTGGTATGATTTCATTTCTGATAATTTTCTGATTTCACATACTTGGTACTGTTATCGACCTCGCCGGGCTGCGTTCATCTGCGAGTAGAGGTACATCGATCGTGGATCCTCGCTCTTAGGATCACAGTTCAGCGTATTGGGAAGCTCCGTTTCTCCGGAGGCTTATCTTTTGGTATGTGTTCCCTGAGTTGTAGGTTTTTGTACATTCAGGGGTATGGCGGGGCCCTGTCCCGTCATAGTTGTTGTAAATCTTAGAGTGCAGTAATCTTGCGTGGCGGGGTTGTAAAAGATTAAAGCGTTGGTCATATGTATATACTGAAGGCAACTGTTTTGGTTGGCCTGCTTATTTATTATATCTCTTGTTTCATGTCTTATGTTTTATTTTCCGCTGATTTTCTCTGATGTTGTGTCACTAGGGTGCCCGGGGTAAGGCACCAGTCACGGGCCCGGATTCGGGGTGTGACACACCGGATGGGGTGCTAAGATTTGAAGGTCAGTTGTGTGTTCCCGATGTGACAGGACTTCGTCAGCAGATTCTGGGGGAGGCACACAATGCTCATTATTCTATTCATCCGGGGTCGACTAAGATGTACCATGACCTCAGATGTGTGTATTGGTGGGATGGCCTGAAGAAGGACGTGCCATGTTTTATTGTACAGTGTCCTAATTGTCAGCAGGTCAAGATTGAGCACCAGAAGCCCGGTGGGCTATTACAGGCTATTGATATTTCGATGTGGAAGTGGGAGGTGATCAATATGGACTTTATTACAGGGTTACCTCACACTCAGAGGAAGCATGATTCCATCAGGTTATCGTCGGTGCATCGAAATCAGCTCATTTTCTTCCGATCGGGGCAGCGTTTTGGTGAGATTATGCTAGATTGTACATCGTAGAGATTGTGAGGCGCACGAGTGCTATATCCATCATTTGACGAGAGGCCGGTTCTCGGCTAACCGGAGGTCTTTCGAGAAGGACTAGGGGACAGGTGAGTCTCGATCGCATTTCATCCACGAGCCAAGCGGACGGGCGGCGTACTATCCGGACAACGAGGATATGATGCGGGCTTGTGTTATTGATTTCAGGGGTAGCTGGGAGGATCATTTACCTCTGATGGAGTTTGCTTATAACAACAGCTACCATTCTAGTATTCAAATGGCGCTTTATGAAGCCTTATACGGGAGGAAGTGCAGGTCACCGATAGGCTGGTTCGAGGTGGGAGAAGTGCAGTTAGTCGGGCGGACTTGATTCGTGACGATGGATAAGGTGAAACTTATCCAGGAGCGGTTATTATCAGCTCAGAGTCGATATAAGTCGTATGCAGATCATGGGCGTCGACACTTGGAGTTTGAGGTAGATGATTGGGTCTTCCTGAAGGTGTCACCCATGAAGGGCGTGATGAGATTTGGGAAGAAAGAGAAACTCAACCCAAGGTACATTGGGCCTTATCAAATTGTCCGTATGGTAGGCAAGGTTGCCTATGAGTTGGATCTGCCGTCCGATCTGGAGGCAGTACATCCAGTTTTTCACGTGTCTATGTTGCGGAAATGTATTGGAGATCCATCTAGAGTGCACCCGATTTGTGATGTCGGTGTGGAGGGTTATCGTATGAGGAGAGTCCCATAGCGATACTCGATCGCCAGGTTAGGCGACTTCGGACAAAGGATGTTGCTTCCGTCAAAGTCTTATGGCGGAACGAGAACAGGGAGGAGATGATGTGGGAAGCAGAGGATGACATGATGAAGAAGTATTCTCACTTATTCCCTATACCTCCAGGTAACCCACTTTCCTGCTTGTTAGTTTTAATTTGGCAATTATCCTTAAGTATTGTTGTGGTATGTGGAGCGTCTTTAATTGCAAAAAGAATGGTTAAGAGGGTCTATGTCGATATTGTGATTTGAGTAAGCCTAGAAGGAACATTCGGGATGAATGTTTCTAAGGGGGGGGGGGAGAATGTTATACCCCGTAGTTCTGTCCATGCGTGTGAGAGCGTACGAAAGGGAGTAAGACTTAAATTTTAGAAGGACAGGTTGACGGGCTGTTTCAGACGGGTTTTTAGTCAACTTTGAGGCGGGTTATGACCCGTTACATCGAGAGTTCCTGGGTATTTCAAAGACCTAGTACGTAGTTCGTTGAGTCTAGTTTCCAACGCAACAAACCGTTCGTCGATAGGACATCAGAGTAGAAAGTTATGGGAGTTACAAGTTCGGTCTTGTGATCGGACAGAAAGTGTTTCGGTCAGGAGCCACAGGGCCGCGGCGCGGATGCGAGGGCATGGCGCGGATGATCTGAGTGTTCGCTGAAGTTGCAGCGCTTGGCCGGAAGCGAGGCAGCGGCGGAAAGTCTGGAGTCGACAGTTTGTAGCGCGCCGGATGTAGAAGCCGCGCGAGGCGGGTTCTGCGAAGTTGAGTGGAAAAAATCTGAAGCTTTTTGTTTTAAAAAGGCCATGGGAGGGTGACAAGTGTCCCCCAATCTGATTTTGCATGTACTACTTATTGACCAAGTCTTGAAGACTTGGTCATTTTTCAAGCTCTCATCTCTCTCTAAAAATAAAAGTTCTCCCTTCTCTCTAGAAAATCAAGAGGAAATCAAAGCTTGAGGAAAATCTGAAAAGTGTGGCAAGAAGGAAACTTGTTGGCTAGCTTGTAGGAGTTCTTGTGGTGGTGATTGTGGAAAGGAGGCTAGTGAATTGGTTGGAATATTTGGCTAAAGTTCTAAGGTAACAATTCCTCCTCTCTTTGTTGGTTTTTGGTGTTGCATGTGAAGAAGAAAGAACTTGTAGTTGAAAATATTGCTCTTAGATAAATTGCACGTAAGAAATATGGGTTGGATATGAAAGAATTGGATAAGAAGGTTATGTGAGCATGTTGTAGCCAAAATACTACCTTTAACTTATTGATTTAGTTAATATGCATTGTGGGGCAGAATTTTACACACCAAAGATTAAGTGTGTAATCCCCTTGTATTGATTGAATTGTTGGGCCTTAAAAGTAGCGTTTGGATGTTAAATTCGGCCTTGAAAGAGGTAGCAAAGTATGTAGAAACAAAGGAAATGCTGCCCGATTTTCCATAGAATTTAGTAACTTCGCACTTGGAGTATTCTACGTTGAAACTAGAGGTTAATAAACGTATTATGGTCATTATAGGTTGACGTATTACATGCGGTATTTTGGACTTAGCAAGTGGATTGACCCGAAGAGGTATGTGGAACCTTCTTACCTCTTGAGCATGAATAGTTGCATCTATGTAGTACGGTAGACGTACAAGGCTTTGATATTCCTTACTCGTTTTAATGATGTCTTAAGTTTCAAAGTCAAGGGACTTGAAGTGTTTTAAGTATACGATACTTGTTTCGTTTTAAAAGTATAAGTCCCTTGGATGTAAGGAAATATATTTGACTAATGTATAATGTTAATATAACGACTTTATGGGAAGTTGGTTGTATTGACTTTTTGGAAGGTTAACAAAGAAAGATTTACTCTATGTAAAATAAGTACGGATAAACGATTTGAATTTGTGAGAGGCAAATTGTTTTTAGGCATTAATTGACTAAGGTTTTAAAAGTAATGAAGTCACTTGATTTAGAAGCCTAGTATATTTCTAAAAGAAACGTGACTTGTCTTGAAAAGTAGTGGTGACTTGATACTACGGTTACTAGTACCTTGGGAGTTTTACAATAAAAATGAGTCATTTTCTTAAAAGGTCTAAGGTACGTGGTACTCGGGTTGAATACCCGGATTTTCTTTTAAAATGACATGTTAGTGTCTTAAGTAAACTAAAATGAGAGGATATACTATTAATATTAGTAAGAAGTTAGGGGATATTCTTAACTTGCTTACGTTATGATAAGCCGGTAGCGCTTATGTTATGTATGATAGCCGGTTGTGTTGAATTATGTATTATTATTATTATTACTACTTATGCCATGGATTTGCTACCCATGATGCGAGTGCGGCGCTTGTACTCATGCGGGCCCACCGGGTCCATGCGGGTGAAATAGTCTCATGCGGGTGAAATAGTCCCATGTGAGGCGGATGACCTCATGCGGGTGAAATAGTCCCATGCGGGTGAAATAGTTCCATGCGAGGCGAATGACCTCATGCGGGTCCACAGGACCTATGCAGGTGAAATAGTCCCAGGAGTAGGATTGCTTAGTGATACTACGGGCGAGAGACCCTGTTTTGAGCATGAGCCTCCTATTTTTAGGCAGTAAAGTTTATACTTGTTACTCTCATTGTTAGTAAGGCACAGTGTACTGTATTTTGACTTTTTTCCATGACTCCAGTTTATTTTAAACTTATGATATTATTACAGTATTTTCCAGTTTTACATACTTGGTACGTATTGTGTCGACCCTTCCCGGGGCTGCGTTCATCTGCGGTAAAGTAGCGGTGGTGGATCCTCATTCTTAGGATCTTGCTCAGGTGTCAGAAGCTCCATTTCTCCGGAGGCTCGACTTTTGGTACGATTCTCCCTGGTGTTGAAGATATTTGTACATTCAGGGGTATGACGGGGCCCTGTCCCGTCATAGTGATTACTCATTCTTAGAGGCCTGTAGTCCTGTCATAACTTGGGTTGTTAAGGATGTAACTGTTCAGCTTTGTTATATTTAGAGGTAGCCATTTTGGGTTAGCCTACTTATATTCTATATGGGTTCTTGTTGTGAGTTTATTTTCCGCTGGTTTTCTCTGATGACGTATCACAAGGGTGCCCGGGGTAAGGCACCAGTCACGAGTCCGTGGTCGGGTCGTGACAAATTCAGCTACCCAAAAGGGATTACACGCCTTAACATGACGTGTAAAATTCTGTCCCATAATTAAAGTAAAACTGTCCAACAACTTGAGCCATTTTCGACAATCACAAGGATAACACCACATCTATTCTTTTTCAATTCCTTTTCCAATACAAGTCGTTAGTATACCATGTTATATAGTCACAATCAATTATAACAACTAAAATCCATTCTTTATACGACATGCGACGATCGTAACTAACAACTAAGTTAATTACAATTTCAATGGCTAAGCATGCTAGGTCTCGAATTTAAGGCTTCCAAATTCCATAACAATTATAAACCTTCATTCCATAATATCACATGCTCATCTATCAACTACTACAATATGAAATCTTGAATTACAATAGCAAGACGGAGATTATTACCTCTTTAAGCCCAAATACAATCCAAAACCTAAAGTCGATCCTAGCAACTTTAGCTCCTCTTTTAGACGTTCCAATCCTCTATTTGCAACCCTTAGAAGCTTGTGAAGAACTCCTCTTCAAGTTCCAACTCCAACTATGAAAACCCCCTTAGGTTTTCATGTACGATTAACGTAAAAACGTAGTTTTTCCGGGATTTTGTGTTGAGATATCCTTAGAATACCTTTGGTGACCTTGGGTTTAAGTATTGTGAATTATGAACAACAAACGAATTTTTTTTGTGTGGGATATGTGCTAATGCCGAGAACCCTCAATCAAGAACAAGAAAATGAAATTTTTCTCTAAGTGTTGTGTGCTTGTTGTTATACCCCGTATTTCAGTTATATGCGTGTGGGCGTCGTGCGAGTGAGCCTTAAGTTAGGCATAGGACGAAATTTGGGCACAAGTGCGAATAAGTCGTTTTTAAATGAAAGCGTTTCCTGACTTTCGTAGGAAAATTCCGGCTATGTCATTTATAATTTTTGCGGATTTTTAGAGAGGCGAAACATTTTTGACCAACGGGAGGGTGACATGTGTCACCCTCACATTGGAAGCAAGTGGGGTGGCTTGGACGATTGGGCGTCCAAGAGGGACGGTTGGCCTTGGCCGATTGGTCCCTTGATTTGTGCCTTGCTTTGTGGCTTATTTTGTGGCTTATTTTGTGGAGTGTTTTGTGGAGTAGGGTTAGGGTGCACTTGGCTTGATCTTGGCCTTACACTTGCCTTGCACATGGCTTGATCTTGGCCATTGGTTGGCTTTTGGTTTTGCTATAAATACCCCCCGTGGCTTGAAGACTTCATTCATCCAAATATGTTCCAAGTCTTGCTATCCTTCCCCTCTCCTCTTGTTTGACTCTCGTCCAAGAGCCCCCCCTCCCTAGTAAAGGCCCTTGTGGCCGAGAGCCTCCCCCTCCCCCCCTTTGAGGTGCTAGCCGTGGGGTACCCCACTGCTAGTTGTTTCGTATAATACACCCTCTTGGTAGAAATACTTCTCCAAGTATTGTTATAATGCCCAAAATACCTTAGCCTTTACCTTGTTGTATTCCAAAGTTACCTCCATCGTAGAGCAGGAAATACTACCTTTTGTCCTTTTAGTATGGCAAAACCCTAAGGAAATCTTCATTATTGGTTGAAGTAATTAAGTAGAAGTTGGTTAGAACTTCTAAGGGTTGTTGGAGGCGGATTGGAGCGCGGAGTAGGAGCTAAACCTTGCTCGGGATCGACATTATAACTTGGATAATTTTGGGCTTATCGAGGTAAATATCTTGACCTTATTGTAATTGGAAATTACATGTTGTAGGAATATATGGTTAAAGTATACTATATATAGAATTGAACATAGTTGTGCGGCAATGTCTTTTGACTTAAGCACGAATTTAAAGAAGAGAATTGTAATTACATAGATGTATTACAGTAGACTTGTGTAGCATTCTTGTATAGTAGAATTGTACACGTCAGGTTAGGCGTGTTAACCCCCCTGGTTGGCTTGATGGCGGCCTCGATAAAGGAGGAGATTCTGTTGTTGCGGGGAATGTGCGAATTTTACGTAGAATATGGAGCGATGAGATCTAGATGTTAATAAGCGCCTTGTGGCCTTATAGGTTGAAGTACTCGTGTGGTGCAATCTACGTGGCTTAAGGAGTAGCGAGCGGTTTGAAGTACTTGGGCGTTTTGCTATTAGTCGATACTGTCGCGAGGTATGTGAACCTCTTCCTATCTGTTCTAGCATGATATGTGTATAACTATGTAGTACGGTAGACGTACATGTGTTTAATGTATTTGATTGGTTTGAAACATAAAGTGTTATAACGGCTTTATGGGTAGTTAGTTATAATGACTTTATGTAGGTAAGAAAATGCTTTGTGGTTTCAAAGGGTGTTGATTTGACTTATAACGGATATGATGTGTAGTAATAAAGAACTTGAAGTGTTTCAAAAAGACCTTTTTGAAAGGAGAGTAATACTTGGCTTTGAAAACATAAGAGTTGTACTAGCTTTATGGGAAGTTAGGTATAACGTCTTAAGAGTGATAAAAATAATGTTTCTTGATTTGAATCGAGAATGAGTATCGACAAAACCACTGCAGCGTTAATAAAGGAAAATGTATTGAATAATGAAGTATGGTATTAAAACCAATAGAAACCTCCATCTGCATAGAAGCTAAGATAAGACAAAATGATATTACATTTCCTAGATCATGGCTGCTTAATAAGATTAATTATAAACAAGAATAACCTACTCACATATAAGACATATGTTTCTCCAAGCGGTTAAAGGAGAATTATGTTTTAAAGGATTTAAAACTATGAACTATGAAACCTTTTCTAAAATGAGAAACTTGAGCTTTTGAAATTAGGCAAACTTGAACGTTTGGAAAATAAGGTTGTTACTTGATTTTACAAAGGAAAGCATTTTGGTTTACTTAACAATGTTAGTCACTCTATTTTTATACTACGGGTATCGGGTGACCTTCGTAAAAGAAATGGATCTTTAAAAGGAATTTAACGTACGTAATACTTTAGGGTTAAAATCCGGACTTTGACATAAAATGAAAGTACCTTGAGTTGTGTGTAACTTGCTTATGCTTGTTGTTATGAAACTTGACCATGTTACGTGTGATAGCCTTGTTGTGCAAGTACTGTGTTCTACTCGACTACCGGTTCATCCAGGAATGTATTTCACTTGATTACCGGTTCATCCGGGAATGTATTTCACTTGATTACCGGTTCATCCGGGAATGTATTTCACTTGATTACCGGTTCATCCGGGAATGTATTTCACTTGATTACCGGTTCATCCGGGAATGTATTTCACTTGATTACCGGTTCATCCGGGAATGTATTTCACTTGATTACCTGGTCATCAGTGAATGTATTTCACTTGACTCTAGGTTCATGGGATGGGCCGGAAATGTATTCCACACGTTTCTATATTAGGTCCATAAGATGGGAGAGACATTTACGTATCACATGATTTGTACCTAGGGCTGGCGGTGAGGAAGGAGTTCCACGGGCATGAGGATGACTTTGAGGCGTGAGTCACGACTTGACATAGCGCTTTTATGTTGTGAAGCGTAGTTTGGTTATCTACATGTCTCACCTTTATATCGACTATTATGATTGCATTCTGATATTTCTGATTTCACATACTTGGTACTGTTATCTTGACCTCCTTGAGGCTGCGTTCATCTGCATGAGTAAAGGTCATCGTATCGATCCGCTTATAGGATCACATTTGGCGTGTTGGGAAGCTCAGTTCCTTCGGAGGCTTATCTTTTGGTATGTTACCACAGTCAGATTCTTATACATTCGGGGTATGGCGGGGCCACTGTCCGTCATATTATTGTAAATCTTAAGTGCATGCCTTTGTTGTGGCGGGGTTTGTAAAGGATAAGCGTTCGGGTATTTATGTATATATGATGAAGGCATTGTTTTGGTTGCTTTGTTTATTTATCTTTTCTCTTAATTCATGTTCATGTTTTTATTTATTGATTTTCTCGATGTTGTTGTAACGACCCGTTAGGGGCGTTGCGTGCCTTACCGGGCACCTGGTGATACATCGTCGAGAGAAAATCGCGCTATAACATACAGTAGTCGTTAACAAAAGGTATAATAAATAAGCAGGCGGCCAAAGCGATTGCCTCGATATATAAAACAACGATTTAATCTCTTTAAATACGCCTATGACAACTATGGCGCCATACCAAACATGTACAAGAATATGACGGAGAAAACCACAAACCAAGAGGATAACACTCCTGAGAAAGAGCCTGAGAAAATGCGCTTTCTGGAAACGAAATCCCTACACAGCGAGTGATCCACACACGCGTATTTACTCGCAAGATGCGCCGCGCCCCCGGCGGCATGCAACGACATGTGCACTATGCGGCATGCCAGCGAAAATCATACTAGTCTATATGGCGAGACATGTATGATAACAAACTACGATTATGTTATCGCGATCATCAATCCAATATAACTTTGGTTCTCACGCCCACAACATCAATCGAGTTGCATTATGGCGCATGCCCCGGAATCTGCGCCGGTGTAGACATGTCCATGATGCAACAATAATACCAATGTCCGGCGTGGCCACATGCCCCGGAGTGATCGGTGTAGACATGTCCATGTGACCTCAATAACAAGATAGCAATCCAAATGGAAGCATACGTGCGCTACGATGTCGGTCAAGATGTCGAAGGAAACAATAAGACAACATTCCAAATGGGCGCATACGTGCGCTACGCATCGTGTCGGTATGTCGAAGAAACAATAAGACAACATTCCAAATGGGCGCATACGTGCGCTACGCGTCGTGTCGGTATGTCGAAAAGGAAATCACAAGGCGATAATCAAAATGAAACATACGTGCGCTACGCATCGTGTCGATATATCCAAAGCGATTCACCACAAGACCTTAACCAAAATGAGGCATACGTGCGCCACGCATCGTGTCGATGTCCAAAGTGATTAACAATAATAATACTATCAGCGAGGCGTGCGTGGAATTTCTCGTCACTGCGCGTCCAAGTAAGTTCTCAACGATCAACCGACCTCTATCGAGCAGCGGTAACACAGAAACACAACGTTTGTACAATAAAGACTATCATCACTAGCATATGCAAGTTTCACAACAACAAGCATAGGCAAGTTTCACAACAACAAGCATAGGCAAGTTTCACACAACTCAAAGTACTTTCATTTTATGCCATAGTCCGGGTTTTTAACCCCAAAGTACTACATCGTTAAGTTCTTTTAAAAGAGATCCATTACTTTTATAAAAGTCACCCGATACGTAGTATTAGAATGACCAACCCATCTTCCTTTTCAAAATCAAGTAACAACATTTCTTTCCTAAGTTCGGTTTGCCTAGTTTGATTACTCAAGCTTCTTATTTTCAAATGGTTTCATAGTTCCCAAACTTAATCACTTGATTCCTTTTTAGAACAATTGAGTAACATATGTCATATATGTGAGTAGTTTATTCTTGTTTATAACGATCTTATTACGACCGTGATCTAGAAAATGTAATATCATTTTGTCTCATCTTAGCACATGCGGATGGAGGTTTCTCTTGGTTTTAATACAACACGTCATTATTCAATACATTTTCCTTTATTAACATTTGCGGTGCTGTCGATACACATTCGATTTAGAAATCGGTAAAACATTATTCCTTTAAAAACCAAGTACTCATTACTCACGAATGAGGTTTCACAAACATCCACATTAAAACAAATAAGTTAAGTCTCTTATCTTATAAGATCAAGTCTCTTAACTTCTAACATCGATAAACCATTTTCACTTACATAAGGTCGTTATAACTAACTTCCCATAAAGCTATTATAACACTATGTTTTAAACCAACCAAATCACTTAGCACATGCGTCTCCGTACTACATAGTTCACAACAATCATGCTAGAAAAGATAGGAAGAGGTTCACATACCTCGCGACGATTTATCGACAATAAGCAAAATGCTCCAAGTACTACAACCTTGCTAGCCCTTTCCACTCCTCGAGTAGAATACGCTACTCTTAGTACTTTCACCTATTAAGGTCACAAACGTCTATTAACCCCAAACACAAGTTTTCTATCTTTACATAGAAAATTGCAAGGCCTCCCCATAACAGCGTAAATCTCCTCCTCTATCGAGGCGGCTACCAAGCCAACCGGGGGTTTACGTCTAACGGGCGTGTACAATTCTACACAAGTCTCTGCAATCTGATCTATGTAAATCTGATTCGATTCGATTCTTTATTCTTGAGGCTTAAGTCAAAAGACATTGCGAATACTAAGTAGTTCTATATATAGTATACTTCACTATATATGCTAACAAACATGTAATTTCCAATTACAATAGAGGACAAGATAATTACCTCGATAAGCCCAAAATTATCCGAGTTTAATGTCGCTCCCGAGCAAGGTTTAGCTCACTCAGTGCGCTCCATACCACTCAACAACCCTTAGAAGTTCTAACCAACTTCTACTCAAATACTTGACCAACTATGAAGATTTCCTTAGGGTTTGGTTTGAGACTAACAAGGACAAAGGTAGTATTTCGGACTCTCGTAAAGAGGTATCTTTGGAATACAACAAGTTCCACGGCTAACTTATTTTGGGCATAACAACAAAACTTGGAAGACAACTTTCTACCAAGGGCGGGGGGGTAGGCTCCGCTAGCACAAAGAGGCTAGTGGGAGGGGGGTGTTCTCGGCCAGGGCCTCTTTCTAAGGGGAGAAGGGAGTTGGGCGAGAACAACAACAAGGAGAGGAGGGATTTCAAGACTTAGACACAGTGAGGAGTGAATGAATCAGTCTTCACAAGGGAGGGCTAATTATAGCAAAGCCAAAGGCCAACCAATGGCCAAGATCTAGCCAAGTGCTACACAAGTGTAAGGCCAAGATCAAGCCAAGTGCACCTAACCTACTCCACAAAACCCTCACAAATATCTACACAAATATCTTCCACCACTTGCCCGTCCATTCGTACTGGCCCAATCACTTGACGAGAGGTGCCAAGTGTTGCCCTCTCGTTGGTCCAAAGCGCCCGTCTCTCGGAAAAATTCGCAAAATACTAAATGACATAGCGGAATTTTCCGCCCAAGCTTAGTAAAGCGTTTCGTCGAAAAGCGACTCTGTCGGGTGTTGTGCACGATAAATATTTCGCCGGGTGCCACGGGGGTGACACGTGTCGCCCCGGTCTTGAGAATATTTCGTCTTAGAAAATATCCAATTTAGGAAATCTCAAAAACAAAGCGGGCCCCACAAAGCGTAAATTTCTCCGTGGGCCCAGCGTGACCATTTCAGAAAATAAAATCTCAAAATTCTAATATAATCTATGAAGTTCAAATACCAAATCTGGGAATCCAATTCCCGTTAACGAACCTTTTTCTTCACAAATAACGGAAACTTTTAAAGTGAAAACTCACATCTTTCTTTCTTTTCAAAATTTTCTGCGTACTCTCGTGCGTCGTCCTCACATACATACCCCGCAACTACGGGGTATAACATTCTCCCTCCTTAGAAACATTCGTCCGAATGTTCCTTCTCAATCGAATAACGATAAAGTTCCTCTAACAAGTTGCCAGCGCCACTTGGCCACGAAATAACAGCGTTATCTTCCTTCCTTACTCGTCGTGCCGCTTCCGAACACTTGAACTCTTCTAGTATCGTACCACACTTGATCCATCGCTTGTTCCCAAAACCTTGAGTCACCACCTCCAAACTTGGTCATCTCTGGCCGTAATATCCTCGGGCCATTCCGCCTTCACGAGCGATTACGGTGAACGCGTCCACAAACTCATACGATGGTCGTCTAAACTCGGGCCTAGCACCCTCGTGACCCTACCACTGGCGGGACCACCAGCGGCCCCACCCCAAACCGGGTTCTGGGTTGACGCAAATGGTCCTCAACCCGACGCGCGAAACTCTTGTTCCCGATCGGAACAATCTTACTAATTCACGTCATGAAAGCTACCACTTCCATCTCACACTACCCATGGACTTATCACACAAATAAATCCCGTATACTACTCACCCTTATAAAGGTCAAACATAAAACGAATCTTTTACTCAAGACGACGCACCTCTAAGGTCTCGGTCGTGAAATAGTCTAAGGTTCACACTTACCATGCCTCCATCGTATCCTTCCAACTAACCATGCATTCTAACTCACACATATCACAATGCTATCCGTACATAGCACACAATAATGAGATCATCATAACAAGCATACCAAAACTCTAGAGGTTAAGGATATACACGAAGCTACCGCTCACTCTAATCATAGGCTGCCTGCAGTATAGCATTGTAGAAGGTGATAAACCAGCCACAGATCACGAAGGTGAGTCGTAACATCCGTGCTACCCTTGGTGACAGTTCCGCAAAATGGCCTGGCTGCATGCAAAACAAACTCCCAATCTAGCACGACACTCTCCAAAATGGAGTCTACCACAATGGTCACAGCGAGGTAGGGGTGGCTTGGTGGTTAACACCACCGCTCTGTGAAAATCTGAACCATGGGCCCCGACTGCTCAAGAAGGCGGTGGAGGACCACTGCATGCGGTGGGGGTATATAACTAGCTTTCTTTGAGGCGGTCCGCCTCGAAAGCCACCAAAGGACCTGCCGTCACGGCCTCCTGGCGATCCGGTCATTCCGTCGACCCTCCGTGCCTCACATCTGGTGCATGAGCTGCGTGCGGGCAATGTCCATGCGGTGAAGAGAAACACTGCACAAGACTCGACCATATAATCATCAAGCGGTGGCGTGGCGATGCACCTATCCTCCATGCTCTGACTAGCGCAGGGGACATATCGAGCCAAGAATCGAACTTCGACATTGTACTCCCGACGGTCGCCTCTGCATCTCGATAACAAAAATCTGCGGCGTGCCCTCGCCATCTGCGGAGGCAAGAAGTGCGTGAGAAAGCCGAAAACTCATCCCATCTGCTGGAGTGCATGCTCTCCCGGAAAGCTCATGAATCAAACCAATCATTGCGGTATCACGCGGCCGATCACGAACAAAGGTCCAACTTCGGTTTACGAAGCCTTGATCACCGCGTGATCTCAGTAGCTGCCGGATGAACTCCTGCGGATCATCCTCGGCCTCGACCAGTAAAACTGCGGCGGGCTACAACTCGGAAAGTCGTAGCCTCAAACTATCTGCTCGGGGTGAACCTGGTGCTCTCGGGCGGGCTGCTGCGTCGGCTGTCCTCATATCAGCCTGACCACGGCGATAATCGGGCCATCTCCTTGACCCGTCTCACTGCTCCCGGTGTGGGGTGGAGGCTCAGTCTTGTAGTCTCATCGACCATGCTGCGGCTCTAAACTCTTTGGTCTTTGGCGGCGTCGCGAAACCGCCGTCAAGCACAACCTCAGTCTTGTTTGGGCTGCGCCTCGTACTCTCTGTATCTCACTAGCGGCACCCTCGGTGCCTTGCCCTCACAGGCTCTGGTTGCCTTGCGGAGGCATAGCGGTAAAAGCGAGATACGTCGGAGGGTCCAACTTACAACTGACTCTAAGGCACGATCTCGGGATGAGAAGAATGGAAACCAATCCTAAATGTCCTGCGACCTCGATTATAGATGTGGTGCACAACACATCGATAATCAAGACTACTTCAGAGCGATGCAGTAGACACTTTCCGAGGATTAAGCGCTCGATACCACTTTGTCACTTTGTCGCGAGCCTTGCTCGGCGACCCAACAAATGATCCTCGAGGCTGCGTGCCACGAGCCTACCTACGGATGTGCCAGCAGTTAATACACATCGGTGGTAGACTCTGGCCTTCCTCTACGCTCACGACCAGAAGGAAGTCGATCTGACATGTACCAAGTATGTGAACCGTATGCAATCACATGGCGAAATCATACTAGTCTATATAAAGAAGGAGACATGTATGATAACCAAACTCTGATTCTGACATAAAGCGATCATCACTCCGATATAACTATGGGTCTCGCGCCACATCAATCGAGTTCGCGTTATGGCGCGTGCCGATATGGCCGGATGCCCGAATCTAGTGCATCGGTGTAGACATGTCCGTGATCAATGACCTCAAGATAGCAATCCAAATGGAAGCATGCGATGCGCTACGCATCGTGTCAGTATGTCCAAAGGGAAACAATAAGACAACATTCCAAATGGGCGCATACCCGTGCGCTACGCATCGTGTCAGTATGTCCAAAGGGAAACAATAAGACAACTTTCCAAATGGACGCATACCCGTGCGCTACGATCGTGTCGGTATGTCCAAAAGGAAATCCTGAGGATAATCAAAATGAAACATACCCGTGCGCCACGCATCGTGTCGATATATCCAAAGCGATTCACCACAAGACCTTAACCAAAATGGAGGCATACGTGCGCTACGATCGTGTCGGTATGTCCAAAGTGATTAACAACAATAATACTATCAGCGAGAACGTGCGTGGAATTTCTCGTCACCGCCGCACGTCCAAGTAAGTTCTCAACTACCAACCGACTCTCTATCGAGACGCGGTAATACGAAACAACGCGTTTGTACAATAAAGACTATCATCACAAGCATAGGCAAGTTTCACAACAACAAGCATAGGCAAGTTTCACAACAACAAGCATAGGCAAGTTTCCACACAACTCAAAGTACTTTCATTTTATGCCATAGTCGGGTTTTTAACCCCAAAGTACTACATCGTTAAGTTCTTTTAAAGAGATCCATTACTTTTATAAAAGTCACCCGATACCGTAGTATTAGAATGACCAACCCATCTTCCTTTTCAAAATCAAGTAACAACATTTCTTTCCTAAGTTCGGTTGCCTAGTTTGATTACTCAAGCTTCTTATTTTCAAATGGTTTCATAGTTCCCAAACTTAATCACTTGATTCCTTTTTAGAACAATTGAGTAACATATGTCATATATGTGAGTAGTTTATTCTTGTTTATAACGATCTTATTACAGCAGCCATGATCTAGAAAATGTAATATCATTTTGTCTCATCTTAGCTTCTATGCAGATGGAGGTTTCTACTGGTTTTAATACAACACATCATTATTCAATACATTTTCCTTTATTAACGCTGCAGTGGTCTGTCGATACACATTCTGATTTCCGAAATCAGTAAAACATTATTCCTTTAAAAACCAAGTACTCATTACTCACGAATGAGGTTTCACACAAACATCCACATTAAAACAAATAAGTTAAGTCTCTTATCTTATAAGATCAAGTCTCTTAACTTCTAACATCAGTAAACCATTTTCACTTACATAAGGTCGTTATAACTAACTTCCCATAAAGCTATTATAACACCCTATGTTTTAAACCAACCAAATCACTTAGCACATGTACGTCTACCGTACTACATAGTTCACAACAATCATGCTAGAAAAGATAGGAAGAGGTTCACATACCTCGCGACGATTTATCGACAATAAGCAAAATGCTCCAAGTACTACAACCTTGCTAGCCCTTTCCACTCCTCGAGTAGAATACGCTACTCTTAGTACTTTCACCTATAAAGGTCACAAACGTCTATTAACCCCAAAACACAAGTTTTCTATCTTTCTATAGAAAATTCGGCAGCACCTCCCCCCCCCGCAACAGCGTAAATCTCCTCCTCTATCGATGCGGCTGCAAGCCAACGGGGGTTTACGCCTAACCGGGACGTGTACAATTCTACACAAGTCTCTTTGCAATCTGATCTATGTAAATCTGATTGATTCGATTCTTTATTCTTCAGGCTTAAGTCAAAAGACATTGCCGAATACTAAGTAGTTCTATATATAGTATACTTCAACTATATATGCTAACAAACATGTAATTTCCAATTACAATAGAGGGACAAGATAATTACCTCGATAAGCCCAAAATTATCCGAGTTTAATGTCGCTCCTGAGCAAGGTTTAGCTCCACTCCGTGCGCTCCCACCCACGCCCAACAACCCTTAGAAGTTCTAACCAACTTCTACTCAAATACTTCAACCAACTATGAAGATTTCCTTAGGGTTTCGGTTTGAGACTAACAAGGACAAAGGTAGTATTTCCGGACTCTACGTAAAGAGGTATCTTTGGAATACTACAAGGTACAAGGCTAAGGTATTTTGGGCATAACAACAATACTTGGAAGACAACTTTCTACCAAGGGGGGGGTAGGCTCGGCTAGCACAACTAGGCTAGGGGGAAGAGGGTGTTCTCGGCCAAGGGCCTCTTTCTAAGGGGGAGAAGGGAGTTGGACGAGAACAACAACAAGGGAGAGGGAGGGATTTCAAGACTTAGACAAAGTGAGGAGTGAATGAATAAGTCTTCACAAGGGAGGGGTATTTATAGCAAAGCCAAAGGCCAACCAATGGCCAAGATCTAGCCAAGTGCTACACAAGTGTAAGGCCAAGATCAAGCCAAGTGCACCCTAACCCTACTCCACAAATCCCTCACAAATATCTACACAAATATCTTCCACCACTTGCCCATCCATTCGGCCCTAGCCGCCCCTTCAAGTCCACCAACGAGAGGGTGCCAAGTGTTGCCCTCTCGTTGGTCCAAAACGTTCCGTCTCTCGGAAAAATTCGCAAAAATACTAAATGACATAGCCGGAATTTTCCCTTCGCAAGCTTAGTAAAACGTTTCGTCGAAAAACGACTCTAATCGGGTGTTGTGCACAATAAATATTTCGGCCAAGGGTGCCACATGGGGGTGACACGTGTCGCCCCCCGATTCGCCCAGAATATTTCGTCTTCCGAAAATATCCAATTTACCGGAAATCTCAAAAACAAAGCGGGCCCCACAAAACCGTAAATTTCTCCCGTGGGCCCCACGTGACCATTTCCGAAAATAAAATCTCAAAATTCTAATATAATCTATGAAGTCCAAATACCAAATCTGGGAATCCAATTCCCATTAACGAACCTTTTTCTTCACAAATAACCGGAAACTTTTCCGTCGAAAACTCACATCTTTCTTTCTTTTCAAAATTTTCTGCCGTACTCTCGTACGTACGTCCTCACATACATACCCTGCAACTACGGGGTATAACAGTTGTATCACTAGGGTGCCCGGGGTAAGGCACCAGTCACGGGCCCGGGTTCGGGTCGTGACAAAAGTGGTATCAGAGCAGTTAGTCCTCAGAAAGTGTCTACAGACCGTGTCTAGTAGAGTCTTGATTATCGGTGTGTTGTGCACCACATCTATAATCAGGAGGCTGCAGGACATTTAGGATTGGTTTCCATTCTTCTCATTCTGAGATCGTGCCTTAGAGTTGTGTGATAAATTGGACCCCTCTGACGTATTCCTTTCCTTTACCAGTTATGCCTCCGCGTAACCTGCAGCCGGATGGGCAAGGCGATCGAGGCGTTAGCGAGATGCAGAGGAGTACGAGCGCGCAGCCCGGTCGAGACTGAGCAGTGCCCGACGGCGGGTTTCGCGTCGCCGCCCGGCCAAAGATTTAGAGCGCAGCGATGGGCTGCCGAGACTACTGATACTGAGCCTCGGTCCCCACACCGGAGCCGATGACGGGTACAAGGAGATGGCGATCGCGGCGGTCGTGGCGAATATGAGATAGGTGACGCAGCGATTCCGGCCCGAGAGCACCCGTATTTCACCCCGGCGAGCGATTTAAGGCTACGTGGCTTTACGAGTTGTAGGCCTCCGGTGTTACATGGATCGAGCGAGGCGACCCTCGGGAGTTTATCCGGCTCTACGGATCATGAGTGATCGAGCCTCGCAGGCGAGTCGGTGGTATTGGGTTCGCATTGCGTGATACCGCAATTGATAGTTTGATTCGTGGGAGTTGTCGGGAAGAGCATGCACTTCCAGTGATTTGGGACGAGTTCTCGAGGGCATTTCTTGCACATTTCTTTCCTCCACGATGAGAGGGCTCGGGTAAACATTTTTGACGTTGAGCGGGGCGGGCGGACGGTTAGAGAGTACAATGTGAGTTCGACTCATTAGCTCGGTATGTTCCGTGGTAGCCGATATGGAGGACGAGTACACCGCCACGCCACCGGGCTGGACGATTACTTGGCGAGGCTTATGCGGGTGTAGCTCTTGGCCGGCATGTACATTGCCGCGCAAGCTCATGCACTAGGATGTGAGGCACGGAGAGGTCGGCGGAATGGCCGAGATCGGCGAAGAGGCGAGCAGCGAGGTCCTTTGGTAACTTTCGAGGCGGACCGCCTCGTGGCCGATCTAGTTATGTACCTCGCCCGATGCAGTGGTCCTCCTCGATCTTGGGGCGTTCGGGTATTCGGAGCTGGTCGAGCTCGGGGCTTAGTTCCGCGGTATACGTGAGTGCTAGCGGCCGGATTCATGTCCCCTCGGTGTGCACGATGTGGCAAACATCATCCCGGGAATGTCGTCTTTATCGGTGCTTGTTTCACATGCGGCGTCGAGCCATGTGAGAAGCGTGCTTATAGGAGAGAATGCCGGCGGCTTAGCGCGACTCTGGATCGATGGCGAGTTCATCGCGCCTACGATTATGTGCCTGCAGGCGGACTTACGATTAGAGTGGAGCGGTGGCTTCAGGTATATCCTTAACCCTCTAGAGGCTTGTATGTTTTGATGTTATGTTAATGTGTTAAGTGTTATGTTCGGATAGCTTTGTCTTTGAAATGTGATTTAGGAACTGGTTGGGGAAAAGGGTAAGCACAGGGTGAGAAATGATGAACCTTAGAATATTCTGATTGAGACCTTAGATGTAAGCCGTCTTGAGTACAAGATTTTGCAGTGATCCTTGTCAGAGTGCATTTTATGCCTAGAAAGTATTGTGTGATAAGTCCCTGGGTTGGGTAAATGAAAGTGGTATCTTTCATGATGTGATTTAGCAAGATTGTTCCGTGTCGAGGAGCAAGAGTTGGCGCGACAGTGGGTCGGGTTGGGGCCATGTTGCGGGCCAACCCGCGACCTGTTTCGAGGTGGAGTCAGCTCTGGGTGGTCCCGCGGTGGTAGGTCACGAGGGTGCTAGGCCCAAGTTTAGTTGACCATCGTATAAGTTCGTGGGTGTGTTCGACCAGAAGCAGATCGTGAAGGCCGGGAATGGCCTTAAGGAAGATTGAGGCTAGTAAGATAACCAAGTTGGAGGTGGTGACTCCCAGGGCTGGAAAACAGAAACGTTGACTGAAGTATGGTACGTACTGGGAGAGTTCAAGTGTTCAAGAAGGGCACGACGAGTAAGGAAGGAAGAGAACGTGTGTTATTTCGTGGCCAGGTTGTGGCGTTGGCAACTTGTTAAAGGAACTTCATCGATATCCGTCTTGAGAAGGAACATTCGGGACGAATGTTTCTAAGGAGGGGAGAATGTTATACACCGTATTTCCAGAGTATGTACGTGTGGACGTCGTCTAAATTTGAGCCTTAAGTTAGGCATAGGACCGAAATTTGGGCACAAGTGCCGAATAGAGTCGTTTTGACGAAACGTTTCCTGACTTCGTAGGAA
This sequence comes from Przewalskia tangutica, assembly GCA_029844215.1. NCBI lineage: Eukaryota > Viridiplantae > Streptophyta > Magnoliopsida > Solanales > Solanaceae > Przewalskia > Przewalskia tangutica. Next base: position 49,016,849 of record CM056724.1, on the reverse strand, counting down.
AATTCGGCTATGTCATTTATAATTTTTGCGGATTTTTCCGAGAGGCGAAACATTTTGGACCAACGGGAGGGTGACATGTGTCACCTCACATTGAAGCAAGTGGGGTGGCTTGGACGATTGGCGTCGAGAGGGGATTGGCCTTGGCGATTGGTCCCTTGATTTGTGCCTTTGTGGCTTGTTTGTGGCTTGTTTGTGGAGTGTTTTGTGGAGTAGGGTTAGGGTGCACTTGGCTTGATCTTGGCCTTACACTTGCCTTGCACATGGCTTGATCTTGGCCATTGGTTGGCTTTTGGTTTTGCTATAAATACCCCCCTTGGCTTGAAGACTTCATTCATCCAAATATGTTCCAAGTCTTGCTATCCTTCCCCTCTCCTCTTGTTTGACTCTCGTCCAAGAGCCCCCCCTCCCTAGGACAGGCCCTTGTGGCCGAGAGCCTCCCCCTCCCCCCTTTGAGGTGCTAGCCGTGGGGTACCCCCCCTAGCCTAGTTGTTTTCGTATAATACACCCCCCCTCTTGGTAGAAATACTTCTCCAAGTATTGTTATAATGCCCAAAATACCTTAGCCTTTACCTTGTTGTATTCCAAAAGTTACCTCCATACGTAGAGCCCGGAAATACTACCTTTTGTCCTTTTAGTCGCAAACCGAAACCCTAAGGAAATCTTCATTATTGGTTGAAGTAATTAAGTAGAAGTTGGTTAGAACTTCTAAGGGTTGTTTGGAGCGGATTGGAGCGCACGGAGTAGGAGCTAAACCTTGCTCAGGATCGACATTATAACTTGGATAATTTTGGGCTTATCGAGGTAAATATCTTGACCTTCTATTGTAATTGGAAATTACATGTTGTAGGAATATATGGTTAAAGTATACTATATATAGAATTGAACATAGTTGTGCGGCAATGTCTTTTGACTTAAGCCTGAATTTAAAGAAGAGAAGCGAATCAGAATTACATGGATCGTATTCAGTAGACTTGTGTAGCATTTCTGTATAGTAGAATTGTACACGTCCGGTTATACGTGTTAACCCCCCCCCCCCTGGTTGGCTTGATAGCCGGCCTCAATAAAGGAGATTTACTGCCATTGGGGAGTGCTTGAATTTTACGTAGAATATGGAACGATGAGATCTAGATGTTAATAAGCGCCTTGTGGCCTTATAGGTTGAAGTACTACGTGTGGTGCAATCACGTGGCTTAAGGAGTAGCCGACGGTTTGAAGTACTTGGAGCGTTTTGCTATTAGTCGATACTGTCGCGAGGTATGTGAACCTCTTCCTATCTGTTCTAGCATGATATGTGTATAACTATGTAGTACGGTGACGCATACGTGTTTAATGTATTTGATTGGTTTGAAACATAAAGTGTTATAACGGCTTTATGGGTAGTTGGTTATAACAGCTTTATGTAGGTAAGAAAAAAATGCTTTGTGGTTTCAAAGGGTAGCTGATTTGACTTATAACGGATTTGATGTGTAGTAATAAAGAACTTGAAGTGTTTCAAAAAGACCTTTTTGAAAGGAGAGTAATACTTGGCTTTGAAAACATAAGAGTTGTACTAGCTTTATGGGAAGTTAGGTATAACGTCTTAAGAGTGATAAAATAATGTTTTCGATTTGGAAATCGAATGAGTATCGACAAACCATCTGCAGCGTTAATAAAGGAAAATGTATTGAATAATGAAGTATGGTATTAAAACCAATAAAACCTCCATCCGCATGAAGCTAAGATAAGACAAAATGATATTACATTTCCTAGATCATGGCTGCTTAATAAGATTAATTATAAACAAGAATAACCTACTCACATATAAGACATATGTTTCTCAAAACGTTTAAAGGAGAATTATGTTTTAAAGGGATTTAAAACTATGAACTACGAAACCTTTTCTAAAATGAGAAACTTGAGCTTTTGAAATTAGGCAAACTTGAACGTTTGGAAAATAAGGTTGTTACTTGATTTTACAAAGGAAAGCATTTTGGTTTACTTAACAATGTTAGTCACTCTATTTTTATACTACGGGTATCGGGTGACCTTCGTAAAAGAAATGGATCTTTAAAAGGAATTTAACGTACGTAATACTTTAGGGTTAAAATCCGGACTTTGACATAAAATGAAAGTACCTTGAGTTGTGTGTAACTTGCTTATGCTTGTTGTTATGAAACTTGACCATGTTACGTGTGATAGCCTTGTTGTGCAAGTACTGTGTTCTACTCGACTACCGGTTCATCCGGGAATGTATTTCACTTGATTACCGGTTCATCCGGGAATGTATTGCACTTGATTACCGGTTCATCCGGGAATGTATTCCACTTGATTACCGGTTCATCCGGGAATGTATTTCACTTGATTACCGGTTCATCCGGGAATGTATTTCACTTGATTACCGGTTCATCCGGGAATGTATTTCACTTGATTACCGGTTCATCCGGGAATGTATTCCACTCGACTACCGGTTCATGGGATGGACCGGAAATGTATTCCACACGTTTCTATATTAGGTCCATAAGATGGGCCGAGACCTGTTTTACGTATCACATGATTTGTACCTAGACTGCCGGCAGTGAGGAAGGAGTTCCACGGGCATGAGGGATGACTTTGAGGGCGTGAGTCCCTGACTTGACATGACTGCTTTTATGTTGTGAACTGTAGTTTGGTTATCCTACATGTCTCCTGCTTTATATCGACTATTATGATTGCATTTACAGTATTTTACAGTTTCACATACTTGGTACCTGTTGTACTGACCTCTCGGCTGCGTTCATCATGCCGCAGTAAAGGTACATCGACCGCCGATCCCCGCTTATAGGATCACATTTCACGTGTTGAAGCTCTGTTCCTTGAGGCTTATCTTTTGGTATGTTACCCAGTGCAGATTCTTATACATTCGTGGTATGGCGGGCCTGTCCCGTCATAGCATTGTAAATCTTAAGTGCAGTAGCCTTGTTGTAGGCGTGGTTTGTAAAAAGGATAAGCGTCGGGTATTTATGTATATATGATGAAGGCAACTGTTTTGGTTGGCCTGTTTATTTATCTTTTCTCTTAATTCATGTTCATGTTTTTATTTCCGCTGATTTTCTCTGATGTTGTATCACTAGGGTGCCCGGGGTAAGGCACCAGTCACGGGCCCGGGTTCGGGTCGTGACACTTGTCTTGCTACTAGTATGAATAAATACTATACTCAAGGGTCAAGATTAATACACTTGTGTGGCTTGGATGAAGACAATTAAATATCTTGTGTCAACTTGACTAGTTGACTTGGTCAATTATCTCAAGCTTGATCATCCACTTGACTACTTAACCTTGGTCAATTTCGATCAAGATCATGTGGGGGGGGGGGGGGGGTGACATGTGTCACCCTCCCATTCGTCCATAAAATTTTCCATAATTGGTCAAAATATCGGAAACCTTGTGGGCCCCAAAAAAATGTAAGATTTCCCGAGTGGGCCCCACGTGACCAAATCCGAAAATAATATTCCATAATTCCGATAAATTATCTAAGTCTCAAATAACAAATTTGAGAACCCAATTCTCATTAACAAACTTCTCTTTCCCGAGGTTCGGAAGAATTTTCTTAAGAATAACGAATTCTTCTTTCGTTCAAAAATTTTAAAGTCCTGATTCCTTACGTACATTCTCTTTAACATGCCCTAGACTTACGGGGTGTAACAGAAAGTTGCTACTTTTCCTTTTCTTTAAACCTCGTGTCAGGCTTAGAAATTCTCGGCCAAAAGTTTTTATTTGGGTTAAGGTTTTCTCCACTTATCAAGATATGTTAAGATAAATTCTTTCTTTCTTTTGGCATGTTCTACGTACGAAATATAACTGTTATATTATTCCATAATGTATTATACTCTGAGAAGCTAAGGAGTATTCATATTATTGATTTTATGCTAAAAGCATGTCTAAATTGTTCCTAAGTCCTTATTAAGGCATATGGGACAGATGTTGATAAGAGTTTTTAGTAAGCACGAGAGCTGAGTTGACTTTGCTAATTTAAAGTAACTAATAAGTATTAAGTGCTGAAACTGATTTAATAATTAAGTAGGTATATTTCTAGTAGACGTGTTAAATAAGCCATTGCGGTATTAAGTGAAAAATATATCGACAAACAATTATGTTAAAATGATTATAATGCCACTTGCATAGAAACTAAGATATAACCAATTTGTTTTACATTTTCTAGTTCACAGCTGATTAGATAAGATTAGATCGCGGTGGGCGGGCCCACCGAGTCGGGATTAGCGGGATCGGACGGGTCGGGGTGGATAGGAGAGGCGAGTCGGGTGGGGTGGGCAGGCGGGGTGGGACTAGCGGACGATCTGAGTGTCCGTCCCGTTCCCGATCCGTTGGGCGAAGTGGGGCCAGGTCGGGGCCAGGTCGGGCGAGGGACGGACAGGTCGTGGGTTTTTTTTTTTAATTTTTTCACTAAATTAAAAATACTAAATTACTAACAAAGGAACCTTAACATATACATATAGTCATATAGTGATAGTCAGAGACTCATATTATACTATTATAATATTATAGTATTATAATTATACTCATATATATAATATATTTATAAAGTATAAAGTATAAACTAAATAATTAAACAAAGACAAGAAGAGTGTAAAAAAACATCTCAAGGATGTTTTTGTGCCTCTTATATTATTAATTATTTCATTGAAATATACAAGATTCAGAATTACAACATTGTAGTGTACTGTTGTTGAAAAAAATTGCAAAAGACATAGAAAAAATAAAAAATTGCAATGAAATAAATTACCAATTTGAAAATATTTTTTCTAGTTTCTTTATAATTTCGTGTGGTTCTTCAGTTGGAATTGGTATATCTTGGTCAAATTATTCCACGTCGCTACTCATGCATTCAGATAAAATGTCGTTGTAGTTGTCGTCTTCTTCTTCGTTAATCTCTGGTTGACCGCACCTCGTTCGCTCCGCTCGTATCCAATCTCTGAATAGTACCGCCATCTCCAAGCTGTCTCCGGCTAATGAGTGTTTGTGCTCTCCTATTTGAAATCTGTCTGCAGAAAAAGCGCTTTCAGAAGCGATTGATTATGCTTGAATGTTCAAAATATCTCGGGCCATCATTGAAAGTGTCGGAAATGTCTTCTCATTCTGCATCCAATATTTCAGCAAGTCTTCATTTCCTGGTTCATTGATAACTGCTTGGTAAGGTAAATTACCCTGCAAAACAAAAACATCGAACTCACTAATTTGGTTAGCACTGCTACCACCGCACATTCTATTTCTGGGGCTTTCAATAGAATCAATACTAGCCCCAGAAACATCATGTCTTTTTTTAGGCTGTGTTGAAGAAGAAGAAGATGGTACGAAAGTCGGTTGGTTACTAACACTTTCTTGCTGGTAATGCCGATATACTTTTTTGCATTCATCTTCTACGTTATTCAACACTTCTTCTAGCGTCTGTTCAATAGGTGACTCAACATTTAAATTTTTGGGAGTTGGAGGTGGTAGTACGTCCATACAGGTATAAATATTTTTAATAAGACTTTTACAACCCTTACTTTAATAGTCGGGTTTAATACAGCACCAATAATATAAATAGGGGGAATAGGAATAAAATATTTCTTTAATTTCATAAACATTTTTTTAATAGCTGCCTTATAAGCAGGTTTTTCCATATATTATTTAAGAAGTAAAAATATTATAGCTATATAAAACAACATAGTTGAAATAGTAGGATAATATAAAGTAGAAAATTCTTTTGTTGCTCGTTGAAAATTCTCTAGAAATACAATAAGTTCTCTAATTTTGTCCCAATCATTATCCACAATCATATCATTTGGATTTTGATTATGGGCGTTAAAAAATAAAGTGATAGGTTTTCTATAGTCATAAGCAACAACTAGTTCGTCATATAAAGAATTCCACCTAGTTGGTACTTCTTCGGGAATTTTTCTGTAAGATAGTTCATAATCGTGACAAGTTTTTTTATATTCTTTTCTCTGTTGAATTCTATTATTTTTAAAAATAAAGTGTATAGCAAATTGTATTTTTTCAAGAATATCTTGAAAAAGTGAAAGACCATCCTTTACAACTAAGTTATAAATATGGCACGCACATTTGATATGAAAATGTTTTGGAAAAGACGGAGTTAAAACATCTCTTAAAATACAAATAGCAGCATTGTTAGAAGATGCATTATCTAATGTAATACTCATAACTTTATCAGTTATTCCGTAATAATCGCAGACTGAATAAATATTTTCTGAAATAAACTCACCAGTGTGCCTACTATCTATATATCTATATGCTAAAATACGTTTTTGCATAGACCATTTATAATCTATCCAATGACAGGTTACCGTTAAATAATCATGGCCGTTAGTACTACGACCTATATCAGAAGTTAGAGCGACTTTGCAATTTAAATGATATAATGAATAACGCAAATATTGTTGATATTCGTGTGCAAATTTAAACACGTCTCTCTTAACCGTTGATCTAGGAAAACCTTTATAAGCAGGATTATACATATCTCTAATATAATGAATAAAACCAGGCGATTCAGGAAATGAAAAAGCCAAACCCTCCACAACAACTAATTTTGCTAGTGCTTCTCTATCTTTATGTTTATCGTATTTAGGGCCTACAACTCCCCCCGTCATAGGGTTAATTTGACCCTGTACTTTGTCCGGAACAGTATGTGAACCTTGTCCCGATTGAGAGGACGCTTGCTCACCATCTTTTTCAATCATGTATTGGGCATGCAAGACTTTGTGTTTTTGCAATAGGTGTCTTCCTAAACCCCCCGTCCCACCATGACCTTGTCCAGTTTTAAAAGAATAAACATTTTTACAAGTTTTACATACAGCTACTTGATTCGGTACGTCCCTGTCAAAATATGTCCATACAACTGATTTTAATGGTCATTTTGCCGGACCTCGTCTCATACTAGGGGGGATAGGAGACATTTCACTAGTGGGTGTATCATCATCTTCATTAGTAGGTGTATCATCATCTAGAGTGTCATCTAAATTAAAATCTTCTTCATTTTGAGGATAAACATTTGTGTCAAGATCATATGGTATTTCAGGAAACAATTCAGGATCTATAAAATCATCTTGTCTAGGAATACTAGAAGAAGTACCCTTGCCCTTGTTACCCGCCCTACTAGAAGAAGTACCCTTTCCAAAAACACTTTTTACTCTTTTCATGGTAATAAATAGTTAAAGACTTAAAGATAATGAAATTAAATGTGCTAAATGAAATAAAAACAAAATAATAATTTAATGAGAGAATGGGTGTACCAAACGCCGACGTAGAGTCGACGTGTAATCGAGAGGTTGAAAATTGAAACTTTGCTCGATAGATAATCCTCAAGCTAGTTGCCAACTTCACTCCCAATTCTCAGATTAATAAATAGATTGAATATGTAGTAGACAATGTTGTATAGAGATTGATTGATTAGAGAGTAGAAAGATTTGTGAAAATAATAAGAAGAGGAAATGAGGTATTTATAGTTGGAAAATTGGGTTAAAGTGTAAATATAATAACTTAGGGGTTAAAAATAAATATAAAGGGGGTAGGGGTTCTTTGACCGGGCGAGATCGGGCGGGTCGGGCGGGATCGGGGCTGGGAGTCGGGTCGGCGGACCATACCGTCCCTTGGTTCGAGCACCGGTCCCGCTTTTTTATTTTTATACGGGGTCGTGTCGGGGTCGGGTCGGTCGGGACCAGGTCGAGTCGGACGCCACTTGTCCGCCTTGACCTTAGATAAGATTATTATAAATCTTAAAATTACTCACGGCTCATATAAGAATTAATTAGGCAGTTCGGATTTGTTATCACCAATAAGATATTTCCATAATGTTAACCAGATGAGCAAGGATATTATTGTCGTCCAATAAATTCAGGGAATATTTTATTGTCATTCATGCATTGCATTTTACCCAAGACTGTATATAGGGAATGGGAAACGGGGAATGCAGACTACCTGATCAGCTGGGATATGATAATGATAAAGCATGTGTAGCTTAATGAAGGAAGACGCCTGATTAAGGGCCAAATTATATATATGTGGTTGGGAAGGAAGATGCCCCTGTGAGGCCAGTATATATGTATTACTGTATTTGATCCATGCATGACATTTAGAAACATTATGCACGCAGAGGCCGATAATGAAATGAAGCCCACAGAGGCTGTTATGAAAAGGAAGATGCATGTGTGGCTAGTATTATACCGTATTTGCATTGCATACCATTTAGACATATGTATTGCGGTCTCTGAGGTATGTACTGTTGGTCAGTGTTTCAGTTTCAGATTATGATATATCTTGGCTATGTTATTTCTTATGTTTGACATACTCAGTACATCAGTCGTACTGACATCCCTTTTGTCGGGGGACACTACGTTTCATGCCCGCATGTTCAGTTAAAGAGAGTGATAGTTCATGCTGGTAGGTTGCTGGTTCAGCTGACGTTGGAGCACTCTATTTGTTCCAGAGTTGCAGTCTAGTCTTGGTATGATATTTTTATGTCGTATACTCTTTAGAGGCTTGTAGACGGGTGTCCTGTGGATAGTGATTTTGTATGACCTCGTCGGCCTTGGTATGGGTGTGTATAAATGTATAAGTCAGTTTTCTGGTCAAGAGCTTTCAAAATCCTTTGCGGCTTAGTTCGTGCGTATTGTGATTATATGGTGTGATTAAGGGTACCCAGCGGGTGGGATCCGGGTGCCAGTCGCAGCCCTCCGATTTGGGTCGTGACAAACTTGGTATCAAAGCATGTCTGTCCTAGGGAGTCTACAAGTCGTGTCTAGTAGATTCTTGTGTATGGGTATGTTGTGCACCATACTTATACGCAGGAGGCTGCCTGGTATTTAAGGATGATTTCTATTCGTTCATCTCGTAAATCGTGCAGTAGAGATGAGTCTTAAGAATTCGAGTTTAACTCGTACTTGTTACAATTTTGGTAACGTCGATTACTAAGGGGTTTCAGTTAGTTCATACCCGTGGTTTCTACCAGATGATTGATACATCAGAAGGGAAATATTATGTAAAATTTGTCGAGATTATGAGGAATAGTCTCACTCTTATACGAAAGAGATAATGCAATCCTGAGAAGCGAAACATTTGTCTTAGAAAGAGTAAAATAAAGGAGGTACTACACACCAGAATACAGGAGTTTGTAAGGATTCGCCTTGTAGAACTTATCTTATGTTTTCATGTGATTGTGAAGCGGTGAATGTGTTTTTGACTATGGGATGCGAGTTAGATATGTCACCCAAACATTCGAGGACGAATGTTTCTACGGAGGGAAGAATGTAACGACTCATAATTTTGGACAATAATTTGAGTCCTTTAACGTAGGCAAGTAGACCCCGACCCCGAGAAATGTATGTTGTATTTACGTATGCTACTAAGGAAATTAGTCACAATAAGTGTGAAGACGGAGATCGCGTATAAATTTGATGTGTGCACAAGGAGGTAATGGACCAGTGTCATATTACAGAAATTATGACATTAAGTATATGAAAATTTTATAAATCATTTGGATTTAACTGAAGTGAGATCTAGAATTAGTTATGGATGTTATTGATTAATTGTCGTATTGATTTAATTATTGGAGGGAGGTATCTACGTGTAGCTTATAAATTAATTTTAGTAACTAAGGCTAATAATTAAGAGTTGTGGTAGCTCGTGGGTTATCACGTGAAGTGGGATTAAATATTTGGTAAGGGACAAGAGTCAGTGGAATTGTGCACGTGTAGCTTTCATATAGATCCTAATTGATTAGGCTTTACAGACGAAATAGGTGGCAGATGAAGGGTAAAGCAAATCGAGTTCATCTTTTCCTTCTTGTACAAAATGAGACCCAACATGTCACTTTCAACCTTTCTTTAATTTAGAAAAAGATAGGGAGTACAATAGTAGTAGTACATAGAGAGAGAGAAACGTGTGAAGTGACTTGAAAATAAAAAGAGAGGATATAGTACTAACAATAGATTGTTTTTCATGACCAAAATGTGGAATTTGTCAATATTCAATATTGACAGAGAAATGGTAGATAGGTACGAATTGCTGTAGCAGATTAAGTAAGAAAAGTTGATACTTTTCCTTTTCTTTAAACCTCGTGCCAGACATAGAAATTCTCGACCAAAAGTTTTTATTTTGGGTTAGGTTTTCTCCACTTATCAAGGTATGTTAAGACAAATTCTTTCTTTCTTTTGGCATGTTCTACGTACGAAATATAACTGTGGTATTGTTCCATAATTTATTCTACTCTGAGAAGCTAAAGAGTATTCATGTTATTGATTCTTTGATAAAAGCATGTTTAAATTGTTCCTAAGTCCTTATTAAGGCATATGATAGATATGTTGATAAGAGTTTTTAGTAAGCACGGAAACCGAGTTGACTTTGCTAATTTAAAGTAACTGATAAGTATTAAGTTCAGAAACTGATTTAATAATTAAGTAGGTATATTTCTAGTAGACGTGTTAAAATAAGTCATTGCGGCATTAAGTGAAAAATATATCGTCAAACAATTATATTAAAATGATTAGAATGCCACTTGCATAGAAACTAAGATATAACCAATTTGTTTTATATTTTCTAGTTCGCAGCTGATTTGATAAGATTATTATAAACATTAGAATTACTCACGACCTATATAAGAATTAATTAGGCAGTTCGGATCTGTTATCACCAATCAGATGTTTTCATAATGTTAGCCAGAGGAACAAGGATATTATTGTCGTCCAATAAATTCAGGGAATATTTTATTGTCATTCATGCATTTTCATTTGCATTGGATTTTACCCAAGACTGTATATTGGGAATGGAAAACGGGGAATGCAGACCACCTGATCAACTAGGATATGATAATGCTAAAGCCTGTGTGGCTTAATAAAGGAAGACGCCTTATTAAGGGCCAAATTATATATATATGTAATTGGGAAGGAAGATGCCCTTGTGTGGCCAGTATATATGTATTAACGCACTTGCACCATGCATGACATTTAGACACATTATGCCCGCAGAGGCCGATAAAGAAATGATGCCCACAGAGGCTGATGAAAAGGAAGATGCCTGTGTGGCCAGTATTATACCGTTATTGCATTGCATACCATTTAGACATATGTATTGGGGTCTCCGAGGTATGTACAGTTGGTCAGTGTTTTTGTTTTAGATTATGATATATCTTGGCTATGTTATTTCTTATGTCTGACATACTCAGTACATCAGTCGTACTGACGTCCCTTTTGTTTGGGGACGCTACGTTTCATACCCGCAGGTTCAGTTTAAGAGAGTGATGGTTCACGCTGGTAGGTTGCTGGTTCAGCTGACGTTGGCGCACTCTATTTGTTTCAGAGTTGCAGTCTAGTCTTGGTATGATATTTTTATGTCGTATACTCTTTAGAGGTTTGTAGACGGGTGTCCTGTGGATAATGGTTTTATATGACCTCGTCGTCCTTGGTATGGGTGTGTATAAATGTATATGTCAGTTTTCTGGTCAAGAGCTTTCAAAATCTTTTGCGGCTTAGTTCGTGCTTTTTATGATTATATGGTGTGATTTGGGGTACCCGGCGGGTGGGATCCGAGTGCCCGTCACGGCCCTTCGATTTGGGTCGTGACAAACTTGGTATCAAAGCATGTCTTTCATAGGGAGTCTACAAGCCGTGTCTAGTAGAGTCTTGTTTATGGATATGTTGTGCACCATATTTAATGATGGTTTCTATTCGTTCATCTCGTAAATCTTGCAGTAGATATGAGTCTTAAGAATTCGAGTTTAACTCGTGCTTGTTACAGTTTCGGTAACGTCGATTACCAAGGGTTTTCGGTTAGTTCATACCCGTATGGTAAATGAGTGGTTTCTACCAGATGATTAATACGTCAGAAGGGAAATATTATGTAAAGATTTTCAAGATTATGAGGAATAGTATCACTCTTATACGGAAGAGATAATTCAAGCCTGAGAAGCGAAACGTTTGTTTTATAAAGAGTAAAATAAATGAGGTACTACACACCAGAATACAGGACTTTGTAAGGATTCGTCTTGTAGACCTTATCTTATGTTTTCATGTGATTGTGAAGCGGTGAATGTGTTTTTTACTATGGGATGCGAGTTAGATATGTCACCCAAACATTCGAGGACGAATGTTTCCAAGGAGGGAAGAATGTAATGACTCATAATTTTGGACAATGATTTGAGTCCTTTAACGTAGGCAAGTAGACCCAGACCCCGGGAGATGTATGTTGTATTTACGTATGCTAATAAGGAAATTAGTATACAAAAGGATGTGAACTCGAAATAATTTTGGACACAATAAGTGTGACAACGAGGATCGGGTATAAATTTGATGTGTGCACAAGGAGGTAATGGATCAGTGTCATATTACAGAAATTATGACATTAAGTATATGAAAATTTTATAAATCATTTGGATTTAAGTGAAGTGGGATCTAGAATTAATTTTGGGTGTAATTGATTAATTGTGGATTGATTTAATTAATGGAGGGAGATATCTACGTGTAGCTTATAAATTAATTTTAGTAACTAAGGCTAATAATTAAGAGTTGTGGCAGCTCGTGGGTTATCACGTGAAGTGGGATTAAATAATTGGGAAGGGACAAGAGTCAGTGGAATTGTACACGTGTATCTTTCATATAGATCCTAATTGACTAGTATTTAACGACGATATAGGTGGCAGATGAAGGGTAAAGCAAATCGAGTTCATCTCTTCCTTCTTGTACAAAATGAGACCCAGTATGTCACTTTCAACCTTGCTTTAATTTAGAAAAAGAAGGGAGTACAATATTAGTAGTACATGGAGAGAGAGAAACGTGTGAAGTGACTTGAAAAGAAAAAGAGAGGATAGAGTACAAAAAATAGATTGTTTTTCATGACCAAAATGTGGAATTTGTCAATATTCAATATTGACAGAGATATGGGATATAGGTACGAATTGCTGTAGCAGATTAAGTAAGGAAAATTGCTACTTTTCCTTTTCTTTAAACCTCATGCCAGGCTTAGAAATTCTCGGCCAAAAGTTTTTATTTTGGGTTAAGGTTTTCTCCACTTATCAAGGTATGTTAAGAAAAATACTTTCTTTTGGCATGTTCTACGTACGAAATATAACTGTGGTATTGTTCCATAATTTATTCTACTCTTAGAAGCTAAGGAGTATTCATTTTATTGATTCTAAGCTAAAAGCATGTCTAAATTATTCCTAAGTCCTTATTAAGGCATATGGGAGAGATGTTGATAAGAGTTTTTAGTAAACACGTGAGCCGAGTTGACTTTGCTAATTTAAAGTAACTGATAAGTATTAAGTACTGAAATTGATTTAATAATTAAGTAGGTATATTTCGAGTAGACGTGTTAAAATAAGCCATTGCGGCATTAAGTGAAAAATATATCGACAAACAATTATGTTAAAATGATTAGAATTCCATTTGCATAGAAACTAAGATATAACCAATTTGTTTTACATTTTCTAGTTCACAACTTATTAGATAAGATTATTATAAATATAAGAATTACTCACGACTCATATAAGAATTAATTAGGCAGTTCGGATCTGTTATCACCAATCAGATATTTCCATAATGTCAGCCAGAGGAGCAAGGATATTATTGTTGTCCAATAAATTCAGGGAATATTTTATTGTCATTCATGCATTTTCATTTGCATTGCATTTTACCCAAGACTGTATATTGGGAATGGGAAACGGGGAATGCAGACCACCTGATCAGCTGAGATATGATAATGATAAAGCATGTGTGGCTTAATGAAGGAAGACGCATGATTAAGGGCTAAATTATATATATGTGTTTGGGAAGGAAGATGCCCTTGTGTGGACAATATATATATATTACCACATTTGCACCATGCATGACATTTAGACATATTATGCCCACAGAGGCCGATAATGAAATGATGCCCACATAGGCTGTTATGAATAGGAAGATGCCTGTGTGGCCAGTATTATACCGTATTTGCATTGCATACCATTTAGACATATGTATTGGGGTCTCTGAGGTATGTACTGTTGGTCAGTGTTTCTGTTTCAGATTATGATATATCTTGGCTATGTTATTTCTTATGTCTGACATACTCAGTACATCAGTCGTACTGACGTCCCTTTTGTCGGGGGACACTGCGTTTCATGCCCGCAGGTTCAGTTAAAGAGAGTGATGGTTCACGCTGGTAGGTTACTGGTTCAGCTGACGTTGGAGCACTCTATTTGTTCCAGTTGCAGTCTAGTCTTGGTATAGTATAGTCTTGGTGTCACGACCCGACCCCGGGCCCGCGACTGGTGCCCTACCTGGGCACCCTGTTCAGGTATACATCAGAGAATAGCAGCGGAACATACAAGAAAACTTATAAAATAAAATAACGAGAAATTAAACCACAGGTTAGCCGATAAGGCTACCCTCCTGGACACATATACATCTACATAACAACAGCAGTTACATCCCTTTCTTTTTATTTACCAACCGACCCACAATATGTGACTACAGACCTCTAACAATTACGACTGCGGCGGGGCAGGGCCCCGCCATACCCCTGAATGTACATAAGTCTACCACATCAGGGAAACCGTATCAAAAGACAAGCCTCCGGAGTGAAAGGGGCTTCTTTCCAAAAACTGAACAGAGATCCTAAGAGCAAGGATCACCAACCTGTGTACCTATCACCTGCGGGCATGAACGCAGCCCAGAAGTCGATAACAGTGCGAATATGGAAACGAAATAACGCATAATAAGCGGATCATAAGCGCATAAAAGAATGTCATTTTAACTCCTGAAATCAATCGTATATTAACCGTTCCTTTCCTTCTTTCAATAAGAATTAACCTCATATTCTTACATACATACCTAAGAAATTAATCAAGTTTTTCCACATAACTTACATATCTTACATAACACAATCCGGCCCTTTATGGAGGGACTTCTTATTTGGGAGCTTACATTGATTATCCATACGTGATAACGTAATTCGGCCCATTTGCGGGACACGGTGTACTCATAAATCATGTGGCATAATCTGGCCCGCCTGTGGGGCTCGGTGTACTGTGGAATCATGTAGCATAATCCGGCCCGCCTGTGGAGCTCGGTGTACTGTGGAATCATGTAGCGTAATCCGGCCCGCCTGTGGAGCTCAGTGTAAGATGACGTAACCCGGCCTATGTGAAGGCTCGGGGTAATATAGCGTAATCCGGTCTATGTGTAGGCTCGGTGTATCTCATAACGTAATCCGGCCTATTCGTAGGCTCGGTGTATTTCATAACGTAATCCGGCCTATTTGTAGGCTCGGTGTATCTCATAACGTAATCCGGCCTATTCGTAGGCTCGGTGTATTTTCCTTACATAATATTTTTAAACCTTCTTTTCACTTCTTCTTAAGTCGTCATAACAACTCCCCATAAAGCTATTATAACAACCTCTCATTTTGGAGAACTTAAGACACTTTTATTATTACAACATTAGGAAAACTAGATCCAAAAATACTACGTACATACATACTTAAAAGAATCATAAAACCTCCTTTCTTTTTAAAGCGCGAGTCACATACTCTTTTGGAAACCATCTTCTTAACCTTCGAAATAAATTAAGAAGCCATACTTTGTAAAATTAAGTCATTTCCACTTATAAAATCAAGGCTTATAGTCTTAACAGCTCGTAGCATACCCTCTTTAAAATCATGCCGCTTATACTTTAGAAATCAAGTCCCATAACTTGAAAAATAAAGTTTCATAATCCTTTAAAGAAAATCAAAGTTCATAGTCTTAAAACTTCATAACATACATTCTTTAAAGTCCATTTACTTATACTTGTAAAATCATATCATCTACACTTTTAAAACCAATCCCCTTTTCACATATAAATTCAAGTCATTTTCAAACATAAAAATCAACTTACATACTTACTTTAAATAAATCAAGATACATAGCTTGAAATCAAATCTCATAATTTCCTAACCATTCTTACCAATATCTCCCATAAGTCTTGGTAATGACTTAGGACAATTTAACATACTTAATTTAGAGTCAACAATGTGGATACTTCTTAACTTCTAAGAGTAGAAGAAATCTTAAAATAGTATCACATGGATATTTCATACGTAGGATCATGCCAAAGAAAGAAGAGGTTCACATACCTCGCGACGATTGTCGACAAGTAGCAAAATGATCCAAAGTACTTCAACCTTGAGCTATTCCATTCTTCAAGTAGGATACGCTATACTTAGTACTTCAACCTATAATGGTCACCATACATCCATTAACCTCTTATTTCAAACGTAGAATATCCTAGGTGCTAGGTCACTAAATCCTACGGAAAATCGGACAGCACCTCCTTTGTTTCTACTCACTTTGCCACCTTTTTCAAGGTCGAATACAATAACCAAACAGCCCCAATTGGCTCACCACAATCTATAAGGTAGTCCAATACAAATGAATAACAAACTATTACAAACTATAAGTACAAATTCGGCCACCTTAAGCTCAACAATACCAATTCTTAACCAATTTTCAATTCAATCCAAATTGGTAGCATAACAAGATATCAAGTCGCATTTGATCATATAAACCGTAATCTTCAAGTAATTAACATGCGACTATTCTAATAACGATCAAATTGTAATCCAACTTAACATGGCCTACATTACATTTCGAACTTCCAAGACCACAATCAATCTATAATCCTTATAAACTTCAACTTAACAACTTCATGCTAGCAACATGTAAAGCTAACAACAACAATATAATTATATAATCTTGTAACACTTTTAAAAGACAAGATTATACCTTAACGATTCTTAATCCAATTCCAATCCGAAGTCGCTCCTTAGTAGTTTAGAACCTCTCCAAGACACTTCAATCCGTTTGTTGAGACCCTTAGAACCATACCAACAACTTTCCTTCAAACGTCCAATCCAAAACCTAGAAAGCCACTAGGTTTTCACTTTGCGACTAATACGAAAACTCTCTTTTTCCGGGATTTTTCTATTGAGATATACTTACATAACACTCATGAACCTTGGTTTAAAGTGGGGGAATTATTGGACAACAATTGAAAATATTTCCTTTGGAACCCTAGGTTGGCCGAGAGCTCCCTCTCATGCTCATCCAATTTTTCTTGAAAATTTGCTAAGTGTTAAGCCTTGTCTTACACTAGGGAGCTTATATAACTAAATGGAGGGTCAAGATTAGAACAAATGGGTGGTTTGGATGCTTTTCACATGGATCAAGCCAAGTGGCATTGACCTAGTCAACAATGTCATGCTAAATGTCTTTGCAAGACTTGATCTTTTAATTTGTGGTCAAAAGACCATTTCCTCCATGTCACTTTTTCGTCCAAGACCATTAAGGGGGGGTGACACGTGTCGCCCTCCCGCTCGTCGCAATATTTTGTTTTCCGACAAATTCCAAAATTCCGATAAATTTTACTCGTCTCAAACCTTAACCTTTGAGTTCTTACGTACGTTCTTATAAACATATCCTGAAATTCCGGGGTGTAACACTTGGTATGATATTTTTATGGCGTATACTCTTTAGAGGCTTGTAGACGGGTGTCCTGTGGATAGTGGTTTTGTATGGCCTCGTCGGCCTTGGTATGAGTGTGTATATATGTATAAGTCAGTTTTCTGGTCAAGAGTTTTCAAAATCTTTTACGGCTTAGTCCGTGCTTATTGTGATTATATGGTGTGATTTGGGGTACCCGGCGGGTGGGATCCGGGTGCCCGTCGCGGCCCTCCGATTTGGGTCGTGATATACTCGGACCGAAAAGTTATTGATCCGGATACGAGTACCAGAAAATTACCCGGTCCGATAAGGAGTCGGTCCGGTGACCCGGTAATTATAAACCCCCGACCCCCAGCCACCCCCAGTCCCCCCAGCGAGTCACCCCTAATTATATTTAATTACAATATTCCCTAATGTTGGACTATGTTACATGTTTTAAGAATATATGTGATGTAGACTTTATGTTTTAATGTGAAACAGTGACATAAAATATAGGGGGAGAGAAGAAAGTAGTTGTAAATTGGTGCAACTTTAAATGATCATAACTCTGCGCTCGGACGTCCGTTTCACGTAATTTTATTTTTTGATTTCGCGTATTTTTTCGAGGCGGGGCCAGACCAAACAACCATAGGCGGTTTGGCCCAACCGATTTCTCCAAAAACGTCCATCTTGCCAATCAATTTCACTTTTTCCCCAAATTGATTACTATTTTTCTCTTTTCTTCGCTAAATATCTCGCTATATACAATAAATTTCAACGTCCAAATTTCGTTGTAATGTGTCAGAGAATGTCAATTTCAGTATTGGAAATTCAATTTTTTTAAAAAAAATAATTCAGGCCCCGGATCCGACCCGAAAAAATATAAGGTTCGGTCCGGTCCCGGATCTCGGCTCAGGACCGAAACCTTATCGATCCGGTTCTCGGTCTGGATCGGTAACCTTATCAGTCTGGTCCATGTATATCGGACCGATAACAACCCTACTCTAGATAGTATGAGAAATACTTTGAGATAAAACTCCCCCAAGGCAACTTAAAATGTAAATATAAAGGTAAGACGAATGAGAACTCGGTCGATATGAGATCTAATAAGTCATGAAATCATGTAACACCGTGAATTGGATCTAAACATATGAAGCATCGGTTCCCCAACATAATGAAGATAAAATGTCAGGAAAATACAAATGTCTATGAGCATTTTTGAACTGACCAAAGGTTCTACTAGATAGATAAGGTAACGGGTCTTGTCCGACAGAAAAATGTCAACCAAGCTAAAAGGAAAGTTTTATGAGGTAGTGGTTAGACCAACTATGTTGTATGGGGCGGAGTGTTGGCCAGTCAAGACGTCGCACACCCAAAGGATGAGAGTGGCGGAGATGAGAATGCTAAGATGGATGTGTTGGCACACGAGGAAGGATATAATTAGAAATGCAAATATCCGGAGCCGAGTGGGAGTGGCCTCGGGGGAGGATAAGAGCTGCTTCAGAGTTGCAAACCAAAACACCATCATGTTGAGATTGCCCAAATTACAGTTCAAGCAAGCAAAATTCAGGAGCTAAGATGCGATATAGTGAACATTGGAATAACTGAGCA
Source organism: Przewalskia tangutica (assembly GCA_029844215.1). NCBI lineage: Eukaryota > Viridiplantae > Streptophyta > Magnoliopsida > Solanales > Solanaceae > Przewalskia > Przewalskia tangutica. Next base: position 48,997,774 of record CM056724.1, on the reverse strand, counting down.
AAATTAGGAATGTGAGAATTTTACGCGTAGCGTATCTCGATGGTTCCGCCCAATTTTGTTTAATTTTATTTCTTTTTTGCTTTCGTTGTTGGACAAATATAAAAATTGAATAAAATTAGTCACTGGGTGGCCCCCAGTGACCTTGCTTTTTAAAAAAAACCACCCAACCATATCAATCTCCCTCCTAACCCTTACCCCACCCCCCACTACCTAAGTTGCGCGGACTCTCCATTTTTGGTGTCGTTCTCCGTATCAATACGGAGGGGATACGGGAGCGGGATACGGTCAACCAACTTCAAATCACCACACATTCTTTCACCACTACTAGGCCACCACCAACACCGCACATTATTAACATAAACCAACTCCACCATCAAAACCACCCCCACCACTATTAACCGCCACCATAGAGCCTCACTAGAACTCCAACCACCTCCATTATCATAACTATCACCACCACTAAAAAGTATCTCCACCATCACTAGTGAACATAAATGTTTTACTTTTTGACAATAATAATTTTATTTTATTAAAAGACTCTATGGAGATGTTTGGAAGTTAGAGGTGTACATGTGGCATACAGTAGGACGATCAAGGATATGTATGATGGAGCCAAGACTACAGTACGGACAAGCGAAGTCCCAAAATAAATTAGGATTTAACAAGTGTGATGACGGGGATTAATAATAATAGTTTGTATGTCCCAAGAGGGGTTACAAACTGACATCATATTTCATGATCATGATAAGGAGTATATGAAGTGTGTTTTGAATTAACTATTTCGTGATATTCGTGATATTGAAAGTTACAAATAAATAATATAGTAAAATTACAATTAAAAGAATTACATTTTAAGAAACACATTTTCTAGCTTCTTTAAAATTTCTTGTGGTTCTTCGGTTGGAATTGGTATATCTTGGTCAAATTGGTCGACGTCGCTTGCACATCCGTCGGATAAGATTTCGTTGTAGTTGTAGTCTTCTTCTTCGCTGATCTCCGGTTGGCCGCACCTCCTACGCTCCGCACGAATCCAGTCTCTGAATAGAACTGCAATCTCTAATGAGTCTCCTGCCAATGAGTGTCTGTGCTCCCCTATTTGAAATTTTCCCACAGAAAACGCGCTTTCAGACGCTGTTGATGACGCTTGAATGTTCAACACATCTCGGGCCATCTTTGCTAGTGTTGGAAAATTCTTCTCATTATCCCTCCAGTATTTTAGTAAGTCTTCACGTCCCTCTTCATTTTCAATTCCTTCGTACGGTACAACACTCTGCAAAATAAAAACATCAAACTCGCTAATTTGGTTAGAAACGGTACCACTAAACATTCTCTGTCTGAGGCTTTGAATGCTAGCCGCAGAAACAACATGTCGTTTTTAGGTTGTGTTGAAGAAGAAGAAGATGGCATGGAAGCCGGTTGGTTGCTAGCACTTTCTTGTTGGTAATGCATATATACTTTTTTACATTCATCTTGAATGCTAGACACCACTTCTTCTCTAGTTTTTTCAACAGGTGGTGCGTCATTTGGATTTTTAGGAGTTGGAGGTGGAAGTGTATCTATGCAATCATAAATAGTTTCAACAAGATTTTTACAACCGTCTATTTTAATAGACGGATTTAATACAACACTAATAAAAAATATTGGAGGAATAGGAATAAAATATTTTTTCATTTTTAGAAATATTTTTTAATAGGTGTCTTATAAGCTGATTTTGCCATATATTCACTAAGTAATATAAATATTAGAGCATATAAAATAACATTGATGAAATAGTAGGATAATAAATACTGAAAAATTCTTTAGTAGCTAGATAAAATTTCTCTAAAAATGTATTAAGTTCTAAAATTGTATCCCAATCGGAATCTATAAGCATATCATTAGGATTTCGATTACGGGCGTTAAAAAATTGAGTTATAGGTTATCTATACTCATAAGCAACACGTAGTTGGTTGTATAAAGAATTACATCTATTGCATACTTCTTCGAGGACTTTTCTGTAAGGTAGACCACAATTGTGACAAGTTTTTTTATATTCTTTTAGTGGTTGTATTCTATTATTTTTTAAAATATAGTTTATAGCAAATTGAATTTTTCCAAGAATGTCTTCAAAAAGTGATATACCATCCTTTACAACTAAGTTATAAATATGACATGCAATTTTATATGAAAATGATTTGAAAAAAATGAAGTTAATACAATTTTTAATAATCTAACATCAGAAATATTAGAAGAAGTGTTATATAATGTAATAGTCATGACTTTATCAGTTATGCCATAATAATCACAAATAGAAGAAATATTTTCTTGAATAAAAATACCAGTGTGCCTACTATATATATATCTATATGCTAAAATATATTTTTGCATACACCATTTATAATCTACCCAATGACATGTTACCGTTAAATAATCATGGTCGTTAGTATTACGGCTTATATCAGATGTGATAGATATTTTTTCAGGGTAATGATTTAAATAATAACGTAAATATTGTTGATATTCGTGTGCAAATTTAAAAACATCTCTCCTAGCAGTTGATCTAGAAAAATCGTTATAAGTAGGATTGTACATTGATCTTATATAATGAATAAAATCAGGAGAATCAAGATATGAAAAAGGCAAACCCGCCACTACAACTAATTTTGATAATTCTTCCTTATCTTTCATTTTATCGTATTTAGGGCCTACAACTGCCTCCGTCATAAGGTCAATTTGACCTTGTACCTGGTGCAGGACATTATGTGAATCTTGTCCCGACTGAGAAGACATTGACTCACCCTTGATTTTAGCCTTATATTTATCCACCTAGCTTTGTGTTTGGTATTCAAATGTGTAGTTAAACCTCCTGTCTCGCTCTGACATTTTCCCATTTTAAATTTATAAACAATTTTACAAATTTTGCATATAGCAACTTCATTTTGTATGTCTCTATAAAAAAAAGCTCATACATGTGATGTTAATTTTCGTTCTGGTGGGCCTCGTCTCATACTAGGGGGAATATGAGGCGTTTCAGTTTGAGGTGCATTAGTGGGAGTGTCATCTAGATTAGTTGGTGTGTCATCTAGATTATCTTCTAAATTAAACACTTGTTGATTTTCAGAAAATAGTTCATCGTCTAAATCTAATGGTACTTCAGGAAAATGTTCAGTATCAATAAAATCATCCTATCTAGGAGGAATAGGATGACTAGAAGAAGTACTTTTGCCCTTGTTACCCCTACTAGTAGAACCATACATACCCAACATACCTCTTATTCCTTTCATTTTAATTTATGCTAATAAATAGTTAAAGATAAAGAAATTAAGTGCACTAATTAAAATAAAGAAATAATAATAATTTAGTAAAGGAACGAATGTACCAAACGCCGACGTGTAATCGAGAGATGTTGAAAATTGAAACTTTGCTCAATGGATGATCCTCAAGCTAGTTGCCAACTGCACTCCCAATTCCCAAATGAATAAATTAAATTGAATATTTAGAAGACAGTGTAAAGAGAATGAGAGATAGATTGAGAGATTATTAGAGAATAATAGAGAGATTGTAGGAAGATTTGTGAGAAAGAATGAAGAGAAAATGAGGTATTTATAATTGAAAAAATTGGGTTAAAGTGTAAATATAATAACTTAAGGGTTAAAAATAAATATTAAGGGGTGGGGGGTTGGGGTAGGGGGAGGGGTATTTGGCCGTTGCACAACGACCAAATTGGACAAAGCCGTTGTGCAACGGCTAGTAGGGGTCGGAGGGGGTGTGGAAGGGTCGGGTTGGGGTCGGGGCTGGGGCGGGGTTTGGTCGGGGTCGGGGTCAGATTTTTTTCGCGACCCCGTACCGGTACCGATACCGAGTACCGGTATCCGATACCGGTACAGTGTCAAGTGGGGTCGGGTCGGGTCGGGGTCGGTATACCCCGCCCCATTGGTCAGCCTTAGTCTCACCTTAGTAAGATAGATTTCTTAAGAGCAAAATTTGCAGCAACTCCCTCTTTAAGATAGCAAAGCTATTTTCTTTTGAAATAGCGAATATTTTTCTTGAAATAAGTATATTGAGTTCTTTGACGAAGAAACAAAATGCAAATATGACCGTAAAGGCTATGCCACATCGATTACGTAATTCAACACCGATTGTTCTTCGAGTTTTAGCAAATCGAAGGTTACTCCGTAGTGGAGTAGGGTAGAAGAATAATAATTCTTGGAATATGAGGTGCTAGACGAGCTGCATGAATTGTGTTGTTAAGCGAATTGACACAAGCATGTTAAGACAAATCCTTCTTTCTTTTGGCATATTCTAAGTACGAAGCTAAAACGTAATATTGTCCCATAAATGATTCTACTCTTAGTAGTTAAGGATGTTCATGTTATTCATTCCTATTGACAAGGCATGTCTAAATATGTTCCTAAATCCATATTGAGGTATCTGGAAAGATGTTAGTATTCATAATGTTAATTGGAGGTGGATCATTATTACATCACTCCGACAAACTTATAGTGTCTTAATATAATATCATTCATGCATTACATTCATGTACATACCTTGACCTCAAAAGGAGTTATATACTCTACTATATATATGCATTATATATGTATGGGATATGGGGGAAAGAAATGCGTTATATACGCACACCACCTGCAGCTAGTACATATACACTATGATGATTATGCCCACAGAGGACGATATGATATGATGCCCACAGAGGCTGTTATGGTAAGGAAGATGCCCACTGAGGCCAATATATATGTATGACCGCATTGTGCATGATATTTATGTATATTATGGTCCTCAGAGGCATTTTATACAGACATGATACTTATGCATATTATGGCCCTCGGAGGCATTTTCTACTGGTTGGTTGTTTCTTGTCTCATGTTAATTTCATGTCTCTATTATGCTATTCTTCATGCCTGACATAATCAGTACATCAGTCGTACTAACATCCCTTTTATCGGGGGACACTGCGTTTCATGTCTGTAGGCTCAGGTAGATAGGGCGACGATTCGCACTAGTAGGCTGCTGGTTCAGCTGATATTGGTGCACTCTACTTATTTCAGAGTTGCGGTCGTGGTACGATATTTTGCATATGCATATAGGTATGGCGGGGCCCTGTCCCGACCTTGTGATGTCATGTACTCTTTAGAGGTTTGTAGACAGTTGTTATGTGTATAGTAGTCGTGTATGGCCATGTCGGCCTTGATATGTGTGTCAGCAGGATACTTGGTGATGGTCCTTGTGGCCTTGAGTGATTATGGTTAGGTGTTAATTATATGATTAGTGGTACTCGACAAGTAAGATCTGAGTCCTCGTCATGACCCTCTAGTTTGTGTCGTGACAATCAAGTTCATATCTTAGCCTATATTGACCCTAAAATAGGCGTAATAACACTCATAAGCCTAAGCAAATTATTTATCCCAAGATACATTAAGAAACAAGAGTTCTAAATCATGTTAAACCTATGTTAATCTTGGAGCCAGTTGAAAATGACATTCATGAGTCCCAAACAGGTTCATTATCAAAAAAATCATGGATATTATCCTAAGTTCATTTTGAGTCTAAAATAATGTTAAGTCAGCTACATATTGTTCATGAATCACCTAAACATGCATATAATCATGCAAAATATATTCATTCTTAAACTTAGACTATCCTACAATCAGTTAATGAACATATTTCTAACTAAGCAAGCTTATAATCACATAAAGCACATAAAACAGTCAATAAAAATGAAAAGAAGTAAAGGAGGGGCAAATACCTTTTGTGGAGGCATCCTAGGATCGAAGAGGGGCTTGAGTCTTCACTTTCGCTCCTCAAATCACTCGCAGAAAAGGTTTTAAAATAGTGAAGACTAATTAAGCTAATTTGTGTTCCATCAAAGGGCTTGGATCTCTATTAAGCTCGAATTAATCGATTTTAGCTTGAAAATGGCTCTTAATAGTGTAAAAGCTTCATATTCAAACTTTTGGACCTGTAACAATGAGAGGGTGGGTCTCAATTTATAGAAATCCTAGAATTCTAGGTTGGAGCCGATGTGGGAGAATGAATTGGGGGGAAAATTTCCCTCCCAAAAGTTCTCAACCTATCAGAAGACAATATTTGAAATCAAATGCGACAAAATCCATTAAGAAATTGCAGCGAAAAACAACAAGGAAGGACAACCTAACTTTTGTGGACTTGTTGTGGAGTGGAGGTGAGAAGTGGCAAGAACCATTAATGTTCTTGCCATTCTCAGCCATACAAGCTTGCACAAAGTAAATCATACACTAATCCATTGTCGTTTTTGGCATTGAAAGGGAAGAGAGAACAAAATCTTAGGGTTCATACGAAATAGAAACGAAAAAATGTGAATTGGGGTTTGTCCTAAGAGTAATGAAGGAAATATGGGTCGCGTCGTGGTCCAATTGGGTCAGACCCAACCGATTTAAAACAATTGGGATAAGCCCAATGTCGGGTTTAAGTTAAAAATCAACGCAATGGCCATATTTTGCAACTGTGGCCATTTTAAAATTAAAGAATGACCAAAAATAATTTAGTTATGGCCGAACTAAGTCACAAGCTTTAATTCAAGCCCAAATTTCACACTAATTCGAAATTGAATATTTAAATTGCACAAAAATTCCTTTAATTTAAAACAAAATAATTTGAAATTGAGATGTAAATTAATTATCCTTTTTAATTAAACAATTCTTCTAATTTTTATGGATTAAATGTGATCATTTTTAATTTGAGAATTTGAGCAATTAATTGCATAATCATCTTCACTTTAATTTTAAAAATTATAATTAATGATCAAAATGATATAGAAATAAGGTAAAATATACAATAAGTATACTTGATGGTAATTTGTCAAATGAAATGACAAAATTATTCCGGAATCATATTTGTAAAATTATTTTTGTCTTGTAAAAGTATATTTCACTCCATATGTGACTCATAAATCTTGAATAATTAAATAAAATGAGTAAAAATTAGGTGTCAACAACTGCCGCTTCATTTTTTGTGGATGGCAGGACCATCCATTAGCATCGAAATTTGACAAACATAGTTTTTAGTCGATCAATTGAAAAACACTTCTCATTATTATGTTATTTTTTTAAAATTATGGTCAACCCTGATTTATGGGTTTCCTACATATCTCAGGATGTTTGAGAATTCAAGCCAATTGTAGTTCGACTCAATTAGACCTCTAAAAATTAATAAAACAAAGCAAATTCCAGAACTAAAAGGTCCTGAAAGAATTTTGTTGGAATGTGACTGATCATCGGGTATTGAGTTCTCCTACATATCTCTCATTTTCGGGAATTAGGTCACTTGTAGTTCAACTTAATAGGTTCAAAAGGGTATCCCTTATGTGGGAATGTCTTTGCTGGTTTTGGAAAATCTTTCTGGTATGTGTCCGACCGATCGTAGAGTTTTATAAGCTTAAAATTCCCCTTATTTCTTGCGATTGAGTGGGGTGAGTGATCTTAAAGTCCATGTCCAGAGATCTTGACTCTCGTTGGTATATTTTTTTGACCGACTGCCCAAGAAAAAAATTCACGTTTGCTCCGCATGTGTCTGGATCTAATTTGCTTGCTTCCCTTCTCCGGTAGCTTCTGACCTATTTTTATTTGCTTGGATATTAACGTGTTGTTTGTTTTGTTTTTCCATACTTGTGTGGATTTGTTTTCTGATGTGCCCCCTTGGGTGACTATTCTGAGTGGGTGACATCTCAGACACCATTTGATTTTTATGACTTGTTAATTTCGTTTGAGGAGATGCCTCCCCCGACACCGTCTGGCTCGTACGACTTTGTTGAATTTTTTGAGCGGACACCTCCTCCGACTCCGTATGGATCATATGACTTTGTTTGGTTGAATGAATATATAGATGTTCTTTGTGGTAATTAAATATAAGTGAATGGCCTTTCCGGCATTGGTTATGACTGCATGCATGACCCTCTCAACATACTTTGTTTATATGAGTGGCCCTCTTAACATGCTTTGTTTGTATAAATCATCCTCTCGACATGCAATTTGAATGAACGACCCTTTCAACATGTAGTTTGCATGAATAACCCTCTCGGCATGCAGTTTTTATGAATGACCCTCTCGACATGCTTGTTTGTTTTAATCGCACTCTCGGCATGCAAACTGTATGGATGGCCCTCTCGGCATGAAGTTTGTATGAATGGCCCTCTCAGCATGCTTATTTTATGAATATCCCTCTCGGCATGCTTGTTTTTATGAATGACCCTTTTGACATGCTTATTTGTATGAATGGCCCTCTCGGCATGTAATTTGTATGACTGACCCTCTCGGTATGCTGTTTATGATAGATATAGCTCTTGAGGCTTGATCGTATTTCGTTCATCCTTTTGTTAGTTGTGAACATCCCGGTTAGATGTCCATTTTATCCTTTCATAGATCTCATGGCCATATCGTGCCACTTTTATGGCGCTTTGTCCTTTTTATGGCTCTCATGGATGGATCATGTTACCTTTATGGTGCTTTACTCTTTACGTGGCTCTTATGGCTGAATTGTGCCGCCCTTGTGATATTTTTCTCTTTACATGGCTCTCATGGCCAGATTGTGCCGCCCTTGTGGTGCTTTGCTCTTTGTATGGCTCTCGTGGTCGGATTGTGCTGTCCTTGTGGCACTTTGTCATTTTTGTGGCTCTCATGGACGAGTCGTGTTATCTTTCGGTATCATAGTTTATTCCTTGCTATACATGTTTCATCATAATCAAACAAGTTAGAGAAATAGATCGTCGTCCTCCTGACGACACTTTTGAATCCTGCAATCACAGAAAAATTATTAGTTTTCATAAGGTCAAATTGTGGCGTCGACTCCTACTATGTTGTTCCTCTACTATCTGGCATCGACCCTCTTGGGCTCGATATTATGAGAGATGAATTTAACTTAATCTACGAAAAGTGTTTTCAGAAACATTGATCATAATTTTAAACATCATCTACTAAAAGAGATTTTTGTTTATTAAAAATTATTATCTCATTGTCATGAGATATACACTCTGAGCGATGTTCTTTGACCATCCTTGGCGATCCAGAGCGCATTCCTTATTTGCCCAGTGAAATTTTTGAAGCCTCCTCAAAATATTTGCCCCAGTTTAAATGTTGTCTTACAGCGAACTCTCGTGCTGAATCGCGATGAAGGAATTTTTAAGACCCTCTCAAAAATTCTGCCCAGTTGAAAGTTTAAGATGGCCGACTCTTGTGCCTGATTTGTCAGTAGAAGTTTTGGGATCCTCTTAGAAATCCTCCCCCAGTTGCAAGAATTGGGGTCCAGGGCTTCTGCGAGACGATTCTGAAATCTTTATATCTCAGAGGCTTCTTAAGGGTTTCTTTGGTTTTTGTTTGGTATGACCGAGCTCAAAGAGCGCCTACATATCATGTCATAGCAGGAATCAAGTCGAATATAGTTGATAAAGAAATGGTTGATTTTTATAATAATGTGATTGAGTCCTAAATAAATTGCATATGTATCCCACCTCGGGAAAATAGGTCATCGTGTAGTTCATATTACAAGGAAATGTCATTTGGTTTTTCTATTACAGAAGAAGAAGACCAAATCTGAAGAAGAATTTCCTACGTATCTCTATCGTAAAAGATAGGTTTTGTGTAGTAATTACAAGTAAAAGAAATGTGATTACAAATTGAAAGAGCATGCCTTTACGCGTAGTATCTCTTGATTGTGTCTGAGTTGATTTTTTGGGCCACTATTGACCGTCCATTTATGCCAGGATCACAACTCCTCTTGATAGTACCTTGAGAACCATATAGGGCCCTCGCTAATTGGGTGTGAACTTTCCTTTTTACTCATCTTGGTGCAAAATACTCGCTTGAGTACCAATTGTCCTATTTGAAAAACTCGAGCTCCGACCCATTTGTTGAAGGCATGTGTCATTATTTGTTGGTATAGTTGACCATGACATACAGTTACCATTCTTTTCTCGTTAATTAAATCCAGTTGCTCATATATTTTCCGGACCCACTCTATGTTGTCTAGTTTTGCTTCTTGTATGGTTCTGAGTGACGATATCTCTACCTTAGTTGGTATCATTGTGTTAGTACCATAGACAAGTAAGTATGGAGTTGCTACTGTTGAGGTCCGAGTTGTTGTTTGGTATCCTAGCAACGCATAGGGCAACTGTTCATGCCAACATTTGTAATTGTCTATCATTTCCTCAGTATTATCTTGATGCTCTTATTGGCTACCTCTTCGGCTCCGTTCATTTGTGGCCTATAGGCGATAGAATTCTGATGGGTTATGTGGAGTTGTTCACAAATATCCTTCATCAAATGGATGTTCATGTTTGCTCCATTGTCAGTTATGATAGACTCTAGAATGCCGAATCGACATATGATGTTATTCTGAACCAAGTCTGCTACAACTTTCTTTGTCACCGACTTGTGAGACGTAGCTTTGACCGACTTAGTGAAGTAGTCTATGGCGACCAATATGAAGTGATGTACATTGGATGCGGCTGTCTCTATTGGCCCAATAACATCCATGCCCTAGGATACAAATGGCCATGGTAAACATATGACATTAAGTTTACTTAGTGGGACTCTGATTAGATCTTCGTGGATCTGTCGCTAAAAGAATCTTTGCAAAAATTTGTTGCAGTCGGTTTCCATGGTCATCTAGTAATAGTCTGCCCTTAGGATCTTCTTGGCTAAAACGAACCCATCTATATGAGGACCACAAGTCCTGGAATGTACCTCTTCTATCAATTTTGTGGCCTCTGTGGTGTCAACACATCTAAGTAGCCCTAGATCGGGCGTTGTCCAATAGAGCACTCCTTTTTTCATGAAAAATCTGTTATCCATTCTCCTGATGGTTTTTTCTAGTAACTTGTGATGTTTACCGTACGGTTTTGCTTCCACATGGGAACCGTAAGCATGTTATTCTCTGATGTTGATATTTAGAGGATCAATGTGACTTCTTTCTGGATATTGTATCATGGATGTTATGGTTGCAAGAGCAGTGACGAATTCATTCTAGGCTCTCGGTGTATGTCGGAAATAGATTTTATGAACCTTTTGCATAACCTTTGTGCGAAGTTTACGTATGGCATGATCTTTTCATTATTTATAGCCTATTATCCATGGACTTGATGAATTAACAAATCTGAGTCTCCTATCACCAATAATTATTGAATGTACATGTCAAGAGTCATGTGGAGACCCAGAATGCAGGCTTCGTATTCTGCCATGTTGTTGGTATAGTGGAACTTGAGTTTTGCCGCCATTAGGTAATGCTGGCCCATTTGTGAAACTAGAACCGCTCTAATCCCCGAGCCTTTGCAATTGGCTTCACTATCGAAGAACATTCTCCAACGTGAATAGGTTTCGACTGTATCTCCCTCTATTGTCAACACTTTCTCATTCGGGAAATATGTGTTGAGTGGTTCAGACTCTTCGTCGATCAGACTTTCTGCTAACAAATCAGCCAATGCTTGCCACTTGACAGCTTTTTGAACCACATATGTGATATCGAATTTGCTTAAATGATCAATTTATCTATAGACATGGGTTGACGAAAACTATACTTCAAAGGATCCATTTTAGAGATGAGGTAGGTAGTGTAAGATGACAAGTAATATCGTATCTTCTGGGCTAACCATGTTAGATCATAACATGTTTTCTCCACTAAGGTATACCTCAACTCGTATGCAGTGAATTTCTTATTGAGATAGTAGATGGCTCACTATTTTTTCCTAGTTTTATCGTGTTGTGCCAGTATGCATCCGAAGGCATTATCAGATACTGATAGGTATAGCAATAATGGACTTCTCGGTCTAGGAGGGGCCAAGACCAGTGGATTGGAAAGATATCTCACCTTCTGACATTCATCTGTCCATTTGGCGGGTACGTCCTTTTTTAGAAACTTGAGAATAGGTTCCATAATTATAGTAGACTTGCGATAAGGCGTCCAATGTAGTTTAACCTTCCCAGAAAACTCACAACGTCTTTCTTAGTCTCTAGCGGAGGCAATCCTTGGATGGCTTTGATCTTTGAGGGATCTAGTTCTATGCCCATGCGGCTGACTATGAATGCTAACAATATTCAGGTAGGCACTCCAAACGCACACTTAGTCGAGTTCAGTTTCAAATTAAACTTTCAAAGTTTGTCAAAAAACTTTTGCAAATGCATGATGTGATCTAAACTTTCTCTTGATTTGATTATAACATCGTCCACATACACCTCTATCTCTTTGTGCATCATGTCATGGAAGATAGTAGTCATTGCTCTCATGTAAGTTGTACCAACGTTCTTGAGGCCGAACTGTATTACACGGTAGTGGTATAATCCCTATGGAGTGATGAATCTGTCTTCTGTGCATCTTTTTCACTCATCATAATCTGATGGTAACTGGCGAAGTAATCCCCGAATGATTGTAACTCATGCTTCGCATAGTTATCAATGATTATGTGGATGTTCGGAAGTGAAAATTGCCTTTTGGACTAGCTCTGTTGAGGCCACGATATTCCACACAAATCCAATTTTTTTCATCTCTCTTTGGTACAAGCACAATATTGCTCGGCCATGTCGGATATGGGGTTACTTCTACTACCCTTGATTTGATCTATTTTTCGACTTCCTCTTTGATCATGATGTTCAGATCTGGCTTGAACTGTAGTATTTTCTGCTTGATCTGGGTGTAACCTTCATTGATAGGCAACTCGTGGGCTACTATGAATATGCTAAACCCGGGCATATCCATGTATGACCATGCAAAGACGTCAACGTATTCTCTTAGCAGTTTATCAATTCCTCTTTCTGGGGAGCTTCTATGTGCGCGATTATCCTAGTTTCTGTAGTCGTTTCCTCGTCCTCGAGGTTGATTACTTCGGTCTCATCCAAGTTAGGCTTATGTTTGCTCTTTTATTATTCTTCCTCATCAATGAGATCCTTGGGTAACATGGCCTATTCGTCGTATTCCTCATATTTTCCTTCTTTCATATCACTCGACTCACTCGTCTCACGACATGTCATGAAATTATGAGTTGTTTTATTATTATTACTGAAAAACAAAGTAAAGAACGGTTAGTATATGAAAACATATAATTAAATGGGGAGACTACTTTTTCATATAACTGAGGCTTTCATTAATTTGATAAAAGAAGTACAAATTGTGATCATGACTCGGATCAATATCGAGTCATTTCCATTTGTCAAATACTACGGGGGAAATAATGATGCAAATGGTGAATGTTCGGGACTTAGCTGATTTTCACTGATTTTTTTGAAAGCATATTAAATTCATCATCTCTACCGAGGAGCCAAGAGTGGGGTAAAGGTCCAGTTGGATAGTTTCTCACCTGGATCATCATTGTGGATGGTAGGTGCTTCAGGGCATTCTTCCAGTATCACACCACAATCTTCCTCTTAGAACAACATCCCCAACCATTCTTCTGCATCTTCGTCATTGTGCGTGGGCATTCTAACTGAAAATGACTGGTACACATTTAAGAATTGGTTTCCGTAACTTTAGAGGTCCCCTCTTCTTCTGATCGTCTTGAGAGTCTTCTTTGGAGTCTAGGACGTACCCGAGGCCAAAACAGAAATCATTCTCCGAAATAGACATTGGTTTCGTTATGCCCTATAGATCTCTGCCTAAACCTTTGCCTGATTCGAATCTGCTTTAAAGCATAGTGAAGGCAACTATTTTGTAGATCGATGGCATATGACTTTTCTCATCATCCCTTTTGTGGGTAGCTCCCACTAGTTTTACCACGTGGAAATTCGTATCCTTAGGGACTTCCTCAATCAGCGGTACAAAATTGTTGGGGTAGTAATACATGTTTCCCCCTCTGCGAATCACTACTTCATGGTTCTCCCACATAAATTTCACAGATTGGTGCAGTGAAGATGGCACTATGCTAGCCATATAGATCCAAGGCCTACCCAGCAACAAATTATAATTGGCGGCTATCGCCATGACTTGAAACTCAATGGTGAATTTGGTGGGGCCCATTTGGATGTTGGGATCCACATCTCTAATAAAATTGTGTTGAGCTTCATCAAAGGCCTTCACATTTGTACAACTCTGGCATATTTTCCCGATATCATAACCCAGCTGCTTGAGTGTAGACTCAGGGCATATGTTGAGACCGGCTCCATTGTCAACCAATACTCAAGCGATGACTTTGTCTCTACATTTGACAGTGATGTAGAGAGCTTTGTTATGTGTCGTGCCTTCTTTTGGAAACTTGTCTGGGGTGAAGGAAATTTGATGGGCCCCGATGATGTAGCCTACCATGTTGGCTAGAGTTTTATTACTTGTGCCTGCGGGGACATGTTCATCGTCCAACACTCTCATTAAAGCTTGTCGGTGTTGCGATGAACTCAGCCATTACCGATATCTAGGTTGGCGTCTTCTTCAAGTGCTCGATAATGGAATATCATTTTGGCTGCATTCTACGCCAAAATTCCTCGGCCTCTCCTTCCGTTATGGCCCTTATTTGATTCTCCTCTTTTCGGGGCGCTCCTGTTAGGCATATTTTATAAACACTTTTTGAGTCATTTTTAGTTAGTATTTTACTCATTCGTTTGTGTTTAGTATAGTATTAGGGTTGTTTTTCGTTCTTTTGAGTCACATCGGTCTTAAATGGAGAAATGACAAAAAGAAGATGAAATGGGCATAATTGAGATGAATTTGCATAATAAAAGGCCAAGAAATGAAGCCTAAGAAGTCCCGGGAAGTATAAAAGAAATCAGACGAAGTCCGGACGAAAAAAGGACGATGAACTGAAAATTCAAGAAATTAATGCCTCAAGCACCGCGACGCTAAATATTCTGAAATTCGGTTTTCGCTACAGGACTCAAGGCTCCGCGGCGCCACCCAGAAGGGCCGCGGCACCGAGGCGGAAAAACTGAAGTTCTGGGTCGAATTTGACACGTTTTCAGGGTCCGCAATGCAATTTTTCCCAACTATAAAATCCCTAAAACCCTGAACTCTTGGGAACAGCTTGTACATATTCCACAACACAACTCTTGGAGGCTACAAGATTGGAGACCTAGTTCTAAGTATTTTCTTTTTCTTCTCTTTTATTTATTTCAGTTCATATTTGGATTTGTATTAGTTCTTAGCATGTCTATGGCTAGGAGCTAAACACTTTATTAGAGCTTTCCTATTGAATCGCTTAAAATTCTATTTCATGAATTAATGCATTAGTTTGATTTCTTCTTCACTTGATTAAGATTTATTCAATATTGATATGAATGTTTGATAGTTAATTGATCACTAATTATCATAATCTATATAATTTCAAATCAAGAATCGAGAGGAGATATTTGTGTAATTGAATAGACATAGGTTAAAATCGCGGACGAAAGTACCCCGATACTTGTATAGCATTATAGGTTGTTGTTCTTAATCCTCCTCTGTGGTAAATCCTATAATAGAAATATAGAAGGGTTCTGCACTGCGGTTAAACGATTATATATCCTAACTGAAATATAAGACACTCTAGTTAACCGCTATCTTAACGTAGAAGAAGAAGTCATTCTAGTTACATTAAAAATTGAAAGGAGTGGATAGTCGAGGATATTGGAAGCCCTAATTCCTTCATAACTGATTAAACCTCAATAATTTAGTTTAAGTCTTGTAATTACTCTACTAGTGTTAGATAAAAACCAAATCAACTTATCATTTGCCAAATAGATAACCTAGAATAGATGTTTGATAATTAGAAATCAGTCTCTGAGGACGATATTCGGTCTTACTAGACTATATTACTTGTAACGATATGTACACTTACGTGAGCAATTGGAAATCGGCCTAACAGTCCCCTGCGCCAGTTTCTCGAGAGTATAACATCTCTTTAATCTTGCCATACCGCTGCCTGGACAACAAACTCTTTTTTGGGGTTCGGACTACTTCTTATGATACTTGAGCCACGAACGATGTCGGGATTAACACTTTGAAATAAGGATGTTCATAGAGGGTGAGTGTTACACCCCGAAATTCCAGGACATGTTTAAGAGAATGTACGTAAGGAATCAGGACTTTAAAAATTTGAACGAAAGAAAGAATTGTTTTCCAAAGGAAAAATCTTCCGAACCTCGGGAAGGAAAATTGTTCGCTAAGGAGAATTGGATTCTCGAATTTGTTATTTAAGACTTTTAGAATTTATCGAAATTATGGAATTTTATTTTCAGAGTTGGATACGTGGGGCCCACCCGAGAAATTTTACGTTTTTGTGGGGCCCACGAGGTTTCCGATATTTTGACCAATTATGGAAATTTCGGGAAATGAAATATTATGGAACAATGGGAGGGAGACACGTGTCACCATCCACATGCTTGTAGGATGAATAAAAGAATTGACCAAGTCAAAGGGTCAAGTGGGAGCTTGATATAATTGACTCAATCCTAGCCATCCATTTGTTTTAATCTTGGCCCTTGATTGTAGTATATATCTTATACTAGTGCAAGCCAATTCTACACTTAGAGAAATTTAAAGAAAACTTGAGCTAGTGTTCATGTAGCTCTCGGCATTGAGCTCCTTCCACACAAAAAAAATTGCAATCTTGTTTCATAATTCACCATACTTTAACCCAAGGTTCCTAGAGGTATTGTAAGGTTATCCCAATAGAAAAATCCCGGAAAAACTACGTTTTTATGTTAGTCGCAAGGTGAAAACCTAAGGTGTTATTCAACTTTGAAGTTGGAAATTGAAGGGAAGTTGTTTATGAACTTCTAAGGGCTTCAAATAGCGGATTGGAACATCAAGAAGAGGAGTTAAAGTTGCTAAGGATCGACTTTAGGTTTTGGATTGTATTGGGCTTAAAGAGGTAAAAATCTCCCTCTTGCTATTGTAATTCAAGATTTCATGTTGTAGTAGTTGATAAATGAGCATGTGAAATATATTATGAATATTTATAAGCGTTATGGAATTTTGGAAGCCAAAAATCCGAAACTAGCATGTTTAACCTTAAGATTGTAATTCAATTTAATTGTTAGTTTTAGTCGTCGCATGTTATATAAAGAAGTGATTATAGTTGTTAAATTGATTGCGACTATATAACATGTTAGAATAACAACTTGGATTGAAAAGGAAACGGAAAAGGAATAGATGTTGTTGTTGTCCTTGATATTGCCGAGAATTGCCTAAAGATTATGGATTGGTTTTATACAATTGTGGGGCAGAATTTTACACGTCCTGTTAAAGAGTGTAATCCCCTTTGGTTAGCTGAATTGTTGAGCCTTAAATGTGGCTTATTGATTGATGAATACGGGCCTTAGAAAAGGTGGAAAAGTGCGTAGAAACAAAGGAAGTGCTGCCCGATTTTCCGTAGAATTAGAGGACAATTATTTGGTATAAGTCTTACAATAGTAAGTATGATATTGATAGAAGTACTATGGCCATTTTAGGTTGAAGTACTACGTGTAGCAGAGTCTACTTGACTTAAGGAAGAACCGATGAAGTTGAAGTTCTTTGGAGCATTTTGCTACTTGTCGTATTGGTTAGTCGTCACGAGGTATGTGAACTTCTTCTTTATATAGACATGAGTATATTTACGGTATACTTGCCTTGTTATTAGGAGTTTACATGACTTGATATTGAAGTATACTTGCCTTAGTGTTAGGAGTATACTTGCCTTGATAATTGAAGTATGTTTGCCTTGTTGTTAGGAGTATACTTGCCTTGATAATTGAAGTATACCTGCCTTGTTGTTAGGAGTATACATGACTTGTTCTTGAGTATACTTTCCTTGTCATAGGAAGTATTCCTGTTATTGATTTTATGCTAAAGGCATGTCTAGAATATTCCTAAGTTTTTACCAAGTCTTATGGAGGATGTTGGTAAGAGTCGTTAGGAAGTATTGGAGTCTAGTGGACCTTGCTAACTTACTTCACTAATGAAAACAAAGGATCGAACAAGCCATTGCAGCATTAATAAAAATGTATCGGTAATCAATTATATTGAAATGAGTAGAATCTTCCATCTACATAGAAACTAAGATGAGCCAAAATTGTATTACATTTTCTAGATCATGGCTCAATGGAACAGATCGTTATAAACGAGTATAACCTATTCATGACTCATAAAAGTAAGTGAATTAATTCTTAAAGAATTTATGTTATGAAGTTTTAAGACTATGAACCTTGATTTCCTAAAAGGTTATGAGACTTTATTTTTCAAGTTATGGGACTTGATTCTTAAAGGAAGAAATGACTTGATTTAATTGAAGTAAGTGAATTAATTTTTAAAGAATTTATGTTATGAAGTTTTAAGACTATGAACCTTGATTTCCTAAAAGGTTATGAGACTTTATTTTTCAAGTTATGGGACTTGATTCTTAAAGGAAGAAATGACTTGATTTAATTGAAGTAAGTGAATTAATTTTTAAAGAATTTATGTTATGATGTTTTAAGACTATGAACCTTGATTTTCTAAAAGGTTATGAGACTTTATTTTTCAAGTTATGGGACTTGATTCTTAAAGGAAGAAATGACTTGATTTAATTGAAGTAAGTGAATTAATTTTTAAAGAATTTATGTTATGAAGTTTTAAGATTATGGACCTTGATTTCCTAAAAGGTTATGAGACTTTATTTTTCAAGTTATGGGACTTGATTTTTAAAGGAAGGAATGACTTGATTTAAAAAGTATGGCTTCTTGATTTATTTCAAGAGTTAAGAAGAATGATTTCAAAAGAGTATGTAACTTGAATTTTAAAAGTATACGTTTGTTGATTTAAGGAAAAGGAGTTGCATGATTCTTTTTAAATATGTCTGTATGTAGTACTTTTGGGTTTAGTTTCCCCAATGTGATAAGAAATAAAAGTGCCTTAAGTTCTCTAAAATGAAAGGTTGTTATAATAGCTTTATGGGAAGTTGTTATAACGACTTAAGAAGAAGTGAAAAGGCGGTTAAAAATGTTATGTTATGAGATTATAATAGTCGGTTGTGCTAGTGTTATGAGATTATGATAGCCGGTTGTGCTTATGTTATGAGATTATGATAGCCGGTTGTGCTTATGTTACGTGATTATGTTAGCCGGTTGTGCCTGTGATATATTATTCATTACGGGGTCATTCCCCGGGCTTGTGGCATTTGCATATTTCATGGATTTGCTACCCACGATGCGAGGAATACCTCATGCGAGTTCGTAGGGCTCATGCGGGTGAAATAGTCCCATGCAGGGCAGACCAGTCCTATGCGAGGAGATTACTTCATGCGGGTCCATGCGGCCTATGCGGGAGGATACAGCCCATGCGATGAGATTACCTCATGCAGGTCCATACGACCTATGCGGGTGAAACAGTCCCAGGATTAGGATTGCATAATGATACTACGGGAGGATGGCACTAGGTTAATCATAAGCTTCCTGTTTTAAAACCGGCAAAGTTTATTCTTGTTCACTCTCTTTGTTAAAAAGGCACAATGTACTGGTATGGTACATTATACTTGTTACATGCTGACGGTGATGTTGTATTCCACGAGCATGCTTCTGTGATATTATATCGAGGCGAGTGTCGGATTTTTGACACGGCTTTCATATGTGAGTGAGTGCGATTATTCTGAGTCTGAGGATACAAGTCTGATTGGCTATCGCTTGTTTTATGACACGGTAGGATCTGGTATTTGCTTTTCATACTTGCCCCTGTCATTCTTGTGTACAATTATGATCTTGCTTACTGTACTTCTTGTTTACATACTTGGTACCTTGTTGTACTGACCCCCTTCGGGCGGCTGCGTTCATGTCCGCATGTCTAGGTACACAATTGTGGATCCGTGAGCTTAGGATTCTTGTTCAATATTTTGGGATAGCTCCAATGTTCTGGAGCTGGTCATTATGGATAAGTATATTGAGGCAGCGGGGCCTTGTCCGTCCACGAGAATTATGACAAATTCTTAGAGGTCTGTAGTCACATCTTGTGGTTCGGTTTGTAAAGAAGAAGGATGTAACTGTGTTTGGTTATATATATATATGTATGTCCAGGGAAGTAGCCTTATCGGCTAGCCTGTTGTTTATTTTCTGTTAAATGTACGTTATGAGTTTCTTGTATGTTCCGCTGATTTTCTCTGATGTATACCTGTAAGGGTGCCCAGGTAGGGCACCAGTCGCGGGCCCGAGGTCGGGTCGTGACAAAAGTGGTATCAGAGCAGTTAGTCCTCGAAAAGTGTCTACAGACCGTGTCTAGTAGAGTCTTGGTTATCGGTGTGTTGTGCACCACATCTATAACCAGGAGGCTGCAGGACATCTTAGGATTGGTTTCCATTCTTCTTACTCTAAGGTCGTGCGATAGAGTTGTGTTGTTAGGATGGTCTTTCCCTAACATTTATTGTGATTGCAGCTATGAGAAAGACAACGGTGGCCCAGAAAGGATTATATGGATTGCGTATCCAGGTTGGTAAATTATCGTATAGTAAGTATATTGAGGAAGTATATTTGTACAAATGTATTTATTTGGAGTCGTATGTATGTTACCTGGAATGATTATGGTTTAGCAGGAGTTGGTTAAGCCTTAGTAATTACTTGGAAGGTGTGAAACAGTTTATTGAACCCACACCTAGGCTTTATTTATGTACTGATTTGGAATGGTCAGAAGGTAATGAACGGTTTGAGATTGTGATAGACTCTTAAAAAAGATCATGTTTTATTGATTTGAGAGCATACCATGTTGTTAGATTAAGCTGTGTTGTACGCTTAAGTGATTATGTGAATAATAATGGTATGGAGCAATTAGAGTTGTTGTGAGTGAGACCACGTGATTATGAGATATTAAGAAGCTACATTTCCTGTATGTGAGGACTGATAATGTAGGCTAAGGACATAGAATAATTTTGAACTGTAGAATATTGATGACCGCTGAGACCTTAGATGTATAAGGCCTTCTCGGGTAGTAAGATTTATTTCGTACTAAGAATGAGAATTAAGTGCGACTTTGGGTCGGGTATGGGCTGTTGCGGGTCAGCCCGTAGCCCGGAATAGAATGAGGTCAGTTGGAGGTAGTCCCTCTATGTGATAGGGTCATGAGGGTGTAAGGCCCAAGTCTAGTTAATCGTTGTACGAGTTCGTGGACGCGTTCCACCAGAACCGGGTCGTGAGGGCCAAGGAAATAAAAACAGAAGCAATGATTGAGATTATGTACGTATGCTAGAATAAGTTTGGAAGTACGAGGAGAATACGATAAGTAAGAAAAGAAAAGAACAAGGGTTGAAAGAGTTGAAGTGTTTATAGTTATGACTAAGGAAATGTACGAAAAGAGAATCCTTTTTGGCCATGAATGAGAGTAAATAGTGATAATGCACACTTTGGATTTGATTCCTCGTTTGTCTTATGATGGATGGATATGCATG
Source organism: Przewalskia tangutica (assembly GCA_029844215.1). Taxonomy (NCBI): domain Eukaryota; kingdom Viridiplantae; phylum Streptophyta; class Magnoliopsida; order Solanales; family Solanaceae; genus Przewalskia; species Przewalskia tangutica. The sequence goes on along the minus strand of CM056724.1, from coordinate 48,976,470 downwards.
TGCGATGTATAAGGGCCATGTGTGGCATATGTGATTATGTTGGGGGAAGTTAAAAGGGGTATGCGATATCCGTTTAGAGTGAACCTCGAAAGAACATTCGGGGACGAATGTTTCTAAGGGGGGGAGAATGTTACACCCCGAAATTCCAGGACATTTTTAAGACAATGTACGTAAGGAATCAGGACTTTAAAAATTTGAACGAAAGAAAGAATTGTTTTCCAAAGGAAAAATCTTCCGAACCTCGGGAAGGAAAATTGTTCGCTAAGGAGAATTGGATTCTCGAATTTGTTATTTAAGACATTTAGAATTTATCGGAATTATGGAATTTTATTTTCAGAGTTGGATACGTGGGGCCTACCCGAGAAATTTTACGTTTTTGTGGGGCCCACGAGGTTTCCGATATTTTGACCAATTATGAAAATTTTGGGAAACGAAATATTATGGACCAATGGGAGGGCGACACGTGTCACCCTCCACATGCTTGTAGGATGAATAAAAGAATTGACCAAGTCAAAGGGTCAAGTGGGAGCTTGATATAATTAACCCAATCCTAGCCATCCATTTGTTTTAATCTTGGCCCTTGATTGTAGTATATATCTTATACTAGTGCAAGACAATTCTACACTTAGAGAAATTTCAAGAAAACTTGAGCTAGTGTTCATGTAGCTCTCGGCATTGAGCTTCTTCCTCACAAAAAAAATTGCAATCTTGTTTCATAATTCACCATACTTTAACCCAAGGTTCCTAGAGGTATTGTAAGGTTATCCCAATAGAAAAATCCCGGAAAACTACGTTTTTATGTTAGTCGCAAGGTGAAAACCTAAGGTGTTCTTCAACTTTGAAGTTGGAAATTGAAAAAACGTTGTTTATGAACTTCTAAGGGCTTCAAATAGCGGATTGAAATGTCAAGAAGAGGAGTTAAAGTTTCTAAGGATCGACTTTAGGTTTTGGATTGTATTGGGCTTAAAGAGGTAAAAATCTCCCTCTTGCTATTGTAATTCAAGATTTCATGTTGTAGTAGTTGATAAATGAGCATGTGAAATATATTATGAAGATTGATAAGCGTTATGGAATTTTGGAAGCCAAAAATCCGAAACTAGCATGTTTAGTCCTAAGATTGTAATTCAATTTAATTGTTAGTTTTAGTCGTCGCATGTTATATAAAGAAGTGATTATAGTTGTTAAATTGATTGCGACTATATAACATGTTAGAATAACAACTTGGATTGAAAAGGAATAGATGTTGTTGTTGTCCTTGATATTGTCGAGAATTGCCTAAAGATTATGGACTGGTTTTATACAATTGTGAGGCAGAATTTTACATGTCATGTTAAGGCGTGTAATCCCCTTTGGTTAGCTGAATTGTTGAGCCTTAAATGTGGCTTATTGGTTGATGAATACGGGCCTTAGAAAAGGTGGAAAAGCACGTAGAAACAAAGGAAGTGCTGCCCGATTTTCCGTAGAATTAGAGGGCAATTATTTGGTATAAGTCTTACAATAGTAAGTATGATATTGATAGAAGTACTATGACCATTTTAGGTTGAAGTACTACGTGTAGCAGAGTCTACTTGACTTAAGGAATAGCCGATGAAGTTGAAGTTCTTTGGAGCATTTTGCTACTTGTCGTATTGGTTAGTCGTCACGAGGTATGACAACTTCTTCTTTCTATAGACATGAGTATCTTTATGGTATACTTGCCTTGTTATTAAAAGTATACATGACTTGATATTAAAGTATACTTGCCTTAGTGTTAGGAGTATACTTGCCTTGATAATTGAAGTATACTTGCCTTGTTGTTAGGAGTATACTTGCCTTGATAATTGAAGTATACTTGCCTTGTTGTTAGGAGTATACATGACTTGTTCTTGAGTATACTTTCCTTGTCATAGGAAGTATTACTGTTATTTATTTTACGCTAAAGGCATGTCTAGAATATTCCTAAGTTCTTACCAAGTCTTATGGGGGATGTTGGTAAGAGTCGTTAGGAAGTATTGGAGTCTAGTGGACCTTGCTAACTTACTTCACTAATGAAAACAAAGGACCGAACAAGCCATTGCAGCGTTACTAAAAATGTATCGGTAATCAATTATATTGAAATGAGTAGAATCTTCCATCTGCATAGAAACTAAGATGAGACAAAATTGTATTACATTTTCTAGATCATGGCTCAATGGAACAGATCGTTATAAACGAGTATAACCTATTCACGACTCATAAAAGTAAGTGAATTGATTCTTAAAGAATTTATGTTATGAAGTTTTAAGACTATGAACCTTGATTTCCTAAAAGGTTATGAGACTTTATTTTTCAAGTTATGGGACTTGATTCTTAAAGGAAGAAATAACTTGATTTAATTGAAGTAAGTGAATTAATTTTTAAAGAATTTATGTTATGAAGTTTTAAGACTATGAACCTTGATTTCCTAAAAGGTTATGAGACTTTATTTTTCAAGTTATGAGACTTGATTCTTAAAGGAAGAAATGACTTGATTTAATTGAAGTAAGTGAATTAATTTTTAAAGAATTTATGTTATGACGTTTTAAGACTATGAACCTTGATTTCCTAAAAGGTTATGAGACTTTATTTTCCAAGTTATGAGACTTGATTCTTAAAGGAAGAAATGACTTGATTTAATTGAAGTAAGTGAATTGATTTTTAAAGAATTTATGTTATGAAGTTTTAAGACTATGGACCTTGATTTCCTAAAAGGTTATGAGACTTTATTTTTCAAGTTATGGGACTTGATTTTTAAAGGAAGGAATGACTTGATTTAAAAAGTATGGCTTCTTGATTTATTTCAAGAGTTAAGAAGAATGATTTCAAAAGAGTATGTAACTTGAGTTTTAAAAGTATACGTTTGTTGATTTAAGGAAAATGAGTTGCATGATTCTTTTTAAGTATGTATGTACGTAGTACTTTTGGGTTTAGTTTCCCCAATGTGATAAGAAATAAAAGTGTCTTAAGTTCTCTAAAATGAAAGGTTGTTATAATAGCTTTATGGCAAGTTGTTATAACGACTTAAGAAGAAGTGAAAAGGCGGTTAAAAATGTTATGTTATGAGATTATGATAGCCGGTTGTTCTTGTGTTATGAGATTATGATAGTCGGTTGTACTTATATTATGAGATTATGATAGCCGGTTGTGCTTATGTTATGAGATTATGATAGTCGGTTGTGCTTATGTTATGTGATTATGATAGCCGGTTGTGCTTATGTTACGTGATTATGTTAGTCGGTTGTGCCTGTGATATATTATTCATTACGGGGTCATTCCCCGGGCTTGTGGCATTTGCATATTCTGTGGATTTGCTCCCCACGATGCGAGGAATACCTCATGCGAGTCCGTAGGGCTCATGCGGGTGAAATAGTCTCATGCAGGGCGGACCAGTCCTATGCGAGGAGATTACCTCATGCGGGTCCATGCGGCCTATGCGGGCGGATCTGACTATCGAGAGATTACCTCATGCGGGTCCATACGGCCTATGCGGGTGAAACAGTCCCAGGAGTAGGATTGCATAATGATACTAGGCGGATGGCCCTAGGTTAATCATAAGCTTTCTGTTTTAAAACTGGCAAAGTTTATTCTTGTTCACTCTCTTTGTTAAAAAGGCACAATGTACTAGTAGGGTACATTATACTTGTTACATGCTGACGGTGATGTTGTATTCCACGAGCATGCTTCTGTGATATTATATCGAGGCGGTATCCGGATTTTTGACATGACTTTCATATGTGAGAGTGGTACGGTGTTACAGTAGTACAGGGATACAAGGTACAATTGGCTCTGATTGTTTTATGACACAGTAGGATCTGGTATTTGATTTTTATACTTGCCCCTGTCATTCTTGTGTACAGTTATGATCTTGCTTACTGTACTTCTTGTTTACATACTTGGTACCTTGTTGTACTGACCCCCTTCGGGGGGCTGCGTTCATGTCCGCGGGTCTAGGTACACAATTGTGGATCCGTAAGCTTAGGATCCTTGTTCTGCATTTTGAGATAGCTCCAATATTCTGGAGCTGGTCATTATGGATAAGTATATTCAGAGGTACGGTGGGGCCTTGTCCCGTCACAATAGTTATGACAAATTTTTAGAGGTCTGTAGTCATATCTTGTGGGTCGATTTGTAAAGAAGAAGGATGTAACTGCGTTTGGTTATATATATATATGTATGTCCAGGGAGGTAAACTTATCGGCTAGCCTGTTGTTTATTTTCTGTTAAATGTACGTTATGAGTTTCTTGTATGTTCCGTTGATTTTCTCTGATGTATACCTGTAAGGGTGCCCAGGTAGGGCACCAGTCGTGGGCCCGAGGTCGGGGACGTACCGAGCCAATGAGTCAAACTCTACATTGTACTCCCGGACCGTCCGCCCGTTCTGCCTCAAAACCAAAAATCTATCGGCCCGAGCCCTCCTCATCTGTGGCGGCAAGAAATGGGCAAGAAATGCCCCGGAGAACTCGTCTCAAACTACTGGAGGCGCATGCTCCCCCCGGGACATCTCCCATGAATCAAACCTGTCGACTGCAGTATCACGCAGCCGATGCGAACCTAAGACCACCGACTCGGTCTCCGAAGCCTTGATCACTCTCATGATCCGCTGCAACTGTCGGATGAACTCCTGCGGATCATCCTCAGGCCTCGACCCATAGAACTCTGGTGGGCTGCAACTTAGGAAGTCCCGTAGTCTCAAACTATCCGATCTGGGGTGAACTACGGGTGCTACCGGAACTGTTGCATCCCGCCTATCCTCGTGCCGTGCCACGATTCTGGCTAATAACTGGGGCATCTCCTTGTAACCCATATCCTCTGTTCCTGGCCGTGGGACTGACGTCTCAGGTAGTGTGGCCTCAGTAGCTCACATTCTGCCCTAAACTCTGCTTTGAAATTTGGCGGCGTCGCAAAACTCGCCGTCTGTAGCACCACCTCAGGTAAAGACTGGGCATGTGCCCTCGTAACCCTCTGTGCTCTATTCGCAGCTCTCTTTGCTGCCTTGCCCTTCTGGGCTCTGGTTGCCTTGCGTAGAGGCATAACTGGTACAAAAGAATACGTCAGAGGGAGTCCAACTTATAACACAGCTCTAAGGCACGATCTCAGAGTGAGAAGAATGGAAACCAATCCTAAATGTCCTGCATCCTCCTGATTATAGATGTGGTGCACAACACACCGATAATCAAGACTACTGAACACGATGCGTAGACACTTTCCGAGGACTAATCGCTCGATACCACTTTTGTCACGACCCGACCTCGGGCCCGCGACTGGTGCCTTACCCCGGGCACCCTAGTGATACAATATCAGAGAAAATCAGCGGAAATAAAAATCAAAGACATGAAACAACATATTAGCATAAGAAACGGCTACCTTCCTGTATATAAATTAAAAACTTAAACAGTTACATCCTTTACAAACCCTGCCCACAACATTGCTCTGACCTCTAGAGTTTTATACAACTATGACGGACAAGGCCCCGTACCACCCCGAATGTACAAAAGTATATGACCTCGAGAACCGTACCAAAAGACAAAGCCTCCGAGAAATGGAGCTTTCCAGACCGCACGGTGATCCTACGGCGCGGATCGCCAAGTTACGTACCTCAACTGCGGCATGAACGCAACCCCGAAGGAGGTCGATCTGACAGTTAGAGTATGTGAAGCGGAAAATCGTAATGAAATCATAATAGTTTATATAAAGCGGAGACATGTATGACAATCAAAGAAATGCGTTTCACAAATCGGCTAACAACAAGAGTAATGAACATCAACATTGTCTCTAAAGATACCATTTCACAATCTAAAACAATCGTGTCAAGTCGTGGACTCACGCCTCAAAGTCATCACTCAAAATATAACAATGGGTCTCACGCCACAACATCAATCACGCGTGGAATTCCTTCCTCACTTGGCGATCATGATATAACAATACCAGGGAGTACACATGAACATCAGGCCCTACCTGTGCCATAAAACCGTACGGGGCAAGTACGAAGGCTAACTACCAGATACCAAAACCGCACCATCAACTGATCGGGGCAAGTACGAAAACCAACTACCAGATACCTCCTGCATCACGAGACTTCGCCATAACACTAATCGGGGCAAGTACGAAGGCTAACTACCAGATACCTCCTGCATCACGACAATGACCGGGGCAAGTACGAAAACCAACTACCAGATACCAAAGCCTGCATCAGTAAACCTCATGGAGAGCTAGTCCATGGAACAACACTATCAACAGTGAAACGAACCCTCATCATGGCCGCATACCCGTGGACCATCCATCGAGAGACACGGTAACATAAGGATACCACACTTGCACAACAAGGCTATCACAAGCAAACATAGGCAAGTTACTCACACTCAAGGTACTTTCATTTTATGCCAAAAATCCGGGTTTTAACACCGAAGTACTACATACTTCCATTCTTTCAAAAAGACATCCAGTTCTTTTACGAAGGTCATACGGATACCCGTAGTATCAAATAGAGTAACCATCATTTTAAGTAAATCCAAAACAGTTTCCATACCTTCTTTTTAAATCAATTTAAGACAAAACCATGCCTTTCTTTTAAACCAAAAACACTTCAATTACTCAAGTCTCTTCTCTTGTTATTAACGACCTTATTAAAGCAACCGTGATCTAGGAAATATAATACAATTTTGTCTTATCTTAGCTTCTATGCAGATGGAGGTTTCTACTTGTTTTAATAATATTAATTATTTGTCAATATATTTTCCTTTATTAACGCTAGATGGTTTGTTCGATACTTATTCTCATGTCCGAAATCAATATAACATTATTATTCAAAACCAAGTACTCATTACTCACGAATGAGGTTCCACAACTTTCCACAATTCAAGTTCTTCACATGTCAAGTCAAGTCAAATATAAGTCAAGTCTCTTATCTTTTTAAAAATCAATAAACCATTCTTTTACCTACATAAAGTTGTTATAATTAACTTCCCATAAAGCCATTATAACACTTTATGTTTTAAATAAACCAAATTCATTTTACACACGTACGTCTACCGTACTATATATATTTCACAAATATCATGCTAGAAAAGATAGGAAGAGGTTCACATACCTCGCGACGATTATCGACAATTAGCAAAACGCTCCAAAGTACTATAACCTTGCTAGCCCTTTTTCACCCTTCAAGTAGAATACGCTACTCGTAGTACTTCCACCTATAATGGCCATGAAACGTCTATTAACCTCTAGATCTCTTTGTAGGATATTTCTAAGAACAAGGTTCCATATCCTACAGAAAATTCCAAAGACTCCCCGCTTTACTCAATTTTCCACCTTTTCCAAGGCCCGATAACCGTAATTAACATACTATAATTAAGGTGTAATAATACCGAAATTTAAAGAAGGGGATAACACGCTCAAACGGAACGCGACTAACAATTTCTCCTTCATAACAACAATAATAAAAGAAGGGGATAACACGCCCAAACGGAACGCGATTAACAATCTCTCCTTTATAACAACAATAATAAAAGAAGGGGATAACACGCCCAAACGGAACGCGATTAACAATCTCTCCTTCATAATCAACAATAATAAAAGAAGGGGATAAAACGCCCTAAAGGAACGCGAGTAACAATCTCACATACATACCAACAAAAATAAAAGAAGGGGATAACACGCCTAAACTAACGCGATTAACAATCTCTCCTTCATAACAACAATAATAAAAGAAGGGGATAACACGCCCAAACGGAACGCGATTAACAATCTCTCCTTCATAACAACAATGTAAATACGGTCCAAAGTAAATACGGTCCAAAGTAAATACAGTCCAAAGTAAATACGGTCCAAAGTAGATACGGTCCAAAGTAGATACGGTCCTTAAGTTGGGGTCCTTGGCCAACTTTTATAATTTTACTTATCAAATTACTTCATTAGTCCTTCAACTTATATTCCAATCTTTATATAAGTTATAGCTTCTTTGTTATTAACTTCTTAGCAAGTAATGGATACATTTTTACCATTTTAATGGCTAATATGCCAATTTTCCTTTTAACATCTTAACAAGATTCAAATCTTTCTTTATATCTTATAGTCCATAATATACTTCCAATATATGTATAATATCCATATATACATAATAATCAACTTCACAAAGAGGTTAAGGTTCATTACCTCAAGATAGTCCAAAAAAACGTGACTGTCCAGATTTTTAGCCACTGCTTCGTCAGCTGAACTTGTAACGTCGATAACTCTCTACTCCAGTGTCCTATCGACGAGTGATTTGTTGAGTTGGAAACTAGACTCGACGAACTTCATTTTAGGCTTTTGAAACACCCAAAAACTCCTAATATGCTAGGAGATATTCCCTTCAAAACTTGACTAAAAATCTGTCCAAAACAGTCCCGAAAATCTGCCCACTCTCGGCCAAGGGGGGTTTCTTTGAGGCTAGGGTTGTGAAATCTTGTCTAACTCTTGGTTAATAATCTTCCTAACACATTAAGGAAGGACACTTATAAGTTTAAGAATTTTTTTGGAAAACATTTGGTCAGGAAAAGGGGGTGTTGGATGAGAGCACTAGGAAAGGGAGAGAAATATTTTCAAGTCTTGAAATGTTCTAAGTGTGGAAGATTTTCATCAACTAAAGGGGTTTATATAGCACAACCAAGGGTTAGGATTGAAACATGTGTATGGTATAGATGGTTTGTGTAGGTTCCCTTCTCCACTTGTCCCACAAATGCCATGCAAGACCTTGACCATTTGACTTGCCCACAAACTTCCAAAAACCATCCAAGGTGCCATGCAATACCATGCAAGACTTTTGGCCACTTGTCTTGCCCACTTGTCCACTCAGTTTCGTCCAACATGGCCCAATCTAGGGGTGACACTTGTCGCCCTCCTATTGGTCCAAAATATTTATCTCTCGGAAAAATTCCATAATCGTAAAAATATTGAAAACGTAAAATTTCCTTCACAAGGTTCGGAATAATTTCCGTCGGAAAAACAATTCTATCATTCTTACCCTAATTAGGACGTATACATTCGTACGTACGTCCTCACATACATACTCCGGAACTACGGGGCATAACAGTTGGCTTGTGTGGAGAAAAGGTTTGTGTACGAGTCTTCAACGACAGTTAAGTTGTAGCGCCAAACTTGAGTATCGACGGTGATTCCTTCACCAAGTATGATATATTCATGAACCAGTAGGGAATGTGGGCCCCATAGGTTATGGATAGTCTTATCGTCAATCAACTTATGGTCCTTTTCTAGAGGGCCAGACACTCATCGGCGGTGTGGCCAGGTTGATTTTTTTGGAAATAACACCTCTAGTAAGCAGATATGGGTGCACAAGTTGGGAGGACATCATAGCTGAAACATGCGACTTTTAGTCCTTCAAACACTTTGATACTCCGCACCAGCCTTGGTGCGACTCTGAAGGGCGAAGTGTGGGTTTTGAGGGAAATTTCCCACAAAATATGAGTTGATGTCCGGGGTGGCCCTTGTGGAATCCCGTAGTAGTTAACAACTTCAAAGGCGTTAGGGATAGCTCTTTCCAGTGGTCCACTTGATTCCCTAACATATGGCATAAGATTTTCCTTGGGAACCTCAGACTCCCGCTTAGGTGTCTTGAACAGTGGAATGTAGTCATTGATCATTTCTTTGACCTTAAGGAGGTTTTGGAAGTGGTGTTTATGCTCGACATTCTCTTTCAATAGGTTTCCTACCAAGTCCAGAATCTGGTCGACCTCTTTCATTTTGTCTTTAGCCAGATCAATCTTTTTCTCTATTTTGCGAATCTTTGCCTGAAGTGACTCCTTGATTTCTTTGTCACTAATCAGATCAACAACTAGTGATGTAGAACTTTGGCTATCTCGAGCATCTATCGGTAGCAAATAAACCTTTAGAGAGTTGCAAATTTTAGTTAAGTTTTGGTATTTTCTTGTGTTTTTCTTTTGGGTTGATGACCAGAATGTGGAACCAATCAAGATTTCGAACGAAACACATGAAAGCATATAAGTAAATACATCACATAATAATATAATTAGCAATTATAATATTCACGTTCCTAAATTATTTTTGCATCAAGGTTTTCTAATCATTCGAAACATAATTGTGTCAAATGTTAATTCAAACCATTGCCCCCATAATCATATTTCATTAATAATAAGATATTTCCCAATGAGGTTACAAAATATTGATAAAGAAGTAAATAAAGGATCCGTATAAGTCGCCTCCAGTGGCGGATGATGAAGCTCTGTCTGTTCAAGATTTCTTGGCCCTTCGAAGGGTGGTCTGTATTCGGAGGTGAGTCGACATCAACAAAGAATCAACCCCAAACTCTTTCTGTGTGAAGATCACAAATGCAGCCTCATCCGAGCTTCAAGATCCTCTAAGCACTCATGGGTGAAGTCTAGATCCTCGGTCAAACTACCTATGATGGTCTGGTCATGCTCCATCTTCTCCAAGTACCTAGCATCCCGATCATCGGCCTATCTCTGGATACGGTGTGCCTTGATCTCGTCTTTTGAATCCCTATCTTGGCTACACTAATAGCGGTTGGGTCTCTGAGTCAGATTGCCTTGTAAATGTGCCTGTCACGACCCGACCTCGGGCCCGCGACTGGTGCCTTACCCCGGGCACCCTAGTGATACAACATCAGAGAAAATCAGCGGAAATAAAAACTTAAACAGGAAACAAGATACATCATAAGAAAATAGGCCAACCAAAACGGCCGCCATTGTATATATATCAAACCGAGCGATTTACAATCCTTTACAACCACGCCTAAAGATGCTACTGGACCTCTAAGAATGTAACAACAACTATGACGGACGGGGCCCGCCATACCACGAATGTACAAGTATACAATGGCGGGGCTATACGAAAAGATAAGCCTCAGGAAACGGAGCTTCCCAACTGAATGCGATCCTATGGCGAGGATCCACAACCGATGTACCTCTACTGCGGCATGAACGCAGCCCGAAGGAGGTCGATACGAGTACCAAGTATGTGGCGAAAATCAGAATGAAATCACATTTCATCATTTTATAAAACCATTTGAAATAAGTAAACAATTATGTCAAGTAAGGACGATATCCCGAATAATCACTCACATAACTATGGGTCTCACGCCATAATATCACTCATACCGTGGAACTCATTCTCGCTGCGGCGTGATACATGATGTAAAACAACACCCATATGTGAACACGAACACTAGATCCCGCTGCGTCATTAAACCGACGGGCAAGTAGAATCGCCTCTATACCGTTCCAAAACTAGTCATAAAACTTCACGGGCAAATGCGGAAGCTAATTACGAGATCCAAAAGCTAGCCACGCATCGGCGAGGCAAGTACCAAAGCTAACGTACCACTAGCCAACCGTCTCACGAGATATGACCGAGGCAAGTATCTCAAGCTATCTACCAGCAGCCTGCCGATACACGAGAAATGACCAGGACAAGTATCTAAATTGTGCCTGTAACCACATGTACAAATCAAGCGCGTGATTGTTCGTCACCGCGGCAAGCATCATGGATTAGCGGTCCATGGACTAATAACAAAACTCTCACAATGACCGCATGCCGGCAAGATCTTACCTCGAAAGCATGGCCATGAAACCATCCCATGGGACGACGTGGATCATCCATCGCGTCGGCGTATCTAAGGAAATAACAAGATAATACTCGAGGTGGGCGAGCGTACTCGTGGGTCACCCAACGTCGATATGTCCAAAAGGAATAACCAGATAATACTCAATAGTGGACGCATACTCGTGGACCATCCAACGCGTCAGTATGTCCAAACAATCAATCAGATAGCCGGCCCTCCCCGAGAGACACGGTAGCACAGAATCAAAACACTTGCACAACAAAGCTATCACAACAAGCATAGGCAAGTTCAACGTACTTTTATTTTATGTCAACAATACGGGTTTCAACCTAAAATACTACATACTTTCCTTCTTTCAAAAATACCCTTCTTTATGTAAAAGCCACACAATACTAATACTCGTAGTATTAAAACACGTTTCCTTTTTAAACCAAATTACTACACCTTCAGAAAATCTTTACAAGCTTTTAAAATCAAGTACTCTATACTTTTTAAACCAAGTGCTTCTCTTTTAAAACAACAACAAGTGTTCTTTTAAAACCTAAACAACTTTACTCTTTTCAAAACAAGTAACCTATACTTAAATCAAGTTACTTCTCTTTTTCCAAAAACAAGTCGTTATAAGTCAAGTCTCTTATCTTTCAAGATCAAGTCTCTTAACTTTCAAAATCAAGTCGTTTCACTGTCAAAATCAAACCTTTCTTTTATCCTCATAAAGTCGTTATAACTAACTTCCCATAAAGCCATTATAATACTTTATGTTTTAAACAAACAAAATTCATCTCACACACGTACGTCTACCGTACTATATAGTTTACAACAATCATGCTCAAGAGTATAGGAAGAATCACACACCTTTTTAGCTTAAACCACAAGCCAAGTCAAGTATGCCGCGTGAAGATCCACATAAAACAACCACAATAAATCTATCAACTTATTTTTCTCTTCGTTTAATATTCTAAATACAATTTTCCTTATTCTACATAAAATTCGGCCGCACCTCCCACCCCCCCCCCCCCCCCCGAAACCACATAAATATCCTCCCCTATCAAGGCCATCACTGTGCCAACAACTCTCGTGGATTACACGTCTAACCTGACGTGTTCAATTCTAACTCACAATAATACTACACAAGTCTCAGTAAATACGGTCAATGTAAATCTGATTCAAACCTTTATAATCATCCTTCCAATATAATATACTCAAGTATAACTACTACAACATGTAATATCCAATTACAATAGGGGGACATAGATTATTATCTCGATAAGCCCAAACAATTATCCAAGTTTATAAGTCGATCCTGAGCAACGTTTAGCTCCAATTCCTTACGCTCCAACCCGCTCCAAGAGACCCTTAGAAGTTTCCAAACAACTTCTCTAAATACTACAACCAAGCTAGGAAGATTTTTCTAGGGTTTCGTTTTGCGATTATTGGAATAAAGTAGCATTTCCGGGCTCCTAGTATTAAAACAACTTTGGAATACTACTAGGGATACTAGGCCAATGTATTTGGGATTATACAATAAAACTCCAAGTATTTCTACACAAGAGGGGGAGGGAAAAACGAGAACAAGCTAAGGGATGGAGTATTTTGCTATGGAAAATCTTTAAGTGTGGAATGAATATTACTCTTGCACTAAGGGGGTATTTATAGAAGAATCAAGGGCCAAGATCCATGTAAGTGTATGGTCAAGATTGGGCCATGTGTGTGTGGGTCCCACCACACCACATGGCCAACGAAAACAAGGGCCAAGTGGCTTGCCACTTGTAAGGCCATTCGGCGAGGGACAGTGGCTGAACACTCATCCTCCAAATCGCCAATGTGCCACATGGGGTGACACGTGTCGCCCCGACTAAATCAAAATATTTCGTCTTCCGAAAATATCCAAAATACCGAAAATCTCAAAAACAAAGCGGGCCCCACAAAACCGTAAATTTCTCCCGTGGGTCCCACGTGACCATTTCCGAAAATAAAATCTCATAATTCTAAAATAATCTAAGAAGTCCAAATACCAAATCTGGGAATCCAATTCCCATTAACGAACCTTTTTCTTCACAAAAACCGGAAACTTTTCCGTCGAAAAATCACATCTTTCTTTCTTTCCAAAATTTCTGTCGTATTCTCGTACGTACGTCCTCAAATACATACCCTGGAACTATGGGGTATAACATTGTTCCACCCTTAGAAACATTCGTCCCGAATGTTCCTTCTAAGTCTCCAAACAAACGTGTGCCGGTATAGTCTTCACTACTATACTTACGAAACCAATCACGCCATCAATGGCCATAGTATATCATACAAATCCAAGCCAACGAGGAATCACCTCTAAAATCACAAAAAGCTCACACCCATGGTCTAAAGGATACTCCCTTCGCATCTTTACTTCACAAAAGAAATGATCACTTCCGTTCTCATAACACATTGTTCGCTTCCCTTCTTACTCGTCGTCCCTTTCTCGTACACCCGAACTCTCTATAGTACAAGTTCCATACTTCTGTTACCGCTTCAATTTCCAAAACCTTGGAGTCACTACCTCCAAACTTGGTCATCTACAAGCCTCTCATTTCCTTAAGGCCATTCCCGGCCTTTACGATCCGATTCTAGTCGAACACATCCACGAACTCATATTATGGCTACCTAAACCTGGGCTTAGTACCCTCGTGACCCTACCACCTGGCGGGACCACCTCGGCCCACCCGCTAAATCGGGCTGCGGGTTGACCCGCGAATGGTCCTCAACCCGACCCATAATCGCACCAGACTCTTGTTCCCCGTTTCGGAACAATCTTACATATTCACGTCATAAAAGCTACCACTTCCATCTCACACTACCCATGGAATTTTCCCACAATATATTTTTCGCATACCAAGTACTTGACAAAACCAACCGTAAAATCATCCACTCAGCGCGCTTATATCCAAGGTCCTAATCATTATAAATTCTAAGGCTCACAATCTCTATGTACCCAACTTCCCTTACTAACTGGCCTCTAAATCACAATTTAGCATAACGCTATCGAACATAATACTCAAGACATCATCATATCATAAACGTATACCGGTCTACAGAGGTGAAGGATATACCGAAATCAAATATGCGGTTCCAAGGATGCTAGGCGGGAACTTCCACCACGACTGCCATGCTGCCGTGTATGAACACTCGCCTAGCTATCGGCGAAGAACCCGCAAGCAGATCCCGGCGAGTCTCAACATCCGCGCTACCTCTGGTCGGACAATTCTTCGCTAAATGGCCCTGCTGGCCGCATGTAAAACAAACCCTAAGAATACTGCGACATTCCCCCGCATGGGTTTTACCACACTGGCTACACTTAGGTCGGGGTGGCCATCCGCCAACGCTGACTCCCAAAACTGAACCTCGGAGCTCGACCGCTCCGAATACTCTGGAGGCCACAAGGCGTAGAGGACCACTATGTACTAGCGGCGGCGTATAACTAGTCTGCTGCTGAGGCGGTCCGCCTCGAAAGTTACCAAAGGACCCTGTCGTCCTGGCCTTCTTCTGCTGGTATTGGTCAATCCGTTGGTCTCTCCGTGCCTCACACCCTAGTCGTGAACTGCGTGCGGGCAATATCCATGCGGCTGAGCGATACACCGAACAAGACTCGCGGTAGTCATCAAGCCCTGTGACGTAGCGGTGCACTCTGTCCTCCATATTAGCTACTAACGCAGTGACATATCGAGCCAACGAGTCGAACTCTACTCCCGAACTGTGCGTCCTCCATGTCTCAGCATCAGAAACCTGTCGGCCCGTGCCCTCCTCATCTGCGGAGGCAATAAATGGCTGAGAAATGCCTCCGAGAACTCGTCCCAAGCGGTGGGCGCATGCTCCCGACAACTCGCGAATCAAACGATCGGCTGCGGTATCACGCGGCCGATGTGAACCAAGATCACGGACTCGGTCTCCAAGTCTTGATCACTCGCACGATCTCTCAGAATCGGCGGATGAACTCCGTGGATCATCCTCGTGCCTCGACCCGTAGAACTCGGCGGGCTCTGACTCGAGAAAATCCGTAGCCTCAAACTATCCGATGCGGGGTGGACTACGGGGCTCTGCATCGAGGCTGCAGATCCGGCCTATCCGTATGTCGGCCCACGATCACGGCTAGTAATCGGGCCATCTCCTTGTAACCCATCTCTCCTGCTCCGGTGTGGGGTGGAGGCTCAGTCTTGTGGCCTCGATGAGGCTTCTTTGCTCTGCTCATGACTCCTCGCTTTGCCTTGCCGGGCTCTGGTTGCCTTACGTGGAGGCATAGCGGCGAAAAGAATACGTCGGAAGGAGTCCAACTTACAACACGGCTCTAAGGCACTATCTCGGGAGAAGAAATAGAAACCAATCCTAGATATCCCATAGCCTCACGATTATAGGTGTGGTGCACAACGCGATAATCAAGACTACTAGATACGGTTCAGACACTTTCAGGATTAATCGCTCGATACCACTTTTGTCACGACCGAACTCGGGCGCGGCGGTGCCTTACCGGGCACCCTAGTGATACAACATCGAGAGAAAATCAGCGGAAATAAAACTTAAACAGAAACAAGATACATCATAAGAAAATAGGCCACAAACGGTCGCTTCGTGTATATATATCAAACCGAGCGATTACAATCCTTTACAACCCCGCTTGACAAGATCTACTGGACTTCTAAGAATGTAACAACAACTATGACGGGACGGGCCGCCATACCACGAATGTACAAGTATCTACAATGACGGGGCTATACCAAAAGATAAGCCTCGGAGAAACGGAGCTTCCCAAGCTGAATGCGATCCTATGAGCGAGGATCCTGGCCGTGTACCTCTACTGCGGCATGAACGCAGCCCGAAGGAGGTCGATTACACAGTACCAAGTATGTGGCCCGAAAATCAGTAATGAAATCACATTTCATCATTTTATAAAACCATTTGAAATAAGTGCGATTATGTCAAGTAAGGGGACACATATCCCGAATAATCACTCACACATAACTATGGGTCTCACGCCCATAATATCACTCACGCCCGTGGAACTCATTCCTCTGTCGTCGAAGACATGATGTAAAACAACACCCGTATGTGAACTCGAACACTAGATCACGCTGCGTCATTAAACCGACGGGCAAGTAGAATCGCCTATACCGGTTCCAAAAGCTAGTCATAAAACTTCACGGCAAGGTGCGGAAGCTAATTACAGATCAAAAGCTAGCCACGCAATGGCGAGGCAAGTACCAAAGCTAACGCACTAGCCAACCGTCTCACGAGATATGACCGAGGCAAGTATCTCGAAGCTATCTACCAAAGACTGCGATACACGAGAAATGACCAGGACAAGTATCTAAAGTGTGCCAGTAACCACATGTACAAATCAAGCCCATGATTGTTCGTCACCGCGGCAAGCTTCATGGATTAGCGGTCCATGGACTAATAACAAAACTCTCACAATGACCGCATGCCCCGGCATCTTACCTCGGAAAGCATGGCGTGAAACCATCCTGCGGACGCGTGCGTGGATCATCCATCGCGTCAGCATGTCCAAAGGAAATAACAAGATAATACTCAAGGTGGACGCATACTAGTGGGTCACTCAACGCGTCAGTATGTCCAAAAGGAATAACCAGATAATACTCAATAGTGGACGCATACTCGTGGACCATCCAACGCGTCAGTATGTCCAAACAATCAATCAGATAATGGCCCTCCCAGAGACACGCGGTAGCGTAATCAAAACACTTGCACAAAGCTATCACAACAAGCATAGGCAAGTTCAACGTACTTTTATTTTATGTCAACAATACGGGTTTCAACCCAAAATACTACATACTTTCCTTCTTTCAAAAAGACCCTTCTTTATGTAAAAGCCACACAATACTAATACTCGTAGTATTAAAACACGTTTCCTTTTTAAACCAAATTACTACACCTTCAGAAAATCTTTACAAGCTTTTAAAATCAAGTACTCTATACTTTTTAAACCAAGTGCTTCTCTTTTAAAACAACAACAAGTGTTCTTTTAAAACCTAAACAACTTTACTCTTTTCAAAACAAGTAACCTATACTTAAATAAAGTTACTTCTCTTTTTTCAAAAACAAGTCGTTATAAGTCAAGTCTCTTATCTTTCAAGATCAAGTCTCTTAACTTTCAAAATCAAGTCGTTTCACTGTCAAAATCAAACCTTTCTTTTATCCTCATAAAGTCGTTATAACTAACTTCCCATAAAGCCATTATAACACTTTATGTTTTAAACAAACAAAATTCATCTCACACGCACGTCTCCGTACTATATAGTTTACAACAATCATGCTCAAGAGTATAGGAAGAATCACATACCTTTTAGCTTAAACCACAAGCCAAGTCAAGTATGCGCGTAGAAGATCCACCTATAACAACCACAATACATCTATCAACTTCTAGTTCTCTTCGTAGAATATTCTAAATACAAGATTCCTTATTCTACGTAAAATTCGCAAGACCTCCCCGAAACCACATAAATCTCCTCCCCTATCAAGGCCCGCTACCAGGCCAACAACTCTCAGGGGATTACACGTCTAACCGGACGTGTTCAATTCTGCTTCACAATAATACTACACAAGTCTACTGTAAATACAGTCCAATGTAAATACAGTTCAAACCTTTATAATCATCCTTCCAATATAATATACTCAAGTATAACTACTACAACATGTAATATCCAATTACAATAGGGGGACATAGATTATTACCTCGATAAGCCCAAAAATTATCCAAGTTTATAAGTCGATCCTGAGCAACGTTTAGCTCCAATTCCTTACGCTCCAACCCGCTCCAAGCGACCCTTAGAAGTTTCCAAACAACTTCTCTAAATACTTCAACCAAGCTAGGAAGATTTTTCTAGGGTTTCGTTTTGCGATTATTGGAATAAAGTAGCATTTCCGGGCTCCTAGTATTAAAACAACTTTGGAATACTACTAGGGATACTAGGCCAATGTATTTGGGATTATACAATAAAACTCCAAGTATTTCTACACAAGAGGGGGAGGGAAAAACGAGAACAAGCTAAGGGAGGGAGTATTTTGCTATGGAAAATCTTTAAGTGTGGAATGAATATTACTCTTGCACTAAGGGGGTATTTATAGAAGAATCAAGGGCCAAGATCCATGTAAGTGTATGGTCAAGATTGAGCCATGTGTGTGTGGGTCCCACCACACCACATGGCCAACGAAAACAAGGGCCAAGTGGCTTGCCACTTGTAAGGCCATTTCGGCGAGACAGTGGCTGAACATCATCCTCCAAATCGGCCAAGGTGCCACATGGGGTAACACGTGTCGCCCCCCGACTCGTCCAAAATATTTCGTCTTCCGAAAATATCCAAAATACCGAAAATCTCAAAAACAAAGCGGGCCCCACAAAACCGTAAATTTCTCCCGTGGGTCCCACGTGACCATTTCCGAAAATAAAATCTCATAATTCTAAAATAATCTAAGAAGTCCAAATACCAAATCTGGAAATCCAATTCCCATTAACGAACCTTTTTCTTCACAAAAACCGGAAACTTTTCCGTCGAAAAATCACATCTTTCTTTCTTTCCAAAATTTCTGTCGTATTCTCGTACGTACGTCCTCACATACATACCCTGGAACTACGGGGTATAACAGTGCCCTCACCATTTGACATAGTTTTCACCACAACTCGGATGAAACCTATCTTCGGCTAGAGTCTTTGGACCCCATCTTACTCAATCATTCCACTATCGGATGATGTCGCCAACACCTTTGATCTTATCCCCTTTGTAGTCGACCACATACTCCCTCATATTTTCTACTTGGGTTATTACTTGTCTCCTACCGAACTGTCTTAGGACCCTAATAGGGGCATATCGACGAATTTTCTGGATTTTCATAGGTGGCAAGAAAGGGCATTTTCTACCTCTGACCATAATACTCTACGATATGAATTCGGGGAACCTCCACTGTAAGTTATCCTCTCGGAGTCTCAAAAAGATGAAGGTCCACCCCTCTTTGGTTTGATTCTCAAAATTTGGACAACTAGCTTGAAGGTTATCCTTTCTACACTATTGGTCTAAGTATGAGGGACCCTCAGATTTGTTGAGGTATTTGATAATCCAATATTGTAGTAGTAGGTTACACCCTTGAAAGTACCTATGTAGGTTTAGGCATTGACCTAAAGCTCGATATATATCGGATATGATGACATGGACTAGGTCAAAATATTTGGTTTCTCCGTTTGAGGTTATGCCATGAAGGATAGCTTGGGTGACATAAATGACATGGGTATCTATGGAAAGGTGTCGATCTTTGGAAAAAAACTATGGTTCCTAGTAGGCATATGGCAAAGGCTAGGAGTCGGGTGGTTTCCCAGTCGGCATAAGTCTGAAACTCAATGGAGTACTCTAAATTCCCTCTTTTGGACCCAAAACGATTGTAAATCTCCCTAAAGGCTACAGTTGGACCGAATATTCAATTGGTCCTGGCAAGGGATAAAAGCTTCATTATCTCATCGAGAGTGGGCCTATGTGGTACTAGAAGGTTATGATTGGGTTTTTTCCGTCCACCTCATGCAGGTCCCTTTGCTATCTATGCAATCTCGGATCTTCTCTAAAGTTGGGGTCATCTCAAAATCTCCGAACCTAAACACCATTCTATCACAGTCTCAATATCCGGTGAGGACTTCTAATAGTTTCATATTCCCTTTCATGGTCATTAATGAGGGTAGGTGTCCTAGATGGTTCGTGACTTCTCTTTGTTGTGGGGCATCTAGCCACGACCATCAAATTCTCAGCAACTCAGGTGCTTCTAAAACCATATCAAATTTGAGGTTGGTATACATCTATAAATAGAGCCCGTTTAATCCCCCCCCCCCCCCCCCCAAGGACAATGGTTTATCACATAAGGCACATTCATGTTTTCATATAACAAGTAGTTGGATGCAGTGTCATTGGGTCATAGACCATCAAGACACGAGATAGTCAACCTAATGGGTCCAAATACATCTAAAATATCTGAACCCTTTTAGGTAAGCATGTGCTAGTTCATAAAGATTTGGCTTCGCTCTATCCTATGCAAACTAGAGTGATTTTTCGAATGACTAGGGGACCCGAACGGACTACTCAGGGTGAACTGTTAGACGACCACGAACTGACTACGTCTTCAATGTGTTCCAAAGAAAGTAATTTAGTTTTTTACTGGAGAATGATTGTGAAACCGCATAATCGTCTTTGTGCACTGATGCGAGTGTGTGTGAGTGCCATTTAGCGAAATAATGAGATGCATGAATTACAGTTATATTTTGCGGGAAATAAACACATAAGCAATTTATAACATTTAAAGCATGTTATATTGGAACCCTTATGGTTAGAACATATGATTATCCCCAGTGGAGTCGCCATCTATTACGATTCACTTTTACGCGGAGGTATAAAAGATATTAAGAGATTGTTAGTGCTCTAATATGATATTTTATTTTTAGTCTCCACCTAATTTCTAGGTAAATTAGAAAAATCGAGTTAAAAGAGTCTATTCAAAATTCAATGAAAAATTCTTTTGAATCATAGTTCGAGGTAAGAGTTCTGGCGATCGCCCGGGAAAAGTTTTAGACACCCCAATATTAAGGATCTGTAGAATAAGGTTGATCTTCGAGTTCTATAGCATTTTTATTATTATAAATTGCTTTAAAATGTTTACTTCCCACAAAAAAATTATTAACCTGTCATTCATTTTTTATTCAAACTCATAAAAGAGTTAAATTCCACCTGAAATGATTCGTACGAGGGTAATCTTATCAAGCCATTTTCAGACCTAAGTACACTCAAAATTAAACATTGAGTAGAACTCCACTATTTTTTTGGTCTAATGACTTGTCTATATATTCCTTATACGTTTTCTTGAAAATCCTTAAAGACAAAAGAGTATATCTTGTTTAGAATGACATGTTAAGGTTTTAGAGATAAAATATAAGTTTTCCTTTTTGTTATTACTTAAGGTCAACTTATATCCCACTTTCAAATCCATTACCCTAACTCAAGGTTTTTAAAGTCTTTTATTTCAAAAGAAATCCATTTAGTTGGTCTTGACACATAATAAGTTAAAGGATTTACAAACTCAGCCCATTTTCCATGAAATTCACTTTAAAATTCAATTTTCATGTCCAATCTTTTCAGCTCATTTTCTCTTCAAAACAGTCTAGATTTCCACTAAATCAATTTAGTTCTTTAATGCAAAAACACTCCGTCTTTTGTCTAAACGTAGTCCAATTTTTTCAATTTTTTCAAAATTGATCCAAGTAAAATTTCCTCAAACGGTATATCGTTTTAAAAAACACACAAGTCATGTTTAGCCTGTTTTTCAAATCAGTGTTTGATAGCTAATTTAAACGATGTACGTATCGTCTTGTCTATCCTAAGTCATAACTATAAGTATATTACATATAATACATATATATTAAAATGAAATTAGCAAAGTTTAGGCTGATGGCACCTACCGAATCCCACCAGTGAGCTATTTTTACCCATAGCTGGGCCTTCAGCACATCTATAGCAAACCGACTCGATGAACAAGAAGTGGTTCGGCCTTTGGCCCAACTATTTTGAGAGATGCAGCGGCTCAAGTGGCCCATCACGGTGTGTAGAAGAAAAAGAGGAGGGGAAAAAATACAAGTTAGAAGGTATCTAAACTTATCTAATATAAATGTAAAACTTTACAAATAACTAATACATATATCACAAAAGACAGTTGGGAATATACATAAAGAAATGCCACTCATGGGCCAAACATAGTTGAAGGGTAAACAGTCCGCAATTAACCCATTTAATAGAATGTAGAGACAGTTAATGGGCTAAGCACAATTTAGACAACAGTAATATACATTCATAAACAAAACAAGCAAGTGTGGGCCTGGTCCAGTTAGCACGCATCAACATGACAACATATAAGGATGATGTGAAAAAGACGAGAAATGGGCTAGACCCAAAAAGCATATGGCCGCACATAAAGTTGATGTGAAAGAGATGAAGAATGGGCCAGGCCCAAAAACACATAAAACATGTTTCTTTAGGTGATATACACAGTGATATGCTTGACATATACACCTTATATACTGGGTATACATGGTATATAGTCTATATATCCTTGTGTATACTCAAGGTATTTTAACCCAAGGTGACAAGATAAAGTGAAGACAAGTGCAGGCGAGCACATGAGCATACACACAGATCACACATATCCTTAATTCCCATTTATACACTTTCATAATTCTAGAATTAAGTATATTCGAACAAGGAAATATACAGTTCATGCATTTTTTAAAGATCAGTTTTAACATACAACATAGATAAGGATATGAATGCATAGAAAACAATACCGCAGTAGCACCTAACCCACCTAATTGTTTCAGACAAGGGACATAGGATAAACAAATGGGATTATGCAAAGACATACATATACTACTATGGTTTGTGTATGGCAAACTGAATAAGTACATGAACAGTCTAAGCAATTAACAACACTAATGGTTCCTCCTCTATCTCAACCAAGTTATACATATCAGAATTGAAACCTAGATGCAGTATGCTTTGTGAGTGAACTATCATATCCCTAATGTATCATGTTTGATATATTCAGATTCAGTTAAGCTTAGTCCTTTCAAATAAAACATGTAGTAGACAAAGTAATGAAAACATATGGGGAAGAAACCAAATAAACCATGTAAAACCTTATTTTAGATTGACTAGAACATGATTCCTATTTTGGATAGTAGGCCTAGTGACATAAAATACTGGGCAGGTTTCAGAACGTGGCGTCTCATATAACACATAAGAAGAAAATGGTTCATTGACTATGAATACATATCACTTAGTCATTTTTAACAGGTCATGCAATCTACTAAAACTATACCCTATCAAGTTCATGACTTACAACCAACAGCACATAGCATTGAACATCATGGACATACTTCAATTTATTTCAAATAGCAAATTCTCATACTCCCTAGAAGGACTAATCATATTGAGATAGAATATGCTTATGCGGGTGGCTACAAGCAAGTTATCAGGACCAAACTAAAGACCCTTCTTCAAGGCATTTAACAGACATGGTGGCCATTTAAGAACTCACAATCAACACAGGGTTAAAGGAAGGCACGGAATCATGGAAACATGATTTGAACTTTACATAAAGGGGTTGACAATTTGACACTAATTAGAAATTGAAATATTTAAATTGCGCAAAAATCTCTTTAATTTAAAATAAAATAATTTGAAATGAGATGTAATTTAATTATCCTATTTAATTTAATAATACTCCCAATTTTGATGGAATAAAATATGATCATTTTTAATTTGACCAATTAATTGCACATTATCTTTATTTTAATTTTAAAAATTACAATTAATGATCAAAATGATGTAGAAATAAGCTATGATATACAATAACTATACAAGATGGTATTTTGTCAAATGAAATGACAAAATGCTTCCGAAATAATTTTTGTAAAATAATTTTTGTCTTGTAAAAGTATATTTCACTCTGTCTGTGACTCAGAAATCCGAAATAACTGAATAAAATTATTGGACGATAAACATTAGGTGTCAACAACCATGTTCATATTTGACACATCACTCTATGTCATTGGATGTATGTTGGTGTAAGAAGAGCTTATACAACTGCCGAATCTTCGTTTTCACGATTCAACTCATATCTCATACCCAAGATCAAGCACTAGAGCTTCTCATGACAACATACCCAAAGGGAGATTGCGAGAAGCTTACATTCAACTATAAATCAAGTAGTTGAATTTCATACTTTCTCACTATTTAGAATAGTGGAGATTTCGTTCAAGATATTCTCACCTCACCTGTTTAGGCTCTCGCTCAAATAAAAACATTTTGTTGGCAGAAGGAAAGAGAAAATGAGTGAAACGAAGTAGAGCGAGGGGGAGGAAGGATGTACTTGCAATTGGTTGTCAGTGAATCTCAAATATGGCATAGATAGAGGAAAGAAAATTACATGCATGTCAAAGGTACATCTGGGATCTTCTGTTTGACATATTAGTTGTTGTGGGTCACGAGCATGTAACTTATTTTGAGTTTCTCTTTAAATTACATAAGCTCTTTCCTTACGGTAAAAAAATTATTTTTTATATAGAATTCTTCATTCCTAGGAAGAGGAAGAAACAGATAGGACAAAGGCCTTCTCTTTTCTTTTGTTCTTCCCAAAGACGTAGAATGTAAGATAAATTCAAATGTGAAATAATATGTCAGCTCTTCTACTTGCAATATCCTTCAATTATTGAAAAGTATAATTTGTATACTCATGTTTTGCTTCTCATCCTGCTCCACCGATTGTTGTACTTGTGTCAACTAAACCCTAAAGTATTTTAGTTCTGAATACACAAATAAGATTGATTATGTATCACAATTGTATCATTACATTGAAGGCTTTTCTATAAATATATTGATAAAATAGCTTGATATCCAACCACAAAAAATTATGATCCTATTGTGTACCTAAGAAATTGAGTTTTTGACATGTGGCATTTGTTGACATGATGTGGTAAATATACATTCTTTAAGCTTTAGACGAACTAAACGATTGACTATAATTAGTTGGTTGTAATTATGAAAATCAGGATGGATGATATGAATTTTCTCAAGATAGTTAACCACTTCTTTAACCGTGAAAGGGTAGATGTAATTCAGTACGAACGAATTGAGAGGTAGGTCATTCAGATCTCGTTGGCTCCAGAACGAAACGAGGGAGTATCTCTAGAGGCGTTGTCGCAGACACCAACACCGATATAAATTGCTCACCCACTCCCAAGCAAAAAGAGTGTGAGACTCCGAATTGTTTAGCTTTAAAAATAATATTTTAATAATCAAATATGTATTAAGTTCAAACACCTTATGTTGGAAAATTTACCCAGTGGGATTGAGTTTATCTAGTCCTTAATGACTTGAACACATGGGCCCCGCATGTCGGAAATATGATTTCCACACACATGCATACGTCGTACAATGTCTAGCTAAAGTGAAAGAGATGTTGGTACACATGTTAAAGTGTTCTTAAATTAGGTAAGGATGGACGTTTAACTGGTCAAATTAATGTTTCTCCCATGACGGTATAAGAAAAGAAGAGATGTGCAAAATACGGAAAATGGGAAAGAGCCGCGGTAATGAAGTCGGATCGAGCCACGACGGGCGTCGCGGCGCTTGATCAAAGTCGTGGCGCGAGGCCGGGCGCGTAAAAGTCCCGAGCTCATCGCTAGCGTCGCGGCGCCACCAGTTCAAGGCTGCGGCGCTCCAGGTCCAGTGAATCGAAATCTCTCCAGAATCTTCTGATTCATGGACTGATTTGAAGGGCTAAAGATCAGCCAACTCTTGGCATGATCAAGGTGTATTTTGGTGAGATCTATGCACCCCATTTAAGTGCATTCATGTTACACCTCGTAAGTTAAGAGGATAATTAAGAACGTCATTAAGGAAGTAAGATTCGGATATTGAATATAAAGGATACTTACAAATGTTAATACGAAAAATTAGTGTATAAACGGATATTATTCCGGGATAGTTTTTGAGTACTATACATGTGACGACAAGAATTAATACTCAGTAGTCGAATTTGTTCCACTGGAGTTATGAAATAGTATTGTATTATAAAATCATGACATTAAGGATACGAAGGTCTTATGAGTTAGTAGGATTTAAATGAAGTGAGGTGGAATTGATTAATTATGGGGTTGATTAATTATTAATAGAGGGGACAAAATTCGTATGGGCGTGTAACATGTAGAGTTAATTTTAATGGACTAAGCCTAAGTAATGAAATGGTGGCAGCAAATGAAAACCTCAAAAAGGGTGTGGAGAACACAATGATGAGGAGCATTTAATGACAATTGGTGACTAAGGCAAAGGGACAAAGTGGAGTGGAGGTTTCACGTGTAAGTAGAGAGCAAATAGTTAGTCTTTACAAAAAAACATGTTAGGTTTTATTAAGAAAACAAGAAAAGTACAAGTACTAGTTGAACCCTTTCATTTGCTTTGAGAACTTCTTAAAGACTAAGTGAAACAATACCCTTTTTGTTGTGTTGCAACGTCCTAAACACAAAAAACAGTAACTTGTATTCATTTTCGTTACCAAAAGAAAACCTTCAACATTTCATTTAGACAAATTGCAAGATTTTGAGACAATTTGTGAAAGGAAAACATGTATAAATGATGGGTTATCATAGTGGAGGTGTTGCATGTTGAATTAGAGTTGAAGAAGTGTGAAATTGAAGCCAAAATTGGCCCAAAACAGTGAGCAAATCGGCTGGGCAGTGAGCAGATTTTTTCGGGACTGCTGGACAGATTTTTAGTCAAATTTGGAAGGGAATATCTCCTAGCATATTAGGAGTTTTTGGGTGTTTCAAAAGCCTAAAATGAAGTTCGCCGAGTCTAGTTTCCAAAGAAACAAACCACTCGTCGATAGGACACTGGAGTAGAGAGTTATCGACGTTAAAGGTTCAGCTGACGAAGCAGTGGCTAAAAATCTGGACAGTCACGTTTTTTGGGGACTGTTTTGGTAAAATTTTAAGGTATGAAATTCTTCTTCTAGTGGTGAAAATGTATCCCTTTTACTTGATATTTGATAGATTAATTGATATTATAGTTAGGAGAATTATCCATGTCAAAGAAGAAAGGGAAAGAAGACAATGCATGTGAATGATAGAGGTCAAAACCAATTTAGAACTTATTCTTGGCGTACGCTGGAATTGAGTAATTGTGTTGGTATGTTATTACTAATTGCATGTGAAAATTTAGATGAAACCTTGATGTTTAAAGTTAAAGTTGTTAATTGAAGTTGTTGGGAGATTAATTGGAAAGTAAGGAATTTTGGAAAAAAGCTTTGGAATTGTAAAATGTTGATATGACCGTAAAGTTGATAGAAATTGTTGAAAATTTCGATAATGTATTACGGACTAAATTAGGGTGTGAATATAAGTTACTACATGCATATTTATTGAGGCAATTATCTATACATGCCTCGAAAGGATTAAAGTATAGAAAAGTGTTAAATTCACATTCTTGAATTGGCGATGTCGTTAAGAGATTGGATTGCCCCATGATAATTCTAACGTGACTAAATGATTGACTAACATGAGAGGTAAGTGTATAAATTTCCTTGGTTATTGAAGTTGATAAATTGAATGTTTAGATAATTTTGACTACATATGGAAATAGTAGTGGTTATTAGTTTAATTTGGATCATTGGGTTGATTTAGATTGTTGGTTTGAATTGGATTGTTAGTTGGAGTTGAATTGTTGGTTGATTTGGATTATTGGTAAAATTGTGGATACGCACATAAACAAAGGGAGTGCTGCCCAAATTTTTATAGAAATAAGAAGTCGTTATCTGAATAAATTACGTTAGAGACCGTAGAATTGACGAACGTATTGTCATTATTATAGGTTGACATACTGGACGAGACATATCTTAGCATTTAGTTGATTTGCTCGCTTAAAAGGTATGTGAGACATTGTCACGACCCATTCCGGGGCCCGTGACTGGTGCCTTACCGGGGCACCCAAGTAGTCATACATCAGAGTAATCAGCGGAAACATAAAGCAAGACATAAAATAGTTTATAAAACAAGACACAGATTTTGTGAGAAAACATCGCTTTCTAAGATATATAAATATAATCATGTTTTAGCGATACATCCGACAATCGCATAACATGACTACTGCACTTCAAGGAAATATACCACTATGGCGGACAGGCCCGCCATACCGATCAGATAAAAACTACCTACAACAGGGAGATCATACCAAAAGTAGAGCCTCCGGAAGGGATGGAGCTCCTGACACCAACGTAGAGATCCTAAGGATGCGGATCTAGCACCGCTGCTTACCGCGGCATGAACGCAGCCCAAGGAGGTCGACAACAGTACTAAGTATGCGAAATCAGAAAGTACTTAAATGAAAACATATCATTTTAGTTAAACGGTTTACAAATATGTATGAAACAACCAAAGAAACCGCACGTAGTGTCACATCATAAACAAGATCAACAATAGTAATCGTAATAGGTCTTGTCAGGCGCGAATGATCAAACAGGCCACTCGCCCATATCATCATTCCGCAAGCCTAACTCGACTCCCGGAGTCCGCATAGGCCACTCACATGGGCCCGCATGAGGTGTAACCCCGCATCGAGGGTAGCTACTCCGCGGCATCGTCCTGGACTCGCGGTCCGCCTGGCCACACAGACCGCATGAGGCATAACCCCGCATACTAACTCGAACTCGTAGCTCCGCATAGGCCCTCGACCCGCATGAGGTATTCTCGAATCATGGTCCTGCATCACCTTGAGTCTACCCCAGACGGAGGCGCCTAACCCCAGATCATCTCAAGAGGTGAGTGATAGTATACTAACATAACAACTTATCTTTAAGTAACATAAGCACAACAAGGATACTCACCTATACAAACGTTACAAGATACTAACACACATAGATCATATCATGTCTACTTATCAAACCATCTTATTATTCTTTTCACAATATAAGTCTGTTATAACACATAGGCAAACTTGTTTCTTTTATCAATCTTAAGTGGTTATACTTACTTCCCATAAAGCTAGTATAACTCTTAAGCTTCTGTTTCAAAAATCAATTAGTTCTCTTCTGTTTAATAAATGGTTTAGTAGTCCCTTTTGAAATGTTTTCAGTTCTTTATTATTCAGGCTTAAGCCGTGAGGCATTGCCGTACGTATTATTCAGGCTTAAGCCGTGAGGCATTGCCGTAAGTATTATTCAGTTTAACACATGTACGTCTACCGTACTATATACATATTGTAAAATATCATGCTTTAGGAAGAATCACATACCTTCTCGGCGAAATCCACCTGCCAAGTCGAGTATGTCGCGCGCAGAGAATCAAATTTATAATAGTCACAGATATCTATCAAAGTCTAGACTATTCTCAGAGGTCATTCTAAGCAGAGGGTCCTCAATTCTACGGAAAGTCGGGCAGCACAACCCTACCCTGAGCTATATAAGTTCATCGTGAAAACAAATTCCCATGTAAGTACAATCAGATATTCTTCTTTATACCCTTCTAAGGTGTTACACCAATTCTATTCCTTAACAACCTTCTAAGTATTTATACTTATTCTTATATTACAACAGTACATATATATTCTAATTCAAAAGAGGGTTAGGATTAGTTACCTCGGTAAGCCCAATAATATCCTAGAAAAAGTCGCGCCTGAGCAAGGTTTTGCTCCTAAGTTGTATGCTCCAAGAAAACCTTAGAAGTTCTTCACAACTTCTTCTAAGTACTAAGGTATTTGGGCTAGGGTATTTTGGGCATTATAACAATACAAGAAGGCAACTTTTCTACCAAGGGAGGGGGGGTAGGTTTCGCCAGGCTAGGGGTGGGGTAGCCTGCCAAGCTTCTCGGGAGGGTGTGTTGGACGAAACAACAAGAGGAGAGGGAGGATTTGAGACTTAGATAGATTGCTCAATTTAGGATGAAATAACTCTTCAACAAGGGGGGTATTTATAGGTCAAGACATGGCCAACCAATGGCCAAGATTATGCCAAGTGCAAGGCAAGTGTAGGGTGAGGATTTAGGCAAGTGTCCTTGGCCAACTTGCACACAAAATATCTATCCAACTTTATGACAAGGCTTGGCATTCCAATCGGCCCTATTGCCGTGACAAGTCCACCAATGAGAGGGTGGAAAGTGTCGCCCTCTCATTGGTCCAAAGTGTTACGTCTCTCGGAAAAATCCGCAAAAATAAGAAATGACATAGCCGGATTTTATCCTATGAAAGCTGTGGAAACGTTTCGTCGGAAAACCGTTCGCTTTGTGAGTTGTGCCTAAAAATCGTCCAAGGCCTAACTTTAAGACCAAAACTTTTCAGACGTATTCCTTTACGTACATACTCTGGAAATACGGGGTATAACATTCTCCCCTCCTTAGAAACATTCGTCCCGAATGTTCCTTCCCAAGACAGATAACGCTAAGGTTCTTCAAAACTTAAACAGTTTGCAAAAAGCCACACACGGCCATAAACAACACTTAGGCATAAACGATAATGAAGATTTATAAGTAGGAAAGTGAATTACCTGGAGGGGTGGGGAACAGGTGAGGATACTTCTGCCTCATGTCCTCCTCGGCTTCCCACGTCATCTCCTCCCTGAGCTCGTTCCGCCACAAGACTTTGACGGAAGCCACGTCCTTCGTCCGCAGACGCCTTACATGACTATCGATTATCGCTATGGGAATCTCTCATACGATAACCCCCGGTCACCGACATCGTCAATCGGATGTACCCTAGATGGATCCCCGATACATCTCCTCAAAGATAGAAACGTGAAACATCGACGACCTTGCCTCCGATCGACGGCAGACCCAACTCATAGGCAACCTTGCCTACCTCGCGACAATCAAACGCCCAATGTACCTTGGGCCGAAGTTTCCCTTCTTCCCGAATCTCATCACACCTTCATGGGTGACACCTTTAGGAAAACCTAATCATCAATCGCAAACTCGGATGTCGACGACGATGATCTCGTGATACGACTTCGCCGACTCGAGTCGAATAGCCGCCTCGATAAGCTTCACCTTATCCATCGTCACTGCACCAAATCTGTCCCACTAGCCGCACTCGCCCACCTCGAACCAACCTATAGGCGATCCGCACTTCCTCCCATACAAGGCCTCATAAGGCGCCATCCGAATACGGAGTGGTAGCTATTATTATACGCGAACTCAACTAGAGGCAAATGATCCTCCCAACTACCATCGGTCAATAACACAGCTCGCAGCATATCCTCAAGAGTCCGGATAGTGCGCCGCTCGTCCGTCTGCTCGTGGATGAAATGCGACTGTGCTCACTGCGTCCCTAAACCTTCTCGAAGGACCTCCGAAGTTGCCGTAAATCGGCCTCTGCATGCGATATGATCGGGTAGGGACTCCATGCACCGACGATCTCTCGGATGTAAAGTCCGCATAATCCTCGGTACCAAAAGTCGCCCCGACGGAAGAAAGTGGGCTGATTTCGCCACCGTCGACGATAACCCATATAGAATCATGTCTCCTCCGAGTGCGAGGTAATCCCGATGAAGTCCATGTTGATTACCTCCCACTTCCGTGTCGGGATCTCTATCGCAGAATAAAACCACCGTGTCTCGGTGCTCTACCTTTACCGGCCGACAACACGCATCGAGCTACGAACTCGCAACGCCCTCTTCAAGCCATCCCACCAATACGAGATCTAAGGTCGTGGTACATCTTGGTCGACCCGATGGATAGAGTAACGCTACCGTGTGCTTCCCCAAGAACTCACTGAAGTCCTCAAACATCCGAACACACAACTCGCTCAAACCTTAGCACCCCATCAAAGTACCTCAAAAGGACCCTTGCCCTCACGAAGAGTCAGACACGATATCGAATCAAAGCCGGATCCTCGAATCTGCCTCTTCACCTCCTCAACGATGGAAGACTCGCAACCTCACGAACTCTAACCCCATTGCTATCGTAATCAATCAAACGGACACCAAGGCTTGCTAATCGTGCAAATCACGAACCATGTCCTCCTCTCTAGCCGCACATCCGATAGGCTCCCCATCGACCTACGACTAAGAGCATACGCCACAACATCGCCTTCCCGGGTGGTACAGGATATCAACATCGTAATCCTTAAGCATCTCCAACCACCGTCTCGCCGTAAGTTCACTCCTCCGGCTGAAGATATACCGAGGCTCTTGTGGTGCGTAAAAATATCCACGTGAACCCCATACAAATAGTGCCTCAGATCTTCAAAGCGTGAATCACTACCGCCAACTCCAAATCATGGGGGTAGTTCCTCGTGTTTCTTCAACTGTCGGATGCATATGCTATAACTCGCCATGCTGCATCAACACACATCCCAACCCGATGCTCGACGATCACAATACACGACATAACCATCCGACCTCCGAAGAGTAAGAACGGGGCGGTCGTCGCCTTCTTTCAAAGAATCGAAACCCCGCCACAAGCATCACCATCAAACTTGGCCGCTACGAGTCACCTAGTCAATGGTGCGTAGATAGAAGCAAACTTCTCCACGAACCGCCGATAATACCTGCAAGGCCCGTAAAATCGCGAACTCTCGCTTGAGTAGAGTTCAGGCCAAGTCCTCGATCGCTTCGATTCGCCAGATCAACTCGAATGCCATCACCCGGCAATATGCCCAAGAAACGCCATCAAGTCAACCAAAACTCACATTTGGAAAACTTGGCGATAAATCGCTGGTCTCGAGAATCACAAGATCG
Organism: Przewalskia tangutica; assembly: GCA_029844215.1. Taxonomy (NCBI): domain Eukaryota; kingdom Viridiplantae; phylum Streptophyta; class Magnoliopsida; order Solanales; family Solanaceae; genus Przewalskia; species Przewalskia tangutica. The sequence continues at coordinate 48,943,588 of CM056724.1, read as the reverse complement.
CCTCAATGCTCGCATGCTTCCGCTCCGAGCGAATAAACCAAGATATCATCAATGAACACTATCACAAACGTGTCCAAAATGGTTTGAACACTCGGTTCATCAAATCCATGAATACCGCGAGCATCGTCAACCCAAAAGACATGACTCGAACTCATAATGCCTGCACGTCCGAATGCGATCTGTGGACATCCACCTCTCGACTCGCACTGATGATAGCCCGATCGCAGATCAATCTTGAGAAACATCTCGCACTCGCAACCGGGTCGAACAAATCATCAATCACGGGAGGGGTATTCGTTTAATGGTCACCTTGTTCACCGTCAGAATCAACACACGCGCAGCGCCCCGCCCTTCTTCTTCACGAACAATACCGCGCTTCTGGGAGAAACACCGGGCCTAATGAAGCCCTTCTCTAGCAAATCCTAAGCCGATCCTTCACTCTCTCAACTTCGGCGGGTGCCATTACGTATGGCGGAATGGAAATAGCCGAGTATCCGCAACACATCTATACAAAACTCGATCTCCTCTCGGGAGGATACCCGGAGGTCATCCGAAACACGCCTGGGAACTCGCGACCATCGGAATCGACGGAAAATCGCACCTCGGCTTGAAGATCAAACACCCGAACGAGATGGTAGATATACCCTTCGCACCATCTTCCTAGCCCCGAGGTAGGAAATAAACCTACCCCTGGCGATACCGTGCTCCCTCCCACTCAACAACCGGCCTCAGAAACTGGAACTGCATTACTCTCTCTCTCAGCCTACATTGGCATAGCAAGAGGCTAGCCAATCCATCCCCATAATCACATCAAAGTCAAACATCTCCAACTCTATCAAGTCGGCTAGGGTCCGACGATCAGAATGGTCACAGACAAGCCCTATATACCCGCCGAGCTACCACCGAATCACCCATCGCGTAGCTACCTCGAAGCGGTCATGGACTCGGCTCTATCCCTATCCTACTAGCAACAAGGAGATATATAGGACAGAGTAGAACCGGATCTATCAAAGCATACACATCAAACCTGAACCGATAAGGTACTGCGACATCGGGTGAGGCCTCACGATCCCGGTGGACAAAGCATAAATGCGTTCGAGGACCGCTAGAATCGGGACACGAGCCACGACCTGCGCGACCGCTGACCCACGAGCACCGCCCCGGCGAGTAATCAGAGGAGATGATGGCCGCAATGAACTCGGGCGCCGAGCCCTACCACCGCCACGCTTCGGTCTGACGATCCGCAAAGTGACCTGCGCCGCCACAATCGTAACAAGATCCAAAAGTAGTACCACACTTCCCGTAATGGATCTACCGTGACGCCACACCGTGGTGGTCCCGACGCCGCACTCGCTACCCTCGACGCTCAAGCCCCGGGCCCCAGTCCGCCGAAATCGCGTGGCCTTGAGGACGGTGCAGGAGTGCTCTGGCCGGCCGTGGTGCGAATCAGATCGCTGAGGCCGCCACCACGATAACCACCGTAAGACCCTCCCGCCCCGGCCTTCTTCTCGCCGGCTCGCCCACTCGCCGACCTGCGCCTCGCATCCAAGGGCGTGAGCTGCGTGCGGTAATGTCCATACGGTACCGAGAGAAACCCCGCACATGACTTCGCCATATAGTCGTCAGCCGGTGACATAGCGGTGCACCCTATCCTCCATATTCGCTACCAATGCCGGGACATATCGAGCCAATGAATCAAACTCGACATTGTACTCCCGACAAAGGCCCTCTCTCGCCTCGAGTAAAAATCTATCACCGCGCCTCTCATCCGCGAGGCAAGAAGTGAGTGAGGAAAGCCTCCGAGAACTCATCCCAAGGCTGGGACGCGTGCTCTCCCGATAACTCCCATGAATCAAACCAATCGATTGCGGTATCACGCACTTATGTGAACCAAAGATCACGCACTCGGTCTCCGACGCCGATCACTCTCAAAATCCTTCAAGCCGACGGATGAACTCGCGATCATCCTCCCGCCGACCCATAAAACTCCGCGGCGCCCAAGAAGTCTCGTAGCCTCAAACTCTCGCCTCGTGAACAACGGTGCGGCCAAGACCGAGCTGAATCGAATCGCCAGATCCAGCCTTCTCTCGATCGGCCACAACTTTAGCCAAAAGTCCTATCTCTCAGAGCCCTAACTCTCCGCCCAGCCGTGGGATGCGAGGTGTGGTACCGTGGTCTCAGGCTGGAATTTGGCGGCCATAGAACTCGCTGCCTCGTATAGACCGGGCACGAGCCTCGTGACTGGGTGTCTCGCTAGCGCCTCCATTTGCCGCTTGCCCTTCGGGCCCGGTTGCTTTACGAGGCATAATCGCATAGAAAGGAATACGTTAGAGGGGTCCAACCTATAACACGACTCTAAAGCACGATCTCGGAATGAGAAGAATGGAAACCAATCCTAAATATCCTATAGCCTCCTCGATTATGTGGTGCACAACACACCGATAATCAAGACTTACTAGATACGGTCAGAGACACTTTCCGAGGATTAATCGCTCGATACCACTTTTGTCACGACCCATTCCGGTTCGTGATCGTGCCTTACCGGCACCCAAGTAGTCATACATCGAGTAATCCGGAAACATAAAGCAAGACATAAAATAGTTTATAAAACAAGATACAGATTTTGTGAGAAAACATCGCTTTCTAAGATATATAAATATAATCATGTTTTAGCGATACATCCGACATCGCATAACATGACTACTGCACTCTAAGGAAATATACACTATGGCGACAGGCCCCGCCATACCGATCGCATAAAACTACCTACAACAGGGAGATCATACCAAAAGTAGAGCTCCAAGAGATGGAGCTCGACACCAACGTAGATCCTAAGGATGCGGATCTAGCACTGCTGCCCTTACCGCGGCATGAACGCAGCCCCGGGCGAGGTCGACAACAGTACTAAGTATGCGAAATCAGAAAGTACTTAAATGAAAAAATAACATTTTAGTTAAAACAATTTTAAAAATATGTATTAAACAACCAAAGAAACCGCACGTACTGTCACATCAAAAACAAGATCAACAATAGGTAGTCAGAATAGGTCTTGTCTAGGCGGCGAATGATCGAAACAGGGCCACTCGCCCATATCATCATTCTGCAAGCCTAATCCTGGACTCCCGGAGTCCGCATAGGCCACTCACATGGGCCCGCATGAGGTGTAACCCCGCATCGAGGGTAGCTACTCCGGCATCGCCCCGACTCTTGTCCGCATGGCCACACGCACCGCATGAGGCATAACCCCGCATACTAACCTGGAACTCTCGTAGCTCCGCATAGGCCCCCTGGACCCGCATGAGGTATTCTCGAATCATGGTCCTGCATCGCTCGAGTCTACCCGCGTCGGAGGCGCTTAACCCGGTATCATCTCAAGAGGTGAGTGATAGTATACTAACATAACAACTTATCTTTAAGTAACATAAGCACAACAAGGATACTCACCTATACAAACGTTACAAGATACTAACACACATAGCATCATATCATGTCTACTTATCAAACCATCTTATTATTCTTTTCACAATATAAGTCTGTTATAACACATAGGCAAACTTGTTTCTTTTATCAATCTTAAGTGGTTATACTTACTTCCCATAAAGCTAGTATAACTCTTAAGCTTACATTTCAAAAATCAATTAGTTCTCTCATTTAATAAATGGTTTAGTAGTCCTTTGAAATGTTTTCAGTTCTTTATTATTCAGGCTTAAGCCGTGAGGCATTGCCGTACGTATTATTCAGGCTTAAGCCGTGAGGCATTGCCGTAAGTATTATTCAGTTTAACACATGTACGTCTACCGTACTATATACATATTGTAAAATATCATGCTTTAGGAAGAATCACATACCTTCTCGGCGAAATCCACCTGCCAAGTCGAGTATGTCGCGCGCAGAGAATCGACCTATAACAGTCACAGATATCTATCAAAGTCTAGACTATTCTGTAGGTCATTCTAAACAGAGGGTCCTCAATTCTACGGAAAGTCGGGCAGACAACCCTACCCTGAGCTATATAAGTTCATCTGTGAAAACAATCTATGTAAGTACAGTTCGTATATTCTTCTTTTATACCCTTCTAAGGTGTTACAGTTCAATTCTATTCCTTAACAACCTTCTAAGTATTTATACTTATTCTTATATTACAACAGTACATATATATTCTAATTCAAAAGAGGGTTAGGATTAGTTACCTCGGTAAGCCCAATAATATCCTAGAAAAGTCGCTGAGCAAGGTTTTGCTCCTAAGTTGTATGCCCAAGAAAACCTTAGAAGTTCTTCACAACTTCTTCTAAGTACTAAGGTATTTGGGCTAGGTATTTTGGGCATTATAACAATACAAGAAGGCAACTTTTCTACCAAGGGAGGGGGTAGGTTTGGCCAGGCTAGGGGTGGGTAGCCTCGCCAAGCTTCTCGAGGGAGGGGTGTGTTGGACGAAACAACAAGAGGAGAGGGAGGGATTTGAGACTTAGATAGATTGCTCAATTTAGGATGAAATAACTCTTCAACAAGGGGGTATTTATAGGTCAAGACATGGCCAACCAATGGCCAAGATTATGCCAAGTGCAAGTGTAGGGTGAGGATTTAGGCAAGTGTCCTTGGCCAACTTGCACACAAAATATCTATCCAACTTTATGACAAGGCTTGGCATTCCAATCGGCCCTATTGCCGTGACAAGTCCACCAATGAGAGGGTGGAAAGTGTCGCCCTCTCATTGGTCCAAAGTGTTACGTCTCTCGGAAAAATCCGCAAAAATAAGAAATGACATAGCCGGATTTTATCCTATGAAAGCTGTGGAAACGTTTCGTCGGAAAACCGTTCGCTTTGTGAGTTGTGCCTAAAAATCGTCCAAGGCCTAACTTTAAGACCAAAACTTTTTTGTACGTATTCCTTTACGTACATACTCTGGAAATACGGGGTATAACAGACATTTCCTTCTTTCTTTTGACATGATTTTTATGAAAGTACGGCGGACGTACTTAACTCCTACCAGTTCAGTTTTAAAAATGATTATTTACTAGTGATTTTGATTTCAGTAACAGAGTTTATGGTAATAATATTATTGAGAGTCACATAATGATTTTAATTGCATACAGTTGCTCATGATATCTACTCGTGCTAAGTGTTACTATTTCATTCCACTGAGTCCCGGGCCAGATCATGTTCGTGCACAACCATGCATCATTCATGTGCAATGCATCATTCATCGAGTCCCTCACTAGAGGGTCGAGACACGTTATATATATACAGATTACATCGAGTCCCTCCTTAGAGGGCCGAGACACGTTACGCGCGCAGATACAGATTCCATCGAGTCCCTCCCTAGAGGGCCGAGACATGTTATACAGTTTTATATACAGACATGAGCATGATGATTTATGATTCAGTATACATGATATGATTTTGATTCTCAGTTTTATGAAATTTGATGACTCTCTGTTTTACTTGGTACAGTTGTTATTCAGTTTTCAGTATTTTATGTTTTACATACTCAATACATTATCTCGTACTGACCCCCTTTTCTCGGGGGGCTGCGTTCATGCCCACAGGTTCAGATGTTCAGATAGATGACCCTACAGTCTAGGATTTCTGTACAGCAGTTGGAGATCCTTTTGTTAAACCCCGTATTTCCAGAGTATGTACGTGAGCGCGTACGTATTGTAATTTAAGCCTTAAAGTTGGCTAGTTTCGAAAATTGTACACAAGTGCCGATAGGAGTCGTTTTTCGACGAAACGTTTCCACAGCTTTCGAAGGGAAAATTCCGGCTATGTCATTAATAATTTTTGCGGATTTTTCCGAGAGACGAAACATTTTGGACCAACGGGAGGGTGACATGTGTCACCCTCACATTGGAAGAGGTTGGACGGCAATTGGCTAAGGCTTGCACGTTTTTGGTGTGAAATTTTGGTCAAGGGTTAGGTAGGATATTTTTGTGTAGATGGATAAGGTAGCACATGGCTAAATCTTGGCCTTACACTTGCTATGCACTTGTCTTCATCTTGGCCATTGGTTGGCCTTCACTTGACCTATAAATACCCCTCTAGTTGAAGACATTCTTCATCCTAAACTTGAGCAATCTATCTAAGTCTCAAACTACTCCCTCTTAGCTTGAGCTTTTCGTCCCTCTCCCCCCCTCCTAGTTGAGCTTGGCCGAGAGCCACCACACCCTCCCCCTTGTGAAGCCTTGGCCGAGGGGTACCCCCCCTAGCCTTGTTGTCTCGTATAATACCCCCTTTTTGTGGTATAGAAATACTCTCCAAGTATTGTTATAATGCCCAAATACCTTGGCCCACATACCTTGTAGTATTCCCAAGGTTACACTTATACAAAAGCCCAGAAAATACTATTATACTTCCCTCAGTCACAAAAACGAAACCCTAAGTAAATCTTCACCCGTAGTTGAAGTTATAAGTAGAAGTTGGTTAGAACTTCTAAGGGTTGTTTGGAGCGGGTTGGAGCGCACGGAGTAGGAGCTAAACCTTGCTCAGGATCGACATATAACTCGGATAATTTTGGGCTTATCGAGGTAAACACTCTTGACCTTCTATTGTAATTGGGAATTACATGTTGTAGGAATATATAGTTGATACTATATATATAATCAACATTATAATTGTGGCAATGTCTCGCGACTTAAGCCTGAATTTAAAGGTGAATCGAATCGTAATTACATAGATCAGACATTCTGAGACTTGTGTAGTACATCGTGGTAGAATTGTACACGCCCGGTTAGACGTGCAAACCCTCCCCGGTTGGCTTGCAGGCCTCGATAGAGAGGAGATTTACGCTGCGGGGAGAGTCGCCGAATTTTCTCGTAGAATATTCTACGTGGAGACCTTGATGTTAATAGGCGCCTTGGCCTCTATAGGTCAAGTACTACGTGTGGCGTGATCTACTTGGCTTAGGAGTAGCCGACGGTTTGAGGTACTGGAGCGTTTTGCTATTAGTCGATAATCGTCGCGAGGTATGTGAACCTCTTCCTATCTGTTCTAGCATGATATGTGTATAACTATGTAGTACGGTGAGACGCATACGTGTTAATCAGATTTGATTGGTTTGAAACATAAGGTGTTATAACGGCTTTATGGGAAGTTGGTTATAACAGCCTTATGTAGGTAAGAAAATTCTTTGGGGTTTTAAAAGGTAACTGACTTGATGTGTGATAACAAAGAACTTGAAGTATTTCAAAAGACCTGTTTGAAAGAAGAGTAATACTTGGTTCTGAAAACATAAGAGTTATACTAGCTTTATGGGAAGTTAGGTATGACGTCTTAAGGAATGTAAAATGAATAGGTTTATTGATCTTAAAAGATAAGAGACTTGACTTGAATGAATTAATATGAATTTTGTGTGAAGCCTCATTCGTGAGTAATGAGTACTTGGTTTGTGAAAGGAATAATGTTTCCGATTTGGAAATCGAATGTGTATCGACAAACCACCGCGTTAATAAAGGAAAATGTATTGAATAATTAAGTATTATTAAAACCAGTAGAAACCTCCATCTGCATAGAAGCTAAGATGAGACAAAATGATATTACATTTTCTAGATCATGGCTGCTTAATAAAATTGATTATGAACAAGAATAACCTACTCGCCTATGGCATGTGTTACTCAATTGTTTTAAAAAAGAAATTAAGACAATTGAACTATGAAACTTTTCTAAAAAGAGACTTGTGTAATTGAAATTAGGCAACCGAACGTTAGGAAAAGAGAGGCATTGGGTTGTCTTAAAATGGTTTAAAACATAAAGTGTTATAACAGCTTTATGGGAAGTTGGTTATAACGACTTTATGAAAACAAAAGAGAAGGTTTTATCATTGGTTTTAATGTGGTAACTTGACTTTAAAAAGAGAAGTATTTTGGTCTAAAAAGAAGGCATGGTATTGCCTTAATTTGGTTTTAAAAAGGAAAGTATGGAGGTTGTTTTGGTATACTTAAAAGATATAAGTCACTCTATTTTTATACTACGGGTATCGGGTGACTTTTATAAAAGGGAATGGATCTTTAAAAGGAATTTAACGACGAGTAATCTTGTAGGTTAAAAACCCGACTTTGGCATAAAATGAAAGTAGCTTGAGTCAGGTAACTCGCTATGCTTGTTGTTGTGTAACTTGCCTATGCTTGTTGTTGTGTAACTTGCTTACGCTTGTGGTGATAGCCTTTGTTGTGCAAATGGTGTTCTATATAACCGCGTCTCGATGGAGTCTAGGTTGACTTGTTGAGACTTACTTGGACGCATCTGGCAGTGACGGAAAATTCCACGTATGCTCCGCTGATAGTGCTATTCCATGGACTAGCTCTCCACGAGGTTTCTTCGTTCGGCCTTGGTACCGGTGGTGGCCAGATTTGCCTCCGCCTCGTGGCTGATTCGGCCTTGGTACTGTAGTTAGCCCTCGTGACTTGCCCTGCTCAACAGTAGTGACGGTCTCGTGATACGCCTGGTACCCGGTGGTCACCAGATTGCCCCGCCACCACGTGACCGCCTTGGTATCCGTAGTCGGCTCAGACTTGCCCCGTCGCCTTCGTGTTTGTGGTTGCATTGTATTATTAGTACGGTCGGATCCGTAGTTGTACTTGTCTCCAGACGGTTTTTATGACACAGTGGACACGTGTTCATGTATACTTCTTGGTATTGTTATATCATAAAGCCGGCGGTGAGGAAGAAATTCCACGCACGAGTGATAATTTGGAGGCGTGAGTCACGACTTGAATCTTGGTTATATGTTATATCGTAGTTTGGTCATCATACATGTCTCTCGCTTTATAGACTATTATGATTTCATTTACGATTTTCTGATTTCACATACTTGGTACTTGCCAGATCGACCTCCTTCGGGCCGCGTCACGCCGCAGTGGCACATCTACCGTCGATCCCCGCATTTAGGATCTCATTTCAGCGTTTTGGAAGCTCCGTTCCGCGGAGGCTTATCTTTGTATGTTACCGAGTCCGTAAGTTCTCAGACGCTCGTGGTATGGCGGGCCCCGTCCCGTCGTAGTTGTCAGATATATCTTAGAGGTGCAGATTGTACCGCGCGCAAGTGTAAGGATCAGAATCGCTCAAATGTCTTTATATATATTTGATGAAGGCAACTGTTTTGGTTGGCCTGTTTATTTATTTTGTCTCTAAATTCATGTTCATGTTTTTATTTCCGCTGATTTTCTCTGATGTTGTATCACTAGGGTGCCCGGGGTAAGGCACCAGTCACGGGCCCGGGTTCGGGTCGTGACACCTTTGTTCCGGAGCCAGCTATTTTTGGTACAGACCTTTATTTTTCAGACTTATGCATATTTTGGGCACGACGGGGTCCTGTCCCATCATATGTCAGTATTACACTCTTAGAGGTCTGTAGACAATTGTGGGTTGGACGTTTGTACCTTGTTTTGGGTTTTGATGTTGTTATCTAGTGGCAGCCTTGCCGGCTTGCGTATTTTGATTTATGCCTTTGTGCGCGTGATGTTGGTTGGTGGCAGCCTAGCCTAGCCTATTATGATCGTTGTTTTGTTGTTGTTTCGCAATTTCGCTCCGCCCGTTTTAGGGATATGTTATAAAAGCAGCGTTGTGCTGCCAAAATTTCTGTAGATATCTGTATTAAATGGATTAAGAGTGACAGGTCAGTAATGACGTCCAATTAGGACGTTAGTCGCGACCCGTCGGGTCGGGTCGTGACAAAAGTGGTATCAGAGCAGTTAGTCCTCAGAATGTCTACAGACCGTGTCTAGTAGAGTCTTGTGTATGAGTATGTTGTGCACCATACTTATACACTGGAGGCTGCCGGACATTTAGGATTGGTTTCTACTCTTTCATCTCATAGATCGTGCAATAGAGCTATGTCAATAGGATAATCCCCCCCTCTTCCTAATAATTATTGTGGTTGCAGCTATGTCTCGAAAGACAGCGACAGTGGCTCGGAAGGGAAAATCAGAGTTATTCGGACTTGACTGGGTGCGTCAAGCCATAAGGGAAGTGAAAGAGTTTGAAGAGAAGTATGATGACCAGGTTTGGAGGTACTAGGTCCACGTCAGGTAAGGTAACTCTTCAGAATCTTCTATATACTGAATAAGGGATGATTTCGTCAAGGATTGGGATCAGGAGCAATGTCCGAGGTTACGTATGTATACTAGAATATATTGGAATTATGAAAAGTACGACAAGTAAGAAATAAGTGAATAAGTGTTAAAAGAAGTGGAGTTGCTTACAATTACGAGTAGTGAAGAGATCCCTTTCAGACCATGAGGTGTCGACTTATGAAATGAATTGCAGTAGTCTTTAACTTACGAATTGGTATTTCGTTATGCTACGTTATCTGCTCTATAGTTACGGAGATTGAACTTTTCCTTCCAAAGATAGAAAATGAAGTTTATCTACTCTTTTCTCCTTCATACCTTTAATTAAATGTTGAGCTCTAATTGTTAGAATCTGTGATGATTTTATGGTATACCATGTTGCTGGACTATATGCAAGTAGGAAACTATAAAAGAACATTGTTCTCATGTAAGGATAAGAAAGGGCTATTACTTCTGGAATATTAAGATTGATATAAAAGAATGAAAGTATTTTTCTTACTTTGGACCGAATGTTGGGAAGTATTGGACATAGGGATTAATTGAGTTTCTTTCACAAATGACTTAGAACTTGGGAATGATAAGCATCCCATTAGTGTGTAGTTGTGTCAAGCATTTTAAATATCGTAACCTCTGGAGTTCATATTTTCAGTTAAGAAGTTATTTGAAGGATTAGTAACCAATATATGTATTCATGCACAGTTTCAATGCATTGGTTCACGCAGAATGCTAAGATGGTGTTATTTGGTCTCTTGGAAGCCTCATCTCGATGATGTAGATATTAGAAGTTGTACAAAATAGTTGGAACACTGCGGGGTGACATGTAGGGGTACAAAGAAAAGTTTCCATATGACTGTGGGGTATGCGTTTAATGATGTGGCTCTTAAAAGAGAATTGTGGATAGATATTGAAAGGTTACATGATCAGGTACAAGTCCATAGACAATAATAGAAGGGTGGAAAACAGATACGAGAGGTGCAAGATATAGATGAATTCAACGAAGTGATAATAGATATTCAGTGTGATGCAGCCAAAGACACAACTGAATTAGTAAGTCCAACGAGAGGATAAAACAAATGTCACTTGAGGAGGCAAACGGTAATAATGCAAATAAGGAGGAACAAAGAGATACTGGAGAAGAATATGGAAATAAATAGAATAAGGAAGACGACAATGGTAAGGTGGTAGAAGTAAAACAACTCATTAAGGACCCACAATTGATAGAAGACTAAAAAACAACTCTTACTACTAAAGAACATGTTGAATGAGCTTTTGTAGCAGCAAAAGTTATTGAGGAACGGAATGTTGACAAGAGTCAGGAGGTGTGTACCAATGGTAACAACTCTAATAATAGTAACGCAATAATATTAAAGGAAGATGGGATAATGATGTCTAATGTGGAGCAGAATATGGCAGTGGAAGCGACTATGTCTATCCTAAATATAGTAATCAGCAGAGAAACTTAATCAGAAATAATATGAGGGATGGTTAACATGACAAACTTAAGGACTAACTAGTGAAAGAGTTACATGAACTAGGTAGATATACTATAGTATATGCAAAGAATGATGCATTGGGAAGGTTGTCTCTGGGATAGTTTATACTATATTGTCGACGATATGCATGATCCTTGGCTAGTTAGTGGGGATTTCAATGTTATTATAAATGGAAGGGAGACAATAGGCGATCTTCATATATATCCTGCAGAGCGTGAGGATTTTTGCATTTTGAACTAATTCATGTGAAATGTTTGAAATTGAATTTAAAGGAAGTCCTTTTAAGTAGTAGAATAAAAGAGCCGATAGTGACTGTACTTTTAAGAGGTTCGATAGGATGTTGGCAAACAATTATCTTAGCTTGGGTTGGACAGAATATGAAGCATTCTTTTAGGCGCTAAATCAAAATTGGAACACTGTTGTTGATTAAGATGATTTCGTTTCTTTTATACCGAAACTGAAGAATGTCAAGACTGCCTTATTATTATGGAGTAAGGAAACTTTTGGAGATGTTTTTAAGAAACTAAGTTTTAGGGAGGATATTGTTAGATTTAAAGAGGAGTTGTTTGAAGAATTTCCAACAGAAGCAAATGGAATGATTTTACAAGGAGTTAAGGCAGACTTCGAAAGAGTATGAAGAAGTTTCTGGCCATTTGACCAATAAAAGGAGAGTTCTGTTTATATGCATGCTAAGACTCCTAGTAACTTGATTCAGCAAGAAAAAGGTATTACTGGTTTCCCAAGGAGAACATTTCCATTCATGTATTTAGGATATCCAGTATTTCATGTTAGAAAGAGGAAGATAGACTATGCTGAATTAATTAAGAAGATTAAAGACAAGTTACAGGCTTGGGAAGAAAAATTGTTGTCACCATGAGGCAAAGCAGTGTTGATTACTAGTGTGTCAGAAGTGTGCCTATATACATACTGCCTGCTATAAGACTTGCAAAATGTGTGATCAAAGATATACATACAAATAGTTGTAATTTTCTTCTGGTATACAGTAAGGGTGATGTTAAGGCTAAGCATTGGTTTACATGGTTAAAAATGTACTTGCCTAAGGATGATAGCAGATTGGGGTTCAGACCTCATTTTGGATATTATATTAAAGACATTGTGTAAAAAGCTATGATGGAAATCTAGGACCACCAACTCTCTATGGGTTAAACTTTCTAGGGAACATGTACTTTGAAGCATTACCCTCAATATGTGCAACGGGAAGGTGATTCTCAGGCCTTGGAAATGGGTGTTGAGGTAAAGGATAACATTGAACAAGAAATATGGTGGGAAACAAAGAGTGGGACCGCTAACATTTGATTTGATAATCGTACCAAATTGGAAACATTACACTATATACTACTATCAGAGTTTCTTATTGATGAAAGGGTGGAAGATTTCAAAAGAACTGCTATGTGGGGATTGTATGAGATTTGTCAAAGCTAGGACAGTATCTACCAGATGACATTGTCTCACATGTCACTACATACTTGGTATATACCCTGTGGATAATCCTTGGTGGATAATGACAAGTTCTAGTAAATTTACTGTGTCAAGTGTATGAGATTTATTGAGATAAAGATCCTATCCTTCTGAGGTATATAGGTAAATGTGGGTTAAAAGAATGTCATTCAAGGTATATTTCTTTCTATGGACGATGTGAAATCTAAAATTCCAGTGGATAAAGTGTTGCATAATATTGGAATTAATATAGTATCAAGATGCGGCTGATATAATGTCTTACATCAAGGAATGAGAGATCCTTATTTCGTACAAGGGAGTTGTCAAATCTCTATGGAACTATGTTAACAATACAGCGGGTATACACATGAATTGTCGTCATGATTAAGTATGCAGTACAGATTTGGGGGAAACATTACATACCATTTACAAATTAAAGCAGGTGTACAAGGTAGTACCAGCTGGAATGTTGTGGCAAATTCGAAAATAGAGGAGTATAGCACCGCATGGAGACTCTTTAACTTTGTTCAAGGTATTACATAAGATTCAGTTAAATATTCACAGGTAATTTGGTTTCTTACTTAACTATTTTGAATTGGTGGATTGCATGTGTGTTATATTGTGGCCCTGCGAGACATCTGTTGGTTTGCTGAATATAGATGGATAGACACAGTTATAGAGGAGACTCTGCCAAAATTCTTCTAGCATAAGACTTGTTATGAACATTCGAGGACGAATGTTTCTAAGGGGGGAATGATGTTACACCTCGTAAGTTAAGAGGATAATTAAGAACGTCATTAAGGAAGTAAGATTCAGATATTGAATATAAAGGATACTTACAAATGTTAATACGAAAAATTAGTGTATAAACGGATATTATTCCGGAATAGTTTTTGAGTACTATACATGTGACGACAAGAATTAATACTCAGTAGTCGAATTTGTTCCATTGAAGTTATGAAATAGTATTGTATTATAAAATCATGACATTAAGGATACGAAGGTCTTATGAGTTAGTAGGATTTAAAAAAAGTGAGGTGAAATTGATTAATTATGGGGTTGATTAATTATTAATGGAGGGGACAAAATTCGTATGGGCGTGTAACATGTAGAGTTAATTTTAATGGACTAAGCCTAAGTAATGAAATGGTGGCAGCAAATGAAAACATCAAAAAGGGTGTGGGGAACACAATGATGAGGAGCATTTAATGACAATTGGTGACTAAGGCAAAGGGACAAAGTGGAGTGGAGGTTTCACGTGTAAGTAGGGAGCAAATAGTTAGTCTTTACAAAAAAAAATCCCCCAACCTTTTCTTTTGTTAATAAAACAAAACCAAAGCAGTACATGTTAGGTTTTATTAAGAAAACAAGAAATGTACAAGTACTAGTTGAACCCTTTCATTTGCTTTGAGAACTTCTTAAAGACTAAGTGAAACAATACCCTTTTTGTTGTGTTGCAACGTCCTAAACACAAAAAACAGTAACTTGTATTCATTTTCGTTACCAAAAGAAAACCTTCTACATTTCATTTAGACAAATTGCAAGATTTTGAGACAATTTGTGAAAGGAAAACATGTATAAATGATGAGTTATCATAGTGGAGGTGTTGCATGTTGAATTAGAGTTGAAGAAGTGTGAAATTGAAGCCAAAATTGGCCCAAAACAGTGAGCAAATCGGCTGGGCAGTGAGCAGATTTTTTCGGGACTGCTGGACATATTTTTAGTCAAATTTGGAAGGGAATATCTCCTAGCATATTAGGAGTTTTTGGGTGTTTCAAAAGCCTAAAATGAATTTCGCCGAGTCTAGTTTCCAAAACAATAAACCACTCGTCGATAGGACACAGGAGTAGAGAGTTATCGACGTTACAAGTTCAGCTGACCAAGCAGTGGCTAAAAATCTGGACAGTCACGTTTTTTGGGGACTGTTTTGGTAAAATTTTAAGGTATGAAATTCTTCTTCTAGTGGTGAAATGTATCCCTTTTACTTGATATTTGATAGATTAATTGATATTATAGTTAGGAGAATTATCCATGTCAAAGAAGAAAGGGAAAGAAGACAATGCATGTGAATGATAGAGGTCGAAACCAATTTAGAACCTATTCTTGGCGTACGTTGGAATTGAGTAATTGTGTTGGTATGTTATTACTAATTGCATGTGAAAATTTAGATGAAACCTTGATGTTTAAAGTTAAAGTTGTTAATTGAAGTTGTTGGGAGATTAATTGTAAAGTAAGGAATTTTGGAAAAAAGTTTTGGAATTGTAAAATGTTGATATGACCGGAAAGTTGATAGAAATTGTTGAAAATTTCGATAATGTATTACGGACTAAATTAGGGTGTGAATATAAGTTACTACATGCATATTTATTGAGGCAATTATCTATACATGCCTCGAAAGGATTAAAGTATAGAAAAGTGTTAAATTCACATTCTTGAATTGGCGATGTCGTTAAGAGATTGGATTGCCCCATGATAATTCTAACGTGACTAAATGATTGACTAACATGAGAGGTAAGTGTATAAATTCCATTGGTTATTGAAGTTGATAAATTGAATGTTTAGATAATTTTGACTACATATGGAAATGGTAGTGGTTATTAGTTTAATTTGGATCATTGGGTTGATTTAGATTGTTGGTTTGAATTGGATTGTTAGTTGGAGTTGAATTGTTGGTTGATTTGGATTATTGGTAAAATTGTGGATACGCACATAAACAAAGGGAGTGCTGCCCAATTTGTTATAGAAATAAGAAGTCGTTATCTGAATAAATTACGTTAGAGACCGTAGAATTGACGAACGTATTGTCATTATTATAGGTTGACATACTGGACGAGGCATATCTTAGCATTTAGTTGATTTGCTCGCTTAAAAGGTATGTGAGACATTTCCTTCTTTCTTTTGGCATGATTTTTATGAAAGTACGGCGGACGTACTTAACTCCTACCAGTTCAGTTTTAAAAATGATTATTTACTAGTGATTATGATTTCAGTAACAGAGTTTATGGTAATAATTTTATTGAGAGTCACATAATGATTTTAATTGCATACAGTTGCTCATGATATCTACTCGTGCTAAGTGTTACTATTTCATTCCACTGAGTCCCGGGCCAGATCATGTTCGTGCACAACCATGCATCATTCATCGAGTCCCTCACTAGAGGGCCGAGACACGTTATATATATACAGATTACATCGAGTCCCTCCTTAGAGGGCCGAGACACGTTACGCGCGCAGATACAGATTCCATCGAGTCCCTCCCTAGAGGGCCGAGACATGTTATACAGTTTTATATACAGACATGAGCATGATGATTTATGATTCAGTATACATGATATGATTTTCAGACATGATTCTCAGTTTTATGAAATTTGATGACTCTCTGTTTTACTTGGTACAGTTGTTATTCAGTTTTCAGTATTTTATGTTTTACATACTCAGTACATTATCTCGTACTGACCCCCTTTTCTCGGGGGGCTGCGTTCATGCCCGCAGGTTCAGGTGTTCAGATAGGTGACCCTCCAGTCTAGGATTTCTGTACAGCAGTTGGAGAGCTCCTTTGTTCCGGAGCCAGCTATTTTTGGTACAGACCTTTATTTTTCAGACTTATGCATATTTTGGGCACGACGGGGTCCTGTCCCGTCATATGTCAGTATTACACTCTTAGAGGTCTGTAGACAGTTGTGGGTTGGACGTTTGTACCTTGTTTTGGGTTTTGATGTTGTTATCTAGTGGCAGCCTTGCCGGCTTGCGTATTTTGATTTATGCCTTTGTGCGCGTGATGTTGGTTGGTGGCAGCCTAGTCGGCTAGCCTATTATGACTGTTGTTTTGTTGTTGTTTTGGCAGCCTTGTCGGCTCGCCCGTTTTAGGGATATGTTGTAAAAGCAGCGTTGTGCTGCCGAAATTTCTGTAGATATCTGTATTAAATGGATTAAGAGTGACAGGTCAGTAATGACGTCCAATTAGGACGTTAGTCGCGACCCGTCGGGTCGGGTCGTGACAATTCACATGGTATGTGAATGATCATTTTACAACTATAAATAGGAGTCTCAAATTCAGATTTTAGATCATCCATTCACAATACAAAATCTGAAAGGATTCTCAAGTATCTTGGCTTGTGCTTGAGAAAGTACTGTCGTTTTATCTTGGGAGACTATTATCCATCTACCGTAAGCCATTATAAACGGGGGTAATTTTGTCTTAAGGAAAGAGTGCTAACACTCGACAAACATTGCACTTAACTTTCTTTTGTCTATTCTTTCAGTTCTTCCGTTCCCGTTCATACCCACGAATTTACTACAACTTAAGACAAAATTATTTTTGCGAAGAACTAAAGATGGCGAATGGAAAGGAACAAGTCTTTGCTTCAAATAATGCCACATCTTCTGGCACTGCTACTGTCGCTAGTATCAATTTCGGTACCATTGGGAATACCATGATTCCACCAAACTTCCAAGCCGAAAGATCCGGAAAGTTTGCGGGCACCAATTTCAAAAGGTGGCAGCAAAAGATGTTGTTCTACCTCACCGTACTAGGTATGTCAAAATACTTAACTAAAGATCCTCCTACTGTTGGAGATGATATGGACGTCCAAACCGACAACACGGTTATGGCGGGCCAGGATACCCAGGCTACTAGTGGCCTGATGATGAAATTTGACTCCTGGAGTCAAAGTGACTACATGTGCAGGACTACATCCTGAATTGCCTGTGCGACCCACTCTACACGGTATATTGCACTACAAATACCACAAATGAGTTATGGGATCTGTTGCAGAAGAAGTACATCACTCATGATGCGGGTGCTAAGAAATTAATAGTCGGGAAGTTTCTGAAGTACCAAATGGTGAATGACAAATCAGTCATATCACAAGTACATGAGTTCCAGTTAATCATCCATGACCTGGATCTAGAAGGTATGAAGCCTAATGAATCATTCTTGATCGCTTCACTTATTGAGAAACTGCCTCCCTCGTGGGTAGGGATGACAACGGGTAGGATCTGGACCGGATCCTACTAGATCCAGATCCAGATCCGTTTTACATACATGTATCCATATCCAGATTCAGATCCATAGGGTCCATAAAATCATATCCAAATCCAGATCCATCGGATCCACCGGATCCACGGATCGGATCTGGATCCAAATCAAAGTGACTGATTATTAAGTTATACCTTCTAATCAGTCTAAATTTTCTAGAAAAGAGTCAATTTAATTTAACGGAATCATGGGGAATGCATCCGTAAATTAGGACTAAATGACATTGTTGACAATTGTTATGCCTATTGGCTATTGATGTAGTGAGAAACAATCCTCTCAATACATAAGCTACTACATAAGTACCACATAAATGATTAATATAATGATTAAAGAATAACACGCAAAACGTGTCTCAATTACAAAAATAATGGCCTTCGGCCCTTTGAATATAAAATAAAATTAAGATTACAAAGGATTCGGTGCCATGATGTATAAATAATAAATGTATAATTAATTTAATAAAAAACGGATTCACGGGTCGGATCTAAACCGGATACGGATCTCAAAGAAAAGATCCAGATACAGATCTGATCCATCATAAACGCATCCGAGTCCGATCCGGATCCGTCGGGTCCAAACTTTGAATATTCATATCCTATAAAACGGATCTGGATCCATCGGATCCGGATCGGGTCCAGGATCCATTGCCATCTCTACTCGTGGGGTGAGTTCACTAGCTATCTCAAACTCAAATCCAAGTAAATGAGTTTTGAAGAACTTGTCATCAAGCTTCATATACATGAAGACAACAGGAAGACCTTGGTCAAAGGCAAGGCAACAACTGATGTCAAGATTAACTTGATTGAGACCAAAGGAAACCCGAGTAAGAAACACAAGTTTCTGAAAAATAGAAAACCTCAGGCCGTTGAGAATTCAAGGGCAATTGTCATCATTGTGGAAAAGCTGGCCACATGGTCAAGGACTGCCGCCAGCTAAAGCGCGAGCAGCAAGAGAAGGCCAAAGGAAAGAAGAAGGCCAAAGCCAACATGGTTGAAGACAAGATCATTGACGATCTGTGTGAAGACTTCTCAACCGTTGTGCTAGAAGCAAATATGGTTGAAAACCCCAAGCAGTGGTGGTTGGATACGGGTGAAACCCGTCACATATGCTCCGACCGAAATGCTTTCTCTACCTATGCAGAAGTTGCAGGTAAGAAGCTATACATGAGAAACAATGCTACCTCAGATGTGCTGGGAAAAGGCATTGTAGTACTCAAGATGTCTTTTGGTAAAGACCTCAAGTTGAAGAACGTCATGCATGTTTCGGACATCCGGAAGAATTTAATTTCCGTTAATGTTTTAGTTCAAGCCGAATTTCGAGTGGTGTTCGAATCCGGTAAGTTTGTTATTACTAAGAATAACGTGTTTGTAGGAAGGGGGTTCGCCTGTGAAGACCTATTTAAATTAAACGTCATGTTTGTAATTCGTAATATTAATGAAAGTGCATTTTCTTACCTGCTTGAGTCGCCCAGTCTATGGCATCATAAACTGGGACACGTAAACTATCAGTCAATTAAACGATTGGTAAAGTTGGAGTTATTGTCATCTGATGCTATAAATCCTCAATCCAAATGTGAGGTATGTGTAGAGGCAAAACTTACCAAGTTGGCTTTCCGTTTCGTAGAACGAGATACCTCTCCTCTAGAACTTATACACACGGACATTTGTGATTTAAAGTTCGCTCAAACTAGAGGGGGAAATAAGTACTTTGTGACCTTCATAGACGATAGTATAAGGTACTGCTACCTTTACTTACTCAAAAGTAAGGACGAAGCATTCGATGCCTTTAGCGCTATAAAGTTGAGGTTGAAAACTAACTAAGTCTACGAATTAAAACGATTCATAGCGATAGAGGGGAATAGTATGTAGCTCCGTTTGAGGAATACTGTCCCCAATCCGGCATAATCCATCAAACAACGGCACCATACTCTCCACAGTCAAACGGTGTGGCGGAACGTAAGAATCGTACACTAAAGGAAATGATGAACGCCTTTTGCTTCACAATTCCGGCCTTGCCTAAAATATGTGGGGAGAGGCAGTTCTGACTGCCAACATGATACTCAATAGAGTCACTCACAGAGGCAAGGAGAAAACTCCATATGAATTGTGGAAAGGAAAGGCACCCTCTTACAAATACCTAAGAGTATGGGGTTGTTTGGCCAATGTCGAGGTACCTAAGCCAAAACAGGTCAAGATAGTACCTAAGACTGTAGATTGCATCTTCATTGGATACGCAAATAACAGTAGTGCTTATCGCTTTCTGGTACACAAGTCAAATATACCAGATATTCACGGGAGTACAATAATAGAGTCAAGGAATGTTGGATTCTTTGAGACAATCTTTCCTAAGAAGGAAAATGAAGTCGCCTCGTGCAAAAGGAGTCATGATTCTCCGAGATCTGACGATTCTGACCAAATGGATACAGATGTGGATGAGAATCCAACTGGTCCTAAAACAGAACCTAGACGAAGTAAAAGGGCCACGAAAGAGAAATCTTTTGGGCCGTACTTTCTAGCTTACCTGGTTGAGAATGAACCATGAACAATTGTAGAGGCATTGTCAACTCCAGAAGCACCGCTTTGGAAAGAAGCTATGGAAAGTGAGATAGAGTCCATCATGCAAAATCATACCTGGGTGTTGGTTGATCTTCCTCCGGGAAATAAACTACTAAGTTGTAAGTGGGTACTTAAATGCAAGTATAAAGTTGATGGATCTATAGACAAGTACAAGGCTAGTGTCACGACCCGAAACTGGGCCCGTGACTGGTGCCTTACCCCGGGCACCCTAGTGACACAACATCAGAGTAATCAGCGGAACATAAAACATATACATGAAACAAGTGAAGTACAAAACAGTAATCTGAGGAAAACTTGCCTTTCGGCATATATAAATAACAACTTTTACAACTGAACAGTTTAATCCTTTTTACCAACCCTGCCCACAACAGTACTACAGACCTCTAAGAAATGATACGACAACAATGGCGGGACAGGGCCCCGCCATACCCCTGAACGTAAGCACCTACAACAACAGGGGACTATACCAAGATAAGCCTCCGGAGAAACGGAGCTTCCCACAAGCTGAACTGTGACCCTAAGAGCGAGGATCAACGACTGGTGTACCTTTACCTGCGGCATGAACGCACTTCAAGGAGGTCGATAACAGTGCAAGTATGTGAAATCGAAAATACATATCGTAAATGAAATCATAGCGATCATATAAAGGAGGAGACATGTATGATAACCAAACTACGATTACAACAAAGCAACATGTCAAGTCAGGGACTCACGCCCTCAAGTCATCACTCAAGTATAACAATGGGTCTCAGGCCCACAACATCAATCATGCCCGTGGAATACCTTCCTCACTGCCGGCAGTCTATGATATAAAAGCACCAAGGAACACACATGAACACCGTGTCCCACTGTCATCATAAAATGCAGACGGTAAGTCACGAAGGCATAGCCGACTACTAAAAACCTACGCATCAACAAGGTCGAATCAGATTATAAGATCTGTCTAGACCGTCACATGATCAAAGCCGCCACTTGCCCACGATGTCGATGCACGCGTCTAACCACCGAACTCCGTAGCTCGCATAGGCCAATCTCACCGCCCGCATGAGGTATTCCCGCATCGAGGGTAGCTACTCCCGCAACGCCCCGACTTCGCACCGCATGGCCACGTGGACCGCATGCCCATAAAGGACGATACTAACTCGAACTCTCGTAGCTCGCGATAGGCCGGGACTGCGTGAGGTATTCTCGAATCATAGGTCCATCGACCGCTGAAGTCTACCCCGACGGAGGCTTAACCGGAATCATCTCAAGAGATGAGTGATGTAAAATACTAACACAACGACTTATCGTTAAGCAACATAAGCACAACAAAGGAAACCCCTTTACACAACATCACAAGATACTAACACACGTAGCATCCTAGCATGTTTACTTATCAATCAACAAGAAAGTATTACTGTGCTATCACAACCAACACAATCAAGTTATACACACAAGGTACTTTCTACTATATGCCAACAAGTTCGGGTTTTATCCCCAAAGTACTTCATACATTAACTCTTTAAAAGATACGTTACTTTCACAATGTCACACAATACGTAGTATAAAATAGAGTGACTATCCTTTTAAAGTAAATCAATTACTTCTCTTTGTAAAATCAAGTAGCAACATTCTTTTCCAATGATCAAGTTTGCCTAATTTCCAATGTTCAAGTTTCTCATTTTAGAAAGGTTTCAGTAGTTCATAGTCTTATTCATTTAAGAATATAATTCTCCTTTAAACTATCCGAGAAACATAAGTCTTATATGAGTAGGATATTCTTGTTTATAACAATCTTATTACTGAAAATGATCTAGAAATATCATTTTGTCTCATCTTAGCTTCATGCAGATGGAAGTTTCTACCGGTTTTAATAATACTTAATTATTAAAACATTTCCTCTTATAAACGCCGCAGATGGTTTGTCGATACACATTCGATTTCCAAAGTCAAGAAACATTCTTAAGACGTTATACCTAACTTTCCATAAAGCTAGCATAACTCTTAAGTTTTCAAAACCCAAATATTTCTTCTTCTTTCAAAATGATTCAAAATCTTTTGAAATACTTCAAGTTCTTTATTAACACATAACAAGCCGCTTATAGTTCAAATTAGTTACCTTTAAAGACCACAAGTATTTTCTTACCAACATAAAGTCATATAACCAACTTCCCATAAAGCCGTTATAACACTTTATGTTTTAAACCACTCAAATACATTTAGCACACGTGACGTCACCGCACTACATAGTTCACACATATCATGCTGAAGAGATAGGAAGAGGTTCACATACCTCGCGACGAGTGTCGACTAATAGCAAAACGCCCAAGTACTTCCAACCGTCGCTACTCCTAAGCCAAGTAGATCGCGCCATACGTAGTACTTCAACCTATAAGGCCACGCGCTTTATTAACATTTAGATCTCAACGTAAAACATTCTACCTAAAAATTCGGCAAAGACTCTCCCCGCCCGCAACAGCAGAAATCTCCTCCTCTAACTGGGCCGGCCACTAAGCCAACCAGGGGTTATACATCTAACCCGAACGGTACAATTCTACTCCACAAGATTACTACACAAGCTCATGTCTGAATACGCTTCACAGGCTTGTGCTTAAGTCAAAAGACATTGCCAACTAACCACGTTCGATTCTATATATAGTATACTTCAACTATATATTCTAACAACATGTAATTTCCAATTACAATAGAGGACAAGATATTTACCTCGATAAGCCCATAATTATCCAAGTATAAAGTCGATCCCGGGCAATCGTTTAGCTCCAACTCCGAGCGCCCAACCCGCTCTAAACCACCCTTAGAAGTTCTAACCAACTTCTACACAATACTCCAACGGACTATGGAGATTTTCCTAGGGTTTCGGTTTTGACCGACGGAAGTATAATAGTATTTCCTGCTTTTCAGATAGGTATAACCTTAGAATACTACAAGTATACTAAGGTAATTTGGGCATTACAACAATACTTTGAGAGTATTTCTACACGACAAAGGGGGTATTATACGAAAGCAACTAGGCTGTGGGTACACTCTGCTAGCACCCCTAGAGTGGGGTGCTCGGCCACTGAGGAGGCCCTCGGCCGAACTCAACACTGAAGGGAGAGGAGAGCTTTCAAGACTTAGTAAATTTAAGGATGAAGAAGTTCATCAAAGGGAGGGTATTTATACTACAAGCCAAGGCCAACCAATGGCCAAGATCTCAAAAACAAAGTGGGCTACAAAAACCAGAATTTCTCCGTGGCCCCACGTGACCATTTCCAAAAATAAAATTCCATAATTCTCTAATATTCCAGAAGTCCGAATACCAAACTGGGAATCCATTCCCATTAACGAACCTTTTTCCTTCACAAAGACCGGAAACTTTTCCGTGGAAAATCACCTCTTTCTTCCTTTCCAATATTTCGCCGTATTCTCGCACGCACGCCCTCGCATACATACCACGGAACTACGGGTATAACATTCTTCCCTTAGAAACATTCGTCGAATGTTCCTTCTAAGTCTCAAAACAAACGTGCGCCAATATAGTCTTCACTACTATACTTACGAACAATCCCGCCATACCGCCACGTAAAATACTGCGCAACATACTTATATCCAAGTCTACGAGGAAACACCTCTAACATCACCACAAATAATACCACCTTTGTCACTTTGTCGCGAGCCTTGCCCGACGACCCAACAAATGGTACCGCCGCACGCGATCATCAAGCCGAACCCCTTACCACATTTCTCGAGCATCGCTTTAGTTTCCAAAACTCGGTTACTATCTCTTTACGTGGGCATCATTAATCGGGAACATTCGATGGATCTCCGATACTTTCCCGAACATAACAATACGAAGATCGGACGCCCGCCTCCTAAGTCGGACGGCAAAGCTAACATATAGGCAACCCGCCTATTCTTCACATGAACTCTTAAAGGCCCAAAGTAACTCGCTAAGTTCCTTCGTTTCAAAACTCGTCACACCGTCGGGTGGTACTTTCAAGACCGACCGTCAACTCAACTCTAAGCGTGCCGCCGATTATCCGCACGATTCCTCCGAGCCGCCGTAACTTCTTCTAGATGAGCTTTTCCTATCCACGATCACCGGAACAAGCTCAACCAACTGTCAACCTTGCCAACATCGAACCAATCGACCGGCAACTTACACTTCCGCCCTACAAGGCTTCATAAGGCGACTCCGAACCGAAATGGTAGCTTAAACGCTCCTCCACGAGAGACAACAATCTTCACAACTACCCCGAATTCCACATACCGCCCGAGGCGAATGCGATTCGAGACTCACCGAGTCCTTAACCCCGCTGTAAAACTTCCAAACAAAAACAGCCGAATCCGGGCTCCACTGTCGCCATAAGGTGAAGGTAGGCACCGTGCAGCCTTACAACCTTTCGATAAATCAACATCGCCGAGTGAACGGTCCCGATCGAAGAACACGATGGGCTGCCCCATCGACCACCATGTTATACCGTATTTCCGAGTATGTACGTAAGGAGATACGTACAAAAAGTTTGGCTTTAAAGTTAGCCTTGGACGTTTTTTTTGTACACAACTCACTAAAAGAATCGCTTTTCACTAAACGCTTTCCACGACTTTCGTGAGGAAAATTTCGGCTATGCCATTACTAATTTTTGCGGATTTTTCCGAGAGACGAAACATTTTGACCAACGGGAGGCGACACTTGGCACCCTCCCATTGATGGACTTGAATCGCCCATTGACGAGATTGGAGAGGTGGAGCACGTTTTTGTGCCTTGTGCACAAGTCAAGAGTTGGTAGGATATTTGTGTGGAGTAAATCTCCACCCTACACTTGCCTTGCACTTGTCTTAATCTTGGCCATTGGTTGCCACTTCTTGACCTATAAATACCCTTAAGATGAAGAGTTCTTCATCCACAAATCTTCCAAGTCTTGAAAAATCCTCCTCTCCCTTTGTGAGCTTTTAGTCCAACACCCCTTCCTCCTCCTTGTGAGTTTGGCCGAGGCCTAACCCCTAGCCTAGCCGAAATCTACCCTCCCTTGGTAGAAAAGTTGTCTTCTAGTATCGTTATAATGCCCAAAATACCCTAGCCCAAATCCCTTAGTCTTTGGTAGAAGTTGTGAAGAACTTCTAAGGTTTCTGAGCTACCTGGCGCATAAACTTAGGAGCTAAACCTTGCTCAGCGCGACTTTATCTAGGATATTATTGGGCTTACCGAGGTAATAATCCTAACCCCTTTTTGAATTAGAGAATACTTATCGTTGTAGTATAAGGATAAGTATAAATACTTAGAAGAATATCACGTAAAAGAATTGAACTATTACCACAAAGAAGGTTTTAAAAGAAGAATAATCACATCAGACTCACATAGACTGCTTTCACAAGAGACTTATATAGCTCACCGCAGGGTCTTGCGCCCGACTTTCCGTAGAATTGTGAACCCTCTGCTTAGAATGACCCTCGAGTAGTCTTTGATAGATATCTCGTGACTATTATAGGTGACTCTTCGCGACATATTCAACTTGGCGTGGTTTTCACGAGAAGGTTTGTGATTCTTCCTAAAGCATGATATTTTGCAATATATAGTACAGACGCATACGTGTTAATCGAATAATACTTATGGTAATGCCTCACGCTTAAGCTCAATAACAAAGAATCAAAACATTTCAAAAGAATATCGATCATTTTTAACAGAAGATAAATAATTGGTTTTAAAACAAAGGCTTAAGAGTTATGCTAGCTTTATGGGAAGTTAGGTATAACAACTTAAGAATGATAAAAAGGAACTTTACTTGTTTGTTTATAAAAGCCTTGTATTGATCTCTGTTAAGTGTAGTAAGATTGTTTGATAAGTAGACATATCATGATGCTACCGTGTTAGTGTCTTGTAATGCCGTAAAGGGGTCATTCTTGCGGCTTACGTTAACCGTAAGTCCGCTGTATCGCATCAGATCACCTACCTCGACTATTATACCGGCTTGCCCCCTGACGCGTCTATACGGCCTACGCGGTTCTGTGAGACTATGCGGAGCGGTATGCTCCGTGATTGATCATTCCGGCGTCTAGCCCGACGCGGGGATTCCTGCGCGTCTGGCTGAGACTACGCGGTCTTTTGAGGCTGCGCGAGTGCGGAGCCTAGGCGGACGCCGGGGTTGGCTGCCCCGGCGCAGGGCTACCTCACGCGGGTCTATGTGTGACCTATGCGGCCGAAAGTCCGTGACTAGGCACGCGAATGATACTATGGGCGATTGGCCTTGCTTCGATCATTCGCGCCTAGAATAGACTCGCATGCCTTTTCTATTATTGTTGTTTGTGATGTGGCACTATGTGCAATTGAACCGATTGTATTTGTGAAAAGGTTTTAAATACTTTGATTTCATTTTAAAGTACTTTATAGTTTCACATACTTGGTACTGTTGTAATCGACCTCCTTCGGGCTGCGTTCATGCCGCAGGTGGGCAGCAGTGCTAGATCCACATCCTTAGGATCTCGTTGGTGTCGTGAGCTCCATCTTCTCCGAGGCTCTACTGGGGTATGATCTCCTGTATTGTAGATAGTTTTCAGATCAGTATGGCGGGGCCCCGTCCCGCCATAGTTGTTTACTTCCTTAGAGGTGCAGTAGTACTATTGTACATTGGGATGTAATCGCAAAACTTGAGTTATTTATATTATGCCGAAGGCAAGCTTTTCATCGATAAACTGTGTCTTATTTTATAAACTGCTTCTGCCTTGTTTTATATTCCGCGGTTACTCGATGTATGACTACTGGGTGCCTTGAGGCACGACCACGCCCCGAACGGGTCGTGACAAAAGTGGTATCGAGCGATTAATCCTCGGAAAGTGTCTACGCACCGTATCTAGTAAGTTTGATTATCGGTGTTGTGCACCACACCAATAATCGTGAGGCTATAGGATATTTAGGATTGGTTTCATTCTTCTCATTCCGAGATCGTGCTTTAGTCGTGTTATAGGTTGGACCTCTAACGTATTCCTTTCCCGTAATGCTTATGCCTCCACGTAAGGCAACCCGCCCGTATGGCGGCAACCGAGGAGCCGCTAGCAGACACCCAGAGTCACGAGGCTCGTGCCCGCCTATACCGCAGACGGCGAGTTCTATGACGCCGCCCCAAAGAGACCACGCACCCACACCTCCCGCCCCACACCGGGCGGAGGAGTTAGGGTACAAGGAGACGGCCCACCTTTGGCTAAAGTCAGGCCCGATACGAGGAGAGACTGGATGCGACAGCCTCAGCCTCAGCCGCACCGTGAGTGCACCCGAGGCGAATAGTTTGAGGTGCGAGATTTCTTGAGTCAGAGCCCGCCAGAGTTTTACTGTCGAGACCGAGGATGATCCGCAGGAGTTCATCCGTCACCGCAGAGGATTACGCGGTGATCGTGGCTTCGAGACCGAGGCTGTGATATTCGGTTCGATCGGCCGCGTGACACCGCAGCCGATTGGTTTGATTCATGGAGCTTTCGGGAGAGCATGCACCTCCAGCAGTATGGGATGAGTTTTGAGGCTTTTCTCACACACTTCTTGCCTCCGCAGATGGCGAGGGCACGAAATGATAGATTCTTGGCCGAGGCAGTGAGGACGCATACCGGGAGTACAATGTCGAGTTTGATTCTTTGGCTCGATATGTCCCTCGTGACCGTAGCGTAGATGGAGGGTGGTGCATCGCTATGTCACTGGCCGATGATTACATGGCCGAAGTCTTGTGCGTGTGTCCTTCACCGTAATGGACATAACCCGTATGCAGCTCACGACCGGGATGTGAGGAGCGTAGACCGCCGGTAGAGCGATATCAGCAGCAAGAAGGCCAAGACGGCCGGTTCTTTTGGTGGTCCTCGTGGTGGCATCGCCAGAAGTCCAGATTTGCACCACCACGCAGAGCGCTCCTACCTCATTTTCAAAGACACCAGAGCAAAGGTGTCGTGGCCCCAGACTTGGATTTGTGGTAGCAGAGGTGCTAACTGCTCGAGGTCCGCTGGGCAGCCCGTTGTGGCGATACCATTCGAGCCAGACTCAGAGCTTGCTATACTTGTGGCCGCAGGTCACTTTGCAGAGTTTGTCCGACCGGGCGGCGGTGGTAGGCTCACCCTACGTGGTCTGCCGCTTCATCCTCGACAGCTACTCGCCCCGAGGCAAGGTACACACGACCAGCGGTCGCGGCAGAGGTCGTGGGCGCAGTCCGGGCTTCTAGCGGTCCTCGAACCGCATATATGCTTTGTCCACCGACAGATCGTGAGGCCTCACCGATGTCGCCACAGTACCTTATCGCTTCGGGTTTGATGTGTATGCTTTGATAGATCCGGTTCTACTGGCCCCATATATCTCCCTTGTTGCTAGTAGGATAGGGATAGAGCCCGAGTCCATAGACCCTTTCGAGGTAGCTACGCCAGATGGTGATTCGGTGGTAGCTCGGCGTATATAGAGCTTGTCACCGTGACTATTTACACCGCTTTGACCCTAGCCGACTTGATAGAGTTGAGATGATTGACTTCGACGTGAATGGGATGGATTGGCAGCTTGCTACGCCAATGCATCGCAGAGAGAGTAGTACGGTTCCAGCTTCCGGCGAGCCGGTTGTTGAGTGGGAGGAGCACGGTATCGCCGAGGTAGGTTTATTTCCTACCTCAAGGCTAGGAAGACGGTGCGTATGGGTATATCTACCATCTGTCACACCCAAAAATCGGCCCGTGGATCGTGCCTTACCCGGCACCTAGCGATACAACATCGAGAAAACCAATGAAATAAAAACTTTAAACATGAAATGAGACATGATAAATAAACAGCCAACCAAAACAGCTTGCCTTTCAAGATATACATAAACCCGAACAGCTTTAATCCTTTTATAACCCCGCCACAAATTGCTGCACCTCTAAGATTTACAACAACTATGACGGACAGGGCCCGCCATACCCCGAATGTACAAGAACCTACAACTCAGTGGAACACATACCAAAAGATAAGCCTCCGAGAAACGGAGCTTCCCAACACGAATGTGATCCTACAAGCGGGGATCGGCGATCGATGTACCTTTTACTCGCAGATGAACGCAGCCTCGGGCGAGGTCAAGACAACAGTACTAAGTATGTGAAATCAGAATATCAGAAATGAAATCATAATAGTCTATATAAAGCAGAGACATGTATGATGACCAAACTACAAGATATAACATATAACCGATACATCAAGACAGTGACTCACGCTCCAAATTATCACTGTGCGTGGAATTTCTTCCTCACCGCCGTAGCTTTATGATATAACAATACCAAGGATTATACATGAACACCATGTCCCACTGTGTTATAAAACCGCACAGACAAGTATAACTACCAGATCCGACCGCACCAATAATACAATGCAACCAAAACACGGCCGATACGGCAAGCGAGAGCCGACATCGGATACCAAGGCCGGCCACGCACCGACCGGGCAAGTACGAGGGTCGACCACCGTGACCAAGGTCAGATCACGAAACTTCGTCACTATAATCGAACGGGCAAGCGCGAGGGTCGACTACCGATACCAAGGCCGAATCACCACGAGACGGCAAGCACGCAGAGCCGACCACCGGATACCCAGCCGAACAAGAAGAAACCTCAACCGCCAACCGCCCTCTATCGAGACGCCAGAATACGTAAAACACCACACTTGCACAACAAAGGCTATCATCACAAGCATAGGCAAGTTTCACATCACTCAAAGTACCTTCATTTTATGCCAAAGTCCGGGTTTCAACCCTAAAGTACTACGTCCGTTAAATTCTTTAAAAGAGATCCATTACTTATCAAAGTCACCCGATACCCGTAGTATTAGAATGACCAACCCACATTCCTTTTCAAGATCAAGTAACAACATTCTTTTCCTAAGTTCCGCTTGCCTAGTTTCAATTACTCAAGCTTCTCATTTTCAAATGGTTTCATAGTTCATAAACTTAATCACTTGATTCCTTTTAGAACAATTGAGTAATATAAGTCTCACGAGAGTAGGTTATTCTTGTTTACAACATTCTTATTACAAAGCATGATCTAGAAAATGTAATATCATTTTGTCTCATCTTAGTTTCTACGCAGATGGAGGTTTCTACCGTTTTAATACAATTCATCATTATTCAATACATTTTCCTTTATTAACGCCGCAGTTGGTCCTGTCGATACACATTCGATTTCCAAATCAAGAAACATTATCCTTTAAATAAAACCAAGTACTCATTACTCACGAATGAGGTTTCACACAAACATCCACATTAAAACAAATAAGTTAAGTCTCTTATCTTATAAGATCAAGTCTCTTAACTTCTAACATCAGTAAACCATTTTCTTTACCTTTCTTAAGACATTATACCTAACTCCCCATCAAGCTAGTATAACTCTTGTTAAAACCTTTAAAACCAAGTGTTACTCTCCCTTCAAAACGATTTAGAAATCTTTTGAAATACATCAAGTTCTTTATTATAACAAGCCAGTTATAATTCACATCAGTTACCTTTTAAAACCACAAAGTATTTTCTTACCTACATAAAGCTGTTATAACCAACTTTCCATAAAGCCGTTATAACACTTTATGTTTTAAGAACAATCAAACACAGTTAACACATGTACGTCTACCGTACTACATAGTTCACACATATCATGCTAGAAGAGATAGGAAGAGGTTCACATACCTCGCGACGATTTAACGACAATAAGCAAAATGCTCCAAGTACTACAACCTTGCTAGCCCTTTCCACTCCTCGAGTAGAATACGCTACTCTTAGTACTTTCACCTATAAAGGCCACAAACGTCTATTAAATCTTAAACACACGCTCCCATCTTTCTACGTAAAATTCAAAGACCTCCGCAACAGCGTAAATCTCCTCCTTCTATCGAGGTCGGCTACCAAGCCAACCAGTGGGGGTTAACACGCCTAACCGACGCTGCACAATTCTACTATACAAGATATTACACAAGTCTATCAGTAATACACCCTATGTAATTACGATCAGATTCTTCTTTATTATCCTTCTACGTGATTACGCTCAATTCTTCATTCTTCAGGCTTAAGTCAAAAGACATTGCCATAATACTAAGTTCAGTTCTATATATAGTATATAACACCATATATTCAACACTTATGTAATTTCCAATTACAATAGGGGGACAAGATATTTACCTCGATAAGCCCAAAAATTATCCGAGTTTAAAGTCGCTCCTGAGCAAGGTTTAGCTCCTCCTCCGAGTGCTCCAATCCGCACCAAACAACCCTTAGAAGTTCTACGCAACTTCTACTCCATACTTCAACAACGGGTGAAGATTTTCTTTAGGGTTTCGTACAAAGGGTACTTTGGAAAGTACTACAAGGTATTTGGGCTAAAGTATTTGGACATAATAACAATACTTAGGAGAGTATTTCTATACCACAACAAAGGGTATTATACGAAAACAACTAGGCTAGGGGGGGGGGGTACCCCACGGCCAAGGCACCACCAAGGGGGGGGGGAGAAGCTCTCGGCCACAAAGGCCTATCTAGGGAGGGGGGGGCTCTTGGACGAGAGTCAAACAAGAGGGGAGGGGAAGGATAGCAAGACTTGGAACATATTTGGAATGGATGAAGTCTTCACACTTAGGGGGTATTTATAGCAAAACCAAAAGCCAACCAATGGCCAAGATCAAGCCATGTGCAAGGCAAGTGTAAGGCCAAGATCAAGCCAAGTGCACCCACAAAACACTCCACAAAACACTCCACAAAACAAGCCACAAAACAAGGCACAAAAGGAGGGACCAATCGGCCAAGGCCAAGCCTCCTCTTGCTGCCCAACGAGGTGACAAGTGTCACCCTCCCGTTGGTCCAAAAATGTTCCGCCGCCGAAAAATCCGCAAAAATACTAAATCACATAGCCGAATTTTCCCAACGTAGCCGTGGAAACGCTTTAGTCGTAAAACGACTTATTCGCAGACTTGTGCCCAAATTTCAACCAAAGCCAATTCTTAAGGCAAAAAAAAAAATTTAATACGCACGCCTCACGCATATACTGGAAATACGGGTATAACATTCATCCTTAGAAACATTCGCCCGAATGTTCCTTCAAGGTCTCAAAACAACAGCGCCAAGATAGTCTTCACCGCTATACGCATTTAAAACAATCATGCCACACCCGCCACAAAACATACGCTCACTTTTCCCTTTCTCGTAGTACTCGCCACGAACACTCGAACTCGTTCTAGTATCCGTACACACTTCACAACGCCGCTTTCCAACCTCGAGTCACTACCTCCAAACTTGGTCATCTCACTAACCTCGATTTCTAAGGCCATTCCCGCCTTCACGAACTGATCGATCGAACGATCCACGAACTCATACGATGGTCATCTAAACTTGGGCCTAGCACCTCGTGACTACCACCGGCGACCACCCAATCGACCCCACCCCAAACCGGGTTACGTTGACCGCAAATGGTCCTCAACCCGACCCAATCGCGCTAACTCTTGTTCCCGATCCGAACAATCTTACTATTTCACATCATGAAAGCTACCACTTCCATCTCACACTACCTGTGACTTACCCTTTTCACTAACTGTGTTTCTAAATCACATTTTAGCACAAAGCTATCCAAACATAACATTAAACACATCAACAACATCAATACAAACAAAACTCTGTAGGTTAAGGATATACCAAACTAGGCGGTTCAAGGACCGCTAAATCGGGAACTCCCACCGCGACCTTCACCGGGCCTTCCGGCACGAGCATCTGCCTGCTACGGAAGGTGAAGAACCCGCGAATCGCCTAGTAGTCCATGCTATCCTACCAAGCTACTCGCCTGACAGCCTTCTGCCGACGGGCCCCGCTGGGCCGCAAAATAACAATCTCCCGAGTTAGTACGACACTCTCCCTTATGAAGCTTTCACAACGCCACACCGAGACAAGCGGCAACCTCATCCGGCGAGCACTCGCCTCTCGAAAATCTGAAACTCGAGCCCCGACCGCCTCACGAATATCCCGGGCGTCCCGAAAGCCGGAGGACCACTCTGTCGACGGAGGTACATAACTAGTTCGCCGAGGCGGTCCGCCTCGAAAGTCACCAAAGGACCTCGCTGCTCGCCTCTTCGCGACTTTGGTCATTCCGTCGATTTATCCGCCTCTCATCCAAGTGTATACGCCGCACGCGGCAATGTCCATGCCCACCAAGAGCTACACCAACAACTTTCTCGCAAGGCAATCATCGAGCCACAGAACATATCGGTGCACTCGATCCTCCATACTAGCTACTAACGCGGGACGCACGCCAATGAGTCGAACTCACATTGTACTTCCGAACCGCACGCCGCTTCGCCAGAACACCAAAAATCTGCGCCCGAGCCCTCTCATCCGGGAGGCAAGAAATGTGCAAGAAAGACCTCGAGAACTCGCTCCATACGGCTGGAAGTGCATGCTCTCCTCGACAGCTCCCAAGAATCAAACCCGATCGCGGTATCACGCGATTGATGTGAACCTGTGGCCACCGACTCGATCTCCGATGCCTTGATCACTCACGATCCGCAGAATCGCTTCGGATGAACTCGCGATCATCCTCGTGCCTCGACCCATAAAACTCGCGCCTACAACTCGTAAAATCGTAGCCTCGAACTATCTCGATCTGGGTGAACCATCGGTGCATCGAACTGGCTGGCGTCCACCTATCCTCAAGTCTGCCACAACCCCGCCATTAATCGGGCCCACTTGTAACTCATCTCTCCGCCTGCATCGCGGATCGAGGCTCGTGTATCGTGGGTCTCGCCACGCTTTACTCGCAGATCCTTCACGCTTTGCCGCTTCGGGCCCGGTTGCCTTCGCAGAGGCATAATCGTAAAACGAAACACGTCGAGGGTCCAATCTTATCACGCCTCTAAGGCACGATCTCGTAATGAGAAGAATGGAAACCAATCCTAAATGTCCTATAGCCTCGATTATAGATGTGCACAACACACCGATAATCAAGACTCTACTAGACACGATCGTAGACACTTTCCGAGGATTAATCGCTCGATACCACTATGTCACACCCCAAAATCGGCCGTGATCGTGCCTTACCCGGCACCCTAGCGATACAACATCGAGAAAACCAGCGGAAATAAAAACTTTAAACATGAAATGAGAGACATGATAAATAAGCAAAGCAACCAAAACAGCTTGCCTTCGATATACATAAAACCCGAACAGTTTAATCCTTTTATAACCCCGCCACAACAGCTGCTGCACTCTAAGATTTACAACAACTATGACGGACGGGGGCCCCGCCATATCCCCGAATGTACAAGAACCTACAACTCGTGGAACACATACTAAAAGATAAGCCTCCGAGAAGCGGAGCTTCCCAACACGCCGAATGTGATCCTACAATGGATCGATCGATGTACCTTTTACTGCGGCGTGAACGCACTTCAAGGCGAGGTCAAGACAACAGTACTAAGTATGTGAAATCAGAATATCAGAAATGAAATCATAATAGTCTATATAAAGCAGAGACATGTATGATGACCAAACTACAGATATAACATATAACCGATACATCAAGACAGGACTCACGCTCCAAATTATCACTCGTGCGTGGAATTTCTTCCTCATCACGGCGATTTATGATATAACAATACCAAGGATTATACATGAACACCATGTCCCACTGTGTTATAAAACCGTGCAGACAAGTATAACTACGAGATCCGACCGCATCAATAATACAATGCAACCAAAACACGGCCGTCACGGGGCAAGCGAGAGCCGACTCATCGGATACCAAGGCCGGTCACGCACCGACCGGGCAAGTACGAGGGTGACCACCGGGACCAAGGTCAGATCACGAAACTTCGTCACTATAATCGAGCAGGGCAAGTCAGGGTGACTACCGATACCAAGGCCGAATCACCACGAGGCGGCAAGCACGAGGCCACCACCGGATACCCAGGCCGAACAGTAATAAACATCAAACAGTCAACCGGCCATCTATCTAGAGACGAGGTAACACAGAAACACAACACTAGCACAACAAAGGCTATCATCACAATCATATGCAAGTTTCACATCACTAAAAGTACCTTCATTTTATTCCAAAGTCCGGGTTTCAAACCTAAAGTACTACGTAAGTTAAATTCTTTAAAAGAGATACATTACTTATCAAATTCACCCGATACCCGTAGTATTAGAATGAACAACCCACATTCCTTTTCAAAATCAAGTAACAACATTCTTTTCCTAATTTCGCGTTTGGCTAGTTTCAATTACTCAATCTTCTCATTTTCAAATGGTTTCATAGTTCATAAACTTAATCACTTGATTCCTTTTAGAACAATTGAGTAATATAAGTCTCACGTGAGTAGGTTATTCTTGTTTACAACATTCTTATTACTGACCATGATCTAGAAAATGTAATATCATTTTGTCTCATCTTAGTTTCTATGCGGATGGAGGTTTCTTTGGTTTTAATACAATTCATCATTATTAAATACATTTTCATTTATTAACTCTGCAGTGGTCTGTCGATACACATTCTTATTTCAGAAATCAGTAAAACATTATCCTTTAAATAAAACCAAGTACTCATTACTCACGAATGAGGTTTCACACAAACATCCACATTAAAACAAATAAGTTAAGTCTCTTATCTTATAAGATCAAGTCTCTTAACTTCTAACATGATAAACCATTTTCTTTACCTTTCTTAAGACATTATACCTAACTCCCCATCAAGCTAGTATAACTCTTGTTAAAACCTTTAAAACCAAGTGTTACTCTCCCTTCAAAACGATTTAGAAATCTTTTGAAATACATCAAGTTCTTTATTATAACAAGCCAGTTATAATTCACATCAGTTACCTTTTAAAACCACAAAGTATTTTCTTACCTACATAAAGTCGTATAACGACTTCCCATAAAGCCGTTATAACACTTTATGTTTTAAGAACAATCAAACACGATTAACACGTATGCGTCTACCGTACTACATAGTTCACACATATCATGCTAGAAGAGATAGGAAGAGGTTCACATACCTCGCGACGATTTAACGACAATAAGCAAAATGCTCCAAGTACTACAACGCACTAGCCACTTTCCACTCCTCGAGGTAGAATACGCTACTCTTTGTAATTTCACCTATAACGGCCACAACCGTCTATTAAATCTTAAACACACGTTCCATCTTTCTGAGAAAATTCGGCGACCTCCCCATAACAGCGTAAATCTCCTCTCTATCGAGTCGGCTACCAAGCCAACGAGGGGTTAACACGCCTAGGGACGTACAATTCTACTATCTGATATTACTACACAAGTCTCATGTCTGATCTATGTAATTACTGATTGATTCGATTCTTCTCTTTATTATCCTTCAT
Source organism: Przewalskia tangutica (assembly GCA_029844215.1). Classification (NCBI taxonomy): domain Eukaryota; kingdom Viridiplantae; phylum Streptophyta; class Magnoliopsida; order Solanales; family Solanaceae; genus Przewalskia; species Przewalskia tangutica. The sequence goes on along the minus strand of CM056724.1, from coordinate 48,906,635 downwards.
GTGATTCTTGTTCAATTCTTCATTCTTCAGGCTTAAGTCAAAAGACATTGCCATAATACTAAGTTCAGTTCTATATATAGTATATAACACCATATATTCAACACTTATGTAATTTCCAATTACAATAGGGGGACAAGATATTTACCTCGATAAGCCCAAAAATTATCCGAGTTTAAAGTCGCTCTGAGCAAGGTTTAGCTCTCCTCCGAGTGCTCCAATCCGCACCAAACAACCCTTAGAAGTTCTACGCAACTTCTACTCCATACTTCAACAACGGGTGAAGATTTTCTTTAGGGTTTCGTACAAAGGGTACTTTGGAAAGTACTACAAGGTATTTGGGCTAAAGTATTTGGACATAATAACAATACTTAGGAGAGTATTTCTATACCACAACAAAGGGTATTATACGAAAACAACTAGGCTAGGGGGGGGGGTACCCCACGGCAAGCACCATGAGGGAAAGCTCGGCCACAAAGGCCTATCTAGGGAGGGGGGGCTCTTGGACGAGAGTCAAACAAGAGGGGAGGGGAAGGATAGCAAGACTTGGAACATATTTGGAATGGATGAAGTCTTCACACTTAGGGGGTATTTATAGCAAAACCAAAAGCCAACCAATGGCCAAGATCAAGCCATGTGCAAGGCAAGTGTAAGGCCAAGATCAAGCCAAGTGCACCCACAAAACACTCCACAAAACACTCCACAAAACAAGCCACAAAACAAGGCACAAAAGGAGGGACCAATCGGCCAAGGCCAAGCCTCCTCTTTGCCGTCCAATGAGGGTGACAAGTGTCACCCTCCCGTTGGTCCAAAAATGTTCCGTCGCTCGGAAAAATCCGCAAAAATACTAAATGACATAGCCGGAATTTTCCCAACGTAAGCTGTGGAAACGTTTCGTCAGAAAACGACTCTATTCGGCACTTGTGCCCAAATTTCGAACCAAAGCCAATTCTTAAGGCAAAAAAAAATTTTATACGTGCGCCACGCATATACTGCGGAAATACGGTATAACAATCTCGTTCGGGTGTTTGATCGTCAAGGCTGCGGTACAGATTTTCGATCGTTCCGATGTCGTGAGTTCCCGACGTGTTTCGGATGACCTCCGGGTATCCTCACGAGAGGAGATTGAGTTTGTATTGACATATTGCGGACACTCGGCCTATTTCCATTCCGCCATACAGAATGGCACTGCCGAGTTGAGAGAGTGAAGGACCGGCAGGGATTTCTTTGGAGAAGGGTTTTATCGGACCTAGTGTTTCTCCCAGAAGCGCGGTATTGTTCGTGAAGAAGAAGAAGGGCGGGACGCTGCGCGTGTGTGTTGATTACTGCGGTGAACAAGGTGACCATTAAGAACGAATACCCCTTCCCGTGATTGATGATTTGTTCGACCGATTGCAGGCGCGAGATGTTTCTCCAAGATTGATCTGCGTTCGCTATCATCGAGTTCGTGTCGAGAGGTGGATGTCCCTAGATCGCATTCGGACGATGACGGCATTATGAGTTCGTGGTCATGTCTTTTGGGTTGACCAATGCTCGCGGTATTCATGGATTTGATGAACCGAGTGTTCAAACCATTTTGGACACGTTTGTGATAGTGTTCATTGATGATATCTTGGTTTATTCTCGCCAGCGAGGCGTGCGAGCATTTGAGAGGCTGTCTTGTGATTCTCGAGATCAGCGATTACGCCAAGTTTTCCAAATGTGAGTTTTGGTTGACTTGATGGCGTTTCGCGCGATATTGTCGGGGCGATGGCATTCGAGTGGATACGGCCAAGATCGGCGATCGAGGACTTGGCCTGAACTCTTACTCCGGCAGAGGTTCGCGATTTCGGGCCTTGCGGGTTATTATCGGCGGTTCGTGGAGAAGTTTGCTTCTATCTACGCACCATTGACTAGAGTGACTCGGAAAGCGGCCAAGTTTGATGGTGATGCTTGTGGCGGGGTTTCGATTCTTTGAAGAGAGATTGGCACGCCCCGTTCTTACTCTTCCGGAGGTCGGATGGTTATGTCGTGTATTGTGATGCGTCGAGGCATCGGGTTGGGATGTGTGTTGATGCGGCATGGCGAGTTATAGCATATGCATCCCGACGGTGAAGAAACACGAGAGGAACTACCCGCATGATTTGGAGTTAGCGGTAGTGATTCACGCTTTGAAGATCTGAGGCACTATTTGTATGGGGTTCACGTGGATATTTATACGGACCACAAGAGCCTCGGTATATCTTCACCGAGGAGCTGAACTTACGGCGAAGCGGTGGTTAGAGTTGCTTAAGGATTACGATGTTGATATCTGTACCACGGGAAGGCGATGTTGTGGCGTATGCTCTTAGTCGTAGGTCGATGGGAGCCTATCGGATGTGCAGCTAGAGAGGAGGACATGGTTCGTGATTTGCATCGATTAGCGAGCCTTGGTGTCCGTTTGATTGATTCGATAGCGATGGGTTAGAGTTCGTGAGGTTGCCGAGTCTTCCATCATCGAGGAGGTGAAGAGGGCGATTCGAGGATCCGGCTTTGATTCGATATCGTGTCTGACTCTTCGTGAGGGCAAGGGTCCTTTTGAGTAGCACCTGATGGGGTGCTAAGGTTTGAGGGCGGTGTGTTCGGATGTTTGAGACTTGGCGGAGTTCTTGGGGAAGCACGGTAGCGCGTTACTCTATCCATCCGGTCGACTAAGATGTACCACGACCTTAGATCGGTGTATTGGTGGGATGGCTTGAAGAGGACGTTGCGAGTTCGTAGCTCGGTGCGTGTTGTCGGCGGTGAAGGTAGAGCACCGAGGCACGGTGGTTTGTTCTGACGATAGAGATCCCGACACGGAAGTGGGAGGTGATCAACATGGACTTCATCACGGGATTGCCTCGCACTCGGAGACATGATTCTATATGGGTTATAAATCGGCGGTGTGAAATCAGCCCACTTTCTTCCGTCGGACGACTTTTGGTGGGGATTATGCGAACTTTACATCAGAGATCGTCGATCGCATGAGTCCCTACCCGATCATATCGCATGAGGAGCCCGGTTTACGGCTAACTTGGAGGTCCTTCCAGGAGTTTAGGGGCGGTGAGCACCGAATGCGCATTTCATCCACGAGCAGACGGACAGGCGAGCGCACTATCCGGACTCTTGAGGATATCTGCGAGCTGTGTTATTGACTTCGATGGTAGTTGGGAGGATCATTTGCCTCTAGTTGAGTTCGCATATAATAATAGCTACCACCCGGATTGGATGGCGCCATGAGGCCTTATATGAGAGGAAGTGCAGATCGCCTATAGGTTGGTTCGATGTGGGCGAGGTGCGGCTAGTGGGACCAGATTTGGTGCAGCTGATGGATAAGGTGAAGCTTATCCGAGGCGACTATTGGCGGCTCGAGTCGGCGAAGTCGTATGCGATCATCGTCGTCGGCATCTTGAGTTCGAGGTTCATGATTGGGTTTTCTAAAGGTGTCACCCATGAAGGGTGTGATGAGATTCGGGAAGAAGAAACTCGGCCCAGTACATTGGGCGTTTGATTGTCGCGAGGGTAGGCAAGGTTGCCTACGAGTTGAATCTGCCGTCCGATCTGGAGGCAGTGCATCCGGTGTTTCACGTATCTATGCTGAGGAGATGTATCGGGGATCCATCTAGGGTACACCCGATTGACGATGTCGGTGGCGAGGGGTTATCGTATGAGAGGTTCCATGGCGATAATCGATCGTCGTTAGGCGTCTGCGGACGAAGGGCGTGGCGTCAAGGTCTTGTGGCGGAGCGAGCTCGGGGAGGAGATGACGTGGGAAGCCGAGGAGGACATGAGGCAGAAGTATCCTCACCTATTCCCCACACCTCCAGGTAATTCACTTTCCTACTTGTAAATTTCCATTATCATTTATGCCTAAGTGTTGTTTTGTGGCCGTGTGTGGCATTTGCTAACTGTTTAAGCTTCTTCGATAACTGTCTTGAGAAGGAACAATCGGGACGAAGGTTTCTAAGGAGGGGAGAATGTTATACCGTATTTCCAGTATGCGTGGAGATACGCATAAAAAGTTTGGCTTTAAAGTTAGCCTTGGACGTTTTTTTTGTACACAACTCACTAAAAGAATCGTTTTCCGACGAAAAGTTTCCACAGCTTTCGTAGGGAAAATTCCGGCTATGCCATTACTAATTTTGCGGATTTTTCCAGAGGCGAAACATTTTGGACCAACGGGAGGCGACACTTGGCACCCTCCCATTGATGGAACAGATCGTCCAATGGACGAGATTGGAGAGGTGGAGCACGTTTTTTGTGCCTTGTGCACAAGTCAAGGAGTTGGTAGGATATTTGTGTGGAGTAAATCTCCACCCTACACTTGCCTTGCACTTGTCTTAATCTTGGCCATTGGTTGGCCACTTCTTGACCTATAAATACCCCCCTTAAGATGAAGAGTTCTTCATCCACAAATCTTCCAAGTCTTGAAAAATCCTCCTCTCCCTTTGTGAGCTTTTCGTCCAACACCCTTCCTCTCCTTGTGAGTTTGGCGAGGCCTAACCCCTAGCCTAGCGAAATCTACCCCCTCCTTGGTAGAAAAGTTGTCTTCTAGTATCGTTATAATGCCCAAAATACCTAGCCCAAATCCCTTAGTCTTTGGTAGAAGTTGTGAAGAACTTCTAAGGTTTCTTGGAGCTCTGGGCGTCTGACTTAGGAGCTAAACCTTGCTCAGTGCGACTTTATCTAGGATATTATTGGGCTTACCGAGGTAATAATCCTAACCCCTTTTTGAATTAGAGAATACTTCATGTTGTAGTATAAGGATAAGTATAAATACTTAGAAGAATATCACGAGAAAGAATTGAACTATTACCACAGTAGAAGGATTTAACAGAAGAATAATCACACGGTACTCACATAGAGTTTTCTGATGAACTTATATAGCTCATGGGTAGGGTTGTCTTTGCCCGACTTTCCGTAGAATTGTGAACCTCTGTTTAGAATGACCTCGAGTAGTCTTTGATAGATATCTGACTATTATAGGTGACTCTCTGCGCGACATATTGACTTGGCGGTGGTTTTTTTGAGAAGGTATGTGATTCTTCCTAAAGCATGATATTTTGCAATATATAGTACGGTGAGCGTGCATGTGTTAATCGAATAATACTTATGGCAATGCCTCGGCTTAAGCACGAATAACAAAGAAGCGAAAACATTTCAAAAGAATATCGAATCATTTTTAACGAAGATAAATAATTGGTTTTAAAACAAAGGCTTAAGAGTTATGCTAGCTTTATGGGAAGTTAGGTATAACAACTTAAGAATGATAAAAAGGCTGTTTACTTGTTTGTTTATAAAAGCCTTGTATTGATCTCTGTTAAGTGTAGTAAGATTGTTTGATAAGTAGACATATCATGATGCTACCTGTGTTAGTGTCTTGTAATGTTGTGTAAGGGGGTCATACTTGCTGTGCTTACGTTGCTAACCGGTAAGTCCGTTGTACTGTTACTGTATCACCTACCCCTTGACTATTATACAGGGCTTGCCCCTTGATCTTGGTCTATACGGCCTATGCGGTCGTGAGACTATGCGGAGCAGCGGTATGCTCGGGATTGATCATTCGGCGTCTAGCACGACGCGGGATTCCTATGCGGTCTGTTGAGACTATGCGGTCTTTTGAGGCTATGCGGGCTGCGGGAGCCTAGGCGGATGCCGGGGGTTGGCTGCCCCCGATGCGAGGGATACCTCATGCGGGTATGTGTGTGACCTATGCGGGCTGCGAAAGTCGGGACTAGGCACGCGAGAATGATACTATGGGCGATTGGCCTTGCTTGATCATTCGCGGCCTAGAATAGACACATTCTGATCTTTTATTCATTGTTGTTTGTGATGTGGCACTATGTGCAATTGAGCGATTGTATTTGTGAAAAGGTTTTAAATACTTTGATTTCATTTTAAAGTACTTTATAGTTTCACATACTTGGTACTGTTATCTTGACCTCCTTCGGGCTGCGTTAAATCTGCATGGTAAGAGGGCAGCAGTGCTAGATCCACATCCTTAGGATCTTTGCGTTGGTGTCGGGAGCTCCATCTTCTCCGAGGCTCTACTTTTGGGTATGATCTCCTGTATTGTAGATAGTTTTGTGATCGGGGTATGGCGGGCCTGTCCCGCCATAGTTGTTTACTTCCAGAGTGCATAGTACTATTATGCGGTTGGGATGTATCGCAAAACTTGAGTTATTTATATTATGCGAAAGGCAAGCTTTTCATCGATAAGCGTGTCTTATTTTATAAATCTGTTTCTGTCTTGTTTTATATTCCGTGGTTACTCGATGTATGACTACTTGGGTGCCGGTAAGGCACGATCACGGGCCGGGCGGGTCGTGACGAACCAGCTGTCGAACGCATCCACGAACTCGCACGCTAGTTAACTAAACTCAAGCCTAACACCTCGTGACCTACCACGGCGGGACCACCACAACCAGACCACCAAACATGCCGCGGGTTGACCCGCAACGTGGCCTCAACCAGACCCGGCAAGGCGCAAAATACCATCTCCCCGAAGGAACAATCTCACAAAACACGTTACAAAAACCTAGCGGTCTTCTTAGCTCAACTACCCTCTTTCCTTCCACACTACTCAGGGACTTATCCCACGAACATAGCTCACGTGCACTATGCACTCCTATAAGGGTCAAACATAATATACGTCTTTTACTCGAGATGGCTTTACCTCTAAGGTCTCTACGTATAACACTCTAAGGCTCACACCTTCTCTATCCCCCAAAATCTTACTCGGTTAACCCACCATGATTTCTAATCACAACTAACACACTGCTATCAGAACATAGCACTTAAGGTATACTCACCTTGAAAGTTACCGAAGGACCTACGCTCAGCCTCTTCTGCTGTCCTTGGTTAACCCGTCGATCTCTACGTTTTTCGGCCTGCTGTACATAAGCCCGTACACAGGCCATGCTCAAGCCCAACTGAAGAATTACTCTTGCACAACCCTCTCTTAGGTAGTCATCAAGACTCGTGGTACATCGGTATAATCTCTGGTAGCCAAATCCATAGCTAGTAACAGGGTCGCCTCTTTGCAATCTATATTCACTGTTCCCGGTCGTGGAACTGAAGGTTCAAATATCATGGACGCAGTAGGAACTGCCGTCGCCGTGCTAAACTCTGCTGGGGCTAGTGACGTCGCAGAAATCCCCGAATGAAGCACTACCCTAGGTAATGATTGGGCCTGTGCCCTCGCCACCTTCTGAACTCTACTCGCAGCTCCCTCGGCTGCCTTGCCTTGCCTCACGGGCGGGTTGCCACGCGGAGGCATAACGATAAGGAAATAATTTCGTCAGAGGTCCAACTTACAACACAGCTCTAAGGCACGATCTCAGAGTGAGAAGAATAGAAACCAATCCTAAATATCCTATAGCCTCACGATTATTGGTGTGGTGCACGCGATAATCAAGACTCTTGGATACTGATGCAGACACTTTCCGAGGATTAATCGCTCGATACCACTTTTGTCACGACGGAATCGGGCGTGGTGGTGCCTTACCGGGCACCTAGTGACACAACATCGAGTGTCAGCGGAACATAAAACATATACATGAAACAAGTGAAGTACAAAACGATGTCGAGGAAAACTTGCCTTTCGGCATATATAAATAACAACTTTTACAATCGAGCAGTTTAATCCTTTTTACCAACCACGCGGCGGTACTACGGACCTCTAAGAAATGATACGACAACAATGGCGGGGCGGGGCCGCCATACCACGAACGTAGCACCTACAACAACGGGGACTATACGAAGATAAGCCTCGGAAAGCGGAGCTTCCATGGTGACGTGACCACTAGAGCGAGGATCAACGGCGGTGTACCTTTACTGCGGCATGAGCGGCCCGAGAGGTCGATAACAGTCAAGTATGTGAAGCGAAAATACATCACGTAAATGAAATCATAGCGATCATATAAAGCGGGAGACATGTATGATAACAAACTACGATTTAACAAAGCGATCATGTCGATTCGGGGACTCACGCCTCAAGTCATCACTCAAGTATAACAATGGGTCTCGGGCCACAACATCAATCATGCGTGGAATACCTTCCTCAGCTGCCGTGATCTATGATATAAAAGCACCAAGGAACACATGAACACGGGTCCCACTGTGTCATCATAAAGCATGCGGGGTAAATGCGAAGGCATAGCCGCTACTAAAAACCCACGGTACCAACAAGGTCATGAATCGTATCATAAGATCTGTCTAGACCGTCACATGATCAAAGCGGCCACTTGCCCACGATATCGATATGCGCGTCTAACCACTGGAACTCCGTAGCTCGCGTAGGCCAATCTCACCGGCCGCATGAGGTATTCCCGCGTCGGTAGCTACTCCCGGCAACGTCACGGACGCGATCCGCATGGCCACATGGACCGCATGCCCATAAAGGGCGCGTACTAACACGGAACTCTCGTAGCTCCGCATAGGCCGGGACTGCGTGAGGTATTCTCGAATCATAGGTCCATCGACCGCTGAGTCTACCGCGTCGGAGCGCTTAACCCGGAATCATCTCAAGAGATGAGTGATGTAAAATACTAACACGACTTATCGTTAAGCAACATAAGCACAACAAAGGAAACCCTTTACACAACATCACAAGATACTAACACACGTAGCATCCTAGCATGTTTACTTATCAATCAACAAGAAAGTATTACTGGCTATCACAACCAACACAATCAAGTTATACACACAAGGTACTTTCTATATGCCAACAAGTTGGGTTTATCCCCAAAGTACTTCATACATTAACTCTTTAAAAGATCGTTACTTTCACAATGTCACACAATACCCGTAGTATAAAATAGAGTGACTATCCTTTTAAAGTAAATCAATTACTTCTCTTTGTAAAATCAAGTAGCAACATTCTTTTCCAATGATCAAGTTTGCCTAATTTCCAATGTTCAAGTTTCTCATTTTAGAAAGGTTTCGTAGTTCATAGTCTTATTCATTTAAGAATATAATTCTCCTTTAAACTATCTGAGAAACATAAGTCTTATATGTGAGTAGGATATTCTTGTTTATAACAATCTTATTACAGCAGCCATGATCTAGGAAATATCATTTTGTCTCATCTTAGCTTCTATGCAGATGGAAGTTTCTACTGGTTTTAATAATACTTAATTATTAAAAACATTTCCTCTTATAAACGCTGCAGTGGTTTGTCGATACACATTCTGATTTCCAAAGTCAGTAAAACATTCTTAAGACGTTATACCTAACTTTCCATAAAGCTAGCATAACTCTTAAGTTTTCAAAAACCCAAATATTTCTTCTTCTTTCAAAATGATTCAAAAATCTTTTGAAATACTTCAAGTTCTTTATTAACACATAACAAGCCAGTTATAGTTCAAATCAGTTACCTTTTAAAGACCACAAGTATTTTCTTACCAACATAAAGCTGTTATAACCAACTTCCCATAAAGCTGTTATAACACTTTATGTTTTAAACCACTCAAATACATTTAGCACGTATGCGTCTCACGTACTACATAGTTCACACATATCATGCTAGAAGAGATAGGAAGAGGTTCACATACCTCGCGACGAGTGTCGACTAATAGCAAGCGCTCAGTACTTCCAACCGTCGGCTACTCCTAAGCCAAGTAGATCGCGTCATCGTAGTACTTGACCTATAAGGCCACAGGCGCTTATTAACATTTAGATCTCAACGTAGAACATTCACCGAAAATTGGCAAGACTCCCCCGCGGCGTAAATCTCCTCCTCTAACGGGGCCGGCTACCAAGCCAACCAGGGGTGGGGTTATACATCTAACCCGAACGGTACAATTCTACTCGCGATCTTACTACACAAGTCTCATGTCTGATTCGATGCGATTCTTGAGCTTAAGTCAAAAGACATTGCCAACTAACCACGTTGATTCTATATATAGTATACTTCAACTATATATTCTAACAACATGTAATTTCCAATTACAATAGAGGACAAGATATTTACCTCGATAAGCCCATAATTATCCAAGTATAAAGTCGATCCGGGCAATCGTTTAGCTCGACTCGGCGCTCCCGGCTCTAAACCACCCAGAAGTTCTAACCAACTTCACACAATACTCAACGGACTATGGAGATTTTCCTAGGGTTTGGTTTTGTGGTGTGGGAAGTATAATAGTATTTAGGGCTTTTAGTATAGGTATAACCTTAGAATACTACAAGGTATACGGCTAAGGTAATTTGGGCATTACAACAATACTTTTGAGTATTTCTACACCACAAAGGGGGTATTATCTGAAAGCAACTAGGCTAGGGGTACACTCTGGCTAGCACCCCAGAGGGGGTGCTCTCGACCTGAGGAGGCCATGGCCGAACTCAACCTGAGGAGGGAGAAGGAGAGCTTTCAAGACTTAGGCAAATTTAAGGATGAAGAAGTTCATCAAAGGGAGGGGTATTTATACTACAAGCCAAGGCCAACCAATGGCCAAGATCTCGAAAACAAAGTGGGCCCCACAAAACCGTAAATTTCTCCCGTGGGCCCCACGTGACCATTTCCGAAAATAAAATTCCATAATTCTCTAATATTCCAGGAAGTCCGAATACCAAATCTGGGAATCCAATTCCCATTAACGAACCTTTTTCCTTCACAAAGACCGGAAACTTTTCCGTGGAAAAATCACCTCTTTCTTCCTTTCCAATCTTTCTGTCGTATTCTCGTACGTACGTCCTCGCATACATACCCTGGAACTACGGGGTATAACAGCTAGGTTGGTAGCCAAAGGATACCGACAAACCGAAGGTCTTGACTACTTAGACACGTACTCCCCAGTGTAGAGAATGACTTTCATAAGGGTGTTCATTGTCATTGCAGCACTGCATGATTTTGAAATCCATCAAATGTATGACAAGACAGCCTTCCTAAATGGTGATTTGGAAGAGGAGATATACATGGAACAACCCGAGGGGTATGTAGTTCCAGGACAAGAGAAGAAAGTTTGTAGACTTATCAAGTCCCTGTACGGGCTGAAACAGGCTCCAAAACAATGACATGAAAAATTTGATAGTACACTATTATCAAAAGGTTTCTCCATTAACGAGTGTGATAAGTGTGTCTACGTGAAAGGAAACTCTAACTCATTCATCATGATCTGCCTCTACGTAGACGACATGTTAATCACATGTAGTAGTCGAGCCTTGATCCTGGAAACAAAGAACATGTTAAAACAATGTTTTGACATGAAGGACATGGGTATCGCAGATGTCATCTTAGGAATTAAGATTTCTAAGTCATCTGACGGACTAGTGTCATCTCAATCTCATTACATAGAGAATGTCTTGAGAAAGTTTGAGACGTTTGACTGTCTGCCATTAATGTCACCAATGGATATAAATCAAAGCATTGATAAGAATCATGGTGCATCCGTGCTCCAGGAGCGATATGCGCAGATAATCGGCAGTTTGATGTATGTAATAAATTATACCCGACTTGATATCGCTTATGCCGTCAATAAATTGGCGAGGTTTACACGCAATCCCGAAGATGACCATTGGAAAGCCCTTAATCAAATACTCCGGTATTTGAAATATACAATGTCATACGGATTGCACTACTCGAGTTATCCAGCTGCACTAGAAGGGTACAGTGATGCAAACTGGATATCCGATATAAGGAACAGTGGGTATGTGTTTACAATTGGTGGTGGGGTTGTGTCATGGAAGTCCTCCAAACAGACTTACATCGCCCGATCCACCATGTAATCGGAGTTCATCGCTTTAGATACAGCATGTGAAGAAGCTGAGTGGCTTCATGACTTCTTGGAGGATATACCTTGTTGGGATAAACCCGTACCTTCGGTGATGAACCACTGCGACAGTCAGTCGGCATTAGGAAGGGCACAAAGTAGCATATACAATGGCAAATCTCGGCACATACGTCGGAGACATAAGACCGTTAGGCAATTGATCTTCATGGGTATTATCTCCATAGATTACATAAAATCAAAGGAGAATATAGTTGACCCTTTAACTAACGGATTACCCAATGATCAGATGGTTTGCATGTCTAGGGGAATGGGCTTATAACCCAAGCTATAAGGACCGATACGGTGGTAACCCAACCATACTGCTAGAGATCCCAGAAATTTGGTTTAATGGGAAAACTAAGTTGTAAAGGTCCAGTTGAGCGCTTACAGAAAAGCAAGAGCACTTCGGATATTGGTTCCTTATGAAAACTCTAATCCAAAGCCTTCCCGCGATAGACATTAAAGTGCTACATGCATGGTGGGTACATGTTAAGTGTCAAAGTCTTATCATAACACTCGAGAGTCGAGGTTAAAATAAGGATACTTTTAATGACTCCTAGCACTGACATAGTGGGGTACTGCAGGGTACCTTGTAGGATGTCACCTATTTAAGTGTGAGGACAGGCCACCTCAGTTGTACTCACTTAAGAATACAAGTGTGTCCACCGCCACAACGGACAAAACATAAGAAGAAACGAGAGATTTGACAGTTATTTGTGTCTTTATCATTGTCTTGGCATATACTAAACACCAACGGTTCAATACATCACGTTCACCGCTCAGTAAATATGCCCGATGGTAGTGGACTAGGAAAGGTTCAAAGCTGCGTGCTACCTATTCTGATGCAATATACTTCTGCTACTAGATTGCTAATGGTTGACACTCCGTGTGCACCAACACCTCTTTCAAGAGGGGATTGTTGGAAATTTTACCTAGTGGATTGAGTTTATCCCATCCTTAATTACTTGAACACATGGGGACCCGCATGTCGGAAATATGATTTCCACACACATGCATACGTCGTACAATGTCTAGCTAAATTTTACGTAGTGAAAGAGATGTTGGTACACATGTTAAAGTGTTCTTAAGTTAGGTAAGGATGAACGATTAATTGGCCAAATTAATGTGTCCTCCACGACGGTATAAGAAAAGAAGAGATGTGCAAAATACAGAAATTGGGGAAGAGTCGCAGCGCCGTAACAGGGTCGCGACACCGAGCCACGATGGGCCAGCGTCGCGGCGCTGCTTGATCAAGGGTCGCGGTGCCAAAAGTCCTGAGGCTCACTGCTTAGTGTCGCGGAGCCACCAGTGCAGGGCCGCGGCACTCCAGGTCCAGTGAACCGAAATCTCTCCAGAATCTTCTGATTCATGGACTGATTTGAAGGGCCAAATATCAGCCAACTTTTGGCATGATCAAGATATCTGTTGGTGAGATCTGTGCACCTCATTTAAGTGCATTTACATGGTATGTGAATGATCATTTTGCAACTATAAATAGGTGTCTCAAATTCAGATTTTATATCATCCATTCACATACAAAATCTGAAAATTATTGAGAGTCTTGCTTCTTCTTCTAGCAATCTCTTGTTCTTGTTTCTTCTTAAAGGATTCTCAAGTATTTGGCTTGTGCTTGAGAAAGTACTGTCGTTTTATCTTGAGAGACTATTACCCATCTACCGTAAGCCATTATATACGGGAATAATTTTGTCTTAAGAAAAGAGTGCTAACACTCCACTCATCTTTCAAAAAAAAATTGTTGAACGATGGTCTTTTCAGTACCTTCCTCCACTAGTATTAAAAAGGTAACATTTGACATATTCCTTGTGCTTTTCATTTGGAGATTTGTTTATTAATAAAAATCCACATACACTTTGTCCTGGTGGTAATAGTTTTTTTTTTTAAATAATTATTATACTTATGAAAAGAGTAAGTATTGAATGAAACAGTTGAGATTGCAAAGAGACAAGGAAACGCTAATTTTGAAGCCTGTTAAGAACTGTCGTGCATAGAGCTCACACAAGTACCCAATTTCATTTGCAACAGTCAAGTCGGTTGACATAAGGATTCGCTAGCGACTTCAAATATTTCTGAGCCACAGAGCAAATGTAAGCGACACATATTAATGGAGATACTCCTAAACTTTTTATTTATCTCAACACAAGAGGAGCTCACAAGTTGGTTCCAAGGTGCAACACACACGATGCCTTACTCAACAGGCAACCATGGCCATTCATACAGCCAAGACAATTACCTGACAAGGGACATTTTGTAGATACAAATACAATGCTAGTTTTTCGATCCGTACATTACGTGTGATATCAAGTCATGACAAATGAGGATTGCTCAGTTGATAAAGCACTTCTACGCACGATCAATAAGTTCAGGGTTCGAGTCACGCTGGAAAAAAAATATGAATACACTATAAATCCTCTAAAATGGAAGAGGAGGGACATGGGGGTAAAAAGAAAAAGTGAATGTCAAGTCATGTAATAGAGAGTTTTGTGAAATAAAATCAATATTTTTAAAATAAATCTTTGAAAACATAATTATATATGAAAAGACAAAACTTAAGATTTTGTTAATATGATCGATTATGGATCATTGTATGTGACTTGTTTGTAGATGTCAAGATAATTGGATATCGACTAAACCTACAAATATGAACAATCAAACTTTTAATTTGGTATATCATATAAGTGATTCTTTTACTTATTTTGATTTGATGAGATACAAACATTTAATAAAGTGTGTCTCAGTATTTCCTTGTAGATTATATTCCTATTGCGTCACACTCATAATTTTGCTCATGGTGGGACAAAGGCAAAATGAATGGCAAGGTGTGAGAGTTAGACAAATTTGATCATGACATAATGTCAAGGTTAGTACATTGTCCTTTGACATTTGGTCCAATGCGATTAGGTGTTGGAATGGAAACAATGTTGGGGTGAAAGGCAATAACTCCAAGTGAGGGAATGTTCTTCAGTGAGGGTCGTGTGGTGAGGAGATCATACGGGTTAGCAAAAGATGTGGAACATACACAACAAGACCTGCAGTATGCAATGACATGAGAAATGCAAGAAGTTAGCTATGTGTGAAGGACGGTCAAAGAGTTGACAAGGTCCAAGCATGTTAGCCAAAGTCCGAGAAAGAAGGAATGTGTGTTGTGGATTGTGGATGTGGCCAAAGTTCGTGTGAGTTTGCGGGATACGAGGGAAGTGTTACAACATATGTATGAAGATTTAAGGAAGAGTGTTAGCACAATTAGGTGTGGTGAAATACGTGGCCAAGTCATACAACACGGTAAAGGCACAAAGAGGCAAGTTGACAAAGTCCAAGGCACTAAGTTAGGTCCTATGATCAAGGGGCTTGATGCGGGTGGATATGGGTGGTTCCTTAGTACATGGGAGATGGTATAAGACACATACAAAGTATTCTGGTCCATCGAAGAAGGTTTGAACTTGGACAATTCCCAAAAGACCAAGTCAATCCTAGTTATTCAGAATGCTGTTGCGGTTCGGGTTCATGGTGGATTCAAGGTCAAACCATTGCATGGAATGAGGTGAGGTCTGTTTGGGGGTGTCCCGCAATGTGAGAGGGCCACTAACAAGCCAAGACCAAGTCAATATGATAGTTTTAGTGGCTTGTGTACACGTTACACCAAAACTAGGTTGAAGTGTGACAGAAATCTGCAAAACATAGTAAAGTGTTGGTTGTGTTCAAGTGCGGCTGAGTTGAGGGATAGGAGCTTGTAGAGATGACCAAGTCAGACCATGAGGTATACTGTCACGACCCGTTCCGGGGCCCGTGACTGGTGCCTTACCCGGGCACCCAAGTAGTCACACATCAGAGAAAATCAGCGGAAATAAAAACTTAACATGAACAAGAGATAAGATAATAAAACAGGCCAACCAAACGGTTACCTTCCAAGAAATATAAATACAATCTTTCAAACCGAACAGTTTAATCCTTTTTACAAAACCCTGCCCACAACAGTACTACAGACCTCTACAAATGATATGACAACCACGACGGGACAGGGCCCCGTCATACCCCTGAATGTAAGCACCTACAACAACAGGGGACTATACCAAGATAAGTCTCCGGAGAAATGGAGCTTCCCAAACGCTGAACTGTGACCCTAAGAGCGAGGATCAACGACTGGTGTACCTTTACCTGCGGCATGAACGCAACCCCCGAAGGAGAGTCGACAACAGTACCAAGTATGTGGCCCGAAAATCGTAAATGAAATCATAGCGATCTATATAAAGCAGAGACATGTATGATAACCAAACTACGATTCCTGATAAATAGCGATCATGTCAAGTCGTGGACTCACGCCTCAAAGTCATCACTCAAATATAACTATGGGTCTCACGCCCACAACATCAATCATGCGTGGAATACCTTCCGCCGCTGCCGGCGATCATGATATAAAAGTACCAAGGAATACACATGAACACCAGTCCCTGTGTCATCATAAAACCGTCTGGGGTAAATGCGAAGGCATAGCCGACTACTAAAACCACAGTACCAACAAGGTCATAAATCGTATCATGAGATCTGTCTAGATCGTCACATGATCAAAGCCGCCTTCGCATGATATCTAATGCGCGTCTAGCCTCGAACTTCCGCGACTCGCGTAGGCCACTCCATGGCCCCGTGAGGTATTCCCGCATCGGTAGCTACTCCCCGGCGACTTCACGGACTCGCGATCGCGTAGCCACATAGACCGCATGACCATAAAGGCCGCACTAACTCGAACTCTCGTAGCTCGCATAGGCCACACAAACCACAAGGTATTCTCGAATCATAGGTCACCTGGACTACCGAGTCTACCCCGCATCGGAGGCGCTTAACCCGGAAACATGTCAAGAGGTGAGTGATGTAATACTAGCATAACTGCCAGTTAAACAACCTAAGCACAACAAGGGAAACCCTTTACACAAACATAACAAAATACTAACACACGTAGCATCCTAATATGTTTACTTATCAAATCAACAAGAAGGTATTACAAGGCTATCACAAACCAATACAATCAAGTTATTCACACAAGGTACTTTCTTCTTTATGTTAACAAGTTCGGGTTTTTATCCCCAAAGTACTTCATACATTAAATCTTTAAAGATCCGTTCCTTTCACAAAAGTCACACAATACCCGTAGTATAAAAATAGAGTGACTATCTTTTTAAGTAATTCAAAACACTACTCTTTGTAAAATCAAGTAACAACATTCTTTTCCAAACGTTCAAGTTTGCCTAATTTCAATTACTCAAGTTTCTCATTTTCTAACGGTTTTGTAGTTCATAGTATTAATCACTTAATAATATAAATCTCCTTTAAAACAATTTGAGAAACATATACCTTATATGTGAGTAGGTTATTCTTGTTTATAACAATCTTATAACAGCAACCATGATCTAGGAAATGTAATATCATTTTGTCTCATCTTAGCTTCTATGCAGGTGGAAGTTTCTACTGGTTTTAATAATACTTTATTAGTCAAAACATTTCCCTTTATTAGCGCTGTTGTGGTTTGTTCGATACTTATTCTGATTTCCGAAATCAGTAAAACATTATTCCTTTTTAAAGACCAAAATACTCATTACTCACGAATGAGGTTTTTACAACATTTTTATCAAAATGTTAATTACCCAGTAAAACAAGTTAAGTCTCTTAACTTCTACAATCAATAAATCATTCTTTTACCTACATAGAGTCGTTATAACTAACTTCCCATAAGCTATTATAACACCCTATGTTTTAAACCAACCAAACTCATTTAACACACGTACGTCTACCGTACTACATAGTTTACAAAACATCATGCTAGAAAGGATAGGAAGAGGTTCACATACCTCGCGACGATTATCGACAATTAGCAATACGCTCCACAGTACCGTAACTCTGCTAGCCTTTTCCACTCTTTAAGTAGAATACGCTACTCGTAGTACTTCCACCTATATAGGCCACAAACGTCTATTAACATCTAAACGAACGGTTCCATATTCTACAGAAATTTCGGCAGCACCTCCCCCCCCGCAACCGCGTAAATCTCCTCCTCTATCGAGGCCGGCTATCAAGCCAACCAGGGGGGGTTTATACGTCTAGCCGGACGTGTACAAATAAAATCGGCCAAGCCTACTTTAAAGTACAAACTTTTCTACGTACGTCCTTACGTACATACTCTGGAAATACGGGGTATAACATATACAAATGAGAGGAAATTAAAAGATACACGTGGAGGTGTCTTCCCATTTCTTTAAACCAAAGCAACAACATATGGAAGACATGACTAGCACATTGTGTGTAGTGTGTTAGTGGTGTTGTAGTGTGATTTTGTTTTTTTCCTTTGTAAGCATTGTGTTGCCCCTCCCCTATACTATAAATATACTAGGTGTTAGCCTAGTTTAGGGAATCCAAAATGGGATCCAAGTATCCTAAGAGGATCACCCGAAATGTAACCCAAAAGTGAGGATCGCGTAGGATCCGAACTTAAGAGAAAATTGGTGAGGTTCATTAGAGAGTGATTCTAGTTGAGTCTTCCAATGGGAATCCGAGTTAGGGGTTCCAAACATGTATAGTGTTAGTCGAGGTTTGTCCCTTCGACTAAGCCAAGTGTAAAAAGCATAAGAGTGTCATTTGTACTTGTTCGAGTGAGGAATAAAATAAAGGTTGGACTATTGTTGTCCGTAAACGTTTTATGTGTTGTATTCCAAAAGCTATGTTCTTAGTTTCCATATGTTTAAAATCTTCCTCAAAGCTCTAAAGTTTACTTGACATTGAGTGAACTTTGAAGACGGCTTGGGTTGGCAAGCGTAGTTGCTAACTGCTGGACACCGTCGTAGACGAAATAAATTTACTCGTTCTACGGAGGTGTGACATTTGGTATCATAGCCTAAAGGTTCCTAAAAGGTGTTTAAAATATCCTAAAGGTTCCTAAGGTTCGGGACATGAAGCTTAGAATAGTTGGGGTCGATTGTTGTGAACAATGGCAAAAAGAACTTGCTTGGTGAAGAGAGTCGATGAGGCTATGATTTGGGTCAGTGTGACAAAATCCTATGATCTAACATTGTTTTGTGTCGGGGAAAATATTAGTGAACTTACTTCCCTAATATTGGACATGAAAAATGTGTCCGGTGAACCAAGTTCACCATTTCTTGTCGGGTTTGAGTGGTATTGACATGGTGAGGTGATACGCAATTTATACACACGCTAAACGCAAGTGCACGTATCGTGACAAGTAATATAGTCTAGAAGACCGAGTTATCGTCCTCAGGGATTAGTGTCCAATTACCAACCTCTATTTTGTAGTATCTATTTGGTAACCGATAATTTGATGGTTTGTTTATAGCTATGATTATAGATGCTAACTAAATTACTTTACTTCAGATATGATGGAAATAGGGCTTCCAAATCTCCTCAAATATCCGCTCGTTTTACTCGTTAATGCAAATAATTAAGGTTCTTCTTCTATTTTGAGATAGCAGGTTAACTAAGTCGTTTTATACTTCTGTTAAGGTAATATAAACACTCAACCCCAATGAAGAACTCTTCTATCTTTCGATGACAAGATTGACTACAAAGGAGGATTAAGAGTGTTACACCCCGTAAGTCCAGGACATGTAAAAGAGAATGCACGTAAGGAATCAAGACTTGGAATGGGTACGAACGGAAGAATTGTTTTTCCGACGGAAAATGTTCCGAACGTCGGAAAGGAAAAATGTTCGTTGTTGAGAATTGGATTCTCAAAATGCATTATTTGAAGAGTATGGAACTTATTATATTTATGGAAATTTATTTTTACGGATTTGGTCACGTGGGGCCCACACGAGAAATTTTACGTTTTGTGGGGCCCACGAGGGTTACGGAATTTTATGGACGAATGAGAAGGCAACACGTGGCACCCCCACACTTAGTCTTGGTCGAAATGTTGCAAGGGTAAAATGGTCATTTGACCTATGTAGATGATAAGTCTTGCAAGCTTGACATATTTGACCAAGTCAACTTGTCCACATAGGCTTGATCCATGTGATCTTCATCCAAGCCACACATTTGTTAATATCTAGACCCTTCAATGTGTTATATGTATCATACCAGTGCAAGACTTGGCTTTGGACACTTAGAAAAAATTGAAAAACTTTGAAGCCTCCACTAAGAGCTCTCGGGTTAGGGTTCTAAGGAACAAGAAAAATTTTAGTTTGTGATCCATTAGCCACAAGACTTAAGCCCAAGGTCCCTAAGGGTGTTGTAAGGATATCTCAATAGAAAGATTTCGGAAAAAACGCATTTTTACGTTAGTCGCAAGGCGGAAACTAATGAAGTTCTTCAACTTTGAAGTTGGAACTTGAAGATGGGTTCTTCATAGACTTCTAAGGAGTGCTTGGAGCGGATTGGAACTTAAGGAAAGGAGCTAAGAATTGCTAAGGCGCGACTTTGATTCTTGGAAATTTTTAAGGACTTATAAAGGTATAATATTGTCGTTTTAGCAATTAAGGTTTACTTATTATTGTAGTTATGGTTATTAGCAAGCATGAGTTATATATTATGAAGTTTGATTACTATATTGGCTATTGGAACCCGAATCCGAAAACTAGCATGTTTAGCCTTAAGATTGAAATTCAAGTTGATTATTCGTTTAAGTCGTCGCATGTTGTGTAAGGAGGAAATTGTAGTTGTTGAAGTTGTTTATAACTATATAACATGTTAGACCTTAGAACTTGGAATTTGGAAAAGGATTGGAAAAGACTTTGAATTGTTATTATGTAGTTGGCCGAGAAGGGCTTGGAGTTTTAAACTACTTGGTATGAATTGTGGGGCGGAATTTTACACGTATTGTAAGGCGTGTAATCCCCTTTGTTTGGTTGATTGTTTGGAGCCTTAAATGTGGCGTGTTGGTTATTGTATTCGACCTTGAAAAAGGTGGCAAAGTGAGTAGAAACAAAGGAGGTCTTTGCCGATTTTCCGTAGAATTAGAGACCGTACACTTAGTTTTATTCTCGTTAGAGACTAGAAGTTGATAGTCTTGTTGTGACCATTATAGGTTGACAACTACGTCTGGCGTATTCGGCAGCTTGTGGATTTAGCGAAAGGTATGTGAACTATCTCTCTTCTAGCATGATTCCTTAAGATAAAGAAAGTATTTCCTACTCGTAAATGATCAATTCCTTGGTTGTATTTGGATTGCATAAAGTAGAATTTGTTCTATGTACTTCCTTGATTGTACTTTGATGTTTAAATTGTAAGTTGTATAATCCATTGCCTTAGTGAAGTTTGGATTCTTAAAGAGTGGAAGTATTTTACTTAAAGTACATAGAGTCTTGAAAAGGAAGTGATTTCCAAATCTTTTGGCTAGTGCCTTAGTTCCAAAACCTAAAGGTCATTATAATGACTTTAGGGAAGTCAAAGGGGTGATTTACTTAATTGTTTTAAAAAGAGGAGAAATGACATGATTTAAGAGAAGTAACTTGTTTTAAAGGTGTGAGTTACTTGAGGTTTAAAAGTAGGAGAAACTTGTTTTCTAAATATTAAGAGACTTGAAGTATTTTGAAAGTTAAGAAACTTGATTTGAAAGTTTGTGATACTTGGTTTTAAGTATAAGTCTCTTAGTTATAAAAAGTATGAAATTGTCTAAAAACCATAAAGGGTTATAACGGCTTTATGGGAAGTTGGTTATAACGGCTTTATGGAAGGTTTAGAAAGTTGTCTATTTTGATTTTGGGCATAAGTTGCCTAGATTGTGAAAATTTGAAGTTACTTGGTTTCAAGCTTTGAAATGAGTTCTAAAAGTGCAGTAACTTACTTTGAAAAATAGACACACCTTGATACTACGGGTGTTAGTATCTTGGGGTTTTTACATAGAAAGGAGTCTTTGAAAAGAATGTACGTACGTAGTACTTTGGCTTGATTAATTGAGAATTTGTCTAAGTGTGCCTTGATAAGTACTTTGGCTTGTTTAATTGAGAATTAAACTAGATGACATTATCGTCCCAGAAATGGGCCGGGCAGTATACCTTTATGGGAAGACTATATGACATTGTGCTTATTGGTGTTATATTATATCATGGACTGCCGGCAGTGAGTAAGGATTCCACGGGCATGATTGATATTATGGGCGTGAGACCCATGGTTAGATTTTATAAATTACTTGAGGCACGCGTCACGACTTGTTATATTTGCTTATGTGTTGTATCGTAGGTTGGCTATCATACATGTCTCTGTTTTGTTTAGACATTATGATTTCATTACTGATTACTATTTCGCATACTTGGTACATTCTTCAGACCTCGCCTCGGGGCTGCGTTCATGCCGCAGTTTAGGTCTTGATTTGGTGATCGGCAGTGTAGGATCACGCTCGAGTTTTGGATAGCTCCTTACATTGGAGTTTATCTTTTTGGTATGAGTTCTTTCAAGATGTGCTTTTGTACGGCTATGGGTGCGGCGGGGCCTTGTCCGTCATAGTTGATATAACTCTTGAGGTCCTGTATTCATATGTGGGATTGGACTCGTATGCAGTGTAGTGTCTTTTGTTTATGTATATTATGGCAGCCTTGCTTTGCCTCTTGCACGCACGTTGGTTTTAAAAAAGAGGTGTTATTTAAATTTCCAATTTACTTAGTTGTTAAGGTAGAAGGGTGCCCGGGTAGGGCACCATCACTGAGGTTGGGCGTGACAGTGGTATCGAGCGATCGATCCTGAATGTCTGACCGTGTCTAGTAGAGTCTTGATTATCGGTGTGTTGCGCCACACCCATAAACAGGAGGCTACAGGACATTTAGGAGTTGGTTTCTATTCTTCTCACTCTAAGATCGTGCCATGAAATTTGTGTTAGTAAGATAATTCCTCTCCGACGTGATTTTGTATTCTGATTATGCCTCGAGGAGCGGCCGCCCAGAAGGGCAAAGAAGTAGCGAGAGCTACTAGTCGGACTCGAGAGAGTTGATAGGGCTCGTGCCTGTGGTATCTGGATGTTGTCGCGATCGTGAGTTCCTGCGCAGTTTTGAGGCCCAAAGACCGGAGCCTCGGTTTCTCGATTAGGGGAAGACTTTAGGGTCATGAAGGAAGCCATTATGTTATTGACCAAGATAGGCGTACTCTGATTTCAGTGAGAGGTTACTCGGCGGTCTGCAGACAGTGTACAGGGTAGATGGCCAGCGCGGAGATCTGCGTAAGAGGGCTAGACCGGTTGGTTATTCCGGTGAGTTTTTGGACGAGCAGCCTCAGCAGCAAGTGAGATATTCGTCCCAGCCTACCCAGTACATACCCCCGCAGCTCACAGGTGGGAGATTTGATCCCATAAGGTATTTAGGAGCCGGTCCAAGCTCCAGGGGTCGAGGTTCTCAGAGGAGCAGAGGACTTTCTCGGTCGAGGCCACCTATTCCTCAGTGTATCAGATGTTGTAAGCGTCATTCGGGGAAATGTCGTTATGACACTGATGGTTGTTATTATTGTGGTCGTCCGGGCCATATTCGGAGGGTATGTCCTTTTAGAAAGAGCACCGGTGAGGTGGCTCAGCCTATGAGGCCGATGGTTGATTCCCTTTCCTCAGCGGTTGTGTGTTCCCGAGCGGGGTGTTCGGATGTTAGCGGTAGTGGTAGAGGTCAGGGTGGAGTTTATAGTTCTGGCGGTCCTTCGAACCGCATGGATGACGCGACTACTGGACAGGATCAGGAAGCAACATCGCATAGGGTTACAGGTATATCTAGATTCTTTTGAATCATACGTGCATTGTTAGATTCAGATTTTGCCCTAGCGTATATGTTTTCCCTTTATTGCTAGAGTTGTAAAGTGATAGTACTCCAGAGGTAGGGATACCTTGATTAGTAAAGTGAGAAGTTAAGAATATTGACAAGAACGATAAGTGAACCGAGACTATAGTTGTATAGAGTTCACAAGTAATTACCAAATGTGATGTGAGACCGATAGGGAAGGATGTACAGTAGAAATACTTTGGCTTATGTGACGAACCTCTAGTGAATGGGAGGATAGGGTGAGAAGTACCTTGATCTAAGAGAGAGTTTTATTTCAAACTAAGGATGAGAAGTTAAGGGTGACGATGAGTCGGGTTATGGACTCATTTCGGGTCAGCCGATAGTATGGAATGGGGTGATGTCAGTTAGAAATGGTCCCGTTATGTGGTAGGGTCACGAGGGTGCTAGGCCCAAGTCTAGTTGATCGTTGTACGAGTTCGTGGATGCGTTCCACCGGAACTAGGTCGTAAGGACCGAGAAGAGCCTTAGCGGAAATTCTAGTAGCATATGGCCAAGTTTGGTTAGTAACTCGAGTTGGAGAAGAGAAACAAAATTTGAGATTTTGTACGTATACTAGATGAGTTTGAAAGTACGAGAAAGTATGACAAGTAAGGAAAGAAAGGAACCTTTAAGGATCCCGTGTTTGGGAAGACTGTAACCTTCCAGTTTTGTGAGAAGGGACCATGGTCGGAAGGTCCATTATTATGCTTACGTATGTTTTGTAGTGGCCATGTGTGGCATCGTTGGTCTGGTGCAGTTTTGATTGATAGGCATAGTATAGAGTTTATGCCGGAGTTGGTATAGATTGAAAACCGACTAAGAACATTCGGGGACGAATGTTTCTAAGGGGGGAAAAATGTTACACCCCGTAAGTCCAGGACATGTAAAAGAGAATGCACGTAAGGAATCAAGACTTGGAATGAGTACGAACGGAAGAATTGTTTTTCCGACGGAAAATGTTCCGAACGTCGGAAAGGAAAAATATTCGTTGTTGAGAATTGAATTCTCAAAATGCATTATTTGAAGAGTATGGAACTTATTATATTTATGGAAATTTATTTTTACGGATTTGGTCACGTGGGGCCCACCCGAGAAATTTTACGTTTTGTGGGGCCCACGAGGGTTACGGAATTTTATGAACGAATGAGAAGGCGACACGTGGCACCCCCACACTTAGTCTTGGTCGAAATGTTGCAAGGGTAAAATGGTCATTTGACCTATGTAGATGATAAGTCTTGCAAGCTTGACATATTTGACCAAGTCAACTTGTCCACATAGGCTTGATCCATGTGATCTTCATCCAAGCCACACATTTGTTGATATCTAGACCCTCCAATGTGTTATATGTATCATACTAGTGCAAGACTTGGCTTTGGACACTTAGAAAAAATTGAAAAACTTTGAAGCCTCCACTAAGAGCTCTCGGGTTAGGGTTCTAAGGAACAAGAAAATTTTTAGTTTGTGATCCATTAGCCACAAGACTTAAACCCAAGGTCCCTAAGGGTGTTGTAAGGATATCTCAATAGAAAGATTTCGGAAAAAACGCATTTTTATGTTAGTCGCAAGGCGGAAACTAATGAAGTTCTTCAACTTTGAAGTTGGAACTTGAAGATGGGTTCCTCATTGGCTTCTAAGGAGTGCTTGGAGCGGATTGGAACTTAAGGAAAGGAGCTAAGAATTGCTAAGGCGCGACTTTGATTCTTGGAAATTTTTAAGGGCTTATAAAGGTATAATATTGTCGTTTTAGCAATTAAGGTTTACTTATTGTTGTAGTTATGGTTATTAGCAAGCATGAGTTATATATTACGAAGTTTGATTACTATATTGGCTATTGGAACCCGAATCCGAAAACTAGCATGTTTAGCCTTAAGATTGAAATTCAAGTTGATTATTCGTTTAAGTCGTCGCATGTTGTGTAAGGAGGAAATTGTAGTTGTTGAAGTTGTTTATAACTATATAACATGTTAGACCTTAGAACTTGGAATTTGGAAAAGGATTGGAAAAGACTTTGAATTGTTATTATGTAGTTGGCCGAGAAGGGCTTGGAGTTTTAAACTACTTGGTATGAATTGTGGGGCGGAATTTTACACGTATTGTAAGGCGTGTAATCCCCTTTGTTTGGTTGATTGTTTGGAGCCTTAAATGTGGCGTGTTGGTTATTGTATTCGACCTTGAAAAAGGTGGCAAAGTGAGTAGAAACAAAGGAGGTCTTTGCGATTTTCCGTAGAATTAGAGGCCGTACACTTAGTTTTATTCTCGTTAGAGACTAGAAGTTGATAGTCTTGTTGTGACCATTATAGGTTGACACTTCTACGTCACGGCGTATTCGAAGCAGCTTGTGGATTTAGCGAAAGGTATGTGAACTATCTCTCTTAGCATGATTCCTTAAGATAAAGAAAGTATTTCCTACTCCTTAAATGATCAATTCCTTGGTTGTATTTGGATTGCCTAAAGTAGAATTTGTTCTATGTACTTCCTTGATTGTACTTTGATGTTTAAATTGTAAGTTGTATAATCCATTTCCTTAGTGAAGTTTGGATTCTTAAAGAGTGGAAGTATTTTACTTAAAGTACATAGAGTCTTGAAAAGGAAGTGATTTCCAAATCTTTTGGCTAGTGCCTTAGTTCCAAAACCTAAAGGTCATTATAATGACTTTAGGGAAGTCAAAAGGGCGATTTACTTAATTGTTTTAAAAAGAGGAGAAATGACATGATTTAAAGAGAAGTAACTTGTTTTAAAAGGTGTGAGTTACTTGAGGTTTAAAAGTAGGAGAAACTTGTTTTCTAAATATTAAGAGACTTGAAGTATTTTGAAAGTTAAGAAACTTGATTTGAAAGTTTGTGATACTTGGTTTTAAGTATAAGTCTCTTAGTTATAAAAAGTATGAAATTGTCTAAAAACCATAAAGGGTTATAACGGCTTTATGGGAAGTTGGTTATAACGGCTTTATGGAAGGTTTAGAAAGTTGTCTATTTTGATTTTGGGCATAAGTTGCCTAGATTGTGAAAATTTGAAGTTACTTGGTTTCAAGCTTTGAAATGAGTTCTAAAAGTGCAGTAACTTACTTTGAAAAATAGACACACCTTGATACTACGGGTGTTAGTATCTTGGGGTTTTTACATAGAAATGAGTCTTTGAAAAGAATGTACGTACGTAGTACTTTGGCTTGATTAATTGAGAATTTGTCTAAGTGTGCCTTGATAAGTACTTTGGCTTGTTTAATTGAGAATTAGACTAGATGACATTATCGTCCCAGAAATGGGCCGGGCAGTATACCTTTATGGGAAGACTATATGACATTGTGCTTATTGGTGTTATATTATATCATGGACTGCCGGCAGTGAGTAAGGATTCCACGGGAATGATTGATATTATGGGCGTGAGACCCATGGTTAGATTTTATAAATGACTTGAGGGCATGCGTCCCTGACTTGTTATGACTGCTTATGTGTTGTGTACTGTAGGTTGGCTATCATACATGTCTCCTGTTTGTTTAGTATTATGATTTCATTCACAGTGCTTTCATCGCATACTTGGTACATTCTTCGTCTTGACCTCCTTGGGCTGCGTTCATGCCGCGAGTTTAGGTCTGATTTGGTGATCGGCAGTGTAGGATCCTGCCGAGTTTTGGATAGCTCCTTCATTGGAGTTTATCTTTTGGTATGAGTTTTTTGATCTGAGGCTTTGTATGCAACTATGGGTGCAGCGGGGCCTTGTCCGTCATGGTTCATATAACTCTTAGAGTGCGTATTCATATGTGGGATTGGACTGCGTATGCGGTGTAGTGTCTTTTGTTTATGTATATTATGGCGGCGCATCGGCTTTGCCCACGCGTACGTTGGTTTTTAAAAAAAAAGAGGTGTTATTTAAATTTCCGCAATTTACTTAGTTGTTAAGGTAGAAGGGTGCCCAGGTAGGGCAGCAGTCACGGGCCCGGGGTTCGGGGCGTGACAAAGAGCAATAACCTATTAAGCTACACAAGTATCGGGGTACTTTCGTCCACGATTTAAACCTATGTTTATTCAACTATAGCATATTCACAATCTCCTCTTTCGGTTTTCGATTAGAAATCATATAAGTTATGATAATTAGTGATCAATTAATTACTAAGCAATCAAAACAATTATTGAATAAATCTCAACCATAATAAGAAGGAACCTCATGCGTTAATTCATAAGAACGAGGTTCAAGCGATTCGACATGGTAAGCCCTAAATTAAGTTAGTTCCTAGCCATAGACATGCCAAGAACTAAAATAATATCCAACATATACTAAAAAGAAATAAAGTAAAGAACATGAAATTACTCAAAAATAAGTCTCCAATCTTGATCTCAAGTTGTGATGAATGGTAAGGTATGGAACTCTCTCAAATCTGACCTAAGAGGTCCTTTTATATCCTCAAAAACGTGCAAAACCTTTTCCTTCTTGGCCTTGGCCCAATCCTATTCGGATTTGTCAATTTTCCCGCGTCGGCGCCGCGGCCCTGCAACCGGCGTCGTGGAGCCGAAACTTCTGCGGTTGTTCTGCTTCTTGGGCGCCGTGGCTCTGCTTCTGCTGATTGTCTGGCGGCGCCGCCCTGTTTCTCGCCCGGGTTGTCAACTTTTTAGCTTTTTGAGCTCTGAAACCTCTGTTTCTGCCATCTTTTCGTTCCTTCTCACCAATGTGCCACTTTAAACCATTGTGACTTAAAAGAAAGAAAATCTATCCTAACACGACATATATTTGTACAGAAATTGGCAAAAGACTAACTAAAAATGACTCAAAAGGTGTATATAAAATACACCGATCAAACACCCCTAAACTTAACCTTTGCTCGCCCTCGAGTAAAGATAAAAAAAATAGAAACAAAGACACGAAAGAAAAGAAAATAAAATGACTCAAAGACATTGATCAATTTGTTGTATCATTGTTACTTAGAAAAGCATGAAGGTTAGTAGAATAATATGCAAGAACATATAGCATGGATTTTTAGCATTCTAAACACATAAAGTCAGATATTTCGCAAATTCAATTTAATCATGCTCAATGGAAGTAAGAATACCTAACTATGCATGTTAATTTCAAAATCATATGGCCTGTTCATTTGCTATTATACTCCACTAGTCATGGATATACACATTAGAGATCATCAGGGTTTTTCAGGGTTGTAATGTAGTCTTAGGCCGAGGTAGGTAAAAATAGGCTTTAGGCTCAATATTACGTATCATAAGATCTTTTGCTTTTGATTCTTCATTTTTCTTTTGATTTTCTTTTTAACCTCATACTATCTTTCCCCTCTTTTGTTTTGAGAGAATAAGGTGTCTGATGAATAGTAGGCACCCCCAAACTTAGGCTTTTGCCTATTTATGATTACTTTTCATTGGGGTGCATCAAAATTGTTCACTCTTTTTTTGTCTCTTTTCAACACATTATATTCCAAACACATCAATTTCTTCACTTATGGCACAAGTATGGAATTATAGGGTGTCAAAGAAAGATCTTATTTTTAGGCTCAAAGGGGCTGACTAGGGATACAATTTTTATGTCAGGGATAGGTAAAAAAAATGGTAAGAAAGGGCTAACAAAGAAATGTCTGAGTCATCTCCCTAACATGCATATCCTAACTATTTCACCTCAAATAGCAAGCAAGCAGACACATAGGTTTAATCACTAACAATGCATAAATCAAGCATGATACCCCAAATAGTTTGACTTTATGAATTTTTGGCATATCTGACCTAAGTGTTCAGATGGTTGCTTCTAATTCTATTACATTATTCAACTTTACTTCACTAGGCGTTTTAAGCAACTACAACATGCATGATCATAAAAAAAAATTAGACTCAAATAAACATAGAAAATAACACAAAAAGACTCAAAAACACATCAAAAATAACTAAAAACTCCCCCCCCCCCCAAACTTAAATCACACATTGTCCCTAATGTGTGCAAGACTCAAGAGTAAAAGAAAAACGGGACAACTTACAAACTTGGTTTAAAATGGTGGCGGTGGCGACGGATAATGCATGTACCACTGATTAAACAAGAAACTCATCTCATCAAATCTTTGGTTCAACTGTTGTTGCTCCTGTCTTATTTCTTGCAGTCCTTGCCTCAGGTCCTGTTGACCTTGTATCATCATGTCAAAACTCTGCATCATCCTCCGCTGGTTCATGAGCAACTGCTCCATCATAGGCACCGGAGGTTCCAATTCCAGGGGCTGCTGGCGACTGCTACCTGCCTCATGCTAAGCCTCTGTCTCAGACTCATCCTCATCCATGGCAGCCTCTGTTGGTGGTGGTGGAATGTTATACCCCGTATTTTCCAGAGTATGTACGTGAGGGCGTACGTATAAAAGTTTAAGCCTTAAGTTAGGCAAAGACCGAAAATTTTTGTTCACAACTACCGAAAAGAATCGTTTTTTTGACGAAACGTTTTACAAAGCTTGCGAGGGGAAAAATACGGCTATGTCATTTATAATTTTTGCGGATTTTTCCGAGAGACGAAATATTTTGGACCAACAAGAGGGCGACACTTGTCACCCTCAAGGTTGGCGGATTCTTGGCCGATTGGTGCCTAGTTTTGTGCCTTGTTTTGTGCCTTGTTTTGTGCCTAAATCATGGGTCAATGTTTGTGAGGGAATTGTGGAGTAGGGATAGGGGGCACTTGGGCAAATCTTGGCCCTCCACTTGCCCCCCCACTTGGCTTGATCATGGCCATTGAACTCCCTATAAAGCCCCCCCCCCCCTTTGTGAAGACTTCTTCATCCACAAATCTCTAAGTCTTGAAATCCCTCTCCCTCCCTCTCTATGGTTTCGTCCAAAGCCCCCCCCCCCCCTTCCCCCTTTGTGAGGCCCCTTGGCCGAGAGCCCCATCCCCCTTTGTGAGGCCCCTTGGCCGAGAGCCCCATCCCCCTTGGCCGAAAGTATCCCCCCCCCCCCTCCTAGGGGTGCTAGCCGAAACCTACCCCCCCTCCTTGTGGTGTTGTTCTCGTGAAAATACCCCCCCCCCCTCTTGGTAGAAAATACTCTCCAAGTATTGTTACTATACCAAAATACCTTAGCCTTATACCTTGTAGTATTCCAAAGTTACCTCTATACGTAGAGCCCGGAAATACTACCTTATGTCCTTTTTATCTCAAAACGAAACCCTAAGGAAAATCTTCATAGCCGGTTGAAGTACTAAGTAGAAGTTGCGTAGAACTTCTAAGGGTTGTTTGGAGCGGGTTGGAGCGCCCAGAGTAGGAGCTAAACGTTGCTCAGGATCGACATTTAAATCTTGGATAATTTTGGGCTTATCGAGGTAAATACTCTTGACCTTCTATTGTAATTAGAGTTTGCATACTGATGAAGTATAAGAATTAATGTATAAGTTATATACAAGGAAGTTATATAAGAAGATAATTGAACTGTACTTACATAGAATTTGTATTCTGATGAAACTTGTGAAGTTTGTGGTGGGAAGTCTTGCCAATTTTTCGTAGAATCTTGTATCTAGATTTATTCTACCGAGTAGTCTAGACATTGATAGACTTGTATAACCGTTATAGGTTGAAGTACTGTGAGTAGCGTATTCTACTCGAAGGGTGGAAAAGACTAGCAGGATTACAGTACTTTGGAGCTATTTGCTAATAGTCGATAATCGTCGCGAGGTATGTGATTCTTCCTATCCTCTTGAGCATGATATTTTAAAAGAATATATATGTAGTACGGTAGACGTACGTGTGTTAACTACGGCAATGTCTTTTGACTTAAGCCTGAATAATAAGAATCTTGAAGTATTTCAAAAGAATTAAGAATCCTTTTTGAAAGAAGAAAATAATACTTGGTTTTAAAAGCTTAAGAGTTATACTAGCTTTATGGGAAGTTAGGTATAACGACTTAAGAGAAGTAAAAAGAATGGTTTTACTGAGTTTAGAAGTTAAGAGGCTTGATCTTAAAAGATAAGAGACTTGACTTAATTGGATTAATATGAATTTTGTTAATGAGTGTGAAACCTCATTCGTGAGTAATGAGTACTTGGTTTTTAAAAGGAATAATGTTTTACTGATCTCGGAAATCAGAATAAGTATCGAACAAACCACAACAGCGCTAATAAAGGGAAATGTATTGACTTATAAGTATTATGAAAATCAGTAGAAACCTCCATCTGCATAGAAGCTAAGATGAGACAAAATGATATTACATTTCCTAGATCATGGCTGCTTTAATAAGATTGTTATAAACAAGAATAACCTACTCACACATAAGGCATATGTTTCTCAAATTGTTTAAAAGAGAATTATATTCTTAAGTGATTAAGACTATGAACTACGAAACCTTTCGAAAATGAGAAACTTGAACGTTTGGAAAATAATGTTGTTACTTGATTTTACAAAAGGAAGTGTTTTGGTTTACTTAAAAAGATAGTCATTCTATTTTTAGACTACGGGTGTTGTGTGACTTTTGTGAAAGATACGGATCTTTTAAAAAGTTAATGTATGAAGTACTTTGGGGATAAAACCCGAACTTGTTAACATAAAGTAGAATGTACCTTGTGTGAATAAACTTGATTGTGTTGGTTTGTGATAACCTTGTAATACTTTCTTGTTGATTTGATAAATAAACATGTTAGGATACTACGGGTGTTAGTATCTTGTGATGTTTGTGTAAAGGGGTTTCCCTTGATTGTGCTTATGTTGTTTAAACGATAAACTGTTATGTTAGTATTATATCACTCACCTTGACTTGATCCCGGGGGTTAAGCTGCCCTCCGATGCGGGGTAAACTCAGGCGGGTTTGTGTGACCTATGATTCGAGAATACCTCATGCGGGTCCAGGGGGCCTATGCGGAGCTACGAGAGTTCTAGGTTAGTGTGCGGGGTTATACCTCATGCGGTCTATGTGGCCATGTGGACTGCGAGTCCAGGACGTTGCCGGGGAGTAGCTACCCTCGATGCGAGGAATATCTCATGCGGGCCATTGGAGTGGCCTATACGGAGCTGCGGGAAGTTCCAGGACTAGACGCGCACATTAGATACTGCGGGCGAGTGGTCAGCTTCGATCATGTGGCGGTCTAGACAGATCTCATGATACAGTTTATGACCTTGTTGGTACTGTGGGTTTTAGTAGTCGGCTATGCCTTCGTACTTACCCCGTACGGTTTTATTATGACACAGGTGGGACCTGGTGTTCATGTATTCCTTGGTGCTTTTATATCATGATCGCGGTGAGAAGGTATTCCACGGGCATGATTGATGTTGTGGGCGTGAGACCCATAGTTGTATTTGAGTGATGACTTTGAGGCGTGAGTCCCGACTTGACATACCGCTTATTTATTGTGGAATGTAGTTTGGTTATAATACATGTCTCCTGCTTTATATAGACTTCTATGATTTCATTTACTGTATTTTCGATTTCACATACTGCACTGTCTTGACCTCGCCCGGGCTGCGTTAAATGCCGCAGGTAGAGGTACACCAGTCGTCGATCCTCACTCTTAGGATCACAGTTCAGCGTTTTGGGAAGCTCCGTTTCTCCGGAGGCTTATCAGTGGTATAGTCTCCTGTCGTTGTAGGTACTTACATTCAGGGGTATGGCGGGGCCCTGTCCCGCCATTGTTGTTATATCTTTCTTAGAGGTCTGTAGTACTGTTGTGGGCAGAGTTGTAAAAAGGATGTAATTGTTCGGGTTTAAGTTTTTATATATATATGCCGAAAGGCAACTTTTCTTCAGATAATTGTTTCATATTTCATGTCTTGTTTTATATTCCGCTGATTACTCTGATGTATGTATCACTAGGGTGCGGGGTAAGGCACGATCACGCCCGAGTTCGGTCGTGGCGATGGTGGTGTCTTGGTCTCCTTCTTCTTCTTTGGAGGAACTGGTTCTGGGAAGGCGTGCAATATCCCATATATCACAGGAGGTTGACCCTTCTCATATGTATCAGTAGCTAGGGTTGGGACTCCATGTCTAGAACATAAACTGCAAATAAGTGATTCGTGTCCCAACCCACGTGTAGTGACCAACCTACTGGTTTCTCCAATGTTCTGCAATATCTCCTTCCCAACATCAATCGTCTTCCCTTCCATAATTCAATATATCATCTTTATTATATCCGCTGACACTCTGGTGAAGTGCGTCGATGGAATCAGGCGGGCACTGACGAAATATAACCAACCCTTGACTGTTTTGTTGAACTGACATCTGCTCAGTCCTCTTGATCCATTTCGTGCAATATCATACTCAGCCCCAGGGTAGCATAATGTGCTTGCGACGATATCCCAATCGATATTGTTGGCATCTCTAGACCAAGTTCTGAAATAGCTTCGATCATCGCCTCTTTCTTCAACATCAGTTGTTCTTAATAGCTCATTCACCACCTCAGCCATCACAGGCACATACTGTCCTCTCACAAAGCATCTACCATTTACCCGTTCCGGAAAGTTAGCATAGAATTCTTTCACCATTACGGTGTTCTGTGGTACTATTCTTTCCGGATTAACAAATCTCTTCCACCCAATGGCCTCTATCATTGTCCGAATAGGCTCATAGACATCGTCATTCTCAAATGGCTCCCTTTGGTACTTCATTCCTCGCTCAAGTATCAAGTGTCTAGTACTAAGTTTGTAATATCCGTCTTCTGATTTTTGACTAAAAAACCTAGTAGTGTCATATTGTGGAACGGAGGCGGATGTGAAAGCTCTTTTTTTTCTGGAAGACATTTTGGAAAATTCTTCTTCAGCGTTTCCTTTGTTTTAGTGAGATTACCCAGCAACTTTCAATCACATCAATCAACACACAGCGTAAGCAGCAAAATACAACATCATTCAACCCCCAAACATCACTCAAATCACAGGTACAACACCCCAGATCACTACGTACAATCATACCGCGAAATTTTCACACCAAACTTCAACACACCCCACAATATCCACCAATAAAGCACATCCCCAAACTTATGAATTACCTCCCCTAATTGCTTTGAAAATTTCAAGAAAAGTGATGAAAGTTACCTTGGACGGTGTTCTTCAAAATTTTCTTGTTCCTAGTGATGGATTGAGGCAATGGAATGAGGGTTGTTGTTTAAGATGGTTAAGATTGCAAGGAATTGAACTACTTTGGTTGTGATTGAGTTTACTTTGTGGAAGATTTTTGAGTAATGGAGGCTGATTTTGTGAGTTTTGGAGAGGGGAAGGATTTTGGGTTTTTGATTTGAATGAGGGAAATCGAATTAGGGCTCTTTTAATTTCAGTTTTTCCATCGCGGCGTCACGGCCCTGAGATCGGCGTCGTGGAGCCCAAACATCTGCGATCCTCTGAAGTTCCAGAGTCGTGGCGCTCTGATTTGGCACCGCGACGCCCAAACTTTAGAGACCTTCTAGACTTTCGGCACCGCGACTCTCTGATTCGGCGCCGTGGCGCCCAACTTCCTGTGCCTTTCTGCATTCTTGGCGCCATGGACCTCTGCTGGGAGCCGTGGCGCCGAGCCAATTTCCTCCTCTCTCACATTTTTCATCCTCAACTTTTTAGCTCTGTACCTGTCATCACAACATGTAAACAATACCTTCCGTGAGACTGTTCTAACTAAAACTAAATTGCATAAAATTTAAAAACCTTGGGTTGCCTCCCAAGTAGCGCTGTCTTTAACGTCTTTTAGCCGGACGCAGGTTTCTTATCAAGAGGCATGGGGTAACTTAACCCCACAACCTACCCATTACATAATCATTTTTTTCTTTCGCCTTCTGTTTTTCTTTTTCTCATTTTTCTCAAAAGAATGTTTAGCTTTGCTCACTGTCTTGTGGTGATTTCCTTTGCTTTGCTTTGTCTTGACTCAGTGATGTGCTATGATGATCGCAAAACACTTGCTTGTGACTGGGGGTTCAACGATGTGTTTAAACACCTTGAACACCATCTCTTCATCCTCAATTCTGAGTGTCAGCTCGCCCTTTTCCACATCAATCAAGGCTCTCGATTTGCGAGAATGGTCTTCCCAATATGATAGGGATTTCATCATCTTCCTCCATATCAAGGATGAGGAAGTCCGCAGGAAAGAAGAATTTCCCCACCTTAACCAATATGTCTTCAATTATTCCCCTGGGATGCACCACTATCCTATCCGCCAACTACAAGTTCACAGTGGTTGGTTTGGCTTCACACAAACCCAACCTCTTGAAAATGGACAAGGGCATGATATTTATGTTGGCCCTCAAATCACACAGGACCCTGTTACATGTCACCCTACCAATTGTGCAAGGCAATGTGAAGATCCCTGGATCCTTAAGCTTGGGGGACAGTTTCTTCTGCAAGGTGGCACTGCATTCCTCTGTCAATGCCACTGTCTCATACTCAGCTAGCTTCTTCTTCTTCCCAAGAATTTCCTTCATAAATTTGAAATAAGTAGGAATTTGCTCCAACGCCTCAATGAAAGGGATGTTAATGTGCAGCTTTCTAAATACCTCCAAGAGCTTGGAGAATTGTTTATCAACTGCTTTTCATTGCAACCTCTGAGGGTAAGGAATCTTCTCTGTGTATTCCCTCACTGGAACTGTTGGAGCCTTCTCTAAAATAGGGCGGTCCTCAGTAACCCCCTCCTTCTCTGCATCTACTCTCTGCTCAACTCTCTGTTCTACCATGGGCTGAGGTGTAAGATGTTCTAGTTGCTTCCCACTTCTCAGCTGCATGGCCTGACACTGCTCTCTGGGATTCATCTTTGTATTACTAGGAAGAGTGCCCTGTGGCCTGTTATTTGCCATCTTTGATAGTTGTCCCACCTGTGTCTCCAAGTTCCTGATAGAGGATTTTGTCTGCCATGGCGGGTTTGTGAGTCATAAGTGTCAGCAAAGTGCTCATGATTCATCGGCTTTTCTTGTGGAGCGGGTGTCTTTGTTGGGAAGGTGAGGTGCGTTAAATGGTTCTTGGATTACGGTATTGGCCTCAGAACTGGTTATGTTGCTCTTGATCACCCCTCTATGAAAAGTTAGGGTGATTCCTCCACCCTGGATTGTAAGTATTTGAATAGGGGTTGTTCTGGGGCCTTTGGTAATTCCCCACTGCCTGACATTCTGCTTGTTCAATAGGGATATTGTTGGGGTCTGCTGATGGGCACCTATCAAAAGTATGAGGACCCCCACACATCTCACAATTCATTGGCATCTGAACTGCATTCACTGACACTGTGTTCTGCTGCAGTTGCTTGGTCAAGAGAGCAACATGTGCATTTAACGTTGTAATGGCATCGATCTCATGAACTCCTATCGCTCTCCTTCCATTTACCCCTCTATCATCTGTCACATGGTTATTGGTGACCATGTCTTCTAGCAAATCATGGGCCTCATGTGCTGTCTTCTTCATGAAGGTTTCACCTGCAGTTGCGTCAATGATGGTTCTTGTGGTCCCACTTATCCCATTATATAAAATATGGACCAAATTCAACAGCTCAATGCTATGATATAGACACTTTCTCTGCAGATCTTTAAATCTCTCCCAAACCTCATAGAGTGACTCTCCATCGATTCGGCTCATACCGTTGCTTTGGGCTGATGGAAAGAACTTTGCCAAGAACTTCTGTGCCAACTCCTGCCATGTGAATATAGAATCTGTAGGCAGAGAATTCAACCAAACCTTTGCCCTTTCCGTGAGTGAGAAGGGGAAAATCCTCAATCGGATGACGTCGTCAGTAACGCCATTATACTTGAAAGTTGCACACAGCTCCAAGAAATTTGCTATGTGCATATGAGGGTCTTCAGATGACAACCCTCCAAATTGAACTGTATTTTGCACCATACTCAGGATCGCAGGCTTGATTTCGAAATTATTTGCTCCTATTGTTGGGAGCCTGATGCAAGTCTGTGCTTCATTCACCCTTGGAGGGTTGCCATATGAAGACCCTCATATGAGTATGGTGCAGATGAGAGAAGCTTGGGAGATTATGTGCTGCCAAGGGTGAATGGAGCACAGACTTGCATCAGGCTCCCAACAATAGGAGTAAATAATTTTGAAATCAAGCCTGCGATCCTGAGTATGGTGCAGAATACAGTTCAATTTGGAGGGTTGCCATCTGAAGACCCTCATATGCACATAGAAAATTTCTTGGAGCTGTGTGCAACTTTCACGTATAATGGTGTTACTGACGCCGTCATCCGATTGAGGCTTTTTCCCTTCTCACTCAGGGAAAGGGCAAAGGTTTGGTTGAATTCCCTGCCTACAAATTCTATATTCAGATGACAGGAGTTGGCACAGAAGTTCTTGGTAAAGTTCTTTCCACCGTCCAAAGCAGCTAAGCTGAGAGGAGAACTGAATAATTTTTACCAGGCTGATGGAGAGTCACTTTATGAGGCTTGGGAGAGATTTAAAGATCTGCAGAGAAAGTGTCCACATCATAGCATTGAGCTGTGGAATTTGGTCCATATTTTCTACAATGGGCTAAATGGGACCACAAGAACCATCATTGACGCTGCTGCAGGTGGAACCTTCATGAAGAAGACAGCACATGAGGCCCATGATTTGCTAGAAGACATGGTCACCAATAACCATGTGACAGATGATAGAGGGGTAAGTGGAAGGAGAGCGATAGGAGTTCATGAGATCAATGCCATCACAACGTTAAATGCACAGGTTGCTCTCTTGACCAAGCAACTGCAGCAGAACACAGTGTCAGTGAATGCAGTTCAGATGCCAATGAATTGTGAGATGTGTGGGGGTCCTCATACTTTTGATAGGTGCCCATCAGCAGACCCCAACAACATCCCTATTGAGCAAGCAGAATGTCAGGCAGTGGGGAATTACCAAAGGCCCCAGAATAACCCTTTTTCAAATACTTACAATCCAGGGTGGAGAAATCACCCTAACGTTTCATGGAGGGGTGATCAAGCGGCGTAACGATTCGAGGCCAATATCGAATCAACAACCATTTAACCAGCCTCATCTTCCCAACAATTAAGACACACGCTCCACAAGAGAAGCGAGCCAATTGCGGCAGCAAAATTGCTGACACTTACGAATTCACAAACCCAGTTCATGGCAGAGACAAGGTCCTCTATCAGGAACTTGAAGACGCAGGTGGAACAGCTAGCAAAAATGGCAAATAACAGGCCACAGGGCACTCTTCCTAGTAATACAGAGATTAATCTCAGAGAGCAGTGTCAGGCAGTATAGTTGAGAAGTGGGAAGTAACTAGACCAGTCTACACCTCAGCCTGTGGTAGAACAGAGAGTTGAGCAGAGAGTAGATACAGAAAAGGAGGGGTTACTAAGGACCGCCCTATTTTAGAGAAGGCTCTAATAGTTCCAGTGAGGGAATACACAGAGAAGATTCCTTACCCTCAGAGGTTGCAAAGGAAAGCAGTTGATAAGAAATTCTCCAAGTTCTTGGATGTATTTAGAAAGCTACACATTAACATCCCTTTCATTGAGGCGTTGGAGCAAATGCCTACTTATTTCAAATTTATGAAGGAAATCATTGGAAAGAAGAAAAAGCTAGCTGAGTATGAGACAGTGGCATTGACAGAGGAATGCAGTGCCATATTGCAGAAGAAACTACCCCCCAAGCTTAAGGATCCAGGGAGCTTCACATTGCCTTGCACAATTGGTAGGGTGACATGTAACAGGGCCCTGTGTGATTTGGGGGCCAGCATAAATCTCATTCCCTTGTCCGTTTTCAAGAGGTTGGGTTTGGGTAAAGCCAAACCAACCACTGTGAACTTACAGTTGGCGGATAGGACAGTGGTACATCCTAGGGGAATAATTGAAGACGTATTGGTTAAGGTGGGAAAATTTTTCTTTCCTGCGGACTTTCTCATCCTTGATATGGAGGAATATGATGAAATCCCTATCATCTTGGGAAGACCATTCTTGGCAACTGGGAGAGCCTTGATTGATGTGCAAAAGAGCGAGCTGACACTCAGAATTGAGGATGAAGAGATAGTGTTCAAGGTGTTTAAACACATCGTTGAACCCCTAGTCATAAGCAAGTGTTTTGCAGTCAGCACCGTTAGCACATCAGTTGAGCCAACACAGGCCAAAGTAAAGGAAATCAGTCCGCCAGTACAGGTGAGCAAAGTTAAACCTTCTCTTGAGAAAAATGAGAAAAAGAAAAACAGAAGGCGAAAGAGAAAAATGATTATGAAATGGGTAGGCTGTGCGGTTAAGTTACCCCATGCCTCTTGATAAGGAACCTGCGTCCGGCTAAAAGACGTTAAAGACAGTGCTACTTGGGAGGCAACCCAAGGTTTTTTTTAAAATTTTTGCAATTTAGTTTTAGTTAGAACAGTCTCACGGAAGGTATTGTTTACATGTTGTGATGACAGGTACAGGGCTAAAAAGTAGAGGATGAAAAACGTGAGAGATGAGGAAATCGGCTCGGCGCCACGGCGCCCAGCAGAGGGCTATGGCGCCGAGTAAAGCGCGAGAAGAAGTGTCACGCCGAAAGTCGAAAGGTCTCCGGTTTGGGCCTGGCGCTTAAATCGAGCGCCACGGCGCCGGAAGTTCAGAGGGTCGCAGATGTTTGGGCGCCACGGTGCCGATCTCAGGGTCGTGGCACCGCGACGGAAAATCTGAAAAATAAAGAGCCCTAGAAACGATTTCCCTCTTCCATTCTGACGGAATTTCTGACGTTATCTGCCATGCATTATCCGTCGCCGCCACCATTTTAAACCAAGTTTGTAAGTTGTCCCGTTTTGCTTTTACTCTTGAGTCTTGCACACATTAGGGACAATATGTGATTTAAGTTTGGGGGGGGGGGGGGAGTTCTTAGTTATTTTTGATATGTTTTTTGAGTCTTTTTGTGTTATTTTCTATGTTTATTTGAGTCTAATTTTTTTTATGATCATGCATGTTGTAGTTACTTGAAACGCCTAGTGAAGCAAAGTTGAATAATGTAATGGAATTAGAAGCAACAATCTGAACACTTAGGTTAGATATGTCAAAAATTCATAAAGTCAAACTATTTGGGGTATCTTGCTTGATTTATGCATTGTTAGTGATTAAACCTATGTGTCTGCTTGCTTACTATTTGAGGCGAAATAGTTAGGATATGCATGTTAGGGAGATGACACAGGCATGTTAGCCCTTTCTTACAATTTTTTTTACCTATCCCTGACATAAAAATTGTATCTCTAGTCAGTCCCTTTGAGCCTAAAAATAAGATCTTTCTTTGACACCCTATAATTCCATACTTGTGTCATAAGTGAAAAAATTGATGTGTTTGGAATATAAAGTATTGAAAAGAGACAAAAAGAGAGTGAACAATTTTGATGCACCCCAATGAAAAGTAATCATAAATAGGCAAAAACCTAAGTTTGGGGGTGCCTACTATTCATCGGACACCTTATTCTCTCAAAACAAAAGAGGGGAAAGATAGGTATGAGGTTAAAAAGAAAATCAAAAGAAAATGGAAGAATCGAAAGCAAAAGAGCTTATGGTACGTAAGATTGAGCTTAAAAGCCTATTTTTACCTACCCCTGTCTAAGCCTACATTACAACCCTGAAAAACCCTGATGATCTCTAATGTGTATATCTATGATTAGTGGAGAATAACAAGTAAACAGGCCATAGGATTTGGAAATTAACATGCATAGTTAGGTATTCTTACTTCCATTGAGCATGATTAAATTGAATTTGTGAAATATCTG
This sequence comes from Przewalskia tangutica, assembly GCA_029844215.1. Classification (NCBI taxonomy): domain Eukaryota; kingdom Viridiplantae; phylum Streptophyta; class Magnoliopsida; order Solanales; family Solanaceae; genus Przewalskia; species Przewalskia tangutica. Next base: position 48,865,538 of record CM056724.1, on the reverse strand, counting down.
ACTTGATGTGTTTAGAATGCTAAAAATCCATGTTATATGTTCTTGCATATTATTCTACTAACATTCATGCTTTTCTAAGTAACAATGATGCAACAAATTGATCAATGTCTTTGAGTCATTTTATTTTCTTTTCTTTCGTGTCTTTGTTTCTATTTTTTTTATCTTTACTCGAGGGCGAACAAAGGTTAAGTTTGGGAGTATTTGATCGGTGTATTTTATATACACCTTTTGAGTCATTTTTAGTTAGTCTTTTGCCTATTTTGTAAAAATATGTGTTGTGTTAGGATAGATTTTCTTTCTTTTGAGTCACAATGGTTTAAAGTGGCACATTGGTGAGAAAGAGCGAAAAGAGAGCAGAAACAGAGGTTTCAGAGCTCAAAAAGCTAAAAAGTTGACAACCCGGGCGAGAAACAGGGCGGCGCCGCGGCGCCAACCTACCAGCAGCAGCAGAGCCACGACGCCCAAGAAGCAGAAAGACGCAGAAGTTTCGGCGCTGCAGGGCCGCGGCGCCGATGCGGGAAAATTGACAAATCCGAATAGGATTGGGCCAGGGCCAAGAAGGAAAAGGTTTTGCACGTTTTTGAGGATATAAAAGGATCTTTTAGGTCAGATTTGAGGGAGTTCCGCACCTTACCATTCATCACAACTTGAGATCAATATTGGAGACTTATTTTTGAGTAATTTCTTGTTCTTTACTTTATTTCTTTTTAGTATATGTTGGATATTATTTTAGTTCTTGGCATGTCTATGGCTAGGAACTAACTTAATTTAGGGATTTCCATGTCGAATCGTTTGAACCCCGTTCTTATGAATTAATGCATGTTTTGGTTTCTTCTTATTATTGTTGAGATTTATTCAATAATTGTTTTGATTGCTTGGTAATTAATTGATCACTAATTATCATAACTTATATGATTTCTAATCGAAAGCCGAAAGGGGAGATTGTTAATATGCTATAGTTGAATAAACATAGGTTTAAATCGTGGACGAAAGTACTCCGATACTTGTGTAGCTTAATAGGTTATTGCTCTTAATCCTCCTATGTAGTCAATCTTGTCATCGAAAGATAGAAGGGTTCTACATTGGGGTTGATTGTTTATATTACCTTAACAAGAGTATAAAACGAGTTAGTTAACTTGCTATCTCAAAATAGAAGAAGAACCTTAATTATTTGCATTAATGAGTAAAGCGAGCAGATAGTTGAGGAGATTTGGAAGCCCTATTTCCACCATATCTGAAGTAATGTAAAGTAATTTAGTTAGCATCTATAATCATAGCTATAAACAAATCATCAAATTATCGGTTACCAAATAGATACTACAGAATAGAGGTTGGTAATTGGACAATAATCCCTGAGGACGATAACTCGATCTTCTAGACTATATTACTTGTCACGATACGTGCACTTGCATTTAGCGTGTGTATAAGTCGCGCATCAGTTTGGCCAACCAAAAGCATGACAAACACGGGATTTGAGGAGAAGGTGTTGTTGCGGTCTTAGCCAATATTGTGGGCGTTTTGCTAGGGAATTAATCAATATCCTTAGTAACATGGCAATGAAGTCAGTATTTAACCCATGTGTGAACTGGTCACACGTTAGAAATGAAGGTGGACAAGGTTAATGGGGTATCAAACTCTCGATGTTGGTGTTAAATTCCGTGAAGGAAGTGTTGATGGAAGGAAATGAAAATTTCAATTGCAATGCTTGCCGAAGGAGATGGAGATGTGGACCAATGGCTTGGAGTAAATGATTCTGTTCAAAAGATGTTGAATGACATATTCAACATGATGTTCATTCTTGTTTGAAGAAATGGGAGAAGTCGCTTGAAGCATGGATGAATTGCGGGTTGATTGTGCTCGTTTGTGGTTAAATTTCGTGGAGGAAATGGGACCATATTGCTGTTTTGACTTGTTCAAAGTCATGTTGTGGAAAGTAAGGGAGTTGGTCGACAAGTGCTTGCCTTATTTGTCTCGTGAAGTTGGTGCACAAGAGTAGATTGTGGAGCTATGTCGCGGATGTTGTTCCATTGTGTTGTGAGCCGTGTGAAGGGTTCACTTTGTAAGTGATTTTGCTTACATGAGTCGGACAAGGTGCGTTAGATGTTTTAAAGGTGGATATTGCTGCCTTGACTCTTTATTTGAGTCATGTTCGAGGGCTACGAAGAAGGAAGTGTAAGACGTCTAAAATATACTTGCCTTGAGTCCCGAATGGAGATAGACTACACGAGTGAAGGTACGAGTCTATGACATGGTTTTTACCATAATTTGGTGAGCCGAGGAGAAGAAAGAGGCATGGAACATCGACGGGTGTTTGTCTTAAAGTCTAAGAAAAATGAAGGCTTTCACGAGGAGGGAGTCAAGTCTATGTCGTGGTATTGAACCATGATGTGATGAACTGAGTTAAAGGGTTCATTGTGTAAGCTATGTGGCTTACGGGTTGAATATTGCAAGAGGAGTTGAAACCCAAACGTTCCTATGGCAAGAAGATAGTCCTTCTTGATGGCGGGTGTTATCAACCATGGCATATTCAATGAGAAGGTGTGGACATCTCAAATCTAGCATCAAGTTAAGTCGACGAGGACATCGAGCTCAATTGGTGTGGGTGATTTGTCACACCCGTAGTTTTGCTCATTGTGAGACAAAGGCAAAACGGATGGCAAAGTGTACGAGTTAGATAACTTTGGTCGTGACATAATGTCAAGGTTAGTACATTTTCCTTTGACATTTGGTCCAATGTAAATAGGTGTTGGAATGGAAACAATGTTGGGGTGAAAGGAAAGAACTCCGAGTAGGGAAGGTTCTTGAGTGAGGGCCGTGTGGTGAGGACATCATGCGGGTTGGAAAAGATGTGAAACATACACAATAATACATGCAGTATGCAATGACATGAGAAATGCAAGAAGTTGGCTAAGTGTGAAGGACGGTCAAAGTGTTGATAAGGACCGAGCAAGTTAGCCAAAGTCCGAGAAATAAGGAACGTGTGTTGTGGCTTGCGGATATGGCCAAGTTTCGTATGAGTGTGCGGAACATGAGGTAAGTGTTCCAACATATTTATGAAGACTTGAGGTAGAGTGTTAACACGAGGAGGTGTGGTGAAACACGTGATCAAGTCATACAACACGATAAAGGCACAAAGAGGCAAGTTAACAAAGTCCAAGGCACTAAGTTAGGTCCTATGATCAAGGGGCTTGATGTGGGTGTGTATGGGTGGTTCCTTAGGACATGGGAGATGTTCTAAGACACATACAAAGTGGGCTGGTCCATTGAAGAAGGTTTGAGCTTGGACAAGTCCCGAAAGATCAAGTCAATCCTAGTTTTTCGGAATGCTGTTGCGGTTTGGGTGCGGTTCGGGTTCATGGTGGATTTCGGGTCATACCATTACATGGAATGAGGTGGGGTATGTTTGGGGGTGTTCCATAATGTTAGAGGGACACTACCAAGCTGATACCAAGTCAAGATGATCGTTTTAGTGGCTTGTCGACACGTTACACCAAAACCAGGTTGAGGTGTGACAGAAATGTGCAAAACATAGTAAAGTGTTGGTTGTGTTCAAGTGCGGCGGAGTTGAGGGATAGGAGCTTGTAGAGATGATCAAGTCAGACCATGAGGTATACAAATGAGAGGAAATGAAGAGAGACACGTGGAGGTGTCTTCCCATTTCTTTAGACCAAAGCAACAACATATGGAAGACATGACTAGCACATTGTGTGTAGTGTGTTAGTGGTGTTGTAGTGTGGCTTCGTGTTTTCCCTTTGTAAGCATTGTGCTGCCCCTCCCCTATACTATAAATAGACTAGGTGTTAGTCTAGTTTAGGGAATCCAAAACGGGATCCAAGTATCCTAAGAGGATTACCTGAAATGTAACCCAAAAGTGAGGATCGCGTAGGATCCGAACTTGAGAGAAAATTGGTGAGGTTCATTAGAGAGTGAGTCTGGTTGAGTCTTCCAATGGGAATCCGAGTTAGGGGTTCCAAACATGTATAATATTAGTCGAGTTTTGTCCCTTCGACTAAGCCAAGTGTAAAAAGCATAAGAGTGTCCTTCGTACTTGTTCGAGTGAAGAATAAAACGAAGATTGGGCTATTGTTGACCGTAAACGTTTTATGTGTTGTCTATCATTCCCAAAAGCTATGTTCTAAGTTTCCATATGTTCTAAAATTTACTTGACGTTGAGTGAACTTTGAAGGCGGCTTGGGTTGGCAAGCGTAGTTGCTAACTGCCGGATACGGTTGTAGGCGAAATAAATTGACTCGTACGGGGGTGTGACATATTGTATGGTCGATTTGTCTGTTTTAGTTGTTCTTTACATGATCAAGACTCTTTGTTGGTGATATTGATATCGCTCTTAAAAATACAATGTAAAGTTGAGACTCTTATAAAGTACATAAGGTTGTTGGCATAATATCTTTGTAAAATTGAGACTAGTCAATAACAAAAGCATAGGATAGAACGTTTTTCATCATTCATTTTCTTTTCAAGAATTTCACTCTCATTTTAGCAAAAGATCCTCATAAAATAATTGGCATGTAATATACCTATATTCTAAAATTACAAATTATCTAAATCCGTATAGTATATCAAATAATTATATTTTAACTTACCTTCATTTGTAATTATTATTTCTTTTCTCCAATTCCTCCAAGTGGTAGCACTATTACTAACATGAAAAGTATGATATTATAAGTATCAAATAGTTATGTAAAGAAATATAATTCAATTAAAATAATATTACATTCTTGTTTGAAATATATAATGAAATTTAGCATCTTGTATTGGCAGTAACTATTACTTTAGTTAGTAAAGTCATAAATATTACTAATTGTGTGACTGGATAATTCAAGTAAAATAGTGCAAAACAAACTGACATTGGATCCAATATAGAATCTATAAGGAAAGAATAATAATAGTCTCAAATATTCTGAAAAAATTGAAAGATAAATATCAAATTTTGCAAAATAGATTGTTCACATAATTAATAGAATAACTAAATTGAAATATTAATTCCAAATATCCTATCTTTGGATTATTGTTTACAGGGGTTTCTTTTGATGTTAAAATATTAATTCATTATCTTCATCAATAATAATAACACGTTCTGATTTTACCCATTAACAGTCTCCATAATTACCTTTCTTTTTTCAAGTTAAAAGCTTTAGTACTGCAAATAATTTTAGTAATGAAAAAGTTATTATTTTTCTTTTTAATTATTTAGCATTACATGAATAACTAATATGCAACACTTTATTTTTTTAATAGTTAATTAATATTTTCTTTTACCTTTTTTTGTTTGTCAAATGACAAATATTCCAAAAAGGAATACCAAGAAATTCAAAGAAGTAACATAATCATCAATTGAACACACAAACTGAAGAATCATATTAAAACTCAGTGTATTATAATATGACAAAGGAAGAGAGAGGAGAGTAGCTGTTGGTGAAACTCTAATGCTTTGTTGCACGTACATCCCACAGGCTTACATACTATTCCAAATTCTGACAGTTAGTGATGGTATATTGTAGTGTCACAAAAGCATCATCTACAAGTATAAGCCAGAAAACCAACCAAACATCCTGCAGTCTGGTACAAATAGATGAAAAGGGGAGAGAATATGCTCATGAAAACACTTTTGGAGCAAAAATTTAAAATGCAAGACATTCTCAAATTCAAAGAGATTCCAAGAATGTATATTGTGTCACCAAGTTTCACTGGAAGTTCCCAGATTTCTTATGACATTAACACTCTTCTTCCACAAGAATCGTTGATCCATTGCCAACTCCAAAATCAATCAAGGATGCCATATCATCATCAAGCAATGTTGGTAATGGGGAACCCTGAGAAGTCCAAAAAAGCTTCTGAACATAAATTCACAAAGCTTTAACACTGATAAATCTGCAGTGACTATCATAAAAAAAATATTAAACAGTTTGGTTGTGGAAATTTAAAGGAACTACGATAGTACAATTATCTTTTTTTTTTTTAAATGTGGTCTGGGGCAGCTTGTGCGCACCTCAACTATTCCACCGGGTACCTGCTACCTTTCACCAACACATGTATCTGTCAGCCAAAGCCTTTGGCTGACGGAAAAAATCACCTAGTATTTTTGTCTCTACTGAGATTTGAACCTTGGTCTCCCATGGTTTTCATCCCAGTCCATTGACTACTAGGCCGCACTTTTGAGTGCAAGAAACCACAAATAGTCTATTTTAGAAATCTAAGTGACTAATATGTACCTCTTCTTGAAGAAACAACTTCGGTTTAACAGATTTTATCTTGAAGAAACTCTCACATAGGATTTTCAGCTTGCCAACCTGAATTGAACAGAGAGGTGAGTAGAAAAGGAATTCAAATCGCTTATCTAGTAAATGAAAAAGATCATACTGTTGTTGTCCCAGGCAGCTTTTTAGTCAATGGGGCCTTTTCACCAATTGATGCTGCAACACACTTCAAGGTGATAGCTGTACAAAGGCGAGCATATGTGGTAAGAGCATTTTCATGAATCAGTTTATGAAATCTAATTTGGAGAAGTTTAGAGTTGATAGCCCATACAAATGAGGCTCGATGACATTTTTTGTGGACCCGTTGCGCCACTTGCAGCCTTTTCATCCTCAATCCCATGAAATTTTTTCAGCTCTGCAAATCTGCACCAATTAACACATACTTAAAAGTGCTAGTAGGGCTCCTAGTCAATACTCTTAGTTGCTTGAGAAACAAAAGGATACTAAAGTAAATTTAGTTATCAAATGAGTATAAGTTCTATGCATTGACGGTGTAAAAAAAATCAATATCAAGTCATTTAAAAGGCAACCGTAGGTAAATTTTATATAAAAAGCATTAATTGGTAATCTTAAGAAAAGGGAAACAATCTTCTATAAAAGGTCAAAATATTCACTGATCGTGTAAAAGTTGTTAACATTGTTAGTGCATATAAATTAAAAATAAAAGAAAAACAGAGGAACATGTTTAGGTATTTATTTTTCAATGGTACTGCAATTTTCTACAAAACAACCTCGAAACAATTTGTACCAATGACACGAGCTAACATTGTCCAGAGACCAAATATACCAAATGTTGGCTTCTTGATATACTACAACAACAACATACCCAGTGTAATTCCACAGGTGGGGTCTGGGGAGGGCATAGTGTACACAGACCTTACCCCTACCTTGTGAAGGTAGAGGGACTGTTTCTATCATAGACCCTCAGCTTCAAGTTTCTTGATATACTAGCCATATAAAAAATATTTGAATATTTATTTACGTCATAAAATAAGTACCTGGGGTGAAGCTTCTTAATTTCCTCTTGATTATTGTGGCATTTAGACATGACCAAACGGACATACCTGCAAAAGGATTTCAAACTCTATTATCTAAACAATGACCACTAAAATCTAGTAAAGTGCCTCAAGTTGGTGTATTTTCCCAAAGAATCAGTCAGCATCAGCGTAAAAAACACTAGCCTCATCCCACCAATGCTTGCAAACAAAGGGGGATATCAAAACAAGTTAAGATTATCACAATAACCAACAAATAATATGTCTCAAGATTTGTGAAGTTCAAACAAAACATATAAAAAACTACCTTAAATGAGGCAATGACATTAGTTTTTCATCTCACAGTATGATGTGTAACAGATATACTAGACTTCTCAAAGAACAGCTGATGTGTAGGATTAAGAGAAAGAAGAATAAGAACTTCCCTTTCTTTTTTTGGCTTCTGTTTAGAAGTTTCCATAATTTCGATAAATATCTCAAATAAAATTTTAAGTTAAACTTTAATACATGGACTGAACACTTTTTCGCTACATATTGGGTACTCGGTAAGTATATTTCAAACATAAAGAGACTAAAATAGGCTTTATTCCCCAACCCCTCCCAAAAACGAAAAAAAAGGACAAAAAGAAACGAGGGACTAATGATAACGAAGATATGTTAAAGCATGGTTCTCAACAATAAACCAGCTATATGTATTTATGATTATTCATCAGACGATATAAGTGAAGCTAAAGAATATGATAAGTTTTAAGATAAGAGAACAGCCAGCAAGAATGGTAATTAATAGAAGTAAGATTTCTAGATGCATAGGTAAATAATAATATGATCTAAGATGTAATCACTCTGAATTAATTAGCACATGCTACATAAGAAAGAGAGAACATACCGAATTTCAGATTCCTTCCTCTCTCGAGGACTAACCTGAAAGAAATAGAAGGAACGAAAGACTTGAGCAACTTCAAATGCTTGAAAAATGAGCAAATAGAATATGAGGAATTAACCTGGCTTCCATTTAAAATTTGAACTTTTGCAAGGCGAGCAATCAAAACAAACCGGGGCACACCACCTTTCCCTGGATCTGCTATTGGATTCTCAGAAAGCCTTATATCCTATCAAAAATTTGACCAAATAACATGAATTTAAAACAAGATCCTGGGGCTTGTAGTGAGTTAAATTTTCTGGTTGCTACACTTGTATAGATAACAGGGAAGTAAATTGTGGATTACTGCAGTTAGCAATCCTATGGTCTTTAGTGATAAAAGAACTTCGACAACAGAAGAGAATAATGGGACTTCATTTTCTTCCTTACAGTGAAAAGAATTGCACATACCCATCCCCTTCTGACATGTCAAGTTACAGTTAGCTCTTTCCATTATGTTATACCAAATAGACCAATGCAAGGTCTTATGCAGTTAGAGATATTGAACATCTTTTGGCAACTGTAGTATCTCTAGAATAGTTGTCCTTGGGAAGAAATACTATCTCCAGAATAATTTTTAGTCGACAGTGATATTCTTTTAAAATTTCTGTAATTTATTTGTTCGACTATAGTTATTCCTAATAAATACCCACTCAAGATTCAAACGCTTCAAGAAGAACCTTGAATGTTGGAGGGAGGTGACATAAAGTAGCACAAACTACAATGTGAAAGACAGAACCATAGCTCAAATTAGTGACAACACTACATCTTAAACATGGCTATAGCTTTAAAAGCTAAGCTTGCACTTAGCTTATTGAGACTTAATGATGGAAAAACTATTTTTATTGTACCAATCCAAAAATTGTCTCAAATAGAAGTACACAAAAGTCAGCTACTAATACAATACCCTGGTTTATAGTTCTCACAAATCCATAATAAATGCAAAGAGAATGGCTTATCCCTAGAGTAAAATGTAAAGTTCTAAATTACAAGAACCATTGGGATAATCCAATGGAACAAACACATTATGCCGTGATTACCATACCAGCAACGTGTTCTGGAAGATATTGGAGGATAGAGAAAAAAGATACACATGTAGTGGTTGCATAATTTCAAGATATGCGTCTAATGTGTAGCACTATAATATTTAGATCACTTCATAAGAAGCTCCAACACCAAAATTTAGATCAAACACCAGTTCATTACATTTGATTTCCAGATAAGAGTTTAACCTATAATAACAAATCATTATCTAAATAATTCATATAAACTTTGGCATCAAATCAAATGGTCTGTACTATACAAAAATCTTACCAACAAATTAGGAAAAAGATTAAGAGTATCAATAGAAGCAAGATCTTCAATTTTGTTCCCACCTGTAAATGCAACAAGTAACCTACCAGTTAAATCTCAAATAAATATCCAGGATTAATGTTGGTTCTAGAAAGAGTTGTAGTATTACCCACAAGAAGGCAACGAAGATTCTGGAAAGGCCTAAAGCTTTCCCCAAGAAGTTCATGACGGTTGGGATGTTCAGATGATGAATTATGATCAGGGTGCCAGTTATGACTGATACAGTTGTTATTCAGAAAGAGCTGTTCCAATCTGAATGCAAGACGGCAAACTAAATCTTAATGAGAAGCAACATAACAGTAATGTGTTTGACGAGGACATTAATTTGCAACACCTTTTTAACTGTGACAGCTTCAAGATTTCATCCCAGGCGGCTATGAAGTTATTCTCCAAATTGAGAAGACGAAGAGAATCAAATCCATGAACAAAATCTGAAGATAATGGCTGGAAAAGAAAGGAAATCTTTAAGCAATCAGTGAATAATTTATAGATCATTTTTATAACTGTGGTCTCCGGCCAACTTGTGCGCACCTCGACTAATTCCACGGGGTACCTGCTAGCTCCCACCAACACAAGTACGCGGTAACTCTATCAATAAACGTTTGGACAAATGAGAAAAATTACCTAGTGTTTTTGCCTGCGCTGGGATTTGAACCTAAGACCTCATGGTTCTCAACCCACTTCATTGACCACTAGGCCGCTATATAATTTATAAATCATATGGAAAGCTCATTTAGTACTCTATTGGTTACAGATATGAGACATGAGAGTAGTAGAAATATATTGTTTTTGATGTCAGTTACTAGGAAATGAAGTATGATCATTGATCAGCAGTTAAGTCAGAGGATAGAGCTAGTAGGAACTTTCAAACAATATATATGCCTTTCATCTAAAAGTTCAAAAAATTTGCTCTGGTAATTCTGGAACCGACATTTCTCTAGACATAATCTGTTAAATTGGTTTCAACCAGGTTAAATGTTCTCCGCCCTAATGGCTGAATGCAGTAGCAAACTCATGGCCCCAATTTCATGTGGCAAACAAAACTAAGTAATTACTTGTTATTACATGCATAATCTCATAAAAACCTGAGTGGTCAATATGAGAGTTGAGATATATGGATTTTCCTTTTCAACTATAAGAAATGGCATAACAATACTAAATTTGGCATTCTATCTGGAGTATTTGGTTGTGTATCCCACAATCATCTTGTGACCATCGCTAAGAGCACCTCCCCGAAATCCTCTAATGACCAGTAGTAATCCTCTATCTCACATATGATCCATTCCCTCATAGGAAAAGATGATGATCCAGGTACAAAACTAAAAGCAAAAGCAAAGAATGGAGTCACAGCAAAGTTTCTGCTAGATAACAGATGAATCATCGTGCAAACTAATGGGCTTCAAATCACAAAAAAAAATTCAATAGTTCCTTTAGTTTTTGTAACAGCTTCTCTAGCATGCTTAAACATATATCAGTGAAATTTGAAGGATTTTTACTGGCTAGTGAGCTAACACTTGCTTGTTTTGTTTTGTGACAAATTACCCTGTCTAAGGGGGAGAAGATCAGAAAAAGATACAAAAAAGTTGAAAAGATAATGGCATGAGACAGCTATTTATCTTCAGTAAAGAAGAACTAATAACACTTGTGGATAATAACATCAGAAATTTGAGATTCAACTGCCAATAACTCTAATAAGGGAAAACACACCGTTATTCCTCTCAGTTTGTTTCCCATCAGATGGAGCTCTTCAACAAGAGGGAGAGAGTCTTTAAGCATTTCGACCTGCCAAATGAAATACCTCTTAATATATGATTAAGTTAAACGGAAGAAGACATTAATAAGGCTGCTCTCACCTGTTTCCAGCTTATACCAGTGTGGTTCAAAACAACAACTTTGATGTGATTTAGCAGGGGCATCCCACTTAGATCGTGAGACATAATGTTGTATGATAAGTTCAGAGTTACAAGAGCTGGTAACTCTTTACAGATTGCAGAAATTTCCTGCGAAGATATGCTTGCTCAGCTAAACAGTATTTTTAGAATAGAGAGGGCAAAAGCATGAGTACCACAGTTGCATAGGCCAATGCACAAAATGAATGAACACAAAGAGTCCTGCAACTAATGATATGAGTATTCTTTTCGACTTTGATTCTCTACATTCTGCAGTTCAACTAAGTATTATGACCAAAAAGTTGGACTCAAATGCTTTCTCGAGACCAAGTCAAAGTTGAATTGACCCTTTTAGAGTTGAAAATCCAATATATCTAATAAAAGAAATTCCGAATGGAAAGGTGTTATGGAAAAGGAAATCAGCACGGACACAATCTTTGCCTCTCCTTCCGTGTTGATATCTAAACTTCAACCCAGTTCACATAACAAGTTTTCAGTCTAATGTTCAAGACACTTACAATCCACCAGACCTGTAAAACAATTCAGTTTTCTGATGCAATTCACCTTTTTTACTACTTATCAAAAAAGTTCATCTTCTATGAAGAGTATGTCATGTGGTCATATTAACTTCTTAATCTACAACCAAAATCAAACTATATCACCACAAAATTGGACATGGTAAAAATCATCACGTCGCATAACCAGTCAACATAACCAGTCAACAGGTAGAGAGTGCTTCAGAAAATGATATCGTTACAATCTGCTAAAATTACACAACCAAACAGAATAGGATCCAATTTCACTCAGAGAAGCAATGCATTACCCTCCAATCAGAAAGCAGGTTTCCAGTCAAATCAAGCTCCTTTAATCCTGCAACAAAGGCGTGTAAAGTTCAGATAAAAGATTGCTTCCTGTTACAAAAGCTCACAAGGCTGAATCATGAAACTGAACAAACTAATAGGGGGATCTTGATTTTCCAAATGAGTTTCCAAGGCCACTCCACTGTGATGGAGGTTATATGATTATAATTCCAGTAGACAGACTTGACAGTGAACAAACCCTTACTATTCAGCATCCATTTTGGTTTGTCTGGTATATCTGGGGTGATCTTGAAAGGTTCCAAAGTTTGTAATAGCTCAGCTACTCTGTCAATCTCCCAATCATTTAGTGCTCTCCTGAATAGCATATTTCATCCTTGATGGTCCCATACCTGGTTGATCTTGCCTTGTTGTCGAAGGCTAATGGGGTACAGATCATGGAAAAGGCTCTTCAAAGAAATCTGACAAGTCCATGCATCATCCCGGAAAGCAGCTTTTTGGCCATTGCCAATTTCGATGCAAATGTTGCTGTTGAAAATTGGCCAGTAGTTCCTGATGGTTCTCCAGGTACTAGTCCCATAAGGGGATGTGATGAGTAATGAATAAAGGGCAGCCCGGTGCACTAAGCTCCCGCTATGCGCGGAGTCCGGGGAAGAGCCGGACCACAAGGGTCTGTTGTACACAGCCTTACCTTGCATTTCTGCTGGAGGTTGTTTCCAAGGCTTGAACCCATGACCTCCTGGTCACATGGCAGCAACTTTACCAGTTACTCCAAGGCTCCCCTTCGTGATGAGTAATGAATCCTCTCCATAATGTAGTGTCTTCAAAACTGAATCTCCATAGCCATTTTTGAAGTAAACTCTGATTGTGAAAACTGATACCCAGACCTCCTTGTTTCTTGCTGAGAATTAAAATTTCGCATTTTACTAGATTCATGCTTCTTTTGTCTTTTTGCAGAAATGTGAGGTAAGGTTGCGTACAATAGACCCTTGTGGGCCGGCCCTTCCCCGGACCCCGCGCATAGCGGGAGCTTAGTGCACCGAGCTGCCCTTCTTTTTTATGCTTCTTTTGTCTTTGTTGCCTTGCCACAAAAAGTCTCTCCTCAATTTGTCTAATCTGTCCTCTACACTTTTGGGGATGGGGAACAAACCCATCATATAGATGGGGAGGGCATCAAGGACTGAACTGTTAAGAGTTACCCTGCCACCTAGAGATAGGTACTGGTGTTTTCACCTTGCTAGCTTCTTGTCGCATCTCACAATCACCTCGTTCCAAATCTCTATGGATTTGCTCTTTGCACCAAGTCGCATACCTAAGTAGATTGTTGGGAGTGATCCCAATTGGCAGCCAAGGATCATAGCTAGGGTAGGAAGGTCGGCTACCTGATTGACAGGAAAAAAGCAACTTCTCCGAGAGAGCTTCAAAATGGTAAGAATGGCTCTGAGATGTCTGATTTGTTCCACTTCTGCTTCACAAAAAACTAGAGACAACTGCATAAAGCAGATGTGTAATCTCCATGTTGATGCCCAGGTTGTTTGTAGTTCCAAAGCCTCTGATCCAGTTGTTTGTATTGGCAATTTTGAGCATATGACTGAGTCCTTCAATGGCTAGGACAACAAGAAAAGGGGACAAGGCCTTAGTCCTTTGCTGGAGTGAAAAAAACCTTCAGGGCTTCCATTAATTAAGACTGAGAACTTTACAGTTGAAATGCAAAAAAATATCCAGTTCCTCCATTTTTCTCCAAACCCCATATCAATCAAAACCTTCACAAGAAAATACCAACTGACATGGTCGAAAGCCTTTACCACATCAAGCTTACATAGAATACCAGGAACCTTTTGTTTGATCCGGGAGTCAACCAATTCATTGGATAACAAAGCTGCATCCATAATCTGCCTCCCTTTAATGAATGCTATTTGGTAGTCATTGACAAGCTTACCCATTACAGCCTTTCAGTGATGAGTTTTGAGATGATCTTGTATACTCCTATTAAGCTTATAGGTCTATAAACCTTTAATTCTTCTGATCCATATTTCTTTGGGATCAAAGCAATGAAAGTGGCATTTAAAGACTTCTCAAAGTACTCATTCTGGTGAAAATTGTGGATTGTCTGCATCATGTCATCTTTGATTGTGCCCCAACAAGCTTTGAAGAAACCCATTGTAAAGCCATCTGGGGCCTGGGGACTTATCTATAGCACTTTGTTTAATTATATGTATCACTTCAGCTTCACAAAAGGGCCTTTGCAGCCAATCTTGTTCTTCTTGAGTGATTCCTGACACAACCTATGTAGTCAAAATTTGGCCTCCATGATTCTGTTTCAGAGTATAATTGCTTGTAGAAATCCACCACGGCTTCTTTAATATTGTCAAGTTCCAAGACCTCTTCACCTCTAACAATCCGTCTGTCAATAGTGTTGTACCTCTTGTGAGCTGTTGCCATAATATTACTCTCTCCGTTCCAAAAAGATTGGCCAGCTTTCCTTATTAGTTTATCCCAAAAAGATTGGCTCCTTTCTATATTTAGAAACAATTTAACTTTATAATATCATTTACAACTTTGTGAGAGGTTGGCTATGGACGGATTCAGGAGGGGTAGCGGTAGGCCGGAGAAGTATTAGGGAGAGGTGATTAGACGGGATATGGCGTAGGTGCAACTTACTGAGGACATGATCTTAGATAGGGGTTATGGAGGACACGGATTAGGGTAGAAGGGTAGTAGGTAGTTGAGCGTAGTCCTACTTACGCTTACAAACTGGTAGTGTAGTGCTATTATTGTAAGCCTGCTTAGCATATCATACTAGTAGGCGTAGTATTGTTTTATAGTCCCGTGTCTTTTGATTTCTGTTGCTATGTGTTCTTTAGTGTACTTTGATTATCTTATTGATCTGCGTTAGTTGCTGCTTCTTATTTTTTTTTCAGAATGCGCTATCATGGCTTATTCTCTCTTGTTATCATCATTTTCATGCTGCTTTAAACTTCTTGTCCGAGTATGACCGTTTATCGTGTTTTGCCTGTGCTTGTGCTTTGTCTTGAGCCGAGGGTCTTTCAGAAATAGACGTTTTACCTACTAAGGTAGAGGTAAGGTATGTGTATACTCTACCCTCTCCAGACCCACGTTGTGGAATTTCACTGGGTATGTTGTTGTGTTGTTGTTGAGATCATTTACAACCACACAAATATTTATGATTTGTTTGGGATCACACATTTCAAAAGTCTTCCTTTATTTCTTAAACTTTGTGCCAAGTCAAACTAGGCCAATCTTTTTGGCGCGGAGGGAGTAGTATTTTTGTCACCTTGTTTCAGCCACAATACCCTTGATTTTTGTCTCCAACTGTCTTCTTCCTTGTTAGCCAAGTCTTCCGGTTCAACTAAAACAGTTGCCCTAATCATTATCTCCTCTTCATTTAGTTCCCTGTTGTCTTGAGAGTGATCCAGTTCAGCCCATTCATTTAGGAGGCTGTTTTTCCTGTTGAGTAGCTCACTAAAATTGGATTTGCTCCATTCTTTAAGCTTACCCTTCAAAAGTTTAAGTTTTGTGCTGAATACATGGTCTGGGCGGTCATGTACCACAAAGTCTGACCACCATAACTGGATCAAATCAGTAAAACCTTCCAGCTTAAGCTTAAGGGTTCTCTAATCTCTAGTCTCTACCACTAGAAATTCTCGTTATGTTTTATTGATATAAATCTAAACACTCCTGCCAACACGCCACCTAATTTAAGTGTACCAACATGCTAACCTTTAATCCTGATTATTTTTTATTTTCTTTGGATAGACTACTTCCTTGCTTTCAGTTCACTAGGTCATATTCAATTTCACAAGTATTGAATGTATTTGCAATTTTACACCGTTGTAGACTTTTAGTAGTAGTCTGTAGACTTAACAACTTCAAAATATGCAAGGCAAATAAATATCGCAGGAAGCAAGACTACTACCTCAATATTGCCACAACTACGACCTGTATATATTTGGTTGCATTCCCAAGTTCGGATAATAAAAACAAGAAAAGTTCAGCAGTATTCATTAGTATCTTGGCCATATTGCTTAAACGATTGATTAATTAGCACATATAATCGTTACAAACTTCTCTAGATTAGACCCAACTTTTCAACCTCTCAGCGCTCAATAGCCTTTCCTTTCAAATTGCATGCTCTACTAATTTTCAAACCTATATCACTAAGACCTGATGCAATAGACACCTAAAACCTTAGACAAAACTGATCAGCATTAGGAAATCCTAGTTCCTGGTTCTTTCAACCCTTCAACTCTCTACTGTCTAATCCTTGATCACCCAACCCAACCTTTCACCTTACCAAGACTTGCTCCATTCACCAGCAATGTTCTCATATATTTTTAATACGATTGGTCCTGAATCTTAATTGGAAATTAATCAAATAATGATACTCTGCAAATGAATGCTACTCAACTACAAATGCAAAAACAAGCTTTCCATCCAGATAAGAACCCAAATGCTATCATCCTCAATGGGATGGCTGAGTTGTGTTACTCAAATGCAGGTATTCAATAAAGAACTCGAGGTTTGAGTGCTGATTCAGGAGTTATTAACTCGAGAAGAACAGCTCGATAGAATAGAAAGACTTAGGATAGAAGTAGAGTAGAGAAGAATGTAATATCTGTGTATTCGTGAAAGAATCAATGTAATACAATGCCTTATATCTACTGAATACAATAGAAAATATCTTCTAACTAATTCGAGTAATTGACAGCTACTTTAACCGACTACTAACAAGCTTGAAACTGCCTAACTAACTGGCTGACGTGGCCAACTAAATTTGAATACTAACTACTTCGACCGCTTCTCTTCTTAGCTGCATTTTCTGATTTCAATACTCCCATCCCAAAAGAGATCCTTCTCCTCGAGGATCAAACTAAGGAAATCTAATCTTGAGAGCATTGTAGTACTCCCATGTAGCATCATCAGCAGTAAAGATTTCCACTGAACCAAGACCTGAGCAACAGCCTTGTTGCCTTTCTAACCACCCTCCTTTGAAGAATAGCTTCCAGATCAGGACAATGTGGATAAGAAATGTCAATTGAAGGAGGATAAGTGATCTGAGTAGGCACTTCATGACACCTTTTGAGTAATGAAACATGGACGGTGGGATGTATCTTCACAGATTCTGGAAATAGAAGTGTATAGGCTACAGGACCCACTCTCTTAATGACCTGAAATGGACCATAGTACTTGGCAGATAGCTTGTGGAAATACTGATTTGTAACAGTCTTTTGCCTGTATGGCTGGATCTTAAAGTACACCCAATCACCAACATCAAAATTCATGTCACTTCTATGAGCATCAGCATGTTGCTTCATCCTCAAATGAGCTCTTAACAAGTGATGTTTGAGCAACTGCAACTCCATTTCTCTGTCAAGTAGTGTGTGATCCACTTCTGCAGAAGCAGACTTCCCTGGCAAATATGGCAAGTGCAAGGGAGGAAGTCTACCATAAAGAGCTTCATAAGGTGTTGTATGTATAGCTGAGTGATAGGAAGTGTTGTACCAATACTCAGCCCTAAACAAGAAAATCAATCAGTAGCATCCTCACTACAGAAGCATCTTTTATAAGTTTCCAGGCACCTATTCAACACTTCAGTCTGTCCATCAGACTGGGGATGATAAGCTGAAGAAGTGTTCAATTGAACTCCTTGCAGTGTGAACAATTCTTGCCAAAAAGAACTCAGAAACACAACATCTCTGTCAGTAGTTATAGAATCAGGTAACCCATGCAATCTCACAATAACATCCATGAACTCCTTAGCCACAGATTGTGCAGTGTAAGGGTGTTTCAATGGGATGAAACGGCCATACTTACTCAGTCTATCCACCACCACCAAAATGACCTCAAAAAAATTGGATTTGGGCAATCCATCAATAAAATCCATACTTATTTGTGACCACACAACATCTGGCATTGGAAAGAGTTGTAACAACCCAAGATAAGCTGCCAAATCAGACTTGTTCTTCTGACAAGTGTCACACCTTAATAAAAATTCCTTGACATCAGATCGGATGCCCTTCCAGTAGAACAATGTTAATAGCCTCTTCAATGTTGCTTACATAACAGAATGACCCCCTTGAGGAGATGAATGCCAAAGACCAATAATTTCCTTTCTCAAGGACGAAATTCTTCCCACCGCTAGTTTGCCTTTCCTCCTAAGTTGATGCTGATGCCAAGTATACTGTTTGTGAGAACCAGCATTTGTCTGCAATTGTTGAATCAACAACAACAACATACCCAGTGAAAATCCCACAATTGTTGAATCAAAGACTTCAATTCAACATCTGAGTCCCTACTATCTGCTATAGCCTGTATCAGTCAATGTTAGTAGTAGAAACTATCAAGGACATCACTCAGCACCAGTCACTCTTGAAAGTGCATCAGCCACTTTGTATTCCACCCCTTGCTTGTACTCAATTGTATAGTCAAATGGCATCAACTTGGTAAGCCATGAAAATTGAGAGTTGGCATGTAACTTTTGCTCCATCAAGAACTTCAAAGGTTTTTTGTCAGTTTTAATAATGAAATTTTGACGAAGCAAATATTGAGACCACTTAATTACAGCTTGGACAATAGCCAACAATTCTCTGTCATAAACAGACATTGCAGCATGTCTTGGGGACAAGGCCTTACTAATAAAGGAAATGGGGTGCCCTTCATGCATTAAACAGCCCCTATACGATAGCCACTTGCATCGGTCTCTACAATAAAGACCTCGTTTGCATCTGATAATGCCTAATACAGGAGCTTGAGTAAGCATCACCTTCAATTTTTCAAAACCAACAGAACATCTGACTACTTGAACTTATCCTTCTTCAGTAAATCAGTTAGTGGTTTGCTAATGACTCTAAATCCTTATATGAACCTCCTGTAATAACCAGCTAGCCCCAAGAAACCCCTCAGCTGTTTACTGGTAGTAGGAATAGGCCATTTTCCGGCTGCTTCAATCTTCTGAGGGTCAGTGGATACCCCCTCCTGAGTAATAAAGTGGCCCAAATACTCTATCCTTTGAACCCCAAAGAAACACTTACTTTCCTTAGCAAACAGTTGATGTTTCTGCATCTCCTAAAACACAAATCTGAGATGTTCTAAATGATCATCCATATACTGGCTATTTATCATTATAACATCAAAGAAAACCAATACAAACTTCCTAAGAAAATCATGAAAAACAGTGTTCATGAAACCTTGAAATGTTGCAGGATCATTTGAAAGGCCAAAGGGCATGAGCAAATATTCAAATGGCCCTGAATGAGTTCTAAAAGCTGTTTTTGGCACATCCTCTACTGCCATTCTCAGTTGATGATAATCTGATCTAAGGTCAATCTTAGAAAAGATTGTTGAACCCCCCCAACTCATTAAGTCTTCCACAATAGGAATTCGAAACTTATTCTTCACAGTGAACTTATTGAGGTATTCATAGTCCACACACATGATCCAAGACCCATCCTTCCCCCTACTAGAACAACAGGAGAAGCAAAAGGAATGCAACTAGGTTGAATAATTCCCTGATCCAATATCTGTTGAACCATTTCTTCAATGATGTCCTTCTTAACATAAGGATACATGTATGGCCTCTTGTTTACAGGTTCAGTACCACTTTTCAACACAATTCTATGGTCAAAAACTCCTCCGAATGGGGTAAGTTGTTTAGGCTCCTCAAACAGTTGCTTAAACTCATGTAACATGTTTAACAAACTAACATCAGTAGTTGAACTATTTTTAGCTTCTAAAGCATATCATTGCAGTTCACTACTCATAGAGGGAACAACTTGTATAATGCATAATTCAGACTGATTACCTGATGCTTTAGCTATTTTCCCAGCTCCTGAGGTGGTGATTTGATTCCCAGATCCTCCAAGACAATGCTTCCTTCCCTTACACAAAAAACTCCATAGTGAGCTTCCTGAAGTTCATCTTGATGTCCCCTAATGTTAGCAACCATTGTACCCCCAATACTATACTGCAAGATCCCAAAGGCAATAGCAAGAAATCAGCTGAAAATTCTACCCCTTGCAGCAACCATGAAATAGTGCACATCTGATCCACCTTCATTGCATTACCATTAGCTGCAGACACCACATTTGGTAGAGTAGGTCTGATTTTACACCCTAGTTTCATAACTATAGTGGGGTCAATAAAATTGTGAGAATTTCCAATATCTATCAGAATGTGGAGTGGTTTCTTTGAATGGTACCCAGTCACCCTCATGGTTCTATATCCAAATGTTACATTTAGAGCATGTACTGAGATGTCCATTTGCTCTAAGGTATGTGGTAATTCTAACTCTTGTTCCTCCAATTCTATTACTTCATCTTCACTTGGTTCCTCCACTACTGGTACCACTTCTTCCACCTCTAGCAGGTACAATTGCTTCAAATT
Organism: Przewalskia tangutica; assembly: GCA_029844215.1. Lineage (NCBI taxonomy): Eukaryota > Viridiplantae > Streptophyta > Magnoliopsida > Solanales > Solanaceae > Przewalskia > Przewalskia tangutica. Next base: position 48,844,886 of record CM056724.1, on the reverse strand, counting down.
CTTACATTTATGACCAGGAAACGCAAGGTAAGGCTGCGTACAATAGACCTTGTGGTCCGGCCCTTCCCCGGACCCCGCGCATAGCGGGAGCTTAGTGCACCGGGCTGCCCCTTTTTTAACATATTTTTCATTACAAAAATAACAGTCCCTTGGCTCTTTTGTCATTTATTTCCTCCACACTCAAAGTTTTTCCAACTCCCTTATATGGCACTGAACTACCATAAGTTGGGGTTGGTAACAGTGGCGGTTTAGACTGAAATTTTAGATCTCCATACCTCCTGTTATTAGCCTGACGTGGGACTCCTGTGTCACCTTGCCTAATAGCTGCAAGATAAGTCCTTGTTGTCTTATAAATTGGTTAACCTCACAGCCATGTTGAGTTCATGCTTCAACCCTCCAAGGAAACAGCTAATAGCATTTTCTTGAGACAAATTGACCCTTGTCAAATTTCTCTCAAAATAGCCTGATATTCCCTCACATTTCCAGTTTGTTTGATCTTCTTAATCTCCTCCATAGGATCATTATAATCCATTCCAAATCTTTCCACCAAAGCCATTACATACTCGGTCCATGATTGAGGTTGCAAGTACTGCCTGTACTTCATATAAGAAAGATGCCACTGGACTGCTTCCCCTTCAAATTGCATTGATGCAATTCCCGCCCTTTCCTCCATGGGAATATTATCCATGTGGAAGAATTGTTCAATTCTGAATAGCCATGATATAAGATCCTCCCCAGAGAATCTCAAAAACTCCAATTTCGACCACCTTGAAAACTGGGAAGTGTGATTTGTGAAATTGTTGGCACTCCTTTCCCTTTGTGCCCTTTCTTCACATAGTCGGACACCTTCAAATTGCCTCAAAGGTCCTTTAAACTGTCTTCCACCTTCAAACGGCCTAGCAGTTTCCGGCATTTCCTCCCTCACCGTAGGATATTTACCCCTCGAATTCACCACTGGATTCGCCAATTGTTCCTTCATCTCCATCACCACTTGATCAAGGTTCTTTAATGTTGAAACTTCACCAGCTAGTGTGCCAATTTCTGCTAACATCTTCTGCATCATTTTGCGAAGTTCACCCATATCACCGGAAGAACTCTCAGTTGCACGAGTTGATTTTGTCATTTTTTCCAAGGATTTGTTTGCTCCGATACCGAGCTTACTCAAATGCAGGAATTCAATAAAGAAATCGAGGTTTGAGTGCCGATTCAGGAGTTATTAACTCAAGAAGAACATCTCGATAGAATAGAAAGACTTGGGATAGAAGTAGAGTAGAGAAGAATGCAGTATCTGTCTATTCATGAATGAATCAATGTAATACAATGCCTTATATCTACTGAATACAATGGAAAATATCCTCTAACTAATTCGAGTAATTGACAGCTACTTTAACCGACTACTAACAAACTTGAAACTGCCTAACTAACTGGCTGACATGGCCAACTAACTTTGAATACTAACTACTTCGACCACTTCTCTTCTTAGCTGCATTTTCTGATATCAAGTTTCTTAGGCATATAAGCAACAACCTCGAGATCCTAAATTCAATTCAATCTACAGCACTCAGTGTGTAACACATCTGCTCTAACCTTGGTGCATACATTTACTCAACATCTGTGCTTGTGCACTGTAGCAGGCTCCCAATTGATTAGTATATGCGCACGCAAACTGGCCCGGCTAATTACCATCAATTAATTATTTTTTAAAAAAAGAACAAATACTATCATCTATTAATTCTTTCACCCAATCAAACGTCCACTTTTCAACCTTAATCCGTCCCAACACCATCCATTTTCTTAAGGAAAATTTAACAATAGTTTACATAATACTCAAGGATATATTTGTCCATCTTCTACATTTCTCAACCATCATTATCCCTTTCCTATCCTTGATTCCGCATCATATATTCAACAATATGCAATTTCAACTCTCATTACAGGAGAAATTCTATTTTTTTGGTAACATGAATAACATTATGTTAATAATAAAGTCCAGCACAAACATTTGATCTTCCTTGGTTATGCAGATCCAGATGATCATTGCCAAAACAAGAGGAAACAAAAATAAGAAGAAATAATAATTAATGGGTGCGGCCCAAATTGAAGGGTTACTTGGAAGCCTCTCAAGACAGCACTGATTTCTGCAAAGGTATTTGTGGTGAAGGGGATACATTTCGACAATCCAACTTTCCAATTCCCATTGCAATCCCTGATATTACCACCCAAGCCTTCTCTACTTGGATTATTTTCGGCTGCTGCATCAGTATTGACACATCATACTTTGCATGGAACTCTTACTTTTTATGATTGTATCAAGTCAAACATGGAAACTCAATTTGGAATGACTGTAAGCTTTGAAAAGATGGGCAGCCAACTATAAATGTGAAAGTTGACAGGAGAAACACTTCAGAAATTAAAGCCTACAACTCATATCTTCCTTCCTGGCCAAACCTTAATAAATCAGTAATCAGTATGATAAAAAAGAAGATAAGAAATTTTATAATCGACTTCCTAATAATTAAAGTCATAGACTTCAGTTAACAGAAAATGCAAGTAACGCATAAGTCGGAAATGACAGATTGAAGCTTTAAGATATGAAGGAACAATCATGTACTATTAGGAAAAACTAGGCATGTGGAGAAACACATAATTACTTGGTATAGTCGTATTGATATGACCTGGGGGTCCAGCTGAGCTAACCCCTAAATAAGCAAGTGATGCACTTGTCAACTCCTCAAATCGACTCAGCTTGTTTTGGATTTTATCTTTACCCAGCAGCTCAATAGATACCCTTTTGTTCGTCGCAGAAAGAACATACATCTCATCTGGAGCATAATGCAAAGGAAAAAAATTAAGTATACAGCTGTTCAAGAACGATGTCTTTGTTCAACAAGATAAGAAATGATCGCAAAGTTAAGGTAAAAGCATGAGCCAAAGCCATTGACAATCATAGATTCCGAGCCCAAGAAACTAGCAACCCATGCTTCATTTAGTAGGTATAGTTGAGATACCGGGAGAGTGACTTCCTAGCTCCTATACTTTCTGAAACTACACAGTCAGATGGGCTGACTTGTTCACTTTAACGGAACTACGTTAGTTTCGATTCAGACACTTGTATCTTTCCTTAACAGGGTTAAATCACATATCTTTCAGCTCATAACTTCTATTTTGCCAACAGAGTCTAAAAAGGACACCCTTAAACCATTTTATTTTATTTTGATAGAAAAACATTTTTATTTTCTAAAAATAACGGGAAAAAAAGTAAAATACACATGTGAAACACATTGAGAAGAAAGAACAAACTAAACTTAGCATACTACTTCTACAATTCCATGTTCATCAAGCACCAAAAAAATCACCCTCTAGGGAAAAGCAAGAGACTTGTGCAACCAGGTAAAATATGGCAAAAATGGCAGCCCGGTGCACAAAGCATCCGCGTTAGCAGGGTCCGAGGAATGGCCGCACCCAGGCATAATATATTGAAAAAAAAAAACTTGGCATACTAATTTAACTAATCAAATTACATTAAGTACAAGAAACCACAAAAATAATGGCTTAATACATATGCGGCCCTTAAACTTGTCCGGTTTTCCATTTTGGCGCCTCAACTAAGCCTTGTTCCTATTGAACCCTTGAACTCGTCCTAAAGTGTGTCTAATAAACACAATCCGACTGTCAGGACATAAGTAGGTTAGTTTCATTTTTTTAGCCTTGCTCGTGAAAGTCAATCATATCCTACGTGGAGAATTCTACCAATTAAAATAGCCCACTCATTTTAATTATACATATCAGACGGAAAGTTGTCATGAAAGAAGTGGGTTGTTTTAATTGGTAGAATTTTCCGCGTAGTATACGCTTGACATTCCTATGCAAGAGTAAAAAAAATGAAGCTCTCGATTTATGTCTATGTCAATGAGATTGTGTTTAATAGACACACTTTAAGGACGGGATCAGGGTCAATAGGAACAAGGCTTAGCTGAGGTGCTAAAATGAAAAAATCTGACAAGTTTAAGGGGCTGCATATGCAAAAAGCCAAAAATAAAATGACAATACAAAAGTAAAGAAAAAAAGTATTGGCAAAACAATGAGAGCAATAATGAAGTAGAGTTAATATTACCTTCTTCTTCTTTAGTGGATTCTCCATGATACCTAAACTCAAGGGCCTTCAGGAGTGGGACACCAGAGCTAACATTGTGAGGTCGTACGAACGAAGCTGTTTTTGAACCTTGAGCTTCGAAATAACGAACCCCATTATGGGACCCATCATGCTTACCATCACCATTGTCCCAATCAACACCCACCCAGTTTCCCTTATAGCCTTCTACTGCTCCCACGTACTTCACACTTCCGATCCGGCGGGTGTCTCCGGTGAAATGGACCCTTTGACCGATCACCATGTCTGACCCGGATTGCATTTTTTGCACCAATTACTCTCTGTTTGTGAATTCTGATTATTAAATTAAATAATCATATTTTTCTTAAAAATAAAATCAAAACATTTTTAACGTTGCTGGTTTTGGTTTTCCAAGAACTTCATAACTAAGGGTGTGTTTGATAGGGAGGAAATATATTTTTTATAAAATAACTTCTTTGAAAAATAAAACAAAATGACTTTGTTATTGAAAGTATGAAAAACTAATTGCATAACTAACATTTCAACTTCATTATTTCACTTCTAACCATCCATACCCCCAATCACCACCCCTTTGATTATCTTATTTCCAGTGACAACAGAGTCAGAATTTTAGCAAAGGTGTACATATTTTCTTCTCAGTTATATTTAGGGCTGGCCAGTGGGCCGGGCCGACCCGACCCCGTCCCGGTCCCGACCCGACCCCGACCCCGACCCCGACACGACACCGGTATTAAAAAAAAAAAAAAAAAAAAGCGGGACCGGGGCTCGAACCGGGGCGGGACAGGGTATGGTCCCGCCAGGCCCGACCCCGCCAGGCCCCGATCCCGCCCCGACCCCGCCCCAAATCCCGCCCCAGTTCGACCCTTTGCACAAAATAGCCGTTGTCCAACGGCCATTTTACATTTTGGCCGTTGGACAACGGCCATTTTAGGCCTCCCCCAACCCCCCCTACCCCCTTTATATTTATTTTTAACCCCTATAAATACCTCATTCCTCTTCTTATTATTTTCACAAATCTTTCTACTCTCTAATCTCTCAATCAATCTCTAATTCTCTATACAACATTGTCTACATATTCAATCTATTTATTAATTTGAGAATTGGGAGTGAAGTTGGCAACTAGCTTGAGGATTATCTATCGAGCAAAGTTTCAATTTTCAACCTTCGATTACACGTCGACTTACGTCGGCGTTTGGTACATTCGTTCTCTCATTAAATTATTATTTTGTCTTTATTTCATTTAGCACATTTAATTTCATTATCTTTAACTATTTATTAGCATAATTAAAATGAAAGGACTAAGAGCGTGTTGGGTAAGTGGTCGCTTCTTCTAGTAGGGTGGTAACAAGGGCAAGGGTACTTCTTCTAGTATTCATGTTCCAGTTATTCCTAGACAAGATGATTTTATAGATCCTGAAATGTTTCCTGAAATACCATATGATCTTGACACAAATGATTATCCTGAAATTGAAGAAGATTTTAATTTAGATGACACTCTAGTTGATGATACACCTATTAATGAAGATGATGATACACCCATTTAGTGAAATGTCTCCTATCCCCTACTATGAGACGAGGTCCCAAGAAACGACCATTAAAATCGGTTGTATGGAAATATTTTGACAGGACGTAGCTAATCAAGTAGTTGTATGTAAAACTTGTAAAAATGTTTATTCTTTTAAAATCGGACAAGGTCATGGTGGACGGGGTTTAGGAAGACACCTGTTGCAAAAACACAAAGCCTTGCATGCCCAATATATGATTGAAAAAACTGGTGAGCAAACGTCCTCTCAATCGAGACAAGGTTCACATACTACTGTCCCGGAGAAAGTACATGGTCAAATTAACCCTATGACGGGGGGAGTTGTAGGCCCTAAATATGATAAACATAAAGATAGGGAAGCACTAGCAAAATTAGTTGCTGTGGAGGGTTTGCCTTTTTCATTTCCTGAATCTCCTGGTTTTATTCATTATATTAGAGATATGTATAATCCTGCTTATAAAGGTTTTCCTAGATCAACTGTTAAAAGAGATGTATTTAAATTTGCACATGAATATCAACAGTATTTACGTTATGCATTATATCATTTAAATTGCAAAGTTGCTTTAACTTCTGATATAGGTCGTAGTACTAACGGCCATGATTATTTAACGAACTTTGTCATTGGATAGATTATAAATGGTCTATGCAAAAACGTATTTTAGCATATAGATATATAGATAGTAGGCACATGGTGAGTTTATTTGAAAATATTTATTCATCGATTATTACTTTAATAACCGATAAAGTTATGAGTATTACATTAGATAACGATCTTCTAACAATTCTGCTATTAGTATTTTAAGAAATGTTTTAACTCCGTCTTTTCCAAAATATTTTCATATCAAATGTGCGTGCCATATTTATAACTTAGTTGTAAAGGATGGTCTTTCACTTTTTCAAGATATTCTTGAAAAAATACAATTTGCTATAAACTTTATTTTTAAAAATAATAGAATTCAACAAAGAAAAGAATATAAAAAACTTGTCACGATTGTGGACTATCTTACGTAAAAATTCAGAAGTACCAACTAGGTGGAATTTTTATATGACCAACTAGTTGTTGCTTATGACTATAGAAAACCTATTACTTTATTTTTAACGCCATAATCAAAATCCAAATGATATGATTGTGGATCTTGATTGGGAGAAAATTAGAGAACTTATTGTATTTTTAGAAAATTTTCAACGAGCAACAAAAGAATTTTATACTTTATATTATCCTACTATTTCAACTATGTTGTTTTATATAGCTATAATATTTTTACTTCTTAAAGAATATATGAAAAAATCTGCTTATACTGCAGCTATTAAAAAATGTTTATGAAATTAAAAAATATTTTATTCCTATTCCCTATTTATATTAGTGGTCAGTATTAAACCCGACTATTAAAGTAGAGGGTTGTAAAAGTCTTATTGATAATATATATTACTGTATGGACGTACTACCACCTCCAACTCCCAAAAATTTAAATGTTGAACCACCTATTTAACTAACGCTAGGAGAAGTGTTGAATAGCGTAGAAGATAAATGCAAAAAGTATATCGGCATTACAAAGAAGAAAGTGCTAGTAACCAACCGACTTTTGTATCATCTTCTTCTTCAACACAACCTAAAAAGACAAGCGGTTTACGTGGCTAGGCCTAATATTAATTCTATTGAAAGCCTCGTAAATAAAATGTGCGGTGGTAGCATGCTAACCAAATTAGTGAGTTCGATGTTTTTGTTTTGCAGGTAATTTACCTTACCAAGCGATTATCAATGAAGGGAAAGGAAGACTTCTTGAAATATTGGAGCGAATGAGAAGACATTTCCGACACTTTCAATGATGGCGAGATATTTTGAACATTGGCGCCATCGTCGCTTCGAAGCGCTTTTTCGCAGTGATTTCAAATAGAGAGCACAGACACTCGTTAGCGGAGATACTTGGAGATGGCGGACTATTCAGAGATCGATACGAGCGAGCGAAGGAGGCGACAACCAGAGATTAACGAAGATGGCGACAACTACAACGACATTTTATCTCAAGGCATGAGTAGCGACGTGGAACAATTTGATCAAGATATACCAATTCCAACCAAGAACCACAAGAAATTATAAAGAAATTAGAAAAATATTTTCAAATTGGTAATTTATTTCATTGCAATTTTAAAATTTTTCTATGTCTTTCACTCTTTTGCAATTTTTTCAACAACAAGATAATTACAATGTAATTTTGAATCTTGTATATTTGATATTTCAATGAAATTAATAATATAAAAGGCACAAAAACAGCCTTGGGATGTTTTTTTACACTATTCTTGTCTTTGTTTAATTATTTAGTTTATAACTTTATACTTTATACTTTATAGTTTATAGTTTATACTTTATAAATATATTATATATATGAGTATAATACTATAATACTATAATTATAAATTATAATACTATAAGTCTATAATATTATAGTATATGTATATGACATTATGACTATATGACAAATATATGTTAATGTTACTTTGTTAGTACTTAGTAATTTATTATTTTTAATTTAGTGAAAAAATTATAAAAAAAAAAAAACCTGCCAACCCGTCCCGTCCCGACCCGACCCGTCAGGCCCGACTTCTACCCAGCGGGATCGGACGACACGTATGGTCCCGCCGACCGACCCTCCAGCCCGCCCAGCCGACCCTTTTTCTCCGCCCCGAGCCGACTCGCCAAACCCGACCGGTGGCCTGCCCCGCCACCGCCACTTTGGTTATATTAAGTGTCTGTTTGGTTGGGCTTTTGAAAAGGTCAAAAGTGCTTTTAGAAGTCTAAAAACATTTTGTCAAAAATTGGAGTGTTTGGTTGAAAATCGAAAAACTGATTTTGGCTTCCAAAAACACTTTTGACCTCTATTTTCAAAAGTTCAAATTTTAGGCTTTTGGAAATAAAAGTTGATTTTGCCTATTTTTAAGTCTAAAGCACTTTTTTTTATTGACAATCAAACACCTAACAATTTTTTGATAAAAAAACTCTACTTGAAAAGCTCTACTCCTAAAAGTTCAACTTCTAAAAGCTCTTTTTAATAAGTTGTATCAAACGGGCCCTAAAAGTATGCAAAATATATGTAACGGTCTAAGGTTCCCACGAAGGGTCGACACTTAACCACCCTTCGCCAAAGGTGGCTCCACCCATGCCCCAGTCTCATCCATCTCACTCTCACAGTATTTTGCAACATGTACATATAAATATTTTTGAAATAATAGTTTTGCTTACTTACTAAACACTAAAAAATAAAAAATAAATTCACTTATTTTCCAACAATTTTGAGGAAAAAGTCTTTCATGAAATAACAATTTTGAAAAAAAAAGTGATTCTTTGCCATATTTTTTTAGTATTCGGTAAACATACGATATTATACTCAAAATATTTTTATAATACATTATAATGTTATCGGTGGTTAGGATTGAGTGTGGAGGCTGCAGATAGGGGTGTCAAATGTGCAATTTGGGCTGAATTTAGGCTAGCCCAGATGGATTGAATCAATAGTTGGGCTAATGTTCAACCCTGCCCAAAGTTCATTTGAGTCAAGATGGACTGGGTTAAAATGGGCTAAACAATGGGTCGTGACCCAACCCGCCCAATTTGATCAAATTCTTTACAATAATCTCAAATTTTAAATAAATCAAAACCTAATATTTCTAAATTACTTCATTTATGGGTATGATTCAAATAAACCCAGGAAAAATAATTAACAGAGTAACTGAGAAATAAAAATAAAAAACATAGAATTTCAGTACCCAAAACAGTTGTGAAATTTTGTGACAAATCGGTAGAGACTAGAGTAGTAACAGATCTAAGAATTTCAGTACCCAAACACTAGGGGTGGCAATTTCGAAGTGTGTTGAAGATTGTTTGAAGTTGTACCTGTGTGTTGAAGGATTGAGCTCATTGATTGGGTTTTGGGGTCAACAGATCTGCGGCTGAGAATTTAATTCAAATGATTAATTGTTGTTGAAAAACTTGTGTAGCCATTATGTGTGTCGAAATTTGAAAATAGCTACCTATTTAAAACCTTCTTGGTGAGATTTTTTAGCTGTTGTTGGGTTATTGAAGTGCAGAAATTTTGCTTGATTATGGGTTATTTTGAGCCAAGTTTATGGGCTGATTTGGGTTGCTCATAATGAATGGGTTAAGTACCCATCTATTTATCTATATTGGCTCAACCCATTAAAATCTAGGCGGATCAATTAGATTTTGGCCCAATTGTCACCCCTAGTTGCAGAGCTACAGGTGAGTGAGGGGTGGGAGAAGACAACCATCGTGAATGTCATTTATAAAACTTATTTTTCTTACTTAGTATTCTCACCAGAAAATCTATAATTTTTCTAATTTAAATATACATATATATATATATATATATATATATATGTTGAACAATTAAATATAAAAAAATGAAAAAATCATTTTGTGAAACATATTTTCGTTCATACAAACACACCATAAAATATAAATGGTAGTATCAGTATGTCTAGCTTTTCCTTTTTCTATTTATTTTCTTTTAAAGTTTCGAGAATGAGTTGTACCAATTTTTAAAGTGAATTTAACAGTGTCATTAATATATTTAAAATAATGTTACAAATTTGAAAATATCAAAATTTATTATTGCCTTACCTTTTAACAAAATTGAACTTCAACAAAAAAAAATGATTCAACCATTTCTTTGGGTAAGTGATATTTTCCTCGCTTATTTCATTCTAAATTGATAGTAAATATACTAAAATACAAGAACAATTCTAGGCTACAATTACGGTAAGTAATGACTAAAATATACATCTACCATATACACAATTATGACTAATGATATTTTCCTATTCTATCACACCCCTGCAGTCGAAGCGGGAGGGTCGGCGTATGCTAAGACTGTCCTGAAAGTCTTCAAATAAAATCAGCGGAAGACCGTTTATAAAATACCGGCAATCTGATAGCATGACGAGAAATGTTTGTCCACAAGTAACTTTTTCGCGAACAAAGTGAATATCCAGCTCAATATGTTTAGTGTGTTGATGTGAACCAGATTTCCTGAGAGATAAATCGCACAAACATTATCACAATAAACCTGTCACGACCCGAACCCGGGCCCGTGACTGGTGCCTTACCCCGGGCACCCTAGTGATACAACATCAGAGAAATCACCGGAATATAAAGACAATACATGAAACCAATGTAATAAGACAGTGAAATAAGACAAAGCAACTAAAAAGCGGTTACGCCGGTATATATATGAATAACAATTTGAGCGATATCCTTTACGGCTACGCCACAACGATTTCTGCACTTAAGAGTAACATGACAACCACGTGGACGGGGCCGCCATACCACGAATGTAAGCACCTACTACGGCGGGACTATACCACTGATAAGCCTCCGAGAAACGGAGCTTCAAACGCAATGACGTGACCACGAGAGCTAGGATCAACGGCGGTGTACCTCAACTGCGGCGTGAACGCACTTCGCGGCGAGGTCGATAACAGTACCAAGTATGCGAAATCAAAATATCGTAAATGAAATCATAGTAGTCTATATAAAGCGAGACATGTATGATAACCAAACTACGCCACAATAAATAAGCCATGTCAAGTCGTGACTCACGCCTCAAAGTCATCACTCAAATATAACAATGGGTCTCACGCCACAACATCAATCATGCGTGGAATACCTTCCTCACCGCGATGCACATGATATAAAAGCACCAAGGAATACACATGAACACCGTGTCCCACTGTGTCATCATAAAACCGTCACGGGTAAATACGAAGGCATGACGACTACTAACACCTACGCATAAATAAGGTCATAAAGCGTATCACGAGATGCATGCATCCACATGATCAAAGCCGCCACTCGCGCAGATCTAATGCGCGTCTAGCCACGAACTTCCCGCAGCCCGCGTAGGCCACTCGATGGCCCGCATGGTATTCTCGCATCGGGGTAGCTACTCCCAAGATCGCCCCGACTCGCGATCCGCAGCCACATGCACCGCGTGATGACCATGGCGCCGCACACTAACACGAACTCGTAGCTCGCATAGGCCCTGACCCGCGTGAGGTATTCTCGAATCATGGTCCTGCATCACCGAAGTCTACCCCGCGACGGAGGCGCAACCCCTAATTATGTCAAGAGGTGAGTGATGTAATACTAGCATAACGACCACTGTTAGACAACATAAGCACAACAAGGAAACCCCTTTACACAAACATCACAAGACACTAACACACGTAGCATCCTAGCGTGTTTCCTTATTAAATCAACAAGAAGTACTACAAGGCTATCACAAACCAACACAATCAAATTATTCACACAAGGTACTTTCTACTATATGATTAACAAGATCGGGTTTGTATCCCCAAAGTATTTCATACATTAACTCTTTAAAAGATACGTTACTTTTACAAAAGTCACACAATACGTAGTATATAAAAATAGAGTGATTATCTTTTGAAGTAAATCAAACACTTCTCTTGTAAAATCAAGTACAACCTTCTTTTCCAAACGCTCAAGTTTGCCTAATTTCAATTACTCAAGTTTCTCTTTTGAAAGGTTTCGTAGTTCATAGTTTTAATCCTTTAAACAATTTGAGAAACATATACCTTATGTGTGAGTAGGTTATTCTGCTTCATAACAATCTTATTACAAAGAACCATGATCTAGGAAATGTAATATCATTTTGTCTCATCCTAGCTTCTATGCAGATGGAAGTTTCTACTGGTTTTAATAATAATTTATTAGTCAAAACATTTCCCTTTATTAGCGCTGCTGTGGTTTGTTCGATACTTATTCGATTCAAATCAAGAAACATTATTCCTTTTGAAAACCAAGTACTCATTACTCACGAATGAGGTTTCACACTTTTTAACAAAATTCAATTAAGTCAAGTCTCTTATCTTTTAAGATCAAGTCTCTTAACTTCTTAAATCAATAAATCATTCTTTTTATCTCTCTAAGCCGTTATACCTAACTTCATAAAGCTAGTATAACTCTTAAGCTTTTAAAACCAAGTATTACTCTTACATTAAAATGATTCAGTATTCTTTTGAAATACTTCAAGATTATTAAGGCTTAAGTCAAAAGACATTGCCGTAATTATTATTCAGGCTTAAGTCCGAAGACATTGCCGTAATTATTATTCAGGCTTAAGTCCGAAGACATTGCCGTAATTATTATTCAGTTAACACACGACGTCACCGTACTATATATATATATTCTTTAAAATATCATGCTCAAGGGGATAGGAAAAATCACATACCTCGTGACGATTTATCGACTATTAGCAAAACGCTCCACGGCTATAACCCGGCTAGCCTTGTCCACCTTCCAAGTAGCACATGCTACTTACAGAACATTCAACCTATAAAGGTTATACAAGTCTATCAAAGTCTAGACTACTCGGTAGATTATTCTTCTGATGTGATTTCAGTTCAAGTCTTTTCTGTAATATCCTTCTATTATAGTTCAAATCTCTTCTATGAATCTTATATTCATTTATACAACTACAGTATGTAGTTTCCAATTACAATAGAGGGACAAGATTATTTACCTCGATAAGCCCAAAATTATCCAAGTTATAAAGTCGATCCTGAGCAACGTTTAGCTCCTACTCCGGGTGCTCCAACCCGCTCCAAACAACCCTTAGAAGTTCTACGCAACTTCTTCTTAATACTCCAACCAACTATGGAGATTTCCCTAGGGTTTCGGTTTGAGACAAAAAGGACATAAGGTAGTATTTCCGGGCTCTACGTATAGAGGTATCTTTGGAATACTAAAAGCTATAAGACTAATGTAATTTGCGAATAGTAACAATACTGTGGAGAGTATTTCTACCAAGAGGGGGGTATTTATACGAGACAACACCACAAAGGGGGGGGTGTATACCTTCTACCAACCCCACTGGGAGAGGGTACTCTCGGCGAGGGGAGGACTCTGGCCAAAGCCTCAAGGGGAGGGACGAGAACGAGCACGAGGGAGAGGGAGGGATTTTTCAAGACTTAGGAACATTTGTGGATGAAGAAAACCTTCAAAGGGAGTATTTATAGGCAACCAAAGGCCAACCAATGGCCAAGATCTAGCCAAGTCTTATGCAAGTGTAGGCCAAGATATGCCCAAGTGCCCCCCAGACCCTACTCCTTAAAACCCTCACAAATATCCTACCAACCCCGAGGTTGGTTCGTCCACGTGCCGCCCCACTTTTCCGCCAATGAGGGTGCGAGTGGCGCCTCGTTGATCCAACACGTTTCGCCTCTCGGAAAAATCCGCAAAAATTAGAAATGACATAGCGGAATTTTCCTTCGCAAGTCAGTGTAAAACGTTTCAAAAAACGACTCTAATCGGGTGTTGTGCACAAAAATAATTCGATCTAGCCAACTTTAAAGTCCAAAATTTTCTACGCACGCCCCACGCATATACTGAAATACGGTATAACATTCTCCTCCTTAGAAACATTCGTCGAATGTTCCTTCTAAGTCTCAAACAAGCGTCGCCAGTATAGTCTTCACTACTATACTTACGAGAACAATCCTGCCACACCTGGCCACAGAAAACCTGCGCAAATACTTACATCCATGTCCACGAGGAAACACCTCTAACATCACCACAAACCCTTACCCGAGGTCTAAAATATACTTCCTTCGCACCTTCTCCTTACAAAAGAAATGATCACATCTGCTCGCCATACATGCTCGCTCCTTCCCGTACTCGTCGTACCCTTCTCGTACACTCGAACTCTTTCTCATAACTTACCACTTTCCTGTTATTGCTTCAGTTTCCAAAACTCTGGGTTACTACCTCCAACTTGGTCATCATTAACTGAGAATACTCTGGATGGATCTCCGATATTTTTCCGAAATAGCAACATGAAAGGTCGGACGTACTGCCTCCTACGTCGGACGGCAAAAACTAACATAAAGGCAACCTGGCCTACTCTTCATGACTAAAAGGCCCAAAGTAACTCGGGCTAAGTTTCTCTCGCTTTCGAATCGTCCACACCCTTCCGGTGGTACCTTCAAGAAAACCCACCGTCATCCACGAACTCAAAGCCGCCGATCATCCGCATTTACTTCGCTGATTACGAGTCGCCGATAACCTCTTCTGGATAAGCTTCACCCTATCCACATCCTAATGAATAAGTATGAACCAACTATCTGAACTTTGCCAACATCGAACCAATCGAACGACAACTTACATTTCCGCCCTACGCGAGTCATAAAGCGACATTCGAATCCGAAATGGTGGTTATAAAAACACTCCTCGACAGAGACAACAATCCTTACAATACCCTGAAATCCACACATCGCCCGGCGGGCGAATGCGTCATCGAGACTCACTGAGTTCTCAACCCCGCTGGTAAAACTTCCGGAAAACGAAATAGCCACAACCTGGGCTACACTGTCTGCCATAAGGTGCAAGTAGGCACCCCATGCAGCCTTACAACTTTCCTGATAAAAACATCTCGCATAACTCTCTGCTGAGTAAACAATCTTGTCTGAAAGACGCGACGGGCTGGACCCATCGGCCTGACTACTGTTTGAACGCACCCACGAACTCGTACGATGGTTAACTAAACTTGGGCCTAACACCCTCGTGACCCTAACACAAAGCGGGACCACCACAAACTGACCCCACCACCATACAGGCCGCGGGTTGACCCGCAACATGGCCTCAACCCGACCCAAGAACGCCGAAAACACTAGCTCCCCGATCCGGAACAATCTTACTAATCACGTTACGAAAACCTAGTGGTCTTCTTAGCTCAACTACCCTCTTTCATTCCACATTACTCAGGGACTTATTATACAACTATACCTCATGTGCACTATGCACTCCGATAAGGGTCAAACATAAAATACCTCTTTACTCGAGATGGCCTTACCTCTAAGGTCTCCACATATAACATTCTAAGGCTCACACTTTCCCTTATCCCCAAATCTTTCCCGGTTACTAACCATGATTTCTAATCACAACTAACACACTGCTATCAGAACATAGCACTTATGATATACTCATCCTATCACACATACTGATCTTCAGAGGGTTAAGGATATACCTGTATCTACTGCTTCACTCCCCTTAGTCGTTTTAATCAAACTCGCCTGCAGTAGGCGCATAGCCAGGAAGATGACGAACTACCCACCGATCACGGGGTGAGTCCTCCTACTAGACATCCTTCCGACACACGGCCTCGACGGCGCAGTAAAACAAGTACCAACTAAAAGACGACATTCCCCGGGATGACGTCTGCAACACTGTGAACACTGGGGAAAATCAACTGGCCGGGTCAGAAACCTACGTGTAGTGAACCTAAGCTCGAGCTCGACCAACTCCGGCTTACCCCCAATGTCCTGAACCTTATGGAGGACCATTCTGCACTGGTGGATGTGTATAACCAATCTGCTAGTGAGGCGATTCGCCTCGAAAGTTACCAAAGGACGCTGCTTACGCCCTCTTCGCCGCCTCGTTAACCCGTCAATCTCTACGTTTCTCAATCTGTTGCACATAAGCCTGAACGCGGGCCATGCTCATTCCTGACTGAAGAGCTACTTCTTCACAACCCTCTCTTAGATAGTCATCAAGACTCGCGGTACATCGGTATACTCTGCGGTAGCCAAATACATAGTTAGTAATGTGGTCGCTTTGCAATCTATATTCTCTGCTCGTGGCCGCGAAGGTTCAAATATCATGGTCGCAGAGGCATCGCCGCGTGCTAAACTTCTGGGCCGTGACGTAGCATAACTCCCGAATGAAATACCACCGGTGATGATTGGGCTGTGCCTCGTAACCCTCTCAACTCTACTCAGCCTCCTCGCCGCTTCGCTCTCCCGCCCGGGTTTGCCTACGCGAGGCATAGCGGTGAGGAAAGAAATACGTTAGAGGTCCAACTTACAACACACTCTCTAAGGCACGATCTGCGAGTGAGAAGAAATAGAAACCAATCCTAACTATCCTATAGCCTCCGATTATTGGTGTGGTGCACAACACACCGATAATCAAGACTTCATCGGATACGGTCTGTAGACACTTTCCGAGGATTAACTGCTCTGATACCACTTTTGTCACGACCCGAACCCGGGCCCGTGACTGGTGCCTTACCCCGGGCACCCTAGTGATACAACATCAGAGAAATCAGCGGAATATAAAGACAATACATGAAACCAATGTAATAAGACAGTGAAATAAGACAAAGCTAACTAAAAGCGGTTACCTTCGATATATATGAATAACAATTTGAGCGATATCCCTTTACACTACCGCCACAACAAGATTACATGCACTTCTAAGAGTAACATGACAACCATGGCGGGACAGGGCCCCGCCATACCCCTGAATGTAAGCACCTACTACGACAGGGGACTATACCACTGATAAGCCTCCGGAGAAACGGAGCTTCCCAAACGCCGAATCGTGACCACGAGAGCTAGGATCAACGATCGTGTACCTCAACTCGCGGATGAACGCGGCCAAGGAGGTCGATAACAGTACCAAGTATGTGAAATCAAAATATCGTAAATGAAATCATAGTAGTCTATATAAAGCGGAGACATGTATGATAACCAAACTACTGTTCACAATAAATAAGCGACATGCAAGTCGTGGACTCACGCCCTCAAAGTCATCACTCAAATATAACAATGGGTCTCACGCCCACAACATCAATCATGCCCGTGGAATACCTTCCTCACTGCCGGCAGTCTATGATATAAAAGCACCAAGGAATACACATGAAACCAATGTAATAAGACAGTGGAATAAGAAGACAGGCTAACCAAAAACGGTTACCTTCAGTATATATATGAATAACAATTTGAACAGTTACATCCCTTTACACTCGCCACAACAAGATTTCATGCACTTGCAAGAGTAACACGACAACCATGGCGACAGTGGCCCCGCCATACCCCGAATGTAAGCACCTACTACGACAGGGACTATACCATCGATAAGCCTCCGAGAAACGGAGCTTCCCAACGCCGAATCCGCGACCAGAGCTAGGATCAACGATCGTGTACCTCAACTGCGCAGATGAACGCACCGGGCGAGGTCGATAACAGTACCAAGTATGTGAAATCAAAATATCAGAAATGAAATCATAGTAGTCTATATAAAGCAGAGACATGTATGATAACCAAACTACGATCACAATAAATAAGCGATCATGTCAGTCGTGACTCACGCCTCAAAGTCATCACTCAAATATAACAATGGGTCTCACGCCACAACATCAATCATGCCTGGAATACCTTCCTCACCGCCAGCCTATGATATAAAAGCACGAAGGAATACATGAACACCGTGTCCCACGTGTCATCATAAAACCGCACGGTAAGTACGAAGGCATAGCCGACTACTAACACCTACGATAAATAAGGTCATAAATTGTATCATGAGATCTGCTTGCATCGTCACATGATCAAAATCGTCACTCGCCCGCAGATCTAATGCACGCGTCTAGCCCCGAACTTCCCGCGACTCGCATAAAGCCACTCCAATGGCCCGCATGAGGTATTCTCGATCGAGGTAGCTACTCCCGCATCGCCCCGACTCGCACCGCACGCCACATAGACCGCATGACCATAAGCGCCGCACACTAACTCGAACTCTCGTAGCTCGCGATAGCCCCGGACCCGCATGAGGTATTCTCGAATCATGGTCCTGCATCACCGAGTCTACCCCGCGTCGGAGGCGCTTAACCCCTAATTATGTCAAGAGGTGAGTGATGTAATACTAGCATAACGCCACTGTTAGACAACATAAGCACAACAAGTGGAAACCCTTTACACAAACATCGCAAAGACACTAACACACGTAGCATCCTAGCATGTTTCCTTATTAAATCAACAAGAAGTACTACAAGGCTATCACAAACCAACACAATCAAATTATTCACACAAGGTACTTTCTACTATATGATTAACAAGATCGGGTTTTTATCCCCAAAGTATTTCATACATTAACTCTTTAAAAGATACGTTACTTTTACAAAAAGTCACACAATACGTAGTATATAAAAAATAGAGTGATTATCTTTTGAAGTAAATCAAACACTTCTCTTTGTAAAATCAAGTACAACCTTCTTTTCCAAACGTTCAAGTTTGCCTAATTTCAATTACTCAAGTTTCTCTTTTTCGAAAGGTTTCGTAGTTCATAGTTTTAATCCTTTAAACAATTTGAGAAACATATACCTTATGTGTGAGTAGGTTATTCCTGTTCATAACAATCTTATTACAGCAACCATGATCTAGGAAATGTAATATCATTTTGTCTCATCCTAGCTTCTATGCAGATGGAAGTTTCTACTGGTTTTAATAATAATTTATTAGTCAAAACATTTCCCTTTATTAGCTACGTGGTTTGTTCGATACTTATTCGATTTCAAATCAAGAAACATTATTCCTTTTGAAAACCAAGTACTCATTACTCACGAATGAGGTTTCACACTTTTTAACAAAATTCAATTAAGTCAAGTCTCTTATCTTTTAAGATCAAGTCTCTTAACTTCTTAAATCAATAAATCATTCTTTTTATCTCTCTTAAGCCGTTATACCTAACTTCCCATAAAGCTAGTATAACTCTTAAGCTTTTAAAACCAAGTATTACTCTTCTGTTAAAATGATTCAGTATTCTTTTGAAATACTTCAAGATTATTCAGGCTTAAGTCAAAAGACATTGCCGTAATTATTATTCAGGCTTAAGTCCGAAGACATTGCCGTAATTATTATTCAGGCTTAAGTCCGAAGACATTGCCGTAATTATTATTCAGTTAACACACGACGTCACCGTACTATATATATATTCTTTAAAATATCATGCTCGAGGGATAGGAAGAATCACATACCTCGTGACGATTTATCGACTATTAGAAAACGCCCACGCTTATAACCCGCTTAGCCTTGCCCACCTTCCAAGTAGACATGCTACTTACGTAACATTCAACCTATAAAGGTTATACAAGTCTATCAAAGTCTAGACTACTCGGTAGATTATTCTTCCATGTGATTTGATTCAAGTCTTTTACAGAATATCCTTCTATTACGCTCAAATCTCTTCTATGAATCTTATATTCATTTATACAACTACGATGTAGTTTCCAATTACAATAGAGGACAAGATTATTTACCTCGATAAGCCCAAAATTATCCAAGTTATAAAGTCGATCCCGAGCAACGTTTAGCTCCTACTCCGGTGCTCCAACCCGCCC
Source organism: Przewalskia tangutica (assembly GCA_029844215.1). Classification (NCBI taxonomy): domain Eukaryota; kingdom Viridiplantae; phylum Streptophyta; class Magnoliopsida; order Solanales; family Solanaceae; genus Przewalskia; species Przewalskia tangutica. The sequence continues at coordinate 48,825,001 of CM056724.1, read as the reverse complement.
AAACAACCCTTAGAAGTTCTACGCAACTTCTTCTTAATACTCCAACCAACTATGGAGATTTCCTAGGGTTTCGGTTTGAGACAAAAGGACATAAGGTAGTATTTTCTGCTCTACGATAGAGGTATCTTTGGAATACTACAAGGTATACGACTAAGGTAATTTGGGTATAAGAACAATACTTTGGAGAGTATTTCTACCAAGAGTGTATTTATACGAGACAACACCACAAGAGGGGTGGGTGTATACCTCTACCAACCCCACTAGGAGGGGTACTCTCGCTGGAGGGGATTCTCGGCTAAAGCCTCACAAGGGGGAGGGGGACGAGAACTAGCAAGAGGGAGAGGGAGGGATTTTTCAAGACATAGGAACATTTGTGGATGAAGAAAACCTTCAAGCAAGGGGAGTATTTATAGGCTAACCAAAGGCCAACCAATGACCAAGATCTAGCCAAGTGCTATGCAATTGTAGGGCCAAGATATGCCCAAGTGCCCCCCCTAGACCCTACTCCTTAAAACCCTCACAAATATCCTACCAACCCCAAGGGTTGGTTCGTCCACGCGCCCCACTTTTCCGCCAATGAGAGGGTGCCAAGTGGCGCCCTCTCGTTGGTCCAACACGTTTCGCCTCTCGGAAAAATCCGCAAAAATTAGAAATGACATAGTCGGAATTTTCCCTTCGCAAGTTGTGTAAAACGTTTCGTCGAAAAACAACTCTAATCGGGTGTTGTGCACAAAAATAATTCGTCCTAGCCAACTTTAAAGTCCAAACTTTTCTACGTACGTCCTTACGTACATACTCTGGAAATACGGGGTATAACAAAACCAATGTCGCCTTCGGAACCGGACAGTGGAGCTCCAAAAGAAGGTTATGTTGCCAACAAGATTCAGACACCATATTGGCAACTCCTCGATATTCTTCGGCACTAGATCTGGACAAGGTAGCTTGCCGTTTAGAGGATCAAGATATCAAATTCTCACCGAAAAATACACAATAAGCAGACGTGGACTGTCTGGTATCCGGACATCCGTCCCAATCATCATCTGTATAAGAAATAGGAGTGAATGTCGACGAAGGATATAAATGCAAGTCATGATTGAGAGTGCCCTGAATGTAGCACGATGCGTTTGAAAGCATGCATGTGATCCTCCATCGAGTTATGCATAAATAGACAAACATGTTGCATAACATAAAATATGTCAGGCCTTGTGAAAGTAAGATACTGCAGGGCACCTGCAAGTAAGGTTGTTCATATAATCTGATCCGCTTTTTTGAGTTTCGGATATTTCAGATTGGATATCCGAAAAAAATCGAATCGGATACGGATCACAATTTCTTTAATTTTGGATACCCGAAAAATCCCAAAAATCCGAAATATTAGTTAATTTTCATTGGGCTGCCTGCTCCAGCTACTTATTCATCCTAGGATGTTAAACAACTTTCAACTGAACATACCGTGCCAGTTTTCAATTGTTTTCTGCCTATTTTGTCACGACCCGACCCCGGGCCCGCGACTGGTGCCCTACCTGGGCACCCTTACAGGTATACATCAGAGATAATCAGCGGAACATACATGAAACTTATAAATAAATCAACAAAGATAAACTCAACAGGTTAGCCGATAAGACTACCTCCCTGGATAGTAAATACATAAACGGCTAGCCTGCTTCATTTCTTTACAACCGACCCACATTATGTGACTACTGCACTCTAAGAGTTTTAACATAACAACGATGGCGGGACAGGCCCCGCCATACCCCAATATACATGAATCTACAACCTCGTGGAAAACTGCACAAGAGATAAGCCTCGGAGCAAATGGAGCTTTTTCCCAAAATCAACCGAGATCCTAAGAGCAAGGATCACCAACTCGCGCACCTAATACTGCGGCATTTAACGCAGCTTCGGGGGTCAAGACAACAAGTACCGAATATGGAATGTAAATAAAGTACAAGAAATGATCATAATCAGACAAAAAATGACAGGGGCAAGTATAAAAAGTACATACCAGATCTTGCCGTGTCATTACCACTTATGAACTTAATCGTACCTTATTATCTTTTCCCATTTTCAATAAAAGTTATAGACACTTTCTTACGTACATACTTGGGGAAAAAAATCGTCAAGTTAATTACCATATAACTTACTTATCTTTCATAACATAATCCGGCCCTTTATGGAGGGACACATATACTACCCGACCCAATCTGGGACGCGATCAAATCACACAAATATCAAAGCGTGCCCGTGGAATCCCCCATCACTGCCGACAGTCATAAGTGTAACATATAACCATGTGACGCGCCCGTGGTATCCTACCTCACCGCCGCATACATACACAATACATATATATATCTCCCGCCTGGAATCCTACATCATCGCCGATAAATCGTAGGTGTAACATATAACTACGTGACGCGCCGTGGCATCCTACCTCACCGCCTGCATACATATACAACACACACACACATATATATATATATATATAACGTGGCGCATGCCGGAATCCTCATCGTATAAGCATAGCCATAACGTGCCTCGGCATCCTCATCGTAGGCGCAGTCTTCGCGAGCTAGCCCGTGGAGTAATAATATAACACGCCTAATCCTCATCGTGGTACATGTCTTCACGGGAGCTAGCCCACGGAGTAATAATCATACATAGAATGGTCGCGTGCCGGAATCTCTCATCGTATAAGCGTGGCTACGGGTAATAAAACAACCGAATCTAACCCGCCTCGGTCACATGCCGGAATCCCACATCGTATAAGATGTCCAAGGATCAATCATAATGGAAGCATACCCGTGGAATCCCACATTATCGCTGCACGCCCAAGTAAACCTACAACAAGACGGTAATTCTCCAACCGAGAGTCACGATAACGTAACATATAATACTTGCACTCAAAGCTATCACAAGCAAACATAGGCAAGTTCATTAAACCTTTAGACTTCCATTTTTATAAACTCATGGCACTTCCGCTTTCACACATAAAAATCCGAATTTAACCCCAAGTACTACGCACTCTACTCCTTTAGAAAACTCTTTTTCAAATAAAACTTCCAAGATACTAACAACCGTAGTATCAAGTCATATCTACTTTCAAGACAAGTCACAATACCTTTTTAGAAATACATTTACCGGCTTCTAAATCAAGTGACTTCTTTCTTAAAAACATTAAGCAATTGGTACCTTTAAAACAGTTTGCCCTTCTTTATTTCAAATCATTTCTTTGCTTACATTACTGAAGAAAACCATTCTTTTAATCTTCCATAAAGTTGTTATAACCAACTTCCCATAAAGCCGTTATAACTCTTTATGTTTTGGACAAATTCATTCCTTTTATAACCAAGAGTCTTATACTTTCAAAATACTTCAAGTCTCTTTACTTTTAAGAAAAACAAGTTTCTTAACTTTAGAAATCAAGTCTTTCCAAATCGAGTTCAAGTCTTTCCAAATCGAGTATTCTATACTTGTAAATCAATTCATTTCTTCCTTTAAGAATCAAGTCTCCTAACTTGAAAAATAAAGTCTCTTAACCTTTAAGAATTTGAGATCCATAGCCTTAAAACTTCATACGTAAATTCTTATAAGTTAAGTAACATATACTTTGGTGCGTTGTGAATAGGTTATACTTATTTATAACGATCTTATTCAAGTAGCCATGATCTAGAAAATGTAATACAATTTTGTCTTATCTTAGCTTCTATGCAGATGGAGAATTCTACTCATTTTAACATAATTTAATTGTCATTACATTTTCCTTTATTAACGTTGCAATGACTTGCTCGATACTTATTCTCATTCGTGCCATAAATTAGTCAAGTCAACTTGGCTCCAAAGTACCTCCTAACGACTCTTACCAACATCCCCCATAAGACTCAGCAAGGACTTAGGATAACTTTGACATAAACTTTACATAGAGTAAATCACACACATACCTCTTAACTTCTAAGAGTAGAAGGAAATATGAAATAATAGCACATGTATATTCCATACATAGAATCATGCCAAAGGAAGGAAGAGGTTCACATACCTCGCGATGATTATCGACAAGTAGCAAAATGCTCCAAAGTACTTCAACCTTGATAGCTATTCCATCCTTCAAGTAGAATACGCTATACTTAGTACTTCAACCTATAATGGCCACAATACGTCCATTAACCTCTTACTTCAAACGTAGAATATTCTAAGTGCTAGGTCACTAAATTCTACGGAAAATCGGACATCACTTCCTTTGTTTCTACATACTTTGCCACCTTTTTCAAGGCCGAATTCAATAACCAAACACGCCACATCTAAGGTCCAACCAATGCAATTAACAATAGGGGATTACACGCCTACTAGACGTGTAAAATTCCGCCCCACAATTGATATCAACTAATGCAAACTACTAGGCCAATTTCGGCAACATTGAGATACAACACTACCAATTCTTATCCAATTTCCTTTTCAATCCAAGTTGTTAGCATAACATGATATTAAGTCGCAATCGATTATAACTACTATAATCTTCAAGTAAGTAACATGCGACGATTCTAAATACGACCAAATTGTAATCCAACTACAAATGGCTAATATGTCATTTCGGATTTTAGGCTACAACAATCCATAACACTTATAAAACTTCAACACATAAACTTCATGCTAGCAAATATGTAAAGCTAACAACAATACATAATCTTGTAACACTTAAGAGCCAAGATTATTACCTCAACGATTCTTAGTCCAACTCCAACCAAGTCGCTCCTTAGCACTTAGAGCTTCTTCAGACACTTCAATCCACCACTGAGACCCTTAGAATATCACAAACCACTTCCTTAAAACTTCCAATCAAAACCTAGAAAAGCAACTAGGTTTTCACCTTGCGACTAATACGAAAACTATCCTTTTCCGGATTTTTCTATTGAGATACACTTACAATACCCTCATGAACCTCGTTTAAAGTGGAGCTTATTGGACAAGAAACGAAAAAAAATCTTTCTTTTCCTTGATGAACCCGAGAGCTATGGCTCTTGTTCTTCCAATTCTCTTGAAAATTTGGCTAAGTGTGGAACTTGTCTCACTACTAGTAGTATTATATAGTAACATGGAGGGTTGAGATTAGCACAAATGTGTGGTTTGGATGAAGTTCTTCTAAATATCAAGCTAGTGGTCCCATTGACTAAGTCAAACATGTCAAGCTTTACTACTTGCAAGACTTGTCTTCCTAACAAGGGTCAAATGACCCTTGTGCCCATGTAATTTCGTCCAAGACATCCAATAAGGGGGGGTGACACGTGTCGCCCTCCCATTCGTCACAATATTATGTTTTCCGAAAAAAATTTCCATAATTCCGATAAATTTTTACAAGTCTCTAATCTTAGCATTTGGGATTCTCACGTACGCTTTTTAAAACATGCCTGCAAATACGGGGTGTAACATTCTTCCCCCCTTAGAAACATTCGTCCCCGAATGTTCTTTCGGAGTCAAACTTATAATTAGCGACATAGTTTCCTTTTACCACCCCGACATACCAATAATGCCACACATGGCCCTAATACCTCGCACACGCATATCCGTCCATCATAAGCCCAAAAGAGATTATCTTTTCGTACTTCCAACTCTTTCTAACATATACATAGTCTCAATATAATCTGTTCATGCCACTTAAACATACCACAACTTCATCATGCATACAAGTTTCTAAAGGGCCAAAGATATACCTGAAATCATATAGGCGGTTCAAAGGACCGCTAAAACTAGGAACTTCCACCACGACCTCACACGCACGCCGTGCATAAACATCCCGCCTAGCTATGAAGGCGAAGAACCCGAATCGATCCAAGAGATCGCGCTTATCCCACCAGCCACTGCCTGACAGTCTCTCACGAAATGGCCCCGGCCGCAAAGCATAACAAGTCGCCGGAATACGACACTCCCAAAATGGAATCTACTACGCGACCACACCGGCAAAGGTGGCTTCCTCGCTACTATCTCTGACATCCGTGAACTTGTAGCCCCGAGCCCGACCGCCCCGAATACCCCGCGACCAAACCTCCGCCGTAAGACGGAAGGAGCACTCGTGTCGGTGAAAAGTGGACCTACTCTGCTGAGGCCGTCCGCCGCGAATTGCTCGAACCTCGTTGTCCTCGCCTCGGGCCGCTCGAGTCTAGCCGACCTCTCTCTCGCCCTCTATCCTCGCGCATAAGCTCGCATCTCCGCAATATCCATACCGGCCGGGCGGCTACTCCTGTGCGCACTAATCATATAATGGTCCAGCCCCATCACATAGCGGTGAACTCATCCGCCATATCGCCACAATAGTGTGCGATACCGCCAACGAGTCAAACTCGGTTGTATTCCCGATGGTCTTCCCATTCTCGCCTCAATGACAAGAACCTATCAACACGGGCTCTCCTCATTTCGTGAGGCAAAAGTGATCAAGAAGGCCTCCGTGAACTCATCCCAAACCGCCGGACGAGCACCCACACCTCTCGACAACTCCCAAGATTCAAACGGTTCAACGCAATATCGCAGAACCGTAAGAGCCTAACACCACCGACTGTCTCCGAGGCCCTAAGCACTGCATAGTACGTCAGAGCTACCGAACGAACTCTTGAGGATCATCCTCGATCTCGAACCATAAAGCCGGGTTACATGACCCTAAAAATCCGAATCCTCAAATCGCTCTAGGGTTAGCTACTCGCTCGCCGGCGCCGCCTACCACTATGCTAGTCAATAGCCCGATTTGCTCTCCATAATCTCTAAACTCCTTTGGTTGCGGGAATCGAGGCTCTGTACTGTAACCTTCGAGCTACCGCCGCCTCGGCCTCTAATACCGCCGCATTGAGCTCGCCGATCCGCCTACTACCTCGTGCATAGTGCGTGCCCGAGTCCCGTAACCCTCACGTACCACTAGCGCCTCCTCGCCGCCGCTTGCCCTTCGGGCCCTGTCGCCTTCCGCGAGGCATAATCACATAAGAAGGGTCGAGAGGATTCAACCTACTAGACAAATTTCATCGCACGATCTCAAAGAGAGAAGAATGGAAACCAATCCTAAATGTCCTGCAGCCTCCGATTATAGATGTGGTGCACAACACACCGATAATCAAGACTCTACTAGACACTGGCCTCAGACACTTTCCGAGGACTAACCGCTCGATACTACTTTTGTCACGACCACCCGCTCGCATCGTGCCCTACCTGGGCACCCTTACAGGTATACATCAGAGATAATCAGCGGAACATACATGAAACTGATAAATAAATCAACAAAGATAAACTCAACAGGTTAGCCGATAAGGCTACCTCTCTGGATAGTAAATACATAAACGAAGCAGTTGCCTCCTTTCCTTTACAAACTGACCCACATTATGTGACTCTGCACTTAAGAGTTTTAACATAACAACAAGTATGGACAGGGCCCCGCCATACCCCAATATACATGAATCTACAACCTCGTGGAAAACTGTACCAAGAGATAAGCCTCGGAGCAAATGGAGCTTTTTCCCAAAATCGAACCGAGATCCTAAGAGCAAGGATCACCAACCTGCACCTAATACTGCGGCATGAACGCAGCTTCGGGCGGGGTCAAGATAACAAGTACCGAATATGGAATGTAAATAAAGTACAAGAAATGTGATCATAATCAGACAAAAAATGACAGGGCAAGTATAAAAGTACATACGGATCTTGCCGTGTCATTACCACTTATGAACTTAATCGCACTTATTATCTTTTCCCATTTTCAATAAAAGTTATAGACACTTTCTTACGTCATACTTGGGAAAAAAATCAAGTTCATTACCATATAACTTACTTATCTTTCATAACATAATCCGCCCTTTATGGAGGACGATATACTACCCTACCAACTGGGACGCGATCAAATCACACAAATATCAAAGCGCGTCGTGGAATCCCCATCACCGCCGATACGTCATAAGTGTAACATATAACTACGTGACGCGCCTGGCATCCTACCTCACCGCCGGCATACATACACAATACATATATATATCTCCCGTGGTGGAATCCCACATCACCGCGACAACCGTAGTGTAACATATAACCATGTGACGCGCGTGGCATCCTACCTCACCGCGCGTACATATACAACATATATATATATATATATAACGTGGCGCATGCCGGAATCCTCATCGATAAAGATAGCCATAACGTGCCTCGGCATCCTCATCGTAGGCGCAGTCTTCACGGGAGCTAGCCCATGGAGTAATAATATAACATGCCCCCGGAATCCCTCATCGTGGGTACATGTCTTCATGGGGAGCTAGCCCATAGAGTAATAATCATACATAGAATGGTCGCATGCCCCAGAATCCCTCATCGTATAAGCATGACCATGGGTAAGAAAACAAATCCGGGAATCTAACCCGCCTCCTGGTCACATGCCCCGGAATCCCACATCGTATAAGCATGTCCAAAGATCAATCATAATGGAAGCATACCCGTGGAATCCCACATCACCGCTTTGACGCCCAAGTAAACCTACAACAAGACGATGGCCTCCAACCGAGAGTCACGATAACGTAACATATAATACTTGCACTCAAAGCTATCACAAGCAAACATAGGCAAGTTCATTAAACCTTTAGACTTCCATTTTTATAAACTCATGGCACTTCCGCTTTCACACATAAAAATCAGAATTTAACCCCAAGTACTACGCACCTCTACTCCTTTAGAAAAACTCTTTTTCAAATAAAACTTCCAAGATACTAACAACCGTAGTATCAAGTCATATCTACTTTCAAGACAAGTCACAATACCTTTTTAGAAATACATTTACCGGCTTCTAAATCAAGTGACTTCTTTCTTAAAAACTTTAAGCAATTGGTACCTTTAAAACAGTTTGCCTTCTTTATTTCAAATCATTTCTTTGCTTACATTACTGAAGAAAACCATTCTTTTAATCTTCCATAAAGTTGTTATAACCAACTTCCCATAAAGCCGTTATAACTCTTTATGTTTTGGACAAATTCACTCCTTTTATAACCAAGAGACTTATACTTTCAAAATACTTCAAGTCTCTTAACTTTTAAGAAAAACAAGTTTCTTAACTTTAGAAATCAAGTCTTTCCAAATCGAGTTCAAGTCTTTCCAAATCGAGTATTCTATACTTGTAAATCAATTCATTTCTTCCTTTAAGAATCAAGTCTCCTAACTTGAAAAATAAAGTCTCTTAACCTTTAAGAATTTGAGATCCATAGCCTTAAAACTTCATACGTAAATTCTTATAAGTTAAGTAACATATACTTTGGTGCGTTGTGAATAGGTTATACTTATTTATAACGATCTTATTCAAGTAGCCATGATCTAGAAAATGTAATACAATTTTGTCTTATCTTAGCTTCTATGCAGATGGAGAATTCTACTCATTTTAACATAATTTGATTGTCATTACATTTTCCTTTATTAACGTTGCAATGACTTGCTCGATACTTATTCTCATTCGTGCCATAAATTAGTCAAGTCAACTTGGCTCCAAAGTACCTCCTAACGACTCTTACCAACATCCCCCATAAGACTCGGTAAGGACTTAGGATAACTTTGACATAAACTTTACATAGAGTAAATCACACACATACCTCTTAACTTCTAAGAGTAGAAGGAAATATGAAATAATAGCACATGTATATTCCATACATAGAATCATGCCAAAGGAAGGAAGAGGTTCACATACCTCGCGATGATTATCGACAAGTAGCAAAATGCTCCAAAGTACTTCAACCTTGATAGTTATTCCATCCTTCAAGTAGAATACGCTATACTTAGTACTTCAACCTATAATGACCACAATACGTCCATTAACCTCTTACTTCAAACGTAGAATATTCTAAGTGCTAAGTCACTAAATTCTACGGAAAATCGGACAACACTTCCTTTGTTTCTACATACTTTGCCACCTTTTTCAAGGCCGAATTCAATAACCAAACACGCCACATTTAAGGCCCAACCAATGCAATTAACAATAGGGGATTACACGCCTACTAGACGTGTAAAATTCCGCCCCACAATTGATATCAACTAATGCAAACTACTAGGCCAATTTCGGCAACATTGAGATACAACACTACCAATTCTTATCCAATTTCCTTTTCAATCCAAGTTGTTAGCATAACATGATATTAAGTCGCAATCGATTATAACTACTATAATCTTCAAGTAAGTAACATGCGACGATTCTAAATACGACCAAATTGTAATCCAACTACAAATGGCTAATATGTCATTTCGGATTTTAGGATACGCAATCCACATAGTCATTCCTGGGTCACTGCTGCCTTTCTCGTAGCTGCAATCAATATAACTCGTTAGGGAGGGACGACCCTAACAACACAGCTCTATCGCACGATCTCAGAGTGAGAATAATGGAAACCAATCCTAAATGTCCTGCAACCTCCTGATTATAGATGTGGTGCACAACACACCGATAATAAAGACTCTACTAGACACGGTCTGTAGACACTTTCCGAGGACTAACTGCTCTGATACCACTTTTGTCACGACACCGATCGCGATCGTGCCCTACCCGGCACCCTTACAGTAAACATCGTGAGAAAATCAGCGATCATACATGAAACTTATAAATAAAACATCGGAATACAACAAAGTTAGCCGATGTGGCTACCTTCCAAAGACATATATAAAACAACCGGCAAGCTTTCCTTTCTTTTACAAATCGACCCACATATGTGACTACTGCACTTAAGAGTGTTAACATAACCATTGTGGGACAAGGCCCCGCTGCATTCTGAATATACATAGCCATGACAACTCCTAACATCGAGCCATCTCAAATCTTTGAACCAGGATCCTAAGCTCGCGGATCCATAATCGCGCACCTAAACTGCGACATTTAACGCAACTCGGGCGGGTCGATAACAAAAGAATATGGAATGAAATAACGTCAAGAAATGATCATAATCGTACAAAAGAATGACAAGGACAAGTATAAAAATACATACCGATCCCGCCGTGTCATTACCACTTATGAACTTAATTTCACATCAATATCTTTTTCCATTCCATTAAGAGTTATAGCCATATCTTACGACTTACTTAGGAGAAGTCATTAAGTTCATTTCTATCTAACTTACTTATCTTTCATAACATAGTCCTGACTACGAGGGACACATATACTACCCTACCAAACCGGGACGCGATCATCACACCAATATCAAAGCATGCGTGAATCCCCATCACCGCCGATACTAAAAGTGTAAAACATAACCACGGGTCTCACGCCCATAAAATCAATCAAAACAGGTGGTATAACGTCCGGGGCTTGCCTCATTTATACTCTTACCGGAGAAGGTGGTAAAGCGGGTATAACGTCTCGGGCTTGCCTCATTTATACTCTTACCGGAGAAGGTGGTATAACGTCTGGGCTTGCCCTCATTTATACTCTTAACCTATCTCGACCGGCCACAAATAACACATAAAGCGGTGGTATGTCTTGGGATTTACCCTCACTTATACTCTTACCCGGAGTAAGGTATAACGTCTTGGGGCTTGCCTCATTTATACTCTTACCCTAACTCAACCGCCATCATACATAACATAAGCACTACCGACTTATCATACATAACATAAGCACTACCGCTTATCATACATAATATAAGCAAGTTAAGAAATCCCTAACTTCTTATTAGCTTGTTCATATACACTCTCATTTTTGTTTACTTAAGGCACTAACATGTCATTATAAAATCCGAATTTAACACAACGTACACGTGCCTCTACTCCTTTAAAATGATTCTCTTCAAATAAAACTTCCAAGATACTAATAACAGTAGTATCAAGTCATATCTACTTTTCACGACAAGTCACAATGCTTTTAGAAATACAATTATAGCTTCTAAATCAAGTGACTTCTTTCTTTAAAACCTTAAGCAATTGGTACCTTTAAAACAATTTTGCCCTTCTTTATTTCAAATCATTACTTTGCTTACACATCAAGAAAACCATTCTTTTAAATCTTCCATAAAGTTGTTATAACCAGCTTCCCATAAAGCCGTTATAACTCTTTATTTCTTAGACGAATTCATTCATTTGATAACCAAGAAACTTATACTTCAATTCAAATCACATAGCTTTCAAAATACTTCAAGTCTCTTAACTTTTAGAAAACCAGCTTTAACTTAGAATGGCAAGAAATCAATACTTTCCAAATCAAGTATTCTATACTTTTAAATCAATTCATTTCTCCTTTAAGAATCAAGTCTCATAACTTGAAAAATAAAGTCCCTTAACCTTTTAACAATTTGAGGTCCATAGTCTTAAAACTTCATACGTAAATTCTTATAAATTAAGTAACATATACTGTGCGTTGTGAATAAGTTATACTTATTTATAACTATCTTAATCAAGTAGCCATGATCTAGAAAATGTAATACAATTTTGTCTTATCTTAGCTTATGCAGATGAGAATTCTACTTGTTTTAACACAATTAATTGTCATTACATTTTCCTTTATTAACGCCGCAATGGCTTGTTCGATACTTATTCTTATTCGTGCCGTAAATTAGCCAAGTCAACTTGGCTCCAAAATACCTCCTAACGACTCTTACCAACATCCCCCATAAGACTTGGTAAGAACTTAGGATAACTTATACATAACCTTTACGTAGAGTAAATCGACATACATACCTGTTAACTTCTAAGAGTAAGGAATCATGAAATAGTACTACATGTATATTCCATACATAGAATCATGTCAAAGAAGGAAGAGGTTCACATACCTCGCGACGATTATCGACAAAGAGCAAAAGCTCCAAAGTACTTCCACCGTGAGCTATTCCATTCTTCAAGTAGGATACGATATACTTAGTACATCAACCTATAATGGTCACCATACGTCCATTAACCTCTTACTTCATACGTAGAATATTCTAGGTGCTAAGTCGCTAAATTCTACGAAAATCTGACAAAGACCTCCTTTGTTTTTACTAACTTTGCCACCTTTTCAAGGCCGAATACAATAACCAAACAGCCTCAATTGGCTCACAACAATATGTAAGGTATTCCAATGCAAATGAATAACTAAATGACCCCAATTGGCTCACAATTTAGAAAGTAGTTCAATACAAATGAATAACAAACTAAAAGTCCAAATTCGCCACCTTGAGTTCAACCATACCAATTCTTATCAAATTTCCATTTCAATCCAAATTGGTAGCATAACATGATATCAAGTCGCATTTGATTATAACAATCCATAATCTCTAAGTAGGTAACATGCGACGATTTCTAATAAGCGACCAATTAGTAATCCAATTTTCGTTGGCTTATATAACATTTCAATTTAGCTACAAGCACTCCAAAATACTTATAAACTTCAACTTAACCACTTCATGCTAGCAACGTGTAAAGCTAACAATAACAATAAAAATAATCTTGTAACACTTTCAAAGAACAAGATTATACCTCAACGAATTGTAATCCAATCTTCAAACCGGTTGCTCCTTAGCAACCTAGAGCCTCATCAAGACACCTCAATCCGCCTCGAGACCCTTAGAACCACACCAACAACTTTCCTTCAAACCTTCAATCCAAAACCTAGAAAGTCTCTAGGTTTTCACTCATGACTTGTCACGACCCGAACCGGCCCGTGATCGTGCCTTACCGGGCACCCTAGTGATACAACATCGAGAAAATCGTGGAAATAAAAACATGAACATGAATTAAGAGAAAAGATAAATAAACAGTCAACCAAAACAGCTTGCCTTCATCATATATACATACAATACCCAACAGTTATCCTTTTACAAACCACAACAAAGCATGCACTCTAAGATTTTTACAACGTTTATGACGGACGGGGCCGCCATACCCTCGAATGTATAAGAATCTACGCACTGGTAACATACCAAAAGATAAGCCTCAAGGAACGGAGCTTCCCAACACGTTGAAATGTGATCCTATAAGCGGATCGATCGATGATCTTTTACTGCGGATTGAACGCACTTCAAGGAGTCGATGCAATGTACCAAGTATGTGAAATCGTAAAATATCAGAAATGAAATCATAATAGTCTATAAAGCGGAGACATATATGATAACCAAACTACGCTCACAACATAAGAGCGATATGTCAAGTCGTGGACTCACGCCCTAAAAGTCATCTCTCATGCCCGTGGAACTCCTTCCTCACCGCCTAGCCAGTACAAATCATGTGATACGATAACGGTCTCTACCATCTTATGGACCCAATATAGAAAAGGGTGAATACATTCGGATGAACCCAGAGTCAGTGAAATACATTCGGATGAACCTGGCCTCAAGTGAAATACATTCCGGATGAACCAGAATCGTTTAAACACATTCGGATGAACCTGGAGTCGAGTGAAATACATTCCGGATGAGCCCAGAATCAAGTGATATACATTCGGATGAATTGAGTCAAGTGATATACATTCGGATGAGCCAGAGTCGAGTAGAACACGATTTACACAACAAGGCTATCACACGTAACATGGTCAAGTTTCATAACAACAAGTATAAGCAAGTTACACACGACTCAAGGTACTTTCATTTTATATCAAAGTCCGGATTTTTAACCTTAAAGTACTACGTCCGTTAAATTCCTTTTAAGATCCATTTCTTTTACAGAGGTCACCCGATACCTGTAGTATAAAATTTGAGTGACTAACATTGTTAAGTAAACCAAAATGCTTTCCTTTGTAAAAATCAAGTAACAACCTTATTTTCCAAACGTTCAAGTTTGCCTAATTTCGAATGCTCAAGTTTCTCATTTTAGAAAAAGGTTTCGTAGTTCATAGTTTTAGTCCTTTAAAACATAATTCTCCTTTAAACGTTTTGAGAAACATATGTCTTATATGTGAGTAGGTTATTCTTGTTTATAATCAATCTTATTAAGCAGCCATGATCTAGGAAATGTAATATCATTTTGTCTCATCTTAGCTTCTATGCAGATGGAGGTTTCTACTGGTTTTAATAATACTTCATTAGTCAATACATTTTCCTTTTATTAACGCTGCAGTGGTTTGTCGATACACATTCTGATTTCCGAAATCAGTAAAACATTCTTAAGCCGTTATACCTAACTTCCCATAAAGCTAGTATAACTCTTAAGCTTTCAAAACCCAAGTACTATTCATTCTTTCAAAACGATTCATAAATCTTTTGAAATACTTCAAGTTCTTTATTAACACATATCAAGCCAGTTATTATTCAAATCGCCATCTTTAGAAACCACAAAGTATTTGCTTATCCACCTAAAGCTGTTATAACCGACTTCCCATAAAGCCGTTATAACACTTTATGTTTTAAACCAATCAAATACATTTAGCACACACGCTTCACCGTACTACATAGTTCACACATATCATGCTAGAAGAGATAGGAAGAGGTTCACATACCTCGCGACGATTGTCGACTAATAGCAAAACGCCCAAGTACCTCAAACCGCGGCTACTCCTTAAGCCGTGGATCACTCCACACGTAGTACTACAACCTATAGAGGCCACAAAGCGCCTATTAATACCTTTAGATCCCGACGAATATTCTACGTAAAATTCAAAGACTCTCCCGCAACAGCGTAAATCTCTCCTCTATCGAGGCCGCTACCAAGCCAACCAGCGGGGTTAACACGTCGACCGGACGTGTACAATTCTACTACACAGAATGCTACACAAGTCTCATCAGAATACACCCTATGTAATTACTGATTCTCTTATTTAAATTCGGCTTAAGTCGCAAGACATTGCTGTAAGTATTATTCAGCTTAAGTCAAAAGACATTGCCGCACAATTATAATGTTCAGTTCTATATATAATATACTTCAACTATATATTCCTACAACATGTAATTTCCAATTACAAATGTAAGGTCAAGAATGTTTACCTCGATAAGCCCAAAATTATCCGAGTTTATATGTCGTTCTGAACAAGGTTTAGCTCCTACTCCGTGCGCTCCAAAACGCTCCAAGAAACCCTTAGAAGTTGTCTACACAACTTCTACTTAATACTTCAACTACGGTGAAGATTTTTCCTAGGGTTTCGTTTAGTGGCTAAAGGAAAGTATAATAGTATTTTCCTAAGCCAGTATAAGTATAACCTTGGAAAGTACAACAAGGTATTTGGGCTAAAGTATTTTGGACATTATAACAATACTAGAGAGTATTTCTATACCACAAAGGGGGTATTATACGAAAACAACTAGGCTAGGGGTACCCACTGGCTAGCACCACTAGGAGGGGATACTTTCGGCGAGGGGCCTTCTCAAAGGGGGTGTGGCGGACGACTACTACAAGGAGAGGAGGGAGATTTCAAGACTTAGGCACATTTTGGATGAAGAACTCTTCAAGCTTGTGGGGTATTTATAGTCAAGCCATGGCCAACCAATGGCCAAGATGAAGACATGTGGTGCAAGTGTAGGTTAGATTTCCACCATGTGTACCTTATCCATCTACCACACAACTTGCACAAAAATATCCTACCAACTAAAGCCCTCTTTTCGTCCCACCATTGCCGCCCCATTTGTTCCAATGTGAGGTGACACATGTCACCCTCCCGTTGGTCCACAATGTTTCGCCTCTAAAAATCCGCAAAAATTATAAATGACATAGCCGAATTTTCCCAACAAAAGTGGAAACGTTTAGTCGAAAAACGACTCTAATCGGGTGTTGTGTACAAATTTGAAACTTGCCTAACTTAAGGCTCAAATTTTCACGCACGTCCTCACGCATATACCAAAATACGGGTATAACATTCTTCCTTAGAAACTTTCGTACGGAATGTTCCTTCTCAAGTCTCAACATAAAAATGCGCCAAGAGAGTCTTCACCGCTATACGCATTTAAAACAATCATGCCACACCGCCATGAAATAACAAATGCACAAAATACGAAATCCCAAGTCCACGAGGAATCACCTGTTATCACAAAAGAAACGATCACACTCGCTCACTTCTCCCTACCTCGCCGCACTGCTCGAACACTCAAACTCTTCCCGACACGCACCACACTTCGCCAACGCCTGCTTTCCAACCCTCGGAGTCACTACCTCCAAACTTGGTCATCTTACTAACCTCGATTTCTAAGGCCACTCTCGGCCTTCACGAACTGATTCTGGTCGAACGTATCCACGAACTCATAAGATGGTCATCTAAACTTGGCCTAGCACTTTGTGACCGCCACCGGGCGACCACCCAGAGCCGACCTTTCCTCGAACGACGCGGGTTGGCCCGCAACACGGCCCCAACCCGACCCACTATCGCGCCAACTCTTGCTCGACACGGAACAATCTTGCTAAACACATCATGAAAGCTACCACTTTCATTTACCCAACCAGTGACTTATCACACAATACATTCTAGGCATAAAATGCACTGACAAGGATCACTCGCAAAATCTTGTACTCAAGACGGCTTACATCTAAGGTCTCAACCGTAATATTCTAAGGTTCATCATTTTCTCACCCTGTGCTTACCCTTTCACTAAGCATGTTTCTAAATCACATTTTAGCACCAAGCTATCCAACATAACACTTAACACATTATCATAACAAACAAAACTCTAGATGGTTAAGGATATACCCGGCTACCGCCCACTCTAATCATAAGTCCACTGCAGGCGCATAATCGTAGGCGCGCGAACTCGCCATCGATCCTAAGAGTCGCGCTGCCGCGGCATTCTCCTATAAGCACGCTCTCATACATGGCTCTCGACGGCCGCAGTGAAACAAGCACCGAAAAGACGACATTCCGGGATGATGTTTGCCACATCGCGCACACCGGCGGGACATGAATCCGCCGCTAGCACTCACGTATACCGTGAACTAAGCCCCGAGCTCGACCAGCCCCGAATACTCGACGCCCCAAGATCGGCGGGACCACTGCATCTTGGTGGAGGTACATAACTAGATCGCTGAGGCGGTCCGCCTCGAAAGTTACCAAAGGACCTCGCTGCTCGCCTCTTCGCTGATCTCTGGCCATTCCGTCGACCTCCGCGTTCTCACATCCTAGTGCATGAGCTTGCATGCGGCAATGTCCATGTCCGGCCAAGAGCTACACCCGCATAAGCCTCGCCAAGTAATCGCCCAGCCCGGTGACGTAGCGGTACTCGTTCTCCATATCCGCCATTACTCTGGAACATACCGAGCTAATGAGTCGAACTCCACATTGATTTCTAACCGTCCGCCTGCCCCGCCTCAACGCCAAAAATTGTTTACCGAGCCTCCTCATCCGTGAGGCAAGAAATGTGCAAGAAATGCCTCGAGAACTCGTCCCAAATCTGCTGAAGTGCATGCTCTTCCCGGGACAGCTCACGAATCAAACTACCAATCGCAGTATCACGCAAATGCGAACCCAATACCACCGACTCGCCTCGAGGCTCGATCACTCTACGATCCGTAGCCTGGCTTGATAAACTCACGAGGGTCGCCTCGCCTCTCCGATCCATAACACCTTTGGAGGCTACAACTCGTGAAGTCACGAGCCTCAAACCGCCCGCCGGGGTGAATCACGGTGCATTTGGCCGGAACGGCCGCATCCAAATTTATCTCATATCTGCCACGACTCGCCGAATCGCCATCTCCTTGTACTTATCTCATCGGCTCCAGCCGTGGACCGAGGCTCGTGTATCAGAGTCTCGGCAGCCCATCGCCGCGCTCTAAACTCGCTGGCTTTGGCGTCGCGAAACCCGCCGCTTGGCAAGATCGCTCGTGTATCGATCGCTCGCGCTCGTACTTCCTCAGATCTCACTAACTCCTCGATCGCTTTGCCCACTGGCTCAAGGTTTTACGCGAGGCATAATCGTAAAAGAAAAGGGATACGTCGGAGGGCCCAACTTATCACAGCCTCTCAGGGCACGATCTCGTAATGAGAAGAATGGAAACCAATCCTAAATGTCCTATAGCCTCACGATTATAGATGTGGTGCACAACACACCGATAATCAAGACTCTACTAGACACGATGCAGTAGACACTTTCCGAGGACTAATCGCTTGATACCACTTTTGTCACGACCAACCTGCCCGTGGATCGTGCCTTACCGGGCACCCTAGTGATACAACATCGAGAAAATCACGGAAATAAAAACATGAACATGAATTAAGAGAAAAGATAAATAAACAGTCAACCAAAACGATTGCTTTCATCATATATACATAAAATACCCAACAGTTATCCTTTTACAAACCCCGCCACAAAGCATGCACTTAAGATTTTTACAATTATGACGACAGGGCTCCCGCCATACCCCGAATGTATAAGAATCTCTGCACTGTGGTAACATACCAAAAGATAAGCCTCCAAGGAACGGAGCTTCAACACTGCTCAAATGTGATCCTATAAAGGATCGGCGATCGATGTACCTTTTACTGCAGATGAACGTAGCCTCAAGGCGAGGTCGCATAACAGTACCAAGTATGTGAAATCAGAAATATCAGTAAATGAAATCATAATAGTCTATAAAGCAGAGACATATATGATAACCAAACTACGTTCACAACATAAGAGCAAATATGTCAAGTCGTGGACTCACGCCCTAAAAGTCATCCTCATGCCCGTGGAACTCCTTCCTCACCGCCAGCTCTAGGTACAAATCATGTGATACGATAATGTGTCTGCCCATCTTATGGACCCAATATAGAAAAGGGTGGAATACATTCGGATGAACCTAGAGTCAAGTGAAATACATTCTGGATGAACCTGGCCTCAAGTGAAATACATTCGGATTTAACCTGGCCTCAAGTGAAATACATTCGGATGAACCTAATCAAGCGAACACATTCCGGATGAACCCAGAGTCGAGTGAAATACATTCCGGATGAACCAGAATCAAGTGATATACATTCGGATGACCCAGAGTCAAGTGATATACATTCCGGATGAACCAGAGTCGAGTAGAACACGATTTACACAACAAGGCTATCACACGTAACATGGTCAAGTTTCATAACAACAAGTATAAGCAAGTTACACACGACTCAAGGTACTTTCATTTTATATCAAAGTCCGATTTTTAACCTTAAAGTACTACGTCCGTTAAATTCCTTTTAAGATCCATTTCTTTACAGAGGTCACCCGATACACCGTAGTATAAAATTTGAGTGACTAACATTGTTAAGTAAACCAAAATGCTTTCCTTTGTAAAAATCAAGTAACAACCTTATTTCCCAAACGTTCAAGTTTGCCTAATTTCAATGCTCAAGTTTCTCATTTTAGAAAAAGGTTTCGTAGTTCATAGTTTTAGTCCTTTAAAACATAATTCTCCTTTAAACGCTTTTGAGAAACATATGTCTTATATGTGAGTAGGTTATTCTTGTTTATAATCAATCTTATTAAGCACCATGATCTAGGAAATGTAATATCATTTTGTCTCATCTTAGCTTCATGCAGATGGAGGTTTCTACCGGTTTTAATAATACTTCATTAGTCAATACATTTTCCTTTTATTAACGCCGCAGTGGTTTGTCGATACACATTCCGATTTCAAATCAAGAAACATTCTTAAGCCGTTATACCTAACTTCCCATAAAGCTAGTATAACTCTTAAGCTTTCAAAACCCAAGTACTATTCATTCTTTCAAAACGATTCATAAACCTTTTGAAATACTTCAAGTTCTTTATTAACACATATCAAGCCGCTTATTATTCAAATCGCTTACCTTTTAGAAACCACAAAGTATTTGCTTATCCACATAAAGTCATTATAACCGACTTCCCATAAAGCCGTTATAACACTTTATGTTTTAAACCAATCAAATACATTTAGCACATGACGCCTACCGCATTTACATAGTTCACACATATCATGCTAGAAGAGATAGGAAGAGGTTCACATACCTCGCGACGATTGTCGACTAATAGCAAAACGCCCAAGTACCTCAAACCGGCTACTCCTTGCCAAGTGGATCACTCCACACGTAGTACTACAACCTATAGAGGCCACAAAGCGCCTATTAATACCTTTAGATCCCGACGAGAATATTCTACGTAAAATTCGGCAAAGACCTCCCCGCAACAGCAGAAATCTCCTCTCTCTATCGAGGCCGGCTACCAAGCCAACTGCGGGGTTAACACGCCCGACCGGACGTACAATTCTACTACACAAAGAATGCTACACAAGTTCATCTGAATACGCCCTATGTAATTACAGCTTCTCTTATTTAAATTCAGCTTAAGTCGCAAGACATTGCCGTAAGTATTATTCAGCTTAAGTCAAAAGACATTGCCGCACAATTATAATGTTCATTCTATATATAGTATACTTCAACTATATATTCCTACAACATGTAATTTCCAATTACAATGAAGGTCAAGAATGTTTACCTCGATAAGCCCAAAATTATCCGAGTTTATATGTCGCTCCTGAACAAGGTTTAGCTCCTACTCGTGCGCTCCAAAACGCTCCAAGAAACCCTTAGAAGTGTCTACACAACTTCTACTTAATACTTCAACTACGGTGAAGATTTTTCCTTAGGGTTTCGTTTAGTGGCTAAAGGAAAGTATAATAGTATTTTCCAAGTCAGATAAGTATAACCTTGGAAAGTACAACAAGGTATTTGGGCTAAAGTATTTGGACATTATAACAATACTAGGAGAGTATTTCTATACCACAAAGGGGTATTATACGAAAACAACTAGGCTAGTGGGTACCCTACTGGCTAGCACCACTAGGAGTGGGGATACTTTCGCCAAGGGCCTTCTCGAAGGGGGAGGGTGTGACGACTACTACAAGGAGAGGAGGTAGATTTCATGTCTTAGGCACATTTTTGGATGAAGAACTCTTCAAGCTTAGGGGGGTATTTATAGGTCAAGCCATGGCCAACCAATTGCCAAGATGAAGACAAGTGTGGTGCAAGTGTAGGGTTAGATTTCCACCATGTGTACCTTATCCATCTACCACACAACTTGCACAAAAATATCCTACCAACTAAAGCCCTCTTTTCGTCCACCATTGCCCATTTGTTCCAATGTGAGGTGACACATGTCACCCTCCCGTTGGTCCACAATGTTTCGCCTCTAAAAATCCGCAAAAATTATAAATGACATAGCCGAATTTTCCCAACAAAAGTCGTGGAAACGCTTTCTAAAAACGACTCTAATCGGGTGTTGTGTACAAATTTCGAAACTTGCCTAACTTAAGGCTCAAATTTTCTACGTACGTCCTCACGTACATACTCTGAAAATACGGGGTATAACACGACTAATACGAAAACTCTCTTTTTCCGGGATTTTTCTATTGAGATACACTTACTATACCCTCATGAACCTTGGTTTAAAGTGTGGAGTTGAAAGGACAACAAACAAATTTTTTTCTCCCTTTGCTCAACCAAACCCGAGAGCCCTCACTTGATGTTCTTCCAATTTTCATGAAATTTGGCTAAGTGTGGACTTGTCTCACTACTAGTAGTAATATATAGGGACATGGAGGGTCAAGATGTGTACAATTGGGTGGCTAGGATGAGGTCTTAATTAAATATCAAGCTTTGTGGGTCCTTTGAATTAGTCAAGATTGTCAAGCTTGCTACTTGCAAGACTTGTCTTGCTAACAAAGGTCCAATGACCCTCTTGCCCTTGCTAATTTCGTCCAAGGCATCCTTAAGGGGGTGACACGTGTCGCCCTCCCATTCGTCACAAAACTACGTTTTCCGAAAATTTCATAATTCCGACAAATATTTTTTACAAGTCTCAATTTTTAACATTTGAAGTTCTACGCACGTTCTAAAACATGTCCTATAATTACTGGTGTAACATTCTTCCCCTTAGAAACATTCGTCCCGAATGTCCTTTCTGAGTCAAACTTATAATTAGCGATATAGTTTCCTTTCACCACCTCATTATACCAACCATGCCACACATGGCCCTAATACTGCAGACACGCATATCTGTCCATCATATGCCCAAAAGAGATTACCTTTTTCGTACTTCCCACTCCTTCTAACATACATACATAACTTCCATACCTATTCTGGCCTCTAATCTTTGGAGTCACTCTATGAAACAATATAAGGTCATTTCCGGCTTTCACTACCTGGTTCCGGTGGAACGCGTCCCCGAACCCGTAAAACAATTAACTAGACTTGGGCCTTGCACCGTGACTGCCACGCAATTTAACTACTACCAACCGATCCCACTCCATTTCAGGCCATGGGAGACCCGCAATGTGTCCTCGACCCTACTCGCCGTGACTTGACTCTTATCCTCGGTCCGACTTAAAATCTTATCACAGAGAAAGCCTCATACATCTAAGGTCTCAGCTTATCAATATTCTTAGGCTCGCAATTTCCATGCTCCAAGCCTACCTTACCTATCCCCCAATAACGTATAAAAAAAAACTTCTCATAAAATCATAACTATGTTGTCTCGATCACAACAACCATTACTTACTCTATACATGCCTCATCCGTATAATTCTCTTAAGCATACTACACAGCTTAATCTATTAACATGACATTCCGTTAGGTTCCTTAATATGGCTTCTAAGGGTTCACTACCTTATCGATAAATTTCATCCTTTCCCAATTATCTTGAAATAAAACACAAAACCTTGGCGAAAATTCATTAACTATTCCATACCTTCCCAGATCTAGTTAGTCTTTACCGATTCTGGTAATCTAAAATCATTCTAGGCAACACGCGCCCGACTTCATACATAACTCCGTATAGATGCATGTCACAATACCAACTATACTATAATCGTTACCAACCTGGATACGCATTCCACATAGTCATTCCTGGGTCACTGCTGCCTTTCTCGTAGCTGCAATCAATATAACTCGTTAGGGAGGGACGACTCTAACAACACAGCTCTATCGCACGATCTCAGAGTGAGAATAATGGAAACCAATCCTAAATGTCCCGCAACCTCCGACATAGATGTGGTGCACAACACACCGATAATCAAGACTTACTAGACACGCTCTGTAGACACTTTCCGAGGACTAATCGCTCGATACCACTTTTGTCACGACGACCTCGATCGCGGATCGTGCCCTACCCGGGCACTTTACTGTAAACATCGAGAAAATCAGCGTATCATACATGAAACTTATAAATAAAACATCGGGTAATACAACAGTTAGCCGATGTGGCTACCTTCCAAAGACATATATAAAAACAACCGGCGATTGCTTCTTTCTTTTACAAATCGACCCACAATATGTGACTATGCACTCTCAAGAGTGTTAACATAACCATCGTGGCGGGACAAGGCCCCGCCGCACTTCAATATACATAGCCATGACAACTCCGAACATTGGAGCCATCTCAAAATGTGAACCAGATCCTAAGCTCATGATCCATAATCACTGCACTCTAAACTGCGGACATTTAACGCACTTCGGCGGGTCGATAACAAAAATGTAATATGGAATGTAAATAACGTCTAAGAAACAGATCATAATCGCATAAAAGAATGACAAGGACAAGTATAAAAATACATACCGATCCCGCCGTGTCATTACCACTTATGAACTTAATTTCACATCAATATCTTTTTCCATTCCATTAAGAGTTATAGCCATATCTTACGACTTACTTAGGAGAAGTCATTAAGTCATTTCTATCTAACTTACTTATCTTTCATAACATAGTCCCACGACTACGAGGGACACATATACTACCCTACCCAAACCGACGCGATCACACACCAATATCAAAGCATGCGTGGAATCCCCATCACCGTCGATACTAAAAGTGTAAACATAACCACGGGTCTCACGCCATAAAATCAATCAAAACAGTGGTATAACGTCCGGGCTTGCCCTCATTTATACTCTTACCCGAGAAGGTGGTAAGCGGGGTATAACGTCTGGGCTTGCCCTCATTTATACTCTTACCCCGAGAAGGTGGTATAACGTCTTGGGCTTGCCCTCATTTATACTCTTAACCTATCTCGACTGGCCACAAATAACACATAAAGCGGTGGTACAGCCTCGGGATTTACCTCACTTATACTCTTACCGGAGAAGGTGGGATAACGGCTTGGGGCGTGCCCCTGATTTATACTCTTACCTAACTCAACCCATCATACATAACATAAGCACTACCGACTTATCATACATAACATAAGCACTACCTACTTATCATACATAATATAAGCAAGTTAAGAAATCCCTAACTTCTTATTAGCTTGTTCATATACACTCTCATTTTTGTTTACTTAAGGCACTAACATGTCATTATAAAATCCGGGAATTTAACCCAACGTACTACGTGCCTCTACTCCTTTAAAATGATTCTCTTTCAAATAAAACTTCCAAGATACTAATAACCGTAGTATCAAGTCATATCTACTTTTCACGACAAGTCACAATGCTTTTTAGAAATACAATTATAGGCTTCTAAATCAAGTGACTTCTTTCTTTAAAACCTTAAGCAATTGGTACCTTTAAAACAATTTTGCCCTTCTTTATTTCAAATCATTACTTTGCTTACAATATCAAGAAAACCATTCTTTTAAATCTTCCATAAAGTTGTTATAACCAACTTCCCATAAAGCCGTTATAACTCTTTATTTCTTAGACGAATTCATTCATTTGATAACCAAGAAACTTATACTTCAATTCAAATCACATAGCTTTCAAAATACTTCAAGTCTCTTAACTTTTAGGAAAACCAGTTAACTTAGAATGGCAAGAAATCAATACTTTCCAAATCAAGTATTCTATACTTTTAAATCAATTCATTTCTCCTTTAAGAATCAAGTCTCATAACTTGAAAAATAAAGTCCCTTAACCTTTTAACAATTTGAGGTCCATAGTCTTAAAACTTCATACGTAAATTCTTATAAATTAAGTAACATATACTGTGCGTTGTGAATAAGTTATACTTATTTATAACTATCTTAATCAAGTAGCCATGATCTAGAAAATGTAATACAATTTTGTCTTATCTTAGCTTCTATGCAGATGGAGAATTCTACTTGTTTTAACACAATTAATTGTCATTACATTTTCCTTTATTAACGCTGCAATGGCTTGTTCGATACTTATTCTTATTCGTGCCGTAAATTAGCCAAGTCAACTTGGCTCCAAAATACCTCCTAACGACTCTTACCAACATCCCCCATAAGACTTGGTAAGAACTTAGGATAACTTATACATAACCTTTACGTAGAGTAAATCGACATACATACCTCTTAACTTCTAAGAGTAGAAGGAATCATGAAATAGTACTACATGTATATTCCATACATAGAATCATGTCAAAAGAAGGAAGAGGTTCACATACCGCGACGATTATCGACAAGTAGCAAAAAGCTCCAAAGTACTTCCACCTTGAGCTATTCCATTCTTCAAGTAGATACGCTATACTTAGTACATCAACCTATAATGGTCACCATACGTCCATTAACCTCTTACTTCATACGTAGAATATTCTGTGCTAAGTCGCTAAATTCTACGGAAAATCTGACAAAGACCTCCTTTGTTTTTACTAACTTCACACCTTTTCAAGGCCGAATACAATAACCAAACAGCCTCAATTGGCTCACAACAATATAGAAGGTATTCCAATGCAAATGAATAACTAAAGCCCCAATTGGCTCACAATTTAGAAAGTAGTTCAATACAAATGAATAACAAACTAAAAGTCCAAATTCGGCACCTTGAGTTCAACCATACCAATTCTTATCAAATTTCCATTTCAATCCAAATTGGTAGCATAACATGATATCAAGTCGCATTTGATTATAACAATCCATAATCTCTAAGTAGGTAACATGCGACGATTTCTAATAAACGACCAATTAGTAATCCAATTTTCAAGTGGCTTATATAACATTTCGAATTTAGCTACAAGCACTCCAAAATACTTATAAACTTCAACTTAACCACTTCATGCTAGCAACATGTAAAGCTAACAATAACAATAAAAATAATCTTGTAACACTTTCAAAGAACAAGATTATACCTCAACGAATTGTAATCCAATCTTCAAAACCGAAGTTGCTCCTTAGAAACCTGAGCCTCATCAAGACACCTCAATCCGCCTTGAGACCCTTAGAACCACACCAACAACTTTCCTTCAAACCTTCAATCCAAAACCTAGAAAGTCTCTAGGTTTTCACTTCATGACTAATACGAAAACTCTCTTTCCGGATTTTTCTATTGAGATACACTTACTATACCCTCATGAACCTTGGTTTAAAGTGTGGAGTTGAAAGGACAACAAACAAATTTTTTTCTCCCTTTGCTCAACCAAACCCGAGAGCCCTCACTTGATGTTCTTCCAATTTTCATGAAATTTGGCTAAGTGTGGACTTGTCTCACTACTAGTAGTAATATATGTGACATGAGGTCAAGATGTGTACAATTGGGTGGCTAGGATGAGGTCTTAATTAAATATCAAGCTTTGTGGGTCCTTTGACTTAGTCAAGATTGTCAAGCTTGCTACTTGCAAGACTTGTCTTGCTAACAAAGGTCCAATGACCCTCTTGCCCTTGCTAATTTCGTCCAAGGCATCCTTAAGGGGGGTGACACGTGTCGCCCTCCCATTCGTCACAAAACTACGTTTTCCGAAAATTTCATAATTCCGACAAATATTTTTACAAGTCTCAATTTTTAACACTTGCGAGTTCTTACGTACGTTCTTAAAACATGTCCTGTAATTACGGGGTGTAACAAAGACGACTTACACGAGGACATGTTGGCTCATTCAACGATCTCTTCTGCATATTTCTTTTCAGACAAAAATTGTCCACTTGCATGACGTGTGACAGTTATCCCAAGAAGTAACTCAGTATCCCTAGATATTTCATTGCAAATTATGAACCAAGAAGTGACATGATAAACTTACGAAGAGCATCAGATGAGACAGTCAATATAATATCATCAACACACAGAAGAATGTAAGCTATATCAATACCCCGCAGGTATATGAATAGAGAATGACCATGCTGTTAGAAAACCCAATATTAGAAACATAATCTGCAAACCTCTTGTACCAGGTCTGAGGAGCTTGTTTGAGCTCATACAATGATTTATTCAATAGATACACATGATTGAAATAAGTGGGGTCTTTGTACCCCATGAGTTGATACATGTATATCGTTTCATTGAGTTATCCATGCATGAATGAATTTTTTACAGCAAGCTGATGAAACGGCTATGTCTTTGAAAGAGCCAGACTTAGTACCGTGCAGATAGTGGCTGATTTGACCACCGGACTGAAAGTCTCACCGCAGTACACACCAACCTATTGCGTCTTTCCATCACCTACAAGACGGGTTTTATGTCTCTCAAATGTATCATCATATTTTTCTTTATGACTGAAAATCCATATCGACCGAATCACATTAACATCAGGAGGACAGGGCACCAAATCCTACATCCTATTATTAATAAGAACATTATATTCATCATCCATAGCTATTTTCCAATTCGGGTCATTAAAGGCAGACACAAGACTATGGGGAAACGGTGAATTGGTAACATGGACGTGAAGACCATATTTTTGGTTTGGCTTAAAAATCCCGTGTTGACTATGAATGAATGATCGTTGGGCCAGAATTGGAGTTAAGCCGGGAGTGGAGATGGGTCTGGGTGGTGGCAGGGCGGACTACCCGGTAGTGGGCCGGCAGTGGCTGGATCGCCCGGCAGTGAAGATGGGTCATGACCTAGCGGACTGCCAGACGCTGGGCCACTCGGTAGTGGGCTGCCATCGAGAGGCTCGATTGGGCTGGCAGCCACTGGGCTCGATAAATGGGCCGAACTGACGGGAAAATTGGGTCAGGTTGAGAGGCCAATTTATGGACCAAGTACGGGGGCATGCTATCGTCAAGAAATTCATAAATAGGATCCTCGGAACCATGTAATTTGGCAAAGGTAAAATTTGATTCATGAAAGACCACATGACGACTTACGATTATTTTATTAGATGATAAGTCGTAACATTTGTACCCGCGATGGTTTGACGGATATCCCAAAAAAATACGGAGTAGATCGGGTTGGAATTTATTGATGGTAGTAGAAGAAAAAGAGGATAGCATAAGCACTCGAATACCCGTAGATAGAGTAAGATGGGTCCCTTAGATATAGAGTTTTGAGAGGGGATGTATAGGCTAATTGTTTGCTCGGAAGTATGTTAAGGAGATAAGTTGTCATTTATAATGGAGGATGCCAAAATGATGGTGGTATAGAGGCATGTGCAAGTAATGTTCTAACAACATTGTTAATGGTTCAGATTTTTCTTTATGTTTTTTTTCATTTTGAGATGAGGTATGTGGATACGTGTCAAGACCCGAAACCCGGGCCCGTGACTGGTGCCCTACCTGGGCACCCTTCTACCCATACAACACAAGTAACCCGCGAAAGCTAAATAACACTCATCATTTTTTTTCAAGCAAAGGCAAAGCCAGCAAGACTGCCATAATATATAACACCTGAATGGTACTACAACTGTACAACAATGTAAATACAACTCACGCCAATTGCACATATGAATACATGCACTTAAGAGTTTTGACAACAACTATGACGGGACAAGGCCCCGCCGTATCCTGAAATACACAACAGTCTAAACCAACCGTACCAATGGCAAGCTCCGGAATAAGGAAGCTACCTCAACAGTTGAATAAGATCCCACACACGCGGATCACCCAACTGCGAACCTAAACCTGCGGGCATGAATGCAGCCCCCCCGAAGGGGGTCAGTACAACAAGTACTAAGTATGTAAGCATAAAGTACAGTAAATAAACCATAACTGGCCAAAAGATGACAAGGACAAGTAAAAACCTTACCAGCTCCAACCATGCCATATAAAATAAAGTCAAACGTACCTTGTATCATTGTACCACTGTACTACTGTACTTTATATAAACAAATGAGAGGCAACTGAGTCTTTTAAAATATATCTTTTTTAAAAGTAAGATCTACCGTGTCATTTCAAGTTATGAAATAAATACCATTTCAAATATGAAATCAACTCTATCCCTTTCAAATATGAAATCATTACCATTTCAAATATGAAATCAACTGTATCCCTTTCAAATATGAAATCATTACCATTTCAAATATGAAATCAACTGTATCCTTTTCAAATATGAAATCATTACCATTTCAAATATGAAAGTCATGTTAGGGTCATCCGCCCTCAGAATCATTATACAATCATATTCATGGGAATTGAACCCGCATGGGAATTGAACCCGCAATGAATATCTGTACGCGATATCCGCATCACGGAGAGCTAATCCATGAAATGTGTCCTGAGAATTGAACCCGCATGAGTTCTTCAGACCCGCAGTGAGTGTGTACCATCTCACGTCATGGGAGCTACTCTATGAAATATATATACAATGTTGCCGGCCCTCTAGTGAGGGACGCTGAGATGTGGAAATATAACACTCGCACGAATGGCTATATGAGATAACATATGCAAGTTAAAATGATATTTGTCTCTTATTAGAACAAATAGAATGAACTATCAATTTAGAAAACTCAAGGTATTTATCATGTCATGTAATATCAGAGAATTGAACCCAAAGTACTATGTACATCCATTCTTATAAAAAAAGAATCACATCATGCAATATTAGGGAATTGAAACCCAAAAAGTACTATGTACGTCCGCCGTACATCCTTTCATTTTAAAACAACCAAGACAATACCATGCCTTCCTTTTTAAAATGACCAAGACAATACCATGCCTTCTTTTTTAAAATATTCATGTACGTCCGCCGCACATCCTTTCCTTTATAAACCCCAAGACACTAGCACTTGTAGCATCAATGCACTTTCAGTATTAAAAACAAGTTACTTACACTTTTAAACTCAAGTAACTTATTCTTTTCAAATCAAGTAACCTATACCCTTAAATCAAGTTACTTCTTCTTTCTCAAAATCAAGTCATTTATACTTCATAAAAATCAAGTCTTTTATACTTCATCTAATCAAATCTCACATACTTTCAAGTAAGGTCTCATATACCTTCAAGTAAAGTCTCATATACTTTCAACTAAGTCTCGTAACTTTCAAATAAATCTAGTCTCGTGACTTTCAAATAAATCAAGTCTCAATATTTTCAAATAAATCTAGTCTCATGACTTTCAAATAAATCAAGTCTCTTATACTTCATCTAATCAAATCTCATATACTTTCAAGTAAGGTCTCATATACCTTCAAGTAAAGTCTCATATACTTTCAACTAAGTCTAGTCTCATGACTTTCAAATAAATCCAGTCTCATAATTTTCAAATAAATCTAGTCTCAGAACTTTCAAATAAATCAAGTCTCATTAGTGTTATAACCTAACAAGATCAACTCGACTCCAATTCTTACTAAACACTCTTACCAACATCTCCCATAAGCCTTGGTAAGGACTTAGGAATAACGTAGACATGCCTTTAGCATAAAATCAATAACATGAATACTCTAATAACGAGACAAGTATACTTCAAGAAACAAGTCATGTATACTCCAATAATCAATCATACCGATAGAAGGAAGAAGTTCACATACCTTTTAAGCTATTCCACACGCTAAGTAGAATACGCCACTCGTAGAATGTCAACCTATAATGACAATAATACTTCTATCAATTCTAAGCTATCAAGTGTACGACTTATACCAAATAATTGTCCTCTTATTCTACGGAAATTTGGACAGCACTTCCTTTGTTTCTACGTACTTTTTCACCTTTTCCAAGGCCCGATTTCAACACCAATCAAGCTGTCACGACCCGACCCCGGGCCCGCGACTGGTGCCCTACCTGGGCACCCTTTTCAGGTATACATCAGAGAATAGCAGCAGAACATACACAACTCATAAAAATGATTAGACAACAAATATGAACAGGCTAGCCGATAAGGCCACCTTCCGTGAAATATACATAATCCAAAATTAAAACAGCACATCTCTGTTCTTACAACTCAATCCACAAATATGACTACAGACCTCTAAGAATAACAACTGTGATGGGACAGGGCCCCACCATACCCCTGAATGTACATAAATCTACAACATCAGGGAAACCGTACCAAAAGACAAGCCTCCGGAGAAATGGAGCTTCTGACACCTGATCAGTGATCCTAAGAATGAGGATCCACCACCTGCTTACCCCTACCTGCGACATGAACGCAACCCCCCGAGGAAAGGGGGTCTGTACACAATATGTACCAAGTATGTAAAACTGGAAAAATACTGCAATTTATATCATAAGTCTAAAATAAAGCTGGAGACATGTATGATAATCAAATTAACAGTATACTATGTCTTACTAACAATGAGAGTAAAATATACATGTATGATAATCAAATTAACAGTATACTATGCCTTACTATCAATTCAAGTTGTTTAGTATAACATGTTATAAAGCCGCAATCGATTATAACAACTAAAATCTTCAAGTAGATAATGTCACGACCCGATCTCGGGCCCGTGACTGGTGTCTTACCCCGGGCACCCTAGTGATACAACATCAGAGAAAACCAGCGGAATATAAAACTTAAACAAGAAGCAAGATATATGATCATAAAACAGGCCAACCAAACGGTTACCTTCCAATAAAATATATATAAACAACTCTTTTAAACGAGCGCTTTAATCTTTACAAACCCCGCCACAACAAAGATTACTGCACTTCTAAGAGTTTTAATACAACATGACGACAGTGGCCCCGCCATACCTCGAATGTACAAGAACCCACAACTCAGTGGTAACATACCAAAAGATAAGCCTCGAGAACGGAGCTTCCCAATACGCTGAATCGTGATCCTATGAGCGATCCACTACCGATGTACTACTGCGGATGAACGCACTTCGGGCGAGGTCGATAACAGTACCAAGTATGTGAAATCAGAAAATATCAGAAATGAAATCATAATCTATATGAAAGCAGAGAGACATGTATGATGACAAAACTACGATCACAACATAAAAGCGATACGCCAAGTCGTGGACTCACGCCTCAAGTCATCACTCAAATATAACTATGGGTCTCACGCCACAACATCAATCGTGTTCGCATCACGGCCGCATGCCCGAATCAGACGGTAGGCATGCCCATGATGCAACAATAATAACAATGCCACGGCCACATGCCGGACCGCAGACGGTAGACACGCCCAAGTGACATTATCAACAATAATCTCGGGTGATTAACCCCGCGCACGGCCACACGCCCGATTGCAGACGGTGTATACATGTCCATGTAACCACAATAACAATATATATCGTAATCAACCCCGCCACGGCCACATGCCCGGAATGCAGACGGTGTAGACATGTCCATGTGACATCAACAACATTATACCGCACAACCAGGCTATCACAAACAAGCTCAAGCAAATTACCATACTTCTAGACTTTTATAAAAAGATCAACTCCTTCCCAAGAAGTCACCTGATATCAACACTTGCACAACAAAGGTACTTCCATTTCGTATCAAAGTCTGGGTTTTAACCCTAAAGTACTACGTACGTTAAATTCCTTTTTAAGAGATCCATTCCTTTCATAAAGGTCACCCGATACCCGTAGTATAAAAATAGAGTGACTCACGTTTAGGTAAACCAAAATACTTCCCTTTTGTAAAATCAAGTAACAACATTATTTTCCAAACATTCAAGTTTGCCTAATTTCAAATGCTCAAGTTTCTCATTTTAGAAAGGTTTCATAACTCATAGTCTTAATCTCTTTTAAAACAATTGAGTAACATATGTCTTGTACGTGAGCCGTTTATTCTTGTTTACAACAATCTTGTTACAAAGAAATGATCTAGGAGATGTAATACAATTTTGTCTTATCTTAGCTTCTATGCAGATGGAGGTTTCTACTGGTTTTAATAACAATTAGTTAATTGTCAATACACCTTCCTTTATTAGCGCTGCTGTGGTTTGCTCGACACTTATTCTCATTTCCGAAATCAGTAAAACATTATTCTTTTTAAGTACTCATTACTCGCGAATGAGGTTTCACAACACATTTAACAAAATGTTA
The DNA here is from genome assembly GCA_029844215.1 of Przewalskia tangutica. Classification (NCBI taxonomy): domain Eukaryota; kingdom Viridiplantae; phylum Streptophyta; class Magnoliopsida; order Solanales; family Solanaceae; genus Przewalskia; species Przewalskia tangutica. The sequence continues at coordinate 48,791,093 of CM056724.1, read as the reverse complement.
ATAACCAAGTAAAACAAGTTAAGTCTCTTATCTTTCAAGATCAAGTCTCTTAACTTCTACAATCAACAAACCAATCTTTACCTACATGTAGTCGTTATAACTAACTTCCCATAAAGCTATTATAACACCCATGTTTTAAACCAACCAACTCATTTAACACACGACGCCTACCGCATTACATAGTTTACAAAGCATCATGCTAGAAGGATAGGAAGAGGTTCACATACCTCGCGACGAGTATCGATAATAAGCAAAACGCCCACAAGATCAGAATCTGGCTAGCCGTTTCCACTCTTCAAGTAGAATACGCTACTCGCAGCATTTCCACCTATAAGGCCACAAACGCCTATTAACTTCTAACCGCATGGTTCCATATTCTACGTAAAATTTAAGAAGACTCCCGCAACACAGCGTAAATCTCCTCCTCTATCGGCGCCGCTACCAAGCCAACCGGGGAGAGAGTGGGGGTTATACGCCTAACCGGATGTATACAATTCTACAACACAAAGAATGCTACACAAGTTCATCTGAATACGCCCATGTAATTACGTCGCTTCTTTTCTTTAAATTCAGCTTAAGTCAAAAGACATCACGCAAGCTACGTTCATTCTATATATAGTATACTTCAACTATATAATCCTACAACATGTAATCTCCAATTACAATAAGGACAAGAATATTTACCTCGACAAGCCCAAAATTATCCAAGTTATAATGTCGATCCCGAGCAAGGTTTAGCTCCAACTCCGCGCCCAAACCACTCCAAACAACCCTTAGAAGTTCTAACTAACTTCTACTCAAATACTTCAACCAACTATGAAGATTTCCTTAGGGTTTCGTTTTGAGACTAAGAGGACAAAAGGTAGTATTTCCTGCTCTACGATAGAGGTAACTTTGGAATACTACAAGGTATAAGGCTAAGGTATTTTGGGCATTATAACAATACTTGGAGAATACTTTCTACCAAGGGGTGTATTATACGAAACAACTAGGCTAGTGGGTACCCCACTGGCTAGACCACTGGAGGAGGGGAACCTCTCGGCCAAAGGCCACACGGTGGGAGGAAGCTCGGCCAGAGCAACAAGGGAGGAGAGGGTTTCAAGACTTGGAAGTTTTGGATGAATGAAGTCTTCAAGCTTAGGGGTATTTATAGCAAAACCAAAAGCCAACCAACGGCCAAGATCAAGCCACGCAAGGCAAGTGTAAGGCCTTGATCAAGCCAAGTGCACCCTAACCCTACTCCACAAAACAAGGCACAAAACATGGCACCAAACAAGCCACAAACAAGGCCAAAACAAGGAGCCAATCGCCAAGAAAACGTGACCCCAATTCGCCCAAGGGTTGCCGCGCTTTAATGTGAGGGTGACACATGCCACCCTCCCGCTGGTCCAAAATATTTTATCTCTAAAAATCCGCAAAAATATAAATGACATAGCCGGAATTTTCCCTACGTAAGTCAGAGAAACGCTTCGTCTGAAAAACGACTTATTCGCACTTCAGGCCCAAATTTCAACCAAAGCCAAACTTTAAGTCTCAATGTTCAGACGCACGCCTCCACGTACATACTCTGGAAATACGGGGTATAACATTCTCCCCTCCTTAGAAACATTCGTCCCGAATGTTCCTTCTCAAGACAGATATCGATGAAGTTCCTCTAACAAGTTGCCAACGCCACAGCTTGGCCACGAAAATAACACACGTTCCCTTCCTTCCTTACTCGACGTGCGATACCACTTTTGTCACTTTGCCGCGAGGTTCTAGTGTCACTCAGGACGTGCCATACTTCAGTTCTCAAAACTGTGGAGTCACTACCTCCAAACTTGGTCATCTTACTAACCTCAATCTTCTTTAAGGCCATTCCCGACCTTCACGAACCGCTTCTGGTCGAACATAGCCACGAACTCATATGTTGGTCAACTAAACTGGGGCCTAGCACCCTCGTGACCCTACCACCGGGCGACCACCTAACGACTTACCTAAAATCGGCCGCGGGTCGACCCGCGAGCGGCAATCAACCCGACCCACAATCGCGCCAATACTTGCTCCTAGAACGGAACAATCTTACCAAATCAAGTCATGAAAGCTACCACTTCCATCTCACACTACCCATGGACTTATCACACAAATAATTCCTAATGCACTACTTACTCACGATAAGTGTCAACCATGAAATAAATCTTTTACTCAAGACGACCTTACCTCTAAGGTCTCAATCGTGACATAGTCTAAGGTTCACACTTACCATGCCCCCATACTTACCCTTCTACAATAAACTGGTGTCTAAATCACATTTTAGCACAAAGCTATCCGAACATAACACTAAACACATCAAAGATACAAAACTCTAGAGGGTTAAGGATATACCTGTCTCTACCGCTTAATCACACCCTTCGCAGGCGCATACCAGCGGCGTGATGAACCACCATCGATCCCGGCGTCGAGTCGTAACATCCGTGCTACCCTCGGATGGGCCTTCGCAAAATGGCTCCTACTGGCCGCAAAATAACAAGCTCCTCGCACCACGACACTCCCAAATGCGGTCTACCACATCGACCACACCGAGGTAGGGTGACCGTGATCCGCCAACACCCTTACTTCCTCGAAACTCAACCTCGAGCCCGACCGCCTCCCGAATACTCTGGATGCTCAAGGTTGTGGAGGACCACTCGCACCGTGGAGGTACAAAACTAGTATGTCGCCGAGGCGGTCCGCCTCGAAAGTCACCAAAGGACCTCGTTGTTCTCGCCTCTTCGCTGATTCGTCATTCCGTCGACCTCTCCGTGCCTCACATCCCGTGCATGAGCTCGCACGCGGCAATGTCCATGCCCACAAGAGCTACACTCGAACAAGCCTCGCTAAGTAATCATCTAGCCCTGACGTAGCGGTGCACTCTATCCTCCATGGTTGCCACTAAAGCGGGACATACCGAGCCAACGAGTCAAACTCCACGTTGTACTCCCAACCGCACGCCTCTTCGCCTCAAAGATCATAAACTGTTTACCGCCCTCCTCATCCGCGAGGCAAGAAGTGAGTGAGGAATGCCTGCGAGAACTCGCCCCATACACCGGAAGCGCATGCTCTCCCGACAACTCCCACGAATCAAACCGGGCCGATCGCGTATCACGCACCGACGCGAACCTAAGACCACCGACTCGGTCTCCGCTCGATCACTCACGACCAGAATCGCCGGATGAACTCCCGCGATCATCCTCGTGCCTCGACCCATAAAACTCAAGTGCTACAACTCGTAAAGTCCCGTAGCCTCAAACTATTCGCCAGGGTGAACCATCGGTGCATCGAATCGAATCGCCAGATCCAAATTATCCTCATATTCGCCACGACCGCCAAGAATCGGGCCATCTCCTTGTACTTATCTCATCTCGCCTGTGCCGTGGACCGAGGCTCGTATCAGGGTCTCAGCAGCCATCGCTGCGTTCTAAATCTAGGTCGGGCGGCGCCGCAAAACTCGCCGTCAAGCACAACCTCGCACTGTCCGGCTCGCGCTGCATACTCTCAGATCTCACTAGCGCCTCCTGGCCGCCTTGCCCTTCTGGCTCACGGTTGCCTTGCGCGGAGGCATAATCGTAAAAACGAGATACGCCGAGGGGTCCAACTTACAACACGCCTCTAAGGCACGATCTCGTAATGAGAAGAATGGAAACTAATCCTAAATGTCTCAGAAGATCTCGATTATAGATGTGCACAACACATCGATAATCAAGACTCATCGACACGGTCGTAGACACTTTCCGAGGATTAATCGCTCGATACCACTTTTGTCACGACCCGATCTGCCCGTGGATCGTGCCTTACCCCGCACCCTAGTGATACAACATCGAGAAAACCAAATGAATATAAAACTTAAACAAGAAGCAAGATATATGATCATAAACAAAGCAACCAAACGGTTACCTTCCAATAAAATATATATAAACAACTCTTTAAAACGAATGCTTTAATCCTTTACAAACCCCGCCACAACAAGATTACTGCACTTCTAAGAGTTTTTATACAACATGACGGACAGTGGCCCCGCCATACCCCGAATGTACAAGAACCCACAACTCGTGGTAACATACCAAAAGATAAGCCTCGGAGAACGGAGCTTCCCAATACGCTGAATCGTGATCCTATGAGCGGGATCCACTACCGATGTACTCCTACCGCAGATGAACGCAGCCTCGGGCGAGGTCAAGATAACAGTACCAAGTATGTGAAATCAGAAAAATCAGTAAATGAAATCATAATACTATATGAAAACAGTGAGACATGTATGATGACAAAACTACGCTCACAACATAAAAGCGATACGCCAAGTCGTGACTCACGCCTCAAGTCATCACTCAAATATAACTATGGGTCTCACGCCCACAACATCAATCGTGTTCGCATCACGGCCGCATGCCCGACTCTGCAGACGGTAGACATGCCCATGATGCAACAATAATAACAATGCCCCACGCCACATGCCGGACTCGTGATCGGCAGACACGCCCAAGTGACATTATCAACACATCGGGTGATTAACCCCGCCGCACGGCCACACGCCCCGAATTCGTGACGGTGTAGACATGTCCATGTAACCACAATAACAATATATATCGTAATCAACCCCGCCATACGGCCACATGCCCGACTGCAGACGGTAGACATGTCCATGTGACATCAACAACATTATACCGCACAACCAGGCTATCACAAACAAGCTCAAGCAAATTACCATACTTCTAGACTTTTATAAAAAGATCCACTCCTTCCCAAGAAGTCACCTGATATCAACACTTGCACAACAAAGGTACTTCCATTTCGTATCAAAGTCTGGGTTTTAACCCTAAAGTACTACGTACGTTAAATTCCTTTTTAAGAGATCCATTCCTTTCATAAAGGTCACCCGATACCCGTAGTATAAAAATAGAGTGACTCACGTTTAGGTAAACCAAAATACTTCCCTTTTGTAAAATCAAGTAACAACATTATTTTCCAAACGTTCAAGTTTGCCTAATTTCAAATGCTCAAGTTTCTCATTTTAGAAAGGTTTCATAACTCATAGTCTTAATCTCTTTTAAAACAATTGAGTAACATATGTCTTGTACGTGAGCCGTTTATTCTTGTTTACAACAATCTTGTTACTGACCATGATCTAGAGATGTAATACAATTTTGTCTTATCTTAGCTTCATGCAGATGGAGGTTTCTAATCGGTTTTAATAACAATTAGTTAATTGTCAATACACCTTCCTTTATTAGCGCCATTGTGGTTTGCTCGACACTTATTCTCATTTCCAAATCAAGAAACATTATTCTTTTAAGTACTCATTACTCATGAATGAGGTTTCACAACACATTTAACAAAATGTTAATAACTAAGTAAAACAAGTTAAGTCTCTTATCTTTCAAGATCAAGTCTCTTAACTTCTACAATCAACAAACCAATCTTTACCTACATAGTCGTTATAACTAACTTCCCATAAAGCTATTATAACACCCTATGTTTTAAACCAACCAACTCATTTAACACATGTACGTCACCGCACTACATAGTTTACAAAGCATCATGCTAGAAGGATAGGAAGAGGTTCACATACCGCGACGAGTATCGATAATAAGCAAAACGCCCACAAGATCAGACCGCTAGCCGCTTTCCACTCTTCAAGTAGAATACGCTACTCGCAGATTTCCACCTATAAGGCCACAAACGCCTATTAACTTCTAACCGCATGGTTCCATATTCTACGTAAAAGCAAAGACTTCCGCAACAGCGTAAATCTCCTCCTCTATCGAGGCCTGCTACCAAGCCAACCGGGGGGGGGGGGGGTTTTACGGCTACCCGGACGTATACAATTCTACAACACAAAGAATGCTACACAAGTCCATCAGAATACATCCCATGTAATTACGCTCGCTTCTTTTCTTTAAATTCGTGCTTAAGTCAAAAGACATTGCAAGCTACGCTCAGTTCTATATATAGTATACTTCAACTATATAATCCTACAACATGTAATCTCCAATTACAATAAGGGACAAGAATATTTACCTCGACAAGCCCAAAATTATCCAAGTTATAATGTCGATCCCGAGCAAGGTTTAGCTCCAACTCCGTGGCCCAAACCACTCCAAACAACCCTTAGAAGTTCTAACTAACTTCTACTCAAATACTTCAACCAACTATGAAGATTTCCTTAGGGTTTGGTTTGAGACTAAGAGGACAAAAGGTAGTATTTCCTGCTCTACGATAGAGGTAACTTTGGAATACTACAAGGTATAAGGCTAAGGTATTTTGGGCATTATAACAATACTTGGAGAATACTTTCTACCATGGGAGGTGTATTATACTAAACAACTAGGCTAGTGGGGTACCCTACGCAGACCACTAGGAGGGGAGGGAACCTCTCGCCAAAGGCCACACGGTGCGTGGGGGAGGGGAAGCTCTCTGGCCAGAGCAACAAGATGAGGAGAGGGTTTCAAGACTTGGAAGTTTTTGATGAATGAAGTCTTCAAGCTTGTGGGTATTTATAGCAAAACCAAAAGCCAACCAATGGCCAAGATCAAGCCATGCAAGGCAAGTGTAAGGCCTTGATCAAGCCAAGTGCACCCTAACCCCTACTCCACAAAACAAGGCACAAAACATGGCACCAAACAAGCCACAAAACAAGGCCAAAACAAGGAGCCAATTGGCCAAGAAAACGTGACCCCAATTCGTCCAAGGGTTGCCGCCCCTTGCTTCCAATGTGAGGGTGACACATGTCACCCTCCCGTTGGTCCAAAATATTTTATCTCTCGGAAAAATCCGCAAAAAATATAAATGACATAGCCGGAATTTTCCCTACGTAAGCTGTGGAAACGTTTCGTCGGAAAACGACTCTATTCGGCACTTGTGCCCAAATTTCGAACCAAAGCCAAACTTTAAGTCTCAAATGTTCGTACGTACGTCTCCACGTACATACTCTGGAAATACGGGGTATAACAGATAACATGCGACGATTCTAATTATCGACCAATTTGTATTTCAATTTCAAATGGCTAATAATGTCATTTCGGATTTAGGCTTCCAATATCCATAACACTAATCAATATTTAACACATATACTTCATGCTAGTTAAAATGTAAGGCTACAACAATATGTAATCTTATAACACTTAAGAGAACAAGATTGTTACCTTGACGAGCCTTAATCCAACTTCAAGATCTGAAGTAGCTCCTTAGCAACTTAGAGCCTCTACTTGACACTCCAATCCGCCACTTGAAGCCCTTAGAAGATCACAAACAACTTTCCTTCAATTTCTAATCCAAACCTAGGAAAGCGACTTAGGTTTTCACCTTGCGACTAATACAAAAACACCATTTTCCGGGATCTTTCTATTGAGATATCCTTGCAATACCCTTAGGAACCTTGGTTTAAAGTATGGAGATTATTGAACAACAAACAAAAAAATTTCTTGTTGAAACCCTAGCAAACTCGAGAGCTCAATAGTGAAGAACAAGTTTTTCTAGAAAATTTTACTAAGTGTGGGACTTGTCTTGCTAGTAGTATGCTTAAATAACACTATGGAGGGTCAAGATTAGCACACATGGGTGGCTTGGATGCATTTCACTAAAGATCAAGCCAAGTGGCCCTTTGACTTAGTCAATATTATCAAGCTTAAGCCTAGCAAGACTTGCTCATCTTTACATTGGTCAAATGACCATTAAACCCATGGTCTAATTCGACCAAGACCAACCAAGGGGGGTGACACGTGTCGCCCTCCCATTCGTCGCAATATTTCGTTTTCCGACATTTCCATAATTCCGATAATTTTACTAGTCTCAAATCTTAACATTTTTGAGTTCTTACGTACGTTTTTATAAACATGTCATGGAATTACGGGGTGTAACACAAGCCATACTTAAGGGCACAATCAACAGTTAACCAAAGGGGATTACACGCCTAACTTGACATGTAAAATTCCGCCCCTTAATCTACCAAACAGCCCACTAAAATCAGTTCATAGTCCAATGTAAAAACAATCATTTAATCCGCAAAAACAGTCCACTAGTACAGTCCATTAGTACAGTCCATTAGTACAATCCACTAATACAGTCCACTAATACAGTCTATTAGTACCGTCCTTTAGTTGGTGTTCTCGGCCAACTACTACAACCAAATCTATTTCCATAACTTCTTATAATCCAACTTATATTCCAACACTTTATATAAGTTATATTAACTTGTTAACAACAAGATACCTTCATTTCAACATGTAACAGGTAAGGTTTAACAACAATAATATCCAATGAATCCGACAACGCCAAAACTGTCCACAATCGGCTAACATGCCAAGATTGTGACATGTACTTTTTATTCTTCATTCTTTTTTATCACAAGTTAATCCATTAATTACTACAACATGTAATATCCAATTACTTTAAGAGGACAATGATCCTTACCTCAAATATGCCCAAATAATCCAAGTTTAAAAGTCGATCCTTAGCATATCCTAGCTCATATTCTTCAAGTTCCAATCCACAATATGTAACCCTTCGAAGCTTATAACCAACTTCTCTTCAAGTTCAACACCTAAAAAGTTGAAGAACACCCTATGGTTTCAACCCTTCAAGTCACGGCCAATAGGCTTTTTAGGGGTTAGGGGTGCTTAATCTTGCTAATCACTTGGTTATGGACCTTAATCTTGTATCAATGAACAAAGCTTAGAAGTTTAAGGATTTTTTCGTCTCCAAAATAGGCCTTGGCCGAGAGCACCATAAGAGAGGGATCTAGGATTCTTGAAATAATTCTAAGTGTTGGCTAAGTGTAGAATGAAGTCTTGCACTCCCTCTATGTATATATAATGTATCCCAAGTAGTGAGATCAAGACAAGTGTAGGGACAAGATTGTGGACAAGTGTGTGTGGGACCCATGTCCACTTGTCCACTTCAGCAAATATCTTCAAGACTTGCCACCTTGCAAGATAAGTGGGGGGGGGGGGGGTGTGCAACGTGTCACCCTCCAATTCGTCAAAATTATTTTTTCCTCCAAAATATGTCGAAATATTGTAGGCCCCACAAAACCGTAAAATTTTCCCGTGGGCCCCACATGACCAAATCCGAAACTTAAAAATCCAAAATTTCAATATAATCTATAAGTCCCAAATTCCAATTAATAACCTTTTTCCTTCACAAATTCCCGATATTTTTAAGAAAAAGTAATATTTCTTTCTTTCCAAAATTCAAATCTTATTTTCATACGTACGCTCTCATATCATTCCCTTGGAATTACGGGGTGTAACATCCTCCCCCCCTCAAAAACATTCATCCTGAATGTTCATACTAGGTGTCAAGCTGAACAAATCTCGGTATAGTCTCCTTAAACTACACTCAATGAAACCAATTATGCCACATATGACCACAATATATCACACATGCATATACATCAATCAAAAGCCAAACGAGGGATGAAATCTAGAGTGTACATCACCACTATTAACTCTCATTCATGGCCTAAAAGGATTTTCTTCTCGTACCTTCATTATTCATAACTATAAACACTTGTTCGCTCCTTTTCTTACTTGCCGATTTCTCGTAGATTTCCAAACTTATTCTAGTATACGTACATAATTTCAATCATTGCTTCTGTTTTCAAATCCTTGGAGTTACTATATCCAAACTTGGTCATTATACTTAGATTCAATTTCCTTTAAGGCCCTTCTCGGCTCTCACGACCCGATTCTGGTGGAACGCGTCCACGAACTCGTACGACGATTAACTAGACTTGGGCCTTGCATCCGCGTGACCCTATCACGTAGCGGGACCATCTCCAACCCACCCCACTCCATTCCATGCTACGGGTTGACTCGGAATTGGCCCACAACCCAACCCATCGTCACACTTAACTCTCATTCTTGGTCTGAAATAATCTTACTACCCGAGAAGGCTTTGTACATCTAAGGTCTCCGCGGTTATCAATATTCTAAGGTTCACAATTATTTCATGTCCCAAGCTTACATTATCAGTCCCCACATACGGGTAAGGTAACTTCTCATAATCTCAAAATCACGTTGTTTTAACCATAACAACCCAATTTGCTCCATACCAATATTATTCACACATATCACTTAAGCGTACAACACGACTTAATCTAACAACATAGTACGTCCTTAAGTCAATTGAACCTAATCTTTCAAGAGTCTATTAAAATCTTAGTCAGTTCATTACCTCCTGACTATTCCAAATCAGTACATATATAAAGCCTAAGTGTGGATTTAATAAACTGTTTCACACCTTCCAAGTAATTATTACAGCTTAACCAACTCATGATAATTCATAATCATTTCATGCAAAACACAGGGCCCCAAATAAATACGCTCATACAGATACACATCATCATTATACCAACTATACAATAGTTAGTGAGAATATACGGATGGAGTTAGAGAGAAGTTTCTCTCACTAAGAAAACGCTCTCAACGTTTCCCCTTAGTTGCTCCTTCGGTTTTTTCCTCTTCTCCCCCCCCCCTAAGATTTTCGTTTGTTTCACAATGGTTTAATTGTTATTTTTCACAATATGAAGAAGTCTAAACGTTACACACGTTCTAGCAATGACTCAGGAGGTTCAGGCAGTTCGGCTAAAGCTAGAACAAGGAAGAAAAAAAAGAGTGGCGACAGTCCAACAATTGCCGAGGAAAATCTTATTCCGGCAATCTCGGACCCTTCTGTGTTGGTTCATGTCACGCCAGACTCGCGCTTTCCATTAGAAAATGTAGTAGACGATTCTATGCTACAAAGGATACATGAATGGGGCAAAAATATAGAAATTGAAAGCTTGGATATAAGTGAATTTGAAGGCGTAACTTCCGCAGCAGTGTCTTTTACCGATAGCCATTGACACCCTAATGCTACTATGGTGGTTGATCATTCCACGCCAATTAGGCGATAACGGATCATTTCGGAAGAACAGATACCACTCAAGCATTAGTACTCGACACTACCCGTAATTCACTCAGTTAGCGGAAAAGGGTTAAAATTCGCCGGACATTGCGGTTGGTGAAATAAGGCACGATGGCATACTCGGTCAAAACCGGTCGGGCGTGGTCGGTTCATGGCGGGTCGGGCGGTGTCCATGGGTTCAAGAGTAATCACGTCTTGTTTGATTCAAAGTCGTTGATAGCATTGAAGGTACTCTATCCCCAAGAAGTTTAACGCGTGTCAAGAGAACAAACTTTAATGCCCAGAAACGATGTGACTCCTCCTATTCCGGCCGGGCTTGGGTCGGAAGGATAAGGCGGTCGGGAGGATAACAATGAAACTAGAATATGCACTCTATGCAAGGATCAAGGTCGACGTGGATACGGCGGGTTTCTATCCCCAAGGATTCTAACGTTATTATTGAGGTGCCGAGGCGCCACACATTAATGCCGCGGTACCAACGATTCACTCACAAGCACGGTCTTTATGATGGTCCGATTTCCAAGACGGTCGGGGATAACCAAGGGACATTGACTATTCCCGTTATACAGGAGCCAAGTCGGTTGTGAGAAACAAAGCTAATTCTATTTCCAAGGAGCCTAGAACTCCATGACCATTAATAACGCGAGCCGGCGGGTCACCTTGAATGACGCGGATCCAAAGAGTCCTCTGTATTAAGACAACAACCCTGCATTTCTTTAAGTGTCACTAATGAAGCCTTCCTACTTTATCTAGTTTGCTAAGTGAGTCAATCTCAAGAATCACAACAAACCTTTCGCCTTTAATGCTTCCTGATTCGAGTAAAGTCTTGAACATACCCTCTCTCATCTAATACCACTTCACTACTCTCGAATTACACAACACCTCACCCCTTCTATCTCCTCTTCCTTCTATTCCTCCCAAACCCAACACAAATTCCCTACCTCCCAAATGGCACGCAAATCATCTCTCCTATCGCGCCCAAGCTCATTTCTTTCTACCCATCCCCTCTCGCCTATACCTCCGTAAATACCTCCCAATGATTTACACACTAATGCATCTTCTAAACCACATCATATTCCTACATGGCTACAACTCATAACAATCTTCCCCAAACCATGGCAAAGGTACCTTCCTCCCAAAAAGACTTACGCTGAGTCTTCATGGGAACTAGGATTGAGGCAAAAGGTATGAAGTTACAATTTATTGAACAACAAGGCGGAAGTAGATATAGTTTCGAGGATGAAGTTCCTTTCATCAAAACATGGGGCTATTGCCTAATAGGTTGCTTCACTGTCCTTTCCGGGAAGAGAAGCATGAATACCATTGTGAAATGATGGGAGTTAAATGCCGATTATACCATATGGCAAAGGTGGATGTTGTTCAAATTCATGACGGAGGAGGAGCGCACTAATGTACTTCACGGAGGCCCTTATATGGTCTACGGGAAAACCATGATGCTCAAGGCTATCAATAAAGGAGTTCTAATAACGGATGATTTATTCATGGACATTCCTATTTGGGTCACTTTTCGGACATTCCCTTTCTATTCGAGTGCAACGAGCCTTAGTAAGATTGCTTCACGTGTAGGAAAACCTCTTTACACGGACCAATATACTAAGGAAAGGTCTAAAATGAACTATGCAAGAGTTCTAGTGGAAGTGGATGTTAACAAGGAGCCAATAATGGATTTTGTCGTCAAACTCCCCGATAACAGAAGGTATACTCAAAGGGTAAACTATGAGAATTACTCGGACTTTTGCTATCATTGTGCGGCTTTTGGACACAACCATTTGAAGTGTAGGAAGCTGAGGGATGATGTCAACAATGAAGAAGCTCCAAAACACGCACATCGCGGTACCACTTCTAACAATAAGGAAGATTCTACTTGTTTGGAGGTCAACAGAGGTACGGGTGGAACCAACCCTCCTCCCCCTCATCCACCAACTTCTCAACATCCCGTAGATGCTGATAACTTGATGGACATTGAAGAAACTGAGCACACAACGCCTCCTGGTACCGGAAGTTTGGGAGAAGCATCACATGCCGCGGGTCCTCCGGTTTTGGGTCATTCTGGCCCATCATGTTTGCGGGATTCTCAAGCAAAGTTCTCATTGCCTAATTCTCACCATGGCAGTGCACAACATGTTAGGATGAGTTGTGAGTCAAAACATTCTGATTCTGAGATGCCTATGAACCCGCCACCTTCATTGGATGGAGATACATACAAGGGTGCTACGGAAAAGGCTCAACTTGTGTCACGTAACGTTAACTTTGAACGTGGGGAACATAGCTTGGCTGGAACACAAGTAATGGCTTCCAGCAACAAAGATGATGGATGGCAAGAAGTTTTGTCAAAAAAGAATGGGCCGAAAAGCAGTGGGAAAGCGAAGGCAGCTAAGCGCGGAGGTGCTAATAAAACCTCCTTTGTTTCCTAATGAAAATACTTTGTTGGAATGTCCGTGGTCTTTGCGGACAAAGGGATAGGGCAGCCACGCAAGAGTTCTCTATGATTTTATCCCCTCTTGTAATGGCACCATTTGAGTGACCACCCCTCCCCTCCCTCTCTTCTTGTTTACATTACGTTGAGGCTTGAGATACCTCAACGACTGATTGTAGCCACTTTCTTTTCGTTATTAGTAATAATATTTGCATTTACCTAAAAAAAAAACTATACAATAGTTTTACCAACCTGGATACGAAGTCCATATAATCCTTTCTGGGCCACTGTTGCCTATCTCATAGCTTCAACCACAATAATACGTCAGGGAGAGACTACCCTAACAAAACAGCTCTATCGCACGATCTCAGAGTGAGAAGAAGGGAAACCAATCCGCATCACGGAGAGCTAATCCATGAAATGTGTCCTGAGAATTGGACCCGCATGAGTTCTTCAGACCCGCAGTGAGTGTGTACCATCTCACGTCATGGGAGCTACTCCATGAAATATATATACAATGTTGCCGGCCCTCTAGTGAGGGACGCTGAGATGTGGAAATATAACACTCGCACGAATGGCTATATGAGATAACATATGCAAGTTAAAATGATATTTGTCTCTTATTAGAACAAATAGAATGAACTATCAATTTAGAAAACTCAAGGCATTTATCATGTCATGTAATATCAGAGAATTGAACCCAAAGTACTATGCACATCTATTCTTATAAAAAAAGAATCACATCATGCAATATTAGGGAATTGAAACCCAAAAAGTACTATGTACGTCCGCCGTACATCCTTTCATTTTAAAACAACCAAGGCAATACCATGCCTTCCTTTTTAAAATGACCAAGACAATACCATGCCTTTTTTTTTAAAATATCCATGTACGTCCGTCGCACATCCTTTCCTTTATAAACCCCAAGACACTAGCACTTGTAGCATCAAGACACTTTCACTATTAAAAACAAGTTACTTACACTTTTAAACTCAAGTAACTTATTCTTTTCAAATCAAGTAACATATACCCTTAAATCAAGTTACTTCTTCTTTCTCAAAATCAAGTCATTTATACTTCTGTCACGACCCGAACCCGGGCCCGTGACTGGTGCCTTACCCGGACACCCAAGTAGTCATACATCAGAGTAATCAGCGGAACATAAAAACAATAAATGAAACAAAAGATAAGCCTCCGAAGGAACGGAGCTTCCCAATACGCTGAAATGTGATCCTAAACGCGGGGATCGACAGCCGATGTACCTCTACCTGCGGCATGAACGCAGCTTCGGCGAGGTCGATAACAGTACCAAGTATGTGAAATCAGAAAAGATCAGAATGAAATCATAATAGTCTATATAAATCAGGAGACATGTATGATAACCAAACTACAGTTCACAACATAAAAGCAGTCATGTCAAGTCAGGGACTCACGCCCTCAAGTCATCCCTCATGCCCGTGGAACTCCTTGCTCACTGCCGGCAGTTTAGGTATAAATCGTGTGGAATACGTGTCCCGGCCCATCCCGTGGGACTCGGTAAAGAATCATGTGGAATACGTGTCCCGGCCCATCCCATCGGACTCGGTAGAGAATCAGATGAAATACGTATCCCGGCCCATCTCGTGGGACTCGGTGAATAATTAGATGGAATACGTGTCCCGGCCCATCTCGTGGGACTCGGTGAATAATCAGATGGAATACGTGTCCCGGCCCATCTCGTGGGACTCGGTGAAGAATCGTTCATAACAAATCAGCCGGCCCTCCATCGAGAGACGCGGTGGTATAGAAATACAGTATTTGCACAACAAGGCTATCAAACACAAACATAGGCAAGTTACACACAACTCAAGTTTATTTTAGGCCAAAGTCCAGGTTCTGACCCCAAAGTATTACCTACGTTAAATTCTTTTTAAAAGATCCATTTCTTTTATAAAGGTCACCCGATACCCGTAGTATAAAAATAGGGTGACTCACATTTTTAGGTAAACCCAAACACTTTCCTTTTCAACATCAAGTAACAACATTCTTTTCCCTAAGTTCAAGTTTGCCTAATTTCAAGTACTTAAGTCTCTTATTTTAGAAAGGTTTCATAGTTCATAGACTTAATCACTTAAGAATATGATTCTCTTTTAAACAATTTTATAAAACATATGCCTTATATGTGAGTAGGTTATTCTTGTTTATGATCATCTTATTAAGCAGCCATGATCTAGGAAATGTAATATCATTTTGTCTCATCTTAGTTTCTATGCAGATGGAGGTTTCTACTGGTTTTAATAATACTTCATGATTCAATACATTTTCCTTTATTAACGCTGCAGTGGTTTGTCGATACTCATTCGATTCAAATCAAGAAACATTTCTCCTTTTAAAAACCAAGTACTCATTACTCACGAATGAGGTTTCACACAAAATTCATATTAATTCATTCAAGTCAAGTCTCTTATCTTTTAAGATCAAGTCTCTTAACTTCTAAAAATCAGTAAATCATTATCTTTACCACTCTTAAGACGTTATACCTAACTTCCCATAAAGCTAGTATAACTCTTATGATTTCAAAACCAAGTATTACTCTTCTTTCAAAACGGTTTCTTAATCTTTTGAAATACTTCAAGATTCTTTATTATTCAGGCTTAAGTCAAAAGACATTGCCGTAACACTACATTCAGTTAACACACGTACGTCTACCGTACTATATATATATTCCTTTAAAATATTTCACGATTCTTATTATTCAGGCTTAAGTCAAAAGACATTGCCACACGTACGTCTACCGTACTATAGATATATATTCCGTTAAAATACTTCATGCTCAAGAGTATAGGAAGAATCACATACCTCGCGACGATTATCGACTATAAGCAAAACGCTCCACGGCTATAACCCGGCTAGCCTTGTCCACCTTCCAAGTAGTTCATGCTACTCGCAGAACATTCAACCAAAAAGGTTATAAGTTCATCAGAATACAAATCCATGTAAGTACGCTTTAATCTTCTACTAATATTCTTACGATGTGATTTCGCCAAGTCTTTTACGTAATATCCTTCTATTACGCTCAATTCTCTTCTATGTATCTTATATTCATTTCAATACTACTACGATGTAATTCCCAATTACAATAGAAGGATGAGTATTTACCTCGATAAGCCCAAAATTATCCAAGTAAAAATGTCGATCCTGAGCGACGTTTAGCTCCTACTCTGGGCGCTCCAACCCGCTCCAAACAACCCTTAGAAGTTCTACGCAACTTCTACTTAAATACTTCAACCAACTATGAAGATTTCCTTAGGGTTTCGTTTAGTGGCTAAAGTAAAGTATAGTAGTATTTTAAGGCTTTCAGATAGAGGTAACCTTGGGAATACTACAAGGTATATGGGCTAAGGTATTTTGGCATTATAACAATACTGAGAAGTATTTCTCTACCAAGGGGGTATTTTCTAGCACAACTAGGCTAGTGGGTACTTTCGGCCAAGGGGAGGAGTACCTCTCGCCAATGCTTCTCAAAAGGGGGGGGGAGACCTTGGACGATTACAACACTTAAGGGGGAGGGATTTTGAGACTTGGAAAATGATTTTTGGATGAAGAAGTTCATCAACTAAGGGGGGTATTTATAGGTCAAGCAATGGCCAACCAATGGCCAAGATGAAGACAAGTGTGGTGCAAGTGTAGGGTGAGGATTTATCCATGTGTCCTTATCCATCTACCACACAAAATATCCTACCTAACCCTTGACCAAGAAACAACACAAAAAACATGCCATCTTGCACCTTTGCCGTCCACTAGTTGAGGGTGACACATGTCACCCTCCCGTTGGTCCAAAATATTTCATCTCTCGGAAAAATCCGCAAAAATTATAAATGACATAGCCGGAATTTTCCCTTCGCAAGTTTAGTAAAACGTTTCGTCGAAAAACGATTCTTTTCGGCACTTGTGAACAAAAATTTCGGCCCTAGCCTACTTTAAAGCTCAAACTTTTCTACGTACGTCCTTACGTACATACTCTGGAAAATACGGGGTATAACATTCTCCCCTCCTTAGAAACATTCGTCCCGAATGTTCCTTCTCAAGATGGATAACGATGAAGTCCTTCTTAACATAAACAAGTTGCCAATGCCACACATGGCCACAAAAAAATAACGCATGTTTGTTCCTTCCCTTGCTCGTCGTACCCTCCTCGTATACTAGAGTTCTTCCTAATAAACTTACCACATTTCTGTCATTGCTTTAGTTTCCAAAATCTCATCACGCCCTTTCGGGGTGATACCTTCAAGAAGACCCACCACAACGAACTCCAAGTGTCGACGCCAATTATCCATCGACTTCGCTTTCTTCCGAGTCGCAATAACCCCTACCGGATAAGCTTCAACTTATCCACATCCCGCCGGATCAAGTACGACCAACTATCTCGAACTTTGCCAACCTCGAACCAACCGATCGGGCAACCTACACTTCCGCCCTACAAGGCGTCATAAGGCGATATCGGAATACTGATATGGTAGCTATTATAATACACACTCAACCAAGAGGCGAATACTCCTTACAGCTACCCTTGAAATCCAAACACTGGCCCGAGGGCGAATGCGATACTAAAACTCATCTGAGTTCCTAACCTGCTCGTAAAACCTCCGTAAAAAGAAATAGCCATAACACGGGCTTCAATGTCATCTTAAGGTGAAAGTAGGCACCTCGCAGCCTTACCACCTTCCCGATCTAACATCTCGCATAACCTCTCGCCGAGTAAATGCCCCGATCAAGGACAAGATGGGTCGACCTCATCGCCCGACTTCCGGCCGAACGCTTCCACGAACTCGCACGATGGCTACCTAAACTCGCCTAGCACCTTGTGACTCTACCACCGGCGGACCACCTCGAGCCGACCCCACCTCAATCCGGTTACGTTGACCCGCGAACGGTCCTCGACCCGACCCCAAATCGCGCTAAACTTCTTGTTCCTCGATGCGGAACAATCTTACTAATTCACGCCATGAAAGCTACCACTTCCATCTCACACTACCCATGGATTTATCCCACAACACATTTATACGCAAACCATGTAATTCAACAAGGACTAACCGTAAAATCTTTTATTCAAGATGACCTTACATCTAAGGTCTCAACATGAAATATTCTAAGGTTCACACTTTCCATGCCCCCATACATACCCTTTCAACTAACCATGCTTTCTAACTCATAACCAACATAACGCTATCCGTACATAGCACACAATAATAAGGTCATCATATCATGCATACAAATCTCTAGAGGGTTAAGGATATACTCAATCTACCGCTTCCACTCTAATCATAGGCCTACCTGCAGGCGCATAGTCAGAAGACGATGAACTCGCCATCGACCCGATAGTCGAGTCATTCTCGCCGCATCCTTCCTATTAGGACAGCCATTATATGGCTCGACGGCCATAGAAAACAAGCACCGAAAAAGACGACATTCCCGGATGACGCTCGCCACATCGTACACCGAGGAAAACTCGAACCCGTGGCTAGAACCCATGTATATTTGTGAACTGAAGCCACGAGCTCGATCAGCCTCGAATACCCGAACGCCTCAAGATCGCGGAGGACCACTGCACCGGGCGGAGGTACATAACTAGTTCGCCGAGGCGACTCGCCTCAAAAGTTACCAAAGGACCTCGCTGCTCGCCTCTTCGTTGATCCCGGTCATTCCGGCCGACCTCTCCGTGCCTCACATCCTAGTGCATGAAGCTTGACGCGGCAATGTCCATGCCCTGAAGAGCTACACCTGCATAAGCCTCCGCCAAGTAATCATCTAGCCCGTGACGTAGCGGTACTATGTCCTCCATATCGCCTACAATGGAACATACCGAGCTAATGAGTCGAACTCCACATTGTACTCTCTAACCGCCCGCCCGCCCTACCTCAACGTCAAAAATCGGCCCGAGCCCTCTCATCCGTGGGAAAGAAATGTGCAAGAAAGCCTCGAGAACTCGCCCCAAACGGCCGGAAGTGCATGCTCTCCCGACAGCTCCCACGAATCAAACCACCGATCGCAGATCACGCAAATCGATGCGAACCCAATACCACCGACTCGCCTCGAGACTCGATCACTCACATGATCCAGAGTCGCTTGATAAACTCCCGAGGTCATCTCGCCTCGATCCATAGAACATCGGGCGGCTACAACTCGTAGAGTCCCGTAGTCTCAAACCGCTCGCCGGGGTGAACTACGGTGCTACTGGATCGAATCGCCTGATTCAGCCTTCTCTCATATTCGCCACGACCGCCAAGAATCGCCATCTCCTTGTACCCATCTCATCTTCTCGGCCGTGGACCGAGGCTCGTGTATCGTAGTCTCGCAGCCCATCGCCGCGCTTAAACTCGCTGGCCGCGGCGCCGCAAACTCGCCGCTTAAGCACTATCTCGTGTAACGATCGGGCCTTCGCCCGTAACCTCCGTGTTTACTCACGCCTCTCCGCCGCTTGCCTTCGCCCGGCCGTTTTACGCGAGGCATAATCGTAAAGGAAAGGAATACGTCGGAGGGTCCAACTTATCACACGCCAAGGCACGATCTCGTAATGAGAAGAATGGAAACCAATCCTAAATGTCCTATAGCCTCACGATTATAGATGTGGTGCACAACACACCGATAATCAAGACTCTACTAGACACGGCCTCAGACACTTTTCAAGGATTAATCGCTCGATACCATTTTTGTCACGACCAACCTGCCCGTGATCGTGCCTTACCCGACACCCAAGTAGTCATACATCGAGTAATCACGAACATAAAAACAATACATGAAACAAAATGTGAAATGAGACACATTTTACTCGAGAGAAAATCGCTTTCGCATATATATAAATAATTACAAAGTTGAGCAGTTTAATCCTTACAACCCCGCCACAACAAAGCATGCACTTAAGATTTATATAACCACTATGACGGGACAGGGGCCCGCCATACCCCGAATGTACAAGAACCCTGCACTGTGGTAACATACAAAAGATAAGCCTCCAAGGAACGAGCTTCCCAATACGCTGAAATGTGATCCTAAACGCGGATCGGCAAGATGTACCTCTACTGCGGCATGAACGCACTCGGGCGAGGTCGATAACAGTACCAAGTATGTGAAATCAGAAAAGATCAGAAATGAAATCATAATAGTCTATATAAAGCAGAGACATGTATGATAACCAAACTACGATCACAACATAAAAGCGATCATGTCAAGTCGTGGACTCACGCCTCAAGTCATCCTCCGCCCGTGGAACTCCTTCCTCACTGCCGGCAGTTTAGGTATAAATCGTGTGGAATACGTGTCCCGGCCCATCCCGTGGGACTCGGTAAAGAATCATGTGGAATACGTGTCCCGGCCCATCCCATGGGACTTGGTAGAGAATCAGATGAAATACGTATCCCGGCCCATCTCGGGACTCGGTGAATAATCGGATGGAATACGTGTCCCTACCATCTCGCGACTCGGTGAATAATCAGATGGAATACGTGTCCCGGCCCATCTCGTGGGACTCGGTGAAGAATCGTTCATAACAAATCAGCCGGCCCTCCATCGAGAGACGCGGTGGTATAGAAATACAGTATTTGCACAACAAGGCTATCAAACACAAACATAGGCAAGTTACACACAACTCAAGTTTATTTTAGGCCAAAGTCCGTGTTCGACAAAGTATTACCTACGTTAAATTCTTTTTAAAAGATCCATTTCTTTTATAAAGGTCACCCGATACCCGTAGTATAAAAATAGGGTGACTCACATTTTTAGGTAAACCCAAACACTTTCCTTTTCAACATCAAGTAACAACATTCTTTTCCTAAGTTCAAGTTTGCCTAATTTCAAGTACTTAAGTCTCTTATTTTAGAAAGGTTTCATAGTTCATAGACTTAATCACTTAAGAATATGATTCTCTTTTAAACAATTTTAAAAACATATGCCTTATATGTGAGTAGGTTATTCTTGTTTATGATCATCTTATTAAGCGACATGATCTAGAAATGTAATATCATTTTGTCTCATCTTAGTTTCTATGCAGATGGAGGTTTCTCGGTTTTAATAATACTTCATGATTCAATACATTTTCCTTTATTAACGCTCGCAGTGGTTTGTCGATACTCATTCGATTTCCAAATCAAGAAAACATTTCTCCTTTTAAAACCAAGTACTCATTACTCACGAATGAGGTTTCACACAAAATTCATATTAATTCATTCAAGTCAAGTCTCTTATCTTTTAAGATCAAGTCTCTTAACTTCTAAAAATCAGTAAATCATTCTCTTTACCACTCTTAAGACGTTATACCTAACTTCCCATAAAGCTAGTATAACTCTTATGTTTTCAAAACCAAGTATTACTCTTCTTTCAAAACGGTTTATTAATCTTTTGAAATACTTCAAGATTCTTTATTATTCAGGCTTAAGTCAAAAGACATTGCCGTAACACTACATTCAGTTAACACACGTACGTCTACCGTACTATATATATATTCCTTTAAAATATTTCACGATTCTTATTATTCAGGCTTAAGTCAAAAGACATTGCCACACGTACGTCTACCGTACTATAGATATATATTCCGTTAAAATACTTCATGCTCAAGAGTATAGGAAGAATCACATACCTCGCGACGATTATCGACTATAAGCAAAACGCTCCACGGCTATAACCCGCTAGCCTTGTCCACCTTCCAAGTAGTTCATGCTACTCGCAGAACATTCAACCAAAAAGGTTATAAGTTCATCAGAAATACAGTCCTATGTAAGTACAGTTTAATCTTCTACTAATATTCTTCTGATGTGATTTCAGTTCAAGTCTTTTCTGTAATATCCTTCTATTACAGTTCAATTCTCTTCTATGTATCTTATATTCATTTCAATACTACTACAGTATGTAATTCCCAATTACAATAGAAGGACAGTAGTATTTACCTCGATAAGCCCAAAATTATCCAAGTAAAAATGTCGATCCTGAGCGACGTTTAGCTCCTACTCTGGGCGCTCCAACCCGCTCCAAACAACCCTTAGAAGTTCTACGCAACTTCTACTTAAATACTTCAACCAACTATGAAGATTTCCTTAGGGTTTCGTTTAGTGGCTAAAGGAAAGTATAGTAGTATTTTCCGGGCTTTTCGTATAGAGGTAACCTTGGGAATACTACAAGGTATACGGGCTAAGGTATTTTGGCATTATAACAATACTTGGAGAAGTATTTCTCTACCAAGGGGGGGGGGGGTATTTTCGGCTAGCACAACTAGGCTAGGGGGGGTACTTTCGGCCAAGGGGGAGGAGTACCCTCTCGGCCAATGCTTCTCAAAAGGGGGGGGGAGACCTTGGACGATTACAACACTTAAGGGGGAGGGATTTTGAGACTTGGAAAATGATTTTTGGATGAAGAAGTTCATCAACTAAGGGGGGTATTTATAGGTCAAGCAATGACCAACCAATGGCCAAGATGAAGACAAGTGTGGTGCAAGTGTAGGGTGAGGATTTATCCATGTGTCCTTATCCATCTACCACACAAAATATCCTACCTAACCCTTGACCAAGAAACAACACAAAAAACGTGCCATCTTGCACCTTTGCCGTCCACTAGTTGAGGGTGACACATGTCACCCTCCCGTTGGTCCAAAATATTTCATCTCTCGGAAAATTCCGCAAAAATTATAAATGACATAGCCGGAATTTTCCCTTCGCAAGTTTAGTAAAACGTTTCGTCGAAAAACGATTCTTTTCGGCACTTGTGAACAAAAATTTCGGCCCTAGCCTACTTTAAAGCTCAAACTTTTCTACGTACGTCCTTACGTACATACTCTGGAAAATACGGGGTATAACAACTTCATATAAATCAAGTCTCTTATACTTCATCTAATCAAATCTCATATACTTTCAAGTAAGGTCTCATATACCTTCAAGTAAAGTCTCATATATTTTCAACTAAGTCTCATAACTTTCAAATAAATCTAGACTCGTGACTTTCAAATAAATCAAGTCTCATAACTTTCAAATAAATCTAGTCTCATGACTTTCAAATAAATCAAGTCTCTTATACTTCATCAATCAAATCTCATATACTTTCAAGTAAGGTCTCATATACCTTCAAGTAAAGTCTCATATACTTTCAACTAAGTCTAGTCTCATGACTTTCAAATAAATCCAGTCTCATAATTTTCAAATAAATCTAGTCTCAGGACTTTCAAATAAATCAAGTCTCATTAGTGTTGTAACCTAGAAAGATCAACTCGACTCCAATGCTTACTAAACACTCTTACCAACATCTCCCATAAGACTTGGTAAAGACTTAGGAATAACTTAGACATGCCTTTAGCATAAAATCAATAACATGAATACTCTAATAACGAGGCAAGTATACTTCAAGAAACAAGTCATGTATACTCCAATAATCAATCATGCCGATAGAAGGAAGAAGTTCATATACCTTTTAAGTTATTCCACACCCTAAGTAGAATACGCCACTCGTAGAATGTCAACCTATAATGACAATAATACTTCTATCAATTCTAAGCTATCAAGTGTACGACTTATACCAAATAATTGTCCTCTTATTTTACGGAAATTTGGGCAGCACTTCCTTTGTTTCTACATACTTTTCCACCTTTTCCAAGGCCCGATTTCAACACCAATCAAGCCATACTTAAGGGCACAATCAACAGTTAACCAAAGGGGATTACACGCCTAACTTGACATGTAAAATTCCGCCCCTTAATCTACCAAACAGCCCACTAAAATCAGTTCATAGTCCAATGTAAAAACAATCATTTAATCCGCAAAAACAAATTCACTAAGATACCCATTAGCATACCATTAGTATACGATCCACTAATACAATCTACTAATACAGTCTATTAGTACCGTCTTTTAGTTGGTGTTCTCGGCCAACTACTACAACCAAAACTATTTCCATAACTTCTTATAATCCAACTTATATTCCAACACTTTATATAAGTTATATTAACTTGTTAACAATAAGATTCCTTCATGTTAACATGTGATAGGTAAGGTGTCACGACCCGACCTTGGGCCCGCGACTGGTGCCTTACCCCGGGCACCCTAGTGATACAACATTAGAGAAAATCAGCGGAAATAAAAACTAAAACATGAGACAAGACATAAAGTATGAAACAAAGCAACTAAAACGGTCACCTTCCTGAATATATACATATATATATCAAACTGAACAGTTAAATCCTTTTACAAAACCCTGCCCACAACAGTACTACAAACCTCTAAGAATGTAACCATAACTATGACAGGACAGGGCCTCGCCATACCCCTGAATGTACAAGTATCTGCGCTGACAGGGGACTATACCAAAGATAAGCCTCCGGAGAAAAACGGTGTCACGACCCGTTCCGGGGCCCGTGACTGGTGCCTTACCCGGGCACCCAAGTAGTCATACATCAGAGTAATCAGCGGAACATAAAAATAAAACATGAAACAATCAGAAATGAGACACATTTTATCTCGAAGAAAATCGTCTTTCGATATATAAAAACTAAAACTTGAACAGCTTTAATCTTTTTACAACCCCGCCACAACAAAGATTTCTGCACTTAAGATTTACAACAACTATGACGGACAGGCTCGCCATACCCCGAATGTACAAGAACCTACAACTCAGTGGAACACATACGAAAAGATAAGCCTCCGGAACGGAGCTTCCGACACTGAAGGTGATCCTAAAAGCGGATCGGCAACGATTTCTACTGCAGATGAACGCACTCGGGCGAGGTCAAGATAACAGTACCAAGTATGTGAAATCAAAATATCGCAGCTTAAATCATAATACTATATAAAGCAAGAGACATGTATGATAACCAAAATACGATTCACGATAATCAAGCCATGTAAGTCGTGACTCACGCCTCAAAGTCGCCACTCAAATATAACAATGGGTCTCACGCCCACAACATCAATCATGTTCGCATCACGGCCACATGCCGAATTCGTGACGGTAGATACGTCCATGATGCAACAATAATAATAACAATGTCGCATGGCCACATGCCCGAATTCAGACGGTAGACATGTCCATGTAACATCAACAACAATATATCGGTGATCAACCCGCCGCACGGCCACATGCCCCGACTCGTGACGCAGTATATGTCCATGTAACATCAACAACAATATATCGTGATCAACCCGCCGCACGGCCACATGCCCCGACTGCGTGACGGTAGACATGTCCATGTAACCACAAGAATAATATATCGGGTAATCAACCCGCCGCACGGGCCACATGCCCCTAATTCGTGACGGTAGACATGTCCATGTAAGTTCTCAACAAGTCAACCGACCCTCCAACGAGGCGCCAGAGTATAGAAACACAATTCTACAACAAAGACTATCACAACAAGCATAGGCAATTTACACAACAACAAGCATAGGCAAGTTATACACAACTCGAGGTACTTCCATTTTATATCAAAGTGCGGTTTTAACTCAAAGTACTACGTCCGTTAAATTCCTTTTAAAGAGATCCATTCCTTTTATAGAAGTCACCCAATACGTAGTATAAAATAGAGTGACTCACATTTTTAGCAAACCAAAACACTTCTCTTATTAAAGCCAAGTTATCACATTAAAACCAATGTTAAAACCCTTCTTTTGTTTTCATAAAGTCGTTATAACTAACTTCCCATAAAGCTGTTATAACACTTTATGTTTTAAACCAATTTAAGACATAACAATGCCTTTCTTTTTCCTAAAGTTCCAGTTTGCCTAATTCCAATTACTCAAGTCTCTTTTTAGAAAAGTTTCATAGTTCAATGTCTTAATCTCTTTTAAAACAATTGAATAACATATGTCATATGTGTGAGTAGTTTATTTTATAACCATCTTTATTAAAGCAGCCATGATCTAGGAAATGTAACATCATTTTGTCTCATCTTAGCTTCTATGCAGATGGAGGTTTCTACTGGTTTTAATAATACTTCATTATTCATTACATTTTCCTTTATTAACGCTGCAGTGGTTTGTCGATACTCATTCTGATTTCCGAAATCAGTAAAACATTATTCCCTTTTAAAAACCAAGTACTCATTACTCACGAATGAGGTTTCACACAAAACTCATATTAATTCATTTAAGTTAAGTCTCTTATCTTATAAGATCAAGTCTCTTAACTTCTAACAATCAGTAAACCATTCTCTTTATCTCTCTTAAGACGTTATACCTAACTTCCCATAAAGCTAGTATAACTCTTATGTTTTCAAAACCAAGCATTACTCTTCTTTCAAAAAGGTTTCTTAATTCTTTTGACATACTTCAAGATTCTTTATTATTCAGGCTTAAGTCGAAAGACATTGCCATAATACTACATTCAGTTAACACACGTACGTCTACCGTACTATATATATGTTCCTTTAAAGTATTTCAAGGTTCTTATTATTCAGGCTTAAGTCAAAAGACATTGCCGTACAATTATATTCGCTAGCACACGACGCTCACCGTACTACATATATATATTATTCAGGCTTAAGTCAAAAGACATTGCCACCCGTACGTCTACCGTACTATATATATATACTTTTAAAATACTTCATGCTCAAGAGTATAAGAAGAATCACATACCTCGCGACGATTATCGACTATAAGCAAAACGCTCCACTCGCTTATAACCCGCTTAGCTGTCCACCTTCTAAGTAGCCCATGCTACTTGCGTAACATTCAACCAATAAAGGTTATCACCATCAGATATACACCCATGTAAGTACGCTTAACTTCTACTTATATTCTTCTCAAGTGATTTGATTCAAGTCTATTCAGAATATCCTTCTATTACAGTTCAATTCTCTTCTTATGAATCTTATATTCATTTCTATACTACTATAGTATGTAATTTCCAATTACACTAGAAGACAAGAGTATTTACCTCGATAAGCCCCAAAATTATCCGAGTTTAATGTCGCCTCAGCAACGCTTAACTCCTACTCCAAGTGCTCCAACCGCCCAACAACCCTTAGAAGTTCTACGCAACTTCTACTTAACACTTCAACCGACTATGAAGGTTTTCCTGTGGTTTCGTTTTTGTGGATCGAGGAAGTATAATAGTATTTCTGGGCTTTTGTAAAAGTGTAACCTTGGGAATACTACAAGGTATTTGGGCCAAGGTATTTGGGCATTACAACAATACTAGGAGAGTATTTCTATACCACAAAAGGGGGTATTATACGAAAACAACTAGGCTGTGGGTACCCCACTACCAGACACCACAAAGGGGAGTGAGGGGAGGCTCTCGGCCAAGGCTCACTCAAAGGGGGGGGGGGGAGACTCTTTGGACGAGAACTATCACAAGAGGGGAGGGAGGAATTCAAGACTTAGAATGATTTTAGGATGAAGAAGTTCATCAAGTTAGAGGGGTATTTATAGGTCAAGGAATGGCCAACCAATGGCCAAGATCCATCCAAGTGTTAGGCAAGTGTAGGGCTAGGATCAAGCCAAGTGCACCTTATCCATCTACCACACCAACTTGCACAAAATATCCTACCAACTAAAGTGCTCCCATTTTCGTCCATTAGCCGCCCCACTTCCTCCAATGTGAGGGTGACACATGTCACCCTCCCGTTGGTCCAACATGTTTCGTCTCTCGGAAAAATCCGCAAAAATTAGAAATGACATAGCCGGAATTTTCCCTTCGCAAGTTTAGTAAAACGTTTCGTCGAAAAACGACTCTTTTCGGCACTTGTGCCCAAATTTCGAACCTAGCCTAACTTTAAGGCTTAAATTTAATACGTACGCCCTCACGTACATACTCTGAAATACGGGGTATAACAAACGGAGGTTCCCAAAATGCTGAACTGTGATCCTATGAGCGAGGATCCACAACCGATGTACCTCTACCTGCGGCATGAACGCACTTCGGCAGGAGATCGCATAATAGGTACCAAGTATGTGAAACGAAAATATCAGAATGAAATCATAGTAGTCTATATAAAACAGGAGACATGTATGATAACCAAACTACAGTACATAATATGTAAGCAGTCACGTCAAGTCAGGGACTCACGCCCTCAAAGTCATCACTCAAATATAACTATGGGTCTCACGCCCACAACATCAATCATGCCCGTGGAATACCTTCCTCACCGCGGCCTATGATATAATAACACCAAGAAGTACACATGAACACGTGTCCCACTGTGTCATAAAACCGTGACGGCAAGTACGGCGCTAACTACCAGATACCAAAGCCGCATCATCAACTGACCGGGGCAAGTACGAAAGCCAACTACCAGATACCAAAGCCGTACCAACAAATCTACATAACCATACCACAAAGCTGACCCAGGGCAAGTACGAAAGCCAACAAGCAGATAACAAGCCTGCGCCACGTAGCTGGCCGGGGCAAGTACGAAGACTAACTACCAGATACCAAGCCGGAATCACGAGACTTCGTCACAAAACTGAACGGGGCAAGTACGAAGGCAAACTACCAGATACCAAGCCCAATCAGCCACGACTTCGGGGAAAGTACGAGAGCCAACTACCAGATACCAAGCCGAATCAGTAAAACCTCATGGAGAGCTAGCCCATGGAATAATAACCACGTGTTGCACTGAATGCTCCACACCGCCAGACGCCCAAGTAAGATCATAACAAATCAGTTGGCCCTCCATCGAGAGACGCGGTGGTAAAGAAATACAATACTAGCACGCCAAGGCTATCATACGCAAACATAGGCAAGTTACACACAACTCAAGGTACTTTCATTTTATGTCAACAATACGAGTTTCAAACCCAAAAATAATACCTACTTTCATTCTTTCAAAAAGACCTATTTTTACGTAAAAGATACTAATACTCGTAGTATCAAAAACACATTTCCTTTTCAAACCAAATTACTTTACTTTCGTAAAAACCTTTACAAGACTTTTAAAATCAAGTACTCTATACTTTTTAAACCAAGTGCCTTTCTTTTAAAACAACATCAAGTATACTCTTTCAAACTCAAATACTTACTCTTTTCAAAACAAGTAACCTATACTTAAATCAAGTTACCATTTTAAAACCAATGATAAAACCATTCTTTTGCTTTCATAAAGTCGTTATAACTAACTTCCCATAAAGCTGTTATAACATTTTATGTTTTAAACCAATTTAAGACAAAACCATGTCTCTCTTTTAAACCCAAAACTCTTCAATTCCTCAAGTCTCTTTTCTTTTAGAAATCAAGTTCCTTTTAAAGACCAAATACTCATTA
Source organism: Przewalskia tangutica (assembly GCA_029844215.1). Lineage (NCBI taxonomy): Eukaryota > Viridiplantae > Streptophyta > Magnoliopsida > Solanales > Solanaceae > Przewalskia > Przewalskia tangutica. Next base: position 48,761,524 of record CM056724.1, on the reverse strand, counting down.
CTCGCGAATGAGGTTTCACAACTTTCTACACAATTCGAGTTCTTCATATATCATATCAAGTCAAATATAAGTCAAGTCCTTTATCTTTTAAAATCAGTAAACCAACAAAATTCACTTAGCACATGTACGTCTACCGTACTACATAGTTCACAACAATCATGCTAGAAAAGATAGGAAGAGGTTCACATACCTCGCGATGATTATCGACAATTAGCAAATTGCTCCAAGTACTACAACCTTGCTAGCCTTTTCCACCCTTCAAGTAGAATACGCTACTCGTAGTACTTCCACCTATATCGCCATAAACGCCTATCAACTTCTAGATCTCTTCGTAGAATATTCTAAATACGATTCCTTTATTCTACGTAAAATTCGCAAAGACCTCCCCGCAACCACATAAATCTCCTCTACTCTGCCCGCTACTGTGCCAACAACTCGAAGGGGTTACACGCCTAACTGCACGTGTTCAATTCTACTTCACAGATATACTACACAAGTCATCAGAAATACACCCATTGTAAATACAGTTCAATCCTTTATAATATTCATTCTACATATAGTATACTCAACTATACATTAATACCACATGTAATATCCAATTACAATAGGGGGGTAAAGATCATTACCTCGATAAGCCCAAAATTATCCAAGATTATAAGTCGATCCTGAGCAACGTTTAGCTCCAATCCCTTACGCTCCAACCTGCTCCAAGCAACCCTTAGAAGTTTCTAAACAACTTCTCTTAACACTTCAACCACGCTAGGAGGATTTTTCTAGGGTTTCACTTTGCGACTATTGGAATAAAGTAGTATTTCCGGGCTCTTAGTATTGAAATAACTTTGGAATACTACTAGGGATACTAGGCTAAGGTATTTGGGATTTATACAACAATACAAGAAGTATTTTCTACACAAGAGGGGGGAGGGGGACGAAAACTACAAAAGAGGGAGTATTGTTTTTTGCCTGGAAAGCTCTTAAGTGTGGATGAAATTATGCTTCAAGCTAAGGGGGTATTTATAGAAGAATCAAGGGCCAAGATCAATGTAAGTGTATGGTCAAGATTGGGCCATGTGTGTGTGGGTCCCACCACACCACAAGGCCAACGATTTTGCTCACCAAGTGTCATGGCCATTTCGGCCAAGGGGACAAGTGGCTCCCACCAATTTCGGCCCACATGGCCACTCAAGGGGGTGACACGTGTCGCCCCCTTACTCGTCCAAAATATTTCGTCTTCCGAAAATATCCAAAATACCGAAAATCTCAAAAACAAAGTGGGCCCCACAAAACCAGAATTTCTCCCGTGGCCCCACGTGACCATTTCCAAAATAAAATCTCATAATTCTAATATAATCCAAGAAGTCCAAATACCAAACTGGGAATCCAATTCCCACTAACGAACCTTTTTCCTTCACAAAACCCTAAACTTTTCCACGAAAAATCACACCTTTCTTTCTTTCCAAAATTTCTGTCGTATTCTCGTACGTACGTCCCCACATACATACCCTGGAACTACGGGGTATAACATTCTTCCCCCCTTAGAAACATTCGTCCCGAATGTTCATTCTAAGTCTCCAAAACATACCTGCGCCGGTATAGTCTTCACTACCATACTTACCAAACCAAACCTGCCACCAATGGCCATAGTATAACATACCCGCAAAACCCAATCCAAGCCAACGAGGAATCACCTCTAACGTGCATAACAACACAAAACTTCCACCCATGGTCCAAAGGATACTTTCTTCCCCTCTTCACTTATAAAAATGACACTTTCATCATCTTAACACATCTTAGCCTCTTTTATTACTCGTCGTATCTTCCTCGTACACTCGAAATCTTCCTACAATACGTACCACATTTCTGTCATTGCTTCAGTTTCCAAAATCTCGGGGTCATTATCTCTAACTTGGTCATCATACTAGCCTCAAATTCCCTTAAGGCCATTCCCGACCTTCACGATCCGATTCTGGTCGAACATACCCACGAACTCGCATTTACGGTTACCTAAACACGCTTAGCACCCTCGTGACCCTACCACCTGGCGGGACCACCTCGAACTGACCCCACCCCAAACCGGGCTGCGGGTTGACCCGCGAATGGTCCTCAACCTGACCCATAATCGCACCAGACTCTTGTTCCCCGATCCGGAACAACCTTACCTATACAAGTCCTGAAAGCTACCATTTTCATCTTACACAACCCAAGGAATTATCCCACTAATACACCCCATGTATATAATGCTCTCCGAGAAGGATCACCCGCAAAGTCTTTTACTCGAGACGAACTTACATCTAAGGTCTCAACGTGTAATATCCTAAGGTTCACACCTTCCATACCCCCATACTTACCTTCTCAACTACCCACTTTTCTAACACATCAATAACACAACGCTATCCGTACATAGCACACAATAATTAGATCATCATATCAAGCATACTTATCTCTAGAGGGTTAAGGATATACCTATATCTACCGCTTTACTCTAATCATAGGCCTGCCCTGCAGGGCGCATAGCTGTAGAAGGTGATGAACCAGCCATAGATCCTGAAGGCCGAGTCTCTACATCCGCGCTACCTCCGGGCCTGACAGTTTCGAAATGGCCTGCTGGCCGCAAGTAAAACAACCTCCGAACCAGACGACACTTCTATGGATTCTACCGCAACGCCATATCGAGGTAAGGGTGGCCTCATCCGTCAACACCACTACTCCTCAAAACTCAACCTCGAGCCCGACCGCCTCGAATACTCTGGATGCCTCAAGATCGGAGGACCGCTCAATCGTGGAGGCGCATAACTAGTTCGCCGAGGCGGTCCGCCTCGAAAGTCGCCAAAAGACTCGCTGCTCGCCTCTTCTCGATCATCCGGTCATTCCGTCGACCTCTCCGCTCCTCACACCCAAGTGCATAAGCCTGTATGCGGGCAATGTCCATGACCGGCTGAAGAGCTACACCCGAGCAAGCCTCTGCCAAGTAGTCATAGAGCCCCGTGACGTAGCGGTGCACTCTGTCCTCCATATTTGCCACTAACGCCGGGACATATCGGGCCAACGAGTCGAACTCCACGTTGTACTCCCGAACCGTACGCCCGTCCTGCCTCAACATCAAAAATCTGTTACCGAGACCTCTCATACGCGGGCAAGAAATGTGCAAGAATGCCTCGAGAACTCGTCCCATACACCGGAAGCGCATGCTCCCGACGCTTCCCACGAATCAAACCGATCGCAGATCACGCACCGATGCGAACCCAATACCATCGACTCGCCTCGAGGCCTTGATCACTCTCACGATCCATCAGAATCGCTTCGGATAAACTCACGAGGGTCATCTCGCCTCTCGATCCATAGAACATCGTGGATCAGACTTAAGAAGTCCAAGTCTCCAACTATCGCCCCAGGGTGCACTCATCGTACCACCGATCCCGTCTCGTCTCAAGTCTCGCCATAAACCTAACTAGTAATCGGGCCATCTCTTGCAACCCATATCCTCTCGCTTCCCGCCGAACCGAGGCTCGGATATCGTGGGCCTCGTGAGCTACCGCTGCGTACTAAAATCTCTGGGCCGGGCATCGTAGAATCTGCTCGTAGCACCACCCCGTAAAATCGGCCTTCGCTCGTAACCTCCGTGTTTACTCGCAACTCCTCTCGCCGCTTGCCCTTCGGGCTCGTTGCCTTGCGTGAGGCATAATCGATATAAAAGAATACGTTAGAGGGAGTCCACTTACAACACAAATTTCTAAGGCACGATCTCGAGTGAGAAGAATGGAAACTAATCCTAAATGTCCTGCACTCCTCGATTATAGATGTGGTGCACAACACACCGATAATCAAGACTCTACTAGACACGGTCTGTAGACACTTTCTGAGGACTAACTGCTCTGATACCACTTTTGTCACGACCCGACCTCGGGCCCGCGACTGGTGCCTTACCACGGGCACCCTAGTGATACAACATCAGAGAAAATCAGCGGAAATAAAAACTAAAACATGAGACAAGACATAAAGTATGAAACAAAGCAACTAAAACGGTCACCTTCCCGAATATATACATATATATATCAAATCAACAGTTAAATCCTTTTACAAAACCCCGCCACAACAAAGATTACATGCATATCTAAGAATGTAACCATAACTATGACGGGACAGGGCCCCGCCATACCCCTGAATGTACAAGTATCTACGCTGACAGGGGACTATACCAAAGATAAGCCTCCGGAGAAAAACGGAGCTTCCCAAAATGTCGAATCGTGATCCCATGGCGAGATCCACAACTGATGTATTCTACCGCGCAGATGAACGCAGCCCAAGGGCGAGGTCTGGCAACAGTACCAAGTATGTGAATCAAAATATCAGAAATGAAATCATAGTAGTCTATATAAAGCAGAGACATATATGATAACCAAACTACGCATATAATATGTAGCAAATACGCCAAGTCGTGACTCACGCCTCAAAGTCATCACTCAAATATAACTATGGGTCTCACGCCACAACATCAATTATGCGTGGAATACCTTTCTCACCGCCGGCCTATGATATAATAACACCAAGAAGTACACATGAACACCGTGTCCCACTGTGTCATAAAAATCGTGACGGCAAGTACGGCGCTAACTACCGGATACCAAAGTCGATCATCAATCGACCGGCAAGTCTAACGCCAACTACCGATACCAAAGCCGTACTAACAAATCTACATAACCATACCACGGGCGACCTGGGCAAGTACGAAAGCCAACTACGGATACCAAGCTCGCGCCACGAGCCGATCGGCAAGTACGAAGACTAACTACCGATACCAAGCCGAGTCACGACTTCGCCACAAAACCGAACGGGCAAGTAAGGCAAACTACCAGATACCAAGCCGAATCAGCCACGACTTCGGGGCAAGTACGAGAGCCAACTACCAGATACCAAGCCGAATCAGTAAAACCTCATGGAGAGCTAGTCCAAGGAATAATAACCGCAGCGTGCAGTGGAATGCTCCACACCGCCAGACGCCCAAGTAAGATCATAACAAATCAGCCGGCCCTCCATCGAGAGACGCGGTGGTAAAGAAATACAATACTAGCACGACAAGGCTATCATACGCAAACATAGGCAAGTTACACACAACTCAAGGTACTTTCATTTTATGTCAACAATACGGGTTTCAAACCCAAAAATAATACCTACTTTCATTCTTTCAAAAAGACCTCTTTACGTAAAAGATACTAATACTGTAGTATCAAAAACACATTTCCTTTTCAAACCAAATTACTTTACTTTCGTAAAAACCTTTACAAGACTTTTTAAAATCAAGTACTCTATACTTTTTAAACCAAGTGCCTTTCTTTTAAAACAACATCAAGTATACTCTTTCAAACTCAAATACTTACTCTTTTCAAAACAAGTAACCTATACTTAAATCAAGTTACCATTTTAAAACCAATGATAAAACCATTCTTTTGCTTTCATAAAGTCGTTATAACTAACTTCTCATAAAGCTGTTATAACACTTTATGTTTTAAACCAATTTAAGACAAAACCATGTCTCTCTTTTAAACCCAAAACTCTTCAATTCCTCAAGTCTCTTTTCTTTTAGAAATCAAGTTCCTTTCAAAGACCAAATACTCATTACTCGCGAATGAGGTTTCACAACTTTCTACACAATTCGAGTTCTTCATATATCATATCAAGTCAAATATAAGTCAAGTCCTTTATCTTTTAAAATCAGTAAACCAACCAAATTCACTTAGCACATGTACGTCTACCGTACTACATAGTTCACAACAATTATGCTAGAAAAATAGGAAGATGTTCACATACCTCGCGACGATTATCGACAATTAGCAAAATGCTCCAAGTACTACAACCTTGCTAGCCTTTTCCACCCTTCAAGTAGAATACGCTACTCGTAGTACTTCCACATATACTGGCCATAAAATGTCTATCAACTTCTAGATCTCTTCGTAGAATATTCTAAATACCAGATTCCTTTATTCTACAGAAAATTCGGCAAAGACCTCCCCGCAACCACATAAATCTCCTCCTCTACTCCTGCCCGCTACTGTGCCAACAACTCATGGGTTACACGCCTAACCTGACGTGTTCAATTCTACTTCACGATATACTACACAAGTCTCATCAGAATACATCCATTGTAAATACAGTTCAATCCTTTATAATATTCATTCTACATATAGTATACTCAACTATACATTACTACCACATGTAATATCCAATTACAATAGGGGGGTAAAGATCATTACCTCGATAAGCCCAAAATTATCCAAGATTATAAGTCGATCCTGAGCAACGTTTAGCTCCAATCCCTTACGCTCCAACCTGCTCCAAGAAACCCTTAGAAGTTTCTAAACAACTTCTCTTAACACTTCAACCACGCTAGGAGGATTTTTCTAGGGTTTCACTTTGCGACTATTGGAATAAAGTAGTATTTCCGGGCTCCTAGTATTGAAATAACTTTGGAATACTACTAGGGATACTAGGCTAAGGTATTTGGGATTTATACAACAATACAAGAAGTATTTTCTACACAAGAGGGGGGGAGGGGGACGAAAACTACAAAGGAGGGAGTATTTTTTTTTGCCTTGAAAGCTCTTAAGTGTGGATGAAATTATGCTTCAAGCTAAGGGGGTATTTATAGAAGAATCAAGGGCCAAGATCAATGTAAGTGTATGGTCAAGATTGGGCCATGTGTGTGTGGGTCCCACCACATCACATGGCCAACGATTTTGCTCACCAAGTGTCATGGCCATTTCGGCCAAGGGGCCACTTGTCCCACCAATTTCGGCCCACATGGCCACTCAAGGAGGTGACACGTGTCGCCCCCTTACTCGTCCAAAATATTTCGTCTTCCGAAAATATCCAAAATACCGAAAATCTCAAAAACAATGTGGGCCCCACAAAACCGTAAATTTCTCCCGGTGTCCCCACGTGACCATTTCCGAAAATAAAATCTCATAATTCTAATATAATCCAAGAAGTCCAAATACCAAATCTGGGAATCCAATTCCCACTAACGAACCTTTTTCCTTCACAAAACCCGGAAACTTTTCCGTCGAAAAAATCACACCTTTCTTTCTTTACAAAATTTCATCAGATTCTCGCACGCACGCCCCACATACATACCCTGGAACTACGGGGTATAACATTCTTCCCCCCTTAGAAACATTCATCCCGAATGTTCCTTCTAAGTCTCCAAAACATACCTGCGCCGGTATAGTCTTCACTACCATACTTACCAAACCAAACCTGCCACCAATGGCCATAGTATAACATACCCGCAAAACCCAATCCAAGCCAACGAGGAATCACCTCTAACGTGCATAACAACACAAAACTTCCACCCATGGTCCAAAGGATACTTTCTTCCCCTCTTCACTTATAAAAAGGACACTTCCATCATCTTAACACATCTTAGCCTCTTTTATTACTCGTCGTATCTTCCTCGTACACTCGAAATCTTCCTACAATACGTACCACATTTCTGTCATTGCTTCAGTTTCCAAAATCTCGGGGTCATTATCTCTAACTTGGTCATCATACTAGCCTCAAATTCCCTTAAGGCCATTCCCGACCTTCACGATCCGATTCTGGTCGAACATACCCACGAACTCGTACGATGGTTACCTAAACCTGGGCTTAGCACCCTCGTGACCCTACCACCTGGCGGGACCACCTCGAACTGACCCCACCCCAAACCGGGCTGCGGGTTGACCCACGAATGGTCCTCAACCCGACCCATAATCGCACCAGACTCTTGTTCCCCGATCCGGAACAACCTTACCTATACAAGTCCTGAAAGCTACCATTTTCATCTTACACAACCCAAGGAATTATCCCACTAATACACCCCATGTATATAATGCTCTCCGAGAAGGATCACCCGCAAAGTCTTTTACTCGAGACGAACTTACATATAAGGTCTCAACGTGTAATATCCTAAGGTTCACACCTTCCATACCCCCATACTTACCTTCTCAATTACCCACTTTTCTAACACATCAATAACACAACGCTATCCGTACATAGCACACAATAATGAGATCATCATATCAAGCATACTAATCTCTAGAGGGTTAAGGATATACCTGTATCTACCGCTTTACTCTAATCATAGGCACGCAGGCGCATAGTCAGTAGAGGTGATAAACCACCATAGATCCCGGCCGAGTCTCTACATCCGCTACCTGCCTCGGACGGTTTCTGTAAAATGGCCTGCTGCCGCATGTAAAACAACCTCCGAACCAGACGACACTCCTTATGGATTCTACCGCAACACACCGAGGTAAGGGTGGCCTCATCCGTCAACACCACTACTCCCGAAAACTCAACCTCGAGCCCGACCGCTCCCGAATACTGGATGCCTCAAGATCGCGAGGACCGCTCAATCGGTGGAGGCGCATAACTAGTTCGCTGGCCGAGGCGGTCCGCCTCGAAAGTCGCCAAAAGACCTCATTGCTCGCCTCTTCGCGATCCGGCCATTCCGTCGACCTCTCCGCTCTCACACCGCGCATAAGCTCAGATGCGGCAATGTCCATGCCCGATCAAGAGCTACACGAGCAAGCCTCGCCAAGTAGTCATCGAGCCTCGTGACGTAGCGGTGCACTCGTCCTCCATATTTGCCACTAACGCCGGACATATCGGGCCAACGAGTCGAACTCCACGTTGTACTCCAACCGCACGCTCGCCCCGCCTCAACATCAAAATATGTCACCGAGCCCTCTCATCCGCGCAAGAAATGTGCAAGAAATTCCCGAGAAATCGTCCCATACACGAAGCGCATGCTCCCCGACGCTTCCCACGAATCAAACCCGATCGCAGATCACGCACCGATGCGAACCCAATACCACCGACTCGCCTCGAGGCCTCGATCACTCTACGATCCAGAATCGCTTGATAAACTCACGAGGTTATCCTCGGCTCGATCCATAGAACACTGGTGGACTGCAACTTAAGAAGACCCGAAGTCTCCAACTATCGGCCCTGGGGTGCACTACTGGTACCACCGGCTCCCGTCTGTCCTCAAGTATCGCCATAAACCTAACTAGTAACTGGGCCATCTCATTGCAACCCATATCCTCTGCTCCCGGCCGTGGGACTGGAGGCTCAGATATCGTGGCCTCAGTAGCTACTGCTGCTGTACTAAACTCTGTTGGGGCTGGTGGCATCGTAGAATCTGCCGTCTGTAGCACCACCCAGGGTAAAAATCGGGCCTCGCTCGTAACCTCCGTGCTCTACTCGCAACTCCTCTCGCCGCTTGCCCTTCTGGGCTCTGGTTGCCTTGCGTGGAGACATAACTGATATAAAAGAATACGTTAGAGGGAGTCCAACTTACAACACAGCTCTAAGGCACGATTTCAGAGTGAGAAGAATGGAAACCAATCCTAAATGTCCTGCAGCCTCCTGATTATAGATGTGGTGCACAACACACCGATAATCAAGACTCTACTAGACACTGCAGTAGACACTTTCCGAGGACTAATCGCTCACGATACCACTTTTTCACGACCCGACCTCGGGCCCGCGACTGGTGCCTTACCCCGGGCACCCTAGTGATACAACATCAGAGAAAATCAGCGGAAATAAAAACTAAAACATGAGACAAGACATAAAGTATGAAACAGGCTAACCAAAACGGTCACCTTCCTGAATATATACATATATATATCAAACTGAACAGTTAAATCCTTTTACAAAACCCTGCCCACAACAGTACTACAGACATCTAAGAATGTAACCATAACTATGACGGGACAGGGCCCCGCCATACCCCTGAATGTACAAGTATCTACGCTGACAGGGGACTATACCAAAGATAAGCCTCCGGAGAAAAACGGAGCTTCCCAAAATGCTGAACTGTGATCCTATGAGCGAGGATCCACAACCGATGTACCTCTACCTGCGACATGAACGCAGCCCCCCGAAGGAGGTCAGTACAACAGGTACCAAGTATGTGAAACTGAAAATACTGTAAATGAAATCATAGTAGTCTATATAAAACAGGAGACATATATGATAACCAAACTACAGTACATAATATGTAAGCAGTCACGTCAAGTCAGGGACTCACGCCCTCAAAGTCATCACTCAAATATAACTATGGGTCTCACGCCCACAACATCAATCATGTCCGTGGAATACCTTCCTCACTGCCGGCAGTCTATGATATAATAACACCAAGAAGTACACATGAACACCAGGTCCCACCTGTGTAATAAAAATCGTGACGGCAAGTCACGGCTAACTACCGATACCAAAGTCGATCATCAATCGGCCGGCGTTTAACGCCAACTACCGATACCAAAGCCGCACTAACAAATCTACATAACCATACCACGGGCGACCTGTGGCAAGTACGAAGCCAACTACGGATACTGCTCGCGCACGTGGGTCGGGCAAGTACTAAGACTAACTACCGATACCAAGCCGAATCACGAGACTTCACACAAACCGAACGGGCAAGTACGAAGGCAAACTACCGATACTGTCCGAATCACCACGACTTCGGGGCAAGTACGACGAGCCAACTACGGATACTGCCGAATCAAGAAACCTCATGGAGAGCTAGTCCATGGAATAATAACCGCAGAAGCATACCCGTGGAATGCTCCGTCACTGCCGGTACGTCCAAGTAAGATCATAACAAATCAGTCGGCCCTCCATCGAGAGACGCGGTGGTAAAGAAATACAATACTAGCACGACAAGGCTATCATACGCAAACATAGGCAAGTTACACACAACTCAAGGTACTTTCATTTTATGTCAACAATACGGGTTTCAAACCCAAAAATAATACCTACTTTCATTCTTTCAAAAAGACCTCTTTTTACGTAAAAGATACTAATACTCGTAGTATCAAAAACACATTTCCTTTTCAAACCAAATTACTTTACTTTCGTAAAAACCTTTACAAGACTTTTAAAATCAAGTACTCTATACTTTTTAAACCAAGTGCCTTTCTTTTAAAACAACATCAAGTATACTCTTTCAAACTCAAATACTTACTCTTTTCAAAACAAGTAACCTATACTTAAATCAAGTTACCATTTTAAAACCAATGATAAAACCATTCTTTTACTTTCATAAAGTCGTTATAACTAACTTCTCATAAAGCTGTTATAACACTTTATGTTTTAAACCAATTTAAGACAAAACCATGTCTCTCTTTTAAACCCAAAACTCTTCAATTCCTCAAGTCTCTTTTCTTTTAGAAATCAAGTTCCTTTTAAAGACCAAATACTCATTACTCGCGAATGAGGTTTCACAACTTTCTACACAATTCGAGTTCTTCATATATCATATCAAGTCAAATATAAGTCAAGTCCTTTATCTTTTAAAATCAGTAAACCAACCAAATTCACTTAGCACATGTACGTCTACCGTACTACATAGTTCACAACAATCATGCTAGAAAAATAGGAAGAGGTTCACATACCTCGCGACGATTATCGACAATTAGCAAAATGCTCCAAGTACTACAACCTTGCTAGCCTTTTCCACCCTTCAAGTAGAATACACTACTCGTAGTACTTCCACCTATACTGGCCATAAAACGTCTATCAACTTCTAGATCTCTTCGTAGAATATTCTAAATACCAGATTCCTTTATTCTACAGAAAATTCGGCAAAGACCTCCCCGCAACCACATAAATCTCCTCCTCTACTCGGGCCCGCTACCAGGCCAACAACTCCAAGGGGGTTACACGTCTAACCGGACGTGTTCAATTCTACTTCACAGATATACTACACAAGTCTACTGTAAATACAGTCCATTGTAAATACAGTTCAATCCTTTATAATATTCATTCTACATATAGTATACTCATCTATACATTACTACCACATGTAATATCCAATTACAATAGGGGGGGGGGGTAAAGATCATTACCTCGATAAGCCCAAAATTATCCAAGATTATAAGTCGATCCTGAACAACGTTTAGCTCCAATCTCTTATGCTCCAACCCACTCCAAGCAACCCTTAGAAGTTTCTAAACAACTTCTCTTAACACTTCAACCACGCTAGGAGGATTTTTCTAGGGTTTCACTTTGCGACTATTGGAATAAAGTAGTATTTCCGGGCTCCTAGTATTGAAATAACTTTGGAATACTACTAGGGATACTAGGCTAAGGTATTTGGGATTTATACAACAATACAAGAAGTATTTTCTATACAAGAGGGGGGGGAGGGGGACGAAAACTACAAAGGAGGGAGTATTTTTTTTTGCCTTGAAAGCTCTTAAGTGTGGATGAAATTATGCTTCAAGCTAAGGGGGTATTTATAGAAGAATCAAGGGCCAAGATCAATGTAAGTTTATGGTCAAGATTGGGCCATGTGTGTGTGGGTCCCACCACACCACATGGCCAACAATTTTGCTCACCAAGTGTCATGGCCATTTCGGCCAAGGGGACAAGTAGCTAGCCACTTGTCCCACCAATTTCGGCCCACATGGCCACTCAAGGGGGTGACACGTGTCTCCCCCTTACTCGTCCAAAATATTTCGTCTTCCGAAAATATCCAAAATACCGAAAATCTCAAAAACAAAGTGGGCCCCACAAAACCGTAAATTTCTCCCGTGGGCCACACGTGATCATTTCCGAAAATAAAATCTCATAATTCTAATATAATCCTAGAAGTCCAAATACCAAATCTGGGAATCCAATTCCCACTAACGAACCTTTTTCCTTCACAAAACCCAGAAACTTTTCTGTCGAAAAAATCACACCTTTCTTTCTTTCCAAAATTTCTGTCGTATTCTCGTACGTACGTCCCCACACACATACCCTGGAACTACGGGGTATAACATAAGGTTTAACAACAATAATATCTAATGAATCCGACAATGCCAAAATTGTCCACAATCGGCTAACATGCCAAGATTGTGACATGTACTTCTTATTCTTCATTCTGTTTTATCAAAAGTTAATCCATTATTTACTACAACATGTAATATCCAATTACTTTAAGAGGAAAATGATCCTTACCTCAAATATGCCCAAAATAATCCAAGTTTAAAGTCGATCCTTAGCATATCCTAGCTCCTATTCTTCAAGTTCTAATCTACAATATGTAATCCTTAGAAGCTTATAACCAACTTCTCTTCAAGTTCAACACCTAACAAGTTGAAGAACACCCTATGGTTTCAACCCTTCAAGTCACGACCAAGAGGCTTTTTGTCACGACCCGACCCCGGGCCCGCGACTGGTGCCCTACCTGGGCACCCTTACAGGTAACCATCAGAGAAAGTCTGCGGAACATACATAAAACACACAACTTAAATCAGTAAGAAATAAATAACAGGCTAGCCGATGAGGCTGTCTTCCTGGATATATATATATATATATATATATATATATAGTCAAAAGCAGTTACATCATTTTTCTTTACAAACTGACCCACATATGTTATACCCCGTATTTCCAGAGTATGTACGTAAGAGAATACGTACAAAAAGTTTAGCCTTAAAGTTTAGGCTTGGACGATTTTTTTGGGCACAACTCACTAAAAGAATCGTTTTCCGACGAAACGTTTCCACAGCTTTCGTAGGGTAAATTCCGGCTATGCCATTTCTAATTTTTGCGGATTTTTCCGAGAGACGAAACATTTTGGACCAACGGGAGGGCGACACTTGGCACCCTCCAATTGGTGGACTTGAATCGTCCATTGGACGAAATTGGAGAAGCTTGGCACGTTTTTTGTGCCTTGCACAAAGTCAAGGTGTTGGTAGGATATTTGTGTTTAGTTAATCCTCACCCTACACTTGCCTTGCACTTGTCTTAATCTTGGCCATTGGTTGGCCACCTCTTGACCTATAAATACCCCCTTAGAGATGAAGAGTTCTTCATCCACAAAATACTTTCAAGTCTTGAAAAACCCTCTCCTCTCCCTTGTAGCCTCTTTCGTCCAACACTCCCCCCCTCCCCTTGTGAAGTTTGGCCGAGGGCCTACCCCCCCTAGCCTAGCCGAAATCTACCCCCCTCCCTTGGTAGAAAAAGTTTCCTTCTAGTATCGTTATAATGCCCAAAATAACCTAGCCCATATCCCTTAATCCTTAGTAGAAGTTGTGAAGAACTTCTAAGGTTCTTGGAGCTACCAGAGCGTACAACTTAGGAGCTAAACCTTGCTCAGGCGCGACTTTATCTAGGATATTATTGGGCTTACCGAGGTAACTAATCCTAACCCTCTTTTGAATTAGAGAATACTTACTGTTGTAGTATAAGAATAAGTATAAATACTTAGAAGAATATTGCAGAATAGAATTGATGTTATCACAGTAGGGCGGTTTAAAAGAAGAATAATTGAACTATGCTTATATAGGACTGTTTTCACAAAGAGACTTATATAGCTCACCTGCAGGGAAGTGCTGCCCGACTTTCCGTAGAATTGTGAACCCTCTGCTTTAGAATGACCTTGAGTAGTCTTTGATAGATGTCCGTGACTATTATAGTCGACTTCTGCGACATATTCAACTCGCGGTGGTTTTATGAGAAGGTATGTGATTCTTCCTAAAGCATGATATTTTATAATATATATGTAGTACGGTAGACGCATACGTGTTAATCGAATAATAACTACGGCAATGTCTTTGACTTAAGCCTGAATAATACTTACGGAATGCCTCACGCTTAAGCTCGAATAACACTTACTAAGAATGCCTCACGCTTAAGCCCGAATAATAAAGAATCAAAGCTTTTCAAAAGAATCGAATCATTTTTAACAGAAGAGAACTAACTGGTTTTTGAAACAGAAGCTTAAGAGTTATACTAGCTTTATGGGAAGTTAGGTATAACCACTTAAGATTAATAAAAGGAACAGTTACCTATGTGTTTGTAATGCACTTATATTGATTGGTGAAAAGAATAATAAAATGGTTTGATAAGTGGACATGATATGATGCTATGTGTGTTGTCTTGTAACGCTTGTGTAAAAGAGTATTCTTGTTGTGCTTATGTTGTTTAACGATAAGTCGTTAGGTTAGTGTAACATCACTCACCTCTTGACATATTACGGGGTTAACGCCTCCGACGCGGGGTAGACTTCGGTGATCCGGGACCATGATTCGAGAATACCTCATGCGGGTCCAAGGGACCTATGCGGAGCTACGGAGTTCCGAGTTAGTGTGCGGGTTATACCTCACGCGGCCCATGTGGCCACGCGACTACGAGTCGGGGCGACGCCGAGAGTAGCTACCTCGACGCGGGTTATATACCCTACGCGGGCCTATGTGATTGGCCTATGCGGACTACGGAGTCCGTGATTAGGCTTGCATGGTGATACTACGCAATTGGCCTGCCGATCATTCGCAGCCTAGAAAAGACTCATAGCTTTACCTATCACGCTTTGTTTGTGATGTGACACTATGCGCGGTTTCTCGTTGTTTCATACATATTTGTAAACCGGTTTTAAAAATGATATGTTTTCATTTAAGTACCTTACGCTTTCACATACTTAGTAATTGTAATCGACCTCCTTCGTGGGGCCGCGTTCACGCCGCAGGTGGCAAGCAGTGCTAGATCCGCATCCTTAGGATCTTTTTCTTTGGTGTCGTGAGCTCCATCTTCTCCGAGGCTCTACTATCGGGTATGATCTCCTGTTGTAGATAGTTTTTGTATTGTGGTATGGCGGGCCCTGTCCCACCATAGTTGTTTATTTCCTTAGAGGTCCGTACGCATGCATACTGGGATGTAACTGCAAAAACTTTGTATATATATATATGCCAGAAGGCACCCTTTTCTCAGAAACTGTGTCTCATTTACAATTGCTTCATGTCATGTTTTTATATTCCGCTGATTTTCTCGATGTATGACTACTGGGTGTCCGGTAAGGCACGGGCCACGCCCCGAACGGTCGTGACAAAAGTGGTATCAGAGCGCTTAATCCTCGGAAAGTGTCTACGCATCGTATCTAGTAGAGTCTTGATTATCGGTGTTGCACCACACCAATAATCGTGAGGCTATAAGATATTTAGGATTGGTTTCATTCTTCTCACTGAGATCGTGCTTTAGAGCCGTTAAAGTTGGACCTCTAACGTATTCCTTGTTCTCAGAATGCTTATGCCTCCACGTAAGGCAACCCGGCCCAGGCGGCAAGGCAGGCGGAGCCGCCAATGACACCGAGAGTTACGAGGGCTCGAGCCCAGTCTATACCGCAGACGGCGAGTTCTATGACGCCGCCCCAAAGAGACCACAAGACCCACACCTCCTATCCCACACCTGGCGGAGGAGTTAGGTACAAGGAGATGGCCCACTATTGGCAGAGTTGTGGCGACACGAGGATAGGCCGGACGCGCCTGGCTCAGCCTAGCCTCGCACTGGTGCACCCGAGGCGAATAGTTTGAGGCTACGAGATTTCGAGTTGTAGCCCGCCGAGTTTTACTGTCGAGGTCGGAGGATGATCCGCAGGAGTTCATCCGTCGCCACAGAGGATCACGCGAGTGATCAAGGCCTCGAGACAGAGTCTGTGACCTTTCGCATCGGTGCGTGATACCGCAGCCGATTGGTTTGATTCATGGAGTTATCCCGGAGAGCACGCGTCCCGCTACTGGGATGAGTTCTCGAGGCTTTCTCACCCACTTCTTGCCTCCACAGATGGCGAGGCGCGGCCGATAGATTTTACTGCCGAGGCGAGAGAGGACGACCGCCGTGGAGTACAATGTCGAGTTTGATTCATTGGCTCGATATGTCCCAAAGATTGGTAGCGATTATGGAGGATAGGGTGCACCGCCACGCCACCGGCTAGATGACTATATGGCCGAAGTCGCGCGGGTGTTTCTCTTCACCGTATGGACATTACCCGCATGCAGCTCATGCTCTTGGATGTGAGCGTTGAGACCGCGGTTGACAGCGAAGCAGAAGACCAGACGGCAGGTCGTTTGGTGGCTATCGTGGTGGCGGCCTCGCAGTTAGCCTAGATTTGCACCACAAACTTCAGAGCACTCTGCGACCGCCCTCAAGACACCAGATATTCGAGGCGCACAGGGCCCTGTGACTTGACATCCAGAGCAGAGGTTCGGCCGACGGACCACCCCGCCGGTGGCCGATGCGGTAGATCCCACTTCGAGTTGGTGCTACGAGTTTGTTTCGGGGCCAGCCAGGTCACTATGCGAGGAATCCACCAAGCGGCAAGGCTGATGGTAGGGGTCACTACGAGTTCTTTCACGGTCTTCATCCTCGACAGCTTACTCGCCCGAGGGCAAGGTACTCGTGGACCGGCAGTCGCGGCAGGTCGTGGCGCGGTCCCGATTCTAGCGGTCCTCGAACCGCATTTATGCTTTGTCCACCGACAGATCGGAGGCCTCACCGATGTCGCCATGTACCTTATCGGTTCGGGTTTGATGTTTATGCCTTGATAGATCCGGTTCTACTCGCCCTATATATCTCCCTTGTTGCTAGTAGGATAGGGATAGAGCCCGAGTCCATAGATCCTTTCGAGGTAGCTACGCCATGGTGATTCATGGTAGCTCGGCGGGTATATAGAGCTTGTCTGTGACCATTTACGTCGGACCAGCCGACTTGATAGAGTTGGAGATGATTGACTTCGACGTGATCATGGGATGGATTGGCTAGCTTCGCTATGCCAATGTAGACCGCAGAGAGAGTAGTACGGTTCCAGTTTCTGAGGAGGTTGTTGAGTGGAGGGAGCACCAGACGCCGGCGGGGTAGGTTTATTTCTACCTAAGGCTAGGAAGATGGTGCGATGGGTATATCTACCATCTCGTTCGTATTTGATATCAAGTTGCGGTACCAGATTTTCCATCGCCCAAAGTGGTCGAGAGTTCCCGACGTGTTTCAGACGACCTCCGTATCCTCCCGAGAGGAGATTGAGTTTTGTATTGACATATTGCGGACACTCGGCTATTTCCATTCGCCATACGTAATGGCACCGCCGAGTTGAGAGAGTTGAAGGATCAGCTTAGAGATTTCTTTGGAGAAGCGGCTTCATCAGCCTAGTGTTTCTCCCCGGGAGCGCCGTATTGTTCGTGAAGAAGAAGGGCGGGGCCTTTGCGCACGTGTGTTGATTACAGCGGTGAACAAGGTGACCATTAAGAATGTATACCCCTTCCTGTGATTGATGATTTGTTCGACCGGTTGCAGGTGTGAGATGTTTCTCCAAGATTGATCCGCGATCGCTATCATCAGTGCGAGTAGTCGAGAGGTGGATGTCCCTAGGATCGCATTCGGACGAGACGCATTATGAGTTCGTGGTCATGTCTTTTGGGTTGACCAATGCTCGGCAGATTCATGGATTTGATGAACCGAGTGTTCAAACCATTTTGGACACGTTTGTGATAGTGTTTATTGATGATATCTTGGTTTATTCTCGCCAGAGCGAGCATGCGAGCACTTGGCGATTGGCCGACGCTTCTCCAGACGGCAGATTGTACGCCAAGTTTTCCAAATGTGAGTTTTGGTTGACTTGATGGCGTTTCTTGGGCATATTGTCGGCCGATGGCATTCAGTGGATACGCCAAGATCGGCAGCGAGACTTGGCCTAGACCTACTACTCCGGCAGAGGTTCGCAGCTTTTACGGGCCTTGCAGGATATTATCGCGGTTCGTGGAGAAGTTTGCTTCTATCTCGCACCATTGACTAGGCCGACTCGTAAGGCGGCCAAGTTTGATGGTGATGCTTGTGGCGGGGTTTCCGATTCTTGAAAGAGAGATCGACGACCGCCCGTTCTTACTCTTCGGAGGTCCAGATGGTTATGTCGTATTGTGATCGTCGGGCATCGGGTTGGGATGTGTGTTGATGCGGCATGGCGGGTTATAGCATATGCATCCCGACACCAAGAAACACGAGAGAACTACCCCACCCATGATTTGAGTCGGCCGTGATTCACGCTCAAGATCCGGAGGCACTATTTGTATGGGTTCACGTGGATATTTTTACTGCACCACAAGAGCCTCCAAGATATCTTGACCAGAGGAGCCGAACTTACGGCAGACGGTGGTTAGAGTTGCTTAAGGATTACGATGTTGATATCTGTACCACCCGGGAAGGCCAATGTTGTGGCGTATGCTCTTAGTCGTAGGTCGATGGGAGCCTATCGGATGTGCACTAGAGAGGAGGGACATGGTTCGTGATTTGCATCGATTAGCGAGCCTTGGTGTCCATTTGATTGATTACGATAGCGGTGGGGTTAGAGTTAGGGTTGCCGAGTCTTCCATCGTCGGCGAGGTGAAGAGGCAACGATTCGAGGATCCACTTTGATTCGATATCGTGATCTGACTCTCCGTGAGGGCAAGGGTCCTTTGAGGTAGCACTGATGGGGTGCTAAGGTTTGAGGCGATTGTGTGTTCCGGATGTTTCAGGACTTCGCGAGTTCTTGGGAAGCACGGTACAAGCGTTACTCTATCCATCCGGGTCGACCAAGATGTACCACGACCTTAGATCTGTATTGGTGGGATGGCTTGAAGAGGGCGTTGCGAGTTCGTAGCTCGGCCCATGTTGTCGACAAGTGAAGGTAGAGCACGAGGCACGGTGGTTTGTTACAGCGATAGAGATCCCGACACGGAAGTGGGAGGTGATCAACATGGACTTCATCACGGGATTACCTCGCACTCGAGGAGACATGATTCTATATGGGTTATCTTCGACAGTCGTGAAATCAGCCCACTTTCTTCCCGTCGGACGACTTTTTCTACCGAGGATTATGCGGACTTTACATCCGAGAGATCGTCGATCGCATGGAGTCCCTACTTCGATCATATCGCATGCAGGAGCCCGGTTACGCTAACTTGAGGTCCTTCCAGAGGGGTTTAGGGACGCAGTGAGCTCGAGCATCGCATTCCATCCACGCAGACGGACAGCAGAGCGCACTATCCGCACTCGAGGATATCTGCGAGCTTTGTGTTATTGACCGATGGTAGTTGGGAGGATCATTTGCCTCTAGTTGAGTTCGCGATAATAATAGCTACCACTCCAAAGATTCGATGGCGCCTTATGAGGCCTTGTATGGGAGGAAGTGCAGATCACCTATAGGTTGGTTCGATGTGGGCGAGGTGCGCTAGTGGGACCAGACGGTGCGCAGGCGATGGATAAGGTGAAGCTTATCCGAGGCGCTTATCGACTCCGAGTCGATGAAGTCGTATTCAGATCATCGTAGTAGGCATCTTGAGTTCGAGGTTCATGATTGGGTCTTCCTAAAGGTGTCACCCATGAAGCGGTGTGATGAGATTCGGTAAGGGGAAACTCACCAAGGTACATTGGGCCGCTTCGCATTGTTCGCAGGTAGGCAAGGTTGCTATGAGTTGAATCTGCCGTCCGTCCGGAGGCGCATCCGGTTTTTCACGTATCTATCTTTGAGGAGATGTATCGGGATCCATCTAGGGTACACCCGATTGACGATGTCCAGTGGCCAGGGGTTATCGTATGAGAGATTCCCATAGCGATAGTCGATCGTCGGTTAGGCGTCTGGACAAGGACGTGGCTTCCGTCAAAGTCTTGTGGCGGAACGAGCTCAGGGAGGAGATGACGTGGGAAGCCGAGGAGGACATGAGGCAGAAGTATCCTCACCTATTCCCCACACCTCCAGGTAATTCACTTTCCTACTTGTAAATTTTCATTATCGTTTATGCCTAAGTGTTGTTTTGTGGCCGTGTGTGGCTTTTGCAAACTGTTTAAGTTATGAAGAACCTTATCGTTATCTGTCTTGGGAAGGAACATTCGGGACGAATGTTTCTAAGGAGGGGAGAATGTTATACCCCGTATTTCCAGAGTATGTACGTAAGGGAATACGTACAAAAAGTTTAGCCTTAAAGTTTAGGCTTGGACGATTTTTTTGGGCACAACTCACTAAAAGAATCGTTTTCCGACGAAACGTTTCCACAGCTTTCGTAGGGTAAATTCCGGCTATGCCATTTCTAATTTTTGCGGATTTTTCCGAGAGACGAAACATTTTGGACCAACGGGAGGGCGACACTTGGCACCCTCCAATTGGTGGACTTGAATCGTCCATTGGACGAAATTGGAGAAGCTTGGCACGTTTTTTGTGCCTTGCACAAAGTCAAGGTGTTGGTAGGATATTTGTGTTTAGTTAATCCTCACCCTACACTTGCCTTGCACTTGTCTTAATCTTGGCCATTGGTTGGCCACCTCTTGACCTATAAATACCCCCTTAGAGATGAAGAGTTCTTCATCCACAAAATACTTTCAAGTCTTGAAAAACCCTCTCCTCTCCCTTGAAGCCTCTTTCGTCCAACACTCCCCCCCTCCCCTTGTGAAGTTTGGCCGAGGGCCTACCCCCCCTAGCCTAGCAGAAATCTACCCCCCTCCCTTGGTAGAAAAAGTTGCCTTCTAGTATCGTTATAATGCCCAAAATACCCTAGCCCATATCCCTTAATCCTTAGTAGAAGTTGTGAAGAACTTCTAAGGTTCTTGGAGCTACCGGAGCATACAACTTAGGAGCTAAACCTTGCTCAGGCGCGACTTTATCTAGGATATTATTGGGCTTACCGAGGTAACTAATCCTAACCCTCTTTTGAATTAGAGAATACTTACTGTTGTAGTATAAGAATAAGTATAAATACTTAGAAGAATATTGCAGAATAGAATTGAATCATATCACGATGAAGGGTTTAAAAGAAGAATAATTGAACTATGCTTATATAGGATTGTTTTCACATGAGACTTATATAGCTCACCGGTAGGGAAGTCTGCCCGACTTTCCGTAAATTGTGAACCCTTTGTTTAGAATGACCTTGAGTAGTCTTTGATAGATGTGCGTGACTATTATAGGTGACTCTGCGCGACATATTGAACTTGGCGGTGGTTTTATTTGAGAAGGTATGTGATTCTTCCTAAAGCATGATATTTTATAATATATATGTAGTACGGTAGACGCATACGTGTTAACTGAATAATAACTACGGCAATGTCTTTGACTTAAGCCCGAATAATACTTACGGAATGCCTCACGCTTAAGCACGAATAACACTTACGAATGCCTCACGCTTAAGCCGAATCATAAAGAACTGAAAGCTTTTCAAAAGAATACTGAATCATTTTTAACAGAAGAGAACTAACTGGTTTTTAAAACAGAAGCTTAAGAGTTATACTAGCTTTATGGGAAGTTAGGTATAACCACTTAAGATTAATAAAAGGAACAGTTTACCTATGTGTTTGTAACAGACTTATATTGATTGGTGAAAAGAATAATAAAATGGTTTGATAAGTGGACATGATATGATGCTATGTGTGTTAGTGTCTTGTAACGTTTGTGTAAAAGAGTATTCTTGTTGTGCTTATGTTGTTTAATGATAAGTCATAGGTTAGTGTAACATCACTCACCTCTTGACATATTACGGGGTTAAGTCGCCTCCGACGCGGTAGACTCGGTGATGCAGGACCATGATTCGAGAATACCTCATGCGGTCCGAGGACCTATGCGGAGCTACGGAGTTCGAGGTTAGTGTGCGGGGTTATACCTCATGCGTCTATGTGGCCATGCGGACTACGAGTCGGGGCGATGCCGAGGAGTAGCTACCCTCGATGCGGGTTATATACCTATGCGGGCCTATGTGATTGGCCTATGCGACTACGGAGTCGAGATTAGGCTTGCATGGTGATACTACGCAATTGGCCTGCCGATCATTCGCAGCCTAGAAAAGACACATTACGCTTTACCTATCACGCTCTTGTTTGTGATGTGACACTATGCGCGGTTTCCTGGTTGTTTCATACATATTTGTAAACCGGTTTTAAAAATGATATGTTTTCATTTAAGTACCTTAGATTTCACATACTTAGTACTGTTGTAATCGACCTCCTTGGGGCTGCTCATGCCGCAGGTGGCAAGGCAGTGCTAGATCCGCATCCTTAGGATCTTTTTGCTTTGGTGTCAGGAGCTCCATCTTCTCCGGAGGCTCTACTATTGGGTATGATCTCCCTGTTGTAGATAGTTTTTGTACTGTCAGGGTATGGCGGGGCCCTGTCCCGCCATAGTTGTTTATTTCCTTAGAGGTCTGTAGACATGCTGTACAGTTGGGATGTAACTGCAAAAACTTTGTATATATATATATGCCGGAAGGCACCCTTTTCTCAGAAACTGTGTCTCATTTACAATTGCTTCATGTCATGTTTTTATATTCCGCTGATTTTCTCTGATGTATGACTACTTGGGTGCCCGGGTAAGGCACCAGTCACGGGCCCCGGAACGGGTCGTGACAACATACATGACTACAGACCTCTAAGAATTTTGACATAACAACTGTGACGGGACAGGGCCCGCCATACCCCTGAATGTACAACAACCGACAATACCAGAGATCTGAACCAAAGATAAGCCTCCAGAGTAATGGAGTTTCTCAACAACTGAACAATGATCCTAAGAGTGAGGATCAACAACCTGTATAACTCTACCTGCGGCATGAACGCAGCCCCCCGAAGGAGGTCAGTACATCATGTACCAAGTATGTGAAACTGAAAGTACTGTAATAAAATCATAATAGTCTAAAATAAAGCTGGGGACATGTATGATAATCACATTAACAGTACACTGTGTCTTACTAACAATGAGAGTAAACAAGAGTATAATTTACTGCATAAAATTATGAGGCTCATGATCAAATTAGGGCCACCCGTCCGTAGTATCATTAAGCAGTCCTACTCCTGGGACTATTTCACCCGCATAGGTCCTGTGGACCCGCAATGAGGTCATCTGCCTCGCATGGGAATATTTCACCCGCTAAGGCCCGGTTGGCCCGCAATGAGTACAAACGCCGCACTCACATCATGGGTAGCAAATCCATGGAATAAGTAGTAACCCGGGGGTTTACCCCATAAGAATAACATAACACTAGCACAACCAGCTATCATACATAACATAAGCACCACCGACTTATCATACATAACATAAGCACCACCGGCTTATCATAATTATCATAAGCAAGTTAAGAATTTCCCTAACTTCTTATTAGCCTTAATTATCATGCACACTCATTTTGTTTAACTTAAGGCACTAACATGTCATTAAAAATCCGGGAATTTAACCCAAAGTACTATGTACTTCCTTTCCTTTAAAAAAACCATTTTTATATAAAAACCCCAAGATACTATCACCCGTAGTATCAAGACGTGTCTATTTTTCAAATCAAGTTACTACACCTTTAGAAATTCATTTCAAGGCTTTAAAACCAAGTAACTTCTACTTTCACAACCTAGGAAACTCGTGCCTATAAATCAAGTAGACACTCTCTTAACTTTCCATAAAGCCGTTATAACTAACTTCCATAAAGCCGTTATAACTCTTTATGCTTTAGACAATTACATTCTTTTTATAACCAAGAGACTTATACTTTCAAAAACTAAGTATCATATACTTTCAAATCAAGTTACATAACTTTCAGAATACTTCAATTCTCTTAACTTTAGAAATCAAGTTTCTTAACTTTAGAATAGTTCAAGTAATCAATACTTTCCAAATCAAGTATTCTATACATTTTCAAGTCAAGAAATCTTTGTTTACCTTATTAGAATAAACCATTCTTTTAACCTTTAAAACAAGTGAGTTAATTCTCTAACTCAACCAACTTGGACATTCTTAAACAAGTCAAGGATATCAAATGAAACTAAATTCATTTAAATCTCGTACGTCTACCGTACTATACATTTATAGCTACTCAAGCTCAAGAGATAAGAAAAATTCCACATACCTCTCCGGCTCAATCCACTTGCCAAGTTGAATACGCCACACGTAGAATGTCAACCTATAATGACCATAATACGTCCATCAACTATTAGCTTTCAACGTAGAATATTCCTAACTATAAGGACTCTTAATTCTATGGAAAATCGGACATCACTTTCTTTGTTTCTACGTACTTTTCCACCTTTTTTAAGGACCGAAAATCAATAACCAAATGCCACATTTAAGGCTCAACAATTCAGCAATTCAAAGGGGATTACACGCCTAACAGGACGTATAAAATTCTGCCCCACAATTAATATAAAAACTTATCCAACAACTTAAGCCTTTCTCGGCTACAATCAATGCCGCAATAATATCAATTTCCCTTCAATTCCTTTTTCAATCCAAGTTGTTATTCTAATATGTTATATACCATATAACAATTATAACAACTACAAATCATTTCTTTCTTATCATGCGACGATTGTAACTATCGACCAAATGATTACAACATAAATGCTAACATGCCCACTTTCGGTTTTTAACATGTCTACATGATCCAAATCTTTTCAAACTTCATAATATATATCACATGATCATTCCTAACTTATCATAACATGAAATCTTTAATCACATTAAGAAGACGAAGATTTTACCTCAATAAGCCCTAATAATGTCCAAGCGTAAAATTTGATCCTTAGCAACTTTTAGCTCCTCTTCTTACATTCCAATCCACTCCAAGAACTCCTTAGAAGCTCATGACCAACTTCTCTTCAATTTCCAACTTCCAAGTTGAAGAACACCTTAGGTTTTCATCTTGGGACTAATGTGAAAACGTAGTTTTTCCGGGATCTTTCTATTGAGATAACCTTAGAATACCTTTAGGAACCTTGGGTTTGAATATTGGGAATTATGGAGCAAGATTGCAAAAATTTTGTGTGGGAAAAAACCTCATTGCCGAGAGCTCTTTTTAAGAGCAAGAAAAATTGTGATTTTTTTTCTAAGTGTTGGGAGCTTGTCTTGCTACTAGTAGTGGTATGTATATATAACCCCATCAAGGGCTAGGATTGAACCAATTGGATGACCAAGAATGGTCAATTATATCAAGCCTCAACTTGCCCTTTGACTTGGTCCATTTTATCAAGCTAATTTGGCTACACTTAGCCATACAATTCGTCCAACTTAATTCATGTGGAGGGTGACACGGGTCGCCCTCCCATTGGTCCATAATATTTAGTTTCCCGAAATTTCAATAATTGGTCACAATATCGAAAACCTCGTGGGCCCCACAAAAACGTAAAATCTCTCGGGTGGGCCCCACGTATCCAATTCTGAAAATAAAATTCCATGATTCCGATAAACTCGTAAAAGTCTTAAATAAC
This sequence comes from Przewalskia tangutica, assembly GCA_029844215.1. Taxonomy (NCBI): domain Eukaryota; kingdom Viridiplantae; phylum Streptophyta; class Magnoliopsida; order Solanales; family Solanaceae; genus Przewalskia; species Przewalskia tangutica. Next base: position 48,735,514 of record CM056724.1, on the reverse strand, counting down.
AAATTTGAGAACCCAATTCTCATTAACGAACAAATTTTCCTTCCTGAGGTTCGGAAGACTTTCCTTAAGAATAACAAATCTTTCATTCGTTCAAATTTATAAGTCTTGTGCTCTCACGTCTATTCTCGTATACATGTCCTGGAATTTCGGGGTGTAACATTCTCCCCTCCTTAGAAACATTCGTCCCCGAATGTTCCTTCGAGGTTCCATCTAAACGGATATTGGCATAGTCCCTTGACTACACCCAACATAATCATACTTGCCACACATGGCCACATAAAGATACTTACGCTAAAACGTCACCCTGAACTCCAAGTGTCGACGTCGGTTATTTGCATAAAGCTTTTGCTGACTCTGAGCTTACTAATAATCTTTCCTGGATAAGCTTCGCCTTATCCACAGCCCGCTGAATCAAGTCTGGGCCAATTAACTGAACCTCGCCTGCGTCGAACCAGCCAACCGGCAATCTATACTTACTTTTATACAAAGCCTCATACAGGGCCATCTGAATACTGGTGTTACACCCCGTAGTTCAGGTCATGCTTTTGAGAACCTACAAAAGGAATTGAGACTTAAATTTTAGAATGATGGGTTGACGGAATGTTTCGGATGGGTTGTTAGTCAACTTTGAGGCGGTTTATGTCCCGTTACATTGAGAGTTTCTAGGTGTTTCAAAGGCCTAGTACGTAGTTCGTTGAGTCTAGTTTCAAACGCAACCAACCGTTCGTCGATAGGACATCGGAGTAGGAAGTTATGGGAGTTACAAGTTCAGCGCGCAGTCGAGCAGAAAAGCAACATCACAGCACCGCGGCGCCGGATGCATGGCCGTGGAGTCGGAAAATCTGGAGAATCGCTGAAGTTGCAGCGCCGCGGCGCCGGAAAGCAGGGCCGCGGCGCCGGAAGTGCCGAGACTTTGCAGAGGTTTCAGCGCCGCGGCGCCGAGGCGGGTTTTCTGCGAATCTGGGAAAAATCAGAACTGTTTTTTTTAAAAGAGGCCATGGGAGGGTGACAAGTGTCCCCCCCCATCTGATTTTTGCATGTCCTATTTATTGACCAAGTCTTGAAGACTTGGTCATTCTTGAAAACCTCCCTCTCCCTAAAAATCTCCTTCTTCTCTCTAAAAATCCTCTCCCTTCTCTCTAGAAATTCAAGAAGAAACCAAGGCTTAGAGAAATTTCAGAAAAGGTGGCAAGAAGGAAACTTGTTGACAAGCTTGTAGGAGGGTTGTGGAGGTGGTTGTGGAAGGAAGGCAAGTGAAATTTGTTGGACTAATTTGGGTAGGCTCTAATTAGTCCCATGCGAGGCGGATGACCTCATGCGGGTCCACATGACCTATGCGGGTGAAATAGTCCCAGGAGTAGGATTGCTTAATGATACTACGGGCGAGGGACCCTGTTTTGATCATGAGCCTCCTATTTTTATGCAGTAAAGTTTATACTTGTTACTCTCATTGTTAGTAAGGCACAGTGCAATGTAATTTGATTTTCATCCATGACTCCAACTTTATTTTAGACTTATGATATTATTACAGTATTTTCCAGTTTTACATACTTGGTACATATTGTGTACTGACCCCCTTCCTCGGGGGCTGCGTTCATCCGCATGGTAGGGAGTAGCGGTGGTGGATCCTCATTTTAGGATCTTTACTCAGTGTCGAAGCTCCATTTCTCGGAGGCTTGACTTTTAGTGCAGTTCTCTCACAGTGTTGTAGATATTATGTACATTCAGGGGTATGACGGGGCACTGTTCCGTCATAGTGTTTACACACACTCTTAGAGACATGTAGTACTGTTATAAATTGGGATGTAACTGTTCAGTTTTGTTATATTTATGTTTACGGAAAGGTAACCATTTTGGGTTGCTTTGTGTCATATTTTATATGGTTTCTTGTTTATGAGTTTACTTATTGGTTTTCTCTAATGTTGTATCACAAGGGTGCAGGGTAAGGCACGATCCAGGTCCGAGGTCGTGACAAAAGTGGTATCGAGCGATTAATCCTCGGAAAGGGTCTACAGCCGTATCTAGTAGAGTCTTGATTATCGGCGTGTTGTGCACCACATCTATAATCGAGAGGCTACGAGGATATTTAGAATTGGTTTCCATTCTTTCACTCTAAGATCGTGCAATAGAGCTGTGTTATAGGTTGAACTTCCTCTGACGTATTTTTATGTATCAGTTATGCCTCCACGCAAGGCAACCGCGGCCCAGAAGGGCAAGGCAGCTGAGGGAGCTGCTAGTAGGACACAGAGGGTTACGAGGGCACAGGCCCAGTCTTTACCTAATGTGGTGTTTCGGACGACGAGTTCCACGACGTCGCCCGGCCAGCGAAGTTGGGAGCAGCGGCGGCATTGCTAAGACATGATACTGAGCCTCGATTACGGCACAGGCGAGAGGATATGGGCTACAAGGAGATGGCGATTATTAGCTTGAGATCGTGGAAAAGCGAGGAGGACATACGGGAGGCGGTATTAGGTTGTACCCATAGTTCACCCAGATCGATAGCGAGACTTGGGACTTTTGAGTTGCAGCCCACGAGTTCTATGGGTCGAGGCACGAGGATGATCCTCGAGAATTTATCAACGATTCTGCAGGATCGTAGAGTGATCAAGGCCTCGGAGAGCAGTCGGTAGTATTGAGTTCACATCGGTTTGCGTGATCTGCGATTGGTAGTTTGATTCATGGAAGCGTCCCGGGAGCATGCACTTCCGGTTGTTTGGGGCGAGTTCTCGAAGGCATTTCTTAGCCATTTCTTGCCTCCGAGATGAGAGAGCTCGGGCCGATAGATTTCGGCGTTGAGGCAGTGGGCGGGCGGTCGGGAGTACAACGTAGAAGTTTGACTCGTTGGCTCGGTATGTACCCACTTTAGTGGCGGACATGGAGGGCGAGTACACCGCTATGTCACGGGGCTCGATGATTACTTAGCGAAGAGTTGCGGGAGTAGCTCTTGGTAGGGCATGGACATTGCCGCATGCGAGCTTATGTACTTGGGTGTGAGAGCGTAGGGCGGCGGATTGATAGATATCAGCGAAGAGGGCGGGACAGCGAGGTCCTCTGGTAGTTTTGAGTGGACAACCTCGGCGGCGAACGGTCGCACCTCGGCCGTCTTAGGGCGTCCGAGGTATTCGAGGCGGGGCGGGGCTCGGTGCCGGGTTCCCGGAGGAACGAGTTCGGTCGACGAGGCCACCTATGCCTCGGTGTGGTCGATGTGGTGATTACCATCATGGGGAGTGTCGTGTTCCTCCAGGAGCTTGTTACTCTTGTGGCCAGCAGGGCTATTTGAAGAGAGATTGTCAGGCAGGCGGCGGGAGTGTTATGGTTCGTAAGCGAAGTCGATTCTTTGGATCTTCGTCTTTGGTGGTCATGCGCCCCGAAGGGCAGGGTGTTCATGGACCAGCAGGCCGTGGCAGGGGTCTTGGTGGGGGTCCCAGTTCCAGCGGTCCTCAGAATCGCATTTATGCTATGTCCAGCCGCCAGGACCAGGAGGCGTCACCAGATGTCGTCACAGGTACATTATTGGTTTCATGTTGTGATGTATATGCTTTGATAGATCCAGGTTCTACCTTGTCCTATATATCTCCTCATATTGCTGGTAGAATAGGGATAGAGCCCGAGTCCATTAAACCTTTTAGGTGGCTACGCCAGTAGGTGATTCGGTGGTAGCTGAGCGGGTATATAGAGCTTGCCCAGTGACTATTTGCAGTCGTCAGACCCTAGCCGACTTGATAGAGTTGGATATGACGGACTTTGATGTGATTATGGGTATGGATTGGCTAGCGTCTTGCTATGCCAATGTGGACTGTAGAGAGAGATTGAGTGCGGTTCGGTTTCTGGTGGCCGGTTATCAGTGGAAGGGAATCTTTGCGTCGTAGAGGGTAGGTTTATTTCTTACCTCAAGGCTAGGAAGATGGTGCGGAAGGGGTATATCTACCATATGGTTCGGGTATTCGATCACGAGGCGAGATACGGACCTTGATCGATTCGGTCGTTAGAGAGTTTCGGGCGTATTCCCGCACGAGCTTAGGGTATCCTCACGAGAGGAGATTGAGTTTTACATTGATATGTCGCGGACACTCGGCCGATATCTATCCCACCATACGAGGATGACACCTGTGAGTTGAGGAATTGAAAGACCGGTGAAGGATTTCTTTGGAAAAAGACTTTATCGAGCCTAGTGTTTCTCCTGAGGAGCGCGGTGTTATTTGTAAAAAGAAGGATGGGGCCAGCTGCGTATGTGTGTTGATTACGAGGTGAATAAGGTAACTATCGAAAGCAGATACCCTCTCGGGATTGATGATTTGTTTGACCGATTGCGAGGCGAGTGTTTTTCAAGATAGACTGCGATGCAGTTATCATCAGTGCGAGTTAGAGAGCGGATATCCCAAAGCGCATTCGGGACGGTATGGACCTATGAGTTGGTGATGTCTTTCGGGTTGACCAGCGCCCAGCGGTATTCATGGATTTGATGAGCGGGTGTTCAAGCCATTCTTGGATATGTTCGTTATAGTATTCATTGATGATATCCTGGTTTATTCGCGCACAGAGCAGGAACATGCAGATCATTTGAGGGCGGTATTGGGAGTCCTCCGGGACCGGCAGTTGTATGCCAAGTTCTCGAAATGCGAGTTTTGGTTGGCATCAGTGGCTTTCTTAGGGCATGTTATCGGGGCCGATGGTATTCGGGGTTGATATAGCAAAGATTGAGGCAGTCAAGACTTGGCCTAGACCCACTACACCAACGGAGGTGCGTAGCTTTTTGGCCCTTGCGGGTTATTATCGGAGATTTGTGGAGAAGTTTGCTTCCATTTCAGCACCTTTGACTAGGCTGACTCAGAAAGCAGCTATGTTCCGGTGGACGTATTCTTGTGAGGAGAGCTTCCAGTTACTGAAGGAAAAATTGACGACCGCTCCAGTTCTTACTCTTCCGGAGGGTTTAGAGGGATATGTGGTTTATTGTGATGTGTCTGGTGTCGGGCTCGGGTGCGTGCTGATACGGCTCAGGAAGCATGAGAAGAACTACCCCACACATGACTTAGAGTTGGCAGCAGTGATTCATGCCTTGAAGATCTGGAGACATTATCTATATGGAGTTCATGTGGATATTTACACAGACCACAAGAGCCTCCAGTATATCTTCAGCCAGAGGGAGTTGAACTTGCGGCAGAGACGGTGGTTAGAGCTACTAAAGGACTATGATGTCGATATCCTATACCACCCAGGGAAGGCCAATGTAGTTGCAGATGCCCTTAGTCGCAGGTCGATGGGTAGTGCATCGGTGTGCGGCGAGAAAAGGGGCATGGTCCGCGAGTTACATCAGCTAGCGAACCTTGGGGTTCGTTTGGTTGATTCTGATAGCAATGGAGTTCGGATTCGAGAGGTTGCCGAGTCTTCCATCGTTGAGGAGGTGAAGAGGCGACAGTTTGAGGATCCGATTATGGTACGGTATCGAGATACGGCTCTTCGGGAGGAGAAAAATCTATTTGAGGTAGCACCTGATGGGGTGCTAATATTTGAGGGCAGGTTATGTGTACCCGATGTAGCAGGACCGTCGGTGCAGGGAGGCACATAGTGCTCGTTACTCTATTCATCCGGGGTCGACTAAGATGTACCATGACCTCAGGTGTATATATTGGTGGGATGGCCTGAAGAGGGACGTTGCAGAGTTTGTGGCGCAGTGTTCGAATTGTCAGCAAGTCAAGGTGGAGCACCAGAAGCCTGGTGGGTTGTTGCAGATGATAGAGATTCCGACGTGGAAGTGAGAGGTGATCAATATGGACTTTATTACAGGGTTACCTCACACTCAGAGGAAGCATGATTCCATCTGGGTTATTGTAGACAGGCTGACGAAATCAACCCATTTTCTTCCAGTCAGGACGACCTTTTCGGCCGAGGATTATGCTAGATTGTATATCAGAGAGATTGTGAGACTGCACGGAGTGCCTATATCGATCATTTTCAGACAGGGGAGCCCAGTTCTCGGCTAACTTCTAGAGGTCTTTCCAGAAGGGATTAGGGACACAAGTGAGTCTCAGTACTGTGTTTCATCCTCGGGCCAAGCGGACGGTAGGCGTCTTATCCGACAACGAGGATATCTTTGAGGGCTGTGTTATTAATTTCAGGGGTAGCTGGGAGGATCATTTACCTCTTGTGGAGTTTGCATATAACAACATCTACCATTCTATTATCCAGATGGTGCCTTATGAGGCCTTATACGGGAGGAAGTGCAGGTCACCGATAGGCTGGTTTGAGATGGGAGAAGTTCAGTTAGTCGAGCCAGACTTGATTTAGCAGGCAGTGGATAAGGTGAAGCTTATCCAGGAGCGGTTATTGTCATTTCGAGTCGGCGAAGTCGTATCACGGATCATCGGCGTCGACACTTGGAGTTTGAGGTGGATGATCGGGTCTTCCTGAAGGTATCACCCATGAAGGACGTGATGAGATTTGGGAAGAAGGGGAAACTTAGCCCAAGGTACATTGGGCCTTACCAGATCGTCCGTAGGGTAGGCAAGGTTTCCTATGAGTTGGATCTGTCGTCTGATCTGGAGGTAGTACATCCAGTTTTTCATGTGTCTATGTTGCGGAAATGTATTGGAGATCCATCTAGAGTGCACCCGATTTGTGATGTCCAGGTGACAGAGGGGTTATCATATGAGGAGAGTCCCATAGCGATACTCGATCGTCAGTTAGGCGACTACGGAAAAAGGATATGGCTTCCGTCAAGGTCTTATGGAGGAACGAGAACAGGGAGGAAATGACATGGGAAGCAGAGGAGGACATGATGAAGAAGTATCCTCACTTGTTCCCTACACCTCCAGGTAACCCACTTTCCTGATTGTTAGTTTTTAAATTTAGCAATTATGCTTAAGTATTGTTGTGGCCATGTGGAGCGTCTTTATTTGCAAGGAGAATAGTTAAGAGGGTCTATGTCGATATTGTGATTTGAGTAAGCCTAGAAGGAATATTCGGGACGAATATTTCTAAGGGGGGGAGAATGTTACACCCCGTAGTTCAGGTCATGCTTTTGAGAACCTACAAAAGAAATTGAGACTTAAATTTTAGAATGATGGGTTGACGGAATGTTTCGGACGGGTTGTTAGTCAACTTTGAGGCGGTTTATGTCCCGTTACATTGAGAGTTCCTAGGTGTTTCAAACGCCTAGTACGTAGTTCGTTGAGTCTAGTTTCCAACGCAACCAACCGTTCGTCGATAGGACATCGGAGTATGAAGTTATGGTAGTTACAAGTTCAGCGTGCAATCGAGCAGAAAAGCAACATCGGTCAGGGGCCCACGCGCGGCCGGATCTGAGGCGGCCGGACAATCTTGAGAATCGCTGAGATTGCAGCGCGCGCACCGGAAGCGAGGCCGCGCGGAAGTCCGAGACTTTGCAGAGGTTCAGTATGGCCATGGCCTGCAGCGCCGAGGCGGGTTTTCTGCGAATCTGGGAAAAATCAGAACTGTTTTTTTTTTAAAAGAGGCCATGGGAGGGTGACAAGTGTCCCCCCCATCTGATTTTTGCATGTCCTATTTATTGACCAAGTCTTGAAAACTTGATCATTCTTGAAAAACCTCCCTCTCCCTAAAAATCTCCTCCTTCTCTCTAAAAATCCTCTCCATTCTCTCTAGAAATTCAAGAAGAAATCAAGGCTTAGAGAAATTTCAGAAAAGGTGGCAAGAAGGAAACTTGTTGACAAGCTTGTAGGAGGGTTGTGGAGGTGATTGTGGAAGGAAGGCAAGTGGAATTTGTTGGACTAATTTGGGTAGACTCTAAGGTAACAATCCTTTCTCTTTTGCTAGTAAATTGGATTGCATGTGTGGAAGAAAGGACTTGTAGTTATAAATATTGCCTTTAGATATATTGCATGTAAGAATTGGATAAGAATTTGGATTAAAAAGGAATTAGATAAGAATTTATGATTGTTATACCTCAAAGTTGCCGAATTGGACCTTGTAGTTTGTACTAGTTTGATATAAATTGTGGGGCGGAATTTTACACGTCTAGTAGGCGTGTAATCCCCTATTTGTTAACTACATTGTTGAGCCTTAAAGATGGCGTGTTTGGTTATTGAATTCGGCCTTGAAAAAGGTGGCAAAGTATGTAGAAACAAAGGAAGTGCTGTCCAATTTTCCGTAGAATAAGGGACTTTTCAATTAGAATGTTCTACGTTGAAGCTAGAAGCTAATGGACGTATTATGGTCATTATAGGTTAAACACACTACGTGCGGTATATTGGACTTGCAAGTGGATTGACCCGAAGAGGTATGTGGAACCTTCTTATCTCTTGAGCATGAGTAGTTGCACTTATATAGTACGGTAGACGTACAAGACTTTAATGTTCCCTTACTTGTTTTAAGGATGGCCAAGTTTGGCGAGTAAGGGGATTAACTCACTTCTTTAAAAAGTATTAAGGATGTCTTAAGTTTTCAAAGTTAAGGGACTTGAAGTGTTTTAAGTATATGATACTTGTTTCGTTTTAAAAGTATAAGTCCCTTGGATATAGGGAAATATATTTGACTATTGTATAAAGTTGATATAACGACTTTATGGGAAGTAGTTATATTAGCTTTATGGAAGGTTAATAAAGAAAGATTTACTCTAAGTAATATAAGTACGGATAATGATTTGGATTGTGAAAGGCAAATTGATTTTAAGGCATTAATTGCCTAAGGTTTTAAAAGAAATGAAGTCACTTGATTTAGAAGCCTATTATATTTCTAAAAGGAAATGTGACTTGTCTTGAAAAGTAGTCGTGACTTGATACTACGGTTATTAGTATCTTGGAAGTTTTATATAAAAATGAGTCATTTCTTAAAAGGTTAGAGGTACGTGGTACTTGGGTTGAATTCCCGGATTTTCTCTTAAATGACATGTTAGTGCATTTAGTAACTAAAATGAGAGGATGTATTGATAATGTTAATAAGAAGTTAGGGGATTTTCTTAACTTGCTTATGTTATGATAAGCCGGTAGCGCTTATGTTATGTTTGATTGCCGGTTGTGCTAGGTTACGTATTATTATTATTATTACGGGGTAAACCCCGGGCTACTACTTATGACATGGATTTGCTACCCATGATGCGAGTGCGGAGCTTGTACTCATGCGGGCCCACCGGGTCCATGCGGGTGAAATAGTTCCATGCGGGTGAAATAGTCCCATGGGGGTGAAATAGTCCCATGTGAGGCGGATGACCTCATGCGGGTCCACAGGACCTATGCGGGTGAAATAGTCCAGGAGTAGGATTGCTTAATGATACTACGGGCGAGGGACCCTGTTTTGATCATGAGCCTCCTATTTTTATGCAGTAAAGTTTATACTTGTTACTCTCATTGTTAGTAAGGCACAGTGCAATGTAATTTGATTTTCATCCATGACTCCAACTTTATTTTAGACTTATGATATTATTACAGTATTTTCCAGTTTTACATACTTGGTACATATTGTGTACTGACCCCCTTCCTCGGGGGCTGCGTTCATGCCGCAGGTAGGGGTAAGTAGGTGGTGGATCCTCATTCTTAGGATCTTTGCTCAGGTGTCAGAAGCTCCATTTCTCCGGAGGCTTGACTTTTGTGCAGTTCTCCACAGTGTTGTAGATATTATGTACATTCGAGGGTATGTGAGCTGTCACGACGAACGGGCCGTGATGGTGCCTTACCGGCACCCAGTAGACATACATCAGTAATGTGGAATATAAAACAAGACATGACATAATATGATATATGAAACAGTTAAATCGAGAAAACTTGCCTTTCGGCATAAATATATATAACAACTAGAAACGATTACATCCCTTTTACAACTCGCCTAGCGATGTTATTCTGACCTAAGAATGATATGACAACAATGGCGGGACGGGCCGCCATACCTGCGAATGTAAGTACCTACAACGGCGGGGACTATACCATTGATAAGCCTCCAAGAAAGCGGAGCTTCCCAAGCGCTCGTGACCCTAAGGCGAGGATCAACGGCGGTGTACCTCACTGCGGCATGAGCGGCCCGAAGGAGGTCGATAACAGTACCAAGTATGTGAAAGCGTAAAAATCTGAAGTAAAATCAAAGTATTTAAAACCATTTGCAAATACAACCAGTTCAAGCGCACATAATGCCACAACATGAACAAGAGCAAGGTAGATAAAGCGCATGTGGTCTTTCCTAGGCGCGAATGATCGAAGCAAGGCGATCGCCCATAGTATCATTATGCGTGCCTAATCTGGACTTCCGCAGCCCGCATAGGTCACACAGACGCGTGAGGTATTCCTCGCGTCGGGGTAGCTAACCGGTACCTCGCGGACTCGCGATCGCATAGTCTCAATAGACCGCGTAGTCACAGACCGCATAGGCATCCCGCGTCGGGATATACACCGGAATGATCAATCACGGAGCATACCGCTCGCGTAGTCACATAGACCGCGTAGGCCATATAGACCGCGTCAAGGGTGGCAAGCCCTCGGTATAACAAGTCGAGGGTATGTGATATAATAACATAACGACTTATCGTTAAACAACATAAGCACAACAAGGAACCCTTTTCACAAACATCACGGATACTAACACACGTAGCATCCTAACATGTTTACTTATCAAATCAACAAGAAAGTATTACAAGGCTATCACAAACCAACACAATCAAGTTATTCACACAAGGTACTTTCTACTTTATGTTAACAATTTTGGGTTTTTATCCCCAAAGTACTTCATACATTAACTCTTTTAAAAGATCTGTTTCTTTCAAAAAGTCACACAATACCCGTAGTATAAAAATAGAGTAACTATCCTTTTAAGTAAACCAAAACACTTCCCTTTGTAAATCAAGTAACAACATTATTTTCCAAACATTCAAGTTTGCCTAATTTCAAATGCTCAAGTTTCTCATTTTCGAAATGTTTCGTAGTTCATAGTTTTAATCACTTAATGATATAATTCTCCTTTAAAACAATTTGAGATACATATGCCTTATATGTGAGTAGGTTATTCTTGTTCATAATCAATCTTATTTAAGCAGCCATGATCTAGGAAATGTAATATCATTTTGTCTCTTCTTAGCTTCTATGCAGATGGAGGTTTCTACTGGTTTTAATAATACTTTATTAGTCAATACATTTCCCTTTATTAGCGCTACTGTGGTTTGTTCGATACTTATCCTCATTTCCGAAATCAGTAAAACATTATTCCTTTTACAAACCAAGTACTCATTACTCACGAATGAGGTTTCACACAAAAACTCATATTAATTTACTTAAGTCAAGTCTCTTATCTTTTAAGATCAAGTCTCTTAACTTCTAAAATTAATAAACCATTCTTTTTATCTCTCTTAAGTCATTATACCTAACTTCCCATAAAGCTAGTATAACTCTTAAGCTTTTAAAACCAAGTATTACTCTTCTTTCAAAAAGGTTTCTTAATTCTTTTGAAATACTTCAAGATTCTTATTATTCAGGCTTAAGTCAAAAGACATTGCCGTATAATTACGTTCAGTTAACACACGTACGTCTACCGTACTATGTATATATTCTTTTAAAATATCATGCTCAAGATGATAGGAAGGATCACATACCTCGCGACGATTATCGACTATTAGCAAAACGCTCCACGGCTATAACCCGGCTAGTCTCGTCCACCTTTCAAGTAGTACATGCTACTCGCAGATCAATCAACCTATAAGGGTTATACAAGTCTATCAATGCCTAGACTACTCTTGTAGAATATTCTTCTGATGTGATTCCAGTTCAAATCTATTCTGTAATATCCTTCTATTACAGTTCAAATCTCTTCTATGAATCTTATATTCATTTCTATACAACTACAGTATGTAATTTCCAATTACAATAGAAGGATAGGATTATTTACCTCGGTAAGCCCAAAATTATCCAAGTTTAATGTCGATCCTGAGCAACGTTTAGCTCCTACTCCGGTGCTCGACCGCTCAAACAACCCTTAGAAGTTCTACGAAACTTCTTCCTAATACTTCAACCAAGCGTGAAGATTTTCCTTAGGGTTTCGTTTAGTAGTGAAGGAAGTATAATGGTATTTACGGGCTTTTAGTATAGGGGTAACCTTGGAATACTACAAGGTATAAGGCTAAGGTATTTTGGTATAGTAACAATACTTGGAGTATTTCTACCAAAGGGGGTAGTATTTTGCGAGAACAACTAGGCAAGGTGGGGTGTACCTCGGCGAGGCCACTAGGAGGGTGTACCCGCCGGCGAGGGCCTTCTCAAGGGGAGGCTTGGGCGAACCACTACACTAAGGGAGAGAACTTTCAAGACTTAGAAACTATTTTAGGATGAAGAAGTTCATCAACTAAGGGGGTATTTATAGGACAACGAGGGCGAGATCAAGCCAAGTGGTAGGCAAGTGTAGGGTGAGGATTTACCCATGTGTACCTTATCCATCTACCACACCAACTATCACAAATATCCTACCTAACCCAAGACCCCAATTCGTCCACTGGCGCCCATCACGGCGTCGATGTGAGGTGACACATGTCACCCTCCGTTGATCCAAAATGTTTCATCTCTCGAAAAAATACGCAAAAATTAGAAATGACATAGCGTAATTTTCCGCCATGAAGTTTTGTAAAGCGTTTAGTCGAAAGCGATTCTTTCGGTACTTGTGAACAATAATTTCGGTCTAGCCTAACTTAAGGCTCAAACTTTTCTACGTACGTCCTCACGTACATACTCTGGAAAATACGGGGTATAACATTCTCCCCTCCTTAGAAACATTCGTCCCGAATGTTCCTTCTAAGTCTCAAAACAAACATGCGCCAGAATAGTCTTCACTGCTATATTTACGAAAACAATCATGCCACACCTGGCCACAATACAACATGCGCAAATACTTACATCCAAGTCCACGAGGATTCACCTCTAACATCACAAAAACTCCCACCCAAGGGCTAAAAGATACTCCCTTCGCACCTTCACTTTACAAACGAAAATGATCACTTCTATGTTCTTAACACATGCTCGCTTCTTCCCTTACTCGTCGTACCCTTCTCGTACACTCGAACTCTTTCTCATAACTTACCACATTTCTGTTACTGCATCAATTTCAAAAATCTCTGGGTTACTACCTCCAACTTGATCATCATTAACTGGGAATACTCTGGATGGATCTCCGATACTTTTCTGAACCTAACAACATGAAGGACCGGACATACTGCCTCCTAAGTCGGACGGCAAAAGCTAACATATAGGCAACCTGGCCTACTCTTCACATGATCTGAAAGGCCCAAAGTAACTCGGGCTAAGTTTCCTCTGTTTCCCAAACTCGTCACACCCTTTCCGGGGTGGTACCTCCAAGAAGACCCACCGTCCACGAGCATGGCGTCGTCGCCGATTATCCATACGACTTCCGTTGACTACGAGTGCCGATAACCTCTCACGGATAGGCTTCACTATCCACGTCCTGCCGAAACAAGTATGAACCGGTATCGAACTTTGCCAACATCGAACCAATCGGCCGTGACTTACACTACCGCCCTACGAGGCCGTAAGGCGATATCCGAATCTTGAAATGGTGGTTATAAAAACACTCCCTTAAGGAGGCAACAATCCTTACAACTACCACGAAATCCAAACAACGGCGGGGCGAATGCGTCTTGAGACTCATCGAGTTCGCCAACCTGCTGGTAAAACTTAGGAAAGCGAAATAGCCACAACCGAGGGCTTCACATGCGTCATAAGGTGAAAGTAGGCACCTCGTGCGACCTTACAACCTTCCCGATAAATAACATCTCGCATAACTCTGCCGAGTAGCGATCTGCACTGAAGGACAAGATGGGCTGACCTCGTCGGCCGGCCTCTGGTCGAACGCATCCACGAACTCGTCGTTGGTTTACTAAACTTGGGCCTAACACCCTCGTGACCCTACCTGGCGGGACCACGAACTGACCCACCACAAAATAGGTCGCGGGTTGACCCGCGGTGGTCCTCAACCCGACCATTGCTATCGCGCAAAACTCTTGTTCCCGATCCTAACGATCTCACTAATCAAGTCACGAAAACCTAGTGGTCTTCTTAGTTCAACTACCTCTTTCATTCCACACTACTCGGGGACTTATTATACAACTATATCTCACGTGCACTATGCACTCAGATAAGTGTCAAACACATAAAAAAATACATCTTTTACTCGAGATGGCCTTACCTCTAAGGTCCTACGTATAAAACTCTAAGGCTCACACTTTCTACGCCCCAATCTTACGGTTAACTAACCATGATTTCTAATCACAATTAACACTTATGTTATCTGAACATAACACTTAAGATACGCTTATCTTATCACACCTATAATCTCTAGAGGGTTCAAGGATATACATGTATCTACCGCTTCACTTCCCCTTTGTCGTTCTAACGATCACGCCTAGAGGCGCATAGCTAGAGAAGGTGATTAACTAGCCACTGATCCTGAAGGATGAGTCTCTACATCCGCGCCACCTCTAGTCGTACAATTCCTCGCAAAATGGCCCTGCTGGCCGTAAGTATAACAAGCTCCAACAAAAAGACGACATTCCCCGAGGTGACGTCTGCCACACTGCGAACATTGGGGAAAACCTTCGTGTATCTGTAAACCAGAAGCCCTGGAGCTCTGACCAACTCCGGCATACTCGAGCGTCACGAACCTATGGAGGACCACTGCTTACAGCGGGCGCATATCCATTCTGCTGCTGAGGCGATTCGCCTCGAAAGTTACCAAAGGACCCTGCCGATCTGGCCCTCTTTTGCTGATTTTGGTTAACCCGTTGATCCCTACGTCTCTCGGCCTGCTGCGCATAAGCCCGTACACAGGCCATGCTCAAGCCTGACTGAAGAGCTACTCTTGCACATCCTTTCTTTAGATAGTCATCAAGACCCGTGATATATCGGTGCACTCTATATTCTCTGTTGCTAAAATCCTAGCTAATGTGAGTCCATTCCTTTTAATCCATATTCTTTGTTCGGTCGAGGCGAAGGATCATACATCATGGCATGATAGGAACTGCGCGTGCTAAACTTCTTTGAAATTTGGTGGCGTCGAGAACTCCCGAATGAAGCACCGCGGTGATGGTTGGGCTGTGCCCTCGTAACCCTCTGTACTCTACTCGCGGCTCCTCGGTGCCTTGCCCTTCGGGCGGGTTGCCTTACGGAGGCATAGCGGTAAGGAAAGAAATACGTTAGAGGGTCCAACTTATAACACGGCTCTAAGGCACGATCTCGAGTGAGAAGAATGGAAACCAATCCTAAATATCCTATAGCCTCACGATTATTGGTGTGGTGCACAACACACCGATAATCAAGACTTCTAGATACGATCTGCGTAGACACTTTCCAGGATTAAGCGCTCTGATACCACTTTTGTCACGACTCGAACCGGGCGTGGTGGTGCCTTACGGGCACCCAGTAGACATACATCAGTGTCATGAATATAAAACAAGACATGACATAATATGATATGAACGATTAAATACGAGAAAACTTGCCTTTCGGCATAAATATATATAACAACTAGAACATTTACATCCCTTTTTACAACTACGCCTGGCGATGTTCTGAGACCTCTAAGAATGATATGACAACAATGGCGGGACGGGGCCGCCCATACCTCGAATGTAAGTACCTACAACGCGGGGACTATACCACTGATAAGCCTCGAAAAGCGGATCTTCCCAAGCGACTGTGACCCTAGGCGAGGATCAACGGCGGTGTACCTCTACTGCGGCATGAACGGCCCAGAAGAGTCGATAACAGTACCAAGTATGTGAAGCGTAAAATCGAAGTAAAATCAAAGTATTTAAAACCATTTGCAAATACAACCAGTTCAAGCGCACATAATGCCACAACATGAACAAGAGCAAGGTAGATAAAGCATATGAGTCTTTTCTAGGCGCGAATGATCGAAGCAAGGCCAATCGCCCATAGTATCATTATGCGTGCCTAATCACGGACTTCCGCAGCCCGCATAGGTCACGGACCGCGTGAGGTATTCCTCGCGTCGGTAGCTAACCCGGTACCTCACGGACTCGCGATCGCGCATAGTCTCGATTGACCGCGTAGTCACATTGGACCGCATAGGGCATCCCCGCGTCGGGATATACACCGGAATGATCAATCTGGAGCATACCATCGCTCGCATAGTCACATAGACCGCATAGGCCATATAGACCCGCATCAAGGGTGGCAAGCCCTCGGTATAACAAGTCAAGGGGTATGTGATATAATAACATAACAGCTTATCGTTAAACAACATAAGCACAACAAGGGGAACCCCTTTTCACAAACATCACCAGATACTAACACACGTAGCATCCTAACATGTTTACTTATCAAATCAACAAGAAAGTATTACAAGGCTATCACAAACCAACACAATCAAGTTATTCACACAAGGTACTTTCTACTTTATGTTAACAATTTTGGGTTTTTATCCCCAAAGTACTTCATACATTAACTCTTTTAAAAGATCCGTTTCTTTCAAAAAGTCACACAATACCCGTAGTATAAAAATAGAGTGACTATCCTTTTAAGTAAACCAAAACACTTCCCTTTGTAAATCAAGTAACAACATTATTTTCCAAACGTTCAAGTTTGCCTAAT
Source organism: Przewalskia tangutica (assembly GCA_029844215.1). Classification (NCBI taxonomy): domain Eukaryota; kingdom Viridiplantae; phylum Streptophyta; class Magnoliopsida; order Solanales; family Solanaceae; genus Przewalskia; species Przewalskia tangutica. The sequence goes on along the minus strand of CM056724.1, from coordinate 48,718,946 downwards.
TTCAAATGCTCAAGTTTCTCATTTTCGAAATGTTTCGTAGTTCATAGTTTTAATCACTTAATGATATAATTCTCCTTTAAAACAATTTGAGATACATATGCCTTATATGTGAGTAGGTTATTCTTGTTCATAATCAATCTTATTTAAGCAGCCATGATCTAGGAAATGTAATATCATTTTGTCTCATCTTAGCTTCATGCGGATGGAGGTTTCTACTGGTTTTAATAATACTTTATTAGTCAATACATTTCCCTTTATTAGCGTTGTTGTGGTTTGTTCGATACTTATTCTCATTTCCGAAATCAGTAAAACATTATTCCTTTTACAAACCAAGTACTCATTACTCACGAATGAGGTTTCACACAAAAACTCATATTAATTTACTTAAGTCAAGTCTCTTATCTTTTAAGATCAAGTCTCTTAACTTCTAAAATTAATAAACCATTCTTTTATCTCTCTTAAGTCGTTATACCTAACTTCCCATAAAGCTAGTATAACTCCTAAGCTTTTAAAACCAAGTATTACTCTTCTTTCAAAAAGGTTTCTTAATTCTTTTGAAATACTTCAAGATTCTTATTATTCAGGCTTAAGTCAAAAGACATTGCCGTATAACTACGTTCGATTAACACACGTCGTCTGGTACTATATATATATTCTTTTAAAATATCATGCTCGAGAGGATAGGAAGGATCACATACCTCGCGACGATTATCGACTATTAGCAAAGCGCTCACGGCTATAACCGGCTAGCCTCGTCCACCTTTCAAGTAGTACATGCTACTCGCAGATCAATCAACCTATAAGGGTTATACAAGTCTATCAATGCCTAGACTACTCTTGTAGAATATTCTTACGATGTGATTCGGTTCAAATCTATTACGTAATATCCTTACATTACGTTCAAATCTCTTCTATGAATCTTATATTCATTTCTATACAACTACGATGTAATTTCCAATTACAATAGAAGGATAGGATTATTTACCTCGGTAAGCCCAAAATTATCCAAGTTTAATGTCGATCTGAGCAACGTTTAGCTCTACTCGGTGCTCGACCGCTCCAAACAACCCTTAGAAGTTCTCTGAAACTTCTTCCTAATACTTCAACCAAGCTGTGAAGATTTTCCTTAGGGTTTCGTTTAGTAGTGAAGGGAAGTATAATGGTATTTACGGGCTTTTAGTATAGGGGTAACATTGGATTACTACAAGGTATAAGGCTAAGGTATTTTGGTATAGTAACAATACTTGGAGAGTATTTCTACCAAGAGGGGGTAGTATTTTGCGAGAACAACTAGGCTGGGGGTGTACCCCTGCGAGGCCACTAGGAGGGGGTGTACCCTCGGCCAAGGGCCTTCTCAAAGGGGGAGGCTTGGACGAACCACTACACTAAGGGGGAGAGAACTTTCAAGACTTAGAAACTATTTTAGGATGAAGAAGTTCATCAACTAAGGGGGGTATTTATAGGACAACCAAGGGCCAAGATCAAGCCAAGTGGTAGGCAAGTGTAGGGTGAGGATTTACCCATGTGTACCTTATCCATCTACCACACCAACTATCACAAATATCCTACCTAACCCAAGACCCCAATTCGTCCACTAGCGCCCATCACAACGTCTGATGTGAGGTGACACATGTCACCCTCCCGTTGGTCCAAAATGTTTCATCTCTCGGAAAAATCCGCAAAAATTAGAAATGACATAGCCGTAATTTTCCCTTCGCAAGGCTTGTAAAACGTTTCGTCGAAAAACGATTCTTTTCGGTACTTGTGAACAATAATTTTCGGTCCTAGCCTAACTTAAGGCTCAAACTTTTCTACGTACGCCCTCACGTACATACTCTGGAAAATACGGGGTATAACAGGAGCCCTGTCTCGTCATAATGCTTACAGACACTCTTAGAGGCATGTAGTCCTGTTATAAATTGGGTTGTTAAGGATGTAACTGTTCAATTATTGTTATATTTATGTTTACGGAAAGGTAACCATTTTGGGTTAGCCTGTGTCATATTTTATATGGTTTCTTGTTTATGAGTTTACTTCCGCTGGTTTTCTCTGATGTTGTATCACAAGGGTGCCCGGGGTAAGGCACCAGTCACGGGTCCGAGGTCGGGTCGTGACAACTGGAAGGGTATCTGTTATCGTACGTAACTCAACAAGAGGCAAATAATCCTCCCAGCTATCTCTGATATCAAGAACACAGGCCTGCAACCTATCCTCAAGTGCCTGGATAGTACGCTCTGCCTGTCCGTCGGTCTGAGGGTGAAATGCAACACTGAGACTCACATGTGTCCCTAATCCCTTCTGGAAAACCTCCAGAAGTTATCCGTAAACTGAGCTCATCCGTCTGACATCATAAATGTAGGAACTCCGTGCAGTCTCACAATCTCTCTGCTATATAATCTAGCATAATCCTCAGCCGAGTAAGTGGTCCTGACTGGAAGAACATGAGTTGATTTCGTCAGCCTGTTTTCTTTGACCCTCAGGGAGTCGCACTTCCTCTTAGTACGATGCAACCCTGTAACAAAATCCATATCAATCACCTCCCATTTCTAAGTCGGGATCTCAATCGCCTGTAATAGCCCACTGGGCTTCTGATGTTCAACCTTGACCTGCTACTAATTCGGACACTAAGCAACAAACTCTGCTACAAACCTCTTCAGGCCATCTTACCAATACATACATCTGAGGTCATGATACATCTTAGTCGACCCCGAACAAATAGAGCAATAAGCACTGCGTGCCTCCCCTAAAACCTGCTGACAAGTCCTGCAGTATCGGGCACACACAATCTATCCTCATATCACAGCACCCTATCCGTTGCTACCCAAACATGTTCTTCTCATCTTGGAGGGCCGTATCTCAAATTCGCCTTAGAACTGGATCCTTATACTGTCTCTTCTTCACATCCTCAACGAGGGAAGACTCGGCAACCTATCGAATTTAAGCTCAACTATCATGCTCCCGTAGCTGCCGGGAAATATAGGTTGTTACCTTATCGTGTTGCATCCGCACACGACCCAGCCAAACACTCAATGTGTTACCATTATAATCTAACCCTCTAGTCCCTCAGGCCTCATGAGGGGTTAGAACTGTAGTCGTAGCCAGCTTATCTTCCCATAACTGGAAGCCTTTCTCATACTTTCGAATTAGTCGGGGATATAATCTCAATTATGATTCCTGTTTCCATTTCTCTGTTGCAACCAAACTTGGTCACTATACTTAGATTCGATTCCTTTGCTTGCCTCATGGCTAAGACTCCCTGCCAATCACAATTTAGGGGGATATTTCCTTGATCTCGTCAAGTAGTAATCCTATTATTCTCTTCCAGCTCATAGAGCTTATAGTCAAGTGTTCAACCTTAATTCATGGTATTACATAATCCAATGGTTTGCCAAAATTTCTTATCGTTCGAGTGTCTACTCGTCTTACCTTTATTTTTCATTTCAAGTTGCCATGGGGTCTCTTACCTCCCCATATATATACGGTCTGACCCGTCATTACAGGTTTTCCACCTTTCGTCGAGGTGTTCCTAACTGCCCATCATTTCTAATGATCTTCACACTAGTCTGGGTAATTATGCCTTGGGAAACCTTCATAACTGTAATTACATTCTCCTTATTATTCTGGTCATAACCCTTCATCATACTAATTACTAACCCAAATATTTCTACCTCGTTCCTGGGTCATACATTTCCATTTATGCTTATCACCAGCATATATATCCTTAAGACACATCCTCGACCATTTTCTAATGTCGCCCTCCATTACCCCAACACAATACTTTTCCCATGGCTACCTAAAACTGTAACATATGGTATGACGACACTGAAGACCTTACCAGTCTCATATCCATCGCCTAATAACATGGGTACACATAATCCCAAAATACGGAAAACTATCCTTTTACGTGGGGGAGAGAGCTTATCTCCCTTTCATAATCTTAATCATCAAGCGCCACTTTATAATCGTATAGATTTTCAAAACCTACCAACGATGCCTTCTGTTTTCTGCAGGCAGCACTCGTGCTTATCTTATTCTTGACTTGCGTATTTTCCTGAAATCATTCGGGAAGTCGTGGCCCTGACCGCCACACTAAACAACTCCAAGAACCTCCAAGGGCACTTAACATAAAACCCTTCAATGATCGTACGTTTCCATTTCCATCTCTAAACTCTTCAAATTCAACTATTCCATACTTTCTACATCAATTTACCCCAAATGAACAAGTCACACGGACTTACTAACATCAAGTCACATAGACTTTTCAATTAACCATGTCAGAGAAGGAATAATAATTCACTTGTTACAATCACTTCCCTTCCTTTCCACTTGATAACCGGCTCGCCGGGAAACTGGAATCGAACCAATCTCTCTCTGTAGTCACCATTGACATACAAGAAGCCAATGAGTCCATACCCATAATGACCTCAAAGTCTGACATGTCCAGCTCTACCAGGTCTGCTAGGGTCTGACGACTTTATCATCACCGGACAATTTTCATATACCCGCCCAGCTACCACCCAATCACTCACGGTGTAGCTTCCTTGAAAGGTTCTTATGGATTCAGGCTCTATTCTTTTACACTTGGTTGCTCTCTTTCTTACTGGTTGTACTCTTTCCGTACTTCCCAACTTATTCTAACATACGTACATATCCTCCATACTGATTATGGCCTCCAATATTTGGAGTTACAATATCGAACAATTTAAGGCCATTTCCGACTCTCACGACCTGGTTCCGGTGGAACGTGTCCACGAACCCGTAAAATGATTAACTAGACTTGGGCCTTGCACCCTCGTGACCCTGTCACGTAGCGGGACTACTACCAATTGACCCCACTCCATTTCAGGCTATGGGACGACCCGTAATAGGTCCTCAACCCGACCCACCATCGTACTTAACTCTTATCCTTAGTCTGAATTAAATCTTATTGCCCGAGAAGGCCTTATATACCTAAGGTCTCGGCGGTTATCAATATTATAAGGCTCACAATTTCCATGTCCCAAGCCTACATTATCCTTCCCCGCATATAGGTAAGATGGCTTCTCATAAGCTCTTAATCGTGTTGTCTTAATCATAACAACCATACTTACTCCATACGGATCTCATCCGTACTATTCTCTTAAGCATACTACGTAGCTTAATCTATTAACATAGTCTTCCATTAAGTCCCTTTATCAAGATTTCTTAAGGGTTCATTACCTTCTCAGACAGCTCATCATCTCCTAATTATCTCAATTTAGTACGTAAAACCTTGATGAGAATTCATTAAATTGTTCCATACCTTTCCGGTATCTATTTAGTCCTTACCAATTCTTGGTAATCCAAAATCATTCAAGACAACACGCATCTGACCCTCATACATAAATTTGTATAGTTGTACGTCATTATACCAACTATACAACAAGTATTACCAACCTAGATACACAATCCACATAATCCTTCCTGGGTCACTGCTGCCTTTCTCGTAGCTGCAATCAACATAACTCGTTAGGGAGAGACGACCCTAACAACACATCTCTATCGCACGACCTCAGAGTGAGAAGAATGGAAACCAATCCTAAATGTCCTGCAGCCTCATGGTTATAGATGTGGTGCACAACACATCGATAACCAAGACTCTACTAGACACGGTCTATAGACACTTTCAGAGGACTAACTGCTCTGATACCACTTTTGTCATGACCTGACCCCGGGCATCGTGCCCTACGGGCACCACTACAGTAACCATCGAGAGAAAGTCGGAACACAACTTAAATCGAAGAAATAAACAACGAGGCTGGCGAGGTGCGCCTTCTGATATACATATATAAATAGTCAAAAGCAGTTACATACTTTTTCTTTACAAACCGACCCACATACGTGACTACAGACCTCTAAGAATTTTGACATAACAACTGTGACGGGACAGGGCCCCGCCATACCCCTGAATGTACAACAACCGACAATACCATGGATCTGAACCAAAGATAAGCCTCCGGAGTAATGGAGCTTCTCAACAGATGAACAGTGATCCTAAGAGTGAGGATCAACAACCTGTATAACTCTACCTGCGGTATGAACACATCCCCCCAAAGGAGGTCGATAACAGTACGAAGTTTTTAAAGAAATCGTAATGAAATCATAATAGTCTAAAATAAAGCTGGGGACATATATGATAACCACATTAACAGTACATTGTGTCTTACTAAAAATGAGAGTAAACAAGAGTATACTTTACTGCATAAAAATAGGAGGCTCATGATCAAATTAGGGCCACCCGCCCGTAGTATCATTAAGCAGTCCTACTCCTGGGACTATTTCACCCGCATAGGTCCTGTGGACCCGCAATGAGGTCATCTGCCTCGCATGAGACTATTTCACCCGCACAAGGACTATTTCATCCGCTTGGCCCGGTGGGCCCGCAATGAGTACAAACGCTGCACTCGCATCATGGGTAGCAAATCCATGGAATAAATAGTAACCCGGGGGTTTACCCCGCAAGAATAACATAACACTAGTACAACCGGCTATCATACATTACATAAGCACCACCGGCTTATCATACATAACATAAGCACCACCGGCTTATCATAATTATCATAAGCAAGTTAAGAATTCCCCTAACTTCTTATTAGCCTAAATTATCATGCACTCTCATTTTGTTTAACTTAAGGCACTAACATGTCATTAAAAATCCGGAAATTTAACCCAAAGTACTATGTACTTCCGTTCCTTTAAAAAGAACATTTTTTATATAAAAACCCCAAGATACTATCACCCGTAGTATCAAGGCATGTCTATTTTTCAAATCAAGTTACTACACCTTTAGAAATTCATTTCAAGGCTTTAAAATCAAGTAACTTCTACTTTCACAACCTAGGCAACTCGTGCCTATAAATCAAGTAGACACTCTCTTAACTTTCCATAAAGCCGTTATAACTAACTTCCCATAGAGCCGTTATAATTCTTTATGTTTTAGACAATTACATTCTTTTTATAACCAAGAGACTTATACTTTCAAAAACCAAGTATCATATACTTTCAATCAAGTTACATAACTTTCAGAATACTTCAAGTCTCTTAACTTTAGAAATCATGTTTCTTAACTTTAGAATAGTTCAAGTAATCAATACTTTCCAAATCAAGTATTCTATACATTTTCAAGTCAAGAAATCTTTGTTTACCTTATTAGAATAAACCATTCTTTTAACCTTTAAAACAAGTGAGTTAATTCTCTAACTCAACCAACTTGGACATTCTTAAACAAGTCAAGGATATCAAATGAAACTAAATTCATTTAAATCTCGTACGTCTACCGTACTATACATTTATAGCTACTCATGCTCAAGAGATAAGAAACGTTCCACATACCTCTCCGACTCAATCCACTTGCCAAGTTGAATACGCCGCACGTAGAATGTCAACCTATAATGACCATAATACGTCCATCAACTACTAGATTTCAATGTAGAATATTCCTAACTATAAGGACTCTTAATTCTACAGAAAATCGGGCAGCACTTTCTTTGTTTCTACGTACTTTTCCACTTTTTTCAAGGCCCGAAAATCAATAATCAAATGCCACATTTAAGGCTCAACAATTCAGCAATTCAAAGGGGATTACACGCCTAACAGGACGTGTAAAATATTACCCCACAATTAATATAAAAACTTATCCAACAACTTAAGTCTTTCTCGGCTACAATCAATGCCGCAATAATATCAATTTCCCTTCAATTCCTTTTTCAATCCATGTTGTTATTCTAATATGTTATATACCCTATAACAATTATAACAACTACAAATCCTTTCTTTCTTAACAAGCGACGATTGTAACTATCGACCAAATGATTACAACATAAATGGCTAACATGCCCACTTTCGGTTTTTAACATGTCGACATGATCCAAATATTTTCAAACTTCATAATATATATCACATGATCATTCCTAACTTATCATAACATGGAATATTTAATCACATTAAGAAGACGAAGATTTTACCTCAATAAGCCCTAATAATGTCCAAGCGTAAAATTCGATCCTTAGCAACTTTTAGCTCCTCTTCTTACATTCAAATCCACTCCAAGCACTCCTTAGAAGCTCATGGCCAACTTCTCTTCAATTTCCAACTTCAAAGTTGAAGAACACCTTAGGTTTTCATCTTGCGACTAACGTGAAAACGTTGTTTTTTCGGGATCTTTCTATTGAGATAACCTTAGAATACCTTTACGAACCTTGGGTTTGAATATTGGGAATTATGGAGCAAGATTGCAAAAAATTTGTGTGGGAAAAAACCTCATTGCCGAGAGCTCTTTTTAAGAGCAAGAAAAATTGTGAATTTTTTTCTAAGTGTTGGGAGCTTGTCTTGCTACTAGTAGTGGTATGTATATATAACCCTATCAAGGGCTAGGATTGAACCAATTGGATGGCCAAGATTGGTCAATTATATCAAGCCTCAACTTGCCCTTTGACTTGGTCCATTTTATCAAGCTAATTTGGCTACACTTAGCCATACAATTCGTCCAACTTAATTCATGTGGAGGGTGAAACGGGTCGCCCTCCCATTGGTCCATAATATTTCGTTTTCTGAAATTTCCATAATTGGTCACAATATCGGAAACCTCGTGGGCCCCACAAAAACTTATAATCTCTCGGGTGGGCCCCACGTATCCAATTCTGAAAATAAAATTCCATGATTCCGATAAACTCTTAAAAGTCTTAAATAACAAATTTGAGAACCCAATTCTCATTAACGAACAAATTTTCCTTCCTGAGGTTCGGAAGACTTTTCCTTAAGAATAACAAATCTTTCCTTCGTTCAAATTTATAAGTCTTGTGCTCTCACGTCTATTCTCGTATACATGTCCTGGAATTTCGGGGTCGTTCAAATAGGCCTTAGCCGAGAGCACCATATGAGGAGGAGCTAGGATTCTTGAAATAATTCTAAGTGTTGGCTAAGTGTAGAATGAAGTCTTGCACTCCCTCTATGTATATATAATGTATCCCAAGTAGTGAGATCAAGACAAGTGTAGGGACAAGATTGTGAACAAGTGTGTGGGACCCATGTCCACTTCAATAAATATCTTCAAGACTTTCCACCTTGCAAGATAAGTGTGTGGGGGGGGGGGGGGGGGAGGGGGTGTCATGTGTCACCCTCCAATTCGTCAAAATTATTTCTTCCTCCAAAATATCTCGAAATATTGTGGGCCCCATAAAATCATAAAATTTTCCCGTGAGTCCCACATGACCAAATCCGGAACTTAAAAATACAAAATTCCAATATAATCTATAAGTCCCAAATTCCAATTAATAACCCTTTTCCTTCACAAATTCCCGATATTTTTCTTTAAGAAAAAGTAATCTTTCTTTCTTTCCAAAATTCAAATCTTATTTCCATACGTACGTTCTCATATCATTCCCTTGGAATTACGGGGTGTAACATCCTTCCCCCCTCAGAAACATTCATCCTGAATGTTCATACTAGGTGTCAAGCTGAACAAATCTCGGTATAGTCTCCTTAAACTACACTCAACGAAACCAATTATGCCACATATGACCACAATATATCATACATGCATATACATCAATCAAAAGCCAAACGAGGGATCAAATCTAGAGTGTACATCACCACTATTAACTCTCATTCATGGCCTAAAATGATTCTCTTCTCGTACCTTCATTATTCATAGCTATAAACACTTGTTCGCTCCTTTTCTTACTTGTCGTACTCTTCTCGTACTTCCAAACTTATTCTAGTATACGTACATCATTTCAATCATTGCTTTTGTTTTCAAATCCTTGGAGTTACTATATCCAAACTTGGTCATTATACTTAGATTCAATTTCCTTTAAGGCCCTTCACGACTCTCATGACCCGGTTCTGGTAGAACGCGTCTACGAACTCGTACGACGATTAACTAGACTTGGACCTTGCATCCTCGTGACCCTATCACGTAGCGGGAACATCTCCAACCGACCCCACTTCATTCCATGCTACGGGTTGAGCCGGAATTGGCCCACAACCCGACCCATCGTCACACTTAACTCTCCTTCTTGGTTTGAAATAATCTTACTACCCGAGAAGACCTTGTACATCTAAGGTCTCAGCGGTTATCAATATTCTAAATTCACAATTATTCCATGTCCCAAGCTTACATTATTAGTCCCCACATACGGGTAATGTAGCTTCTCATAATCTCAAAATCACGTTGTTTTAACCATAACAACCCTATTTACTCCATACCAATATTATTCACACATATCACTTAAGCATACAACACGGCCTAATCTAACAACATAGTATGTCCTTAAGTCAATTGAACCTGATCTTTCAAGAGTCTATCAAAATCTTAGTCAGTTTATTACCTCCTAACTATTCCAAATCAGTACATATATAAAGCCTAGGTGTGGATTCAATAAACTGTTTCACACCTTCCAAGTAATTATTGCGGCTTAACCAACTCATGGTAATTCATAATCATTTCAGGCAACACACAGGGACCCAAATAAATACGCTCGTACAGATACACATCATCATTATACCAACTATACAATAGTTTACCAACCTGGATACGAAGTCCATATAATCCTTTCTGGTCCACTGTTGCCTTTCTCATAGCTGCAACCACAATAATACGTTAGGAAGAGACTACTCTAACAACACAGCTATATTGCACGATCTCAGAGTGAGAAGAAGGGAAACCAATCCTAAATGTACTATAGCCTCCTGTTTATGGATGTGGTGCACAACACACCGATAAACAAGACTCTACTATACACGGTCTGTAGACATTCCGAGGACTAACTGCTCTGATACCACTCTGTCACGATCCGAACCCTGGGTCCGCGACTGGTGCCCTACCTGGGCACCCTTCTACCCATACAACACAAGTAACCCGCGGAAGCTAAATAACACTTATCATTTGTTTTTTCAAGCAAAGACAAAGTCGGCAAGACTGCCATAATATATAACACCTGAATGGTACTACAACTGTACAATAATGTAAATACAACTCACGCCAGCGCAGCCCACATATGAATAAAAACCTCTAAGAGTTTTGACAACAATTATGACGGGGAAAGGCCCCGCCGTATCCTGAAATACACAATAGTCTAAACCAACCGTACCAATGGTAAGCTCCGGAACAAGGAAACTACCTCAACAGCTGAACAAGATCCCACACACGCGGATCACCCAACTGCGAACCTAAACCTGCGGGCATGAACGCAGCCCCCCGAAGGGGGTCAGTACAACAAGTACTAAGTATGTAAACATAAATCTGATAAATAAACCATAATCGGCCAAAAGATGGCGAGACAAGTAAAAACCTTACCAGCTCCAACCATGCCATATAAAATAAAGCCAAACGTACCTTGTATCACTGTACCACTGTACTACTGTACTTTATATAAACAAATGAGAGTCAACTGAGCCTTTTAAAATATATCCTTTTTAAAAGTAAGATCCACCGTGTCATTTCAAGTTATGAAATAAATACCATTTCAAATATGAAATCAAGTGTATCCCTTTCAAATATGAAATCATTACCATTTCAAATATGAAATCAACTGTATCCCTTTCAAATATGAAATCATTACCATTTCAAATATGAAAGTCATGTCAGGGTCATCCGCCCTCAGAATCATTATGCAATCATATTCATAGGAATTGAACCCGCAATGAATATCTGTACACGATACCCGCATCACGGAGAGCTAATCCATGGAATGTGTCCTGGGAATTGAACACGCATGAGTTCTCCATACCCGCAGTGAGTGTGTACCATCTCACGTCGTGGGAGCTACTCCATGAAATATATATACAGTGTTGCCGGCCCTCTAGTGAGGGACGCGGAGATGTAGGAATATAACACTCGAACGAATGACTATATGAGATAATATATGCAAGTTAAAATGATCTTTGACTCTCATTAGAACAAATAGAATGAACTATCAATTTAGAAAATTCAAGGCATTTATCATGTCATGTAATATCAGGGAATTGAACCCAAAGTAATATGTACATCCATTCTTATAAAAAAAGAATCACATCATGCAATATTAGGGAATTGAAACCCAAAAAATACTATGTACGTACGCCGTACATCATTTCATTTTAAAACAACCAAGGCAATACCATGCCTTCCTTTTTAAAATGATCAAGACAATACCATGCCTTCCTTTTTATAATATCCATGTACGTCTGCCGCACATCCTTTCCTTTATAAACCCCAAGATACTAGCACTTGTAGCATCAAGACACTTTCACTATTAAAAACAAGTTACTTACACTTTTAAACTCAAGTAACTTATTTTTTTCAAATCAAGTAACATATACTCTTAAATCAAGTTACTTCTTCTTTCCCAAAATCAAGTCATTTATACTTCATATAAATCAAGTCTCTTATACTTCATCTAATCAAATCTCATATACTTTCAAGTAAGGTCTCATATACCTTTAAGTAAAGTCTCATATACTTTCAACTAAGTCTCATAACTTTCAAATAAATCTAGTCTCGTGATTTTCAAATAAATCAAGTCTCATAACTTTCAAATAAATCTAGTCTCATGACTTTCAAATAAATCAAGTCTCTTATACTTCATCTAATCAAATCTCATATACTTTCAAGTAAGGTCTCATATACTTTCAAGTAAGGTCTCATATACCTTCAAGTAAAGTCTCATATACTTTCAACTAAGTCTAGTCTCATGACTTTCAAATAAATCCAGTCTCATAATTTTCAAATAAATCTAGTCTCAGGACTTTCAAATAAATCAAGTCTCATTAGTGTTGTAACCTAGCAAGATCAACTTGAATCCAATGCTTACTAAACACTCTTACCAACATCTCCCATAAGACTTGGTAAGGACTTAGGAATAACTTATACATGCCTTTAGCATAAAATCAATAACATGAATACTCTAATAATGAGGCAAGTATACTTCAAGAAACAAGTCATGTATACTCCAATTATCAATCATGCCGATAGAAGGAAGAAGTTCACATACCTTTTAAGTTATTCCACACGCTAAGTAGAATACGCCACTCGTAGAATGTCAACCTATAATGACAAAATACTTCTATCAATTCTAAGCTATCAAGTGTACGACTTATACCAAATAATGGTCCTCTTATTCTACGGAAATTTGGGCAGCACTTCCTTTGTTTCTACGTACTTTTTCACCTTTTACAATGCCCGATTTCAACACCAATCAAGCCATACATAAGGGCACAATCAACAGTTAACCAAAGGGGATTACACGCCTAACTTGACGTGTAAAATTCCTCCCCTTAATCTACCAAACAACCCACTAAAATCAGTTCATAGTCCAATGTAAAAACAGTCATTTAGTCCGCTAAAACATTCCACTAGTATAGTCCATTAGTACATTCCATTAGTACAATCCACTAATACAGTCCACTAATACAGTCTATTAGTATCGTCCTTTAGTTGGTGTTCTCGGCCAACTACTACAACCAAAACTGTTTCCATAACTTCTTATAATCCAACTTATATTCCAACACTTTATATAAGTTATATTAACTTGTTAACAACAAGATTTCTTCATGTCAACATGTAATAGGTAATGTTTAACAACAATAATATCCAATGAATCGACAACGCCAAAACTGTCCACAATCGGCTAACATGCCAAGATTGTGACATGTACTTCTTATTCTTCATTCTTTTTTATCACAAGTTAATCCATTAATTACTACAACATGTAATATCCAATTACTTTAAGAGGACAATGATCCTTACCTCAAATATGCCAAAAATAATCCAAGTTTAAAAGTCGATCCTTAGCATATCCTAGCTCATATTATTCAAGTTCCAATCCACAATATGTAACCCTTAGAAGCTTATAACCAACTTCTCTTCAAGTTCAACACCTAAAAAGTTGAAGAACACCCTATGGTTTCAACCTTTCAAGTCACGGCCAAAAGGCTTTTTAGGGGTTAGGGGTGCTTAATCTTGATAATCACTTGGTTAGGGATCTTAATCTTGTATCAATGAACAAAGCTTGGAAGTTTAAGGATTTTTTGGTCTCCATAATAGGCCTTGGCCGAGAGCACCACAAGAGGAGGAGCTAGGATTCTTGAAAAAATTCTAAGTGTTGGCTAAGTGTAGAATGAAGTCTTGTACTCCCTCTATGTATATATAATGTATCCCAAGTAGTGAGATCAAGACAAGTGTAGGGACAATATTGTGGACAAGTGTGTGTGGGACCCATGTCCACTTGTCCACTTAACAAATATCTTCAAGACTTGCCACCTTGCAAGACAAGTGGGGGGGGGGGGTGTGTCACGTGTCACCCTCTAATTCGTCAAAATTATTTCTTCCTCCAAAATATCTTGAATTATTGTGGGCCCCACAAAACCATAAAAATTTTCCGTAGCCCCCACATGACTAATTTTGAAACTTAAAAATCCAAAATTCCAATATAATCTATAAGTCCCAAATACCAAATTTGAGAACCAAATTCCAATTAATAACCATTTTCCTTCACAAATTCCCGATATTTTTCCTTAAGAAAAAGTAATATTTCTTTCTTTCCAAAATTCAAATCTTATTTCCATACGTACGTTCTCATATCATTCCCTTGGAATTACGGGGTGTAACAATACGAGAAACGACACACCATTACTTCTGCAAAAATTCCAAAATGGCCCATTATAAAATCTCTACCATTATCACATTGAATATTTTTAATATCTCGTTCAAATTTAGTGCGGATGAAAGCTCTAAAAGATAGAAATATGGAAAAAACCTGTGACTTTTTAGACAAAGAAAACGTTCACAAAAAATTAGAGTAATCATCCAACAATAGAAGATAATATTTATGGCCTGAAGATCACACAACAGGAGATGTCCAAATATCACTATGAATAATATCAAAGTGAGATAAGTTCTCTCCCCCACGTAAAAGGATAGTTTTACGTATTATGGGTTTATGTGTACCCATGTTGTTAGACGAAGGATAGGAGACTGGTAAGGTCTTCAGCATCGTCATGCCATAGGTTACAGTTTTAGATAACCATGGGAAAAGTATTGTGTTAGGGTAATTGAGAACGACGTTAGGAAATGGCCAAGGAAGTTTCATAAGGATATAAATGCAGGTAGTACGCACGTATGAAACTGTACGATTATGAATCAAGAAAGAAATACTTTTGCTAATAATAAGCATAAGGAAGGGTTATGACCAGAATGATAAAAGAGAATACAACTGTGGTTATGTAAGTTGCTCGAGATATGATTATCCCAGACTAGTGTAAGGACCATTAGTAAATGATGGGCAGTAAGAACACCTCGAGGAAGGGTGGTAACATTTGTACTGACGAGAAAGATAGTAAGAAAATACAGAGGGGTAAGGGACCCCAGGACAACTTGAAATAACTTATAAAGGAAAGACGAGTAGACGCTCGAACGATAAGAAATCTTGACAAGTCATTTGATTATGTAATACCATAATTAAGATTAAGGATGCCCGAATATTTCGCAAGAATGAGAAAGGTTTCCAGTTATTGAAAGATAAGTTGACCACGACTACAGTTCTAACCCCTCCTGAGAGACTAGAGGGTTAGATTTTTATCCTAACACTTTGGGTATTGGGCTAGGTTGTGTGCTGACGCAACACGATAAGGTTAGAGCCTATGTTTCTCGGCGCTTAGGGAAGCATGAAAGGAATTACGCTACTCACGATTTAGAGTCGGCGGCAATTAATCGTACCTTGGAGATTTGGAGGCATTCCTTATATAGACTTCGTGTGGATGTTTGTGCAGACCACAAGAGCCTCCGGTATATCTTCAGACAGAGGCAGCTGAATTTGCGACAGAGACGGTGGTTAGAGTTACTCAAGGATTGTGATATTGATATCCTATACCACCCGTGGAAAGCCGAGACGGTTACAGACGCTCTTAGTCGTGGATCTATGGGTAGTCTGTCAGATGGGCAGCCAGATAGACAGGACATGGTCCGTGAGATTCATCAGCTACCGAGCCGAGGGGTTCGATTATTTGTTTCCAAGGTTAATGGAGTTTAGATCCGAAAGGTTGCCGAGTCTTTCCTCGTTGATAGGGTGAAATGGTGACAATATAAGGATCCAGTCCTAGTGCGGGAACTGAGATACGACTCTATAAGGAGAGAAGGACCGGTTTGGGTAGCACCGGATAGGGTGCTATGAGATGAGGATAGATTGGGTGTGCCGTCTTTGCGAGACTTGTCAGGAGTTTTAGGAGGCACGCGATGCTGTGCTCTATTGTTCGGGGTCGACTAAGATGTACAATGACCTCAGATGTATGTGTTGCTAAGATGGCCTGAAGAGGGACATAGCAGGGTTGTGCTTAGTGTCCGAATTAGTAACAGGTCAGGGTTGAGCACCAGAAGCCCTGTGGGCTACTACAGGCGATTGAGATCCCGACTTAGAAATGAGAGATAATTAATATGGATCTTGTTACAGGGTGGCATCGTACTCAGAGGAAGTGCGACTCCCTGGGGGTCATAGTAGACAGGCTGACGAAACCAGCCGTGTTCTTCCGGTTAGGACCACTTACTCGGCTGAGGATTATGCTAGCTTATATAGCAGGGAGATTGTGAGACTGCACGGGGTTCCTACATTTATGATGTCAGATAGATGAGCTCAGTTTACGACTGACTTCTGGGGGTGTTCCAGAAGGTATTAGGGACACAGGTGAGTCTCAGTGTGGCATTTCACCCTCAGACCGACGGACTGGAAGAGAGCACTATCCAGGCACTTGAGGATAGGTTGTGGGCCGGTGTTGTTGATTTCAGAGTTAGCTGGAAGAATTTCTTGCCTCTTGTTGAGTTTGCTTATAACAAAAGCTACCATTCTTGCATTCAGATGACGCCATATGAGGTTTTGTTTGGGTGGAAGTGTAGATCGCCGCTTGGTTGGTTCGATGTAGGCGAGATTCAGTTAGTTGGCCCAGACTCGATTAAGCGGGCTGTGGATAAGGCGAATCCTATCCAGGAAAGATTATTAGCAAGCTCAGAGTCGACAGAAGATTTATGCAGATAACCGACGTCGACACTTGGAGTTCAGGTTGACGTTCTGGTATAAGTATTGTTATATGGCCACGTGTGGCATTATTGGTATATGGGGGTTGTAAAAGGAGACTATGTCGCTATCTATAAGATTGACTCCCAAAGGAACATTCGGGGACGAATATTTCTAAGGGGGGAAGAATGTTACACCCCGTAATTCCAGAATATATTTAAAAGAACGTACGTAAGAACTAAAAAATGTTGAGATTTGAGACTAGTAAAATTTTATCGGAATTATGGAATTGTCGGAAAACGAAATATTACGACGAATGGGAGGGCGAAACGTGTCACCCCCCCCCCCCCTAGTGGTCTTGGACGAAATGGACATGGCTAAAATGGTCATTTGACCAATAAAGAGATGACCAAGTCTTGCTAAGGGCTAAAGCTTGATATTGTTGACTTAGTCAAGAGCCACTTGGCTTGATCCTTGTAGAATGCATCCAAACCACCCATTTGTTCTAATATTAACCCATCATATAGTTATATAAGCTTACTACTAGCAAGACTAACTCCCACACTTAGAAAATATTTCAAGAAAACTTTGAAGACAAGAGAGGAGCTCTCGGGTTAGGGGGTTTCAAGAACAAAAAAAAATTCGTTTGTTGTTCAATAAGATTCACACTTTAAACCAAGGTTCCTAAGGGTATTGTAAGGGTATCTCAATAGAAAGATCCCGGAAAAGTGGCGTTTTCGTATTAGTCGCAAGGTGAAAACCTAGTCACTTTCCTAGGTTTGGATTGGGAATTAAAGAAAAGTTGTTTGTGATCTTCTAAGGGCTTCAAGTGGCGGATTGGAGTGTCAAGGAGAGGCTCTAAGTTTCTAGGGAGCGACTTCGGATCTTGAAGTGGATTAAGGCTCACTAAGGTAACAATCTTGTTCTCTTAAGTGTTATAAGATTACATATTGTTGTAGCCTTACATTTTGACTAGCATGAAGTATATGTATTAAATATTGATAAGTGTTATGGATATTTGAAGACTAAAATCCGAAATGACATGTTGAGCCATTTGAAATTGAAATACAATTTGGTCGATAACTAGAATCGTCGCATGTTATCTACTTGAAGATTATAGTTGTTATAATTGATGGCGGCTTTATAACATGTTATACTAAACAACTTGTATTGAAAAGGAATTGGAAAGAAAGATATGTTGTGACACCTTTTGGCCGAGAATGGCATTGTCGTTTGGACTAGTTTGATATCAATTGTGGGGCAAAATTTTACACGTCCTGCTAAGGCGTGTAATCCCCTTTGTATTGCTGAATTGTTGGGCCTTAAATGTGGCGTTTGGTTATTGATTTTCGGACATTGAAAAAGGTGGAAAAGTATGTAGAAACAAAGGAAGTGCTGTCCGATTTTCCGTAGAATTTAGTGACTTTGCACTTAGAATATTCTACGTTTGAAGTTTGAAGTTAATAGACGTATTATGGTCATTATAGGATGACATACTACGTACGACGTATTGGACTTAGCAAGTGGATTGAACTGAAGAGGTATGTGGAACTTTCCTACCTCTTGAGCATGAGTAGTTGTAAATGTATAGTACGGTAGACGTACGAGATTTAAATGAATTTAGTTTCATTTGATATCCTTGACTTGTTTTTAAAGGATAGAAATGCCTTGGTTTCAAAAGCATAAAGTTGGTTAATAACTTTATGGAAATAAAAGAAAGAATGGTTTATTCTAATAAGGTAAACAAAGAGTTCTTGACTTGAAAATGTATAGAATACTTGATTTGGAAAGTATTGACCCCTTGAGCTATTCTAAAGTTAAGAAACTTGATTACTAAAGTTAAGGGACTTGAAGTATTTTAAAAGTATATGATACTTGTTTCGTTTTAAAAGTATAAGTCTCTTGGATATAAGGAAGAATGTAATTGTCTAAAGTATAAAGCTAGTATAACGGCTTTATGAGAAGTTGGTTATAATAGCTTTATGGAAAGTTAATAGAGTGGTTTACTCTAAGTAATGTAAATAATGATAAATGACTTGAAATAATGAAAGACAAATTGATTTGAAGGCATCAATTGCTTAAGGTTTTAAAAGAAAGAAGTCACTTGATTTAGAAGCCTAAATGAATTTCTAAAAGGTATTGTGACTTGTATTGAAAAGCAGATATGACTTGATACTACGGTTATTAGTATCTTGGAAGTTTATATGAAAAAGAGTCATTTTAAAAGAGTAGAAGTACGTAGCACTTTGGGTTAAATTTCTGGATTTTTATAATGACATGTTAGTGCCTTAAGTAAACTAAAATGAGAGTGCATATGTATAAGACTAATAATAAGTTAGGGGGATTTCTTAACTTGCTTATGTTATGTATGATAAGCCGGTAGTGCTTATGTTATGTATGATAAGCCGGTAGTGCTTATGTTATGTATGATAAGTAGGTAGTGCTTATGTTATGTATGATAAGCCGGTAGTGCTTATGTTATGTATGATAGCCGGTTGTGCTAGTGATATATTATTCATTATGGGGTCATTTCCCGGGTTTGTGGCATTTGCATATTTCGTGGATTTGCTACCCATGATGCGAGAAATACCTCATGCGAGTCCGTAAGGGCTTATGAGGGTGAAATAGTCCTATGCGGGGCGGACCAGTCCTATGCGAGGAATACCTCATACGGGTCCATACGACCTATGCGGGCGGATACAGTCCATGCGAGGAAGTTACCTCATGCGGGTCCATACGGCCCTTGCGGGTGAAATAGTCCCAGGAGTAGGATTGCTTAATGATACTACGGGCGGGTGGCCCTACTTTGATCACGAGCCTCCTATTTTTATGCAGTAAGGTATACTCTTGTTTACTCTCATTGTTAGTAAGGCCTGATATGCATTAATTGAGTTATCATACGTGTCTCGGCTTTATTTTAGACTTATGATTTCATTCTTGTACTTTCGATTTCACATATTTGGTACATGTTATCGACCTCCTTGGGCTGCGTTCATGCCGCAGTAGTATATCTGATTCTTGATCCTCACTCTTAGGATCACTGTTCAGTTGTTGAGAAGCTCTATTACTCCGGAGGCTTATCCTTGGTTCGGATCCCTGGTATGGTCGGTTGTTGTACATTCAGGTATGGCGGGCCTGTCCATACGCTTGTTATTCTTAGAGTGCGTAGTCACATTTGTAGTTTGAGTTGTAAACAGAGTGTAGCGATGTTTCTTTGGTTATGTATATTTTAAGGAAAGGTGGCCTTATCGGCTAGCTGTTGATTTTATTGTCTAAGTTTTTGTGTGAGTTGTGTATGTTCATTGCTATTCTCGATGTATACGAAAGGGGTGCCTGGAGTAGGGCACGATCCACGAGCAGGGTCGGGTCGTGACAAAAGTGGTATCAGAGCAGTTAGTCCTCGGAAAGTGTCTACAGACTGTGTCTAGTAAAGTCTTGGTTATCGGTGTGTTGTGCACCACATCTATAACCAGGAGGCTGCAGGACATTTAGGATTGGTTTCCTTTCTTCTCACTCTGAGATCGTGGGATAGAGCTGTGTGGTTAGCGTCGTCTCTGCCTAACAAGTTATGTTGATTGCAGCTACGAGAAAGGCAGCAGTGACCCAGGAAAGATTATGTGGATTGCGTATCCAGGTTGGTAATATTTGTAGTATAGTTGGTATTATGACATACAGTTATACGGATTTATATATGGGGATCACATATGTGTTGCCTAGAATGATTTTAGATTACCAGGAATTGGTAAGGACTAAATAAATACCGGGAAGGTATGAAACAGTTTAATGAACTCGTCAAGTTTACGTACTAATTTGAGATAATTAGGAGATGATGAGTTGTCTGAGAAGATAATGGACCCTTAAGAAGTTTTAATTAAGGGACTTAATGGAAGACTATGTTAATAGATTAAGCTACATGGTGTGATTAAGAAAATGGTACGGATGAGACCCATATGGAGTAAGTATGGTTGTTGTGATCAAGACAACACGATTACAGTATTATGAGAAGTTATTGTACCCGTTTACGGGGGACTGATAAGGTAGGCTTGGAGCATGGAAATTGCGAGCCTAAGAATGTTGATAACCGCCGAGACCTTAGGTACATAAGGCCTTCTCGGGTAGTAAAAAGTTAAGTCAGACCAAGGATAAGAGTTAAGTACGACGCCGAGTCGGGTTGAGGGCCTATTAAGGGTCGCCCCATAGCCTGTAATGGAATGGGATCAGTTGGTAGTAGTCCCGCTACATGACAGGGTCACGAGGGTGCAAGACCCGAGTCTAGTTAATCGTTTTACGGGTTCGTGGACGCATTCCACCGGAACCAGGTTGTGAGAGCCGGAAATGGCCTTATATTGTTTAACTTAGTAACTCCAAGATTGGGGGCCAACTTTATTATGGAAGTTATGTACGTAAGATAGAATAAGTTTGGAAGTACGAAAAAGAGTAGGACCGGTAAGAAAGTGAGCAACCAAGTGTAAAAGATAGAGTCTGAATCCATGAGAACCTTTAGAGGTAACTACACCCGTGAGAGATGGGTGGTAGCTGAGCGGGTTTATAATAATTGCCCGGTGACGTTACAGTCGTCGGACCCTAGCAGACCTAGTAGAGCTGACATGACAGACCTTGGGGTCATTATGAGTACGGGTTAGTTGGCATCTTGTTATGCCAACGTTGACTACAGAGAGATTGGTTCGGTACCAATTTTCCAGTAAACCGGTTATTGATGCGCGAAAAGATGCACACACTTTAACGCAAGTACACGTTATCGTGACAAGTAATATAGTCTTGGTAAGACCGAATATCGTCCACAAGGATTAGTGTTCAAGTACCAATTATCTATCTTTTGGTATCTATTTGGTAACCGATATTGATTTTGTTGTTTATAACTAACAATTATAAAGGCTAATTAACTATAGGTTTACTTCAGTAGTGATGGGAATAGGGCTTCCATGTCTCCTCAACTATCCGCTTATGTTACTTATTAATGCAATGAATTATGGTTCTTCTTCTTTTGGAGCTAGCAGGTTTACTAAATCATTTTATACTCTCGTTAAGGCTATATAAACACTCAACCCCAGTATTGCTCCTTTCTACCTTTCGGTGATAAGGATGACTCTATAGGAGGATTAAGACCAAAAACCTAGTTAACCGTCACGCGCCATGCGTAAAATTAGGTGTTTAGACCTCTCGTTAACGCTACACAAGTAATTGAGGTATTTTCATCCCCAATCCAAAATATGTCTACCCAACTTACAGCATATTCACAACCTCCTCCTTTCGAAGTTTGATTAGAAATCATATAAGTAATGATAATTAGTGATCAATTAATTACCAAGCATTCAAAACAATTATTGGATAAATCTCAACAAGAAGAAGAATAACCATAACCATGCATCAATTCATAACATAAGTTTCTAGTGATTTAACATGGAAAGCCCTATAATAGAATTAGTTCCTAGCCATTGACATGACAAGAACTAATTCAATGTTCATCATAAAAACTGAAATAAAGAAAAGAAAAGAAAGTTACTAAATTATGGTCTCCAATCTTCAATCCAAGAAGCCTTGTGTTGTGCAAGAAAGGGAACCCTTAAAAACTGCATAGGGTTCTCCTTTTATAGGCTCAAAACCGCCTCTAACTTTTCCTTCAGTTGGCCCGAAAATCGTCATTAAACTCGATTTTCCGCGTCGGCGCCATGCAAGATCGCTGCTCAGCGCGCGGCCGAAGTCTGCGATACCGGATGATTTGGCGCGCGGCCACGCTCTCTGGCATGCAGGGCGCCGCGCTGCTTCTGCGCGCCTCGGATGTTGGGCGCCACGGCCCTGGACCTATCTGCAGTAGGTGCCGCGGCGCTGGTCCGTGTTTCTGCCTCGTTCGCCACTTTCTTGTCTTTTAAGATCTGGAACCTCCACTTTTGCCTTCTTTTTGCTCATTTTCCGCCATTTCGCCATTTTAACAACTTTGACTCAAAAGAAAGAAAATCTATCCTAATACGACACTTATTTGTGCAAAAAGGGACAAAAGACTAACTAAAAACGACTCAAAAAGTGTATATAAAATACACCGATCAGTTATCGAGTGGAAAGGAAGGGAAGTGGTTGTAACCAGTGAATTATCCTTCCTTCTTTGACATAGTTGATTTTAATAAGTCTGTGTGACTTGTTCATTTGAGGTAAATTAATGCAGAAAGTAAGTAATACTCGAATTTGAAGGAGTTTACGTTAAGTGCCCTTGGAGGTACTTGGAGTTGGTTTGGTGTGGCGGTCAGGGCCACGACCTTCCGGATAATTTCAGGAAAATGCGCAAGGCAAGAATAAGATAAGTACGAGTGTTTTCGGTGGAAAGCTGAAGGCATCTTTGGTAGGTTTTGAAAATCTACATGATTTTAAGGCAGTGCGTGATGATTAGATATTACAGGACCGCAAGGGGACCCTGTGATTAGGGTTGTGACTCCAAGGACATTGCCCGCATACAGGCGTATGCACAGGGGACTGAGGAACGTAGAGGCCGACGTAGGGACCAGGATCAGCATAAGAGGGCCAAGACAGAAGGGTCTTTTGGTAACTTTCGAGGCGGACCGCCTCAGCAGCAGGCTAGTTATGCGCCTCCGCTAGTACAGAGTGGTCCTCCATAGTCTTCAGGGCGTCCAGGGTATTCAGAAGCAGGTTAGGGCTCCAAGGGTTCAGGTTTTCGGGGGAGTAGGGGTGTTGGCCAGATGCAGCCACCCCTACCTCGGTGTGGCCAGTGTGGTAGCCCCCATAAGGGGGAATGTCATGGTGTTCAGAGGGCTTGTTTTACATGCGGCCAACAGGGCCATTTTTCGAGAAATTGTCCGATCAGATGTAGCGTAGATGTTAAGACTCATCCTTCGGGATCGGTAGTTGGTTCATCGCCTTCTATAGCTATGTGCCCAGCAGGGCGGGATTATGATTAGAGTGACAAAGGGAAAGTGAAGCAATAGTTACAGGTGTATCCTTAACCCTCTAGAGACTAGTATGTGTGATAAGATGATTACATGTTGAGTGCTATGTACGGGTAGTTTTGTGTAAATTGTGATTTAGCCTGGTAAGTAGAAAAGGTAGGTTTGGGTGCATGGAGATTGTGAGCCGTAGAATACAGATAACCGTGGAGACCTTAGATGCAAGGCCGTCTTGAGTAAAAGATTTTTACGGGTGATCTTTGTCGGAGTACGTAGTATACATAGAGTATATTTGTGTGATAAGTCCATAAGTAGTGTGATATGAAGGTGAGTAGTTAAGCTAAGAAGACCACAAGGTTTTCATGACTTGAATAGTGAGATTAGTTCCAGACGAGGAATGAGGATTTAATACGATGATGGGTCGGGTTGAGGCCAGATCGCGGGTCAACCCGCAACCTGGAATGAGGTGGGGTCAGCTTGAGGTGGTCCCGCTAGGTGGTAGGGTCACGAGGGTGCTAGGACCAAGTTTATGTAACCATCGTACGAATTCGTGAATGCGTTCGACCAGAATCGGATCGTGAAGGCCGGGAATGACCTTAAAGGAAATTGGAGCTAGTAATAACCAAGTTGGAGGTAGTAACCCCAAGATTTTGAAAGCTGAAGCGATGACTGAAATGTGGTACGTGTACTAGAAAAAGTTCGGGTGTACGAGAAGGGTACGACGAGTAAGAAAAGAAGCGAACATGTGTTAAGAGAATGGAAGTAATAATTTTGTGAAGTAAAGATGTGAAGAGAGTATCCTTTAGACCATGGGTGAGAGCTTATTGTGATGTTACACACGTTAGAGGTGATTCCTCGTTAGCTTGGATGTAAGTATTGCGCGTGTGTTATATTATGGCCATGTGTGGCATAATTGGTTTTGTAAGTATAGTAGTGAAGACTATACCGACGCATGTATGTTTGGAGACTTAGAAGGAACATTCGGGACGAATATTTCTAAGGGGGGAAGAATGTTACACCCCGTAGTTCCAGGGTATGTATATGAGGACGTACGTACTAAAATACGACATTAAGATTGGAAAGGAAGAAAGATTTGATTTTCCGACGGAAAATTTTCCGGATTTTGTGAAGGAAAAAGGTTCGTAAATGGGAATTGGATTCCCAGATTTGGTATTTGGACTTCTTGGAATATTAGAAAATTATGGATTTTATTTTCCGGAATTGGTCACGTGGGGCCCACGGGAGAAATTTACGGTTTTGTGGGGACCACTTTGTTTTCGAGATTTTGGCTATTATGGATGTTTTCGGGAGATGTAATATTTTGGACGAATTGGAGGGCGACACGTGTCACCCCCTTAGGTGGAATATGGCCGATTTGGTGTGACATGTGGCTAGCCACTTGTCTCAAGTTTGTCTTGTTTGGACAAGTGGCTTGTGGGCACACACTTGTTCCCCAATCTCACCACACACTTGCTTGCATCCTAGCCCTTGATTGTCTTATAAATACCCCTTAGGATTGCAAGACTTCTTCATCAACACTTAGATTAATTTCCAAGACACAAAATACTTCCTCCCCTTTAGGTGCTCTCGGCAAATGGCCCTTAGCATTGACCAAATGTTGTCCAAAAATTCTTAAACTTTTAAGTGTTCTTCCTTAAGGTGTTAGGAAGATTGTGAACCAAATGTTAGAAAAGATTTTACACCCCTAGCCTATACACACCCCTTGGCCGAAACTTGTAGGTTTGGAACCTAAGGTGTTCTTCACTTTTTGAGGATAGATCTTGAAGAGAAGTTGGTTAGGAACTTCTAAGGGTTGCTTGGAGTGGATTGGAACGTAAGGAAGTGGAGCTAAGATTTCTAAGGATCGACTTTTAATCATTGGAAAATTTTGGGCTTATCGAGGTAATGATCTTTGTCCTTCTATTGTAATTGGAGATTACATGTTGTAATAGTTTATAATTGAGTATATGATATGTGGAAAGAAGAATTGAAAAGAAATGGACTGTGTTGTATTGTGGGGCAGAATTTTACACGTCCAGTTAGGCATGTAATCCCCTTTGAGTTGTTGTATTATTGCACCTTAAATGTGGTATGTTGGCTATTGATATCGGGCCTTGAAAAAAGGTGGAAAGGTAAGTAGATACAAGGGAAGTGCTGCCCAATTTTCCGTAGAATAAGAGACAATTTACTTAGAAATATTCTACGAAGAGATCTAGACGTTAATAGGCGTGTTTGGTTGTTATAGGTGGATATTCTACGCGCGGCATACTCGACTTGGCTAGTGGATTAAGCCGAAGAGGTATGTGATTCTTCCTATACTCTTGCGCATGATTGTTGTGAACTATATAGTACGGTAGACGTACGCGTGTGAAATGAATTTGGTTTGTTTAAAACATAAAGTGTTATAATGGCTTTATGGGAAGTTAGTTATAACGACTTTATGAAGATAAAAGAAAGATTTGGTTTTGAAAGCTAAACAACTTGATTTTGAAAGTTAAGACACTTGATCTTGAAAGATAAAGAGACTTGACTTATAAACGACTTGATTTCGGAAAAGGAGAAGTAACTTGATTTAAAAGTATAGGTTACTTGTTTTGAAAAGAGTAAGTTACTTGGGTTTTAAAAGTATACTTGATGTTCTTTTGAAAATGTAAAGCACTTGGTTTAAAAAGTATAGAGTACTTGATTTTAAAGGCCTTGTAAAGATTTTCTGAAGGTGTAGTAATTTGGTTTGAAAAGAAAACGTGTTTTGATACTACGAGTATTAGTATCGTGTGGCTTTTACGTAAAAAGAGGTCTTTTTGAAAGAATGAAAGTATGTAGTATTTTGGGGTTAAAACCCGGATTGTTGGCATAAAATGAAAGTACTTGGAGTTGATATAATTGATGAATCAGTTTACATGTTAATAAAAGTCTAAATGTACGTTGAACTTGCCTATGCTTGTTGTGATAGCCTTTGTTGTGCAAGTGTTGTATTTCTATGCTACCGCGTCTCTCGATGGAGGGCCGGTTATCTGGTTGATTGCTTAGACATACTGACGCGTTGGATGGTCCACGGGTATGTTTCCACTATGAGTGTTATCTTGTTATTTTCTTTGGACATACTGATGAGATGGATGGTCCACGGGTATGCGTCCACTAGGATGGTTCCATGGCCATGCTTATACCGAGGTAAGATGTCGGGGCATGCGGCCATTGGTGCGGGTTGAATTCCCGGGTTATGTTATTAGTCCATGAAGCTTGCCGCAGTGACGAGCGATCACGGGCTTGATTTGTACATGTGGTTACAGGCACATTTTAGATACTTGTCCTGGTCATTTCTCGTGTATCGGCAGGCTCTGGTAGATAGCTTAAGATACTTGCCTCGGTCATATCTCGTGAGACGGTAGGCTCTGGTACGTTGGCTTAAGATACTTGCCTCGATCAGTTGCGTGACTAGTTTTTGGATATGATAGTTGGCTTCTGTACTTGGCCTGTGAAGTTTTATGACTAGTTTTTGGATCTGGTAGTTGGTTATTCTACTTGGCCCGATCGGTTTTATGATGCAGGCAGGATCTAGTTTTCAGGTTCACATGTGGGTGTTGTTTTACATCATGTACTGCCGGCAGTGAGGAAGGAGTTCCACGGGCACTGTTATACCCCGTATTTCCAGAGTATGTATGCGAGGACGTACGTACGAGAATACGGCAGAAAGATTGGAAAGGAAGAAAGAGGTGATTTTTCCACGGAAAAGTTTCCGGTTTTTGTGAAGGAAAAAGGTTCGTTAATGGGAATTGGATTCCCAGATTGGGTATTCGGACTTCCTGGAATATTAGAGAATTATGGAATTTTATTTTCGGAAATGGTCACGTGGGGCCCACGGGAGAAATTCTGATTTTGTGGAAGCCGCTTTGTTTTTGAGATTTAGAAATTGGATATTTTGGAAGACGAAATATTCAGGCGAATCGGGGCGACACGTGTCACCCCATGTGGCACCGCCGCGATTTTACATTTGGGCACAACACGGTTAGAGTCGTTTTCGACTAAACGCTTTCGCGTAACTTGCGAAGGAAAATTCGGCTATGTCGTTTTGTTTTTGCGGATTTTTCCGAGAGGCGAAACATTCGGACCAACGGGAGGTGACATGTGTCACCCTCACATTCGAGACAAGTGGGCACTTGGCGAAAACAAGGGCAAGTTGGGCTTGATATTTGTGTAGATATTTGTGAGGGTTTTAAGGAGTCGGGTCTAGGGTGCACTTGGCTTGATCTTGGCCTTACACTTGCCTTGCACTTGGCTAGATCTTGGCCATTGGTTGGCCTTTGGGTTTGCTATAAATACCCTCCTTGTGAAGACTTATTCATTCACTCCTCACTTTGTCTAAGTCTTGAAATCCCTCCCTCCTCTAGTAGCTCTCGTCCTAAGCCTCTCCCCTCCCTCCTCCTTGTGGCCTTTGTGAGAAGGGTTCCCCTTTGTGGTGCTAGCGTGGGGTACCCACTGCCTAGTTGTTTTCGTATAATACCCTTGTTGTGGTATAGAAATACTCCCTAGTATTGTTATAATGCCCAAAATACCTTAGCCTTGTACCTTGTAGTATTCCAAAGATACCTCTTTACGTAGAGTCAGGAAATACTACCTTTTGTCCTTTTAGTCTCAAACCGAAACCCAAGGAAATCTTCAGTTGGTTGAAGTAATTGAGTAGAAGTTGGTTAGAACTTCTAAGGGTTGTTTGGAGTGGTTTGGGCGCACGGAGTGGAGCTAAACCTTGCTCGGGAGCGACATTAAACTCGGATAATTTTGGGCTTATCGAGGTAATTATCTTGTCCTCTATTGTAATTGGAAATTACATGTTTGTTAGGATATATAGTTGAAGTATACTATATATGGAACTATACTTAGTATTCGCAATGTCTTTTGACTTAAGCTGAAGAATTAAGAACCGAACTAAACTGTATTTACATGGGGTGTATTGCAAAGAGGCTTGTGTAGAATTGTACACGTCAGGTTAGGCGTGTAAACCCCCTGGTTGGCTTGGTAGCGGCCTCGATAGAGGAGGAGATTTCTGTTGTTGCGGGAAGTCTTTTGAATTTTCTATAGAAAGATAGAAACTTATGTTTTGGGGTTAATAGACGTTTGTGACCTTTATAGGTGAAAGTACTAAGAGTAGCGTATTACTCGAGGTGGAAAGGGCTAGCAAGGTTGTAGTACTTGGAGCATTTTGCTTATTGTCGATAAATCGTCGCGGTATGTGAACCTCTTCCTATCTTTTCTAGCATGATTGTTGTGAACTATGTAGTGCGGTGAGCGTACATGTGCTAAGCGATTTGGTTGGTTTAAAACATAGGGTGTTATAATAGCTTTATGGGAAGTTAGTTATAACGACCTTATGTAAGTGAAAATGGTTTACTGACGTTAGAAGTTAAGAGACTTGATCGTATAAGATAAGAGAGTGAACTTATTTGTTTTAATGTGGATGTTTGTGTGAAACCTCATTCGTGAGTAATGAGTACTTGGTTTTAAAGGGATAATGTTTCACGATTTGAGTCGAGAATGTGTATCGGCTGGACCCGCTGCGGCGTTAAAAAAAAAAAGGAAAATGTATTGAATAATGATGTGTTGTATTAAAACCAGTAGAAACCTCCATCTGCATAGAAGCTAAGATGAGACAAAATGATATTACATTTTCTAGATCATGGTCTTTGTAATAAGATCGTTATAAACAAGAATAAACTACTCACGTATATGACATATGTTACTAAATTGTTCTAAAAGGAATCAAGTGATTAAGTTTGGGAACTATGAAACCATTTGAAAATGAGAAGCTTGAGTAATTGAAACTAGGCAACCGGAACTTAGGAAAAGAATGTTGTTACTTGGTTTTGAAAAGGAAGGTGGGTTGGTCATTCTAATACTACGGTATCGGGTGACTTTTATAAAAGAAATGGATCTCTTTTAAAAGAACTTACGTATGTAGTACTTTGGGGTTAAAACCGGACTTTGGTATAAAATGAAAGTACTTTGTGTTGTTGTGAAACTTGCCTATGCTTGTTGTTGTGAAGCTTGGCTATGCTTATTGTGATAACCTTTGTTGTGCAAAGCGTTGTATTTACGTATTCTGGCGTCTCGATGGAGGGTCGGTTGACTTGTTGAGAACTTACTTGGGCGTCTGCGGTGGCGGAGAAATTCCGCAATGCGTTCACGTTGATAGTATTATTGTTGTTAATCACTTTGGACATCGACACGATGCGTAGCGCGCGGGTATGCTTCCATTTTGGTTAAGGTCTTGTGGTTAATCGCTTTGGATATCTTGACCGCGATCGTAGCGCGCGGGTATGTTTCCATTTGATTATCGCCTTGTGATTTCCTTTTGGACATCGCGACACGATCGTAGCGCGCGGGTATCGTCCATTTGGAATGCCGTCCTATTGTTTCCCTCTGGACATACTGACACGATGCGTAGCGCACGGGTATGCGTCCATTTGGAGAGTTGTCTTATTGTTTACCTAAGGACATACTGACACGCGATGCGTAGCGCACGGGTATGCTTCCATCTGGATTGCTGTCTTGTTGTTGAGGTCACATGGACATGTCTACACCGATGCAGTATCCCGGGGGCATGCGGCCATGATGCGACCCTGATTGATGTTGTGGGCGTGAGACCCATAGTTATATTGGAGTGATGATCGTTTTATGTTGTGAGCGTAGTTTGGTTATCATACATGTCTCGCTTTATATAGACTAGTATGATTTCATTCTGATATTATGCGATTTCACATACTTGGTACTGTTATCTTGACCTCCTCGGGGCTGCGTTCATGCCGCAGTAGAGTACATCGGTCGTGGATCCTCGCCATCGGATCACGATTCAGCGATTGAAGCTCCGTTTCTCGGAGGCTTATCTTTTAGTAGGTGTTCCACTGAGTTGTAAGTTCTTGTACATTCGGGGTATGGCGAAGCCTGTCGTCATAGTCATGTTTATCTTAGAGTGCATGTAAATGCTTGTTGTGGCGGGGTTGTAAAAGGATTAAACTGTTGAGTTTTATGTATATACGGAAGGCAACCGTTTTGGTTGCTTTGTTTATTTAGTATATCTCTTGTATAATGACTCATGTTTTATGTTCCGCTGATTTTTCTCTGATGTATGTATCGCTAGGGTGCCCGGGGTAAGGCACCAGTCACGGGCCCGATTTTCGGGGTGTGACATAGTGGTATCAGAGCAGTTAATCCTCGGAAAGTGTCTACAGACCGTGTCTAGTAAGTCTTGATTATCGGTGTGTTGTGCACATCTATAATCGAGGAGGCTATAGGACATTTAGGATTAGTTTCCATTCTTCTCATTCCGAGATCGTGCCTTAGAGTCAGTTGTAAGTTGTACCCTCAGCGTATCTCGTTTTACGATTATGCCTCGCGCAGGCAACGAGCCGAAGAGCGCAAAGCGTAGAGTGCGCTAGTGAGATCTGAGGAATGCGAGCGCGAGCGAGCGATACGAGTTGTGCTTGACGGCGGGTTTCGTGACGCCGCCCGGCAAAGTGAAGTTTAGAGCGCGGCCGTGGGCGTGAGACTCTGATGCACGAGCCTCAGGTCCCGATGCAGGCGGAGAGATGGGTTACTGAGAGATGGCCCGATTGTTGGCGAGGTTGTGGCGAATATGAGGCAGTGGATCAGGCGATTCGGTTCGAGCACCGATGGTTCACCCCGGCGAGATAGTTTGAGGCTACGGACTTTACGAGTTGTAGCCGCGAGTTTTACGGTCGAGGCACGAGGATGATCCGAGGAGTTCATCCGGCGATTCTGCCGATCATGCGGGTGATCAAGGCTTGAGACCGAGTCGTGACCTTTGGTTCGCATCGGTGCGTGATACCGCGTCGATTGGTTTGATTCATGGGAGCTTTCGGGAGAGCATGCACCTCGGCAGTATGGGATGAGTTTTCGGGGCTTTCCTCACGCACTTCTTGCCTCGCAGATGAGGAGAACGCAGTAGCAGATTTTATTCTTGAGGCAGAGAGGCGCCGTCGGGAGTACAATGTCGAGTTCGATTCTTTGGCTCGATATGTCCCTGCGCTAGTTGCGAATATGGAGGATAGGGTGCATCGCTACGCCACCGCTTGATGATTATATGGCGAGTCTTGTGCGGGTGTTTCTCTTGGCCGGGCATGGACATTGCCCGCACGCAGCTCATGCACTAGGATGTGAGCACGGAGGGTCGGCGGAATGACTGGATCGCGAGAGGCCGGGCGGCGGGGTCCTGGTGGCTTTCGAGCGGACCGCCTCGGCGAGCTAGTTATATACCCCCACCGTGCAGTGGTCCTCCACCGTCTTGAGGCGGTCGTGGCTCCAGGTTCAGATTTTGCAGAGCGGGGTGTTAACGGTGAAGCCACCCTACCTCGTTGTGACCATTGTGGTAGACTCCATTTTGGAGAGTGTCGTGCTAGATTGGGAGTTTGTTTTGCATGCGGCCAGGGGCCATTTTTCGAGGCTGTCAGGCCAAGGAAGCGCGGATGTTACGACTCGACGCCCGAGATCGTGGCTGGTTTATCACCTTCTACGTATGCCTGCAGTGGGCCTATGATTAGAGTGAGCGGAGCTTGGTATATCCTTAACCCTCTAGAGTTTTGGTATGCTTGTTATGATGATCTCATTATTGTGTGCTATGTACGGATAGCATTGTGATATTGTGAGTTTGAAAACATGTTTAGTTGGGAGGTTACGTATGGGGGCATGGTAAGTATGAACCTTAGACTATGTCACGACTGAGACCTTGGGGGTAAGGTCGTCTTGAGATTAAAGATTCGTTTTATGTTTGACTTTTATCAGAGTAGTAGTATACGTGGGATTTATTTGTGTGATAAGTCCGTGGGTAGTGTGAGATGGAAGTGGTAGCTTTCATGATGTGAATTAGTAAGATTGTTCCGGATCGGGAACAAGAGTTTGCTGCGGTTGTGGGTCGGGTTGAGGACGTGATACGGGTCAACCGTAGCGGATTAAGGTGGGGTCAGTTCAGGTGGTCCCGCCAGGTGGTAGGGTCACGAGGATGCTAGGCCCAAGTTTGTATTATCATCGTATGAGTTCGTGGACGCGTTCGACGAGCGGTTCGTAAAGGCGGGAATGGCCTTAAGGAAGTTTGAGGTTAGTAAGATGACCAAGTTTGGAGGTGGTGACTCAAGGTTTTGGGAACTGGCGATGACTGAAGTGTGGTACGTATGCTAGAAGAGTTCAAGTGTTCGAGAAGGGCACGACGAGTAAGGAAGGAAGATAACGTGTGTTATTTGTGACAGTGTGGCGTTGGCAATTTGTTAGAAGAGCTTCGATATCCGTCTTGTGAAGGAACATTCGGGACGAATGTTTCTAAGGAGGAGAATGTTATACCCGTATTTCCAGAGTATGTATGCGAGGGCGTGCGTGCGAGAATCTGGCGAAAGATTGGAAAGGAAGAAAGAGGTGATTTTTCCACGGAAAAGTTTCGGTTTTGTGAAGGAAAAAGGTTCGTTAATGGGGTGGATTCCCAGTTGGTATTCGGACTTCTGGAATATTAGAGAATTATGGAATTTTATTTTTGGAAATGGTCACGTGGGGCCCACGGGAGAAATTTACGGTTTTGTGGGCCCGCTTTGTTTTGAGATTTCATTAAATTGGATATTTTGGAAGACGAAATATTCAGGCGAATCGAGCGACATGTCACCCCATGTGGCACCCTTGGCGATTTTACATTTGGGCACAACACGGTTAGAGTCGTTTTGACGAAACGTTTGCGTAACTTGCGAAGGAAAATTCGGCTATGTCGTTTTGTTTTTGCGGATTTTTCCGAGAGACGAAACATTCGGACCAACGGGAGGGTGACATGTGTCACCCTCAATGAGACAAGTGGGGCGACTTGGCGAAACAAGGGGCAAGTGGGCTTGATATTTGTGTAGATATTTGTGAGGTTTTAAGGAGTAGGGTCTAGGGTGCACTTGGCTTGATCTTGGCCTTACACTTGCCTTGCACTTGGCTAGATCTTGGCCGTTGGTTGGCCTTTGGGTTTGCTATAAATACCCTCCCTTGTGAAGACTTATTCATTCACCTCACTTTGTCTAAGTCTTGAAATCCCTCCTCCTCTAGTAGCTCTCGCCCTAAGCCTCTCCCCCTCCTCCTCCTTGTGGCCTTTGGCGAGAAGGGTTCCCCTTTGTGGTGCTAGCAGTGGTACCCCACTGCTAGTTGTTTCGTGATAATACCCTTGTTGTGGTATAGAAATACTCCCCTAGTATTGTTATAATGCCCAAAATACCTTAGCCTTGTACCTTGTAGTATTCCAAAGATACCTCTTTACGTAGAGTCCGGAAATACTACCTTTTGTCCTTTTAGTCTCAATCCGAAACCTAAGGAAATCATCATAGTTGGTTGAAGTATTTGAGTAGAACTTGGTTAGAACATCTAACGGATGTTTGTAGTGGTTTGGGCGCAATTGGAGCTAAACCTTGCTCGGGAGCGACATTAAACTCGGATAATTTTGGGCTTATCGAGGTAATTATCTTGTCCTCTATTGTAATTGGAAATTTCATGTTTTTTATGATCTCTAGTTGAAGTATACGATATTTGGAACTATACTTAGTATTGGGCAATGTCTTTGGACTTAAGCCTGAAGAATTAAGATCTGAACTAACCTGTTTTTACTTAGGACTGTATTGGAGTAGGATTGTGTAGAATTGTTCACGTCCGGTTAGACTTGTAAACCCCGGTTGGCTTGGTAGCGGCCTCGATAGAGGAGGAGATTCTGTTGTTGCGGGGGAAGTCTTTGCGAATTTTCTATAGAAAGATAGAAACTTATGTGGTGGGGTTAATAGAGGGTTGTGACCTGGAGAGGTGAAAGTACTCAGAGTAGCGTATTATACTCGAGGAGTGGAAAGGGCTAGCAAGGTTGTAGTACTTGGAGCATTTTGCTTATTGTCGATAAATCGTCGCGAGGTATGTGAACCTCTTCCTATCTTTTCTAGCATGATTGTTGTGAACTATGTAGTACGGTGAGCGTACGTGTGCTAAGCGATTTGGTTGGTTTAAAACATAGGGTGTTATAATAGCTTTATGGGAAGTTAGTTATAACGACCTTATGTAAGTGAAAATGGTTTACTGACGTTAGAAGTTAAGAGACTTGATCTTATAAGATAAGAGACTTAACTTATTTGTTTTAATGTGGATGTTTGTGTGAAACCTCATTCGTGAGTAATGAGTACTTGGTTTTAAAGGGATAATGTTTCTTGATTTGGAGTCGAGAATGTGTATCGACAGGACCGCTGCGGCGTTAAAAAAAAAAAATGTATTGAATAATGATGTGTTGTATTAAAACCAGTAGAAACCTCCATCTGCATAGAAGCTAAGATGAGACAAAATGATATTACATTTTCTAGATCATGGTCTTTGTAATAAGATCGTTATAAACAAGAATAAACTACTCACGTATATGACATATGTTACTAAATTGTTCTAAAAAGGAATCAAGTGATTAAGTTTGGGAACTATGAAACCATTTGAAAATGAGAAGCTTGAGTAATTGAAACTAGGCAAACTGGAACTTAGGAAAAGAATGTTGTTACTTGGTTTTGAAAAGGAAGGTGGGTTGGTCATTCTAATACTACGGGTATCGGGTGACTTTTATAAAAGAAATGGATCTCTTTAAAAGAACTTACGTATGTAGTACTTTGGGGTTAAAACCCCGGACTTTGGTATAAAATGAAAGTACTTTGTGTTGTTGTGAAACTTGCCTATGCTTGTTGTTGTGAAGCTTGGCTATGCTTATTGTGATAACCTTTGTTGTGCAAAGCGTTGTATTTCTGTGTTACCGCGTCTCTCGATGGAGGGTCGGTTGACTTGTTGAGAACTTACTTGGGCGTGCGGCGGTGGCGGAGAAATTCCGCAGTGCGTTCACGTTGATAGTATTATTGTTGTTAATCACTTTGGACATACCGACACGATCGTGGCGCGGGTATGCTTCCATTTGGTTAAGGTCTTGTGGTTAATCGCTTTGGATATCTTGACACGATCGTAGCGCGCGGGTATGTTTCCATTTGATTATCGCCTTGTGATTTCCTTTTGGACATCGACACGATCGTAGCGCGCGGGTATCGTCCATTTGGAATGCCGTCCTATTGTTTCCCTCTGGACATACCGACACGATCGTAGCGCTGCGGGTATCGTCCATTTGGAAAGTTGTCTTATTGTTTCCCTTTGGACATCGCGACACGATCGTAAGCGCGCGGGTATCTTCCATCCGGATTCTTTGTCTTGTTGTTGAGTCACATGGACATGTCTACACCGTCTGATGATTAGGGGCATGCGGCCATGATCGACCACGATTGATGTTGTGGGCGTGAGACCCATAGTTATATTGGAGTGATGATCGTTTTATGTTGTGAGCGTAGTTTGGTTATCATACATGTCTCGCTTTATATAGACTAGTATGATTTCATTTCTGATATTATGCTGATTTCACATACTTGGTACTGTTATCGACCTCCTTGGGGCTGCGTTCATCTGCGGTAGAGTACATCGATCGTGGATCCTCGCCATAGGATCATGATTCAGTAGCATTTGAAGCTCCGTTTCTCGGAGGCTTATCTTTTAGTAGGTGTTCCCGAGTTGTAAGTTCTTGTACATTCGAGTATGGCGAGGGCCCCGTCCGTCATAGTCATTGTTTATCTTAAGTGCAGTAATGCTGTTGTGGCGGGGTTGTAAAAGATTAAAGCTATTCGAGTTTTATGTATATACGGAAGGCAACCGTTTTGGTTGCTTTGTTTATTTAGTATATCTCTTGTATAATGACTCATGTTTTATGTTCCGCTGATTTTTCTCTGATGTATGTATCGCTAGGGTGCCCGGGGTAAGGCACCAGTCACGGGCCCGATTTTCGGGGTGTGACAGGCACGATTGATATTATGGACGTGAGACCCATGGTTATGTGTGAGTGATGATTTTGAGGACATGCGTCCCTATCTTGATATAACTGTTTACTGATTTCGAAATGGTCTTTTAAAAATGATGAAATGTGATTTCATTCTGATATTTTGATTTCACATACTGTACTGTTATCTTCGACCTCGCTTGAAGCTGCGTTCATGCCGCAGGTAGAGGTACACCAGTTGTTGATCCTCGCTCATAGGATCACAGTTCTGCATTTGGGAAGCTCCGTTTCTCCGGAGGCTTATCTTTTGGTATAGATTCCCTGTCATTGTAAGTACTTGTACATTCAGGGGTATGGCGGGGCCCTGTCCCGTCATAGTTGTTATAAAAACTCTTAGAGGTCTGTAGTACTATTGTGAGTTGGGCTTGTAAAGGATAACTGTTCGGGTTTTATATATATGCAGAAAGGTGACCGTTTTGGTTAGCCTGTTTCTTATTTCATATTGTTTCATGTCTATAAGTTTTTATTTCCGCTGATTTTCTCTGATGTTTTATCACTAGGGTGCCCGGGGTAAGGCACCAGTCGCGGGCCCGAGGTCGGGTCGTGACAATTGCTTAATGATACTATGGGCGGGTGACCCTACTTTGATCATGAGCCTCCTATTTTTATGCAGTAAGGTATACTCTTGTTTACTCTCATTGTTAGTAAGGCACAGTGTACTGTTAATTGAGTTATCATACGTGTCTCCAGCTTTATTTTAGACTTATGATTTCATTACTGTACTTTCAGTTTCACATATTTGGTACATGTTGTACTGACCTCCTTCGGGGGGCTACGTTCATGCCGCAGGTAGAGTATACAGGTTGCTGATCCTCACTCTTAGGATCACCGTTCAGCTATTGAGAAGCTCCATTACTCCGGAGGCTTATCTTTGGTTCAGATCCCTGGTATGGTCGGTTGTTGTACATTCAGGGGTATGGCGGGGCCCTGTCCCGCCACAGTTGTTATTCTTAGAGGTTTGTAGTCACATTTGTGGTTTGGGTTGTAAGAACAGAGGTGTAACTGATGTTTCTTTGGTTATGTATATTTTACGGAAGGTGGCCTTATCGGCTAGCATGTTGATTTTTATTGTCTAAGTTTTTTTTGTGAGTTTTGTATGTTCCGCTGCTATTCTCTGATGTATATCTGAAAGGGGTGCCCAGGTAGGGCACCAGTCGCGGGCCCGGGGTCGAGTCGTGACAGTTAGTGACCGGCGCCTCGACGTTCTTGAGTTGGTCCAACAGAACCTTGAGTCGTTGACAATATGCAGACGCATTCGAAAAATCCGCCATGTCAGTGGTGGAGAATTCTTGCTCAAGTGTGACGACCCAGAAATTCTTATTGTCTTGAAATATGTCACGTAAGCGTTCCCAAGCCTCCACATCCGTGGAGTCGGGCTCAAGAATAATATGCAGCAAATCACTTGAAATTGTGGCATAACTCCACTAGAGAACCGTCGCATCAAGTGTTAACCATAATTTCCTTTCATCATCGGTTTTCGGCACCTTCTCTTTGCCTTTTTCTGGTGGGATGATGTGATAGATAACCCTGTGTGAGTGTTACACCCCGTAATCCCAAGACATGTATATAAGAACATACGTAAGAAATCAGGATGCTAAAACTTGAGACTCGTAGAATTTATCGAAATTATGAAAATGTCGGGAAATGAAATATTGCGACGAATTGGAGGGTGACACGTGTCACCCCCTGGTTGGTCTTGGTCGAATTAGACCAAGGGTTAGAAGGTCTTTTGACCAAAGCTTGGATGAACAAGTCTTGCAAGCTCAAGCTTGAGATTATTGACTAAGTCAAAGAGCCCATTTGGCTTGATATTTAAATCCCTTTCATCCAAACCACACAAGTGTATTGATCTAGACCCTCCATTTAATTATATAAGAATACTAGTAGCAAGACAAGTCTTCCACACTTACAAAAATTTCAAGAAAAACATTCCTCTTGTTCTTGAGCTCTCGGGTTAGGCATCAACAAGAAGAGAAATTTTTTCGTTTGTGGTTCAATAATCCCAACACTTTAAACCAAGGTTCCTAAGGGTATTGTGAGGATATCTCAATAGAAATATCCCGGAAAAGTTTTATTTTTGCATTAGTCGCAAGGTGAAAACCTAAGTCGCTTTCATAGGTTTTGTTTGGAAATTGAAGGGAAGTTGTTTGTGAACTTCTAAGGGCTTCAAGTGGCGGATTGGAGTGTCAAGGAAAGGAGCTAAGTTGCTACGGAGCGACTTCAGATCTTGAAGTTGGATTAAGGCTTGTCAAGGTAACAATTTTGTTCTCTTAGTGTTATAATATTACATATTGTTGTAGTTATGGATATAAACAAGCATGAGATATATATTGAAGATTGAAATGTTATGGAATATTTAGATGGAATTCGAAAGTTGCATGTTTAACCTTAAGATTGTAATTCGATTTAGTTATTAGTTTTAGTCGTCGCATGTCATATAAGGAAAGGATTGTAGTTGTTATTATCGATTGCGGCTATATAACATGTTAGACTAAACAACTTGGATTGAAAAAGAATTGGAAAAGACTTTGTGTTGTAGTACATTGAATTGTCGAGAATGACATTGAATTATTGGACTAGTTTGATATCAATTGTGGGGAAGAATTTTACACGTCCTGTTAGGCGTGTAATCCCTTTTTTGTTAGCTACATTGTTGAGCCTTAAATGTGGCATGTTTGTCTATTGAATTCGGGCCTTGAAAAAGGTGGAAAAGTATGTAAAAACAAAGGAAGTGCAGCCCAATTTTCCGTAGAATAAGTGACTTCACACTTAGAATATTCTACATTTGAAGCTAGAAGTTAATAGACGTATTATGGTCATTATAGGTTGACATACTACGTACGACATATTGGACTTAGCAAGTGGATTGAACCGAAGAGGTATGTGGAACTTTTCTTATCTCTTGAGCATGAGTAGTTATAAATGTATAGTACGGTAGACGTACGAGCTTTAAATGAATTCAGTTTCAGTTGGTATCCTTGACTAGTTTTAAGAATGTCCAAGTTGGTTGAGTTAGAGAACTAACTCACTTGTTTTTAAAAGGATAAAAATGCCTTAGTGTCTAAAGCATAAAGTTAGTATAACGGCTTTATGGGGAGTTGGTTATAATAACTTTATGGAAAGTTAAAAGAATGGTTTACTCTAGTGATATAAATAAAGATAAATGACTTGAAATGAAGAAAGGCAAATTGATTTAAAGGCATCAATTGCTTAAAGTTTTAAAGTAAATGTCACTTGGTTTAGAAGCCTATAAATGTATTTCTAAAAGGTATTGTGACTTGTATTGAAAAGTAGATATGACTTGATACTACGGTTATTAGTATCTTGGAGTTTTATACGAAAAAGATTCATTTTAAAAGAATAGAAGTACGTAGTACTTTGGGTTAAATTCTCGGATCGTTCATGATACAATAGTGCCTTAAGTTAAAAGAAATGAGAGTGTATGCTAATTAAGTCAAATGAGAAGTTAAGAGGTTTCTTAACTTGTTTATGTTATTTATAGTAGCCGGTTGAGCTTGTGATATATTGTTCATTACGGGGTCATTCCCCGGGTGAAATAGTCCTATGCGGGGCGGACCAGTCCTATGCGGGGAAATTACCTCATGCGGGTCCATACGGCCTATGCGGGTGAAATAGTCCCAGGAGTAGGATTGTGTGATAATACACGGGCGGATGATCCTAGGTTAATCACAGGCTTCCTATTTTAAGAACCGGAAATGTATATTTTGTTACTCTCATTGTTAGTAAGGCACAATATATTGTTAATTTGATTATCATACATGTCTCCGGCTTTATTTTAGACTTATGATGTAAATTACAGTATTTTCCAGTTTTACATACTTGGTACATATTGTGTACTGACCCCCTTTCCTCGGGGGGCTGCGTTCATGCCGCAGGTAGGGGTAAGCAGGTGGTGGATCCTCACTCTTAGGATCACTGATCAGGTGTCAGAAGCTCCATTTCTCCGGAGGCTTGTCTTTTGGTACGGTTTCCCTGATGTTGTATATTTATGTACATTCAGGGGTATGGCGAGCCCCGTCACGCTTGTTATTCTTAGAGGTGCAGTCATATCTTTTGGATTGGGTTGTAAGAACAAATATATGTATTTTTTTTGTTATGTATATTTCACGGAAGGTGGCCTTATCGGCTAGCTTTGTTGATATTCTTGCCTAGTATTTTATGAGTTTTTGTATGTTCTGCTGCTATTCTCTGATGTATACCTGTAAGGGGTGCCCAGGTAGGGCACCAGTCGCGGACCCGGGGTCGGGTCGTGACAAAAGTGGTATCAGAGCAGTTAGTCCTCGGAAAGTGTCTACGACAGTCTACAGTAAGTCTTGATTATCGGTGTGTTGTGCACCACATCTATAATCAAGAGGCAGCAGATATTTAGGATTGGTTTCCATTCTTCTCTCCGAGATCGTGCGATGAGCTGTCTTATTAGGTTGAATCCTCTCTGAACTATTCTTATGTATTAGTTATGCCTCCACGGAAGGCGACCTGGGCCCAGAAGGGCAAGCGTGATAGGAGGCGCTAGTAGTGCGCAGAGGGTTACTAGGACTCGTGCCCGATATGCTCGAGGTTGTGGGCCGATCGGCGAAGTTCACCACGCGGCGATATTAGAGAGTCGAGCGGCGTAGCTCCAGAGGTTCCGATACGAGCCTCGATTCGCGGCCGAAGGCGAGTATAGAGATTATGGAGAGCAGATCAGGTTATTGGCTAGCATAGTGGCGGCGGCGGCAAGCGAGAGCAGGTAGCTAACCCTAGAGCCGACAGTTTGAGGATTCGGGATTTTCTGGGTTGTAATCCACCTGAGTTCTATGGTTCGAGATCTGAGGAGGATCCTCAGGAGTTCATTCGGCAGGTACATCGGACTATGCAGGTGCTTAGGGCCTCGGAGACAGAGTCTGTTGTGTTAGCTTCTTACCGGTAACGCGATATTGCGTTGAACTGGTTTGAGTCATGGGAGCTATCTAGAGGTGTGGGTGCTCTTCCAGCTGTTTGGGATGAGTTCACAGAGGCCTTCCTTGATAACTTTTTGCCTCCTGAGATGAGGAGAGCCCGCGTGGATAGATTCTTGACATTGAGAAAGAATGGGAGGACTATCAGAGAGTACAACCTGGAGTTTGACTCATTGTCCACGTATGCGCTCACCATTGTGGCTGACATAGCGGACAGAGTTCATCGCTATGTGATGGGGCTAGACCGTTATATGATTACTGCATGCCTGGGAGTGGCCCTTCAGCCAGGTATGGATATTGCCAGGATGCAAGCTTATGCACAAGGGATAGAGGACAGAGAGAGAGAGAGAGAGGATCAGCCAGACCCAGGCCAGCCCAAGAGGGCCAGGACCGCATGGTTTTAGGGTAATTTTCGAGGCGGACCGCCTCAGCAGCAGGCTAGGTCTACATTTCAGCCAACACAGAGTGCTCCTTCTCGGTTTTCTGGCAGGAGGTTTGATCAACCGGGTTATTCAGGAGCAGGTCAGGGCTCCAGGACTTCGAGGTTTCAGGGAGGCAGAGATCGTAACCGATCGAAACTGCCCCTATCTCGGTGTGTTCAATATGGTAGATCTCACCCGGGCGAGTGCCGTACTGATTCAGGAGCTTGTTTCTCTTGTGGCCAGCAGGGCCATATGAAGAGGGATTGTCCAACCAGAGGCGACGTGGGTGGTATGGTTCATTCTACGAGGTCGATTCTTTGGTCTTCTTTTACGTGGTTATGCACCGGAGCGAGGTGTTCACGGACCGGCAGGACGCGGCAGAGGTCGTGGTGGAGGTCCTAGTTCTAGCGGTCCACAGAACCGCATATATTCCTTAGCCAGCCG
This sequence comes from Przewalskia tangutica, assembly GCA_029844215.1. Taxonomy (NCBI): domain Eukaryota; kingdom Viridiplantae; phylum Streptophyta; class Magnoliopsida; order Solanales; family Solanaceae; genus Przewalskia; species Przewalskia tangutica. The sequence continues at coordinate 48,676,298 of CM056724.1, read as the reverse complement.
GCAAGATCAGGAGGATTCCCCGGATGTCATCACAGGTACATTATTGATTTCATGCTGTGACATTTATGCTTTGATAGATACAGGTTCTACCTTGTCCTATGTGTCCCCTCTTATTGCTGGTAGAATAGGGATAGAGCCGGTGTCGATAGAGCCTTTTGAGGTAGCTACGCCAGTGGGTGATTCGGTATTAGCTGAGAGGGTGTACAAAGATTGCCCGGTGTTTATATACATTCGTCAGACCCTAGCGGACTTGATAGAGTTGGAGATGACATATTTTCACGTCATTATGGGTATGGACTGGTTGACTTCTTGTTATGCCAACGTTGACTGTAGAGACAGGTTGGTCCGATTCCAGTTTCCCGGTTAGCCGGTTATCGAGTGGAAGGGCAATACAACGTCGCCAAGGGGTAGATTTATTTCTTACCTCAAGGCTAGGAAGATGGTTCAGAAGGGGTACATCTATCATCTGGTTTGGGTATTCGATACAGAGGCTGAGGTGCCAGTTCTTCAGTCAGTTCCGGTGGTTAGAGAGTTTTCGGATGTATTTCCAGATGATCTCCCAGGTATTCCTCCCGAGAGGGGGATAGATTTCTGTAATGATACGTTGCCAGACACTCGGCCTATATCTATTCTGTCGTACAGGATGTCACCTGCTGAGTTGAGGGAGTTGAAGGACCAGCTGAAAGATTTGTTGGAAAAATACTTTATTAGGCCTAGTATTTCTCCCTGGGGAGCACCGGTCTTGTTTGTTAAAAAGAAGGATGGGACGCTGCGTATGTGTGTTGACTACAGGCAGCTGAATAAGGTAACCATCAAGAATAGATACCCCCTCCCCAGGATTGATGATTTGTTTGACCAGTTGTAGGGTGCGAGGTGTTTCTCCAAGATAGACCTGCGGTCTGGTTATCATCAGGTGAGAGTTAGAGAGGCAGATATCCCGAAGACTGCATTCAGGACCCGGTATGGGCACTATGAGTTCAGGGTGATGTCTTTCGGTTTGACCAACGCTCCAGCGGTATTTATGGATTTGATGAACCGGGTGTTCAAGCCATTTTTGGATACGTTTGTTATAGTATTCATCGATGACATCCTGGTTTATTCTCGCACAGAGCAGGAGCATGCAGATCACTTGAGGACGGTACTTGGGGTCCTCCGAAGCCGGCAATTGTACGCCAAGTTCTCCAAGTGTGAGTTTTGGTTAGCCTCAGTGGCATTCTTGGGGCACATTATCGGGGCTGACGGTGTTCAGGTTGATACAATAAAGATTGAGGCGGTCAAGACTTGGCCGAGACCTACTACTCCGACGGAGGTGCGCAGCTTCTTAGGGCTGGTGGGTTATTATCGTAGGTTTGTGGAGCAGTTCGCTTCGATATCAACACCATTGACTAGGCTAACTCAGAAAGCGGCTAAGTTCCAGTGGACAGAAGCTTGTGAGAAGGGCTTCCAGTTACTGAAGGAAAAGTTGACGACGACTCCAGTTCTTACTCTTCCCGAGGGATTAAAGGGCTATGTGATTTATTGTGATGCCTCGGGTATCGGGCTAGGGTGCGTATTGATGCAGCACGACAAGGTTATAGCCTGTGATTCCCGACAACTACGGAAGCATGAGAGGAATTACCCTACTCACGACTTAGAGTTGGCCGCAGTTATTCATGCCTTGAAGATTTGGAGACATTATTTATACGGGGTTCATGTGGATATTTATACAGACCACAAGAGCCTCCAGTACATCTTCAGGCAGAGGAAGCTGGACTTGCGACAGAGACGGTGGTTAGAGTTGCTGAAGGATTATGATGTTGATATCCTATACCATCCGGGAAAAGCCAACGTGGTTGCAGATGCTTTGAGTCGTAGATCTATGGGGAGTCTGTCAGAGGTGCAGCCATATAGACAGGACATGGTTCGTCAGATCCATCAGCTAGCGAGCCTTGGGGTTCGGTTGGTCGATACCGATGATAGTGGGGTACGGGTTCGTGAGATTGCCGAGTCTTCCATCGTTGAGGAGGTGAAGAGGCGATAGTATGAGGACCCAGTTATGATACGGTATCGAGATACGGCTCTTCGAGAGGAGAAAAGTTTATTTGAGGTAGCGCCTGATGGGGTGCTAAGATTCGAGGGCTGATTGTGTGTTCCCGATATTGCAGGACTTCGTCAGCAGATTCTGGGGGAGGCACACAGTGATCGTTACTCTATTCATCCGGGGTCGACTAAGATGTACCATGACCTCAGATGTATGTATTGGTGGGATGGCCTGAAGAGGGATGTGGCAGGGTTTGTTGCTCAGTATTCGAATTGTCAGCAGGTCAAGATCGAGCACCAGAAGCTCGGTGGGCTATTGCAGGCGATTGATATTCCGACATGGAAGTGAGAGGTTATCAACATGGATTTTGTTATAGGATTACCTCATACTCAGAGGAAGTGTGATTCCATCTGGGTTATTGTAGACAGGCTGACGAAATCAGCCCACTTTCTTCCAGTCAGGACTACGTATTCGGCTGAGGATTATGCTAGACTGTATATCAGAGAGGTTGTGAGACTGCACGGAGTTCCTATATCTATTATATCAGACAGAGGAGCCCAGTTTATGGCAAACTTCTGGAGGTCTTTCCAGAAGGGGTTAGGGACACATGTGAGTCTCGCATGCGTTTTCATCCTCAAACCGACGACAGCGAGCGTACTATCCGAACACTCGAGGATATGTTGCGGGCTGTGTTATTGATTTCGTGGTAGTCGAGGATCATTTGCCTCTTGTGGAGTTTGCTTATAACAACAGCTACCATTCTAGCATTCAGATGACGCCATATGAGGCTTTGTATGGGCGGAAGTGTAGGTCGTCGATCGATTGGTTCGACGTGGGCGAGGTTCAGTTGGTTGGCCCAGACTTGATTCAGCAGGCTGTGGATAAGGTGAAGCTTATCCAGGAGAGACTGTTAGCAGCTCAGAGTCGGCAGAAGTCTTATGCAGATAATCGGCGTCGACATTTGGAATTTCAGGTAGACGATTGGGTTTTCTTGAAGGTATCACCCATGAAGGGTGTGATGAGGTTCGGAAAGAAGGGGAAACTTAGCCCAATGTACATTGGGCCTTACCAGATTATCTGTAGAGTAGGCAAGGTTGCCTATGAGTTGGATCTGCCATCAGATTTAGAGGCGGTACATCCGGTCTTCCATGTTTCTATGTTTTGGAAGTGTATCGGAGATCCATCGAGAGTTTTCCCAGCTAGCGAGGTCCAGGTGACAGAGGGATTATCGTATGAGGAGAGTCCCATAGTGATACTCGATCGCCAGGTCAGGCGACTGCGGACCAAGGACGTGGCTTCCGTCAAAGTCTTGTGGCGGAATGATAATAGGGAGGAGGTGACTTGGGAAGCAGAGGAGGACATGTTGAGGAAGTATCCTCACTTATTCTCTACACCTTCAAGTAATTCATTTTCCTTACTTGTCAAGTTTTAATTGAAGTATTTTGCGTAAGTGCTATTATGTGGCCACGTGTGGCATTATTGGTATGTAGGGGTTGTAAAAGGAGACAATGTCGCTATCTATAAGATTGACTCCGAAAGAACATTCGGGGACGAATGTTTCTAAGGGGGGAAGAATGTTACACCCCGTAATCCCAGGACATGTATATAAGAACATACGTAAGAAATCAGGATGCTAAAACTTGAGACTCGTAGAATTTATCGGAATTATGGAAATATCGGGAAACGAAATATTGCGACGAATTGGAGGGTGACACGTGTCACCCCCCTTGGTTGGTCTTGGTCGAATTAGACCAAGGGCTAAAAGGTCTTTTGACCAAAGCTTGGATGAACAAGTCTTGCAAGCTCAAGCTTGAGATTATTGACTAAGTCAAAGAGCCCACTTGGCTTGATATTTAAATCTCTTTCATCCAAACCACACAAGTGTATTGATCTAGACCCTCCATTTAATTATATAAGCATACTAGAAGCAAGACAAGTCTTCCACACTTACAAAAATTTCAAGAAAAACTTTGCTCTTGTTCTTGAGCTCTCGGGTTAGGCATCAACAAGAAGAGAAAATTTCGTTTGTGGTTCAATAATCCCAACACTTTAAACCAAGGTTCCTAAGAGTATTGTTATGCCCCGTAGTTCCGGAGTATGTATGTGAGGACGTACGTACAATGTATACGCCCTAATTAGGGTAAGATTGATAGAATTGTTTTCCGACGAAAATTATTCTGAACCTTGTGAAGGAATTTTTACGTTTTCAATATTTTTACGACTATGGAATTTTTCCGAGAGATGAAACATTTTGGACCAATAGGAGGGCGACAAGTGTCACCCTTAGATTGGGCCATGTGGACGAAAATGAGTGGGCAAGTGGGCAAGACAAGTGGCCAAAAGTCTTGCATGGAATTGGAATGGCCTATGTTGGACGATTTTTGTGACATTAGTGGGCAAGTCTTGCATGGTCAAGTCTTGCATGGTCTTGCATGGCTTTTGTAAGACAAGTGTGGAAAGGAACCTACACACATGATCTCTACCTTACACATGTGTTAATCCCAACCCTTGGTTGTGCTATATAAACCCCCTTAGTGGATGAAAATCAGTCACACTTAACATATTACAAGACTTGAAAAACATTTCCTCTCCCTCCTTCTCTATCTTGATTTCGTCCAACCCCTAACCAAATGTTGTCCAAAAATTCTTAAACTTATAAGTGTTCTTACTTAATGTGTTAGGAATATTATTAACCAAGAGTTAGACAATATTTCACACCCCTAGCCTCAAAAACCTTCCCTTGGCCGAGAGTAGGCAGATTTTCGAAACTGTTTTGGGCAGATTTTTTAGTCAAGTTTGGAAGGGAATATCTACTAGCATATAAGGAGTTTTTGGGTGTTTCAAAAGCCTACAATGAAGTTCTTCGAGTCTAGTTTCCAACGCAACAAACCACTCGTCGATAGAATACTGGAGTAGAGAGTTATCGACGTTGCAAGTTCAGCTGACGAAGCAGTAGCTAAAAATCTGGACAGTCACGTTTTTGGGCTATCTTGAGGTAATGAACCTTAACCTCCTTGTGAAGTTGATTTATTATGTATATATGGATATTATACATATATTGGAGGTATATTATGGACTATAAGATATAAAGAAAGATTTGGATCTTGCTAAGAAGTTAACAACAAAGAAACTATAACTTATATAAAGATTGGAATATAAGTTGAAGGACTAATTGGATAAGTATTATTGTAAAAGTTGGCCAAGGACCCCAACTTAAGGACCGTATCTACTTTGGACTTTTTACTTTGGACTTCTTTTACTTATTGTTATTATGAAGGGAGATAGTAAACCGCGTTACCGTTTGGGCGTGTTATCCCCTTCTTTTACTTATTGTTATTATGAAGGGAGATAGTAGACCGCGTTACCGTTTGGGCGTGTTATCCCCTTCTTTACTTATTATTATTATGAAGGAGAGATTGTTAATCGCGTTCCGTTTGGGCGTGTTATCCCCTTCTTTACTTATTATTATTATGAAGGAGAGATTGTTAATCGTGTTCCGTTTGGGCGTGTTATCCCCTTCTTTACTTATTATTGTTATGAAGGAGAGATTGTTAATCGCGTTCCGTTTGGGCGTGTTATCCCCTTCTTTAAATTTCGGTATTATTGCACCTTAATTATAGTATGTTAATTACGGTTATCGGGCCTTGGAAAAGGTGGAAAATTGAGTAGAAACGGGGGAGGTGCTGCCGAATTTTCCGTAGAATAGGGAACCTTGTACTTAGAAATATTCTACGAAAGGATCTAGAAGTTAATAGACGTTTCATGGCCATTATAGGTTGAAGTACTACGAGTAGCGTATTCTACTTGAAGGGTGGAAAAGGCTAGCACGGTTGTAGTACTTTGGAGCGTTTTGCTAATTGTCGATAATCGTCGCGAGGTATGTGAACCTCTTCCTATCCTTTCTAGCATGATTATTTTAAACTATGTAGTACGGTAGACGTACGTGTGTTAAACGAATTTGGTTGGTTTAAAACATAAAGTGTTATAATGGCTTTATGGGAAGTTAATTATAACAACTTTATATAGGTAAAGGAATGGTTTATTGATTTTTAAAAAGATAAGAGACTTGACTTATATTTGACTTGATTTGATATGTGAAGAACTTGAATTGTGTGGAAAGTTGTGAAACCTCATTCGTGAGTAATGAGTACTTGGTTTCGAATAATAATGTTATATTGATTTCGGAAATGAGAATAAGTATCGAACAAACCACTGCAGCGTTAATAAAGGAAAATATATTGACAAATAATTAATTATATTAAAACAAGTAGAAACCTCCATCTGCATAGAAGCTAAGATAAGACAAAATTGTATTACATTTCCTAGATCATGGCTACTTTAATAAGATCATTATAAACAAGTACAAACTTTCTTAAATTCCAAAGTAAGGAACTTGATTTATAAAAGAGAGAGACTTGAGTAATTGAAGTGTTTTTGGTTTAAAAGAAAGGCATGGTTTTGTCTTAAATTAATTTAAAAAGAAGGTATGGAAACTGTTTTGGATTTACTTAAAATGATGGTTACTCTATTTGATACTACGGGTATCGTATGACCTTCGTAAAAGAAATGGATGTCTTTTTGAAAGAATGAAAGTATGTAGTACTTTGGGGTTAAAACCCGGATTTTTGGCATAAAATGAAAGTACCTTGAGTGTGAGTAACTTGCCTATGTTTGCTTGTGATAGCCTTGTTGTGCAAGTGTGGTATCATTATGTTACCGTGTCTTTCGATGGATGGTCCACGGGTATGCGGCCATGATGAGGGTTCGTTTCCCTGTTGATAGTGTTGTTCCATGGACTAGCTCTCCATGAGGTTTCATCACGCAGCTTGGTATCCGTAGTTGGTTTTCGTACTTGCCTGGCCATTGTCGTGATGCAGGAGGTATCCGTAGTTAGCCGTGACTTGCCCGTCGGTGTATGGCGAAGTCTCGTGATGCATGAGGTATCTGGTAGTTGGCTTTCGTACTTGCCCCGATCAGTTGATGATGCGACTTTGGTATCTGGTAGTTAGCCTTCGTACTTGCCCCGGTCATCTTCGTGGTATAGTTGTATAGTATTGTTAGTACGGCTTTGGTATCTGGTAGTTGGCTTTAGTACTTGCCCGGCCATTGTCGTGATGGGAGGTATCGGTAGTTAGCGCCGTACTTGCCCGTCACGGTTTTATGGCGCAGTAGGGCACGATGTTCATGTCTACCACCGGTATTGTTATATCATGATCGCCGGTGAGGAAGGAATTCCCAGGCGTGATTGATGTTGTGGGCGTGAGACCCATTGTTATATTTTGAGTGATGACTTTGAGGGCGTGAGTCCCTGACTTGACACGATTGTTTTAGATTGTGAAATGGTATCTTTTTAGAGACAATGTTGATGTTCATTACTTTTGTTGTTAGCCGGGCTTGTGAAACGCATTTTTGATTGTCATACATGTCTCCTGCTTTATATAAACTATTATGATTTCATTACAGTATTTTCAGTTTCACATACTAGGTACCTGTTGTACTGACCTCCTTCGGGCCGCGTTCATCCGCAGTTGAGGTACGTAGCTGGCGATCCGCTCTTAGGATCACGATTGATTAGGAAAGCTCCATTTCTCCGGAGGCTTTGTATTTTGGTACGTTTTCCTGAGGTCATATACTTTTGTACATTCAGGGGGTATGGCGGGGCCATGTCCCGTCATAGTGATATAAAAACTCTTAGAGGTCTGTAGTACTGTTGTGGGCAGGGTTCGTAAAGGATGTAACTGTTCAAGTTTTGGTTTATATATACATGCCGAAAGGCGACATTTTCTTGGTAAGACTGTTCTTACTCTTTATTGTTCATGTCTTTGTTTTTATATTCCGCTGGTTACTCTGATGTATATCTACTTGGGTGCCCGGGTAAGGCACCAGTCGCGGGCCCGGGAGCGGGTCGTGACAAAAGTGGTATCAGAGCAGTTAGTCCTCGGAAAGTGTGTACAGACCGTGTCTAGTAGAGTCTTGATTATCGGTGTGTTGTGCACCATATCTATAATCAGGAGGCTGCAGGACATTTAGGATTGGTTTCCATTCTTCTCACTCTGAGATCGTGCCTTAGAGCTGTGTTATAAGTTGGACCCCTCTGACGTACCTCTTTTTACCAGTTATGCCTCCACGTAAGGCAACCCGGGCCCAGAAGGGCAAGGCAGCCGAGGGAGCTGCGAGTAGAACACAAAGGAGTACGAGGGCACAGGCCCAACCTTCACCCGAGGTGATACCCCAGACGATGAGTTCCACGACGTCGCCGGCCCCAGCAGAGTTTAGTATAGCGGCAGCAGTTCCTACTGCGGCCATGATATATGAGCCTTCAGTTCCACGACCGGGAACAGGGAATATGGATTACAAAGGGATGGCTCAGTTACTAGCTAGGATTTTAGCAAACAGAGAGTATATAGTGCGCCGATATATCACGGGTCTAGACGATTATCTAGTAAAGGGGTGTACAATAGTAGCTCTTCAGTCAGGCATGGACATTGCCCGCGTACAGGCTTATGCGCAGCAGAATGAGGAGCGTAAAGATCGACGAATTAAGCAAGACCAGCAGAAGAGGGTCATGTCACGACCCGTTCCGGGGCCCGTGACTGGTGCCTTACCCCGGGCACCCTAGTGATACAACATCAGAGTAATCAGCGGAACATAAAGACAATACATGAAACCAATGTAATAAGACAGTGAAATAAGAAGACAGGCTAACCAAAAACGGTTACCGTCAGTATATATAAATAACAATTTGAACAGTTACATCCCTTTCTACCACTCTGCCCATAACAGTACTACAGACCTCTAAGAATGATATGACAACAACGACGGGACAGGGCCCCGTCATACCCCTGAATGTAAGCACCTACAATCAACAGGGGACTATACCAAGATAAGCCTCCGGAGGAACGGAGCTTCCCAAACGCTGAACTGTGACCCTAAGAGCGAGGATCAACGACTGGTGTACCTTTACCTGCGGCATGAACGCAGCCCCCCGAAGGAGGTCAGTACAACAGGTACCAAGTATGTGAAACTGAAAATACATACTGTAAATGAAATCATAGTAGTCTAAATAAAGCAGGAGACATGTATGATAACCAAACTACAGTTCACAATAAATCAGCAGTCATGTCAAGTCAGGGACTCACGCCCTCAAGCCATCACAATAGAACCATACGGGGTAAGTACGAAGGCATAGCCGACTACTAAGACCCATAGTACCAAAAATGCCATAAATTATATCACGAGGTCTTTCTAGACCGCACCACATGATCGAAGCTGGCCACTCACCCGCAATATCATTGTGCGCGTCTATCCCTGGAACTCCCGCAGCTCCGCATAGGTCACACACGGACCCGCATGAGGTATTCCTCGAATCATGGTCCTGCATCACCGAGGTATACCTCGCATCGGCGCAGTAACCGTCGGTATCCGCCTAGGCTCCCGCAGCGCGCAGAGTCTCAAAAGACCGCATAGTCTCAACAGACCGCATAGGAATCCCGCGTCAGGCTAAACACCGGAATGATCAATCTCGGAGCTCCGACTCCGCATAGTCACGAGGACCGTGATAGGCCGTATAGACCGCATCGGGTGGCAAGCCCTCGGTATAATAAGTCAAGGGGGTATGTGATACAATAACAGTACAACGGGCTTAACGTTTGACAACGTAAGCACAACAAGAGTGACCCCCTTACATAATAATCACAAGATACTAACACACGTAGCATCCTAACATGCTTACTTATCAAATCAACAAGAAAGTATTACAAGGCTATCACAAACCAATACAATCAAGTTATTCACACAAGGTACTTTCTACTAACAAGTTTGGGTACCTATCCCCAAAGTACTTCATACATTAAATCTTTAAAAGATACGTTACTTCACAAAAACCACACAATACCCGTAGTATATGAAAATAGAGTGATTATCTTTTTAAAGTAAATCAATTACTTCTCTTTGTAAAATCAAGTAGCAACATTCTTTTCCAATGTTCAAGTTTGCCTAATTTCCAATGTTCAAGTTTCTCGTTTTAGAAAGGTTTCGTAGTTCATAGTCTTATTCATTTAAGAATATAATTCTCCTTTAAAACAATCTGAGAAACATAAGCCTTATATGTGAGTAGGATATTCTTGTTTATAACAATCTTATTACAACAGCCATGATCTAGGAAATATCATTTTGTCTCATCTTAGCTTCTATGCAGATGGAAGTTTCTACTGGTTTTAATAATACTTAATTATTAAAAACATTTCCTTTTATTAACGCTGCAGTGGTTTGTCGATACACATTCTGATTTCCAAAATCAAGAAACATTCTTAAGCCGTTATACCTAACTTTCCATAAAGCTAGTATAACTCTTAAGTTTTCTAAAAAAATCAAGTATTACCTCTTCTTTCAAAATGATTCAAAAATCTTTTGAAATACTTCAAGTTCTTTATTAACACATAACAAGCCAGTTATAGTTCAAATCAGTTACCTTTTAAAAGCCACAAGTATTTTCTTACCAACATAAAGCCGTTATAACCAACTTCCCATAAAGCCGTTATAACACTTTATGTTTTAAACCAATCAAATACATTTAGCACGTATACGCTCTACCGCACTACATAGTTCACACATATCATGCTAGAAGAGATAGGAAGAGGTTCACATACCGCGACGAGTATCGACTAATAGCAAAACGCTCAAGTACTTCCAATCGCGCTACTCTTTTGCCAAGTAGATCGCGCCACACGTAGTACTTCAACCTATAAGGCCACGCGCGCTTATTAACATTTAGATCCGCCGTAGAACATTCTACGAAAATTCGGCAGACCTCCCCGCAATGGCGTAAATCTCTCCTCTATCGTAGGCTACCAAGCCAACCGGGGTTATACGTTAATCCGGACGTGCAATTCTACCTCACGTAAAAGCTACACAAGTCTCAGTAATACGATCTATGTAAATACTGATTCAAGACTCTTCTTCGAAAAGCTTTCTAATAATTCATGCGTAAGTCAAAAGACAATTCCGATAACAACGTTCATTCTATATATAGTATACTTCAACTATATAGTCTAACAATCATGTAATTTCCAATTACAATAGAGGACAAGATATTTACCTCGATAAGCCCATAATTATCCGAGTTTAAATGTCGATCCCGAGCAAGGTTTAGCTCCTACTCCGCTCAGGCCGCTCCAAACAACCCTTAGAAGTTCTAACCAACTTCTACTTATTACTCCAACTAACCATGGAGATTTTCCTTAGGGTTTCGGTTTTGTGACGGAAGGGAAGTATAATAGTATTTCTGGGCTTTTCGTATAAGTATAACCTTAGAATACTACAAGGTATACGGCTAAGGTAATTTGGGCATTATAACAATACTTTTGAGAGTATTTCTAACAAGAGGGGGGGTATTATACGAAGACAACTAGGCTAGGGGTACCCAGGCTAGCACCACACGGAGGGAGGGCTCTCGGCCCAGGGGGAGGGGGATGGTGTTGGACGAGAACACTACTAAGAGAGGGGGAGGATTTTAACACTTAGAAATATTTTAGGAATGGATGAAGAAGTCATCAAAGAGGGGGGTATTTATAGGTCTAGCAAAGGCCAACCAATGGCCAAGATCTTGCCAAGTGCAAGGCAAGTGTAGGGCCAAGATCTTGCCAAGTGCACCTTAACCAACTACACACAAAATATCCTACCAACCCTTGACCACTTTAACCACACTTTCGGCCACCCCTTTACCGCCCAAGCCTAACCAATGAGAGGGTGACAAGTGTCGCCCTCTTGTTGGTCCAAAATGTTTCGTCTCTCGGAAAAATCCGCAAAAAATAAAAATGGCATAGCCGGAATTTTCCCTACGAAAGCTGTGGAAACGTTTCGTCGAAAAACGACTCTAACCGGGTGTTGTGAACAAAAATAATTCGGCCAAGCCTTAATTACAAGTTCAAATTTTCTACGTACGTCCTTACGTACATACTCTGGAAATACGGGGTATAACATTCTCCCCTCCTTAGAAACATTCGTCCCGAATGTTCCTTCTAGGTCTCGAAACAAACGTGCGCCAGTATAGTCTTCACTACTATACTTACGAGAACAATCCTGTCACACATGGCCACCGAAACAACTGCGCAAAAATACTTATATCCAAGTCCACGAGGAAGCACCTCTAACATCATAAAGCATACCACTTTTGTCACTTTGCCGCGAGGTTCTAGTGTCACTCCGGCGACCCAACAAATGGTACCGGGCTGCATGCGATCCCTGAGGCTGTCGTATACTCGAACTCTTACCACATTTCTGATACTTCTTCAGTTTCCAAAACTCGGGGTTACTATCTCTAACGTGGTCATTATTAACTGGGAACACTCTGGATGGATCTCCGATACTTTCCTGATCATATCAATACGAAAGACCGGACGTACTGCCTCCCAAGTCGGACGGCAAATGCTAACATATAGGCAACCTGGCCTATTCTTCACATGAACTCAAAAGGGCCCAAAGTAACTCGGGCTAAGTTCCCTCTGTTTTCCAAAACTCGTCACACCCAACCCGGGGTGGTACTTTCAAGAAGACCGACCGTCAACCTGAACTCTAAGCGCCGTCGCCGATTATCCGCACGATTTCTCTGAGCTGCCAGAACCTCTTCTAGACAAGCTTTACCCTATCCACAGTCTGCTGGAAAAAAGCCTGAACCAACCATTTGAATCTTGCCAACATCGAACCAATCGACCGGCGACTTACACATCCGCCCCTACAAGGCTTTATAAGGCGACATCCGAACACTGAAATGGTAGCTTAAACACTCCCTCCACAGGAGACAACAATCCCACAACTACCCCCGAAATCCACACACCGCCCGAGGCGAACGCGGTCGAGACTCACCTGAGTTCTTAACCCGCTTGGTAAAACTTCCGAAACCAAAAACAGTGCACTGGACTCCACTGTCGCCATAAGGTGAAGGTAGGCACGCCGTGCGACCTTACAACCTTTTCGATATATCATCTCGCATAGCCCTGCCGAGTAAACGGTCTTTGCTAGAAGACAAGACGGTGACCTCTCGCCGGCCATCGGTCGAATCGTCCACGACCAGACGTTGGTTAACTAAACTCGCCTAACACCTCGTGACCTACCACAAGGGACCACCACAACCGACCCGCACCAAACAGGCGGGTTGACCCGCATGGCCTCAACCCTACCCGGCATCGCGCAAAACACTAGCTCCCCGATCCGGAACAATTTCACAAATCACATTACGAAAACCTAGCGGTCTTCCTAGCTCGACTACCCTCTTTCAAATCACGCTATTCAGGGACCTATCCCACAAACATAGCTCACGTGCACTATGCACTCCGATAAGGATCAAACATAACACTACACCTATACTCGAGATGGCCTTACCTCTAAGGTCTCTACGTATAAAACTCTAAGGCTCACACCTTCTATCCCCAAAATCTTACTCTGTTAACCCACCATGATTTCTAATCACAACTAACACACCGCTATCGAACATAGCACTTAAGGTGTACTCACCTTATCACACATCTGAGATCTCTGAGGTTAAGGATATATCTATATCTCTGTTTCACTCCCTTAGTCGTTCTAATCAAACACCCTCAGTAGGCATATTAGGGAGATGACGAACTACCCACCGATCTGAAGGTGAGTCCTCCTACTAGGACATCCTTTCGACACACGGCCACGGCGCAGTAAAACAAGTACCAACTAAAGAGGACATTCCCGGGATGACGTGCATACGCTGCGAATCTTGGGAAAAAACTGAATCGGTGTTGGAACCTACGTGTAGCGTGAACGGAAGCTCGAGCTCGACCAACTCCTGCATACCCCGAACGCCCTGAACCCTGTGGAGGACCTTTCTGCCCTGGTGGATGCGCATAATCTAATCTTTGGCAGGCGACTCGCCGCATGAGTTACCAAAGGACCTTGCTACTCGGCCTCTTCGCGTCCTTGGTTAACCCGCCGATCTACGCGTTTCTCGGCTGCTTGCATAAGCCCGCATACGTGCCATGCTCAAGCCTAATCAAGAACTTACTATTGCACAACCTTTGATATTCATCAAGACTCGCGGTATATCGGTATACTCTCCGTAGTCAAATCCATAGTTAGTAATGTGGTCGCCTCTTGAAATCTATATTCTGTTCGGTGCGTGGGCGAAGGTTCAAATATCATGGCCGCAGTAGGAACTGCCGCCGTGCTAAACTCTCAAGCAGTGACGCCGCAAAACTCCCCGAATGAAGCACCACCCGGTGATGATTGGGCTGTGCCCGCGTAACCTCTCAGACTTACTCGCAGCTCCTCGGCCGCCTTGCCTCTGGGCCCGGGTTGCCTACGCGAGGCATAGCGGTAAGGAAAGAAATACGTTAGAGGTCCAACTTACAACACGGCTCTAAGGCACGATCTCGAGTGAGAAGAAATAGAAACCAATCCTAAATATCCTATAGCCTCACGATTATTGGTGTGGTGCACAACACACCGATAATCAAGACTCTTGGATCGATGCAGCAGACACTTTCCGAGGATTAATCGCTCGATACCACTTTTGTCACGACCCGTTCGGGGCGTGGATCGTGCCTTACCGGGCACCCTAGTGATACAACATCAGTAATCGTGAACATAAAGACAATACATGAAACCAATGTAATAAGACAGTGAAATAAGAAAAGCAACCAAAAACGGTTACCGTCGGTATATATAAATAACAATTTGAGCGATTACATCCCTTTCTACCACTGCCCGCATGTACTACAGACTCTAAGAATGATATGACAACAAGGACGGGGGGGCCGTCATACCACGAATGTAGCACCTACAATCAGCGGGACTATACGAAGATAAGCCTCGGAGGAACGGAGCTTCCCAAACGCCGAAATGTGACCCTAGAGCGAGGATCAACGGCGGTGTACCTTTACTGCGGCATGACGCAGCCCAAGGGCGAGGTCGATAACAGTACCAAGTATGTGGCCCGAAAATACATAACGTAAATGAAATCATAGTAGTCTAAATAAAGCGGGAGACATGTATGATAACCAAACTACGATTCACAATAAATCGTGATCGTATGTCAAGTCAGGGACTCACGCCCTCAAGCCATCACAATAGAACCATACGGGGTAAGTACGAAGGCATAGCCGACTACTAAGACCCACAGTACCAAAAATGCCATAAATTATATCACGAGGTCTTTCTAGACCGCACCACATGATCGAAGCTGGCCACTCACCCGCAATATCATTGTGCGCGTCTATCCCTGGAACTCCCGCAGCTCCGCATAGGTCACACACGGACCCGCATGAGGTATTCCTCGAATCATGGTCCTGCATCACCGAGGTATACCGCATCGAAGGCAGCTAACCCTCGGTATCCGCCTAGGCTCCCGCAGCCCGCATAGTCTCAAAAGACCGCATAGTCTCAACAGACCGCATAGGGAATCCCCCGCATCAGGCTAAACACCCGGAATGATCAATCCTGGAGCTCCCGCACTCCGCATAGTCACGAGGACTGCATAGGCCGTATAGACCCGCATCAAGGGTGGCAAGCCCTCGGTATAATAAGTCAAGGGGGTATGTGATACAATAACAGTACAACGGGCTTAACGTTTGACAACGTAAGCACAACAAGAGTGACCCCCTTACATAATAATCACAAGATACTAACACACGTAGCATCCTAACATGCTTACTTATCAAATCAACAAGAAAGTATTACAAGGCTATCACAAACCAATACAATCAAGTTATTCACACAAGGTACTTTCTACTAACAAGTTTGGGTACCTATCCCCAAAGTACTTCATACATTAAATCTTTAAAAGATACGTTACTTCGCAAAAACCACACAATACCCGTAGTATATGAAAATAGAGTGATTATCTTTTTAAAGTAAATCAATTACTTCTCTTTGTAAAATCAAGTAGCAACATTCTTTTCCAATGTTCAAGTTTGCCTAATTTCCAATGTTCAAGTTTGCCTAATTTCCAATGTTCAAGTTTCTCGTTTTAGAAAGGTTTCGTAGTTCATAGTCTTATTCATTTAAGAATATAATTCTCCTTTAAAACAATCTGAGAAACATAAGCCTTATATGTGAGTAGGATATTCTTGTTTATAACAATCTTATTACAATGATGATCTAGGAAATATCATTTTGTCTCATCTTAGCTTCATGCGGATGGAAGTTTCTCGGTTTTAATAATACTTAATTATTAAAACATTTCCTTTATTAACGTAGCGATGGTTTGTCGATACACATTCGATTTCCAAAATCAAGAAAACATTCTTAAGCCGTTATACCTAACTTTCCATAAAGCTAGTATAACTCTTAAGTTTTCTAAAAAAATCAAGTATTACCTCTTCTTTCAAAATGATTCAAAATCTTTTGAAATACTTCAAGTTCTTTATTAACACATAACAAGCCGCTTATAGTTCAAATCGATTACCTTTTAAAAGCCACAAGTATTTTCTTACCAACATAAAGCCGTTATAACAACTTCCCATAAAGCCGTTATAACACTTTATGTTTTAAACCAATCAAATACATTTAGCACATGTCGTCTACCGCTACATAGTTCACACATATCATTCTAGAAGAGATAGGAAGAGGTTCACATACCTCGCGACGAGTATCGACTAATAGCAAAACGCTCAAGTACTTCCAACCGCTTGGCTACTCCTTTAAGCCAAGTAGATCGCGCCACACGTAGTACTTCAACCTATAAGGCCACAAGGCGCTTATTAACATTTAGATCGCCGTAGAACATTCTACGAAAATTCGGCAAGACCTCCCCGCACATGGCGTAAATCTCCTCATCTATCGGGCCGCTACCAAGCCAACCAGGGGGTTATACGTTAATCCGGACGTGCACAATTCTACCTCACGTAAAAGCTACACAAGTCTCATTGTAATACTGATCCCATGTAAATCTGATTCGACTCTTCTTTCGAAAGGTTTCTTATAAGTCCGGCTTAAGTCAAAAGACATTGCCGATAACAATGTTCAGTTCTATATATAGTATACTTCAAATATATAGTCTAACAATCATTTAATTTCCAATTTCAATATAGGTAGAATATATTTTCCTCGATAAGCCCATAATTATCCGAGTTTTAATGTCGATCCTGAGCAAGTTTTAGCTCCTACTCAGTGCGCTCAGGCCGCTCCAAACAACCCTTAGAAGTTCTAACCAACTTCTACTTATTACTCCAACGAACCATGGAGATTTTCCTTAGGGTTTCGGTTTTGTGACTAAGGAAGTATAATAGTATTTGGGCTTTTCAGATAAGTATAACCTTAGAATACTACAAGGTATCTGGCTAAGGTAATTTGGGCATTATAACAATACTTTTGAGAGTATTTCTAACAAGAGGGGGTATTATACGAAGACAACTAGGCTAGGGGGTACCCACGCCTAGCACCACAAGGAGGGGAGGGCTCTCGGCCAAGGGGAGGGGATGGTGTTGGGCGAGAACACTACTAAGAGAGGAGGATTTTAACACTTAGAAATATTTTAGGAATGGATGAAGAAGTCATCAAAGAGGGGTATTTATAGGTCTAGCAAAGGCCAACCAATGGCCAAGATCTTGCCAAGTGCAAGGCAAGTGTAGGGCAAGATCTTGCCAAGTGCACCTTAACCAACTACACACAAAATATCCTACCAACCCTTGACCACTTTAACCACACTTTGGCCACCCCTTTACCGCCAAGCCTAACCAATGAGAGGGTGACAAGTGTCGCCTCTTGTTGGTCCAAAATGTTTCGTCTCTCGGAAAAATCCGCAAAATAAAAATGGCATAGCGGAATTTTCCCTACGAAAGTCGTGGAAACGTTTAGTCGAAAACGACTCTAACCGTGTTGTGAACAAAAATAATTCGGCCAAGCCTTAATTACAAGTTCAAATTTTCTACGTCGTCCCCACGTACATACTGGAAATACGGTATATAGCAGTCGGGACAACAGGTCCTTTGGTGACTTTCGAGGCGGCGGCCTCGCCAAGACTAGTTATGCCCTCCGCGATTCGAGTAGTCCTCCACGAGCTTGAGCGTTCGGAGTATGCAGGAGTTGGTCAGAGCTCCAGGGTTTTTGGTTCACAGATTTACATAGGTTCTAGCGGCCATTGATTTCCCTCAGTGTTCACTATGTGGTGGGCGTCATTCCGGGAAATATCGTCTTTTTACTAATGCCTGTTTTACCTGCGGCCGTCAGGGCCATGTGAGGAGAGAATGTCCTAGAAAGAGGGAAACAGGTGGGATAACTCACGATTCTGGATTGATGGTTCGGAGAGAAGTGGTGTTAGCTGAGGAGGCCACCCTTTCGGTGTGGCCGTTGTGGTAGGTGTCATTGTGGGGAGTGTCGTACTACTTCGACAGCTTGTTATGCTTGCGGCCAGCAGGGCCATTTTGCGAGAAATTATCCAACCAGAGGTAGCGCGGATGTAGGGACTCAGCCTTCGGGATCGATGGCTGGTTCATCACCTTATATAGCTATCGCCGTGAGCGGGATTTGGATTAGAGTGACAAAGGGAAAGTAAAGCAATAGTTATAGGTATACCCTTAACCCTCTAGAGACTAGTATGCGTGATATGATGACCTAATGTTAAGTGTTATGTTGGGATAAGCACTGTGTAAAATTGTGATTTAGAGAACATGGTTAGTTGAAAAGGTAAGTTTAGGGGAAGGGAAATTATGAGCCTTAGAATTTATAACAGTTGAGACCAAGACCTTAGATGTAAGGCCGTCTTGAGTAAAAGATTTTACGGTTAGTCTTTGTCGGAGTGCATAGTATACGTGGAGTATTTGTGTGATAAATCCATGGGTAGTTTGAGATAGAAGTGGTAGCTTTCATGACCTGAATATTGAGATTGTTCCGGACCGGGAACAAGAGTTTAGTACAAAGTGGTTCGGGTTGAGGCCATATCGCGGGTCAACCCGCAGCCCGGATTAAGGTGGGGTCAGTTTGAGGTAGTCCCGCTAGGTGATAGGATCACAAGGGTGTTAGGCCCAAGTTTAGATAACCATCGTGCGAGTTCGTGGATGCGTTCGACCAGTAGTCGGGCCGATGAGGTCAGCCCATCTTATCTTTTAGTCAGGACTGTTTACTCGGCGGAGGGTTATGCGAGATGTTTATATCAGGAAGGTTGTAAGGCTGCACGGGGTTCCTACTTTTATTTTATGACAGGCAGTGGAGCCCACTTTACGGCTATTTTTTTTTTCTGGAGGTTTTACCAGACGAGGTTAGGAACTCAGGTGAGTCTCAGTATTGCATTCACCCTCGGGCCGACAGACAAACAACACGTTTTATCCAGACATTTGAGGATAGGTTACGGGCCAGTGTTTTGATTTCGGGGGAGCGGTGAGGATTATTTGCCTCGTGTTGAGTGGGTATTATAATAGCTACCATTTCAGTGTTCGGGTGTCGCCTTATGAAGCCTTGTATGGGCGGAAGTATAGGTTGCCGGTCGATTGGTTCGATGTTGGCAAAGTCCAGATGGTTGGTCCATACTTGATTCAGCAGAATGAGGATAAGGCGAAGCTTATCCAGAGGAGGTTATTAGCAGCTCAGAGTCAACCGAAGTCTTGCGGATAATCGGCGTCAACACTTGGAGTTCATGTTGACGGTGGGTCTTCTTGAAGGTACCACCCCGGAAGGGTGTGACGAGATTTGGAAAGCAGGGGAAACTTAGCCCGAGGTACTTTGGGCCTTTCAGATCGTTTGTAGAATAGGCCAGGTTGCCTATAAGTTAGCACTGCCGTCCGACTTAGGAGGCAGTACGTCCGGTCTTTCATGTTGCTATGATTCGGAAGAGTATCGGAGATTCATCCAGAGTATTCCCAGTTAATGACAACCAAGTTGAAGATAGTAACCCCGAGATTTCGCAAACTGAAGCGATGACAGAAATGTGATACGTATACTAGAAAGAGTTCGAGTATACGAGGAGGGTACGACGAGAAAGAAAAGAGGCGAAGATGTGTTAAGAAGATAGAAGTGTTCCTTTTAGGAAGTAAAGATGTGAATGGAGTATCCTTTGGACTATGGGTGGAGCTAATAGTATTGTTATACGCTTTAGAGATGATTCTTCGTTGGCTCGGATGTGAGTTTTTGCGCATACGTTGTGTTGTGGCCATGAGTGGCATAATTGGTTTCGTTAGTATAGAGGGAAGACTATACCGGCACAGGTATGTTTTGAGACTTAGAAGGAACATTCGGGACGAATTTTTCTAAGGGGGGGAGAATGTTATGCCCCGTAGTTCCGGAGTATGTATGTGAGGACGTATGTACAATGTATACGCCCTAATTAGGGTAAGATTGATAGAATTGTTTTCCGACGAAAATTATTCCGAACCTTGTGAAGGAATTTTTACGTTTTCAATATTTTTACGACTATGGAATTTTTCCGAGAGATGAAACATTTTGGACCAATAAGAGGGCGACAAGTGTTACCCCTAGATTGGGCCATGTGGACGAAAATGAGTGGGCAAGTGGGCAAGACAAGTGGCCAAAAGTCTTGCATGGCATTGGCATGGCCTATGTTGGACGATTTTTGTGACATTAGTGGGCAAGTCTTGCATGGTCAAGTCTTGCATGGTCTTGCATGGCTTTTGTAAGACAAGTGTGGAAAGGAACCTACACACATGATCTCTACCTTACACATGTGTTAATCCCAACCCTTGGTTGTGCTATATAAACCCCCTTAGTGGATGAAAATCAGCCACACTTAACATATTACAAGACTTGAAAAACATTTCCTCTCCCTCCTTCTCTATCTTGATTTCGTCCAACCCCCCCTCCCCTAACCAAATGTTGTCCAAAAATTCTTAAACTTATAAGTGTTCTTCCTTAATGTGTTAGGAAGATTATTAACCAAGAGTTAGACAAGATTTCACACCCCTAGCCTCAAAAACCTTCCCTTGACCGAGAGTAGGCAGATTTTCGAAACTGTTTTGGGCAGATTTTTTAGTCAAGTTTGTAAGGGAATATCTCCTAGCATATAAGGAGTTTTTGGGTGTTTCAAAAGCCTAAAATGAAGTTCGTCGAGTCTAGTTTCCAACGCAACAAACCACTCGTCGATAGGATACAGGAGTAGAGAGTTATCCACGTTGCAAGTTCAGCTGACGAAGCAGTAGCTAAAAATCTGGACAGTCACGTTTTTGGGCTATCTTGAGGTAATGAACCTTAACCTCCTTGTGAAGTTGATTTATTATGTATATATGGATATTATACATATATTGGAGGTATATTATGGACTATAAGATATAAAGAAAGATTTGGATCTTGCTAAGAAGTTAACAACAAAGAAACTATAACTTATATAAAGATTGGAATATAAGTTGAAGGACTAATTGGATAAGTATTATTGTAAAAGTTGGCCAAGGACCCCAACTTAAGGACCGTATCTACTTTGGACTTTTTACTTTGGACTTCTTTTACTTATTGTTATTATTAAGGGAGATAGTAAACCGCGTTACCGTTTGGGCGTGTTATCCCCTTCTTTTACTTATTGTTATTATGAAGGGAGATAGTAGACCGCGTTACCGTTTGGGCGTGTTATCCCCTTCTTTACTTATTATTATTATGAAGGAGAGATTGTTAATCGCGTTCCGTTTAGGCGTGTTATCCCCTTCTTTACTTATTATTATTATGAAGGAGAGATTGTTAATCGCGTTACGTTTGGGCGTGTTATCCCCTTCTTTACTTATTATTGTTATGAAGGAGAGATTGTTAATCGCGTTCCGTTTGGGCGTGTTATCCCCTTCTTTAAATTTCGGTATTATTGCACCTTAATTATAGTATGTTAATTACGGTTATCGGGCCTTGGAAAAGGTGGAAAATTGAGTAAAAACGGGGGAGGTGCTGCCGAATTTTCCGTAGAATAGGGAACCTTGTACTTAGAAATATTCTACGAAGGGATCTAGAAGTTAATAGGCGTTTCATGGCCATTATAGGTTGAAGTACTACGAGTAGTGTATTCTACTTGAATGGTGGAAAAGGCTAGCACGGTTGTAGTACTTTGGAGCGTTTTGCTAATTGTCGATAATCGTTGCGAGGTATGTGAACCTCTTCCTATCCCTTCTAGCATGATTATTTTAAACTATGTAGTACGGTAGACGTACGTGTGCTAAACGAATTTGGTTGGTTTAAAACATAAAGTGTTATAATGGCTTTATGGGAAGTTAATTATAACAACTTTATATAGGTAAAGGAATGGTTTATTGATTTTTAAAAAGATAAGAGACTTGACTTATATTTGACTTGATTTGATATGTGAAGAACTTGAATTGTGTGGAAAGTTGTGAAACCTCATTCGTGAGTAATGAGTACTTGGTTTCGAATAATAATGTTATATTGATTTCGGAAATGAGAATAAGTATCGAACAAACCACTGCAGCGTTAATAAAGGAAAATATATTGACAAATAATTAATTATATTAAAACAAGTAGAAACCTCCATCTGCATAGAAGCTAAGATAAGACAAAATTGTATTACATTTCCTAGATCATGGCTACTTTAATAAGATCATTATAAACAAGTACAAACTTTCTTAAATTGCAAAGTAAGGAACTTGATTTATAAAAGAGAGACTTGAGTAATTGAAGTGTTTTGGTTTAAAAGAAAGGCATGGTTTTGTCTTAAATTAATTTAAAAGAAGGTATGGAAGCTGTTTGGATTTACTTAAAATGATGGTTACTCTATTTGATACTACGGGTATCGTATGACCTTAAAAGAAAGAAATGGATGTCTTTTGAAAGAATGAAAGTATGTAGTACTTTGGGGTTAAAACCGGATTTTGGCATAAAATGAAAGTACCTTGAGTGTGAGTAACTTGCCTATGTTTGCTTGTGATAGCCTTGTTGTGCAAGTGTGGTATCATTATATTCGAAGTGTCTTTCGATGGATGGTCCACGGGTATGCGGCCATGATGAGGTTCGTTTCCTGTTGATAGTGTTGTTCCGTGGACTAGCTCTCCATGAGGTTTCTTGATCACGAGCTTGGTATCCGGTAGTTGGTTTCGTACTTGCCGGTCATTGTCGTGATGCGGGAGGTATCGGTAGTTAGCCGTACTTGCCGTCGGTGTATGGCGAAGTCTCGTGATCGTAGGTATCGGTAGTTGGCTTCGTACTTGCCGTCGATTGATGATCGACTTTGGTATCCAGTAGTTAGCCGTACTTGCCGGTCATCTTCGTGGTATAGTTGTATAGTATTTTTAGTACGGCTTTGGTATCTGGTAGTTGGCTTTCGTACTTGCCCCGGTCATTGTCGTGATGCAGGAGGTATCTGTAGTTAGCCGTACTTGCCGTCACGGTTTTATGCGAGTAGGGCCTGATGTTCATGTCTACCCCCTGGTATTGTTATATCATAGACTGCCGGCAGTGAGGAAGGAATTCCACGGGCGTGATTGATGTTGTGGGCGTGAGACCCATTGTTATATTTTGAGTGATGACTTTGAGGGCGTGAGTCCCTGACTTGACACGATTGTTTTAGATTGTGAAATGGTATCTTTTTAGAGACAATGTTGATGTTCATTACTTTTGTTGTTAGCCGGGCTTGTGAAACGCATTTTTGATTGTCATACATGTCTCGCTTTATATAAACTATTATGATTTCATTCTGATATTTTGATTTCACATACTAGGTACTGTTATCGACCTCCTTGGGGGTTGCGTTCATGCGCGAGTTGAGTCGTAGCTGGCGATCCGCGCTCTTAGGATCACTGTTGATTCTGGAAAGCTCCATTTCTCGGAGGCTTTGTATTTTAGTGCAGTTCCTCGAGGTCATATACTTTTATACATTCGGGGTATGGCGGGGCCTGTCGTCATAGTGATTTAAAAACTCTTAAGTGCATGTAATCTTTGTTGTGGGCAGGGTTCGTAAAGGATGTAACTGTTCAAGTTTTGGTTTATATATACATGCCGAAAGGCGATATTTTCTTGGTTAGACTGTTCTTACTCTTTATTGTTCATGTCTTTGTTTTTATATTCCGCTGGTTACTCTGATGTATATCTACTTGGGTGCCTGGGTAAGGCACCAGTTGCGGGCCCGGGAGCGGGTCGTGACAAGTATTGTAAGGATATCTCAATAGAAAGATCCCGGAAAAGTTTCGTTTTTGCATTAGTCGCAAGGTGAAAACCTAAGTCGCTTTCATAGGTTTTGTTTGGAAATTGAAGGGAAGTTGTTTGTGAACTTCTACGGGCTTCAAATGGCGGATTGAAGTGTCAAGGAAATGAGCTAAGTTGCTACGGAGCGACTTCGGATCTTGAAGTTGGATTAAGGCTTGTCAAGGTAACAATCTTGTTCTCTTAGTGTTATAAGATTACATATTGTTGTAGTTATGGATATAAACAAGCATGAGATATATATTGAAGATTAAAATGTTATGGAATATTTGGATGGAATCCGAAAGTTGCATGTTTAACCTTAAGATTGTAATTCGATTTAGTTATTAGTTTTAGTCGTCGCATGTCATATAAGGAAAGGATTGTAGTTGTTATTATCGATTGCGGCTATATAACATGTTAGACTAAACAACTTGGATTGAAAAAAAAAATGGAAAAGACTTTGTGTTGTAGTACATTGAATTGCCGAGAATGACATTGAATTATTGGACTAATTTGATATCAATTGTGGGGCAGAATTTTACACATCCTGTTAGGCGTGTAATCCCCTTTTTGTTAGCTACATCGTTGAGCCTTAAATGTGGCATGTTTGGCTATTGAATTCGGACCTTGAAAAAGGTGGAAAAGTACGTAGAAACAAAGGAAGTACTGCCCAATTTTCCGTAGAATAAGTGACTTCACACTTAGAATATTCTACGTTTGAAGCTAGAAGTTAATAGACGTATTATGGTCATTATAGGTTGACATACTACGTACGACATATTGGACTTAGAAAGTGGATTGAACCGAAGAGGTATGTGGAACTTTTCTTATCTCTTGAGCATGCGTAGTTATAAATGTATAGTACGGTAGACGTACGAGCTTTAAATGAATTCAGTTTCAGTTGGTATCCTTGACTTGTTTTAAGAATGTCCAAGTTGGTTGAATTAGAGAACTAACTCACTTGTTTTTAAAAGGATAAAAATGTCTTAGTGTCTAAAGCATAAAGTTAGTATAACAGCTTTATGATGAGTTGGTTATAATAACTTTATGGAAAGTTAAAAGAATGATTTACTCTAGTGATGTAAATAAAGATAAATGACTTGAAATGAAGAAAGACAAATTAATTTAAAGGCATCAATTGCTTAAAGTTTTAAAGTAAAAAGTCACTTGGTTTAGAAGCTTATAAATGTATTTCTAAAAAGGTATTGTGACTTGTATTGAAAAGTAGATATGACTTGATACTACGGTTATTAGTATCTTGGAGTTTTATACGAAAAAGAGTCATTTTAAAAGAATAGAAGTACGTAGTACTTTGGGTTAAATTCCCGGATCGTTCATGATACGATAGTGCCTTAAGTTAAAAGAAATGAGAGTGTATGCTAATTAAGTCAAATGAGAAGTTAAGAGGTTTCTTAACTTGTTTATGTTATTTATAGTAGCCGATTGTGCTTGTGATATATTGTTCATTACGGGGTCATTCCCCGGGTGAAATAGTCCTATGCGGGGCGGACCAGTCCTATGCGAGGAAATTACCTCATGCGGGTCCATACGGCCTATGCGGGTGAAATAGTCCCAGGAGTAGGATTGTGTGATAATACACGGGCGGATGATCCTAGGTTAATCACAGGCTTCCTATTTTAAGAACCGGAAATGTATATTTTGTTACTCTCATTGTTAGTAAGGCACAATATATTGTTAATTTGATTATCATACATGTCTCCGGCTTTATTTTAGACTTATGATGTAAATTCTGATATTTTCGATTTACATACTTGTACATATTGTGTCTTGACCCCCTTTCTCGGAAGTGCGTTAAATCTGCGGTAGGGGTAAGTAGGTGGTGGATCCTCACTCTTAGGATCACTGATCAGGTGTCAGAAGCTCCATTTCTCCGGAGGCTTGTCTTTTGGTACGGTTTCCCTGATGTTGTATATTTATGTACATTCGGGTATGTGAGGCCCTGTCGAATCGCGATTGTTATTCTTAAGTGCATGAGTCATATCTTTTGGATTGGGTTGTAAGAACAAATATGTAACTGTTTTTTTTTTGTTATGTATATTTCACGGAAGGTGGCCTTATCGACTAGCCTGTTGATATTTACTGTCTAGTATTTTATGAGTTTTTGTATGTTCATTGCTATTCTCGATGTATACTGTAAGGTGCCTGGGTAGGGTACCGATCGCGGGGTCGGAGTCGTGGCGATGGCGACAATGAATTTTAAAAAGCTCTGCTCATATCACATAATAGACGTTTTTCATCTCAAGAGTGATGTATATGATATTGAAACTGTGAGGGCTAGATGTAAATTTGATTTTGAGTCACATGGTTGATGAAAGTGGCGGGGGAGGGTCGGCCGACGGTGAAGGAAAGGAGAAGATATTATGGTTTAGGTCTTTCTTTAGAATCTGATACCATGTAAGAGATATTTTCCTTGCTTATTTCATTTCAAAGTGGTAGTAAATATATTAAAATACAAACACAATCTTAGGCTACAATTACGGTAAATAATGACTAAAATATACATCTACCATATATATAATTATGGCGGATGATATTTTCCTATTCTTCACTTTGTTTACTTGAATCGAAAATTCCTGCGCAACTTTTTTCAACTTTCACCACTAAATCAAATTCCATTTTGGCAGCTAATTCTTCTTCCCAGATTTTCAACTCAACAACTTTTTAAGAATCAGTTCCATGAAACCCCTCACTACTTTACCATCCGTCACTGCAAAATCCCAAACACAGGTATGAAGAATATACTAGTTATACATTAAATTAATAGTGTGTAATTGAAGTAACATTCAATGTATATTCTGAATAATTGACATATAATCCATGTATATTATAAATCGAAGATGCAATGATTATACATCATCTATAACACAAGAATAAATAAAGAAGTAGCAGCTTGCACAATAGACTCTACAGCGAAGGCTCGAATTGACGAAAACAAAAACAAATGGCAACAAGTGAATCGATTGGCGAATGAGTCAACTAGAATTGAAGTTAATAAAAATCAAACCGATTGGTATGCGAAGAGACGAAAATGAAAATAACGGATGAAGATGCAATCTCTCTGTGTCTGCGAATAGCTATGAGTGTGTGATACCCGGATGGATGTTTACTGCCTCTATAGATGAACATCATTCTAAACTATGTTGCAAAAGAGCAGTCTTGCTCATCCATTCGCAATGATGGAGTGCCGAATAATGTGATTCACTCATTAATAACATTGGCGTTGGCTAAAGAGGAGTGATCATATTAACTTTGTGCTAGATAAAAAGTGTGTGTATATATATAATAGCTTTAACATGTAGGTCACTTCGATGATATTTTCAATAAGTCCAAACCCATCAGCCCCTCGTGGTTCTTAATATTTTTCACTTAAACACCTTAACCAAATCTTATTCTATTTAGATACATGGGGCAGGGTTCAATTGTGTCATTTAGACACACTCGCTGATGACATGACAAAATAACAAATTAAATTATGACATGTGTCATTTGATCCCATAATAATGTAAAAAAATAAATTTTGAGTAAAATTAATATTTCAAAAAAAAAACTCTAATTTCTAAACCGTACACATTATTAACACAAAAAGAAATACATTTTACTAACAAAAGAAAAAATTGAAATAATGTTCTTGATGTTCTTCACCATTTTTATGTGTGTTCTTGCTCCAACCACGATTTTAATTCAAAATTTTAAGAAAAAGTCTTCCAAATTTGTTATAACTTCAGCTAAAGATTCTGTTGGAAATTTACACGTGAAATAAAATTTATCCTATTAATTATGACTCGAACAATTGGGGTCCTGCACGTCGGAAACATGATTTTCACACACGCGCACATAAAGTGTCAAAGATCGTAATTTTCTTTGTGGAAGAGATATTGGTATATATATGAGTTTCTTGAGACGTAAAATAATAGACGGTTATCGGCCAAATAACAATGGTTTCACGTTGGTAAACGAAGGAAAGACGTGTAAAATGTGTAAAAGATGAAACGAGTCTAAAAATGTCGCGGCGCGGAGCGCTGTCGTCGACGGCGAAACTCTCGAAGTTTGGCGCCACGACGCCGGCTGCGAGACCCACGGCATGCGCGGACGTTTCAAACCGTTGGAAGATGAACGAAAACTGATTTTTGGGCTGACTTTGGAGCATTAATTCTCCATTATTTGGCTCATGAATTCAGCCATTATTTGGCTCATGAATTCAGCCATTATTTGGCTGAATTATTACTCCACATTCAAGGCCATTATATGATCATTACTTGGCTATGTGGAAGATCATCTTCTCTACACTATAAAATGGAGCCTTGGGCTCATTTGGAAGAATACACAACACTTAAAACAATTCTCTAAAATTGTCTTTCTCTCTTGCAATCACAAAACACTCTAAGATCTTTCTTCCTAAAGAGAACACTATAGTTTCCTTTGCTCTTTTGTTTGATTACTGTTTTATCTTGAGAGATAAGTTGTCATTACTCCGTTTAAAGGAATATGCGGGGCAATATTATCTTAAGAATAGATTGTTCATCCAATCGACTCAGCAAACCAATTTACTTTGTTCATTTCTAGATTCTAACATATTATTGTTGTTACATTTCTCATTTCCTTATTTTACACATATAACCCCACAGATTCCCCACGAAGACTCGAAGACAATCCCGATATTAATTTCTCAAAATTTTCACCAAATAAAGTAATCAATTTTAAACCTTGAAACTTTCTAAAGAACCCTTTAATGGTGTTTCGATGAATTCCTTTGATTTTTTTTACTAGGAGATCAAAAAATTGAGTTGAATTAAAAATGTAATTGACTTTTTTTTCCGATAGTGATGGCAGCGGCGGTGATGTCGATGGTAGAAAAAAAATGAAGGAAATAAAAAAATACCAAAAAAAAGAATGAAGAAGGATTTTTTTTTTTAAAAAGAAAAAAATATGGTTTTGCCCTTTTCATGGGCCTATTTGGTGTAAAATTCACACAACTTGTCAAGTAAGCGAAAAGTGTCTAAATGACACAGTGGTGTTCCACCTCAGGTGTTTAATTAGAGCAATGTGTCTAATTAGAGCAATGTTTAATTGAAGTGTCTAAGTGAAAGATCTTGACGACCACAAGAAACACCGATGACCTTTCAATAATTATGAATGTTATCATGTGTATAGTGCATCAATAAAATCAATGTTATGAAAAGTTTTTTTTTTTTGTTGACGAAGGAACCCGCAGCCGCTACTCTTTCGAGTGCGCACAGGGTAAAATGTTATGAAAAGTTAGTCCAATATGCAGTAACTCAACTTTATGACTACTTGGCATCGATTTAGTCAAACCCATATAAGAATACGTATGAAACTTAATAGGTCTTCAACATATTATCTTCTACTCTTCAGCCTTCTACTTTCATGCAAAACCCTAAAACCTATATCTCAAGCTTGTTGACCATGGCCGACATAGCTAGTGGCCAATCCACTATGGTGACTGGCCAATATCCATCATTATTACAGAATACGAATATAAATAATCCTGCTACTACGAATTATGCTAACCTCTTGAAACCAACAATTGGGGCTAACCCCTTACACAATCAAGCCCAATCTTTTCCACAAATACCTATCAAACCAGTAACCTTTCTTCATGGTGAATCCTACATCAAATGGACTGAAGAGAAAGTGAATCGTATGAATACCATAGAGAACATTCAACATGAAGTTGTCGAGAAATTCTCCTATGGTCAGCCTGACACTGAGCAATTGCGTCGGATTATTCCTGAACAATGTAGAATAAATTGTGAATGTACAATAGGATTCCTCAGAATGGACATGTGCTTATCAGATTAACCTTGATGGAAGACTTTGTAAATCTCACTTCAAAGCCTGTGTATTACATCCAAGATAGAGAATGATATTCTTATCAAATGAGACATTTCATTTGTGATTCTAGATTTATGAAGAAACTTCGAAGGCAATGACATGGATTTTATTTCCGAACTTATTACCTACTTACTATGTAAAAGAGTCTCTATTTTCAATTGCCTCTGCAGTTAGGGGTGCACAATTTTCGGTCCGGACCGAAAAATCGGACCGACCGACCCTCTTTGGACCGGACCGAACCGGACCGAGATTATCGGTCCGGTCTTCGGTCCTTTAAAAATCTTGTTTCGATTTTCGGTCCGGTCGAAGTCGGTCGGTCGGACCGATTTTTTTTTTTATAATATATATAATTTATATAATTCCTAATATATATAATATATTTAATATATATAATTCCTAATATATATAATATATATCATCCCTAATTTTCTACATTCCGTCCTACTAGCTCTAATTCCTAATTTTCTAACTTCCTACTATCTATAATTCCTAATTTTCTAAATTCCTAATATCTAATATATATATAATTAGAATTCGGGTTAAGGACGTTTTTTTAAATTGAATTTTCAATCTGAAATTGACATTCTCGGGCGGTGCCACGCAATTTTACGTTGAAATATATTGTACATCGCGAGATATTTAGATTTGAAAATGGGAAAACGTAACGATTTGGGGAAAAAGAGAAATTGAGGGGCAAGATGGGCGTTTTGGAGAAATCGGAGGAATCAAACCGCTTACGCAATTTGGCCACTCCGTATCGAAAAATACGCGAAATCAAAAAAATTAGGTAAACCGGACGTCCGAGCGCAAAGTTATGACCGTATCAAGTTTGATCAATTTACAACCTATATTTCATATGTCAATACGTCCGGGATTTGGTGAGGCTGCACAGGGGTGAGTGGGGCTGGGGCCAGTGGTGGGGCACTGGGGATCGCTGGGAGAGGGGATTGATCCATTAGACCAGGACCGGACGAAATTGACCGGGCCGGACGGACGGACCGAGAAATTCGGTCCGGTCTTCGGTCCGGAGAATCCGAAGGTTCGGTCCTCGGTCCGGTCCGGTTTTGACCCTTTGTGCACCCCTAACTGCAGTAGGTAAACCTGTACATTTGGATATGGCTACTATTAACAAGACTAAACCTAGTTGTGCTAGGGTTAAAGTCTTAGTTGATCTACTAGCAGATCTTCCTAAAATAGTGAGGATGGACATTGAAGATGAGAAATCCGGGATGGTAAGGACTATTAAGGTACAAATAAAATATGATTATCTTTTTAAGTATTGCAAAAAATGTAATTTACAAGGACATGATGAAAATGACTACTGGATTATTAACCCTGAACTGAATCAATATGAGGAGGAGAATTCTCATGAGGATTCCAAAGGAGAAGAAATACAAGGCACAGAACAGAGGATAAATAACAGGGGGAATAAGAAAGAAGTTCAGGAAACTAAGGAACCTGATAGAAACAAGGGGAGACATGCAGAAGAGAAGAATACCAACATACAGGTTAATGACAAAGGCAAACAGAAAAAAGAAGAGGGGAAGAAATAATACCTAGAAATATAATCACAGAGGTTATAACAGTCAATACAAACATTCTGCAAGAGTGTTAGAGCAGTGGAGGAATTTTGTAATGATAACAGGGAATTCAAAGATGGGAGGAGAGATACTACTCAGAATAAACAAGTTGATCCTATAGTCATTGTCACAAACAATAATTACAACACCTTGGTGGACTTGGAGGAAAATACAGAGAGCCAGAAAGATGCACATAGTGGAAATATTGAGAAAAGTGGAGCTATAAAGGAGAGTGCAAAACCATGGATGGAGACAAGTTTTGGGAAACAATTAGAAGGAAGAAAAGGCTCAGAACAAAACAAAGAAGATCAGAAGCAAGATCAGGAAAGGTAAGAGGACTAGCAGGGGAAAATAAGTAGCCAGAAGGGACTTACACACACTCAGAAAGGACCATCACAGATAAAAGGGAGACTATAAAGGGGATGAAAAAAACATGAAGAAACATGAGATTGAGGTATCTCAATAGGGTGAGTACAAGATAGTATTGATTCAAGCTTAGATCAACAAGTGGAGAGTTCAGTTGGGCAACTAGAGGAGCAAAATAATGCAATACTTGATGAGCCACCTAATGTAGAAATGAGCAGAAGCAGGGAAGCAATAATGAGAGAAGGAGATATTACATCATCTACAAAAAAAATGAAACACAACAAGAGAAGGAAACACAACCAGAGACACACAAAAGGAAGAAACACAGTAAGGAAATGAAGGAAGATCAAGCCAGCTCAGGGAAACATAATGCACAATTGGCAGCAAAGAATCATGAAACACATGAGAAGGAGATGCTAAAAGAGATAAACATTGGTGAAGATGATGAAGGATATAATACTACCTCTGGCCTTCTTGATGACAACAATAGAGGAGATGTTTCTCCAAAACACAATACAAAATCAAAAAGAGGACAATACAAAGCAAGGGATAAGAGTGTTCCTCCCAAACCAGTGGGAGGAGTACAAACAAGGAAAATATATGCCAAAAGAGTTTCTCAATGAATAGCTCACTAATATGGAATATAAGGTCTATAAACACTCAACAGGCCTTTGAGAGAGTAGTGTTATTGCATAGATAGAAGCAGTTCAATTATGTAGCTTTAATGAAAACTTTTCAGCATGTGAGACACATAGACATGTATAGACTATGGCTAAACATGGGGACATCTTGGCATAATATCAATGGGGGATCTGGCTCTTTGTAGAAGCAGACATACAAGTTGAAATACAGAGGGATTCTGAACAAATATTATCCTGCAAATTCACACACATGGGAAATGGACAGAAAATGATGGTCACATTAGTATATGCTAGTACAGAGAGAAAGGACAGAATCACTTTATGGGATGAATTATATGACATCTCTTATCATATCACCATCCCATGGCTTGTAAGAGGAGAATTCAATGTCATTCTTGATGATATTGAAAAAATTGGAGGACTACCTGTACAATTTGCTAAAACAGAGGATTTTAGGCAGTGTATTGACACATATCTCCTGGTGGACCTTGGTTTTACTTAAAACATATATACTTGGTGGAATGGAAGATCAGATGAGGCCTGTATATTTAAAGGATTAGATAGATGTCTTGGGAATCAGGCCCTACAGAATAGGTTTCCCAACTTGGAGGTAGAGCACCTCATTAAACAAGGTCCTGACCACTACCTTTTGTGGTGAACATGAAAGCTAATAGCAGAACTATTAAGAAATCATTCAGATTTCTTAATTTTGGGTGGAACATGAATCTTTCATAGAGCTGGTAAAAAAAATTGGGAGGAATCTTATAGCTCAGAACCTTTTTTAACTTCCATGATAAGTTAAAAATGTGGGTAAAGCTCTTTCTAAATGGAGCAGGGATTTATATGGTGATATTTTAAAGCAAATAGCTTCTCTGGAGGAAGTGGTGTAAGTGCATGAGAGGAAATTTGAACTGAATCCTACAGGGTTGAATAGACAGATGCTGCAAAGGGTACAAGTTGATTTGATTAGATTTTATGCCATTGAAGAGAAGTTTTGGAAACAAAAAGCTAGAATGTAGTGGTTTCAAGATGGTGACAGGAACACAAAATTCATTCATGCTTATGTTAATGGAAAAAGGAAAAGACTACAATTGCAGAGAATCTAGGATCAATCTACTAATTGGCTGGAATCTGAAAAGGAGATAACTCAGGAAGCAATCAGATTTTTTGATCAATTTAGAGAAAAACCTGCATAACAGACCTCTCTATGCTGGATAAGACTCCCAAAATGGTAACTTAGGAGCAGA
Source organism: Przewalskia tangutica (assembly GCA_029844215.1). Lineage (NCBI taxonomy): Eukaryota > Viridiplantae > Streptophyta > Magnoliopsida > Solanales > Solanaceae > Przewalskia > Przewalskia tangutica. Next base: position 48,642,487 of record CM056724.1, on the reverse strand, counting down.
ACAGAAACTATATAAAATGCCAGGTGAGAAAGAGGTGAAGAAGGATGTGTTTGTCTAAATGGTGATGGTGCAGGGGGTCCAGATGGTTTCACAGGAAAATTCTTCTAGGTATGCTGGGATGTTATTTCTAAAGATATGGTTAAAATGGTGAGATCTTTCTTTTGTGGGCATGATCTTCCAAGATATATTACTTGTACCAATCTGGTATTGATACCCAGAAGAAGGAGATTACTATATTTGGCCAATCAACTTGAGTAACATAACTAGCAAAGTGTTCTCAAGAAGTTTTGTGGAAAATATTCTACTAGCGTAGGAAATAGTGCATAACATCAAAATTAGAGGAAAGCCTGCCAATGTTGTCATCAAACATGATATGGAAAAAGCATATGGCATGGTATCATGGTTATTTATTTTACCAAAGTACTAAGAAAAATAGGGTTTGGTGAGTTCACAATTGATTTGGTTTATAGAATCATTTCAAATAATTGGTACTCTGTCTTGATTAATGGACAACCATATGGTTTTTTCAAATATCAAGGGGTGTAAAGCAGGGTGATCAATTATCCCCTACTTTATTTATATTGGCAGCTGAATATTTGTCTAGGGCTCTGAATGATTTGTATAATAATGGTAGATATAAGGAATATAAAATGCCTAAATTGAGTTCCGATGTCAATCATCTTGCTTATGTAGATGATACCATTATTTTTACTTTTGCTAATGAACAATCTCTAACATTGGTAATGGAGACTCTGACTAACTATGAAAAATGAGGGGTCAGAAGATTAATAAGCAGAAAGGTGTATTCCATATGCACCACTTGACCTCATAGAATATCAAGGAATTGGTGTACAAGGTCACACAGATTCCAGAAAAGGAGTTTACTTTTACCTACTTGAGGGTACCAGTTTACAATGGGAGGAGGATGCATATTCATTATAAGGAGCTAATAGAAAAGATTCAGAATAGACTTAACTTTTGGACTGGCAAGATGCTATCTGTTGGGGGGAGAGCAATACTAATCAAACATGTGTTACCGAGAATGCCCATACGTCTACTTTTAGCCCGTGACCCTCCTGCTAGAGTATTTTCACAGATACATAGATTGTTTGCAAAGCTTTTTGGAGCAATTCAGTGGATAACTCAAGCAAGCATTGGGAAAACTGGACAACATTGTGTCATCCACAAAAAAGGGAGGTATGGGATTCAAGAGCCTACAAGATATTTTTAAAGCTCTTTTTGCTAAGTTGTGGTGGAACATGAGAACCAAGCAGTCCCTCTAGAGAAATGTTATGAGTATCAAGTATCTGAAGAAATGTCATGCAGTTATAGCTCCTAACAAGTCAGGTACATATGTGAAAGAAGATAATCAAGCGATGAAATAGAACATAAAATATGGTGGAAAGTGTCACGTCCCAAACCTGGAACGCATGGACGGCACCCGGTGCTCTACTTGGCCTCGAGCGAACCATCTATAACTCACGGATGCTGAAGATAACACTAATTTAGGCCGACAAGGCTATACTCTGTGCAATATCTAATAACATCTATCTCTTCTAAAATTAAGTCAACCCAAAAGATATATATGTATACGCAGGCCGACAAGGTCATCAGTGATATACATACCAAAACGAATAGGTCTACAAACCTCTAGAGAAGTATAACCGTGCTATGGTTAGGACAGGGCACCAACCTACCCATAGTCTATATATATAGGAAGACTCTCAAAACATGTACATGGTAACTCCGGTTGAGATGGAGCTTACCGTTTGGCTGAACTCTCACGTACTATTTGGGAGGCCTTTCTACCTATCTCTCAAAACCTGCAGGCATGATTCAACATCCATAAACCAAAAAGACGTCAATACAAAATAATGTACTAAGTATGTAAGATGGCTAAATTAACATAAGTCTGCTGAACAAGATAAGGTCCTGGAAGGTGCTCATCTGTCTCTACTCAACTTGTATACATAATATACTCTCACGTCTACCTAGCCACATATAAGGCTCGGTGTGTATCTATCTGATCATAGGAGGCTCGATGTGTATCTACCCAAATGTATAGGCTAGGTATGTATTTACCCAGTCGTATAGGCTCGATGTGTATCTACCCGACCGTATAGGCTCAGTGTGTATCTACTCGGTCTTATAGGCTCATTGTGTATCTACTGCTACCCGGCTGTATAGGCTCAATGTCACTCTCAATAACAACCCAACAACTATCAACAATAAACATATAAAACTATCAACAACTCTACTATGCAACAATAAGCTCTAAATACGGGAAGTACTCCCGACAAGGGACAAATTGGATAAGACAACAATAGAACTCTAAAGAAATGAAATCGGAGCTTTTTTTGGTACATAAACTCATTTCATGATTACTTTCGATAAGGGAACATGCCAAGTATGAAAAGAAAAACCTTAATATACCTTTGTAACCTTCTTCCCAGCAACAACCAAGCTTATCTCACTGCTCCTTAGTCTACAACAACGAAACGATACTAACGTCACATTGCACGTGATATAACGATCGTATTTCAAACGATAAACTTTATTTCATAACAAAATGGCCAGCATTTCCCATGTTTCTTCAACTTCCCAAAAGTTCAAGACAATCATAATAGCAGCCCAAACAAACAATAACTTCTTAATAGATTCTTCAAACAACCCAACAATTCAACGAGCGGCAAACTCAGTTTACGATTAACAAAAGTATATTTTAAATCCTTTTTCTTTCTTTATGAACATTTCAATAACAATAATAACAATATTCTCAGGTTATTCTACCAAGTTTCAGCCCACAAAATAACTCAAAACAACCACCACATAGTCCACCCGATAATAACAACATCAACTACGATTTCTGATATAAATTCCATACTTTATCATATAATTACTTAGATAATACTTGGATAAACTCAAATATACCTAGGATAGGAGAAGTTTACATTATATGCTAAGACCTATTTTTTTTCCACCTTACTTCAATTCAAAGAAAGTTGTGAGAAAACCGACGTCGTATTTTCTTTGGCATATCAATTTCCCCCTGACAAATCGTGTATTGCTGCTCCCTTCCAAAATGTGTGTGCCCCTAGTCCAAAATATTGCTGCCCCAATTTCATAAGATAATAAAATGCTAGCAAAAGATGAAATCTTCAAGTTCTACCCTTAATAGACTGTGGGGCCCACCCCATTATCTTTATAGAAAGACAAAATCATTAATGCTATCCATTATGTGTCATCAAAAGGGTCAATGATGTGTGTTAGTCACTTTGATGACTTTGTGACTATGGATATGATTTAGTTTAGAACTTATCCACTAATTAACTTAATTGTCTCACTAATAATTTAATCAATTACTCACATAATTAATTTTTTCATCTTAATCACTTTTAACACATTTTAGATACCCTTTATCATAATCATGTGATATAACACTAGTTTGTAGCATCTTTTGAAACACAACAAATATTATTTATAGTCACACTTAAATCTTTAAATTATTTTGGAACATCATCCTTTTATACATTGAGCTCTTGATTTATATACTAAAAAACGACCTGGATAAATTTACTCATGTTGGATGTCCTAATCCAAAAATATGAGGTATTACAACATCATAGCCTGATACTATTGGGTATTACATCAAAGTTAAGGTACGAGGTGTTTTAGAAAGTTCAGCAAGGAAATTCTTATTTTTTTGGGACAATTGGAGTGGAATGGGAGCACTATACCACATCACTCTACCTGATTTTGTTTGTGATCCAACCATCATTCTTGTAAAAGAAGGAGTTGAAGATAGACAATGGGATGAAGATATGCTAAGAGAAACATTACTTGAGAATCTGGCTGGCCACATTATTCAAAATATAAAGCCACCAGAGGAAGGTAATGAGACAGATAAGGCATATTGGAAAATGGAGTCTAAAGATAAGTTTACTGTAAGTTCTGCTTTTCAATTGCTCAAACAAAGAAAGAACCTAGCATTCTATATAAGTAGATGTGGATAAAAGGACTTCCCATAAATATATCTTTCTTTATGTGGAGGTTTTGGAAATTTAAGCTACATTTGGATGATAAGTTAAAGAAATAGCATCATCAATTCCCTTCTAAATGTTACTGTTGTCAGCATCCAAAAGTGGAAGATATCTCTCATGTATTTTTACACTCACCAACTGCTCAAGTTATTTGGAAGTATTTTTGTGGACCTGTGGGATTAGCATAGAGAATCTTTAAGTCACTCAAAATAGATAGTGGGATATGTCTGGCAAGACTCATATCAAATGTGTCTATCAGGCTGTCCCTGCCATTATTATTTGGTAGTTATGGAAAAGAAGGAACACTATGAGACATGAGGGTGAAGTGTCAACCACAAAACTCATCTATCAGGTGATGCATACTTTAATTCAGTTCATGAAAGTGAGAAGAAAAAAATTCCATTAAACACCTTATAAAGGGAGTGTGGTGGTAGAGGCTCTACAGAAATGCAGTACAAAGGTAAAAGTAATACAAGTTCCATGGAGAACCCTAGAAGTTGGATGGATCAAGGTGACTACTGATGGAACTTCTAAAGGTAACCATGTGTCACACTTCAACCTTGAGGGTATGGACAGCACCCTACGCCCTAAGGCCCGAGTGTACCGATTCTATACATGGGAGATATATATAACAACTCATGGGCTGACAAGGCCTCTGATATATACTTCATTTAATGGGAACATAACTACTTATAACTTTACGAAGTTTTGATCATGTATATTTTTTCATAACTCATCCAAATCAACAATTAATCATAATCATAAATAAAAGGGGATAGCATTTACCTTAATACTCTATAATTTCCTCAAAACAGTGAGCAACTTGATTAACAAAGGTTTTCCCAAATCCCACTTGATACGGGAAGATGAATTCTATGATAATTACGGACTTTATAATGTTTAATCTTACGTAACCGAACTTGTCTTGATCTTGAGGTGTGATTACATCATGGAGAGTATTTGGAGAGAATTCTAGGGTTTGTTATGGAGAAAAATGAATTTTAATTTGGGAATTTCTAATATAAACTTGTCAAAAATTCTGCAGTGTCGTACTTTGACGGTACACTCAATGGACCGTCAAACTTCTGGCGGTCTGTCATTCTTCCCATTGATCTTCCAGGAATATTGATAGCTCACCTTGGGAAATTGATAGTCCGTTAAAGTATTTTATGGTCCGCCCTTTGTCCCGTCAAATTTCTAGTTTTCCCTTATTCATCGAAACATACTTTCTTGATCTATTTAACTCCCGAACACTCTGGTACTTTTATAAACAAGTTAAACCTTCATTATCCTTCTGTAAGGTTGTACCTCTTCCTGGGACTTTGATATTCCTTGAATATGTGGTGAAACGTGAATTTACGGGGTGTAACATCCTTTCCCCCTTAGGAACATTCGTCTGCAAATGTTGGAAATATTCTAACTCCCAAGATTTCTAAAAATATCTGCAGGGTTTTCTTTGTAAACAGGACCATCCAAAACCTGTCAAGCAGCCCAAAATATGTATCCAATGCCACACAGGATAACACATTATCAAAATAACACCAATCGGCCTCACATGACCGCTTATACTTACAGAATTAAAAAAATGGTTTAGCCATAACTTACCTTAACATTGTTTTGATAATATTCGAGCTATGCCTGATATATTTGTTCCAACACAAAAGATTCATCATCCATCTTCGATAAATTGAACAAGAGTAGAGGGGTTATACCGCACGAATGCTAATGGAACATCAAAATTATTCTCGTAGAGCAATCTTTGGGTTCCGTGACCTTTTTTAAAAGAGTTCTTATGGACTAGGGACTATATCGCCCTGGAGTTGATCAAATTACACTGATGTGCATAATTGGTATATCATCAACCTTCACACAAATCCTAATAATGTAATTAGCTCATAGACATGCTAAGAACCAATTAACAAAATCCAAAATAAACTGAATTAAAATAAAGAAAGGAAAAACAACTTGAATGTAGATGTCTCTAATCGTGTTCCTAGCCTCCGTTCTTGCTCTCCCCAAAGTATGATCTATTATATTCTGCCTCCCTAGGGCTTTTATATCAAGAAAAACCTCATTTCAGACCTTTTTATCCTTATTAAATTTTGCCTTGTTTCCGAATTTTCCGCGTTGGCGTTGCTCAAAATAGGCAGAAACTACACTGGACATATATATAAATCAACGTATAATGAGTTGTAGAATAAGTGTAGATCTTATAGAAGAAAAAAGATCAATGTTTGCAAGAAAATTCTAAAAAATTATATGAACAAGAAAATACTATTATTAAATTAAAAAATGTAATAGCATTGAGAAATGAAAAACTGAGACAAAAAGAAGAAAAAATTATGAGATTAAGAGAAGTAAAACTAGGAGAAGTAACCAGAAAAGATAATGAATTAAAAGACTTGAGAAAAGTTATAGAAGAACAATATAAGTATATCAATCTATTAAAATATGGACAAAGGTAAAGAAATAATAGAAGACTCTAGAGAAACATATTACCAAATGAATACATACGAAGGAGGAATAACACAAACATTAAGTTTTAAACCAGAAACATATCAGAAAATACAAGATGAAAAAGAGGAATTATCTATTAAAAAAATATTTAAGACTAAATGGTTTGACAGAAATAAAGAAATAAGGTACATAACACAAAAACATGAAAACATAATAGACACAACCAATGTAAATGGAAGAACAAAATAAATCTAATAACAGATGAAGTAATAAAAAGAGAATTAGCAAAACTACCTACTAGAGAAACAAAAAGATATAGAAATATATACTTTGGAGGAGTAGAATTTACTATAAAGCATATTTTCAGAAAAACATAGATACACCTATACAAATATACATACTAGATGATAGAATACTAGGAAATTTGCAAGATGCTTTAATATCAGTAGTAAAAGGAAATTTAATATATCAAAAATTAAAATTTACGGTACAACCAGATTTCAGTATATCATTAAAAGATGAACATAAAGACTAACTAGATGGATTAACAATGTCAGGAAGTAAAGTTATAAGTATTGAAACAAAAATGATATATGCACTAACAGGAAATCATCATGTAAAGAAACAACACGAAATGAATATTTTAGTACAAAAAATGTACCAAGAAATACTAGAACAAATAGAACACAAAGAAAATTCAAAGATAACTATACCAGAAGAAATATATATGAATTTTAATACAAGGACATTGACACCGTAAAAAAGATTAATACCAAAAATAGAAGGATCTAGACCAAGTATTATAAGAGAACAAATGATATCTAGACAAAATAGTTTACAACCCAAAGTATTAGATTTAATAAATATAAACAGTAATAAATTACAAATTGAGGTAATAATATTTAAAGGTATGATAACAACAGATTGTATAGCTGAAATAAATACTGGAGCTATTAAAAGTTTTATACACGTGAGTAAAATTAATGAACATGAATGTAATATAATAGACCCACAAACTTATAATTATCCTGAAATGAAAGAGAAATAATAATAACTAAAAGTATTAGTTTAAGATTCAAAATTTAAGACTTATAATATAAGATAAATATAGGAGTACTAGAATATGACAGTTTTAGTGAACTATATTAGGAAGTGACTTTTTAACCATGATAAAGTATAAAATAAATAATAATGGAATTGAAATAAATGACCAAGAAAAAACAAGATTTATAAATTAAATATGAATGTACAAGAAAAGAATAATAAAAAAGAAACCAAAATTAAGAATAATAAAGGAAGTCTTATTAGACGGAATGTTTTCTCAACTTAAATACCTAAAATACAGTGCAAAGAGTATAAAATTAGAAAATGAAATAGAACAGTTAGAAAAACAATGTGATAAATTTGATAAAATATGGATAGATATGGGAAACGGATTGAGAAAATGAATTAATAGTCCTGACTAACCCTAACGAGAAAATAAACGCGTCTTGGAAAGAAATAATAGTAAGAGAAAAAATAAAGAATACTTTGATAATAATGGATGAATTAAAAGAAAATCAAACTAAAATGCAACAAATGATAAGAGAAGAATTAACTAACTTATGGAATGGATCTGAGATACCAACATTTAATATAATATTAGAAAAACTTAATATATTATTAGAAGATAAAGACAAAGGTAAACAAGTAATATAAGAAAATGAACCTAGTACAAGTAGAGAAAGTGAACCAAGTACAAGTAAAGAAAATACTATAATTAGTATTAATACTCAACAACCAGAAATAATACCAATAGATGCTTGGAGAAGGAGTGAAAAATCTATAATGATAGATATTAGTAAAATAAAACCAAATTGACAAAAGAAGTAGAAAAAACTTTGGACAGCCTAGCAATATTAAATAAAAAAGGACAATTTTAATGGAAAAACAAGAACCTAGCGTACTTACCTTTTTAAGAAATAATGCAAAAGATATAATAGAAAAAGAAAGATACAAATATGAGCCTATAAAAATAAAAACACAAAAAATACCAAAGGAAGATAATAATTTAAAAGATGAAAACATATATTTAAAAGACACAGAAAAATGACATATGAATATTTAAATTTAAAACTAGATAAACAAGAACAACAAATATATGAGTTAAAGACAGAAAATACAAAATTGAAATCACATGGTAATGAGGAATGATATAATAAATATAAGAAATATAAATATAAATTTAAAGAAACAAAGAACTATTAAAAGAAACCAAGGTAGAATTAAAGCAAACAAAAGAAGAACTAACAGAAGTAAAACAAGATGTAAACGAATTAAAAGAAGAATTATATATCATTAGAGAACAACTAGCAAGGTTAAAAAGAAAAAAGAAAAAAAGAAAAACTAGGACAAGCGATGAAAGTGATGAAAGCACTACTAGTAATAAAGAGATAGAAAATGATACAGACAAAAATAGTATTATTAACCAACAAATACGAGGAGTAGAATTTATAGAAGAAGAACAAGAAGACTCAGAAATGGTTAATGGTAAAAGAAAACAACCAAATAATAGAATCTTTATAAAAAATGAAAAGAGTAAATGCAATCATAGAAGAAGAACTTGAAAGTGATATAGAAGATGAAGATGAATTTAACAGACCCATAGAAACAGAAATGGAAACAGACGATATAATAAATGAAGACGCTGATGATTACCCTGAAGAAGAATTAGTAGACCCTAATTTAGAAATAATAACAAGAAGACGCACTAGATTACCAAATCACATACCAATACCAGTAGGACAACAAGCCGAATTTAAGAATTTTTAGGATCAATGATACAAGGGTAAATTACAATGAATATTTTCTAGACCTAGATAATATTTACGATGAACAAGAAATAGGAAAAAGGATTAACGATTGGAATCTTGGAATGTATATAGCATTAATGAATTCTACACAGACAGAAAACCTATATTACATGTATGATTTAATATCAAAAACATTAATTGGAAAAGTAGCATATTGGATAGAATCTATAGCTTATCAATTAAGAGGAGAAGTATTTAGCCATGCAAGAGATTGGAAATCTATGCTAATAATATTTGATATTATACTAAAAAGAGATGTTTTAGGAGAAAAATGATTAGTAGCACGAGAAAACGTACTTGCTGAAAGAAAAACTGAAATAATAATGAACCTAAATAACATGAAATGTTGTAAAATTAATAAATTACCAGAATATACAATTAACTTTAGTAAGTTCTTTTATGAAGCAAGATTCTTACTGTTATACCCCGTAATTCTAGGGCAATGAAATGAGAACGTAAGTTAGGATATAGGACTTGAATGTTGGAAGAAAAATATATTTACATTTTCTATACGGAATAATTTTGGGATACTACAAATGTGACGACGAGAATTAATACTTGTAGTTGAATTCTTTCCAATTAAGTTATGGACTTAGTGTTGAATTATTGAGTCTTCGTATTATGTAGTATGAGGCCATCAGAAATATTGAGAAAATGGCTAAGTGTGGGAGATATTTTGTGAAGGGAAAGACAAGTGGACAAGTGGAGTTCATGGGTCCCCCTCCACTTGTGCTATGTACACCTATTTAATACAAGTCTTGCAAGACTTTGCTACACAAAATATCTTCATCATCCAAACCCTTATATCTTTCCCTTCTTCTTCAAGTTTTCGAAACCCTTAGCAAGTGAAGAACAAGTTAACTTCTTTTTCCAAAGATTAAGCTCCTTAAATAAGTTCTAAGCCAAGTTGATACTCCAAAACAGTGGGGCGTGTTGGTGGCCGATTCTGCCTAGAAAATCCCTAAGCTTAGAGATGAACTTTTTGAAATGAAAACATGAAAGCAAGATGGTTACAAGCTTGTAGAGGATACATATGTGTTATTGTAACGTGAAGAAGTGGTGCAAAAAGTGAAGCAGTGGCCGAACCTAGGGACTGTTTTGGCATAAGATTAAGGTAAAATTTCTTCTTCCTCTTGAAGTAATTGGAAGTTACATGATGTTATAGTTAAGAGATGAACCTGTGTTAAGTAAAATGGAGAATAAGAAGTGCATGTCACAGTTTTGGCATGTTAGCCGAATTGTGGATAGTTTTGTTATATTGGATTCGTTGATTGTTATTGTTATTATCGTCACTTATTACATGTTAGATTGAAGGAAATCTTGTTGTTTAAAGTTGAAATGGTTTATATAAAAGTGTTGAAATATGAATTGGATTTTAAGGAGTTATGAAAAGGGCTTTGGTAGTGGTTGTGGCCGAGAACTGCATGAAACTGTGGGACGTTGTTGTGATGTTTTAGGGATTGTTTTGTGGAATTATAATGCTGAAAATTTAGTTACAACTATGCATGTTTAATGTGGTAAGTTTGTAACTTATATCCTAAAGGAATAAGGGTGTAGAAAGGTGTAGAAAAGCTTCACATTTCACCCTCGTTGTTAATGAAGTATGGACTGTTTTAGTGGACTGTTTTTATATGGATTAAGAGGTTGAATTAACATGTGAAGTAGGTGTGAAATTCACCTTGGTTGCTGTTTTGGTTGTGCCCTTAAGTGGTTCTTGGTTATTGATGTTATTGGCCTTAATTGTAAGGTGGACATGTATGTATAATTAGGGGAAGTGCTGCCCAAATTTTATATGAAAAGAGAACCATTACTTGGTATATGACCTACACTAGTAAGCATGAAGTTGATAGATGTGTTATCGTTATTATAGGTTGAAGTACTACTTGAGGCGTTTTCTACTTGTCGTGTTGGTATAGCCGATAAGGTATGTGAAACTATCCTTTCTTCTTTTGGCATGATGTATAGGAAATGGGTGTACGACTGACGTACGTAATCCCATTAAGTCCTAATTTATATTTGATACATGATATGATAAGTGTCTTGATTTTACAAATGATGTTTAAAAAGGAGATATGGTATGATAGTGCCTTGGTTTTTCTAAAATGAAAGTTCATTTTAAAGATTTTATGGAGAGTCAATTGATGATTTAAATTGCACATAGTTGCTCATGATAGCTATTCTTGTAAGTATTATTATTCCATCCACCGAGTCCCATAATGGGCCGACAATGTTCACCGACTCCCTCACTAAAGGGCCGACAATGTTATATGTATTATGATTTTCATGGACATGCAATCCATGATGCGAGTATAGATACTCATGAGAGTCGTGCGCAGACCCTTGTACTTTTTCACCGAGTCCCTTGCTAGAGGGCCGACAATGTTTATATGTTTATGATTCCATGGACAGGGATCCATGATGCGAGTATAGATACTCATGACAGTATATGACTCTCACTTTTTAAAAGGCACAGTTGATTCTCATTTTTAAAAGGTACAGTTGGCTCTTATTTTATATGGCACGGTTGGATCTGGTATTTTGATTATCATACTTGTCCCTGTCATCCTTTGGCCAGTTATGATCTTATTTACTGTACTTTACGTTTACATACTTGGTACATTGTTGTACTGACCCCCTTCTCCGGGGGGCTGCGTTCATGCCCGCAGGTGTAGGTACTCCATTTGGTGATCCTTGAGCTTAGGATTCTTTCCCAGCTTTTTGAGATAGCTCCACTGTTCCGGAGTTTGTCATTTTGGTACAATCTTTGATTATAGACTTATGTATATTCAGGGGTACGGCGGGGCTTTGTCCCGTCGCATTTTATTATCAAACTCTTAGAGGTCTGTAGACAGGTGTGAGTGGTTAATGTGTTCTTTGGACATGTATATGTTGTAGTTCGTTTTGAATACTTTGTATATAGTGGCAGCCTTGTCAGCTTGCCTAATTTTATAAAAAATGAGTTGTTCCTTAGCTTCCGCTGATTATGTGTGATGTGTGAGTATAAGGGTGCCCATGTAGGGTACCAGTCGCGGCCCGTCGGCTCGGGTCGTGACAAAAGTGGTATCAGAGCAGTTAGTCCTTGAAATGTCTATAGACCGTGTGCAGTAGAGTCTTGGTTATCGGTGTGTTGTGCACCACACCTATAAACAGGAGGCTACAGTACATTTAGGATTGGTTTCTATTCTTTCATATCATAGATCGTGTGATAGAGCTGTGTTATTAGGAGAATTCCCCTCTCTAACGTATTATTGTGTTACAGCTATGCCTCCGAAGAGGGCAATAGTGGCCCAGAAGGGCAAATCTGTAGCAGGAGCTACTAGTCAGACTCAGAGAGTTACTAGGGCACATGCCCAGTCTATGCCTGAGATTGTGCGCCAGTCGGTGAGTTCGGTTACACCGCCATCACTAGAGGAGCTTAGAGCAGCTCTAGAGGCCCCGATACTTGAGCCTTCAGTTTCTCAGCCAGGGGTAGAAGATAGGGCCATGAGAGATGCGATTGTTCTTGACTAGATTGGTGGCAGGCGAGAATCATGACGAGGACGAAGTTGACCACTAGGTGTCACGACCGAACCGGGCGTGATCGTGCCTTACCGGGCACCCTGGTGATACAACATCGAGAGAAAATCGGCGGAAATAAAAACATGAACATGAATTAAGAAAAGATAAATAAACAGGCCAACCAAAGCGATTGCCTTTCATCATATATACATAAATACGAACAATTATCCTTTTACAAACCACGCCAGCAATTACTCTGAGACCTCTAAGATTTTTACAATGGCTATGACGGGACAGGGCCGCCATACCACGAATGTATAAGAATCTGGACTCGTGGTAACATACAAAAGATAAGCCTCCGAAGGAACGGAGCTTCCCAACACGTTGAAATGTGATCCTATAAGCGGGGATCGACAGTCGATGTACTTTTTACCTGCGGCATGAACGCGGCCCGAAGAGGTCGATCTAACAGTACCAAGTATGTGAAGCGTAAAATCGTAAATGAAATCATAATAGTCTATATAAAGCGGAGACATGTATGATAACCAAACTACGATTCACAACATAAGCGATCATGTCAAGTCGGGGACTCACGCCTCAAAGTCATCCTCGTGCGGTGGAACTTCTTCGCCACTGGCGATCTAGGTACAAATCATGTGATACGTATAACGGTCTCGGCCCATCTTATGGACCCAATATAGAAGCGTGTGGAATCGTTCGGTTCATCCGTGAACCGTAGTCGAGTGAAATACATTCGGATGAGCCGTAGTCAGTGAAATACATTCGGATGAGCCGGTAGTCGGTGAAATACATTCGGATGAGCCGTGTCAAGTGAAATACATTCGGATGAACCGTAATCAAGTGATATACATTCGGATGAGCCGTGTCAAGTGAAATACATTCGGATGAGCCGTGTCAAGTGAAATACGTTCGGATGAGCCGTAGTCGAGTAGAACCACGATACTTGCAACAAGGCTATCATACGTAACATGGTCAAGGTTCATAACAACAAGCATAAGCAAGTTACACACAACTCAAGGTACTTTCATTTTATGTCAAAGTCGGATTTTAACCCTAAAGTACTACGTCAGTTAAATTCCTTTTAAGATCCAATTCTTTTACAAAGGTCACCCGATACGTAGTATAAAATTAGAGTGACTAACATTGTTAAGTAAACCAAAATGCTTTCCTTTGTAAAATCAAGTAACAACCTTATTTTCCAAACGTTCAAGTTTGCCTAATTTCGAATGCTCAAGTTTCTCATTTTAGAAAAAGGTTTCGTAGTTCATAGTTTTAAATCCTTTAAAACATATTCTCCTTTAAACGTTTTGAGAAACCTATGTCTTATAAGTGAGTAGGTTATTCTTGTTTATAATCAATCTTATTAAGCAGCCATGATCTAGGAAATGTCATTTTGTCTCATCTTAGCTTACATGCGGATGGAAGTTTCTCTTGGTTTTAATAATACTAAATCTGTACAAAACAATTCATTTTATTAACTGCGGTGGTTTGTCGATACACATTACGATTTAGAAATCAGTAAAACATTTTTAAGCCGTTATACCTAACTTCCCATAAAGCTAGTATAACTCTCAAGTTTCCAAAAAAACAAGTATTACTTCTTCTCTCAAAATGATTCAAAAATCTTTTGAAATACTTCAAGTTCTTTATTATCACATAGCTTGACCGGTTATAGTTCAAATCGATTACCTCTTAAAAACCACAAGTATTTTCTTACCTACATAAAGCGTTATAACCAACTTCCATAAAGCCGTTATAACACTTTATGTTTAAACCAATCAAATACATTTAGCACGTATGCGTCTGGTACTAGATAGTTCACACATATCATGCTAGAAGAGATAGGAAGAGGTTCACATACCTCGCGACGATTATCGACTAATAGCAAAACGCTCAGTACCTCAAACCGTCGTTTGCACCTTGGCGAGTAGATCGCGCCACACGTAGTATTTCAACCTATAGAGGCCACAGCGCCTATTAATATCTTTAGATCGACGTAGAATATTCTACAGAAAATTGACACCTCCCGCATGCAGCGTAAATCTCTCTCTATCGAGGCGGCTACCAAGCCAACCAGGGGTTAACACGTCTAACGGCGTGTACAATTCTACTACACGAATGCTACACAAGTCTCATGTCTGATCCTATGTAATTCTGATTGATTCACTTCTTTAAATTGGGCTTAAGTCGCAAGACATTGCGTAAGTATTATTCGAGCTTAAGTCAAAAGACATTGCCGCAACTATGTTCGATTCTATATATAGTATACTTAACTATATACTCCTACAACATGTAATTTCCAATTACAATGAAGGTCGAAGTGTTTACCTCGTTAAGCCCAAAATTATCCAAGTAATATGTCGATCAAGAAAAACGTTTAGCTCCTACTCCGGGCACGCACATCCCTTCCAACCAACCCTAAGAAGTTCTAATCAACTTCTACCTATGACTTCAACTACGCGGGAAGATTTACTTAGGGTTTCGTTTTTGTGGTGAGGAAGTATAATAGTATTTTACGGGCTTTTGTAAAAGTGTAACCTTGGGAATACTACAAGGTATTTAGGCCAGTATTTGGGCATTATAACAATACTAGGAGAGTATTTCTATACCACAAAAGGGGTATTTATACGAGACAATTAGGCTAGGGGTACCCCTGGTGAGGCACCACATGAGGGGAGGGAGGCTCGCGGCCACGGGCCGTGCCCAACGGGGGGCGGGGGACTTTGGACGATAGCAAGACAAGAGGGAGGGAGTATTTGAGACTTAGATAGATTGCTCAAGTTTTGGATGAAGAAAGTCTTCAACTTAGAGGGGTATTTATAGGTCAAGGAATGGCCAACCAATGGCGAAGATGAAGACAAGTGCATAGCAAGTGTAAGGCCAAGATTTAGCCATGTGCTACCTTATCCATCTACACAAAATATCCTACCTAACCCTTGACCAAAAATTCAACACCAAAAGCGTGCAAAGCGGCTAGCCTTTGCCGTCGCTCCTTCCGATTAGAGGGTGACAAGTGTCGCCTCTCGTTGATCCAAAATGTTTCGTCTCTCGGAAAAATCCGTAAAAATTAAAAATGCCATAGCGAATTTTCCCTACGAAGGCGTGGAAAGCGTTCGTCGAAAACGACTCCTTTCGGGTGTTGTGTACAAATTTGAAACTAGCCAACTTTTAAGGCTCAAATTATAATACGTGCGCTCACGTACATACTGCGGAAATACGGGGTATAACATTCTCCTCGCTAGAAACATTCGTCCGAATGTTCCTTCTAAGCCTCAAAACAAACATGCGCGATATAGTCTTCACTACTATACTTATGAGAACAATCACCACACCGCCACGAAACACTGCGCAAATACTTACATCCAAGTCCACGAGGAAACACCTCTAACATCACAAACTTTTGTCACTTTGCGCGAGGTTCTAGTGTCGCTCGGCGACCAACAAATGGTGCGGATCGCGTCGATCCACGAGGTCAAAAATATACATCCTTCGCACTTCTCCCTTTACAAGAAATGATCACACGTTCACTTCTCCCCGTCTCGTTGTACCCTTTCGAACACTCGAACTCTTTCTAGTATCCGTACTACACTTAGTCAGCGTTCGTTTTCCGACCGCGAGTCACCACCTCGACTTGGTTATCTTACTAGCCTCAATCTTCCTTAAGGCCATTCCGGCCTTTACGATCGCTTCGGTCGAACACACACGAACTCATACGATGGTCAACTAAACTGGGCCTAGCACCTCGTGACCTACCACTGGCGGGACCACCCAGGTGACCTACGCCGAAGCAGTGCGGGTTGGCCCGCAACATAGCCCAACCCGACCATTGTCGCGCCAACTCTTGCTCGCCGACGCGGAACAATCTTGCTAAATCACATCGGAAAGATACCACTTTCATTTACCCAACCGAGGACTTATCACACAATACATTCCGGCATAAAATGCACTCGACAAGGATCACTCGCAAAATCTTGTACTCAAGCGGCGCTTACATCTAAGGTCTCAGCGTAATATTCTAAGGTTCATCATTTTCTCACCCCAGCTTACCCTTTTTCCCCAACGGGTTCTAAATCACATTTTAGCACAAAGCTATCCGAACATAACACTTAACACATTAACATAACATCAAAACATACAAGCCTCAGAGGTTAAGGATATACTGAAGCTACCGCTCCTCTAATCATAAGTCGCCTGCAGGTGCATGCGTAGAAAGCGATGAACACGCCATCGATCCGTAAGGCTGCGCGCTGCCGGTACCTCTCCTATAAGCCGATCTCTCGTCACATGTACAGCGGCCGCAGTGAAACAAGCACGATAAAAAGACGACATTCCGGGATGATGTTTGCCACATCGTCTGTCTGAGGGGCATGAATCTTCGGCTAGCACTCACGTATACCGTGAACGAAGCCACGGAGCTCGACCGGCTCGAATACCTGAGCGTCACGAAGGCGAGGAGGACCACTCTGTCTTGGTGGAGTACATAACTAGGCTAACTTCTTTGGCGGTCCGCCTCGAAAGTTACCAAAGGACCTGCTGTTCGGCCTCTTACGCGATCTCGGTCATTCCGTCGACCTCTCCGTGCCTCGCATCTGGTGCGTGAGCTTGCGTGCGGGCAATGTCCATGCGGTGAAGAGCTACACCGTACAAGCCTCGCCAAATGTCGTCGGCCGGTGGCGTGGCGGTGTACTCTGTCCTCCATATCCGCTACTCTGGCGGGAACATACCGAGCTAATGAGTCGAACTCCACATTGTACTCTCTAATCGCCGTCACGCCTCAGCGTCAAAAATCTGCCGGCGAGCCCTCGCATCTGTGGAGGCAAGAAATGTGCAAGAAATGCCCTCGAGAACTTCGTCCCAAATCTGCTGGAAGTGCATGCTCTTCCGGGACGGCTCCACGAATCAAACGATCAAGCTGCGGTATCACGCGGTGATGCGAACCAATACCACACTACGCCTGCGAGGCTCGATCACTCTCATGATCCGTGTTGTATCGGATAAACTCACGAGGTCGTCCTCGGCTCTCGATCCATAGAACAACGGCGGGCTCTGACTCGAGAAAGTCACGTAGCCTCAGTATGCGCTCGGGGTGAACTACGGGTGCTCTTGGGTGCAGTGCGTCGGCCTATCCTCATATCGGCCACGACCACGGCGATGGCGCCATCTCCTTGTACCCATTTCATCGGCTCGGTGTGGGGTGGAGGCTCAGTCTTGTAGTCTCGGTGACCCGCTGCGGCTCTAAAGCTTCTTTGGTGTTGGCGGCGTCGCCCGCCGTCGGAAGAAGCTATCTCAGTCTTGGCGGGCTGCGCCTCGTACTCTTCGTAACTCGCTAACGACTCCTCATTGCCTTGCCCATGGGCACAGGTTGCCTGCGGAGGCATAGCGGTAAAAGAAAGGGATACGTCGGAGGGCCTGACTTATCACCTGCGGCTCAGGGCACGATCTCGGAAGAGAAGAATGGAAACCAATCCTAAATGTCCTATAGCCTCACGATTATAGATGTGGTGCACTGACACCGATAATCAAGACTCTACTAGACACGGTGCGTAGACACTTTTCAGAGGACTAATCGCTCGATACCACTTTTGTCACGACCGAACCGGGCGTGGTAGTCTTACCGGGCACCTAGTGATACAACATCGAGAGAAAATCGTGAAATAAAAACATGAACATGAATTAAGAGAAAAGATAAATAAGCAGGCCAACCAAAGCAGTTGCCTTCATCATATATACATAAATACCGACGATTATCCTTTTACAAACCACACTTGCCGATTACTCTGGACCTCTTAGATTTTTACAGCGGTATGGCGGGACGGGGCCCGCCATACCACAGATGTATAAGAATCTCTGGACTCGAGTAACATACAAAAGATAAGCCTCGAAGGAACGGAGCTTCCAACACGGCGAAATGTGATCCTATAAGCGGGGATCGGCGATCGATGTACCTTTTACTGCGGCATGACGCGGCCCGAAGGAGGTCGATCTGGTACCAAGTATGTGAAGCGTAAAATCACGTAAATGAAATCATAATAGTCTATATAAAGCGGGAGACATGTATGATAACCAAACTACGATTCACAACATAAAAGCGATCATGTCAAGTCGGGGACTCGCCACCGAAGTCATCCGCCGTACGTGGAACTTCTTCCTCGCTGCGGTCTAGGTACAAATCATGTGATACGTATAACGAGTCTCGGCCCATCTTATGGACCCGATATAGAAGCGTGTGGAATACATTCCGGTTCATCCCGTGAACCGTAGTCGAGTGAAATACATTCGGATGAGCCGGTAGTCAAGTGAAATACATTCGGATGAGCCGTGTCGGGTGAAATACATTCCGGATGAGCCGTGTCAAGTGAAATACATTCGGATGAACCGTAATCAAGTGATATACATTCGGATGAGCCGTAATCAAGTGAAATACATTCGGATGAGCCGTGTCAAGTGAAATACGTTCGGATGAACCGTAGTCGAGTAGAACACAGTACTTGCACAACAAGGCTATCATACGTAACATGGTCAAGGTTCATAACAACAAGCATAAGCAAGTTACACCTGACTCAAGGTACTTTCATTTTATGTCAAAGTCGGATTTTAACCCTAAAGTACTACGTCAGTTAAATTCCTTTTAAGATCGATTCTTTTACAAAGGTCACCGATACCGTAGTATAAAATTAGAGTGACTAACATTGTTAAGTAAACCAAAATGCTTTCCTTTGTAAAATCAAGTAACAACCTTATTTTCCAAGCGTTCAAGTTTGCCTAATTTCGAATGCTCAAGTTTCTCATTTTAGAAAAGGTTTAGTAGTTCATAGTTTTAAATCCTTTAAAACATATTCTCCTTTAAACGTTTTGAGAAACCTATGTCTTATAAGTGAGTAGGTTATTCTTGTTTATAATCAATCTTATTAAGCGACCATGATCTAGGAAATGTCATTTTGTCTCATCTTAGCTTCTATGCGGATGGAAGTTTCTCTGGTTTTAATAATACTAAATCTGTCCAAAACAATTCATTTTATTAACTTGCGGTGGTTTGTCGATACACATTCGATTTCAAATCAAGAAAACATTTTAAAGCCGTTATACCTAACTTCCCATAAAGCTAGTATAACTCTCGAGTTTCCAAAAACAAGTATTACTTCTTCTCTCAAAATGATTCAAAAATCTTTTGAAATACTTCAAGTTCTTTATTATCACATAGCCGATTTATAGTTCAAATCGGTTACCTCTTAAAACCACAAGTATTTTCTTACCTACATAAAGTTGTTATAACCAACTTCCCATAAAGCGTTATAACACTTTATGTTTTAAACCAATCAAATACATTTAGCACGTATGCGTCTACCGTACTAGATAGTTCACACATATCATGCTAGAAGAGATAGGAAGAGGTTCACATACCTCGCGACGATTATCGACTAATAGCAAAACGCTCAAGTACCTCAAACCGTCATTTGCACCTTAGCGAGTAGATCGCGCCACACGTAGTATTTCAACCTATAGAGGCCACAGGCGCCTATTAATATCTTTAGATCGGCGTAGAATATTCTACAGAAAATTGACTCACCTCCCCATAGCGGCGTAAATCTCCTCTATCGAGGCGCTACAAGCCAACCAGTGGGGTTAACACGTCTAACCGGGCGTGTACAATTCTACTACAGTAATGTTACACAAGTCTCATGTCTGATACCCTATGTAATTCTGATTCGATTCACTTCTTTAAATTCAGGCTTAAGTCGCAAGACATTCGTAAGTATTATTCGAGCTTAAGTCAAAAGACATTGCCGCACTATGTTCAGTTCTATATATAGTATACTTAACTATATACTCCTACAACATGTAATTTCCAATTACAAGAAGGTCAAGAGTGTTTACCTCGTTAAGCCCAAAATTATCCAAGTTATATGTCGATCTGAACAACGTTTAGCTCCTACTCGGGCGCTCAATCCGTTCCAACCAACCCAGAAGTTCTAATCAACTTCTTATGACTTCAACTACGGGTGAAGATTTACTTAGGGTTTCGTTTTTGTGGTGAGGAAGTATAATAGTATTTTACGGGCTTTTGTAAAAGTGTAACCTTGGGAATACTACAAGGTATTTAGGCCAAGGTATTTGGGCATTATAACAATACTAGGAGAGTATTTCTATACCACAAAAGGGGGTATTTATACGAGACAACTAGGCTAGGGGGTACCTCGGCTAGGAGCACCTGAAAGGGGAGGAGGCTCTCGGCGAGGGCCTTGCTCAAAGGGGAGGACTTTGGACGATAGCAAGACAAGATGGAGGGAGTATTTGAGTCTTAGATAGATTGCTCAAGTTTTGGATGAAGAAAGTCTTCAACTTAGAGGGGTATTTATAGGTCAAGGAATGGCCAACCAATGGCCAAGATGAAGACAAGTGCATAGCAAGTGTAAGGCCAAGATTTAGCCATGTGCTACCTTATCCATCTACACAAAATATCCTACCTAACCCTTGACCAAAAATTCAACACCAAAAACGTGCAAAAGGGCTAGCCTTTGCCGTCCACTCCTCCAATTAGAGGGTGACAAGTGTCGCCCTCTCGTTGGTCCAAAATGTTTCGTCTCTCGGAAAAATCCGTAAAAATTAAAAATGCCATAGCCGGAATTTTCCCTACGAAAGCTGTGGAAACGTTTCGTCGAAAAACGACTCCTTTCGGGTGTTGTGTACAAATTTCGAAACTAGCCAACTTTTAAGGCTCAAATTATAATACGTACGCGCTCACGTACATACTCTGGAAATACGGGGTATAACACTAGGTCTTACAGTTTGAGGTTTCGTGATTTCTTGAATTGTAAACCTCCTGAGTTTCTCGGGTCACAGCCCGAGGATGACCCATGAGAGTTTATCAAACAGATCTGAGCGTACCTTGAGTGTCGGGGCTTGGTGAGTCTATGGAGTTGGCTTCATATAGGATGCGTGATATATCTACTAACTGGTATGAGTCTTAGGAGATGTCTAGGGGAGATGATGTTCCTCCAGCTATATGGGATGAGTTTACAGAGGCATTCATTGGTCACTTCTTGCCTCCATAGATGAGGAGGGCTAGAGTTGACAGATTCCTGCAGTTGAGGCAGAGTGGCAGGACCAATCGCGAGTATAGCCTTGAGTTTGATTCTTTGGCCAGATACGCACCCACTATTGTAGCGGATATGGCAGACCGGGTGCATCGCTATGTGATGGGGCTAGACCACTATTTGATCGATGGGTGCATGGCAGTGGCTCTTCAGCCGGGTATGTATATTGCTCGTATCCAGGTGTATGCACAGGGGGTTGAGGATCGACATAGAGGGCGGCAGCCAGACAGAGGTCATGACAGGGGCCAGCCTAAGTGGGCCAGGACGGCAGGGTATTCGGGTGAGTTTCGAGGCGGGCAGCCTCAGCAGCAGGTTAGACATTCATCCCAGCCAGCACAGAGTGCTCCCCTACAGTCTACAGGCAGGAGGTTCGATCGCACAGGGTATTCAGGGCTCCCGGGCTTTAGATTCACATGTGCACAAGGGTTCTATTTAGTCGAGGCTACATTTGCCTCTGTGTTCTCGGTGTGATAGGTCCCATGTTGGGGAGTGTCGCGTTCCTACAGGTGCTTGTTTTGCTTGCGGCCGTCAAGGACATATGAGAAGAGAATGCCCTTTTAGGAGTGGTACAGGTGGGATGACTCAGCCTACTGGATCAGTTGCTGGTTCATCATCTACTATAGATATGCGCCCCGCAGGGCAGGGTGTTCGCATGCCAGCAGGCCGTGGTAGAGGTCATGGCGGAGTTTCTAGTTCTGGCGGTCCTTCAAACTGCATTTATGCCTTGGAGAGTAGACACGATCAGGAGGCGTCACTGGATGTTGTCACAGGTATATTATTGATCTTTTTCCGTGACGTATATGCATTGATAGATCAAGGTTCAACTTTATACTATATATCTCCCCTTGTTGCTAGTACAATTGGGATAGAACCTGAGTCGATAGAACCTTTTGAGGTAGCTAAGCCGGTAGGAGATTCAGTCATGGCTAGACGGGTATATAAAAATTGTTCGGTGGTTATATATAGTCGTCGTACCACAACAAATTTGATAGAGTTAGACATGACTGACTTTGATGTGATTATGGGTATGGATTGGTTAGCTTCTTGTTATGCTAACGTTGATTGTAGAGGAAAGTTGGTTCGATTTCATTTTTCCAGTGAGCCAATTATAGAGTGGAAAGGGAATACAACATCGCCGAGGGGTAAGTTTATTTCATACCTCAAGGCAAGGAAGATGGTTAGAAAAGGGTATATCTATCATCTGGTTCGGGTGCATGATACGGAAGCTGAGGTACCAGCTCTTCAGTCAGTTCCGGTAGTTAGTGAGTTCCCAGATGTATTCCTTGATGATCTTCCAGGTATTCCTCCAGAGCGGGAGATAGAGTTCAGTATAGATGTACTGCCAGATACCCGACCGATATCCATTCCTCCTTATAGAATGACACCGACATAGTTGAAGGAGCAACTGAGAGACTTGTTGGAAAAAAGCTTCATTAAGCCTAGTACATCTCCTTGGGGAGCACCGATATTATTTGTGAAGAAGAATAATGGGTCACTGCGGATGTGTATTGATTATAGGCAGTTGAATAAGGTAACCATCAAGATCAGGTATCCCCTCCCTAGGATTAATGATTTATTTGACCAGTTGCAGGGTGCTAAGTGTTTCTCGAAGATAGACCTGCGGTCCGGTTATCATCAGGTGCGGGTAAGAGAGGCAGATATTCCAAAGACAACATTCAGGACCTGATACATGCATTATGAGTTTAGAGTGATGTCTTTTGGATTGACCAATGCTACAACAATATTTATGGACTTGATGAACCGGGTGTTCAAGCCATTATTGGATATGTTTGTTATCGTGTTCATTGATGATATTCTGGTCTATACACGATCAAAAGAGGAGCATGCATACCATTTGAGGACGGTACTTAAGGTACTCCAACACCGGAAGTTGTATGCTAAGTTTTCTAAGTGTGAATTCTGGTTGGCCTCAGTGGCATTCTTGGGGCATATTATCGGAGCTGATGGTGTTCAGGTGGATACCCAGAAGATTGAGGAAGTTAAGACTTGTTCCAGACCTACGACTCCTACAGAGGTATGCAGTTTTCTGGGGCTAGAAGGGTATTACCGGAGGTTTGTGGAGAAGTTTGCCTCGATTTTAGCGCCTTTAACAAGGCTACCTCAGAAGGCAGCTAAGTTTCAATGGACGGATGCTTGTGAGCAAGGCTTCCAGTTGTTGAAGGATAAGTTTACTACGGCGCCAGTTCTAACTCTTCCTGAGGGACTAGAGGGTTATGTTGTTTATTGTGATGCTTTGGGTGTTGGGCTAGGTTGTGTGTTGATGCAGCATGGTAAGATTATAGCTTATGCATCCCAACAGCTCAGGAAACATGAAAAGAATTACCCTACTCATAATTTGGAGTTAGCGGCAGTGATACATGCTTTGAAGATATGGAGACATTATTTATATGGAGTTCATGTTGATATTTATACGGATCACAAGAGTCTCCAATATATCTTCAAGCAGAAGGAGCTGAACTTACGGCAGAGACGGTGGTTAGAGTTACTTAATGACTATCATGTTGATATTCTATACCACCCGGGGAAAGCCAATGTTGTGGCAGATGCTCTTAGCCGTAGGTCTATGGGTAGTCTGACAGATGTGCAGCTAGACAGAAGGGAAATGGTTCGTGAGA
This sequence comes from Przewalskia tangutica, assembly GCA_029844215.1. Lineage (NCBI taxonomy): Eukaryota > Viridiplantae > Streptophyta > Magnoliopsida > Solanales > Solanaceae > Przewalskia > Przewalskia tangutica. The sequence goes on along the minus strand of CM056724.1, from coordinate 48,617,888 downwards.
TACACAGGCTAGCTAGTCTTGGAGTCCGGTTGGTCGATTTCGAAGACAGTGGAGTTCTTGTTCGAGGAGTTGCCGAGTCCGCTATCATAGAAGAGGTGAAGAGGCATCATTATGAGGATCCTGTTCTGGCATGGTATAGAGATGCAGCTCTTCGAAAGGAGAAGACTCTATTTGAGGTTGCACCTGATGGGGTGCTACGGTATGAAGGTAGATTGTGTGTACCTGATGTTGAAGGACTACGACAACAGGTTATGAGAGAGGTACACAATGCTTGTTATTGTATTCATTCGGGGTCAACGAAGATGTATCATGACCTCAGATGCGTATATTGGTGGGATGACCTGAAAAGGGATGTAGCGGGGTTTGTTGCTCAGTGCCCGAATTGTCAACAGGTTAAGGTTGAGCACCAGAAGCCTGGAAGGCTACTACAGGAGATAGAGATCCCGACTTGGAAGTGGGAGGTGATTAATATGGACTTCGTTACAGGTTTACCTCGTACTCAGCGAAAGTGTGACTCCATATGGGTATTTGTGGATAGGCTGACGAAAGCAGCCCATTTTCTTCCAGTCAGGACTACTTACTCAGCTGAGAACTATGCTAGGCTGTACATCAGGGAGATAGTGAGACTACACGGGGTTCCCACATTTATTATATCGGACCGTGGAGCTCAGTTTACAGCTAACTTCTGGAGATCATTCCAGAAGGGATTGGGGACACAGGTGAGTCTCAGTACAACATTTCACCCTCAGACCGATGGGCAGGCAGATTGTACTATTCAGACACTTGAGGATATGTTGAGAGCATGTATTATTGACTTTAGAGGCTGTTGGGATGACCATTTACCACTTGTTGAGTTTGCCTATAACAACAGCTACCACTCTAGCATTCAGATGGTCCCGTACGAGGCCTTATATGGGAGAAAGTGTAGGTCACCTATTGGTTGGTTTGATGTAGGCGAGACCAACTGACTTGGCCCAGACATGATTCAGCAAGCTGTGGATAAGGTGAAGCTTATCCAGGAGAGATTATTAGCAGCCCAGAGTCTACAGAAGTCGTATGCAGATAATCGATGTCGACACTTAGATTTTCAGCTTGATGATTGGGTATTCTTGAAGGTATCACCCATGAAAGGTGTGATGAGGTTCGGTAAGAAAGGGAAGCTCAGCCCGAGGTACATTGGGCCTTATCAGGTTATTCACATGGTAGGCAAGTGTCACGACCCAACATCGGGCCCGCGACTGGTGCCTTACCCCGGGCACCCTAGTGATAAAACATCAGAGAAAATCAGCGAAAATAAAAACTTAGACATGAAATAAGATATATAAAATAAGAAACAGGCTAACCAAAACGGTCACCTTTCTGCATATATAACAAAACTCGAACAGTTACATCCTTTACAAGTCACGCCAGCGGTACTCTGGACTCTAAGAGTTTTTATAACAACTATGACGGGACAGGGCCCCGCCATACCCCTGAATGTACAAGTACCTACAATGACAGGGAACTATACCAAAAGATAAGCCTCCGAAGAAACGAAGCTTCCCAAATGCAGAACTGTGATCCTATGAGCGAGGATCAACAACTAGTGTACCTCTACCTGCGGCATGAACGCGGCGCGAAGGAGGTCGATAACAGTACCAAGTATGTGGCCCGAAAATCGTGAATGAAATCATAATAGTCTATATAAAACATGAGACATGTATGATAACCAAACTACGATTACCTGATGTATAACAGATCATGTCAAGTCGTGGACTTACGCCTCAAAGTCATCGTGCAGTAGAACTCCTTCCTCATCGCGATCTATGACATAAATCATAATCATACGACGCCTCGTGGCATCCTACCTCACTGTCAGCGTACACATATACAATACATATATATATATATATATATATATATATATATATATAACATGCCCCCGGAATCCTCATCGGTGTAGACATGTCTTCATGGGAGCTAGCCCGTGGAGTAATAATCGATATACCATGCCCGGAATCCTCATCGGTGTAGACAGTCTTCGTGGGAGCTAGCCCGTGGAGTAATAATAATGGCCACATGCCGGAATCCTCTCCGGTGTAGACATGCCCATGTGACAATAATAATATACGGAGTTTAACGCATTGCATGGCCGCATTCCGGAATCCTCATCGGTGTAGACATGTCCATGTGATAATAACAATGGAAGCATACAGTGGAATCCTCCACACCGCAGTGCGTCCAAGTAAGTTCACAACAAGTCAGCCGGCCCTCCATCGAGAGACGCGGTGGTATAGAAATACAATACTTGCACAACAAAGGCTATCACAACTAGCATAGGCAAGTTCAACATACTCTTAGACTTTCATTAACATGTAAATTGATTCACCATTTATATAAACTCAAGTACTCCCATTTTATGCCAACAATCGGTTTTAACCTAAAGTACTACGTACTTTAATTCTTTCAAAAATATCTCTTTTTACGTAAAAACAACTCGATACTAATATCCGTAGTACCAAACACGTTCATGTTTAAATCAAGTACTTTATACTTTTTAAACCAAGTGGCTTACACTTTTAAAACAACGTCAAGTATACTTTTAAAACCCAAGTAACTAACTCTTTTAAGATCAAGGTACTCTACCTTTTAAAACCAAGCCACATATTTTTCCATCAAGAAAAGTTCGATATTTGAAAACAAGTTACTTATACTTTTAAACTCAAGTTACTTCTCTTTTCCCAAAATCAAGTTACATGACTTTCAAAATACTTTAAGTCTCCTTACTTTAGAATGTCAAGAAATCAATACTTGTTTATAATGATTTTATTAACGCAGCCATGATCTAGAAAATGTAATACAATTTTGTCTTATCTTAGCTTCTATGCAGATGGAAGATTCTACTTGTTTTAATATAATTATTTGTCATTACATTTTCCTTTATTAACGCTGCAATGGCTTGTTCGATAGTTATTCCCATTTCCGAAATCAAATAAAACTTTATTCTTTTAAAGACCAAGTACTCATTACTCACGAATGAGGTTTCACCACTTTTTAACACCATTCAGGTCAATTATAAGTCAAGTCTCTTATCTTTTAAAATCAACAAACCATTCTTTTACCTACATAAAGTCGTTATAACCAACTTCCCATAAAGCCATTATAACACTTTATGTTTTAAACCTACCAAGTTCGTTTAGCACACGTACGTTTACCGTACTACATAGTTCACAACAATCATGCTAGAAAGGATAGGAAGAGGTTTACATACCTCGCGACGATTATCGACAATTAGCAAAATGCTCCAAAGTACTATAACCTTGCTAGCCTTTTCCACCCTTCAAGTAGAATACGCTACTCGTAGTACTTCAACCTATAATGGCCATAAAACGTCTATTAACTTCTAGATCTCTTCGTAGAATATTCTAAGTACAAGGTTCCTTATTCTACGGAAAATTGGGCAGCACCCCCCCTCGCAACCACATAAATATCCTCCTATATCAAGGCCCGCTACCAAGCCAACAACTCGAGGATTACACGCCCACAATAATACTACAAGTCTCGTAAATACATCCAATGTAAATCTGATTCAATTCTTTTTAATCATCCTTCCATATATTATATACTCAATAATACATTACTACAACATGTAATCTCCAATTACAATAGGGGGATAAAGATCATTACCTCGATAAGCCCAAAATTATCCAAGATTTATAAGTCGATCCTGAGCAACGTTTAGCTCCTATTCCTTACGCTCCAATCCGCTCCAAGCAACCCTTAGAAGTTTCTAAACAACTTCTCTTAACACTTCATCCAAGCTATGAAGATTTTCCTAGGGTTTTATTTTGCGACTATTGGAATAAAGTAGTATTTCTGGGCTCTTATGTTGGGATTACTTTGGAATTGTCACGACCCGACCTCGGGCCCGCGACTGGTGCCTTACCCCGGGCACCCTAGTGATACAACATCAGAGAAAATCAGCGGAAATAAAAACTTAAACATGAAACAAGATATACAATAAGAAAACAGGCTAACCAAAACGGTCACCTTTCAGCATATATATATAAATATTCGAACAGTTACATCCTTTACACACCCTGCCCACAACAGTACTACAGACCTCTAAGAGTTTTTTTTATAACAACTATGACGGGATAGGGCCCCGCCATACCCCTGAATGTAAGTACCTACAATGACAGGGGACTATACCAAAGATAAGCCTCGAGAAACGGAGCTTCCTAATCTGTGAGCGAAGTGATCCTATGAGCGAGGATCAACAACCGGTGTACCTACTGCGGCGTGAACGCAGCCTCGAAGGAGGTCGATCTAACAGTACCAAGTATGTGGCGAAAAATCGTAAATGAAATCATAATAGTCTATATAAAGCGGGAGACATGTATGATAACCAAACTACTGATAACATATAAGTAGTCATGTCAAGTCGTGGACTCACGCCTCAAAGTCATCACTCATGCCCGTGGAATTCCTTCCTCATTCTGGCGATCCATGACATAAATCATACTCGTGTGATGCGCGTGGCATCCTACCTCCGTTGTCGTACATATACATACATATATATACCTCGCCGTGGAATCCTCCGTCATCGCTGCCGTAGTAGGTGTAACATATAACCACGTGACCGCTTGGTGGCATCCTACCTCAGTCGGCGTACACATATATATATATATATATATATATATATAAAATACGCGGCCGCATGCCCCGGAATCCCTCATCGGTGTAGCATGGCCATAACATACCATCGGCATCCCTCATCGCAGATGCATGTCTTCATGGGGAGCTAGCCCATGGAATAATGATCGTAATATACCATGCCCCCGGAATCCTCAGCCGGTGTAGACAGTCTTCGTGGGAGCTAGCCCATGGAATAATAGTAATGGTCACATGGCCGGAATCCTCATCGGTGTAGACATGCCCATGTGACAATAATAATATCTGGGAGTTTAACTCATTGCACGGCCGCTGCCGGAATCCTCATCGGTGTAGACATGTCCATGTGATAATAAAATGGAAGCATACCCGTGGAATCCTCCGTCACTGCCGGTACATCCAATGAAACGTACGGGCATCCGACGCGTCACCGTCGCGTGCCCGACATCCCTCATCGTATAAGCACGGCCAAGATCAAACAAAATGGAAGCATACCCGTGGAATCCTCCGTCACTGCCGATACGTCCAACAAATTCACAACAAGTCAGTCGACCCTCCAACCGAGAGACACGGTAACATAGTAATACCACCAAGGCTATCACAACTAGCATAGGCAAATTTAACATACTCTTAGACTTCCATTTTATGACAACAAATCCGGGTTTTAACCCCAAAGTACTACATACATTAATCCTTTCAAAAGATCTTTTACGTAAAAACAACTCGATACTATTATCCGTAGTACCAAACACGTTCATGTTTAAATCAAGTACTTTACACTTTTTAAACCAAGTGGCTTACACTTTTAAAACAACGTCAAGTATACTTTTAAAACCCAAGTAACTAACTCTTTTAAGATCAAGGTACTCCTACCTTTTAAAACCAAGCCACTTATATTTTTCTCATCAAGAAAAGTTCGATATTTGAAAATAAGTTACTTATACTTTTAAACTCAAGTTACTTCTCTTTTCCCAAAATCAAGTTACCATTTTAAATCCAATAATAAAACCATTCTTTTGTTTTCATAAAGTCGTTATAACTAACTTCCCATAAAGCTATTATACACTTTATGTTTTAAACCAATTTAAGACAACACCATGCCTTTCTTTTAAACCAAAACACTTCAAATTCTCAAATCTCTTTTCTTTTAGAAATCAAGTTCCTTATTTTGGAATTTAAGAAAACAATACTTGTTTATAATGATTCTTATTAAAGTAGCCATGATCTATGAAATGTAATACAATTTTGTCTTATCTTAGCTTCTATGCAGATGGAAGATTCTACTTGTTTTAATATAATTATTTGTCATTACATTTTCCTTTATTAACGCTGCAATGACTTGTTCGATAGTTATTCCCATTTCCGAAATCAAGTAAAACTTTATTCTTTTAAAGACCAAGTACTCATTACTCACGAATGAGGTTTCACCACTTTTTAACACAATTAAAGTTCTTCACATTTCATATCAAGTCAAATATAAGTCAAGTCTCTTATCTTTTAAAAACTCAACAAACCGTTCTTTTACCTACATAAAGTCGTTATAACTAACTTCCCATAAAGCTATTATAACACTTTATGTTTTAAACCAACCAAAATTCGTTTAGCACACGTACGTCTACCGTACTACATAGTTCACAACATCATGCTAGAAACGATAGGAAGATGTTCACATACCTCGCGACGATTATCGACAATTAGCAAAATGCTCCAAGTACTATAACCTTGCTAGCCTTTTCCACCCTTCAAGTAGAATACGCTACTCGTAGTACTTCCACCTATAATGGCCATAAAACGTCTATCAACTTCTCGATCTCTTTGTAGCACAATTCAAAGTACAAGGTTCCTTATTCTACGGAAAATTCGGCAGCACCTCCCCCCCGCAACCACATAAATCTCCTCCTCTATCAAGACCCGCTACCAAGCCAACAACTCCAAGGGGGTTACACGTCTAACCGGACGTGTACAACCCGCCACAATAATACTACAAGTCATCAGAATACGGTCAATGTAAATCTGATTCAATTCTTTATAATCATCCTTCCAATATATCTTATACTCAATTCTAAACTACTACAATATGTAATATCCAATTACAATATGGGGACAAAGATCATTACCTCGATAAGCCCAAAATTATCCAAGATTAATAAGTCGATCCTGAGCAATGCTTAGCTCCATTCCTTACGCTCCAACCCGCTCCAGCAACCCTTAGAAGTTTCTAAACAACTTCTCTTAACACTTCAACCAACTATGAAGATTTTCCTAGGGTTCATTTTAATTTATTGGAATAAAGTAGTATTTCCGGGCTCTTATGTTGGGATAACTTTGGAATACTACAAGGGATTTAGGCTAAGGTATTTGGAATAACAACAACACTTGAAGAATTTTTCTACACAAAAGGGGGGGGGGGTGTTGGACGAGAACTACACTAAGGACGGAGGGAGAATTTTGCCTTGGAAATTATTTCAAGTGAGGGATGAATAAGTCTTGCAAACAAGGGGGGTATTTATTGAGAAATCAATGGCTAGGATCAAATCAAGTGTATGGTGAGGATTTGGTCCATGTGGGAGTGGAGTCTTCCAACCAAATGTCCACCACAACCTTGAGACATATGTCCACCACAAAAATGGGACAAGTGGCTTGCCATTTGTCCACCAAAAACGTCCAAACACTTGTCCACCAACCATTCGACCAACATGTCCACATGGGGGTGACACGTGTCGCCCCTCTACTCGTCCAAAACATTTCATCTTTCGAAAATATCCGTAATGCCAAAAATCCGAAAATAAAGTGGGCCCCACAAAACCGTAAATTCTCCCGTGGGCCCCACGTGACCAATTTCGGAAATAAAATTCCATAATTCTTAAAAATTCTTAAAGTCTTAAATACCAAAGTTGAGAATCCAATTCTCAATAATAAACCTTTTTCCTTCATAAAATCCGGAAACTTTTCCGTCGAAAAAAAATCACATCTTTCTTCCTTTCCAATTTTTATGTCGTATTCTCGTACGTACGTCCTCGTATACATACCCTGGAACTACGGGGTGTAACAGGAATACTACTAGGGGTATAAGGCTAGTGTATTTGGGTTTATACAACAACAATTGAAGTATTTCTACACCAAGTGGGGAGGGGTGGACGAGAACTACAAAAGAGGGAGTATTATTTTTGCCTTGGAAACTCTTAAGTGTGGATGAATAAGTCTTGCAACTTAAGGGGTATTTATAGGACAATCAATGGCCAAGATCAAAGCAAGTGTAAGGTGTAGATTGGGGACATGTGTGTGTGGATTCTACCAACCATATGTCCACCACAACTTTGAGACATGTGGCTCTCCCTAAAAAACGTCCCACATGTCAAATGGACACCTAATTCGGCCCTAGGGCCACATGGGGGTGCCATGTGTCGCCCTCATATTCGTCCAAAATATTTCATCTCTCGAAAATATCCAAATATCTAAAATCTCGAAAACAAAGTGGGCCCCACAAAACCGTAAATTTTTCTCCGTGGGCCCCACGTGACCAAATCCGGAAATAAAATTTCATAATTCTCTAATATTCCAAAAAGTCCGAATACTAAATCTGGGAATCCAATTCCCATTAACGAACCTTTTTTCTTCACAAACTCCGGAAACTTTTCCGTCGAAAAATCACATCTTTCTTCCTTTCCAATTTTAATGTCGTATTCTCGTACGTACGTCCTCATATACATACTCTGGAACTACGGGGTGTAACATTCTTCCCCCTTAGAAACATTCGTCCCGAATGTTCCTTCTAAGTCTCAAAACATACATGCGCCGGTATAGTCTTCACTACTATACTTATAAAACCAAATATGCCACACCTGGCCATAATATAACACATGCGCAAGACTCCAATTCAAGCCAACGGGGAATCACCTCTAACGTGCATAACATCACTATAAGCTCCCACCCAAGGTCTAAAGGATACTCTCTTTGCATCTTCACTTCACAAAAATGATCACTTCCATTCACTTAACACATGTTCGCTTCTTTTCTTACTCGTCGTAACCTTCTCGTATACCCGAACTCTTTCTATTACACATACCATATTTCAGTCATCGCTTCTGCTTTCGAACTCTTGGGGTTTCTACTATCCAACTTGGTCACCTTACTAGCTTCGATTTCCTCTAAGGCTATTCCCGGCCTTCACGACCCGCTTCTGGTCGAACGCGTCTACGAACTCGTACACTGGTTACCTAAACTTGGGCCTAGCACCCTCGTGACCCTATCACATAGCGGGACCATAACAAATTTACCTCACTTCATTCCGGGCTGCGGGTTGACCCGCAATCTGGCCTCAACCCGACCCATTATCGCGCCAAACTCTCTCGTTCCCCGATCCGGAACAATCTTACTAATTCACGTCATGAAAGCTACCACTTCTATCTCAAACTACCCATGGAATTATCACACAAATACTCCACGTATACTATGCACTCCGATAAAGATTAACCGTAAATCTTCTACTTAAGACGGCCTCGCATCTAAGATCTCAAATGTTATCAAAATTCTAAGGCTCACAATCTCTATGTACCCAACTTCCCTTTACTAACCAGGCCTCTAAATCACAATTTATACCAAACTACCCATACATAGCACTCAACATGTAATCACTATAACAACACATGTTAGTCTCTAAAGGGTTAAAGATATACCTGAAATCAAATAGGCGGTTCCAAGGACCGCTAAAACTGGGAACTTCCACGCGACCTCTGCGCGCTGTAGGTGTATGAACATCCCGCCTAGCTATTGAAGGCGAAGAACATGAATCGATCCGATATCGTGCTATCCCATTAGTGCCACCTCTAGTCAGATCTCTTATCAAATGGCCCTGTTGGCCGCAAGCATAACAGGCTGTCGAAATAGTACGACACTCCCCAAGATGGGGTCTACCACATCGACCACACCGAGGTAGGGGTGGCTTCATCTGGCTAACACCCCTCCTCCCGAAACACGAAGCCACAGGCCACGACTGCTCCTGAACATCCCGAACGCCCCAAGGCGTGGAGGACCACTCATCTTGGCGGAGGCGCATAACTAGCCTGCTGCTGAGGCGGTCCGCCTCAAAAGTTACCAAAGGACCCTGCTGTCCTGGCCTTCTTCTGCTGGTATCTGTCAACCCGTCGGCCTCTCCGTTCCTCACACCCAAGTGCATAAGCCTGCATGCGGGCAATGCCCATGCCCGGCTGAAGAGCTACACCCGAGCAACTCTCTGCTAAGTAATCATCATGCCCTGTGACATAGCGGTGCACTCTGTCCTCCATGTCTGCCACTAAAGCGGGGACGTACCGAGCCAATGAGTCAAACTCTACATTGTACTCCCGAACCATCCGCCCGTTCTGCCTCAACATAAAAAACTATCGGCCCGAGCCCTCCTCATCTGCGGAGGCAAGAAATGGCTAAGAAATGCCTCTGAGAACTCGTCCCAAACAGCTGGAAGCGCATGCTCCCCCCGGGATAGTTCCCATGAATCAAACCAGTCAACTGCAGTATCACGCAGCCGATGTGCACCCAATACCGCCGACTCTGTCTCCGAGGCTTTGATCACTCTCATGATCCGCTGCAACTGTCGGATAAACTCCTGAGGATAATCCTCAGTCCTCGGCCCATAGAACTCTGGTGGACTGCAACTCAAAAAGTCCCGAAGTCTCAAACTATCAGATCTAGGGTGAACTACGGTTACAACCGGAACCGCTACCTCACGTCTGTCCTCATTCCTCGCCACAATCCTAGCTAGTAACTGGGCCATCTCCTTGTAACCCATATCCTCTGTTCCTGGCCGTGGGACTGAAGTCTCAGGTACTGTGGCCTCAGTAGCTACTGTTGCTGCCCTAAACTCTGCTGGGGCTGGCGGCGTCGCAAAACTCGCCGTATGAAGCACCACCTCGGGCGATGACTGGTCCTGTGCCCTCTCAACCCTCTGTGCTCTACTCGCAGCTCCCTCTGCTGCCTTGCCCTTCTGGGCTCTGGTTGCCTTGCGTAGAGGCATAACTGGTAAAAAGAATACGTCAGAGGGAGTCCAACTTATAACACAGCTCTAAGGCACGATCTCAGAGTGAGAAGAATGGAAACCAATCCTAAATATCCTGTAGCCTCCTGATTATAGGTGTGGTGCACAACACGCCGATAATCAAGACTCTACTAAATACGGTCTGTAGACACTTTCTGAGGATTACCTGTTCTGATACTACTTTTGTCACGACCCGACCTCGGGCCCGCGACCGGTGCCTTACCCCGGGCACCCTAGTGATAAAACATCAGAGAAAATCAGCGGAAATAAAAACTTAGACATGAAACAAGATATATAAAATAAGAAACAGGCTAACCAAAACGGTCACCTTTCTGCATATATAACAAAACTCGAACAGTTACATCCTTTACAAGCCCTGCCCACAACAGTACTACAGACCTCTAAGAGTTTTTATAACAACTATGACGGGACAGGGCCCCGCCATACCCCTGAATGTACAAGTACCTACAATGACAGGGAACTATACCAAAAGATAAGCCTCCGGAGAAACGGAGCTTCCCAAATGCAGAACTGTGATCCTATGAGCGAGGATCAACAACTGGTGTACCTCTACCTGCGGCATGAACGCAGCCCCCCGAAGGAGGTCAGTACAACAGGTACCAAGTATGTGAAACTGAAAATACTGTAATGAAATCATAATAGTCTATATAAAACAGGAGACATGTATGATAACCAAACTACAGTACACAATGTATAAGCAGTCATGTCAAGTCACAGATTTACGCCCTCAAAGTCATCATGCCCGTGGAACTCCTTCCTCACTACCGGCAGTCTATGACATAAATCATAATCATATGACGCGCCCGTGGCATCCTACCTCACTGTCGGCGTACACATATACAATACATATATATATCTCGCGTGGAATCCTCGTCACTGCGGCCGTGTAGGTGTAACATATAACCATGTGACACACCAGTGGCATCCTACCTCACTGTCAGCGTACACATATACAATACATATATATATCTCCTGCCCGTGGAATCCTCCGTCACTGCCGGCAGCCGTAGGTGTAACATATAACCATGTGACACGCCAGTGGCATCCTACCTCACTGTCGGCGTACACATATACAATACATATATATATATATATATAACATGCCCCCGGAATCCCTCATCGGTGTAGACATGTCTTCATGGGGAGATAGCGCATGGAGTAACAATCGTATATACCATGCCCCTAATCCTCATCGGTGTAGGCAGTGTCTTCGTGGGAGCTAGCCCGTGGAGTAATAATAATGGCCACATGCCCCGGAATCCTCATCGGTGTAGACATGCCCATGTGACAATAATAATATCTGGGAGTTTAACCATTGCATGGCGCGTGCCGGAATCCCTTATCGGTGTAGACATGTCCATGTGATAATAACAATGGAAGCATACCCGTGGAATCCTCCGTCACTGCCAGTATGTCCAAGTAAGTTCACAACAAGTCAGCCGGCCTGTTACACCCCGTAAGTCCAGGACATGTATAAGAGAATGTATGTAAGGAATCAAGACTTGGAAATTGGTACGAAAGGAAGAATTGTTTTTCCGACGGAAAATCTTCCGAATGTCGGAAAGGAAAAATGTTAGTTGAGGAGAATTAGATTCTCAAAATGTATTATTTGAAGAGTATGGAACTTGTTAACACTATGGAAATTTATTTTTACGGATTTGGTCACGTGGGGCCCACCCGAGGAATTTTACGTTTTGCGGGGCCCACGAGGGTTACGGAATTTTATGGACGAATGAGAGGGCGACACGTGGCACCTCCACCACATGGTCTTGGTCGAAATTTGCAAGGCTAAAATGGTCATTTGACCAAAGTGTAGATGACAAAGTCTTGCTAATTAAGAGCTTGACATTGTTGACCAAGTCAAGAGCCATTTGGCTTGATCTCCTTCATCCAAAACCTAACAAGTGTTATTATCTAAGCCCTTCTATGTGTTATATATACTAGACTAGTGCAAGACTAAGTTTCCAACACTTAGAAAAAAATCACAACTTCATTGTGCTTGAAGCATGCTCTCGACTTTGTTGAAATTTCCACACAAAATTTTTTAGTTTGTGATCCTTTATTCACAAGACTTAAACCCAAGGTCCCTAAGGGTGTTGTAAGGATATCTCAATAGAAAGATTTCGGAAAAACGACGTTTTCGTATTAGTCGCAAGGCGGAAACTTAAGGAGTTCTTCAACTTTGAAGTTGGAACTTGAAGATGGGTTCTTCAGGAACTTCAGGAGTGCTTGGAGAGGATTGGAACATAAGGAAAGGAGCTAAGAATTGCTAAGGCGCGACTTTGAATCTTGGAAATTTTAAGGGCTTATAAAGGTATAATCTTGTCGTTTTAGTAATTAAGGTTTACTTATTGTTGTAGCTATGGATATTAGCAAGCATGAGTTATATAGTATGAAGTTTGATAAGTATATTGGCTATTGGAACCCTAATCCGAAAACTAGCATGTTTAGCCTTAAGATTACAATTCGAGTTGATTATTAGTTTAAGTAAATGCTTTGTTGTATAAAGAAGGAAATTGTAGTTGTTTATGACTATATAACATGTTAGACCTTAGAACTTGGAATTGGAAAAGGATTGGAAAAGACTTTGAATTGTTGGTTATGTTGTTGGCCGAGAATGGCTTGAATATGGAACTACTTCGTATTAATTGTGGGGCGGAATTTTACACGTATTGTAAGGCGTGTAATCCCCTTTGTTTGGTTGTTGTTTTGAGCCTTAAATGTGGCGTGTTGGTTATTGTATTCGGCCTTGAAAAAGGTGGCAAAGTGAGTAGAAACAAAGGAAGTGCTGCCCGATTTTTCGTAGAATTAGAGACCGTATACTTAGTATTATTCTACGTTAGAGACTAGAAGTTGATAGTCTTGTTGTGACCATTATAGGTTGACACTTCTACATACGGCGTATTCGGCTTAGCTTGTGGATTTAGCCGAAAAGGTATGTGAACTATCTCCTCTTCTAGCATGATTCCTTAAGATAAAGAAAGTATGTCCTACTCCTTAAATGATCCATTCCTTGGTTGTATTTGGATTTTCTAAAATAGAATTTGTTCTATGTACTTCCTTGAGTGTACTTTGATGTTTAAATTGTAAGTTGTATAATCCATTGCCTTAGTGAAGTTGGATTCTTAAAAGTGAAAGTATTTTACTTAAAGTACATAGAGTCTTGAAAAGGAAGTGGTTTCCAAATCATTTGGCTAGTGCCTTAGTTCCAAAACCTAAGGGTCGTTATAATGACTTTAGGGGAGTCAAAGGAGTGATTTACTTAATTGTTTTAAGAGAGGAGAAATGACATGATTTAAGAGAAGTAACTTGTTTTAAAGGTGTGAGTTACTTGAGGTTTAAAAGTAGAAGAAACTTGTTTTCTAAATATTAAGAGACTTGAAGTATTTTGAAAGTTAAGAAACTTGATTTGTAAGTATGTGATACTTGGTTTTAAGTATAAGTCTCTTGGTTATAAAAAGGAATGAATATGTCTAAAACCATAAAGGGTTATAACGGCTTTATGGGAAGTTGGTTATAACGGCTTTATGGAAGGTTAAGAAAGTTGTCTATTTTGATTATTAGGCATAAGTTGCCTAGATTGTGAAAGTTTGAAGTTACTTGATTTCAAGCTTTGAAATGAGTTTTCTAAAAGTGTAGTAACTTACTTTGAAAAATAGACACACCTTGATACTACGGGTGTTAGTATCTTGGGGTTTTACATAAAAAAGAGTCTTTTGAAAAGAATGTACGTACGTAGTACTTTGGCTTGTTTAATTGAGAATTATTCTATGTATGCCTTGATAAGTACTTTGGCTTATTTAATTAAGAATTATTCTATGTATGCCTTGATAAGTACTTTGGCTTGTTTAATTGAGAATTATTCTATGTGTGCCTTGATAAATACTTTGGCTTGTTTAATTGAGAATTGCCAATGTGTGCTGGTGATAGCATTTGAGTACAAGTATTATGTTTTATTATGTTGCCGCGACTCTCGGTTGGAGGGTCGGCTGCCTTGTTGTAAGTTTACTTGGGCGTCTGCAAGCGGTGAGGTGGGATTCCGGGTATGCTTCCATTATTTGTGTTACCCCATGATCATGCTTATACGATGTGGGATTAGGGCATGCGACCACGAGGATACTGCGTGGACATGCTTATACGATGTGGGATTCCGGGGCATGTGACCAGGAGCGGGTTAGATTCCCGGATTTGTTTGTATTACCCCATGGTCATGCTTATACGATGTGGGATTCCGGGGCATGCGACCACGAGGGATACTCCTTGGACATGCTTATACGATGTGGGATTCCGGGGCATGTGACCAGGAGCGGGTTTGATTCCCGAATTTGTTTGTATTACCCCATGGTCATGCTTATACGATGTGGGATTCCGGGGCATGCGACCACGAGGGATACTCCTTGGATATGCTTATTGGTGTTATATTATATCATGGACTGCCGGCAGAGAGAAAGGATTCCACGGGCATGTTTGATATTATGGGCGTGAGACCCATAGTTATATTTGAGTAGTGACTTTGAGGGCATGCGTCCCTGACTTGATATGACTGCTTAAGTATTGTGTACTGTAGGTTGGCTATCATACATGTCTCCTGTTTTGTTTAGACTGTTATGATTTCATTACAGTACTTACTATTTCACATACTTGGTACATTCTTCGTACTGACCTCCTTGAAGTGCGTTAATCCGCGAGTTTAGGTCTTATCCTGACCCGTTCGGGGCGTATCGTGCCTTACCGGGGCACCCAAGTAGTCATACATCAGAGTAATCGGCGGAAATATAAAGCAAGACATGAAACAGTTTATAAAATAAGACACAGTTTATGTGAGGAAACATTGCCTTTCGGCATAAATATATAAACATGGTTTAGCGATTCATCCGAACCTTTGCATAACATGACTACAGACCTCTAAGGAAATATACAACTATGGCGGGACGGGGCCCGCCATACCTCGATACAAAACTATCTACAACAGGGAGATCATACCCAAAAGTAGAGCCTCCGGAAAAGATGGAGCTCCTGACACCAACGTAGAGATCCTAAGAATGTGGATCTAGCACCTGCTTGCCCTTACCTGCGGCATGAACGCAGCCCCCCGAAGGAGGTCAGTACAACAGGTACTAAGTATATGAAACTGTAAAATACTTAAATGAAACATATCATTTTAAAAACAGTTTTGCAAGTATGTATAAAACAACCAAGGAAACCGCATAGTGCGCATCACAAACAAGAGCGTGATAGGTAAATCGTATGAGTCTTTTCTAGGCTGCGAATGATCGGCGAGGCCAATTGCGTAGTATCACCATGCAAGCCTAATCTCGGACTCCGTGAGTCGCATAGGCCAATCACATAGGCCCGCATAGGGTATATAACCCCGCATCGAGGTAGCTACTCCTCGGCATCGCCCCGACTCGTCGTCCGCACGGCCACATAGACCGCATGAGGTATAACCCGCACTAACACGGAACTCCGTAGCTCGCGCATAGGTCCTCGGACCGCATAGGTATTCTCGAATCATGGTCCTGCATCGCCGAGTCTACCCGCGTCGGAGCGACTTAACCCCCGGTAATATGTCAAGAGGTGAGTGATGTTACAATAACCTAACAGCTTATCGTTAACAACATAAGCAAAACAAGAATACTCTTTTACACAAACGTTACAAGACACTAACACACATAGCATCATATCATGTCTACTTATCAAACCATCTTATTATTCTTTTTCACAATTCAATATAAGTCTGTTATAAACACATAGGCAAACTGTTTCTTTTATCAATCTTAAGTGGTTATACTTAACTTCCCATAAAGCTAGTATAACTCTTAAGCTTCTGTTTAAAAACCAATTAGTTCTCTTCTGTTAAAAATGATTCATTATCCTTTTGAAATGCTTTCAGATCTTTATTATTCAGGCTTAAGCCGTGAGGCATTGCCGTAAGTATTATTCAGGCTTAAGCCGTGAGGCATTGCCGTAAGTATTATTCAGGCTTAAGTCAAAGACATTGCCGTAGTTATTATTCAGTTAACACATGTACGTCTACCGTACTATATATATTGTAAAATATCATGCTTTAGGAAGAATCACATACCTTCTCAAATGAAAACCACCGCCAAGTTGAATATGTCGCGCATGCAGAGTCACCTATAATAGTCACACATCTATTAAAGACTACTCGAAGGTCATTCTAAACAGAGGGTTCACAATTCTACGGAAAGTCGGGCAGCACTTCCCTACAGGTGAGCTATATAAGTCTCATTGTGAAAACAAATCTATGCAAGTTTAGTTTGATTATTCTTCTTTAAACCCTTCTACTGCGTAGTAGCAGTTCAATTCTATTCGTGATATTCTTCTAAGTATTTAATACTTATTCTAATACTACTACGATGTATTCTCTAATTCAAAAGAGGGTTAGGATTAGTTACCTCGGTAAGCCCAAAATATCCTAGATAAAGTCGCGCTGAGCAAGGTTTAGCTCCTAAGTCATGCGCTCAGAGCTCCAAGAAACCTTAGAAGTTCTTCACAACTTCTACTAAGGACTAAGGGATTTGGGCTAGGGTATTTTGGGCATTATAACAATACTAGAAGACAACTTTTCTACCAAGGGAGGGGGGGAGTGTTGGACGAAAGAGCTACAAAAGGAGAGGAGAGGATTTTCAAGACTTGGAAAGATTTGTGGATGAAGAACTCTTCATCTCTAAGGGGGTATTTATAGGTCAAGAAGTGGCCAACCAATGGCCAAGATTAAGACAAGTGCAAGGCAAGTGTAGGGTGAGGATTAACTATACACAAATATCCTACCAACTCCTTGACTTGTGCACAAGGCACAAAAAACGTGCTCACCATTGTCCAAATCGTCCAAATGGACGATTTCAAGTCCATCAATTGGAGGGTGACAAGTGTCGCCCTCCCGTTGGTCCAAAATGTTTCGTCCCTCGGAAAAATCCGCAAAAATTAGAAATGGCATAGCCGGAATTTACCCTACGAAAGCTGTGGAAACGTTTCGTCGGAAAACTATTCATTTTGTGAGTTGTGCCCAAAAAAAACGTTTTGCCTAAACTTTAAGGCTAGATTTTTTGTACGTATTCCCTTACGTACATACTCTGGAAATACGGGGTATAACATTCTCCCCTCCTTAGAAACATTCGTCCCGAATGTTCCTTCCCAAGACAGTTAACGATAAGATTCTTCATAACTAAAACAGTTGCAAATGCCACACACGGCCACAGAACAACACTTAGGCAGAAACGATAACGAAAATTTATAAGTAGGAAAGTGAATTACCTGGAGGTGTGGGGAATAGGTGAGGATACTTCTGCCTCATGTCCTCCTCGGCTTCCCACGTCATCTCCTCCCTGAGCTCGTTCCGCCACAAGACTTTGACGGAAGCCACGTCCTTGGTCCGCAGACGCCTAGCCTGACGATCGACTATCGCTATGGGAATCTCCTCATACGATAACCCCTCGGTCACCTGGACATCGTCAATCGGGTGTACCCTAGATGGATCTCCGATACATCTCCTCAGCATAGATACGTGAAAAACCGGATGCACTGCCTCCAGATCGGACGGCAGATCCAACTCATAGGCAACCTTGCCTACCCTGCGGACAATCTGAACGGATGTACCTTGGGTGAGTTTCCTTCTTCCCGAATCTCATCACACCGCTTCATGGGTGACACCTTAGGAAAACCCAATCATGAACCTCGAACTCAAGATGCGACGACGATGATCTGCATCGACTTACATCGACTCACGGTGTCGATAGCCGCTCTCGGATAAGCTTCACCTTATCCATCGCACTGCTGTACCAAATCTGGTCCCACTTTGCACCTCGCCACATCGAACCAACCTATAGGCGATCTGCACTTCCTCCCATACAAGGCCTCATAAGGCGCCATCCGAATCTTTGGAGTGGTAGCTATTATTATACGCGAACTCAACTAGAGGCAAATGATCCTCCCAACTACCTGAAGTCAATAACACGGGCTCGCAGCATATCCTCGAAGTGCGGATAGTGCGCTCTGCTGTCCGTGCATGCGTGGATGAAATGCAAGACTCAGCTCACTGCGTCCCTAAACCCCTCTGGAAGGACCTCAGGAAGTTAGCCAGAACCGGGCTCCCATGCGATATGATAGAAGTAGGGACTCCATGCGATCGGCGATCTCTCGGATGTAAAGTCCGCATAATCCTCGGTAGAAAAAGTCGTCCCGACGGAAGAAAGTGGGCTGATTTAAATCGTCGACTGTCGGCGATAACCCATATAGAATCATGTCTCTCCGAGTGCGAGGTAATCTGTGATGAAGTCCATGTTGATTACCTCCCACTTCCGGTCGGGATCTCAATGTCGTAACAAACCACGGGCCTCCGGTGCTCTACCTTCACTGCGCGACACGGGCGCGAGCTACGAACTCGCAACGTCCTCTTGAAGCCATCCCACCAATACACGGATCTAAGGTCGTGGTACATCTTAGTCGACCGGATGGATAGAGTAACGCGCTTGTGTGCTTCCCAAGAACCTGCTGCGAAGTCACGAAACATCTGGAACACACAACGCCCTCAAACCTTAGCACCCGTGGTGCTACCTCAAAAGGACCGCGCCTCACGAAGAGTCAGATCACGATATCGAATCAAAGTGGATCCTCGAGCTGTTGCCTCTTCACCTCCTCAACGATGGAAGACTCGGCAACCTCACGAACTCTAACCCCTCGCTATCGAAATTAATCAAGCGGACACGAGGCTCGCTGGCGATGCAAATCACGAACCATGTCCTCCTCTCTGCACTGCATCGATAGGCTCCCCATCGACCTACGACTAAGGCATACGCCACAACATTGGCCTTCCGGGTGGTACGGGATATCAACATCGTAATCCTTAGCAACTCTAACCACCATCTGCCGTAAGTTCACTCCTGCGGTGAAGATATCTGGAGGCTCTTGTGGTGCGTAAAAATATCCACGTGAACCCCATACAAATAGTGCCTCCGGATCTTGGCGTGAATCACGGTGCCAACTCCAAATCATGGGTGGGGTAGTTCCTCGTGTTTCTTGTTTGTCGGGATGCATATGCTATAACCCCGCCATCTGCGTCAACACACATCCCAACCCGATGCTCGCGGCATCACAATACACGACATAACCATCCGACCTCCGGAAGAGTAAGAAGCGGGGCGGTCGTCGATCTCTCTTTCAACAGCTGGAAACCCCGCCACAAGCATCGATCCCGAAACTTGGCCGCTCGAGTCGGCCTAGTCAATGGTGCGAAGATAAAGCAAACTTCTCCACGAACGCGATAATATCCTGCAAGGCCCGAGCTGCGAACCTCAGCCGGAGTAGTAGGTGCAGGCAAGTCTGGCCTCGATCTTGGCGTATCCACCGAATGCCATCGGCCACAATATGCCCAAGAAACGCCATCGAAGTCAACAAAACTCACATTTGGAAAACTTGGCGTATAAGCTGCTGGTCTGGAGAATCGGCCAAGATCGCCGAATGCTCGCGTGCTCTGCTCTGGCGAGAATAAACCAAGATATCATCAATGAACACTATCACAAGCGTGTCCAAAAATGGTTTGAACACTCGGTTCATCAAATCCATGAATACCGCGGAGCATTGGTCAACCCAAAAGACATGACCACGAACTCATAATGCGTCTGGGTCTGAATGCGATCCTAGGACATCCACCTCTCGACTCGCACTTTGATGATAGCGATCGCAGATCAATCTTGGAGAAACATCTCGCACTGCAATCGGGTCGAACAAATCATCAATCACAGGAAGGTATCTGTTCTTAATGGTCACCTTGTTCACATGTAATCAACACACATGCGCAGCGTCGTCCTTCTTCACGAACAATACGGCGCTCCCGGGAGAAACACTAGGCTGATGAAGCCGCTTCTCCAGCAAATCTCTAAGGTGATCCTTCAACTCTCTCAACTCGGCGGTGCCATTACGTATGGCGGAATGGAAATAGGCCGAGTATCCGCAACACATCTATACAAAACTCGATCTCCTCTCGGGAGGATACGGGAGTCATCCGAAACACGTGCGGGAACTCGTGACTCTGGAATCGTGAAAATCTGGTACCGCGGCTTTCAAGATCAAACACCCGAACGAGATGGTAGATATACCCTTCGCACCATCTTCCTAGCCTTGAGGTAGGAAATAAACCTACCCTCAGCGTCTGGTGCTCCTCCCACTTAACAACGGCTCGCCGAGCTGGAACCGTACTACTCTCTCTGCGATCTACATTGGCGTAGCAGAAGCTAGCCAATCCATCCCCATGATCACGTCGAAGTCAATCATCTCTAACTCTATCAAGTCGGCTAGGGTCCGGCGCAAATGGTCACAGGACAAGCTCTATATACCCGCCGAGCTACCACTGAATCACCCACTGGCGTAGCTACCTCGAAAGGATCTATGGACTCAGGCTCTATCCCAATCCTACTAGCAACAAGGGGAGATATATGGGGCCAGTAGAACCGGATCTATCAAGGCATAAACATCAAACCCGAAGCGATAAGGTACTGTGGCGACATCGGTGAGGCCTCACGATCTGTCGGTGGACAAAGCATAAATGCGGTTACGAGGACCGCTAGAATCGGGACCGCGCCACGACCTCTGCGCGACACTGCCGGTCCATGAGTACCTTGCCCTCCGGGCGAGTAATCGCTGTCGGGGATGAAGAAGACCGTGAAAGAACTCAGGTGACCCACCATCGCGCCGCCCGGTCGGACAGTTCCTCGCATAGTGACCTGCGGCCTGGCAATCGAAACAAACTCCCGTACCACAACTCCCGAAGTGGGATCTACCGCATCGGCCACACTGAGGGGGGGGGGGGTGGTCCCGATCGGCCAGAACCTCTGCTGCTCTGGATGTCTGAAGTCCTGGGGCCACAGTGCGCCTCGAATATCTGGTGTGCGAGGGCGGTGCGGGAGTGCTCTGAGTGGGTGTGGTGCAAATCTAGGCTAGCTGCGAGGCCGCCACCACGATAGCCACAAACGACCTGCCCGTCTGGTCTTAACCTGCGCTTCTGTCGCCAACGGCGATCTCTACGCTCGCCGCATCCAAGAGCATGAGCTGCGTGCGGGTAATGTCCATACGGTGGAGAAACACCACACGACTCGGCCATATAGTCATCTAGCGGTGGCGTGGCGGTGCACCTATCCTCATCGCGCTACCAATCTTTGGGACATATCGAGCCAATGAATCAAACTCGACATTGTACTCCACGGCGGTCGTCTCTGCCTCGGCGGTAAAAATCTATCGGCCGCGCCCTCGCCATCTGTGGAGGCAAGAAGTGAGTGAGAAAGCCTCGAGAACTCATCCCAAGTAGGCGGGGACGCGTGCTCTCCCGGGATAACTCCGTAGAATCAAACCAATCGATTGCGGTATCACGCGGCCGACGCGAACCAAAGGTCACGGACTGCATCTCCGAGGCCTTGATCACCCTCATGATCCTCTGTAGGCGGATGAACTCCTGCGGATCATCCTCCGGCCTCGACCGTAAAACTCAAGGCGGGCTCTGACTCAAGAAATCTCGTAGTCTCAAACTATACGCCTCGGGTGCACCACGGTGCGGCGAGCTGGAGCTGGGCTGCCGCGCATCCGGCCTCTCGCCGTGTCGGGCCACAACTTTAGCCAATAGTGGGCCATCTCCTTGTACCTAACTCCTCCGCCCGGTGTGGGGCGGGAGGTGTACTGCGTGGTCTCTCTTTGGGCGGCGTCATAGAACTCGCCGTCTCGGTATAGGCGGGCACGAGCCTCGTGACTCTGGGTGTCTCGCTAGCGACTCCTCGGCTGCCTTGCCGCCACGGGCGGGTTGCCTTACGTGGAGGCATAAGCTATTACGGGAAAGGAATACGTTAGAGGTCCAACCTATAACACGACTCTAAAGCACGATCTCGGAATGAGAAAAATGGAAACCAATCCTAAATATCCTATAGCCTCACGATTATTGGTGTGGTGCACAACACACCGATAATCAAGACTCTACTAGATACGGTGCAGTAGACACTTTCCGAGATTAAGCGCTCGATACCACTTTTGTCACAACCGTTCGGGCGTGGATCGTGCCTTCAGGGCACCCAAGTAGTCATACATCGTGTCGGCGGAAATATAAAACAAGACATGAAACAGTTTATAAAATAAGACACAGTTTATGTGAGGAAACATTGCCTTTCGGCATAAATATATAAACATGGTTTAGCAGTTACATTCGACACTGTACAACATGACTACAGACCTCTAAGGAAATATACAACTATGGCGGGACAGGGCCCCGCCATACCTCGCATACAAAACTATCTACAACAGGAGATCATACCCAAAAGTAGAGCCTCGGAAAGATGGAGCTCGACACCAACGTAGAGATCCTAAGAATGTGGATCTAGCACACCTTGCCCTTACCTGCGGCATGAACGCAGCCCCCCGAAGGAGGTCAGTACAACAGGTACTAAGTATATGAAACTATAAAATACTTAAATGAAACATATCATTTTAAAAACAGTTTTGCAAGTATGTATGAAACAACCAAGGAAACCGCACATAGTGCCACATCACAAACAAGAGCGTGATAGGTAAGCATGAAAGGTCTTTTCTAGGTGCGAATGATCAGCGAGGGCCAATTGCGTAGTATCACCATGCAAGCCTAATCCTGGACTCCGTAGTCGCATAGGCCAATCACATAGGCGCGTAGGGTATATAACCCGCGTCGAGGGTAGCTACTCCTCGGCGTCGCCTGGACTCGTCGTCGCATGGCCACATAGACCGCGTGAGGTATAACCCCGCACTAACACCGGAACTCCGTAGCTCCGCATAGGTCCCTTGGACCCGCATGAGGTATTCTCGAATCATGGTCCTGCATCGCTTTGAGTCTACCCCGCGTCGGAGGCGGCTTAACCCCGGTAATATGTCAAGAGGTGAGTGATGTTACACTAACCTAACGACTTATCGTTAACAACATAAGCACAACAAGAATCTTGTTTTACACAAGCGTTACAAGACACTAACACACATAGCATCATATCATGTCTACTTATCAAACCATCTTATTATTCTTTTCACGATTCAATATAAGTGCATTATAAACACATAGGCAAACTGTTTCTTTTATCAATCTTAAGTGGTTATACTTAACTTCCCATAAAGCTAGTATAACTCTTAAGCTTCTGTTTAAAAACCAATTAGTTCTCTTCTGTTAAAAATGATTCATTATCCTTTTGAAATGCTTTGGATCTTTATTATTGGGCTTAAGCGTGAGGCATTCTTAGTAAGTATTATTCGAGCTTAAGCGTGAGGCATTCGTAAGTATTATTCAGGCTTAAGTCAAAGACATTGCCGTAGTTATTATTCAGTTAACACATGTACGTCTACCGTACTATATATATTGTAAAATATCATGCTTTAGGAAGAATCACATACCTTCTCAGCGAAAACCACATGCCAAGTTGAATATGTCGCGCACAGAGAGTCAGCCTATAATAGTCACAGACATTTATTAAAGACTACTCTGAAGGTCATTCTAAACAGAGGGTTCACAATTCTACGGAAAGTCGGGCAGCACTTCCCTACCCGGTGAGCTATATAAGTCTACTGTGAAAACAGTCCTATGCAAGTTTAGTTTGATTATTCTTCTTTTAAACCCTTCTACTGTGGTAACAGTTCAATTCTATTCTGTGATATTCTTCTAAGTATTTAATACTTATTCTAATACTACTACAGTATGTATTCTCTAATTCAAAAGAGGGTTAGGATTAGTTACCTCGGTAAGCCCAAAAATATCCTAGATAAAGTCGCGCCTGAGCAAGGTTTAGCTCTAAGTTTATGCGCTCCGGTAGCTCCAAGAAACCTTAGAAGTTCTTCACAACTTCTACTAAGGACTAAGGGATTTGGGCTAGGGTATTTTGGGCATTATAACAATACTAGAAGACAACTTTTCTACCAAGGGAGGGGGGGTAGGTTTTGGCTAGGCTAGGGGGAGGCCTCGGCCGGAGTGTTGGACGAAAGAGCTACAAAAGGAGAGGAGAGGATTTTCAAGACTTGGAAAGATTTGTGGATGAAGAACTCTTCATCTCTAAGGGGTATTTATAGGTCAAGAAGTGGCCAACCAATGGCCAAGATTAAGACAAGTGCAAGGCAAGTGTAGGGTGAGGATTAACTATACACAAATATCCTACCAACTCCTCGACTTGTGCCTGAGGCACAAAAAGCGTGCTCACCGTTGTCCAAATCGTCCATTTGGACGATTTCAAGTCCATCAATTGGAGGGCGACACTTGTCACCCTCCGTTGGTCAAAATGTTTCGTCTCTCGGAAAAATCCGCAAAAATTAGAAATGGCATAGCCGGAATTTACCTACGAGCTGTGGAAAGCGTTTAGTCGGAAAACTATTCGTTTTGTGAGTTGTGCCCAAAAAAGCGTTTTGCCTAAACTTTAAGGCTAGACTTTTTATGCGTATTCCACTTACGTACATACTCTGGAAATCTGAGGTATAAGCGATGCATTTGTTTGGTGATCGAAAGGTGTAGGACCTGCTCGAGTTTTGGATAGCTCCTACATTCGGAGTTTATCTTTTTGGTATAAGTTCTTTCGATGCTGAGCTTTTGTACGATTATGGATGCAGCGGGGCCTTGTCAAATCACGATTCGATAAAACTCTTAGAGGTCTGTATTCATATGTGGGATTGGACTCTTGTACGGTGTAGTGTCTTTTGTTATGTATATTATATGGCAACCTTGTCGGCTTTGCCCTTGCACGTATGTTGGTTTTTTTTTATTTTAAAAAAAGGTGTTATTTAAATTCCGCAGTTTACTTGTGTTGTTAAGGTAGAAGGGTGCCCAGGTAGGGCACGATCCAGCGAGGTTGGGCGTGTGAGTGGTATCGAGCGATCGATCCTCGGAATGTCTGAGCCGTGTCTAGTAGAGTCTTGATTATCGGTGTGTTGCGCGCCACACGTAAACATGAGGCTACAGGACTTTTAGGAGTTAGTTTCTATTCTTTTCACTCTAAGATCGTGCCATAGAAATTTGTGTTAGTAAGATAATTCCTCTCGGCGTAATTTTGTGTTCTGATTATGCCTCGAGGAGGGCAATGGCCTTGAAGGGCAAAGGAGTAGCATGAGCTACTAGTCGGACTCGAAGAGTTGATAGGGCTTATGCCCGGGGTATCTGGATGTTGTGCCGCGATCGTGAGTTCTTCGCGCCCGAGTTTTGAGGCCCGGCACGAGCCTCGGGTTTCGGCTAGGAGAGGACTATAGGGTCGTGAGAAGCGATTATGTTATTGACCAAGATAAGCGGTGCTACTGATTTCATCGGCGAGAAGTTATTCGGCGATGCAGGCAGGTGTCTGAGAGGTAGAGGCCAGCGTAAATCGGCGTAAGAGGCTAGACCGGTTGGTTATCCGGTGAGTTTTGGACGAGCTGCCTCGGCGGCGAGTGAGATATTCGTCGACCTACCCAGTACATACCGCGGCTCACGGTGGGAGATTTGATCCTGAAGGTATTTAGGAGCGGTCCAGCTCCAGGTCGAAGTTCTCAAAGAAGCGGAAGGATTTTCTCGATCGAGGCCACATATTCCTCGATGTTTCTAATGTAGTAAGCGTCATTTGGGAAATGCCGTCATAGCACAGTGTTTGTTATTATTGTGACCGTCAAGACCCACGAAGTGGGAATATCCTATTAGAAAGAGCACCGTAAGGTGGCTCGACTATGAGGCCGATGGTTGGTTACCTTTCCTCGCGGTATGCGCCCGAGCGAGGGTATTGGATGTCGGCCCGATCGTGGTAGAGGTCAGGGTGGAGTTAATAGTTCTGGCGGTCCTTCGAACTGCATAGATGACGTGACTACTAGGCAGGATCAGGAGGCAACATCTCATGGGGTTACAGGTATATTTCGTTCTTTTGAATCATACGTGCATTTATAGATTCAGATTTCGCCCTCGCATATATGTTTTCCCTTTGTTGCTAACAGTTGTAAGTGATAGTACCCCAGAAGTAGGAATACTTTGATTAGTAAAGTGAAAAGTTAAGAATGTTGACAAGAATGATAAGTGATTTGAGACTATAGTTGTGTAGAGTTCACAAGTTGTAGTTACCTCATAATAAGTGTAAAACCAATAGGGAAGATTGTACAGTAGAAATACTTTGGCTTATGGGACGAACCTCTAGTGAATAGGGGGACAGGGTGAGAAGTACCTTGAGATAAGAGAAAGATTTATTTCAGACTAAGAATGAGAAGTTAAGTGTGATGATGAGTCGGGTTATGGACTCATTTCGGGTCAACCGGTAGTATGGGATGGGGTGATGTCAGTTAGAAATGGTCCCGTTATGTGATAGGGTCACGAGGATGCAAGGCCCAATGTCTAGTTGATCGTTGTACGAGTTCGTGGATGCGTTCCACCGGAACTAGGTCGTAAGGACCGAGAAGAGCCTTAGCGGAAATTCAAGTAACATAATGGCCAAGTTTGGATAGTAATCCAAGGATTGGGGAACAGAATCAATATTTGAAATTTTGTACGTATGCTCAAATAAGTTTGGAAGTACGAGAAAGTATGACAAGTAAGGAAAGAAAGGAACCTCTAAGGATCCCGTGTTTTAGAAGACTGTAACCTTCGAGTTTCGTGAGAAGGGGTCGCGGACGGAAGGTCCGTTGATATGTTTACGTATCTTGTGGTGGCCATGTGTGACATCGTTGGTCTTGTGCAGTTTTGATTGATAGGCATAGTATAGAGTTTATGCCGGAGTTTGTATAGCTTGGCAACCGACTAAGAACATTCGGGGACGAATGTTTCTAAGGGGGGAAGAATGTTACACCCCGTAAGTCCGGGACATGTATAAGATAATGTACGTAAGGAATCAAGACTTGGAAATTGGTACGAAAGAAAAATTGTTTTTCCGACGGAAAATCTTCCGAACGTCGGAAAGGAAAAATGTTAGTTGAGGAGAATTAGATTCTCAAAATGTATTATTTGAAGAGTATGGAACTTGTTAACACTATGAAAATTTATTTTTACGGATTTGGTCACGTGGGGCCCACCCGAGGAATTTTACGTTTTGGGGGGCCCACGAGGGTTAAGGAATTTTATGGACGAATGAGAGGGCGACACGTGGCAACTCCACCACATGGTCTTGGTCGAAAATTTGCAAGGCTAAAATGGTCATTTGACCAAAGTGTAGATGACAAAGTCTTGCTAATTAAGAGCTTGACATTGTTGACCAAGTCAAGAGCCATTTGGCTTGATCTCCTTCATCCAAAACCTAACAAGTGTTATTATCTAAACCCTTCTTTGTGTTATATATACCAGACTAGTGCAAGACTAAGTTTCCAACACTTAGAAAAAAATCACAACTTCATTGTGCTTGAAGCATGCTCTCGGCTTTGTTGAAATTTCCACACAAAATTTTTAGTTTGTGATCCTTTATTCACAAGACTTAAACCCAAGGTCCCTAAGGGTGTTGTAAGGATATCTCAATAGAAAGATTTCGGAAAAACGACGTTTTCGTATTAGTCGCAAGGCGGAAACTTAAGGAGTTCTTCAACTTTGAAGTTGGAACTTGAAGATGGGTTCTTCATAGGCTTCTAAGGAGTGCTTGGAGCGGATTGGAACATAAGGAAAGGAGCTAAGAATTGCTAAGGCGCGACTTTGAATCTTGGAAATTTTAAGGGCTTATAAAGGTATAATCTTGTCGTTTTAGTAATTAAGGTTTACTTATTGTTGTAGATATGGATATTAGCAAGCATGAGTTATATAGTATGAAGTTTG
This sequence comes from Przewalskia tangutica, assembly GCA_029844215.1. Lineage (NCBI taxonomy): Eukaryota > Viridiplantae > Streptophyta > Magnoliopsida > Solanales > Solanaceae > Przewalskia > Przewalskia tangutica. Next base: position 48,589,437 of record CM056724.1, on the reverse strand, counting down.
ATAAGTATATTGGCCATTGGAACCCTAATCCGAAAACTAGCATGTTTAGCCTTAAGATTACAATTCGAGTTGATTATTAGTTTAAGTCGTCGCCTGTTGTATAAAGAAGGAAATTGTAGTTGTTTATGACTATATAACATGTTAGACCTTAGAACTTGGAATTGGAAAAGGATTGGAAAAGACTTTGAATTGTTGGTTATGTTGTTGGCCGAGAATGGCTTGAATATGGAACTACTTCGTATTAATTGTGGGGCGGAATTTTACACGTATTGTAAGGCGTGTAATCCCCTTTGTTTGGTTGTTGTTTTGAGCCTTAAATGTGGCGTGTTGGTTATTGTATTTGGCCTTGAAAAAGGTGGCAAAGTGAGTAGAAACAAAGGAAGTGCTGCCCGATTTTCCGTAGAATTAGAGACCAAATACTTAGTATTATTCGTTAGAGACTAGAAGTTGATAGTATTGTTGTGACCATTATAGGTTGACACTTCTACGTACGGCGTATTCGGCTTAGCTTGTGGATTTAGCCGAAAAGGTATGTGAACTATCTCCTCTTCTAGCATGATTCCTTAAGATAAAGAAAGTATGTCCTACTCCTTAAATGATCCATTCCTTGGTTGTATTTGGATTTCCTAAAATAGAATTTGTTCTATGTACTTCCTTGAGTGTACTTTGATGTTTAAATTGTAAGTTGTATAATCCATTGCCTTAGTGAATTTGGATTCTTAAAAGTGAAAGTATTTTACTTAAAGTACATAGAGTCTTGAAAAGGAAGTGGTTTCCAAATCTTTTGGCTAGTGCCTTAGTTCCAAAACCTAAGGGTCGTTATAATGACTTTAGGGGAGTCAAAGGAGTGATTTACTTAATTGTTTTAAGAGAGGAGAAATGACATGATTTAAGAGAAGTAACTTGTTTTAAAGGTGTGAGTTACTTGAGGTTTAAAAGTAGAAGAAACTTGTTTTCTAAATATTAAGAGACTTGAAGTATTTTGAAAGTTAAGAAACTTGATTTGTAAGTATGTGATACTTGGTTTTAAGTATAAGTCTCTTGGTTATAAAAAGGAATGAATATGTCTAAAACCATAAAGGGTTATAACGGCTTTATGGGAAGATGGTTATAACGACTTTATGGAAGGTTAAGAAAGTTGTCTATTTTGATTATTAGGCATAAGTTGCCTAGATTGTGAAAATTTGAAGTTACTTGATTTCAAGCTTTGAAATGAGTTTTCTAAAAGTGTAGTAACTTACTTTGAAAAATAGACACACCTTGATACTACGGGTGTTAGTATCTTGGGGTTTTACATAAAAAAGAGTCTTTTGAAAAGAATGTACGTACGTAGTACTTTGGCTTGTTTAATTGAGAATTATTCTATGTATGCCTTGATAAGTACTTTGGCTTGTTTAATTAAGAATTATTCTATGTATGCCTTGATAAGTACTTTGGCTTGTTTAATTGAGAATTATTCTATGTGTGCCTTGATAAATACTTTGGCTTGTTTAATTGAGAATTGCCAATGTGTGCTGGTGATAGCATTTGAGTACAAGTATTATGTTTTATTACTTTGCCGCGACTCTCGGTTTGAGGGTCGGCTGCCTTGTTGTAAGTTTACTTGGACGTACCGACAGTGAGGTGGGATTCCACGGGTATGCTTCCATTATTTGTGTTACCCCATGGTCATGCTTATACGATGTGGGATTCCGGGGAATGCGACCACGAGGATACTCTGGACATGCTTATACGATGTGGGATTAGGGCATGTGACCGGGAGGCGGGTTAGATTCGGTTGTTTGTATTACCCGTGGTCATGCTTATACGATGTGGGATTAGGGCACGCGGCCACGAGGATACTCGCGGACATGCTTATCGATGTGGGATTAGGCATGTGACGAGGCGGGTTTGATTCGGTTGTTTGTATTACCCGTGGTCATGCTTATACGATGTGGGATTAGGCGTGCGACCACGAGGATACTCGCTTGGACATGCTTATACGATGTGGGATTAGGGCATGTGACCGAGGCGGGTTAGATTCGGTTGTTTGTATTACCCGTGGTCATGCTTATACGATGTGGGATTAGGGGCATGCGACCACGAGGGATACTCATTGGAAATGCTTATACGTTGTGGGATTAGGGCATGTGACCGAGGCGGGTTTGATTCGGTTGTTTGTATTACCCCATGGTCATGCTTATACGATGTGGGATTCCGGGGCATGCGACCACGAGGGATACTCCTTGGATATGCTTATTGGTGTTATATTATATCATGGACTGCCGGCAGTGAGAAAGGATTCCACGGGCATGTTTGATATTATGGGCGTGAGACCCATAGTTATATTTGAGTAGTGACTTTGAGGGCATGCGTCCCTGACTTGATATGACTGCTTAAGTATTGTGTACTGTAGGTTGTCTATCATACATGTCTCCTGTTTTGTTTAGACTGTTATGATTTCATTACAGTACTTACTATTTCACATACTTGGTACATTCTTCGTACTGACCTCCTTCGGGAGGCTGCGTTCATGCCGCAGGTTTAGGTACGCTGTTTGGTGATCGGAAGGTGTAGGACCCTGCTCAGAGTTTTGGATAGCTCCTTTTGTTCGGGAGTTTATCTTTTTGGTATAAGTTCTTTCAAGATGCAGGCTTTTATGCGATTATAGATGCAGCGGGGCCTTGTCGTCACGATTCGATAAAACTCTTAAGTGCGTATTCATATGTGGGATTGGACTCTTGTACGGTGTAGTGTCTTTTGTTATGTATATTATATGGCAACCTTGTCGGCTTTGCCCTTGCACGTATGTTGGTTTTTTTTTATTTTAAAAAAAGGTGTTATTTAAATTCCGCAGTTTACTTATGTTGTTAAGGTAGAAGGTGCGGGTAGGGCACGATCCACGCCCAGGGTTGGGCGTGGCAGTGGTATCGAAGCGATCGGTCCTCGGAATATCTCTGAGGCCGTGTCTAGTAGAGTCTTGATTATCGGTGTGTTGCGCGCCACACCCATAAACAGGAGGCTACATGACTTTTAGGAGTTGGTTTCTATTCTTCTCACTCTAAGATCGTGCCATAGAGCTGTGTTAGTAAGATAATTCCTCTCGGCGTAATTTTGTGTTCTGATTATGCCTCGAGGAGAACAGCGCCCGAAGGGCAAAGGAGTAGCGAGAGCTACTAGTCGGACTCGAGAGTTGATAGGGCTTATGCCCGGGTATCTGGATGTTGTCGCATGATCGTGAGTTCTTCCGCTCCAGGTTTTGAGGCCCCAGCACCAGATCCTCCAGTTTCTCAGCTAGGAGAGGACTATAGGGTCATGAGGGAAGCAATTATGTTATTGACCAAGATAGCGGTGCTACAGTTTCATCAGCAGGAAGTTATTCGGCCAGTACAGGCAGGTGTACAGATGGTAGAGGGCCAACGCGGAAATCAGCGTAAGAGGGCTAGACCGGTTGGTTATCCCGGTGAGTTTTTGGACGAGCTGCCTCGGCAGCGAGTGAGATATTCGTCCCAGCCTACCCAGTACATACCCCCGCAGCTCACAGGTGGGAGATTTGATCCCACAAGGTATTTAGGAGCCGGTCCAAGCTCCAGGGGTCGAAGTTCTCAAAAGAGCAGAGGATTTTCTCAGTCGAGGCCACATATTCCTCAGTGTTTCCAATGTAGTAAGCGTCATTTGGGGAAATTCCGTCATGGCACAGGTGTTTGTTATTATTGTGACCGTCCGGGCCACAAGAAGTGGGAATGTCCTGTTAGAAAGAGCACCCGTGGGTGGCTCGACTATGAGGCCGATGGTTGGTTACCTTTCCTCCGGTATGCGCCCGAGGCGGTATTGAGATGTCACCGATCGTGGTAGAGGTCAGGGTGGAGTTAATAGTTCTGGCGGTCCTTCGAACCGCATAGATGACGTGACTACTAGGAAGGATCAGGAGGCAACATCTCATGGGGTTACAGGTATATTTCGATTCTTTTGAATCATACGTGCATTTATAGATTCAGATTTCGCCCTAGCATATATGTTTTCCCTTTGTTGCTAACAGTTGTAAGTGATAGTACCCCAGAAGTAGGAATACTTTGATTAGTAAAGTGAAAAGTTAAGAATGTTGACAAGAATGATAAGTGATTTGAGACTATAGTTGTGTAGAGTTCACAAGTTGTAGTTACCCCATAATAAGTGTAAAACCAATATGGAAGATTGTACAGTAGAAATACTTTGGCTTATGGGACGAACCTCTAGTGAATAGGGGGACAGGGTGAGAAGTACCTTGAGATAAGAGAAAGATTTATTTCAGACTAAGAATGAGAAGTTAAGTGTGATGATGAGTCGGGTTATGGACTCATTTCGGGTCAACCGGTAGTATGGGATGGGGTGATGTCAGTTAGAAATGGTCCCGTTATGTGATAGGGTCACGAGTATGCAAGGCCCAATGTCTAGTTGATCGTTGTACGAGTTCGTGGATGCGTTCCACCGGAACTAGGTCGTAAGGACCTAGAAGAGCCTTAGCGGAAATTCAAGTAACATAATGGCCAAGTTTGGATAGTAATCCAAGGATTGGGGAACAAAATCAATATTTGAAATTTTGTACGTATGCTCAAATAAGTTTGGAAGTACGAGAAAGTATGACAAGTAAGGAAAGAAAAGAACCTCTAAGGATCCCGTGTTTTAGAAGACTGTAACCTTCGAGTTTTGTGAGAAGGGGTCGCGGACGGAAGGTCCGTTGATATGTTTACGTATGTTGTGGTGGCCATGTGTGGCATCGTTGGTCTTGTGCAATTTTGATTGATAGGCATAGTATAGAGTTTATGCCGGAGTTTGTATAGCTTGGCAACCGACTAAGAACATTCGGGGACGAATGTTTCTAAGGGGGGAAGAATGTTACACCCCGTAATTCCAGAACATGTATAAGAGAATGTACGTAAGGAATCAAGACTTGGAAATTGGTACGAAAGGAAGAATTGTTTTTCCGACGGAAAATCTTCCGAACGTCAGAAAGGAAAAATGTTAGTTGAGGAGAATTAGATTCTCAAAATGTATTATTTGAAGAGTATGGAACTTGTTAACACTATGAAAATTTATAATTACGGATTTGGTCACGTGGGGCCCACCCGAGGAATTTTACGTTTTGCGGGGCCCACGAGGGTTACAAAATTTTATGGACGAATGAGAGGGCGACACGTGGCACCTCCACCACATGGTCTTGGTCGAAAATTTGCAAGGCTAAAATGGTCATTTGACCAAAGTGTAGATGACAAAGTCTTGCTAATTAAGAGCTTGACATTGTTGACCAAGTCAAGAGCCATTTGGCTTGATCTCCTTCATCCAAAACCTAACAAGTGTTATTATCTAAGCCCTTCTTTGTGTTATATATACTAGACTAGTGCAAGACTAAGTTTCCAACACTTAGAAAAAAATCACAACTTCATTGTGCTTGAAGCATGCTCTCGGCTTTGTTGAAATTTCCACACAAATTTTTTTAGTTTGTGATCCTTTATTCACAAGACTTAAACCCAAGGTCCCTAAGGGTGTTGTAAGGATATCTCAATAGAAAGATTTCGGAAAAAGCAGCGTTTCGTATTAGTCGCAAGGCGGAAACTTAAGGAGTTCTTCAACTTTGAAGTTGGAACTTGAAGATGGGTTCTTCATAGGCTTCTAAGGAGTGCTTGGAGAGGATTGGAACATAAGGAAAGGAGCTAAGAATTGGTAAGGCGCGACTTTGAATCTTGAAAATTTTAAGGGCTTATAAAGGTATAATCTTGTCGTTTTAGTAATTAAGGTTTACTTATTGTTGTAGCTATGGATATTAGCAAGCATGAGTTATATAGTATGAAGTTTGATAAGTATATTGGCTATTGGAACCCTAATCCGAAAACTAGCATGTTTAGCCTTAAGATTACAATTCGAGTTGATTATTAGTTTAAGTAAATGCTTTGTTGTATAAAGAAGGAAATTGTAGTTGTTTATGACTATATAACATGTTAGACCTTAGAACTTGGAATTGGAAAAGGATTGGAAAAGACTTTGAATTGTTGGTTATGTTGTTGGTAGAATGGCTTGAATATGGAACTACTTCATTATTAATTGTGGGCGGAATTTTACACGTATTGTAAGGCGTGTAATCCCCTTTGTTTGGTTGTTGTTTTGAGCCTTAAATGTGGCGTGTTGGTTATTGTATTTGGCCTTGAAAAGGTGGCAAAGTGAGTAGAAACAAAGGAAGTCTTGCCCGATTTTCCGTAGAATTAGAGGCCGTATACTTAGTATTATTCTCGTTAGAGACTAGAAGTTGATAGTCTTGTTGTGACCATTATAGGTTGACACTTCGTCACGGCGTATTCGGGTTAGCTTGTGGATTTAGCGAAAGGTATGTGAACTATCTCCTCTTCAGCATGATTCCTTAAGATAAAGAAAGTATGTCCTACTCCTTAAATGATCCATTCCTTGGTTGTATTTGGATTTCCTAAAATAGAATTTGTTCTATGTACTTCCTTGAGTGTACTTTGATGTTTAAATTGTAAGTTGTATAATCCATTGCCTTAGTGAAGTTGGATTCTTAAAAGTGAAAGTATTTTACTTAAAGTACATAGAGTCTTGAAAAGGAAGTGGTTTCCAAATCTTTTGGCTAGTGCCTTAGTTCCAAAACCTAAGGGTCGTTATAATGACTTTAGGGGAGTCAAAGGAGTGATTTACTTAATTGTTTTAAGAGAGGAGAAATGATATGATTTAAGAGAAGTAACTTGTTTTAAAGGTGTGAGTTACTTGAGGTTTAAAAGTAGAAGAAACTTGTTTTCTAAATATTAAGAGACTTGAAGTATTTTGAAAGTTAAGAAACTTGATTTGTAAGTATGTGATACTTGGTTTTAAGTATAAGTCTCTTGGTTATAAAAAGGAATGAATATGTCTAAAACCATAAAGGGTTATAACGACTTTATGGGAAGTTGGTTATAACGGCTTTATGGAAGGTTAAGAAAGTTGTCTATTTTGATTATTAGGCATAAGTTGCCTAGATTGTGAAAATTTGAAGTTACTTGATTTCAAGCTTTGGAATGAGTTTTCTAAAAGTGTAGTAACTTACTTTGAAAAATAGACACACCTTGATACTACGGGTGTTAGTATCTTGGGGTTTTACATAAAAGAGTCTTTTGAAAGAGATATGCGTCACGTAGTACTTTGGCTTGTTTAATTGAGAATTATTCTATGTATGCCTTGATAAGTACTTTGGCTTGTTTAATTAAGAATTATTCTATGTATGCCTTGATAAGTACTTTGGCTTGTTTAATTGAGAATTATTCTATGTGTGCCTTGATAAATACTTTGGCTTGTTTAATTGAGAATTGCCAATGTGTGCTGGTGATAGCATTTGAGTACAAGTATTATGTTTTATTACGTTGCGCGACTCTCGGTTGGAGAATGGTTTGCCTTGTTGTAAGTTTACTTGGGCGTCGCAAGCGGTGAGTGGGATTCCACGGGTATGCTTCCATTATTTGTGTTACCCGTGGTCATGCTTATACGATATGGGATTAGGGCATGCGACCACGAGGATACTCTTGGACACGCTTATCGATGTGGAATGCAGGGCATGTGACCGAGGCGGGTTAGATTCGGTTGTTTGTATTACCCGTGGTCATGCTTATACGATGTGGGATTAGGGCATGCGACCACGAGGGATACTCCTTGGACATGCTTATACGATGTGGGATTCGGCGTGTGACCGAGGCGGGTTTGATTCGGTTGTTTGTATTACCCCATGGTCATGCTTATACGATGTGGGATTCCGGGGCATGCGACCACGAGGGATACTCCTTGGATATGCTTATTGGTGTTATATTATATCATGGACTGCCGGCAGTGAGAAAGGATTCCACGGGCATGGTTGATATTATGGGCGTGAGACCCATAGTTATATTTGAGTAGTGACTTTGAGGGCATCGTCCACGACTTGATATGATCGCTTAAGTATTGTGATCGTAGGTTGGATATCATACATGTCTCCTGTTTTGTTTAGACTGTTATGATTTCATTACAGTACTTACTATTTCACATACTTGGTACATTCTTCGTACTGACCTCCTTCGGGGGGCTGCGTTCATGCCGCAGGTTTAGGTACGCTGTTTGGTGATCGGCAGGTGTAGGACCGCTCGAGTTTTGGATAGCTCCTACATTGGAAGTTTATCTTTTGGTATAAGTTCTTTCAAGATGTGCTTTATGCGATTATGGATGCGGCGGGGCCTTGTCCGTCACGATTGATAAAACTCTTAGAGGTCTGTATTCATATGTGAGATTGGACTCTTGTACGGTGTAGTGTCTTTTGTTATGTATATTATATGGCAGCATTGTCGGCTTTGCCCTTGCACGTATGTTGGTTTTTTTTTTAAAAAAAAAGAGGTGTTATTTAAATTCCGCAGTTTACTTGTGTTGTTAAGGTAGAGGTGCGGGTAGGGCACGATCCACGAGCAGGGTTGGGCGTGACACGGCCCTCCATCGAGAGACCCGGTGGTATAGAAATACAATACTTGCACAACAAAGGCTATCCCAACTAGCATAGGCAAGTTCAAAATACTCTTAGACTTTCATTAACATGTAAATTGATTCACCATTTATATAAACTCAAGTACTCCCATTTTATGCCAACATTCCGGTTTTTAACCCTAAAGTACTACGTACTTTAATTCTTTCAAAAGGATCTCTTTTTACGTAAAAACAACTCGATACTAATATCCGTAGTACCAAACAAGTTCATGTTTAAATCAAGTACTTTATACTTTTTAAACCAAGTGGCTTACACTTTTAAAACAACGTCAAATATACTTTTAAAACCCAAGTAACTAACTCTTTTAAGATCAAGGTACTCCTACCTTTTAAAACCAAGCCACTTATATTTTTCCATCAAGAAAAGTTCGATATTTGAAAACAAGTTACTTATACTTTTAAACTCAAGTTACTTCTCTTTTCCCAAAATCAAGTTACATGACTTTCAAAATACTTTAAGTCTCCTTACTTTAGAATGTCAAGAAATCAATACTTGTTTATAATGATTTTATTAACGCAGCCATGATGTAGAAAATGTAATACAATTTTGTCTTATCTTAGCTTCTATGCAGATAGAAGATTCTACTTGTTTTAATATAATTATTTGTCATTACATTTTCCTTTATTAACGCTGCAATGGCTTGTTCGATAGTTATTCCCATTTCCGAAATCAAATAAAACTTTATTCTTTTAAAGACAAAGTACTCATTACTCACGAATGAGGTTTCACCACTTTTTAACACCATTCAGGTCAATTATAAGTCAAGTCTCTTATCTTTTAAAATCAACAAACCATTCTTTTACCTACATAAAGTCGTTATAACCAACTTCCCATAAAGCCATTATAACACTTTATGTTTTAAAACTACCAAGTTCGTTTAGCACACGTACGTCTACCGTACTACATAGTTCACAAAAATCATGCTAGAAAGGATAGGAAGAGGTTCACATACCTCGCGACGATTAACTACAATTAGCAAAATGCTCCAAAGTACTATAACCTTGCTAGCCTTTTCCACCCTTCAAGTAGAATACGCTACTCGTAGTACTTCAACCTATAATGGCCATAAAACGTCTATTAACTTCTAGATCTCTTCGTAGAATATTCTAAGTACAAGGTTCCTTATTCTACGGAAAATTGGGCAGCACCCCCCCTCGCAACCACATAAATATCCTCCTATATCAAGGCCCGCTACCAAGCCAACAACTCCAAGGGGATTACACGCCCCACAATAATACTACAAGTCTACTGTAAATACAGTCCAATGTAAATACAGTTCAATTCTTTTTAATCATTCTTCCATATATCATATACTCAATAATACATTACTACAACATGTAATCTCCAATTACAATAGGGGGATAAAGATCATTACCTCGATAAGCCCAAAATTATCCAAGAATTATAAGTCGATCCTGAGCAACGTTTAGCTCCTATTCCTTACTCTCCAATCCTCTCCAAGCAACCCTTAGAAGTTTCTAAACAACTTCTCTTAACACTTCATCCAAGCTATGAAGATTTTCCTAGGGTTTTATTTTGCGACTATTGGAATAAAGTAGTATTTCCGGGCTCTTATGTTGGGATTACTTTGGAATACTACTAGGGGTATAAGGCTAGTGTATTTGGGTTTATACAACAACAATTGAAGTATTTCTACACCAAGTGGGGAGGGGTGGACGAGAACTACAAAGGAGGGAGTATTAACCCGAAAATATCCAAATATCCAAAATCTCGAAAACAAAGTGGGCCCCACAAAACCGTAAATTTTTGTCACGACCCGACCCCGGGCCCGCGACTGGTGCCCTACCTGGGCACCCCTTTCGGTATACATCAGAGAATAGCAGCGGAACATACACAATTGATAAAATTCTTAAACATAAAATAACAACAAAGCAAATAAGGCCACCTTCCGTAAACTATACAAATAAAACAGTACATTTTTTTTTCTTTACAACCCAAACCACACTGTGACTACAGACCTCTAAGAATAACAACTCTGGCGGGACAGGGCCCCGCCATACCCCTGAATGTACAACAACCGACAATACCAGGGATAAGCCTCCGGAATAAAGGAGCTTCTCAACAACTGAACATTGATCCAAGGCGAGGATCAACAGCGTGTACTACCTGCGGCGTGACGCGGCCCGAAGGAGGTCGATAACATGTACCGAATATGTGGCGAAATCAGTAATGAAATCATAAGTCAATGATAAAGCGGAGCGGTATGATAACTCGATTAACGATTACGGTGCCTTACTAACAATGAGAGTAAATGAGAGTATACTTACAACATAAACATAGGAGACTCACTATCAAATCATGGGTAGCAAATCCATGGAAACAGGTGGTATAACGTCTTGGGGGTTTACCCCTCATTTATACTCTTACCCTGAGGCAGGTGGTATAACGTCTTGGGGGCTTACCCCTCATTTATACTCTTATCCTGGAGAAGGTGGTAAAGCAGGTGGTATAACGTCTTGGGGGTTTACCCCTCATTTATACTCTTACCCTGGAGAAGGTGGTATAGCGTCTTGGGGGTTTACCCCTCACTTATACTCTTACCCCATCTCAATCGGCCGTCACACAATAAATAAGCAAGTTAAGAAATCCCCCTAACTTCTTATTAGTCTTATTCATATACACTCTCATTTTAGTTTACTTAAGGCACTAACATATCTTTTATGAAAATCTGGGAATTTAACCCAAGTACTACATACTTCTACTCTTTAAAACAAATGACTCTTTAGTATAAAACTTCCAAGATACTATCAACCGTAGCATCAAGTCAAAATTACTTTTCAAGACAAGTCACAATACCCTTTAGAAATAAAGTTAGGTTTCTAAATCGAGTGACTCCTTTTCTTATAAAACCTTAGGCAATGGATGCTTAAAAATCAAATCGCCTTTTCATTAAATCAAGTCATTTATCTTACTTAATTTACTTAGAGTAAACCACTCTTTTTAACTTTCCATAAAGCTATTATAACCAACTTCCCATAAAGCCGTTATACTAGCTTTATACATTAGCAACTTACATACTTCTTTATAACCAAGAGACTTAAACTTTCCAACAAAACAAGTATCAATAATACTTTCAACATACTTAAGTCTCTTAACTTTTGAAAACCAAGATATCCTTAATATTTAAACAAGTGAGTTAATTCCCTAACTCAATCAACTTGGACATTCTTAAAATAAGCCAAGGATATCAAATGGACCTAGATTGTCAAAATTCAGACGTCACCGTATTATACATTTACAACCTATTCATGCTCAAGAGATAAGAAAGTTCCACATACCTCTTCGGTTTAATCCACTTGCTAAGTCCAATTCACCGTACGTAGTATTTCAACCTATAATGACCATAGTACGTCTATTAACTTCTAGTTTCAAACGTAGAATATTCCAAGTGCAAAGCTACTAAATTCTACGGAAAATCGGACAACACTTCCTTTGTTTCTACATACTTTTCCACCTTTTTCAAGGCCGAATTCAATAACCAAACACGCCACATTTAAGGCTCAATCAATGTAGTTATCAATAGGGGATTACACGTCTACAAGACGTGTAAAATTCTGCCCCACAATTTATAACAAACTAGTCCAACATATAATGCCATTCTCGGCCAAAGGTGTAACAACATAACAATCTTTCCAATTCCTTTTCAATTCAAGTTGTTTAGTATAACATGTTATCTAGCCACAATTGATTATAACTACTACAATCCTCAAATAGGTAAACATGCGACGATTCTAATTATCGACCAATTTGTATTTCAATTTCAAATGGCTTAACATGTCATTTTCGGATTTGAGCTTCCAAATTTCCATAACACTTATCAATCTTCATATCACATGATCATTTCTAACTTATAATAACATGGAATCTTCCATTACAAAAGTAAGACGAAGATTACACCTCATTTAGCCCAAAAATGCTCCAAGATTACTAGTCGATCCTTAGCAACTTTAGCTCCTCTTTTTTGAAATTCTTCTTCCCGCTAAAATCATCTCTACTAATCCCCTACAAGCTTGCCAACATATTTCCTTCTTGTTTCCTTTCCAAAAATATCATTTAGGCCTAGGGTTTTAACCATTTGAGAGAGAAGAGAAGAGAAGAGAAGAGAAGATTTTGGTGAAGTCTTGCAAATGATTTAAATCTAGCAAGACATGTCTTATATAGCCTTTATCTTGTTCCACAAGTTGGGGGGACACTTGTCACCCACCCAGGGGTCCTTTACAACAAATATCTTCTATTTTTACCCTATTTCCGCAAAAATCCCGCCCCGGCGCCGCGGCCCTGCAGCCGGAGCCGCGGCGCTGCAATTTCAGACAATTTCAGGCTTACCGGCGCCGCGGCGCCTGACCCTGTCTGTTCTCTCAGCCGATCTTGTAACGTCCATAACTTTCTACTCCGATGTCCTATTGACGAGCGGTTTGTTGCGTTGGAAACTAGACTCAATGAACTTCATATTAGGATCTTGAAACACCTAAAAACTCCAATTATACTAGGAGATATACTGCTTCCAAGTTGACTGAAAAACTGTCCAAAAATATTCTGCCAACTTTTTTTCTTTTTCCAACTTCGAATCTTATTTCCTTTCGTACGTTCTCATCTCATCCTCTTGGAATTACGGGGTGTAACATTTTCTCCGTGGGCCCCACGTGACCAAATCCGGAAATAAAATTTCATAATTCTCTAATATTCCAAAAAGTCCGAATACTAAATCTGGGAATCCAATTCCCATTAACGAACCTTTTTTCTTCACAAAATCCGGAAACTTTTCCGTTGAAAAATCACATCTTTCTTCCTTTCCAATTTTAATGTCGTATTCTCGTACGTAAGTCCTAATATACATACTCTGGAACTACGGGGTGTAACAACAAGGTTGCCTATGAGTTGGATCTACCATCTGATTTGGAAGCGGTACATCCAGTTTTTCATGTATCGATGTTGCGTAAGTGTATTGGTGATCCTTCTAAAGTCTTCCTAGTAGATGATGTCCAGTGACAGAGGAGTTGACTTATGAGGAGAGTCCCATAGCCATACTTGATCACCATGTTAGACGGTTACGGACTAAGGATGTGGCTTCCGTCAAGGTATTGTGACGGAACAATAATAGAGAAGAGATGACGTGGGAAGCAGAAGATGAGATGAAGAGGAAGTATCCTCACTTGTTCCCGATGCCTACAGGTAATTCCAATCCCTATTCGACTATTTTGATTGATGAATGAGACTATGTGTTATATTGTGGCCATGTGAGACATCTTTGTGTTTGCTGAATATTGGTTGTTAGGTATAGTTAAAGGATACTATGCCGAAATTTGTATAGCTTGAGACCTATTATGAACATTCGGGACGAATGTTTCTAAGGGGGGAAGAATGTTACACCCCGTAATTCCAGGGCAAGGAAATGAGAACGTAAGTTAGGATATAAGACTTGAATGTTGGAAGGAAAGTATATTTACATTTTCTATACGGAATAATTTTGGGATACTACAAATATGACGACGAGAATTAATACTTGTAGTTGAATTCTTTCCAATTAAGTTATGGACTTAGTGTTGAATTATTAAGTCTTGGTATTATGTAGTATGAGGCCATCGAAAATATTGAGAAAATGGCTAAGTGTGGGAGATATTTTGTGAAGGGAAAGACAAGTGGACAAGTGGGGTTCATGGGTCCCCCTCCACTTGTGCTATGTACACCTATTTAATACAAGTCTTGCAAGACTTTGCTACACAAAATATCTTCATCATCCAAACCCTCATATCTCTCCCTTCTTCTTCAAGTTTTCGAAACCCTTAGCAAGTGAAGAACAAATTAACTTCTATTTCCAAAGATTAAGCTCCTTAAATAAGTTCTAAGCCAAGTTGATACTCCAAAACAGTGGGGCGTGTTGGTGGCCGATTCTGCCTAGAAAAACCCTAATCTTGGAGATGAACTTTTTGGAAGAAAAACATGAAAGCAAGATGGTTACAAGCTTCTAGAGGATACATTTGTGTTATTGTAACGTGAAAAAGTGGTGCAAAAAGTGAAGCAGTGACCGAACCTAGGGACTGTTTTGACATAAGATTAAGGTAAGATTTCTTCTTCCTCTTGAAGTAATTGGAAGTTACATGATGTTATAGTTAAGAGATGAACGTGTGTTAAGTAAAATGGAGAATAAGAAGTGCATGTCACAGTTTTGGCATGTTAGCCGAATTGTGGACAGTTTTGTTATATTGGATTCGTTGGTTGTTATTGTTATTATCGTCACTTATTACATGTTAGATTGAAGGAAATCTTATTGTTTAAAGTTGAAATGGTTTATACAAAATTTTTGAAATATGAATTGGATTTTAAGGAGTTATGAAAAGGGCTTTGGTAGTGGTCAGGTCGAGAACCGCATGAAACGTGGACGTTGTTGTCTTTGTTTAGGATCGCTTGTGGCGTTATCATACTGAAAATTTAGTTACAATTATGCATGTTTAATGTGGTAAGTTGCTAACGTATATGTCACGACCCGAACCCCAGACCCGTGACTGGTGCCCTACCTGGGCACCCTTCTATTCATACATCATAAGTTTAACGCGGAAGATAAATATCACTCTTTTTTTTCTAAACAAAGGCAAAACCGATAAGGCTTCCACCATACATACATACATAACAAACGGACTTACATCTTTTCAAAGTACAACCCACATACATGACTACAGACCTCTAAGAGTTGGACATAACAACTAGACGGATGTGGCCCCGCCATACCCCTGAATGTACATAAATCTACAACAACAGGGACCCATACCAAAAACAAGCCTCCGGAGTAAATGGAGCTTCTTCCCAAAACTGAACAGAGATCCTAAGAGCAAGGATCACCAACCTGTGTACCTAACACCTGCGGGCATAAACGCACTTCCGGGAAGTCGCATAACCGTACCGAGTATGGAACGAGAATAAGGTACAGTAACCAAATCATAACTGTATAAAAGAATGACAGGAGCAAGTATAAAAATGAAATACCAGATCCTACCGTGCCATTTTAAATCATGAAATCAATCGTACATTAACCGTTCTTTTCCTTCTTTCAATAAGAATTAACATCATATTCTTACATACATACTTAAGAATTTGATCAAGTTTTTCCACATAACTTACATATCTTATACATAACATAATCCGACCCTTTATGGAGGGACCCGGTGTAACTCTCCTTACATAACGTAACCCGGCCCGTTTGTGGGACACGGTGTACTAATGAATCATGTGACATAACCCGACCCACCTGTGAGGCTCGGTGTACTGTGGAATCATGTAGCATAACCCGGCCCGCCTGTGGGGCTCGGTGTACTGTGGAATCATGTAGCATAACTCGGCCCGCCTGTGGGGCTCGGTGTACTGTGGAATCATAAAGATAACCCACCCCGCCCCGGGCTCGGTACTATGGAATCATGTAGCATAACCCGACCCGCCCGTGGCTCGGTGTCGTGGAATCATGTAGCATAACCGGCCCGCTGTGGGGCTCGGTGTATCAGGAATCATGTAGCATAACCCGGCCCGCTGTGGGCCTAAGAAGACGACGTAACCCTATGCAGAGGCTCACAGATATGGCGTAACCCGGCCTATGTGTAGGCTCGGTGTATCTCATAACATAACCCGGCCTATTTGTAGTCTCGGTGTGTCTCATAACATAACCCGACCTATTTGTAGGCTCGGTGTATCTCATAACATAACCCGACCTATTTGTAGGCTCGATGTGTCTCATAACATAACCCGGCCTATTTGTAGGCTCGGTGTATCTCATAACATAACCCGGCCTATTTGTAGGCTCGGTGTGATTTTCCTTACATAACATTTTAAACCACCTTTTCACTTCTTCTTAAGTCGTTATAACAACTTCCCATAAAGCTATTATAACAACCTTTCATTTTAGAGAACTTAAGGAACTTTTATTTCTTATCACATTGGGGAAACTAAACCCAAAAGCACTACGTACATACATACTTAAAAAGAATCATAAAACTCATTCTCTTTTAAATCAATAAATTTCTTCTTTTTAAAACTCAAGTTACATACTCTTTATATAAACTGTGTCTCAATTTTCATTGATTCAATTCTAGGAGTTAGAGAGAAGTTTCTCTCACTAAGAAAACGCTCTCAACGTTTCCCCTTAGTTGCTCCTTCGGTTTTTCCTCTTCTTCCCCTTAGATTTTCGTTTGTTTCACAATGGTTTAATTGTTATTGTTCACAATATGAAGAAGTCTAAACGCTACACACGTTCTAGCAATGATTCAGGAGGTTCAGCGATTCGCTAAAACTAGAACAAGAAAAAAAAGAGCGAGTACCCAACAATTGCCGAGGAAAATCTTATTCCGGCAATCTCGGACCCGTCTGTCTTGGTTCATGTCACGCCAGACTCACGATTTCCATTAGAAAATGTAGTAGATGATTCTATGCTACAAAGGATACATGAATGGGGCAAAAATATAGAAATTGAAAGCTTGGACATTAGTGAATTTGAAGGCAAAACTTCCATAGCGTTGTCTTTTCCGATAGCCATTGACGCCTCAAATGCTTCTATGGTGGTCGACCATTCCACGGGACAATTAGTTGGTAATGGGATCATTTCGGAAGAACAAGACAGTCACTCTAGCATTAGTACCCCGTGGAAATTCACTCAGGTTAGCCGGAAAAGGGCTTAATTCTGGGCCTGACATTGCTGTTGGAGGAACAAGGTACGATGGCATTCTTGGATCTAAACCGGCCGACGTGGGTCGAGTTCATGGCGGGTCGGGGTGTTCATGGGTCCAAGAGTAATCACGTCTTGCTTGATTCAAAGTCGGTGAGAGCATCAAGGTAGTCCTATACCCAAGTTTAACGCGGGTGTCAAGAAAAGGAACTTTAATGCCCCGAAACGAGGTGTCTCCTCCTATTACTGGGGCTTGGGTCGATGGACAAGGCGTCGAGGTTATCAATGAAACTAGAATATGAACTCATGCATGGATCTAGGTCGACGTGGATACCAAGGGGTTTCTACACCCAAGGACTCTAACGTTATTATTGAAGGTGCCGAGGCGTCACACATTAATGTGGCGGGTACCAAGGATACACTCACATCCACGGGCCTTTATGATGGCCTGATTTCCAAGACGGGACAGGGGGATAACCTAGGGACATTAACTACTCCCGTTATACAAAGAGTCAAGCTTGAGAGTTCTAACGTTATGCGAGGCGCCGAGGCGTCACTCATTAATGCTGCGGGTACCAATGATTCACTCACTAGCACGGGACTTTATGATGGTCTGATTGCCAAGACGGGCCAGGGGCATAACCAAGGGATATTGAATATTCCCGTTATACAAGGAGCCAAGTCAATTGTGAGAAACAAAGCTAAGTCTATTTCCAAGGAGCCTAGGAACTACATGGCCATTAATAACGCAAGAACCGAGGGGTCTGCCTTGAATGATGCGGGAACCAATGAGTCCTCTTGTGTATTAAGACAACAACCACTGATTCCTTTTAATGTCACAAATGAAGCCTTCCCTACTTTAGCTAGTTTGCTTAGTGGATTCAATCTCCAGAACCAAAATAAGCCTTTCGTCTTTAATACTCCCCCAGATTCGAGTAATGTCTTTAACTTACCCCCTCTCTCATCTAATAACACTTCACTACTTTCTGGAAAACAAAACACTCCACCCCTTCTATCTACTCTTCCTTCTTTTCCTCCAGAAACCCAACACAAATTCCCTTCCTTTCCAAATGGCACGCGAATCATCCCTCCTATCGCGGGCACTAGCTCTTTTCCTTATACCCATCCCCTTCTGCCCATACCTCCAGAAATACCCACCAATGATTTACACACTAATGCATCTTCTAAACCACATCATATTCCTACCACGGCTACAACTCATAACAACCCTCCCCCAAACCATGGCAAAGGTACCCTCCCTCCCAAAAGGACTTATGCTGGAGTCTTTGCGGGAACCAGGATTGAGGCTAAAGGCATGAAGTTACAATTTATTGAACAACAAGGGGCGGAAGTAGATATAGAAGCTGAGGATGAAGTCCCTTTCATAGAAACTTGGGGATATTGCTTAATAGGATGCTTCACGGGTCCTTTCCCGGGAAGAGAAGCATTGAATACGATTGTGAAAGGATGGGGAGTTAAATGCCATATTATACCATATGGCAAAGGTCGGACAGTTGTTCAAATTCATGACGGAGGAGGAGCGCACTAATGTACTTCACGGAGGCCCTTATATGGTCTACGGAAAACCATGATGCTTAAGGCTATCAATAAAGGAGTTCTTATAACGGATGATTTGTTTATGGACATTCCTATTTGGGTCACTTTCCTGACATTCCCTTTCTATTTGAGTGCCACTGCCTTAGTAAGATTGTTTCACGTGTAGGAAAACCTCTTTACACTGACCAATATACTAAGGAAAGGTCTAAAATGAACTATGCAAGAGTTCTAGTGGAAGTGGATGTTAGCAAGGAGCCGATAATGGATTTTGTCGTCAATCTCCCGATAATGTAAGGTATACTCAAAGGGTAAACTATGAGAATTACCCAGACTTTTGCTATCATTGTGCGGCTTTCAGACACAACCATTTGAAGTGTAGGAAGCTGAGGGATGATGTCAACAATGAAGAAGCTCCAAAAACACGCAATACTGAGGTACCCCCTAACAACAAGGATGATTCTACTCGTTTGAAGGTCAACAAAGGTACGGGTGGAACCAACCCTCCTCCCCCTCATCCACCAACTTCTCAACATCCCGTAGATGCTGATAACTTGATGGACATTGAACAAACTGAGCACACAACACCTCCTGGTACCAGAAGCTTGGGTGAAGTATCACATGCCGCGTCCTCCGGTTTGGGTCATTCGCCCATCATGTTTGCGGGATTCTCTTACCAAGTCCTCATTGCCTAATTCTCACAATGGCAGTTCACAACATGTTAGGATGAGGGGTAACTCAAAACATTCTGATTCTGAAATGCCTATGAACCCGCCACCTTCATTGGAGGAAGTTACATACAACTGCTACGGATAAGGCTCACCTTGTGTCAAGT
Organism: Przewalskia tangutica; assembly: GCA_029844215.1. Taxonomy (NCBI): domain Eukaryota; kingdom Viridiplantae; phylum Streptophyta; class Magnoliopsida; order Solanales; family Solanaceae; genus Przewalskia; species Przewalskia tangutica. The sequence continues at coordinate 48,569,877 of CM056724.1, read as the reverse complement.
AACGTTAACTTTGAACGCTGGAGCATAGCTTGGCTGGTACACAAGTTATGGCTTCCAAAGAACAAGGATGATGGATGGCAAGAGGTTTTGTCCAAAAGAATGGGCAAAAGCAATGGGAAAGCGGCGCTAAGCGCGAGGTGCTAATAAAACCTCCTCTGCTTCCTAATGAAAATACTTTGTTGGAATGTCCGTGGTCTTTGCGGATAAAGGGATAGGGCTGCCACGCAAGCTCTAGTGTGTAGTATCACAAAGCAGCATGACGCGCTATGATTTGTCTATTGGAAACTAAGCTATCTCGCCATGACATAATCTTTCTCTACTAAAAGATTCAAAGGGTGGAAGTTTTGCTCTAATTTGGAATTCATTGGAGGCGAGAATGCTATTACTGGGATCCATCCAGGATTTGTTGCGGTGCTTGGTATGGACTCAAAGATATCCATGTCCAGCAAGTTGCAATATAACACAAGTGTCCTTCCTTGCCACATTTGTGTACCCGTTTATAGCATCTCGGATAGAAGGATGCTTTGGCATCACCTTTCTCACTGGGCGTTGGCATCACTAAGCCTTGGATGATTATGGGAGATTTCAACACTTATCGCAGCCCTAATGATAAGGTCAGGGGTCCACCTCTCACGCCTTATGCACTTAGGGATCTTGGAGATTTCGTGAATTCTCATGGACTGTAAGACGCCCTTCTTCCTGCTCCTTCTACACTGGACGAATGGTTCAATTTGGTCTAAGCTTGATAGAGTGTTGATGAATCAAAATTGGAGTGATTTGACCTCAGAATGCACGGCCAATTTCATGCCTATGGAACTGTCTCGACCACCGTCTTGTGATAGCCACGATTATCAGATCTTATAATGTTGGGAAACGCCTTTCAAGTTCATGAATACGTGGCTTTCTCACCCAAATTTGAGAACATTATGACTTCATGTTGGAGACAAGACATATTGAATCGCCAATCTGCCCTTGCCTCCAAATTGAAAGCCTTGAAGCAACCTCTAAGGACTTTGAACATAAATGACTTTGGAGGTATCGAACAAAGAGCAAAAGGGGCAAACATAGAGTTCAAGGAGGCTATCAATGCACACATGGAAAATCCCTTTGATGATGAGCTTAAAGCCAAGGTTAAGTCCTCAAGAGCTAGAGCAAACACCTTACTGGAAGCTGAAAGACACTTCATAAGGCAGAAGTCAAGACATAAACACTTGATTGGAAGTGATAGATGTTCCAAATACTTTCATAGCTTGATCAAAAGGAGTAATGTCAGGAACTCCATTAACTTTCTTGTTAAAGCTAATGGTACTATCACTACATCACCAGAAGAAGTTAGGAAGCTGCTTGTTGAATTTTACAAAGATCTATTAGGTACTTCCCGACCCATTACCAACTTTGATCCTGAAGTGTTCAACTATGGCCCAAAGCTGAGTGAAGAAGAGAGATTACAACTTTTGCATTTCATCACCCCAAAGGAGATTTGGGAAGCTCTCTCAGATATAGGCAATGACAAGGCACCTGGACCAGATGGTTATACGGCTGCCTTCTTCAAGAATAGATGGAAAGATGCGCCATGATGTTGTAAGATGTGTCCAGAGTTCTTCTCATCGAGTTCTTTGAAGCGGTAAATCATACCATCATTACCCTCGCTACCAAAGACTGATCATGATCCCAAGGTAAATGATTTCGTGCCCATCGGATTGACTAATGTGATCTATAAGATCATCACAAAGATTCTAGCTAACAGAATGTCATCGATCCTTCCTTCTCTCATTGACAAATCCCGCGGGCTTTGTGAAGGGAAGAAACATGATGGACAACGTATATGTGGCACAAGAGCTTGTGAGAGGATTTAATAGAGCCAGTGTCGCCAAGATGTATGCTTATGGTGGACCTTCCGAAAGCATTCTGACATCTCTGAGCTTCCTCAATTGGTACTAAGAAGTCTAAAATTTCCGCAGATTTACAAGATGGATCATGGAATGTGTTAGCTCAACCTCCTTCTCCCTTTCTATCAATGGTGAGATACATGGATACTTCAAAGGAAAGCGCCTAAGACAAGGTGATCCCATGTCCCTACTCTCTTCATCTTGCATGGAATACCTCAAGGATGCTTAAAATGGCGTCGAGGCAAGTGTTTTCTCATATTTTCCAAAGTGTAAGAAATTGGGCATTACTCATCCGCATTCGCGATGACCTCATGCTTTTGCCAAAGGAGATATATCTTCGGTTGGGATTCTTATGAATTGTCTGGAAGAGTTGAGGCTGCCTCAGGATTAACTCTAACCCCGATAAATCCTCCGCCTACTTAGCAGAATGCATTCACAGCGCGACTTGATATTGTCCAGAGTGGGTTTCGCCATCGAAGCTTTCGATGCGATACTGGGGATTCCTTTGTCCCCAATTTCAGTCTCGGTGGATCAATTTGCCCCATTCATTAGTGCTATTTCGAATTACATTCAAAACGGGGCATCACACCCTTTCTTATCGCCGTAAACCGAACTAATCGTGCCGGTTGTCGAGGTTGAGAGCTTTTGGTTCCGGGCTCTTCCTATCCCGGCCACTATTATCAACAAGATACGGTGTGCTTGTATTCAGTTCTTATGGGGAGGGAAACCACCAAGAGTTGCTTGGGATATCATTTGCTTGCCTCAATCTGAAGGTGGCTTGGGTCTTATGAACATCAAGGAATGGAATCATGCCTTGCTATCCAGGACGATTTGGCAAACTCACACGGAAGCTGATTCTCTTTGGGTCCAATGGATAAATAGCCACTATTTGAAAAGTATTACAATTTGGGACTATAAGGTACGTCCTAGAGACTCCCCCTTATTCAAAAAGGTTTGTGGGATTCGCGACAAATTCTTTTCTATCTTTGGTAGCCATGGTGATGCTATTGACGGCTTTACAAAATGTTGTGCCAACGGTATATTTGATTCAAGCCTCGTGTATGATATCTTGCGCACTAAGCAAGCTAAAAGCCTTGATGTCACAAATTTGGAAAGGCTTCATTCCTCCCAAATTCTCTTTTACTATGTGGCTAAATTGCGAAAAGCGGTTAGCTACAAAGGATACTCTATCATTTCTCAACTTGGAGGATAAATCTCATGGTTCTGCAAGCAAGCTAATGAAACAAGGGAACACCTCTTCTTTGCCTCGCCTATACACACATGATTTGGAAGAGCATAAAAGATTGGTTGGGTATTAGAAGAGAGATGACAATCGTTGAAAGCTCCCTTAAATGGATTAAGAAAGAACACCATGACAAGCATTCGAGCCAAAGCTATTTTGCTCACTTTTTGCATAATGGTTTATGAGATTTGGAGGGCAAGAAACACAATGCTCTTTGAAGGCACAAGCTTTCCGGCAGAAGAGGTCATTGCAAGAATCAAAACAACATCTTATAGAGTTCTCTATGATTTTATCCCCTCATGTAATGGCACCTTTTGAGTGACCACCCCTCCCCTCTATCTCTTCTTGTTTGCATTACGTTGAGGCTTGAGATACCTCAATGATTGATTGTAGCCACTTCCTTTTTCATTATTAGTAATAATATTTGCATTTACCTAAAAAAAAAGTTACATACTCTTTTGAAATCAATCTTCTTATCCTTTGAAATAAATCAAGAAGCCATACTTTTTAAATCAAGTCATTTCCACTTATAAAATCAAGGCTTATAGTCTTAAAACCTCGTATCATATACTCTTTAAACTCATGTCGCTTATACTTTAGAAATCAAGTCCCATAACTTGAAAAATAAAGTCTCATAACCTTTTAAGAAATCAAGGTTCATAGTCTTAAAACTTCATAACATAAACTCTTTTAAATTAAGTAACATATACTTTTATGAGCTGTGAATAGGTTATACTCGTTTATAATGATCTTATTTAAGCAGCCATGATCTAGAAAATGTAATACAATTTTGTCTTATCTTAGTTTTTATGCAGATGGAGAATTCTACTTATTTTAATATAATTGATTGTCGATACATTTTTATTAATGCTGCAATGACTTGTTCGATACCTATTCCTATTAGTGCAGTAAATTAGCAAGGTCACCCCGACTCCACATACTTCCTAACGACTCTTACCAACATCCCCCATAAGACTTGGTAAGAACTTAGGATAACTTATGTCACGACCCGACCCCGGGCCCGCGACTGGTGCCCTACCTGGGCACCCTTACAGGTATACATCAGAGATAATCAGCGAAACATACATGAAACTTATAAAATAACTCAATAGAAATAAAACAACAGGTTAGCCTATGGGGCTACCTTCCTGGACATACATATACAACTGAAGCAGTCGCCTCATTTCCTTTACAAACTGACCCATAATATGTGACTACAGACCTCTAAGAGTTTTTACATAACAACAGTGGCGGGACAGGGCCCCGCCATACCACGAATACACGAATCTACAACCTCGTGGGAAACCGTACAAGAGATAAGCCTCCGAGCAAATGGAGCTTTTTCCCAAAATCAACCGAGATCCTAAGAGCAAGGATCACCAACTGCACCTAATACTGCGGCATTTAACGCAGCGGCGGGTCAAGACAATAGGTACCGAATATGGAACGGAAATAAGGTATAATAAACAAAACATATCTGTATAAAAGCATGACAGGGGTAAGTATAAAAAAGGTAAATACCTGAACCTACCATGTCATTACCATCTCGTGAACTTAATCGTACCTTATTATCTTTTCCCATTTTTTTCAATAAAAGTTATAGTCACATTCTTACGTACATACTTAGGAAAATCATCAAGTTCACTACCATATAACTTACTTACCTTACCTACCATAATCCGGCCCTTTATGGAGGGGCGCCTATACTGCCCGACCCAATCTGGGACGCGATAAAGTCACATAGTCTGCCCATTAAAGGTATACTGTCCGACCCATTTCTGGGACGCGATAATATCATATAGTCTGCCCATAAAGGTATACTGCCCGGCCCATTTCTGGGACGCGATAATGTCATATAGTCTGCCCATAAAGGTATACTGCCCGACCCATTTCTGGGACGCGATAATGTCATATAAAATCCGGGAATTTAACCCAACGTACTACGCACCTCTACTCCTTTAGAAAGACTCTTTTTCAAATAAAACTTCCCAGATACTAACAACCGTAGTATCAAGTCATATCTACCTTTCAAGACAAGTCACAATACCTTTTTAGAAATACATTTACCGGCTTCTAAATCAAGTGATTTCTTTCTTAAAAACCTTAAGCAATTGGTACCTTTAAAACAATTTGCCCTTCTTTATTTCAAATAATTTCACATAGCTTTCAAAATACTTCAAGTCTCTTAACTTTTAAGAAAACAAGTTTTCCCAAATCGAATATTCTATACTTGTAAATCAATTCATTTCTTCCTTTAAGAATCAAGTTCCATAACTTGAAAAATAAAGTCTCTCAACTTTTAAGAATTTGAGATCCAAAGCCTTAAAACTTCATACGTAAATTCTTATAAGTTAAGTAACATATACTTTGGTGCGTTGTGAATAAGTTATACTTATTTATAACGATCTTATTCAAGTAGCCATGATCTAGAAAATGTAATACAATTTTGTCTTATCTTAGCTTCTATGCAGATGGAGAATTCTACTTGTTTTAATATAATTAATGTCATTACATTTTCCTTTATTAACGCTGCAATGGCTTGTTCGATACTTATTCTCATTCGTGCCGTAAATTAGCCAAGTCAACTCGACTCCAAATACTTCCTAACGACTCTTACCAACATCCCCCATAAGACTTGGCAAGAACTTAGGATAACCTAGACATAACCTTTACATAGAGTAAATCACATACATACCTCTTAACTTCTAAGAGTAGAAGGGAACATGAAATATTACTACATGTATATTCCATACATAGAATCATGCCAAAAGAAGGAAGAGGTTCACATACCTCGCGACGATTATCGACAAGTAGCAAAATGCTCCAAAGTACTTCCACCTTGATAGCTATTCCATCCTTCAAGTAGAATACGATATACTTAGTACTTCAACCTATAATGGCCACAATACGTCCATTAACCTCTTACTTTAAACGTAGAATATTCAAAGTGCTAAGTCACTAAATTCTACGGAAAATCGGACAGCACTTCCTTTGTTTCTACATACTTTGCCACCTTTTTCAAGGCCAAATTCAATAACCAAACACGCCACATTTAAGGCCCAACCAATGAAATTAACAATAGGGGATTACACGCCTACTAGACGTGTAAAATTCCACCCCACAAAAGATATCAAACTAATACCAACTACTAGTCCAATTCGGCCACATTGAGTACAATAACACCAATTCTTATCCAATTTCCATTTCAATCTAAGTTGTTAGCATAACATGATATCAAGTCGCAATCGATTATAACCGCTATAATCTTCAAGTAAGTAACATGCGACGATTCTAATAAACGACCAAATTGTAATCCAACTTCAAAAGGCTAATATGTCATTTCGGATTTTAGGCTACAACAATCCATAACACTTATAAAACTTCAACACATATACTTCATGCTAGTAAAATGTAAGGCTAACAACAATATAAAATCTTGTAACACTTAAGAGACAAGATTATACCTCAACGAATCTTAATTCAACTCCAAATCCGAAGTCGCTCCTTAGCAACTTAGAGCCTCTTCAAGACACTTCAATCCGCTACTTGAGATCCTTAGAACAATACCAACCAATTTCCTTCAATCTTCCAAACAAACCCTAGAAAAGCAACTAGGTTTTCACCTTGCGACTAATACGAAAACTATCTTTTTCCGAGATTTTTCTATTGAGATACCCTTACAATACCCTTAGGAACCTTGGTTTAAAGTGTGGGGATTATTGAACCATAAACGAATTTTTTTTCTTCTTGGAGGTGAGCTTGGCCGAGAGCACCTTAAGGTGTAGCACAATATTCTTGGAAATTTTTCTAAGTATGGAACTTGTCTTGCAATGTGGATGAATATATAAAACATTGGAGGGTCTAGATTTAAACATATGGGTGGCTTGGATGAATGGAATTAAATATCAAGCCAAGTTGGGCTCTTTGACTTAGTCAACTATGTCAAGCTTGGACTTTGCAAGACTTGATCATCTAGCTTTGGGTCAAATGACCATTTTGACCTTGCCTAATTTCGTCCAAGGTACCATAAGGGGGGGTGACACGTCGCCCTCCCATTCGTCACAATATTACGTTTTCCGACAATTTCATAATTCCGATAAATTTTTACAAGTCTCAAATCTTAACACTTGTGAGTTCTTACGTACGTTCTTAAAACATGTCCTGTAAATACGGGGTGTAACATTCTTCCCCCCTTAGAAACATTCGTCCCCGAATGTTCTTTCGGAGTCAAACTTATAATTAGCGACATAGTTTCCTTTCACAACCCCGACATACCAATAATGCCACACATGGCCCTAATGCCACGCACACGCATATCCGTCCATCATAAGCCCAAAAGAGATTATCTTTTCGTACTTCCAACTCCTTCTAGCATATACATAGTCTCAATATAATATGTTCATGACATTTAAACATACCACAACTTTATCATGCATACAAGTTTCTAAAGGCCAAAGACATACCTGAAATCATATAGGCGGTTCAAAGGACCGCTAAAACTGGGAACTCCCACCACGACCTCTGCCACGACCTGTCGGTGCATGAACCTCCTGCCTAGCTATTGAAGGCGAAGAACCCGCAACTGATCCAGTAGACGGTGTTGTCCCACCAGGACCCCCTCTATAAGGACACTCTCTTAACATATGGCCTAGACGACCACAAGAAAAACAAGCACCCGTACCGGCGCGACATACCCCAGAATGTAACCTACCACACTGGGCGCATTGAGGCAAAGGTGGCCTTGACTGACTGGAACCCACATCTCCCTGAGACTCTGAAGCTCTAGAGACCTGACCGGCCCCTGCATTCCCGGGGTTGTAAAACCCCCCGCCGGAAAACTGTGGAGGAGCACTCGGTGCTGGCTGCAATGTAGACCTAGTCTGCTGCTGAGGCTGTCCGCCTCGAAAACTGCCCTGAGACCCTGCTGTCCTGGCCCTCTTGGGCTGGCCTGAGTCAATATGATCCTCCCTCTCTCTATCCTCTATCCCCTGCGCATAGGCCTGCATCCTAGCAATGTCCATACCGGGCTGAAGAGCCACCCCCAAGCATGCAGTAATATATGACGGTCTAGCCCCATCACATAACGATGAACTCTATCCGTCATGTCATCTACAATGGTGTGCGCATGCCTGGCCAAGGAGTCAAACTCCAGGCTGTACTCCCTGATAGTCCTCTCATTCTGCCTCAAGGTCAAGAATCTATCTACACGGGCTCTCCTCATCTCAGGAGGCAAAAAGTGATCCATGAAGGCCTCTGTGAACTCCTCCCAAACAGCTGGAAGAGCATCCTCACCTCTCGACAGCTCCCATGACTCGAACCAGTTCAACGCAATATCGCGTAACCGGTAAGAGGCTAGCATAACAGACTCCGTCTCCGAAGCCCTAAGAACCTGCATAGTCCGCTGTAGCTGCCGAATGAACTCCTGTGGATCTTCCTCAGACCTCGAACCATAAAATTCGGGCGGATGACAACCCAGAAAATCCCGAATCCGCAAACTGTCAGCTCTAGGGTTAGCTACCTGCTCATGTCGGCGCTGCCCTACCACTATGCTAGTCAATAGCCGACCGCTCTCCATAATCTCTAAACTACTCGCCAGGCGAATCGAGGCTCGGGTGCAGGAACCTCTCGAGCTACCGCTCTCGGCTCCTCTATCTTTAGGCGTGGCTAAACTCGCTGATCCGCTTACTACCTCGGGCATAGTCTGCTCGGTCAGTGTAACCCTCTCGAGTACCGCTAGTAGCTCCTCGCTTTCTTGCCCTTCGGCCCCGGTCGCTTCCGCGAGGCATAATCGCTTTCATAAGAATAGGTCGAGAGGATTCAACCTAATAAGAATTTCTCTCGCACGATCTCGAGAGAGAAGAATGAAACCAATCCTAAATGTCCTGCGACCTCACGATTATAGATGTGGTGCACAACACACCGATAATCAAGACTCTACTAGACACGTTCTGTAGACACTTTCCGAGGACTAACTGCTCTGATACCACTTTTGTCACGACCCGACCCCGGGCCCACGACTGGTGCCCTACCTGGGCACCCTTACAGGTATACATCAGAGATAATCAGCGGAACATACATGAAACTTATAAAATAACTCAATAGAAATAAAATAACAGGTTAGCCGATGGGGCTACCTTCCCGACATACATATACAATCAAGCGCCTCATTTTCTTTACAAACCGACCACAATATGTGACTACTGCACCTCAAGAGTTTTTACATAACAACAGTGGCGGGACGGGCCCGCCATACCCCGAATACTGAATCTACAACCTCGGGAAACCGTACCAAGAGATAAGCCTCCGAGCAAATGGAGCTTTTTCCCAAAAATCAACCGAGATCCTAAGAGCAAGGATCACCAACTGCACCTAATACTGCGGCATGAACGCACTCTCGGCGGTCACAGACAAAATTTAATATGGAACGGAAATAAGGTACACTAAACAAAACATATATGTATAAAAGCATGACAGGGGTAAGTATAAAAAGGGTAAATACCTGAACCTACCATGTCATTACCATCTCGTGAACTTAATCGTACCTTATTATCTTTTCCCATTTTTTTCAATAAAAGTTATAGTCACATTCTTACGTACATACTTAGGAAAATCATCAAGTTCACTACCATATAACTTACTTACCTTACCTACCATAATACGACCCTTTATGGAGGGGCGCCTATACTGCCCGGCCCAATCTGGGACGCGATAAAGTCACATAGTCTGCCCATAAAGGTATCTTGCGGCCATTTCGGGACGCGATAATGTCATATAGTCCGCCCATAAAGGTATCTGCCCCATTTCGACGCGATAATGTCATATAGTCTGCCATAAAGTATCCGCCCGGCCCATGTCTGGGACGCGATAATGTCATATAGTCTGCCTATAAAGGTATACTGCCCGACCCATTTCTGGGACGCGATAATGTCATATAAAATCCGGGAATTTAACCCAACGTACTACGCACCTCTACTCCTTTAGAAAGACTCTTTTTCAAATAAAATTTCCCAGATACTAACAACCGTAGTATCAAGTCATATCTACCTTTCAAGACAAGTCACAATACCTTTTTAGAAATACATTTACCGGCTTCTAAATCAAGTGACTTCTTTCTTAAAAACCTTAAGCAATTGGTACCTTTAAAACAATTTGCCATTCTTTATTTCAAATCATTTCACATAGCTTTCAAAATACTTCAAGTCTCTTAACTTTTAAGAAAACAAGTTTTCCCAAATCGAGTATTCTATACTTGTAAATCAATTCATTTCTTCCTTTAAGAATCAAGTCCCATAACTTGAAAAATAAAGTCTCTTAACTTTTAAGAATTTGAGATCCAAAGCCTTAAAACTTCATACGTAAATTCTTATAAGTTAAGTAACATATACTTTGGTGCGTTGTGAATAAGTTATACTTATTTATAACGATCTTATTCAAGTAGCCATGATCTAAAAAATGTAATACAATTTTGTCTTATCTTAGCTTCTATGCAGATGGAGAATTCTACTTGTTTTAATATAATTAATGTCATTACATTTTATTTTATTAACGTTGCAATGGCTTGTTCGATACTTATTCTTATTCGTGCCGTAAATTAGCCAAGTCAACTCGACTCCAAATACTTCCTAACGACTCTTACCAACATCCCCCATAAGACTTGACAAGAACTTAGGATAACCTAGACATAACCTTTACATAGAGTAAATCACATACATACCTCTTAACTTCTAAGAGTAGAAGGGAACATGAAATATTACTACATGTATATTCCATACATAGAATCATGCCAAAAGAAGGAAGAGGTTCACATACCTCGCGACGATTATCGACAAGTAGCAAAATGCTCCAAAGTACTTCCACCTTGATAGCTATTCCATCCTTCAAGTAGAATACGATATACTTAGTACTTCAACCTATAATGGCCACAATACGTCCATTAACCTCTTACTTCAAACGTAGAATATTCAAAGTGCTAAGTCACTAAATTCTACGGAAAATCGGACAGCACTTCCTTTGTTTCTACATACTTTGCCACCTTTTTCAAGGCCGAATTCAATAACCAAACACGCCACATTTAAGGCCCAACCAATGAAATTAACAATAGGGGATTACACGCCTACTAGACGTGTAAAATTCCGCCCCACAAAAGATATCAAACTAATACCAACTACTAGTCCAATTCGGCCACATTGAGTACAATAACACCAATTCTTATCCAATTTCCATTTCAATCCAAGTTGTTAGCATAACATGATATCAAGTCGCAATCGATTATAACCGCTATAATCTTCAAGTAAGTAACATGCGACGATTCTAATAAACGACCAAATTGTAATCCAACTTCAAAAGGCTAATATGTCATTTCGGATTTTAGGCTACAACAATCCATAACACTTATAAAACGTTAACACATATACTTCATGCTAGTAAAATGTAAGGCTAACAACAATATAAAATCTTGTAACACTTAAGAGACAAGATTATACCTCAACGAATCTTAATCCAACTCCAAATTCGAAGTCGCTCCTTAGCAACTTAGAGCCTCTTCAAGACACTTCAATCCGCTACTTGAGACCCTTAGAACAATACCACCAATTTCCTTCAATCTTCCAAACAAACCCTAGAAAAGCAACTAGGTTTTCACCTTGCGACTAATACGAAAACTATCTTTTTCTGAGATTTTTCTATTGAGATACCCTTACAATACCCTTAGGAACCTTGGTTTAAAGTGTGGGGATTATTGAACCATAAACGAAATTTTTTTCTTCTTGGAGGTGAGCTTGGCCGAGAGCACCTTAAGGTGTAGCACAATATTCTTGGAAATTTTTCTAAGTATGGAACTTGTCTTGCAATGTGGATGAATATATAAAACATTGGAGGGTCTAGATTTAAACATATGGGTGGCTTGGATGAATGGAATTAAATATCAAGCCAAGTTGGGCTCTTTGACTTAGTCAACTATGTCAAGCTTGGACTTTGCAAGACTTGATCATCTAGCTTTGGATCAAATGACCATTTTGACCTTGCCTAATTTCGTCCAAGGTACCATAAGGGGGGGTGACACATGTCGCCCTCCCATTCGTCACAATATTACGTTTTTCGACAATTTCATAATTCCGATAAATTTTTACAAGTCTCAAATCTTAACACTTGTGAGTTCTTACGTACGTTCTTAAAACATGTCCTGTAAATACGGGGTGTAACAACTTAGACATACCTTTTACATAGAGTAAATCAACATACGTACCTCTTAACTTCTAAGAGTAGAAGGAATCATGAAATAACACCACATGTATATTTCATACGTGGGATCATGCCAAAAGAAGGAAGAGGTTCACATACTTCGCGACGACTAGCGACAAGTTGCAAAATGCTCCAAAGTACTTCAACCTTGATAGCTATTCCACCCTTCAAGTAGAATACGCTACACGTAGTACTTCAACCTATTATAATCATAACATGTCTATCAACTCTTAGCTTTTTAACGTAGAATCATACTAAGTGTAAGGTCTCTTATTCTACGGAAATTTGGGCAGCACTTCCTTTGTTTCTACGTACTTTTCCACCTTTTTCAAGGCCCGAAATCAACAACCAATACGCCACATTTAAGGCTCAACAATTCAGCAATTCAAAGGGGATTATACTCCTAACAGGACGTGTAAAATTCTGCCCCACCATTTAATATAAGACAGTCCATTTATATTGTCCATTTTTAACCAATTTCTACGGCCATTCTTGGCCACAACCAATTCAATACAACATAAAGCCCTTTTTCAATTATTTTCAATCCAAGTCGTTATTCTAACATGTTATATAAGTCATAACCAATTGTAACAACTATATTCCTTTCCTTAAATAACATGCGACGATTATAACTAACAACTTTAATGGCTAGCATGCCAATTTTCGGTTTTAATATCTCAACATGATCCAAATCTTTTCAAACTTCATTCTATATAACACATGCTCACTTATCAACTACTACAACATGAAATCTTGAATTTCAATAGCAAGACGGAGATTATTACCTCTTTAAGCCCAAATACAATCCAAAACCTAAAGTCGATCCTTAGCAACTTTAGCTCATCTTCTCGATGTTCCAATCCACTCCAAGCAACCCTTAGAAGCTTGTGAAGAACTCCTCTTCAAGTTCCAACTTCAAAGTTGAAGAACACCTTAGGTTTTCATGTTGCGACTAACGTAAAAAAGTAGTTTTTGGGGGATTTTTGTGTTGGGATATCCTTAGAATACCTCTAGGGATCTTAGGTTTGAATATTGGGATTTATGAAGCAAGATTGCAAAAAAATTTGTGGGGATAGGTGCCATTGCCGAGAGCTCCTCTTCAAGAACAAGAAAATGAAATTTTTCTAAGTGTTGGATTTTGTATAGTCTTGCACTAGTAATGTAGATATATACTACAACCAAGGGGTGAGATCAAAACAAATGTATGGCTAGGATAGGGTCAATTATATCAAGCTAACTTGACCCTTTGACTTGATCCATTTTTTTCTTCATCCAACAAGCCCATGTGGAGGGTGACACGTGTCGCCCTCCCATTGGTCTAAAATATTTCATTTTCCGAAATTCCATAATTCGTTAAAATATCGAAAACCTCATGGGCCCCACAAAAACGTAAAATTTCTCGGGTGGGCCCCACGTATCCAACTCTGAAAAATAAAATTCCGATATATTCTAAAAGTCTTAAATACAAATTTGAGAATCCAATTCTCATTTAACGAACATTTTTCCTTCCCGAGGTTCGGAAGATTTTCTTTCGGAAAAACAATTCTTCCTTTCGTACAAATTTTTAAAGTCCTGATTCCTTACGTACATTCTTATATACTCGTCCTGAAATTACGGGGCGTAACAGTATATCCTAAAGGAATAAGGGTGTAGAAAAGCTTCACATTTAACCCTCGTTGTTGTTGAAGTATGGACTGTTTTAGTGGACTGTTTTTATATGGATTAAGAGGTCGGATTAACATGTGAAGTAGGTGTGAAGTTCACCTTGGTTGCTATTTTGGTTGTGCCCTTAAGTGGTGCTTGGTTATTGATGTTATTGGCCTTAATTGCAAGGTGAAAATGTATGTATAATTAGGGGAAGTGTGCCCTTAAGTGGTGCTTTTCGGCTTGCCTAATTTTTAAAAAATGAGTTGCTCCTTAGCTTCCGCTGATTATGTGTGATGTGTGAGTATAAGGGTGCCCGGGTAGGGTACCAGTCGTGGCCCGTCGGCTCGGATCGTGACACTTACCACAAGAAAGTTTAATATATCAATAACTTTATTATGACCACCTACAACACTTTATAATACATAAATATCAAAAGAATATACTCAATTAGAACCTAGAGAAAATACATTAGGAGAAAGATAAGAGTACTAAGAGCATACCTAATGAGAAAATGTGAAGAATATAGAATGCAACAAAAGATTAAAAAATTAGGATTAAAAGAAATATGTGGATTCACAGAAAAAAGATTAGTATTTGGATGTGATGATAAAAGAAAAGAAATACAAGAACGAAAATAAGAAATATAAAAAGTATAAACATAGAAAAAACAGAAATTATAAAAATTATAATAAAAACCTTATTACAAACCTTATAGAAAAAGAAGATTTAGAAGATATAAAATACCTCTGAAATCAGGAAAAGAATTAGATACAAAAATAAATTTAGAAAAGGAAAATATGTAAAACCAATAGAAGCAGAAAAAGCTAAAGAATGTAAATACTGGAATTGTAATAAAAAAGGACATTATGCTAATAAATGCCCAAAGTTAAAGAAAAAATGAGTAAAATATATGAATACTACACAATTTATAATGAGTTTGCAACAAATAAAAGAAGATAATAATAAATGGTATGAATACGAATATTTTTATATAAGTGAAACCGATGAAGAAAGTGAATCAGAATTAGAAAATATTAACTTTATTAATCAACACCCGGATAGCGAAGATAGTTCAGAATAAATGAATTTACAAGAAGAAAAAAGAAAATTAATAGAGGAAAGAAATTACTGGATACAATATGAAGAATATACTCGTCATAAGATTATTACAATTACTAATGAAACAGGAAGAAAATACCATCATGATAGGTACAAAAAGCTTGCTAAAAATCTTAATAAGATAAGACAAAGATTAGCTGAAATAAATTGGCAAGAATTACTAAATGAAATAAAAGAATTAGGACTAGAAGAAGTAAGAGAATATGAACAAGATGTAAACTCAACCGAAGGTTAAATAAAGATAAAAATTTCAACAAAGATTAAATTGAAGAATAAAAAGATAAATTAAAATGGTAGCAATTTATATAGAAGCTCATATAGAATATAAACTCAAAAAATGATAAAACAAAAAATATTTATTGATAGTGGAGCAGATTTATGGTTAGCTAGAAAAGATGTATTAGAATCACACAGATGAAAAAGATCTAGATCACATAGAGCAAGAGTATCAGGATTTAATGAAAAATTAAAAGAATTAGACATAGTAGCAGAAAATATGAGAATCGTATTAGGAAAAACAATATTTAGATTACCAATAATATATCAATTAGATAATATGAAACAACAAGTATTATTAGGAAATAACTTTTTAGATTACTTTAAGATACAAGTTATAGATAGCAACACCTTTAGCCTACAAACACCCTGTAATAAATGGATAAAGATAAAATGAGTACTACCAATACAAATGCTAAGATTATGTACCATAAAAACAAATAGAAATAATAATCTAAAATTATTAAAATAAAATATCTTAATATATTAAAAATGAATTTTGGAGAAAATCCAACACAACTATGGAAAAAAGAAAAGATATATGCTGAAATAAAATTAATAAACCCTAATGATATAGTTAGGTCCAAACCTATTAGATATAGTCCAACAGATCAAAAAGAATTTGAAACTCAAATTAAAGAATTATTAGAATTAAAAATGATACAAGAAAGTAAAAGTCCACATAGTAGCCCAACCTTTTTAGTAAGGAAACACAGTGAACAAAAAAGAGGAAAAGCCAGAATGGTAATTGATTACAGAAAATTAAACAAAAAATAGTTTAGTAAATTTGATTGTAAAAGTGGATTTTGGCAGATAAAACTAACAAAAGAATCAAAATGCTTAACAACCTTTAGTTTCCCTCAATGACACTATGAATGAAATGTACTACCCTTTGGATTAAAAAATGGACCACAAATATTTCAAAGAAGAATAGACCAAGTGTTTAGAAGATTAACAGAATATTGTATTAGTATATGTAGATGATATACTAATATATAGTGATAATTTAAATGATCATATAAAACATCTAGAAGAATTTATAAAAACGGTAAAAAAACATGGAATATTATTATTTGAAAAGAAATCTGAAATTTTTAAAAATAATATAGAATATCTAGGATACGTTATTGATAATTAAGTATTACAATTGCAAGAACACGTTGTAACAAAGATAAATAATTTTAAAGATAAACTGGAAAGTAAAAAAGAAGTACAACAATTCATAGGAGTAATAAATTATGCTGCAGACCATATAAAAAATTTACCAATATTAAGAAAACCATTGCAAGATTTGATAAAGAAAAATGTAACCTTTGAATAGAAAGAATAGCATACTAAAACTATAAATAAAATAAAGGAAAAAGTAAAAGATTTACCAAAACATAGAATACCAACAAGAAAAAGATCAACTAGAACTTTTTACTGATGCTAGTGATGTACGATGGGGAGCAGTCCTCATAGTATATGATAAAAATGATATAGATAAAGAAAAACCACTAATTTGTGGACATCGAGGCGGAAAATGGAAGCCAAATGAAAAGACTTATCATATTAATGAGAAATAATTATTAGCAATAAAATTCAAAATAAAGAGATTTCATTACCATTTATTACCAGTAAAATTGTTGTTAGAACTGACAACACACAGGTAAAAGCTTTTATTACGAACAAGATATATTCTTTACCAGAATTAAACAAAAGAAGAAAATGACAATCATTCTTTTATTGTTAAGAATATATCTGGAACTAAAAATATTTTAGCTGATTTTCTTAGCAGATATTACGATGTCGAGCAGCGATGATAACATTGAAGAATTTATTACTAATGCTATAGAGTCCATTTTACAAACCAATGCAATCATAATGACCAAATTACAAGAGAATAACCATCTTACAAACCAGCTCAAAAAGCCCTACAAGATCTAAAAACCATGAAAACCTTACGACCAAGATCACCAATGAATATACCAGAAAAATCAAAAAATCCTACTCAAATCTTAGCACCATTTGTATCAAAACTCGCTAACATGCCATCTTCAATAGCATCATCTTCACAAATACCACCAACCATAACAATGAGCGACAAGTTGAACTACCCAGCAGAATACATCAGTGCTTATGAAAAGATTAATAAATTTTATGATTACAAGACTAACTCTTATATTTTACGCAGTGCTAAGCTAAGCAAGTATCCCAGATTCTTGTGCAGCAAACAGGCTAATCCAGACATCGTACTAAAATTATTCACTTACGATTTTATTGATAAACTAATAGTGGATGAGACTATGTACAACATTGCCAAACTACCTGTTACACCCCGTAAGTCCAGGACATGTATAAGAGAAAGTACGTAAGGAACACAAGACTTGAAATTGGTACGAAAGGAAGAATTGTTTTTCCGACGGAAAATCTTTCGAACGTCGGAAGGGAAAAATGTTCGTTGTTGAGAATTGGATTCTCAAAATGCATTATTTGAAGAGTATGGAACTTATTAACATTATGGAGATTTATTTTTACGGATTTGGTCACGTGGGGCCCACCCGAGGAATTTTACGTTTTGTGGGGCCCACGAGGGTTACGTAATTTTATGGACGAATGAGAGGGCGACACGTGGAACCTCCCCCACATGGCCTTGGACGAAAATTGCAAGGTTAGAATGGTCATTGACCATGGTAGAAGATCAAGTCTTGCTAGCTTGAGATTGTTGACTTGTCAACTTGTCCACTTGGCTTAACATTAATTATTCTTCATCCTAGCCCACAAGTGTTTTAATTTAAGCCCTCCATTGTGTTATAAATGCTACACTAGTGCAAGACTAAGTCTCCAACACTTAGAAAAAAATCACAACACTCTTGTTCTTCAAGATAGCTCTCGGCTTTGATGATATTTCCACACAAAATTTTTGTAGTTTTGATCCATTATTCACAAGACTTAAACCCAAGGTCCCTAAGGGTATTGTAAGGATATCTCAATAGAAAGATTTCGGAAAAACGACGTTTCACGTTAGTCGCAAGGCGAAAACCTAAGTAGTTTTCCTAGTTTTGGATTGGAAATGGAAGAGAAGTTGGTTGTGAACTTCTAAAGGCTTCAAATAGCGGATTGGAGCGTAAATGAAATGAGCTAAGAATTGCTAAGGAGCGACTTTGAATCTTGAAATTTTTAAGGGCTTGTAAAGGTATAATTCTTGTCGTTTTAGTAATTAAGATTTACTTATTGTTGTAGCTATGGTTATTAACAAGCATGAGATATTTAGTATGAAGTTTGATAAGTGTATTGGCTATTGGAACCCTAATCCGAAAACTAGCATGTTTAGCCTTAAGATTACAATTCAAGTTGATTATTAGTTTAAGTCGTCGCATGTTGTATAAAGAAGGAAATTGTAGTGGTTGAAGTTGTTTATGACTATATAACATGTTTGACCTTAGAACTTGGAATTGGAAAAGGATTGGAAAAGACTTTGAGTTGTTGTTTATATAGCCGAGAATGTCTTTAAATATGGAACTACTTCGTATGAATTGTGGGGCGGAATTTTACACGTATTGTAAGGCGTGTAATCCCCTTTTATTGGTTGGTATGTTGAGCCTTAAATGTGGCATGTTTGGTTATTAAATTCGGCCTTGAAAAAGGTGGCAAAGTATGTAGAAACAAAGGAAGTGCTGCCCGATTTTCCGTAGAATAAGAGACCGTATACTTAGTATTATTCTACGTTAGAGACTAGAATGTTATACCCCGTATTTCCGGAGTATGTACGTGAGGACGTACGTACAAAAGTTTAGCCTTAAAGTTTAGGCCTTGGACGTTTTTTTGGGCACAACTCGCAAAACGAATAGTTTTCCGACGAAACGTTTCCACAGCTTTCGTAGGGTAAATTCCGGCTATGTCATTTCTAATTTTTGCGGATTTTTCCGAGAGACGAAACATTTTGGACCAACGGGAGGGCGACACTTGTCACCCTCCAATTGATGGATGTGGGGCATTAGGCGGGTGGATGTCGATTTTGTCTTGGAGTTGGTAGGATATTTTGTGTGCAAGTTGGCGAGGACACTTGCCCTAATCTTGACCTTACACTTGCCTTGCACTTGACATAATCTTGGCCATTGGTTGGCCATCCCTTGACCTATAAATACCCCTCTTGTGATGAAGAGTTCTTCATCCACAAAAGCCTTCCAAGTCTAAAATCCTTCCCTCTCCCTTAAGCCTCTTTTCGTCCAAACACCTCTCCCCCCTTTTGGAGAAGCTTAGCCGAGGCTACCCCCCCTAGCCTAGCCGAAATCTACCCCCTCCTTGGTAGAAAAGTTGCCTTCTAGTCTTTTTAGCAGGCCCAAAATCCCCTAGCCCACATTCCTAAGTCCTTAGTAGAAGTTGTGAAGATCTTCTAAGGTTTCCTTGGAGCTATCGGAGCGTACAACTTAGGAGCTAAGCCTTGCTCCGGATCGACTTTTATCTAGGATATTATTGGGCTTACCGAGGTAAATAATCCTAACCCTCTTTTGTATTAGAGAATACATACTGTAGTATAAGAATAAGTATTAAATACTTAGAAGGATATTAAAGAATTGAATTGAACTGTTATCACAGTAGAAGGGTTTAAAAGAAGAATAATCAAACTGTACTTACTTAGAATTTGTTTTCACGATGAACTTGAGTAGCTCACCGGGTAGGGAAGTGCTGCCCAATTTTTCGTAGGATAGAGAACCCTCTGCTTAGAACTATTTTCAGAGTAGTCTGAACGTTGATAGACGTGTCTGACTATTATAGGTTGAATCTCTGCGCGCGACATATTCAACTTGGCAGGTGGTTTTCGCTGAGAAGGTATGTGATTCTTCCTAAAGCATGATATTTTTAAAATATATAGTACGGTAGACGTACATGTGTTAACTGAATAATAACTACGACAATGTCTTTCGACTTAAGCCTGAATAATACTTACGGCAATGTCTCGCAACTTAAGCCTGAATAATAAGGATCTGAAAGCATTTCAAAAGATTACTGAATCATTTTTAACAGAAGAGAACTAATTGGTTTTTAAAACAGAAGCTTAAGAGTTATACTAGCTTTATGGGAAGTTAGGTATAACCACTTAAGAATGATAAAAGAAACAGTTTGCCTATGTGTTTATAACAGACTTATATTGATTTGTGAAAAGAATAAATAAGATGGTTTGATAAGTAGACATGATATGATGCTATGTGTGTTAGTGTCTTGTAACGTTTGAGAGTATTCTTGTTGTGCTTGTGTTGTTTAACGATAAGCTGTTAGGTTAGTGTAATATCACTCACCTCTCGACATATTGCAGGGGTTAGGCTGCCTCCGTCTGGGGGTAGACTTCGGTGATGCAGGACCATGATTCGAGAATACCTCATGCGGGTCCAGGGGACCTATGCGGAGCTACGGGAGTTCCAGGTTAGTGTGCGGGGTTATACCTCATGCGGTCTATGTGGCCATGCGGACTACGAGTCCAGGACGATGCCGAGGAGTAGCTACCCTCGATGTGGGGTTATATACCCTATGCGGGCCTATGTGAGTGGCCTATCACGGACTACGGAGTCCGTGATTAGGCTTGCATGGTGATACTACGGGCAATTGGCCTGCTTACATTATACCCCGTAGTTCACGGGTATGTATGCGAGGCGTCACGTGCGAGAATCTGACAGAGAAAGATTGGAAAGGAAGAAAGAGGTGATTTTTCCACGGAAAAGTTTCCGGTTTTGTGAGGATTTGTGGAGTAGGGACTAGGGGCACTTGGGCACATCTTGGCCTACACTTGCATAGCACTTGGCTAGATCTTGGCCCTTGGTTGGCCTTTGCTTACCCTATAAATACCACTCCTTTGAAGACTTCTTCATCCGCCGAATCTCTAAGTCTTGAGTACCCCTCTCCTCCCTCTTGTTGACTCTCGTCCAAGAGCCTCCCCTCCCCCTTTCATGTGGCCTTGTGGCCGAGAGCACCTCTCCTTCCTAGTAGGCCCTTGGTAGAGCACTTCCACTGCCTTGGGGTGTTCTCGTGTACCCCTTGGTTGAGAAATACTCAAAAGTATTGTTATAATGCCTAATACCTTAGCCTTATACCTTGTAGTATTCTAAGGTTATACCTATCTAAAAGCCGGAAATACTATTATACTTCCCGTCAGTCACAAAACCGAAACCCTAGGAAAATCTCCATAGTTCGTTGGAGTATTGTGTAGAAGTTGGTTAGAACTTCTAAGGGTGGTTTAGAGCGGATTGGAGCTAAACGATTGCCCAGGATCGACTTTATACTTGGATAATTATGGGCTTATCGAGGTTGAAGTACTACGTGTGGCGCGTTCTACTTGGCTTAAGGAGTAGCCGACAGTTGGGAGTACTTGGAGCGTTTTGCTATTAGTCGATACTCGTCGCGAGGTATGTGAACCTCTTCCTATCTCTTCCAGCATGATATGTGTGAACTATGTAGTACGGTAGACGTACATGTGCTAAATGTATTTGATTGGTTTAAAACATAAAGTGTTATAACTGCTTTATGGGAAGTTGGTTATAACAGCTTTATGTTAGTAAGAAAATACTTGTGGTTTTTAAAGGGTAACTGATTTGAACTATAACTGACTTGTTATGTGTTAATAAAAGAACTTGAAGTATTTCAAAAGGTTTTTGATTCGTTTTGAAAGAAGAGGTAATACTTGATTTGTTTTGAAAACTTAAGAGTTATACTAGCTTTATGGAAAGTTAGGTATAACGTCTTAAGAATGTTTTACTGATTTTGAAAATCAGAATGTGTATCGACAAACCACTGCAGCGTTAATAAAAGGAAATGTTTTGACAGATTAAGTATTATTAAAACCAGTAGAAACTCCCATCTGCATAGAAGCTAAGATGAGACAAAATGATATTTCCTAGATCATGGTTCTTTGTAATAAGATTGTTATAAACAAGATATCCTACTCACATATAAGGCTTATGTTTCTCAGATTGTTTAAAGGAGAATTATATTCTTAAATGAATAAGACTATGAACTACGAACCCTTTCTAAAAAAATGAGAAACTTGAACATTGGAAATTAGGCAAACTTGAACATTGGAAAAGAATGTTGCTACTTGATTTTACAAAGAGAAGTAATTGATTTACTTTAAAAAGATAATCACTCTATTTTCATATACTACGGGTATTGTGTGACTTTTGTGAATGTAACGTATCTTTTAAAGAGTTAATGTATGAAGTACTTTGGGGATAAAACCCGATCTTGTTAATCATATAGTAGAAGGTACCTTGTGTGAACAACTTGATTGTATTGGTTTGTGATAGCCTTGTAATACTTTCTTGATTGCTTTGATAAGTAAACGTGTTAGGATGCTACGTGTGTTAGTATCTTGTGATGTTTGGGTAAAGGGGTTTCCCTTGATTGTGCTTATTAACTATCAGTCGTTATGATAGTATCGTGGCATTCATCTCTTGAGATGATTCCGGGGGTTAAGCTGCCCTCCGATGCGGGGTAGACTCAGGCGGGTCGATGGACCTATGATTCGAGAATACCTCATGCAGGTCCCGGGGGCCTATGCGGAGCTACGAGAGTTCCAGGTTAGTGTACGTCCTTTATGGGCATGCGGTCCATGTGGCCATGCGGACTGCGAAGTCCAGGACGATGCCGGGGAGTAGCTACCCTCGATGCGGGGAATACCTCATGCGGGCCGATGAGATTGGCCTATGCGGAGCTGCGGGAGTTCCAGGGTTAGACGCGTACATTGATACTGCGGGCAAGTGGCCAGCTTTGATCATGTGACGGTCTAGACAGATCTTATGAATCTGATTCGCGACCTTGTTGGTACTATGGGTTTTAGTAGTCGGCTATGCCTTCGTACTTACCCGTCTGAGAGATATTATGACAGTGGGACACGGTGTTCATGTGTGTTCCATGGTGCTTTTATATCATAGGCTGCGGCGGTGAGGAAGGTATTCCAGGCATGATTGATGTTGTGGGCACGAGACCCATTGTTATACTTGAGTGATGACTTGAGGCGTGAGTCACGACTTGACATGTTGCGCTTGTTGTAAAGCGTAGTTTGGTTATCATACATGTCTCTGCTTTATATAGTGCTATGATTTTATTTACGATATGTATTTTGATTTCACATACTAAATTTTTGTTATCGACCTCGCCCGAAGTGCGTTCATGCCGCGAGTAAAGGTACACGATCGTTGATCCTCGCTCTTGAGTCCGATTCAGCTTGTGGGAAGCTCCTTTTATCCGCAGGATTATCTTGGTATAGTCAACTGTTGTTGTAGGTGCTTACGTTCAGGGGTATGGCGGGGCCCTGTCCCGCCATTGTTGTCGTATCATTTCTTAGAAGTGCATGAAATGCTGTTGTGGCGGGGTTGGTAAAAGGATTAAAGCTGTTCGATTTGCAAAAGTTGTTATTTATATATCGAAAGGCAAGTTTTCCCTCGATTCTTGTTTTGTACTTCACTTGTTTCATGTATATGTTTATGTATTGATTACTCGATGTTGTGTCACTAGGGTGCGGGGTAAGGCACGATCCGCGGGCGATTTGGTCGTGACAAAAGTGGTATCGAGCGATTAATCCTCGGAAAGTGTCTACGAACCGTATCGATGAAGTCTTGATTATCGGTGTGTTGTGCACCACGATAATCAGGAGGCTATAGGATATTTAGGATTGGTTTCTATTCTTCTCACTCTGAGATCGTGCCTTAGAGCTGTGTTGTAAGTTGGACCCTCTGACGAAATTCATTCCCTTATCGTTATGCCTCCGTGTAGGGCAACCCGGGCCCAGGAGGGCAAGGCAGCCGAGGGAGCTGCGAGTAGAGTTCAGAAGGTGGTGAGGGCACAGGCCCAATCATTACCTAGGGTAGTGCTTCATTCGGGGATTTCTGTGACGTCACTAGCCCAGTGAGTTTAGCAGCGGCGGCGATTCCTCTGCGTCCATGATATTTGAACCTTGGTTCCACGGCCAGAGCAGTGAATATAGATTGCAAAGAGGCGACCCTGTTACTAGCTATGGATTTGGCTACCAGAGATTATACCGATGTAACGCGAGTCTTGATGACTATCTAAAGAGAGGGTTGTGCAAGAGTAATTCTTCAGTTGGGCTTGAGCATGGCCTGTGTACGGGCTTATGTACAGCAGGCCGAAAAACGTAGAGATCGACGGGTTAACCAAGGGCGAGAAGAGGGCGGGCGGCAAGGTCGCCGGTAACTTTCAAGGTGAGTATACCTTAAGTGCTATGTTACGATAGCGGTGTGTTAGTTGTGATTTGAAATCATGGTTGTTTAGAGTAAGATTTTGGGGATAGAAAGTGTGAGCCTTAGAGCTTTATACGTAGAGACCTTAGAGGTGAGGCCATCTCGAGAAAAAGGTGTAGTGTTATGTTTGACCACTTATCGGAGTGCCTAGTGCGTGAGTTATGTTGGGACAGGTCCCTAGTAGTGTGGAATGAAAGAGGGTAGTTGAGCTAAGAAGACCGCTAGGTTTTTAAGCGTGATTAGTGAGATTGTTCGGTTCGGGAGCTAGTATGATGCGGCGTTGCGGGTCGGGTTGAGGCCACGTTGCGGGTCAACCCGCGGCGATTTAGGTGGTGGGGTCGGTTGTGGTGGTCCCTTGTGGTAGGGTCACGAGGGTGTTAGGCTCGAGTTTAGTTAACTAGCGTACGAGTTCGTGGATGCGTTCGACCAATGGTCGGTCGATGGGGGCAGCCCATCGTGTTCTTCGGTCAGGACCGTTCACTCGGCAGTGTTGATTTATCAGAAAGGTTGTAAGGCTGCACGGGGTGCCTACCTTCACCTTATGGCAGACAGTGGAGCCCAGGTTACGGCTGTTTTCGTTTTCTAAAAGTTTACCAGGCAGGGTTAGGAACTCAGGTGAGTCTCAGAATCGCATTCGCCCTCGGGCCAGTGTTTGGATTTCAGGGATAGTTGTGGGGATTGTTGTCTCCTGTGGAAGTAGTGTTTGATCTACCATTTCAGTGTTCGGATGTCGCCTTACGAAGCCTTGTAGGGGCAGAAGTGTAAGTTGCCGGTCGATTGGTTCGATGTTGGCAAGGTTCAGACAGTTGGTTCAGGCTTGTTCCGGGTATGGATAGGAAAAGCTCATCTAGAAGAAGTTACGGCGGCTCGGAGAATCGTGCGGATAATCGGCGGCGCTAGAGTTCGAGTTGACGGTCGGTCTTCTTGAAAGTACCACCGGACGGTGTAGCGAGTTTTGAAACGAAGAACTTAGCCCGAGTTACTTTGGGCCTTTAAGAGTTCATGTGAAGAATAGGCGGGTTGCCTATATGTTAGCTTTGCCGTCCGACTTAGGAGGCGGGGCGTCCGATCTTCGTATTGTTATGTTAGGAAGTATCGAAGATCCATCCGAATGTTCCCGATTAATGATGCCCACGTAAAGAGATAGTAACCCCGAGTTTTGGAAACTAAAGCGATGCTCGAAATGTGGTAAGGGTTGAGTGTCACGACGCCTTGATGATCATGGCGGCCGGTACCATGTGTTGGGTCGTCGGAGCTAGGCTCGCGGCAAAGTGACAAAAGTGTATTTGTGGTGATGTTAGAGGTGTTTCCTCGTAGACTTGGATATAAGTATGTTGCGCGGTATTTTACGTGGCGGTATGGCGAGATTGTTTCGTAAGTATAGAAGTGAAGACTATACTGGCGCACGTATGTTTTGAGACTTAGAATGAACATTCGGGACGAATGTTTCTAAGGGGGGAAGAATGTTATACCCCGTAGTTCCTGGGTATGTATGCGAGGGCGTACGTACGAGAATACGACAGAAAGATTGGAAAGGAAGAAAGAGGTGATTTTTCCACGGAAAAGTTTCCGGTTTTTGTGAGGGATTTGTGGAGTAGGGACTAGGGGGCACTTGGGCACATCTTGGCCCTACACTTGCATAGCACTTGGCTAGATCTTGGCCCTTGGTTGGCCTTTGCTTACCCTATAAATACCCCCCTCCCTTTGAAGACTTCTTCATCCCTCAAATCTCTAAGTCTTGAGAACCCCTCTCCTCCCTCTTGTTGACTCTCGTCCAAGAGCCTCCCCTCCCCCTTTCATGTGGCCTTGTGGCCGAGAGCACCCTCTCCCCTTCCTAGTAGGCCCTTCGGCCGAGAGCACCCCCCCCTACCTTGGGGTGTTCTCGTGGGGTACCCCCCCCCTTGGTTGAGAAATACTCTCAAAAGTATTGTTATAATGCCCAAATACCTTAGCCTTATACCTTGTAGTATTCTAAGGTTATACCTATACGAAAAGCCCGGAAATACTATTATACTTCCCGTCAGTCACAAAACCGAAACCCTAGGAAAATCTCCATAGTTCGTTGGAGTATTGTGTAGAAGTTGGTTAGAACTTCTAAGGGTGGTTTAGAGCGGATTGGAGCTAAACGATTGCCCAGGATCGACTTTATACTTGGATAATTATGGGCTTATCGAGGTTGAAGTACTACGTGTGGCGCGTTCTACTTGGCTTAAGGAGTAGCCGACAGTTGGGAGTACTTGGAGCGTTTTGCTATTAGTCGATACTCGTCGCGAGGTATGTGAACCTCTTCCTATCTCTTCCAGCATGATATGTGTGAACTATGTAGTACGGTGAGCGATACGTGTGCTAAATGTATTTGATTGGTTTAAAACATAAAGTGTTATAACTGCTTTATGGGAAGTTGGTTATAACAGCTTTATGTTAGTAAGAAAATACTTGTGGTTTTTAAAGGGTAACTGATTTGAACTATAACTGACTTGTTATGTGTTAATAAAAGAACTTGAAGTATTTCAAAAGGTTTTTGATTCGTTTTGAAAGAAGAGGTAATACTTGATTTGTTTTGAAAACTTAAGAGTTATACTAGCTTTATGGAAAGTTAGGTATAACGTCTTAAGAATGTTTTACTGATTTTGAAAATCAGAATGTGTATCGACAAACCACTGCAGCGTTAATAAAAGGAAATGTTTTGACAGATTAAGTATTATTAAAACCAGTAGAAACTCCCATCTGCATAGAAGCTAAGATGAGACAAAATGATATTTCCTAGATCATGGCTGCTGTAATAAGATTGTTATAAACAAGATATCCTACTCACATATAAGGCTTATGTTTCTCAGATTGTTTAAAGGAGAATTATATTCTTAAATGAATAAGACTATGAACTACGAACCCTTTCTAAAAAATGAGAAACTTGAACATTGGAAATTAGGCAAACCTGAACATTGGAAAAGAATGTTGCTACTTGATTTTACAAAGAGAAGTAATTGATTTACTTTAAAAAGATAATCACTCTATTTTCATATACTACGGGTATTGTGTGACTTTTGTGAATGTAACGTATCTTTTAAAGAGTTAATGTATGAAGTACTTTGGGGATAAAACCCGATCTTGTTAATCATATAGTAGAAGGTACCTTGTGTGAACAACTTGATTGTATTGGTTTGTGATAGCCTTGTAATACTTTCTTGATTGCTTTGATAAGTAAACGTGTTAGGATGCTACGTGTGTTAGTATCTTGTGATGTTTGGGTAAAGGGGTTTCCCTTGATTGTGCTTATTAACTATCAGTCGTTATGATAGTATCGTGGCATTCATCTCTTGAGATGATTCCGGGGGTTAAGCTGCCCTCCGTCGAGGTAGACTCGAGCGGTCGATGGACCTATGATTCGAGAATACCTCACGCAGTCCCGGGCCTATGCGAGCTACGAGTTCGAGTTAGTGTCGTCCTTTATGGGCACGCGGTCCGTGTGGCGTGCGGTGCGAAGTCGGGGCGATCCGGGAGTAGCTACCCTCGATGCGGGAATACCTCATGCGGGCGATGAGATTGGCCTATGCGGGCTGCGGGAGTTCGAGGTTAGGCGCGTACATTGATCTGCGGGCAAGTGGCGGCTTTGATCATGTGGCGGTCTAGACAGATCTTATGATACTGATTCGCGACCTTGTTGGTACTATAGGTTTTAGTAGTCGGCTATGCCTTCGTACTTACCCGTCAGAGATATTATGACACGGTGGGACTGGTGTTCATGTGTTCCATGGTGCTTTTATATCATAGGCGCGGCGGTGAGGAAGGTATTCCACGGGCATGATTGATGTTGTGGGCACGAGACCCATTGTTATACTTGAGTGATGACTTGAGGCGTGAGTCACGACTTGACATGGCGCCTTGTTAAAGCGTAGTTTGGTTATCATACATGTCTCTGCTTTATATAGCGCTATGATTTCATTTACGATGTATTTTGATTTCACATACTAAATTTTTGTTATCGACCTCGCTTGAGGCTGCGTTCATGCCGCAGTAAAGGTACACGATCGTTGATCCTCGCTCTTAGGGTCACGATTGATGGAAGCTCCGTTTCTCCGGAGGATTATCTTGGTATAGTCCCCTGTTGTGGTAGGTGTTTACGTTCAGGGGTATGGCGGGGCCCTGTCCCGCCATTGTTGTCGTATCATTTCTTAGAGTTCTGTAGTCCTGTTGTGTGCAGGGTTGTTAAAAAGGATTAAAGCATTCGATTGCAAAAGTTGTTATTTATATATGCCGAAAGGCAAGTTTTCCCTCGATTCTTGTTTTGTACTTCACTTGTTTCATGTATATGTTTTATGTTCCTGATTACTCGATGTTGTGTCACTAGGGTGCGGGGTAAGGCACGATCACGCCCGATTTGGTCGTGTGACGATCATTCGCGACCTAGAAAAGACACATTCTGATTTACCTATTGTTGCTTTTGTTTATGATGTGGCACTATGTGCGGTTACCTTGGTTGTTTCATACATATATGTAAACTGACTTAAAAAAAATGATATGTTTTCATTTAAGTACTTCTGATTTCGCATACTTAGTACTGTTGTCGACCTCCTTGGGCTGCGTTCATGCCGCAGTAAGCAAGCAGTGCTAGATCCACATCCCTAGGATCTCTTTGCATTGGTGTCGAGCTCCATCTTCTAGGAGGCTCTACCGCTGGGTATGCTCTCCCTGTTGTAATTAGTTTTATGCTGATCAGGTATGGCGGGCCCTGTCCGCCATAGTTGTTTACATTCCTAAGTACGTAGTCCTATTGTACATTTGGGATGTCGCAAAACTTAGGTTATTTATATATATATCGAAAGGCAAGCTTTTCATCGGATAAAGCGTGTCTCATTTTACAATTGTTTCATGTCTTGTTTTATATTCCGATTACTCGATGTATGACTACTTGGGTGCGGGTAAGGCACGATCCACGGACCGGGCAGTCGTGACAAAAGTGGTATCGTGAGCGATTAATCCTCGGAAAGTGTCTGACGCATCGTATCTAGTAGTTCGATTATCGGTGTGTTGTGCACCACACCAATAATCGAGAGGCTATAGGATATTTAGGATTGGTTTCCATTCTTCTCATTACGAGATCGTGCCTTAGAGTGTGTTATAAGTCGGACCCTTCTAACGTATCCCTTTTTCACAGCGATTATGCCTCCACGTAAGGCAACCCTGCGTGGCGAAGGCAAGCGAGGAGGCGCTAGTGGGACACCTAGAGTCACGAGGCTCGGGCGATCTATACGAGACGGCGAGTTCTACGACGCCGCCGACCCGAGAGGTTTAGGGCGCGGCGGCACGATGAGACCACAAGTACCTACACCTCGATCCCACACTGGAGCAGATGAGATGGGTTCTGAGAGATGGCTCGATTCGCGGCGGATCGTGGCGAACAAGAGACAGCCGATGCGGCGATTCGATCCAGCCCGATCGTACCGTGGTTCACCCGAGGCGAGAGTTTGAGGCTACGAGACTTCTGAGTTGTAGCCGCGAGTTTTACTGGTCGAGGCGGAGGATGATCGCAGGAGTTCATCCGTCGGCTCTGAGAGGATTTTGAGAGTGATCGGGCCGAGACCGAGTCCGTGATCTTTGGTTCACATAAATTGCGTGATACCGCGATCGATTGGTTTGATTCGTGGGAGTTATCCCGGAGAGCACGCGTCCCTACTTGGGATGAGTTCTCGAGGCTTTCCTCACTCACTTCTTGCCTCCACGGATGAGGCGCGGCCGATAGATTTTTGCTGCGAGGCGAGAGGGCGCCTTGTCGGGAGTACAATGTCGAGTTTGATTCATTGGCTCGATATGTCCCAGCGTTAGTAGCAGATATGAAGGATAAGGTGCACCGCCACGTCACCGCTAGATGATTATATGGCCGAGTCGTATGCGGGTGTTTCTCTTGATCGGGTATGGACATTACCCGTGCGAGCTCATGCTCTTGGATGCGAGGCGTAGAGGCAAGCGGGTTGTGACAGCAGCGAGGTTAAGACCAGGCGGCAGGTCTTTTGGTAGCTATCGTGGTGGCGGCCTCGGCGATCTAGATTTGCACCACGGCCACTCGAGCACTCTGCCGTCTCAAGCCGCGGCCGAGATATTCGGCGCACTGGGGCCCGGGGCTTGAGCGTCGAGCGGCAGAGTGCGGCGATCGGGACCACCACTCCTCGGTGTGGCCGATGCGGTAGATCCCACCGGGAGTTGAGGTGCTACGAGCTTGTTTGATTGTGGCCGCGAGGTCACTATGCGGCCCGTCCACCAAGGCGATCTTGATGGTAAGTCACCTACGAGTTCTTTCACGTCTTGTTCATCCCAGCCTACTCGCCCGGAGAACAAGGTACTCATGGACGGCCAGGTCGCGGCAGGTCGTGGCGCGGTCCCGATTCTAGCGGTCCTCGAACCGCATTTATGCTTTGTCCACCGACAGATCGGAGGCCTCACCGATGTCGCCACGGTACCTTATCGGTTCGGGTTTGATGTGTATGCTTTGATAGATCCGGTTCTACTGGTCCTATATATCTCCCCTTGTTTCTAGTAGGATAGGGATAGAGCACGAGTCCATAGACCACTTCGAGGTAGCTACGCGATGGGTGATTCGGTGGTAGCTCGGCGGGTATATAGAGCTTGTCTGTGACCATTCTGATCGTCGGACCCTGGCCGACTTGATAGAGTTGGAGATGATTGACTTGACGTGATCATGGGGATGGATTGGCTAGCTTGCTACGCCAATGTGGGCTGAGAGAGAGTAATGCAGTTCCAGTTTCTGAGGCGGTTGTTGAGTGGGAGAGAGCACGCAGTATCGTGAGTAGGTTTATTTCCTACCTCGAGGCTAGGAAGATGGTGAAAAAGGGTATATCTACCATCTCGTTCGGGTGTTTGATCTCGAGGTGCAGTGCAGATTTTTGATCGATTCCAGTAGTCGAGAGAGTTCCCGACGTGTTTCGACGACCTCGGGTATCCTCACGAGAGGAGATTGAGTTTTGTATAGACATATTGCGGACACTCGGCTATTTCCATTCCGCCATACAGAATGGCACTGCCGAGTTGAGAGAGTTGAAGGATCGGCTTAGGGATTTCTTTGGAGAAGGGCTTCATCAGACCTAGCGTTTCTCCCTGGGGGGCGCCGGTATGGTTCGTGAAGAAGAAGGACGGGACGCTGCGCATGTGTGTTGATTACAGGCAGCTGAACAAGGTGACCATTAAGAACGAATACCGCTTCCCGGGATTGATGATTTGTTCGACCAGATTGCGAGTGCGAGATGTTTCTCAAGATTGATCTGCGATCGGGCTATCATCAGTGCGAGTCGAGAGGTGGATGTCCCAGATCGCATTCGGACCAGATCGGACATTATGAGTTCAGTCATGTCTTTTGGGTTGACCAATGCTCGTGGTATTCATGGATTTGATGAACCGAGTGTTCAAACCATTTTGACACGTTTGTGATAGTGTTCATTGATGATATCTTGGTTTATTCGCTCGAGCGAGAGCACGCGGAGCATTTGAGGGCTGTCTTGTGATTCTCAGGACCAACATTTATACGCCAAGTTTTCCAAATGTGAGTTTTGGTTGACTTGGTGGCTTTTCTTGGGCATATTGTGGCTGATGGCATTCAGTGGATACGGCCAAGATCGGCGATCGAGGACTTGGCCTGAACTCTTACTCCGGCAGAGGTTCGCGATTTTCGGGCCTTGCAGGATATTATCGGTTCGTGGAGAAGTTTGCTTCTATCTACGCACCATTGACTAGGGTGACTCGGAAAGCGGCCAAGTTTGATGGTGATGCTTGTGAGCGGGGTTTCGATTCTTGAAAGAGAGGCGACCGCCTCCGTTCTTACTCTTCCAGAGGTCGACGGTTATGTTGTGTATTGTGATCGTCGGACATCGGGTTGGGATGTGTGTTGATGGCGAGGCAAGGTTATAGCGTATGCATCCCGACGGTGAAGAGACACGAGAGGAACTACCCCACCCATGATTTGGAGTTGGCGGTGATTCACGCTTTGAAGATCGGAGGCACTATTTGTATGGGGTTCATGTGGATATTTATACGGACCACAAGAGCCTCGGTATATCTTCGGCCAGAGGAGTGAACTTACGGCAGAGCGGTGGTTAGAGTTGCTTAAGGATTACGATGTTGATATCTGTACCACGGGAAAGCCAATGTTGTGGCGGATGCCTTAGTCGTAGGTCGATGGGAGCCTATCGGATGTGCAACTAGAGAGGAGGACATGGTTCGTGATTTGCATCGATTAGCGAGCCTAGGTGTCCGTTTGATTGATTACGATAGCGGTGGGGTTCGAGTTCGTGAGGTTGCCGAGTCTTCCATCGTCGAGAGGTGAAGAGGCAACGATTCGAGGATCCGCTTTGACACGTTATCGTGATCTGACTCTTCGTGAGGGCAAGGGTCCTTTTGAGGTAGCTTTGATGGGGTGCTAAGGTTTGAGGGCGAGTTGTGTGTTACAGATGTTTGAGGACTTGGCGAGTTCTTGGGAAGCACGGCGCGCGTTACTCTATCCATCGAGTCGACCAAGATGTACCACGACCTTAGATCGGTGTATTGGTGGGATGGCTTGAAGAGGGCGTTGCGAGTTCGTAGCTTAGTGCCGTGTTGTCGCAGTAAAGGTAGAGCACCGAGGCACGGTAGTTTATTCTGACGATAGAGATCCCGACACGGAAGTGGGAGGTGATCAACATGGACTTCATCACAGGATTACCTCGCACTCGGAGGAGACATGATTCTATATGGGTTATCGTCGACGGTGGCGAAATCAGCCCACTTTCTTCCGTCGGGGCGACTTTTAGTGAGGATTATGCGGACTTTACATCAGAGATCGCCGATCGCATGGAGTCCCTATTTCGATCATATCGGCGAGGAGCCGATTTACGGCTAACCCGGAGGTCTTTCGAAGAGGTTTAGGACGCGGTGAGCACGAATCGCATTCCATCCTGACGGACGGAATGAGCGCACTATCCGCACTCTTGAGGATATCTGCGAGCTTTGTGTTATCGACTTCGAGGTATTTGGGAGGATCATTTGCCTCTAGTTGAGTTTGCGTACAATAATAGCTACCACTCCAAAGATTCGGATGGCGCCTTATGAGGCCTTGTATGGGAGGAAGTGCAGATCGCCTATAGGTTGGTTCGATGTGGGCGAGTGCGGCTAGTGGGACCAGATTTGGTGCAGCGACGATGGATAAGGTGAAGCTTATCCGAGAGGTTCTTGACGGCTGAGTCGGCAAGTCATATGCGGATCATCGCCGTCGGCATCCGGATTCGAGGTTCATGATTGGGTTTTCCTAAAGGTGTCACCCATGAAGGGTGTGATGAGATTCGGAAGAAGGAAACTCAACCCAAGGTATATTGGGCGTTTGATTGTCGCGAGGTAGGCAAGGTTGCTACGAGTTGGATCTGCCATCCGATCTGGAGGCGGTCATCCGTGTTTCATGTTTCTATCCGAGGAGATGTATCGGGATCCATCTAGGGTACACCCGATTGACGATGTCGGTGGCCAGAGGTTATCGTATGAGAGATTCCCATAGCGATAGTCGATCGTCGAGTTAGCGTCTGCGGACCAGGGCGTGGCTTAGTCAAAGTCTTGTGGCGGAACGAGCTCAGGGAGGAGATGACGTGGGAAGCTGAGGAGGACATAAGGCAGAAGTATCCTCACCTATTCCCCACACCTCCAGGTAACTCACTTTTCTACTTGTAAATTTTCGTTATCGTTTTTGCCTAAGTGTTGTTCTGTGGCCGTGTGTGGCATTTACAACTGTTTAAGTTATGAAGAACCTTATCGATAACTGTCTTGGGAAGGAACATTCGGGACGAATGTTTCTAAGGAGGGGAGAATGTTATACCCCGTATTTCCGGAGTATGTACGTGAGGACGTACGTACAAAAGTTTAGCCTTAAAGTTTAGGCCTTGGACGTTTTTTTGGGCACAACTCGCAAAACGAATAGTTTTCCGACGAAACGTTTCCACAGCTTTCGTAGGGTAAATTCCGGCTATGTCATTTCTAATTTTTGCGGATTTTTCCGAGAGACGAAACATTTTGGACCAACGGGAGGGCGACACTTGTCACCCTCCAATTGATGGATGTGGGGCGGCATTAGGCCGAATTGGATGTCCAATTTTGTCTTGGAGTTGGTAGGATATTTTGTGTGCAAGTTGGCCAAGGACACTTGCCCTAATCTTGACCTTACACTTGCCTTGCACTTGGCATAATCTTGGCCATTGGTTGGCCATCCCTTGACCTATAAATACCCCTCTTGTGATGAAGAGTTCTTCATCCACAAAAGCCTTCCAAGTCTAAAATCCTTCCCTCTCCCTTAAGCCTCTTTTCGTCCAAACACCTCCCCCCCCTTTGGAGAAGCTTAGCCGAGGCTACCCCCTAGCCTAGCCGAAATCTACCCCCTCCCTTGGTAGAAAAGTTGCCTTCTAGTATTGTTATAATGCCCAAAATACCTAGCCCAAATCCCTTAGTACTTAGTAGAAGTTGTGAAGAACTTCTAAGGTTTCCTTGGAGCTATCGGGCGTCTGACTTAGGAGCTAAGCCTTGCTCGGATCGACTTTTATCTAGGATATTATTGGGCTTACCGAGGTAAATAATCCTAACCTCTTTTGTATTAGAGAATACATCTGTAGTAGTATAAGAATAAGTATTAAATACTTAGAAGGATATTAAAGAATAGAATTGAACCGTTATCACGGTAGAAGGGTTTAAAGAAGAATAATCAAAGTACTTAATTAGGATTTGTTTTCACGATGAACTTGAGTAGCTCACGGGTAGGGAAGTCGCCCAATTTTCCGTAGGATAGAGAGCCCTCGCGCATTTTGAGTAGTGCGAGCGTTGATAGACGTGTCTGACTATTATAGGTTGAATCTCTGCGCGCGACATATTCAACTTGGCAGGTGGTTTTCGCTGAGAAGGTATGTGATTCTTCCTAAAGCTTGATATTTTTAAAATATATAGTACGGTGAGCGCATACGTGTTAAGCGAATAATAACTACGACAATGTCTTTCGACTTAAGCTGAATAATACTTACGGCAATGTCTCGCGACTTAAGCACGAATAATAAGGATCGAAAGCATTTCAAAAGATTCTTGAATCATTTTTAATGTAAGAGAACTAATTGGTTTTAAAGCGAAGCTTAAGAGTTATACTAGCTTTATGGGAAGTTAGGTATAACCACTTAAGAATGATAAAAGAAACAGTTTGCCTATGTGTTTATAACAGACTTATATTGATTTGTGAAAAGAATAAATAAGATGGTTTGATAAGTAGACATGATATGATGCTATGTGTGTTAGTGTCTTGTAACGTTTGTGTAGAGAGTATTCTTGTTGTGCTTATGTTGTTTAACGATGTTCGTTAGGTTAGTGTAATATCACTCACCTCTTGACATATTAGGGGTTAAGGCGCCTCCGACGCGGTAGACTCAGTGATGCAGGACCATGATTCGAGAATACCTCATGCGGGTCCAAGGGACCTATGCGAGCTACGGGAGTTCCGAGTTAGTGTGCGGGGTTATACCTCATGCGGTCATGTGGCCATGCGGACTACGAGTCGGGGCGATGCCGAGGAGTAGCTACCCTCGACGCGGGGTTATATACTATGCGGGCCTAT
Organism: Przewalskia tangutica; assembly: GCA_029844215.1. Classification (NCBI taxonomy): domain Eukaryota; kingdom Viridiplantae; phylum Streptophyta; class Magnoliopsida; order Solanales; family Solanaceae; genus Przewalskia; species Przewalskia tangutica. The sequence continues at coordinate 48,533,616 of CM056724.1, read as the reverse complement.
GTGAGTGGCCTATGCGGACTACGAGTCGAGATTAGGCTTGCATGGTGATACTACGCAATGGCCTGCCCGATCATTCGCAGCCTAGAAAAGACTTATTCTGATTTACCTATTGTTGCTCTTGTTTATGATGTGGCACTATGTGCGGTTACCTTGGTTGTTTCATACATATATGTAAACCGACTTAAAAATGATATGTTTTCATTTAAGTACTTTCTGATTCGCATACTTAGTACTGTTATCGACCTCCTTGAAGCTGCGTTCACGCATGGTAAGGTCAAGCATGTGCTAGATCCACATCCCTAGGATCTCTTTGCATTGGTGTCAGGAGCTCCATCTTCTCCGGAGGCTCTACTGTTGGGTATGCTCTCCCTGTTGTAATTAGTTTTGTCTGATCGGGTATGGCGGGCCCTGTCATATAGTTGTTTACATTCCTAGAGGTATGTAGTCCTATTGTACATTTGGGATGTAACTGCAAAACTTGGGTTATTTATATATATATGCCGAAAGGCAAGCTTTTCATCAGATAAACTGTGTCTCATTTTACAACTGTTTCATGTCTTGTTTTATATTCCGCTGATTACTCTGATGTATGACTACTTGGGTGCCCGGGTAAGGCACCAGTCACGGACCCCGGAACGGGTCGTGACATAGAAGTTGATAGTCATGTTGTGACCATTATAGGTTGACACTTCTACGTGTGGCGTATTCGACTTAGCTTGTGGATTAAGCCGAAAAGGTATGTGAACTATCTCCTCTTCTAGCATGATTCCTTAAGATAAAGAAAGTATGTCCTACTCCTTAAATGATCCATTGCCTTAGTGAAGTTTGGATTCTTAAGAGTGAAAGTATTTTACTTAAAGTACATAGAGTCTTGAAAAGGAAGTGGTTTCCAAACCTTTTGGCTAGTGCCTTAGTTCCAAAACCTAAAGGTTGTTATAATGACTTTAGGGGAGTTAAAGGAGTGGTTTACTTAATTGTTTTAAAAGAGGAGAAATGACATGATTTAAGAGAAGTGACTTGTTTTAAATGTGTGAGTTACTTGAGATTTAAAAGTGTAAGCTACTTGTTTTCTAAAGATTAAGAGACTTGAAGTATTTTGAAAGTTAAGAAACTTGATTTGTAAGTATGTGATACTTGGTTTTAATAGTGTAAGTCTCTTGGATATAAAAAGGAATGAATTGGTCTAAAACCATAAAGGGTTATAGCGGCTTTATGGGAAGTTGGTTATAATGGTTTTATGGAAGGTTAAGAGAGTTGTCTATTTTGATTAATGGGCATAAGTTGCCTAGATTGTGAAAATTTGAAGTTACTTGGTTTCAAGCTTTGAAATGAGTTTCTAAAAGTGTAGTAACTTACTTTGAAAAATAGACACGCCTTGATACTACGGGTGTTAGTATCTTGGGGTTTTATATAAAAATGAGTCTTTTGAAAAGAATGGAAGTACGTAGTACTTAGTATTAAAATCCCGATTTCTTTTATATAAAACGTAAGTGCCTTGAGTTTATAAAATGAAGTCTAAAGATTTTATGAACTTGCCTATGTGTGCTGGTGATAGCCTTTGAGTGCAAGTATTATATTTTTACGCTGCCGCGACTCTCGGTTGGAGGGCCGGCTGTCTTGTTGTAAGTTTACTTGGACGTACCGACGGTGATGTGGGATTCCACGGGTATGCTTCCATTATTTGCATTACTCCTTGGACATGCTTATACGATGTGGGATTCCGGGGCATGTGACCAGGAGGTGGGTTAGATTCCCGGATTTGTTTGTATTACCCCATGGTCATGCTTATACGATGTGGGATTAGGCGTGCGACCACGTGGGATATTTTTATTCCATGGATTAGCCCTCCATGAGATTTAGTGGCGCAGGCTGGATCTGGTAGTTAGCTTTCGTAATTGCCGATCGATTGATAGCGCAGTCGAATCGTAGTTGGCTTCGTACTTGCCCCCATCGATTCTATTACCTGATTTGGTACGGTAGCTCGGTAGATAGCTTCGCACTTGCCCGATCATATCTCGTGGCGACAGTGGATCCGTAGTTAACTTCGTACTTGCCCGATCGATTGATAGCGCAGTTGATCCCAGTAGTTGGCTTCGTACTTGCCCGGTCGATTTTATGACGCAGTGGATCCGGTGGTTAGTTTTCCTACTGCTCGTCTGATTTTAGGACACAGTGGGACTTGGTGTTCATGTATGCTTATTGGTGTTATATTATGTCATGGGCTAGGCGATGAGGAAGGATTCCACGGGCATGATTGATATTATGGCGTGTGACCGATAGTTATATTTGAGTAGTGACTTTGAGGCACGCGTCACGACTTGATATGATCGCTTATGTATTGTATCGTAGTGGCTATCATACATGTCTCTAGTTTTTATAGATGTTATGATTTAATTACGTATTTTGATTTCACATACTTGGTACATTCTTCGTCTCGACCTCGCCCGAGGTGCGTTCATCCGCGAGTTTAGGTACTTGATTTGGTGATCCGCAGTGTAGGACCGCCTCGGCGTTTTGGATAGCTCCATCTGTTCAGGAGTTTATCTTTTTGGTATAGATCCTTCAGTACATGCTTTTGTACAATTATGGGTACGGCGGGGCCTTGTCCCGTCATAGTTCGGTAAAACTCTTAGAGGTCTGTATTCATATGTGGGATTGGACTCGTGTACAGTGTAGTGTCTTTTGATTATGTATATTATATGGCAGCCTTGTCGGCTTTGCCCTTGCACGTATGTTGGTTTTTAAAAAAAATGAGGTGTTATTTAAATTACGCAGTTTACTTGTGTTGTTAAGGTAGTAGGGTGCCCAGGTAGGGCACCAGTCACGGGCCCGGGGTTCGGGGCGTGACAAAGTGGTATCAGAGCAGTCAGTCCTCGGAATGTCTACAGACTGTGTCTAGTAGAGTCTTGATTATCGGTGTGTTGCGCGCCACACCCATAAACAGGAGGCTACAGGATATTTAGGAGTTGGTTTCTATTCTTCTCACTCTGAGATCGTGCCATAGAGCTGTGTTAGTAAGATAATTCCTCTCTGACATATTTTTGTGTTACAGCTATGCCTCCAAGGAGGGCAACAGTCGCCCAGAAGGGCAAAGGAGTAGCAGGAGCTACCAGTCAGACTCAGAGAGTTGATAGGGCTCGTGCCTGTGGTATCTGGATATTGTCCGCGATCGGCGAGTTCTTCCGCACGAGTTTTGAGGCCCCGACACGAGCCTCCCGTTTCTCGATTAGGAGAAGACTATAGGGTCGCGAGGAAGCGATTATGTTATTGACCAAGATAAGCGGTGCTACAGTTTCATCAGCGGAGGTTATTCGGCGATGCAGACAGTGTCAGAGGTAGAGGCAGCGGAGATCAGCGTAAGAGGGCTAGACCGGTTGGTTACCCCGGTGAGTTTTTGGACGAGCAGCCTCAGCAGCGAGTGAGATATTCGTCCCAGCCTACCCAGTACATACCCCCGCAGCTCACAGGTGGGAGATTGGACTCCACAAGGTATTTAGGAGCCGGTCCAAGCTCCAGGGGTCGAAGTTCTCCGAGGAGCAGAGGATTTTCTCAGTCGAGGCCACCTATTCCTCAGTGTTTCCAATGTAGTAAGCGTCATTTGGGGAAATGTCGTCATGGCACAGGTGTTTGTTATTATTGTGACCGTCCGGGCCTGGCGGTGGGAATGTCTGTTAGAAAGAGCACCCGTAAGTGGCTCACTATGAGGCGGTAGTTGGTTCCACTTTCCTCCACGGTGTCGTCCCCGAGCAAGGTGTTGGATGTCGGCCGTGGTAGAGGTCAGAGTGGAGTTTATGGTTCTGGCGGTCCTTCGAACCGTATAGATGACGTGACTACGGGGCAGGATCAGGAGGAGACATCGCATGGGGTTACATGTATATCTCGATTCTTTTGAATCATACGTGCATTGTTAGATTCAGATTTTGCCCTAGCGTATATGTTTTCCCTTTATTGCTAGCAGCTGTAAGTGATAGTACCCCCAGAGGTAGGAATACTTTGATTAGTAAAGTGAAAAGTTAAGAATGTTGACAAGAATGGTAAGTGAACTGAGACTATAGTTATGTAGAGTTCACAAGTTGTAATTATCCCGTAACAGTGTAAAGACCAATAGGGAAGAATGTACGGTAGAAATACTTCGGCTTATGTGACGAACCTCTAGTGAATAGGGGGATAGGGTGAGAAGTACCTTGAGATAAGAGAGAAATTTTATTTCAGACTGAAAATGAGAAGTTAAGTGTGACGATGGGTCGGGTTATTGACTCATTTCGGGTCAGCCAGTAGTTTGGAATGGGGTGATGTCAATTAGATATGGTCCCGCGATATGATAGGGTCACGAGGATGCAAGGCCCAAGTTTAGTTATTTGTTGTACGAGTTTGTGGACGCGTTCCACCGGAATCAGGTCGTAAGGACCGAGAAGAGTCTTAGCGGAAATTCAGATAGCACGATGGCCAAGTTGGGATAGTAACTCCAAGGATCGGGGAACAGAATCAATATTTGAAATTTTGCACGTATGCTAAATAAGTTTGGAAGTACGAGAAAGTATGACAAGTAAGAAAAGAAAGGAACCTCTAAGGATCCCGTGTTTGAGAAGACTGTAACCTTCGATTATTGTGAGAAGGGACCACAGACGGAAGGTCCATTGTTATGTTTACGTATCTTATGTGGTGGCCATGTGTGGCATCATTGGTCTTGTGGAGTATTGATTGATAGGCGTAGTATAGAGACAGTGACGGAGTTTGTATAGCTTGACAACCGACTAAGAACATTCGGGGACGAATGTTTCTAAGGGGGGAAGAATGTTACACCCCGTAAGTCCAGGACATGTATAAGAGAAAGTACGTAAGGAACACAAGACTTGAAATTGGTACGAAAGGAAGAATTGTTTTTCCGATGGAAAATTTTTCGAACGTCGGAAGGGAAAAATGTTCGTTGTTGAGAATTGGATTCTCAAAATGCATTATTTGAAGAGTATGAAACTTATTAACATTATGGAGATTTATTTTTACGGATTTGGTCACGTGGGGCCCACCCGAGGAATTTTACGTTTTGTGGGGCCCACGAGGGTTACGTAATTTTATGGACGAATGAGAGGGCGACACGTGGAACCTCCCCCACATGGCCTTGGATGAAAATTGCAAGGTTAGAATGGTCATTGACCATGGTAGAAGATCAAGTCTTGCTAGCTTGAGATTGTTGACTTGTCAACTTGTCCACTTGGCTTAACATTAATTATTCTTCATCCTAGCCCACAAGTGTTTTAATCTAAGCCCTTCATTGTGTTATAAATGCTACACTAGTGCAAGACTAAGTCTCCAACACTTAGAAAAAAATCACAACACTCTTGTTCTTCAAGATAGCTCTCGGCTTTGATGAAATTTCCACATAAATTTTTTGTAGTTTTGATCCATTATTCACAAGACTTAAACCCAAGGTCCCTAAGGGTATTGTAAGGATATCTCAATAGAAAGATTTCGGAAAAATGACGTTTTCACGTTAGTCGCAAGGCGAAAACCTAAGTAGTTTTCCTAGTTTTGGATTGGAAATGGAAGAGAAGTTGGTTGTGAACTTCTAAAGGTTTCAAATAGCGGATTGGAGCGTAAAGGAAATAAGCTAAGAATTGCTAAGGAGCGACTTTGAATCTTGGAATTTTTAAGGGCTTGTAAAGGTATAATTCTTGTCGTTTTAGTAATTAAGATTTACTTATTGTTGTAGCTATGGTTATTAATAAGCATGAGATGTTTAGTATGAAGTTTGATAAGTGTATTGGCTATTGGAACCCTAATCCGAAAACTAGCATGTTTAGCCTTAAGATTACAATTCAAGTTGATTATTAGTTTAAGTCGTCGCATGTTGTATAAAGAAGGAAATTGTAGTGGTTGAAGTTGTTTATGACTATATAACATGTTTGACCTTAGAACTTGGAATTGGAAAAGGATTGGAAAAGACTTTGAGTTGTTGTTTATATAGCCGAGAATGGCTTTAAATATGGAACTACTTCGTATGAATTGTGGGGCAGAATTTTACACGTATTGTAAGGCGTGTAATCCCCTTTGATTGGTTGGTATGTTGAGCCTTAAATGTGGCATGTTTGGTTATTGAATTCGGCCTTGAAAAAGGTGGCAAAGTATGCAGAAACAAAGGAAGTGCTGCCCGATTTTCCGTAGAATAAGAGACCGTATACTTAGTATTATTCTACGTTAGAGACTAGAAGTTGATAGTCATGTTGTGACCATTATAGGTTGACACTTCTACGTGCGGCGTATTCGACTTAGCTTGTGGATTAAGCCGAAAAGGTATGTGAACTATCTCCTCTTCTAGCATGATTTCTTAAGATAAAGAAAGTATGTCCTACTTCTTAAATGATCCATTGCCTTAGTGAAGTTTGGATTCTTAAGAGTGAAAGTATTTTACTTAAAGTACATAGAGTCTTGAAAAGGAAGTGGTTTCCAAACCTTTTGGCTAGTGCCTTAGTTCCAAAACCTAAAGGTTGTTATAATGACTTTAGGGGAGTTAAAGGAGTGATTTACTTAATTGTTTTAAAAGAGGAGAAATGACATGATTTAAGAGAAGTGACTTGTTTTAAAGGTGTGAGTTACTTGAGATTTAAAAGTGTAAGCTACTTGTTTTCTAAAGATTAAGAGACTTGAAGTATTTTGAAAGTTAAGAAACTTGATTTGTAAGTATGTGATACTTGATTTTAATAGTGTAAGTCTCTTGGATATAAAAAGGAATGAATTGGTCTAAAACCATAAAGGGTTATAGCGGCTTTATGGGAAGTTGGTTATAATGGTTTTATGGAAGGTTAAGAGAGTTGTCTATTTTGATTAATGGGCATAAGTTGCCTAGATTGTGAAAATTTGAAGTTACTTGGTTTCAAGCTTTGAAATGAGTTTCTAAAAGTGTAGTAACTTACTTTGAAAAATAGACACGCCTTGATACTACGGGTGTTAGTATCTTGGGGTTTTATATAAAAATGAGTCTTTTGAAAAGAATGGAAGTACGTAGTACTTAGTGTTAAAATCCCGATTTCTTTTATATAAAACGTAAGTGCCTTGAGTTTATAAAATGAAGTCTAAAGATTTTATGAACTTGCCTATGTGTGCTGGTGATAGCCTTTGAGTGCAAGTATTATATTTTTACGCTGCCGCGACTCTCGATTGGAGGGTACCGCCTTGTTGTAAGTTTACTTGGGCGTCGAAGCGGTGATGTGGGATTCCACGGGTATGCTTCCATTATTTGCATTACTCCTTGGACATGCTTATACGATGTGGGATTCCGGGGCATATGACCAGGAGGCGGGTTAGATTCCCGGATTTGTTTGTATTACCCCATGGTCATGCTTATACGATGTGGGATTAGGCGTGCGACCACGTGGGATATTTTTATTCCATGGATTAGCCCTCCATGAGATTTAGTAGCCTTGTGGATCCGTAGTTAGCTTTCGTAATTGCCGGTTAGTTGATAGCCAGTGGATCGTAGTTGGCTTTCGTCTTGCCCCCATCGGTTCTATTACGATTTAGTACGGTAGGCTCCGGTAGATAGCTTCGCACTTGCCCGATCATATCTCGTGGCGACAGTGGATCGTAGTTAGCTTTTACTTGCCCGTCGATTGATAGCCTTGAGTTGGATCTGGTAGTTGGCTTTCGTACTTGCCCCGGTCAGTTTTATGATGCAGGCTGGATCTGGTGGTTAGTTTTCCTACTTGGCTCGTACAGTTTTTAGGACACAAGTGGGACTTGGTGTTCATGTATGCTTATTGGTGTTATATTATGTCATGGACTGCCGGCAGTGAGGAAGGATTCCACGGGCATGATTGATATTATGGGCGTGTGACCGATAGTTATATTTGAGTAGTGACTTTGAGGGCATGCGTCCCTGACTTGATATGACTGCTTATGTATTGTGTACTGTAGTCGGCTATCATACATGTCTCCTAGTTTTTATAGACTGTTATGATTTAATTACAGTATTTTCAGTTTCACATACTTGGTACATTCTTCGTACTGACCTCCTTCGGGGGGCTGCGTTCATGCCGCAGGTTTAGGTACGCAGTTTGGTGATCTGCAGGTGTAGGACCCTGCTCAGCGTTTTTGGATAGCTCCATCTGTTCAGGAGTTTATCTTTTTGGTATAGATCCTTCAGTACATGCTTTTGTACAATTATGGGTACGGCGGGGCCTTGTCCCGTCATAGTTCGGTAAAACTCTTAGAGGTCTGTATTCATATGTGGGATTGGACTCGTGTACAGTGTAGTGTCTTTTGATTATGTATATTATATGGCAGCCTTGTCGGCTTTGCCCTTGGACGTATGTTGGTTTTAAAAAAAAAAGAGGTGTTATTTAAATTCCGCAGTTTACTTGTGTTGTTAAGGTAGTAGGGTGCCCAGGTAGGGCACCAGTCACGGGCCCGGGGTTCGGGGCGTGACACTACCAAGGATTATAGTGGACTCTACAACAGCCATGATGAACTCATTCGGCAAAGGAATTTATGGAATACAAATATTTGATGCATCAACGGATTTAACAGGAAAACCCATAGTAATATGTCAGATATTCAAAACAGGAAAATAGTAATATCAGCGGAGACGATGGTCCTCAGAAAAAGACTATTGGATGTACTCTGGAACAGTTTCAAGGATACCTTAGTACAAAAAGAGTATTTGGAATAATGACATTGAAAATCAGGATAAAGGACATGTTACGAGCCAGAAAGACAGCTATTATTGGAAGATCTAAAGGAGGAGAAGTGGAGGAAATTATTACCATATACTATGACAACGATGTCTATTCACAGGATATCACAGAACTATAATTATTACATGATGGATTATTAAATTTAAAACACAAACATGCAAATGAAACAATTGACCATTACCATACGATAATTGGACAAAAGAGAAAACCCATACTAACTTCAAATGCTACCACCAGTACCAGCAGAACTATAAAAAAGGAAGGAAATTCTGATCCTTTTGCATAGAAATGTAAGATTATTGTGGTAGAGAGCATATAGTTTACTACTTGCAGCCCAAAAAAAATTATTATGACAGGGAGCATGTAATTTTATTACTTGCAGCCCAAAAAAGATTATTATGTCAGGGAACATACGTGTAACCCTATTTACTATGATGGCAGGGCGTATGTAATTTTATTTTTTCTCCGCTGTTATTACTATTTTTTCCTGTTTTGAATATCTGACATATTACTATGAGTTTTCTTGTTAAATCCGTTGATGCATCAAATATCTTTATACCATATATTCCTTTGTCGAATGAGTTCATCATGGTTGTTGTAGAGTCTACTATAATCCTTGGTAGTTTGGCAATATTGTACATAGTCTCATCCACTATTAGTTTATCAATAAAATCGTAAGTGAATAGCTTTAGTACAATGTCCGAATTAGCCTGTTCGTTGCACAAAAACTCTGGGATACTTGCTTAGCTTAGCACTGCGTAAAATATAAGAGTTAGTCTTGTAATCATATAATTTATTAATCTTTTCATAAGCACTGATGTATTCTGCTGGGTAGTTCAACTTGTCGCTCATTGTTATGGTTGGTGGTATTTGTTAAGAGGATGCTATTGAAGATGACATGTTGGCGAGTTTTGATACAAATGGTGCTAAGATTTGAGTAGGATTTTTTGGTTTTTCTGGTGTATTCATTGGTGATCTTGGTTGTAAGGTTTTCAGGGTTTTTAGATCTTGTAGGGCTTCTTTGAGTTGGTTTGTAAGATGGTTATTCTCTTGTAATGTGGCCATTATGATTGAATTGGTTTGTATAATGGATTCTATAACATTAGTAATATATTCTTCAATGTTATCATCGCTGCTTAACATCGTAATATCTGCTAAGAAAATCAGCTAAAATATTTTTAGTTCCAGATATATTTTTAACAATAAAATCATAACAATAAAAGAATGATTGTCATTTTCTTCTTTTGTTTAATTCTGGTAAAAGATATATCTTGTTCGTAATAAAAGCTTTTACATGTGTGTTGTCAGTTCTAACTTCTAACAACAATTTTACTGGTAGTAAATGGTAATGAAATCTCTTTATTCCGAATTTTATTGCTAATAATTCTTTCTCATTAATATGATAATTCTTTTCATTTGGCTTCCATTTTCCGCCTCGATGTCCACAAATTAGTGGTTTTTCTTTATCTATATCATTTTTATCATATGTTATGAGGACTGCTCCCCATCCTACATCACTAGCATCAGTAAAAAGTTATAGTTGTGTAAGATGATATTAATCTCTCTTAGGGAGTCTTCTCATTAATATCAAAGTATATATATAATACAATATTCATTCCTTATACAATAGGAATCCTAAGCCTATACAAAAGAGGAATTCTAGTCTTACCATAATTATATTTACACAATATATGGAAATATTCTAATTATGGGTAGGGATACAATTGTTTCTATAATATACATGTTTACACACCCCCTCAGTCGGAGCGGGAGGAGGCCGGACGCTGAGACTGGATCTGAAGTCAAGAAATAACTGTCTGGGAAGTCCTTTGGTAAATATGTCTGCATACTGATAGGATGATGGAACATGTAACACTCTGACATGGCCTAGCGCAACTTTCTACGAACGAAGTGTAGGTCTATCTTAATATGCTTGGTTCGCTGATGTTGAACTGGATTATGAGAAAGATAGATGACAGAGATGTTATCACAATACACAATAGATGCCTGACGCAAAGGACACTGAAGTTCTAACAGTAAATTTCTGAGCCAACAAATCTCAGCTACCACATTTGCAACGCCTCTGTACTCAGCCTCGACACTGGATCGAGATAGGATAGCCTGTCGCTTGGCAGACCAAGAAATCAGATTATCCCCTAAAAAAACACAAAAGCCGGAGGTGGAGCGTCGCGTGTCCGGACACCCTGCCCAATCTGCATTCGTATATGAAAGCAACTTGTTTGGTGCAGAGGGGTATAGGTGCAAACCATAATCAAGAGTGCCCTTAATGTATCGAATGATACGCTTAAGAGCAGTGAAATGAGACTCCCTGGGGGATGCATGAATAAGCACACATGCTGAACAACATAAACTATGTCTGACCTAGTGAAGGTGAGATACTGAAGTGCACCTGCAAGGCTCCTATACAGAGTAGGATCAGAGACTGGAGCACCATCCATGACACTGAGCTTAGATTTAGAATCAACTGGAGTAGGCACCTCTTTGCAGTTCGCCATCTTAGCCCTGTACACAATCTCCTCTGCATACTTACGCTGACACAAGAACATATGATTGACAGACCTGGTCACTGATATCTCCAAAAAGTAACTCAGCTTTCCCAAATCAGTCATTGCAAATTCGGACTTAAGCAAGACAATAATCTCATTTTTTAATCCATCGTAGGAGGCAGTAAGAACAATATCATCCACGTAAAGTAATAAGTAAGTAGTGCTACTACCTCGATGAAAAATGAATAATGATGTATCACTCTTGCTTCATACAAACCCAATATGCAAGATATACCTGGCAAAGTGTCACGACCCAATTCACAAGTCGTGATGACACCTTCCCTATTCCCCCGAGTAGGCGAACTACGTTCTCATTAACAAGTTAAATAAGCGGAAAATAAAAGAAAAAGAAGCTACCAAGTCTCAAATATGAAATTCCCCAAATTCTGGTTAAAATGGTACAAGAGCACTAACAAGTCTAAAAAATAGAAGTCTGAAAGAATTTCCGAAGGCTATATACTGTTTGTTAATAACCAACAAAAAATGGAAATAGCTAAGAAGCCCTTCAGGGGCCACGTACGACCAAGTAGCTCACCCTGAATGACTAGAAGATATCCACCTCGCGAATCAGCCACGGGGCGTAGAACTGGAACCTGGATCGTACTCTGCACTCAACAAAAGTGCAGCAAGAGTAGTATCAGTACAACACTAGTACCGGTAAGCATCATAGGCCGACAATGATTAGATAACGCATGGAGAGTTGAAACTAACAAGTAGCAAATAGAATAAATAGGTATGGTTACGTATCCTATACAAGTCAAAATATAAGAAATTATGAAATCAACCAAGACAGATGGAAGCAATGCAATACAATAGTCACATCTCCCTCACTCCACTCTCGTACACACATGCTAAGGCAGTGCCTTCAAGACATGACTCATGGGGGACCTGCGAAGTCCATGTACCACTCGTGCTCTCCGACTAGAACCTCGGAGGCTATCAATCAATCGCAATCTCCGGCAAAGACCTCGGAGTTGCGCAATCACTCTCAATCTCCGGCAAAGACCTCAGAGTTGCTCAATCAATCTCAATCTCCGACAAAGACCTCGGAGTTTCTCAATCACTTCCCTCACCAACATCACAAAAATAATATGAAAAGCATGTCAAACATGATATCAGTCTCAACACATATCACAAATATACAATCGACAAGTACAAGTCATGTCACTGTCCTATGTTCAATTAGCAATATTTAATGTTACACCCCATAAATTCAAGAGGTTAAGTTAAGAACTTACGAAAGGAAATAAGATTTGAATTTGGAAAGTTGGGTTGGCAAAAGGTTGTGGGCAGACTTTCAGTCAACTTTGGAGTGGTATATCTCCTAGTTCTTTAGGAGTTTTGGAGAGTTTTAAAAGATTAGTATGAAGTTCGTTGAATCTAGTTTCCAACGCAACAAACCGTTCGTCGATAGGACATCGGAGTCAAAAGTTATGGAAGTTTCAAGTTTGGTGCGCAGTCAGGCAAAGCAGCAGTTCTCGGTTCAGAGGTACAGCGCCGCGGCGCCGGAATACAGGGCCGCGGCGCCGGTTGTTCTGGGGGTTCGCGGGGGTTGCAGCGCCGCGGCGCCGGAATGCGCGCGGAATGCAGAACTTTTCTGGAAGTGCGCGCATGGCGCGGCCATGGGCGGCGCCGAGGCGGGATTTTTACGCAGTGACAGGCGAAAAACAGGGGATATTTTTGTTTTAAACCTATGGGAGGGTGACAAGTGTCCCTCTCATCCTTTTTATCTGAAAGTGGTCCTATTTTAGGGCCAAGTCTTGGAAGACTTGGCCATTTCATTTCAAACCCTCCCAAGAAAGATCCTCTCCCTTCTCTCTTGATTTTTGAAGAAAACCTAGCCTAAGAGGAAATTGTTGGAGCGGCGGCAAGAAGGAAAAGTGTGGGTAAACTTGTGGGAAGCGCTGGTGGGCGATTTTGACGGAAGGAGGTGGAAGAAAAAGGGGCTTTTGTGGGCTATTCCTTAAGGTAAAAGTTTCCCCTTTCTCTTGGTTATGAGCCTAAGGCTGTTTTATTGTAGTAGTATAGAGTTGAGCCTGAGGCTGTTTTATTTTAATAGATTTGGGTCGTCGCATGTTGTAAAGGGAGATTGTAATGGTTGAAGATGTCTAGGGCTAGATATCATGTTAGACTTAAGAACTTGGATTGGAAAGAGTTGAAAGGGGTTTAGTATTGGTTATATTGGCCGAGAATGACATGGAAATTATTGGTTTATTTTTGTGTTGCTGTGGGGCGGAGGTTTACACGTATTAGTAGGCGTGTAATCCCCTTGTAATTGCTGAATGAATTGAGCCTTAAATGTGGCGTTGGTTATTGAATTTCGCCTTGAAAAAGGTGGCATAGTAAGTAGAAGCGGAAGTCTTGTCCCAAATTTCCCGTAACGCGGACTTTTCATTAGAATATATTACGTTGAAGCTAGAAGCTAATAGACGTATTATGGTCATTATAGGTTGACATCTACGGACGGCATATTGGACTTGGCAAGTGGATTAAGCAAAAGAGGTATGTAGAACTCTTCCTATCTCTTGAGCATGAGTAGTTATAACTGTATGGTACGGTAGACGTATGTGATTTTAAATGAAGTGAAGTCATTTGACATATTTGACTTGTTTTAAGGATGTCTAGTTGGTTGAGTTAGAGAATTAACTCACGTGTCCTTAAGGAAGAGTTATAAGAATGGTTTATCCTAATAAGGTAGACAAGGATTTCTTGACATGATCAAGTATAGAGTACTAGATTCGGGAAGTATTGATTCTTGAACTATTCTAAAGATAAGAGACCTGACTCCTAAGTTAAGAAACTTGTTTTCTAAGTTAAGATTTTTGAAGTATTTTGAAGGTAGTGTAACTTGAATTGAAGTACAAGCCTCTTGGTTATAGAGAGAGCAAAGTGGTCTAGGACATAAAGAGTTATAACGGCTTTATGGGAAGTTAGTTATGACGGCTTTATGGGAGGATAAGGATGTCTTGGTTCTAAAGCATAAAGTTAGTATAACGGCTTTATGGGAAGTTGGTTATAATAACTTTATGGAAGCTTAAAGAAATGGTTTTTCTCGAATAAGGTAAGCCTAGATAAAAGAATGGATACTAAGAAAGGCAATTCGATTTAAAGGCATCAATTGCTTAAAGTTTAAAAATGAGGGTCACTTGAGTTAGAAGCCGAAGCATATTTCTAATAGTATAGTGACTTGTTTGAAATGTAGATAAGCCTTGATACTACGGGTGTTAGTATCTTGGGGTCTTATGTGGAAAATGGATCTTGGAAAGAATAGAAATACATAGTACTTTGGGTTGAATTTTCCCAGGACTTGTTAAGTGATATGGAAAGTGCCTTAAGGTCGTCATAAAATGAGATCCATTTTGTATGTTAATGAAAGTCTAAAGAAATTGGGAGTTTAATTGGACGTACCGACAGTGATGTGGGATTCCACGGGTATGCTTCCATGGTCTTAGTATGAGTTCACCGGGACATACCGTCAGTGATGTGGGATTCCACGGGTATGCACCGGGGACATGCTTGCGATGAGGGATTCCGAGGCATGTAGTTTGAGGGGTAAGAGTATAAATGAGGGGTACACCCCCAAGATCGTTATACCACCTTCTTCAGGGTAAGAGTATAAATGAGGGGTAAACCCCAAGATCGTTATACCACGGTTTAGTGGATTTGCTACCCACGACGCGAAACACCTCGAAGTCATGTACCCGAGATGAGGGATTCCTCGGGCATGATATTAGTATATATGTATCTATTGTGTATGTGTACGCCGACAGTGAGGTAGGATGCCACGGGCGCGTAACATGGTTGTATTTACTTTATGGCCGCGGTGACGGGATCCATGGGCAGAGGATATAGGTATATACATGGTTAGATTTGTGTGTACGCCGACAGTGAGGAAGAATGCCACGGGCGCGTCACAGTGTTAGATTCTACACCTAGCGGTCGACAGTGATGGGGAATCCCACGGGCGCGCTTGGATATTTGAGGGCTGGGGTTCATAGCCCTGGTGTGACTATGGTTCATATGTCTGTATAAGGTAAAACTGACTTTCATTACTTCCACTTCAGTGAGGCACAGTGTACTGTTAATTTGGTTATCATATATGTCTTCACCGCATTTTTGACTATTATGATTTAAATTACGATTTCGATTTGCATACTTGGTACATATTTTGTACTGACCTCCTTCGGGGGGCTGCGTTCATGCCGCAGGTTGAGGTACATAGCTTGTTGATCCGCACTCCTAGGATCACGGTTCAGTTCTGGAAAGCTCCATTTCTCCGGAGACTTTGTTTTGGTATGGTTCCCTGAAGTCGTTGACTTTTGTACATTCAGGGGTATGGCGGGGCCCTGTCCCGTCACAGTTATTATGTAAACTCTTAGAGGTCTGTAGTCATATCTTGTGGGTCACCTTATATAAAAAAAATTGAGGTAACTGCTGTTGGATTTGTTTATATCCAGGGAGGTAGCCTTATCGGCTGACCTATTATTTATTTCATTGTTTAAGTTTATGAATGTTCCGCCGTTTATCTCTGATGTATACCTGTAAGGGTGCCTGTAGGGCACCGATCGCGGCTTCGGGTCGGGTCGTGACAAAAGTGGTATCAGAGCAGTTAGTCCTCGGAAAGTGTCTACAGACCGTGTCTAGTAGAGTCTTGATTATTGATGTGTTGTGCACCACATCTATAATCAGGAGGCTGCAGGACATTTAGGATTTGTTTCCATTCTTCTCTCTCTGAGATCGTGCAGTAGAGCTGTCCTACTAGGTTGAATCCTCTCTGACCTGTTCCATTGTATCAGTTATGCCACCACGGAAGGCGACCAAGGCCCAGAAGGGCAAGGCAACAGCAGGAGCTGCTAGTGGTACGCAGAGGGTTACCAGGACTCGGGCACAGACTATGCCTGAGGTAGTGGGCGGATCGGCGAGATCAGCCACGCCGGCGATAGAGAGCCGAGAGCGGCGCTACACCGCAGGTTTCGCACCGAGCCTCAGCCCACACCCGTGGCTGAATATCGAGATTACGGAGAGCAGATCCGATTATTGACTAGCATTATGGCAGGGCAGCGCCGACAGGAGCCGGTAGCTAACCCTAGAGCCGATAGTTTGAGGATTCGGGACTTTCTGGGTTGTAGTCCACCCGAGTTTTATGGTTCGAGATCGGAGGATGATCCTCAAGAGTTCGTTCGGCAGCTACATCGGACTATGCAGGTGCTTAGGGCCTCGGAGACGGAGTCCGTTGTGTTAGCTTCATACCGGTTACGCGATATCGCGTTGAACTGGTTTGAGTCGTGGGTGTTGTCTAGAGGTGAGGGTGCTCCTCCAGCTGTTTGGGATGAGTTCACGGAAGCCTTCCTCGATCACTTTTTGCCTCCTGAGACGAGGAGAGCCCGCCTGGATAGGTTCTTGGCATTGAGACAGAATGGGAGGACCATCAGAGAGTACAACCTGGAATTTGACTCATTGGCCAGGTATGCACCCACTATTGTGGCGGATATGGCGGACAGAGTTCACCGCTATGTGATGGGACTAGACCGGTATATGGTTACCGCATGTCTGGGAGTGGCTCTTCAGCCAGGGATGGATATTGCCAGGATGCAGGCTTATGCACAGGGGATTGAGGATAGGGAGAGAGCTCGCAGATTCAGTCCCCAAGAGGCCGGGACTACAGAGTTTCGAGATAGTTTTCGAGGCGACGGCCTCAGAATGTTAGACTACATTTCAGCCGACGCAGAGTGCTCCTTCTCGGCCTTCTGGCGAGTGGTTTGACCGCCAGGGATATTCGGGAGCGGGTCAGGGCTCCGGGGCTGCTGGTTCACAGATGTCTGGGGATAGTAGCCAGGGAAGGCCACCTTTGCCTCGGTGTGGTTACTGTGGTAGAGCTCATTTTGGGGAATGTCGGACTAGGTCGACGGCTTGTTATGCTTGCGGCCAACAGGGCCATTTGGCGAGAGACTGTCCGACCAGAGGTGGTACTGGTGGGATAGCACAGTCTATTGGGTCAGTTGCGGGTTCTTCGCCTTCAACGGCTAGGCAGGATGTTCATGCACCGGCAGGTCGCGGCAGAGGTCGTGGTAGCGGTTCCCAGTTTTAGCTGTCCTTTTACTCGCCTACGCGATTTCAGGTATATTTTTGATCCCTTAGAGACTAGTATGCATGATAAAGTTGTTGTATGTATAAGTGTCATGGACGGGTTATATTGAATCTATGTATACATGCTGGAAGTAGGTGGGAAGTACGACAAGAGAAGCATTTTAGGCCTTGAATGGGAGTAAATAGCGTTGGTGCACCCTTGGGATCCGTTTCTTGGTTGACAATGATGGATGGGTATGCGAGTGTGATATCTTAGGGTCATAGGTGGCATAATAAAGTTCCAGAAATTGTAAAGTACGAGGGGTATTGGATTGACTCCAAAAGAACATTCGGGGACGAATGTTTCTAAGGGGGGAAGAATGTTACACCCCATAAATTCAAGAGGTTAAGTTAAGAACTTACGAAAGGAAATAAGATTTGAATTTGGAAAGTTGGGTTGGCAAAAGGTTGTGGGCAGACTTTCAGTCAACTTTGGAGTGGTATATCTCCTAGTTCTTTAGGAGTTTTGGAGAGTTTTAAAAGATTAGTATGAAGTTCGTTGAATCTAGTTTCCAACGCAACAAACCGTTCGTCGATAGGACATCGGAGTCAAAAGTTATGGAAGTTTCAAGTTTGCGCGCAATGCAAAGCAGCCAGCCTTGCTCAGAGGTGCAGTGGCGCCGGACGTGGTCGCGCGCCGGTTGTTCTGGGGTTCGCGGGTTGCGTGGCCGCGCCGGAATGCGAACTTTTCGGAGCAGCGCCATGCGGCAGCCGGCGGAATGCACGCTGGCGCCGGTGGCGCGGCGCCGAGGCGGGATTTTTATGCAGTGACAGGCAAAAAACAGGGGATATTTTTGTTTTAAACCTATGGGAGGGTGACAAGTGTCCCTCCCATCCTTTTTATCTGAAAGTGGTCCTATTTTAGGGCCAAGTCTTGGACGACTTGGGCATTTCATTTCAAACCCTCCCAAGAAAGATCCTCTCCTTCTCTTGATTTTGAAGAAAACCTAGCCTAAGAGGAAATTGTTGAGCGCGAAGAAGGAAAAGTGTGGGTAAACTTGTGGAAGCGGTGGGCGATTTTGTGGAAGGAGGAAGAAAAAGGGGCTTTGTGGGCTATTCCTTAAGGTAAAAGTTTCCTTTCTCTTGGTTATGAGCCTAAGGTCGCTTTTATTGTAGTAGTATAGAGTTGAGCCCGAGGTCGCTTTTATTTTAATAGATTTGGGTCGTCGCGTTGTAAAGGGAGATTGTAATGGTTGAAGATGTCTAGGGCTAGATATCATGTTAGACTTAAGAACTTGGATTGGAAAGAGTTGAAAGGGGTTTAGTATTGTTATATTGTTGGCGAGAATGACATGGAAATTATTGGTTTATTTTTGTGTTGTTGTGGGCGGAGGTTTACACGTATTAGTAGGCGTGTAATCCCCTTGTAATTGCTGAATGAATTGAGCCTTAAATGTGGCGTTGGTTATTGAATTTCGCCTGAAAAAGGTGGCATAGTAAGTAGAAGCAAAGGAAGTCTTTGTCCCAAATTTCCGTAGAACGCGGACTTTTCATTAGAATATATTACGTTGAAGCTAGAAGCTAATAGACGTATTATGGTCATTATAGGTTGACATCTACGACGGCATATTGGACTTGGCAAGTGGATTAAGCAAAAGAGGTATGTAGAACTCTTCCTATCTCTTGAGCATGAGTAGTTATAATCGTATGGTACGGCAGAGACGTATGTGATTTTAAATGAAGTGAAGTCATTTGACATATTTGACTTGTTTTAAGGATGTCTAGTTGGTTGAGTTAGAGAATTAACTCACGTGTCCTTAAGGAAGAGTTATAAGAATGGTTTATCCTAATAAGGTAGACAAGGATTTCTTGACATGATCAAGTATAGAGTACTAGATTCGGGAAGTATTGATTCTTGAACTATTCTAAAGATAAGAGACCTGACTCCTAAGTTAAGAAACTTGTTTTCTAAGTTAAGATTTTTGAAGTATTTTGAAGGTAGTGTAACTTGAATTGAAGTACAAGCCTCTTGGTTATAGAGAGAACAAAGTGGTCTAGGACATAAAGAGTTATAACGGCTTTATGGGAAGTTAGTTATGACGGCTTTATGGGAGGATAAGGATGTCTTGGTTCTAAAGCATAAAGTTAGTATAACGGCTTTATGGGAAGTTGGTTATAATAACTTTATGGAAGCTTAAAGAAATGGTTTTTCTCGAATAAGGTAAGCCTAGATAAAAGAATGGATACTAAGAAAGGCAATTCGATTTAAAGGCATCAATTGCTTAAAGTTTAAAAATGAGGGTCACTTGAGTTAGAAGCCGAAGCATATTTCTAATAGTATAGTGACTTGTTTGAAATGTAGATAAGCCTTGATACTACGGGTGTTAGTATCTTGGGGTCTTATGTGGAAAATGGATCTTGGAAAGAATAGAAATACATAGTACTTTGGGTTGAATTTTCCCAGGACTTGTTAAGTGATATGGAAAGTGCCTTAAGGTCATAAAATGAGATCCATTTTGTATGTTAATGAAAGTCTAAAGAAATTGGGAGTTTAATTGGACGTACCGACAGTGATGTGGATTCCACTGTATGCTTCCATGGTCTTAGTATGAGTTCACCGACATACCACGGTGATGTGGGATTCCACGGTATGCACCGGGACATCTTTGCGATGAGGGATTCCGAGGCATGTAGTTTGAGGGGTAAGAGTATAAATGAGGGGTACACCCCCAAGATCGTTATACCACCTTCTTCAGGGTAAGAGTATAAATGAGGGGTAAACCCCCAAGATCGTTATACCACCTGGTTTCCGTGGATTTGCTACCCACGATGCGAGGAACACCGCATGAAGTCATGTACCCGAGATGAGGGATTCCACGCATGATATAAGTATATATGTATATATTGTGTATGTACGCCGACAATGAGGTAGGATGCCACGCGCCACATGGTTGTATTTACTTTACGGCCGCTTCAGTGACGGGGATCCACGGGCGAGGATATAGGTATATACATGGTTAGATTTGTGTACGCCGACGGTGAGGAAGAATGCCACAGGCGCCACACGGTGTTAGATTCACACCTAGCGGTCGGCGATGATGGGAATCCCAGCGCGCTTAGATATTTGAGGGGTTCATAGCCCCGTGTGACTATGGTTCATATGTTCGTATAAGGTAAACCGACTTTCATTACTTCCACTTCGGTGAGGCACGCATCGTTAATTTGGTTATCATATATGTCTTCACCGTACTTTTGACTATTATGATTTAAATTACGATTTCGCTTTGTATACTTGGTACATATTTTGTACTGACCTCCTTCGGGGGGCTGCGTTCATGCCGCAGGTTGAGGTACATAGCTTGTTGATCCGCACTCCTAGGATCACGGTTCAGTTCTGGAAAGCTCCATTTCTCCGGAGACTTTGTTTTGGTATGGTTCCTCAAGTCGTTGACTTTTGTACATTCAGGTATGGCGGGCCCCCGTCCGCCACGATTATTATGTAAACTCTTAGAGGTCTGTAGTCATATCTTGTGGGTCACCTTAAAAAAAAAAATTGAGGTAACTGCTGTTGGATTTGTTTATATCCAGGGAGGTAGCCTTATCGGCTGACCTATTATTTATTTCATTGTTTAAGTTTATGAATGTTCCGCCGTTTATCTCTGATGTATACCTGTAAGGGTGCCCAGGTAGGGCACCAGTCGCGGCTCGGGGTCGGGTCGTGACAAAAGTGGTATCAGAGCAGTTAGTCCTCGGAAAGTGTCTACAGACCGTGTTTAGTAGAGTCTTGATTATTGATGTGTTGTGCACCACATCTATAATCAGGAGGCTGCAGGACATTTAGGATTTGTTTCCATTCTTCTCTCTCTGAGATCGTGCAGTAGAGCTGTCCTACTAGGTTGAATCCTCTCTGACCTGTTCCATTGTATCAGTTATGCCACCACGGAAGGCGACCAAGGCCCAGAAGGGCAAGGCAACAGCAGGAGCTGCTAGTGGTATGCAGAGGGTTACCAGACTCGCACGCACTATGCCCGAGGTAGTGGGCGGATCGGCGAGATCACCACGCCAGATAGAGAGCCGAGAGCGGCAGCTACACCGCAGGTTTCGCACCGAGCCTCCGCCCACAACCGTGGGTGAATATCGAGATTACGAGAGCGATCCGATTATTGACTAGCATTATGGCGGCGGCCGACAGCGAGCCAGAGCTAACCCTAGAGCCGATAGTTTGAGGATTCGGACTTTACGGGTCAGAGTCCACCCGAGTTTTATGGTTCGAGATCGGAGGATGATCCTCAAGAGTTCGTTCTCGCAGCTACATCGACTATGCAGTGCTTAGGGCCTCGGAGACGAGTCCGTTGTGTTAGCTTCATATACCGTTACGCCGATATCGCGTGAACCGGTTTGAGTCGCGTGTTGTCAGAGGTGAGGTGCTCCTCCAGCTGTTTGGGATGAGTTCACGGAAGCCTTCCTCGATCACTTTTTGCCTCCTGAGACGAGGAGAGCCCGCCTGGATAGGTTCTTGGCATTGAGACAGAATGGGAGGGCCATCAGAGAGTACAACCTGGAATTTGACTCATTGGCCAAGTATGCACCCACTATTGTGGCGGATATGGCGGACAGAGTTCACCGCTATGTGATGGGACTAGACCGGTATATGGTTACCGCATGTCTGGGAGTGGCTCTTCAGCCAGGGATGGATATTGCCAGGATGCAGCTTATGCACGAGGATTGAGATAGGAGAGAGAGAGCTCGCGATTCATCCAACCCAAGAGGCCGGGACTACAGAGTTTCAGATAGTTTTCGAGGCTGACAGCCAAAGAATGCTAGGACTACATTTCAGCCGACGCAAAGTGCTCCTTCTCGGCCTTCTGGCGAGTGGTTTGACCGCCAGGATATTCGAGCCGGTCGGCTCCGGGAGCCTGGTTCACGATGTGCGGGGATAGTAGCGTGGAAGGCCACCTTTGCCTCGGTGGTTACTGTGGTAGAGCTCATTTTGGGGAATGTCGGACTAGGTCGACGGCTTGTTATGCTTGCGGCCAACAGGGCCATTTGGCGAGATCGTCCGACCAGTGGTGCTGGTGGGATAGCCGCCTATTGGGTCGGGCTATGGTTCTTCGCCTTCAACGGCTAGGCAGGATGTTCATGCACCGGCAGGTCGCGGCAGAGGTCGTGGCAGAGGTCGTGGTAGCGGTTCCCAGTTTTAACTGTCCTTTTACTCGCCTACGCGATTTCAGGTATATTTTTGATCCCTTAGAGACTAGTATGCATGATAAAGTTGTTGTATGTATAAGTGTCATGGACGGGTTATATTGAATCTATGTATACATGCTGGAAGTAGGTGGGAAGTACGACAAGAGAAGCATTTTAGGCCTTGAATGGGAGTAAATAGCGTTGGTGCACCCTTGGGATCCGTTTCTTGGTTGACAATGATGGATGGGTATGCGAGTGTGATATCTTAGGGTCATAGGTGGCATAATAAAGTTCCAGAAATTGTAAAGTACGAGGGGTATTGGATTGACTCCAAAAGAACATTCGGGGACGAATGTTTCTAAGGGGGGAAGAATGTTACACCCCATAAATTCAAGAGGTTAAGTTAAGAACTTACGAAAGGAAATAAGATTTGAATTTGGAAAGTTGGGTTGGCAAAAGGTTGTGGGCAGACTTTCAGTCAACTTTGGAGTGGTATATCTCCTAGTTCTTTAGGAGTTTTGGAGAGTTTTAAAAGATTAGTATGAAGTTCGTTGAATCTAGTTTCCAACGCAACAAACCGCTCGGCCGATAGGACATCGGAGTCAAAAGTTATGGAAGTTTCAAGTTTGGTGCGCAATCAGGCAAAGCAGCTAGCTTCTCAGTTGAGGCCATGTGCAGCCGCGCCGAGCGGAATCTGAGGCGCGCGCGTTGTTCTGGGGTTCGCGGGGTTGCATGGCGCCGAATCTGGCATGGCGCACGAATGCAGAACTTTTCTGGAGTAGGCTGGCGCGGCCAAGCGCGCTGAGGCGGATTTTTATGCAGACAAAGTAAAAACAGGGGATATTTTTGTTTTAAACCTATGGGAGGGTGACAAGTGTCCCTCTCATCCTTTTATCTGAAAGTGGTCCTATTTTAGGACCAAGTCTTGGAAGACTTGGCCATTTCATTTCAAACCCTCCCAAGAAAGATCCTCTCCCTTCTCTCTTGATTTTTGAAGAAAACCTAGCCTAAGAGGAAATTGTTGGAGCGGCGGCAAGAAGGAAAAGTGTGGGTAAACTTGTGGGAAGCGCTGGTGGGCGATTTTGACGGAAGGAGGTGGAAGAAAAAGGGGCTTTTGTGGGCTATTCCTTAAGGTAAAAGTTTCCCCTTTCTCTTGGTTATGAGCCTAAGGCTGTTTTATTGTAGTAGTATAGAGTTGAGCCTGAGGCTGTTTTATTTTAATAGATTTGGGTCGTCGCATGTTGTAAAGGGAGATTGTAATGGTTGAAGATGTCTAGGGCTAGATATCATGTTAGACTTAAGAACTTGGATTGGAAAGAGTTGAAAGGGGTTTAGTATTGGTTATATTGTTGGCCGAGAATGACATGGAAATTATTGGTTTATTTTTGTGTTGTTGTGGGGCGGAGGTTTACACGTATTAGTAGGCGTGTAATCCCCTTGTAATTGCTGAATGAATTGAGCCTTAAATGTGGCGTTGGTTATTGAATTTCGGCCTTGAAAAGGTGGCATAGTAAGTAGAAGCAAAGGAAGTCTTTGTCCCAAATTTCCCGTAGAACAAGGGACTTTTCATTAGAATATATTACGTTGAAGCTAGAAGCTAATAGACGTATTATGGTCATTATAGGTTGACATCTACGGACGGCATATTGGACTTGGCAAGTGGATTAAGCAAAAGAGGTATGTAGAACTCTTCCTATCTCTTGAGCATGAGTAGTTATAACTGTATGGTACGGTAGACGTACGTGATTTTAAATGAAGTGAAGTCATTTGACATATTTGACTTGTTTTAAGGATGTCTAGTTGGTTGAGTTAGAGAATTAACTCACGTGTCCTTAAGGAAGAGTTATAAGAATGGTTTATCCTAATAAGGTAGACAAGGATTTCTTGACATGATCAAGTATAGAGTACTAGATTCGGGAAGTATTGATTCTTGAACTATTCTAAAGATAAGAGACCTGACTCCTAAGTTAAGAAACTTGTTTTCTAAGTTAAGATTTTTGAAGTATTTTGAAGGTAGTGTAACTTGAATTGAAGTACAAGCCTCTTGGTTATAGAGAGAGCAAAGTGGTTCAGGACATAAAAGAGTTATAATGGCTTTATGGGAAGTTAGTTATGACGGCTTTATGGGAGGATAAGGATGTCTTGGTTCTAAAGCATAAAGTTAGTATAACGGCTTTATGGGAAGTTGGTTATAATAACTTTATGGAAGCTTAAAGAAATGGTTTTTCTCGAATAAGGTAAGCCTAGATAAAAGAATGGATACTAAGAAAGGAAATTCGATTTAAAGGCATCAATTGCTTAAAGTTTAAAAATGAGGGTCACTTGAGTTAGAAGCCGAAGCATATTTCTAATAGTATAGTGACTTGTTTGAAATGTAGATAAGCCTTGATACTACGGGTGTTAGTATCTTGGGGTCTTATGTGGAAAATGGATCTTGGAAAGAATAGAAATACATAGTACTTTGGGTTGAATTTTCCCAGGACTTGTTAAGTGATATGGAAAGTGCCTTAAGGTCATAAAATGAGATCCATTTTGTATGTTAATGAAAGTCTAAAGAAATTGGGAGTTTAATTGGACGTACCGACAGTGATGTGGGATTTCACGGGTATGCTTCCATGGTCTTAGTATGAGTTCACCGGGACATACCGTCAGTGATGTGGGATTCCACGGGTATGCACCGGGGACATGCTTGCGATGAGGGATTCCGAGGCTTGTAGTTTGAGGGGTAAGAGTATAAATGAGGGGTACACCCCCAAGATCGTTATACCACCTTCTTCAGGGTAAGAGTATAAATGAGGGGTAAACCCCCAAGATCGTTATACCACCTGGTTTCCGTGGATTTGCTACCCACGATGCGAGAAACACCTCATGAAGTCATGTACCCGAGATGAGGGATTCCACGGGCATGATATAAGTATATATGTATATATTGTGTATGTGTACGCCGACAGTGAGGTAGGATGCCACGGGCGCGTCACATGGTTGTATTTACTTTATGGCTGTCGGCAGTGACGGGGGATCCCACGGGCAGAGGATATAGGTATATACATGGTTAGATTTGTGTGTACGCCGACAGTGAGGAAGAATGCCACGGGCGCGTCACAGTGTTAGATTCTACACCTAGCGGTCGGCAGTGATGGGGAATCCCACGGGCGCGCTTGGATATTTGAGGGTCAGTTCATAGCCCCGCGTGACTATGGTTCATATGTCTGTATAAGGTAAAACTGACTTTCATTACTTCCACTTCAGTGAGGCACAGTGTACTGTTAATTTGGTTATCATATATGTCTTCACCTGTACTTTTGACTATTATGATTTAAATTACAGTACTTTCAGTTTTGCATACTTGGTACATATTTTGTACTGACCTCCTTCGGGGGGCTGCGTTCATGCCGCAGGTTGAGGTACATAGCTTGTTGATCCGCACTCCTAGGATCACGGTTCAGTTCTGGAAAGCTCCATTTCTCCGGAGACTTTGTTTTGGTATAGTTCCTCAAGTCGTTGACTTTTGTACATTCAGGTATGGCGGCCCCGTCGTCCACGCTTATTATGTAAACTCTTAGAGGTCTGTAGTCATATCTTGTGGGTCACCTTATATAAAAAAAATTGAGGTAACTGCTGTTGGATTTGTTTATATCCAGGGAGGTAGCCTTATCGGCTGACCTATTATTTATTTCATTGTTTAAGTTTATGAATGTTCCGCCGTTTATCTCTGATGTATACCTGTAAGGGTGCCCAGGTAGGGCACCAGTCGCGGCTCGGGGTCGGGTCGTGACATTTAAATTCCTTTATTTCCACATGATACGTAAGCTAGTATACGACAGAGATACAATCAAGTGGTAATCACACAAAATAACACACAATCGACGAACCCCTTTGGCTCGCGGTCCTGTGGACATTCTATCAGGTTATCCCTGTCACTTTCTACAACTACCTACGATTCTCTAATCAGAGTCTTACTAAAGTAAACCATAACCTACCTCAATGCCGAGCGGGTGCCACGAATAATCAAACCAATGGCTTCTCCTTGCGTAGATCCTCTGAACGCTTAAAATCTAGAAAATATGTGAACTACGTTATAATACGAATCTAAGGACACCCATATTGCTATATTTATATCAATAATATTTTTACCATTTCAAGTATGACTAAACCCTTACACATATAAAAATATTAGCATAACTTCAGAAAATTCAAATAACATTCCTTTCTTTCAACTTTCTCGTATCTCCCGCTTGTAAAGAATATAACATTAAATTCGTAACTCCAAATCAGGTGTTTATTGTACCACATCGAAGGCAACACTAGGATCATTATTATACCGAATCCCATATGATAGTACTTAATGTAGTTGGTGAAAATTTATGAAGGAAACAACCCTATGAAATCTGTGTCGCCAGAATTTTTGCAAAATATGGCAGAAACTTTAAACAATCATAACTTCCAAACCATAAGTCGGATTTATCTTCGTAAGATATCAAACTGACGGGAACAGAGTAATATACAACTTTCATTCCGCCCATATTTTCATATTCCTTATGGATTTGTACAGTGTTCACGTTTTATATGCTATATCGCCTGAGTTTCGGTAAAACGAGACAGAAACTTTAAACAGTCATAACTTTCAAACCATTAGTTGGATTTATCTCTGTAAGATTTCAAACTGACGGAAACGGAGTAATATACAACCTTCGTTCAGCCCATACTTTTATATTCTATACGGATTTATACAGTTACCACGTTTAATGTGTTGCATTAATCATTATGCCATGTTACATCCCTCAAGTTTCTCTATTCAAGTGGATTGTGGAATTTCCGTGTAATGACCTCTTTGAAATCTGATTTCATTCCATAACACGTTATTATAAGGATCACGTATAGATTAACTCAACCATGTAATATAGAATCTAACATGAACCTGATTGCTAGAGTTTTCTTTTTTCCTTTTTTCTTTCCTTCTTTCTCCCTTCTTCTCCTGCTTCTGGTTGCTGCTGCGTACGTTCCCTTCTCCCTCTTCTTTCTTTTCTTTCTTCCTCTAGGGTTTTCTTGTTGCTTCGTCGTTCCTCTTTCTCCCTCCCCTTTCTTTTCTACTAGGGTTTTGTATTCTTGAAGATGGAATGTGAGAATGAGTGGGAAGGTTAATAGGTTAAAAGAAAATCTAAAAATTAAAGTTGCATATAAGCCCCTAATTTTTCTCTTAATTTAATCTCCCAAAAACTTATTAAAACTTTGATCCCAAGTCCTTCAATTAATAAATCTTAAACCCACTTCTTTTAAATCTTAACTCCCGCTTCCATTAATTCCCGAGAATTTCATAAAGCCTCGTATTATCAATGTCATAATTCTTTTTCGTAGTTTAAAGTGCTAACGACCAGACGGGTCATTACACAAAGCGATCATACCACGCACGGGGGGCCTGTTTCAGGCCATATAGTGACTTACAAAGACGACACACATAGTGAGGAACTGCTGGATGGGTGAAACCTGGCGGCTGATGCATGTAGACTGTGTTATACCCCGTAGTTGCAGGGTATGTATGTGAGGACGTACGTACGAGAGTACGGCAGAAATTTTGAAAAGATAGAAAGATGTGAGTTTTCGACGGAAAAGTTTTCGGTAATTTGTGAAGAAAAAGGTTCGTTAATGGGAATTGGATTCCCAGATTTGGTATTTGGACTTCTTAAATTATATTAGAATTTTGAGATTTTATTTAGGAAATGGTCACGGGCCCACGGAGAAATTTACTTTGTAAGGCCCGCTTTGTTTTTGAGATTTCGGTATTTTGGATATTTTCTAAGACGAAATATTCAGGCGACCGGGGCGACACGTGTCACCCCATGTGGCACCCTTGGCCGAAATATTTATCAGGTACAACAACCGACAGTCGTTTCGACTAAACGCTTTACTAAGCTTACGGGCGGAAAATTCGGCTATGTCGCTTTTGTATTTTTGCGAATTTTTCCGAGAGGCGGAGCGTTTGGACCAACGAGAGGCAACACTTGGCACCCTCTCGTTGGTGGATTGAAGCGGCTCGCCAGGCCGAATGGATCGGGCAAGTTGGGCTTGATATTTGTGTAGATATTTGTGAGGTTTTAAGGAGTAGGGTTAGGTGCACTTGGCTTGATCTTGGCCTTACACTTGTGTAGCACTTGGCTAGATCTTGGCCATTGGTTGGCCTTTGGCTTTGCTATAAATACCCCTCCCTTGTGAAGACTTATTCATTCTCTCCTCACATTGTCTAAGTCTTGAAATCCCTCCTCCTCTTGTAGCTCTCGTCCTAAGCCTCTCCCCCTCCCTCCTCCTGGTGGCCTGTGGCCGAGAAGCGGTCCCCTTGTGGTGCTAGCCGTGGGGTACCCCCCCCCCTAGCCTAGTTGTTTTCGTATAATACCCCTTGTTGTGGTATAGAAATACTCTCCTAGTATTGTTATAATGCCCAAATCACCTTAGCCTTGTACCTAGTAGTATTCCAAAGATACCTCTTTACGTAGAGCCCGGAAATACTACCTTTTGTCCTTTTAGACTCAAACCGAAACCCTAAGGAAATCTTCATTGTTGGTTGGAGTATGTGAGTAGAAGTTGGTTAGGACTTCTAAGGGTTGTTTGGAGTGGTTTGGAGCGCACGGAGTGGAGCTAAACCTTGCTCAGGAGCGACATTAAACTCGGATAATTTTGGGCTTGTCGAGGTAATTATCTTGTCCCTCTATTGTAAATGGAAATTACATGTTTGTTAGAATATATAGTTGAAGTATACTATATATGGAACTATACTTAGTATTCGGCAATGTCTTTTGACTTAAGCCTGAAGAATAAAGAACTGAACTAAACTGTATTTACATAGGACTGTATTGCAGTAGGCTTGTGTAGAATTGTACACGTCCGGTTAGACGTGTAAACCCCCCCCCTGGTTGGCTTGGTAGCCGGCCTCGATAGAGGAGGAGATTTACGCCATGTGTGAGGTCGCGAATTTTCTATAGAAAGATAGAACTTATGTTTTGGGGTTAATAGACGTTTGTGACCTTTATAGGTGAAAGTACTAAGAGTAGCGATTCTACTCGAGGAGTGGAAAGGGCTAGTGCGTTGTAGTACTTGGAGCATTTTGCTTATTGTCGATAAATCGTCGCGAGGTATGTGAACCTCTTCCTATCTTTTCTAGCATGATTGTTGTGAACTATGTAGTACGGTAGACGCATACGTGCTAAGTGATTTGGTTGGTTTAAAACATAGGGTGTTATAATAGCTTTATGGGAAGTTAGTTATAACGACCTTATGTAAGTGAAAATGGTTTATCGACGTTAGAAGTTAAGAGACTTGATCTTATAAGATAAGAGACTTAACTTATTTGTTTTAATGTGGATGTTTGTGTGAAACCTCATTCGTGAGTAATGAGTACTTGGTTTTTAAAGGGATAATGTTTCCGATTTCGGAGTCGAATGTGTATCGGCTGCACAACATAGCGTTAATAAAAGGAAAATGTATTGAATGATGATGTGTTGTATTAAAACCAAGAGAAACCTCCATCCGCATAAGCTAAGATGAGACAAAATGATATTACATTTTCTAGATCATAGGCTTTGTAATAAGATCGTTATAAACAAGAATAAACTACTCACGTATATGACATATGTTACTTAATTGTTCTAAAAAGGAATCAAGTGATTAAGTTTGGGAACTATGAAACCATTTGAAAATGAGAAGCTTGAGTAATTGAAACTAGGCAAACTGGAACTTAGGAAAAGAATGTTGTTACTTGGTTTTGAAAAGGAAGGTGGGTTGGTCATTCTAATACTACGGGTATCGGGTGACTTTTATAAAAGAACTTACGTATGTAGTACTTTGGGGTTAAAACCCCGGACTTTGGTATAAAATGAAAGTACTTTGTGTTGTTGTGAAACTTGCCTATGCTTGTTGTTGTGAAGCTTGGCTATGCTTATTGTGATAACCTTTGTTGTGCAAAGCGTTGTATTTCTGTGTTACCGCGTCTCTCGATGGAGGGTCGGTTGACTTGTTGAGAACTTACTTGGACGTGCCGGCAGTGACGGAGAAATTCCACGGGTGCGTTCCTGTTGATAGTATTATTGTTGTTAATCACTTTGGACATACTGACACGATGCGTAGCGCACGGGTATGCTTCCATTTTGGTTAAGGTCTTATGGTAAATCGCTTTGGATATACTGACACGATGCGTAGCGCACGGGTATGTTTCCATTTTGATTATCGCCTGGTGATTTCCTTTTGGACATACTGACACGATGCGTAGCGCACGGGTATGCGTCCATTTGGAATGTCGTCCTATTGTTTCCCTTTGGACATACTGACACGATGCGTAGCGCACGGGTATGCGTCCATTTGGAAAGTTGTCTTATTGTTTCCCTTTGGACATACTGACACGATGCGTAGCGCACGGGTATGCTTCCATCTGGATTGATGTCTTGTTGTTGAGGTCACATGGACATGTCTACACCGATGCAAGATTCGGGCACGCGCCACGACGCGACCACGATTGATGTTGTGGGCGAGACCCATAGTTATATCGGAGTGATGATCGTTTATGTTGGGAATCAGAGTTTGGTTATCATACATGTCTCCCGCTTTATATAGACTAGTATGATTTCATTTACGATTGCATGCGTTTCACATACTTGGTACTGTTATCGACCTCCTTCGGGCCGCGTTCATGCCGCAGTAGAGGTACATCGGCCGTGGATCCTCGCCGTAGGATCACATTCAACAGATTCAAGCTCCGCTTCTCGGAGGCTTATCTTTTGCAGTGTTCTCGAGTTGTAAGTTCTTGTACATTCAGAGGTATGGCGGCCCCGTCCGTCATAGTCATCAGTATATCTTAGAGGTCTGTAGTACCGTTGTGTGGTTGTAAAAGGATTAAACTGTTCGTGTTTTATGTATATACTAAGGCAACCGTTTTGGTTGGCCTGTTTATTTATTATATCTCTTGTATAATGACTCATGTTTTTATGTTCCGCTGATTTTTCTCTGATGTATGTATCGCTAGGGTGCCCGGGGTAAGGCACCAGTCACGGGCCCGATTTTCGGGGTGTGACATAGTGGTATCAGAGCAGTTAATCCTCGGAAAGTGTCTACACACCTTGTCTAGTAGAGTCTTGATTATCGGTGTGTTGTGCACCACATCTATAATCGTGAGGCTATAGGACATTTAGGATTGGTTTCCATTCTTCTCATTCCGAGATCGTGCCTTAGAGTCAGTTGTAAGTTATACCCTCCGACGTATCTCGCTTTTACGATTATGCCTCCGCGCGAGGCAAACCAGAGCCAGAAGGGCAAGGCAGCCGAGGGTGCCGCTAGTGAGATCTGAGGAGCACGAGGGCGCAGCCCGCACAAGACTGAGGTTGTGCTTGACGGCGGGTTTCGCGACGCCGCCAAAGACCAAAGAGAGTTTAGAGCCGCAGCAGATGGGATGAGACTACAGCACTGAGCCTCCAGTCCCCACCGGGCAGGAGACGGGTTACGCGAGATGGCCCGATTGTTGGCCGTGGTCAGGCCGAGATATGAGGACAGCCGGACGCAGCAGCCCGGCCCAGAAGCACTGATGGTTCACCCCCGAGCGATAGTTTGAGGCTACGGGACTTTACGAGTTGTAGCCCGCGAGTTTTACTGGTCGAGGCTCGAGGATGATCCGCGAGGAGTTCATCCGCAGCTCTGACCGATCACGCGGTGATCAAGGCTTCAGAGACCGAGTCTGTGACCTTTGGTTCGCATCGGCTGCGTGATACCGCAGTCGATTGGTTTGATTCATGGGAGCTTTCCCGGGGAGAGCATGCACCTCCAGCAGTATGGGATGAGTTTTCGGGGGCTGTTCTCACGCACTTCTTGCCTCCGCAGATGAGGGCACGCCGGAAACGATTTTTGTTCTTGAGACAGAGGGCGACCGTCGTGGAGTACAATGTCGAGTTCGATTCTTTGCTCGATATGTCCCTCGCGCTAGTTGCAGATATGGAGGATAGGTGCATCGCCACGCCACCGGCTTGATGATTATATGGCCGAAGTCTTGTGCGGGTGTTTCTCTTCACCGCATGGACATTGCCCGCACGCAGCTCATGCACCAGATGTGAGGCACGGAGGGTCGGCGGAATGACTGGATCGCCAGAAGAGGCCGACGGCAGTGGTCCTTTGGTGGCTTTCGAGGCGGATCGCCTCGAAGAAAGCTAGTTATATACCCCCACCGGGACAGAGTGGTCCTCCACCGTCTTCAGGAGCAGGTCAGGGCTCCAAGGGTTCAGATTTTCGGCAGAGCAGGGGTGTTAACCAGCTGAAGCCACCCCTACCTCGTTGTGACCATTGTGGTAGACTCCATTTTGGAGAGTGTCGTGCTAGATTGGGAGTTTGTTTTGCATGCGGCCAGCAGGGCCATTTTGCAGGAATCGTCCTACCAAGGGAAGCGCGATGTTACGACTCACCTTCGTGATCTGTGGTCGGTTTATCACCTTCTACTATGCACACTGCAGGCGTGCCTATGATTAGAGTGAGCAAGAGCTTGTGTATATCCTTAACCCTCTAGAGTTTTGGTATGCTTGTTATAATGATCTCATTATTGTGTGCTATGTACGGATAGCATTGTGATATTGTGAGTTTGAAAACATGTTTAGTTGGGAGGTTACGTATGGGGGCATGGTAAGTATGAATCTTAGACTATGTCACATCGAGACCTTGTGGTAAGGTCGTCTTGAGATTAAAGATTCGTTTTATGTTTGACTTTTATCAGAGTAGTAGTATACGTGGGATGTATTTGTGTGATAAGTCCGTGGGTAGTGTGAGATGGAAGTGGTAGCTTTCATGATGTGAATTAGTAAGATTGTTCCGGATCGGGGAACAAGAGTTTGGCACGGTTGTGGGTCGGGTTGAGGACGTGATACGGGTCAACCCGTAGCCCGGATTAAGGTGGGGTCAGTTCTGGGTGGTCCCGCCAGGTGGTAGGGTCACGAGGATGCTAGGCCCAAGTTTGTATGATCATCGTATGAGTTCGTGGACGCGTTCGACCAGAAGCGGTTCGTAAAGGCCGGGAATGGCCTTAAGGAAGTTTGAGGTTAGTAAGATGACCAAGTTTGGAGGTAGTGACTCCAGAGATTTTCGGGAACGGAAGTAATGACTGAAGTATGGTACATACTGGGAGAGTTCAAGTGTTCGAGAAGGGCACGACGAGTAAGGAAGGAAGATAACGTGTGTTATTTCGTGGCCAAGCTGTGGCATTGGCAACTTGTTAGAGGAACTTTATCGTTATTCGACTTGAGAAGGAACATTCGGGACGAATGTTTCTAAGGAGGGGAGAATGTTATACCCCGTAGTTGCAGGGTATGTATGTGAGGACGTACGTACGAGAGTACGGCAGAAATTTTGAAAAGAAAGAAAGATGTGAGTTTTCGACGGAAAAGTTTTCGGTAATTTGTGAAGAAAAAGGTTCGTTAATGGGAATTGGATTCCCAGATTTGGTATTTGGACTTCTTAAATTATATTAGAATTTTGAGATTTTATTTCCGGAAATGGTCACGTGGGGCCACGGAGAAATTTACGGTTTGTGGGCCCGCTTTGTTTTTGAGATTTCGGTATTTTGGATATTTTCTAAGACGAAATATTCGGCGAATCGGGGGCGACACGTGTCACCCCACGTGGCACCCGCCGAAATATTTATCAGGCACAACACCCGACAGAGTCGTTCGACGAAACGCTTTACTAAGCTTACGGGGAAAATTCGCTATGTCGCTTTGTATTTTTGCGAATTTTTCCGAGAGACGGAGCGTTTTGGACCAACGAGAGGCAACACTGCACCCTCTCGTTGGTGGATTCGGCCAGGGCCGAATGGATCGGGCAAGTTGGGCTTGATATTTGTGTAGATATTTGTGAGGGTTTTGGAGTAGGGTTAGGGTGCACTTGGCTTGATCTTGCCTTACACTTGTGTAGCACTTGGCTAGATCTTGGCCATTGGTTGCCTTTGGCTTTGCTATAAATACCCTCATGTGAAGACTTATTCATTCACCTCACTTTGTCTAAGTCTTGAAATCCCTCCTCCTCTTGTAGCTCTCGCCTAAGCCTCTCCCCTCCTCCTCCTTGTGGCCTTTGGCCGAGAAGCGGTCCCCTCATGGTGCTAGCCTGGGTACCCCTAGCCTAGTTGTTTCGTGATAATACCCTTGTTGTGGTATAGAAATACTCTCCTAGTATTGTTATAATGCCCAAATCACCTTAGCCTTGTACCTAGTAGTATTCCAAAGATACCTCTTTACGTAGAGCCCGGAAATACTACCTTTTGTCCTTTTAGACTCAAACCGAAACCCTAAGGAAATCTTCATTGTTGGTTGGAGTATGTGAGTAGAAGTTGGTTAGGACTTCTAAGGGTTGTTTGGAGTGGTTTGGAGCGCACGGAGTGGAGCTAAACCTTGCTCAGGAGCGACATTAAACTCGGATAATTTTGGGCTTGTCGAGGTAATTATCTTGTCCCTCTATTGTAAATGGAAATTACATGTTTGTTAGAATATATAGTTGAAGTATACTATATATGGAACTATACTTAGTATTCGGCAATGTCTTTTGACTTAAGCCTGAAGAATAAAGAACTGAACTAAACTGTATTTACATGTGATCAGTATTGCAAAGAGGCTTGTGTAGAATTGTACACGTCAGGTTAGACGTGTAAACCCCCGGTTGGCTTGGGTAGCCTCGATAGAGGAGGAGATTTACGCTGTTGCGGGGGGGGGAGGTGCTGCCGAATTTTCTATAGAAAGATAGAACTTATGTTTTGGGGTTAATAGACGTTTGTGACCTTTATAGGTGAAAGTACTAAGAGTAGCGTATTCTACTCGAGGAGTGGAA
Organism: Przewalskia tangutica; assembly: GCA_029844215.1. NCBI lineage: Eukaryota > Viridiplantae > Streptophyta > Magnoliopsida > Solanales > Solanaceae > Przewalskia > Przewalskia tangutica. Next base: position 48,498,272 of record CM056724.1, on the reverse strand, counting down.
AGGGCTAGCAAGGTTGTAGTACTTGGAGCATTTTGCTTATTGTCGATAAATCGTCGCGAGGTATGTGAACCTCTTCCTATCTTTTCTAGCATGATTGTTGTGAACTATGTAGTACGGTAGACGTACATGTGCTAAGTGATTTGGTTGGTTTAAAACATAGGGTGTTATAATAGCTTTATGGGAAGTTAGTTATAACGACCTTATGTAAGTGAAAATGGTTTACTGACGTTAGAAGTTAAGAGACTTGATCTTATAAGATAAGAGACTTAACTTATTTGTTTTAATGTGGATGTTTGTGTGAAACCTCATTCGTGAGTAATGAGTACTTGGTTTTTAAAGGGATAATGTTTTACTGATTTCGGGAGTCAGAATGTGTATCGGCTGCACCACCGCAGCGTTAATAAAAGGAAAATGTATTGAATGATGATGTGTTGTATTAAAACCGGAGAAACCTCCATCCGCATAAGCTAAGATGAGACAAAATGATATTACATTTTCTAGATCATGCTTTGTAATAAGATCGTTATAAACAAGAATAAACTACTCACGTATATGACATATGTTACTTAATTGTTCTAAAAAGGAATCAAGTGATTAAGTTTGGGAACTATGAAACCATTTGAAAATGAGAAGCTTGAGTAATTGAAACTAGGCAAACTGGAACTTAGGAAAAGAATGTTGTTACTTGGTTTTGAAAAGGAAGGTGGGTTGGTCATTCTAATACTACGGGTGTCGGGTGACTTTTATAAAAGAACTTACGTATGTAGTACTTTGGGGTTAAAACCCCGGACTTTGGTATAAAATGAAAGTACTTTGTGTTGTTGTGAAACTTGCCTATGCTTGTTGTTGTGAAGCTTGGCTATGCTTATTGTGATAACCTTTGTTGTGCAAAGCGTTGTATTTCTGTGTTACCGCGTCTCTCACGAGGTCGGTTGACTTGTTGAGAACTTACTTGGACGTGCCGGCAGTGACGGAGAAATTCCACGGGTGCGTTCCTGTTGATAGTATTATTGTTGTTAATCACTTTGGACATACTGACACGATGCGTAGCGCACGGGTATGCTTCCATTTTGGTTAAGGTCTTATGGTAAATCTCTTTGATATATCGACACGACGCGTAGCGCACGTATGTTTCCATTTTGATTATCGCTGTGATTTCCTTTTGGACATATCGACACGAGGCGTAGCGCACGGGTATGCGTCCCTTTGGAATATTGTTCTAGTGTTTCCCTTTGGACATACTGACACGATGCGTAGCGCACGCATCGTCCATTTGGATAGTTGTCTTATTGTTTCCCTTTGGACATACTGACACGATGCGTAGCGCACGGGTATGCTTCCATCTGGATTGATGTCTTGTTGTTGAGGTCACATGGACATGTCTACACCGATGCAGTATTCCGGGGGCATGCGGCCATGATGCGACCCTGATTGATGTTGTGGGCGTGAGACCCATAGTTATATTGGAGTGATGATCGCTTTATGTTGGGAATCGTAGTTTGGTTATCATACATGTCTCCGCTTTATATAGACTAGTATGATTTCATTTACGATTGCATGCTTTCACATACTTGGTACTGTTATCGACCTCCTTCGGGCTGCGTTCATGCCGCAGTAGAGTACATCGGCCGTCGTGGATCCTCGCCGTAGGATCACGCCAACAGATTCAAGCTCCGCTTCTCCGAGGCTTATCTTTTGCAGGTGTTCCTCGAGTTGTAAGTTCTTGTACATTCGTGGTATGGCGGCCCCGTCTCCGTCATAGTCATCAGTATATCTTAGGTCCAGAGTAATGCTTGTTGTGGTTGTAAAAGGATTAAACTGTTCAGGTTTTATGTATATACGGAAGGCAACCGTTTTGGTTGGCCTGTTTATTTATTATATCTCTTGTATAATGACTCATGTTTTATGTTCCGCTGATTTTTCTCTGATGTATGTATCGCTAGGGTGCCCGGGGTAAGGCACCAGTCACGGGCCCGATTTTCGGGGTGTGACAGACTGTCTCTCTCAGATCCCCATGTAAGAATGCATTCTTCACATCAAGATGATGGATCGACCAGTGTTTTCCATGACAATGCTCAAAACTATGCGGATGGTAGCCGGTTTGACAACCGGGCTGAAGGTCTAACCACAATCAATGCCCTCCTGCTGATTTGTGTCTTGCCTTATACCTCTCAAGATCTCCACTGTCTCTGAATTTGTGACGAAATAGCCACAGACAACGAATTATATTCACCCCCCCAGGTCTAGGTACTATATCCCATGTGTGTTGTTTAGTTAAATCATTGAATGCATCAGTCATAGTCGCATTCCAATTAGGGTCTTGTTTGGCTAATATATGGTTCTTGGGAATTGGTGAAATGGTTTGGGCAGACAAGTTAAATTGGACTTTGGGTTTGAATATTCCATGCTTTGCACGAGTTTCCATTTGGTGAGTGGGGATAGTGGGAGGTTCCAAGGCGGAGGGATTTGTTGGGTACGGAGAAGGAGGGACAGACGCCGGAGTAGGCACCGTGGTGCTGGAGGGAACCGTCGGTGGCGCCGTGATCAAGTTCTGCGGCGCTGAAGGACTGACCGACCTCTCTGATGTTTTGGCACCGTGGCACCTTAGCACTAAGCCGCGGCGCTGTCGACGGTGAATCTGGGACCTGTTCGCCGGAGTTTTGGCGCTGCGGCGCTGACCATTGGGGTCACGGCACTGATGCTGAAGAAGAACTACTATGCTCTAATTGACTTAGGATGATGGGAGAGATGTCAGGCTCGTCAAGAAAAGTGTAATCCGGGTTTTGGAACTTTTTAAGATTGGAAAATGGGAATGTGGTCTCGTCGAATGTGACATGACGAGAGATGTGGATCTGACGAGTGGACAAGTCATATCATTTATAGCCCCTATGGTTGGGCGGGAAGCCTAGGTAGACACAAGGAGTAGACCGGGGGGCTAGTTTGTGAGGGGTGGTAGAGGCAAGGTTAGGATAGCATAGACAACTGAATATTCGGAGATGATCATAAGAGGGGACTCTATGATAGAGAATTTCGGTAGGGGTCATATTGTGAAGGGTGCTAGTTGGGAGAATATTTAGAACGTATTCTGACATTTTAGCAGCATAGACCCAGAAAGATGGAGGTAGGGAGACATGAATCAAAATAGTGTGAATCATATTGTTAATGGTGCAGATGATTCTTTCAGCTTTACCGTTTTGTGAGGAGGTGTGGGGGCAGGAGAAGCGAAAGACCATGTCATTATTGGTACAAAACCGGTGAAACATAGAGTTATTGATTCACGACCACACTGAAAAGATTTTATGTCTTTTCAAACTGTGTTTGAATGAATTTACGAAACTCAAGAAATTTGGCAAACACTTCCGATTTAAATTTGATAGGATACAACCAAACAAAGTGAGAAAAATCATCTAGTAAGATAAGATAGTATTTATGACCGAGAGAACTAGCAACATGTGATGTCCATAAATCGGCATGTATAATATCAGAAGGTGCAAAAGTAACACTAGTAGATGATTTAAATGAAAAACGAGTATGTTTGCCTAAAGAACAAGAAACGCAGTTTTGGGCAAACTTTCCATTATAAGTAATGATATTATTGCCTCTAAGAAAACTAAAAACTGGAGCTCCTGGATGACCAAGCCTATTATGCCATATTGAAGAAGAAATGACTGCTACAGAGACGGGAGAGCTAGATCTGGCAGCGGAGGTGGGAGTGAATGGATAGAGATCCTCCGTGCTATTACATCTCGTAAGAGGTATCCCCGTATGAATATCCTTCACAGTAAAACCATAAGGGTCAAAATCAACACAGACAGAGTTATTACAAGTAAATTTGCGAATAGAGATTAGATTCTTAATCATATGCGGGGCATATAGGGTATTTTGAAGAGGGAATGGATTAAGAGGTGGTGTGTAGGATGTACCATAACCTTTTTACTGGAATGCGGTGGCCACTACCAACTGTCACAAATTGAGGATGCTTTAAAATAAATAGTTTGGGAATATTACCTGCAGACCGTGTGAGATGAGATGTGCCTCCGGAGTCCATATACCTGTTGTTGTCAGGCTGTTGCATGTTGAGACTGCTGAAGGCCTGACCTATCTCAGTGGGTGTTATGCTGGACGAAGGCTGCTGAAACTGACACTGCATGAAGTGGGCTTGCTGCGGGTACTGAACTTGCCGAGGGGCTGGAGCAGGGCCCAACAAACCGTGGTGGGAGAACTGGTAGGGTTGCTGCATCGAACGACGCCACGCATTTGAATACTTGTGGCCGCGCTACTGGACTGATTCTGCTGGCCTTGTTGTTGCTGCTGATTCTGCTATCCGCGACCCTTACCACGACCACGACCTCCTCTGCCGCGACCTTTGCCACCCTTGCCACCGCATCCCTACTGCGGTTGAGAGTTGTCTGGTGGTGTTGGATCTTGAGGGCATGTTTCGACAGCTAACGCCTTTTGATTGTGCTCATCCTGCTTAGCATGGTGAGTCTCTTCGAGCAACAACTGCGAGCGAGCTTTGTTAAAACTGGAAAGCGGATCTGCCTGTTGAATTATGGCAGCTAATGTGTCATAGTCGCCTTTGGGAAGACCTGCAATCAATTGCAGCATCATTTTAGTGTCCGAGACAGGCGTATCAACGTTGGAGAGTTGATCCGCCAGGAGTTTCAAATGTCTGCAGTACTCAGTCATGTTGGTGAAATTTTCAAGACGTATATTGTTAAACTGTTCCTCCAAATACACCGCACGAGTGTGCTTGTTATCTTGAATGATTTTCTCCAAGCGGTTCCATAATTCAAGGGTTGTGGCGCCAAATTTCATGATAGTAAGAAGAAGATCCTGAGAAATACTATCATAAATGTCACGACCCATTCCGGGGCCCGTGACTGGTGCCTTACCGGGGCACCCAAGTAGTCATACATCAGAGTAATCAGCGGAAATATAAAACAAGACATGAAACAGTTTATAAAATAAGACACAGTTTATGTGAGAAAACGTCGCCTTTCGGCATATATATATAAACATGGTTTAGCTTACATCCGATAATCGCATAACATGACTACAAACCTCTAAGGAAATATACAACTATGGCGGACGGGGCCCCGCCATACCTCGATCTGCATAAAACTATCTACAATAGGGAGATCATACCCAAAAGTAGAGCCTCCGGAAAAGATGGAGCTCCCGACACCAACGTAGAGATCCTAAGAATGTGGATCTAGCACTGCCGCTCTTACCTGCGCATGAACGCAGCCCAAGGAGGTCGATAACAGTACTAAGTATATGAAATCAGAAAATACTTAAATGAAAACATATCATTTTAAAATCAGTTTTGTAAGTATGTATGAAACAACCAAGGACCGCACATAGTGCCACATCATAAACAAGAGCAACAATAGGTAAACAGAATGTCTTTTTAGGCTGCGAATGATCAAGCAGGCCAATTGCGTAGTATCACCATGCAAGCCTAATCTCGGACTCCGTAGTCCGCATAGGCCACCCATATAGGCCCGCATAGGTATGTAACCCCGCATCGAGGGTAGCTACTCCGGCATCGCCCCGACTCGTAGTCCGCATGGCCACATAGACCGCATGAGGTATAACCCCGCATCACAAACCCGGAACACCCGTAGCTCCGCATCGGTCCCATGGACCCGCATGAGGTATTCCCGTATCATGGTCCTGCATCACCGAGTCTACCCCACATCGGAGGGCAGCTTAACCCCCGGAAATATGTCAAGAGGGGAGTGATAGTACACTAACATAACAGCTTATCTTTAAACAACAGAAGCACAACAAGAATACTCTATTATACAAACGTTACAAGACACTAACACACATAGCATCATATCATGTCTACTTATCAAACCATCTTATTATTCTTTTCACAATTCAATATAAGTCTGTTATAAACACATAGGCAAACTGTATCTAATATCAATCATAACTGCTAATACTTAACTTCCCATAAAGCTAGTATAACTCTTAAGCTTCTGTTTTAAAAACCAATTAGTTCTCTTCTGTTAAAAAATGATTTAGTATTCTTTCGAAATGCTTTCAGTTCTTTATTATTCAGGCTTAAGCCGTGAGGCATTGCCGTAAGTATTATTCAGGCTTAAGTCAAAGGCATTGCCGTAGTTATTATTCAGTTAACACATGTACGTCTACCGTACTACATATATATTGTAAAATATCATGCTTTAGGAAGAATCACATACCTTCTCAGCGAAAACCACCTGCCAAGTTGAATATGTCGCGCGCAGAGAATCAGCCTATAATAGTCACAGACATCTATCAAAGTCTAGACTACTCTGAAGGTCATTCTAAACAGAGGGTTCACAATTCTATGGAAAGTCGGGCAGCACTTCCCTACCCGGTGAGCTATATAAGTTCATCAGGAAAACAAATTCTATGTAAGTACGCTTTGATTATTCTTCTTTTAAACCCTTCTACTGTGATAACAGTTCAATTCTATTCTGCAATATTCTTCTAAGTATTTTATACTTATTCTTATACTACTACAGTATGTATTCTCTAATTCAAAAGAGGGTTAGGATTATTTACCTCGGTAAGCCCAATAATATCCTAGATAAAGTCGCGCCTGAGCAAGGTTTTGCTCCTAAGTTGTACGCTCCAAGGAAACCTTAGAAGTTCTTCACAACTTCTACTAAGTACTAAGGGATTTGGGCTAGGGTATTTTGGGCATTATAACAATACTAGAAGACAACTTTTCTACCAAGAGAGGGGGGTAGATTTCGGCTAGGCTAGGGGGGGAGGCCTCGGCCAACTTTACTCAAGGGGAAAGGTGTTTGGACGAAATGGCTTTAAGGGAGAGGAGAGGATTTTTCAAGACTTGGAAGTAATTTTGTGGATGAAGAACTCTTCATCTAAGGGGGTATTTATAGGTCAAGCCATGGCCAACCAAGGGCCAAGATGATGCCAAGTGCAAGGCAAGTGTAGGGTGAGGATTTAGGCAAGTGTCCATTCTATCTACTACACACAAATATCCTACCAACTCCTTGACTTGTGCAAAGGCACAAAAAACGTGCCATCCTAGTCCAATTCGTCCAATGGACGATTTCAAGTCCACCAATTGGAGGTGCCAAGTGTCGCCTCCCGTTGGTCCAAAATGTTTCGCCTCTCTAAAAATCCGCAAAAATTAGAAATGGCATAGCCGGAATTTACCCTACGAAAGTCGTGGAAACGCTTTCGGAAAGCGATTCTTTTAGCGAGTTGTGCACAATTTTCGAACTTGGCCTAACTTTAAGGCTAAACTTTGACGCACGCCTACGCATATACTCCTAAATACGAGGTATAACATTCTCCCTTAGAAACATTCGTCGAATGTTCCTTCCCAAGACGATTAACGATAAGATTCTTCATAACTTAAATAGCTGCAAATGCCACACACGCCACGTAACAACACTTAGGCATAAACGATAATGAAGATTTACAAGTAGAAAAAGTGAATTACCCGGAGGTGTGGAATAGGTGAGGATACTCGCCTCATGTCTTCCTGGCTTCCCAAGTCATCTCCTCCTAAGCTCGCTCGCCACAAGACTTTGACGGAAGCCACGTCCTTCGTCCGCAGACGCCTAACCTGACGATCGACTATCGCTATGGGAATCTCCTCATACGATAACCCCTCGGTCACCTGGACATCGTCAATCGGGTGTACCCTAGATGGATCCCCGATACATCTCCTCAGCATAGATACGTGAAAAACCGGATGCACTGCCTCCAGATCGGACGGCAGATCCAACTCATAGGCAACCTTGCCTACCCTGCGGACAATCAAACGCCCAATGTACTGGGCCGAAGTTTCCTTCTTCCCGAATCTCATCACACCCTTCATGGGTGACACCTTCAGGAAAACCCAATCATCAACTGCGAACTTCAGATGTCGACGACGATGATCTGCATACGACTCGCCGACTCGAGTATCAATAGCCGCCTCGATAAGCTTCACCTTATCCATCGCTCACTGCACCAAATCTGGTCCCACTAGCTGCACCTCGCCCACATCGAACCAACCTATAGGCGATCTGCACTTCCTCCCATACAAGGCCTCATAAGGCGCCATCTGAATACTGGAGTGGTAGCTATTATTGTACGCGAACTCAACTAGAGGCAAATGATCCTCCCAGCTACCCCTGAAGTCGATAACACAGGCTCGCAGCATATCCTCAAGAGTCTGGATAGTGCGCTCGGCCTGTCCGTCTGTCTGTGGATGGAATGCAGTACTGTGCTCACCGCCCCTAAACCTCTCGAAAGACCTCCGGTTAGCCGTAACCGGGCTCCTCCATGCGATATGATCGAAATAGGGACTCCATGCGATCGACGATCTCTGATGTAAAGTCCGCATAATCCTCACCGAAAAGTCGTCCTGACGAGAAGAAAGTGGGCTGATTTTGTCAGCCTGTCGACGATAACCCATATAGAATCATGTCTCCTCTGAGTGTGAGGTAATCCTGTGATGAAGTCCATGTTGATTACCTCCCACTTCCGTGTCGATCTCAATCGTCAGAATAAAACCACCGTGCCTCCGTGATCTACCTTCACCGCCGACAACACGCACCGAGCTACGAACTCGCAACGCCCCTCTTCAAGCCATCCCACCAATACACGATCTAAGGTCGTGGTACATCTTGGTCGACCGACGGATAGAGTAACGCCGCTACCGTGTGCTTCCCCAAGAACTCGCCAAGTCCTCAAACATCCGGAACACACAACTCGCCAAACCTTAGCACCCCATCAGGTGCTACCTCAAAAGGACCCTTGCCCTCACGAAGAGTTGTATCACGATAACGTGTCAACACTGGATCCTCGAACTGTTGCCTCTTCACCTCCTCGACGATGGAAGACTCGGCAACCTCACGAACTCGAACCCCACTGCTATCAGAATCAATCAAACGGACACCAAGGCTCGCTAACTGATGCAAATCACGAACCATGTCCCTCCTCTCTAGTCGCACATCCGATAGGCTCCCATCGACCTACGACTAAGAGCATACGCCACAACATTGGCCTTCCCGTGGTACAGGATATCAACATCGTAATCCTTAAGCAACTCTAACCACCGCTCTGCCGTAAGTTCAGCTCCTCTGAAGATATACCTGGAGGCTCTTGTGGTGCAGATAAATATCCACGTGAACCCCATACAAATAGTGCCTCCAGATCTTCAAAGCGTGAATCACTACCGCCAACTCCAAATCATGGGGGTAGTTCTCTCGTGTTTCTTAAGCCGTCGGGATGCGTGACGCTATAACTCTACCCCGCATCAACACACATCCCAGCCCGATGCCCGACGATCACAAGACACGACATAACCATCCGACCCTCCGGAAGAGTAAGAACGGGGCGGTCGTCGCCTCTTTCAAGAATCGAAACCCCGCCACAAGCATCACCATCAAACTTGGCCGCCTTCGAGTCACCTAGTCAATGGTGCAGTAGATAGAAGCAAACTTCTCCACGAACCGATAATATCCTCGCAAGGCCCGTAAAATCGCGAACCTCTCGGAGTAGTAGGTCTAGGCCAAGTCTTGATCGCCGATCTTGCCGTATCCACTGAATGCCATCACCCGGCTAATATGCCCAAGAAACGCCACCAAGTCAACCAAAACTCACATTTGGAAAACTTGGCGCATAATCGCTGGTCCCGGAGAATCACAAGATCGCTCAAATGCTCGCATGCTCCTAACTGAGCGAGAATAAACCAAGATATCATCAATGAACACTATCACAAACGTGTCCAAAAATGGTTTGAACACTCGGTTCATCAAATCCATGAATACCACCGAGCATTGGTCAACCCAAAAGACATGACTTAACTCATAATGCCCGCATCGTCCGAATGCGATCTAGGGACATCCACCTCTCGACTCGCACTGATGATAGCCCGATCGCAGATCAATCTTGAGAAACATCTCGCACTCCTACAACCGGTCGAACAAATCATCAATCACAGGAAGGGTATCTGTTTAATGGTCACCTTGTTCACCGCTCAGAATCAACACACACGCAGCTGGCCCCGTCCTTCTTCTTTACGAACAATACCGGCGCTCCCCAGGGAGAAACACTAGGCCTGATGAAGCCCTTCTCCAGCAAATCCCTAAGTTGATCCTTCAACTCTCTCAACTCGGCAGGTGCCATTCTGTATGGCAGAATGGAAATAGGCCGAGTGTCTGGCAATATGTCTATACAAAACTCAATCTCCCTCTCAGGAGGGATACCCGGGAGGTCATCTGGAAACACGTCTGGGAACTCTCTGACCACTGGAACTGACGGAAAATCTGGTACCGCATCTTTAGTATCAAACACCCGAACGAGATGGTAGATATACCCCTTCTGCACCATCTTCCTAGCCTTGAGGTAGGAAATAAACCTACCCCTCGGCGATACCGCGTGCTCTCCCACTCAACAACCGGCCCTCAGAAACCGAACTGCATTACTCTCTCTCTCAGCCTACATTGGCGTAGCAAGAAGCCAGCCAATCCATCCCCATGATCACGTCGAAGTCAATCATCTCCAACTCTATCAAGTCGGCCAGTGGTCCGACGATCAGAATGGTCACAGACAAGCTCTATATACCCGCCGAGCTACCACCGAATCACCCATCGGCGTAGCTACCTCGAAAGTGGTCTATGGACTCGTGCTCTATCCCTATCCTACTAGCAACAAGGGGAGATATATAGGACAGTAGAACCGGATCTATCAAGGCATAAACATCAAACCGAACCGATAAGGTACTGTGATTTACATCGGTGAGGCCTCCCGATCCCGGTACCGGACAAAGCATAAATGCGGTTCGAGGACCGCTAGAATCGACCGCGCCACGACCTCGCCGCGACCGCTGGTCCATGAGTACCTTGCCCTCCGTAGCAGTAATCGCTTGGGATGAAGAAGACCCGGCGAAAGAACATGTAGGCTGACTCCTACCACCCGCGCCACTCCTAGTCGGGCAGTCTCTCGCAAAATGACCCTGCTGGCCACAACTGAAACAAGCTCCCGTAGCACCACAACTCCCGAAATGGGATCTACCGTGACGCCACACCGGCGGGGTGGTCCCGACGCCGCACTTCGCCGCTGGATGTCCAAGTCCCGGGCCCCGGTCCGCCTCGAATGTCTGGTTGTCTGAGGACGCGGCAGAGTGCTCGAGCCGGCCGTGGTGCAAATCTCGATCGCCGCTGAGGCCGCCACCACGGTAGCCACCAAAAGACCCCGCCGCCCCGTCTTCTCGCCGCTGTCACAACCCGCTTCGGCCTCTACGCCTCACATCCAAGAGCATGAGCTCGCATGCGGTAATGTCCATACCCGGCTGAAGAGAAACACCCGCACATGACTCGGCCATATAATCATCTAGCCCGGTGACGTAGCGGTGCCCTATCCTCCATATCTGCTACCAACGCTGGGACATATCGAGCCAATGAATCAAACTCGACATTGTACTCCCTGACAAGGCGTCCTCTCGCCTCGGCGAAGAAAAATCTATCACCGCGCCTCCTCATCCGCGAGGCAAGAAGTGAGTGAGGAAAGCCTCCGAGAACTCATCCCAAGTACTGGGACGCGTTTCTCCCGGATAACTCCCATGAATCAAACCAATCGAATGCGGTATCACGCACCTATGTGAACCAAAGATCACGGACTCGGTCTCCGACGCCCGATCACTCAAAATCCTTCAGTTGACGGATGAACTCCTCGCGATCATCCTCCGCCTCGACCCATAAAACTCGCGGCTACAACTCGGAAGTCTCGTAGCCTCGGACTCTCCGCCGGGTGAACCACGGTACGAAGTGGGGCTGGACTGAATCGCCAGATTCACGCCCTCGTGTCCGCCACAATCCAGCCAATAGCCGAGCCATCTCCTTGTACCTATCTCCTCCGCCCAGCCGTGGGGAGCGAGGCGCGGCATCGTAGTCTCGCTGGGATCGGGGCGGCGTCAGAGAACTCGCTGCCTCTCGATATAGATCGGGCCCGAGCCTCGTGACTCTAGGTGTCCCACTAGCAGCCTCCGCCGCTTTGCCCTTCCGCCCGGTTGCCTTACGTGGAGGTATAATCACATAAAAGGAATACGTTAGAGGGGTCCAACTTTAACACGACTCTAAAGCACGATCTCGGAGTAAGAAGAGTGGAAACCAATCCTAAATATCCTATAGCCTCACGATTATTGGTGTGGTGCACAACACACCGATAATCAAGACTCTACTAGATACGGTCAGACACTTTCCGAGGATTAATCGCTCGATACCACTTTTGTCACGACCCATTCGGGGCCGTGATCGTGCCTTACCGGGCACCCAAGTAGTCATACATCGAGTAATCGGAAATATAAAACAAGACATGAAACAGCTTTATAAAATAAGACACGCTTTATGTGAGAAAACGTCGCCTTTCGCATATATATATAAACATGGTTTAGCGATTACATCCGATAATCTTGCATAACATGACTATAGACCTCTAAGGAAATATACAACTATGGCGGACGGGGCCCCGCCATACCCTCGATCAGATAAAACTATCTACAACAGGAGATCATACCCAAAAGTAGAGCCTCGGAAAGATGGAGCTCCCGACACCAACGTAGAGATCCTAAGAATGTGGATCTAGCACTGCTGCCGCCTTACTCGGCATGAACGCAGCTCAAGGAGGTCGAGACAACAGTACTAAGTATATGAAATCAGAAATACTTAAATGAAAACATATCATTTTAAAATCAGTTTTGTAAGTATGTATGAAACAACCAAGGGGACCGCACATAGTGCCACATCATAAACAAGAGCAACAATAGGTAAATCAGAATGGTCTTTTTAGGCTGCGAATGATCAAAGCAGGGCCAATTTCCCGTAGTATCACCATGCAAGCCTAATCCTGGACTCCCGTAGTCCGCATAGGCCACCCATATAGGCCCGCATAGGGTATGTAACCCCGCATCGAGGGTAGCTACTCCTCGCATCGCCCCGACTCGTAGTCCGCATGGCCACATGCACGCATGAGGTATAACCCCGCATCACAAACACGAACTCCCGTAGCTCGCATAGGTCCTTGGACCCGCATGAGGTATTCTCGAATCATGGTCCTGCATCACCGAGTCTACCCCGCACGGAGGCGCCAACCCGGAAATATGTCAAGAGGTGAGTGATAGTACACTAACATAACAACTTATCTTTAAACAACAGAAGCACAACAAGAATACTCTCTTATACAAACGTTACAAGACACTAACACACATAGCATCATATCATGTCTACTTATCAAACCATCTTATTATTCTTTTCACAATTCAATATAAGTCTGTTATAAACACATAGGCAAACTGTTTCTTTTATCAATCTTAAGTGGTTATACTTAACTTCCCATAAAGCTAGTATAACTCTTAAGCTTCTGTTTTAAAAACCAATTAGTTCTCTTCTGTTAAAAAATGATTTAGTATTCTTTCGAAATGCTTTCAGTTCTTTATTATTCAGGCTTAAGCCGTGAGGCATTGTCGTAAGTATTATTCAGGCTTAAGTCAAAGACATTGCCGTAGTTATTATTCAGTTAACACATGTACGTCTACCGTACTACATATATATTGTAAAATATCATGCTTTAGGAAGAATCACATACCTTCTCAGCGAAAACCACCTGCCAAGTTGAATATGTCGCGCGCAGAGAATCAACCTATAATAGTCACAGACATCTATCAAAGTCTAGACTACTCTGAAGGTCATTCTAAACAGAGGGTTCACAATTCTATGGAAAGTCGGGCAGCACTTCCCTACCCGGTGAGCTATATAAGTTCATCTGTGAAAACAAATCCTATGTAAGTCTGCTTTGATTATTCTTCTTTTAAACCCTTCTACTGTGATAACAGTTCAATTCTATTCTGCAATATTCTTCTAAGTATTTTATACTTATTCTTATACTACTACAGTATGTATTCTCTAATTCAAAAGAGGGTTAGGATTATTTACCTCGGTAAGCCCAATAATATCCTAGATAAAGTCGCGCCTGAGCAAGGTTTTGCTCCTAAGTTGTACGCTCGAAGAAACCTTAAGTTCTTCACAACTTCTAATAAGGACTAAGGGATTTGGGCTAGGGTATTTTGGGCATTATAACAATACTAGAAGGCAACTTTTCTACCAAGGGAGGGGGGGTAGATTTCGGCTAGGCTAGTGGAGGCCTCGCCAACTTTACTCAAGGGGGAAAGGTGTTTGGACGAAATGGCTTTGGGAGAGGAGAGGATTTTTCAAGACTTGGAAGTAATTTTGTGGATGAAGAACTCTTCATTTAAGGGGGTATTTATAGGTCAAGCCATGGCCAACCAAGGGCCAAGATGATGCCAAGTGCAAGGCAAGTGTAGGGTAAGGATTTAGGCAAGTGTCCATTCTATCTACTACACACAAATATCCTACCAACTCCTTGACTTGTGCAAAGGCACAAAAAACGTGCCATCCTAGTCCAATTCGTCCAATGGACGATTTCAAGTCCACCAATTGGAGGGTGCCAAGTGTCGCCCTCCCGTTGGTCCAAAATGTTTCGTCTCTCGGAAAAATCCGCAAAAATTAGAAATGGCATAGCCGGAATTTACCCTACGAAAGTCGTGGGAAACGTTTCGTCGGAAAACGATTCTTTTAGCGAGTTGTGCACAATTTTCGAACTTGGCCTAACTTTAAGGCTAAACTTTCGTACGTACGCCCTTACGTACATACTCCGGAAATACGGGGTATAACAATAAATCCACTGTTTGACGTCTGCGTCTAGACGACGCCAAGTAGACTTATCAACCTCCGGAGGGCGTGGAATAGTGTCATCGATATTATCAAGCACGTTGTAGAGACATGCATGATTACGAAACAGTTCAACCCAAGGAGAATTGTCACGACCCGTTCCGGGGCCTGTGACTGGTGCCTTACCCGGGCACCCAAGTAGTCATACATCAGAGTAATCAGCGGAATATAAAAACACAAGACATGAAACAATTGTAAATGAGACACGCTTACGAGAAAGGGTGCCTTTCGCATATATATATAAACAAAGTTTGCGATTACATCCCAACTGCATAATAGGACTACTGCACTTGCGAATGCAAACAACTATGCGATGGGGCCCCGCCATACCTGAATGTACATATATCTACAACACGGGAGAACTGCATCAAAAGTCGAGCCTCAGCAGAAGATGGAGCTCACGACACCAACGTAGAGATCCTAAGGATGTGGATCTAGCACCGCTTGCCCTTACCGCGGCATGAACGCAGCCTCAAGGAGAGGTCTGCATAACAGTACTAAATATGTGAAATCAGAAAGCATCAAGTAAAATCAAAGTATTTAAAACCATTTGCAAATACAACTGTGTCCTAATTTGCACGCCCGATAGCTCCAAGAAACCCTTAGAAGTTCTACACAACTTCTACTAAAATACTATAAGGGATTTGGGCTAGGTATTTTGGAATAGTGACTATACTTGGAAGACAACTTTCTACCAAGGGGAGGGGTTTCGGCTAGGGCTACTAGGCTAGGGGAGAGGTGTTTCGCCAAGGTCTTCCAAGAGGGGCGGAGTGTTGACGAAAACACAACAAGAGAGGGGGAAGGATTTTCAAGACTTGGAGAGTGATTTGTGGATGAAGAAAACCTTCAAGTTAGGGGAGTATTTATCGGCCAACCAATGGCCAACCAATGGCCAAGATGAAGCTAAGTGCTATGCAAGTGTAGGGTGAGGATTTAGGCAAGTGTCCTTATCCATCTACTACACAAAATATCCTACCAACTCATTGACAAAACAAGCCATCCATTTCGTCCAAATGGACGCCTCAAGTCCGCCAACTAGAGGGTGACAAGTGTCGCCCTCTCGTTGGTCCAAAATGTTTCGTCTCTCGGAAAAATCCGCAAAAATAATAAATGTCATAGCCGGAATTTTCCCTTCGCAAGTTTGGTAAAACGTTTCGTCGGAAAACGATTCTTTTAGTGAGTTGTGCACAAGTTTTTCGTCCAATGCCTAACGTTAAGGCTAAACTTTTGTACGTACGCCCTCACGTACATACTCTGGAAATACGGGGTATAACATTCTCCCCTCCTTAGAAACATTCGTCCCGAATGTTCCTTCCCAAGACAGTTAACGATAAAGCTTAAACAGTTTGCAAATGCTACATACGGCCACAAAACAACACTTAGGCATACATGACAATGAAAATTTACAAGTAGGAAAGTGAATTACCTGGAGGTGTGGGGAATAGGTGAGGATACTTATGCCTCATGTCCTCCTCAGCTTCCCACGTCATCTCCTCCCTGAGCTCGTTCCGCCACAAGACTTTGACGGAAGCCACGTCCTTGGTCCGTAGACGCTAACTCGACGATCGATTATCGCGCATGAGTCTCCTCATACGATAACCCCTCGGTCACCTGGACATCTTCAATCGGGTGTACCCTAGATGGATCCCCGATACATCTCCTCAGCATAGAAACGTGAAAAACCGGATGCACTGCCTCCAGATCGGACGGCAGATCTAACTCGTAGGCAACCTTGCCTACCTGCGACAACTGATAGGCCCAATGTACTGGCCGAGTTTCCTTTCTTCCCGAATCTCATCACACCCTTCATGGGTGACACCTTCAGAAAACCCAATCATCAACCTCGAACTCCGCCGACGACGATGATCTGCGATATGACTTCGGCCGACTCGAGCCGCCAAGAATCGCCTCTGGATAAGCTTCACCTTATCCATCGTCACTGCACCAACCTGGTCCCACTAACTGTACCTCGCCTACATCAAACCAGCCTATCGGCGATCTGCACTTTCTCTCATACAAGGCCTCATAAGGCGCCATCTGAATACTGGAGTGGTAGCTATTATTATATGCAAACTCAACTAGAGGCAAATGATCCTCCCACTACCTCGAAGTCGATAACACAGCTCGCAAAGATATCCTCAAGAGTGCGGATAGTGCGCTCTGCTGTCCGCTCTGCTCAGGATGGAATGCGAGACTGTGCTCACTCGCCCCTAAACCCTTACGAAAGACCTCCGAAGTTAGCCGAACCGGGCCTCTGTCTGATATGATCGAAATAGGGACTCATGCACCGACGATCTCTCGGATGTAAAGTCTGGCATAATCCTCAGCCGAAAAAGTCGTCCTGACGGGAAGAAAGTGGGCTGATTTTGTCAGCCTGTAGACGATAACCCAAATAGAATCATGTCTCCTCTGAATGAGTGCGAGGCAATCCTGTGATAAAGTCCATGTTGATCACCTCCCACTTCCAGGTCGGGATCTCTATCGTCTGTAACAAACCACGGTGCCTCGTGCTCTACCTTCACCGCCGACAACACGCACCGAGCTACGAACTCGCAACGCCCTCTTCAAGCCATCCCACCAATACACGATCTAAGGTCGTGGTACATCTTGGTCGACCACGATGGATAGAGTAACGCAGCTGTGTGCTTCCCAAGAACTCTGCCAAGTCCTCAAACATCCGGAACACACAACTCGCTCAAACCTTAGCACCCCATCAAAGCTACCTCAAAAGGACCCTTGCCTCACGAAGAGTCAGATCACGATACGAATCAAAACCGATCCTCAAATCGCTGTTCTTCACCTCCTCGACGATGGAAGACTCGGCAACCTCTCGAACTCGAACCCCACTGCTATCAGAATCAATCAAACGGACACCAAGGCTCGCTAACGGATGCAAATCGCGAACCAGGCCCCTCCTCTCCGGCTGCACATCTGATAGACTCCCCATCGACCTACGACTAAGAGCATCTGCCACAACATTGTCCTTCCCCGGGTGGTACAGGATGTCAACATCATAATCCTTGAGCAGCTCTAACCACCGTCTCTGTCATAAGTTCAGCTCCCTCTGGCTGAAGATATACTGGAGGCTCTTGTGGTCTGTATAAATATCCACATGAACCCCATACAAATAGTGCCTCCAGATCTTCAAGGCGTGAATCACCGCTGCCAACTCCAAATCATGGGGGTAGTTCCTCTCGTGTTTCTTAAGTCGCCGACGCATACGCTTATAACCTTGCCCCGCTGCATCAACACACATCCCAACCCGATGCCCGACGATCACAATACACGACATAGTCGTCGACCTCCGGAAGAGTAAGAACGGGGCGGCCGTCGCCTCTCCTTCAAGAATCGAAACCACGCCACAAGCATCACCATCAAACTTAGCCGCTTCCGAAGTCACCGAGTCGTGGTGCAGATAGAAGCAAACTTCTCCACGAACCGATAGTAACTCGCAAGGCCCGTAAAGCCGCGCACTGCCGGAGTAGTAGGTTCAGGCCAAGTCTCGATCGCTTCGATCTTGGCCAGATTCCACCCGAATACCATCTACCCGACAATATGCCCAAGAAAAGCCACCGAAGCTAACCAAAACTCACATTTGGAAAACTTGGCGTATAATCGCTGGTCTCGAGAATCACAAGACAGCCTCAAATGCTCCGCATGCTCCTCGCTCGAGCTAGAATAAACCAAGATATCATCGATGAACACTATCACAAACGCGTGTCCAAAATGGTTTGAACACTCGGTTCATCAAATCCATGAATACCACGAGCATTGGTCAACCCAAAAGACATGACTCAACTCATAATGCTCGTATTCGCCTCAGAATGCACCTAGGGACATCCACCTCTCTCGACTCGCACTGATGATAGCCCGATCGCAGATCAATCTTGAGAAACATCTCGCACTCGCAAATCGGTCGAACAAATCATCAATCCCGGGAAGGGGTATTCGTTCTTAATGGTCACCTTGTTCACCGTCAGATCAACACACATGCGCGGCGTCCGCCATTCTTCTTCACGAACAATACGGCGCTCCCGGAGAAACACTAGGTCCGATGAAGCCCTTCTCTAGCAAATCTCTAAGCCGATCCTTCAACTCTCTCAACTCGGCGGTGCCATTCGTATGGCGGAATGGAAATAGCCGAGTGTCCGCAAAGACATCGATACAAAACTCTATCTCCTCTCCGAGGGATACCGAGGTCGTGCTGAAACACATCCGGGAACTCTCGACTACCGGAATCGATCAAAATCTGGTACCGCACCTCGATCAAACACCCGAACGAGATGGTAGATATACCCCTTCTGCACCATCTTCCTAGCCTTGAGGTAAGAAATAAACCTACCCCTCGGCGATACAGTGTTCCCCTCCCACTCAACAACCGGCTCCCCAGGAAAATGGAACCGTACCACTCTCTCTCTGCAGTCTACATTGGCATAGCAGGAATCTAACCAATCCATACCCATGATCACGTCGAAATCAGTCATGTCCAACTCTATCAAGTCGGCTAGGGTCCGACGACTGCATAAAGTCACTGGGCAAGCCCTAAATACCCGCCGAGCTACCACCGAATCACCCACCGGCGTAGCTACCTCGAAAGGGTCTATGGACTCAGGCTCTATCCCTATCCTACTAGCAACAAGGGGAGATATATAGGACAGAGTAGAACCCGGATCTATCAAGGCATACACATCATAATTGGAGACTGATAAGGTGTAACACCCCCATTTCAACCGGAGTCGGAAACGGGATTACTGCTACATGGTTGATTCCTAAATGTATTTTAAGGAGTCGCCACCTAATTATTATAGTGAATTAGGACACTAAAAATGTAGCATAAAATACTACGAATGATCTCCATTTTAAAGGTCTGTGAAACTATGTGAGATTCTAGGTAAGGGTTCTTTATTATCCTAAAGGGAAGTGGTTATGCATCCTAAAGGATCCGCTAACTTGCGGTTGTCCGGTCAAACTTAGGTTAGTATTATTGAAAAATGCATATTTAGGAGAACATGGGTTTAAAAAGATGTTTGCAAATAATTATTTAAAAGATATGTATGTATATATAGTTTCCATAGAATTGCATGAAGTTTATTTGTAAAATACAAGGAAAACATTCTATTTGAACAAAGAGGTTTATCATAAAAATGCAAAATAATAAAAAGATGGTTTACTAAAAGTACGTATCATATGTAAATTTTGATCTTTATAAAGGGTATACAAATGGGTAGAAGGGTTTTCCTCTTTTGCACTTGGTAATAAGAAAATAGATCTTTGTTGTAGAAAAATAGATTTTGTCATTTTATGAAGTTTAATAAGAATTAGGAACTCATTTATTCCTATAATATCAATGAAAAGGCTAAGTTATTTTGAAAAGTTTTGAAAATGCATAACGGCCTAAAGATAGATTAAACTAGCGACACATTTTATTATTTAACTACCCACCTTTAATAATTCTAGGCCTAACTATTCTAAGCATTTTCAATAATTGTATAAGGTTAGTTAACAAAAATACAAATAAAAGTAAAGTCACAGAGTTAAAGAAAGGAGATAAAATGACTAGGGCAGGTGAAGATATTATCCTGCCCTATTAGTTTCGAAGGTCCCGAGATTGGAAGATGCAAGGAATGTAGATCGTCGATGTAATGAGTGAGTCTCGTAGCGAGACTCTTTATTGCTCTCCAATGCATTTCATGTAAACAAAGAAAAGAAAAGAAATATGTTAGTAAATATCCCAAATCTTATTAAAAAAATAACAAACATTGATACAAAATTTAAACATACATAAATCAGTTTCATTTTTGGACTGTTCACAGAGCAAGCAAGCCCACAACAACGACCTCAAATAATTTTAACAGAAAATTAAAGGAGAGATTTTCTTTAAAGAGAAGGAAACTGGCCAGCCCAAAATTGGTAACTCCCCCAAGACTATTCAAACACATTTATCATTAATGATGGGTTATACAGTATTCAGAAACAATAGAACATGCACAAACATTTTTAAGCAATAGATTATACACAAACTTAAACCCAATGCATCGTGAGCCCTGCAGGGCGCAGTTTACATAAATATGGATCCAATTTTAATATCTATTGAAGTAATTGTTTCATACTTATATAGCATACCCATGGTATACAAAAGTATATAGCTCCAGTACGCACTGGATGTACTTTGGGAGCTTTACACTTGTATATTTTCAACAAAGACAAATACCCAGATTTATGTAATTCATTCACTAAGCTAACAAAACTTAAAGGTTGTATTGGAACCAATTCTTAGGTATAACTAACAGGAATGCATAAGACAGACAGTAAAATACATTAGACAATATCAGTGCACCTATTATTCTTATGAGAGGGAGGTTTCAATCAGCCTAGCAGGTACACATTTTAGGGCAGTATGAACTGAAATAGACTTATTAACATCCATTGGCACCTTGCATCCATGTTAAACCTAGACCACTAAGTGTGACATTGCTTATATACCTATGCATATACCCTGACCAACCGCAAGTGGTATTCATGAGTCTAAATAAATTTAACACTACTCATCAGGGGCAAATAAGCATGTTGAGTCCATTTTAACCAGATTAACCAGTCTACATAACAATGTGCATTCACAGAAGGTGAACAAAGCTTAAGTTATAATAGTCCATACACAGTTAAACAACTCTTAAATTAACATATGTACTATCATGTTGACTCACAGAGAGACCACACATAGTTGAAAACAAGGTTAAAACATCCTAGTTTAGGTTCCTCAAACTTTAAACAAGTTCAAACTTCTATTTGGATAACATATTAAATTATTATATAGCTAGAGGAATCACATACTGGCACACGAACTACTTAAACCATCCTGAACGACTAAAAAAATCACTGAAACTTCAAAGTAACAACATGAATATTAGACTAACTAACACAAACTACTCATGATGAGGACAAGCTAAATTTTACCAGATTAACAACTTCAGACAACAGAATAAAACCATGTATAAGATATTACCAACTATTGTAGATGCATTTCGGCATTTAGATAGACAAAGACAGGTAGATGACTAGCTCACGTAAAGGGAGAGAACAAACTTGTTAGGAACAAATAACATGCTTCAGGACATCAAAGTATCACATTTTAATTATGAACTTAGAAAGACAAAGTCCAGTTTGTACATAAACAAAATCGTATTTTAGATTTCATGCTAGCAATTTCATTCACTCCAGACAGAGGTTACACACTTTCAAACAAAGGTAACAATAAGAGGGAATCTTGAGACTTTGGCCCAGAGTTCACCCACCAAGCTGCAAGGGAGTAGGGAGATTGGTCTAGAACTTATAACACTTTAAGCATTTATCATGGGGACTGGACATCAGGGACATAAATCCAAACAATTTCTCATATAACATATACTTAACCACTAAAATAAAACAGACATACTAAGAAATGTGCTCTCATAAACAAATCCACAAAGCTAAAACACAAACATGTATTCACAAGTAGACAACTTGGAAATATATATATATCATGATATGAAGCAAAATACTTTCTGGTTTTTCTTAAAAATGAGACTAATTCAAGTCATTCACTAGATTTATCCACTTAGGCAGTTTCAACAACAAGTTATCCCCATACATGTTTATCCTATAATTGATCATCAAAATGAAGACAAAGCAACTTGTAATAAATCAATATCAGCACACATAGGAACTAAACAAGTTCAAAACAAGATTTGGGGATCCAGAACCATCTCATAAAACAGTACAAAATGTTAAACAAGTAAATATTCTTATCCCGTGCATTAACCAAGTTCAGATTTAATACTTGCCTATAGCAAATCTTTTATTACACTGCCTTATATTCAAACATGCAGGGGGTGGACATAACTAGACAAATTTGTAACCATACTTGCTAAAATGTACAATAATAAGTAAGCATCTGTTCTTTAGCTGATTCAGTAAATGCATGAAAACACTAACAACCGTATCATTTAATACTCAAACAGATAGGCATGATATGTGGTGACTTTAGGAAAAATTATATGTTAACAGGGAGACAAAGTGATCATTCAAGGTACATTACGGATATGTGAGGCTATAGATTTCAAAAATATACCCTCACATGTTCAATCTACATCAAGTATAGTGACCTTACATAATTTCTGCAGCCTAGATTTAGCTATAACACATTACAAATTTCATACCGAATAACTTAAAATCACAGAAGCAGATTACATATGGCTAAATAAACCTCAGACCAGGTTCCGAATCAAATAGGTAACTTGCAGATGAACAACATTTGTCCTAAACAAAAAACAACATGCATTTACTTCAGCCAAACAGTCAACACATAATGGTTATAACCAATTTTAAACATATCAAACTGATTCATGGATAATTTAATCATAAATACCATAACTTGATATAGTCATATAAGATTAATCTTAGTTTACATTAACGGAACAGATCGTTATAGACCTTATCAGTGGTTCGTATGTAACTGAACATGTTTAACAACACATTGAGTGATCCTAAACACCCTCATTGAACCAAAACATGTTTATCAAATAGCCGAAGCAAACATATATAGGCATTATCATTAATCAGACATGTTTATCAAACATAAGAACACGTCATAGAAATGAAATAAACAAGAAATTAAATCTGGAAGCGTATTTACCTTCTCCGGGTGGCGAACCGAGGCGTCGTCTCGAGTCGTCGAGTCAGCTCGGAGGTGTTTTGGGTGTTGCGACTGAAGCGAAGTGAATGCTTAGTGTTTTCAGATTTGAATCAATGCTAGAAAATAAAAATGCGCTTTGAAGTCGATTCTTTCTGATTTTTCTGAGCTCCTTCAAAGTTTTCAATTGAAACTTGTTCTCGGCTTTTTCAAGGAGAAAAAAACTATCTCAAACACAACCAGATGGTTGTATTTATAGCCCAAAATTCAGAGCCTTCAACAGCTTCTTCAAGAAGCTCTTCATTTTGAATTTTGAATTTTGAATTCAAAAGAGTGGGGAAACGTGTGACATTTGACAGATGAGGTGATGGACATGTTGAGAAATCTTGCTTTCTCAGTCTGATTTGAGGAGAAGAAACGTTGGGACAGAGAAGAGGATACGTTCCTCTGGATTGAACTTCGAACGACTAGAATCCGAGTATTATCCACTGAATCGAGGAGATGAAAGGTCCAATAGATTGCCAGACCTTCATGCATACCTTGATTCAATGGTTAAAAAAAAAATTCATGATTCCAGGTGATTCAGAAAAGGAGACGGGTTGCAGGTGATGAGATGGGTTCGATGGGTAAGGTCCACGCGCGATGTCGGGGTGAACGGGCGATCGTGGTGGCGTCGGCGACGTGGGTTATCCGTGGTAAAGGTGGTGTTGGTGTGGTGGTGGGCAAAGGGGGGAGGGTAAAGGGACGTCGTTTATGGGTTTAATCGAGGATGGGGCTGAAACGGCGTGATCGCGGGTCATTGGGTTTGGAAATATTTGGTACATTGGGTTTGGAAATTAAAATAAGAAGGATTGGGCTAATTAGTTTTGAAATTGAGGAATTGCCGCATACTGGGAAAAAAATATAGGGAGAATGGGAATGAGGGGTCTAAATGTGGGGAGGTTTAAATAGTGAAATTAATTCAATTCTCCCAATTAATTAAAAAACGCGTCTTTCGTTTTTGATTAATTTAAAAATGCACACACACATAAATTATGGTACAAAGGAATTAATTTAAGTAGAAAATATAATATTTATATAATGGAAATGATTAATTTGATAATTGGTGAAAATATTAAGAGAAAATCAATCACCAATGCCGATGCCAAAATATTAAAATTACTTTACTTATATTTTAATTATAAAAAATGTAATGCCCGATATTTTAAAATTATGCGATAATTAGTGAAGAATATTAAAACTACTCATTTTTTGACAATTTTCAAGACTGAGAAGCATAGTAAAATTAATTGGAGATAAAAAGACGATCTAAATGAAATGTTCAGTAAAGACGAGACAAAATTGGGTGTCAACAGCTTGTCCCTCTTTGACTGAAGACGATGAAAGAGTTTTCGGACAAAGACGTTGACTCGTAGCCAATTTTGTCTTACTTGTCAAAAAAAATCAGGAAATGCAAGGGCAAAAGGAACTTTATCATGAAGAAAAGGGGATCTCTGATGCTAGGAACTTGAGCGTAAAACTGGTGCTGATTCAATATTTATCCCAGTGTCGAATCATGATGACACTGGATTGCTTGTGATGCTAGAAAAATTAAGGCAGGCAGACGCTGATTCAAAATTTTGTCCCAGTGTCGAATTATGATGACACTGGGTTGCTGTGATGCTGAAAAATTAAAGCAGGGCGGATGCTGATTCAAAATTTTGTCCCAGTGTCGAACTACGATGACACTGGGTTCTGTGGCGCTAGAAAATTAAAACCAAAGCGGGAGCAGATTTAAAATTTGTCCCAGTGTCGAATTCTGATGACACCGAGTGCGTCGCTGGATGCGGAAAATTAAGGCGTATGCGACGCGGATTCAAAATTTTGTCCCAGTGTCGAATTATGATGACACTGGGTTGCTGTGATGCTGATTCAAAATTTTGTCCCAGTGTCGAATTATGATGACACTGGGTTGCTGTGATGCTGATTCAAAATTTTGTCCTAGTGTCGAATTATGATGACACTGGGTTGCTGTGATGCTGATTCAAAATTTGTCCCAGTGTCGAATTATGATGACACTGGGTCATCAAGGCGAGCAGATCTTGTAGGAGAGCGGATCGACATTCGATGTACAAATTGCTTCGGTTCGCCGTAAGAGATAGTTCCACGTTGTGCTCCCACTCCTGTAAATTACGGTTCCTGTAGGCTAAAACATTAATAAAAATTAGTGCATAACTGTTAAGACAAAAAAAAATGATAAAGCATGAACATATGAGAAATGTGATCATGTGAGAAAAGATGTCGTCCTAAGTAGACGTAGTTGCATATGCTGAGATGAAATGACCGTCGTTGCATAGATGAACTGTTGATGAAGCCGTTGCATAGGCATAATGAAATAACGTCGTTGCATAAACGTTATATGAATGTCGTCGTTGCATGGACGAAATGCAGAGGTCATCGTTGCATAGATGAACTGTTGATGAAGCCGTTGTATAGGCATAATGAAAGGGACATCGTTGCATAGACGTGATGCAGAGATCATCGTTGCATAGATGAACTGTTGATGAAGCCGTTGCATAGGCATAATAAAAAGGGACGTCGTTGCATAGACGTGATGCAGAGATCATCGTTGCATAGATGAACTGTTGATGAAGTCGTTGCATAGGCATAATAAAAAGGACGTCGTTGCATAGACGTGATGCAGAGATCATCGTTGCATAGATGAACTGTTGATGAAGCCGTTGCATAGGCATAATGAAATAACGTCGTTGCATAGACGTGATGCAGAGATCATCGTTGCATAGATGAATTGTTGATGAAGCCGTTGCATAGGCATAATAAAAGAGACGTCGTTGCATAGACGTGATGCAGAGATCACTGTTGCATAGATGAATTGTTGATGAAGTCGTTGCATAGGCATAATGAAAGGGACGTCGTTGCATAGACGTGATGCAGAGATCATCGTTGCATAGATGAACTGTTGATGAAGTCGTTGCATAGGCATAATGAAAGGGACGTCGTTTCATAGACGTGATGCAGAGATCATCGTTGCATAGATAAACTGTTGATGAAGACGTTGCATAGGCATAATGAAAGGGACGTCGTTGCATAGACGTGATGCAGAGATCATCGTTGCATATATGAACTGTCGATGAAGCCGTTGCATAGGCATAATGAAAGGGACGTCGTTGCATAGACGTGATGCAGAGATCATCGTTGCATAGATGAACTGTTGATGAAGCCGTTGCATAGGCATAATGAAAGGGACGTCGTTGCATAGACGTGATGCAGAGATCATCGTTGCATAGATGAACTATTGATGAAGCCGTTGCATATGCATAATGAAAGGGACGTCGTTACATAGACGTGATCCAGAGATCATCGTTGCATAGATGAACTGTCGATGAAGCCGTTGCATAGTCATAATGAAAGGGACGTCGTTGCATAGACGTGATGCAGAGATCATCGTTGCATAGATGAATTGTTGATGAAGCCGTTGCATAGGCATAATGAAAGGGACGTCGTTGCATAGACGTGATGCAGAGATCATTGTTGCATAGATGAACTGTCGATGAAGCCGTTGCATAGACATAATGAAAGGGACGTCGTTGCATAGACGTGATGCAGAGATCATCGTTGCATAGATGAACTGTTGATGAAACCGTTGCATAGGCATAATAAAAGAGACGTCGTTGCATAGACGTAATGTAAGGGTATGATCCTTGTGGGGCCGATCTGTGATGTAGAAATTCCTTGTGAATCAAATAATAAGTGTTGGAAACTCCCTTGTTTCTATCAAATCTGAAGACTGCCGATGTTTCCCAAATCTATAAATTTCTCCCTGCAGCGAATCCTTGAATTTCAACCCAAATACGAAGATTGTGAACTTTCAATTGTACGAGATCGAATCCTGTGCAGACCGCTTGTCGACTTTAATCATATGAGTGTATTTCGTCACACGTGAAGCAAAATAGGGAGTTTTCAAATAGTGGGACCGAAGCCGATTTAGGCCGCCTACGTATCTGTTACACCCCGTAAGTTCAGGACATGTGTAAGTGAATGTACGTAAGGAGCACAAGACTTGGAATTAGTGCGAAAGGAAGGATTGTTTTTTCGACGGAAAGTCTTCCGGACGTCGGAAAGGAAAAATGTTCGTTGTTGAGAATTGGATTCTCAAAATGTATTATTTGTAAAGTATAGAACTTTTTATTATTATGGAAATTTATTTTGTTCGGATTTGGTCACGTGGGGCCCACCCGAGGAATTTTACGTTTTGTGGGGCCCACGAGGGTTACGGAATTTTATGGACGAATGAGAGGGAGACACGTGGCACCCCCACAAGGTCTTGGTCGAAATTAGAGTGAGGGTAAAATGGTCATTGACCACCTTGGAAGATTTGTCTTGCTAGCTTGACATTATTGACTAGTCAACTTGCCACTTAGGCTTGATCCATGTGATTTTAAATCCTAACCACTCATGTGTTGCAATCTTAACCCTCCAATGTGTTATATATATCCTACTAGTGCAAGACTTGGCATTTTCTACACTTAGAAAAAATTAGAACCCTTAGAGAGAGAAGTGAAGCTCTCGGCTTTCATGTTATTCCCACACAAAAATTTTATAGTTTTGATCCACTAGCCACAAGACTTTAACCCAATGTCCCTAGGGGTATTGTAAGGATATCTCAATAGAAAGATTTGGAAAAACGTATTTTTACGTTAGTCGCAGCGGAAACTAAGGGAGTTCTTCAACTTTGAAGTTGGAACTTGAAGATGGGTTCTTCATAGGCCTCAAGGAGTGCTTGAGCGGATTGGAGCTTAAGGAAAGGAGCTAAGAATTGCTAAGGCGCGACTTTGGATCTTGGAAATTTTAAGGGCTTGGAAAGGTATAAATTTTGTCGCTTTAGTAGTTAAGACTTACTTATTGTCAGAGCTATGGATTTTAGCAAGCATTTGTTATATTGTATGAAGTTTGATAAGTATTTTGACTATTGAAACCCTAATCCTAAATCTAGCATGTTTAGCTTTAAGATTGGAATTCAAGTTGGTTATTAGTTTAAGTCGTCGCATGTTGAATAAAGAAGGAAATTGTAGTTGTTGATGTTGTCATGACTAAATAACATGTTGACCTAAGAACTTGGAATTTGGAAAAGGGTTGGAAAAGACTTAGTGATGTTGGTTGTATGTTGGCCGAGAATGGCTAGTGAAGTATATTACTATTTCGTATGAATTATGGGCGAATTTTACACGTAGTGTAAGGCGTGTAATCCCCTTTGTTTGGTTGTTGTTTGGAGCCTTAAATGTGGCTTGTTGGTTATTGTATTCGGCCTTGAAAAAGGTGGCAAAGTGAGTAGAAATAAAGGAAGTGCTGCCCGATTTTCCGTAGAATTAGAGACTAAGTACTTAGTATTATTCTACATAGAGACTAGAAGTTGATAGCCTTGTTGTGACCATTATAGGTTGACACTTACGTACGGCGTATTCGGCTTAGCTTGTGGATTTAGCCGAAAAGGTATGTGAACTATCTCCTCTTCTAGCATGATTCCTTAGAATAAAGAAAGTAAGTTCTACTCCTTGAATGATCCATTCCTTGCTTGTATTTGTATTGCCTAAAATAGAATTTGTTCTATGTACTTCCTTGAGTGTACCTTGATGTTTAAATTGTAAGTTGTAGAATCCATTTTCTTGATGAAGTTTGGGTTCTTAAAAGTGAAGGTATTTTTCTTAAAGTACATAGAGACTTAAAAAGGAAGTGGTTTCCAAATCTTTTGGCTAGTGCCTTGTTCTAAAACCTAAAGGTCATTATAATGACTTTAGGGGAGTCAAATGAGTGATTTACTTATTTGATTTAAAAGAGGAGAAATGACATGATTTAAGAGAAGTAACTTGCGTTAAGGGTGAAGTTACTTGAGGTTTAAAAAGTAGAAGAAAACTTGTTTTCTAACTATTAAGAGACTCAAGTATTTTGAAAGTTAAGAACTTGATTTGTAAGTATGTGATACTTGGTTTTCATTGTATAAGTCTCTTGGTTATTGAAGGAATGGATACGTCTAAAACCATAAAGGGTTATAACGGCTTTATGGGAAGTTGGTTATAACGGCTTTATGGAAGGTTTAGAAAGTTGTCTATTTTGATTAAATCGCATAAGTTGCCTAGATTGTGAAAATTTGGAGTTACTTGATTTCAAGCTTTGAAATGAGTTTTCTAAAAGTGTAGTAACTTACTTTGAAAAATAGACACGCCTTGATACTACTGTTAGTATCTTGGGGCTTTACATAGAAAGGAGTCTTTTATAAAGGAATGTACGTACGTAGTACTTTGGCTTGATAAATTGAGGATTTGTCTAAGTGTGCCTTGATAAGTACTTTGACTTGTTAAAAGAGAATTATTCTATGTATGCCTTGATTAAGTACTTTGGCTTGATAAATTGAGGATTTGTCTAAGTGTGCCTTGATAAGTACTTTGACTTGTTAAAAGAGAATTATTCTATGTATGCCTTGATTAAGTACTTTGGCTTGATAAATTGAGGATTTGTCTAAGTGTGCCTTGATAAGTACTTTGACTTGTTAAAAGAGAATTATTCTATGTATGCCTTGATTAAGTACTTTGGCTTGATAAATTGAGAATTTGTCTAAGTGTGCCCTGATTAGTACTTTGGCTTGATAAATTGAGAATTTGTCTAAGTGTGCCTTGATAAGTACTTTGGCTTGTTAAATGAGAACTATTCTATTTGTGCCTTGATAAGTACTTTGGCTTGGTTAATTGAGAATTAACCTATGTGTGCTGCTGATAGCCTTTGAGTACAAGTATTATGTTTTATTATGTTGCCGCGACTCTCGGTTGGAGGGCCGACTGTCTTGTTATAAGTTACATGGACGTACCGACAGTGATGTGGGATTCCACGTATGCTTCCGTTATTGTAATCGGGTTAAATTCGGATTTTTATAAAAGACATGGTTGTGCTTGTGGTCTTGTTTGATGGTCACGAGATAGGGTAAGAGTATAAATGGCGGGCCCCCAAGACGTTATACCACCTCCTCCGGGTAAGAGTATTAGTGAGGTAAACCCCAAGACGCTGTACCACCGCTATGTGTGTTGCTCGACGGTTGAGATAGGGTAAGAGTATAAATGAGGGCAAGCCCCAAGACGTTATACCACCTTCTCCGTGGTAAGAGTATAAGTGAGGTAAACCCCAAGATGCTATACCACCGCTTTACCACCTTCTCCGTGGTAAGAGTATAAGTGAGGTAAACCCCAAGATGCTATACCACCGTGGGACTTGAGGTTATATTATATCATGGACTACCGCGGTGAGGAAGGATTCCACGCATGATTGATATTATGGGCGTGAGACCCACGGTTATGTTTTAGTAACGACTTTGAGGGTACGCGCCCTCGATCGATATGATTGTTATGTATTGTGAATCGTAATTTGATTATCATACATGTCTCTGCTTTGTTAGATCGTTATGATTTGTTTACGATTTTCAGTTCACATACTTGGTACATTCTTCGCATCGACCTCCTTCGGGCCGCGTTCACGCCGCAGTGTAGTACGCTGTTTGGTGATCGGCAGTGTAGATCCTCGCCGTGGTTTTTGGATAGCTCCCTTTGTTCGAGTTTATCATTTTGGTATAGTTCCATCAAGCAGCTTTTGTACATTTATGGGTACGGCGGGCCTTGTCCGTCATAGTTGATTTAACTCCTGAGGTCCGTATTCATATGTGGATTGGACTCATGTACGGTATATTGTCTTTTGTTTATGTATATATGGCGGCCTTTGTCGGCTTTGCCCTTGCACGCACGCTTGTTTTAAAAGAAAAAAAAGAGGTGTTATTTCATCCATGATCTACTTGTATTGTTAGGTAGAAGGTGCCTGTAGGCACCGCCACGCCCGGTTCGGTCGTGACAGAGTGGTATCGTGAGCAACGATCCTCGGAATGTTTACGCACCGTGTCTAGTAGAGTCTTGATTATCGGTGTGTTGCGCCACACCCATAAACAGTGAGGCTACAGGACATTTAGGAGTTGGTTTCTATTCTTCTCACTCTAAGATCGTGCCATAGAGCCGTGTTAGTAAGAAAATTCCTCTCCGACGTATTGTTGTGTTCTGATTATGCCTCCAGGAGGCGCGCCGCCAGAGGGCAAAGGAGTAGCAAGAGCTACTAGTCAGACTCAGAGAGTTGATAGGGCTTATGCCCAGGGTATACCGGATGTTGTTCCGCAGTCGGCAAGTTCTTCTGCGCCAGGTTTTGAGGCCTCAGCACCAGAGCCTCCAGTTTCTCGGTTATGAGAAGACTATAGGGTCATGAGGGAAGCAGTTATGTTATTGACCAAGATAGCGGTGCTAGCCGTTGTAAGTGATAGTACCCCAGAGGTAGGGATACTTTGATTAGTAAAGTGAGAAGTAAGAACGTTGACAAGAATGATAGGTGAACTGAGACTATAGTTGTATAAAGTTCACAAGTTGTAATTGCCCCCTGACAGTGTAAGACCGTTAGGGAAGATTGTGCAGTAGGAATACTTTGGCATATGAGACGACCTCCAATAAATAGGGGATAGGGTAAGAAGTACCTTGAGATAAGAGAAAGATTTATTTCAGACTAAGAATGAGAAGTTAAGTGTGACGATGAGTCGGGTTATGGACTCATTACGGGTCAGCCGGTAGTATGGAATGGGGTGATGTCAGTTAGAAAGGGTCCCGTTATGTGATAGGGTCCCGAGGATGCAAGGCCCAAGTTTAGTTAATTGTGGTACGAGTTTGTGGATGCGTTCCACCGGAACTAGGTCGTAAGGACCGAGAAGAGCCTTAACGGGAAAGTAAGTAATAATATGGCTAAGTTTGGATAGTAACTCCAAGGATTGGAGAACAGAAACAAAATTTGAGATTTTGTACGTGTACTAGATGAGTTTGAAAGTACGAGAAAGTATGACAAGTAAGGAAAGAAAGGAACCTTTAAGGATCCCGTGTTTGGGAAGACTGTAACCTTTGAGTTTTGTGAGAAGGGACCACGGACGGAAGGTCCATTATTATGTTTACGTATGTTAGGCGATGGCCAGGTGTGGCATCGTTAGTCTTGTGCAGTTTTGATTGGTAAGCATATTATAGAGTTTATGCCGGAATTTATATAGCTTGACAACCGACTAAGAACATTCGGGGACGAATGTTTCTAAGGGGGGAAGAATGTTACACCCCGTAAGTTCAGGACATGTGTAAGTGAATGTACGTAAGGAGCACAATACTTGGAATTAGTGCGAAATGAAGGATTGTTTTTCCGACGGAAAGTCTTAGGACGTCGGAAAGGAAAAATGTTCGTTGTTGAGAATGGATTCTCAAAATGTATTATTTGTAAAGTATAGAACTTTTTATTATTATGGAAATTTATTTTGTTCGATTTGGTCACGTGGGCCCACCCGAGGAATTTTACATTTGTGGGGCCCACGAGGGTTACTAATTTTATGGACGAATGAGAGGAGACACGTGGCACCCCACGGTCTTGGTCGAAATTAGAGTGAGGGTAAAATGGTCATTGACCACCTTGGAAGATTTGTCTTGCTAGCTTGACATTATTGACTAGTCAACTTGCCACTTAGGCTTGATCCATGTGATTTTAAATCCTAACCACTCATGTGTTGCAATCTTAACCTCCAATGTGTTATATATATCTTACTAGTGCAAGACTTGGCATTTTCTACACTTAGAAAAATTAGAACCCTTAGAGAGAAGTGAAGCTCTGGCTTTCATGTTATTCCCACACAAAAATTTTATAGTTTTGATCCACTAGCCACAAGACTTTAACCCAATGTCCCTAGGGTATTGTAAGGATATCTCAATAGAAAGATTTGGAAAAACGTATTTTTACGTTAGTCGCATGGCGGAAACTAAGGGAGTTCTTCAACTTTGAAGTTGGAACTTGAAGATGGGTTCTTCATAGGCCTCTAAGGAGTGCTTGGAGCGGATTGAGCTTAAGGAAAGGAGCTAAGAATTGCTAAGTAGCGACTTTGGATCTTGGAAATTTTAAGGGCTTGGAAAGGTATAAATTTTGTCGTTTTAGTAGTTAAGACTTACTTATTGTTGTAGCTATGGATTTTAGCAAGCATGTGTTATATTGTATGAAGTTTGATAAGTATTTTGACTATTGGAACCCTAATCAGAAATCTAGCATGTTTAGCTTTAAGATTGGAATTCAAGTTGGTTATTAGTTTAAGTCGCCGTGTTGAATAAAGAAGGAAATTGTAGTTGTTGATGTTGTCTATGACTAAATAACATGTTGACCTAAGAACTTGGAATTTGGAAAAAGGTTGGAAAAGACTTAGTGATGTTGGTTGTATGTTGGCGAGAATGGCTAGTGAAGTATATTACTATTTCGTATGAATTATGGGCGGAATTTTACATGTAGTGTAAGGCGTGTAATCCCCTTTGTTTGGTTGTTGTTTGGAGCCTTAAATGTGGCTTGTTGGTTATTGTATTCGACCTT
This sequence comes from Przewalskia tangutica, assembly GCA_029844215.1. Taxonomy (NCBI): domain Eukaryota; kingdom Viridiplantae; phylum Streptophyta; class Magnoliopsida; order Solanales; family Solanaceae; genus Przewalskia; species Przewalskia tangutica. The sequence continues at coordinate 48,464,381 of CM056724.1, read as the reverse complement.
GAAAAAGGTGGCAAAGTGAGTAGAAATAAAGGAAGTGCTGGCCGATTTTCCGTAGAATTAGAGACTAAGTACTTAGTATTATTCTACATAGAGACTAGAAGTTGATAGCCTTGTTGTGACCATTATAGGTTGACACTTCTACGTACGGCGTATTCGGCTTAGCTTGTGGATTTAGCCGAAAAGGTATGTGAACTATCTCCTCTTCTAGCATGATTCCTTAGAATAAAGAAAGTAAGTTCTACTCCTTGAATGATCCATTCCTTGCTTGTATTTGGATTGCCTAAAATAGAATTTGTTCTATGTACTTCCTTGAGTGTACCTTGATGTTTAAATTGTAAGTTGTAGAATCCATTTTCTTGATGAAGTTTGGGTTCTTAAAAGTGAAGGTATTTTCTTAAAGTACATAGAGACTTAAAAAGTGGTTTCCAAATCTTTTGGCTAGTGCCTTGTTCTAAAACCTAAAGGTCATTATAATGACTTTAGGGGAGTCAAAGGAGTGATTTACTTATTTGATTTAAAAGAGGAGAAATGACATGATTTAAGAGAAGTAACTTGCGTTAAGGGTGAAGTTACTTGAGGTTTAAAAGGTAGAAGAAAACTTGTTTTCTAACTATTAAGAGACTTGAAGTATTTTGAAAGTTAAGAACTTGATTTGTAAGTATGTGATACTTGGTTTTCATTGTATAAGTCTCTTGGTTATTGAAGGAATGGATACGTCTAAAACCATAAAGGGTTATAACGGCTTTATGGGAAGTTGGTTATAACGGCTTTATGGAAGGTTTAGAAAGTTGTCTATTTTGATTAAATCGGCATAAGTTGCCTAGATTGTGAAAATTTGGAGTTACTTGATTTCAAGCTTTGAAATGAGTTTTCTAAAAGTGTAGTAACTTACTTTGAAAAATTGACACGCCTTGATACTACGGGTGTTAGTATCTTGGGGCTTTACATAGAAAGGAGTCTTTTATAAAGGAATGTACGTACGTAGTACTTTGGCTTGATAAATTGAGGATTTGTCTAAGTGTGCCTTGATAAGTACTTTGACTTGTTAAAAGAGAATTATTCTATGTATGCCTTGATTAAGTACTTTGGCTTGATAAATTGAGGATTTGTCTAAGTGCCTTGATAAATACTTTGACTTGTTAAAAGAGAATTATTCTATGTATGCCTTGATTAAGTACTTTGGCTTGATAAATTGAGGATTTGTCTAAGTGTGCCTTGATAAGTACTTTGACTTGTTAAAAGAGAATTATTCTATGTATGCCTTGATTAAGTACTTTGGCTTGATAAATTGAGAATTTGTCTAAGTGTGCCCTGATTAGTACTTTGGCTTGATAAATTGAGAATTTGTCTAAGTGTGCCTTGATAAGTACTTTGGCTTGTTAAATGAGAACTATTCTATTTGTGCCTTGATAAGTACTTTGGCTTGGTTAATTGAGAATTAACCTATGTGTGCTGCTGATAGCCTTTGAGTACAAGTATTATGTTTTATTATGTTGCCGCGACTCTCGGTTGGAGGCATTTGTCTTGTTATAAGTTACATGGACGTACCGACAGTGATGTGGGATTCCACGGGTATGCTTCCGTTATTGTAGTACTGGGTTAAATTCCCGGATTTTTATAAAAGACATGGTTGTGCTTGTGTCTTGTTTGATGGTCGGTCGAGATAGGGTAAGAGTATAAATGAGGGGCAAGCCCCAAGACGTTATACCACCTCCTCCAGGGTAAGAGTATTAGTGAGGGGTAAACCCCCAAGACGCTGTACCACCTGCTTTATGTGTTGTTTGACGGTTGAGATAGGTAAGAGTATAAATGAGGGGCAAGCCCCAAGACGTTATACCACCTTCTCCAGGGTAAGAGTATAAGTGAGGGGTAAACCCCCAAGATGCTATACCACCTGCTTTACCACCTTCTCCAGGGTAAGAGTATAAGTGAGGGGTAAACCCCCAAGATGCTATACCACCGGTGGGACTTGAGGTTATATTATATCATGGACTGCCGGCAGTGAGGAAGGATTCCATGGGCATGATTGATATTATGGGCGTGAGACCCATGGTTATGTTTTAGTAACGACTTTGAGGGCATGCGTCCTTGACTGGATATGACTGTTTATGTATTGTGAACTGTAATTTGATTATCATACATGTCTCCTGTTTTGTTAGACTGTTATGATTTGTTTACGATTTTGATTCACATACTTGGTACATTCTTCGCATCGACTCTTCGGGCTGCGTTCATGCCGCAGGTGTAGGTACGCTGTTTGGTGATCGGCAGGTGTAGGATCCTGCTCAGGGTTTTTGGATAGCTCCCTTTGTTCAGGAGTTTATCATTTTGGTATAGTTCCATCAGTACATGCTTTTGTACATTTATGGGTGCAGCGGGCCTTGTCCGTCATAGTTGATTTAACTCCTAAGTGCAGTATTCATATGTGGATTGGACTCGTACGGTATAGTGTCTTTTGTTTATGTATATATGGCAGCCTTGTCGCTTTGCTTTGCACGCACGTTTGTTTTAAAAGAAAAAAAGAGGTGTTATTTGATCCATGATCTACTTGTATTGTTAAGGTAGAAGGGTGCCTGTGTAGGCACGATCCACGACCGGTTCGGTCGTGACGAGATCCCCATGAGGAATCAGTCGTAGCGTAGTTCATTAAAAGTAGAGGGGATTATGAGGTTTTCTAAAATATGACCGAAGCCGATGTAGGCCGCCTACGTATCCCCCCGAGGGAATCAGGTCATAACGTAGTTCAGATTACAAAAGTGGAATGACAGAATTTTCTGAGAGTGTGACCGAAGCCGATATGGCCGCCTACGTATCCCCACCGAGGGAATCAGGTCATAACGTAGTTCCAAATACAAATAATTGATAACTTTTACAAAATATGAAAGAAAAGCATTACATGGAAAAATCCTAGACATAGTATATTTTCAGAGCATCTGCGTTGATTGCTTTCGGCCATATCTCACCGTCCATTTCAGCTAAGATCAATGCTCCTCCGGTTAGTACTCGATGAACCATGTAGGGTCCTTGCCAGTTAGGTGCGAACTTTCCTTTAGCTTCACTTTGATTCGGAAATATGCGTTTCAAAACCAATTGTCCCGACTTGAATAACCTCGGCCTTACCTTCTTGTTAAAAGCTCTAGCCATTCTGTTCTGATAAAGCTGTCCGTGACATACTGCAGTCAACCTTTTCTCATCAATCAACATCAATTGTTCACACCGACCCTGTATCCATTCGGCTTCGCTCAACTCGGCTTCTTGGATAATTCTCAACGATGGTATTTCTACCTCCGGTAGCACCGCTTCGCTCCATAAACCAAAGGTATGGCGTGGCCGGTAGAAGTCTGAATTGTGGTGCGATAACCCAAAAGTGCGAAAGGCAAATGCTCATGCCAATGTTTGTAATTATCAACCATCTTCCGCAATATCCTCTTAATGTTTTTGTTGGCTGCTTCTACTGCTCCATTCATCTGAGGTCGTCACGAGTGGAATTGCGGTGAGTGATCTTAAAATTCCCACATATCTCACGCATCAAGTTACTGTTGAGATTGGCTCCGTTATCTGTTACAATTGACTCAGGAATTCCAAATCGGCAAATGATGTTGTTGCGCACGAAATCAACCACTACCTTCTTCGTTCTGGTTTGTATGTGAAGCTTCCACCCACTTTGTGATGTAATCGATTGCCACCAAAATGAATCTGTGCCCGTTGGATGCTGTGGGCTCAATAGGACCAATAACGTCCATCCCCCAAGCTGCAAACGGCCAAGGGGAATTTGTTACGTTGAGCTCATTCGGAGGTACACGGATCATATCGCCGTGAATCTGACATTGATGACGTTTTTGCACGAAACGACAACAACTGTCTCCATGGTCATCCAAAAGTATCCTCGTCAGAGAATTTTCTTTGCCAAAGTAAAACCATTCATATGGGGCCAAAGTACCTCCGTGTATTTCTTCAACCAACTTATTCGCCTCCTGGGCGTCGATGCATCTTAACAAACCTAAATCTGGAGTCCTCCGATAAAGGATTTCCCCGTTTAGGAAGAAATGGTTTGCTAACCTCCGTAGTGTCTTCTTTTGAATGGTAGTCATGCCTTCCGGATATTCGTTGACCTGAAGATACCTATTAACGTCGTGGTACCACGGTTTTCCATCTGATTCTTCGTCTATGTGGAGACAATAAGCTGGTTGGTCCAACAAATCCACTTTGATAGGATCAATGTAATTCTTATCCGGATGCTGGATCATAGAGGAAAGAGTTGCCAGAGCATTGGCAAATTCGTTCTGAGCTCGTGGGATATGCTTGACTTCTATCTTGACGAATTTTTTGCACAATTCTTTGACACAGTGCAGGTAAGGGAGTATCTTCCTGTTCTTGGTGGCCCAATCTCTCAGACGATGAATTAATAGATGCGAATCACCGATAACCAATAACTCTTGTATATTCATGTCGATACCATTCGAGTCCAAGTATGCAAGCTTCAGATACGCCATTGTTATTAGTGCATGGAAATCGAGTTTTGAAATTGGGTAATCTCGACTCGATTCGGAAACCAAAACCGCTCCGACTCCAACTTCTTTGAAGTTTACGGCTCCATCAAAAAACAATCTCCAACCTGGATAATCCTCAGAGATATCTTCTCCGATAAATAATACCTCCTCGTCCGGAAAATAAGTCTGGAGAGGCATGTATTCCTCATCCACGGGATTTTCTGCAAGATGATCGGCTAGTGCTTGCCCTTTGATGGCCTTTTGAGTGACGTATATGATGTCAAATTCACTTAGCAAGATTTGCCACTTTGCTAGCTTCCCGGTAGGCATGGGCTTCTGCAGGATGTATTTGAGCGGGTCCATCCTTGAGATGAGGTAAGTAGTGTATGCAGACAAGTAATGTCTAAACTTTTGAGCTACCCAAGTCAGAGCACAACAAGTGCGTTCGAGCAGAGTATACCGGGCTTCATACGGCGTGAACTTCTTGCTCAAGTAATAAATAGCCTGCTCTTTCTTTCCCGTTTCATCATGTTGCCCCAACACGCAACCGAATGCATTCTCCAACATAGACAAATACAACAACAAAGGTCTTCCGGGCTCTGGTGGTACCAAAACGGGTGGATTAGACAGATATTCTTTGATCTTATCAAAAGCTTGCTGGCAATCGACTGTCCAATTGGTTGGAGCATCCTTCTTTAGTAGCTTGAATATTGGTTCACATATCACCGTAGATTGAGCTATGAACCTACTGATGTAATTAAGTCGTCCAAGAAAACTCATCACATATTTTCGACTCTTTGGAGGAGGCAACTCTTGGATGGCTTTTATCTTTGAGGGGTCCAATTCAATCCCCCTTCTACTTACAATGAAACCCAATAGCTTCCCGGCAGGGACACCAAAGGCACATTTTGCAGGGTTTAACATCAGATTGTACTTCCTCAGCCGGTCAAAGAACTTCTTCAAATTAGTCAAGTGATCTGACGCCCTTCGTGATTTGATAATAACGTCATCCACGTAGACCTCTATTTCTTTGTGGATCATGTCGTGAAAGATAGTAGTCATGGCTCTCATATAAGTGGCACCCGCATTCTTGAGTCCGAATGGCATAACCCTGTAATAGTATACTCCCCACGGCGTGGTGAACGCTGTTTTTTCTGCATCTTCCTCGTCCATCAGAATTTGGTGGTAACCAGCAAAACAATCGACAAATGATTGCAACTCATGCTTTGCACAATTGTCGATGAGTATGTGGATATTTGGGAGGGGAAAATCATCCTTCGGGCTAGCTTTGTTGAGATCACGATAATCTACACATACTCTTACCTTCCCATCCTTCTTTGGCACGGGCACGATGTTGGCTAACGAGGGGTACTTTGCAACCCGGATGACTTTTGCGTCGAACTGTTTGGACACTTCTTCTTTGACCTTCAAACTCATATCAGGCTTGATCTTTCTTGGCTTTTGCTTTACCGGGAGGCAAGATGGATCAATGGGTAATCTATGTGAAACAATATCTGTACTCAAACCCGACATATCGTCGTAAGACCATGCGAATATGTCGACATATTGCTTCAGCAATTCTACCAAGTCCTCCTTTCGTGCGTCACTTAGATGGACGCTGATTCTTGTTTCCATTACGAATTATGTGTCTCCGTGTTCACTACTGCTTTCATCCAAATTTGGCTTCGGCCTGTTCTCAAAATGCTCTAATTCTTTGACCAAACCTTCTGGTTGTGGGTCCCCCCCATAATCCTCAAAGTCTCGTTCGTTGCTTGGGTTTTGTTTGTTCATTTCACTACATGTCACATTCACATTATCGACAGATTTATTAGCTTGTATGCTGAAAAAGAAAAGAAAGTCATTAAGCAAAACAACAATTTTTATTTTATTTTTTAAAATAGCAAAGCACTGGCGATTTGTCATTTAAGCTTTCAAAAGGAGGCAAAACATATATGAGATTCAGCCTCAATCAATCGCATTGTTTCATAAAAATCTAATACAAGTTCTACCAAGCTTCGGAGAAACATGGCCGGTGCAGTCCAATTTCCTAGACATCTCCGCTTGGCATCCCAAATGGTTGGCGTCTCCTCATGATCATTCGAATCACATTGCAATCTACATCTTCTTCTCGCAACAAAAGGCTTTGAGTCCTTGGCGAGATCGTCAGTATCCTCCTTTTCCGATTCTGGTCGCAAGCTTTGACAAAAGACCGATTCAGTGCGAACAGGCTTAGCAAAGGAACATCTCTTCTTCCGGGAATTTGTTGACGATACCTCTTCGTGAGTGGGCTCATACCCAAGTCCAAAAGTATCACTCTTTGGGCGGTCAATTGGCCTGTTATACCACCTAGATTCAACTGAGGCCTTTACTGGCCGGAAACCATTTCTCAACATTTCTTGGGCTACCATTGTGAGGCCCGAGATAACTCCAACTTTTCAGCTTTGAAACACATACAATCTCCGACGTGGAAGGCCGAACCATCCAACTTATCTACACTTTTGATCGCAGGGATGCGGTTTGCGAGATTACTCCTCTCCATACACAACGATTTCTGATGATTCCAAATAAACTTCAAACTTTGGTGTAGAGTAGTGGATCATACCGCCATGTGTATCCAAGGCCTCCCATCAACAAGTTATAGCAAGTAGAGATATCTAATACGGAATTCCACGATGAATTCCACGTCCCACTTCCAAGATCAAATCAATTTCTCCATGGCGCTCTTACGAGTTAGTGAAACCTTTGACTCGACATGGCTTCCCGAATCTTGTCGACATTCAATCCCAAGGCTTGGAGAGTGGTCGCAGGCATATGTTTACCGCAGAGCCTCCATCTATCAACACTTTAGACACAAATTTATCCACGCGTTTCTTTGTTATGTTCGGAGCCTGGTTATGCCCCAAATCTTGAGAGGCAATTCTTCATCATGGAATGAAATCTTGTTAGTTTCAAATGTGCCCGACTGTGGAGAGTTTCTCATCAGTGGTTTCCCGTGGGACATACACTTCCTTCAATACTTCCAATAATGCCCGCCCATGGGCGGCAGAATTCATCAACAAGGAAAATAAGGATATCTGGGCAGGAGTTTTGTCCAGCTGCTCTATGACAGAGTATTCTTTTGTTGGCATCTTCCTCCAGAATTCTTCCACTTCGGCCTCTGTCACGACCTTCTTCAAAACATTTTCTTTTCTTAGCGCTCCTCGCGCTGCTTCTAACGGGGCATAATATCGTCCAGACCTCGTCAATCCTGCGACGACGACTTCAATGATCTTTTTCCCTCCTTCCCGACTACCTTCTCCGAGTGAATGATTTTGAGGGCCAACTTTTGTTACAACAAATGGTGCCACCATTCGGGATTTTTGAGTGAGCACTTCAACCTCGAATGGTGCTCTTGCTTGTACGGTAATTACTGGAGTGACCAGGGCTGCTGATTCTATTTTTTCCTCCTTCTGGACCGGCACAATGGTCCCTTCTAGACTTTTCTCTTCGCCAAATGTGATCACATTCACCTGGGCGTTGTCGTGATTCGGCAGAGGATTACTGTTCACATTAGGGGAAGCTTCCTTTAGCTGGATGGTCCCATCTTTGATTAGTGCCTCAATTCTGTCTTTGAGGTTGAAACAATCCTCGGTATCATGTCCCGTGATCCCGGAATGGTACATACAACGTTTGTTCACATCATATGACGGAGGTAGAGGATTAGAAATTCTTCCTGGGATCGGTAATATTATGCCCGCAGCCTTTAACCTTTCGAACAGATGGGTTATGGGTTCAGCAAAGAGTGTGTAGGTTTTTGCGGGTCTTCTTTCGAAGTTGGCCCAGGGTCTAGGTGCATTTTGTGGATGTCCGTGTGGTCGGGATGGGTATGTAGGTTGGTTTCGTGGAGGATTTGGATAGGGAGTTGCTCGGGGTGGGCAGTACGTAGGCTGAGTATGGTATACGGGGTAAGGAGCTGGCGAGGGTTGGTAGTATGATGGAGGGTTTTGGTTGTCTTGGCTATAGTGGAAAGGCTGATGGTTCTGCGTGTGCTGGTTGTAGTAGGAGGATTGACAGTTTCGAGTGTGTGGGTTGTAGTAGGAAGGTTGATGGTTTTGATAGTTTGAACGCTGATTTCCACCGTATCCCTGTACCGACATGACAGGAGATGCTCTATCTCTCTTCTTCTTGATTGTTGCGAGCGAATCCGATTGAATTGCTTTACTCGTTGCCTGTAGTGCAGCCAGGTTGGTGATCCTTCCTGTCTTCATACCTTCTTCTATGAAGTCTCCCATTCTCACAACTTCAGAGAAACTCCGCCCTATGACACCTATCATCCTCTCATAATACGCAGGATCTTTCATCGATTGTACAAAGAGGGTGGTCATCTCGCTTTCCGTCATCGGCGGTTGAACTTCGCGCTACGCCTCCATTTCAGGGCAAACTCTCGAAAGGTCTCTGTAGACTTCTTCTCAAGTTTCATCAAATAAAATTTGTCCAAGACCGTATCGGTATTGAACCTAAACCTGTCTACGAAGTCCTGTGCCATTGCGCCCCAATTATGCCATTTTCGCGGATCTTGACCGGTGTACCAATCAAGCGTTTCGCCAGTCAAACTTCTTATAAATAACTTCATGATTATGGCCTGATCCTTACCGACTCCGACCAACTTGTCGCAGTAGGATCTTAAATGTGCTCGGGGGTTGCCCTTCCCATCAAACATATCAAACTTTGGTACCTTATAACCGAGCGGTAGTTCTACATCTGGATGCATGCAGAGGTCTTCATACTCCAAACCCTCATGCCCTTTACTCGTTTGCATGTTCCTGCCGCCTTCAGTTATGGATCTCGGGCCACGTTTTCATCGTTCTTTCCTCGCCTCTCCATTTCTCGTATTGGTCAACCTCCCGGGTGGGGTTTGAACGACAACAAGTTGAGCCACTGCATATACCGGTGGAACATATTGCTTATTGTGGTTGACAATGTGTGCCGCTGGTATGTGCTCTGTAGCCCAATAATGGGGAACGTGTAGGGTATTTTGGATGGGTGGTGGTTGGGGTATATGTGGGGTTGATGAGGATAGAGGGTTATTTTGTGGCTGGCTTCTTTGTGGGCTAGCTGGTTGATTAATGGGCGGTGGATTAGTATGTTGAGGATTGGGGTAATTTGGTGGAAGGTTTTGAGGGTTTCGGGAAGTGCGGTTCGTGGAGCTGTTGTAGTCGTTCTCTGTTCAGGAAATGGAGTGTTGAGACTAATAGACAAATTTGTGAGATTCTGCAATCGTTCCATCTCGGCTTGCATGCTCGCCATCTGCCGTAGTAATTGAGCAAGATACTCATCCTGGGCATTAAGATTTCCCCTCCCTGAATTCTCCGGTTCATCCCTAGGAATAGTGATGAGTCCTAAGCCTGTCTGTTCTGTAATTCCCGAATCGTCCATGTTGCCTGAAGTGTGTGCTTTTGATCTGGTGAAATAAGGGTGATCCGCCAGCTTTAGTCAACACGAATCAACACTTGGGAAAGTAAATAAGTGACCTTCCTCTAAAACATTGAGACAAACCAAATTAGTATTGTTAGTGACTGTAGAATAATATATGCTGGGTAATAATATCAGGCAAATTGTATGAAAGCTGTAAACGCGTCCTAATATGCATAGGGACCTCTTTTAATGCCAGAGGTGGGCCTAAACGACATGTCACGACCCGACCCCGGGACCGCGACTGGTGCCCTACCTGGGCACCCTTACAGGTAAACATCAGAGAAAATCAGCGGAACATACATGAAACTTAAAAATAAAACATCGTAAGTAAAACAACAGGTTAGCCGATAGGGCTACCTTCCTGAACATATATACAAACAACCGAAGCAGTTGCCTCCGTTCTTTTTACAAACTGACCCACAATATGTGACTACAGACCTCTAAGAGTTTTTACATAACAAGCGTATGGACAAGGCCCCGCCGCACGAATAAACATAAGCGTGACAACTCCGAACACCGAGCCATCTCAACTTCTGAACAGGATCCTAAGCTCGCGGATCCACAATCGTACCTAAACTGCGGCATTTAACGCACCCGGGCGGGTCGATAACAACAATGCGAATATAGAATGTAATATAACGTCTGATAAACAAATCATAATCAGATAAAAGAATGACAAGGACAAGTATAAAAATACATACGGATCTGTAGTGTCATTACCACTTATGAACTTAATCGTACCTTATTATCCTTCCCATTCCCAATAAAAGTTATAGTCACGTTCTTACGTACATTATTTAGAAAAGAATCATTAAGTTCATTACCATATAACTTACTTATCTTTCATAACATAGTCAGCCCACTACGGAGGACACGTATACTACCCTACCAACTGGGACGCGATCAAATCACACTAATATCAAAGCATGCGTGGAATCCCCATCATCGGCGACTATTAGTGTAAAATATAACCATGTGACGCGCATGGCATCCCACCTCACCGCTACCGCATACATACACAATACATATATATATATCACGCCCGTGGAATCCCACATCACCGAAGCGATCCAGGTATAATAATACACCAATAGCATACATGAACACCCAGTCCCACCGGTGGTATCGCGTCTTGGGGGTCTACCCCTCACTTATACTCTTACCCAGGAGAAGATGGTAAAGCAGGTGGTATAGAATCTTGGGGTCTACCCTCACTTATACTCTTACCGGAGAAGGTGGTATAACGTCTTGGGACTTGCCTCATTTATACTCTTACCCTATCTCAACCGACCATTATACAAAACAAGCAGGGGGTATAATGTCTTGGGGGTTTACCCCTCACTTATACTCATACCCTGGAGAAGGTGGTATAGCATCTTGGGGGTCTACCCCTCACTTATACTCTTACCCTATCTCAACCGGCCGTCAAACAAACAGAAGTACTACCATGTCTTCTATAAGAATCCGGGAATTTAACCCAAGTACTACAAATAACGGAAGCATACCCGTGGAATCCCACATCACTGTCGGTACGTCCAAGTACTTACAACAAGACAGCCGGCCCTCCAACCGAGAGTCGCGGCATCGCAATAAAACATAATACTTGCACTCAAAGGCTATCACCAGCACACATAGACTAATTCTCAATTAATCAAGCCAAAGTACTTATCAGGGCACAAATAGAATAATTCTCATTTAACAAGCCAAAGTACTTATCAAGGCACATTTAGACTAATTCTCAATTAATCAAGCCAAAGTACTTATCAGGGCACAAATAGAATAATTCTCATTTAACAAGCCAAAGTACTTATCAAGGCACATTTAGACTAATTCTTAATTAATCAAGCCAAAGTACTTATCAAGGCACATTTAGACTAATTCTTAATTAATCAAGCCAAAGTACTTATCAGGGTACAAATAGAATAATTCTCATTTAACAAGCCAAAGTACTTATCAAGGCACATTTAGACTAATTCTTAATTAATCAAGCCAAAGTACTTATCAGGGTACAAATAGAATAATTCTCATTTAACAAGCCAAAGTACTTATCAAGGCACATTTAGACTAATTCTCAATTAATCAAGCCAAAGTACTTATCAGGGCACAAATAGAATAATTCTCATTTAACAAGCCAAAGTACTTATCAAGGCACATTTAGACTAATTCTCAATTAATCAAGCCAAAGTACTACGTACGTACATTCCTTTCAAAAGACTCCCTTCCAAATAAAACTTCCCCGATACTAACAACCGTAGTATTAAGTCCTATCCACCTTTCAAGACAAGTCACAATACCTTTTTAGAAATACAATTTCCGGCTTCTAAATCAAGTGACTTCCTTATTTAAAACCTTAAGCAATTGGTACCTTTAAAACAATTTGCCCTTCCTTAACACAAGTTATTTCTTGATTACTTTATTAGAGAAAACCATTCTCTTAACCTTCCATAAAGCCGTTATAACCAACTTCCCATAACGCCGTTATATTCACTTTATACCTTAGCCAAAAACAATTTCCTATCCAAGGGACTTATACGTTTAAAACGGAACAAGTATCACATACTTTAAAACTCTTCAAGTCCCTTAACTTTAATAAAACTTAAGACATCCTTTATACTTTCAAAGAAGTGAGTTAATCTCCCAACTCACCCGACTTGGCTATTCACAAACTAGTAAAGGATATCAAGGTGTTGTACGTCTACCGTACTACATACGTGCAACTAGTCATGCTCAAAGATAGGAAAAGTTCTACATAGAGTAGATCACACAACTACCTCTTAACTTCTAAGAGTAACAGGAAACATGAAATGATACCACAGGTATATTCCATACATAGAATCATGCCAAAAGAAGGAAGAGGTTCACATACCTCGCGACGATTGTCGACAAGTAGCAAAATGCTCCAAAGTACTTCAACCTTGAGCTATTCCATTCTTCAAGTAGGATACGCTATACTTAGTACTTCAACCTATAATGGTCACCATCGTCCATTAACCTCTTATTTCAAACGTAGAATATTCTAGGTGCTAAGTCGCTAAATTCTACGGAAAATCGGACAAAGACCTCCTTTGTTTTTACTTACTTTTCCACCTTTTCAAGGCGAATACAATAACCAAACAGCCCCAATTGGCTCACAACAATATAGAAGGTAGTTCAATACAATGAAAAACTAAACCCCGATTGGCTCACAACAATTTAGAAAGTAGTCAATACAAATGAAAAACTAACTAAAAGTCCAAATTCGCCACCTTGAGTTCAACCTTACCAATTCTTATCAAATTTCCATTTCAATCCAAATTGGTAGCATAACATGATATCAAGTCGCATTTGATTATAATAACCATAATCTTTAAGTAAGTAACGTCGACGATTTTAATAACGACTAAATTGTAATCCAACTTAACATGGCTTACATACATTTCGAATTTTTCCAAGGCTACAATCAATCCATAATCCTTATAAACTTCAACACATATACTACATACTAGCAACATGTAAAGCTAACAACAAAAATAAATAATCTTGTAACACTTTCAAAGAACAAGATTATACCTCGACGATTCTTAATCCAAATTCCAATCCAAAGTCGCTCCTTAGTAGTCTAGAACCTCTCCAAGACACTTCAATCCGCTCCTTGAAACCCTTAGAACCATACCAACAATTTTCCTTCAAACTTCCCACCAAAACCTAGAAAAGCCATTAGGTTTTCACCTTGACTAATACGAAAACTCTCTTTTTCCGGGATTTTTCTATTGAGATATACTCACAATACACTTAGGAACATTGGGTTAAAGTCTTGTGGCTAATGGACAACAATTGCAAAATTTGTGTGGGAGAACCCTCAATAGCCGAGAGCATGAAGAGAGCAAGAAAAGATGGGAAATTTTTCTAAGTGTTTAAAGCTTGTCTTTCTACTAGTAGTAGGATGAATATATAACACCATCAAGGGCTTAGATAAAAACAAATGTGGTCTAGATGTGGTCAATTATATCAAGCTCCCTTTGACCCTTTGACTTGGTCCATTATTTCAAGCTAACATTTTCCACACTTAGCCTAAATTTTCGTCCAAGACCATTAAGGGGGGGGGGGGTGACACGTGTCGCCCTCCCGCTCGTCGCAATAAAACGTTTTCCGACAATTTCCAAAATTCCGATTAAAAAAAAAATTACTCGTCTCAAACCTTAACCTTTGAGTTCTTACGTACGTCCTTATAAACATATCACGAAATTAGGGTGTAACATTCTTCCCCCCTTAGAAACATTCGTCCCCGAATGTTCTTTCGGAGTCAATCATTATAATTTGCGACATAGTTTCCTTTCACCACCCCGTCATACCAACAATGCCACACATGGCCCTAATACCTTGTACACGCATACTCGTCCATCTTAAGCCCAAAAGAGATTATCTTTACGTACTTCCAACTCATACTAGCATACATACATAACTTCCACACCGATTCTGGCCTCAAATCTTTGGAGTAACTCTATAAAACAATATAAGGCCATTTCCGGCTTTCATGACTGGTGGAACGCGTCCACGAACCCGTAAAACAATTAACTAGACTTGGGCCTAGCGCTCGTGACCCCGTCACGTAGCGGAACTACTACCAACTGATCCCACTCCATTCCAGGATATGGGGAGACCCGTAACAGGTCCTCACCCCGACCCGCCGTCGCACTTAACTCTTATTCTTGGTCCATAATAAATCTTATGGCCCGAGAGAGCCCTATATATCTAAGGTCTCGGCAGTTACCAATATTCTTAGGCTCGCAATTTCCATGCTCCAAGCCTACCTTACCAGTCACCCCGTAACCGGGTACAAAAACTTCTCATAATACCAAAACCATGTTGTCTCGATCACAACAACCATTGCTTACTCTATCCAGACCTCATCCGTATAATTCTCTTAAGCTTACTACACAGCTTAATCTATTAACATGACATTCCGTTAGGTTCCTTAATATGGCTTCAGGGTTCACTACCCTATCGCATGACTCATCTTTTCCCAATTATCTCGAAATAAAACACAAAACCTTAGCGAAAATTCATTAACTATTCCATACCTTCCCGGTATCTAGTTAGTCTTTACCAATTCCTGGTACTCTAAAATCATTCTAGGCAACACGCGTCTGACCCTCAAACATAACTCCGTATAGATGTATGTCACAATACCAACTATACTATAATCATTACCAACACGGATACGCAATCCACATAGTCATTCTGGTCATCGCACGCTTTCTCGTAGCTGCAATCAATGAGAACTCGTTAGGGAGACGACCCTAACAACACGGCTCTATGGCACGATCTCGGAGTGAGAAGAATGGAAACCAATCCTAAATGTCCTGCACCTCACGATTATAGATGTGGTGCACAACACACCGATAATCAAGACTTACTAGACACGATGCGTAGACACTTTCAGAGGACTAATCGCTCGATACCACTTTTGTCACGACCGACCGGATCGCGGTAGTGCCCTACACGGGCACCCTTACTGTAAACATCAAAGAAAATCAGCGAACATACATGAAACTTAAAAATAAAACATCGTAAGTAAAACAAAGTTAGCCGATAGGCTACCTTCACGAACATATATACAAACAACCGAAGCTTGCCGTTCTTTTACAAACCGACCCACGATATGTGACTCTGGACCTAAGAGTTTTTACATAACAAGCGTGGCGGGACAAGGCCCCGCCGCACTGAATAAACATAAACGTGACAACTCGGAACACCGAGCTATCTCAACTTGCTGAACCGGATCCTAAGCTCGCGATCCACAATCGTACCTAAACTGCGGGCATGAACGCAGCCCGAAGGGGTCGATAACAAAAATTGCGAATATAGAACAGAATATAACGCATGCGAAACAAATCATAATCAGCATAAAAGAATGACAAGGACAAGTATAAAAATACATACGGATCTGCCGTGTCATTACCACTTATGAACTTAATCGTACCTTATTATCCTTCCCATTCCCAATAAAAGTTATAGTCACATTCTTACGCACATTATTTAGAAAAAGAATCATTAAGTTCATTACCATATAACTTACTTATCTTTCATAACATAGTCCGCCCACTACGGAGGGACACATATACTACCCTACCAACTGGGACGCGATCAAATCACACTAATATCAAAGCATGCCCGTGGAATCCCCATCACCGTCGATACTATTAGTGTAAAATATAACCATGTGACGCGCGTGTGGCATCCCACCTCACCGTCGCACACATACACAATACATATATATATATCTGCGTGGAATCCCACATCACCGCCGATCCAGGGTATAATAATACACCAATAGACATACATGAACACCAAGTCCCACCGGTGGTATAGCGTCTGGGGTCTACCTCACTTATACTCTTACCACGGAGAAGGTGGTAAAGCGGTGGTATAGCATCTGGGGTCTACCCTCACTTATACTCTTACCGGAGAAGGTGGTATAACGTCTTGGGACTTGCCGCTCATTTATACTCTTAGCCTATCTCAACCGACAATTATACAAAACAAGCGGGGGTATAATGTCTGGGGTTTACCCTCACTTATACTCTTACTGGAGAAGGTGGTATAGCATCTTGGGGTCTACCCTCACTTATACTCTTACCCTATCTCAATGGCCAGTCAAACAAATGTAGTACTACCATGTCTTCTATAAGAATCAGAATTTAACCCAAGTACTACAAATAACTAAGCATACCCGTGAATCCCACATCGCTTCAGACGCGTCCAAGTACTTACAACAAGGCGGTACCTCCAACCGAGAGTCGCGGCATCGCAATAAAACATAATACTTGCACTCAAAGGCTATCACCAGCACACATAGACTAATTCTCAATTAATCAAGCCAAAGTACTTATCAGGGCACAAATAGAATAATTCTCATTTAACAAGCCAAAGTACTTATCAAGGCACATTTAGACTAATTCTCAATTAATCAAGCCAAAGTACTTATCAGGGCACAAATAGAATAATTCTCATTTAACAAGCCAAAGTACTTATCAAGGCACATTTAGACTAATTCTTAATTAATCAAGCCAAAGTACTTATCAAGGCACATTTAGACTAATTCTTAATTAATCAAGCCAAAGTACTTATCAGGGTACAAATAGAATAATTCTCATTTAACAAGCCAAAGTACTTATCAAGGCACATTTAGACTAATTCTTAATTAATCAAGCCAAAGTACTTATCAGGGTACAAATAGAATAATTCTCATTTAACAAGCCAAAGTACTTATCAAGGCACATTTAGACTAATTCTCAATTAATCAAGCCAAAGTACTTATCAGGGCACAAATAGAATAATTCTCATTTAACAAGCCAAAGTACTTATCAAGGCACATTTAGACTAATTCTCAATTAATCAAGCCAAAGTACTACGTACGTACATTCCTTTCAAAAGACTCCCTTCCAAATAAAACTTCCCCGATACTAACAACCGTAGTATTAAGTCCTATCCACCTTTCAAGACAAGTCACAATACCTTTTTAGAAATACAATTTCCGGCTTCTAAATCAAGTGACTTCCTTATTTAAAACCTTAAGCAATTGGTACCTTTAAAACAATTTGCCCTTCCTTAACACAAGTTATTTCTTGATTACTTTATTAGAGAAAACCATTCTCTTAACCTTCCATAAAGCCGTTATAACCAACTTCCCATAACGCCGTTATATTCACTTTATACCTTAGCCAAAAACAATTTCCTATCCAAGGGACTTATACGTTTAAAACGGAACAAGTATCACATACTTTAAAACTCTTCAAGTCCCTTAACTTTAATAAAACTTAAGACATCCTTTATACTTTCAAAGAAGTGAGTTAATCTCCCAACTCACCCGACTTGGCTATTCACAAACTAGTAAAGGATATCAAGGTGTTGTACGTCTACCGTACTACATACGTGCAACTAGTCATGCTCAAAGATAGGAAAAGTTCTACATAGAGTAGATCACACAACTACCTCTTAACTTCTAAGAGTAACAGGAAACATGAAATGATACCACAGGTATATTCCATACATAGAATCATGCCAAAAGAAGGAAGAGGTTCACATACCTCGCGACGATTGTCGACAAGTAGCAAAATGCTCCAAAGTACTTCAACCTTGAGCTATTCCATTCTTCAAGTAGGATACGCTATACTTAGTACTTCAACCTATAATGGTCACCATACGTCCATTAACCTCTTATTTCAAACGTAGAATATTCTAGGTGCTAAGTCGCTAAATTCTACGGAAAATCGGACAGCACCTCCTTTGTTTTTACTTACTTTGCCACCTTTTTCAAGGCCGAATACAATAACCAAACAGCCCCAATTGGCTCACAACAATATAGAAGGTATTTCAATACAATGAAAAACTAAATGACCAATTGGCTCACAACAATTTAGAAAGTAGTCCAATACAAATGAAAAACTAACTAAAAGTCCAAATTCGGCCACCTTGAGTTCAACCTTACCAATTCTTATCAAATTTCCATTTCAATCCAAATTGGTAGCATAACATGATATCAAGTCGCATTTGATTATAATAACCATAATCTTTAAGTAAGTAACATGCGACGATTTTAATAACGACTAAATTGTAATCCAACTTAACATGGCTTACATACATTTCGAATTTTTCCAAGGCTACAATCAATCCATAATCCTTATAAACTTCAACACATATACTACATACTAGCAACATGTAAAGCTAACAACAAAAATAAATAATCTTGTAACACTTTCAAAGAACAAGATTATACCTCGACGATTCTTAATCCAAATTCCAATCCGAAGTCGCTCCTTAGTAGTCTAGAACCTCTCCAAGACACTTCAATCCGCCTTGAAACCCTTAGAACCATACCAACAATTTTCCTTCAAACTTCCCACCAAAACCTAGAAAAGCCATTAGGTTTTCACCTTGCGACTAATACGAAAACTCTCTTTTTCCGGGATTTTTCTATTGAGATATACTCACAATACACTTAGGAACATTGGGTTAAAGTCTTGTGGCTAATGGACAACAATTGCAAAATTTGTGTGGGAGAACCCTCAATAGCCGAGAGCATGAAGAGAGCAAGAAAAGATGGGAAATTTTTCTAAGTGTTTAAATCTTGTCTTTCTACTAGTAGTAGGATGAATATATAACACCATCAAGGGCTTAGATAAAAACAAATGTGTGGTCTAGATGTGGTCAATTATATCAAGCTCCCTTTGACCCTTTGACTTGGTCCATTATTTCAAGCTAACATTTTCCACACTTAGCCTAAATTTTCGTCCAAGACCATTAAGGGGGGGGGGGGGTGACACGTGTCGCCCTCCCGCTCGTCGCAATAAAACGTTTTCCGACAATTTCCAAAATTCCGATTAAAAAAAAATTACTCGTCTCAAACCTTAACCTTTGAGTTCTTACGTACGTCCTTATAAACATATCCTGAAATTCCGGGGTGTAACACGACAAATACGCAAAATTGTGATAGATTGGTCCAAGCCTTTTGATTAATGTCTTTAGTTGGAAATAACTTTTACAAGTAAAACAACAAAACTCCTTAAGGCTATGCTAGAATGTTCTTATGTCTCTGAAGATGAAGCCCCGTTACTGCTTGGTCCTGCTCCTATGCCATCGAGATATTGCACTACATTCTGCATCTGGGCCCACATGTCCGGGGTAATTGTCTTCTTAAGCTGATGAACCTTTATCCAATCCTTCGCACCCACGTCTTCGAGACCATGCTCTCCTTCCGGACTAGGACCTGTATTGCCATGATCCTCTTGAAGCCATGTCTGATATTCGGGAATGCTGCCTGCTTGGTCCTTTCCAACCTCTATTTGATCAATGTGGTTCCATTCATAGAGAATTTGCTTGGCTTCGGGAACGATTAAGTCTGGTCCGAACTGAATTTCGGAGGCTCTGCGTCGCCTACGAGAGGGATCACTTGCGTATGGCCGAACTGTTGGAGTACGCGTAATGGGGCATATGGTTGGAGTCCTCTCAGACCTATAAGCTGGATATAATAAAGTCTCTTATATCTTATATAGACTTTCTTAACAATATGGAGCAACGGATATTTCCACTGAATCTGACTACTGTTGCAAGATGTTAAGTACCTGTACCAATCCTCGGCGCCAACCGGTGACACATAACGTGTCGTCCTATCGTAAAAGGTGGAGATTTTATTGTTTGCGCTGTGGCATATATCTGCCATGTTTGAGCGCTGATAGAAATGCTCTACTGCCCACATCTGCAAAATAAGATTACAACCTTCAAAGAAGCTTGACTCACCCTTTTTGCATTTGTTCAAGGCTCTAAATAGTTCTGCTAAGATCATGGGCGCCAACGTGAGTCGTTTGTCACCGACTCCATCAAACACTTCTCTAACTACTGAACATATGCACGTACTAATCTTTCCATGCTCAAGTGGAAATAAAAGAATCCCTAGGAAAGCCATAGCAAATGCGATAGGGCGCCTAACTCTCCAATGGTCTGCAGTGCAACAAAACTCATTCTTAAATAACTTATAACCGTCTTGGCAACCATATCTCTCATAAAGGTAGTCTAGAGAGACCCAATTGTTTTCAAAACATCGCAACTCTCTGGTATTCTTTAAACCCAAGTAACAGATGAGCTTTTTCCCAGACTGGCCGTGTGGAATAATTGGCTTTCTGTCATGATATGCCAAATCGGTGAAGTAGCTAACTTCTTCTAAGGTGGGGGTCATCTCAAAATCCCTGAATTTGAAGACGACTCGATCCGGGTCCCAAAATTGGATCAATGCTCTGACCAAATGCTGATCGGGAGAGATGTCAAATAATGAGATGAGACACCCTAATCTCCTTCTGATTGCCATCTGACTACCCAAGTCGAATTTTGACCACCACAACTTCAATTTACTCGGAGTTCCACTCACCATCCTGATCCGAGGGACATGTTCCATCTAAAAATAAATAATAAAAAAAATGAAAATGCATCTTCCAACTTTGGCATTTCGAATCTTAGGCTTAGTTTCATTTTATCACGATCATGCAACACATAACATGCTGTTGAGCCGCGGGGTTGTGAAACCCGTTGACCAATTTGGTGTCTTCCTAATTGTGGCGTCGATACCAGGGATCAACCCACCTAGGGTGTATGCATGCATGACTTAAAATAAAGAGGGTGGTATAGCTCTATCTTAAATTCTCTAAGATTTGGCTTACTAGACGCAAGGTTCCCGAGCGGACTGCTCGAGTGAGAAGACTACGCGGCTGATCAGACGAACCGATCTAACTCCGCGCAAGCGCCAACTCTCCTAAATTTTGGGTATTTTGAAAGAAATTTGCGGGTGCGTGAAGCACACCAGCGCGTGAGTGTGTGATAGTGTGAATTTTCCAGAATGGAAGAAATATGAGCGGAATGCCATTTTAAGGAAAGCGGTAACAAATAGCAGTTAAGACAATATGCAAAATATTTACATGTAAAGCAGAATAATTTAGGCAAAACAATAAAAGCAAATAAGTGTAAAACATAAAGGAAGCAATTTAAACAAAATAAAGAAAATAAAGCACAATAAATTAACCTATGTTTGTTATGGTTAAGAACCTAGTATTCCCCAGCGGAGTTGCCATGCTGTAACACCCCCATTTCAACCGGAGTCGGAAACGGGATTACTGCTACATGGTTGATTCCTAAATGTATTTTAAGGAGTCGCCACCTAATTATTATAGTGAATTAGGACACTAAAAATGTAGCATAAAATACTACTTTAAAGGTCTGTGAAACTATGTGAGATTCTAGGTAAGGGTTCTTTATTATCCTAAAGGGAAGGGGTTAGGCATCCTAAAGGATCCGCTAACTTGCGGTTGTCCGGTCAAACTTAGGTTAGTATTATTGAAAAATGCATATTTAGGAGAACATGGGTTTAAAAAGATGTTTGCAAATAATTATTTAAAAGATATGTATGTATATATAGTTTCCATAGAATTGCATGAAGTTTATTTGTAAAATGCAAGGAAAACATTCTATTTGAACAAAGAGGTTTATCATAAAAATGCAAAATAATAAAAAGATGGTTTACTAAAAGTACGTATCATATGTAAATTTTGATCTTTATAAAGGGTATACAAATGGGTAGAAGGGTTTTCCTCTTTTGCACTTGGTAATAAGAAAATAGATCTTTGTTGTAGAAAAATAGATTTTGTCATTTTATGAAGTTTAATAAGAATTAGGAACTCATTTATTCCTATAATATCAATGAAAAAGCTAAGTTATTTTGAAAAGTTTTGAAAATGCATAACGGCCTAAAGATAGATTAAACTAGCGACACATTTTATTATTTAACTACCCACCTTTAATAATTCTAGGCCTAACTATTCTAAGCATTTTCAATAATTGTATAAGGTTAGTTAACAAAAATACAAATAAAAGTAAAGTGACAGAGTTAAAGAAAGGAGATAAAATGACTAGGGCAGGTGAAGATATTATCCTGCCCTATTAGTTTCGAAGGTCCCGAGATTGGAAGATGCAAGGAATGTAGATCGTGGATGTAATGAGTGAGTCTCGTAGCGAGACTCTTTATTGCTCTCCAATGCATTTCATGTAAACAAAGAAAAGAAAAGAAATAGGTTAGTAAATATCCCAAATCTTATTAAAAAAAATAACAAACATTGATACAAAATTTAAACATACATAAATCAGTTTCATTTTTGGACTGTTCACAGAGCAAGCAAGCCCACAACAACGACCTCAAATAATTTTAACAAAAAATTAAAGGAGAGATTTTCTTTAAAGAGAAGGAAACTGGCCAGCCCAAAATTGGTAACTCCCCCAAGACTATTCAAACACATTTATCATTAATGATGGGTTATACAGTATTCAGAAACAATAGAACATGCACAAACATTTTTAAGCAATAGATTATACACAAACTTAAACCCAATGAATCGTGAGCCATAGTGTAGCTTTACATAAATATGGATCCAATTTTAATATCTATTGAAGTAATTGTTTCATACTTATATAGCATACCCATGGTATACAAAAGTATATAGCTCCAGTACGCACTGGATGTACTTTGGGAGCTTTACACTTGTATATTTTCAACAAAGACAAATACCCAGATTTATGTAATTCATTCACTAAGCTAACAAAACTTAAAGGTTGTATTGGAACCAATTCTTAGGTATAACTAACAGGAATGCATAAGACAGACAGTAAAATACATTAGACAATATCAGTGCACCTATTATTCTTATCAGAGGGAGGTTTCAATCAGCCTAGCAGGTACACATTTTAGGGCAGTATGAACTGAAATAGACATATTAACATCCATTGGCACTTTGCATCCATGTTAAACCTAGACCACTAAGTGTGACATTGCTTATATACCTATGCATATACCCTGACCAACCGCAAGTGGTATTCATGAGTCCAAATAAATTTAACACTACTCATCAGGGGCAAATAAGCATGTTGAGTCCATTTTAACCAGATTAACCAGTCTACATAACAATGTGCATTCACAGAAGGTGAACAAAGCTTAAGTTATAATAGTCCATACACAGTTAAACAACTCTTAAATTAACATATGTACTATCATTTTGACTCACAGAGAGACCACACATAGTTGAAAACAAGGTTAAAACATCCTAGTTTAGGTACCTCAAACTTTAAACAAGTTCAAACTTCTATTTGGATAACATATTAAATTATTATATAGCTAGAGGAATCATATACTGGCACACGAACTACTTAAACCATCCTGAACGACTAAAAAAATCACTGAAACTTCAAAGTAACAACATGAATATTAGACTAACTAACACAAACTACTCATGATGAGGACAAGCTAAATTTTACGGCATTAACAACTTGCATAAATGTAATAAAACCATGTATAAGATATTACCAACTATTGTAGATGCATTTCGGCATTTAGATAGACAAAGACAGGTAGATGACTAGCTCACGTAAAGGGAGAGAACAAACTTGTTAGGAACAAATAGCATGCTTCAGGACATCAAAGTATCACATTTTAATTATGAACTTAGAAAGACAAAGTCCAGTTTGTATATAAACAAAATCGTATTTTAGATTTCATGCTAGCAATCTCATTCACTCCTGACAGAGGTTACACACTTTCAAACAAAGGTAACAATAAGAGGGAATCTTGAGACTTTGGCCCAGAGTTCACCCACCAAGCTGCAAGGGAGTAGGGAGATTGGTCTAGAACTTATAACACTTTAAGCATTTATCATGGGGACTGGACATCAGGGACATGAATCCAAACAATTTCTCATATAACATATACTTAACCACTAAAATAAAACAGACATACTAAGAAATGTGCTCTCGTAAACAAATCCACAAAGCTAAAACACAAACATGTATTCACAAGTAGACAGCTTGGAAATATATATATATCATGATATGAAGCAAAATACTTTCTGGTTTTTCTTAAAAATGAGACTAATTCAAGTCATTCACTAAATTTATCCACTTAGGCAGTTTCAACAACAATTTATCCCCATACATGTTTATCCTATAATTGATCATCAAAATGAAGACAAAGCAACTTGTAATAAATCAATATCAGCACACATAGGAACTAAACAAGTTCAAAACAAGATTTGGGGATCCAGAACCATCTCATAAAACAGTACAATATGTTAAACAAGTAAATATTCTTATCCCGTGCATTAACCAAGTTCAGATTTAATACTTGCCTATAGCAAATCTCTTATTACACTGCCTTATATTCAAACATGCAGGGGGTGGACATAACTAGACAAATTTGTAACCATACTTGCTAAAATGTACAATAATAAGTAAGCATCTGTTCTTTAGCTGATTCAGTAAATGCATGAAAACACTAACAACCGTATCATTTAATACTCAAACAGATAGGCATGATATGTGGTGACTTTAGGAAAAATTATATGTTAACAGGGAGACAAAGTGATCATTCAAGTGTACATTACGGATATGTGAGGCTATAGATTTCAAAAATATACCCTCACATGTTCAATCTACATCAAGTATAGTGACCTTACATAATTTCTGCAGCCTAGATTTAGCTATAACACATTACAAATTTCATACCGAATAACTTAAAATCACATAAGCAGATTACATATGGCTAAATAAACCTCAGACCAGGTTCCGAATCAAATAGGTAACTTGCAGATGAACAACATTTGTCCTAAACAAAAAACAACATGCATTTACTTCAGCCAAACAGTCAACACATAATGGTTATAACCAATTTTAAACATATCAAACTGATTCATGGATAATTTAATCATAAATACCATAACTTGATATAGTCATATAAGATTAATCTTAGTTTACATTAACGGAACAGATCGTTATAGACCTTATCAGTGGTTCGTATGTAACTGAACATGTTTAACAACACATTGAGTGATCCTAAACACCCTCATTGAACCAAAACATGTTTATCAAATAGCCGAAGCAAACATATATAGGCATTATCATTAATCAGACATGTTTATCAAACATAAGAACACGTCATAGAAATGAAATAAACAAGAAATTAAATCTGGAAGCGTATTTACCTTCTCCGGGTGGCGAACCGAGGCGTCGTCTCGAGTCGTCGAGTCAGCTCGGAGGTGTTTTGGGTGTTGCGACTGAAGCGAAGTGAATGCTTAGTGTTTTCAGATTTGAATCAATGCTAGAAAATAAAAAATGCAGTTTTGAAGTCGTATCTCTTTCTGATTTTTCTGAGCTCCTTCAAAGTTTTCAATTGAAACTTGTTCTCGGCTTTTTCAAGGAGAAAAAAAACTATCTCAAACACAACCAGATGGTTGTATTTATAGCCCAAAATTCAGAGCCTTCAACAGCTTCTTCAAGAAGCTCTTCATTTTGAATTTTGAATTCAAAAGAGTGGGGAAACGTGTGACATTTGACAGATGAGGTGATGGACATGTTGACAAATCTTGCTTTCTCAGTCTGATTTGAGGAGAAGAAACGTTGGGACAGAGAAGAGGATACGTTCCTCTGGATTGAACTTCGAACGACTAGAATCCGAGTATTATCCACTGAATCGAGGAGATGAAAGGTCCAATAGATTGCCAGACCTTCATGCATACCTTGATTCAATGGTTAAAAAAAAGATTCATGATTCCAGGTGATTCAGAAAAGGAGACGGGTTGCAGGTGATGAGATGGGTTCGATGGGTAGGTGCGATCACGGCGATGTCAGGGGTGAAGGGATGGGCGACTGGTGGCGTCGGCGACGTGGGTTATCCGGCGGGTAAAGGGTGGTGTTGGTGTGACTGGTGGGCAAAGGGGTGAGGGGTAAAGGGACGTCTGGTTTATGGGTTTAATCGACAGGGATGGGGGCTGGGAAATGAAGGTGACTGGTGGGCTGTTGGGTTTGGAAATATTTGGGCTGTTGGGTTTGGAAATTAAAATAAGAAGGATTGGGCTAATTAGTTTTGGGCTGAGGGAATTGGGCTGCACGGCTGGAAAAAAAAATATAGGGAGAATGGGAATGAGGGGTCTAAATGTGGGGAGGTTTAAATAGTGAAATTAATTCAATTCTCCCAATTAATTAAAAAACGCGTCTTTCGTTTTTGATTAATTTAAAAATGCACACACACATAAATTATGGTACAAAGGAATTAATTTAAGTAGAAAATATAATATTTATATAATGGAAATGATTAATTTGATAATTGGTGAAAATATTAAGAGAAAATCAATCACCAATGCCGATGCCAAAATATTAAAATTACTTTACTTATATTTTAATTATAAAAAATGCAATGCCCGATATTTTAAAATTATGCGATAATTAGTGAAGAATATTAAAACTACTCATTTTTTGACAATTTTCAAGATTGAGAAGCATAGTAAAATTAATTGGAGATAAAAAGACGATCTAAATGAAATGTTCAGTAAAGACGAGACAAAATTGGGTGTCAACATAAGGTACCTGTGACGACATCAGGTGAGGCCTCCTGGTCCTGCCGGCTGGACAAGGCATAAATGCGGTTCTGAGGACCGCTAGAACTGGGACCCGCGCCACGACCTCTGCCGCGACTGCCGCCCATGAGTACCACGCCCGGCGAGTAAATGTAGAGATGATGAACCAAGAATGCACTCGTAGGTGAGCCCTACCACCCGCGCTGCCCCCGGTCGGACAGGCCCTCGCAAAATGACCCTGCTGGCCACAAGTATAGCAAGCTCCCGAGTAGTACTACAGCTCCGAATGGAATCTACCACAACGGACACACCGAGGCACTCGATCGGTTAGCACCCTTTGCTACCACGAAGTCCAAGTCCCGGGCCCCGACCGCCCAATGCTCGCCGTGCACCGAAACGATGTAGGAGTGCTCGAGCTGGCCGTGGTGCAAACCTAGACGTCACGAGGCCGTCCTCCCGAGAACTACCAAAAATCCGGTCGTCTTGGCCTTCTTCGATGTCGATATTCGCCGACCCGACGGCTCTACGCCTCGCATCCGGTCGATGAGCTCGCACGCGGTAATATCCATGCCTGGCTGAAGAGCCACACCCGCACAAGACTCGGCCATATAATCATCTATCCCGGTGAAGTAGCGATGCACCCGGTCCTCCATATCTGCTACCAATGCAGGGACATATCGAGCCAACGAATCAAACTCAACGTCAGACTTCTAATCGCGGCCCTCTCTCTGCCTCAAAGAACAAAAACTTGTCGGCCCATGCCCTCCTCATCTGTGGAGGCAAGAAGTGAGTAATAAAGGCCTCCGAGAACTCGTCCCAAGTAGCTGGGGACGCGTGCTCTCCCCGGGATAACTCCCACGAATCAAACCAATCGACTGCGGTATCACGCAGCCGATGCGAACCGAAGATCACGGACTCGGTCTCTGAAGCTTTGACCACTCGCATGATCCTCTGCAACTGACGGATGAACTCATGCGGATCATCCTTGTTATACCCCGTAGTTGCAGGGTATGTATGTGAGGACGTACGTACGAGAGTACGGCAGAAATTTTGAAAAGAAAGAAAGATGTGAGTTTTCGACGGAAAAGTTTCCGGTTATTTGTGAAGAAAAAGGTTCGTTAATGGGAATTGGATTCCCAGATTTGGTATTTGGACTTCATAGAGTATATTAGAATTTTGCGAGTTTATTTTGGAAATGGTCACGTGGGCCCACTGAGAAATTTACGTTTTGTGGAGCCCGCTTTGTTTTTGAGATTTCAGATTTTGGATATTTTCTAAGACGAAATATTCGGGCGAATCGGGGCGACACGTGTCACCCCATGTGGCACCCGCCGAAATATTTATCAGGCACAACACCCGACAGTCGTTTCGACGAAACGCTTTACTAAGCTACGAAGGAAAATTCGGCTATGTCATGTAGTATTTGTGCGACTTTTTCCGCGAGACGGAACGTTTGGACCAACGAGAGGGCAACACTTGGCACCCTCTCGTTGGTGGACTTGAAGGGGCGGCTAGGGCCGAATTGATGGGCAAGTTGTGGTAGATATTTGTGTAGATATTTGTGAGGGATTTGTGGAGTAGGGTTAGGGTGCACTTGGCTTGATCTTGGCCTTACACTTGTGTAGCACTTGGCTAGATCTTGGCCATTGGTTGGCCTTTGGCTTTGCTATAAATACCCCTCCCTGTGAAGACTTATTCATTCACTCCTCACTTTGTCTAAGTCTTGAAATCCCTCCCTCTCCCTTGTTGTTGCTCTCGTCCAACTCCCTTCTCCCCCTTAGAAAGAGGCCCTTGGCCGAGAACACCCCCCTCCCCCTAGCCTAGTTGTGCTAGCCGAGCCTACCCCCCCCCTTGGTAGAAAGTTGTCTTCCAAGTATTGTTATAATGCCCAAAATACCTTAGCCTTGTACCTTGTAGTATTCCAAAGATACCTCTTTACGTAGAGTCCGGAAATACTACCTTTTGTCCTTTGAGTCTCAAACCGAAACCCTAAGGAAATCTTCATAGTTGGTTGAAGTATGTGAGTAGAAGTTGGTTAGAACTTCTAAGGGTTGTTTGGAGTGGTTTGGAGCGCGTGGAGTGGAGCTAAACCTTGCTCAGGAGCGACATTAAACTCGGATAATTTTGGGCTTATCGAGGTACTTCTCTTGTCCCTCGATTGTAATTGGAAATTACATGTTTGTTAGAATATATAGTTGAAGTATACGATATCTGGAACTATACTTAGTATTCGGCAATGTCTTTTGACTTAAGCTGAAGAATAAAGAATCGAATCGAATCAGATTTACATAGGATGTGTGCGGTAGACTTGTGTAGTATATCGAGTAGAATTGTACACGTCAGGTAGGCGTGTAAACCCCCTTGGTTGGCTTAAGCCAGCCTCGATAGAGAGAGATTTACGCTGTTGTGAGGTGCGAATTTTCTATGTAAAGATAGAAACTTGTGTTTTGGGGTTAATAGGCGTTTGTGACCTTTATAGGTGAAAGTACTAAGAGTAGCGTATTCTACTCGAGGAGTGGAAAGGGCTAGCAAGGTTGTAGTACTTGGAGCATTTTGCTTATTGTCGATAAATCGTCGCGAGGTATGTGAACCTCTTCCTATCTCTTCTAGCATGATATGTGTGAACTATGTAGTACGGTAGACGCATACGTGTGCTAAGTGATTTGGTTGGTTTAAAACATAGGGTGTTATAATAGCTTTATGGGAAGTTAGTTATAACGACCTTATGTAGTGAAAATGGTTTCTTGATGTTAGAAGTTAAGAGACTTGATCTTATAAGATAAGAGACTTAACTTATTTGTTTTAATGTGAATGTTGTGTGAAACCTCATTCGTGAGTAATGAGTACTTGGTTTTAAAGGAATAATGTTTTACGATTTGGAAATCGTAATGTATCGACAGCACCACCGCGGCGTTAATAAAGGAAAATGTATTGAATAATGATGTGTTGTATTAAAACCAAGAGAAACCTCCATCTGCATAGAAGCTAAGATGAGACAAAATGATATTACATTTTCTAGATCATGGTCGCGTAATAAGATCGTTATAAACAAGAATAAACTACTCACATATATGACATATGTTACTCAATTGTTCTAAAAAGGAATCAAGTGATTAAGTTTGGGAACTATGAAACCATTTGAAAATAAGAAGCTTGAGTAATCAAACTAGGCAAACCGAACTTAGGAAAGGAATGTTGTTACTTGATTTTGAAAAGGAAGATGGGTTGGTCATTCTAATACTACGAATTATCGGGTGACTTTTATAAAAGTAATGGATCTCTTTTAAAGAACTTAACGTATGTAGTACTTTGGGGTTAAAAACCGGACTTTGGCATAAAATGAAAGTACTTTGAGTTGTGTGAAACTTGCCTATGCTTGTTGTTGTGAAACTTGCCTATCTTGTGATGATAGTCTTTATTGTACAAGCGTTGTGTTTACGTGTTCTGGCGTCTCTCGATAGATTCGGTTGGTAGTTGAGAACTTACTTGGGCGTGCGTGGTGGCGGAGAAATTCCGCAGATGCGTTCTGATAGTATTATTGTTGTTAATCGCTTTGGACATACCGACACGATCGTGGCGCTGCGGGTATGCTTCCATTTTGGTTAAGGTCTTGTGGTTAATCGCTTTGGATATATCGACACGATCGTAGCGCGCGGGTATGTTTCCATTTTGATTATCGCCTTGTGATTTCCTCGGGACATACCGACACGATCGTAGCGCTGCGGGTATCGTCCATTTGGAATGTTGTCTTATTGTTTCCCTTTGGACATACCGACACGATCGTAGCGCGCGGGTATGCTTCCATTTGGATTCTTTGTCTTGTTGTTGAGGTCACATGGACATGTCTACCGATCACGCAAATTCGGGGCATGTGGCCATGGGACATTGGTATTATTGTTGCATCATGGACATGTCTACCGATGCGATTCGGGGCATGCGGCCCATGCGAACTCGATTGATGTTGTGGGCGTGAGACCCATAGTTATATTGGAGTGATAGTTTTATGTTGTGAATTGTAGTTTGGTTATCATACATGTCTCTGCTTTATATAGACTAGTATGATTTCATTCTGATATTATGCAGATTTCACATACTTGGTACTGTTGTCTTGACCTCGCCCGGAAGTGCGTTCATGCCGCAGTAAGTACATCGATCGTGGATCCTCGCCATAGGATCACGATTCGGCGCATTTGAAGCTCCGTTTCTCGGAGGCTTATCTTTTGGTAGGTGTTCCACGAGTTGTAGGTTCTTGTACATTCGGGGTATGGCGGGCCACTGTCCGTCATAGTCATGTATATCTTAAGTGCATGTAATCTTGTTGTGGCGGGGTTGTAAAAGGATTAAACTGTTCGTGTTTTATGTATATCTTGAAGGCAAGCTTTTTTTAGTTGCTTTGTTTATTTATTATATCCCTTGTTAAATGACTCATGTTTTATGTTCGCTGATTTTCTCGATGTATGTATCACCAGGGTGCCCGGGTAAGGCACGATGCGGGCCGGGCAGTCGTTACAAAAGTGGTATCGAGCGATTAATCCTCGGAAAGTGTCTGCACCGTGTCTAGTAAGTCTTGATTATCGATGTGTTGTGCACCACATCTATAATCGAGAGGCAGAGACATTTAGGATTAGTTTCCATTCTTCTCATTCGAGATCGTGCCTTAGAGTCTGTGTTGTAAGTTGTACCCTCCGACGTATCTCGTTTTTACGATTATGCCTCGCGCAGGCAACCAGAGCCCGAAGGGCAAGGCGGCCGAGGTGCTGCTAGTGAGATCTGAGGAGAGTGCGAGCGCGAGCCCGAGCAAGACACGAGGTTGTGCTTGACAGCGGGTTTCGCGGCCGCCCGGCCCGGCGAGTTTAGAGCGCGGCGGTGGGCGATGAGACTACTGATGCACGAGCCTCCGGTCCCGATGCAGGCGGGAGATGGGTCACAAGAGATGGCCCGATTATTGGCGAGTTGTGGCGGATATGAGGCAGTGGATCACGGCGATTCGGTTCGATGCACTGATGGTTCACCCTCGAGCAGATAGTTTGAGGCTACGGGACTTTACGAGTTGTAGCGCGAGTTTTATGGGTCGAGGCACGAGGATGATCCGAGGAGTTCATCCGGCGATTCTGACGGATCATGCGGGTGATCAAGGCTTGAACCGAGTGCGTGACCTTTGGTTCGCATCGGTGCGTGATACCGCCGTCGATTGGTTTGATTCATGGGAGCTTTCGGGAGAGCATGCCTCCAGCGGTATGGGATGAGTTTTGGGGCTTTCCTCACGCACTTCTTGCCTCGCGGATGAGGAGGGCACGGGTAAACGATTTTTGTTACTGAGACAGAGAGGGCGCACTGTCAGGGAGTACAATGTCGAGTTCGATTCTTTGGCTCGATATGTACCTGCGCTAGTTGCAAATATGGAGGATAGGGTGCATCGCTACGTCCGGGCTTGATGATTATATGGCGAATCTTGTGCGGGTGTTTCTCTTGGTAGGGCATGGACATTGCCCGCACGCAGCTCATGCACTAGGATGCGAGGCACGGAGGGTCAGCGGAATGACTGGATCGCGAAGAGGGCCGGGCAGCGAAGTCCTGGTGGCTTTCGAGCGGACCGCCTCAGAAGCTAGTTATATACCCCCCGGTCAGAGTAGTCCTCCACCGTCTTGAGGAGCGGTCGGGGCTCGAGGTTCAGATTTTCAGAAGCAGGGGTGTTAACCAGCTGAAGCCACCCCTACCTCGTTGTGACCATTGTGGTAGACTCCATTTTGGAGAGTGTCGTGCTAGATTGGGAGTTTGTTTTACATGCGGCCAGCAGGGCCATTTTGCGAGGAACTGTCCGACCAAGGGAAGCGCGGATGTTACGACTCAGCCTTCAGGATCTGTGGCTGGTTCATCACCTTCTACAGCTATGCGCCCTGCAGGGCAGGCCTATGATTAGAGTGGAGCGGTAGCTTCAGGTATATCCTTAACCCTCTAGAGTTTTGGTATGCTGGTTATGATGGTCTCATTATTGTGTGCTATGCGGATAGCATTGTAATATGTGTGAGTTAGAATGTATGGTTAGTTGGGAGGATACGTATGGGGGCATGGTAAGTGTGAACCTTAGACTATGTCACGACTGAGACCTTAGGGGTAAGGTCGTCTTGAGTTAAAGATTCATTTTTGACCACTTATCGAGTAGTAGTATGCGTGGGATTTATTTGTGTGATAAGTCCACGGGTAGTGTGAGATGGAAGTGGTAGCTTTCATGATGTGAATTAGTAAGATTGTTTCGGATCGGGGAACAAGAGTTTGGCACGGTTGGGGGTCGGGTTTAGGACCATTTGCGGGTCAAACCGTAACCCGGTTTGGGGTGGGGCCAGTTAGGTGGTCCCGGTGGTAGGTCACGAGGGTGCTAGGCCCGAGTTTAGATGATCATCGTATGAGTTCGTGGACGCGTTCGACGAGCGGTTCGTAAAGGCGGGAATGGCCTTAAGGAAGTTTGAGGTTAGTAAGATGACCAAGTTTGGAGGTAGAGACTCGGAGATTTTGAACGGAAGTAATGGTGAAGTATGGTACGTCTTGGGAGAGTTCTAGTGTTGAGAAGGTACGAGTAAGGGAGGAAGATAACGTGTGTTATTTCATTGGCGGTATGGCGTTGACAACTTGTTAGAGGAACTTCATCGATATCCGTCTTGAGAAGGAACATTCGGGACGAATGTTTCTAAGGAGGAGAATGTTATACCCGTAGTTGCGGGGTATGTATGTGAGGACGTGCGTGCGAGTGCGGCGAGAAATTTTGAAAAGAAAGAAAGATGTGAGTTTTGACGGAAAAGTTTCGGTTATTTGTGAAGAAAAGGTTCGTTAATGGGAATTGGATTCCCAGTTTGGTATTTGGACTTCATAGATTATATTAGAATTTTGAGATTTTATTTTGGAAATGGTCACGTGGGGCCACGGGAGAAATTCTGGTTTTGTGGAGCCCGCTTTGTTTTGAGATTTCGGTATTTTGGATATTTTCTAGGCGAAATATTCGCGAATCGAGGGGCGACACGTGTCACCCCGTGTGGCACCCTGGCGAAATATTTATTGTGCCAACACCCGATTAGAGTCGTTTTTAAACGAAGCGTTTTACTAAGCTACGAAGGAAAATTCGGCTATGTCATTTAGTATTTTGCGAATTTTTCCGAGAGGCGGGCGTTTTGGACCAACGAGAGGGCAACACTTGGCACCTCTCGTTGGTGGACGAAAAAGGCGGTAGGGCGAATTGATGGGCAAGTTGTGGTAGATATTTGTGTAGATATTTGTGAGGATTTGTGGAGTAGGGTTAGGGTGCACTTGGCTTGATCTTGGCCTTACACTTGTGTAGCACTTGGCTAGATCTTGGCCATTGGTTGGCCTTTGGCTTTGCTATAAATACCCCTCCCTTGTGAAGACTTATTCATTCACTCCTCACTTTGTCTAAGTCTTGAAATCCCTCCCTCTCCCTTGTTGTTGCTCTCGTCCAACTCCCTTCTCCCCCTTAGAAAGAGGCCCTTGGCCGAGAACACCCCCTCCCCTAGCCTAGTTGTGCTAGCCGAGCCTACCCCCTTGGTAGAAAGTGGTCGTCCAAGTATTGTTATAAGGCCCAAAATACCTTAGCCTTGTACCTTGTAGTATTCCAAAGATACCTCTTTACGTAGAGTCAGGAAATACTACCTTTTGTCCTTTTAGTCTCAAACCGAAACCCTAAGGAAATCTTCATAGTTGGTTGAAGTATGTGAGTAGAAGTTGGTTAGAACTTCTAAGGGTTGTTTGGAGTGGTTTGAGCGCGTGGAGTGGAGCTAAACCTTGCTCAGGAGCGACATAAAACTCGGATAATTTTTGGGCTTATCGAGGAAATTCTCTTGTCCATCTATTGTAATTGGAAATTACATGTTTGTTAGAGTATATAGTTGAAGTATACTATATATGGAACTATACTTAGTATTCGGCAATGTCTTTTGACTTAAGCCTGAAGAATAAAGAACTGAACTGAACTGTATTTACATAGGACTGTATTGCGGTAGACTTGTGTAGTATTACTGAGTAGAATTGTACACGTCCGGGTAGACGTGTAAACCCCCCCCCTTGGTTGGCTTGGTAGCCGGCCTCGATAGAGGAGGAGATTTACGCTGTTGCGGGGGGGGGAGGTGCTGCCGAATTTTCTATAGAAAGATAGAAACTTGTGTTTTGGGGTTAATAGACGTTTGTGACCTTTATAGGTGAAAGTACTAAGAGTAGCGTATTCTACTCGAGGAGTGGAAAGGGCTAGCAAGGTTGTAGTACTTGGAGCATTTTGCTTATTGTCGATAAATCGTCGCGAGGTATGTGAACCTCTTCCTATCTCTTCTAGCATGATATGTGTGAACTATGTAGTACGGTAGACGTACATGTGCTAAGTGATTTGGTTGGTTTAAAACATAGGGTGTTATAATAGCTTTATGGGAAGTTAGTTATAACGACCTTATGTAGGTGAAAATGGTTTACTGATGTTAGAAGTTAAGAGACTTGATCTTATAAGATAAGAGACTTAACTTATTTGTTTTAATGTGAATGTTGTGTGAAACCTCATTCGTGAGTAATGAGTACTTGGTTTTTAAAGGAATAATGTTTCTTGATTTGAAATCAGCATGTTTATCGACAGACCCATGCCTCGTTAATACAGGAAAATGTATGTAATAAGTATGTCTTGTATTAAAACCAGTAGAAACCTCCATCTGCATAGAAGCTAAGATGATACAAAATGATATTAACTTTTCTAGATCATGGTCATTTGTTGTAATAAGATCGTTATAAACAAGAATAAACTACTCACATATATGACATATGTTACTTAAGTGTTCTACAAAGGAATCAAGTGATTAAGTTTGGGAACTATGAAACCATTTGAAAATAAGAAGCTTGAGTAATTGAAACTAGGCAAACTGGAACTTAGGAAAGGAATGTTGTTACTTGATTTTGAAAAGGAAGATGGGTTGGTCATTCTAATACTACGGGTATCGGGTGACTTTTATAAAAGTAATGGATCTCTTTTAAAAGAACTTAACGTATGTAGTACTTTGGGGTTAAAAACCCGGACTTTGGCATAAAATGAAAGTACTTTGAGTTGTGTGAAACTTGCCTATGCTTGTTGTTGTGAAACTTGCCTATGCTTGTGATGATAGTCTTTATTGTACAAACGTTGTGTTTTACGTGTTACGCGTCTCGATAGTAGTCGGTTGACTAGTTGAGAACTTACTTGGACGTGCCGGCAGTGACGGAGAAATTCCACGGGTACGTTCCTGTTGATAGTATTATTGTTGTTAATCGCTTTGGACATACTGACACGATGCGTAGCGCACGGGTATGCTTCCATT
Source organism: Przewalskia tangutica (assembly GCA_029844215.1). Taxonomy (NCBI): domain Eukaryota; kingdom Viridiplantae; phylum Streptophyta; class Magnoliopsida; order Solanales; family Solanaceae; genus Przewalskia; species Przewalskia tangutica. Next base: position 48,428,180 of record CM056724.1, on the reverse strand, counting down.
TGGGTTAAGGTCTTGTGGTTAATCGCTGTGGATATACAGACACGATCGTAGCGCGCGGGTATGTTTCCATTTGATTATCGCCTTGTGATTTCCGGGACATCTCGACCGACGATCGTAGCGCTGCGGGTATCGTCCATTTGGAATGTTGTCTTATTGTTTCCCTTTGGACATACGACACGATCGTAGCGCCGCGGGTATGCTTCCATTTGGATTCTTTGTCTTGTTGTTGAGGTCACATGGACATGTCTACACCGATCTGAAGTCCGGCATGTGGCCATGGGACATTGGTATTATTGTTGCATCATGGACATGTCTACACCGTCACGATTCGGGGCATGCGCCATAATGCGAACGATTGATGTTGTGGGCGTGAGACCCATAGTTATATCGGAGTGATGATATTTTATGTTGTGAATCGTAGTTTGGTTATCATACATGTCTCTGCTTTATATAGACTAGTATGATTTCATTCTGATGTTATGCAGTTTCACATACTTGGTACTGTTATCGACCTCCTTGGGCTGCGTTCATCCGCAGTAGAGGTACATCGATCGTGGATCCTCGCCATAGGATCACGATTCAACAGATTTGAAGCTCCGTTTCTCGGAGGCTTATCTTTTAGTAGGTGTTCCACGAGTTGTAGGTTCTTGTACATTCGGGGTATGGCGGGCCTGTCCGTCATAGTCATCAATATATCTTAAGTGCATGTAATCTTTGTTGTGGGCGGGGTTGTAAAAGGATTAAACTATTCGGAGTTTTATGTATATCTTGAAGGCAATTTGTTTTTAGTTGCTTTATTTATTTATTATATCCCTTGTTAAATGACTCATGTTTTATGTTCCGCTGATTTTCTCGATGTATGTATCACCAGGGTGCGTGGTAAGGCACGATGCGGGCCGGGCAGCGGTCGTTACAATCCTCAGTCTCGACAGTAGAACTCTGGCGGGCTCTACTCGGAAAATCTCGTAGCCGCATGCGATCTTGGGTGAACTACGGTCTTTCTTTGGGCTGGAACGCGACATCGGCCTATCCTCATGTGCCCACGATCACGGCCAACGAGCCATCTCGGTAACCCATCTCATCCGCTCCAGGTGTGGGGTGGAGGTGCAGTCTTGTGGCCTCTCTTTGGGGCGGCGGCGTCATGGAACTCGCCGCCTCGGGTATAGGCGGGCACGAGCCCTCGTAACTCTCGGTGTCCTACTAGCGGCTCCTCATTTGCCTTGCCCTCGGGCGGGTTGCCTTACGTGGAGGCATAACTGTTACAGAAAAGGAATACGTTAGAGGGGTCCAACTTATAACACAGCTCTAAGGCACGATCTCAGAGTGAGAAGAATGGAAACCAATCCTAAATATCCTATAGCCTCCTGATTATTGGTGTGGTGCACAACACACCGATAATCAAGACTCTACTAGATACGGTCTGTAGACACTTTCCGAGGATTAACTGCTCTGATACCACTTTTGTCACGACCCGTTCCGGGGCCTGTGACTGGTGCCTTACCCGGGCACCCAAGTAGTCATACATCAGAGTAATCAGCGGAATATAAAAACACAAGACATGAAACAATTATAAATGAGACACAATTTCTGAGAAAAGGGTGTCTTTCGGCATATATATATATAAACAAAGTTTGGCAGTTACATCCCAACTGTACAATAGGACTACAGACCTCTAGGAATGTAAACAACTATGGCGGGACAGGGCCCCGCCATACCCTGAATGTACATATATCTACAACACAGGGAGAACCGTACCAAAAGTCGAGCCTCCGGAGAAGATGGAGCTCCTGACACCAACGTAGAGATCCTAAGGATGTGGATCTAGCACTGCTTGCCCCTGCGGCATGAACGGCCCGAAGGAGGTCAAGACAATGTACTAAGTATGTGAAGCGTAAAAATCTGAAGTAAAATCAAAGTATTTAAAACCATTTGCAAATACAACCAGTTTAACTGCACATAGTGCCACAACATAAACAAGAGCAAAATAGATATAATGTAACTGGTCTTTCCTAGGCCGCGAATGATCGAAGCAAGGCCAATCGCCCATAGTATCATTATGTGTGCCTAGTCCTGGACTTCCCGCAGTCCGCATAGGTCACACACAGACCCGCATGAGGTATTCCTCGCATCGGGGTAGCTAACCCCCGGTACCTCCCGGACTCCGCGATCCGCATAGTCTCATAGACCGCATAGTCACACAGACCGCATAGGGCATCCCCCGCATCGGGATAAAACACCCGAAATGATCAATCCTGGAACTCCCGCAGCTCCGCATAGTCACATAGACTGCATAGGCCGTATAGACCCGCATCAAGGGTGGCAAGCCCTCGGTATAACAAGTCAAGGGGGTAGGTGATATAATAATAAAGACAACTGACTTACCGTTTAGCAACGTAAGCACAACAAGAATGACCCCCTTTCACAACATCACAAGACACTAACACACGTAGCATCATAATATGTCTATTTATCAAACAATCTTACTACACCTTACAGAAATCAATACAAGGTTTTTATAAACAAATAAGTAAACAGTCCCTTTTATCTTTCTTTAAGTTGTTATACCTAACTTCCCATAAAGCTAGTATAACTCTTAAGCTTTTGTTTAAAAACCAACTATTTCTCTTCTGTTAAAAATGATTCAGTATTCTTTTGAAATGCTTCAAGATCTTTATTATTCAGGCTTAAGTCAAAAGACATTGTCGTAATTAATATTCAGGCTTAAGTCAAAAGACATTGCCGTAATTATTATTCAGTTAACACTCGTACGTCTACCGTACTATATATATATATTTAAAATATCATGCTCAAGAGTATAGGAAGAATCACATACCTTCTCGGCGAAAACCACCTGCCAAGTCGAATATGTCGCGCGCAGAGAATCAACCTATAATAGTCAGACACGTCTATCAACGTCTAGACTACTCTGTAAACAGTTCTAAGCAGAGGGTTCTCTATTCTACGGAAAATTGGGCAGCACTTCCCTACCCGCCAAGCTACTCAAGTCTACTGTGAAAACAGTCCTATGTAAGTATAGTTCAATTATTCTTCTTTTATACCCTTCTACTGTGATAACAGTTCAATTCTATTCTTTAATATCCTTCAGTGTATCTTATACTCAAGTCTATACTATTCTTATATGTAATATCCAATTACAATAGAAGGACAAGAGTATTTACCTCGATAAGCCCAAAATTATCCAAGTATAAACGTCGATCCTGAGCGAGGTTTAGCTCCTAATTTGCACGCTCGATAGCTCGAGAAACCCTTAGAAGTTCTACACAACTTCTACTAAAATACTATAAGGGATTTGGGCTAGGGTATTTTGGAATAGTGACTATACTTGGAAGATAACTTTCTACCAAGGGGGGGGGGGGGGTTTCAGCTAGGGCTACTAGGCTAGGGGGGAGAGGTGTTTCGGCCAAGGCCTTCCAAGATGGGGGGGAGTGTTGGACGAAAACACAACAAGAGAGGGGGAAGGATTTTCAAGACTTGGAGAGTGATTTGTGGATGAAGAAAACCTTCAAGTTAGGGGAGTATTTATAGGCCAACCAATGGCCAAGATGAAGCCAAGTGCTATGCAAGTGTAGGGTGAGGATTTAGGCAAGTGTCCTTATCCATCTGCTACACAAAATATCCTACCAACTCCTTGACAAAACAAGCCATCCATTTCGTCCAAATGGACGCCTCAAGTCCGCCAACTAGAGGGTGACAAGTGTCGCCCTCTCGTTGGTCCAAAATGTTTCGTCTCTCGGAAAAATCCGCAAAAATAATAAATGTCATAGACGGAATTTTCCCTTCGCAAGTTTGGTAAAACGTTTCGTCGGAAAACGATTCTTTTAGTGAGTTGTGCACAAGTTTTTCGTCCAATGCCTAACTTTAAGGCTAAACTTTTGTACGTACGCCCTCACGTACATACTCTGGAAATACGGGGTATAACAAGAATACTGACTGTTTTTTCTTAATCAAGAAGAATGAGAATAGAGTTCTTGATATTGGTAACAGTTAGAGCGGGATGAAAAGGGGATGATGACGTGGTGGTGGGATTGGTGGAGGTTGAAGCATCAGAAGTATTGGAAGAACCCTCAGTAGCCATTTAGAGAAGAGAAGAAAGAAGAGAAAAACCAAGAATTTTAGGAAGGAGAGAGGGGGGGGGGGGGGGTTCGGCGGCAGCTCTTAGAAAAAAAATCTAGGGTTTTTGTGTGAGGCTCTTGATACCATGTAAGATGATATTAATCCCCCTTAGGGAGTCTTCTCATTAATATCAAAGTATATATAGAGTACAATATTCAATTCTTATATAATAGAAATTTTAAGCCTATACAAAAGAGGAATCCTAGTCTTACCATAATTATATTTACACAATATATGAAAATATTCTAATTATGGGTAGGGATACAATTGTTTCTATAATATACATGTTTACAAGTTGATCCTTTTCCGTTGGTATTCTATGTTTTGATAAATCTTTTATTTTTTCTTTTATTTATTTATAATTTTAGTATGTTCTTCTTTCCATTCAAAGGTTACATTTTTCTTTATCAAATCTTGCAATGGTTTTCTTAATATTGATAAATCTTTTATATGGTTTGTTGCATAATTTATTACTCTTAAGAATTATTGTACTTCTTTTTTACTTTTTAATTTTTTCTTTAAAATTCTTAATCTTTGTAACAACGTGTTCTTGCAATTGTAATCCTTCATTATCAATAACGTATCATAGATATTCTATATTAATTTTAAAGATTTCAGATTTCTTTTCAGATAATAATATTTCATGTTGTTTTAACGTTTTTATAAATTCTTCTAAATGTCTTATATGATCATCTAGATTATCGCTATATATTAGTATATCATCTATATATATTATACAATATTCCGTTAATCTTCTGAACACTTGGTCCATTCTTCTTTGAAATATTTGTGGTGCATTCTTTAATCCAAAGGGTAGTACATTCCATTCATAGTGTCCTTGAGGGGCACTAAAGACTGTTAAGCATTTTGATTCTTTTGTTAGTTTTATCTACCAAAATCCGCTTTTACAAAAATTTACTAAACCATTTTTTATTTCCTAATCTTTTAATAAGATTTCTTTTATATTGTAAAAAATATCCATCAAATATTATCTTTTTATTTAGTTTTCTGTAATCAATAACCATTATGGTTTTTCCTCTTTTTTGTTCACTATGTTTCCTTACTAAAAAGGCTGGACTACTATGTGGACTTTTACTTTCTTGTATCATTTTTAATTCTAATAATTCCTTTATCTGAGTTTCAAATTATTTTTGATATGTTGGACTATATTTAATAGGTTTGGATCTAACTATATCATTAGAGTTTATTAATTTTATTTCAGCATATATCTTTTTTCCCCATAGTTGTGTTGAATTTACTTCAAAATTCATTTTTAATATATTAAGATATTTTTCTTTTAATAATTGTAGATTATTATTTATATCTGTTTTTATGGCACATAGTCTTAGCATTTGTATTGGTAGTACTCTTTTTTAGCATTATTCATTTATTATAGGGTGTTTGTAGGCTAAAGATGTTTTTATCTATAACTTGTGTCTTAAAGTAATCTAAGAAGTTATTTCATAATAATACCTGTTGTTTCATATTATCTAATTGGTATATTATTGGTAATCTAAATATTATTTTTCCTAATACGATTCTCATATTTTCTGCTATTATATCTAATTCTTTTGTTTGTTCATTAAATCCTGATACTCTTGCTCTATGTGATCTAAATCTTTTCCATCTGTGATTCTAATACATCTTTTCTAGCTAAGCATAAATCTGCTCCACTATCAATAAATATTTTTTGTTTTATCATTTTATTGGGTTTATATTCTATATGGGCTTCTATATAAATTACTACCATTTTAATTTATCTTTTTATTCTTCAATTTAATCTTTGTTGGAGTTCTTTATTTTGTTCTAATTCTTTTACTTCTTCTAGTAGTCCTAATTCTTTTATTAATTCTAGGACTTCTTGCTTATTTATTTCTGCTAATCTTTGTCTTATTTTATTAAGGTTCTTAGTAAGTTTTTTGTATCTATCATGATAGTATCTTCTTCCCGTTTCATTAGTAACTGTAATAATCTTATGACGTGTATAGTCTTCACATTATATCTAGTAATTGCTTTCCTCTAATAGTTCTCTTTTCTTCTTGTAAATTCATTTATTCTGAACTACTTTCACTATCTGAGTGTTGGTTAATAAAGTTAATATTTTCTAATTCTGATTCACTTTCTTCATCAGTTTCACTGATATAAAAGTCTTCGTATTCATACCATTTATTATTATCCTCTTTTATTTGTGGTAAACTCATTATAAATTGTGTAGTATTCATATATTTTACTCTTTTTTCTTTAACTTTGGGCATTTGTTAGCATAATGTCCCTTTTCATTACAATTCCAGCATTTACATTCTTTAGCTTTTTCTGCTTCTACGAGTTTTACATATTTTCCCTTTTTAAATTTTCTCTTGTATTTAAATTTTTTCCTGATTTTAGGGGTATTTTTATATCTTCTAAATCTTCTTTTCTATAAGGTTTGTAATAAGGTTTTTTATTATAATTTTTATAATTTCTGTTTTTTCTATGTTTATACTTTTTATATTTCTTATTTCCTTTCTTGAATTTCCTTTCTTTTCTTTTATCATCACATCCAAATACTAATCTTTTTTCTGTGAATCTACATATTTCTCTTAATCCTAATTTTTTATCTTTTTTAATCTTTTATTGCATTCTATATTCTTCACATTTTCTCATTAGGTATGCTCTTAGTACTCTTATCCTTTCTCCTAATGTATTTTCTCTAGGTTCTAATTGAGTGTATTCTTTTGATATTTCAGTATTATAAGGTGCTGGTAGGTGGTCATAATAAAGTTGTTGATATATTAAGCCTTCCTGTGGTAAGAATCTTGCTTCATAAAAGAACTTACTAAAACTAATTGTATATTATGGTAATTTATTAATTTTACAACATTTCATGTTATTAAGATTCATTATTATTTCAGTTTTTCTTTCCGCAAGTACGTTTTCTCGTGCTACTAACCATTTTTCTCTTAAAAAAATCTCTTTTTAGTATGATATCAAATATTATTAGCATAGATTTCCAATCTCTTGCATGGATAAATACTTCTCTTCTTAATTGATATGCTACAAATTCTATCCAATATGCTACTTTTCCAATTAATGTTTTAGATATTAACTCATACATATAATCTAGGTTTTCCGTTTGTGTTGAATTCATTAATGCTATATACATTCGAAGATTTCAATCGTTAATCCTTCTTCCTATTTCTTGTTCATCATAAACATTGTCTAGGTCTAGAAAATATCCATTGTAATTTACTCCTGTGTCATTTATCCTACAAATTCTTTAAATTTGGCTTGTTGTCCTATTGGTATATGATTTGGTAATCTAGTGCGTCTTCTTGTTATTATTTCTAAATTAGGGTCTACTAATTCTTCCTCAGGGTAATCATCTGCGTCTTCATTTATTATATCGTATGTTTCCATTTCTGTTTTTATAGGTCTGTTAAATTCATCTTCATCTTCTATATCACTTTCAGGTTCTTTTTCTATGACTGTGTTACTCTTTTCATTTTTTGTAAGGCTTCTATTATCTGGTCATTTTCTTTTATTATTTCTGAGTCTTCTTGTTCTTCTTCTATAAATTCTATTCCTCGTATTTGTTGGTTAATAATACTATTCTTATTTGTATCACTTTCTATTTCTTTATTATTAGTAGTGCTTTCATCACTTTCATCGCTTGTCCCAATTTTTCTTATTTTCTTTTTTCCTTTTAACCTTGCTAGTTGTTCACTAATGTTGTATAATTCTTCTTTAATTCGTCTATATCTTGTTTTACTTCTATTAGTTCTTCCCTTGTTTGCTTTAATTCTACATTGATTTCTTTTAATAGTTTTTTTGAACTTGTGTTTGTATTTCTTATATTTATTATACCATTCTTCATTACCATGTGATTTTAATTTTGTATTTTCTGTCTTTAACTCATTTATTTGTTGTTTTTGTTTATCTAGTTTTAGATTTAAATATTCATATATCGTTTTTTTGTGTCTTTTAAATATATGTTTTCCTCTTTTAAGTTATTGTCTTCCTTTGTTGTCTTTTGTGTCTTTATTTTAATAGGTTCACATTTGTATCTTTCTTTTTCTATTATGTCTTTTGTATTATTCTTTAAAAAGGTAAGTACACTAGGTACGCTAGATTCTCGTTTTTCCATTAAAATTGTCATTTTTATTTAATATTGCTAGGCTATCCAGAGTTTTTCTACTTCTTTTGTCAATTTTGATTTATTTTACTAATATCTACCATTATAGGTTTTTCACTTCTTCTCCAAGCATCTATCGGTACTATTTTTGGTTGTTGATTATTAGTACTAATTATAGTATTTTCTTTACGTGTACTTGGTTCACTTTCTCTACTTCTACTAGGTTCATTTTCTTCTATTACTTGTTTACCTTTGTCTTTCTCTTCTAATAATATATTAAGTTTTTCTAATATTATTTTAAATGTTGGTATCTCAGATCCATTTCATAAGTTAGTTAATTCTTCTCTTATAATTTGTTGTATTTTAGTTTGATTTTCTTTTATTTCATCCATTATTATCAAAGTATTTTTTATTTTTTCTCTTACTATTATTTCTTCCCAAAGCGCGTTTTCTCTCTCGTTAGGGTTAGTCAGGATTATTAATTCATTTTTTCCATCCATTTCCCATATCTATCATTATTTTATCAAATTTATCACATTGTTTTTCTAACTGTTCTATTTCATTTTCTAATTTTATACTTTTTGCACTGTATATTTGTATGGGTGTATCTATGTTTTTCTGAAAATATGCTTTTATAGTCTCCAAAGTATATGTTTCTATATTTTTATTTTCTCTAGCAGGTAGTTTTGTTAATTCTCTTTTTATTACTTCATATGTTATTGGGTTTATCTTTGTTCTTCCATTTACATTGGTTGTGTCTATTATATTTTCATGTTTTTGCGCTATATACCTTATTTCTTTATTTCTGTCAAACCATTTAGTCTTAAATATTTTCTTAATAGATAGTTCCTCTTTTTCATCTTGTATTTTCTGATATGTTTCTGGTTTAAAGCTTAGTGTTTGTGTTATTCCTCCTTCGTATGTATTCATTTGGTAATATGTTTCTCTAGAGTCTTCTACTATTTTTTTACCTTTGTACATATTCTAATAGATTGATATACTTATATTGTTCTTCTATAACTTTTCTCAAGTCTCTTAATTCATTATCTTTTCTGGTTACTTCTCCTAGTTTTACTTCTCTTAATCTCATAATTTTTTCTTCTTTTTGTCTCAGCTTTTCATTTCTTAATGCTATTATATTTTTTGATTTAATAATAGTATTTTCTTGTTCATATAATTTTTTAGAATTTTCTTGCAAATATTGGTTTTTTTCTTCTATAAGATCTACACTCATTCTACAACTCATTATATGTTGATTTATATCTCTATTATATGTGAGGGATTTTTCTGCTATTATCTAAGTTGGTTTAATTTATTTTGTTATTCCATTAATCTATCCATATTGTTCTGTAAACATTCATAATTTCGTGTTTAAATCTACTATTCTATGAGTATATATCATTATTTCGTGATTTAAATGTAACCATTCTCTATAAGTTGTTATGTTATCTTCTAATAAGGTATTTAATTCTTCCATGGATAATTTTTCTTTTCCTTCTATTAATAATATATCCTGATATTTTCTTATTAATGTGTTTGATCTTCTATTTTTTATTAAGAGATTTTTTATATTTTTGGCTAACCATAAAGCTTTATTTAATCTGGCAATTTCTTGAAACGACGGATGTGTTTTCATTTTATACTTATCCTAATTGTTTTGTAAACTCGGTTGAATCTAGTTTTAATTCTGTTATAAATGCTATTTGATCGTATATATCCCTATCTAGTTCACATAAACTTTGTATATGCTCTGTCATGTTCATATTTGGTGTTAATTCGTAACATTTATCTATTAGACCATTTAACTTGTTTCTTTTTTCTATTAGTTGATTTTTTATCTCTATACTTTGTCATTTATATTTATTTAATCTTCGAATGAGGACGAGGATTTCTTTCTTCAGTTGGATTTCAAGCGCCTCAGCTCCATATTCTTCAGCCGTGGCACAGCAGCGTCGCGACTCTTACTTCCTTGCGTCGCGGCGCTCCACTGCATTTCGTCCAGATTTTGCCCGATTTCGTCTATTCTTCTCGGGACTCCTTCGTTTGATTGTTTGGGGCTCGGTTCTGCATTTTCATCCTCCAAATAGCTCATTTCGTCTTCAATTTGTCATTTCTCCCCTAAATCTCTTATGACCTGAAAACATTAAACAAAACGCATAACACGACACAAAAAAATTAAAAGACACATACAAGTTACCCTAAAACAGACTAAAAAACAGTCCTAAAATGGACTTAACAAACACCCCCCAACTTGAACTTTACTCTCCCTCGAGTAAAGAACTCTAGACACTCTAAAAATAAAAAGACACAAAGACTCTAAACATGAATCAAGTCAATTACAATATATCTGCCTCGAATATCATGAACGTATGAAATATCATTTTCAGAAATCTTTTAGCCACTAATTTGCTATCCAGAATTTCAAGTCAGATAATCAGTAATCTTGCTCAAGGTTATTAAGGCATATGATCACTCAATCATGATTACTGACTCAAACATGTATTCAAAATCAGTTTATGCGCAAATGAATCATTTTCAACAGTCCATCAGACCAAAATTCTATAAGCTTGCTAACTCTCTACTAATGTAGACAACACATGCTCAAGAATCATTAGAACTTTTATGGGTTGTATCGTTAGACTTAGGCATGGGCAGATAAAATGTCATTTAGGCTCAGAATTACCATAAACATAGGGCCAACCAAACCATACTTAATTTTCCATTACAATTCTCCCCAATCCCAATTTGCTCTTCTTTTCTAGATTGAGAAAATTCACACTTCAAGTTACACTCCCCCAAACTTATCTTTTGATGTATATACGTGTGGAGTGTATTCTATTTCTTTTTCATTCATTCATATTTTTTTTATATTCTCAATCTCTTTGTTCAATTGATAGCACCCAGTCTACAATACCATTTTTACTGGAATTTAACTCCCCCAAACTTGTATACTTCTATACTTATGGTAATTCAACGGAATGGAATAATAGTAAATTATTCAAATAGGCTCAAAGTCAGGTGTTGATCAACAAAGAAGGGATTCATTAAGGCTCAAAAGGGGTGACTAAGGATTAATGTAACAAGAGTGGCTTGAAAGGCTCAAACGTTCCAAAGATAGCCTAAATCACTTTCCTAAACATGCATTATCTAATATTTCGTCTCAAGTAACAAGCAAGCAACTTCTAGAAATTTCCACCATCTTTCCTCAAACGCAGATTCACTCATGCATAAACCAAGTAATTAAGCACAAGAGAGTCAATAGTCATGAAAAAGTTTTCATTATTATCAATAACCAAAAGCAAACTCATAGACTATCCAACTTAAGCACACATATTTTTGCATTTCATGGCTAATCAATTTCATCCAATTCTATTGCAAGTGTTCACTCAATCACATTGACTATTGTTTTTCAACTTGATTCATTGACACAGGACATTAAAAACAAAGACACTAAAAAAAAACAACTAAACATAAACAACTTAAACAGAGTCCTAACTCAAAACAATAACACAAACTGACACAAAACAATAAAATCCCCCAAACGTATTTACACATTGTCCCCAATGTGAAAAGTAAAGCAAGAGAAAGAAGACTTACAGACCTACAAGCGACTCAGAATGGTGGTGGCGGTGGCGGTTGATGAGGCGACTGGTACATTAGAGGGTAGACTCATTGGGGGCATCATCCACAAACCAGTGTTGCATGAAGGAATTGATTTGGTCTACGCTTGTAACCTCATACTCATGCCTTTGCTGCATGTATGTGTTCATACACTGCTGGTTCTGTATGAGGTACTGGTTCTGCTGCATTAGATACTGGTTCTGGAGGAATATTTGAACCAGTCTTCCCATTGGTGGCTCAATAGCCAAGGTAGGTGGCTGACTGCTCTCTCCGGGCTCATACATCCCCGCAGTCTCTGACTCCTCCTCTACTACTCTCTGTCTGCGTCTGGGTGGGTGTTGTACTTCCTCTTCAGTAGCAGGTGCATGGGCCATTGGTACTGGGTTTGGGTATGCAACGACTATGATGCGAGTAAGGGTCAATTGCACCTTTTCGGGTACATCATTTTTGCCAGCGGGTACCCCATGTGCAGCACAGAGTGTCGTGATCAAATATCCATGCCCCAACCCACCTGTGGTGGTCAGTCAGTCGGCATATCCCCGGTATGCTCTTCCAGATTTCAAACCCCACATCTATTCTCAACCCCGTCATAATAGCATATACCAACTTCACACGGTCCATTGGTATTGTGAAAAAATGTGTCAACAGGATAAGGTGGGCACTGACAAAATATAGCTAAGCTTGGGAAACTTTATTGAACTGGCATTTGTGCATGCTCCTTGGCTGGCCCTGCTCATGCAACTGTCTCAGCTACCTCAGCCCAGTCAATTCTTCTTACTTCTCTACACCAATTAGCGAAGGTGTGTCTGCTGAAACCCACATCTTTAATATCCGACATCCCAACTAATGCATTGATGACCTCTGACCCCACTGGCACCTGCCTCCCTCACAGGAAGTAGTGTTCATCAATCTGCTCTGGGAAGTTCACATAGAACTCACAAATGATAGAGGTATTGGGCCTAGGTAGTTGGGAAGTGACAAAGTCTCCCCATTCTCTATACACAATCATGGCTCGGATAGGCTCAAATACCTCATCGTCATAAGCTAAATTGATGAATTCCATACCCCTTTCCGGAACTAGAGAACGTGAGCGTAGCCTGACATACCTATCTTGTGCTGCTTTGTTTGCAAATTTTGTCTCATCATAATAAGGTACGGTGTCTCTAGAGGATGATGCCCTGGAAATACTTCTTCTTGGACCCATGTTCAGATTGTAAGTACTTGAAAAAAAAAATGGCAAAATTTCCCCTTGATTTCTAAGCTCCAGCCAATAATACCAACAACAAACAACAATAACAGCACACAACAACAATCAACAACAAAAAGAAACAAACAACACATCTGACAGCAACAACACCCATCAACACAACAATCTCAAACTCCCACCAATTTTTCATTAGTAGCACAACTAACACCAAATTCTGCCCAACACTTGAAAATATTCTCCCAATAATCACGAATTGCAAAGAAAATAGTAAATGTATTACCTTGTGGAATAGTTTTCTTGCAAAGGTGTAGTAGACCAAGTGATGAAGTGATGTGGTGAATGTTATGAGGTTCAGATTTTGTGGTGTTATGGAGTGTGGAGCTTTGGAAGGGAAAGATTTTTTGTATTTGGTAAGTGGGGGAAGAGAGGGTTTTGTGATTGTGAGGAGAAAGGGAAGAGTTTAGGGCTTTTTATTTTTGAAATTCGGATAGGCACCACATCTCTTACTCCTCAGCGCCGCGGCGCGACCATGAATTCTCCAAGACGTCGCGGCTCTCTCAACACAAAAATATAATTGTAGCACTGCTTGTTTGGCGCCGCGACCCTTTGCCTGGGAACCGCGGCGCTGAGCCTTCGAAAAAAATCTTCCCTGCTCACTGCCTCTTGGGAGTCGTGGCCCTGCCTCTTAGCGCCGCGGCTCTTCCTTGTGTAAAAATGTTTCTATGACACTGCCTCACAGGCTCCACGACTCTCCTCCAGGGCGCCGCGACGCTTTATCGTAGAAAAAAAATTTCATCATTTTCAGCCTTTTCAGTCCCTCATTTTTTTGCGTTAGTCCCCTCATTTCACCTGGCATAAAAAAATAGACCAAGAAACCAAAATGTGAGACTGTTCAAAAACAAAAATAAAACAAAATAAAACAAAATGAAATAACATAATTAAAACATTGGGTTGCCTTCCAGTAGCGCTGTCGTTAACGCCATTTAGTCGGACGCAGATCTCTCGTCTATTCAAGGGGGTAGAGTACCCCCACAGCATATCCATTTCATTATCTGCTTTTTTTCTCCTTTTATTTTTCTTTCTTTCAGAGCGAGGTTCAGAGGATTTCACCCCCTTGGCATCATCTACCAGTTCATTACCTTTACCATCATGTTCTTCCCATTATTTTAGTGTTACCCCAAGAGCGTCAGTGCTCTTGAGGTCATTCTCAGAGGTGGTTGTTGCAGCTATACCAATGGCACAACATTTATCACTTGCTGGCGGCTCGGTTGTACTTCTGAAGACGCTGAAGATTACTTCTTCATCCTAAACTCAGAGTTTTAATTCTCCTTTCTCCACATCAATAAGTGTTATTCCCGTGTCTAGGAAAGGTCTTCCAAGGATAATGGGAACCTCAACATCCTCTTCCATGTCAAGAATTATGAAATCAGTTGAGAAGATAAATTTATCCATTTTTACTAGCACATCTTCTATTACACCATGTGGATGCTTCAATGAACGGTCTGCCAGCTACAACGTCACTGTGGTAGGCTTAGCTTCGCGTACCCCAAGCCTACGAAACACAGAGAGGGGCATCAAATTTATACTGTCCACCAAATCACACAAGACCTGATTATATTTCACATTCCCTATAGTGCAAGGTATAGTGAAACTTCCTGGATCTCTTAACTTCCAGGGAAGTTTCTTTTGTATGATTGCACTGCACTCCTCCGTCAATGTCACTGTCTCATACTCTGCTAGCTTCCTCTTTTTAAAGAGTATATCTTTCATGAACTTGACATAAGTAGGCATTTGCTCCAAGGCGTCAATAAAGAGAATGTTGATATGTAATTTCCTGAAAACCTCTAGGAACTTCGAGAATTGTATATCAAGAGACTTATTCTGAAGTCTTTGAGGGTATGAAATTATGTATTGATATTCTCTTACGACTGCTGGTGGCGCTGATCGGTGTATTTTATATACACCTTTTGAGTCATTTTTAGTTAGTATTTTACTCATTTCATTTATGTTTAGTATAGTATTAGGGTCATTTTCCTTTCTTTTGTGTCACAGCGGTCAGAAATGGAGAAATGGTGAAAAGGAGATGAAATGAGCATAAATGAGATGGAATTACACACAAAAAGGGCCAAGAAATGAAGTCTAAGATGTTCCAGGAATTATAGAGGAGATCGGGCCGGTTCGGACGAAAAAGGGCGACAAACGGAATCCGAGAAAAATGTCACCGCGCCCTTGTAGCGGCAGCGCGGCTGATGTCTTTGAAAGTTCCGAAAGTTGCTGATTTTCAGGGGCCGCGGCGCCGACGCGGGATTTATGAAGTTCTGGGCCGAATTTG
The DNA here is from genome assembly GCA_029844215.1 of Przewalskia tangutica. Taxonomy (NCBI): domain Eukaryota; kingdom Viridiplantae; phylum Streptophyta; class Magnoliopsida; order Solanales; family Solanaceae; genus Przewalskia; species Przewalskia tangutica. The sequence continues at coordinate 48,412,775 of CM056724.1, read as the reverse complement.
ACATGTTTTCAGAGTCCTAAAGGGATAATTTTTCCTACCTAAAGGGATAACTTTTCCTACCCAAAGGGATAACTTTTCCAACCCTAAAACCCTTACCTAAAAGGATTCTAATAATTTTTCCTACCTACATAATCCTTAACCCTTCACCTAAAGGATTCTTGATCTATAAATAGTCTCTACATCATTAGAAGAATTCATTCTCCATTCCACCATTCACCATTCTACATCCATCCATCCACCAATCCATCTTGTAAATATTCCACAACACAACCCTTGGATGCTAGAAGGCTTGGAGACTCGTTGTTGAGTATTTTCTTTTCTTTCTTTTTGCTTTATTTATTTCAGTTCATGCATGGAGATTGTATTAGTTCTTAGTGTGACTATGGCTAGGAGCTAATTACTTTATTAGGAATTTCCTTGTGATTCACTTGAAACTCTATTCATGAATTAATAAATTAGTTGATTTCTTCTTCACTTATTTAAGATTTATTCAATAGTTGTTTTGATTGCTTGATAATTAATTGATCACTAATTATCATAATTCTTATGATTTCTAACCGAAATCCGAAAGGGGATGTTGTGAATATGTTGTAGTTAGATAGACATAGGTTGAATCGTGGATGAAAATACTCCGATTACTTGTGTAGCATTAATAAGGTTTTTGTTCTTAATCCTCCTCTAGAGTCAACCTTATCACCGAAAGGTAGAAAGGTGATGTACTGGGGTTGAGTGTTTATATAACCTTAACAGGAGTATAAAACGGCTTAGTTAACCTGCTATCTTAACGTAGAAGAAGAAGTCAGTCTAATTGTATTAAGGATTGAATAAGAGTGGATAGTTGGTGATCTTGGAAGCCCTAATTATCCATCATAACTGATTTAAATCAAAGTATTTTTATAATTAGTTTATTTCCTGCATTATTAGTTAGAATTCCAATCCAATTTACGTTAACCAAATAGATGCTGTAGGATAGATAATCGGTACTTGAAAACCAATCCTTGAGGACGATATTCGGTCTTACCTAGACTATATTACTTGTCACGATACGTGCACTTGCGTAAGTGTGTGCATTAAATCGTGCATCAAGTTTTTGGCACCGTTGCCGGGGATTGGCATACTTTCAATATCGATTTATCTATACTTATTTCTAATTTGGTTGCTCCAAGAAAATCTAACTTGTTCTGCGAGCATCTTTTTATCACCTTTTGCTGTTTTTCTTATTTTGCAGGTTAAATTCGAAAAAAAAAAATCAGGACACATGGACTACTATCAGAGACAGTGGAGTCATCAACAACATCTTAACCCACAGGTTCCAGAGGAAGATCTAGATGAGTTGCAGGCAGGTATACTGTCACGACCCGATCCCGGGCCCGTGACTGGTGCCTTACCCCGGGCACCCTAGTGATACAACATCAGAGAAAACCAGCGGAAAATAAAACATAAACATGAAACAAGATATATGATCATAAAACAGGCCAACCAAAAGCGATTTGCCTTACGTATATACATAAAACCCGACAGTTTAATCCTTTTTACAACCACGCCACAACGATACTACGGACCTCTAAGATTTACAACCATGACGGACAGGGGCCCCGCCATACCACGAATGTACAAGAACCTACAACTCGGGGAACACATACCAAAGAATAAGCCTCGGAGAAGCGGAGCTTCCCAATCTGTTGGATTGTGATCCTATGGCGAGGATCCACTACCGATGTACTCTACTGCGACATGAACGCAACCGAAGGAGGTCGATAACAGTACCAAGTATGTGAAAGCGTAAAAATCAGTAAATGAAATCATACTAGTCTAAATAAAGCGGAGACATGTATGATAACCAAACTCTGATTCACTACATAAGCGATCATGTCGATCGAGGACTCACGCCTCAAGTCATCACTCAAATATAACTATGGATCTCGCCCACAACATCAATCATGTTCGCATCATGGCGCGTGCCCGGAATTGCATCGGTGTAGACATGTCCATGATGCAACAATAATAACAATGCCCATGGCCACATGCCCGGAGTGCGCCGGTGTAGACACGTCCGTATGACATTAACAACAATATCTTGGGTGATCAACCCCGCCGCACGGCCACGCCCGAGTGCATCGGTGTAGACATGTCCATGTAACCACAATAACAATATATCGTAATCAACTCGCCGTGGCCACATGCCGGAGTCTGCGTCGGTGTAGACATGTCCATGTGACATCAACAACAATATACCGCACAACCGGGCTATCACAAACAAGCTCAAGCAAATTACCATACTTCTAGACTTTTATAAAAGATCCACTCCTTCCCAAGAAGTCACCGATATCAACACTTGCACAACAAAGGCTATCACAACAAGCATAGGCGAGTTACACAACAACAAGCATAGGCAAGTTACACACAACTCAAGGTACTTCCATTTCGTATCAAAGTGCGGGTTTTAACCCTAAAGTACTACGACATTAACTCTTTTAAAGGATCCATTTCTTTCACAAAAGTCACATAATACCCGTAGCATAAAATAGAGTGACTATCTTTTAAGTAAACCAAAATACTTCCCTTTGTAAAATCAAGTAACAACATTATTTTCCAAGCGTTCAAGTTTGCCTAATTTCAAATGCTCAAGTTTCTCATTTTAGAAAGGTTTCATAACTCATAGTCTTAATCTCTTTTAAAACAATTAAGTAACATATGTCTTGTCGTGAGCCGTTTATTCTTGTTTACAACAATCTTGTTCTGAATGACCATGATCTAGGAAATGTAATACAATTTTGTCTTATCTTAGCTTCATGCGGATGGAGGTTTCTCTTGGTTTTAATAACAATTTGTTATTTGTCAATACACTTTCCTTTATTAGCGGCTTTGTGGTTTGTTCGACACTTATTCGCATTTCGAAATCAATAAAACATTATTCTTTTTAAAACCAAGTACTCATCACTCGCGAATGAGGTTTCACAACACTTTTAACAAAATGTTAATTACTAAGTAAAACAAGTTAAGTCTCTTATCTTTCAAGATCAAGTCTCTTAACTTCTACAATCAATAAACCAATCTTTTACCTCATGTAGTCGTTATAACTAACTTCCCATAAAGCTATTATAACACCACATGTTTTAAACCAACCAACTCATTTAGCACGTATGCGTCTACCGTACTACATAGTTTACAAAGCATCATGCTAGAAGGATAGGAAGAGGTTCACATACCTCGCGACGATTATCGACAATAAAAACGCTCGCAAGATCAGTAACGGCTAGCCTTTTCCACTCTTCAGTAGAATACGCTACTCGTAGTACTTCCACCTATAAGGCCACAAACGTCTATTAACTTCTAACCGCGGTTCCATATTCTACGAGAAAATTGGCAGACCTCGGAATTACGCATCGGTGTAGACATGTCCATGTAACCACAATAACAATATATCGTGTAATCAACTCGCGCGTGGTACATGCCCGAGTCTGCATCGGTGTAGACATGTCCATGTGACATCAACAACAATATACCGCACAACCAGGCTATCACAAACAAGTTCAAGCAAATTACCATACTTCTAGACTTTTATAAAAAGATCCACTCCTTCCCAAGAAGTCACCTGATATCAACACTTGAACAACAAAGGCTATCACAACAAGCATAGGCGAGTTACACAACAACAAGCATAGGCAAGTTACACACAACTCAAGGTACTTCCATTTCATATCAAAGTCTGGGTTTTAACCCTAAAGTACTACGTACATTAACTCTTTTTAAAGGATCCATTTCTTTCACAAAAAGTCACATAATACCCGTAGCATAAAATAGAGTGACTATCTTTTTAAGTAAACCAAAATACTTCCCTTTGTAAAATCAAGTAACAACATTATTTTCCAAACGTTCAAGTTTGCCTAATTTCAAATGCTCAAGTTTCTCATTTTAGAAAGGTTTCATAACTCATAGTCTTAATCTCTTTTAAAACAATTAAGTAACATATGTCTTGTCATTGGTAGTTTATTCTTGTTTACAACAATCTTATTACTGGACCATGATCTAGGAAATGTAATACAATTTTGTCTTATCTTAGCTTATGCGGATGGAGGTTTCTCCGGTTTTAATAACAATTTGTTATTTGTCAATACACTTTCCTTTATTAGCTACGTGGTTTGTTCGACACTTATTCTCATTTTCGAAATCAATAAAACATTATTCTTTTTAAAACCAAGTACTCATCACTCGCGAATGAGGTTTCACAACACTTTTAACAAAATTTTAATTACCAAGTAAAACAAGTTAAGTCTCTTATCTTTCAAGATCAAGTCTCTTAACTTCTACAATCAATAAACCAATCTTTTACCTACATAGAGTCGTTATAACTAACTTCCCATAAAGCTATTATAACACCCTATGTTTTAAACCAACCAACTCATTTAGCACATGTACGTCTACCGTACTACATAGTTTACAAAGCATCATGCTAGAAGGATAGGAAGGGGTTCACATACCTCGCGACGATTATCGACAATAAGCAAAACGCTCACAAGATCAGTAACGGCTAGCCTTTTCCACTCTTCAAGTAGAATACGCTACTCGTAGTACTTCCACCTATAAGGCCACAAACGCCTATTAACTTCTAACCGCACGGTTCCATATTCTCTGAGAAAATTCGGCAGACTCCACATGACAGCGTAAATCTCCTCTCTATCGAGGCCGCTACCAAGCCAACCAGCGGGGGGTTTATACGCCTAACCGGACGTATACAATTCTACTATCTGATAATACCACAAGTCTCATCATGTCTGATCCTATGTAATTACAGTTCAGTTCTCTTCTTTAAAATTCAGGCTTAAGTCAAAAGACATTGCCGCAAAGCTATGGTTAGTTCTATATATAGTATACTTCAACTATATAATCCTACAACATGTAATTTCCAATTACAATAAGGGGACAAGAATATTTACCTCGATAAGCCCAAAATTATCCAAGTTATAATGTCGATCCTGAGCAAGGTTTAGCTCCTACTCCGCGCGCTCCAATCCGCTCCAAACAACCCTTAGAAGTTCTAACCAACTTCTACTTAAATACTTCAACCAACTATGAAGATTTCCTTAGGGTTTCGGTTTGAGACTAAAAGGACGAAAGGTAGTATTTCCGGAATCTACGTATAGAGGTAACTTTTGGAATACTACAAGGTAAAGGCTAAGGTATTTTGGGCATTATAACAATACTTGGAGAGTATTTCTACCAAGAGGGGGGGTGTATTATACGAAACAACTAGGCTAGGGGTACCCTCGTGAGACACCACAAGGGGAGGAACCTCTCGGCCAACGGCCACTAGAAGGGGGAAGGGGAAGGCTAGGACGAGAGCAACAAGAGGAGAGGAGGAGATTTCAAGACTTGGAAACATTTGTGGATGAATGAAGTCTTCACAAAGGGAGGGTATTTATAGGGAAGCGAGGCCAACCAATGGACAAGATCAAGCCATGTGCAAGGCAAGTGTAAGGCCTTGATCAAGCCAAGTGCACCCTAACCCTACTCCACAAAACAAGGCACCAAACAAGCCATAAAACAAGGCACAAAACAAGGCCAAAACAAGGAGCCAATTGGCCACAAACCCGTGACCCAACCGGCCATCCACATCGCCCACTTGAGGGTGACAAGTGTCACCCTCTCGTTGGCCCAAAAATGTTCCGTCGCTCGGAAAAATCCGCAAAAATTAAAAAGGACATAGCCGGAATTTACCCTTCGCAAGCTTTGTAAAATGTTTCGTCGAAAAACGACTCTAACCGGGTGTTGTGCACAAATTTCGAACCTAAGCCAAACTTTAAGTCTCAAACTTTGACGCACGTCTCACGTACATACTGCGGAAATACTGGTATAACATTCTCCCCTCCTTAGAAACATTCGTCCCGAATGTTCCTTCTCAAGTCGGATAACGATAAAGTTCCTCTAACAAGTTGCCAACGCCACAGCTTGGCCACGAAATAACACACGTTCCCTTCCTTCCTTACTCGTCGTGCGATACCACTTTTGTCACTTTGCCGCGAGGTTCTAGTGTCACTCCGGCGACCCAACAAATGGTACCGAAATGCATGCGGTCCCTGAGGTTCTAGTGTCTCGGGGCGTGCCATACTTGATCATTGCTTCATTTCTCAAAGCGTGAGTCACTACCTCCAAACTTGGTCATCTTACTAGCGTAATATCCCTAAGGCCATCTCCGGCCTTCACGAACGATTCTGGTCGAACACATCCACGAACTCATACGATGGTCGTCTAAACTTGGGCCTAGCACCCTCGTGACCCTACCACCTGGCGGGACTACCCAGAACTGACCCCACCTAAAACCGGGCTGCGGGTCGACCCGCGAGTGGCCATCAACCCGACCCACAATCGCGCCGACACTTGCTCCTCGAAACGGAACAATCCTACCTAATCAAGTCATGAAAGCCACCACTTCCATCTCACACTACCCATGGACTTATCACACAATTAATTCCCACGTACTACTTACTCTGATAAGGGTCAAACATGAAATAAATCTTTTACTCAAGACGACCTTACCTCTAAGGTCTCAATCGTGACATAGTCTAAGGTTCACACTTACCATGCCCCCATACTTACCCTTCTACACTAACCAGTTTTCTAAATCACATTTTAGCACAAAGCTATCCGAACATAACACTAAACACATCATCATAACAAGCATACAAAACTCTAGAGGGTTAAGGATATACCTGTCTCTACCGCTTTTCTAATCACAGTCCTGCCCTGCAGGGCGCATAGCTAGTGAAGGTGATGAACCAGCCACTGATTCTGAAGGCTGAGTCGTAACATCCGTGCTACCCTTGGTCGGACAGTTCCTCGCAAAATGGCCCTGCTGGCCGCAAAAATAACAAGCTCCCTTGGCACCACGACACTCCCCGAAATGCGGTCTACCATCGACCACACCGGTAGGGTATTGCGTCACCGCCAACACCCTACTCGAAACTCGAACCTCGAGCCACGACTGCTCCGAATACTCTGGATGCCCTGAAGGTTGTGGAGGACCACTCTGCACTGGCGGAGGTACAAAACTAGCCTGCTGCTTGAGGCGGTCCGCCTCGAAAGTCCCCAAAGGACCCTGCTGTTCTGGCCCTCTTCTGCTGATCTCGGTCATTACGTCGATTTCTCCGCTCCTCACATCCAAGTGCATAAGCCTGCATGCGGGCAATGTCCATGCCCGGCTGAAGGGCTACACCCGAACAACTCTCTGCTAGGTAATCATCAAGCCCTGTAATATATCGGTGCACTCGATCCTCCATATTAGCTACTAATGCGGGAACATACCGGGCCAATGAGTCGAACTCCACATTGTACTCCGGTATGCGCGCTCGCCTCAACATCAAAAATCTGTCGGCCCGAGCCCTCCTCATCTGTGGAGGCAAGAAATGTGCCAGGAAGGCCCCCGAAAACTCGTCCCAAACGGCTGGAAGTGCATTCTCTCCCCGGGACAGCTCCCACGAATCAAACCAGTCGACTGCGGTATCACGCAGCCGATGCGAACCTAAGACCACCGACTCGGTCTCCGAAGCCTTGATCACTCTCATGATCCGCTGTAACTGTCGGATGAACTCCTGCGGATCATCCTCAGGCCTCGACCCGTAGAACTCTGGCGGGCTACATCTCAGAAAGTCCTGTAGCCTCAAACTATCCGATCTAGGGTGAACCATGGTGCTCTTTGGGCTGAGGCTGCTGCATCGGCCTATCCTCATATCTGACCATGACCCTGGCCAGCAACTGGGCCATCTCCTTGTACCCCATCTCATCTGCTCCAGTGTGGGTGGAGGCTCGGTCACGGTGGTCTCGGCAGCCATCGCTGCGACTCTAAACTTCTCTTTGAAGTGGCGGCGCAAAACCGCCGTCAAGCATAATCTCGAGCCTTGGCCAGGGCTGCGCCCTCGTACTCCTCTGTATCTCACTAGCGGCACCTCGGTTTGTCTTGCCCTTCAGGCTCTGGTTGCCTTGCGCGGAGGCATAGCGGTAAAACGAGATACGTCGGAGGGTCCAACTTACAACACAGCTAAGGCACGATCTCGAGAATGAGAAGAATGGAAACTAATCCTAAATGTCCTGCGACCTCGATTATAGATGTGGTGCACAACACATCGATAATCAAGACTCTACTAGACACGTGCAGACACTTTCCGAGGATTAAGCGTGTCACACCCGAACCCGGGCGTGATGGTGCCCTACCTGGGCACCCTACTACCTTAACAACTAAGTATATTGCGGAAATTAATAACAGCTCATATTTTTTTTTCTTTTAAAACCAACGTACGTACAAGGCAAAGCCGACTAGGCTGCCCTATCATATACATAAACAAAAGACACTACACTGTACACGAGTCCAATCCCACATATGAATACAGACCTCTAGGAGTTAAATCGAAATATGACGGACAAGGCCGCCGTACCCAAAGCTGCATAAAGCTTTGATTGAAGGATATATACCAAAAGATAAACTCACGGACGAGAGGAGCTATCAAAACCACGGCGAGGATCCTACACTGCCGATCACCAAACAGCGTACCTAAACTGCGGCGTGACGCGGCCGAAGGAGTCGATGCGAAGAATGTACCAAGTATGTGAGCGATGAAATGCTTGTAATAAAATCATAACGATCTAAACAAAGCAGGAGACATGTATGATAGTCAACCTACAATACACAATACATAGCGATCATATTAAGTCGGGGCGCAGCGCCAAAGTCACTACTCAAATATAACTATGGGTCTCACGCCTATAATATCAATCATGCGTGGAATCCTTCCTCATCACGGCGATCCATGATATAACATAGCACCAATAGGCATACATGAACACCAAGTCCCACGTGTTCTAAAAGCTCTGCGGGCAGTAGGCAAGCGAGCGGTGGTATAACGTCTTGGGGTTTACCCTCATTTATACTCGACCACGAAGGAGGTGGTAAAGCGGGTATAACGTCTTGGGGCTTGCCCGCCGTTTATACTCTTACCACGGAGAAGGTGGTATAACGTCTTGGGGCTTGCCTCAATTATACTCTTACCCTATCTCAACCGTGCGTCAAACAACACATAAAGCGGGTGGTACGGCGTCTTGGGGTTTACCCCTCACTTATACTCTTACCCTGGAGAAGGTGGTACAGCGTCTTGGGGGTTTACCCCTCACTTATACTCTTACGCTATCTCGACCGACCATCAAACAAGACATAAGCACCACCGTGTCTTCTATAAAAATCCGAATTTAACCCAGTACTACAAGTAGCGGAAGCATACGTGGAATCCCATCAGTCGGTGCGTCTCAAGAACTTACAACAAGACGGTAGACCGCTTCAACCAGAGTCGCGGCAACAATAAAACATAATACTTGCACTCAAAGGCTATTACCGACATATAGGCAAGTTCTCAATTAACCAAGCCAAAGTACTTATCAAGGCACACAGGATAAATTCTCATTTAACAAGCCAAAGTACTTATCAGGGCACAATTAGAATAAATTCTCATTTAACAAGCCAAAGTACTTATCAGGGCACAAATAGAATAAATTCTCATTTAACAAGCCAAAGTACTTATCCGGGCACAAATAGAAAAATTCTCAATTTATCAAGCCAAAGTACTAATCAAGGCATACATAAAATAATTCTCTTTTAACAAGTCAAAGTACTTATCAAGGCACACTTAGACAAATTCTCAATTTATCAAGCCAAAGTACTACGTACGTACATTCTTTTATAAAAGACTCCTTTCTATGTAAAGCCCCAAGATACTAACACCCGTAGTATCAAGGCGTGTCTATTTTTCAAAGTAAGTTACTACACTTTTAGAAAACTCATTTCAAAGCTTGAAATCAAGTAACTCCAAATTTTCACAATCTAGGCAACTTATGACGATTAATCAAAATAGACAACTTTCAAAACCTTCCATAAAGCCGTTATAACCAACTTCCCATAAAGCCGTTATAACCCTTTATGGTTTTAGACGTATCCATTCCTTCAATAACCAAGAGACTTATACTATTAAAATCAAGCATCACATACTTACAATTCAAGTTCTTAACCTTCAAAATACTTCAAGTCTCTTAATAGTTAGAAAACAAGTTTTCTTCTACTTTTTAAACCTCAAGTAACTTCACCCTTAACACAAGTTACTTCTCTTAAATCATGTCATTTCTCCTCTTTTAAATCAAATAAGTAAATCACTCCTTTGACTCCCCTAAAGTCACTATAATGACCTTTAGGTTTTAGAACTAAGGCACTAGCCAAAAGATTTGGAAACCACTTCCTTTTTAAGACTAAATGTACTTTAAGTAAAAATACCTTCACTTTTAAGAATCCAAACTTCATCAAGAAAATGGATTCTACAACTTACAATCCAAACATCAAAGTACACTCAAGGAAATACATAGAACAAATTCTATTTTAGGCAATCCAAATACAACCAAGGAATGGATCATTTTAGGAGTAGAACCTACTTTCTTTATCTTACGGAATCATGCTAGAAGAGGAGATAGTTCACATACCTTTTCGGCTAAATCCACAAGCTAAGCCGAATACGCCGTACGTAGAAGTTTCAACCTATAATGGTCACAACAAGACTATCAATCTTCTAGTCTCTAACGTAGAATAATACTAAGTATTTAGTCTCTAATTCTACGGAAAATCGGGCAGCACTTCCTTTGTTTCTACTCACTTTGCCACCTTTTTCAAGGCCGAATACAATAACCAACAAGCCACATTTAAGGCTCCAAACAACAACCAAACAAAGGGGATTACACGCCTTACAATACGTGTAAAATTCCGCCCCACAATTCATACAAAATAGCTTAAAACTCCAAGCCATTCTCGGCCAACTACATACTAACAATTCAAAGTCTTTTCCAATCCTTTTCAAATTCCAAGTTCTAGGGTCTAACATGTTATATAGTCATACACAACTTCAACAACTACAATTTCCTTCCTACACAACATGCGACGACTTAAACGAATAATCAACTTGAATTTCCAAACTTAAGGCTAAACATGCTAGTTTCCGGATTAGGGTTCCAATAGCCAATAAACATATCCAACTACATAATAATTAACTCATGCTTGCAATATCCAAAGCTACAATCAATAAGTAAACTTAATTGCTAAAACGACAAAATTTATACCTTTCCAAGCCCTTAAAATTTCCAAGATTTCAAAGTCGCGCCTTAGCAATTCTTAGCTCCTTTCCTTAGGTTCCAATCCGCTCCAAGCACTCCTTAGAGGCCTATGAAAAACCCATCTTCAAGTTCCAACTTCAAAGTTGAAGAACTCCCGAGAGCTTCTTCAAGCTAGCACAAGGTTCTCAAATTTTTCTAAGTGTAAAATGCCAAGTCTTGCTACTAGTAGTATACTTATAACACAATGGATGGCTAAGATTTCAACACTTGAGTGGTTAGGATAGGTTTCACTAGGATCAAGCCTAGGTGGACAAGTTGACTTGTCAACAATGTCAAGCTTTGGAAGACTTATCTTCAACCATGGTCAATGACCATTATACCCTTGCATAAATTTCGACCAAGCCATGTGGGGGTGCCACGTGTCGCCCTCTCATTCGTCCATAAAATTCCGTAACCCTCGTGGGCCCCACAAAACGTAAAATTCCTCGGGTGGGCCCCACGTGACCAAATCCGTAAAAATAAATTTCCATAATATTAATAAGTTCCATACTCTTCAAATAATACATTTTGAGAATCCAATTCTCAACAACGAACATTTTTCCTTTCCGACGTTCGGAACATTTTCCGTCGGAAAAACAATTCTTCCTTTCGTACCAATTTCCAAGTCTTGTTTCCTTTCGTACATTCTCTTTTACATGTTCTGGACTTACGGGGTGTAACATTCTTCCCCCCTTAGAAACATTCGTCCCCGAATGTTCTTAGTCGGGTGCCAAGTTATACACAACGGCCTGATCTCTATACTATGCCTATCAATCAAAGCGCCTGAGACCAACGATGCCACATGGCCACCACAACATACGTAAACATAACAATGGACCTTCCGTCCGTGGTCCCTGCTCACAATACTCGAAGGTTACAGTCTTCCCCAAACACGGGATTCCTTAGAGGTTCCTTTCTTTCCTTACTTGTCATACCTTCTCGTACTTTCAAACTTATCTAGTACACGTACAAAATCTCAAATATTGTTTCTACTCTCCAATCCTTGGAGTTACTATCCAAACTTGGCCATATAGTTACTTACATTCCCGTTAAGGCTCTTCTCGGTCCTTACGACCTAGTTCCGGTGGAACGCATCCACGAACTCGTACAACAATCAACTATACTTGGGCCTGGCATCCTCGTGACCCTATCACAAAACGGGACCATTTCTAACTGACATCACCCCATTCCATACTATCGGCTGACTCGAAATGAGTCCATAACCCGACTCATCATCACACTTAACTTCTCGTTCTTAGTCTGTAATAAATCTCTCTTATCTCAAGGTACTTCTTACCCTATCCCCTATTCACTAGAGGTTCGTCACATAAGCCAAAGTATTTCTACTGTACAATCTTCCCTATTGGTCTTACACTGTCATGAGGCAATTACAACTTGTGAACTCTACACAACTATAGTCTCAGTCCACTTATCATTCTTGTCAATATTATTACTTTTCACATTACTAATCAAAGTATTCCTACCTCTGGGGTACTATCACTTATAACTGCTAGCCACACAGGGAAAACATATATGCTAGGGCAAAATCTGAATCTATCAACGCACGTATGATTCAAAAGAATCGAAATATACCTGTAACCCCGTGCGATGTCGCCCCCTGATCCTGCCCAGTAGTCACGTCATCTATGCGGTTCGAAGGACCGCCAGAACTATAAACTCCACCCTGACCTCTACCACGACCGGCTGACATCTGAACACCCTGCCCTGGGGGACGCACAGCTGTGGAGGAAAGGGAACCAACCATCGGCCTCATAGGCTGAGCCACCTCACCGGTGCCTCTTCTAAAAGGACATACCCTCAGTATATGGCCCGGACGGCCACAATAATAACAAACACTGTGCGAGCGGCATTTCCCAAATGACGCTTACTACTGATAAAACACTGAGGAATAAGTGGCCTCGACTGAGAAAATCCTCTGCTCCTCTGAGAACCTCGACCTCTGGAGCTTGGACCGGCTCCTAAATACCTTGTGAGATCAAATCTCCCACCTGTGAGCTGCGGGGGTATGTCTTTGGGTAGTGGGACGAATATATCACTTCTTCGAGGCGGCTCGTCCAAAACTCACCGGGATAACCAACCGGTCCTAGCCTCTTACGCAGATCTCCGCTGGCCTCTACCTCTGTACACACATGCATCTTGGCGAATAACCTCTGGCGAGAAGCTATGACATTGCTATCTTGGTCAATAACATAATGGCTTCCTTCGTGACCACAAAGTCCGCCTAATCGAGAAATCAGAGGCTCTGGTGCTGTGTTCTCAAACCTGGCGCAGAAGAACTCGCCGACTGCGGAACAACATCCGGTATACCCTGGGCACAAGCCCTATCAACTCTCTGAGTCTGACTAGTAGCTCCTGCTACTCCTTTGCCCTTCTGGGCAGCTGTTGCCCTCCTTGGAGGCATAACTGTAACACAACAATACGTCAGAGAGGAATTTTCTTACTAACACTCATGGCACGATCTTGAGTGAGAAGAATAGAAACCAACTCCTAAATGTCCTGTAGCCTCTATTTATGGGTGTGGCGCGCAACACACCGATAATCAAGACTTACTAGACACGATGCGTAAACATTCAGGGTATTGCTCACGATACCACTCTGTCACGCCCGAACCCGGGCGTGGTGGTGCCTACACAGGAACCTCGCTATAACAACTAAGTATATTGCGGAAATTAATAATACTCATATTTTTTTCTTTTAAAACCAACGTGCGTACAAGGCAAAGCCGACTAGGCCCTATCATATACATAAACAAAAGACACTACATCGCATAACGAGTCCAATCCACATATGAATACGCACCTCTAGGAGTTAAATCGAAATATGACGACAAGGCCCCGCTGTACCCAAGCTGTACAAAGCCTGCATGAAGGATATATACCAAAAGATAAACTCACGGACAGAGGAGCTATCCAAAACCCCGAGCAGGATCCTACACTGCCGATCACCAAACAGCGTACCTAAACTGCGGCATGAACGCACTTCAAGGAGGTCGAGACGAAGAATGTACCAAGTATGTGAGCGATGAAATGCGTAATAAAATCATAAGTCTAAACAAAGCAGAGACATGTATGATAGTCAACCTACGATACAATACATAAGCATATTAAGTCGGGACGCAGCCCTCAAAGTCACTACTCAAATATAACTATGGGTCTCACGCCCATAATATCAATCATGCGTGGAATCCTTCCTCACCGCGATCCCATGATATAACATAGCACCAATAGGCATACATGAACACCAAGTCCCACTGTTCTAAAATCAGAAGCAAGTAGGCAAACGAACAGGTGGTATAACGTCTTGGGGTTTACCCCTCATTTATACTCTGACCCTAAAGGAGGTGGTAAAGCAGGGGGTATAACGTCTTGGGGCTTGCCCCTCATTTATACTCTTACCCTGGAGAAGGTGGTATAACGTCTTGGGGCTTGCCCCTCAATTATACTCTTACCCTATCTCAACCGGCCGTCAAACAACACATAAAGGGTGGTACAGTCTTGGGGTTTACCTCACTTATACTCTTACCCTGGAGAAGGTGGTACAGCGTCTTGGGGGTTTACCCCTCACTTATACTCTTACCCTATCTCGACCGACCATCAAACAAGACATAAGCACCACCATGTCTTCTATAAAAATCCGAGAATTTAACCCAAGTACTACAAGTAACGGAAGCATACCCGTGGAATCCCACATCACCGCTTTCAGACGTCCCAAGAATCTTACAACAAGACAAACACGCTTCAACCGAGAGTCGCGGCAACTTAATAAAACATAATACTTGCACTCAAAGGCTATTACCAGCACATATAGGCAAGTTCTCAATTAACCAAGCCAAAGTACTTATCAAGGCACACATAGGATAAATTCTCATTTAACAAGCCAAAGTACTTATCAGGGCACAATTAGAATAAATTCTCATTTAACAAGCCAAAGTACTTATCGGGGCACAAATAGAATAAATTCTCATTTAACAAGCCAAAGTACTTATCCGGGCACAAATAGAAAAATTCTCAATTTATCAAGCCAAAGTACTAATCAAGGCATACATAGAATAATTCTCTTTTAACAAGTCAAAGTACTTATCAAGGCACACTTAGACAAATTCTCAATTTATCAAGCCAAAGTACTACGTGCGCATATTCTTTTATAAAAGACTCCTTTCTATGTAAAGCCCCAAGATACTAACACCGTAGTATCAAGGCGTGTCTATTTTTCAAAGTAAGTTACTACACTTTTAGAAAACTCATTTCAAAGCTTGAAATCAAGTAACTCCAAATTTTCACAATCTAGGCAACTTATGCCGATTAATCAAAATAGACAACTTTCAAAACCTTCCATAAAGCCGTTATAACCAACTTCCCATAAAGCCGTTATAACCCTTTATGGTTTTAGACGTATCCATTCCTTCAATAACCAAGAGACTTATACTATTAAAACCAAGTATCACATACTTACAATTCAAGTTCTTAACCTTCAAAATACTTCAAGTCTCTTAATAGTTAGAAAACAAGTTTTCTTCTACTTTTTAAACCTCAAGTAACTTCACCCTTAACACAAGTTACTTCTCTTAAATCATGTCATTTCTCCTCTTTTAAATCAAATAAGTAAATCACCTTTGACTCTAAAGTCACTATAATGACCTTTAGGTTTTAGAACTAAGGCACTAGCCAAAAGATTTGGAAACCACTTCCTTTTTAAGACTAAATGTACTTTAAGTAAAAATACCTTCACTTTTAAGAATCCAAACTTCATCAAGAAAATGGATTCTACAACTTACAATCCAAACATCAAAGTACACTCAAGGAAATACATAGAACAAATTCTATTTTAGGCAATCCAAATACAACCAAGGAATGGATCATTTTAGGAGTAGAACCTACTTTCTTTATCTTACGGAATCATGCTAGAAGAGGAGATAGTTCACATACCTTTTCGGCTAAATCCACAAGCTAAGCCGAATACGCCGTACGTAGAAGTTTCAACCTATAATGGTCACAACAAGACTATCAATCTTCTAGTCTCTAACGTAGAATAGTACTAAGTATTTAGTCTCTAATTCTACGGAAAATCGGGCAGCACTTCCTTTGTTTCTACTCACTTTGCCACATTTTTCAAGGCCGAATACAATAACCAACAAGCCACATTTAAGGCTCCAAACAACAACCAAACAAAGGGGATTACACGCCTTACAATACGTGTAAAATTCCGCCCCACAATTCATACAAAATAGCTTAAAACTCCAAGCCATTCTCGGCCAACTACATACTAACAATTCAAAGTCTTTTCCAATCCTTTTCAAATTCCAAGTTCTAGGGTCTAACATGTTATATAGTCATACACAACTTCAACAACTACAATTTCCTTCCTACACACAACACGCGACTTAAACGAATAATCAACTTGAATTTCCAAACTTAAGGCTAAACATGCTAGTTTCCGGATTAGGGTTCCAATAGCCAATAAACATATCCAACTACATAATAATTAACTCATGCTTGCAATATCCAAAGCTACAATCAATAAGTAAACTTAATTGCTAAAACGACAAAATTTATACCTTTCCAAGCCCTTAAAATTTCCAAGATTTCAAAGTCGCGCCTTAGCAATTCTTAGCTCCTTTCCTTAGGTTCCAATCCGCTCCAAGCACTCCTTAGAGGCCTATGAAGAACCCATCTTCAAGTTCCAACTTCAAAGTTGAAGAACTCCCTTAGTTTCCGCCTTGCGACTAACGTAAAAATGCGTTTTTTCCGAAATCTTTCTATTGAGATATCCTTACAATACCCTAAGGGACATTGGGTTAAAGTCTTGTGGCTAATGGATCAAAACTACAAATTTTTGTGTGGGACTATTGGCAAACCCGAGAGCTTCTTCAAGCTAGCACAAGGTTCTCAAATTTTTCTAAGTGTAAAATGCCAAGTCTTGCTACTAGTAGTATACTTATAACACAATGGATGGCTAAGATTTCAACACTTGAGTGGTTAGGATAGGTTTCACTAGGATCAAGCCTAGGTGGACAAGTTGACTTGTCAACAATGTCAAGCTTTGGAAGACTTATCTTCAACCATGGTCAATGACCATTATACCCTTGCATAAATTTCGACCAAGCCATGTGGGGGTGCCACGTGTCGCCCTCTCATTCATCCATAAAATTTCAGAACCTCGTGGGCCCCACAAACGTAAATTCTCGTGGGCCCCACGTGACCAAATCCGTAAAAATAAATTTCCATAATATTAATAAGTTCCATACTCTTCAAATAATACATTTTGAGAATCCAATTCTCAACAACGAACATTTTTCCTTTCCGACGTTCGGAACATTTTCCGTCGGAAAAACAATTCTTCCGTTCGTACCAATTTCCAAGTCTTGTTTCCTTTCGTACATTCTATTTTACATGTTCGACTTACGGTGTAACAAATCGCTCGATACCACTTTTGTCACGACCGATCCGCCCGTGATCGTGCCTACCCCGCACCCTAGTGATACAACATCGAGAAAACCAAATGAAAATAAAACATAAACATGAAACAAGATATATGATCATAAACAAAGCCAACCAAAAAGTTGCCTCAGATATATACATAAAACCCAAACAGTTTAATCCTTTTTACAACCCCGCTTACAACAAGATTCATGCACCTCTAAGATTTACAACAACCATGACGGGACAGGGCCCCCGCCATACCCCTGAATGTACAAGAACCTACAACTCAGGGAACACATACCAAAGAATAAGCCTCCGGAGAAACGGAGCTTCCCAATACGCTGAACTGTGATCCTATGAGCGAGGATCCACTACCGATGTACTCCTACCGCGACATTTAACGCAACCCCAAGGAGGTCAAGACAACAGTACCAAGTATGTGAATCGTAAAATATCAGAATGAAATCATACTAGTCTAAATAAAGCAGAGACATGTATGATAACCAAACTCTGATCACTACATAAAAGCAAATATGTCCGATGTGACTCACGCCCTCAAGTCATCACTCAAATATAACTATGGGTCTCACGCCCACAACATCAATCATGTTCGCATCATGGCCGCATGCCCCCGGAATTCTGCATCGGTGTAGACATGTCCATGATGCAACAATAATAACAATGCCCCATGGCCACATGCCCCCGGAATTCTGCATCGGTGTAGACACGTCCATGTGACATTAACAACAATAATACTGGGTGATCAACCCCGCCGCATGGCCACACGCCCCCGGAATTCTGCATCGGTGTAGACATGTCCATGTAACCACAATAACAATATATCAGGTAATCAACCCTGCCGCATGGCCACATGCCCCCGGAATTCTGCATCGGTGTAGACATGTCCATGTGACATCAACAACAATATACCGCACAACCAGGCTATCACAAACAAGCTCAAGCAAATTACCATACTTCTAGACTTTTATAAAAAGATCCACTCCTTCCCAAGAAGTCACCTGATATCAACACTTGCACAACAAAGGCTATCACAACAAGCATAGGCGAGTTACACAACAACAAGCATAGGCAAGTTACACACAACTCAAGGTACTTCCATTTCGTATCAAAGTCTGGGTTTTAACCCTAAAGTACTACGACATTAACTCTTTTAAAGGATCCGCTTTCTTTCACAAAAGTCACATAATACCCGTAGCATAAAATAGAGTGACTATCTTTTTAAGTAAACCAAAATACTTCCCTTTGTAAAATCAAGTAACAACATTATTTTCCAAACGCTCAAGTTTGCCTAATTTCAAATGCTCAAGTTTCTCATTTTAGAAAGGTTTCATAACTCATAGTCTTAATCTCTTTTAAAACAATTGAGTAACATATGTCTTGTACGTGAGCCGTTTATTCTTGTTTACAACAATCTTGTTACAGCAGCCATGATCTAGGATATGTAATACAATTTTGTCTTATCTTAGCTTCTATGCAGATGGAGGTTTCTACCGGTTTTAATAACAATTTGTTATTTGTCAATACACTTTCCTTTATTAGCGTATTCGTGGTTTGTTCGACACTTATTCTCATTTCCGAAATCAATAAAACATTATTCTTTTTAAAACCAAGTACTCATCACTCGCGAATGAGGTTTCACAACACTTTTAACAAAATGTTAATTACCAAGTAAAACAAGTTAAGTCTCTTATCTTTCAAGATCAAGTCTCTTAACTTCTACAATCAATAAACCAATCTTTTACCTACATAGAGTCGTTATAACTAACTTTCCATAAAGCTATTATAACACCCTATGTTTTAAACCAACCAACTCATTTAGCACATGTACGTCTACCGTACTACATAGTTTACAAAGCATCATGTTAGAAGGATAGGAAGAGGGTCACATACCTCGCGACGATTATCGACAATAAGCAAAACGCTCCACAGTACTGTAACCCGGCTAGCCGTTTCCACTCTTCAAGTAGAATACGCTACTCGTAGTACTTCCACCTATAAGGCCACAAACGTCTATTAACTTCTAACCGCACGGTTCCATATTCTACAGAAAATTCGGCAGCACCTCCCCCCCCGCAACAGCGTAAATCTCCTCCTCTATCGAGGCCGGCTACCAAGCCAACCAGGGGGGGGGGGGTTATACGTCTAACCGGACGTATACAATTCTACTATACAGTAATACCACAAGTCTACTGTAATACAGTCCTATGTAATTACAGTTCAGTTCTCTTCTTTAAATTCAGGCTTAAGTCAAAAGACATTGCCGCAAAGCTATGCTTAGTTCTATATATAGTATACTTCAACTATATAATCCTACAACATGTAATTTCCAATTACAATAAGGGGACAAGAATATTTACCTCGATAAGCCCAAAATTATCCAAGTTATAATGTCGATCCTGAGCAAGGTTTAGCTCCTACTCACTGGCCCAATCCGCTCCAAACAACCCCAGAAGTTCTAACCAACTTCTACTTAAATACTTCAACCAACTATGAAGATTTCCTTAGGGTTTCGGTTTGAGACTAAAAGGACAAAAGGTAGTATTTCCGGACTCTACGTATAGAGGTAACTTTTGGAATACTACAAGGTAAAGGCTAAGGTATTTTGGGCATTATAACAATACTTGGAGAGTATTTCTACCAAGAGGGGGGGTGTATTATACGAAACAACTAGGCTAGGGGGGGTACCCCTCGGCAAGACACCACAAGGGGGGGGAGGGGAACCTCTCGGCCAAAGGCCACTAGAAGGGGGAGGGGGAAGGCTAGGACGAGAGCAACAAGAGGAGAGGAGGGAGATTTCAAGACTTGGAAACATTTGTGGATGAATGAAGTCTTCACAAAGGGAGGGGTATTTATAGGGAAGCCAAGGGCCAACCAATGGACAAGATCAAGCCATGTGCAAGGCAAGTGTAAGGCCTTGATCAAGCCAAGTGCACCCTAACCCTACTCCACAAAACAAGGCACCAAACAAGCCATAAAACAAGGCACAAAACAAGGCCAAAACAAGGAGCCAATTGGCCACAAACCCGTGACCCAACCGGCCATCCACATCGCCCACTTGAGGGTGACAAGTGTCACCCTCTCGTTGGCCCAAAAATGTTCCGTCGCTCGGAAAAATCCGCAAAAATTAAAAAGGACATAGCCGGAATTTACCCTTCGCAAGCTTTGTAAAACGTTTCGTCGAAAAACGACTCTAACCGACTTCGCAGGCAAGTATACTCAGGCTCACCAAATGCCAAACTCAGTTTATGGCTGAGACAAGAGTGTCGCTCAGAAATTTGGAGACACAAATAGGGCAACTAATGGATAGGATGAGCGAGCTTGAACCACACCCAGGTGTTGAGGAATCTGGCGAGATAATTGGTGTAGAGAAGGAAAATGTTACTGAGATCCAATCATTCATCTTTTTGGATTCCTTGGAAAATCTTTTTCTTGTACCTATTGCAGAAGAAACACCACCAACTGTCAATGCTGACCCCCAAAAAGAAAGTCCATACCATCAAGGGCACCCCCTAAAGTTGAGATATGTAGGGAATTTCACTGATCCCTACACTATAGAGAGCCTAAAAGACAAGCTGTCTTGTGTACTTGGGGGATAATTTTATGTTTGAGGCCCTTGTTTGAACAGATGGTTGTAGGAAAAGTGAGACCTGCAACAATAACTCTGCGGATTGCAAGCAGTTCGCAGAAGGATCCAATGGGCACTCGTAAAAGTTAATTGCGTCCGGCTAAAAAACGTTAAAGACAATACTTGTTGGGAGGCAACCCAATGTTTTTAATTATGTTATTTTAATTTCGGTCTTTAGTTTATTTTATTTTGTCTTGAACAGTCTCACGGTCTTGGGTTCTTGTTTTGTGTTGTTGGATGACAGGTGGACTGAAAGCTAAAACCGAGGAAAAAAGAGCAAAAACGCTGAAAAAGGGAAAAAAACCGTAGTCAGCGCCGCGACGCCCAGAATCAGCGCATGCGCGAATCAGAGCCACAAGATAGCTAGCACAGCGCGCGAATCTCGGGGCAGCGCGGAACTTCAGAGAACCGTATTCCGTGCAAATTCCAGAATATTTCCTCCTAGACCTCCGTTATGACCACTGTGTTGTGTCAGTAAGTTGTCCCTATTTTTTTTAGTCATGCACACATTGGGGACAATGTGTGATTTAAGTTTGGGGGGGGGGTGTCTTATTGTTTTTGATATTGTTGAGTCTTGTTGATTTGTTTTGTGTATTTTTGAGTCATAATTTTTTTTTTTGAGTCACAATTTTCTGTAAAAGATCATGCATGATGTAGTTACTAGAAACACCTAGTGAAGTAAGGTGGAATAATGTAATGGAATTAGAAGCAACTATCTAAACACTTAGGTTAGATATGCCAAAAACTCATGAAATCTGTCTATTTGGGGTTTCTTGCTTGAATTGTACATGTTAAATGATTAAAACCTATGTGTATGATTGTTTTCTATTTGAGGCGAAATAGTTAGGATATGCATGTTAGGGAGATGACTCAGACATTTCTTTGTTAGTCAATTCTTACCACTCTTTTCTATCCCTGACATTAAAAATATCCCTAGTCAGCCCCGTTGAGCCTAAATATTAAACTTTTTCTTTGACACCCTATATTCTCATACTTGTGCCATAAGTAAAAATGTGAAATAGTTGGAATAGAATGTGTTAAAAAAAGAGACAAAAAGAGTGAACAAGTTTGATGCACCCCAATAAAAAAAAAGTAATAAGAAATAGGCAAAAGCCTAAGTTTGGGGGTGCCTGTGATTTATAATACACTTCACTCTTTCAAAACAAAAGAGGGAAAAGATAGATATAAAGTGAAGGAAAGAAATCAAAAGAAAAGGGAAAAATTGAAAAGCTAAAGAGCTTATGGTACACAAAATGAGCTCAAATGCCTATTTTTACCTACTCATGCCTAAGCCTACATTACAACCCTGAAAAGTCCTGAAGATCTCTTATATGCATATCCATGATTAGTGGAGAATAGCAAGTAAAAATGCCATAGGATTTTTGAAATTGACATGCATAATTCAGTGTTCTTACTTCCATTAAGCATGATTAAAATGAGTTTGCGAAATATCTAGCTTGATGTGTTTAGAATGCTAAAAATTCATGCTATATGTTCCTGCATATTATTCTGCTAACATTCATGTTTTTCTAAATAACACCAATGCAGCAAAGTGATCAATGTCGTTGAGTCTTTCTATTTTCTTTTTCCTTGTGTCCTTATTTCTTTCTTTTGACCTTTGCTCGAGGGCGAGCAAAGGTTAAGTTTGGGGGTATTTGATCGGTGTATTTTATATACACCTTTTGAGTCATTTTTAGTTAGTATTTTACTCATTTCATTTATGTTTAGTATAGTATTAGGGTCGTTTTCCTTTCTTTTGTGTCACAGCGGTCAGAAATGGAGAAATGGCGAAAATGAGATGAAATGAGCATAAATGAGATGAAATTACACACAAAAAGGGCCAAGAAATGAAGTCTAAGAAGTTCCGGGAATTATAGAGGAGATCGGGCAATGCAGACGAAAAAGGGCGGAAGCGAATCACTTGAGAAAAATGTCACCGTATTTGCGGCAGCAGCCGCATGGCTCCCAATGTCTTTGAAAGTTTCGAAAGTTGCTGATTTTCAGGGGCCGCGCTGGATTATGAAGTTACGGGCGGGTGACATGTTTTCAGAGTCCTAAAGGGATAATTTTTCCTACCTAAAGGGATAACTTTTCCTACCCAAAGGGATAACTTTTCCTACCCTAAAACCCTTACCTAAAAGGATTCTAATAACTTTTCCTACCTACATAATCTTTAACCCTTCACCTAAAGGATTCTTGGTCTATAAATAGTCTCTACATCATTAGAAGAATTCATTCTCCATTCCACCATTCACCATTCTACATACATCCATCCACCAATCCATCTTGTAAATATTCCACAACACAACTCTTGGATGCTAGAAGGCTTGGAGACTCGTTCTTGAGTATTTTCTTTTCTTTCTTTTTGCTTTATTTATTTCAGTTCATGCATGGAGATTGTATTAGTTCTTAGTGTGATTATGGCTAGGAGTTAATTACTTTATTAGGAATTTCCTTGTGATTCACTTGAAACTCTATTCATGAATTAATATATTAGTTGATTTCTTCTTCACTTATTTAAGATTTATTCAATAGTTGTTTTGATTGCTTGATAATTAATTGATCACTAATTATCATAATTCTTATGATTTCTAACCGAAATCCGAAAGGGGAGGTTGTGAATATGTTGTAGTTAGATAGACATAGGTTGAATCGTGGATGAAAATACTCCGATTACTTGTGTAGCATTAATAAGGTTTTTGTTCTTAATCCTCCTCTAGAGTCAACCTTATCACCGAAAGGTAGAAAGGTGTTGTACTGGGGTTGAGTGTTTATATAACCTTAACTGGAGTATAAAACGGCTTAGTTAACCTTCTATCTTAACGTAGAAGAAGAAGTCAGTCTAATTGTATTAAGGATTTAATAAGAGTGGATAGTTGATGATCTTGGAAGCCCTAATTATCCATCATAATTGATTTAAATCAAAGTATTTTTATAATTAGTTTATTTCCTGCATTATTAGTTAGAATTCCAATCCAATTTACGTTAACCAAATAGATACCATAGGATAGATAATCGGTACTTGAAAACCAATCCTTGAGGACGATATTCGGTCTTACCTAGACTATATTACTTGTCACGATACGTGCACTTGCGTAAGTGTGTGCATTAAATCGCGCATCAGGTGCCTTCTCTGAAATAGGGTGGTCATCAGTACCCCCCCCCCCCTTTATCTGAACCACATGCCTTACTTAACTCATTCTCCTTCTCAACCTGTGATTGGGTTTCAGCCTGCTCCACTTGTTTTTCACTCCTCAATGAGATGGCCTGACACTGCTCTTTTGGGTTCACAACGGTGTTGCTAGGCAGGTTCCCTTGAGGTCTGTTGTTTAACATGTTTGCTAACTGCTCCACTTGAGTCTTCAGGTTCCTAATAGAGGATAGTGTCTCTGTCATGAACTGAGTTTGAGAATTTGTGAGGGTTACCAATGCTGCTTGCAACTCACTCTGCCATGCTTGTTGAATTTGTGGTCTGGGCTGCTGTGAAGATGTTGCTTGATGGTTCTGTTGTTGCTAAAATTTCCCCTGAGAAGATGGATTGGTCTGCTGATGTTGCCCCTGGAATTGAGGCTGCTGGTCCTGAATGTTTCTCCAAGAAAAGTTGGGGTGATTCCTCCACCCTGGATTGTATGTATTGGAGAAAGGATTGTTGTATGGACGCTGAAAATTCCCAACAGCCTGCACCCGTGCTTGCTCCATAGGAATATTATTTGGATCTGTGGTTGGGCTCCTATCAAACGTATGTGGACCTCCGCAAATTTCACAAACCCCTTGCATCTGAACATCATTTACAGACACAATATTCTGTTGTAATTGCTTTGTCAAGGAAGCAACTTGGGAAGTAAGTGCAGTAATAGCGTATAACTCATGAACTCCCACCACTTTTTTGCTATTCGACCATCTCTCATCTGACCACTGATGGTTGTTGGTGGTCATGTCTTCTAATAGCTCATGTGCCTTATTGACACTTTTACTCATCAATAATGGCATAAGTAGTACCACACAGCTCGTTGTAAATAATGTGGGCCAACATTCGCTTTTCAATCCCATGGTGCAGACACTTTCTCTGCAGATCCTTGAATCTCTCCCATGAATCATACAACGACTCTCTATCAAGCTGGTAAAAATTATTCAACTCTCCTTTGAGCTTTTCAGTCTTTGACGGAGGGAACAATTTGGCAAGAAACTTCTGAGCTAAGTCATGTCATATGGTAATGGAGTTCGCCTGCAAGGAGATCAACCAACTTTTAGCTCTGTCCCTGAGTGAGAACGGAAAAATCCTCAATCGAATGACATCATCAATAGGTCGCACATAGTTCCAGTAAGTTCGATAAATGCATGGGTGGGTCTTCTGATGGCAAACCCCAAAACTGAACCGAACCTTGAATCATGTATAAGATAGCTAGCTTTATTTCGAAATTATTGGCTTCCACAGCGGGTAGCCTGATATATGTCTGCACCCCTGTAATTGTCGGCAATACATAATCCCTCAAGCTCCTCTCTACAGGATTCTGGACTTGTCCCATGGCTGTCGGTACCTCTTCATTCAACCCGTGTTGATCCTGTTGATCTGCCATTGATAATGAATCAGCAATTCGTTTATTCATCCTGTTCTGCTTACATGTTTTTTCAATCTCTGGGTTTAGAGGGACAAGTGTGGCTGCTCCTCTTCTACTTCGCATAAACAAAGCTCCCTGAAACTGATAAAAAACAAGACAAACAGATCAAGGCAAATGTGTTCTAAAGAAAATAAAAAAAATAAAAAACCAAATTAGAAATAAGATTAGTTAGTTCGATATTGATAGTATTTCAGTCCCCGACAACGGCGCTAAAAACTTGTTGCGGTATTTCTAAGCTAACGCAAGTAAACGTATCATAAGTAGTAATAAAGATCTGTAAAACCGAGTTATTATCCACAGAGACTGATTTACTAATTACCGATTAGCTAATCTTTAGTTTCTATTTGGTAACCGTTTATAAGTGTTTGGGTTTTTAAACTAAGAACTACAACTAAGAAATAAACAATAGTAAACTAAAATGATAATACTTTTGGGTCTAAAAACAGTTATGAAGGGAATTAGGGCTTCCAATCTCCTAAACTATCCACTCTTTCACTTGTAAATGCAAAACTAATGATTATTCTCCTTATTAAGATATCATATTAACGAAGATGTTCTATATTCTGGTTAAAACATATAGAAACTCAATCTTATGCAGAAACTTTCTATATTTCTATAATAAGTTTTACCACACGGGAGGATTAAGAACACTAATCTTATTTACTACACAAGTATCAGGGTACTTTCGTCCACAATTTTAACATATGTCTAAACAACTATAGCATATTCAAATCTCCCTTTTCAGATCTATATTTGAAATCATATAAGTTATGAGAATTAATGGCCAGTTAATTACATACAATCATCACAAGTTGAATAGATCTTTAATAGACGGAGAATAAATCAATAATAATGCATTAATTCATGAAAGAGTTCCAAGAGATTCGACGGTAAACCCTAATAAAGTAAATAGCTCATAGACATGCTAAGAACCAATTAACAAAATCCAACATAAATTGAATTAAAATAAAGAAAGGAAAAAGAACTTGAATGTAGATGTCTCTAATCGTGTTCCTAGCCTCCGTTCTTGCTCTCCCCAAAGTATGATCTATTATATTCTACCTCCTTAGGGCTTTTATATCAAGAAAACCCTCATTTCAGACCTTTTTACCCTTATTAAATTTCGCCTTGTTGACGTAATTTTTTGCGTCGGCGCCGCGACTCAAAATAGGCAAAAACTACACTGGACATATGGCGCCGCGACTCAGCTTCCAGGTGTCGCGGCGCCTTCGACGAGGATTTCTTTCTTCAGTTCTCTGGATTTAAAGCTCCTCGGCTCCCTATTCTTCAGCCGCGGCGATGCTGAGCCGCGACTCTTACTTCCTTGCGCCGCAACGCTCCCCTGCATTTCATCCGGATTTCGCCCGATTTTGTCTATTCTTCCCGGGACTCCTTCACTTGATTGTTTGGGGCTCGGTTATGCATTTTCATCCTCCAAATAACTCATTTCGCGTCTTTAATTCGCCATTTCCCCCTAAATTGCTTATGACATGAAAACACTAAACAAAATGTATAACACGGTACAAAATAACTAAAATATACCCTCAGACTCAAAAACAATCCTAAAATAGACTTAACATGTACAACAGAAAGAGAATCATATTGAACTTACAAGTGAAAGTGGGATTCTTGAAGACCAACACAAGAACAATATTATTTCTAGAGAAGTTGGAAGCGAGAAAAAGAACCAGTGACCATGGAACCTCAGCAGCGGCAACAAAAGCAAGATTAGCCAAAAAAATAGATAAGGAAATTAATACACATCAGACAACAACAACACAAGATTCACAAAACTAGAAGAAGTAAGAACTCACAGGAGAGATGTTGGAGCAGCCATCAGATAAAGCATCAACAGTGGAGCTTCTCAGGTGAATCGACAGACAAAACAAGGAAGCCAGGACCAAAGTGAAACCCTAGATCTTAGGGGCCGTAATTTATGATTTTTGTCTTTTTTTTTCTTTTTTTACTTGAATTATTTATAGTGGATTCTGAATAATTAATAAAATAATCACTGGGTCCCATCTAGTGACCTTGCTTTTAAAAAAAATGTATGAAACTTAGAATTCTCTCCATAAGATGCAATATTCATTATGCCATAACAATGTGGTTGCTTCTTTTAAATAATTCACTATAATTCAAATTAGAGTTTCGATTTTAGGGTTTAGTTGGAAGAGGATTGATTTTGTGCAGAAACAACAAAGAAGAGTGGTCTCGGTCTCATCTGGGCGCTTTTAGGGGGGGAGGGGATTTCAACTTGTGCAAATATCCAAAATCATCCCTTCTCTTTGGCTTTAACTTGAAAAAAAATACCCATACTTGTTCTACCTTATTGTTTCTGCAGAAAATCAATTCCCTTTCCAAACAAACCTTAAAATTGAAACTCCAATTTGAATTCTAGTGAACAACTTAATCACCTGAAAGAAGCAACTATGTTATTATAGCGCAATAGTTGCATAATATTGTGTCATGTGGAGACTATTTTATGTTTCTTATGTATTTTTATATGGTTTTTGTAGGAAATATTCTTCATTCCATTTTATTCATTAATGATTTACAATATATATATATATATAGTGTTAGAGAAATATTTACTTTGCTACAAACTATGTAACTAATCAATCCTAATTACAAAAAACATAATTCTACCTAATATAGGAGATGTACAATTAATTATTATGAAAATATTCTATTACACTCCCGTAGTCGAAGTGGGAGGTCGACGTATACTGAGACTGTTCCAAAAGTCTTCAAATAAAACCATCGGAAGACCTTTTGTAAAAATGTCGGCAATCTGATAACGCGACGAGACATGTAAGACACGAACTTGTCCACGATCAACCTTTTCACGAACAAAGTGAATATCCAACTCAATATGTTAATGCGTTGGTGGTGAACAAGATTCCCTGAGAGATAAATTGCACTAACATTATCACAATAAACCAACGTCGCCTTCAGAATCGGATAGTGGAACTCTAAAAGAAGGTTCTATAGCCAACAAGATTCAGACACCACATTGGCAACTCCTCGGTATTCTGCTTCGGCACTAGATCTGGACAAGGTTGCTTGTCATTCAAGAGACTAAATTATCACAAAAAATATACAATAACCTGACGTGGAGCATCTGGTATCCGGACAACCACCCCAATCAACATCTGTGTAAGAAACAAGAGTGGTTGTCAAAGACGGATATAAATGCAAGCCATGATCGAGAGTACCCTGAATATAACGCACAATGCGTTTGAGAGCATGCATGTGATCCTCCATCAGGTTATGCATGAATAGACAAACCTGTTGCACAACATAAGAGATGTCGGGTCTCGTAAATGTGAGATGATGCAGGGCCCCTGCAAGGATGCAGTAATGTAATTGATAGACATATGGTTTACTAGAAGAAGCACTCAACTTCGGTTTAGTGTAACCGGAGTGGCAGACGACCTACACGACGATCTTCCTCGACTATTTAATTTGCAAATCCTCAATATATTTTGGTCGAAAATGGCAATCACATTCCAATTTAAGGTTATGACACTACTCATACACCTAACCCTCACCCTCTAATTTCCCTAAGAAATGTCCTCTATGCTCCTAACATCATCAAAAACTTAATCTTTGTTAGAAAATTTGGTAGTGAAAATTCGGTATCTATTGAATTTGACACTTTTGATTTTTTTGTAAAAGACCTACATACGGGGACACCTCTTATGAGATGTAATAGTATGGGGGACCTCTATCACTTCTCATCCAATTCCACTACATGTGTCACTCAATGTACCTCTCTAGCTGCAATCTCTCTATCAACCTGGCACAGTAGACTTGGGCACCCGGGAGCACCAATTTTTAGTTTTCTTAGAAATATAAATTTCATTCAATGTAATAATGGAAAATTGAACCAAAACTGTCAGTATTGTCATTTAGGGAAACATGTTCGACTGCCATTTAAATCCTCTTTAAGAGTTACTTTTTTCTCATTTTGATATTATTCATGCCGATTTATGGACATACCCCATTACTATCAATATGGGTCACAAATACTATTTGATATTTTTAGATGATTTCTCTCACTTTCTTTGGGCTTTTCCCCTAAAATAGAAGTCCCAAGTGATGTAATCATCCCCGTGAGCTCAAGATTCCAATTTGATCTTCGAGATGACAAGCTCGGAGTTCCAAAGAAGGTTGATCATCCCAAGATAATATGCCTCAAATGGCATGGAAAATGGAGTGGAGTTGGAGTTGTCATGTGAAGATCTAAGAAACTTGTTCTTATTCGGCCTTCTTGTTGGTCTTGGCCGAGACCATGTATTTCTTTTAGCTTATCTTTAGTTACAAGCTAGCTATTAGCTTAAGACATAGTATGCCATATAATAACTACCTTAAGACATAATTAATAAGCCATATAAATGGTGATAAGGCGAGAGTCTTACGATAGGGTCACTAGGCCAAAAAGGTTTCCAAAGGGATGACTAGGACGTGAGTTGGGGGACAAGGTGGCAAGGACAAGAACGATCTAGAAGGTAAGGCTTCCAAGAAGACAATTTATAAACCAACTAGTTCATGAATTTGGCAACATTAAAGACTTCAAAATCGTCCAAGGGGAGATGAAGAGTTGGCCGAGCGGTTCATCAAGCTAGTACAAGGAATGAAAGCTTTCAAACTAGTTCCAAGAAGATGAGATCTTGAGAAGCTAAATTTATGCACTCTTCTACTTGGAATCCACAAAGAGAGTGGGAAAGATTCATCTTTTGTCCCTAAGAAAAGCCAATATCTTTCCCATTGTTTTGGTTTGGTCGAAACACCGTTGGTCACTAAGTAAACCCAAACTCGTTCCCATTTTTCCACACTTGGTCGAAAGTCAAAATAGTTTGTGTCGTTTGATTTGTCTTCTAGAATGATCCATTTACTACTATAAATAGGACCCTTAGGACATTGTAAATATGTAGAGTTGATTGAAATATAAACTTGAGTGGTTTTCAACTTGTGTGTTGATTACATCAATCGGTCCTTATGTGGGCCATAATTCTTGTGTGAACCAAACCCTTGGTGTAATTTTAGCTAATACTCGTGTGACTTAGCTGAACCCAAACTAAGGTCCCTTCGGTGTAAATTTGGTTACGACTTGTGTGATTTAATCAAAACCAAAGCTTAAGGAACCCCTTTGGATGCAAGCGAACGTTGGAACTTATGTGATCCAACCAAGCCTAAGCATTGGGTCTATCTCTAAGGTTTTGCCAACCACCCTTACTTGGCTTGTTCACGGGCTTGTACTTAGCAACCCCAGACTAGACCTTGTTGAATTGTTCACCTTTGTCTTGGTGTCGACCTGGGCAGTAAAACCTCCGTGTCTCTATCCTTGACATATTGACCGCACCTCACCTAAACTATAACAATCGAACCAACACTTAACCAAATCAACCAGCCATCACTCGAGCTTGTATCTAGAAACTTGTATTCAATCCTTATCCAACCCACTATATATGACCATCCTCAACCCCCACAATACTTCACAAATAGCCCCTCCAATGATTATTGACCAAAACCACCCGTATACAATCATCCAAGTTCGACAACACCAAACAGTCCACCAAACCTACCTTTGTCGGAACCTCACTGTTTTAGTTCATTTCAGCGACCTTGCCACAATAAAAACACCAAGTTCTAAAAATCACCATGACCCTCAATCCACCCGTGACAACTCCAAGAACCCGAGAACCTCATCTTGGCATACAATTTCAGGTCAATCTGAATATCACCAACACTCGGCCCACTTACCAAATATCACTCCTCCTTACTTGCATCAAATTGGTATCAAAGCGAGGCCATCCTGTCACATGATTTGATGTTATGGATCACATAAACAAAAAATAAAAATTAAGGAGGATCATCAGTGACATTCTTGTGGAACGTGCGCAAGCCTTGAGAAAGGAACTTGTAGAGCATGCTGCGAGGAATAATGTTGAATCAAGGGTTGTGCAAAATAGCCCAAGACATGAAAGTAAAACCTAAATCGAGGAGATCTTAGAGGAAAAACAAAGCGGTACCCTGTTCACTAATCCATTATATCATGATGAAGAAAAAGGCAGTACCTCCTTCATTAATCCATTGTATGATCAAGAAAATGTGGGAGAAGGTAATGATCTTGCGGAGGTGTGTGAAAATTTAGTTCTCCAACGTGTGTTGAGTGTTCAACTTGAAGAACACGAGGAGACACAAAGTGAACAATTCTTTTACACTCGATGCAAAGTAGAAGACAAAGTGTGCAATATGATCATTGATGGAAGAATTTGTATCAACGCGGTTTCTGTAGAGATGGTGAACAAATTGGACCTACCTTCCTGCAACTATCCTACTCCATATACTCTCCAACGACTAAACCAAGATGAAAGGCTAAGAGTAGAAAAACAAACTCTTATTAGCTTTCGATTTGGAAAATATGAAGATAAAATATGGTGTGACATCTGCCATATAGATGCGTGTCATATTTTATTGGGATGACCTTGGCAACTTGATCGGAAGGTGCAACATGATAAAGAAAAGAATACCTACCCTTTTCGAAAGGATGACAACAAAATCCGATTGGTGCCATTGTCACCGAGTAAGAAAGAAATAAAAATTCAAAGTGCTGAGAAGTGCAAGACCGAGGATCTCTTACTTATGTACAAAAGATAGAAGAAGAATTTAAGAAGGGGATTCCCCTAGTTCCATTGACGCGCAAGGAAAACCTCGTGGAGGACACGGTTGGAAATACATGTCCTAAGGAACCCGTGAAGAAACTTGAAGATATGTTGTCAGGTGATCTTACAACCAAGTCTTCGTCGATGGAGGGTATTGACATGTTCTTGATTTATTTTCAAGAAGTTCATTCTCTAATCATCATTCCTATAGATATCATCCGGAAAGGGAGACATCATCCACCTTATTAATACAAAAGGGAAATGAGGCTTGGCACATGTTACACCTCGTAATTTTGAGGCAATAAATTGAGAACATAGTTAAGAAATAAGATTCGAGTACTGGAAATTAGTATACAAAGAATATAATTCCGGAATAATTTTGGAAACAAAGAATGTGACAATGGAAATTAATACTAGTAGTTGAATATTCCCAAGGGGGTTATGGACTAATGTCGTGTAAAATTTAATGTGGACATCGAATTTTTAGGATGAAAATAAAGTGGGGTCTAAGATTAAGTAATTGTGGGATTAATTTTAGTGGAAAGGATGATAAGTGGAAACTAGTGGGACAAGTGGCAAGACCACTAACATGCATAAACTTATATCCCTTTTCAGCCCACATATTCCCATGTTTCCCCTCTAATTCGAAAACCACCCTCCTCAACATCCTCCATTCTCTCCTTCTCCAAAACAAATTGTCCCTATCTTTCATAGTTAAGTTGAAGACTAAATCAACTCCCCTACCAATATTAATTTCTCCTACCAAGTTCTAAGTCATGGTAAACTCCTCACCAACACTGTTTCGGTAATGTGACTGGACCGAAATTGCTCCAAGAACTTTAGCTTTGGAGATGAACTATTTGGAAGAAAAACATGTAAGTAAGATGGTTTCAAACTTGTAAAGAATGCATGCATGTCATTGTAAGTTGAAGAAATGGTGAAATAGGTACAAACTGGAGCAGTGGGTACCGATGCAAAGCAGGGATTGTTTTGGCTAAGTTAAGGTAATATTTTTTCTTCTTATAGAGTAATTGGAGTTTAATGATATTGTAGTTAAGAGATGAACTCGTGTTAAGAGAAATTGAAAGTAAGAAAATGCATTTGTTTGTATTGGTGTTGTAGTTGAGCCAATTTGGGGTTGTTTTAAGTATATTGGGTTCGATTGTTGTTGTTGATGTTATCGTTGTCATTGATTGCATGTTAAAATTGAAGGAAGTCTTGATATTTAAGGTTGTAGTTGTTTATATGAAATTGTTGAAGTATGAATTGGATTTTAAGAAATTATGAGAAGAGTTATGGTATATGTTGTGGGCCGTGACATTCACGAAATTGGTGGGCTTGTTGTATTGTATTTAGGGGTTGTTTTTGTTGAGTTAGAATGCTGAAATTTTAGTTATGAATATGCATGTACATTGTGGTAGTTGCTAATATATGTCCTAAAGGAATAAAGGTATAGAAAGGTTGAACATTGCACTCTCGTTGTTGTTGAAATATCTCTCATTTTTGTTGGAATATGGATTGTTCTTAAGGGCTGTTTTAATATGGATTAAGGGGCTAGATTAACATGAGAAATATGTGTATTAATCACATTGGTTGTTGTAGTTGTTGTATTCCATGGATGTAAAGAGAAAGAATGTATAACGATGGCGTATATGGAGTATTGGAACTGTTTTGGTTATATCCTTGAGTTAATGTCTTGTTATCGATATTGTTGACCTTGTGTGTGAATTGCGGATGTGTGTATAATCAGGGGAAGTGCTGCCCAATTTCTTTTATAAAAAGAGAGTCATCATTCGATATATAACATATACTAGTAATCATGGAGTTGACGGACATGTTATTATTGTTATAGGTTGAAGTGTTAATTGAGACAAATTATAATTATTGAGTTAGCATAGACGACAAGTGGTATGTGAAACTATCCCTTGTTTATTTTGGCATAATTTATATAAAATGAGTGTACGACGGACGTACATAATTCCATTGAATCCGCCAGAGTTGAGTCTTGCCCATGTGTCCCGCATAACGAAAACTGAGACAATTTTGGGAAATGCACCATGAAGAGATCATAATAAGGATTCCAAAAGCAATCAGCAAGCACACAACATTCAACACGTCCGTGCAAGGACGAAATCTCAGTATTTGCAGTATCACATCAATACAACCGCCATCACATTTTACAGGATCTTCATATCAACAAAGGCGGGAGCACAACAATAAGCCCATGCGGGTTACAAACGCACAACGTCTATGCAATGACGTTATCTCAACCCAGGCGAGTCACAAGGCAGGTACATCCATAAAATGACACCATTTCATTGTAAGTCTATGCAACGGCTTAATTCATGCTTCGTCTATACAACGACGAACATTTGCATCTCGTCCATACAAGACGACAACGCCCATACAAGGCGTCATCTGCATTTCGTCCATACAAGACGACAACGCCCATACAAGGAGTCATTTGCATCTCGTCCATACAAGACGACAACGCCCATACAAGGCGTCATCTGCATTTCGTCCATACAAGACGACAACGCCCATACAAGGCGTCATTTGCATCTCGTCCATACAAGACGACAACGCACATACAAGGCGTCATTTGCATTTCGTCCATACAAGACGACAACGCCCATACAAGGCGTCATTTGCATCTCGTCCATACAAGACGACAACGCTCATACAAGGCGTCATTTGCATATCGTCCATACAAGACGACAACGCCCACACAAGGCGTCATCTGCATCTCGTCCATACAAGACGACAACGCCCACACAAGGCGTCATCTGCATCTCGTCCATACAAGACGACAACGCCCACACAAGGCGTCATTTGCATCTCGTCCATACAAGACGATTCTGTCCATACAAGGCGTTATTTGCATTTCGTCCATACAAGACGATAACGCCCATACAAGGCGTCATTTGCATTTGGTCAATACAAGACGACAACACCCATACAAGGCGTCATTGCATTTCGTCCATACAAGACGATAACGCCCATACAAGGCGTCATTTGCATTTCGTCCATGCAAGACGATTCCGCCCATACAAGGCGTCATTTGCATTTCGTCCATACAAGACGACAACGCCCACACAAGGCGTCATTTGCATTTCGTTCATACAAGACGATAACGCCGACCTGGCGCCATTTGCATTTCGGCCCATACAAGACGACAACGCTTCATACAAGGCGCCATCTCAGATTCTGCCCATACAAGACGACAACGCCATACAAGGCGCCATCTGCATCTCGCCCATACAAGCATACAACGCCCATACAAGGCATCATCTGCATTTCGTCCATACAAGACGCATAACGCCCATACAAGGCGCCATCTCAGATTTCGTCCATACAAGACGACAACGCCCATACAAGGCGTCATCTACATTTCGTCCATACAAGACGACAACGCCCATACAAGGCGTCATCTGCATCTCGTCCATACAAGACGACAACGCCCATACAAGGCATCATTTGCATTTCGTCCATACAAGACGACAACACCCAAACAAGGTGTCATATGCATTTCATCCATACAAGACGACAACGCCCATACAAGGCGTCATTTGCATCTCGTCCATACAAGACGACAACGCCCATACAAGGCGTCATCTGCATCTCGTCCATACAAGACGACAACGCCCATACAAGACGTCATTTGCATCTCGTCCATACAAGACGACAACGTCCATACAAGACGTCATCTGCATCTCGTCCATACAAGACGACAACGCCCATACAAGGCGTCATTTACATCTCGTCCAAACAAGACGACAACGTCCATACAAGGCGTCATTTGCATTTCGTCCATACAAGACGACAACGCTCATACAAGGCGTCATTTGCATTTCGTCCATACAAGACGACAACGCCCACACAAGGCGTCATCTGCATCTCGCAAACACGTGTCTTTTCCAAAGACGCGATCACTGCAACCCGGTGTCAATCATACCGACATTTGGGACAAATTTAATTTGCGTCGCCGGTTTTTATTTTCTAACATCAGAAGAACCGGTGTCTCATAATTCGACATCGACAAAATTTAAATCAGACGCCTTTGTCTTTTACCTTGGCATCACAACACCCGGTCGCCTTCTTTGCTTAATCCTTGTTTTAATTCTGACGATGGGACAAAATTGGCCACAAGTCAACGTCTTTGTCCGAAAACTCTTTCATCGTCTTCGGTCAAAGAGGGACAACTGTTGACACCCAATTTTGACCCATCTTTTAGTTATTTCTTGCAATTTTAAGCATTTTAGGACACCGCATTTTATCACAATTCTTGACATTTTTGTATATTTTTTTTACCTAACATTCTATGTTATTTTATTTTTGTAAATTTGCATCATGTTTTTTACTTTTAATTAGGTATTAAATATTTTTTCAAATATTGTATTTTTATTACTATTACATCGACATTTGCATTTTAATAATTTTGCATCCTTTAAATAATTTTTCTGTTAAATAATTAACCCATTTTGCATTTTTGCCAAACCAGTCCAATCCGCCAAAAACCGAAGCCCAAACTGAGGCCCAATACACCTTTCATCTTTTTCCTCCAATACTCAATACTCAATACCAAATACCCAATACCCAAAGCCCAATACCCAAAACCCTAAACCTAATCTCACCCTATAAAATAAACACCCTACATTACCCTACTTCAACCTCTCATCCGCCTACCCTACTTAACCCTCACACCCTCTCATCCGCCTACCCTACTTAACCCTCCCAGCTCTCTCTTATGAACCCTACTTCTACCCCCTTCCAGCCGTCTACCCCTAATTCTCTCACACCCTCCCCAGCCGCCTCTCTCCTCTCTATACATACACAGCAGCCCATCCTCAACCCTACTACTTCATCACTCCAGACGCCATCACCATCTTTTCCCTCTCAACCTAACCCTAGCCGAACATCCCTTAAAACACAAACCTCACCCCTGCCGACAACACTTCTCAATCCCCCACACCTTGAACCATCACCCATCACCCATCACCGGCGAACCACCACGTCGGCGAACACACACTACCGTCACAACCAGTCGCTGAATCCCACTGTCCCGCCGACGAACCCTCGTCGCCCCAACTCCCGTCGAACCGCCACATGGTGGCGTCGCCCCGGCATTTCGCCGACGAGGCGACGCTGACCCCTCCCCCTCTTGGATTTTTGTGTTGTCGAATTGGCCAGAGTTCAAACTCCGGCGACGTTTGTTATTTCTACTTCTGTTTCACTTATTATGTTGTTGGAAATATATTTGCAGTCTTGAATCTGGAGGAGTTTTTAAACTCCGGCGACGTATTGTTGCTATTTCTCTTGTTGGTTGTTTTAGCCACTATTACCATGGCCATTTTTCGGCGAACTCGCTGTTGTTTCCACTGGTTTCTGGACTATTTTTGTTTTCTATATTGTTGTCACTGCTTCTGATTTTGTTGGGTTGATTCTGCATTGTTGGGATTATTCCGGCGAACTCGTTGTTTTCACTAGTTTCTGGACCATTTTTGTTTTCTATATTGTTGTCGCTGCTTCTGGTTTTTGTTGGACTGATTCAGCTCTAAATGTCCTAATGTTCTTCGACCATTGTTGACTGGTTTTGGCTTGGAAATATTCCAGCGTGTGCAGGTGTTTGGTTTCTTTTATTATTGTTGGTATCTCTGTTGTTGGACTATTTTTCCCGACTGAGTTTGACAAATTTTGGCCCTTTATTCATCTGTTAAACTGGTTGAACAGATTTCTACACTTGATTATGGGGTATTTACTGATTTGAACATAATACTACATTTGTTGGCCAATGAAAAAGTTATCCGTCGATTTTTGAGGTCTCCACAGTTGCAAAGACGGAAAATAAAATAAATGAAGTTTTCTGGGCAATGATGATTTCTTCCACTTACACCGGATAACCAACATGCGCTGGCAAGGCGAATTCTCGCAGCCGCACTTGTTTAGGCTGTCCTACTTTATATTTTTACATATCTGAGTCCTCCGTGTTTAAAACTATTACTGTTTTGGCGAGGGTCCGAAGGTTTTATTTATTTTATTATTTTTAGCAATATTGACCGATGAAGGAATCTCCGTCTGATTTCCAAGGCCTTCCCTGTACAAAGACGGATTTATTTTTGGCTTTATTTACTAATTATTGCTATTACTTTAAAAAATATTTATTTTATTACTAACACTTTTACTAAGTGTCTATGCAGGTACCCGAAGATCGTCTTGTGCAGAAAACCTAAAAAAGGGTTAAAGATGTCCCGGATTCTTATCTCATGTCTCATTTCATTTTAGTTTTACTTTTGTATTGCATTTTATTTTAATTGTAAATTATGTAAAAATGCTTAGAATAGGTAGAATAAAAGTCAATATATAATTAATCTAGGTTTGAACGGATAACCGCAAGTTAGCGGATCCTATAGGATGTCTGACCCCTTTCCTTTAGGATAATAAAGAACTCTTATCCAGAATCTCATTAATTTCGCAGACCATTAAATGGAGATTAATTGCAGTATTTTTTATTGCAATAAATCAAGTGTCCTAATTCACTATAATAATTAGGTGGCGACTCCTTTAAATACATTTAGGAATCAACCATACGTGGTACTCCCGTTTTGACTCCGGTTAAAATGGGGTGTTACAATTGTCCTTGGTATCAGTCTGATTATATGTAACAGGTTAGTATAAAAGGTGCCCAGCTAGGGCACCAGTCGCGGCCCACCGGCTCAGGTAGTGACAAAGAGTGGTATCAGAGCAGTTCTTCCTCGGAATGTCTACATACCGTGTCTAGTAGAGTCTTGTGTATGGGTATGTTGTGCACCATACTTATACGCAGGAGGCTGCCGGACATTAATTTTTTTTTTGACTCACATAAAACACAAAAACAAACAAGAGACTCAAAAATAGACACAAAAATAAAATAAAGAACTCCCACAAACTTAAACTACACATTGTCCCAAATGTGTAAAAGACTCAAAAGTTAAAGGGACTTACAGACATATAGCAGTTCAGAACGGTGGTGGTGGCGGAGGATATTGCACTGAGACGGTGTCTGTGGGAGGAGATTTGGCGATTCAAGACCTTTTTATTTTTCGGAAATCGCTATCGGCACCGCGGTTCTGCATAATGACACCTCGGTGCCTAAATTCCTGAGACCTCTCTGATCTTCTGGCACTGCGGTTCTGCATGATGGCACCGCGATGCTGAAACTCCTAATTCAGTGTTTTCCAACATTTTTCCCTGCTTCATGTCCCATTCCTTCACCTGGCATCACAACACAACAAAAATACCAAAAGTGAGACTGTTCTAATTTAAACTAAAACAAACTAAAACGAAAAATTTAAATAACATAATTAAAAACTTGGGTTGTCTCCCAAGTAGCGCTGTCTTTAACGTCTTTTAGTCGGACGCAGTTAACCTTTAGTAGTGCCCAGTGGATCCTTCTGCGAACTGCTTGCAATCCGCATAGTCATTGTTGCAAGTCTCACTTTTCCTACAACACTTTTTTCAAACAAGGGTCTCATATCTAAGATTATCCCCCAATTACACAAGGCAGCCTTGTCTTCTAGGCTCTCTATAATGTAGGGATCAGTGAAACTCCCTACATCTCTCAACTTTTTGGGGTGCCCTTCAGAGTATGGACTTTCTTTTTTAGGGTCAGCAATGACATTTGGTGTTGTCCCTTCTGCAATATGGTGGTCCTCAGTGACCTCTTCTTTATCTACACCAACTATCTTCTTTCCTTACTCGTCGTACCCTTCTCGTACACCTGAACTCTTTCTATTACACGTACCATACTTCAGTCGTCGCTTCAGTTTCCAAAATCTTGGGGTTACCACCACCAAACTTGGTCATCTTACTAGCTTCAATTTCCTTTAAGGCCATTCCCGGCCTTCATGATTTGATTCTGGTCGAACGCATCCACGAACTCGTACGATGGTTACCTAAACTTGGGCCTAACACCCTCGTGACCCTATCACCTAGCGGGACCACCTCAAACTTACCCCACTTCATTCCGGGCTATGGGTTGACCCGCAATATGGCCTCAACCCGACCCACTTCATACCAAACTCTTGTTCCTGGTCCGGAACAATTCTTACTATTCTTATCACGAAAACCTAGTGGTCTCCTTAGCTTAAATACCCAATTTCAATTCACACCACTCATCGACTTATCACACAAATACACTCCACGTATATTATGTACCTCGACAAAGACTAACCGTAAAATCTTTTACTCAAGACGACCTTACATCTAAGGTCTCAACGTGTAATATTCTAAGGCTCATAATTTACCCGTCCAAACTTACCTTTTCAACTAACCATGTTCTTTACATCACAATTATACAATGCTATCCGACCATAACACTTAATCATAAAATCATCATATCACGCACACTAATCTCTAGAGGGTTAAGGATATACCTGTAACTACTGCTTCACCTTACCTTTGTCGCTCTAATCATAATCCTGCCCTGCTGGGCGCATAGCTAGAGAAAGCGATGAACCCGCCACTGATCCTGAAGGTCGAGTCTCCACATCCGTGCTACCTCTGGTCGGACAATTTCTCGCAAAATGGCCCTGCTGGCCACATGTAAAACAAGCCCTCTGAACACCATGACATTCCCCCCTATGGATTTTTCAACAACGGCCACACTGAGATAAGGGTGGCCTCATCCGGCGAGCACTCCTACTACCCTGAAAATCTGAAACTCGAGCTCGACCGCCTCGAATACCCTAGACGCTCAAGGCGTGGAGGACCACTGCATCGGGCGGAGGTGCATAACTAGCTCTTCGAGGCGGTCCGCCGAAAGTTACCAAAGGACCTGCTGCTCGCCTCTTACGCTGATCTCGTCCCTACGCCGGTCTCTACGCCTCCATCTCCCGTGCATAAGCTCAGATACGGGCAATGTCCATGCCCGATCAGAGCTACTCCTGCAACCTCTCGCTAAGTAATCATCGAGCCTCGTGACATAGCGGTGCACTGGCCCCGCATGTTCGCCAATAAAGCGGGACGCGTCGAGCCAATGAGTCAAACTCTACATTATACTCCCGAACCGTCCGCCTGCTCGCCAACATCAAAAATCTATCGCCCGAGCCCTCCTCATCCGCGAGGCAAGAAATGGCTAAGAAACGCCTCGAGAACTCGTCTCAAACACCGAAGCGCATGCTCCCCGGATAGTTCCCATGAATCAAACCTGATCGCAGATCACGCACCGATGTGCACCCAATACCACCGACTGCTCTCCGAGGCTTTGATCACTCTCATGATCCACAGAATCGCTTGATAAACTCACGAGGATCATCTCGCCTCGACCCATAGAACTATGGTGGATCGCAACTCAAAAGTCCCAAGTCTCAAACTATCGATCTAGGGTGAACTACGTACAACCGAATCGCTGCTCTCGCCTATCTCATGCCTTGCCACGATCTCGCTAATAATCTGGTCATCTCCTTGTAACCCATAT
The DNA here is from genome assembly GCA_029844215.1 of Przewalskia tangutica. Taxonomy (NCBI): domain Eukaryota; kingdom Viridiplantae; phylum Streptophyta; class Magnoliopsida; order Solanales; family Solanaceae; genus Przewalskia; species Przewalskia tangutica. The sequence goes on along the minus strand of CM056724.1, from coordinate 48,370,773 downwards.
CCTCTGCTCTCGCCGTGGACCGAGGCTCGTGTATTGTGGCCTCGTGAGCTACCGTTGTTGCTCTAAACTCTGCCGGGCGGCATCGCAGTCGCCGTCTGTAGCACCACCTCGTAAAGACGGGTGCAGGCCCTCGTAACCCTCTCAGGTTTCTACTCGCAGCCTCCTCTCGCCTTGCCCTTCTAGGCTCGTTGCTTTGGCGCGAGGCATAATCGTACATAAGAATACGCGGAGGAGTCCAACTTATAACATGCCTTCTAAGGCATGATCTCGTGGTGAGAAGAATGGAAACCAATCCTAAATATCCTATAGCCTCCGATTATTGCGTGGTGCACAACACGCCGATAATCAAGACTCTACTAGATACGGTTCAGACACTTTCCGAGGATTAATCGCTCGATACCACTTTTGTCACGACCACCCTCGCGATCGTGCCTTACCCCGGGCACCCTAGTGATACAACATCAGAGAAAATCAGCGGAAATAAAAACTTAAACATGAAACAAGATATACAATAAGAAAATAGGCTAACCAAAACGGTCACCTTTCTGCATATATATAGAAATTTGAACAGTTACATCCTTTACAAACCCTGCCCACAACAAGATTTCATGCACTTCTAAGAATTTTCATATCAGCTATGACGACAAAGGTTCGCCATACCCTGAATGTACAAGTACCTACAATCTCGTGGAATCATACCAAAAGATAAGCCTCCGAGAAACGAAGCTTCCTAAAACGCCGAATCGTGATCCTATGAGCGAGGATCGACAATCGTGTACCTCTACCATGGCATGAACGCACTTCGAAGGAGGTCAAGCATAACAGTACCAAGTATGTGAAATCAAAATATCAGAAATGAAATCATAATAGTCTATATAAAACAGGAGACATATATGATAACCAAACTACATTACACAATATGTAAGCAGTCATGTCAAGTCAGAGACTCACGCCCTCAAAGTCATCACTCAAATATAACCGTGGGTCTCACGCCCACCATATCAATCATGCATGTGGAATTCCTTCCTCACTGCCGGCAGTCTATGATATAATAACACCAAGGAGTACACATGAACACCAGGTCCCACTTGTGTCATAAAACCGTACGGGGCAAGTACGAAGGCATAGCTACCAGAACCAACCTGCATCATCAACTGACCGGGGCAAGTACGAAAGCCAACTACCAGTTACCAAAGTCGTGCCAACAATACTATATAACTATACCACGAAGCTGACCCGGAGCAAGTACGAAGACCAACTACCAGATACCACCGGCGTCACGTCGCTGACGGGGGCAAGTACGAAGACCAACTACCAGATACCAAAGACGGATCACGAGACTTCGCCACTAAACTGAACGGGGCAAGTACGAAGGCTAACTACCAGATACCAAAGCCGAATCAGCCACGACCGGGGCAAGTACGAGAGCCAACTACCAGATACCAAAGCCGAATCAGTAAAATCTCATGGAGAGCTAGTCCATGGAATAACACTATCAACAGGAAAACGAACCCTCATCATGGCCGCATACCCGTGGACCATCCATCGAGTCAGTATGCCCATGGACTATCATAGTGGAAGCATACCCGTGGGCCGCCCATCGTGTCAGTATGTCCAAAATGATCAAGAACAACACGACCGACCCTCCATCGAGAGACGCAGTAACATAAGGATACAACATTTGCACAACAAGGCTATCACAAGCAAACATAGGCAAGTTACTCAAAACTCAAGGTACTTCATTTTATGCCAAAAATCCGGGTTTTAACCCCAAAATACTACATACTTTAACTCCTTAAAAAGATCCATTCATTTCACAAAAGTCACATGATACTAACACTCGTAGTATCCAAAATAGAGTAACTATCATTTTAAGTAAATCAAAACAACATCGTGCCTTCTGTTTAAACCAAAACAAGACAATACCATGCCTTCCTTTAAAACAAAGACACTTCTCCTTTTTAAAGTCAAGTAGCAATATACTTTTTAAACCAAGTGTCTTACTCTTTTCAAAACAAGTAACATATATCTTTGAATCAAGTTACTTCTCCTTTCCAAAATCAAGTTGTTTATAAGTCAAGTCTCTTTACTTTCAAAATCAGTCTCATAATCTTTAAATCATATCTCATATATTTTAAGGAAACCAACCTCCAACTTTTAAAATGTCAAGTTATCATTTTAAACCCAATAATAAAACCATTCTTTTGTTTTCATAAAGTCGTTATAACTAACTTCCCATAAAGCTATTATAACACTTTATGTTTTAAACCAACCAAGAACAACTATTCTCATTTCCGAAATCAAGATAACTTTATTCTTTAAAAGACCAAGCACCCATTACTCACGAATGAGGTTTTACAACTTTTTAACATAATTCAAGTCCTTAATATTTCATAGCAAGTCACTTAGCTTTAGAATCAAGTCAAGGACACAAAAGGAACATCAAACTCCTTTAACACGCGTGCGTCTACCGCACTATATATATTTCACAAATATCATGCTCAAGAGGATAGGAAGAATCACATACTGTCACACCCCGAACCCCGGGCCCGTGACTGGTGCCCTACCTGGGCACCCTTCTACCTTAACAACTAAGTACATTGCGGAAATTAGTAACAGCTCATTTTTTTTTTAAAATAAACGTACGTGCAAGGGCAAAGCCGACAAGGCTGCCATATATACATAAACAACAGACACAACACTGTACATGAGTCCAATCCCACATATGAATACAGACCTCTAAGAGTTATACTGAACTATGACGGGACAAGACCGCCAGACCCAAAACTGCATACAAAGCCTGCATCAAGGATATATACCAAAAGATAAACTCTCAACAGCAGGAGCTATCCAAAACCCCGAGCAGATCCTACGCTGCCGATCACCGAACAGCAGACCTAAACTCATGGCATGAACGCACTTCAAGGAGGTCAAGACGAAGAATGTACCAAGTATGTGAATGTAGCATCAGAATAAAATCATAACAGCTTAAACAAAGCAGAGAGACATGTATGATAGCCAACCTACGCATAATACATAAGCGATCACATCAAGTCGTGGACGCAGCTCCTGAGTCATTACTCAAATATAACCATGGGTCTCACGCCATAACATCAATCATGCCCGTGGAATCTTTCCTCACCGCCATCCATGATATAGTACAACACCAATAGGCATACATGAACACCAAGTCCCAGGTGGTATAGCATCTTGGGGTTTACCCTCACTTATACTCTTACCCCGGAGAAGGTGGTAAGCGGTGGTATAGCATCTTGGGGTGCACTTCACATATACTCTACCACTGGAGAAGGTGGTAAACAGGTGGTATAGCATCTTGGGGTGTACTTCACATATACTCTACTCGGAGAAGGTGGTAAACAGGTGGTATAGCATCTTGGGGTGTACCCCTCACATATACTCTACCCTGGAGAAGGTGGTAAAACAGGTGGTATAGCATCTTGGGGGTGTACCCCTCACATATACTCTACCCTGGAGAAGGTGGTAAAACAGGTGGTATAGCATCTTGGGGGTTTACCCCTCACTTATACTCTTACCCTATCTCGACCGACCATCAAACAAGACATAAGCACCACCATGTCTTTTATAAAAAGAATCCGGGAATTTAACCCAAGTACTACAAATAACGGAAGCATACCCGTGGAATCCCACATCACTGTCGGTACGTCCCAGTAACTTACAACTGCATACCGATTCTTCAACCGAGTCGCGACAACGTAATTAAACATAGTACTTGCACTCAAAGGCTATTACCAGCACATATAGGCAAGTTCTAAATTAACCAAGCCAAAGTACTTATCAGGGCACAAGTAGAATAAATTCTCATTTAACAAGCCAAAGTACTAATCAAGGCATACATAGAATAATTCTCTTTTAACAAGTCAAAGTACTTATTAAGGCACACTTAGACAAATTCTCAATTTATCAAGCCAAAGTACTAATCAAGGCATACATAGAATAATTCTCTTTTAACAAGTCAAAGTACTTATCAAGGCACACTTAGACAAATTCTCAATTTATCAAGCCAAAGTACTAATCAAGGCATACATAGAATAATTCTCTTTTAACAAGTCAAAGTACTTATCAAGGCACACTTTAGACAAATTCTCAATTTATCAAGCCAAAGTACTAATCAAGGCATACATAGAATAATTCTCTTTTAACAAGTCAAAGTACTTATCAAGGCACACTTTAGACAAATTCTCAATTTATCAAGCCAAAGTACTAATCAAGGCATACATAGAATAATTCTCTTTTAACAAGTCAAAGTACTTATCAAGGCACACTTTAGACAAATTCTCAATTTATCAAGCCAAAGTACTACATACGTACATTCTTTTATAAAAGGCTCCTTTCTATGTAAAGCCCCAAGATACTAACACCCGTGGTATCAAGGCGTGTCTATTTTTCAAAGTAAGTTACTACACTTTTAGAAAACTCATTTCAAAGCTTGAAATCAAGTAACTCCAAATTTTCACAATCTAGGCAACTTATGCCGATTTAATCAAAATAGACAACTTTCTAAACCTTCCATAAAGCCGTTATAACCAACTTCCCATAAAGCCGTTATAACCCTTTATGGTTTTAGACGTATCCATTCCTTCAATAACCAAGAGACTTATACTATTAAAACCAAGTATCACATACTTACAAATCAAGTTCTTAACTTTCAAAATACTTCAAGTCTCTTACTAGTTAGAAAACAAGTTTTCTTCTACTTTTTAAACCTCAAGTAACTTCACCCTTAACGCAAGTTACTTCTCTTAAATCATGTCATTTCTCCTCTTTTAAATCAAATAAGTAAATCACTCCTTTGACTCCCCTAAAGTCATTATAATGACCTTTAGGTTTTAGAACTAAGGCATTAGTCAAAAGATTTGGAAAACCACTTCCTTTTCAAGTCTCTATGTACTTTAAGAAAAATACCTTCACTTTTAAGAATCCAAACTTCCCTAAGGAAATGGATTATACTACTTACAATTAAAACATCAAAGTACACCCAAGGAAGTACATAGAACAAATTCTATCTTAGGCAATCCAAATACAAGCAAGGAATGGATCATTCAAGGAGTAGAACTTACTTTCTTTATTCTAAGGAATCATGCTAGAAGAGGAGATAGTTCACATACCTTTTCGGCTAAATCCACAAGCTAAGCCGAATACACCGTACGTAGAAGTGTCAACCTATAATGGTCACAACAAGGCTATCAACTTCTAGTCTCTATGTAGAATAATACTAAGTATTTAGTCTCTAATTCTACGGAAAATCTAAAGACTTCCTTTGTTTCTACTCACTTTGCCACCTTTTTCAAGGCCGAATACAATAACCAACATGCCACATTTAAGGCTCCCAACAACAATCAAACAAAGGGGATTACACGCCTTACTATACGTGTAAAATTCCGCCCCACAATTCATACGAAATAGCCTAAGGCACACTAGACAATTCTCGGCCAACTTCCATAGCAACACTAAGTCCTTTCCAATCCTTTTCAAATTCCACGTTCTAAGGTCTAACATGTTATATAGTCTAAACAACTTCAACAACTACAATTTCCTTCTTTATACAACATGCGACGCTTAGACTAATAATCAACTAGAATTGAAATCTTAAAGTTAAACATGCTAGATTTCGGATTAGGGTTCCAATAACCAATATCCTTATCAATACTCATACTATATATCTCATGCTTGCTAATAACCATAGCTACAATCATAAGTAAGCCTTAACTATTAAAACGACAAAATTTATACCTTTCAAAGCCCTTAAAATTTCCAAGATCCAAAATCGCGCCTTAGCAATTCTTAGCTCCTTTCCTTAGGTTCCAATCCGCTCCAAGCACTCCTTAGAGGCCTATGAAGAACCCATCTTCAAGTTCCAACTTCAAAGTTGAAGAACTCCCTTAGTTTCCGCCTTGCGACTAACGTAAAAATACGTTTTTTCCGAAATCTTTCTATTGAGATATCCTTACAATACCCTAAGGGACATTGGGTTAAAGTCTTGTGGCTAATGGATCAAAACTATAAAATTTTTGTGTGGGATACAAGGTGAACCCGAGAGCATGTAGTGAAGACAACAAGGTTCTCTAATTTTTCTAAGTGTAAAATGAGCTTGTCTTGCACTAGTAGTATACTTATAACACAATGGAGGGTCATGACTTAAACAAATGTGAGGCTAGGATGAGTTTCACTTGGATCAAGCCTAGGTGGACAAGTTGACTTGGTCAACAAACTCAAGCTAGCAAGACTTATCTTCCAAAGTGGTCAATGACCATTTTACCCTTGTACAAATTTCGACCAAGCCATGTGGGGGTGCCACGTGTCGCCCTCTCATTCGCCCATAAAATTCCGTAACCTCGTGGGCCCAAAAACGTAAAATTCCTCGGGTGGGCCCCACGTGACCAAATCCGTCAAAATAAATTTCCAAAAAGTTAAGAGTTCCATACTCTTCAAATAATGCATTTTGAGAATCCAATTCTCAACAACGAACATTTTTCCTTTCCGACGTCCGGAAGATTTTCCGTCGGAAAAACAATTCTTCCTTTCGTACATATTTCCAAGTCTTGTGTTCCACACGTACCTTCACTTACACCTGTCCTGAACTTACGGGGTGTAACACATACCTCTTCGGCTTAATCCACAAGCCAAGTCGAGTAGGCCGCACGTAGAGAATTCACCTATAATAACCACAATACATCTATCAACTTCTAGTTCTCTTTGTAGAATAATTCTAAGTACAAGGTTCCTTATTCTACGGAAAATTCGGCATAACCTCCCCCCCCCCCCCCCCCGCAATCACATAAATACCCTCCTATAACAAGGCCTGCTACCAAGCCAACAACTCCAAGGGGATTACACGCCTACAGGAAGTGTACAAAACTGCCCCACAGTAATACTATAGTCTACTGTAAATACAGTCCAATGTAAATACAGTTCAATTCTGTTCTTTAAATTATCCTTCCATATATCTTATACTCAATTATAACTTACTACAATATGTAATCTCCAATTACAATAGAAGGACAAAGATTATTATCTTGATAAGCCCAAAATTATCCAAGATTTATAAGTCGATCCTGAGCAACGTTTAGCTCCAAAATCCTTACGCTCCAACCCGCTCCAAGAAACCCTTAGAAGTTTCTAAACAACTTCTCTTAACACTTCATCCAAGCTATGAAGATTTTCTAGGGTTTCATTTTGTGACTATTGGAATAAAGTATTATTTCCGGGCTCTTATGTTGGGATTACTTTAGAATACTAGGATAAGGTATTTGGAATTATACAACAACAATTGAAGTATTTTCTACACAAAATGGGGGGGGGGGGGGGGTGGACGAGAGCAACTAAAGGGAGGGAGTATTTTGTGACTTGAAATCTCTAAGTGTGGATGAATAAGTCTTGCAACTTAAGGGGTATTTATATGCCAACCAATGGCTAGGATTTAAGCAAGTGTGTGGTGTATATTGGGGACATGTGTGTATGGGTTCTACCAACCATATGTCCACTAAAAAAATTAGGACAAGTGGCTTGCCACTTGTCCACCACAAAAACGGCCAAGGACACTTGTCCAACAATATTCGGCCAACATGGTCACATGGGGGTGACACGTGTCGCCACCCTACTCGTCCAAAATATTTCATCTTCCGAAAATATCCGTAATGCCAAAAATCTCTAAAATAAAGTGGGCCCCACAAAACCGTAAATTTCTCCCGTGGGCCCCACGTGACCAATTCCGGAAATAAAATTCCATAATTCTCTAATATTTCAAAAAGTCCAAATACCAAATCTGGAAATCCAATTCCCAATAACTAACCTTTTTCCTTCACAAAATCCGGAAACTTTTTCGTCGAAAAATCACATATTTCTTCCTTTCCAATTTTAATGTCGTATTCTCTTACGTACGTCCTCATATACATACTCTGGAACTACGGGGTGTAACAGAAAAACCCTCGGGTTATTTCTTATACACTTCCTCAATTAGATTACCATTGAGGAATGTAGTTTTGACGTCCATCTGCCAAATGTCATAATCATAATGTGCAGTTATAGCAAGAAAAATTGGAATAGACTTTATCTTAGCAACTAGTGAAAAGGTTTCATCATAATCCACACCAGGCCATTGATTAAAACCTTTAACCACTAGTCTAGCTTTATAAGTCTGAATCTTGCCAAATGCATAAATCTTCTTCTTGAAGACCCATTTGCATCCTATGAGTTTAACCTCATTTGGAAAATCATCCAAGTTCCACACTTGATTGATATACATAGATTCCATCTCGGATTTCATGGCTTCTTGCCATCTCTTCGAATCAATGTCTAGCATTGCTTCGCTGTAGGTTGTAGGCTCATCATCATCGGGAATATCTAACTCATTCTGTATTTCCACAAGTAGATTTAGTGTTTCTGGAGGACGATGAGTTCTACTAGACCTACGGAGTTGAGTGTCTTGCAGTTCAGTTACAAGTATGTTTTGATTGTGAGAATGTTCTTGTGCGTTGGTTGATCCACCAATATTAGAGCTTTCAGGAATATCATTTTTATCTCTTTCCTGAATGGGAGGAGGTGCAACCGGTGCACTTGCTCCCAAGGTCTGTGCAGGAGGATCTTGCATTTCTGCATTACCCCTCATAGCACTCCCACTGGCCGAAGGGCGTACCCTGAGTATCCAATCTTTGCCAAAAGCTCCCACTGAATTCTTGCCTTTATCATCTGGCAAGGATTCAACCTCTATGTTACTTTATTCTTGAATTTCTTCAAGTTCTATCTCTGTGTAACTCTCTTCCTTGTAGACATATTCATCTTCAAGAAATGTTGTGTTCCTAGAAACAAAGATCTTATGTTCGCTAGGAAGATAGAAATAGTATCCCTTAGTTTCTTTTGGATACCCAATAAAGTAACATTTCTCACTCTTTGACTCCAACTTATCAGTGATCAACTTCTTGACATATGCAGGACACCCCCAGGGCCTCATGTGCCTAAATGATGGCTTTTTGCCACACCATACCTCATATGGTGTATTTTCAACTAATTTAGAAGGAACTCGGTTCACAACATATATTGAGGTTAGTATAACGTATCCCCAAAGGTATGTAGGAAGAGCTGAAAAGCTCATCATGGATCGAACCATGTCAAGCAAGGTTCGGTTTCTCCGCTCGGCAACATCATTCATCTGTGGTGTTCCAGGAGGTGTCCATTCAGAATGAACTCCATGAAGCTTTAAGTAATTTAGAAATTCTTTACTTAAGTATTCACCTCCTCATCGAAGAGTCTTAATACTCTTTGAGAGTTGTTTCTCAACTTCATACTTAAACTCCTTAAACTTTTCGAAGACCTCGAATTTGTGTCTCATAAGATACACATATCCATACCTTGATAAGTCGTCTATAAAAGTAATGAAGTAAGAGAAATCTTCTCTAGCTTGAGTCAAAAATGATCCACATACATCAGTATGTACCAACTCAAGCACCTCCTTGGCACTGATCCCCTTTCCAGAAAGAGGTTTAATGGTCATCTTACCTTTCAAACAGGATTCACAGTGACAATAAGATTGTAAGTCAAATGGTTCAGGGTAATTTAATTTCTTCAATCGTTCTATCCTCGTTTGATTGATATGACCAAGTCTACAATGCCACAAGTAGGTAGAATTTCTTTCACTTAATTTAGCTCTTTTATTTTGTACATTGAAAATTTCTCTGCGACAATTTAATGTATACAATTCATTCACAAGAGGCGCAATTCCATACACAACATCATCATAAGCCAAAATCATATTGCCATTATTAATGCTTGAGGAAAAGCCCTTAATGTCAAGAACAGGAATGGAAATAATGTTCCTCGTCAATGAGGGAACATAAAAACAATTATTTAATATTAAAATTTTGCCGGAAGGTAAATCTAATCTATAATCTCCCACGCGCTCAACATCAACACGTACTCCATTTCCGACGCGCAGGTCCACCTCTCGAGGCCCGACCTTCCTGCTATTAGTTAGCCCTTGCACATTTGTACAAATATGTGAGCCACAAGCGGTATCTAGTACCCAGGAATGAGAATCATTTATAGATAGATTAATTTCAATTACAAACATACCTTGTCCACTAGAGGATGGAGCACCAGATGTCTTTCCTCCTCCTGGAGCAGTACAATCCTACTTCCAATTCCCCTTCCTTTGGGCTTCATTGTTGTGGGCACAGCCGCAACTTTGCCCTTCCTCTTTTGTTGTCCCTTACCTTTCGGTTTGGGATGACTAGAAGAGCCAACCATTAGGATAGGTTTGCTCTTGGAGACCGAAGATTCGAAGGTTTTCAGCATATTGTGCAACTTCGCCTTAGTTCCATTCATATTGTAGTTAATGATGAAATTCTCGAACGATCGTGGAAGTGAATGCAGGATGCGGGTGGATGCAACTCTATCGTGAAACTTTATTTCAATAGAGGCCAACCTTTCTATCAACTTAATTATTTTCAGCACATGTGGAGACACCTGGCCCCCTTCAATGAGTTTACACTTAAAGAGTTCTATGAGAAACTCATACTACATGGTCTGAGACTGAGAGTCATAGAGACTCTTCAAATGTTCTAACATTTCATTGGGGCCCATGTTCTCATGTTGTCTTTGTAATGTAGGTGACTTAGAAGACAACATCAAACATTGAGCTGAAATGGCATCATCATAATGTTTCTGATAAGCCACTTTATCAAAGTTGGCATACTCGACAAAGTCATCCGCATGCACTGTAGGGAATACCTGGTCCAATGTATACTCAATTTTCTCTTGTCTCAGGACGATTCTTAGATTCCTGAGCCAATCTATAAAATTGGGTCCAGTCAATCTGGTTGATTTCATTAGCATTTTCATTGAGAAGTTCGACATTCTGAAGATCTGAAGATATAGATAGAACAGGAAAAATGCAATAAAAAATTCATTATCCTAATTATACAGATTCATTATAGGCTAATTTAACATGGTCTTTTGTTTAATTAGCTCCCACTATTTTTGCATACTTCTACGACCCCAAGGTAGAATACAGACCTAATTATACTTTTAAGGCCATAATGGGCCAAGATCTAAACATATGCTATATCCTCATTTACTTTGGTTGATAACTTCAATAGCACATTTCGGTCGGTCCTCAACCAATTGTAAAGCTTATTTACAACTCTTGGTTTGATTAAATATCTTACATTTTAATCTTGCGTCTTTAGATTAGTCTGACACTTTGGCGCCAAAATTCATCTAAATAAGCCAACCCCATTATGTGACTGCGTTTAAGTACCTAAGTAAATTTAGCCTTTGCAAGTAAACACTTTGGTGTAAATACCTACAAAAGTTTATCTTCCATTTTTACTTTAACACATCTATGAAAAAGCCCGAGTCCTCGTAGACTTAGAGTAAATGATTTGGCATAAATACTCGTATCGCCGAAAAAGATTTTGCACCCTAACAATTATAATGGACGACGCAATTTAATTTAGACTTGTATTTAATGTTTGGGGAACATTTTCAGTTTTCGGGGATTTCAATCAAGATCAATAAACATGTCATATGACATCCTATCATACAATTTATAAACACATTTAGATAGAAAACCACCAAACTCATTAGACATGATATAAGATGGTTTTAATCAAATACTGGGTGTCGTCTACCCAGACAGTTATCGCGGTCATTGAAAGAAAACAATTACTGGGCGCCGCCAATCCAGACAATAATTGCGGACGCTATGCTAATAATTTAAATGCATCACATTCAAACACTTAACACATTTGTATATTATAGAATAATATACCATTAATGATAATCATTGGTCTATTTATCTAAATTCTAAAATCTATGTCTATGCCAAACAGTCCCTAAACATATTTTTATTTTAAAATTCTGATTTTCAGGAATTCTACAAACTTTTAAAATTTACAGTTTAGTCCCTCAAGAATTTAAACGTACAATTTGAACCTCATTATTCAGAAAATACAATTTCAATTTTCAGGTTTCAGGGACCTGTTTGCAATTTCCAGAACTCAAAATCTAATTTTCAGAAATTTTATTTAATGACATATTTGACCGATAGAACCAAATCTGTCCAATTAAAACCTTTTATTTTCATATTATGTTATTATGAAATCTTCAGAATCAAAATATTAAAACTTCAATTTCTGATTCCGATTATTTTAAAAAATTATCGTCGACAGTGCCGCCGCTCTTGGGGCAGGCCCCGCTGCGCCGAAAGTTCAGAGACAGAACCTGCAGATTGTCTCGTCAACACCGCGGCGCCTTAGAGACAGTAAGTCCGAAAATTTATTTTAAGCTTTCTGGATGAACAACACCACGACACTCTAGAACAGAGTTGTGACGCCTCTAACGTCATCTGGGCAGCGCCGCCACAAAACCCTAGCAGGCACCGCGGTGCTTTACCTCCAGAAACGCAAATCCCAAAAATACGAACTCCTAAAACTAGTTTAGGATCAGATTTTCAGATCTATCACTTGTAAAGTCATCACCGTTAGACAATACGTTCATCGACCATCATTCTAATTTTCTTCTCGTTCTTCGTTTCAATGCACCATGCTCTAAACGAACCGGAACGCATATCAACTTAGAAGAGTTATATATTGGAATGATTTCCTCGATTACATGATTATTTTAACATATCTGGGTGCAAAGACTATGCGTTCTAAATATTTAGGATTTTCAAGCCTTTAACGAGATAAAATTAGATCTAAACAAATCCTAACCCATATTATCATTAATATTTATCATATAATCACACAAAACAACCCAGACTCTGATACCACTGTAGGTGTTTTATCGGGTTCGTACACGCAACATAATTTGAAAATTTATGTTTCAAACCCGATATGGCGGTCAAACTGTAGTATGATTATATAATGTAAAATATAACACAAAGCAAGAATGTAATACTTCGAACGAAGACTTACATTTGTAGATAGCAATTTGAACTTGAAGCTTTGTGTAGTCCGAGGATGCGCACACAAATGTCCCTCGATTTGCAAGTCAAAACTTTGATGTAATTTTTCTAACTCTTGGAATGCTAGGGATTCTAGCAGAGCTTTAGAAGAGATTAGTCTCTTGCTTTTGGTGTAGAAAATATGTGAGGGGAACCCTCTTATTTATAGCTAAAAAGGACAGCTAGGGTTCCCCAAATGGGTCAGCCCATAAAACCTCAACAGACTGAGCCAACTCGGACCCTCAGGACATTTGTTACACCCCGTAATTTCAGGGCACATAAGTGAGAACCTAAGTAAGGAAATAAGATTTGAAGGTTGGAATGAAAGTATATTTACATTTTCTATATGGAAATTTTTTGGATGCAATAAATGTGACGACGAGAATTTATATTAGTGGTTGAATTCTTTCCAAATGGAGTTATGGACTTAGGATTGTATTATTAAATCTTGGCATTAAGAATATGAGCCAATAAAAAATTTCACAATTTTGGGGGGTGTCCATCGAAAATAGTAAGATTTTGGCTAAGTGTTGGATTAATATTTTGTTGAGAGAATTATGGGCGAATAAGAGGGCGACATGTGTCCCTCCCCACTTGTGTAACAAAGCTCCAATTATATCTATGTATTGCAAGATTTGGCTAAGTGTGGGAGATATTTTTGTGATGAGAAAGACAAGTGGACAAGTGGGTCTACAAAGGTCCCCCCTCCACTTGTCCTACAAGCTCCAAGTAATACAAGTCTTGCAAGACTTTAACACACAAAATATCTTCATCCTTGAACTCTCTTATCTCTCCCTTAACTTTTAAGTTTCGAAATCCCTTAAGCCAAGAAGACAAGATCAACTTATTTTCCAAGATCAAGCTCCCTAACTAAGTTCTAAGCCTAGTTAAACACTCCAAAACAGTGGGTTGGTTGTTTGGCCGAATCTGTCCAAGAAAAACCATAACTTGGAGATGAACTTTTTGGAAGGAAAACATGAAAGAAAGATGGTTACAAGCTTGTAGAAGATACGTGCATGTGGTTGTAACGTGAAGAAGTGGTACGAAGAGAAGTTGTTAGCTGAGAACTAGTGGATTGTTTTTTGCTAAAGTGAAGGTACGATTTCTTCTTCCTCTTGAAGTAATTAGAATTTACATGTTGTTATAGTTAAGGGATGAACTTGTGTTAAGAAAAATGGAGAATAAGAAGTGCATGTGACATTTGGCATGTTAGCCGATTTAGTGGATTGTTTTGGTTAAATTGGATTCGTTGGTTGTTATTGTTATTATCGTCACTAAGTGCATGTTAGATTGAAGGCAATCTTGTTATTGAAAGTTGAAATGGTTTATTAAGGTGTTGAAACTTGAATTGGATTATAAGGAATTATGAAAAGGGCTTTGGATTGTTGTTGTTGGCCGAAACTATCTTAAAACTGTTGGATATTGTCGTGCTATTTTAGGGACTGTTTTGTGGTGTTATAATGCTGAAAATTCAGTTATCATTATGCATGTTTAAATGTGGTAATTGCTAATGGAAGTCCTAAAGGAATAAGGGTATAAAAATGTGTTGAAAAGCTTCACATTTTACCCTCGTTGTTGTTGGATTATGGACTGATTTTAGTGGACTGTTTTACGTGAATAAGAGGCTATTTTTGCGTGAGAAATAGGTGTGTGAATCACCTTGGTTAACTGTTTGGTTGTGCACTTAATTGGTTCTTGGTTATTGATGAAATTGGCCTTATTGAAATGTGGAAAAATACGTATAAATAGGGGAAGTGCTGCCCAAATTTTTATAGGAAAAGAGAGCCATTACTTGGTATTGTCTTACACTAGTAAGCATGCGTTGATATACGTGTTATTGTTGTTATAGGTTGAAGTACATTGAGACGTATTCTAGTTATCAAGTTGGAATAAGCCGATAAGGTATGTGAACCTCTTCCATCCTTCTTTTGGCATGTTCTATGTATGAACCATAATTGTGGTATCGTTTCAGAAGTTATTCTACTCTTAGAAGTTAAGGAGTATTCATGTTATTGATTCTATGCTAAATACATGTCTAAATTATTTCTAAGTCCTTATTAAGGCATATGGGAGAGATGTTGATAAGAGTCTTTAGTAAGCATGAGAGCCGAGTTGACTCTGCTTATTTAAAGGAATGGCTAAGTATTAAGTGTTGAAACTGGTTTAATAAATAAATGAGTATGTCTTAATAGACGTGGTAAAACAAGTCATTGCAGCGTTAAATGAAAAAGGTATCGACAAACAATTTTATTTAAATGATTAGAATGTCATCCATCTGCATAGAAACTAAGATATAACCAAGTTATTTTACATTTGCTAGTTCACAGCTGATTAAATAAGATCTTTAATAAAGAGATAAATTACTCACGGTTCATATAAGAATTAATTAGGCAAATTCGGATCGGTTATCACCATTCAAATGTTTCCATAATATTAGCCAAAGGAGCGAGACGAATTTAGATTATCGAGTTGGTACGGACGACAAGCGGTATGTGAAACTATCTTTTCTTCTTTTGGCATGATCTTTATAAAATGAGTGTACGGTGGACGTACGTATTTTAAAGGAGTCCAGATTTCTTGTGGTACATAAGGTAATAGTGACTTAATTTTGAAAGTGTAAGTGTCTTGACTTTAAAAGTGAAGGTGTCTTGGTTTCTAAAATGAAAGTTCATTTTATGTGATTAGTACATGATATGTTGGTACCTTGGCATTTCTAAAAGGAAAGTTCATTATATGTGATTGGTACATGATATGTTGGTACCTTGCCATTTCTAAAAGGAAAGTTTATTATATGTGATTGGTACATGATATGTTGGTACCTTGACATTTCTAAAAGGAAAGTTCATTGTATGTGATTGGTACACGATATGTTGGTACCTTGGCATTTCTAAAATGAAAAGATTCATTATATATGATTGGTACATGATATGTTGGTACCTTGGTTTTCAAAAAATGAAAGATTCATTATATATGATTGGTACATGAGATGATGGTACCTTGGTTTTCAAAAAATAAAAGATTCATTATATATGATTGGTACATGAGATGATGGTACCTTGGTTTTCAAAAATAATAGTTCATTTTAATGATTGGTACATGAGATGATGGTACATTGGTTTTCAAAAAATGAAAGATTCATTTTATATGATTGGTACATGAGATGATGGTACCTTGGTTTTCAAAAATGATAGTTCATTTTAATGATTGGTACATGAGATGATGGTACCTTAGTTTTCAAAAATGATAGTTCATTTTAATGATTGGTACATGAGATGATGGTACCTTGGTTTTTCTAAAAGAAAAGTTCATTTTAATGATTGGTACATGAAATGTTGGTACCTAGGTTTTATTCCGTTGAGAGTCGAAAGATGATTTAAATTGCACAAGGTTACTCATGATAGCTATTCGTGCAAGTGTTATTATTCTATTTCACCCCGAGTCCCTCACTAAAGGGTCGGGATACATTATATTGATGATTCCACCAAGTCCCTCATTAAAGGGTCGGAACACGTTGTATGTATATAGACATGATGATTATATGGACAGACATTCATGGTTTTGAAATGACTCTCACATATTTTCAAAAGGCACAATTGACTTTTATTTTTATAAAGTACAGTGGTACAGTGATACAGTGGTATAGTAGTACAGTGGTACAGTGATACAATGTACAATTGACTCTTATTTTATATGGCACGGTTGGATCTGGTATTTGATTTTCATACTTGTCTCTGTCATCTTTTATGCAGTTATGATCTTACTTACTGTACTTTATATTTACATACTTGGTACCTTGTTGTACTGACCCCATTCGGGGGGCTGCGTTCATGCCCGCAGGTATAGGTACTCGGTTTGATGATCCTCGAGCTTAGGATCTTTGCTCAGCTTTTGGGATAGCTCCATTGTTCCGGAGCTTGTCATTGTGGTAGAGACTTATGTACATTCAGGGGTACGGCGGGGCCTTGTCCCGTCATAGTTACTGATATACTCTTAGAGGTCGTGTAGACGGGTGTGGTTGGAAAATGTGTATTTGGACATGTATATGTTGTAGTTCATTTTGGACATACTCTACGTACAATGGCGACCTTGTCGACTTGCCTGTTTTATCATAAGAGTTTGTTATTTCAGTTTAGGGGACAGGATCCCTTTGGTATATGATTATGAGTTGTTTTATTAGCTTCCGCTGGTCTTATGTATTGTATGGGTATAAGGGTTCCCTACCCGTAGGGCTCGGGTCGTGACAACAATTAGCGCCACAACCCTGAGTAAGTGGCACCGCGGCGCTGACGCGCTCTGGCACCGTGGCACTGTTCCATTTTCTGCCGTGTTTTATATTTTCTTTCTAATATATCGATCATCAATCGAACATATATATATATATATATATATATATATATATAATCTCTTCTTTGATTACATCCTTCAATCGACGAAACATTTTATTTAGTGTTACTCTTCAGGCTTTTACATATCGACACTAATAACATTAGGGTCTACACGGAACTCCTATACTGCGCCGGAAGATGAACTCAATATGTAAAGTTTAGCTACACGAAACATGTGAACTGAACCTCTATGTGGGAAGATAAAATCCTTTCATTCACGACACACTCAATCAAGCTTAGGATTTGTTAAGTGTCTATCCAAATTGCTTGATCATTATACCTCATCTATATTAGTTGACAACATGACCATTTCAAAGACATTTCCATTGCGTTGGCCAACGACTTAGTCAACCTAATAGCATATGAGAAACTGAGTGCTCTCTCGAAGATACATTCGAGGAATGAATCCTAATCTTGGCTCAACTACCACCTTTAATCTACTTCGCAATGTACCCAAAACAAGTCGTGTCTCAACCTATAAGGCATTTGAGCTTAGGACATGATCAAAGTACATTAATCCGTAATCAAAGTGGTATCAACCTCAAGTCTAAGGACTTCTATCTCCCACACACCAATGACACTCTAGACATATATAACAAAAGTGCATCAGTAGGGTATATCAATACTTCAACAAGTATCCATGTGTCCGTCACGAGCTGCCATAACTCGTAGCAAGTGAGACATACTACTTTCCCTAAGGATATGATGCAGACCACATGTCGACGTATCACATATAATCGATAACCCAATCTCGATGATCATTAATCGAGGTAATTTAAGAGTTACGTTATAATATTAATTATCACACCATTAATAACCACGTAAACTCTAGGGATGCATTTATAGAATATTATAAATAATCAACTAATAATTCAACAAATGCAAATGTCATAATATTAATCATCATTAATATAAATACGAATGTGTCTAAAGTACATTATGTCCTAATACAGATTGTCTCTAGGACATACATATACTTCAATATAAATATATATATATATATATATATATATATATATATATATATATATATATATATATATATATTTAATATTTGCTAAATTAGCAGAAGCTCTTTGATTTAACCAAGAATCAAATTTGAACGATAATTTTGTCTTTAACTAAACTAATGCATGTATTAATAACCTTAGTATTGCTAATGCCATTGTTTGCTATGTATTAGCTATACATAGGATAATATCAAATAGGGTGTATAACGAATACTTATGCATAAGTTGAAAAATTGTACCAAACTAGAAATTGATCTTTGTGATCGAAGTTTGATGCGATTGGGAGAGGAATGCAAAATTATATGTTGATCGAGGGAGTGACTTGAGCTGTTATGTAGATACATGGTAGTTTTTTTTATGGGTAAATAAATGATATATTACTAGCAATCAGAAAGGTACAATCAATCATTGAAGGTTCTCAAGCCTCAACTTAATACAAAGAAAAGCAAGAAAATAAACTCAACATAAGAAAAATAAACTCAACATGAAAATGGCTGCCCTATCCCGGCGTCTGCAAAGACCCTGGACATTCCAAGATAGTATCTTCATTTATAAACAGAGGAGGATTCAAGGGCTCATCCGCGCTTCACACCGGTTGTCTTTCCATTGTTCTACCATTGTTCTTTGAATTCTTCCTTGAGGTAACTACTTGCCAACCCTCATCCACGGTGTTAGCAGCCAATGTAGTAGAGTCTCCAGTGCTAATGTATGCGCGAGGCACTCCACATATATCCATTCCTGCAACACCACCCATAGTTTCCAGACCACCAAGTGCAGCCGGGACAAAAGGAGGGTTAGACTCACCACGAGTTGCCACGACTAAGGTCCCTCCATGATTCAAAACACCACCACAAGGCTCTTGGAGAGATGGAATCTTTTGCGCAACCCGCAACCGAGACGCATATGCAGACCACATGTCGACGTATCACATATAATCGATAACCCAATCTCGATGATCATTAGTCGAGGTAATTTAAGAGTTACGTTATAATATTAATTATCACACCATTAATAACCACGTAAACTCTAGGGATGCATTTATAGAATATTATAAATAATCAACTAATAGTTCAACAAATGCAAATGTCATAATATTAATCATCATTAATATAAATACGAATGTGTCTAAAGTACATTATGTCCTAATATAGATTGTGTTATACCCCGTATTTCCAGAGTATGTACGTGAGGGCGTACGTATAAAAAATTTAAGCCTTAAGGTAGGCAAGGTTCGAAATTTGTGCACAAGTACCGAAAAGAATCGTTTTTCGACGAAACGTTTTACAAGACTTGCGAAGGGAAAAATACGGCTATGTCATTTATTATTTTTGCGGATTTTTCCGAGAGATGAAATATTTTGGACCAACGGGAGGGTGACACTTGTCACCCTCATTGGACGGCAACATGGGCATGTGGGACGATTTTTTTGTGGCTTTTGCTTAGTCAAGGTTAGGTAGGATATTTGTGGAGTAGATGGATAAGGTGTACTTGGGTAAATCTTGGCCTTACACTTGCCTTGCACTTGGCTTCATCTTGGCCATTGGTTGGCCATTGCTTGACCTATAAATACCCCCTTAGTTGAAGACTTATTCTTCATCCTCTCTTGATAAATTCCAAGTCTAAAAATCCCTCCCTCTCCCTTGTGAGCTCTCGTCCAACTCCCCCCCTCCCCTTTGAGAAAGGCCTTGGCCGAAAGGGTACCCCCCCCCCCCCCCCTCTAGTGGTGTGGCCGAAAGTACCCCCCCCCCCTTGCCTAGTTGTTTTCGTATAATACACACCCCCCCTCTTGGTAGAAATACTCTCCAAGTATTGTTGTTATACCAAAATACTTTAGCCCAAATACCTTGTAGTACTTTCCAAAGTTACCTCTATACGTAGAGCCCGGAAATACTACTATATTTCCTTAAGTCACAAAACGAAACCCTAAGGAAAACCTTCATAGTCGGTTGAAGTGTTAAGAAGAAGTTGCGTAGAACTTCTAAGGGTTGTTTGTAGCGGGTTGGAGCGCCCAGAGTAGGAGCTAAACGTTGCTCAGGATCGACATTAACTTGGATAATTTTGGGCTTATCGAGGTAAATACTACAGTCCTTCTGTTGTAATTGGAATTACATACTGTAGTAGTATAGAAATGAATATAAGACGTATAAGGATGGTATAATAGAAGAGAATTGAATCGTAATAAGGATATTACGTAAAAGACTTGAATCAAATCACATCGTAAGAATATAAGTAGAAGATTAAATCAGATTTACATAGGATCAGATTTACAAAGAGACTTATAACCTTTATTGGTTGATCGCTCGCGAGTAGCATGTACTACTTGGAAGGTGGACAAGGCTAGCCGGGTTATAGCCGTGGAGCGTTTTGCTTATAGTCGATAATCGTCACGAGGTATGTGATTCTTCCTATACTCTTGAGCATGATATTTTTAAAGGAATATATATAGTATGGTAGACGTACGTGTGGCAATGTCTTTTGACTTAAGCCTGAATAATAAGAATCTTGAAGTATTTTAAAAGAATATATAGTACGGTAGACGTACGTGTGGCAATGTCTTTTGACTTAAGCCTGAATAATAAGAATCTTGAAGTATTTTAAAAGAATATATAGTACGGTAGACGTACGTGTGGCAATGTCTTTTGACTTAAGCCCAATAATAAGAATCTTGAAGTATTTTAAAAGAATATATATATAGTACGGTAGCGCATTTGTTAACTGAATGTAGTGTTACGGCAATGTCTTTTGACTTAAGCCTGAATAATAAGAATCTTGAAGTATTTTAAAAGAATATATATATAGTACGGTAGGCGTACGTGTGTTAACTGAATGTAGTGTTACGGCAATGTCTTTTGACTTAAGCCTGAATAATAAAGAATCTTGAAGTATTTCAAAAGATTAAGAAACCGTTTTGAAAGAAGAGTAATACTTGGTTTTGAAAACATAAGAGTTATACTAGCTTTATGGAAAGTTAGGTATAACGTCTTAAGAGAGGTAAAGAAAATGGTTTACTGATTTTAGAAGTTAAGAGACTTGATCTTAAAAGATAAGAGACTTTACTTAATTGAATTGATATGAATTTTGTTAAAAGTGTGAAACCTCATTCGTGAATAATGAGTACTTGGTTTTTAAAAGGAATAATGTTTTACTGATTTCGGAAATCAGAATAAGGATCGAGCAAACCACTGCAGCGCTAATAAAAGGAAATGTATTGAATAATTAAGTATTATTAAAACCAGTAGAAACCTCCATCTGCATAGAAGCTAAGATGAGACAAAATGATATTACATTTCCTAGATCATGGTTGCTTTAATAAGATTGATTATAAACAAGAATAACCTACTCACATATAAGGCATATGTTTCTCAAATTGTTTAAAAGAGAATTATGTTTTAAAGGATTAAAACTATGAACTACGAAACCTTTTCAAAAATGAGAAACTTGAGCATTTGAAATTAGGCAAACTTGAACGTTTGGAAAATAATGTTGTTACTTGATTTTACAAAGGGAAGTGTTTTGGTTTACTTAACAATGTTAGTCACTCTATTTTTATACTACAGGTATCGGGTGACCTTTGTAAAAGAAATGGATCTTTAAAAGGAATTTAACGTACGTAGTACTTTAGGGTTAAAACCCGGACTTTGACATAAAATGAAAGTACCTTGAGTTGTGTATAACTTGCCTATGCTTGTTGTTGTGAAACTTGCCTATGCTTATTGTGATAGCCTTTGTTGTGCAAAAATTGTGTTTCTATACTACCGTGTCTCTCGATGGAGGGCCGGTTGACTTGTTGAGAACTTACTTGGACGTGCCGACAGTGACGGAGAATTCCACGGGTACGCTCCTGTTGATAGTGTTATTCCATGGACTAGCTCTCCATGAGGTTTTACTGTCGCCTTGTATCCGGTGTTCGGCCAGACTTGCCCGCCTCGTGGCTGATTCGGCCTGTACCGGTAGTTAGCCCTCGCACTTGCCCTGCTCAGTGTAGTGACGGTCTCGTGATACGGCTCGGTACCGTAGTTAGCCCTCAGATTGCCCCGGCCGCCTACGTGACCGCCTTGGTATCCGTAGTCGGCTTCCGTGCGTGTCAGCTTCGTGGTTTGGTTGTATAGTATTGTTAGTAGGACTTTGGCATCAGGTAGGACTTGGTGTTCATATGTACTCCTTGGTGTTATTATATCATAGACTGCCGACAGTGAGGAAGGTAATCCACGGGCATGGTTGATGTTGCGGGCGTGAGACCCATAGTTATATTTGAGTGATGACTCGAGGCGAGTCCCCGACTTGCATGATCGCTATTTATCGTGAATCGTAGTTTGGTTATCATACATGTCTCCGCTTTATATAGATCGCTATGATTTCATTTACGATATTTCGCCACATACTTGGTACTGTTATCGACCTCCTTCGGGCCGCTCACGCCGCAGTAGAGGTACATCTACTGCCGATCCCCGCGTTTAGGATCACATTTCAGCGATTGGAAGCTCCGTTTCCTGAGGCTTATCTTTTGTATGTTACCCGAGTCCGTAGGTTCTTGTACATTCGTGGTATGGCGGGCCCCGTCCATAGTTGTCAGATAAATCTTAGAGCAGGTCTCAGAGTTGTAAGGTGTGGTTGTAAGGATTAAACTGCTCAAATGTCGATATATATATATATATATATATATATATATATATATATATATATATTTGAGAGGCAACCGTTTTGGTTGGCCTATTTTCTTTTATCTTGATCCATATCTATTTGTATGTTTAAGTTTTTATTTCCGCTGGTTTTTCTCTGATGTTGTATCACTAGGGTGCCCGGGGTAAGACATCAGTCACGGGCTCGGGTTCGGGTCGTGACAGATTGTCTCTAGGACATACATATACTTCAATATATATATAATATTTGCTAAATTAGCAGAAGCTCTTTGATTTAACCAAGCATCAAATTTGAAGGATAATTTTGTCTTTAACTAAACTAATGCATGTATTAATAACCTTAGTATTGCTAATACCATTGTTTGCTATGTATTAGCTATACATAGGATAATATCAAATAGGGTGTATAACGAATACTTATGCATAAGTTGAAAAATTGTACCAAACTAGAAATTGATCTTTGTGATCGAAGTTTGATGCGATTGGGAGAGGAATGCAGAATTATATGTTGATCGAGGGAGTGACTTGAGCTGTTATGCAGATACATGGTAGTTTTTTTTTATGGGTAAATAAATGATATATTACTAGCAATCAGAAAAGTACAATCAATCATTGAGGGTTCTCAAGCCTCAACGTAATACAAAGCAAAGCAAGAAAATAAACTCAACATAAGAAAAATAAACTCAACATGAAAATGGCTGCCCTATCCCGGCGTCTGCAAAGACCCTGGACATTCCAAGATAGTATCTTCATTTATAAACAGAGGAGGATTCAAGGGCTCATCCGCGCTTCACACCGGTTGTCTTTCCATTGTTCTACCATTGTTCTTTGAATTCTTCCTTGAGGTAACTACTTGCCAACCCTCATCCACGGTGTTAGCAGCCAATGTAGTAGAGTCCCCAGTGCTAATGTATGCGCGAGGCACTCCACATATATCCATTCCTGCAACACCACCCATAGTTTCCAGACCACCAAGTGCAGCCGGGACAAAAGGAGGGTTAGACTCACCACGAGTTGCCACGACTAAGGTCCCTCCATGATTCAAAACACCACCACAAGGCTCTTGGAGAGATGGAATCTTTTGCGCAACCCGCAACCGAGACGCATCAAATTGACCCACAACCGAAGGTCTACCAAAATTCAATGCTTTCCCAATATTTTCGGGAATATGTGGTACACTTTGCACATCTTTCTCAACATCCACCAAAGCTCTACCACCCATGGGTGCCGGGGTGAAAAGGGGATTTGTGTGGAAAGGACGGGAAATTCCCGAAATTCTTATATGATCCGGTTGAACACTATTTATAGGCGAAACCGTTAGATTGGGAGGATCTGAAATCTCCATAGGCGTGATCTCTTTCAACAACTTCTTGCACTTCAAGTGATTGTGTCCAAATGTTGCACAATGGTAATAAAAATCAGGATAGTTCTCATATCTTACTTTTTGAACATAACTTCTATTCTCGGGTAGCTTCACTCCAAATTCCATGACTGGCCCTTTGCTAACATATATCTCAATCAAGACCCGTGCGTAATTCATTTTGATCATCTCTTTGGTAAATTAATCAGTGTAAAGTGGCTTCCCCACGCGTGATGCAATCTTACTCAAGCCGGATGTACTCCAAACCGATAGAGGGACATCACGAAACTCCACCTAAATAGGAATGTTCATGAAAAGATCATCCGTAAGCAATACACCCTTGTCAACCAATTTTAACATCAAAGTTTCCCAAAACTATGTAAGGGCCCTCGTGAAATACATTAATGCGATCATCCTCATTCATGAATTTGAAGAGAGTCCAACCACGACCATAATGAATGATTCTACACTTCACCACCCATCTTTTAACAATAGAATTGAGTGCTTCACGTCCCGGGAAAGGGCCGGTGAAACAACCAATAAGGAAATAACCCCAAGTCTCAACAAAAGGTACCTCATCACTTACATCAAGTTCAACATCCTCACCTTCTTGTTCAATGAATTGCAACTTCATTCCCTTAGCTTCCAAACGAGAGCCCGCAAATACTCCCGCATAAGACTTCTTTGTTGTGTTAGGACATTTATGATGAATAGAAGCACCCGCGGCATTGGCCACACCCGCGGGTGAAGTCAAGTGTTGTTCTCCATTTGCAATTGTTGTCCTGGATTCATCTTGTCTTATGGGATGTTGGAGGGGAGGAGAAACACCCGTAGGTGTATTGCTAGCCCCCGTAATTGAAGATAAGAGGCGCGTACCATTAGCAAGAGTTGTCAATAATTGTTCTTGTCTCCCGGAAGCACCAATATGTTCATTAGATGCACCCACGTGAGAGGTCAAGACCCGCACACTATTGGGAATGGTTGCCATAAATTCGTCATGTCCCACGAGATTTAATGTTCCATCGTTTGTTACACCATTATAGTTCCTAGGATTTTTTGACTTGTCCAAACTGGTTGAAATGGGAATGGAAGGCAATTCTGGTCCCACATCCTTCGAACTTCGGTGCTCCTTTAAATGAGGTGACCCTTTGGCTCCCGCATCAATTAAATTCTGCAAGTTACTAAGTCTCTTTTGAATAAGAGACCCCTCGGTACCCGCAATATTGGAATTACCAAGATCCATGAGAATTGAGTTGTCCTCGGATGTTACAACATTAGGCTGATGACCCTTGAACTTCATCATAGACCCATGACCTCCCTCCTGACCCGGCTCTGACCCAGGACCTCCCTTCTGACCCGTCTTAAACCTGAAACTCCTATCATGACCCGTCGTCTCCATCACAAATCTTGACCCATGACGCGCTTCTTTTGCACTTGACTCGTGACATCCCTTCTGACCCGCTTTCAACCCGACATCCCTATCGTGAACCGTCTTCTCCCCGACATCCATGGCTACTACCGGAATACCGCTTGAAATCACCACTGGATTTGTGTTCGGAAAGTTGGCAAATTCATTGTTAATAATTTGTGTTGCACCATTAACATTCTCCACTAGATTGACGATTTGAAAGTTGGAAATGGAAGAGTTGTTATACCCCGTATTTCCAGAGTATGTACGTGGAGACGTACGTACGAAAATTTGAGACTTAAAGTTTGGCATAGGTTCGAAATTGTGCACAACACCCGATTAGAGTCGTTTTTCGACGAAACGTTTTACAGAGCTTGCGTAGGAAAATTCGCCATGTCGCTTTGTATTTTTATGGATTTTTCCGAGCGACGAACATTTTTGGTTAACGAGAGTGACACTTGTCACCCTCGTGACGCCTTAGGGCGTTTTGCCTCGCCGATTGGTGCCTTGTTGTGGCCTTGTTTTGTGCAATGTTTTGTGCAATGTTTTGTGGCTTGTTTTGTGGAGTAGGGGTTAGGGTGCACTTGGCTTGATCAATGCCTTACACTTGCCTTGCACATGGCTTGATCTTGTCCATCGTCGCCCTCGCTTCCCTATAAATACCCTCCCTTTGTCAAGGCTTCATCATCTAAATGTGTTCTAAGTCTTGCAATCCTTCCCTCTCTCTTGTTGTTCTCGCCCCAAGCCTCCCTCCTCCCCTTTGAGTGGCCTTGTGGCCGAGAGGTTCCTCCTCCTCCTAGTGGTGTGGCCGAGAGGTACCCCCCCCCCCCTGGTAGAAAGTTGTCTTCCAAGTATTGTTATAATGCCTAGAATACCTTAGCCTTTACCTTGTTGTATTCCAAAAGTTACCTCTATACGTAGAGCCCGGAAATACTACCTTTTGTCCTTTAGTCTCAAACCGAAACCCTAAGGAAATCTTCATAGTTGGTTGAAGTAGTTTAGTAGAAGTTGGTTAGAACTTCTGGGTTGTTTGGAGCGGATTGAGCGCACGAGTCGAGCTAAACCTTGCTCAGGATCGACATTATAACTTGGATAATTTTGGGCTTGTCGAAGTAAATATTCTTGTCCCCTTATTGTAATTGGAGATTACATGTTGTAGGAACATATAGTTGAAGTATACTATATATAGAATCAACATTATTGCGGCAATGTCTTTTGACTTAAGCCCAATTTAAAGAAGAGAATCGAATCGTAATTACATAGGATCAGACATAAAGAGACTTGTGTAGCATTGCGGGGTTGTAGAATTGTACACGCCCGGTTAGACGCAAACCCCTCGGTTGGCTTGGTAGCCCGCCTCGATAGAGGAGGAGATTTACGCTGTGGGAGGTGCGCGAATTTGTCTGTAGAATATGGAACCGCGGTTAGAAGTTAATAGACGCCAGGCCTTATAGGTGGAAGATCGCGAGTAGCGTATTCTACTTGAAGAGTGGAACGGCCAGCCGTGTTACGATCGTGGAGCGCTTTTGCTTATTGTCGATAATCGCCGCGAGGTATGTGAACCTCTTCCTATCCTTCTAGCATGATGCTTTGTAAACTATGTAGTACGGTAGACGCATACGTGTTAAATGAGTTGGTTGGTTTAAAACATAGGGTGTTATAATAGCTTTATGGGAAGTTAGTTATAACGACTCTATGTAGGTAAAAGATTGGTGTGTTGATTGTAGAAGTTAAGAGACTTGATCTTGAAAGATAAGAGACTTAACTTGTTGTACTTGTTATTAACATTTTGTTAAATGTGTTGTGAAACCTCATTCGCGAGTAATGAGTACTTGGTTTTAAAAGAATAATGTTTTACCGATTTTAAATGAGAATAAGTGTCGAGCAAACCACAAGAGCTTAATAAAGGAAGGTGTATTGACAATTAACTAATTGTTATTAAAACCAGAGAAACCTCCATCCGCATGTAAGCTAAGATAAGACAAAATTGTATTACATTTCCTAGATCATGGTCCAGAATAAGATTGTTGTAAACAAGAATAAACGGCTCACGACAAGACATATGTTACTCAATTGTTTTAAAAGAGATTAAGACTATGAGTTATGAAACCCTTCTAAAATGAGAAACTTGAGCATTTGAAATTAGGCAAACTTGAACGCTTGGAAAATAATGTTGTTACTTGATTTCACAAAAGGGAAGTATTTTGGTTTACCTAAAATGTGAATCACTCTATTTTTATACTACGGTATCGGGTGACCTTTATGAAAGGAATGGATCTCTTAAAAGGAAGTTAATGACGTAGTACTTGTGGTTAAAACCAGCACTTTGATACGAAATGGAAGTACCTTGAGTTGTGTGTAACTTGCCTATGCTCGTTGTTGTGTAACTCGCCATGCTTGTTGTGATAGCCTTTGTTGTGCAAGTGTTGATATCGTGACTTCGGGAAGGAGTGGATCTTTTATAAAAGTCTAGAAGTATGGTAATTTGCTTGAGCTTGTTTGTGATAGCTGGTTGTGCGGTATATTGTTGTTGATGTCATACGGACATGTCTACACCGGCGCAGAATCCGGGGCATGTGGCTACGCGCGTGGTTGATTACCGATATATTGTTATTGTGGTTACATGGACACGCCTACACCGGCGCACTTCGGGCGTGTGGCGCGCGGTTAATCACCCAAGATATTGTTGATAATGTCACTGACGTGTCTACACCGGCGCAATCCGTACGTGGGCATTGTTATTATTGTTGCATCATGGGCATGTCTACACCGGCGCACTCCGGCACGCGCGATGCGAACACGATTGATGCGGGCGTGAGACCCATAGTTATAATTGAGTGATGACTTGAGGCGTGAGTCCTCGCTTGACATGATCGCTTTTATGTTGTGGAATCGTAGTTTTGTTATCATACATGTCTCTGCTTTTATATAGACCGTTATGATTTCATTTACTGATTTTTTTACGCCATCACATACTTGGTACTGCAGATCGACCTCTCGGGGCCGCGTTCATGCCGCAGTAGGAGTACATCGCAGTGGATCCCCGCCATAGGATCACAATTCAACAGATTGAAGCTCCGCTTCTCGAGGCTTATCTTTTGCATGTTACCCCGAGTGGTAGGTTCTTGTACATTCAGGGTATGACGGCCCCGTCCCGTCATGTTGTATAAAAACTCTTAGAGGTCAGTAGTACTGCCAGGCGTGTGGTTTGTAAAAGGATTAAACTATTCGCTTTAAAAGAGTTGGTTATATATATTTTATTGGAAGGTAACCGTTTTGGTTGGCCTGTTTTATGATCATATATCTTGTTTCTTGTTTAAGTTTTATATTCACGGTTTTCTCCGATGTTGTATCACTAGGTGCCCGGTAGGCACTACCACGCCCGGATCGGGTCGTGACAAAAGTGGTATCAGAGCGCTTAATCCTGGAAAGTGTCTACTGCACCGTGTCTAGTAGAGTCTTGATTATCGGCGTGTTGTGCACCACATCTATAATCGTGGAGGTCCGCAGGACATTTAGGATTGGTTTCCATTCTTCTCATTCCGAGATCGTGCCTTAGAGTCAGTTGTAAGTCGGACCCTCCGACGATCTCGCTTTTACCGCTTATGCCTCCGCGCAGGCAACCAGAGCCTGGCGGCAAGGCAGCCGAGGAGTCGCTAGTGAGATACAGGAGTACAAGGGCGCAGCCCGACAAGACTGAGGTTGTGCTTCAGACGGCGAGTTTTGCGACGCCACATTTCAACAGAGTTTAGAATCGCAGCAGCCGGGCCGAGACCACAAGATACGAGTCTCCACCCCCCACAGCCTGGAGCAGATGAGAGGGGGTCCAAAGAGATGGCCCAGTTCCTGGCCAGGGTCGTGGCCCGATATGCGGATAGGCTGGATACAGCTAGCCTGGGCCCAAAGAGCACCATGGTTCACCCCGAGCAGATAGTTTGAGGCTACGGACTTTCTCGAGTCAGAGCCCGCCAGAGTTTTATGGGTCGAGGCCTGAGGATGATACGCAAGACATCATCCGACAGTTACAGCGGATCAATAGGTTGATCAAGGCTACGGAGACCTAGTCGGTGGTCTTAGGTTCGCATCGGCTGCGTGATACCGCATGATCGGGTTTGATTCGCGGGAGTTGTCCGGAGAGCATGCGCTCAAAGCAGATGGACGAGTTCTCAGAGGCATTCCTCACTCACTTCTTGCCTCCGCAGATGAGGAGGGCACGGGCCGATAGATTTATGATGCTGAGACAGAGAGGGCGTACGGTTCGGGAGTACAACGTGGAGTTTGACTCGTTGGCTCGGTATGTCCCCGTTTTAGTGGCAACCATGGAGGATAGAGTGCACCACTACGTCACCGGGCTAGATGATTACTTGACAGAGGCTTGTTCGAGTGTAGCTCTTCAGCCGGGCATGGACATTTCCCGCATGCAGGCTCATGCACTAGGATGTGAGGTACGGAGAGGTCGACGGAATGACCTGGATCAGCAGAAGAGGCCGTGACATCGTGGTCTTTGGCGACTTTCGAGGCGGACGCCTCGCCGCAGAGCTAGTTATGTACCCCGCCAAGACAGAGAGTGGTCCTCCACAACCTTCAGAGCATCCAGAGTATTCGGGAGCAGTCGTGGCTCCAAGGGTTGTGTTTCAGGAAGTAGGGTGTTGGCGGATGCACACCCCTACCTCGGTGGTCGATGGTAGACCGTATTTCGGGAGTGTCGTGGTGCCAAGGGAGCTTGTTATTTTGCGACAGCAGGCCATTTTGCAGGAACCGTCCACCAAGGGAAGCACGGATGTTACGATTCAGCCTTCAGATCGATCGGTTCATCACCTTCTACGCTTATGCGCCATGACGATGTGCCTATGATTAGAGTGACGCGGTGGATACAGGTATATCCTTAACCCTCTAGAGTTTTGTATGCTGATGTGTTTAGTGTTATGTTCGGATAGCTTTGTGCTAAAATGTGATTTAGACACCTGGTTATTGTAGAAGGGTAAGTATGGGGGCATGGTAAGTGTGAACCTTAGACTATGTCACGATTGAGACCTTAGAGGTAAGGTCGTCTTGAGTAAAAGATTTATTTCATGTTTGACCCTTATCAGAGTAAGTAGTACGTGGGAATTATTTGTGTGATAAGTCCATGGGTAGTGTGAGATGGAAGTGGTAGCTTTCATGACTTGATTAGGTAAGATTGTTCCGTTTCGAGGAGCAAGTATTGGCGCGATTGTGGGTCGGGTTGATGGCCGCTCGCGGGTCGACCCGCAGCCCGGTTTTGGGTGGGGTCAGTTCTGGGTAGTCCCGCCAGGTGGTAGGGTCACGAGGGTGCTAGGCCCCAGTTTAGGTGACCATCGTATGAGTTCGTGGATATGTTCGACCAGAAGCGGTTCGTGAAGGCCGGGAATGGCCTTAAAGAAGATTGAGGTTAGTAAGATGACCAAGTTTGGAGGTAGTGACTCCACAGTTTTGAGAAATGAAGCAATGACTGAAGTATGGCACGTCCTGAGAGACACTAGAACCTCAGGGACCGCATGCAGTTCGGTACCATTTGTTGGGTCGCCGGAGTGACACTAGAACCTCGCGGCAAAGTGACAAAAGTGGTATCGCACGACGAGCAAGGAAGGATGAGAACGTGTGTTATTTCGTGGCCAAGCTGTGGCGTTGGCAACTTGTTAGAGGAACTTTATCGATACCCGTCTTGAGAAGGAACATTCAAGACGAATGTTTCTAAGGAGGGGAGAATGTTATACCCCGTATTTCCAGAGTATGTACGTGGAGACGTACGTACGAAAATTTGAGACTTAAAGTTTGGCATAGGTTCGAAATTGTGCACAACACCCGATTAGAGTCGTTTTTCGACGAAACGTTTTACAGAGCTTGCGTAGGGAAAATTCCGGCTATGTCGTTTTGTATTTTTGCGGATTTTTCCGAGCGACGGAACATTTTTGGGCCAACGAGAGGGTGACACTTGTCACCTCGTGACGCCTTTAGGGGTTTGGCCTCGCCGATTGGTGCCTTGTTGTGGCCTTGTTTTCTGCAATGTTTTGTGCAATGTTTTGTGGCTTGTTTTATGGAGTAGGGTTAGGGTGCACTTGGCTTGATCAAGGCCTTACACTTGCCTTGCACATGGCTTGATCTTGGCCATTGTTGCCCTCGCTTCCCTATAAATACCCCTCCCTTTGTTGAAGGCTTCATCATCTAAATGTGTTCTAAGTCTTGCAATCCTTCCCCTCTCCTCTTGTTGTTCTCGTCCTAAGCCTCCCTCCCCTTTGAGTGGCCTTGTGGCCGAGTGGTTCCCCTCCCCATCCTTGTGGTGTGGCCGAGTGGTACCCCCCCCCCCCCTTGGTAGAAAGTTGTCTTCCAAGTATTGTTATAATGCCCAGAATACCTTAGCCTTTACCTTGTTGTATTCCAAAAGTTACCTCTATACGTAGAGCCCGGAAATACTACCTTTTGTCCTTTAGTCTCAAACCGAAACCCTAAGGAAATCTTCATAGTTGGTTGAAGTATTTTAGTAGAAGTTGGTTAGAACTTCTAAGGGTTGTTTGGAGCGGATTGGAGCGCACTTGAGTCGAGCTAAACCTTGCTCAGATCGACATTATAACTTGGATAATTTTGGGCTTGTCGAAGTAAATATTCTTGTCCCCTTATTGTAATTGGAGATTACATGTTGTAGGAACATATAGTTGAAGTATACTATATATAGAACTGAACATTATTGTGCGACAATGTCTTTTGACTTAAGCCTGAATTTAAAGAAGAGAATCGAATCAGAATTACATAGGATCAGACATGAGACTTGTGTAGCATTCTTTGTGTTGTAGAATTGTACACGCCCGGTTAGGCGGCAACCCCCGGTTGGCTTGGTAGCCGGCCTCGATAGAGGAGGAGATTTACGCTGTTGCGGAGGGGGGATATGCTGCCGAATTTTCTGTAGAATATGGAACCGCGTGTTAGAAGTTAATGACGTTTGTGGCCTTATAGGTGGAAGATCGCGAGTAGCAGCGTATTCTACTTGAAGAGTGGAACGCCAGCCGTGTTACGATCGTGGAGCGCTTTTGCTTATTGTCGATAATCGTCGCGAGGTATGTGAACCTCTTCCTATCCTTCTAGCATGATGCTTTGTAAACTATGTAGTACGCAGACGCATACGTGTTAAATGAGTTGGTTGGTTTAAAACATAGGGTGTTATAATAGCTTTATGGGAAGTTAGTTATAACGACATGTAGGTAAAAGATTGGTTTGTTGATTGTAGAAGTTAAGAGACTTGATCTTGAAAGATAAGAGACTTAACTTGTTTTACTTGGTTATTAACATTTTGTTAAATGTGTTGTGAAACCTCATTCGCGAGTAATGAGTACTTGGTTTTAAAAAGAATAATGTTTTACTGATTTCAGAAATGAGAATAAGTGTCGAGCAAACCACAGCAGCGCTAATAAAGGAAGGTGTATTGACAATTAACTAATTGTTATTAAAACCAGTAGAAACCTCCATCTGCATAGAAGCTAAGATAAGACAAAATTGTATTACATTTCCTAGATCATGGTCATCAGAATAAGATTGTTGTAAACAAGAATAAACGGCCACGACAAGACATATGTTACTCAATTGTTTTAAAAGAGATTAAGACTATGAGTTATGAAACCCTTCTAAAATGAGAAACTTGAGCATTTGAAATTAGGCAAACTTGAACGTTTGGAAAATAATGTTGTTACTTGATTTCACAAAAGGGGAAGTATTTTGGTTTACCTAAAAATGTGAATCACTCTATTTTTATACTACGGGTATCGGGTGACCTTTATGAAAGGAATGGGTCTCTTAAAAAGGAAGTTAACGTACGTAGTACTTAGGGTTAAAACCCAGACTTTGATACGAAATGGAAGTACCTTGAGTCAGGTGTAACTTGCCTATGCTCGTTGTTGTGTAACTCGCCTATGCTTGTTGTGATAGCCTTTGTTGTGCAAGTGTTGATATCGTGTGACTTCGGGAAAGAGTGGATCTTTTATAAAAGTCTAGAAGTATGGTAATTTGCTTGAGCTTGTTTGTGATAGCTGGTTGTGCGGTATATTGTTGTTGATGTCACATGGACATGTCTACACCGGCGCAGACCGGCATGTACGCGCGGCAGGTTGATTACCGATATATTGTTATTGTGGTTACATGGACATGTCTACACCGGCGTGCACTCCGGGCGTGTGGCGGCGGGGTTAATCACCCAAGATATTGTTGATAATGTCACTGGACGTGTCTACACCGGCGCATTCCGGGCATGTGGCCGGGCATTGTTATTATTGTTGCATCATGGGCATGTCTACACCGATGCAGAATTCCGGCACGCGCCATGACGCGAACACGATTGATGTTGTGGGCGTGAGACCCATAGTTATAATTGAGTGATGACTTGAGGCGTGAGTCACGACTTGACACGATCGCTTTTATGTTGTGAATCGTAGTTTTGTTATCATACATGTCTCTGCTTTTATATAGATCGTTATGATTTCATTTACTGATGTTTTTAAGGCCACATACTTGGTACTGTTATCGACTCCTTCGGGGCTGCGTCATGCCGCAGTAGAGTACATCAGTGGATCCCCGCCATAGGATCACACCAACAGATTGGGAAGCTCCGCTTCTCCTGAGGCTTATCTTTTGGTATGTTACCCTGAGTTGTAGGTTCTTTTACATTCAGGGGTATGACGGTGCCCTGTCCCGTCATGTTGTATAAAATATATTAGAGGTCTGTAGTAATGCTGCAAGTGTGGTTTGTAAAGGATTAAACTATTCGTTTTAAAAGAGTTGTTTATATATATTTTATTGGAAGGTAACCGTTTGGTTGGCCTGTTTTATGATCATATATCTTGTTTCTTGTTTAAGTTTTATATTCCGCTGGTTTTCTCTGATGTTGTATCACTAGGGTGCCCGGGGTAAGGCACCAGTCACGGGCCCGGGATCGGGTCGTGACAAGAGTCATCCCCACCATTAACACATTTTCCTTCACCGTTAATATCATCTCCTTTCATGCTTTCCCCCCATTCATGTATCATTTGAAGCGTAGAATTATTAACAACATTGTCAAGAGGAACATGGTTATCCGGTGAGGCATGAACCATGATAGTAGGATCCGACACACCGGGAACCAAGTTTTCACCATCAATCGGATAAGTACTAACCTTTTTCTTCTTCCTAGACTTCACCTTCATCACACCTCCATTGCTGACCGAGGAGATCGCCCTCGTCTTCCTCATGGCGGAACCAAGCCCTTAAAGGAGAATGAATAAAACTTGAACCTTGAACCAAGACACTTCGATTCCACTTTAAAAAATCAACGAAAACAACCATAAAATAAATCCATAAACACTCCCTTAAGATGATAATGTTCAAGTAATAAACTCGTGACAATGTTTAACATGAAGATCAATGAAGGAGGCGGATTGCGAATGAACAACTAGGAGAAAAAATTGAGAGCATTTTCGCCTAGTGAGAGAAACTTCTCTCTAACTCGCTGATACATGGTAGTTAAGTTGGTTAGGATGGGGTTAGTTAAATAAGCTCATAGATTTGCAAAGTAGTCTCCATAGTTATATTATTATTACCTTCTTGTTATTTCAGATTAGTCCCTAAAATTATTTAGTATATGTTACACTCTAGTCCCTACAATTCGGTTATGTGGCAGAGACAAGTGTAGGGAAATAGTACAACAGTGGTAGTGGGAGCACTACTAATAGCTTTAGTTGTCATCTTCTTCATTATCTATCAAATGAATTCCATTTGGATATTTTAGCTTAGCCTTTTTCTTTCGTTCTTGTTATTTTTTTATAAGTTAATTTTATTAATCTGCATCATTTGATATCAGAGTGAGCATTATCGCACTGTGGAGATGCGGAATCAAAGCTAAGAAAGATGATGGAAATGTTGGAGGAAATCTCGTTGGAGGTGGCAAACATTTCGGCGAGGCAGGATAAAATGGAGGACAATAGAGATAAGATCATTAACGAGTTGAATGAATCAATAGAATCCTGTCAAAATCAGATGGATAGAGGTCATAATGTACCGGCGGGACACAACCGACATGAAAATTACTCACCCACCACATACCCTTTTGGATGTTTTGGACCCAAATGTCATCGGAGTGGGTAGCCAAACCCCTAACCCAGGTGCAACTGTCAAATATAGGTGATATACATGTGATATACACTTAATGTATATCACGTGTTTTGTACATATAGCTCTCGGTTTTGTACATATTTAGTTACACGGTTTTGTACTTAGTTTAGGTAATATTTTACATTAATTAGTATTCTACACTTACCATTATTATAAGAGTGTTGTACTACTAGAATATGGTTTTGGGATTAGAATAGGAATAGAGTTCTCCTATTATGAAAATTGTAACTTGTATATATTCTCTTTCATTAATGAAAATAATCAAGAGATTATTTCTTTCATGGTATCAGAAGTCTAGGTCTTAAAATCCTCTCCAAATTTCTTCCAAATTTTGTGTCCTAAGTCACAAAATTCGAAGCCCTTCATTTTGGAATTTGTGCCGACGATTCATCTTTTCTTCCAAAATTTTCTTTCGAATCCCTTAATCGCATATTGTTCTATCAGTATGTATACATCAAAGAACACGTTTCATCCTTCCCTTGCAGTTTCTAACATCAAGAATCACATCCCTCTTGTTCTTGAAATAGAAAATGTCCAATATGCGACGTGGGCTGAACTATTCAAAATTCACGCACGCTTGTTGCGATATTTCCGTATGCTTACGCAAGTGTACACATCGTTCAAGTAATAAAGATATGTAAGACCGAATTATCGTCCACAGAGTCTTATTTGTCAAGTACCGATTATCTAATCTATAGTATTTATTTGGTTGGCGTTCTTTAGTTTGGATTTATGACTATGACTAAAATTATAGTAAAGTGCAGGAATTAAACTAAGAATGATAAAGGAAATAGGGCTTTTAATCTCCTAAACTATCCATTATTTCACGTGTTAATGCAATGTTAACGATTCTTCTTCTTATTAAGATAGCAGGTTAACTAATCTGTCATTATATTCTGGTTAGGACATACAAGAGCTCAACATTGTGCAGAAACCTTCTATATTTCTATGATAAATTTTACCACACATGAGGATTAAGAACAATAACCTTAAATACTACACAAGTATCGGGGTACTTTCTTCCACGATTTTAACCTATATCTAGACAATTACAGCATATTCAAATCTCTCCTCTCGGATCTAGATTCGAAATCATATAAGTTATGACAATTAATGACCAGTTAATTATCAAACAATCACAACAATATTGAATAGATCTTAATATGCTGAAGAAGAAATCAATAACTATGTATTAACTATATGAAAGAGTTTCAAGAAGATTCGACGGAAAACCCTACTAAAGTAATTAGCTCCTAGACATTGTCATGCTAAGAACTAATACAAAATTCAACATAAACTGAAATAAATAAAAGAGAAAAGAAAGAAATTGAACAATAGATATCTCCAATTGTGTCTTGCATACACAAAGTATGATATAGAATGCCTCAAATAAGGTCAGGGTTTATAGATTTTATAGCTGAGAAAAATTGCATTTCGGACCCTAAAACCCTGTCAAATTTTAGCCCAGAACGTCGAATTTCCGCCTCGGCGCCGGAATTCCTGCAGCAAAATCAGAGCCTTCAGTAGTTTGGGTGCCACGGCGCTTCTTGCTGGCGCCGCGGCGCCGGTGGCATCTTTTTCTCGTTTCTCGATTTTTCATCATTTTTCAGTCCGGAATTCTTAGGCTTCATTTCTTGGACTTTTCTTGTGCAATTCCATCTCAATTAAGCTCATTTCATCCTCAATGATGTACTTCTCCTTTATGATCACTGTGACTCAAAAGAAAGACAAACAAACCTAATACTCTACTAAACACAAACGAAAAGAGGAAAATACTTAACTAAAAAGGACTCAAAAGAGTGTACAAAATACACTCAACAAACACCCCAAAACTTACACATTATTCGCCCTCGAGTAAAGCACTAAACAAAAACAAAAACAAAATCAAATAAAAGACTCAATGAAATGGATCCCGTAGCTATAGCAATGCTTTCTCAAAATTATGGATGAAAACTGAAATAATATGTTGGAACATATATAGCATGCATTTTCAGCAATCTAGAATTTCAAGTTATATATTTCGCAAATTCAATTAGATCATAATCACTGAAAATACAAACACCTAACCTATGCATGTCAATTTCATTCCATCTTTTCCAAAACGTCTATAGACCTGTTTACTTGCTATTCTCCACTAATCATAGACATACATATTAGAGATCATCAGGACTTTCAAGTGTTGTAATGTAGGCTTAGGTAGGGGTAGGTAAAAGTAGGCATTTAGGCTCAATTATGTACCATAAACATTTTTATTTCAACTTTTTTTCCTTCTTTCTGATTTTCTTTTTAATCTCATACCTATTTTCCCCCTCTTTTCTTTTGAGAGAATGAGATATATTATAAATAACAAGCACCCCCAAACTTAGGCTTTTTCATATTTTTCATTGGGCTGCAGCAAAAGTTTACTCTCCTTTATTGTTTTTTCAACACTTTTCATCCCAATATTTTTCAATCATAACTTATGGCACAACCGGGAATCATAGGGTGTCAAAGAAAGATCTTATTTTAGGCTCAAAGGGGCTGACTAGTGATACAATTCATGTCAGGGTAGGTAATTAATGGTCAGAAGGGCTATCAAATAATTTCCTAAATCATCTCCCTAAACATGTACATCTTAACTATTTCGCCTCAAATAACAAGCAAACAGATTTTCTAGATATTTTCAACATTTCTTTCCATAATTGACAACACATAGGCTAAGCCCAAATATTCAAATAATTAGATGTCATGGATCTTTGGCATATCTAACTTAAGCACACATATTTTTACTTTCAATTCCATTACATTATCCCAATTAATCCACTCAATATCTTTAGCTACTACAACATACATGATCCATAAAAATAATTATGACTTACAAACACATAAAACAAACAAAAAGAGAATCACAACGACTCAAAAATAAAACAATAAAACAAAATAAGATCCCCCCAAACTTAATTGACACATTGTCCCCAATGTGTAAAGATCAGAATTTAAGGAACAACTTACAAACACAACAAAGCGGTCATAACGGAGGTATGGTAGGAAATTCTGGAAATTACACATCTTCTGGGCCCTCTGAAGTTTCAGCGTCGTGGCCCTGCATTTTGGCGCCACGACGCTGTGCTCGATTTTTCTTTTTTTCCAGTGTTTTTGATCCTTTTCCACTCATGGTCAGTCCCTAGTCCACCTGCTATAAAAAATATAAGACAAAAACCAAGACCATGAGACTGTTCAAGATAAAATAAAGCAACTAAAACAAAAATTGAAATATCATAATTAAAAATATTGAGTTGCCTCCCAAGTAGCGTTGTCTTTAACGTCTTTTAGCTGGACGCAGTTTTCTTACTCAATAAAGGGGGTAGAGTATCCCCTCCGCATATCCATTTCAGCATCATTCTCCTTCTCCTCCTCCTCTTCTTTTTCACAGGGCTAGGTTCAGAAGGGTTCAACCCTTTGA
This sequence comes from Przewalskia tangutica, assembly GCA_029844215.1. Classification (NCBI taxonomy): domain Eukaryota; kingdom Viridiplantae; phylum Streptophyta; class Magnoliopsida; order Solanales; family Solanaceae; genus Przewalskia; species Przewalskia tangutica. The sequence continues at coordinate 48,331,397 of CM056724.1, read as the reverse complement.
CATCATTTGCAGGTTCAAAATTTTTACCATCAAAGGCATCAGTACCCTTGGAACTTTCATGAGGAGCTTTTTTATCAACTACACAAACAACAAAGCATCTACCAGTGACTTGTGGTTCAGTGGAAGGCTTGAAAACAGTGAAGGTCATCTCATCATCTTGAACTCTGAGTTTTAGCTCTCATTTCTCGACATCAATAAGTGTCATCCCTGTAGCTAGGAATGGTCTCCCAAGGATGATGGACATATTTTCAACTGATTCCATGTCTAGGATGAGGAAGTCGACAGGAAAGATGAATTTACCCACTTTTACTAATACATCTTCAATTATTCCTTGGGGATGCACAATCGAGTGATCAGCTAGCTGCAGGGTGACTGTGGTTGACCTTGCTTCCCCCAAACCAAGTCTTTAAAATAAACAGAGAGGCATCAGGTTGACACTTGCCCTCAAATCACATAGAGCCTGCTTGCATGTCACCTTCCCTATAGTGCAAGGTAAGTGAAACTCCATGGATCTTTCAACTTTGGGGGAAGCTTCTTCTGCAAGATAACAATGCACTCCTCTATCAGCACTATTGTTTCATAATCTGACAGCTTCCTCTTCTTAAAAATGATGTCTTTCATGAACTTCACATATGCTGGAATTTGCTCCAAGGCTTCAATGAAAGGAAGGTTAATGTGCAGTTTTTTAAATACCTTCAAAAATTTCGAAAACTGCTTATCCAAAGCCTTCTTCTGCAGTCTTTGAGGGTAAAGAATTTTGTTTGTATACTCCATCATTACTGCGGGTGGATCCTTCTCTAAAATAGGGCGGTCATCAGTAACCCCCTCATTTTCTACCTCAGTTGTCTTCTCCACATCATTCTCCTTCTCCACCACTGGTTGGGATCCAACCTGCTCTAACTGCTTCCCACTTCTCAAGCTGATCGCTTGGAATTGTTCCCTTGGATTCATCACTGTGTTGCTAGGGAGGGTCCCCTGAGGTCTTGAATTCAATTTCTCTGTCAACTGCCCCATTTGAGTTTCCAAGCTCCTAATAGATGACCTAGTCTCAATCATAAATTATGTGGTCTCCTTCATAAATTGTGTACGGGAGTTGGCCAAGGTTGAAAGTCAGGACCTGGTTTCTGCCATGAATTGAGCGGTTTCTGTTATGAACTGTGTCTGGGAGTTGGCCAAGGTCATCAATAATGCACTTATTTCTTTATTTCATCTGACTTCTCTTGTGGGGATGGTGGGCTGAATTGTTGTGATGATGAGGCCTGAAATTGTGGTTGTTGCCCTTGGTCATTCTTTCACGAAATATTTGGGTGATTTCTCCACCCCAGATTATATGTGTTGGAGAATGCATTATTGTAGGGCCTCTGAATATTCCCAACTGCCTGAACCTGCTCCATAGGCACATTGTTTGGATCCACAGCTGTGCATCTATCAAAAGTATGGGGACCCCCACAAATTTAATAACTCACTGGTGTCTAAACCGCTTTAACTGACATGGTACTCTACTGGGCACCCAACTCATGAACCCCAACCACTTTCCTATTGTTCATTGCTCTCTCATCGGCCCTCTGATGATTGTTTGTGGTCATGTCTTCTAAAAAATTATGTGCCTCATTGGCACTCTTCTTCATGAGCGTTCCCCCTGCAACAACATAAATTATGGTACAAGTAGTACCACACAACCCATTGTAGAATATGTGGACTAACATCCACTTCTCGATACCATGATGCGGGAATTTCCTCTGCAAGTCTTTGAACCGCTCCCATGCATCATATAGTGACTCTCCCTCCATCTGATAAAAATTATTAGCTCTCTTCTGAGCTTTGCTGCCTTCGCTAGAGGGAATAATTTGGCAAGAAATTTCTGGGCTAAGTTTTGTCATGTAGTGATGAAGTTCGCCTGCAATGAGTTCAACCAGCTCTTTGCTCTATCCCTGAGTGAGATGGGAAAAGTCTCAACCGAATGACATCGTCAGTAACACCATTGTATTTAAAGGTTGCACACAGCTCCAGGAAATTCGCTAGATGCATATGGGGGTCTTCAGACAGTAACCCCCTAAATTGAACTGAGCCTTGAACCATGTGCAAGATTGCTGGTTTGATTTCAAAATGATTGGCTTCAACAACTGGAAGACTGATGCAATTCTGCACCCCTGTGATTGTAGGCAACACATAGTCCCCCAAGCTCTTTTCTACGACGACTTGTCTTAAGACAGGCGATAACTTATCATTCACCAAATTATTGTTTTGCTGGCCTTCCATCACTAATGAATCATCAATTCTCTTTTTTTTCCTGTTCTGTCTGCACAATCTCTCAATTTCAGGATTCAAAGGGATAGGAGTGTCTGCTCCTCTCCGACTTCGCATAAACAACTTTCCTGAAACTAATCAAAAACAACAAACAGATCATGGCAGACTGTCCTAAAATAAAAATAATAAAAAAACAGAAAATAAAAACCAAATTAGAAATAAGAATAGATAATTCGATATTAACAGTACGCTAGTCCCCGGCAACGGCGCCAAAAACTTGTTGCGATATTTCCGTATGCTTACGCAAGTGTACGTATCGTTCAAGTAATAAAGATCTGTAAGACCGAGTTATCGTCCACAGAGACTGGTTTGTCAAGTACCGATTATCTAATCTATAGTATTTATTTGGTTGACGTTTTTTAATTTGGATTTATGACTAAGACTAAAATTATAGTAAAGTGCAGGAATTAAACTAAGAATGATAATACTTTGGTTTTAAACAGTTATCAAGGAAATAGGGCTTCCAATCTCCTGAACTATCCACTCTTTCACGTGTTAATGCAATGCTAACGATTCTTCTTCTTATTAAGATATCAGGTTAACTAATATGTCATTATATTTCAATTAGGACATACAAGATCTCAACCTTGTGCAGAAACCTTATATATTTCTATGATAGATTTTACCACACAGGAGGATTAAGAATAATAACCTTAAATACTACACAAGTATTGGGGTACTTTCATCCACGATTTTAACCTATGTCTAGACAATTACAGCATATGCAAATCTCCCCTCTCGGATCTCGATTTGAAATCATATAGGTTATGACAATTAATGACCAATTAATTATCAAACAATCACAACAATATTGAATAAATCTTAATATGCTGAAGAATTGCATTTCGGACCCTAAAAGCCCTGTCAAATTTTGGCCCAGAACGTCGAATTTCCGCCGCGGCGCCGGAATTCCTGCAGCAAAATCAGAGCCTTTAGTAGTTTGGGCGCCACGGCGCTACTGGTTGGCGCCGCAGTGCCGGTGGCGTCTTTTTCCCATTTTTCGTCATTTTTCTGTCCAGACTTCTTAGGCTTTATTTCTTGGACTTTTCTTGTGCAATTTCATCTCAATTAAGCTCATTTCATCCTCAATTTTGTACTTCTCCTTTATGATCGTTGTGACTCAAAAGAAAGACAAACAAACCTAATACTCTACTAAACACAAATGAAAAGAGGAAAATACTTAACTATAAAGGACTCAAAAGAGTGTATAAAATATACTCAACAACGCTTGTATCAAGTCATCCATCACATAATCCCCGCGGCTCCTGAGGATCAGGAGGTGCCAAAACGCGAGGATGATCCTAAGTTGTGGACGACTCTTGATGCCACCGTCCTTCAGTGGATTTACTCCACTATCTCTACCGACCTGTTACAAATAATCATTGAGTCGAACGCTACAACAATGGATGCTTGGGATAGGCTGTGTGACATATTTCAAGATAATCAAAATTCCAGGACTGTTACACTTGAGCAGGAGTTTTCCCACATCAACATGAAAAATTTCCAGAATATTTCCGCTTATTGCAAAAGGTTGAAAGAATTTGTCACGACCCGACCTCGGGCCCGCGACTGGTGCCTTACCCCGGGCACCCTAGTGATAAAACATCAGAGAAAATCAGCGGAAATAAAAACTTATAGACATGAAACAATATGAAATAAGAAACAGGCTAACCAAAACGGTCATCTTTCTGCATATATATAAAACCTGAACAGTTATCCTTTACAAGCCCAACTCAAACAGTACTACAGACCTCTAAGAGTTTTTATAACAACTATGTGGGACGGGGCCGCCATACCCCGAATGTACAAGAACCTACAATCTCGGAAATCATACCAAAAGATAAGCCTCGAGAAAGCAGAGCTTCCTAATACGCGAACAGTGATCCTATGAGCGAGGATCAACAATCGGTGTACCTCTACTGCGGCGTGGCGCGCAACCCCGAAGGAGGTCGATCTAACAGTACCAAGTATGTGGCGAAAATCGTAATGAAATCATAACAGTCTATATGAAACAGGAGACATATATGATAACCAAAATACAGTATACAAAGCCTGGTTAACAACAAGAGTAATGAAAACATCTTTTAAAAGACCATTTCACAATATAAGCAGTCATGTCAAGTCAGGGACGCATGCCCTTAAAATCATTACTCAAATATAACCACGGGTCTCATGCCCACAATATCAAGTGTGCCCGTGGAATTCCTTCTCACTTGGCAGCGCTGATATAATATATATGTAGCGGAATTCCTTCATCGGTGCGAGCGTATCCATGTAACAATAATAACATATACCGGAGTTTAACGCGCGTGACCGCATGCCGGAATTCCTTCATCGGTGCGAGCATGTCCATGTAACAATAATAACATATACCGAGTTTAACGCGCGTGGCGCATGCCCCGGAATTCCTTCATCGGTGCGAGCATGTCCATGTAGTAATAATAACATATATCGAGTTTAACGCGCATGCCGGAATTCCTTCATCGGTGCGAGCATATCCATGTAATAATAATAACATATCTGGAGTTTAACCCGCGCGTGGCGCATGCCTCGAAATTCCTTCATCGGTGCGAGCATGTCCATGTAACAATAATAACATATCTGGGAGTTTAACGCGCGTATCCCGAATTCGCCATCGGTGCAGACATGTCCATGTAATAATAATAACATATACCGGGAGTTTAACCCGCCGCATGGCCGCATGCCCCCGGAATTCCTTCATCGGTGCAGACATGTCCATGTAACAATAATAACATATATCGGCCCTTCATTGAGAGACACGGTAGCATAGAAATAAAACACTTGCACAACAAAGGCTATCAAAACTAGCATAGGAAATTTTAACATACTCCTAGACTCTCATTTTATGCCAAAAATCCGGGTTGTTAACCCCAAGTACTACATACTTCAATTCTCTTAAAAATTTCCCTTTTCAAGTAAAAACCACACGATACTAATACCTGTAGTATCAAAATAGAGTAACTATCATTTTAAGTAAACCAAAACAATTTCCATACCTTCCTTTTAAATAAGCCAAGACAAAACCATGTCTTCCTTTAAAACCAAATCAAGACAATAACATGCCTTCCTTTTAAACAAAACAATTCTCCTTTCAAAGGTCAAGTAACAATATACTTCTCAAAATAGTTTAAGCTTCATAACTTCAAATTCTCAAGTCTCTTCTCTTTTAGAAATCAAGTTTCTTACTTTGGAAATCAAGAAAATCAATACTTGTTTATAATGATCTTATTAAAGCAGCCATGATCTAGAAAATGTAATACAATTTTGTCTTATCTTAGCTTCTATGCAGATGGAGAATTCTACTCATTTAATTTAATTGATTGTCAATACATTTTCTTTTATTAACGCTGCAATGGCTTGTTCGATACTTATTCTCATTTCCGAAATCAAGATAACTTCATTCTTTTAAAGACCAAGTACCCATTACTCACGAATGAGGTTTCACAACTTTTTAACATAATTCAAGTCCGTAACATTTCATATCAAGTCACTTAACTCTAGAATCAAGTCAAGGACACAAAAAGGAAATTCAACTCCTCTAACACACGTGCGTCTACCGCACTATATATTTCACAAATAATCATGCTCAAGAGAATAGGAAGAATCACATACCTCTTCGGCTTAAACCACTAGCCAAGTCTAGTATGTCGCGCGTAGAATATCCACCTATAACAACCAAACACGTCTATCAACGTCTAGATCTCTTCGTAGAACATTTCTAAGTATAAGGTTCCTTATTCTACGGAAAATTGGGCAGTACTTCCCCTGTATCTAATTACCTCCACCTTTTTCAAGGCCCGATATCAATAGCCAACATGCCTCATTTAAGGCGCAGTAATACAACAATTCAAAGGGGATTACACGCCTAACTGGACGTGTAAAATTCTGCCCCATAATATACAAAACAGTCCCTATCTTTTCAATCTTCCTTCCACACATCATATACTCAATTATAAACTACTACAACGTGTAATCTCCAATTACAATAGAAGGACAAAGATCATTACCTCGATAAGCCCAAAATTTTCCAATGATTAAAAGTCGATCCTTAGGAATCTTAGCTCCAATTCTTTACGTTCCAATCCACTCCAAGAAACCCTTAGAAGTTCCTAACCAACTTCTCTTCAAGATTCAACTCCAAAAAGTGAAGAACACTTAGGTTCCAAACATAGTAACTTTCGGCCAAGGCAAGGTTTTAGAGCTAGGGGTGTGAAATCTTGCCTAACTCTTGGTTCACAATCTTCCTAACACCTTAAGGAAGAACACTTAAAAGTTTAAGGATTTTTGGACAACATTAGGTCAAGGGGAGGGGCTATGGCCGAATACTCAAGGAAAGGGAGTGAGTATTTGCCTTGGAAATCTTAAGTGTGGGATGAAGTCTTGCAATCCAAATGTCACGACCAGACCGGGACATCGTGCCTACACAGGCACCCTTACAGTATACATCGAGAGATAATCAGCGAACATACATGAAACTTTATAAAATAAAACAACAGTGAAACAACGAGTTAGCCGATAGGGCTACCTTCCCGACATACATATATACTGGCCAAGCGGTTGCCTCCTTTCTTTACAAATCGACCCACAAAATGTAACTACAGGACCTAAGAGTTTTTAACATAACATGATGGCGGGACAGGCCCGCCATATACCTGAATATACATGAATCTACTACTTCAAGGAAAACTGTACAAGAGATAAAGCCTCGGAGCAAATGGAGCTTTTTCCCAACAATGACCGAGATCCTGAAGCAAGGATCACCAACCTGGTACCTAAATCCTGCGGGCATGAACGCAGCCCGAAGAAGTCGATAACAGTACCGAATATGGAGCAGAAATAACGTCTGATAAGCAGATCATAATCGTACAAAAGAATGACAAGGACAAGTATAAAACAATACATACGGATCTGCGTGTCATTACCACTTATGAACTTTAATCGCACCCTATTATCTTTTCCATTCTTAATAAAATTTACAGCCACATTCTTACGTACATTATTAGAAAAAGAATCATTAAGTTCATTACTATATAACTCACTTATCTTTCATAAGCATAATCCGGCCCTTTAAGGAGGGGCACCTATACTACCCGGCCCAATCTAGGACGCGATCAAGGTCACATAGTCTGCCCGTAAAGGTATCGCCTGCCCGATCACGGGTCGATAATGTCATCTAGTGCGCGTATGGGTATCTTGCCGGCCCGTTCACGGGTCGATAATGTCATCTAGTGCGCGTATGGGTATCTTGCGACCCGTTCTGGGTCGATAATGTCATATAGTGCGCGGTATAGGTATCGCCGGCCCATTCCTGGGTCGATAATGTCGTATAGTCTGCCCGTATAGGTATACTGCCCGGCCCATTCCTGGGTCGATAATGTCGTATAGAATCCGGGAATTTAACCCAACGTACTACGCGCCTCTACTCCTTTAGAAAGACTCTTTTTCAATTACAACTCCCCAGATACTAACAACTATAGTATCAAGTCCTATCCGTCTTTCAAGACAAGTCACAATACATTTTTAGAAATACAATTACCGGCTTCTAAAAACAAGTGACTTCTTTTCTTATAAAACCTTAGGCAAGCGATGCCGTAAAAATCAAGTTGCCTTTTTCACTAAAGTCAAGTCATTTATCTTTCCATAAGGCAAATATAACTAACTTCCCATAAAGCCGTTATATTCACTTTATACCTTAGCCATAAACAATTTCCTATCCAAGGGACTTATACGTTTAAAACGGAACAAGTATCACATACTTTAAAACTCTTCAAGTCCCTTAACTTTAAAATCAAATTAAGACATCCTTACTATTTTCAAAGAAGTGAGTAAATCTCCTAACCCACCCGACTTGGCATTTCATAAAACAAGTAAAGAATGTCATATTCTTGTACGTCTACCGTACTACATACGTGCAACTAGTCATGCTCAAAAGATAGGAAAAGTTCTACATAGAGTAACTCACATAACTACCTCTTAACTTCTAAGAGTAGAAGGAAACATGAAATGATACCACAAGTATATTCCATACATAGAATCATGCCAAAGGAAGGAAGAGGTTCACATACCTCGCGACGATTGTCGACAAGTAGCAAAATGCTCCAAAGTACTTCAATCTTGATAGCTATTCCACTCTCCAAGTAGGATACGCTATACTTAGTACTTCAACCTATAATGGTCACAATACGTCCATTAACCTCTCACTTCATACGTAGAATTATTCTAAGTGCTAAGTCACCAATTCTACGGAAAATCGGACAGCACCTCCTTTGTTTCTACTAACTTTGCCACCTTTTTCAAGGCCGAATACAATAACCAAACAGCCCCAATTGGCTCACCACAATCTATAAGGTAGTCCAACACAAATAAATAACCATACAGCCCCAATTGGCTCACCAAAATATAGACGGTAGTCGATACAAATGAATAACAACTACTACATACTACAAGTACAAATTCGGCCACCTTGAGTTCAACAATACCAATTCTAATCCAATTTCCATTTCAATCCAAGTTATTAGCCTAACATGATATCAAGTCGCAAATGATTATAACTACTATAATCTCCAAGTCAAAAACATGCGACGATTCTAATAACGACTAAAATTGTAATCCAACTTAACATGGCTTATATTACATTTCAGATTTCCAAGGCTACAATCAATCCATAATCCATATAGACTTCAACACATATACTTCATGCTAGCAACAAGTAAAGCTAACAACAATATAAATAATCTTGTAACACTTTCAAAGGACAAGATTATACCTCATCGATTCTTAGTCCAACTTCCAATCCGAAATCGCTCCTTAGCAACTTAGAGTCTCTTCAAGACACTTCAATCCGCTACTTGAGACCCTTAGAACCACACCAACAACTTTCCTTCAACAACCAATCCAAAACCTAGAAAGACAACTAGGTTTTCGCTTTGCGACTAATCCGAAAACTATCTTTTTCCAGGGATTTTCTATTGAGATATGCTTACACTACCCTCAAGAACCTTGGTTTAAAGTGTGGAGCTTAAAGAACAAGAAACAAATTTTTTTTCTTTCTTCCCTTAGTGAACCCGAGAGCTAGGCTCTTGTGTTCTTCAATTTGTGTGAAAATTTCTAAGTGTTGGGCTCTCTCTTGCTACTAGTAGTGTTATATAACACATTGGAGGGTCAAGATATGAACAATTGGGTGGCTAGGATAAGGTCTTGCTAAATATCAAGACCAAATGACTCATTTGACTTGGTCAATAATCTCAAGCTCATTAATTGGAAGACTTAGTCATCCTAAGGCTATGGTCAATGACCATTATGGACATGCCTAATTTCGTCCAAGGCATTCTAAGGGGGGGTGACACGTGTCGCCCTCCCATTCAAATCCTGATATTACGTTTTTAGCAATTTCATAATTAGATAATTTTTTTACAAGTCTCAATTCTCAACACTTGTGAGTTCTTACGTATGTTCTTAAATCATGTACTGTAAATACGGGGTGTAACATTCTTCCCCCCTTAGAAACATTCGTCCTCGAATGTTCTTTCGGAGTCAAACTTATAATCGCGACATCGTTCCCTTTCACAACCCGACATACCAACAATGCCACACATGGCCCTAATACCTCGCGCGTATACGCCCATCATAAGCCCAAAAGAGATTATCTTTTCGTACTTCCTACTCCTTCTAACATATACATAGTCTCTATGTAATCGGTTCATAAAACTTAAACATACCACAACTTTATCATGCATACAAGTTTCTAAAGGCCAAAGACATACCGAATCATATAGGCGGTTCAAGGACCGCTAAAGCGAACTCCACCACGACCTCTGCACGGCACTGCCGGTGCATGAACATCTGCCTAGCTAGTGAAGGCGAAGAACCCATGGCTGATCCGATGGATCGTGTTGTCCACGGGACCCCTCTATAAGGACATTCTCTTAACATATGGCCTAGACGACCTGAAAAACAAGCACCGTCTGCGTGACATACCCGAATGTAGCCTACCACATCTGGCGCATGGAGGCAAAGGTGGCCTCAGTATGCTGGAACCCCATCTCCCGAGACTGAGCTCTAGAGACTGGCCGGCCCTGCATTCCGGGGTTGTGAAAACCCATTGGAAAAGCGTGGAGGTGCACTGTGTCGGGTGAGCGTCAGACCTAACTTTCTTCGAGGCTCTCGCCTCGAATATCACCTGAACCCTGCCGTCTTGGCCCTTTGGCTGGCATTGGTCTGGTCGGTCCTCTCTCTCCCTGTCCTCAATCCCCTGTGCATATGTCTGTATCCTGGCAATATCCATTCCTGGCTGAAGGGCCACTCCCAGGCAAGCAGTGATCATATAACGGTCTAGTCCCATAACATAGCGATGGACTCTATCGGCCATGTTAGCCACAATAGTGTGTGCATACCTTGCCAACGAGTCAAACTCTAGGGTGTACTCCCTGATGGTCCTCCCATTCTGCCTCAATGATAAGAACCTATCAACACGGGCTCTCCTCATCTCAGGAGGCAAAAAGTGACCAAGAAAGGCCTCTGTGAACTCATCCCAAACCGCTGGACGAGCATCATCACCTCTCGAAAGCAACCACGACTCAAACCAGTTCAACGCGATGTCGCGTAACCGGTAGGAGGCTAGCGTAACAGACTCTGTCTCTGAAGCCCTAAGAACCTGCGTGGTCCGCTGTAGCTGCCGAATGAACTCCTGCGGATCCTCATCAGACCTCGAACCATAAAACTCAGGTGGATGACATCCTAGAAAATCCCTAATCCATGGCCCGCCGGCTCTGGGGTGGGTTGCTGCTCACGCGCTGCCCGACTACTATCTTGGTCAATAATCGGATCGCTCCCGTAGTCTCTATACTCGGCCGGTGCGGGCTGGAGGCTGCGTGCAGGAACCTCTGGAGCTCTGCCGCTCTCGGCTCCTCTGTCGCTGGCGTGGTGAACTCGCCGACCCGCCTACTACCTCAGGCATAGTCTGTGCCCGACTCCTGGTAACTCTCTGCGCCTTCGGCGCTCCTGCCGCTGCCTTGCCCTTCGGGCCACGTCGCCTTAGTGAAGGCATAGGCATTCATAAGAATAGGTCGGAGGATTCAACCTAATAAGGCGACTCTCTTGCGATCTCGAGAGAGAAGAATGGAAAACAATCCTAAATGTCCTGCACCCGCGATTATAGATGTGGTGCCTGACACCGATAATCAAGACTCTACTAGACACGGTGCAGACACTTTCCGAGACTAATCGCTCGATACCACTTTTGTCACGACCGACCGGGATCGCGGCGGTGCCCTACACAGGCACCGCTTAGTATACATCAGAGATAATCAGCGGAACATACATGAAACTTTATAAAATAAACAACAGAAGTGAAACAACAGGTTAGCCGATAGGGCTACCTTCCTGGACATACATATATACAAAGCGATTGCCTCGTTTCTTTACAAAGCGACCCACAAAATGTAACTCTGGACCTCTAGAGTTTTTAACATAACAACGATGGCGGGGACAGGGCCCCGCCATACCCCGGAATATACATGACTCTACTACTGCAAGGAAAACCGGACCAAGAGATAAAGCCACCGGAGCAAATGGCGCTTTTTCCCAACAACTGAACCGAGCTGCTAAGAGCAAGGATCACCAACACAGGTACCTAAATCCTGCGGGCATGAGCACGGCCCCGAAGAAGTCGATTAACAGTGCGAATATGGAGCGAAATAACGTCTGATGCGGATCATAATCGTACAAAAGAATGACAAGGACAAGTATAAAACAATACATACGGATCTGCCGTGTCATTACCACTTATGAACTTTAATCGCACCTATTATCTTTTCCATTCTTAATAAAATTTACGACCACATTCTTACGTGCATTATTAGAAAAGAATCATTAAGTTCATTACTATATAACTCACTTATCTTTCATAAGCATAATCCGCCGCTTTGGGAGGGCACCTATACTACGACCCGATCTAGACGCGATCAAGGTCACATAGTGCGCGTAGGTATCTTGCGGCCCGATCACGGGTCGATAATGTCATCTAGTGCGCGTATGGGTATCTTGCCGGCCCGTTCACGGGTCGATAATGTCATCTAGTGCGCGTATGGGTATCGCCCGGCCCGTTCTGGGTCGATAATGTCATATAGTGCGCGTATGGGTATCTTTGCGGCCCGTTCTCGGTCGATAATGTCGTATAGTCTGCGTATAGGTATCTTGCCGGCCCGTTCACGGGTCGATAATGTAAATATAGAATCCGGAATTTAACCCAACGTACTACGCCTCTACTCCTTTAGAAAGACTCTTTTCAATTACAACTCCCGGATACTAACAACTATAGTATCAATTCCTATCCTTCTTTAAATACAAGTCAAAATACATTTTTATAAATAAAATTAGAACACAAAAACAAGTGACTTCTTTTCTTATAAAACCTTAGGCAAGCGATGCCGTAAAAATCAAGTTGCCTTTTTCACTAAAGTCAAGTCATTTATCTTTCCATAAGGCAAATATAACTAACTTCCCATAAAGCCGTTATATTCACTTTATACCTTAGCCATAAACAATTTCCTATCCAGGACTTATACGTTTAAAGCGGAACAAGTATCACATACTTTAAAACTCTTCAAGTCCCTTAACTTTAAAATCAAATTAAGACATCCTTACTATTTTCAAAGAAGTGAGTAAATCTCCTAACCCACCCGACTTGGCATTTCATAAAACAAGTAAAGAATGTCATATTCTTGTACGTCTACCGTACTACATACGTGCAACTAGTCATGCTCAAAAGATAGGAAAAGTTCTACATAGAGTAACTCACATAACTACCTCTTAACTTCTAAGAGTAGAAGGAAACATGAAATGATACCACAAGTATATTCCATACATAGAATCATGCCAAAGGAAGGAAGAGGTTCACATACCTCGCGACGATTGTCGACAAGTAGCAAAATGCTCCAAAGTACTTCAATCTTGATAGCTATTCCACTCTCCAAGTAGGATACGCTATACTTAGTACTTCAACCTATAATGGTCACAATCGTCCATTAACCTCTCACTTCATCGTAGAATTATTCTAAGTGCTAAGTCACGATTCTACGGAAAATCGGACAGCACCTCCTTTGTTTCTACTAACTTTGCCACCTTTTTCAAGGCCGAATACAATAACCAAACAGCCCCAATTGGCTCACCACAATCTATAAGGTAGTCCAACACAAATAAATAACCATACAGCCCCAATTGGCTCACCACAATATAGACGGTAGTCCAATACAAATGAATAACAACTACTACATACTACAAGTACAAATTCGGCCACCTTGAGTTCAACAATACCAATTCTAATCCAATTTCCATTTCAATCCAAGTTATTAGCCTAACATGATATCAAGTCGCAAATGATTATAACTACTATAATCTCGAGTCAAAAACATGCGACGATTCTAATAACGACTAAAATTGTAATCCAACTTAACATGGCTTATATTACATTTCAGATTTCCAAGGCTACAATCAATCCATAATCCATATAGACTTCAACACATATACTTCATGCTAGCAACAAGTAAAGCTAACAACAATATAAATAATCTTGTAACACTTTCAAAGGACAAGATTATACCTCATCGATTCTTAGTCCAACTTCCAATCCGAAATCGCTCCTTAGCAACTTAGAGTCTCTTCAAGACACTTCAATCCGCTACTTGAGACCCTTAGAACCACACCAACAACTTTCCTTCAACAACCAATCCAAAACCTAGAAAGACAACTAGGTTTTCGCTTTGCGACTAATCCGAAAACTATCTTTTTCCGGGATTTTTCTATTGAGATATGCTTACACTACCCTCAAGAACCTTGGTTTAAAGTGTGGAGCTTAAAGAACAAGAAACAAATTTTTTTTCTTTCTTCCCTTAGTGAACCCGAGAGCTAGGCTCTTGTGTTCTTCAATTTGTGTGAAAATTTTTCTAAGTGTTGGGCTCTCTCTTGCTACTAGTAGTGTTATATAACACATTGGAGGGTCAAGATATGAACAATTGGGTGGCTAGGATAAGGTCTTGCTAAATATCAAGACCAAATGACTCCTTTGACTTGGTCAATAATCTCAAGCTCATTAATTGGAAGACTTAGTCATCCTAAGGCTATGGTCAATGACCATTATGGACATGCCTAATTTCGTCCAAGGCATTCTAAGGGGGGGTGACACGTGTCGCCCTCCCATTCGTCACAATATTACGTTTTTCCGACAATTTCATAATTCCGATAATTTTTTTTTACAAGTCTCAATTCTCAACACTTGTGAGTTCTTACGTATGTTCTTAAATCATGTACTGTAAATACGGGGTGTAACATTCTTCCCCCCTTAGAAACATTCGTCCTCGAATGTTCTTTCGGAGTCAAACTTATAATCAGCGACATCGTTCCCTTTCACAACCCCGACATACCAACAATGCCACACATGGCCCTAATACCTCGCACACGCATATCTGCCCATCATAAGCCCAAAAGAGATTATCTTTTCGTACTTCCTACTCCTTCTAACATATACATAGTCTCTATGTAATCGGTTCATAAAACTTAAACATACCACAACTTTATCATGCATACAAGTTTCTAAAGGCCAAAGAAACTTTGCCACCTTTTTCAAGGCCGAATACAATAACCAAACAGCCCCAATTGGCTCACCACAATCTATAAGGTAGTCCAACACAAATAAATAACCATACAGCCCCAATTGGCTCACCATAATATAGACGGTAGTCCAATACAAATGAATAACAACTACTACATACTACAAGTACAAATTCGGCCACCTTGAGTTCAACAATACCAATTCTAATCCAATTTCCATTTCAATCCAAGTTATTAGCCTAACATGATATCAAGTCGCAAATGATTATAACTACTATAATCTCCAAGTCAAAAACATGCGACGATTCTAATAACGACTAAAATTGTAATCCAACTTAACATGGCTTATATTACATTTCAGATTTCCAAGGCTACAATCAATCCATAATCCATATAGACTTCAACACATATACTTCATGCTAGCAACAAGTAAAGCTAACAACAATATAAATAATCTTGTAACACTTTCAAAGGACAAGATTATACCTCATCGATTCTTAGTCCAACTTCCAATCCGAAATCGCTCCTTAGCAACTTAGAGTCTCTTCAAGACACTTCAATCCGCTACTTGAGACCCTTAGAACCACACCAACAACTTTCCTTCAACAACCAATCCAAAACCTAGAAAGACAACTAGGTTTTCGCTTTGCGATTAATCCGAAAACTATCTTTTTCCGTGATTTTTCTATTTAGATATGCTTACACTACCCTAAAGAACCTTGGTTTAAAGTGTGGAGCTTAAAGAACAAGAAACAAAATTTTTTTTCTTTCTTCCCTTAGTGAACCCGAGAGCTAGGCTCTTGTGTTCTTCAATTTGTGTGAAAATTTCTAAGTGTTGGGCTCTCTCTTGCTACTAGTAGTGTTATATAACACATTGGAGGGTCAAGATATGAACAATTGGGTGGCTAGGATAAGGTCTTGCTAAATATCAAGACCAAATGACTCCTTTGACTTGGTCAATAATCTCAAGCTCATTAATTGGAAGACTTAGTCATCCTAAGGCTATGGTCAATGACCATTATGGACATGCCTAATTTCGTCCAAGGCATTCTAAGGGGGGGTGACACGTGTCGCCTCCCATTAAATCCTGATATTACGTTTTTCCGACAATTTCATAATTCCGATAAATTTTTTTTTACAAGTCTCAATTCTCAACACTTGTGAGTTCTTACGTATGTTCTTAAATCATGTCCTGTAAATACGGGGTGTAACACCAAAGGGAGGGGTATTTATAGTACAACCAAAGGCTAGGATTCAAGCAAGTGTGTGGTAGATATTGGGGACAAGTGTGTGCCCACAAGCCACTTGTCCAAACAAGACAAACTTGAGACAAGTGGCTAGCCACATGTCACACCAAATCGGACACATTCCACCTAAGGGGGTGACACGTGTCGCCCTCCAATTCGTCCAAAATATTTCATCTCCCAAAAACATCCATAATAGCCAAAATCTCGAAAACAATGTGGGCCCCACAAAACCGTAATTTTTTCCCCGTGGGCCCCACGTGACCAAATCCGGAAATACAATTCCATAATTCTTTAATATTCCAAGAAGTCCAAATACCAAATCTGGGAATCCAACTCTCATTAATAAACCTTTTTCCTTCACAAAATCCGGAAAATTTTCCGTCGGAAAATCAAATCCTTCTTCCTTTCCAATCTTAATGTCGTATTTTTGTACGTACGTCCTCACATACATACCCTGAAACTACGGGGTGTAACAGAATTAGCGGACCAACTCCACAACGTTAGTTCGCCCGTGTCACGCCCCGAACCCCGGGTCCGCGACTGGTGCCCTACCTGGGCACCCTTCTACCCATGCAACACAAGTAAACCGCGGAAGATAAATAACACTCATTTTTTTTCTTTAAACAAAGGCAAATACGGCAAGGCTGCCATGATATATATAACAACCGAATGGGTCTACAATCGTACAACAATGTAAATACAACTCACGTCAGTCCATCCCATATATGAATACAGACCTCTAAGAATTTGGACAGTAAACTATGACGGGACAAGGCCCCGCCGTACCCCTGAATATACCTAGCCATAATGACAAACTCCAGAACATTGGAGTCATCTCAAAATGTTGAACAAGGATCCTAAGCTCGCGGATCCACAATTGAGTACCTAGACCTGCGAACATGAACGCAGTCCCCCGAAGGGGGTCAGTACAACAGGTACTAAGTATGGAACGGAAATAAAGTACAATAACAAGATCATAACTGTACACAAGAATGACAGGGGCAAGTATGAAAATCAAATATCAGATCCAACTGTGTCATATAAAATAAAAGCCAATTGCACCTTGTATCACTGTATCATTGTACTACTATAACACCGAGAATCAACTGTACCTTTTCAAGGTATGCAAGTCATGTCAAAATCAGGGACACCTGCCCACAGAATCATTATGCAATCCTATTCATGGGACTATTTCACCCGCATAGATCTTGTGGACCCGCATAGGACAATTTGCCCCGCATAGGACTACTTCACCCGCATGAGACTCTTTCACTCGCATGAGTCCTGTGGACTCGCATAGGACAATTTTCCCCGCATAGGACTATTTCATCCGCATGAGAGTATTTCACTCGAATGAGTCCTGTGGACTCGCATGAGCATCTGTACGCGATACTCGCATCACAGAGAGCTAGTCCATGGATTAGGTCCTGGGATTTGAACCTGCAATGAATAACATAACACTAGTACAAATGGCTATCATGAACAACATATGCAAGTAAAACAATCGTTAACTCTCATTAAACAAAGTGAATGAACTATCATTCTATAAATACCAAGGTACCAACATCTCATGTACCAAACGCATATAATGAACTTCATTTTAGACAAACCTAGGTACCAACATCTCGTGTACCATACACAATTAATGAGCTTCATTCTATAAACTCAAGGCACTTCATTTCATGTACTATATTAAGGATTTAATCATGGACATTCTCATATGATTTCCATATAACATTTTCACAATAAGATTTATGTTGTAATCATGGACATTTTCACATGATCCAACTTACACAAATTTTACAAGAAGATTTATGTTGTAATCATGGACATTCTCACATGATCCAACTACACAATTTTCACAATAATCATAGACCTTCTCACATGATTTCCATATAACATTTTAAACCATCTCTTGACTTTCCATAAAACTGTTATAACAAATTTCTCATAAAGTCGTTATAACAACTTTCATTTTAGAAACTAAATACTACCATATCTTTCCTTTTAATACATCCAAAGCATTATCATGCCATGTAACATTAGGGAAATGAACCCAAAGTACTTTGTACATCTATTCTTTACAAAAAGAATCATTTCATGCAATATTAAGGACTTAGACCCCAAAAGTACTACGTACATCTATTCTTTTTAGAAAAATCCTTTTATGTAATAAACCCCAAAATATTAACACTCATAGTATCAAGGCACGTCTACTTTTCCAATCAAGTTACTACACCTTTAGAAATTCAATTCAAGGTTTTGAAATCAAGTAACTTCTACTTTCAAATCTCAAGTAACTCATACCTTTAAATCAAGTTACTTCCCCTTTTAAAATCAAGTAACCTATACATTTAAATCAAGTTACTTGTACTCTTCAAATCAAGTAACATATACTTTTCAAATCAAGTTACTACACTTTCAAAAATCAAGTCTCCTATACTTTCAAAATTAATACTTATAGGAGTCGTGAATAGGTTATACTCGTTTATAACGATCTTGTTAAAACAGCCATGATCTAGAAAATATAATACAATTTTGTCTTGTCTTAGTTTCTATGCAGATGGAGAATTCTACTCATTTCAATATAATTGATTGTCGATACATTTTCATTAACGCTGCAATGGCTTGTTCGATACCTATTCTCATTAGTTTAGTAAATTAGCAAGGTAAACTCGACTCCATACTTTCTAACGACTCTTACCAACATCCCCCATAAGACTTGGTAAGAACTTAGGAATATTTTAGACATGTCTTTAGCATAAAATCAATAACATGAATACTTCCTAATGACAAGGCAAGTATACTTCAGGAAAACAAGTCAAGTATACTCCAAATAACAAGGCAAGTATACTTCAAGAAAACAAGTCAAGTATACTCCAAATAACAAGGCAAGTATACTTCAACAATAAGTCATGTATACTCCAATAACAAGGCAAGTATACTTCAAGGATAATCATGTCGATAGAAGGAAGTAGTTCACATACCTTGTGATGACTAACCAACACGACAAGTAGCAATACTTTCCAATGTACTTCAACCTTATCGTCTATTCCACATTTCAAGTAGAATATGCTTCACGTAGTACTTCAACCTCATTTTTAGCCCAAAAACGTCCAAAACAGTCCGGGCTACAATGGTCCGCAATTTTCGTTTCCCTCAACTTCTTCAAGTTCCCATCACATATATGTGATGTTGACAGTCAATTTTGACCCGTTTTTCGTATATTTGTTGCAATTTTATGTGTTTAGGACACCACATTTTAATCATCATTTTTTGCATTTTTTACATAATATTCTATGTTTATTTCTTCACAAAATGGCATTGCATATTTTTAATTTAAATTAAGCATTATGTCTTTGTTAATATTATGTTTCTATTATTATTATGTTTGCATCTCTTTAAATAATTAACTGGCATCCCGTTTTTACTTTTAATTAGGCATTAAACATTTCTTAAATATTATTTTATATTATTATTATTGCGTCGGCATTTGCATTTTAATAATCTTGCATTTTTTTAAATAATTTTCTTTTAAATAATTAACCCGTTTTGCATTTCATTAAATCAGTCCCAATTCGAGGCTTAATTCGGATCAGTCCAATCCAACACCCTTTTTATTTTTTATTTTTATTTTAATCCAACACTCTTTTATTTTCCCCCCAAAACAATACCCCACTTTTCATTTCCCCCCAAAACCTAAACCTAAACCTAAACCTAAAATATCTACCCTATAAATAAAACATTACACTCCCCACTTTCCCTCCCAACAACAACACTCAGCAGCCACACACCCCTTCTATTATACTCCCCCTTTTCATTCCGTAACCCTTCCTCTCTCTCCTCTCAACCCCCTTTCCCGTCGCCGGTGAAACCGCCGGCGAACCTCACCACTGTCGACTCCGCTATCACCGGCGAACCACCACACCAACGAACCCCCTACCAACGTCGCCACTGAACCACCGTCGAACCCACTGTTCCCGTCATCATCATCGCCCCAACCCCGTCGTCGTCGAACCCCACTGTCACCACCACACCACAACCCCCTTGTTATGCAGCACCGTCTCTGCCTCGCCGGAACTGACCACCGGCGACTGGCGGAGGTGTTGTTTGTTTTTTTTTTCTTTCTATTATACATATTGTGGTTTGGTTGGACTGATTTTGAAATTTTGTATCTCGCCGGAGTTTTAAACTCCGGCGAATCTCTGGTTATCCCAGGGAACTATGTTGCTGCTATTGCTCTCTTCTGCCTGTATTTTTTTTTACTGTTTTCAACAACTTTGTCTCTTACTTTTTGGATTGGAACTGGTCTTGAACAGATATTTGTGGCCATTTTTGCTAATTACTTTTAAGGCATTTTTTGGTTCATTTTGGTTGGCCTTCAGGGCTGCGTGATTGTTGTTTCCAAAGAGAACGCTACTGCTTTTACTGCATTCGGGCTGACTTTTGACATTTTTGCCCCCTTTATTTTTAATAGACTGATTGAAATACATTTTCTTAGTTCCAAATGAATATAGGCTACGCTTATTTTACTGATTTGAACTGATACTACATATTGGCCAATGAAAAAGTTATCCGTCGATTTTTGAGGCCTCCACAGTTGCAAAGACGGAAAATAAAATAAATGAAGCTTTCTGGGCGTTGATGATTTCCTCTACTTACACAGGATAACCAACATGCGCTGGCAGGGCGAATTATCGCAACCGCACTTGTTTAGGATGTCCCACTTTTTTTTTATATATATCTGAGCCCTCTGTGTTTAAAACTATTACTGTTTTGGCGCGGATCTGAAGGTTTTATTTATTTTATTGTTTTTAACAATATTGGCCGATGAAGGAATCTCCGTCTGATTTCCAAGGCCTCCTCTGAGCAAAAGACGGATTTATTTATTTTTGGCTTTACTTATTAATTCTTGTCATTGCATTATAATTATTTATTCTATTACTAACACTTTTACTAAGTGTTTAGCAGGTACCCGGAGATCATCTTGTGCAGAAGGCCTAAAAAAGGATAAAAGATGTCTCAGAGTTTTATTTTATGTCGCATTTAATTTTAGTTTTATTATTATGTATTGCACTTTATTTTAATTATAAATTATGAAAAAATGCTTAGAATAGGTAGAATAAAAAAGGCAATAGATAATTAACCTAGGTTTGAACGAATAACCGCAAGTTAGCGGATCTTAAAGGATGTCTAATCCCTTCCCTTTAGGATAATAAAGAACCCTGATCCAGAATCTCATTAATTTTGCAGACCATTAAATGGAGATTAATTGCAGTATTTTACTGCAATAAATCAAGTGTCCTAATTCACTTAACTAATTAGGTGGCGACTCCTCAAAATCAACATTATTGCTCCATCCAGGGAATCGCGCCAAAGAGCAACGTTGCGGATACCGTTCAGACCCCGAGGTCAAAAACGGGCGCGACAGCATGGCGACTCCGCTGGGGATTTCAGATTCTTGATCATAGCAAACTCACGTTAATTAAATATTGCGCTTTATTTTGCTTTTATATTTGTTGTAAATGTTTTATATTGTTTGCTTTTATTTTATAATTAACTACTTTAATTGCTACATTCTTTTATTTCTTTCCTTAAATTGTCATTCCGCTCATATTTCCTCCATTCTGGAAAATTGACACTATCACACACTACACGCGAGGTGTGCTGGCGCACCCGTAAATTTCTTTCAAATACCAAAATATAGGCGAGTTGGCAAAGGCACAGGAGCATCCGGACCATCCGGTGGCCGCGTAGCCTTCTCACTCGAGTAGTCCGCTAGGGAACCATTGTGTCTAGTAAGCCAAATTTTAGGAAATTTAAGTTAGAGCTATACCACCCTCTTTATTTTAAGTCATGCATGCATACACCCTAGGTGGGTCGATCCTTGGTATCGTCTCCACGATTAGGAAATCCACCATTTTGTCGTTGGGTTTCACAACCCGACGACCAATAATCATATGTGTGTAGCGTAATAATGATAGACGGATTCAAGCCTGATCATGACACCCCGAAATTGGAAAAAGTGCACCGTCATTTGGTCGCCATTTCCAAAGAAACATTGCAGTTTAACGACTTGGACTTATTTATCATAATTTCGCATATCTGGCGTTTAGGCCGACCTCTGGCATAAGAGAGGTCCCATGCATATTAGGGCGGGCGCTTGATTTACATGATTTTGTTTACTATTGTTGTCGCTAGCAATTCTGTACATATTATTTAATGCAATAATTACCCTTTTGTGATTCCGGGCTCGAACATTTGCATTTTTGTACTTTCTGCTGTCACATTGCAATCAGGACTTCTACTGTGTAAATCACTCTTGAATAGAGCGACTTGGACTTTGTGAAGCATCAACCACCAGTCTGGTCGAACCAATCAGGGGAGTCTTTGACTATATTGTCACACCTCTGCATTTTTATTATTTTTGTCATTTTCCTACTCACCAATTTATCATATTTTTGCAGGAAGGTCGTCCTCGCAAACAGCCGAGGGCGGTCGGAAAAAAAAATCATCACAAGAATGTGCGGGAGTTATGTTGACTAATAGAAGTCAATTTATACCAGATTCAACGAGACATCGCTCTCAGTTCTTCTATATTATGTATCTTTATACATATTTGCAAATTCAATTGATATGTCTAGTGTTGATTACATAATACTTTATCATGCATTTTACAGCATAATCATGCTGAACTACGCGTGTCTGATTCTCACCACACGGTGTGATACGTAGGCAACTCATTTTGGGTTCGACACCACAAAAATAAAAAATAAAAATAATAATAATAAATAAGCATATTTTTCTCACTCATGCATCTCATTCATCATATTTTCGGGCATTCATTTTTCCGTTACATTCATTTTACTTTGCATTCGTCCACAGTGGACAATCATTTGTTTTTGCATAGCTTTATATTGCTATCATTTCATTGATAAATTCTTTTTCAAGCATACATTTTATAACATATTGGAATGAACTACGCGCTTTGATTCCTCGGGATACGTGAAGCGACCTATTCAGTTCGGTACTATTTATTCAAAAAATATAAAAACAAATTATTATTCAAAAATACAAAAAAAATGTTATTAAAAAAATACAAAAACATTTTTTAAGTATTATTGTTTGACTTTGTTGATACCAAAACAGTTACGAGTGCATAGAAAAAAAAAGTGTTATACCCCGTATTTCCAGAGTATGTACGTAAGGACGTACGTAGAAAAATTTGAACTTGTGAAGTTGGCTTGGCCGAATTAAATTTTGTGCATAACACCCGATTAGAGTCGTTTTTCGAAACGTTTTCCACGACTTTCGTAGGGAATTTCCGTCTATGTCATTTTTAATTTTTGCGGATTTTTAGAGAGCGAAACATTGTGGACCAACAAGAGGGCGCCACTTGGCACCCTCTCATTGGAAGGCGTCTTGGGCGGTGAAGTGGACGATTGGGTTGGCCATTTTGGTCAAGGGTTGGTAGGATATTTTGTGCTAGTTGGCTAGTGTGCACTTGGCAAGATCTTGGCCCTACACTTGCTAGGCACTTGGCTAGATCTTGGCCATTGGTTGGCCTTGGCTTGTCTATAAATACCCTCTAAGGTTGAGGACTTCATCCAAAAATGCCTAAGTCTTGAGAGCCTTCTCCTCCCTTGTGTGAGTTCGGCCGAGAGCACCCCCTCTAGGGTGCTAGCCGAGTGTACCCCCTCCCAGAGTACCCCACAGTGGGGTAGTAGAGGGTATACACCCCACTAGCCTTGTTGCTTTCGTATAATACCCCTTTGTGGTATAGAAATACTCTCCAAAGTATTGTTATAATGCCCAAATTACCTTAGCCTTATACCTTGTAGTATTCTAAGGTTATACCTATCTGAAAAGCCAGTAAATACTATTATACTTAGTCGGTCCACCAAACCACAAGGAAAATCTCCATGGTTAGTTGGAGTAGTATGTAGAAGTTGGTTAGAACTTCTAAGGGTAGTTTGGAGCGGGTTGAGCGCGGAGTTGGAGCTAAACGATAGCCCAGGATCGACTTTATACTTGGATAATTATGGGCTTATCGAGGTAAATATCTTGTCCCTCTATTGTAATTGGAAATTACATGTTGTTTGAATATATAGTTGAAGTATACTATATATAGTACTGAACGTAGTTAGTTGGCAATGTCTTTTGACTTAAGCCTGAAGAACTGAACTGAACTGTAATTACATAGGACTGTATTACAGTAGACTTGTGTAGTAGTGCGGTGGAGTAGAATTGTACCCGTTCGGGTTAGATGTATAACCCCCCCCTGGTTGGCTTGGTATCCGGCCTCGATAGAGGAGGAGATTTACGCTGTTGTTGCGGGGAGTCTTGCCGAAATTTACGTAGAAAGTTCTACGATGCGACTGAATGTTAATAAGCGCGCGTGGCCTTATAGGTGGAAGTACTACGTATGGCGCGATCTGCTTAGCTTAAGGAGTAGCCGACGGTTGGAGCGTTTTGCTATTAGTCGATACTCGTCGCGAGGTATGTGAACCTCTTCCTATCTCTTCTAGCATGATATGTGTGAACTATGTAGTACGGTAGACGTACATGTGCTAAATGTATTTGACTGGTGTAAACATAAAGTGTTATAACGGCTTTATGGGAAGTTGTTTATAACAGCTTTATGTTGGTTAGAAAATACATGTGGTTTTTTTTAAAAGGTAACTGATTTGAACTATAACTGGCTTGTTATATGTTAATAAAGAACTTGAAGTATTTCAAAAGATTCTTGAATCATTTTGAAAGGAGAAGTAATACTTGGTGTTTGAAAACTTAAGAGTTATACTAGCTTTATGGGAAGTTAGGTATAACGGCTTAAGAGTGTTTCTTGATTTGAAATCGAATGTGTATCGACAAACCAACTGCGGCGTTAATAAAAGGAAATGTTTTGACTAATTAAGTATTATTAAAACCGGAGAAACTTCCATCTGCATAGAAGCTAAGATGAGACAAAATGATATTTCCTAGATCATGGGCTTTGTAATAAGATTATTATAAACAAGAATATCCTACTCACATATAGGGCTTAGGTTTCTCAGTTGTTTAAAGGAGAACTATATTCTTAAATGAATAAGACTATGAACTACTGAAACCGTTCTAAAATGAGAAACTTGAACATTGGAAATTAGGCAAACTTGAACATTGGAAAAGAATGTTACTACTTGATTTTACAAAGAGGAGTAATTGAGTTACTTTAAAAGATAATCACTCTATGTTCATATACTACGGGTATTGATGGTTTCTTTGTGGAGTAACGATCTTTTAAAGATTTAATGTATAAAGTACTTTGGGGATAAAACCCGATCTTGTTAATCGTATAGTAGAAAGTACCTTGTGTGAACAACTTGATTGTGTTGGTTTGTGATAGTCTTGTAATACTTTCTTGTTGCTTTGATAAGTAAGCGTGTTAGGATGCTCTGGCGTGTTAGTATCTTGTGATGGTTGTGTAAAGGGGTTTCCGAGTTGTGCTTATTAACTATCGATCGTTATGATAGTATTGTGGCATTCATCTCTTGAGATGATTCCGGGTTAGGCGCCTCCACGCGGGGTAGACTCGGCGGTCGATGGACCTATGATTCGAGATACCTCATGCGGGTCCTGGGGGCCTATGCGGAGCTACGAGAGTTCCAGGTTAGTATGCGTCCTTTATGGGCATGCGGTCCTTGTGGCCATGCGGACTCGAAAGTCCAGGACGATGCCGGGGAGTAGCTACCCTCGATGCGGGGAATGCCTCATGCGGGCCGATGAGATTGGCCTATGCGGAGCTGCGGGAAGTTCCAGGACTAGACGCGCAAATCTGCGGGCAAGTGGCGGCTTTGATCATGTGACGGCAGAGCAGATCTTATAATCTGATTCGCGACCTTGTTGATGCGTAGGTGTTAGTAGTCGGCTATGCCTTCGTACTTACCCTGTACGGTTTTATTTGGACACAGGTGGGACCTGGTGATCATGTGTATTCCTTGGTGCTTTTCTATCATAGACTGCCGGCAGTGAGGAAGGTATTCCACGGGCATGATTGATGTTATGGGCCTGAGACCCATAGTTATATTTGAGTGATGACGTTGAGGGCGTGAGTCCCTGACTTGACATGACTGCTTATTTATTGTGAACTGTAGTTTGGTTATCATACATGTCTCCTGCTTTATAGACTATTATGATTTCATTTCTGATATTTTTAGTTTCACATGCAAATTTTTGTTATCGACCTCGCCCGAGGCTGCGTTCATGCCGCAGGTTGAGGTACACCAGTCGTTGATCCTAGCTCTCAGGGTCACAGTTCAGCGTTTGGGAAGCACCGTTTCTCCGGAGGCTTATCAGTGGTATAGTCCCCTGTCGTAGTAAGTGTTTACATTCAGGGGTTTGGCGGGGCCCTGTCCCGCCATTGTTGTCATATCATTCTTAGAGGTCTGTAGTACTGTTGTGGGCAGGGTTGTAAAAAGGATTAAACTGTTCATTGTAAAGTTGTTATTTATATTATGCCGAAAGGCAAAGTTTTCTAAAGATAACTGTTGTACGTTTCTTGTTACTTCTTGTTGTGGTTTTATGTTCCGCTGATTACTCTGATGTTGTGTCACTAGGGTGCCCGGGGTAAGGCTCGATCCACGGGCGAGTTCGGTCGTGACAAAAGTGGTATCGAGCGATTAATCCTCGGAAAGTGTCTACGACCGTATCGATAGAGTCTTGATTATCGGTGTGTTGTGCACCACACCAATAATCAGGAGGCTATAGGATATTTAGGATTGGTTTCTATTCTTCTCACTCCGAGATCGTGCCTTAGAGCTGTGTTGTAAGTTGGACCCTCTGACGAAATTCTTTCCCTTATCGTTATGCCTCGCGTGCAACCCGAGCCCGGGAGGCAGCGGCCGAGGAGGCGAGTAGAGTTCAGAGGGTGGCGAGGCACAGGCCCAATCATTACCTAGGGTAGTGCTTCATTCGGGAGTTTTGCGGCGTCACTAGCCCCAGCAGAGTTTAGCACCGGCGGCGGTTCCTCTGCGGCCATGACATTTGAACGCCGTTCCACGGCCAGAGCAGAATTTAGATTGCAAAGAAGCGACCACATTACTAGCTATAGATTTGGCTACTAGAGTGTATACCGATGTCTGCGAGTCTTGATGACTATCTAAGAAGGGTTGTGCAAGTAATTCTTGATTAGGCTTGAGCATGGCACGTGGTCGGGCTTATGCAGCAGCCAGAAAGCGTAGAGATCGACGGGTTAACAAGGGCAGCGAAGAGGCGAGCAGCAAGGTCCTTTAGTAACTTTCAAGGCGAGCGCCTCGCCAGAATTAGATATGCACCTCCGCCCGGCGAGTGGTCTTCCACGGATATCGGGGCGTTTGGAGTATGCAGGAGTTGGTGAACTCCGGGGCTTAGGTTCGCGATGTAATGACGTCATCGGGAATGTCGTCTTTTAGTTGGTACTTGTTGTACCTACGACCGTCAGGGTCTGATGTCGATAGAGTGTCCTTGTAGGAGGACTTAGCCTTCAGGATCGGTGGGTAGTTCGTCATCTTCCTAGCTATGCTCGCCTACAGGCGAGTTTGATTAGAACAACTAAGGGGAGTGAAGCAGTAGATATAGATATATCTTTAACCCTCTAGAGATCAGTATGTGTGAAGGTGAGTATACCTTAAGTGCTATGTTCTGATAGCAGTGTGTCAGTTGTGACTAGATCATGGTTGTTTAACCGAGTAAGATTTTGGGGGATAGAGAAAGTGTGAGCCTTAGAACTTTATACGTAGAGACCTTAGAGGTAAGGCCATCTCGAGTAAAGGTGTAGTGTTATGTTTGATCCTTATCGGAAGTGCATAGTGAACGTGAGTTATGTTTGGGATGGGTCCCTAGTAAGTGTGGAATGAAAGGGGGTAGTTGAGCTAAGAAGACCGCTAGGTTTTCGTAACGTGATTAGTGAGACTGTTCCGGATCGGGGACTAGTGTTGTGCTCATTGACGGGTCGGATTGAGGCCATGATGCGGGTCAACCCGCGGCCTTTCTGGTGATGGGGTCAGTTTGTGATGGTCCCGCCTTGTGTTAGGGTTGTGAGGGTGTTAGGCCCAAGTTTAGTTAACCAGCGTACGAGTTCGTGGATGCGTTCGACCAGTGGTCGGGCCGATGGGGGCAGCCCATCGTGTTCTTCGGTCGGGACCGTTCACTCGGTTGTGTTGAGTTATCTGAAAGGTTGTAAGGCTGCACGGGGTGCCTACCTTCACCTTATGTCAGACAGTGAAGCCCAGGTTGTGGCTATTTTCGTTTTCTAAAAGTTTTTACCAAGCTGGTGTTAAGAACTCAGGTGAGTCTCAGAATCGCATTTGCCCTCGGGCCAGCGTTTGGATTTCAGGGATAGTTGTGGGGATTGTTGTCTCCTGTGGAGGTAGTGTTTAAGCTACCATTTTAATGTTCGAATGTCGCCTTATGAAGCCTTGTAGGGGCGGAAGTGTAAGTTGCCGGTCGATTGGTTCGATGTTGGCAAGGTTCAGATAGTTGGTTCAGGTTTGTTCCGGTGATGTGGATAGTGAAGCTTGTCTAGAAGAGGTTACGCGGCTCGAGAGATATTGTGCGGATAATCGGCGGCGCTTAGAGTTCGAGTTGATCGGTCTTCTTGAAAGTACCACCCGAGTTGGGTATGACGAGTTTGGAAAAGCGAGAACTTAGCCCGAGTTACTTTGGGCCTTTGTGGGTTCATGTGAAGAATAGGCGGGTTGCACATATGTTAGCATTTGCCGTCCGACTTAGGAGGAAGGGCGTCCGGTCTTCGTATTGTTATGTTCGGAAAGTATCGAAGATCCATCCAGTATTCGATTAATGATGACCACGTTAGAGATAGTAACCCGAGTTACGGACCGATGTCGAAATGTGGTAAGTTATGAGAAAGAGTTCGTGTATATGCGAGTGTACGACATCCTCGAGGATCATAGCGGCGGTACCATTTGTTAGGTCGTCGGAGCAAGGCTCGCGACAAAGTGACAAAATGTCAGAGGTGTTTCCTCGTGGACTTGGATGTAAGTTTTTGTAATGCGCGGGTGTTTACGTGGCGGATGTGGCGGGTTGGTTCGTAAGTGTAGTAGTGAAGACTATCTTGGCGCGTTGTTTTGAGACTTAGAAGGAACATTCGACGAATGTTTCTAAGGAGGAGAATGTTATACCGTATTTCCGGAGTATGCGTGGGGCGTGCGTAGAAAAATTTGAACTTGTGAAGTTGGCTTGGCGAATTAAATTTTGTGCATAACACCCGATTAGAGTCGTTTTTAAAGCGTTTTCCACGACTTTCGTAGGGAATTTCCGTCTATGTCATTTTTAATTTTTGCGGATTTTTCCGAGAGGCGAAACATTGTGGACCAACAAGAGGCGCCACTTGGCACCTCTCATTGGAAGCGTCTTGGGCGGTGAAGTGGGCGATTGGGTTGGCCATTTTGGTCAAGGGTTGGTAGGATATTTTGTGCTAGTTGGCTAGTGTGCACTTGGCAAGATCTTGGCCTACTTTGCTAGGCACTTGGCTAGATCTTGGCCATTGGTTGGCCTTGGCTTGTGCTATAAATACCCTCTAAGGTTGAGGACTTCTTCATCCAAAATGCCTAAGTCTTGAGAGCCTTCTCCTCCCTTGTGTGAGTTCGGTGAGAGCACCCCCTCAGGGGTGCTAGCCAGTGTACCCTCCCCCTTGGCGAGTACCCCACAGTGGGGGTAGTAGAGGGTATACACCCCCTAGCCTTGTTGCTTTCGTATAATACCCCTGTGGTATAGAAATACTCTCCAAAGTATTGTTATAATGCCCAAATTACCTTAGCCTTATACCTTGTAGTATTCTAAGGTTATACCTATCTGAAAAGCCAGTAAATACTATTATACTTAGTCGGTCAAACCAAAACCACAAGGAAAATCTCCATGGTTAGTTGGAGTAGTATGTAGAAGTTGGTTAGAACTTCTAAGGGTAGTTTGGAGCGGGTTGGAGCGCACGGAGTTGGAGCTAAGCGATAGCCGGGATCGACTTTATACTTGGATAATTATGGGCTTATCGAGGTAAATATCTTGTCCTCTATTGTAATTGGAAATTACATGTTGTTTGAATATATAGTTGAAGTATACTATATATAGTCTTGAACGTAGTTAGTTGGCAATGTCTTTTGACTTAAGCTGAAGACCGAATGACTGTAATTACATAGGGCGTATTCTGAGTAGACTTGTGTAGTAGTGCGGTGGAGTAGAATTGTACCGTTCGGGTTAGATGTATAACCCCACGGTTGGCTTGGTATCGGCCTCGATAGAGGAGGAGATTTCTGTTGTTGCGGGAAGTCTTTAGAAATTTACGTAGAAAGTTCTACGATGCGACTGAATGTTAATAAGCGCCTTGTGGCCTTATAGGTGGAAGTACTACGTATGGCGCGATCTGCTTAGCTTAGGAGTAGCCGAAGCGGTTGGAGCGTTTTGCTATTAGTCGATACTCGTCGCGAGGTATGTGAACCTCTTCCTATCTCTTCTAGCATGATATGTGTGAACTATGTAGTACGGTGAGCGTACATGTGCTAAATGTATTTGATGGTGTAAAC
This sequence comes from Przewalskia tangutica, assembly GCA_029844215.1. Taxonomy (NCBI): domain Eukaryota; kingdom Viridiplantae; phylum Streptophyta; class Magnoliopsida; order Solanales; family Solanaceae; genus Przewalskia; species Przewalskia tangutica. Next base: position 48,300,661 of record CM056724.1, on the reverse strand, counting down.
ATAAAGTGTTATAACGGCTTTATGGGAAGTTGTTTATAACGACTTTATGTTGGTTAGAAAATACATGTGGTTTTAAAAGGTAATCGATTTGAACTATAAGCGGCTTGTTATATGTTAATAAAGAACTTGAAGTATTTCAAAAGATTCTTGAATCATTTTGAAAGAAGTAATACTTGGTGTTTGAAAACTTAAGAGTTATACTAGCTTTATGGGAAGTTAGGTATAACGGCTTAAGAGTGTTTCTTGATTTGAAATCGAATGTGTATCGACAAACCAACTGCGCGTTAATAAAAGGAAATGTTTTGACTAATTAAGTATTATTAAAACCAGTAGAAACTTCCATCTGCATAGAAGCTAAGATGAGACAAAATGATATTTCCTAGATCATGGCTGCTGTAATAAGATTATTATAAACAAGAATATCCTACTCACATATAGGGCTTAGGTTTCTCAGATTGTTTAAAGGAGAACTATATTCTTAAATGAATAAGACTATGAACTACGAAACCGTTCTAAAATGAGAAACTTGAACATTGGAAATTAGGCAAACTTGAACATTGGAAAAGAATGTTACTACTTGATTTTACAAAGAGGAGTAATTGAGTTACTTTAAAAAGATAATCACTCTATGTTCATATACTACGGGTATTGATGGTTTCTTTGTGGAGTAACGTATCTTTTAAAGATTTAATGTATAAAGTACTTTGGGGATAAAAAAAACCCGATCTTGTTAATCGTATAGTAGAAAGTACCTTGTGTGAACAACTTGATTGTGTTGGTTTGTGATAGTCTTGTAATACTTTCTTGTTGCTTTGATAAGTAAACGTGTTAGGATGCTACGCGTGTTAGTATCTTGTGATGGTTGTGTAAAGGGGGTTTCTTGATTGTGCTTATTAACTATCAGTCGTTATGATAGTATTGTGGCATTCATCTCTTGAGATGATTAGGGTTAAGCGCCCTCCGTCTGGGGTAGACTCAGCGGTCGATGGACCTATGATTCGAGATACCTCGTGCGGGTCACGGGGGCTATGCGGAGCTACGAGTTCGAGTTAGTATCGTCCTTTATGGGCATGCGGTCGCGTGGCTACGCGGACTCGAAAGTCGGGGCGATGCCGGGAGTAGCTACCCTCGATGCGGGAATGCCTCGTGCGGGCGATGAGATTGGCCTATGCGAGCTGCGGGAAGTTCGAGGACTAGGCAGCGCGCATCGAATCTTTGCGGGCAAGTGGCGGCTTTGATCATGTGACGATGCAGAGCAGATCTTATGATACGATTCATGACCTTGTTGATGCTGTGGGTGTTAGTAGTCGGCTATGCCTTCGTCTTACCGCATGCGGTTTTATTTGGACACGGTGGGACACGGTGATCATGTGTATTCCTTGGTGCTTTTCTATCATGCATTGCCGTGATGAGGAATGTATTCCACGGGCATGATTGATGTTATGGGCACGAGACCCATAGTTATATTTGAGTGATAGCGTTGAGGCGTGAGTCACGACTTGACATATCGCTTATTTATTGTGAGCGTAGTTTGGTTATCATACATGTCTCTGCTTTATAGACTATTATGATTTCATTTCTGATATTTTTAGTTTCACATACTCTTTTGTTGTCTTGACCTCCCCGAAGTGCGTTCATGCCGCAGGTTGAGGTACACCAGTCGTTGATCCTAGCTCTCAGGGTCACAGTTCAGCGTTTGGGAAGCACCGTTTCTCCGGAGGCTTATCAGTGGTATAGTCCCCTGTCGTAGTAAGTGTTTACATTCAGGGGTTTGGCGGGGCCCTGTCCCGCCATTGTTGTCATATCATTCTTAGAGGTCTGTAGTACTGTTGTGGGCAGGGTTGTAAAAAGGATTAAACTGTTCATTGTAAAGTTGTTATTTATATTATGCCGAAAGGCAAAGTTTTCTAAAGATAACTGTTGTACGTTTCTTGTTACTTCTTGTTGTGGTTTTATGTTCCGCTGATTACTCTGATGTTGTGTCACTAGGGTGCCCGGGGTAAGGCTCCAGTCACGGGCCCAGGTTCGGGTCGTGACAAAAAGTAATAATCAATATGAGTTGACTCTGTGGTAAACCATAGATTCTTTTGGTACATCTTATTCACACCCGTCAATAACATTGTCTTGCGTGTTTCCAAGATAAGGACGAAACCAACCTCATCGTTTCATATGCATTGTGTGGTGAGTTTTTAGAATAAGTTCAATTGCATTGCATTGTGATCTAAAACTTGGCCTGAATGTTTGTTGAGGCGAAATCTTGAGTAACACTCGGTGTAGGAAATGATCGTAGACTTTCTTTGACCCGTTTGAGCCTTTTCAGCCTACCAAATAACATTATTCCTAGTACACCCCTTTGAGTCTAAAACCTATTTTTTGACAACCGCATATTACACCTATACCCTTTCTGAGTGCGTACGCACTATCCATCTCTTGGCCCGACCTCCTTGAGCGCTTTAGAAATGTGCAAGTGATTAATAAAATTATGCGTCGATGTTTGCAAAGACAAAAAATTATCAAAGTCCTAAAAGGGAAAAGAAAAACACAAAGGACAACTTCACAATAAAAAAGAGAAATCAAAGGCCCCGACATTATAAAAAAAAAAGAATTGAATAAAAGGGGAATATATAACCCCGAAAAAAAAGGGGCTTCAAATGAAAGATTCAAAAGAAGTCAGTACAGAAAAACTGGGACAAAAAGAAAGCAAGTCAACATTAAAACGCACAAATATCAAGCACGGACGTAGTCCAACTCTCGAGGAATGATTAGTCACTTTTACCCAAATGATATCCAATCCTTTCCCCAAGCCTACATTACAAGTCTGTGACAAGCCCTACATGATCTTATACTGAGGGTTCTCACATTAGTGGATACTTATATGACGGCCAAGCCTATGGTATCACAAATGCATGCATTGAACATCTTTCTGAGTGTGAGTGTGTTTTTTCTAAACGTCCCAAAATTCAAAATACTGAAATATATGTGAGAAATGAGACTTTCTTTCAGTGAGGGCATTTGAAACGTGAGATTACGTGTAGTTCGAAACCTTGGATGCAAGCAGGTGTGTCGACGATCGGGTATATGCAGTACTATCTGAAGCTGTGTGAATTACACCGGAGCCAATCTCGGTTAGACTGAAAGCAATAAAAGAAAATTCTTATGCACAATACTAATTGTTGGTATCAACTGAAGTCAGAACGTAATGTTGTCTTCCATTTTTTCAGAAAAAAACAACAAAATGCATATTATATAAAATTCTTATTTTTTGCATCACGGACTACGTCTTGACCTGATTCCCAATGGAATCGTGGCGGCCACATCGGCCGGTCCCGTCATTTTAAAATCATAAAAATCGTTATTTTGCATCACGAACTACGTCTTGACCAGATTCCCTCAGCGGGATACGTAGGCGGCCACATCGGCTTCGGTCCTACATCATTTTAAAATAATAAAAATTGTTATTTTGCATCACGAACTACGTCTTGACCAGATTCCCTCAACGGGATACGTAGGCGGCCACATCGGCTTCGGTCCCACATCATTTTAAAATCATAAAAATCCTTATTTTGCATAACGAACTACGTCTTGACTTGATTCCCTCAGCGGGATACGTAGGCGGCCACATTGGCTTCGGCCTCACATCATTTTAAAATCTTAAAAATCCTTATTTTTGCATCACGAACTACGCTCTGACCTGATTCTCTCGGCGGGATACGTAGACAGCCACATCGGCTTCGGTCACACCGTTAGAAATATTTCTTCCTTGTTTTGCACATGACTCGATTTTGTCCATTGAAGAGTTTAGCATCCTCATATATTTTACATCCATGACTACATACACATGACTGAGGCATATTTTGAGGGTTGCATTCTCATCTACTCAATTGTACATTGTCCATATTCTTGCATTAGTTTTTCATTCATGATAAAAAAAATTGCTTATCTGATCGCCTTGATAACGTCAAGACTCAACCTTACCCAGTTGAAAGTTTAACATCTTCATTTATCAGAAACTGGGGCATTTTAAGGATTCACTTCAAGAAAATGGCAATAGACAGGAAAAAAGCAGGCCAACTAGTTCTTCAGTCCAAACCCGATGCGGCGTCAAGCGTCGAGCCAAAGCTACAAAGTCGACGCGAATCAACCGCTCATTTCCTAAAACTCACAAGTTTTCTTTGAGTGCAGAATCTTCATATCAGCAAAGGCAAGAGCACAACAATAAGCCCATGCGGGTTACAAACACACAACGTCTATGCAATGACGCTATCTCAACCCATACGGGTCACAAAGCAGGTACGCCCATAAACCGACGCATTTCATAAAAGCCTATGCAACAGCTTCATCCATGTTTCGTCTATGCAACGACGAGCATCTGCATCGCGTCTATGCAACGACGTCATTTCATTTAAGCATATGCAATAGCTTCATCTATGTTTCGTCTATGCAACGACGAGCATCTGTATCGCGTCTATGCAACGACGTCATTTCATCTAAGCCTATGCAACGGCTTCATCTATGTTTCATCTATGCAATGACGAACATCTTCATTGCGTCTATGTAACGACGTCATTTCATATAAGCCTATGCAACGGCTTCATCTATGTTTCGTCTATGCAACGACGAGCATCTGCATCGCGTTTGTGCAATGACGTCATTTCATTTAAGCATATACAACGGCTTCATATTGTTTCGTCTATGCAACGATGCGCATCTGCATCGCGTCTATGCAACGACGCCATTTTATCTAAGCATATGCAACGGCTTCATGCATGTTTCGTCTATACAACGACGAACATCTGCATCGCGTCTATGCAACGACGCATTTCATAAAAGTCTATGCAACGACTTCATCTATGTTTCGTCTATGCAACGACGAGCATCTGCATCGCGTCTATGCAATGACGCCCTTTCATCTAAGCCTATGCAACAGCTTCATGTATGTTTTGTCTATGCAACGACGAATATCTGCATCACGTCTATGCAACGACGCATTTCATCTAAGCCTGTGCAACGGCTTCATGTATGTTTCGTCTATGCAACGACGAACATCTGCATCACGTCTATGCAACGACGTCATTTCATCAAAGACTATGCAACGACTTCATCCATGTTTCGTCTGTGCAACGATGAACATCTGCATCACGTCTACGCAATGACGTCATTTCATCTAAGCCTATGCAACGACTTCATCCATGTTTCGTCTATGCAATGACGAACATCTGCATCGCGTCTATGCAACGACGTCATTTCATCTAAGCCTATGCAACGACTTCATCTATGTTTCGTCTATGCAACGACGAACATCTGTATCGCGTCTATGCAACGACGCATTTCATCTAAGCCTATGCAATGACTTCATCTATGTTTCGTCTATGCAACGACGAACATCTGTATCACGTCTATGCAACGACGTCATTTCATCTAAGCCTATGCAACGACTTCATCTATGTTTCGTCTATGCAACGACGAGCATCTGCATCGCGTCTATGCAACGACGCCATTTCATTTAAGCCTATGCAACGACTTCATTTATGTTTCGTCTATGCAATAACGAGCATCTGCATCGCGTCTATGCAACGACGTCATTTCATAAAAGCCTATGCAACAGCTTCATCTATGTTTCGTCTATGCAACGACGAGCATCTGCATCGCGTCTATGCAACGACGTCATTTCATCAAAGCCTATGCAACAGCTTCATCTATGTTTCGTCTATGCAACGACGAGCATCTGCATCGCATCTATGCAACGACGCCCTTTCATCTAAGCCTATGCAACAGCTTCATGTATGTTTCGTCTATGTAACGACGAATATCTGCATCACGTCTATGCAACGACGTCATTTCATCAAAGCCTATGCTGACCGTCCGTCCATGCGTGCAGCGTGCGGCAACGACGAACATCTGCATCGCGTCTATGCAACGACGTCATTTCATCTAAGTCTATGCAACGGCTTCATCTATGTTTTATCTATACAATGAGGAACATCTGCATTGCGTCTATGTAACGACATCATTTCATATAAGCCTATGAAACGGCTTCATCTATGTTTCGTCTATGCAACGATGAGCATCTGCATCGCGTCTGTGCAACAACGTCATTTCATTTAAGCCTATACAACGGCTTCATATTGTTTCGTCTATGCAACGATGAGCATCTGCATCGCGTCTATGCAACGACGCCATTTTATCTAAGCCTATGCAACGGCTTCATCTTTGTTATACCGTATTTCAGTATATGCGCGAGGGCGTCGTAGAAATTCGAACTTGAGAATAGGCTTGGCCGAATTATTTTTGTACACAACACCCGATTAGAGTCGTTTTTCGTGAAAGCGTTTTCCACGACTTTCGTAGGGAATTTCGGCTATGTCATTTTTAATTTTTGCGGATTTTTCGAGAGGCGAAACATTTTTGGACCAACGGGAGGTGACACTTGTCACCCTCATTGGACGGTAAAGAGGAGGCTTGGCCTTGGCCGATTGGTTCATGGTTTTGTGCCTTGTTTTGGCCTTGTTTTGTGGCTTGTTTTGTGCCATGTTTTGTGGAGTAGGGGTTAGGGTGCACTTGGCTTGATCTTGGCCTTACACTTGCCTTGCACTTGGCTAGATCTTGGCCATTGGTTGGCCTTTGGTTTTGCTATAAATACCCCCCTTATGTTGATGAACTCTTCATCCACAAATGAAACCTTCCAAGCCTAAAATCCCTCCCTCCTCTTGTGTTGTGTTCGTCCAACAGCCTCCCCTTTGAGTGGCCTTGTGGCCTAGAGCCTCCCCCTCCCCTTTGTGGTGCCTTGGCCGTGGGGTACCCCCCCCTAGCCTAGTTGTTTTCGTATAATACCCCTTGTTGTGGTATAGAAATACTCTCCTAGTATTGTTATAATGTCCAAATACCTTGTAGTATTCCCAAGGTTACACTTATACAAAAGCCCAGAAAGTACGATTATACTTCCTTTAGCCACAAAAACCGAAACCCTAAGGAAAACCTCCATAGTTAGTTGGAGTACTATGTAGAAGTTGGTTAGAACTTCTAAGGGTTGTTTGGAGCGGGTTGGAGCACCCGGAGTAGGAGCGAAACTTTGCTAAGGATCGACATTAAACTCGGATAATTATGGGCTTATCGAGGTAAATATCTTGTCCCTCTATTGTAATTGGAAATTACATGTTGTTAGAATATATAGTTGAAGTATACTATATATAGAAGCGAGCGTGGTTAGTTGGCAATGTCTTTTGACTTAAGCTCAAGAAGCTGAGGCGTATTCAGATAGACTTGTGTAGTAATCTTGTGGAGTAGAATTGTACCGTTCGGGTTAGATGTATAACCCCACTGGTTGGCTTGGTAGCGGCCAGTTAGAGGAGGAGATTTCTGTTTGTTGCGGGGAGAGTCTTCGAATTTTACGTAGAATGTTCTACGATAAGATCTTGATGTTAATAAGCGCCTTGTGGCCTTATAGGTTGAAGTACTACGTGTGGCACGTTACTTGGCTTAAGGAGTAGCCGCGGTTGGAAGTACTTGGGCGTTTTGCTATTAGTCGATACTCGTCGCGAGGTATGTGAACCTCTTCCTATCTCTTCTAGCATGATATGTGTGAACTATGTAGTACGTTAGGCGTCATGTGCTAAGCGTATTTGATTGATTTAAAACATAAAGTGTTATAACGACTTTATGGGAAGTTGGTTATAACGACTTTATGTTGGTAAGAAAATACTTGTGGTCTTTAAAAGGTAGCGATTTGAACTATAAGCGGCTTGTTATGTGTTAATAAAGAACTTGAAGTATTTCAAAAGATTTTGAATCATTTTGAAGAAGTAATACTTGGTTTTGAAAAACTTAAGAGTTATACTAGCTTTATGAGAAGTTAGGTATAACGGCTTAAGAATGTTTCTTGATTTGAAATCGAGAATGTGTATCGACAAACCAACTGCGGCATTAATGAAAGGAAATGTTTTGACTAATTAAGTATTATTAAAACCAAGAGAAACTTCCATCTGCATAGAAGCTAAGATGAGACAAAATGATATTTCCTAGATCACAATTGTAATAAGATTGTTATAAACAAGAATATCCTACTCACATATAAGACTTATGTTTCTCAGTTGTTTAAAGAGAATTATATTCTTAAATGAATAAGACTATGAACTGAAACCTTTCTAAAATAAGAAACGTGAACATTTGAAATTAGGCAAACTTGGGCGTTTGGAAAATAATGTTGTTACTTGATTTTACAAAGGTAAGTGTTTTAGTTTATTTAAAAGACGATCCACTCTATTTTATACTACGGGTATTGGGTGACTTATGTGAAAGCAACGGATCTTTTAAAAGATTTAATGTATGAAGTACTTTAGGGAAGATACGAACTTGTTAGCTTAAAGTACCTTGTGTGAATAACTTGATTGTGTTGGTGTGAGATAGCCGTGTAAATACTTTCTTGTTGATGTGATAATTGACAATGTTAGGATGCTACGTGTGGTAGTATCTTGTGTGATCGTGCTGGAAGGGGGTCATGCGTGTTGTGCTTCCGTTGTTAAGCGTTAAGCGTTGTACTATTATTGTATCACATACCCTTTGACTTATTATCACAGGGCTTGCCACCCTTGATCGCGGTCTTTACGGCTATGCGGTCCTCGTGACTATGCAGTCGCGGTAGCTCGGGATTGATCATTCGGGTGTTTAGCCCGACGCGGGGATTCCCTATGCGGTCTGTTGAGACTATGCGGTCTTTTGAGACTATGCGGGTTGCGGGAGCCTAGGCGGATACCGAGGTTAGGCGCCCGATGCGGGTATACCTCGGTGATGCAGGACCATGATTCGAGGAATACCTCATGCGGTCGTGTGTGACCTATGCGGATGCGAGAGTTCGAGGATAGACACGCGCATTGATATTGCGGGCGAGTGGCGGCCGATCATGTGGTGCGGTCTAGAAAGACCTCGGGATACGACTTGTGGTATTTTGGTGCGTGGGTCTTAGTAGTCGGCTATGCCTTCGCACTTGCCGTGCGGTTTTATTGTGATAACTTTGAGGCGTGAGTCCACGACTTGACATATCGCTTATTTGTTGTGAGCGTAGTTTGCTTATCATACATGTCTCTGCTTTATAGTATTATGATTTCATTTCTGATATTTTTAGTTTCACATACTCGGTACTGTTGTCTTGACCTCGCCCGGGGCTGCGTTCATGCCGCAGTTGAGGTACACGATCGTTGATCCTAGCTCTCGAGTCACAGTTTGACGTTTGGGAAGCTCCGTTTCTCGGAGGCTTATCAGTGGTATAGTCCTGTCGTAGTAAGTGTTTGCATTCGGGGTTTGGCGGGGCCTGTCCGCCATTGTTGTCATATCATTCTTAGAAGTGCAGTAATCTTGTTGTGGCGGGGTTTGTAAAAAGGATTAAAGCGTTGTTGAAAAAGTTGTCATTTATATATATCTTAGAAAGGCAAGTTTTTCTCAGATTATTGTTTCATATTTCATAATATGTCTTGTATCGTTTTATGTTCCGCTGATTACTCTGATGTTGTATCACTAGGGTGCCCGGGGTAAGGCACCAGTCACGGGCCCGGAATCGGGTCGTGACACATGCATATTTCGTCTATACAACGACGAACATCTGCATCGCGTCTATGCAACGACGCATTTCATAAAAGCCTATGCAACGACTTCATCTATGTTTCGTCTATGCAACGACGAGCATCTGCATCGCGTCTATGCAACGCGCCCTTTCATCTAAGCCTATGCAACGACTTCATGTATGTTTTGTCTATGCAACGATGAATATCTGCATCACGTCTATGCAACGACAGATTTCATCTAAGCCTATCCAACGGCTTCATGTATGTTTCATCTATGCAACGACGAACATCTGCATCACGTCTATGCAACGACGTCATTTCATCAAAGACTATGCAACGGCTTCATCCATGTTTCGTCTGTGCAACGACGAACATCTGCATCACGTCTATGCAATGACATCATTTCATCTAAGCCTATGCAACGACTTCATCCATGTTTCGTCTGTCTGGCGAACATCTGCATCAGCGTCATGCAACAGCGTTTCATCTAAGCCTATCTGGCGACTTCATCTATGTTTCGTCTATGCAACGACGAACATCTGTATCGCGTCTATGCAACGACGCATTTCATCTAAGCCTATGCAATGACTTCATCTATGTTTCGTCTATGCAAGGACGAACATCTGCATCACGTCTATGCAACGACGCCATTTCATCTAAGCCTATGCAACGACTTCATCTATGTTTCGTCTATGCAACGACGAGCATCTGTATCGCGTCTATGCAACGACGCCATTTCATTTAAGCCTATGCAACGACTTCATTTATGTTTCGTCTATGCAACAACGAGCATATGCATCGCGTCTATGCAACGACGTCATTTCATTAAAGCCTATGCAATGGCTTCATCTATGTTTCGTCTATGCAACGACGAGCATCTGCATCGCGTCTATGCAACGACGTCATTTCATCAAAGCCTATGCAACGGCTTCATCTATGTTTCGTCTATGCAACGACGAGCATCTGCATCGCGTCTATGCAACGACACCCTTTCATCTAAGCCTATGCAACAGCTTCATGTATGTTTCGTCTATGCAACGACGAACATCTGCATCACGTCTATGCAACAACGTCATTTCATCAAAGCCTATGCAACAGCTTCATCCATGTTTCGTCTGTGCAACGACAAACATCTGCATCACGTCTATGCAACGACGCCATTTCATTTAAGCATATGCAACGGCTTCATCCATGTTTCATCTATGCAACGACGAGCATCTGCACCGCGTCTATGCAACGACGCATTTCATAATAGCCTATGCAACGACTTCATCTATGTTTCGTCTATGCAACGACGAACATCTGCATCGCATCTATGCAACTACTTCATTTCATTTAAGCCTATGCAACGGCTTCATCTATGTTTCGTCTATGCAACGACGAGCATCTGCATCGCGTCTGTGCAACGACGTCATTTCATGTGAGCCTATGCAATGACTTCATCTATGTTTCGTCTATGCAACGACGAACCTCTGCACTACTTCCAGAAACGACACCATATTCGTTTCCTTTGCATTTTGACTTCGGGAACAAACACCCTAGAGGCATTTCAGAGAACAACACCCTGTCTTTTCCAGCATCCCATCGCAATTGTAATCCAGTGTCATCAAGATTCGATACTGGGACATGTTTTTGAATCGATATTCGTCCGTTCATAATTTTAGCATCGCAGCAACCCAGTGTCCTCATAATTCGACACTGGGACATTTTTAAATCAGCGTCAGCTTTGCTTTTTATTTTCGCATCACAACGACCCAGTGTCATCATAATTCGACACTGAGACAATTTTGAGTCTGCATCAGCCCTACTTTTGAGTTCTAGTTTATAAAACAAGACAAAATTGGCTACAAGTCAACATCTTTGTCCGAAGACTCTTCCATCATCTCCGTACAAAGAGGGACATGCTGTTGACAGTCAATTTTGACCCGTTTTTCATATATTTATTGCAATTTTATGTGTTTAGGACACAATATTTTAATCATCATTTTTTGCATTTTTTACATAATTTTCTATGTTTATTTATTCACAAAATGACATTGCATCTTTTTATTTTAAATTAAACATTATGTTTTTGTTAATATTATGTTTCTATTATTATTATGTTTGCATCTCTTTAAATAATTAATTGACATCCCGTTTTTACTTTTAATTAGACATTAAACATTTCTTAAATATTGTTTTTTATTATTATTATTGCGTCGACATTTGCATTTTAATAATCTTGCATCTTTTTAAATAATTTTCTTTTAAATAATTAACCCATTTTGCATTTCATCAAATCAGTCCCAATTCGAGGCTTAATTCGGATCAGTTCAATTCAACACCCTTTTTTTTTCTTTTTTTTTTAATCCAACACTCTTTTATTTTCCCCCAAAAACAATACCACACTTTTCATTTTCCCCCAAAACCTAAACCTAAACCTAAAATATCTACCCTATAAATAAAACATTACACTCCCCACTTTCCCTCCCAACAACAACACTCAACAGCTACACACCCCTTCTATTATACTCCCCCTTTTCATTTTTAGGTCTCAAAGCCATTCCCTAACCCTTCTCTCCCGCCGCCGCTCTCCGCAGGAGCTCCAAGCTCCGGCGAAACCCCTTTAAACACCTGCAGCCGCACCTCTACCCTCTCTCTCTCTCCTCTCAACCCCCTTTCCCGTCGCCGGTGAAACCGCCGGCGAACCTCACCACTGTCGACTCCACCATCACCGGCGAACCACCACACCAACGAACCCCCTACCAACATCGCCACTGAACCACCGTCGAACCCACTGTTCCCGTCATCATCATCGCCCCAACCCCATAGTCGTCGAACCCCACTGTCACCACCACACCACAACCCCCCATAACCCCCTTGTTATGCAAAGACGTCTCGCCACGGAGTGACCACCGCGATCCAGCGAGGCGTTGTTTGGTATTTTTTTTCTTTCTATTATACATATTGTGGTTTGGTTGGACTGATTTTGAAATTTTGTATCTCGCCGGAGTTTTAAACTCCGGCGAATCTCTGGTTATCCCAGGGAACTATGTTGCTGCTATTGCTCTCTTCTGCCTGTATTTGTTTTTACTGTTTTCAACAACTTTGTCTCTTACTTTTTGGATTGGAACTGGTCTTGAACATATATTTGTGGCCATTTTTGCTAATTACTTTTAAGGCATTTTTTGGTTCATTTTGGTTGGCCTTCAGGGCTGCGTGATTGTTGTTTCCAAAGAGAACGCTACTGCTTTTGCTGCATTCGGGCTGACTTTTTGACATTTTTGCCCCCTTTATTTTTAATAGACTGATTGGAATACATTTTCTTAGTTCCAAATGAACATAGGCTACGCTTATTTTACTGATTTGAACTGATACTACATATTGACCAATGAAGAAGTTATCCGTCGATTTTTGAGGCCTCCACAGTTGCAAAGACGGAAAATAAAATAAATGAAGCTTTCTGGGCGTTGATGATTTATTCTACTTACACAGGCTAACCAACATGCGCTGGCAGGGCGAATTCTCGCAGCCGCACTTGTTTAGGATGTCCCACTTTATTTTTATATATATCTGAGTCCTCCGTGTTTAAAACTATTACTGTTTTGGCGCGGATCTGAAAGTTTTATTTATTTTATTGTTTTTAACAATATTGACCGATGAAGGAATCTCCGTCTGATTTCCATGGCCTCCTCTGAGCAAAAGACGGATTTATTTATTTTTGGCTTTACTTATTAATTTTTGTCATTGCATTAAAATTATTTATTCTATTACTAACACTTTTACTAAGTGTTTATGCAGGTACCCGGAGATCATCTTGTGCAGAAGGCCTAAAAAAGGCTAAAAGATGTCTCGGAGTTTTATTTTATGTCGCATTTAATTTTAGTTTTATTATTCTGTATTGCACTTTATTTTAATTATAAATTATGAAAAAATGCTTAGAATAGGTAGAATAAAAAAGGCAATAGATAATTAACCTAGGTTTGAACGAATAACCGCAAGTTAGCGGATCTTAAAAGATGTCTAATCCCTTCCCTTTAGGATAATAAAGAACCCTGATCCAGAATCTCATTAATTTCGCAGACCATTAAATGGAGATTAATTGCAGTATTTTACTGTAATAAATCAAGTGTCCTAATTCACTTAACTAATTAGGTGGCGACTCCTCAAAATCAGCATTATTGCTCTATCCAGGGAACCGCGCCAAAGAGCAACGTTGCGGATATCGTTCAGACCCCGAGGTCAAAAACGGGCGCGACATGTGACCACTATGATCTTATACACAACTTCACTTTGTATTTCACTTCCAAAAAGTTGACGGAACGCCTACGGTTTCACCCTCTATTCTCGGCCAGCACATGATTCCTGGGGTTTAAGGGGTTATCTTGGCTTAGTACTCCATTAGGGATCTTAGTCTTGAGTTTGAGGATTTATCATCAAAGATTGAAGAATTTTTGTCTCCAAAATAAGCCCAAAACCGAGAGCACTTCAAAGGGAAAGAGATGAAATATTTTCTAAGTGTTGGGTAAGTCTTGCAAGCCTCTAATATATAGATGTATACGAAGTGTAGCAAGACAAGTGGAGTGGGACCCACATGACCCACTTGTCCACTTGTCTCTAAAATATCTAGCCAAGACTTCCAAATATCTAAGTCAAATAGTCAAGCTAAGACAAGTGGGGGGTGATACGTGTCACCCTCCGATTGGTCCAAAATTATTTCATCTCCCAAAATATCTCAAAATATTGTGGGCTCCACAACACCGTAAATTTTTTCCGTGGGCCCCACATGTCCAAATCCGAAACTTAAAATCTAAAATTTCAATATAATCTATAAGTCCCAAATACCAAATTTTAGAACTAAATTCCAATTAATAAATATTTTCCTTCATAAATTCCCGATATTTTTCCTTAAGAAAAAATAATTCTTCTTTCTTTTCAAATTTCATTTCCTTACGCACGTTTGCATCTCATTGCCTTGGAAATACGGGCTGTAATAGCCCGTTAGTGATGATTGTCTTGTTCTACTGATGGTTGCTGGCCTCTACGAGGCCTATAGTTGCGTTGGAACTCTCATTCATCAAAGTAACCCCCTTCTAAAGTTCTATCAAGCACACTCTATGCTTACTTTGGAAGAGCTGGTTTGGCTAAGAAGGCGACCTCCGCAAGACCATCATGCATCAGGCGCCACATAAACTGTTATACCCCATAGTTCCAGGGTATGTATGTGAGGATGTACGTACGAGAATACGACAGAAATTTTGGAAAGAAAGGAAGATGTGATTTTTCGACGGAAAAGTTTCCGGTTTTTGTGAAGAAAAAGGTTCGTTAATGGGAATTGGATTCCCAGATTTGGTATTTGGGCTTCTTGGATTATATTAGAATTATGGGATTTTATTTTCGGAAATGGTCACGTGGGGCCCACGGGAGAAATTTACGGTTTTGTGGGGCCCACTTTGTTTTTGAGATTTCCGGTATTTTGGATATTTTCGGAAGACGAAATATTTTGGACGAATCGGGGGGCGACATGTGTCACCCCCATGTGGCACCCTTGGCCGACCGGGAGGATGTTGGCTGCGAATGGCCTTGACACTTGGTAGCCCAAATCGTTGGCCATGTGGTGTGGTGGGACCCACACACACATGGCCCAATCTTGACCACACACCTTGCTTAGATCTTGACCCTTGAATCTTCTATATATACCCCCTTAAGTTGAAGACTAAATTCATCCCACATTTGAAGCCTTCCAAGGCAAAATACTCCCTCCCTTTGAGCTTGTGTTTTCGTCCCTCCCCCCCTCTTGTGTAGAAATACTTTGAGTATTATTGTATAATCCCAAATACCTTGGCCTAGTATCCTTAGTAGTATTCCAAAGTTATTTCAATACTAGGAGCCCGGAAATACTACTTTATTCCAATAGTCGCAAAGTGAAACCCTAGAAAAATCTTCATAAGCTTGGTTGAAGTGTTAAGAGAAGTTGTTTAGAAACTTCTAAGGGTCACTTGGAGCGGGTTGGAGCGTAAGGAATTGGAGCTAAACGTTGCTCAGGATCGACATATATCTTGGATAATTTTGGGCTTATCGAGGTAATAATCTATGTCCCCCTATTGTAATTGGATATTACATATTGTAGTAATTTAGAATTGAGTATAAGATATATTGGAAGGATGATTATAAAGGATTGAACTGTATTTACATTGGATTGTATTTACAGTAGACTTGTGTAGTATTATTGTGAAGTAGAATTGTACACGTCCGGTTAGACAAGTAACCCTCTCCCCTGGGAGTTGTTGGCCTGGTAGCAGGCCTGAGTAGAGGAGGAGTTTTATGTGGTTGCAGGGGGGGAGAGGTGCTGCCGAATTTTCTGTAGAATAAGGAACCATGCATTTAGAATATTCTACGAAGAGATCGAGAGGTTGATAGACGTTTTGTGGCCTTTTTAGGTGGAAGTACTACGAGTAGCGTATTCTACTTGAAGGGTGGAAAAGGCTAGCAGGTTACTGATTTGGAGCTTTTTGCTTCTTGTCGATAATCGTCGCGAGGTATGTGAACCTCTTCCTATCTTTTCTAGCATGATTGGTGTGGACTATGTAGTACGGTAGACGTACATGTGCTAAGTGAATTGGTTGGTTTGAAACATAAGGTGTTATAATAGCTTTATGGGAAGTTAGTTATAACGACTTTATGTAGGTAAAAGAATGGTTTATTGGTTTTTGAAGGTTAAGAGACTTGACTTATAAACGACTTGATTTTGAAGGATAAGAGACTTGATCTTGAAAGATAAGAGACTTGACTTATAACGACTTGTTTTCGGAAAAAGAGAAGTAACTTGATTTTAAGTATAGGTTACTTGTTTTGAAAAGAGTAAGTTATTTGGGGTTTTAAAAGAATACTTGTTGTTGTTTTAAAAGAAAAGAGACTTGGGGAATTGAAGAGTTTTTGGTTTAGAACATAAAGTGTTATAACAGCTTTATGGGAAGTTAGTTATAACGACTTTATGAAAACAAAGGAATGGTTTTATCATTGGTTTTAAAATGGTAACTTGACTTTAAAAGGAAAAGTGTTTTGGTCTAAAAAGAAGGCATGGTAGTGTCTTAAATTGGTTTAAAAATGAAGGTATGGAAGTCATTTTGGTTTACTTAAAATGTTAGTCACTCTATTTTTGATAATACGGGCATCGGGTGACCTTTGTAAAAGAAATGGATCTTTTAAAAAGAATTTAACGTACGTAGTACTTTGGGGATTAAAACCTGGATTTTGTCATAAAATGAAAGTACCTTGAGTGGTGTGTAACTTGCCTACGTTTGCGTGTGATAGCCTTGTCGTGCTAGTATTGTATTTCTATACCACCGCGTCTCTCGATGGAGGGTCGTTTATCTTGTTATATCCTTGGACCTACTGACACGTTGGGTGGCCCACGGGTATGGTTCCATTAGAATTATTATTCCATGGACTAGCTCTCCATGAGGTTTTACTGATTCGGCTTGGTATCTGGTAGTCGGCTCGACTTGCCCGAAGTCGTGGCTGTTTCGCTTGGTATCCGTAGTTAGCCTTCGACTTGCCGTGCTCGGTTTGGTGACGAAGTCTCGTGATTCCGCTTGGTATCCGTAGTTAGTCTTCGTGATTGCCCGCCACCGCGCGCGCAGCTTGGTATCCGTAGTTGGCTTTGACTTGCCGGGTCGCCTTCGTGGTTTGGTTATATAGATTTGTTAGTACGGCTTTGGTATCCGTAGTTGGCTTTCGCATTTTCCCGGTCGATTGATGATGCGGCTTGTATCCGTAGTTAGCCTTCGCATTTGCCCCAGACGGTTGTTATGACACAGTGGGACACGATGTTCATGTACTTTTGGTGTGACTATATCATAGATCGCCGACAGTGAGAATGTATTCCACGCATGATTGATGTTGGGCGTGAGACCCATTGTATATTTGAGTAATGACTTTGAGGGCGTGAGTCCCTGACTTGACATGACTGTTTATATATTGTGGACTGTAGTTTGGTTATCATACATGTCTCCTTCTTTATATAGATTATTATGATTTCATTTACTGATTTTTCTGATTTCACATACTTGGTACTGTTAGATCGACCTCCGGGCTGCGTTCATGCCGCAGTAGAGGTACATTGGTTGTGGATCCTCGCCTAGGATCACATTCAGCGTTTTGGGAAGCTCCGTTTCTCCGAGGCTCATCTTTGGTATAGTCCTCGGTGTAGTTACTTGTACATTCAGTGGTATGGCGGGCCCCGTCCGTCATAGTTATGGTTACATTTTAGAGGTGCGTAAATCTTGTGTAGGCGTGGTTTGTAAAAGGATTTAACTGCTCGTGTTGATATATATATGTATATATTCGGGAAGGTGACCGTTGGTTAGCTTGTTTCATACTTTATCTCTTGTTTCATGTTTAAGTTTTTTCCGCGATTTTCTCCGATGTTGTATCACTAGGGTGCCCGGTAAGGCACGATCCACGCCCGGATCGGTCGTGACAAAAGTGGTATCGAGCGATTAGTCCTCGGAAAGTGTCTGCACCGTGTCTAGTAGAGTCTTGATTATCGGTGTGTTGGCACCACATCTATAATCGTGAGGCCGCAGGACATTTAGGATTAGTTTCATTCTTCTCACTCCGAGATCGTGCCTTAGAGCCGTTGTAAGTTGGACTCTCCGACGCATTCTTTTATATCGATTATGCCTCCACGCAAGGCAACGAGCCCGTAAGGCAAGGCGGCAGAGGAGCCGTGAGTAGAGCACGGAGGTTACCAGGCAGGCCCGATTTTGCAGTGCTGCACAGACGGCGGATTCTACGATGCCGCCAGCCCCAGCAGAGTTTAGAGCCGCAGCAGTGGCTGCTGAGACCACAGTACCTGAGCCTCCAGCCCCACGGCCAGGAACAGAGGATATGGGTTGCAAGGAGATGGCCCAGTTACTAGTTAGGTTTATGGCGAGACTTGAGGACAGACGGGAGCCGGGGGTACCAGTAGTGCACCCCAGGGCCGATAGTTGGAGACTTCGGGACTTCTTAAGTTGCAGTCCACCAGTGTTCTATGGATCGAGAGCTGAGGATGACCCTCAGGAGTTTATCAAGCGATTCTGACGATCGTGAGAGTGATCAAGGCCTCAGAGGCAGAGTCGGTGATATTGGGTTCGTGATCGGCCGCGTGATCATCGCAATGATCGGTTTGATTCACGGAAGCGTCGGGGAGCATGCGCTTCGTGTATGGGACGAGTTCTCGTGGAGCATTTCTGCACATTTCTTGCCTGCACGGATGAGGGCTCGGGCCGACGATTTTTGATGTTGAGGCGTGGCGCGACGGTTCGGGAGTACAACGTGGAGTTCGACTCGTTGGCCCGATATGTCCCGGCGTTAGTGGCAAATATGGAGGACAGAGTGCACCGCTACGTCACAGGGCTCGATGACTACTTGGCAGAGGCTTGCTCGGGTGTAGCTCTTCAGCCGGGCATGGACATTGCCCGCATGCAGGCTTATGCACTTGGGTGTGAGGAGCGGAGAGGTCGACGGAATGACCACGATCAGGTAAGAGGCCGAGCAGGTCTTTTGGCGACTTCGAGGCGGACCGCCTCAGCGAGACTAGTTATGCGCCTCCAAAGTCTGAGCGGTCCTCCACAGTCTTCAGGGCATCCAGAGTATTCAGGAGCAGGTCAGGGCTCCAAGGGTTCAGGTTTTCGGGTGAGTAGTGGTGTTGACTAGATGAGGCCACCCTTACCTCAGTGTGGCTGTTGCGGTAGAATCCATAAGGGGGAGTGTCGTGCTGGTTCGGGAGGTTGTTTTACATGCGGCCAACAGGGCCATTTTGCGAGAAATTGTCCGACTAGAGGTAGCACGGATGTAGAGACTCGGCCTTCAGGATCTATGGCTGGTTCATCACCTTCTACAGCTATGCGCCCTGCAGGGCAGGCCTATGATTAGAGTGAAGCGGTAGATACATGTATATCCTTAACCCTCTAGAGTTTAGTATGCTTGATATGATGATCTTCTTATTGTGTGCTATGTACGGATATCGTTGTGTTATTGATGTGTTAGAAAACATGGTTAGTTGAAAGGATAAGTATGGGGACATAGAAGGTGTGAACCTTAGAATATTACACGTTGAGACCTTAGATGTAAGTTCGTCTCGAGTATAAGACTTTGCAGGTGATCCTTGTCGGAGAGCATTATATACATGGGGTGTATTAGTGGGATAATTCCTTGGGTTGTGTAAGATAAAAGTGGTAGCTTTCAGGACTTGTATAGGTAAGGTTGTTCCGGATCGGGGAACAAGAGTCTGGTGCGATTATGGGTCGGGTTGAGGACCATTCGCGGGTCAACCCGCAGCCCGGTTTGAGGTGGGGTCAGTTCGAGGTGGTCCCGCCAGGTGGTAGGGTCACGAGGGTGCTAAGCCCAAGTTTAGGTAACCATCGTATGAGTTCGTGGTTATGTTCGACCAGAATCGGATTGTGAAGGCCGGGAATGGCCTTAAGGGAATTTGAGGCTAGTATGATGACCAAGATTGAGATAGTGACCCCGAGGTTTTGGAAACTGAAGCAATGACTGAAGTGTGGTATGTGTACTAGAAAGAGTTCGGGTGTACGAGAAAGGTACGACGAGTAAGAAGAGAAGCGAACAATGTGTTATGAGAACGGAAGTGATCATTTCTTTTGTAAAGTGAAGATGCGAAGGGAGTATCTTTTAGACCATGGGTGTGAGCTTTTGTGATGTTAGAAGTGATTCCTCGTTGGCTTGGATTTGTATGATATACTATGGCCATTGATGGCGTGATTGGTTTCGTAAGTATAGTAGTGAAGACTATACCGGAGCATGTATGTTTGGAGACTTAGAAGGAACATTCGGGACGAATGTTTCTAAGGGAAGAATGTTATACCTCGTAGTTCCGTGGTATGTATGTGAGGATGTACGTGAGAATACGGCTGTAAATTTTGGAAAGAAAGGAAGATGTGATTTTTCGACTAAAAGTTTCAAGTTTTTGTGAAGAAAAAGTTCGTTAATGGGAATTGGATTCTGACGGTATTTGGGCTTCTTGGATTATATTAGAATTATGGGATTTTATTTTGGAAATGGTCACGTGGGCCCACGAGAAATTTACTTTTGTGGGCCTACTTTGTTTTTGAGATTTCGGTATTTTGGATATTTTCAAGACGAAATATTTTGATTTAATCGGGGCGACATGTATCACCCCACGTGGCACCCTTGGCCGAATGGAGGGACAGTGGCCAGCCACTTGTCCTCGCCGAATGGCCTCGACACTGTAGCCCAAATCGTTGGCCATGTGGTGTGGTGGGACCCACACACACATGGCCCAATCTTGACCACACACCTTGCTTAGATCTTGACCATGAATCCTCTATATATACCCCTTAAGTTGAAGACTAAATTCATCCCACATTTGAAGCCTTCCAAGGCAAAATACTCCTCCCTTGAGCTTGTGTTTCGTCCCTCCCCTCTTGTGTAGAAATACTTTGAGTATTATTGTATAATCCCAAATACCTTGGCCTAGTATCCCTAGTAGTATTCCAAAGTTATTTCAATACTAGAGCCGGAAATACTACTTTATTCCAATAGTCGCAAAGTGAAACCCTAGAAAAATCTTCATAAGCTTGGTTGAAGTGTTAAGAGAAGTTGTTTAGAAACTTCTAAGGGTCGCTTGGAGCGGGTTGGAGCATAAGGAATTGGAGCTAAACGTTTCTCAGGATCGACATATATCTTGGATAATTTTGGGCTTATCGAGGTAATAATCTATGTCCCCCTATTGTAATTGGATATTACATATTGTAGTAATTTAGAATTGAGTATAAGATATATTGGAAGGATGATTATAAAGGATTGAACTGTATTTACATTGGATTGTATTTACAGTAGACTTGTGTAGTATTATTGTGAAGTAGAATTGTACACGTCCGGTTAGACGTGTAACCCTCTCCCCTGGGAGTTGTTGGCTGTAGCAGCCCGAGTAGGAGAGTTTGATGTGGTTGCAGGGGGGGGAGGTGCTGCCGAATTTTCTGTAGAATAAGGAACCATGCATTTAGAATATTCTACGAAGAGATCGAGAGGTTGATAGACGTTTTGTGGCCTTTTTAGGTGGAAGTACTACGAGTAGCGTATTCTACTTGAAGGGTGGAAAAGGCTAGCAGGGTTCTGATTTGGAGCTTTTTGCTTCTTGTCGATAATCGTCGCGAGGTATGTGAACCTCTTCCTATCTTTTCTAGCATGATTGGTGTGGACTATGTAGTACGGTAGACGTACATGTGCTAAGTGAATTGGTTGGTTTAAAACATAAGGTGTTATAATAGCTTTATGGGAAGTTAGTTATAACGACTTTATGTAGGTAAAAGAATGGTTTATTGGTTTTTGAAGGTTAAGAGACTTGACTTATAAACGACTTGATTTTGAAGGATAAGAGACTTGATCTTGAAAGATAAGAGACTTGACTTATAACGACTTGTTTTCGGAAAAAGAGAAGTAACTTGATTTTAAGTATAGGTTACTTGTTTTGAAAAGAGTAAGTTATTTGGAGTTTTAAAAGAATACTTGTTGTTGTTTTAAAAGAAAAGAGACTTGGGGAATTGAAGAGTTTTTGGTTTAGAACATAAAGTGTTATAACAGCTTTATGGGAAGTTAGTTATAACGACTTTATGAAAACAAAGGAATGGTTTTATCATTGGTTTTAAAATGGTAACTTGACTTTAAAAGGAAAAGTGTTTTGGTCTAAAAAGAAGGCATGGTAGTGTCTTAAATTGGTTTAAAAAGGAAGGTATGGAAGTCGTTTTGGTTTACTTAAAATGTTAGTCACTCTATTTTTGATAATACGGGCATCGGGTGACCTTTGTAAAAGAAATGGATCTTTTAAAAAGAATTTAACGTACTGTTATACCCCGTATTTCCAGAGTATGTACGTAAGGACGTACGTAGAAAATTTTGAAGTTTAAAGTGGCTTGGCCGAATTATTTTGTTCACAACACCCGTTTAGAGTCGTTTTTCGACGAAACGTTTCCACAGCTTTCGTAGGGTAAATTACGGCTATGTCATTTTTAATTTTTGCGGATTTTTCCGAGTGACGGAACATTTTGGACCAACGAGAGGGCGACACTTGTCACCCTCTCATTGGAGCACGTTGTGGGCGGTTGGCTTGGACGAAATGGTGACTATTTTGTCAAGTAGTAGGTAGGATATTTTGTGGTAGATAGATAAGGTGCACTTGGCAAGATCTTGGCCATTGGTTGGCCTTTGCTAGACCTATAAATACCCCCCTCTTTGATGACTTCTTCATCCATTCCTAAAATATTTCTAAGTGTTAAATCCTCCTCCCTCCCCTTGTGTTGAGTTCGGCCGAGAGCCTCCCCCCTCCCCCTTGGCCGAGAGCCCTCCCCCCCCTCCTTGGGGTGCTAGCCGTGGGGTACCCCCCCCTAGCCTAGTTGTTTTCGTATAATACCCCCCCTCTTGGTAGAAATACTCTCAAAAGTATTGTTATAATGCCCAAATTACCTTAGCCGTATACCTTGTAGTATTCTAAGGTTATACCTATACAAAAAGCCCAGTTATACTATCATACTTCCCGTCAGTCACAAAACCGAAACCCTAAGGAAAATCTCCATAGTTAGTTGGAGTAGTTAGTAGAAGTTGGTTAGAACTTCTAAGGGTTGTATGGAGCGGGTCTGTCACGACCCGTTCCGGGGCCCGTGACCGGTGCCTTACCCCGGGCACCCAAGTAGACATACATCAGAGTAATCAGCGGAACATAAAGACAATACATGAAACCAGTGTAATAAGATAGTGAAATAAGAAGACAGGCTAACCAAAAACGGTTACCTTCAGTATATATATAAATAGCAACTTTTTCAACATGAACAGTTTAATCCTTTTTACAAACCCTGCCCACAACAGTACTACAGACCTCTAAGAATGATGCGACAACAATGGCGGGACAGGGCCCCGCCAAACCCCTGAATGTAAACACTTACGACTACAGGGGACTATACCACTGATAAGCCTCCGGAGAAACGGAGCTTCCCAAACGCTGAAACTGTGACCCTGAGAGCTAGGATCAACGACTGGTGTACCTCAACCTGCGGCATGAACGCACAAGCGAGGTCGATAACAAAGTGCAGTATGTGAAATCAAAATACATATCGTAAATGAAATCATAGCGATCATATAAAGCAGAGACATGTATGATAACCAAACTACGATTACAACAAAGCGATATGTCAAGTTAGGGACTCACGACCTGAAGTCCTCACTGAAGTATAACAATGGGTCTCGTGCCCACAACATCAATCATGCGCCGTGGAATACCTTCCTCATCGCTGCCTCATGATATAAAAGCACCAAGGAACACACATGAACACCGTGTCCCACTGTGTCATAATAAAATCAGACGGTAAGTACGAAGGCATAGCCGACTACTAAAAACCCACGCACCAACAAGGTCGAATCAGATCATAAGATCTGTCTAGCACCGTCACATGATCAAAGCCGCCACTTGCCCGCAGATCAATGCACGCGTCTAACCACGAACTCCCGCACTCCGCATAGGCCAATCTCATCGCCCGCATGAGGTATTCCTCGCATCGAGGGTAGCTACTCCCGACATCGCCCCGACTTCGCGATCCGCATGGCCACACGGACCGCATGCCCATAAAGGACGACACTAACCTCGAACTCTCGAGCTCGCATAGGCCCGGGACTGCGTGAGGTATTCTCGAATCATAGGTCCATCGACCACCGAGTCTACCCCGCATCGGAGGGCGCTTAACCCCTAATCATCTCAAGAGATGAATGCCACAATACTATCATAACGACCGATAGTTAATAAGCACAATCGGAAACCCTTCACACAAACATCACAAGATACTAACACACGTAGATCCCAACACGTTTACTTATCAACGCAATCAAGAAAGTATTATAAGGCTATCACAAACCAATACAATCAAGTTGTTCACACAAGGTACCTTCTACTATATGATTAACAAAATCGGGTTTTTATCCCCAAAGTACTTCATACATTAACTCTTTAAAAGATACGTTACTTTCACAATGTCACACAATACGTAGTATAAAATAGAGTGACTATCCTTTTAAAGTAAATCAATTACTTCTCTTTGTAAAATCAAGTAGCCACATTCTTTTCCAATGATCAAGTTTGCCTAATTTCCAATGTTCAAGTTTCTCATTTTAGAAAGGTTTCGTAGTTCATAGTCTTATTCATTTGAGAATATAATTCTCCTTAAAACTATCTGAGAAACATAAGTCTTATATGTGAGTAGGATATTCTTGTTTATAACAATCTTATTACAAAGACCATGATCTAGAAATATCATTTTGTCTCATCTTAGCTTCTATGCAGATGGAAGTTTCTCTCGGGTTTTAATAATACTTAATTAGTCAAAACATTTCCTTTTATTAACGCTGCAGTTGGTTTGTCGATACACATTCGATTTCAAATCAAGAAAACATTCTTAAGCCGTTATACCTAACTTCCCATAAAGCTAGTATAACTCTTAAGTTTTTCAAAACCAAGTATTACTTCTTCTTTCAAAATGATTCAAAATCTTTTGAAATACTTCAAGTTCTTTATTAACACATAACAAGCCGCTTATAGTTCAAATCGTACTTTTAAAACCACATGTATTTTCTTACCAACATAAAGTCATTATAACCAACTTCCCATAAAGTCGTTATAACACTTTATGTTTTTAAACCAATCACATACATTTAGCACATGTACGCTCACCGCATTTACATAGTTCACACATATCATGCTAGAAGAGATAGGAAGAGGTTCACATACCTCGTGACGATTATCGACTAATAGCAAAACGCCCAAGTACCTCAAACCGCGGCTACTCCCTAAGCCAAGTAGATCGCGCCACGCATAGTACTTCCACCTATAAGGCCACAAGGCGCTTATTAACATAAGGTCTCTTCAGAGAACATTCTACGTAAAATTCGGCAAAGACTCTCCCCGCAACAACAGAAATCTCCTCCTCTATCGAGGCGGCTACCAAGCCAACCAGTGGGTTATACACCTAACCCTAACGGGTACAATTCTACTCCACTACTCATCAGAATACAGCCCTAAGTAATTACAGTCAAGAATCTTCTTTAAATACAGCTTAAGTCGCAAGACATTCTGTAAGTATTATTCAGCTTAAGTCAAAAGACATTGCCAATAACTACGTTCATTCTATATATAGTATACTTCAACTATATATTCTAACAATATGTAATTTCCAATTACAATAGAGGACAAGATATTTACCTCAATAAGCCCATAATTATCCAAGTATAAAGTCGATCCCGGCAATCGCTTAGCTCCAACTCCGAGCGCCCAACCCGCCTCCAAACTACCCTTAGAAGTTCTAACCAACTTCTACAAACTACTCCAACTAACCATGGAGATTTTCCTTAGGGTTTCGTTTAGAGGCTAAAGGACGTATAATAGTATTTTCCGGCTTTTCAGATGTAGGTACTTTGGAAATACTACAAGGTATTTGGGCTAAAGTATTTGGGTATTATAACAATACTTGAAGAGTATTTCTACCAAGGGGGTAGTATTTCGACTAGCACAACTAGGCTGGGGGTTGCTCTACCAAAAGGCCACTCAAAGGGGGAGGGGAGTTGACGAGACAACTACAAGGAGGGAGTGTTTTGAGTCTAGGAATTTGCTCAAGTGTGGATGAAATAACTCATCAACTAAGGGGTATTTATAGGGCACTCAAAGCCCAAGATTGAGCCAAGTGGTAGGCAAGTGTAAGGTGAAGATTAAGCCATGTGTTGTGTGGGTCCCACTTGGTCATCCACTCCACAAAATATCTCACAAACATTGACCAAACATTTTAGGCACAAAAGATGAAAAACGCAAGCCTAGAAGCTTCCACCAAGGAAATTTCGTCCAACTGGACACCTAAGGGTGACACATGCCGCCTCCAATTGGTCCAAAATGTTTCGCCTCTCGGAAAAATCCGTAAAAATAATAAATGACATAGCCGGAATTTTCCTACAAAAGCCGTGGGAAACGCTTTCAGGAAAATGACTCTTTCGCACTTGTGCACAAAAATAATTTCGCCAAGCACTTTATCTCAAGTTCGACTTTTCACGACGCCCATACGCATATACTCAAAATACGGTATAACATTCTCCTCCTTAGAAATATTCGTCCCAATGTTCCTTCTAAGTCTCAAAACAAACGCGCCAAGATAGTCTTCACTACTATACTTACGAGAATCAATCCCGCCACATCCGCCACGTAAACAATCGTAAATACTTACATCAAAGTCCACGAGGAAACACCGTAATCATCATCGCAACACACTTCTCACCGGGTCTAAAATATACTTCCTTCGACCTTCTCTTTATAAAAGAAATGATCGCATCTATGCTCGCCATACATGCTCGCTTCTCTCTTTACTCGTCGTAGATACCACTTTGTCACTTTGCTCGAGGCATTAACCTTCTCAGCGACCAACAAATGGTACCACTTTTGTCACTTTGTCGCGAGCCTTGCTCCGACGACCCAACAAATGGTACCGATCGCATGCGATCCCCGAGGATGTCGATACTCGAACTCTTTCCACATTTCGACATCGCTTCGCCAAAACTCGGCTACTATCTCTAACGTGGTCATCATTAAGTGGGAACACTGATGGATCTCCGATACTTTCCCCGATCATAACAATACGAAAGATCGGACGCATCGCCTCCTAAGTCGGACGGAAAAGCTAACATATAGGCAACCCGCCTATTCTTCACATGAACTTAAAAGGCCCAAAGTAACTCGCTAAGTTCCTCTCAGTATTCCAAACTCGTCACACCCAACCCGGGTGGTACTTTCAAGAAGACCGACCGTCAACTCGAACTCTAAGCATCGCCGATTATCCGCACAACTCCTCCGAGCCGCCGTAACTTCTTCTAGACAAGCCGCGACTATCCACACCACCGGAACAAGCTCAACCAACTAATCAACCTTGCCAACATCGAACCAATCGATCAAGAATTTACACTTCCGCCTACAAGGCTTCACAAAGCGATATCCGAACACCGAAATGGTAGCTTAAACACTTCCTCCACAGAGACAACAATCCCCACGACTACCTCTCAAATCCACGACCGCCCGAGGGCGAATGCGATTCGAGACTCACCCGAAGTTCTTAACCTGCTCGTAAACTTTTAGAAGACAAAAATAGCTGACAACAGGGCTTCACTGTTCGACATAAGGTGGCGTAGGCACCCCGGCACTTTACAACCTTTCCGATAAAACAATACCGCCGAGTAAACGGTCTTTGCTAAGACAAGACGGCCGACCTCCTGGTCCGACCATCGGTCGAACGCATCCACGAAGTTCAGACTGCCGTTAACTAAACTTGGGCCTAACACCTCGTGACCTACCACAAGGCGACCACCACAACCGACCCCACCACCAAACATGCCGCGGGTTGACCCGCAACGGACTCAACCCGACCCGCGAATGCGCGCATAATACTAGCTCCCGATCCGAACAATCTCACTAATCACGCTTCAAAACCTAGCGGTCTTCTTAGCTCAACTACCCCCTTTCATTCCACACTACTAGGACCTATCCCAAACATAACTCACGCACTATGCACTTCCATAAGGATCAAACATAATACTACACCTTTACTCGAGATGGCCTTACCTCTAAGGTCTTTACGTAAACATTCTAAGGCTCACACCTTTCTATCCCCAAAATCTTACTCGGTTAACCCACCATGATTCTAAACACAACTAACACATCGCTATCGTAACATAGCACTTAAGGTATACTCACCTTATCACACATACCGACCTCAGAGGGTTAAAGATATATCTATATCTACCGCTTCACTCCCTTAGTCGTTTCTAATCAAACTCGCCTGCAGGCGATAGCTAAGGAAAATGACGAACTACCCACCAATCTCAAGGCTAAGTCCTCCTACAAGGACACTCTCTCGACACATGGCCTCGACGGCCGCAGTACAACAAGTACCAACTAAAAGACGACATTCCCGGGATGACGTCACACATCGGAACCGAAGCCCCGAGTTCGACCAACTCCTACACACCCGAACGCCCCGAATGCGGAAGACCACTGACCGGGCGAGGTGCATATCTAATTGGCCAAGCGAGGCGACTCGCCAAAGTTACTAAAGGACCTTGCCGCTCGCCTCTTACGTGTCCTTCGTTAACTGTCGATCTCTACACGTCTCGGCCACGCGCATAAGCCCGCATACGTGCCATGCTCAAGCCTAATCAAGAATTACTCTTGCACAACCTCTTTAGATAGTCCTCAAGACTCGCAGACATCGGTATACTCTCGTAGCCAAATCTATAGCTAGTAATGGTCGCTTTGCAATCTAAATTCTCTGTTCCCGGTCGTGGAACTGAAGGTTCATATATCATGGCCGCAGTAGGCACTGCTGCCGCCGCACTAAACTCTGCTGGGGCTAGTGACGTCGCAGAACTCCCGAATGAAGACTACCCTAGGTAATGATTGGGCCCGTGCCTCGCCACCTTCCGAACTCTACTCGCAGCCTCCGCCGCTTTGCCCTCCCGGGCCCGGTTGCCTACGCGAGGCATAACGATAAGGGAAAATAATTTCGTCAGAGGGTCCAACTTACAACACAGCTCTAAGGCACGATCTCAGAGTGAGAAGAATAGAAACCAATCCTAAATATCCTATAGCCTCCTGATTATTGGCGTGGTGCACAACACACCGATAATCAAGACTTCATCGATACGGCTCAGACACTTTCCGAGGATTAATCGCTCGATACCACTTTTGTCACGACTGCCCGGCCCGTGACCGTGCCTTACCCCGGCACCCAAGTAGACATACATCGAGTAATCGGAACATAAAGACAATACATGAAACGATTGTAATAAGATAGTGAAATAAGACAAAGCTAACCAAAACTTACCTTCAAAGATATATATAAATAGCAACTTTTTCAACATGAACAGCTTTAACTTTTACAAACCCCGCCCACAACAAGATTTCATGCACTTAAGAATGTTGCGACAACAATGTCGGGACAGGGCCCCGCCAATCCCCTGAATGTAAACACTTACGACTACAGGAGACTATACCACTGATAAGCCTCCGAGAAACGGAGCTTCCCAAATGAAATCGTGACTCGAGAGCTAGGATCAACGATCGTGTACCTCAACTGCGGCATGAACGCACTTCGGGCGAGGTCGATAACAAAAATGCGAGTATGTGAAATCAAAATACATATCAGTAAATGAAATCATAGCGATCATATAAAGCAGAGACATGTATGATAACCAAACTACGCCTAACAAAGCAAATATGTCGTTAGGGACTCACGCCTCAAGTCATCACTCAAGTATAACAATGGGTCTCGGGCCCACAACATCAATCATGCGTGGAATACCTTCCTCACCGCCAGCCTATGATATAAAAGCACCAAGGAACACACATGAACACCGTGTCCCACTGTGTCATAATAAAATCAGACGGTAAGTACGAAGGCATAGCCGACTACTAAAAACCACGCATCAACAAGGTCATGAATCAGATTATAAGATCTTTCTAGACCGTTACATGATCAAAGCCGCCACTTGCCCGCAGATATCAATGTACGCGTCTAACCCTCGAACTCCCACACCCGCGATAGGCCAATCTCATCGCCCGCATGAGGTATTCTCGCATCGAGGGTAGCTACTCCGGCATCGCCCCGACTTCGCACCGCATGGCCACGGACCGCATGCCCATAAAGGACGACACTAACACGAACTCTCGTAGCTCGCATAGGCCCCGGACTGCATGAGGTATTCTCGAATCATAGGTCCATCGACTACTGAGTCAACCCCGTGACGGAGGCGCAACCCTAATCATCTCAAGAGATGAATGCCACAATACTATCATAACGACTGATAGTTAATAAGCACAATCAAGGGAAACCCCTTCACACAAACATCACAAGATACTAACACACGTAGCATCCCAACACGTTTACTTATCAACGCAATCAAGAAAGTATTATAAGGCTATCACAAACCAATACAATCAAGTTGTTCACACAAGGTACCTTCTACTATATGATTAACAAAATCGGGTTTTTATCCCCAAAGTACTTCATACATTAACTCTTTAAAAGATACGTTACTTTCACAATGTCACACAATACCCGTAGTATAAAATAGAGTGACTATCCTTTTAAAGTAAATCAATTACTTCTCTTTGTAAAATCAAGTAGCCACATTCTTTTCCAATGATCAAGTTTGCCTAATTTCCAATGTTCAAGTTTCTCATTTTAGAAAGGTTTCGTAGTTCATAGTCTTATTCATTTGAGAATATAATTCTCCTTAAAACTATCTGAGAAACATAAGTCTTATATGTGAGTAGGATATTCTTGTTTATAACAATCTTATTACAAAGAACATGATCTAGGAAATATCATTTTGTCTCATCTTAGCTTCTATGCAGATGGAAGTTTCTAATGGTTTTAATAATACTTAATTAGTCAAAACATTTCCTTTTATTAACGCCGCAGTGGTTTGTCGATACACATTACGATTTCAAATCAAGAAACATTCTTAAGCCGTTATACCTTACTTCCCATAAAGCTAGTATAACTCTTAAGTTTTTCAAAAACCAAGTATTACTTCTTCTTTCAAAATGATTCAAAAATCTTTTGAAATACTTCAAGTTCTTTATTAACACATAACAAGCCAGTTATAGTTCAAATCAGTACCTTTTAAAAACCACATGTATTTTCTTACCAACATAAAGCTGTTATAACCAACTTCCCATAAAGTCGTTATAACACTTTATGTTTTTAAACCAATCACATACATTTAGCACATGTACGTCTACCGTACTACATAGTTCACACATATCATGCTAGAAGAGATAGGAAGAGGTTCACATACCTCGTGACGATTATCGACTAATAGCAAAACGCTCCAAGTACCTCAAACCGCTACTCCTAAGCCAAGTAGATCGCGCCACGCATAGTACTTCCACCTATAAGGCCACAAGGCGCTTATTAACATAAGGTCTCTTCGTAGAACATTCTACGTAAAATTCGCAAAAGACTCTCCCCGCAACAGCGTAAATCTCCTCCTCTATCGAGGCCGGCTACCAAGCCAACCAGGGGGGGTTATACACCTAACCCTAACGGGTACAATTCTACTCCACGGTACTACTGTAATACAGCCCTAAGTAATTACAGTCCAGTAATCTTCTTTAAATACAGGCTTAAGTCGCAAGACATTGCCGTAAGTATTATTCAGGCTTAAGTCAAAAGACATTGCCAATAACTACGTTCAGTTCTATATATAGTATACTTCAACTATATATTCTAACAATATGTAATTTCCAATTACAATAGAGGGACAAGATATTTACCTCAATAAGCCCATAATTATCCAAGTATAAAGTCGATCCTGGGCAATCGTTTAGCTCCAACTCCGAGCGCTCCAACCCGCTCCAAACTACCCTTAGAAGTTCTAACCAACTTCTACAAACTACTCCAACTAACCATGGAGATTTTCCTTAGGTTTTCGTTTAGAGGCTAAAGGGACGTATAATAGTATTTTAAGGCTTTTCGTATAGAGGGTCCTTTGGAAATACTACAAGGGATTTGGGCGCACGTATTTGGGTAGTATAACAATACTGGAAGAGTCTTTCTGGACCCAGGGGGGTAGTATTTCGACTAGCACAACTAGGCTGGGGTTGCTCTCGGCCAAAAGGCCACTCAAAGGGGAGGGGAGTTGGGCGAGACAACTGAAGGGAGGGAGTGTTTTGAGTCTAGGAATTTGCTCAAGTGTGGATGAAATAACTCATCAACTAAGGGGGTATTTATAGGGCACTCAAAGGCCAAGATTGAGCCAAGTGGTAGGCAAGTGTAAGGTGAAGATTAAGCCATGTGTTGTGTGGGTCCCACTTGGTCATCCACTCCACAAAATATCTCACAAACATTGACCAAACATTTTAGGCACAAAAGATGAAAAACGCGTGCAAGCCTGAAGCTTCCACCAAGGAAATTTCGTCCAACCTTGGACACCTAAGGGTGACATGCCGCCTCCAATTGGTCCAAAATGTTTCGTCTCTGGAAAAATCCGTAAAAATAATAAATGACATAGCCGAATTTTCCCTACAAAAGTCATGGAAACGTTTCACGAAAATGACTCTTTTCGACTTGTGCACAAAAATAATTTCGCCAAGCACTTTATCTCAAGTTCGAATTTTCTACGTGCGTCCATACGCATACTCAAAATACGGGTATAACAGTCGGGCGCGGAGTAGGAGCTAAACCTTGCTCGGGATCGACATTTAAACTCGGATAATTATGGGCTTATCGAGGTAAATATCTTGTCCTCTATTGTAATTGGAAATTACATGATTGTTAGACTATATAGTTGAAGTATACTATATATTGAATCGAGCGTTGTTGTCGGCAATGTCTTTTGACTTAAGCTGAATAATAAGAAACCTTTTGAAAGAAGATCGAATCTGTTTTACATAGGATGTATCACATGAGAGACTTGTGTAGCATTCGTGAAGTAGAATTGTACACGCCGGTTAGATGTATAAACCCCACGGTTGGCTTGATAGCGGCCTCGATAGAGGAGGAGATTTACGTGTGTGGCGGGGAGGTCTAATTTTCGTAGAATGTTCTATGATTAGACCTAAATGTTAATAAGCGCCTTGTGGCCTTATAGTCAAGTACGTGTGGCGCGATCTACTTGGCTTAAGGAGTAGCCGACGGTTGGAAGTACTTGGAGCGTTTTGCTATTAGTCGATACTCGTCGCGAGGTATGTGAACCTCTTCCTATCTCTTCTAGCATGATGTGTGTGTAACTATGTAGTACGGTAGACGTACATGTGTTAAATGTATTTGATTGGTCTAAAACATAAAGTGTTATAACGGTTTTATGGAAAGTTGGTTATAACAGATTTATGTAGGTAAGAAAATACTTGTGGTTTTTAAAAGGTAACTGATTTGAACTGTAACTGGCTGGTTATGTGATAATAAAGAACTTGAAGTATTTCAAAGGATTTTTGAATCATTTTGAAAGAAGAGTAATACTTGGTTTCTT
Organism: Przewalskia tangutica; assembly: GCA_029844215.1. Lineage (NCBI taxonomy): Eukaryota > Viridiplantae > Streptophyta > Magnoliopsida > Solanales > Solanaceae > Przewalskia > Przewalskia tangutica. Next base: position 48,267,053 of record CM056724.1, on the reverse strand, counting down.
TTGAAAACTTAAGAGTTTTACTAGCTTTATGGGAAGTTAGGTATAACGGCTTAAGAATGTTTTACTGATTTCGGAAATCAGAATGTGTATCGACAAACCACTGCAGCGTTAATAAAAGGAAATGTTTTGACAGATTAAGTATTATTAAAACCAGTAGAAACTTCCATCTGCATAGAAGCTAAGATGAGACAAAATGATATTTCCTAGAGCATGGCTGCTGTAATAAGATTTTTATAAACAAGAATATCCTACTCACATATAAGGCTTATGTTTCTCAGATGGTTTAAAAGAGAATGATATTCTTAAGTGATTAATACTATGAACTACGAAACCCTTTCGAAAAATGAGAAACTTGAACATTTGAAATTAGGCAAACTTGAACATTGGAAATTAGGCAAACTTGAACATTGGAAAAGAATGTTGCTACTTGATTTTACAAAGAGAAGTAATTGATTTACTTTAAAAAGATAGTCACTCTATTTTTATACCACGGGTATTGTGTGACATTGTGAAAGTAACGTATCTTTTAAAGAGTTAATGTATGAAGTACTTTGGGGATAAAACCCCGAACTTGTTGGCATATAGTAGAAAGTACCTTATGTGTGAATAACTTGATTGTATTGGTTTGTGATAGCCTTGTAATACCTTCGTGTTGATTTGATAAGTAATCATATTAGGATGCTACGTGTGTTAGTATTCGTGATGTTTGTGTAAAGCGGTTTTCCTCGATTGTGCTTATGTTGTTTAAACGATAAACCGTTATGTTGGTATTATACCACCACCGTGTTTCCGGGTTAAGCCGCCTCCGACGCGGGTAGACTCAGCGATGCGGGACCATGATTCGAGAATACCTACGCGGTCCCGGGCCTATGCGCGAGCTACGAGAGTTCCGTGTTAGCGCGCCTTTATGGTCACGCGGCTCATGTGCCACGCGGATCGCGAGTCCGTGACGACGCCGGAGTACCGCCGATGCGGGTTATACCTCATGCGCCTATGAGATTGGCCTACGCGAGTCGCGGGAGTTCTGTGGCTAGACGCGCACATTTGATATTGCGCGGCGACCAACTTTGATCATGCGACGCTTCAGACAGATATCATGATACCGCTTTATGACCTTGTTAGTACCGCTGGTGTTAGTAGTCGGCTATGCCTTCGCTTACCTCGCATCGTTTTATTTGGACACGTGGACCCGCTGTTCATATGTATTCCTCGGTGCTTTTCTATCATCGATCACGGCATGGCGGGAAGGTATTCCACGCATGATTGATGTTGAGGGCGTGAGACCCATTGTTATATCGAGTGATGACTTTGAGGCGTGAGTCCTCGACTAGACATGATCGCTATTTATTGTGAATCGTAGTTTGGTTATCATACATGTCTCCCGCTTTATAGACTACTATGATTTCATTTACGATTTATTTTCATTTCACATACTCTGCACTTGTATCGACCTCCTTCGGGGCCGCGTTCATGCCGCAGTAAAGGTACACCGCCGTTGATCCTCGCCTGGGGTCACGCTCGTTTGGGAAAGCTCCGCTTTCTCCGGCTTGTTCGTATAGTCCTCGTGTTGTAGGTGCTACATTCGTGGAATGACGGCCCCGCCCCGCCGTTGTTGTCATATCATTCGTAGAGGTCAGAGTACCGCTGCGGCGAGTTGTAGCGGGATGTAACTGTTCAAATTGCTATTTATATACTGAAGGTAACCGTTTTTGGTTAGCCTGTCTTCTTATTTCACTGTCTTATTACATTGGTTGCATGTATTGTTTTATATTCCGCTGATTACTCTGATGTTGTATCACTAGGGTGCCCGGTAAGGCACTACCACGCCCGGTTCGGTCGTGACAAAAGTGGTATCGCAGCGATTAATCCTGAAAGTGTCTACGCACCGTATCCAAGAGAAGTCTTGATTATCGTGTGTTGTGCACCACACCCATAATCAGGTGGCCATAGGATCTTTAGGAGGGGTTTCGATTCTTCTCACTCTGAGATCGGGCCTTAGAGTCGTGTTGTAAGTCGACCCTCTCACGATTTCTTTCCTTACCGCTATACCTCCACGTAGTGGCAAACCCGCCCAGGAGGCAAGGCATGGCGGAGCTGCAAGTAGAGTTCAGAGGGTTACGAGGGCACAGGCCCAATCATCACCTGGGGTGGTGTTTTATTCGGGGAGTTATGCTACGTCGCTAGCCCCAGCAGAGTTTAGCACGGCGGCAGCAGTTCCTACTGCGCCATGATATTTGAACCTTCAGTCCCACGACCGGGAACAGAGAATATAGATTGCCAAGAGACAACCCTGTTACTAGCTATGGATTTGGCTACCAGAGAGTATACCGATGTACCGCGAGTCTTGATGACTATCTAAGAGAGGGTTGTGCGAAAGTAATTCTTCAGTTAGGCTTGAGCATGGCCGGTGGACGGGCTTGTGCGCAGCAGGCCAAGAAACGTAGAGATCGACGGGTTAACGGCGACGCAGGTAAGAGGCCAGAGCAAAGAAGGTCCTTTGGCAACTTTCGAGTCGAGTCACCTCACCAAAGAGATTAGATTATGCACATCCACCGCTGCGTAGGTCCTCCACTGTGGTTCGTGACGCTCGGGTAGCAGGAGTTGGTCGAGCTCCGAGTTTCCTGCTCATTACATGCACGCCATCCCGGAATGTCGTCTTTAGTTGGTACTTGTTGACCTACGACCGCCGTGGTCCGATGTCGAAAGAGTGTCCTTGTAGGAGGACTTAGCCTTCGTGATCTGGGTAGTTCGTCATCTTCCTTAGCTGCGCCTACGGGCAGTTTGATTAGAACGACTAAGGGGAGTGAAGCAGTAAATACAGATAGATCTTTAACCCTCTAGGGATTAGTATGTGTGATAGGGTGAGTATACCTTAAGTGTTATATTCTGATAACATTGTGTAAATTGTGATTAGAAATCTTGGTTAGTTAACCAAGTAAGATTTGGGGGGATAGAAAAAGTGTAAGCATTAGAGTTTTATACGTAGAGACCTTAGAGGTAAGGCCATCTCGAGTAAAGACGTATGTTTATGTTTGACCCTTATAGGAGTGCATAGTGCACGTGAACCTTGTTTGTGGGATAAGTCCCTGAGTTGTGTGGAATGAAAGAGGGTAGTTGAGCTAAGAAGACCGCTAGGTTTTAACGTGATTAGCGAGAGCTTTCCTTCCGGAGCTAGTGTTTTGGCGCTGCCGTCGGGTTGAGGCCACGCTGCGTCAACCCGCGGCCCGTATGCGTGGGTCGGTGGTGGTCCCGCTTTGGGTTAGGGTTATGAGGGTGTTTGGCCCAAGTTCGGTTAACCAACAGACGAGTTCGTGGACGTTGCTCAACGATGGTCGGCCGACGGGGCAGCCCGTAGTGTTTTACGGTCAGTACCGTGTACTCGGCATGGTTGTTTTATCGGGGGTTGTAAGGCGCGCACGGTGCCTACCTTCACCTTATGAATGCAGTGGAGCCTGTGTTACTACTGTTTCTTTCGAGAAGTTTTACGAGTGCAGGTTAGAACTCGTGAGTCTCAGATCGCGTCGCCTCTGCCGGTGTATGGATTTCAGGGGTAGTTGTGAGGATTGTTATCTCCTGTTAGGGAAGTGTTTTATAGCTACCATTTCAGTATTCGGATATCGCCTTGTGACGCCTTGTAGGGGCGGAAGTGTAAGTTGCTTGGCCGATTTGTTCGACGTTGGCAAGGTTCAGATAGTTGGTTCATACGTGTTCAGCAGGATGTGGATAGGGTGAAACTTATCCAGAAGAGGTTTTTGGTAGCTCGGAGGAATCGTGCGGATTATCGGCGACGACGCTTAGAGTTCAGGTTGACGGTCGGTCTTCTTGAAAGTACCACCCCGGGTTGGGTGTGACGAGTTTTGGGAAAACAGAGGGAACTTAGCCCGAGTTACTTTGGGCCTTTTGAGTTCATGTGAGGGATAGGCCAGGTTGCCTATATGTTAGCATTTGCCGTCCGACTTAGGAGGCAGTGCGTCCAGTCTTTCGTGTTATGTTCGAGAAGGAAATCGGAGATCCATCCAGAGTGTTCCCAGTTAATGATGACCACGTTAGAGATAGTAACCCCGAGTTTTGGAAACTGAAGCAGTATCAGAAATGTGGTAAGAGTTCGAGTGTACAAGAAGTGTACGACATCCTCAGGGATCGCATGTAGTCCGGTACCATTTGTTGGGTCGCCGAGTGACACTAGAACCTCGCGCAAAGTGACAAAAGTGGTATCGGGAAGAAGCAAGCATGTATGGCGAGCATTGATGTGATCATTTCTTTTGTAAAGAGGCGCGAAGGAAGTATATTTTAGACCCCGAGAGGTGTTTGTGGTGATGTTAGAGTGTTTCCTCGTGGACTTGGATGGAGGTATTTGCTGGTGTTTCGTGGCCATGTGGCGTGATTGTTCTCGTAAGTATAGTAGTGAAGACTATCTTGGCGCCGCTTGTTTTGAGACTTAGAAGGAACATTCGACGAATGTTTGGCTGAGGAGAATGTTATACCCCGTATTTCCAGAGTATGTACGGACGGACGGACGTAGAAAATTTTGAAGTTTAAAGTGGCTTGGCCGAATTATTTTGTTCACAACACCCGTTTAGAGTCGTTTACTAAACGCTTCCACACTTCGTAGGTAAATTACGGCTATGTCATTTTTAATTTTTGCGGATTTTTCCGAGTGACGAACATTTTGGACCAACGAGAGGGCGACACTTGTCACCCTCTCATTGGAGCACGTTGTGGGCGGTTGGCTTGGACGAAATGGTGACTATTTTGTCAAGTAGTAGGTAGGATATTTTGTGGTAGATAGATAAGGTGCACTTGGCAAGATCTTGGCCATTGGTTGGCCTTTGCTAGACCTATAAATACCCCCCTCTTTGATGACTTCTTCATCCATTCCTAAAATATTTCTAAGTGTTAAATCCTCCTCCCTCCCCTTGTGTTGAGTTCGCCGAGAGCCTCCCTCCCCTGGCCGAGAGCCCTCCCCTCCTTGGGGGTGCTAGCTGGGTACCCCAGCCTAGTTGTTTCCGGATAATACCCCCCTCGTGGTAGAAATACTCTCAAAAGTATTGTTATAATGCCCAAATTACCATAGCCGTATAACTTGTAGTATTCTAAGGTTATACCTATACAAAAGCCCAGTTATACTATCATACTTCCCACACCACAAAACCGAAACCCTAAGGAAAATCTCCATAGTTAGTTGGAGTAGTTAGTAGAAGTTGGTTAGAACTTCTAAGGGTTGTATGGGCGGGTCGGTGAGCGCACTGAGTAGAGCTAAACCTTGCTCGGGATCGACATTTAAACTCGGATAATTATGGGCTTATCGAGGTAAATATCTTGTCCTCTATTGTAATTGGAAATTACATGATTGTTAGACTATATAGTTGAAGTATACTATATATTGAATCGAACGTTGTTGTCGGCAATGTCTTTTGACTTAAGCTGAATAATAAGAAACCTTTTCGAAAGAAGAATCGAATCGCTTTTTACATAGGTATCAGACATGAGACTTGTGTAGCATTACCGTGAAGTAGAATTGTACACGCCCGGTTAGATGTATAAACCCCCCCTGGTTTGCTTGATCGCCGGCCTCGATAGAGGAGGAGATTTACGTGGGGGGAGGTGTCGAATTTTCTACGTAGAATGTTCTACGATTAGACCTAAATGTTAATAAGCGCCTTGTGGCCTTATAGGTTGAAGTACTACGTGTGGCGCGATCTACTTGGCTTAAGGAGTAGCAGCGGTTGGAAGTACTTGAGCGTTTTGCTATTAGTCGATACTGTCCGCAGGTATGTGAACCTCTTCCTATCTCTTCTAGCATGATGTGTGTGTAACTATGTAGTACGGTAGACGCACGTGTGTTAAATGTATTTGATTGGTCTAAAACATAAAGTGTTATAACGGCTTTATGGGAAGTTGGTTATAATGACTTTATGTAGGTAAGAAAATACTTGTGGTTTTAAAAGGTAATCGATTTGAATCAGAATCGCTGGTTATGTGATAATAAAGAACTTGAAGTATTTCAAAGGATTTTGAATCATTTTGAAAGAAGAGTAATACTTGGTTTCTTTTGAAAACTTAAGAGTTTTACTAGCTTTATGGGAAGTTAGTATAACGGCTTAAGAATGTTTTATCGATTTGAAATCGAATGTATCGACAAACCACCGCAGCTGCGTTAATAAAAGGAAATGTTTTGACATTAAGTATTATTAAAACCGAGAAACTTCCATCTGCATAGAAGCTAAGATGAGACAAAATGATATTTCCTAGATCATGGTCATTGTAATAAGATTTTTATAAACAAGAATATCCTACTCACATATAAGGCTTATGTTTCTCGATGGTTTAAAAGAGAATGATATTCTTAAGTGATTAATACTATGAACTACGAAACCCTTTCGAAAAATGAGAAACTTGAACATTGGAAATTAGGCAAACTTGAACATTGGAAATTAGGCAAACTTGAACATTGGAAAAGAATGTTGCTACTTGATTTTACAAAGAGAAGTAATTGATTTACTTTAAAAAGATAGTCACTCTATTTTTATACCACGTATTGTGTGACATTGTGAAAGTAACGATCTTTTAAAGAGTTAATGTATGAAGTACTTTGGGGATAAAACCCCGAACTTGTTGGCATATAGTAGAAAGTACCTTATGTGTGAATAACTTGATTGTATTGGTTTGTGATAGCCTTGTAATACCTTCGTGTTGATTTGATAAGTAATCATATTAGGATGCTACGTGTGTTAGTATTCTGTGATGTGTGTGTAAAGCGGTTTTCCTCGATTGTGCTTATGTTGTTTAAACGATAAACCGTTATGTTGGTATTATACCACTCACCGTGTTTCAAAGGGGTTAAGTCGCCTCCGACGCGGGGTAGACTTCGCGATGCAGGACCATGATTCGAGAATACCTCACGCGGGTCCCGGGCCTACGCGAGCTACGAGAGTTCCGTGTTAGTGCGGCCTTTATGGTCACGCGGTGCATGTGGCCATGCGATCGCGAGTCCGTGACGACGCCGGGAGTACCGCCGACGGGGTTATACCTCACGCGCCTATGAGATTGGCCTACGCGGAGTCTGGGGTGTTCCAGGCTAGACGCGCACATTTGATATTGCGGCGAGCGACCAGCCTTTTGATCATGTGACGGTCAGACAGGATATCATGATACCGTTTATGACCTTGTTAGTACCGTGGTGTTAGTAGTCGGCTATGCCTTCGCACTTACCCTCGCATCGTTTATTTGGACACGCGGACTGCTGCTCATATATATTCCTTGGTGCTTTTCTATCATCGATCGCAGTGAGGAAGGTATTCCACGCATGATTGATGTTGAGGCGTGAGACCCATTGTTATATTGGAGTGATGACTTTGAGGCGTGAGTCCCCGACTAGACATACGATCGCTTATTTATCGTGAATCGTAGTTTGGTTATCATACATGTCTCCCGCTTTATAGACTACTATGATTTCATTTACGATTTATTTTCGCCACATACTCTGCACTGTTGCATCGACCTCCGGGCCGCGCTCATGCCGCAGTAAAGGTACACGCCGTTGATCATCGCTCTTGGGGTCACAGTCATTTGGGAAAGCTCCGCTTTCTCGGTGGCTTGTTCGTATAGTCCCCTGTGTTGTAGGTGCTTACATTCAGGGGTATGACGGGGCCCTGTCCCGTCGTTGTTGTCATATCATTCGTAGAGGTCTGTAGTACTGTCGTGGGCAGAGTTGTAGAAAGGGATGTAACTGTTCAAATTGCTATTTATATACTGAAGGTAACCGTTTTTGGTTAGCCTGTCTTCTTATTTCACTGTCTTATTACATTTGTTGCATGTATTGTTTTATATTCCGCTGATTACTCTGATGTTGTATCACTAGGGTGCCCGGGGTAAGGCACCAGTCACGGGCCCGGGTTCGGGTCGTGACACGTACGTAGTACTTTGGGGATTAAAACCTGGATTTTGTCATAAAATGAAAGTACCTTGAGTGGTGTGTAACTTGCCTATGTTTGCGTGTGATAGCCTTGTCGTGCTAGTATTGTATTTCTATACCACCGCGTCTCTCGATGGAGGGTCGGTTATCTTGTTATATCCTTGGACCCATCGACACGCGGTGGCCCACGGGTATGGTTCCATTAGGATTATTATTCCATGGACTAGCTCTCCATGAGGTTTTACCGATTCGCTTGGTATCCGTAGTCGGCTCGTGATTGACCAAGTCGTGGTGTTTCGGTATCCGTAGTTAGCCTTCAGATTTGCCTGCTCAGTTTGGTGACAAGTCTCGTGATTCCGCCGTATCCGGTAGTTAGTATTCGTGACTTGCCGCCACCGCGCGGGCGCAGCTTGGTATCCGTAGTTGGCTTTCGTACTTGCCCGGGTCGCCTTCGTGGTTTGGTTATATAGATTTGTTGTACGGCTTTGGTATCCGGTAGTTGGCTTTCGATTGCCTCGCCGCTTGATGACGCGGCTTGGTATCCGTAGTTAGCCTTCGCATTTGCCCCAGACGGTTGTTATGACACAGTGGGACCCGATGTTCATGTACTTCTTGGTGTGACTATATCATGATCGGCAGCGATGGCGAAGGTATTCCACGGGCATGATTGATGTTGTGGCGTGAGACCCATTGTATATTTGAGTAATGACTTTGAGGCGAGTCCGACTTGACATATTGTTTATATATGGATCGTAGTTTGCTTATCATACATGTCTCTCGCTTTATATAGACTATTATGATTTCATTTACTGATTTTACGCTTCACATACTTGGTACTTGTTGCATCGACCTTCTCGGGCCGCGTTCATGCCGCAGTAGAGGTACATTGGTTGTGGATCCTCGCCTAGGATCACGTTCGGCGTTGGGAAGCTCCGCTTTCTCGGAGGCTCATCTTTGGTATAGTCCTGTCGGTGTAGTTACTTGTACATTCTGGGTATGGCGGCCCCGTCCCGTCATAGTTATGGTTACATTCTTGAGGTGCAGAATGCTTGTGGCAAGTGTGGTTTGTAAAAGGATTTAACTGTTCAGGTTGATATATATATGTATATATTCAGGAAGGTGACCGTTTTGGTTAGCCTGTTTCATATTTTATCTCTTGTTTCATGTTTAAGTTTTTTTTTCCGCTGATTTTCTCTGATGTTGTATCACTAGGGTGCCCGGGGTAAGGCACCAGTCACGGGCCCGGGATCGGGTCGTGACATAAACTGACATTGAAGTTGTGATGCACACACTTGGATTAAATCCACCCGACGCAAATTGGTACATGGACACCGGCGCCACTACCCACATGACCTCTGACCAAGGTACTCTCTCGTCTTATTCCAATTTGAGCAGTAATCGTGGTATAATTGTCGGTAATGGTAATTCAATTCCAATTCGTGGTTATGGTCATAAAACTTTGTCTCTCTCCATCCATCTCTTATCTTAAAAAATACCATTAATGCGCCTAAATTGATAAAAAAAAATTGGTGTCTGTCTGTAAATTCCGTTTGGGTTTTCTGTGAAGGATTTCAAGACGGGGATTTCTCTCATGAGGTGTGATAGTACGGGGGATCTTTATCCTATCGCGTCAAGTTCCGCTCTCTCGCGTCAAGCCTTGCCATCAACGTTTGCAGTCCTTACTCCTTCCTTATGGCATTCTCGTTTAGGTTATCCGGGGTCGTCTATTTTGTCTTCCTTAGAGAAAAATAATTCTATTTCGTGTAAGGGTACACATAGTACTCCGAATTGTCAATCTTGTTCTTTAGGAAAAATTGTTAGATTTCCAATTGTAGACTCTAATTCTCATACTCTAATATCATTTGATATTATTCATAGTGATTTATGGACATCTCCTATTCTCAGTTCTTTGGGTCACCGTTATTATGTTCTTTTTTTGGATTATTATTCTAATTTTTATGGACTTTTCCACTAGCGAAAAAATCTTAAGTGTTTTCCACTTTCTTACAATTTAGAGCATTCATTAGAACCCAATTTGAACGGAAAATAAAAAATATTCAATGTGATAATGGCAAAGATTATGATAATTGGTCCTTCGAGATTTTTGTGCTACTAATGAGATCAATTTTTGTTTTTCTTGCCCTCATACGTCTTTACAAAATGGGAAAGTCGAACGCAAAATTTGTATCATTAATAACATTGTCCGTACTTTATTGATTTATGTTTCCGTACCCCTTCTTTTTGGCATCATGCTCTACAAATGGCTACATATCTTCTTAACATTCTTTCTACCAAAAGTTTGGCATATTTGTCCCCTCATCACATTTTATATAATAAGACTCATTCCTATTCACATCTTAGGGTCTTTGTGTGCTTGTGTTATCTACTATTTCTGTCCACAATAATTAACAAACTTCAGGCTTGGTCTACCCCTTTTGTGTTTTTTGGTTATCCGTCTAATCATCGTGGTTACAAATGCTTTGATTTATCATCTAATAAAATCATTGTTAGGTGTATTTTATATACACTTTTTGAGTCATTTTTTAGTTAGTATTTTTCTTATTTTCGTTTAAATAAGTGTCGTGTTAGGGTCATTTTTCTTTATTTTGAGTCACAGCGGTTCAAAAAGGCAAAATGACGAAAAGGAGGGAAAAGTGGGCAGAAAATGAGGCTCCCGAAGCAAAAAGGACGAAAATTGGCAGATCTGTTCGAAAGCATTCAGGGCCGCGACGCTGAGCAACAGGACCGCGGCGTTGAGCAACAGGACCGCGGCGCCAGAAATCCTGAGAAGCCGCAGAACATTCGGCGCCACGGCGCCATAATGCAGGCCCGCGCCAAGGCGGGAAAATCCGATCCGAGGCAAAATTGGCCAGGGGCAGAAGGTCCAGGGCACACGATTTTTGCAGCATATTTAAACCCTTAGCAATAGATTTTAGGGGGAGGGGATACAAAACACATCACAACCTTGGCGGCTACAATTGGAGACATTAGTTCTAAGTATTTCTTTTTCTTTTCTCTATTTTAATTCAGTTCATGTTTGGATTTGTACTAGTTCTTAGCATTTCTATGACTAGGAGCTAAACACTTTATTAAGTCTTTTCTATTGAATCGCTTGAAACTCGTATTCATGAACTTCTTCACTTGATTAAGATTTATTCAATATTGGTATGAATGTTTGATAGTTAACTGATCACTAATTATCATAATCTATATGATTTCGAATCAAGAACCGAGAGGAGAGATTTGGATATGTTGTAATTGAATAGACATAGGTTAAAATCACGGACGAAAGTACCCCGATACTTGTGTAGCATTATAGATTATTGTTCTTCATCCTCCTATGTGGTAAAACCTATCATAGAAATATAGAAGGTTTTTGCACTGAGGTTGAGTGATTATATATCCTAACCGGAATATAAGACAGTCTAGTAAACCGCTATCTTAACGTAGAATAATAAGTCATTCTAGTTGCATTAAAGATTGATAAGAGTGGATAGTTGAGGATATTGGAACCTCTAATTCCTTCATAACTGATTAAACCTCAATAATTTAGTTTAATTCTTGAAATTACTCTACTAGTGTTAGATAAAAACCAAATCAACTTACGTTTTCCAAATACATAACCTAGAATAGATGTTCGGTAATTAGAAACCAGTCTCTGAGGACGATATTCGGTCTTACCAGACTATATTACTTGTAACGATACGTACACTTGCGTGAGCAATTGGAATTCGGGCTAACAAGTATTTTACGCCGTTGCCGGGGACTGACGTACTTCTAATATCGAATCATTTATTCTTATTTCTACTTTGGTTTTTATTTTTGTTTTTATTTTTTTTATTTTTAGAACCCTGTTGCTTTGATTTGTTTGTTGATTTTGATCGATTTCAGGGACTTAGTTTATGCGAAGAAGAAGAGGAGCATATATTAATCCTGAAATTGAGAAAACTTGCAAGCAAAACATGCGAAATAAGAGGATCTCTGATTCAGTGACCATGGACAACCAACTGAATCAGAATGGGGCGAACAATGAGGTTCCTGAAAACGTAGGGGAGCCAGTCCAGGTTCCAGCGAAAAGAAGCTTGGGAGACTATGTTCTGCCCACGGTTACTGGTGCACATACATGCATCAGGCTCCCAGCAATAGGGGCAAATAACTTTGAGATCAAGTCAGCCATCCTGAGCATGGTCTAGAACACAGTACAGTTTAGGAGATTGTCGTCTGAAGACCCCCACATGCACATTGCCAATTTTCTGGAGCTGTGTGCCACCTTCAAGTACAATAGCGTTACTGACGACGCCATTAGATTGAGGCTCTTCCCGTTCTCACTTAGGGACAGAGCAAAAAGCTGGTTGAACTCATTGCCTGCCAACTCCGTCATCACCTGGCAGGATCTAGCCCAAACGTTTCTTGCAAAGTTCTTTCCTCCTTCAAAGGCGGCAAAGTTAAGGGGAGAGTTGAACAATTAATATCAGGTAGATGGAGAGTCGTTGTATGATGTATGGGAGCGATTCAAGGATTTTCAGAGAAAATGTCCACATCATGGCATAGAGAAGTGGATGTTGGTCAACATTTTTTATAATTGGTTGAGTGGTACTACGCGTACCATCATTGATGCTGCAGCAGGGGGAGCGTTCATAAGGAAGAGTGTCAATGAGACACATGAGTTTCTAGAAGACATGGCTACCAATAATCATCAATGGACATATGACAGATCAGTGAGTAGCAGGAAAACTATGGGCATACATGAGATAGATGCTATCACTGCATTAAATGCGCATATGGCCCTCTTGACAAAGCAGCTGCAGTAGAACACTATGTCTGTGAATGCAGTCCAGATGTCAGTAAATTGTGAGATTTTTGGGGGCCCACACTCTTTTGACAGATGCACAACGGTGGATCCTAATAATGTATCCATGAAGCAGGTTCAAGCAGTGGGGAACTTTCAGCGCCCTTATAACTCCAACACATACAATCCGGGGTGGAGAAATCACCTCAATTTTTTGTGGATGAATGACCAAGCCCAGCCGCCACCATATCAAGGTAATTACCAGAACCAGCAGACACATAATCAGACTACATCTTCCCAACATGAGAAGCCTGATGAACTGAAAGCAGCATTGCTTATACTCACTAATTCGCAGAATCAGTTCATGTCTGAAACAAGGTCCTCTCTCAGGAACTTGGAAACGCAGGTGGGGCAACTGGAGAAGATGGTAAATAACAGACCGCGGGGTACTCTCCCAAGCAACACAGAGGTTAATCCGAGAGAGCAGTGTCAGACAGTTTTGTTGAGAAGTGGAAAGCAGTTGGAGCAGGTTGCTCCCCAACCAGCAGTGGTGAATGAGAAAGAGTGTGAGAAGACAATTGATGTAGGAAAGGAGGGGGTCACTGAGAACCGCCATACAGTAGAAAAAGCTCCACCAGCACCTTTGAGGGAATACACTGACAACATCCCTTACCCTCAAAGGCTCTAAAAGAAGGCCCTAGACAAACAGTTCTCCAAGTTCTTGGAGGTATTTACGAAGCTCCACATCAATATCCCCTTCATTGAGGCGTTAGAACAAATGCCCACATATTTCAAATTCATGAAGGCGATATTTGAGAAGAAGAGAAGATTGGCGGATTATGAGACAGTAGTGCTGACAGAGGAGTGCAGCGCCATCTTACAACAAAAACTGTCTCCTAAATTGAAAGATCTAGGAAGTTTCACCATGCCTTGCACTATTGGAAAGGTAACCAGGGCACTTTGCGAGTTAGGGGCTAGCATAAATCTTATGCCTCTATCAGTGTTCAAGAGATTGGGTTTGGGGGAAGCCAAGCCAACCACAATTAATCTGCAGCTTGCTGACCGATCCGTGGTACACCCCCGAGGTATAGTGGAAAATGTGTTAGTCAAGGTGGGCAAGTTCTTCTTCCCAACGGACTTCCTCATTCTTGGTATGGAGGAAGATGAGGACATGCCCATAATTTTGGGGAGACCATTCTAGTTCGACTAGAATAATAGGGAAAGCACCCTTCTTTTATGTGTAAGAGACGGAATGGAAAAGGGCTAGAATGCCATATCTAATAGCTCATGTGTCCAATTAGACCTCTGATGGAAACTTGCAACGGGTAGAGCCCTAATTGATGTGGAGAAGAGAGAGTTGATACACAGGGTTCAAGAAGAAAAGATGGTATTCAAAGTTTTCAAATCTACCATTGAATCCCAGGCCAGCAACAAATGTTTTGTAGTGAGCACAACTGACACAGCAGCTCATCAAGCACAAACCAAAGGTAGGGGAATCATTGCGACAGTTGTGAACCCACAGGTTAGGTTGACCTTACTGAACCTAATCCTGCGAAAAAGAAGAACAGAGTGAGGAAAAGGAAAATGATCTTTAAATGGATAGGTTGTGGGGTTAATTTATCCAGTGATTGAATAAAGGACATGCGTCCAGCTAAAAGACGTTAAAGGCAGCGCTGTTTGGGAGGCAACCCATTGTTTAAATTGAACAGTCTCACTCTTGGGTATTGTTGATTGTGTTGTGATGACAGGTGAGGGAATTGGACATTAAACATGGGAAACGCTGAAAGCATGAAATCTTTGCAGCGCCGCGGTTCCACTATGCAGGACCGTGACGCCGAATGTCCTGAGAGGCTGCAAAGGTTTTAGCGTCGTGGAGCCACAGTGCAGGGCCGTAGCGCCTCTGGGAAATTTTCCGACGAACAGTATCTGACGCCACCACCACCGTTTTGAACCGTTGTTCTATTGTCTGTAAGTCGTCCCTTTTTATTTTTGAGTCTTACACATTTGAGACAATGTGTCGTTTAAGTTGGGGGGTCTTATTTTATGTTCGTGTGTCTGCTTTTGAGTCTTTTTGTGTCTGTTATTGTGTCTATATGAGTCAAATATTTTTTATTATGATCATGCATGTTGTAGTTGCTGGAAACGCCTAGTGAATTAAGTGGGATAATGTAATGGAATTAGAAGCTAAAATCTGTGTGTTTAAGTTAGATATGCCAAAGATTCATGAAAATCTAATTATTTGAGATATTTGTACTTAGCCTATGTGTTGTCAATTATGAAAAAGGTCTATGAAGTCTGCTTGCTTGTTATTTGAGGCGAAATAGTTAAGATATACATATTTAGGGAGATGATTCAGACATTTCTTTGTTATCCCTTCTTACCATTCATTACCTACCTTGCAATAAATTGTATCCCTAGTCAACCCATTTGAGCCTAAAATAAGTTATTTCTTTGACACCCTATGATTCTCTTATGTACCATAAGCAGTAATTGAAAATTGGGATGAAGAAGAGTGAAAAAGAAATATCAAAAGAGAGTGAAAAATTGATGCACCCCAATGAAAAAAATATAAAAGCTTAAGTTTGGGAGTGCCTATGTGAATGTGTTTCATGCTCTCAAAAAGAGAAGAGGGGAATGATAGGTATGAACGGAAAAGAATACCAAAAAGAAGGACAAAATGGTTGAATGAGAAAAACGCTTATGATACGTAATTTGAGCCTAAAATGCCAACTTTTATCTACCCTTACCTAAGCCTACATTACAACCCTGAAAAGTCCTGAAGATCTGTAGAATGTATGTCTATGATTAGTGGAGAATAACAAGTAAACATGCCCATAGAACTAAATAAAATTGACATGCATAAGTTAGTGTTCATGTTTCCATTGAGTGCGATTGAAATGAATTTGCGAAATATCTGGCTTGAAATTCTAGATTGCTATATATGTTTCAGCATATTATCCAAACTGACATTCATGCTTTTCTAAGTAACCGTGTGCAGCTGCTTTATTTGAGTCTTTGAGTCTGTTTGTTTTTGTTTCTTTGATTTTGTCTTGATCTTTGCTCAAGGGCGAGCAAAGGTTAAGTTTAAGGGTATTTGTTATGTGTATTTTATATACACTTTTTAAGTCATTTTTAGTTAGTATTTTTCTTATTTTCGTTTAAATAAGCGAGGATTGTTTTTCTTTCTTTTGAGTCACAGCGGTTCAAAAAGACAAAATGGCGAAAATGAGCGAAAAGTGGGCAGAAAAGGTGGCTCCCGAAGCAAAAAAGATGAAAATTGACAGATCCGTACGAAAGCATTCAGGACCGCGGCGCTGAGAAGCAGGACCGCGGCGCCAGAAATCCTGAGAAGCCGCAGAACATTCGGCGCCACGGCGCTATAATGCAGGCCCCCGACGCCGACGCGGGAAAATCCGATCCGAGGCAAAATTGGCCAGGGGCGGAAGGGTCCAGGGCACACGATTTTTGCAGCATATTTAAACCCTTAGAAACAGATTTTAGGGGGAGGGGATACACAACACATCACAACCTTGGCGGCTACAATTGGAGACATTAGTTATAAGTATTTCTTTTTCTTTTCTCTATTTTAATTCAGTTCATGTTTGGATTTGTATTAGTTCTTAGCATGTCTATGGCTAGGAGTTAAACACTTTATTAGGGTTTCCTATTGAATTGCTTGAAACTCTTATTCATGAATTAATGCATTAGTTTGGTTTCTTCTTCACTTGATTAAGATTTATTCAATATTGGTATGAATGTTTGATAGTTAACTGATCACTAATTATCATAATCTATATGATTTCGAATCAAGAACCGAGAGGAGAGATTTGGATATGCTGTAATTGAATAGACATGGGTTAAAATCACGGACGAAAGTACCGCGATACTTGTGTAGCATTATAGATTATTGTTCTTCATCCTCCTATGTGGTAAAACCTATCACAGAAATATAGAAGATTTCTGCACTGGGGTTGAGCGATTATATATCTTAACCGGAATATAAGACAGTCTAGTTAACCGCTATCTTAACGTAGAAGAAGAAGTCATTCTAGTTGCATTAAGAATTGATAAGAGTGTATAGTTGAGGACATTGGAAGCTCTAATTCCTTCATAATTGATTAAACCTCAATAATTTAGTTTAATTCTTGAAATTACTCTACTAGTGTTAGATAAAAACCAAATCAACTTATAGTTTGCCAAATAGATAACCAAGAATAGATGTTCGATAATTAGAAACCAGTCTCTGAGGACGATATTCGGTCTTACCAGACTATATTACTTGTAACGATACGTACACTTGCGTGAGCAATTGGAAATTGGGCTAATAATCATCGTTAGTTTCCACGTTAATTTTGATGAATCCCAATTTCTATTTGCTAAGGTCAACAATCCTGTGCCTAGTTCGTATAATTTTTTGGATGATGGCGTCTCCCCATATATTATTCACTATTTTCGGACGCATCCCACACCCCAAATCTTCCAGTTGGCCCACTGTCTACTGGACCTACAAACTCGTCACCCATCACTGGTCCAGTTTCCGTCACTCGGCCAGCCACTGTTCTAGTTTTCGTAATTGGGCCAGTGGCTCAACCCAATACGAAAATTGTCCCGAGTTTACCCACTTCTCCAGTTTACCATTCTGGGCCAACAAACCCACTGCCTGCTGACATGTCTATCACGTGTCCCGATGTTTCCCAAAATTCACCCAATTCTCTCATGAGTCATCGACCAGTCACTCGTAGTCAACGAGGTATTTTTAAACCAAAAAGATATTTTAATTTACAGTCTAATGTTCTTAAATCACCCTTATCCCGTAATCATGTGTCTGTTTTAAATGACCCGAATTGGAAAATTGTTATGACCGATGAATATAATGCTCTCATTGATAATAAGACGTGGGAGTTGGTGCCCCCGTCCACCTGGTATTAATATTATTCGATCTATGTGATTTTTTGCTCATAAGGACAATGCTGACGGTTCGTTTGCAAGACATAAGACTCATCTTGTAGAGGATGGTAGGACTCAGCAGGTTGGTGTGGATTATGGTGAGACGTTTAGTCAGGTGGTCAAGTCGATTACCATTCATATTGTGCTCAGTCTGACTCTTTCAAAAACATGGCCTATCTATCAATTAGATGTGAAGAGTGCTTTCTTACATGGTTATCTCAATGAGACAATTTATATGCATCAGCCCATGAGATTTAGGAATTCCAAATATCCTCATTATATCTGTTTGTTGAAAAAGGCATTGTATGAGCTTAAGCAGTCTCCACGGGCGTGGTATAAGAAGTTTGCAGACTATGTTTTGACTATTGGATTCTCCCACAGCAGGTCTGATAATTCATTGTTTATATATCGTCGTGGTTCTTATATGGCTTACATAATGTTATATGTGGATGATATTATCTTGATTACCTCTTTTGATGCATTACGTCAGTCTATCATGACAATGCTCAGTTCTGAGTTTGCTATGAAAGACTTGGGACCCTTGAGTTACTTTTTGGGGATTGCTGTCACTCGTCATGCATGTGGGTTGTTCTTATCCCAAAGGAAGTATGCAACTGAGATCATTGAGGGTGTTGGGATGTCATCCTATACGTCCACTTCCACTCCGGTTGATACTAAACCCAAGTTGGTTGCTACGGCTGGTTCACCTTATGAGGATCTGACACGCTATCACAGTATTGCAGGGGGCCTTCAGTATCTTACATTTACGAGACCAGACATTACGTATGTCGTACAACAGGTGTGTTTGTTTAGGGGCCCTTCAGTATCTTACATTCACGAGACCAGACATTACGTATGACGTACAACAGGTGTGTTTGTTTATGCATGATCCCAGGGTTGAGCACATGAATGCGTTCAAACGTATTATTCGGTATATCCAGGGGACACTTGACTTTGGCTTACATTTATATCAATCATCGACATCTACACTTATCTCGTATACACATGCTGATTGGTGTGGCTGTCCGGACACCAGACGCTCTACGTCTGGCTATTGTATGTTTCTTGGTAATAACTTGGTCTCATGGTGTACGAAATGTCAGTCGACTTTGTCTCATTCCAGTGCAGAGGCTGAGCATCGAGGGATAGCTAATGTGGTCTCTGAATCACGTTGGTTATATAATTTTCTGTTAGAACTTCATTGTCCTATTCAGAAAGCGATCTTGGTTTATTGTGATAATGTTAGTGCTATCTACCTTTCTGGTAGCACAAACGCACTAAACATATCGAGATAGACATCCACTTTGTTCGTGAAAGGTTTCTCGTGGTCAAGTACGCGTCTGACATGTCCCTTCCAGGTATCAAATTGCAGACATCTTTACAAAGAGTCTTCCCTCAGTCTTTTTTGAAGATTTTAAAGACAGTCTCAACATACAAAGACCGTCCGCTATAATTGCGGGTGTGTATTAAATATAAGTGATATACACTTAATGTATATCACATATTTTATACATATTGCTCTTGGTTTTGTACAAATTTGGTTACATAATTTTGTACTTAGTTTAGTTAATATTTTACATTAATTAGTATTGTACACTTACCATTATTATAAGAGTCTTATACTACTAGGATAGGGTTTTGAGATTAGAATAAGAATATAATCTCCTATTATGAAAATTGTAACTTGTGTATATTCTCTTTCGTTAATGAAAATAATAAAGGGAATATAAACATGCAACAACCAAAGATGGGAGGAAATCAAGCTTTGGGAGGTTCGCCGGGATCTGCAAATACGACGGCAACCGGAATACTTTCACGATTGAGTAAACAGGAGTTTCCTCATTTCGATGGTAAGGAACTCAGAACTTGACTCTATAAAATCGAACAAATTTTCTCCCTTGATGAGATTATATTCTCACAAAGGATTAAAATAGCCTCGATTCACTTTGATGGTATTGCTATTGAGTGGCATCAAGCATATATACGCAGTCGATATCATTTACCTTACCCAAGCTAGGATGAGTATTTGTATGCATTAATCGACATATTTGGGGTTGAATTTGACGACCCCGTGTCTGAAATTAAGTTATTGAATCAAATAGGAAGTGTACAAGAGTATTAGGATAAGTTTGATAGATGTATGACTCTTACGACTGAATATGCTATCAGTTTATTTATTGATGGGCTGAACTGAAACTTGAATATAGAGATAATGTCAAATCCCACACACCAACCTCCTTACCACAAGCCTATTACCTAGCTAGACTCCAAGAATCTTCATACAATGCTCAACAAAAAAATTACAAAACTAACCTAAACTGTTACACCCCATAGTTCCAGGGTATGTATGTGAGGACGTACGTACGAGAATACGACAGTAATATTGGAAAGGAAGAAAGATGTGATTTTTTCGACGGAAAAGTTTCCGGGTTTTGTGAAGGAAAAAGGTTCGTTATTGGGAATTGGATTCCCAGATTTGGTATTTGGACTTCCTGGATTATATTAGAATTATGGAATTTTATTTCCGGACTTGGTCACGTGGGACCCACGGGAAAAATTTACGGTTTTGTGGGGCCCACTTTGTTTTCGAGATTTTCGATATTTTGGATATTTTCGGGAGATGAAATATTTTGGACGAGTAGGGGGGCGACATGTGTCACCCCCTTAGGTGGCCATGTGGGCCGAAATGGGTGGGACAAGTGGCTAGCCACTTGTCCATGCTTGGCTGAATAGCCTTGCCACTTGTCTCTTGATTTTGTTGGCCATGTGGTGGGTGGGACCCACACACACATGTCCCAATCTAGATCACACACTTTCTCACATCCTAGCCCTTGATTTCCCTATAAATACCCCCCCCCCCCTTTGTAGTGAAGACTTCATCCACACTTAGTTATTTTCAAAGCTTGAAAAATTACTCTCTCCCTTCTAGGTGCTCTCGGCCTTGGGCTGATTTGTGGAGCTAAAGTTGTCCAAAAATTCTTAAACTTTTAAGTGTTCTTCCTTAGGGTGTTAGGAAGATTGTGTACCAAGAGTTGAAAAAGATTTCACACCCTAGCCTTGAAACCTTGCCTTGGCCGAAGCTTGCCATAGTTTGAGCCTAAGTGTTCTTCACTTTTTGGAGTTGGATCTTGAAGAGGAGTTGGTTAGGAGCTTCTAAGGGTTGCTTGGAGCGGGTTGGAACGTAAGGATTTGGAGCTAAACGTTGCTCAGGATCGACTTATAAATCTTGGATAATTTTGGGCTTACCGAGGTATTGATCTTTATCCCCCTATTGTAATTGGAGATTACATGTTGTAGTAATATATAGTTGAGTATACTATATGTAGAATGATTATTGATAAGAATTGAACTGTATTTACATTGGACTGTATTTACAGTAGACTTGTAGTATTGTGGGGCAGAGTTGTACACGTCCGGTTAGACGTGTAACCCCCCCCCCCCCTAGAGTTGTTGGCTTGGTAGTAGGTCTTGATAGAAGTGTATATATATGTGGTTACAGGGGGAGGTGCTGCCGAATTTTCCGTAGAATATGGAACCTTGTACTTAGAAATGTTCTACGAAGAGATCTAGAAGTTGATAGACGTTTTGTGGCCTTTTTAGGTGGAAGTACTACGAGTAGCGTATTCTACTTGAAGGGTGGAAAAGGCTAGCAAGGGTATAGTACTTTGGAGCATTTTGCTATTTGTCGATAATCGTCGCGAGGTATGTGGACCTCTTCCTATCTTTTCTAGCATGATTGTTGTGAACTATGTAGTACGGTAGACGTACGTGTGCTAAACGAATTTTGGTTGGTTTAAAACATAAAGTGTTATAATAGCTTTATGGGAAGTTAGTTATAACGACTTTATGTAGGTAAAAGAATGGTTTGTTGTTTTTAAAAGATAAGAGACTTGACTTATATTTGACTTGATATGAAATGTGAAGAACTTTAATTGTGTTAAAAAGTGGTGAAACCTCATTCGTGAGAAATGAGTACTTTGTCTAAAGAAAAGGAAAATGAGTAAGTTATATTGATTTTGGAAAATGGGAATAAGTATCGAACAAGCCATTGCAGCGTTAATAAAGGAAAAAGTAACGACAATTAATTATATTAAAACAAGTAGAAACCTCTATCTGCATAGAAGCTAAGATAAGACAAAATTGTATTACATTTCTTAGATCATGGCTGCTTTAATAAGATCATTATAAACAAGTACAATTTTCTTAAATTCCAAAGTAAGGAACTTGATTTATAAAAGAGAGTGACTTGAGGAATTGAAGTGTTTTTGGTTTAAAAAGAAGGCATGGTTTTGTCTTAAATTGGTTTTAAAAGAAAGGCATGGTTTCGTCTTAAATTGGTTTAAAACATAAAGTGTTATAATAGCTTTATGGGAAGTTAGTTATAACGACTTTATGAAAACAAAAGAATGGTTTTATTATTGGATTTAAAAGGGTAACTTGTCTTTAAAAGGAGAAGTGATTTGGTTTAAAAAGAAGGCACGGTATTGTCTTGGTTTATTCAAAAAGAAGGTATGGAAATTGTTTTGGTTTACTTAAAATAATAGTCACTCTATTTTGATACTACGGGTATCGTGTGACCTTTGTAAAAGAAATGGATCTTTTGAAAGAATTTAATGTACGTAGTACTTTAGGGTTAAAACCCGGATTGTTGGCATAAAATGGGAGTACTTGAGTTTATATAAATGGTGAATCTATTTACATGTTAATGAAAGTCTAAGAGTATGTTGAACTTGCCTATGCTAGTTGTGATAGCCTTTGTTGTGCAAGTATTGTATTTCTATACCACCGCGTCTCTCGATGGAGGGCCGACTGACTTGTTGTGAACTTATTTGGACGTACCGGCTGTGACGGAGGATTCCACGGGTATGCTTCCATTATGATTGATCTTGGCCATGCTTATACGATGAGGGATGCCGGGGCATGCGGCCAGGATGCGGGTTAGATGCCCGCGCGTTTCATTACTCCATGGCCATGCTTATACGATGAGGGATTCCGGGGCATGCGACCATGTTATATTATTACTCCATGGGCTAGCTCCCCGTGAAGACATGTACCCACGATGAGGGATGCCGGGGGACATGTATATTGTTACTCCATGGGCTAGCTCCCCATGAAGACCTGCACCTACGATGAGGGATGCCGAGGGCACGTTATGGCCATGCTTATACGATGAGGGATTCCGGGGCATGCGGCCGAGTTATATATATGTATTGTATATGTGTACGCCGACAGTGAGGTAGAATGCCAGGGGCGTGTCACCTGGTTTTTATGTTACACCTACGGCTGCCGGCAGTGATGGAGGATTCCACGCGAGGTATATATATATGTATTGTATATGTACGCCGATCGTGAGGTAGGATGCCACGCGCCACACGAGTATGATTTATGTCATAGATCGCCGGATGAGGAAGGAATTCCACGGGCATGAGTGATGACTTTGAGGCGTGAGTCCCCGACTTGACATGACCGCTATATGTTGTGGTAATCGTAGTTTGGTTATCATACATGTCTCCCGCTTTATTTAGACTATTATGATTTCATTTACGTGATTTTCGCCACATACTTGGTACTGCCAGATCGACCTCCGGGGCCGCGTCATGCCGCAGTAGAGGTACACCGGTTGTTGATCCTCGCCATAGGATCACGGTTCAGCGTTTTGGGAAGCTCCGTTTCTCCGAGGCTTATCTTCGTATAGTCCTGTCATTGTAGGTACTTGTACATTCAGTGGTATGGCGGGGCCTGTCCCGTCATAGTTGTGGTTACATTCTTAGAGGTCTGTAGTACTGTTGTGGGCAGGGTTTGTAAAAGGATATAACTGTTCGGGTTTTATGTATATATACAGAAAGGTGACCGTTTTGGTTAGCCTATTTTCTTATATTTCATTGTTTCATGTCTTTGAGTTTTTATTTCCGCTGGTTTTTCTCTGATGTATTATCACTAGGGTGTCCGGTAAGGCACGATCGCCCGAGGTCGGGTCGTGACAAAAGTGGTATCAGAGCAGTTAATCATTGGAAAGTGTCTACAGACCGTATCTAGTAGAGTCTTGATTATCGGCGTGTTGTGCACCACACCTATAATCTGGAGGCTGCAGGATATTTAGGATTGGTTTCCATTCTTCTCACTCTGAGATCGTGCCTTAGAGCTGTGTTATAAGTTGGACTCCCTCGGACGTATTCGTATGTACCAGTTATGCCTCTACGCAAGGCAACCAGGGCCCAGAAGGGCAAGACAGCAGAGGGAGCTGCGAGTAGAACACAGAGGAGTACGAGGGCGCGGGCCCGGACATTACCTGAGATAGTACTTCAGACGGCGAATTTTATGACGCCGCTAGCCCCAGCAGAGTTTAGAGCAGCAGCAGTACCTACAGAGACCACGATACATGAGTCTCCAGTTCCACGGCCAGGAGCCGAGGATATGAGTTATAAGGAGATGGCCCAGTTACTAGCTAGGCTGGTGGCTAGGAATGAGGACAGACGAGAGTCGGAGGTTCCGGTAGTACCAGTAGTTCACCCTAGATCCGATAGTTTGAGACTTCGGGACTTCTTGAGTTGCAGTCCACCAGAGTTCTACGGATCGAGAACTGAGGAAGATCCTCAGGAGTTTATTCGACGATTCTGGATCATGAAAGTGATCAAGGCCTCGAGAGCAGTCGGTGATATTGGGTTCACATCGCCGCGCGTGATCGCACTCGATCGTTTGATTCATGGAACCGCCCCGGAGAGCATGCGCTTCCAGCTGGTTGGGACGAGTTCTCAGAGGTATTTCTTACACACTTCTTGCCCTCGCAGATGAGGAGAGCTCGGGCAGATAGATTTATGATGTTGAGGCAGAACGGGCGGACGGTTCGGGAATACGGTGTAGAGTTTGACTCATTGGCTCGTTATGCCCCCGCTTTAGTGGCAGACATGGAGGATAGAGTGCACCGTTATGTCACAGGACTGGATGATTATCTAGCAGAGAGTTGTACAGGAGTAGATCTTCAGCCGGGCATGGACATTGCCCGTATTACAGGCTTATGCACAGGGGATTGAGGAACGTAGAGACCGACGTAGGGACAAGGATCAGCATAAGAGGTCCAAGACAGCAGGGTCCTTGGGTAACTTTCGAGGCAGACAGCCTCAACAGCAGGCTAGGTCAACATTTCAGTCGACACAGAGTGCTCCTTCCCAGTCTTCTGGCAGGAGGTTTGACCGGGGTTTTCGGAGCGATCAGGGCTCGGTGGTCGCAGTTCACAGATGCTCAAGGGAAATAGCCACGGGAAGCCACCTTTACCTCGGTGTGGTCGCTGTGATAGATTCCATTTTGGGGAGTGTCGTACTACTTCGACAGCTTATTATGCTTGCGGCCAACAGGGCCATTTGGTGAGAGTTTGTCCGACCAGAGGTAGCACGGATGTAGAGACTCAGCCTTCGGGATCGGTGGCTGGTTCATCGCCTTCTATAGCTAGGCGCCCTGCAGGGCAGGATTTTGATTAGAGCGACAAAGGGAAAGTGAGGCAGTAGTTACAGAGATATATTTAGCCCTTAAGAGACTTGTATATGTTGTTATGATGGATACATGTTGAGTGCTAGGTACAGATATCATTGTGTAATTTGTGATTTAGAAAACATGGGTAGTTTAAAAGGTAAGTATGGGGGCATGGAAGGTATGAACCTTAGAATATTACACGTTGAGACCTTAGATGTAAGGCCGTCTTGAGAAAAAGATTTTGCGGGTAATCTTTGTCGGAATGCATTATATACATAGGGTGTATTAGTGTGATAAATCCATGGGTTGTGTGAGAGGGAAGTGATAGCTTTCATGACTTGAATAGGTAAGATTGTTCCGGATCGGGGAACAAGAGTTTGGCGCGATAGCGGGTCGGGTTGAGGCCAGATCGCGGGTCAACCCGCAGCCCGGAATGAGGTGGGGTCAGTTCGAGGTGATCCCATCAGGTGGTAGGGTCACAAGGGTGCTAGGCCCAAGTTTAGGTAACCATCGTATGAGTTCGTGGATGTGTTCGACCAGAATCGGATCGTGAAGGCCGGGAATAGCCTTAAAGGAATTTAAGGCTAGTAAGATGACCAAGTTTGGAAGTAGTGACTCCAAGGTTTTGTAAACTGAAGCGATGACTGGAGTATGGTACGTGTACTAGAAAGATTTCGGGTGTACGAGAAGGGTACGACGAGTAAGGAAAGAAGTGAACATGTGTTAAGAGATCGGAAGTGACCATTTCTTTTGTGAAGTGAAGATGTGAAGGGAGTATCCTTTAGACCTTGGGTGGGAGCTTTTTTGTGATGTTAGAGGTGATTCCTCGTTGGCTTGGATTGAGTTTTGCGCGTATGTTATACTATGTCCATTGGTGGCATAATTGGTTTCGTAAGTATAGTAGTGAAGAATATACCGGCGCATGTACGTTTGGAGACTTAGAAGGAACATTCGGGACGAATGTTTCTAAGGGGGGAAGAAAGTTACACCCCGTAGTTCCAGGATATGTATGTGAGGACGTACGTACGAGAATACGACAGTAATATTGGAAAGGAAGAAAGATGTGATTTTTTCGACGGAAAAGTTTCAGGATTTTGTGAAGGAAAAAGGTTCGTTATTGGGAATTGGATTCCCATATTTGGTATTTGGACTTCCTGGATTATATTAGAATTATGGAATTTTATTTCCGGAATTGGTCACGTGGGACCCACGGGAAAAATTTACGGTTTTGTGGGGCCCACTTTGTTTTCGAGATTTTCGATATTTTGGATATTTTCGGGAGATGAAATATTTTGGACGAGTAGGGGGCGACACGTTTCACCCCATTAGGTGGCCATGTGGGCTGAAATGGGTGGGACAAGTGGCTAGTCACTTGTCCATGCTTGGCCGAATAGCCTTGCCACTTGTCTCTTGATTTTGTTGGCCATGTGGTGGGTGGGACCCACACACACATGTCCCAATCTAGACCACACACTTGCTCACATCCTAGCCCTTGATTTCCCTATAAATACCCCCCCCCCCCCCTTTGTAGTGAAGACTTCATCCACACTTAGTTATTTCCAAAGCTTGAAAAATTACTCTCTCCCTTCTAGGTGCTCTCGGCCTTGGGCTGATTTTTGGAGCTAAAGTTGTCCAAAAATTCTTAAACTTTTAAGTGTTCTTCCTTAGGGTGTTAGGAAGATTGTGTACCAAGAGTTGGAAAAGATTTCACACCCCTAGCCTTGAAACCTTGCCTTGGTCGAAACTTGCCATAGTTTGAGCCTAAGTGTTCTTCACTTTTTGGAGTTGGATCTTGAAGAGGAGTTGGTTAGGAGCTTATAAGGGTTGCTTGGAGCGGGTTGGAACGTAAGGATTTAGAGCTAAACGTTGCTCAGGATCGACTTATAAATCTTGGATAATTTTGGGCTTACCGAGGTATTGATTTTTATCCCCCTATTGTAATTGGAGATTACATGTTGTAGTAATATATAGTTGAGTATACTATATGTAGAATGATTATTGATAAGAATTGAACTGTATTTACAGTAGACTTGTAGTATTGTGGGGCAGAGTTGTACACGTCCGGTTAGACGTGTAACCCCCCCCCCCCCCCCCTTGGAGTTGTTGGCTTGGTAGAAGGTCTTGATAGAAGTGTATATATATGTGGTTACAGGGGGAGGTGCTGTCGAATTTTCCGTAGAATATGGAACCTTGTACTTAGAAATGTTCTACGAAGAGATCTAGAAGTTGATAGACGTTTTGTGGCCTTTTTAGGTGGAAGTACTACGAGTAGCGTATTCTACTTGAAGGGTGGAAAAGGCTAGCAAGGGTATAGTACTTTGGAGCATTTTGCTATTTGTCGATAATCGTCGCGAGGTATGTGAACCTCTTCCTATCTTTTCTAGCATGATTGTTGTGAACTATGTAGTACGGTAGACGTACGTGTGCTAAACGAATTTTGGTTGGTTTAAAACATAAAGTGTTATAATAGCTTTATGGGAAGTTAGTTATAACGACTTTATGTAGGTAAAAGAATGGTTTGTTGTTTTTAAAAGATAAGAGACTTGACTTATATTTGACTTGATATGAAATGTGAAGAACTTTAATTGTGTTAAAAAGTGGTGAAACCTCATTCGTGAGAATGAGTACTTTGTCTAAAGAAAAGGAAAAGGAGTAAGTTATATTGATTTCAGAAAATGGGAATAAGTATCGAACAAGCCATTGCAGCGTTAATAAAGGAAAAAGTAACGACAATTAATTATATTAAAACAAGTAGAAACCTCCATCTACATAGAAGCTAAGATAAGACAAAATTGTATTACATTTCCTAGATCATGACTGCTTTAATAAGATCATTATAAACAAGTACAATTTTCTTAAATTCCAAAGTAAGGAACTTGATTTATAAAAGAGAGAGACTTGAGGAATTGAAGTGTTTTTGGTTTAAAAAGAAGGCATGGTTTTGTCTTAAATTGGTTTAAAAAGAAAGGCATTGTTTCGTCTTAAATTGGTTTAAAACATAAAGTGTTATAATAGCTTTATGGGAAGTTAGTTATAACGACTTTATGAAAACAAAAGAATGGTTTTATTATTGGATTTAAAAGGGTAACTTGGCTTTAAAAGGAGAAGTGATTTGGTTTAAAAAGAAGGCACGATATTGTCTTGGTTTATTCAAAAAGAAGGTATGGAAATTGTTTTGGTTTACTTAAAATAATAGTCACTCTATTTTGATACTACGGGTATCGTGTGACCTTTGTAAAAGAAATGGATCTTTTGAAAGAATTTAATGTACGTAGTACTTTAGGGTTAAAACCCGGATTGTTGGCATAAAATGGGAGTACTTGAGTTTATATAGATGGTGAATCTATTTACATGTTAATGAAAGTCTAAGAGTATGTTGAACTTGCCTATGCTAGTTGTGATAGCCTTTGTTGTGCAGGTATTGTATTTCTATACCACCGCGTCTCTCGATGGAGGGTCGGCTTACTTGTTGTGAACTTATTTGGACGTACCGGCTGTGACGGAGGATTCCACGGGTATGCTTCCATTATGATTGATCTTGGCCATGCTTATACGATGAGGGATGCCGGGGCATGCGGCCAGGATGCGGGTTAGATGCCCGCGCGTTTCATTACTCAATGGTCATGCTTATACGATGAGGGATTCCGGGGCATGCGACCATGTTATATTATTACTCCATGGGCTAGCTCCCCGTGAAGACATGTACCCACGATGAGGGATGTCGGGGGACATGTATATTGTTACTCCATGGGCTAGCTCCCCATGAAGACCTGCACCTACGATGAGGGATGCCGAGGGCACGTTATGGCCATGCTTATACGATGAGGGATTCCGGGGCATGCGGCCGAGTATATATATATATATATATATATATATATATTGTATATGTGTACGCCGACAGTGAGGTAGGATGCCACGGGCGTGTCACCTGGTTTTTATGTTACACCTACCGCTGCCGGCAGTGATGGAGGATTCCACAGGCAGGAGGTATATATATATGTATTGTATATGTGTACGCCGACAGTGAGGTAGGATGCCACTGGCGCGTCACATGAGTATGATTTATATCATATAATGCCGACAGTGAGGAAGGAATTTCACGGGCATGAGTGATGACTTTGTGGGCGTGAGTCCATGACTTGACATGACCGCTTATATATTGTGTACTGTAGTTTGGTTATCATACATGTATCCTGCTTTATTTAGACTATTATGATTTCATTTACAGTATTTTCAGTTTCACATACTTGGTACCTGTTGTACTGACCTCCTTCGGGAGGCTGCATTCATGCCGCATGTAGAGGTACACCGGTTGTTGATCCTCGCTCATAGGATCACAGTTCAGCGTTTTGGGAAGCTCCGTTTCTCCGGAGGCTTATCTTTGGTATAGTCCCCTGTCATTGTAGGTACTTGTACATTCAGGGGTATGGCGGGGCCCTGTCCCGTCATAGTTGTGGTTACATTCTTAGAGGTCTGTAGTACTGTTGTGGGCAGGGTTTGTAAAAGGATATAACTGTTCGGGTTTTATGTATATATATAGAAAGGTGACCGTTTTGGTTAGCATGTTTTCTTATATTTCATTGTTTCATGTCTTTGAGTTTTTATTTCCGCTGGTTTTTCTCTGATGTATTATCACTAGGGTTCCCGGGGTAAGGCATCAGTCGCGGGCCCGAGGTCGGGTCGTGACATAAACACCTCATTCTCTTCTACATCACCAAAAAATACCTCCATATTACCATACTCCCACACCAAACAACCACCAAAAAAATTCCCACTAATCAATAACCAATGGAACAAGAATGTCAATCCTGGTACCAGAACTAGGGGAAGAAGGCTAACCACTGAAGAGATGAATGAAAAGAGACTCAAGGGTCGTTGTTACTTTTGTGAGGATAAATATTTCCCTGGTCATAAGTGCAAAAACAACAGACAACTATATTTATTAGAAATGGAGGGAGTTCAAGAGAATGGAGAGCAACAAAATTGAAGATGTTGGAGAAGGGTGATCAAGAAGGGGAGATTGTGGAAGTAGGTGAAAATAAAGAGGTGACTATCTCTTTGAATGATGTGACAGGATTCCAAATATTGAAACACTGATAAGGGCCCGTTTGGTACAACTTATTAAAAATAGCTTTTAGAAGTAGAACTTTTAGGAGTAGAGTTTTTCAAGTAGAACTTTTTATCAAAAAGTGGTTAGGTGTTTGGTTGCCAATAAAAAAAGTGTTTTTGTATAAAAACAAAAAAAGTAGAAAGCCAAAATAAGCTCTATTCAAGAAGCCTAAATTTTGAGTTTCTTCCAAAAGTGCTTTTGGAATCCAAAAACACTTTTGGATTTGTCAACCAAACACTCCGATTAAAGGCCAAAAGTGCTTTTGGCTCTCCAAAAGTGTTTTTGGCCTGTAAAAAAGCCATACCAAACCGAAACTAAGTGAAAAAGTCAAATATTTACACTAAATGTGGTGTAAATATTGCTTATTTAATAAACTATTATATAGATACACATATGTGGGTTCATTTCATTTGTTTGATAAATTATGTTGTGGTTATTAACATGGTATCAAAGTCATTAAAAGAGGATCGGGATATCATTGAGTCGAGCAAGCAATTGAAGATCGGGGAATACCTCATTGAAGCTTTGAGTTATTTCCGACTCAAATCGAGGATAATCAGGTACACGCAATTTCATTTTCACTTAATAATTGAAGTTTAGTAGTTGTAAATCAATTCTCGACTTGGTTTATGTGAGGTATTGTGTCGTTTTTTGAATTCGATCTACTGACAGATCGATCTAGGTATAGTTGTTATCAACATCAATTTGTCTGTTGTCATTTTTTGCTGTCATTGATTGAACCTGTTGTTAATCGTTCGATGTAGAATACTTTACAAAATGCACCAGTTGTTACAGACGAGGTTTCGAATATGAATTCAAACATAGTGGATCACAATCATCCATTATTTTGATCTCATCTGATACTCCTGAAGTTGTTCATGTCGAGATTCAGTTAACAGGAATGGAAAATTACACACTATGGAGTCGCGCAATGAAACTGAATGTATTGACGAAGAATAAGATTAATTTGGCACAGTGAAGAGAGACATGTATGATGGTAATTTGATGAAGCAATGGGATCGTTGCAATGCGATGGTGATATCATGGATTATGAAAAATGTGAGTAGAAATTTACTGAGTGGAATTTTGTACAGATCTACTGCTCTTGCAGTTTGGAAGGATCTGAAGGAACGATTTGACAAAATTGATATGTCTCCAGTATATCAACTGAAGATCAACTGAAGGAACTTGCTATGCTGCAACAAAGAGTATCACATGTGGCTAGTTATTATTCCAGAATGAAGGATCTATGAGATGAAATCTGCTCAATTATTCCTCCACCTACATGTGATTGTGACAGTCCTCGAGCATATATAGATCACCTTGCTAATCAGAAATTATTAGAATTTCTAATGGGATTAAATTATGGCTATAACCAGGAAAGAATCCACATTCTGTTACTATCACCTACACCTAGTGTTAATCAAGCATATGCTATGATTGCACAAGATGAAAGTCAAAAATCAATTACCGGAGGCACTGAATCAAGATAGTTTATGGCTATGTATGGTAAGACAACTCAGTACAGAAGAGAATGCCCAATCAGTTAACATTCTGTGATTACTGCCAAATGAAAGGACACAACAGAGAGACATGTTACAAGTTGATGTTCAGTGAACATTGCAAGAATAAGGGACATGTTAAGTATAATTGTTATAGGATCATTGGATATCCAACAGATTTCAAAGGGAAAAGGAAGGTGAATGTTGCAGTGGTAGGAACTCAAACTGGTATGTGTGACAATTCTCATTGGCATGGTGGTGTAGCTGCTAATCATGAACACAGTGGAAGTATGAAGCAACTGTCTAAGGACCAACATGATCATCTCCAAAACAGATTGTCTTCATGCACTCCAGATAAGTATGAAAGGGTGATCCAGGTACTTGAACAGCAGGAAGAAGAGTGTGATCTTCACAACATTAACAAGACAGCAGTAGCCAAGGCTTACATGGCAGGTAACTTTGTATCTCATAAGAATAAAGGTAACATCAATTCAGAACGAATAGTTGACACAGGGGCAACTAATCACATGGTTAGTGATAAAAACATAATTGAGAAAAGAGATAAAGATAGTGCAGGACAAGTACAACTACATACAGGTGATGTAGCTGAGATTATACAAGCAGGAATTTGTAGGTTAAAGAATGGTGACCTTATTGAGCATGTGTTATCTGTCCCCACATTTAAATTTAATCTGCTCTCAGTGTCAAAGTTAACCAGAGAATTGAATTGTTGTGCAAGGTTTTCCCTGATTTCTTTGTCCTGCAGGATCTGTTTACTGGGAAGATCAAGGAGATTGGTAGAGAAGTTGATGGGCTATACATACTGGAGTCAGGAAGAAACTACAAAGAAGTAATAAAGGCACATACATATGCATCAACTGTAATTTCTAAAGATGAACTGGAAGCAGAGCTTTGACACAGAAGAATGAGTCATGTCCCATTAAGTATGCTCAGGAAAATTGTTGTTTTTTGGAACAAATCAGATTTCTCAATAATACATTCTGATGTTTGTCCATTAGATAGACAAACAAGGAAGTCCTTCCCTGATAGTCTTAGCAAAACTGATTATACTTTTCTACTCTTGCACCTAGATGTATGAGGACCTTATAAAGTGCCATCTTACAATAACATGAGATATTTCCTTACTGTGGTGGATGATTATACTAGATGAACATGAGTTTTCTTGATGCATGTTAAGTCTGATGTGATAACTATTCTTAGAAACTTATTTGTGCAGATCAGAACACAATTTGATTTAACTATCAAATGTGTTAGAACAAATAATGGAACATAATTTCTTAATTTTGCATGTTTTGATCTCTTTAAACAATTAGGGATCATACATCAGAAATCTTGTCCTTATACTCACAACAAAATGGAGTAGTAGAAATGTTATACCCCGTAGTTTCAGGGTATGTATACGAGGACGTACGTACGAGAATACGACATTGAAATTGGAAAGGAAGAACGAGGTGATTTTTTCCACGGAAAAGTTTCCGGTTTTTGTGAAGGAAAAAGGTTCGTTAATGGGAATTGGATTCCCAGATTTGGTATTCGGACTTCTTGGAATATTAGAGAATTATGGAATTTTATTTTCGGAAATGGAATGGTCACGTGGGGCCCACGGGAGAAAATTTACGGTTTTGTGGGGCCCACTTTGTTTTCGAGATTTTGGCCATTGTGGATATTTTTCGGAAGATGAAATATTTTGGACGTGTAGGAGGGCGACACGTGTCACCCCCCCTAGTTGGCTTGGACGATTTCACTTTGTGCACAACACCCGTTTAGAGTCGTTTTCCGACGAAACGTTTTAAAAGAATAGCGTAGGATAAATTGCGGCGATGTCATGTGTAATTTTTGCGGATTTTTCCGAGAGAAACATTTGGACCAACGAGAGGGCGACACTTGTCACCCTCTCATTGGTGGACTTGTCACGGCAATAGGGCCGAATGGATGGCCATCTTTGTCTTGTAGTTGGTAGGATATTTTGTGTGCAAGTTGGCCAAGGACACTTGCCCTAATCTTGACCTTACACTTGCCTTGCACTTGGCACCATCTTGGCCATTGGTTGGCCATGTCTTGACCTATAAATACCCCCCTTGTTGAAGAGTTATTTCATCCTAAATTGAGCAATCTTTCTAAGTCTCAAATCCCTCCCTCTCCCTCTTGTTGTTTTCGTCCAAACACACCCCTCCCCGTTGAGAAGCTCTAGCCGAGAGCAACCCCCCCTAGCCTAGCCGAAACCTACCCCCCCTCCCTTGGTTAAAAAGTTGCCTTCTAGTATTGTTATAATGCCCAAAATACCCTAGCCCAAATCCCTTAGTCCTTAGTAGAAGTTGTGAAGAACTTCTAAGGTTTTCTTGGAGCTACCGGAGCGCACAACTTAGGAGCTAAACCTTGCTCAGGCGCGACTTTTATCTAGGATATTATTGGGCTTACCGAGGTAAATAACCTTATCCTCCTTTTGTAATTAGAATATACATACTGTAGAAGTATAGGAATAAGTATAAATACTTAGAAGGATATTAAAGAATAGAATTGAACTGTTATCACAGTAGAAGGGTTTAAAAGAAGAATAATAGAACTGTACTTACATAGGACTGTTTTCACAGTAGACTTGAGTAGCTCACCGGGTAGGGAAGTGCTGCCCAAATGTCCATAGAATAACGAACCCTCTGCTTAGAGCTTTGTACAGTACAGTCTAGACGTTGATAGACGTATTTGACTGTTATAGGTCGATTCTCTGCGCACGACATATTCAACTTGGCAGGTGGATTTCGCCGAGAAGGTATGTGATTCTTCCTATCCTCTTGAGCATGATATTTTAAAGAATATGTATATAGTACGGTAGACGTACGTATGTTAACTGAATAATAATTATGGCAATGTCTTCGGACTTAAGCCTGAATAATAATTACGGCAATGTCTTCGGACTTAAGCCTGAATAATAATTACGGCAATGTCTTCTGACTTAAGCCTGAATAAAAAGAATCTGAAGAAGTTCAAAAGAATTAAGAAACTTTTTTTTTGAAAGAAGAGTAACACTTGGTTTTAAAAGCTTAAGAGTTATACTAGCTTTATGGGAAGTTAGGTATAACGGCTTAAGAGTGATAAAAAGAACGATTTATTGATTTAAGGAAATAAGAGACTTGACTTATTATACTAATATGAATTTTGTTAAAAAGTGTGAAACTTCATTCGTGAGTAAATAGTATTTTTGGTTTTCAAAAGGAATGATGTTTTACCGATCAGAATAAATGTCGAACAAACCACAGCAGCGCTAATAAGGGAAATATTGTGACTAATAAGTATTATTAAAACCAGTAGAAACTTCCATCTGCATAGGAGCTAAGATGAGACAAAATGATATTACATTTACTAGATCATGGCTGCTGTAATAAGATTGTTACGAATAATAATAACCTACTCACACTTAGGGTATATGTTTCTCAAATTGTTTTAAAGGATTAAAGCTATGAACTACGAAACCTTCGAAAATGAGAAACTTGAGTAATTGAAATTAGGCAAACTTAAGCGTTGGGAAAAGAATGTTGTTACTTGATTTTACAAAGAGAAATGTTTTGATTTACTTCAAAAGATAATCACTTTATTTTTATACTACGGGTATTGTGTGACTTTTGTGAAAGAAACGGATCTTTTAAAAGAGTAATACATAAAGTACTTTGGGGCTAAAACCCCGAACTTGTTAGCATAATGTAGAAAGTACCTTGTGTGAATAACTTGATTGTATTGATTTGTGATAGTCTTGTAATACTTTCTTGTTGACTTGATAAGTAAACATGTTAGGATCTACGTGAGTTAGTATCTTGTGATGTTTGTGTAGAGGGTTTTCCTTATTATGCTTAGATTGTTTAAACGATGAAACCGTCATGTTGATATTATATCACTCATGATTAGGGGTTAAGCCGCCTCCGATGCGGGGTAGACTCAAAGTGGTCTAGTGACCTATGATTCGAGAATACCTTATGCAGTCTGCATGGCCTATCGCGAGCTACGGGAGTTCGAGTTAGTACGCGCCCCTTGTGGTCATGCGGTCTTTGTGGCTATGCGGACGACGAGTCCAGACGCCGGGGAGTAGCTACCCTCGATGCGGGAATACCTCATGCGGGCCATCGAGTGGCCCGTGCGCGAGCTACGGAAAGTTTCGGGGCTGACGCGCACATTAGATATCTGCGAGGCGAGTGGCGGCTTTGATCATGTGATGCAGACAGATCTCATGATACGATTTACGCCTTGCAGCATCTTGGGGTTTTTAGTAGTCGGCTATGCCTCGCATACTTACCCCGCACGGTTTTATGATGACTTTGAGGCGTGAGTCACGACTTGACATATCGTTTATTTATTGTGAATTGTAGTTTTGGTTATCATACATGTCTCCGCTTTATATAGACTACTATGATTTCATTTACTGATTTTCGGTTCACATACTTGGTACTGTTGTCTTCGACCTCCGGGCTGCGTTCATGCCGCAGTAAAGGTACTCCTACCGTTGATCCCGTTCTTAGGATCACCATTTCGCTGGAAAGCTCCGTTTCTCCTAAGCTTAGCATTTTGGTAGGATCCTGTCGTTGTAGATATTTGTATTCAGGGTATGGCGGCCCCGTCCCGCCATTGTTGTTTTAAACTCTTAGAGGTGCGTAGACTGTTGTAAGGTTGGGATGTAACTGTTCATTTTGGGGTACTTATATACATATATGCCGAAAGACAACTTTTTTCCCAGAAACTGTGTCTTATTTATACTGTTTCATATTTTGGTTGTTTTATTTTCCACGATTTCTCCGATGTATGACTACTTGGGTGCGGGTAGGCACGACCACGCCCCGAACGGGTCGTGACAAAAGTGGTATCGAGCGATTAATCCTCGGAAAGTGTCTACGCACCGTATCTAGTAGAGTCTTGATTATCGTGTTGTGCACCACACCAATAATCGGGAGGCTATAGGATATTTAGGATTGGTTTCCATTCTTCTCACTCGAGATCGTGCTTTAGAGTCGTGTTATAAGTTGGACCTCTAACGTATTCCTTTCCTTACCGATTATGCCTCCACGCCAGTAACTCGCCCAGATGGCAAGGCAAAGGAGTCGCGAAGAGTACTGTGAGATTTAGAAGGGCACAGGCCCAATCATCACTGGGTGATGCTTCATGCGGGAGTTCGAGG
The DNA here is from genome assembly GCA_029844215.1 of Przewalskia tangutica. Lineage (NCBI taxonomy): Eukaryota > Viridiplantae > Streptophyta > Magnoliopsida > Solanales > Solanaceae > Przewalskia > Przewalskia tangutica. The sequence continues at coordinate 48,230,144 of CM056724.1, read as the reverse complement.
CGTCGCCACAGCGGCAGAGTTTGGCACGAGGCAGCGCTCATCGCGCCATGACATCTGGACCTTCGCCCACGACTTGGAGCGAAAATATGGATTGGAAGGAGACGGCCTGTTACTAGCAAGGGACTTGGCGGCCAAAGAGTATTTTATGTACCGGATACCAAGGATATTGATGCTTATCTAAAGAAGGGTTGTGAGGGAGTAGCTCTTCAGTCAGGGACGAGCCAGGCTTACGTTCAGGATTATGTGCAGCGGGCTGAGAGAGGTAGAGATCGACAGATTAAACAAGATCGCGAAGAGGCCCGCTTGCGAGATCATTTGGTAACTCTCGAGGCGAACCGCCTCACAGCAGACAGACATGCGCCTCCGCAAAGGCAGAGTGTCCTCCACGTGGTTGATTTTTCCTCGTGTTCACGCAGTGTGCGGCGTCATCCCGGAAGTGCCGCTTTTTATCGGTGCTTGTTTTTATCATGGCGTCAGGCCATATGGCGAGGGAATATTCTATGAGGAAGGATACAAGTAGGAAGACTCAGCCTACCAGATCAGTTGTGGATGCAGTGGTTCGGAGAGGAGGGGGTGTTAGCCAGGGGAGGCCACCCCCACCTCGGTGTGGCCGTTGTGGTCGATGTCATCGTGGGGAGTGTCGTGCTTCTGCGACAGCTTGTTTTGTTTGACAGCAGGCCATTTTATGAGAAATTGTCCAACGAGTTGGCGGGGATGTAGGGACTCAGCCTTCGTGGTCAGTGGATAGTTCATCACCTTCCCCAGCTATGCGCCCAGCAGGGCGGGATTGACTAGACGACCTAGGGGAAGTGCCGCGTAGATACAGGTATATCCTTAACCCTTTAGAGATTTATATGTATAGTAAGATGCGAATATCTTAAAGTATTGTTTTCGGTTAGCATGGTGTTAGTGTGATTAGAATTGTTGATTAATTAACCGGGTAAGATTGGGGGACAGAGAGTGGGAGCCTTAGAATATTACGTAGAAGACCTTAGAGGCGAGGCCATCTTTGGTAAAAGAATTATTTCGTGTTTGACCCTTATCGAAGTGCATAGTATACGTGAGATATTTTTTTTATGGGATGAATCCCTGAGTGTTGTGAAACGAAAGAGGATGGTTGAGCTTAGAAGACCGCTAGGTTTTCGTAACGTGATTGGTGAGATTGTTCCGGATCGGGGAGCTAGTGTTTTGCGCGTTGCCGGGTCGGGTTGAGGCCGTGTTGCGGGTCGACCCACGCCCTGTTTGGTGATGGGGTCAGTTTGTGGTGGTCCCGCTTTGTGTTAGGGTCACGAGGGTGTTAGGCCCAGGTTTAGTTAACCATTGTACGAGTTCGTGGATGTGTTCGACCAGTAGTCGGGCCGATGGGGTCAACCCGTCTTATCTTTTAGTCAAACCGTGTACTCGGTAGTAAGTTGCGAGATGATTATTTCAAGAAGGTTGTAAGGCTACACGGGGTGCCTACCTTCACCTTATGGCTGACAGGGGAGTCCAAGCTACGACTGTTTCTTTTCTGGAAGAGTTACCAGGCAAGGTTAGGAACTCAGGTGAATCTCAGTGTCGCATTCACCCTCGGGCTAGTGGTTGGATTTCGGGATTAGCTGTAAGGACTCTTCGCCTCTTGTTGAGTATGTATTATATAGCTACCATTTCAGTATTCGGGTGTCGCCGTTTGGAGCCTTTTTATAAGCACGAGTGTAAGATTTCCGATCGACTGATTCGATGTAAGCAAGGTGCAGATAGTTGGTTCGTACTTGTTCAGAAGGGCGTGGATAGGGTGGAGCTTATCCAGAAGAGGTCATTGGCAGCTCAGAGTCAGTGGGAAGCAGTACCAGAAACATGGTAAGTGATAAGGAAGAGTTCGAGTGTACGAGAAGGGTACGACGAGTAAGGCAAAGTGACAAAAGTGGTATGGGAAGAAGCGAGCATGTATTACAGGCATAGGTGTGATCATTTCGTTTGTAAAGAGTAGGTGCGAAGGGAGTATCTTTTTAGACCTCTAGTAGGAGCTTTCGTGATAGAGGTGATTCCTCGTGGACTTGGAGATAAGTAGGTGCGTTTGTTGTGTTGTGGCCAGGTGTGGCATGGATGTTTCCGTAAGTATAGCGAAGGACTATCTTGGCGCCGCTTGTTTGATACCTAGAAGGAACATTCGACGAATGTTTCGGCGAGGAGAATGTTATACCCCGTAGTTTCAGGGTATGTATGCGAGGACGTACGTACGAGAATACGACATTGAAATTGGAAAGGAAGAACGAGGTGATTTTTCCACGGAAAAGTTTCCGGTTTTTGTGAAGGAAAAAGGTTCGTTAATGGGAATTGGATTCCCAGATTTGGTATTCGGACTTCTTGGAATATTAGAGAATTATGGAATTTTATTTTCGGAAATGGAATGGTCACGTGGGGCCCACGGGAGAAAATTTACTGATTTTGTGGCCCACTTTGTTTTCGAGATTTTGGCCATTGTGGATATTTTCGGAAGATGAAATATTTTGGACGTGTAGGAGGGCGACACGTGTCACCCCCCCCCCTAGTTGGCTTGGACGATTTCACTTTGTGCACAACACCCGTTTAGAGTCGTTTTCCGACGAAACGTTTTACAAGACTCGCGTAGGATAAATTCCGGCTATGTCATTTCTAATTTTTGCGGATTTTTCCGAGAGACGAAACACTTTGGACCAACGAGAGGGCGACACTTGTCACCCTCTCATTGGTGGACTTGTCACGGCAATAGGGCCGAATGGATGGCCATCTTTGTCTTGTAGTTGGTAGGATATTTTGTGTGCAAGTTGGCCAAGGACACTTGCCCTAATCTTGACCTTACACTTGCCTTGCACTTGGCACCATCTTGGCCATTGGTTGGCCATGTCTTGACCTATAAATACCCCCCTTGTTGAAGAGTTATTTCATCCTAAATTGAGCAATCTTTCTAAGTCTCAAATCCTCCCTCTCCTCTCTTGTTGTTTCGTCCAAACACACCCTCCCTTTGAGAAGCTCTGGCGAGAGCAAACCCCTAGCCTAGCAGAAACCTACCCCCTCCCTTGGTTAAAAAGTTGCCTTCTAGTATTGTTATAATGCCCAAAATACCACAGCCCAAATCCCTTAGTCCTTAGTAGAAGTTGTGAAGAACTTCTAAGGTTTTCGAGCTCTGAGCGCACAACTTAGAGCTAAACCTTGCTCAAAGCGACTTTTATCTAGGATATTATTGGGCTTACCGAGGTAAATAACCTTATCCTCCTTTTGTAATTAGAATATACATCTTGTAGAAGTATAGGAATAAGTATAAATACTTAGAAGGATATTAAAGAATAGAATTGAATCGTTATCACGGTAGAAGGGTTTAAAGAAGAATAATAGAATCAGACTTACATACGATCGTTTTCACAAGAGACTTGAGTAGCTCACCGGGTAGGGAAGTGCTGCCCAAATGTCCATAGAATAACGAACCCTCCGCTAGAGCTTTGTACGATCTGATCAGACGTTGATAGACGTATTTGACTGTTATAGGTCGATTCTCTGCGCACGACATATTCAACTTGGCAGGTGGATTTCGCCGAGAAGGTATGTGATTCTTCCTATCCTCTTGAGCATGATATTTTAAAGAATATGTATATAGTACGGTAGACGACGCGTGTGTTAACCGAATAATAATTACGGCAATGTCTTCGGACTTAAGCCTGAATAATAATTACGGCAATGTCTTCGGACTTAAGCCTGAATAATAATTACGGCAATGTCTTCTGACTTAAGCCTGAATAAAAAGAATCTGAAGAAGTTCAAAAGAATTAAGAAACTTTTTTTGAAAGAAGAGTAACACTTGGTTTTAAAAGCTTAAGAGTTATACTAGCTTTATGGGAAGTTAGGTATAACGGCAAGAGTGATAAAAGAACGATTTATTGATTTAAGGAAATAAGAGACTTGACTTATTATACTAATATGAATTTTGTTAAAAAGTGTGAAACCTCATTCGTGAGTAAATAGTATTTTGGTTTTCAAAAGGAATGATGTTTTACCGATCGGAATAAATGTCGAACAAACCACAAAGGCTTAATAAGGAAATATTGTGACTAATAAGTATTATTAAAACCAAGAGAAACTTCCATCTGCATAGGAGCTAAGATGAGACAAAATGGTATTACATTTACTAGATCATGGTCTTTGTAATAAGATTGTTACGAATAATAATAACCTACTCACACTTAGGTATATGTTTCTCAAATTGTTTTAAAGGATTAAAGCTATGAACTACGAAACCTTTCAAAATGAGAAACTTGAGTAATTGAAATTAGGCAAACTTAAGCGTTGGGAAAAGAATGTTGTTACTTGATTTTACAAAGAGAAATGTTTTGATTTACTTCAAAAGATAATCACTTTATTTTTATACTACTGGTATTGTGTGACTTTTGTGAAAGAAGCGGATCTTTTAAAAGAGTAATACATAAAGTACTTTGGGGCTAAAACCCGAACTTGTTAGCATAATGTAGAAAGTACCTTGTGTGAATAACTTGATTGTATTGATTTGTGATAGTCTTGTAATACTTTCTTGTTGACTTGATAAGTAAACATGTTAGGATCTACGTGAGTTAGTATCTTGTGATGTTTGTGTAGAGGGTTTTCCTTATTATGCTTAGATTGTTTAAACAATGAACCGTCATGTTGATATTATATCACTCATGATTCCGGGTTAAGCCGCTCCGTCGCGGGTAGACTCAGCGGTCTAGTGACCTATGATTCGAGAATACCTTATGCGGTATGTATGGCCTATCGCGAGCTACGGAGTTCCGTGTTAGTACGCGCCCTTGTGGTCACGCGGTCTTTGTGGCCTACGCGACGACGAGTCGGGACGCCGCCGGAGTAGCTACCCTCGATGCGGAATACCTCATGCGGGCCATTGAGTGGCCGTGCGGAGCTACGGAAAGTTTGAGGCTAGACGCGCACATTAGATCGCGGGCGAGTGGCGGCTTTGATCATGTGTGATGCAGACAGATCTCATGATACGATTTACGCCTTGTTGTAGATCGGGGGTTTTAGTAGTCGGCTATGCCTCGCATTACCTGCACGGTTTTATGATGACTTTGAGGGCGTGAGTCTCTGACTTGACATGACTGTTTATTTATTGTGAACTGTAGTTTTGGTTATCATACATGTCTCCTGCTTTATATAGACTACTATGATTTCATTTACGATTTTCGGGCCACATACTTGGTACTGTTATCGACCTCCTTCGGGGGGCTGCGTTCATGCCGCAGGTAAAGGTACTCCTACTGTTGATCCCCGTTCTTAGGATCACCATTTCAGCGTTGGGAAAGCTCCGTTTCTCCGGAAGCTTAGCATTTTGGTAGGATCCCCTGTCGTTGTAGATATTTGTATTCAGGGGTATGGCGGGGCCCTGTCCCGCCATTGTTGTTTTAAACTCTTAGAGGTCTGTAGACCTGTTGTAAGGTTGGGATGTAACTGTTCATTTTGGGGTACTTATATACATATATGCCGAAAGACAACTTTTTCCCGAAGCGTGTCTTATTTATACTGTTTCATATTTTGTTGTTTTATTTTCCACGATTTCTCGATGTATGACTACTTGGGTGCGGGTAAGGCACCACACGGCCCCGAATGGGTCGTGACAAAAGTGGTATCGAGCGATTAATCCTCGGAAAGTGTCTAGACCGTATCTAGTAAGTCTTGATTATCGGTGTGTTGTGCACCACACCAATAATCGTGAGGCTATAGGATATTTAGGATTGGTTTCCATTCTTCTCACTCGAGATCGTGCTTTAGAGCCGTGTTATAAGTTGGACCTCTAACGTATTCCTTTCCTTTACCGATTATGCCTCCACGCCAGTAACTCGCCCAGAGGCAAGGCAAAGCGAGTCATGAGCAGTAAATCAGAGATTTAGAAGGGCACAGCCCAATCATCACTGAGGTGATGCTTCATGCGAGGAGTTACGAGACGCCGCCAAGAAGCAGAGTTTGGCACGGCGGCGATAGCCTCATCGCGCCATGACATCTGGACCTTCGCCCACGACTTGGAGCGAAAATATGGATTGGAAGAGGCGGCCACATTACTAGCAAGAGGACTTGGCAGCCAAAGAGTATTTTATGTACCGGTATACCAAGGATATTGATGCTTATCTAAAGAAGGGTTGTGAGGAGTAGCTCTTGATCGAGAACGAGCCAAAGCCATGCGTCAGATTATGTGCGTGGTGAGAGAGATAGATCGGCAGATTAAACAAGATCGTGAGAAGAGGCCCGTTTGGCGATCATTTGGTAACTCTCGAGGCGAACCGCCTCGAGCAGATTAGACATGCGCCTCCGCCGATGCAGTGTCCTCCACAGGTTGATTTTTCCTCGGTGTTCACAGTGGCGGCGTCATCGGGAAGTGCCGCTTTTTACCGGGTGCTTGTTTTATTGCGGCCGTGGGCCATATGGCGAGGAATATTCTATGAGGAAGGATGCAAGTAGGAAGACTCACCTACGATCGATTGTGGATGCGGTGGTTCGGAGAGGAGGGTGTTAGCTGGAGGCCACCCCACCTCGTGGCGTTGTGGTCGATGTCATCATGGGAGTGTCGTGCTTCCGCGGCTTGTTTTGTTTGCGGCGGCAGGCCATTTTGCGAAATTGTCCAACGAGTTGGGGATGTAGGACTCACCTGGGTCGATGGATAGTTCATCACCTTCCCACATGCACAACAGGCGGGATTGACTAGACGACCTAGGGAAGTCTGGCGTAGATACAAGTATATCCTTAACCCTTTAGAGATTTATATGTATAGTAAGATGCGAATATCTTAAAGTATTGTTTTGGTTAGCATGGTGTTAGTGTGATTAGAATTGTTGATTAATTAACAGGGTAAGATTGGGGACAGAAAGAGTGGGAGACTTAGAATATTACGTAGAAGACCTTAGGCGAGGCCATCTTTGGTAAAAGAATTATTTCGTGTTTGACCTCATCAAGTGCATAGTATACGTGAGATATTTTTTTATGGGATGAATCACGAGTGTTGTGAAACGAAGAGGATGGTTGAGCTTAGAAGACCGCTAGGTTTTCGTAACGTGATTAGTGAGATTGTTCGGATCGCGAGCTAGTGTTTCGGCGTTAGGTCGGGTTGAGGTCGTGTTGCGGGTCGACCCACGCCCTGTTTGGTGATGGGGTCAGTTTGTGGTGGTCCCGCTTTGTGTTAGGTCACGAGGTGTTAGGCCGAGTTTAGTTAACCATTGTACGAGTTCGTGGATGTGTTCGACCAGTAGTCGGGCCGATGGGGTCAACCCGTCTTATCTTTTAGTCAAACCGTGTACTCGGTAGTAAGTTGCGAGATGATTATTTCAAGAAGGTTGTAAGGCTACACGGGGTGCCTACCTTCACCTTATGGCTGACAGGGGAGTCCAAGCTACTACTGCTTTTTCTCGGAAGAGTTACCAGGCAAGGTTAGGAACTCAGGTGAATCTCAGTGTCGCATTCACCCTCGGGCTAGTGGTTGGATTTCGGGATTAGCTGTAAGGACTCTTCGCCTCTTGTTGAGTATTTATTATATATCTACCATTTCGGTATTCGGGTGTCGCCGTTTGGAGCCTTTTTATAAGCACTAGTGTAAGATTTCCGATCGACTGATTCGATGTAAGCAAGGTGCAGATAGTTGGTTCGTACTTGTTCAGCAGGGCGTGGATAGGGTGGAGCTTATCCAGAAGAGGTCATTGGCAGCTCAGAGTCAGTGGGAAGCAGTACCAGAAACATGGTAAGTGATAAGGAAGAGTTCGAGTGTACGAGAAAGGTACGAGTAAGGTAAAGTGACAAAAGTGGTATGGGAAGAAGCGAGCATGTATTACAGGCATAGGTGTGATCATTTCGTTTGTAAAGAGTAGGTGCGAAGGGAGTATCTTTTTAGACCTCTAGTAGGAGCTTTCGTGATAGAGGTGATTCCTCGTGGACTTGGAGATAAGTAGGTGCGTTTGTTGTGTTGTGGCGGTGTGGCATGGATGTTTAAAGTAAGTATAGCGATAAGGACTATCTGGCGGCGCTTTGTTTTGATACCTAGAAGCAACATTCGGGACGAATGTTTCTAATGAGGGGAGAATTTTATAAACCGTATTTTAAGCGTATGTAAGCGAGGACGTACGTACGAGAATACGACATTGAAATAGGAAAGGAAGAACGAGGTGATTTTTCCACGGAAAAGTTTCCGGTTTTGTGAAGGAAAAAGGTTCGTTAATGGAATTGGATTCCCAGATGTGGTATTCGGACTTCTTGGAATATTAGAGAATTATGGAATTTTATTTTCGGAAATGGAATGGTCACGTGGGGCCCACGGGAGAAAATTTACGGTTTTGTGGGGCCCACTTTGTTTTCGAGATTTTGGCCATTGTGGATATTTTTGGAAGATGAAATATTTTGGACGTGTAGGAGGTGGACACGTGTCACCCCCCCCCCCCCTAGTTGGCTTGGATGATTTCACTTTGTGCACAACACCCGTTTAGAGTCGTTTTCCGACGAAGCGTTTACAAGACTCGCGTAGGATAAATTCCGGCTAGGTCATTTCTAATTTTTGCGTATTTTTCCGAGAGACGAAACACTTTGGACTAACGAGAGGGCGACACTTGTCACCCTCTCATTGGTGGACTTGTCACGGCAATAGGGCCGAATGGATGGCCATCTTTGTCTTGTAGTTGGTAGGATATTTTGTGTGCAAGTTGGCCAAGGACACTTGCCCTAATCTTGACCTTACACTTGCCTTGCACTTGGCTCCATCTTGGCCATTGGTAGGCCATGTCTTGACCTATAAATACCCCTTGTTGAAGAGTTATTTCATCCTAAATTGAGCAATCTTTCTAAGTCTCAAATCCCTCCCTCTCCTCTTGTTGTTTCGTCCAAACACACCCCTCTCCCTTTGAGAAGCTCTGGCCGAGAGCAAACCCCCTAGCCTAGCGAAACCTACCCCCTCCCTTGGTTAAAAAGTTGCCTTCTAGTATTGTTATAATGCCCAAAATACCCTAGCCCAAATCCCTTAGTCCTTAGTAGAAGTTGTGAAGAACTTGTAAGGTTTTCTTGGAGCTACCGGAGCGCACAACTTAGGAGCTAAACCTTGCTCAGGCGCGACTTTTATCTAGGATATTATTGGGCTTACCGAGGTAAATAACCTTATCCTCCTTTTGTAATTAGAATATACATACTGTAGAAGTATAGGAATAAGTATAAATACTTAGAAGGATATTAAAGAATAGAATTGAAGCGTTATCACTGATGAAGGGTTTAAAGAAGAATAATAGAAGCTATTTACATATGTTGTTTTCACTGATGACTTGAGTAGCTCACGGGTAGGGAAGTGCTGCCCAAATGTCCATAGAATAACGAACCCTACGCAGAGCTTTTATGCGATCTGATCAGACGTTGATAGGCGTGTTGATCGTTATAGGTCGATTCTCTGCGCACGACATATTCAACTTGGCAGGTGGATTTCGCCGAGAAGGTATGTGATTCTTCCTATCCTCTTGAGCATGATATTTTAAAGAATATGTATATAGTACGGTAGACGTACGTGTGTTAACTGAATAATAATTACGGCAATGTCTTCGGACTTAAGCCTGAATAATAATTACGGCAATGTCTTCGGACTTAAGCCTGAATAATAATTACGGCAATGTCTTCTGACTTAAGCCTGAATAAAAAGAATCTGAAGAAGTTCAAAAGAATTAAGAAACTTTTTTTTGAAAGAAGAGTAACACTTGGTTTTAAAAGCTTAAGAGTTATACTAGCTTTATGGGAAGTTAGGTATAACGGCTTAAGAGTGATAAAAAGAACGATTTATTGATTTAAGGAAATAAGAGACTTGACTTATTATACTAATATGAATTTTGTTAAAAAGTGTGAAACCTCATTCGTGAGTAAATAGTATTTTTGGTTTTCAAAAGGAATGATGTTTTACCGATCAGAATAAATGTCGAACAAACCACAGCAGCGCTAATAAGGGAAATATTGTGACTAATAAGTATTATTAAAACCAGTAGAAACTTCCATCTGCATAGGAGCTAAGATGAGACAAAATGATATTACATTTACTAGATCATGGCTGCTGTAATAAGATTGTTACGAATAATAATAACCTACTCACACTTAGGGTATATGTTTCTCAAATTGTTTTAAAGGATTAAAGCTATGAACTACGAAACCTTTCGAAAATGAGAAACTTGAGTAATTGAAATTAGGCAAACTTAAGCGTTGGGAAAAGAATGTTGTTACTTGATTTTACAAAGAGAAATGTTTTGATTTACTTCAAAAGATAATCACTTTATTTTTATACTACGGGTATTGTGTGACTTTTGTGAAAGAAACGGATCTTTTAAAAGAGTAATACATAAAGTACTTTGGGGCTAAAAGCCGAACTTGTTAGCATAATGTAGAAAGTACCTTGTGTGAATAACTTGATTGTATTGATTTGTGATAGTCTTGTAATACTTTCTTGTTGACTTGATAAGTAAACATGTTAGGATCTACGTGAGTTAGTATCTTGTGATGTTTGTGTAGAGGGTTTTCCTTATTATGCTTAGATTGTTTAAACGATGAAAGCTGTCATGTTGATATTATATCACTCATGATTCCGGGTTAAGCGCCCTCCGACGGGGTAGACTCGGCGGGTCTAGTGACCTATGATTCGAGAATACCTTATGCAGTGCAGTATGGCCTATCGCGAGCTACGGGAGTTCGAGGTTAGTATCGGCCCTTGTGGTCACGCGGTCTTTGTGGCGTGCGGACGGCGAGTCCAGACGCCGCTGGGAGTAGCTACCCTCGATGCGGGAATACCTCATGCGGGCCATTGGGTGGCCCGTGCGGAGCTACGGAAAGTTCGAGGCTAGACGCGCACATTAGATACTGCGGGCGAGTGGCCAGCTTTGATCATGTGACGGTCTAGACAGATCTCATGATACAGTTTACGTCCTTGTTGTACTGGGGGTTTTTAGTAGTCGGCTATGCCCTCGTACTTACCCCGTACGGTTTTATGATGACTTTGAGGGCGTGAGTCCCTGACTTGACATGACTGTTTATTTATTGTGAACTGTAGTTTTGGTTATCATACATGTCTCCTGCTTTATATAGACTACTATGATTTCATTTACAGTATTTTCAGTTTCACATACTTGGTACCTGTTGTACTGACCTCCTTCGGGGGGCTGCGTTCATGCCGCAGGTAAAGGTACTCCTACTGTTGATCCCCGTTCTTAGGATCACCGTTTCAGCGTTGGGAAAGCTCCGTTTCTCCGGAAGCTTAGCATTTTGGTAGGATCCCCTGTCGTTGTAGATATTTGTATTCAGGGGTATGGCGGGGCCCTGTCCCGCCATTGTTGTTTTAAACTCTTAGAGGTCTGTAGACCTGTTGTAAGGTTGGGATGTAACTGTTCATTTTGGGGTACTTATATACATATATGCCGAAAGGCAACTTTTTCCCAGAAACTGTGTCTTATTTATACTGTTTCATATTTTGGTTGTTTTATTTTCCGCTGATTTCTCTGATGTATGACTACTTGGGTGCCCGGGTAAGACACCAGTCACGGGCCCCGGAACGGGTCGTGACAAGAAAGGAAACACATGCATATATTGGATATAACAAGGGTCATTAAGCTACAAGGCCACCTGCCAGCAAGATTTTGGGGTGATTGTGTTGAAGTTGTTGTGTATGTGATTAACATAGTTCCTACTGTTGTATTAGGGAATATTTCACCATATGAAAAGTTGTTTAAAATAATACCATCACTTTTTCACTTGAATGTAATAGGGTGTCTCTGCTATGCATCAAACTTGGTGAGAAAATATAAGTTTGAGCCCAGGGCTATCAAGGTTGTGCTACTTGGTTATGCAGTCAATAGAAAAGGTTACAAATTGCTGGATTTATCTAGTGAGACAGTGTTTGTCAGCAGAGACTTTCCATGAGAACATATTTCCTTATCAACAACTTAAGGAGATTGGAGATCCAGTTACTTCTCCATGTTCTGACTCTAACCTATATGTTGATGATGAACAGGTTATTCCAGTGGAGGGTGTGACGACTGAAATGCATGCACATGTCCCTGTTCATGCAGGAGGGCCAGAAGACACACCTCATACTCATGTTAACATTACAACAGAAGTTCCATCACATGATGATTACAATGCTGACAACAATACACAAACATTGGATGATGGTGAAGAACATGAAGCAATTAGAAGATCCACCAGAGAAAGGAGGGCTCTAGTATGGTTGAAGGACTTCCTACATCCAGCAACAAGTTTCAGTCAAGCAAGTTGTGCCTATCCAATGTTAGAAGTGGTTGACTACACAAGATTGTCTACCCAATACCATAGTTTCTTGGCTAAGATGACAACAGAACATGAGCCACAATCATTTTATAAAGCAACCAAAGATCAGAGGTGGGTAGAGGCCATGAAGTCAGAACTTCAAGCTTTAGAAGACAATAAAACTTGGGAAATAGTTGACTTACCTGATAACAAGAGATCCATAGGGTGCAAATGAGTGTCTAAAATTAAGTACAAGGCCACTGGAGAGGTAGAAAGATTCAAGGCCAGACTTGTAGCAAAGGGGTACAGTAAAAAAGAATGGGTTGATTATCAAGAAACCTTTTCTCTAGTAGTGAAGATGGTAACGGTTAGAAATGTGATTTTTGTTGCTATTGCTAAAGGATGGATAATTCAACAAATGGATGTGTTTAATGCTTTTCGTAGGGGGATCTCAATAAAGAGGTATACATGAATTTTCCACAAGGTGTTGTATATGAGCAAAGGAAGGTGTGCAGGTTGCTTAAATCACTATATGGTCTTAAGCAAGCGTCTAGACAATGGAACATCAAGATGACCAATGCCCTGGTTTCCTCTGGATTTGTTCAAAGCCATTTTGATTACTCTTTACTTATCAAGAGGGATGGAGATACGATAGCTATGGTATTGATATATGTAGATGATATTCTTCTGACTGGGAATGATCAGGGGCTCAATAATGAGAAAAAAACTGTTACACCCCGTATATTCAGGACATGCTTTAAGAACGTACGTAAGAACTCGCAAGTGTTAAGATTTGAGACTTGTAAAAAAAAAAATTATCGGAATTGTGAAATTGTCGGAAAACGTAGTATTGTGACGAATGGGAGGGCGACACTTGTCACCCCCCTTATTGATGCCTTGGACGAAATAGGCATGGCCAAAATGGTCATTGACCATAGTCTTAAGATGACAAAGTCTTCCTATTAATGAGCTTGAGTTTCTTGACCAAAGTCAAAGGTCCCAAGTCTTGATATTTTATAAGACTTCATCTAAACCACCCATTTGGTTACATCTTAACCCTCCATGCCCCTTTATTACACTACTAGTAGCAAGAGTATGTCATTACACTTAGAAAAATTTCCACAAAATTGAAGAACTCAAGGAAGAGCTCTCGGCTTCCCTCCACTTTCAAAAGGAAAATTTTGTGTTTCTTGTCCATTAAGCCCCACACTTTAAACCAAGGTTCATGAGGGTATTTTAAGTGTATCTCAATAGAAAAACCCCGGAAAAAGAGAGTTTTCGTATTAGTCGCAAAGCGAAAACCTAGTGGCTTTCTAGGTTTTGGATTGGAGGTTTGAAGGAAAGTTGTTGGTGTGGTTCTAAGGGTCTCGAGGAGCGGATTGAGGTGTCTTGACGAGGCTCTAGGTTGCTAAGAGCAACTTCGGTTTTGAAGATTGGATTACAATTCGTTGAGGTATAATCTTGTTCTTTGAAAGTGTTACAAGATTATTTATATTGTTGTTAGCTTTACATGTTGCTAGCATGAAGTTGTTAAGTTAAAGTTAATAAGTATTATGGATTACTTGTAGCTTAAGTTCGAAATGAAAAGTAAGTCATGTTAAGTTGGAATACAATTTGATCGTTACTAGAATCGTCGCATGTAATTGACTTGAAGATTCTAGTAGTTATATTTGGTTACGACTAGATATCATGTTATGCTACCAAGTTGGATTGAAATGGAAATTGAATAAGAATTGGTATTGTTGAACTCAAGGTGGCCGAATTTGTACTTGTGGTTTGTAATAGTTTGTTAATTAATTGTATTGAACTACCTTCTATTGGTGAGCCAATTGGGGTGTATAGTTAATTATTTGTATTGATGCCTTCTATATTGTTGTGAGCCAATTGGGGCTGTTTGGCTATTGTATTTCGGCCTTGAAAAAGGTGGCAAAGTAAGTAAAAACAAAGGAGGTGCTGTCCGATTTTCTATAGAATTTGGCGACTTAGCACTTAGAATATTCTACGTTGGAAGTAAGAGGTTAATGGACGTATTGTGACCATGATAGGTTGAAGAACTAAGTATAGCGTATCCTACTTGAAGAATGGAATAGCTCAAGGTTGAAGTACTTTGGATCATTTTACTACTTGTCGACAAGCGTCGCGAGGTATGTGAACCTCTTCTTTCTTTGGCATGATCCTACGTATGAAATCTCCATGTGATAGTATTTCAAGATTTCTTCAACTCTTAGAAGTTAAGAAGTATTTGCATTGTTGAATCTAAGTTAAGAGTATGTTTAAATTGTCCTAAGTCCTTACTAGGTCTTATGGGAGACGTTGGTAAGAATGGTTAGGAAGTTATGAGATTTGATTTAAAGGCTATGTGTCTTGATTTGGTTAAAGTAAGTAAGTGGATTTTATGTTCGAAAATGACTTGAATTTATATGTGAAAAGGGGATTGATTTTAAAAGTGGAAGTTATATGATTTTAAGAGAATAAGTTACTTGGTTTTGGAAGTGTATGGAACTTTATATTTTTTTATAAGTATAAGTAAATGGACTTTAAAGAATGTATGTTATGAAGTTTTAAGACTATGAACTTTGGTTGTCTTTGAAGGATTTTGAAACTTTATTTTTCAAGTTATGGGACTTGATTTCTAAAGTATTGATGACATGATTTTATAAGTATAAGCGACATGATTTTAAAGAGTGTATGCTACGAGGTGTTAAGACCGTAAGCCTTGATTATAAGTGGAAAGGACTAAATTTTAAAAGTATGGCTTAATTTATTTGAAAGTTAAGAAGATGGTTTCCAAAAGAGTATGTGACTTGAGCTTTAAAAGAAAGGAGGTTTTATGATTCTTTTAAGTATGTATGTACGTAGTATTTTTGGATCTAGTTTTCCTAATGTTTTAAGAATAAAAGTGTCTTAAGTTCTCAAAAATGAAAGGTTGTTATAATAGCTTTATGGGAAGTTGTTATGACGACTTAAGAAGAAGTGAAAAGAGGGTTTAAAAATGTTATGTAAGGAAAATACAGAGCCTACGAATAGGCGGATTACGTTATGAAATACACCGAGCCTACGAATTGGGTGGATTACGTTATGAAATACAGAGCCTACAAATAGGCCGAATTACGTTATGAGATACACCGAGCCTACAAATGGCGGATTACGTTATGAGATACACCGAGCCTACACAGGCCGGATTACGCCATATTACCGAGCCTACACATAGGGTTACGTCACAGTACACCGAGCTCCACAGGCGGGCCGGATTATGCTACATGATTCCACAGTACACCGAGCTCCACAGGCGGGCTGGATTATGCTACATGATTCCACAGTACACCGAGCTCCACAGGCGGGCCGGATTATGCTACATGATTCCACAAGATGCACCGAGCCCCAGCGGGCGGATTATGTCACATGATTCATCAAGACACGTGTCCCGCAAATGGGCGGATTATGTTATGTAAGATAAGTAAGTTATGTGGAAAACTTGATTAACCTCTTAAGTATGTATGTAAGAATATGATGTTAAATCTTATGGAAAGAAGGAATGGAACGGTTAATATACGAGTGATTTCAGGAGTTAAAAATGGCATTCTTTTATACAGTTATGATTTGATTCTTGCACGTTAT
Source organism: Przewalskia tangutica (assembly GCA_029844215.1). Lineage (NCBI taxonomy): Eukaryota > Viridiplantae > Streptophyta > Magnoliopsida > Solanales > Solanaceae > Przewalskia > Przewalskia tangutica. The sequence goes on along the minus strand of CM056724.1, from coordinate 48,214,271 downwards.
TTCTGTTCCATATTCGCAATTTGTTATCGACTTCGGCCGCTGCGTTAAATGTCGCGAGTTTAGGTACGGTGTGGATCCGCGAGATTAGGATCTGGTTCAGATTTTTAGATGGCTCCGATGTTCGGAGTTGTCATGGCTATGTATATTCAGGGTATGGCGGGGCCTGTCCCGCCACGATTGTAATTCTTAGAGGTGCGTAGTCACATATGTGGTCTGTTTGTAAAGAAAGGAGGCAACTGCTTCGTTTATGTATGTACGTCCATGAAGGTAGCCCTATCGGCTGACCTGTTGTTTTACTTCCGTTGCTTTATTTATAAGTTTCATGTATGTTCCGCTGATTATATCTGATGTTTACCTGTAAGGGTGCCCAGGTAGGGCACCAGTCGCGGTCCCGGGGTCGGGTCGTGACAAAAACCATCTTGCAACATCACTTCAAGATCAAGGATCTTGGAGAACTTAGATACTTCTTGGGATTTGAGTTTGCAGGAACAAGGAGGGTGTAGTGATGCATCAACAGAAGTATTCATTGGAGCTTATTGAGAATATGGGTTAACAGGTTCAAAACCTGTTAATTCACCAATGGAGCCCAATGTGAAGTTAATTTCTGCTGAATATGATAAATACATACAGAAGACAGTGCCTAGCAAGGTTGGAAGTGAATATGCTCTATTGAAGAATCCAGCAAGATATCAGAGATTGGTTGGGAGACTGCTTTACTTGACCAATACCAGGCCAGACATAGCCTTTGCAGTACAATGTCTGAGTCAGTTTATGCAAACTCCAAAACAGTCTCATATGGTAGCAGTAGAGAGAGTGGTGAGATTTGTAAAGCAAGCACCAGGAATGAGAGTGTTGATAGCAGTAACATCTTATCTGTCTATTGTTGTGATGCAGACTGGGCTTCCTGCCCAAATACCAGGAGATCAGTGTCAGGGTACTTGGTGTATTTTTTATCTTCTCTCATATCTTGGAAGTCCAAGAATCAGCAAATAATTTCCAGAAGCTCAGCAGAATCTGAGTACAGGAGCTTGGCATCAGTAGTTGCAGAGATTGTTTGGATCAATGACTTATTTTCATAACTTGGCTTGCCCTTGCAGCTGCATATCCCAACTTATTGTGACAGCAAGTCAGCAATTCAGATTGCTACCAATCCAGTATTCCATGAGAGGACCAAACATATTGAGATTGATTGTCGTTTCATTAGGGAGAAGGTTCAGCTAGGTCTGATTTCTACCAGATATATTGCATCTGATGACCAACCTGCATATATGCTTACCAAAGGCTTGTTACCAGGGCAACATGCTCATATTCTCTCCAAGCTAGGAATAAAGAATTTGTTCTTAACCCTTAGCTTGAGGGGGGTGTTGAAGTTATTAAGAGATGATGTTATTTAGTGGTGTTTAACAATAATGTTTTAAGTGTTTAGTGTGTGAGTTTATTATGTTAGTTACGAGTGGGGACCATACTCTATTTATCTTCTAGCATAAATAGATTATAATGGGTTCATATATACTTGAGTTCTTCTTAATGAAAAAATAAGAAAAGCTCCCACAAATCAAGTCTCTTTCACCCAATTCCTTTAGCTAGATCTTCACTATGTATCTCACATGCAGTGAAGATACAATGCATTCATCTGTTTGATCAATTATGTTGTGGTTATTAATACTGTGAGATTTAATTGAGTGATTATTTATCAAAATGAGTTCAATTATGTCGATTGACTTTGCTGAGTCGTTTGGGACTCATTGGATTATCGTTAGCTAGGAAAGCACCCAAAGTATGTAAGGATTAACTTTCCTCCCTTTTGGAATGGTCTTTACGGTAACGACATACAACGAAACATCCCTCAAACTCAATAAGAATTCTACTCTTGATTGTTGAAGACATGCTTGTTCCTCATTCTTGAAATGTTCATGGATCTTATTTTTCCCTTGTCGGGAGTAACTTTCTGCGGCTTAAATTATCTTTGGTTATGTGATATTCTATATTTCTTATTTTCTTGAATGAAAGTTGATGAACGCAATGACAACAATGATAGTCAGAGGATAATGACCACAGGTCACTCCGACTCTGCTCATGATGTCCCTTGAGGGCTGTCTTGCATTGCACTTATATATATGTATCTATTTTCTTATCGCACGCGCTATAGTCGGTCAGGCAGACACTTATATGTGCATACCACCGGTTGGGCAGTTGAGTATCGTTATTTATCATCGGTTGGGTAGTTGAGTATCGTTATTTATCACCGGTTGGGCAGATATTACCGCGCCCTATATGTCCAGGCAGTTTATGATGAGCTTAACCCATAGAGGGACTTGATATTATATTATATGGCCCTATTGAGAGGCTTGATTTTACGTTCATGCATATATTCATGGTTGTATCAGTTGTATGCACTCTACGACCTTTTTCTGAATTTCAGGTTGATTCTATACCATTTTCTATGGTATTACATCTCTTTATTTACATGTTTTACCTCCCTTCCATATTCAATACATTTTTTTGTACTTACGTCCCTTTTGCTGGGCGTTGTGTTTCATGCCCGCAGGTGCAGGTAGACGGACAGACGCACCTCCTCAGTAAGTTATCTGATTGAGCTGTCGGTCGTCACACTCCACTTTCTCAGAGTTGTTGTACTGAGTCGGTAGGCTATATTACTTATGTGTATAGTTATTATGGATATGGCGGGGTCCTGTCCCGACCGATGATATGCTCTAGTACTCTTAGAGGCTTGCAGACCAGTGGTCGTATATATATTTTGTACGGCCTTGTCGTCCTCTTTGTCAGTTGTTCTTGTCGTCTTCTTTGTCAAGTTGTTAGTACCCTGTTATGGCCTTGTCGGCCTTGTTATATGTATAAGGGTGAAATTCTTGCCTTAATGGGGCCTTCTGTCATTGGAAAAACAACCTTGAACAAGATATTGAGAGGAAGATTGCAAGAAAATGTCAGAGGAACTGTCACATACAATAACATCCCATTTAATACAGCTATCAATAGGAGGTATATTACCTATCCATCAATAATTCTTTTTTCCTTCTCTCTTTCTATTGCCAACAAACCAAGAATATATAAAAGTCTTTCTTTCTTTCAATGTACATGATTTTGTATTAACTTCCATACCGAATTGAGGCAACAATGGCTCCGATTCCCACTTTTGCAGAAAGTTGAAAAAGATACGGGAAGATTATCTTCTTTTTGGGAGGTTTGCTTGATTCTATTTGTGTGGTCCGTTCTAGTGACAGCATTCCCACTTTTATTATCACTTCCGGTACTTTTCTTTCTCCTCTTCCATAGCTCCCCAGACAACTACACAGGGCAATGCTTGATATAAGGTCTTGGGTTGCCTATCTTTGGTCATAGTTTTGTTATACCCCGTATTTTCAGAGTATGTACGTGAAGACGTACGTACGAAAGTTTGAGCCTAAAGTTAGGCAAGATTCGAAATTTGTACACAACCCCCGAAAAGAATCGTTTTCCGACGAAACGTTTTACAACTTTGCGAAGGGAAAATTCCGGCTATGTCATTTATATTTTTTGCGGATTTTTCCGAGAGATGAAATATTTTGGACCAACGGGAGGGTGACACTTGTCACCCTCAATGGACGGCAAAATGGGCAAAGATGGGACGATTTCTTGGCCTTTTCCTTGGTCAAGGATTAGGTAGGATATTTGTGTAGTTGATGAGTAAGTGGGACCCACACAACACATGGCTTAATCTACACCTTACACTTGCCTACCACTTGGCTTGATCTTGACCATTGGTGGTCCTATAAATACCCCCCCTTAGTTGATGAACTTCTTCATCCAAAAATCATTCTCCAAGTCTCAAAAATCCCTCCCCCTTTAGTGTAGCATTCGGCCAAGTCCTCCCCCTCCTTTGTGAGCCTTGGCCGAGACCAACCACCCCCTCGAGTTGTTTCGTAAATACACCCCTTGGTAGAAATACTCTCCAAGTATAGTTACTATACCCAAATACCTTGGCCCAAATACCTTGTAGTATTCCCAAGGTTACCTCTATACGAAAAGCCCAGAAATACTATTATACTTCCCTTCAGTCACTAAACGAAACCCTAAGGAAAACCTTCATAGTCGGTTGAAGTGTTAAGTGGAAGTTGCGTAGAACTTCTAAGGGTTGTTTGGAGCGGGTTGGAGCACCCGGAGTAGGAGCTAAACGTTGCTCAGGATCGACATTAAACTTGGATAATTTTGGGCTTACCGAGGTAAATAATCCTATCCTTCTATTGTAATTGGAAATTACATACTGTAGTATTATTAGAAATGAATATAAGATTCATAGAAGAGAATTGAACTGTAATAGAAGGATATTACAGAAAAGAATTGAACTGAAATCACGTCAGAAGAATATTCTACAGAATAGTCTAGACTTTGATAGACTGGTATAACCTTTATAGGTTGAATGTTCTGCGAGTAGCATGTGCTACTTGGAAGGTGGACAAGGCTAGCCGGGTTATAGCCGTGGAGCGTTTTGCTAATAGTCGATAATCGTCGCGAGGTATGTGATTCTTCCTATACTCTTGAGCATGATATTTTAAAGGAATATATATAGTACGGTAGACGTACGTGTGGCAATGTCTTTTGACTTAAGCCTGAATAATAAGAATCTGGAAGTATTTTACAAGAATATATATATAGTACGGTAGACGTACGTGTGTTAACTGAATATAGCTTTACGGCAATGTCTTTTGACTTAAGCCTGAATAATAAGAATCTGGAAGTATTTTACAAGAATATATATATAGTACGGAAGACGTACGTGTGTTAACTGAATATAGCCTTACGGCAATGTCTTTTGACTTAATCCTGAATAATAAGAATCTGGAAGTATTTTACAAGAATATATATATAGTACGGAAGACGTACGTGTGTTAACTGAATATAGTTTTACGGCAATGTCTTTTGACTTAAGCCAGAATAATAAGAATCTTGAAGTATTTCAAAAGAATTAAGAATCCTTTTTGAAAGAAGAATAATACTTGGTTTTAAAAGCTTAAGAGTTATATTAGCTTTATGGGAAGTTAGGTATAACGACTTAAGAGAGATAAAAAGAATGGTTTATTGTTTTTAAGAAGTTAAGAGACTTGATCTTAAAAGATAAGAGACTTGACTTAATTGAATTAATATGAATTTTGTGTGAAACCTCATTCGTGAGTAATGAGTACTTGGTTTTTTTAAAAGGAATAATGTTTTACTGATTTCGAAAATCAGAATAAGTATCGAACAAACCACGTAGCGCTAATAAAGGTAATGTAGTGACTAATAAAGTATTATTAAAACCGGTGAAACCTCCATGCATAGAAGCTAAGATGAGACAAAATGATATTACATTTCCTAGATCATGGTGCTTTAATAAGATCGTTATGAACAAGAATAACCTACTTTACATAAGGCATATGTTTCTCAAATTGTTTTAAAGGATTAAAACTATGAACTACGAAACCTTTTGAAAATGAGAAACTTGAGCATTTGAAATTAGGCAAACTTGAGCGTTTGGAAAATAATGTTGTTACTTGATTTTACAAAGGAAGTGTTTTGGTTTACTTAACAATGTTAGTCACTCTATTGTTATACTACGGGTATCGGGTGACCTTTGTAAAAGAAATGAATCTTCAAAAGGAATTTGACGTACGTAGTACTTTAGGGTTAAAACCCGGACTTTGACATAAAATGAAAGTACTTTGAGTTGTGTATAACTTGCCTATGCTTGTTGTTGTGAAACTTGCCTATGCTTATTGTGATAGCCTTTGTTGTGCAAGAATTGTGTTTCTATACTCTGGCGTCTCGATGGAGGCGGTTGACTTGTTGAGAACTTACTTGGGCGTGCGGCGGTGGCGGAGAATTCCGCAGTGCGCTCGCGTTGATAGTGTTATTCCATGGACTAGCTCTCCATGAGGTTTCTTACTGTTCGGCCTGGGTATCTGGTGGTCGGCTATAGTACTTGCCCCGTCTCGTGGTGATTCGGCCTTGGTACAGTAGTTAGCCCTCGCACTTGCCGGTAAGTGTAGTGACAAAGTCTCGTGATCTGACGCGGTACACAGTAGTTAGCCCTCGTACTTGCCGGTCGACTCACGTGACCGGCCTTGGTATCTGGTAGTCGGCTTTCGTACTTGCCCCGTGTCAGCTTCGTGGTTTGGTTTTATAGTCTTGTTAGTTCTTCTTTGGCATCAGGTTTGACTTGGTGTTCATATGTACTGCTTGGTTTTATTATATCATAGACTGCCGTCAGTGTGGAAGGTATTCCACGGGCATGATTGATGTTGCAGGCGTGAGACCCATGGTTATATTTGAGTGATGACTACGAGGCGTGAGTCACGACTTACATGTTGCTTATTTATCGTGAGCGTAGTTTGGTTATCATACATGTCTCTACTTTATATAGCGCTATGATTGCATTCTGATATTTTGATTTCACATACTTGGTACTGTTATGCGACCTCGCCCGAAGTGCGTTCATGCGCGGTAGAAGTACACAGTGTTGATCCTCGCTCTTAGGATCACGATTCGGCGTTAGGAAGCTCCGTTTCTCGGAGGCTTATCTTTTGGTATGTTGCCACGAGTTGTAGGTTCTTGTACATTCGGGGTATGGCGAGAGCCTGTCGTCATGTTGTATAAAAACTCTTAGAAGTGCATGAAATCTTGTTATGGCGGGGTTGTAAAAGGATTAAAGCATTCGGTTGAAAGTTTTGTATATATATTTTATTGGAAGGTAACCGTTTGGTTGCTTTGTTTTATTACCTTATCTCTTGTTCATGTTTAAGTTTTATTTCCGCTGATTTTCTCGATGATGTATCACTAGGGTGCGCGGTGAGGCACGATCCACGAGCCGGGCAGTCGTGACAAAAGTGGTATCGAGCGATTAGTCCTCGGAAAGTGTCTCTGACCGTGTCTAGTAAGTCTTGGTTATCGATGTGTTGTGCACCACATCTATAATCGAGAGGCTGAGACATTTAGGATTGGTTTCCATTCTTCTCATTACGAGATCGTGCCTTAGAGTTGTGTGATAAGTTGGACCCTCCAGCGTATTTCGTTTTTACGATTATGCCTCGCGCAAGCAACCGGGCCCGAAGGGCAAAGCGGCGAAGGAGGCTGCGAGTAGAAGCAGCGGCGATCTCTGAGACCACGGTACTGAGCCTCGGTTCGCGATGCGGAAGCGAGAGGAGATGGGTTACAAGGAGTTGGCTCGATTATTGGCGAGTTGTGGCGGACTTGAGGATAAGTGGGCCAGGCGGTTCAATAGCTGATGGTTCACCTAGATCGAGATAGTTTGAGGCTACGAGATTTTACGAGTTGTAGCCCTTGATTTTACGGGTCGAGGCACGAGGATGATCGCGAGAGTTCATCAAGCGATTCTGACGGATCGTGAGTGATCGAGGCTTGGAGACCGAGTCGGTGGTCTTGGGTTCGCATCGGCTGCGTGATCTGCGATCGGCGGTTTGATTCATAGGAGCTGTCGGGAGAGCATGCACTTCCACCGTATGGAGCGAGTTCTCGAGGCATTTCTTGCGCATTTCTTGCCTCGCGCGGCGAGAGGGCTCGGTAAGCAGATTTTTGGTGTTAAGGCAGAGCGGGCGTACGGTTCGGGAGTACAATGTGGAGTTCGACTCATTGGCTCGGTATGTCCCAGCGTTAGTAGCGATATGGAGGGCGGAGTGCACGCTACGTCACGGTGGATGACTACTTGGCGAGGCTTGTTGGGTGTAGCTCTTGGCCGGGCATGGACATTGCCGCGTGCGGCGTATGCGCTTGGATGTGAGGCGGAGAGGTCGGCGGAATGACGAATCGGCGAAGAGGCGAGCAGCGAGGTACTTTGATAACTTTAGAGGCGGACCGCCTCGTGATGGGCTAGTTATGTACCTCCGCCCGATGCAGTGGTCCTCGCGGCGCCGGGACGCCGGGATATTCGGGGAGCGGTCGGGGCTCCCGGGTTTTAGATTTTCGGGGTAGGAGTGCTCGTGTATGAGATCGCCCTTGTCTCGGTGTGGCGTTGTGGAAAACTTCATAAGGGAAGTGTCGTACTAACTTGGGAGATTGTTATTCTTGCGGCCAAAGGCCATACGGTGAGAGCTTGTCCGTCGTGGGTAGCACTGGTAGGATAGCCGCAATTCTGAAAATCGATTGCGGGTTCTTCACCTTCCATAGCTAGGCGGGATGTTCATACACGTGAGCCACCAGAGGTCGCGGTGGAAGTTCCCGATTTTAGCGGTCCTTTGAACGCCTATCTTTTCAGTATATCCTTAACCTACAGAGATTTGTATGTATTGATGTTATGATGATGTGTTTAGTGTTATGTTCGGATAGCTTTGTGCTAAAATGTGATTTAGAAGCTGGTTAGTGAAAAGGGTAAGCACGGGGTGAAAATGATGAACCTTAGAATATTACAGTTGAGGCCTTAGATGTAAGGCCGTCTTGAGTACAAGATTTTGCGGGTAATCTTTGTCAGAATGTATAAGTATACGTGGAGTAATTGTGGGAAAAAATCCTTGGGTGGTGTAAAATGGAACTGGTAGCTTTCATGACCTGTATATGTAAGATTGTTCCGGATCAGGGAACAAGCGCTTGATGCGTTAAGTGGGTCGGGTTGGGGCCATGTTGCGGGTCAACCCGTAGCCCGGTTTGGGGTTGGGTCAGTTCGAGGTGGTCCCTTGGTGGTAGGATCACGAGGGTGCTAGGCCCAAGTTTAGATGACCATCGTATGAGTTCGTGGATATGTTCGACCAAAAATCGGATCGTGAAGGCCGGGGATGGCCTTAGAGGAAAGTGAAGCTAGTAAGATGACCAAGTTTGGAGCTAGTGACTCCAAAGTTTACAACGAGCGTTGGTGAAGTGTGGTGCGTGTACTAGGAAGAGTTCGAGTGTTGAGAAGTGCGACGAGAAAGGAAAGAAGTGAACTTGGGCGACGGATGGAAGTAATCATTTTTGTGAAATGAATATGCGAAGGAGTATCCTTTGGACGAGCGAGAGTTGATGCTTTGCATCGTCGAGGTGATTCCTCGTTGGCTTGGATTTAAATATTTGCAAGCGTGTGATTACGTGACCGTATGCGGCATTTGCAACCGGTTAAGCTATGAGGACTTGATCGTTATACGTCTTGAGAAGGAACATTCGGACGAATGTTTCTAAGGAGGAGAATGTTATACCGTATTTCCAGTATGTGCGTGAAGAAGTATGTCGAAAGTTTGAGCCTAAAGTTAGGCAAGATTCGAAATTTGTACCTGACCCCGAAAAGAATCGTTTTAAATGAAGCGTTTTACAACTTTGCGAAGGAAAATTCGGCTATGTCATTTATATTTTTGCGGATTTTTCGAGAGATGAAATATTTTGGACCAACGGGAGGGTGACACTTGTCACCCTCGATGGAGCAACAAAATGGGCAAAGATGGGACGATTTCTTGGCCTTTTCCTTGGTCGAGGATTAGGTAGGATATTTGTGTAGTTGATGAGTAAGTGGGACCCACACAACACGTGTCTTAATCTACACCTTACACTGCCTACCACTTGGCTTGATCTTGACCATTGGTGGTCCTATAAATACCCCCTTAGTTGATGAACTTCGTCATCAAAAATCATTCTCCAAGTCTCAAAATCCCTCCTTTAGTGTAGCATTCGGCCCAAGTCCTCCTCCTTTGTGAGCCTTGGCGAGACCAACCAACCCCTGGAGTTGTTTTCGTAAATACACCCCCCCTTGGTAGAAATACTCTCCAAGTATAGTTACTATACCCAAATACCTTGGCCCAAATACCTTGTAGTATTCCCAAGGTTACCTCTATACGAAAAGCCCAGAAATACTATTATACTTCCCTTCAGTCACTAAACGAAACCCTAAGGAAAACCTTCATAGTCGGTTGAAGTGTTAAGTGGAAGTTGTGTAGAACTTCTAAGGGTTGTTTGGAGCGGGTTGGAGCACCCGGAGTAGGAGCTAAACGTTGCTCAGGATCGACATTAAACTTGGATAATTTTGGGCTTACCGAGGTAAATAATCCTATCCTTCTATTGTAATTGGAAATTACATACTGTAGTATTATTAGAAATGAATATAAGATTCATAGAAGAGAATTGAACTGTAATAGAAGGATATTACAGAAAAGAATTGAACTGAAATCACGTCAGAAGAATATTCTACAGAATAGTCTAGACTTTGATAGACTGTTATAACCTTTTTAGGTTGAATGTTCTGCGAGTAGCATGTGCTACTTGGAAGGTGGACAAGGCTAGCCGGGTTATAGTCGTGGAGCGTTTTGCTAATAGTCGATAATCGTCGCGAGGTATGTGATTCTTCCTATACTCTTGAGCATGATATTTTAAAGGAATATATATAGTACGGTAGACGTACATGTGGCAATGTCTTTTGACTTAAGCCTGAATAATAAGAATCTGGAAGTATTTTACAATAATATATATATAGTACGGTAGACGTACGTGTGTTAACTGAATATAGCTTTACGGCAATGTCTTTTGACTTAAGCCTGAATAATAAGAATCTGGAAGTATTTTACAAGAATATATATATAGTACGGAAGACGTACGTGTGTTAACTGAATATAGCCTTACGGCAATGTCTTTTGACTTAAGCCTGAATAATAAGAATATGGAAGTATTTTACAAGAATATATATATAATACGGAAGACGTACGTGTGTTAACTGAATATAGTTTTACGGCAATGTCTTTTGACTTAAGCCTGAATAATAAGAATCTTGAAGTATTTCAAAAGAATTAAGAATCCTTTTTGAAAGAAGAATAATACTTGGTTTTAAAAGCTTAAGAGTTATATTAGCTTTATGGGAAGTTAGGTATAACGACTTAAGAGAGATAAAAAGAATGGTTTATTGTTTTTAAGAAGTTAAGAGACTTGATCTTAAAAGATAAGAGACTTGACTTAATTGAATTAATATGAATTTTGTGTGAAACCTCATTCGTGAGTAATGAGTACTTGGTTTTTTTAAAAGGAATAATGTTTTACTGATTTCGAAAATCAGAATAAGTATCGAACAAACCACAGCAGCGCTAATAAAGGGTAATGTAGTGACTAATAAAGTATTATTAAAACCAGTAGAAACCTCCATCTGCATAGAAGCTAAGATGAGACAAAATGATATTACATTTCCTAGATCATGGCTGCTTTAATAAGATCGTTATGAACAAGAATAACCTACTTACACATAAGGCATATGTTTCTCAAATTGTTTTAAAGGATTAAAACTATGAACTACGAAACCTTTTCGAAAATGAGAAACTTGAGCATTTGAAATTAGGCAAACTTGAACGTTTGGAAAATAATGTTGTTACTTGATTTTACAAAGGGAAGTGTTTTGGTTTACTTAACAATGTTAGTCACTCTATTGTTATACTACGGGTATCGGGTGACCTTTGTAAAAGAAATGAATCTTCAAAAGGAATTTGACGTACGTAGTACTTTAGGGTTAAAACCCGGACTTTGACATAAAATGAAAGTACTTTGAGTTGTGTATAACTTGCCTATGCTTGTTGTTGTGAAACTTGCCTATGCTTATTGTGATAGCCTTTGTTGTGCAAGAATTGTGTTTCTATACTCTGGCGTCTCGATGGATGGAGTAGGTTGACTTGTTGAGAACTTACTTGGGCGTGCGGCGGTGGAGAATTCCGCAGTGCGCTCGCATTGATAGTGTTATTCCATGGACTAGCTCTCCACGAGGTTTCTTGTTCGGCCTTGGTATCGGTGGTCGGCTTTCGTACTTGCCGTCTCGTGGTGATTCGGCCTTAGTACAGTAGTTAGCCCTGCACTTGCCGTTCGGTGTAGTGACGAAGTCTCGTGATCTGACCTTGGTACAGTAGTTAGCCCTCGTACTTGCCCCGGTCAGCTACGTGACCGGTCTTGGTATCTGGTAGTCGGCTTTCGTACTTGCCCCGTGTCAGCTTCGTGGTTTGGTTGTATAGTATTGTTAGTACGGCTTTGGCATCAGGTAGGACTTGGTGTTCATATGTACTCGCGGTATTATTATATCATAGACTGCCGACAGTGAGGAAGGTATTCCACGGGCATGATTGATGTTGCGGGCGTGAGACCCATGGTTATATTTGAGTGATGACTCTGAGGGCGTGAGTCCCTGACTTACATGACTGCTTATTTATCGTGAACTGTAGTTTGGTTATCATACATGTCTCCTGCTTTATCTGATCGCTATGATTTCATTCTGATATTTTGATTTCACATACTTGGTACTGTTATCTGACCTCGCCCGGGGTTGCGTTCATCTGCGGTAGAAGTACACGATGTTGATCCTCGCTCTTAGGATCACGATTCAGCGTTAGGAAGCTCCGTTTCTCGGAGGCTTATCTTTTGGTATGTTGCCACGAGTTGTAGGTTCTTGTACATTCGGGGGTATGGCGGGCCCTGTCGTCATGTTGTATAAAAACTCTTAGAAGTGCAGTAATCATTATGGGCGGGGGTTGTAAAAAGGATTAAAGCGTTCGGTTGAAAGTTTTGTATATATATTTTATTGGAAGGTAAGTTTGGTTGCTTTGTTTTATTACCTTATCTCTTGTTCATGTTTAAGTTTTTATTTATTGATTTTCTCACGATGATGTATCGCTAGGGTGCGGGGTAAGGCACGATCCACGAGCCGGGCAGTCGTGACAAGTTTATTGTACCCAAATTTTCTTTATGATTGTATTTCTGAGGCCTTATCGCCCAGACAACTATATGTTCATGTCATGATATACGGGTGGTACGCTCGGGTCGTTCAGGTGCCGGGTGTCGGCCACACCCCCAAAGGTTGGGATGTGACAGAAGTGTCACCACAAGCTATGAGTGTGGCTGATGGAAGCACTGTCCGAGCAACTGCCATTTGCAAAAACCTAAAGTGGTTACTGCATTCCAAGCTGATTTTATGCTTCTTAAGCTGGGTACTTGTGACATGGTACTTGGTGTGCAATGGTTGTTGACATTAGGAGACATCTTGTTGAATTTTAAGCACCTCACCATGAAGTTCAATTACAATGGAAAGAAATACTTGCTATAAGGTGTAATTCCTAAGCTTAAGACTGTGGATGCTAAGTCTTTGGATAAGATGGCAAAGAGAGGAGCTCAACTAATCATGATCAGGGTATTGGATCCTGAGAGCACTGTGGAAAATCAATTGCTGAACAATATAGAAGGTCCAGCTGTCTTGACAAACCTCCTCCAAGAGTATGAGGTATTTTTTTCTGAACCTCAAGAATTACCCCCTCACAGTCCACAGTTTGATCACAAAATTCCTTTGACCAACGATACCAACCCTGTCAACTTAAGACCTTATAGATACTCCTCAACTCAGAAGGATATTATTGATGACTTGATCCAAGAGATGTTGGAATAGGGTATTGTACAACCTAGTTCAAGCCTCTATGCTTCTCTAATAGTATTAGTAGGAAAGAAGGATGGGCCATGGAGGCTGTGTGTTGATTATAGAACCCTGAAATAAGTTGACTATCAAAGACAAATTTCATATCCCTATTATAGAAGAGTTGTTGGAGGAGTTGGATGGTTCAACGATGTACTCTAATTTGGATTTGAGGTCTGGATACCATCAAATAAGAATGTCCCCCAAGGATGTGGGAAAAACTGCATTTAAAACTCATGCTGGCCACTAAGTACCTAGTGATGCCTTTTGGCCTCACTAATGCCCTTCTAGTTTTCAGAGCCTTATGAATCATGTTTTTCAACAACACTTAAGAAAGTTCATCCTTGTCTTTTTTGATGACATACTGGTCTTTAGTAGAAGCATGGAAGAACACATTGTTCATTTGAAGACAACTTTTGAGCTACTGAAACAACATCACTTGTTCCTAGGGATGGCAACGGATCGAATCTGGACCAGATCCTACTAGATTCAGATCCGTTTTCATATTTAGATTCAGATCCGGATCCAGATCCATCGGGTCCATAAAAATCATATCTATATCTGGATCCATCGGATTCACGGATCAGATCTGAATCCACATGTAAATGTATTTATCGCGAGTAATTTTTACATTTTTGTACGTTAGAACTTTGCAATTTGAACTAAGTCCTACGGTCAGTATCATAATAGAATACTTTTTAATCCCAAATGAAATACTTTAACTTAAATAGTTCACTACAACAATAATGGACTTCTTTTTTTCATTTTTCTAATGCAATTTGTCTCTTTAATTTCTCAATAAGGAAATAGGTAGTGGGCACTATATATTCCCCTAATACAAAGAATCAACTCTCCTCTCAATGATTGTGCAAAACGTTGTTCAATTTAGAATGAATTGCCTGAATGCATCGTTGATTCTACTGTCTACACTATCTAATGTTACCAAGTACATAGATCACTTCAGTTAGTGGAACGGTAATCAATTAATGACTAAAATAATTTAAATACATATATTATAAAAAAATAAGAAAATATTTATAAAATTACATTCTAGGTTATGGATATATTTAATAAAAAATGAATCCACTGGTCGAATCTGGACCGGATACGGATCTCAAATACAATATTCAGATCCAGATCCGATCCGTCAGAAATGGATCTAGGTCTGATCCGGATCCGTCGGGTCCAAATTTTAAAGATCCATATCCTATAAAATGGATCTGGATCCATCGAATCCAGGATCCACTGCCATCTCTACTTGTTCCTTAGGCAGTCAAAGTGTTCTTTTGCTTGTGATAATATTGAGTACTTGGGGCATTTTATTTCAGCTGATTGAGTGGCAACAGACCCAAATAAGATCTCAGTGGTCCAAAAGTGGCCTATACCAACTACTCTTAGGCAGTTAAGAGGTTTTTTAAGCCTTGCTGGGTACTACAGAAAGTTCATCAAGAATTATGGACCCTTAAGAAAACCTCTAACTGATTTGTTAAAGAAAGAGGGGTTCATATGGAGTGATAAGGCCACAATAGCTTTCCAAGAACTGAAGAAGGCATTGACTAGTGCACCAGTTCTGGCCTTACCTGATAGCAGTCCAATTTGTGGTGGAAACAGATACTTGTGATGTTGGAATTTGTGTAGTGCTTATGCAATTGGGACATCCCATGGCTTACCGTAGCAAGGGTTTGTCTCAAAAGAACCAATCATTATCAGTATATGATAAAGAGCTCCTTGCTTTGGTTCTAGCATTAACTAAATGGTCTCAGTACTTAAGTGGGAGACACTTCTTAGTAAGGACTGACCAGAGGGCTCTGAAATATTTGTTGGACCAACAACAGCACACTGGGACTCAGATGAAATGGATCACCATGATCATGCAGTATGATTTTGACATAAGAGTACAAAAGGGAAAAGGAAAACAAGGTTGCAGATTCATTATCAAGGTTACCAGTTGGTGAAGTGACTGCTGTTCATGTTAATCCAGCAGGGGAGATACTATTTCAATCCATAGTTAAATGTTGGGAACAAGAACCTGAGATGCAGAAGCTTATCAAGTTGGTACAAGATCAAGGGGGATGAGTATCATCAATATACATTCTTCAATCAACAACTTAGAGGAAATGACAGGTTGGTGATTGGGAAGGAGACTGAACGTAGAGGTGAAATACTCAAAATATGGCACAACCAACCCAATGGAGGTCACTCAGGGATTAATAGTACTTATAGGAAGGTGTCTCATTTATTTTACTGGAAGGGTTTAAAAGAGAACATCGCCACTTATGTCAAAGAGTGTGAGGTGTGCTAAAGGAGTAAGTATGATTCATCACCTTACCCTGATTCGCTACAGCCTCTTGCAATCCCAAATGGCCCATGGTCTAGCATTAGCATGGATTTCATAGAAGGGTTGCCTAAGTCAAAAGGGAAATCAGTAATCTGGGTAGTTGTGGATAGACTTACAAAGTATGCTCACTTTGTCTGTCACATCCTTATTCTGCAACTGACATTGCTCAGTTGTTCTTGGACAACATCTACAAGTTGCATGGAATGCTAGTCAACATTGTAAGTGATAGAGATCCTGTGTTTGTAAGCAAGATTTGGAAAGAATTGTTCTCAGCTCATGGTGTCACACTGAGCACTTCAACAGCCTACCATCCTCAGTCAGATGGTCAAACTGAAGTGCTCAATAGGAGTTTGGAAACATATTTGAGGTGTTACTGTACTGACTCTCCTCAAGATTGGTTCTTGTATTTGCCTTTTGCTGAATATTGGTACAACACTACACACCATTCAGCAATTCAAACTTCCCCTTATGAGGCACTGTATGGGCAACCACCTCCCCTTCATCTTCCCTATTTACCAGGTGATGCTGTTGATGAGCAAGTGGATAAAAGTTCGTTGACTAGAGAGCTTAAGGCTCAATTGCTTAAGTTTCACTTAACCAAGGCTCAACAAAGAATGGTTTCATTGGCTAATGAGAATAGGTCTGATAGGGTGTTCTCTGTTGGTGATTGGGTGTACCTCAAGATTACCCTACAGACAAGCCTCACTCTCTTCTGTCCTTTTTAACAAACTCACTGCCAAATATTATGGTCCATATCAGGTGTTGCAAAAGATAGGATCTGTAGCCTATAAACTTGCCTTGCCATCTCACGTGTCCATACATCCCACTTTCCATGTCTCTCTTCTTAAACCTTGCTATAAACTCTCAGAAACCACCAATCACCCTCACATACTAGACTTAGCAAGCCCCTACTGTCCAAATCCTAAAGCTATCATGGACCATAGAGTGATTAAAAAGGGAAACAAGGCCATCACTCAAGTGCTAGTGACACAACTGCCTGATGATCAGCTGACTTGGGAAGATTTACAAGGCATGGAGACAAGGTTTCCAAAATTCTTCCTTGAGGACAAGGAAGTTCTTCAAGAAATGGGCAATGATGCGATTGGGAGAGGAAAGCAGAATTCTATGTTGATCGAGGGAGTACCTTGAGCTGTTATGCTGATACATGGTAGTTAAGTTGGTTAGGATGTGATTAGTTAAATAAGTTCATAGCTTTGCAAAGTAGTCCCCATAGTTATTATTATTATTATTATTATTATTATTACCTTCTTGTTATTTCAGATTAGTCCCTAAAGTTAATTTAGTATATGTTACACTCTAGTCCCTGCAATCCGGTTATGTGGCAGAGACAAGTGTAGGGAAATAGTACAACAGTGGTAGAGCGGGAACACTACTAATAGCTGTAAGTTATCTTCTTCATTATCGAATTCCATTTGGATATTTTAGCTTAGCCTTTTTCTTTTGTTCTTGCTATTTTTTTCTGAGTTAATTTTATCAGTCCGCATCAAAGTTGGGAAAAGTGAGATATTATTTAAAAAATGAGCAGGGTCAAAAAGTGCTAGTTCAATTACAATTTACACTTCATTTCTTTAATAATTGGGAGAGGGAATAAATGGAAATGTTTTGACAGTCAAATTGACAATTTCTTACAAAGAAACTCATGCAACGACTGAATGTAGCTTTTAGAAGCTTCTTCTTTTGGTAACTTGAGAAGGCGAGCAACCTCTTGAAATCCTGCATGTTGCTTTACATGCAAAGAATTCTCAGTTGCACTCATGTGGTTCATCTCCTGGTTGTGAAGCTTTGGTTTTGATAGAGCCCACTGCATTGCCCAAATCGCCAAGGGCCTCATGTAACACAATGATCTATAGTGATCATATGTGTTCCAGCCCTCGGGCGTTTGGAAACCAAACCTGCATATACAAGAACCAAAACTTGTGTCAAATGAAGTGAAAGTTGAACAACTCACAAGGTTTAGGGAGCTAATCTACTAGCCAATAGAGGTGTGTATACAGCTTGACTTGTTAGATTATGACGCTTCTCCATATGAATAAGCTGAAGGTTGAAGAGCTTTACCAGCCACAACAGATTTAGTTGTATGAACGAGAAACAACGGATTGAGACGCAAAAAAGCTCATGGAGCTACTATGAAGATACTTTGGACCATCATTAAATAGCATAGCAAACAAAGGCATCTAGATAGGCTCCTTGCTGTATAATGATAAAGCTATAGCTACTAACTTGATGAATAATGATGCTTGATAAATGTTGCTATACAGGGATGTCAGTTTTGGGACATTGAATTCCACCGCTGGCAAGGAGGATGTGGAGAATTTTTGATAATCTAACAACTAGTTATCGGTTCATATCCCCTCTTGCCGAGTCCAATTTTTAGATAAGTGAGGCAGTAATTTGCAGGAGCAGATAACCAGCAACAATTAAATGTTTTTCATTCTCTTCTCTGTTCATGATAGTAGGGCAGTTACAAGGGTATTTTAGAAAGAAAAAAAGTCGCGAGGATCACGATTTGGCAACACCAAAAAGTTCACTTCCTCTCCCTTAAGGAATAACAGAATAGGCATACAAAGCTCTTGCTAATGTCTTGCCATTTGCCAAAACAAACCATCTATGACATACTTAAATGGCCACAATCTTTAGTATCACATATAAACACCAGCTAAGAATGGTTCTTCCCTGATTGACTATGTGACTTCTTTCATTGATACATCGTTCATCAAATGGTATTGGAAAGGATTCACAAAAAAGACTAGTTTCTTAATTCAACTGCTAAATTGTTTTTTTGTTGATTTTGTTCAAACGATAGCTCTCAGAAAGCCTCATCATATCTGGACCCCAAGCCTAATGAGAAATTCTCCAGCCTCAGAAATGGTAATTTCAAAAAGAAAGAAGAACTTACCCAAGACCTTTATCTGACCAAGCTGTTGAGTGTATCCCACTGGCAGTTTGAAATGCCATGTCCACCAAGCCCTCTTGTATCATATTAGCAGCAAGAGAATATGTAACTCCTGTCCATATTTCTCTTGACTGCATCGCTGACATATCGGCTTTCCCATTCGGTAGCATCCCGTTTACAGCCCCACGCATCCCTCCCTTGTGCTTTAACACATTGAAATCATAGATTTTCTTCAGAGCACTTATTATCTTCTCTTCATCAGCAATAGGTGAAAGACCACTCGCTCTAGCATACCTATGAATAGTAGCCAAATGAGTATAAAAAAGGAGCAACAGATTCAGTTATAAAGTTTCAATTTATCATCATTACTGAGTCTA
This sequence comes from Przewalskia tangutica, assembly GCA_029844215.1. Taxonomy (NCBI): domain Eukaryota; kingdom Viridiplantae; phylum Streptophyta; class Magnoliopsida; order Solanales; family Solanaceae; genus Przewalskia; species Przewalskia tangutica. Next base: position 48,195,267 of record CM056724.1, on the reverse strand, counting down.
TCAACCACATGAAACTTCAAATAACACGAAAAACGCAGCATATTCGTAGGTGGGGGAATTTCTGGTTCTTTTCTCTAAATTTAGAAACAGTTCTTCAGTTGAGAGCCTCTTTCCCAGTAAAATGAAGAAAATTTCTGGTTCTTTTCTCTTAGAAACAGTTCTTCAGTTGAGAGCCTCTTGCCCAGTAAGATGAAGAAATAACGCACCATTGACCAGCCAACTGATCAGCATGAATTGAAGAACTTGATCTCCGGCCACTATTGTCATAATTAAAGTAAGAACCATTCCATAACTTGTCATACACAGCCTTTGCCTTCTGAAACTTAGCCCAAAGGTAATCAGCAGCTGCAGAATCACTGACCTCACGAGCCATTGCCGAGGCAGCTTGCACAGCAGCTACCCAGAGCCCACCACTATATGTGCTCACACCACTAACAGTCCATGCATCGTACGTTTGATCAGGGAACCCTTCATTTTCTATCATGCCATCGCCGTCCTTATCAAACTGATCCATATATGCTATAGCTATGTATACCGATGGCCAAACAGCTTTTGCAAATTTTTTATCACCGGTAGCAACAAAATCCCTATAAACTTGAAGGACAAATTTGGAATTTAAGTCCTTCCATCTGTCTGAGTTGAAGAAATTGTATGCATTAACTTCAAACCATGGATCATTAAGTCCAATATCATGAGGGACAGCTCCAAGAACCTTTCTGGAGACCCATGTTCCATCACTCATAATTTTCATTTTAGATGGATCATGCATCATTACCGCCATTGCACAGTCTCTTTGGATGCTCAGCTCAAGTTTCGGGAAGAGCATTAATAGCGCATATGACGCATAAAAATGGACATCATAGGTATTAAACATGTGATATTCAATCCCTTCAAGATAAAGAAACTGGCCAATGTTCTCCTCTACGTCTTGAAGTAGATAAGGACCAAAAGCAGAGTTTGAAGTCACCGGAGTCTGAAGTTGGTTGACAGTAGATTTCATCCTAGAAAGTAATCCCATATAAGTTTCATTTTGTTTGTCCAACTTTAACGTTTTCTCTGATTCTGGTTTTGTCTTGTCAAGGGAAAACTTCCTCTCCCTGATGGTTTCAAAGTTTTGCATTGGTAAGGACCCATCTGTGACATTAAAAACATGGCCTTAATCAGACACAATAACACACAATGCCAACAGAGTTTCTTTCCCCATTACCTGTCCAAATTGTGCCCCCAGCATTAAGATAATAGAGCTCGTTGAACAGAGTGATGCGGTACCTGAGTCAAATGATTGGCACTTTAGAAAATTATTTAGAAACTGCAATGACCTGTATATATCTTAAGGTAAAAGCTTGTTAAAGCTATATTTCACCATTCTGGCAGAATTGTGTCTTCAAGTATTGGTTTCTGCCACTTGTCAATCTCACGCTCCCAATTGTTATGTTCTAATTTAAGACAGACGAACAATAAAATTAGGATGCTTATATAACATATGCTGTTTGGTTATCACATCCATGAATCACAGAAAGCCAGTTTGTTGATAACAAAACCATTGCAGATCACAAGTCATTTACTGTCATGTCTGTCAAATTGAATTCTATTTTTTATTATGATAACTTTAATAAGAAAATTTGTTGAATACGTTCTCTCAGTCGTTACAGAGTGCCAAAACATAAATACTACACTAATACTGGAAATGCCAAAATACATACATTACTGTTTCATAATTGATATAATTACCTAGGATCGCGTCATGGGCAATACTTGCTGAAGCATCACCTTGAACACCATAGAATTTTGTATATCGTCTGAGACAATATTTAATGTCCAAAAGTTTTAGCAATGAACAATTTAAATGTAATATTCTAGAAACAAGAGCTGTTTTATGACCTGTGATAAGTCTTGCCTCTGGGAAATCTTATTTCTGGACAGTCCCAGGCAAGTGAAAAGGTTACTGTCCGGACAGCACCAGATGGAACTTTAACAGATGCTGCTAAGGCAGCTCCAGTAGATGATCCTTTTCCTGAAGCTACTAAGGTCTGAGCATCCTTAAGATGATCAAACGAACCGTGCTGTAAAAACAAACAATTGAAAAGGAATTAGGAGTATAGAATACGATATAATGTTAATACTCATATTCATTTTAAAGAAAGAAAAAAAGGGCATCCCGGTGCACAAAGCATCCCGCGTTAGCAGGATCCTGGGAAGGATCGCACCTCAAGGGGTGTGATGTAGACAACCTACCTTAATGCAAGCATTAGTAGTGGTTGCTTCCACGGCTCGAACCCGTATTCATTATAATCATTTAGAATTAGCAAAAAGGTCTTGAAAGGAGCTACAAAGTTATAATTTAAAAGTAAATAATACGTGACACTGTTGCTTATATGCAAGAACAAGGAAAAACTGACCTCCTCAATTTCCCTCCACATGTCCCTTGCTGTCATAATTTCAGATTCTCCAGATATCAAAAAACATGGACATTCTGAGACACGGACATCAGGAGCTTCTTGAGCTGCAATGGAAAATGTTACTGGAGGGAGTCTATCCGAAGTGCTGAATGGAAAATACATTTGTATTAGAAAAATAGAACTATCAAGCCATGGGGAAGATGAATGTAGCTATAGATTAGAGGGAGTTTTACACAAAACATACTTGTGATGGAGGAGGATGCTATGCACACTATCTTCCATCCTACAGAGGCCAATGCATATTGGTCAAATCAATCATCCAATACAATTAGAAACCAAACCGAACTGATTCCGACAGAGGCTCAATATTATTTGAAAATGAAGTAGGAAATATTCTTACAAAATCTTTTTATTAACATGTCCGCCAGAGAAGCCTGAGATTCCACCCACTGAATTCTGAAGATAAGATAGTAAACATGCTGAAATAAGTTGCACAGAAAATTCATGACCAATATTCAGTTGAAACAATAAGGAATGCTTCTACTAGAAAGAAAAAAATCTTGACATACAGCCCATGTGAAAAGTAAGGTCACATCAGCATCAGTATTCCCTGAGTTAGAAAGCTGCATAAATTTTCTTGAGTAAGATTTAACATATAAGAAAGCAAAGACAAGTGAAGCTATTAGTAAAATGTCTTCTACATGCTTAAACCTACCGTAAATGTGAATACAGTGACTGGGAAGCTGCTATCCTTGTAATTATGCGGAATAAATGGTGAAAGCTGACGACAAACAATGCTGAGTTCAGGATCTGGAACACCTGCTTGATGGATGATTTAACATATCATTTATTAGTTTTGAATTTGATAAGAGTTTTAGACTAGACGTTAGATTTATCTGCACATGATACCATCATAGACAGTCCACGCTCTTGGGTACAAAGCATAATATGTGCAGTTCTCCCCATCTAGCTTCCATTTCCATGATTCAATACCCAATCCTGTGTCCGTTCTGTATGACTAGCTGAATCAGTATCATTTTATAATGTTTCTAGAGCACTACAATCCAACTAGAGCCTTTATTGTCTCACTTGATGCCTCACACTAGTTAAGCTGGTCACTTACTTGAGCTCTTCAGGACCTCTGGAGCATAGCACTGTTGAAAACTTTTCTCCATTAGGGCGAGAAATGAATACCTGTTAAAGAAGAATTAATAAACTACTAAATGACTTCCCAAAAAGAATCATATTTTTTGTCGTTACAGGATTTACTCTTTACTTCTTCAAACCTTTAGTATTACGAACGTATCACCAACTATTTTTCCATGGATGAATCAGATGTTAAGAAAGCATAAATCAGTTTGGAGCTTCTCTACCTTAATGAGCTTTTAAGATAAATGATTATGTATTTATAACATTGCAGTATCATGGAAAAGAGGTTCTGTTTCCAGCTCATTTGGAAATGTAAGAAACTGAGAATACTATCTAAGATAAAAAGCTAATATTAAATGAATCACTTACTGAAAACTGGTTTGCTAGAATAGGTGTGTCTTCACATTTTCTGGGGAATAATTGGAAGCGTTGAAATTCACCTCTCAAACTTCTTCCAATACTTCCTGCACTGCAGATTGAATGTTAACAGTTTATCTTTTAGCACACTGTATTTCACAGTTCATTTGTTTTTCTATTTGATGATTTTTGCTCTTAAGCTACAAACCCCATTCTCGTCTACTCCCCATACTTCACAACAGACTAACACAAACTACATGAGAACTCACCCAATACCACCTAATGGAACGCCATGATAACATGAGAGAAGACGCTTGTTGTACGGATCCATGATTGATGGCTGAAAAAGTACATTGGGGGACAATGGTGGTAAAAAAGGCAGAAGATAAGTACACCATTCATATTGTCTGCCAAGTTATGAAACATTAGAATATGAGAAACAGGTATCACACACACATTACCGTTCCTTTTGCAGCTTCTTCATTTATATGCCTCCACAATCTCAGACCAAGTGGAAGCTATCCACAAAAAATAAAATGGTAATTATATTACTTCAGAAGAAATATTAAGAAAAAGACTGTCTTTATGTAGATATGCAACAAATTAGTTTAACAAAATTATGCCCAACTTTTCTCTTTCACCTACTGAATGTAGCACAAATATATGCAGATGAAGACCGACTAGGAATATAATGTGCCAAGATTTCTGATGCAGCTGATGTAATCAATACATAGGCAGAACAAGAACAAACTGTGGGCAAAAATGAAAATGTTTTTTTCTGAGTGAATACTTAAGCAAGCTCACAGGAGAAGAGATATGGGAAAAATGAAAGCTTACCATGTGCAAAATTTCTCGAATGCTAGGGGAAAAATGTGTAGGGGTACTTCCTGGACAATTTAGCTTCCGGTGCCATGTGAGTAAAGGAGGTTTTCCAGGACCAACCTATATCAAAAAGGATGGGACAGGATACAGTTTTATAACAATAGTTGCAGGACTTCATGCCCCCTTTTAAGAAAAGGCTAAAAGAAGTTCTCAAATGTCAAACACTTGGCATACTGTGGCATAAGTTTTCAATGATAAAGAAGGAATCAAGAACAAAGAAAGAACTAAAGGCATCATGGAGACTAAGACACTAGTCATCCTTCCTTCTATTTTTCTTTTAATTATTACTCCCTCCGTCCCGTGACACTCTTTCCTTATTAGTCAGTCCAAAAGTAACGACACATTTCTATATTTAGTACTCTCTCTGTCCCAATTTAACGGCCTTACTTTCTTTTTTGATTTGTCCCAAAAAGAGTGTCTTTTTTAATATTTAGTAAATTTCTCAATCCCAAGACAAATTTGAGACCACAAGATTTAAAGCATCTCACACACATCTTTAATTTAAGACCACAAGATCTAAAAGTCTTCCTTTATTTCTTAAATACCGTGTCAATTCAAACTAAGACACGTAAAATGAGACGGAAGGAGTAACATTTAATGAGATGATTTATGGCCAAGGAAATATCTTATTTTAGACTCAAGTTTCAAAGATCTTTCATTTTTTTTCAAGATTGTGTGCTCAGTCAAACATCATCATATAAATTGGGATGGCGGGAGTATTATTAATAAATTTGTCTTTGTTTCTTCAGGTTTTGAGAGGTGGGAGGGAGATTAAAAGACACTTTTTTTTTCATTGGAGATCAAGACACTACTAGTAGTATAAAAATTTGTATCACCATGACAAAAGCTTTTGAAGATCTCAACGTTTCTAGCCAAGTTTGATAATTAGGGGATTGTGCCATGACGCACAATTGCCGACAGAAATAAATAGTATTTGATCAAACTAAAAACTTTTCTGCTAATTGGTTGTATAATTTGAGGAAATATCTCACCTTCTGCAATAATGAATCAGAAAAATGCCGTCGTTCTTCCTCCTCGACTCCATTTTCTAACATCTTGTCTAAGAAAGAGCAGAGGATTACAAAAGAGTTAGCTAATGTGGCAATGAAACTTGTAGTATTGGAATTCAACTAAAGTATAACATGGTGGAAAAGAAAAAAAGGGCTGATCTACCACTCAACTTGAATATAAGATGCTAAAACACAAAAATGAATTCAACTTTTAACATGAAAAGAGATAACACCTCCAACAGAAGTGGCTTCAACCTTTAATTTTATCGAAATAAAACTCTATGAATTAACTTAGCCATATAAACAATTATCTTGTCAAGAAATGTGATTTACCAACCTATTTGTTTCAACAAGGAAGGTTTGGTATTTGCTGTAATAAGTCAAGCATTTTGACACTTAGCTTGTGGCTAAAATTAGTTTGATTAGAAGGCCTAATTAATTGGTCCTAAAAAGTGAGGACTTTTCTTCCATTCTTATCCTCTCCTCCATTATAATCCAACTTCATCCACTTCACAAAAGTCAAGATTCTAGATATTACTCTTCCATGAATATGTATTCATCACAGCAAAGTAGAGATAATACAGCAAATTGAGACCACTTTGTTCTTCATGATTAAACTAAGTCTTGAATTCAATAAAATGTAGAGATAATACTTTACCACACCAATAGAACTAGAAAGCAGCAACTCAACTCAAATCAATGATCAACTCCAGAAACTACACCAATGAGATAAAATTCATAATTTTTTACTTTAAACAAAAGATATATACGTCGTAAACGTTAAGAAACTGCTAAAAGCTTACCTCAACAAAACAAGTGACACCTTTTTTTTTTGTTTCCAAAAATTTCAATTGCCAACTCATTTTATAGACTATAGTGGAACATTATTAAAATGATCAATAAGTAATGGAGTTGGTGGAGGGATTGCATCTTCAAAGTTGGTGAAAAAAAGTCCAAAAATGTTCCATCCATTTCATTAAATTAATATTATCAAACATAATAATTGACAGGTAGCAAAAGGTCATTTTCACAACTTGTCCAAATTGCGTACGTAAAGATTATATGCATGTAGGGTACGCCGGGCATCAGGTCGAGTCGAGCCTAATCGAGCTTTACAGAGTATCGAGCCGAGCCACGAGCCCCAGTCGAGCTCATCGAGCTCTTTTACATTTTGACCGAGTCGGGCGCGAGCTGAGCTGAACCGACTCTTTTTTATTAAATAAAAAAATTAAGAAAGTCTATGATCATGATTAAACAAACTATCATAAAAAAGAACAATTGCATTATTAAGTCAAGAATATGATAATTTGTTGTAATGAATTGTTAAAAATAATATTTATATTAAATTAAAAATATGATTTAAGTGAATGATCGTGAATAAATAAGTTATGTATTATTAAAAAAACTTTTGCATTATTAAGTCAAGAACATGATTATTTTAGTTGTTATCTCAGAATGAATTCGTTAAAAATAACATTTTATATTTCTTGTAAGCTTTATTCACCTAATTAAAACTTACAGTAGTTCTCAAGATATTTTCTCAATAATCCAATAAAATTATAGCCATCGGGATAGCAAAGGATTATAAGTTGACAGAGAATGAAAAAATATTTTCTTGTTCCCCTCCGAAATGTCTGTCATGAAATCGGCTAACGAAATCAAATGACAAATTGATTCCTTAACTAAGCGATTTTGGCTGAAAGCGGAACTCTAACTTCCTGTAATGGGTTCCCCAACTACTCCAGAAAGCGTTGAAATGGTGATTGAGTAAACTAAGTGGTAAGAAACATAAATACAGCTAAGTGCAATGAAGGCGATAAAGACAAAATGAAGATATGTAAAATCAATTGTTTGATTGATTGCTTGAGTCATATTTTATACAAATGATTCCTATATTTATAGTACAAGGAAAATAAATGTGACCCCTTAGTTAGCCACCGAACTACCCATTAAATCCACTAGCCAACTATGAGGAGGTGGTGCCGATCCTGGACCTCTAGCATGATCGACGACACTCCTTTCTGGCTATTGTTGGTTGCTACCTTTTCTAGAAGGTCCTTTGACTTGGTCTTCGAGGCGTCTGAATATGTGTGAGTCTCAGTCGTTTTCCAGAATTATGACTCGTCCAAACTACTGTAATAGCCGATGATGTTTTTTTAGTCGAGGGTAAGGACTAACGGATTCAGCTATGATTCTTCTCAGTTACCGACTTAGAATTCTTTTCCACTTTCGACTTCCACTCGATTCGGCTAAACAATTTTGAGTGTTAACAATTGCTCCCCTACATTAACTTGAGTGTGACTATCGAGTTGATGTATTCCAAAATGGCTGTCGTTTTGTGTGGCAGCCGTAGGTGTCATTTCAATCACTTTTGCCTTAAATGCATGCAATGATGGTCTTTAAAAAGTTTTTTTCCTTTCACATAAATGTCTCGACTTCCACAATTAATTTCTGACGGATCTTTAGCCGCACGTTTTGGACGAAAAGACTCCCAACTAAGAAAAAGGAAATACTTAAGAGAGACATCCTCCCACCAAAAGGTTTCTCATTAAATCTTCTCATTCCAAAATTTCTCGCCTTCTTTAGAAAATCATATTTCTTCATCAGTAAAAGAAAAATCATGTCTTCATCTTCTTCTCTATCTCTGGGGTCGGATAGCACCAGTTTGGCTATTGATGACCTAATCCCCATTTTTGCCTTCATAGATAAGCAACTGGTTCTCGCACCTTTTGGTACATCTAAACAATGTGACCTCCTTCTTTCTCGACATTTAATCCCGATGAACTACGATCTTCCAATTACCTATGACTGGTTCACCGGCGACCATTGTCCGGCTAGTCTGCATACCTGAACGACCAAGATTACCAACTATTCTATTTGGTTGGACCAAGTAAAGTCGACCAAAGAAGCCGAATGGAGGCGCATAGGTTTCTACGATGCCATTGCACTATCGAAGTTTGACTCCTCCTACAACATCAGTCTTATATATGTCTTTCTTGGTTACTGGTCGACCACTGCCAATGCCTTTATTTTTTCTTGGGGAATGATAACCCCTACACTGCTTGATGTGACAACGATACTTGGACTTCCGATTCTGGGAGCCGAGGCGCCTGTCCTAAGTGATATAGATGTTGTCAATTTAGGCATCAAAATTTTAAAGACTTTTTCAAGCTACGGCGAGTTTATAACCAACAACCGTTGAATATCGCATCTTCTAGTCGATGATGTCGAGCATCATACTTTTTGCTTTTTTGGTTGAGCCGATAATTTGTCTATACGGGCTCTTGTGCAGTTGTGAAAGAGCTGGAAATTTATGTGGCGTTAGCCGTTTCGGAGAGGGATGTCAGCTGGGCTTCTCTCTTCTTGATCTATCTTTACATGGCTCTGGGTGATGCCCAGGCGAGGGTAAGGGACTCCAAAAATTTGGATACCTTAGTCGGTCCCTTGTGGTTCCTTCAGTTGTGGATCACCCTCTATTTCTCTGAGTTTATCCCCGATAAATTTGATGACCGCCGCTTTCCGTTAAATTTGATCCCCAGGATGCTCTTGCCGCAGTCTCCACCCTGCATGGTCTGTATAGAGATCATTATACATATTGGCAACCGGTCTTAGAGAGATGGGCCACCCCTGAATGGGTACGTCAAGTAGTCGATTAGGACATTACTTTCTCCAGTGGAGGATTATAGTTCTCATGTGGGGGCAGATTCTCACGGCCAGGGACTTGTTGGGTGGTTTGAAGTCCACTTCTAGGAATAACAAATTTACCGTAGAGCCATATTGGCCAAACTTTGTAGCACGACAATTCGGCCTTACTTAGCACGTGTCGTGGCCCTACCGTAGTACTGTCAGTTCAACCCAACACTGCATTCTTGATGAAAAATAAGCAAAGAAGTTATCTGATCATGATCTTGACAGACTCGCCATGTTTGACTGGCAGTCGTTTCCCCTGAGAGCGAATATTACCGTCGCTTTTGATGATTGGTGGGATACGGCTAAGGAGAAGTTTTTTCAATCTCCTTTAAATGTCTATTGTGATCGACTGATTTTGTCAGAAAAAAAAGAACCCAGAAACCTCTAAGCCGTGGCCAAAAGAAACCACTCTGAAAGTTGTTTCCTCTAAATCGGTTAAACCTGTAGCCTCAAGGTCTTCCGTCCGATTGTGGAAAACGAAGAGAAAGGGTAAATTTTATTCTACTTACATGTCAGCCAGATTGTTCTTGTGAATTTTCGGCTAACATCTCCTATATATCTTTCAGCAACACCCAACTCTTCCAGTGTTTGTTGATTTGGAGACCACATTTGACACCGAGTCCCATCACCCAGGAAACCAATGCCCAAGAAACCCTGATGAAGTGAAGGGGTTGTCATTCGAGATTATAGTGATGAATGCCCCCATAGACTCGGAGTTCCTGTTCCTGCTGGCTAAAACACATTCGCATCGACTACTAACATTTATGTTTTCTGTTTGCCCTCCAGGGACCATAACTGATAAGGTACTGCATAAAGCTTCTAATGCTCCCCTTCATATTGACGGATCATTTTCCCTGGCTCATGCTCCCATGCATTCGCAGGCAGAGCCGACCCAAGACATAGGCAAACTAGGCCTTTGCCTTGGGCCTAAAAAAATTATAATAAAATCTGTAAATTTGGTCTAAAAAAATGTAGAGTGGCCTAAAAAAACGGATCTGGGCCTACAAAAAAGTGCTAGTGGCCTCAAAAAACTGATTTGGGCCTAAAAAAATAAATTTATAATACAATAAGAAAACACTTTATCAAAGTATCAAACCTACTTTGCATGTAATTTTTTTCCTTCAACGGTTCATTTCTTTCTCCAGCAGCTGCAAGCAAAAGTTCTCTTTCTCCATTCCAACTATCATTTGACTATTTGAGCAAGACTCCAAGATCATTTCTTCATTTCTCCACTCCAACGATCATTTTTTTCTCCACGCCACCACCAAAAAACAAAAACATGTTTTATTTATCTTACTATTTTTCATTTAGTTTTTAATTATAATCCTTTTATTTGATTAATTTAGTTGTTTTCTATTTTTTTGTTGAATTTTATTTATTTTATTTTAGAGTTAATCAACTCTAAAATTTGAATCAGGAGGGTCGAAACTAAAAAAAAAAGAGTTGAAGCTTTAATTGAATTACAAAAGGGTTCTTTAGATAGATTTATCAAAACAAACAAAAAAATTTAATTTGAAAATTTAGGTGATTGTTCATCGAATGAACAAGTTAACAATGTAGAAACCAACAATATAGTCATAGACGGAAATGAAAATGAAAATAGAGATTTATTAGTAGAAGAAGTTAACATTGTAGATGAAGTTAAAATTTTAGGGTTTGATAGTGTAGATACCACTAAAAATATTTATGATCCAAGTCAGCGGATAAATATTAGTACAAGTTTGAGAGATTTATTAGTAGAAAAAGGTCCGATTAAAGTTACCAATATAGATTTTTCTAAGGACGAATCCTCAAGACACTTTTCCTCCTCATTTTACACTCAAAAATTGTCAAACGGAGAAAAACGTGAAAGAAGATGACTAATATATTCTCAAAATTTGAATAAAGTATTTTGTTTTTGTTGTAAATTATTTAATACTCTTTCTAGTACAAGCAAATTAACAAGTGAAGGTATTAGGGATTGGAAGAATATGAGTAATACATTAGGGAGTCATGACATGAGTAACGAGCACATTGTTAATATGAGTTCATGGATTGATCTAGAAATGAGATTGTTAAAAAATAAAACAATTGACATACATGTCCAGGAACAAATAAATAGAGATAGAGAACATTGGAGAAATGTATTGTTTAGAATAATTGTGATTGTTAAAACTCTTGGAAAAAATAACTTAGCCTTTCGCGGAACAAACAAAAAGATTTACCAAGAACATAATGGATTTTTTTAAAGTCTAATTGAATTGATGTTGAATTTGATCATATAATGCAAGAAAACATTCGCCGAATTAAGGATAATGAATTCCACAATCATTATCTTGGACATAGGATACAAAATGAATTAATTAGTTTGATAGCAAATGAAATTAAAATAAAAATTATTAAAAAAATTAGGAATGTAAAATATTTTTCAATTATACTTGATTGTACTCCTGATATAAGTCATCAAGAGCAAATGAATTTTGTACTATGTTGTGTGGATATTTCTTCTACTCCAATACAAATATTTGAACATTTTTTTAGAATTTTTAATAGTAAATGATACAATTGGAAAAGGTCTTTTTGATGCAATTGTGAATGAAATAAATACTATTGGACTTGATATTAGTAACTTAAGAGGGCAAGGTTATGATAATGGGTCTAATATGAAAGGAAAACATCAAGGTGTGCAAAAAAGGTTTTTAGACATTAATCCTAGATCATTTTATACTCCATGTGGTTTTCATAGTTTAAATTTAGTACTTTGTTATATGGCTAATTGTTGTTCTAAAGCTACATCTTTTTTTTGGAGTGCTACAACGTATATATACAATATTTTCTTCCTCTCCTAAAAGATGGAGAATTCTACAAAATAATATCCCTAGGCTAACACTTAAATCATTGTCACAAACACGATGGGAAAGACGTATTGAAAGTGTAAAAACTTTGAGATTTCAAACTTCACAAGTAAGAGATGCTTTATTGAAATTATCTTTACTGATGAACCTAAAATAAAAAGTGAAGCAGATTGTTTAGCGACTTATGAGCTTGAAAATTTTGAATTTTTATTAGGCATGATTGTTTGTTATGAGATATTGTTTGCAGTAAACTCTATTACTAAAAATATGCAATCAAAAGATATGTGTATTGATGTTGCTATAGAATAATTGAAATGTCTTGTTTCTTTTTTTGAAAAGTATAGGGAAGATGGATTTGAAAATGCTTTGATTTCTGCAAAAAAAAATTGCTATTGAAATGGATATACAACCTAAATTTCGTGAAAAATGTATTATTCGTAGAAAGAAACAATTTGATGACATTATTGACAATGAAGTTATAAAATCTCCTGAAGAATCATTTAAAACATATTACTTCTTATATACAATAGATCAAACAATCACTTCATTTCGAAGTACGTTTGAACAATTTAAAATATATAATGATATTTTTGGTTTTCTATTTAGTATTAAGATATTAAAATCCATTGGCATTGAAAATTTAAAAGAAAAATATTTTAACCTTGAACAATCATTGAAACATAATGACAAATCAAATATTGATTGGTCAGATTTATTTATGGAACTAAAAAATTTAAGAGAAATAATACAAGTGGAAAATGATACACCAATTGATATACTTTATTATATAAAAAGACTTTATTCTTTTTCAAATGCGTATATTGCTTATAGAATAATGTTAACAATTCCTATAAATAATGTTGTGTCTGCCGAAAGAAGTTTTTCAAAATAAAGTTAATAAAATCTTATTTAAGATCAACAATGTCTCAACAAAGATTAAATGAATTGACTTTATTATCGATTGAAAAAGAAATGTTAAACGAAATCGATGATAATAATTTAATTAATGATTTTGCATCTCATAAAGCTTGAAAAGTAAAATTCTAAACAAAAAATTACTTTCGCCATTTTTTTTTATTAATAACTAAAAAGACCTCATTTTGGAATTCGCCTAAAGCCTCCACATGTGTTGGACCGGCCCTGATCGTGGAGAGTTAATATACAAAGAGGTTACTGTGAGATGCTACTTGAATTAGAACTCTTTGGCTTGAGGTATTCTAATGTTTATTACTCTCCAGCTTTGCTGCTAAAATTGCTGAATGAGGAGTCCCATATTTAATGAGTGACATTTCCAAATTTATGTGCTAGGTAATTGGTATGGATGTACTAGCTCCTTTGCATTGTTATCCACAAGTCAAACCCAGAAAATGAACAAGTCATCTTCTATCAAGGATAAGAAGTAAACTGCAGCATCTCAGTAAACATGGATAGAATCAGAATCCAAGCTCGTCTCCCCTGAACAAATAGGAGACGCGGGCGACATCCCACGGTTCGCACATAAGTCAGCTTGCCACGCCTGAAAAGTGCACTAAGAAAGATTGCTTCTATTTGTTATACTTGCAATATTTTGATTGAACCATAAAAATGCATTTCTAATTCTCCTAATACCCAACTGTCACGACCCTAAATCACTACGTCGTGCCGGCACCTGCCATTTTCACCTCAGTAGGCGAACCCTTCCCTTATTCATCAATTCATTAACAATAAAGTAAAGAGAGCTAGTTAAATGTAAGTCTAAATCGTAACATAAATGTCAAAGGTGCGGAAATATCATACTAATACAACCCCAAAGGAAAATGGTCTAAAACAACATAAGATCCACTAATAATACAGATCTGAATAGTACATAAGTCTCAAAATGTCAAACTATTGTCTCAGAATCAAGACAAGTAGATATGAAGGAGTCTCCAGGCAGCGGACCCATCAACAATGTTCACCATAAAAGGCTCATAGAAGCCTCAGATCATTCTCAAGGGGTAGAGGTAGAACCCGTCACGTACTTTGTACTAAAAAATGCAACAAGGTAGTATCAATACAAACACTATGTACCGGTAGATATCATAGACCGACAACAGTTAGCTAACATATGCATAAGAAAGAAATTGAAGAATAGACATGCTCACAATCAAATACAAGAAATATCACAGTCCAGGAATAATCAACCTAAATGTAGAAAATCAAGTCAGAATCCAAGTATATGAATGTAAGGATGAGTAAATATGCAATGCAGTGGCCAATGTAATCTACGTACACATATGCTCCGGGCGGAATATATCATCTTTCCAGTAGTCATGACCCATGAAGGACCCACGAAGTCCATGTATCAATCGCTCTATATCACTCAGCCTAGAGACGACTCTTCCACCAAACACCCCGCTAGCCATTCTGTATCACTCAGCATAGAATGTCTACGTATTTAATATGTAATAAAAATCACTATTATTTCTTTCTCCCTTATCACCATCATACCAATCACAGATAGTATCAATATATCATGAAAATGAGTATGAATGCAATGCAATGACAATATCAAGTGTATCATATGAATCTCCAACCGTGTCACACATGAACACATATCACAATATTAGAACCATTTCAATTCCTTTCCTCGATCCATGATGATATCAAGGTAAGTAAGAAACAATTATATCACATGTACGGTATGACAACTATGTTCAAATCCAGTAACCACAAAAAGGCAACAAGTCACATTCAGTCAACAATAACCAACCTAAGTAATCCATTTCAACACCGTACCTGAAGACATACATGCTTTCTCTAATAGAATCTAATTACACATATGCTTCGCTAACTAAAGTCTAACCAGAAGGTAAGATGTAACCTACTTGGAGTACCGAGTGGGAGGCACAACGATTCACACTTGCACTTTGCCCTTATGAGGATCACGGTTGTACTTGAAGTCTAATATTATCGAAATATAAGTTAGAGCATGAAATTAACAACACACATAACATTAAACTATCCTTCGAACCAAACCCAACTATGGGATAAAGGGGAAACAGGCTTATAGGGGTAAAACAATCATTTTAAAAGTGGAATATGAAATTCAACGTTCTAGGTGTTCAATACTACTCATCATATGCTAAATCAACTCAAGATTATGCCAATTTCATCAATCACTACAAAAATCCCTATTTGGGGTATGAACCCTAGTTTTTCTACCATCAATTTCTCAATGTTAATTGAAGATTCAAGCTTAACAAGTACTATCTAGTGGATTCCATACTTAAATTAACAAAACCCATCAATTGATTCACACTTTCAAGCTTACAAAATCAAACAAACCTTAACTAGGTTGAACTCATCTTCCCCAACTAGATTCAAGGTTATTTCTATCATCAAATCAACTTAAAGAAGTTAAAGAAAGGTAAAAAATGCTAAAGGAGCTTACCATAAGAAGAAATCACTAAAAGTTGATTGAAATCGCCTCAATGGTGCTTTAGAGAATTATTTTCGAAATGGGGGAAAAGAAGGGTTTAATGACACCTAAAGGATTCAGGAAAAATACGTCGTCCGCTGCAGCGAACCCGCGCCTACGGAAAATCTGTCTGCGCCCGCGGTCCCATACAAGAACTCAACATCTCGCTGCAGTAGATCACCGTCACGCTGGCCAGTACTCTAGAAACTTAAAGCCTTTCACAATTTCAATTCAATAATCACCTGAGACCTTCCTGACACATACTAGATATGTACACAAATTCAAAAATACGTTATGGACTCATTTGAGGTCTCGAAATTTCCACCGGAGGTCTATTAATACGAGTCAACCTCCAACGGCCTAAATTAACTTTTCAACCAATAACAAAAAACACTCCCGAGGGCCTTAGGAATCGAACCAACTATATCGCCAAGTCATAAGCGACCCTCCGGACCCCACAAAATTCGAAAAAAGGTCTGTTCACACAAAGTCAACTATAGGTCAACATTTCTCATTCTACTAGAATCGCTCAATAACTTCAGGAATCAAGTTAACATGGGTAAAATAGTCAAAATACATTTAACGACAGAACATGCCGTTACACCAATATTCTAAATGCAATGTGTATGACATAGCCTTCTAAAAGTGGAACAATGTTGAGCTAGTTTGATGGGTAGCTGACCATCTTAGTCCGTTCTTATCAGAGAGGGAATCTACCTAATTTTTACATTTTATGCTTTTTAAATAAGATTTTCTTCGCTTAATGGATAACCATTTGTTACCAATTGAGAATTTCTAATCATCTTAAATTTAGGTGATTGAATTTACACCAACAAAAACCATAAAATTCATATACAATAGAGGGATATGATAGAGTATGACTTTAAATAATAATAAATTGAGATGCTTTTTTGCATCCTTTCTCATTCATCGGCATTGATCATTGATATTGTAAAAGTTATTTTCTTGCTTTTATACCTGTAAGATGACTTAATCATATAAGATAAACCTTTAAGATAATGTGCATATTCTAGATTCACAATATTGTAAGAAGTTTGCATGAAAGAGTTTAGAAGATGCAACAGAGGATTAGCCTGATACTGGAAAACGCAGCTAAGACACAATGAAATCACTAGCCAACCAAAGATTCACAACATGCATATCAAAAGGGAACTATATGACAACTCATTTCGTTGCCAAACATGTTTTATTAGAGTTATGTAGCACATCACATGTATAGCGTCTTTTTTAATCGGAGTACATCACATGTTAGAATATCTCTCGTATATTTTGTAAATATATTTATGGTAAGGCTAGAATTCTTATTGTATTAGGGTTCTACATATTGTACACTATATATACTTTGTATAATGAAAAGGCTCCCCAAGGGGAATTAATACAAACTTACATGGTATCAAGAGTCAAAATCCTAAAAACCTAAATATTATTCTCTACTCTACTCGGCCTACCGCTGCCACTACCCCCCCCCCCCTCGTCGTCACTCAAACACCACCCACAACACTTTCTCCTCACCATCATTTCATCCGGCTCTCGCCGTTACCAATATCAAGAATTTTATTCCTTTAATTCTTGATCAGGAAGATGGCCAATATTGGTCATGGGTGGAACTGTTTCGGATACATGCATGTGTTTATCACGTGCTCGATCATATTGACGACTCTATTCTTCGGCCCCCCTGAAGTTGACGACACAACATGGCGTCATCTTGATGTCGTCGTTAAGCAGTGGATCTATGGCACAATTTCTAAGGACTTACTTCACACCATTATGGAAACTAACACATCTTCTCGTAAGATATGGACACGTATGGAAGAAATATTTCAAGACAACAAACACAATCATGCAGTGTACTTGGAAGAACAACTCAACAATACTCTCCTGGAAATTTTTTCAAACATGTCTGAATATTGTAAGTAGTTGAAACTGGTGGCTGACAAAATTATCCAATGCTGTAATGCCCGTTTCTGACACAAAGATGGTCTTACAATTGATTGTCGGCCTCCCAAAGGATGAATATGACACCCTCGCTACTATGATACAACAAGCTGATCTCTTACCCAGTTTTAACAAAGCTCGTTCGCAACTTTTGTTGGAAGAAACCTGACGTGCAAAGCAAGATGAACACACCCAAAAAAGCACTCGCAGTCGAAATGAGCATCCAAAATAACATCACCGCCACTGACCACGCCCATCAAAACTCGGCCCGGAACAACGCGGCAAATGGCGAGCCGCGGCAAAGCGAGGAAAGGTCATCGTGTCGCAGCGGTTCGATGCGGTACCGCCAACCCACAACCTTCTCCAATGGCGGGCCAGCAAAGAAATTTCAAAGGCGATGCCAACTAGGCTTCCTATCCAGCATCAGCTACGACCCAGTCTCACTATCCATGCGAAGTCTTTGGGCCTGCGCTCTGAAACGACCGCGTAGCCTCATCAGGCCCACCTTCTGCAGGCCTCTTATCCGCAATAACCAAATGGTCTGGCCCCACTGATTTGGGCTAGGCTTTCAACAGTCTAAACTTGCAGCAGCCAGATGAAAATTGGTACATGGATTCGGGAGCCACTTCTCACCTCACTCGGTCCGCAAGTAATCTTTCTCAACTGTTTCGTTTAAAGTCTCCTCAATTTATTACCGTTGGTAATGGTCACCGCATTCCAATTCAGAGCCAAGGTCACACCTACACTCAACCACCACACCCACACTTCTCCGTGAATAATGTCCTATATGCCCCAAACATCATAAAAAACCTTCTCTCTATTAGGAAATTTACTCGTCATAATTCTGTGTCTGTTGATTTTGATCTGTTTGGTTTTACTGTGAAGGATCTGCGTACGGGGACAACTCTTACGAGATGCAATAGCAGAGGGGACCTTTATCCATTCACTCCATCCTCAGTTGTCAGTTCCCGCCCTGCTCTCTCTCCGTCAACCTGGCATTGCAGGCTCGGACATCCAGGGGCTCCCGTTTATAATTTTCTTAGAAGTAATAAGTTTATCAGTTGTAATGACAAACTTGCCCCACATTGTGTTTCTTGTCAATTAGGAAAATATGCTCGCCTTCCGTTTTGTTCATCTACTAGCGTTACGTTTGCTCCCTTTGACATTGTTCATGCTGATCTGTGAACATCTCTTATTACTAGTTCTTTGGGTCATAAATATTATCTGTATTAATAGATGACTATTCTCACTACATCTGGATTTATCCCCTAAAATTCAAATCGGAAGTTTTTGCCAATTTCTTAAATTTTGCACCTTTATCAAAACACAATTTGGAAAACTCATAAAATCATTTCAATGTGATAACAGTCGTGAATTTAATAATTCCACATTTCAAAGAATTTGCATAAATAATGGTATGTTGTTTCAATTTTTGTGCCATCACACTTCACCTCAAAATGGCAAAGCCGAACGCATTATTCGCACCATCAATAACATGGTTCACACTTTTCTCTTTCATGCATCTCTACCTCCTTCTTTTTGGGTCTATGCAGTCAAAATGGCAGAATATGTCTTTAATATTCTACCCACTAGCACACTTCACAACATGACCCCCATCGAAATCCTATACATGCGGATCCCCTCCTATGAGCACCTCTGGATATTCGATTGCCTTTGTTATCCTAATCTTGCCTCTGTCGTCCCTCATAAATTAGCACCTCTGACCACTATGTCTGTTTTCTTAGGTTTTCTGTCTAATCATAGGGCTATTTAGGTTATGACGTGTCCAACCGTCACATCCACATCTTTCGTCACATCCACATCTCTCGTCACGTTACCTTAGACGAGACCACATTTCCGTTTTCGAATATTAAAAAATTTAAACAACCGGAATACAATTTTCTTGACGACACCAACCTCTCTCCCGTCATCCTTCGTGAACTATGTCAGTCCACCAACTCCAATCACCTACTGCCACCTCATATTGTAAGGTACATAAAGTAAATTTATCACCATAGGATGTAGATCAGGATGTCGTATCGCACGAATATCTATCTAACTGTGATGAATTATAATATCTATACTTTACGTTCCAATAAATCCTTTAAATCATCTCTTTTACTTGATTGTTCCTCCACAAATTTCAAATCGAAAGTCGTCTCTTTAGTTCCCAAATTTTGGGTTCAATAATCTCGAATAGCCATTGAGGTGTCCTCATAAGACAAACTTTTTGCAATCTAAACATTATTATCTGATGTTATACAAGGGGAGTCTTATATGTACTTCCTCAATATCATTGTGTGGAAACCGAAATAAATTTCTTTAAATTCGGGAGGTAGCCCAAGCTTATAGGCGATTTCTAAATAATATTATATAGCCCTTTGTATCTTTTTTTTCTGGTAGAACGTCATCATACTTGTTATGAATAAAATCTTCAAGAATACTCAATCGTGGACAAACACATCTCATAGTAACAATCTTAAACATTTGCTCCTGAGGAAACTATACTTCTACCACCGCCTGGTGACTTAGGTTTAAATAATTTATACCTTCACATGTCGAATCAATCGTTAGGAGGTTTTACACATATGATAACATGAGGTTTCATAAGGAGTCATTTATATGGTAAAATGATGACTGCCATAACATACAACTCATAGCGGGGGAAGTAATTATCCCATTTTTTTACGAACACTGGCATACTGATCTGCAACGTATCATCGAGCGTCTAAATCATGTGCCCGACCTACATCTATTTGCCTGAACAATAACAATGTCTTTCCTATGTCTCCTAAACTCTTGAAAGAGTACTTAAATTTTTTATTGTTGCCAAGCCCCCTTACCTGAGATGACACACACAAGAATGTTTTGACGTCGTATGGTCTTTCTAATATTTTATATTAACCATTTTGGTTCCCTGATTCTCCTGACCTTACCAATGGTCCACTTAGTTGCTATGCCAAAATTTGGCAAGGCTCCTTATTGCAATTTTATATCAATACATATCCCACTATCGTGATATATGTTTGTCGATCCACGATGAATAAGATAGTGAAAATAATGCATCCCGGATTCAATTTGACCTAAAATCTCACTAGATCTTGAACATACATTCAATCTGGGTATCATATAGAATTGTCATCCCTTAATCTGTATATTGGCTTTCTTTGCTATAAAATTATTCCTTCCGACATTGTTGGCTCTGGAATCCGATATTGATTCTTTTTTACATTACCACGTGAATGATTTTGATACTGCATGCGTTATAACATAACTCTATTATCGTTTCCTTACTTGTCACGAATACGAACTGACCAAGGTCTTTCTAGTAACCAACAATACTTGGAAATATATGAAGCACGAGTTAGACTTGAATTCTCACAACTCAGTTCTACTGCACGATTTATGAGATAAAAGAATAGAAACAATCCCTAAATGCCCGACAACCTTTTTCTTATAAGTGTGGTGCACAACATACCCATAAACAAGACTCTACTAGACACGACTCATAGACTCCCTAGGACTGACCTGCTTTGATACCAAGTTTGTCACACTCCAAATATGTGGGGAGGGTGTGGTCGGCACCGTCCTTTACGAGCCCGAGTATACCACTCTGAAACTAGACTCTTGTACGTATAGAACTTCCGGTCAACCAGGTAGTACTCAAATATTATCTTAATAACATCACAATAGAAGGGACAACAAGGCTACAATCTGTAATGCAAGAGCACTATCCAAGATTTGAAGATAAATAAGGAGGGATCAACCCAACATCTATATAAACAAGGATGACAGGCCACACCACATAACTGAACAGACTACACAAGTCTCTGAGCTTCTACGAGTAATTGAACTGTCATATGGTCGGGACAGGGACCCGACCTACCCATTATCTACTTATGTACATAAGATACAACCTCAAAATCTAACCAGAAAGCTCTGGAAGAAGTGAAGTATACCAACTGATGGCTGATACTCAACAACTCCTACTGTAGGAGTCTATCTGGCCCCTATCTGAACCTACAGCATGACATGTATCATCCCCCAGAAAAAGGAACATTAGTACAAAATAAATGTATCGGTATGTAAAACATGAATAACAGTATGAAAGCATAAGCTGTAAAATAGGGCATAAGAACTCACCTGATACTCTGATAACACGTGTGTCACTCAGGATTATAGCCCAAATGTGTTGAAATAAGGTACTTCCCTCAGGTAATAGTATGACGTATGTGTGTGGATGCATATATAAATGCCTATCCTCCGGTTATAACCCGGGGTGTGTATCTGCAGAAATAACTGCTCACCGATATTAGTTTGGTGGTTTGAATAGTATACATATACATATATACATACATACATACATATATACATACATACATACATATATACATACATACATACATATATATATACATACATATATATATATATATATATATATATATAACTGCCCACTGATATTAGTTCGATGGTGTGGGTAATATATTGTAGTAGTAATGACACTTTTGGTCCCTTTGAAACTCATGAGCTCTTTTGACTTTACTTTGAAACAAATCTTGGTCAACTCAACGTTTAACTCTTTAGAACACTACCTTTAGAGGTTTATGGAGTTCCGATGACTATATCTATATGTTGACACCCAATTTTGTCCCTCCCTTTCAATTATTTATCATAAAATTAAACTTTTTTTAACACCGCAAAATAATTTTTATAATTTCAATATATGCAAACATAAATAATTATTTAATAATGATGTCGCATTTATATAAAGCATTGAGCATTACTTAAATATTATACCCGCATTCGTTAATTTAATAATCAAAACAATCTTAATAAATAACTAAACCACATTTGTATACTACTAATTAAAACTAACATCTTAAACTCTACCCAAAATAACCTCCACAAGCCCAACACCCTTTTATTTTTTAGATTTGGCCCAATTTATCCCTTCCATATCCCAAATAAACCCTAATACATGGACTACAAAAAGACCACAAACAGGACATACAACAGGGGCACCCTTTCCATTATATCCCCCCTCCCCCCCCTTTTATTTTTTAGGTCACCCACTCACCTTCCCGTCGCCGCCGCCCTTCGCCGGAACTACAAGCTCCGGCGAACCCCCTTTAAACACCCAGCGTCGCCCATCACCCCTTCCCCTCTCTCTCACCCATCACTCTTCCTTAGCCCCTCCCTCACACACACACACGCAGCGCACACAGCAACTCACTGCTCCCACATCGCCGCTGCTCACCGGCGAATCTCCGTCGAACTGCTCTCTCCCGTCACAACCAGTGACCCGTCGGCATCACCTGTTCTCGTCGAACTCCCCATACCCTGTATCCTTTTTTGTCGTCTCTGCCTCACCGGAGCTGACCACCGGCGACTGGCGGAGACGTTGTTGGTTTTTTTTTTTGTTGTTATTATATATTGTGATTTGGTCAACTGATTTTCTGATTTTGCGTCGCGTCTGGCGGGAATATAAAAAATCTGGCGACCTTGGTATTGCATTATTTTGGGTTCGTAAGCTTTCTTTGTTTGTTGAGCATATTGGCCATGATTTTAGTATTTAGCCGGAGTTAAAAATTCGTGGTAAACACTTCAGCCGAACTCATTCTTCATTTCTACTGGTTTCCGGACCATTTTGTCTTCTATATCGTTGTCACCACTTCTGATTATTGTTGGGACTAATTTCGCCCATTTTGTTATCATTTAGACGTTGCTACTGATTTTTTACTATTTTGCCCTTTTATCTTTTATTAAACCGGTTGAACAGATACTACACTGTTGGTATTTTACTAATTTTGAATAGATACTACACTTGGTATTAATTTAATTTTGAACAAGATACTACACCTGGTATTTTACTGATTTTTGAACAAGATATTACACTTGGTATTTTACTGATTTTGAACTTGATACTACACTGGCCAAAGAAGGATTTATCCGTCGATCTGGAGGCCTCCATGGTAAGCGACGGAATATGTGGACGAGGAGGAATGTGAAAAGATTAGACGAGAATGCATAGTATCGTTCATCGTGAGTAGTCGGCCAATAAGGCGATGTTAACTTCTCATGTCTTAGTATCCTTGATATAACACTAATGAGCCCACACTATAAAAAATATATCTTTTGCATACATATATCTATATATATATATATATATATATATATATATATATACATACTTTGTGTTTATTTGATAATTTGTTTTTTTTTTTTACTAATTCTTTTACTAAGTGTCTTTTGCAGGTACCTGGAAGCATCGCCCAAAGTTATAAACCTGTGCAGAAAAAAATAAAATAAAAGCGAATACCGCTAAATTCTCTTCATTCCATCTTTTTATGATTATTTGCTTTCATTACTATCTTGTTAAACCTATACCTATTTTAAATATTTGCTTGCCTAGTTTAAATATCTCTTGGTTGGTTTAATAATTAGAACACCTTTAGAATTATAGATTGCATGCTAGCACAATAATATTAAACCTAAGTTTGAACGGATAACCGTAAGTTAGCGGATCTTAGAGGGTGCCTAACCCCTTTCCTTTAGGATAATAAAGAACTCTTACTTAGAATCTCACACAGTTTTCGCAGACCTTTAAAAATGGAGATCATTCGTAGTATTTTATGCTACATTTAAAGTGTCCTAATTCACTATAATAATTAGGTGGCGACTCCTTGAATACAAATTTAGGAATCAACCATAAGTAGTACTCCCGTTTTCGACTCCGGTTAAAATGGGGTGTTACAGCATGGCGACTCCACTGGGGAATACTTGATGTTCTTAACCATAACAAACTTAGGTTAATTATCGTGCTTTATTTTTCTTTATTTGCTTAGTTGCTATTTTTGTATTTTTACATTTATTTGCTCTTATCTATCCTCTGCCTAAACTGTTATTCTTTACATGAATATTTGCATGCTGCTATTTGTTACCGCTTTCCTTAAACTGACATTCCGCTCATATTTCCTCCCTTATGGAAAATTCACACTATCACACACAACCCGCGGGTGTGCTTTGCGCACCTGCAAATTTCTTTCAAACACCCAAATTTAAGAGAGTTGGCGTTTTGCGCGGAGAATCCGGTCCAACCGGTGGTCGCGTAGCCTTCTCACTCGAGTAGTCCGCTAGAGAACCTCGCGTCCAGTAAGCCAAATCTTAGCAAACTTAAGATAGAGCTATACCACCCTTTATACTAAGTCATGCATGCATACACTTTAGGTGGGTCGATCCTTGGAATCGTATCCACGACTAGGAACCTTCCAAATCGTCGACGAGTTTCTCAACCCAACGACCAACCAGCATATTATGTGTAGCGTGACAATGATAGACAAATCCAAGATTAAACATGACATGCCGAAATTGGAAAAAGTGCACCGTCATTTGGTCGTCATTTCCAACAAAACATTGCAATTTAACAGCTTGGACCTATCTATCATAATCTCGCATATTTGGCGTTTAGGCCCACCTCTGGCATTAAAAGGGGTCCCAAACATGCTAGGACGCGCGTTTGATATCTATATAGTCTGCTTTCTATTGTAATGTTTGTTTCTTTCAGCTATGTGCACTCTAGTACAGTATTTTGCTACTCCAATTTTGTGCATTCGCTTAGTATTAATTTCGAGCTATACTAGCTTTGTTTTCTGGGGCTGCGTCATTCCTTGTGTTAATACACGGAAAGCCCATATCCCAAACAACAATTTTCTCAAAATTTTGTCACAATCTGAACTACGTTTGACCTGATTCCCTGGATACGTAGGCGGCCATATCGGCTTCGGTCCCATTTCTAAAAAAGCCCAATTACTTTGCTTGTAATCAGAACTACGTGTGACCTGATTCCCTTGGCGGATACGTAGGCACATCGGCCTCGGTCCCGTCTTTAAATTTTTTAAGTCTTGTCTGTAACGAACTACGTTCGACCTGATTCCCTTGGCGAATACGTAGAGGGCCTACATAGGCCTCGGTCACACCATTAGTAAATCTTCGTTTTGTCATTTTGCATTTTAGTGAGTTGTACTCAGTCTCGTCATACAAACAAGATAAATGGACGACAAATATCCGACTCAGGTTCGTCAGTCAAAAAACCGGGACAATTTTTAGGGACTTCGCCACGGAAAGACACCGACAAATATGATTCCATATGCTTGAAAGATCGACATAAACTGGGACAATTTTAAGGGTTTTACTACAAATGACATCAATAGACATGGTTAATTTACGCAAAGGGTTCCATGTCCCAAAACTGGGACAAATTAAAGAGCTTCACGGCAACGGAGCACCGAGAATATGGGAAAATATACCGCTAATTTCGGATAAGGATGTTCGCATTGTTTCACAACATGTCACTATTCAAAGATCGACATAATTTCCTACTAGTATATATGAGTATATTTTCTCAAGATAGAATATTTTCAACAAATGTTTTGACCGAGACTCGAAATCAGACAGGGGTTACATGTCCAGACAAGACAATGCGTGCAAGTATCAAGAGCCAACACAAATCGGCCGACCCCTCCCCGAACTCACAATTTTTCTTTGAGTGGATTTTGTAGGACAACAGGAACAAGGAGAACAACAACATTCCAATACAACAGATTCGCTCACAAAGTCAATCTGCAACAAGTCTACATCAAATACATCTCGCAAAAACCACATCCTCTTTACTCAGGCTACATCATTTACACTTTAATTATTTCATCTAGTTTCGATTGTGCATGAATTACAACACAACTCCACATATAGAGTTGAGAACAATTTTATCTACACCTTAGGAGGCGTCATTGGCATTTCGTCCATACAAGACGACAACTCCCACACGAGGCGTCATTTGCATTTTTCGTCTATACAATACGACAAACACAAGGCGTCATTTGCATTTCGTCCATACAAGACGACAACGCCCATACAAGGCGTCATTTGTATTTCGTCCATACAAGACGACAACACTCACACAAGGCAACATTTACATTTCGTCCATACAAGACGACAACGCCCATACAAGGCGTCATTTGTATTTCGTCCATACAAGACGACAACGCCCACACAAGGCCTCATTTGCATTTTGTCCATACAAGACGACAACGCCCATACAAGGCGTCACTTGCATTTCATCCATACAAGACGACAACTCCCTCACAAGGCAACATTTGCATTTCGTCCATACAAGACGACAACGCCCATATAAGGCGTCATTTGCATTTCGTCCATACAAGACGACAACGCCCATACAAGGCGTCATTTGTATTTCGTCCATACAAGACGACAACACCCACACAAGGCAACATTTACATTTCGTCCATACAAGACGACAACGCCCATACAAGGCGTCATTTGTATTTCGTCCATACAAGACGACAACGCCCACACAAGACGTCATTTGCATTTTGTCCATACAAGATGACAACGCCCATACAAGGCGTCACTTGCATTTCGTCCATAAAAGACGGCAACTCCCTCACAAGGCAACATTTGCATTTCGTCCATACAAGACGACAACGCCCATACAAGGCGTCATTTGCATTTCGTCCATACAAGACGACAACGCCCATACAAGGCGTCATTTGCATTTCGTCCATAAAGACGACAACACCCATACAAGGCGTCATTTGCATTTCGCCCATACAAGACGACAACGCCCATACAAGGCATCATTTGCATTTCGTCCGTACAAGACGACATACCATCACATCGTTTCATTACATAGTATATACGATTTGACTACAACCACAACACAAAATTCACATTCTTACATTGTTTTGTTTTAACAGTTAGACATTATGTTTTTATCTTGGCTTCAGTCTACAGGAACTTTAACAAATTGCAGAAGTAGGAGCACAACGTAGACATACCTCTTACAACGAACTGAGGTAATTTATTGTGGGGTCAATTTTCCCAACGAACGGCAAAGGCGGCCTCAAGCGTCGGTCCACTCATTCCACGTCACCAATAAACCCAGCATCATAAGTCGATACCGGTACACCCCTAGGTTCGGGCTAGTTTATTGTTATTTATCTTAACATTACGTCAACCCAGCGTCATCATAACTCGACGCTGGGACAAGTTTTGAGTCTGCGTCAGCCCACCTCGGTGCTTGACCATGGTAGCCCAGTGTCGTCATAACTCGACACTGGGACAAATTTCGAATTTCGTGTCAGCCTTGTCTTAATTGCCCAACATTTTTAAAATTCTGATGATCGAGACAAAATTGGCTATAAGTCAACGTCTTTGTCTGAAGACTCTTTCATCCTCTCCATACAAAGAGGGACAACTGTTGACACCCAATTTTGTCCCTCCCTTTCAATTATTTATCATAAAATTAAACTTTTTTTAACACCGCAAAATAATTTTTATAATTTCAATATATGCAAACATAAATAATTATTTAATAATGATGTCGCATTTATATAAAGCATTGAGCATTACTTAAATATTATACCCGCTGTCGCGCCCTTTTTCGACCGCGAATTTAAAATAAAACTCCTGCTTAGAAAAGTGTTAGAAAATAAAATAAAAGTGCTAAAATATTTAAAAGAATGCTAAAATATAAAAGGGTGCTAAAAGTGCAAAAGTTTAAAAAATGCTAAAGGGTGCTAATATGCTAAGGGTTCGCGGAGTCGCCACCTAATTAGTTTGGGTGAATTAGGACACTTAAATGTTAACTAGTTTAAAGTAACATTAACTCCATTTAGTGGTCTGCTAAACTTTAATAAGATTCTGGGTAAGGGTTCTTTATTATCCTAAAGGGAAGGGGTTAGGCACCCTAAAGGATCCGCTAACTTGCGGTTGTCCGTTCAAACCTAGGGTTAATTATTATGTTAGAGAAAAATGCATGTTTTGGAAATATATATAGAATGCTTCAAAATATTTTAAAAGAGGAGGTATGTTGAATAAAATTTATAATGCTGATGCTATAAAAATATATAAAAAAAAAGCTTTAAAGTGTGCACTTATATTGTTTATAGATACATGCAAGGTTGATTTATGACCAAAGATATGCTTTTAAAATCAACATGTATGACGTAGTGCAGAAGGTAATTTCTTTTTTTGTAATTTTATGATAAAGAAGGCTATTCAACATAAATTGTTCATATTGTGCTAATAAAAGTTCTTTGTGAGAAAAGCAATTTATTTTATCATGTTAGTTGCGAGTTGAAATATTTAGTGAAGCTTAGACATGCATGACAAGTAACTTAAAGTACGTTTCCGATTTTAAAACTACCCACCCAATTTATTTATTCCAGCGGGCTAATTGTTCTATGTCTCCTATTAATTACAAAGTTAAAGAATTAGGCAACAATTTAAACAAATAATATAAAAGGTGGATATGATCACGGCTCTCAAGACATGTGGCGACATCATCTTGTCCTATTTGGTCTTAGGAATCTCTGAAGCGGGAATGCGAAAGCGGGTGCACATAGACGCGGGTTGACATTTGAAGTGGCTCGCGATGAGTCTCGCAACGAAACTCTTCATTTGCCTCCGATGCATTTCATGTAAAGATAAAAAGGATAAAGATTAGTATCTGTCCAATTGTATAAAAAACAGCAGTAAACAAAATGATCTAGAGAGGCGGAACATATGCATTATCCACTGATTCTATATTTAACATGCACTGTTGGGCTCGGGGTAATAGAGAACAGCAAGGCAAACAAGTAAGGCAAACAGAGGAAACAATAGGCTGGCCCAAATAAATTATCAATTTAGAGGAGGATAAATCGGCACCCAAGGCAGTGTAAAGCAATTATCTTCTCAAATTTTTAAAAGGAGGGAGGGGCAGGTATGCAACAACAAACAAAGAAGAGAAAAAATGAATACAACCTGCCTGCAGACCTGCTGCAGCAGGTTCTCAAATGAGCTTAGAAGAATAGCTAGGTGTAAGCAGTAGATAGAAATAAACTCCAAAGCGTAAAATTTCCAGTTTTTTAAAAGAAGGGCCAATTAATCCTATTCTTACATGCTCACATGAACCACACTAACACATTATATATGCATTAATGATCAGTGATACCGGGACAGAGACACCAAACATGGGTGAAATAATATGGCAACACATAACACGCTAGTTTAATTTAAGATACATGACTCAACATCGAAGCAAATGGCTAGGACTGAAGTAAATCCATTTTCCCCAATCATATGCCCAGATTTCTCAATGGTTTGAACTATGTTAGCACCAAACTATCCCTCATATATGCTTAATAGAGGAATGCAGCCAACAGGCCCAGAAGAGATTCAGACTAACAGACCCCTTACTGTTAAAAGAAAACAGTGATTGGGCCCTAAACTCAAACAAAACAATTTTCATGATTTTATTATTCAAGCCAGCGTATTGAATTCAGTTTTCCAACATCATTAACACATGTAACTTGACACACAAATTGATCTTTGCTTACACTCTTACTATTATGGGCACCTATTTAGCATTTGACCTTCAAATAGATGATTAATCTAAGGGCAGAAATGAGGATATGCCAGCAGGTTTTAGAATGAAGCCATCATAATGGCATCAGTGGATAGTTTAGGCAAATAAGGTATCTATCTTCATCTTGACATAGGAATTCTGCATACTATATGGTAGATCACATCATACCTCATTGTATGGAATTGAATTGAGCACACAACATAGGCAAGTAACTCAACATGGCATTCCAGATTATAATATTTGCAAATAGCCAAGGAACACTACAGTACCAAAACATGCTTCATATGGGTTTAGCGCACATAAATAACAATCCACATACTTACATATGTAAAGTATACGAAGATATCTGATTGCGATATACATCGATGCACAGGGAAAGCAATATACTTTGTATACATAGATTCGGCCAGGCGAATAGAAACATATAGATGGTTGTCGACTCTGTTATTACTTACCATTTTAAAGCACTTGGACTATCAAATTAACTAATCGTGACATAAAGAATCCAACTAAGGAACACCAATCTGATCTATATCGGCCAAGCGAACAGATTAATACAATTAACAACGATTAAATTCGTGATAAACCCACGTAGCACAGAAATTTAATGATACAAACACAAGTTCGCACAAAGAGAATCTGAGAATGGCGAAGGCGAGAAGGAGTGGATTTTTACCTTCTCCGGGCAGCGAACCGAGGCAGCGTATCAAGTGTCGGTCCAATCGACGGGTTTTGGGCTTTGCGATGCGAATGACAGGTCGACTGGTTTGTTTGCTGATTTTTGGTTGGAATTGAAATAAGGAGATTTGGACTACCTATTTCGTGCTATGCTAGTGATGCTCTGTGTCCTCTCCAACTGAGCCCTGTGTTCTCGATCCTGGATCTTCTCCTCACTGAACTCTTCGACTGACTCCTCCCTCTGTTGCCCTGTTGCTATTGGACTCTTCTCATTTTCGAATCCTGTTTCTGCCCTCTTCCCTTGCTCTTAATTTCTGCCCTTAATTGCTATATGGTTCCTAACTATTGCTAAGGGTGAAACGATTGCTAATCCCCCATGACTGAGCTCTGTATTCCTCTCCTATCCTCTGCTCTGCATGCGTGTTTTCACCACTGTTTCTATGCTATGGATATGCTGCCCCCTTTCGATGCCTATTGCATGTTCTTATATAGCCCTCGCTCGAGTTCTAATGTTGGTAAGTAAATAAAGGCTGATTTGGGTTGCTGATTTTGTAAGATTCTTGCCATAGAATGGGCGATTTTTGTCGCGCCCTTTTTCGGCCGCGGCATTTTATTTAAAATAAAACTCCTGCTTAAATACAAAGGTTAGAAAAATAAAAATAAAAAAAGCTAAAATGTTTTAAAAGAATGCTAAAATTGCAAAAATGTTTAAAAGCTTAAAAGGTGCTAAAGGTGCAAAATGCTAAGAAGTGCTAAAAGGCTAAGGGTTCGCGGAGTCGCCACCTAATTAGTTTGGGTGAATTAGGACACCTAAATGTTTAACTAGTTTAAAGTAAAACATTAACTCCATTTTTATGGTCTGCTAAACCTAATGAGATTCCGGGTAAGGGTTCTTTATTAATCTAGAGGGAAGGGGTTAGGCACCCTCTAAGATCCGCTAACTTGCGGTTGTCCTGCCAAACCTAGGGTAGTTATTATATTTAAAAAAATGCAAAGTAAAAGATCTATAAAAAAGTGCAATGTTAGAAAATAAAGTGCTAGATGTTAAAATAGTGCTAAGTAGTTAAAAAGGTTTTAAAATGTTGGAAGATGTTTAAAGGTGCTAAGAGGTTAATTTTAAAGCTAAAGGGTGCTAAGGTGCTAAGAGGCATAAAAGGGCAAAAGTGTTATGAATAAATAATAGAGCCAAATGCTAAATGTTTAAAATGCTTAAAATACTAAAGGTTGCTAAAAGGCATTAAATGATAGAAGGGTGCTAAAGGTGCTAAGAGGTGTTTAAAAAGTGTTAAATACTAAAGTGCTGAATGTTAGAAAATAGATGCTAGCATGTTAAAATGTTTAAAAGGTGCTTAAAGTATTGAGAGGGCAAAAGGTGCTATGTGCTAAAGTACAAAGAATGCTAGGAAGGTGCTAAATGTTACTAAAGTTTAAAGAAGGGCTAAAAAACTGTTAAGATGCTAGAAAGTGCCAAATGCTAAAGTGTTTTATAGACTAATTATATGCTTATGCTAGCTAAATTAATCTTGCCTAGCCTGCGTACAATGTTATATAAGCGATGCTTTAAGATGATTTTTGAGAGTTTAGGAAGAAACCTGTTATGAATTTTAATACGCAAAATGTTGGTTTTATAATGAAAGTTAATTCATTTTGGCAAAAAATTAGATGTGCATGACAATCTTAAAAAGGCAAGTAAATTAGGCGATGAACTTTAAATTATCTCTCCCACTTATATG
The DNA here is from genome assembly GCA_029844215.1 of Przewalskia tangutica. NCBI lineage: Eukaryota > Viridiplantae > Streptophyta > Magnoliopsida > Solanales > Solanaceae > Przewalskia > Przewalskia tangutica. The sequence continues at coordinate 48,162,710 of CM056724.1, read as the reverse complement.
TTTAAACAAACTAATTGCTAGAAGTTCCCCTATTAATTACAATTTAGATAATAGAAAAAAAAAACAAATAAATGGCATAAAAACGAGACAAGAAAATTAAGAGAGTGAAGGGATTGGAGCGGATGACCACGTCCTATTTGTTTGTCTAGGAATGGCCGAAGAGGGACTCGATGGATGTATATGCATGCCTTTACGTTTGCCACGACGAGTCTCATTATGAGACTCTTTGTTGCTCCGGTGCGTGCCATGTAAAAAAAAAGAAAGATAAGGATTAGTATATGCCCAAATTCATTTAATCAGCAAATGAGTTAGCATAAAATCAGGCACATATGTACCGTGACTAAGCAGTAAGGAGTAGTATATGACAAACGAAAATGAACCTAATGGGTTTAACCCAATGTATATCAGTGGGCCAGATAGACAATGCAGGGGCAAAAGAACTAAATGAATTTCCAGATTTTAAAGGTAAGGATTCAGGAGGCAGGCAATGTATATTTTCAAGCAATCAAGACCCAATAGAGCTTCACTAATGGTTTCCAGGAAAACAGAGCATTTAAAGCAGTCGAGTTGGTAATCGGTAGGAAAGTAATAAATGGCAGGGCCAATAATTTTTAAGTTTACGGGTCTTCTTTAAGGTAACAAATTATAATAGCAACACCAAAGAAATAGCAGCAAAATAACATCAGTGGATTCAAATTCACAGTAGCAAAATAATGTTAGCAGTCACAGCAATACCAAAACAGCAGCAGCAACAACACCAAAACAATAGCATCGACAAAACAGTAGTAGCAAAACCAATAGTAACCAGTTATTTCTATTGCTTAGGAGGCTTTCTTGATGTACTAGTTTAGAAATCCAAGTGAGACAAACATATATATTCTTAATAGACAATCTAGACAGGGACATGATTTATTAAGTAAAGATCCTAAGTTCAAGCCATACACTAGACCTTTCACTTACTTTATGATTTGACACCATATTACGTGGTAAATCGAGGCGACTTTGCAGAGAATTCAGATGAAGGGAGGATGTTTAGATTGCACAATAGATTGAGATAACACACAATGTAGCTTGAAAGAATATTAACATGATCAATTTTATCCTTTAAACAAAGAGTAAATTCTGAAGTCAGCTTCATTGGTCTAGTAAGAATGTTGAACCACTACCAAAGAGACCATTTTGATATTACTTATGGACTACTGGGAAGGATGTTCAACAGGGCAAAACACGCAAGATTCAGAATATTCCTTCAAATAGGCAATTGAGACCTCATGCCATATACAGAGACACATTAACATATTGGCTTAAAAGGAGATGTCAAAAAAGCAGTTATCAGGGAGGACACACACTGGTTTGCAGATCAACAAAAGAAGAAGACTTTGTATTCATTTATTAAGTATGTTAGATCATTTCCTGGCTAGTAATGATTTAATCTCACATGCCTTGACACAAAAAAAAACACTTGTGCAATCCAATATGGTTAAAATAGACGACAGTGCAAGCATACTATTCAACTCAGAAGCCATTTAGATGGATAAACTGATCCCCAAACTAATAGGATAAAGACTGACAAAACTGGTTCGAACATTTTACAGATTCACACAATCTAACAGGCTTTATGTTCAAGTCAACGACACACCACGTAAGATCTGAAACCAATCAATTGCACCAAACACTCGACCATAAATACTCCATTTTTTAGTAAACAGAACACAGTACTCAGAATCTTGTTGAGACAAATTAACTATGTCGAACACTTATATAACAATATTAACAAATTTAAGAAGTATATAACAGAAAACACAGGAATTCACATAAGGAACCGAAATTCGACAGGAAAGCGGATTTACCTTCTCCGGACAGCGATCCGTGGCAGCGTATCAAGTCGTCGGTCCAATCGACGGGTTTTGGGTTTGCGATGCGAATAAGGGCAAGGTTTGTTTGCTGATTTTGGTTTGAATTGAAAGAAAAAGATTTGAACTACCTATTCGTGCTTGCCAGTGATGCTCTGTATGCGCCGCCTATCGTGCGCTTCGCGAACTCGCCGTCTCTTCTCTTGAATCGCTCTCTGTGAATCCCCGATCGATGCCTCTGGGTCTATGCCTATTGCATGTGCTTTAATAGCCCCTCTTCGGGTTCTATGTTTGGTATGCATTTAAGGCTGAGATTTCTATGCCTATTCTTGCTCTGAATTCGCACGATTCGTACTGATTCTAGGTGTGATTTGAATAGATTTTGATTTGAAGGGATTTGGTTATCTATGGTAAGAAATCGTTGGAGACGTGTGTGCAGGTAAAGGGAAAGGAAAGTCGCCGGATTCTCAGGCGAGAATCACGGCGACGAAGGCGTGAGGTGAAGGCGGCGACTGTTAAGGTTTAGGGTTCGTCGAGGGTTTTGTTTTTGATCGTGGGAGAGACGAAGTGAAAGGGAAATAATAGGCTTTAGGCGTGGGGCTTGGGCTGATAAGGGGATAATGGGGATTGGGCTTGCGGGTCGCGGTTTTTGGGCTGGGCGAAGTGGGCTGGGTAGTATTAGTTAAGGCATTTAATTAGTGTTAGTTTTAGGCTAGTTAATTAATGTTAATTAATTCTAGGTAAGTGTATTATTAATTAATTAACAAATGTGATTAAATTAATTAGGTGCTTTATTATAATTATCTAGGTGCTACATTAGTCTAATTATTTAGGTGCTAAATTAGTCTAATTATTTAGGTGCTAAATTAGTCTAATTATTTAGGTGCTAAATTAGTCTAATTTCGAGTTATAAAATTATTACGATAATAAATGCGGGCGTGTTGTTTAATTAATGCCTAATGCTCTAGAATGCGGCGCTATTATTTAGAAACTTATTATTATGCATTATTGCGACGTTAAATTAAAATTAAAGTTGAGTTTAGATTAAAATATTTAAATGTTAAATGCAAGTGTGATGTTTAAAGCTTTTATAAATGTGACGCTACTAGATAAAAAAATGATTTTAAATTACAAATGATTACTAATTAATGCGGCTATGCTACCTGACACGACGTTATCGCTAAATTATTTATTTTATGCATTTATTAATTATTTAAGAATTACGACAAAGCTTAAAGTTAATAAGTGCGGGCGCGGGACTCTAAATGCTTAAAACTCTACGTAAGACGCGATGCCATTATTAAATTATTTATTTATGCCTGTATTTAATGTTTTATTGTTGTATTTTATTATAAAAATCCTAAAAAATTATTTTACAAAATTAGTGTAATTTTATAGTTAATGGCTGGACGGGAGGGTCAAAATTGGGTGTCAACAATTTTATTCCAAGATTTTCGGGTTGATTTAGTACTGATCTTGTGAGCTTTCTCGAGTGTAATTTTAGAAAGTAAATATGGTATGTAACGATTTTGAATGGCACTGGTAAGAGAAAGGAAAGTCGCCGGATTCTCAGGCGAGAATCTCTACGGCGTGGGGGTCTTTGTTGCGATTGAAACTTAGGTTTCGTCTAGGTTTAGGTTTCGTTTCTTAGGGATCGCTTGTGAAGATGAAGTGGGGGTCTAACCTCGCGGGCTGCTGATAAGGGAAGGGCTTGCGGTAAGGGATAAAGCGTGGGTCGGGTCAGGGAAATAAAGGAAAGGTTTGGGCTGGGTAGTTAAATTAGGGTATTAGTGTATTAGGTAGTTTAATTAGTGTTTAATTAGTTTTAGGCTTTTAATTAGTCTAATTGTTATAAATGCGGGCGTCTTTATTTAATTAGTGCTTAATATTTTATAATGCGGCGCTATTATTTAAAATCTTATTATTGTGCATTATTGCGAAGTTAAATTAAAATTGAATTGAGTTTAGGTTAAATTATTTAAATGCTAAATGCAAGTATGATATTTAAGAATTGTTTAAAGCTTTTATAAATGCGCTATTAAGTGCATGTATTAGATTAAAATTGATTTTAAATTACGAATGATTATGAAATTCTCTTGTGTATTAATAAATGCGGCTATGCTACCTGACACGACGTTATTGCTAAATTATTTATTATTAATTAAGAATTGTTCGACAGAGCTTAAAATCAATTAATGCGGGCGCGGGACTCTAAGTGCTTAAAACTCTACGTAAGACGCGATGCCATTATTAAATTACTTATTTATGCCTGTATTTATGTTTTATCGCTGCATTTTATTATAAAAATCATAAAGAATTATTTTACAAAAATTAGTCTTATTTTATAGTTAACGGCTGGACGGGAGGGTCAAAATTGGGTGTCAACAGTTGTCCCTCTTTGTATGGAGATGATGGAAGAATCTTCGGACAAAGACGTTGACTCATGTAATTTTGTCTCGATCTTGAAATTGCAAAAATGTTGGCGGGTAGACAAAGTGGCCGAAAATCAAAAAGCGTCTCGGTGTCGAGTTATGGCGACCTTTGGGCTACCATGGTCAAAACACCGCGGGCTAACGGACTCGAAGCTGTCCCAGTGTCGAGTTATGACGACACTGGACTACCATGGTCAGCATCTCAAGGCGGGATAATGCGGACTCAAAGCTGTCCCAGTGTCTAGTTATGATGACACTGGGCTATGGTGCAAAAAGCAAGAATAATATAAACGGGCTTGAACCTGGGGTGTACTACTATGTCTTATGGTCTGGGTTACATGGTGATGTGGAGCGAGTGGACCGACGCTGAGGCGCTCACGCCATCGTTGGGAAGGTTGGCCCAACAAATTGCCCGGTTGTTTGTAAGAGAAAATCCACGTTGTGCTCCTACTCCGCACGCTAAGACTTAAACAAGCGGTTAGTGCATGCGTTAAGGCAAAAATGATGATGCATAATTTTTAAGCAATGCAATTGTGAGTAAGCGTTATCCTGCAAAAATGTGATGCCTGCTGTGTTGATGCGATGCTGCAAATGTTGTGATTTCGCCATTGTGTTGCGATTGTGAATGCGGATATGTTGTCCTTGCTGCAACTGTCCCTGTAGACTAAAGCTCAAGAAAGAGTTTAGTGCATGCGCTAAAACGAGAATAATAAATGAGAAAAATGCAATTTTGAGAACAGAGAAATCGTCCCTGCGTAGATGTGATATGCTGACTTGTCGTCGTTTTCGGACTTGTCGTCGTTTTCGGACTTGTCGTCGTTTTCGGACTTGTCGTCGTTTTCGGACTTGGCGTCGTTTTCGGACTTGGCGTCGTTTTCGGACTTGGCGTCGTTTTCGGACTTGGCGTCGTTTTCGGACTTGGCGTCGTTTTCGGACTTGTCGTCGTTTTCGGACTTGACGTCGTTTTCGGACTTGTTGCTGCTGCTCCTGTAGACTAAAGCTCAAGGAAGAGTTAGTGCATAACTGCTAAGACAGAATAATAAAGCATGAATGAGAAAAATGCAATTTTGAGAACGGAGAAAATCTTCCTTGTGTAGATGTGATATGCTGATGATGGCGTCGTTTTCGGACTTGCTGTGCTGATAACGTCGTTGTTTGCGTAGACCTGCTGCGCTGATAACGTCGTTGCCGGGACGCGTTGCTGCTGCTCCTGTAGAATAAATGCTCCTGATATGTGAATGCTGAGATGTTGTGGGTGCTGAGAATTTGACTTTGTGCCTGAGCTGATGCGCTAGGCTTTGTTGCGGAACTTTGAGCTTTGACTGCTGATTGTCGATGTCTTTTCTGCTTTTGCTGCTTCTTTCTGCTTTGGCTGTATTTTGCTTCCGCTAATATGAAGGACCTGCGCTCAAAGAAAGTTTTGTGAGTTTTGGGGGGGCGGTTGATTCGCGTTGACCTTGGACTCTTGATGTTCGGGTGTCTGTCTTGTTTGGACTCATAACCCCTGCCTGGTTTCCTACCTTGTCCCAGTTTTGAATATGCAAAGGGAGTTTGGCCTTAAAATGGGTCTCGATGGAGTTGCTTGTATACTATGTGTATTCTTATTTTCGGACAAAGGAAAGTTTCCTAATGGTGTGGCCGAAGCGATTTAGGCGCCACGTATCCCGTGAGGAATCAGTCATGGCGTAGTTCATTACAAGCGAATTTTGGGTAAAAATTAAAATTTCTAGATGTGGGACCGGCGAGGCGGCGCCACGTATCCACCAAGGGAATCAGGTCAAACGTAGTTCCAATTATTACATATAAAGGCAAAACGCATTAAACTAATTATTTCAGGACTCGGCGGGCCGAGGCAGGGGCACGAGTCCATTTCTTCTTGCTTTGTGTCTTCAACGGCTGGGTCTTCGGCAGGATCATCTCTTGCGACACAACTAGGCGAATGACTTATTCAATGGTTAAACAATCTCGTGAGCGAGCACTTCCTTTTCTCTGGCGGTTGGTCGATGATTCAACTTTCTTCCCTTTACGGGCTGGCGTAATAGTCCCTTCCAGACTGTCTTCTTCATTTTTAGCTATCATGTTCACATGGTCATCTTCATAACCCGGAAGAAAGTTATTGTTTGCATTGAGAGGACCATCTTTCAGCCGAATGACTCCCTCCTCGATTAACTCCTCTATTCTGTCCTTGAGGGTATAACAATTGTCGATGTCGTGTCCCTCTGCACCGGAGTGGTATGCACAATGTTTAGCTTTATCGTGCCCTCGGGAAGTAGGCCTGGGAGTATTTCTGGGAATTGGATGAAGTATTCCTGCGGCTTTCAACTTCTCATACACTTGGGCTATGGGTTCGGCTAAAGGTGTATAGGTTTTTGTTGGTTTTCTTTCGGCATCTATGCGGGGTTTGGGTCCGTTTGGGGTGCGAGTTCGTGATTGTGGTGAGTATTTTGGATATGCTGGTTGGGTATGGTAAACAGGATATGGGGTGGCGCAGTGCTGATAATATGACTGTGGATTTTGAGTGTTTTGGTAAGAAGGCGGTGGGCTTTGATACACTGGATGTTGTTCTGGCCTATGCTCCTGAATGACCATGATAGAGGGTGATGCATCTCTTCTCCTCTGTGAGGTACCTCCTATGGAATCTGACTGCATTGCCCTGCTAGTTGCTTGTAGGGCTGTCAAGTTTGTAATTCTGCCTGTCTTAATGCCTTCTTCCACGAAGTCGCCCATTCTTACGACTTCTGCAAAACTTCGCCCAATTACACTGATCATTCTTTCATAATATGTCGCGTCTTTCAACGATCGCGACGAACAAAGTGGTCATTTCGCTCTCGCCATTGGAGAATTTGGACCTTACGCTCGACCGCCACCTTAGGGCGTATTCCCTGAAAGTTTCTGTGGATTTCTTTTCAAGCTTCATAAGATAAAATCTGTCTAGGACAGTGTCAGTGTTGAATCTAAATCTATCCATGAAATCTTGCGCCATGGCATTCCAACTGTCCCATTTTCGAGGGTCTTGGCATGTGTACCAGTCCAGCGCCTCGCCGGTTAGACTCCTGATGAATAGCTTCATGATGATTGCTGGATTTTTACCAACTCCAATCAATTTATCGCAATATGACCTTAGATGAGCTCGAGGATTCCCCTTTCCATCGAACATGTCAAATTTGGGCACCTTGTACCGCGGCTAATTCAACGTCGGGGTGCATACATAAGTTTTCATATTCTAAACCTTCCTCCCATTTGTTCATTTGAATGCTTTTGAATGCCTCTTTCAAATTACGGATTTCTCTTGCCATATTTTCATCAGCTCTGGCTCGAGTCTGCTGCTCCATTTCCTTGTATCGATCTGTCTCTTGAGAGGATGTATGCATAATAAATGGTTGACTTTCGATCGGATGTGCTAATCCCTCATATTGTTTGTGTGTCATCTGCTCGTATTGGGTGGCTTGGCAATTTGGGTTGAGTGGGGAGATATAAGTAGGTGGAGGTTGAGATGTGTATATAGTGAACGGATCATTTTGGAGGTCGGTTTGCAAATTGACCGGGCGAGTGACATTTTGGTGTGAGCTGGTATGTTGCGGCCTCTGCGGGGAGCTTTGGGGAAGTGGAGGCTCAAGGGCTTGTGACACGATTGCATTTGTCCTTTGCTCTGGGAGTGGTGCATTCAAGCTAATAGACAGGTTGGTGATATTTCGGAGCCTTTCTATTTCGGCTTGCATGATTTCCATTTGCTGCAATAGTGTGGCGAGGTTTTGATCATTGGTGTTTCTCCTTTCCAACGCCTCTGCATCCTCTACGGGAACGGGGACGAGTCCTAAGTTGTTTCGTTCCGGTGCCTCTGGATTAGTCATTTATTGGACGATTGTGCTTCTACCAGTCAACACGAATCAACCTTTTGGGGATAAGCTAAAAATAACCTTTTAACAAATGAAGCCAACCAAGTTAGTATAATATGCAAAAAGTTGCAGGCAATATATAATAAATCAAGTGCGTGTTCTAACATGTTTGGGACCTCTTTATGCCAGAGGTAGGCCTAAACGTCACATATGCGAGGTTGTGATAGATTTGTCCAAGCCGTCCAACTGTAATGCTTTTGTTGGAAATGGCGACCAAATGACGGTGCACTTTTTTCCAATTTCAGCATGACATGATTAGGTTTGGATTTGTCTATCACTGCCATGCTACACATAATATGCTGGTTGGTCGTTGGGTTGAGAAACCCGTCGACAAGTTTGGTGTCTTCCTAATTGTGGTGTCGATGCCAAGGACCGACCCACCTAAGGTAAATGCATGCATGCCCTAAAATGAAGGGTGATATAGCTCTATCTTAAGTTTCTAAGATTTGGCTTTTCTAGACGCTTGAGTTCAGGCGGACAACTCGAGTGAGAAGGCTACGCGGCCACCGGTTAGACCGGACACTCCACGTATGTTACCAACTCTCCTAAATTTGGGTTTTGAAGAAAGAATTTTGCTGATGCACCAAGCGCACCTCGCATGTAGTGTGTGATTGTGTGAATTTTCCAGAGTGGAAGAAATATGAGCGGAATGCCAATTTAGGGAAAGCAGTAAAGCAGGTAGCAATTAAAATAAACAAAATATAGCACAGAAAATTAAATGCAAAAAATAATGCCAAATAATAACCCTAGGTCTGTTATGGTTAAGAACCTTAAATCCCCAGCGGAGTCGCCATTTCTGTCGCGCCCTTTTTCGACCGCGAATTTAAAATAAAACTCCTGCTTAGAAAAGTGTTAGAAAATAAAATAAAAGTGCTAAAATATTTAAAAGAATGCTAAAATATAAAAGGGTGCTAAAAGTGCAAAAGTTTAAAAAATGCTAAAGGGTGCTAATATGCTAAGGGTTCGCGGAGTCGCCACCTAATTAGTTTGGGTGAATTAGGACACCTAAATGTTAACTAGTTTAAAGTAACATTAACTCCATTTAGTGGTCTGCTAAACTTTAATAAGATTCTGGGTAAGGGTTCTTTATTATCCTAAAGGGAAGGGGTTAGGAACCCTAAAGGATCCGCTAACTTGCGGTTGTCCGTTCAAACCTAGGGTTAATTATTATGTTAGAGAAAAATGCATGTTTTGGAAATATATATAGAATGCTTCAAAATATTTTAAAAGAGGAGGTATGTTGAATAAAATTTATAATGCTGATGCTATAAAAATATATAAAAAAAAAGCTTTAAAGTGTGCACTTATATTGTTTATAGATACATGCAAGGTTGATTTATGACCAAAGATATGCTTTTAAAATCAACATGTATGACGTAGTGCAGAAGGTAATTTCTTTTTTTGTAATTTTATGATAAAGAAGGCTATTCAACATAAATTGTTCATATTGTGCTAATAAAAGTTCTTTGTGAGAAAAGCAATTTATCTTATCATGTTAGTTGCGAGTTGAAATATTTAGTGAAGCTTAGACATGCATGACAAGTAACTTAAAGTACGTTTCCGATTTTAAAACTACCCACCCAATTTATTTATTCCAGCGGGCTAATTGTTCTATGTCTCCTATTAATTACAAAGTTAAAGAATTAGGCAACAATTTAAACAAATAATATAAAAGGTGGATATGATCACGGCTCTCAAGACATGTGGCGACATCATCTTGTCCTATTTGGTCTTAGGAATCTCTCAAGGCGGGAATGCAGCGGGTGCACATAGACGCGGGTTGACATTTGAAGTGGCTCGCGATGAGTCTCGCAACGAAACTCTTCATTTGCCTCCGATGCATTTCATGTAAAGATAAAAAGGATAAAGATTAGTATCTGTCCAATTGTATAAAAAACAGCAGTAAACAAAATGATCTAGAGAGGCGGAACATATGCATTATCCACTGATTCTATATTTAACATGCACTGTTGGGCTCGGGGTAATAGAGAACAGCAAGGCAAACAAGTAAGGCAAACAGAGGAAACAATAGGTGGCCTAAATAAATTATCAATTTAGAGGAGGATAAATCGGCACCCAAGGCAGTGTAAAGCAATTATCTTCTCAAATTTTTAAAAGGAGGGAGGGGCAGGTATGCAACAACAAACAAAGAAGAGAAAAAATGAATACAACCTGCCTGCAGACCTGCTGCAGCAGGTTCTCAAATGAGCTTAGAAGAATAGCTAGGTGTAAGCAGTAGATAGAAATAAACTCCAAAGCGTAAAATTTCCAGTTTTTAAAGAAGGGCCAATTAATCCTATTCTTACATGCTCACATGAACCACACTAACACATTATATATGCATTAATGATCAGTGATACCGGGACAGAGACACCAAACATGGGTGAAATAATATGGCAACACATAACACGCTAGTTTAATTTAAGATACATGACTCAACATCGAAGCAAATGGCTAGGACTGAAGTAAATCCATTTTCCCCAATCATATGCCCAGATTTCTCAATGGTTTGAACTATGTTAGCACCAAACTATCCCTCATATATGCTTAATAGAGGAATGCAGCCAACAGGCCCAGAAGAGATTCAGACTAACAGACCCCTTACTGTTAAAAGAAAACAGTGATTGGGCCCTAAACTCAAACAAAACAATTTTCATGATTTTATTATTCAAGCCAGCGTATTGAATTCAGTTTTCCAACATCATTAACACATGTAACTTGACACACAAATTGATCTCTGCTTACGCTCTTACTATTATGGGCACCTATTTAGCATTTGACCTTCAAATAGATGATTAATCTAAGGCGTAAATGAGGATATGCCGAGTTTTAGAATGAAGCCATCATAATGGCATCAGTGGATAGTTTAGGCAAATAAGGTATCTATCTTCATCTTGACATAGGAATTCTGCATACTATATGGTAGATCACATCATACCTCATTGTATGGAACTGAATTGAGCACACAACATAGGCAAGTAACTCAACATGGCATTCCAGATTATAATATTTGCAAATAGCCAAGGAACACTACAGTACCAAAACATGCTTCATATGGGTTTAGCGCACATAAATAACAATCCACATACTTACATATGTAAAGTATACGAAGATATACAGTTGCGATATACATCCAATGCACAGGGAAAGCAATATACTTTGTATACATAGATTCGGCCAGGCGAATAGAAACAGATAGATGGTTGTCGACTCTGTTATTACTTACCATTTTAAAGCACTTGGACTATCAAATTAACTAATCGTGACATAAAGAATCCAACTAAGGAACACCAATCTGATCTATATCGGCCAAGCGAACAGATTAATACAATTAACAACGATTAAATTCGTGATAAACCCACGTAGCACAGAAATTTAACAGATACAAACACAAGTTCGCACAAAGAGAATACAGAATGAACTGAAGGCGAGAAGGAGTGGATTTTTACCTTTTCCGGGCAGCGAACCGAGGCAGCGTATCAAGTGTCGGTCCAATCGACGGGTTTTGGGCTTTGCGATGCGAATGACAGTCATCGGTTTGTTTGCTGATTTTTGGTTGGAATTGAAATAAGGAGATTTGGACTACCTATTTCGTGCTATGCTAGTGATGCTCTGTGTCCTCTCCAACTGAGCCCTGTGTTCTCGATCCTGGATCTTCTCCTCACTGAACTCTTCGACTGACTCCTCCCTCTGTTGCCCTGTTGCTATTGGACTCTTCTCATTTTCGAATCCTGTTTCTGCCCTCTTCCCTTGCTCTTAATTTCTGCCCTTAATTGCTATATGGTTCCTAACTATTGCTAAGGGTGAAACGATTGCTAATCCCCCCTGACTGAGCTCTGTATTCCTCTCCTATCCTCTGCTCTCTGTCTGTGTTTTTCACCCCCTGTTTCTATGCTATGGATATGCTGCCCCCTTTCGATGCCTATTGCATGTTCTTATATAGCCCTCGCTCGAGTTCTAATGTTGGTAAGTAAATAAAGGCTGATTTGGGTTGCTGATTTTGTAAGATTCTTGCCATAGAATGGGCGATTTTATTGCAAGATTTTCGGGTTGATTTAGTACTGATCTTGTGAGCTTTCTCGAGTGTAATTTTAGAAAGTAAATATGGTATGTAACGATTTTGAATGGCACTGGTAAGAGAAAGGAAAGTCGCCGGATTCTCAGGCGAGAATCTCGGCGACTGTGGGGTGCTGTTGCGGCGATTGAAACTTAGGTTTCGTCTAGGTTTAGGTTTCGTTTCTTAGGGATCGCTTGTGAAGATGAAGTGAGGGTCTAACCTCGCGGGCTGCTGATAAGGGAAGGGCTTGCGGTAAGGGATAAAGCGTGGGTCGGGTCAGGGAAATAAAGGAAAGGTTTGGGCTGGGTAGTTAAATTAGGGTATTAGTGTATTAGGTAGTTTAATTAGTGTTTAATTAGTTTTAGGCTTTTAATTAGTCTAATTGTTATAAATGCGGGCGTGCTATTTAATTAGTGCTTAATATTTTATAATGCGGCGCTATTATTTAAAATCTTATTATTGTGCATTATTGCGAAGTTAAATTAAAATTGAATTGAGTTTAGGTTAAATTATTTAAATGCTAAATGCAAGTATGATATTTAAGAATTGTTTAAAGCTTTTATAAATGCGACGCTATTAAGTGCATGTATTAGATTAAAATTGATTTTAAATTACGAATGATTATGAAATTCTCTTGTGTATTAATAAATGCGGCTATGCTACCTGACACGACGTTATTGCTAAATTATTTATTATTAATTAAGAATTGTTCGACAGAGCTTAAAATCAATTAATGCGGGCGCGGGACTCTAAGTGCTTAAAACTCTACGTAAGACGCGATGCCATTATTAAATTACTTATTTATGCCTGTATTTATGTTTTATCGCTGCATTTTATTATAAAAATCATAAAGAATTATTTTACAAAAATTAGTCTTATTTTATAGTTAACGGCTGGACGGGAGGGTCAAAATTGGGTGTCAACAGTTGTCCCTCTTTGTATGGAGATGATGGAAGAATCTTCGGACAAAGACGTTGACTCATAGCCAATTTTGTCTCGATCTTCAGAATTGCAAAAATGTTGGGCAGGTAGACAAGGCTGACGCAAAAATCAAAAACTGTCTCAGTGTCGAGTTATGACGACACTGGGCTACCATGGTCAAAACACCAAGGCGGGCTAACGCGGACTCGAAGCTGTCCCAGTGTCGAGTTATGACGACACTGGACTACCATGGTCAGAATATCAAGGCGGGCTAATGCGGACTCAAAGCTGTCCCAGTGTCGAGTTATGATGACACTGGGCTATGGTGCAAAAAGCAAGAATAAAATAACTGGCTTGAACCTGGGGGTGTACCGCTATGGCTTATGGTGCTGGGTTCTATGGTGATGTGGAGCGAGTGGACCGACGCTTGAGGCCGCTTCTGCCAATCGTTGGGAAGGTTGGCCCCCCAACAAATTGCCCCGGTTCGCTGTAAGAGAAAATCCACGTTGTGCTCCTGCTCCTGCATGCTAAGACTTAAACAAACGGTTAGTGCATAACTGTTAAGGCAAAAATGATGATGCATAATTTTTTAAGCAATGCAATTGTGAGTAGAAAACGTTATCCTGCAAAAATGTGATGCCTGCTGTGTTGATGCGATGCTGCAAATGTTGTGATTTCGCCATTGTGTTGCGATTGTGAATGCGGATATGTTGTCCTTGCTGCAACTGTCCCTGTAGACTAAAGCTCAAGAAAGAGTTTAGTGCATAACTGCTAAGACAGAATAATAAATGAGAAAAATGCAATTTTGAGAACAGAGAAATCGTCCCTGTGTAGATGTGATATGCTGACTTGTCGTCGTTTTCGGACTTGTCGTCGTTTTCGGACTTGTCGTCGTTTTCGGACTTGGCGTCGTTTTCGGACTTGGCGTCGTTTTCGGACTTGGCGTCGTTTTCGGACTTGGCGTCGTTTTCGGACTTGGCGTCGTTTTCGGACTTGTCGTCGTTTTCGGACTTGTCGTCGTTTTCGGACTTGGCGTCGTTTTTGGACTTGTTGCTGCTGCTCCTGTAGACTAAAGCTCAAGGAAGAGTTAGTGCATAACTGCTAAGACAGAATAATAAAGCATGAATGATAAAAATGCAATTTTGAGAACAGAGAAAATCTTCCTTGTGTAGATGTAATATCTCGATGATGGCGTCGTTTGGACTTCTTTGGCCGATAACGCCGTTGTTTGCGTGAACTGCTACCGATAACGTCGTTCTTGGGACGCGTTCTTCTTGCTCTGTAGAATAAATGCTCCTGATATGTGAATGCTGAGATGTTGTGGGTGCTGAGAATTTGACTTTGTGCACGGTGACGCTAGGCTTTGTTATGAACTTTGAGCTTTATCGCCGATTGTCGATGTCTTTTACGCTTTTCGCTTCTTTCGCTTTGGCTGTATTTTGCTTCCGCTAATATGAAGGACTGCGCCAAAGAAAGTTTTGTGAGTTTTGGGGCGGTTGATTCGCGTTGACCTTGGACTCTTGATGTTCGTTATCTGCCTTGTTTGGACTCATAACCCGCCTGGTTTCCTACCTTGTCCCGCTTTGAATATGCAAAGGAGTTTGGCCTTAAAATGGGTCTCGATGGAGTTGCTTGTATACTATGTATTCTTGTTATTTTCGTGACAAAGGAAAGTTTCTAATGGTGTGACCGGCCGATTTAGGCGCCACGATCCCCACGAGGGAATCAGTCATGACGTAGTTCATTACAAGCGAATTTTGGGTAAAAATTAAAATTTCTAGATGTGGGACCGGCGAGACGGCCGCCACGATCCACCAAGGGAATCAGTCAAACGTAGTTCCAATTATTACATATAAAGGCAAAACGCATTAAACTAATTATTTCAGACTCGGCGGCGGGCACGAGTCCATTTCTTCGCTTTGTGTCTTCAACGGCCGGTCTTGGCAGGATCATCTCTTGCAGACACAACTAGACGAATGACTTATTCAATGGTTAAACAATCTCCGCGAAGGAGCACTTCCTTTTCTCCGCGGTTGGTCGATGATTCAACTTTCTTCCTTTACGGCCGGGCGTAATAGTCCCTTCCGCATCGCTCTTCTTCATTTTTAGCTATCATGTTCATATGGTCATCTTCATAACCCTAAGAAAGTTATTGTTTGCATTGAGAGGACCATCTTTCACCGAATGACTCCTTCTCGATTAACTCTCTATTCTCGCCCTCGAGGTATAACAATTGTCGATGTCGTGTCCCTCTCGCACCGAGTGGTATGCACAATGTTTAGCTTTATCGTGCCTGGAAGTAGGCCCGAGAGTATTTACGGGAATTGGATGAAGTATTCTCGCGCTTTCAACTTCATACACTTGGGCTATGGGTTCGGCTAAAGGTGTATAGGTTTTGTTGGTTTTCTTTCGCATCTACGCGGGCTCGGGTCCGCTTCAGTGCGAGTTCGTGATTGTGCGAGTATTTTGGATATGCTGGTTGGGTATGGTAAACAGGATACGGGTGGCGCAGATCTTGATAATATGACCGGATTTTGAGTGTTTTGGTAAGGCGCGTGGGCTTTGATACATCGATGTTGTTCGCCTATGCTCCGAATGACTACGATAGGTGCGACGATCTCTTCTCCTCTCGCGAGGTACCTCCTATGGAATCGATCGCATTGCTCGCTAGTTGCTCAGGTCGTCAAGTTTGTAATTCTCGCCTGCCTTAATGTTTCTTCCACGGTCGCCATTCTACGACTTCGCAAAACTTCGCCCAATTACATCGATCATTCTTTCATAATATGTCGCGTCTTTCAACGATCGCACGAACAAAGTGGTCATTTCGCTCGCCATCGGAGGTTGGACCTTCACGCTTCGACCGCCACCCAGGCGTATTCCCTGAAAGTTTCTGTGGATTTCTTTTCAAGCTTCATAAGATAAAATCTGTCTAGGATAGTGTCAGTGTTGAATCTAAATCTATCCATGAAATCTTGCGCCATGGCATTCCAACCGCCCCATTTTCGGTGGTCTTGGCACGTGTACCCAAATACGCCACGTTAGACTCCTGATGAATAGCTTCATGATGATTGCTGGATTTTTACCAACTCCAATCAATTTATCGCAATATGACCTTAGATGAGCTCGAGGATTCCCCTTTCCATCGAACATGTCAAATTTGGGCACCTTGTACCCCACAGCTAATTCAACGTCGGGGTGCATACATAAGTTTTCATATTCTAAACCTTCCTCCCATTTGTTCATTTGAATGCTTTTGAATGCCTCTTTCAAATTACGGATTTCTCTTGCCATATTTTCATCAGCTCTGGCTCGAGTCTGCTGCTCCATTTCCTTGTATCGATCTGTCTCTTGAGAGGATGTATGCATAATAAATGGTTGACTTTCGATCGGATGTGCTAATCCCTCATATTGTTTGTGTGTCATCTGCTCGTATTGGGTGGCTTGGCAATTGGGTTGAGCGAGATATAAGTAGGTGGAGGTTGAGATGTATATAGTGAACGGATCATTTGGAGGTCGGTTTGCAAATTGACCGCGAGTGACATTTTGTGTGAGCCGGTATGTCATGGCCTCTGCGGAGCTTGGGGAAGTGGAGGCTCGAGGGCTTGTGACACGATTGCATTTGTCCTTTGCTCCGAGTGGTGCATTCAAGCTAATAGACAGGTTTGTGATATTTCGGAGCCTTTCTATTTCGGCTTGCATGATTTCCATTTGCTGCAATAGTGTGGCGAGGTTTTGATCATTGGTGTTTCTCCTTTCCAACGCCTCTGCATCCTCTACGGAACGGACGAGTCCTAAGTTGTTTCGCCGGTGCCCCCGGATTAGTCATTTATCGACGATCAGGCTTCTACCACCAACACGAATCAACCTTTCGGGGATAAGCTAAAAATAACCTTTTAACAAATGAAGCCAACCAAGTTAGTATAATATGCAAAAGTTGCAGCAATATATAATAAATCAAGTGCGTGTTCTAACATGTTTGGGACCTCTTTATGCCAGAGGTAGGCCTAAACGTCACATATGCGAGGTTGTGATAGATTTGTCCAAGCCGTCCAACTGTAATGCTTTTGTTGGAAATGGCGACCAAATGACGGTGCACTTTTTTCCAATTTCAGCATGACATGATTAGGTTTGGATTTGTCTATCACTGCCATGCTACACATAATATGCTGGTTGGTCGTTGGGTTGAGAAACCCGTCGACAAGTTTGGTGTCTTCCTAATTGTGGTGTCGATGCCAAGGACCGACCCACCTAAGGTAAATGCATGCATGCCCTAAAATGAAGGGTGATATAGCTCTATCTTAAGTTTCTAAGATTTGGCTTTTCTAGACGCAAGGTTCCCGAGCGGACAACTCGAGTGAGAAGGCTACGCGGCCACCGGTTAGACCGGACACTCCACGTATGTTACCAACTCTCCTAAATTTGGGTTTTGAAGAAAGAATTTTGCTGATGCACCCAGCGCACCTCGCATGTAGTGTGTGATTGTGTGAATTTTCCAGAGTGGAAGAAATATGAGCGGAATGCCAGTTTAGGGAAAGCAGTAAAGCAGGTAGCAATTAAAATAAACAAAATATAGCACAGAAAATTAAATGCAAAAAATAATGCCAAATAATAACCCTAGGTCTGTTATGGTTAAGAACCTTAAATCCCCAGCGGAGTCGCCATTTCTGTCGCGCCCTTTTTCGACCGCGAATTTAAAATAAAACTCCTGCTTAGAAAAGTGTTAGAAAATAAAATAAAAGTGCTAAAATATTTAAAAGAATGCTAAAATATAAAAGGGTGCTAAAAGTGCAAAAGTTTAAAAAATGCTAAAGGGTGCTAATATGCTAAGGGTTCGCGGAGTCGCCACCTAATTAGTTTGGGTGAATTAGGACACCTAAATGTTAACTAGTTTAAAGTAACATTAACTCCATTTAGTGGTCTGCTAAACTTTAATAAGATTCTGGGTAAGGGTTCTTTATTATCCTAAAGGGAAGGGGTTAGACACCCTAAAGGATCCGCTAACTTGCCGTTGTCCGTTCAAACCTAGGGTTAATTATTATGTTAGAGAAAAATGCATGTTTTGGAAATATATATAGAATGCTTCAAAATATTTTAAAAGAGGAGGTATGTTGAATAAAATTTATAATGCTGATGCTATAAAAATATATAAAAAAAAAACTTTAAAGTGTGCACTTATATTGTTTATAGATACATGCAAGGTTGATTTATGACCAAAGATATGCTTTTAAAATCAACATGTATGACGTAGTGCAGAAGGTAATTTCTTTTTTTGTAATTTTATGATAAAGAAGGCTATTCAACATAAATTGTTCATATTGTGCTAATAAAAGTTCTTTGTGAGAAAAGCAATTTATCTTATCATGTTAGTTGCGAGTTGAAATATTTAGTGAAGCTTAGACATGCATGACAAGTAACTTAAAGTACGTTTCCGATTTTAAAACTACCCACCCAATTTATTTATTCCAGCGGGCTAATTGTTCTATGTCTCCTATTAATTACAAAGTTAAAGAATTAGGCAACAATTTAAACAAATAATATAAAGGTGGATATGATCACGGCTCAAGACATGTGGCGACATCATCTTGTCCTATTTGGTCTTAGGAATCTCTGAAGCGGGAATGCGAAAGCGGGTGCACATAGACGCGGGTTGACATTTGAAGTGGCTCGCGATGAGTCTCGCAACGAAACTCTTCATTTGCCTCCGATGCATTTCATGTAAAGATAAAAAGGATAAAGATTAGTATCTGTCCAATTGTATAAAAAACAGCAGTAAACAAAATGATCTAGAGAGGCGGAACATATGCATTATCCACTGATTCTATATTTAACATGCACTGTTGGGCTCGGGGTAATAGAGAACAGCAAGGCAAACAAGTAAGGCAAACAGAGGAAACAATAGGCTGGCCCAAATAAATTATCAATTTAGAGGAGGATAAATCGGCACCCAAGGCAGTGTAAACCAATTATCTTCTCAGATTTTCAAAAGGAGGGAGGGGCAGGTATGCAACAACAAACAAAGAAGAGAAAAAATGAATACAACCTGCCTGCAGACCTGCTGCAGCAGGTTCTCAAATGAGCTTAGAAGAATAGCTAGGTGTAAGCAGTAGATAGAAATAAACTCCAAAGCGTAAAATTTCCAGTTTTTTAAAAGAAGGGCCAATTAATCCTATTCTTACATGCTCACATGAACCACACTAACACATTATATATGCATTAATGATCAGTGATACCGGGACAGAGACACCAAACATGGGTGAAATAATATGGCAACACATAACACGCTAGTTTAATTTAAGATACATGACTCAACATCGAAGCAAATGGCTAGGACTGAAGTAAATCCATTTTCCCCAATCATATGCCCAGATTTCTCAATGGTTTGAACTATGTTAGCACCAAACTATCCCTCATATATGCTTGTCGCACCCGATTTTGAACTCTCAGGCTTAAATGCGCGACGGAATGGTTATCCTCCCCAAAAATGTAAAAGATAATGTAAAAGTTAAGGGAGTCGCCACCTAATTAATTGGGTGAATTAGGACACCTAAATACTAACTGATTAAAGTCAGCATTAACTCCATTTAATGGTCTGTGAAACTAGATTAGATTCTGGGTAAGGATTCTTTATTATCCTAAAGGGAAGGGGTAAGGCACCCTAAAGGATCCGCTAACTTGCGGTTGTCCGTTCAAACATAGGTTAATTTATTCTGCTAAGGGATATGCGTTTTAGACAAAGATTATTTAAGTAAAAGGGGTTGTGACAAATATTTAAAGAATATATATATTGATAATAATAAAAGGGGCTTATGAGATTCATAAAATATACACAGAGTTGATTATGAAGTTATGGGACAGGAGATTATTTTATTCTTGACAAAGTAAGAAAGTGATTACTCCTAACAGTGTACGTAGGATTAAAATTCTTGTAAAATTATGAGATTATTATTTCCTACGTATATGCAAAAATCATTTCCTATAAAATTTATGAAAAATTTATGATAAAGTTTATTTCTCAAGGACTAAATAAGGAGAAATATATTAGCTGCGTGGCTAAGACATAACTAGTATTGATTGTTTTTAAATTTAGTCTTACGTGATGAACCTAGAATAAATAAAGGGTGAACTTATCCTTTAAGCTACCCTTCCAATATATTCAAGGAATATTAGAGTTAATTATCCTATTAATTACAGGATTAACAAATGTAACAATAATAAATAAGCAAAAACGAATAAATACACAAATAAGCCAAGGTAAGGATGAGATCATAGTTGACATGACATCTGGAATGGATGGTGACACCATCCATCCTATAGCTGTTTGGAAACCCTGCGGCGGAAGTATAGTTGGCGATGTGAAAGTCATGTTGAGTCTCATATCGAGACTCTTGATTATTCTCCGATGCGCATCGTGTAAAAATAAGAAGGAAAATGGTTAGAGTGTCTCGAAATTGTAATGACACAAATAGATAATAAACTTAGATAAGCATGGAGTTATGACGCAAAGGCTAAAACAGTATTAGGGAAAGAGTTATACCAATTTAGAACTGAACATAGGGCACACGTCAGTATATTGCCGTAACATTAACATGCAGGTTCGTATTAAGTGTAACATATACTCTATAACTGAGGACATATATTCCAGATTATCAAGGCAAACCAATCAAATTTCAGACTTGTATAATTCACCCTTACGCTTATCGTTGTATTGGAACTAAATCTTGAATAGCCAAGAATACAAATCAGGCCTATGGGAAGTCTAAACAAGCTTTGAGACATACGTCATTCTAAACAACAATTCTATAAGTACTTTTAAGGATTCAGAAACATCATGACATAGCTTAATACATGATAATCCTCTAATATACTTTGATGACAGTTAACATTTGTTAAAAAATATCCTAAACCAATCAACAGGTCTAAGTAATAACTGGGTTGAGATGAACCAGTTAACTAGCACATGATTTGATCATATAGACCACACAACTGCAGATTAAATGGACAAACTTGAAAGGAATTGAGTTTATAGATGGACAATGACAACAGGAGCATTAGAGCACATTTACAGATAAAATGCAGCCACAAAAGTAATCCAAAATCAACAGCAAAGTGGCTAGAAGACAGTCCAAACAGAGGGTAAAAATCATCCTAGGCAGGGAGGGGTGATCCAGAATTAGCAGCAGAATAACTAGAAAGCAGTCCTAACAAAAGGGATAGAAAATCAGTCTAAGCAAGGCTGAAAATCAGACTGACATATGCTAAAATTGGTCTAAAAAATAACCCAAACAGTGGCCTAAAATGATCAAAATCAATTCCAACAATCCTACGGGATTACAGCAACATTTCATATTAATCACACGCATGTTGGATGACCTTTGAGAACATCTCATGTCATGAGAGCTCCTATAAGATTCAGGAAGACTTCACATGTGTTTAACTTCGACTTAAAATGCCAACGAGACTACTTGATTAGGCCTAAATCCATACGGATACGACATGATTGCATGTGATATTAGGCTATCTCACTCAAAGTACAAACATGGTTGAATATAACATACAAATGGCTACATAGCTATTTATTATGGGACTGAAATCTGAGGATGATGCATACATGCTTCACATAGACAATTTTAGTCACGTATATGTGCAGTCAGCCAAAGAATACAGGTATAAGACATTCCTATTCATCGTTAAGTATACAACCCCGCTTCACAATGATTTTATTTACAATTCTACATAACGTAAACTTTAACTATACCCAAAATAATGGAAACAAAGTAAAAGCAAATATGTTATGATAGGTGTTATACTTGCATAGTTAGCTTAAGGTAAAATACATTACCATTGTTAAGAGATGAACGTAGGGTTTATTTTACAATTAAAATGTTTGTTACTTTTCTCGGGAGGATAACACGACATCAGAAATCGTATATCCTTGATTCTAGTAACATTTTTATTTGGAGGCCAGTTTTAAGTTATTATAGCATGATAGTAATGTTTAGCAGGTAAGTACAGATCCGAATCTTTTGAACATAGACATACAAACACATAATCACCTTGTGAAATTCGGGTTGTTATGACATATAGGTAGACATATAATCTTTCTTACAATATTTTGGGAAATGAGTAAGAGGTTTGAATCTTGAATGCAGTAATAATAATTATACATGCACATAAACACATAAACCTTTTAAATATTGGTTGTTGTTATATGTTGGCTTGATTTTAAAATTCGGGATTAGGCCTCGTAATCCCTTTTACTTCCCGCTAACTATTTGTTAGGAGAAATATTTATTTAGAGAAAGTTACAAGAAACGACATATGTAGTGAATTTCGGTTTAACAGTTCATCATGATTAATACTGATTTTTCTTTGGATTTAACATGTCAATGCGTTCCTACTAAATATCTAGTTGCATACTAACAGGTTCAAACAGAACATCCAAGTCAGTGTTTCCACAACCATCAGCATACAACCAACAAAATGGATCTACGACCTTTATACAATCGTTGTACACTTAATCATACCCTCAGAAAATACTATCGACGCACATGCTCGAGATGTAATCATGCTACAAATATCGGCTCTACGCCGATAGACTTGTTCGACACAGTGGCCAAACCAAATCGAACAAGTTTGAGCAAAATGATACAGACACCATCACATAGTATCAATTAGATAATTAAGTAAATGAAAGAGAAGGGGTTTCCGGACCTTTTATGGGTAGCGAACTGAGGCGACGACAATAGTTTTCCCGAATCGTCGAAGGAAAGTTACAAAAAAGACTGTTTGCAAGAACAGATAATAGTGACTTTGATAGAAACGAAAAGGATTTCTAGACTGGATACTGTGATAGTTTGATGGCCGACTCTGCTCTGAATTTTCTCGATGCTTATTGCATGTCGTTTAAATAGCCTAACTCTAGGTTCTACAATTGGTAAGTAAATAAAGGCTGAGATTTCGTGGGTCACTTGGACTGATTTGGGGCTGATTCTTATGGTAAGCTTCGATCTGGGTAGATTTGGCTAAGATTTTGATTCTGAAAAGATTTTGCTAGTTTGCTTATGGTAAGGGCAAGCTGGCTTCGCTTCATGCGGGTAAGGAAGGTGAATTCTGATTTTTCGCGATTTGGGTCACGATTAAGGAATGGTTCTCCTTATGGCAGGTTTTGGGAAAGGAAACCTGAGGTTTGGTGAGCACGGCGCGAAATGGCGAACGTCGGCGATCAGATTCTTAGGTTTAGGTTACGAGCGCTTTGGTTCTCGCGAGACGACGATGGGTGATGGGAATGAGCGTGGGCCTCAGCGGTAAGGCATAAAGGCGGCGTGGGCTTTGCGGGTGGGCCTCATGGTCGCGTCGACGGAAATTGGGTAGTTAATTAATTAGGTATTAGATTAGTTAAGTTATTTAATTAGTTTTAGGCTTAGTTAATTAGTTAGCTAATTAATTCTAGGCAAGTGTATTAATTAGTGACAAATTAGTGTTAGTATTAGGTATTTAATTGTTAATTAGCAGCGAATTAAATTAATAAATTGTGCTTAAATTATTTAGGTGCTTTATTAATCTAATTGTTATAAATTTAAATTATTAATAATACTAAATGTGGGTGTGCTATTTTAATTAATGCGATGCCGTTATAAAAATGAGTTATTTAAATGCTACATGCAGATAGGACTTCTTAATTCTTTTATGAATGCTATTATTAAATTGCTTATTTATGCCTGTATTTATGTTTTACCGCTGCATTTTATTTTAAAAAAAATCATAAAAAATTATTTTTACAAAATTAGTGCAATTTTATAGTTAATGGCTGGACGGGAGGGTCAAAATTGGGTGTCAACAATGCTTAATAGAGGAATGCAGCCAACAGGCCCAGAAGAGATTCAGACTAACAGATCCCTTACTGTTAAAAGAAAACAGTGATTGGGCCCTAAACTCAAACAGAACAATTTTCATGATTTTATTATTCAAGCCAGCGTATTGAATTCAGTTTTCCAACATCATTAACACATGTAACTTGACACACAAATTGATCTCTGCTTACACTCTTACTATTATGGGCACCTATTTAGCATTTGACCTTCAAATAGATGATTAATCTAAGGGCAGAAATGAGGATATGCCAGCAGGTTTTAGAATGAAGCCATCATAATAGCATCAGTGGATAGTTTAGGCAAATAAGGTATCTATCTTCATCTTGACATAGGAATTCTGCATACTATATGGTAGATCACATCATACCTCATTGTATGGAACTGAATTGAGCACACAACATAGGCAAGTAACTCAACATGGCATTCCAGATTATAATATTTGCAAATAGCCAAGGAACACTACAGTACCAAAACATGCTTCATATGGGTTTAGCGCACATAAATAACAATCCACATACTTACATATGTAAAGTATACGAAGATATACAGTTGCGATATACATCCAATGCACAGGGAAAGCAATATACTTTGATACATAGATTCGGCCAGCGAATAGAAACAGATAGATGGTTGTCGACTGCTATTACTTACCATTTTAAAGCACTTGACTATCAAATTAACTAATCGTGACATAAAGAATCCAACTAAGGAACACCAACTGATCTATATCGCCTTAACAGATTAATACAATTAACAACGATTAAATTCGTGATAAACCCACGAGTACGTAAATTTAATGATACAAACACAAGTTCGCACAAAGAGAATACAGAATGAATCAAGGCGAAGGAGTGGATTTTTACCTTCTCCGGCAATAACCGAGGCAACAGATCAAGTGTCGGTCCAATCGAGCCTGGGCTTTGGGTTTAATGACAGTCGATCGTTTGTTTGTTGATTTTGGTTGGAATTGAAATAAGGAGATTTGGACTACCTATTTCGTGTTATGCTAGTGATGCTCTGTGTCCTCTCCAACTGAGCCCTGTGTTCTCGATCCTGGATCTTCTCCTCACTGAACTCTTCGACTGACTCTCCTCTCGCTGCCTGTTGCTATTGGACTCTTCTCATTTTCAATCGCTTCGCCTCTCTTCCTTGCTCTTAATTTCGCCCTTAATTGCTATATGGTTCCTAACTATTGCTAAGGGTGAAACGATGCTAATCCCCGACCGAGCTCAGATTCCTCTCCTATCCTCTCGCTCGTCTCGTGTTTTTCACCTGCTTCTATGCTATGGATATCTCGCCCCTTTCGATGCCTATTGCATGTTCTTATATAGCCCTCGCCAAGTTCTAATGTTGGTGGCAACAAAGGCTGGTTTGGGTTGCTGATTTTGTAAGATTCTTGCCATAGAACGGGCGATTTTATTGCAAGATTTTCGTTGATTTAGATCGATCTTGTGAGCTTTCTCGAGTGTAATTTTAGAAAGTAAATATGGTATGTAACGATTTTGAATGGCACCGTAAGAGAGGAAAGTCACGATTCTCAGCGAGAATCTCTACGATCGCAAGGCTTACGCGATTGAAACTTAGGTTTCGCCTAGGTTTAGGTTTCGCTTTCAGGGATCGCCAGTGAAGATGAAGTGAGGTCTAACCTCGCTGGCCGATAAGGGAAGCGGTCATGTAAGGATAAAGTGTGGGCCGTCGGAAATAAAGGAAAGGTCAATGGGTAGTTAAATTAGGGTATTAGTGTATTAGGTAGTTTAATTAGTGTTTAATTAGTTTTAGGCTTTTAATTAGTCTAATTGTTATAAATGCGCGCTATATTTAATTAGTGCTTAATATTTTATAATGCGGCGCTATTATTTAAAATCTTATTATTGTGCATTATTGCGAAGTTAAATTAAAATTGAATTGAGTTTAGGTTAAATTATTTAAATGCTAAATGCAAGTATGATATTTAAGAATTGTTTAAAGCTTTTATAAATGCGACGCTATTAAGTGCATGTATTAGATTAAAATTGATTTTAAATTACGAATGATTATGAAATTCTCTTGTGTATTAATAAATGCGGCTATGCTACCTGACACGACGTTATTGCTAAATTATTTATTATTAATTAAGAATTGTTCGACAGAGCTTAAAATCAATTAATGCGGGCGCGGGACTCTAAGTGCTTAAAACTCTACGTAAGACGCGATGCCATTATTAAATTACTTATTTATGCCTGTATTTATGTTTTATCGCTGCATTTTATTATAAAAATCATAAAGAATTATTTTACAAAAATTAGTCTTATTTTATAGTTAACGGCTGGACGGGAGGGTCAAAATTGGGTTTCAACACCCGCATTCGTTAATTTAATAATCAAAACAATCTTAATAAATAACTAAACCACATTTGTATACTACTAATTAAAACTAACATCTTAAACTCTACCCAAAATAACTTCCACAAGCCAAACACCCTTTTATTTTTCAGATTTGGCCCAATTTATCCCTTTCATATCCCAAATAAACCCTAATACATGGACTACAAAAGACCACAAACAGGACATACAGCAGGGGCACCCTTTCCATTATACCCCCCCCCCCCCATTTCATTTTGTAGGTCACCCACTCACCTTCCCGTCGCCGCCGCCCTCGTCGGAACTACAAGCTCCGGCGAACCCCCTTTAAACACCCAACGTCGCCCATCACCCCTTCCCCTCTCTCTCACCCATCACTCTTCCTTAGCCCCTCCCTCACACACACACACACAGCGCACACATCAACTCACTGCTCCCACATCGCCGCTGCTCACCGGCGAATCTCCGTCGAACTGCTCTCTCCCGTCACAACCAGTGACCCGTCGCAGATTACTCGCTTCGCCGAACTCCCCATACCCTGTATCCTTTTTTGTCGTCTCTACCTCGCCGGAGTTGACCACCGACGACTGGCGGAGACGTTGTTGGTTTATTTTTTTATTGTTATTATATATTGTGATTTTGTCAACTGATTTTCTGATTTTGCGTCGCGTCTGCCCGGAATATAAAAAATCAGGCGACCTTGGTATTGCATTATTTTGGGGTTCGTAAGCTTGCTTTGTTTGTTGAGCAGATTGGGCATGATTTTAGTATTTAGCCGGAGTTAAAATTCCGGCGGTAAACACTGTTCCGGCGAACTCGTTGCTGTTTCTACTGGTTTCTGGACCATTTTGTCTTTTATATTGTTGTCACCACTTCTGATTATTGTTGGGACTAATTTCGCCCATTTTGTTATCATTTAGACGTTGCTACTGATTTTTTACTATTTTGCCCTTTTATATTTTATTAAACCGGTTGAATAATACTACACTGTTGGTATTTTACTAATTTTGAATAGATACTACACTTGGTATTAATTTAATTTTGAACAAGATACTACACCTGATATTTTACTGATTTTTGAACAAGATATTACACTTGGTATTTTACTGATTTTGAACTTGATACTACACTGGTCAAAGAAGGATTTATTCGTCGATCTTAAGACCTCCATGGTGTTTAGACTAATATGTGGGCGAGGAGGAAAGTGAAAAGATTAGACGATAATGTATAGTATTGTTCATCGGCGGGGCGAGTCGACCGCAGCCGAAGCGATGGTGGCTTCTCATGTCTTAGTATCCTTGATATAACACTAGCTGAGCCCACACTATAAAAAATATATCTTTTGCATACATATATCTATATATATATATATATATATACATACGTTGTGTTTATTTGATAATTTGTTTTTTTTTATTATTTACTAATTCTTTTACTAAGTGTCTTTTGAAGGTACCTGGAAGCATCGCCCAAAGTTATAAACCTGTGCAGAAAAAAATAAAATAAAATAAAAGCGAAATACCGCTAAATTCTCTTCATTCCATCTTTTTATGATTATTTGCTTTCATTACTATCTTGTTAAACCTATACCTATTTTAAATATTTGCATGCCTAGTTTAAATATCTCTTGGTTGGTTTAATAATTAGAACACCTTTAGAATTATAGATTGCATGTTAGCACAATAATATTAAACCTAAGTTTGAACGGATAACCGTAAGTTAGCGGATCTTAGAGGGCGCCTAACCCCTTCCCTTTAGGATAATAAAGAACCCTTACTTAGAATCTCACATAGCTTTCGCAGACCTTTAAAAATGGAGATCATTCGTAGTATTTTATGCTACATTTAAAGTGTCCTAATTCACTATAATAATTAGGTGGCGACTCCTTGAATACAAATTTAGGAATCAACCATAAGTAGTACTCCTGCTTTCGACTTCTAAGAAAATGGGTGTTACACTATATATATATATATATGCCCACCGATATTAGTTAATTTGTGTGGGTAATATAGTGTAGTAGTAATGACACTTTTGGCCACTTTGAAACTCATGAACTCTTTTGACTTTACTTTGACTCTTGGCCGACTCGAGATTTAACTCTTTAGAACACTACCTTTAGAGGTTTATGGAGTTCCGATGACCAGTTGACAATCAAGATATGCAAAATGCAATAACGAAACAAGAAAGTACTCCCAACAAAGGACAAACAACATGTGAATAGAACTCTTCTTTTGTCGTTAACAATTGCGTTTAGCCTTTAGCTCTTATATGATCCTTTCATTTGCCTTAAGACAGCCATTTGTCAATATACAAGACTATGGCTTGAGAAGTTCCATCAAGAAGGAGTATGGACTCTACTAGGCAACCAAAAAGGCTAAGGTAACAAGATAAGATTTCAATATAGGAAGGTACTCCTGATAGAAATCATAGACATGGGTTTGGTACACATTAAGCAACGATTCTTTTGGAAATTGATACATGTTTCTAGGATTCATGCTTGGAAATAGAGTTTTGCCTTACATATCTGCATTCCTTTGCTATCAATGCATTTGGAACTCCTGAGAGCTTTACGGACGATTTTTAAAAGGAGGGAGGGGCAGGTATGCAACAACAAACAAAGAAGAGAAAAAATGAATACAACCTGCCTGCAGACCTGCTGCAGCAGGTTCTCAAATGAGCTTAGAAGAATAGCTAGGTGTAAGCAGTAGATAGAAATAAACTCCAAAGCGTAAAATTTCCAGTTTTTTAAAAGAAGGGCCAATTAATCCTATTCTTACATGCTCACATGAACCACACTAACACATTATATATGCATTAATGATCAGTGATACCGGGACAGAGACACCAAACATGGGTGAAATAATATGGCAACACATAACACGCTAGTTTAATTTAAGATACATGACTCAACATCGAAGCAAATGGCTAGGATCAAGTAAATCCATTTTCCCAATCATATGCCCGATTTCTCAATGGTTTGAACTATGTTAGCACCAAACTATCCTCATATATGCTTGTCGCACCCGATGTTGAACTCTCAGCTTAAATGCGCCGATTAATGGTTATCCTCCCAAAAATGTAAAAGATAATGTAAAAGTTAAGGAGTCGCCACCTAATTAATCGGGTGAATTAGGACACCTAAATACTAAGCGATTAAAGTCAAGATTAACTCCATTTAATGGTCCGTGAAACTAGATTAGATTCTGGTAAGGATTCTTTATTATCCTAAAGGAAGCGGTAAGGCACCCTAAAGGATCCGCTAACTCATATTGTCCGTTCAAACATAGGTTAATTTATTCTGCTAAGGGATATGCGCTTTAGACAAAGATTATTTAAGTAAAAGGGGTTGTGATAAATATTTAAAGAATATGTATATTGATAATAATAAAAGGGGCTTATGAGATTCATAAAATATACACAGAGTTGATTATGAAGTTATGGGACAGGAGATTATTTTATTCTTGACAAAGTAAGAAAGTGATTACTCCTAACAGTGTACGTAGGATTAAAATTCTTGTAAAATTATGAGATTATTATTTCCTACGTATATGCAAAAATCATTTCCTATAAAATTTATGAAAAATTTATGATAAAGTTTATTTCTCAAGGACTAAATAAGGAGAAATATATTAGTCATGGCTAAGACATAACTAGTATTGATTGTTTTTAAATTTAGTCTTACGTGATGAACCTAGAATAAATAAAGGGTGAACTTATCCTTTAAGCTACCCTTCCAATATATTCAAGGAATATTAGAGTTAATTATCCTATTAATTACAGGATTAACAAATGTAACAATAATAAATAAGCAAAAACGAATAAATACACAAATAAGCCAAGGTAAGGATGAGATCATAGTCGACATGACATCTGGAATGGATGGTGACACCATCCATCCTATAGTCGCTTGGAAACCCCGCGGAAGTATAGTTGGCGATGTGAAAGTCATGTTGAGTCTCATATCGAGACTCTTGATTATTCTCCGACGCGCATCGTGTAAAAATAAGAAGGAAAATGGTTAGAGTGTCTCAAATTGTAATGACACAAATAGATAATAAACTTAGATAAGCATGGAGTTATGACGCAAAGGCTAAAACAAAGATTAGGGAAAGAGTTATACCAATTTAGAATCGAACATAGGCACACGCCAAGATATTGCCGTAACATTAACATGCAGTGTTCGTATTATGTAACATATACTCTATAACGAGGACATATATTCCAGTTATCAAGGCAAACCAATCAAATTTCAGACTTGTATAATTCACCCTTACGCTTATCGTTGTATTGGAACTAAATCTTGAATAGCCAAGAATACAAATCAGGCCTATGGGAAGTCTAAACAAGCTTTGAGACATACGTCATTCTAAACAACAATTCTATAAGTACTTTTAAGGATTCAGAAACATCATGACATAGCTTAATACATGATAATCCTCTAATATACTTTGATGACAGTTAACATTTGTTAAAAAATATCCTAAACCAATCAACAGGTCTAAGTAATAACTGGGTTGAGATGAACCAGTTAACTAGCACATGATTTGATCATATAGACCACACAACTGCAGATTAAATGGACAAACTTGAAAGGAATTGAGTTTATAGATGGACAATGACAACAGGAGCATTAGAGCACATTTACAGATAAAATGCAGCCACAAAAGTAATCCAAAATCAACAGCAAAGTGGCTAGAAGACAGTCCAAACAGAGGGTAAAAATCATCCTAGGCAGGGAGGGGTGATCCAGAATTAGCAGCAGAATAACTAGAAAGCAGTCCTAACAAAGGGGATAGAAAATCAGTCTAAGCAAGGCTGAAAATCAGACTGACATATGCTAAAATTGGTCTAAAAATAATCCAAACAGTGGCCTAAAATGATCAAAATCAATTCCAACAATCCTACGGGATTACAGCAACATTTCATATTAATCACACGCATGTTGGATGACCTTTGAGAACATCTCATGTCATGAGAGCTCCTATAAGATTCAGGAAGACTTCACATGTGTTTAACTTCGACTTAAAATGCCAACGAGACTACTTGATTAGGCCTAAATCCATACGGATACGACATGATTGCATGTGATATTGGGCTATCTCACTCAAAGTACAAACATGGTTGAATATAACATACAAATGGCTACATAGCTATTTATTATGGATCAAATCGAGGATGATGCATACATGCTTCACATAGACAATTTTAGTCACGTATATGTGCAGTCAGCCAAAGAATACAGGTATAAGACATTCCTATTCATCGTTAAGTATACAACCCCGCTTCACAATGATTTTATTTACAATTCCCACATAACGTAAACTTTAACTATACCCAAAATAATGGAAACAAAGTAAAAGCAAATATGTTATGATAGGTGTTATACTTGCATAGTTAGCTTAAGGTAAAATACATTACCATTGTTAAGAGATGAGAACGTAAGGGTTTATTTTACAATTAAAATGTTTGTTACTTTTCTCGGGAGGATAACACGACATCAGAAATCGTATATCCTTGATTCTAGTAACATTTTTATTTGGAGGCCAGTTTTAAGTTATTATAGCGTGATAGTAATGTTTAGCAGGTAAGTACAGATCCGAATCTTTTGAACATAGACATACAAACACATAATCACCTTGTGAAATTCGGTTGTTATGACATATAGGTAGACATATAATCTTTCTTACAATATTTTGGGAAATGAGTAAGAGGTTTGAATCTTGAATGCAGGCACACAATTATACATGCACATAAACACATAAACCTTTTAAATATTGGTTGTTGTTATATGTTGGCTTGATTTTAAAATTCGGATTAGGCCTCAGAATCCCTTTTACTTCCCGCTAACTATTTGTTAGAGAAATATTTATTTAGAGAAAGTTACAAGAAACGACATATGTAGTGAATTTCGTTTAATAGTTCATCATGATTAATACCGATTTTTCTTTGATTTAACATGTCAATGCGGTCCGACTAAATATCTAGTTGCATACTAACAGGTTCAAACAGAACATCCAAGTCAGTGTTTCCACAACCATCAGCATACAACCAACAAAATGGATCTACGACCTTTATACAATCGTTGTACACTTAATCATACCCTCAGAAAATACTATCGACGCACATGCTCGAGACAGAATCATGCTACAAATATCGAAGGCTACTGCCGATAGACTTGTCTGGACACAGTGGCCAAACCAAATCGAACAAGTTTGAGCAAAATGATACAGACACCATCACATAGTATCAATTAGATAATTAAGTAAATGAAAGAGAAGGGGTTTCCGGACCTTTTATGGGTAGCGAACTGAGGCGACGACAATAGTTTTCCCGAATCGTCGAAGGAAAGTTACAAAAAAGACTGTTTGCAAGAACAGATAATAGTGACTTTGATAGAAACGAAAAGGATTTCTAGATCGATATCGTGATAGTTTGATGGCCGACTCGCTCGAATTTTCTCGACGCTTATTGCATGTCGTTTAAATAGCCTCACTCTAGGTTCTACAATTGGTAAGTAAATAAGGGCTGAGATTTCGTGGGTCACTTGGACTGATTTGGGGCTGCTTCTTATGGTAAGCTTCGATCTGGGTAGATTTGGCTAAGATTTTGATTCAAAAGATTTTGCTAGTTTGCTTTAGTGGGCAAGCTTCTTCGTTTATGCGGTAAGGAATGTGAATTCGATTTTTCGCGATTTGGGTCACGACATGAACGGTTCTCCTTATGGCGTTTTGGGAAAGGAAACCCGAGGTTTGTGAGTACGGCGTGGTGGCGAACGCTTTGGCGATTGCATTCTTAGGTTTAGGTTAAGGTGAGCGCTTTGGTTCCGCGGCGACGATGGGTGATGGGAATGGCGTGGGCCTCAGCGGTAAGGCATGCGGCGGGCGTGTGGCTTTATGGGCCTCGCGTCGCGTCGACGGAAATTGGGTAGTTAATTAATTAGTATTAGATTAGTTAAGTTATTTAATTAGTTTTAGGCTTAGTTAATTAGTTAGCTAATTAATTCTAGGCAAGTGTATTAATTAGTGACAAATTAGTGTTAGTATTAGGTATTTAATTGTTAATTAGCAATAATTAAATTAATAAATTGTGCTTAAATTATTTAGGTGCTTTATTAATCTAATTGTTATAAATTTAAATTATTAATAATACTAAATGCGTGTGCTATTTTAATTAATGCGATGCCGTTATAAAAATGAGTTATTTAAATGCTACATGCAGATAGGACTTCTTAATTCTTTTATGAATGCTATTATTAAATTGCTTATTTATGCTCAGATTTATGTTTTATCGTGCATTTTATTTTAAAAAATCATAAAAATTATTTTTACAAAATTAGTGCAATTTTATAGTTAATGGCCGGACGAGGGTCAAAATCGTGTCAACAGATGTCCTCTTTGTATGGAGACGATGGAAGAATCTTCTGACAAAGACGTTGACTATAGCCAATTTTGTCTCGATCTTCGAATTGCAAAAATGCCGGGCAGTAGACAAGGCCGACGCAAAAAAATCAAATCGCCCCAAAGGTCGAGTTATGACGACACTTTGGGATACCATGGTCAAAACACCGCGCAAGCTAACGCGGCTTAAAGATGTCCCGTCGAGTTATGACGACATCGATACCATGGTCAAAACACCAAGGCGGGCTAACGCGGCTTAAAGATGTCCCAAAGGTCGAGTTATGACATCAAGGCTGGTAAAAAGTAAAAGAAAATAATCGCTTGAACTCGGGGTATCGCTATGGCTTGCGCGGGTTCTACGGTGATGCGAGCGAATGGACCGACGCTGAGGCCGCTTACGCTAATCGCCGGAAGGTTGCCCCAACAGATTGCCCCGTCATTGAAGAGAAAATCCACGCCAGGCTCCTCGCTCCGCACGCTAAGACTTGAACAAACGGTTAGTGCATAAATCAAGGCAAACTGATGATGCATAATTTTAAAGTAATGCAACTGTGAGTAGAAAAGGTTATCCTGCAAAAATATGATGCCTGCTGTGTTGATGCGATGCTGCAAATGTTGTGATTTCGCCCTTGCACGGACGTGTTGCGGATACGTTGTCCTTGCTGCAATTGCCCCTGTAGACTAAAGCTCAAGAAAGAGTTAGTGCGTAACTGCTAAGATAGAATAAAGCATGAATGAGAGGAAATGCAATTTTGAGAACAGAGAAAAATCGTCCCTATGCAGATGTGATATGCTGATGATGGCGCTGCTGACTTCTGCGGCCGATAACGCCGCGTTCGACGCGCCGCCGCCGGGCGCGTTGCCTAGACGCACGCCGATGGTGTCGCCGCTCGACACAATGTTGATAACGCCGTTGCTCGACGTGTTGTTGGGCGTCGTTGCGTAGACGCACGCCGATGGCGTCGCCGCTCGACATACGCCGACGACGCCGCTGTTCGGACGTGTTGCCGGGCGCCGTTGCAGACGCAATGCCGATGGTGTCGCCGCTCGACACAATGTTGATAACGCCGTTGTCCGGACGTGTCGCCTTGGCGCCGTTGCAGACGCACGCCGATCTTGTCGCCGTCGACACAACGTTGCCGGGCGCCGCTGCGTAGACGCACGCCGATGATGTTGCCGCTTGACATAATGTTGATAACGCCGTTATCCGACGTGTTCCGCCGGGCGTCGTTGCAGACGCACGCCGATGATGTCGTTGCCGACATACGCCGATAACGCCGCGTTCGACGACGTTGCCGCCGGGCGCCGCTGCGCAGACGCACGCCGATGATGTCGCCGTTCGACATAATGTTGCTAACGCCGTTGCACGGACGTATTCGCCGGGCGTCGTTGCGTGACGCCGACGCGATGGTGTCGTTGCTTGGACACACGCCGATAACGCCGCGTTCGGACGTGTTGCCGCCGGGCGTTGTTGCGCAGACGCACGCCGATGGTGTCGCTGCTGACACACGCCGATAACGTCGTTGCTCGGACGCGTCTTCCGCCGCTTCCTAGATGTCGCCTTGCATGGACATGCTAAATGCCGCCATCGACGAATTGTCGCGATGCCTCGCTGGGCGTGATGCATTGGTTGCCGCTTGACTTTGTGCCTTAGTTGACGCGCTAGGTTTTGTCGCGAACTCGAACTTTGATTGCGATTGTTGATGCTTCTTCGCTGCCGCTTCGACGCGACTTTGGATTGTTGTCATCCTCTCGCTTTGTTGCTTTTGCCGCTTCGCTAATCTGAAGAAACCTTTCGCCGTATTTTCCATTTCGCTTATTGCACTTTCTCGCTTTTGTTAATATGAAAAGACTGCGCCAAAGAAAATTTGTGAGTTTTGTGGGGTCGATTTGTATTTGACTTTGCCGCTTGTCCTCGATGTCTGCGTTCGCCTCGCTTGGATTTGCAACCCCTGTTTGACCTCTTTGAGATGTTTAGTAGTGTTCCAAAAGCATTTTCCAAAATGAAGTGTTTTTATGAAGTATGCACAAAACATCTTTAGAAATAAACATTTATATGACATGCGTAAAAAATGTAAAAGCCTCGTCTAATTTGCCGAATATGACATGTATTTCGACCAAACGAACATCTTTTGGAGTCCTTGTTGTTGCCTTCTTCCTAGTGCGCAAAGCTGTCTCAATTATGTGTCACGCGGGCGGAACTTAACTTCGTGATGAACTGCTCATATCGCTTTTAGAATAACCCAAACCCCCTTTGTTGCCTGTAAACAAATGGGAAGATTCCTAACGGTGTGACCGAAGCCGATTTAGGCCGCCTACGTATCCCCATGAGGGAATCAGGTCATGACGTAGTTCATTACAAGCGAAATTGGGTAAAATTCTAAAAGTGGGACCGAAGCCGATATGGCCGCCTACGTATCCGCCAAGGGAATCAGGTCATAACGTAGTTCAGATTACAAGTAAAGGGCTCGTTGATTTGCAGCGGCGAGACCCTATATGGGCTCTATGCATATCCCACCGAGGGAATGCAGCTTTTACAATATAAAGGGGATTACACGAAAGACAAATACTCCTAGACGTAATATCTCTTCACTGCATCTGCGTTGATAGCCTTGGGCCATACCTCGCCATCCATCTCGGCCAAGATTAGGGCCCCTCCACTTAGTACTCGATGGACCATGTAGGGCCCTTGCCAATTGGGTGCGAACTTTCCTTTAGCTTCACTTTGATTCGGAAATATGCGTTTCAAAACCAATTGTCCCGGTTTGAATAACCTTGGCCTTACTCTCTTGTTAAAAGCTCTAGCCATTCTGTTTTGATATAGCTGCCCATGACAGATTGCATTCAACCTTTTTTCGTCAATCAACATCAACTGCTCATAACGATCTTGTATCCACTCGGCTTCGCTCAACTCGGCTTCTTGGATGATTCTCAACGATGGTATTTCCACCTCTGCTGGTAGCACGGCTTCTGTTCCATACACTAAAAGATACGGCGTTGCCCCGGTAGAAGTTCGGATTGTGGTGCGATAACCCAAAAGCGCAAAAGGCAAATTTTCGTGCCAATGTTTGTAGTTGCTGATCATCTTGCGCAATATCCTCTTGATGTTCTTGTTGGCTGCTTCTACTGCTCCATTCATTTGAGGTCGGTACGGAGTGGAATTACGGTGAGTGATCTTGAAATTTCCACATATCTCACGCATCAAATTACTGTTGAGATTGGTTCCGTTATCGGTTACAATTGATTCGAACCCCAAATCGGCAAATGATGTTGTTGCGAACGAAGTCGACCACCACCTTTTTCGTCACTGATCTGTGTGATGACGCTTCTACCCATTTAGTGAAATAGTCAATTGCTACGAGGATGAATCTGTGCCCATTTGAAGCAACGGGTTCGATGGGGCCGATGACATCCATGCCAGTCGCGAACGGCGAGAGAACTTGTCACATTAAGCTCACGGAGGCACTCGAATCAAATCTCCATGAATCGACATTGCGACATTTCGCACAGCGGATACAATCTGTTTCCATCGTCATCCAAAAATAACTCCTTTCAGAATCTTTTCGCCAAAGTGAAGCCGTTCGTATAGAGGTCCACACGTCCTCAGTGTATCTCTTACTAGCTTGCACGCCTCTTGAGCATCGACACATCTCAATAAGCCCAGATCCGAGTCCTTGATACACAATTTCCCATTCAAAAGAAATGATTTGCTAGCCTTGAAGTGTCTTCTGGATGTTGGTTATGCCTTCTGGATATTCTCCTGCTTTGAGGTACCTTTTGATGTCATGGTACCATGGGTTGCCGTCTGTTTCCTCGTCTACATGGAGCAATAAGCCGGCTGTTCCAGCACACTCACTGTGATTGGATCGATGTAATTCTTGTCCGGATGCTGGATCATGGAGGATAAGGTTGCCAATCGTCAATTCGTTCTGGATCCTGGGAACATGCCTAAATTCTATGTGGATGAACCTCTTCTGTAATTCCTTCACGCAAAATAGGTAGGGAAGTATCTTCATATTCTTGGTTGCCCATTCACCCTGTACCTGATGGATCAGTAAGTCTGAATCACCTATGACCAGCAGCTCTTGTATGTCCATATCTACGGCCATTCTGAGCCCCAATATGCAAGCTTCATATTCCGCCATATTGTTGGTGCATGGAAATCTGAGCTTAGCGGAAATCGTATAATCTTGACTGCTTCAAACCAAAACTGCTCCAATGCCGACTCCTTTGAAATTTGCCGCTCCATCGAAAAACATCCTCCAACCCGGGTAAACCTCTGAGATATCTTCTCCGACAAACAATACCTCTTCATCAGGAAAATAGGTTCGAAGGGGCTCGTACTCCTCATCGACTGGGTTCTCAGCAAGATGATCAGCTAATGCCTGTCCTTTTACGGCTCTCTGCGTGACGTAGACGATGTCAAACTCGCTCAACATAATTTGCCATTTCGCTAGTTTTCCGGTGGGCATGGGCTTCTGAAGGATATACTTAAGCGGATCCATCCTCGAAATAAGATAGGTAGTGTATGCCGATAGATAGTGCGAACTTAGGCGACCCAGTTAACGCAACAAGTACGTTCCAGCAGAGTATAACGAGCTTCATATGCCGTGAACTTCTTACTCAAATAGTATATGGCCTGTTCCTTTTTCCCTGTTTCATCGTGTTGCCCCAACACGCATCCGAAAGCATTTTCTAACACAGACAAATAGAGTAGCAAAGGTCTCCCCGGTTCTGGAGGCACTAGAACTGGCGGATTAGACAGGTATTCTTTGATTCTGTCAAAAGCCTGTTGGCAATCTGTTGTCCATTTGGTAGCTGCATCCTTTTTCAATAATTTGAATATCGGCTCGCATATCACGGTAGACTGGGCTATGAACCTGCTGATGTAGTTGAGGCGACCAAGGAAACTCATCACGTCCTTTTTGCTTTTCGGAGGAGGTAATTCTTGGATGGCTTTTATTTTCGAGGGGTCTAGCTCAATCCCTCTCCTGCTCACTATAAAACCCAACAGCTTCCCTGCGGGAACGCCAAATGCGCATTTTGCAGGATTCAACTTCAAGTTATACTGTCTTAGTCGCTGGAAAAATTTCTTCAAGTTTGCCAAATGGTCCTCCGCTTTTCGCGATTTGATGATGACGTCGTCCACATAGACCTCAATTTCTTTATGAATCATGTCGTGGAAGATGGTGGTCATGGCTCTCATGTAGGTGGCGCCTGCGTTCTTGAGACCGAATGGCATAACTCGATAATAGTACACCACGCGGGGTAGTGAATCTTGTCTTTCTGCGTCTCTTACGCCATAAGGATCGATGATAGCGCAAAGCGATCTAACGACTGTAGTTCATGCTTCGCACAATTATCGATGAGTATATGGATGTTTGGAAGAGGGAAGTCATCCTTCGGGCTGGCTCTGTTGAGGTCTCTGTAATCCACGCAGACTCGGACCTTTCCATCTTTCTTCTTTACCGGCACGACATTTGCTAACCAAGTAGGATACTTTGCAACTCGAATCACCTTTGCCTCAAACTGTTTAGACACCTCTTCTTTGACCTTCAAACTCGTATACGGTTTGATCTTTCTAGCCTTTGTTTCTGGAAATAAGATGGCTCAATAGGTAGCCTGTGTGCGGCGATGTCCGTACTCAAACCTGGCATGTCCTCATATGACCAAGCAAACACATCGGTGTACTGTTTCAGGAGCTCAATTAATTCTTCCTTCTGTGTGACGTTTAGGTGGGCGCTGACTCTAGTCTCTTTCACGGTTCCCTCATCGCCTAAGTTTACTAGCTCTGTTTCTTCCAAATTTGGTTTAGGCCTATTCTCAAAGTTTTCCAGCTCTTGGCTAAGTTCTGACTGCGGACATTCCTCTTGTTCCTCGGGGTTATGCTCGTCATTTGAACTTTGTTCGTTGGTCTCATTACATGTCATATTCGCGTTATCAACAGGTTTATTAATATGATCGCTGAAAGAAAAATGCTTAAAGAATTTAATTTTAACACAAACAAAATCTTTTTAAAAAGCTGCAAAAATGTCCTGGAATTTATGATGAAAGTAAAATTGCGAGATTAAAAACATATTAAGAATCATAAATGCGTATGCATTTTCTTTCTAGATAAAAGGTCACACCGCTAGAACTAATCATAAATTCTACCAAGCTTCCGGACGGTCGGGGCGAGTGCAAGTCCAATTATTCGGGTTGTATCCATGCTCTGATCCCAAATGGTGAGCTCCTCCTTGTGATCTCCCGTGATCATGCAACAATCGCCTCATCATCACCTATGAACAGTTACGGAACCCTACCGCAAGATCATCCGGTCATCTTCTCTCGGCATCCGGATGGTGTAGGCTTTGACGAACGATCGACTCGAGGCGGAATGGGCGCAGTAAGGAATGTATCCCTTCTTCCGAGGTTCGTGGTCACCAAATCCTTGAAGTGGTGGTATCCCAAACCAAAGTGTCTCTCTTCCCAAACAACTGGATAGGCTCTGTGATCCCTTCATACCGACTCAAGACCTCTGCCGGGCTCGTATCCATTTCTTAACATTTCCTTGGCCACCATTTTGAGAGAACGTGGCGGTGCGATGGCCGGACCTACTTGCTCTCTTGATCTCATTAATATGAAAAACCGAACCATCCGATTGTTTCCGTCTTCTATGGCGAGGATTGCATAATCGGTGTTGATGCTCCCTTTTTATCTCCAAATACTACCACTTCACCGTGATTCCATATAAACTTTGAAACGCGATGCAAGGTGGGCGGGGCACCGACCTCGTGGATCGCGGCCTTCCTATCAACAGGTTGTAACATGTAGCAATATCCATATTTGAAATTCCACAACGAATGCGCAGTCCGATCCGCGGTGAGGTCCATTACGCCTTCGACTTCTATGGACTCGTCGAAACCTTTGACTCGATATGACTTTCACGAATTTGCTTACGATGCGCCCGATTTCAACGGTGTCGTCGTGGGACAAATGTTGTGGTGAGCCTCCATCAATCAACCTTGTTGAAACAATCTTATGCGACTTGGATGGTGATATTCAATGCAAGGTTGTGTCGGCGCCTCGGCGGGTAACTCATCATCGTGAAAGGTGATTCTGCGGGCCTCTAGTACTGTCCGACCAAAGGCGCCAAGTTCCGTCTGTTGTACCCTCGGAACGTGCATCCTTCAACACCTCCATCAATGCGATCTGTGTGAGGCGAATGCATTAACAATGAAAGTAGAAATATGCGGCGAGGTTTTCTTTAATCGCTTTCTGACGAGTACTCTTTAGTGGGCATCTTCCTCCAAAATTCCTCGACTTCAGCCTCTGTCACGGGCTTCCTTTGCGGTGCCTCCTTGGCTGCCTCTATAGGTGTGTAATACCTCGCGACACAGTTATACTGCGGTGACTTCTATGACCCGCCACTACTTTCTCCGCGATCCATCTTGATCGGTGGCCCTTCGGTGCACGAATAGCGTGATTGAACCTTTATGTCTCGGCGGTGCCCTTTCCAACTCAAATCGCTTTCTCGAGTTGGTGGCGGGGCGTAGCGAAAGGTTCGACTCTTCCTCACTTCGAATCGATCGGATGGTTCCTCGAGTTGTATTCTCATCAAGGGCTATCAAGTGCACATTGGCGTTGCCGTGGTTTGGCAAGGGATTATCATGCACGTTTGGGGCAGGATCCTTCAGCTGAATTACTCCTTCTTTGATCAACTCTTCGATTTTGTCCCTGAGGGTGTAGCAACTTCGGTGTCATGCCACAGGCTATCGTAGTGATACGCACAACGCTTATTCTCATCATACCATCTTGGGATAGAGTGGAATCCTCCCGAATTGGTTGGATCAAACCTGCAGCTCGCAGTCTTTCGTATATCTGGGGTATGGGTTCAGCCAGTGGGGTGCGGGTTCTGGATGGTTTTCCTTCAAAATTCGCATTTGGTCTGGGCGCATTGGGTGCTCTATGTTGTTGGCGGGCTTGATGGGCGGGTTGTGAGTGGATAAATGGGTGCTTGGGAAGCGTTATATATGGTGTGTGTGGTAGTAGGGTGTGGGGCGGTGTATAGTGAGGTGTAAAGTTTTGGCTGCTGGTGTGGTAGTATGGGGTTTGATAGGGTGGGTTCTGGTATGTTATGAATGCTTCGGGTTTGCGTTCTTGTACAAACATGGAAGGGGAAACTGTCTCCTTCTTCCTTGAAGTACCCCCGATCGTCCCTGACTGAATCGCCTTATTGGTTGCCTGCAATGCCGCGGATTCGTAATCTGCCGGTTTAATACCTTAACCTACGAAGTCACCCATTCGACGACCTCTGCAAAATTCGCCCGATGACGCTTATCATCCGCTCATAATAGGTTGCATCCTTCAAAGATTGTACAAATAGTGTGGTCATCTCACTCTCCACCATGGGTGGTTGTACCTTTGCTGCCTCTGAACGCCACCTCATGGCGTACTCTCTGAAAGTCTCCGTAGATTTCTTTTCCAACTTCATTAGATAGAACCTGTCCACACCGGTTTCTGTGTTGAATCCGAACCGCTCCACAAAGTCTTGGGCCAATGCATTCCAACTATGCCATTTACGCGGATCCTGGCTAGTGTACCAATCTATTGCCTCGCAGGTTAAACTTGAATGAACAACTTCATGATGGCCATTTGGGTTCTTCCTACCGATTAACTTGTCGCAATATGATCTCAAGTGTGCGAGGATTTCCTTCCCATCAAATAAATCGAACTTGCACCTTATATCCAGCTGGCGGTTCCACATCTGGACGTGCAAAGATCTTCATAATCTAGTCGCCGTGACCTTTATCCGATCGCGTACCACGAACCGCTTCTTTTCCGTGAATCTCTGCCACGTCGCCGTCCATTTTGGCTCGGACTTCCCTTTCCATTTCTTCGTAATGATCCACTTCTTGGTGGCGCGGGGGCGGTAAAGGTTGGGTTTCATTGTGTAAGTTAGCTATGCAGGTGGTTTCTTTGAAATTTGGTAGTGGGTATGGTGCGTGGGCATCGGTTGGCTTAGCGATTAGGGTGATTATGGTGAAGTGAGTAGGCGGAGGCGAGGTACGTGGGCGATGGGAGGATCATTTTGAAGGTGAGGTTGATGATTGGCGGGCGGCGATTGGGTCGATGGCGGCGGCCTTTGTGGGAGTTTTGAGGAATCGTGGTGGTGGAGGTCGATGCAGGGTGGTGCGGGATAGTGGCCCTTTGCTCGGCATAGGGGTATTCAAGCGATGGATAGGTTGGTCGATTCGTAGCCTCTCCATCTCAACTGCATATCGACAATCATTGCGGCGGTGAGCAATACATTCTTCCTGACTGGTGATATTCCTCCACGAAGTTTCGTTTTTGTGAGAACAATTCCCAAACCATTCGGCTCAGACGCCCCTGAGCCAGTCATATCGTCATTTCTTGCCTTGGATCTGGTGAAGTGTGGATGCTCCGACATTGTTGAGTCAAATACGAACCGACCCTTTGGGAAGATGATAAATCTTTCTAAAAAGATGCAACAAACGGTGTTAGCATAAGAACATAATTTGCAAGTATGTAGCAGATATATTGCACACAGCACATCCAAACGTTTCCTAATATGCAAGGGGGGGACCTCTTTGTGCCAGAGGTAGGCCTAAACGTCATATATGCGAAGTCATGTTAGATGCACCCAAGCCATTGTATCGAAATGCCTTTATTGGAAATAAAGTTAATTGAAATGACACTTTATAAGAAAAACAATGAAAATCTCAAACTAAATAACTCTGTTGTTGCTGTGATAGTGAAGCTTAGGTCTTCTTTGGTATAGCCCCTGCCTGTTCCAAGTATTGTACCGCATCGTGCATTAGGGCCCACATGTCTGGGGTGATGACCCTCTCCTTGAGTTGATTATTCTTCACTCTATTGCTTGTGTCCATGTCCTCGAAACCTTGCTCTCCTCTTGGGCTGTAGGTTGTGTTGATGTGATCCTCTTGCAGCCATGTCTGATACTCAGGTGTGTGCCCTGCTTGTTCATCTCCGATGTCTATTTTGTTAATGTCGTCCCATTCTTTCAAAATTTGTCTAGCTCGAGGCACAATAAAGTCTGGTCCAAATGTAACTTCCGAAACTCCCATGTCCGATCGGAGTGGGATTATCTGTTCTTGGCCGAATTGTCGGAGTGTGCGTAGGGGAGCTTATGGTTTTTAGACCAATAAGCTCAATATAGTACAATTCTTTACCACGTACAAAGGCTCCATTTTTGTGAGGGAGTAAAGGATATTTCCATTGGATCTGATCCTGGGTGCGGGATGTCAAAAACTTGCACCAATCTTTGATGCCGACCGGTGACACAAACCGTTTCGTTCTATCATAGAAACTGTCGATCTTGTAGGATGCGCTGAAACAAACGTCTGTCATATTTGACCGTCGGTAAAAATGCTCCATGGCCCACATTTGTAAGATAAGATTGCAACCTTCAAAGAAGTTGGTCTGTCCTCTTTTGCATTTCCCAAGAGCTCGGAATATTTCTGCCAAAATCATAGGAACCAAAGTGGGTTGTATGCCGTCAATTCCTCGAAAAGTGATCGGCCACGGAACATATGCAAGTACTTATCTTGCCATACTGCAGGAAAAAAAATCAAGGTGCAGTAGGCGACGGAATGCAATAGGGCGCTGTTTGCCAATGGCGTAGAGTGCATGAATTGCTTTTGCATGTCTTGTAGGCGTTATCATGTCCATACCTCTCGTAAAGATAGTCAAGAGACAACCAGTTGTTCTCGAAGCAACGCAACTCCTTAGTATTCTTAAGA
This sequence comes from Przewalskia tangutica, assembly GCA_029844215.1. NCBI lineage: Eukaryota > Viridiplantae > Streptophyta > Magnoliopsida > Solanales > Solanaceae > Przewalskia > Przewalskia tangutica. The sequence continues at coordinate 48,118,181 of CM056724.1, read as the reverse complement.
CCCATGTAGCGGAGGAATTTCTTCCCTGATTGGCTGTTGGGAATAACTGCTTTCTACCTCGTAAACTAAATTTGGTGAAATAATGCACTTCTTCCAATGTAGGAGTTATTTCAAAATCCTTGAATTTGAAAATGACTCGGTCCGATCCCAAAATGGATTAAAGCTCGGATCAAATGCGATCCGCGAAATACCAAATAGTGAGATGAGACACCCCAACTTCTTCCTAATCATTGTCTGACTGCTGATGTCGAAATCCTCCCACCATACTCTTAGCTTATTAGGAACTCCGCTAACCATTCTTATATGATCCATACTACAAATGCTGAAAAAACAATAAACTTACATTTCCAATTTTGGGCATGTCTTTTTGGCTTGGATAAATCTATCATGACTGTGCAACACATAATATGCTGGTTGGTCGTTGGGTTGAGAAACCCATCGACAGGTTTGGTGTCTTCCTAATAGTGGTGTCGATACCAAGGACCGACCCACCTAAGGTAAATGCATGCATGCCTTAAAATAAAGGGTGGTATAGCTCTATCTTAAGTTTGCTAAGATTTGGCTTACTAGACGCAAGGTTCCCGAGCGGACTACTCGAGTGAGAAGGCTACGCGACCACCGGTTGGACCGGATTCTCCGCGCAAAATACCAACTCTCTTAAGTTTGGGTGTTTGAAAGAAATTTGCAGGTGCGCAAAGCACACCCGCGTGTTGTGTGTGATAGTGTGAATTTTCCATAAGGGAAGAAGTATGAGCGGAATGCCAGTTTAAGGAAAGCGGTAACAAATAGCAGTTAAAACAATATGCGGATATTCATATATAAAGCAAAAATAGTTTAGGCAAAATATGAAGCAGATAAGTGTGAAACACAAAATAAGCAAATTTTAAGCAAATAATAATAATAAAAAAAAACAAATAAATGAATAAAGAAAAGGAAAAAAGAAGCACAATAATTAACCTATGTTTGTTATGGTTAAGAACCTGTCTATCCCCAGCGGAGTCGCCATGCTGTCGCACCCGATTTTGAACTCTCAGGCTTAAATGCGCGACGGAATGGTTATCCTCCCCAAAAATGTAAAAGATAATGTAAAAGTTAAGGGAGTCGCCACCTAATTAATTGGGTGAATTAGGACACCTAAATACTAACTGATTAAAGTCAGCATTAACTCCATTTAATGGTCTGTGAAACTAGATTAGATTCTGGGTAAGGATTCTTTATTATCCTAAAGGGAAGGGGTAAGGCACCCTAAAGGATCCGCTAACTTGCGGTTGTCCGTTCAAACATAGGTTAATTTATTCTGCTAAGGGATATGCGTTTTAGACAAAGATTATTTAAGTAAAAGGGGTTGTGACAAATATTTAAAGAATATATATATTGATAATAATAAAAGGGGCTTATGAGATTCATAAAATATACACAGAGTTGATTATGAAGTTATGGGACAGGAGATTATTTTATTCTTGACAAAGTAAGAAAGTGATTACTCCTAACAGTGTACGTAGGATTAAAATTCTTGTAAAATTATGAGATTATTATTTCCTACGTATATGCAAAAATCATTTCCTATAAAATTTATGAAAAATTTATGATAAAGTTTATTTCTCAAGGACTAAATAAGGAGAAATATATTAGCTGCGTGGCTAAGACATAACTAGTATTGATTGTTTTTAAATTTAGACTTGCGTGATGAACCTAGAATAAATAAAGGGTGAACTTATCCTTTAAGCTACCCTTCCAATATATTCAAGGAATATTAGAGTTAATTATCCTATTAATTACAGGATTAACAAATGTAACAATAATAAATAAGCAAAAACGAATAAATACACAAATAAGCCAAGGTAAGGATGAGATCATAGTTGACATGACATCTGGAATGGATGGTGACACCATCCATCCTATAGCTGTTTGGAAACCCTGCGGCGGAAGTATAGTTGGCGATGTGAAAGTCATGTTGAGTCTCATATCGAGACTCTTGATTATTCTCCGATGCGCATCGTGTAAAAATAAGAAGGAAAATGGTTAGAGTGTCTCGAAATTGTAATGACACAAATAGATAATAAACTTAGATAAGCATGGAGTTATGACGCAAAGGCTAAAACAGTATTAGGGAAAGAGTTATACCAATTTAGAACTGAACATAGGGCACACGTCAGTATATTGCCGTAACATTAACATGCAGGTTCGTATTAAGTGTAACATATACTCTATAACTGAGGACATATATTCCAGATTATCAAGGCAAACCAATCAAATTTCAGACTTGTATAATTCACCCTTACGCTTATCGTTGTATTGGAACTAAATCTTGAATAGCCAAGAATACAAATCAGGCCTATGGGAAGTCTAAACAAGCTTTGAGACATACGTCATTCTAAACAACAATTCTATAAGTACTTTTAAGGATTCAGAAACATCATGACATAGCTTAATACATGATAATCCTCTAATATACTTTGATGACAGTTAACATTTGTTAAAAAATATCCTAAACCAATCAACAGGTCTAAGTAATAACTGGGTTGAGATGAACCAGTTAACTAGCACATGATTTGATCATATAGACCACACAACTGCAGATTAAATGGACAAACTTGAAAGGAATTGAGTTTATAGATGGACAATGACAACAGGAGCATTAGAGCACATTTACAGATAAAATGCAGCCACAAAAGTAATCCAAAATCAACAGCAAAGTGGCTAGAAGACAGTCCAAACAGAGGGTAAAAATCATCCTAGGCAGGGAGGGGTGATCCAGAATTAGCAGCAGAATAACTAGAAAGCAGTCCTAACAAAAGGGATAGAAAATCAGTCTAAGCAAGGCTGAAAATCAGACTGACATATGCTAAAATTGGTCTAAAAAATAACCCAAACAGTGGCCTAAAATGATCAAAATCAATTCCAACAATCCTACGGGATTACAGCAACATTTCATATTAATCACACGCATGTTGGATGACCTTTGAGAACATCTCATGTCATGAGAGCTCCTATAAGATTCAGGAAGACTTCACATGTGTTTAACTTCGACTTAAAATGCCAACGAGACTACTTGATTAGGCCTAAATCCATACGGATACGACATGATTGCATGTGATATTAGGCTATCTCACTCAAAGTACAAACATGGTTGAATATAACATACAAATGGCTACATAGCTATTTATTATGGGACTGAAATCTGAGGATGATGCATACATGCTTCACATAGACAATTTTAGTCACGTATATGTGCAGTCAGCCAAAGAATACAGGTATAAGACATTCCTATTCATCGTTAAGTATACAACCCCGCTTCACAATGATTTTATTTACAATTCCCACATAACGTAAACTTTAACTATACCCAAAATAATGGAAACAAAGTAAAAGCAAATATGTTATGATAGGTGTTATACTTGCATAGTTAGCTTAAGGTAAAATACATTACCATTGTTAAGAGATGAGAACGTAGGGGTTTATTTTACAATTAAAATGTTTGTTACTTTTCTCGGGAGGATAACACGACATTGTAAATCGTATATCCTTGATTCTAGTAACATTTTTATTTGGAGGCCAGTTTTAAGTTATTATAGCATGATAGTAATGTTTAGCAGGTAAGTACAGATCCGAATCTTTTGAACATAGACATACAAACACATAATCACCTTGTGAAATTCGGGTTGTTATGACATATAGGTAGACATATAATCTTTCTTACAATATTTTGGGAAATGAGTAAGAGGTTTGAATCTTGAATGCAGGCACACAATTATACATGCACATAAACACATAAACCTTTTAAATATTGGTTGTTGTTATATGTTGGCTTGATTTTAAAATTCGGGATTAGGCCTCGTAATCCCTTTTACTTCCCGCTAACTATTTGTTAGGAGAAATATTTATTTAGAGAAAGTTACAAGAAACGACATATGTAGTGAATTTCGGTTTAACAGTTCATCATGATTAATACTGATTTTTCTTTGGATTTAACATGTCAATGCGTTCCTACTAAATATCTAGTTGCATACTAACAGGTTCAAACAGAACATCCAAGTCAGTGTTTCCACAACCATCAGCATACAACCAACAAAATGGATCTACGACCTTTATACAATCGTTGTACACTTAATCATACCCTCAGAAAATACTATCGACGCACATGCTCGAGACAGAATCATGCTACAAATATCGAAGGCTACTGCCGATAGACTTGTCTGGACACAGTGGCCAAACCAAATCGAACAAGTTTGAGCAAAATGATACAGACACCATCACATAGTATCAATTAGATAATTAAGTAAATGAAAGAGAAGGGGTTTCCGGACCTTTTATGGGTAGCGAACTGAGGCGACGACAATAGTTTTCCCGAATCGTCGAAGGAAAGTTACAAAAAAGACTGTTTGCAAGAACAGATAATAGTGACTTTGATAGAAACGAAAAGGATTTCTAGACTGGATACTGTGATAGTTTGATGGCCGACTCTGCTCTGAATTTTCTCGATGCTTATTGCATGTCGTTTAAATAGCCTAACTCTAGGTTCTACAATTGGTAAGTAAATAAAGGCTGAGATTTCGTGGGTCACTTGGACTGATTTGGGGCTGATTCTTATGGTAAGCTTCGATCTGGGTAGATTTGGCTAAGATTTTGATTCTGAAAAGATTTTGCTAGTTTGCTTATGGTAAGGGCAAGCTGGCTTCGTTTGCGTGGGTAAGGAAGGTGAATTCTGATTTTTCGCGATTTGGGTCACGATTAAGGAATGGTTCTCCTTATGGCAGGTTTTGGGAAAGGAAACCTGAGGTTTGGTGAGTACGAAGGTGAGCTGGCGGAATGCTGGCGGCGATTGCATTCTTAGGTTTAGGTTAAGGGGAGCGTTTTGGTTCTGTGAGGACGATGGGGCTGATGGGGAATGAAGCGTGGGCCTCTAAAGGGTAAGGCATAAAGGGCGGGGCGTGTGGGCTTTGCGGGTGGGCCTCGCGGGTCGCGGGTCGACGGGAAATTGGGCTGGGTAGTTAATTAATTAGGGTATTAGATTAGTTAAGTTATTTAATTAGTTTTAGGCTTAGTTAATTAGTTAGCTAATTAATTCTAGGCAAGTGTATTAATTAGTGACAAATTAGTGTTAGTATTAGGTATTTAATTGTTAATTAGCAGCGAATTAAATTAATAAATTGTGCTTAAATTATTTAGGTGCTTTATTAATCTAATTGTTATAAATTTAAATTATTAATAATACTAAATGTGGGTGTGCTATTTTAATTAATGCGATGCCGTTATAAAAATGAGTTATTTAAATGCTACATGCAGATAGGACTTCTTAATTCTTTTATGAATGCTATTATTAAATTGCTTATTTATGCCTGTATTTATGTTTTACCGCTGCATTTTATTTTAAAAAAAATCATAAAAAATTATTTTTACAAAATTAGTGCAATTTTATAGTTAATGGCTGGACGGGAGGGTCAAAATTGGGTGTCAACAATGCTTAATAGAGGAATGCAGCCAACAGGCCCAGAAGAGATTCAGACTAACAGATCCCTTACTGTTAAAAGAAAACAGTGATTGGGCCCTAAACTCAAACAGAACAATTTTCATGATTTTATTATTCAAGCCAGCGTATTGAATTCAGTTTTCCAACATCATTAACACATGTAACTTGACACACAAATTGATCTCTGTTTACACTCTTACTATTATGGGCACCTATTTAGCATTTGACCTTCAAATAGATGATTAATCTAAGGGCAGAAATGAGGATATGCCAGCAGGTTTTAGAATGAAGCCATCATAATAGCATCAGTGGATAGTTTAGGCAAATAAGGTATCTATCTTCATCTTGACATAGGAATTCTGCATACTATATGGTAGATCACATCATACCTCATTGTATGGAACTGAATTGAGCACACAACATAGGCAAGTAACTCAACATGGCATTCAGTTATAATATTTGCAAATAGCCAAGGAACACTCTGATCAAAACATGCTTCATATGGGTTTAGCGCATAAATAACAATCCACATACTTACATATGTAAAGTATACGAAGATATACAGTTGCGATATACATCCAATGCACAGGGAAAGCAATATACTTTGTATACATAGATTCGGCCAGGCGAATAGAAACAGATAGATGGTTGTCGACTCTGTTATTACTTACCATTTTAAAGCACTTGGACTATCAAATTAACTAATCGTGACATAAAGAATCCAACTAAGGAACACCAATCTGATCTATATCGTAAACGATTAATACAATTAACAACGATTAAATTCGTGATAAACCCACGAGTACGTAAATTTAATGATACAAACACAAGTTCGCACAAAGAGAATACAGAATGAACTGAAGGCGAGAAGGAGTGGATTTTTACCTTCTCCGGGCAGCGAACCGAGGCAGCGTATCAAGTGTCGGTCCAATCGACGGGTTTTGGGCTTTGCGAAGCGAATGACAGGTCGACTGGTTTGTTTGCTGATTTTTGGTTGGAATTGAAATAAGGAGATTTGGACTACCTATTTCGTGTTATGCTAGTGATGCTCTGTGTCCTCTCCAACTGAGCCCTGTGTTCTCGATCCTGGATCTTCTCCTCACTGAACTCTTCGACTGACTCCTCCCTCTGTTGCCCTGTTGCTATTGGACTCTTCTCATTTTCGAATCCTGTTTACGCCTCTTCCTTGCTCTTAATTTCTGCCCTTAATTGCTATATGGTTCCTAACTATTGCTAAGGGTGAAACGATTGCTAATCCCCCCTGACTGAGCTCTGTATTCCTCTCCTATCCTCTGCTCTCTGTCTGTGTTTTTCACCCCCTGTTTCTATGCTATGGATATGCTGCCCCCTTTCGATGCCTATTGCATGTTCTTATATAGCCCTCGCTCAAGTTCTAATGTTGGTAAGTAAATAAAGGCTGGTTTGGGTTGCTGATTTTGTAAGATTCTTGCCATAGAATGGGCGATTTTATTGCAAGATTTTCGGGTTGATTTAGTACTGATCTTGTGAGCTTTCTCGAGTGTAATTTTAGAAAGTAAATATGGTATGTAACGATTTTGAATGGCACTGGTAAGAGAAAGGAAAGTCGCCGGATTCTCAGTGAGAATCTCGATCGCGTGTCTTTATTGCGGCGATTGAAACTTAGGTTTCGTCTAGGTTTAGGTTTCGTTTCTTAGGGATCGCTTGTGAAGATGAAGTGAGGGTCTAACCTCGCGGGCTGCTGATAAGGGAAGGGCTTGCGGTAAGGGATAAAGTGTGGGCCGGGTCAGGGAAATAAAGGAAAGGTTTGGGCTGGGTAGTTAAATTAGGGTATTAGTGTATTAGGTAGTTTAATTAGTGTTTAATTAGTTTTAGGCTTTTAATTAGTCTAATTGTTATAAATGCGGGCGTGCTATTTAATTAGTGCTTAATATTTTATAATGCGACACTATTATTTAAAATCTTATTATTGTGCATTATTGCGAAGTTAAATTAAAATTGAATTGAGTTTAGGTTAAATTATTTAAATGCTAAATGCAAGTATGATATTTAAGAATTGTTTAAAGCTTTTATAAATGCGACGCTATTAAGTGCATGTATTAGATTAAAATTGATTTTAAATTACGAATGATTATGAAATTCTCTTGTGTATTAATAAATGCGGCTATGCTACCTGACACGACGTTATTGCTAAATTATTTATTATTAATTAAGAATTGTTCGACAGAGCTTAAAATCAATTAATGCGGGCGCGGGACTCTAAGTGCTTAAAACTCTACGTAAGACGCGATGCCATTATTAAATTACTTATTTATGCCTGTATTTATGTTTTATCGCTGCATTTTATTATAAAAATCATAAAGAATTATTTTACAAAAATTAGTCTTATTTTATAGTTAACGGCTGGACGGGAGGGTCAAAATTGGGTTTCAACACCCGCATTCGTTAATTTAATAATCAAAACAATCTTAATAAATAACTAAACCACATTTGTATACTACTAATTAAAACTAACATCTTAAACTCTACCCAAAATAACTTCCACAAGCCAAACACCCTTTTATTTTTCAGATTTGGCCCAATTTATCCCTTTCATATCCCAAATAAACCCTAATACATGGACTACAAAAGACCACAAACAGGACATACAGCAGGGGCACCCTTTCCATTATTCGCACCCCCCCCCATTTCATTTTGTAGGTCACCCACCTTCGCCGCCGCGCCTCGTCGAACTACAAGCTCGGCGAACCCCTTTAAACACCCAACGTCGCCATCACCCTTCCCTCTCTCACCCATCACTCTTCCTTAGCCCTCCTCACACACACACAGCGCGCACACATCAACTCATCGCTACATCGCCACATCGCTCACCGGCGAATCTCCGTCGAACTGCTCTCTCCCGTCACAACCAGTGACCCGTCGGCATTACCTGTTCTCGTCGAACTCCCCATACCCTGTATCCTTTTTTGTCGTCTCTACCTCGCCGGAGTTGACCACCGACGACTGGCGGAGACGTTGTTGGTTTATTTTTTTATTGTTATTATATATTGTGATTTTGTCAACTGATTTTCTGATTTTGCGTCGCGTCTGCCCGGAATATAAAAAATCAGGCGACCTTGGTATTGCATTATTTTGGGGTTCGTAAGCTTGCTTTGTTTGTTGAGCAGATTGGGCATGATTTTAGTATTTAGCCGGAGTTAAAATTCCGGCGGTAAACACTGTTCCGGCGAACTCGTTGCTGTTTCTACTGGTTTCTGGACCATTTTGTCTTTTATATTGTTGTCACCACTTCTGATTATTGTTGGGACTAATTTCGCCCATTTTGTTATCATTTAGACGTTGCTACTGATTTTTTACTATTTTGCCCTTTTATATTTTATTAAACCGGTTGAATAATACTACACTGTTGGTATTTTACTAATTTTGAATAGATACTACACTTGGTATTAATTTAATTTTGAACAAGATACTACACCTGATATTTTACTGATTTTTGAACAAGATATTACACTTGGTATTTTACTGATTTTGAACTTGATACTACACTGGTCAAAGAAGGATTTATTCGTCGATCTTAAGACCTCCATGGTAAGCGAGACGGAATATGTGGGCGAGGAGGAAAGTGAAAAGATTAGACGATAATGTATAGTATTGTTCATCGGCGGGGCGAGTCGACCGCAGCCGAAGCGATGGTGGCTTCTCATGTCTTAGTATCCTTGATATAACACTAGCTGAGCCCACACTATAAAAAATATATCTTTTGCATACATATATCTATATATATATATATATATATATATACATACGTTGTGTTTATTTGATAATTTGTTTTTTTTATTATTTACTAATTCTTTTACTAAGTGTCTTTTGCAGGTACCTGGAAGCATCGCCCAAAGTTATAAACCTGTGCAGGAAAAAAAACCGAAATACCGCTAAATTCTCTTAATTTCATCTTTTTATGATTATTTGCTTTCATTACTATCTTGTTAAACCTATACCTATTTTAAATATTTGCATGCCTAGTTTAAATATCTCTTGGTTGGTTTAATAATTAGAACACCTTTAGAATTATAGATTGCATGTTAGCACAATAATATTAAACCTAAGTTTGAACGGATAACCGTAAGTTAGCGGATCTTAGAGGGCGCCTAACCCCTTCCCTTTAGGATAATAAAGAACCCTTACTTAGAATCTCACATAGCTTTCGCAGACCTTTAAAAATGGAGATCATTCGTAGTATTTTATGCTACATTTAAAGTGTCCTAATTCACTATAATAATTAGGTGGCGACTCCTTGAATACAAATTTAGGAATCAACCATAAGTAGTACTCCCGTTTTCGACTCCGGTTAAAATGGGGTGTTACACTATATATATATATATGCCCACTGATATTAGTTAATTTGTGTGGGTAATATAGTGTAGTAGTAATGACACTTTTGGCCACTTTGAAACTCATGAACTCTTTTGACTTTACTTTGACTCTTGGCCGACTCGAGATTTAACTCTTTAGAACACTACCTTTAGAGGTTTATGGAGTTCCGATGACCAGTTGACAATCAAGATATGCAAAATGCAATAACGAAACAAGAAAGTACTCCCAACAAAGGACAAACAACATGTGAATAGAACTCTTCTTTTGTCGTTAACAATTGCGTTTAGCCTTTAGCTCTTATATGATCCTTTCATTTGCCTTAAGACAGCCATTTGTCAATATACAAGACTATGGCTTGAGAAGTTCCATCAAGAAGGAGTATGGACTCTACTAGGCAACCAAAAAGGCTAAGGTAACAAGATAAGATTTCAATATAGGAAGGTACTCCTGATAGAAATCATAGACATGGGTTTGGTACACATTAAGCAACGATTCTTTTGGAAATTGATACATGTTTCTAGGATTCATGCTTGGAAATAGAGTTTTGCCTTACATATCTGCATTCCTTTGCTATCAATGCATTTGGAACTCCTGAGAGCTTTACGGACGATTATCTACAAAATATAGATGATTCAGGTCAAGATGAATCCATAGATTAAGAATTGATTCTTTACGATATTTCATCGAGCACCTAGAGGGAATAGTTCTCATGATTTGCTTTCATGGAAATTTGGGTACTATTAAATCCCCTCTATCAACACGATCATAACCACCTACTCCACAACCTTCACTACCAAACCTTACAATTCTAGTCATAACTTTTCAAGAAATTTATTAGCACAACCAAACAACTATCATGGAGTTAACTTGATATCTCCTCAAATTGTCTTTACCAACTCAATCAACTAAGCTACAAGAAGCTAAAGATCATTAAGGAGTGGTAGAATCTTACCTCAAAAAATCCCCAACTCCTCAACACCAAAATCTCCAAACTCAAGATCACTCTCAACTCCACTTAGCTAGTTAGAGGAGATCTTCAAGATGATTTAAGCCTTCTAATGGAGAAATCAACTCATGGGATTATGGAGATGTTATTCAATGATAAGGAAGCCTTGAGAGAGGGTTTAGGAGTGCTTAGGGACTATTTAGGTCGAAAAGGAAATAAGAAATTAATTGCCCACATTTTTGCGCTTATATACACCTTTCCACCGCCTCCAATCTGCGGGAGGATTTGCCGCACAAATCCCCATCTACGGCCACATTTTCCACCGCAGATGGTGGCAGGGTGGTGGTGAAATGGGGACCTTATTTTGTGGCTCTATCCGGGAAGCGGACCGACTTTCATGGGGCGGAACGCTTAGCGCATCGTCTAATTTTTCGCCAAACTTTGACGATATGGCTTTCTTTAATCCAATTGACTTTGAATCTTCTGTATACCTTCTTTACGTGACCCTTGAGAAGGGTATAGGCTTGTCGAAACTCAGATCAACTAACTATACTTTTGACCGCACTTAGAATTACGGGGTGTAATAGTGAAAAGACGCATCTCATCATTGCACTTCTTTGCGTTGATCAGAGTGACAGGACGGTTTTCGTCGTTTCAAATGGATTATTGAGATGTGAAGTTTGACGTTTGAAGTTCCAGTGATCATTGCGTTTTAGTTCCCCCCCCCCCCCCCCTCGCAAAGAGTATGGTTTTTTATTAGTTCAGTAATCAAATCCACTTTTCAGGCGCGCGAAAGATACACTCGGAAAGTGCGAAGACTATCTGTATATGGAAAAAATCATATTATACAGCTAGATGAATTATGTCATGACACGTGGCAAGTAGCGGTGAGTCAGATAGAACTCAACTTTCAGTGCTACCGGTTGAGTCTGAGTAGCACCGGGCCATTGGAATGACACTAGGTACCGCTAAGGTGAACAGTTTGAATTCCAACGTGTGGCCGCTACTTGTCCAATTCCACACCTTCCAAAGAAGCATTAATGACCATTATGAAGACACTAATTGTTGAATTATTACAACATTCAATTATTTATATAAATAAGGGCATATATCGTGGGGTGTGTACCCGTGAGCTCAAATATAAATAGGGCACATTAACTGTTACACCCCGTAGTTCAGGTCCTGCTTATGGGGACGTACGAAAGGAGTTAAGATTTAAATTTTTGACGGAATGTTACGGACGGGTTGTTAGTCAACTTTGAAGCGGCATATCTCCTAGTTCATCCAGAGTTTGTAGGTATTTCTAAGGCCTAGCATGTAGTTCGTTGAGTCTAGTTTCCAACGCAACCAACTGTTCGTCGATAGGACATCAGAGTAGAAAGTTATGGAAGTTACAAGTTCGGTCTTGTGATCGGACAAAAAATATCTCGGTCGGGGCCACGGCCGCCGGAGCAGTCGTGGCGCGGAATTCAGAGAAGATGCGGAGGTTTCAGCGCCGCTGCGGTCGGCGCAGTGGCGCGAGGATGTGGTGAGTGGAAAAATCTGAACTGTTTTGTTTTAAAAGAGGCCATGGGAGGGTGACAAGTGTCCCCCCCCCCCCATCTGATTTTGCATGTCCTATTTATTGACCAAGTCTTGAAGACTTAATCTTTCTTCAAGCTCTTCTCTCTCTCTAAAAATTAGAAGCTCTTCCTTCTCTCTAGAATTTAATTCTCTAAGTCTTTACTTAGGGCGTGATGGCACCTGGACAATTATTTTCCACCAGGAACACTATTTAATTCTCTTTATTTAGAAATTTAAACTTATATCCAAATACGGAGCTATTAATAAAATAACAATAAAGAAATTTGTTTATGACTTTATTAAAAATATAACGCGAGCCCATGCTCGTGCAAATATTATTTCAACATAGACATACTGACAAATATTATTCTAAGTTGGAAGGGAGACCATTCCACACGGGCATTTCCCGAGACATTGGGCGACATTACGAACTCGACGAGTACCAAGCCCGAAACAATGGACTTGGTATGACAAGAGGCTGCGGGACGATCGCTAGCCTTGGCGTGGAGTCTTTCCTCTATCACGCTTTCCTGAAACATGTTAAATAAAGAGTCGATACCGTACCATTTGAGTGAGAACTACCACGCAATTCAAAGTAACACCACAATATTCCAAGCGCAATCACATTATAACGTATAAGCATATTGTAAAACATATCAGATTACAACATTTTTAAATATGCAACAACTCCTCATAGGAAATTCTCGGTTTAACTAACACTTCATTTTATCTCGTATTATACGTTAAGACATTCCCCTGCATTTCCACATGTTTATTACATTTATATATTTGTGAGCAGCGTATTCACTTTTCATATTTATATATAGGTGAACATGTATTCATCTTTCATATTTGTTGCGTGCGCAACCCGATCCATTATATTTACGTATTTGTGAACACGTATTCACTTTACGTTTTGTTGCGGCGTGCAACCCGATCCATTATGTTTACGTATATGTGAACGCGTATTCACTTTACGTTTTGTTGCGGCGTGCAACCCGACCCATTATATTTACGTATTTGTGAACGCGTATTCACTTTACGTTTTGTTGCGGCGTGCGGCAGGCCGATTATATTTACGTAATTGTGAACACGTATTCACTTTACGTTTTGTTGCGGCGTGCAACCCGATCCATTATGTTTACGTATTTGTGAACGCGTATTCACTTTACGTTTTGTTGCGGTGTGCAACCCGATCCATTATATATTTATATATTTATGTGAACACGTATTCACTTTTCATATTTTTGAAGATCGAATAAACACTATTCTCTTTTCTAACATTCATCATTCATACTTGTAACGATTATAACTTTTTAACCATAACTCCAACTAAGGTGTTTCTCAAGCGGAAACTAAGGTAAGACGGGGATCTTTCACTGTACCAAATTTCATTTAAAATTACTTTGGGTAACTAACACAAATTTATCCTCAAAACAGCCATATGAAATTTGTTTCGGCAGAATTTTTATTAAACAACACTCAATCTTAGAATAGTCATAACTCCTAATATGTAAACCCGTTCAAGCCCCATAAAATCTCAAAACGTCGAGAACAGAGAGATACACGTCTCCATGTGAACCATCCTTTCATATTCTGTACCATTTGGTACAGTTTTACCCTTTTATTCGCTGCCCTTCCTGAATCTCGATAGATCCGAGGCAGAAACTTTAAACTGCTATAACTCTGAATACGTAAGTCGGATAGACCCCCGTAAGGTCTCAAAATGTCCAAAACAGAGAGATCTAGAACTTTCATTTAGCAACAATTTTCATATTCTCCACATATTAGTACAGTTTTACGTTTCAACGTCCTGCCCTTCTGGATTCCGATGAATCCGAAGCAGCAACTTCAAACTACAATAACTCTCAACTCGTAAGTCCGTTTTAATAAATATTTATTTATATCTGTCCGTAACAGAGATATTTACAACCATGTAAATTTTCATATAATTCTAATAAGTAAAACTCAATAAAAACAGTCTGTAATTATGCCTTTCCGAATTTCGGCCAAATCTAAGGCAGGAACTTTGAACTATGATAACTTTCAAACCGTATGTCCATTTTACCTCATTTTTGGTTCTATATGATCATATTAGAGAGGTGTACCACTCCTCCAAATTGCATCAAATTCTAACAATTATAACTCAATGAGAACAGTTCGTAAAGTTCATGACGCAACTAGTTGTCTAAACAAACAAAAGTTCAATATTTCTTTTCAACACTCAATTCTTATTCTAACATGTATTGAACTTACAATAAGGATATTACCAAGAATTTCTGAGTGAGAAAACTCACCTTGTAAGTGTGAAGATTATTGTTGTGTGGTTGCTAAAATTATCCTTACTCTCTAGTATTTTGCTTCTTGTTCTTCTTGTCCTCTTGGTATTTTTTCCTCTTCTTTTCACTTGTTTTTTTTTCTGATTTTCTAACCTTTATGTTATGTACTTTGTTTGTGTGTAAATACAATGTATAAGTGGAGAGTTTTCTATAACCTATGGGAGGTGAAATGACAAGAGTTGGAGGGGAAATGAAAAGGGGAGGAGAAGGGAAAGGGGTGGAATTTACGTGCATGCTGCATGTTCTTTTTTTTTTTTTTTTTTTTTATCTTTTTTTTTTTTTTTTGTTATTTTCATTTCATCTATCTATTTATCCAACTTTAATACTAACTCTAATCCCATGCAATTTATTCTTTGTTTTCTTATATATATTTTTTTTATTAACCCAACCACAACTATGTATTATTTTATTTTTTTCCGGATTTCACATTCTCTCCTCCTTAAGCAACATTCGTCCTCGAATGTGAATAAAATAAATAACATAATCACATAGACACAATAATGTTTATTGTTATTGTAACACTAATTTGGGGCTTCACATTCTCCTTCCTTAAGAAGCGTTCGTCTCGAATGAGAATAAGGTTATGTAACACAATGCGTATAGACATGAAATGGCACACATGAAGTACTATGTAATGCATTTTTTTTATTACCTTAGTCAAATAGGAATGAATATTTGACTTTCATCGCCTCTTCCGCTTCCCAGGTGGCTTCCTCTGTGGAGTGATTCTTCCATAGGACTTTCACGGAAGCAATATCTTTATTTCTAAGGCGTTGGACCTTTCTATCAAGTATTTCTACCGGAGCCTCTTCATATTGAAGCTCTTTATTAAGAACTATCTCCTGGGGAAGGATGACATGACTTGGATCGTGCAAGTATTTTCGTAACATTGACACATGAAATATCGGATGCACTGCTTCCAGCTCTTGTGGAAGTGCTAATTCGTAAGCCATATTCTCAACTCTTCGCAAGGTCTCATATGGCCCAATAAACCTTGGGCTCAATTTCCCTTTCTTACCAAAGCGCATCACTCCCTTCATTGGGGACACTTTTAAAAATACCTTATCCCCCTCTTGGAATTCAAGATCTCTTTTTCGATGATCTGCATAGGACTTATGATGGCTATGAGCTGTTTTGATCCGCTCCCGAATCATCTGTACCTTATCATTTGTTTCTTGAATGACTTGGTCAGAAACGATTCGTCACCCACCGAACCATCAGTGGAGACCTACATTTTCGTCCATATAATGCTTAAGCGGGGCCATTTGTATGCTAGAGTGAAAACTATTGTTGTGGCGAACTCAATTAGACATAGATGGTCCACCGAACTTCCACGAAAATCTAACACACAATCGCAACATGTCGCCAGTGTTTGAATTGTTCGCTCGGCTTGCCCATCTGTTTGCGGGTGGAAAGCGGTGTAACTTAACTTTTGTCGAGACCTGCTGGAAACTTTGCCAAAAGTGTGAGGTGAGCAGGAACCCCTATCTGAAATAATTTGTAAGGAATCCGTGTAACGCACAATCTCCTCAAATAAATATGTGTGTCTTGTGGTGCGCGATCGTAGTCTTGACCGGTAAGAAATGGTGACTTTGTAAGTCGATCAACAATCACCTAGAATCGTACCACTTATCGAGTTTTGGTAGACCGATTCTGAAATCCATATGAATCGCCTCCCGTTTCCACATGGGGACTCGATGTCTGAAGTAGTCCGTCGGGTTTTGATGTTGACTTTCACTGGCGACATATAAGACACCTCGACAAACTCCATGGCGTCCTTCTTCATCCCGTCCACCGATGAATTTGCCTTGAGGTCTGATACATTTTTGTTGACCACGGATGAATGGAATATCTTGTGTTGTGACCTTCATCTAAGATCTTCCTCCTTAGATCCTTTACCTTAGGAACACATAACCTACCCTTATACCAGAAGGTTCCGTCATTATCTACCAATGTAAATTGTGAAGGTTTTCCTGTTGGATCCTCTCCGAAATCCAACAAACTCAAGTATCCTCAATGACTTTCTTTTATTTAAGAAGCTAAGGCGATTGCGAGTATCATGTACCACCACCCTACCTTCACCGATCTCGTTAAGCTAACCCGAGGTTTTCCAATCTTTGTACCTCACGAACAATACCCTCTTTTGTATTGCCAAATGGGCGAGCTGCCCATTGATCTCTCTTGAGTCGTCGACCACCACGTTAGCTTTCGGGATGGTAAAAAATAATAAGGTCATAATAATTAAGCAATTATAAACATCTTCTTTGTCGGAGATTCAAATCATTCTGCGTGGTTATTTACTGCAAACTCTTATGATCGTAAATATGTCACATGCACACCATACAAATAATGTCTCCATATTCGTAAGGCAAACACCACCACAGTTAATTCCAAGTCATGAGTTGGGTAATTCTTCTCATGTATCTTGATTGTCTAGATGCATCTGTGATAACCTTTCAAAGCGCATCAAGACATATCCTTACCCAACTCTAGGCATCGCGATAGGCGTGAACCATAGCATCCCGATAGTAAGGTTAGGGTGATCACGATGAGTCAACAATTCCTTTAGTTTCGAAAACTTGCTTCACATGCTTCGACCATTGGTACTTAACCGCTTTATTAGTCAGCGGGTCGAGGAAGCGTGAGACTAGAAAAGCCTTTACGAATCTTCTATAATACCCACCAAACCCAAGAAACTTAACCTCTGTCGGGTGGTCGATTTTGGCGATTCTTCTTCTTCTATCTTACGGGGTCTACCATAATTCCATCCTTTGACCTGACATGGCCCAAAAAGGCTACCTTTTCCAACCAAAATTCACTTTAAAAATTTAGCATATAGTTTCTCTGTTTCAAGACTTGAAGACTACCGCCGGATGCTCTTCATGTTCTTCAACACTCTTACTGTAGATTATGATATCATCTATGAACACAATCACGAACAAATCTAGGAATGGTTTGAAGATTCTGTTCATTAAATCCATAAAAGTTCTTTGGGGCATTGGTTAACCAAAAGACATAACCAAGAACTCATAATGGTGTATCGGGTTCTAAAAATTTGTTTTGGATATATCATCCGGATTTATTTTCGGTGATGATATCCCGAACGAAGATCAATCTTGGAAAGATAGCTAGCTCCCTGAAGTTGGTCAAAAAAATCATCGATTCTTGGTAATGGGTATCGGTTCTTGATCGTGACCTTATTGAGCTGCCGATAATCGATGCACATTCGGAGCGATCCGTCTTTCTTTTTCACAAACAGGACTGGTGCACCCCAAGGGGAAACACTAGGCCTTATAAAGCCTTTATCCAGAAGATCTTTCAATTGTTCTTTTAACTCCTCAATTAATTTGGGGCCATTCGATATGGAGGAATAGAAATGGGTCTTGTACCCGGAATTAACTCTATAGCAAACTCCACTTCTCTATCCGGAGGAAGGCCTGGAAGATCTTCAGGAAAAACCTCCGGAAAATTTCGAACAATGGGGACATCATTCACTGCTGGGGATTCTTTTTGGGTATCCACTATATTAGCCAGATATGAGTACTCCACTCTGTGACTTCTCAATAACTTTTGAGCCCCAAGGTAGGAAATAAAGCGACACGAGGATATTCCATCCTACCCTTATAACAACTTACGGTTCTCGGAAAAGTTAATCTCACTATCTTTCGTAAACAATCTAACATGGCATAACATGCCGACAACCAATCCATACCCAAAATGACGTCGAAGTCTACCATATCAAGTAGTACTAGGTTCACCATTGTTCCCCTGCCATTCACTTCTAATGGAAATTATTTACCACCCGAGAGGCCCAAATTGAGGCCCTGCGGTGTCATAACCTCAGGTTCACTTAAATAAGAAGGTTCTACGTGTAAATTCTTAGTAAAGCCCGTTGACACATATGAAAATGTAGGCGGGATCGTATAATACAAATGCAGGGAATACTCGAGACTAGCAAAATACTGTGACCACGCATTAGATACTTCGCCTCATTCCTCCGGGCAAAGCGTGAGCCGATTAAATTGTTGGGTTGTTAACCTCACGACTCTGGCGGGGTTGGTTTCACGATTTCCCACGAAGCGATTGTGGTTGCTTGACCTCACGAATAGATTGTATTTGAGTCCTCTTTGCAATCCCGACATAGTGGCACGATTCTCCACGATTATAACATGACCGTTAGGCCGAGCATTCTCGGCGTATTTCCTTTGACAAATCTTACAAACCGGTTTGTCCCTCGCGTGTTAGGATTGGTGGCCTTGTCGCACTTTTGGTGATTAAACCAACTTGTTCCCTTAGGCTTGAAATAAGACTGGCCCATAGATTGGTTCGGTCTTGAAGATCCCTTACTAAACTCCTGCTTCTGATTTTGACTCTGACTAAATGATCCTGACTTCCGAAACCTTTTCTGCGAATACTTTTTTGTATTGCTTTAGCAAAACCTACTATCCTCATTATCATACAAGCGATCCGAAGGCATGCCCGATAATGGGCTAATGCCACTACGCCTCTTCCAAGTTTGGGTTTAAACCCTTATGACTCTTTTGACCTTCTTCGCTGCAGTAGGAATAATATATGCGTTGTATCTTGGCAATCGGATGAATTAGGTATTGTATTCTATCACATTGCGGTCTCCTTGTTTCAACGATTCAAACCAGCGTCCGGCGCATCTTTTCGGGAGTTAGGCATGTACTTTTCACTGAATGCGGCTCTGAACTCCCCCCACGTCATCGGTGGTGACATCGGAAAATGATTTCTTCTAAAATTTCTCCACCACACCCGTGTGTCGTCCACTAACCATGCGATTACCAAATTGACGTCATGCGTCTCCACACATCCTCGTGTAAACAATAGGTTTTCTACCTCATCGAGAAATACTATTGGGTTAGACTTGTAGTCCTTCCCTGTTTAGATATGTTCCCTTCTTCTCACAAAATTTGCCCCATAGTCTATCTGGTACCTCTCATACCTTTTCGGTCAGTGGTGCAGTCACATCTGGTTATTTCATCATTGTACACTCCCTTCCACAATCCTTTGAAGGAGGTAGTACGAGAACCAAGTCTTTGAAAAGACTCAAGATAGGCATGAGAAGAGTATGAAAGAAGTGAAACTTTAGGATGTTATTCCGTTTACTTATTACTAAGGTGGCGCGCACACCGTCGCAATAAGTAACCGTTCAAACACCCAACTCGAAGAAACTTCCTAGAATCTCCTAACCTGGTTTAGCTTTGATACCAACTTGTCACGTCCCAAATTTTCCTAAGTCTTTACTTAGGGCGTGATGACACCTGGACAATTATTTTCCACCAGGAGCACCATTTAATTCTCTTTATTTAGAAATTTAAACTTATATCCAAATACGGAGCTATTAATAAAATAACAATAAATAAATTTGTTTATGACTTTATTAAAAATATAACGCGAGCCCATGCTCGTGCAAATATTGTTTCAACATAGACATACTGACAAATATTATTCTAAGTTGGAAGAGAGACCATTCCACATGGGCATTTCCCGAGACATTGAACCGACATTACGAACTGGCGAGTACGAGCGAAACAATGGACTTGGTATGACAAGAGGTCGGAGACGATCGCTAGCCTTGGCGTGGAGCCTTTCTCTATCACGCTTTCACGAACATGTTAAATAAAGAGTCGATTACCATCCAATTTGGTGAGAACCTTACCACCGCAATTCAAAGTAACACCACAATATTCCAAGCGCAATCACATTATAACGTAATAAGCATATTGTAAAACATATCGATTACAACATTTTTAAATATGCAACAACTCATAGGAAATTCTCGGTTTAACTAACACTTCATTTTATCTCGTATTATACGTTAAGACATTCCCTGCATTTCCACATGTTTATTACATTTATATATTTGTGAGCAGCGTATTCACTTTTCATATTTATATATAGGTGAACATGTATTCATCTTTCATATTTGTTGCGTGCAACCCGATCCATTATATTTACGTATTTGTGAACACGTATTCACTTTACGTTTTGTTGCGGCGTCGGCCGATCCATTATGTTTACGTATGTGAGCGTATTCACTTTACGTTTTGTTGCGGCGCAACCCGACCCATTATATTTACGTATTTGTGAACGGCGTATTCACTTTACGTTTTGTTGCGGCGTGCGGCCAGGCCGATTATATTTACGTGGTGAATACGTATTCACTTTACGTTTTGTTGCGGCGTGCAACCCGATCCATTATGTTTAAGTATTTGTGAACGCGTATTCACTTTACGTTTTGTTGCGGTGTGCAACCCGATCCATTATATATTTATATATTTATGTGAACACGTATTCACTTTTCATATTTTTCAGAAGATCGAATAAACACTATTCTCTTTTCTAACATTCTGTCATTCATACTTGTAACGATTATAACTTTTTAACCATAACTTCAACTAAGGTGTTTCTCAAGAGGAAACTAAGGTAAGACGGGGATCTTTCACTGTACCAAATTTCATTTAAAATTACTTTGGGTAACTAACACAAATTTATCCTCAAAACAGCCATATGAAATTTGTTTCGGCAGAATTTTTATTAAACAACACTCAATCTTAGAATAGTCATAACTCCTAATCTGTAAACCCGTTCAAGCCCCATAAAATCTCAAAACGTCGAGAACAGAGAGATACACGTCTCCATGTGAACCATCCTTTCATATTCTGTACCATTTGTTAGAGTTTTACCCTTTTATTTGCTGCCCTTCCTGGATCTCGATAGATCCGAGGCAGAAACTTTAAACTGCGATAACTCTCAATCCGTAAGTCGGATAGACCCCCGTAAGGTCTCAAAATGTCCAAAACAGAGAGATATAGAACTTTCATTTAGCAACAATGAAAGGAGTTAAGATTTAAATTTTTGACGGAATGTTACGGACGGGTTGTTAGTCAACTTTGAAGCGGCATATCTCCTAGTTCATCCAGAGTTTGTAGGTATTTCTAAGGCCTAGAATGTAGTTCGTTGAGTCTAGTTTCCAACGCAACCAACCGTTCGTCGATAGGACATCGGAGTAGAAAGTTATGGAAGTTACAAGTTCAGTCTTGTGATCGACGAGAAAAATATCTCGGTCGGGGGCCACGGCGCCGGCACGGAGAAGCGAGGGCGGCGCCGGAAGTTCAAAGAAGCTGCGGAGGTTTCAGCACCGCGGCGCCGGCTGCAGGGCCGCGACGCCGAGGCGGGTTCTGCGAGGCTGAGTGGAAAAATCTGAACTGTTTTATTTTAAAAGAGGCCATGAGAGGGTGACAAGTGTCCCCCCCCCCCCCATCTGATTTTGCATGTCCTATTTATTGACCAAGTCTTCAAGACTTGGTCATTCTTCAAGCTCTTCTCTCTCTCTAAAAATTAGAAGCTCTTCCTTCTCTCTAGAAAATCAAGAGGAAATCAAGGTTTGAGAAAAATCTGAAAAATGTGGCGAGAATGAAACTAGTTGGCAAGCTTGTAGGAGTTATTGTGGTGGTGATTGTGGAAAGGAGGCTAGTGAACTTGTTGGATTAAATTTTGGATAAGCTCTAAGGTAACAGCTATTTCTCTTGTTGCTAGTTGTTGGTGTTGCATGTGAAGCAGAAAGAACTTGTAGTTGTAATTATTGCTCTTAGATAAATTGCATGTAAGAAAAATGGTTTGGATATGAAAGAATTGAATAAGAAGGTTATGTAAGCATGTTGTAGCCAAAATACTACCTTTAACTTATTGACATAGTTGTTATACATTGTGGGGCAGAATTTTACACGTCCAAGTTTAGGCGTGTAATCCCCTTTGAATTGATTGGATTGTTGGGCCTTAAAAGTGGCGTTTGGATGTTGAATTCGGCCTTGAAAAAGGTGGCAAAGTATGTAGAAACAAAGGAAATGCTGTCCAATTTTCCGTAGAATTTAGTGACTTGCACTTGGAATATTCTACGTTGAGACTAGAGGTTAATAAACGTATTATGGTAATTATAGGTTGACGTACTACGTGCGGTTTATTGGGCTTAGCAAGTGGATTGATCCGAAGAGGTATGTGGAACTTTCATATCTCTTGAGCATGAGTAGTTGTACTTATATAGTACGGTAGACGTACAAGACTTTGATGTCCTTTACTTGTTTTAAGAATGGCCAAGTTTGGTAAGTAAGGGGATTAACTCACTTCTTTAAAAAAAAAGGTATTCATGATGTCTTAAGTTGTCAAAGTTAGGGGACTTGAAGTGTTTTAAGTATATAATACTCGTTTCGTTTTAAAAGTATAAATCCCTTAGACATAGGGAAGTGTATGTGACTAATGTATAACGGTAATACAACGACTTTATGGGAAGTTGGTTGTATTGGCTTTATGGAAGGTTAACAAAAGAAAGATTTACTCTAAGTAAAATAAGTACAGATAAATGATTTGAATTTGTGAAAGGCAAATTGATTTTAAGGCATTAAGTTCCTAAGGTTTTAAAAGGAAAGGTGACTTGTATTGGAAAGTAGTCGTGACTTGATACTACGATTATTAGTATCTTGGAAGTTTTATATAAAGAGGAGTCATTTCTTAAAAGGTTAGAAGTACGTGGTACTTGGGTTGAATTCCCGAATTTTCTCTTAAATGACATGTTAGTGCCTTAAGTAAACTAAAATGAGAGGATTTATTAATAATGTTAATCAGAAGTTAGGGGATTTTCTTAACTTACTTATGTTATGATAAGCCGGTAGCGCTTATGTTATGTATGATAGCCGGTTGTGCTAGGTTTTGTATTCTTACGGGGTAGACCCCGGGTGATTCTTGTTATTTCCTTTGGACATACTGACACGATGGATGGTCCACGGGTATGCGTCTATTAGGATGGGTTATTACTTATTCTTGTTATTTCCTTTGGACATACTGACACGATGGATGGTCCACGGGTATGCGTATGATGGGTTATTACTTATTCTTGTTATTTCCTTTGGACATACTGACACGATGGAGGGTCCACGGGTATGCGTCCATTAGGATGGTTTACTACGTATTCCATGGATTTTCTACCCATGATGCGAGTGCGGCGCTTGTACTCATGCGGGCCCACCGGGTCCATGCGGGTGAAATAGTCCCATGCGGGTGAAATAATCCCATGCGAGGTGGATGACCTCATGCGGGTCCACAGGACCTATGCGGGTGAAATAGTCGGGAGTAGGATTGTAATGATCTACAGGCGAGACCTGTTTGATCACGAGCCTCCTATTTTTATGCGCAGAAAGTTTATACTTGTTACTCTGCATTGTTAGTAAGGCACGGTCTGATGTAAATTGATTTTCGCCTATGACTCGGCTTATTTTAGACTTATGATATTATTACGGTATTTTCGGTTTACATACTTGGTACATATTGTGTCTTGACCCCTTCGCCGAGGTTGCGTTAAATCTGCGCGGTAGGGGTAGCGGTGGTGGATCCTCATTCTTAGGATCTTTGCTCGGTGTCGAAGCTCCATTTCTCGGAGGCTCGACTTTTAGTGCAGTTCTCCGGTGTTGTAGATGTTTTGTACATTCGAGGTATGGCTGAGCCTGTCGTCATAGTGATTACACATTCTTAGAGTGCGTAGTCTGTTATAAATTGGGTTGTTAAGGATGTAGCATTCGCTTTTGTTATATTTAGAGGTAGCCATTTTGGGTTAGCCTGCTTATATTCTATATGGGTTCTTGTTGTGAGTTTATTTTTCCGCTGGTTTTCTCTGATGTTGTATCACCAGGGTGCCCGGGGTAAGGCACCAGTCACGGGTCCGTGTCCGGATCGCGACATTAACCCATTGCAAATCATCAAATGCAAGTTATTACAATACACTTATCAATATCATTCTTTGTCTCAATATTTGTGCTTTCATACTAGTCGGGAATACTAATCGGAAGCTTTACCAAGAAATCTCTAATAGACTCAGGCTAATTATCTCTTAAATTTGTCTTATTATTAATTATTTGCATTGATATTAGCTAACATCTTTGCTAAATCATTCACTTGAAACTCACGTGTCTTTGACCACGTTTATAAATTCAACTGCATCGTTTTACGAGTAAACAAACAAATTATTAAAGAAGAACTCGTCCCTTTATGTGAATTTGCAATATTCTTAGGGACCGTTTGATTCACGGATTTTTGATGGAACAAAATGAGATATATAATTTATACATCAAAATAAATTTATGTGTTTAACTAAATAAGATCAAACTTAATCTTATATTCCAGCTTATACCGTGTACCAACCAACACCGGTTAATGACTTCCCTCTAAAGGTTAAACCAATAAGCAGTTAATAATTGCTCCAAGCCAACCCCTTATCCCAACTGTTGACAAAATGGTAAGAAGAAGGGACATGAAAGATTAGAAACCCCAAAATCTGACATTGAAATAGAGAGATGCCATTCAACGGAGTATTATTGGTGTCAGTGGCGAAGACATCAGCACAAGTTTGGCAATTCTTGTCATGTCTGCCAGACCCAATTGAAAGCGAACAGCTTTTAGATCTGATCATCTGCTTCCCTCTTCAACAATTGGGTCGCTTAGCTCTTTGTGTTTGGACTTTCCTTTGTGTCCCTCCTGACCCTTATTACTATCGCCGTTACTCTTACAATTCTTCTTCATCTTCATCATTTTATGATGATGATGATGAGGATTTTATTGCTGCACAGCCTCCTGTTCCACCTCCTCAATATTACTATGATTCTTCTTCTTCTTCTTCTTCTTTACATTCGAATTGACCATCATTAGCTAATCTAATCATCTTGTAAAAAATTGCCTTCTTCCTTAGTTTGTGTTTTCTATTTTCCTCTTCTGTAAAATATCATTTCTGTTTACCACAAAAAAGAGAAGATAATCCTTTTGTTGATGTTGTGTTCGTTTTTATTATGACACTTCTTGTTTATGATATTTATATGGATTTAATTGAGCTTACCTTGTTAAAAAGATTGGTTCTTTTTGGAGTTGGGGGTTTCTTGATCATGTTTTCCTGCCTAAGGAAATATTTTTAGCAAGATTTGACGCTTGGCTAGAAGATTAATTCTGACATGTGTTGGAAGCTTGCTTGGGAGTTCCCTTGAGTCTTCTGGTGCCAATTAGGCATTGTGCGAATTCTGTCCTGGATCATACTTTAGGTTAACTACTCTTGTTTTAGGATTTTAAGGTTGTACCTATGTATGCCATGTTTAGAGTAGTGTCGGGTGGCAAGTACTCCACTCTCCTTACTCAGGTCTCGAGTTTGAGCCCTGGGAATGGTGTCTCCTTTGGTCGGGAGTGCTTTACCCACCAAAACGGGACTTTCTGGTGCGAATCTGGATTCGTCGGGCCACAGAGGGTAAGGGGACACATCAGGTGGGAAACCACAATACAAAACAAAAAAAAAACTAAGCTTGAAATATGCTTTAAGTAAAGGTGTGTGCTGATGGGAGGGTCTCTTATTGGGGGAAGTTTAAGAATTTTTAGTACTGTCCTAACTTCTTTCTCTTTTCCTTGTTTGTGCTTATCTCACTTCCTTCTTACTTTCACATTTCGTATTTTTCAGCCACTTTCATGCTTAAAAGTTCTGCTGTCTTATATGTATTTCCAGCCCTTTTCCTTGAGCTATATGTTTTCCTGTCCAAGGAAACAGTTTTAGCAAGATTTGACACTTGGCTAGTAGAAATTGAGTTTGAGATGTGGAAGTTTGAGCCGAGGGTCTGTTAGAAACAACCTCTGCTCCACAAAAGTAGATGTAGTTCTGCGTACATACTACCCTCCTCAGACCCCACTTTGTGGGATTACAGGGGTATGTTGTTAAAGTTTGCTTGAAATATTCCCTTGAGTCTTCTTGTGCCAAGGACATTGTGTGAATTCTATCATGGATCATACTGTAAGGTAACTACTCTATTTTAGGAGTCTACATAATTTCTTTAAGGTTCTACTTGTGTATGACATGTTTAGGGTAGTATGCGTATTTATTTACACAGCCGGAACTTTTAAATCCTGGTATAAATTGTACCTTATGTTATATAGAACGAAGAGTGTGAAGTATGGCTTATAGTTAGTAAAGGAGTGTGTGTACTCAAGGAAAAGTTTTTAGTACTGATCTAACTTCCTTCCCTTTTCCTTACATTTGCTTCTCTTGCTTCCTTCTAACTCTGATATTCTTATTTTTCAGCCACTTCAATGCTTAAAAGTTCTTTTTTACATTTTAATTGCAACATCCTCTATTGCATGTATTATAGAGCTTTTGTGGTTACAGGTTCATAGTTGTCTATAGGTCACAAAGAGTAGCTGTAAAAGGAAAATGCTGGTAATGCTGCTAAAACTGAGCCAGCAATATGCTCAAGTAGTAGTAGTTTGCCAGCTAATCAGGTGGAAAATATAGACAAATTTAGTGTCTTTTGGGAAAAACTGCAAAACAATCTAGTTTGCACGTTTTGGCTAGAGCAAATATGCCATTCTGAACAGCCGTAAGAATGGTGATAGGGGGATTCTGAGGAACAAATTGATTGTCGACTTTTTAACGTAAGTCTGGATGATTATAGGAGCTGGAGATAGATGGCCACCGCCATGGGTAGCATGCACGTTTTGTCCTCATTTCCACACGAGCTAGCATCTACATAGTTAGCCGTCTTCACCAGATTATTCCGTCTCTGTTATTTGTCTTTTCCGCTTAAAATTTTCAAGAGATCATTGATGGACAGTATGCAATTTGTTTCCTTTTTGCTATTTAATGCTTTATTGTTAACCAAATACTTATAGTATCCTAGTGTGGCTGAAGAGCAAGGTGTTGTCCTAAGTGGTGGCTACCTTTATTGAAGGACTCACTAGATCATCCATGTCAAGGAGTTGTCTTTAAGATTAAATATTGAACATATAATTTTTTTTCTATCATTAATTAGTGAACATATAATGATTGTCTTCATTAGCCCAACTCTGTTGCTGCGGTCTCCACCATTTCTGAAGATTTGGTATTGGGGGTGTTTTGCATTTCCACTTGTGCAATGTTAAGCATACCATAACATTATTCTATCACCTATCTGTTGTGCCCTCTCTTGCATTTTATTTGGGGTTCAGCAGAGCTATTAAAAGGAAGCGCTCTTAGTTTTCCTATTGCCAACTGTGGTGATAGTGGACTTAAGTTATGTGCTCTATGAAACCAAGGTTTACTTACCTTTGCTGATCAAGAGGATGTCCTGGCATTCTGATGTCCACGACAAGGAATAGTACACAATTATCTATCTTAGTGATCAAAGTTGCTTGGGAATGTGATCCAAAGATTGATGTCAATGAAGGAGGAGGATAGTTTGTGTGCTTCAAGAAGGAATGAGTTAGGAGCCACATAACTTATATGGATCTTAGACCCAATGTTTTTATTATCTCATATAGAAATAAAACACCAACTAAAGTCTGATGTCAGAGTATCTAAGACCCATAGCTGTCACTTGAAGCCATTCTTTCACTTAATATCCTAACGATGAGTTACTTAGGTTCCAGAATAAATTATTGATGGAATACCTTGTCAAATAATGGGAAAAGTAACTGATTTTTCAGGAATTTCTTAGGAACTGAACACTTGCTTATGATCTATTTTTGGCCAACAGTGCACTAATGCAGTATTACAATATTTTTTGGCCAACAGTATTACACCAGCAGAACTTGATGATTATAGCTAAGTAGTTATGCATTCTAACGCTCGTTCTCTGTCTATGAACAAGCAATGCATAAAAGGAAATTGTCGGTTGTGGATTGGGATCATCTTGGTATTTAATATGCATATGGGACAGAAGTAAACGTCAATTTTTTTTATGCCATTGATTTGCTTTTTAGCTAATCTTAGTTGAAACTATTTAGCATCCACGAGCTAGCTAGTGCCAAAA
This sequence comes from Przewalskia tangutica, assembly GCA_029844215.1. Classification (NCBI taxonomy): domain Eukaryota; kingdom Viridiplantae; phylum Streptophyta; class Magnoliopsida; order Solanales; family Solanaceae; genus Przewalskia; species Przewalskia tangutica. Next base: position 48,089,681 of record CM056724.1, on the reverse strand, counting down.
CCTTGGTCATAGATAGCAAAAGAGTGTCTAATATCTCATTTCAAATTGGGATTTGGGCTTATTAACATTGTGCTTGTGCTAATATCCAACGCCTTCTGAAGCATTGATCTGGTGGTTGATTCGAGATGGAGATTGCTTGAGAATTTGACTATCAATGTAGCAAAAGAAAAAAATCACAGAGTATCTCTTTCTATTGAACAGACTCAAATTCAACTCGGAGGCCAAAATCAAACTATGTTTTACTTTCCATTCTATATATTTGAGTAAAGTAGAGTTTTATCTAGGGCTGGCCAGTGGGCCGGGCCGACCCGGTCCCGACACCGTTTAAATAATAATAAAAAATATAGCGGGTCCGGGGCTCGAACCGGGACGGGACATGGTATGGTCCCGCCCTACCTGGTCCTGTCAGGACCCGACCCGTCCCGATCCCGCCCCGATCCCGCCCCAGTCCCGCCAATTACCAAAAATAGTCGTTGCAATAACGGCCATTTTACATTTTGGTCGTTATTGCAACGACCATTTTTGGCTTCCCCCACTCCCCCAACCCCCCCTATCCCCTTTATATTTATTTTTAACCCCTAAGTTATTATATTTACACTTTAACCCAATTTTTCAACTATAAATACCTCATTTTCTCTTCTTATTTCTCACAATCTTCCTACAATCTCTAATCTCTCAAATCTCAATCAATCTATTTCTATACAACATTGTCTACTACATATTCACTCTATTTATTAATTTGAGAATTTGGAGTGAAGTTGGCAACTAGCTTGAGGATTAATCTATCGAGCAAAGTTTCAATTTTCAACCTCTCTCGATTACACATCGACTCTACGTCGGCGTTTGGTATATTCGTTCTCTCATTAAATTATTATTTTGTTTTAATTTCATTTAGCACATTTAATTTCATTATCTTTAACTTTTTAAGTCTTTCACTATTTATTACCATAATTAAAATGAAAAGAACAAAAAATGTTTTGGGTCAGGCCTTGGGTATGAAGGGCAAGGGCAAGGGCAAGGGTAGTAAACTGGTAGAATATGATAACAAGTCTTTTTGGTACCGTCTTCAAGACTTTCTACTGGTGTAAGTTTGTATCAATTCCCCCTTGGGGAGCCTTTTCATTATACAAAGTATATATAATGTACAATATATAGAAGCCTAATACAATAAGAATTCTAGCCTTACCATAAATATATTTACAAAATATATGGGAGATATTCTAATTATGGTGTGAGGATTTTATGGGATCTTGTATATACATTATACGACGATACACCCCTCAGTCTGAGCGAGAGGAGGACGGACGCTGAGACTGGATCTGAAGTCAATGAACAGTTGTCGCGGTAGGCCTTTCATGAAAATATATGTGTACTGATATGCTGACGGCACATGTAATATGCGAACAAAGCCAAAAGTCACCTTCTCACGGACAAAGTGTATGTTCATCTCGATATTCTTGGTGCGCTGATGCTGAACCGGATTGTGAGACAGATAATAGCAAATATGTTATCACAATACACTAGAGAGGCCTTACGCAATGACCACTGTAGCTCCAAAAGAAGGTTTCGGAGTCAGCATATCTCAGCAACCACATTAGCAACTCCATTGTATTCTGCTTCTGCACTTGAACGGGATAGGGTGGCTTTCCTATTGGCAGACCACGAAATGAGATTATCTCCTAAAAACACACAGTAGCCTGATGTAGATCGACGTGTGTCAAGACAGCCAGCCCAATCTGCATCAGTATAGGATAACAATTTATTCGGTGCGAAAGGATACAAATGCAGACCATAATCGGGTGTGCCCTTAACATATTGAATGATACACTTGAGGGTTGTAAAATGAGCCTCTCGAGGGGCATGCGTGAACAAGAACACCTGCTAAACTGCATATGCAATGTCAGGTCTGGTGAAAGTAAGATACTGAAGTGCACCTGCAAGGCTCTTATAGAGGGTGGGATCAGAGACTGGAGCACCATCAACATCACTAAGCTTCGATTTGGAGTCAACCGGAGTGGACATGATCTTGAAATCTGCCATTTTAGCCTTGTATACTATATCTTCTGCATACTTACGCTGACACAGAAACATAGTATCCACAGACCGAGTCACTGATATACCCAAAAAGTAGATCAACTTCCCCAAATTAGACATAGAAAATTCGGAATTGAGCAATGTGATAATCTCATTTTTCAATGTATCAGAAGAGACAGTAAGAACAATGTCATCCACATATAACAATAAATATTCAATGTTAGTATCTTGATGAAATATTAAAAGAGAGGTATCACACTTACTGCAAACGAACCCAATCTGCAAATATACTGAGAAAAATATCATACCATGCACGGAGGGCTTGTTTCAGACCATATAGGAACTTACGGAGACGGTAGACATAACGTGGGCTGTTAGATGGACAAACCCAGGTGGCTGGTGCATATAAACTATTTCTTTCGGATTCTCATGAAGAAATGCATTCTTCACATCAAGTTGGTGAATCGGCCTACATATACCCATAACAATGCTTAGAACTGTGTGAATAGTAGTCGGTTTAACAATCGGGCTGAAAGTCTCACCGCAATCAATACTCTCATGCTGATTAATGTCATTGGCCACTAGTCTGACCTTTTACCTTTCTAACTCATCACTACCTCTATATTTGTGACGAAAAAGCCACATGCATCGGATCACATTCACCCTCTCCGATCGAGGAACCAAATCCCAAGTGTGTTATTTCGTTAAAGCATTGAATTCCTTACGCATGGCCGCATTCCAATTTGGGTCTTGTTTAGCTAATTTGGGATTTTTAGGAATTGGGGATATGGTTTATGTGGATAGGTTAAAGTATACTTTTGGTTTGAAAATCCCGTGTTGGGCACGAGTTTCCATCTGATGTCTTTATTGCGAGCTAGTTTGGTATCGGGTCGCGGGGCGTAAGCGCGGTGTCAATATTTTGGTGTTTGATAGGTTCAGTTGTCAGGCGATTAAGGGTTGTGTCTGGAACTGGATGGGGCGCCGACAGGGTTGGAGAGATCGATGTGGTAGGGTACGGTGTTGGTGGTAGTTTGGAATCGGGAATCAGGGTTGGTGAGAGGTTGTCAGTGTTGGGGTTCCAATTGGTAATGGTGATGCGGGGAGGAGTTATAACGGTGGAGACATTGCTATGGGAGTGGTGATTGGAGATGAGAGTGATGGATCTGGCCAGTTTTCGGAGACTGGGGTTGCCGGTGGCGGCTGAGAGGGTGAGGTTACGTGCATGGTCGAGGTGGCATAAGAAGGCGAGACATGAAGGTTCAGTTAAGTTATGGCTAATGTTCGGCTGAGGACATTATATTATATAGCCTTGTGTGGCACTTGTTTTGGTTATGAATGCTTGACATATTTTTGGGATCGTTCTATTTATAGAGGAAACTTTGTCGAAATTTTAGTAAGATCTGAGAGTTAAAGACCCCCAAGTTACGCCCCTCAATATTCGAGGATGAATGTTCTTAAAGGGAAAAGGATGTTACACCCCATAATTCTATGTGTGATCGAAAATATAGTTAGTCGATTTGAGTTCTAGCAACCTGAGACCCTTCCCAAGGTCATGTATGACTTACGTGAATGTAAGAAGGTATACGGAAGATAGAAAATCAATTTGATTAAAGAAATCACATCTTAGCAAAGTTTGGAAAAAAATTAGATGATGCACTAAGCGTTCCACCCTACAGAAGTTGATCCTCTTTGTGGATCAAACCACATACTAAGGCCCCTATTTCACCACCACCCTGCTACCATCTGCGGTGGGAAATTTGGCCACAGATGGGGATCTGTGTCGCAGATGGGGATCTATGCCGCAGATCCTCCCGCAGATTGGAGGCGGTTGGAAGGTGTATATAACCCCAAAAATGTAGACAACTAGTTTCTTATTTCCCTTTTGACCTAAGTTGTCCCTTAGCACTCATAAACCCTCTCTCAAGGCTTTCATATCATTGAAGAAAATCTCTATAATCCCATGAGTTTATTTCTCTATTAGAAGGCTTGAATCGTCTTGAAGTTCTCCTCTAATTAACTAAGTGGAGTTGGGAGTGATCTTGAGTTTGGAGAAGGTCTCGGTGTTGAGGACTTGTGGATGTTTTGAGGTACGATTATACCACTCCTTAATGATATTTATCTTCTTATAGATTAGTTTATTGAGTTGATAAAGACAAATATAAGAGATATCAAGTTAATTCCATGATAAAAATGTGGTAGTTATTTGGTTGTGTTAATAAGTTTCTTGAAAAGTTATGACTAGAATTGTGAGGTATGGTAGTGAAGGTTGTGGAGTAGGTGGTTATGATATTGTTGATGTTGTTATTGATATAGGGGATTTAATAGTACCCAAATTTCCATAAAATAAAATCATGAGAAGTATGCCCTCTAGGTGCTCGACGAAATGTCGTAAAGAATCGACTCTTAATCTATGGATTCCATCTTGACCCGAATAATCTATATTGTATAGATAATCATCTGTAAAGCTCTTGGGAGTTCCCAAGGCATTAACAAATAATTGATGCAGGCATGTAAGACTAAACTTTCTTTCCAAGCATGAATCCTAGAAATATGTATCGATTTCCAAAAAAACTGTTGCTTAACGTGTACCAAACCCATGTTTACATGATTTATGTCTGGAGTACCTTCCCATATCGACATATTATCTTGTTACCTTGGATCTGTTGGTTGCATACTAGAGTATATACTCCTTCTTGATGGAACTTCTCAAGCCATAGTCTTGTATATTGACAAATGGTCATCTTAAGGCAAATGAAAAGATCATATAAGAGTTAAAGGCTAAACGCCATTGTTAATGTCAAAAGAAGAGTTCTATTCACATATTATTTGTCCCTCGTGGGAAGTACTTTCTTGTCTCGTTATTTCATTCTGGATATATTGATTGTCAGCTGGTCATCAGAACCCTATAGACCTCTAAAGATAGTGTCCCAAAGAGTTAAACGTCGAGTCAACTAAGAGTCGTTTCAAAGTAAAGTCAAAAGAGTTCATGAGTTTCAAAGTGGACAAAAGTGTCATTAATACTACACTATATTACCTACACCATCGAACTAATATCAGTGGGTATTTATACATATATGTATACTATTCATACCACTGAACTAATACTGGTGGGCAATTATTTATGCCCATACACACCCAAGCTATAATCGAAGGGTAGACATTTATATATGCATCCATACACATATCTCAAACTATTACCTGAGGGTAATACCTTATTTCAACAACTCGGGCTATAAGCCGAGGGTAGATTATATAATAAAATACATATATATAGAAGTTTTAGTACAGTTTCAGAGTTTCATTATTCGCTCTGTGTGGCACACAGGTTATCAAAGTATCAGTCTACTTCTTATGCCATGTTTTACATCTTATGTTTTTATATTGCTATTCATGCTTTACATACCGGTATATTTATTTCATATAGACGTATCTTTTGCCGGGGAACGCTGCATGTCACACTGTCGGTTCATATAAGGGCCAGATAGACCCCTACAGTCGGAGTTGTTGAGTCTCATCCTTCAGTTGGTATGATTCACTTCTTCCATAGCTTCCTGGTCAGATGTTGAGGTTGTATCTTATGTACATAAGTAGATAATGGGTAGGTCGGGGCCCTATCCAAACCATATGACAATTCAGTTACTCATAGAGACGCGTAGACTTGTGTAGTGTGTTCAATTATGATGTGTGACCTTGTCGGCCTTGTTTATATAGATATTGGGTTAATCCCTCCTTGTTTTTCTTTAGAGCTTGGATAGTGATCTTGCATTACAGATTGTAGCCTTGTTGGCCCTGCTATTGTGATGTTACTCAGTTCATATTCGAGTACGACCTGATCGGCCTAAAGTTCTATATGTATAGGATTTTGGTTTTAGAGTGGTACACTCGGGACCATACGACACCCAGCCACCCCCTTCCCGTTTGGGGGTGTGACATTCACTTTCCAAACATTACTTTTTCATTTCATAAATAGGAGGCCAAAATCCTTCATAAAAGGCAACTAAGATTTTTTCCAAAACTTAGAACCGTCAAAAGTTCTTCTTTTCCTGATAATAACACTAGTGTTACAATTCACTTTTACGCTGGGCATAAAAATTACTAGATAACTTGTGGAATGTTGAGATTATTTTATTATTAGAGCCGCCATCTACTTTATAAGGAAAAATAGGAAAACCATTTTTAAAAGGATTTTACAAAATAAGTGAAAAAATCAAGGGTTTAAATGATCCTCCGGGGAAGGTGTTAGACACCCCGATATTAAAGATTCATAAAATACGGTTGACCTCGGATCTTATATAATATAAATTTTCTTATAACTGTTTATGTTTTAAAATATCGCAAATATATTAGTCATTTCAATCATTTTCCGCCAATGCTTTTACACACACATATTTTGAAAATTGAGCACAAAAATCCTCTTTGTAAAATTCCATCTCTTTTGTTAAAAATACTTCTTTTGTTTTTTCCTTTTATCAAAGAGACATCAAAAACTACTTATTGTTTCGTTTAAGGAGTTTAAAATATCATTTAGAAAATAATTTAAAGAGGTCAACCTTAGGGAGTTTGTTATCCTACCCGAACTTTAGTAAATAAAGGAAATTTCACTTTTTATTTAAAAACAATTACAAACTATAAAAAATGCAATTATCAGAGACTTGCCTTATTTAAACCAATTTCACAATTTCAAACAAACTTGGTTTGATTTAAAGACATCTATAATGAAACATTAAACGACTTTAGTTAATTATCAAAAAATGATCTTTTATTAAAAAGGCGTAACATAGCAACTCTAATTAAGTTCTAATCATTTAAGTTTCAATAATAATTAAGGGTTTTACACCTAGCAAATAATAAACATAAATACAAAAACGAACGGGTATACCGTCCCACCAAACACTGTTTATAAAAATATAAAAGAAAATTCTATTGTCTAGACAATTTTTGACAACCATTTTTACCCATGGTTGAGCCTTCAAGCTCAGGGACTCGATGAAGAATACGATGTTGTTGGGCTCGTAGGCCTAATGGCACAAAACAGATCTCGGAGTTGGCAGAATGTGGGCCTCAAAGGCCCATGACTAAGCAAATAGAGGGGGAAAATCTACATATCAGTTAGAAAGTACCCCCAATAACTTATCAAGATAAAAAATGTAGATAAATAAACATTAATGCATATAGAGCACAACATATAAAATAGTTACAGGGACGTAGTGTAACAGTCCAAAGGAAAACAGAGCAGGCTCAAAACATTATAGGTATATGACTAAAAGAAAAGCTCGGCCCAATAGGTGATCGGTTTAATTAAGCGAATGTTCATATTCGAATATATGAGCACTATCTAATGTACACTTAAACATGTGCCATTTCCATAGGTATTTAGACATATGTAAGGGCTGGTATACACGTAATAATCAAAGTATACATGATATACTTGGGGATATACAGTGGAATACAATCCGGGTATACACTTGGCGTATACTTAAGTTCTTACACTTTGTATGTCCTGAAGAATATCACTATATAGTATATACCCTAAGAGAAAAGATAGGGGTTTGAACAAGGAAGAAGACTAAATATATGCAGAAATAGAGACTGAGTTAACATGATGTTGACACATACATTACTTTACATTCCAATAGTCATGGTGTAACACAGATGAGCTTAGTCATATATGTTGTCATGAAGGTAATGTGCACTTAGGAAAGTAAGAATAAGCATGTGATTAGTTTGGAGGAACATAGGGACATAGAGGTACATATATGATCATCCAAAGAGCATCTCCTCAAATATAATAGAGTTAACTGAGATAAAAACTGAGTATTTAGAGTCCTATTCAGGCTACACTAACAGACATGATGACACTGAGCTATACAAAACAGGCATATAATCAGACTAATAGACACACAGACACAAGATTTGGCCAAAAACAAAGATAAGATCTTGCAGGTACTGGACTGGCTAGATTAGATCAAACTTGCACATCTCATTAAGGTAGGAGATACATACTAGTATTATAGCTCAAATGACTTTACATACTAACATGGACATATTTTTTGCACTAAAAAGATAAGGAAGATACATAGTCAGTTTGGTAAACATACTTGGTCATAGGAATGGACAGGCAACCTTTTAGGAGGGCAACTTTCAAATGCATAGGATCATTTGGGCTGGACTAAGTATCCAAGGCCATTTTTATGTTATGTATTGGACATATTGACATTTAGAAGAACAAAACACAACATGTCATACTTATTAGACCTACTAGACAGGGCAAATGAATTATTAACCAATCAACATGATGTTTTCAGAACCTGATAATTATCCCACCTCGGGGGAAATCTCTGAACGGACTGCCTACGTATACTACCTCGGGGGAAATCATGCCATTGCGTAGTTCATAATACATGAAGGAATAAGTTTGGATTTTTACTTCTAATACAATAAAATGACTCGAACCCTTTACGGGTCCTTCTACGTATCTCTGCTACAAGAGATAGGTCTTGATGCAGTGCTTACAAATAAAGAAATATAATTACATAGAAAAGCGTGCATTCACGCGTAATATCTCTTGACGACATCTAAATTGATTGCCTTGGGCTACTCTTTGTCACGCCCCGAACCCCGGGCCTGCGACTGGTGCCCTACCTGGGCACCCTTCTATTCATACAACACAATAAACCGCGGAAGATAAATAACACTAATTTTTTTTCTTAAACAAAGGCAAAGCCGATAAGGCTGCCTGATATAAGTCACCGAAAGTCTCTACTGCTCAACAATGTAAATACAACTCTAGCATCCGGCCAGCGTATGAATACAGACCTCTAAGATTTTGGACAAATACTATGACGGGACAAGGCCCCGCCGTACCTCTGAATATACCTAGTAATAATGACAAACTCCGGAACATTGGAGCTCTCCCATAAAGCTAAACAAGGATCCTAAGCTCGCGGATCCACAACTGAGTACCTAAACATGCGAACATGAAACCCGCTTCGGAGAAAGGGGTCGATGTGATAATGTACCAGTATGTGAACATAAGTGCGTAAATAAACTCATAACATGACAAATATGACAAAGACAAGTATGAAAATCAAATACGAGATCCAAGTGTCATGTATCGTAAGAGTACCTTTTCAAGCAGGACTTATAACATAATCATGGGCCTTTCGCGTGGTTTCAAATATACTTTTTTTTTCTTCAAACAAGAGTCATGAAATAAGATCCCAACTATCCCACTTTCAAAAATAAGAAATTATGGACCTTCTCACATAATCTCAACGATCACATTTTCAAATAAGAAATTATGGACATTCTCACATAATCTCAACTATCACATTTTCAAATAATAAAGTATGGACATTCTCACATAATCTTAACTATCACATTTTCAAACAATGAATTATGAACATTCTCACATAATCTCAACTATCACATTTTCAAATAATGAATTATGGACATTCTCACATAATCTTAACTATCACATTTTCAAACAATGAATTATGGACATTCTCACATAATCTCAACTATCGCATTTTCAAATAATGAATTATGGACATTCTCACATAATATTAACTATAATCACCATCATGGACTTATCTCACATGATATAAATACAATGACAATCATGGACTTATCTCACATGATCTAAATACAATGACAATCATGGACTTATCTCACATGATCTCAATACAATCACAATCATGGACTTATCTCACATGATCTTAATACAATCACAATCATGGACTTATCTCACATGATCTCAATACAAGTCTTACGTATACGTATAATATCCATGGGATTCAATCCCAAAAACACTATTAGGGAATTGCAGCCAAAATCAACATTTACATCAACTTCCATTACTTCCTAACGACTCTTACCAACATCCCCCATAAGACTTGGTAAGAACTTAGGCATAATTAAGACAAGTATACCTTCATAATAAAGTTAGATATACTCCAATAACAAGGCAAGTATACTTCACATAATCAAGTCACATATGCTTCATATAATCTAGTATCTTATACTCACGTATACTCCAATAACAAGGCAAATATACTTCACATAATCAAGCCACATATGCTTCATATAATCTAGTCTCTTATACTCACGTATACTCCAATAACAAGACAAATATACTTCACATAATCAAGCCACATAACTTGGAAAATAAAGTCTCATAATCTTTTAAAGAAATCAAGTCTCACAACTTTAAATCAAATCTCTTAACTTTAGAAATCAAATCCCATAACTTGAAAAATAAAGTCTCATAATCTTTTAAAGAAATCAAGTCTCATAATTTTAAATCAAATCTCTTAACTTTAGAAATCAAGTCCTATAACTTGAAAAATAAAGCCTCATAATCTTTTAAAGAAATCAAGTCTCATAACTTTAAATCAAATCTCTTAACTTTAGAAATCGAGTCCCATAACTTGAAAAATAAAGTCTCACAATCTTTTAAAGAAATCAAGTCTCATAACTTTAACTCAATTCATTTACTTCAAATAAATCAAGTCGCATAGACTCACCAAAATCAAGTCACATAGGCTTTCCAAATAATCATGTCAAAAGAAGGAAGGATAGTTCACATACCTCGTTGGCTAACCCAAACGACAAGTAGCAATACGCTCCAATGTACTTCAACCTTATTGGCTATTCCACAAGCCAAGTAGAATGTGCTACACGTAGTACTTCAACCGATAATGACGATAGCACTTCTATCAATATCATACTTACTAGTATAAGACTTATACCAAATAACGGCCCTCTAATTCTACGGAAATTTGGGCAGCACTTCCTTTGTTTCCATGTACTTTTCCACCTTTTTCAAGGCCCATATTCATCAACCAACAAGCCACATTAAAACAGTCTATAAAACAATCCATAATTCTTGGCACAAAATAGTCCACAATTCTACAATATTAAGGGTACAATGTGAAGCCTTTAACACCCTTTTTATACCCTTATTCTTTAGGAATTTCATTAGCCATTTTACCACATTAATCATGCATATTAGGGGCTGATTTTCCAGCATATATACACCCCAAAACAGTCCATAAAATGACATCCCAACGTCTAACAGTTTTGGGCAGTTTTCGTCCAACAATAACTACAACAATCCAAAGTACTTTTCCTTAATTCCTTTTATTCCAATTCAAGTTCCAACATGTTATACAAGTTATATAATCTATCAAATACAATATTTCCTTCATTATATAACATGTACCAAGTGTAAATAACGACAATAACAAACGAAATCCGAAAACCTCAAAATTAGTCTAGCTCTCGGCCAAGCCTTAAAAAATTGTCCCAACACTTTTTAATCCTCATTCTTTTTAGTACAGGTTCATCCATACATTATAAAAATAAGTAATATTCAATTACTTTAAAAGAAGAAGGACCTTTACCTCATTTTGTGCCCAAAAATGCCCCAAAACAGTCCACTCGTCTTTGGCCCACAGTTTTCGTTTCGCTCCACTTATTCCAGATCCAATCACATATATGTATCCCCTACAACCTTAGGAGCAATTCCCTTCACGTTCCATCACCAAAAAGTCGATAGAAAACCCTAAAATCTCAAACCCTAGCCACGACCCAAATGGGATTTGATGTTAATGGTGGTTTATCTTGGCTTAACACTTGGTTAGGGTTCTTAATCTTGTATTATGAACTAAGCTTGAAAGATTTAAGGATCTTGGTCTTCAATAATGGCCCTTGGCCGAAATATTGAGAGAGAAGAGATAGAACTTGTGTAATGAAAATATTTTCTAAGTGTAGATAAGTCTTGCAAGCTCTCTTGATATATATAAATATCTACAAGTGTAGCAAGACAAGTGGAGTGGGACTCACTTGTCCACTTGTCTTCAAAATATCTAAAGTCCAAGTCCAAGTCAAAGTCAAAGTCAAGTGGAGGGGTGACACGTGTCGCCCTCCGATTGGTCCAAAATATTATAATTTTTTGAAGGTCCCCGCGAAAGTGTGAAATTCTCGGCGGACCCCATATTATCAATTCCAATACCTTATAATCCAATACCAAGTCCATAAATTCAATTAGAAGTATTTAACTTCAAGTTAATAATTTTTCCGTCGTCACATTTTTCCGAAATTTTCCTTTAAGAAAATATAATAATTATTTCCTTCCAATATTCAAATCTTCTTTCCTTAATCACGTCCTCAAATCAATGTCATGGAATTACGGGGTGTAACATCCTTCCCCCCTTAGAAACATTCGTCCCGAATGTTCATACTACGTGTCAAGCTGAAATTCCAAGTGTCAACATAACCGCACTTGCACACAGCCATCACATGCTCACGTTTTATCCATTCTCGGCTCCCACGACCTGGTTCTGGTGGAACGTGTCCACGAACTGGTACAATGATTAACTAGACTTGGGCCTTGCATACTCGTGACCCTATCACATAGAGGGACCGCCTCCAACTGACCCCACTCCATTTCATGCTACGGGGTGACCCGAAATTGGCCCACAACCCCACCCATCGTCACACGTAACTCTCATTCTTGGTCTGAAATAATATTACTACCCGAGAAGGACTTGTACATTTAAGGTCTCAGCGGTTATCAATATTCTATGGTTAACAATTATTCCATGTCCCAAACTTACATTATCAGTCCCCACATACGGGTAAGGTAGCTTCTCATAATCTCAAAATCACGTTGTCTTAACCATAACAACCCTATTTACTCCATACCAATATTATTCACACATATCACTTAAGCATACAACACGACTTAATCTATCAATATGGTACGTCCTTAAGTCAATTGAACCTGATCTTTCAAGAGTCTATCAAAATCATAGTCAGTTCATTACCTCCTAACTATTCCAAATCAGTACATATATAAAGCCTAGGTGGGGATTCAATAAACTGTTCCACACCTTCCAAGTAATTATTAAGGCTTAAACAACTCATGATAATTCATAATCATTTCAGGCAACACACAGGGCCCCACATAAATACGCTCGTACAGATACACATCATCATTATACCTACTATACAATAGTTTTACCAACCTGGATACGAAGTCCATATAATCCTTTCTGGGCCACTGTTGCCTATCTCATAGCTTCAACCACAATAATACATCAGGGAGAGACTACCCTAACAAAACAATTCTATCGCATGATCTCAGAGTTAGAAGAAGGGAAACCAATCCTAAATGTACTATAACCTCCTATTTATGGATGTGTTGTACAACACACCGATAAACAAGACTCTACTATACACTGTCTGTAGACATTCCGAGGACTAACTGCTCTGATACCACTCTGTCACGCCCCGAACCTCAAGTCCGCGACTGGTGCCCTACCTGGGCCCCCTTCTATTCATACAACACAATAAATCGCGGAAGATAAATAACACTAATTTTTTTCTTAAACAAAGGCAAAGCCGATAAGACTGCCATAATATAAGTCACCCGAAAGGGTCTGTACTGTTCAACAATGTAAATACAACTCTAGCCAGTCCAACCCACATATAAATATAGACCTCTAAGATTTTGGACAAATACTATGACGGGACAAGGCCCTGTCGTACCTCTGAAATATACCTAGCAATAATGACAAGCTCCGGAACATTGGAGCTATCCCATAAAGATGAACAAGGATCCTAAGCTCGCGGATCCACAACTGAGTACCTAGACATGCGGGCATGAACGCAGCCCCTCGGAGAAAGGGGGGTAAGTACAACAGTAATATACCAAGTATGTGAACATAAGGTACTGTAAATAAACTCATAATAGGACAAATATGACAGGGACAAATATGAAAATCAAATACCAGATCCAACCGTGCCATGTGGCAGAAGAGTACCTTTTCAAAACGAGACTTATGACATAATCATGGACGCACTCACATGGTTTCAAATATACTTTTTTTTCTTCAAACAAGAGTCATGAAATAAGATCCCAACTATCCCACTTTCAAAAATAAGAAATTATGGACCTTCTCACATAATCTCAACTATCACATTTTCAAATAAGAAATTATGGACATTCTCACATAATCTCAACTATCACATTTTCAAATAATGAATTATGGACATTCTCACATAATCTTAACTATCACATTTTCAAACAATGAATTATGGACATTCTCACATAATCTCAACTATCACATTTTCAAATAATGAATTATGGACATTCTCACATAATCTTAACTATCACATTTTCAAACAATGAATTATGGACATTCTCACATAATCTCAACTATCGCATTTTCAAATAATGAATTATGGACATTCTCACATAATATTAACTATAATCACAATCATGGACTTATCTCACATGATATAAATACAATGACAATCATGGACTTATCTCACATGGTCTAAATACAATGACAATCATGGACTTATCTCACATGATCTCAATACAATCACAATCATGGACTTATCTCACATGATCTTAATACAATCACAATCATGGACTTATCTCACATGATCTCAATACAAGTCTTACGTATACGTATAATATCCATGGGATTCAATCCCAAAAACACTATTAGGGAATTGCAGCCAAAATCAACATTTACATCAACTTCCATTCTTCCTAACGACTCTTACCAACATCCCCCATAAGACTTGGTAAGAACTTAGGCATAATTAAGACAAGTATACCTTCATAATAAAGTTAGATATACTCCAATAACAAGGCAAGTATACTTCATAATCAAGTCACATATGCTTCATATAATCTAGTATCTTATACTCGTATACTCGATAACAAGGCAAATATACTTCACATAATCAAGCCACATATGCTTCATATAATCTAGTCTCTTATACTCACGTATACTCCAATAACAAGACAAATATACTTCACATAATCAAGCCACATAACTTGGAAAATAAAGTCTCATAATCTTTTAAAGAAATCAAGTCTCACAACTTTAAATCAAATCTCTTAACTTTAGAAATCAAATCCCATAACTTGAAAAATAAAGTCTCATAATCTTTTAAAGAAATCAAGTCTCATAATTTTAAATCAAATCTCTTAACTTTAGAAATCAAGTCCGATAACTTGAAAAATAAAGCCTCATAATCTTTTAAAGAAATCAAGTCTCATAACTTTAAATCAAATCTCTTAACTTTAGAAATCGAGTCCCATAACTTGAAAAATAAAGTCTCACAATCTTTTAAAGAAATCAAGTCTCATAACTTTAACTCAATTCATTTACTTCAAATAAATCAAGTCGCATAGACTCACCAAAATCAAGTCACATAGGCTTTCCAAATAATCATGTCAAAAGAAGGAAGGATAGTTCACATACCTCGTTGGCGACTAACCCAAACGACAAGTAGCAATACGCTCCAATGTACTTCAACCTTATTGGCTATTCCACAAGCCAAGTAGAATGTGCTACACGTAGTACTTCAACCGATAATGACGATAGCACTTCTATCAATATCATACTTACTAGTATAAGACTTATACCAAATAACGACCCTCTAATTCTACGGAAATTTGGGCAGCACTTCCTTTGTTTCCATGTACTTTTCCACCTTTTTCAAGGCCCATATTCATCAACCAACAAGCCACATTAAAACAGTCTATAAAACAATCCATAATTCTTGGCACAAAATAGTCCACAATTCTACAATATTAAGGGTACAATGTGAAGCCTTTAACACACTTTTTATACCCTTATTCTTTAGGAATTTCATTAGCCATTTTACCACATTAATCATGCATATTAGGGGCTGATTTTCCAGCATATATACACCCCAAAACAGTCCATAAAATGACATCCCAACGTCTAACAGTTTTGGGCAGTTTTCGTCCAACAATAACTACAACAATCCAAAGTCCTTTTCCTTAATTCCTTTTATTCCAATTCAAGTTCCAACATGTTATACAAGTTATATAATCTATCAAATACAATATTTCCTTCATTATATAACATGTACCAAGTGTAAATAACGACAATAACAAACGAAATCCGAAAACCTCAAAATTAGTCTAGCTCTCGGCCAAGCCTTAAAAAATTGTCCCAACACTTTTTAATCCTCATTATTTTTAGTACAGGTTCATCCATACATTATAAAAATAAGTAATATTCAATTACTTTAAAAGAAGGACCTTTACCTCATTTTGTGCCCAAAAATGCCCCAAAACAGTCCACTCGTCTTTGGCCCACAGTTTTCGTTTCGCTCCACTTATTCCAGATCCAATCACATATATGTATGCCCTACAACCTTAGGAGCAATTCCCTTCACGTTCCATCACCAAAAAGTCGATAGAAAACCCTAAAATCTCAAACCCTAGCCACGACCCAAATGGGATTTGATGTTAATGGTGGTTTATCTTGGCTTAACACTTGGTTAGGGTTCTTAATCTTGTATTATGAACTAAGCTTGAAAGATTTAAGGATCTTGGTCTTCAATAATGGCCCTTGGCCGAAATCTTGAGAGAGAAGAGATAGAACTTGTGTAATGAAAATATTTTCTAAGTGTAGATAAGTCTTGCAAGCTCTCTTGATATATATAAATATCTACAAGTGTAGCAAGACAAGTGGAGTGGGACTCACTTGTCCACTTGTCTTCAAAATATCTAAAGTCCAAGTCCAAGTCAAAGTCAAAGTCAAGTGGAGGGGTGACACGTGTCGCCCTCCGATTGGTCCAAAATATTATAATTTTTTGAAGGTCCCCGCGAAAGTGTGAAATTCTCGGCGGACCCCATATTATCAATTCCAATACCTTATAATCCAATACCAAGTCCATAAATTCAATTAGAAGTATTTAACTTCAAGTTAATAATTTTTCCGTCGTCACATTTTTCCGAAATTTTCCTTTAAGAAAATATAATAATTATTTCCTTCCAATATTCAAATCTTCTTTCCTTAATCACGTCCTCAAATCAATGTCATGGAATTACGGGGTGTAACATCCTTCCCCCCTTAGAAACATTCGTCCCGAATGTTCATACTACGTGTCAAGCTGAAATTCCAAGTGTCAACATAACCGCACTTGCACACAGCCATCACATGCTCACGTTTTATCCATTCTCGGCTCCCACGACCTGGTTCTGGTGGAACGTGTCCACGAACTGGTACAACGATTAACTAGACTTGGGCCTTGCACCTTCGTGACCCTATCACATAGAGGGACCACCTCCAACTGACCCCACTCCATTTCATGCTACGGGTTGACCCGAAATTGGTCCACAACCCCACCCATCGTCACACTTAACTCTCATTCTTGGTCTGAAATAATCTTACTACCCGAGAAGTCCTTGTACATCTAAGGTCTCAGCGGTTATGAATATTCTATGGTTCACAATTATTCCATGTCCCAAGATTACATTATCAATCCCCACATACGGGTAAGGTAGCTTCTCATAATCTCAAAATCACGTTGTCTTAACCATAACAACCCTATTTACTCTATACCAATATTATTCACACATATTACTTAAGCATACAACATGGTATGTCCTTAAGTCAATTGAACATGATCTTTCAAGAGTCTATCAAAATCATAGTCAGTTCATTACCTCCTGACTATTCCAAATCAGTACATATATAAAGCCTAGGTGGGGATTCAATAAACTGTTCCACACCTTCCTAGTAATTATTAAGGCTTAAACAACTCATGGTAATTCATAATCATTTCAGGCAACACACAGGGCCCCAAATAAATACGCTCGTACAGATACACATCATCATTATACCAACTATACAATAGTTTTACCAACCTGGATACGAAGTCCATATAATCCTTTCTGGGCCACTGTTGCCTATCTCATAGCTTCAACCACAATAATACATCAGGGAGAGACTACCCTAAAAAAACAATTCTATCGCATGATCTCAGAGTTAGAAGAAGGGAAACCAATCCTAAATGTACTATAACCTCCTATTTATGGATGTGTTGTACAACACACCGATAAACAAGACTCTACTATACACTGTCTGTAGACATTCCGAGGACTAACTGTTCTGATACCACTCTGTCACGCCCCGAACCTCAAGTCCGCGACTGGTGCCCTACCTGGGCCCCCTTCTATTCATACAACACAATAAATCGCGGAAGATAAATAACACTAATTTTTTTCTTAAACAAAGGCAAAGCCGATAAGACTGCCATAATATAAGTCACCCGAAAGGGTCTACACTGTTCAACAATGTAAATACAACTTTATCCAGTCCATCCCACATATAAATACAGACCTCTAAGATTTTGGACAAATACTATGACGGTACAAGGCCCTGTCGTACCTCTGAATATACCTAGCAATAATGACAAGCTCCGGAACATTGGAGCTATCCCATAAAGTTGAACAAGGATCCTAAGCTCCCAGATCTACAACTGAGTACCTAGACATGCGGGCATGAACGCAGCCCCTCAGAGAAATGAGGGTCAGTACAACAGTAATGTACCAGGTATGTGAACATAAGGTACTGTAAATAAACTCATAACAGGACAAATATGACAGGGAGAAGTATGAAAATCAAATACCAGATCCAACCGTGCCATGTGGTAGAAAAGTACCTTTTCAAAACGAGACTTATAACATAATCATGGACTTATCTCACATGATCTCAATACAATCACAATCATGGACTTGTCTCACATGATCTAAATACAATCACAATCATGGACTTATCTCACATGATCTCAATACAAGTCGTACATATACGTATAATATCCATGGGATTCAATTCCAAAAGCACTATTAGGGAATTGCACCCAAAATCAACATTTACAACAACTTCCATTACTTCCTAACGACTCTTACCAACATCCCCCATAAGGCTTGGTAAGAACTTAGGCATAATTAAGACAAGTATACCTTCATAATAAAGTTACATATACTCCAATAACAAGACAAGTATACTTCACATAATCAAGTCACATATGCTTCATATAATCTAGTCTCTTATACTCACGTATACTCCAATAACAAGGCAAATATACTTCACATAATCAAGCCACATATGCTTCATATAATCTAGTCTCTTATACTCACGTATACTCCAATAACAAGGCAAATATACTTCACATAATCAAGCCACATATGCTTCATATAATCTAGTCTCTTATACTCACGTATACTCTAATAACAAGGCAAATATACTTCACATAATCAAGTCACATAACATGAAAAATAAAGTCTCATAATCTTTTAAAGAAATCAAGTTTCATAACCTTAAATCAAATCTCTTAACTTTAGAAATCAAGTCCCATAACTTGAAAAACAAAGTCTCATAATCTTTTAAAGAAATCAAGTCTCATAACTTTAAATCAAATCTATTAACTTTAGAAATCTAGTCCCATGACTTGAAAAATAAAGTCTCATAATCTTTTAAAGAAATCAAGTCTCATAACTTTAAATCAAATCTCTTAACTTTAGAAATTAAGTCCCATAACTTGAAAAATAAAGTCTCATAATCTTTTAAAGAAATCAAGTCTCATAAATTTAACTCAATTCATTTAATTCAAATAAATCAAGTCACATAGACTCACCAAAATAAAGTCACCTAGGCTTTCCAAATAATCATGTCAAAAGAAGGAAGGATAGTTCACCTACCTCGTTGGCGACTAACCCAAACGACAAGTAGCAATACGCTCCAATGTACTTCAACCTTATTGAATATTCCACAAGCCAAGTAGAATGTGCTACACGTAGTACTTCAACCTATAATTACGATAGCACTTCTATCAATATCATACTTACTAGTATAAGACTTATACCAAATAATGACCCTCTAATTCTACGAAAATTTGGGCAGCACTTCCTTTGTTTCCACGTATTTTTCCACCTTTTCCAAGACCCATATTCATCAACCAACAAGCCACATTAAAACAGTATATAAAACAATCCATAATTCTCGGCACAAAACAATCCACAATTATACAATATTAAGGGTACAATGTGAAGCCTTTAACACCCTTTTTATACCCTTATTCTTTAGGACTTTCATTAGACATTTTACCACATTAATCATGCATATTAGGGGATGATTTTCTAGCATATATGCACCCCAAAACATTCCATAAAACGACATCCCAACGTCTAACAGTTTTGGGTAGTTTTCGTCCAACAATAACTACAACAATCCAAAATCCTTTTCCTTAATTCCTTTTATTCCAATTCAAGTTCCAACATGTTATAAAAGTTATATAATCTATCAAATACAATATTTCCTTCATTATATAACATGTACCAACTGTAAATAACGACAATAACCAACGAAATCCGAAAACCTCAAAATTAGTCTAGCTCTCGGCCAAGCCTTAAAAAATTATCCAGGCTTATCTTTGGTATGATCCCTGAGATTGTAGGTTCTTGTACATTCAGGGGTATGGCGGGGCCCTGTCCCGTCATAGTTGTTATAAAATTCTTAAGTGCAGTAATCTTGTTATGGCGGGGTTTGTAAAGGGATGTGGTATTCAAGTTTTTATATATATATCTTAGAAAGGCAACTTTTCTCAGATAAACTGTTTCTCACTTTATATTGTTTCATGTCTTGTTTTATATTCCGCTGGTTACTCTGATGTATGTCTACTTGGGTGCCCGGGTAAGGCACCAGTCACGGGCCCGGGTTCGGGTCGTGACAAAAGTGGTATCAGAGCAGTTAATCCTCGGAAAGTGTCTACAGACCGTATCTAGTAGAGTCTTGATTATCGGTGTGTTGTGCACCACACCAATAATCAGGAGGCTATAGGATATTTAGGATTGGTTTCCATTCTTCTCACTATGAGATCGTGCCTTAGAGCTGTATTATGAGTTGGACCCCTCTGACGTATTTCATTTTTACTAGTTATGCCTCCGCGCAAGGCAACCCGGGCCCAGAAGGGCAAAGCGGCGAGGCTGCTAGTAGGATCTTGAGAAGTACGGCGCATGCTCGGTCATTACACGAGATAGTGCTTGACGGCGAGTTTTGCGCGCCGCCACCCAGCGAGTTTAGAGCGCGGCGGTGGACGCCGAGACCACGATACTGAGCCTCGATCCACGGCTGGAAGCGAGAGAGTTGGGGTACAAAGAGATGGCCCGATTACTAGACAGGATCGTGGCGGACATGAGATAAATGGATCGGCTGATTCGATTCGATAGTACCCATGGTTCACGAGATCGGATAGTTTGAGGCTACGGGACTTTCGAGTTGTAGCGCGAGTTCTACGGTCGAGGCACGAGAATGATCCGCAGGAGTTCATCCAAGCGATTCTGACGGATCATGAGAGTGATCAAGGCTTGAGACCAGTCGGTGGTCTTAGGTTCGCATCGTGCGTGATCTGCGATCGGTGGTTTGATTCGTGGGAGCTTTCGGGAGAGTATGCACTTCCGGTAGTATGGGACGAGTTCTCGAGGCATTTCTTGCCTCGCAGATGAGGAGAACGCACGGGCGACATATTTACGATCTTTGAGCGAGAGGCGTGCGGTTCGGGAATACAACGTAGAAGTTCGACTCGTTGGCTCGGTATGTCCCTGCGTTAGTAGGCGATATGGAGGACGAGTGCACCGCCACGCCACCGGGCTCGATGACTACTTGGCGAGGCTTGTTGGTGTAGCTCTTCACCGGGCATGGACATTGCCCGCATGCGAGCTTATGCACTTGGATGTGAGGCGGAGGGTCGGCGGAATGACGAATCAGCGAAGAGGGCGAGCAGGTCCTTTGGTAACTTTCGGCGGACCGCCTCAGTGAGTTAGTTATGCACCTCCGCCAAGATGCAGTGGTCCTCGCGATCTTGGGGCGTTCGGGGTATTCGGGAGGCTGGTCGAGGGCTCCATGGCTTAGTTTCTGAGATATACATGGGTTCTAGCGGAGATTCATGTCCCGCCGGTGTGCGCGATGTGGCGGCGTCGTCGGGAATGTCGTCTTTCTTGGCGTGTTTCACTGCGGCCGTCGAGGCCATGTGACGAGAGATCCTAGTAGGAGAATGCAGGCGAGAATGACACGACATGCAGTCGATGGCGGGTTCATCACCTTATAGCTATGCCAACAGGCAAGATTATGATTAGAGCAACAATGGGAAAAGAAGCGGTGAAATGCGGTATATCCTTAACCCTCTAGAGACTAGTATGCATGATATGTTGATCTTATGTTTAAATGTTATGATTGGATAGCATTGTATAATTTATGATATAGATAAGTATGGGGACACGGAAGGTGTGAACCTTAGAACATTATACGTTGAGACCTTAGATGTAAGGCTGTCTTGAGTAAAAGATTTTATGGTTAGTTTTTGTCAAAATACTTGGTATGCGTGAAATGCATCGTGGGATAATTCCTTGGGTTGTGTAAGATAAAGGTGGTAGCTTTCATGACTTGAATAGGTAAGATTGTTCCGGATCGGGGGAACAAGAGTTTGGCGCGATTTTGGGTCGGGTTAAGGACCATTCGCGGGTCAACTCGCAGCCCGGAAGGAAAGGTGGTCAGTTTGAGGTGGTCCCGCCAGGTGGTGGGGTCACGAGGGTGCTAGGCCCAGGCTTAGGTATCCATCGTACGAGTTCGCGGATGTGTTCGACTAGAATCAGATCGTGAAGACCAGGAATGGCCTTGAAGGAATTTGAGGCTTGTAAGATGACCAAGTTGGAGGTAGTGACTCACAGGTTTTGGAAACTGAAGTGATGGTGAAGTGTAATGCGTGTGCTAGAAAGAGTTCGGGTGTTCGAGAAGGGTACGACGAGTAAGGAAGGAAGTAAACATGTGCTGAGAGATGGAAGTGATCATTTTTGTGAAGTGAAGGTGCGAAGAGAGTATCCTTTGGACCAGGAGCGAGAGTTGGTGTTGTTTTACATCTTCGAGGTGATTCCTCATTGGCTTGGATTTGGGTTTCGCGCGTATGTTATGTGATGGCAATATGTGGCATAGTTGGTTTCGTAAGTATAGTAGTGAAGACTATACCAGTGCATGTACGTTGGAGACTTAGAAGGAACATTCGGGACGAATGTTTCTAAGGGGGGAAGAATGTTATACCCCGTATTTCCAGAGTATGTATGTGAGGACGTACGTACAATTGTTTAAGCCCTAATTAGGTTAAGGATGAAATTGTGAACTTTCGACGGAAAAGATTCCAAACCTTGTGAAGGAAATTCTACGTTTTTAATATTTTAACCGATTGCGGATTTTTTTTTGAGAGACGAAATATTTTGGACCAATAGGAGGGCGACATGTGTCACCCCACTTAGACCCATGTTGGACGATCTGTATGGCCAAGTGGACATGGTCAAGTGGTCAAAGTCTTGGAAGATATTTTCTTTGGGTGAGTGGGAGTAGGTAGGTGCACGTTTTTTGGGCAAGTGGGGGTGGCATTGTGGACGGTTTTCTTGAGCAAGTGGGAGGCCACTTGGCTCATTGTTGTGGGGGACATATGTCCCAAGGTTGTGGTGGACATATGTCCCAACATTGTGGTGGACACTTGGTTGGAAGACCTCACTCTTCACATGGATCCAAATCTTCACCCTCCATTTGTTTTAATCTTGGCCCTTGGTGGTTCTATAAATACCCCCCTCTTGTGCAAGACTTCTTCATCACTTGAACAATTTCCAAGTCTCAAAATCCCTCTCCCCCTTTGAGAAGCTCTCGTCCAAACACACCCCCCCCCTAGAAAGGCTCTCGGCCGAAACCCTCCCTCCCCCTTCCTAGTGGTCTCGTCGAAATACCCCCCCCCCCTTGGTAGAAAAGTTGTCTTCTAGTATTGTTACTATTCCCAAATACCTTAGCCAAATACCTTGTAGTATTCCAAAGTTACCTCTATACTAAAAGCCCGGAAAATACTACTATACTTCCTTTAGTCACTAAACGAAACCCTAGGGGAAAATCTTCATAGTTGGTTGAAGTATTAAGTAAAAGTTGTGTAGAACTTCTAAGGGTTTCTTGGAGCGAATTGGAGCGTACAGAATAGAAGCTAAACCTTGCTCAGGATCGACATATATCTTGGATAATTTTGGGCTTGTCAAGGTAAATATCTTGTCCTTCTATTGTAATTGGAGATTACATACTGTAGTAGTATAGAGTTGAGTATAAGACGTATAGAAGGATGATATTAAAGAAGAGAATTGAACTGTAATTACATAGGACTGTATTCTGATGACTTGAGTAGTTGTGGTGAGGAAGTCTGCCCAATTTTCCGTAGGATAGAGAACCTTCTGCTTAGAATATTCTACAGAGTAGTCTAGACGTTGATAGACGTATTTGACTATTATAGGTTGATACTCTGCGCGCGACATATTCGACTTGGCAGGTGGATTTCGCCGAGGAGGTATGTGATTCTTCCTATCCTCTTGAGCATGATATTTTTGATATATATATATATAGTACGGTAGACGTACGTGTGTTAACTAAAATTGGTTTTACTCTGATGTCTTTTGACTTGAGTTTTAAATAATAAGAATCTTGAAGTGTTTCAAAAGAATTATGAATCGTTTTTGAAAGAAGAGTAATACTTGGTTTTAAAAGCTTAAGAGTTATACTAGCTTTATGGGAAGTTAGGTATAACGACTTAAGAAAGATAAAAGGAACGGTTTACTTAATTGTTTATGAAAGCCTTGTATTGATTTCGGAAAGGGGAAATAAGTATCGAACAAACCACTGCAGCGCTAATAAGGGAAAATGTATCGACTAAGTAAGTATTATTAAAACCAGTAGAAACCTCCATCTGCATAGAAGCTAAGATAAGACAAAATTGTATTACATTTTCTAGATCATGGCTGCTTTAATAAGATTGTTATAAACAAGAATAACTACTCAAACATAAGGCATATGTTACTCAATTGTTTTAAAAGAGATTACGTTATTTGATTAAGACTATGAACTATGAAATCTTTCGGAAATAAAAGACTGGAGTATATTTTTATTTAGGCAACTTGAACTTTTGGAAAAGAATGTTGTTACTTGATTTTAAAAAGGAAAGTGTTTTTGATTTAAAAGGAAAGCATGGTATTATCTTAATCTGTCTTAAAAGAGAGTTTAAATGTTATGGCCGATTCTACACCGAGTCCATGGGATGGACCGGGAATGTATTCCACACGATTTGATACCGAGTCCATGGGATGGACCGAGAATGTATACCACCCGATTCTACACCGAGTCCATGGGATGGACCGGGAATGTATACCACCCGATTCTACACCGAGTCCATGGGATGGAGCGGGAATGTATACCACCCGATTCTACACCGATTCCATGGGATGGACCGGGAATGTATTCCACACGATTTGATACCGAGTCCATGGGATGGACCGGGAATGTATACCACCCGATTCTACACCGAGTCCATGAGATGGACCGGGAATGTATTTCATACGATCCGACACCGAGTTCATGAGATGGACCGGGAATGTATTCCATACGATCCGGCACCGAGTCCATGAGATGGACCGGGAATGTGACCATGCGATTCCACCTCGAGTCCCATGGGATGGGCCGAGACATGTTATACGTATCACACGATTTATACCTAGACTGCCGGCAGTGAGGAAGGAGTTCCACGGGCATGAGGGATGACTTTGAGGGCGTGAGTCCCTGTTTTGACATGACTGCTTTTATGTTGAGAACTGTAGTTTGGTTATCATACATGTCTTCTGTTTTTATATAGACTGTCATGATTTCATTTCTGATATTTTCGATTCCACATACTTGGTACTGTTATGCGACCTCCTTGAGGATGCGTTCATCGCGCAGTAGGTACATCTGTTGTGGATCCTCGCTCATAGGATCACGATTCAGCGTTTTTGGGAAGCCCCGTTTCTCCGGAGGCTTATCTTTGGTATGATCCCTGAGATTGTAGGTTCTTGTACATTCAGGGGTATGGCGGGGCCCTGTCCCGTCATAGTTGTTATAAAATTCTTAGAGGTCTGTAGTACTGTTATGGGCAGGGTTTGTAAAAGGGATGTGACTGTTCAAGTTTTTTTTATATATATATGCCGAAAGGCAACTTTTCTCAGATAAACTGTTTCTCACTTCATATTGTTTCATGTCTTATTTTATATTCCGCTGGTTACTCTGATGTATGTCTACTTGGGTGCCCGGGTAAGGCACCAGTCACGGGCCCGGGTTCGGGTCGTGACACAAAGTTACATTTCTCACTCTTGGATTCCAACTTACAAGTGAGCATCTTCTTGACATGTGTAGGACACCCCCATGGCCTCATGTGTCTAATAGCTATCATCTTTCCACACCATACCTCATATGGCGTCTTTTCAACTGATTTGGAAGGAACCCTATTTATAACATATATCGAGGTTTGTATAGCATATTCCCAAAGGTATGTTGGTAAAGCTGAAAAGCTTATCATGGATCGAACCATATCAAGTAGGGTTCAGTTTCTCCTCTCGGCAACACCATTCATTTGTGGTATTCCAGGAGGCGTCCTTTCGGAATGAACTCCATGTAGCTTCAAGTAATCTAGAAATTCTTTACTTAAGTACTCACCTCCTCGATCAGATCAAAGATTCTTTATACTATTTGTGAGTTGTTTCTCTACTTCTGTTACACCCCGTAGTTCAGGTCATGCGTTTGAGAGCGTACGAAAGGGGGTAAGACTTAAAATTTTCTAAGGATAGGTTGACGGATTGTTCCGGACGGGTTTTAGTCAACTTTGAGGCGAGTTATGACCCGATACATTGAGAGTTCCTAAGTGTTTCAAAGGCCTGGGGCGTGGTTCGTTGAGTCTAGATTCCAACGCAATCAACCGTTCGTCGATAGGACGTCGGAGTAGAAAGTTATGAGAGTTACAAGTTCAGTGCGAAGTCGGACAGAAATGTGTTTCGGACAAAGGCGAGCCACGGCCGGATGCGAACATGGCGCCGAAAATCTTGAGGGCGCTGAAGTTGCAGCGCGCTGGCCAGGAAGCGAGGGCGCGGAAGATCCGAGTCGCAGGAGTTCTGCGCCGCCTTGGAAGCGAACATGGCGCAGATTTTTGGGCGGAAAAACTTAGAAAAGTCAGATTTTTCTTTTAAAAGACCTTGGGAGGGTGACAAGTGTCCCCCCCATCTGATTTCTTGCATGCAATATATTGACCAAGTCTTGAAGACTTGGTCATCTTCCAATTTCTCTCCCTCTCTCTAAAAATCAGCTCCTCCTTCTCTCTACATTTCCAAAGGAAATCCAAGCCTAAGGAAAAATCTGAAAAGTTAAGAACAAAAAGGAAGCTTGTGGTGGTGTTCTTGGCAAGGAAGCTAGCAAAATATTTGGAATAAGTTTGGCTAAAACTCTAAGGTAATGATTCTTCCTTTAGATTTAGTTTATAGTGTTGCATGTTTAGAAGAAAGAACTTGTGGTAGTAAATAATGCTCTTAGAGTCATTGCATGCTAGAAATGTGGTTTGGATATGAAAAATGGGTTAAGAAGAGATTATGAGCATGTTGTAGCCTAAAAACTACCTTAGAATTGTTAAGTGAATTGTTGTACCTTATGGGGCAGAATTTTACACACCCAAGTTTAGGTGTGTAATTCCCTTTGAAATGTTGGATTGTTGAGCCTTAAATGTGGCATTTGGATGATAAATTCGGCCTTGTGAAAGGTGGCAAAGTATGTAGAAACAAAGGAAATGCTGCCCAATTTTCCATAGAATTTAGTGGCTTTGAGTTTAGATTATTCTACATTGAAATTAGAGGTTAATAAACGTATCATGGTTATTTTAGGTTGACATATTACTTGCGGTAGTTTGGACTTAGCAAGTGGATTGATCAAAAAGGTATGTGAAGTTTTCCTATCTTTTGAGCATGAGTATTTGTATCTATGTAGTACGGTAGACGTACAAGATTTAGTATTCTTACTTGTTTAAGTATAAACAAAGACTTGTTTTGTTTTAAGAAGTATAAGTCCCTTGGTTAAGGGAAAAGTATGATTTTACAAAAGTATAGAGTACTTGGTGTGAAAGTATTGAGTATTGGATTATTCTAAAGATAAGAGGCTTGAAGTATTTTTGAAAGTTGTGTAGATTTGTTTGAAGTATAAGTCTCTTGGTTAGTAAAAGAACAAAATGGTTTATAAGGGGTTATAACGGCTTTATGGGAAGTTAGTTATAACGACCTTATGAAAAGATAAGAAGGTCTTATTTTCAAAAAAGTATAAAGATAGTATAACGGCTTTATGGGAAGTTAGTTATATTGGCTTTATGAAAGGTTAACAAGAAGAGATTTACTCTAAGTAAGATAAGCAAGGACAAATGATTTGTTATGAAAGGCAAATTGATTTTAAGGCATCAATTACCCAAGGGTTTTATGTATGAAAAATAGTCACTTTTAAAAGAGTTGAAGTGTGTGGTACTTGGGTAAATTCCCGGTTTTCTTTTATTAAAGATATGATTAAGTGCCTTAGGTAAAGATTAATGAGAGGGTATATGGACAAAGCTAATAAGAAGTTATAAGTTTTCTTAACTTAATTATGATTATGATATGATGACAGTTTGAGCTAGGGTAAGAGTATATCTGAGGGGCAAGCCCCAAGATCGTTATACCACCTTCTCCAGGGTAAGAGTATGTCCGAGGCAAGCCCCAGATCGCCATACCACCTTCTCCGGTGTAGAGTATATCGAGGCGTGCCCAAGATCGTTATACCGTCTGCACCAGTGTAAGAGTATATCTGAGGGGCAAGCCCCAAGATCGTTATACCATCTGCTCCAGTATAAGAGTATATCTGAGGAGTATAGCCCCAAGATCGTTATACCATCTGCTCCAGTGTAAGAGTATATCTGAGGGGTAAGTCCCCAAGATCGTTATACCATCTGTTTGTGGTAAGAGTATATCCGAGGGTAAGTCCCCAAGATCGTTATACCACATTCGTGGACTTGCTACCAGCGACGCGAGAATACCTCACGCGAGTCCTTATGGGCTTATCGGGTGAAATAGTCCCGTGCGGCGGGTACATCCTATGCGAGGAATACCTCGTGTGGGTCCACGGGACCCGTGCGGGTGAAATAGTCCCGAGGTAGGATTGCTTATTGATACTACAGGCGAGGACCTGTTTTGATCACGAGCCTCTATTTTATGCAATATTATATATATGTTTGTTACTCTCCTTGTTAGTAAGGCACGGAAAAGGTAAGTTGATTTCATCCACGACCCGACTTATTTTCGGACTTATGATTTCATTACTGATATTTTGTTTCACATACTTGGTACTGTTATGCGGCCCGGCCGAAGCTGCGTTAATCCGCAGTCGAGATCGTAGCTTCGGTCCGCACTCTTGGGACCACTGTTCATTTCCTGGAAAGCTCCATCCCTTCGGAGGCTTTGTCTTTTTGGTATGATTCCCTGAAGATATAGACTTTTGCACATTCATGGGGTATGGCGGGGCCCTGTCCCGCCACAGTTGTTATTCCTAGAGGTCTGTAGTCACGTTTGTGGTTTGGGCTGTAAGAACCCGTTGTACTGCTTCACATTCGATTAAGTTATTTTATGAAAGCGGCGCGTCGACTGCTAGTGATGTTTACCTTATACAGATTTTGTATTATGTATGTTCCGCTGCTATTCTCTGATGTGTACCTGACAGGGTGCCCCGATAGGGCACCAGTCGCGGCCCCGGGGTTGGGTCGTGACAACTTCACACTTGTACTTCCTAAACTTTTTAAAAGCCTCAGATTTGTATTTCATAAGATACATATATCCATACTTTGTCAAATCATATGTAAAAGTGATAAAGTAAGGGAAACCTCCTCTAGCTTGAGTCGAAAAGGGTCCACATACGTCAGTATGCACCAACTCAAGAACCTCATTGGCTCGTATCACCTTTCCAGAAAGAGGCGTATTGGTCATCTTACCCTTCAAACATGATTCACAATTACCATAAGATTCTAAGTCAAATGGTTCGAGGTAGTTAAGTTTGCTCAACCGTTCTATCCTTGTTTGATTGATATGACCAAGTCTACAATGCCACAAGTAGGTAGAATTTCTTTTACTTATTTTAGCTCATTTGTTTTGTACAAAATTTCTCTTTATTTCAATGACGTACATACCTTGTCCACTAGAAGTAGAAGCATCCGGTGCCTTTCCTCCTAGTGCAGTGTAGTCTTTTCTTCCAATGCCATTTCTTGTTACAGTTGAGGCATATATCTTTGGCCGGAATCACCTTTTCTTCTTCACACCTCCATTAGGCTTCATAGCTAAGGGCGCAGTGACTGCCTTCCCTTCTTTTTCTTCCATACCTTACCTTTCGGTTTGTGATGACTAGAGGAGCTCATCATGAGCACAACTCTGCTTTTGGAAGTTGAATATTCAAAAGTATTTAGCATGTTATGCAGTTCCGGCAGACTCGCCTTTATTCCGTTCATATTGTAGTATACAATAAAATTCTCGAACGAACGAGGAAGAGAGTTCATGATAAGGGTGGAAGCGACGTTATTCTGCAACCTTATACCAATCGAGGTCAACCTTTCTATCAGCCCTATCATCTTCAACACATACTGAGATGCTTGTCTCCCTTCAATTAGCTTACACTTGAAGAGTTTCTATCGACAACTCATATTCCATAGTTTGGGACTGAGAGTCATAGAGTCTCTTCAAGTGTTCGAGCATTTCGTTAGGGACCATGTTTTCATGTTGTCTCTGTAGTTCCAATGACATGGAAGACAACATGACGCATCGTGCTAAAATGGTGTCATCTAGGTTCTTATGGTAGGCTATCTTATCAAATGTGGCATATTCTGCAGAATCCTCGGAAATGACTGTGGGGAATAATTTGTCCAATTCATATTCTATCTTTTCTTGCCTTAGGACAATTCTTAGATTTATTAGGCCAATCTAGATAGTTTGGTTCGGTGAGTTTGTTCATTTCAATGATAGGCTCGACATTTTGAAGTTTTGAAGATTTAGATAGACGAAAAACTACAATCAAAATTTAGGATTTGATGTGTAAACCGTTGCAAATCCTGAAAGACACTATTCACACGAGAAAAAAAGCTACTTGTAGACATGACTCGACTCAATATATAAATGCATGATCAACGAAAATATTTTTGAAACTTATAGTTTAAAGCTATAAATTTAAAACTTAAAAGATTAAAGAAATTTGATATTGTGGATTTTTTTAGTTTAATGTTGGTTTGTTTTTTTATTCTTAATTTTTTTATTTTATATATGTTGAACATAAAGTTATATAACCTCATTTGAATTTGAGTTATAATTAAAAACTAACAATGTATATAGTTTAATCTTTTTTTAATGCAATTACTAATTTAACTAACAATGCTAATAATTTTCTTAATTGATCAATTTATATAGTTTAATGTCAGGCGTATCGATTACTTTCAATTAATTGAGTCAAACCGACTCTTAGACAGAGCCGTCTCAAACATTTTAGGGGTCATGTTCTAATTCATAAAAGTGAGCCCTTAAAAAAAGCAACTGGTATATTTTTTGGGCTGGTATATCACAGTAATATATATGAGTTATATTTTTTGAAGGCCCCTTATACACATTCATTTTAGACTAATCAAACATGACCCTTTGTTTAATTAGCTCCCACTATTTTAGCATACTTCTACGACCCCAAGGTAGAATACGGACCTAAAACATTTTAAGGTCATAATGGGCCAAGATCCAACCCTATGCTATATCCGCGTTTACTTTGGCTGATAACTTCAATAACACATTTTGGTAGGTCTTAAACCAATTGCAAAGCGTATTTGCAACTCTTGGTTGATTAAATAATTCAATTTTAATCCTGCGTCCTTAGATTAGTCTGACACTTTGACGCCAAGATTTGTCTAAGCAAGTCAACCACATTACACGACTGCGTTTATGTATCTAAGTAAACTTGGCCTTTATGAGCAAACACTTTGGTGTAAATACCCAAAAAAGTTTCTCATCTACTTTTACATTTAACACATCTATGAAAGAGGATCCAAACCTATGTTATATCCGCGTTTACTTTGGCTGATAACTTCAATAACACATTTTGGTAAGTCTTAAACCAATTGCAAAGCGTATTTGCAACTCTTGGTTGATTAAATAATTCAATTTTAATCCTGCGTCCTTAGATTAGTCTGACACTTTGGCGCCAAGATTTGTCTAAGCAAGTCAACCACATTACACGACTGCGTTTATGCATCTAAGTAAACTTGACCTTTATGAGCAAACACTTTGGTGTAAATACCCAAAAAAATTTCTCATCTACTTTTACATTTAACACATCTATGAAAGAGTCTGAGTCCTCGTAGACTTAGAGCAAATGCTTTGACATAAATAATCGTATCGCCGAAAAGGATTACACTCTAACAATTGGACGACATATTTTAATTTTAGACTTGTATTCAATGTTTGGGAACATTTTTTAGTTTTCGGGGATTTCAACCAAGATCAACATATATATCATATTTCATACGACATCCTATCATGCAATTTTCTAAATACATTTAGATGGAAAATCATCAACCCAATAGGCATGATAAAAAATGATTTTAATCAATTACTGGGCGCCGCATACCCAGACAGTTATTGCGGTCATTTATGTAAATCAATTACTGGGCGCCGCCTACCCAGACAATAATAGCGGACACTATGCTAATAAGTAAATGCTCGCATTTAAAACACTTAGCACAAACATATATTATTCAATAATATATAATTAATGATAATCATGGGTCTATTTGTCTAAACTCTAAAATCTATGTCTATGCCAAACAGTCCCTAATATTTTCTGATTTTAAAACGGATTTTCAGGAAACTTCTGCAAACTTTCAGAATTTACAGTCTAGTCCCTCAAGAATTTAAAATTTCAATTTGATCTCATTTAAATTCATAAATTCCAATTTTAAACTTTCAGAAAATATTTTTAGGTTCAGGGACCTGTCTGCAATTTCCAGATTTTAGAATCTGATTTTTCGAAACTTTATTTATTATAGCATTGCCCGAAATGACCAAATCTGTCTATTTAAAAAGTTTTAATTTCAGATTCTAAAACCCTTTTAAACTTTAGAATCAGAATCTGAAATATTTAAAATTTCAGTTTCTGATTTCGGAAAGAACAATTTTTTTCTGTGTCGCGGCTCTACTGGGTGGCGCCGCGGTGCATCACAGGCAGTGACCAAATTTTTATTTTGAAAAATTACCGTCGGCGTCGCGGCGCCTCGAAGGTAGAAAATAAAAAAAATTAATTTTAGCTTCGGGATGAACAACGTCGCGTCGTCGCCGCCAAACCCTAGCAGGCGCCGCGGCGCCTCTGCCCAGAAACGCAAAATTCTGCAATTCTGAAATCCTAAAACTCGCTCAGGGTTAGATGTGCAAATTCAACCTCGTACCCCTCAACATTAAACATCACGTTCATCGACTATCATCCAATCCCTTGTCGTTCTTCGTCTCAGTGCACCATGTTCGAAAATGAACTGGTAAAACACATCAACTTAGAAGAGTTAGATCAGAATGACTTCATAGATTACATCATTGTTCAATAGTTTCAGGAACAAGGATTATGCGTTCATGAGATTTAAGGTTTTAAAGCTTCTTAACGACAAAAATTAGATTTAGACAAATCTTAACCCATATAATCATTAATAAACAGTATATAATCACACAAAATAGCCCAGGCTCTGATACCATTGTAGGGTTTTTTCGAGTTCGTACACGCAGTGAAATTTGAAAATTTATGTTTCAAATCCGACGAGCGGTCAAACTGATGGATGATTATATACTGTAAAAACACATAAACTATAATGCATCGATTGAACACTTACAATTTGCAAAATCTGGAATCTTCAACTTCAAGTGTACGCTGAGTTCTAACGAAGATCTCGAGATCCAAGACGGGTTTAAGACAGAAGATCAAGATCACAAGACTTGTTGTTATCACAACACATGTTAGGTTTCAAGCCTGTTATATTATAATTGTTTATCCTTTCTAAGCACTTGTAGTAGTTGTAAACTATTCCCGTACATCCATTTTGTACCTCACAATCTTAAGACAATATTCATACTAGTGTTAGAAAGATGTATGCCAACAAATCTGGTTCTAGTATTGGTACGTAAGTAAAATGTTTGAAACATAGAATGATGGACAGTTATTGACCAAATGACGCGTGTTCCACGTTAGTAAAGGAAGGAAAAAATGTACGATGTGTAGCATCGAAACCTGTCGGAAAGGGCCGCGACGCCTCCGTAGAGCCGGGGCGCCACAATGCCACCACCCCAAGGGCCGCGGTGCCCCAAGGGTAGGTCCGCAGTGCTAATTCGTGTTTGGTCACTGAAGCTCAGGCGGCGCGACGCTTCGGAGGCAGTGTGATTGATGAAAGATGGGAATTTCTAACTTTTGGGCTGGTTTTGGGGAGCATTAATCGTCCATTACTTGGCACTTGAATTCAACCATTATTGACTAAATTATAACCTCTCATTTAGTGCCATTACATGTTCTTGATTGCCATTAGTTGGCTAGATGAGAAGACATCTTACACACACTACAAATTGAGGTCATTGGCTCAATTATTGAACACACTTCATACTTGTATGGTTCAAATTTTTCCGAACTTCTTCCTCTCTAGCATACTTTCACACACTCAAAGGTTCTTCTTGAGAAACACTTGAGTTTCCTTTGCTAATTTGTTTAGTTGTTATTTTATCTTGAGAGATAAGTTTTCAATTATCGTTAAAGGATTCATACGGGGAAATACTGTCTTAAGGACCAAATGAATATCACTGAACTCAACAACGCAACTATAACACTACCAGATTTAGTTTCTCCATTTAAGTGTCGGTTCTTCCATATTTATATATGGAGATAGATCCGTATAGAGATCAATATCTTTCTATCGATAAATAGATCTATTGAAAAATGGATATTGATTTGGTTTCAAGATCTATGAATAAGAGAGATCTCTTGATTTCAAGTTATAAAGATCAAGGGTTTTGCTACATTTCCGACGAAGATCTCAAGATCCAAGACTCCAAGACGGATTTAAGACAGAAGATCAAGATCACAAGACTTGTTGTTATCACAACACATGTTAGGCTTCAAGCCTTATATTGTAATTGTTTATCCTTTCTAAGCACTAGTAGTAGTTGTAAACTATTCCTGTACATCCATTGTGTAACTCACAATCTTAAGACAATATTCGTACTAGTGCTAGAAAGATATATGCCAACAAATCTGGTTCTAGTTTTGGATCTCTCTTTGATGATAGTTACAGATCTGTAATCGTCAAAGGGGAGATCTCAGTTGTTAATCCTGAACTTGAAGATACTGTTGATAGTCATCTTGGCAAGGCTAAGGATCAAGGAAGAGTTGTTGTCACCGCTCACGAAAGTGGTGGAAACAAGCGTCCACGAGTGGTGAGGAGGATATGGACACTAAATTCAACAAAAGAGACTAATGTGGGCCATATTCCAAAGTTATAATTGGACTGTTATAAACAACGACATAAAAGAAATGGACTTAGATTGTAATAAATTGGATTTATGGACAATCCTAAGCAAGGGAAAAGGACTAGAGGACTAAAGACAAGGGCTAGAGGACTAGAGACAAACCTATCACCGTTTCCGACAGAAGATCCGTCTTTTGACAGGATAGTAGTTGACACTCAGTCATACAAAGCCTACGGGCGACTGGAGTGGGCTAGATCTATCATGTGACATGACGATATTGGACACTCAGTCGTACGAAGCCGATGGGCGACTAGAGTGTGTTAGAGTTTCCAGATCTTAAAATGATTTGAAGGCAAAAAGAAAGGCAAAAATTAGACACTTAGTCTGCCAAGGCAACTGGAGGTGGCCAGAATATCTAGATAACTTATGATTTGGTTACGGACTAAACACGGGCATGAGGTTATTCATGTAAAGCAACGCCACCTCTATAGTAAAAGGAGGTGAAGAGGTTGTCCTCAAAGGACTGAAGGGAATGGGATCACTATAACAAGAGGTGATACATATCCCAAACTTGGTTTAAAGAAAGTTATTGGCCAAACTGGCTTGAGTCTAGTCCAATAGGTCTATAATAACTAAGAGTGGTACAATAAGTCTGTAGCCAAGTGAATGATATATTTGTAATCCGTGCATCTATGCCTTCATAGATAAAGACACGTTAAGTAGAAAGTCATTCAAGCTAACTAAGGTGAGATTGTTGTCGTCTGTCGACATAAATCCTCAAATGAATGTGAGGTAAGCAAAGAGGCAAAATCACATTTCCATTCCATCAAAGGAATAACGAAACAAATACCACTCCTCTATAATATAGTCATACCTATGTGTTTTGACGCTTGTACAAATAGAGGGGGGAGAGAAGAATGTTGTGATCTT
Source organism: Przewalskia tangutica (assembly GCA_029844215.1). Classification (NCBI taxonomy): domain Eukaryota; kingdom Viridiplantae; phylum Streptophyta; class Magnoliopsida; order Solanales; family Solanaceae; genus Przewalskia; species Przewalskia tangutica. The sequence goes on along the minus strand of CM056724.1, from coordinate 48,053,464 downwards.
CATCGACGATGGTACAATATATTGGTTCCTTTGTTTGTTGAAAAACAAGGATGAAACGCTTGAAGCCTGGTTGGCTACTGCAATTCAGGCGCCGCGGCACTTCGAAAATAGAAGTTGAAAGCCTATGGATTGAGGAATTCGTAGGGATAGAGGGGGATAATGTGAAACATCATTTATCAAACGACTGCTCTTTACTCTCCTAAGACCAACAACGTTTGCCAAGCACAAATCCGTATGCACAAGATATTTGGGGCAAGACGATCCTTACCGCTAATGCGATTCTCAACAGAACTCTGCATAAGGATAAGGGTAATCCTCCATGTGAAACATGGAAAGAATCCCATATACATATGTTGTAATATGGGGTAGTGTGGCAAGGGTTGAAGTACCTAAGCCAAAGAAGGTCAAGTTAGATCTAAGACTGTAGATTTCATGTCCACTGGATCTGCAAAGAACACTAGTGCTTATCGCATCCTGGTGCCAAAGAATGCTGAATTCTTTGAAGATAACTTTCCTTAAGAAGGAAAAAGTGATAAATGCTCAAGGTTAACAAGAACCCGCGAGTGCCTAATTATAAGGAACTAGACGTTCTAAATCTATAGGACTCGGAAGTTACTGACCATCCGGAACTTATGGTTCCAGATCTACAGAACTCAGGAATTCTAGATGTTGAATCGAGACAGAGCAAAAAAGGGGACAAATACTTGTTCCAGGCCTTCTAGTTTATATGGTTGAGAATGAACCATGGACAATTGAGAATTGTCATCTACAGAAGTGCTACTTTGGAAAGAAACAAGAGAGAAATAGACTCCATCAGATAGAACCACACTTGTGTGGTGGTTGATCTTCCTCCGGGAAAAGAACCTCTGGGTTATAAAAGTGGATACTCAAATTGAGTACAAAAACAAATGGATCTATTGACGAGTATAAGGCCTACTTGGATATGTGCTCCTCGGAGAACAGCTTAACATCTAGGACCACTGCAATCTTGCGTGACATGGATGTTAATACAACCTTCCTAATCAAAGATTTGGTTTGATGGATTGTTGGGCTTCTTCCTGAAATTCCTTTATGGTCCCTAAAATATTTACATTTTGATCTTGGAAGTTTCAGATAAAACAAAAACAATGAATCTGACTATAGAAACATTGATTCTGAAGCCATAAAGCCAACAATTCGAAAACCAAAAAGTCTGAAAGTGGAAGAAGAAAGTAATACATAACAACCGATGGGTATGTGGTTCCAGGGAAGAGAAGAAAGTTTGTCGACTTGTTAAATCTCTGTGCGGACTGAAACAGGCCCGAAGCAATGACACGAAAACCTTGATAGTACTCTACCATCGAAGGGCTTCTTCATTAAAGAGTGTGAAAAATGTGTCTACATGAAAAGGTAATTCTAACTCATTTATGATATGCATTTACATAGATGACATGTTGATCACAAAGAGTAATCCTAGTTTGATCCTAGAAGTATGTTGAAATAATATTTCAACAAATTATATGGGTATTATAGATGACATCTTAGGAATTGAGATTCCAAGAAATCTAATAGACTGGTCTAAACCAAACTCATATGTGAGGTGTTTTGACAATTTCGTTAAAGTCACCAATTGATATGAATAATAGAATTGATTAGAATCATGGTGCACCCATATATCAGGAGTGATAGACGCATGTCACATGTAGTTCAATATATTTTGCACACTACAACTAACCTGGTATCGGCTCACAAAGTAGATCGGTTGAACTAAGGTTCAGTGGAAATAATCGATAGAAGACATTAAATCGGATGTGACGACAGCTGAATTATTCATTCATCTATAAATTTTGGTATTCTGGATGTCCAGCGGTTCTGGGAGAAAACAGTGATGCAAACTGGACATCAGACCTGAAGAACACCAAAGCCACAAGTGGTTGTGCATGGCGTGTCTTATGAAAATCCTCTAAGAAAAACTTGCATTGGCCGATTCATGATGGAATCAGGGTTTATCGCTTTGTACAAAGCAATGAGAAGTTGAGTAACTTCATGACCTCTTAGAGGATGTCCCTTATCGGGAGTATCTCGTGCCTTCGTCAGTTATACAATGTAAGGGCAAGGATGACGGTGTCTGGACATATCTGTCGCAGATAGAAAACTGTATGGTAGTTGATCTAGTGACACATCCTTGATTACTAATGTCATACCCCATTTTAACCAGAGTCAAAATGGAATACGACATATGGGTGAATCTTAAATTTTGGTTTAAGGAGTCGTCACCTAATTATTTTAAAGATGAATTAGGACATCTACTTAGCAAAATTTGCTAAAAATAACTCCAACTAATGGTCTGCAAATATTTAATGAGATTCTAGGTAAGAATTCTCTATTATCCTAAAGGGAAGGGGTTAGACATCCTTTATGATCCGCTAACTTGCGGTTATCCGATCAAACTTAGGTTTAAAAATGTATTTTAAAAGCATAAAGTTAGGAAAAGATGTTACAAATATTTATTTGAAGTATGTATATATCTTAGTAAATTTGCATGAGATTTATTTTTTAAAAATATGAAAAATAGTTTGTTTGAAAATTATATGTTGTATATAAAATTAAAATTTTATGAAAATATGCACTTGTACGACATTATTAAAAATGCATGTTTTAGAGATATGAAAAATAAAATTCCGTTTTAAGCTACCCTCCCCTTTAATCTATTTGTCTTAAGTCTATCTATTATACACATTTCAATATTTATGCAAGATCACATATTTAAATTTACAACAAAAGAAATAAAGACGGAATAAAAGAGTAAAGATAAAAGAGTGACATAGGGCATATGACATTGTCATTCGGCCCATTTGGTTTTGGAATTCCGAAGTCGGGGAATGCAAAGGACATGAATGCGGATCTTTGTTTTGTCGTGGTTGCATTGAGTCTCGTAATGAGACTCTTCATTTACTCCGATGCATTTCAGGTAAAACAAAGAAAGAAAAGGATTAGTATAAGCGCAAACCGTGTACAATAATGTAAATAAATAAGGTATTCATGTAAACTTAAACACATATAATGACACTTTAAAATATCATGAGTTTACAAACCACGCGTCATCATGCACGTCCATTGTTGAATTAAAGCAAACAAGGATATTATTCCTTTAATCAACATAAAACTGTATTAGGATCTATATAGAACATTCTAAGAGTTCGATTAAGTTAGTTTTAGCTAGTTACAAGTTTTATAACCTCAAGTGCTTATACATGATTAATAAAACCTTAAAATCAATAGAAAAGTAGCGAAAAGTAGCCAAAACCAGCATAAAAAATGGCCAAAAAACATTTCGAAAATTGGCCAAAATCAGTCCGAACACAGTTAATAAACCAGTAATAACAGGGTCCAAAAATAAGTTCGAGAATTGGTCGAAATCAGCCCAACAGAAAAACAGTCGAAATCAGTAGCTGAAATGACCAAAATCAGTCGAGAAAACATAGCTAAAATCAGTAGCGAAATGCCCCCCATAAACCAATCCAATAGACAGTAATATCAGCCCGACGATAATGATATTAGTTTGACAAGTAAAATCAGCTCGACAAGTGTTTCAATTCCTTTTAGGCCTCAAACTAGTGTTAGAGGATGTAATAATATAATAGTGCATGGATTATCTAAACACAATCTATAAGGAACTTACACATACTTTCTATAAACTAGATAACATACCCTTTAATCTAATAATACAGTCATATAAACAACCTGTCACGACCCGATCCCGGGCCCGTGACTGGTGCCTTATCCGGGAACCCAAGTAGATATACATCAGAGTAACCAGCGGAATATAAAAACAAAGACATGAAGCAATAAAGAGTAAGAACAGTCTAACCAAGAAAAAGTCGCCTTTCGACATGTATATATATACCAAAACTTGAACAGTTACATCTTTTACAACCACCCTTGCCAGTGATACTCTGCACCTCAGAATTTTTATAACAACTATGACGGACAGGCCCGCCATACCCCAGATGTACAAGTACCTACAATCTCGTGGAATCATACAAAAGATAAGCCTCGGAGAAACGGAGCTTCCAAAACGTGACTGTGATCCTATGGCGAGGATCAACGATCGATGTACCTCTACTGCGGCGTGAACGCGGCCGAGAAGTCGATCTACCAGTGCAGTATGTGGCGAAAATCTGTAAGTGAAATCATAATAGTCTATATAAAACATGAGACATATATGATAACCGATTTACGATATACAATATGTAAGCGATATGTCAAGTCGTGGACTCACGCCTCAAAGTCATCACTCAAATATAACCGTGGGTCGTACCACAATATCAATCATGCGGTGGAATTCCTTCCTCACCGGCGATCCATGATATAAAACACCAAGGAATACACATGAACACGGGTCCCACCGTGTCATAATAAAACCGTCTGGGGTAAGTCTGAAGGCATAGCCGACTACTAGAACCCACCGTACCAACAATGCTATAAAGCGTATCACGAGGTCTTTCTACACCGAATGATCGGTGAGCCACTCGCCTTGATATCATTGTGCGCGTCTAATCTGGAACTCCTGCGATTCTGCGCATAGGCCCGCGTAGGTATTCCTCGCATCGCAGGCGGCTAACCCTCGGCAACATCACGGACTCCGCAATCCGCATGGCCATGGACGCGTGAGGTATTCCTCGCGTCGGCGTAACACCCGGCGGTTCTGGAACTCCGCGACTCGCGATAGGTCCGTGGACCCGCATGAGGTATTCCTCGCATCGGGGGGCAGCTAACCCCCGACATCATAACAAGTCAGGGGGGTAAGTGATATAATACCAGCACAACGGGTTTATCGTTAAACAACATAAGCACAACAAGAAAAAACCCCTTACACAACGTCACAAGACACTAACACATGTAGCATCATAACATGTTCACTTTATCAAACCAACAAGAAAGTATTACAAGGCTATCACAAAACATAGGCAAGTTACTCAAACAAGGTACTTTCGTTTCATGTCAACAAATCCGGGCTTTAACCCCAAGGTACTACATACTTTAACTCTTTAAAAAGATCCATTTCTTTCACAAAAGTCACACGATACCCATAGTATCAGAATAGAGTAACTATCTTTTAAAGTAAACCAAAACAATTTCCATACCTTCTTTTTAAATCCACTTAAGACAAAAGCATGCCTTCTTTTTCTTTTTTTAAACAAAAAACACTTCAAATCTTCAAGTCTCTCTTTTTTATAAAACAAGTCCCTTACTTTGGAATTTTTAAGAAATCAAAACTTGTTTTTTTAATGATCTTATTAAAGCAGCTATGATCTAGGAAATGTAATACAATTTTGTCTTATCTTAGCTTCTATGCAGATGGAAGATTCTACTTGTTTTAAGTTAATTATTAGTCATTATATTTTCCTTTATTAACGATGCAATGGCTTGTTCGATACTCATTCCCATTTCCGAAATCAATATAACATTATTATTAAAAACCAAGTACTCGTTACTCACGAATGAGGTTTCACAACTTTCCACACAATTCAAGTTCTTCACATATCAAATCAAGTCAAATATAAGTCAAGTCTCTTATCTTTTTTAAAAAAAATCAATAAACCATTCTTTTACCTACATAAAGTTGTTATAATTAACTTCCCATAAAGCCATTATAACACTTTATGTTTTAAACCAACTTAATTCGTTTAGCACACGTACGTCTCTGCGTCTTACATAGTTTACAACAATCATGCTAGAAAGGATAGGAAGAGGTTCATACCTCGCGATGATTATCGACAATTAGCAAAGCGCTCCAAAGTACTATAACGCGCTAGCCCTTTTCCACCCTTCAAGTAGAATACACTACTCGTAGTACTTCCACCTATAATGGCCATGAAACGTCTATTAACCTCTAGATCTCTTCGTAGGATATTTCTAAGAACAAGGTTCCATATCCTACGGAAAATTCAAGAAGACCTCCCGCTTCTACTCAATTTTCCACCTTTTTCAAGGCCTGATAACCGTAATTAACATACTATAATTAAGGTGCCATAATTCCGAATTTTAAAGAAGGGGATCACACGCCCAAACGGAACGCGATTAACAATCTTCCCCTTAACAACAACAATAATTAAAGAAGGGGATCACACGCCCAAGCTAACGCGATTAACAATCTTCCCTTAACAACAATAATTAAAGAAGGGGATCACACGCCCAAACGGAACGCGATTAACAATCTTCCCCTTAACAACAACAATAATTAAAGAAGGGGATCACACGCCCAAACGGAACACGATTAACAATCTTCCCCTTAATAACAATGTAAATACAGTCCAAAGTAAATACAGTCCTTACGTTGGGGTCCTTGGCCAAATTTTAAAATTTTACTTATCCAATTACTTCATTAGTCCTTCAACTTATATTCCAATATTTATATAAGTTATAGTTTATTTGTTGTTAACTTCTTAGCAAGTAATGGATACATTTTTACCATTTTAATGGCTAATATGCCAATTCTCCTTTTGTTACACCCCGTAGTTCCAGAGTATGTATACGAGGACGTACGTTCGAGAATACGACATTTAAATTGGAAAGGAAGAAAGATGTGATTTTTCGACGGAAAAGTTTCCGGATTTTGTGAAGGAAAAATGTTCGTTAAAGGGAATTGGATTCCCAGATTTGGTATTCGGAATTTTTGGAATATTTAAGAATTATGGAATTTTATTTCCGGAATTGGTCACGTGGGGCCCACGGGAGGAAATTTACGGTTTTGTGGGGCCCACTTTATTTTCGGATTTACGGATATTTTCGAAAGATGAAATATTTTGGACGAGTAGGGGGGCGACACATGTCACCCCCGTGTGGCCATGTTGGCCGAATTGGAGAAGGACAAGTGGGACGTTTTTAGGTGGACAAGTGGCCCATTTTTGTGGTGGCCACTTGTCCCATTTTTGTGGTGAACAAATGGTTGGCCAACTACCCACACACATGTACCCAATTTTCACCATCCACTTGCCTAGATCTTGGCCATTGATTTCCCTATAAATACCCCTTGTGTGCAAGACTTTATTTCATCCACATTAGAAAGTTTCCAAGGCAAAAATTCCCCTCCCTCCCTTAGTGAGTTCTCGTCCAAACACCCCCCCACCTTGAGTAGAATTCTTCAAGTATTGTTGTTATTCCAAATAATTTAGCCTAAATCCCTTGTGGTATTCCAAAGAAATCCCAACATAAGAGCCCGGAAATACTACTTTATTCCAATAGTCGTAAACCGAAGCCCTAGAAAAATCTTCATAGCTTAGATGAAGTGTTAAGAGAAGTTGTTTAGAAACTTCTAAGGGTTGCTTGGAGCGGGTTGGAGCGTAAGGATTTGGAGCTAAACGTTGCTCAGGATCGACTTATAATCTTGGATAAATTTGGGCTTATCGAGGTAATGATCTTTATCCCCCTATTGTAATTGGAAATTACATGTTGTAATGTATAGTTGAGTATACTATATGTAGAATGAATATGGATAAGAATTGAACTGTATTTACATAGAATTTGTATTCTGATGGTGGTAGTATTATTGTGGAGTAGAATTGTACACGTCAGGTTAGGCGTGTAACCCCGGGATTGTTGGTTTGGTAGCAGCCTCGTTAGAGAAGGAGATTTATGTGGTTGCGGGGAGGGAGGTCTTGCCAAATTTTCCGTAAAATAAGGAATCTTGTATCTAGAATTATTCTATGAATAGATCTAGAGGTTGATAGACGTTTTGTGGCCTTTATAGGTTGAAGTACTACGAGTAGCGTATTCTACTTGAAGGGTGGAAAAGGCGAGCAAGGTTATAGTACGGTGGAGCGTTTTGCTAATTGTCGATAATCGTCGCGAGGTATGTGAACCTCTTCCTATCCTTTCTAGCATGATATTTGTGAAATATATTTAGTGCGGTAGACGCACGTGTGTTTAAAGGAATTTGATTTTCCTTTTGTGTCCTTGACTTGATTCCAAAGTTAAGTGACTTGTTATGAAATATTAAGGACTTGAATTATGTTAAAAAGTTGTAAAACCTCACTCATGAGTAATGGGTGTGTGGTCTTTTAAAGAATAAAGTTATCTGGATTTCGAAAATAAGAATGGTTTTATCATTGGATTTAAAATGATAACTTGACTTATAAACAACTTGATTTTGGGAAAGGAGAAGTAACTTGATTTAAAGGTATAGGTTACTTGTTTTTAAAAGAGTGAGACACTTGGTTTAAAAAGTATATTGCTACTTGGCTTTTAAAGGAAAAAGTGCCTTGGTTTTAAAAAGGAAGGCATACTTTTGTCTTAAGGCTGGTTTAAAAAGAAGGTATGGAAATTGTTTTGGTTTTACTTTGATCTCTTTTGACTTGAGTTTTAAAAAAATAAGAATCTTGAAGTATTTCAAAAGAGTTATGAATCATTTTTGAAAGAAAAGAAATACTTGGTTTTAAAAGCTTAAGTGTTATACTAGCTTTATGGGAAGTTAGGTATAACGACTTAAGGAAGATAGAAGGAACGGTTTACTTATTTGTTTATGAAAGTCTTGTATTGATTTCTGGAAAGTGTAGTAAGATGGTTTGATAAGTAAACATGTTATGATGCTACATGTGTTAGTGTCTTGTGATGTTGTGTAAGGGGGTTATTCTTATTGTGCTTACGTTGTTAAACGTTAAGCCCGTTGTACTGTTATTATATCACATACCCCCCTGACTTGTTAAGATGCCGAGGACTTGCCACCCTCGATGCGAGGAATACCTCATGCGATGCGTGACTATGATTCGAGAATACCTCATGCGATGCGTGTGACCGTGCGAGTGCGGGAGTTCGGGATGATCACTCGGTGTGTTACGATCGAGGTATACCTCATGCGATCCGTGTGACTATGATTCGAGGAATACCTCATGCGATGCGTGTGACTATGCGGTGCGGGAGTCGAGAGGATGCCGGGTTAGCTGCCCCGTCGAGAATACCTCATGCGGGTGCAGTGTGACCTATGCGGTGCGGGAGTTCCAGGATTAGGCACGCATAATGATACTATGGGCGATTGGCCTTGCTTCGATCATTAGCGGCCTAGAAAAGACCAGTTACGTTATATATATTTTGCTCTTGTTTATGTTGTGGCACTATGTGCAGTTAAATTGGTTGTTAAATGCGTATTTGTAATTGGTTTTAAAATGTTATGATTTGATTTGATGCTACTGATTTCACATACTTGTACTGTTATGACCTCGCCCGGAGGCTGCGTTCATCTGCGCGGTAGAGTACACCGATCGTCGATCCTCGCTCTTAGGATCACGATTCAGCGTTTTGGAAGCTCGTTTCTCGGAGCTTATCTTTCGTATAGTCCTGTCGTTGTAGTACTTACATTCAGGGTATGGCGGCCCCGTCCGTCATTGTTGTTATAACATTCGTAGAAGTGCATGTAATCTTGTTGTGGCGAGTTTGTAAAGGGATGTAGAATTGGGTTCAAGTTTTATTTATATATTCAGAAAGGTAACCGTTTTGGTTAGCCTGATTTCTTATTTCATTATTGTATATCTTGTTTCATGTGTATGTTTTCATTTTCGCTGATTTTCTCTGATGTTGTATCACTAGGGTGCCCGGGGTAAGGCACCATTCGCGGGCCCGGGGTCGGGTCGTGACAAAAGTGGTATCAGAGCAGTTAATCCTCGGAAAGTGTCTACAGACCGTATCTAGTAGAGTCTTGATTATCGGTGTGTTGTGCACCACACCTATAATCGAGAGGCTGCAGATATTTAGGATTGGTTTCATTCTTCTCACTCGAGATCGTGCCTTAGAGCCGTGTTATAAGTTGGACTCCTCGACGTATTCTTTTCACCCGTTATGCCTCACGCGAAGACAACGAGCCCGAGAAGGCAAGCGGCGAGGAGGCTGCGAGTAGATCTGAGAAGGTTACGAGGCAGGCGGTCATTATCCGAGCAGTGCTTCATTCGGGAGTTCTGCGACGCCGCTAGCCCCGTGAGAGTTTAGAGCGAGCGGTAGCCACGAGACCACGATACTGAGCCTCTAGTCCCGGCGAGAACAAAGGATATGAGTTACAAGGAGATGGCCCGATTACTAGCTAGTCGGTGGTGGGAATGAGGAGGCGGAGCCGGTGGTGGTTCCGGCGATGCGATAGTTCACCCTAGATCCTATAGTTTTGAGACTTGGGACTTCTTGAGTTGCGATCCACGAGTCCTATGGATGGAGCGAAGAAGATCATCGGGAGTTATTCGACGATCGCGGATTATGAAAGTGATCAAGACCTCAAAGGCATTTCTTACACACTTCTTGCCTCGCGGATGAGGAGCTTCGGGCGAGATAGATTTATGATGTTGAGCGAAGCAGGCGGGCCGGTTGGGAATCTGATATAGAGTTTGACTTATTGGCTCGTTATGTCCGCGTTAGTGGCGGACATGGAGGATAGAGTGCACCGATATGTCACGAGACATGACGATTATCTAGCAGAAGTTGTACAAGAGTAGCTCTTGATCGGACATGGACATTGCCGCATCTGAGATTACGCAGTGATCGAGGAACGTAGAGATCGGCGGATTAACCAAGATCAGCGAAGAGGCGAGCAGTGGTCTTTTGGTAACTTTCGAGGCGGACCTTCCGGCCAGATGGTTATGCGCCTCCGCCAAGATCTGAGTGGTCCTCCACGGACTTCAGGACGTTCGGTGTATTTAGGAGTTGGTGAACTCGGGGTTTAGTTCCGATTTGCTTAGGTTCTAGTCAGCCAGATTCAGTTTTCCCTCAGTGTTCACGATATAACAGGCGTCATCCCGGGGAATGTCGTCTTTTTGCTAGTGCTTGTTTTACCTGCGGCCGTCAGGGCCATGTGAGGAGAGGATGTCCTAGTAGGAGGGATGCAAGTAGGAGGACTCAGCCTACCAAGTCAGTTGCGGATTCAGTGGGTCGGAGAGGAAGGGGTGTTAGCCAGAGGAGGCCGCCCCCACCTCGGTATGGCCGTTGTGGTAGGTGTTCTTATGGGGAGTGTCGTACTACTTAGATAGCTTGTTAGGCTTGCGGCCAACAGGGCCATTTTGCGAGAAATTGTCCGAACAGAGGTGGCGCGGATGTTACGACTCAGCCTTCGGGATCAGTGGCTGGTTCATCACCGTCTGTAGTTATGCGCCCAGCAGAAAGATCGATTAGGCGACAAAGGGAAAGTGAAGCGATGAGTTACAGAGATATCTTGACCGCCAGAAGCGGTCTAAGTCATTATGGTGGATACATGTGGAGTGCTATGTACGGATAACATTGTGTTAGGCGTGGATTAGGAAACATGGGTAGTTGAAAGGGTAAGTCTGGGGACGAAAAAATGGGGAGCCTTAGAATTTATAACAGTTGGGACCTTGGATGCAAGGCCGTCTTGAGTGGATGATTTTACGGTTGGTCTTTGTCGAAGTACTTGGTATGCGTGATATATATTGTGGGATAATTCCATGGGTAGTGTGAGATGGAATTGGTAGCTTTCATGATGTGAATTGGTAAGATTGTTCCGGATCGGGGAACGAGAGTTTAGTACGAAGTGGGTCGGGTTGAGGCCATACCATGAGTTAACATGGCCGGAATGTGGTAAGTCGATTGAGGTGGTCCCGCTAGATGATAGGGTCACGAGGGTGTTAAGCCCAAGTTAGGTAACCATCGTACGAATTCGTGGATGCGTTTGATCAGTAGTAGGGCCGATGGGGTCAGCCCATCTTGTCTTTTAGTCAGGACTGTTTACTCGGCGGAAGGTTATGCGAGATGTTGTACATCAGGAAGGTTGTAAGGCTGCACGGAGTTCCTACTTTTATCTTATGGCAGGCAATGGAGCCCAGTTTATGGCTATTTCTTTTTCGGGAGGTCTTACCATGCGGGGTTAGGAACTCAGGTGAGTCTCAGTATTGCATTCACCCTCGGGCCGACGGACGAACAGCGCATTTTATCCAGATATTTGAGGATAGGTTACGGGCCGGTGTTTTGATTTTAGGGGTAGCTGTGAGGATTATTTGCCTCTTGTTGAGTGAGTATTATATAGCTACCATTTCAGTATTCGGATGGTGCCTTATGAAGCCTTGTATGGGCGGGAGTGTAGGTTGCCGGTCGATTGGTTCGATGTTGGCAAGGTTCAGATAGTTGGTCCCTACTTGATTCAGCAGGATGTGGGTAAGGTGAAGCTTATCCAGAAAAGGTTTTTAGCAGCTCAGAGTCAACAGGAGTCGTGCGGGTATCGGCATCGACACTTGGAGTTCAGGTTGACGGTGGGTCATCTTGAAGGTACCACCCCGAAAAGGGTGTGACGAGATTTGGAAGCGGGAAACTTAGCGAGGTACTTTGGGCATTTTGGATCGTTGTAGAATAGGCGGGTTGCCTATAAGATAGCACTGCCGTCCGACTTAGGAGACAGTACGTCCGGTCTCCCAGGTTGCTATGTTTCGAAAGAGTATCGGAGATCCATCCAGAGTGTTCCCAGTTAATGATGACCAAGTTAGAGATAGTAACCCCGAGATTTTGGAAACTGAAGCAATGACAGAAATGTGGTACGTATAGTAGGAAGAGTTCGAGTGTACGAGGAAGGTACGACGAGTAAGAAAAGAGGCTAAGATGTGAAGAAAGTATCCTTTAGACCATGGGTGGAGCTAATGGATGTTGTCGTCTTGTATGTACGGAATGCAAATAACGTCTTGTATAGACGTTGTCGTCTTGTATGGACGGAATGAAAATGACTACTTGTATGGACGTTGTCGTCTTGTATGGATGAAATGCAAATGACACCTTGTATGGGCGTTACCGTCGGGTATGGACAGAAATGCAAATGACGTCTTGTATGGGCGTTACCGTCTTGTATGAACGAAAATGCAAATGACGTCTTGTATGGACATAATGCAAATGGCGTCTTGTATGGACGTTGTCATCTTGTATGGACGAAATGCAAATAACGCTTGTATGGGCGTTACTGTCTTGTATGGAAGGAAATGCAAATGATATCTTGTATGGATGTTGCCGTCTTGTATGGACGGAAATGCAAATGACGCCTTGTATGGGCGTTCCGTCTTGTATGAACAGAAATGCAAATGACGCCTTGTATGGGAGTTACCGTTGTTACACCCCGTAATTGCAGGACATGTTTTAAGAACGTAAATAAGAACTCACAAGTGTTAGGATTTGAGACTTGTAAATTTATCGGAATTATGAAATTGTCGGAAAACGTTAGTGTTGTGACGAATGGGAGGGCGACACGTGTCACCCCCCTTATGTGATGCCTTGGTCGAAATATGCAAGGGCAAGAGGGTCATTGGACCTTAGTCTTGCAACATGTGTAGCATGAGAAAGTTGACTAGTCAAAAGGTCAATAAGTCTTGATCTTTTGTAAGACCACATCCAAGCCTCACATTTGTAATTATCTTGACCATCCAATTCCCTATTTAATACTAGTAGCAAGAGATGTCTTAACACTTAGAAAATTTTACACAAAATTTGGATGAACATAGGGCAAGCTCACGGGTTCACTAAGAAAAAGAAAGAAAAATTTTCGTTTCTTGTCCATTTGATTCCACACTTTAAACCAAGGTTCTTGAGGGTAGTGTAAGCATATCTCAATAGAAAAATCTTGGAAAAAGATTGTTTTCGGGTTAGTCGCAAACGAAAACCTAAAGGGTCTTTCTAGGTTTTGCTTGGAGTTTTGAAGGATAATTGTTGGTATTGTTCTAAGGGTCTCAACAAGCGGATTGAGGTGTCTTGGAGGCTCTAAACTACTAAGGAGCGACTTCGGATTGGAGTTGGATTAAGAATCGTTGAGGTATAATCTTGTTCTTTGAAAGTATTACAAGATTACTTATATTGTTGTTGTTAGCTTTGTATGTTGCGAGCATGAAATTGTTATATTGAAGTTATAAAGATTATGGATTGATTATAGTCTTGGAAATCCGAAATGTAATGTAATCCATTACTAAGTTGAATTACAATTTAATCGTTGTTAGAATCGTCGCATGTTATTGACTTGAAGATTATGGTAGTTATAACCAAATGCGACTTGAAATCATTTTATGCTACCAATTTGGATTGAAATGGAAATTTGATAGAATTGGTATTGTTGAACTCAAGATAGCCGATTTTGGACTACCTTCTATATAATTGTGAGCCAATTGGGGCTGTTTAGTTAGTCATTTGCATTGGACTACCTTCTATATATTTGTGAGCCAATTGGGGCTGTTTAGTTAGTCATTTGCATCGGACTACCTTTTATATATTTGTGAGCCAATTGGGGCTGTTTAGTTAGTCATTTGCATTGGACTACCTTCTATATATTTGTGAGCCAATTGGGGCTGTTTAGTTATTAATTTGTATTGGATTACCTTCTTTTTAATTGTGAGCCAATTGGGGTTGTTTGGTTATTGTATTTTCGGCCTTGAAAGAGGTGACAAAGTGAGTAAATACAAAGGAGGTGCTGTCCGATTTTCCGTAGGATTTAGAGACTTAACACTTATAATATTCTACGATTGAAGTAAGGCTTTAATAGACGCATCGTGAATATTATAGGTTGACGTACTACGGGCGGGACTTTGTACTTGGCAAGTGGTTTGACCCGACAAGGTATGTAGAACTTTTCCTATCCTTTGAGCATGACTAGTTTCACGTATATAGTACGGTAGACGTACAAGACTTTGACATTCTTTACTTGTTTTACGAAATTCCAAGTCGGGTGAGTTAGGAGATTTAACTCACTTCTTTGAGAATATTAAAGATGTCTTAAGTCTTGTTAAAGATAAGGGACTTGAAGAATTTTGAAGTATGTAATACTTGTGTCGTTTTAAACGTATAAGTCCCTTGGATAGGAAATTGTACATGACTAAGGTATAAAGTGAATATAACGACTTTATGGGGAGTTGGTTATATTGACTTTATGGAAAGATAAATGACTTGATTTAATGGAAGGCAATTCGATTTTAAGGCATCAATTGCCTAAGGTTTTATAAGATACGAGTCACTTGATTTAGAAGCCGTATTTTATTTCTAAAAGTATTGTGACTTGTCTTGAAAAGAAATTGTCACTTGATACTACGGCTATTAGTATCTTGGAAGTTTTATAATGAAATGAGTCATTTTTTTTAAAGAATAGAAGTACGTAGTACTTTGGGTTAAATTCCCGGATTTTCATAAAGACATGTTAGTGTCGTAAGTAAACTAAAATGAGAGTGTATATGAACAAGAATAGTAAGAAGTTAGGGGATTTCTTAACTTGCTTATATATTGTATGATAAGCCGATAGAGCTTATGTTATGTGTGATAGCGGTTGGGCTAGTGATATATTATTCGTTCTTGAAGTCATTCCGGGATTGTGGCATTGTATATTTAGTGGATGTGCTAACCACGATGCGAGGAATACCTCATGCGAGTCCGTAAGGGCTTATGCGGGTGAAATAGTCCCATGCGGGCGGGTCCAGCCTATGCGAGGAATACCTCATGCGAGTCCGTAAGGGCTTATGCGGGTGAAATACTCCCATGCGAGGAATACCTCACGCAGGTCCACTGGACCTATGGGGGTGAAATAGTCCCAGGAGTAGGATTCCAATCCTATTTTTCGTTGTAAGTATACACCTATTTATACTCTCATTGTTAGTAAGGCCCGAGTCTTCGTAATCTGTTAGCATACATGTCTCCGGCTTTCTTTTAAACTTATTGTAATTACAGTACTTTCAGTTTTTCATACTTAGTACATATTGTGTACTGACCCCCTTCCTCGGGGGCTGCGTTCATCTGCGAGAAAGGGTAGCGAGTTGCGGATCCACACTCTTAGGATCACTTATCGGGCGTCTAAGCTCCATTCTCCGGAGGCTTGTCTTTCTTTAGTGCTGATATTTCACGATGTTGTAGATTATGTACATTCGGGGTATGGCGGGCCTGTCCGCCACGCTTGTTATTCCTAAGTGCGTATTCACATATGTGGTTGGTGTAAGCGAGTTGTAAAGTTGTACTTTTGACTTTGTTTATATTATGGAAGCGGCTGACGGCTAGCTTGTGTTGTTATATTGTTTACACTGTGTTTATGTTGTGTATGTTCATTGCTATTCTCTGTTGTATACAGGCAGGGTGCCTGGTAGGGCACGATCGCGGCCTGGTCGGTCGTGACAAAAGTGGTATCGAGCGATTAGTCCTCGGAAAGTGTCTGAGACCGTATACAGTAGAGTCTTCATTATCGGTGTGTTGTGCACCACATCTATAATCAAGAGGCTGCAGGACATTTAGGATTAGTTTCCATTCTTCTCTCTCTGAGATCGTGCATTAGAGCTGTCTTATTAGGTTGGATCCTCTCTGACCTTTTCTTATGAAACAACTATGCCTCGCGAAAGCGACGAGCCCGAGAAGGGCAAAGCGGCGGAGGCGCTAGCGGTACTCGAAGGTTACGGGCTCGAGCACGACTATGCACGAGGTAGTAAGCGGTCGGCGAGTTCACCACGCTGCGATTTTAGAAGGCGAGGCGGCGGTAGCTCGAAGGTTCCGTGCGGACCTCGATTCCCGGCCAGTGCGAGTATAGAGACTACGGGAAGCGGTCGGTTATTGACCAGATATAGTAGCGGCGGCGTAAGCGAGCGGCAAGCTACTGAGCCGAAGCGGTTTGCGGATTAGGGATTTTACGGGATGTCATCCACGAGTTTTATGGTTCGAGTGCGATGAGGATCCGGGGAGTTCATTCGGCGACTACTGGACCATGCGAGTTCTTAGGGCTTGAGACAGTGCATTACACTAGCCTCCTACCGGTTGCGCGATATTGCGCTGAGCTGGTTTGAGTCGTGGTTGCTTTCGAGAGGTGATGATGCTCTTCCGGTGTTTGGGAGGAGTTTCTGAGGCTTTCATGGATCACTTTTGCCTCCCGAGATGAGAGAGCCGGGTACGATTCTTGACCTTGAGGCGAGCAGGAGGGCGTAGGGAATACTGACTGAGTTTGACTCTTGGCGGCGAGCACGCATACTATTGTAGCTAGCATGGCGGATAGAGTTCATCGTTATGTGATGGGGCTAGCCGTCATATGATTACATCATGCTTGGGGTGGCTCTTGACCGGTATGGATATTGCTAGGATGCGAGCCTATGCGAGGATAGAGGATAGAGAGAGGAGGACCAGTTAGCGCGAGCCCGGCCAGAGGCGAGACATCGAGGTCTCGAGGCGATTATCGAGCGGGCGGCCTCGGTGAACTAGGTCCACTTTCCGGCCCGGACAGAGTGCTCCGTCCACGGTTTTACGGCGGGAGGTCCGATCAGCGAGGTTAGTCGAGGCGGGTCGAGCTCAGTGTCTTGGGGTTTGAGGCGAGAGATCTCGCCGATCGAGACCACCACATCTCGGTGTGCTCGATGCGGTAGATCTCACCTGGCGAGTGTCGTGTTCTGCAGGAGGTTGTTACTCTTGTGGCGGTGGGCCATTTGAAGAGGATTGTCCGTCTAGAAGCGGCATGGGTGATGCAGGCCACGGTAAGCGGGATCGATTGCTAGGTCTTCTCCTTACGTGGTTATGCACCGGGCGTGGTACTCGCGGACAGCGGGCGCGGTAGAGGTCGTGGTGGTGGTTCGATTAGCGGTCCCGAACCGCATATATTCTCTAGCCGGCCGCCCGAGATTAGGAGAGGCTTCCACGGCGTCGTCACAGTACATTCGCGATTTGGTGTGATGTTTATGCTTTGATAGATCCAGTTCTACCTTGTCCTATGTGTCCCCTCTTATGCGGGTAGAATCGGGATAGGCGGTGTCGATAGAGCCGTTTGAGGTAGCTACGCCGATGGGTGATTCGGTGTTAGGCGGCGGGTGTATAGAGGTTGTCGGTATTTATTCTGATCGTCGGACCTTGCAGACTTGATAGAGCCGGAGATGACGATTTTGATGTCATTATGGGTATGTGGTTGGCTTCTTGTTATGCCAACGTTGATTGTAGAGACAGTTGGTTCGGTTCCGGTTTCTGGCGAGCGATTATCGAGTGGAGAGCAACGGCGTCGCCAGGGTAGGTTTATTTCTTACCTCAAGGCTAGGAAGATGGTGCGAGAAAGGGTACATCTATCATCCGGTTGGGTATTCGTCTGGTGAGGTGCGATTCTTGACGATACCGGTGGTTAGGAATTTCGGATGTGTTCCCGGATGATCTTGGGTATCCTCACGAGAGGAGATCGAGTTTTGTATTGACACGCGTTGCGGACACTCGACCTATTTCGATTCCGCCATACGAGGATGGCACTCTTGAGTTGAAGGAGTGAAAGACCGGTGAAAGATTTCTTTGGAGAAAGGCTTTATCGGGCCTAGTGTATCTCCCAGGGAGCGGTGTTGTTTGTGAAGAAGAAGGATGGGGCAGCTGCGTATGTGTGTTGACTACAAACAGTGAATAAGGTAACCATTAAGAATAGGTACCCTCCCGGGATTGATGATTTGTTTGACGATTTGCGAGTGCGAGGTGTTTCTCAAAGATAGACTGCGATGCAGTTATCATCGAGTTCGAGTTCGAGGCGAGACATCCCAAAGCGCATTCGGGACCCGGTATGGGCACTATGAGTTGAGTTATGTCTTTCGGTTTGACCAACGCTCGTAGTATTTATGGATTTGATGAACCGGGTGTTCAAGCCTTTTTGGATACATTTGTGATTGTATTCATTGATGACATCTGGTGTATTCACGGACGAGCAGGAGCATCACAGATCACGAGGTTGTACCAGGATTCTCGGGCCGGCGATTGTCGCCAAGTTCTCCAGTGTGAGTTTTGGTTGGCCTCGATGGCATTCTGGGGCATATTATTGGTGGCGGTGTTCGCGTGGATCGGCAAAGGTGAGGCGATCAAGTCTTGGCGAGGCCTACTACTCCGGCCGAGTGCGCGATTTCTTAGGACTAGCGGGTTATTATCGTAGGTTTGTGGGCGGTTTGCTTCGATTTCGGCCGTTGACTAGGTGACTCGAGAAAGCGGCCAAGTTCCGATGGGCGAGGCTTGCGAGAAGGGTTTCGATTGTTGAAGGAAAGGTTGACTACAACCCCGGTTCTTACTCTTCACGAGGGTTAGGCAGTGCGTGATCTATTGTGATGCCTCGGGTATCGGGCTAGGGTGTGTTTTGATGCGGCCGCGGCAAGGTTATAGCCTATGCTTCGGCGATTCTGGAAGCATGAGAGAATTACCCTACCCATGACTTAGAGTTGGCGCGGTTATACATGCCTTGAAGATTTGGAGACACTATTTATGCAGGGTTCATGTGGATATTTATACAGACCACAAGAGCCTCAGGTATATCTTCGAGGAGGCTGAATTTGAGGCGAGACGGTGGTTGGAGTTGTTGAAAGATTATGATGTTGATATTCTATACCATCGGGAAGGCCAGCGTAATTCTTGATGCCTTGAGTCGTAGATCGATGGGAGCCTATCGGAGTGCGGCCGGAGAAAGCAGGACATGGTCGTCGAGATCCACCGATTAGCGAGCCTTGGGGTTCGATTGATCGATCTGAAGCGATAGTAGATGCGGGTTCGTGAGGTTGCCGAGTATTCCATCGTTGATGAGGTGAAGAAGCGGCGATTTGAGGACCCGGTGTTGATGCGATACCGTGATGTGGCTCTTGGGAGAGAAGAGTCTATTCAGTGGCGCTGATGAAGTCTTGAGATTTGAGGGCGGTTGTGTGTTCACGATGTATCGAGGACTTGTCGGCAGTGCAGGAGAGCCTGCGGCGCTCGATATTCTATTCATCCGGTCGACCAAGATGTACCATGACCTCGGATGTTTGTATTGGTGGGATGGCACGAAGAGGGGCGTGGCGAGTTTTGTTGCCTGATGTCCTAATTGCGGCCGGTCAGTCGAGCACGAGGCCCGATGGTTTATTGCGATCTATTGAGATTCCGACTTGGAAGTGGGAGATGATCAACATGGACTTTGTTCTGAGGTTACCTCGTACTCGGAGGAAATGCGACTCCATTTGGGTTATTGTTGTGGTGTGAAATCAGCCCATTTCCTTCGATCGGGCGGCGTTTTGGTGAGGACTATGCGGTGTACATCAGAGATAGTGAGGTTGCGGTGTTCGGTGTCGATTATATCGATAGGGAGCCCGGTTCACGGCTAACTGGAGGTCTTTCCAGAAGGGTTTAGGGACACAGGTGAGTCTCGGCCTGACATTTCACCCTCGGGTGGGCGGCGAGGCGCACTATCGAACGCGAGGATATCTGCGAGCTGCGTGATTGATTCGATGGTAGCCGGGAGGATCATTTGCCTCTTGTGGAGTTTGCTTACAACAACGGCTACCATTCCGGATACTGGATGTCGCCATACGAGGCTTTATATGGCGGAAATGCAGTCGCCGATTGGTTGGTTCGGCGTGGGCGAGTGCGATTAGTTGGCGGACTTGGTACAACGGTGTGGATAAGGTGAAGCTTATCCAGAGAGCTATTAGAAGCTCGAGTGGCGAAGTCATATGCGGATAATCGGCGTCGACATTTGGAGTTTCAGGTAGACGATTGGGTCTTCTTGAAGGTGTCACCCATGAAGGGTGTGATGAGATTCGGTAAGAAGGGGAAACTCAGCCCAAGGTACATTGGGCCCTACCAGATCGTCCGTAGAGTGGGCAAGGTTGCCTACGAGTTGGATCTGCCATCGGAGTTAGGCGGTACATCCGGTCTTCCATGTTTCTATGTTGAGGAAGTGTATCGGTGATCCAGCGAGAGTTTTTCCTACTAGTGAGGTCCAGGTGGCAGAGGGGTTATCGTATGAGGAGAGTCCCATAGCGATACTCGATCGCCAGGTCAGGCGACTGCGGACCAAGGATGTAGCTTCCGTCAAAGTCCTGTGGAGAAATGATAACCGGGAGGAGATGACTTGGGAAGCGGAGGAGGACATGTTGAGGAGGTATCCTCACTTATTTCCTATACCTTCAGGTATTTCATTTTGCCCTTACTTGTCAGGTTAATTGAAGTGTTACTTTTGCTTAAATGTTTTTATGTGGCCATGAGTGGCATTTTTGGTATGTCGGGGCTGTGAAAGGAAACTATGTCGCAAATTGTAAGTGTGACTCCGAAAGAACATTCGGGGACGAATGTTTCTAAGGGAAGAATGTTACACCAGTAATTGCAGGACATGTTTTAGAACGTAAATAAGAACTCACAAGTGTTAGGATTTGAGACTTGTAAATTTATCTAATTATGAAATTGTCGGAGCGTTAGTGTTGTGACGAATGGGAGGCGACACGTGTCACCCCCTTATGTGATGTCTTGGTCGAAATATGCAAGAGGCAAGAGGTCATTGGACCTTAGTCTTGCAACATGTGTAGCATGAGAAAGTTGACTAGTCAAAAGGTCAATAAGTCTTGATCTTTTGTAAGACCACATCCAAGCCTCACATTTGTAATTATCTTGACCATCCAATTCCCTATTTAATACTAGTAGCAAGAGATGTCTTAACACTTAGAAAATTTTACACAAAATTTGGATGAACATAGGGCAAGCTCACGGGTTCACTAAGAAAAAGAAAGAAAAATTTTCGTTTCTTGTCCATTTGATTCCACACTTTAAACCAAGGTTCTTGAGGGTAGTGTAAGCATATCTCAATAGAAAAATCTTGGAAAAAGATTGTTTTCGGGTTAGTCGCAAACGAAAACCTAAAGGGTCTTTCTAGGTTTTGCTTGGAGTTTTGAAGGATAATTGTTGGTATTGTTCTAAGGGTCTCAACAAGCGGATTGAGGTGTCTTGGAGAGGCTCTAAACTACTAAGGAGCGACTTCGGATTGGAGTTGGATTAAGAATCGTTGAGGTATAATCTTGTTCTTTGAAAGTATTACAAGATTACTTATATTGTTGTTGTTAGCTTTGTATGTTGCGAGCATGAAATTGTTATATTGAAGTTATAAAGATTATGGATTGATTATAGTCTTGGAAATCGAAATGTAATGTAATCCATTACTAAGTTGAATTACAATTTAATCGTTGTTAGAAGAGTCGCATGTTATTGACGTGAAGATTATGGTAGTTATAACCAAATGCGACTTGATATCATTTTATGCTACCAATTTGGATTGAAATGGAAATTTGATAGAATTGGTATTGTTGAACTCAAGATGGCGATTTTGGACTACCTTACATATAATTGTGAGCCAATTGGGGCTGTTTAGTTAGTCATTTGCATTGGACTACCTTCTATATATTTGTGATCCAATTGGGGCTGTTTAGTTAGTCATTTGCATCGGACTACCTTCTATATATTTTTGAGCCAATTGGGCTGTTTAGTTAGTCATTTGCATTGGACTACCTACATATATTTGTGAGCCAATTGAAATTTGTTTAGTTATTAATTTGTATTGGATTACCTTCTTTTTAATTGTGAGCCAATTGGGGCTGTTTGGTTATTGTATTTTCGGCCTTGAAAGAGGTGGCAAAGTGAGTAAATACAAAGGAGGTGCTGTCCGATTTTCCGTAGGATTTAGAGACTTAACACTTATAATATTCTACGATTGAAGTAAGGCTTTAATAGACGCATCGTGAATATTATAGGTTGACGTACTACGGGCGGGACTTTGTACTTGGCAAGTGGTTTGACAGACAAGGTATGTAGAACTTTTCCTATCCTTTGAGCATGACTAGTTTCACGTATATAGTGCGGTAGGCGTCTGAGACTTTGACATTCTTTACTTGTTTTACGAAATGCCAAGTCGGGTGAGTTAGGAGATTTAACTCACTTCTTTGAGAATATTAAAGATGTCTTAAGTCTTGTTAAAGATAAGGGACTTGAAGAATTTGAAGTATGTAATACTTGTGTCGTTTTAAATGTATAAGTCCCTTGGATAGGAAATTGTACATGACTAAGGTATAAAGTGAATATAACGACTTTATGGGGAGTTGGTTATATTGACTTTATGGAAAGATAAATGACTTGATTTAATGGAAGGCAATTCGATTTTAAGGCATCAATTGCCTAAGGTTTTATAAGATACGAGTCACTTGATTTAGAAGCCATATTTTATTTCTAAAAGTATTGTGACTTGTCTTGAAAAGAAATTGTCACTTGATACTACGGCTATTAGTATCTTGGAAGTTTTATAATGAAATGAGTCATTTTTTTTAAAGAATAGAAGTACGTAGTACTTTGGGTTAAATTCCCGGATTTTCATAAAGACATGTTAGTGCCGTAAGTAAACTAAAATGAGAGTGTATATGAACAAGAATAGTAATAAGTTAGGGGATTTCTTAACTTGCTTATATATTGTATGATAAGCCGATAGAGCTTATGTTATGTGTGATAGCCGGATTTGGGCTAGTGATATATTATTCGTTGCGGGTCATTCCGGGATTGTGGCATTGTATATTTCCGTGGATTTGCTAACCACGATCGAGGAATACCTCGTGCGAGTCCGTAAGGGCTTATGCGGGTGAAATAGTCCCGTGCGGGCGGGTCCGACCTATCACGAGGAATACCTAAATGCGAGTCCGTAAGGGCTTATGCGGGTGAAATGGTCCCATGCGAGGAATACCTCACGCAGGTCCACTGGACCTATGCGGGTGAAATAGTCCCAGGAGTAGGATTCCAATCCTATTTTTCGTTGTAAGTATACACCTATTTATACTCTCATTGTTAGTAAGGCCTTGAAATCTTGTAATCTGTTAGCATACATGTCTCCGCTTTCTTTTAAACTTGTTGTAATTACAGTACTTTCAGTTTTCATACTTAATACATATTGTGTCTTGATCCCCTTCTGGGCTGCGTTAAATGCATGAGAAAGGAGTAGCGAGTTGCGGATCCACACTCTTAGGATCACTTATCGGGCGTCGGAAGCTCCATTCTCGAGGCTTGTCTTTCTTTTAGTACGATCTTTCCACGATGTTGTAGATTATGTACATTCAGGGTATGGCGAGCCTGTCCATACGATTGTTATTCCTAGAGTGCGTATTCACATATGTGGTTGACCGTAAGAACCGAGTTGTAAGTTGTACTTTTGACTTTGTTTATATTATGGAAGCGGCTGATCGGCTAGCTTTGTGTTGTTATATTGTTTACACTGTGTTTATGTTGTGTATATTCATTGCTATTCTACGATGTATGCACGAGCAGGGTGCGGGTAGGGCACGATCGCGGCCGAGTGGTCGTGACAACCGTCTTGTATGGACGGAAATGCAAATGACACCTTGTATGGGAGTTACCGTCTTGTTTGGATGAAATGTAAATGACATCTTGTGTGGATGTTAAAGATGATGATGACGTCATTGTATTGACGTGATGCAGATGAAGTCTTTGTGTTGACGATTTGTAGTGTCATTGTGTCGACGATTTTGATGGTGTCATTGTGTTGACAACTTTGAGGGTGTTATTGTGTTGACGAGTTTTTGGGTATCATTGGGTTGACAATTTTGAGGGCGTGACCGAAACTGATATAGGCCACCTACGTATCCTAGTAAGGGAATCAGGTCATAACGTAGTTCGTTTTAATCCAAAGGGAATTAAGAGGTTTTAGTTGTTGTTGCAAGACAAAATATGGATGAAGCCGTTGCACAGGTGTAATAAAATGACGTTGTTGGGTAGACGTGTTGTAGATATCGTCGTTGCATATACGAAATATAGATAATATCATTGCACAGGCATGACGTCGTTGGGTAGACGTGTTGTAGATATTGTCGTTGCGTAGACGAAATATAGATAACGCTGTTGCACAGGCATAATAAAATGACGTCGTTGGATATACGTGTTGTAGATATCATCATTGCGTAGATGAAATATAGATAATATCGCTTCACAGGCATGACGTCATTGGTTAGGGATATCATTATTGCGTAGATGAAATATAGATAACGCTGTTGCACAAACATAATAAAATGACGTTGTTGGATAGATGTGTTGTAGATATCGTCGTTGCGTAGCCGAAATATAGACATTATTGATAACCTTAATAGGAGAAAACATCATTGTGAGGACATAATAAGAAGACGTCGTTGATAGACGTAATAAGATGATTTCGACCCGGTGGGCTAGGTACTATGATGAAATTACTTGAAGAATATAAACCGCATAAAATAGTTAGAGTCGTAAAGTGATTGAGAAATAAAAAGAGTGTGGCTGTCACGACCCGACCTCGGGCCCGTGACTGGTGCCTTACCCCGGACACCCTTGTGATACAACATCAGAGAAAACCAGCGGAAGTAAACTCATAAACAAGAAACAATATAGAATACGAAACAGGCTAACCCAAAATGGCTACCTTTCCGTAAATATAAATATAACAAAAACTGAACAGTTACATCCTTTACAAACCCAATTTATAACAGGACTACAGGCCTCTAAGAGTTTGCAACAACTATGACGGGACAGGGCCCCTTCATACCCCTGAAGGTACATAATATTTACAACATCAGGGAAAATCGTACCAAAAGACAAGCCTCCGGAGAAATGGATCTTCTGACACCTGATCAATGATCCTAAGGATGAGGATCCACCACCTGCTTACCGCACCGCAACATGAACGGCCAGGAAGGGGGTCGACAATATGTATCAAGTATGTAAAACTGGAAAATACTGTAATAATATCATAAGTCTAAATAAAGCTGGAGACATGGATGATAATCAAATTACAGTGCACTGTGCCTTACTAACAATGAGAGTAACAAGTATAAACTTTACTGCATAAAAATAGGAGGCTCATGATCAAAACAGGGTCACCCGCCCGTAGTATCATTAAGCAATCCTACTCCTGGGACTATTTCACCCGCATAGGTCCTGTGGACCCGCAATGAGGTCATCCGCCTCGCATGAGACTATTTCACCCGCATGGGACTATTTCACCCGCATAGGCCCGGTGGGCCCGCAATGAGTACAAACGCCGCACTCGCATCATGGGTAGCAAATCCATGGAATAAGTAGTAACCTGGGGTCTACCCCGTAAGAATACATAACCTAGCACAACCGGCTATCATACATAACATAAGCGCTACCGGTTTATCATAACATAAGCAAGTTAAGAAATCTCCTAACTTCTTATTAACATTATTAATATATCCTCTCATTTTAGTTTACTTAAGGCACTAACATGTCATTTAAGAGAAAATCCGGAAATTCAACCCAAGTACTACGTACCTCTAACCTTTTAAGAATGACTTTTTTTTATATAAAACTTCCAAGATACTAATAACCGTAGTATCAAGTCACGACTACTTTTCAAGACAAGTCACATTTCCTTTTAGGAATATAATAGGCTTCTAAATCAAGTGACTTCCTTTCTTTTAAAACCTTAGGCAATTGATGCCTAAAAATCAATTTTCCTTTCATAAATTCAAATCATTTATCCTTACTTATTTTACTTAGAGCAAATTTTTCTTTTGTTAACCTTCCATAAAGCTAATATAACCAACTTCCCATAAAGTCGTTATATTAACTTTATACATTAGTCAAATACATTTCCCTATATCCAAGGGACTCATACTTTTAAAACGAAACCAGTATCATATACTTAAAACACTTCAAGTCCCTTAACTTTGAAAACTTAAGACATCCTTAATACTTTTAAAGAAGTGAGTTAATCCCCTTACTCACCCAACTTGGCCATTCTTAAAACAAGTAAAGGATATCAAAGTCTTGTACGTCTACCGTACTATATAAGTGCAACTATTCATGCTCAAGAGATAGGAAAGTTCCACATACCTCTTTGGTTCAATCCACTCGTAAGTCCAATATACCGCACGTAGTATGTCAACCTATAATGACCATAATACGTCCATTAGCTTCTAGCTTCAACGTGGAACATTCTAATTGAAAAGCCCCGTATTCTACGGAAAATTGGACAACACTTCCTTTGTTTCTACATACTTTTCCACCCTTTCAAGGTCCGATATCAACTACTAAATGCCAAATTTAAGGCTCAACAATTCAGCAATACAAGGGGATTACACGCCTAACTTGGGCGTGTAAAATTCTGCCCCACAATACAAAATAAACAATCCAATAAGTTTAATGTATTTTCTTGGCTATATCATGTTCACATATCATCCTTATCCAATCCTTTCAAGTCCAAATTATATTTCCTACATGCAATATACCTAAAAGCAACATTGACAACTACAAGTCCTTTTTTCCTCACATGCAACACAATTTTCTAGCAAAAAGAGAAAGGATTGTTACCTTAGAGTTTACCAACAAATTTCACTTGTCTTCTTTCCACAATCACCTCCACAAACCTCCTACAAGCTTGTCAACATGTTTCCTTCTTGCCACCTTTTCTGAAATTTCTCTAGGCCTTGGTTTCTTCTTGAATTTCTAGAGAGAAGGGAGAGGAATTTTTAGAGAGAAGGAAGAGAGATTTTTAGAGAGAAGGAGTTTTGTAAAGAAAAGACTTGGTCAATATATAGTGCTTCCACACAATCAGATGGGAGGGACACTTGTCATCCTCCCATGACCCTTTTAAAAGAAAACTTCTGATTTTCCCCCCAAATTTCGCAAAAATCCCGCCTCGTCGCCGCGGCGCTGAAACCTCCGAGAACTTCAGTACTTCCGGCGCCGTGGCGCTGCAACTTCAGAGAATTTTTTACATATCCGGCGTCGCGGCCCTGCATTCGGCGCCATGGCCGACCACGACCGAAAATTCTTTTACGCTCATTGCGCCGAACCTGTAACCTCCATAACTTTCTACTCCGGTGTCCTATCGACGAACGGTTTGTTGCGTTGGGAACTAGACTCAACGAACTACATACTAGGCCTTTGAAACACCTAGGAACTCCTAATGCAACTGGACATAAACCGCCTCAAAGTTGACTAAAAACTCGTCCGAAACATTCCGTCAACCCATCATTCTAAAATTTAAGTCTCAATTCCTTTCATACGTTCTCAAAAGCATGACATGAATTACGGGGTGTAACAGTGGCCCTGTGAGCCAAATGACGTCTTGATAGACGTGTGTGATTGTGGCCTTGCGGGCTGAGCTGCTATGCGAAACTTTCTACACAACCAAAGATAGATGAAATAGTTTAGTGTAGGGATATATAGATATGCGAATGAATGATGATAAGAATGTGGCCCTGTAAGCCGAAATATCATCCTTGTGCAAACATAATGTCATTGGACCATGTAAGTCAATTTTGTGTAGCCGCCTAATAGGAGCGTGATCCCTTTAGGCTGAATTGCGATTAAGAAATTCCTCAGAATTACACATCAGTTAATTCCTCAGAATTACACATCAGTGCGGTTTCGATGCTTCTGTTAACCTAAAAATCTGTACTCAAAGAAAACTTGTGAGTTTGGGAACTGTCTGATGTTGAAATGACGTCGTTGTCTGGACGTTATGCGTTTGTGAACACATGGGTTGAAATGACGTTGTTGTCTTTTTCGTTTCTGCTAATATGAAAAACATGTGCTCAAAGAAAAATTGTGAGTTTGGGGGGCGGTTGATTCGTATTGACTTTGTAGCTTTGACCTTTGATATTTGTGCGCCCGACCTGTTTGGACCTGTAACCCCTGTCTGGTTTCCTGTCTTGGCGAGAAGGTTTATTTATGTATTGAAAAACAAAATGCTTATGAAAAGGTTCTTGTCGGATTTTCAAGATCAACGTTTTTGTGTTTATTGGCGTCTTTTTACGGCGAAACCTAAAAAATTGTCCCAGTTTCAAATATGAAAATTTTGTCATATCCAAAACAAGGGAGAAAAAGTTTTTTAATGGTGTGACCGAAGCCGATATGGGCCTCCTTCGTATCCCGCCGAGGAAATCAGGTCATAACGTAGTTCAAGTTACAAAGGGGAATGATAGAGTTTTCTGAGAGTGGGACTGAAGTTGATGTGGCCGCCTACGTATCCCGCCGAGAGAATCAGGTCATAACATAGTTCCGATCACAATCAAAAGGAGGTGAAAACATGTTAAATTAAAAAAAAAATAGATTCTAGGAGGACAAAAACAGGGGTATAAGTCCACTTGTTCAAAATGTCTCTTTGCTCTGCATCTCAGAGGTCGGGTCTTCAGTGGGATCATCCAGGATCACATTGCATTTATGCTCATTTTCAGTGATGAAAAGACTTTTGAGTCATTCCACGTAGTTTTCTGTATCGTCTTCTTTCGGCTCATGCGCAGTGCATGCTTTGACAAATGACTGATTCATGCGAAACAGGTTTTGGCAAAGGGTTATCGTTTACGTTGGGGGGAGCTCCTTTCAGTTGGATGACTCCTTCTTTGATCAATTCCTCGATTTTGGCTTTGAGGGTATAGCAATTTCCAGTATCGTGTCCGACGGCTCAGAAGTGGTATGCACAATGTTTAGTTTCATCATGCCCTCTGGAAGTAGGTCTGGGATGTTTCTTGGGATTGGTAGGAGGATTCTTGCGACTCTCAACCTCTCGTACAACTGTGCTAAAAGTTCGGCCAAAGGTGTATAGGTTTTGGCTGGCTTTTTCTCATGGCTTGTGTTAGCTTTGGGTATGACCGATGTTTGGTTTTGTGGTTGAAAAGAGTATGTGGGTCGGTATTGTAGGGAATATTCGGGTGCTCGATGTGCGTCATATATTGGTTGTGTATGGTAAAAAGGATGTGGAGTGAATGTGTATTGGTAATAATGTGGAGGATTTTTGATATAGTAGAAGGGTTGAGGTGGAGTATTTAGGCTAGTAGATAGGCTTGTGAGATTTCAGAGCCTCTCGATTTCGGCATGCATGTCTGACTTTTGGTGCAGTAATTGGGAGATGTATTTGTCCAAAGACGTGGTATTTCTCTTTTTCGAGGCCTCTGATTCATCTATAGGAAAGTGATAAACCCCAAGTAAGTTTGCTCCAATGCCTCCGAATCAGTCATTTCGTTGGAAGATCGTGCGTTTGATCTTGTAAAGTGTGGGTATTCTGACATCTTCTAGTCAATATGAACCGACCTTTATTTGGAGAAAAAGAAATAAAAACCTTCAAAAAAATTAGCAAACTATGTTCCGCCCTGTCAAGGCGGAAGCTGCGGGTTCGAGCCCCGTCAGTCCCGACGGAGTATAATGCATGTAATTATTGCAGAAGTATGGATAGCACATATCAAGAACGTTGCATCAAAAGCGAGTCTTAACATGCACTGGGCCTCTCTTATGCCAGAGGTGGACTAAATGTCAAATATGCGGGATTATGATAAATAGGTCCAAGCCGTTAAACTGCAATGTTTTGTTGGAAATGGCAACCAAATGACGGTGTATTTTTCCAATTTCAGCCTGTCCAGATTAGGCTTGGATTCGTCTATCATCATCACGCTACAAATAGACTGCTGATTTGGTCGTTGGGTTGCGATACTCGTCGACATTTGGTGGAATTCTTAATCGTGGAGGCGATACCAAGGATCGACCCACCTAAGGTAAATGCATGTTGACTTAGTGTAAAGGGTGGTATAGATCTATCTTAAGTTAGCTAAGATTTGGCTTACTAGACGTAAGGTTTCTGAGCGGACAACTCGAGTGAGAAGGCTACGCGGCCACCGGATGGTCCGGACGCTCCGCGCAAAACGCCAACTCTCTTAAATTTGGGTATTTGAAAAAAATTTGTGGATGCGCAAAGCACACCTCGTGTGTAGTGCGTGATAATGTGAATTTTCCGTAAGGGAAAAAATATGATCGGAATGTCAATTTGAGGAAAGCAGTAAAAGAAGATAGCAATTACAACACTTAAGCATACAAAATTAAAGCAAGCAATTTAAAGCATTTAAAACAAATAAAAGCAAATAAAGCCAAACAATAATAAACCTAGGTTTGCAATGGTTAAGAACCTGATTATCCCTAGCGGAGTCGCCGTGTTGTCACAACTAATTTTAACCGGACTCGAAATAGAATACGACATATGGGTGAATCCTAAATTTTGGTTTAAGGAGTCGCCACTTAATTATTTTTAAAGATGAATTAGGAAATCTACTTAGCAAAATTTGTTAAAAATAACTCCAACTAATGGTCTGCAAAAACTTAATGAGATTCTAGGTAAGGGTTCTCTATTATCCTAAAGGGAAGGGGTTAGACATCTTTTAAAATTCGCTAACTTGCGGTTACCCGGTCAAATTTAGGTTTAAAAATGCATTTTGAAAATATAAAGTTAGGAAGAGATGTTGCAAATATTTATTTGAAGTATGTATATATATTAGTAAATTTGCATGAGATTTTTTTTTTTAAATAATATGGAAAATAGTTTGTTTGAAAATTATATGTTGTATATAAAATTAAAATTTTATGAAAATATGCACTTGTAAGGCATTATTAAAAATGCATGTTTTAGAGATATGAAAAATAAATTTCCATTTTAAGCTACCCTCTCCTTTAATCTATTGGTCTTTAAGTCTATCTATTCTACACATTTCAATATTTATGCAAGATCACATATTTAAATTTACAACAAAAGAAAATAAAGACGGAATTAAAGAGTAACGATAAAAGAGTGACATAGGGCAGATAAAATTGTCATTCGGCCCATTTGGTTTTGGAATTCCGAAGCCAATGAATGCAAAGGACATGGATGCGGATCTTTTTTTCGTCGTGGTTGCATTGAGTCTCGTAATGAGACTCTTCATTTACTCCGATGCATTTCATGTAAAACAAAGAAAATAAAAGGATTAGTATAAGCGCAAACCGTATACAATAATGTAAATAAATAAGGTATTCATGTAAACTTAAAACACATATAATTACACTTTAAAATATCATGAGTTTACAAACCACGCGTCATCATACACGTCCATTGTTGAATTAAAGCAAACAAGGATATTATTCCTTTAATCAACATAAAACTGTATTAGGATCTATATAGAACATTCTAAGAGTTCAAATAAGTTAGTTTTAGCTAGTTACAAGTTTTATAACCTCAAGTGCTTATACATGATTAATACAACCTTAAAATCAATAGCAAAATAGCCAAAATCAGTAGCGAAAAGTAGCCAAAACCAGCAGCAAAAATGGCAAAAAAACATTCTGAAAATTGGCAAAAATCAGTCTGAACACAGCTAGAAAACTAGTAACAACAGGGGCCAAAAATCAGTCCGAGAATTAGTCGAAATCATCCCAGAAAAAACAGTCGAAATCAGCAGCTGAAATGACCAAAATTAGTCCAGAAAACATAGCTAAAATCAGTAGCGAAATGCCCCCATAAACCAATCCAATAGACAGTAATATCAGCCCGACGACAATGAGATTAGTTCGACAAGTAAAATCAGCTTGACAAAGTATTTCAATTCCTTTTAGGCCTCAAACTAGTGTTAGATGATGTAAGAATATAATAGAGCATGGATTATCTAAACACAATCTATAAGGAACTTGCCCATACTTTCTATATACTAGATAACATACCCTTTAATCTAATAATATGGTCATATAAATAATCACATCATCTTACGAATAACATATAAGACACAGTAATGCCATATATTAACTAAAAACTAACAATATTAAACTAAAGGAAGTAAAGGATTCATGATTAACTTTTTGTGGTACGGCGGAGTGAGGCGAGACCTTCAAACTCGCTCGAACTCAAATTTACTGAATTGAAAATTTTGTTTTGGAACTTGTATCTCAAAGTTTTAGCAAGAATGAGAAATATTTATGGTTTAAAGGGGGTAATAGCGGCGGCTGAAAAGTTGTCCTCAAATGGAGTTTATGTGTTAGCTTTTATAGCATAAATTTAGGGTTGCTAGGGCTGAATGGTTTTGAGTTTCAGATTTCAAAATTGGTCAATGGAAATTATTTAAAATCTGGAGTGTTTTCACGAAAATAGGATGGACAAAGTTATTTTTGTATCGAAAAGAGAAAGGGTAAAAAATGGGTTCTGATTTTGGGAAGGGGAAATCAGAACGTTACATTCTTTTTATGTGTTAAGGGTTTTCTGGTCTTGGGAGATGAATCTTGGTGTTTTGCTGAAAATGAAAGGATGAAAAGAGAGCTTTGCGGCTGATTTGTGATTTTTAGGATAATTAGTTTTTAGGTTTTATTTTCGGTTTCGTTTTAGAAGAGAAGGGGTGGGTCGACGATTTGGGCTGGATGGGGAATGGGCTGGTCATTTTAATTTTGTTTGGGCTTGGTTTCTAGGGGGCAAGGGTTATGGGCTGGACGGAATAGAGTAGAAGAATTTAGAAAATAAAAAAGGAAAGAATGGGTTTTAGTTTTGAGTGTTTTATTTTAATAATGGATTATGGTATAACAAAAAATGGTTTAATTTTACGATAAATAATCGGAAAAGAGGGACAAAATTGGGTGTCAACAACTAAATCAAAGGATATAATGAACCATTTAATTTAGGGATTATCTAAAGATCAGGAGTTCTACCGGTCTAGGGGAATGAGCTTA
The DNA here is from genome assembly GCA_029844215.1 of Przewalskia tangutica. NCBI lineage: Eukaryota > Viridiplantae > Streptophyta > Magnoliopsida > Solanales > Solanaceae > Przewalskia > Przewalskia tangutica. The sequence continues at coordinate 48,020,266 of CM056724.1, read as the reverse complement.
AAACCCAAACAATACGAACTGATACGGTGGATACCCAACCATACTGACTAGAGATCCCAAGAATTTGGTTCAATGGAAAAATTAAATCGTAAAGGTTCAGTTAAGCGTTTCGGTGGAAGCAAGAGCACTTCGAATAATGATTTCTTCATAGAAACATGAATCCAGGCCGTTCTCGTGATAGACATTAAGTGCTATCTGCAGAGTGGGTAAAGGTTAAGTTTCCAAAACCTTTAATGATCCTCATCGGTTGATTTTAGGTTTGGGGAAACTTTTAATGGTGTCTAACACTTGTGAAGTGGGGTATAGCAGGATACCTTGTAGGAGACAACCTATTTAAGTGTGAGGACTGCCTGCCTCAAATGAACTGTTACACCCCGTAATTCCAGGACATGTATATAAGAACGTACGTAAGAAAACAGGACTTAAAGATTTGAGACTTGTAGAATTTATCGGAATTACGGAAATGTCGGGAAACGAAATATTTTAACGAATGGGAGGGCGACACGTGTCACCCCCACATGGGCTTGATCGATTTTAGCCAAGGGTAAAGAGGTCAAATGACCAAGGCAAGATGATCAAGTCCTGATAAGCCAAGGCTTGACATTGTTGACCAAGTCAATAAGCCCACTTGACTATAGATATTTAAATCTTCTTCATCCAAACCCCACAAGTGTTTTAATCTTGACCCTACATTTTATCATATATTCATCCTCCTAGTAGCAAGACAAGTCTCAACACTTAGAAAAAAAATCAAGAACTTAGGTGCTACATTTGAGAGCTCTTGGAAAATAAGAAAAATTCTTCAATCTTGTTCCATAATTCACAATACTTGAACCCAAGGTTTCTAGGGGTATTATAAGGATATCTCAATACAAAGATCCCGAAAAAGCTATGTTTTTACATTACTCGCAAGGTGAAAACCTAAGTTGTTTTCATAAGTTTTGATTGGAAATTGAAGGAAAGTTGTTTATGAACTTCTAAGGGCTTCAAATAGCGGATTGGAGCATGAAGGAAAGGAGCTAAGTTGCTAAGGAGCGACTTTGAATCTTGGAGTTATTTTTGGGCTTATCAAGGTAACAATCTTGTCGTCTTAGTGATTAAAGATTACATGTTGTTGTAGTTATATATATTAACAAGCATGAGATATATATAATGGAGATTGATAAGTGTTATGGAATATTTGGAAGCAAATCCTAAACTAGCATGTTTAGCCCTTGAAATTGTAATTCAAATTGGTCGATAGTTACAATCGTCGCATGCTAGCTAATTAAGGGATTATAATTGTTACAACTAGTTGTGACTATATAACATGTTAGTCTTAACAACTTGGATTGAAAAGGAATTGGATAAGACTTTATATTCTTGTACATTATAGGCGAGAATGGCATGGAATATTGGACTATTTTGATATTAATTGTGGACAGAATTTTACACGTCCTGTTAGGCGTGTAATACCCTTTGGTTAGCTAAATTGTTGAGCCTTAAATGTGGCATGTTTGATTATTGATTTCGGGCCTTAAAAAAGGTGGAAAAGTACGTAGAAACAAAGGAAGTGTTGTCCAATTTTCCGTAGAATAAGTGACTTTACACTTAGAATATTCTACGTTGGAAAGACTAGAAGTTCATAGACGTATTATGGTCATTATAGGTTGACATACTACGTGCGGCATATTGGACTTAGCAAGTGGATTGAACCGGAGATGTATGTAGAACTTTTCTTATCTCTTGAGCATGAGTAGTTATAAATGTATAGTACGGCAGACGTACGAGATTTAAATGAATTCAGTTTCATTTGATATCCTTGACTTGTTTTAAGAATGTCCAAGTTGGTGGATTTAGAGAATTAACTCACTTGTTTTAAAAGGATAAAAATGTCTTAGTTTCTAAAGCATAAAGTTAGTATAACGGCTTTATGGGAAGATGGTTATAATAACTTTATGGAAAGTTAAAAGAATGGTTTACTCTAGTAATGTAAACAAAGATAAAATGACTTGAAATAAAGAAGGGCAATTTGATTTAAAGGCATCAATTGCTTAAAGTTTAAAGTAAAGGTCACTTGGTTTAGAAGCCTAAAAATGTATTTCTAAAAGTGTAGTGACTTGTTTTGAAATGTAGACAAGCCTTGATACTACGAGTGTTAGTATCTTGGGGGTTTTATACGAGAAAGAATCATTTTTGAAAGGATAAAGGTACGTAGTACTTTGGGTTAAATTCCCGGATTTTTTCATGACATGTTAGTGCCTTAAGTTAAATAAAATGAGAGTGCATGCTAATTAAAGTCTAATGAGAAGTTAAGGGATTTCTTAACTTGCTTATGATATTTACGATAGCCGGGTCCACAGTACCTATGCGGGTGAAATAGTCCAGGAGTAGGATCGCTTAATGATACTACGGGCGGGTGGCCCTAATTTGATCATGAGCCTCCTATTTTTTTAAGCAGTAAAGTATACTCTTGTTTACTCTCATTATTAGTAAGGCACAATGTACTGTTATTTTGGTTATCATACATGTCTCCAGCTTTATTTTAGACTATATGATTTCATTTCAGTACTTTCAGTTTTACATACTTGGTACATCTGTTGTACTGACCCCCTTCCTCGGGGGCTGCGTTCATGCCACAGATAGGGGTAAGCAGGTTGTGGATCCTCACTCTTAGGATCACTGATCAGTTGTCAGAAGCTCTATTTCTCCGGAGGCTTGTCTTTTGGTACGGTTTCCCTGATGTTGTAGATTTATGTACATTCAGGGGTATGGCGGGGTCCTGTCCCGTCACAGTTGTTATGTCAAAATTCTTAGAGGTCTGTAGTCATATCTTGTGGGTCAGTTTGTATAAGAAAGGAGGTAACTGCTTTCGGTTATGTTTTTATATATCCAGGGAGGTAGCCTTATCGGCTAACTTATTGTTTATTCATTATTGATTTTTTTATTAAGAGTTGTATGTATGTTCTGCTGGTTTTCTCTGATGTATATCTGTAAGGGTGCCCAGGTAGGGCACCAGTCGCGGGCCCGGGGTTGGGTCGTGAGAAAAGTGGTATCAGAGTAGTTAGTCCTCGGAAAGTGTCTATAGACCGTGTCTAGTAGAATCTTGGTTATCGGTGTGTTGTGCACCACATCTATAACCAGGAGGCTACATGATACTTAGGATTGGTTTCCATTTTTCTCTCTATGAGATCGTGCAGTAGAGCTGTGTTATTAGGTTGAATCCTCTCTGACCTATTCTTATGTATCAGTTATGCCTCCACGGAAGGCGACCAAAGCCCAGAAGGGAAAGGCAGCAGCAGAAGCTGCTAGTGGTACGCAGAGGGTTACTAGGACTCAGGCACAGACTATGCTTGAGGGTGTGGGCTGGTCGGCGAGTTCAGCCACGCCGACAGTATTAGAGGAGCCGAGAGCAGCCGCAGCTCCAGGGGTTCCGATGCCTGAGCCTCCAGTCCCTCAGCCAGGGGCGGAGTATAGAGATTATGGAGATCAGATCAGGTTATTGACTAGCATAGTGGCGAGCGTGGCAAGCGGGAGCGTGTATCTAACCTGAGCCAAGCGACGGTTTGAGGATTCGGATTTTCCGGGTTGTAATCCACGAGTTCTATGGTTCGAGATCGAGGATGATCCTCGAGTTCATTCGGCGAATCTAACGGACTATGCAGGTACTTAGGGCCTCAGAGACAGAGTCAGTTGTGCTAGGTTCTTACCGGTTACACGATATTGCGTTGAACTGGTTTGAGTCATGGGAACTGTCGAGGGGTGTGGGTGCTCTTCCAGCTATTTGGGATGAGTTCACAGAGGCCTTCCTTGATGACTTTTTACCTCTTGAGATGAGGAGAACCCGCGTTGATAGGTTCTTCACATTGAGGCAGAATGGGAGGACCATCAGAGAGTACAACCTGGAGTTTGACTCATTGGCCAGGATGTGCTCACTATTGTGGCTGATATGGCGGATAGAGTTCATCGCTATGTGATGGGGCTAGACCGCTACATGGTTACTGCATGCCTGGGAGTGGCCCTTCATCCAGGTATAGATATTTCCAGGATACAGGCTTATGCACAAGGGATTGAGGACAGAGAGAGAGAGGACCGGCGGACCAGGCGGCCCAAGAGGCGGGGCGGCAGGGTTTGAGGTAACTTTCGAGGAGGGCGGCCTCGGCGAGCTAGGTCTGATTCAGCCGGCCTGAGTGCTCCTTCCGATTTGGCGGGAGGTTTGATCAGCCGGGTTATTCAGGAGCAGGTCAGGGCTCTAGGGCTTCAGGTTTCCAGGGGAACCGGGATCCTAGTCAGATGAGGCTACCTTTACCTCGGTGTGGTCGATGTGGTAGGTCCCATCGTGGGGAGTGTCGTATTTCTCCAGGAGTTTGTTACTCTTACGGCCAGCAGTGCCATTTGAAGAGGGATTGTCCGACCAGAGGCAGCATGGGTGGTATGATTCAGCCTACAGGGTCAGTTGTCGGGTCTTTATCTTCTGCGGTTATGCACCCCGGAGGGCAGGGTGTTCACGAGCCGGTAGGCCGCGACAGAGGTCGTGGTGGAGGTCCTAGTTCTAGCGGTCCACAGAACCGCATATATTCCTTAGCCAGTCGGCAGGATCAGGAGGCTTCACCGGATGTCGTCACAGGTATATTATTGATTTCATGCTGTGACGTTTATGCTTTGATAGATCCAGGTTCTACCTTGTCCTATGTGTCCCCTCTTATTGCTGGTAGAATAGGGATAGAGGCGGTGTCGATAGAGCCTTTTGAGGTGTCTACGCCAGTGGGTGATTCGGTGTTAGCCGAGCGGGTGTACAAAAATTTCCCGGTGTTCATATACAGTCATCAGACCCTAGTAGACTTGATAGAGTTGGAGATGACAGATTTTGACATCATTATGGGTATGGACTGGTTGGCTTTTTGTTATGCCAATGTTGACTGTAGAGACAGGTTGGTCCGATTCCAGTTTCCCGGTGAGCCGGTTGTCGAGTGGAAGGGCAATACAACATCGCTGAGGGGTAGGTTTATTTCTTATCTCAAGGCTAGGAAGATGGTTCAGAAAGGGTACATCTATCATCTGGTTCGGGTATTCGTCTGCAGTCGATGTGCGATTCTTGATCGATTCGGTGGTTAGACAGTTTCTGGATGTATTCCTAGATGATCTCCCAGGTATTCCTCCAGAGAGGGAGATTGAGTTTTGTATTGATATGCTGCCAGACACTCGGCCTATATCTATTCCGCCGTACAGGATGACACCTGCTGAGTTAAGGGAATTGATGAACCGGGTGTTCAAGCCATTTCTGGATACGTTTGTTATAGTATTCATTGATGACATCCTGGTTTATTCTCGCATAGAGCAGGAGCATGCAAATCACTTGAGGACGGTACTTGAGAGTCCTCCGGAGTCGGCAGTTGTACGCCAAGTTCTCTGTTACACCCCATAAGTCCAGGACATGTAAAAGAGAATGTACGTAAGGAAACAAGACTTGGAAATTAGTACGAAAGGAAGAATTGTTTTTCCGACGGAAAATCTTCCGAAGGTCGGAAAGGAAAATGTTCGTTATTGAGAATTGGATTCTCAAAATGCATTATTTGAAGAGTATGGAACTCTTAACCTTATGGAAATTTATTTTTACGGGTTTGGTCACGTGGGGCCCACCCGAGGAATTTTACATTTTTGTGGGGCCCACGAGGGTTACAGAATTATATGGACGAATGAGAGGGCGACACGTGGCACCCCCTCATGTGGTCTTGGACGAAAATGCAAGGGGTAGAATGGTCATTTGACCTATGTAGATGATAAGTCTTGCAAGTCGACATATTTGACCAAGTCAACTTGTCCACATGGGCTCAATCCTTGTGATATTCATCCTAGCCTCACATTTGTTGATATCTAGACCCTCCAATGTGTTATATGTATCATACTAGTGCAAGACTAGCTCACTTTACACTTAGAAAATATCACAACACAATTGTTCTTGGAGACTTGCTCTCGGGTTTGATGATTCTCCCACACAAAAAATTTAGTTTGTGATCCTTTGTTCACAAGACTTTAACCCAAGGTTCCTAAGAGTGTTGTAAGGTTATCTCAATAGAAATATTTCGGAAAAAACGCATTTTCACGTTAGTCGCAAGGCGGAAACTAAGAGAGTTCTTCTTTGAAGTTGGAACTTGAAGATGGGTTCTTCATAGGTCTCTAGGAGTGCTTGGAGCGGATTGGAACCTAAGGAAAGGAGCTAAGAATTGCTAAGCGCGACTTTGAAATCTTGGAAATTTTAAGGGCTTATAAAGGTATATTCTTGTCGTTTTAGCAATTAAGGTTTACTTATCATTGTAGCTATGGTTATTAGCAAGCATGAGTTATATAGTATGAAGTTTGATAAGTATTTTGACTATTGGAACCCTAATCCGAAATCTAGCATGTTTAGCTTTAAGATTTCAATTCTAGTCGATTATTAGTCTAAGCGTCGCATGTTGTATAAAGAGGAAATTGTAGTTGTTGAAGTTGTTTAGACTATATAACATGTTAGACCTTAGAACTTGGAATTTGTAAGAAGGATTGAAAAGACTTAGTGTTGTTCTAGAGGTTGGCGAGAATGTCTTTTGGCATATTCACTATTTCGTATGAATTGTGGGCGGAATTTTACGTATTGTAAGGCGTGTAATCCCTTTGTTTGGTTGTTGTTTGGAGCCTTAAATGTGGCTTGTTGGTTATTGTATTCGGCCTTGAAAAGGTGGCAAAGTGAGTAGAAACAAAGGAAGTCTTGCCGATTTTCCGTAGAATTAGAGACTAAATACTTAGTATTATTCTACATAGAGACTAGAAGTTGATAGCCTTGTTGTGACCATTATAGGTTGACACTTCTACGTCTGACGTATTCGGCAGCTTGTGGATATTAGCGAAAGGTATGTGAACTATCTCCTCTTCTAGCATGATTCCTTAAGATAAAGAAAGTAGGTTCTACTCTTAAATGATCCATTCCTTGGTTGTATTTGGATTGCCTAAAATAGAATTTGTTCTATGTACTTCCTTGAGTGTACTTTGATGTTTAGATTGTAAGTTGTAGAATCCATTTTCTTGATGAAGTTTGGATTCTTAAAAGTGAAGGTATTTTTACTTAAAGTACATGTAGTCTTAAAAGGAAGTGGTTTCCAAATCTTTTGGCTAGTGCCTTAGTTCTAAAACCTAAAGGTCCTTATAATGACTTTAGGGAGTCAAAGAGTGATTTACTTATTTGATTTAAAGAGGAGAAATGACATGATTTAAGAGAAGTAACTTGTGTTAAGGGTGAAGTTACTTGAGGTTTAAAAAGTAGAAGGAAACTTGTTTTCTAACTATTAAGAGACTTGAAGTATTTTGAAAGTTAAGAACTTGATTTGTAAGTATGTGATACTTGGTTTTAATAGTATAAGTCTCTTGGTTATTGAAGGAATGGATACGTCTAAAACCATAAAGGGTTATAACGGCTTTATGGGAAGTTGGTTATAACGGCCTTATGGAAGGTTTAGAAAGTTGTCTATTTTGATTAAATCGGCATAAGTTGCCTAGATTGTGAAAATTTGGAGTTACTTGATTTCAAGCTTTGAAATGAGTTTTCTAAAAGTGTAGTAACTTACTTTGAAAAATAGACACGCCTTGATACTACGGGTGTTAGTATCTTGGGGCTTTACATAGAAAGGAGTCTTTTATAAAGGAATGCGTGACGTAGTACTTTGACTTGTTAAAGAGAATTATTCTATGTATGCCTTGATAAGTACTTTGGCTTGATTAATTGAGAATTAGTCTAAGTGTGCCTTGATAAGTACTTTGACTTGTTAAAAGAGAATCATTCTAAGTATGCCTTGATAAGTACTTTGACTTGTTAAAAGAGAATTATTCTAAGTATGCCTTGATAAGTACTTTGACTTGTTAAAAGAGAATTATTCTATGTATGCCTTGATAAGTACTTTGGCTTGATTGATTGTGAATCATTCTAAGTGTGCCTTGGTAAGGACTTTGGCTTGTTAAAAGAGAATTATTCTAAGTGTGCCTTGATAAGTACTTTGGCTTGTTAAAAGAGAATTATTCTATGTATGCCTTGATTAGTACTTTGGCTTGATAAATTGAGAATTGCCTATGTGTGCTGGAAATAGCTGGTTGTGTGCTATTGGTATATCAGTCGTTTCGGGGTCATTCCCCGGGTTTGTGGCATTTGCATAATTACGTGGATTTGCTACCCACGATGCGATGAATACCTCATGCGAGTCCGTAGGCCTTATGCGGGTGAAATAGTCCCATGCGGGCGGTCCGACCTATGCGAGGAATACCTCATGCGAGTCCGTAAGGGCTTATGCGGGTGAAATAGTCCTATCGAGGAATACCTCATGCGGGTCGAAAGGGCTTATCTTTGGTGAAATAGTCCCGTGCGGCGGGTCCAACTATGCGAGGAATACCTGCGGGTCCACGCCACCTACGGGTGAAATAGTCCAGGAATATGATTGCTAAATGATCTGCGGGCGGATGGTCCCGCTTGATCATGAGCTTCTAGTTTATATTGTAAGGATACTCTCGTTTACTCTCATTGTTAGTAAGGCACAATGTGTTGTATTTTGATTATCATATATGTCCCGGTTGTTTGTGTTACCCTATGGTCATGCTTTACGAGGTGGTATTAGGGCATGGGACCACAGGTATTGAGGACACGGGTGGGACTTGGTGTTCATGTATCCTTATTGGTGTTATTACATCATGGATCGCCGGTGAGGAAGGATTCCACGGGCATGATTGATATTATGGCGTGAGACCCATGGTTATATTGAGTAATGACTTTGAGGCTGCGTCCACGACTTGATATATTCGCTTATGTGTCGTATCGTAGGTTGGCTATCATACATGTCTCATGTTTTGTTTAGACTATTATGATTTCATTACGATACTTATTGTTCACATACTTGGTACATTCTTCCGTCTTGACCTCCCCGGGCTGCGTTCATCTGCGCGAGTTTAGGTGCTTGATTCGGTGATCGGCAGTGTAGGATCTGCTCGGGGTTTTGGATAAGCTCCTTCTACTCGGAGTTTATCTTTGGTATATGTCCTTGATGCAGGCTTTGTATAGTTTTGGGTGCGGCGGGGCCTTGTCGTCATAGTTGATTTAACTCTTGAGGTGCGTATTCATATGTGGGATTAGACTGCGTATGCGGTGTAGTGTCTTTTGTTTATGTATATATGGCAGCCTTGTCGGCTTTGCCGCTTGCACGTCGTTTGTTTTTAAAAAAAGAGGTGTTATTTGATTCATGACTTACTTGTATTGTTAAGGTAGAAGGGTGCCTGGGTAGGGCACGATCCACGCCCGGGTTCGGTCGTGTGAGTGGTATCGAAGCGATCGGTCCTCGGAATGCCTACAGACCGTGTCTAGTAGAGTCTTGATTATCGGTGTGTTGCGCGCCACACCCATAAACAGGAGGCTACATGACATTTAGGAGTTGGTTTCTATTCTTCTCACTCTAAGATCGTGCCATAGAGTTGTGTTAGTAAGAAAATTCCTCTCTGACGTATTGTTGTGTTCTGATATGCCTCGAGGAGCAACGGCCGCCCGAGAAGGGCAAAGGAGTAGCGAGGAGCTACTAGTCGGACTCGAGAGTGTTGATAGGTCTTATGCCGAGGTTACCTGATGTTGTTCCACGATCGGCGAGTTAACCTGCGCTAGGTTTTGAGGCCCAAAGCACGAGCCTCCAGTTTCTCGGTTAGGAGAAGACTATAGGGTCATGAGGGAAGCCGTTGTGTTATTGACCAAGATAGCGGTGCTAGCAGTTGTAAGTGATAGTACCCCAGAGGTAGGGATACTTTGATTAGTAAGTGAGAAGTAAGAATGTTGACAAGAATGATAGGTGAACTGAGACTATAGTTGTATAAAGTTCACAAGTTATAATTGCCCATGTGATGTTAGACCAATAGGGAAGATTATGCAGAGAAATACTTTGGCTTATGTGGCGAACCTCTAGTGAATGGGAGGGTAGGGTGAGAAGTACCTCGAGATAAGAGAAAGATTTATTTCAGACTAAGAATGAGAAGTTAAGTGTGACGATGAGTCGGGTTCTGGACTCATTTCGGGTCAGCCGGTAGTTTGGAATGGGGTGATGTCAGTTAGGAATGGTCCCGTTAAGTGATAGGGTCCTGGGGATGCCAGGCCCAAGTTTAGTTAATCGTTGTACGAGTTTGTGGACGCGTTCCACCGGAACTAGGTCGTAAGGACCGAGAAGAGCCTTATCGGGAATGTAAGTAACTATATGACCAAGTTTGGATAGTAACTCCAGTTGGGAGCAAGCAATTTGAGATTTTATGCATTATGCTAGATGAGTTTGATAGTACGAGAAAGTATGACAAGTAAGGAAAGAAAGGAACCTCTAGGGGATCCCGTGTTTAAGGAGACTGTAACCTTCGAGTTTTGTGAGAAGGGACCACGGACGAAAGGTCCATTGTTATGTCTACGTATGATGTGATGGCCATGTGTGGCATCTGTCACGACCCGACCCCGGGCCGCGACTGGTGCCCTACCTGGGCACCCCTTTCAGGTATACATCAGAGAATAGCAGCGGAACATACACAACCTAAACACATGTGTAAATAATAACAACACAGGCTAGCCGATAAGGCCGCCTTCCATAAAATAAACAAAGTCAAAAGTACAACTTTACAACTCAGTTCTTACAGCCCAACCACAAAGGTGAATACAGACCTCTAGGAATAACAACTGTGGCGGGACAGGGCCCCGCCATACCCTGAATGTACAAAATCTACAACATCAGGGACAAGACTGTACCAAAAGAAAGACAAGCCTCCGGAGAATGGAGCTTAGGCGTCGATAAGCGATCCAGAATGTGGATCGCCACGCTACCCTTTCTGCGGCATGAGCGCGGCCCAGAGAAGGGGTCGACACGATATGTACTAAGTATGTAAAGCGGAAAATCGTAATTACAACATAAGTTTATAAGAAAGCCGGAAACATGTATGATAACAAAATTACAGTACACTGTGCCTTACTAACAATGGGAGTACATCAAGAGAATAAGTATAACATCACAATAGCAGTCTCCCGATCATACCATGGGTAGCGAACCCATAAAAACAGGTGGTATAACGTCTTGGGGTTCTTACCCCTCATTTATACTCTTACCCTGGAGCAGGTGGTATAACGTCTTGGGGGTTTGCCCCTCATTTATACTCTTATCCTGTAGAAGATAGTAACGCAGGTGGTATAACGTCTTGGGGGCTTCCCCCTCATTTATACTCTTATCCTGAAGAATGTGGTATAGCGTCTTGGGGGTTTGCCCCTCACTGATACTCTTACCCTACCTCAAAACCGGCCGTCATACAATAATTAAGCAAGTTAGCAATCCCCCTAACTTCTTATTAGTCTTATTCATCTACATTCTCATTTTAGTTTACTTAAGGCACTTTCATGTCTTTTATAAGAATCCGGGAATTTAACCCAAAGTACTATATACTTCTATTCTTTTAAAAACAAATGACTCTTTTTAGTAGAAAGCTTCCAAGACACTATTAACCATAGCATCAAGTCCAAAGTACATTTCAAGGCAAGTCACAATACCTTTAGAATTAAAGTAGGTTTCTAAATCAAGTGACTCCTTTTCTTATTAAACCTTGGGCAATTGATACCTTAAAATCAATTTGCCTTTCATTAACACAAGTCATTTTACCCTTTTGCATAAGTCAATATAACCAACTCCCCATAAAGTCGTTATATTCACTTTATACCTTAGTCAAGTACATTTTCCTATCCAAGGGACTTATACGATTAAAACGACGAAAGTATCACATACTTTAAATTCCTTCAAGTCCCTTAACTTTACTAAGACTTAAGACATTCTTAATATTTTCAAAGAAGTGAGTTAACTTCCTAACTCACCCGACTTGGCATTTTATAAGGCTAGTAAGGAATGTCAAAGTCTTGTACGTCTACCGTACTATATACGCGAAACTAGTCATGCTCAAAAGATAGGAAAAAGTTCTACATACCTCGTCGGGTCAAACCACTTGCCAAGTACAAAGTCCCGCCCGTAGTATGTCAACCTATAATGTTCACAATACGTCTATTAAGGCCTTACTTCAATCGTAGAATATCATAAGTGTTAAGTCTCTATATTCTACGGAAAATCGGACAGCACCTCCTTTGTTTTTACTTACTTTGCCACCTTTTTCAAGGCCGGAAATACAATAACCAAACAGCCCCAATTGGCTCACAATTTATAGAAGATAATCCAATACAATTGAATAACTACACAGCCCCAATTGGCTCACAATTTATAGAAGATAACCCAATACAATTGAATAACTACACAGCCCCAATTGGCTCACAATTTATAAAGTAGTCCAATACAAATGACTAACCAACTAACACAACCTACAAGTCCAACTTCGGCCACCTTGAGTTCAACAATACCAATTCTAACCAAATCATCAATCCTGGGGAGGGGGTACCTATTCTTAATGGTTACCTTATTCAGTTGCCTGTAGTCAACACACATACGCAGCGTCCCATCTTTCTTCTTTACAAACAATACCGGCGCTCCCCAGGGAGACACACTAGGCCTGATAAAGCCTTTCTCTAGCAAGTCTTTCAGCTGGTCTTTCAGCTCCCTCAACTCAGCAGGTGCCATCCGGTATGGCGGAATGGAAATAGGTCGAGTGTCTGGCAACGTGTCAATACAAAACTCGATCTCCCTCTCAGGAGGGATACCCGGAAGATCATCTGGGAACACATCTGGAAACTCTAACCATCGCATCGATCAAGAACTGGCACCTCAGCCTCTGTATCGAATACCCGAACCAGATGATAGATGTACCCCTTCTGCACCATCTTCCTAGCCTTGAGGTAAGAAATAAACCTACCCCTCGGCGATGCTGTGTTGCCTCTCCACTCGATAACTGGCTCGCCAGGAAACTGGAACCGAACCAACCTGTCCCTACGATCAGCGTTGGCATAACAAGAAGCCAACGATCCATACCCATAATGACATCAAAATCGTCATCTCGGCTCTATCAAGTCTGCAAAGTCGGCGACGTAAATAAATACCTGACAACCTCTATAAACCGCTCGGCTAACAGAATCACCAGGCGTAGCTACCTCAAACGGCTCTATCTACTGGCTCTACTCGATTCTACCCGATAAGAGGGGACACATAGGACAAGGTAGAACACGGATCTATCAATGCATAAACATCACGACTGAAATCGATAATATACCGTGACGGCGTGGAAGCCTCACGATCTGGCGGTGGCTAGAAAGTATATGCGGTTACGAGGACCGCTAGAACTGGAACCACCACCACGACCTCTACCGCGGCTGCTGTCGTGAGAACCACGCCTCGGGCGCATAACCTGAAGGAGAAAGACCCGATGGCGATCCGTCGGTGTCTGCACCTCCCATCGCCTCTGAGCGGACAATCCATCTTCAAATGGCCTGCGTACACGAGTAACAAGCTCGAAGCTCTGCGACACTCGCCGGGTGGAACCTACCGCATCGAGCACACCGAGGTGTGGGTGGTCCCGTCGGTGGACGGTTCGCCTCGCGAAACCACCTGTAGTCCCGAGCCACGACTGCTCTCGACCGACTGGCTGGTCGGACCTCTTGCGAAACCGTGTGGAGCACTCTGTCTTTGGTGGGCGATGGACCTACTCTGCTCTTGAGGCTGTCGCCTCGAAGCGCCTGAGACCCGATGTCACAGCCTCTTGGGTGGCTGCGTCAATCTGGTCCTCCTCTCTCTCTATCCTCATCCCTGTGCATAGGCTGCATCCGGCGATGTCCATCTGGTGAAGAGCCACCCCAAGCATCTTTGTAATCATATGACGGTCTAGCCCCATCACATAACGATGAACTCTATCCGCCATGCTAGCTACAATAGTGTGAGCATGCACGGCAAGGAGTCAAACTCAGTGTACTCCCTAACGGTCCTCCCGTTCTGCCGCAAGGTCAAAAATCTGTCTACCCGGGCTCTCCTCATCTCGGGAGGTAAAAAGTGATCCATAAAGGCCTCTGTAAACTCCTCCCAAACAGCTGGAAGAGCATCATCACCTCTCGAAAGCAACCACGACTCAAACCAGTTCAACGCAATATCGCGCTTGGCCGGTAAGAGGCTAGTGTAACAGACTCTGTCTCTGAAGCCCTAAGAACCTGCATGGTCCGCTGTATCTGTCGAACGAACTCCTGCGGATCCTCATCAGACCTCGAACCATAAAACTCAGGTGGATTACATCCCAGAAAATCCCTAATCCGCAAACTGTCGGCTCTAGGGTGGTATGCACTCTGTCGTATTTGCCAGCCGCTACTATCTTGGTCAATAACCGAATCTGTTCCCCGTAGTCTCTATACTCAGCAGCTGGCTGGGGAACTGGAGGGTCTGGTATCGGAACCTCTGGAGCTTCTGCCGCTCTCGGCTCCTCTGTCTTGTCGGCGTGGTGAACTCAACGACCGCTTACTACTCGGGCATAGTCGTGCTCGAGCAGTGTGACCTACGAGTACCGCTAGCGGCTCTGCTGCGCCTTGCCTCCCGGGCCTGGTAGCTTTCCGTGGAGGCATAGCTGTTTCATAAGAAGAGGTCGGAGAGGATTCAACCTAATAAGACGACTCTAATACGATCTCGAGAGAGAAGAATGAAACCAATCCTAAATGTCCTATAGCCTCACGATTATAGATGTGGTGCACAACACACCGATAATCAAGACTCTACTAGACACGATGCGTAGACACTACGAGGACTAAGCGCTCGATACCACTTTTGTCACGACCCGACCGGGCGATCGTGCCCTACACGGGCACCCGTTCTGTATACATCGAGAATAGCGGTGAACATACACAACCTAAACACGTGTAAATAATAACAACACAGGCTAGCCGATAAGGCCGTCTTTCATAAAATAAACAAAGTCAAAGTACAACTTTACAACTCGGTTCTTACTGACCCAACCACAAAGGTGAATACAGGACCTGCAGGAATAACAATCGTGGCGGGACAGGGCCCGCCATACCACGAATGTACAAAATCTACAACATCGGGGACAAGCGTACCAAAAGAAAGACAAGCCTCCAGAATGGAGCTTAGGCGTCGATAAGCGATCCTAAGAATGTGGATCGCCGCGCACTTACCCTTTCTGCGGCGTGAACGCAGCCAGGAAAGGGTCGATGCGCGATATGTACTAAGTATGTAAAGCGGAAAATCTTGTAATTACAACATAAGTTTATAAGAAAGCGGAAACATGTATGATAACAAAATTACGATGCAACGTGCCTTACTAACAATGGGAGTACATCAAGAGAATAAGTATAACATCACGATAGCGGTCTCCGATCATACCATGGGTAGCGAACCCATAAAAGCAGGTGGTATAACGTCTTGGGGTTCTTACCCTCATTTATACTCTTACCACGGCGGGTGGTATAACGTCTTGGGGTTTGCCTCATTTATACTCTTATCCTGTAGAAGATAATGCGCGGTGGTATAACGTCTTGGGGCTTCCCGCCGTTTATACTCTTATCACGAAGAATGTGGTATAGCGTCTTGGGGTTTGCCTCACCGATACTCTTACCTACCTCAAGCCGGCCGTCATACAATAATTAAGCAAGTTAGCAATCCCCCTAACTTCTTATTAGTCTTATTCATCTACATTCTCATTTTAGTTTACTTAAGGCACTTTCATGTCTTTTATAAGAATCCGGGAATTTAACCCAAAGTACTATATACTTCTATTCTTTTAAAAACAAATGACTCTTTTTAGTAGAAAGCTTCCAAGACACTATTAACCATAGCATCAAGTCCAAAGTACATTTCAAGGCAAGTCACAATACCTTTAGAATTAAAGTAGGTTTCTAAATCAAGTGACTCCTTTTCTTATTAAACCTTGGGCAATTGATACCTTAAAATCAATTTGCCTTTCATTAACACAAGTCATTTTACCTTTTGCATAAGTCAATATAACCAACTCCCATAAAGTCGTTATATTCACTTTATACCTTAGTCAGTACATTTTCCTATCCAGGGACTTATACGATTAAAGCGACGAAAGTATCACATACTTTAAATTCCTTCAAGTCCCTTAACTTTACTAAGACTTAAGACATTCTTAATATTTTCAAAGAAGTGAGTTAACTTCCTAACTCACCCGACTTGGCATTTTATAAGGCTAGTAAGGAATGTCAAAGTCTTGTCGTCTCCGTACTATATCTGAAACTAGTCATGCTCAAAAGATAGGAAAAAGTTCTACATACCTCGTCGGGTCAAACCACTTGCCAAGTGCAAAGTCCCGCCGTAGTATGTCAACCTATAATGTTCACAATCGTCTATTAAGGCCTTACTTCAATCGTAGAATATCATAAGTGTTAAGTCTCTATATTCTACGGAAAATCGGACAAAGCCTCCTTTGTTTTTACTTACTTTGCCACCTTTTTCAAGGTAGAAATACAATAAACAAACAGACCCAATTGGCTCACAATTTATAGAAGATAATACAATACAATTGAATAAATACACAGCACCAATTGGCTCACAATTTATATAAGATAACCCAATAAAATTTAATAACTACGACCCGATTGGCTCACAATTTATAAAGTAGTCCAATACAAATGACTAACCAACTAACACAACCTACAAGTCCAACTTCCGGCCTTGAGTTCAACAATACCAATTCTAACCAATTTCCATTACAATTCAAATTGGTAGCATAATATGATATCAAGTCGCATTTGGTTATAACTACCATAATCTTCAAGTCAATAACATGCGACGATTCTAACAACGATTAAATTGTAATCCATCTTAGTCATGGCTTATTTTACATTTCGGTTCCAAGGCTATGATCAATCCATTATTCGTATAACTTCAATATAACAACTTTATGCTAGCAACATGCAAAGCTAACAACAACAATATAGCTAATCTTGTAATACTTTCAAAGAACAAGATTATACCTCAATGAGACTTAAACCAACTCGATCGAAATCGCTCTTAGTAGTCTAAAACCTCTCCAAGCCACTTCAATCCAGCATTTGAGACCCTTAGAACAACACCAACAATTAACCTTCAAATTTCCAAACAAAACCTAGAAAGACCATTAGGTTTTCGTTTGCGACTAACCCGTAAACCATCTTTTTCCAAGATTTTTCTATTGAGATGTGTTTACAATACACCTAAGAACCTTGGTTTAAAGTGTGGAATCAAATGGACAAGAAACGAAAATTTTTCTTTTTCCTTCTTGGTGAACCCGAGAGCCTTCAATGTTTTTCTTCAAATTTGTGTGATATTTTTCTAAGTGTTAAGTCTCCTCTTGCTACTAGTATCACATATAAAGGGTCATGGAGGGTTTAGATATTAACACATGGGTGGTTTGGATGTGGTCTTGCTAAAAAAATCAAGACAAAGGTGGGACCTTTGACCTTAGTCAATAATATCAAGCCTCAAGTTGCAAGACTTGTCTTGCAACAAAGGTCAAATGACCCTTATGCCCTTGCCAAAAATCGTCCAAGGCATAGAAAGGGGGGGTGACACGTGTCGCCCTCCCATTCGTCATAATAATACGTTTTTCCGACAATTCCACAATTTCCGATAAATTTTTACAAGCCTCAATTCTTAACACTTGTGAGTTCTTACCTATATTCTTAAGACATGTCCTGAAATTACGGGGTGTAACATTCTTCCCCCCTTAGAAACATTCGTCCCCGAATGTTCTTTCGGAGTCACACTTACAATTTGCGACATAGATTCCTTTCACAGCCCCGACATACTAAAAATGCCACTCATGGCCACATAAAAGCATTTAAGCAAAAGGAACACTTCAATTAACCTGACAAGTAAGGGCAAAATGGAATACCTGAAGGTATAGGAAATAAGTGAGGATACCTCCTCAACATGTCCTCCTCCGCTTCCCAAGTCATCTCCTCGGTTATCATTTCTCCACAGGACTTTGTGAAGCTACATCCTTGGTCATGATCGCTTTGACTGGCGATCGAGTATCGCTATGGGACTCTCCTCATACGATAACCCCTCTGTTACTTGGACCTCACTAGTAGGAAAAACTCTCGCTGGATCACCGATACACTTCCTCAACATAGAAACATGGAAGACCGGATGTACCGCCTCTAACTCTGATGGCAGATCCAACTCATAAGCAACGACCCACTACGGACGATCCGGTAGGGCCCGATGTACCTTGGTGAGTTTCCCCTTCTTACCGAATCTCATCACACCGCCATGGTGACACCTAAAAAGACCCAATCGTCTACACGAAACTCCAAATCACGCCCGATTATCCGCGTAAGACTTCGCGACTACGAGCTGCGGTCTCTCTGGATAAGCTTCACTTATCCACGGCTGATGTACCAAATGCGGGCCAACTAAGCGTACCTCGCCACGTCGAACCAACGATCGGCGACTGCATTTCCGCCATATAAAGCCTCGTATGGCGCCCGTCGTATCTTTGGAATGGTATTTGTTGTTGTAAGCAAACTCCACGAGGCAAATGATCCTCCGGCTACCATCGAAATCTATCACGCAGCTCGCGGCATATCCTCAAGTGCGGATAGTGCGCTCTGCTGCCGTCGATCTGGTGAAATCTTGTCTTGAGACTCACTGTGTCCCTAAACCATACGGAAAGACCTCGGAAGTTAGATGTAACCGGGCTCCCTATCCGATATAATCGACACGGAACACCGTGCGACCTCACTATCTCTCGGATGTACAATCGGCATAGTCCTCGGAAGCGTCGTCTTTGGAAGGAAATGGGCTGATTTCGTCAGCCTGTCAACAATAACCCAAATGGAGTCGTACTTCCTATGAGTACGAGGTAACCCTGTAACAAAGTCCATGTTGATCATCTCCCACTTCCAGTCGGAATCTCGATAGGCAATAAACCACTGGGCCTCGGTGCTCGACCTTGACTGGCGGCAATTAGGACATCTGTGCAACAAAACGCCACGTCCTCTTCGTGCCATCCCACCAATACAAACATTCGAGGTCATGGTACATCTTGGTCGACCGGATGAATAGAATATCGAAGCCCTGTGTGCCTCCCGAGAATCTGGCGTGAAGTCTGAACATCGGGAACCTGGCCGGCCCTCAAATCTCGGCACCCGTCGGCGCTACCTCGAATAGACTCTTCTCCTCGAAGAGCTGCGTCACGATGCGTACCAACATCGGGTCCTCGAGCGTCGCCTCTTCACCTCATCAATGATGGAAGACTCGGCAACCTCACGAACCCGCACTGCTATCGTCGGTATCGATCAATCGAACCCCAGGCTCGCTGGCGGTGGATCGGCGGACCATGTCCTGTCTCTCTGGTTGTACCTCTGATAGGCTCCCCATCGACCTACGACTCAAGGCATCAGCAACTACGTTGGCCTTCCCCGGATGGTATAGAATATCAACATCATAATCTTTCAACAACTCTAACCACCGTCTCTGTCTCAAATTCAGCTCCCTCTGCCTGAAGATATACTGGAGGCTCTTGTGGTGTATAAATATCCACATGAACCCCGTACAAATAGTGTCTCCAAATCTTCAAGGCATGAATAACCGCGGCCAACTCTAAGTCATGGGTAGGGTAATTCCTCTCATGCTTCCGTAACTGCCGGGAAGCATAGGCTATAACCTTGCCGTGCTGCATCAAAACACACCCTAACCCGATACCCGAGGCATCACAATAGATCACGTATCCGTCTAACCCCTCAGGAAGAGTAAGAACTGGAGCCGTAGTCAACCTTTCGCCAAGAATCGGAAACCCTTCTCATGACCTCGTCGCTGGAACTTGGCGCCTGCGTCGACCTAGTCAGCGGTCTGAAATCAAGCAACCGCTCGCACAAACCGATAATAACGCGATCTAAGCTGCGCGCCGGTCGGAGTAGTAGGTCTCGGCGAAGACTTGGCGCCTCAATCTTTGCGTATCTACCGAACACCATCGGCCCAATAATATGCCCCAGGAATGCCACTGAGGCCAACCAAAACTCACACTTGGAGAACTTGGCGAATAACTGCCGGCTCCGGAGAATCCCAAGTACAGTCCTCAAGTGATCTGCATGCTCCTGCTCTGTCCGCGAGTAAACCAGGATGTCGTCAATGAATACTATCACAAATGTATCCAAAAATGGCTTGAACACCCGGTTCATCAAATCCATAAACACCGCTGGAGCGTTGGTCAAGCCGAAAGACATAACCACTAAACTTCGTAGTGCCCATACCGGGTCCTGAATGCAGTCTTTGGGATGTCTGCCTCTCGAACTCTAACCTGATGATAACCAGACCGCAGGTCTATCTTTGAGAAACACCTCGCGCCCTGCAACTGGTCAAACAAATCATCAATCCTGGGGAGGGGGTACCTATTCTTAATGGTTACCTTATTCAGCTGCCTGTAGTCAACACACATACTGTGGCGTCCATCTTTCTTCTTTACAAACAATCTGGCGCTCCCGAGGAGACACACTAGGCTGATAAAGCCTTTCTCTAGCAAGTCTTTGGTGGTCTTTCACTCCTCAACTTCGGCGGTGCCATCGGTATGGCGGAATGGAAATAGGTCGAGTGTCCGCAACGTGTCAATACAAAACTCGATCTCCTCTCGGGAGGATACGGGAAGATCATGCGGGAACACATGGAAACTCCCTAACCAGCGGCATCGAAGAAGCGGCACCTCGGCCTGCGTATCGAATACGAACGGATGATAGATGTACCCGCCGCACCATCTTCCTAGCCTTGAGGTAAGAAATAAACCTACCGCCGGCGATGATGTGTTGCCTCTCCACTCGATAAGCGGCTCGCCAGAAGCGGAACCGAACCAACTGTCCTACGATCCAACGTTGGCATAACAAGAAGCCAACGATCCATACCGTAATGACATCAAAATCTGTCATCTCCAGCTCTATCAAGTCTGCAAGGGTCTGACGACTGTAAATAAATACCGGACAACCTCTATAAACCCGCTCAGCTAACACCGAATCACCAACTGGCGTAGCTACCTCAAACGGCTCTATCGACACCGGCTCTACTCCGATTCTACCCGCAATAAGAGGGGACACATAGGACAAGGTAGAACCTGGATCTATCAATGCATAAACATCACAGCCTGAAATCAGTAATATACCTGGCGGCGTCGAAGCCTCACGATCTGGCGGTGGCTAGAAAGTATATGCGGTTCGAGGACCGCTAGAACTAGAACCACCACCTCGACCTCTGCGGCTGCTGTCAGTGAGAACCACGCCTCGGGCGCATAACCTGAAGGAGAAGACCCGATGGCGATCCGTCGGTGTCTTTGAACCTCGTCTTGCCTCTGAGCGGACAATCCATCTTCAAATGGCCTGCATCCACGAGTAACAAGCTCCGAAACTCTGCGACACTCGCCGGGTGGAACCTCTGCGCATCGAGCACCTTTGAGGTATGGGTGGTCCCGATCGGTGACGGTTCCTGCCTCGCGAAACCACGTAGTCCGGAGCCACGACTGCTCACGGCCCGACTGGTGGTCGGACCTCTTGCAGGCCGTGACGGAGCACTCTGTCTTTGGTGGGCGATGGACCTACTCTGCTGCGAAATTTGTCGCCTCAGCTGCCTGAGACCCGATGTCACAGCCTCTTGGCTGGCTGCGTCAATCTGGTCCTCCCTCTCTCTATCCTCTATCCCCTGTGCATAGGCCTGCATCCGGGCGATGTCCATATCTGGCTGAAGAGCCACCCCCAAGCATGCTGTAATCATATGACGGTCTAGCCCCATCACATAACGATGAACTCTATCCGCCATGCTAGCTACAATAGTGTGAGCATGCCTGGCCAAGGAGTCAAACTCAGTGTACTCACTGCGGTCCTCCCGTTCTGCCGCAAGGTCAAAAATCTGTCTACCCGGGCTCTCCTCATCTCGGGAGGTAAAAAGTGATCCATAAAGGCCTCTGTAAACTCCTCCCAAACAGCTGGAAGAGCATCATCACCTCTCGAAAGCAACCACGACTCAAACCAGTTCAACGCAATATCGCGCAACCGGTAAGAGGCTAGTGTAACAGACTCTGTCTCTGAAGCCCTAAGAACCTGCATGGTCCGCTGTATCTGTCGAACGAACTCCTGCGGATCCTCATCAGACCTCGAACCATAAAACTCAGGTGGATTACATCCCAGAAAATCCCTAATCCATAAGCCCATCGGCTCTAGGGTGGGCATGCTGCTCTGTCATTATTTGCCCGGCTACTATACTGGTCAATAACCGAATCTGCTCCCCGTAGTCTCTATACTCAGCAGCTGGCTGGGGAACTGGAGGGTCTGGTATCGGAACCTCTGGAGCTACTGCCGCTCTCGGCTCCTCTAATACTGTCGGCGTGGCTGAACTCAACGACCCGCCTACTACCTCAGGCATAGTCTGTGCCTGAGCAGTGTGACCTACGAGTCGCTAGCGACTCCTGCCGCTGCCTTGCCTCTGGGCCCCTGGTAGCTTTCGTGGAGGCATTTGTTTCATAAGAAGAGGTCGGAGAGGATTCAACCTAATAAGACGACTCACAATACGATCTCGAGAGAAGAATGGAAACCAATCCTAAATGTCTGTAGCCTCACGATTATAGATGTGGTGCACAACACACCGATAATCAAGACTCTACTAGACACGGTGCGTAGACACTTTCAGAGGACTAATCGCTCGATACCACTTTTGTCACGACAGGCCGGGCGCGATCGTGCCCTACTCAGGCACGGATTGGTATACATCGAGAGAATAGCGGCGAACATACACAACCTAAACACGTGTGTAAATAATAACAACAGGCTGGCGATAAGCGCGCTTTCATAAAATAAACAAAGTCAAAGTACAACTTTACAACTCGGTTCTTACAATGACCACAAAGGTGAATACAGACCTGCAGGAATAACAAGCGTGGCGGGGCGGGGCCGCCATACCACGAATGTACAAAATCTACAACATCGGGGACAAGGCGTACCAAAAGAAAGACAAGCCTCCGGAGAATGGAGCTTAGGCGTCGATAAGCGATCCTAAGAATGTGGATGCGCCACTGCTTACCACTCTGCGGCGTGAACGCAGCCCAGGAAGGGGGTCGACACGATATGTACTAAGTATGTAAAACTGGAAAGTACTGTAATTACAACATAAGTTTATAAGAAAGCCGGAAACATGTATGATAACAAAATTACAGTACACTGTGCCTTACTAACAATGGGAGTACATCAAGAGAATAAGTATAACATCACAATAGCAGTCTCCCGATCATACCATGGGTAGCGAACCCATAAAAACAGGTGGTATAACGTCTTGGGGTTCTTACCCCTCATTTATACTCTTACCCTGGAGCAGGTGGTATAACGTCTTGGGGGTTTGCCCCTCATTTATACTCTTATCCTGTAGAAGATAATGCGCGTGTGGTATAACGTCTTGGGGCTTCCCGCCGTTTATACTCTTATCACGAAGAATGTGGTATAGCGTCTTGGGGGTTTGCCCCTCACTGATACTCTTACCCTACCTCAAAACCGGCCGTCATACAATAATTAAGCAAGTTAGCAATCCCCCTAACTTCTTATTAGTCTTATTCATCTACATTCTCATTTTAGTTTACTTAAGGCACTTTCATGTCTTTTATAAGAATCCGGGAATTTAACCCAAAGTACTATATACTTCTATTCTTTTAAAAACAAATGACTCTTTTAGTAGAAAGCTTCCAAGACACTATTAACCATAGCATCAAGTCCAAAGTACATTTCAAGGCAAGTCACAATACCTTTAGAATTAAAGTAGGTTTCTAAATCAAGTGACTCCTTTTCTTATTAAACCTTGGGCAATTGATACCTTAAAATCAATTTGCCTTTCATTAACACAAGTCATTTTACCTTTTTGCATAAGTCAATATAACCAACTCCCCATAAAGTCGTTATATTCACTTTATACCTTAGTCAGTACATTTTCCTATCCAAGGACTTATACGATTAAAGCGGCGAAAGTATCACATACTTTAAATTCCTTCAAGTCCCTTAACTTTACTAAGACTTAAGACATTCTTAATATTTTCAAAGAAGTGAGTTAACTTCCTAACTCACCCGACTTGGCATTTTATAAGGCTATTAAGGAATGTCAAAGTCTTGACGTCTGGAAGTACTATATACGAGAAACTAGTCATGCTCAAAAGATAGGAAAAAGTTCTACATACCTCGTCGGGTCAAACCACTTGCCAAGTACAAAGTCCCGCCCGTAGTATGTCAACCTATAATGTTCACAATACGTCTATTAAGGCCTTACTTCAATCGTAGAATATCATAAGTGTTAAGTCTCTATATTCTACGGAAAATCGAATGACACCTCCTTTGTTTTTACTTACTTTGCCACCTTTTTCAAGGCCGAATACAATAACCAAACAGCCCCAATTGGCTCACAATTTATAGAAGATAATCCAATACAATTGAATAACTACACAGCCCGATTGGCTCACGATTTATAGAAGATAACCCAATACAATTGAATAACTACACAACCCGATTGGCTCACAATTTATAAAGTAGTCCAATACAAATGACTAACCACTAACACAACCTACAAGTCCAACTTCGGCCACCTTGAGTTCAACAATACCAATTCTAACCAATTTCCATTACAATTCAAATTGGTAGCATAATATGATATCAAGTCGCATTTGGTTATAACTACCATAATCTTCAAGTCAATAACATGCGACGATTCTAACAACGATTAAATTGTAATCCATCTTAGTCATGGCTTATTTTACATTTCGGTTCCAAGGCTATGATCAATCCATTATTCGTATAACTTCAATATAACAACTTTATGCTAGCAACATGCAAAGCTAACAACAATATAGCTAATCTTGTAATACTTTCAAAGAACAAGATTATACCTCAATGAGACTTAAACCAACTCCAATCGAAATCGCTCTTAGTAGTCTAAAACCTCTCGAGCCACTTCAATCCGCATTTGAGACCCTTAGAACAACACCAACAATTAACCTTCAAATTTCCAAACAAAACCTAGAAAGACCATTAGGTTTTCGTTTGCGACTAACCCGTAAACCATCTTTTTCCAAGATTTTTCTATTGAGATGTGTTTACAATACACCTAAGAACCTTGGTTTAAAGTGTGGAATCAAATGGACAAGAAACGAAAATTTTTCTTTTTCCTTCTTGGTGAACCCGAGAGCCTTCAATGTTTTTCTTCAAATTTGTGTGATATTTTTCTAAGTGTTAAGTCTCCTCTTGCTACTAGTATCACATATAAAGGGTCATGGAGGGTTTAGATATTAACACATGGGTGGTTTGGATGTGGTCTTGCTAAAAAAATCAAGACAAAGGTGGGACCTTTGACCTTAGTCAATAATATCAAGCCTCAAGTTGCAAGACTTGTCTTGCAACAAAGGTCAAATGACCCTTATGCCCTTGCCAAAAATCGTCCAAGGCATAGCAAGGGGGTGACACGTGTCGCCCTCCCATTCGTGATAATAATACGTTTTTCCGACAATTCCACAATTTCCGATACATTTTTACAAGCCTCAATTCTTAACACTTGTGAGTTCTTACCTATATTCTTAAGACATGTCCTGAAATTACGGGGTGTAACAGCATCGTTGGTCTTGTGCAGTTTTGATTGATAGGCATAGTATAGAGTTTATGCCGGAGTTTGTATAGCTTGACAACCGACTAAGAACATTCGGGGACGAATGTTTCTAAGGGGGGAAAAATGTTACACCCCATAAGTCCAGGACATGTAAAAGAGAATGTACGTAAGGAAACAAGACTTGGAAATTAGTACGAAAGGAAGAATTGTTTTTCCGACGGAAAATCTTCCGAAGGTCGGAAAGGAAAATGTTCGTTATTGAGAATTGGATTCTCAAAATGCATTATTTGAAGAGTATGGAACTCTTAACCTTATGGAAATTTATTTTTACGGGTTTGGTCAAGTGGGGCCCACCCGAGGAATTTTACATTTTTGTGGGGCCCACGAGGGTTACGGAATTATATGGACGAATGAGAGAGCGACACGTGACACCCCCCCTCATGTGGTCTTGGACGAAAATGCAAGGGGTAGAATGGTCATTTGACCTATGTAGATGATAAGTCTTGCAAGCTTGACATATTTGACCAAGTCAACTTGTCCACATGGGCTCAATCCTTGTGATATTCATCCTAGCCTCACATTTGTTGATATCTAGACCCTCCAATGTGTTATATGTATCATACTAGTGCAAGACTAGCTCACTTTACACTTAGAAAATATCACAACACAATTGTTCTTGGAGACTTGCTCTCGGGTTTGATGATTCTCCCACACAAAAAAATTTAGTTTGTGATCCTTTGTTCACAAGACTTTAACCCAAGGTTCCTAAGAGTGTTGTAAGGTTATCTCAATAGAAAGATTTCGGAAAAAACGCATTTTCACGTTAGTCGCAAGGCGGAAACTAAGAGAGTTCTTCAACTTTGAAGTTGGAACTTGAAGATGGGTTCTTCATAGGCCTCTAAGGAGTGCTTGGAGCGGATTGGAACCTAAGGAAAGGAGCTAAGAATTGCTAAGGCGCGACTTTGAAATCTTGGAAATTTTAAGGGCTTATAAAGGTATATTCTTGTCGTTTTAGCAATTAAGGTTTACTTATCATTGTAGCTATGGTTATTAGCAAGCATGAGTTATATAGTATGAAGTTTGATAAGTATTTTGACTATTGGAACCCTAATCCAAAATCTAGCATGTTTAGCTTTAAGATTTCAATTACAGTCGATTATTAGTCTAAGCGTCGCATGTTGTATAAAGAAGGAAATTGGAGTTGTTGAAGTTGTTTAGACTATATAACATGTTAGACCTTAGAACTTGGAATTTGTAAGAAGGATTGAAAAAGACTTAGTGTTGTTCTAGAGGTTGGCCGAGAATGGCTTTTGGCATATTCACTATTTCGTATGAATTGTGGGGCGGAATTTTACACGTATTGTAAGGCGTGTAATCCCCTTTGTTTGGTTGTTGTTTGGAGCCTTAAATGTGGCTTGTTGGTTATTGTATTCGGCCTTGAAAAAGGTGGCAAAGTGAGTAGAAACAAAGGAAGTCTCCGATTTTCCGTAGAATTAGAGACTAAATACTTAGTATTATTCTACATAGAGACTAGAAGTTGATAGCCTTGTTGTGACCATTATAGGTTGACATTTCTACGTGCAGCGTATTCGGCAGCTTGTGGATATTAGCGAAAAGGTATGTGAACTATCTCTCTTCTAGCATGATTCCTTAAGATAAAGAAAGTAGGTTCTACTCTTAAATGATCCATTCCTTGGTTGTATTTGGATTGCCTAAAATAGAATTTGTTCTATGTACTTCCGAGTGTACTTTGATGTTTAGATTGTAAGTTGTAGAATCCATTTTCTTGATGAAGTTTGGATTCTTAAAAGTGAAGGTATTTTTACTTAAAGTACATGTAGTCTTAAAAGGAAGTGGTTTCCAAATCTTTTGGCTAGTGCCTTAGTTCTAAAACCTAAAGGTCATTATAATGACTTTAGAAGTCAATGGAGTGCTTTACTTAGTTGATTTAAAAGAGGAGAAATGACATGATTTAAGAGAAGTCACTTGTGTTCAGGGTGAAGTGACTTGAGGGTTAAAATGTAGAAGGCAAGGTGTTTTCTCTCTATTAAGAGACTTGAAGTATTTTGAAAGTTAAGAACTTGATTTGTAAGTATGTGATACTTGGTTTTAATAGTATAAGTCTCTTGGTTATTGAAGGAATGGATACGTCTAAAACCATAAAGGGTTATAACGGCTTTATGGGAAGTTGGTTATAACGGCCTTATGGAAGGTTTAGAAAGTTGTCTATTTTGATTAAATCGGCATAAGTTGCCTAGATTGTGAAAATTTGGAGTTACTTGATTTCAAGCTTTGAAATGAGTTTTCTAAAAGTGTAGTAACTTACTTTGAAAAATAGACACGCCTTGATACTACGGGTGTTAGTATCTTGGGGCTTTACATAGAAATGAGTCTTTTATAAAGGAATGTACGTACGTAGTACTTTGACTTGTTAAAAGAGAATTATTCTATGTATGCCTTGATAAGTACTTTGGCTTGATTAATTGAGAATTAGTCTAAGTGTGCCTTGATAAGTACTTTGACTTGTTAAAAGAGAATCATTCTAAGTATGCCTTGATAAGTACTTTGACTTGTTAAAAGAGAATTATTCTAAGTATGCCTTGATAAGTACTTTGACTTGTTAAAAGAGAATTATTCTATGTATGCCTTGATAAGTACTTTGGCTTGATTGATTGTGAATCATTCTAAGTGTGCCTTGGTAAGGACTTTGGCTTGTTAAAAGAGAATTATTCTAAGTGTGCCTTGATAAGTACTTTGGCTTGTTAAAAGAGAATTATTCTATGTATGCCTTGATTAGTACTTTGGCTTGATAAATTGAGAATTGCCTATGTGTGCTGGAAATAGCTGGTTGTGTGCTATTGGTATATCAGTCGTTTCGGGGTCATTCCCCGGGTTTGTGGCATTTGCATAATTACGTGGATTTGCTACCCACGATCACGAGGAATACCTAAATGCGAGTCCGTAGGGCTTATGCGGGTGAAATAGTCCCACGCGGCGGGTCCGACCTATCGAGGAATACCTCATGCGAGTCCGTAAGGGCTTATGCGGGTGAAATAGTCCTATCACGAGGAATACCTCATGCGGGTCCGAAAGGGCTTATGCGGGTGAAATAGTCCCACGTGCGGGCGGGTCCACCTATGCGAGAATACCTCGCGCGGGTCCACGCGACTATCACGGGTGAAATAGTCCCGGGAATAGGATTGCTAAATGATCTGCGAGCGGATGGTCCCGCTTGATCATGAGCTTCCTAGTTTATATTGTAAGGATACTCTTTTTTACTCTCATTGTTAGTAAGGCACAATGTGTTGTATTTTGATTATCATATATGTCCCGGTTGTTTATGTTACCCTATGGTCATGCTTTTACGAGGTGGGATTCGGGGCATGGGACCACGAGGTATTGAGGACAGGTGGGACTTGGTGTTCATGTATCCTTATTGGTGTTATTACATCATGGATCGCGGTGAGGAAGGATTCCACGGGCATGATTGATATTATGGGCGTGAGACCCATGGTTATATTGAGTAATGACTTTGAGGGCCTGCGTCCCTGACTTGATATGACTGCTTATGTGTCATGTACTGTAGGTTGGCTATCATACATGTCTCATGTTTTGTTTAGACTGTTATGATTTCATTACAGTACTTATTGTTCACATACTTGGTACATTCTTCGTCTTGACCTCCTTGGGCTGCGTTCACGCCGAGTTTAGGTCTTGATTCGGTGATCGGCAGTGTAGGATCTGCTCATGGTTTTGGATAAGCTCCTTCTACTCCGGAGTTTATCTTTGGTATATATGTCCTTGATGCAGGCTTTGTATAGTTTTGGATGCGGCGGGGCCTTGTCCGTCATAGTTGATTTAACTCTTGAAGTGCAGATTCATATGTGGGATTGGACTCGTATGCGGTGTAGTGTCTTTTGTTTATGTATATATGGCGGCCTTGTCGGCTTTGCCGCTTACGTCGTTTGTTTTAAAAAAAGAGGTGTTATTTGATTCGCGACTTACTTGTATTGTTAAGGTAGAAGGGTGCCTGGGTAGGGCACGATCCGCAGCTTGAGGTTGGTCGTGTGAGTGGTATCGAGCGATCGATCCTCGGAATGTCTGAGACCGTGTCTAGTAGAGTCTTGATTATCGTGTGTTGCGCCACACCCATAAACAGGAGGCTACATGACATTTAGGAGTTGGTTTCTATTCTTCTGCTCTAAGATCGTGCCATAGAGCCGTGTTAGTAAGAAAATTCCTCTCCGACGTATTGTTGTGTTACAGTATGCCTCGAGGAGGGCAATAGCGCCCGAGAAGGGCAAAGGAGTAGCGAGGCTACTAGTCGGACTCGAGAGAGTTGATAGGGCTTATGCCTGGTACACTGAGATGTTGTTCGCGATCGGCGAGTTCTTCTGCGCCAGGTTTTGAGGCCCCAGCACCAGAGCCTCCAGTTTCTCGGTTAGGGGAAGACTATAGGGTCATGAGGAAAGCCGTTGTGTTGTTGACCAAGATAGCGGTGCTAACAAATAAGTGATAGTACCCAGGTAGGATACTTTGATTAGTAAGTGAGAAGTAAGAATGTTGACAAGAATGATAGGTGAACCGAGACTATAGTTGTATAAAGTTCACAAGTTGTAATTGCCCCATGTGATGTTAGACCAATAGGGAAGATTGTACAGTAGAAATACTTTGGCTTATGTGGCGAACCTCTAGTGAATGGGAGGGTAGGGTGAGAAGTACCTCGAGATAAGAGAAAGATTTATTTCAGACTAAGAATGAGAAGTTAAGTGTGACGATGAGTCGGGTTCTGGACTCATTTCGGGTCAGCCGGTAGTTTGGAATGGGGTGATGTCAGTGAGGAATGGTCAGATTAAGTGATAGGTCCTGGGGATGCCAGGCCCAAGTTTAGTTAATCGTTGTACGAGTTTGTGGACGCGTTCCACCGGAACTAGGTCGTAAGGACCGAGAAGAGCCTTATCGGGAATGTAAGTAACTATATGGCCAAGTTTGGATAGTAACTCCAAGGATTGGGGAACAGAAACAGAATTTGAGATTTTGTACGTATGCTAGATGAGTTTGATAGTACGAGAAAGTATGACAAGTAAGGAAAGAAAGGAACCTCTAGGGGATCCCGTGTTTAAGGAGACTGTAACCTTCGAGTTTTGTGAGAAGGGACCACGGACGAAAGGTCCATTGTTATGTCTACGTATGATGTGATGGCCATGTGTGGCATCGTTGGTCTTGTGCAGTTTTGATTGATAGGCATAGTATAGAGTTTATGCCGGAGTTTGTATAGCTTGACAACCGACTAAGAACATTCGGGGACGAATGTTTCTAAGGGGGGAAGAATGTTACACCCCATAAGTCCAGGACATGTAAAAGAGAATGTACGTAAGGAAACAAGACTTGGAAATTAGTACGAAAGGAAGAATTGTTTTTCCGACGGAAAATCTTCCGAAGGTCGGAAAGGAAAATGTTCGTTATTGAGAATTGGATTCTCAAAATGCATTATTTGAAGAGTATGGAACTCTTAACCTTATGGAAATTTATTTTTACGGGTTTGGTCATGTGGGGCCCACCCGAGGAATTTTACATTTTTGTGGGGCCCACGAGGGTTACGGAATTATATGGACGAATGAGAGGGCGACACGTGGCACCCCCTCATGTGGTCTTGGACGAAAATGCAAGGGGTAGAATGGTCATTTGACCTATGTAGATGATAAGTCTTGCAAGCTTGACATATTTGACCAAGTCAACTTGTCCACGGGCTCAATCCTTGTGATATTCATCCTAGCCTCACATTTGTTGATATCTAGACCTCCAATGTGTTATATGTATCATACTAGTGCAAGACTAGCTCACTTTACACTTAGAAAATATCACAACACAATTGTTCTTGAGACTTGCTCTCGGGTTTGATGATTCTCCCACACAAAAAAATTTAGTTTGTGATCCTTTGTTCACACGACTTTAACCCAAGGCTCCTAAGAGGGTTGTAAGGTTATCTCAATAGAAAGATTTCGGAAAAAACGCATTTTCACGTTAGTCGCAAAGTGAAACTAAGAGAGTTCTTCAACTTTGAAGTTGGAACTTGAAGATGGGTTCTTCATGGCCTCAAGGAGTGCTTGGAGCGGATTGGAACCTAAGGAAAGGAGCTAAGAATTGCTAAGCGCGACTTTGAAATCTTGGAAATTTTAAGGGCTTATAAAGGTATATTCTTGTCGCTTTAGCAATTAAGGTTTACTTATCATTGTAGCTATGGTTATTAGCAAGCATGAGTTATATAGTATGAAGTTTGATAAGTATTTTGACTATTGGAACCCTAATCCGAAATCTAGCATGTTTAGCTTTAAGATTTCAATTCTAGTCGATTATTAGTCTAAGCGTCGCATGTTGTATAAAGAAGGAAATTGTAGTTGTTGAAGTTGTTTAGACTATATAACATGTTAGACCTTAGAACTTGGAATTTGTAAGAAGGATTGAAAAAGACTTAGTGTTGTTCTAGAGGTTGGCCGAGAATGGCTTTTGGCATATTCACTATTTCGTATGAATTGTGGGGCGGAATTTTACACGTATTGTAAGGCGTGTAATCCCTTTGTTTGGTTGTTGTTTGGAGCCTTAAATGTGGCTTGTTGGTTATTGTATTCGGCCTTGAAAAAGGTGGCAAAGTGAGTAGAAACAAAGGAAGTGCTTCCCGATTTTCCGTAGAATTAGAGACTAAATACTTAGTATTATTCTACATAGAGACTAGAAGTTGATAGCCTTGTTGTGACCATTATAGGTTGACACTTCTACGTACGGCGTATTCGGCTTAGCTTGTGGATATTAGCCGAAAAGGTATGTGAACTATCTCCTCTTCTAGCATGATTCCTTAAGATAAAGAAAGTAGGTTCTACTCCTTAAATGATCCATTCCTTGGTTGTATTTGGATTGCCTAAAATAGAATTTGTTCTATGTACTTCCTTGAGTGTACTTTGATGTTTAGATTGTAAGTTGTAGAATCCATTTTCTTGATGAAGTTTGGATTCTTAAAAGTGAAGGTATTTTTACTTAAAGTACATGTAGTCTTAAAAAGGAAGTGGTTTCCAAATCTTTTGGCTAGTGCCTTAGTTCTAAAACCTAAAGGTCATTATAATGACTTTAGGGGAGTCAAAGGAGTGATTTACTTATTTGATTTAAAAGAGGAGAAATGACATGATTTAAGAGAAGTAACTTGTGTTAAGGGTGAAGTTACTTGAGGTTTAAAAAGTAGAAGGAAACTTGTTTTCTAACTATTAAGAGACTTGAAGTATTTTGAAAGTTAAGAACTTGATTTGTAAGTATGTGATACTTGGTTTTAATAGTATAAGTCTCTTGGTTATTGAAGGAATGGATACGTCTAAAACCATAAAGGGTTATAACGACTTTATGGGAAGTTGGTTATAACGGCCTTATGGAAGGTTTAGAAAGTTGTCTATTTTGATTAAATCGGCATAAGTTGCCTAGATTGTGAAAATTTGGAGTTACTTGATTTCAAGCTTTGAAATGAGTTTTCTAAAAGTGTAGTAACTTACTTTGAAAAATAGACACGCCTTGATACTACGGGTGTTAGTATCTTGGGGCTTTACATAGCAAGGAGTCTTTTATAAAGGAATGTACGTACGTAGTACTTTGACTTGTTAAAAGAGAATTATTCTATGTATGCCTTGATAAGTACTTTGGCTTGATTAATTGAGAATTAGTCTATGT
The DNA here is from genome assembly GCA_029844215.1 of Przewalskia tangutica. Classification (NCBI taxonomy): domain Eukaryota; kingdom Viridiplantae; phylum Streptophyta; class Magnoliopsida; order Solanales; family Solanaceae; genus Przewalskia; species Przewalskia tangutica. Next base: position 47,987,015 of record CM056724.1, on the reverse strand, counting down.
CACACCCCGAACCCCGGGCCCGTGACTGGTGCCCTACCTGGGCACCCTTCTACCTTAACAACTAAGTACATTGCGGAAATTAATAACAGCTCATTTTTTTTTCTTTAAAAATAAACGTACGTGCAAGGCAAAGCCGACTAGGCTGCCATATATACATAAACAAAAGACACTACACCGTACATGAGTCCAATCCCACATATGAATACTGCACTTGGAGTTAAACTGAACTATGACGGGACAAGGCCCCGCCGTACCCATAACTGTACAAAGCCTGTACTGAAGGATATATACCAAAAAGATAAACTCCTGGACAGAGGGAGCTATCCAAAAACCCTGAGCAGGATCCTACACCTGCCGATCACCAAACAACAGATCTAAACTCGCGGCGTGAACGCGGCCCGAAAGGAGGTCGAAGAAGAATGTACCAAGTATGTGAGCGAGAAATGCGTAATGAAATCATAAGTCTAAACAAAGCAGGAGACATGTATGATAGCCAACCTACAGTACAATACATAAGCAGTCATATCAAGTCAGGGACGCAGGCCCTCAAAGTCACTACTCAAATATAACTATGGGTCTCACGCCCATAATATCAATCATGCCCGTGGAATCCTTCCTCACTGCCGGCAGTCCATGATATAGTACAACACCAATAGGCATACATGAACACCAAGACCCACCGGTGGTATAGCATCTTGGGTTTACCCTCACTTATACTCTTGCCACGGAGAAGGTGGAAAGCGGTGGTATAGCATCTTGGGGGTTTACCCCTCACATATACTCTACCCTGGAGAAGATGGTAAAACAGGTGGTATAGCATCTTGGGGGTTTACCCCTCACATATACTCTACCCTGGAGAAGATGGTAAAACAGGTGGTATAGCATCTTGGGGGTTTACCCCTCACATATACTCTACCCTGGAGAAGATGGTAAAACAGGTGGTATAGCATCTTGGGGGTTTACCCCTCACATATACTCTACCCTGGAGAAGATGGTAAAGCAGTGGTATAGCATCTTGGGGTTTACCCTCACATATACTCTACCACGGAGAAGATGGTAAAGCGGTGGTATAGCATCTTGGGGTTTACCCTCACATATACTCTACCCTACCTCGACCATCAAACAAGACATAAGCACTACCATGTCTTCTATAAAAATCCGGGAATTTAACCCAAGTACTACAAGTAACGGAAGCATACCCGTGGAATCCCACATCACTGTCGGTACGTCCCAGTAACTTACAATCAGACAGCCGACCCTTCAACCGAGAGTCGCGGCAACTTAATAAAACATAATATTTGCACTCAAAGGCTATTACCAGCACATATAGGCAAGTTCTCAATTAACCAAGCCAAAGTACTTATCAAGGCACACATAGGATAATTCTTATTTAACAAGCCAAAGTACTTATCCGCACAAATAGAATAAATTCTCATTTAACCAGCCAAAGTACTTATCCGGGCACAAATAGAATAATTTCACATTTAACAAGCAAAATTACTTATCCGGCACAAATAGAATAAATTCTCATTTAACAAGCCAAAGTACTTATCCGGGCACAAATAGAATAAATTCTCATTTAACAAGCCAAAGTACTTATCAAGGCACACTTAGACAAATTCTCAATTTATCAAGCCAAAGTACTAATCAAGGCATACATAGAATAATTCTCTTTTAACTAGTCAAAGTACTTATCAAGGCACACTTAGACAAATTCTCAATTTATCAAGCCAAAGTACTACATACGCATATTCTTTTATAAAAGACTCCTTTCTATGTAAAGCCCCAAGATACTAACACCCGTAGTATCAAGGCGTGTCTATTTTTCAAAGTAAGTTACTACACTTTTAGAAAACTCATTTCAAGGCTTGAAATCAAGTAACTCCAAATTTTCACAATCTAGGCAACTTATGCCGATTAATCAAAATAGACAACTTTCTAAACCTTCCATAAAGCCGTTATAACCAACTTCCCATAAAGCCGTTATAACCCTTTATGGTTTTAGACGTATCCATTCCTTCAATAACCAAGAGACTTATACTATGAAAACCAAGTATCACATACTTACAAATCAAGTTCTTAACTTTCAAAATGCTTCAAGTCTCTTAATAGTTAGAAAACAAGTTTTCTTCTACTTTTTAAACCTCAAGTAACTTCACCCTTAACGCAAGTTACTTCTCTTAAATCATGTCATTTCTCCTCTTTAAATCAAATAAGTAAATCACTCCTTTGACTCCTAAAGTCATTATAATGACCTTTAGGTTTTAGAACAAGGCACTAGCCAAAAGATTTGGAAACCACTTCCTTTAAGTCTCTATGTACTTTAAGAAAAATACCTTCACTTTTAAGAACCCAAACTTCATCAAGAAAATGGATTCTACAACTTACAATTTAAACATCAAGGTACACTCAAGGAAGTACATAGAACAAATTCTATTTTAGGCAATCCAAATACAAGCAAGGAATGGATCATTCAAGGAGTAGAACTTACTTTCTTTATTCTAAGGAATCATGCTAGAAGAGGAGATAGTTCACATACCTTTTCGGCTAATTCCTCAAGCTAAGCCGAATATGCCGTACGTAGAAGTTTCAACCTATAATGGTCACAACAAGACTATCAATCTTCTAGTCTCTAACGTATCATAATACTAAGTATTTGGTCTCTAATTCTACGGAAAATCGGGCAGCACTTCCTTTGTTTCTACTCACTATGCCACCTTTTTCAAGGCCGAATACAATAACCAACAAGCCACATTTAAGGCTCCAAACAACAATCAAACAAAGGGGATTACACGCCTTACACCACGTGTAAAATTCACCCACAATTATATACAAAGTAGTTCAAACTTCACTAGCCATTCTCCAACATACTAACAATTCAAAGTCCTTTCCAATCCTTTTCCAATTCCAAGTTCTAAGGTCAACATGTTATTTAGTCATAACATCAACAACTACAATTTCCTTCTTTATTCAACATGCGACGACTTAAACTAATAACCAACGTGAAGTCCAATCTTAAAGCTAAACATGCTAGATTTCGGATTAGGGTTCCAATAGTCAAAATACTTATCAAACTTCATACAATATAACACATGCTTGCTAAAATCCATAGCTACAACAATAAGTAAGTCTTAACTACTAAAACGACAAAATTTATACCTTTCCAAGCCCTTAAAATTTCCAAGATCCAAAGTCGCGCCTTAGAAATTCTTAGCTCCTTTCCTTAAGTTCCAATCCGCTCCAAGCATTCCTTAGAGGCCTATGAAGAACCCTTCTTCAAGTTCCAACTTCAAAGTTGAAGAACTCCCTTTGTTTCCGCCTTGCGACTAACGTAAAAATACGTTTTTTCCGAAATCTTTCTATTGAGATATCCTTACAATACCCTAAGGGACATTGGGTTAAAGTCTTGTGGCTAATGGATCAAAACTACAAATTTTTCATGTGGGAAAATGCACTTAGCCGAGAGCTACTCCATGAAGAACAACTAGTGTGATTTTTTTCTAAGTGTTAAATGACAAGTCTTGCACTAGTAGTAAGCTTATAACACACAATGGAGGGCTTAGATAAAAACACTTGTATTAATTGGATGATAGGGATCAAGCCAAAGTGGCAAGTTGACTAGTCAACAATCTCAAGCTCTTAATTAGCAAGACTTATCTTCCACCATGGTAAATGACCATTTTACCCTTAACATTTTCGTCCAAGACCACTTGTTGGGGTGCCACGTGTCGCCCTCTCATTCGTCCATAAAATTCAGTAACCATGGGCCCCACAAAATGTAAAATTTCTAAAGGGCCCCACGTGACCAAATCCGTAAAAATAATTTCCATAGTGTTAATAAGTTCTATACTTTACAAATAATACATTTTGAGAATCCAATTCTCAACAACGAACATTTTTCCTTTCCGACGTCCGGAAGACTTTCCGTCGGAAAAACAATCCTTCATTTCGTACTAATTTCCAAGTCTTGTGTTCCTTACGTACATTCACTTACACATGTCCTGAACTTACGGGGTGTAACATTCTTCCCCCCTTAGAAACATTCGTCCCCGAATGTTCTTAGTCGGTTGTCAAGCTATACAAACTCCGGCATAAACTCTATACTATGCCTATCAATCAAAACTGCACAAGACTAACGATGCCACACCTGGCCATCGCCTAACATACGTAAACATAATAATGGACCTTCCGTCCGTGGTCCCTTCTCACAAAACTCAAAGGTTACAGTCTTCCCAAACACGGGATCCTTAAAGGTTCCTTTCTTTCCTTACTTGTCATACTTTCTCGTACTTTCAAACTCATCTAGTACACGTACAAAATCTCAAATTTTGTTTCTGTTCTCCAATCCTTGGAGTTACTATCCAAACTTAGCCATATTGTTACTTACTTTCCCGTTAAGGCTCTTCTCGGTCCTTACGACCTAGTTCCGGTGGAACACATCCACAAACTCGTACCACAATTAACTAAACTTGGGCCTTGCATCCTCGGTACCCTATCACATAACGGGACCCTTTCTAACTGACATCACCCCATTCCAAACTATCGGCTGACCCGAAATGAGTCCATAACCCGACTCATCGTCACGCTTGACTTCTCATTCTTAGTCTGAAATAAATCTCTCTCTTATCCCAAGGTACTTCTTACCCTACCCCCTATTCACTAGAGGTTCGTCACATAAGCCAAAGTATTTCTACTGCACAATCGTCCCTATCGGTCTTACACTTATACGGGGTAATTACAACTTGTGAACTTTATACAACTATAGTCTCAGTTCACCTATCATTCTTGTCAACATTCTTACTTCTCACTTTACTAATCAAAGTATCCCTACCTCTGGGGTACTATCACTTACAACTGCTAGCACCGCTATCTTGGTCAATAACATAACTGCTTCCCTCATGACCCTATAGTCTTCTCCTAACCGAGAAACTGGAGGCTCTGGTGCTGGGGCCTCAAACCTGGCGCAGAAGAACTCGCCGACTGCGGAACAACATCCGGTATACCCTGGGCACAAGCCCTATCAACTCTCTGAGTCTGACTAGTAGCTCCTGCTACTCCTTTGCCCTTCTGGGCGGCCGCCCTCCTCGAGGCATAATCAGAACACAACAATACGTCAGAGAGGAATTTTCTTACTAACACAGCTCTATGGCACGATCTTAGAGTGAGAAGAATAGAAACCAACTCCTAAATGTCCTGTAGCCTCCTGTTTATGGGTGTGGCGCGCAACACACCGATAATCAAGACTCTACTAGACACGGTCTGTAGACATTCCGAGGACTGATCGCTCGATACCACTCACACACCCCGAACCGGGCGTGGATCGGTGCCCTACACGGGCACCCTTCTACCTTAACAACTAAGTACATTGCGGAAATTAATAATGACTCATTTTTTTCTTTAAAAATAAACGACGTGCAAGGCAAAGCCGACTAGCCGCCATATATACATAAACAAAAGACACTACACCGCATACGAGTCCAATCCCACATATGAATACTGCACTTAGGAGTTAAATCGAACTATGACGGACAAGGCCCCATTGCACCCATAATCGTACAAAGCCTGCATCTTGAAGGATATATACCAAAAGATAAACTCGACAGAGGAGCTATCCAAAACCCCGAGCGGATCCTACACTGCCGATCACCAAACAGCGTACCTAAACTCACAGATGAACGCACTTCAAGGAGGTCAAGACGAAGAATGTACCAAGTATGTGAGCATGAAATCAGTAATGAAATCATAACAGTCTAAACAAAGCAGGAGACATGTATGATAGCCAACCTACAGTACACAATACATAAGCAGTCATATCAAGTCAGGGACGCAGGCCCTCTAAGTCACTACTCAAATATTGTCACGACCCGAATCCGGGCCCGTGACTGGTGCCTTACCCCGGGCACCCTAGTGATACAATCATCAGAGAAAATCAGCGGAAAATAAAACATGAACATGAAATGAGAGATATTATAAATAAACAGCAACCAAAGCAGGTTGCCTTTCAACATATATATATAAAGACATTTGAACAAGCATAATCCTTACAACCCCGCCCACAACAAAGCATGCACTTAAGATTTATACAACAACTATGACGGGACAGGGCCCCGCCATACCCCTGAACGTACAAGAACTTACAGACTCAGGGTAACATACCAAAGATAAGCCTCCGACGGAACGGAGCTTCCCAAAACGCTGAGATGAGATCCTAAACGCGGGGATCGACAAATGACGATTTCTACCTGCGGATGAACGCACTCGGGCGAGGTCAAGACAACAGTACCAAGTATGTGAAATCAGAATATCGTAAATGAAATCATAATAGTCTATAAAAAGCAGGAGACATGTATGATGACCAAACTACAAGACATAACATATAACGATATCAAGTCGTGGACTCACGCCTCCAAATTATCACTCGTGCGTGGAATTTCTTCCTCACCTGGCGGCTTTATGATATAACAATACCAAGGAGTATACATGAACACCGGTCCCACTGTGTCATAAAAACCGACAGACAAGTACAACTACCGGATCCGACCGTATCAATAATACAATGCAACCACAAACACGGTCGACACGGCAAGCGCGAGAGCCGACTACCAGATACCAAGGCCGGCCACGAGTCGACCGGGCAAGTACGAGGGTGACCACCGTACCAAGGGCGTCAGATCACGAGACTTCGCCACTACACCGAACGGGCAAGTGCGAGGCTAACTACTGTGTACCAAGGCCGAATCAGCCACGAGACGGCAAGTACGAAGCCGACCACCGTACCAAGGCCGAACGAAGAAACCTCATGGAGAGCTAGTCCATGGAATAGCACTATCAGCGAGCATACCCGTGGAATTTTCCACACCGCCAGACGCCCAAGTAAGTCTCAACAAGTCAACCTAAGACTCCATTGAGAGACGCGGTTATATAGAACACCATTTGCACAACAAAGGCTATCACCACAAGCATAAGCAAGTTACACAACAACAAGCATAGGCAAGTTACACAACAACAAGCATAGGCAAGTTACACAACTCAAGCTACTTTCATTTTATGCCAAAGTCCGGTTTTTAACCCTACAAGATTACTGCTCGTTAAATTCCTTTTAAAGATCAATTCCCTTTTATAAAAGTCACCCGATACGTAGCATAAAAATAGAGTGACTTATATTTTTAAGTAAACCAAAACAACCTCCATACTTTCCTTTTAAAACCAAATTAAGGCAATACCATGCCTTCTTTTTTGACCAAAACACTTCTCCTTTTAAAGTCAAGTTACCACATTAAAACCAATGATAAAACCTTCTCTTTTGTTTTCATAAAGTCGTTATAACCAACTTCCCATAAAGCTGTTATAACACTTTATGTTTTAAACCATTTTAAGACAACCCAATGCCTTTCTTTTCCCTAACGTTCCAGTTTGCCTAATTTCAATTACACAAGTCTCTTTTTAGAAAAGTTTCATAGTTCAATTGTCTTAATCTCTTTTAAAACAATTGAGTAACACATGCCATAAAGTGAAAGGTGTTATTCTTGTTCATAATCAATTTTATTAAGCGACCATGATCTAGAAAATGTAATATCATTTTGTCTCATCTTAGCTTCATGCAGATGGAGGTTTCTACTGGTTTTAATAATACTTAATTATTCAATACATTTTCCTTTATTAACGCCGCAGTGGTTTGTCGATACACATTCGATTTCCAAATCAAGAAACATTATTCCTTTCACAAACCAAGTACTCATTACTCACGAATGAGGCTTCACACAAAATTCATATTAATTCATTCAAGTCAAGTCTCTTATCTTTTAAGATCAATAAACCTATTCATTTTACCTTCCTTAAGACGTTATACCTAACTTCCCATAAAGCTAGTATAACTCTTATGTTTTCAAAACCAAGTATTACTCTTCTTTCAAACAGTGTCTTTGAAATACTTCAAGTTCTTTATTATCACACATCAAGTCGCTTACCTTTTAAAACCACAAAGAATTTTCTTTACATAAGGTCGTTATAACCAACTTCCCATAAAGCCGTTATAACACCTTATGTTTCAAACCAATCAAATACGCTTAACACACGTACGCTCACCGTACTACATAGTTATACACATATCATGCTAGAACAGATAGGAAGAGGTTCACATACCTCGCGACGATTATCGACTAATAGCAAAACGCCCAAGTACCTCAAATCGTCGCTACTCCTTGCCAAGTAGATCACGCCACACGTAGTACTTCAACCTATAGAGGCCACAAGGCGCCTATTAACATCAAGGTCTCCACGTAGAATATTCTACGTAAAATTCAAGAAGACCTCCCCGCAATGCGTTAATCTCTCCTTTATCGAGGCCGCTACCAAGCCAACCAGTGGGGGTTTGCACGCCTAACCGACGTGTACAATTCTACACACAAAGAATACTACACAAGTTCATCAGTAATACACCCTATGTAATTACAGTCGCTTCTCTTATTTAACTTCGTGCTTAAGTCGCAAGACATTGCCGTAAGTATTATTCAGGCTTAAGTCAAAAGACATTGCCGCACAACTATGTTCAATTCTATATATAGTATACTTCAACTATATATTCCTACAACATGTAATTTCCAATTACCATAGAAGGTCAAGAGTGTTTACCTCGATAAGCCCAAAATTATCCGAGTTATATGTCGATCCTGAGCAAGGTTTAGCTCCTACTCGCGGCGCTCCAACCCGCCTCCAACAACCCTTAGAAGTTCTAACCAACTTCTACTTATAACTTCAACTACGGGTGAAGATTTACTTAGGGTTTCGCTTTTTTGGATCGAGGAAGTATAATAGTATTTTCTGTGCTTTTGTATAATGCTAACCTTGGGAATACTACAAGTTATATGTGCCAAGGTATTTGGGCATTATAACAATACTTGTAGTATTTCTATACCACAAAAAGGGGGTATTATACGAGACAACTAGGCAGTGGGTACCCCACGGCTAACCACAACAAAGGGGGAGGGGGAAGCTCTCGGCCAAAGGGGTGTGGTGGACGAAACTCAAGAGGGAGGGAGTAGTTTGAGACTTAGATAGATTGCTCAAGTTTAGGATGAAGAATGTCTTCAACTAGAGGGGTATTTATAGGTCAAGTGAAGGCCAACCAATGGCCAAGATGAAGACAAGTGCATAACAAGTGTAAGGCCAAGATTTAGCCATGTGCTACCTTATCCATTCCACAAAAATATCCTACCTAACCCTTGACCAAGGGAAAGGCACAAAAAACGTGCAAGCCATCCCACTTTGTCGTCCAACCTCTTCCAATGTGAGGGTGACACTTGTCACCCTCCCGTTGGTCCAAAATGTTACGTCTCTCGGAAAAATACGCAAAAATTATTATTGACATAGCCGGAATTTTCCCTACGAAAGCTGTGGGAAACGCTTCGTTTAAAACGACTCTTCGACACTTGTGTACAATTTTCGAAACTAGCCAACTTTAAGGCTTAAATTACAATACGCACGCTACCACGCATATACCGAAATACGGGTATAACATTCTCCCTCCTTAGAAACATTCGTCCCGAATGTTCCTTCAAGACGGACACGAAGATCTTCTAACAAGTTGCCAACGCCACGCTCGCCACGAACTAACACACGCATTTTCTTAAGGCCATTCCCGCCTTCACGACCGCTTCGTCGAACATATCCACGAACTCATACGATGGTCATCAAAACTTGGGCCTAACACCTGGTGACCCTACCTCGGCGGACCACCCAGAGCCGACCCCACCTCATCCGGCCACGGGTTGACACGCAACACGCCTCAACCCGACCCTCCGTCACGCCAACTCTCTAGTTTCTTGATCCAAACAATCTTACCTCTACAGTCATGAAAGCTACCACTTCCATTTCACACTACCTGTGACTTTGTCACACAAAACGCTCTAGGCATAAAAATGCACTCGACAAGGATCACTTGCAAAATCGTACTCAAGACGACCTTACATCTAAGGTCTCAACCGTAATATTCTATGGTTTATCATGTCTCACCCTGTGCTTACCCTTTTTCATCGACTGTGTTTCTAAATCACATTTTAGCACAAAGCTATCCGAACATAACACTAAACACATCATCAACATCAATACAATATAAGTCTCTGCAGGTTAAGGATATACTGACAATAGGCGTTCAAAGGACCGCTAAAATCGGGAACTCCCACCGCGACCTCTACCGGCCTCGCCGGTACCAACATCCCGCTCGCTATGGAAGGTGAAGAACCCGCAATCGCTTCTAGTAGTCCATGCTATCCTACGGTGCTACTCGCCTGACAGCCTTCTGCCGATGGCCCCGCTGGGCCGCAAAAATAACAATCTCCCGAGTCAAGACGACACTCTCCTTATGAAGTTTTCCACAACGCCACACCGAGACAAGGGCACCTCATCCGCGAGCACTCGCTTCCCCGAAAATCAAACTCGGGAGCCCCGACCGCCCCGAACATCTCGGCGTCCCGGCGCCGCGAGGACCACTCAGATCGCGAGGCGCATAATCGCTCGCTTCGAGGCGGTCCGCCTCGAAAGTCACCAAAGGACCTCGCTGCTCGCCCTCTTCACGACTCGCCATTCCGCCGATTTATCCGCTCACATCCAAGTGCATACGCCGCACGCGGCAATGTCCATGCCCTCAAGAGCTACACCCAACAACTCTCGCCAGGTGATCATCGAGCCTCAGAATAAATCGGTGCACTCGATCTTCCATACTAGCTACCAACGCGGACGCATCGCCAATGAGTCGAACTCTACATTGTACTCCGAACCGCACGACCGCTCGCCAGAACACCAAAAATCTGTCGCCGCCTCTCATCCGCGAGGCAAGAAATGTGCAAGGAATGCCTCCGAGAACTCGTCCCATATAGCCGAAGTGCATTCTTCCCGACAGCCTCCCACGAATCAAACTACCGATCGCGGTATCACGCGGTGATGTGAACCTAGACCACCGACTCGGTCTCCGATGCCTTGATTACTCTTACGATCCGTCAGAATCGCTTGATGAACTCCTCGCGGATCATCCTCGTGCCTCGACCCATAAAACTCGGGCGCCTACAACTCGTAAAAATCCCGCACCTCGAACTATCCGATCTAGGGTGAACCATCGGTGTTATCGAACCGCCGGCCCAGCCTATCTCTCAAGTCCGCCACAACCCCGCCATTAATCGCTCACTCGCGTGACCCATCTCCTCTCGCCTTCCGCATCGCGGATCGGAGGCTCAGTATCGTGGTCTCGCTGCCGCTTCTACTCGCAGCCTTCCTTCGCCGCTTGCCTTCGCCCGTGTTGCCTTTACGCGAGGCATAATCGTAAAAACGAAGTATGTCGAGGGTCCAATCTTATCACACGCCTTCTAAGGCACGATCTCGTAATGAGAAGAATGGAAACTAATCCTAAATGTCTCGCAGCCTCTCGATCATAGATGTGGTGCACAACACATCGATAATCAAGACTCTACTAGACACGGTTCGTAGACACTTTCCGAGGACTAATCGCTCGATACCACTTTGTCACGACCAATCCGGCCCGTGGATCGTGCCTTACCCCGCACCCTAGTGATACAATCATCGAGAAAATCAGCGGAAAATAAAACATGAACATGAAATGAGAGATATTATAAATAAACAAAGCAACCAAAACAGCTTGCCTTTCAACATATATATATAAAGACATTTGAACAGCATAATCTTACAACCCCGCCACAATAAAGGCATGCACTTAAGATTTATATAACAACTATGACGGACGTGGCCCGCCATACCCCGAACGCATAAGAACTTACTGACTGTGGTAACATACCAAAGATAAGCCTCCGACGGAACGGAGCTTCCCAAAACGCCGAGATGAGATCCTAAACGCGGATCGACAAATGTACTTCTACCATGCAGATGAACGCACTTCAAGGAGGTCAAGATAACAGTACCAAGTATGTGAAATCAGAATATCAGAAATGAAATCATAATAGTCTATAAAAAGGTGAGACATGTATGATGACCAAACTACAAGACATAACATATAACCGCATATCAAGTCGTGGACTCACGCTCCAAATTATCACTCGTGCGTGGAATTTCTTCCTCATCACAGCTTTATGATATAACAATACCAAGGAGTATACATGAACACCGTGTCCCACCGTGTCATAAAACCGTGACAGACAAGTACAACTACCGGATCCGACCGCATCAATAATACAATGCAACCACAAACACGGTCGACACGGCAAGTGCGAGAGCCGACTACCAGATACCAAGGCCGGCCACGTAGTCGACCGGCAAGTACGAGGGTCGACCACCGGTACCAAGGTCAGATCACGAGACTTCGCCACTACATCGAACGGGCAAGTGCGAGGGCTAACTACTAGGTACTAAGGCCGAATCACCACGAGACGGGGCAAGTACGAAGCCACCACCGTACCAAGGCCGAACAAGAAGAAACCTCCGGAGAGCTAGTCCATGGAATAGCACTATCACCGCGAGCATACCTGCGGAATTTTCCACCGCCAGACGCCCAAGTAAGTCCTCAACAAGTCAACCTAAGACTCCATCGAGAGACGCGTTATATAGAACACCATTTGCACAACAAAGGCTATCACCACAAGCATAAGCAAGTTACACAACAACAAACATAGGCAAGTTACACAACAACAAGCATAGGCAAGTTACACAACTCAAGCTACTTTCATTTTATGCCAAAGTCCGGGTTTTTAACCCTACAAGATTACGCTCGTTAAATTCCTTTTAAAGATCAATTCCTTTTATAAAAGTCACCCGATACCCGTAGCATAAAAATAGAGTGACTTATATTTTTAAGTAAACCAAAACAACCTCCATACTTTCCTTTTAAAACCAAATTAAGGCAATACCATGCCTTCTTTTTGACCAAAACACTTCTCTTTTAAAGTCAAGTTACCGCATTAAAACCAATGATAAAACCTTCTCTTTGTTTTCATAAAGTCGTTATAACTAACTTCCCATAAAGTCGTTATAACACTTTATGTTTTAAACCATTTTAAGACAACCCAATGCCTTTCTTTTCCCTAACGTTCCAGCTTTGCCTAATTTCAATTACACAAGTCTCTTTTAGAAAAGTTTCATAGTTCAATTGTCTTAATCTCTTTTAAAACAATTGAGTAACACATGCCATAAAGGCGAAAGGTGTTATTCTTGTTCATAATCAATTTTATTAAGACCATGATCTAGAAAATGTAATATCATTTTGTCTCATCTTAGCTTCTATGCAGATGGAGGTTTCTACTGGTTTTAATAATACTTAATTATTCAATACATTTTCCTTTATTAACGCCGCAGTTGGTTTGTCGATACACATTCGATTCCAAATCAAGAAACATTATTCCTTTCACAAACCAAGTACTCATTACTCACGAATGAGGCTTCACACAAAATTCATATTAATTCATTCAAGTCAAGTCTCTTATCTTTTAAGATCAATAAACCTATTCATTTTACCTTTCCTTAAGACGTTATACCTAACTTCCCATAAAGCTAGTATAACTCTTATGTTTTCAAAACCAAGTATTACTCTTCTTTCAAACAGTGTCTTTGAAATACTTCAAGTTCTTTATATCACACATCAAGTCGATTACCTTTTAAAACCACAAAGAATTTTCTTACCTACATAAGGTCGTTATAACCAACTTCCCATAAAGCCGTTATAACACCTTATGTTTCAAACCAATCAAATACGCTTAACACGTACGCTTCACCGTACTACATAGTTATAAACATATCATGCTAGAACAGATAGGAAGAGGTTCACATACCTCGCGACGATTATCGACTAATAGCAAAACGCCCAAGTACCTCAAATCGCTCGGCTACTCCTTAAGCCAAGTAGATCACGCCACACGTAGTACTTCAACCTATAGAGGCCACAAGGCGCCTATTAACATCAAGGTCTCCACGTAGAATATTCTACAGAAAATTCGGCAAGACTCCCCGCAACAGCGTTAATCTCCTCCTTTATCGAGGCCGGCTACCAAGCCAACCAGGGGGGGGTTTGCACGTCTAACCGGACGTGTACAATTCTACACACAGCAATACTACACAAGTCTACTGTAATACAGTCCTATGTAATTACAGTTCAGTTCTCTTATTTAACTTCAGGCTTAAGTCGCAAGACATTGCCGTAAGTATTATTCAGGCTTAAGTCAAATGACATTGCCGCACAACTATGTTCAATTCTATATATAGTATACTTCAACTATATATTCCTACAACATGTAATTTCCAATTACCATAGAAGGTCAAGAGTGTTTACCTCGATAAGCCCAAAATTATCCGAGTTATATGTCGATCCTGAGCAAGGTTTAGCTCCTACTCCGCGGCGCCCAACCCGCTCCAACAACCCTTAGAAGTTCTAACCAACTTCTACTTATAACTTCAACTACGGGTGAAGATTTACTTAGGGTTTCGCTTTTTGTGATCGAGGAAGTATAATAGTATTTTTTGGGCTTTTGTATAAGTGTAACCTTGGGAAATACTACAAGGTATATGGGCCAAGGTATTTGGGCATTATAACAATACTTGGAGAGTATTTCTATACCACAAAAAGGGGGGTATTATACGAGACAACTAGGCTAGGGGGGGGGTACCCCACGGCTAACCACAACAAAGGGGGAGGGGGAAGCTCTCGGCCAAAGGGGCAAGTGGATTAAACTCAAGAGGGAGGGAGTAGTTTGAGACTTAGATAGATTGCTCAAGTTTAGGATGAAGAATGTCTTCAACTAGAGGGGTATTTATAGGTCAAGTGAAGGCCAACCAATGGCCAAGATGAAGACAAGTGCATAGCAAGTGTAAGGCCAAGATTTAGCCATGTGCTACCTTATCCATTCCACAAAAATATCCTACCTAACCCTTGACCAAGGGAAAGGCACAAAAAACGTGCAAGCCATCCCACTTTGTCGTCCAACCTCTTCCAATGTGAGGGTGACACTTGTCACCCTCCCGTTGGTCCAAAATGTTACGTCTCTCGGAAAAATCCGCAAAAATTATTATTGACATAGCCGGAATTTTCCCTACGAAAGCTGTGGAAACATTTCGTCGAAAAACGACTCCTTTCGACACTTGTGTACAATTTTCGAAACTAGCCAACTTTAAGGCTTAAATTACAATACGTACGCGCTCACGTACATACTCTGGAAATACGGGGTATAACAAATATAACTATGGGTCTCACGCCCATAATATCAATCATGCCCGTGGAATCCTTCCTCACTGCCGGCAGTCCATGATATAGTACAACACCAATAGGCATACATGAACACCAAGTCCCACCGGTGGTATAGCATCTTGGGGGTTTACCCCTCACTTATACTCTTGCCCTGGAGAAGGTGGTAAAGCAGGTGGTATAGCATCTTGGGGGTTTACCCCTCACATATACTCTACCCTGGAGAAGATGGTAAAACAGGTGGTATAGCATCTTGGGGGTTTACCCCTCACATATACTCTACCCTGGAGAAGATGGTAAAACAGGTGGTATAGCATCTTGGGGGTTTACCCCTCACATATACTCTACCCTGGAGAAGATGGTAAAACAGGTGGTATAGCATCTTGGGGGTTTACCCCTCACATATACTCTACCCTGGAGCAGAGGGGCATACATGTGGTATAGCATCTTGGGGGTTTACCCCTCACATATACTCTACCCTGGAGAAGATGGTAAAACAGGTGGTATAGCATCTTGGGGGTTTACCCCTCACATATACTCTACCCTACCTCGACCGACCATCAAACAAGACATAAGCACTACCATGTCTTCTATAAAAATCCGGGAATTTAACCCAAGTACTACAAGTAACGGAAGCATACCCGTGGAATCCCACATCACCGCTTGCAGACGTCCCCAAGAACTTATAATCGCACACCACCTTCAACCGAGAGTCGCGGCAACTTAATAAAACATAATATTTGCACTCAAAGGCTATTACCAGCACATATAGGCAAGTTCTCAATTAACCAAGCCAAAGTACTTATCAAGGCACACATAGGATAATTCTTATTTAACAAGCCAAAGTACTTATCCGGGCACAAATAGAATAAATTCTCATTTAACAAGCCAAAGTACTTATCCGGGCACAAATAGAATAAATTCTCATTTAACAAGCCAAAGTACTTATCCGGGCACAAATAGAATAAATTCTCATTTAACAAGCCAAAGTACTTATCCGGGCACAAATAGAATAAATTCTCATTTAACAAGCCAAAATACTTATCAAGGCACACTTAGACAAATTCTCAATTTATCAAGCCAAAGTACTAATCAAGGTATACATAGAATAATTCTCTTTTAACTAGTCAAAGTACTTATCAAGGCACACTTAGACAAATTCTCAATTTATCAAGCCAAAGTACTACATAATGACATTCTTTTATAAAAGACTCCTTTCTATGTAAAGCCCCAAGATACTAACACCCGTAGTATCAAGGCGTGTCTATTTTTCAAAGTAAGTTACTACACTTTTAGAAAACTCATTTCAAGGCTTGAAATCAAGTAACTCCAAATTTTCACAATCTAGGCAACTTATGCCGATTAATCAAAATAGACAACTTTCTAAACCTTCCATAAAGCCGTTATAACCAACTTCCCATAAAGCCGTTATAACCCTTTATGGTTTTAGACGTATCCATTCCTTCAATAACCAAGAGACTTATACTATGAAAACCAAGTATCACATACTTACAAATCAAGTTCTTAACTTTCAAAATGCTTCAAGTCTCTTAATAGTTAGAAAACAAGTTTTCTTCTACTTTTTAAACCTCAAGTAACTTCACCCTTAACGCAAGTTACTTCTCTTAAATCATGTCATTTCTCCTCTTTTAAATCAAATAAGTAAATCACTCCTTTGACTCCCCTAAAGTCATTATAATGACCTTTAGGTTTTAGAACAAGGCACTAGCCAAAAGATTTGGAAACCACTTCCTTTTTAAGTCTCTATGTACTTTAAGAAAAATACCTTCACTTTTAAGAACCCAAACTTCATCAAGAAAATGGATTCTACAACTTAAAATTTAAACATCAAGGTACACTCAAGGAAGTACATAGAACAAATTCTATTTTAGGCAATCCAAATACAAGCAAGGAATGGATCATTCAAGGAGTAGAACTTACTTTCTTTATTCTAAGGAATCATGCTAGAAGAGAGATAGTTCACATACCTTTCGGCTAATTCCTCAAGCTAAGCCGAATATGCCGCACGAGAAGTTTCAACCTATAATGGTCACAACAAGACTATCAATCTTCTAGTCTCTAACGAGCATAATACTAAGTATTTGGTCTCTAATTCTACGGAAAATCGGGCAAAGACTTCCTTTGTTTCTACTCACTATGCCACCTTTTCAAGGCCGAATACAATAACCAACAAGCCACATTTAAGGCTCCAAACAACAATCAAACAAAGGGATTACACGCCTTACACTACGTGTAAAATTCCGCCCACAATTATATACAAAGTAGTTCAAACTTCACTAGCCATTCTCGCCAACATACTAACAATTCAAAGTCTTTTCCAATCCTTTTCCAATTCCAAGTTCTAAGGTCAACATGTTATTTAGTCATAGACAACATCAACAACTACAATTTCCTTCTTTATTCAACATCGGCGATTTACTTAAACTAATAACCAACTTGAATTCCAATCTTAAAGCTAAACATGCTAGATTTGGATTAGGGTTCCAATAGTCAAAATACTTATCAAACTTCATACAATATAACACATGCTTGCTAAAATCCATAGCTACAACAATAAGTAAGTCTTAACTACTAAAACGAC
Organism: Przewalskia tangutica; assembly: GCA_029844215.1. Taxonomy (NCBI): domain Eukaryota; kingdom Viridiplantae; phylum Streptophyta; class Magnoliopsida; order Solanales; family Solanaceae; genus Przewalskia; species Przewalskia tangutica. Next base: position 47,969,220 of record CM056724.1, on the reverse strand, counting down.
AAAATTTATACCTTTCCAAGCCCTTAAAATTTCCAAGATCCAAAGTCGCGCTTAGAAATTCTTAGCTCCTTTCCTTAAGTTCCAATCCGCCCAAGCATTCCCAGAGGCCTATGAAGAACCCTTCTTCAAGTTCCAACTTCAAAGTCAAGAACTCCTTTGTTTCCGCTTGCGACTAACGTAAAAATACGCTTTTTCCAAATCTTTCTATTGAGATATCCTTACAATACCCTAAGGGACATTGGGTTAAAGTCTGTGGCTAATGGATCAAAACTACAAAATTTTCATGTGGGAAAATGACTTAGCCAGAGCTACTCCATGAAGAACAACTAGTGTGATTTTTTCTAAGTGTTAAATGGCAAGTCTTGCACTAGTAGTGCTTATAACACACAAATGGAGGGCTTAGATAAAAACACTTGTATTAATTGGATGATGTGGATCAAGCCAAAGTGGCAAGTCGACTACCAACAATCTCAAGCTCTTAATTAGCAAGACTTATCTTCCACCATGGTAAATGACCATTTTACCCTTTAATATTTTCGTCCAAGACCACTTGTTGGGTGCCACGTGTCGCCTCTCATTCGTCCATAAAATTCAGAACCCTCTCGTGGCCCCACAAAAATGTAAAATTCCTCGGGTGGGCCCCACGTGACCAAATCCGTAAAAATAATTTCCATAGTGTTAATAAGTTCTATACTTTACAAATAATACATTTTGAGAATCTAATTCTCAACAACGAACATTTTTCCTTTCCGACGTCCGGAAGACTTTCCGTCGGAAAAACAATCCTTCATTTCGTACTAATTTCCAAGTCTTGTGTTCCTTACGTACATTCACTTACACATGTCCTGAAATTACGGGGTGTAACAGTCTAAGTGTGCCTTGATAAGTACTTTGACTTGTTAAAAGAGAATCATTCTAAGTATGCCTTGATAAGTACTTTGACTTGTTAAAAGAGAATTATTCTAAGTATGCCTTGATAAGTACTTTGACTTGTTAAAAGAGAATTATTCTATGTATGCCTTGATAAGTACTTTGGCTTGATTGATTGTGAATCATTCTAAGTGTGCCTTGGTAAGGACTTTGGCTTGTTAAAAGAGAATTATTCTAAGTGTGCCTTGATAAGTACTTTGGCTTGTTAAAAGAGAATTATTCTATGTATGCCTTGATTTGTACTTTGGCTTGATAAATTGAGAATTGCCTATGTGTGCTGGAAATAGCTGGTTGTGTGCTATTGGTATATCAGTCGTTTCGGGGTCATTCCCCGGGTTTGTGGCATTTGCATAATTCCGTGGATTTGCTACCCACGACGCGGAATACCTCACGCGAGTCCGTAGGGCTTACGCGGTGAAATAGTCCCACGCGGCGGTCCAACCTATGCGAGGAATACCTCGCGAGTCCGTAAGGCGGCTTATGCGGGTGAAATAGTCCTATGCGAGGAATACCTCACGCGGTCCGAAAGCGGCTTACGCGGGTGAAATAGTCCCACGCGGCGGGTCCACCTATGCGAGGAATACCTCACGCGTCCACGCGACCTATCGCGGGTGAAATAGTCCCAGAATAGGATTGCTAAATGATACCGCGCGGATGGTCCCGCTGATCATGAGCTTCCTAGTTTATACTGTAAGGATACTACTGTTTACTCTCATTGTTAGTAAGGCACAATGTGTTGTATTTTGATTATCATATATGTCCCCGGATTTGTGTGTTACCCTATGGTCATGCTTTTACGAGGAGGGATTCCGGGGCATGGGACCACGAGGTATTGAGGACACAGGTGGGACTTGGTGTTCATGTATCCTTATTGGTGTTATTACATCATGGATCGCCAGCCGGCGGAAGGATTCCACGCACGATTGATATTACGGGCGTGAGACCCATAGTTATATCTGAGTAGTGACTTTGAGGGCCTGCGTCCCTGACTTGATATGACCGCTTATGTGTTATGTACTGTAGGTTGGCTATCATACATGTCTCCTGTTTTGTTTAGACTGTTATGATTTCATTACAGTACTTACTGTTCACATACTTGGTACATTCTTCGTACTGACCTCCTTCGGGGTTGCGTTCACGCCGCGAGTTTAGTACGCAGATTCGGTGATCGGCAGTGTAGGATCCTGCTAGGGTTTTGGATAAGCTCCTTCTACTCCGAGTTTATCTTTGGTATATGTCCTTCAAGATGCTTTGTATAGTTTTGGGTACGGCGGCCTTGTCCGTCATAGTTCGATTTAACTCTTAGAGGTCCGTATTCATACGTGGATCGACTCATGACGGTGTAGTGTCTTTTGTTTATGTATATATGGCAGCCTTTGCCGGCTTTGCACGCACGCTTGTTTTTAAAAAAAGAGGTGTTATTTCAGCCCGCACTTGTATTGTTAAGGTAGGCGGTGCCTGGGTAGGCACCGCCACGCCCGGGTTCGGTCGTGACATTCTCCAAGTGTGAGTTTTGCTGGCCTCGGTGGCATTCGGGGCACATTATCTGGCCGACGGTGTGCGGTTGATACGAGAAGATTGAGGCGGTCAAGACTTGGCCGAGACCTACTATCCGACGAGGTGCGCAACTTCAGGCTGGCGGTTATTATCGTAAGGTTGTGGAGCGATTCGCCGATATCGCACCATTGACTCAGCCGACTCGTAAAACGGCTAAGTTCCGTTGAACGGAAGTCAGGAGAAGCGGCTTCCGCCATCGAATGAAAAGTTGACGACGGCTCTAGTTCTTACTCTTCCGAGGGATTAGAGGTTATGTGATTTATTGTGATGCCTGCATCGCCAGGTGCGTATTGATGCAGCACGACAAGGTTATAGCCTATGCCTCCCGGCAGCTACGGAAGCATGAGAGGAATTACCCTACTCACGACTTAGAGTTGGCCGTAGTTATTCATGCCTTGAAGATTTGGAGACATTATTTATACGGGGTTCATGTGGATATTTATACAGACCACAAGAGCCTCCAGTACATCTTCAGGCAGAGGGAGTTAAACTTGCGGCAGAGACGGTGGTTAGAGTTGCTGAAAGATTATGATATTGATATCCTATACCATCCGGGAAAAGCCAATGTGGTTGCAGATGCTCTGAGTCGTAGATCTATGGGAAGTATGTCAGAGGTACAGCCAGATAGGCAGGACATGGTCCGTGAGATCCATCAGCTGGCGAGCCTTGGGGTTCGGTTGGTCGATACCGATGATAGTGGGGTACGAGTTCGAGAGGTTGCCGAGTCTTCCATCGTTGAGGAGGTGAAGAGGCGACAGTATGAGGATCCAGTTTTGATACGGTATCGAGATACGACTCTTCGAGATACGACTCTTCGAGAGGAAGAGAGTTTATTTGAGGTAGCGCCTGATGGGGTGCTAAGATACGAGGGCAGATTGTGTGTTCCCGATGTTGCAGGACTTCGTCAACAGGTTCTGGGGGAGGCACACAGTGCCCGTTACTCTATTCATCCGGGGTCGACTAAGATGTACCATGACCTCAGATGTATGTATTGGTGGGATGGACTGAAGAGGGACGTAGCAGAGTTTGTTGCTCAGTGTCCGAATTGTCAGCAGGTCAAGGTTGAGCACCAAAAGCCCGGTGGGCTATTGCAGGCGATTGATATTCCGACATGGAAGTGGGAGGTGATCAACATAGATTTTGTTACACGGTTACCTCGCACTCAGAGGAAGTGTGATTCCATCTGGGTTATTGTGTCAGGCTGACGAAATTAGCCCACTTTCTTCCGGTCAGGACTACGTATTCGGCTGAGGATTATGCTAGACTTTATATCAGGGATATTGTGAGACTGCACGGAGTTCCTACATCTATTATATCAGACAGAGGAGCCCAGTTTACGGCTAACTTCTGGAGGTCTTTCCAGAAGGGGTTAGGGTCACATATGAGTCTTAGTACCGCGTTTAATCCTCAGACCGACGGACAGGCAGAGCGTACTATCCAGACATTTGAGGATATGCTGCGGTCCTGTGTTATTGATTTCAGGGGTAGATGGAAGGATCATTTGCCTCTTGTTGAGTTTGCATATAACAACTACCATTCGAGCATTCAGATGGCGCCATATGAGGCGTTGTATGGGCGGAAGTTTAGGTCGCCGATTGGTTGGTTCGACGTGGGCGAGGTCCAGTTAGTCAGCCCAGACTTGATTCAGCAGGATGTGGATAAGGTGAAGCTTATCCACGAGAGACTTTTAGCAGCTCAGAGTCGGCAGAAGTCTTATGTAGATAATCGACGTCGACACTTGGAGTTTCAGGTTGACGATTGAGACTTCTTGAAGATATCACCCATGAAGGGTGTGATGAGGTTCGTAAAGAAGGGGAAACTTAGCCCAAGGTACATTGGGCCTTATCAAATCATCCGTACAGTAGGCAAGGTTGCCTATGAGTTGGAACTGTCGTCCGACTTGGAGGCAGTACATCCGGTCTTCCATGTTTCTATGTTGCGGAAGTGTATTGGAGATCCATCGAGAGTTTTCTAGCTAGTGATGTCCAGGTTACAGAGGGATTATCATATGAGGAGAGTCCCATAGCAAAACTCGATCGCCAGGTCAGGCGACTGCGGACCAAGGACGTGGCTTCCGTCAAAGTCTTGTGGCGGAATGATAATAGGGAGGAGATGACTTGGGAAACAGAAGAGGACATGATGAGGAAGTATCCTCACCTATTCCCTATACTTCCAGGTAATCCTTTTCCCTTACTTGTCAGTTTTAATTGACGTATTTGCTTAAGTGCTATTATGTGGCCATGTGTGGCATATTTTGGGATGTTGGGTATAGTTAAAGGAGACTATGTCGCTATCTAATTAGTTTGACTCCGAAAGAACATTCGGGGACGAATGTTTCTAAGGGGGGAAAAATGTTACACCCCGTAATTCCAGGACATGTATATAAGAACGTACGTAAGAAAACAGGACTTAAAGATTTGAGACTTGTAGAATTTATCAGAATTATGGAAATGTCGGAAAATGAAATATTTTAACGAATGAGAGGGAGACACGTGCCACCCCTCCCCCCCCACATGGGCTTGATCGATTTTAGCCAAGGGTAAAGAGGTCAAATGACCAAGGCAAGATGATCAAGTCTTGACAAGTCAAGGCTTGACATTGTTGACCAAGTCAATGAGCCCACTTGACTATAGATATTTAAATCTTCTTCATCCAAACCCCACAAGTGTTTTAATCTTGACCCTACATTTTATTATATATTCATCCTAGTAGCAAGACAAATCTCAACACTTAGAAAAAATTTCAAGAACTTAGGTGCTACATTTGAGAGCTCTCGGCTAAGCTCTTGGAAAATTAGAAAAATTCTTCAATCTTGTTCCATAATTCACAATACTTGAACCCAAGGTTCCTAGGGGTATTATAAGGATATCTCAATACAAAGATTCCGGAAAAGCTACGTTTTTACATTAGTCGCAAGGTGAAAACCTAAGTTGTTTTCATAAGTTTTGATTGGAAATTGAAGGAAAGTTATTTATGAACTTCTAAGGGCTTCAAATAGTGGATTGGAGTGTGAAGGAAAGGAGCTAAGTTGCTAAGGAGCGACTTTGAATCTTGGAGTTATTTTTGGGCTTATCAAGGTAACAATCTTGTCGTCTTAGTGATTAATGATTACATGTTGTTGTAGTTATATATATTAACAAGCATGAGATATATATAATGGAGATTGATAAGTGTTATGAAATATTTGGAAGCAAATCTGAAACTAGCATGTTTAGCCCTTGAAATTATAATTCAAATTGGTCGATAGTTACAATCGTCGCATGCTAGCTAATTAAGGGATTATAATTGTTACAACTAGTTGTGACTATATAACATGTTAGACTTAACAACTTGGATTGAAAAGGAATTGGATAAGACTTTATATTGTTGTACATTGTAGGCGAGAATGACATGGAATATTGGACTATTTTGATATTAATTGTGGGGCAGAATTTTACACGTCCTGTTAGGCGTGTAATCCCCTTTGGTTAGCTAAATTGTTGAGCCTTAAATGTGGCATGTTTGGTTATTGATTTCGGGCCTTGAAAAAAGTGGAAAAGTACGTAGAAACAAAGGAAGTGTTGTCCAATTTTCCGTAGAATAAGTGACTTTACACTTAGAATATTCTACATTGGAAAGACAAGAAGTTGATAGACGTATTATGGTCATTATAGGTTGACATACTACGTATGACATATTGAACTTAGCAAGTGGATTGAACCGAAGAGGTATGTGGAACTTTTCTTATCTCTTGAGCATGAGTAGTTATAAATGTATAGTACGGTAGACGTACGAGATTTAAATGAATTCAGTTTCATTTGATATACTTGACTTGTTTTAAGAATGTCCAAGTTGGTGTAGTTAGAGAATTAACTCACTTGTTTTAAAAGGATAAAAATGCCTTAGTTTCTAAAGCATAAAGTTAGTATAACGACTTTTTGGGAAGTTGGTTAAAATAACTTTATGGAAAGTTAAAAGAATGGTTTACTCTAGTAATGTAAACAAAGATAAAATGACTTGAAATAAATAAGGGCAATTTGATTTAAATGCATCAATTGCTTAAAGTTTAAAGTAAAGGTCACTTGGTTTAGAAGCCTAAAAATGTATTTCTAAAAGTGTAGTGACTTGTTTTGAAATGTAGACAAGCCTTGATACTACGAGTGTTAGTATCTTGGGGGTTTTATACGAGAAAGAGTCATTTTTGAAAGGATAAAGGTACGTAGTACTTTGGGTTAAATTCCCGAATTTTTTCATGACATGTTAGTGTCTTAAGTTAAATAAAATGAGAGTGCATGCTAATTAAAGTCTAATGAGAAGTTAAGGGATTTCTTAACTTGCTTATGATATTTACGATAGCCGGTTGTGCTTATGTTATGATATTATGGTAGCCTTAAGTACTAGTGTTATGTAAATTTTACGGGGTAAACCCCGGGTTACTACATATTCCGTGGATTTGCTACCCACGATGCGAGTGCGACATTTGTACTCATTGCGGGTCCACCGAGCCCATGCGGGTGAAATAGTCCCATGCGGAGCAAATTGCTCCATTGCGGGTCCACAGGACCTATGCGGGTGAAATAGTCACAGGAGTAGGATTGCTTAATGATACTACGGGCGGGTGGCCCTAATTTGATCATGAGCCTCCTATTTTTTTAAGCAGTAAAGTATACTCTTGTTTACTCTCATTATTAGTAAGGCACAGTGTACTGTTATTTTGGTTATCATACATGTCTCCAGCTTTATTTTAGACTATATGATTTTATTTCAGTACTTTCAGTTTTACATACTTGGTACATCTGTTGTACTGACCCCCTTCCTCGGGGGCTGCGTTCATGCCGCAGGTAGGGGTAAGCAGGTTGTGGATCCTCACTCTTAGGATCACTGATCAGTTGTCAGAAGCTCCATTTTTCCGGAGCCTGATGTTGTAGATTTATGCACATTCAGGGGTATGACGGGGCCCTGTCCCATCACTGTTGTTATGTCTTAGAGGTCTGTAGTCATATCTTGTTGGTCAGTTTCTAAAAGAAAGGAGGTAACTGCTTTCAGTTATGTATTTATATATCAAGGGAGGTAGCCTTATCGGCTAACTTGTTGTTTATTCATTATTGATTTTTTTTATTAAGAGTTGTATGTATGTTCCGCTGATTTTCTCTGATGTATATCTGTAAGGGTGCCCAAGTAGGGCACCAGTCGCTGGCCCGGGGTCGGGTCGTGACATGAACGCACTTAAGAATCCAAGTGTGTCCACAGCCACAACGGACAAAACATTAAGATGGACAGAGTAAGGAAAGTTGTTGTGTTGGTACCATTGTCTTGGTTTACACTAAACACTAACGGTTCAAGACATGACGTTCACCGCACAGTAAGTAAGTCCGATGGTATTCTACTATTGAAGGTTCAAAGCCACGACTTCCTATCCAGATGCAACATCGATCCACCGAAGGATTGCTAGAAATGAACCTTGTGGGTGCGCCAAAATTTCTTTCAAGAGGGAATTGTTGGAATTTACTAATGTGGAAGTAAGTTTAACCCATTATTTATGACTCGAACAATTGAGGCCTCGCACGTCGAAAATGTCGTTTCCACACACGTGCACACGTAGTGCCAAGTATCGTAAATTTCATTAAGTGAAAGAGCTATTGGTATGTAAGTGAAACGTTTGAGACATAGAATGATGGAAAATTATTGGCCAAATGACACGTGTTCCATGTTAGTAAAGGAAGGAAGAAATGTACGATGTGTAGGATCGATACCTGACGGAAAAGGGTCGCGACGCCTCCGTAGAGCCGGGGTGCCGCGACACCACCACCCCAAAGGCCGCGGCACCCCTAGGGTAGGGTCGCCACGACGACCGACCTCGGCCGCGATCGATGCCCTACCCGGGCGCCTGCTCGTATACATCGTGAGAATAGCACGAACATACACAACACATAAAAATGTCCAGACAAAAAAAAAACATCATAGACTAGCCGATAAGGCCGCCTTCCATAACATATACATAATTGAAAGTAAATCAGTACAACTCTGTTCTTACAGCCCAAACCACTAATGTGACTACGCACTTAGAATAACAATCGTATGGACAGGGCCGCCATACCTCGAATGTACATAAAATCTACAACATCGTGGGAAAATCGTACTAAAAAGACAAGCCTCCGGAGAAATGGAGCTTCTGACACCTGATCAGTGATTCTAAGAATGAGGATCCACCACCGCTACCCCTACCGCGTATGAACGCAGCCCCCGAGGAAGGGGTCAGTACACAATATGTACTAAGTATGTAAAACTGGAAAATACTGTAATTACATCATAAGTCTAAAACAAAGCCGGAGACATGTATGATAATCAAATTACGATAATCGTGCCTTACTAACAATGAGTAAATAAGAGTATACTTACAACATAAAAATAGGAGGCTCACGATCAAAGCGGGACAACCCGCCCGCAGTATCATTAAGCAATCCTACTCCTGGGACTATTTCACCCGCAAGGGTCATGTGGACCCGCATGAGGTATTCTCGTGATAGTCAGATCCGCTCGCATAGTCGTGTAGACCGCATGAGGTATTCTCGTGATAGGATGGTCCGCCCGCATGGGACTATTTCACCCGCATAAGCCCTTACGGACCCGCATGAGGTATTACTCGCATCATGGGTAGCAAATCCACGGAATATGCAAATGCCACAAACCCGGGGAATGGCCCCGTAATGAATAATATACCACTAGCACAAACCGGCTATCACACATAACATAAGCACTACCGACTTATCATACATAACATAAACACTACCGGCTTATCATACAGTATATAAGCAAGTTAAGAAATCCCCTAACTTCTTATTAGTCTTGTTCATATACACTCTCATTTTAGTTTACTTAATGCACTATCATGTCTTTAAAAAAAATCCGGGAATTTAACCGAAAGTACTACATACTTCCACTCTTTTAAAAATGACTTTTTTTATATAAAACTTCCAAGATACTAATAACCGTAGTATCAAGTCACAATTACTTTTCAAGACAAGTCACCATACCTTTAGAAATAAAATTAGGCTTCTAAATCAAGTGACTTCTTTTCTTTTAAAACCTTAGGCAATTGATGCCTTAAAATCAATTTGCCTTTCATTAATTCAAGTCATTTATCCTTATTTATCTTTCCATAAAGCTAATATAACCAACTTCCCATAAAGTCGTTATATTAACTTTATACCTTAGCCAATTACAATTTCCTATCCAAGGGACTTATACGTTTAAAACGAAACAAGTATCATATACTTTAAAACACTTCAAGTCCCTAAACTTTGAAAACTTAAGACATTCTTAATAATTTTAAAGAAGTGAGTTAATCTCCTAACTCACCCAACTTGGCTATTCTTAAAACAAGTAAAGAATATCAAGGTCTTGTACGTCTACCGTACTATATACGTGCAACTATTCATGCTCAAGAGATAGGAAAGTTCTACATACCTCTTCGGGTCAATCCACTTGCTAAGTACAATATCCCGCCCGTAGTATGTCAACCTATAATGTCCACAATACATCTATTAACGTCTTACTTCAAACGTAGAATATTATAAGTGCAAAGTCACTAAATTCTACGGAAAATCGGACAAAGACCTCCTTTGTTTCTACATACTTTGCCACCTTTTCAAGGCCGAATTCAATAACCAAACACGCCACATTTAAGGCCCAACAATGTAATTAACAATAGGGGATTACACGCCTACTAGACGTGTAAAATTCCGCCCCACAATTGATATCAAACTAATACAAACTACAAGTGTAAATCCGACAACTTGAGATACAACAACACCAATTCTTATCCAATTTCCTTCTTATTAGTCTTGTTCATATACACTCTCATTTTAGTTTACTTAATGCACTATCATGTCTTTAAAAAAAATCCGGGAATTTAACCGAAAGTACTACATACTTCCACTCTTTTAAAAATGACTTTTTTTATATAAAACTTCCAAGATACTAATAACCGTAGTATCAAGTCACAATTACTTTTCAAGACAAGTCACCATACCTTTAGAAATAAAATTAGGCTTCTAAATCAAGTGACTTCTTTTCTTTTAAAACCTTAGGCAATTGATGCCTTAAAATCAATTTGCCTTTCATTAATTCAAGTCATTTATCCTTATTTATCTTTCCATAAAGCTAATATAACCAACTTCCCATAAAGTCGTTATATTAACTTTATACCTTAGCCAATTACAATTTCCTATCCAAGGGACTTATACGTTTAAAACGAAACAAGTATCATATACTTTAAAACACTTCAAGTCCCTAAACTTTGAAAACTTAAGACATTCTTAATAATTTTAAAGAAGTGAGTTAATCTCCTAACTCACCCAACTTGGCTATTCTTAAAACAAGTAAAGAATATCAAGGTCTTGTACGTCTACCGTACTATATACGTGCAACTATTCATGCTCAAGAGATAGGAAAGTTCTACATACCTCTTCGGGTCAATCCACTTGCTAAGTACAATATCCCGCCCGTAGTATGTCAACCTATAATGTCCACAATACATCTATTAACGTCTTACTTCAAACGTAGAATATTATAAGTGCAAAGTCACTAAATTCTACGGAAAATCGGACAGCACCTCCTTTGTTTCTACATACTTTGCCACCTTTTTCAAGGCCGAATTCAATAACCAAACACGCCACATTTAAGGCCCAACAATGTAATTAACAATAGGGGATTACACGCCTACTAGACGTGTAAAATTCCGCCCCACAATTGATATCAAACTAATACAAACTACAAGTGTAAATCCGACAACTTGAGATACAACAACACCAATTCTTATCCAATTTCCTTCTTATTAGTCTTGTTCATATACACTCTCATTTTAGTTTACTTAATGCACTATCATGTCTTTAAAAAAAATCCGGGAATTTAACCGAAAGTACTACATACTTCCACTCTTTTAAAAATGACTTTTTTTATATAAAACTTCCAAGATACTAATAACCGTAGTATCAAGTCACAATTACTTTTCAAGACAAGTCACCATACCTTTAGAAATAAAATTAGGCTTCTAAATCAAGTGACTTCTTTTCTTTTAAAACCTTAGGCAATTGATGCCTTAAAATCAATTTGCCTTTCATTAATTCAAGTCATTTATCCTTATTTATCTTTCCATAAAGCTAATATAACCAACTTCCCATAAAGTCGTTATATTAACTTTATACCTTAGCCAATTACAATTTCCTATCCAAGGGACTTATACGTTTAAAACGAAACAAGTATCATATACTTTAAAACACTTCAAGTCCCTAAACTTTGAAAACTTAAGACATTCTTAATAATTTTAAAGAATTGAGTTAATCTCTAACTCACTCCAACTTGGCTATTCTTAAAACAAGTAAAGAATATCAAGGTCTCAGACGCACTGCACTATATACGTGCAACTATTCATGCTCAAGAGATAGGAAAGTTCTACATACCTCTTCGGGTCAATCCACTTGCTAAGTACAATATCCCGCCCGTAGTATGTCAACCTATAATGTCCACAATACATCTATTAACGTCTTACTTCAAACGTAGAATATTATAAGTGCAAAGTCACTAAATTCTACGGAAAATCGGACAGCACCTCCTTTGTTTCTACATACTTTGCCACCTTTTTCAAGGCCGAATTCAATAACCAAACACGCCACATTTAAGGCCCAACAATGTAATTAACAATAGGGGATTACACGCCTACTAGACGTGTAAAATTCCGCCCCACAATTGATATCAAACTAATACAAACTACAAGTGTAAATCCGACAACTTGAGATACAACAACACCAATTCTTATCCAATTTCCTTTTCAATCCAAATTGTTAGCATAACATGATATCAAGTCGCAATCGATTATAACCACTATAATCTTCAAGTAAGTAACATGCGACGATTCTAATTAACGACCAAATTGTAATCCAGCTTCAAATGGTTTATATGACATTTCGGATTTAGGCTACAACAATCCATATCACTAATCAAACTTCAATACATATACTTCATGCTAGTAAAATGTAAGGCTAACAACAATATATAATCTTGTAACACTTTAAGAGAACAAGATTATTACCTCAACGAGTCTTAGTCCAACTTCAAATCCGAAGTTGCTCCCTAGAAACTTAGAGCCTCTTATTGACACTTCAATCCGCCACTTGAGACCCTTAGAATATCACAAACAACTTTCCTTTAATCTTTCAATCAAAACCTAGAAAAGCAACTAGGTTTTCACCTTGCGACTAATGCGAAAACGCTATTTTTCCGGGATCTTTCTATTGAGATACCCTTACAATACCCTCATGAACCTTGGTTTAAAGTGTGGAGCTTAATGGACAACTAACAAAAAAAAATTCTTTTTCTTGAAGGTGAACCAGAGAGCACCTATTGGTGTTCTTCAAATTTTCTTGAAATTTTGGCTAAGTATAGAAGTTGTCTTGCTACTAGTACTACTATATAGTAACATGGAGGGTCAAGATGTGCACAAATGTGTGGCTTGGATGATGTTCTTTTAAATATCAAGACATGTGGTCCCATTGACTAAGTCAATTTTATCAAGCTCTTCAACTTGCAAGACTTTGTCATCCTAACAATGGTCAAATGACCCTTATACCCATTGTATTTTTCGTCCAAGACCACTTAAGGGGGGGTGACACGTGTCGCCCTCCCATTCGTCACAATATTACGTTTTCCGACAATTTCAAAATTCGATAAATTTTACAAGTCTCAAATCTTAACATTTCTGAGTTCTTACGTACATTCATAAAAACATGTCCTGCAATTACGGGGTGTAACATTCTTCCCCCCTTAGAAACATTCGTCCCCGAATGTTCTTTCGGAGTCAAACTTATAATTAGTGACACAGTTTCCTTTTACTACCCCAACATACCAATAATGCCACACATGTCCACATAATAGCACTTAAATAAAAATGCTTCAATTAAAACTTGACAAGTAAGGGAAAATGAATTACCTGAAGGTGTAGGGAATAAGTGAGGATACTTCCTCAACATATCCTCCTCCGCTTCCCACGTCATCTCCTCCCTGTTATCATTCCTCCACAAGACTTTGACGGAAGCCACATCCTTGGTCCGCAGTCGCCTGACCTGGCGATCGAGTATCGCTATGGGACTCTCCTCATACGATAACCCTTCTGTCACCTGGACCTCACTAGCTGGGAAAACTCTAGATGGATCTCCGATACACTTCCGCAACATAGAAACATAGAAGACCGGATGTACCGCCTCTAACTCTGATGGCAGATCCAACTCATAGTCAACCTTTCCTACTCTACGTATGATCTGGTAGGGCCCATTGTACCTTGGGCTAAGTTTTCCCTTCTTTACGAATCTCATCACACCCTTCATGGGTGATACCTTCAAGAAGACCCAATCGTCTACCTGAAACTCCAAATGCCGACGCCGATTATCCGCATATGACTTCTGCCGACTGAGCCGCTATCTCCTGGATAAGCTTCACCTTATCCACAGCCTGCTGAATCAAGTCTGGGCCAACCAACTGTACCTCGCCCACGTCGAACCAACCAATCGGCGACCTACACTTCCGCCCATACAAAGCCTCGGATGGCGCCATCTGTATACTGGAATGGTAGCTGTTGTTATAAGCAAACTCCACAAGAGGCAAATGATCCTCCCAGCTACCCCTGAAATCAATCACACAGGCTCGCAACATATCCTCAAGTGTCTGGATAGTACGCCCGCCGCCGTCACCGAGGATGAAACGTCAGATCGAGACTCACCTGTGTCCCTAATCCCTTATGGAAAGACCTCCAGAAGTTAGCCGTAAACTGGACTCCTCTATCTGATATAATCGACACAGGGACTCCGTGCAGTCTCACAATCTCTCTGATATACAATCTGGCATAGTCCTCAGCCGAAAACGTCGTCCTGACTGGAAGGAAGTGGGCTAATTTCGTCAGCCTGTCAACAATAACCCAAGTTGAGTCGTACTTCCTCTGAGTACGAGGTAACCCTGTAACAAAGTCCATGTTGATCACCTCCCACTTCCATGTCGGAATATCAATAGCCTGTAATAGCCCACTAGGCCTCTGGTGCTCGACCTTGACCTGCTGGTAATTTGGACACTGTGCAACAAAACCTGCCACGTCCCTCTTCAGTCCATCCACCAATATATACATCTGAGGTCATGGTACATCTTGGTTGACCCCGGATGAATAGAATAACGAGCACTGTGTGCCTCCCCCAGAATCTGCTGACGAAGTCCTGTCACATCGGGAACACACAACCGGCCCTCAAATCTTAGCACCCCATCAGGCGCTACCTCGAATAGACTCTTCTCCTCCCGAAGAACTGCATCTCGATACCGTACCAACACTGGGTCCTCATACTGTCGCCTCTTCACCTCATCAACTATGGAAGACTCGGCAACCTCACGAACCCGTACCCCACTATCATCGGTATCGATCAATCGAACCTCAAGGCTCGCTAGCTGATGGATCTGACGGACCATGTCCTGTCTATCTGGCTGTACCTCTGTCAGGCTCCCCATCGATCTACGACTCAAGGCATCAGCAACCACGTTGGCTTTCCCCAGATGGTATAGAATATCAACATCATAATCCTTCAACAACTCCAACCACCGTCTCTGTCGCAAGTTCAACTCTCTTTGCCTGAAGATATACTGGAGGCTCTTGTGGTCTGTATAAATATCCACATGAACCCCATATAAATAATGTCTTTAAATCTTCAAGGCATGAATAACTGCGGCCAACTCTAAGTCGTGGGTAGGGTAATTCCTCTCATGCTTTCGTAACTGCCGGGAAGAATAGGCTATAACCTTGCCGTGCTGCATCAAAACACACCCTAGCCCGATACCCGAGGCATCACAATAAATCATGTACCCATCTAACCCCTCAGGAAGAGTAAGAACTGGAGCCGTTGTCAACCTTTCCTTCAGCAACTGGAATCCCTTCTCGCAAGCCTCTGTCCCATCGGAACTTAGCCGCTTACGAGTCACTAGTCAACGGTGCTGAAATCGAAGCAATCTGTTCCACAAACCTAAGATAATAACCTTCCAAATTTCTAAGAAATCGCGCACTTGGCCGAGTAGTAGGTCTCGGCCAAGACTTGACTGCCTCAATCTTTGCCGTATCCACCTGAACACCATCAGCCCCAATAATGTGCCCCAGGAATGCCACTGAGGCCAACCAAAACTCACACTTGGAGAACTTGGCGAATAATCGCGGCCCGAGGACCCCAAGTACCGTCCTCAAGTGATCTGCATGCTCCTGCTATGTACGCGAATAAACCAGGATGTCATCAATGAATACTATAAAAAATGTATCCAAAAATGGCTTGAACACCCGGTTCATCAAATCCATAAATACCGCTAGAGCGTTGGTCAAACCGAAAGACATCACCCTGAACTCATAGTGCCCATACCGGGTCCTGAATGCAGTCTTTGGGATATCTGCCTCTCAAACTCGCACCTGATGATAACCAGACCGCATGTCTATCTTGGAGAAACACCTCGCACCCTGTAACTGGTCAAACAAATAATCAATCCTGGGGAGGGGGTACCTATTCTTGATGGTTACCTTATTCAGCTGCCTGTAATCAACACACATACGCAGCGTCCCATCCTTCTTCTTCACAAACAAAACCGGCGCCCGGGGAGAAACACTAGACTGATAAAGCCTTTTTCCAAAGAAATCTTTCACCGGTCCTTCGCCTCAACTCAAAGAAAGCCATCTTGTATGGAGGAATGGATATAGGTCGAGTGTCTGGCAACGTATCAATACAAAACTCAATCTCCCTCTCAGGAGGGATGCCCGGAAGATCGTCTGGGAACACATCTGGAAACTCCCTAACCACCGCACCGATCAAGAATCGCTCTCACCAGATTGAATACCCGAACCAGATGATAGATGTACCCTTTCTGCACCATCTTCCTAGCTTTGAGGTAATAAATAAACCTACCCCTGCGACGCCAAGTGTTGCTTCCACTCGATAATCGGCTCGCCAGAAACTGAACCGACCAACTCGTCTCTGATCAACGTGTCACGACCCGATCCCGAGCCCGTGACTGGTGCCTTACCCCGGGCACCCTAGTGATACAACATCAGAGAAAACCAGCGGAATATAAAACTTAAACAAGAAACAAGATACATGATCATAAACAAAGCAACCAAACAGCATTACCTTGCAATAAAATATATATAAACAACTCTTTCAAAACGAGCAGCTTTAATCCTTTTACAAACCCTACCCACAACAAGATTACATGCACTCTAAGAGTTTTTATACAACATGACGACGTGGCTCCGCCATACCCTCGATCAGACAAGAACCTACAACTCAGGGTAACATACCAAAGATAAGCCTCCGAGAACGGAGCTTCCTAATACGCTGAATCGTGATCCTATGAGCGAGGATCCACTACCGATGTACTCCTACCGCGCAGATGAACGCAGCCAAGGAGGTCGATAACAGTACCAAGTATGCGAATCAGAAATATCAGAAATGAAATCATAATACTATATAAAACAGGAGACATGTATGATAACAAAACTACGATTCACAACATAAAAGCAACATGTCAAGTCGTGGACTCACGCCTCAAGTCATCACTAAATATAACTATGGGTCTCACGCCCACAACATCAATCATGTTCGCATCACGGCCGCATGCCCCGAATTCTCGACGGTGTAGACATGCCCATGATGCAACAATAATAATGCCCCACGGCCACATGCCCCGACTGCAGACGGCAGACACGCCCAAGTGACATTATCAACAATAATACCGGGTGATTAACCCGCCGCACGCCACACGCCCGAATTCAGATCGGTAGACATGTCCATGTAACCACAATAACAATATATCGTAATCAACCCGCCGCATGGCCACATACCCCGACTCGTGACGCAGTGTAGACATGTCCATGTGACATCAACAACAATATACCGCACAACCAGGCTATCACAAATAAGCTCAAGCAAATTACCATACTTCTAGACTTTTATAAAAAGATCCACTCATTCCCAAGAAGTCACCTGATATCAACACTTGCACAACAAAGGCTATCACAACAAGCATAGGCGAGTTACACAACAACAAGCATAAGCAAGTTACACACAACTCAAGGTACTTCCATTTCGTATCAAAGTCTGGGTTTTAACCCTAAAGTACTACGTACGTTAAATTCCTTTTTTTAAGAGATCCATTCCTTTCATAAAGGTCACCCGATACCCGTAGTATAAAAATAGAGTGACTCACATTTAGGTAAACCAAAATACTTCCCTTTTGTAAAATCAAGTAACAACATTATTTTCCAAACGTTCAAGTTTGCCTAATTTCAAATGCTCAAGTTTCTCATTTTAGAAAGGTTACATAACTCATAGTCTTAATCCCTTTTAAAACAATTGAGTAACATATGTCTTGTACGTGAGCCGTTTATTCTTGTTTACAACAATCTTGTTACAGCATCCATGATCTAGGAAATGTAATACAATTTTGTCTTATCTTAGCTTCTATGCAGATGGAGGTTTCTACTGGTTTTAATAACAATTTGTTATTTGTCAATACACTTTAGTTTATTAGCTATGCTGTGGTTTGTTCGACACTTATTCTCATTTCCTAAATCAATAAAACATTATTCTTTTTAAAACCAAGTACTCATTACTCGCGAATGAGGTTTCACAATACTTTTAACAAAATGTTAATTACCAATTAAAACAAGTTAAGTCTCTTATCTTTCAAGATCAAGTCTCTTAACTTCTACAATCAAAAACCAAACTTTTACCTACATAGATTCGTTATAACTAACTTCCTATAAAGCTATTATAACACCCTATGTTTTTAAACCAACCAACTCATTTAGCACATGTACGTCTACCGTACTACATAGTTTACAAAGCATCATGCTAGAAGGATAGGAAGAGGTTCATATACCTCGCGACGATTATCGACAATAAGCAAAACGCCCACAAGATCAGAATCGCTAGCTGCTCCACTCTTCAAGTAGAATACGCTACTCGCAGATTTCCACCTATAAGGCCACAAACGCCTATTAACTTCTAACCGCACGGTTCCATATTCTACGTAAAATTGGCAAAGACTCTCCCCGCAACAGCGTAAATCTCCTCCTCTATCGAGGCCGGCTACCAAGCCAACCAGGGGGGGTTTATACGTCTAACCGGACGTATACAATTCTACAACACAGCAATGCTACACAAGTCTACTGTAATACAGTCCTATGTAATTACAGTTCAGTTCTCTTCTTTAAATTCAGGCTTAAGTCAAAAGACATTGCCGCACAATAATGTTCAGTTCTATATATAGTATACTTCAACTATATGTTCCTACAACATGTAATCTCCAATTACAATAAGGGGACAAGAATATTTACCTCGACAAGCCCAAAATTATCCAAGTTATAATGTCGATCCTGAGCAAGGTTTAGCTCCTACTCCGTGCGCTCCAATCCGCTCCAAACAACCCTTAGAAGTTCTAACCAACTTCTACTTAAATACTCCAACTCGCTATGAAGATTTCCTTAGGGTTTCGGTTTGAGACTAAAAGGACAAAAGGTAGTATTTCCGGGCTCTACGTATAGAGGTAACTTTTGGAATACTACAAGGTAAAGGCTAAGGTATTTTGGGCATTATAACAATACTTGGAGAAGTATTTCAATACCACAAGGGAGGGGGTATATTTCGAAACAACTAGGCTAGGGGGGGGTACCCCACGGCTAGCACCTCAAAGGGGGGGGAGGGGAAGGCTCTCGGCCACAAGGCCACTCAAAGGGGGAGGGGGGGAGGCTTAGGACGAGAACACTCAAGAGGGGAGGGAGAGTTTTCAAGGCTTAGACAAAGTGAGGAGTGGATGAATAAGTTCATCACTAAGGGGGGGTATTTATAGGAAAACCAAAAGCCAACCAATGGCCAAGATCAAGCCATGTGCAAGGCAAGTGTAAGGCCTTGATCAAGCCAAGTGCACCCTAACCCCTACTCCACAAAACATGCCACAAAACATTGCACAAAACATTGCACAAAACAAGGCCACATCAAGGCACCAATCGGCCAAGGCCAAACCGCTTCTATGCCCACTGAGGGTTACAAGTGTCACCCTCTCGTTGGCCCAAAAATGTTCCGTCGCTCGGAAAAATCCGCAAAAATACAAAACGACATAGCCGGAATTTTTCCCTACGCAAGCTCTGTAAAACGTTTCGTCGAAAAACGACTCTAATCGGGTGTTGTGCACAATTTCGAACCTATGCCAAACTTTAAGTCTCAAATTTTCGTACGTACGTCTCCACGTACATACTCTGGAAACACGGGGTATAACATTCTCCCCTCCTTAGAAACATTCGTCCCGAATGTTCCTTCTCAAGACGGGTATCGATAAAGTTCTTCTAACAAGTTGCCAACGCCACAGCTTGGCCACGAAATAACACACGTTCTCATTCTTCCTTGCTCGTCGTGCGATACCACTTTTGTCACTTTGCCGCGAGGTTCTAGTGTCACTCCGGCGACCCAACAAAATGGTACCGAACTGCATGCGGTCCCTGAGGTTCTAGTGTCTCTCAGGACGTGCCATACTTCAGTCATTGCTTTATTTCTCAAAACTGTGGAGTCACTACCTCCAAACATGGTCATCTTACTAACCTCAATATTCTTTAAGGCCATTCCCGGCCTTCACGAACCGCTTCTGGTCGAACATATCCACGAACTCATACGATGGTCAACTAAACTGGGGCCTAGCACCCCCGTGACTACCTCAAGTGACCACCTAATCGACCCACCTAAAACCGGGCTACGGGTTGACCCGCAAAACGCCCTCAACCCGTCCCTCCGTCGCGCCAACTCTTGCTCCTTGATACGGAACCATCTTACTAATTCACATCATGAAAGCAACCACTTCCATTTTACACAACCCAAGGAATTCCTTAATAACTCCAATGATACTACGACACCGATAAAGGTCAAACATAAAATAAATCTTTTACACAAGACGACCTTACCTCTAAGGTCTCAATCGTGAAATAGTCTAAGGTTCACACTTACCACGCCCCCAGGCTTACTCTTCTACACTAACCAGGTTCCTAAATCACATTTTATCACAAAGCTAACCGAACATAACACTAAACACATCAGCATACAAAACTCTAGAGGGTTAAGGATATACCTGTCTCTACCGCTTTCTAATCACACCCACCGCAGGCGCATAGTGAGCGGCGTGATGAACCACCATCGATCTGAAGGCCGAGTCGTAACATCCGTATACCCTTGGTCGGACAGTTCGCAAATGGCCCCGCTGGCCGCAAAAATAACAAGCTCCTTGGCACCACGACACTCCCGAAATGCGGTCTACCACATCGACCACACCGAGGTAGGGTGACCGTGATCCGCCAACACCCTTACTTCCTCGAAACTCGAACCTCGAGCTCGACCGCCCCGAATACTGGATGCTCAAGGTTGTGGAGGACCACTCGACCGGGCGAGGTACAAAACTAGTATCTCGGCCGAGGCGGTCCGCCTCGAAAGTCACCAAAGGACCTCGTTGTTTTGGCCCTCTTCGCCGATTCGTCATTCCGTCGACCTCTCCGTGCCTCACATCCTAGTGCATGAGCTCGCATGCGGCAATGTCCATGCCCTGAAGAGCTACACTCGAACAAGCCTCGCAAGTAATCATCTAGCCCTGACGTAGCGGTGCACTCTATCCTCCATGGTTGCCACTAAAGCGGGACATACCGAGCCAACGAGTCAAACTCCACGTTGTACTCCCAACCGCACGCCTCTGTCTAAGCATCATAAATTTGTCGGCCCGTGCCCTCCTCATCTGCGGAGGCAAGAAGTGAGTGAGGAATGCCTCTGAGAACTCGTCCCATAATGCTGGAAGCGCATGCTCTCCCCGGGACAACTCCCACGAATCAAACCAGTCGACTGCGGTATCACGCAGCCGATGCGAACCTAAGACCACCGACTCGGTCTCAGAAGCATTGATCACTCTCATGACCAGAATCGCCGGATGAACTCCTCGCGGATCATCCTCGTGCCTCGACCCATAAAACTCAAGGGCTACAACTCGTAAAGTCCGTAGCCTCAAACTATTCGCTCGGGTGAACCATCGGTGCTACAGAATCTGAATCCGATCCAAATTTATCCTCATATCTGCCACGACTCGCCAAGAATCGCCATTTCCTTGTACCCCATCTCATCTCGCTTCCGGTGTGGACCGGAGGCTCGTGTATCAGGTCTCGCAGCCATCGCCGCGTTCTAAACTCATTGGGCGGAGTCGCAAACTCGCCGTCAAGCACAACTCGTCTTGTCCGGCTCGCGCTCAGTACTCCTCAGATCTCACTAGCAGCACTCTCGGTTGTCTTGCCCTTCCGGGCTCGGTTGCCTTGCGCGAGGCATAATCGTAAAAACGAGATACGTCGGAGGGTCCAACTTACAACATGTTCTAAGGCACGATCTCGTAATGAGAAGAATGGAAACTAATCCTAAATGTCTGCACTCTCGATTATAGATGTGGTGCACAACACATCGATAATCAAGACTCTACTAGACACGTCAGAGACACTTTCCGAGGATTAATCGCTCGATACCACTTTTGTCACGACCGATCCGGCCCGTGATCGTGCCTTACCCCGGCACCCTAGTGATACAACATCGAGAAAACCAATGAATATAAAACTTAAACAAGAAACAAGATACATGATCATAAACAAAGCAACCAAACGGTTACCTTGCAATAAAATATATATAAACAACTCTTTCAAAACGAGCTTTAACTTTTTACAAACCCCGCCACAACAAAGATTACTGCACTTAAGAGTTTTTATACAACATGACGACAGGCTTCGCCATACCCGATCGCATAAGAACCTACAACTCGTGGTAACATACCAAAGATAAGCCTCCGAGAACGGAGCTTCCTAATACGCTGAATCGTGATCCTATGAGCGAGGATCCACTACCGATGTACCTACTGCAGATGAACGCAGCTCGGGCGAGGTCAAGATAACAGTACCAAGTATGCGAAATCAGAAATATCAGAAATGAAATCATAATACTATATAAAAACAGGAGACATGTATGATAACAAAACTACGCTCACAACATAAAAGCGATCATGTCAAGTCGTGACTCACGCCTCAAGTCATCACTCAAATATAACTATGGGTCTCACGCCCACAACATCAATCATGTTCGCATCACGGCCGCATGCCGGACTGCAGACGGTGTAGACATGCCCATGATGCAACAATAATAACAATGCCCCACGGCCACATGCCCCGAATGCAGACGGTGTAGACACGCCCAAGTGACATTATCAATAATAACATCGGGTGATTAACCCGCCGCACGGCCACACGCCCCGGACCAGACGGTGTAGACATGTCCATGTAACCACAATAACAATATATCGTAATCAACCCCGCCGCACGCCACATGCCCCGGAATTCGTGACGGCAGAGACATGTCCATGTGACATCAACAACAATATACCGCACAACCAGCTATCACAAACAAGCTCAAGCAAATTACCATACTTCTAGACTTTTATAAAAGATCCACTCCTTCCCAAGAAGTCACCTGATATCAACACTTGCACAACAAAGGTTATCACAACAAGCATAGGCGAGTTACACAACAACAAGCATAGGCAAGTTACACACAACTCAAGGTACTTCCATTTCGTATCAAAGTCTGGGTTTAACCCCAAAGTACTACGACGTTAAATTCCTTTTAAGAGATCTATTCCTTTCATAAAGGTCACCCGATACCGTAGTATAAAAATAGAGTGACTCACATTTAGGTAAACCAAAATACTTCCCTTTGTAAAATCAAGTAACAACATTATTTTCCAAACGCTCAAGTTTGCCTAATTTCAAATGCTCAAGTTTCTCATTTTAGAAAGGTTTCATAACTCATAGTCTTAATCCCTTTTAAAACAATTGAGTAACATATGTCTCAGACGTGAGCCGCTTATTCTTGTTTACAACAATCTTGTTACAAAGACCATGATCTAGGAAATGTAATACAATTTTGTCTTATCTTAGCTTCTATGCGGATGGAGGTTTCTACCGGTTTTAATAACAATTTGTTATTTGTCAATACACTTTCCTTTATTAGCGCACGTGGTTTGTTCGACACTTATTCTCATTTCCTAAATCAATAAAACATTATTCTTTTAAAACCAAGTACTCATTACTCGCGAATGAGGTTTCACAATACTTTTAACAAAATGTTAATTACCAATTAAAACAAGTTAAGTCTCTTATCTTTCAAGATCAAGTCTCTTAACTTCTACAATCAAAAACCAATCTTTTACCTACATAGAGTCGTTATAACTAACTTCCTATAAAGCTATTATAACACCCTATGTTTTTAAACCAACCAACTCATTTAGCACATGTACGTCTACCGTACTACATAGTTTACAAAGCATCATGCTAGAAGGATAGGAAGAGGTTCACATACCTCGCGACGATTATCGACAATAAGCAAAACGCTCCACAAGATCAGAATCGCTAGCTGCTCCACTCTTCAAGTAGAATACGCTACTCGCGATTTCCACCTATAAGGCCACAAACGCCTATTAACTTCTAACCGCACGGTTCCATATTCTACGTAAAATTGGCAAAGACTCCCCGCAACAGCGTAAATCTCCTCCTCTATCGAGGCCGGCTACCAAGCCAACCAGGGGGGGGGGGGGGGTTATACGTCTAACCGGAAGTATACAATTCTACAACACAGCAATGCTACACAAGTTCATCAGAATACACCCTATGTAATTACAGTTCAGTTCTCTTCTTTAAATTCAGGCTTAAGTCAAAAGACATTGCCGCACAATAATGTTCAGTTCTATATATAGTATAATTCAACTATATGTTCCTACAACATGTAATCTCCAATTACAATAAGGGGACAAGAATATTTACCTCGACAAGCCCAAAATTATCCAAGTTATAATGTCGATCCTGAGCAAGGTTTAGCTCCTACTCCGTGCGCTCCAATCCGCTCCAAACAACCCTTAGAAGTTCTAACCAACTTCTACTTAAATACTCCAACTCTCTATGAAGATTTCCTTAGGGTTTCGGTTTGAGACTAAAAGGACAAAAGGTAGTATTTCCGGGCTCTACGTATAGAGGTAACTTTTGGAATACTACAAGGTAAAGGCTAAGGTATTTTGGGCATTATAACAATACTTGGAGAAGTATTTCAATACCACAAGGAGGGGTATATTTCAAACAACTAGGCTGGGGGGTACCCCACCTAGCACCTCAAAGTGAGAGGAAGGCTCTCGCCACAAGGCCACCAAAGGGGAGGGGGAGGCTTAGGACGAGAACACTCAAGAGGGGAGGGAGAGTTTTCAAGGCTTAGACAAAGTGAAGAGTGGATGAATAAGTTCATCACTAAGGGGGGGTATTTATAGGAAAACCAAAAGCCAACCAATGGCCAAGATCAAGCCATGTGCAAGGCAAGTGTAAGGCCTTGATCAAGCCAAGTGCACCCTAACCCCTACTCCACAAAACATGCCACAAAACATTGCACAAAACATTGCACAAAACAAGGCCACATCAAGGCACCAATCGGCCAAGGCCAAACCGCCCCTAAGGCGTCCACTTGAGGGTGACAAGTGTCACCCTCTCGTTGGCCCAAAAATGTTCCGTCGCCTAAAAATCCGCAAAAATACAAAACGACATAGCCGAATTTTTCCTACGCAAGCTCAGAAACGCTTCGGCCGAAAAACGACTCTAATCGGGTGTTGTGCACAATTTCGAACCTATGCCAAACTTTAAGTCTCAAATTTTCGTACGTACGTCTCCACGTACATACTCTAGAAACACGGGGTATAACACAACGTTGGCATAACAAGAAGCCAACCAGTCCATACCTATAATGACATCAAAATCTGTCATCTCTAACTCTATCAAGTCCGCAGTGGTCCGACGATCAGTAAATAAACACCTGACAACCTCTCAGACACCCGCCGCCTAACACCGAATCACCATCGCGTAGCTACCTTAAAAGGCTCTATCGACACCGCCTATCCCGATTCTACCCGCACAAGAGGGGACACATAGGACAAGGTAGAACACGACCTATCAAAGCATATACGCTACAACATGAAATCAATAAGTACCTGACGACGCCGTGGAAGCCTCACGATCTGGCGGTGGCTAATGAATATATGCGGTTCTCGTGGACCGCTAGAATCGAACCACCACCACGACTCCGCGCGCGCCGGCCCGTGAACACCACGCCTCCGACGCATAACCACGTAAGAAGAAGACCCAAAGAATCGATCCCGCTGGCCGCACCATACCACCCATGCCGCCTCGCCTGACAGCTTCTTCAAATGGCCCACCGCCACAAGAGTAACAAGCTCTCAAGGAACACAACACTCGCCTGGTGAGATCTACCGCATCGAGCACACCGAGATGTGGTGGTCTCGACGTGGCGCTTCGCTTCGAAACCTCAAGCCACGAGCCACCGCCGCATGAATGACCTGATCGACCTCCCGCGTAAAAATCAGAAGGAGCACTCGTGGCCGGCTGAAATGTGGACCTAGTTCGCCGCCGCGCCGCCCGCCTAGAAAATCGCCCGAGACCTCGCTGCCCCGCCTCTGGCCGGGCTCAGTTAACTGATCCTCCCGCCTCTATCTCTCTATCCTCGCGCATACGCTGCATCTCCGGCAATATCCATATCTGGCTGAAGGGCCACCCCCAAGCATGCAGTAATCATATGACGGTCTAGCCCCATCACATAACGATGAACTCTGTCCGCCATGTCAGCTACAATGGTGTGCGCATACCTGACCAATGAGTCAAACTCCAGGCTGTACTCTCTGATGGTCCTCCCATTCTGCCTTAAGGTCAAGAATCTATACACGCGGGCTCTCCTCATCCCAGGAGGCAAAAAGTGATCAAGGAAGGCCTCTGTGAACTCTTCTCAAACAGCTGGAAGAGCACCCTCACCTCTCGACAACTCTCATGACTCAAACCAGTTCAACGCAATATCGCGTAAACGGTAAGAGGCTAGCATAACTGACTCTGTCTCCGAGGCCCTAAGCACCTACATAATCCGTCAGAATCGCCGAATGAACTCCTCGCGATCCTCCTCGCACTCGAACCATAAAACTCGTGGATGACAACCCGAAAATCCCAATCCGCAAATCGCCGGCTCTAGGTTAGCTACCGCCTCCGCTTGCGCCGCTCGCTACTATGCTGGTCAATAACCAGACCGCGCCTGCATCTATACTCACCGGCCGTGGAACCGAGGCTCGTGCACGAACCTCGAGCTACCGCCGCTCTCGCCTCTCTATCAATGTCGGCATGGTGAACTCACCGACTACTACTACCTCGTGCATAGTCGTGCTCGAGTCCTAGTAACCTCACGCATCGCTAGCGCCTCCGCCGCCGCTTTGCCCTTCTGGGCCCTGGTCGCCTTCCGTGGAGGCATAACTGATACATAAGAAAAGGTCAGAGAGGATTCAACCTAATAAGATGGCTCTACTGCACGATCTCAGAGAGAGAAGAATGGAAACCAATCCTAAATGTCCTGCAGCCTCCTGATTATAGATGTGGTGCACAACACACCGATAATCAAGACTTACTAGACACGGCTGTCAGAAACTTTCCGAGGACTAATCGCTCGATACCACTTTTGTCACGACCCTCGGGCCGCGATCGTGTCCTACTGGGCACCCTGCTCTGTATACATCGAGAATAGCAATGAACATACACAACACCTAAAAATGTCCAGACAAAAAAAAAACATCATAGACTAGCCGATAAGGCCGCCTTACATAACATATACATAATTGAAAGTAAATCAAGATAACTCGTTTACATGACCCAAACCACTAATGTGACTACTGCACTTAGGAATAAAAATGTATGACAGGTTCTTCCATACCCCGAATGTACATAAAATCTACAACATCGTGGAAAAATCGTACTAAAAAGACAAGCCTCCGAGAAATGGAGCTTCGACACTGGACAATGATCCTAAGAATGAGGATCCACCACTGCTACCCCTACTGCGTATGAACGCAGCCCCGAGAAGGGGTTCGTACACAATATGTACTAAGTATGTAAATCGAAAATACGTAATTACATCATAAGTCTAAAACAAAGCCGGAGACATGTATGATAATCAAATTACAGTACACTGTGCCTTACTAACAATGAGAGTAAATAAGAGTATACTTACAACATAAAAATAGGAGGCTCACGATCAAAGCGGGACAACCCGCCCGCAGTATCATTAAGCAATCCTACTCCTGGGACTATTTCACCCGCAAGGGTCGTGTGGACCCGCATGAGGTATTCCTCGCATAGGCTGTATCCGCCCGCATAGGTCGTGTAGACCCGCATGAGGTATTCCTCGCATAGGACTGGTCCGCCCCGCATGGGACTATTTCACCCGCATAAGCCCTTACGGACCCGCATGAGGTATTCCTCGCATCATGGGTAGCAAATCCACGGAATATGCAAATACCACAAACCTGGGGAATGGCCCCGTAATGAATAATATACCACTAGCACAAACCGGCTATCACACATAACATAAGCACTACCGGCTTATCATACAGTATATAAGCAAGTTAAGAAATCCCCTAACTTCTTATTAGTCTTGTTCATATACACTCTCATTTTAGTTTACTTAAGGCACTATCATGTCTTTATAAAAAATCCGGGAATTTAACCCAAAGTACTACATACTTCCACTCTTTTAAAAATGACTCTTTTTCATATAAAACTTCCAAGATACTAATAACCGTAGTATCAAGTCACAATTACTTTTCAAGACAAGTCACCATACCTTTAGAAATAAAATTAGGCTTCTAAATCAAGTGACTTCTTTTCTTTTAAAACCTTAGGCAATTGATGCCTTAAAATCAATTTGCCTTTCATTAATTCAAGTCGTTTATGCTTATTTATCTTTCCATAAAGCTAATATAACCAACTTCCCATAAAGTCGTTATATTAACTTTATACCTTAGCCAATTACAATTTCCTATCCAAGGGACTTATACGTTTAAAACGAAACAAATATCATATACTTTAAAACACTTCAAGTCCCTAAACTTTGAAAACTTAAGACATCCTTAATACTTTTAAAGAAGTGAGTTAATCTCCTAACTCACCCAACTTGGCTATTCTTAAAACAAGTAAAGGATATCAAGGTCTCAGACGCTCACCGTACTATATACGTGCAACTATTCATGCTCAAGAGATAGGAAAGTTCTACATACCTCTTCGGGTCAATCCACTTGCTAAGTACAATATCCCGCCCGTAGTATGTCAACCTATAATGTCCACAATACGTCTATTAACGTCTTACTTCAAACGTAGAATATTATAAGTGCAAAGTCACTAAATTCTACGGAAAATTGGACAACACCTCCTTTGTTTCTACATACTTTGCCACCTTTTTCAAGGCCGAATTCAATAACCAAACACGCCACATTTAAGGCCCAACAATGTAATTAACAATAGGGGATTACACGCCTACTAGACGTGTAAAATTCCGCCCCACAATTGATATCAAACTAATACAAACTACAAGTGTAAATCCGGCAACTTGAGATACAACAACACCAATTCTTATCCAATTTCCTTTTCAATCCAAATTGTTAGCATAACATGATATCAAGTCGCAATCGATTATAACCACTACAATCTTCAAGTAAGTAACATGCGGCGATTCTAATTAACGACCAAATTGTAATCCAACTTCAAATGGTTTATATGACATTTCAGATTTAGGCTACAACAATCCATATCACTAATCAAACTTCAATACATATACTTCATGCTAGTAAAATGTAAGGCTAACAACAATATATAATCTTGTAACACTTTAAGAGAACAAGATTATTACCTCAACGAGTCTTAGTCCAACTTCAAATCCGAAGTCGCTCCCTAGCAACTTAGAGCATCTTCTTGACACTTCAATCCGCCACTTGAGACCCTTAGAATATCACAAACAACTTTCCTTTAATCTTTCAATCAAAACCTAGAAAAGCAACTAGGTTTTCACCTTGCGACTAATGCGAAAACGCTATTTTTCCGGGATCTTTCTATTGAGATACCCTTACAATACCCTCATGAACCTTGGTTTAAAGTGTGGAGCTTAATGGACAACTAACAAAAAAAAATTCTTTTTCTTGAAGGTGAACCCGAGAGCACCTATTGGTGTTCTTCAAATTTTCTTGAAATTTTGGCTAAGTATAGAAGTTGTCTTGCTACTAGTACTACTATATAGTAACATGGAGGGTCAAGATGTGCACAAATGTGTGGCTTGGATGAAGTTCTTTTAAATATCAAGACATGTGGTCCCATTGACTAAGTCAATTTTATCAAGCTCTTCAACTTGCAAGACTTTGTCATCCTAACAATGGTCAAATGACCCTTATACCCATTGTATTTTTCGTCCAAGACCACTTAAGGGGGGTGACACGTGTCGCCCTCCCATTCGTCACAATATTACGTTTTCCGATAATTTCATAATTCCGATAAATTTTACAAGTCTCAAATCTTAACATTTCTGAGTTCTTACGTACATTCATAAAAATATGTCCTGCAATTACGGGGTGTAACATTTTCCCCCCTTAGAAACATTCGTCCCCGAATGTTCTTTCGGAATCAAACTTATAATTAGCGACATAGTTTCCTTTTACTACCCCAACATACCAATAATGCCACACATGACCACATAATAGCACTTAAACAAAAATGCTTCAATTAAAACTTGACAAGTAAGGGAAAATGAATTACCTGAAGGTGTAGGGAATAAGTGAGGATACTTCCTCAACATGTCCTCATACGCTTCCCACGTCATCTCCTCCCTGTTATCATTCCTCCACAAGACTTTGACGGAAGCCACATCCTTGGTCCGCAGTCGCCTGACCTGGCGATCGAGTATCGCTATGGGACTCTCCTCATATGATAACTCTTCTGTCACCTGGACCTCACTAGCTGGGAAAACTCTAGATGGATCTCCGATACATTTCCGCAACATAGAAACATGGAAGACCGGATGTACCGCCTCTAACTCTGATGGCAGATCCAACTCATAGGCAACCTTTCCTACTCTACGGATGATCTGGTAGGGCCCAATGTACCTTGGGCTAAGTTTTCCCTTCTCTCCGAATCTCATCACACCCTTCATGGGTGATACCTTCAAGAAGACCCAATCGTCTACCTGAAACTCCAAATGCCGACGCCGATTATCCGCATATGACTTCTGCCGACTATGAGCTGCTAACAGTCTCTCCTGGATAAGCTTCACCTTATCCACGGCCTGCTGAATCAAGTCCGCCAACTAATCAACTGCATTCTCGCCACGTCGAACCAACCAATCGGCGACCTACACTTCCGCCCATACAAAGCCTCGTATGACGCCATCTGTATACTGGAATGGTAGCTGTTGTTATAAGCAATCTCCATAAGAGGCAAATGATCCTCCCAGCTACCCCTGAAATCAATCACGCAGGCTCGCAGCATATCCTCGTTGTTCGATAGTACGCTCGCCGCCGCGGGCGAGGATGAAACGATGTACTGAGACTCACCTGTGTCCCTAATCCCTTCTGGAAAGACCTCCAGAAGTTAGCCGTAAACTGGACTCCTCTATCTGATATAATCGACACAGGAACTCCGTGCAGTCTCACAATCTCTCTGATATACAATCTGACATAGTCCTCACCAAAACGCTGCCCCGATCGGAAGGAAGTGGGCTGATTTCACACCACAACAATAACCCAAATTGAGTCGCATTTCCTCCGAGTGCGAGGTAACCCTCAGAACAAAGTCCATGTTGATCACCTCCCACTTCCATGTCGGAATATCAATAGCTGTAATAGCCCACTAGGCCTCGTGCTCGACCTCGACTACCGGGCAATTTGGACATCGCAACAAAACTCGCCACGTCCCTCTTCACCCATCCCACCAATACATACCGTCACGCCCGAACCGGGCCCGTGGATCGTGTCCTACCTGCACCTTCTACCTTAACAATACAAGTAAATCGCGAGCTTAAATAACACCTCATTTTTTTTTTTTAAACGTACGTACGTGCTAGGGCAAATCCGACAAGGCTGCCAGATATACATAAACAAAAGACACTACACCGTACATGAGTCCAATCCCACATATGAATACTGCACTTCAGGAGTTAAATCGAACTATGACGGACAAGGCCCCGCCAGTACCCATAATCAGCATAAAAGCACATCGAAAGAACTTATACCAAAAAGATAAACTCCGAATGTATGAGCTATCCAATAATTCGAAAGGTGGCCTTACATACGCCGATCACCAAATCAAGGTACCTAAACTGCGGATTTAACGCAACCCGAAGGAGGACAGAACGAAGAATGTACAAAGTATGTGAACAGTAAGTCCTGTAAAAAAATAATCGCAGACTAAATAAAACAGGAGACATGTATGATATCCAACCTACAAAGACATAACACATAATCGGGCCATATCAAGTCGTAGACGCAGCCCTCAAAGTCATTACTCAAATATAGCCATGGGTCTCACGCCCATAATATCAATCATGCGTGGAATCCTTCCTCACCGCCAAATTCCATGATGTAATAACACCAATAAGGATACATGAACACCCACCCCACACGTGTCCTAAATACCACGTGGTCTCATGCCCCTAATCCCACATCAGAAAAGCATGACCATAGGGTAACACAAACAAATCCGGGACATATATGATAATCAAATTACAACAAATTGTGCCTTACTAACAATGAGAGTAAATGAGTATCCTTACAATATAAACTAGGAAGCTCATGATCAAAACAGACCATCCGCTCGCACAGATCATTTAGCCATCCTACTCCCGGGACTATTTCACCCAGATAGGCCGTGGACCCGCGTGAGGTATTCCTCGTGATAGACTATTTCACCCGCATAAGCCCTTACTGCACTGCACGAGGTATTCCTCGTGATAGGTCGGACCCGCCCGCACGGGACTATTTCACCCGCATAAGCCCTACGGACTGCGTGAGGTATTCCTCGATCGTGGGTAGCAAATCCACGTAATTATGCAAATGCCACCAACCCGGAATGACCTAAACGACCGATATAACAATAGCACACAACCGGCTATTTCCAAAGACACATAGGCAAATCCTTAATTACAAGCCAAAGTCCTTACCAAGGCACACTTAGAATAATTCTCTTTAACAAGCCAAAGTACTTATCAAGGCACACTTAGACAAATTCTCAATTTATCAAGCCAAAGTACTAATCAAGGCATACATAGAATAATTCTCTTTTAACAAGTCAAAGTACTTATCAAGGCACACTTAGACAAATTCTCAATTTATCAAGCCAAAGTACTAATCACGGCATACATAGAATAATTCTCTTTAACAAGTCAAAGTACTTATCAAGGCACACTTAGACAAATTCTCAATTTATCAAGCCAAAGTACTAATCAAGGCATACATAGAATAATTCTCTTTAACAAGTCAAAGTACTTATCAAGGCACACTTAGACAAATTCTCAATTTATCAAGCCAAAGTACTACATAATGCATATTCTTTTATAAAAGACTCCTTTCTATGTAAAGCCCCAAGATACTAACACCGTAGTATCAAGGCGTGTCTATTTTTCAAAGTAAGTTACTACACTTTTAGAAAACTCATTTCAAAGCTTGAAATCAAGTAACTCCAAATTTTCACAATCTAGGCAACTTATGCCGATTTAATCAAAATAGACAACTTTCTAAACCTTCCATAAAGCCGTTATAACCCACTTCCCATAAAGCCGTTATAACCCTTTACGGTTTTAGACGTATCCATTCCTTCAATAACCAAGAGACTTATACTATTAAAACCAAGTATCACATACTTACAAATCAAATTCTTAACTTTCAAAATACTTCAAGTCTCTAATAGTTAGAAAACAAGTTTTCTTCTACTTTTTAAACCTCAAGTAACTTCACCCTTAACGCAAGTTACTTCTCTTAAATCATGTCATTTCTCCTCTTTAAAATCAAATAAGTAAATCACTCTTTGACTCCTAAAGTCATTATAATGACCTTTAGGTTTTAGAACTAAGGCACTAGCCAAAAGATTTGGAAACCACTTCCTTTCAAGTCTCTATGTACTTTAAGAAAAATACCTTCACTTTTAAGAATCCAAACTTCCCTAAGGAAATGGATTATACTACTTACAATTTAAACATCAAAGTACACTCAAGGAAGTACATAGAACAAATTCTATTTTAGGCAATCCAAATACAAGCAAGGAATGGATCATTCAGGAGTAGAACTTACTTTCTTTATTCTAAGGAATCATGCTAGAAGAGAGATAGTTCACATACCTTTCGGCTAAATCCTCAAGCTGCCGAATACGCGTGCACGTAGAAGTGTCAACCTAAAATGGTCACAACAAGACTATCAACTTCTAGTCTCTATGTAGAATAATACTAAGTATTTAGTCTCTAATTCTACGGAAAATCTAGCAAAGACTTCCTTTGTTTCTACTCACTTTGCCACCTTTTCAAGGCCGAATACAATAACCAACAAGCCACATTTAAGGCTCCAACAACAACCAAACAAAGGGGATTACACGCCTTACACCACGTGTAAAATTCCGCCCCACAATTCATACAAGGTAGTTCCATAATTAAAGCCATTCTCGGCCAACTTACAACCAACAACTCTAAGTCTTTTCCAACCCTTTTCCAAATTCCAAGTTCTTAGGTCAACATATTATTTAGTCATAGACAACATCAACAACTACAATTTCCTTCTTTATTCAACATGCGACGACTTAAACTAATAACCAACTTGAATTCCAATCTTAAAGCTAAACATGCTAGATTTCGGATTAGGGTTCCAATAGTCAAAATACTTATCAAACTTCATACTATATAACACATGCTTGCTAAAATCCATAGCTACAACAATAAGTAAGTCTTAACTACTAAAACGACAAAATTTATACCTTTCCAAGCCCTTAAAATTTCCAAGATCCAATGTTATACCCCGTATTTCCAGAGTATGTACGTAAGGGAATACGTACAAAAGTCTAGCCTTAAAGTTTAGGCACAAAACGTTTTTCTTGGGCACAACTCACAAAACGAATAGTTTTCCGACGAAACGTTTCCACAGCTTTCGTAGGGCAAATTCCGGCTATGCCATTTCTAATTTTTGCGGATTTTTCCGAGAGACGAAACATTTTGGACCAACGGGAGGGAGACACTTGGCACCCTCCAATTGGTGGACTTGAAATCGTCCATTGGACGAATTGGACAAAGTGTGGCACGTTTTTTGTGCCTTTGCACAAGTCAAGGAGTTGGTAGGATATTTTGTGTTTGGACACTTGCCTAAATCTTCACCCTACACTTGCCTTGCACTTGGCATCATCTTGGCCCTTGGTTGGCCACTTCTTGACCTATAAATACCCCCTTAGAGATGAAGAGTTCTTCATCCACAAATTACTTCCAAGTCTTGAAAAACCCTCCCCTCTCCTTTAAGCTTGTTCGTCCAAAGCTATCCCCCCCCCCCCTTGAGTGAGTTTGGCCGAGGGCCTTCCCCCCCCTAGCCTAGCCGAAATCTACCCCCCCTCCCTTGGTAGAAAAGTTGCCTTCTTGTATTGTTATAATGCCCAAAATACCCTAGCCCAAATCCCTTAGTACTTAGTAGAAGTTGTGAAAAACTTCTAAGGTTTCCTTGGAGCATACAACTTAGGAGCAAAACCTTGCTCAGGCGCGACTTTATCTAGGATATTATTGGGCTTACCGAGGTAACTAATCCTAACCCTCTTTTGAATTAGAGAATACTTACTGTAGTAGTATAAGAATAAGTATTAGATACTTAGAAGAATATTGCAGAATAGAATTGAATCAAGTATCACAGAGAAGGGTTTAAAAGAAGAATAATCAAACTGCACTTACATAGACTGCTTTTCACAATAGACTTGAGTAGCTCACCTGCAGGGAAGTACGCCCAATTTTCCGTAGGATATAGAACCCTCTGCTTAGAATCGTTACAAAGTAGTTCAACGTTGATAGACGTGTCTGACTATTATAGGCTGATTCTTTGCGCGCGACATCATCAAATTGGCAGGTGGTTTTCGCTGAGAAGGTATGTGATTCTTCCTAAAGCATGATATTTTACAATATATATGTAGTACGGTAGACGCATACGTGTTAATCGAATAATAACTACGCAATGTCTTTGACTTAAGCTCGAATAATACTTACGGCAATGCCTCACGCTTAAGCTGAATAATACTTACAGAATGCCTCACGCTTAAGCCCAATAATAAAGAATCAAAGCATTTCAAAAGAATATCAATCATTTTTAATGTAAGAGAACTAATTGGTTTTAAATGAAGCTTAAGAGTTATACTAGCTTTATGGGAAGTTAAGTATAACCACTTAAGATTGATAAAAGAAACAGTTTGCCATGTGTTTATAAATGCACTTATATTGAATTGTGAAAAGAATAATAAGATGGTTTGATAAGTAGACATGATATGATGCTATGTGT
Source organism: Przewalskia tangutica (assembly GCA_029844215.1). Lineage (NCBI taxonomy): Eukaryota > Viridiplantae > Streptophyta > Magnoliopsida > Solanales > Solanaceae > Przewalskia > Przewalskia tangutica. The sequence goes on along the minus strand of CM056724.1, from coordinate 47,933,214 downwards.
GTTAGTGTCTTGTAACGCTTGTATAAGAGAGTATTCTTGTTGTGCTTATGTTGTTTAAAGATAAGTCGTTATGTTAGTGTACTATCACTCACCTCTTGACATATTACGGGGTTGTCGCCTCCACGCTGGTAGACTCAGCGGTCCGGGACCATGATTCTAGAATACCTCACGCGGGTCCAGGGACCTATGCGGAGCTACGGAGTTCCGTGTTAGTGATGCAGGTTATACCTCACGCGGTCTATGTGGCTACGCGACTACGAGTCCGTGATGATGCCGAGGAGTAGCTACCGACGCGGGTTATGTACCTATGCGGCCTATGTGAGTGGCCATGCGGACTACGAGTCCGTGATTAGGCTTGCATGGTGATACTACGCAATTGGCCCCGCTTCGATCATTCGCAGCCTAGAAAAGACACATCGCTTACCTATTGTTGCTTGTTTATGATGTGGCACTATGTGCGGTCCCTCGTTGTTTCATACATACTTGCAAAACTGATTTTAAAATGATATGTTTTCATTTAAGTATTTTACGCTTTCATATACTTAGTAATTGTTGTCGACCTCCTTCGGGGCTGCGTTCATGCCGCAGTAAGGGCAAGCAGTGCTAGATCCACATTCTTAGGATCTCTACGTTGGTGTCTGAGCTCTATCCTTTCCTGAGGTTCTACTTTGGGTATGATCTCCCTTGTAGATAGTTTTGTACAGTAGGTATGGCGGCCCCGTCCCGCCATAGTTGTATATTTCAGAGGTCCTGTAGTCATGTTGTACAAGATTTGATGTAATCGCTAAACCATGTTTATATATATATGCTTAAAGGCGACGCTTTTCACATAAATCGTGTCTTATTTTATAAATCGTTTCATGTCTTGTTTTATATTTCCGCTGATTACTGATGTATGACTACTGGGTGCCGGTAAGACACCACCACGCCCCGAATGGGTCGTGACAAAAGTGGTATCAGAGCGATTAATCCTGGAAAGTGTCTACGCATCGTATCTAGTAGAGTCTTGATTATCGGTGTGTTGTGCACCATACCAATAATCGTGAGGCTATAAGATATTTAGGATTGGTTTCATTCTTCTCACTCGAGATCGTGCTTTTAGAGTCGTGTTAAAATTGGACCTCTAACGTATTCCTTTCTCAGAATGGCTTATGCCTCCACGTAAGGCAACCCGCCTGGCGGCAAGGCAAAGGCGGAGCCGCCATCGGACACCGAGAGTTACGAGGGCTCGTGCCCGCCTATACCGCAGACGGCGAAGTTCTATGACGCCGCGCCCCAAAGAGAGACCACGCACCCACACCTCCCGCCCCACACCTAGGCGGAGGAGTTAGGGTACAAGGAGATGGCCCACCTATTGGCTAGAGTTGTGGCTGAGATACGAGGATAGCCGGACGCGGCAGTTCCAGCTCAGCCTAGCCCGGTCGCACGTGGTGCACCCGAGGCGTATAGTTTGAGGCTACGAGATTTCTTGAGTTGTAGCCCGCGAGTTTTACTGTCGAGGCCGGAGGATGATCCACGAGTTCATCCGCCGCCACAGAGGATCACGCGGTGATCAAGGCCTCGAGACAGAGTCCGGATCTCGGTTCGCGATCGCCGCGTGATACCGCGATCGATTGGTTTGATTCGCGGAGTTATCCCGGGAGAGCACGCGCCCCGCCTACTGGGATGAGTTCTCGAGGCTTTCTCACTCACTTCTGCCTCCACGTACGGATGAGGGCGCGGGTTGATAGATTTTTACCGCCGAGGCGCAGAGGACGACCGTCGTGAGTACAATGTCGAGTTTGATTCATTGGCTCGATATGTCCCAGCGTTGGTAGCGCATGAGGATAGGGTGCACCGCCACGCCACCGGCTAGATGACTATATGGCCGAATCATGCGCGGTGTTTCTCTTCACCGGTATGGACATTACCCGCACGCAGCTCATGCTCGATGTGGCGAGCGTAGACCGCCGGCCGACAGCAGAAGCAGGTTAAGACCAGACGGCAGGTCTTTTGGTGGCTATCGTGGTGGCGGCCTCGGCAGTTAGCCTCAGATTTGCACCACGCCACCAGAGCACTCGCACCGCCCTCAAGACAGCCAGATATTCGAGGCGCATCAGGCCCCGTGACTTCGTGACGCCCAGAGCGGCAGGTATCGCCGACGGGACCACCCCTCGCAGGTGGCCGATGCGCAGATCCCACTGGAGTTGTGGTGCTACGGAGTTTGTTTCGCCAGTGGCCAGCAGGTCACTATGCGAGGAACTGTCCACCGGGCGGCGCGGCGATGGTAGGGTCACCACGTGTTCTTTCGCCGTCTTCTTCATCTCGACAGCTACTCGCTCGAGGGCAAGGTACTCACGGACCAGCAGCCGCGGCAGAGGTCGTGGCGGTCCCGCTTCTAGCGGTCCTCGTAACCGCATTTATGCTTTGTCCACCGACAGATCGTGAGGCCTCACCGATGTCGCCACGGTACCTTATCGGGCCGGGTTTGATGTGTATGCTTTGATAGATCCGGTTCTACTGCCCCATATATCTCCCCTTGTTGCTAGTAGGATAGTGGATAGAGCACGAGTCCATAGACCCTTTCGAGGTAGCTACGCCAGTGGTGATTCGGTGGTAGCTCGGCGGTATATAGAGCTTGTCCCGTGACTATTTACGCCGCCTGACCCAGCCGACTTGATAGAGTTGGAGATGATTGACTTCGACGTGATCATGGGGATGGATTGGCTAGCTTGCTACGCCAATGTAGACCGCAGAGAGAGTAGTACGGTTCCAGCTTCCGGCGAGCCGGTTGTTGAGTGGGAGGAGCACCAGACGCTGGCGGTAGGTTTATTTCCTACCTCGGCTAGGAAGATGGTGCGTGGTATATCTACCATCTCGTCGTGTTTGATATCAAGTCTGCGGTACCAGATTTTCCGTCGCCCAGAGTCGAGAGTTCCCGCACGTGTTTCCGCACGACCTCCGGGTATCCTCCCGAGAGGAGATTGAGTTTTGTATTGACATATTGCGGACACTCGCCTATTTCCATTCCGCCATACCGAATGGCACCGCCGAAGTTGAGAGTCAAGGATCGCCAGAGATTTGCCGGAGAAGGGCTTCATCGCCTAGTGTTTCTCCCCGGGAGCGCCAGATTGTTCGTGAAGAAGAAGGACGGACGCCGCGCATGTGTGTTGACATGTGCGTGAACAAGGTGACCATTAAGAACAGATACCCTTCCTGTGATTGATGATTTGTTCGACCATTGCAGGTGCGAGATGCTTCTCCAAGATTGATCTACGGTCGGGCTATCATCAAAGTAGTCGAGAGGTAGATGTCCCTAGATCGCATTCAGACCCAGACGCATTATGAGTTCAGTGGTCATGTCTTTGGTTGACCAATGCTCCGCAGATTCATGGATTTGATGAACCGAGTGTTCAAACCATTTTGGACACGCTTGTGATAGTGTTCATTGATGATATCTTGGTTTATTCTCGCCAGAGCAGAGCACGCGAGCATTTGGCGACTGTGGCCGATAGCTTCTCAGACTCAGCTGTACGCCAAGTTTTCCAAATGTGAGTTTTGCTGACTTCGCATGGCGTTTGGGCATATTGTCGGCTGATGGCATTCGAGGATACGCCAAGATCGAGGCAGTCAGACTTGCCTAGACCTACTACTCCGGCAGAGGTTCGCAGCTTTCGGGCCTCGCAGATATTATCGGCGGGTGGAGAAGTTTGCTTTATCTCGCACCATTGACTAGCCGACTCGAAGGCGCACCAAGTTTGATGGTGATGCTTGTGGCGTGGTTTCCTGTCGAAGAGAGATCGACGACCGCCTCGCTTCTTACTCTTCCGAGGTCCGATGGTTATGTCGTGTATTGTGACGCCGCATCGGGTTGGGATGTGTTGATGCAAAGATGGCAGGTTATAGCATATGCATCCCGACACCAAGAAACACGAGAGGAACTACCCCACCCATGATTTGAGTTGGGCCGTGATTCACGCTTTGAAGATCCGAGGCACTATTTGTATGGGGTTCACGTGGATATTTTACGCACCACAAGAGCCTCCAGATATCTTCACCGGAGGAGCCGAACTTACGGCGAGACGGTGGTTAGAGTTGCTTAAGGATTACGATGTTGATATCCCGTACCACCCGGGAAGGCCAATGCGGGCAGATGCTCTTAGTCGTAGGTCGATGGGGAGCCTATCAGATGTGCAGCTAGAGATGAGGGACATGGTTCGTGATTTGCATCAGTTAGCGAGCCTTGGTGTCCGTTTGATTGATTCTGATAGCAGTGGGGTTAGAGTTCGTGAGGTTGCCGAGTCTTCCATCGTCGAGGAGGTGAAGAGGCAACAGTTCGAGGATCCAGCTTTGATTCGATATCGTGATACAGCTCTTCGTGAGGGCAATGGTCCTTTTGAGGTAGCACCTGATGGGGTGCTAAGGTTTGAGGGCAGGTTGTGTGTTCCAGATGTTTCAGGACTTCAGGCAGAGTTCTTGGGAAGCACACTACAAGCGTTACTCATCCATCCGGTCGACCAAGATGTACCACGACCTTAGATCTGTATTGGTGGGATGGCTTGAAGAGGACGCTGCAGAGTTCGTAGCTCGCCCGTGTTGTCGCAGCAGTGAAGGTAGAGCACCGCAGGCCCGTGGTTTGTTACGCATTTATCGAGATCCCGACCGAAGTGGGAGGTAATCAACATGGACTTTATCACGGATTACCTCGCACTCGGAGGAGACATGATTCTATATGGGTTATCGCCGACAGTCGACTAAATCAGCCCACTTTCTTCCCGTCAGACAACTTTTCTACCGAGGATTATGCGGACTTTACATCCGAGAGATCGTCGATCGCATGGAGTCCCTATTTCGATCATATCGCATGAGGAGCCCGCCACGCTAACTTACGGAGGTCCTTTCGAGAGGTTTAGGACGCAGTGAGCTCGAGCATCGCATTCCATCCACGCATGCACGACAAAGCCGAGCGCACTATCCGCACTTCGAGGATATGCCGCGAGCCCGTGTTATCGACTTCGTGGTAGCCGGGAGGATCATTTGCCTCTAGTTGAGTTCGCGATAATAATAGCTACCACTCCAAAGATTCGATGACGCCTTATGAGGCCTTGTATGGGAGGAAGTGCGATCTCCCATAGGTTGGTTCGATGTGGGCGAGTGCGGCTAGTGGGACCAGATTTGGTGCAGCAGTGATGGATAAGGTGAAGCTTATCCGAGAGGCTATCGATACCGTGAGTCGATGTAAGTCGTATGCAGATCATCGCCGTCGGCATCTTGAGTTCGAGGTTCATGATTGGGTTTTCCTAGCGTGTCACCCACGGCGGTGTGATGAGATTCGGAAGAAGGGAAACTCACCAAGGTACATCGGGCCGCTTCAGATTGTCCGCAGGTAGGCAAGGCGTTGCCTACGAGTTGATCTACCGTCCGATCCGGAGGCGGCATCCTGGTTTCACGATCTATGATGAGAAGATGTATCGGGATCCATCTAGGGTACACCCGATTGACGATGTCCAGTGACCGAGGGTTATCGTATGAGGAGATTCCCATGGCGATAGTCGATCGTCGTTAGCGTCTGCGACCAAGGATGTGGCTTCCACAAAGTCTTGTGGCGAACGAGCTTAGGAGGAGATGACGTGAGAAGTCGGTGAGGACACGAGGCGGAGGTATCCTCACCTATTCCCACACCTCCGGTAATTCACTTTCCTACTTGTAAATTTTCGTTATCGCTTTTGCCTAAGTGTTGTTTTGTGGCCGTGTGTGGCTTTTGCAAACCGTTAAGTTATGAAGAACCTTATCGTTATCTGCTGGGAAGGAACATTCGACGAATGTTTCTGGCGAGGGGAGAATGTTATACCGTATTTCCAGTATGTACGTAAGTGGAATACGCATAAAAGTCTAGCCTTAAAGTTTAGGCACAAAACGCTTTTTCGGGCACAACTCACAAAACAAATAGTTTTCCGACGTAAACGCTTTCCACGCCTTTCGTAGGCAAATTCCGCCATGCCATTTCTAATTTTGCGGATTTTTCCGAGAGACGAAACATTTTGACCAACGAGGGCGACACTTGGCACCTCCAATTGGTGGACTTGAAATCGCCCATCGACGAATTGGACAAAGTGTGGCACGCTTTTTGTGCCTTTGCACAAGTAAAGGAGTTGGTAGGATATTTTGTGTTTGGACACTTGCCTAAATCTTCACCCTACACTTGCCTTGCACTTGGCATCATCTTGGCCTCGTTGGCCACTTGACCTATAAATACCCTTAGAGATGAAGAGTTCTTCATCCACAAATTACTTCAAGTCTTGAAAACCCTCCTCTCCTTTGCTTGTTCGTCCAAAGCTATCCCCTCGAGTGAGTTTGGCCGAGGCCTTCCCTAGCCTAGCCGAAATCTACCCCTCCCTTGGTAGAAAAGTTGCCTTCTTGTATTGTTATAATGCCCAAAATACCCTAGCCCAAATCCCTTAGTACTTAGTAGAAGTTGTGAAAACTTCTAAGGTTTCGAGCATACAACTTGTGAGCAAAACCTTGCTCAGCGCGACTTTATCTAGGATATTATTGGGCTTACCGAGGTAACTAATCCTAACCTCTTTTGAATTAGAGAATACTTACTGTAGTAGTATAAGAATAAGTATTAGATACTTAGAAGAATATTGCAATAGAATTGAATCATTATCACAAGAAGGGTTTAAAAGAAGAATAATCAAACTGCATTTACATGTGATTTGCTTTCACAATAGACTTGAGTAGCTCACCGTAGGGAAATCGCCAATTTTCCGTAGGATATAGAACCCTCTGCTTAGAATCTGTTACAAAGTAGTTCAACGCTGATAGACGTGTCGACTATTATAGGTCGATTCTTCACGCGACATATTCAACTTGGCGGTGGTTTTCACGGTAAGGTATGTGATTCTTCCTAAAGCATGATATTTTACAATATATATATAGTACGGTAGACGCATACGTGTTAATCGAATAATAACTACGCAATGTCTTTGACTTAAGCTCGATAATACTTACAAGAATGCCTCACGCTTAAGCTCGAATAATACTTACAAGAATGCCTCACGCTTAAGCTGAATAATAAAGAATCAAAGCATTTCAAAAGAATATCAATCATTTTTAATGTAAGAGAACTAATTGGTTTTTAAATGAAGCTTAAGAGTTATACTAGCTTTATGGGAAGTTAAGTATAACCACTTAAGATTGATAAAAGAAACAGCTTTGCCTATGTGTTTATAACAGATTTATATTGAATTGTGAAAAGAATAATAAGATGGTTTGATAAGTAGACATGATATGATGCTATGTGTTAGTGTCTTGTAACGCTTGTATAAGAGAGTATTCTTGTTGTGCTTATGTTGTTTAAAGATGTTGTTATGTTAGTGTACTATCACTCACCTCTTGACATACACGGGTTAAGCCTCCGACGCGGGTAGACTCAGGCGTTCTGGGACCATGATTCGAGAATACCTCACGCGGTCCAGGGACCTATGCGGAGCTATGGGAGTTCCGTGTTAGTGATGCGGGTTATACCTCACGCGTCTATGTGGCCATGCGAACCACGAGTCGGGACGACGCCGAGGAGTAGCTACCCTCGACGCGGTTATGTACCTACGCGCCTATGTGAGTGGCCTACGCGGACTACGAAAGTCCAGGATTAGGCTTGCATGGTGATACTACGCAATTGGCCCCGCTCGATCATTCGCAGCCTAGAAAAGACTCGCTTACCTACTCATTGTTGCTCTTGTTTATGATGTGGCACTATGCGCGGTCCTCGTTGTTTCATACATACTTGCAAAACTGATTTTAAAATGATATGTTTTCATTTAAGTATTTTACGCTTTCATATACTTAGTACTGTTGTGATCGACTCCTTCGGGCCGCGTTCATGCCGCAGTAAGGGCAAGCAGTGCTAGATCCACATTCTTAGATCTCTACGTGTCTGAGCTCCGCCCTTTCCGGATGCTCTACTTTTGGGTATGATCTCCTGTAGATAGTTTTGTACAGTCAGGTATGGCGGCCCTGTCCCCGCCATAGTTGTATATTTCCAGAGGTCTGTAGTCATGTTGTACAAGATTTGGATGTAATCGCTAAACCATGTTTATATATATGCCGAAAGGCGACGCTTTCACATAAATCGTGTCTTATTTTATAAACTGTTTCATGTCTTGTTTTATATTTCCGCTGATTACTCTGATGTATGACTACTTGGGTGCCCCGGTAAGGCACCAGTCACGGGCCCCGGAATGGGTCGTGACATCCAAAGTCGCGCCTTAGCAATTCTTAGCTCCTTTCCTTAAGTTCCAATCCGCTCCAAGCATTCCTTAGAGGCCTATGAAGAACCCTTCTTCAAGTTCCAACTTCAAAGTCAAGAACTCCCTTAGTTTCCGCCTTGACTAACGTGAAAATACGCTTTTTCCAAATCTTTCTATTGAGATATCCTTACAATACTCTTAGGAACCTTGGTTTAAAGTCTTGTGGCTAATGGATCACAAACTAAAATTTTTTGTGTGGGAATAATAGCAAACCCGAGAGGTCTCTTGTTCTTGGCACAAGTGTTCTCAAATTTTTCTAAGTGTTAAATGACAAGTCTTGCACTAGTAGTATACTTATAACACAATGGAGGGTTTAGATATCCACAAATGTGAGGCTAGGATGAAAATCACATGGATCAAGCTTATGTGGCAAGTTGACAAGTCAACAATGTCAAGCTTAGCAAGACTTATCTTCCAAGATGTTCAATGACCATAATACCCCTCCCCTAATTCGACCAAGACCAATTATGGGGTGCCACGTGTCGCCTCTCATTCGTCCATAAAATTCAGAACCCTCATGGCCCCACAAAACGAAAATTCCTGTGGGCCCCACGTGACCAAATCGTAGAAACAAATTTCCATAATATTACTAAGTCCCATACTCTTCAAATAATGTATTTTGAGAATCCAATCGAACAACGAACATTTTTCCTTTCCGACATTCTAAGATTTTCCGTCGGAAAAACAATTCTTCCTTTCGTACTAATTTCCAAGTCTTGTTTCCTTACGCATATCTCTCTTATACATGTCCCGGACTTACGGGTGTAACATTCTTCCCTTAGAAACATTCGTCCCCGAATGTTCTTAGTCGATTGTCAAGCTATACAAACTCCCACAACCTCTACTATGCCTATCAATCAATACTCCAAGACTAACGATGCCACACCGCCATCGCCTAACATACGTAAACATATCAATGGACTTTCCGTCACTACCCTTCTCACAAACTCGAAGGTTACGCTTTTCTAGAACACGGATCCTTAGAGGTTCCTTTCTTTCCTTACTTGTCATACTTTCTCGCACTTTCTAACTTATCGAGTACACGCACAAAATCTCAAATATTGCTTCTATTCTCCAATCCTTGGAGTTTCTATCCAAACTTGGCCATATTGTTACTTACATTCCCGTTAAGGCGCTTCTCGGTCCTTACGACCTAATCGGTGGAACGATCCACAAACTTGTACAACAATTAATCAAACTTGGGCCTCGACATCCTCAGACCCTATCACATAAGCGGGACCATTTCTAATCGACATTACCCCATTCCATACTATCGGTGACCGAAATGAGTCCATAACCCGACTCACCACACACTTAACTCCTCATTCTTAGTCCGAAATAAATCTTTCTCTTATCTCAAGGTACTTCTTACCCCATCCCCTATTCACTAGAGGTTCGCCACATAAGCCAAAGTATTTCATCAGCACAATCTTCCCTATCGGTCTTACACTTATACTGGTAATTACAACTTGTGAACTCTACATAACTATAGTCTCGGTTCACCTATCGTTCTTGTCAACATTCTTACTTCTCACTTTACTAATCAAAGTATCCTACCTCTCGGGTACTATCACTTACAACCGCTAGCACCGCTTATCTTGGTCAATAACATAATCGCTACTCATGACCCTATAGTCTTCTCCTAACCGAAACCGAGGCTCGTGTCGGGTCTCAAAACTCGGCGCAAAAGAACTCGCCGATCATGAACAACATCCAGATAACACGGGCATAAGCCCTATCAACTCTCGAGTCCGACTAGTAGCTCCTCGCTACTCCTTTGCCCTTCTCGCGGCCGTTGTTGCCCTCCTCGAGGCATAATCAGAACACAACAATACGCCGAGAGGAATTTCTTACTAACACGCTCTATGGCACGATCTTAGAGTGAGAAGAATAGAAACCAACTCCTAAATGTCCTGTAGTTTTTCATGTGTGTGGCGCGCAACACACCGATAATCAAGACTCTACTAGACACGGTCTCAGACATTCCGAGGATCGATCGCTTCGATACTACTCACACGCCCGAACTCGCCCGTGATCGTGTCCTACCTGGGCACCTTCTACCTTAACAATACAAGTAAATCATGAGCTTAAATAACACCTCATTTTTTTAAAACGACGACGTGCTAGGCAAAGCCGACAAGGCTTCGGATATACATAAACAAAAGACACAACACCGCATACGAGTCCAATCCCACATATGAATACTGCACTTGGAGTTAAATCAACTATGACGGACAAGGCCCCGCTGCATCTATAATCGCATAAAAGCACAGATCGAAAGAACTTATACCAAAAAGATAAACTCCCAATGTAAGGAGCTATCCAATAATTACGAGCAGGCCCTACACTGCCGATCACCAAATCACAGACCTAAACTCGCAGATGAACGCAGCTTCAAGGAGGTCAAGACGAAGAATGTACCAAGTATGTGAGCATGAAGTGCGTAATAAAATCATAACAATCTAAATAAAACAGAGACATGTATGATATCCAACCTACAAGACATAACACATAAGCAATCATATCAAGTCGTGACGCAGCCCTCAAGGTCATTACTCAAATATAGCCATGGTCTCACGCCATAATATCAATCATGCGTGGAATCCTTCCTCACCGCCGGCATCCATGATGTAATAACACCAATAAGGATACATGAACACCCACCCCACTGTGTCCTAAATACCACGTGGTCTCATGCCCTAATCCCACATCGTAAAAGCATGACCATAGGGTAACACAAACAACCGGGACATATATGATAATCAAATTACAACACATTGTGCCTTACTAACAATGAGAGTAAACAATAGTATCCTTACAATATAAACTAGAAGCTCATGATCAAAACAGACCATCCGCTCGCAGATCATTTAGCCATCCTACTCCCGAGACTATTTCACCCGCAGATAGCCGCGTGGACCCGCGTGAGGTATTCCTCGTGATAGACTATTTCACCCGCATAAGCCCTTACGACTCGCACGAGGTATTCCTCAGATAGGTCGGACCCGCCCGCACGGGACTATTTCACCCGCATAAGCCCTACGGACTCGCATGAGGTATTCCTCGCATCGTGGTAGCAAATCCACTAATTATGCAAATGCCACCAACCCGGAATGACCTCAAACGACCGATATAACAATAGCACACAACCGACTATTTCCAAAGACACATAGGCAAATCCTTAATTACAAGCCAAAGTCCTTACTAAGGCACACTTAGAATAATTCTCTTTAACAAGCCAAAATACTTATCAAGGCACACTTAGACAAATTCTCAATTTATCAAGCCAAAGTACTAATCAAGGCATACATAGAATAATTCTCTTTTAACAAGTCAAAGTACTTATCAAGGCACACTTAGACAAATTCTCAATTTATCAAGCCAAAGTACTAATCAAGGCATACATAGAATAATTCTCTTTTAACAAGTCAAAGTACTTATCAAGGCACACTTAGACAAATTCTCAATTTATCAAGCCAAAGTACTAATCAAGGCATACATAGAATAATTCTCTTTAACAAGTCAAAGTACTTATCAAGGCACACTTAGACAAATTCTCAATTTATCAAGCCAAAGTACTAATCAAGGCATACATAGAATAATTCTCTTTAACAAGTCAAAGTACTTATCAAGGCACACTTAGACAAATTCTCAATTTATCAAGCCAAAGTACTAATCAAGGCATACATAGAATAATTCTCTTTAAACAAGTCAAAGTACTTATCAAGGCACACTTAGACAAATTCTCAATTTATCAAGCCAAAGTACTACATACGCATATTCTTTTATAAAAGACTCCTTTCTATGTAAAGCCCCAAGATACTAACACCCGTAGTATCAAGGCGTGTCTATTTTTCAAAGTAAGTTACTACACTTTTAGAAAACTCATTTCAAAGCTTGAAATCAAGTAACTCCAAATTTTCACAATCTAGGCAACTTATGCCGATTTAATCAAAATAGACAACTTTCTAAACCTTCCATAAAGCCGTTATAACCAACTTCCCATAAAGCCGTTATAACCCTTTATGGTTTTAGACGATCCATTCCTTCAATAACCAAGAGACTTATACTATTAAAACCAAGTATCACATACTTACAAATCAAATTCTTAACTTTCAAAATACTTCAAGTCTCTTAATAGTTAGAAAACAAGTTTTCTTCTACTTTTTAAACCTCAAGTAACTTCACCCTTAACGCAAGTTACTTCTCTTAAATCATGTCATTTCTCCTCTTTAAAATCAAATAAGTAAATCACTCATTTGACTCCTAAAGTCATTATAATGACCTTTAGGTTTTAGAACTAAGGCACTAGCCAAAAGATTTGGAAACCACTTCCTTTTCAAGTCTCTATGTACTTTAAGAAAAATACCTTCACTTTTAAGAATCCAAACTTCCCTAAGGAAATGGATTATACTACTTACAATTTAAACATCAAAGTACACTCAAGGAAGTACATAGAACAAATTCTATTTTAGGCAATCCAAATACAAGCAAGGAATGGATCATTCAAGGAGTAGAACTTACTTTCTTTATTCTAAGGAATCATGCTAGAAGAGAGATAGTTCACATACCTTTCGCTAAATCCTCAAGCTAAGCCGAATACGCCGTACGTAGAAGTGTCAACCTAAAATGGTCACAACAAGACTATCAACTTCTAGTCTCTATGTAGAATAATACTAAGTATTTAGTCTCTAATTCTACGGACAATCGGCAAAGACTTCCTTTGTTTCTACTCACTTTGCCACCTTTTTCAAGGCCGAATACAATAACCAACAAGCCACATTTAAGGCTCCAACAACAACCAAACAAAGGGGATTACACGCCTTACACCACGTGTAAAATTCCGCCCCACAATTCATACAAGGTAGTTCCATAATTAAAGCCATTCTCGGCCAACTTACAACCAACAACTCTAAGTCTTTTCCAACCCTTTTCCAAATTCCAAGTTCTTAGGTCAACATATTATTTAGTCATAGACAACATCAACAACTACAATTTCCTTCTTTATTCAACATGCGATTTACTTAAACTAATAACCAACTTGAATTCCAATCTTAAAGCTAAACATGCTAGATTTCGGATTAGGGTTCCAATAGTCAAAATACTTATCAAACATCATACTATATAACACATGCTTGCTAAAATCCATAGCTACAACAATAAGTAAGTCTTAACTACTAAAACGACAAAATTTATACCTTTCCAAGCCCTTAAAATTTCCAAGATCCAATGTTATACCCCGTATTTCCAGAGTATGTACGTAAGGGAATACGTACAAAAGTCTAGCCTTAAAGTTTAGGCACAAAACGTTTTTCTTGGGCACAACTCACAAAACGAATAGTTTTCCGACGAAACGTTTCCACGCCTTCGTAGGGCAAATTCCGCTATGCCATTTCTAATTTTTGCGGATTTTTCCGAGAGACGAAACATTTTGACCAACGGAGGGAGACACTTGGCACCCTCCAATTGGTGGACTTGAAATCGCCCATTGACGAATTGGACAAAGTGGCACGCTTTTTGTGCCTTTGCACAAGTCAAGGAGTTGGTAGGATATTTTGTGTTTGACACTTGCCTAAATCTTCACCCTACACTTGCCTTGCACTTGGCATCATCTCGCCCTCGTTGGCCACTTCTTGACCTATAAATACCCTTCAGAGATGAAGAGTTCTTCATCCACAAATTACTTCCAAGTCTTGAAACACCCTCCCTCTCCTTAAGCTTGTTCGTCCAAAGCTATCCCCTCGAGTGAGTTTGGCCGAGGCCTTCCCTAGCCTAGCCGAAATCTACCCCCTCCCTTGGTAGAAAAGTTGCCTTCTTGTATTGTTATAATGCCCAAAATACCCTAGCCCAAATCCCTTAGTACTTAGTAGAAGTTGTGAAAACTTCTAAGGTTTCTCGAGCATACAACTTAGAGCAAAACCTGCTCAGCGCGACTTTATCTAGATATTATTGGGCTTACCGAGGTAACTAATCCTAACCCTCTTTGAATTAGAGAATACTTACTGTAGTAGTATAAGAATAAGTATTAGATACTTAGAAGAATATTGCGTAATAGAATTGAATCAAGTATCACAAAGAAGGGTTTAAAAGAAGAATAATCAAACTGCATTTACATAGACTGCTTTCACAATAGACTTGAGTAGCTCACCGCAGGGAAGACGCCCAATTTTCCGTAGGATATAGAACCCTCTGCTTAGAATCAGTACAAAGTAGTGCGAACGTTGATAGACGTGTCGACTATTATAGGTCGATTCTCTCGCGACATATTCAACTCGCGTGGTTTTCACTGGAAGGTATGTGATTCTTCCTAAAGCATGATATTTTACAATATATATATAGTACTAGACGCATACGTGTTAATCGAATAATAACTACGGCAATGTCTTTGACTTAAGCTCAAATAATACTTACAGAATGCCTCACGCTTAAGCATGAATAATACTTACAAGAATGCCTCACGCTTAAGCTCAATAATAAAGAATCAAAGCATTTCAAAAGAATCTCGAATCATTTTTAATGTAAGAGAACTAATTGGTTTTTAAAATGAAGCTTAAGAGTTATACTAGCTTTACGGGAAGTTAAGTATAACCACTTAAGATTGATAAAAGAAACAGCTTTGCCTATGTGTTTATAATGCACTTATATTGAATTGTGAAAAGAATAATAAGATGGTTTGATAAGTAGACATGATATGATGCTATGTGTGTTAGTGTCTTGTAACGCTTGTATAAGAGAGTATTCTTGTTGTGGCTTATGTTGTTTAAAGATAAGCTGTTATGTTAGTGTACTATCACTCACCTCTTGACATATTACGGGGTTGCCGCCTCCGACGCGGGTAGACTCGGCGGTGCAGGACCATGATTCGAGAATACCTCACGCGGTCCAGGGACCTATGCGAGCTACTGGAGTTCCAGGATAGTGATGCAGGTTATACCTCACGCGCCCATGTGGCCATGCGACTACGAGTCCAGATGACGCCGAGGAGTACCCTCGATGCGGTTATGTACCCATGCGGGCCTATGAGTGGCCTATGCGACTACGAGAGTCCGTGATTAGGCTTGCATGGTGATACTACGCAATGGCCCCGCTTTGATCATTCGCAGCCTAGAAAAGACTGCTACGCTTACCTATTGTTGCTCTTGTTTATGATGGCACTATGTGCGTCCCCTTGGTTGTTTCATACATACTTGCAAAACTGATTTTAAAATGATATGTTTTCATTTAAGTATTTTACAGTTTCATATACTTAGTACTTGTCAGATCGACCTCCTTCGGCCGTGCTCATGCCGCAGGTAAGGGCAAGCAGGTGCTAGATCCACATTCTTAGGATCTCTACGTTGGTGTCGGGAGCTCTATCCTTTCCGGAGGTTCTACTTTTGGGTATGATCTCCCTGTTGTAGATAGTTTTGCATAGGTAGGTATGGCGGCCCCGTCCCGCCATAGTTGTATATTTCAGAGGTCCAGAGTCATGTTGTACAAGATCGGATGTAATCGCTAAACCATGTTTATATATATATGCCGAAAGGCGACGTTTTCTCACATAAACCGTGTCTTATTTTATAAATCGTTTCATGTCTTGTTTTATATTTCACGATTACTCGATGTATGACTACTGGTGCCCTGCAAGACACCACCACGCCCCTGAACGGGTCGTGACAAAAGTGGTATCGTGAGCGATTAATCTCGGAAAGTGTCTACGCATCGTATCTAGTAGAGTTCTGATTATCTGTGTTGTGCACCACACCAATAATCGTGAGGCTATAAGATATTTAGGATTGGTTTCATTCTTCTCACTGAGATCGTGCTTTACACCGTGTTAAAATGGACCTCTAACGTATTCCTTTCAGAATAGCTTATGCCTCCACGCAGGCAACCCGCCTGGCAAGGCGGCAAGGCGGAGCCGCCACGGACACCGAGAGTTACGAGGGCTCGTGCCCGGGCCTATACCGCAGACGGCGAGTTCTATGACGCCCGGCCCCAAAGAGAGACCAGTACTCCACACCTCCCGTCCCACACCGGGCGAGGAGTTAGGGTACAAGGAGACGGCCCACTATTGGCCAGAGTCAGGCCATACGAGGATAGGCCGGATGCGCTCAGCCTGGGCCCAGCTCGGCCGCACTCGTGGTGCACCCGAGGCGTATAGTTTGAGGCTACGAGATTTCTTGAGTTGTTGCCCGCCAGTTTTACTGGTCGAGGTCGGAGGATGATCCGCAGAGTTCATCCGTCACCACAGAGGATCACGCGGTGATCAAGGCCTCAGAGACAGTCCGTGGACGCTTTCGCGATCGGCCGCGTGATACCGCAATCGATTGGTTTGATTCGTGGGAGTTATCCCGGAGAGCACGCGCCCCGCCTACTGGGATGAGTTCTTAGAGGCTTTCTCACTCACTTCTTGCCTCCACATGAGGAGAGGCGGCGCCGATAGATTTTTACCGCCGAGGCAGAGGACGACCGCCGTGAGTACAATGTCGAGTTTGATTCATTGGCTCGATATGTCCCAGCGTTGGTAGCGATTATGAGGATAGGTGCACCGCCACGCCACCGCTAGATGACTATATGGCCGAATCACGCGGTGTTTCTCTTCACCGTATGGACATTACCCGCACGCAGCTCATGCTCGATGTGAGAGCGTAGAGACCGGGTCGACAGCAGCAGAAGAAGACCAGATCGGTGGTCTTTTGGTGGCTATCGTGGTGGGCCTCAGCAGCCTAGATTTGCACCACGCCACCAGAGCACTCGCACCGCCCTCGACACCAGATATTCGAGGCGCACTCAGGGCCCCAGGACTTGACGCCCGCAGAGCAGAGGTATCGCCGACGGACCACCCTCATGTGGCCGATGCGCGCAGATCCCACTTCGAGTTGTGGTGCTACGGAGTTTGTTTCGGGCCAGCGCAGGTCACTATGCGAGGAACGTCCACCGGGCGGCTTGATGGTAGGGTCACCACAGTGTTCTTTCACGTCTTCATCCTCGACAGCTACTTGCCCCGAGGGCAGGTACTCACGGACCAAAGGCCGCGGCAGGTCGTGGCGCTGGTCCCGATTCTAGCGGTCCTCGAACCGCATTTATGCTTTGTCCACCGACAGATCGTGAGGCCTCACCGATGTCGCCACAGTACCTTATCGGTTCGGTTTGATGTATGCTTTGATAGATCCGGTTCTACTGGCCCCATACATCTCCCTTGTTGCTAGTAGGATAGGATGATGAGCCCGAGTCCATAGACCCTTTTCGAGGTAGCTACGCCCGTGGTGATTCGGTGGTAGCTCGCGGGTATATAGAGCTTGTCCCGTGACCATTTACGTTTGACTCAGCCGACTTGATAGAGTTGAGATGATTGACTTCGACGTGATCATGGGGATGGATTGGCTAGCTTCTTGCTACGCCAATGTAGACCGCAGAGAGAGAGTAGTACGGTTCCAGCTCGGCGAGCCGTTGTTGAGTGGGAGCAGCAGACGCTGGTGGTAGGTTTATTTCTACCAAGGCTGGAAGATGCAGGCGAGGGTATATCTACCATCTCGCTCGTGTTTGATATCAAGGTCGCGGTACCAGATTTTCCGTCGATTCAAAGAGTCGAGAGTTCCCGACGTGTTTCCGCACGACCTCCCGCATCCTCCCGAGAGGAGATTGAGTTTTGTATTGACATATTGCTGCACACTCGCCTATTTCCATTCCGCCATACCGAACGGCACCGCCGAAGTTGAGAGTCAAGGATCGGCAGAGATTTGGCCGGAGAAGCGGCTTCATCGCCTAGTGTTTCTCCCCGGGAGCGCCGGATTGTTCGTGAAGAAGAGCGGACGCCGCGCATGTGTGTTGATTACAGCGGTGAACAAGGTGACCATTAAGAACGATACCCTTCCTGTGATTGATGATTTGTTCGACCAGCAGGTGGTGCGAGATGCTTCTCCAAGATTGATCTACGGTCGCTATCATCAAAGTAGTCGAGAGAGGTAGATGTCCCTAGGATCGCATTCAGGACCCAGACGCATTATGAGTTCGTGGTCATGTCTTTGGGTTGACCAATGCTCGGCAGATTCATGGATTTGATGAACCGAGTGTTCAAACCATTTTTGGACACGCTTGTGATAGTGTTCATTGATGATATCTTGGTTTATTCTCGCCAGAGCGAGCATGCGAGCATTTGATCAGGCCGACAGCTTCTCCAGACCAGCGATTACGCCAAGTTTTCCAAATGTGAGTTTTGGTTGACTTGATGCGTTTCTTGGGCATATTCGGGGCCGATGGCATTCGAGTGGATACGCCAAGATCGAGGCAACAGACTTGGCCTAGACCTACTCCTCGGCAGAGGTTCGCAGCTTTCGGGCCTCGCAGATATTATCGGTTCGTGGAGAAGTTTGCTTTATCTTCGCACCATTGACTAGGTCGACTCGAGGCGCCAAGTTTGATGGACCGATGCTTGGAGCGTGGTTTCGAGCTTTGAAAGAGATCGACGATCGCCTCGCTTCTTACTCTTCCGGAGGTCCAGATGGTTATGTCGTATTGTGACGCGTTAGGCATCGTTGGGATGTCTGTTGACGCAGCATGGCGGGTTATAGCATATGCATCCCGACACCAAGAAACACGAGAGGAACTACCCCACCCATGATTTGAGTCGGCCGTGATTCACGCCAAGATCCGAGGCACTATTTGTAATGGGTTCACGTGGATATTTTTACGCACCACAAGAGCCTCCAAAGATATCTTCACGCAGGAGCCGAACTTACGGCAGACGGTGGTTAGAGTTGCTTAAGGATTACGATGTTGATATCCGTACCACTCGGGAAGGCCAATGCCAGGCGTATGCCTAGTCGTAGGTCATGGGAGCCTATCGATGCGCACTGCAGAGAGGACATGGTTCGTGATTTGCATCGGTTAGCGAGCCTTGGTGTCCGCTTGATTGATTACGATAGCGGTGGGTTAGATTTCGTGAGGTTGCCGAGTCTTCCATCGCCGGCGAGGTGAAGAGGCAATACTCGAGGATCCGCCTTTGATTCGATATCGTGATACGACTCTTCGTGAGGCGCGGTCCTCGAGGTAGCACCATGGGTGCTAAGGTTTGAGGCGTGTCAGGTTCCAGATGTTTCAGACTTGGCAGCAGTTCGGGAAGCACACAAGCATTACTCTATCCATTCGGGTCGACCAAGATGTACCACGACCTTAGATCCGTGTATTGCGGATGGCTTGAAGAGGACGCTGCAGAGTTCGTAGCTCGGTCCGTGGTTGTCGCAGCGGTGAAGAGCACCAGAGGCCCGATGGTTTGTTCTGACGATTGAGATCCCGACCGAAGTGGGAGGTAATCAACATGGACTTTATCACAGATTACCTCGCACTCGAGGAGACATGATTCTATATGGGTTATCGTCGACAGTCGACGAAATCAGCCCACTTTCTTCCCGTCAGACGACTTTTTCTGAGGATTATGCCGACTTTACATCCGAGAGATCGTCGATCGCACGAGTCCCTATTTCGATCATATCGCATGCAGGAGCCCGCCATTCGGCTAACTTGTAACGACCCGCTTGGTTCGCATCGTGCCTTACCCTCGGGCACCCTAGTGATACATACATCGAGAGAAAATCAGCGAACATAAAACATGAGTCATTTAACAAGAGATATAATAAATAAACAGCAACCAAAACAATTGTTTTCGTGATATACATAAAACACGAGCAGCTTTAACTTTACAACCCCGCCCACAACAAGATTACTGCACTTAAGATATACACGACTATGACGGACAGTGGCCCGCCATACCTCAATGTACAAGAACCTACAACTCGGGAACACCTACTAAAAGATAAGCCTCCGAGAAACGGAGCTTCAAATGCGCTGAATCGTGATCCCATGAGCGAGATCCACGATCGATGTTCTTACCTGCGCAGATGAACGCAATTCAAGGAGGTCAAGATAACAGTACCAAGTATGAAACTGCATAACATCAGAAATGAAATCATACTAGTCTATATAAAGCGGAGACATGTATGATAACCAAACTACGATCACAACATAAAACATCATCACTCCAATATAACTATGGGTCTCACGCCCACCACATCAATCAGTTCAGACATGGCCGCATGCCCCTGAATATCAGACGGCAGAGACATGTCCATGATGCAACAATAATACCAATGTCCCACGGCCACATGCCCTGACCAGATCGTGTAGACATGTCCACGTGACTCAACAACAAGACAAAGAATCCAAATGGAAGCATACCCGCGCGCTTACGATCGTGTCGCGATGTCCAAAGGGAAAATAAGACAACATTCCAAATGGACGATACCCGCAGGCCACGATCGTGTCGGTATGTCCAAAGGGAAATATAAGACAACATTCCAAATGGACGATACCCGCGCGCCACGATCGTGTCGTGATGTCCAAAGGGAAACAACAAGGCGGTAATCTAAATGGAAGCATACCCGCGCGCTACGATCGTGTCAAGATGTCCATAGCGATGCACAACAATAATACTATCAACGAACGCACTGCGGAATTTCTCCGCACCGCCGCACGCCCAAGTAAGTTCTCAACAAGTCAACCGACCTCCATCGAGACGCGGTAACACGTAAATACAACGCTTTGCACAACAAAGGTTATCACAATAAGCATAGCCAAGCTTCACAACAACAAGCATAGGCAAGTTTCACAACAACACAAAGTACTTTCATTTTATACCAAAGTCCGGTTTTAGCTCCTAAAGTACTACGACGTTAAATTTTGTAAAAGAGATCCATTACTTTTATCAAAGTCACCCGATAATTCGTAGTATTAGAATGACCAACCCACATTTTTAAGTAAACCGTAACACTTTCCTTTTAAAATCAAGTACCGACATTCTTTCCTAAGTTCCGCTTGCCTAGTTTCAATTACTCCAACTTCTCATTTTCAAAAGGTTTCATAGTTCCCAAACTTAATCACTGATTCCTTTTAGAACAATCGAGTAACATATGTCATATATGTGAGTAGTTTATTCTTGTTTATAACGATATTATTACAAAGACTATGATCTAGAAAATGTAATATCATTTTGTCTCATCTTAGCTTCATGCAGATGGAGGTTTCTACCGGTTTTAATACAACACATCATTATTCAATACATTTTCCTTTTATTAACGCCGCAAAGGGTCTGTCGATACACATTCGATTCCCAAATCAAGAAACATTATCCCTTTAAAACCAAGTACTCATTACTCACGAATGAGGTTTCACCCAAACATCCACATTAAAACAAATAAGTTAAGTCTCTTATCTCATAAGATCAAGTCTCTTAACTTCTAACATCAGTAAACCATTTTCACTTACATAAGGTCGTTATAACTAACTTCCCATAAAGCTATTATAACACCCTATGTTTTAAACCAACCAAATCACTTAGCACATGACGCTCACCGTACTACATAGTTCACAACAATCATGCTAGAAAAGATAGGAAGAGGTTCACATACCTCGCGACGATTTATCGACAATAAGCAAAATGCTCCAAGTACTACAACTCATAGCCCTTTCCACTCCTCGAGTAGAATACGCTACTCTTAGTACTTTCACCTATAAAGGTCAAAACGCCTATTAACCCCAAAACACAAGTTTCTATCTTTCTATAGAAAATTCGCAAGACTCTCCCGCAACAGCGGAAATCTCCTCCTCTATCGAGGCCGGCTACCAAGCCAACCGTGGGGTTTACACGCCTAACCTGACGTACAATTCTACACAAGTTCATCGCACACATCCCTATGTAAATACTGATTGATTCAGTTCTTTATTCTTCAGCTTAAGTCAAAAGACATTGCCGAATACTAAGTAGTTCCATATATAGTATACTTCAACTATATACTCTAACAAACATGTAATTTCCAATTACAATAGAGGACAAGATAATTACCTCGATAAGCCCAAAATTATCCAAGTTATAATGTCGATCCCGAGCAAGGTTTAGCTCCACCCGCGCCCAAACCACTCCAAACAACCCTTAGAAGTTCTAACCAACTTCTACTCACATACTTCAACCAACTATGAAGATTTCCTTAGGGTTTGGTTTGAGACTAAAAGGACAAAAGGTAGTATTTCGGACTCTACGAAAGAGGTATCTTTGGGATACTACAAGGTACAAGGCTAAGGTATTTTGGGCATTATAACAATACTAGGAGTATTTCTATACCACAACAAGGGTATTATACGAAAACAACTAGCAGTGGGGTACCCTACCGCCAAGACACCACAAAGGGGGGAGGAGGCCCGGCCAAGACTCTCAAAAGAGGGGGATGAGTTGACGAACTCAACACTAGAGGATGGAGGGATTTTAGGCTTGGAAGGTTTCATTTGTGGATGAAGAGTTCATCAACATAAGGGGTATTTATAGCAAAACCAAAGGCCAACCAACGGCCAAGATCAAGCCATGTGCAAGGCAAGTGTAAGGCCAAGATCAAGCCAAGTGCACCCTAAACCCTACTCCACAAAACACTCCACAAAACAATGCACCAAACAAGGCCAAACAAGGCACAAAACAAGGAGAAGACGCCCCTCGCTTACCCAAATCGTCACTGAGGTGACAAGTGTCACCCTCTCGTTGGCCCAAAGATGTTAAAGTCGCTCGAAAAATCCGCAAAATACAAAACGACATAGCCGGAATTTTCCTTCGCAGTTACGTAAAACGCTTCGTTTAAAAACGACTCTAACCGTGTTGCGCACAAAGGTAATTCGCCATGGTGCCACACGGGGTGACACGTGTCGCCCCGATTCGCCTGAATATTTCGTCTTCCAAAATATCCAAAATACCGGAAATCTCAAAACAAAGCGGCCACAAAATCAGAATTTCTCCGTGGGCCCCACGTGACCATTTCCAAAATAAAATCTCAAAATTCTAATATAATCTATGAAGTCCAAATACCAAACTGGGAATCCAATTCCCATTAACGAACCTTTTTCTTCACAAATAACCTAAACTTTTCCGTCGAAAACTCACATCTTTCTTTCTTTCAAAATTTCGCCGTGCACTCGCACGCACGTCCTCACATACATACCCCGCAACTACGGGTATAACATTCTCCTCTCTAGAAACATTCGTCCCAATGTTCCTTTCAAGTCGAATAACGATAAAGTTCCTCTAACAAGTTGCCAATGCCACACCGCCACGAAATAACATACGCCCTCTTCTTTCCTTACTCGTCGTGCCCTTCTCGAACGCTGAACTCTCCCAAGACGTACTCATACTTCACCATTACTTGCTTTCAAAATCTGCGAGTCACTACCTCCAAACTTGGTCATCTTACTAACCTCAAACTTCCTTAAGGCCATTCCCGCCTTTACGAACCGCTTCGTCGAACGCGTCCACGAACTCATACGATGATCATACAAACTTGGGCCTAGCATCCTCGTGACCCTACCACCGCGGACCACCCAAAACTGACCCCACCCCAAACCGGTTACGGGTTGACCCGCAAATGGTCCTCAACCCGACCTCAACCGCGCTAAACTCTTGTTCCCGATCCGAACAATCTTACTAATTCACATCATGAAAGCTACCACTTCCATCTCACACTACCCATGGACTTATCACACAAATAAATCCCACGTATACTACTCACCCTTATAAAGGTCAAACATAAAACGAATCTTTTACTCAAGACGACCTTACCCCTAAGGTCTCAGTCGTGAAATAGTCTAAGGTTCACACTTACCATGCCTCCATACGTATCCTTCCAACTAACCATGCATTCTAACTCACACATATCACAATGCTATCCGTACATAGCACACAATAATGAGATCATCATAACAAGCATACCAAAACTCTAGAGGGTTAAGGATATACCTGAAGCTACCGCTCCACTCTAATCATAGGCCTGCCCTGCAGGGCGCATAGCTGTAGAAGGTGATGAACCAGCCACAGATCCTCGGCGTCGAGTCGTAACATCCGCGCTCCCTTGGTCGGACAGCCTCGCAAAATGGCTCCGCTGGCCGCATGCAAAACAAACTCCCAATCTAGCACGACACTCTCCAAAATGGAGTCTACCACAATGGTCACAACGAGGTAGGGTGGCTTCACCGTTAACACCCCGCTCGCCAAAATTCAACCTCGAGCCCCGACCGCCTCAAGACGGTGGAGGACCACTGCATCGGTGGGGTATATAACTAGCTCTTCCGAGGCGGTCCGCCTCGAAAGCCACCAAAGGACCTGCCGCCCCGGCCTCTTCTCGCGATCTGTGTCATTCCGTCGAATTCTCCGTGCCTCACATCCTAGTGCATGAGCTCGCATGCGGCAATGTCCATGCCCGGAAGAGAAACACCCGCACAAGACTCACCATATAATCATCTAGCGGTGACGTAGCGATGCACCCTATCCTCCATATTCGCAACTAGCGCAGGACATATCGAGCCAAAGAATCGAACTCGACATTGTACTCCCGACAGCGCCTCTGCCTCAAGAATAAAAATCGCCTGCGTTCTCCTCATCTGCGGAGGCAAGAAGTGCGTGAGGAAAGCCCCAAAACTCATCCCATACTGCTGAGGTGCATGCTCTCCCTGAAAGCTCCCATGAATCAAACCAATCGATCGCGTATCACGCGGCCGATGCGAACCAAAGGTCACGCACTCGGTTCAAGCCTTGATCACCCGTGATGATCCGTCAGAATCGCCGGATGAACTCCTCGCGATCATCCTCGTGCCTCGACCCATAAAACTCTGGCGCTACAACTCGTAAAGTCCCGTAGCCTCAAACTATCTCGCCGGGGTGAACCATGGTGCTATCGAACTGAACTGCTGATTCAAATTATCTCATATTCGCCACGACTTCGCCAAGAATCGCCATCTCTTGTAACCCATCTCTCTCGCCTGCATCGTGGATCGAGGCTCAGTATCAGAGTCTCACGCCACGGCCGCGCTTCTAAACTTCGCTGGGCCGGGCGGCGCCACAAACCCGCCGTCAAGCACAACTCATCTGTACTCGCGCTCGCATTTCTCTCAGATCTCACTAGCAGCACTCTCGCTTTGCCCTTCTCGGGCTCTGGTTGCTCTGCGCGAGGCATAATCGGTAAAACGAGATACGTCGGAGGGTCCAACTTACAACACGCCTCTAAGGCACGATCTCGTAATGAGAAGAATGGAAACTAATCCTAAATGTCCAGCCTTCCTCGATTATAGATGTGGTGCACAACACATCGATAATCAAGACTCTACTAGACACGGTCGTAGACACTTTCCGAGGATTAACTCCTCGATACCACTTTTGTAACGACTGCCCGGCCCGCATCGTGCCTTACCGGGCACCCTGTGATACATACATCGAGAAAATCAGCGAACATAAAACATGAGTCATTTAACAAGAGATATAATAAATAAACAGCAACCAAAACAGCTTGCCTTGATATACATAAAACTCGAATGCTTTAATCCTTTTTACAACCCCGCCACAACAAGATTACTGCACTTAAGATATATTAACGACTATGACGACAGTGGCCTCGCCATACCCCGAATGTACAAGAACCTACAACTCGTGAACACCTACTAAAAGATAAGCCTCGGAGAAACGGAGCTTCAAATGCGCTACTGAATCGTGATCCTATGAGCGAGGATCCACGATCGATGACTTCTCTACCGCGGCAGATGAACGCAGCCCCAAGCGAGGTCAAGATAACAGTACCAAGTATGTGAAACTGCATAACATCAGAAATGAAATCATACTAGTCTATATAAAGCAGAGACATGTATGATAACCAAACTACGATTCACAACATAAAACACCATCACTCCAATATAACTATGGGTCTCACGCCCACCACATCAATCAGTTCGTGACATGGCGCGATGCCCCGAATATCGTGACGGTGTAGACATGTCCATGATGCAACAATAATACCAATGTCCCATGGCCACATGCCCCGAATTGCAGACGGCGGTGTAGACATGTCCATGTGACCTCAACAACAAGACAAAGAATCCAAATGGAAGCATACCCGTGCGCTACGCATCGTGTCGCGATGTCCAAAGGGAAAAATAAGACAACATTCCAAATGGACGATACCCGCGCGCTACGATCGTGTCGTGATGTCCAAAGGGAAATATAAGACAACATTCCAAATGGACGATACCCGCAGCGCCACGATCGTGTCGATGTCCAAAGGGAAACAACAAGGCGGTAATCTAAATGGAAGCATACCCGCAGCGCTACGATCGTGTCAAGATGTCCATAGCGATGCACAACAATAATACTATCAGTGAACGCATCTGCGGAATTTCTCCGCCATCACGCCAAGACGCCCAAGTAAGTTCTCAACAAGTCAACCGACCCTCCATCGAGACGCCAGAATACGTAAATACAACGCTTTGCACAACAAAGGTTATCACAATAAGCATAGCCAAGCTTCACAACAACAAGCATAGGCAAGTTTCACAACAACACAAAGTACTTTCATTTTATACCAAAGTCCGGTTTTAGCCTAAAGTACTACGTACGTTAAATTTTGTAAAAGAGATCCATTACTTTTATCAAAGTCACCCGATACCCGTAGTATTAGAATGACCAACCCACATTTTTAAGTAAACCAGAACACTTTCCTTTTAAAATCAAGTACCGACATTCTTTCCTAAGTTCCGCTTGCCTAGTTTCAATTACTCCAACTTCTCATTTTCAAAAGGTTTCATAGTTCCCAAACTTAATCACTTGATTCCTTTTTAGAACAATTGAGTAACATATGTCATATATGTGAGTAGTTTATTCTTGTTTATAACGATATTATTACAAAGACCATGATCTAGAAAATGTAATATCATTTTGTCTCATCTTAGCTTCATGCAGATGGAGGTTTCTACCGGTTTTAATACAACACATCATTATTCAATACATTTTCCTTTTATTAACGCCGCAGTTGGTCTGCCGATACACATTCGATTCGAAATCGGTAAAACATTATCCCTTTAAAACCAAGTACTCGTTACTCTCGAATGAGGTTTCACCCAAACAGCCACATTAAAACAAATAAGTTAAGTCTCTTATCTCATAAGATCAAGTCTCTTAACTTCTAACATCGAGAAACCATTTTCACTTACATAAGGTCGTTATAACTAACTTCCCATAAAGCTATTATAACACCCTATGTTTTAAACCAACCAAATCACTTAGCACATGTACGCTCACCGCACTACATAGTTCACAACAATCATGCTAGAAAAGATAGGAAGAGGTTCACATACCTCGCGACGATTTATCGACAATAAGCAAAATGCTCCAAGTACTACAACCTTGCTAGCCCTTTCCACTCCTCGAGTAGAATACGCTACTCTTAGTACTTTCACCTATAAAGGTCAAAACGTCTATTAACCCCAAAACACAAGTTTCTATCTTTCTATAGAAAATTAGAAGACCTCCCCGCAACAAACAGCGTAAATCTCCTCCTCTATCGAGGCCGGCTACCAAGCCAACGAGTGGGGGGTTTACACGTCTAACCGGACGTGTACAATTCTACACAAGTCTCTCGCAATACACCCCTATGTAAATACATTCATTCGATTCTTTATTCTTGAGCTTAAGTCAAAAGACATCCGAATACTAAGTAGTTCCATATATAGTATACTTCAACTATATACTCTAACAAACATGTAATTTCCAATTACAATAGAGGACAAGATAATTACCTCGATAAGCCCAAAATTATCCAAGTTATAATGTCGATCCCGAGCAAGGTTTAGCTCCACTCCGCGCGCCCAAACCACTCCAAACAACCCTTAGAAGTTCTAACCAACTTCTACTCACATACTTCAACCAACTATGAAGATTTCCTTGGGTTTCGGTTGAGACTAAAAGGACAAAAGGTA
Source organism: Przewalskia tangutica (assembly GCA_029844215.1). Taxonomy (NCBI): domain Eukaryota; kingdom Viridiplantae; phylum Streptophyta; class Magnoliopsida; order Solanales; family Solanaceae; genus Przewalskia; species Przewalskia tangutica. The sequence goes on along the minus strand of CM056724.1, from coordinate 47,905,114 downwards.
GTATTTCGACTCTACGAAAGAGGTATCTTTGGGATACTACAAGGTACAAGGCTAAGGTATTTTGGGCATTATAACAATACTAGGAGTATTTCTATACCACAACAAGTGGTATTATACGAAAACAACTAGGCGAGGGGGGGGGGTACACCACCGCCAAGACACCACAAAGTGGGAGGAGGAGGCCCTCGCCAAGACTCTCAAAAGAGGGGATGAGTTGGACTAACTCAACACTAGAGGAGGAGGATTTTAGGCTTGGAAGGTTTCATTTTGTGGATGAAGAGTTCATCAACATAAGGGTATTTATAGCAAAACCAAAGGCCAACCAATGGCCAAGATCAAGCCATGTGCAAGGCAAGTGTAAGGCCAAGATCAAGCCAAGTGCACCCTAAACCCTACTCCACAAAACAATGCACCACACAAGGCCAAAACAAGGCACAAACAAGGGCTTAAGACGTCCTCGCTTACCTAAATCGCCACTGAGGTGACAAGTGTCACCTCTCGTTGGCCCAAAGATGTTCCGTCGCTCGGAAAAATCCGCAAAAATACAAAACGACATAGCCGAATTTTCCTTCGCAAGTTACGCGAAAACGTTTAGTCGAAAAACGACTCTAACAGGTGTTGCACAAAGGTAAATTCGCCAAGGGTGCCACATGGGGTGACACGTGTCGCCTCAATCGCCGAATATTTCGTCTTCCAAAATATCCAAAATACGAAATCTCAAAACAAAGCTGCTACAAAATCAGAATTTCTCCGTGGCCCCACGTGACCATTTCCAAAAATAAAATCTCAAAATTCTAATATAATCTATGAAGTCCAAATACCAAATGGGAATCCACCCCATTAACGAACCTTTTTCTTCACAAATAACCGGAAACTTTTCCGAAAACTCACATCTTTCTTTCTTTTCAAAATTTCACCGTACTCGTGACGCACGCCCTCACATACATACCCCGCAACTACGGGTATAACACTTCGGAGGTCCTTTCAGAGGCGTTTAGGACGCAGTGAGCACGAGTAATCTTGCATTCCATCCACGCAGACGACGGCCGAGCGCACTATCCGACTTCGAGGATACTTTGCGAGCTTTGTGTTATCGACCGTGGGTAGTGGAGGATCATTTGCCTCTAGTTGAGTTCGCGATAATAATAGCTACCACTCCAAGATTCGGATGGCGCCTTATGAGGCCTTGTATGGGAGGAAGTGCAGACGCTATAGGTTGGTTCGATGTGGGCGAGTGCGGAATGGGACGGTTTGGCGCAGCAGTGGATAAGTGAAGCTTATCCGAGAGCGGCTATTGATGACTCAGTCGATGTAAGTCGATGCAGATCATCGTCGTGCATCTTGAGTTCGAGGTTCATGATTGGGTTTTCCTAAGGTGCCACCCACGGCGGTGTGATGAGATTCGGAAGAAGGAAACTCACCGGCGTACATCGGGCCGCTTCAGATTGTCCGCAGGGTAGGCAAGGTTGCTACGAGTTGGATCTGCCGTCCGACCGGAGGCGGCATCCGGTGTTTCACGTATCTATCCGAGAAGATGTATCGGATCCATCTGTGGTACACCGATTGACGATGTCGTGTGGCCAGGGGTTATCGTATGAGGAGATTCCCATGCGATAGTCGATCGTCAAAGTTAGGCGTCTGCGGACGAGGATGTGGCTTCCACAAAGTCTTGTGGCGGAATGAGCTTAGGGAGGAGATGGCGTGGGAAGGCGAGGAGGACAGGCGGAGGTATCCTCACCTATTCGCCACACCTCCGTGTAATTCACTTTCCTACTTGTAAATTTTCGTTATCGCTTTTTGCCTAAGTGTTGTTTTGTGGCCGTGTGGCTTTTGCAAACCGTTAAGTTATGAAGAACCTTATCGTTATCGTCTTGGGAAGGAACATTCGGACGAATGTTTCTAAGGAGGAGAATGTTATACCGTATTTCCGCAGTATGCGTAAGGGAATACGCATAAAAGTCTAGCCTTAAAGTTTAGGCACAAAACGCTTTTTCGGGCACAACTCACAAAACGAATAGTTTTCCGACTAAACGTTTCCACGGCTTTCGTAGGGCAAATTCGCTATGCCATTTCTAATTTTTATGGATTTTTCCGAGAGACGAAACATTTTGGACCAATGGGAGGCGACACTTGGCACCTCCAATTGGTGGACTTGAAATCGCCCATTGACGAATTGGACAAAGTGTGGCACGCTTTTTGTGCCTTTGCACAAGTCAAGGAGTTGGTAGGATATTTTGTGTTTGGACACTTGCCTAAATCTTCACCCTACACTTGCCTTGCACTTGGCATCATCTTGGCCCTTGGTTGGCCACTTCGACCTATAAATACCCCTTAGAGATGAAGAGTTCTTCATCCACAAATTACTTCCAAGTCTTGAAAACCCTCCTCTCCTTTGCTTGTTCGTCCAAAGCTATCCTCCCCTCGAGTGAGTTTGGCCGGAGGCCTTCCCAGCCCAGCCGAAATCTACCCCCTCCCTTGGTAGAAAAGTTGCCTTCTTGTATTGTTATAATGCCCAAAATACCCTAGCCCAAATCCCTTAGTACTTAGTAGAAGTTGTGAAAAACTTCTAAGGTTTCTTGAGCATACAACTTAGAGCAAAACCTTGCTCAGTGCGACTTTATCTAGGATATTATTGGGCTTACCGAGGTAACTAATCCTAACCTCTTTTGAATTAGAGAATACTTATGTAGTAGTATAAGAATAAGTATTAGATACTTAGAAGAATATTGCAGAATAGAATTGAACTGTTATCACAAGAGAAGGTTTAAAAGAAGAATAATCAAACTGCATTTACATAGAATTGCTTTCACAATAGACTTGAGTAGCTCACCGGGTAGGAAATCGCCCAATTTTCCGTAGGATATAGAACCCTCTGTTTAGAATCTGTTACAAAGTAGTCAACGTTGATAGGCGGTTCGACTATTATAGGTGATTCTCTGCGCGACATATATTCAACTCGGTGGTTTTCATGAGAAGGTATGTGATTCTTCCTAAAGCATGATATTTTACAATATATATATAGTACGGTAGACGCATACGTGTTAATCGAATAATAACTACGCAATGTCTTTGACTTAAGCTCGAATAATACTTAAGAATGCCTCACGCTTAAGCTCGAATAATACTTTACGAATGCCTCACGCTTAAGCTGAATAATAAAGAATCGAAAGCATTTCAAAAGAATCTCAATCATTTTTAATGTAAGAGAACTAATTGGTTTTAAAGCGAAGCTTAAGAGTTATACTAGCTTTATGGGAAGTTAAGTATAACCACTTAAGATTGATAAAAGAAACGATTTGCCTATGTGTTTATAATGGACTTATATCAATTGTGAAAAGAATAATAAGATGGTTTGATAAGTAGACATGATATGATGCTATGTGTGTTAGTGTCTTGTAACGTTTGTATAAGAGAGTATTCTTGTTGTGCTTATGTTGTTTAAAGATAATTTGTTATGTTAGTGTACTATCACTCACCTCTTGACATATTACAGGGGTTGTCGCCTCCGACGCGGGTAGACTCGGTGATCCGGGACCATGATTCGAGAATACCTCATGCGGGTCCAGGGACCTATGCGAGCTACGGAGTTCCGTGTTAGTGATGCGGGTTATACCTCACGCGGTCTATGTGGCCATGCGAACTACGAGTCGGGACGACGCCGAGGAGTAGCTACCGACGCGGGTTATGTACCTATGCGGGCCTATGTGAGTGGCCTATGCGACTACGAGTCCAGGATTAGGCTTGCATGGTGATACTACGCAATTGGCCTGCTCGATCATTCGCACCTAGAAAAGACCTCATACGATTTACCTATTGTTCTTGTTTATGATGTGCACTATGCGGTCCTAGTTGTTTCATACATACTTGCAAAACTGATTTTAAAATGATATGTTTTCATTTAAGTATTTTACGCTTTCATATACTTAGTACTTGTTATCGACCTCCTTCGGGCTGCGTTCATGCCGCAGTAAGGGCAAGGTGTGCTAGATCCACATTCTTAGGATCTCTACGTTGGTGTCGGAGCTCCATCCTTTCCGAGGCTCTACTTTTAGGTATGATCTCACGTTGTAGATAGTTTTGTATACCGTGGTATGGCGGCCCCGTCCCGCCATAGTTGTATATTTCAGAGGTGCAGAGTCATGTTGTACAGTATCGGATGTAACTGCTAAACCATGTTTATATATATATGCCGAAAGGCGACGTTTTCTCACATAAACTGTGTCTTATTTTATAAACTGTTTCATGTCTTGTTTTATATTTCCGCTGATTACTCTGATGTATGACTACTTGGGTGCCCCGGTAAGACACCAGTCACGGGCCCCGGAATGGGTCGTGACATCCAAAGTCGCGCCTTAGCAATTCTTAGCTCCTTTCCTTAAGTTCCAATCCGCTCCAAGCATTCCTTAGAGGCCTATGAAGAACCCTTCTTCAAGTTCCAACTTCAAAGTTGAAGAACTCCCTTAGTTTCCGCCTTGCGACTAACGTGAAAATACGTTTTTTCCGAAATCTTTCTATTGAGATATCCTTACAATACTATTAGGAACCTTGGTTTAAAGTCTTGTGGCTAATGGATCACAAACTAAAATTTTTTGTGTGGGAATAATAGCAAACCCGAGAGGTCTCTTGTTCTTGGCACAAGTGTTCTCAAATTTTTCTAAGTGTTAAATGACAAGTCTTGCACTAGTAGTATACTTATAACACAATGGAGGGTTTAGATATCCACAAATGTGAGGCTAGGATGAAAATCACATGGATCAAGCTTATGTGGCAAGTTGACAAGTCAACAATGTCAAGCTTAGCAAGACTTATCTTCCAAGATGTTCAATGACCATAATACCCCTCCCCTAATTCGACCAAGACCACTTGTGGGGTGCCACGTGTCGCCTCTCATTCGTCCATAAAATTCAGTAACCTCGTGGCCCCACAAAACGAAAAATTCCTCGGGTGGGCCCCACGTGACCAAATCCGTAAAAACAAATTTCCATAATATTACTAAGTCCCATACTCTTAAAATAATGTATTTTGAGAATCCAATTCTGAACAACGAACATTTTTCCTTTCCGACATTCGGAAGATTTTCCGTCGGAAAAACAATTCTTCCTTTCGTACTAATTTCCAAGTCTTGTTTCCTTACGTACATTCTCTTATACATGTCCTGGACTTACGGGGTGTAACATTCTTCCCCCCTTAGAAACATTCGTCCCCGAATGTTCTTAGTCGGTTGTCAAGCTATACAAACTCCGGCACAACCTCTACTATGCCTATCAATCAATACTCCACAAGACTAACGATGCCACACCTGGCCATCGCCTAACATACGTAAACATATCAATGGACTTTCCGTCCACTACCCCTTCTCACAAACTCGAAGGTTACAGTTTTCTAGAACACGGGATCCTTAGAGGTTCCTTTCTTTCCTTACTTGTCATACTTTCTCGTACTTTCCAACTTATCGAGTACACGTACAAAATCTCAAATATTGCTTCTATTCTCCAATCCTTGGAGTTACTAACCAAACTTGGCCATATAGTTACTTACATTCCCGTTAAGGCTCTTCTCGGTCCTTACGACCTACCCGTGGAACGATCCACAAACTTGTACAACAATTAATCAAACTTGGGCTGACATCCTCGGGACCCTATCACATAATCTGACCATTTCTAACTGACATTACCCCATTCCATACTATCGGCTGACCCGAAATGAGTCCATAACCCGACTCACCGTCACACTTAACTCCTCATTCTTAGTCTGAAATAAATCTTTCTCTTATCTCAAGGTACTTCTTACCCCATCCCCTATTCACTAGAGGTTCGTCACATAAGCCAAAGTATTTCTTACTGTACAATCTTCCCTATCGGTCTTACACTTATACGGGGTAATTACAACTTGTGAACTCTACATAACTATAGTCTCGGTTCACCTATCGTTCTTGTCAACATTCTTACTTCTCACTTTACTAATCAAAGTATCCCTACCTCTGGGGTACTATCACTTACAACTGCTAGCACCGCTTATCTTGGTCAATAACATAATCGCTTCCTCGCGACTTATAGTCTTCTCCTAACCGAGAAACTGGAGGCTCTGGTGCTGGGGTCTCAAAACCTGGCGCAAAAGAACTCGCCGACTGCGGAACAACATCCGGTATAACCTGGGCATAAGCCCTATCAACTCTCTGAGTCTGACTAGTAGCTCCTGCTACTCCTTTGCCCTTCTCGGCCGTGTTCTCTCCTGGAGGCATAATCAGAACACAACAATACGTCGAGAGGAATTTCTTACTAACACCTCTATGGCACGATCTTAGAGTGAGAAGAATAGAAACTAACTCCTAAATGTCCCGTAGCCTCTCGTTTATGGGTGTGGCGCGCAACACACCGATAATCAAGACTCTACTAGACACGGCCTGTAGACATTCCGAGGATCGATCGCTCGATACCACTGTCACGCCCGAACCGGCCCGTGGATCGTGTCCTACCCGCACCTTCTACCTTAACAATACAAGTAAATCTGGAGCTTAAATAACACCTCATTTTTTTAAACGCACGACGCAGCAGGCAAAGCCGACAAGGCGCGGATATACATAAACAAAAGACACTACACCGCATACGAGTCCAATCCACATATGAATACTGCACTTGCGAGTTAAATCAACTATGACGGACAAGGCCCCGCTGCACTCCATAATCGCATAAAAGCACATCGAAAGAACTTATACCAAAAAGATAAACACCAATGTATGAGCTATCCAATAATCGAGCGGTGGCCCTACACTGCCGATCACCAAATCGCGTACCTAAACTGCAGATTTAACGCACTTCCGGGCGAGGTCAAGACGAAGAATGTACCAAGTATGTGAGCAGTGAAATGTAATAAAATCATAATCTAAATAAAACAGAGACATGTATGATATCCAACCTACGACATATAACACATAAGCAAATCATATCAAGTCGTGACGCAGCCCTCAAAGTCATTACTCAAATATAGCCATGGGTCTCACGCCATAATATCAATCATGCCCGTGGAATCCTTCCTAATCCGGCGATCCATGATGTAATAACACCAATAAGGATACATGAACACCTACCCCACCTGTGTCCTAAATACCACGTGGTCTCATGCCGGAATCCCACATCGTAAAAGCATGACCATAGGTAACACAAACAACCGGGACATATATGATAATCAAATTACAACACATTGTGCCTTACTAACAATGAGAGTAAATGAGTATCCTTACAATATAAACTAGGAAGCTCATGATCAAAACAGGACCATCCGCGCGCGCAGATCATTTAGCCATCCTACTCCCGAGACTATTTCACCCGTGATAGCGCGTGGACCCGCGTGAGGTATTCCTCGTGATAGGACTATTTCACCCGCATAAGCCCTTACGGACTCGCGTGAGGTATTCCTCGCATAGGCTGGACCCGCCCGCATGGGACTATTTCACCCGCATAAGCCCTACGGACTCGCATGAGGTATTCCTCTCATCGTGGGTAGCAACTCCACGGAATTATGCAAATGCCACCAACCCGGGAATGACTCAAACGATCGATATAACAATAGCACACAACCGACTATTTCCGACACATAGGCAAATCCTTAATTACAAGCCAAAGTCCTTACTAAGGCACACTTAGAATAATTCTCTTTAACAAGCCAAAGTACTTATCAAGGCACACTTAGAAAAATTCTCAATTTATCAAGCCAAAGTACTAATCAAGGCATACATAGAATAATTCTCTTTTAACAAGTCAAAGTACTTATCAAGGCACACTTAGACAAATTCTCAATTTATCAAGCCAAAGTACTAATCAAGGCATACATAGAATAATTCTCTTTAACAAGTCAAAGTACTTATCAAGGCACACTTAGACAAATTCTCAATTTATCAAGCCAAAGTACTAATCAAGGCATACATAGAATAATTCTCTTTAACAAGTCAAAGTACTTATCAAGGCACACTTAGACAAATTCTCAATTTATCAAGCCAAAGTACTAATCAAGGCATACATAGAATAATTCTCTTTAACAAGTCAAAGTACTTATCAAGGCACACTTAGACAAATTCTCAATTTATCAAGCCAAAGTACTACATACGCATTCTTTTGTAAAAGACTCCTTTCTATGTAAAGCCCCAAGATACTAACACGTAGTATCAAGGCGTGTCTATTTTTCAAAGTAAGTTACTACACTTTTAGAAAACTCATTTCAAAGCTTGAAATCAAGTAACTCCAAATTTTCACAATCTAGGCAACTTATGCCGATTTAATCAAAATAGACAACTTTCTAAACCTTCCATAAAGCCGTTATAACCAACTTCCCATAAAGCCGTTATAACCCTTTATGGTTTTAGACGTATCCATTCCTTCAATAACCAAGAGACTTATACTATTAAAACCAAGTATCACATACTTACAAATCAAATTCTTAACTTTCAAAATACTTCAAGTCTCTTAATAGTTAGAAAATAAGTTTTCTTCTACTTTTTAAACCTCAAGTAACCTCACCCTTAACGCAAGTTACTTCTCTTAAATCATGTCATTTCTCCTCTTTAAAATCAAATAAGTAAATCACTCCTTTGACTCCCCTAAAGTCATTATAATGACCTTTAGGTTTTAGAACTAAGGCACTAGCCAAAAGATTTGGAAACCACTTCCTTTTCAAGTCTCTATGTACTTTAAGAAAAATACCTTCACTTTTAAGAATCCAAACTTCCTAAGGAAATGGATTATACTACTTACAATTTAAACATCAAAGTACACTCGAGGAAGTAAATAGAACAAATTCTATTTTAGGCAATCCAAATACAAGCAAGGAATGGATCATTCGAGTAGAACTTACTTTCTTTATTCTAAGGAATCATGCTAGAAGAGAGATAGTTCACATACCTTTCGGCTAAATCCTCAAGCTAAGCCGAATACGCCGCACGAGAAGTGTCAACCTAAAATGGTCACAACAAGACTATCAACTTCTAGTCTCTATGTAGAATAATACTAAGTATTTAGTCTCTAATTCTACGGAAAATCTAAAGACTTCCTTTATTTCTACTCACTTTGCCACCTTTTTCAAGGCCGAATACAATAACCAACAAGCCACATTTAAGGCTCCAACAACCAAACAAAGGGGATTACACGCCTTACACCACGTGTAAAATTCCGCCCCACAATTCATACAAGGTAGTTCCATAATTAAAGCCATTCTCGGCCAACTTACAACCAACAACTCTAAGTCTTTTCCAACCCTTTTCCAAATTCCAAGTTCTTAGGTCAACATATTATTTAGTCATAGACAACATCAACAACTACAATTTCCTTCTTTATTCAACATGCGATTTACTTAAACTAATAACCAACTTGAATTCCAATCTTAAAGCTAAACATGCTAGATTTCGGATTAGGGTTCCAATAGTCAAAATACTTATCAAACTTCATACTATATAACACATGCTTGCTAAAATCCATAGCTACAACAATAAGTAAGTCTTAACTACTAAAACGACAAAATTTATACCTTTCCAAGCCCTTAAAATTTCCAAGATCCAAAGTCGCGCCTTAGCAATTCTTAGCTCCTTTCCTTAAGTTCCAATCCGCTCCAAGCATTCCTTAGAGGCCTATGAAGAACCCTTCTTCAAGTTCCAACTTCAAAGTTGAAGAACTCCCTTAGTTTCCGCCTTGCGACTAACGTGAAAATACGTTTTTTCCGAAATCTTTCTATTGAGATATCCTTACAATACTCTTAGGAACCTTGGTTTAAAGTCTTGTGGCTAATGGATCACAAACTAAAATTTTTTGTGTGGGAATAATAGCAAACCCGAGAGGTCTCTTGTTCTTGGCACAAGTGTTCTCAAATTTTTCTAAGTGTTAAATGACAAGTCTTGCACTAGTAGTATACTTATAACACAATGGAGGGTTTAGATATCCACAAATGTGAGGCTAGGATGAAAATCACATGGATCAAGCTTATGTGGCAAGTTGACAAGTCAACAATGTCAAGCTTAGCAAGACTTATCTTCCAAGATGTTCAATGACCATAATACCCCTCCCCTAATTCGACCAAGACCACTTATGGGGGTGCCACGTGTCGCCCTCTCATTCGTCCATAAAATTCCGTAACCCTCGTGGGCCCCACGTGACCAAATCCGTAAAAACAAATTTCCATAATATTACTAAGTCCCATACTCTTCAAATAATGTATTTTGAGAATCCAATTCTGAACAACGAACATTTTTCCTTTCCGACATTCGGAAGATTTTCCGTCGGAAAAACAATTCTTCCTTTCGTACTAATTTCCAAGTCTTCTTTCCTTACGTACATTCTCTTATACATGTCCTGGACTTACGGGGTGTAACACATACATCTGAGGTCATGGTACATCTTGGTTGACCCCGGATGAATAGAATAACGAGCACTGTATGCCTCCCCCAGAATCTGCTGACGAAGTCCTGTCACATCGGGAACACACAACCGGCCCTCAAATCTTAGCACCCCATCAGGCGCTACCTCGAATAGACTCTTCTCCTCCCGAAGAGCTTCATCTCGATACCGTACCAACACTGGGTCCTCATACTATCGCCTCTTCACCTCATCAACGATGGAAGACTCGGCAACCTCACGAACCCGCACTTCTACCACTATCATCGGTGACGATCAATCGAACCCCAAGGCTCGCTACCGATGGATCCGACGACCATGTCCCGCCTATCCGCCGCATCTCTGTCAGGCTCCCCATCGATCTACGACTCAAGGCATCAGCAACCACGTTGGCTTTCCCCGGATGGTATAGAATATCAACATCATAATCCTTCAACAACTCTAACCACCGTCTTTGTCGCAAGTTCAGCTCCCTCTGCCTGAAGATATACTGGAGGCTCTTGTGGTCTGTATAAATATCCACATGAACCCCATATAAATAATGTCTTCAAATCTTCAAGGCATGAATAACTGCGGCCAACTCTAAGTCGTGGGTAGGGTAATTCCTCTCATGCTTTCGTAACTGCCGGGAAGCATAGGCTATAACCTTGTCGTGCTGCATCAAAACACACCCTTGCCCGATACTCGAGGCATCACAATAAATCACGTACCCATCTAACCCCTTAGGAAGAGTAAGAACTGGAGCCGTTGTCAACCTTTCCTTCAGCAACTGGAAGCCCTTCTCGCAAGCCTCTGTCCACTGGAACTTAGCTGCCTTCTGAGTCAGCCTAGTCAACGGTGCTGAAATCGAAGCAAACTGCTCCACAAACCTACGATAATAACCTTCCAGCCCTAAGAAACTGCACACCTCGGTCGGAGTAGTAGGTCTCGGCCAAGACTTGACTGCCTCAATCTTTGCCGTATCCACCTGAACACCATCAGCCCCAATAATGTGCCCCAGGAATGCCACTGAGGCCAACCAAAACTCACACTTGGAGAACTTGGCTAGATGAGAAGACATCTTACACACACTACAAATTGAGGCAATTGGCTCAATTGTAGAACACACTTCATACTTGTATGGTTCAGATTTTTTCGAACTTCTTCCTCTCTAGCATACTTTCATACACTCAAAGTTCTTCTTGAGAAACACTTGAGTATCATTTGCTCATTTGTTTAGTTGTTGTTTTATCTTGGGATACAAGTTGTCAATTATCGTTAAAGGATTCATACGGGAAAATATTGTCTTAAGGACCAAGTGAATATCACTGAACTCAGCACCACAACTATAACACTACCAGATTTAGTTTCTCTTGATTTCAGGTTATAAAGATCAAGGGTCTTGCTATAGTTCCAACGAAGATCTCAAGATCCAAGACTCTAAGACGGATTTAAGACAGAAGATCAAGATCACAAGGCTTGTTGTTATCACAACACATGTTAGACTTCAAGCCTGTTATATTGTAATTGTTTATCCTTTCTAAACACTAGTAATAATTGTAAACTAATCCCGTACCTTCATTGTGTACCTCACAAATGTTTTGGCCATATTGTTTGGGTCACTAAGTATCTTTTGCTTAATATCTAATAATGAGGAACACTTTGTGATTCGTTTCTTAGTGCAATGGATATTTGTCCGTCCTTTTGGGAAAATAACTGGGCAGTGACGCTGGGTCAAATTAGTTTGCAAAACTAATTGATATATCTTCAACTATATAGAATTACCAAGTAAATTTTTATATACATAAAATTGCATAGTTCTAAAGGTTAAAAAATTGAAATATTAGTGAGCAGACATGACTTTCTAGTCATGATTACCGAAGACAATGCAATATGAGTATGCGTTTTGTTATTTTTAAACACAGATGCACAGTACACTTACATGAATCGAATAAAGCATCTGTTATGTAGCATTCTTTATGAATGTACTCAAATTTCATGGATTTAATATAATTGAAAAATTGGTCTATAATCAACTCATTATTAGTTGGAGTTAATGAATGGTTGGAAATTTACTAATGTGGAATTAAGTTTATCCCGTTATTTATGACTCGAATAATTGGGGCCCCGCACGTCGGAAACGTCGTTTCCACACACGTGCACACGTTGTACCAAGGATCGTAAATTTTCTTAGTGAAAGAGATATTGATACGTAAGTAAAATGTTTGAGACATAGAATTATGGACGGTTGTTGGCCAAATGATGAGTATTCCACGTTGGTAAATGAAGGAAGAAGTGTGCGGAGTGTAAAGATTGGAACGTGTTGGAAAAGGACCGCGGAGCCGAGAAGGCCCGCGGCTCGCCCTCAGAAGCCGGAGATCCGCGGCGCCCCAAGGGCCGCTAATTGGTCAGTGTCTCACTGGATCCGCGGCGCTTCCGAGGCAGTGACTGTTCGACGCAAAGGTTTGGCTGATTATAGGGACGTTTTGGAGCATTAAGATGTCAGTTTTTCCTCCATAACTCAGCCATTACTTAGCTGCATTACTTGGTAGATTGAATAACCATTAGATGGCATTTAAATGACCATTAGATGGGTACTTGAAAAGGCCTTCTTACACTACTATATATAGAGGCCTTTGACTCAATTGGATATATACCACACTCAGATTTTCTGAACTTCTTCTTCTCTAAGCATTCTTTAACACACTCAAAGGTTCTTCTTCTAGGAACACTTGAGTTTCCTTTGCTCATTCGTTAGTTGTTTATCTTGGGAGACAGTTGCCCATTAATGTAAAAAGATATATACGGGGCAATTTTGTCTTAAGGACAGAGTGAACATCACTCGATTCAGTAAAACCTTATACTTGTTCTTGTTTCCAGTTTGTAACCATTTGTAATCGCTACTTACTTCCCATCTTTGTAATAGTTACTTCATTCATAGAAATTGTTGTACTCACAATCTTAAGATAATTGTAAGTGCTAATAAACATGTCTGAAAAAGAACAATTTGTTTTTTATTCTGCCGTTCCTCTCAAGGAAGCCCATCTGTCGTTGCCACTGCCACTGCTGCTTAAGGCGCACCCAACGCCTTTCCTGCTACTCAAAGGGAACGCTACAATTCCTCCACCATGAACACCCAGAAAAGTTCATGGTCTCCAACTTCAAGAGATGGCAGCAGAAGATGCTATTTTATCTAACTGTTATGGAAATGACTCATTTTCTAACAAAATATCATCCACAAGCTGGCAACGAAATGGACCCTCAGTCAAGTGAAACAGCTGGAGGGGGCTAAGGTATCCATGTCGTTAATGGCATGAAGATGGTTCTTGATGCATGGAGTCACAGTGACTTCATGGGTAAGAATTATATTCTGAACTGTCTGTCAGACCCACTCTACACGGTGTATTGCACCGTAGGCACCGCCAAAGAGTTGTGGGAAAGGCTACAGAAAAAGTACAACGCACAAGATGCTGGTACTAAGAAATTCATCGTTGTGAAATTCCTGAAATATCAAATGGTGGATAGCAAACTTGTGATGTCTCAAGTCCAGGAATTACAAATGATTTTACATCACCTGGATTGGGAAGGTATAAAACCAAATGATCAATTTTTGGTTGCATCACTAATTAAGAAGTTACCTCTCTCGTGAAATGAGTTTATGAGTTACTTAAAACTCAAGACAAGGGAAATGAATTTTGAAGAACGTATTATCAAACTCCAGATTCAGGAGGATAATAAGAAGGCCTTGCCTAAGGGAAAGCAATCCGCTGAGGCAAAGACAAATCTGGCTGAGGCCAAAGGGAACACAAGCAAGAAGCGCAAGTTCCATAGATATGACAAGGCCCCAAAGATGGAGAAGTTCAAAGGGAGCTGCCACCACTGTAGGAAACTTGGTCACATGATCAAGGACTACCGCAAACTCAGGAATGAGAATAAAGAAAAGGCCAAAGGCAAGGCGAAGACTAACATCGTCGAAGACACGCTTCTTGATGATATGATTGAGGAATTTTCAGTGGTGGTGCTTGAAGCAAACCTGGTTGAGAATCTCATGCAATGGTGGATGGACACAGGTGCTACCCATCATATCTGTTCCAACAGAGATGTCTTCCCACATATACACCAGTTACGGACAAAAAGTTATTCATGGGTAACAATGCTCCCTCTGATGTGTTGGGGGTAAGAAAGGTGGTCCTGAAGATGACTTCTGACAAGAAGCTCACTCTAAAGGAGGTGATGCTTGTCCCTGATATTAGAAGAAATTTAATTTCAGGTCATTTATTGGTTAATGCTAGTCTTAGGCTAGTATTGGAGTTCAACAAATTTGTAATCACCAAGGGTGGAACCTTTGTAAGAAGGGACTTCATCTGTGAAGGCCTCTTCAAGGTTAACGTCATGTATGTAATGTGTTCTATCAATAAAATTGAGTCTTCTTCTTATTTGCTTGAGTTCTATAATTTATGACATCATAGATTAGGACATGTAAACTACCAATCATTCAAAGGTTGGTAAAGTTAGAGTTGTTGTCGTTTATCGACATAAACCCTCAACATAAGTGTGAGGTGTGCGTAGAGGCAAAACTCACAAAGACTCCCTTCAGATCCGTCAAAAGAGATACCGCTCCTCTGAAACTTATTCACATAGATATATATGATTTCAAGTTCGCATAAACTAGAGGGGGAACAAGTACTTTGTGATGTTCATAGATGATAACACAAGGTATTGTTATATTTAATTGTTGAAAAGTAAGGATGAAGCCTTTGCAGGTTTCAAACTCTACAAAGCAGAAGTTGAAAACTAACTAAGCATATGAATTAAATCAATTTGTAGTGATGGAGGGAGAGAATACATAGCGTGATTTGAGGAATATTGTGCCCAATCGGGCATTGTTCATCAAACGACAGCTCCATACTCACCTCAATCAAATGGTGTCGCTAAATGCAAGAACCGTATGTTAAAGGAAATGATGAATGTCTTACTCATCAATTTCGGTCTTCTGCAAAATATGTGGGGAAACGCTATCCTTACCGCTAATAAGATTCTTAATAGAGTCTCACATAAGGGTAAGGACAAGACTTCATATGAGTTATGGAAGTGAAAGAAAACCACCTACAAATACTTAAGGTGTGGGGTTGTATGGCAAATGTTGAAGTACCTAAGCCAAAACAGGTCAAGATTGGGCCTAAAACTGTAGATTATATTTTATCGGATATGCACGCTTCTTAGTGCATAAGTCAGATGTACCAGACATCCATGGGGGTACAATCATGGAATCAAGGAATTCCAATTTCCTTGAGGATACATTTCCTAGAAAGGAAAGAGACATAACCTCTCGCAAATAAAGTTATGAACAATGCTCTCAGGATCCAGGAGTCATTGGCTTTCTGGATCTTGGTGGTTCAGATCTAGTGGACTCCAAAGTTGCTGAATATCCAGAATCTAGTGTTTCAGATTCTCAGGACTTGGAGGCTCCAAAGATGGAACCAAAGCGAAGTAAAAGGGCTAGGAAGGATAAGTCATTCGGTCCTGACTTTGTGGTTTATATTGTTCATGACGAACCACAAACAATTGATGAAGTGTTGTCAACTCCAGAAGCACCGCTCTAGAAAGAAGCTATTGAGAGTGAAATAGACTACATCCTACATAACCATACTTGGAGTTAGTTGATCTTCTTCCGGGAAACAAACAGTTGGGTTGTAAATGGATACTCAAACGAAAGTATAAAGCAGATGGGTTTATAGATAAGTACAAGGCGTTGGTAGTCAAGGGATATCGACAGAAGGAAGACCTTGACTATTTTGACACTTACTCCCCGGTGTCTAGAATGACATCCATATAAGTATTCACTGCGATCGCCACATTATGGGACCTTGAGATACATCAAATAGATATCAAGACAGCATTCCTAAATGGTGATTTAGAAGAAGAAATCTATATGGACCAATCGAGGGGTATGTCGTTCCAGGGCAAGAGAAGAAAGTATGTCAGCTTTTCAAATCTCTGTATGGGCTGAAAAAGGCCACGAGGCAATGGCACGAAAAAATTGATAGTATTCTACTATCGAAGGGTTTCGCCATTAATGAGTGTGACAAATGTGTCTTCTTGAAAGGTAATGTTGTTGCATTCGTCATGATATGCCTTTACGTAGATGGCAGGTTGATCACAAGGAGTAGTCCTAGGTTGATCCTAGAGACTAAGAACATGTTGAAACAATGTTTTTAACATGAAGGATATGGGTATTGCAGATGTCATCTTAGGGATCAAAATCTCTAAGACGTCTGATAGGCTGGTGTTATCTCAGTCTCACTACATTGAGGATGTGTTGAGATAGTTTGAGATGTTTGATAGTTCACCGATAACGTCACCACTATATATAAATCAAAAGATTGATAAAAATTATGGTGCGCCCGTATGCCAGGAGCGATATGCACAGATGATTAGTAGTTTGACGTACATAACAAACTGTACCAGACCTGATATCGCCTATGCAGTCAACAAGTTGACTAGGTTTACCTATAATCCATGTGATGATCATTGAAAAGCATTGAAATGGGTACTACGGTACATAAAATATACACTGACTTACGAGCTGCATTATTCGAGATATCCACCTGTACTAGAGGGGTACATTGATGCCAACTGAATATCTAATATAGAGAACACCAAGCCCACTAGTGGGTATATATTTGCATTTGGCGGTGGGACTGTTTCTTGGAAATCCTCGAAGAAAACTTGCATTGCCTGATCCACGATGGAATCAGAGTTTATTGCTTTAGACAAAACAGGAGAAGAAGTTGAGTAGCTTCATGACTTTTTAGAGGATTTCCATTGTAAAGATAAACACGTACCTTCTATAATGATCCACTGCGACAGCTAGTCGGCTCTATAAAGGTAGGGAGTTCTATGTACAACGGCAAATCTCATCATATCTGACGAAGACAAAAGACCGTTAGGCAGCTGATCACCATGGGCATTATTTCCATCAATTATGTAAAATCCAAGGAAAACATAGAAGACCGTTTAACTAAGGGCATACCCAAAGATCATAGGTTCTGTCTATCTAGGGGAAACCCAACCTTACTAACTAGAGATCCCTGGAATTAGGTTTTATGGGAAAACTAAGTCGTGGAGGTTCAGTTGAGCGCTTTGGTGGAAGCAAGAAAAATTCGAGTGATAATTTCTATAAAGAAACATGAATCCAAGGTCGTTCCCATGATAGACATTAAGTGTTATCTGCAGTGTGGGTAAAGGTTAAGTTTCCAAAACCTTTAATGATTCTCAACGGTTGTGATTAGGTTTAGGGAAACTTTTAATGGTTCCTAACACTTGTAAAGTGGGTTATAGGAGGATACCTTGTAGGAGACCACCTATTTAAGTACGAGGACATGCTGCCTCAAATTAATGCACCTAAGAATCCAAGAAGTATCCACGACCACAACGGATAAAACATTAAAGAAGAACAAAAAAAGGAATGTTGTTGTGTTGGTACCATTGACTTGGCTTACACTAAATACTGATGGTTCAAGACATCATGTTCACCTCTCAGTAAGTAAGTCTGATGGTATTCAACTATAGAAGGTTCAAAGCCAAGGCTACCTATCTAGATGCAACATTGGTCCGCCGAAAGATTACTAGAATGACACTTTGTGAGTGAGCCAAAATCTCTTTCAAGAGGGATTGTTGGAAATACTAATGTGGAATTAAGTTTATCACATTATTTATGACTCGAAAAATTGGGGATGTGCACGTCATTTCCACACACGTTCACACGTTGTACCAAGGATCATAAATTTTCTTAGTGAAAGAGATATTGGTACGTAAGTAAAACGTTTGAGACATAGAATGATGGACAGTTGTTGGCCAAATGACGAGTATTCCACGTTGGTAAATGAAGTAAAAAGTGTGCGTAGTGTAAATATTGAAACGAGTCGAAAAAGTGCCGCAGAGCCGAGAAGGGTTGCGGCTCGCCCTCGGAAGCCAGAGGCCGCTGCGCTACACCCTTAAGGGCCGAGGCGCCCCAAGGGTTGAGCCGCGATGCTAATTGGTCAGTGGTTTACTGGAGCTGTAGCGTCGTGGCGCTTTCGAGGCAGTGACTGTTCGATGGAAGTCCAAAAGTTTGGCTGATTATGGGTACGTTTTGGAGCATTAAGATATCAGTTTTTTCTCCATTACTTGGTGGATTGGATGACCATTACATGACATTTAAATGGCCATTACATGGGCACTTGAAGAGGTCTTCTTACACTACTATATATTGAGGCCTTTGGCTCAATTGGAGATATACCACACTCAGATTTTCTGAACTTCTTCTTCTCTAAGCATTCTTTCACACACTCAAAGGTTCTTCTTCTCGGAACGCTTGAGTTTCCTTTGCTCATTTATTAGTTATTATTTTATCTTGGGAGACAGTTTCCCATTAACGTAAAAGGATATATACGGGATAATATTATCTTAAGGACATAGTGAATGTCACTCGACTTTGCAAAACTTTGTACTTGTTCTTGTTTCTAGTTTGTAAACATTTGTAATCTCTACTTACTTTACTTCCAGTTCATAGCAACTGTTGTACTCACATGAATTTTGCCAAGTCCTAGTCATTCTTTTACTGATACTTGAGTGGTCATGAAATGGTTGAGAATTTAAAAAAAAATAAGAATATGACCATTTACTAAATTTCTCTTGTAGAGTTATTGTGACATATGTTGTCACATTGAATAGTTGTGACCATTTTAGTTGTTTCATTGTTCCTATTAACAAAAATAACTGGATGGGGATGAGCTCGAAGTTCTCCAAGTGGGAGTGGCACTGAGATCCGTGTTAGGGACAACATAGAAGAGTACGCCGACACAAGACCATTATCAATACTGATGATTATGATTCTGGGATCTTCAGGGCTAATGTTTCGATGACGATATAACAGATCTTTAAGGATAAGAGAGATTTGTTGTAAATTTACTAAAATGGAATTACGTTTACCCCGTTATTTATGACTTGGACAATTGGAGCCCCGCACGTCGAAAACGTCATTTATACACACGTGCATTCGTAGTGTCATGTATCGTAAATTTCATTAGTGAAGAGATATTGGTGCATAATTAAAGTGTTCGAGATAATGATGGACGGCTGAAACAGGCCCCGAAGCAGTGGCAAGGAAAATTTGATAGTACTCTATCATAGAAGGGTTTCGCCATTAATGTGTGTGACAAATTTGTCTACACGAAAGGAAATGCCGACTCATTTGTCATGATATGCCTTTATGTAGACGACATGTTGATCACATAAAGCAATCATAGGTTGATCATAGAGACTAAGAACATGTTGAAATAATATTTTGACATGAAGGATATGGGTATTGCAGATGTCATCTTAGGGATCAAAATCTCTGAGACGTCTGACGGACTGGTCTTATCTCAGTCTCACTACATCAAGAATGTGTTGAGAAAGTTTGAGATGTTCGACAGTTCGTCGTTAACGTTACCATTGGATATAAATCAAAAGATTGATAAAAATTATGGTGCGCTCGTATGCCAGGAGCAATATGCGCAGGTGATTGGCTGTTTGATGTACATAACAAACTGCAACAAACCTGATATCGCCTATGCAGTCAACAAGTTGGCTAGGTTTACCTATAATCCAAGTGATGACCATTGTAAAACATTAAATTGGGTACTACGGTACCTGAAATACATTCTAGTTTATGGGTTGCATTATTTGAGATATCCAGTTGTACTAGAGGGGTATAGTGATACAAACTTGATATCTAATATAGAGAACACCAAGTCTACCAGTGGGTTTATATTTATAATCAATTTAGACAAAGTAGAAGAAGAAGTTGAGTGGCTTCATGACTTCTTAGAGGATGTCCCGTGTTGGGATAATCCCGTACCTTCTATAATGATCTACTGCGACAGTCAGTCGACACTAGAAAAGGCACATAGTTCTATGTATAACGGCAAATCTCATCATATTCGACAGAGACATAAAATCGTTAGGCAACTGATCACCACAGGTATTATTTCCATTGATTATGTAAATCAAAGTAGAACATAGCAGACCCTTTGACTAAGGGTATACCTAAAGATCAGACAGTCTGCCTGTCTAGGAGAATGAGCTTAAACCCAAACAATAAGAACTGATACGGTGGACACCCAACCTTACTAACTAGAAATCATAGGAATTAGATTCAATGGGAAAACTAAGTCGTAAAGGTTCAGTTGAGCGCTTCGGTGGAGGCAAGAGTGTTACACCCTGTAATTCCAGGACGAGTATATAATAATGTACGTAAGGAAACAAGACTTGAAAATTTAAACGAAGGAAAGAATTGTTATTCTTAAGGAAAATCCTTCCGAACCTCGGGAAGGAAAAATGGTTGTTAATGAGAATTGGGTTCTCAAATTCGTTATTTGAGACTTATGGAGTTTATCAGAATTATGGAATTTTATTTTCGGATTTGGTCACGTGGGGCCCACTCGGAAAATTTTACGTTTCTGTGGGGCCCACAAGGTTTTCGATATTTTGATCAATTATGGAAATTTCGGGAAATGAAATATTGTAGACCAATCGGGGGCGACACGTGTCACCCCCACATGGACATGTTTGGTCGAAATTGACCAAGTCAATTGGGCCAAGTTGGTTTGACATTGTTGACTAAGATCTCATCCAAACATTTGTTCTAATCTTGACCCTTGGTTGTAGTATATATCTTATACTAGTGCAAGACAATTCTACACTTAGAAAAATTCTCGAAACTTGAGCTAGTGCAATGTTGCTCTCGGCAATAGCCCTTTTTACACACAATTTTTTTTGCAATCTTGCTTCATAAATCCCAATATTCAAACCCAAGATTTATAAAGGTATTCTAAGGATATCTCAACACAAAAATCACGGAAAAACTACGTTTTTTACATTAGTCGCAACATGAAAACCTAAGGGGTTTTTCATAGTTGGAATTGAAACTTGAAGAGGAGTTCTTCATAAGCTTCCAAAGGTTTCTTGGAGTGGATTGAAACGTCAAGAAGAGAAGCTAAAGTTGTTAAGGATCGACTTTAAGTTTTGGATTGTATTTGGGCTTAAAGAGGTAATAATCTCCGTCTTGCTATTGTAATTCAAGATTTCATGTTATAGTAGTTGATAGATGAGCATGTGATATTTAGAATGAAGATTGATAAATGTTATGGAATTTGGAAGCTTAAATCCGAGATTGGCATGTTAGCCATTAAAATTGGAAATCAATTTGGTCGATAGTTATAATCGTCGCATGTTATATAAGAAAGGGATTAAAGTTGTTATAATTGTTTGCGACAATATAACATGTTAGAATAACAACTTGGATTGAAAAGGAATTGT
Source organism: Przewalskia tangutica (assembly GCA_029844215.1). NCBI lineage: Eukaryota > Viridiplantae > Streptophyta > Magnoliopsida > Solanales > Solanaceae > Przewalskia > Przewalskia tangutica. The sequence continues at coordinate 47,883,416 of CM056724.1, read as the reverse complement.
AAAAGACTTTATGTGGTTGCACATTATAATCGAGAATGGCATGGAATATTGGACTATTTTTTTATATCAATTGTGGGGCAGAATTTTACACGTCCTGTTAGGCGTGTAATCCCCTTTGGTTAGCTAAATTGTTGAGCCTTAAATGTGGCTTGTTTGGTTATTGATTTCGGACCTTGAAAAAGGTGGAAAAGTACGTAGAAACAAAGGAAGTGCTGCCCAATTTTCTGTAGAATTAGAGACCTAGCACTTAGTATTATTCCACGCTAAAAAGCTAGGAGTTGATAGACATGTTATGGTTTTTATAGGTTAAAGTACTACGTGTAGCGTATTCTACTTGAAGGGTGGAAAAGCTAACAAGGTTGAAGTACTTTGGAGCATTGTGCTATGCATCGTTAGTCATCGCGAGGTATGTGAACCTCTTCCTTCTTTTGTCATGATTCTATGTATGAAATATACATGTGGTATTATTCCATCATTCCTTCTACTCTTAGAAGTTAAGAGGTACGTATGTTGATTTACTCAATGTAAAAGGTATGTCTAAGTTATCTTAATTTCTTACCAAGTCTTATGGGGGATGTTGGTAAGACTCGTTAGGAAGTATTGGAGTCGAATTGACCTTGCTAATTTACTACACTAATGAGAATATGTGTCGAACGAGCCATTGCATCACTAATAAAAATGTATCGACAATCAATAATATTGAAATGAGTAGAATTCTCCATCCGCATAGAAACTAAGATAAGACAAAATTGTATTACATTTTCTAGATCATGGATGCTTTAATAAGATCGTTATAAACGAGTATAACCTATTCACAACTCATAAAAGTATTAATTTTGAAAGTACACGAGACTTGGATTTCGAGAGTATAAATGAATTGAGTTTTGAAAAAGGTGTAGTAACTTGATTTAAAGGCATAAGTTACTTGATTTCAAAAGAGTATGTAACTTGAGTTTTAAAAAGAAGAAGTTTATTGATTTAAAAGAGAAGGTTTGGCATGATTCTTTTATAAGTATGCATGTACGTAGTACTTTGGGTTTAGTTTCCCTAAGGTTTTAAGTTATGAAAATGCCTTAGTGTTATTAAAAAGGAAGATGTGATAAAGTGCCTTAAGTTCTCTAAGATGAAAAGTTGTTATAAAGGTATGTGACTTTACCGCATCCCAGAATGGGCCGGGAAGTATACATTTATGGGCAGACTTATGTGACTTTACCGCGTCCCAGAATGGGCCGGGCAGTATACCTTTATGGGCAGACTTAGGTGACTTTACCGCTTCCCAGAATGGACCGGGCATTATACCTTTATGGACAGACTTATGTGACTTTACCGCGTCCCAGAATGGGCCGGGCAGTATACCTTTATGGGCAGACTTATGTGACTTTACCGCATCCCAGAATGGGCCGGGCAGTATACCTTTATGGGCAGACTTATATGACTTTACCGCGTTCCAGAATGGGCCGGGCAATATACCTTTATGGGCAGACTTATTGTTACACCTCGTAAGTCCAGGACATGTATAAGAGAGTGTACGTAAGGAACCAAGACTTGGAAATTAGTACGAAAGGAAGAATTGTTTTTCCAACGGAAAATGTTCCGAACGTCGGAAAGGAAAAATGTTCGTTGTTGAGAATTGGATTCTCAAAATACATTATTTGAAGAGTATGGGACTTAGTAATATTATGGAAACTTATTTTTGATTTGGTCACGTGGGCCCACCCGAGGAATTTTACGTTTTGTGGGGCCCACGACGGTTACGGAATTTTATGGACGAATGAGAGGGCGACACGTGGCACCCCCACATGGCTTGGTCGAAATTTGTACAAGGGTAAAATGGTCATTGACCACTTTGGAAGATTAGTCTTGCTAGCTTGATTTTGTTGACTAGTCAACTTTTCCACTTGGCTTTTCATTAATTGTCTTTCATCCTAGACCACAAGTGTATTAATCCAAGCCCTTCAATGTGTTTTATATACATAGCTAGTGCAAGACAAGCTCATTTTACACTTAGAAAATATCCCAACAATTGTTGTTCTTCAACATGCTCTCGGCTAAGTGCAATTTCCCACATGAGAAATTTGTAGTTTTGATCCATTAGCCACAAGACTTTAACCCAATGTCCCTTAGGGTATTGTAAGGATATCTCAATAGAAAGATTTCGGAAAAACGGAGTTTTCACGTTAGTCGCAAGGCGGAAACTATTGGAGTTCTTCAACTTTGAAGTTGGAACTTGAAGATGGGTTCTTCATAGCCTCAGGAGTGCTTGGAGCGGATTGGAACCTAAGGAAAGGAGCTAAGAATTGCTAATGCGCGATTTTGGATCTTGGAAATTTTAAGGGCTTATAAAGGTATTATTTTTGTCGTTTAGCAATTAAGGTTTACTTATCATTGTAGCTATGGTTATTAGCAAGCATGAGTTTTATAGTATGAAGTGTGATCACTATTTGGACTATTGGAACCCTAAACCGAAATCTAGCATGTTTAGATTTAAGATTTCAATTCAAGTCGATTATTAGTTAAGTCGTCACACGTTGTATAAAGAAGGGAATTTTAGTTGTTGAAGTTGTTTATGACTAAGTAACATGTTGACCTAAGAACTTGAATTGGAAAAGGATTGGAAAAGACTTTGAATTGTTAGTATGTAGTCGTCGAGAATGGCTTGGAGTTTTAAGCTATTTCAGATGAATTGTGGGGCGGAATTTTACACGTATTGTAAGGCGTGTAATCCCTTTGTTTGGTTGTTGTTTGGAGCCTTAAATGTGGCTTGTTGGTTATTGTATTCGGCCTTGAAAAAGGTGGCAAGTGAGTCGAAACAAAGGAAGTGCTGCCCGATTTTCCGTAGAATTAGAGACTAAATACTTAGTATTATTCTACGTAGAGACTAGAAGTTGATAGTCTTGTTGTGACCATTATAGGTTGACACTTCTACGACGCATATTCGCTTAGCTTGTGGATATTAGCGAAAAGGTATGTGAACTATCTCCTCTTCTAGCATGATTCCTTAGAATAAAGAAAGTAAGTTCTACTCCTGAATGATCCATTCCTTGCTTGTATTTGGATTGCCTAAAATAGAATTTGTTCTATGTACTTCCTTGAGTGTACTTTGATGTTTAAATTGTAAGTAGTATAATCCATTTCCTTAGGGAAGTTTGGATTCTTAAAAGTGAAGGTATTTTTCTTAAAGTACATAGAAACTTGAAAAGGAAGTGATTTCCAAATCTTTTGGCTAGTGCCTTAGTTCTAAAACCTAAAGGTCATTATAATGACCTTGTGAGTCAAAGGAGTGATTTACTTATTTGATTTAAAAGAGAGAAATGACATGATTTAAGAGAGCTTGCGTTAAGGGTGAAGTTACTTGAGGTTTAGAAAGTAGAAGAAAACTTGTTTTCTAACTATTAAGAGACTTGAAGTATTTTTGAAAGTTAAGAACTTGATTTGTAAGTATGTGATACTTGGTTTTAATAGTATAAGTCTCTTGGTTATTGAAGGAATGGATACGTCTAAAACCATAAAGGGTTATAACGGCTTTATGGGAAGTTGGTTATAACGGCTTTATGGAAGGTTTAGAAAGTTGTCTATTTTGATTAAATCGGCATAAGTTGCCTAGATTGTAAAAATTTGGAGTTACTTGATTTCAAGCTTTGAAATGAGTTTTCTGAAGTGTAGTAACTTACCTTGAAAAATAGACACGCCTTGATACTACGGTGTTAGTATCTTGGGGCTTTACATAGAAAGGAGTCTTTTATAAAAGAATGTATGTATGCCTTGCTAAGTACTTTGGCTTGATAAATTGAGGATTTGTCTAAGTGTGCCTTGATAAGTACTTTGACTTGTTAAATGAGAATTTATTCTATTTGTGCCCGGATAAGTACTTTGGCTTGTTAAATGAGAATTTATTCTATGTATGCCTTGATAAGTACTTTGGCTTGTTAAATGAGAATTTATTCTATTTGTGCCCGGATAAGTACTTTGGCTTGTTAAATGAGAATTTATTCTATGTATGCCTTGATAAGTACTTTGGCTTGTTAAATGAGAATTTATTCTATTTGTGCCCGGATAAGTACTTTGGCTTGTTAAATGAGAATTTATTCTACTTGTGCCCGGATAAGTACTTTGGCTTGATAAATGAGAATTTATTCTATTTGTGCCCGGATAAGTACTTTGGCTGGTTAAATGAGAATTTATTCTACTTGTGCCCGGATAAGTACTTTGGCTGGTTAAATGAGAATTTATTCTACTTGTGCCCGGATAAGTACTTTGGCTTGATAAATGAGAATTTATTCTATTTGTGCCCGGATAAGTACTTTGGCTTGTTAAATGAGAATTTATTCTATTTATGCCCGGATAAGTACTTTGGCTTGTTAAATGAGAATTTATTCTATTTGTGCCCTGATAAGTACTTTGGCTTGGTTAATTGAGAACTTGCCTATATGTGCTGGTAATAGCCTTTGAGTGCAAGTATTATGTTTTATTAAGTTGCCGCGACTCTCGGTTGAAGGCCTACTGTCTTGTTGTAAGTTCTTGGGACGCATCGACAGCTGATGTGGGATTCCACGGGTATGCTTCCGTTACTTGTAGTACTTGGGTTAAATTCCCGGATTTTTATAGAAGAAATGGTAGTGCTTATGTCTTGTTTGATGGTCGGTCGAGATAGGGTAAGAGTATAAGTGAGGGGTAAACCCCCAAGATGCTATACCACCTGCTTTACCACCTTCTCCAGGGTAGAGTATATGTGAGGGGTAAACCCCCAAGATGCTATACCACCTGTTTTACCACCTTCTCCAGGTAGAGAGTATATGTGAGGGTACACCCCAAGACGCTATACCACCTGTACTACCTTCTCCAGTAGAGTATATGTGAGGGGTAAACCCCCAAGATGCTATACCACCTGCTTTACCACCTTCTCCAGTAGAGTATATGAGGGTACACCCCAAGATGCTATACCACCCGTACCACCTTCTCCAGTAGTATATGTGAGGGTAAACCCCAAGATGTTATACCACCGGCTTTCCCACCTGCTCCCGGTTAGAGTATAAGTGAGGGGTAAACCCCCAAGATGCTATACCACCGGTGGGACTTGGTGTTCATGTATGCCTATTGGTGTTATGTTATATCCTCGATCGCGGTGAGGAAGGATTCCACGCGCACGATTGATATTATGGGCGTGAGACCCATAGTTATATTTGAGTAGTGACTTTGGGCTGCGCCCCCGACTTGATATGATCGCTTATGTGCATGTATCGTAGGTTGGCTATCATACATGTCTCTGCTTTGTTTAGATCGTTATGATTTCATTACGCACTCTTTGTTCACATACTTGGTACATTCTTCGCATCGACCTCCTTCGGGGCCGCGTCACGCCGCAGTTTAGTACGTGATTCGGTGATCGGCAGTGTAGATCTGCTGTGGTTTTGGATAAGCTCCTTCTATTCCTGAGTTTATCTTTGGTATATGTCCTTCAAGATGCTTTGTATAGTTTTGGGTACGGGGCCTTGTCGTCCATAGTTCGATTTAACTCACAGAGGTCCGTATTCATATGTGGTTTGGACTCGTATGCGGTGTAGTGTCTTTTGTTTATGTATATATGGCACTTATCGGCTTTGCCCTTGCACGCACGCTTGTTTTAAAAGAAAAAAATGAGGTGTTATTTGATTCGCGACTTACTTGTATTGTTAAGGTAGAAGGGTGCCTGTAGAGCACGATCCACGCCCGGGTTCGGGTTGTGACAGAGTGGTATCGTGAGCGATCCTCGGAATGTCTACTGACCGTGTCTAGTAGAGTCTTGATTATCTCGGTGTGCGCACCACATCCATAAACAGGAGGCTACAGGACATTTAGGAGTTGGTTTCATTCTTTTCACTCTAAGATCGTGCCATAGAGTCGCTTTTAGTAAGAAAATTCCTCTCTCGACGTATGGTTGTGTTACGATTATGCCTCGAGAGGCAACAACCGCCAAGAGGCAAAGGAGTAGCAGGAGCTACTAGTCGACTCGAGAGAGTTGATAGGGCTTATGCCTGTGTTATACCGGATGTTGTTCGCGATCGGCGAGTCCTTCGCGCAGTTTGAGGCCCCAAAGCACGAGCCTCCAGTTTCGGTTAGGAGAAGACTATAGGGTCATGAAGCGATTATGTTATTGACCAAGATAGCGGTGCTAGCAGTTGTAAGTAATAGTACCTCAGAGGTAGGGATACTTTGATTAGTAAAGTGAGAAGTAAGAATGTTGACAAGAATGGTAAGTGAACTGAGACTATAGTTGTGTAGAGTTCACACGTAGTAATTGGCCCCTGACAGTGTAAGACCAATAGGGAAGATTGTACGGTAGAAATACTTCGACCTATGTGACGAACCTCTAGGGATTAGGGATAGGGTAAGAAGTACCTTGAGATAAGAGTGAGGTTTATTTCGGACTAAGAATGAGGAGTTAAGTGTGACGATGAGTGGGTTATGGACTCATTTCGGGTCACCGATAGTATGGAATGGGTAATGCCGATTAGAAATGGTCAGATTATGTGATAGGGTCCCGAGGATGTCGTGCCCAAGTTTAGTTAATCGTTGTACAAGTTTGTGGACGTTGCTCCACCGAACTAGGTCGTAAGGACCAGAAAAGCCTTAACGGGAATGTGAGTAGCTTAATGGCGGGTTTGATTAGTAACTCGCCGAGTGGAGAATAGAAACAAAATTTGAGATTTTGTACGTGTACTAGATGAGTTTGAAAGTACGAAAAAGTATGGCAAGTAAGGAAAGAAAGGAACCTCTAAGGATCCCGTGTTTGAGGAGACTGTAACCTTCGAGTTTTGTGAGAAGGGACCACGGACGAAAGGTCCATTATTATGTTCACGTATGTTGTGGTGGTGCGTGTGGCATCGTTGGTCTTGTGCGATTTTGATTGATAGGCATAGTATAGAGATTATGCCGAGTTAGTATATCTTAGCAACCGACTAAGAACATTCGGGGACGAATGTTTCTAAGGGGGGAAGAATGTTACACCCCGTAAGTCCAGGACATGTATAAGAGAGTGTACGTAAGGAACCAAGACTTGGAAATTAGTACGAAAGGAAGAATTGTTTTTCCAACGGAAAATGTTCCGAACGTCGGAAAGGAAAAATGTTCGTTGTTGAGAATTGGATTCTCAAAATACATTATTTGAAGAGTATGGGACTTAGTAATATTATGGAAACTTATTTTTGCGATTTGGTCATGCTGGGCCCACCCGAGGAATTTTACGTTTTGTGGGGCCCACGAGGGTTACCGAATTTTATGGACGAATGAGAGGGCGACACGTGGCACCCCCACATGGCTTGGTCGAAATTTGTACAAGGGTAAAATGGTCATTGACCACTTTGGAAGATTAGTCTTGCTAGCTTGATTTTGTTGACTAGTCAACTTGTCCACTTGGCTTTTCATTAATTGTCTTTCATCCTAGACCACAAGTGTATTAATCCAAGCCTTCCAATGTGTTTTATATACATAGCTAGTGCAAGACAAGCTCATTTTACACTTAGAAAATATCCCAACAATTGTTGTTCTTCAACATGCTCTCGGCTAAGTGCAATTTCCCACATGAGAAATTTGTAGTTTTGATCCATTAGCCACAAGACTTTAACCCAATGTCCCTTAGGGTATTGTAAGGATATCTCAATAGAAAGATTTCGGAAAAACGGAGTTTTCACGTTAGTCGCAAGGCGGAAACTATTGGAGTTCTTCAACTTTGAAGTTGGAACTTGAAGATGGGTTCTTCATAGGCCTCTAAGGAGTGCTTGGAGCGGATTGGAACTTAAGGAAAGGAGCTAAGAATTGCTAAGGCGCGACTTTGGATCTTGGAAATTTTAAGGGCTTATAAAGGTATTATTTTTGTCGTTTTAGCAATTAAGGTTTACTTATCATTGTAGCTATGGTTATTAGCAAGCATGAGTTTTATAGTATGAAGTTTGATAAGTATTTGGACTATTGGAACCCTAATCCGAAATCTAGCATGTTTAGCTTTAAGATTTCAATTCAAGTCGATTATTAGTTAAGTCGTAACATGTTGTATAAAGAAGGGAATTTTAGTTGTTGAAGTTGTTTATGACTAAGTAACATGTTGACCTAAGAACTTGAATTGGAAAAGGATTGGAAAAGACTTTGAATTGTTAGTATGTAGTTGGCCGAGAATGGCTTGGAGTTTTAAGCTATTTCGTATGAATTGTGGGGCGGAATTTTACACGTATTGTAAGGCGTGTAATCCCCTTTTGTTTGGTTGTTGTTTGGAGCCTTAAATGTGGCTTGTTGGTTATTGTATTCGGCCTTGAAAAAGGTGGCAAGTGAGTCGAAACAAAGGAAGTGCTGCCCGATTTTCCGTAGAATTAGAGACTAAATACTTAGTATTATTCTACGTAGAGACTAGAAGTTGATAGTCTTGTTGTGACCATTATAGGTTGACACTTCTACGTACGGCATATTCGGCTTAGCTTGTGGATATTAGCCGAAAAGGTATGTGAACTATCTCCTCTTCTAGCATGATTCCTTAGAATAAAGAAAGTAAGTTCTTGTTATACCCCGTAGTTCCAGGGTATGTATGCGAGGACGTACGTACGAGAATACGACTTTAAAAATGGAAAGGAAGAAAGATGTGATTTTTCGACGGAAAAGTTTCCGGTTTTTGTGAAGGAAAAAGGTTCGTTAATGGGAATTGGATTCCCAGATTTGGTATTCGGGCTTCTTGAATTATATTAGAATTTTGGAATTTTATTTCCGGAATTGGTCACGTGGGGCCCACGGGAGAAATTCTGATTTTGTGGGCCCGCTTTGTTATTGAGATTTTGGCCATTATGGATATTTTCGGAAGATGAATTATTTTGGACGAATAGGAGGGCGACACGTGTCACCCCCCTAGGTGGCTTGGCCGATTTGAGCAAGACAAGTGGCCTTGTCTTGCAAGATATTTTTGTGAAGACAAGTGGCTTGTGGGTCCCACCCACACTTGTCCCCAATCTCAACCACACACTTGCCTTCATCCTATCCCTTGGTTGTCCTATATATGCACCCTTAGTTGATGAAATCTTCCACACTTAGAGAATGCAAGACTTGAGAAATATTTTCCCTCTCCCTCCTTCACTTGTTGTTCGTCGAACACACCCCCCCCCTAACCAAACCTTGTCCAATAATTCCTAAACTCTTAAGTGTTCTTCCCTAGTTTATTAGGAAGACTCTTAACCAAAAGTTAGAAAAGATTTCACATCCCTTGCCTTAAAAAGCACACGTTGGCGAGAGCTCTTGGAGGAAAAATCTAGGTGTTCTTCACTTGTTTGAGTGTTCTTGAAGAGATGATGGTTAGGAGCTTCTTAGGGTGATTTGTGGTGGGTTTGTACGCAAAGATTGGAGCTAAGACTTGCTTGGATCGACATTAAGTTCTTGGATAGATTTTGGGCTATTTGAGGTAGTGAATCTTAACCTCTTTGTGATTTGGTCATTATACATATATTATAAGTATATTATGGAGTATGTAATATATGGAGTAAAGTTTGGAAGAGTTGGATCTTGTTAACTTGTTAAAAGAAAGGATTGGCCGTTTGCCATTAAAATGGTAAAACGTATCTTACTTGTGAAGAAGTAATTAACAAAGTAACTATAACTTATATTAAGAATGGAAATATAAGTTGGATGACTAATGAGTAATTGGATAAGTAAAATGGACAAAGTTGCCAAGGACCCCAACTTAAGGATCGTATTTACTTTGGACCGTATTTACTTTGGATCGTATTTACATTGGATCAGATTTACATTTCGCGGGAAGATTTTTCAATCGCGTTAGTTTGGCGTGTGATCCCTTTTACTTATTGTTGTTATGAAGGCGTGATAGTAAACCGTTCACGGCCGCGTAATCCCCTTCTTTTACTTATTGTTGTTATGGCGTGATAGTAAACCGCGTTACCGTTTGGGCGTGTAATCCCTTCTTTATGTTATTTAATTATTACGCCTTATATATATATATGGTATATATATTACGGTTATTCGCCTTGGAGAAAGATGGAAAAGTGAGTAAGCGAGGGAAGTCTTACGAATTTTCCGTAGAATTAGAGGGCTTTTATTGGTATAAGTCTTAAATGGTGAGAAAGGTTTGATAAAAGTACTATGACCATTTTAGAGTGGAGTACTACGTGTGGCGTGATCTACTTGGCTTAAGGAGTAGCGACGGGTTGAAGTACTGAGCGTTTGCTATTTGTCGATAATCGTCGCGAGGTATGTGAACCTCTTCCTATCCTTTCTAGCATGATGTTTTGTAACTATGTAGTACGGTGACGCATACGTGCTAAATGAGTTTGGTTGGTTCAAAACATAGGGTGTTATAATAGCTTTATGGGAAGTTAGTTATAACGACTCTATGTAGGTAAAAGAATGGGTTATTGATTGTAGAAGTTAAGAGACTTGATCTTGAAAGATAAGAGACTTAACTTATTTGACTTGATATGAATTTTGTTAAAGTTGTGAAACCTCATTCGTGAGTAATGAGTACTTGGCTTTTAAAGAATAATGTTTTACTGATTTCGGAAATGAGAATAAGTATCGATCAAACCATTGCAGCGTTAACAAAGGAAATGTATTGACTAATTGTTATTAAAACCGAGAAACCTCCATCCGCATAAGCTAAGATAAGACAAGATTGTATTACATTTCCTAGATCATGGTCATTGTAATAAGATTGTTATAAACAAGAATAAACGGCTCACACATAAGACTTATGTTACTCAATTGTTTTAAAAGAGATTAAGACTATAAGTTATGAAACCTTTCTAAAATAAGAGACTTGAGCATTTGAAATTAGGCAAACTTGAACGTTTGGAAAATAATGTTGTTACTTGATTTTACAAAGGAAGTGTTTTTGTTTACTTAAAAAGATAGTCACTCTATTTTTCATACTACGGATATCGTGTGACTTTTGTGAAAGAAACGGATCTTTTAAAAGGAGTTAATGTATGTAGTACTTTGGGGTTAAAACCTGGTTTTGTTGTAAATATAAGTCCATGAGTATGTTGAACTTGCTATGCTTGTGGTGATAGCCTTTGATGTGCAAGTGTTGTATTTACGTACCGCGTCTCTCGATGGAGGGCTGATTTGTTATGTATGATTCTTTATCGAGTCCCATGGATGGGCCGAGACACGTATTCCACCGATTCTTTATCGAGTCCCATGAGATGGGCCGAGACACGATTCCACCCGATTCTTTATCGAGTCCCACGACGGGCCGAGACACGTATCCCACCGATTCTTTATCGAGTCCCACGATGGGCCGAGACACGTATTCCACCTGTTTCTTTATCTAGTACCATGGGATTGGCCGAGACACGTATTACACATGATTTATACCTAGACTGCCGGCTGTGAGAAAGGAGTTCCTCGTGCATGAGGGATGACTTTGAGGGCGTGAGTCCCTGACTTGACATGACTACTTTTATGTTGTAAACTGTAGTTTGGTTATCATACATGTCTCTGTTTCATATATCGTCATGATTTCATTCTGATTTCGATTTCACATACTTGGTACCTATTGTCTTGACCTCCTTCGGGGCCGCTCATGCCGCGAGTAGAGGTACATCGGTCAGGATCCTCGCCATAGGATCACGATTCAGTGTTGAAGCCCCGCTTTCTTGAGGCTTATCTTTTGCATGTTACCACAGTCCGTAGGTTCTTGTACATTCGTGGTATGGCGGGCCCCTGTCCGTCATAGTTGTTGTCACTTCAGAGTCCGTAGTACTTGCCAGGCGAGTTTGTAAAAGGATAACCTGTTGGGTTTTTATGTATTGCATGTAAGGCAACCGCTTTGGTTGCTGCTTATTTATCATGTCTCTTGTTTCATGTTTATGTTTTTATTTCCGCTGATTTTCTCTGATGTTGTATCACGAGGGTGCACGGGGTAAGGCACGACCACGCCCCCGGTCGGTCGTGACAAAAGTGGTATCGTGAGCGCTTAGTCCTCGGAAAGTGTCTCAGACCGTGTCAGTAGTAGTCTTGATTATCGGTGTGTTGTGCACCACATCTATAATCGTGAGGCTGGACATTTAGGATTGGTTTCCATTCTTCTCATTCTGAGATCGTGCCTTAGAGTTGTGCGATAAGTTGGACCCCTCTGACGTATTTCGTTTTTACCAGTTATGCCTCCGCGCAAGGCAACCCCGCCCAGAGGGCGAGGCACCGAGGAGTCGCTAGTGGATACGTAGGGTACGAGGGCGCAGCCCGGCCAAGACTGAGAGCAGCTTCCGACGGCGAGTTTTGCGACGCCGCCAGCCCCAGCAGAGTTTAGAGCCGCAGCTGGTCGCTGAGACCACGATACTCGAGCCTCCACCCCACACCGGAGCGGAGGAGATGGGTACAAGGAGATAGCCGCCATCGCCGTGGTCGTGGCGATATGAGGATAGTCGGATGCAGCAGCCAGCCCGGTGAGTACCAGAGTTCACCCCGAGCGCATTTGAGACTACGGACTTTCTCGAGCCGCAGCCGCAGAGTTCTACGGGTCGAGGCTCGAGGATGATCCGCAGGAGTTCATCCGACAGCTGACGGATCGCGAGTGATCAAGGCATCGGAGACCGAGCCGGTGACCTTTCGGTTCGCATCGGTGCGTGATCTGCAATGATCGTTTGATTACGGGAATCGCCCGAGGAGCATGCGCTCCCAGCATTGGGACGAGTTCTCGGCGGCATTTCTTGCACATTTCTTGCCTCCGCATGGCGAGGGCACGGGCCGGCGATTTTTGACGTTGAGGCGCCGGCGCAGACGGGAGTACAATGTGGAGTTCGACTCATTGGCTCGGTATGTTCCCGCGTTAGTAGCTTGTATGGAGGACAGAGTGCACCGCTATGTCACCGGGCTCGATGATTACTTGGCAGAGGCTTGTTCGGGTGTAGCTCTTCAGCCGGGCATGGACATTGCCCGCATGCAGGCTCATGCACTTGGGTGTGAGGCACGGAGAGGTCGACGGAATGACCGGGATCAGCAGAAGAGGGCCAGAACAGCAGGGTCCTTTGGTAACTTTCGAGGCGGGCCGCCTCAGCGGCAGGTTAGTTATGCACCTCCGCCAGTACAGAGTGGTCCTCCCGCCTTCGTGACGTTGGGGTATTCGAGCTGGTCGTGGCTCTGTGGCTTCTGGTTCACAGGTATACATGGGTTCTAGCCAGTCGGGTTCATGTTTCCCTCAGTGTGCACGATGCGGCAGGCGTCATCCCGGGGAATGTCGTCTTTTTACTGGTGCTTGTTTTACCTGCGGCCATCAGGGCCATGTGACGAGAAACTGTCCTAATAGGAAGGATACAGGCAGCAGGACTCAGCCTACCGGGTCAGTGGCAGGTTCATCACCTTCTACAGCTATGCGCCCTGCAGGGCAGGCCTATGATTAGAGTGAAGCGGTAGATACAGGTATATCCTTAACCCTCTAGAGATTTGTATATGTGATAAGATGAGTATATTTTAAGTGTTATGTTCAGATAGCATTATGTTAAATTGTGATTTAGAGACATGGTTAGTAAAGGGGAAGTTGGGTACATAGAAAGTGTGAGATGGAAGTGGTAGCTTTCATGGCGTGATTTAGTAAGATTGTTCCGTATCGGGGAACAAGGGTTTGGCGCGATTACAGGTCGGGTTGAGGCATGATTGCGGGTCAACCCGTAGCCCGATTTTAGGTGGGGTCAGTTCTGGGTGGTCCCGCCAGATGGTAGGGTCACGAGGGTGCTAGGCCCAAGTTTAGATGACCATCGTATGAGTTCGTGGATATGTTCGACCGTGCGGATCGCGAGGGCCGAATGGCCTTAAAGGAATTTGAGGCTAGTAAGATGACCAAGGGTGGAAGCGGTAGTGTTGTGATACACATTTGAGGTGACTTCTCGTTGGTTTGGATTTGGGTTTCGCGCGTATGTGATATTATGGCCATGTGTGGCATATTTGGTTTCGTAAGTACAGCAGTGGAGACTATATCGACGCTTGTATGTTTGGAGACTTAGAAGGAACATTCGGGACGAATGTTTCTAAGGGGGGAAGAATGTTATACCCCGTAGTTCCAGGGTATGTATGCGAGGACGTGCGTGCGAGAATACGACTTTAAAAATGGAAAGGAAGAAAGATGTGATTTTTCACGGAAAAGTTTCCGGTTTTGTGAAGGAAAAAGGTTCGTTAATGGGAATTGGATTCCCGATTTGGTATTCGGCTTCTTGAATTATATTAGAATTTTGGAATTTTATTTCCGGAATTGGTCACGTGGGGCCCACGGGAGAAATTTACGGTGTTGTGGGGCCCGCTTTGTTTTTGAGATTTTGGCCATTATGGATATTTTAAGATGAATTATTTTGATTTAATAGGAGGCGACACGTGTCACCCCTGGTGGCTTGGCCGATTTGAGCAAGACAGTGGCGAGCAGTGGCGCCTCTTGCAAGATATTTTGTGAAGACAAGTTGGCTTGTGGGTCCCACCCACACTTGTCCCCAATCTCAACCACACACTTGCCTTCATCCTATCCCTTGGTTGTCCTATATACGCACTTAGTTGATGAAATCTTCCACACTTAGAGAATGCAAGACTTGAGAAATATTTTCCCTCTCCCTCCTTCACTTGTTGTTCGTCGAACACACCCCCCCCCTAACCAAACCTTGTCCAATAATTCCTAAACTCTTAAGTGTTCTTCCCTAGTTTATTAGGAAGACTCGTAACCAAAAGTTAGAAAAGATTTCACATCCCTTGCCTTAAAAAGACACATTGGCCGAGAGCTCTTGGAGGAAAAATCTAGGTGTTCTTCACTTGTTTGAGTTGGTTCTTGAAGAGATGATGGTTAGGAGCTTCTTAGGGTGATTTGTGGTGGGTTTGTACGCAAAGATTGGAGCTAAGACTTGCTTGGATCGACATTAAGTTCTTGGATAGATTTTGGGCTATTTGAGGTAGTGAATCTTAACCTCTTTGTGATTTGGTCATTATACATATATTATAAGTATATTATGGAGTATGTAATATATGGAGTAAAGTTTGGAAGAGTTGGATCTTGTTAACTTGTTAAAAGAAAGGATTGGCCGTTTGCCATTAAAATGGTAAAAACGTATCTTACTTGTGAAGAAGTAATTAACAAAGTAACTATAACTTATATTAAGAATGGAAATATAAGTTGGATGACTAATGAGTAATCGGATAAGTAAAATGGACAAAGTTGCCAAGGACCCCAACTTAAGGATCAGATTTACTTTGGACCGTATTTACTTTGGACCGTATTTACATTGGATCGTATTTACATTTCATTAAGGGAAGATTTTTCAATCGCGTTCCGTTTGGCGTGTGATCCCTTTACTTATTGTTGTTATGAAGGCGTGATAGTAAACCGCGTTACGGCGGTTGCGTAATCCCCTTCTTTTACTTATTGTTATGAAGGCGTGATAGTAAACCGGCGTTACCGTTTGGGCGTGTAATCCTTCTTTATGTTATTTAATTATTACGCCTTATATATATATATATATATTACGTTATTCGCCTTGGAGAAAGATGGAAAAGTGAGTAAAAGCGAGGAAGTCTTTGAATTTTCCGTAGAATTAGAGGGCTTTTATTGGTATAAGTCTTAAATGGTGAGAAAGGTTTGATAAAAGTACTATGACCATTTTAGGAGTGGAGTACTACGTGTGGCGTGATCTACTTGGCTTAAGGAGTAGCCGACGGGTTGAAGTACTTGGAGCGGTTTGCTATTTGTCGATAATCGTCGCGAGGTATGTGAACCTCTTCCTATCTTTTCTAGCATGATTGTTTTGTAACTATGGTACGTAGACGTCATACGTGCTAAATGAGTTTGGTTGGTTCAAAACATAGGTGTTATAATAGCTTTATGGGAAGTTAGTTATAACGACTCATGTAGGTAAAAGAATGGGTTATTGATTGTAGAAGTTAAGAGACTTGATCTTGAAAGATAAGAGACTTAACTTATTTGACTTGATATGAATTTTGTTAAAGTTGTGAAACCTCATTCGTGAGTAATGAGTACTTGGCTTTTAAAGAATAATGTTTTCGATTTCGAAATGAGAATAAGTATCGATCAAACCATCATAGCGTTAACAAAGGAAATGTATTGACTAATTGTTATTAAAACCAGTAGAAACCTCCATCTGCATAGAAGCTAAGATAAGACAAGATTGTATTACATTTCCTAGATCATGGTTGCTGTAATAAGATTGTTATAAACAAGAATAAACGGCTCACACATAAGACTTATGTTACTCAATTGTTTTAAAAGAGATTAAGACAAAAAGTAATGAAACCTTACAAAAATAAGAAACAAGAGCATTTGAAATTAGGCAACTTGAACGTTTGGAAAATAATGTTGTTACTTGATTTTACAAAGGGAAGTGTTTTGGTTTACTTAAAAAGATAGTCACTCTATTTTTCATACTACGGATATCGTGTGACTTTTGTGAAAGAAACGGATCTTTTAAAAGGAGTTAATGTATGTAGTACTTTGGGGTTAAAACCCGGTTTTGTTGTAAATATAAGTCCATGAGTATGTTGAACTTTTATGCTTGTGGTGATAGCCTTTGATGTGCAAGTGTTGTATTTACGTACTCTGCGTCAATGAGGCCTACTGCTGATTTGTTATGTATGATTCTTTATCGAGTCCCATGGGATGGGCCGAGACACGTATTCCACCTGATTCTTTATCGAGTCCCATGAGATGGGCCGAGACACGTATTCCACCTGATTCTTTATCGAGTCCCATGAGATGGGCCGAGACACGTATCCCACCGATTCTTTATCGAGTCCCACGAGATGGGCCGAGACACGTATTCCACCTGGTTCTTTATCGAGTCCCATGGGATGGGCCGAGACACGTATTCCACATGATTTATACCTAGACTGCCGGCAGTGAGAAAGGAGTTCCACGGGCATGAGGGATGACTTTGAGGGCGTGAGTCCCTGACTTGACATGACTACTTTTATGTTGTAAACTGTAGTTTGGTTATCATACATGTCTCCTGTTTCATATAGACTGTCATGATTTCATTTACGTGATTTCGCCACATACTTGGTACCTATCAGATCGACCTCCTTCGGGCCGCGTCATGCCGCAGTAGAGGTACATCGGTCAGGATCCTCGCCATGGATCACGATCAACAGGTGTTGGGAAGCCCCGCTTTCGAGGCTTATCTTTTGCATGTTACCACGAGTGCAGAGGTTCTTGTACATTCTGTGGTATGGCGTGGCCCCGTCCCGTCATAGTTGTTGTCACTTCTGAGGTCCGTAGTAATCGCTAGGCGAGTTTGTAAAAGGATAACCGCTTGGGTTTTTATGTATTGCATGTATGCAACTGTTTTGGTTGGCCTGTTTATTTATCATGTCTCTTGTTTCATGTTTATGTTTTTATTTCCGCTGATTTTCTCTGATGTTGTATCACGAGGGTGCCCGGGGTAAGGCACCAGTCACGGGCCCCGGTTCGGGTCGTGACAAAAGTGGTATCAGAGCAGTTAGTCCTCGGAAAGTGTCTACGCATCGTGTTCAGTAGTCTTGATTATCGTGTGTTGTGCACCACATCTATAATCGTGAGGTCATGGACATTTAGGATTGGTTTCCATTCTTCTCATTCTGAGATCGTGCCTTAGAGTTGTGCGATAAGTTGGACCCCTCTGACGTATTTCGTTTTTACCAGTTATGCCTCCGCGCAAGGCAACCCTGGCCCAGGAGGGCGAGGCAGCCGAGGGAGCTGCTAGTGGGATACAGAGGGGTACGAGGGCGCAGGCCCGGTCAGTACCTGAGACAGTGCTTCCGACGGCGAGTTTTGCGACGCCGCCAAATTTCAAAGAGAGTTTAGAGTCGCAGCAGTTGGTCTGCCGAGACCACAAGACTGAGCCTCCAGCCCCACACCGGAGCGGAGGAGACGGGTACAAGGAGATGGCGCCATCGCCGTGGTCGTAGCCGATATGGCGATAGGCCGATGCAGTTAGCCCAGCCCGAGTACCGTGAGTTCACCCCGAGCGCATGCGCTTTGAGACTACGGGACTTTCTGAGCTGCAGCCCGCCAGAGTTCTACGGGTCGAGGCCTGAGGATGATCCGCAGGAGTTCATCCGGCGCCACTGCCGATCGCGAGAGTGATCAAGGCATCGGAGACCGAGTCCGTGACCTTTCGGTTCGCATCGGCCGCGTGATACCGCAATGATCGTTTGATCTACGGAATCTGTCTGGGAGCACGCGCTCCCAGCATTTGGGACGAGTTCTCGGCGGGCATTTCTTGCACATTTCTTGCCTCCGCAGATGGCGAGGGCACGCCGGCGATTTTTGACGCTGAGGCGCATCGGCGACAGACGGAGTACAATGTGGAGTTCGACTCATCGCTCGGATGTTCCCGTTAGTAGCTTGTATGGAGGACGAGTGCACCGCTATGTCACCGGCTCGATGATTACTTGGCGAGGCTTGTTCGGTGTAGCTCTTTCACCGCATGGACATTGCCCGCACGCAGCTCATGCAC
This sequence comes from Przewalskia tangutica, assembly GCA_029844215.1. Classification (NCBI taxonomy): domain Eukaryota; kingdom Viridiplantae; phylum Streptophyta; class Magnoliopsida; order Solanales; family Solanaceae; genus Przewalskia; species Przewalskia tangutica. The sequence continues at coordinate 47,864,970 of CM056724.1, read as the reverse complement.
TGGTGCGAGGCACGAGAGGTCGACGGAATGACCGGATCAGCAAGAGGCCGTAACAGCAGGTCCTTGGTAACTTTCGAGGCGCGCCTCACGGAGGTTAGTTATGCACCTCCGCCAGTACAGAGTGGTCCTCCTCGCCTCGTGACGCTTGGGGTATTCGAGCCGGTCGTGGCTCCAGGCTTCGTTCTGTGCATACACGGGTTCTAGCCACCGGGTTCATGTTTCTCGGCACGACGCGGCAGCGCCATCCCGGAATGTCGTCTTTTTATCGGGTGCTTGTTTTACTCGCGCCATCGTGGCCATGTGACGAGAAACCGTCCTAATAGGAAGGATACAGCAGCAGGACTCACTACCGGTCGGTGGCGTGTTCATCACCTTCTATACGCATGCCCGCAGGCGTGCCTATGATTAGAGTGAAGCGGTAGATACAGTATATCCTTAACCCTCAGAGATTTGTATATGTGATAAGATGAGTATATTTTAAGTGTTATGTTCGGATAGCATTATGTTAAATTGTGATTTAGAGACATGGTTAGTAAAGGGAAGTTGGGTACATAGAAAGTGTGAGATGGAAGTGGTAGCTTTCGGCGTGATTTAGTAAGATTGTTCCGATCGGGAACAAGGGTTTGGCGCGACATGGTCGGGTTGAGGCATGGTTGCGGGTCAACCCGAGTCCGATTTTAGGTGGGGTCAGTTCTGGTGGTCCCGCCAGATGGTAGGGTCACGAGGTGCTAGGCCCAAGTTTAGATGACCATCGATGAGTTCGTGGATATGTTCGACCAGAAGCGGATCGTGAGGGCCGGGAATGGCCTTAAAGGAATTTGAGGCTAGTAAGATGACCAAGGGTGGAAGCGGTAGTGTTGTGATACACATTTGAGGTGACTTCTCGTTGGTTTGGATTTGGGTTTCGCGCGTATGTGATATTATGGCCATGTGTGGCATATTTGGTTTCGTAAGTGAAATGATGGAGACTATATCGGCGCTTGTATGTTTGGAGACTTAGAAGGAACATTCGGGACGAATGTTTCTAAGGGGGGAAGAATGTTATACCCCGTAGTTCCAGGGTATGTATGCGAGGACGTACGTACGAGAATACGACTTTAAAAATGGAAAGGAAGAAAGATGTGATTTTTCGACGGAAAAGTTTCCGGTTTTTGTGAAGGAAAAAGGTTCGTTAATGGGAATTGGATTCCCAGATTTGGTATTCGGGCTTCTTGAATTATATTAGAATTTTGGAATTTTATTTCCGGAATTGGTCACGTGGGGCCCACGGGAGAAATTTACGGTTTTGTGGGGCCCGCTTTGTTTTTGAGATTTTGGCCATTATGGATATTTTCGGAAGATGAATTATTTTGATTTAATAGGAGGGCGACACGTGTCACCCCCCTAGGTGGCTTGGCCGATTTGAGCAAGACAAGTGGCAAGACAAGTGGCCTTGTCTTGCAAGATATTTTTGTGAAGACAAGTGGCTTGTGGGTCCCACCCACACTTGTCCCCAATCTCAACCACACACTTGCCTTCATCCTATCCCTTGGTTGTCCTATATATGCACCCTTAGTTGATGAAATCTTCCACACTTAGAGAATGCAAGACTTGAGAAATATTTTCCCTCTCCCTCCTTCACTTGTTGTTCGTCGAACACACCCCCCCCCCCCTAACCAAACCTTGTCCAATAATTCCTAAACTCTTAAGTGTTCTTCCCTAGTTTATTAGGAAGACTCTTAACCAAAAGTTAGAAAAGATTTCACATCCATTGCCTTAAAAAGACACATTGGCCGAGAGCTCTTGGAGGAAAAATCTAGGTGTTCTTCACTTGTTTGAGTTGGTTCTTGAAGAGATGATGGTTAGGAGCTTCTTAGGGTGATTTGTGGTGGGTTTGTACGCAAAGATTGGAGCTAAGACTTGCTTGGATCGACATTAAGTTCTTGGATAGATTTTGGGCTATTTGAGGTAGTGAATCTTAACCTCTTTGTGATTTGGTCATTATACATATATTATAAGTATATTATGGAGTATGTAATATATGGAGTAAAGTTTGGAAGAGTTGGATCTTGTTAACTTGTTAAAAGAAAGGATTGGTCGCTTGCCATTAAAATGGTAAAACGTATCTTACTTGTGAAGAAGTAATTAACAAAGTAACTATAACTTATATTAAGAATGGAAATATAAGTTGGATGACTAATGAGTAATTGGATAAGTAAAATGGACAAAGTTGGCCAAGGACCCCAACTTAAGGACCGTATTTACTTTGGACCGTATTTACTTGGACCGTATTTACATCGAATTTGTATTTACATTTCGTTGGGAAGATTTTTCAATCGCGTTCCGTTTGGGCGTGTGATCCCCTTTTACTTATTGTTGTTATGAAGGCGTGATAGTAAACCGCGCACGGTTGCCGCGTAATCCCTTCTTTTACTTATTGTTGTTATGAAGGCGTGATAGTAAACCGCGTTACCGTTTGGGCGTGTAATCCTTCTTTATGTTATTTAATTATTACGCCTTATATATATATATGGTATATATATTACTATTCGCCTTGGAGAAAGATGGAAAAGTGAGTAAGCGAGGAAGTCTTTGCGAATTTTCCGTAGAATTAGAGGGCTTTTATTGGTATAAGTCTTAAATGGTGAGAAAGGTTTGATAAAAGTACTATGACCATTTTAGGAGTGGAGTACTACGTGTGGCGTGATCTACTTGGCTTAGGAGTAGCCGACTGTGAAGTACTTGGAGCGTTTGCTATTTGTCGATAATCGTCGCGAGGTATGTGAACCTCTTCCTATCCTTTCTAGCATGATGTTTTGTAACTATGTAGTACGGTGAGCGATACGTGCTAAATGAGTTTGGTTGGTTCAAAACATAGGGTGTTATAATAGCTTTATGGGAAGTTAGTTATAACGACTACGTAGGTAAAAGAATGGGTTATTGATTGTAGAAGTTAAGAGACTTGATCTTGAAAGATAAGAGACTTAACTTATTTGACTTGATATGAATTTTGTTAAAGTTGTGAAACCTCATTCGTGAGTAATGAGTACTTGGCTTTAAAGAATAATGTTTTACCGATTTCGAAATGAGAATAAGTATCGATCAAACCATCATAGCGTTAACAAAGGAAATGTATTGACTAATTGTTATTAAAACCAAGAGAAACCTCCATCCGCAGAAGCTAAGATAAGACAAGATTGTATTACATTTCCTAGATCATGGTCTTGTAATAAGATTGTTATAAACAAGAATAAACGGCTCACACATAAGACTTATGTTACTCAATTGTTTTAAAAGAGATTAAGACTATAAGTTATGAAACCTTTCTAAAATAAGAGACTTGAGCATTTGAAATTAGGCAAACTTGACGTTTGGAAAATAATGTTGTTACTTGATTTTACAAAGGAAGTGTTTTAGTTTACTTAAAAAGATAGTCACTCTATTTTTCATACTACGGATATCGTGTGACTTTTGTGAAAGAAAGAAACGGATCTTTTAAAAGGAGTTAATGTATGTAGTACTTTGGGGTTAAAACCGGTTTTGTTGTAAATATAAGTCCACGAGTATGTTGAACTTGCCTATGCTTGTGGTGATAGCCTTTGATGTGCAAGTGTTGTATTTACGTACCGCGTCTCTCGATGGAGTAGGCTGATTTGTTATGTATGATTCTTTATCGAGTCCTACGGGATGGGCCGAGACACGTATTCCACCGATTCTTTATCGAGTCCCAGAGATGGGCCGAGACACGTATTCCACCGATTCTTTATCGAGTCCCACGAGATGGGCCGAGACACGTATCCCACCGATTCTTTATCGAGTCCCACGAGATGGGCCGAGACACGTATTCCACTGGTTCTTTATCGAGTCCCGTGGGATGGGCCGAGACACGTATTCCACATGAGTAATACCTAGACTGCCGGCAGTGAGAAAGGAGTTCCACGCGCATGAGTGATGACTTTGAGGGCGTGAGTCCCTGACTTGACATGACTACGTTTATGTTGTAAACAGTAGTTTGGTTATCATACATGTCTCTGTTTCATATAGATCATGATTTCATTTACTGATTTCAGATTCCACATACTTGGTACTGTTAGACCGACTCCTTCGGGGCCGATTCATGCCGCAGTAGGTACATCGGCCATTGGATCCTCGCCATGAGATCACGATTCAACAGGTTGGAAGCCCCGCTTTCTTGAGGCTTATCTTTTAGTATGTTACCCCGAGTCCGTAGGTTCTTGTACATTCGGGGTATGGCGGGCCCCGTCCCGTCATAGTTGTTATCACTTCAGAAGTCCTGTAGTTGTCGGCGAGTTTGTAAAAAGGATAAGCATTTGGGTTTTTATGTATTATGTAAGGCAACCGCTTTTGGCCTGCTTTATTTATCATGTCTCTTGTTTCATGTTTATGTTTTTATTTCCGCTGATTTTCTCGATGTTGTATCACGAGGTGCCCGGTAAGGCACGATCACGCCCCGGTCGGTCGTGATTCTACTCTCGAATGATCCATTCCTTGCTTGTATTTGGATTGCCTAAAATAGAATTTGTTCTATGTACTTCGAGTGTACTTTGATGTTTAAATTGTAAGTAGTATAATCCATTTCCTTAGGAAGTTTGGATTCTTAAAAGTGAAGGTATTTTTCTTAAAGTACATAGAAACTTGAAAAGGAAGTGATTTCCAAATCTTTTGGCTAGTGCCTTATTCTAAAACCTAAAGGTCATTATAATGACTTTAGAAGTCAAAGGAGTGATTTACTTATTTGATTTAAAAGAGGAGAAATGACATGATTTAAGAGAAGTAGCTTGCGTTAAGGGTGAAGTTACTTGAGGTTTAAAAAGTAGAAGAAAACTTGTTTTCTAACTATTAAGAGACTTGAAGTATTTTTGAAAGTTAAGAACTTGATTTGTAAGTATGTGATACTTGGTTTTAATAGTATAAGTCTCTTGGTTATCAAGGAATGGATACGTCTAAAACCATAAAGGGTTATAACGGCTTTATGGGAAGTTGGTTATAACGGCTTTATGGAAGGTTTAGAAAGTTGTCTATTTTGATTAAATCGGCATAAGTTGCCTAGATTGTAAAAATTTGGAGTTACTTGATTTCAAGCTTTGAAATGAGTTTTCTGAAGTGTAGTAACTTACCTTGAAAAATAGACACGCCTTGATACTACTGTTAGTATCTTGGGGCTTTACATAGAAAGGAGTCTTTTATAAAAGAATGTATGTATGCCTTGCTAAGTACTTTGGCTTGATAAATTGAGGATTTGTCTAAGTGTGCCTTGATAAGTACTTTGACTTGTTAAATGAGAATTTATTCTATTTGTGCCCGGATAAGTACTTTGGCTTGTTAAATGAGAATTTATTCTATGTATGCCTTGATAAGTACTTTGGCTTGTTAAATGAGAATTTATTCTATTTGTGCCCGGATAAGTACTTTGGCTTGTTAAATGAGAATTTATTCTATGTATGCCTTGATAAGTACTTTGGCTTGTTAAATGAGAATTTATTCTATTTGTGCCCGGATAAGTACTTTGGCTTGTTAAATGAGAATTTATTCTACTTGTGCGGGATAAGTACTTTGGCTTGATAAATGAGAATTTATTCTATTTGTGCGGATAAGTACTTTGGTGGTTAAATGAGAATTTATTCTACTTGTGCGGATAAGTACTTTGGTTTGGTTAAATGAGAATTTATTCTACTTGTGCGGATAAGTACTTTGGCTTGATAAATGAGAATTTATTCTATTTGTGCGGATAAGTACTTTGGCTTGTTAAATGAGAATTTATTCTATTTATGCCCGGATAAGTACTTTGGCTTGTTAAATGAGAATTTATTCTATTTGTGCCCGATAAGTACTTTGGCTTGGTTAATTGAGAACTTGCCTATATGTGGCCGGTAATAGCCTTTGAGTGCAAGTATTATGTTTTATTAAGTTGCCGCGACTTCGGTTGAAGCGGTCTACCGTCTTGTTGTAAGTTACCGACGCATCGAAGATGATGTGATTCCAGGTATGCTTGCTATCAGTAGTACTGGGTTAAATTCCTGATTTTTATAGAAGAAATGGTAGTGCTTATGTCTTGTTTGATGGTCGGTCGAGATAGGGTAAGAGTATAAGTGAGGGTAAACCCCAAGATGCTATACCACCTGTACCACCTTCTCCGTAGAGTATATGTGAGCGGGTAAACCCCAAGATGCTATACCACCGCTTTACTACCTTCTCAGGTAAGAGTATAAGTGAGGTAAACCCCAAGATGCTATACCACCGTGGGACTTGTGTTCATGTATGCCTATTGGTGTTATGTTATATCCTCGGATCACGGCGGTGAGGGCGATTCCACGGCACGATTGATATTATGGGCGTGAGACCCATAGTTATATTTGAGTAGTGACTTTGGCGGCTGCGTCCCCGACTTGATATGACCGCTTATATGCTATGATCGTAGGTTGGCTATCATACATGTCTCTGCTTTGTTTAGATCGTTATGATTTCATTACGATTCTTTGTTCACATACTTGGTACATTCTTCGCATCGACCTCCTTCGGCCGCTCACGCCGCAGTTTAGGTACGCAGATTCGATGATCGGCAGTGTAGATCCTCGCCGTGGTTTTGGATAAGCTCCTTCTATTCCGAGTTTATCTTTGGTATATGTCCTTCAAGATGTGCTTTGTATAGTTTTGGGTGCGGCGGGCCTTGTCGTCATAGTTCGGGATTTAACTCCAGAGGTCCGTATTCATATGTGGGTTTGGACTCGTATGCGGTGCAGTGTCTTTTGTTTATGTATATATGGCAGCCTTGTCGGCTTTGCCCTTGCACGTACGTTTGTTTTAAAAGAAAAAAAAATGAGGTGTTATTTCAGTTCCGCAGCTTACTTGTATTGTTAAGGTAGAAGGGTGCCCAGGTAGAGCACCAGTCACGGGCCCGGGGTTCGGGTTGTGACACTTATATGATTTTACCGTGTTTCAGAATGGGCCGGGCAGTATACCTTTATGGGCAGACTTATGTGACTTTACCGCATCCCAGAATGGGCCGGGCAGTATACCTTTATGGGCAGACTTATGTGGCTTTACCGCATCCTAGAATGGGTCAGACAGTATACCTTCGTGGGAAGACTTCTTATGATTCCACCGTGTCCCGTAAATGGGTCGGGTTACGTTATCACATATGGATAATCTGAGTGAACTTCAAAATGAGACATCCCTCTATAAAGGGTCAGGTTATGTTATGCAAGATACGTAAGTTATATGTTTATGAACTTGATGATTTTTTCTAAGTATGTATGTAAGAATTTGATTATAACTCTTATTGAAAATGGGAAAAGATAATAATGTGTGATTAAGTTCATGAGTTGTAATGGCACGGTAAGATCTGGTATTTACTTTTTATACTTGCCCCTGTCATTCTTTTGTACAGTTATGATTTGTTTACTGTACCTTATTTCCGTTCCATACTCGGTACATGTTGTATTGACCCCCTTTGGGGGGCTGCGTTCATGCCGCAGGTAGGGGTAAGCAGGTTGCAATCCTCGTTCTTAGGATCACTGATCAGTTCTTGGAAAGCTTTATTTCTCTGGAGGCTTGTCTTTTGGTACAGTTTCCCTGACGTTGTAGATTTATGTACATTCAGGGATATGGCGGGGCACTGTCCCGTAATAGTGGTTATGTCAAAACTCTTAGAGGTCTGTAGTCATATCTTGTAGGTCAGTTTGTAAAGAAAAATGATGTAACTGCTTTTGGGCTATGTATGTATATATCCAGGGACGTAGCCGTATCAGCTAACCTATTGTTTATTTCTTGTTGATTTATGTTACGAGTTTTGTGTATGTTCCACTGATTATCTCTGATGTACACCTGTAAGGGTGCCCAGGTAGGGCATCAGTCGCGGGGTCGGGTCGTGACAAAGAGCACTGTTGATTTCTATAAAGAAACGTCGTCCCCATGATAGACATTAAGTGCTATCTACAGTGTGGGGAAACTTTTAGTGGCTGAGGTTAGGTTTGGGAACTTTTAATGGTTCCTAACACTTGTGAATTGTGGTATAGCAGAATACCTTATAGGAGACCACCTATTTGAGTGCGAAGACAGTCTTCCTCAAATGAATGCACTTAATAATCCAAGAAGTGTCCACGACCACAACGGACAAAACATTAAAGAAGAATAGAGTAAGGAAAGTTGTTGTGTTAGTACCGTTGACTTGGCTTACACTAAACACTGACGGTTTAAGACATCAAATTCACCGTGCCGTAAGTAAGTTCGATGGTATTCAACTATGGAAGGTTCAAAGCTACGGCTACCTATCCAGATACAACATCGGTCCGCCGAAAGATTGCTAGAAAAACACCTTGTGAGTGCGCCAAAATCTCTTTCAAGAGGGGATTGTTGGAAATTTACTAAAATTGAATTAAATTTATCCCGTTTATGACTCGGACGATTGGGGCCCCGTACGTCGGAAACATCGTTTCTACACACATACATTCGTAGTGTCAAATATCGTAAATTTTATTAGTGAAGAGATATTGGTGCATAATTAAAGTATTCGAGACATGAAATGATGGATGGTTATTGACCAAATGACAAGTATTCCACATTGGTAAATGAAGAAAGAAGTGTGCGACGTGTAAGATGAACCGAGTCGGAAAAGGTCACGGAGCTGCGAAGGGCTGCGGCGCCAACCTGTTGGAGTCGCGACACTAATTAAGCAGAGTTGCGACTCTTCGGAGGTAGAATGGTCGACGGGAAGCTGAAAGTTTCTTACTCTTGGGCTGGTTTTGGGGCATTGAATCTCTATTACTTGACACATGAATTCAGCCATTATTTGGCTGATTGTAACTTCTCAATAAGTGTCATTACATGGCTATTGAAGGTCATTAGTTGGCTAGTTGAGAGGTCATTTTCCTTACACTATATATTGAGGACTTGACTCAATTGGAAAATAACCAAACTAAGATTTTCTGATATTCTTCATCTCTAAGCTTTATTTCACACGTTCAAAGGTTCTTCTTTTGGTAAACACTTGAAAAATTGCTAATTACCGTAAAAGGATATATACGAAGCAATATTGTCTTAAGGACAGAGTGCTAACACTCGACTCAACAAATTTGTAGTTTACCTTTTTTTCTTGTTGTAGGGGTTTTGTCGGGTTCGTACACGTAGCGGAATTTGAAAATTTATGTTTCAAACCCGACATGGCGGTCAAACTGTAATATGATTATATAATGTAAAATAATACAAAGCAAGAATGTAATACTTTGAACGAAGACTTACATTTGTAGTTAGCAATCTGAAAAATTGAAGCTTTGTGTAGTCCGAGGGTGCGCACGCAAATGTCCCTCGATTTGCAAGTCAAGAACTTTGATATAATTTTCTAACTCTTGGAATGCTAAGTATTCCAGCAGAGCTTTAGAAGAGATTAGTCTATTGCTTTTGGTGTAAATAAATGGGAAGGGGAACCCCTTTATTTATAGCTCAAGTGACTAGTGGTTCCCAAATAGGCACCATTAAAACCTTATCGATCGGGCCAAGAATGGACCAATCGACGCGTTGTCCGCGACGCTAGACATGTGATCAGGCACCGCAGCCCTGATTCCATGGCGCCGCGACCCTGTTCCATTTTCTACCTTATTTCCATTTCTTTCTAATGTCTCGATCATCAACCGAACATATATATAATCTCTTCTCTAATTGCATCCTTCAATCGACAGAACATTTAACTTAGTGTTACCCTTCAGGCCTTTACATATCGACACTAATAACATTTAGGGTCTTCACGAAACTCTTAGACTGCACCGGAAGACGAACTCAATATGTAAAGTTTAGCTACATAAAATATGTGAACTGAACCTCTATGTGGGAAGATAAAATCCTTTCATTCGCGACACACTCAATCAAGCTTAGGATTTGTCAAGTGTCTATCCAAATGAATTTATCATTATACATCATCTATATTAGTTGAACAACAGGACCATATCAAAGACATGTCCATTACGTTGGCCAACGACTTAGTCGACCTAATACCATATGAGAATCTGAGTGCTCTCTCAAAGATAGATTCGAGGAATGAATCCTAATCTTGGCTCAACTACCACCTTTAATCTACTTCGTAACGTACCCAAAACAAGCCGTGTCTCAACCTATAAGGCATTTGAGCTTAGGACATTATCAAAATACATTACTCCGTAAACAGGGTGGTATCTGTCACGCCCCGAATTGACGGGCCGCGAATAGTGCCCTACCTTGGCACCCTTATACCCACACATCACATATAACCAGCGAAAGCTTAAGAAAACTCATAAGCTCATAACAAAGGGATCATGTCCCCTAAAACTGTAATATAACTCATATAATAAAAGAACAGGCAAGCCGACAAGGCTGCCACTATATACAGAATTTTTCAAAACGAGTTACAACATATACAACCCACATGTATCCAAATACATATTTACCACCCACACCTGTCTACAGACCTCTAAGAGTTTGATAATGAAATGTGACAGGACAAGGCCCCGCCGTACCCCTGAATATACATAAGTCTGTACCAAAATGACAAGCCCCGGAATAATGGAGCTATCCCAAAAGCTGAGCAAAGATCCTAAGCTCGAGGATCACCCAACACTTGCGGGCATGAACGCAGCCCCCCGTAGAAGGGGGTCAGTACAACAATGTAGTAAGTATGTAAACATAAAGTATAGTAAATAATATCATAACTGGACAAAAGATGACAGGGACAAGTATGAAAATCAACTACCAGATCCAACCGTGCCATATAAAATAAGAGCCAATTGTACCTTATAAAAATAGAGAGTCAACTGTGCCTTATAAAAATAAAGAGTCAACTGTGCCTTATAAAAATAAGAGTCATATCAAAATCATGAATGTCTGTCCATATAATCATATATTGTTATGGTTATCTATACCCGCCTCATGGAAGCATCTCCATGGGATCATATACTGTCATGAGTATCTAAAATTGCATCATGGATACATGTCCATGGAATCATATCTACTGTCATGTGTATCTATACTCGCATCACGGATACATGTCCATGGAATCATATACGTATAAACATTGTCGGCCCTCTAGTGAGGGACTCAGTGAACAAGTGCAAGGATCTGCGCACGAACATACCCGGCCCATTATGGGACTCTGTGTCATGGGTATCTATACCCACATCATGGATAGCATTTCCATGGAATCATATACGTATAAACATTCTCGGCCCATTATGGGACTCGATGAACATTGCTGGCCCATTATGGGACTCGGTGAAATGAAATAATAACACATGCATGAATAGCTATCATGAGCAACCTTGTGCAATTTAAATCATCATTTGACTCTCAATAAAATCTTTAAAATGAACTTCCATTTTCGAAAACCAAGACACTATCATATCATGTATAAATCATTAAAATGAACTTTTATTTTCAAAAACCAAGGCACTATTATATCATGTATAAATCATTAAAATGAACTTTCATTTTAGAAAACCAAGGCACTCTCATATCTTTCATTTTAGAAAAATCAAGGCACTCTCATATCATGTATCAATAAGGATTAAGATCCAATAAAACTATGTACGTCTGTCGTACACTCACTTTATATAAATCATGCCAAAAGAAGAAAGGATAGTTTCACATATCTTATCGGCTATACCAACACGATAAGTAGAATACGTCTCAAGTAGTACTTCAACCAATAATAACAATAACACGTCTATCAACTTCATGCTTACTAGTGTAGGTCATATACCAAGTAATGGTTCTCTTTTCATATAAAAATATGGGCAGCACTTCCCCTATTTATACACATATCCACAACTTCCAAACGAGGCCAATAACATCAATAACGAAGCACCAATTAAGGGCACAACCAAAAAAGCAACAAAGGGGATTTACACACCCACTTCTCATGTAAATCCAGCCTCTTAATCTCTATTAAAACAGTCCATATTCCAATAAAAACGAGGGTAGAATGTGAAGCCTTTCTACACCTTTCTATACCATTATTCCTTTAGGACATACGTTAGCAATTACCACATTTAAACATGCGTAATGGTACTGAATTTCCAGCATTATACACGCATAAAACAGCCCCTAAAACAACACGCCAATATCCAACAGTTTTAAGATAGTTTCGGCCAACAACAACAATCCAAAGCCGTTTTCATAATTCCTTATAATCCAATTCAAGTTTCAACACTTTAATATAAACCATATCAACTATCAAAAACAAGATTCCTTCATTTTAACATGCAATAAGTGAAGATAGCAACAACAATAACCAACGAAATTCAATATAATAAAACAGTCCAAAACCGGCTAACTTGCCCAAAAACGGCCACATGCACTTTTTATTCTCCATTTCACTTAACACAAGTTCATCCCTTAATTACAACATCATTTAACTTCCATTAATCTTAAAGAGGAAGAAAAACTCTTACCTTCACTTTTAGCCAAAACAGTCCCAAGTTCTCGGCACATTTGCTTCACCTTTGCACCATTTCTTCAAGTCACAACAACATGCATGTATCCTTTAAAAGCTTGTAACCATCTTAATTTCTTGTTTCTCTTCCAAAAAGTTCATTTCCAAGCTTAGGGTTTCAAAGAAGTTTCTTGGCCAAAACTGTGACCCACTGTTTTGGAGAGTTAACTTTGCATAGAACTCAGTTAAGGAGCATAATCTTGGAAAAGAAACTAATTTGTTCTTCACTTGGCTAAGGGAATTTCGAAACTTGATGGAGAAGGAAGAGAGAAATGAGTTTGAAGGAGAAGATATAATGGACATAAAGTCTTGCCAAGTCTAGATATAATTGGAGTTTGCACACAAGTGGAGGGGGGACCCATGAACCCCACTTGTCCACTTGTCTTTCTCATCACAAAAATTATCCCACACTTAGTTTTACACCCCGTAGTTCCAGGACATGTATATAAGGACCTATGTGAGAAAATACGACTTTAAGCTTGAAACGAAAGAAAGATTACTTTTTCCTACGGAAAATATTCCGAACCTGGTGAAGGAAAAAGTTTTAATAATTGGAATTTGGTTCTCAAATTTGGTATTTGAGACTTATGGAATTTATTAAAATTATGGAGAGATAAAATATTTTGGACCCATGTGAGGGTGACACGTGTCACCTCCCACATGACCCATGTCATGAATGGCATGCTGGCCAAGTGCAGTTGACTCAAGATATTTGTCCATCTCAATCTTGGCTACACATTTGTTTTAATCTTAACCCTTGGTTTCATTATATATCCATCTACTAGTAGCAGGACTTTAACACTTAGAAAAATTTCAAGAAAACTTTGTGCATTCTTAGGAGGCTCTCGGCCAAGCTCCATGAAGAACAAGAAAATTCTTCAAATGTTTTTGATAAATCCCCATATTCAAACCAAGGATACCTAGTGGTATACTAAGCATAAACAACCTCTTAAATTTCGGAAATACTACGTTAATCCGTTAGTCGCACCTTGAAACCCTAAGGTGTTCTTTATATTTTGAGTTGGAACTTGAAGAGAAGTTGGTTATGAACTTCTAAGGGTTGCTTGGAGTGGATTGGAACGTAAATAAAAGGAGCTAAAGTTGCTAAGGATCGACTTTTAATCTCGGGTTATATTTGGGCTTAGTGAGGTAATGATCCTTGTTGTCACGACCCGACCTCGGGCCCGCGACTGGTGCCTTACCCCGGGCACCCTAGTGATACAACATCAGATAAAATCAGCGGAAACAAAAACTTAAACAGGAAATAAGATACAAGATAAGAAAACAGGTTAACCAAAACGGTCACCTTCATGTATATACAATATAACCGAACAGTTACAATCCTTTACAAACCCCGCCACAACAAGATTACATGACCTCTAAGAATGTAATAACAACTACGACGACAGTGGCCCCGCCATACCCACGAATGTACAAGTACCTATAGTGACAGGACTATACTAAAAGATAAGCCTCGAGAAACGGAGCTTCCCAAACGCCGAATGCGATCCTATGAGCGAGGATCAACAATCGGTGTACTCTACCGCGGCAGATGAACGCAACCCCGGCGAGGTCGATAACAGTACCAAGTATGTGAAACTAAAAATCAGTAATGAAATCACATTTCATCATTTTATAAAACCATTTCGCAATAAGTAAACAATTAGGTTGGCGGTGGACGATATCCCCAAAATGATCACTCACACATAACTATGGGTCTCACGCCCATAATATCAATCATGCCCGTGGAACTCATTCCTCACTGTCGGCAGTACATGATGTAAAACCACACCCATATGTGAACCTGAACACTAGATCTGCTGCGGCTATCAAACCGATCGCCATGTAGAATAGCCAACTACGGTCAGAAGGCTAGTCATATCCCTTCACGCAAGGTACGGAAGCCAACTACTACCAAAAGCTAGCCACGAATCGCCGAGCAAGTATCTTAAGCTAACGCATAATAGCCTACCGTCTCACGAGATACGGCGCGGCAAGTATCTTAAGCTATCTACGAGCCGCCGATACACGAAATGACCAGACAAGTATCTAAAGTGTGCTCGAACCACATGTACAATTCAAGCCCGTGATCGCTCACCGCGCAAGCTTCATGGATTAGCGGTCCATGGACAAATAACATAATCCTCACAATGACCGCATGCCCCGGCATCTTACCTCGGTATAAGCATGGCCATAAAACCATCCTACTGGACGCATACCCGTGGACCATCCATCGTGTCAGTATGTCCAAAGGAAATAACAAGATAATACTCAAAGTGGACGCATACTCGTGGACCATCCAACGTGTCAGTATGTCCAAAAGAAATAACCAGATAATACTCAAAGTGGACGATACCGTGGACCATCCAACGTGTCGGTATGTCCAAGCAATCAATCGATAGCCGCCCTCCCGAGAGACACCAGAGTACGTAAACAAAACACTTGCACATCAAAGGCTATCACAACAAGCATAGGTAAGTTCAACGTACTTTCATTTTATGTCAACAATCCGGGTTTCAACCCCAAAATACTACATACTTTCATTCTTTCAAAAAGACCTCTTTTTACGTAAAAGCCACACGATACTAATACTCGTAGTATCAAAAACACGTTTTCTTTTCAAACCAAATTACTTCACCTTCAGAAAATCTTTACAAGACTTTTAAAATCAAGTACTCTATACTTTTTTAAACCAAGTGCTTTTCTTTAAAAACAACATCAAGTATACTCTTTAAAACCCAAATAACTTACTCTTTTCAAAACAAGTAACCTATACTTAAATCAAGTTACTTCTCCTTTTCCGAAATCAAGTTGTTTAGCTTTCAAAATCAAATCTTTCTTTTATCTTCATAAAGTCGTTATAACTAACTTCCCATAAAGCTATTATAACACTTTATGTTTTAAACAAACAAAATTCATTTCACACACGTACGTCTACCGTACTATATAGTTCACAACAATCATGCTCAAGAGTATAGGAAGAATCACATACCTTTTAGCTTAAACCACAAGCCAAGTCAAGTATGCCGCGTAGAAGATCCACCTATAATAATCACAATATATCTATCAATCTCTAGTTCCCTTCAGTAGCATATTCAAGTAAGCAGTTCCTTATTCTACGGAAAATTCGAAGACCTCCCCGCAAACACATAAATAACCTCCCTAACAAGGCCCGCTACCAAGCCAACAACTCAGGGATTACACGCCTAACCTGACGTGTTCAATTGCCTCACAATAATACTACACAAGTTCATCAGAATACGGTCCAATGTAAATACTGATTCAATCCTTTATAATAATCTTTCCAATATATCTTATACTCAATTCTAAACTACTACAATATGTAATATCCAATTACTGATAGTGGGGGACATAGATCATTACCTCGATAAGCCCAAAATTATCCAAGATATAAGTCGATCACGAGCAACGTTTAGCTCCAAATCCTTACGCCCAACCCGCTCCAAGCAACCCTTAGAAGTTTCTAAACAACTTCTCTAAACACTTCAACCAAGCTAGGAAGACTTTTCTGTGGTTTCATTTCATGACTATTTGAATAAAGTAGTATTCCGGCTCCTAGTATTGAAATAACTTTGGAATACAACTAGGATACTAGGCTAAGGTATTTGGGATTTATACTACAATACTCAAAGTATTTTCTACTAAAGAGGGGAGGGGACGAAATCAACTACAGGGAGGAAACATATTTTGCTTGGAAAGCTTGTGTGGATGAAATGAAGTCTTGCACTTGGGTATTTATAGAGAATTCAAGGGCCAAGATTAATGCAAGTGTGTGGTGAGATTGGGGTACAAGTGTGGTGCCACAAGCCACTTGTCTAAGCAAGACAAGTGGCTAGCCACATGGCAACAAATATCGGCCACAAGCCAAGTGTCAAGCCATTTCGGCCAAGGCCACCTAAGGGGGTGACACGTGTCGCCTCCCTACTCGTCCAAAATATTTCGTCTTCCGAAAATATCCAAAATATCGAAAATCTCAAAAACAAAGTGGGCCCCACAAAATCAGAATTTCTCCTGGCCCCACGTGACCATTTCCGAAAATAAAATCTCATAATTCTAATATAATCCAAGAAGCCCAAATACTAAATCTGGGAATCCAATTCCCATCAACGAACCTTTTTCCTTCACAAAACCCGGAAACTTTTCCGTCGAAAAATCACATCTTTCTTTCTTTCCAAAATTTCTGTCGTATTCTCGTACGTACATCCTCACATACATACCCTGGAACTACGGGGTATAACAATTGTATTCTTAATGTAATTGAAGATTACATGTTATAGTAGTTGATAAATGAGCTTGTGATATAAGGAATAAAGATTTATAAGTGTTGGGGAATTTGGAGGGTGAATACCGAAATATGGCATGCTAGCCATTGAAGTTGTTAATCAATTTGGTTGTTAGTTATAATCGTCACATGTTATACAAAAAAGGGAATTTAGTTGTTATAATTGTTATGACGTATTAACATGTTGGAGTAACGACTTGGATATTGAAAAAGGACTATATGTTGTATTGTTGTTTGGTTGGTTGTGCCTTAAATGTGGTGTATTGATTATTGATTTCGGGCCTTGAAAAAGGTGGAAAAGTACGTAGAAACAGGGGAAGTTCTATCCAATTTTTCATAGAATAAGAGACCTTATACTTAGTATTATTCTACCTTAGAAATCTAGAAGTTGATAGACGCATTATGGTCATTATAGGCTGACATTCTATGTGCGGCGTATTCAACTTAGCGGGTGGATTAAGCCGAAGAGGTATGTGGAACTTTCCCTTATCTTCTTGAGCATGAATCTTATAAATGTATAGTACGGTTGACGTACATGTCTTAAATGAATTCGGTTTCATTTTGGTACCATTAATTTGATTTAAAAGGGTACAAGTTTAGTTGAGTTGGAAAGTTAAACTCACTTGGTTTTTAAAGGATGAAAATGCCTTAGTTTTTCTAAAAACATAAAGTGTTATAATGGCTTTATGGAAAGTTATTTATAACGACTTTATGGGAGGTTAAAAGAGTGGTTTACTTGAATGATTTAAAAGAGAATAAATTATTTGATTTTGAAAGTATACGATACTTGATTTAAAGAGTATAAGTAACTTGATTTAAAGGTATAGGTTACTTGAGTTTGGAAAGTAGAAGTTACTTGGTTTCAAAGCCTTGAAATGAATTTCTAAAGGTGTAGTAACTTGATTTGAAAAATAGACATGCCTTAATACTACGGGTGTTTGGCTTTTATATAAAAAGGGTTCTTTTTAAAAGGAATAGAAATACTAGTACTTTGGGGTTAAATTCCAGGATTTTACATGATAGTTCCTTAAGTTTAATTAATGAGAGTTAAATATTGCTAACTTGCATATGTTGTTCATGATGGCCGTTAGTGCTAGTGTTATATTATTTATTACGGGGTCAATCCCCGGGTCATGTTGCATTTTGCATTTTCGTGGATTTTCTCCCCACGATGCGAGTATTGCGTATATGCTCATTGCGGGCCCACAGGGTCCATGTGGGTGAAATAGTCCTATACGGGTGAAATAGTCTCATGCGAGGCAAATTACCTCATGCGGGTCCACAAGACCTATGCGGGTGAAACAGTCTCAGGAGTAGGATTGCATAATAATACTACGACATAAGCTTCCTATTTTTAAACAGTAAGGTTTACTCTTATTTACTCTCATTATTAGTAAGGCACAGTGTACTGTTAATTTGGTTATCATACATGTCTTCAGCTTTATTTTAGACTATATGATTTCATTACAGTACTTTCAGTTTCATATACTTGGTACATGTTTTGTACTGACCCCCTTTCCTTGGGGGGATGCATTCATGCCGCAGGTAGAGGTAAACAGGTTGCTGATCCTTACTCTTAGGATCACTGTTCAGCTTTTGGGAAGCTCCATTACTCCGGAGGCTTACCTTTTGGTACGGATCCCTGTTGTTGTAGATTTATGTACATCTGTGGTACGGTATGGGGCCTGTCCCGTCATAGATAGGGTCCAAACTCTTAGAGGTCTGTAGTCATGTTTTGTGGGTTGGACTTGTAAAAGATGTATCCCTTTGTTATGTATATATTCCGGAAGGTGGCCTTATCGTCTAGCATGATTCTTATTTCACATTACTGCATGTCTATGAGCTTTATTTATATTCCGCTGGTTATCTCTGATATATACCTGTAAGGGTGCCCAGGTAGGGCACCAGTCGCGGACCCGGGGTCGGGTCGTGACAAAAGTGGTATCAAAGCAGTTAGTCCTAGGAAAGTGTCTACAGAACGTGTCTAGTAGAGTCTTGCTTATCGGTTTGTTGCGCACCACACCTATAATCAGGAGGCTACAGGATATTTAGGATTGGTTTCCATTCTTCTCATTCTGAGATCGTGCAGTAGAGCTGTGTTATTAGGTTGATCTCTCTCTGACATAATCTTGTGTATCAGTTATGCCTCCACGGAAGGCAACAAAGCAGCTGAAGGAAAGGCAGCAGAGAGGCCCGGTAGGACGCAGAGAGTCACTAGGGCCCAGGCCCAGACTATGCTTGAGGTTGTGGCCCAGACGGCGAGTTCGGTTATGCCGATAGTACAATAGGGGCTTAGAGAAGCTCCAGCTCCAGAGGTTCAGATACCTGAGCCTCCAGTTCCTCAGCCAGGGGCAGATGATAGAGACTACAGAGATACGATTCTACATCGTCAGATAGTGGTGGCAACACGCATGCGAGCCCGTGCGAACCCTAGAGTAGACAGTTTGAGGGATTTCATGCTCAGTAGGTGGAAGACAAACATAGAGGGAGTCAGCCAGGTATGGATATTACCAGGATCCAGGCATACGCGCAGAGAGTGGAAGACAAACATGGAGGGAGTCAGCCAGATGAGGCAAAGATAAGAGGCCAGTGACGATTGTGGTTTTGGTAACTTTCGAGGCAAACAAATTTCAAGAAGAAGCTAGGTCTGTGTCTCAGCCAGCACAGAGTACTCCTCTCCAGTCTTCTGGCAGAAAGTTTGATCAGCCGAGTTATTCGGGAGCAGGTCAAGGCTCCAGGGCTTCGGGTTTCCAGGGGAACAAGTACCCTAGCCATATGAGGCCACCTTTACCTCGGTGTGGTCGATGCGGTAGATCCCATCCTGGAGAGTGTCGTATTTCTTCGAGAGCCTGTTTCTCTTGCGGCCAACAGGGCCATTTAAAGAGGGATTGTCCGACCAGAGGCGGCACGGGTATTATGACTCAGCCTACAGGGTCAGTTTCCGGGTAATCATCTTTTGTGGTCATGCGCCCCGGAGGGCAGGGTGTTTACGGGCCAGCAGGCCGCGGTAGAGGTCGTGGCAGAGGTCCTAGTTCTAGCGGTCCTCCGAACTGCATCTATGCCTTAGCCAGTCGACAGGATCAGGAGACTTCGCCGGAAGTCGTCACATGTATACTATTGATTTCGTGTTGTGACGTTTATGCTTTGATAGATCTGGGTTCTACCTTGTACTATATATCTCATCTTATTGCTTGTAGAATATATATAGAACCGGTGTCGATAGAACCTTTTGAGGTAGCTATGCCAGTGGGTGATTCGGTGGTAGCTGAGCGGGTATATAAGAATTGCCCGGTGATTATACACAGTCGTCAGACCCTAGCAGACTTGATAGAGCTGGATATGATAGATTTTGATGTCATTATGGGTATGGACTGGTGTTGGCTTCTTGTTATGCTAATGTTGACTGTAAGACAAATTGGTTCGATTCCAGTTTCCCGATGAGCCGGTTATTGAGTGGAAAGGGGATACTGCATCGCCGAGGGATAGGTTTATTTCTTACCTCAAGGCTAGAAAGATGGTTCAGAAAGGGTATATTTATCATCTTATTCGGGTGTTCGATACAGAGGCTGAGGTTCTATTTCTTCAGTCAGTTCCGGTGGTTAGAGAATTTCCGGATGTTTTTCCAGTCAGGTATTCCTCCAGAGTGGGAGATAGAGTTTTGTATTGATGTTCTGCCAGATAATCGACCTATATCTATTCCTCCGTATAGAATGGCACCTACTGAGTTGAAAGAGTTGAAGGACCAGCTGAAAGACTTGTTGGAGAAATGCTTTATTAAGCCTAGTATTTCACCTTGGGGAACACCGGTATTATTTGTGAAGAAGAAGGATGGGAAGCTGCGTATGTGTATTGACTACAGGCAGCTGAACAAGGTAACCATCAAGAATAATTCTCCCGGGATTGATGATTTATTTGATCGAGGTAGGCGCGAAGTGTTTTTCCAAGATAGATCTGCGATCCGGGTATCATCAGGTACGAGTTAGAGAGGCAGATATCCCGAAGACTGCATTCAGGACCCGGTACGGGCATTATGAGTTCAGGGTGATGTCGTTCGGATTGACTAATGCTCCAGCGGTATTTATGGATTTGATGAACCGGGTGTTCAATCCATTTGTGGATACGTTTGTTATATTATTCATTGATGACATCCTGGTTTACTCTCACACGGAGCAGGAGCATGCGGATCATTTGAGGACGGTACTTAGAGTCCTCCAGAGCCGACAGTTGTATGCCAAGTTCTCTAAGTGTGAGTTCTGGTTGGCCTCAGTGGCATTCTTGGGGCACATTATCGGGGCCGATGGTACTCGGGTTGATACGGCGAAGATCGAGGCGGTGAAACTTGGCCTAGACCTACTACACCGAATGAGGTGCGTAGCTTTTTAGGGATTGCGGGTTATTACCGGAGATTTGTGGAAAAGTTCGCTTCGATCTCAGCGTCTTTGACTAGGGTGACTCAGAAAGCGGCTAAGTTCCAGTGGACGGATGCTTGTGATAAGGGCTTCCAGTTATTAAAGGATAAGTTGACGACAACTCCAGTTCTTACACTTCCCGAGGGATTATAGGGTTATGTGGTTTTTGTGATGCTTCGGGTGTCGGACTTGGTTGCGTGTTGATGCAGCATGGTAAGGTTATAGCTTACGCTTCCCGACAGCTCAAGAAGCATGGGAGGAACTACCCTACTCATGATTTGGAGTTAGCGGCAGTGATACATGCTTTGAAGATTTGGAGGCATTACTTATATGGGGTTCATATGGATATTTATACAGACCACAAGAGCCTCCAGTATATCTTCAGGCAGAGGGAGCTGAACTTGCGGCAGAGACGGTGGTTAGAGTTGCTGAAGGATTATGATGTTGATATCCTATACCACCCGGGGAAAGCCAACGTGGTTGCAGATGCTCTTAGTCGTAGATCTATGTGTAGTCTGTCAAACGTACAACCAAATATAAGGGACATGGTTCGTGAGATTCATCAGTTAGCGAGCCTTGGGGTTCGGTTGGTTGATTCCGATGATAGTAGAGTTCGGGTTCGAGAGGTGTCTTCCATCGTTGAGGAGGTGAAGAGGCGATAATATGAGGATCCGGTTCTGGTATGGTATCGAGATATGGCTCTTCGATAAAAGAAGAGTTCATTCGAGGTAGCACCTGATGGGGTGCTAAGGTACGAGGATAGATTGTGTGTACTCGATGTTGCAGGACTTCGTCAGTAGGTTCTAGGGGAGGCACATATTGCTCGTTATTCGGTTCATCCGGGGTCGACTAAGATGTACCATGACCTCAGATGTGTGTATTGGTGGGATGGCCTGAAGAGGGATGTAACAGAGTTTGTTGCTCAGTGTCCGAATTATCAGCAGGTCAAGGTTGAGCACCAGAAACCTGATGGGTTATTACAGACGATTGAGATTCCGACGTGGAAGTGGGAGGTGATCAACATGGATTTTGTTATAGGGTTACCTCATACTCAGAGGAAGTGTGATTCCATCTGGGTTATAGTAGACAGGCTGACGAAATCAACCTATTTTTGTACAGTCAGGACTACTTATTCGGCTGAGGATTATACTAGATTGTATATCCGGGAGGTTGTGAGACTGCACGGATTTCCTACATCTATTATATCAGACAGATGGGCTCAGTTTACGGCTAACTTCTGGAGGTCTTTCCAGAAGGGGTTAGGAACACAGGTGAGTCTCAGTACTGCATTTCACTCTCATACCAATGGACAGGCATAACGTACTATCCAGACACTTGAGGATATGCTGAGGGCATGTATTATTTATTTTAGGGGTAGCTGGGAGGATCATTTGCCTCTTGTTGAGTTTGCATATAATAACAACTACCATTCCAGTATTCAGATAGCGCCTTATGAGGACTTATATGGAAGGAAGTGTAGGTCACCGATCGGTTAGTTCGATGTTGGCGAGGTTCAGTTAGTTGGCCTAGACTTGATTCAGCAGGTTGTGGATAAGGTAAAGCTTATCCAGGAGAGGTTATTAGCAGCTCAGAGTCGACAGAAGTCGTATGTAGATAATCGACATCGACACTTGGAGTTTCAGCTTGACGATTGGGTGTTCTTGAAGGTATCACCCATGAAGGGTGTGATGATGTTCGGAAATAAGGTAAAACTTAGCCCGAGGTACATTGGGCCATACCAGATTGTTCGTAGAGTAGGCAAGGTTGCCTATGAGTTAGATCTGCCATCCGATCTAGAGGCAGTGCATCTGGTCTTCCATGTTTCTATGTTACGGAAGTGTATCGGAGATCCATCTAGAGTTTTCTCAGTTAGTGATGTCCAGGTGACAGAGGGGTTATCATATGAGGAGAGTCCTGTAGCGATACTTGATTGCCAGGTCAGACGATTACGGACTAAGGACGTGGCTTCCGTCAAGGTCTTGTGGCAGAATGATAATAGAGATGAGATGACTTGGGAAGCAGAGGAGGACATGATGAAGAAGTATCCTCACTTGTTCCATACACCTACAGGTAATTCATTCTCCCTACTTGTCGATTTTGATTGACGTATATGCATAAGTTTTATATTGTGGTCATGTGTGACATATTTGATTGT
Organism: Przewalskia tangutica; assembly: GCA_029844215.1. NCBI lineage: Eukaryota > Viridiplantae > Streptophyta > Magnoliopsida > Solanales > Solanaceae > Przewalskia > Przewalskia tangutica. Next base: position 47,841,649 of record CM056724.1, on the reverse strand, counting down.
GTTGGGTATAGTTAAAGGGGACTATGCCGACATCGGTTTAAGATTGAACTTAGTAAGAACATTCGGGCGAATGTTTCTAAGGAAGGAAGAATATTACACCACGTAGTTCCAGGACATGTATATAAGGACCTACGTGAGAAAATACGACTTTAAGTTTGAAACGAAAGAAAGATTAATTTTTCCTACGAAAAATATTCCGAACCTGGTGAAGGAAAAAGTATTAATAATTGGAATTTGGTTCTCAAATTTGGTATTTGAGACTTATGGAATTTATTAAAATTATGGAGAGATAAAATATTTTGGACCCATATGAGGGTGACACGTGTTGTCACGACCCATTCCGGGGCCCGTAACTGGTGCCTTACCGGGGCACCCAAGTAGTCATACATCAGAGTAATCAGCGGAAATATAAAACAGGACATGAAACAGTTTATAAAATAAGACATACGCTTTATGTGAACAAACGCGCTTTCGCATATATATATATAAACAAGGTTTAGCGATTACATCCGACATCGCACAACATGACTACAAACCTCTAAGGAAATATACAACTATGGCGGACAGGCCCCGCCATACCTCGACTATACAAAACTATCTACAACAGTGGAGATCATACCAAAGAGTAGAGCCTCCCAAGAGATGGAGCTCCCGACACCAACGTAGAGATCCTAAGGATGCGGATCTAGCACTGCCGCCCTTACCGCGGCATGAACGCAGCCCCAAGGAGGTCGATAACAGTACTAAGTATGTGAAATCAGAAAGTGCTTAAATGAAATCATAACACTTTTTAAAACCGTTTACAAATATGTATGAAGCAATCAAGGAACCGCATATAGTGCCACATCACAAACAAGAGCAACAATAGGTAAACTGTAATAGGTCTTTTCTAGGCCGCGAATGATTCAAGCAGGCCACTCGCGCGTATATCACTCGCAAGCCTAACTCGACTCCGAGTCCGCATAGGCCACTCACACGGGCCCGCATGAGGTATAACCCCGCATCGAGGGGTAGCTACTCCGGCATCGCCCCGACTCGCTGTCCGCATGGCCACATAGACCGCATGAGGCATAACCCCGCATACTAACTCGAACTCTCGTAGCCCGCAAGATAGGCCCTCGGACCCGCATGAGGTATTCTCGAATCATGGTCCTGCATCACCGAGTCTACCCCGCGACGGAGGCGCCTAACCCCAGATCATCTCAAGAGGTGAGTGATAGTACTCTAACATAACAGCTTATCTTTAAACAACATAAGCACAACAAGGATACTCTCTTATACAAACGTTACAAGATACTAACACACATAGCATCATATCATGTCTACTTATCAAACCATCTTATTATTCTTTTCACAATTCAACATAAGTCTGTTATAAACACATAGACAAACTTGTTTCTTTTATCAATCTTAAGTGGTTATACTTAACTTCCCATAAAGCTAGTATAACTCTTAAGCTTCTGTTTTAAAAACCAGTTAGTTCTCTTCTGTTAAAAATGATTCAGTATTCTTATGAAACGCTTTCAGATCTTTATTATTCAAAGCTTAATCCACAGGCATTGCCGTAAGTGTTATTCAGGCTTAAGCCGTGAGGCATTGCCGTAAGTGTTATTCAGGCTTAAGTCAAAGACATTGCCGTAGTTATTATTCAGTTAACACATGTACGTCTACCGTACTATATATATTGTAAAATATCATGCTTTAGGAAGAATCACATACCTTCTCAAATAAAACCACCGCCAAGTTGAATATGTCGCGTAGAGAATCACCTATAATAGTCGACACGCCTATCAAAGTCTAGACTACTCAAGGTCATTCTAAACAGAGGGTTCACAATTCTACGGAAAGTCGGGCAAAGACAACCCTACCCGTGAGCTATATGAGTTCATCAGGAAAACAGTCTATGTGAGTATTCAATTATTCTTCTTTAAACCCTTCTACCGTGATAACAGCTCAATTCTATTCAGAATATTCTTCCAAGTATTTAATACTTATTCTTATACTTCTACAAAGATGCATTCTCTAATACAAAAGAGGTTAGGATTATTTACCTCGGTAAGCCCAATAATATCCTAGATAAAGTCGCCGAGCAAGGTTTAGCTCTAAGTTATACGCCCAGAGTCTAAGAAACCTTAGAAGTTCTTCACAACTTCTACTAAGGACTAAGGGATTTGGGCTAGAGTATTTTGGGCATTATAACAATACTAAGGCAACTTTTCTACCAAGTGGGGTAGGTTTTGGCTAGGCTAGGGGAGGAAGCCTCGCCAACTACTCAAAGGGTGAGGTGTTTGACGAAATGGCTCAAGGAGAGGAGAGGATTTTAGACTTGGAAGATAACTTTGTGGATGAAGAATTCTTCATCTAAAGGGGGTATTTATAGCTCAAGCCTTGCCAACCAATGGCCAAGATGAAGACAAGTGCAAGGCAAGTGTAGGGAGGATTAACTATACACAAATATCCTACCAACTCCTTGATTTGTGCAAGGCACAAAACGCCAAACCTTCTCCAATTTCGTCCAATGGACGATTCAAGTCCATCAATGGGAGGGTGCCAAGTGTCGCCCTCCCGTTGGTCCAAAATGTTTCGTCTCTCGGAAAAATCCGCAAAAATTAGTAATGGCATAGCCGGAATTTTCCCTACGAAAGCTGTGGAAACGTTTCGTCGGAAAACGATTCTTTAAGCGAGTTGTGCACAATTTCGAACTTGGCCTAATCTTTAAGGCTAAACTTTTGTACGTATTCCCTTACGTACATACTCTGGAAATACGGGGTATAACATTCTCCCCTCCTTAGAAACATTCGTCCCGAATGTTCCTTCCCAAGACAGTTAACGATAAGATTCTTCATAACTAAAACAGTTGCAAATGCCACACACGGCCACAGAACAACACTTAGGCAGAAACGATAACGAAAATTTACAAGTAGGAAAGTGAATTACCTGGAGGTGTGGGGAATAGGTGAGGATACTTCTGCCTCATGTCCTCCTCGGCTTCCCACGTCATCTCCTCCCTGAGCTCGTTCCGCCACAAGACTTTGACGGAAGCCACGTCCTTGGTCCGCAGACGCCTAACCTGACGATCGACTATCGCTATGGGAATCTCCTCATACGATAACCCCTCGGTCACACCGACATCGCCAATCGGTGTACCTAGATGGATCCCCGATACATCTCCTCAAAGATAGATACGTGAAAACCGGATGCACCGCCCCGATCGGACGGCAGATCCAACTCATAGCAACCTTGCCTACCTCGCGACAATCAAACGCCCAATGTACCTGGGTGAGTTTCCTTCTTCCCGAATCTCATCACACCCTTCACGGGTGACACCTTTAGAAAACCCAATCATGAACCTCGAACTCAAGATGCCGACGATGATGATCCGCGATACGACTGCCGACTCGAGTTGTCAATAGCCGCCTCGGATAAGCTTCACCTTATCCATCGCTCGTTGTACCAACCGTCCCACTAGCCGCACTCTCGCCCACATCGAACCAACCTATAGGCGACCGCACTTCCTCCCATACAAGGCCTCATAAGGCGCCATCCGAATACCGGAGTGGTAGCTATTATTATACGCGAACTCAACTAGAGGCAAATGATCCTCCCAACTACCATCGGTCAATAACACAGCTCGCAAAGATATCCTCGAGTGCGGATAGTGCGCTCGCCGCCGTCTGGTCTGCTCTGTGGATGAAATGCGATGTGCTCACTGCCCCTAAACCCCTCGAAGGACCTCCAGTTAGCCGTAACCGGGCTCCCTATCTCGATATGATCAAGTAGGGACTCCATGCACCGACGATCTCTGATGTAAAGTCCGCATAATCCTCACCAAAAGTCGCCCCGACGGAAGAAAGTGGCTGATTTCACACCGCCGACGATAACCCATATAGAATCATGTCTCCTCCGAGTGCGAGGTAATCCCGGATGAAGTCCATGTTGATTACCTCCCACTTCCGTGTCGGATCTCAATCGTCAGAATAAACCACCGTGCCTCGGGTGCTCTACCTTCACCGCCGACAACACGCATCGAGCTACGAACTCGCAACGCCCCTCTTCAAGCCATCCCACCAATACACGGATCGGCGTCGTGGTACATCTTGGTCGACCGGATGGATAGAGTAACGCTGCATGTGCTTCCCAAGAACTGCCGCCAAGTCCTCAAACATCCGAACACACAATCTGCCCTCAAACCTTAGCACCACATACAAATAGTGCCTCCAGATCTTCAAAGCGTAAATCACAGCCGCCAACTCCAAATCATGGGTAGTTCCTCGTGTTTCTTCACCGGGATGCATATGCTATAACCCCGCCATGCCGCATCAAAACACATCCCAACCCGATGCTCGACGATCACAATACACGACATAACCATCCGACCTCCGGAAGAGTAAGAACGGGCCGTCGCAGTCTCTTTTCAAAGAATCGAAACCCCGCCACAAGCATCACCCATCAAACTTGGCCGCTTTCGAGTCACCTAGTCAATGGTGCGTAGATAGAAGCAAACTTCTACGAACCGCCGATAATATCCTCGCAAGGCCCGTAAAATCGCGAACCTCTCGCTTGAGTAAGAGTCTAGGCCAAGTCCTCGATCGCCGATCTTGCCGTATCCACTCGAATGCCATCACCCCATAATATGCCCAAGAAACGCCATCAAGTCAACCAAAACTCACATTTGGAAAACTTGGCGCATAAATCGCCGGTCTCGAGAATCACAAGACAGCCTCAAGTTCCGCATGCTCCCGCTCGAGCGAATAAACCAAGATATCATCAATGAACACTATCACAAACGTGTCCAAAAATGGTTTGAACACTCGTTCATCAAATCCATGAATACCACGAGCATTGTCAACCCAAAAGACATGACCAACTCATAATGCCCGCATCGGTCCGAATGCGATCCTAGTGACATCCACCTCTCGACTCGCACTGATGATAGCCCGATCGCAGATCAATCTTGAGAAACATCTCGCACTCGCAACCGGTCGAACAAATCATCAATCCCGGAAGGGGGTATCTCGTTCTTAATGGTCACCTTGTTCACCGCTCAGATCAACACACATGCGCAGCCCCGCCCTTCTTCTTCACGAACAATACCGCGCTTCCACGGAGAAACACTAGTTCGATGAAGCCTTTCTCCAAAGAAATCCTCACCGTCCTTCAACTCTCTCAACTCGCAGGTGCCATTCGTATGGCGGAATGGAAATAGCCGAGTATCCGCAACACATCTATACAAACTCGATCTCCTCTCGTGAGGATACCCGAGGTCATCCGAAACACGCCTGGGAACTCACGACCATCGAATCGATCAAAATCGCACCGCAGCCTCGTGATCAAACACCCGAACGAGATGGTAGATATACCCTTCTGCACCATCTTCCTAGCCTCGAGGTAGGAAATAAACCTACCTCTACGATACCGCGTTCTCCCACTCAACAACCGCTTCAGAAACCGAACTGCATTACTCTCTTCTGCGGTCTACATTGGCGTAGCAAGAAGCTAGCCAATCCATCCCCATAATCACGTCGAAGTCAATCATCTCCAACTCTATCAAGTCGGGCTAGGTCCGACGATCAGAATAGTCACAGACAAGCTCTATATACCCGCCGAGCTACCACCGAATCACCATCGCGTAGCTACTTGAAAGGGTCTATGGACTCGTGCTCTATCCCTATCCTACTAGCAACAAGGGAGATATGTCACGACTGTTCGCCCGTGATCGTGCCTTACCGGCACCCAAGTAGTCATACATCGAGTAATCGAAATATAAAGCAAGACATGAAACAGCTTTATAAAGTAAGACACGCTTTATGTGAGAGTATCGCTTTTCTAAGATATATATATAATCATGGTTTAGCGCTACATCCGACAATCGCATAAATACGACTACTGCACTTCTAAGGAAATATACAACTATGGCGACAGGCTCCCGCCATACCGATCAGACAAAACTATCTACAACAGGAGATCATACCAAAAGTAGAGCCTCGGAAGAGATGGAGCTCCCGACACCAACGTAGATCCTATGATGCGGATCTAGCACTGCCGCCTCTTACCATGCAGATGAACGCAGCCTCAAGGAGGTCGATAACAGTACTAAGTATGTGAAATCAGAAAGTACTTAAATGAAATCATAACACTTTTAAAACCGGTTTACAAATATGTATGAAGAAAATCGGAAACCGCACATAGTGCCACATCACAAACAAGAGCAACAATAGGTAAATCGTAATAGGTCTTTTCTAGCCGCGAATGATTCAAGCAGGCCACTCGCGTCAGATATCATTCTCGCAAGCCTAACTCGACTCGAGTCCGCATAGGCCACTCACGGGCCCGCATGAGGTATAACCCCGCATCGAGGGTAGCTACTCGCATCGCCCCGACTCATTGTCCGCATGGCCACATGCATCGCATGAGGCATAACCCCGCATACTAACACGAACTCTCGTAGCTCGCATAGGCCCCCGGACCCGCGTGAGGTATTCTCGAATCATGGTCCTGCATCACCGAGTCTACCCCAGACGGAGGGCCTTAACCCCTGTGATCATCTCAAGAGGTGAGTGATAGTATACTAACATAACAACTTATCTTTAAACAACATAAGCACAACAAGGATACTCACCTATACAAACGTTACAAGATACTAACACACATAGCATCATATCATGTCTACTTATCAAACCATCTTATTATTCTTTTCACAATTCAACATAAGTCTGTTATAAACACATAGGCAAACTTGTTTCTTTTATCAATCTTAAGTGGTTATACTTACTTCCCATAAAGCTAGTATAACTCTTAAGCTTCTGTTTTAAAAACCAATTAGTTCTCTTCTGTTAATATGATTCAGTAGTCTTTTGAAATGTTTTTAGTTCTTTATTATTCAGGCTTAAGCCGTGAGGCATTGCCGTAAGTATTATTCAGGCTTAAGCCGTGAGGCATTGCCGTAAGTATTATTCAGGCTTAAGTCAAAGACATTGCCATAGTTATTATTCGCTTAACACACGACGTCACCGTACTATATATATTGTAAAATATCATGCTTTAGGAAGAATCACATACCTTCTCAAATAAAACCACCGCCAAGTCAATATGTCGCGCAGAGAGTCACCTATAATAGTCACGTATATCTATCAAAGACTACTCAAGGTCATTCTAAACAGAGGGTTCACAATTCTATGGAAAGTTGGGCAGCACTTCCTACCCGTGAGCTATATAAGTTCATCAGTGAAAACAAATTCTATGTAAGTACAGCTTTGATTATTCATCTTTCAAACCCTTCTACTGTGGTAACAGTTCAATTCTATTCTGTGATATTCTTCTAAGTGATTAATACTTATTCTTATACTTCTACAGTATGCATTCTCTAATACAAAAGAGGGTTAGGATTATTACCTCGGTAAGCCCAATAATATCCTAGAAAAAGTCGCGCCTGAGCAAGGTTTTGCTCCTAAGTTGTATGCTCCAAGAACCTTAGAAGTTCTTCACAACTTCTACTAAGTACTAAGGTATTTGGGCTAGGGTATTTTGGGCATTATAACGATACAAGAAGGTAACTTTTCTACCAAGAGGGGGTAGATTTTTGGCTAGGCTAGTGGGCCTCGGCCAAACTACTAGGCTAGAGTGGGGGTATTCGCCAAGGGCCTTCCCACGGGGAGGGGGAGGTGTTTTGGACGAAAAGACTACAAAGGGAGAGGAGAGGATTTTTCAAGACTTGGAAGATTTGTGGATGAAGAACTCTTCATCTCTTAGGGGGGTATTTATAGGTCAAGAAGTGGCCAACCAATGGCCAAGATTAAGACAAGTGCAAGGAAAGTGTAGGTGAGGATTAACTAAACACAAATATCCTACCAACCCTTGACTTGTGCACAAGGCACAAAAACGTGCTGGGTTCTTCAATTCGTCCAAATGGACGATTCAAGTCCACTAATGGGAGGGTGCCAAGTGTTGCCCTCCCGTTGGTCCAAAATGTTTCGCCTCTTGGAAAAATCCGCAAAATAAGAAATGGCATAGCCGAATTTACTCTACGAAAGTCGTGGGAAACGCTTCGTCGGAAAAACGATTCTTTAGTGAGTTGTGTACAAATAAAAACGCCCAAGGCTTATCTTTAAGGCTAGACTTTCGTACGTATTCCCTTACGTACATACTCTGGAAATACGGGGTATAACATTCTCCCCCCCTTAGAAACATTCGTCCCGAATGTTCCTTCCCAAGACAGTTATCGAAGAAGCTTAAACAGTTGTAAATGCCACACACGGCCACAGAGCAACACTTAGGCAGAAACGATAACGAAAATTTACAAGTAGGAAAGTGAATTTACCTGGAGGTGTGGAATAGGTGAGGATACTTTTGCCTCATGTCCTCCTCGCCCCACGCCATCTCCTCCCCGAGCTCGTTCCGCCACAAGACTTTGACGGAAGCCACGCCCCGTCCGCAGACGCCTAACTCGACGATCGACTATCGCTATGGGAATCTCTCATACGATAACCCCACACCGACATCGCCAATCGGTGTACCCTAGATGGATCCCCGATACATCTCTCAAAGATAGATACGTGAAAACCGGATGCACCGCCTCCAGATCGGACGGCAGATCCAACTCATAGGCAACTTGCTTACCTCGCGACAATCCAAACGGCCCAATGTACCTTGGGCCGAAGTTTCTTCTTCCCGAATCTCATCACACCCTTCATGGGTGACACCTTTAGGAAAACCCAATCATGAACTCGAACTCAAGATGCCGACGACGATGATCTCGCATACGACTTGCCGACTCGAGTCATTAATAGCCGCTCCGGATAAGCTTCACCTTATCCATCGTCATTGCATCAACCGTCCCACTAGCCGCCGCCCACATCGAACCAACCTATAGGCGACCGCACTTCCTCCCATACAAGGCCTCATAAGGCGCCATCCGAATACCGGAGTGGTAGCTATTATTATATGCGAACTCAACTAGAGGCAAATGATCCTCCCAACTACCATCGGTCAATAACACAGCTCGCAAAGATATCCTCAAGAGTCCGATAGTGCGCTCGCTGTCCGCTCTGCGTGGATGAAAAGCGATTTCGTGCTCACTGCGCCCCTAAACCCTCTCGAAGGATCTCCGGTTAGCCGTAAACCGGGCTCTCGTCGATATGATCGATAGGGACTCCATGCACCGACGATCTCTGATGTAAAGTCCGCATAATCCTCACCAAAAAAGTTGTCCCGACGGAAGAAAGTGGGCTGATTTCGCCACCGCCGACGATAACCCATATAGAATCATGTCTCTCCGAGCGAGGTAATCCCGTGATGAAATCCATGTTGATTACCTCCCACTTCCGTGTCGGATCTCAATCGTCGCAACAAACCACCGTGCCTCCGTGCTCTACCTTCACCGCCGACAACACGCACCGAGCTACGAACTCGCAACGCCCCTCTTCAAGCCATCCCACCAATACACGATCTAAGGTCGTGGTACATCTTGGTCGACCGGATGGATAGAGTAACGCGCGCCGCGGTGCTTCCCCAAGAACTCCGCCAAGTCTCAAACATCCGAACACATACCGCTTCAAACCTTAGCACCCCATCAAAGTGCTACCTCAAAAGGACCCTTGCCTCACGAAGAGTCAGATCACGATATCGAATCAAAGCCGATCTCGAATCGCCTCTTCACCTCTCGACGATGGAAGACTCGCAACCTCACGAACTCTAACCCCACCGCTATCGTAATCAATCAAACGGACACCAAGGCTCGCTAATCGATGCAAATCACGAACCATGTCCTCCTCTCTAGCCGCACATCCGATAGGCTCCCATCGACCTACTAAGAGCATACGCCACAACATTGCCTTCCCGTGGTACAGATATCAATATCGTAATCCTTAAGCAACTCTAACCACCGCCTCGCCGTAAGTTCACCTCCTCCGGTGAAGATATACCGAGGCTCTTGTGGTCCGTATAAATATCCACGTGAACCCCATACAAATAGTGCTCCAGATCTTCAAAGCGTGAATCACTACCGCCAACTCCAAATCATGGGTGGGTAGTTCCTCGTGTTTCTTCACCGTCGATGCATATGCTATAACCCCGCCATGCTGCATCAACACACATCCCAACCCGATGCCCGACGATCACAATACACGACATATAACCATCCGACCTCCGGAAGAGTAAGAACGGGGCGATGCCGCCTCTTTTCAAAGAATCGAAACCCCGCCACAAGCATCACCATCAAACTTGGTCGCCTTTCCGAGTCACCTAGTCAATGGTGCGTAGATAGAAGCAAACTTCTACGAACCGCCGATAATATCTCGCAAGGCCCGTAAAATCGCGAACCTCTGCCGGAGTAAGAGGTCTAGGCCAAGTCCCGATCGCTCGATCTTGGCCAGACAACTCGAATGCCATCACCCGATAATATGCCCAAGAAACGCCATCAAGTCAACCAAAACTCACATTTGGAAAACTTGGCGCATAACTGCCTCGAGAATCACAAGATAGCCTCAAATGCTCGCATGCTCCTCGCTCGAGCGAATAAACCAAGATATCATCAATGAACACTATCACAAACGTGTCCAAAATGGTTTGAACACTCGGTTCATCAAATCCATGAATACCGCCGAGCATTGGTCAACCCAAAAGACATGACCAACTCATAATGCCCGCATCGTCCGAATGCACCCTAGGGACATCCACCTCTCTGACACGAACCTGATGATAGCCCGAACGCAGATCAATCTTGGAGAAACATCTCGCGCCCTGCAACTGGTCGAACAAATCATCAATCCTGGGAAGGGGGTATCTATTCTTAATGGTCACCTTGTTCACCGTCAGAATCAACACACATGCGCAGCGCCCCGCCCTTCTTCTTCACGAACAATACCGCTTCTGTGGGAAACACTGGCCTAATGAAGCCCTTCTCCAGCAAATCCCTCAGCTGGTCCTTCAGCTCTCTCAACTCGGCAGGTGCCATTCTGTATGGCGGAATGGAAATAGGCCGAGTATCTGGCAATATGTCAATACAAAACTCAATCTCCTCTCGTGAGGATACCCGAGGTCATCCGGGAACACGTCGGGAACTCACGACTACGGAATCGATCAAAATCTGGTACCGCACCTCGAGATCAAACACTCGAACTAGATGGTAGATATACCCTTCGCACCATCTTCCTAGCCTTGAGGTAGGAAATAAACCTACCTCTGGCGATACCGCGTTCCCTCCCACTCAACAACCGGCTCCTCAGAAACCGGAACTGCATTTACTTTCTCTCTGCATTTACATTGGCATAGCAAGAAGCTAGCCAATCCATCCCCATAATCACGCCAAGTCAATCATCTCCAACTCTATCAAGTCGCCGTGGTCCGACGATCAGAATGGTCACAGACAAGCCCTATATACCCGCCGAGCTATCACCGAATCACCCATCGCGTAGCTACCTCGAAAGCGGTCTATGGACTCGTGCTCTACCCCTATCCTACTAGCAACAAGGGGAGATATATAGACGTAGTAGAACCCGGATCTATCAAAGCATACACATCAAACCCGAAACCGATAAGGTACCCGTGACGACATCGGCGAGGCCTCCGATCCTCGCTTACCGGACAAAGCATAGATGCGGCTCGAGGACCGCTAGAATCGACCCGAGCCACGACCGCCGCGACCGCTGACCCATGAGCACCCGCTCCCGGGCGAGTAATCAGGAGATGATGAAGCGGCAATGTAACTCGGCGCCGAGCCTACCACCGCCACGCCTGGCCTGACAGCCTCGCAGTGACCTGGCCGCCACAATCAGAATAAGCTCCAAAAGTAGTACCACACTTCCGTAATGGGATCCACCGTGACGCCACACCGGGGTGGTCCCGATCGCCGCACTTCGCTACTCGACGCTCAAGCCCAGGGCCCTGGTCGCCGCTCAAAACTCGCCGGCCGAGGACGGCAGAGTGCTCGAGCCGGCCGTGGTGCGACCCAGATCGCCGAGGCCGCCACCACGATAACCACCGTAAGACCTCCCGCCCCGGCCTTCTTCTCGCCGTCGCCCACTCGCCGACCTTCGCGCCTCGCATCCAAGCGGCGTGAGCTCGCACGCGGTAATGTCCATACCGGCCGAGAGAAACCCCGCACATGACTCGCCATATAGTCGCTTCAGCCCGATGACATAGCGGTGCACCCTATCCTCCATATTCGCTACCAATGCCGGGACATATCGGGCCAATGAATCAAACTCGACATTGTACTCCCGACAAGGCGTCCTCTCTCGCCTCAGAAGAAAATCTATCACCGCGCCTCCTCATCCGCGAGGCAAGAAGTGAGTGAGGAAAGCCTCCGAGAACTCATCCCAAGTAGCTGGGACGCGTGCTCTCCCGGATAACTCCCATGAATCAAACCAATCGATCGCGTATCACGCAAATTATGTGAACCAAAGATCACGGACTCGGTCTCCGACGCCCGATCACTCAAAATCCTCAAGCCGACGGATGAACTCCTGCGATCATCCTCCGCCACCCATAAAACTCCGCGGCTACAACTCAAGAAGTCTCGTAGCCTCAAACTCTCGCCTCGGGTGAACAACGGTACGATCGAGCCGAGTCGCAATCGAATCGCCAGATCCAGCCTTCTCTCAGATCGGGCCACAACTTTAGCCAAAAGTCGGGCTATCTCTCAGGCTTCCTAACTCCTCCGCCTGTGCCGCGGGACGAGGTGGGTACTGTGGTCTCGCTGGGCCGGGCGGCGTCATAGAACTCGCTGCCTCTCGTATAGACTGGCTCGAGCCTCGTGACTGGGTGTCTGCTAGCGCCTCTCGGCCGCCTTTCTTCGGGGCCCGGTTGCCTTTACGCGAGGCATAATCGCATAGTGAAAGGAATACGTTAGAGGTCCAACCTATAACACAACTCTAAAGCACGATCTCGTAATGAGAAGAATGGAAACCAATCCTAAATATCCTATAGCCTCCGGACATTGGTGTGGTGCACAACACACCGATAATCAAGACTCTACTAGATACGGCTCAGACACTTTCCGAGGATTAATCGCTCGATACCACTTTTGTCACGACTGCCCGTTCGTGATCGTGCCTTACCGGCACCCAAGTAGTCATACATCGAGTAATCGCGGAAATATAAAGCAAGACATGAAACGCTTTATAAAGTAAGACACGCTTTATGTGAGAAAGTATCGCTTTCGCATATATATATAATCATGGTTTAGCAAGCTACATCCGAAATCGCATAACATGACTACAGCACTTAAGGAAATATACAACTATGGCGGACAGGGCCCCGCCATACCTCGATCAGACAAAACTATCTACAACAGGAGATCATACCAAAAGTAGAGCCTCAAGAGATGGAGCTCCCGACACCAACGTAGAGATCCTAAGGATGCGGATCTAGCACTGCTGCTTACCGCGGCATGAACGCAGCCCCCAAGGAGGTCAAGACAACAGTACTAAGTATGAGAAACTGTAAAGTAATTCAATGAAATCATAACACTTATTAAAACCATTTTACAAGTATGTATGAAGGAATCAAGAAACCGCATATGCCACATCACAAACAAGAGCAACAATAGGTAAACTGTAATAGGTCTTTTCTAGGCTGCGAATGATTCAAGCAGGCCACTCGCCGTATTATCATTCTCGCAAGCCTAATCTCGACTCGGAGTCCGCATAGGCCACTCACATGGGCCCGCATGAGGTATAACCCCGCATCGAGGGTAGCTACTCCTCGGCATCGTCCTGGACTCGCTGTCCGCATGGCCACATAGACCGCATGAGGCATAACCCCGCATACTAACTCGGAACTCGTAGCTTCGCATAGGCCCTCGACCCGCATGAGGTATTCTCGAATCATGGTCCTGCATCGCTCGAGTCTACCCCGCATCGGAGGGCAGCTTAACCCCCGGTATCATCTCAAGAGGTGAGTGATAGTATACTAACATAACAACTTATCTTTAAACAACATAAGCACAACAAGGATACTCACCTATACAAACGTTACAAGATACTAACACACATAGCATCATATCATGTCTACTTATCAAACCATCTTATTATTCTTTTCACAATATAAGTCTGTTATAAACACATTGGCAAACTTGTTTCTTTTATCAATCTTAAGTGGTTATACTTACTTCCCATAAAGCTAGTATAACTCTTAAGCTTCTGTTTTAAAAACCAATTAGTTCTCTTCTGTTAATATGATTCAGTAGTCTTTTGAAATGTTTTTAGTTCTTTATTATTCAGGCTTAAGTCGTGAGGCATTGCCGTAAGTATTATTCAGGCTTAAGCCGTGAGGCATTGCCGTAAGTATTATTCAGGCTTAAGTCAAAGACATTGCCATAGTTATTATTCGATTAACACGTACGTCTACCGTACTATATATATTGTAAAATATCATGCTTTAGGAAGAATCACATACCTTCTCAATAAAACCACCGCCAAGTCAATATGTCGCGCAGAGAGTCACCATAATAGTCACAGATATCTATCAAAGACTACTCAAGGTCATTCTAAACAGAGGGTTCACAATTCTATGGAAAGTTGGGCAGCACTTCCTACCCGTGAGCTATATAAGTTCATCGTGAAAACAAATTCCTATGTAAGTACTGCTTTGATTATTCATCTTTCAAACCCTTCTACTGTGGTAACAGCTCAATTCTATTCGTGATATTCTTCTAAGTGATTAACACTTATTCTGATACTTCTACCGTATGCATTCTCTACTACAACAGAGGGTTAGGATTATTACCTCGGTAAGCCCAATAATATCCTAGAAAAAGTCGCGCCTGAGCAAGGTTTTGCTCCTAAGTCGTATGCTCCAAGAACCTTAGAAGTTCTTCACAACTTCTACTAAGTACTAAGGTATTTGGGCTAGGGTATTTTGGGCATTATAACGATACAAGAAGGTAACTTTTCTACCAAGGGAGGGGGGGTAGATTTTTGGCTAGGCTAGGGGGGGCCTCACCAAACTACTAGGCTAGAGGGGGGGGTATTCGGCCACGGGCCGTCACACGGGGAGGGGGAGGTGTTTTGGACGAAAAGACTACAAAGGGAGAGGAGAGGATTTTTCAAGACTTGGAAGATTTGTGGATGAAGAACTCTTCATCTCTAAGGGGGTATTTATAGGTCAAGAAGTGGCCAACCAATGGCCAAGATTAAGACAAGTGCAAGGCAAGTGTAGGGTGAGGATTAACTAAACACAAATATCCTACCAACCTCGACTTGTGCACAAGGCACAAAAACGTGCCAAGGGTTCTTCTTCAATTCGTCCAAATGGACGATTCAAGTCCACTAATGGGAGGGTGCCAAGTGTTGCCCTCCGTTGGTCCAAAATGTTTCGCCTCTCGGAAAAATCCGCAAAATAAGAAATGGCATAGCGGAATTTACTCTACGAAAGATGTGGAAACGTTTCGTCTGAAAGCGATTCTTTTAGTGAGTTGTGTACAAATAAAAACGCCCAAGGCTTATCTTTAAGGCTAGACTTTCGTGACGTATTCCCACGCACATACCGGAAATACGGGTATAACAAGATATATAGATGAGTAGAACCGGATCTATCAAAGCATACACATCAAACCCAGAACCGATAAGGTACCGTGACGACATCGTGAGGCCTCACGATCTGTCCGGTGGACAAAGCATAAATGCGATTCGAGGACCGCTAGAATCGGGACCGAGCCACGACCTGCCGCGACCTGCCGACCCATGAGTACCTCACTCCGGCGAGTAATCGTCGGAGATGATGAAGCGGCAATGTAACTCGGCGTGAGCCCTACCACCGCCGCCGGCCGACAGCCGCAAAGTGACCTGGCCGCTACAATCGTAACAAGCTCCAAAAGTAGTACCACACTTCCGTAATGGGATCTACCGCATCGGCCACACCGGGTGGTCCCGATCGCCAAGACGCTCGCATCGTGGACGCTCAAGCCCTGGGCCCCGGTCCGCCTCGAAAACTCGGGCCGTGGCCGAGACGGTGCAGAGTGCTCGAGCCGGGCCGTGGTGCGAATCTAGATCGCTGCGAGGCCGCCACCACGATAACCACCGTAAGACCCTCCCGCCCCGCCTTCTTCTCGCCGTCGGCCCACTCGCCGACCTCTGCGCCTCGCATCCAAGGCGTGAGCTGCGACGCGGTAATGTCCATACCCTACCGAGAGAAACACCCGCATGACTCGGCCATATAGTCGTTTCAGCGGTGACATAGCGGTGCACCCTATCCTCCATATCGCTACCAACGCTGGGACATATCGAGCCAATGAATCAAACTCGACATTGTACTCCCGACGGCGCCCTCTCGCCTCGCAGTAAAAATCTATCACCCGCGCCTCCTCATCCGTGGAGGCAAGAAGTGAGTGAGGAAAGCCTCGAGAACTCATCCCAGTAGCTGGGCGCGTGCTCTCCCGGGATAACTCCCATGAATCAAACCAATCGATTTGCGGTATCACGCACCGATGCGAACCAAAGGTCACGGACTGCCTCCGAGGCCTTGATCACCTCATGATTCTTCAGAGCTGACGGATGAACTCCTGCGGATCATCCTCCCGGCCTCGACCAGTAAAACTCGCGGGCTACAACTCAAGAAATCTCGTAGTCTCAAACTATTCGCCTCGGTGCACCACGGTGCGACCGAGCTGAGCTGAACTGAAATGCCGATCCGGCCTCTCCTCGTATCGCCACAACTTTAGCCAATAGTGGGCCATCTCTCAGGCCTCCTAACTCCCGCCCAGCCGTGTGGGACGGGAGGTGGTACTGTGGTCTCGCTGGGCTGGCGGCGTCATAGAACTCACCGTCTTCGTATAGATCGGGCACGAGCCTCGTGACTGGGTGTCTCGCTAGCAGCCTCCTCGCCGCTTTGCCCTTCTCGGGCGGGTTGCCTTACGTGAGGCATAATCACAGGAAAGGAATACGTTAGAGGGGTCCAACCTATAACACAGCTCTAAAGCACGATCTCAGAATGAGAAGAATGGAAACCAATCCTAAATATCCTATAGCCTCCTGATTATTGGTGTGGTGCACAACACACCGATAATCAAGACTCTACTAAATACGGCTCAGACACTTTCCGAGGATTAATCGCTCGATACCACTTTTGTCACGACCCATTCCGGTTCGTGAATCGTGCCTCACGGGCACCCAAGTAGTCATACATCAGAGTAATCAGCGGAAATATAAAACAGGACATGAAACAGTTTATAAAATAAGACACAGTTTATGTGAACAAACGTCGCCTTTCGGCATATATATATATAAACAAGGTTTAGCAGTTACATCCGACACTGTACAACATGACTACAGACCTCTAAGGAAATATACAACTATGGCGGGACAGGGCCCCGCCATACCCTGACTATACAAAACTATCTACAACAGGGAGATCATACCAAAGAGTAGAGCCTCCGGAAGAGATGGAGCTCCCGACACCAACGTAGAGATCCTAAGGATGCGGATCTAGCACCTGCTTGCCCTTACCTGCGGCATGAACGCAGCCCCCCGAAGGAGGTCAGTACAACAGGTACTAAGTATGTGAAACTGTAAAGTACTTAAATGAAATCATAACACTTTTTAAAACCAGTTTACAAATATGTATGAAGCAATCAAGGGAACCGCACATAGTGCCACATCACAAACAAGAGCAACAATAGGTAAAGCGTAATAGGTCTTTTCTAGGCTGCGAATGATTCAAGCAGGCCACTCGCCGTATTATCACTCGCAAGCCTAATCTCGACTCGAGTCCGCATAGGCCACTCACGGGCCCGCATGAGGTATAACCCCGCATCGAGGTAGCTACTCCTCGGCATCGCCCCGACTCGTTGTCCGCATGGCCACATAGACCGCATGAGGCATAACCCCGCATACTAACTCGAACTCGTAGCTCCGCATAGGCCCCCGGACCCGCATGAGGTATTCTCGAATCATGGTCCTGCATCACCGAGTCTACCCCGCATCGGAGGGCAGCTTAACCCCCGGTATCATCTCAAGAGGTGAGTGATAGTACACTAACATAACAGCTTATCTTTAAACAACATAAGCACAACAATGATACTCTCTTATACAAACGTTACAAGATACTAACACACATAGCATCATATCATGTCTACTTATCAAACCATCTTATTATTCTTTTCACAATTCAACATAAGTCTGTTATAAACACATAGACAAACTTGTTTCTTTTATCAATCTTAAGTGGTTATACTTAACTTCCCATAAAGCTAGTATAACTCTTAAGCTTCTGTTTTAAAAACCAGTTAGTTCTCTTCTGTTAAAAATGATTCAGTATTCTTATGAAACGCTTTCAGATCTTTATTATTCAGGCTTAAGCCAGGCATTGCCGTAAGTGTTATTCAAAGCTTGAGGCATTGCCGTAAGTGTTATTCAGGCTTAAGTCAAAGACATTGTCGTAGTTATTATTCGGTTAACACATGTACGCTCACCGCATATATATTGCAAAATATCATGCTTTAGGAAGAATCACATACCTTCTCAAAACCACCGCCAAGTTGAATATGTCGCGCAGAGAATCAGCCTATAATAGTCGACACGCCTATCAAAGTCTAGACTACTCAAGGTCATTCTAAACAGAGGGTTCACAATTCTACGGAAAGTCGGCAGACAACCCTACCCATGAGCTATATGAGTTCATCGTGGAAAACAAATTCTATGTGAGTACTGATTCAATTATTCTTCTTTAAACCCTTCTACTGTGATAACAGCTTCAATTCTATTCGTAATATTCTTCCAAGTATTTAATACTTATTCTTATACTTCTACAAAGATGCATTCTCTAATACAAAAGAGGGTTAGGATTATTTACCTCGGTAAGCCCAATAATATCCTAGATAAAGTCGCTACTGAGCAAGGTTTAGCTCCTAAGTTGTACGCTCCAGAGTCTAAGAAACCTTAGAAGTTCTTCACAACTTCTACTAAGGACTAAGGGATTTGGGCTAGAGTATTTTGGGCATTATAACAATACTAGAAGGCAACTTTTCTACCAAGGGAGGGGGGTAGGTTTTGGCTAGGCTAGGGGGGAGGAAGCCTCGGCCAACTACTCAAAGGGGGAGGTGTTTGGACGAAATGGCTCAATGGAGAGTAGAGGATTTTTATACTTGGAATATAACTTTGTGGATGAAGAATTCTTCATCTAAAGGGGGGTATTTATAGCTCAAGCCTTGGCCAACCAATGGCCAAGATGAAGACAAGTGCAAGGCAAGTGTAGGGTGAGGATTAACTATACACAAATATCCTACCAACTCCTTGACTTTGTGCAAGGCACAAAAACGTGCCAAACCTCTCCAATTTCGTCCAATGGACGATTCAAGTCCATCAATGGGAGGGTGCCAAGTGTCGCCCTCCCGTTGGTCCAAAATGTTTCGTCTCTCGAAAAAATCCGCAAAAATTAGTAATGGCATAGCCGGAATTTTCCCTACGAAAGCTGTGGAAACGTTTCGTCGGAAAACGATTCTTTAAGCGAGTTGTGCACAATTTCGAACTTGGCCTAATCTTTAAGGCTAAACTTTTGTACGTATTCCCTTACGTACATACTCTGGAAATACGGGGTATAACACGTGTCACCTCCCACATGGCCCATGTTGGGCGAGAATGGCATGGCCAAGTGGCCAAGTTGACTCAAGATATTTGTCCATATCAATCTTGGCCACACATTGGTTTTAATCTTAACCCTTGGTTTCATTATATATCCATCTACTAGTAGCAAGACTTTAACACTTAGAAAAATTTCAAGAAAACTTTGTGCACTCTTAGGAGGCTCTCGGCCAAGCTCCATGAAGAACAAGAAAATTCTTCAAATGTTGTTGATAAATCCCCATATTCAAACCAAGGATCCCTAGTGGTATACTAAGCATAAACAACCTCTTAAATTTCGGAAATACTACGTTAATCCGCTAGTCGCACCTTGAAACCCTAAGGTGTTCTTCAAATTTTGAGTTGGAACTTGAAGAGAAGTTGGTTATGAACTTCTAAGAGTTGCTTAGAGTGTATTGGAACGTAAATAAAAGGAGCTAAAGTTGCTAAGGATCGACTTTTAATCTCGGATTATATTTGGGCTTAGTGAGGTAATGATCTGTGTCTTCTTAATGTAATTGAAGATTACATGTTATAGTAGTTGATAAATGAGCTTGTGATATAAGGAATAAAGATTTATAAGTGTTGGGGAATTTGGAGGGTGAATACCGAAATATGGCATGCTAGCCATTGAAGTTGTTAATCAATTTGGTTGTTAGTTATAATCGTCACATGTTATACAAGAAAGGGAATTTAGTTGTTATAATTATTATGACGTATTAACATGTTGGAGTAACGACTTGGATATTGAAAAAGGACTACATGTTGTATTGTTGTTTGGTTGGTTGTGCCTTAAATGTGGCGTATTGGTATTGATTTCGGGCCTTGAAAAAGGTGAAAAAGTACGTAGAAACAGGGGAAGTTCTATCCAATTTTTCATAGAATAAGAGACCTTATACTTAGTATTATTCTACCTTAGAAAGCTAGAAGTTGATAGACACATTATGGTCGTTATAGGTTGACATTCTACGTGCGGCGTATTCAACTTAGCGGGTGGATTAAGACGAAGAGGTATGTGGAACTTTCCCTTATCTTCTTGAGCATGAATCTTATAAATGTATAGTACGGTTGACGTACATGTCTTAAATGAATTCGGTTTCATTTTGGTACCATTAATTTGATTTAAAAGGGTACAAGTTTAGTTGAGTTGGAAAGTTAAACTCACTTGGTTTTTAAAGGATGAAAATGTCTTAGTTTTTCTAAAAACATAAAGTGTTATAATGACTTTATGAAAAGTTAGTTATAACGACTTTATGAGAGGTTAAAAGAGTGGTTTACATGAATGATTTAAAAGAGAATAAATGATTTGATTTTGAAAGTATACGATACTTGATTTAAAGAGTATAAGTAACTTGATTTAAAGGTATAGGTTACTTGAGTTTGGAAAGTAGAAGTTACTTGGTTTCAAAGCCTTGAAATGAATTTCTAAAGGTGTAGTAACTTGATTTGAAAAATAGACATGCTTTGATACTACGGGTGTTAGTTGTCACGACCCGAACCCGGGCCCGTGACTGGTGCCTTACCCCGGGCACCCAAGTAGACATACATCAGAGTAATCAGCGGAACATAAAGACAATACATGAAACCAGTGTAATAAGACAGTGAAATAAGAAGACAGGCTAACCAAAAACGGTTACCTTCAGTATATATATAAATAACAACTCTTTCAACATGAACGCTTTAATCCTTTTACAAACCCCGCCACAACAAGATTACTGCACTTCTAAGGATGATACGACACAAATGGCGGACAGGGCCCCGCCAAACCCCCGAATGTAAACACTTACGACGCGGGGACTATACCACCGATAAGCCTCGAGAAACGGAGCTTCCCAAACGCTGAAATCGCGGACTCGAGAGCTAGGATCAACGATCGGTGTACCTCAACTGCGCATTTAACGCAGCCCGGGCGAGGTCGATAACAGTGCAGAGTATGTGAAACTAAAAATATCAGAAATGAAATCATAATAGTCTATAAAGCGGAGACATGTATGATAACCAAACTACGATCACAATAAATAAGCGATATGTCAAGTCGTGACTCACGCCTCAAGTCATCACTCAAATATAACAATGGGTCTCACGCCCACAACATCAATCATGCCCGTGGAATACCTTCCTCACCGCCAGCTTTATGATATAAAAGCACCAAGGAACACACATGAACACCAGTCCCACTGCTCCATAATAACACCGTGCAGTAAGTACGTAAGGCATAGCCGACTACTAACACCCACGCACTCAACAAGGTCATGAATCAGATTATAAGATCTGCTTGCATCGTCACATGATCAAAGCCGCCACTTGCCCGCAGATCTAATGCGCGCGTCTAGCCTCGAACTTTCCGCAGCCCGCATAGGCCAATCTCATCGCCCGCATGAGGTATTCCTCGCATCGGTGGTAGCTACTCCAAGCATCGCCCCGACTTCGCAGTCCGCATGGCCACGGACCGCATGCCCATAAAGGACGCACACTAACTCGAACTCGTAGCTCGCATAGGCCCCGGGACTGCATGAGGTATTCTCGAATCATAGGTCCATCGACCCGCCCGAAGTCTACCCCGTGACGGAGGCGCTTAACTCTAATCATCTCAAGAGATGAGTGATGTAAAATACTAACACAACGACTTATCGTTAAGCAACATAAGCACAACAAAGGAAACCCTTTACACAACATCACAAGATACTAACACACGTAGCATCCTAACATGTTTACTTATCAATCAACAAGAAAGTATTACTGTGCTATCACAAACCAACACAATCAAGTTATACACACAAGGTACTTTCTACTATATGCCAACAAGTTCGGTTTTTATCCCCAAAGTACTTCATACATTAAATCTTTAAAAGATACGTTACTTTCACAAAAGTCACACAATACGTAGTTATGTGAAAATAGAGTGATTATCCTTTTAAGTAAACTAAAACACTTACCTTTGTAAAATCAAGTAACGACATTATTTTCCAAACGCCCAAGTTTGCCTAATTTCAAATGTTCACGTTTCTTATTTTAGAAAGGTTTCAGAGTTCATAGTCTTATTCATTTAAGAATATAATTCTCTTTTAAACTATCTGAGAAACATAAGTCTTATATGTGAGTAGGATATTCTTGTTTATAACAATCTTATTACAGCAGCCATGATCTAGGAAATATCATTTTGTCTCATCTTAGCTTCTATGCAGATGGGAGTTTCTACTGGTTTTAATAATACTTAATCTGTCAAAACATTTCCTTTTATTAACGCTGCAGTGGTTTGTCGATACACATTCTGATTCAAATCAAGAAAACATTCTTAAGCCGTTATACCTAACTTCCCATAAAGCTAGTATAACTCTTAAGTTTTCAAAAACCAAGTATTACTTCTTCTTTCAAAATGATTCAAAAATCTTTTGAAATACTTCAAGTTCTTTATTAACACATAACAAGCCAGTTATAGTTCAAACCAGTTACCTTTTAAAAACCACAAGTATCTTTTTACCAACATAAAGCTGTTATAACCAACTTCCCATAAAGCCGTTATAACACTTTATGTTTTAAACCAATCAAATACATTTAGCACATGACGCTCACCGTACTACATAGTTCACACATATCATGCTAGAAGAGATAGGAAGAGGTTCACATACCTCGCGACGAGTATCGACTAATAGCAAAACGCTCCAAGTACTTCAAACCGTCGGCTACTCCTTAGCCAGTAGATCGCGCCATACGTAGTACTTCAACCTATAAGGCCACAAGGCGCTTATTAATGTTTAGATCCGCCGTAGAACATTCTACGAGAAAATTCGAAGACTCTCCCCGCGCATGGCGTAAATCTCCTCCTTTATCGAGGCCGGCTACCAAGCCAACCAGGGGGGGGTTATACATCTAACCCGAACGGGTACAATTCTACTCCACAGAAAAGCTACACAAGTCTACTGTAATACAGTCCTATGTAAATACAGTTCAGTACTCTTCTTTCGAAAAGGTTTCTTATTATTCAGGCTTAAGTCCAAAGACATTGCCGACAACAACGTTCAGTTCTATATATATAGTATACTTCAACTATATAGTCTAACAATCATGTAATTTCCAATTACAATAGAGGGACAAGATATTTACCTCGATAAGCCCATAATTATCCGAGTTTAAATGTCGATCCTGAGCAAGGTTTAGCTCCTACTCCGTGTGCTCCAACTCGCTCCAAACAACCCTTAGAAGTTCTAACCAACTTCTACTTAATACTCCTACTAACTGTGGAGATTTTCCTTAGGGTTTCGGTTTTGTGACGGAAGGGAAGTATAATAGTATTTCTGGGCTTTTCGTATAAGTATAACCTTAGAATACTACAAGGTATACGGCTAAGGTAATTTGGGCATTATAACAATACTTTTGAGAGTATTTCTACCAAGAGGGGGGGTATTATAAGAAAAAAACTATGCTAGTGGGTACCACGCTAGCACCCGAGGAGGGAAGGGCTCTCGGCGAGGGGCCTTTCAAAGGGGAGAGGGGCTCTTGGACGAGAGTCAACAAGAGGGGAGAGGGAGGGATTTTAACACTTAGGAAATATTTGGAATGGATGAAGAAGTCATCCTAAGGGGGGTATTTATAGTATAAGCCAAGGCCAACCAATGGCCAAGATCATGCCAAGTGCAAGGCAAGTGTAGGGCCAAGATCTTGCCAAGTGCCCCTTAACCAACTAACACACAAATATCCTACCAACTCCAAGACAAAATAGGCACACTTTCGGCCACCCTTGACCGCCCAAGGTGTTCCAATGAGAGGGTGACAAGTGTCGCCCTCTTGTTGGTCAAAATTGTTTCGTCTCTCGTAAAAATCCGAAAAAATTAAAAATGACATAGCCGTAATTTCCCCTACTAAAGGTTTTAAAAGTTTTCGTCTAAAAACGACTCTAACCGGGTGTTGTGCACAAATAAATTTCGGCCAAGCTACTATCTCAAGTTCAAATTTTCTACGTACGTCCTTACGTACATACTCTGGAAATACGGGGTATAACATTCTCCCCTCCTTAGAAACATTCGTCCCGAATGTTCCTTCTAAGTCTCAAAACAAACGTGCGCCAGTATAGTCTTCACTACCATACTTACGAAACAATCCTGCCACAATGGCCACAGAAACAACTGCGCAAAATACTTACATCCAAGTCCACGAGGAAATCACCTCTAACATCACCACAAACACCTCTCTCCGGGGTCTAAAATATACTTCCTCCACATTTTTTCCAAACAAAAGAAATGGTCACATCTATGCTCGCCATACATGCTCGCTTCTTCCCGATACCACTTTTGTCACTTTGCCGCGAGGTTCACTCCGGCGACCCAACAAATGGTACCGGGCTGCATGCGATCCCTGAGGCTGACGTACACTCGAACTCTTACCACATTTCTGATACTGCTTCAGTTTCCAAAACTCGGGGTTACTATCTCTAACGTGGTCATCATTAACTGGGAACACTCTGGATGGATCTCCGATACTTTCCGAACATAACAATACGAAAGACCGGACGTACTGCCTCATAAGTCGGACGGCAAAAGCTTACATATAGGCAACCTGGCCTATTCTTCACATGAACTTAAAAAGGCCCAAAACAACTTGGGCTAAGTTTCCTCTGTTTTTCCTTAGCTCGTCACGCTGATCCAGGGGTGGTACTTTCAAGAAGGCCGTCGGCTCGAACTCTCAGCGTCGTCGCCGATGATCCGCACGATTTCCTCTGAGCTGCCAGAACTGCTTCTAGACAAGCTTCTCCCTATCCACAGTCTGCTGTAACAAGCTGAACAGTATGCGAACCTTGCCAACATCGAACCACTCGACCAAGACTTACATCCGTCCCCTACAAGGCTTAATAAGGCGACATCCGAACACCGAAATGGTAGCTTAAACACTCCTCCACCGAGACAACAATCTTCACAACTACCCCGAAATACACACCGCCCGAGGGTGAATGCGATTCTGAGACTCGCCTGAGTTCTTAACCCTGCCTGATAAAACTTCCAGAAAACGAAAATAGCCACACGGGCTTCACTTACGACATAAGGTGAAGGTAGGCACCTCGTGCAGCCTTACAACCTTTACGATATAACATCTCGCATAACCTCTGCGAAAACGGTCGAACGAAGAACACGATGGGCTGCCCCATCGACCACCACCGGTCGAATGTATCCACGAACTCGTCTGTTGGTTAACTAAACTCGGGCCTAACACCTCGTGACCCTATCACAGGCGGGACCACCACAAACTGACCCACCAAACAGCCGCGGGTTGACCCGCAACGTGGCCTCAACCCGACCCAACGCCGCACCATACTAGCTCCCGGCGGAACAATCTCACTAATCACGTTACGAAAACCTAGCGGTCTTCTTAACTCAACTACCTCTTTCATTCCACACTACTCGAGGACTAATCCCAAGCATAACTCACGTGCACTATGCACTCTATAAGGTCAAACATAAACGAATACATCTTTTACTCGAGATGGCCTTACCTCTAAGGTCTCTACGTATACAACTCTAAGGCTCACACCTTCTCTCCCCAAAATCTTACTCGGTTAACCCACCATGATTTCTAATCACAACTAACACACTGCTATCAGAACATAGCACTTAAGGTATACTCACCTTATCACATAAACAAAACTCTAGAGGGTTAAAGATATATCTATATCTACTGCTTCACTCCCCTTAGTCGTTCTAATCAAACCTGCCCCGTAGGGCGCATAGCTAAGGAAGATGACAAACTACCCACCGATTCTGAAGGCTGAGTCCTCCTACCAGGACACTCTCGACATCAGACCCTGACGGTCATAGGTACAACAAGTACCAACTAAAAGACGACATTCCCCGAGATGACGCGCCTTTGTGAACACCGAAAAAGCGAATCGGATGGTGGAACGCCCGTGTGATCGTGAACGGAAGCTCTGGAGCTCTAACCAACTCCTGCATACCCCGAACGTCCTGAACCTTGTGGAGGACCTTTCTGCACTGGTGGATGCGCATAATCTAATCTGCTGGTGAGGCGACTCGCCTCGAAAGTTACCAAGGACCTGCCGCTCACGGCCTCTTCTCGTCGCTTGGTTAACCCGTCGATTGCTACGTTTCTCGGCCTGCTGCGCATAAGCCCGACCACAGGCCATGCTCAAGCCCAACTGAAGAACTACTCTTGCACAACCTTCTCGTTGATAGTCATCAAGACTCGCGGTACATCGGTATACTCTGCGGTAGTCAAATCCATAGTTAATGCGGTCGCCTCCTTGCAATCTATATTCACTATTCTCGGTCGTGGGCGAAGGTTCAAATATCATGGCGCAGAGGAACCGCCGCCGTGCTAAACTTTCTTTGGGGCTAGTGGCGCCGCAAAACTCCCTGAATGAAGCACCACCAAGGTGATAATTGGGCTGTGCCACGTAACCCTCTGACTTACTCGCAGCCTCGGCCGCCTTGCCCTCACAGGCGGGTTGCCTACGCGGAGCATAACGATAAGGGAAATAATTTCGTCGGAGGTCCAACTTACAACACGGCTCTAAGGCACGATCTCGAGTGAGAAGAATAGAAACCAATCCTAAATACCTATAGCCTCACGATTATTGGTGTGGTGCACAACACACGATAATCAAGACTCTTGGATCTGATACGTAGACACTTTCCGAGGATTAATCGCTCGATACCACTTTTGTCACGACCGAACCGGGCGTGATCGTGCCTTACCGGGCACCCAAGTAGACATACATCAGTGTCGTGGAACATAAAGACAATACATGAAACCATGTAATAAGGCGGTGAAATAAGAAGACAAAGCTAACTAAAAGCGGTTACCTTGGTATATATATAAATAACAACTCTTTCAACATGAACAGTTTAATCCTTTTTACAAACCCTGCCCACAACAGTACTACAGACCTCTAAGGATGATACGACCACAATGGCGGGACAGGGCCCCGCCAAACCCCTGAATGTAAACACTTACGACGACAGGGGACTATACCACTGATAAGCCTCCGGAAACGGAGCTTCCCAAAGCGCTGACCACGAGAGCTAGGATCAACGGCGGTGTACCTCGACTGCGGCGTGAACGCGGCCGAAGGAGGTCGATCATAACAGAGAGTATGTGAAACTAAAAATCGTAAATGAAATCATAATAGTCTATAAAGCAGGAGACATGTATGATAACCAAACTACAGATCACAATAAATAAGCAGTCATGTCAAGTCAGGGACTCACGCCCTCAAGTCATCACTCAAATATAACAATGGGTCTCACGCCCACAACATCAATCATGCGTGGAATACCTTCGCCAGCTGCGGCTTTATGATATAAAAGCACCAAGGAACACACATGAACACGGGTCCCACGTGCCATAATAACACGTCGAGGGTAATGCGAAGGCATAGCCGACTACTAACACCTACGGTACCAACAAGGTCATGAATCGTATCATAAGATCTGTCAGGCCGTCACATGATCAAAGGCGGCCACTTGCCCGCGATATCTAATGCGCGTCTAGCCTCGAACTTCGCGACTCCGCGTAGGCCAATCTCATCGGCCGCATGAGGTATTCCCGCATCGGTAGCTACTCCGGCATCGTCCCGACTTCGCGATCCGCGTGGCCCATGGACCGCATGCCCATAAAGGACGACACTAACACGGAACTCTCGTAGCTCGCATAGGCCCGGGGACTGCGTGAGGTATTCTCGAATCATAGGTCCATCGACCGCTGAGTCTACCCGCGTCGGAGGCGACTTAACCCGGAATCATCTCAAGAGATGAGTGATGTAAAATACTAACACAACAACTTATCGTTAAGCAACATAAGCACAACAAAGAAACCCCTTTACACAACATCACAAGATACTAACACACGTAGCATCCTAACATGTTTACTTATCAATCAACAAGAAAGTATTACTGTGCTATCACAAACCAACACAATCAAGTTATACACACAAGGTACTTTCTACTATATGCCAACAAGTTCGGGTTTTATCCCCAAAGTACTTCATACATTAAATCTTTAAAAGATCGTTACTTTCACAAAAGTCACACAATACGTAGTTATGTGAAAATAGAGTGATTATCCTTTTAAGTAAACCAAAACACTTACCTTTGTAAAATCAAGTAACGACATTATTTTCCAAACGTCCAAGTTTGCCTAATTTCAAATGTTCACGTTTCTTATTTTTAGAAAGGTTTCGTAGTTCATAGTCTTATTCATTTAAGAATATAATTCTCTTTTAAACTATCTGAGAAACATAAGTCTTATATGTGAGTAGGATATTCTTGTTTATAACAATCTTATTACAGCAGCCATGATCTAGGAAATATCATTTTGTCTCATCTTAGCTTCTATGCAGATGGAAGTTTCTACTGGTTTTAATAATACTTAATCTGTCAAAACATTTCCTTTTGTTAACGCTGCAGTGGTTTGTCGATACACATTCTGATTTCCGAAATCAGTAAAACATTCTTAAGCCGTTATACCTAACTTCCCATAAAGCTAGTATAACTCTTAAGTTTTCAAAAACCAAGTATTACTTCTTCTTTCAAAATGATTCAAAAATCTTTTGAAATACTTCAAGTTCTTTATTAATACATAACAAGCCAGTTATAGTTCAAACCAGTTACCTTTTAAAAACCACAAGTATCTTCTTACCAACATAAAGCTGTTATAACCAACTTCCCATAAAGCCGTTATAACACTTTATGTTTTAAACCAATCAAATACATTTAGCACACGTATGCGTCACCGTACTACATAGTTCACACATATCATGCTAGAAGAGATAGGAAGAGGTTCACATACCTCGCGACGAGTATCGACTAATAGCAAAACGCTCCAAGTACTTCAAACCGTCGGCTACTCCTTAGCCAGTAGATCGCGCCATACGTAGTACTTCAACCTATAAGGCCACAAGGCGCTTATTAACATTTAGATCCCTTCGTAGAACATTCTACAGAAAATTCAAAGACCTCTCCCCGCAACAGCGTAAATCTCCTCATTTATCGAGGCCGGCTACCAAGCCAACCAGGGGGGGGGTTTATACATCTAACCCGAACGGGTACAATTCTAATCCACAGAAAAGCTACACAAGTCTCATGTCTGAGTCCATGTAAATCTGATTCGATCTTCTTCTTCGAAAAGGTTTCTTATTATTCAGGCTTAAGTCCAAAGACATTGCCGACAACAACGTTCAGTTCTATATATATAGTATACTTCAACTATATAGTCTAACAATCATGTAATTTCCAATTACAATAGAGGGACAAGATATTTACCTCGATAAGCCCATAATTATCCGAGTTTAAATGTCGATCCTGAGCAAGGTTTAGCTCCTACTCCGTGTGCTCCAACCCGCTCCAAACAACCCTTAGAAGTTCTAACCAACTTCTACTTAATACTCCAACTAACTGTGGAGATTTTCCTTAGGGTTTCGGTTTTGTGACGGAAGGGAAGTATAATAGTATTTCTGGGCTTTTCGTATAAGTATAACCTTAGAATACTACAAGGTATACGGCTAAGGTAATTTGGGCATTATAACAATACTTTTGAGAGTATTTCTACCAAGAGGGGGGGTATTATACGAAAACAACTAGGCTAGGGGGGGGGGGTACCCCACGGCTAGCACCCCAAGGAGGGGGGGGAAGGGCTCTCGGCCAAGGGGCCTTTCAAAGGGGGAGAGGGGCTCTTGGACGAGAGTCAACAAGAGGGGAGAGGGAGGGATTTTAACACTTAGGAAATATTTGGAATGGATGAAGAAGTCATCCTAAGGGGGGTATTTATAGTATAAGCCAAGGCCAACCAATGGCCAAGATCATGCCAAGTGCAAGGCAAGTGTAGGGCCAAGATCTTGCCAAGTGCCCCTTAACCAACTAACACACAAATATCCTACCAACTCCAAGACAAAATAGGCACACTTTCGGCCACCCTTGACCGCCCAAGGTGTTCCAATGAGAGGGTGACAAGTGTCGCCCTCTTGTTGGTCCAAAATGTTTCGTCTCTCGGAAAAATCCGCAAAAATTAAAAATGACATAGCCGGAAATTCCCCTACGAAAGCTGTGAAAACGTTTCGTCGAAAAACGACTCTAACCGGGTGTTGTGCACAAATAAATTTCGGCCAAGCTACTATCTCAAGTTCAAATTTTCTACGTACGTCCTTACGTACATACTCTGGAAATACGGGGTATAACATTAGTATCTTGTGGCTTTTATATAAAAAAGGTTCTTTTTAAAGGAATAGAAGTACGTAGTACTTTGAGGTTAAATTCCCGGATTTTACATGATAGTGCCTTAAGTTTAATTAATGAGAGTTAAAGATTGCTAACTTGCATATGTTGTTCATGATGGCCGTTAGTGCTAGTGTTATATTATTTATTACGGGGTCAATCCCCGGGTCATGTTGTATTTTGCATTTCCGTGGATTTGCTCCCCACGATGCGAGTATTGCGTATATGCTCATTGCAGGCCCACAGGGTCCATGCGGGTGAAATAGTCCTATGCGGGTGAAATAATCTCATGCGATGCAAATTGCCTCATGCGGGCCCACAAGACCTATGCGGGTGAAATAGTCTCAAGAGTAGGATTGCATAATGATACTACGGGCGGGTGGCCCTAGTTTGATCATAAGCTTCCTATTTTTAAACAGTAAGGTTTACTCTTATTTACCCTCATTAGTAGTAAGGCACAGTGTACTGTTAATTTGGTTATCATACATGTCTCCAGCTTTATTTTAGACTATATGATTTCATTACAGTACTTTCAGTTTCATATACTTGGTACATGTTTTTTACTGACCCCCTTTCCTCGGGGGGTTGCGTTCATGCCGCAGGTAGAGGTAAACAGATTGCTGATCCTCACTCTTAGGATCACTGTTCATCTTTTGGGAAGCTTCAATACTCCGGAGGCTTACCTTTTGGTACGGATCCCTGTTGTTGTAGATTTATGTACATTCAGGGGTATGGCGGGGCCCTGTCCCGTCATAGATAGGGTTCAAACTCTTAGAGGTTTGTAGTCATGTTTTGTGGGTTGGACTTGTAAAAGATGTATCCCTTTGTTATGTGTATATGCAGAAAGGTGGCCTTATCGGCTAGTCTGGTTCGTATTTCACATTACTGCATGTCTATGAGCTTTATTTATATTTCGCTGGTTATCTCTGATGTATACCTGTATGGGGCCCAGGTAGGGCACCAGTCGCGGGCTCGGGGTCGGATCAGTACACTTAGCCAAATATTTATAAATTTTCGACGGCCTCACTTCTCAATACCAAGATTTAATAATTCAACACTAAGCCAAAATTCTTAAAATTTCGATGGGCCCACAAAATTCATTTTCTGGGCGGATCTTTTCATCACCTAACAACCCTAAAGAGGGAAGAACGTTGGTGGTACTTTGACTGATATTCCTGGTTTTATTACTACTATGGCGGAATCTTAAGTAATAACTTATCAGTGGTATACTAACAAGTAGTATTAACAAACTCATATGGGGTTTTATGTCCATTTTTTCATTTAAATCAGTCTATAATCCTTTTTCAGATTTACTAATATCATAGCTTTAGATTTTCTACTTAAGAAACATAAGCATAAAAAATCAAATAATATCATAATCTAAGAATTTCTACTTTATCAGAAGCATAAGCACTAGAAAATAACTTATCGGAAATATATAGTTAAAACATATAAGTACAGGAATCGTACCTCTTGCCGTGAATCTCAGATCACCGGAAATATCCTCTCCTGGCCGCTTCCCCGTCGTCGCTTCCTCGCTGTGCGGGTACTAATTCGCCTAGAGCTTGGGACAGTCTCAACAGTTCTTTCCGAGAATTCCAACAAGAGTCAAGGTTCCTAGACTTAACATGCGTTTAACTATATGTCTTTCAAAGTTAATTCCTAGTTCTTATGATTCTTTTTAGCAGATTTTCTTTAGACTACGATATGTTGATTCCTCGTTCTTACGGTTTCTTTTAGTAGATCTTCTTCTTCTACGATATTACTCTGTTTAAGATTATAGACCGATAGAAGGGTTTTAGCTAAACATGATTGTTATGCTAATAGAAGATTGTTATGCTAATAGAAGACTAATATTTCTTTTCTTGAAAGAAAGTGTTTCGGAAGAGAGATTATAGAGAGAGATTATCTTGAAGATTGAAGTTGTATTCCAAAAATTGTTATCATTTTCTGATACAATGAGGCTCTTTATATAGATAACCTCGGGGTGCTCAAAGATTTGACTCTTCTTATGCGACTTTTCTTGTCGACCTTTACTATTTGCTACAAGATGTCGTGGCTTTACTATTCACCTTTCTGATGGCTTGTCTCTTCTATGCGACCTTTCTTGTATTACTCTGATTTTAGTGACTTTACTATTCTGCTCTGATGAAAGTTACTATTCATGCTACAGTAAAGCTGATAAATTATATTTTTCTGCTGATATTTCGTCCGTGTCTTCGTTTGTTGTCTTGTTTTTCTGGATGTTATTGCTGGTATTTTCTTGCTTTCTATGTGTTTTCCTTGATCTTTGCTGGTACTCGTGTTTTTGTTGAGTTCTCCTTTCTTTTATTTTTTCCTTGCCTTTCTTCGTGATTTCCGCTGATATCATGCTTTGTTTTTCTGGACATTTCTTGATGTCTCATTGGTATTTTCTTCTTTTCTGCTGATGTCCTTGTCTTCCTTACTGATTTGACGGTTTTGTCCTTCCGCTATTATTGAGATTTTTGTCTTCCTCTATAAAGCTGATATGTTTTGATTTTTCATCCTTTCGCTGTTGTCTTTGCTTTGCTGCTATTATTCTCTTTTTGACTTCTTTTGTGTTGTCTTTTTCTTTCTTTCGATGGCATTTTCTCCACCATTCTTTGTCTTTTCTTTCTTTTGTCTTTTCTTTTGTCTTTTTCATCTTTTGTCTTTTCTTTTTCACCTTTTTCATTTCTTTTGTTTTTCATCTTTTCATTTCTATTGTCTTTTTCCATCTTTTTCATTTCTTTTTCTTTGCGATAAATCGCTCTGGGCTGTCTTGTTAGTTCATATTTTTGGGCTTTTTGTGATAAATCACATTGGGCACATTGTTATCTTGTATCTCATAGTTTTCGCTTATATGATAAATCATATTGGGCTCATTGTTATCTTGTATCTCATAGTTTTCGACATATGATAAATCATATTGGGCTCTTGATATCTCATATGATGGGTGTCATGTAATAAAATTACATTATCCCCACGGGCTATTATTAACTACGGGTTTCATGTAATAAAATTACATTATCCCCGTGGCTATTATTCCATTTTACGGGTTTCATGTAATAAAATTACATTATCCCGTGGATCGAGAAGATCCTTCGTCTTTTATGCTCATAACTTTTTCTTTGCCTCATTGCTATCTCCGAAAGTCATTGGTTTTCTTCTTTGTTTTGTTATAGCCCGATATTGCTCTATCGTCTCTTTGGCATGTTTGTGTTTCAAGTTTATTATCACATTCATCATGTTAGTAAGTTATTTGTATCTTGGGCTATTATTTCACGGTTATAGTATATGGTAACGCTTCTTCTACTTCTCCTCTGGTATTTCCAATAATGCTTGCCTTTCCCATTCGATCATATCTTCTAATCTTCTGCTAAGGTTGTTAGTCCATAGCTCTTTTGTTGCTTAGCCATTCTTGGCCGGTTTATTTTGCATGGCATTTCCTTTTTGAATCTGTGTTTTCTCTGTAATGGTACTATTCTGCCGATTTGAAAAGTTGACATAATATAATGGGTTTTCTGTTAGGTCGATGATGCATCAAACACTTGTATTAGTATATTCTGGTCCAAATGTCTCTCTCATGGATTGGGTGATTGTATTATGTTGTTTGGTAATCGATATCTTCTTTGAGGTATCATCTGTCATGACTTTATCTAGGAATCCATACTTAAAAGTTTATGGACTACCTTTGGATCGGTTTTTCAAGACATAGGTACCTTGGGTATTTGCTAAATCTTGATGCTCTTAATATGTTAGGGTTGGATTTATAAGTGTAGTACTTTGAGATGGTTTCATAGTTTGTGATGGTATCCGGGAAAATGTTAATCTTTCACCATTGATGTTATCCGGGATGTTGGTATTTGGGACGTTGATGGCATTTTTAGTAGTCTTGAGTTGAGGGTAGGAAAGTCATTTGTTTACGTGGTATTTTTGGAGATTCTCTCGTGTTCTTGTATGTTTGATAATCGGTGAAGCATTCTTTCAACCGATCGGGCTATTATTTTCCACAGTATTCCTTCCAGTTCCTGTATCTTGGATTCCATGGCTTGATTGCTGCTGATAACTTTGCTTATTATATTGCGGATATAATCTTCGAAGCTGTCGCTGTTAACTGACATCTTGGTATCTGTTACCAATATATGTTAGGAATTTTCAGACGTATATAAAATCGGATTTTATCTGTACCTTTTTTATTCCAATTCCTTCGGTCAGTATGGTATGCTGGTTTGTATCTCTTTATGGATTTCTTCCATTTATTTCTTGGTTAAGTTCTCGGTCTTGCTCATATTCCCTGACTTCTTCTTTTAATCCTGAACTTTGTATTAGTTCTTGCAGTTCCCTTGTTCTTATTTCGGCTAACCTTTGTCTTATTTTATTAAGGTTTTTCACAAGCTTTTTGTATCTATCATGATAATATTTTCTTCTGTTTAGTTAATGCGTAATAAGCTTATTACGGGCATAATCTTCATATTGTACCCAATAATTTCTTTCGTCTATTAACTTTCTTTTTTCTTCCTGTAAATCCATTATAGGATTTTTATTTCGGGCGTTTGTTAATTTAATCGTGTCCTTTTTGCCTTACGTATTTTCTCCAAAATTTTGATCTCTTCCTATTATCTGGTCTTACGTATTTTCTCCAAAATTTAGATCTCTTCCTATTATCTGGCGGGTTATTATTTTCCCTGACTTCTTTTCGAAACTTATATTTTCTGTATCCTTTTATTAAATATGAGTTTAGGATTCTTATTTTCCTTTTTAAAGTATTTTTTGTTGGTTTTAATTGTTCTCTTGTTATTAGCCGTTTTTCTCCTAGAGATTCTCTTTTTAATATCATGTTGAACGGTATTAGCGTTCTTCTCCAATCTTTTATTTCTCTGTTTAGTTCTTGTTTATCTAGAAGATATTTATCCATTATTCTTATTGATTCTACAGTTTGGCTAGGTTTTGTTTGGTGTTTTACTAGTATATGTGGTGGTAATTTAGACACTTCTTTTGTTATTATAGTCGGCTTTAGTATTATTATTTTGAGGGGTTCATTATGCTTATCTTTCATATTATTTCCAGGTTTTTCCTCTATTATTGCATTTGCTTTTTGTAGTGTTCCTGTACTCTGATTGTGTTCTTGTATTATTTCGGAATTATTTATTTCTTCCGGACCGATATTTTCTTTATTAGTATCTTCTTCCCCTTTATCTGTATTACTGCTCTTTTCTACATCACTATTTTTAATATTATCTTTACTAGTATTGTATACTCTTTTTCTCTTTTGTTTTCTTGTCATTTGTTGTTCCATAGTACGTAGTTCTTCTCTAAATTCACTTATTTCTGACCTTAATTTTTCTCTAAGTTCACTTATTTCTGATTTTAATTCCTCCTTTGTTTCTCCTAATATCGCTTTAGGTTTTAATTCGTGTTTCATATTTTTATACATAGTCTTATATTTCTTGTACTTTCTAAACAATTCTTCATTAGATAACTTTAATTTCTTGTTTTCTTTTTCTAACTTTGTGATTATTTCTCGTGTGGTTTCTGATGAACTATTCCTAGTATTTCTTTCTTTTAATCTTTCGTTTGAGGTTTCTTTTACTATTACTTTACTCTTGTGGGGCTTGTGTTTTATATCTTTATACTTGGTTTTGTACATTTTATACTTTGCTAATAAGTTTTTATTTGCTTCTTCTAATTCTTTATTTTCTTCTTTTAATAATTCAACACAAATATTTGTTTCTTTTAAATTATCTGTATTTTTAGTTGGGTTTTCTTTAGGATCTTTCGGATCCTCTTGTTCCATAGGTTTATATTTATACCCTTTTTGCTTTAATATTTCTTTCGCATGATTTCTTAGAAACGTAATTACGCTATATTCGGTGTTTTTATTCATTTTTATTTAAAGTCTTTAGGTTATACTAATGCTTCTTGCTACTTTCTTGGTATTTTATTTGACTATTATTTCCTTATTCTTTTTATCCAACCGTTTCCTATGTTTATCCATTCCTTATTGGGTTTATTATTTATCAAATCTCTTAATTGTTTTATCTCATTTTCTAGTTCTATTTCTCTAGCACTATATTCGAGATATTTAAGTTGTGAATTAATAGCTTCTTCTAGTAATATTTGTTTTATTACCTTTAATTCTCTTTCCCTTTTATCGACTTTTTCTTGGATATTCATATTTTATTAACAAACCTTGTTTTACCTTGGTCATTAATTTCTATTCCGTTATTATTAATTTTATAATCTATCATGGTTAAAAAATCACTTCCTAGTAGTAATTCATTAAAGCTATCGTATTCTCATCGCTATGTTTATTTTATACTCTAAATCCTGAATCTTAAATCTTAGATTAACGCCAGTAACTATTATTTCTCTTTCATTTTCGTAATGGAAAGTCTCAGTGGAATCAATGACAATCCTTTTCATTTATCTTACTTATATGTACAAAGCTTTTCTGACTCTGTATTTATTTCTGTTATACAATCAGTTGTTGTAATTTCATTGAATATAATTACTTTAATGCTTAACCTATTACTTGGCACATTTATTAAATCTAGTGTTCTTGGTATTCCTAAACTTCCTTGTTTTATTAGTGTTTCCCTTTTTACTTAGTCTAGCTCCTTCTATCTGGGGTTTCATCCTTTGTACTATTGTTGTGATTCTTTTACTAAAATCCATTTGTATTTCTTCGGGTATGGTTATTTTAGAGTTCTCTTTGTGTTCTATTCTTTCTAGTATGTCTTGATACATTTTTGGTACTAGAATATTCATTTCATGTTGTTTCCTTACATGATGGTTACATTAAGGCATACACCATTTTTGTTTCTATACTTATAACTTTACTACCTGGTGGCATCTTTATTCCATCTAATTTATAGTATAATGTTAATGCTAGATCTTTATGTTCATCTTTTAATGAGATACTAAAATCTGGTTGTACCGTAAATTTTAATTTCTGATATATCAAGTTTCCTTTTATTATTGATATTAATGCGTCTTGTAGATTTTCTAGTATTCTATCATCTAATATGTATATCTGTATGGGTGTATCTATATTTCTTTGAAAATAAGCTTTTATGGTAAATTCTACTCCTCACAGATATATGTTTACGTACTTTTTAGCTTCTTTTGTTGATAGTTTAGATAATTCTCTTTTATTATATCATCGGTTATCAAATTTATTCTAGCTTTTCCATTTATACTTGTGGTATCTATTATATTCTCATGTTTTTGTATTATATCGAACTTCTTTATTTCTTTCGAACCATTTTGTTTTAAATATCTTTTTATTGATAATTCTTCTTGTTCATCTTGTATTTTTGGTATGTTTACGGTTTAAAACTTAATGTTTGTGTTGTTCCTCCGTATTCATCCATCGATAATATGTTTTATGTAGATCTCGCTATTTCTTTTCCTTTATCCATGAGTTAGTGATTTATAAACTTATATTGTTCTTTACGACATCATTTAAATCTTTTATTTCACGATCTTGCTTAATTATTTGTCCTATTTTTCTTACATTATCATTCGATTTCTTCTTTTTTGCCTTGCATTTCCTCTTTTATTGTTAGCCTAAGCTTTAAGTTTTTATGATGTTTTCTTGTTGATGTCTGTTTGGACTTTTACATTTATGGTATTATTTGTACGCTATTATATCCATACTTATTTTACAACTTATTATGTGTTCATTTATATCTTTGTTATATATTAATCTTTTTACGCTATGTGTTCTAATTGTCTCATGTTACGTCTTCTTATTATTTCTTCACTCATTTTTAATATTGGTTTATTTCAAAGTAAATCTATTAATAAATCTCTTATTATTAGTTCATGTACTTATTTCTCTATTCATTGCGTATATCTTATTTCTTGTTTCTTGGGCATCAAAATATATCTCATGTATCTTTTTAATTCTTCATTGTTATAAAGTCATTATCTTCTTTTCTACGAGTCACCATTCATTTTGTGTTTTTAATAATTCTTTAGCTTATTCTTGTCTTTATTAATATGTGTTTAATTTCTCGACATTTCCATATCATTTTATTATATTTTATTATTCTATCAAATGATTTAATTGTTTTCATTCAATTCCAATTTTACGTATCAAAATTTCTAAGTTGTTTTGCTAGATCTATCAAATTGGTATGCATAATCATTTAATCTATTATGTTCATAATTTTTGTTTATATCCAAATGTTATTGTTACATTTGTGGCCTGATACCATTTTAGGCGGATCTTTTATACAATAGCGATTTGGATATAAACAAAAATTATGAACATAATAGATAAATGATCATGCATACCAATTTGATAGATCTAGCTAAAACAACTTAGAATAGCTTTGATACGAAAAATTGGAATGTGAAAACAATTAAATCATTTAATAGAATAATAAAATATAATAAAATGATATGGAAATGTTAGAAATTAAACACATATTAATAAAGACAAATAAGCTAAAGAACTATTAAAAACACAAAATGAATGACTTCAGAAAAAAGATAACATTTTACAACGATGAAGAATTAAAAGATATATGAGATATATTTTGATGCCAAGAAACAAGAAATAAAATATACGCAATGAATAGAAATAGAAGTACATGAACTAATAATAAGAGATTTATTAATAGATTTACGGTTTGAAATAAACCAATATTAAAAATGAGTGAAGAGATAATGAGAAGACGGTATGTTGAGACAATTAGAACACATAGCGAAAAGATTAATATATAACAAAGATATAAATGAACACATAATAAGTTGTAAAATAAGTATGGATCTAATAGCGTACAAATAATACCATACGAAAAGTCCAAACAGACATCGAACAAGAAAACATCATAAAAACTTAAAGCTTAGGCTAACAATAAAAGAGGAAAAAGGCAAAAGAAGAAAATCAATGATAACAGAAGGAAAAAATAGGACAAATAATTAAGCAAGATCGTGAAATAAGATTTAAATGATGTCGTAAAGAACAATATAAGTGTATAAATCAGCTAACTCATGGATAAAGGAAAAGAAATAGCAGATCTACATAAAACATATTATCGAATGGATGAATAAGGAGGAACAACACAAACATTAAGTTTTAAACGAAACCAAAAATACAAGATAACAAGAAGAATTATCAATAAAAAGATATTTAAAACAAAATGAAAGTCAAAGAAATAAAGTTGATATAATACAAAAACATGAGAATATAATAGATACCACAAGTATAAATGGAAAAGCTAGAATAAATTTGATAGCTGATGATATAATAAAAGAGAATTATCTAAACTATCAACAAAAGCTAAAAGCGTAAACATATATCTAGGAGTAGAATTTACCATAAAAGCTTATTTTCAAAGAAATATAGATACACCCATACGTATATACATATTAGATGATAGAATACTAGAAAATCTACAAGACGCATTAATATCAATAATAAAAGGAAACTTGATATATCGTAAATTAAAATTTACTTATTAAACATTATTTTATCTCATTAAAAGATGAACATAAAGCATTAACATTATACTATAAATTAGATGGAATAAAGAGACCACCAGTAGTAAAGTTATAAGTATATAGAAACAAAATGTGTATGCCTTAACAGTAACCATCGTGTAAATGAATATTCTAGTACCAAAAATATCAAGACATACTAGAAAGAATAGAACACAAAGAGAACTCTAAAATAACCATACCCAAGAAATACAAATGGATTTTAGTAAAAGAATCACAACAATAGTACAAAGGATGAAACCTGGATGAAAAAGGAGCTAGACTAAGTATAAAAGGAAACACTAATAAAACAAGTTTAGGAATACCAAGAACACTAGATTTAATAAATGTGCCAAGTAATAGGTTAAGCATTAAAGTAATTATATCCAATGAAATTACAACAACTGATTGTATAGATAAATAAAGAGTCAGAAAAAGCTTTGTACATATAAGTAAGATAAATGAAAAGGATTGTCATTGATTCCACCAGACTTTCCATTACCCTCAAAATGAAAGAAAAATAATAGTTACGGCGTTAATCTAAGATTTAAGATTCAGATTTAGAGTATAAAATAAACATAGCGATCGTGAGAATACGATAGCTTTAATGAATTACTACTAGAAGTGATTTTTAACCATGATAGATTATAAAATTAATAATAACGAATAGAAATTAATGACCAAGGTAAAACAAGGTTTGTTAATAAAATATGAATATCCAAGAAAAAGTCGATAAAAGAAAGAGAATTAAAGGTAATAATGAATATTACTAGAAGAAGCTATTAATTCACAACTTAAATATCTCGAATATAGTGCTAGAGAAATAGAACTAGAAAATGAGATAAAACAATTAAGAGATTTGATAAATAATAAACGATAAGGAATGGATAAACATAGAAACGATTGGATAAAAAGAATAAGGAAATAATAGTCAAATAAAATACCAAGAAAGTAGCAAGAAGCATTAGTACAACTTAAGGACTTTAAATAAAAATGAATAAAAACACCGAATATAGCGTGGTTACATTTCTAAGAAATCATGCGAAAGAAATATTAGAGCAAAAAGGGTATAAATATAAACCTATGGAACAAGAGGATCCGAAAGATCCTAAAGAAAACCCAACTAAAAATACAGATAATTTAAAAGAAACAAATATTTGTGTTGAATTATTAAAAGAAGAAATGAAGAATTAGAAGAAGCAAATAAAACTTATTAGCAAAGTATAAAATGTACAAAACCAAGTATAAAGATATAAAACACAAGCCCCACAAGAGTAAAGTAATAGTAAAAGAAACCTCAAACGAAAGATTAAAAGAAAGAAATACTAGGAATAGTTCATCAGAAACCACACGAGAAATAATCACAAAGTTAAAAGAAAACAAGAAATTAAAGTTATCTAATGAAGAATTGTTTAGAAAGTACAAGAAATATAAGACTATGTATAAAAATATGAAACACGAATTAAAACCTAAAGCGATATTAGGAGAAACAAAGGAGGAATTAAAATCAGAAATAAGTGAACTTAGAGAAAAATTAAGGTCAGAAATAAGTGAATTTAGAGAAGAACTACGTACTATGGAACAACAAATGACAAGAAAACAAAAGAGAAAAAGAGTATACAATACTAGTAAAGATAATATTAAAAATAGTGATGTAGAAAAGAGCATAGAATAAAGGAAGAAGATACTAATAAAGAAAATATCGGTCCGGAAGAAATAAATAATTCCGAAATAATACAAGAACACAATCAGAGTACAGGAACACTACAAAAAGCAAATGCAATAATAGAGGAAAAACCTAGAAATAATATGGAAGATAAGCATAATGAACCCCTCAAAATAATAATACTAAAGCCGACTATAATAACAAAAGAAGTGTCTAAATTACCACCACATATACTAGTAAAACACCAAACAAAACCTAGCCAAACTGTAGAATCAATAAGAATAAGTATGGATAAGTATTTACTAGATAAACAAGAACTAAACAGAGAAATAAAAGATTGGAGAAGAACGCTAATACCGTTCAACATGATATTAAAAAGAGAATCTCTAGGAGAAAAACGGCTAATAACAAGAGAACAATTAAAACCAACAAAAATACTTTAAAAAGGAAAATAAGAATCCTAAACTCATATTTAATAAAAGGATACTGAAATAAGTTTCGAAAAGAAGTCGAAAATAATAACCTTGAGATAATAGGAAGAGATCTAAATTTTGGAGAAAATAAGGCCGGATAATAGGAAGAGATCAAAATTTTGGAGAAAATACGTAAGCAAAAGGACACGATTAAATTAACAAGCGCTAAATAAAAATCCTATAATGGATTTACGAAGAAAAAAAGAAAGTTAATAGAAAAGAAATTATTGGGTACATATGAAGATTATGCCCGTAATAAGCTTATTACGATTACTAACGAAACAGAAGAAAATATTATCATGATAGATACAAAAGCTTGTGAAAAACCTTAATAAAATAAGACAAAGGTTAGCCGAAATAACAAAAAAGGCTGCAGAACTAATACAAAGTTCGAGATTAAAAAGAAGTCGTGAATATGAGCAAGACCGAGAACTTAACCAAGAACTTAACTAAGAAATAAATGGAAGAAATCCATAAAGAGATAAACCAAAGATACCATACCGATCAAGGAATTGGAATAAAAAATACAGATAAAATCGATTTTATTTTAGTCCGAAAATTCTAACATATATTGTAGCAGTACCAAGATGTCGATTAACGGATAACTTCAAGATTATATCGAATATAATAAGCAAAGTTATCGACAATCAAGCCATGGAATCCAAGATACGTGAACTGGAAGAATACTCGTGGAAAATAATAACGATCGGTTGAAAGAATGCTTCCGATTATCAAACATACAAGACTCGAGAATCTCAAAAATACCACGTAAACAGACTTTCCTACCTCAACTCAAGACTACTAAAATGCCATCAACGCCCCAAATACCAACATCCCGTATAACATCAATGGTGAAAGATTAACATTTTCCCGGATACCATCACGACATGAAACCATCTCAAAGTACTACACTTATAAATCCAACCCTAACATATTAAGAGCATCAAGATTTAGCAAATACCGTACGTATGTCTTGAAAAACCGATCAGGTAGTCCATAAACTTTTAAGTATGGATTCTAGATAAAGTCATGACGATGATACCTCGAAGATATCGTAATTACCAAACAACATAATACAATCACCCAATCCAGAGAGACATTTGGACGAGAATACAAGTGTTTGATCATCGACCTAACAGAAAACCCATTATATTATGTCAACTTTTCAAATCAGCAGAATAGTACATTAGGAGAAAACATGATTCAAAAAGGAAATGCCATGCAAAATAAACCGATTTCAAATGGCTAAGCAACAAAAGAGCTATCGACTAACAACCTTAGCAGAAGATTAGAAGATATGATCGAATGGGAAAGGCAAGCATTATTGAAATACCGAAGGAAGTAGAAGAATCGGTTACCATATACTATAACCATGAAATAATGGCCCAAGATACACGAACTTACTAACATGATGAATGTGATAATAAACTTGAAACACAAACATGCCAAGAGACGATAGCAATATCAAGCTATAACAAAACAAGAAAACCAATGACTTTCGAGATAGCATGAGGCGTAAAAAGTTATGAGCATAAAACGAAGATCTTCCGATCCACGGGATAATGTAATTTTATTACATGAAACAGAAAATGGAATAATAGCCCGGGATAATGTAATTTTATTACATGAAACCCGTAGCGAATAATAGCGTGGGATAATGTAATTTTATTACATGACACCCATCATATGAGATATCGGCGAGCCATATGATTTATCATATAAGCGAAAACTATGAGATACAAGATAACAAAGAGCCCAATGTGATTTATCACAAAGCCCAAAAATATGAGCTAACAAGACAAGCCAGAGCGATTTATCGCAAAGAAAAAGAAATGAAAAAGATGGAAAAGACAAAAGAAATGAAAAGATGAAAAACAAAAGAAATGAAAAGGTGAAAAAGAAAAGACAAAAAGATGAAAAAGACAAAAGAAAAGACAAAGAAAGAAAAGGCGAATGGTGGAGAAAATGCCATCGAAAGAAGGAAAAATACAACACAAAAGAAGTCAAAAAGAGAATAATAGCAGCAAAGCAAAGACAACAGCGAAAGGATCATATCAGCTTTATAGAGGAAGACAAAAATCTCAATAATAGCGGAAGGACAAAACGAATCATGAAGGAAACAAGACATCAAGAAGAAGAAAATACCGGTAGATCGACAAATGTCGGAAAAACAAAGCATGATATCAGCGGAAATCACGAAGAAAGGCAAGGAAAAAATAAAAGAAAGGAGAACTCAACAAAAGCACGAGTACCATCAAAGATCAAGGAAAACACATAGAAAGCAAGAAAATACCAGCAATAACATCCAGAAAAACAAGACAACAAACGAAGACACGGACGAAATATCAGCAGAAAAATATAATTTATCAGCTTTACTGTAGCATGAATAGTAACTTTCACTGTAGCAGGAATAGTAAAGCCGCCGAAAAGCCGTAGATAAAAAAGGTCGATAAGATGAGACAAGTCATCAGC
The DNA here is from genome assembly GCA_029844215.1 of Przewalskia tangutica. Taxonomy (NCBI): domain Eukaryota; kingdom Viridiplantae; phylum Streptophyta; class Magnoliopsida; order Solanales; family Solanaceae; genus Przewalskia; species Przewalskia tangutica. The sequence continues at coordinate 47,796,777 of CM056724.1, read as the reverse complement.
AGAATAGTAAAGCCGCCGGATACTGTAGCAAATAGTAAAGGTCGATAAGGTCGCATGATAAAGTCGCCTGAAGAAGTCAAATCTTGTAGCACCCCGAGGTTATCTATATAAAGAGCCTCATTGTATCAGAAAAGGATAAGAATTTTTGGAATACAACTTCAATCTTCAAGATAATCTCTCTCTATAATCTCTCTTCCGAAACACTTTCTTTCACAAAAAGAAATATTAGTCTTCTATTAGCATAACAATCTTCTATTAGCATAACAGATCATGTTTAGCTAAAACCCTTCTATCGGTCTATAATCTTAAACAGAGTAATATCGTAGAAGAAGAAGATCTACTAAAAGAAACCGAACAAGGAATCAACGTATCGTAGTCTAAAGAAAATCTACTAAAAGAATCATAAGAACAGGAATTAACTTTGAAAGACATATAGTTAAACGCGTGTTAAGTCCAGGAACCTTGACTCTTGTTGAATTCTCGGAAAGAAGCTGTTGAGATCGCCCAGCTCTAGCGAATTAGTACCGTAGCGAAGCGGCGACGACGAAGCGGCGGAGAGGATATTTCGGTGATTCGAGATTCACGGCAAAAGTGCGATTCCTTTACTTATATGTTTTAACTATATTTCGATAAGTTATTTTCTAGTGCTTATTTACGATAAAGTAGAAATTCTTAGATTATGATATTATTTGATTTTTATGCTTATGTTTCTTAAGTAGAAAATCTAAAGCTATGATATTAGTAAATCTGAAAAGGATTATGCGATTTAAATGAAAAATGGACATAAAACCCATGAGTTTGTTAATACTACTTGTTAGTATACCACCGATAAGTTATTACTTAAGATTCCATAGTAGTAATAAAACCAGAATATCGGTCAAAGTACCACCAACGTTCTCCTCTTTAGGGTTGTTAGGTGAGAAAGATCATGTAAAATGGTATCGAGCGTGCAAAGAAGCGAGCCGCCGCTTCGGGATCGACGCAAGTGACTCGTATGGCATCTCGCTACTAATTCCCGAATTGGGAAGGCAGATCATGGTGATAGGTACGATCGTTGGGTCTCGTGTAAGCCTTTGGGGCCACGGATCAGACGATCAGACCGGCACGCTCACGGTAAAATGGTATCGAGCCATTTTACGAGTCATCGAAGCGTCTCGATCGCCCCGTGCCCCTAAAGGCTTACACGAGACCCAACGACCGGTACCTATCACCATGATCTCGCTGCCAATTCGGAATTAGTAGCGGATGTGCTACTGAGAGTCACGGTTCGATCGCCGAATCCGGCGGAGGCTCGCTTCTTTGCACGCTCGATACCATTTTCTGCGGATCTTTCATCACCTAACAACCCTAAAGAGGAGAACGCTGGTGGTATTCTTCGATATTCTGGTTTTATTACTACTATGGCGAATCTTAAGTAACTTATCGCCTTTATACTAACAAGTAGTATTGACAAACTCGTATGGGTTTTACGTCCATTTTTAATACAATCGATATAATCTTTTCGATTTACTAATATCATAGCTTCGATTTTCTTCTTTAAGAAACATATGCATTAAAAATCAATCAATATCATAATCTAATAATTTATACTTTACCAGAAGCATAATCACTAGAAAATAACTTTTCTTAAATATAATTAAAACATATAAGTTAAGGAATCGTACCTCTTGCCGTGAATCTCATCGGAAATATCCTCTCCGCGCTTCTGTCGCTTCTCATTGTGCGGTACTAATCGCCAGAGCTTGGGACGTCTCAACGCTTCTTTAAGTATTCAACAAGAGTCAAGTTCCTAGACTTAACACGCGTTTAACTATATATCTTTCAAAGTTAATTCCTAGTTCTTATGATTCTTTTAGCGATTTTCTTTGACTACGATATGTTGATTCCTCGTTTACGGTTTCTTTAGTAGATCTTCTTCTTCACGATATTACTGTTTAAGATTATAGACGATAGAAGGTTTTAGCTAAACATGATTGTTATGCTAATAGAAGATTGTTATGCTAATAGAATAATAATATTTCTTTTCTTGAAAGAAAGTGTTTGGAAGAGATTATAGAGATTATCTTGAAGATTGAAGTTGTATTCCAAAATTGTTATCTTCATACGTCTGATGAGGCTCTTTATATAGATAACCTCGGTGCTCGATTGGCTCTTCATGCTACGATTTGGCTCTTCATGCGACCTTTACTGTGCGACCTTTACTATTTTCTACGATGTCCGGCTTTACTATTCCTTCTTCTGATGACTTGTCCTTCACGCGACCTCTTTGTATTGCTACGGTTTTTACGGCTTTACTATTCACCTTTCTGATGAAAATTACTATTCATGCTACATTTCATTTGTCTAAGTTGCTGATATTTTATCCGTGTATTGGGTATTTTTGCTGATTTTCTTGCTTTCTCAGTGTTCTTCTTGATTTCTGCTGGTATTCTTGCTTTGCTGATGTCTTGGCTGATATTTTCCTCTGCTCTGCTGATATTTTTTCATCACGATATCCTCTGCTGATATTCTTGCCTTCCTTTGATTTTGCTGACATTTTGCTGATGTCTCGGCTGATATTTTGCTGATATCTCTTTGATTTCTGCTGATATTCTTGTCTTTTTGATTTTCCTGGATTTTTTGTCCTTCCGCTATTATTGAGATTTTTGTCTTTCTTCAAATCTGATAGGTTTTGATTTTTCATCCTTTTGCTGTTGTCCTTGCTTTGCTGTCTTCTTTGCCTCTGCTTGCTATTATCCTCTTTTTGACTTCTTCTGTGTTGTCTTTTTCTTTCTTTCGATGGCATCTTTTCCACCGCTGCTGTCCTTTTCTTTCTTTTGTCTTTTCCTTTTTTCTTTTTCATATTTCTTTTTCATATTTCTTTTTCCATTTCTTTTGTCTTTTTTCATTTCTTTTGTCTTTTTTCATCTTCTTTTTCATTTCTTTCTTCTTCATATTTCTTTCTTTTGTCTTTTTTCCATCTTTTTCATTTCTTTTTTCTTTGCGATAAATCGCTCTGGGCTGGTCTTGTTAGCTCATATTTTTTGGGCTTTTTTGTGATAAATCACATTGGGCCTGCTGTTATCTTGTATCTCATAGTTTTCGGCTTATATGATAAATCATATTGGGCCTGCTGATATCTCATATGATGGGTGTCATGTAATAAAATTACATTATCCCCACGGGCTATTATTCCGCTTTCTGGGTCATAGTTTTCGGCTTATATGATAAATCATATTGGGCCTGCTGATATCTCATATGATGGGTGTCATGTAATAAAATTACATTATCCCCACGGGCTATTATTCCGCTTTCTGGGTTTCATGTAATAAAATTACATTATCCCCATGGATCAGAAGATCCTTCTTCTTTTGTGCTCATATTTAATATTAGATCATTTTCTTTTGAATAATCCTTTCGCTTGGTTGTTTTGTTGTTGGCGTTGCAGGTCTTCATCTGCCGCTGTATCTGTTATCTTTTTAACTGGTATCTTGATATCTGCTTAGAAAGTCAGCTAGAAGATTCTTATTCCCAGATATATTTTTCACAATGAAATCATAACAATAAAAGAATGATTGCCATTTTCTTCTTTTATTTAGTTCTGGTAATGGGTCAATTTTATTGGTGATAAATGCTCTTACCTGTGTGTTATCAGTTCTCACAACAAACTTTGTTGGTAGTAAATGGTAATGAAACCTTTTTATTCCAAATTTTACGGCTAGTAATTCTTTTTCATTAATATGATAATTTTTTTCATTTGGTTTCCAAGTTCCTCCTCCGTATCCACATATCAAAGGTTTTTCTTTATCTATATCTTCTTGGTCGTATGCTATGAGCACTGCTCCCCAACCTATGTCGCTGGCATCTGTGAAGAGTTCTAATTGATCTTTGTCTGTTGGTATCTTATGTTTTGGTAGATTTTTTACCCTTTCCTTGATATCTTTTATGGCTTTGTCATGCTCTTCTTTCCATTCAAATTCTTTATTTTTTCCTTTTATTAGATCTTGTAATGGCTTCCTCAGTGCTGGTAGATCTTTTATGTGATCTGAGGCGTAATTTATTATTCCTAGAAACTGTTGTACCTCTTTTTTAGTTTCTAATTTATCTTTGAAGTTTTTTATCTTTGTTACTATATGCTCTTGTAGCTGGAATCCTTCTTCGTCTATGATATATCCTAAATATTCTATATTATCTTTAAAAATTTCAGACTTCTTTTCTGATAATAAAATTCCATGTTGCTGTATAGTTATTATGAATTCTTCCAGATGTTTGATATGATCTCCCAGACTATCACTATATATTAATATATCGTCGACATATACTATGCGATGTCGCCAATTTTTAAATACCTGATCCATTCTTCTTTGAAATATCTGAGGTGCATTTTTTAGTCCAAATGGTAATACATTCCACTCATAATGTCCCTGAGGTGTACTAAAAGCTGTTAGGGGTTTTGATTCCTTGGTTAGTTTTATTTGCCAAAATCCACTTTTACAATCAAACTTGCTAAACCATTTTTTATCTCCTAGTCTGTTAATAAGATTTCTTTTATATGGTAAAAAGTATCCATCAAATATAGTCTTCTTATTTAATTCTCTATAGTCTACTACCATCCTGGCTTTACCCCTTTTTTGTTCACTGTGTTTTCTTACTAGGAAAGCTGGGCTATTATGCGGACTCTTACTCTCTTGTATTAATTTTAAATCTATTAACTCTTTTAATTGGATTTCGAACTCTTTCTGGTCTGTCGGACTATACCTAATAGGCTTACATCTGACAATGTCATTTGGGGTTGTTAACTTTATTTCAGCGTAAATTTTTTCTTTTTCCCATAACTGTATCGGATTTTCTCCAAAGTTTACTTTTAGCATTCCAAGGTATTTTTCTTTTAATTCTTGTAAATTATTATTTGTAATTTTATTACATAACTTTATCATTTGTATTGGTAGTATTCTTTTTAATATGATCCATTTGTCACATGGTGTTTGTAGGTTTATGGTGCTATTATTTATAACTTGTGTTTTGAAGTAATCTAGAAAGTTATTTCCTAACAAGATGCTAAAGCTCATATTATTATCTTGGTATATTATTGGTAATCAATATCGTTTTATTCAACATGATCCTTATATTTTCTCGCTACTATTCCTAATTCTTTAGGTTGATCAAATCATGTTACTCTTGTTCTATGCTTTCTAGATCTTTTCCATTTTTGTGTTTCTAAAACTTCTTTTCTTGCTAGGCATATATCTGCTCCACTATCAATAAAAATTTCATGTTCTATCATTTTGTTGGGTTTGTATTCTACATGAGTTGTTATGTATATCGCTACCATTTATTACGACTCACGAAGAATAGTTTTACGTCATATATATTTGTCATCTTCTTCTTCATATAAAATTGTTCTTCGTTATGCCATTTAGTATTCTCTTCTTTTATTTTTTCCAGACTCATAATAAACTGTGTAGTATTAATATATTTTACTCCTTGTTTTTCTAATTTCGGGCACTTGTTAGCATAGTGTCCTTTTTCATAATTCAGCATTTACAATCTTTAGGTGCTTCTTTTGCTTCTAGCGGTTTACGTATTTTTTCCTAAATTTTCTTCTATCCTTAAATTTTTTTCTATTATCTGGAGTATTATTATATCTTCTGAATCTTTTATATTGCTTCCTTTTGTAGTGTTTATACGACTATTATAATTTTTCTTGTAATATTGTTGGTCATAATGTTTTCTGTAATCTTTGTTAATATAATCTTTGTTTTTATATTTCGTATATCTTTTTTCGTATTTTTCATATCTGCGTTCTTTTTCTTGATCCTCACATCCAAACCTTAGCTTTCTCTCTGTAAATCCACATATTTCTTTTAATCCTAATTTTTTATCTTTCTTGATTTCCTGTTGTAACCTATATTCTCCGCATTTTCTCATTAAATATGCTCTTAGTACCCTTATTTTTTCTCCTAAAGTATTTTCTTTTGGTTCTAATAGCTTGTATTCTTTAGTAATTTCCGTATTATATGGTTCGGGTAGGTGGTCATAATACAGCTGTTGGTATATTATTCCTTCTTCTTGTATGAATCTTGCTTCATAATAGAATTTTGTAAAGCTTATGGTATATTCTGGTAATTTATTGATTTTGCAACACTTCATATTATTTAGATTCATTATTATTTCACATTTTCTTTACGCTGTCACGCTTTCTCTTGCTACTAGCCATTTTTCTCCTAGGAATTCTCTTTTTAATACCATATCGAATAACATTAGTATTCCTTTCCAATCTTTAACATGATGAAATATTTCTCCTTTCATTTGATAAGCTATGGTTTCAAACCAGAATGCTACTTTTCCTATCATTGTTTTAGATATTAATTCAAACATGTAATCTAAATCACTAGTATGTGTTGAGTTCATTAATGCTAAAGACATTCCTACATTCCAATCGTTTATCCTTCTGCTTAGTTCTTGTTCATCATAGACATTATCTAAATCTAAAAAATATCCATTCATATTTATTCCTTGTGCCATTGATCCTACAAATTCACTAAATTCTGCTTGATGTCCTACTGGTATATGTGGTGGTAACTTAGTAGGTTTTTTTGTTATAACTTCTAGGTTTGGATCTAACATTTCTTCCTCTGGGTAGTTATTAGTATCCTCATTTACTATGTTGTCTGATTCTATTTCTGTTTCGAATGGCTCATTATACTCATCTTCTATATCACTTTCTGGTTCTTCTTCTATTATTGCATTTACCCTCTGCATCTTATGCAATGCTTCTAATATTTGGTTATTCTCTTGTATTATTTCAGAATTGTTTCTTCTTCTATTTCTTCTGTGATTTTTGCTACTTGTATTTCCTGGTCTGAGCTATTTTCTTCTTTATCCGTATTTTCTTCTCTTTTATCTGTACTACTGCTTTTGTTGTTATCGCTGTTATCATTATTGTTACTAGTATCATAATTCTTTTTACTTTTTGTTTGCCTTTTGATCTTACTAGTTGTTGTTTCATAACATGTAACTCTTCTCTTAATTCGCTCATTTCTTGTTTATGTTCTTCTTTTAATGCGCTTATTTCTTGTTTAACTAATTCTAATTCTTTCTTTGTTTCTTTTAGTATTACTTTTGTTTTGTTTAGCTCGTGTTTTGTATCTTTGTACTTAGTCTTGTACATTTTATATTTGTCAAACCATTCTTTGTTAATAGATAATTTTAGTTTTGTATTTTCTCTTTCTAACTCCGTTATCTTTTCTTTTTGGATTTTATTTTCAAGTTCTAAATTCACACAAACGTTTTTTTCTTTTAATTTTTCTTCATTTTTTATTGGGGTTTCTTTAGGATCTTTCTGATCCTGTTTTTTCATAGGCTCGTATTTATACCTTTCTTGTTCTAATATTTCTTTGGCATGATTTCTAAGGAACGTAATTACGCTGTATTCCGTGTCTTTATTCATTAGAATTGTCCTTTTTTACTTAAAGCTCTTAAGCCGTCTAATGTTTTTTCTACTTCTTTTGGTATTTTTGGTTTTATTCGGCTAATATCTACCATTATCGGGTTTTTGCTTCTTCTCCATGCATCTATTGGTATTATTTCAGGTGGTGTTGTTCTTGTCTCAACTGTATTTCCTACTGTTATTTCTGAGTCGCTGGATTCTCCCTCGTTTACTTGTTTTTTATTTTTATCCTTGTTTATGTGCATCACTATTGTATTGAGTTGTTCTAATATTAATTTTAGTGTTGGTACTTCAGATATGTTCCATAATTTCGTTAGTTCTTCTCTTATCAGTTCTCTTGTCTTATCTTGACTTTCTTTTATTTCATTCATTTTTTTAAAAAGATTGTTTAATTTTTCTTTTATTATTAATTCTGTCCACAACTCATCTATTTTTTCGTTGAAATTACTCAGGATTGCGTATTTGTTTCGATCTTCTTTTTGTTATTAGGTTAATACTTGTTTTCATAATTTTTGTTTGGTTTAAAGGATGAGTTTACTTAATAGTGGCTTGGCTCAAATCTTAGATCTGCTTCTAAATCTCTTATCAAGAAATCTTGTATATTTATTTCTGTATTTATTTCCACTAGCTTACTATATATTCTTACGCCTTTTCGTTGTATTCTTTTTCTTCTGGCTTTCCTGTTTTTCTTTTGTTTTTGGTCCAACCAGCTATTTATTTCTTTTAATAATTTTTCGTTTTTTATTCTTGTTTCTATTAATTGTCTTTTAATTTCTTTGCATCTCCATATTATTTTATTAGATTCTATTATTTTTTTTAAACGACAGAATTGTTTTCATCCTAACTGTTGTGTATATTTCTTATTTTCTTGTGTTAAATATTTTATGTATTCCCTAATATAATATACGTCGGCATCTAATTGTTGTAAATGTTGTTTGTATCTCATGATATTTTCACTTTGGTCTAATTCTTTCCGTTCTTCTGGGGGTGTTATCTCATAAAGTTTTTCTATTAATCGGTCAATCTTGGTTTTGCTTAATATTAACTGATTTTTTAAACTAATATGTTTCCATATTGATTCATTTAGGCTTCTTATTACGTCGAATGATTGATTTTTCTTCATTTTCAATTTTTTGTAGATATTAGTTTGTTCCTATTTTTGTTTGTATCCAGATCTGTTATTGTTCTATTTATGGCTCTGATACCATTTTACCAGGGTCGCTGGAAGCGTCTGGATACAAACAAAAATAGGAACAAACTAATATCTACAAAAAATTGAAAATGAAGAAAAATCAATCATTCGACGTAATAAGAAGCCAAAATGAATCAATATGGAAACATATTAGTTTAAAAAATCAGTTAATATTAAGCAAAACCAAGATTGACCGATTAATAGAAAAACTTTATGAGATAACACCCCCAGAAGAACGGAAAGAATTAGACCAAAGTGAAAATATCATGAGATACAAACAACATTTACAACAATTAGATGCCGACGTATATTATATTAGGGAATACATAAAATATTTAACACAAGAAAATAAGAAATATACACAACAGTTAGGATGAAAACAATTCTGTCGTTTAAAAAAAATAATAGAATCTAATAAAATAATATGGAGATGCAAAGAAATTAAAAGACAATTAATAGAAACAAGAATAAAAAACGAAAAATTATTAAAAGAAATAAATAGCTGGTTGGACCAAAAACAAAAGAAAAACAGGAAAGCCAGAAGAAAAAGAATACAACGAAAAGGCGTAAGAATATATAGTAAGCTAGTGGAAATAAATACAGAAATAAATATACAAGATTTCTTGATAAGAGATTTAGAAGCAGATCTAAGATTTGAGCCAAGCCACTATTAAGTAAACTCATCCTTTAAACCAAACAAAAATTATGAAAACAAGTATTAACCTAATAACAAAGAAGATCAAACAAATACGCAATCTCGAGTAATTTCAACGAAAAATAGATGAGTTGTGACAGAATTAATAATAAAAGAAAAATTAAACAATCTTTTTAAAAAAATGGATGAAATAAAAGAAAGTCAAGATAAGACAAGAGAACTGATAAGAGAAGAACTAACGAAATTATGGAACATATCTGAAGTACCAACACTAAAATTAATATTAGAACAACTCAATACAATAGTGATGCACATAAACAAGGATAAAAATAAAAAACAAGTAAACGAGGGAGAATCCAATGACTGTAAATAACAAGAGGGAAATACAATGAGACAAGAACAACACCACCTAAATAATACCAATAGATGCAATGGAGAAGAAGCAAAACCCGATAATGGTAGATATTAGCCGAATAAAACCAAAAATACCAAAAGAAGTAGAAAAACATTAGACGCTTTAAGAGCTTTAAGTAAAAAGGACAATTCTAATGAATAAAGACACTAATACAAATGTAATTACGCTCCTTAGAAATCATGCCAAAGAAATATTAGAACAAGAAAGGTATAAATACGAGCCTATGAAAACAGGATCGTAAAGATCCTAAAGAAACCCCAATAAAAATGAAGAAAAATTAAAAGAAAAAACGCTTGTGTGAATTTAGAACTTGAAAATAAAATCCAAAAGAAAAGATAACGGAGTTAGAAAGAGAAAATACAAAACTAAAATTATCTATTAACAAAGAATGGTTTGACAAATATAAAATGTACAAGACTAAGTACAAAGATACAAAACACGAGCTAAACAAAACAAAAGTAATACTAAAAGAAACAAAGAAAGAATTAGAATTAGTTAAACAAGAAATAAGCGCATTAAAAGAAGAACATAAACAAGAAATGAGCGAATTAAGAGAAGAGTTACATGTTATGAAACAACAACTAGTAAGATCAAAAGGCAAACAAAAAGTAAAAAGAATACATGATACTAGTAACAATAATGATAACAGCGATAACAACAAAAGCAGTAGTACAGATAAAAGAGAAGAAAATACGGATAAAGAAGAAAATAGCTCAGACCAGGAAATACAAGTAGCAAAAATCACAGAAGAAATAGAAGAAGAAAACAATCGAAATAATACAAGAGAATAACCAAATATTAGAAGCATTGCATAAGATGCAGAGGGTAAATGCAATAATAAGAAGAACCGTAAAGTGATATGTAAGATGAGTATAATGAGCCATTCAAATGTAAATGTAATCGCATAACATAGTAAATGAGGATACTAATAACTACCTGCAGGAAGAAATGTTAGATCCAAACCTAGAAGTTATAACAAAAACCTACTAAGTTACCACCACATATACCAAGAGGACATCAAGCGTAATTTAGTGAATTTGTAGATCAATGGCACAAGGAATAAATATGAATGGATATTTTTAGATTTAGATAATGTCTATGATGAACAAGAACTAAGCGATGATAAACGATTGAATGTAGGAATGTCTTTAGCATTAATGAACTCAACACATACTAGTGATTTAGATTACATGTTTGAATTAATATCTAAAACAATGATAGGAAAAGTAGCATTCTGTTTGAAACCATATCTTATCAAATGAAAGGAGAAATATTTCATCATGTTAAAGATTGGAAAGGAATACTAATGTTATTCGATATGGTATTAAAAAGAGAATTCCTAGGAGAAAAATGGCTAGTAGCAAGAGAAAGCGTATTAGCAGAAAGAAAATGTGAAATAATAATGAATCTAAATAATATGAAGTGTTGCAAAATCAATAAATTACCAGAATATACCATAAGCTTTACAAAATTCTATTATGAAGCAAGATTCTTACAAGAAGAAGGAATAATATACCAACAGCTGTATTATGACCACCTACCCGAACCATATAATACGGAAATTACTAAAGAATACAAGCTATTAGAACCAAAAGAAAATACTTTAGGAGAAAAAATAAGGGTACTAAGAGCATATTTAATGAGAAAATGCGGAGAATATAGGTTACAACAGGAAATCAAGAAAGATAAAAAATTAGGATTAAAAGAAATATGTGGATTTACAGAGAGAAAGCTAAGGTTTGGATGTGAGGATCAAGAAAAAGAACGCAGATATGAAAAATACGAAAAAAGATATACGAAATATAAAAACAAAGATTATATTAACAAAGATTACAGAAAACATTATGACCAACAATATTACAAGAAAAATTATAATAGGCCGTATAAACCCTACAAAAGGAAGCAATATAAAAGATTCAGAAGATATAATAATACTCCAGATAATAGAAAAAAATTTAAGGATAGAAGAAAATTTAGGAAAAAATACGTAAAACCGCTAGAAGCAAAAGAAGCACCTAAAGATTGTAAATGCTGGAATTGCAATGAAAAAGGACACTATGCTAACAAGTGCCCGAAATTAGAAAAACAAGGAGTAAAATATATTAATACTACACAGTTTATTATGAGTCTGGAAAAAATAAAAGAAGAGAATACTAAATGGCATAACGAAGAACAATTTTATATCAGTGAAGAAGAAGATGACAGCTATATGACAGAAAACTATTCTTCGTGAGTCAGAATAAATGGTAGCGATATACATAACAGCTCATGTAGAATACAAACCCAACAAAATGATAGAACATGAAATTTTTATTGATAGTGGAGCAGATATATGCCTAGCAAGAAAAGAAGTTTTAGAAACACAAAAATGGAAAAGATCTAGAACGCATAGAACAAGAGTAACAGGATTTGATCAACAGTCTAAAGAATTAGGAATAGTAGCAGAAAATATAAGGATCATGTTGAATAAAACGATATTCAGATTACCAATAATATACCAAGATAATAATATGAGCCAGAAAGTACTGTTAGGAAATAACTTTCTAGATTACTTCAAAACACAAGTTATAAATAATAGCACCATAAACCTACAAACACCATGTGACAAATGGATCATATTAAAAAGAATACTACCAATACAAATGATAAAGTTATGTAATAAAATTACCCGAAATAATAATTTACAAGAATTAAAAGAAAAATACCTTGAATGCTAAAAGTAAACTTTGGAGAAAATCCGATACAAGCATGGAAAAAGAAAAATTTATTACTAAATAAAGTTAACAACCCCAAATGACATTGTCGATGTAAGTTTATTAGGTATAGTCCGATTGCACTGAAAGAGTTCAAATCCAATTAAAAGAGTTAATAGATTTAAAATTAATACAAGAGAGTAAGAGTCCGCATAATAGCCCAAATTTTCCTAGTAAGAAAACACAATGAACAAAAAGGGTAAAGCCGTGATGGTAGTAGACTATAGAGAATTAAATAAGAAGACTATATTTGATGGATACTTTTACCATATAAAAGAAATCTTATTAATGCATAGAGATAAAAATGGTTTAGCAAGTTTGATTGTAAAAGTGGATTTTGGCAAATAAAACTAACCAAGGAATCAAAACCCCTAATGCCTTTTAGTACACCTCAGTGACATTATGAGTGGAATGTATTACCATTTGACTAAAAATGCACCTCGATATTTCAAAGAAGAATGGATCGTATTTAAAAATTGGCGACATCGTAGTATATGTCGACGATATATTAATATATAGTGATAGTCCGGGAGATCATATCAAACATCCGAAGAATTCATAATAACTATACAAAGAACATGGAATTTTATTATCGTAAAAGAAGTCCAAATTTTTAAAGATAATATAGAATATTTAGGATATATCATAGACGAAGAAGGATTCCCTACAAGAGCATATAGTAACAAAGATAAAAACTTCAAAGATAAATTAGAAACTAAAAAAGAGGTACAACAGTTTCTAGGAATAATAAATTACGCCTCAGATCACATAAAAGATCTACCAGCACTGAGGAAGCCATTACAAGATCTAATAAAAGGAAAAAATAAAGAATTTGAATGGAAAGAAGAGCATGACAAAGCCATAAAAGATATCAAGGAAAGGGTAAAAAATCTACCAAAACATAAGATACCAACAGACAAAGATCAATTAGAACTCTTCATGATGCCAATGACATAGGTTGGGAGCAAAGGCTCATAGCATACGACCAAGAAGATATAGATAAAGAAAAACCTTTGATATGTGGATACTGAGGAGGAACTTGGAAACCAAATGAAAAAATTATCATATTAATGAAAAGAATTACTAGCGTAAAATTTGGAATAAAAGGTTTCATTACCATTTACTACCAACAAAGTTTGTTGTGAGAACTGATAACACACAGGTAAGAGCATTTATCACCAATAAAATTGACCCATTACCAGAACTAAATAAAAGAAGAAAATGGCAATCATTCTTTTATTGTTATGATTTCATTGTGAAAAATATATCCGAATAAGAATCTTCTAGTGACTTTCTAAGCGTATATCAAGATACCGCTAAAAGATAATGCATACAATGCATTTAAGACCTGCAACGCCAACAACAAAACAACCAAGCGAAAGGATTATTCAAAAGAAAATGATCTAATATTAAATATGAGCACAAAAGAAGAAGGATCTTCTGATCCATGGGGATAATGTAATTTTATTACATGAAACCCAGAAAGCGGAATAATAGCCCGTGGGGATAATGTAATTTTATTACATGACACCCATCATATGAGATATCAGCAGGCCCAATATGATTTATCATATGTCAAAACTATGACCCGTAGCGGAATAATAGCCCGGGGATAATGTAATTTTATTACATGACACCCATCATATGAGATATCACAGCCCAATATGATTTATCATATGTCTAAAACTATGAGATACAAGATAACAGCAGGCCCAATGTGATTTATCACAAAAAAGCCCAAAAAATATGAGCTAACAAGACCAGCCCAGAGCGATTTATCGCAAAGAAAAAAGAAATGAAAAAGATGGAAAAAAGACAAAAGAAAGAAATATGAAGAAGAAAGAAATGAAAAAGAAGATGAAAAAAGACAAAAGAAATGAAAAAAGACAAAAGAAATGGAAAAAGAAATATGAAAAAGAAATATGAAAAAGAAAAAAGGAAAAGACAAAAGAAAGAAAAGGACAGCAGCGGTGGAAAAGATGCCATCGAAAGAAAGAAAAAGACAACACAGAAGAAGTCAAAAAGAGGATAATAGCAAGCAGAGGCAAAGAAGACAGCAAAGCAAGGACAACAGCAAAAGGATGAAAAATCAAAACCTATCAGATTTGAAGAAAGACAAAAATCTCAATAATAGCGGAAGGACAAAAAATCCAGGAAAATCAAAAAGACAAGAATATCAGCAGAAATCAAAGAGATATCAGCAAAATATCAGCCGAGACATCAGCAAAATGTCAGCAAAATCAAAGGAAGGCAAGAATATCAGCAGAGGATATCAGCAGAACAGAAAAAATATCAGCAGAGCAGAGGAAAATATCAGCCAAGACATCAGCAAAGCAAGAATACCAGCAGAAATCAAGAAGAACACTGAGAAAGCAAGAAAATCAGCAAAAATATCCAATACACGGATAAAATATCAGCAACTTAGACAAATGAAATGTAGCATGAATAGTAATTTTCATCAGAAAGGTGAATAGTAAAGCACTAAAATCGTAGAGTAATACAGTAAAGGTCGCACAGTAAAGGACAAGTCACTGTAGCAAGGAATAGTAAAGCCGCCGGATACTGTAGCAAATAGTAAAGGTCGCACAGTAAAGGTCGCACAGTAAGAGCCAAGCACTGTAGCACACAGTAAGAGCCAAGCACTGTAGCACCCCGAGGTTATCTATATAAAGAGCCTCATTGTATCAGAGGAAGATAACAATTTTTGGAATACAACTTCAATCTTCAAGATAATCTCTCTCTATAATCTCTCTTCCGAAACACTTTCTTTCAAGAAAAGAAATATTATTATTCTATTAGCATAACAATCTTCTATTAGCATAACAATCATGTTTAGCTAAAACCCTTCTATCGGTCTATAATCTTAAACAGAGTAATATCGTAGAAGAAGAAGATCTACTAAAAGAAACCGTAAGAACGAGGAATCAACATATCGTAGTCTAAAGAAAATCTGCTAAAAAGAATCATAAGAACTAGGAATTAACTTTGAAAGATATATAGTTAAACGCATGTTAAGTCTAGGAACCTTGACTCTTGTTGGAATACTCGGAAAGAACTGTTGAGACTGTCCCAAGCTCTAGGCGAATTAGTACCCGCACAGCGAGGAAGCGACTGTGGCGGCGAGAGGATATTTCCGGTGATCTGAGATTCACGGCAAGAGGTACGATTCCTTTACTTATATGTTTTAATTATATTTCTGATAAGTTATTTTCTAGTGCTTATGCTTCTGGTAAAGTAGAAATTCTTAGATTATGATATTGTTTGATTTTTAATGCTTATGTTTCTTAAAGTAGAAAATCTGAAGCTATGATATTAGTAAATCTGAAAAAGATTATAGACTGATTGTATTAAAAAATGGACGTAAAACCCCATATGAGTTTGTTAATACTACTTGTTAGTATAAAGCTGATAAGTTATTACTTAAGATTCCGCCATAGTAGTAATAAAACCAGGAATATCAGTCAAAGTACCACCAACGTTCTCCCCTCTTTAGGGTTGTTAGGTGATGAAAAGATCCGCCCAGAAAATGGTATTAATGTCAAGACTTCATAATACAATACTAAGTCCATAAATCCATTGGAAAGAATTTAACTACAAGTTAATAATTTTCATCGTCACATTTGTATCCAAAATTTCCCATATTAGAAAAATGTAAATATATTTTCCTTCCAACATTCAAATCTTATTTCCTTAATTACGTTCTCACTTATATGCCCTGGAATTACGAGGTGTAACATTCTTCCCCCCTTAGAAACATTCGTCCCCGAATGTTCATAATAGGTTTCAAACTATAAACATACAAGTTCCAACAATACACAGCAAACCCAAAGATGCCTCACATGGTCATAATATAACACATGTATTATTCACCAATACATTTACATAACATCGATACATGAAAAACCGGATGTACCGCTTCCAAATTAGAGGGTAGATCCAACTCATAGGCAACATTGTCTACCCTACGAATAATCTGATAAGGTTCAATGTATATCGGGCTAAGCTTTCCTTTCTTACCGAACCTCATCACACCCTTCATGGGTGACACATTTAAGAATACCAAATCATCAAGCTGAAACTTTAAGTATCGACGTCGATTATCTGCATACGACTTTTGTCGACTCTGGGCTGCTAATAATCTCTCCTGGATAAGCTTCACCTTATCCACAACTTGCTCAATCATGTCTGGGCCAAGTAACTTGGTCTCGCCTACCTCAAACCAACCAATAGGTGACCTGCACTTCCCATATAAGGCCTCGTACGGGGCCATCTGGATACCAGGATGTTAGTTGTTGTTATAGGCAAACTCAACGAGTGGTAAATGATCATCTCAGTTACCTCTAAAGTCAATAGTACAGGCTCTCAACATATCCTCTAGTGTCTGAATAATATGCTCTGCCTGCCCATCAGTCTGAGGATGAAATGCTATACTGAGACTCACATGTGTCCCCAATCCCTTCTGGAACGATCTCCAAAAGTTAACTGTAAACTGAGATCCTCTGTCCGATATAATAGATGTCGGAACCCCGTGCAATCTCACTATTCCCCTGATGTACAGCCTAGCATAGTCCTCAGCTGAGTAAGTAGTCTTGACTGAAAGAAAATGGGCTGATTTCGTCAGCCTATCCACAATAACCCATATTAATCACTTCCCACTTCTAAGTTGGGATCTCTATCTCCTGTAATAATCCACCAGGCTTCTGGTGCTCGACCTTAACCTGTTGACAATTCGGGCACTAAGCAACAACCTCCGCTATGTCCCTTTTCATTTCATCCCACCAATACATACCTTATGGGATCATGATACATCTTAGTAGATTCATGGTAAATGAAATATTGTGAACCATGGACCTCTGTTGTAATCTTGTTTCGTAATCCTGCTATATTCGGAATGCACAAATTGACCTTTCATCTAAGGGTCCCTTTCCTATTATACTCGAAGGTTGCGGTTTTTATTTTGTTAGACATCTTTCCCAATCTATTCCATAAATGGAATCTTTATCATGATGTTCTTTTTCCTTCCCGTATGAGGGATGACTCTGATGTATTCTGAGCCATAGGGTTATCGCTATCTGAATCCTTCAATACGACTCCCTCTTAATTAACCGATGTGTTCCCTCATGTCAACTTTTCTCCTTAGTCTTTACCTTAGTCAAGTTTCTTGTGGGTGAATGATCATATAGTCAACTTAGTTTCGTTTACTAACTGGTGTGCTGGAAACTCTTATATTTGTAGTATCTCAAACGTGAATACTTTATGAGCAATGTCATCGAATCTAAAGTGTGTGTATCATCACAGTTAATTCACATTCGTGGTCTGAAAGGAATCCCTTTTTTTTGTACCCTCTTACTACTCGTAATTAAAAACTTCATTTCTTTTGACACTTGTTCACTCATTTTCTAACTTGCGTACTCCTCATAATTCCAAAATATTCTGGTATACATACGTAATCTCAAACATTGCTCCTGATTCCAATCCTTGGCGTTACTACCCCTTAAGGGTGAATTGATAACTTATTCCTTTATCCAATACGTAGAAGACTATGAAGAATTGTATCACATGATGTTGGCTTACTATATCCAAACTTGGTCAATATATTTCTCTTCAAATTCTTCCACTTGCCTTATGGATAACTCTCCTATCAATAGCGTTTTAGGAAAAGATTTCCTTGATCTCATTAAGCTGTAAACTCATTACTTTACCTATCTCGCCGAACTTATGGTCAGTTCAAAAATGTTCATAGACATCTGTGTTTGCCTGACAATTTAATATTTTTTATAATGTCATTATCTCTTGAAATATATCTTTCATGTCTAACTTATACTTATATCCATAGGCGTCATTGGCCTCTTTTCAACTGTTTAGATGCTAATCTCGAGCTTTACTCATTGTTTCTTCCGTTTACATACTTTCTGAAAGATATGTCTACATATGTTGTGGAACCGATGCTTCATATATTTAGATCCAATTCATGGTGTTACATGATCCAATGGCTTGTCAAGCTTTCTTGTCTTATCATTATTAGGTCTCTCATCGACCGCGTGCCCATTCGTCTTACCTTTACATTTCCATTTCACATTTATCATTCTTGTCGTAATCCTTCATTCTACTCATTATTAAACAAAAATATTTCTACATTGATACTCGATTATACAATTCCATTCATACTTATTAACTACTTTCATATTCTTACAACACTTCTTCGATTGTTCCACAGTGTCGTCCTCCATTACCCCCAACAATGGTACATGTAATCCTTAGCTTACCTTAGCTTACTAACCTTACCAGTCAAATATCTATAGAATACCTTAGCTTACTAACCTTGATACATGTAATTCTTAATAATAAGCAATATCGCTCATTTACACGAGGAAAGAGGCTTATCTCCCTTTCATAATCTTTCATTTTAGCATTGTTCTCTGTTTCTCACTTACCACTACTCCTTGTCTCATTCCTCCTCTGATAGTCCTTAGCACATTGTACTTCATTTGTAATCAAAGTCACATTCATAAGGTCTTATTGCAGTTCCCTCTAGAATTCTAATCAGCCAGAGTCACCGTAAAACGTGTGGACCTTTATAACTTACTAAACCTTCCAATAAAAATTCCTTCTTTCTATCCCCTTATAATTGCTAGACCAGTTTGAAAGGATATTTTCACCTCTTGTGTTCAACATCTGGGAGTAAATCCTCTACTGCATTTTACAGTCCCTTAAAATCGGTAATACAATTTCCAATCGGCTCAACAACATTAACAACAATCATAAGTGGTTTATACTCAAACCAATGAATCATCACCACTAATATACTTCACATATACTATGTACTTTAACCAAGATTAAACATAGAATATTTTACTCAAGAAGGCTTTGTACATCTAAGGGCTCAACGATTATCAACTATTCTAAGATTCTCAAATATTTCATGTCCCAAGCTTACATTATCTCTGTTACACCCCGTATTTACAGGATATGTTTTAAGAACGTACGTAAGAACTCACAGTGTTAAGATTTGAGACTTGTAAAAATTTATCGGAAATTGTGAAATTGTCGGAAACGTAGTTTTGTGACGAATGGGAGGGCGACACGTGTCACCCCCCCTTAAGGATGCCTTGGACGAAATTAGCAAGGGCAAGAGGGTCATTGGACCTTTGTTAGCAAGACAAGTCTTGCAAGTAGCAAGCTTGACATAATTGACTTGGTCAATGGGTCCACAAGCTTGATATTTAAGAGAACTTCATCCTAGCCACCCAATTGTTCACATCTTGACCCTCCATTGTGCTTTATATTACTACTAGTAGCAAGAGAGAGCTTAACACTTAGCTAAATTTCACAACAAATTGAAGAACAAGAGCAAGGAGCTCTCGGGTTCATGCCCATCAATAAGGAAAAAAATTTGTTTCTTGTCCAATAAGCTCCACACTTTAAACCAAGGTTCATGAGTGTATTGTAAGTGTATCTCAATAGAAAAATCCCGGAAAAAGATAGTTTTCGGGTTAGTCGCAAAGTGAAAACCTAGTGGCTTTCTAGGTTTTGGATCAAGGTTTGAAGGAAAGTTGTTGGTGTGGTTCTAAGGGTCTCAGTAGCGGATTGAAGTGTCTTGAAGAGGCTCTAAGTTGCTAAGGAGCGACTTGGTTGGAAGTTAGATTGAGATTCGTTGAGGTATAATCTTGTTCTCTTTAAGTGTTACAAGATTATTTTTATTATTATTAGCTTTACATGTTGCTAGCATGAAGTGGTTAAGTTGAAGTTTATAAGTATTTTGGAGTGCTTGTAGCTAAATTGAAATGTTATATAAGCCACTTGAAAATTGGATTACTAATTGGTCGTTTATTAGAAATCGTCGCATGTTACCTACTTAGAGATTATGGATTGTTATAATCAAATGCGACTTGATATCATGTTATGCTACCAATTTGGATTGAAATGGAAATTTGATAAGAATTGGTATGGTTGAACTCAAGGTGGCCGAATTTGGACTTTTAGTTTGTTATTCATTTGTATTGAACTACTTTCTAAATTGTGAGCCAATTGGGGCTGTTTAGTTATTCATTTGCATTGGAATACCTTCTATATTGTTGTGAGCCAATTGAGGCTGTTTGGTTATTGTATTCGGCCTTGAAAAAGGTGGCAAAGTTAGTAAAAACAAAGGAGGTCTTCATCCGATTTTCCGTAGAATTTAGCGACTTAGCACCTAGAATATTCTACGTATGAAGTAAGAGGTTAATGGACGTATGGTGACCATTATAGGTTGATGTACTAAGTATAGCGTATCCTACTTGAAGAATGGAATAGCTCAAGGTGGAAGTACTTTGGAGCTTTTTGCTACTTGTCGATAATCGTCGCGAGGTATGTGAACCTCTTCCTTCTTTGACATGATTCTATGTATGGAATATACATGTAGTACTATTTCATGATTCATTCTACTCTTAGAAGTTAAGAGGTATGTATGTCGATTTACTCACGTAAAGGTTATGTATAAGTTATCTTAAGTTCTTACCAAGTCTTATGGGGGATGTTGGTAAGAGTCGTTAGGAGGTATTTTGGAGCCAAGTTGACTTGGCTAATTTGCGGCACGAATAAGAATAAGTATCGAACAAGCCATTGCAGCGTTAATAAAGGAAAATGTAATGACAATTAATTGTGTTAAAACAAGTAGAATTCTCCATCTGCATAGAAGCTAAGATAAGACAAAATTGTATTACATTTTCTAGATCATGGCTACTTGATTAAGATAGTTATAAATAAGTATAACTTATTCACAACGCACCAAGTATATGTTACTTAATTTATAAGAATTTACGTATGAAGTTTTAAGACTATGGACCTCAAATTGTTAAAAGGTTAAGAGACTTTATTTTTCAAGTTATGAGACTTGATTCTTAAAGGGAGAAATGAATTGATTTAAAAGTATAGAATACTTGATTTGGAAAGTATTGATTTCTTGCCATTCTAAGTTAAGAAACTGGTTTTCCTAAAAGTTAAGAGACTTGTAATATTTTGAAAGCTATGTGATTTGAATTGAAGTATAAGTTTCTTGGTTATCAAATGAATGAATTCGTCTAAGAAATAAGGAGTTATAACGGCTTTATGGGAAGTTGGTTATAACAACTTTATGGAAGATTTAAAAGAATGGTTTTCTTCAGTATTGTAAGCAAAGTAATGATTTGAAATAAAGAAGGGCAAAATTGTTTTAAAGGTACCAATTGCTTAAAGTTTTAAAGAAAGAAGTCACTTGATTTAGAAGCCTATAATTGTATTTCTAAAAAGTATCGTGACTTGTCGTGAAAAGTAGATATGACTTGATACTACGGTTATTAGTATCTTGGAAGTTTTATTTGAAAGAGAATCATTTTAAAGGAGTAGAGGCACGTAGTACGTTGGGTTAAATTCCCGGATTTTATAATGACATGTTAGTGCCTTAAGTAAACAAAAATGAGAGTGTATATGAACAAGCTAATAAGAAGTTAGGGGATTTCTTAACTTGCTTATATTATGTATGATAAGCCGGTAGTGCTTATGTTATGTATGATAAGTCGGTAGTGCTTATGTTATGTATGATGGCCGGTTGAGTTAGGGTAAGAGTATAAATGAGGGGCAAGCCCCAAGACGTTATACCACCTTCTCCAGGGTAAGAGTATAAGTGAGGGGTAAATCCCCAAGACGCTGTACCACCTGCTTTATGTGTTATTTGACGACCGGTCGAGATAGGGTAAGAGTATAAATGAGGGGCAAGACCCAAGACGTTATACCCCCTGCTTTACCACCTTCTCCAGGGTAAGAGTATAAATGAGGGGCAAGCCCCAAGACGTTATACCCCCTGCTTTACCACCTTCTCCAGGGTAAGAGTATAAATGAGGGGCAAGCCCCAAGACGTTATACACCCTGCTTTACCACCTTCTCCAGGGTAAGAGTATAAATGAGGGGCAAGCCCCCAGACGTTATACCACCTATTTTGATTGATTTTATGGGCGTGAGACCCATGGTTATGTTTTACACTTTTAGCTGTCGACAGTGATGGGGGATTCCACGGGCATGCTTTGATATTGGTGTGACTGATCGCGTCCCAGTTTGGTAGGGTAGTATATGTGTCCTCGTAGTGGGCGGACTATGTTATGAAAGATAAGTAAGTTAGATAGAAATGAACTTAATGACTTCTCCTAAGTAAGTACGTAAGATATGGCTATAACTCTTAATGAAATGGAAAAAGATATTGATGTGAAATTAAGTTCATAAGTGGTAATGACACGGCAGGATCTGGTATGTATTTTTATACTTGTCCTTGTCATTCTTTTGTCTGATTATGATCTGCATTTCATGACGTTATTTCATTCCATATTCGTACTGTGAATCGACCCGCCGGGCTGCGTTCATGCCGCAGTTTAGGTACGATTGTGGATCCGCGAGCTTAGGATCGGTTCAAAGAATGTCACGACCGGCAAGACGCGGGTGCCTTACCCGCACCAGTAGTCAAACAACATCGAGAAAATCAGCGAAATTAAAACTCATACATGATAACCAATGAAAAGAGGAAACAAAGCTAACCAATCGGTTACCTTTTCCGAAAATAACTAACACTGAGCATACAATCCCGCCCATCAAGATCTGAGACCTCTAAGAATTTTTATAACATCTCTGACGGGACAGGGCCCCGCCATACCCCTGAATGTACAAAAAGTTCTACAACTTCAGGGAACCGTACCAAATGACAAAGTCTCCGAAGGAATGGAGCTTCGAGAATCGAACAGCGATCCAAAGGTGCGGATCAACAAGCGATGTATCTCAACTCGGCATGAACGCGGCCCCGAAGAAGGTCGATAACAGTTTAGTATGCGAAGCAGAAAAATCAGTAAAAGAAATCATAATAGTCTATAAGGAAAACAGGAGACATGTATGATAACCAAACTACAGTACACCACGTATATACAGTTCAGTCAAATCAAATCACATCAAGTCAGGGACTCACGCCCGAAAGATCATTACTCAAAGTGGACGATACCGTGGGCTACCCAACGTGTCGAGATGTCCAACCCAATAACAAGATAGTACTCACCGTGGACGATACCGTGGGCTACCCAACGCGTGTCGGTATGTCCCAACCAATACCCGATAATACTCACCGTGGACGATACCGTGGGCTACCCAACGTGTCGGTATGTCCAACCCAATAACAAGATAGTACTCAGTGGACGATACTCGGCTACCCAACGGCGTGTCGGTATGTCCCAACCAATACCCGATAATACTCACCGTGGACGATACTCGGCTACCCAACGTGTCGGTATGTCCCAACCAATAACAAGATAATACTCACCGTGGACGATACTGCGGGCTACCCAACGTGTCGATGTCCAACCGTTTACAAGATAACACTCACAATAGAAGCATACGTGGGCTACCCAACGTGTCGATATGTCCCAAAGGATCAATATAGTGGAAGCATACCCGTGGGCTACCCAACGTGTCGATATGTCCATCATACCACCCGATATCCGGCCCTCCGTCGAGAGACTCGGTAGCACAAAGTCAAACACTTGCACAACAACAAAACTATCACCACAAGCACAAAGTTACACACAACTCAAAGTACCTTCGTTTAAGTCGACAAACCGGGTTCCAACCCCAAAATACTACATTCTTTCCTACCTTCAAAGACCTCTCTTTACGTAGAAACCATACGATACTATCACACATAGTATCACACACATTCATGTTTAAAACACGTAATTCAAACACAATTAACATAACGTCAAGTATACTTTTTAAAAGTCCAAGTAATTAACTCCTTTAAGGTCAAGTATTCCTACCTTTTAAAACCAAGTCATTTACTTTTCCCTTAAGAAAAGTTCGATATTTGAAAACAAGTGATTTATACTTTCAAACTCAAGTTACTTCTCTTTTCCAAAATCCAAAGACATTATCCTTTGCAATCCATTAAGTTCATTCTTTGGAATTTTAAGAAAAGTCAGAACTTGTTATCAATGATTCACATTTAAGCAGCCATGATCTAGGAAATGTAATATCATTTTGTCTTATCTTAGTTTCTATGCAGATGGAGGTTTCTCTTGGTTTTAATATAATCAATTAGTGAAACCATTTCCTTTATTAAGCGCTGATGGTGTGTGTTCGATACTTGTTCCCACTTTCAAATCCATTTCACATTCTTATGCCGTTATACCTACTTCCCATAAAGCTAGTATAACTCTTAAGTTTTCAAAAACCAAGTATTACTCATTACTCACGAATGAGGTTTTACAACTTTTGAATACATTACAAAACTTTCACAATTCTAAGTTAAGTCTCTTATCTTACAAGATCAAGTCTCTTAACTTCTACCAATCAACAACCGTTCTTTTACTCACATAAAGTTGTTATAACTGACTTCCCATAAAGCCGTTATAACCCCTTTATGTTTTAAACCAACCAATTACCACATAAACATTTATGAGACCAAGAGGGCTCATTCTTTAAGCACCGAGTGCCCATTACTAACGGATAAGACTTACTACTCTTACACCTAATGAAGCCCTTTACACTTCATAACAAGTCAAGACACAATTTGGAAAATCAATTTCCTTTAACACACGTGCGTCAACCGCACTATATATTTCACAAATAGTCATGCTGAAGAGGATAGGAAGAATCACATACCTCGCGACGATTGTCGACACTAAGCAAAATGCTCCACAGTACTATCTCCCTTAAGAAGAATATGCTACACGTAGTACTTCAATCCTATAAGGGCCATAAAACGTCTATCAAACTCTAGTTTCAACGTAGAGTAAACTAAGTACAAGGCCCTACATTCTACGGAAATCGGGAGAACTTCCTTTGTTTCTATTAACTTGCCACCTTTCACAAGGCCGAAATCAACAAGGCTACAAGATCCAAATCTAAGCCAACTTAACTATAACAGCCTCAGGCTCACAAATCTATTCAAACTCTAAATATAACAGCCTCAGGCTCACAGATCTATACTACTATCACAAGTACTAACTCAAAACCTGAGAGAAACTCTTACCTTTTAGAAAAGCCCACAAAAGCCCTTTCCTACCACTTCTTCCGTCAACTCAACCACTGGCGCTTCCCACAAGTTCACCAACACTTTTTCCTTCTGCCGCCGCTCTCAGCTTCCCTAAGGCCAGGTTTCTCAAAAACCTAGAGAGAAGGGAGAGGGGTTTTCTCTTGGGAGGGTTTGAAATGAAATGGCCAAGTCTTCCAAGACTTGGCCCTAAAGTAGGCTTCTATCGCTGGTCAAAGGATGGGAGGGACACTTGTCACCCTCCCATAGGCTCCTTATAAAAATATCCCGATTTTTCTCCTTTACCCAGAAAATCCCGCCTCGCCGCCCGCCGCCAGCGCTGGCGCTAACACTTCGAAAAATAATTGCACGCTGCACGCGCGCCGCGCCTCGCATTCGGCGCGCGCGCCAACACCCGCAGACCTCAAGATAATCGCGCGCCGCCCGCTCTCCGTGCCGTACTGAACCCCCGAATCAAGTCATCGCTTACTGATCGCGCCAAACTTGAAACTTCCATAACTTTTGACTCATGTCCAATCGACGAACGGTTGGTTGCGTTGGGACCTAGATTCAACGGACTACACACTAGGCCTTTTAAACACCTTACAATCCTTAACAACTGGGGTCCAATACTCAAAGGTAAACTCAAAATCCTTCCAACACATGTTTGCCAACTTATCTATCCTCTAGAATTTATGGGGTGTAACATTCTTCCCCCCTCAGAAACATTCGTCCCGAATGTTCCTTCTAAGTCTTCAGAACACATGCGCCGGTATAGTCTTCACTACTATACCTACCAAAACTCATTTATGCCTCTCATGGCCATAATATAGAAATCACGATCTCCAAATTCCAATTTAACTGGAAATCACCTCACGTGCAAACATCACTATTTTCTCCTCCTGGTCTAAAGGATACTCTCCTTACTCGGCGCACCTTCCTTTGTACACTCACACCTCTCTAGTACACGCCCACAATTCACCATCGCCTGCTTTCTACCACCTCGAGTCACTACCTCCAACTCGTCCATCTTACTAATCCACGTCATGGAAGCTACCACTTCCATCGCAAACTACCCATGGAATCATCACACAAAACTCCATGTATACCATACACTCCGACAAGGATTAACGATGAAAGGCTTCTACCCAAGACGGCCTTTACATCTAAGGTCTCAATGTTATAAATTCTAAGGTTCAAAATTTTTCTCATCCCCAACTTACCCTCTTTATTAACCATGCTTCCAAATCACATTATATACACAAAGCTACCCAACATAGCACTCAACACATCACCACAACATCAAAGCATACAATACTCTGTAGGTTAAGAACATACCAGTAACTATTGCTTCACTTCCTTCTTGTCGTTCTACTCATGTTCTTTCCTGACGACGCACAAAGGAGGAGGTGAATCGCCCATCGATCCCGGGCTGAATCTCAACCTCCGCGCTATCTCTGGTGGGACAATTCCTTGCAAAATGGCCCGGCTGGCCGCATGTAAAACAGATTCCCCTATTAGCACGACACTCCCCATCGTGGAGCCTACCACAATGGTCACAACGAGGTAAGGGTGGTCCCATCCGACTAACATCCCTGATCCCCCAAAAACCCGAAACTCGAGCTCGACCGCTCGAATTTCTCGAACGCCCCGACGATCGAGGTGGAGCACTCCATCGGCGGGGCGCATAACTAACTCGCCGAGGTCGCCGCCCCGAAGGTCACCAGGACCACGCCTTGGCCCTACTCTGCTGATCTTGGTCATTCCGTCGACTCCTACGTGCCTCACATCCAAGTGCATGAGCCTGCATGCGGGCAATGTCCATGCCCGGCTGAAGAGCTACTCCCGAGCAACTCTCTGCCAAATAGTCATCAAGCCCTGTGACATAGCGGTGCACTCTGTCCTCCATGTCGGCTACTAACGCGGGGACGTACCGAGCTAGTGAGTTAAACTCCACGTTGTACTCCTGAACCGCACGCCTGCTCGCCAACATCAAAAACTGGCCCGAGTCCTCTCATCCGCGGAGGCAAGAAATGTGCAAGAAATGCCTCCGAGAACTCGTCCCATCTCGGAAGTGCATGCCTCCCGACAGCTCCCACGAATCAAACCGATCATCGCGGTATCACGCGGCCGATGCGAACCTAGGACCACCGACTCGGTCTCCGATGCCTTGATCACTCTCATGATCCGTCAGAATCGCTTGATGAACTCCTGCGGATCATCCTCGTGCCTCGACCGTAGAACTCGGCGGGCAACTCGTAAAGTCCCGCACCTCAAACTATCCGATCTCGGGTGAACCATCGGTGCTCTGGAACTGCGTCGGCCCAAATTTATCCTCGTGTTCGCCACAACCACGCCAATAATCGGGCCAACTCCTGGTAACCCATCTCCTCGCTTCCGCATCGTGGACCGAGGCTCGTATCGTGGTCTCAGAGAAGCCGCCGCTCTACTCGCAGCCTCCTCTCGCTGCTTGCCGTCCCGGGCCCTGGTTGCCTTTCGCAGAGGCATAACTGGTAAAAACGAAACACGTCAGAGGGGTCCAACTTACAACACAGCTCTAAGGCACGATCTCAGAATGAGAAGAATAGAAACCAATCCTAAATGTCCCGCAGCCTCCTGATTATAGATGTGGTGCACAACACATCGATAATCAAGACTCTACTTAGACATGCGTAGACACTTTCCGAGGACTAACTGCTCTGATACCACTTCTGTCACGACCCGAAACCGGGCCCGCGACTGGTGCCTTACCCGGGCACCCAAGTAGTCAAACAACATCAGAGAAAATCAGCGGAAATTAAAACTCATACATGATAACCAATGAAAAGAGGAAACAGGCTAACCAATCGGTTACCTTTTCTGAAAATAACTAACACCTGAACAGTTACAATCCTCGCCACATCGCATTACATGGACCTCTAAGAATTTTTATAACATCTCCGACGGGCGGGGCCGCCATACCCCAGATGTACAAAAAGTTCTACAACTTGAGGAACCGTACTAAATGACAAAGTCTCAGAAGGAATGGAGCTTTACGAACCGAACAGATCCAAAGTGCGGATCAACAAGCGATGTATCTCAACTGCGGCATGAACGCGGCCCCGAAGTCGATCAACAGTGCCGAGTATGCGAAGCAGAAAAATCGTAAATGAAATCATAATAGTCTATAAGGAAAACAGAGATATGTATGATAACCAAACTACGACACCACGTATATACTGATTGATCAAATCAAATCACATCAAGTCGTGGACTCACGCCGAAAGATCATTACTCAAAGTGGACGATACCGTGGGCTACCCAACGTGTCGGTATGTCCAACCCAATAACAAGATAGTACTCATCGTGGACGCATACCGTGGGCTACCCAACGTGTCGGTATGTCCCAACCAATACCCGAGATAATACTCACTGTGGACGCATACCGTGGCTACCCAACGTGTCGGTATGTCCAACCCAATAACAAGATAGTACTCACGTGGACGATACTGCGTGGGCTACCCAACGTGTCGGTATGTCCCAACCAATACCAGATAATACTCACGTGGACGCATACCGTGGGCTACCCAACGTGTCGGTATGTCCCAACCAATAACAAGATAATACTCACCGTGGACGCATACCGTGGGCTACCCAACGTGTCGGTATGTCCAACCGGTTTACAAGATAACACTTACAATAGAAGCATACGTGGGCTACCCAACGTGTCGATATGTCCCAAAGGATCAATATAGTGGAAGCATACCCGTGGGCTACCCAACGCGTGTCGATATGTCCATCATACCACCCGATATCCGCCCTCCGTCGAGAGACTTCGGTAGCACAAAGTCAAACACTTGCACAACAACAAAACTATCACCACAAGCACAGTGCAAGTTACACACAACTCAAAGTACGCGTTTAAGTCGACAAACCGGGTTCCAACCCCAAAATACTACATTCTTTCCTACCTTCAAAGACCTCTCTTTACGTAGAAACCATACAATACTATCACACATAGTATCACACACATTCATGTTTAAAACACGTACTTCAAACACAATTAACATAACGTCAAGTATACTTTTTAAAAGTCCAAGTAATTAACTCCTTTAAGGTCAAGTATTCCTACCTTTTAAAACCAAGTCATTTACTTTTCCCTTAAGAAAAGTTCGATATTTGAAAACAAGTGATTTATACTTTCAAACTCAAGTTACTTCTCTTTTCCAAAATCCAGTACATTATCCTTTGCAATCCATTAAGTTCATTCTTTGGAATTTTAAGAAAAGTCAGAACTTGTTATCAATGATTCTCATTTAAGCAGCCATGATCTAGGAAATGTAATATCATTTTGTCTTATCTTAGTTTCTATGCAGATGGAGGTTTCTACTGGTTTTAATATAATCAATTAGTCGAAACCATTTCCTTTATTAGCGCTGCAGTGGTGTGTTCGATACTTGTTCCCACTTTCGAAATCCATTTCACATTCTTATGCCGTTATACCTACTTCCCATAAAGCTAGTATAACTCTTAAGTTTTCAAAAACCAAGTATTACTCATTACTCACGAATGAGGTTTTACAACTTTTGAATACATTACAAAACTTTCACAATTCTAAGTTAAGTCTCTTATCTTACAAGATCAAGTCTCTTAACTTCTACCAATCAACAACCGTTCTTTTACTCACATAAAGTTGTTATAACTGACTTCCCATAAAGCCGTTATAACCCCTTTATGTTTTAAACCAACCAATTACCACATAAACATTTATGAGACCAAGAGGGCTCATTCTTTAAGCACCGAGTGCCCATTACTAACGGATAAGACTTACTACTCTTACACCTAATGAAGCCCTTTACACTTCATAACAAGTCAAGACACAATTTGGAAAATCAATTTCCTTTAACACACGTGCGTCAACCGCACTATATATTTCACAAATAGTCATGCTGAAGAGGATAGGAAGAATCACATACCTCGCGACGATTGTCGACACTAAGCAAAATGCTCCACAGTACTATCTCCCTTAAGAAGAATATGCTACACGTAGTACTTCAATCCTATAAGGGCCATAAAACGTCTATCAAACTCTCTAGTTTGAACGTAGAGTAAACTAAGTACAAGGCCCCTACATTCTACGGAAATTGGACAGAACTTCCTTTGTTTCTATTAACTTGCCACCTTTCACAAGGCCGAAATCAACAAGGCTACAAGATCCAAATCTAAGCCAACTTAACTATAACAGCCTCAGGCTCACAAATCTATTCAAACTCTAAATATAACAGCCTCAGGCTCACAGATCTATACTACTATCACAAGTACTAACTCAAAACCCAGAGAAGGGAAACTCTTACCTTTTAGAAAAGCCCACAAAAGCCCTTTCCTACCACTTCTTCCGTCAACTCAACCACCAGCGCTTCCCACAAGTTCACCAACACTTTTTCCTTCTTGCCGCGCTCAACGGTTCCCTAAGGCCAGGTTTCTCAAAACCCTAGAGAGAAGGGAGAGGGGTTTTCTCTTGGGAGGGTTTGAAATGAAATGGCCAAGTCTTCCAAGACTTGGCCCTAAAATAGGCTTCTATCGCTGGTCAAAGGATGGGAGGGACACTTGTCACCCTCCCATAGGCTCCTTATAAAAATATCCCCGATTTTTCTCCTTTGCATGAAAATCCGCCGCCGGCGCGCAGCCCGCGCGGCCAGCGGCGCTAACACTCGAGAAAAATAATTGCAGCGTCTGCGCGCGGCCTGCGATTCGGCGCGGCGCCAACACCCGCAGACCCTCAGTACAATCGCGCGCCACGCTCTCCGTGTGGCCGCCAGAACCCCGAATCAAGTCACTGCTTTACTTGACTGCGCGCCAAACTTGAAACTTCCATAACTTTTGACTCCGATGTCCAATCGACGAACGGTTGGTTGCGTTGGGACCTAGATTCAACGGACTACACACTAGGCCTTTTAAACACCTTACAATCCTTAACAACTGGGGTCCAATACTCAAAGGTAAACTCAAAATCCTTCCAACACATGTTTGCCAACTTATCTATCCTCTAGAATTTATGGGGTGTAACAAGCAAGTTGAGATGGCTCCAGTGTTCCGGAGTTGTCACGTTTATGTTTATTCAGGGGTACGGCGGGGCCTTGTCCCGCCACAGTTGTTATGTCAAAACTCTTAGAGGTCTGTAGTCACATATTGTAGGTCAGTTTGTAAAAGAAATGAGGCAACTGCTTCGGTTATATATATTTATGCACAGGAAGGTAGCCCTATCGGCTAACCTGTTGTTTTACTTCCGTTGTTTTATTTATAAGTTTCATGTATGTTCCGCTGATTTTCTCTGATGTATACCTTTAAGGGTGCCCAGGTATGGCACCAGTCGCGGTCCCGGGGTCGGGTCGTGACAAAAGTGGTATCAGAGCAGTTAGTCCTCGGAAAGTGTCTACAGACCGTGTCTAGTAGAGTCTTGATTATCGGTGTGTTGTGCACCACATCTATAATCAGGAGGCTGCAGGACATTTAGGATTGGTTTCCATTCTTCTCACTCTGAGATCGTGCGATAGAGCTGTGTTGTTAGGGTTGTCTCTCCCTAACGAGTTATGTGATTGCGGCGAGAAAGCGTGGTGACCGGGAAGGACTATGTGGATTGCGTATCCAGGTAGGTAATGATTATAGTATAGTTGGTATTGTGACATACATCTATACGGAGTTATGTATGAGGGTAAGACGTGTGTTGCCTAGAATGATTTTAGATTATCGTGAATCGGTAAAGACTAACTAGATCGGGAAGGTATGGAATAGTTAATGAATTTTCGCCAAGGTCTTGTGTTTTATTTTGAGATAATTGGGAAAGGATGAGTCATGCGATAGGGTAGTGGACCCTTAAGAAGCCATATTAAGGGACCTAACGGAATGTCATGTTAATAGATCAAGCTGTGTAGTATGCTTAAGAGAATTATACGGATAAGGCCTGTATAAAGTATGTAATGGTATTGTGATCGAGACAACATGGTTATGGTTTTATGAGAAGTTTTGTACCGTTCTGGGGGACGATAAGGTAGGTGGGAGCATGGAAATTGCGAGCCTAAGAATATTGATTCGCCAGACCTTAGATATATAAGGCTTTCTCATGCAATAAGAATTTAAGTCAGAACAAGGATAAGAGTTAAGTGCGGCCGAGTCGGTTGAGGACTGCGGGTCTCCCATGGCCCGGAATGGAGTGGGATCAGTTGGTAGTAGTTCCTACGTGACAGTCACGCAGTGCAAGGCCCAAGTTTAGTTAATTGTTTTACGGGTTCGTGGACGCGTTCCACCGGAACCAGGTCGTGAAAGCCGGAAATGGCCTTATTTTGTTTTATAGAGTGACTCCAAAGATTAGAGGCCAAATTGGTATGGAAGTTATGTATGTATGTTAGAAGGAGTTAGAAGTACGAAAAGGTGATCTCTTTTGGGCTTATGATGGACGGATGTGCGTGTGCGAGGTATTAGGGCCATGTGTGGCATTATTGGTATGTCGGGGTGGTGAAAGGAAACTATGTCGCTAATTAAGGATTGACTCCGAAAGAACATTCGAGGACGAATGTTTCTAAGGGGGGAAGAATGTTACACCCCGTATTTACAGGATATGTTTTAAGAACGTACGTAAGAACTCACAGTGTTAAGATTTGAGACTTGTAAAAATTTATCGGAAATTGTGAAATTGTCGGAAACGTAGTTTTGTGACGAATGGGAGGGCGACACGTGTCACCCCCCCTTAAGGATGCCTTGGACGAAATTAGCAAGGGCAAGAGGGTCATTGGACCTTTGTTAGCAAGACAAGTCTTGCAAGTAGCAAGCTTGACATAATTGACTTGGTCAATGGGTCCACAAGCTTGATATTTAAGAGAACTTCATCCTAGCCACCCAATTGTTCACATCTTGACCCTCCATTGTGCTTTATATTACTACTAGTAGCAAGAGAGAGCTTAACACTTAGCTAAATTTCACAACAAATTGAAGAACAAGAGCAAGGAGCTCTCGGGTTCATGCCCATCAATAAGGAAAAAAAATTTGTTTCTTGTCCAATAAGCTCCACACTTTAAACCAAGGTTCATGAGTGTATTGTAAGTGTATCTCAATAGAAAAATCCCGGAAAAAGATAGTTTTCGGGTTAGTCGCAAAGTGAAAACCTAGTGGCTTTCTAGGTTTTGGATTGAAGGTTTGAAGGAAAGTTGTTGGTGTGGTTCTAAGGGTCTCAAGTAGCGGATTGAAGTGTCTTGAAGAGGCTCTAATTTGCTAAGGAGCGACTTCGGATTTGGAAGTTAGATTGAGATTCGTTGAGGTATAATCTTGTTCTCTTTAAGTGTTACAAGATTATTTTTATTGTTATTGTTAGCTTTACATGTTGCTAGCATGAAGTGGTTAAGTTGAAGTTTATAAGTATTTTGGAGTGCTTGTAGCTAAATTCGAAATGTTATATAAGCCACTTGAAAATTGGATTACTAATTGGTCGTTTATTAGAAATCGTCGCATGTTACCTACTTAGAGATTATGGATTGTTATAATCAAATGTGACTTGATATCATGTTATGCTACCAATTTGGATTGAAATGGAAATTTGATAAGAATTGGTATGGTTGAACTCAAGGTGGCCGAATTTGGACTTTTAGTTTGTTATTCATTTGTATTGAACTACTTTCTAAATTGTGAGCCAATTGGGGCTGTTTAGTTATTCATTTGCATTGGAATACCTTCTATATTGTTGTGAGCCAATTGAGGCTGTTTGGTTATTGTATTCGGCCTTGAAAAAGGTGGCAAAGTTAGTAAAAACAAAGGAGGTCTTTGTCAGATTTTCCGTAGAATTTAGCGACTTAGCACCTAGAATATTCTACGTATGAAGTAAGAGGTTAATGGACGTATGGTAACCATTATAGGTTGATGTACTAAGTATAGTGTATCCTACTTGAAGAATGGAATAGCTCAAGGTGGAAGTACTTTGGAGCTTTTTGCTACTTGTCGATAATCGTCGCGAGGTATGTGAACCTCTTCCTTCTTTTGACATGATTCTATGTATGGAATATACATGTAGTACTATTTCATGATTCCTTCTACTCTTAGAAGTTAAGAGGTATGTATGTCGATTTACTCTACGTAAAGGTTATGTATAAGTTATCCTAAGTTCTTACCAAGTCTTATGGGGGATGTTGGTAAGAGTCGTTAGGAGGTATTTTGGAGCCAAGTTGACTTGGCTAATTTACGGCACGAATAAGAATAAGTATCGAACAAGCCATTTCAGCGTTAATAAAGGAAAATGTAATGACAATTAATTGTGTTAAAACAAGTAAAATTCTCCATCTGCATAGAAGCTAAGATAAGACAAAATTGTATTACATTTTCTAGATCATGGCTACTTGATTAAGATAGTTATAAATAAGTATAACTTATTCACAACGCACCAAGTATATGTTACTTAATTTATAAGAATTTACGTATGAAGTTTTAAGACTATGGACCTCAAATTGTTAAAAGGTTAAGGGACTTTATTTTTCAAGTTATGAGACTTGATACTTAAAGGGAGAAATGAATTGATTTAAAAGTATAGAATACTTGATTTGAAAAGTATTGATTTCTTGCCATTCTAAGTTAAGAAACTGGTTTTCCTAAAAGTTAAGAGACTTGTAATATTTTGAAAGCTATGTGATTTGAATTGAAGTATAAGTTTCTTGGTTATCAAATGAATGAATTCGTCTAAGAAATAAGGAGTTATAACGGCTTTGTTATACCCCGTATTTCCAGAGTATGTACGTAAGGGAATACGTACGAAAGTCTTGCCTTAAAAGATAAGCCTTGGACGTTTTATTTTGTACACAACTCACTAAAAGAATCGTTTTCCGACGAAACGTTTCCACTTTAAATGAGTAAATTCCGGCTATGCCATTTCTTATTTGTGCGGATTTTTCCGAGAGACGAAACATTTTGGACCAACGGGAGGGCGACACTTGGCACCCTCCAATTTGTGGACTTGAAATCGTCCATTTGGACGATTTGAAGAAGATTGGCACGTTTTTGGTGCCTTGCTCAAAGTCAAGGAGTTGGTAGGATATTTGTGTATAGTTAATCCTCACCCTACACTTGCCTTGCACTTGTCTAAATCTTGGCCATTGGTTGGCCACTTCTTGACCTATAAATACCCCCCCTTTGATGAAGAGTTCTTCATCCACAAAGTTATCTTCCAAGTCTAAAAATCCTCTCCTCTCCCTTTGTAGCCATTTCGTCCAAACATATCCCCCGCCCCGTGGGCAGTTGGCGAGGCCTAACCCCTAGCCTTTCGAAATCTACCCCCCCTCCCTTGGTAGAAAAGTTGTCTTCTTGTATCGTTATAATGTCCAAAATACCCTAGCCCAAATACCTTAGTACTTAGTAGGAGTTGTGAAGAACTTCTAAGGTTCTTGGAGCATACAACTTAGGAGCAAAACCTTGCTCAGGCGCGACTTTTTCTAGGATATTATTGGGCTTACCGAGGTAATAATCCTAACCCTCTTTTGAATTAGAGAATACTTACTGTTATAGTATAAGAATAAGTATAAATACTTAGAAGAATATCACAGAATAGAATTGAAGTGTTAATCACTTAGAAGGGTTTAAAAGAAGAATAATCAAACTATGCTTACATAGGACTGTTTTCACAAGTAGACTTATATAGCTCACCGGGTAGGGAAGTGCTGCCCGACTTACCGTAGAATTATGAACCCTGCTTAGAATGACCTTGAGTAGTCTTTAATAGATATCTGTGACTATTATAGGTGACTCTCTGTGCGACATATTCAACTTGGCAGGTGGTTTTCGCTGAGAAGGTATGTGATTCTTCCTAAAGCATGATATTTTACAATATAACTACGGCAATGCCTCACGGCTTAAGCCTGAATAATACTTACGGCAATGCCTCACGGCTTAAGCCTGAATAATACTTACGGCAATGCCTCGGCTTAAGCTGAATAATAAGAAGCGAGAACATTTCAAAAGACTATCAATCATATTATGTAAGAGAACTAATTGGTTTTTAAAACAGAAGCTTAAGAGTTATACTAGCTTTATGGGAAGTAAGTATAACCACTTAAGATTTATAAAAGAAACAAGTTTGCCTATGTATTTATAACAGACTTATATTGTGAAAAGAATAATAAAGATGGTTTGATAAATAGACATGATGTGATGCTATGTGTGTTAGTATCTTGTAACGTTTGTATAGGTGAGTATCCTTGTTATGCTTATATTGTTTAAAGATAAGTTGTTATGTTAGTATACTATCACTCACCTCTTGAGATGATACCGGGGGTTAAGCTGCCCTCCGATGCGGGGTAGACTCGAGTGATGCAGGACCATGATTCGAGAATACCTCATGCGGGTCGGGGGCCTATGCGAGCTACGAGTTCGTGTTAGTATGCGGGGTTATGCCTCATGCGATGCAGTGGCCATGCGGACAGCGAGTCGGGGCGATGCAGGAGTAGCTACCTCGATGCGGGGTTATACCTCACGCGGGCCCGTGAGTGGCTATGCGGACTCGGGAGTCCAGGATTAGGCTTGCAGAACGATGATATGGGCGAGTGGCCCTGTTTCGATCATTCGCAGCCTAGACAAGACCTATTACAGTTACCTATAGTTGCTCTTGTTTGTGATGTGGCACTACGTGCGGTTTCCTTGGTTGTTTCACTCATATTTGTAAACTGGTTTTAAAATGATATGTTTTCATTTAAGTATTTCTGATTTCGCATACTTAGTACTGTTATCGACCTCCCGGGGCTGCGTTCATGCCGCATGTAAGGGCTAGCAAGTGCTAGATCCGCATTGTTAGGATCTCTAAATTTGTGTCGGGATCTCCATCTCTTCCGGAGGCTCTACTTTTGGTATGATCTCCCTGTTGTAGATAGTTTTGTATGATCGAGGTATGGCGGGCCCTGTCCGCCATAGTTGTATATTTCCTTAGAGGTGCCAGTCATGTTATGCAAGTGTCGGATGTAGCTTGAACTATGATTATATATATATGCCGAAAGGCGGTGTTTTCTCACATAAACTGTGTCTTACTTTATAAACTGTTTCATGTCTTGCTTTATATTTCCGCTGATTACTCTGATGTATGACTACTTGGGTGCCCCGGTAAGGCACCAGTCACGGGCCCCGGAACGGGTCGTGACAAAAGTGGTATCAGAGCAGTTAATCCTCGGAAAGTGTCTACAGACCGTATCTAGTAGAGTCTTGATTATCGGTGTGTTGTGCACCACACCAATAATCAGGAGGCTATAGGATATTTAGGATTGGTTTCCATTCTTCTCATTCTGAGATCGTGCTTTAGAGCTGTGTTATAGGTTGGACCTCTAACGTATTCCTTTCTGTAATGATTATGCCTCCACGTAAAGCAACCCGGGCCGAAGGGCAAGGCGTAGGAGTCGCTAGCAGACACCCAGAGTCACGAGGCTCGTGCCCGTCTATACCGCAGACGGCGAGTTCTATGACGCCGCCAGCCAAGAGACCACAGTACCACACCTGTCCCGGCTGGCACAGGCGGAGAGTTAGGTCTGAGAGATGGCCCACTTTTGGCTAAAGTTGTGGCCGTCTGAGAGAAGGCTGGATCTGGCGATTCAGCTCAGCTCGATCGTACCCGTTGTTCACCCGAGGGCAGAGAGTTTGAGGCTACGAGACTTCTTGAGTTGTAGCCCGCCGGAGTTTTATGGGTCGAGGCCGGAGGATGATCCGCAGGAGTTCATCCGTCAGATTCAGAGGATTTTGAGAGTGATCAGGGCGTCGGAGACCGAGTCCGTGATCTTTGGTTCACATAGGCTGCGTGATACCGCAGTCGATTGGTTTGATTCATGGGAGTTATCCCGTGGAGAGCACGCGTCCCCAGCTACTTGGGATGAGTTCTCAGAGGCTTTCCTCACTCACTTCTTGCCTCCACAGATGAGGAGGGCGGCCGATAGATTTTTCTGCGAGGCGAGAGGGGCCTTGTCGGGAGTACAATGTCGAGTTTGATTCTTTGGCTCGATATGTCCCGGCATTGTAGCGAATATGGAGGATAGGGTGCACCGCTATGTCAGGGCTGAAGCGACTATATGGCCGTAGTCATGTGCGGGGTTTCTCTCGGCCGGGTATGGACATTACCCGTGCGAGCTCACGCCCTTGGATGCGAGGCGCAGAGGTCGACGAGTGGGCCAGGGCGAGAAGAAGGCGGGGCGGGAGGTCTTACGGTGGTTATCGTGGTGGCGGCCCCGGCAGATCTAGGTCGCACCACGCGGCTCATAGCACTCTGCCGCACCGTCCTCGGCCTGGCCCGAGTTTTCGAGGCGGACTGCGGCCCAGGGCTTGAGGCGTCGAGTAGCAGAGTGCGGCGATCGGGACCACCCCCCCAGTGTGGCCGATGCGGTAGATCCCATTACGGGAAGTGTGGTACTACTTATGGATCTTGTTCTGATTGTAGCGGCCAGGTCACTTTTGCGAGGATCGGCCGAAGCGTGGCGGTGGTAGGGCCCGGCGCCGAGTTACGTGGCGTTTCATCATCTCCTACGATTACTCGCCGGGCGGGGTGCTCATGGGTCGGGTCGCGGCGGTCGCGGCTCAGTCGATTCTAGCGGTCCTCAGAACCGCATTTATGCTTTGTCCAGCCGACAGGATCAGGAGGCCTCACCTGATGTCGTCACAGGTACCTTATCAGTTTCTGGGTTTGATGTTTATGCCTTGATAGATCCGGGTTCTACTCTGTCCTATATATCTCCCCTTGTTGCTAGTAGGTTATGGTAGAGCCTGAGTCCATAGACCCTTTCGAGTTAGCTACGCCAGTGGGTGATTCTGTGGTAGCTCGGCGGGTATATAGGGCTTGTCTGTGACCATTCTGATCGTCGGACCTGGCCGACTTGATAGAGTTGGAGATGATTGACCGGCGTGATTATGGGGATGGATTGGCTAGCCTCTTGCTATGCCAATGTAGACTGAGAGAGAGTAATGCGGTTCCATTTCTGAGGCCGGTTGTTGAGTGGGAGCACGGTATCGCCGAGGGTAGGTTTATTTCCTACCTCAAGGCTAGGAAGATGGTGCGAAGGGGTATATCTACCATCTAGTTCGGGTGTTTGATCACGAGGTGCGGTACCAGATTTTTGATCGATTCCGTAGTCGAGTTCCCGGGCGTGTTTCGGATGACCTCCGGGTATCCTCACGAGAGGAGATTGAGTTTTGTATTGACATATTGCGGATACTCGGCCTATTTCCATTCCGCCATACGTAATGGCACTGCCGAAGTTGAGAGATGAAGGATCGGCTTAGGGATTTGCTAGAGAAGGGCTTCATTAGGCCCGGTGTTTCTCCGCAGAAGCGCGGTATTGTTCGTAAGAAGAAGGGCGGGGCCAGCTGCGCGTAATGTGTTGATTCTGACGGTGAACAAGGTGACCATTAAACGAATACCCTCCACGTGATTGATGATTTGTTCGACCCGATTCTGCGAGTGCGAGATGTTTCTCAAGATTGATCTGCGATCGGGCTATCATCAGTGCGAGTCGAGAGGTGGATGTCCCCAGATCGCATTCCGGACGTGCAGGCATTATGAGTTCAGTCATGTCTTTTGGGTTGACGATGCTCGTGGTATTCATGGATTTGATGAACCGAGTGTTCAAACCATTTTGGACACGTTTGTGATAGTGTTCATTGATGATATCTTGGTTTATTCTCGCCGGGCGAGGAGCATGCGGAGCATTTGAGGCTATCTTGTGATTCTCAGACCAGCGATTATCGCCAAGTTTTCCAAATGTGAGTTTTGGTTGACTTGATGGCGTTTCTTGGGCATATTGCCGGGTGATGGCATTCGAGTTGTCTACGGCAAGATCGAAGCGATCGAGACTTGGCGAGACCTACTACTCCGGCGAGGTTCGCGATTTTCGGGCCTTGCGAGTTATTATCGGCGGTTCGTGGAGAAGTTTGCTTCTATCTACGCACCATTGACTAGGCTGACTCGGAAGCGGCCAAGTTCCGATGGT
Source organism: Przewalskia tangutica (assembly GCA_029844215.1). Taxonomy (NCBI): domain Eukaryota; kingdom Viridiplantae; phylum Streptophyta; class Magnoliopsida; order Solanales; family Solanaceae; genus Przewalskia; species Przewalskia tangutica. The sequence goes on along the minus strand of CM056724.1, from coordinate 47,756,349 downwards.
GATGCTTGTGGCGGGGTTTCGATTCTTGAAAAGAGATTGACGACCGCCCGTTCTTACTCTCGGAGGTCGGATGGTTATGTCGTGTATTGTGATGCGTCGGGCATCGGGTTGGGATGTGTGTTGATGCGGCATGGCGAGTTATAGCATATGCATCCCGCGGTGAAGAAACACGAGGAACTACCACCCATGATTTGGAGTTAGCGTAGTGATTCGCTTTGAAGATCTGGAGGCACTATTTGTATGGGGTTCACGTGGATATTTATACGGACCACAAGAGCCTCGGTATATCTTCACGGAGGAGTGAACTTACGGCGAGGCGGTGGTTAGAGTTGCTTAAGGATTACGATGTTGATATCCTATACCACCCGGGAAGGCCAATGTTGTGGCGGATGCTCGAGTCGTAGGTCGATGGGAGCCCATCGGATGTGCGGCTAGAGAGGAGGACATGGTTCGTGATTTGCATCGATTAGCGAGCCTTGGTGTCGGTTGATTGATTCGATAGCGATGGGGTTAGAGTTCGTGAGGTTGCCGAGTCTTCCATCGTCGAGGAGGTGAAGAGGCAACGATTCGAGGATCGGCTTTGATTCGATATCGTGATCTGACTCTTCGTGAGGCAAGGGTCCTTTTGAGGTAGCACCTGATGGGGTGCTAAGGTTTGAGGCGGTGTGTGTTCGGATGTTTGAGGACTTGTGAGTTCTTGGGGAAGCACACGGTAGCGCGTTACTCTATCCATCCGGTCGACCAAGATGTACCACGACCTTAGATCGTGTATTGGTGGGATGGCTTGAAGAGGGGCGTTGCGAGTTCGTAGCTCGATGCGTGTTGTCGCAGTGAAGGTAGAGCACCGAGGCACGGTGGTTTATTCTGACGATTGAGATCCCGACGGAAGTGGGAGGTAATCAACATGGACTTCATCACGGGATTACCTACTCGGAGAGACATGATTCTATATGGGTTATCGTCGACGGTGTGAAATCAGCCCACTTTCTTCCCGCTCGGACGACCTTTTGGTGAGGATTATGCGAGCTTTACATCAGAGATCGTCGGTGCATGGAGTCCCTAGTTCGATCATATCGCATGAGGAGCCCGATTTCGGCTAACTGGAGGTCCTTCCGAGGGGTTTAGGGGACGGTGAGCACGAGTCTTCGCATTTCATCATGAGCAGCGGACGAGGCAGAGCGCACTATCCGACTCGAGGATATCTGCGAGCTGTGTTATTGACCCGATGGTAGTTGGGAGGATCATTTGCCTCTAGTTGAGTTTGCTTATAATAATAGCTACCACTCGGATTGGATGGCGCCTTATGAGGCCTTGTATGGGAGGAAGTGCGGATCGCCTATAGGTTGGTTCGATGTGGGCGAGTGCGGCTAGTGGGACGATTTGGTGCGTGAGCGATGGATAAGGTGAAACTTATCCGAGCGGCTATTAATGACATTTCGAGTCGGCGAAGTCGTATCAGATCATCGTCGTCGACATCTTGAGTTCGAGGTTCATGATTGGGTTTTCCTAAAGGTGTCACCCATGAAGGGTGTGATGAGATTCGGGAAGAAGGAAGCTCGGCCCAAGGTACATTGGGCGTTTGATTGTCGCGAGGTAGGCAAGGTTGCTACGAGTTGAATCTGCCGTCCGTCCGAGGCGGTGCATCCGGTGTTTCACGTATCTATCTTTGAGGAGATGTATCGGGGATCCATCTAGGGTGCACCGATTGACGATGTCGGTGACCGAGGGTTATCGTATGAGAGATTCCCATAGCGATAGTCGATCGTCGAGTTAGGCGTCTGCGGACGAAGGGCGTGGCCGTCAAAGTCTTGTGGCGAAGCAGGCTCGAGGAGGAGATGACATGGGGCCGGAGGACATGAGGCGGAAGTATCCTCACCTATTCCCACCTCCGTAAATTCACTTTCCTACTTACAAATTTTCGTTATCGTTTACGCCTATGTGTTGCTCTGTGGCGTGTGTGGCATTTACAAGCTGTTTAAGCTTCGATAATCGTCTTGGGAAGGAACATTCGACGAATGTTTCTAAGAGAGGAGAATGTTATACCGTATTTCGAGTATGTACGTAAGGGAATACGTCTGAAAGTCTTGCCTTAAAGATAAGCCTTGGACGTTTTATTTTGTACACAACTCACTAAAAGAATCGTTTCGGCGAAGCGTTTCCACTGACTTTCGTAGAGTAAATTCGGCTATGCCATTTCTTATTTTTGCGGATTTTTCAGAGACGAAACATTTTGGACCAACGGGAGGCGTACACTTGGCACCCTCCAATTTGTGGACTTGAAATCGTCCATTTGGACGATTTGAAGAAAGATTGGCACGTTTTGGTGCCTTGCTCAAAGTCAAGAGTTGGTAGGATATTTGTGTATAGTTAATCCTCACCCTACACTTGCCTTGCACTTGTCTAAATCTTGGCCATTGGTTGGCCACTTCTTGACCTATAAATACCCCCCCTTTGATGAAGAGTTCTTCATCCACAAAGTTATCTTCCAAGTCTAAAAATCCTCTCCTCTCCCTGTGTAGCCATTTCGTCCAAACATATCCCCCTCCCCTTGTGAAGTTGGCCGAGGGCCTAACCCCCCCTAGCCTAGCCGAAATCTACCCCCCTCCCTTGGTAGAAAAGTTGTCTTCTTGTATCGTTATAATGTCCAAAATACCTAGCCCAAATACCTTAGTACTTAGTAGAAGTTGTGAAGAACTTCTAAGGTTCTTGGAGCATACAACTTAGGAGCAAAACCTTGCTCAGGCGCGACTTTTTCTAGGATATTATTGGGCTTACCGAGGTAATAATCCTAACCCTCTTTTGAATTAGAGAATACTTCTTGTTATAGTATAAGAATAAGTATAAATACTTAGAAGAATATCACGAATAGAATTGAAGTGTTAATCACTTAGAAGGGTTTAAAGAAGAATAATCAAACTATGCTTACATAGAATTTATTTTCACAAGTAGACTTATATAGCTCATAGGGTAGGAAGTCTGCCTGACTTACCGTAGAATTATGAACCCTCTGTTTAGAATGACCTTGAGTAGTCTTTAATAGATATCTGTGACTATTATAGGTGACTCTGTGTGACATATTGACTTGGCGGGTGGTTTTATTTGAGAAGGTATGTGATTCTTCCTAAAGCATGATATTTTACAATATAACTACGGCAATGCCTCACGGCTTAAGCACGAATAATACTTACGGCAATGCCTCACGGCTTAAGCTCGAATAATACTTACGGATGCCTGTGGCTTAAGCTGAATAATAAAGAAGCGAGAACATTTCAAAAGACTACAATCATATTATGAAGAGAACTAATTGGTTTTTAAAACAGAAGCTTAAGAGTTATACTAGCTTTATGGGAAGTAAGTATAACCACTTAAGATTTATAAAAGAAACAAGTTTGCCTATGTATTTATAACAGACTTATATTGTGAAAAGAATAATAAAGATGGTTTGATAAATAGACATGATGTGATGCTATGTGTGTTAGTATCTTGTAACGTTTGTATAGGTGAGTATCCTTGTTATGCTTATATTGTTTAAAGATAAGTTGTTATGTTAGTATACTATCACTCACCTCTTGAGATGATCACCGGGGTTAAGGCCCTCCGACGGGGTAGACTTCGGTGATGCAGGACCATGATTCGAGAATACCTCATGCGGGTCCAGGGGCCTATGCGAGCTACGAGAGTTCGAGTTAGTATGCGGGGTTATGCCTCACGCGGTGCAGTGGCCATGCGGACGAGTCGGGGCGATCTTAGGAGTAGCTACCCTCGATGCGGGGTTATACCTCATGCGGGCCCGTGAGTGGCCTATCACGGACTCGAGTCGAGATTAGGCTTGCGAACGATGATATGGGCGAGTGGCCTGTTCGATCATTCGCGGCCTAGACAAGACCTATTACGATTACCTATAGTTGCTCTTGTTTGTGATGTGGCACTACGCGCGGTTTCCTTGGTTGTTTCACTCATATTTGTAAACCGGTTTTAAAATGATATGTTTTCATTTAAGTATTTCTGATTCGCATACTTAGTACTGTTATCGACCTCCTTGGGCTGCGTTCATGCCGCAGTAAGGGCAAGCAGTGCTAGATCCGCATTCTTAGGATCTACGTTGGTGTCGGGAGCTCCATCTCTTCCGGAGGCTCTACTTTTGGTATGATCTCCTGTTGTAGATAGTTTTGTATGATCGGTATGGCGGGCCCTGTCCGCCATAGTTGTATATTTCCTTAGAGTGCGTAGTCATGTTATGCGATGTCGGATGTAGCTATTTGAACTATGATTATATATATATGCGAAAGCGGTGTTTTCTCACATAAAGCGTGTCTTACTTTATAAACTGTTTCATGTCTTGCTTTATATTTCCGATTACTCGATGTATGACTACTTGGGTGCCGGTGAGCACGATCCACGAACCGACGGTCGTGGAGCTTTATGGGAAGTTGGTTATAACAACTTTATGGAAGATTTAAAAGAATGGTTTTCTTAAAGATTGTAAGCAAAGTAATGATTTGAAATAAAGAAGGGCAAAATTGTTTTAAAGGTACCAATTGCTTAAAGTTTTAAAGAAAGAAGTCACTTGATTTAGAAGCCTATAATTGTATTTCTAAAAGTATCGTGACTTGTCGTGAAAAGTAGATATGACTTGATACTACGGTTATTAGTATCTTGGAAGTTTTATTTGAAAGAGAATCATTTTAAAGGAGTAGAGGCACGTAGTACGTTGGGTTAAATTCGGATTTTATAATGACATGTTAGTGCCTTAAGTAAACAAAATGAGAGTGTATATGAACAAGCTAATAAGAAGTTAGGGGATTTCTTAACTTGCTTATATTATGTATGATAAGCGGTAGTGCTTATGTTATGTATGATAAGTCGGTAGTGCTTATGTTATGTATGATGGCCGGTTGAGTTAGGGTAAGAGTATAAATGAGGCAAGCCCCAAGACGTTATACCACCTTCTCCGGGTAAGAGTATAAGTGAGGGTAAATCCTCAAGACTGTACCACACCTTTATGTGTTATTTGTGGCCAGGTCGAGATAGGGTAAGAGTATAAATGAGGCAAGACCAGGCGTTATACCCACCTTTACCACCTTCTCCGAGGTAAGAGTATAAATGAGGCAAGCCCCAGGCGTTATACCCGCTTTACCACCTTCTCCGGGTAAGAGTATAAATGAGGCAAGCCCCAAGACGTTATACCCCGCTTACCACCTTCTCGAGGTAAGAGTATAAATGAGGCAAGCCCCGCACGTTATACCACTGTTTTGATTGATTTTATGGCGTGAGACCCGTGGTTATGTTTACACTTTTAGCCGTCAGCGGTGATGGGGATTCCACGGGCATGCTTTGATATTGGTGATTGATCGCGTCCCGATTTGGTAGGGTAGTATATGTGTCCCTCCGTAGTGGGCGGACTATGTTATGAAAGATAAGTAAGTTAGATAGAAATGAACTTAATTACTTCTACTAATTAAGTCCGTAATATATAGCTATAACTCTTAATGAAATTTAAAAGATATTGATGTGAATTTTAGTTCATAAGTGGTAATGACACGCGCAGGATCCGGTATGTATTTTTATACTTGTCCTTGTCATTCTTTTACTGATTATGATCATTTCTTGACGTTATTTACATTCCATATTGTTATGCGACCCCGCCGAAGCTGCGTTCATGCCGCGAGTTTAGGTACTGATTGTGGATCCGCGAGCTTAGGATCCGGTTGAAGTTGAGATGGCTCGGTGTTAGGAGTTGTCACGTTTATGTTTATTCGAAGTACGGCGGGGCCTTGTCCCGCCACAGTTGTTATGTCAAAACTCTTAGAGGTCTGTAGTCACATATTGTAGGTCAGTTTGTAAAAGAAATGAGGCAACTGCTTCGGTTATATATATTTATGCACAGGAAGGTAGCCCTATCGGCTAACCTGTTGTTTTACTTCCGTTGTTTTATTTATAAGTTTCATGTATGTTCCGCTGATTTTCTCTGATGTATACCTTTAAGGGTGCCCAGGTACGGCACCAGTCGCGGTCCCGGGGTCGGGTCGTGACAATCTCTCCCCGTATACGGGTAAGATAGTTTCTCATAATCTCAAAATTATGTTGTTTTAACCAAAACAACCCTATTTACTCCATACAAATATTATTCGTGCATATCACTTAAGCGTACAACATAGCTTAATCTAACAACATGGTAAGCCATTAATTCTATTCAACATGATCTTTTAGGAGTTCATCCCAATCTCAGACAGCTCATTACCTCCTGAATATTCCAATTTAGCACACCTTGTATGCCTTGATGTGGATTTATTAAACTGTTTCATACCTTCCAAGCAATTATTAGAGCTTAACCAACTCATGATAATCCATAATCATTTCAGGCAACACACATGACCCTAATAAATATATTCGTATAGATGTACATCATCATCGCACCAACTATACAACAATTTTACCAACCTGTATACAAAGTCCATATATTCCCCTTCTGGGCCGATGTCGCTTTCTTTTGAGGCATAGATGCAACCACAATAACTCGTTAGGGAGGGACTATCCTAACAACATAGCTCTATCGCACGATATTAGAGTAAAGAAAATAGAAACCAATCCTAAATAAATTGTAGCCTCTTGTTTATGGGTGTGGTGCACAACACACCGATAACCAAGACTCTATAGCACACGACCTGTAGACATTCCGAGGACTAACTGCTCTGATACCACCTTTGTCACGCCCCGAACAGACGGGTCGCGACTGGTGCCCTACATGGGCACCCTTATACCCACACCTCACATATAACCAACGGAAGCTTAAGAAGACTCATAAGCTCATAACAAAGGGATCATGTCCCCTGAAATTGTAATATAACTCATATAATAAAAGAACAAGCAAGCCGACAAGGCTTCCACTATATACAGAATTTTCCAAAATGAGTTACAACATATACAACCCACATGTATCCAAATACATATTTACCACTCATACCTGTCTACAGACCTCTAAGAGTTTGATAATGAAATGTGACGGGACAAGGCCCCGTCGTACTCCTGAATATACATAAGTCTATACCAAAATGACAAGCCCCGGAACAATTGAGCTATACCAAAAGTTGAGCAAAGATCCTAAGCTCGAGGATCACCCAACTGAGTACCTATATATGCGGGCATGAACGCATCCCCCAGATAAGGGGGTCAGTACAACAATGTACTAAGTATGTAAACATAAAGTACAGTAAATAAGATCATAACTGGCCAAAAGATGACAGGGACAAGTATGAAAATCAAATACCAGATCCACCGTGCCATATAAAATAAGAGCCAACTGTACCTTGTAAAAATAGAGAGTCAATTGTGCCTTATAAAAATAAAGAGTCAACTGTGTCTTATAAAAATAAGAGTCATATCAAAATCATGAATGTATGTCCATATAATCATATACTGTCATGGTTATCTATAGCCTTATGGAAGCATGTCCATGAGATCATATATTGTCATGAGTATCTATACTCGCATTATGGATACATGTCCATGGAATCATATCTACTGTCATGAGTATCTATACTCGCATCATGGATACATGTCCATGGAATCATATACGTATAAATATTGTCGGCCCTCTAGTGAGGGACTCGATGAACAAGTGCAAGGATCTGCGCACGAACATACCCGACCCATTATGGGACTCGGTGTCATGGGTATCTATACCCGCATCATGGATAGCATGTCCATAGAATCATATACGTATAAACATTGTCGGCCCATTATAGGACTCAATGAACATTGCCGGCCCATTATGGGACTCGGTGAAATGGAATATTAACACTTGCACGAATAGCTATCATGAGCAACCTTGTGCAATATAAATCATCATTTGACTCTCAATAAAATCTTTAAAATGAACTTCCATTTTCGAAAACCAAGGCACTATCATATCATGTATAAATCATTAAAATGAACTTTCATTTTCGAAAACCAAGGCACTATCATATCATGTATAAATCATTAAAATGAACTTTCATTTTAGAAAACCAAGGCACTCTCATATCTTTCATTTTAGAAAAACCAAGGCACTTATGTATCAATAAGGATTAAGATCCAATAAAACTATGTACGTCCGCTGTACAATCACTTTATATAAATCATGCCAAAAGAAGAAAGGATAGTTCACATACCTTATCGGCTATACCAACACGATAAGTAGAATATGTCTCAAGTAGTACTTCAACCTATAATAACAATAACACGTCTATCAACTTCATGCTTACTAGTGTAGGTCATTTACCAAGTAATGGTTCTCTTTTGTTATAAAAATTTGGGCAGCACTTCCCCTATTTATACACATATCCACAACTTTCCAAATGAGGCCAATAACATTAATAAACAAGCACCAATTAAGGGAACAACCAAAAAAGCAACAAAGGGGATTTACACACCCACTTCTCATGTAAATTCATCCTCTTAATCTCTATTAAAACAGTCCACTAAAATAATCCATATTCTAACAACAACGAGGGTAGAATGTGAAGTCTTTCTATACCATTATTACTTTAGGACATATGTTAGCAATTACCACATTTAAACATGCGTAATGGTACTGAATTTCCAGAATTATACACGCATAAAACAACCCCTAAAACAACACGACAATATCCAACAGTTTTAAGATAGTTTCGGCCAACAATAACAATCCAAATCCCTTTTCATAATTCCTTATAATCCAATTCAAGTTTCAACACTTTAATATAAACCATATCAACTATCAACAACAAGATTCCTTCATTTTAACATGCAATAAGTGAAGATAGCAACAACAATAACCAAAAAATCCAATATAATAAAACAGTCCAAAATCGGCTAACTTGCCAAAAACTGTCACATGCACATTTTATTCTCCATTTCACTTAACACAAGTTCATCCCTTAATTATAACATCATTTAACTTCCATTAATCTTAAAGAGGAAGAAAAACTCTTACCTTCACCTTTAGCCAAAACAATCCCAAGTTCTCGGCACCTTTGCTTCACCTTTGCACCATTTCTTCAAGTCACAACAACATGCATGTATCCTTTACAAGCTTTTAACCATCTTACTTTCTTGTTTCTCTTCCAAAAATTCATTTCCAAGCTTAGGGTTTCAAAGAAGTTTCTTGGCCAAAATCGTGACCCACTGTTTTGGAGAGTTAACCTTGCATAGAACTTAGTTAATGAGCTTAATCTTGGAAAAGAAACTAATTTGTTCTTCACTTGGCTAAGGAAATTTCGAAACTTGATGGAGAAGGAAGAGAAATGATTTTGAAGGAGAAGATATTATGAACATAAAGTCTTGCCAAGTCTAGATATAATTGGAGTTTGCACACAAGTGGAGGGGGTCTTTCTCATCACAAAAAAATATCCCACACTTAGCCAAATATCTATAAATTTTCGATGGCCTCACTTCTCAATACCATTTAATAATTCAACACTAAGCCAAAATTCTTAAAATTTCGATGGGCCCACAAAATTGTGAAATTTTCGGTGGACCCCATATTATCAATGCCAAGACTTCATAATACAATACTAAGTCCATAAATCCATTGGAAAGAATTTAACTACAAGTTAATAATTTTCGTCGTCACATTTGTATCCAAAATTTCCCATATTAGAAAAATGTAAATATACTTTCCTTTCAACATTCAAATCTTATTTTCTTAATTACGTTCTCACCTATATGCCATGGAATTACGGGGTGTAACAGTATCGACCTCAATTCTAAGGACTTTTATCTCCCACACGCCGATGACATTATAGACATATAACAAAACAATACATCAGCAGGGTATACCAATACTTCAACAAGTATTCATGCGTCCATCATGAGTTGCCATAACTCGTAGCAAGTGAGACATACTACATCCCCCTAAGGATATGATGCAGACCACATATCGATGTATCGCATATCATCGATATCTCAATCTCGATGATCATTAGTCGAGGCTATTTAACAGTTATGTTATAATATTAATTCTCACATCATTAATAATCACATAAACTCATAGAATATTATAAACAAACAACTAATAATTTAACAAATGCAAATGTCATAATATTAATCATCATTAATATAAATATGAATGTGTATAAAGTACATTTTGTCGTAATACAGATTGTCTCTAGGACATACATATACTTTCAATTGTTTCAATTTGTAATCTTTGTAACAGTTGCTTATTTTTCGCTTCCTTGTAATCATCATTGTACTCACAAGATTTTCATTGGGAAGGGAGAAGAAAATATGAGGAAATTATAAAGTTGAAAATGGACTTTTTCTACTACTCGTCTTCGCCTATTCGGGGAGAAATTAGCAGAATTGATCTCATTATTTATGGGTTGAATATTGGGACATTTTGTCCATATTGAGAGATTTTCTCCTATAGTATTGGTGACGAAGAATTGGATAGTATTTATAATGAGTATGGTTCAGAAAATACCCATTAGGTATATACTGGCGCTTGAATCCAAGTGGGAGGAGAAAAAGAACAGAAGAAAAAATTAAGAGATATGGCTTCTAAAGACATGACTTATACCTCATTTTTTTATCAACCTTCTCCTATAGACAAGCTATATAGCTAAGACTTTGGCCAAAAGAGTTGTGGTTTTTATAATGACTATATGTTGTTTGTCTTCTGTTATATTTTCCGCTCATTGATGTTGAAGGGTTTTGTCGGGTTCGTACACGCAGCGGAATTTGAAAATTTATATTTCAAATCTGACGACGGTCAAACAGTAAGATGATTATACAATCTAAATAACACAAAGAAGGAATGTAATACTTCGAACGAAGACTTACATTGGTTAGCAATATGGATTGTGAAGCTTTGTGTAGTCTGAGGGTGTGCACGCAAATATCCCTCGATTTGCAAGTTCTTAAAATATTGATGTAATCTCTATTTTGGAAAGCTAGAAATTCCAGCAGAGTTTCAGTAGAGTTTAATTTTGTAAAAGATGGTAATTATGAGGCTAAACCCTGTAAATATAGTTGAATATATCAGCTAGGGTTTCCCCAGTGGGTCAGTCCCAGAAATCAAAACAGACTGGGCCAACTCGGACCCGCAGGAATTTTGGCGTTGTGGCCCTAAGTAAGTGGCGCCACGGCGCTGGCCCTAATTTCTGCCTCATTTCATATTTTCTTTTAGTTCCTCGATCATCAACCGAACATATATATTTAATCTCTAATTAAATCCTTCAATCGACGAATCATTTGACTTAGTGTTACCCTTCATGCCTTTATATATTGACACTAATAACATTAGGGTCTACACGGAACTCCTAGACTTCGCCGGAAGACGAACTCAATATGTGAAGTTTAGCTACACGAAACATGTGTACTGAACCTCTATGTGAGAAGATAAAATCTTTTCAGTCACGACACACTCAATCAAGCTTAGAATTTGTCAAGTGTCTATCCAAATGGCTTGATCATTATAACTCATCTATATTAGTTGAAAACAGGACCATATCAAAGAAATATCTATTGCATTGGCCAATGACTTAGTCAACCTAATAACATATGAGTATCTGAGTGTTCACTTGAATATACATTCAAGGAATGAATCCTAATCTTGGCACACATACCACATTTAATCTACTTCGTAATGCACCCAAAACGAGCCGCATCTCAACCTATAAGGAATTTGAGCTTAGGACAGGATCAAAGTACATTACTCCGCAAACAAGGTGATATTGATGTCGCACCCATTTTTTACCTCGTGGTCTGAATGGTATCCGTAACATTGCTCTTTTGGCGCGGTTCCCTAGATAGAGCAAAATGCTGATTTTAAGGAGTCGCCACCTAATTAGTTAAGTGAATTATGACACTTGAACTATTGCAATAAAAATATTGCAATTGATCTTCATTTAATGGTCTGCGAAGTTAATGAAATTCTGGATCATGGTTCTTTATTATCCTATAGGGAAGGGGTTAGGCATCCTTTAAGATCCGCTAACTTGCGGTTATCCGGTCAAACCTAGGCTAATTATCTATCATGCTTTAGAAATTAAAAATAAAAAATAAAATAAAATACAACAATAAAATAAAACTCTGAATGGCATCTTCTTGTCTTCTTTAGCCCTTTTCAGGCACTTTGCCCGAGATGCATCTCCGGGTACCTGTATAAACACTTAGTAAAAATATCAGTAAGAGAGTAAATAATTATCAAACAACGATAAGAATTAATAAGTAAACTAAAAAATAAAACTCATCTTTTATACAGAGGAGGCCTTGAAAATCATACAGAGATTCCTTCATCGGTCAGGGTAGCATTTGTTCAAATCCGTAAAATAAAGTGTATCTGTTCATCCGGAACAAAACCTGTTCCAGTCAATTTAATGAAACATAGAAGGGAAATATCGCCCGAATCAGCCCGGAACACAGCGAAAATCAGTCTGAAAATAGCCAAAATAAGTAGCAAAAATGCCGAAAATCAGTAGCAACAATTACCAAAATTAGTCCATTAAAATAAACAAAACTTAGTAGCGAAATGACTGAAATTAGTCCAACCAATAAACAAAAATCAGTAGCAATGATGACCAAAATCAGTCCATTAAAATAACTAAAATTTACTGGCGAAATGACTGAAATCAGTCCAACCAATAACCGAAAATCAGTATCAGTCCATTAAAATTAAAAAAAAAATAGTAGTGAAATGACTGAAATCAGTCCAACCAATAACCGAAAATCAGTAGCAACGATGACCAAAATAAGTCCATTAAAATAATCAAAATTAATAGCGAAATTGACTGAAAATCAATCCAGAAAATGTCAAAAATCAGTCCGCTAAAATGGCTAAAAACAATAGCAACAATGGCCGGAAAAAAATAGTAGCCAAGTGGTCAAAATCAGTCTGCAAAATTGCTAAAACATAGTAGCAACAATGGCCAAAAATCAGTCCAAAACAATCCAAAATTAGTCCAGCAAAAGGACAAAATCAGTCCAAAGAAGGAGTAAAAAATAGCAAAAATCAGTAGCCATATAGCAACAACATAGCGAACTGATTCTGAAAAGGTCGTCAGAGTTAAACTCTGGTGAGATACCCAAAAACAACAAATTAAATTAGTCCCAACTCTAACAACATATATATAGCAACAAGAATGGGAGAATAACAGTAGCATCGCAGGAAAAATGTTTAAAGAGGCTTAATCAGTCCCACAACGAACAATAATCCAATAGCATCAAAAACTGAAATAAACAGCAGCGTGGTGCGAGGTCGTTTGGAAATGGAGATAGGGAGATTCTGTGGGGATAGTGATGGTCGAGAGATGGGGGTTCGCCGGGAGTGCTGGTGGTCGATGACGATGGGACAGTGGCTGTGACGGGAAAGGACTGAGAAGAGTGAGGGATTTCAGATTAGGGAATGGGTTGGTCTCCTTTTTTTCAAAAATGAAATGAGGGGGTATATATTAAAGAGGGGGTGCGGAGAAAGGACTGAATTTTTCGACGGAAAGTCTGCCGAAAAATTCAACGGGGATTGTGGCGGCGCCGCATACGCGAGGTAGTGGTATAGGGGGATGGACGGCTGGTCTAAGGGGGAATGTTACACCCCGTAATACCAGGGCTACTAATTGAGAACGAGATTAAGGATTTAAGATTTGAATTTTGGAAGAAAATAATTATTACATTTTCTTAAGGAAAATGTCGGAAAAATGTGAAGACTACAATTTATTAACTTGGAGTTTAATTCTTCTAATTGGAGTTAAGGAATTAGTTTTGGATTTTGAAGTCTCGGATTTGATCATGTGGGCCCACCGGAAATTTCACAATTTTGTGGGGCCCACGAGATTTTGAGATATTTTGGCCAAGTATAGAAATTATTTTGTGAAGAATTAATTTTGGACCAATATGAGGGTGACACGCGTCACCCCCCCCCCCACTTGTCTTACAAGATGATACACTTTATAGATATTTTAGAGAAGAGGAGGACAAGTGGGTCCCACTCCACTTGTCCATACACTTGGCTATACATATCCAAGTCTCGCAAGACTTGGATCATTTCACACTTCATCCATTTAGCTCTCATCTTCTCCCTTTAGCTCATGAAACTCGAGAACCCCATAACCTTGAACAACAAGATTTGATTAGTTTCTTTCTCCAAGATTAAGCTCCTAAACCAAGATTAATACTCCACCTTTGAAAAACTTCTCTTGGCAGAAAGTTTGGTGGGAAAACCTAGCTTGTTCATCAACTTTTTGGAAGTAATGTGAAGGGAAAATGGATATAGGTTGTAGTGGATACATGGAAGTGATTGGAACTTGAAGAAGGAATCTCTAGGGATTGTTTGGACGTTTTTTTGTCTTGAAAAAGGTAAAAATTCTTCCTCTTGAAGTAATTGGATATTACTTATTGTTATAATGTATAGATGAGCTTGTGCTAAAAAAAATGAAGGATAAAAAGTATTTGGGCCATTTTTAATGTTGAGGCCGAGACTTGGGCAGTTTCGGGTCCCTTTGGATTTCGTTGGTTGTGTTGTTGTTATATTCACCTATTACATGTTATAATGGAGTAATATTATTGTTAATAAGTTGATATAACTTATATAGAAGTTTTGGAACTTGAATTGGAATAAAAGGATTAAGGAAAGAGTTATCGGATTGTAGTTGTTGGCCGTGGAATCTATAAAACTGTTGGATATTGTCGTGCAGTTTTTATGGACTGTTTTGTGGTGTGTATATGCTGGAAATTCAGTTGTCAACATGCATGATTAATGTGGTAAAATTGCTAATGAAAGTCCTAATGAATAAGGGTGTAAAAGGGTGTTAAAATGCTTCACATTTTACCATTATTGTTGATGGAATTGTGGACTTTTTTTATGGACGGTTTTGTAATGATTAAGGGGCCGAATTTTACACGTCAAGTAGGCGTGTAATCCCCTTTGGTTGCTGTTTTGATTGTGCCTTAAATGGGGCTTGATTGTTGTTGAATTTGGGCCTTGGAAAAGGTGGAAAAGTGCGTATTTATAGGGGAAGTGCTGCCCAAATTTCCATAGAAAAAGGAGAACATTTACTTGGTCTTAACCTACTTTAGAAAGCATGTGTTCATATACGTGTTATTGTTGTTATAGGTTGAAGTACATTGAGACGTATCCTAGATTGTAGAGTTGGTTAGTCACCAATAAGGTATGTGAACTATCCTTTCTTCTTGTAGCATGATTCTTTTTTATAAAGTGAGTGGATCCTACTCCTTAATGATGTAATTCATTGATAGTACTTTGGATTTCCCGAAATAGAATTTGTTCTATATACTTCCTTGATAGTACTTGGATTTTATAAAATGAAAGTTGTTATAATCCATTCTCTTGATAGTACTTGGATTTTATAAAATGGAATTGTTATAATCCATTCTCTTGATAGTACTTTGGGTTTTATAAAATGGAAGTTGTTGTCCATTCTCTTAATACTACTTTGAGTCTCTAAAATGGAAGTTGTTATATCCATTCTCTTAATAGTACTTTGGGTTTTATAAAATGGAAGTTGTTATATCCATTCTCTTGATAGTACTTTGGGTTTTATAAAAAAAGAAGTTGTTCTAACTATTCTATTGATAGTACCTTGAGTTTCTAAAATGGAAGTTGTCTATCTATTCCTTTAATAGTACCTTGGTTTTTCTAAAAGGAAAGATGTGGTAGTGCTTTAGTTTTTCTAAAAAGAAAGAGGTGGTAGTGCTTTGGTTTTTCTAAAAGGAAAGAGGTGGTAGTGCCTTGAGTTTTATAAAATGATAGTTCATTCATTATTCTAATGAGAGTCAAAGATTATTTAAATTGCATATGTTTGCTCATGGTAGCCATTTGTACAAGTGTTATATTCCCACATCACCGCGTCCCTCACTGGAGGGTCGACAACATTATTGTATTATTTACATGGACATGCTTACATGATGGAGGAATTCCATGGGCGTGCTTCCATAATTGTATTATTTACATGAACATGCTTACATGATGGAGGAATTCCATGGGCGTGCTTCCATTATTGTATTATTTACATGGACATGCTTACATGATGGAGGAATTCCATGGGCATGCTTCCACCATATTATTCCATGGACTAGCTCTCCATGATGACATGTTTCCATGATGGAGGAATTTCATGGGCATGCTTCCATAATTTGGGTCAATTCTCATGAATATGATTGCTTAGTGATGCTATATTCTGAGGGCAGGTGTCCCTGATTGTGACATGACATTATTTGCGTGTATTATTCAATGGAATGAGTATCCATGTTGCGGGTTCAACTCCCATGACAATATTTGTGTATAATGTTCGGGTTCAACTCCCATGACAGTATTTGTTTATTTGGACAGACTTTCATAATTTGAAAAAGTATAGTTGATTTTCATTACTCTCAGTTTAAAAAGGATATAGTTGACTATTACTTTAAAAAGGCACAGTGTACTGGTATTTGACTATTATACTTGTCTCTTGTTATCTTTTTGGCCTGTTATAATCTCATTTACAATACTTATTGTTTCACATACTTGGTACATTTTTCGTACTGACCCCCTTTCTCCGGGGGGCTGCATTCATGTCGCAGGTTTAGGTACGCAGGTTTAGGTACGCAGTTTGGTGATCTGCAAGTGTAGGATCCTTGCTCAGAGTTTTGGGATAGCTCTATTGTTCCGGAGTTTATCATTTTGGTAATGACCTTTCATTATAGGTTTTTGTACATTTATAGGTACGGCGGGGCCTTGTCACATCATAGTATAGTGTCCAAACTCTTACAGGTCTGTATTCATATGTGGGATTGGACTCGTGTACAGTGTAGTTTCATTTTGGCTTATATATATATAGCGTCGGTCTTGCCGTCTTTGCCTTTGCTTGTTTTAAAAATGAATGATGATGAGTATATTTATCTTCCGCGGTTACTTAGGATGAATGGGTAGAAGGGCGCCCAGGTAGGGCACCAGTCGCGGGCCCTAGGTGCGGGTCGTGACAAGAGTGGTATTAGAGCAGTCAGTCCTCGGAATGTCTATAGACCTTGTCTAGTAGAGTCTTGATTATCGGTGTGTTGCGCGCCACTGATCGGTGTATTTTATATACACCTTTTGAGTCAGTTTTAGTTAGTCTTTTGTCCCATTTTGCACATATAAGTGTCGTATTAGGATAGTTTTTCTTTCTTTTGAGTCAAAGTGGTTAAAATGGCCAAATGGCGGAAAAAGAGCAAGAGGGCAAAGAGGAGATGCAGTGGAAACAGAGAAAGTGGCGAACGAAGGAAAAATCAAGACCGGTAGTGCGCCTCCTGCGATCAGCGGGCGCGGCGCCACTATCCATAGAGTCGGAAGACTTCGTGGCGGCTCGAGCAACAAAGCGGGGCGCGGGGCTAAACATCAGAAACCCAGAAGATCTGGCCGCGTGGCTCCGAACAGCGAGATATCGGGCGCGGCGTAAAACACCGACGGATTGCAGAACTTCCGGCGCATGGCTCATCTGCGAGCCGGCGCCGCTGAAAAATTAGGTCTTTTGGCGAAAATCAGGCCTGAAGGAAAAGAGGGAGGCGGTTTGCAGCCTATAAAAGGAGAACCCTAGGCAGTTTTTGAGGGTCCCCCTTCTTGCACAACACGAGACTTTGGCTTGGAGATTGGATACCATTAGTTTAGTAATTTCTTTTCCTTTCCTTTACTTTATTTCAGTTTTTATGATGAACTTTGAATTAGTTCTTGTCATATTTATGGCTAGGAACTAATTCTCTTATAGGGCTTTCCATGTTGAATTGCTAGAAACTTATGTTATAAATTAATGCATGCTTATGGTTATTTTTCTTATTGTGAGATCTATCCAATAATTGAGTTGAATTCTTGGTAATTAATTGACAACTAATTATCACTATATGATTTCTAATCAGATTCTAAGAAGGGGGGATTGTGAATATGTTGTAAGTTGGGTAGACATTCTTGGATTGGGGATGAAAATACCCCAATTATTTATGTAGCGTTGATGCGAGGCTTAACAACCCTAATTTTGCGCATTGTGTGTGACGGTCAACTAGGTTTTTGTTCTTAATCCTCCTATAAAGTTATCCTTATCACCGAGAGGTAGGTAAGGTGCGATACTGGGGTTGAGTGTTTATATAACCCTAGCGGGAGTATAAAACGATTTCGTAAACCTGCTTTCTCCTAAAGAAGAATACCATAAGTTAATGCATTAGTAAGTAACATAAGCGGATAGTAAGGATACATGGAAGCCCTATTCTCATCATCACTGAAGTAAATCTTTATAGTTAAAATAGCTTTTATAATTCTTAGTTATAAACAACACATTCAATTATCAATTTACCAAATAGATACAAAAAAATAGATAGTTGGTAATTGAACCCTAATCCTTGAGGACGATATTCGGTCTTATCAAGACTATACTACTTGTCACGATAACGTGCACTTGCGTTTAAAGTGTGTGCATCTTACCGCGCATCAAGTTTTTGGCGCCGTTGCCGGGGATTAGGCATTAGTTCAATATCAAATTTGTCTATTTTTAATTTCTAATTTGGTTTTTATTTTAATTTTTAATTTTTACGTTTTTCTTTTGAAAATTCGAGGTGCCGTGATTTGTTGTCTGTTTTTGATCTATTTCAGGAAGTCAGTTTATGCGAAGGAGAAGAGGAGCAGACACTCTTGTTCCCTTCAATCCAGAAATTGAGAAAACCTGCAAACAGAACAGAAGGAATCAGCGGATTGCAACCTTGTTAGAGATGAACGGCGTTCAGAACAACAACGGGATGGGAGAAGGGTTAGGAGAGAATCAACCCCATCCAGGAATACCTAGGCAAGCGCCAATAGACGTGGAAGAGAGAGTCCAAGTCGGCGAGCGAAGTTTGGGAGACTATGTGCTGCCAAGAGTAAATGGAGCACAGACATGCATTAGGCTCCCTGCAATAGGAGCCAACAACTTCGAGATAAAACCGGCGATTCTGAGCATGGTACAGCACACAGTGCAATTCGGAGGACTGCCATCGGAGGATCCACATATGCACATAGCTAATTTCTTGGAGCTATGTGCAACGTTCAGATATAACGGCGTTACTGATGATGCTGTCAGATTGAGGCTCTTTCCTTCTCACTCGTGGATTGAGCAAAAGTATGGTTGAATTCCTGTAGGCCGATTCGATTTTCACATGTAGCACGAAATTCTTAGCCAAGTTCTTTCCTCCGTGTAAAGCAGCAAAACTAAGAGGGGAGTTGAACAACTTTTACCAAGAAGATGGAGAGTCCTTATATGAAGCTTGGGAAAGGTTCAAAGATCTACAGAGAAAGTGCCCACACCATTGCATTGAGTTGTGGAACTTGGTCCACATCTTCTACAACGCGAAAGCGATACAACGGAACTATCATAGATGCTGGCGGTGGAGCATTCATGAGGAAAACAGCCCACAACGCTCATGAGTTATTAGAAGACATGACCACTAACAACCATGTCACGGAAGAGAGATCGACAACTGGGAGAAGAACAGTGGGAGTCCATGAAATAGATGCCATTGCTGCCTTGAATGCCCAAGTGGCCCTCCTAGCGAAAGCGATTGCGGCAACATCTGATGTCGATGAATGCAGTATGGATGCCTAAAAGCTGTGAGATATATGGTGGCCCACATACATTTGATAGGTGTCCTTCAACGGATCCCAATAATATACCAATGGAGCAGGCAGAGTGTCAAGCCATAGGTAATTATCAGAGGCAACAGAACAACCCCTACTCCAACACTTATAATTCAGGGTGGAGGAACCACCCAAATTTCTCATGGAGAAGACGAGCGGCAGTGCAGCAGAACCGCCAGAACCAATACGAAGGGCAACGCGAGAACGATGTCGGCGGCAGAACGATGTCGGGCAGCGAGAATCGATATAGGCGATGCGAGAATCGTGAGCGAGAATCGGCAACCCTTCATTCAAGCCCCACAACCTCAGCGATTCAATGCCGGTTGTAAAGAAAAGCGGATGAGTGAAAGAAGGCGGCGCAGCGCGCAACGCCCGCGATTCGCATGCGAAGCTAGATCCTCGTTGAAACAGAGACACGGTGGGTCGGTAGCAAAAGCAGGCAAGCAAAGCCCGCGAGGACATTGCCAAGCAATACAGAGGTAAATCCGAGGAAGCGATGTCGAGCGATGCGGTTGAGAAGTGGAAGGCGATTGGAGCGGCGATCACCTCGGCCGATGGCGAGAAAGCGAGTTAGAAAAGAGAAGGTGATTGAGCCTAGCCCAACAAGGTAGAAAACTCTGGAGAAGGAGTATACGAGAAGATCCCTTTCCCCAGAGACTACGTGAAAGGTGTTGATAAACAATTCTCCAAATTTTTGGAGACATTCAGAAAGTTGCATATCAACATACCTTTCATAGAAGCATTAGAGCAGATGCCCTCCTATTTCAAGTTTATGAAGGAGATTTTGGGGAAGAAGAAAAAGCTGGCAGAGTATGAAATAGTAGCACTAACAGAAGAGTGTAGTGCTATCTTGCAAAAAAAATTACCACCAAAGCTAAAAGATGCTGGAAGCTTTACACTACCTTGCACAGTGGGCAGGGTGACTTGCAACAGAGCCTTGTGTGATTTAGGGGCGAGTATAAATCTGATGCCCTTATCAGTTTTTAAAAGATTAGAGTTGGGTGAGGCTAAACCAACCACGATGGCCGCGCCAGAGGCGGCTGCGGCGTAAAAGCGAGCAGCGCAGTTTAAGCGCGGTGCCGAGGCGGCGCGGCCAAAATCCCAGAAAATTTACCAAGTTTAGCGCATGCGCCAGAATATGCCGTACAGAAAATCCCGAAAGCCTTGAAGTTAGCCGCGCGCTAAAAACAGCGTGGCGTCAGCGAATCGAAACTTAAAACGCTAAAAATCAGATTTTCCCCAATTCCAACTTCAAAAACCTAACCTTCCCTCTCCAAAAACCCACGAAATTCCAGAAATTTGCCCACAAATCCTCCACAAATCCAACCCAACCACAACCTAAGCTCTTAAATTCCCAAAAACCCTTAGCCTTCTCAACCAACAAAGCTCCATTCCATAGCCTCAAAACCACCAATTGAAACAAGGACAAGCTCGAATCTTCTCCTAAAAAGGTAATCCTTTTCTGTTCTTGAATCCTTTTATTGAAGTCATAGGAGGTAGTAGTTTGGAGGAGTATCGTAGTTGGAGTAGTTTGGGTGCTGAAAAGTGATTGTGAAGTTTGGAGAAAAGAGTAGAAAAGGAGGTTGTGGGTAGTGAGTAGAAAGGTTGAAGTTTGGGGGTGTTGTATTCGCTGCTAGTGTTGAGTGTGTAGGAGACAGTTGTGCCACTAAAGTATAAGCTGCAGATTTTGTTTTAAACCATGGCCACCAGGAAGAGAAGAGGCTCCACATCCACCCCAACCCCACAATACGATGAAAATAGGTTTGTGAGCTACGAAGCCTCTCAAAGATACAAAAAGCTTGATACCAGACCCATAATACTAGAAAGGGGAATGGACTACCAGAGGGAGTCATATGGGGAAGAAGATGTTTATGAGCCCATTCGGGCGATGATTGAGTGAAGGGATTGGAGGAAATTTGTGAATCCGGAGAAGATAGCACCAGTAAACACAACAATGGTGCGTGAATTTTATGCCAATTTTCCGGAGAATGTGGAAAGGGGATGCTTTGTAAGAGGACGCTATGTGCCTGTGACAGCAGATGATATAAATATACAATTGAAAACATTTTATGTTGATGAAAGAAGCGATTGGAATCACTTTAGAACATGGTCTAGAAGCATTGACCACATCGACTGGAATGCCGTCACAAACACCGTGAGCTACCAGGGAGTTGTTTTTGAGATTGGAAGAAATGGTTCAAGAGCACTGAACAGGTGCCAATTCAACAAAGTAGTCAAAGGTTGGCTATATTTCATCAGCGCCCGCATGATTCCATCCACGCACTTCACCAGAGTGCCAGAAGATAGGATTAAACTGATATATGGAATTATGAGGGGGTTGACGATTGATGTGGGGAAAGAAATAGTGCAGAGCATTGAGGAAATCAGCAGGTTGGTAACAACAGGCGGATTAGGACATGGCTCAGTTATCACCAAGCTATGTCACATGAGTGCGGTTCCAAACCTACCCACTGACACTCATGAGAGAAACCAAATGCCCGTGTCCTATGGGATAGTGCACTCTTTCCCAGACCCAAGCCCCCCAGCAGCCAGACGAAGAGTACCAGCAGCAGCAGAGGCCGCCATGGACGAAGATGATCCTGAAATAGGGGCTCAATATGAGGCAGGACCTAGCCACAGGCCAACCACAGGAGCAGAACCTCCAACGCCCACAATGGAGCAATTGTATCAGAATCAGATGAGGATGATGCAGACCTTGGACACAGTAGTACAAGGACAACGAGAAACAAAACAAGGCAACAAATCAACGAGCTGAGTTCCTTGTTCAACCAATGGTCGATGCATTATCCACCGCCACCACCACCATTTTAACCAAAGTTTGTAAGTGTCTATTTCTTTTACTGTCTTTGAGTCTACACATATTGAGGACAATGTGTGTTTTAAGTTTGGGGGTGTTTATTTGTGTTTTGTTTTATTTGTGTCATGTTATGTTTTACTTAAGTCTTTTTGATTGTTTTTATGTTTATTTTGAGTCACCAAAATTTTTCTTTTTTTTGAGTCATAATTGTCTGTCAAAGATCATGTATGCTGTAGTTGCTAGAAACACCTAGTGAAGTAAGGTGAAATAATGTAACGGAATTGAAGCAACTATCTAAACACTTAAGTTAGATATGCCAAAAACTCATAGAATCTGTCTATTTGGAGTTTCTTGCTTGAATTACGCATACTAAATGATAAATGCTTATGTGTTATGATTGCTTGCTATTTGAGGCGAAATAGTTAGGATATGCATGTTAGGGAGATGACTCAGACATTTCTTTGATAGCCAATTCTTACCATTCTTTTCTATCCCGTACTTTAAAAATATCCCTAGTCAGCCCCATTGAGCCTAAATTTGAAACTTCTTCTTTGACACCTATATTCCCACAAATTGTACCATAAGTAAAAATATGAAATAGTGGAATACATTGTGTTAAAAAGAGACAAAAAGAGTGAATAAGCCTGTTGCACCCCAATAAAAAGTAATAAGAAATAGGCAAAAGCCTAAGTTTGGGGGTGCTTGTCATTATTAGATACTTCACTCTCCCAAAACAAAAGAGGGAAAAAGATAGAATTGAAGTGAAGAAAAGAACAAAAAGAAAAGGGAAATACTGAAAAGCTAAAGAGCTTATGGTACACAAAAATGAGCCTAAATGCCTATTTTTACCAACCCCTACCTAAGCCTACATTACAACCCTTAAAGTCCTGAAGATCTCTTTTATGCATATCCAGAATTAGTGGAGAATAGCAAGTAAGCATGCCATAGGAATTCTTGAATTTATATGCATGATTTAGTATATTGACTTCCATTAAGCATGATGAATATGAGTTTGCGAAATATCTAGCTTCATGTGTTTAGTGTCTTTGAAATTTCATGCTATATGTTCCTGCGTATTATTCTCGCTAACCTTCATGTTTTTCTAGTTAACACTTATGCGAAAAGTGATCGATGGCGGTGAGTCTTTTATTTTTGTTCTTTGAGTCTTTTATTTTATTTCTTTCTATCTTTGCTCGAGGCGAGCAAAGGTTAAGTTTGGGGTATTTGATCGGTGTATTTTATATACACCTTTTGAGTCAGTTTTAGTTAGTCTTTTGTCCCGTTTGTACATATAAGTGTCGTATTAGGATAGTTTTTCTTTCTTTTGAGTCAAAGTGGTTAAAATGGCCAAATGGCGGAAAAAGAGCAAAAAGAGGGCAAAAGAGGATATGCGGAGTGGAAAGCAGAGAAAGTGACGAACGAGGGAAAAATCAAGACCAGCGCCGGCACCTCCTGCTGATCAGCAGGGCGCGGCGCCACTATCGAGAGGTCGAAGACTGGCGTCGCGGTGCCCTCAGACAACAAAAGCAGGGCCGCGGTGCCTAAACATCCGAAGAGCCACAGAAGATCTGACTGCGGCCTCAGACCGAGATATCGGGCGCGGCGCAAAACACCGACGGATTGCAGAACTTCGTGGCGCGGCCTCTGCGAGCGGCCGACGCTGAAAAATTAGGTCTTTTTGAAAATCGGGCGAACTGAAGGAAAAGAGGGAGGCGGTTTGCAGCCTATAAAAGGAGAACCCTAGACAGTTTTTGAGGGTCCCCCTTCTTGCACAACACGAGACTTTGGCTTGGAGATTGGATACCATTAGTTTAGTAATTTCTTTTCCTTTCCTTTACTTTATTTCAGTTTTTATGATGAACTTTGAATTAGTTCTTGTCATATTTATGGCTAGGAACTAATTCTCTTATAGGGCTTTCCATGTTGAATTGCTAGAAACTTATGTTATAAATTAATGCATGCTTATGGTTATTTTTCTTATTGTGAGATCTATCCAATAACTGAGTTGAATTCTTGGTAATTAATTGACAACTAATTATCACTATATGATTTCTAATCAGTTACGAGAAGGGGGATTGTGAATATCTTTGTAAGTTGGGTAGACATTCTTGGATTGGGGATGAAAATACCCCAATTATTTATGTAGCGTTGATGAGAGGCTTAACAACCCTAATTTTGCGCATTGTGCGTAACGGTCAACTAGGTTTTTGTTCTTAATCCTCCTATAAAGTTATCCTTATCGCCGAGAGGTAGGTAAGGTGCGATACTGGGGTTGAGTGTTTATATAACCCTAGCGGGAGTATAAAACGATTTTGTAAACCTGCTTTCTCCTAAAGAAGAATACCATAAGTTAATGCATTAGTAAGTAGCATAAGCGGATAGTAAGGATACATGGAAGCCCTATTCTCATCATCACTGAAGTAAATCTTTATAGTTAAAATAGCGTTTATAATTCTTAGTTATAAACAACACATTCAATTATCAATTTACCAAATAGATACAAAAAAATAGATAGTTGGTAATTGAACCCTAATCCTTGAGGACGATATTCGGTCTTATCAAGACTATACTACTTGTCACGATAACGTGCACTTGCGTTTAAAGTGTGTGCATCTTACCGTGCATCAGCCACACCCATAAACAGGAGGCTACAGGACATTTAGGATTTGGTTTCTATTCTTCTCACTCTATGATCGTGCAATAGAGATATGTTATTAGGATAATCCCTCTCTGACGTATTATTGTGTTATAGCTATGCCTCCGAGGAAGGCAACAGTTGCCCAGAAGGGCAAATCAGTAGCGGGAGCTACTAGTCAGACTCATAGAGTTACTAGGGCTAATGCCCAGTCTATACCAGATAATGTGTAACGCCCCGAACCCGGGCCCGTTACTGGTGCCTTACCCCGGGCACCCTAGTGATATAACATCAGAGAAAACCAGCGGAAAATAAAACATGAATCATGAAACAAGAGATATAATAAATAGACAGGCCAACCAAAGCGATTTGCCTTAAGGTATATCATAAAACGACAGTTTAATCCTTTTACAACCACGCGCACAGTTCTCTGGACCTCTAAGATTTACAACGACTATGACGGACAGGGCCGCCATACACAGATGTACAAGAACCTACAACTCGGGGAACACATACCAAAAGATAAGCCTCGGAGAAACGGAGCTTCCCAAAGCTGGATCGAGATCACGAGGCGAGGATCCACGGCCGATGTACCTCTACTGCGGCATGAACGCAGCCCGAAGGAGGTCGATCAACAGTACCAAGTATGTGAAATCACAAATCGTAAATGAAATCATAATAGCTTAAAAAGCAGGAGACATGTATGATAACCAAAATACAGTATGCAACATAAAAGCAGTCAAGTCAGGGACTCACGCCCTCAAAGTCACCACAAATATAACTATGGGTCTCACGCCCATAACATCCATCATGTTCGCATCGTGGCGCATGCCCCGGAATCGCCTCGGTGTAGACATGTCCGTGATGCAACAATAATAAGGCGTGGCCACGTACCGGAATCTGCGCCGGTGTAGACATGCCCGTATAACCTCAATAAGAATATCTTGGTCAACCTGCGCATGGCCGTACCGAGAATCTTGCATCGGTGTAGACACGTACATGTTGCAGTAATAACCATATATCGGGTAATCAACCCGCCCGCGTGGCGCGTGCCCGGAATCTTGCGTCGGTGTAGACATGTCCATGTGACATCAACACAAGCGATAATCAAAATGGAAACATACGTGGAATTCTCCATCACGCCAAGACGTCCAGTAAGTTCTCAACAAGTCAACCGCCTCTATCGAGACGCGGTAACACGAAATACCACACTTGCACAAAGAAAGGCTATCATCACAAGCATAGGCAAGTTTCACAACAACAAGCCGCAGAAGTTTCACAACAACTCAAAGTACTTTCATTTTATGCCAAAGTCGGGTTCTTAACCCCAAAGTACTACATACGTTAAGTTCTTTTAAAAGAGATCCATTACTTATAAAAGTCACGATACCCGTAGTATTAGAATGACCAACCCACATTCCTTTTCAAAATCAAGTAACAACATTCTTTTCCTAAGTTCGGTTTGCCTAGTTTCATTACTCAAGCTTCTCATTTTCAAATGGTTTCACGATTCATAAACTTAATCACTTGATTTATTTTTAGAACAATTGAGTAATATATGTCTCACGTGAGAATAGGTTATTCTTGTTTACAACATTCTTATTACAATGACCATGATCTAGAAAATGTATATCATTTTGTCTCATCTTAGTTTCTATGCGGATGGAGGTTTCTCTTGGTTTTAATACAATTCATCATTATTCAATACATTTTCCTTTATTAGCATTTGCGATGGTGCTGTCGATACACATTCGATTTCAAATCGGTAAATCATTATCCCTTTAAATAAAACCAAGTACTCATTACTCACGAATGAGGTTTCACACAAACATTCACATTAAAACAAATAAGTTAAGTCTCTTATCTTATAAGATCAAGTCTCTTAACTTAACATGATAAACCATTTTCTTTACCTCTCTTAAGACATTATACCTACTCCCCATAAAGCTAGTATAACTCTTTTTAAAACCTTTTTAAAACCAAGTGTTACTCTCTTCCAAAACGATTTATAAATCTTTTGAAATACATCAAGTTCTTTGTTATAACTAGCGATTATAATTCACAATGATTACCTTTTAAAACCACAAAGTATTTTCTTACCTACCTAAAGTTATAACGACTTCCCATAAAGTTATAACACTTTATGTTTAAGAACAATCAAACACGATTAACACGTATGCGTCACCGTACTACATAGTTCACACGTATCATGCTAGAAGAGATAGGAAGAGGTTCACATACCTCGCGACGATTTATCGACAATAAGCAAAATGCTCCAAGTACTACAACGCACTAGCCCTTTCCACTCGCGAGTAGAATACGCTACTCTTAGTACTTTCACCTATAAAGGTCACAAACGTCTATTAACCCCAAAACACAAGTTCTATCTTTCTCTGAGAAAATTCGGCACCTCCCCGCAATGGCGTAAATCTCTCTCTCTAACGAGGCGGCTACCAAGCCAACCGAGGGGTTCACACGTCTAACCGGGCGTGTACCATCCTACTCGGTAATACTACACAAGTCTCTGTCTGATACCCAATGTAAATCTGATTCGATTCGATTCTTTATTCTTGAGCTTAAGTCAAAAGACATTGCCACAATACTAAGTTGATTCTATATATAGTATACTTCAACTATATATTCAAACACGTAATTTCCAATTACAATAGAAGGGCGATAGTGTTTACCTCGATAAGCCCAAAATTATCCAAGTATAAAGTCGATCACGAGCAACGCTTAGCTCCTACTCGGCGCTCAAACAACCCTTAGAAGTTCTAACCAACTTCTACTTACAACTTCAACAACGGGTGAAGATTTCCTTAGGGTTTCGTTTTTGTGGCTAAAGGAAGTATAATCGTATTTTACGGGCTTTTGTATAAGTGTAACCTTGGGAATACTACAAGGTATTTGGGCAAGGTATTTGGACATTATAACAATATTAGGAGAGTATTTCTATACCTGACAAGGGGTATTATACGAAAACAACTAGGCTAGGGGTACCCACGGCGAGAGCACCACATGAGGGGAGGGTGGCCTCTCGGCCAAAGCCAAACTTTAAGGGGAGAGGGCTCTTGGGCGAGAGTCAACAAGAGGAGGAGGGTTTCCAAGACTTGGAAGATTTTGGATGAATGAAGTCTTCAAAGAGAGGGGTATTTATAGCAAAACCAAAAGCCAACCAATGGCCAAGATCCTTCCAAGTGTATAGCAAGTGTAAGGCCAAGATCAAGCCAAGTGCACCCTAACCCTACTCCACAAAACATGGCACAAAACAAGCCACAAAACAAGGCACAAAACCATGAACCAATCGGCGAGGCCAAGCTCCTCTTTGCCGTCAATGAGGGTGACAAGTGTCACCTCCCGTTAATCCAAAAATGTTCGTCGCTCGGAAAAATCATAAAAATACTAAATGACATAGCGGAATTTTTCCAACGTAGTCGCGGAAGCGTTTCGTCGACGACTCTATTCGGCACTTGTGCCCAAATTTGAACCAAAGCCAATTCTTAAGGCAAAAAATTTATCGTCGCCTCACGTATATACTGCGGAAATACGGTATAACATTCTTCCTTAGAAACATTCGTCGAATGTTCCTTCAAGGTCTCAAAACAAGCGGCGTCGATATAGTCTTCACGCTATCGTCACGAAAACAATCATGCCACGCTGACCACAAAACACACGTTCACTTCTCCGCACTCGTAGTACTGTCCACGAACACTCGAACTCGTTCTAGTGTCCGTACACTGCATCAACGGCGCTTTCCAACCCGAGTCACTACCTCCAACTTGGTCATCTCACTAACCTCAATTTCCCTAAGGCTATTCGGCCTTCACGAATCGATTCTCGATCGAGCGTATCCACGAACTCATACGATGGTCATCTAAACTTGGGCCTAGCACTCTCGTGACCACTGCGCTGGCGGGACCACCTGAACCCCTTCCTCAAGCGGGGCGCGGGTTGGCCCCAACATGGCTGACCCGACCAGCTGTAGCGCCCGACTCTCTAGTTTCTTGATCCGAACAATCTTTACTTTACAGGTCATGAAAGCTACCACTTCCATTTCACACTACCAGGGACTTACTTTTCACTAACTGTGTTTCTAAATCACATTTTAGCACAAAGCTATCCAAACATATCATTAAACACATCAACAACATCAATACACACAAAACTCTAGAGGTTAAGGATATACAGAAACTAGGCGGTTCAAGGACCGCTAAGCGGAACTTCCACGCGACCTCTACCGTGGCCCGCAATCGCTCTAGTAGTCTGTGCTATCCTACAGTGCTACCTGGTGGACGGTCTCGTCATATGGCCCGTTGGCGCAAGAATAACAAGCTCCGGTACTACGACACTCTCGAAATGCGGTCTACCACATCGACCACACCGAGGTAGGGGGTGCGTCCGCCAACACCCTACTCGCGAACATTCAAACACAGGAGCGGACACGCTCACGAATATCCCAGGGTCGAAAGCTGCGGAGGGCCACTCAGTAATGGCGGAGGTACATAACTAGTCTGCTGAGGCGGTCCGCCTCGAAAGTCGCCAAAATATCCGCGTCTTGGCCTTCTGTGGCCGGGCGTCGTCGATCTGCGCTCGCACCGCGCGAAGTGCATGAGCACGAATGCGGGCAATGTCCGGTGAAGAGAAACACGAACAACTTCGCTAGGTAATCATCGAGCCTGTAACATATCGGTGCACTCGATCCTCCATACTAGCTACTAATGCGGGAACATACCGCCGATGAGTCGAACTCCACATTGTACTCGGCTATGCGCGGATGCGCCTCAACATCAAAAATCAGCCGGCGAGCCCTCGCCGTTTGTGAGGCAAGAAATGTGCGAGAAGGCCCCAGCTTCGTCCCAAACGGTGGAAGTGCATGCTCTCCCGGGAAAGCTCCGCGAGTCAAACCAATCGGCTGCGGTATCACGCGGCCGATGCGAACAAATGTCACAGACTCGGTCTACGAAGCCTTGATCACCGCGTGATCCTCTGCAATCGACGGATGAACTCCTGCGGATCATCCTCGGCCTCGACCCGTAAAACTCGGGCGGGCTCTGACTAAGAAATCCGTAGCCTCAAATGCGCCTCGGGTGCACTACAGTCTTCTTTGGGCCCCAGGCTGCTGCGTCCGGCCTATCTCATATCGCCTGACCACGGCAATAATCGGGCCATCTCTCGCGTGACCCGTCTCCCGCTCGGTGTGGGTGGAGGCTCAGTCTTGTAGTCTCGGCGCCACTGCGCGGCTCTAAACTCTTTGGTCTTGTGGCGTCGCAAAACTCGCCGTCTGAAGCACTACCTCAGTCTTGGCCGGGCTGCGCCTCGTACTCCTCTGAATCCCACTAGCGGCTCCTCGCTGCCTTGCCCTCGGGCCACGGTTGCCTTTCGCGAGGCATAGCGGTAAAAGCGAAACACGTCGAGAGGGTCCAACTTACAACACGGCTCTAAGGCACGATCTCGGAATGAGAAGAATGAAACCAATCCTAAATGTCCTATAGCCTCACGATTATAGATGTGGTGCCTGACACACCGATAATCAAGACTACTAGACACGGTGCAGACACTTTCAGAGGACTAATCGCTCACGATACCACTTTGTAACGCCCGAACGGGCGTTCGGTGCCTTACCGGGCACCCTAGTGATATAACATCGAGAAAACGGCGGAAAATAAAACATGAATCATGAAACAAGAGATATAATAAATAGGCAGACCAACCAGCGATTTGCCTTGGTATATACATAAAACGACAGTTTAATCCTTTTACAACCACGCCACAACAGATTCTGAGACCTAAGATTTACAACGACTATGACGGGACGGGGCCCGCCATACCACGAATGTACAGAACCTGACTCGGGGAACACATACAAAAGATAAGCCTCGGAGAAAGCGGAGCTTCCCAAAAGGCCCGAGATCACGAGGCGAGGATCCACGGCCGATGTACCTCTACTGCGGCATGAACGCAGCCCCGAAGGAGGTCGATCTGTGGTACAGTATGTGAAAGCGTCAAATCGTAAATGAAATCATAATAGCTTAACAAGCGGGAGACATGTATGATAACCAAAATACGACGCAACATAAAAGCGATCAGTCGAGGACTCACGCCTCAAAGTCACCACTCAAATATAACTATGGGTCTCACGCCCATAACATCCATCATGTTCGCATCATGGCGCATGCCGGAATCGCCTCGGTGTAGACATGTCCATGATGCAACAATAATAAGGCGCGTGGCCACGTACCGAATCTTGCGCCGGTGTAGACATGCCCGTATAACCTCAATAAGAATATCTTGGTCAACCTGCCGCGCGCCACGTGCCCGGAATCTTGCGTCGGTGTGAACACGTCCATGTTGCGCGTAATAACCATATATCGGGTAATCAACCCGCCCGCGTGGCGCGTGCCGGAATCTTTGCGTCGGTGTAGACATGTCCATGTGACATCAACACAAGCGATAATCAAAATGGAAACATACGTGGAATTCTCCATCACGCCAAGACGCGTCAGTAAGTTCTCAACAAGTCAACGGCCTCTATCGAGAGCGGTAACGTGAAATACCACACTTGCACAGCAAAGGCTATCATCACAAGCATAGGCAAGTTTCACAACAACAAGCACAGACAAGTTTCACAACAACTCAAAGTACTTTCATTTTATGCCAAAGTCCGGGTTCTTAACCCCAAAGTACTACATACGTTAAGTTCTTTTAAAAGAGATCCATTACTTCTATAAAAGTCACCCGATACGTAGTATTAGAATGACCAACCCACATTCCTTTTCAAAATCAAGTAACAACATTCTTTTCCTAAGTTCCGGTTGCCTAGTTTCAATTACTCAAGCTTCTCATTTTCAAATGGTTTCACAGTTCATAAACTTAATCACTTGATTTATTTTTAGAACAATTGAGTAATATATGTCTCACGTGAGAATAGGTTATTCTTGTTTACAACATTCTTATTACAGCAGCCATGATCTAGAAAATGTATATCATTTTGTCTCATCTTAGTTTCTATGCGGATGGAGGTTTCTTGGTTTTAATACAATTCATCATTATTCAATACATTTTCCTTTATTAGCATTTGCGGTGTGCGTCGATACACATTACGATTTCGAAATCGGTAAATCATTATCCCTTTAAATAAAACCAAGTACTCATTACTCACGAATGAGGTTTCACACAAACATTCACATTAAAACAAATAAGTTAAGTCTCTTATCTTATAAGATCAAGTCTCTTAACTTCTAACATCATAAACCATTTTCTTTACCTCTCTTAAGACATTATACCTACTCCCATAAAGCTAGTATAACTCTTTTTAAAACCTTTTAAAACCAAGTGTTACTCTCCTTCCAAAACGATTTATAAATCTTTTGAAATACATCAAGTTCTTTGTTATAACTAGCGATTATAATTCACATCGATTACCTTTTAAAACCACAAAGTATTTTCTTACCTACCTAAAGTATTATAACGAACTTCCCATAAAGTGTTATAACACTTTATGTTTAAGAACAATCAAACACGATTAACACGTATGCGTCTCACGTACTACATAGTTCACACGTATCATGCTAGAAGAGATAGGAAGAGGTTCACATACCTCGCGACGATTTATCGACAATAAGCAAAATGCTCCAAGTACTACAACCTTGCTAGCCCTTTCCACTCCTCGGTAGAATACGCTACTCTTAGTACTTTCACCTATAAAGGTCACAAACGTCTATTAACCCCAAAACACAAGTTCTATCTTTCTACGAAAATTCGGCACCTCACACCCATGGCGTAAATCTCTCCTCTAACGAGGCGGCTACCAAGCCAACCAGTGGGGTTCACACGCCTAACCGGACGTGTACCATCCTACTCGATACTACACAAGTCTCTTGCAATATCCAATGTAAATCTGATTCGATTCGATTCTTTATTCTTGAGCTTAAGTCAAAAGACATTGCCACAATACTAAGTTGATTCTATATATAGTATACTTCAACTATATATTCAAACACGTAATTTCCAATTACAATAGAAGGGCGATGAGTGTTTACCTCGATAAGCCCAAAATTATCCAAGTATAAAGTCGATCCCGAGCAACGCTTAGCTCCTACTCGGCGCTCCAAACAACCCTTAGAAGTTCTAACCAACTTCTACTTACAACTTCAACAACGGGTGAAGATTTCCTTCGGGTGTCGTTTTTGTGGCGAAAGGACGGATCATCGTATTTTAGGGGCTTTTGTAGAAGTGTAACCTTGGGAATACTACAAGGTATTTGGGCAAGGTATTTGGACATTATAACAATATTAGGAGAGTATTTCTATACCACAACAAGGGGTATTATCTGAAAACAACTAGGCTAGGGGTACCCGGCCAAGGCACCACAGGGGAGGGTGGCCTCTCGGCCAAAGCCAAACTTTAAGGGGAGAGGGCTCTTGGACGAGAGTCAACAAGAGGAGGAGGGTTTCCAAGACTTGGAAGATTTTGGATGAATGAAGTCTTCAAAGAGAGGGTATTTATAGCAAAACCAAAAGCCAACCAATGGCCAAGATCCTTCCAAGTGTATAGCAAGTGTAAGGCCAAGATCAAGCCAAGTGCACCCTAACCCCTACTCCACAAAACATGGCACAAAACAAGCCACAAAACAAGGCACAAAACCATGAACCAATCGGCCAAGGCCAAGCTCCTCTTTGCCGTCCAATGAGGGTGACAAGTGTCACCCTCCCGTTGGTCCAAAAATGTTCCGTCGCTCGGAAAAATCCGCAAAAATACTAAATGACATAGCCGGAATTTTTCCAACGTAGTAATGAAACGTTTCGTCAGAAAACGACTCTATTCGGCACTTGTGCCCAAATTTCGAACCAAAGCCAATTCTTAAGGCAAAAAAATTTAATACGTACGCCCTCACGTATATACTCTGGAAATACGGGGTATAACATAATGTACCGCAGTCGACGAGTTCTTCTGCACCGGTTTTTGAGGCCCCAACTCCTCACTCAGGGGAAGACTATAGGGCCATGATGGACGCATTTCTATTACTGACTAGGCTAGTGGTGATGCAGACTTGTCAGCAGGGGTTTATTCGGCCGGTACAGGCATGTGTACAGGGGGTAGAGGGCCAACGCAGAAACCAGCGTAAGAGGGCTAGACCGGTTGGATATCCCGGTGAGTTTCTGGACGAGCAGCCTCAGCAGTGGGTGAGATATTCGTCCCAGCCTACACAGAACATACCCCCATAGTTCACAGGTGGGAGATTGGACCCCACAAGGTATTTAGGAGCCGGTCAGAGCTCTAGGGTTCCAAGTTTTCAGAGAAGCAGGGGATCTGCTCAGTTGAGGCCATTTTTCCCTAAATGTTTCCAGTGTGGTAAGCATCATTTGGGGAGATTCCTTTTTGGTATAGATGTTTATTTTTATTACGGTCATCCGGGCCATGTGGTGAGAGAATGTGCTCTTAGAAGGGGCACTGGTGGTGTGACTCGACCTACTGGATCGGTGGCTAGTTCCTCTTCCTCTACAGTTGTGCGCCCCACAGGGCGGGGTATTCAGATGTCAGCCAGCCGTGGTAGAGGTCGTGGTGGAGTTTATAGTTCTGGCGGTCCTTCGAACCGCATAGATGTTGTGGCTACCAGACAGGATCAAGAGGCATCATCGAATGGGGTTACAGGTATATTTTGATCCTTTTGAGTCATACATGCATTGATAGATTCAGATTCCACCCTAGCGTATATATTCCCCTTGTTTCTAGTAGGATGTGAATTGATAGGACCATCAGAGGTAGAATTATTTTTGTTTAAGTAATGTGTAGAGTGAAGGATGTTGACAAGAATGATAAAGTGAATGAAACTATAGTTGTGTAGGGTTCACAAGGTGTAATTACCCCATAACATTGTAAAGACCGATAGTAGAGGATGTACAGTAGGAATACTTCGGCCAAAGGTGATGAACCTCTACTGAGTGGAAGGATAGTGTGAGAAATACTTTGAGATAGGAGAGAGATTCATTTTAGACCATGACTGAGAGTTAATTGTGATGATACACACACCTTAGATTCAGTAATATTGTCTATAGGTGTTCATGATTGAGATACTACTAGTATTAGAGTTATCTTTAACCGCTAGGAGTTAGAGAGAAGTTTCTCTCACTAAGAAAACGCTCTCAACGTTTCCCTTAGTTGCTCCTTCGGTTTCTTCCTCTTCTTCCCCCCCCTTAGATTTTCGTTTGTTTCATTATGGTTTAATTGTTATTGTCCACAATATGAAAAAATCTAAACGTTACACACGTTCTAGCAATGATTCAGGAGGTTCAGGCAGTTCGGCTAAAGCTAGAACAAAGAAGAAAAAAAAGAATGGCAGTAGTCCAACAATTGCCGAGGAAAATCTTATTCCGGCAATCTCGGACCCTTCTGTGTTGGTTCATGTTACTCCAGACTCGCGCTTTCCTTTAGAAAATGTAGTAGATGATTCTATGCTACAAAGGATACATGAATGGGGAAAAAATATAGAAATTGAAAGCTTGGATATAAGTGAGTTTGAAGGCAGAACTTCCGGCAGGACCATTGACGCCCCTAATGCTACTATGGTGGTTGATCATTCCACGGGCCAATTTGTTGGTAAAGGGATCAATTCGGAAGAACTAGACAGTCACTCCAGCATTAGTACCCCGACACTACCTGGAAATTCTCTCAGGTTAGCCGGAAAAGGGATAGAATCTAGGCCAGACGTTGCAATTGGTGAAGCAAGACACGATGGCATTCTCGGGTCTAAACCGGGTCAGGGCGTGGGTCAGAATGTCTTGGCGGGTCGTGCAGGTGTTCATGGGTCCAAGAGTAATCATGTCTTGTTTGATTCAAAGTCAGTTGAAAGCATTGATGGTACTCCTATCCCCAAGAAGTTCAACGCGGGTGTCAAGAGAGAAAACTTCAATGCCCCGGGAAACGATGTGACTACTCCTATTACGGGTCGGGTCTTGGGTCAGAAGGCTAAGGCGGGTCACGAGGATAACAATGATACTAGGAATTTGCACTCTATGCAAGGATCAAGATCAGATGTGGAAAACGAAGGGGTTTCTAGCCCTAAGGATTCTAACGTCATTATTGAAGGAGCCGAGGCGTCAAACCTTAATGCCGCGGGTATCAACTTTACACTCCCAACCACGGGCCTTTATGATGGTCTGATTTCCAAGGCGGGGCAAGGGGATAACCTAGGGACATTAACTACCCCCGTTTTACAAGGAGCTAAGTCAATGGTAGGTTCTAACGTTTTGATTGAAGGTGCCGAGGCGTCGCACATTTATGAGGCGGGTAACAATGACTCTCTCATAACTCCGGGACTTTATGATGGTCGTAGTTCCAAGACGGATCAGGGGGATAATCTAGGGGCATTGACTACTCACGTTACACGAAGAGCCAAGTCAATTGTGAGAAACAAAGCTATTTCTTTGTCCAAGGAGCCTAGGAACTCCATAACCATCAATAATGCGAGAGCCGAGGGGTCGGCATTGAATGTGGCGGGATTCAAAGTGCCCTCTCGTGATACAAGACAACAACCCCAGATTTCTTTAAGTGTCACCAACGAAGCCTTCCCTACTTTAGCTAGTTTGCTAAGTGGAGGCAATCTCAAGAATCACAACACTCCTTTCGTCTTTAACACTTCATCGGATTCAAGTAAAATCTTAAACATCCCCCCACTCTCATCTAATACCACTTCACTACTTCCTGAATTTCACAACACCTCACCCCTTCTATCTCCTCTTCCTTCTATTCCTTCTGAAAACCAACACAAATTCCCTACCCTCCCAAATGGCACGCAAATCATCTCTTCTATTGCGGGCCCAAGCTCACTCCCTTCTACCCTTCCCCCTCTGCTTATACCTCCAGATATACCTCCCAATGAATTACACACTAATGCATCTTCTAAACCACATCATATCCCTACCACGGCCACTACTCATAACAATCTTCCCCCAAACCATGGCAAAGGTCCCTTCCCTCCTAAAAAGACTTATGCTGGAGTCTTTGCGGGAACTAGGATTGAGGCAAAAGGTATGAAGTTACAATTTATTGAACAACAAGGGGCGGAAGTAGATATAGAAGCTGAGGATGAAGTTCCTTTCATAGAAACTTGGGGCTATTGCCTAATAGGTTGCTTCAGGTCCTTTCGGGAAGAGAAGCATGAATACGATTGTGAAAGGATGGGAGTTAAATGTCAGATTATACCATATGGCAAAGTGGGCGGTGTTCAAATTCATGACGGAGGAAGAGCGCACTAATGTACTTCACGGAGGCCCTTATATGGCCTACGGGAAAACCATGATGCTCAAGGCTATCAATAAAGGAGTTCTTATAACGGATGATTTGTTTATGGACATTCCCATTTGGGTCACTTTCCCGGACATTCCCCTTTCTATCTGGAGTGCAACGGGCCTTAGTAAGATTGCTTCACGTGTAGGGAAACCTCTTTACACTGACCAATATACTAAGGACAGGTCTAAAATGAACTATGCAAGAGTTCTAGTGGAAGTGGATGTTAGCAAGGAGCCGATAATGGATTTTGTCGTCAAACTCCCTGATAACAGAAGGTATACTCAAAGGGTAAACTATGAGAATTACCCGGACTTTTGCTATCATTGTGCGGCTTTTGGACACAATCACTTGAAGTGTAGGAAGCTGAGGGATGATGTCAACATTGAAGAAGCTCCAAAAACACGCAATACTGAGGTACCCCCTAACAACAAGGATGATTCTACTCGTTTGAAGGTCAACAAAGGTACGGGTGGAACCAACCCTCCTCCCCCTCATCCACCAACTTCTCAACATCCCGTAGATGCTGATAACTTGATGGACATTGAAGTAACTGTGCACACAACACCTCCTGGTACCGGAAGCTTGGGAGAAGTATCACATGCCGCGGGTCCACCGGTTTTGGGTCATTCTAGCCCACCATGTTTGCGGGATTCTCTAGCTAAGTCCTCACTGCCTAATTCTCACAATGGCAGTACACAACATGTTAGGATGAGGGGTGAGTCAAAACATTCTGATTCTGAGATGCCTATGAACCCGCCACCTTCATTGGATGAAGTTACATACATCGGTGCTACGGAAAAGGCTCAGCTTGTGTCAAGTAACGTTAACTTTGAACGCGGGGAACATAGCTTGGCTGGTACACA
Organism: Przewalskia tangutica; assembly: GCA_029844215.1. Classification (NCBI taxonomy): domain Eukaryota; kingdom Viridiplantae; phylum Streptophyta; class Magnoliopsida; order Solanales; family Solanaceae; genus Przewalskia; species Przewalskia tangutica. The sequence goes on along the minus strand of CM056724.1, from coordinate 47,718,157 downwards.
AGTTATGGCTTCCAGCAACAAAGATGATGGATGGCAAGAGGTTTTGTCAAAAAAGAATGGGCCGAAAAGCAGTGGGAAAGCGAAGGTAGCTAAGCGCGGAGGTGCTAATAAAACCTCCTTTGTTTCCTAATGAAAATACTTTGTTGGAATGTATGTGGTCTTTGCGGACAAAGGGATAGGGCTGCCACGCAAGCTCTAGTGTGTAGTATCACAAAACAACATGACGCAGCTATGATTTGTCTATTGGAAACTAAGCTATCACAGCCAAGGATAGAGTCTTTCTCTACTCAAAGATTCAAAGCGTGGAAGTTTTGCTCAAATTTGGAATTCATTGGAGGCGGTAGAATGCTATTACTTTGGGATCCATCCAGGGTTTTTTATGGTGCTTGGTATGGACTCAAAGATATCCATGTCCAGGCAAGTTGCAATATAACACAAGTGTCCTTCCTTGCCACATTTGTGTACCCGGTTTATAGCATCTCGGATAGAAGAATGCTTTGGCATCACCTTTCTCACCTGGGTGTTGGCATCACTAAGCCTTGGATGATTATGGGAGATTTCAACACTTACTGCAACCCTAATGATAAGGTGGGGTCCTCCTCTCACGCCTTATGCACTTAGGGATCTTGGAGATTTCGAATTCTCATGGACTAGAAGACGCCCTTCATCCTGCTCCTTCTACACTTGGACGAATGGTTCAATTTGGTCTAAGCTTGATAGAGTGTTGATGAATCAAAATTGGAGTGATTTGACTCGAATGCACGGCCAATTTCATGCCTATGGAGCTGTCTCGACCACCGTCTGTGATAGCCACGATTATTGCATCCTATAATGTTGGGAAACGCCCTTTCAAGTTCATGAATATGTGGCTTTCTCACCCAGCCTTTGAGAACATTATGACTTCATGTTGGAGACAAGACATATTGGGAACTGCTCAATTCGTCCTTGCCTCCAAATTGAAAGCCTTGAAGCAACCTTTAAGGGCTTTGAACATAAGTGACTTTGGAGGAATCGAACAAAGAGCAAAAGGGGCAAACATAGAGTTCAAGGAGGCTATCAATGCACACATGGAAAATCCCTTTGATAAGGAACTTAAAGCCAGGGTTAAGTCCTCAAGAGCTAGAGCAAACACCTTACTGGAAGCTGAAAGACACTTCATAAGGCAGAAGTCAAGACAGAAGCACTTGATTGGAAGTGATAGATGTTCCAAATACTTTCATAGTTTGATCAAAAGGAGTAATGTCAGGAACTCCATTAACTTTCTTGTTAAAGATAATGGTACTATCACTACATCACCAGAAGAAGTTAGGGAGTTGCTTGTTGAATTTTACAAAGATCTATTAGGTACTTCCCGACCCACTACCAACTTTGATCCTGATGTGTTCAACTATGGCCCAAAGCTGAGTGAAGAAGAGAGATTACAGCTTTTGCATTTCATCACCCCAAAGGAGATTTGGGAAGCACTCTCTGATATAGGCAATGACAAGGCACTGACCGATGGTTATACTACGCTTTCTTCAAGAATAGATGGAAAGATGTGGGCCATGATGTTGTAAGATGTGTCCAAGAGTTCTTTTCTATTGGAGTTCTTTTGAAGCAGGTAAATCATACCATCATTACCCTGCTACCAAAAACTGATCATGATCCCAAGGTAAATGATTTCAGGCCCATCGGATTGACTAATGTGATCTATAAGATCATCACAAAGATTCTAGCTAACAGAATGCCATTGATCCTTCCTTCTCTCATTGACAAATCCCAAGGGGCTTTTGTGAAAGGAAGAAACATGATGGACAACGTATATGTGGCACAAGAGCTTGTGAGAGGATTTAATAGAGCCAGAGTCTCACCAAGATGTATGCTTATGGTGGACCTTCGTAAAGCATTCGATCTGATCTCGAGCTTCCTCGAATTGGTACTAAGAAGTCTAAAATTTCCGCAGATTTACAAGATGGATCATGGAATGTGTTAGCTCAACCTCCTTCTCCCTTTCTATCAACGGTGAGCTACATGGATACTTCAAAGGAAAACGCGCCTAAGACAAGGTGATCCTATGTCCCTACTCTCTTTATCTTGTGCATGGAATACCTCTCAAGGTCGCTTAAAATGAAGGTGAGGCAAGAGCTTTCTCATATTTTCCAAAGTGTAAGAAATTGGGCATTACTCATCCGCATTCGCAGATGACCTCATGCTTTTTGCCAAAGGAGATATATCTTGATTGGGATTCTTATGAATTGTCCGGAAGAGTTGGAGGCTGCCTCAGATTAACTCTTAACCCACTAAATCCTCTGTCTACTTAGCGGGAATGCATTCTACGCCGACCCGATATTGTCGAGTGGGTTTCGCCATTGGAAGCTTTCCAGACGATACTGGGGATCCCTTTGTCCCCAATTTCGCCTCGGTGGATCAATTTGCCCCATTCACTAGTGCTATTTCGAATTACATTCGTAAATGGGGCATCACACCCTTTCTTACGCCGTAAGTGGAACTAATCAGGTCGGTCGTCCAAGGGGTTGAGAGATTTTGGTTCCGGGCACTTCCTATCCCGGCCACTATTATCAACAAGGTACGGTCTGCTTGTATTCAGTTCTTATGGGGAGGGAAACCACCAAGAGTTTCTTGGGATATCATTTGCTTGCCTCAAACTGAAGGTGGCTTGGGACTTATGAACATCAAGGAATGGAATCATGCCCTGTTATCCAGGACGATTTGGCAAACTCACACGGAAGCTGATTCTCTATGGGTCCAATGGATCAATAGCCACTATTTGAGAGATATTACAATCTGGGACTATGAGGTACGTCCTAGGGACTCCCCTTTATTCAAAAATATTTGTGGGATTCGCGACAAATTTGTTACTATCTTTGGTAGCCATGGTGATGCTATTGAAGGCTTTACAAAATGTTGTGCCAACGGTATATTTGATTCAAGCCTCGTATATGATATCTTGCGCACTCCGCAAGCTAAAAAGCCTTGGATGTCACAAATTTGGAAAGGCTTCATCCCTCCCAAATTCTCTTTTATTATGTGGCTAAATTGCAGAAAGCGGTTAGCTACAAAGGATACTCTATCATTTCTCAACTTGGAGGATAAATCTTGCGGGTTCTGCAAGCAAGCTAACGAAACAAGGGAACACCTCTACTTTGCCTGTCCCTATACACACATGATTTGGAAGAGCATAAAAGATTGGTTGGGTATTAGAAGAGAGATGACAACTGTTGAAAGCTCCCTTAAATGGATTAAGAAAGAACACCGTGGGACAAGCATCCGAGCCAAAGCTATTTTGCTTACTTTTTGCATAATGGTTTATGAGATTTGGAGGGCAAGAAACACAATGCTCTTTGAAGGCACAAGCTTTCCGGCAGAAGAGGTCATTGCAAGAATCATAATAACATCTTATAGAGTTCTCTATGATTTTATCCCCTCTTGTAATGGCACCTTTTGAGTGACCATCCCTCCCCTCTATCTCTTCTTGTTTGCATTACGTTGAGGCTTGAGATACCTCAATGACTGATTGTAGCCACTTCCTTTTCGTTATTAGTAATAATATTTGCATTTACCTAAAAAAAAAGTATTAGAGTTTACACCAGTTAGTAAACAAAGCTAGGCAGACAATATGATCATTCACCAACCAGTAGTTTGACTAATGTGAGGACGGAGAAGAGAAGTGTTACACCCCGTAATTCTAGGACATGTTTATAAGAACGTACGTAAGAACTCAAAAATGTTAAGATTTGAGACTAGTAAAAATTTATCGGAATTATGGAAATGTCGGGAAACGAAATATTGCAACAAATGGGAGGGCGACACGTGTCACCCCCACTTGGATGGTCATGGTTGAATGGACCAAGGTTAGAAGGGTCATTTGACCAATGTTAAGATGACCAAGTCTTGCTAGGCTAGAGCTTGATAATTTTGACTTAATCAAAGAGCCCACTTGACTTGATCTTTTAAGAAAATGCATCCAAGCCACTCATTTGTTCTAATCTTGACCCTCCATAGTGTTATATAAGCATACTACTAGCAAGACAAGTTCCCATACATAGAAAAAAATTCAAGAAAATTGTTCTTGTCTTAGGGAGCTCTCGGGTTTGGGTCAAATTGCAAGACAAAAATTTTCATTTGTTGTTCAATAATCTCCATACTTTAAACCAAGGTTCCTAAGGGTATTGTAAGGGTATCTCAATAGTAAGATCCCGGAAAAGTGTCATTTTTGCATTAGTCGCAAGGTGAAAACCTAAGTCGCTTTCATAAATTTTGGATTGGAAATTGAAGGAAAGTTGTTTGTGATCTTCTAAGGGCTTCAAGTGGCGGATTGGAGTGTCAAGGAGAGGCGCTAAGTTGCTAGGGAGCGACTTCGGATCTTGAAGTTGGATTAAGGCTCGTCAATGTAACAATCTTGTTCTCTTAAGTGTTATAAGATTACATATTGTTGTAGCCTTACATTTTAACTAGCATGAAGTATATATATTGAAGATTGATAAGTGTTATGGATATTGGAAGCCTAAATCCGAAATGACTTGTTAGCCATTTGAAATTGAAATACAATTTGGTCGATAATTAGAATCGTCGCATGTTATCTAATTGAAGATTGTAGTTGTTATAATCGATTGCGGCTATATAACATGTTAGACTAAACAAATTGGATTGAAAAATAATTGGAAAAGACTTTGTGTTGTTGTACCTCAATTGCCAAAAATGACATTGTCTTTTGGACTAGTTTGATATCAATTGTGGGGCAGAATTTTACATGTCTTGTTAGGCGTGTAATCCCCTATAGTTAACTACATTGTTGATCCTTAAATGTGGCATGTTTGGTTATTGAATTCGGGCCTTGCAAAATGTGGAAAAGTACGTAGAAACAAAGGAAGTGCTGTCCGATTTTCCGTAGAATTTGGTGACTTTACACTTAGAATATTCTACGTTTGAAGCTAGAGATTAATAGACATATTATGGTTATTATAGGTTGACCTACTACGTACGACATTTTGGACTTAGCAAGTGGATTGAACCGAAGAGGTATGTGGAGCTTTCTTATCTCTTGAGCATGAGTAGTTGTAAATGTTTAGTACGGTAGACGTACGAGATTTAAATGAATTTAGTTTCATTTGATATCCTTGACTTGTTTTAAGAATGTCCAAGTTGGTTGGGTTAGAGAATTAACTCACTTGTTTTAAAGGTTAAAGATATCTTAGTTTCGAACAGTTAAGAAGCTTGATTTCTAAAGTTAAGAGACTTGGTTTTTGAAAGTATAAGTCTCTTGGTTATGAGAAGAATGTAAGTGTCTAAAGCATAAAGTTAGTATAACAGCTTTATGGGAAGTTGGTTATAATAACTTTATGGAAAGTTAAAAGAATGGTTTACTCTAGCGATATAAATTAAGATAAAATGACTTGAAAGGAAGAAAGACAAATTGATTTGAAGGCATCAATTGCTTAAAATTTTAAAATAAAAAAATTCATTTGATTTAGAAGCCTATAAATGTATTTCTAAAAGGTATTGTGACTTGTCTTGAAAAGTAAGTATGGCTTGATACTATGGTTATTAGTATCTTGGAGTTTTATATGAAAAATGAGTCATTTTAAAAGAATAGAAGTACGTAGTACTTTGGGTTAAATTCCCGGATTTTATAATGACATGTTAGTACCTTAAGTAAACTAAAATGAGAGTGTATATGAATAAGCTAATAAGAAGTTAGGGGATTTCTTAACTTGCTTATGTTATTTATGATAAGCCGGTGGTGCTTATGTTATGTATGATAAACCGGTAGCGCTTATGTTATGTATGATAGCCGGTTGTGCTAAGTTATGTTATTCTTGCGGGGTAAACCCCCGGGCTACTACTTATTCCATGGATTTGCTACCCATAATGCGAGTGCGGCGTTTGTACTCATTCATGGCCCACCGCCCATGCGGTGAAATAGTCATACGCGGGTGAAATAGTCTCACGCGAGGCGATGACCTCATCATGGGTTCACAGACCTATGCGGGTGAAATAGTCCCAGGAGTAGGATTGCTTAATGATACTACGGGCGGGTGGCCCTACTTTGATCATGAGCCTCCTATTTTTATGCAGTAAAGTATACTCTTGTTTACTCTCATTGTTAGTAAGGCACAGCGTACGGATATTTGAGTTATCATACATGTCTCCAGCTTTATTTTTAGACTTTATGATTTCATTTCAGTACTTTCAGTTTTACATACTTGGTACATCTGTTATCGACCCCCTTTCTGGGCTGCGTCATGCCGCAGTAGGTAGCAGTGGTGGATCCTCATTCTTAGGATCACCGATCAGTGTCGAAGCTCCATTTCTCCGAGGCTTGTCTTTTGCACGGCTTTCCGATGTTGTAGATTTATGTACATTCAGGGGTACGGCGGGGCCCTGTCCCGTCACAGTTGTTATTCTTAGAGGTCTGTAGTCATATCTTGTGGATTGGGTTGTAAGAACAAAGTTGTAACTATTTTTATTTTGGGTTATGTATATTTCCCGGAAGGCGGCCTTATCGGCTAGCCTGTTGATATTTGATGTTAAGTATTTTATGAGTTTTGTATGTTACGCTGCTATTCTCTGATGTATACCTGTAGGGGGTGCCCAGGTAGGGCACCAGTCGCGGGCCCGGGGTCGGGTCGTGACAAGAAGTTGACACGAGGGAACACATCAGTTAGTTGAGTGGGAGTCCGACTGAAGAATTCAGTTAGTGATAGCTTATGGCTTAGAATACGGCAGGGTCATCCCTAGTACGGGAAGAGAAAGGAATGTCTGAAGATTCCATTTTGGAAAGGACTACAACCTTCGAGTATTGTGAGAAGGGACCTCAGATGGAAGGTCTATTGGTGTATATACATGTGATATATTGTGTCTATGTGTGGCATCATTGGTTTTGTGGAGTATTGGTTGATAGGTATAGTAAGGAGACGACGCCGGAATCTGTATAGTTTGAGACCCACTATGAACATTCGGGATGAATGTTTCTAAGGGGGGAAGGATGTTACACCCCGTAATACCAGGGCTACTAATTGAGAACGTGATTAAGGATTTAAGATTTGAATTTTGGAAGAAAGGAATTATTACATTTTCTTAAGGAAAATGTTGGAAAAATGTGAAGACTACAATATATTAACTTGGAGTTTAATTCTTCTAATTGGAGTTAAGGAATTAGTTTTGGATTTTGAAGTCTCGGATTTGGTCATGTGGGGCCCACCGAAAATTTCACAATTTTGAGGGACTCACGAGATTTTGAGATATTTTGGCCAAGTATAGAAATTATTTTGTGAAGAATTAATTTTGGACCAATAAGAGGGTGACACGTGTCACCCCCCTCCCCCCACTTGTCTTACAAGATGATACACTTTATAGATATTTTAGAGAAGAGGAGGACAAGTGGACAAGTGGGTCCCACTCCACTTGTCCATACACTTGGCTATACATATCCAAGTCTTGCATGACTTGGATCATTTCACACTTCATCCATTTAGCTCTCATCTTCTCCCTTTAGCTCATGAAACTCGAGAACCCCATAGCCTTGAAGAACAAGATTTGATTAGTTTCTTTCTCCAAGATTAAGCTCCTAAACCAAGTGCTAAGCCAAGATTAATACTCCACCTTTGAAAAACTTGTCTTGGCCGAAAGTATGGTGTGAAAACCTAGCTTGTTCATCAACTTTTTGGAAGTAACGTGAAGGGAAGATGGATATAAGGTTGTAGTGGTTACATGGAAGTGATTGGAACTTGAAGAAGTGGAGCAAAACAAAAACTGTGGGTCGAATCTCTAAGGATTGTTTGGACATTTTTATGGCTCCAAGATTAAGCTCCTAAACCAAGATTAATACTCCACCTTTGAAAAACTTGTCTTGGCAGAAAGTTTGGTGGGAAAACCTAGCTTGTTCATCAACTTTTTGGAAGTAATGTGAAGGGAAAATGGATATAGGTTGTAGTGGATACATGGAAGTGATTGGAACTTGAAGAAGGAATCTCTAGGGATTGTTTGGACGTTTTTTTGTCTTGAAAAAGGTAAAAATTCTTCCTCTTGAAGTAATTGGATATTACTTATTGTTATAATGTATAGATGAGTTTGTGCTAAAAATAATGAAGGATAAAAAGTATTTGGGCCATTTTTAATGTTGAGGCCGAGACTTGGGCAGTTTCGGGTCCCTTTGGATTTCGTTGGTTGTGTTGTTGTTATCTTCACCTATTACATGTTATAATGGAGTAATATTGTTGTTAATAAGTTGATATAACTTATATAGAAGTTTTGGAACTTGAATTGGAATAAAGGATTAAGGAAAGAGTTATCGGATTGTAGTTGTTGCCGTGGAATCTATAAAACTGTTGGATATTGTCATGCAGTTTTTATGGACTGTTTTGTGGCGTGTATATGCTGGAAATTCTGTTGTCAACATGCATGATTAATGTGGTAAAATTGCTAATGAAAGTCCTAAGGAATAAGGGTGTAAAAGGGTGTTAAAAGGCTTCACATTTTACCCTTATTGTTGATGGAATTGTGGACTGTTTTTATGGATTGTTTTGTATAGATTAAGAGGCCGAATTTTACACGTCAAGTAGGCGTGTAATCCCCTTTGGTTGCTGTTTTGATTGTCCCTTAAATGGGGCTTGATTGTTGTTGAATTTGGGCCTTGGAAAAGGTGGAAAAGTGCGTATTTATAGGGGATGTGCTGCCCAAATTTTCATAGATAAAGAAGAATCTTTACTTGGTGTTAACCTACTTTAGCAAGCACGTGTTGATATACGTGTTATTTTTGTTATAGGTTGAAGTACATTGATACGTATCCTAGATTGTAGAGTTGGTTAGTCGCCAATAAGGTATGTGAACTATCCTTTCTTCTTGTAGCATGATTCTTTTTTATAAAGTGAGTGGATCCTACTCCTTAATGATGTAATTCATTGATAGTACTTTGGATTTCCCGAAATAGAAGTTGTTCTATATACTTCCTTGATAGTACTTGAATTTTATAAAATGGAAGTTGTTATAATCCATTCTCTTGATAGTACTTGGATTTTATAAAATGGAAGTTGTTATAATCCATTCTCTTGATAGTACTTTGAGTTTTATAAAATGGAAGTTGTTATATCCATTCTCTTAATAGTACTTTGAGTCTCTAAAATGGAAGTTGTTATATCCATTCTCTTAATAGTACTTTGGGTTTTATAAAATGGAAGTTATTATATCCATTCTCTTGATAGTACTTTGGGTTTTACAAAAAGGGAAGTTGTTCTAACTATTCTATTTATAGTACCTTGAGTTTCTAAAATGAAAGTTGTCTATCTATTCCTTTAATAGTACCTTGTTTTCTAAAAGGAAAGAGGTGGTAGTACTTTGGTTTTTCTAAAAAGAAAGAGGAGGTAGTGCTTTGGTTTTTCTAAAAGGAAAGAGGTGGTAGTGCCTTGAGTTTTATAAAATGATAGTTCATTCATTTTATTCTAATGAGAGTCAAAGATTATTTAACTTGCATATGTTTGCTCATGGTAGCCATTCGTATAAGTGTTATATTCCCACATCACCGCGTCCCACACTGGAGGGCCGACAACATTATTGTATTATTTACATGGACATGCTTACATGATGGAGAAATTCCATGGGCGTACTTCCATAATTGTATTATTTACATGGATATTCTTACATGATGGATGAATTACATGGGCGTGCTTCAATTATTGTATTATTTACATGGACATGCTTTCATGATGGAGGAATTCCATGGGCATGTTTCCACCATATTATTCTATGGGCTAGCTCTCCATGATGACATGTTTCCGTGATGGAGGAATTCCATGGGCATGCTTTCATAATGCGGGTTCAATTCTCATGAATAGGATTGCTTAGTGATGTTATATTCTGAGGGCAGGTGTCATTGATTGTGACATGACAATATTTGCGTGTATTATTCCATGGACTGAGTATCCATGTTGCGGGTTCAACTCCCATGACAGTATTTGTATATAATGTTCGTGTTCAACTCCCATGACAATATTTGTTTATTTGGACAGACTTTCATAATTTGAAAAAGTATAGTTGATTTTCATTACTCTCAGTTTAAAAAGGATACAGTTGACTCTTACTTTGAAAAGGCACAGTGTACTGGTATTTGATTATTATACTTGTCTCTTGTTATCTTTTTGGCATGTTATAATCTCATTTACAGTACTTATTGTTTTACATACTTGGTACATCTTTCGTACTGACCCTCTTTCTCCGGGGGGCTGCGTTCATACCGCAAGTTTAGGTACGCAGTTTGGTGATCTGCAAGTGTAGGATCCTTGCTTATAGTTTTGGGATAACTCCATTGTTCTGGAGTTTATCATTTTGGTAATGACCTTTCATTACAGGTTTTTGTACATTTATGGGTACGGCGGGGCCTTGTCCCGTCATAGTATATTGTCCAAACTCTTAGAGGTCTGTATTCATATGTGGGATTGGACTCGTGTACAGTGTAGTTTCATTTTGGCTTATATATATATAGCGGCGGTCTTGCCGACTTTGCCTTTGCTTGTTTTTAAAAAAAATGATGATGTGTTTTTTTATTTTCCGCGGGTTACTTGGGATAAATGGGTAGAAGGGTGCCCAGGTAGGGCACCAGTCGCGGGCTCGGGGTTCGGGTCGTGACAGGGAATGGGTAGGGTTTGTTTTATTTTGTCTTTGGTTTAGGTTTAGGGGGAAAGGAATAAAAGGAGGGAGTTGGGCTTTGGGGGTGTGGGCCGACGGGTAAGGGGGTTGGGCCTCGGTTTGGGCTCCAAAAATTAAAGAAGGGGGGAGGGTTTTCTGGCTCTTATTTTGTTGTGTTGGGTAGGATATTTTTTGTTGTGATTTAAAATGAAAATAGGGGTTTATTAATTAAAACAAAGTGCTTAAAAATTGTAAACTATTAAAATAAAATGACGATATGAATATAATATTCGCGAAATGCTTAAGGCTAATTAAATAAAAATATGATGCATATTTTCGTAGAATATTTAGAAAATTATGGTTATGATATTGAAATAATTTATGAATAATGATAATGACAAAATAAGATAATGACAATGTAAAATATAATATTAACAAAGACTTAATGCTTAATAAAAAAAATAAAAAAAATGAGATGTCATTTTGTGAAATTAAAACATAAAATATTATGTAAAAAATATGATTATTTTATAAAAAATGTGAAAAATCGCAGTATTCAAAAAAGACTTAAAATTGCAAAAAATAGTCAAACGATGAGACAAAATTTGGTGTCAACAACTTGTCCCTCTTTGACAGAAGACGATGAAAAAGTTTTCGAACTAAAACGTTGACTTGTAGTCAATTTTGTCTCCACCGCCAGAATTAGAACAAACATCAAGAAAATTAAAAGACGCCTGACTCCGATTCAAAATTTATCCCAGTGTCGAATTATGATAACACTTGGCTGCTGTGATGCTGGCAAATTAAAAACGGGCTATCATCGATTCAAATTTTATTTCAGAGTCGAATTATGATGACACTGAATTGCTGTGATGCTAGAAAATTGAAGACGGCTGACGCCAATTCAACAATTTTTCCCAGTGTCCAATCTTTATGACACTGGGTTACAACTGCGATGGGATGCTGGAAGAGATAGGGTATTTGTTCCCTGAAATGCCTCTAGAGGGTGTTTGTTCCCGAGGTCAATATGAAAAAAGTGTTTGCAGATGTTGAGAAAGATAGGATGTTGTTGACGTCATTGTGTTGACGGTGCTGATGGCGTCATTGTGTTGACGGTGCTGATGACGTCATTGTGTTGACGTAGTGATGTCATCATTATGTTGACGATGTTGATGACGTCATTGTGTTGACGCGAGAATGATGTCATCATTGTGTTGACGATGATGATGGTGACGCCGGTGTATAGGCTCAAAGCACATTACACCGGTGTACGGGCGTAATGCATATGTCATCGTTGTATAGATGAAATGAATGTGACGTCAGTGTACAGGCGCGAAGCCAATTATGCCGGTGTACATGCGCAATACAGATGTCGTCGTTGTATAGACGAAATGAAAGTGACACCGGTGTACAGGAGAGAAGCAAATTATGCCGGTGTACAGGCAATGCAAATGTCATCGTTGTATAGACGAAATGAAGATGACGCCGGTGTGCAGGCGCAATGCAGATGTCGTCGTTGTATAGACGAAGTGAAGATGACGCCAGTGTGTAGGCGCAATGTAGAGGTCATCGTTATATGGACGAAATGAAGATGACGCCGGTGTACAGGCGCAATGCAGATGTTCGTCGTTGTATGGATGAAGTGAAGATGACGTCGGTGTCCAGACGAAATGCAGATGTTCTTCGTTGTATGGACGAAGTGAAGATGACGCCGATGTACAGACGCAATGCAGATGTTCGTCGTTGTATGGATGAAGTGAAGATGACGCTGGTGTACAGACGCAATGCAGATGTTCGTCTTTGTATGGACGAAGTGAAGATGACGCCGGTGTACAGGCGTAATGCAGATGTTCGTCGTTGTATGGACGAAGTGAAGATGTCGCTGGTGTACAGGCGCAATGCAGAAAGTGACCCTGAGGCCGAAAATGCTTAGTTTTTTTATATATATTAAACATGGATGAAAATCTAATGCGGGGACACATGCGAGGTACAATGAATAGATCATAATGCAACCCAAAAAAAATGCCCTAGTTTCTGAATGATGTGACCGAAGCCGATATGGCTGCCTACGTATTCCGCCGAGGTAATCAGGTCAAGACGTAGTTCGTGATGCAAAAAATGAGAATTTTTATGGTTTTCAAAAATGTGGGACCGAAGCCGATGTGGCCTCCTACGTATCGTGCTGAGGGAATCAGGTCAAGAAGTAGTTCGTGAAAAGTAAAAGCAAATTGTACAGTTTTCAAAAAATAGAATTGTAAGGTTTACAAAAGTCGGATCGAAGCCGATATGGCCGCCTACGTATCCCGCTGAAGGAATCAGGTCATGACTTAGTTCGTGATGCAAAAAATAAGGATTTTTATGAGTTTCAAATGATGTGGGACCGAAGCCAATGTGGCTGCCTACGTATCCCCCGAGGGAATCAGGTCAAAACGTAGTTCATGATGCAAAAATAAGGATTTTTATGATTTTCAAATGATGTGAGACCGAAGCCAATGTGGCCGCCTACGTATCCTGCTGAGGGAATCATGTCTAGATGTAGTTCTGTCACGACCCGTTTCGGGGCCCGTGACTGGTGCCTTACCGGGGCACCCAAGTAGTCATATATCAGAGTAATCAGCGGAAATATAAAGCAAGACATGAAACAGTTTATAAAATAAGACACAGTTTATGTGAGAAAACATCGCCTTTCGGCATATATATATAAACATGGTTTAGCGATACATCCGACATCGCATACAACATGACTACTGCACTTAAGGAAATATACAACTATGGCGACAGGCCCCGCCATACCCCGATCAGACAAAACTATCTACAACAGGGAGATCATACCCAAAAGTAGAGCCTCCGAAAAAGATGGAGCTCCCGACACCAACGTAGAGATCCTAAGAATGTGGATCTAGCACTGCCGCTCTTACCGCGAGATGAACGCAGCCCCCCGAAGGAGGTCAGTACAACAGGTACTAAGTATATGAAACTGTAAAATACTTAAATGAAACATATCATTTTAAAAACAGTTTTGCAAGTATGTATAAAACAACCAAGGAAACCGCACATAGTGCCACATCACAAACAAGAGCAGCAATAGGTAAACTCAGAATGTGTCTTTTCTAGGCGCGAATGATCAGCAGGCCAATGCCCGTAGTATCACCATGCAAGCCTAATCCTGGACTCCCGTAGTCCGCATAGGCCAATCACATAGGCCCGCATAGGGTATATAACCCCGCATCGAGGGTAGCTACTCCTCGACATCGTCCTGGACTCGTCGTCCGCATGGCCACATAGACCGCATGAGGTATAACCCCGCACACTAACCTGGAACTCCCGTAGCTCCGCATAGGTCCCTTGGACCCGCATGAGGTATTCTCGAATCATGGTCCTGCATCACTCGAGTCTACCCCGCATCGGAGGCTTTAACCCCTGTAATATGTCAAGAGGTGAGTGATGTTACACTAACGTAACAGCTTATCGTTAACAACATAAGCACAACAAGAATACTCTTTTACACAAACGTTACAAGACACTAACACACATAGCATCATATCATGTCTACTTATCAAACCATCTTATTATTCTTTTTCACAATTCAATATAAGTCTGTTATAAACACATAGGCAAACTGTTTCTTTTATCAATCTTAAGTGGTTATACTTAACTTCCCATAAAGCTAGTATAACTCTTAAGCTTCTGTTTAAAAACCAATTAGTTCTCTTCTGTTAAAAATGATTCAGTATTCTTATGAAATGCTTTCAGATCTTTATTATTCAGGCTTAAGCCGTGAGGCATCGCCGTAAGTGTTATTCAGGCTTAAGCCGTGAGGCATTGCCGTAAGTATTATTCAGGCTTAAGTCAAATACATTGCCGTAGTTATTATTCGATTAACACATGACGCCTACCGTACTATATATATTGTAAAATATCATGCTTTAGGAAGAATCACATACCTTCTCAAATAAAAACCACCGCCAAGTTGAATATGTCGCACAGAGTCACCTATAATAGTCACGCACATCTATCAAAGACTACTCAAGGTCATTCTAAACAGAGGTTCACAATTCTATGGAAAGTCAAGACTTTCCCTACCCTGAGCTATATAAGTTCATTGTGAAAACAGTCCTATGTAAGTCTGATTTGATTATTCTTCTTTAAACCCTTCTATCGTGGTAACAGCTCGATTCTATTCGTGATATTCTTCTAAGTATTTAATACTTATTCTAATACTACAACAAGAAGTATTCTCTAATTCAAAAGAGGGTTAGGATTAGTTACCTCGAAGCCCAATAATATCCTAGATAAAGTCGCGCTGAGCAAGGTTTAGCTCCTAAGTTGTACGCTCCCAGAGCTCCAAGAAACCTTAGAAGTTCTTCACAACTTCTACTAAGTACTAAGGGATTTGGGCTAGGTATTTTGGGCATTATAACAATACTAGAAGACAACTTTTCTACCAAGGGAGGGTAGATTTTTGGCTAGGCTAGGGGGCCTCGCCAAACTACTAGGCTAGAGGGGTATTCGGCCAAGGGCCTTCACAAGGAGGGGAGGTGTTGGACGAAAAGGCTACAAAGGGAGAGGAGAGGATTTTCAAGACTTGAAAGATTTGTGGATGAAGAACTCTTCATCTCTAAGGGGTATTTATAGGTCAAGAAGTGGCCAACCAATGGCCAAGATTAAGACAAGTGCAAGGCAAGTGTAGGGTGAGGATTAACTATACACAAATATCCTACCAACTCCTTGACTTGTGCACAAGGCACAAAAACGTGCTCACTTTGTCCAAATCGTCCAAATGGGCGATTTCAAGTCCATCAATTGGAGGTGACAAGTGTCGCCTCCCGTGGTCCAAAATGTTTTGTCTCTAAAAATCCGCAAAAATTAGAAATGGCATAGCCGGAATTTACCCTACGAAAGTCGTGGAAGCGTTTCGCCGGAAAACTATTCGTTTTGTGAGTTGTGCCCAAAAAAACGCTTTGCCTAAACTTTAAGGCTAGACTTTTGACGTATTCCCTTACGCACATACTGAAATACGGGGTATAACATTCTCCCCTCCTTAGAAACATTCGTCCCGAATATTCCTTCCCAAGACAGTTAACGATAAGATTCTTCATAACTAAAACAGTTGCAAATGCCACACACGGCCACAGAACAACACTTAGGCAGAAACGATAACGAAAATTTACAAGTAGGAAAGTGAATTACCTGGAGGTGTGGGGAATATGTGAGGATACTTCTGCCTCATGTCCTCCTCGGCTTCCCACGTCATCTCCTCCCTGAGCTCGTTCCGCCACAAGACTTTGACGGAAGCCACGTCCTTGGTCCGCAGACGCCTAACCTGACGATCGACTATCGCTATGAGAATCTCCTCATACGATAACCCCTCGGTCACCTGGACATCGTCAATCGGGTGTACCCTAGATGGATCCCCGATACATCTCCTCAGCATAGATACGTGAAAAACCGGATGCACTGCCTCCAGATCGGACGGCAGATCCAACTCATAGGCAACCTTTCCTACCCTGCGGACAATCTGAAACGGCCCAATGTACCTAGGGCTGAGTTTCCCCTTCTTCCCGAATCTCATCACACCCTTCATGGGTGACACCTTTAGGAAAACCCAATCATGAACCTCGAACTCAAGATGCCGACGACGATGATCCGTGATACGACTTGCCGACTCGAGTCAAATAGCCGCTCGGATAAGCTTCACCTTATCCATCGCTCTTGTACCAAATCTGGTCCCACTAGCTGCACCTCGCCCACATCGAACCAACCTATAGGCGATCTGCACTTCCTCCCATACAAGGCCTCATAAGGCGCCATCTGAATACTGGAGTGGTAGCTATTATTATACGCGAACTCAACTAGAGGCAAATGATCCTCCCAACTACCACTGAAGTCAATAACACAGGCTCGCAACATATCCTCAAGAGTCTGGATAGTGCGCTCGCTGTCCGTCTGCGTGGATGAAATGCAGATTCGTGCTCACTGCGTCCCTAAACCCCTCGGAAGGACCTCCGAAGTTAGCCAGAAATGGGCTCTCGCTCGATATGATCGAAGTAGGGACTCCATGCTGTCTGACGATCTCTGATGTAAAGTCTGTCATAATCCTCGGTAAAAGTCGCCCCGACGGAAGAAAGTGGGCTGATTTCACGACCGTCGACGATAACCCATATAGAATCATGTCTCTCCGAGTGCGAGGTAATCTGTGATGAAGTCCATGTTGATTACCTCCCACTTCCGGTCGGGATTTCAATCGTCAGAATAAACCACGGGCCTCGTGCTCTACCTTCACCGCCGACAACACGCACCGAGCTACGAACTCGCAACGCCCTCTTCAAGCCATCCCACCAATACACGATCTAAGGTCGTGGTACATCTTGGTCGACCGGATGGATAGAGTAACGCGCTGTGTGCTTCCCAAGAACTCCGCCGAAGTCTCAAACATCTGGAACACACACCGCCCTCAAACCTTAGCACCCCATCGTGCTACCTCAAAAGGACCCTTGCCTCACGTAAGAGTCAGATCACGATATCGAATCAAAGCCGATCCTCGAATCGTTGCCTCTTCACCTCCTCGACGATGGAAGACTCGCAACCTCACGAACTCTAACCCCACCGCTATCGGAATCAATCAAGCGGACACCAAGGCTCGCTAATCGATGCAAATTACGAACCATGTCCCTCCTCTCTAGCCGCACATCCGATAGGCTCCCATCGACCTACGACTAAGAGCATACGCCACAACATTGGCCTTCCCGGTGGTACAGATATCAACATCGTAATCCTTAAGCAACTCTAACCACCGTCTCGCCGTGAAGTTCGGCTCCTCTCGTCGAAGATATCTTTGGAGGCTCTTGTGGTGCGTAAAAATATCCACGTGAACCCCATACAAATAGTGCCTCCAGATCTTCAAGGCGTGAATCACACCGCCAACTCCAAATCATGGGTGGGTAGTTCTCGTGTTTCTTCACCGTCGGGATGCATATGCTATAACCCCGCCATGCCGCATCAACACACATCCCAAACCGATGCTCGACGATCACAATACACGACATAACCATCCGACCTCCGGAAGAGTAAGAACGGGGCGTCGTCGCCTCTCTTTCAGAATTGGAAACCATACTCACAAGCATCAGTCCATCAAACTTGGCCGCTTTCCGAGTCACCCTAGTCAATGGTGCGAGATAGAAGCAAACTTCTACGAACCGCCGATAATATCTGCAAGGCCCGTAAAATGCGAACCTCTCGGAGTAAGAGTTCAGGCCAAGTCTCGATCGCCTCGATCTTGGCCGTATCCACTCGAATGCCATCACCCCGACAATATGCCCAAGAAACGCCATCAAGTCAACCAAAACTCACATTTGGAAAACTTGGCGCACAATCGCTGGTCCCGAGAATCACAAGATAGCCTCGCGTGCTCCGCATGCTCGCTTCCGGCGAGAATAAACCAAGATATCATCGATGAACATTATCACAAACGTGTCCAAAAATGGTTTGAACCCTCGGGTCATCAAATCCATGAATACCGCCGGAGCATTGGTCAACCCAAAAGTCATGACCCTGAACTCATAATGCCCGTACCGGGTCCGGAATGAAGTCCTAGGGACATCCACCTCTCTGACTCGCACCTGATGATAGCCCGATCGCAGATCAATCTTGAGAAACATCTCGCACTCGCAATCGGTCGAACAAATCATCAATCCCGGGAAGGGGGTATTCGTTTAATGGTCACCTTGTTCACCGTCAGAATCAACACATGCGCAGCTGGCCCCGCCCTTCTTCTTCACGAACAATACCGCGCTCCTGGGAGAAACACTAGGCTCGATGAAGCCGCTTCTCCAAAGAAATCCTCACCTGGTCCTTCAACTCTCTCAACTCGGCGGTGCCATTCTCAGATGGCGGAATGGAAATAGCCGAGTATCCGCAACACATCTATACAAAACTCGATCTCCTCTCGGGAGGATACCCGGAGGTCATCCGAAACACGTGGGAACTCACGACTCATCGAATCGATGAAAATCTGGTACCGCAGCTTCAGTATCAAACACCCGAACGAGATGGTAGATATACCCCTTCTGCACCATCTTCCTAGCCTTGAGGTAGGAAATAAACCTACCTCTCCGCGATACCGTGCTCCCCTCCCACTCAACAACCGGCCTCGTGAAACTGGAACTGCATTACTCTCTCTCTGCGATCTACATTGGCGTAGCAAGAAGCTAGCCAATCCATCCCCATGATCACGTCAAGTCAATCATCTCTAACTCTATCAAGTCGCCAGTGGTCCGACGATCAGAATGGTCACAGACAAGCTCTATATACCCGCCGAGCTACCACCGAATCACCCATCGCGTAGCTACCTCGAAAGTGGTCTATGGACTCGTGCTCTATCCCTATCCTACTAGCAACAAGGGAGATATATAGGCAGTAGAACCGGATCTATCAACGCATACACATCAAACCTGAACCGATAAAGTACGTGGCGACATCGGTGAGGCCTCACGATCCCGGTGGACAAAGCATAAATGCGGTTCTCGAGGACCGCTAGAATCGGGACCCGAGCCACGACCGCCGCGACTGGCCGACCCACGAGTACTCGCCCCGGGCGAGTAAATCAGGAGATGAAGAAGACCGCGAAAGAACACGTAGGTGACCCTACCATCAAGATCGCCTTGGTCGACAGTTCTCGTGATAGTGACCTGCCGCTACAATCGAAACAAACTCGTAGCACCACAACTCCCGAAGTGGGATCTACCGCGACGGCCACACCGGCGGGTGGTCCGTCGCCGATTTCCGCCGCCTCGACGCTCAAGTCTCGGGGCCCCAGTGCGCCTCGAATATCTCCGGCCGCCGAGGACGCGCAGAGTGCTCGGGCCGTGGTGCAAATCTAGGCTGCTTGAGGCCGCCACCACGATAGCCACCAAAAGACCCTCGCCGCCCCGGTCTTCCTGCTGCCGTCACAACCCGCGTCTCTACGCCTCACATCCAAGAGCATGAGCTGCATGCGGTAATGTCCATACCCGGTGGAGAGAAACACCCGCACATGACTCGGCCATATAGTCGTCAGCCGGTGACATAGCGGCACCCTATCCTCCATATTCGCTACCAATCTTTGGGACATATCGAGCCAATGAATCAAACTCGACATTGTACTCCCGACGAAGCGTCCTCTCGCCTCGAGTAAAAATCTATCACCGCGCCTCCTCATCCGTGAGGCAAGAAGTGAGTGAGGAAAGCCTGCGAGAACTCATCCCAAGTAGGGACGCGTGCTCTCCCGGATAACTCCCATGAATCAAACCAATCGATCGCGTATCACGCACCGATGCGAACCAAAGGTCACGCACTCGTCTCCGAGGCCCCGATCACCCTCATGATTCTTCAGTGCCGACGGATGAACTCCTGCGGATCATCCTCCGCCGACCGTAAAACTCGGCGGGCTACAACTCAAGAAATCTCGTAGTCTCAAACTATCGCTTCGTGCACCACGCGCGATCGAGCCGAGCCGAACTGAACCGCCGCATCCGGCCTCTCCTCGATCGGGCCACAACTTTAGCCAATAGCCGGGCCATCTCCTTGTACCCTAACTCTCCGCCGTGCCGCGTGGGACAGAGGTGTAGGTACCGTGGTCTCGCTGGGCTGGCGCGTCATAGAACTCGCTGCCTCGGTATAGACCGGGCACGAGCCTCGTGACTGGGTGTCCTTCTAGCGCCTCCTCGGCTGCCTTGCCCTTCTGGGCCGGGTTGCCTTACGTGGAGGCATAACTGTTACAGGAAAGGAATACGTTAGAGGGGTCCAACCTATAACACAGCTCTAAAGCACGATCTCAGAATGAGAAGAATGGAAACCAATCCTAAATATCCTATAGCCTCACGATTATTGGTGGTGCACAACACACCGATAATCAAGACTCTACTAGATACGGCCGTAGACACTTTCGAGGATTAATCGCTCGATACCACTTTTGTCACGACCCGCCCGGTTC
This sequence comes from Przewalskia tangutica, assembly GCA_029844215.1. Lineage (NCBI taxonomy): Eukaryota > Viridiplantae > Streptophyta > Magnoliopsida > Solanales > Solanaceae > Przewalskia > Przewalskia tangutica. The sequence goes on along the minus strand of CM056724.1, from coordinate 47,697,567 downwards.
GTGGATCGTGCCTTACCGGGCACCCAAGTAGTCATATATCGAGTAATCACGGAAATATAAAGCAAGACATGAAACAGCTTTATAAAATAAGACACGCTTTATGTGAGAAACATCGCTTTCTAAGATATATATATAAACATGGTTTAGCGATTACATCCGACATCGCATAACATGACTACTGCACTCTAAGGAAATATACAACTATGGCGGGACGGGGCCCGCCATACCCCGATCATACAAAACTATCTACAACAGGAGATCATACCCAAAAGTAGAGCCTCCGGAAAAGATGGAGCTCGACACCAACGTAGAGATCCTAAGAATGTGGATCTAGCACTGCCGCCTACTCGCATGATGAACGCAGCCGAAGGAGGTCGATCAACAGTACTAAGTATATGAAATCAGAAATACTTAAATGAAACATATCATTTTAAAAGCTTTGCAAGTATGTATAAAACAACCAAGGAAACCGCATATAGTGCCACATCACAAACAAGAGCGTGAATAGGTAAATCAGAAAGTCTTTTCTAGGTGCGAATGATCAAGCAGGCCAATTGCGTAGTATCACCATGCAAGCCTAATCTCGACTCCGTAGTCGCATAGGCCAATCACATAGCCCGCATAGGGTATATAACCCCGCATCGAGGGTAGCTACTCCTCGGCATCGCCCCGGACTCGCCGTCCGCACGGCCACATGACCGCGTGAGGTATAACCCCGCACACTAACCTCGAACTCCGTAGCTCCGCATAGGTCCTTGGACCCGCATGAGGTATTCTCGAATCATGGTCCTGCATCACCGAGTCTACCCCGCGTCGGAGGCGACAACCCCTAATATGTCAAGAGGTGAGTGATGTTACACTAACCTAACAGCTTATCGTTAACAACATAAGCACAACAAGAATACTCTTTTACACAAACGTTACAAGACACTAACACACATAGCATCATATCATGTCTACTTATCAAACCATCTTATTATTCTTTTTCACAATTCAATATAAGTGCATTATAAACACATAGGCAAAGCTTTCTTTTATCAATCTTAAGTGGTTATACTTAACTTCACATTAAGCTAGTTTAACTCTTAAGCTTCTGTTTAAAAAAACTATTAGTTCTATTCTGTTAAATATGATTCAGTATTCTTATGTAATGCTTTCTGATCTTTATTATTCTGGCTTAAGCGTGAGGCATTGCAGTAAGTGTTATTCGTGCTTAAGCGTGAGGCATTGCCGTAAGTGTTATTCAGGCTTAAGTCAAAGACATTGCCGTAGTTATTATTCAGTTAACACATGTACGTCTACCGTACTATATATATTGTAAAATATCATGCTTTAGGAAGAATCACATACCTTCTCAGCGAAAACCACCTGCCAAGTTGAATATGTCGCGCGCAGAGAGTCAGCCTATAATAGTCACGCACATCTATCAAAGACTACTCAAGGTCATTCTAAGCAGATGGTTCACAATTCTATGGAAAGTTGGGCAAGACTTCCCTACCGGTGAGCTATATAAGTTCATTGTGAAAACAGTTCTATGTAAATCTGATTTGATTATTCTTCTTTAAACCCTTCTACTGTGGTAACATGATTCTATTCTCGTGATATTCTTCTAAGTATTTAATACTTATTCTAATACTACAACAGAAGTATTCTCTAATTCAAAGAGGGTTAGGATTAGTTACCTCATTAAGCCCAATAATATCCTAGATAAAGTCGCTACCGAGCAAGGTTTAGCTCCTAAGTTGTACGCTCAGAGTCTAAGAAACCTTAGAAGGTCTTCACAACTTCTACTAAGTACTAAGGGATTTGGGCTAGGGTATTTTGGGCATTATAACAATACTAGAAGACAACTTTTCTACCAAGGGAGGGGGGTAGATTTTTGGCTAGGCTAGGGGGGGCCCTCAGCCAAACTACTAGGATAGAGGGGCGGGTATTCGGCCAAGGTCCTTCACAAGGGGAGGGGGAGTTGTTGGACGAAAAGGCTACAAAGGGAGAGGAGAGGATTTTCAAGACTTGGAAAGATTTGTGGATGAAGAACTCTTCATCTCTAAGGGGTATTTATAGGTCGAAGTGGCCAACCAATGGCCAAGATTAAGACAAGTGCAAGGCAAGTGTAGGGTGAGGATTAACTATACACAAATATCCTACCAACTCCTTGACTTGTGCACAAGGCACAAAAAACGTGCTCACCATTGTCCAAATCGTCCAAATGGACGATTTCAAGTCCATCAATTGGAGGGTGACAAGTGTCGCCCTCCCGTTGGTCCAAAATATTTCGTCTCTCGGAAAAATCCGCAAAAATTAGAAATGGCATAGCCGGAATTTACCCTACGAAAGCTGTGGAAACGTTTCGTCGGAAAACTATTCGTTTTGTGAGTTGTGCCCAAAAAAAACGTTTTGCCTAAACTTTAAGGCTAGACTTTTTGTACGTATTCCCTTACGTACATACTCTGGAAATACGGGGTATAACAAGTTCATGTTGCAAAAATAAAGATTTTTATTATATAGATATATTTTTTGTTGTTTTGCTGGAGATAAAAATGAAAAGACAGAATCACATTCTGACTTCAGTTGATACCAACAATTAGTATTGTACTTAGGATTTTCGTTATTTGGTTTCAGTCTAACCGAGAATGACTCCAGGGTAATTCACACAGCTTTAGATGGTACCTCAGACATATCTGAGTGTCGACACTTGCTTCGAGCAAAGATTTCGAACTATACGCATTTTCATGTTTCAAATGCCATCACTGAAAGAAAGTCTCATTTCCCACATATATTCTAGTATTTTGAATTTTGAAACGTTTAGAGAAACACAATCACACTCAGAAAGATGTTCAATGCATGAAATTGTGATACCATAGGTTTGGCCGTCATGTAAGTATCCACTAAGGTGAGAACCCTCAGTATAAGATCATGTAGGGCTTGTCATGGGTTTGTAATGTAGGTTTGGGGGAAGGGATGGATATATGGGTAAAAAGTGACTAATTCCTCCTCGAGCGTTGGACTACGTCTGTGTTTGATATTTGTGCGCTTTAATGTTGATCTGCTTCCTTTTTGTCCCAGTTCTTTTGTACCGACTTCTTTTTGAATCTTTCTGTCACGCCCCGAACCCCGGGCCCGTGACTGGTGCCCTACTTGGGCACCCTTCTACCTTAACAACTAAGTAAAACTGCGGAATTTAAATAACACCTCTTTCTTTTCTTTTTTTAAAACCCACATACGTGCAACGGCAAAGCCGACAAGGCTGCCATAATATATATAAACAAAAGACACTACAATGTACATGAGTCCAATCCCATATATGAATACAGACCTCTAAGAGTTATACTGAACTATGACGGGACAAGGCCCCGCTGTACCCATAGCTGTACAAAAGGCTGTACTGAAAGAACTTATACCAAAAAGATAAACTCCCGAACTGAAGGAGCTATCCAAAACTACGGCGGTCTTACACTGCCGATCACCAAATCGATACCTAAACTGCAGATGAACGCAGCCCGAAGGAGGTCGAGACGAAGAATGTACCAAGTATGTGAAGCGATGAAATCAGTAATGAAATCATAATGATCTAAACAAAGCAGGAGACATGTATGATAGCCAACCTACAGTACATAATACATAAGCAGTCATATCAAGTCAGGGTCGCATGCCCTCAAGTCATTTCTAAAATATAACCATGGGTCTACGCCCATAATATCAATCATGCCCGTGGAATCCTTCCTCACTGCCGGCAGTCCATGATATAATATAACACCAATAGGCACACATGAACACCAAGTCCCACCTGTGTCCTAAAAACTCTACGGGCCAAGTAGGAAGACGAGCAGGTGGTAAAGCAGGGGGTATAATGTCTTGGGGGTTTACCCTTCACTTATACTCTTACCCTGGAGAAGGTGGTATAGCGTCTTGGGGGTTTACCACTCACTTATACTCTTACCCTATCTCGACCGACCATCAAACAAAATAAGCAGGGGGTATAATGTCTTGGGGGTTTACCCCTCATTTATACTCTTACCCTGGAGAAGGTGGTATAGCGTCTTGGGGGTTTACCCCTCACTTATACTCTTACCCTATCTCGACCGACCATCAAACAAAACAAGCAGGGGGTATAATGTCTTGGGGGTTTACCCCTCACTTATACTCTTACCCTATCTCAACTGGCCGTCAAACAAAACATAAGCACTACCATGTCTTCTATAAAAATCAGGGAATTTAACCCAAGTACTACAAATAACGGAATAATACTTGCACTCAAAGGCTATCACCAGCACATATAGGCAATTCTTCATTAAACAAGCCAAGTACTTAGCAAGGCAGACTTAGAATAATTCTCAATTAATCAAGCCAAAGTACTTATCAAGGCACACTTAGAATAATTCTCAATTAATCAAGCCAAAGTACTTATCAAGGCACACTTATAATAATCCTCAATTAATCAAGCCAAAGTACTTATCAAGGCACACTTAGAAAAAGTCTCAATTAATCAAGCCAAAGTACTTATCAAGGCACACTTAGAATAATCCTCAATTAATCAAGCCAAAGTACTTATCAAGGCACACTTAGAATAATTCTCAATTAATCAAGCCAAAGTACTTATCAAGGCACACTTAGAATAATTCTCAATTAATCAAGCCAAAGTACTACGTACATACATTCTTTTCAAAAACTCCTTTTTATGTAAATCCCAAGATACTAACACCCGTAGTATCAAGGTGTGTCTATTTTTCCAAGTAAGTTACTACACTTTTAGAAAACTCATTTCAAAGCTTGAAATCAAGTAACTTCAAATTTTCACCATCAAGGCAACTTATGCCCATTAATCAAAATAGACAACTTTCTAAACCTTCCATAAAGCCGTTATAACCAACTTCCCATAAAGCCGTTATAACCCTTTATGGTTTATAGACAATTTCATTCCTTTTATAACCAAGAGACTTATACTTTTAAAACCAAATATCACATACTTACTAATCAAGTTCTTAACTTTCAAAATACTTCAAGTCTCTTAATATTTAGAAAACAAGTTTCTTCTACTTTTAAACCTCAAGTAACTCACACCTTTAAAACAAGTTACTTCTCTTAAATCATGTCATTTCTCCTCTCTTTAAACAATTAAGTAAATCACTCCTTTGACTCCCCTAAAGTCATTATAATGACCTTTAGGTTTTGGAACTAAGGCACTAGCCAAAAGGTTTGGAAACCACTTCCTTTTCAAGACTCTATGTACTTTAAGTAAAATACTTTCACTTTTAAGAATCCAACTTCACTAAGGCAATGGATTATACAACTTACAATTTACACATCAAAGTACAATCAAGGAAGTTCATAGAACAAATTCTATATTAGGCAATCCAAGTACAACCAAGGAATGAATCATTTAAAGAGTGGAACTTACTTTCTTTATCCTAAGGAATCATGCTAGAAGAGGAGATAGTTCACATACCTTTTCGGCTAATATCCACAAGCTAAGCCGAATACGCCGTACGTAGAAGTGTCAACCTATAATGGTCACAACAAGACTATCAACTTCTAGTCTCTAACGTAGAATAATACTAAGTATATGGTCTCTAATTTTACGGAAAAATCGGGAAGCACTTCCTTTGTTTCTACTCACTTTGCCACCTTTTTCAAGGCCGAATACAATAACCAACACGCCACATTTATGGCTCAAATAACAACCAAACAAAGGGGATTACACGCCTTACAATACGTGTAAAATTCCGCCCCATAATTATACCAACTTAGTCCATAATCAAGCCATTCTCGGCTAACAACATAACCACAATTCAAAGTTTTTTCCAATCCTTTTCAAATTCCATGTTCTAAGGTCTAACATGTTATATAGTCATAAACAACTTCAATAACTACAATTTCTTTCTTAAGGCTAAACATGCTAGTTTTCGGATTAGGGTTCCAATAGCCAATACACCAATCCAACTACATAATATATAACTCATGCTTTCTAATATCCATAGCTACAATCAAAAAGTAAACTTAATTTCTAAAACGACAAAAAACGACAAAATTTATACCTTTCCAAGCCCTTAAAATTTCCAAGATTCAAAGTCGCGCCTTAGCAATTCTTAGCTCATTTCCTTAGGTTCCAATCCGCTCCAAGCACTCCTTAGAGTCCTATGAAGAACCCATCTTTAAGTTCCAACTTCAAAGTTGAAGAACTCCACAAGTTTCCGCTTTGCGACTAATACGAAAACGCCATTTTCCCGAAATCTTTCTATTGAGATATCCTTACAAAACCCTTAGGGACATTGGGTTAAAGTCTTGTGGCTAATGGATCAAAACTACAAAATTTTGTGTGGAGGGGAGGACCAAACCCGAGAGCTCTTGAACTCAAGCTCTAGTTTCTCAAATATTTTCTAAGTGTTAGAGACTTAGTCTTGCACTAGCTATGCTTATATAACACATTGGATGGCTTAGATAAAAACACTTGTATTAATTGGATGATAGGGATCAAGCCAAATGGCCCTTGACTTGGTCAACAATGTCAAGCTCTAGCAAGACTAATCTTTTACCTTGGTCAATGACCATTATGCCCTTGCATAAATTCGACCAAGCCATGAGGGGGAGATGCCACGTGTCGCCCTCTCATTCGTCCATAAAATTCCGTAACCCTCGTGGGCCCCACAAAACGTAAAATTCCTCGGGTGGGCCCCACGTGACCAAATCCATAAAAATAAATTTCCATAAGGTTAAGAGTTCCATACTCTTCAAATAATGCCTTTTGAGAATCCAATTCTCAATAACGAACATTTTTCCTTACCGACGTTCGGAAGATTTTCCGTCGGAAAAACAATTCTTCCTTTCGTACCGATTTCCAAGTCTTGATTCCTTACGTACATTCTCTTATACATCACCGGACTTACGGGGTGTAACATTCTTCCCCCCTTAGAAACATTCGTCCCCGAATGTTCTTAGTCGGTTGTCAAGTTATACAAACTCCGGCATAAACTCTATACTATGCCTAACAGTCAATACATGCACAAGGCCAACGATGTCACGCATGGCCACCACAACATACGTGAACATAATAATGGACCTTCCGTCTGTGGTCCCTTCTCACAAAACTCGAAGGTTACTATCTTCCCAAACACGGGATCCTTAGAGGTTCCTTTCTTTCCTTACTTGTCATACTTTCTCGTACTTTTAAACTCATCTAGTACACGTACAAAATCTTAAATTTTGTTTCTCTTCTCCAATCCTTGGAGTTTCTATCCAAACTTGGCCATATAGTTACTTACATTCCCGTTAATGCTCTTCTCGGTCCTTACGACCTAGTTCCGGTGGAACGCATCCACGAACTCGTACAACGATCAACTAGACTTGGGCCTAGCACCCTCGTGACCCTATCACATAGCGGGACCATTTCTAACTGACATCACCCCATTCCACACTACCGGCTTACCCGAAATGAGTCCATAACCCGACTCATTGTCACACTTAACTTCTCATTCTTAGTCTGAAATAAATCTCTCTTACCTCAAGGTACTTCTCACCCTATCCCCTATACACTAGAGGTTTGTCACATAAGCCAAAGTATTCCCACTGCACATTCTTCCCTATCGGTCTTACATCACATGGGGCAATTACTATTTGTGAGCTCTACACAACTATAGTCTCAGTTCACTTACCATTCTTGTCAACATTCTTAACTTCTTACTTACTAATCAAGGTATCCCTACGTCTGGGGTACTATCACTTTACAACTCTAGAAATAAAGGGAAAACATATACGCTAGGGTAAAATCTAAATCTATCAACGCACGTATGATTCAAAGGAATCGAAATATACCTGTAACCCCGTGCGATGTCGCCTCCTGATCCTGCCCCGTAGTCACGTCATCTCTGCGGTTCGAAGGACCGCGAACTATAAACTCCACTCGACCTCTACCACGGCTAACATCTGAACACCACGCTCGGGAACCCACACGTGGAGGAAAGGTAACCAACTACCGGCCTCATAGGCTGAGCCACCTCACCAGTGCTCTTTCTAAAAGGACATACCCTCAGAATATGGCCCGGACGGCCACAACAAAAACAAACACCTGTGCCATAACGACATTTCCCCGAATGACGCTTACCACATCTGATACACTGAGGAATAGGTGGCTCACCGAGAAAGTCCTCTGCTCCTCGAGAACCTCGACCTGGAGCTCGGACCGGCTCCTAAATACCTTGTGGGTCCAAACTCCCACCGTGAGCTGCGGGGTATGTCTGGGTAGGCCGACGATATCTCACTCGCTGCTGAGGCAGCTCGTCCAAAAACTCACCGGAATAACCAACCGGTCTAGCCGTCTTACGCTGATCTCCGCGTTGGCCCTCTACCCTCTGTACACCTGTCTGTACTGGCCGAATAACCCCCTGCTGCTGAAACTATAGCACTGCTATCTTGGTCAATAACATAATGGCTTCCTTCATGACCTTAACGTCTTCCCCTAACTGAGAAACTGGAGGCTCTGGTGCTGGGGCCTCAAAACCTGGCGCAGAAGAACTCGCCGACTGCGGAACAACATCCGGTATACCCTGGGCATAAGCCCTATCAACTCTCTGAGTCTGACTAGTAGCTCATGCTACTCCATTGCCCTTCTAGGCGGCTGTTGCCCTCCTTGGAGGCATAACTGTAACACAAAATCACGTCAGAGAGGAATTATCTTACTAACACAGCTCTATGGCACGATCTTAGAGTGAGAAGAACAGAAACCAACTCCTAAATGTCCTGTAGCCTCCTGTTTATGGGTGTGGCGCGCAACACACCGATAATCAAGACTCTACTAGACACTCTCAGACATTCCGAGGGTATCGCTTTGATACCACTGTCACGCCCGAACCGGGCGTGGATCGGTGCCTACACAGGCACCCTTCTACCTTAACAACTAAGTAAAGCTGCGAATTTAAATAACACCTTTTTTTTTTTAAAACCCACATCGTGCTGGCAAAGCCGAAACAAGGCCGCCATAATATATATAAACAAAAGACACTACACTGCATGAGTCCAATCCACATATGAATACGGACCTCTAAGAGTTATCTTGAACTATGACGGACAAGGCCCCGTGCGTACCATAGCTGTACAAAAGCCTATACTGAAAGAACTTATACCAAAAAGATAAACTCCCGAACTGAAGGAGCTATCCAAAAACTCTGAGCAGGGTCCTACACCTGCCGATCACCAAACTGCGTACCTAAACCCGCGGCATGAACGCAGCCCCCCGAAGGAGGTCAGTACGAAGAATGTACCAAGTATGTGAAACAATAAGTACTGTAATGAAATCATAACAGTCTAAACAAAGCAGGAAACATGTATGATAGCCAACCTACAGTACATAATACATAAGCAGTCATATCAAGTCAGGGTCGCATGCCCTCAAGTCATTTCTAAAATATAACCATGGGTCTACGCCCATAATATCAATCATGCCCGTGGAATCCTTCCTCACTGCCGGCAGTCCATGATATAATATAACACCAATAGGCACACATGAACACCAAGTCCCACCTGTGTCCTAAAAACTCTACGGGCCAAGTAGGAAGACGAGCAGGTGGTAAAGCAGGGGGTATAATGTCTTAGGGGTTTACCCCTCACTTATACTCTTACCCTGGAGAAGGTGGTATAGCGTCTTGGGGGTTTACCCCTCACTTATACTATTACCCTATCTCGACCGACCATCAAACAAAACAAGCAGGGGGTATAATGTCTTGGGGGTTTACCCCTCATTTATACTCTTACCCTGGAGAAGGTGGTATAGCGTCTTGGGGGTTTACCCCTCACTTATACTTTTACCCTATCTCGACCGACCATCAAACAAAACAAGCAGGGGGTATAATGTCTTGGGGGTTTACCCATCACTTATACTCTTACCCTATCTCAACTGGCCGTCAAACAAAACATAAGCACTACCATGTCTTCTATAAAAATCCGGGAATTTAACCCAAGTACTACAAATAACGGAAGCATACCCGTGGAATCCCCCATCACTGTTGGTACGTCCAAGTACTTACAACAAGACCGCCGGCCCTCCAACCGAGAGTCGCGACTACGTAATAAAACATAATACTTGCACTCAAAGGCTATCACCAGCACATATAGGCAATTCTTCATTAAACAAGCCAAGTACTTAGCAAGGCAGACTTAGAATAATTCTCAATTAATCAAGCCAAAGTACTTATCAAGGCACACTTAGAATAATTCTCAATTAATCAAGCCAAAGTACTTATCAAGGCACACTTATAATAATCCTCAATTAATCAAGCCAAAGTACTTATCAAGGCACACTTAGAAAAAGTCTCAATTAATCAAGCCAAAGTACTTATCAAGGCACACTTAGAATAATCCTCAATTAATCAAGCCAAAGTACTTATCAAGGCACACTTAGAATAATTCTCAATTAATCAAGCCAAAGTACTTATCAAGGCACACTTAGAATAATTCTCAATTAATCAAGCCAAAGTACTACGTACATACATTCTTTTCAAAAACTCCTTTTTATGTAAATCCCAAGATACTAACACCCGTAGTATCATGGTGTGTCTATTTTTCCAAGTAAGTTACTACACTTTTAGAAAACTCATTTCAAAGCTTGAAATCAAGTAACTTCAAATTTTCACAATCAAGGCAACTTATGCCCATTAATCAAAATAGACAACTTTCTAAACCTTCCATAAAGCCGTTATAACCAACTTCCCATAAAGCCGTTATAACTCTTTATGGTTTATAGACAATTTCATTCCTTTTATAACCAAGAGACTTATACTTTTAAAACCAAGTATCACATACTTACTAATAAAGTTCTTAACTTTCAAAATACTTCAAGTCTCTTAATATTTAGAAAACAAGTTTCTTCTACTTTTAAACCTCAAGTAACTCACACCTTTAAAACAAGTTACTTCTCTTAAATCATGTCATTTCTCCTCTCTTTAAACAATTAAGTAAATCACTTCTTTGACTCCCCTAAAGTCATTATAATGACCTTTAGGTTTTGGAACTAAGGCACTAGCCAAAAGGTTTGGAAACCACTTCCTTTTCAAGACTCTATGTACTTTAAGTAAAATACTTTCACTTTTAAGAATCCAACTTCACTAAGGCAATGGATTATACAACTTACAATTTACACATCAAAGTACAATCAAGGAAGTTCATAGAACAAATTCTATATTAGGCAATCCAAGTACAACCAAGGAATGAATCATTTAAAGAGTGGAACTTACTTTCTTTATCCTAAGGAATCATGCTAGAAGAGGAGATAGTTCACATACCTTTTCGGCTAATATCCACAAGCTAAGCCGAATACGCCGAACGTAGAAGTGTCAACCTATAATGGTCACAACAAGACTATCAACTTCTAGTCTCTAACGTAGAATAATACTAAGTATATGGTCTCTAATGTTACGGAAAAATCGGGCAGCACTTCCTTTGTTTCTACTCACTTTGCCACCTTTTTCAAGGCCGAATACAATAACCAACACGCCACATTTAAGGCTCAAATAACAACCAAACAAAGGGGATTACACGCCTTACAATACGTGTAAAATTCCGCCCCATAATTATACCAACTTAGTCCATAATCAAGCCATTCTCGGCTAACAACATAACCACAATTCAAAGTCTTTTCCAATCCTTTTCAAATTCCATGTTCTAAGGTCTAACATGTTATATAGTCATAAACAACTTCAATAACTACAATTTCTTTCTTATACAACATGCGACGACTTTAAACTAATAATCAACTCGAATTCAAATCTTAAGGCTAAACATGCTAGTTTTCGGATTAGGGTTCCAATAGCCAATACACCAATCCAACTACATAATATATAACTCATGCTTTCTAATATCCATAGCTACAATCAAAAAGTAAACTTAATTTCTAAAACGACAATATTTATACCTTTCCAAGCCCTTAAAATTTCCAAGATTCAAAGTCGCGCCTTAGCAATTCTTAGCTCCTTTCCTTAGGTTCCAATCCGCTCCAAGCACTCCTTAGAGGCCTATGAAGAACCCATCTTTAAGTTCCAACTTCAAAGTTGAAGAACTCCACAAGTTTCCGCTTTGCGACTAATACGAAAACGCCATTTTTCCGAAATCTTTCTATTGAGATATCCTTACAAAACCCTTAGGGACATTGGGTTAAAGTCTTGTGGCTAATGGATCAAAACTACAAAATTTTGTGTGGAGGGGAGGACCAAACCCGAGAGCTCTTGAACTCAAGCTCTAGTTTCTCAAATATTTTCTAAGTGTTAGAGACTTAGTCTTGCACTAGCTATGCTTATATAACACATTGGATGGCTTAGATAAAAACACTTGTATTAATTGGATGATAGGGATCAAGCCAAATGGCCCTTGACTTGGTCAACAATGTCAAGCTCTAGCAAGACTAATCTTTTACCTTGGTCAATGACCATTATGCCCTTGCATAAATTCGACCAAGCCATGAGGGGGAGGTGCCACGTGTCGCCCTCTCATTCGTCCATAAAATTCCGTAACCCTCGTGGGCCCCACAAAACGTAAAATTCCTCGGGTGGGCCCCACGTGACCAAATCCATAAAAATAAATTTCCATAAGGTTAAGAGTTCCATACTCTTCAAATAATGCCTTTTGAGAATCCAATTCTCAATAACGAACATTTTTCCTTATCGACGTTCGGAAGATTTTCCGTCGGAAAAACAATTCTTCCTTTCGTACCGATTTCCAAGTCTTGATTCCTTACGTACATTCTATTATACCTGTCCTGGACTTACGGGGTGTAACACTTTCGTTTGAAGCCCTCCCTCCCCCCCTTTCAGAGTTATTCTCTCATTTCATTCATCATTTTTTCTTGATAATGTCGTGGCTTTTGATTTCTTCTTTTTGTGAAATCGTCTTTTGTGTTTTCTTTTTCTTTTCCCTTTTGGGACTTTGACAAATTTTGTCTTTGAAAAACTTCAACTAGAATTTTCGTCAGCCACTTGCACATTTCTAAAGCGCTCAAGGAGGTCGGGCCAAGAGAGGGATATTGTGTGTATGCACTCAGAAAGGGTATAGGCTTAATGTGTGGTTGTCAAAAAAATAGGTTTTAGGCTCAAAGGGGAATACTACGGATAATGATATTTGGTAGGCTAGAAAGGCTCAAACGGGTCAAAAAAGGCCTACGATAATTTCCTATACTGATCGTTACTCAGGATTTCGCCACAACAAACATTCAAGCCAAATTCTAGATCACAATGCAATGCAATTGAATTTATTCTAAAACTCACCACACAATGCACATGAAATGATGAGGTTGGTTTCGTTCTTATCTTAGAAGCATGCAAGAATTTCATTTCAGATGTGAGTGAGAGGTACTAAAAGAATCTATGATTTACCACGAATTCAGCCCATACTGATTATTACCCGTTCTTTCCTATGCACACTTCTAACTGTATTGGTATCAACCAAGTCAAACAATGATACTTAAAAAATGTTTTTGTATTTTTTGATAATGTTTTTTTTTGTATTTATAAATAATTTTTTTTTTTTATATTTTTTTAATAAAGAGTACCGAATCCGAATAGGGCTTCCTACGTATCCCGCCGAGGAATCAAGTGTGCGTAGTTCATTCAAATAGGTTATAGAATGTATGCTTAAAAATAATTCATATATGATAGGATGATAAGAGTAAAAACTATGCAAAATAAATGATTGTACATTATAGAATGAATGCAAAGTAAAATAATTGTCCATGATATGATGAATGTACTGAAAAATGAATTTCCGTGATAGAATGAATGTAGTGAAAAAATGAATGTCCCTGATATAATGAATGTAATAAAAAATGAATGCAATGAAAAATGAATGTCCTTAATAGAATGAATGTAATGAAAAATGAATGTAAATAATATGATGAATGTAATGAATATATGTGATAGAATGAATGTAATGAAAAATAAAATAAATGTATGTGATAGAATGAATGTAATGAAAAAATGAATGTATGTGATAAAATGAATGTAATGAAAAAATGAATGTATGTGATATGATGAATGTAATGGAAAATGAATGTCTGTGATAGAATGAATGTAATGAAAAAATGAATGTATGTGATATGATTAATGTAATGAAAAATGAATGTCAGCGATATAATGAATGTAATGAAAAAAATGAATGTATGTGATATGATGAATGTAATGGAAAATGAATGTCAACGATATAATGAATGTAATGAAAGAAATGAATGTATGTGATATGATGCATGTAATGGAAAATGAATATATGTGATAAAATGAATGAAATGCATGGGTGAACCAAATATGACATTCTTTTTATTATTATCATTTTTTTTGTGGTGTCGAACCCAAGATGCGTTGCCTATATATCACACCGTGTGGTGAGAATCAGACACGCATAGTTCGGAAAGATATGTTATTCGATGTATGATATGAATGTATTATGTTATTAAACTAAGCATGCCAATTGAATATGCAAGTATGTATAAAATATAAAAGTATAGACAACACAGAGCGATGCCTCATTGAATCTGGTGTTTATTGACTTCTTTCATTAAAAATATCTCTTGGTCATTTGTTGTGACGCTTTTGCTTTGTTCTTTCTTGGAGTGTCTCCAGGGATAATGTTTTAGAACGACCGTCCCCGACTATTTGTGAGGACGGTCTTCCTGCAAAATACGAGAAATGGGTGAGAGTAGAAAAGTCACAAAAAATAATGAAATATAGGGGTGTGACAATATAGTCAAAAACTCCCCAGATAGATTCGACCGGACTGGAGGTTGATGCTTCACAAGGTCCAAGTCGTGATGTTCAAGAACTATTTATCCATTAGAAGTCCTGATTGCAGTGTGACAGCAAAAGTGCAAAAAATGCAAATGCTCGTGTCCGGAGTTGCGACACATAACATGGTATGTACAGAGTTAAAAGGGTAATTATTGCTTTAATTAATATGTACAGAGTTGAAAAGGTTATTATTGCTTTAAATAATATGTACAGAGTTGAAAAGGTAATTATCGCTTTAAATAATATGTACATAGTTGCTAGCTACAAACACTAGTAAAACAAAAAGACATGCAAATCAAGCGCGCGCCCTAATATGCATGGAACCTCTCTTATGTCAGAGGTGGGCCTAAACGCCAAATATGCGAGATTGTGACAGGTTTATCCAAGTTGCTAAACATTAATGCTTTTGTTGGAAATGAAAACAATATGAATGTACATTTTCCAATTTTGGCATGTCGTGATTAGGCTTGAATCTGTCTATCATTATCACGCTACACATATATACTCATTGGTCGTAGGGTTGTGAAATCCGTCGAAAATTTGGTGGATTTCCTAATTTTGAAGACGATACCAAAGTCCGACCCACCTAAGATGTATGTATGCATGACTTAAAATAAAGGGTGGTATAGCTCTATCTTAAATTTGCTAAGACTTGGCTTTACTAGACGCAAGGTTCCCGAGCGTACTACTCGAGTGAGAAGGCTACATGGCCGACCAGACGAACCGGCCAACTCCGCGCAAAACGCCGACTCTCTTAAAATTTGGACATTTGAAAGAAATCTATGGGTGCACGAAACACACCTCGCGTGTAGTGTGATAATGTCAATTTTCCGAAAGGGGGGGGAATATGAGCGAAATGCCAATTTAGGGAAAGCAGTAAAAGAGAGTAGCAATTAAAACAATTAATTACAAAATTAAAAGCAAACAAATTTAAAGTATTTACAACAAAATAAAGCGTAATATTTAATTAACTTGAGTTTGATGTGGTTAAGAACCTGATATCCCCAGCGGAGTCGCCATGTTGTCGCGCCCGTTTTTGACCTCGGGGTATGAACGGTATCTGCAACGTTGCTCTTTTGGCGCGGTTTCCTGGATGGAGCAAAATGTTGATTTTGAGGAGTCACCACCTAATTAGTTAAGTGAATTAAGACACTTGAACTATTGCAATAAAAATACTGCAATTGATCTCTATTTAATGGTTTACGAAGTTAATGAGATTTTGGATCAGGGTTCTTTATTATCCTAAAGGGAACGAGTTATGCATCTTTTAAGATCCGCTAACTTGCGGTTATCCGGTCTAACCTAAGCTAATTATCTATCATGCTTTAGAAATAAAAAATAAAAAATAAAATTAAATACAACAATAAAATGAAACTCTGAATGACATCTTCTTGTCTTCTTTAGCCCTTTTCAGGCACTCTTCCCGAGATGCATCTTCGGGTACCTGTATAAACACTTAGTAAAAATGTCAGTAAGAGAATAAATAATTATCAAACAACGATAAGAATTAGTAAGTAAACTAAAAAATAAAACTCGTCTTTTGTACAGGTGAGGCCTTGGAAATCAGACGAAGATTCCTTCATCGACCAGTGTAGCATTTGTTCAAATCAGTAAAATAGAGTGTATTTGTTCATCCGGAACAAAACATGTTCCAGTTAGTTTAATGAAACATAGAAGGGCAAAATCTCCCGAATCAGCCCGGAACACAGCGAAAATCAGTCCGAAAATAGCCAAAATAAGTAGCAAAAATGCCAAAAATCAGTAGCAACAATGACCAAAATCAGTCCACTAAAATAAACAAAACTTAGTAGCGAAATGACTGAAATCAGTCCAACCAATAACCGAAAATCAGTAGCAATGATGATCAAAATCAGTCCATTAAAATAACCAAAATTTAGTTGCGAAATGACTGAAATCAGTCCAACAAATAACGAAAAATCAGTAGCAACGATGACCAAAATCAGTCCATTAAAATAAACAAAATTTAGTAGCAAAATGACTAAAATCAGTCCAATCAATAACCGAAAATCAGTAAAAACGATGACCAAAATCAGTCCATTAAAATAACCAAATTAATAGCGAAATTGACTGAAAATCAGTCCAGAATGTCGAAAATCAGTCCGTGAAAATGGCTAAAAACAATAGCGACAATGGCCTAAAAACAGTAGCCAAGTGGTCAAAATCAGTCCGCAAAATGACTAAAAAATAGTAGCAACAATGGCCAAAAATCAGTCCAAAACAATCCAAAATCATTCCAGCAAAAGGCCAAAATCAGTCCAAAAGAAGGAGTAAAAAATAGCAAAAATCAGTAGCCACATAGCAGCAACATAGCGAATTGATTCTGGAAAGGTCGTCGGAGTTAAACTTCGGCGAGATACCCAAAAACAACAAATTAAATCAGTCCCAACGCTAACAACATATATATAGCAACAAGAATGGGAGAATAACAGTAGCATCGCCGAAAAAAATGCTTAAAGATGCTAAATCAGTCCACAACCAACAATAATCCAATAACATCAAAAACTGAAATAAACAGCAGTGTGGTGCGAGGTCGTTGGGAAAGGGAGATAGAGAGAGTCTGTGGGGATAGTCATGGTCGAGAGATGGGGGTTCGCCGGGAGTGCTGGTGGTCGACGACGGTGGGACAGTGGCTGTGACGGGAAAGGGCTGAGAAGAGTGAGGGATTTCAGATTACGGAATGGGATGGTCTCATTTTTTTCAAAATGAAATGAGGGGGTATATATTAAAGAGGGGTTGCGGAGAAAGGATCGAATTTTTCGGCGGAAAATCTGCCGGAAAATTCTGCGGGGATTGGGGCGGCGCCGCAGACGCGAGGTAGGGGTATAGGGGGATGGGCGGCTGGTCTAAGGGGGAATGGGTAGGGTTTGTGTTATATCCCGTAGTTTCAGGGCATATAAGTGAGAACGTAAGTAAGGAAATAAGATTGGAAGGTTGGAAGGAAAGTATATTTACACTTCTATATGGAATAATTTTGGATACAAAAAAATGTGACGACGAAAAATTATTAACTTGGAGTTTAATTCTTCTAATTGGATTTATGGACTTAGTATTGTATTATGAAGTCTTGGAATTGATAATATGGGGTCCACCGGAAATTTCACAATTTTGTGGGACCCTACGAATTTTAGATATTGTGGTCAAGTGTTAAGATATTTTGTGAAGAAAGGATTATGGCCAATGAAAGGGTAACATGTGTACCTCATCCACTTGTCTTGCAAAGTTGACAACTATATAGAGATAAGTATAGCAAGACTTGACATTATATCTTCTCCTCCAAGCTTGCTCTTCTCTCTCACTTAAGCTCTAAGTCTCGAAAATCTCTACCAAAGTGAAGAACAAGAATTACTTCTCCTAGATTACCTTATATCCTCCTAGATTAAGCTCCCAAACTAAATGCTAAACCAAGGTTCTCTAAAACAGTGGGTGGCCGAGAGTTTCCTTGAAAACCTAGGCTTGGAGATGAACTTTTTGGAAGCAAAACAAGAAAGCAAGATGGTTACAAGCTTGTAGAGGATACTTGTGTGTTGTTGGGGCTTGAAGAAGTGGTGTAAAAGTGAAGGTTGGCCGAATCTAAGTGGATTGTTTTGTCTAAGATTTAAGGTAAGACTTCTTCTTCCTCTTGAAGCAATTGGATATTACATGTTGTTATAGTTAATAGATGACCTTGTGTTAAGTAGAATAGAGAATAAGAAGTGTTTGTGGTAGTTTGGTGGTTGGGCCGAATGTTGGACAGTTTAACTTTGGATTTCGTTAGTTATTGTTGTTGTTATCTTCACCTATTGCATGTTAAAATGAAGGAATCTTGTTCTTGATAAGTTGATATGGCTTATATTAGAGGATTGAAACTCGAATTGGATTATAAGGGATTATGGAAAGGGTTATTGTATTGGGGTTGTTGGCCGAGAATACTATCAAACTGTTGGATATTGTTGTACAGTTTTAGGGACTGTTTTGTGGTATTGAAATGCTGAAAATCCAGTTGTCATTATGCATGTTTAAATGTAGTAAACGCTAATGTAAGTCCTAAAGGAATAAGGGTATAGAAAGGTGTTGAAAGGATTCATATTCTACCCTCATTGTTGTTGGATTATGGACTGATTTCGTGGACTGTTTTAGTAAGGATTAAGGGGTTGTTTTACGTGAGAAATAGGTGTGTGAATCACCTTGGTTAACTGTTTGGTTGTGCCCTTAATTGATGCTTGGTTATTGATGAAATTGGCCATATTGAAAGGAGAAAAAGTACGTATATATAGGGGAAGTGCTATCCAAATTTTATAAGAAAGAGAACCATTACTTGGTATATAACCTACTCTAGTGAGCATGGAGTTGATATACGTGTTATGGTATTTATAGGTTGAAGTACTACTTGAGGAGGATTCTAGTTATCAAGTTGGTATAAGCCGATAAGGTATGTGAACCTCTTTCTTCTCCTTTTGGCATGTTCTACGTATGAACCATAACTGTGGTATTGTTTCAAAAGTTATTCTACTCTTAGAAGTTAAGAAGTATTCATGTTATTGATTCTATGCTAAAGACATGTCTAAATTATTCTTAAGTCTTTATCAAGTCTTATGGGAGATGTTGGTAAGAGTTTTTAGTAAGCATTGGTGTCGAGTTGGTCTTGCTAAGTTACAACACTAATAAGTGTTAAGCGTTGAGACTGATTTTGGTAAACGTATTAAAACAAGCCATTGCAGCGTTAAATGAAAAAGGTATCGCCAAGCAATTATATTGAAAGGATTAGACTTCCATCTGCATAGAAACTAAGATATAACCAAATTGTTTTACAGCTGATTAGATAAAATCTTATGATATAATTAATCATGGCTCATATAAGGATTAATTAGGCAAATTCGGATCCGTTATCGCCAATCAAATATAGGGTTAATGGAAATATTCGAGATATGTGAAACTCTTCCTTCTTTCTTTGGCGTGAATTATATGAAAGTGAGTGTACGGCAGACGTACATAGTTCTATTGGATCTTAATCCTTAATGATACATGATATGATAGTGCCTTTGAGTTTTCAAAATATAGTTTCAAAATGGTATATGAGATGATAGTGCCCTTGAGTTTTCAAAAGGTGATTTCAAAGTGATGCATGATAAGGAAGTGCCTTGGTTTTCTAAAATGAAAGTTTATTTTAAATATTTTATTGAGAGTCAAAAGATGATTTAAATTGCACAAGGTTGCTCATGATATCTAATTCGTGCAAGTGTTATTATTTCATTTTACCGCGTCCCAGAGAGGGTCGGGCAGAATATGAGTATAAGTGTTTACCGCGTCCCAGAGAGGGTCGGACAGAATATGAGTATAAGTGTTTACCGCATCCCAGAAAGGGTCGGGCAGTATATGACTATATAACTTTACCGCGTTCCAGAATGGGCCGGGCAGTATACCCTATATGAAATACCGCGTCCCATAATGAGTCGGGCAGATTCATGCGCATCTTCCCATATGTTTATCACGTCCTTCACTAGAGGGTCGGGCAGTAGATGAATATGACTTTACACCGCGTCCCAGGAAGGGTCGGGCAGTATATGACTATATGTTTACCGCGTCCTTCACCAGAGGGTCGGGCAGTAGATGACTAAGTGGTTACCGCGTCCCAGAAAGGGTTGGGCAGTATATGTTCACCATATCCCTCACCAGAGGGTCGGGACACGTTATAGTGATGACTCCATCGAGTCCCCCACCAGAGGGCCGAGATATGTTATACATACAGTCAGGATGGTTATATGGACATGTATCCATGATTTGGGTATAGATACCCAAGACAATATATGATTATATGAA
Organism: Przewalskia tangutica; assembly: GCA_029844215.1. Taxonomy (NCBI): domain Eukaryota; kingdom Viridiplantae; phylum Streptophyta; class Magnoliopsida; order Solanales; family Solanaceae; genus Przewalskia; species Przewalskia tangutica. The sequence goes on along the minus strand of CM056724.1, from coordinate 47,676,994 downwards.
CAGGTATTCATGGTTTTAAAATGACTCTCATACTTTTAAAAGGCACAGTTGACTCTCATTTTTTAAAGGTACAGTGATACAGTAGTACAGTGATACAGTGTGACGATAAGGATTAATAATAATAATTGTATATCTCCAAAAGAGGTGATGGACTAATGTCATATTATAAATTATGACATCGAGTATACGAAGGTCTTATATGAGTTTTTGGGAATTTATGTGAATTGAGATCTAGAATTAATTATGTGTGTGGCAAGTCACTTAATTGAAATTAAGTGACACTTTGTGTTACACCCCGTAATCCCAGGACATGTATATAAGAACATACGTATGAAATCAGGACGTTAAGATTTGAGGCTTATAGAATTTATCGGAATTTTGGAAATGTCGGGAAACGAAATATTACGACGAATGGGAGGGTGACACATGTCACCCCCCCTTGGATGGTCTTGGTCGAATTAGACCAAGGGTAGAATGGTCATTCGACCAAAGCAAAGATGAACAAGTCTTGCAAACTCAAGCTTGAGATTGTTGACTAAGTCAAAGAGCCCACTTGGCTTGATATTTAAATCCCTTCATCTAAGACTACACAAGTGTATTGATCTAGACCCTCCATTTGATTATATAAGCACACTAGTAGCAAGACAAGTCTTCCAACACTTAGAAAAATTCAGAGAACTTGTGTGTTCTTATTGATAGCTCTCGGGTTTGCCCCTTTGTGAACAAGAAATATTTTCGTTTCTGGTTCAATAATCTCAATACTTTAAACCAAGGTTCCTAAGGGTATTGTAAGGATATCTCAATAGAAAGATCCCGGAAAACCGCATTTTTACGTTAGTCGCAAGGCGAAAACCCAAGGTGTTCTTCAACTTTGAAGTTGGAAATAGAAGAGGAGTTTTTCACAAGATTCTAAGGGTTGCAAATAGCGTATTGGAACATCAAGAAAAGGAGTTGAAGTTTCTAAGGATCGACTTTAGGTTTTGGATTGTTTTGGGCTTAAAGAGGTAATAATCTCCGTCTTGCTATTGTAATTCAAGATTTCATGTTGTAGTAGTTAGAAATGATCATGTGAAATATATTATGAAGATTGATAAGTGTTATGGAATATTTGGAAGGAATCCCAAAGTTGCATGATTTAGCCTTTAAGATTGTAATTCAATTTAGTTACTAGTTTAGTCGTCGCATGTTATCTAAAGAGTTGATTAAAGTGGTTATAATTGTTACAACTAGTTGTGACTATATGACATGTTAGACGTAACAACTTGGATTGAAAAGGAATTGGATAAGACTTTGTAGTATGATACATTATAGCCGAGAATGGCATGGAATTATTGGATTGTTTTGTATTATTGTGGGGAAGAATTTTACACGTCTTGTTAAGGCGTGTAATCCCCTTTGGATAGCTGAATTGCTGGGCCTTAAATGTGGCATGTTTGGTTGTTAAATTCGGGCCTTGAAAAAGGTGGAAAAGTACGTAGAAACAAAGGAAGTGCTGTCCGATTTTCCGTAGAATTCGGTGACTTTACACTTAGAATATTCTACGTTTGAAGCTAGAGGTTAATAGACGTATTATGGTCATTATAAGTTGAAGTACTACGTATAGCGAACCCTACTTAAAGGATGAAATAGCTATCAAGGTTGAAGTACTTTTGAGCATTTTGCTACTTGTCCATAATCGTCGCGAGGTATGTGAACCTCTTCCTTTTTTTGGCATGATTCTACGTATGAAATATACATGTGGTATTATTTTATGATTCATTCTACTCTTAGAAGTTTAGAGGTACGTATGTTGACTTACTCTATGTAAAAGGTATGTCTAAGTAATCCTAAGTTCTTACCAAGTCTTATGGGGGATGTTGGTAAAAGTCGTTAGGAAGTATTTGGAGTCGAGTTGACTTTGTTAATTTACTGCACGAATGAGAATAAGTATCGAACAAGCCATTGCAGCGTTAATAAAAGAAAATGTATCGACAATCAATTATATTAAAATGAGTAGAATTCTCCATCTGCATAGAAGCTAAGATAAGACAAAATTGTATTACATTTTCTAGATCATGGATGCTTTAATAAGATCGTTATAAACGAGTATAACCTATTCACAACGCATAAAAGTACATGTTACTTAATTTAAAGAGTTTATGTTATGAAGTTTTAAGACTATGAACCTTGAGTTCTTAAAAGGTTAAGAGACTTTATTTTTCAAGTTATGGGACTTGATTCTTAAAGGAATGGATGACTTGATTTAAAAGTATAGAATACTTGATTTGGAAAGTATTGTTTTCTTGATATTCTAGAGATAAGAGACTTGATTTCTAAAGATAAGAAACTTGATTTCTAAAGATAAGAGACTTGAAGTATTTTCAAAGTTATGCAACTTGGTTTGAAAGTATAAGTCTCTTGGTTATAAAAAGAATGAATTTGTCTAAACCATAAAGAGTTATAACGGCTTTATGGGAAGTTAATTATAACGGCTTTATGGAAGGTTAAGAGAGTTGTCTATTTTGATTGATAGGCATGAGTTGCCTAGGTTGTGAAATTAGAAGTTACTTGGTTTCAAAGTCTTGAAATGAATTTCTAAAGGTTTAGTAACTTAATTTGAAAAATAGGCATGCCTTGATACTACGGGTGTTAGTATCTTGGGGTTTTATATAAAAATGAGTCTTTTGAAAAGAATGGAAGTACGTAGTACTTTGGGTTAAATTCCCGGATTTTTTATGTGATGTGGAAGTGCCTTGAGTTGATAAAATGAAAGTCTAAAGATTTTATGAACTTGCCTATGCTTGCTTGTGATAACCTTTGAGTGCAAGTATTATATTTTTACGCTGTCGTGACTCTCAGTTGGAGGGTCGGTCGTCTTGTTGTAAATTTACTTGGACGTACCGGCAGTGACGGAAGATTCCACGGGTATGCTTTCATTGTGATTGATCCTTGGACATGCTTATAAGATGAGGGATTCTGGGGCATGCGACCAGGATGCGGGTTAAATTCCCGGATGCTATTATTACTCCATGGCCATGCTTATACGATGAGGGATTCTGGGGCATGCGACCATGTTATATGCTATTACTCCATGGACTAGCTCTCCATGAAGACATGTACCCGAGATGAGGGATTCCACGGACATGTTATATACGATTATTACCCCATGGATTAGCTCTCCATAAAGTCATGTACCCGAGATGAGGGATTCCACGGGCATGATATATATATATATATGTATTGCATATGTGTACGCCGACAGTGAGGTAGGACGCCATGGGCGCGTCACATGGTTATATTTTACACTTACGGCTGTCGGCAGTGATGTGGGATTCCACGGGCAGGAGATATATATATGTATTGCATATGTGTACGCCGACAGTGAGGTAGGATGCCACGGGCGCGTCACATGGTTATATTTTACACTTACAGCTGTCGGCAGTGATGGGGGATTCCACGGGCATGCTTTGATATTTGTGGGCTTGAGACCCTTACTGGATTGTGTGATGATATTTTAGGGCTTGTGTCTATAGCCCAGGTGTGACTATTGTTCATGTGTTGAAATAGTCTTTAAAAAGGTAAAACTGACTTTCATTACTTTCACTTCGGCAAGGCACAGTGTACTGTTATTATCATGCATGTCTCCTGCTTTATTTTAGACTATTATGATTTCATTACAGTACTTTCAGTTTTACATACTTGGTACATATTTCGTACTGACCTCCTTCGGGGGGCTGCGTTCATGCCGCAGGTTGAGGTACATAGCTTGTTGATCCGCACTCTTAGGATCACTGTTCAGTTCTTGGAAAGCTCCATTTCTCCGGAGGCTTTGTCTTTTGGTACGGTTCCCTGAGATTGTAGATTTATGTACATTCAGGGGTATGGCGGGGCCCTGTCCCGTCACAGTTGTTATGTCAAAACTCTTAGAGGTCTGTAGTCATATCTTGTGAGTCGCTTTAAAAAAAATGAGGTAACTGTTTTTGGATTATATATATATCCCGGGAAGTAGCCTTATCGGCTAACCTGTTATTTATTTCTTGTTAAGTTCATGTATGTTCCGCTGATTATCTCTGATGTATACTTGTAAGGGTGCCCAGGTAGGGCACCAGTCGCGGGCCCGGGGTCGGGTATTGACAAAAGTGGTATCAGAGTAATTAGTCCTCGGAAAGTGTCTACAGATCGTGTCTAGTAGAGTCTTGGTTATCGGTGTGTTGTGCACCACATCTATAACCAGGAGGCTGCAGGACATTTAGGATTGGTTTCCATTTTTCTCTTTCTAAGATCGTGCAGTAGAGCTGTCACAATAGGTTGAATCCTCTCTGACCTATTCTTATGTATCAGTTATGCCTCCACGGAAGGCGACCAGGGCCTAGAAGGGCAAGGCAGCAGCAGGAGCTGCTAGTGATACACAGAGGGTTACCGCGACTGTGCCCGTGTTATGCACGAGGTCAGGCTCAGCGGCGAGTCTGGCCACGCCGACAGTATTAGAGGAGCCAAGGATAGCCACAGCTCCAGAGGTTCCGATACCCGAGCCTCCAGTTCTGTGGCCAGGGGCAGAGTTTAGGGATTATGGAGAGCAGATCAGGTTATTGACTAGCATAGTGGTAGAGCAGCGCCGACAAGAGCAGGTAGCTAACCCTAGAGCCGACAATTTGAGGATTCGGGATTTTATGGGTTGTAATCCACCCGAGTTCTATGGTTCGAGATCTGAGGATGATCCTCAGGAGTTCGTTCGGCAGATACAGCGGACTATCCAGGTGCTTAGGGCCTCGGAGACAGAGTCAGTTGTGTTATCTTCTTACCGGTTACGCGATATTACGTTGAACTGGTTTGAGTCATGGGAGCTGTCTAGAGGTGTGGGTGCTCTTCCCGCTGTTTAGGATTAGTTCACAGAGGCCTTCTTGGATCACTTTTTGCCTCCTAAGATGAGGAGAGCCCGCGTGGATAGGTTCTTGATATTGAGACAGAATGGGAAGACTATCAGAGAGTACAACCTGGAGTTTGACTCGTTGGCCAGATATGCGATCACTATTGTGGCTGACATGGCGGACCGAGTTCACCGCTATGTGATAGGGCTAGACCGTTATATGATTACTGCATTCCTGGGAGTGGCCCTTCATCCAGGTATGGATATTGCCAGGATGCAGGCTTATGCACAGGGGATCGAGGACATAGAGAGAGATGACTAGCCAGACACAGTCCAGCCCAAGAGGGCCAGGACGGCAGGGTTTCAGGGTAACTTTCGAGGCGGACAACCTTAGCAGTAGGCTAGGTGTTATACCCCGTATTTCCAGAGTATGTACGTGAGGGCGTACGTATAAAAATTTAAGCCTTAAGGTTGGCAAGGTTCGAAATTTGTACACAAGTACCGAAAAGAATCGTTTTTCGACGAAACGTTTTACTAAACTTGCGGAGGGAAAATTCCGGCTATGACATTTATAATTTTTGCGGATTTTTCCGAAAGATGAAATATTTTGGACCAACGGGAGGGTGACACACCCTCAATGGACGGCAAAGAGGGCATTCTTTGGCACGTTTTTTGTGCTTTTTCTTGGTCAAGGGTTAGGTAGGATATTTTGTGTAGTAGATGGATAAGGACACATGGGTAAATCCTAGCCCTACACTTGCACCACACTTGTCTTCATCTTGGCCATTGGTTGGCCATTGCTTGACCTATAAATACCCCCCCTTAGTTGATGAACTTCTTCATCCAAAAATCATTCTCCATGTCTCAAAAATCCCTCCCCCTTAAGTGTAGCATTCGGCCAAGTCCTCCTCCTGTGAGCCTTGGCCGAGAGGTACTCCCCTCTAGTGGTGTGGCGAAAGTACCCCTTGCCTTGTAGTTTTCGTATAATACACACCCCTCTTGGTAGAAATACTCTCAAGTATTGTTATAATACTAAAATACCTTGGCCCAAATACCTTATAGTATTCCAAGGTTACACCTATACTAAATGCCCGGAAAATACTACTATACTTTCCTTTAGCCACTAAACGAAACCCTATGGAAAAATCTCCATAATTGGTTGGAGTACTAAGTAGAAGTTGTGTAGAACTTCTAAGGGTTTCTGAGCGAATGGAGCGCACTTTAGGAGCTAAACCTTGCTCAGGATCGACTTTAAACTTGGATAATTTTGGGGCTTATCGAGGTAAATACTACTGTCCTTCTATTGTAATTGGGAATTACATACTGTAGTAGTATAAAAATGAATATAAGATTCATAGAAGAGAATTGAACTGTAATAGAGGGATATTACAGAAAAGACTGGAATAGATCACATCAGAAGAACTTAAGTAGAAGTTTAAAACTGTACTTACATAGGACCGTATTTACAGTAGACTTAACCTTTATTGGTTGAATGTTCTGCAAGTAGCATGTACTACTTGGAAGGTGGACAAGGCTAGTCGGGTTATAGCCGTGGAGCGTTTTGCTAATAGTCGATAATCGTCGCGAGGTATGTGATTCTTCCTATACTCTTGAGCATGATATTTTAAAGGAACATATATAGTACGGTAGACGTACGTGTGTTAACTGAACGTAATTGTACGACAATGTCTTTTGACTTAAGCCTGAATAATATATATATATAGTACGGTAGACGTACGTGTGTTAACTGAACGTAATTGTACGGCAATGTCTTTTGACTTAAGCCTGAATAATAAGAATCTGGAAGTATTTTACAAGAATATATATATATATAGTACGGTAGACGTACGGGTGTTAACTGAATATAGTTTTACGGCAATGTCTTTTGACTTAAGCCTGAATAATAAGAATCTTGAAGTATTTCAAAAGAATTAAGAAACCTTTTTGAAAGAAGAATAATACTTGGTTTTGAAAACATAAGAGTTATACTAGCTTTATGGGAAGTTAGGTATAACGTCTTAAGAGAGATAAAAAGAATGGTTTATTTTAGAAGTTAAGAGACTTGATCTTAAAAGATAAGAGGCTTGACTTAAATGAATTAATATGAATGTTTGTGTGAAACCTCATTCGTGAGTAATGAGTACTTGGTTGTCAAAAGGAATAATGTTTCTTGATCTCGAAATCGAATAAGTATCGAACAAACCACAGCGCTTAATAAAGGAAATGTATTGACTAATAAAGTATTATTAAAACCAGTAGAAACCTCCATCCAGATAGAAGCTAAGATGAGACAAAATGATATTACATTTTCTAGATCATGGCTGCTTTAATAAGATGGTTATAAACAAGAATAAACTGCTCACACATATGGCATATGTTACTCAATTGTTTTAAAAGAGATTAAGACATTGAACTATGAAACTTTTCTAAAATAAAGAGACTTGAGTAATTAAAATTAGGCAAACTGGAACTTTAGGAAAGGAATGTTGTTATTTGATTTTAGAAAAAAAAGGAAGTGTTCTGGTTTACTTAAAAATGTGAGTCACTCAAATTTTATACTACGGGTATCGGGTGGCTTTTATAAAAGGAATGGATCTCTTTAAAAGGAAGTTAACGTACGTAGTACTTTAGGGTTAAAACCCGGACTTTGACATAAAATGAAAGTACCTTGAGTTGTGTATAACTTGCCTATGCTTGTTGTTGTGTAACTTGCCTATGCTTGTTGTGATAGCCTTTGTTGTGCAAAAATTGTGTTTCTATACTACCGCGTCTCGATGGAGGTCGGTTGACTTGTTGAGAACTTACTTGACGCGTCGGCGGTGACGGAAGATTCCACGTATGCTTCCATTATTATTGTTACATGGGCATGTCTACACCGATGATGGATTACGTGGACACGTGACCATTATGGTTATTTATGGCGAAGATCGTGACTTACGGTTGTGATCGGTGCGTGCTTATTTACTGCCGCCACGCGGACGCGGTGGATCCGTATAGGTTATCGCGACTTGCCACGTGTCGCCTTCGCGCGAAGTATCGTGACTTACGGTTGTGATCGGTGCTTAGCCGATTCACTTGCCCCCGCCACCACGTGGCGCAGGAGTAGCCGCGAGGCTAGTGCACTTGCCACGTGTCGGGCCATGAGTCGGTGTTTGGATGAAGCTTCGTGACTTACGGTTGTGATCCGTGCGTGTCGATTCACTTGCCCCGTCGCCTATGTGGCGCGAGGAGGCTGGTGGAGGCTATTGCACTTGCCACGTGTCGCCTTCGTGATATGGTTGTACTGATATTGGTGCAGTCGGATCTGTAGTTATACTTGCCGTCACGGTTTTTATGACACAGTGGGACACGTGTTCGTGTATACTCCTTGGTATTGTTATATCATGATCGCCAGTGAGGAAGGAATTCCACGGGCACGAGTGATGATTTGGAGGGCGTGAGTCCCTGACTTGATATAACTGCTTATATGTTGTGTACTGTAGTTTGGTTATCATACATGTCTCCCGCTTTATATAGACTGTTATGATTTCATTTACAGTATTTACAGTTTCACATACTTGGTACCTGTTGTACTGACCTCCTTCGGGGGGCTGCGTTCATGCCGCAGGTAGAGGTACATCGGCTGTCGATCCCCGCTTATAGGATCACACTTTCAGCGTATTGGGAAGCTCCGTTCCTTCGGAGGCTTATCTTTTGGTATGTTACCCTGAGTCTGTAGGTTCTTGTACATTCGTGGTATGGCGGGCCCCGTCCCGTCATAGTTGTTGTAAAAATCTTAGAGGTGCAGAGTAATCGCCAAGCGTGGTTGTAAGGATTATAGAATCGCTCAAAGGTCGATATATATATATATCTTTGAAAGGCAACCGTTTGGTTGGCCTATTTTCTTTTATCTTGAACCATATCTATTTGTATGTTTAAGTTTTTATTTCCGCTGGTTTTTCTCTGATGTTGTATCACTAGGGTGCCCGGTAAGGCACGACCACGCCCGTTCGGTCATGACAAAAGTGGTATCGAGCGCTTAGTCCTCGGAAAGTGTCTACAGCATCGTGTTCAGTAGAGTCTTGATTATCGGTGTGTTGTGCACCACATCTATAATCAGGAGGCTGCAGGACATTTAGGATTGGTTTCCCTTCTTCTCATTCTGAAATCGTGCCTTAGAGCTGTGTTGTAAGTTGGACCCCTCTGAAGTATTTCGTTTTTACCAGTTATTCCTCCGCGCAAGGCAACCCGCCCGTGGGCAAAGCAAACAGGAGTGAGCCGCGAGTAGAGCAATGGCAGCCTCTACAGAGACCACAAGACTGAGCCTCCACCCCACACCGAGCGAGATGACGGGTACGCGAGTTGGCGATTATCGCCGCGTCAGGCGAACTTGAGGATAGGCCGGACGGCAGCCCAGAGCACCATGGTTCACCCTAGATCGATAGTTTGAGGCTACGGATTTTCCGAGTCAGAGCCCGCCAGAGTTTTATGGGTCGAGGCACGAGGATGATCCGCAGGAGTTCATCCGAAGCGATAACGGATCATGAGAGTGATCAAGGCACGGAGACCGAGTCGGTGGTCCTAGGTTCGCATCGGCCGCGTGATACCGCAATGATCGTTTGATTCATGGAGCTGTCCCGGAGAGAACGCACTTCCAAATTATATGGGACGAGTTCTCGAGGCATTTCTTGCACATTTCTTGCCTCCACAGATGGCGAGGGCTCGCCGACAAATTTTTGGTGTTCTTGCGAACGGACGACGGTTCGGGAGTACAATGTGGAGTTCGACTCATCGCCCGCAGACGCCCGCGTTAGTAGCTAGTATGGAGGATCGAGTGCACCGATATGTTACAGGCTCGATGATTACCTAGCAGAGTTGTTGGTGTAGCTCTCACCGGCATGGATATTGCCAAGACGCAGCTTATGCACTTGGATGTGAGGAGCGAAGAGATCGTCGGAATGACCGAGATCGGCGAAGAGGCGAGCAATGAGGTCCTTTGGTGACTTTCGAGGCGGACCGCCTCAGCAGACTAGTTATGTACCTCCGCGATGCAGTGGTCCTCCACACGCCGGGACCCGGGATATTGAAGCGGTCGTGGCTCCTGTGTTTCATATTTTCGGGAGTAGAAGTGCTCGCGGATGAGGCCACCGTATCTCGGTGTGGCCGTTGTGGTAAAGCCCATAGAGGAATGTCGTGCGGTTTGGGAGATTGCTATACTTGCGGCCGATGGCCATTTGACGGCAGATCGTCCGGCCGGTAGCTGGTGGGATAGCACAAAGCATCGGATCGATTGCGGGTTCCTCACCTTCCATAGCTAGGCAGGATATTCATACACCGGCAGGCCACGGTAGAGCTCGCGATGGAAGTTCCCAGTTTTAGCGGTCCTTTGAACCGCCTATTTTCAGGTATATCCTTAACCCTCTAGAGTTTTGTATGTATTGATGTTATGATGATGTGTTAAGTGTTATGTTCGGATAGCTTTGTGCTAAAATGTGATTTAGAAGCCTGGTTAGTGATAAGGGTAAGCCTGGGGGTGAGAAAATAATGAACCTTAGAATATTACAGTTGAGACCTTAAATGTAAGGCCGTCTTGAGTACAAGATTTTGCGGGTGATCTTTGTCAGAAGGTATAAGTATACGTGGGGTAATTGTGGGAAAATTCCTTGGGTGGTGTAAAGTGGAAGTGGTAGCTTTCATGACCTGTATAGGTAAGATTGTTCCGGATCGGGGAACAAGAACTTGATGCGTTAAGTGGGTCGGGTCAGCCATGGCGGGTCAACCCGTAGCCGGTTTGGGGTTGGGTCGATTCGAGGTGGTCCCGCGGTGGTAGGGTCACGAGGGTGCTAGGCCCAAGTTTAGATGACCATCGATGAGTTCGTGGATATGTTCGACTGCGAGATCGTGAAGGCCGGGAATGGCCTTAAGGAAGATTGAGGTTAGTAAGATGACCAAGTTTGGAGGTGGTGACTCCAAAGTTTTGGAAACCGAAGCGATGACTGAAGTGTGGTACGTATACTAGAAGAGTTCAAGTGTTCGAGAAGGGCACGACGAGTAAGGAAGGAAGAGAACGTGTGTTATTTCGTGGCCGGGTGTGGCGTTGGCAACTTGTTAGAAGAACTTTATCGTTATCCGTCTTGAGAAGGAACATTCGACGAATGTTTCTACGAGGGGAGAATGTTATACCGATTTCCAGTATGTACGAGGGCGCACGATAAAAATTTAAGCCTTAAGGTTGGCAAGGTTCGAAATTTGTACACAAGTACAAAAGAATCGTTTTTCGACTAAACGCTTTACTAAACTGCGGAGGGAAAATTCCGGCTATGACATTTATATTTTTTGCGGATTTTTCCGAGAGATGAAATATTTTGGACCAACGGGAGGGTGACACTTGTCACCCTCAATGGACGGCAAAGAGGGCTTTCTTTGGCACGTTTTTTTGTGCTTTTTCTTGGTCAAGGGTTAGGTAGGATATTTTGTGTAGTAGATGGATAAGGACACATGGGTAAATCCTAGCCCTACACTTGCACCACACTTGTCTTCATCTTGGCCATTGGTTGGCCATTGCTTGACCTATAAATACCCCCTTAGTTGATGAACTTCTTCATCCAAAATCATTCTCCAAGTCTCAAAATCCCTCCCTTAAGTGTAGCATTCGGCCAAGTCCTCCCCCTCCTTTGTGAGCCTTGGCCGAGGTACTCCCTCTAGTGGTGTGGCCGAAAGTACCCCCTTGCCTTGTAGTTTTCGTATAATACACACCCCCCCTCTTGGTAGAAATACTCTCCAAGTATTGTTATAATACTAAAATACCTTGGCCCAAATACCTTATAGTATTCCAAGGTTACACCTATACTAAAAGCCCGGAAAATACTACTATACTTTCCTTTAGCCACTAAACGAAACCCTATGGAAAAATCTCCATAATTGGTTGGAGTACTAAGTAGAAGTTGTGTAGAACTTCTAAGGGTTTCTTGGAGCGAATTGGAGCGCACGAAGTAGGAGCTAAACTGTTACACCCCGTAAATTCAAGAAGATAAGATAAGAACATACCAAGGAATATCGGATTAGAAAGTTGAAAGACAAGTTGCCAAACATGTGTTGGACGAATTTTGAGTCTACCTTGGAGTGTTGTACCCCAGTTGTTAATAATTTCGAGGTGTTTAATAAGACTAGTGTGTAGTCCGTTAAATCTAGTTCCCAACGCAACAAACCGTTCGTCGATAGGACATCGGAGTCAAAAGTTATGGAAGTTTCAAGTTTGGTGCGTAGAAAGGCAAGCAGCAGTTTTCGGTTCAGTGCAGTACGCGCCGGACGCGTGGGCGCGCGCCGGTTGTACTGGGAGTCCACGGGGGTTGCAAAGCCGCGGCGCCGGAATGCAGGGCCGCGGCGCCGGAATGCTGGAAATTCTCGCAGTGGGCCGCGCGGCGCGCGGATTTTTGACGCGGTAAGGGGCGAAAAACATGGGATATTTTGATAAAAGGCCTATGGGAGGGTGACAAGTGTCCCTCCCATCTTTTTGACCATAGGAGGGTCTTATTTTAGGGCCAAGTCTTCAAGACTTGACCATTTGCAAGGGTTTCCTAAGAAAAATCCCTCTCCTCTCTCTCAAATTGATGAACCCCGGTGAGATTTTTGGAAGGGTTTCAAGAAGGAAAAGTGTTGGCAAGCTTGTAGAGGGTTCGTGTGGAAAATTTTGAAGTGAAGAAGATTTCGGAAAGAGGGCTTCTTGAGGTAAAATCTTCTCCTTCTTGTGTAAATGAAGTTTTCAAGTTTTAGTAGTCAAGAAATGAGCCTGAGGCTGTTATATTAAAGTTTGAAAAGATTTGGATCTTGTTGTCTTGTTGAAACCGAAAGGGGGGCATGTTAGCCACTCATGCTGTAATCAATTCATTGTTAGCTAAAAATCGTTGCATGTTATAAATAGGAGGGTATATAATTGGTTATGACTTATATAACATGTTGGAATAACGAGATTGGATTAGAAAGGAAATTGATAGGAAAGTGATATGGTAGCCGAATGGGGCTTGGAATTATTGGGTTGTTTTGTATTATTGTGGGGCGGAATTTTACACGTATTGTAAGGCGTGTAATCCCCTTTGTTGGTTGTTGTTTGGAGCCTTAAATGTGGCTTGTTGGTTATTGTATTCGGCCTTGAAAAAGGTGGCAAAGTGAGTAGAAACAAAGGAAGTGCTGCCCGATTTTTCCGTAGAATTAGAGACCGTATACTTAGTATTATTCTACGTTAGAGGCTAGAAGTTGATAGTCTTGTTGTGACCATTCTAGGTTGACACTTCTACGTACGGCGTATTCGGCTTAGCTTGTGGATTTTAGTAAAAGGTATGTGAACTATCTCCTCTTCTAGCATGATTCCTTAAGATTAAGAAAGTATGTTCTACTCCTTAAATGATCCATTCCTTGTTTGTATTTGGATTGCCTAGAATTGAATTTGTTCTATGTACTTCCTTGATTGTACTTTGATGTTTAAATTGTAAGTTGTAAAATCCATTTTCTTAGTGAAGTTTGGATTCTAAAAAGTGAAAGTGTTTTACTTAAAGTACATAGAGTCTTGAAAAGGAAGTGGTTTCCAAATCTTTTGGGCTAGTGCCTTAGTCCCAAAATCCTAAAGGTCATTATAATGACTTTAGGGGAGTCAAAGGAGTGATTTACTTAATTGTTTTAAAAGAGGAGAAATGACATGATTTAAGAGAAGTAACTTGTTTTAAAGGAGAGAGTTACTTGAGGTTTAAAAGTAGAAGGAACTTGTTTTCTATATATTAAGAGACTTAAAGTGTTTTGAAAGTTAAGAACTTGATTTGTAAGTATGTGATACTTGGTTTTAATAGTATAAGTCTCTTGGTTATAAAAGGAATGGATATGTCTAAAACCATAAAGGGTTATAACGGCTTTATGGGAAGTTGGTTATAACGGCTTTATGGAAGGTTTAGAAAGTTGTCTATTTTGATTAAAGGGCATAAGTTGCCTAGATTGTGAAAATTTGAAGTTACTTGATTTCAAGCCTTGAAATGAGTTTTCTAAACGTGTAGTAACTTACTTTGAAAAATAGACATGCCTTGATACTACGGGTGTTAGTATCTTGGGATTTTACATAAAAAGGAGTCATTTGAAAAGAATGTACGTACGTAGTACTTTGGCTTGATAAATTGAGGATTTGTCTAAGTGTGCCTTGATTAGTACTTTGGCTTGATAAATTGAGGATTTGTCTAAGTGTGCCTTGATAAGTACTTTGGCTTGTTAAATGAGAATTATTCTATTGGTGCCTCGATAAGTACTTTGGCTTGATTAATTGAGAATTAGTCTAAGTGGGCCCTGATAAGTACTTTGGCTTGATTAATTGAGAATTATTCTAAGTGTGCCTTGGTAAGGACTTTGGCTTGTTAATTGAGGATTTGCCTATGTGTGCTGGAAATAGCCGGTTGTGTGCTATTGATATATCAGTCCGGTCATTCCCGGGTTGTGGCATTGCATATTTCCGTGGATTTGCTACCCACGACGCGAGAATACCTCACGCGAGTCCGTAGGGCTTATGCGCGGTGAAATAGTCCCACGCGGGCGGGTCCACCTTACGCGAGGAATACCTCATGCGAGTCCGTAAGGGTTTATGCGGGTGAAATAGTCCCATGCGAGGAATACCTCACGCGGGTCCACGTGACCTATGCGGGTGAAATAGTCCCAGGAAAAGGATTGCGAAATGCTACTGCGGGTGGGTGGTCCTGCTTTGATCGTGAGCTTCCTATTTTATATTGTAAGGATACTACTGTTTACTCTCTTTGTTAGTAAGGCACAGTGTGTTGTAATTTGATTATCATATATGTCCCCCGATTTGTTTGTGTTACCGTATGGTCATGCTTTTACGATGTGGGATTCCGGGGCATGAGACCACGAGGTATTTAGGACACAGGTGGGGCTTGGTGTTCATGTATCCTTATTGGTGTTATTATATATCATGGACTGCCGGCAGTGAGGAAGGATTCCACGGGCATGAGTGATATTATGGGCGTGAGACCCATGGTTATATTTGAGTAATGACTTTGAGGGCTTGCGTCCCTGACTTGATATGATCGCATGTGTTATGATCGTAGGTTGGCTATCATACATGTCTCTGCTTTTGTTAGATCGTTATGATTTTATTACGATTTCATCGCTCACATACTTGGTACATTCTTCGCATCGACCTCCTTCGTGGCCGCTCACGCCGCAGTTTAGGTACGCAGTTGATCGGCAGTGTAGGATCCTCGCCGTGATTTTGGATAGCTCCTCTGCTCGTGAGTTTATCTTTTGGTATATATCCTTCAAGCATGTGCTTTGTACGCTTTTGGTACGGCGGGCCTTGTCCCGTCATAGTTCAGTATAACTCTTAGAGGTCTGTATTCATATGTGGGATTGGACTCATGTACGGTGTAGTGTCTTTTGTCTATGTATATATGGCAGCCTTGTCGGCTTTGCCCTTGCACGTACGTTGTTTTTAAAAATAAAAAAAAATGAGGTGTTATTTAATTTCCGCAGTTTACTTGCGTTGTTAAGGTAGAAGGGTGCCCAGGTAGGGCACCAGTCACGGGCCCGGGGTTCGGGGTGTGACATAAACCTTGCTCAGGATCGACTTTAAACTTGGATAATTTTGGGGCTTATCGAGGTAAATACTACTGTCCTTCTATTGTAATTGGGAATTACATACTATAGTAGTATAAAAATGAATATAAGATTCATAGAAGAGAATTGAACTGTAATAGAGGGATATTACAGAAAAGACTGGAATAGATCACATCAGAAGAACTTAAGTAGAAGTTTAAAACTGTACTTACATAGGACCGTATTTACAGTAGACTTAACCTTTATTGGTTGAATGTTCTGCAAGTAGCATGTACTACTTGGAAGGTGGACAAGGCTAGCCGGGTTATAGCCGTGGAGCGTTTTGCTAATAGTCGATAATCGTCGCGAGGTATGTGATTCTTCCTATACTCTTGAGCATGATATTTTAAAGGAACATATATAGTACGGTAGACGTACGTGTGTTAACGGAACGTAATTGTACGACAATGTCTTTTGACTTAAGCCTGAATAATATATATATATAGTATGGTAGACGTACGTGTGTTAACTGAACGTAATTGTACGGCAATGTCTTTTGACTTAAGCCTGAATAATAAGAATCTGGAAGTATTTTACAAGAATATATATATATAGTACGGTAGACGTACGGGTGTTAACTGAATATAGTTTTACGGCAATGTCTTTTGACTTAAGCCTGAATAATAAGAATCTTGAAATATTTCAAAAGAATTAAGAAACCTTTTTGAAAGAAGAATAATACTTGGTTTTGAAAACATAAGAGTTATACTAGCTTTATGGGAAGTTAGGTATAACGTCTTAAGAGAGATAAAAAGAATGGTTTATTTTAGAAGTTAAGAGACTTGATCTTTAAAAGATAAGAGGCTTGACTTAAATGAATTAATATGAATGTTTGTGTGAAACCTCATTCGTGAGTAATGAGTACTTGGTTGTCAAAAGGAATAATGTTTTACTGATCTCAGAAATCAGAATAAGTATCGAACAAACCACAGCAGCGCTAATAAAGGGAAATGTATTGACTAATAAAGTATTATTAAAACCAGTAGAAACCTCCATCTGTATAGAAGCTAAGATGAGACAAAATGATATTACATTTTCTAGATCATGGCTGCTTTAATAAGATGGTTATAAACAAGAATAAACTGCTCACACATATGGCATATGTTACTCAATTGTTTTAAAAGAGATTAAGACATTGAACTATGAAACTTTTCTAAAATAAAGAGACTTGAGTAATTAAAATTAGGCAAACTGGAACTTTAGGAAAGGAATGTTGTTACTTGATTTTAGAAAAAAAGGAAGTGTTCTGGTTTACTTAAAAATGTGAGTCACCCAAATTTTATACTACGGGTATCGGGTGACTTTTATAAAAGGAATGGATCTCTTTAAATACATCATCTAAGATAACGGACAACCAAGTACATCCCCTTGAACTAATGGTTATTCAAATACATCTTCTTGGAATAATGAATGGTCCAATACATCAAATGTATATGGTTTTGACCTCTAGTTTCCATCTACCTATATAAAAGGGTTTAGGGGTCTCTTATCAACAGACTGAAAATCATCTCTCATTCTTCATCTCTTAGCAACCTTCTTTGTGAAAACTCCAAACTCTCAATCACTAGTGCAAGTGTTTGAGAGTGTTGTGAAACCTTGGGGAGCGATCAGGCTAAACGATTTGCATCACAGTCGGCCAGAAATTACTTTTTAAGGCAATGGCTTACCACGACACATCATTGATTCGATAAGTTATTTTTTTTATTTTCACTTGTTATTGATCAATATTGTTCTAGTTTTTTCCTACAATTGAAAGTGATTTCTATGCAATATTGATCAGTAGATTTGAATAGAACTCTTCTATTTCAGGGTAAGGAAAAAATAGTGCGTTAGGAAAACAGAGATTTTGGAGGAGAAATTTTCTAGATTTCTATACAAATTAGTTTTAATGTATTAAATCGCTCCATCCTTTCAGATAAAAGGCAGAGGAAAGTTCTTTTCTTAGTTTTAATTTTTAAACATCAAAGTAAATGTATAAATTGGGATCTTCTACTTTAAAGCAAATTTGTGATTGAAGATGCAGATCCAAGCCATGCGTTGGGCTTCTCAAGCACTGGCCGTGTGTGATGTATTGGACTGCTAATCCATTGATGCTCACATAAATAACTGTATTATTGGAGACATGCTAATTATAATAAAAACGGAGATAATGGGAAGCCAGGCTAGCAATGAAAATCAAGATAACAATACTCTTCTTTGGGAATGGAATTTTCATATTTCATAGGAAGGCACCAAAGTGCAAGAAAAGAGAGGAAAATATTGAGTTCTCAACTCCACTCTTATTTATTTATGAATCTACCCTTGTGTTTATCATGAAATGCTCGTCATATAAGTGTTAGGGTAGATGATTAATTTTTATGATGATATTAAAATGCATACTAAGTGTTGGACTAACATATATGATATGCTTGTGATGATTTGCGATCTCATATATATGTTTAACGTAAATTTATTGAGGTAAGATCATGTGAAGTTTTATGTCAAGTTGTGGAATTATTGTAATGTCACACACAATGTCGTCACAAACAATCAGGAAACATTACTTTTAAGAGTTAGAGAGATGTTTCTCTCACTAGGTGAAAATGCTCTCAACATTTTTTCCTAGTTGCTCTTCTATGTCTTCCTTCTTCTATGATTTTCATCAACTGATATACTACACGGATTGTTCTTTGATCTAATCCATCCTACGTTGAAGTTTGTGTGCTCATTTCACGCGCACTCTAATTGATTTGTTATAGAGTAAGGTATCTTCCTTATAGCCATGAGAAAGAATACAAAGATTTCAGCCAAAAGAATGAAAGAGATTATTTTGATTGTTCAAGATTATAAGTTACAAGATATGAATTTGAAGTTTGCATTTCCGAGGGGGGCAGCTTCCGGCGTTGGCCAGTTTGTAGCCTCTCTGAATATTGCGGAATTTTCAGGACAGGCGGGTGTTGCTGGGTTATTAGCAGGCCAGGAGGGTGTTCTTGGTGTGCAAGAGGGTCATGATGGTGGTCTTGGGTTGAGGAAGCAGCACTTGGTTTCTCCCAACCTTCCGGTGGCAACCTCGGCTAGTGTTCCGGTTGAAAAGCTTCACAATGGAGGGTTTACGGGTCTTGACGGATTTCCCTGGTCTATTGCGGGAAAGGTGGGTGGTCACGGGTTGCAGGAGGGTCGTGATGGTGATAAAGGGTTGTGGTTGAAACCCTTGGTTCACCGTCCAATTGTCTTTGAGTCCAAGGGAGCTTTTCCGGCAGGTTCCTTAGAAGTCGGAAAGGCTGCTGCGATTCCGGTAGGCACTCCTGCCTCAGAGGAGTTTGCGGATCTTGTTGGTGATCCCGGGTCAAAAGCGGGTATGGAGGGTGGACCCGGGGTGCAGGGGGGTAGTGTTGCTGTTCAGGGTTTGAGGCTTGAATCCTTGGGCCTCCGATCCTTGGTTTCTGAGTGCAAAGAGTTTTTCCGCGCCACTTTGGATGCCAAGGGTCAACGGACTCGAGGTTAGTCACGGGTTGAAGGCGGGTCAGGTGGGTGGACATGGGTCTTGGGGAAAGTCCATGGGCCACCAGACTTTAGTGGTTGACTCCGAGAACTTTTCATTTCCAATTGGCCTTGGAAATGCTAAGGTTGTGGAAGCCGAGGGGTTTTTTAGCCAAAAGAGGTCTAGTAATTTGATACATTCTTTTGTTGCGGATGTCAATGGCACACCTCACTCATTTTGTGCTACGAATTTAATTGCTGAGAGTACCAAGGATACATCTCATTCAATGGGACATCGAAACTTGAAAAGGTTGAGAACCGAAGAGTCATCTCTCCTAGTGTATTCAAAGGTTACGGAAACCAAAGCGGCAGCTCGTCAAAAGAGGTTTAGAAACTTGATGGCTACGGATTCGGCGGCTCCTCTTCATACGACGCTTGACCTTTGGTTGGTGCGGATCTTGTTAGAGATCCGGTCAAAGGTGGGTTTGGTGGGGGGTCCCGGGTTTCAAGAGGGTCGTGATAGTGGTCATGGGTTGTGGATGGAATCCATGGGTCACGGTATGGAAGGTAATCTTATGAAGGATAAAGGTGTGGCTTTTTGTTGTTTTCCGACTGGCAGCATGGAGGTCGAAGTTGATTCGGTCTTGTGGATGATCCAGTGGTCGATGGCGGGTCGGGCGGTCATGGGTCGTGGTTCATGTCCACGAAACATCGTCTAAGGTTGGTGAAGCCGTTGGGACTTCTTTCCCAAGGATATTGAGAAGGCAAATGTTGCGGTTTCAAGCCTCACCCTTCTCGAGGGGTTGTCGGGTCGCATGGGTGGGTTTGGGTCTATGGAGGATCAAGAGGATGGTTACGGTCCGGAGGGTCATAGGGTAGTCTTGGGTCCGATTGGTCACGTTGATGGTCGTGGGTCTTGGCTGCAGCCTAAGGGTCTTTGGTTAAAGTTTGTAGAAACCGATGTTGGTTCATTTCCCATGGTTCTTGGTAGTTTGAATCGTGTGGAAGTCGAACAGCCTACCCTTCTAACGAGACTTGGTTTTTCGGGGCATTTATTTGCTAAGAGAACCAAGGAAACATCTCATTCAATGAGACATCGTAAATTTATGAGGGTGAGAGCCGAAGTGTCACCCATTCTAATGAATTCAAGGGTTGCGGAAACCAAAGGGGCAACTCGTCAAAAGAGGCTTGGAAGATTGATGGCTACGGGATTCGAAGGGTCTACTCTTCAATCAAGTCTTGGAATATTAACTTATGAGGAAATCGAAGGATCACTCTTATCAAAAACGCCTAAGTTCTCACATTTGGTCTCGCCCAATGGAGCATTCAATGCCAAACGACTTAAGCCATTTATGGCAACCTTTGATTTCCCCAACAAATGCACCTAATGCACGTACTAAGCCTGCAAGGAGTTTTAATTCTACATAGGATACTTACATGTCCTTGTCTAGAATCAATAGGACTTAAAACTATTATGCTCTTATCCCCTCTTGTAATGGCACCTTTGAGTGACCACTACTCCCCATTTCTTGTTACAGAAACATTGAGGATTGAGAACCCTCAATGACTGATTGTAGCCATCTTTATTTTCGTTATTAGTAATAATATTTGCATTTACCTAAAAAAAAAAAAAGTTGTGGAATTATTTAATTGAAAGTTGATATAATTTTTTTGACCGTCTGAATAAATAATATTTAAATTTAAATATTATCTTAACATTAGTGAACCATTATGATAATTTTAATGTCTCCCGTGAATTTAAAATGTGAATTTGTCTAGACTTTAAGAGATCATCAATAACGAAAACTACGCTCAATTTTGCTTATATTATTGAGTATATTGATTTGTGGCATGACATGCTATGTCATGTTAATATTTATTCTACTAAAAGACTTAAAAAATAAAATTAATCCATGTGATAAAAAATCAATGAAAATATTTTAACTGTCCCGTGTGTAGAAGTAAAACATGTTAATAAACCATTTAAACATATCAATAGTAGAAAGACAAAATTTCTTGAACTAATACATTCAGACTTAACTGATTTTAATAACATTGTTAGTAAAGGTGGAAAGAAGTATTCCATTACTTTTATTGATGACTTTTTCTAGATATACATAAATGTATATCTTCTTAAGTTTAAAGATGAAACAAATAGCATGTTTTTTTTTTTGAAATTTAAAAAATAAATAGAAAATCAATTAGACAGGAAAATCAAGAGACTTAGTTATGATAGAGGCGGTAAATATAGTTAGAGAGAAGTTTCTCTCACTAAGTGAAAACGCTCTCAACGTTTTCCTTGGTTGCTCCCTTCGGTTCTTCCCTCTCCTTCTAAACACATAATTGATTCTTCAATAATTGAAGCTTAGAGTTCATGACATGAGAAAGACAAAGCGTTTTACTCACTCTAGCAACGATTCCGGTGGTTCCGGAGGCTCTTCGAAGTCTAGATCCAAGAAAAAGAAAAAGAATGGTGGAAGTCCAACCATTGTTAAAGAAAACTTAATTCCGGCAATCTCAGATCCCACGGTGTTAGTACATGTCACGCCTGATAGGTGTATCCCACTAGAACATGTGGTTGATGATATTACGCTACAAAAGATACATAATTGGGGAAAAAGTATAGATGTTAATAGCTCGGACAGAAGTATGTTTGAAGGTGAAGAGACTACGAATGAAACTCCTAACACTGTCCACAAGCTTAATGAAAATGCTCCCTCCAAAGCTTCCAGCAATACTTTTGAAGTTCGGACAACTATAGACACTCCATTCTCTCCTAGAAATGGCGATACTAACGCGGGTCAATTGGTGAACACCGGGACTACAACGGAAGATAATGGCAATCACGGGAGCAAAACAATCTCATCACTTAGAGGTAAATTGCTCAGGCAAGCCGAAAAAGTTAGAAATTCTAGGACTGGAACTACAATCGACAAAACAATACATGAAGACATTCTCGGGTCAAAACCGGGTCAGGCGGCGGGTCAAATGGACAAGGCGGGTCAAGAGGGAGTCCATGGGTCTATGATTGTTACTGGTACTCGTGGTACAATGCAAGTTGAGGAAACCGAAGGGTCATCTACTCCCAAGGAGCCTTGTAGCTCTCCTATCTTAATTAGCGCGGGAGCCAAAGAGCCTATTACCTTAAATGGGCAGCTTTCATCCGCGGGAACCAAAGAGTCACATCACTCTAAAAGTCAGCATTCTTTGAATTCATTTAGAGCCACTAATCAATCCTTCCCCACTCTAACCAGCCTACTAAACGGACTTCAACAAAAGAATTCCAATAGCTCTTTTTCATTTACTTCTTCCTTGGACATTGGAAACACTAATAACTTTCCACCTCTCTCTTCCTCTACTTCTTCAATACTTCCCAGAACTCATGATGGCACACCCCCACCCCCCTCCAAATCATCACTCCCACCCGAAATGGCCGATATTTTCCCAACTCTTCCAAATGGCACACGCATACTATCTCCAGATGCGGGTCCAAGCTCTACCCCCTCTAACCCTATCCCTCAGTCTACACTACCAGGAAGGACAGCAGGAAACATGCCCACTGACAAATCTAGAATTCATCATGCGCATCCACCCGGTGAGGCATCAAATGGAGATTTACCCCCTTTTCAACGCAATGGTTCCAAACCGCAAAAAAAGACCTATACGGGAGTCTTTGCGGGTTCCAGACTTGAAGCAAAAGGAATGAAACTTCAATTCATTGAACAACAAGGAGAATATGTAGAACTAGAAGCTACGGATGAAGTCCCCTTCATTGAAACCTGGGGATATTGCCTTATAGGCTGCTTCACGGGTCCTTTCCCGGGAAGAGAGACATTGAATTCTATTATTAAGGGGTGGGGAGTGAAGTGTCGTATCATCCCATACGACAAAGGATGGACAATCTTCAAATTCATGACGGAAGAGGAACGCACGAATGTGCTCCATGGAGGACCATATATGGTCTTTGGCAAAACTATGATGTTAAAACCCATTGATAAAGGAGTATTATTAACGGATGAATTATTCATGGATATCCCGATATGGGTCACTTTCCACGACATCCCCCTCTCGGTTTGGAGTGCAACAGGCCTTAGTAAGATTGCTTCGCGTGTGGGGAAACCTCTATACACGGATCAATTTACTAAGGAGAAGTCTAAGATGAACTATGCAAGAGTCTTGGTGGAAGTTGATGTTAGTAAAGAGCCGGTCACAGAGTTTGGTGTTAAACTTCCCGACAATCGAAGATACATCCAAAAGGTGAAATGTGAGAACTACCCAGATTTTTGCTATCATTGCGCCTCTTTTGGCCACAACCATTTGATGTGTAGGAAGCTGATGCAAGACACCAACTCTCAAGAAGCACGGAAAACCGACAACCCATTGGTACCACCTAGCAATGAAGGTGTTTCTACTAGCTCGGGTACTGCTACGGTTGCGGGTCAAACCGGTCCTTCTAGCACTGATCCACCACCCCCTAAACATCCCGTGGGTAGTGATAACTTGATGGACATTGTGAATAGTGAGCAATCACTGCCGCATATTCCCGGAAGTGTGGGAGAAGCTCTGAACTTTGGAATCCCTCCGGTTACGGGTCATCCTGACTCTTCGTGCTTACGGGTATCACTAGAGGGGTCCTCAAACCATCACCCCCTATACTGGTCTTGCGCATCATGAGAGGTTGAGAAATGAGACAAGGCATGCTGAAAAGAACACACCTGTCACACCCCGAACCTCGGGCCCGTGACTGGTGCCCTACCTGGGCACCCTTCTACCTAACAGACGCAAGTAAACTGCGGAATTTAAATAACACCTCATTTTTTTTAAACCAACGTACGTGCAAGGGCAAAGCCGACAAGACTGCCATATAATATACATAAACAAAAGACACTACACCGTACATGAGTCCAATCCCACATATGAATACAGACCTCTAAGAGTTATACTGAACTATGACGGGACAAGGCCCCGCATACCATAATCGCACAAAAGCATGTATCGAAAGAACTTATACCAAAAGATAAACTCAGAATGTAAGGAGCTATCCAAAACTCGAAAGGTGGTCCTACACTGCAGATCACCAAACAACAGACCTAAACTGCGCAGATGAACGCAGCCCCGGGCGAGGTCAAGACGAAGAATGTACCAAGTATGTGAAATCAAAATATCAGAATGAAATCATAACAGTCTATACAAAACAGGAGACATGTATGATAGCCAACCTACAGTACACAATACACAAGCAGTCATATCAAGTCAGGGACGCATGCCCTCAAAGTCATTACTAAAATATAACCATGGGTCTCACGCCCACAATATCAATCATGCCCGTGGAATCCTTCCTCACTGCCGGCAGTCCATGATATAATATAACACCAATAGGCATACATGAACACCAAGTCCCACCTGTGTCCTAAAATCAGACGGGCAAGTAGGAAAACGAACCACCAGATCCAACCTGTATCATAAAACTGACGGGGGCAAGTACGAAAGCCAACTACCAGATCCAGCCTGCGTCAACAACTGACGGGGGCAAGTACGAAAGCTAACTACCAGATCCAACCTGTCGTCACGAGATATGACCGGGGCAAGTGCGCAAGCTATCTACCGGAGCCTATCGTACCAAACTGTGCAATAGCACTGACGGGGGCAAGTACGAAAGCCAACTACCAGAGCCATCCTGCGTCAGCCACCGACGGGGGCAAGTACGAAAGCTAACTACCAGATCCATCCTACGTCACTAAATCTCATGGAGGGCTAATCCATGGAATAACAATATCCCACGTGGTCGCATGCCCCGGAATCCCACATCGTATAAGCATGACCATGGGGTAATACAAACAACCGGATTCTAACCCGCCTCGGTCACATGCCCTAATCCCACATCGTATAAGCATGTCCATGAGTAACACAAATAATGGAAGCATACCCGTGGAATCCCACATCACCGCTTGCACGCCCAAGTAAACTTACAACAAGACCTTCTCCAACCGAGAGTCGCGAACGTAATAAAACATAATACTTGCACTCAAAGGCTATCACCAAAGACACATAGGCAAGTTCATAAAATCTATAGACTTTCATTTTATAAACTCAAGGCACTTATAGAATAATTCTCAATTAAACAAGCCAAAGTACTTATCAAGGCACACATAGAATAATTCTCAATTAAACAAGCCAAAGTACTTATCAAAGCACACATAGAATAATTCTCAATTAAACAAGTCAAAGTACTTATCAAGGCACACATAGAATAATTCTCAATTAAACAAGCCAAAGTACTACGTACGTACATTCTTTTCAAAAGACTCCTTTTTATGTAAAACCCCAAGATACTAACACCCGTAGTATCAAGGCATGTCTATTTTTCAAAGTAAGTTACTACACTTGTAGAAAACTTATTTCAAAGCTTGAAATCAAGTAACTTCAAATTTTCACAATCTAGGCATCTTATGCCCATTAATCAAAATAGACAACTTTCTTAACCTTCCATAAAGCCGTTATAACCAACTTCCCATAAATCCGTTATAACCCTTTATGGTTTTAGACATATCCATTCCTTTAATAACCAAGAGACTTATACTTTAAAACCAAGTATCACTAACTTTCAAATCAAGTTACATCTCTTTAAATCATGTCATTTCTCCTCTTTTAAATCAATTAAGTAAATCACTCCTTTGACTCCCCTAAAGTCATTATAATGACCTTTAGGTTTTGGAACTAAGGCACTAGCCAAAAGATTTGGAAACCACTTCCTTTTCAAGACTCTATGTACTTTAAGTAAAATACCTTCACTTTTGAGAATCCAAACTTCACTAAGGAAATGGATTATAACAACTTACAATTAGAACATCAAAGTACAATCAAGGAAGTATATAGAACAAATTCTATATTAGGCAATCCAAGTACAACCAAGGAATGGATCATTTAAGGAGTAAGACATACTTTCTTTATCTTAATGAATCATGCTAGAAGAGGAGATAGCTCACATACCTTTTCGGCTAAATCCACAAGCTAAGACGAATACGCCGCACGTAGAAGTGTCAACCTATAATGGTCACAACATGACTATCAACTTCTAGTCTCTAACGTAGAATAATACTAAGTATACGGTCTCTTATTCTACGGAAAATCGGGCAGCACTTCCTTTGTTTCTACATACTTTGCCACCTTTTTTAAAGCCGAATACAATAACCAAACATGCCACATTTAAGGCTCAACATACCAACCAATCAAAGGGGATTACACGCCTTACAATACGTGTAAAATTCCGCCCCACAATTCATACGAAGTAGTTCCATATTTAAAGCCATTCTCGGCCAACTTATACAACCACACTAAGTCTTTTCCAATTCTTTTCCAAATCCAAGTTCTAAGGTCAAACATGTTATATAGCCATAAACAACTTCAATAACTACAATTTCCTTCTTTATACAACATGCGACGACTTAAACTAATAATCAACTTGAATTGTAATCTTAAGGTTAAACATGCTAGTTTTCGGATTAGGGTTCCAATAGCCAATATACTTATCAAACTTCATAATATATACCTCATGCTTGCTAATATCCATAGCTACAACAATAAGTAAACTTTAATTGCTAAGACGACAAGATTTATACCTTTATAAGCCCTTAAAATTTCCAAGATTCAAAGTCGCGCCTTAGCAATTCTTAGCTCCTTTCCTTTACGCTCCAATCCGCTATTTGAAGCCTTTAGAAGTTCACAACCAACTTCTCTTCCATTTTCAATCCAAAACTAGGAAAACTACTTAGGTTTTCGCCTTGCGACTAACGTGAAAACGTCGTTTTTTTGCAATCTTTCTATTGAGATATCCTTACAATATACTTAGGGACCTTGGGTTAAAATCTTGTGAATAATGGATCAAAACTACAAAAATTTTGTGTGGACTTGACCTTGAACCCGAGAGCACAATTGAAGAACAAAGTGTTGTGAAATTTTTCTAAGTGTGGAAGACCTTGTCTTGCACTAGTAGTATGCTTATATAACACATTGGATGGCTTAGATTAATACACTTGTGGGCTAGGATGAAGGACAATTAATGTTAAGCCAAGTGGACAAGTTTACTTGGTCAACAATCTCAAGCTTTGAAGACTTATCTTCCTTGATGGTCAATGACCATTTTACCCTTACCAAAATCGTCCAAGACCATATGTGGGGGGTGCCACGTGTCGCCCTCCCATTCGTCCATAAAATTTTGTAACCCTCGTGGGCCCCGCAAAACGTAAAATTCCTCGGTTGGGCCCCATGTGACCAAATTCGTAAAAATAAATTTTCATAATGTTAATAAGTTCCATACTCTTCAAATAATGCATTTTGAGAATCCAATTCTCAACAACAAACATTTTTCCTTTCCGACGTTCGGAAGATTTTCCGTCGGAAAAACAATTCTTCCTTTCGCACTAATTTCCAAGTCTTGTGTTCCTTACGTACTTTCTCTTATACATGTCCTGGACTTACGGGGTGTAACATTCTTCCCCCCTTAGAAACATTCGTCCCCGAATGTTTTTAGTCGGTTGTCAAGCTATACAAACTCCGGCACAATCTCTATACTATGCCTATCAATCAATACTCCACAAGACCAACGATGCCACACATGGCCACCACCTAACATACGTAAACATATCAATGGACCTTCCGTCTGCGACCCCTTCTCACAAAACTCGAAGGTTATAGCCTTATCACAAACAAGATCTTTAGAGGTTACTTTATTCTCTTACTTGTCATACTTTCTCGTACTTCCAAACTTATTTGAGCATACGTACAAAATTTCAAATATTGTTTCTGTTCTCCAATCCATGGAGTTACTATCCAATCTTGGCCATTATGCTACTTGAATTTCCGCTAAGGCTCTTCTCGGTCCTTACGACCTGATTCCGGTGGAACGCATCCACAAACTCGTACAACAATTAACTAAACTTGGGCCTTGCACCCTCGTGACCCTATCACATAGAGGGACCATTACCAACTGACATCACCCGATTCCATACTATCGGTTGACCCGAAATGAGTCCATAACCCGACCCATCGTCACACTTAACTTCTCATTCTTATTCTGGAGTAAATCTTTCTCTTATCTCAAGGTACTTCTCACCCTATCCCCCTATTCACTAGAGGTTCGTCACCTATGCCAAAGTATTTCTACTGCACACTTTTCCCTATTGGTCTTACACTTATTATGGGGTAACTAAAACTTGTGAACTCTACACAACTATAGTCTCAGTTCACTCTATCATTCTTGTCAACATTCTTAACTTTTCACTTTACTAATCAAAGTATTCCTACCTCTGGGGGTACTATCACTTACAACTGCTAGCAACAAAGGGAAAACATATATGCTAGGGCGAAATGTGAATCTATCAATGCACGTATGATCCAAAAGAATCGAGATATACCTGTAACCCCATGCGATGTTGCTTCACGATCCCGCCTGATGTCACGTCATCTACGCGGTTCGAAGGACCGCCAGAACTATAAACACCACCCTGACCTCTACCATGACTGGCTGACATCTGAACACCCTGCCCTGGGCGACGCACAGCTGCGGAGGAAAGGGAATCAACCATCGGCCTCATAGGCTGAGCCACCTTACCGGTGCTCTTTCTAACAGGACATTCCCACTGCTTGTGGCCCGGACGGTCACAATAATAACAAACATGTTACACCCCGTAATTCAAGGACATGTTTAAGAGAATGTACGTAGGGAACTCAAGACTTGAAAAGGGTACGAAAGGAAGAATTGTTTTTCCGACGGAAAATCTTCCGAACGTCGGAAAGGAGAAATGTTCGTTGGTGAGAATTAGATTCTCAAAATGCATTAATTGAAGAGTATGGAACTTATTATCATTATGGAAATTTAATTTTACGGATTTGGTCACGTGGGGCCCCCCCGAGGAATGTTACGTTTTGTGGGGCCCACGAGGGTTACGAAATTTTATGGACGAATGGGAGGGCGACACGTGGCACCCCCACATTTGGTCTTGGACGAAATTGAAGCAAGGGTAAAATGGTCATTGACCATCAAGGAAGATAAGTCTTCAAAGCTTGAGTTTATTGACTAGTCAACTTGTCCACTTGGCCAATTAATTAATTACTCTCATCCTAGCCACTCAAGTGTTGAAATCTAAGCCATCCATTGTATTATATATACACAACTAGTGCAAGACTAGCTCTTTTAACACTTAGAAAAAATTACACATTCTTGTGCTTCACTTAGAGCTCTCGGCTTTGACAACATTCCCACACAAAAAAATTGTAGTTTTGATCCATTATTCACAAGACTTTAACCCAAGGTCCCTAAAGGTATTGTAAGGATATCTCAATAGAAAGATTTCGGAAAAACGGCGTTTTCACGTTAGTCGCAAGGCGAAAACCTAAGGCATTTTCATAGGTTTTGTTTGGAAATGGAAGAGAAGTTGGTTGTGAGCTTCTAAAGGCTTCAAATAGCGGATTGGAGCGTAAAGGAAAGGAGCTAAGAATTTCTAAGGAGCGACATTGAATCTTGGAAATTATAAGGGCTTGTAAAGGTAAAATTCTTGTCGTTTTAGTAATTAAGATTACTTATTGTTGTAGCTATGGATATTAGCAAGTATGAAATATATATTATGAAGTTGATAAGTGTTATGGATATTGGAACCCTAATCCGAAAAACTAGTATGTTTAGCCCCTAAGATTGTATTCAATTGGATTATTAGTTTAAGTCGTCACATGTTATATAAAGAAGGAATTATAATTGTTAAGTTGTTTATGACTATATAACATGTTAGGCCTAAGAAGTTGGATTGAAAAAGAATTGGAAAAGGACTTTGTGTTGTTGTATATGTTTAGCCAAGAATGGCTTTAAATTGGAACTAGTTTCGTATTAATTTGTGGGGCGGAATTTTACACGTCCTGTTAAGGCGTGTAATCCCCTTTGGTTAGATGAATTGTTGGGCCTTAAATGTGGCGTGTTTTGTTATTGAATTCGGCCTTGAAAAAGGTGGCAAAGTATGTAGAAACAAAGGAAGTGCTGTCCAATTTTCCGTAGAATTTAGTGACTTTGCACTTAGAATATTCTACATTCGAAGCTAAAGGTTAATGGACGTATTATGGCCATTATAGGTTGAAGTACTAAGTATAGCGTATTCTACTTGATGGATGAAATAGCTATCAAGGTTGAAGTACTTTGGAGCATTTTGCTATTTGTCGATAATCGTCGCGAGGTATGTGAACCTCTTCCTTCTTTTGACATGATTCTATGTATGGAATATACATGTAGTACTATTTCATGATTCCTTCTACTCTTAGAAGTTAAGAGGTATGTATGTTGATTTACTCTACGTAAAGGTTATGTCTAAGTTATCCTAAGTTCTTACCAAGTCTTATGGGGGATGTTGGTAAGAGTCGTTAGGAGGTATTTGGAGCCAAGTTGACTTGGCTAAGTTACGGCATAAATGAGAATAAGAATCGAACAAGCCACTGCAGCGTTAATAAAGGAAAATGTAATGACAATCAATTAAGTTAAAATGAGTAGAATTCTCCATCTGCATAGAAGCTAAGATAAGACAAAATTGTATTACATTTTCTAGATCATGGCTACTCGATTAAGATCGTTATAAATAAGTATAACTTATTCACAACGCACCAAAGTATATGTTACTTAATTTATAAGAATTTACGTATGAAGTTTTAAGACAATGAACCTCAAATTTTTAAAAGGTTAAGGGACTTTATTTTTCAAGTTATGAGACTTGATTCTTAAAGGAAGAAATGAATTGATTTAAAAGTATAGAATACTTGATTTGGAAAGTATTGATTACTTGCCATTCTAAAGTTAAGAAACTTGTTTTCTTAAAAGTTAAGAGACTTGAAGTATTTTGAAAGCTATGTGATTTGAATTGAAAGTATAAGTTTCTTGGTCATAAAATGAATGAATTTGTCTAAGACATAAAGAGTTATAACGGCTTTATGGGAAGTTGGTTATAACAACTTTATGGAAGATTAAAAGAATGGTTTTCTTCAGTAATGTAAGCAAAGAAATGATTTGAAATAAAGAAGGGCAAATTGTTTTAAAGGTACCAATTGCTTAAGGTTTTAAAGAAAGAAGTCACTTGATTTAGTTCTATAAATGTATTTCTAAAAGGTATCGTGACTTGTCTTGAAAAGTAGATATGACTTGATACTACGGTTATTAGTATCTTGGAAGTTTTATTTGAAAGAGAATCATTTTAAAGGAGTAGAGGCACGTAGTACGTTGGGTTAAATTCCCGGATTTTATAATGACATGTTAGTGCCTTAAGTAAACAAAATGAGAGTGTATATGAACAAGCTAATAAGAAGTTAGGGATTTCTTAACTTGCTTATGTTATGTATGGTAAGCGGTGGTGCTTATGTTATGTATGGTGTCGTGGTGCTTATGTTATGTATGATAAGTCGGTAGTGCTTATGTTATGTATGATAAGTTGGTAGGCTTATGTTATGTATGATGGTAGGTTGAGTTAGGGTAAGAGTATAAATGAGGGTAAACCCCAAGACGTTATACCACCTTCTCCAGTAAGAGTATAAATGAGGTAAACCCCAAGACGTTATACCACCTTCTCCAGGTAAGAGTATAAATGAGGGTAAACCCCAAGACGTTATACCACCTTCTCCGTGGTAAGAGTATAAATGGCGGGTAAACCCCAAGACGTTATACCACCTGCCCGTGGATTTGCTACCCATGATGCGAGGAATACCTCATGCGAGTCCTTATGGGCTTACGCGGGTGAAATAGTCCCACGCGGGCGGTACATCCTATGCGAGGAATACCTACGCGGTCCACAGGACCTACGCGGGTGAAATAGTCCTGCGAGTAGGATTGCTTAATGATATCATGGGCGGTGGCCCCGCTTTCATCATGAGCCTCCTATTTTTATGCAGATACCTTTATGGGCAGACTTATGTGATTTTATCGCGTCCCAGTTGGGCAGGCAAAGATACCTTTATGGGCAGACTTATGTAACCCTATCGCGTCCCAGATTGGGCCGACAATATAGGCGTTCCTCCATAAAGGGACGTATTAGGTTATGCAAGATACGTAAGTTATATGTTTATGAACTTGATGAGTTTTCTTAAGTATGTACGTAAGAATTTGACTATACTCTTATGGAAAAATGGGAAAAGATAATAAGGTACGATTAAGTTCACGAGATGGAAATGACACGGTAGGATCCGTATTTACCCTTTTATACTTGCCCTGTCTTTCTTTTGTACGATTATGATTTGTTTATCGACTTATTTTCCGTTCCATATTCGTACTTGTTATCGACTTCTTCGGTGGGCTGCGTTCATGTCCGCAGGTTTAGGTACACAGTTGTGGATCCGCGAGCTTAGGATCCCGGTTCAGCATTTTGAGATGGCTCCAATGTTCCGGAGCTTGTCGTCATGGTTATGTATATTCAGGGGTACGGCGGGGCCCTGTCCCGTCATAGCATTGGTCCAAATCTTAGAGGTCCGTATTCATCCGTGGGCCGGATGGCTAGAGTTGTTTTTACATTGTTAAGCAGTGTAGACCCTTTCGTAATTTTTATGTTATGGCACTTTATCGCTGGCCTTAGTTTTAAAAAAAAGAGTGTTATTTATCTTCCGCAGTTTATTATGTTGTATGAATAGAAGGGTGCCCAGGTAGGGCACCAGTCGCGGCCCGGGGTCGAGTCATGACAAAACACCTGTTCCATGATGGCATTTCCCCAAATGACGCTTACTACATTGGAAACACTGAGGAATATGTGGCCTCGACTGAGAAAATCCTCTGCTCCTCTGAGAACTTCGAACCCTGGAGCTCGGACCAGCTCTTAAATACCTTGTGGGGTCAAACCTCCCACCGTGGGATCGCGAGGTATGTACCGGGTAGGCTGGGACGAATATCTCACTTTCGAGGCCGCTCGCCCAAAACTCACCGGGATAACCAACCGGTCTAGCCCTCTTACGCTGATTTCCGCGTTGGCCCTCTACCATCTGTACACCTGTCTGTACTGGCCGAATAACCTCCTGCTGATGAAACTGTAGCACCGCTATCTTGGTCAATAACATAACTGCTTCCCTCATGACCCTATAGTCTTCTCCTAACTGAGAAACCGGAGGCTCGTGCCGGGCCTCAAAACTGGCGCGAGAAGAACTCGCCGATCGCGAACAACATCTCGTATACCACGGGCATAAGCCCTATCAACTCTCGAGTCCGACCGGTAGCTCTCGCTACTCCTTTGCCCTTCGGCGCATCGTGTTCTCCTCGAGGCATAGTAACACAAATACGTCGAGAGGAATTATCTTACTAACACTCTATGGCACGATCTTAGAGTGAGAAGAATAGAAACCAACTCCTAAATGTCCCGTAGCCTCACTGTTTATGGGTGTGGCGCAACACACCGATAATCAAGACTTACTAGACACGGCTCAGAGACATTCCGAGGATCGATCGCTCGATACCACTGTCACACCCCGAACCCGGGGCCCGTGACTGGTGCCCTACCTGGGCACCCTTCTACCTAACTGACACAAGTAAATTGCGGAATTTAAATAACACATCATTTTTTTAAACCAACGACGTGCGAGGCAAAGCCGACAAGGTTGCCATATAATACACATAAACAAAAGACACTACACCGCATATGCAGTCCAATCCCACATATGAATACTGCACTTAAGAGTTATATCGAACTATGACGGACAAGGCCCCGCTGCACCATAATCAGCATAAAAGCACATCGAAAGAACTTATACCAAAAAGATAAACTCCGAATGTAAGAGCTATCCAAAACTCGAAAGGTGGTCCTACACGCAGATCACCAAACAACAGACTAAACTCATGCAGATGAACGCGGCCCCGGGCGAGGTCGACGAAGAATGTACCAAGTAAGTAAAACTGAAAATACTCTAATGAAATCATAACAGTCTATACAAAACAGGAGACATGTATGATAGTCAACCTACAGTACACAATACACAAGCAGTCATATCAAGTCAGGGACGCATGCCCTCAAAGTCATTACTAAAGTATAACCATGGGTCTCACGCCCACAATATCAATCAGTCCCGTGGAATCCTTCCTCACTGCCGGCAGTCCATGATATAATATAACACCAATAGGCATACATGAACACCAAGTCCCACCTGTGTCCTAAAAACTGTACGGGCCAAGTAGGAAAACGAACCACCAGATCCAACTCAGATTATAAAGCGGACGGCAAGTACGAAAGCCAACTACAGATTCAACTCAAGGCTAACAATCGACGGGGCAGTAATGAAAGATAACTACCAGATCCAACCTGTCGTCACGAGATATGACCGGGGCAAGTGCGCAAGCTATCTACCGGAGCCTATCATACCAAATTGTGCAATAGCACTGACGGGGACACGTACGAAAGCCAACTACCAGAGCCATCCTGCGTCAGCCACCGACGGGGGAAAGTACGAAAGCTAACTACCAGATCCATCCCACGTCACTAAATCTCATGGAGGGCTAATCCATGGAATAACAATATCCCACGCGTCGCGTGCCTAATCCCACATCGTATAAGCATGACCATGGGGTAATACAAACAAATCCGGGATTCTAACCCGCCTCCTGGTCACATGCCCCAGAATCCCACATCGTATAAGCATGTCAAAGGAGTAACACAAATAATGGAAGCATACCCGTGGAATCCCACATCACTGTCGGTACGTCCAAGTAAACTTACAACAAGACAGCTGACCCTCCAACCGAGAGTCGCGGCAACGTAATAAAACATAATACTTGTACTCAAAGGCTATCACCAGCACACATAGGCAAGTTCATAAAATCTATAGACTTTCATTTTATAAACTCAAGGCACTTATAGAATAATTCTCAATTAAACAAGCCAAAGTACTTATCAAGGCACACATAGAATAATTCTCAATTAAACAAGCCAAAGTACTTATCAAGGCACACATAGAATAATTCTCAATTAAACAAGCCAAAGTACTTATCAAGGCACACATAGAATAATTCTCAATTAAACAAGACAAAGTACTACGTACGTACATTCTTTTCAAAAGACTCCTTTTTATGTAAAACCCCAAGATACTAACACCCGTAGTATCAAGGCATGTCTATTTTTCAAAGTAAGTTACTACACTTTTAGAAAACTCATTTCAAAGCTTTAAATCAAGTAACTTCAAATTTTCACAATCTAGGCATCTTATGCCCATTAATCAAAATAGACAACTTTCTTAACTTCCATAAAGCCGTTATAACCAACTTCCCATAATGCCGTTATAACCCTTTATGGTTTTAGACATATCCATTCCTTTAATAACCAAGAGACTTATACTTTAAAACCAAGTATCACTAACTTTCAAATCAAGTTACATCTCTTTAAATCATGTCATTTCTCCTCTTTTAAATCAATTAAGTAAATCACTCCTTTGACTCCCCTAAAGTCATTATAATGACCTTTAGGTTTTGGAACTAAGGCACTAGCCAAAAGATTTGGAAAACCACTTCCTTTTCAAGACTCTATGTACTTTAAGTAAAATACCTTCACTTTTGAGAATCCAAACTTCACTAAGAAAATGGATTATAACAACTTACAATTAGAACATCAAAGTACAATCAAGGAAGTATATAAAACAAATTCTATATTAGGTAATCCAAGTACAACCAAGGAATGGATCATTTAAGGAGTAAGACATACTTTCTTTATCTTAAGGAATCATGCTAGAAGAGGAGATAGCTCACATACCTTTTCGGCTAAATCCACAAGCTAAGCCGAATACGCCGCACGTAGAAGTGTCAACCTATAATGGTCACAACATGACTATCAACTTCTAGTCTCTAACGTAGAATAATACTAAGTATACGGTCTCTTATTCTACGGAAAATCGGGCAGCACTTCCTTTGTTTCTACATACTTTGCCACCTTTTTCAAGGCCGAATACAATAACCAAACATGCCACATTTAAGGCTCAACATACCAACCAATCAAAGGGGATTACACGTCTTACAATACGTGTAAAATTCCGCCCCACAATTCATACGAAGTAGTTCCATATTTAAAGCCATTCTCGGCCAACTTATACAACCACACTAAGTCTTTTCCAATTCTTTTCCAAATCCAAGTTCTAAGGTCAAACATGTTATATAGCCATAAACAACTTCAATAACTACAATTTCCTTCTTTATACAACATGCGACGACTTAAACTAATAATTAACTTGAATTGTAATCTTAAGGCTAAACATGCTAGTTTTTGGATTCGGGTTCCAATAGCCAATATACTTATCAAACTTCATAGTATATACCTCATGCTTGCTAATATCCATAGCTACAACAATAAGTAAACTTTAATTGCTAAGACGACAAGATTTATACCTTTATAAGCCCTTAAAATTTCCAAGATTCAAAGTCGCGCCTTAGCAATTCTTAGCTCCTTTCCTTTACGCTCCAATCCGCTATTTGAAGCTTTTAGAAGTTCACAACCAACTTCTCTTCCATTTTCAATCCAAAACTAGGAAAACTACTTAGGTTTTCGCCTTGCGACTAACGTGAAAACGTCGTTTTTTTGCAATCTTTCTATTGAGATATCCTTACAATATACTTAGAGACCTTGGGTTAAAGTCTTGTGAATAATGGATCAAAACTACAATATTTTTGTGTGGACTTGACCTTGAACCCGAGAGCACAATTGAAGAACAAAGTGTTGTGAAATTTTTCTAAGTGTGGAAGACCTTGTCTTGCACTAGTAGTATGCTTATATAACACATTGGATGGCTTAGATTAATACACTTGTGGGCTAGGATGAAGGACAATTAATGTTAAGCCAAGTGGACAAGTTGACTTGGTCAACAATCTCAAGCTTTGAAGACTTATCTTCCTTGATGGTCAATGACCATTTTACCCTTACCAAAATCGTCCAAGACCATATGTGGGGGTGCCACGTGTCGCCCTCCCATTCGTCCATAAAATTCCGTAACCCTCGTGGGCCCCGCAAAACGTAAAATTCCTCGGGTGGGCCCCACGTGACCAAATCCGTAAAAATAAATTTCCATAATGTTAATAAGTTCCATACTCTTCAAATAATGCATTTTGAGAATCCAATTCTCAACAACAAATATTTTTCCTTTCCGACGTTCGGAAGATTTTCCGTCGGAAAAACAATTCTTCCTTTCACACTAATTTCCAAGTCTTGTGTTCCTTACGTACTTTCTCTTATACATGTCCTGGAATTACGGGGTGTAACAACACCATCTGACCCGCATACTCTTCTAGATGTGGGAACTTGTAAGAGTACTACGGACGAGCTTATCCACGCAACACGTTGCATAAACTTTGAGCGCGAAGAACATAGCCTAGTTGGGACCCCTGCCTTGACTTCTAACAACAAGTAAGATGGATGGAAAGAAGTTATTTCAAGAAAGAATATCAGTTTGACAAAAAATGTGAAGCGCGGGGGTGCTACTAAAACCTCCATTGTTTCCTAATGAAAATTCTTTGTTGGAATGTCCGAGGTCTTTGCGGACAAAGGGATAGGGAAGCCACACAAACTCTTGTGTGTAGGCTTGCAAAACAACATGATGTGGCATTGGTTTGCCTAATAGAAACTAAATTCAATCGAACACGGATGGACTCTTTTACTTCTCAAAGATTCCTTGCTTGGAAATTTTGCTCCAACATAGATTTCATTGATGGCGGAAGAATGCTAGTACTATGGGACCCCTCCAGAGTTAGTTGTGATGTGCTTGGAATGGAATCTCAACATATCCATATCCAAGCACGTTGTAACATATCTCAAGTGTCCTTTCTTGCTACGTTTGTGTATCCGGTCTATAGCATTCCGGAAAGAAGGAAACTTTGGCATCATCTTACCCACCTGGGCACTAGCATTGTCATGCCTTGGATGATCATTGGAGATTTTAATACTTATTTCTACCCTCAAGATAAGGCCGGCGGTCCTCCTCTCACGCCTTATGCACTTAGGGACCTTGGGGAATTCAGAATAGCTCACGGACTTGATGACACTCCTTCTACGGGTTCCTTCTACACTTGGACGAATGGCTCAATATGGTCCAAGCTAGATAGAGTGTTAATGAATCAACATTGGAGTGACTTGAACCTAGAGTGCTCAGCCAATTTTTTGCCTATGGAACCAGTCTCGGACCATTGCCCCGTGATTGCTTCGGTAATTGCATCTTCTAGTAATGGAAAACGACCTTTCAAGTTTATGAACATGTGGCTCTCACACCCCGCCTTTGAGAACATCCTAACTTCATGCTGGAGACAGCGTGTTTTTGGATCTGCCCAATTTACATTGGTCACAAAATTGAAGTCTTTAAAGAAGCCATTGCGAGATTTAAACTCTAGTGAATTCGGGAGTATTGAACAAAGAGCTAATACGACAAACATGGAATTTAAGGAGGCTATAAATGCGCATATGGAGGATCCCTTTGATGAATATTTAAAAGACAAGGTCAAGTCCTTAAGAGCTAAAGCCAATCACCTCCTTGAATCCGAGAGACACTTCATAAGACAAAAGGCGAGACAAAAACATTTGATTGGAAGTGATAGGTGCTCCAAATACTTCCATAGCTTGATCAAGAGAAGCAATGTTAAGAACTCTATTACCTATCTTGTAAAGGACAGCGGTAATACAACAACATCTCCCGGGGAAGTAATAGGCATGCTTGTTGAGTTTTATAAAGGACTTCTTGGCTCCTCTCGACCCGCAACAAACATTGATCTCGCGGTTCTTGATTGTGGTCCGAAGCTAGGGGAGGAGGATGACTTATTCCTTTTACATCTTGTCTCCCCAAAGGAGGTTTGGGATGCTCTCTCCGATATTGGCAATGACAAAGCACCTGGCCCGGATGGTTTTTCAGTCGCCTTCTTCAAGAAAAGGTGGAGGGATGTGGGACATGATGTAGTAAGAAGTATACAAGAATTCTTCTCTTCCGGTGTGCTTTTGAAGCAAGTGAACCATACAATACTCACCCTTCTACCCAAAACAGATCGGGACCCCAAGGTGAGTGACTTTAGACCTATTGGATTGACTAATGTGGTCTACAAGATCATAACTAAGATCCTAGCTAACCGGATGACAAGGTTTCTTCCTGCACTTGTTGATAAATGCCAAGATGCTTTTCTGAAAGAAAGAAACATGGTGGATAATGTCTTCATTGCCCAAGAACTTGTGAGAGGTTATAATAGAACTAGAGTATCGCCAAGGTGTATGCTTATGGTGGATCTTCGGAAATCATTTGACACGGTCTCCTGGAATTTCCTCGAATCAGTGCTAAGAGGTCTCAAGTTTCCGGACAGATTTGTTAGATGGATTATGGAATGTGTAAGTTCAACCTCTTTCTCTCTTTCAATCAATGGAGAGTTGCACGACTATTTTGCGGGAAAGCGCGGCTTGAGGCAAGGTGATCCTATGTCTCCTATGCTCTTTATGCTATGCATTGAATACCTTTCAAGATTGATCAAGCTAAAAACTTCGGACAAAGCCTTTTCTTTTCACCCAAAGTGCAAGAGACTAGGCATCTCTCATCTTGCCTTTGCGGATGATCTTATGCTTTTTGCCAAAGGGGATTTATCTTCGGTTGGTGTTCTTATGGATTGTCTTGATGATTTGGAGGCGGCGTCTGGCCTTACACTTAACCCGTCAAAATCTTCCATCTACATTGCGGGAGTGCAAGGTTCAATCCGCGACTTGATCTTGGCAAGAGTTTGCTTCTCTTTAGGAGTCTTTCCCGTGCGGTACTTAGGGGTCCCTTTGTACCCAATTTTTGTCTCGGTGGATCAGTTTGCCCCTTTCACTAGTGCAATCTCGGGTTACATTCAGAAATGGGGACACCACTCACTCTCCTATGCGGGAAAGTTTATTACTAATCAGATCGGTTATTCATGGTGTAGAGATCTTTTGGTTTCGGGCTCTTCAGTTCTCAACAAGGTTCGCTCTGCTTGCATCCAATTCTTATGGGGTGGCAAGCCACCAAGAGTCGCTTGGGATGAAATTTGTGTGCCTCAATCTGAAGGAGGCTTGGGCCTCATGGACATCAAAGTATGGAATCACGCCTTACTCTCCCGAACCATCTGGCAAGCTCACACTAAGGCGGATACACTATGGGTTCAATGGATTAATAGCTATTACTTGAGAGATCAATCCATTTGGGATTATGAGGTACGTACTAGGGATTCCCCTTTATTCAAGAAGTTGTGTTGCATTCGTGACACTTTCATAAGCATCTTTGGGAATCAAGGAAACACAATTGCCGGCTTGGAGAAGTGCTGCACCAATGGGAGATTTGATTCGGGTCTTGTGTATGATGTCTTTCGCACCCCGCAGGAACATAAGATTTGGATGTATCAAATTTGGAAAGGTTACATTCCTCCTAAATTCTCATTCACGGTTTGGCTCACTTGTAGGAAGCGTCTTGATACCAAAGACACTCTCTCCTTCCTAAACTTGGAAGACAAGACTTGCGGGTTCTGCAAGCATGCCAATGAGACAAGGGCTCATATCTTCTTTTCATGTCCCTTCACTCACAAGATTTGGAAGCACACAAAAGAATGGTTGGGAATTAGAAGAGAAATGACAACAATTGAAAGCGCACTCAAGTGGATCAAGAAAGAGCATCGAGGGACTGACATTCGATCCAAAGTCATCCTATTTGCCTTTTGCATAGTGGTATATGAGATTTGGAGAACAAGAAATGAATTGCTATTTGCGGGCACTAACTCAACAAAAGATGAGGTTGTGGCAAAAGTCAAAACAACAACCTATAGAGTTCTTTATGATTTAATCCCCTCTTGTAACGTCACCTATGAGTGACCGCCCCTTCCCTCCTTTATTTCTTGCTTTATGTTACGTTGAGGATTGAGAACCCTCAATGATTGATTGTAGTTCCCAGTTTCTTTCTTAGTAATAATATTATCATTTACCCGGGAAAAAAAAATAGAGGCAGTAAATATAGTACTAACACTCTAGAGACATTTTGTGAGAAAAATGTTATTATAAATGAGGTTAGTACTCCCTAAGAAAATGGTATAGCCGGACGGAAAAATCGAACCCTTAAGGAAATGATGAACTCTATGCTTTTAAGTTCAGGTATGTCTGAAAACATATGGGAGAAGCTATCATATCTGCATGTTATATTCTTAATAAAGTCTCTCATAAAAAATTAGACAAGACTCCATATGAGTTCTGAAAAGAATTTTCCCCTAACATGAAATTTCTAAAGTGTGGAAATGTTTGGCTAAGATTGGTCTACCTGATTTAAAACGAGTGAATGAAGGTTCTAGGACTTTTGACAGTCTTTATTGGTTATGCTCAAAATAGTGATGCTTATAGATTTATGTCTTTGAATGATTATTCTATTTGTGAATCTAGAGATGCGAATTTTTTTTAGCATGTGTTTCCTTTGAAAATGATGTGCTAAATAATACTTCTACATCAGTGCTTATTAATTTTCATGTTTTGTATTCTTCTAATGTTGTTAGTAATGAACATGAAACTGAACGTAGAATGAGTAAAAGGCATAAAATTGAGACTAGCTTTGGTCCTGATTTTATTACTGTCTTCTTGATGAGAATTATGATATTGATGTGTTAAATGATAAATTAGTGTCTATATACTTAATGGAAGAATACCCTAAGACTTATGATGAAGTAATGTGTTATACCCCGTATTTCCAGAGTATGTACGTAAGGGCATACGTACAAAAGTTTAGCCTTAAAGGTTAGGCTTTGGACGAAAATACTTGGGCACAACTCACTAAAAGAATCGTTTTCCGACGAAACGTTTTACACAACTCGCGTAGGGTAAATTCCGGCTATGTCATTTCTAATTTTTGCGGATTTTTCCGAGAGACGAAACACTTTGGACCAACGAGAGGGCGACACTTGTCACCCTCTCATTGGTGGACGTGAGGCGGAAGTGAGCCGAATTGGAGGGGCTTGTTTTGTCAAGGAGTTGGTAGGATATTTTGTGTAGTAGATAGAATGGACACTTGCCTAAATCCTCACCCTACACTTGCCTTGCACTTGGCATCATCTTGGCCATTGGTTGGCCATGGCTTGACCTATAAATACCCCCCTTAAGATGAAGAGTTCTTCATCCACAAATCTTTCTCCAAGTCTTGAAAATCCTCCCCTCTCCCTTGAGCCTTTTCGTCCAAGCCTCCCCCCCCCCCTTGAGTGAAGCTTGGCCGAGGCACCCCCCCTAGCCTAGCCGAAACCTACCCCCCCTCCCTTGGTAGAAAAGTTGTCTTCTAGTATTGTTATAATGCCCAAAATACCCTAGCCCAAATCCCTTAGTACTTAGTAGAAGTTGTGAAGAACTTCTAAGGGTTCTTGGAGCTATCGGAGCGTACAAATTAGGAGCTAAACCTCGCTCAGGATCGACTTTTATCTAGGATATTATTGGGCTTACCGAGGTAAATAATCTTATCCTTCCTTTGTAATTAGAGAATACATACTGTAGAAGTATAGGAATAAGTATAAATACTTAGAAGGATATTACAGAATAGAATTGAACTGTTATCACAGTAGAAGGGTATAAAAGAAGAATTATTGAACTGTACTCACATAGATCTGCTTTACAATGAGATTGTATAGCTTACGTAGGGAAGTCTTGCCTAATTTCCATAGAATAGAGAACCTCCGCTAGAGCTTTATACAAGATGCCTAGACGTTGATAGACGTATTTGATCGATATAGCTGATTCTCTCATACGACATATTCGACTTGGCGAGGTTTTCGCCGGAAGGTATGTGATTCTTCCTATACTCTTAAGCATGATATTTTAAGATATATATATAGTACAGACGATACGTGTTAACTGAATAATAATCACGGCAATGTCTTTTGACTTAAGCCTGAATAATAACTACGGCAATGTCTTTTGACTTAAGCCTGAATAATAAGAACCCTGATGCATTTCAAAAGAATACTGAATCATTTTTAACAGAAGAGAAATATTTGGTTTTTAAATCGAAAGCTTAAGAGTTATACTAGCTTTATGGGAAGTTAGGTATAACAACTTAAGAAAGATAAAAGGAACTGTTTACTTGTTTGTTTATAAAAGCCTTGTATTGTTTTCTGTTAAGTGTAGTAAGATTGTTTGATAAGTAGACATATTATGATGCTACCTGTGTTAGTGTCATATAATGCTGTGAAAGGGGGTCATTCTTGCTGTGCTTACGTTGCTAAACGGTAAGTCTGTTGTACTGTTATTATATCACCTACCCCCTTGACTTATTATACCGAGGGCTTGCCACCCTTGATGCGGGTCTATACGGCCTATGCAGTCTATGTGACTATGCGAGTGCGGAGTTCGAGATTGATCATTCCGGTGTTTTAGCCCGACGCGGGATGCCTATGCGATGCATGTGACTATGCGGTCTATTGAGACTATGCGCGGATGCGGAGTCGGGAGAATACCGGGGTTAGCTAACCCCGACGCGAGGAATACCTCACGCGGTTCGCGTGTGACCTACATGCGGATCGCGGAAGTCCAGACTAGGCACGCATAATGATACTATGGGCGATTGCCTTGCTTCGATCATTCGCGCCTAGAAAAGACACATTCTGATTTACCTATTATTGTTATGCTTTGTGATATGGCACTATGTGCAACTGAACTGATTGTATTTGCAAATGGTTTTAAATACTTGATTTCATTTAAGTACTTTACAGTTTCACATACTTGGTACCTGTTGTACTGACCTCCTTCGGGGGGCTGCGTTCATGCCGCAGGTAAGGGCAAGCAGGTGCTAGATCCACATCCTTAGGATCTTTGCTTTGGTGTCAGGAGCTCCATCTTCTCCGGAGGCTCTACTTTTGGGTATGATCTCCCTGTATTGTAGATAGTTTTTGTACATTCAGGGTATGGCGGGGCCCTGTCCCGCCATAGTGGTTTACTTCTTTAGAGGTCTGTAGTCCTATTGTACAGTTGGGATGTAACTGCAAAACTTGGGTTATATATATATGCCGAAAGGCAAGCTTTTCATCAGATAAATTGTGTCTCATTTTACAACTGTTTCATGTCTTGTTTTTATATTCCGCTGATTACTCTGATGTATGACTACTTGGGTGCCCGGGTAAGGCACCAGTCACGGGCCCCGGAACGGGTCGTGACAAAAGTGGTATCGAGCGATTAATCTCGGAAAGTGTCTGGCATCGTATCTAGTAGAGTCTTGATTATCGGTATGTTGTGCACCACACCAATAATCAGGAGGCTATAGGATATTTAGGATTGGTTTCCATTCTTCTCACTTTGAGATCGTGCCTTAGAGCTGTGTTATAAGTTGGACCCCTCTAACGTGTTCCTTTCTCATGATTATGCCTCCACGTAAGGCAACCCGCCCAGATGGCAAGGCGCAGGAGGAGTCGCTAGTAGGACACCGAGTTACGAGGGCTCGTGCCCGCCTATACCCGAGACGGCGAGTTCCATGACGCCGCCGGCCCAAAGAGACCACAGCACTGCACTCTCCCGCCCCACACACCGGGCGGAGGAGTTAGGGTACAAGCGAGACGGCCCACTATTGGCTAGGATTGTGGCGGACACGAGGATAGCCGGACGCAGCAGCCCCAGCCCACCCCGGGCCGTACCGTGGTTCACCCGAGGCGCAGTTTGAGGCTACGGATTTCTGAGTCAGAGCCCGCCGAGTTTTACTGGTCGAGGCCGAGGATGATCCGCAGGAGTTCATCCGTCGACTGCAGAGATTATGAGTGATCGGGCGCGTGAGACCGAGTCCGTGATCTCGGTTCAGACGCCGCGTGATACCGCAGTCGATTGGTTTGATTCGTGGGAGTTTTCCCGGGGAGAGCATGCACCTCCCGCAGTATGGGATGAGTTTTCGGAGGCTTTTCTCACGCACTTCTTGCCTCCGCAGATGGCGAGGCGCGCCGGCGATTTTTATCACGAGGCA
Source organism: Przewalskia tangutica (assembly GCA_029844215.1). NCBI lineage: Eukaryota > Viridiplantae > Streptophyta > Magnoliopsida > Solanales > Solanaceae > Przewalskia > Przewalskia tangutica. The sequence continues at coordinate 47,632,143 of CM056724.1, read as the reverse complement.
GAGGCGCACGCCAGTGAGTACAATGTCGAGTTCGATTCTTTGGCTCGATATGTCCCTGCGCTAATAGCTTGAACATGGAGGACCGTGTACACCGCCACGCCACCGGCTAGATGATTATATGGCCGAAGTCTTGCGCGGTGTCTCTTCACCGAGCATGGACATTACCCGATGCAGCTCACGACCGACGCTGGCGAGCGAGACCGCCGGTAGACCAATATCGCAGCAGAAGAAGGCCAAGACAGCCGTTCTTTTGGTAGCCCTCGTGGTGGGCGGATCGCAGGTCTAGATTTGCACCACACCGCCAGAGCACTCCTACATCGCTTTCGACACCAGAGCATTCGGGTAGTCGGGGCCCCAGGACTTGGATTTCGGGTAGCAGGGTGCTAACCGACCGTTATACCGTAGTTCCGTGGTATATAGGTGAGGATGCGTGCGAGATTACGTAAATTTTGGAAAGAATGAAAGATGTGATTTTTCGACGGAAAAGTTTCCGCTTTGTGAAGAAAAGGTTCGTTAATGGGAATTGGATTCCCAGTTTGGTATTCGGACTTCTTAGAATATTTGAGAATTATGGAATTTTATTTAGGAAATGGTCACGTGGGCCCACGGGTGAAATTTACGGTTTTGTGGCCCGCTTAGTTTTTGAGATTTTGGCCATTATGGATATTTTCGGAGATGAAATATTTTGATTTAGCAGTGAGGGCACACGTGTCACCCCTAGGTGGCCCTTGGCCGAAATTAGCTGACAAGTGGCAAGACAAGTGGCCAAGTCTTGCTAGATATTTTGTGTGGACAAGTGGCTTGTGGGTCCCACCCACACTTGTCCCCAATCTCAACCACACACTTGCCTTCATCCTATCCTTGGTTGTCCTATATATGCACCCTTAGTTGATGAAATCTTCCACACTTAGACATTTGAAGACTTGAAAAACCCTCCCTTCTCCTCGACCTAGAGCTCTCGGTTTTGCCCCATTTCTTGAGCAAAATTTGTCCAACAATTCTTAAACTCTCAAGTGTTCTTCCTAAGGTGTTAGGAAGATTGTGTACCAAGAGTTGGAAAAGATTTCACACCCCTAGCCTTGAAGGGATGCCTTGGCCGAAAGTCATCTTGAAACCCTAAGTGTTCTTCACTTTTTGAGTTGAATCTTGAAGAGAAGTTGGTTAGGAGCTTCTATGGGTTTCTTGTAATGATTGGAACGTAAAGATTTGGAGCTAAGACTTGCTTGGAGCGACTTTAAGAACTTGAATATTTTTGGGCTATTTGAGGTAGTGGAACTTAAACCTCTTTGTGAATTGGTTGTTATACATATATTATAAGTATATTATGGATTATATAATATATGGAGTAAGTTTGGAAGAGTTGGATCTTGTTAACTTGTTAAAAGAAAGGATTGGCGTTTGCCATTAAAATGGTAAAAACGTATCTTACTTGCTAAGCTAATAACAAAGTAACTATAACTTATATTAAGAATGGAAATATAAGTTGGATGACTAATGAGTAAATTGGATAAGTAAAATGGACAAAGTTGTCCAAGGACCCCAACTTAAGGACTGTATTTACTTTGGATTGTATTTACATTGGATCAGATTTACATTTACATTGGGAAGATTTTTCAATCGCGTTCGTTTGGGCGTGTGATCCCCTTTTTAATTATTGTATTGTTATGAAGGCGTGATAGTAAACCGCGCACGGTTGGCGCGTAATCCCTTCTTTTACTTATTGTTGTTATGAGGCGTGATAGTAAACCGCGTACCGTTGGGCGTGTAATCCCCTTCTTTATGTTGTTTAATTATTACGCCTTATATTTATATATATGGTATATATATTACGTTATTCGCCTTGGTAAAAGATGGAAAAGTGAGTATAAGCGGAAGTCTTTAGAAATTTCCGTAGATTTTGAGGGCTTTTTATTGGTATAAGTCTTCTATGATAAGAAAGGTTTGATAGAGTACTATGACCATTTTAGAGTGGAGTACTACGTGTGGCGTGATCTACTTGGCAAGTAGCCGACGGGTTGAAGTACTGAGCGTTTTGCTTATTGTCGATAAATCGTCGCGAGGTATGTGAACCTCTTCCTATCTTTTCTAGCATGATTGTTGTGAACTATGTAGTACGGTAGACGCATACGTGCTAAGTGATTTGGTTGGTTTAAAACATAGGTGTTATAATAGCTTTATGGGAAGTTAGTTATAACGACCTTATGTAGTGAAAATGGTTTATTGTTGTTAAGTTAAGAGACTTGATCTTATAAGATAAGAGACTTAACTTATTTGTTTTAATGTGGATGTTTGTGTGAAACCTCATTCGTGAGTAATGAGTACTTGGTTTTTAAAGGGATAATGTTTTACCGATTTCGAATCGTAATGTATCGACTGCACCATCATAGCGTTAATAAAGGAAAATGTATTGAATAATGATGTATTGTATTAAAAACCAGTAGAAACCTCCATCCGCATGAAGCTAAGATGAGACAAAATGATATTACATTTTCTAGATCATGGCCAATAATAAGATCGTTATAAACAAAGAATAAACTACTCACATATATGACATATGTTACTCAATTGTTTTAAAAGAAATTAAGACTATGAGTTATGAAACCTTTCTAAAATAAGTGACTTGAGCATTTGAAAATGAGAAGTTTGAGTAATCAAACTAGGCAAACCGGAACTTAGGAAAAGAATGTTGTTACTTGATTTTGAAAAGGAATGTGGGTTGGTCATTCTAATACTATGGGTATAGGGTGACTTTTATAAAAGTAATGGATCTCTTTTAAAAGAACTTAACGTATGTAGTACTTTGGGGTTAAAACCCGACTTTGGCATAAAATGAAAGTACTTTGAGTTGTGTGAAACTTGCCTATGCTTGTTGTTGTGAAACTTGCCTATGCTTGTTGTTGTGAAACTTGCCTATGCTTGTGATGATAGCCTTTGTTGTGCAAGTGTGGTATTTACGTATACCGCTCTCTCGATAGAGGCGGTCGACTTATTGAGAACTTACTTGACGCGTCTTGGCGGTGATGGAGAATTCCACGGTATGTTTCCATTTTGATTATCGCTTTGTTGTTGATGTCACATGGACATGTCTACACCGACGCAGATTCCGGCACGCGCCACGCGCCGGTTGATTACCCGATATATTGTTATTGTGGTTACATGGACATGTCTACACCGAGGTAGAATTCGGGGCATGTGGCTACGCGCGGGTTGATCACCCAAAGATATTATTGTTGATGTCACATGGACGTGTTCACACCGAGGTAGAATTCCGGGTACGTGGGGCATTGGTATTATTGTTGCATCATGGACATGTCTACACCGATGCAATCCGGGCACGCGGCCGTGATGCGAACATGATTGATGTTGTGGGCGTAAGACCCATAGTTATATTTGAGTGATGACTGAGGCGAGTCCCCGATCGACATGATCGCTTTTATGTTGTGAATCGTAGTTTGGTTATCATACATGTCTCTGCTTTATATAGACTAGTATGATTTCATTACGATTTTTACTGATTTCATACTTGGTACTGTTAGATCGACCTCCTTCGGCCGAGCGTATAAAGAGGCGAGCCTTTACCACGAATGCACCGAACCGTGGCTCCGTATGGCACATCCCGAGAAGGGCCGTAGGCATGCCTCGTGGATCGCAGCAGCCCTGCACCATTTGTTGGAGTCGCCGAGCAAGGCTCGCGACAAAGTTACAAAAGTGGTATCGAGCGATTAATCCTGAAAGTGTCTACGCACCGTGTCTAGTAGTCTTGATTATCGCTGTGTTGTGCACCACATCTATAATCAGGAGGCCGCAGGACATTTAGGATTGGTTTCCATTCTTCTCATTCTGAGATCGTGCCTTAGAGTTGTGTTGTAAGTTGGACCCCTCTGACGTATCTCGTTTTTACCAGTTATGCCTCCGCGCAAGGCAACTGTGAGCCACGGGCGGCAAGAGCCAGGGAACCGCTAGTGAGATACGAGGAGTACGCAGGCGCAGCCCGCATAGCACTGAGGTCAGGCTTGACGGCGGGTTTTGTGACGCCGCCACAAAGAGAGGTTAGAGCCGCAAAGAATGGCCGCTGAGACCGCAGACACGAGCCTCCACCCCACACCGGGCAGAGAGAGATGGGTTATAAGGAGATGGCCCGCTGGCCGCCGTGGTGGGCCGATATGAGGATAGGCCGACGCAGCAGCCGATTTCGAGCACCAGCCGTTCACCCCGAGCGAATAGTTTGAGGCTACGGACTTTACGAGTTGTAGCCCGCCAGTTTTATGGGTCGAGGCACGAGGATGATCCGCAGGAGTTCATCCGCAGCTACACGATCACGCGGTGATCAAGGCTTCAGACCGAGTCGTGACCTTTGGTTCGCATCGGCCGCGTGATACCGCGATCGATTGGTTTGATTCACGGAGCTTTCCGGGAGAGCATGCACTCCAGCAGATGGGATGAGTTTTCGGGCGCTCACGCACTTCTTGCCTCCGCAGATGATGAGGGCACGGTCCGACCGATTTTTAATGCTGAGACAGAGCGCGTGCGGTTCGGAGTACAATGTGAGTTCGACTCATTGGCGTGCAGACGTCCCGTTACAGCTAGTATGGAGGATCGAGTGCACCGATATGTTACTGTGGCTCGATGATTACATGTCGAGGCATGTTCGGAGTAGCTCTTCACCGGCATGGACATTGCCCGCACGCAGCTCACGACCGGGATGTGAGGCACGGAGAGGTCGACGGAATGACCAAGATCAGCGAAGAGGCGAACAACAGGTCCTTTGGTGACTTTCGAGGCGGACCGCCAAAGAAGATACTAGTTTTGTACCTCCGCCCGCAGAGTGGTCCTCCACAACCTTGAGTATTCGGGAGCGTCGTGGCTCGAGGTTGAGTTTCAGGAAGTAAGGGTGTTGGCGGACGGTCACCCCTACCTCGGTGTGGTCGATGTGGTAGACCGCATTTCGGGAGTGTCGTGGTGCCAGGGAGCTTGTTATTTTTGGCAGGCCATTTTGCGAGGAATCGTCCGACTGGGTAGCACGGATGTTACGACTCACCTACCTGGATCGATGGTGGTTCATCGCTTTCTATAGCGCCTGCAGGCGTGCCTATGATTAGAGTGAGCGGTAGCTTGGTATATCCTTAACCTCTAGAGTTTGGTTTGCGCGATATGATGATCTTATTATTGTGTGCTATGTACGGATAGCGTTGTGTTGTTTGTAAGTTAGAAAACATGGTTAGTTGGAAGGATAAGTGTGGGGGCATGGAAAGTGTGAACCTTAGAGTTTTATACGTGGAGACCTTAGAGGCGAGGCCGTCTTGAGTGGGTGATTTTACGGTTGGTCTTTGCCATGTACTTGGTATGCGGGAAATATTGTGGGATAATTACATGGGTAGTGTGAGATGGAAGTAGCTTTCACGACGTGAATTAGTAAGATTGTTCGGATCGGGAACAAGAGTTAGCGCGTTAGGGGTCGGGTTGAGGGCCATTTGCGGGTCAACCCGCAGCCCATGTTGAGGTGGGTCGATTCGAGGTGGTCCCGGTGGTAGGTCACGAGGGTGCTAGGGCCTAGTTTAGGTAACCATCGTACGAGTTCGTGGATGCGTTCAACCAGAATCGGATCGTGAAGGCCGGGAATGGCCTTAGAGTAAATTGAAGCTAGTGGGAGCTGTTGTAAGATTAGAAATGATTCCTCGTTGGCTTGGATTTGAGTTGTGCGCACATGTTATATTCGCCATTGGTGGCGTGATCGGTTTGTAAGTATAGTAGTGAAGACTATACCGACACAAATGCGTTTGGAGACTTAGAATGAACATTCGGGATGAATGTTTCTAAGGGGAAGAATGTTATACCCGTAGTTCCGTGGTATATAGGTGAGGATATGCGTGCGAGATTACGACGTAAATTTTGGAAAGAATGAAAGATGTGATTTTTCACGGAAAAGTTTCCGGTTTTGTGAAGAAAAGGTTCGTTAATGGGAATTGGATTCCCGATTTGGTATTCGGACTTCTTAGAATATTTGAGAATTATGGAATTTTATTTCGGAAATGGTCACGTGGGCCCACGGGTGAAATTTACGGTTTGTGGGCCCGCTTAGTTTTTGAGATTTTGGCCATTATGGATATTTTCGGAGATGAAATATTTTGATTTAGCAGTAGGAGGCGACACGTGTCACCCCTAGGTGGCCCTCGCCGAAATTAGCTAGACAGTGGCAAGACAGTGGCGCCAAGTCTTGCTAGATATTTTGTGTGGACAAGTGGCTTGTGGGTCCCACCCACACTTGTCCCCAATCTCAACCACACACTTGCCTTCATCCTATCCCTTGGTTGTCCTATATCTGCACCCTTAGTTGATGAAATCTTCCACACTTAGACATTTGAAGACTTGAAAACCCTCCCTTCTCCTTGACCTAGAGCTCTGGCTTTTGCCCCCATTTCTTGAGCAAAATTTGTCCAACAATTCTTAAACTCTCAAGTGTTCTTCCTAAGGTGTTAGGAAGATTGTGTACCAAGAGTTGGAAAAGATTTCACACCCCTAGCCTTGAAGGATGCCTTGGCCGAAAGTTGTCATCTTGAAACCCTAAGTGTTCTTCACTTTTTGAGTTGAATCTTGAAGAGAAGTTGGTTAGAGCTTCATGGGTTTCTTGTAGCGATTGGAACGTAAAGATTTGGAGCTAAGACTTGCTTGGAGCGACTTTAAGAACTTGGATATTTTGGGCTATTTGAGGTAGTGGAACTTAAACCTCTTTGTGAATTGGTTGTTATACATATATTATAAGTATATTATGGATTATATAATATATGGAGTAAGTTTGGAAGAGTTGGATCTTGTTAACTTGTTAAAAGAAAGGATTGGCCGTTTGCCATTAAAATGGTAAAAACGTATCTTACTTGCTAAGAAGCTAATAACAAAGTAACTATAACTTATATTAAGAATGGAAATATAAGTTGGATGACTAATGAGTAAATTGGATAAGTAAAATGGACAAAGTTGGCCAAGGACCCCAACTTAAGGACTGTATTTACTTTGGATTGTATTTACATTGGACTGTATTTACATTTCTGTTAAGGGGAAGATTTTTCAATCGCGTTCCGTTTGGGCGTGTGATCCCCTTTTTAATTATTGTATTGTTATGGCGCGTGATAGTAAACCGTTACCGGTTGGCCGCGTAATCCCCTTCTTTTACTTATTGTTGTTATGGAGGCGTGATAGTAAACCGCGTTACCGTTTGGGCGTGTAATCCCCTTCTTTATGTTGTTTAATTATTACGCCTTATATTTATATATATGGTATATATATTACGTTATTCTGCCTTGGTAAAAGATGGAAAAGTGAGTATAAGCGGGAAGTCTTTACGAAATTTCCGTAGATTTTGAGGGCTTTTATTGGTATAAGTCTTCTATGATAAGAAAGGTTTGATAGAGTACTATGACCATTTTAGAGTGGAGTACTACGTGTGGCGTGATCTACTTGGCTTAAGGAGTAGCCGACGTGAAGTACTTGAGCGTTTTGCTTATTGTCGATAAATCGTCGCGAGGTATGTGAACCTCTTCCTATCTTTTCTAGCATGATTGTTGTGAACTATGTAGTGGTAGACGCATACGTGCTAAGTGATTTGGTTGGTTTAAAACATAGGGTGTTATAATAGCTTTATGGGAAGTTAGTTATAACGACCTTACGTAGTGTAAATGTTTTATTGTTGTTAGAAGTTAAGAGTGTTGATCTTTTTAGATAATAGACTTATCTTATTTGTTTTTTTGTTGATTTTTGTGTGAAAGCTCATTCGTGAGTAATGAGTACTTGGTTTTTAAAGGGATAATGTTTCCGATTTCGAATCGTAATGTATCGATGCACCATCATAGCGTTAATAAAGGAAAATGTATTGAATAATGATGTGTTGTATTAAAACCAAGAGAAACCTCCATCCGCATAGAAGCTAAGATGAGACAAAATGATATTACATTTTCTAGATCACGGTCTTTGTAATAAGATCGTTATAAACAAAGAATAAACTACTCACATATATGACATATGTTACTCAATTGTTTTAAAAGAGATTAAGACTATGAGTTATGAAACCTTTCTAAAATAAGTGACTTGAGCATTTGAAAATGAGAAGTTTGAGTAATTGAAACTAGGCAAACCGGAACTTAGGAAAAGAATGTTGTTACTTGATTTTGAAAAGGAATGTGGGTTGGTCATTCTAATACTATGGGTATAGGTGACTTTTATAAAAGTAATGGATCTCTTTAAAAGAACTTAACGTATGTAGTACTTTGGGGTTAAAACCCGGACTTTGGCATAAAATGAAAGTACTTTGAGTTGTGTGAAACTTGCCTATGCTTGTTGTTGTGAAACTTGCCTATGCTTGTTGTTGTGAAACTTGCCTATGCTTGTGATGATAGCCTTTGTGCAAGTGTGGTATTTACGTGTTACCGCCTCTCGATAGGGCGGTCGACTTGTCGAGAACTTACTTGACGCGTCTTTGGCGGTGATGGAGAATTCCACGTATGTTTCCATTTTGATTCTTGTCTTGTTGTTGATGTCACATGGATATGTCTACACCGTCGCAAAGATTCCGGCACGCGGCCACGCGCCGGGTTGATTACCCGATATATTGTTATCAGGTTACATGGACATGTCTACACCGAGGTAGAATTCGGGCACGTGGCTACGTGGCGTGGTTGATCACCCAAAGATATTATTGTTGATGTCACATGGACGCGTTCACACCGAGGTAGAATTCCGGTACGGCCACGGGCATTGGTATTATTGTTGCATCATGGACATGCCTACACCGATGCAGAATTCCGGCACGCGCCGTGATGCGAACATGATTGATGTTGTGGGCGTAAGACCCATAGTTATATTTGAGTGATGACTTGAGGCGTGAGTCCCCGATCGACATGATCGCTTTATGTTGTGAATCAGTAGTTTGGTTATCATACATGTCTCCCGCTTATATAGACTAGTATGATTTCATTCTGATATTTTTACGCTTCACATACTTGTACTGTTGTCTTGACCTCCTCGGGCTGCGTTCATGCCGCAGTAGAGGTACATCGGTCGTGGATCCTCGCTCTAGGATCTCGCCACGTTTGGGAAGCTCCGTTTCTCGAGGCTTATCTTTTGTATGTGTTCCCCGAGTTGTAGGTTCTGTACATTCGGTGGTATGGCGGGCCCCGTCCGTCATAGTTGTTGTAAATCTTAGAGGTCCGTAGTAATGCAAGTGTGGTTTGTAAAAGGGATTAAACTGCTCGCTTTGGAAAGAGTTGTATTTATTATGTTATTGGAAGGTAACCGTTGGGTTGGCTTGTTTTATGTTCATATATCTGTTTCTTGTTTAAGTTTTATTTTCCGCTGGTTTTCTCTGATGATTGTATCACTAGGGTGCCCGGGATAAGGCACTAGTAACGGGCCCCGGAACGGGTCGTTACACGATCGAGGTCCGCTCAGTGTGTCCGCTGTGGCAGATTCCATTCAGGGTGTTGCAGTACTACTCCGGGAGCTTGCTACACTGGGCCGCAGGTCATTTGCGAGTCTGTCGAAAGCAGAGGCGTCCGATGGTAGGGTCACTGCAGGTCGATTGCCGTTCTTCATCCCCGACAGTTACTCGCCCGGAGGGCAAGGTACTCATGGGCCAGGTCACGCAGAGAGGTCGTGGCGCTGGTCCAGCTAGCGGTCCTCGAACCGCATTTATGCCTCGGCCCACGGCAGATCGTGAGGCCTCACCGATGTCGCCACAGTACCTTATCGGTTCGGATTTGATGTGTATGCCTTGATAGATCCGGGTTCTACTGGCCCTACATATCTTCCCTTATCGCTAGTAGGATAGGGATAGAGCACGAGTCCATAGACCCTTTCGAGTAGCTACGCCATGGTGATTCGGTGGTAGCTCGGCAGTATATGGCTTGTCGGTGACCATATATAGTCGTCAGACCCTAGCCGACTTGATAGAGCTGGACATGACTGATTTCGACGTGATCACGGGCATGGATTGGCTAGCTTCGCTACGCCAATGTAGCTGCAGGAGAGAGTGGTACGGTTCCGCTCGGCGAGCCGGTTGTTGAGTGAGGAGCATCAGACGCCGGTGGTAGGTTTATTTCCTACCTCGGCTAGGAAGATGGTGCGAAGGGTACATTTACCATCTCGTTCGGGTGTTTGATAATCGAGGCCGCAGTGCAGATTTTGATCGATTCCAGAGTCGAGAATTCCCAGACGTGTTTCAGACGACCTCCGTATCCTCCCGAGAGGAGATCGAGTTTTGTATAGATGTGTTGCGGACACTCGGCTTATTTCCATTCCGCCATACGAGAATGGCACCGCCGAGTTGAGAGAGTCAAGGACCACCGAGATTTCCGGAGAAGCGGCTTCATCGACCTAGTGTTTCTCCCGGGAGCGCCGTATTGTTCGTGAAGAAGAAGGATGGACGCCGCACGCATGTGTGTTGATTACAGGTGAACAAGGTGACCATTAAGAACGAATACCCTTCCCGTGATTGATGATTTGTTCGACCGATTGCAGGCGCGAGATGTTTCTCCAAGATTGATCTGCGTCGCTATCATCAGTGCGAGTCGAGAGTGGATGTCCCTAGATCGCATTCGGACCAGACGCATTATGAGTTCGTGGTCATGTCTTTGGTTGACCAATGCTCCGGCGGTATTCATGGATTTGATGAACCGAGTGTTCAAACCATTTTGGACACGTTTGTGATAGTGTTCATTGATGATATCTTGGTTTATTCTCGCCAGAGCGAGGCACGCGAGCATTTGAGATCGGTGCCGATAGCTTCTCCGACCAGCGATTATATGCCAAGTTTTCCAAATATGAGTTTTGGTTAGCTTCGTGGCTTTTCTTGGGCATATTGTCGGGCTGATGGCATTCGAGTGGATACGCCAAGATCGAGGCGATGACTTGCCTAGACCTACTACTCCGGCCAGTGCGCGAGCTTACGGCCTTGCAGATATTATCGGCGTTCGTAGAGAAGTTTGCTTCTATCTCGCACCATTGACTAGGTGACTCGAAGCGGCTAAGTTTGATGGTGATGCTTGTGAGCGTGGTTTCGATTCTTTGCGAGACCGACGACCGCCTCGTTCTTACTCTTCCGCAGGTCCGGATGGTTATGTCGTGTATTGTGACGCGTCGGGCATCGGGCTGGGATGTGTGTTGACGCAGCAGGTAGAGTTATAGCATACGCATCCCGACACCTTAAGAAACACGAGAGAACTACCCCACCCATTATTCGAGTCGCGCGTGATTCACGCCCAAGATCCGGAGGCACTATTTGTATGGGGTTCACGTGGATATTTATACGCACCACAAGAGCCTCCAGATATCTTCACCTGCAGGAGCCGAACTTACGCAGAGACGGTGGTTAGAGTTGCTTAAGGATTACGATGTTGATATCTGTACCACCCGGGAAGGCCAATGTCAGGCGTATGCTCTTAGTCGTAGGTCGATGGGAGCCTATCGGATGTGCAGCTAGAGAGGAGGGCATGGTTCGTGATTTGCATCGATTAGCGAGCCTTGGTGTCCGCTTTGATTGATTACGATAGCGATGGGCACGAGTTCGAGAGGTTGCCGAGTCTTCCATCGCCGGCGAGGTGAAGAGGCAACATTTGAGGATCCGGTTTTGATTCGGTATCGTGATACGGCTCTTCGTGAGGCAAGGGTCCTTTGAGGTAGCACTGATGGGTGCTAAGGTTTGAGGGCGTGTGTGTTCCGGATGTTTCGTGACTTGGCGAGTTCTTGGGGAAGCACACAGCGGCGTTACTCTATCCATCCGTGGTCGACCAAGATGTACCACGACGCTTAGATCGTGTATTGGTGGGATGGCTTGAAGAGGACGTTGCGAGTTCGTAGCTCGCCGTGTTGTCCGGGCGTGAAGGTAGAGCACCAGAGGCCTGGTGGTTTGTTACAGACGATGGAGATCCCGACTTGGAAGTGGGAGGTGATCAACATGGACTTCATCACAGGATTACCTCGCACTCAGAGGAGACATGATTCTATATAGGTTATCGTCCGACGGTCGAAAATCAGCCCACTTTCTTCCCGTTAGGACGACTTTTTCGGCTGAGGATTATGCCAGACTTTACATCCGAGAGATCGTCAGACTGCATGGAGTCCCTATTTCGATCATTTCGCATGCAGGAGCCCGGTTTACGCTAACTCGGAGGTCCTTCCGAAGGGTTTAGGGACGCAGTGAGTGAGCATCGCATTCCATCCACGCATGCACGACAGCAGAGCGCACTATCCGCACTGCGAGGATATCCGCGAGCTTGTGTTATTGACCGTGGTACTGGAGGATCATTTGCCTCTAGTTGAGTTCGCGTATAATAATAGCTACCACTCCGATTCAAATGGCGCCTTATGAGGCCTTGTATGGAGGAAGTGCAGATCGCCTATAGGCTGGTTCGATGTGGGTGAATACGATTAGTAGGACCAGATTTGGTGCGTGAGCGATGGATAAGGTGAAGCTTATCCGAGCGGCTATCGACGGCAGAGTCGGCGAAGTCATACGCAGATCATCGTCGTCGGCATCCGAGTTCGATTGATGATTGGGTTTTCCTGAAGGTGTCACCCATGAAGGGTGTGATGAGATTCGGGAAGAAAGGGAAACTCAGCCCAAGGTACATTGGGCCCTATCAGATTGTCCGCAGGGTAGGCAAGGTTGCCTACGAGTTGGATCTTCCGTCTGATCTGGAGGCAGTGCATCCGGTGTTTCACGTTTCTATGCTGAGGAGGTGTATCGGGGATCCATCTAGGGTACACCCGATTGACGATGTCCAGGTGACCGAGGGGTTATCATATGAGAAGATTCCCATAGCGATAATCGATCTTCAGGTTAGGCGTCTGCGGACCAAGGACGTGGCTTCCGTCAAAGTTCTGTGGCGGAACGAGCTCAGGGAGGAGATGACGTGGGAAGCTGAGGAGAACATGAGGAAGAAGTATCCTCACTTATTCCCCACGCCTCCAGGTAACTTACTTTCCTACTTGTAAATATTCATGATCGTTTATGCCTAAGTGTTATTTTGTGGCCATGTGTGGCATTTGCAAACTGTTTAAGCTTTATCGTTAACTGTCTTGGGAAGGAACATTCGGGACAAATGTTTCTAAGGAGGGGAGAATGTTATACCCCGTATTTCCAGAGTATGTACGTAAGGGCATACGTACAAAAGTTTAGCCTTAAAGGTTAGGCTTTGGACGAAAATACTTGGGCACAACTCACTAAAAGAATCGTTTTCCGACGAAACGTTTTACACAACTCGCGTAGGGTAAATTCCGGCTATGTCATTTCTAATTTTTGCGGATTTTTCCGAGAGACGAAACACTTTGGACCAACGAGAGGGCGACACTTGTCACCCTCGTTGGTGGGCGTGGAAGTGAGCGAATTGGAGGGCTTGTTTTGTCAAGGAGTTGGTAGGATATTTTGTGTAGTAGATAGAATGGACACTTGCCTAAATCCTCACCCTACACTTGCCTTGCACTTGGCATCATCTTGGCCATTGGTTGGCCATGGCTTGACCTATAAATACCCCCCTTAAGATGAAGAGTTCTTCATCCACAAATCTTTCTCCAAGTCTTGAAAATCCTCCCCTCTCCCTTGAGCCTTTTCGTCCAAGACTCCCTCGAGTGAAGCTTGGCGAGGCAACCCCTAGCCTAGCCGAAACCTACCCCCATCCTTGGTAGAAAAGTTGCCTTCAGTATTGTTATAATGCCCAAAATACCTAGCCCAAATCCCTTAGTACTTAGTAGAAGTTGTGAAGAACTTCTAAGGGTTCTTGGAGCTATCGGAGCATACAAATTAGGAGCTAAACCTCGCTCAGGATCAACTTTTATCTAGGATATTATTGGGCTTACCGAGGTAAATAATCTTATCCTTCCTTTGTAATTAGAGAATACATACTGTAGAAGTATAGGAATAAGTATAAATACTTAGAAGGATATTCTGAGAATAGAATTGAGCTGTTATCACGATGAAGGGTATAAAGAAGAATTATTGAACTGTACTCACATAGAATTTGTTTACTGATGTTGTATAGCTTACAGGGTAGGGAAGTCTGCCCAATTTCCATAGAATAGAGAACCCTCGCTAGAGCTTTATCTGATCTGATCTGAGCGTTGATAGACGTATTTGACTGATATAGGCTGATTCTCTGCGCGCGACATATTCGACTTGGCAGGAGGTTTTCGCCGAGAAAGTATGTGATTCTTCCTATACTCTTAAGCATGATATTTTAAGATATATATATAGTACGGTGACGCATACGTGTGTTAAGCGAATAATAATCACGGCAATGTCTTTTGACTTAAGCACGAATAATAACTACGACAATGTCTTTTGACTTAAGCCCGAATAATAAGAACACGATGCATTTCAAAGAATCTGAATCATTTTTAATGTAAGAGAAATATTTGGTTTTTAAAAAGCTTAAGAGTTATACTAGCTTTATGGGAAGTTAGGTATAACAACTTAAGAAAGATAAAAGGAATTGTTTACTTGTTTGTTTATAAAAGCCTTGTATTGTTTTCTGTTAAGTGTAGTAAGATTTTTTGATAAGTAGACATATTATGATGCTACCTGTGTTAGTGTCTTATAATCTTTGTGAAAGGGTCATTCTTCTGTGCTTACGTTGCTAAGCGGTAAGTCATTGTCTTGTTATTATATCACCTACCCCTTGACTTATTATACCGAGGGCTTGCCACCTTGATGCGGTCTATCGGCCTACGATCTATGTGACTACGCGAGTGCGGGAGTTCGAGATTGATCATTAGGGTGTTTTAGCCCGACGGGGGATGCCTATGCGGATGCTGTGACTACGCGGTCTATTGAGACTATGCGGTGCGGGAGTCGAGGAGTGCAGGGGTTAGCTAACCGACGCGAGAATACCTCATGCGAGTGCATGTGTGACTATGTGGTGCGGGAAGTCGGGACTAGGCACGCATAATGATACTATGGGCTATTGGCCATGCTTCGATCATTTGCGGCCTAGAAAAGACCTGTTATAGTTTACCTATTATTGTTATGCTTTGTGATATGGTACTATGTGCAACTGAACTGATTGTATTTGCAAATGGTTTTAAATACTTGATTTCATTTAAGTACTTTACAGTTTCACATACTTGGTACCTGTTATCGACCTCGCCGAGGCTGCGTTCATGCCGCAGGTAAGGACAAGCATGTGCTAGATCCACATCCTTAGGATCTTTGCTTTGGTGTCAGGAGCTCCATCTTCTCCGGAGGCTCTACTTTTGGGTATGATCTCCCTGTATTGTAGATAGTTTTTATACATTCAGGGTATGGCGGGGCCCTGTCCCGCCATAGTGGTTTACTGCTTTAGAGTGCAGTAGTCTATTATGCAGTTGGGATGTAACTGCAAAACTTGGGTTATATATATATGCCGAAAGGCAAGCTTTTCATCAGATAAATTGTGTCTCATTTTACAACTGTTTCATGTCTTGTTTTTATATTCCGCTGATTACTCTGATGTATGACTACTTGGGTGCCCGGGTAAGGCACCAGTCACGGGCCCCGGAACGGGTCGTGACATAATGAGGTCAATAGATGCTATGTTTTGGGAAAAGACGATTAAAAGTGAATTAGACTCTATAATTTATAATCATACTTGGGATTTGTATGATTTGCCTAAAGGTTGTAAACTCATAAGTAGTAAGTGGATATTTAAGAATAAATTGAGATGAGATGGTACAATTGATAAATATAAGGCTAGACTTGTGATTATGAGTTTTAACCAAAAGACTAGACTTGTGATTAGTGGTACACCAAATGAATGTTAAAATAGCATTTCTAAATGGTGATTTAGAGGAAGAGATTATATAACTCAACCTGAGGGTTTTGTGGTCCCAGTACATGAAGATAAAGTGTGCAAATTGAGAAAGTCCTTGTATGGCCTAAAACAGGCACCTAAGTAGTGCTATGAAAAGTTTAATGGCATATTAGTGAATGATGGTTTTGTTGTTAATGCTTCTGATACCTGTATTTTTTCCATAATGATAGTATTAGATTATGTGATTATATGTGGATGACATGTTAATCTTTGGCCCTAATGTGATTGTTGTTAATGAGACTAAGAACGTTTTATCTTCTAAGTTTAAAATGAAATACCTTGGAGAAGCAGATGTGGTAGTGATTAAATTAGAAGAACTATCAATGACTTTTCTTTGTGTCAGTCTCATTACATTAAAAATATGTTTAAAAAGTTTAATTATTTTGATGTTATTCCAATGAGAACTCCTTATGATCCTAGCATACACTTGAGAAAAAATAAATAATCTAGTGTTTCTCAAATTGAATATGCTAAAATAATTAGAAGTGTAATGTTTCTCGTGAACTATACTCAGCCTGATATAGCTTATGTTGTTAGTAGATTGAGTAGATATACTCATAATCCCAGTAGTGAACATTGGAATGCTCTTAATTGTTCATTAGAATGTTTATGTGATGCAAACTGAGTAACTGACAATGATAAAGTTAGCTCCACCAGTGGTTGTGTTTACTTTGGGTGCAGATGTTATTTCATGGAAGTCTTCCAAACAGACATGCATAGCACGTTCTACCATGAAATCTAAGTTTATTTCTCTTAAGTTGGCAAGGCAAGAAATTGAGTGGTTGAGAAACCTTTTGACAGATGTGTCATTGTGGGGAAGACGAGCTTCACCAGTCTCTTTATATTGTGACTCACATGAGGCAATTGAAATTCCAAATAACAGTGAATACAATGGAAAAAGAAGAACCATATTTTCGCATCAGACATGATGCAGTTAAACAATTACTAAAACATGGTGTTATTTCCTTTGAATACGTAAGGTCCGAAAGAAATTTGGCGGATCCTTTAACCAAAGGTTTGGCAAGGAAAATGATCCTTGAAACGTTGAGGGAGATGGGGCTAAAACCTATGGATTGACGTAATATGTCGGATACCCATTTATTGGTCAAAGTAAGTCATATGATTCCTCCATATACCTACATATCTTATCCCTATGGCATATGGTAGTATTTTGTAAGGTTGACTCTTAATCCATAGTCGTTGTGGTGGTACTTTTGAGACACACTTAATGGATTTACTTGAGTTTTACTCTTAATAGTTTCATAACCCGTTGTGGTGGTGCTATTTAGAAGAACTTAATGAATTTACCTCTTGATAGGAGATGTTGAGATTATTCTGGTCTTAATGATTCCATATCCTTAAGGTGGTCTATTTGAGATAGAATTGATAGTATCGATAGAATCACCTACGTGAGTGTAAAGGTGTAGTCGTCTTTTATGAAAGACTTAGGTCGTCTTTATAAAGCACTCATTATACCCAAGATTTGTACATGACCATAAAAGCACTTTGTTAGTATCGCGGAGTTCGCAAAAAATTCAGTGATATGTGTTATGGGGGTCTCAGCTTATGTCCATTCAGTTCAAGAGTACTTCACTTTTTTGGATATTAATTGTTGTTTCATTTCACTACATGTTAATTCAACTCGAAAGATATTAACACTCAAGTACATGTTTCTTCCTTTTGTCCAGAAATTGTTCTTATTTATCTCTACATTAGTGGGGGATTATTGGAAATTATAATGCAAAGAATGAAGAAAATGTTAGGCGTATTTGTATACACTTTTTGAGTCATTTTTAGTTAGTATTTTTCCCATTTTTATTTAAATAAGTGTCTTGTTAGGGTTGTTTTTCTTTCTTTTGAGTCACAGCGGTTCTAAATGGCAAAATAGCAAAAAGAAGCTAAAAGTGGGCAGAAAAGGAGCTCCCGAAGCAAAAAGGACGAAAGTTGGCAGATCCGGACGAAAGACTGCAGGACCGCGGTGCCATAATTACTGAGAAGCCGCAGTACTTTTGGCACCACGGTGCCATTCTGCAGTACCGCGGTGCCGAGGCGGAAAAATCACGTTCTGGGCCAATTTTGACACGGTTTATAGGGTCCGAAATCCATATTTTCTCAACTATAAAATCCCTAAACCCTAGCCTCATTATTCATCTGGGATCTTACATCTCATATCATACTTTGGAGAGGAAAAGAAGGCAACAACACAAGATTGGAGACAACTTTGGTTCAAGTTTTTTTCTTTTCTTTTTTTTGTTTTTATTTCAGTTTATGTTGGTTTGTATTAGTTCTTGACATGACAATGTTTACGAGTTAATTACTTAATTAGGACTTTCCTATTGAATCGCTTGAAACTCTCTTTCATGAATTAATGAATTAGTTTGATTTCTTCTTCAATTGATTAAGATTTATTCAATATTGGTATGAATGTTTGATAGTTAATTGATCACTAATTATCATAATCTATATGATTTCGAATCAAGAACCGAGAGGAGAGATTTGGATATGTTGTAATTGAATAGACATAGGTTAAAATCGCGGACGAAAGTACCCCGATATTTGTGTAGCATTATAGGTTATTGTTCTTAATCCTCCTATGTGGTAAACCTATCATAAAAATATATAAGATTTCTGCACTGGGGTTGAGCGATTATATATCCTAACCGAAATATAAGACAGTTTAGTTAACCGCTATCTTAACGTAGAAAAAGATGTCACTCTAGTTGCATTATGTATTGAAAAGAGTGGATAGTTGAGGATATTGAAACTCTAATTCCTTCATAACTGATTTAAACCAAAGTATTATCATAATTAGTTTATTTTATGCAATTACTTAGTCTTAGCTATTAGATAAAAATACAAACAAATTAACGTTCACCAAATAGAAACTAAAGCTTAGATAATCGGTACTTGATAACCAGTTTCTGAGGATGAGGATAGCTGGTGGGTGCCGATGCTGCAGGACTTGTCAGCAGGTTTTAGGGGAGGCACACAGTGCTTATTGCTCTATTTTTTCGGGGTCGACTAAGTTGTGTCGTGACCTCAGAAGTATCTATTGGTAAGATGGCCTGAAGAGGGACGTAGCATAGTTTGTTGCTTAGTGTCCGAATTAGTAGCAGGTCAGGGTTGGGCACCAGAAGCCCAGTGGGCTATTACAGGCGATTGAGATCCCGACTTAGAAATGGGAGGTGATTAATATGGATCTTGTTACAAGGTTGCATCGTACTCAGAGGAAGTGCGACTCCTTATGGGTTATAGTATGCAGGCTGACGAAATCAGACCATTTTCTTCCGGTCAGGACCACTTACTCGGCTGAGGATTATGCTACATTATATAGCAGGGAGATTGTGAGACTGCACAGGGTTCCTACATTTATGATGTCAGACAGATGAGCTCAGTTTACGGCTAACTTCTGGAGGTTTTCCAGAAGGTATTAGGGACACAGGTGAGTCTCAGTGTTGCATTTCACCCTCAGACCGACGGACAGGCAGGGCATGATATCCAGACACTTGAGGATAGGTTGCGGGCATGTGTTATTGTTTTCAGGGGTAGCTGGGAGGATCATTTTCCTCTTGTTGAGTTTACGTACTATAATAGCTACCATTCCAGTATACTGATGGCCCTGTATGAGGCCTTGGATGTAAGAAAGTGTAGATCGCCGGTTAGTTGGCTCGACGTAGGCGAGGTTCAGTTAATTGGTCCAGACTTGATTCAGCGGACTGTGAATCAGGAGAAGATTATGCAGGAAAGATTATTAGTAAGCTCAGAGTCAGTAGAAGATTTATGCAGATAACCGACGTTGACACTTGGAGTTCAGGTTGACGTTTTAGTATAAGTATTGTTATGTGGCAAGGGTGATTATGTTGGGTATAGTCAAGGGACTATGCCAATATCCGTTTAGATGGAACTCCGAAAGAACATTCGGGGACGAATGTTTCTAAGGGGGGAAGAATGTTACACCCCGTAATTCCAGGACATGTTTATAAGAACGTACGTAAGAACTCAAAATGTTAAGATTTGAGACTAGTAAAAATTTATCGGAATTATGGAAATGCCGGGAAACGAAATATTACGACGAATGGGATGGTGAAACGTGTCACCCCCCCTTGGATGGTATTGGTCGAATGGACCAAGGGTAAAATGGTCATGTGACCAAGGAAAAGATGAACTAGTCTTGAAAAGTCAAGACTTGACATTGTTGACCAAGTCAACAAGCCCACTTGACTTGATATTTAAAAGTCCTTCATCCTAGCTATTCAAGTGTATAGATCTTGGCCCTTAGATGTGTTATATAGTATACTAGTAGCAAGGATGAACTCCACATTTAGAATTTTTTTTGCAAACCTTGTGTGCAAAAAAATGGGCTCTCGGCAATGGGCACTTGTTCAAGAGAAAAAAATCGTTTGTTGTTCAATAATCTCCATACATTAAACCAAGGTTCCTAAGGGTATTTTAAGGGTATCTCAATAGAAAGATCCCGAAAAAGTGTCGTTTTTGCATTAGTCGCAAGGTGAAAACCTAAGTCGCTTTCATAGGTTTGGATTGTAAATTGAAGGAAAGTTGTTTGTGATCTTCTAAGGGCTTCAAGTGGCGGATTGGGGTGTCAATGAGAGGCTCTAAGTTTCTAGGGAGCGACTTCGGATCTTGAAGTTGGATTAAGGCTCGTCAAGGTAACAATCTTGTTCTCTTAAGTGTTATAAGATTACATATTGTTGTAGCCTTACATTTTAACTAGCATGAAGTATATGTATTGAAGATTGATAAGTGTTATGGCTATTGTAAGCCTAAAATCCGAAATGACATTGTTAGCCATTTGAAATTGAAATACAATTTGGTCGATAATTAGAATCGTCGCATGTTATCTACTTGAAGATTGTAGTTGTTATAATCGATTGCGGCTTTATAACATGTTATACTAAACAACTTGGATTGAAAAAAGAATTGGATAAGACCTTGCATTGTGGTACTTTATTGCCGAAAATGGCATTGGTTATTGAATTGCTTGGTATCAATTGTGGAGCGGAATTTTACACGTCTTGTTAGGCGTGTAATCCCCTATTGTTAACTACATTGTTGAGCCTTAAATGTGGCATGTTTGGTTATTGAATTTGGGCCTTGAAAAAGGTGGAAAAGTATGTAGAAACAAAGGAAGTGATGTCCGATTTTCCGTAGAATTTAGTGACTTTGCACTTAGAATATTCTACGTTTGAAGTTAGAAGTTAATAGACGTACTATGGTCATTATAGGTTGACATACTACATACGACATATTGGACTTAGCAAGTGGATTAAACCTAAGAGGTATGTGGAACATTCATATCTCTTGAGCATGAGTAGTTGTAAATGTATAGTACGGTAGACGTACGAGATTTAAATGAATTTAGTTCCATTTGATATCCTTGACTTGTTTTAAGGATGTCCAAGTTGGTTGAGTTAGAGAATTAACTCACTTGTTTTTAAAGGATAGAAATGTCTTGGTTTCAAAAGCATAAAGTTGGTTAATAACTTTATGGAAAGT
The DNA here is from genome assembly GCA_029844215.1 of Przewalskia tangutica. Taxonomy (NCBI): domain Eukaryota; kingdom Viridiplantae; phylum Streptophyta; class Magnoliopsida; order Solanales; family Solanaceae; genus Przewalskia; species Przewalskia tangutica. The sequence continues at coordinate 47,610,799 of CM056724.1, read as the reverse complement.
AAAAAGAATGGTTTATTCTAATAAGGTAAACAAAGATTTCTTGACTTGAAAATGTGTAGAATACTTGATTTGGAAAGTATTGATTCCTTGAGCTATTCTAAGGTTAAGAAACTTGATTACTAAAGTTAAGAGACTTGAAATATTTTAAAAGTATACGATATTTGGTTTTCGAAAGTATAAGTCTCTTGGTTATAAAGAAGAATGTAAGTGTCTAAAGTATAAAGTTAGTATAACGGCTTTATGGGAAGTTGGTTATAATAGCTTTATGGAAAGTTAAAAGGATGGTTTATTCTAGCAATGTAAATAATGATAAATGACTTGAAATGAAGAAAGGCAAATTGATTTGAAGGCATCAATTGCTTAAAGTTTTAAAGTAAAAAGTCACTTGATTTAGAAGTCTTTAAATGTAGTTCTAAAAGGTATTGTGACTTGTTTTGAAAAGTAGATATAACTTGCTACTACAGTTATTAGTATCTTGGAAGTTTTATATTAAAAAGAGTCATTTTAAGAGAATAGAAGTACGTAGTACTTTGGGTTAAATTCCCGGATTTTATAATGACATGTTAGTGCCTTAAGTAAACTAAAATGAGAGTGTATATGAACAAAGATAATAAGAAGTTAGGGGATTTCTTAACTTGCTTATGATAATGTGATAAGCCGGTAGTGCTTATGTTATGTATGGTATCCGGTTGTGCTAGTGATATATTTTTCATTACGGGGTCATTCCCCGGGTTTGCGGCATTTGCAAATTCCATGGATTTGCTACCCATGATGCGAGAAATACCTCATGCGAGTCTGTAGGGCTTATGCGGGTGAAATAGTCCTATGCGGGGCGGACCAGTCCTATGCGAGGATATTACCTCCTGCGGGTCCACACGACCTATGGGGACGGATACAGTCTATGCGAGGAAATTACCTCATGCGGGTCCATACGGCCTATGCGGGTGAAATAGTCCCAGGAGTAGGATTGCTTAATGATACTACGGGCGGGTGACCCTACTTTGATCATGAGCCTCCTATTTTTATGCAGTAAAGTATACACTTGTTTACTCTCATTGTTAGTAAGGCACAGTGTACTATTATTGAGTTATCATACATGTCTCCAGCTTTATTTTTAGACTTTATGATTTCATTTCAGTACTTTCAGTTTTACATACTTGGTACATCTGTTGTACTGACCCCTTTCCTCGGGGGCTGCGTTCATGCCGCAGGTAGGGGTAAGCATGTGGTGGATCCTCATTCTTAGGATCACTGATCAGGTGTCAGAAGCTCCAATTCTCTGGAGGCTTGTCTTTTGGTACGGTTTCCCTGATGTTGTAGATTTATGTACATTCAGGGGTATGGCGGGGCCCTGTCCCGTCACAATTGTTATTCTTAGAGGTCTGTAGTCATATTTGTGGATTGGGTTTTAAGAACAGAGATGTACTATTTTATCTTTTTGGATTATGTATATTTTACGGAAGGTGGCCTTATCGGCTAGCCTGTTGATGTTTAATGTCTAAGCATTTTTATGAGTTGTGTATGTTCCGCTGCTATTCTCTGATGTATACTTGAGGGTGCGGGTAGGGCACCGATCGTGGCGAGTCGGGTTATGACAAAAGTGGTATCAGAGCAGTTAGTCCTCGGAAAGTGTCTACAGACCGTGTCTAGTAGAGTCTTGGTTATCGGTGTGTTGTGCACCACATCTATAACCAGAAGGCTGCAGGACATTTAGGATTGGTTTCCATTCTTCTCACTCTGAGCTCGTGCGATAGAGCTGTGTGGTTAGGGTCGTCTCTCCCTAACGAGTTATGTTGATTGCAGCTATGAGAAAGGCAGCAGTGACCCAGGAAGGATTATGTGCATTGCGTATCCATGTTGGTAATAATTATAGTACAGTTGGTATTATGACATACAACTATACGGAGATATGTATGAGGGTCAGACGCGTGTTGCCTAGAATGATTTTGGATTACCAAGGATTGGTAAGGATTAAATAGATATCGGGAAGGTATGAAACAGTTTAATGAATTCTCATCAAGGTTTTACGTACTAATTTGAGATAATTAGGGATGATGAGTTGTCTGAGAAGGTAATGAACCCATAAGAAGTCACGATTAAAGGACTTAATGGAAGACTATGTTAGTAGATTAAGAGGCTTGGTATGCTTAAGAGAATTGTACGGATGAGATCCGTACGGAGTAAGTAATGGTTATTGTGATTAAGACAACACGATTATGGTATTATGAGAAGTTATTGTACCCGTTTACGGGGGGACTGATAAGGTAGGCTTAGAGCATGGAAATTGCGAGCCTAAGAATATTGATAACCGCCGAGACCTTAGATATGTAAGGCCTTCTTGGCAATAAGATTTAATTCAAATTAAGGGTAAGAGTTAAGTTCGACGGTGGGTCGGGTTGAGGACCTATTACGGGTCGCCTCATAGCCTGAAATGGAGTGGGGTCAATTGGTAGTAGTCCCGCTACGTGACAAGGTCACGAGGGCGCAAGGCCCAAGTCTAATTAAATTGTTTTACGGGTTCGTGGACGCATTCCACCGGAACCAGGTTGTAAGAGCCAGAAATGGCCTTATATTGTTTAATATAGTAACTCCAAAGATTGGAGGCTAGATTTAGTATGGAAGTTATGTACGTATGCTAGTATAAGTTTGGAAGTACGGAAAGAGTACGACCAGTGAGAAAGAGAGAAACCAAGTGTAAAAGAATAGAGCCTGAATCCATGAGAACCTTTCGAGGTGACTACACCCGTGAGTGATGGGTGGTAGCTGAGCGTGTATATAATAATTGCCCGGTGATGATACAGTCGTCGGACCCTAACAGACCTAGCAGAGTTGTTATGACAGACTTTGAGGACATTATGAGTACGGGCTAGTTGGCCTCTTGTTATGCCAACATTGACTGTAGAGAGAGATTTGTTCGATTCCAGTTTTTCGGTAAGCCGATTATCGAGTGGAAAGGAAGGGAAGTGGTGGTAACCAGTGAATTATCCTTCCTTCTTTGACATCATTATTTTTAATAAGTCTGTGTGACTTGTTCATTTGAGGTAAATTGATGCAGAAGGTAAGTAATACTTGAATTTGAAGGAGTTTTATGTTAAGTGTCCTTGGGGGTACTTGGAGTTGGTTTGGTGTGGCGGTCAGGGCCACGACCTTCCGGATAATTTCAGGAAAGCGCGCAAGCAAGAATACGATAAGTACGAGTGCTGCCTGCGGAAAACAAAAGACATCGTTGGTAGGTTTTGAAAATTTATATGATTATAAGGTGGCGCTTGATGATTGAGATTTTGTAAGGGAGATAAGTTCTCTCCCCACGTAAAAGGATAGTTTTACGTGTTATGGGGTTATGTGTACCCATGTTGTTAGACGAAGGATAGGAGACTGGTAAGGTCTCCAGTATCGTTATGCCATAGGTTACAGTTTTAGATAACCGTGGGAAAAAGTATTATGTGGGGTAATTGAGAACAACGTTAGGAATTGATCGAGAAAGTGTCGTAAATATATAAATGCAGGTAGTACGCATGCATAAAACTGTATGATTATGAATCAAGATAGAAATATTTTTTTTTCTTCTCTAATAATAAGCATAAGGAAGGATTATGACCAGAATGATAAAAGAGAATGCAACTATGGTTATGTAAGTTGCACCAGATATGATTACCCCAGACTAGTGTAAAGACCATTAGTGAATGATGGGCAGTAAAAACACCTCGAGGAAATGTGGCAAGATTTGTACTGCCGATGAAGGTAGTAGTAAAAATACGGGGAGGTAAGAGACCCCAGGGCAACTTGAAATGAAAAATAAGGTAAGACGAGTAGATACTCGAACGATAAGAAATCTTGGCAAGCCATTAGACTATGTAATACCATGAATTGAGGTTGAACACCTGACTATAAGCTCTATGAGCTGGAAGAAAAATAATAGGATTACTACTTGATGAAATCAAGGAAGTCTCCCCCTAAATTGTGATTGGCAGGAAGTCTTAGCCATGGGTCAAGTAAAGGAATCGAATCTAAGTATAGTGACCAAGTTTGGTTGAAACAGAGAAATGGAAACATGAATCATAATTGAGATTATATCCCCGACTATTTCGGAAGTATGAGAAAGGCTCTCAGTTATTGGAAGATAAGCTGACTACGACTACAGTTCTAACCCCTCCTGAGGCCTGAAGGACTAGGGGGTTAGGCTATTATTGTGACACTTTGGGTGTTGGGCTAGGTTGTGTGCTGACGCAACACGATAAGGTTAGAGCCTATGTTTCCCGGTAGTTACGGGAGCATGAAAGGAATTACGCTACTCACGATTTAGAGTCGGCGACAGTTAATCATGCCTTAAATATTTGGAGGCATTACTTATATAGATTTCATGTGGATATTTGTGCAGACCACGAGAGCCTCCGGTATACCTTCAGACAGAGGCTACTGAATGTGCGACAGAGACGGTGGTTAGAGTTACTCAAGGATTGTGATATTGATATCCTATACCACCCGGGGAAAGTCGAGACGGTTACAGATGCTCGTAGTCATAGATCTATGGGTAGTCTGTCAGATGGGCAGCCAGATAGACAGGACGTGGTCCGTAAGATTCATCAGCTACCCAGCCGAGGGATTCGATTATTTGTTTCCAATGTTAATGGAGTTTGGATCCGAGAGATTGTCGAGTCTTCCTTCATCGAGGAGGTGAAGAGGCGACAATATGAGGATCCAGTGTTAGTACGAGATCGAGATACGGCTCTCCGAGAGGAGAAGAGCTCATTTGAGTATGCCGACCGGATAGGGTCGTGATATGAGATATCTGGTGGTGCCGTCTTTGCAGGACTTGTCAGCAGGTTTTAGGGGAGGCACGCAGTGCTTATTGCTCTATTTGTTCGGGGTCGACTAAGTTGTGTCGTGACCTCATAAGTATGTATTGGTAAGATGGTCTGAAGAGGGACGTAGCAGAGTTTGTTTCTTAGTGTCTGAATTAGTAGCAGGTCAGGGTTGGGCACCAGAAGCCCAGTGGGCTATTACAGGCGATTGAGATCCCGACTTAGAAATGGGAGGTGATTAATATGGATCTTGTTACAAGGTTGCATCGTACTCAGAGGAAGTGCGACTCCTTATGGGTTATAGTATGCAGGCTGACGAAATCAGACCATTTTCTTCCGGTCAGGACCACTTACTCGGCTGAGGATTATGCTACATTATATAGCAGGGAGATTGTGAGACTGCACAGGGTTCCTACATTTATGATGTCAGACAGATGAGCTCGATTTCGGCTAACTTCGGAGGTTTTCGGAAGGTATTAGGGACTGAAAGTGAGTCTCAGTGTTGCATTTCACCCTCAGACCGACGGACAGGCAGGGCATGATATCCAGACACTTAAAGATAGGTTGCGGGCCTGTGTTATTGTTTTCAGGGGTAGCTGGAAGGATCATTTGCCTCTTGTTGAGTTTACGTACTATAATAGCTACCATTCAAGTATTCTGATGGCCCTGTAAGAGGCCTTGGATGTAAGAAAGTGTAGAGCGCCGGTTAGTTGGCTCGACGTAGGCGAGGTTCAGTTAATTGGTCCAGACTTGATTCAGCGGGCTGTGAATCAGGCGAAGCTTATCCAGGAAAGATTATTAGTAAGCTCAGAGTCAGCAGAAGATTTATGCAGATAATTGAAATTGGCACTTGGAGTTCAGGTTGACGTTTTAGTATAAGTATTGTTATGTGGCCAGGTGTGGCAAGGGTGATTATGTTGGGTGTAGTCAAGGGACTATGCCAATATCCGTTTAGATGGAACTCCGAAAGAACATTCGGGGATGAATGTTTCTAAGGGGGGAAGAATGTTACACCCCTTAATTCCAGGACATGTTTATAAGAACGTACGTAAGAACTCAAAATGTTAATATTTGAGACTAGTAAAAATTTATCGAAATTATGGAAATGTCGGGAAACAAAATATTATGACGAATGGGAGGGTGACACGTGTCACCCCCCCTGGATGGTCTTGGTCGAATGGACCAAGGGTAAAATGGTCATGTGACCAAGGCAAAGATGAACTAGTCTTGAAAAGCCAAGACTTGACATTGTTGACCAAGTCAACAAGCCCACTTGACTTGATATTTAAAAGTCCTTCATCCTAGCCATTCAAGTGTATAGATATTAGCCCTTGATGTGTTATATAGTATACTAGTAGCAAGGATGAACTCCACACTTTAGAAAAAAAATTGCAAACCTTGTGTGCAAAAAAATGGGCTCTTGGCAATGGGAACTTGTTCAAGAGAAAAAATTTTGTTTGTTGTTCAATAATCTCCATACATTAAACCAAGGTTCCTAAGGGTATTGTAAGGGTATCTCAATAGAAAGATCCCGGAAAGTGTCGTTTTTGCGTTAGTCGCAAGGTGAAAACCTAAGTCGCTTTCATAGGTTTGGATTGGAAATTGAAGGAAAGTTGTTTGTGATATTCTAAGGGCTTCAAGTGGCGGATTGGGGTGTCAAGGAGAGGCTCTAAGTTGCTAGGGAGCGACTTTGGATCTTGAAGTTGGATTAAGGCTCGTCAAGGTAACAATCTTGTTCTCTTAAGTGTTATAAGATTACATATTGTTGTAGCCTTACATTTTAACTAGCATGAAGTATATGTATTGAATATTGATAAGTGTTATGGATATTGGAAGCCTAAAATCCGAAATGACATTGTTAGCCATTTGAAATTGAAATACAATTTGGTCGATAATTAGAATCGTCGCATGTTATCTACTTGAAGATTGTAGTTGTTATAATCGATTGCGGCTTTATAACATGTTATACTAAACAACTTGGATTGAAAAAGGAATTGGATAAGACCTTGCATTGTGGTACTTTATGGCCGAAAATGGCATTGGTTATTGAATTGCTTGGTATCAATTGTGGAGCAGAATTGTACACGTCTTGTTAGGCGTGTAATCCCCTATTGTTAACTACATTGTTGAGCCTTAAATGTGGCATGTTTGGTTATTGAATTTGGGCCTTGAAAAAGGTGGAAAAGTATGTAGAAACAAAGGAAGTGTTGTCTGATTTTCCGTAGAATTTAGTGACTTTGCACTTAGAATATTCTACGTTTGAAGTTAGAAGTTAATAGACGTATTATGGTCATTATAGGTTGACATACTACGTACGACATATTGTACTTAGCAAGTGGATTAAACCTAAGAGGTATGTGGAACTTTTCTATCTCTTGAGCATGAGTAGTTGTAAATGTATAGTACGGTAGACGTACGAGATTTAAATGAATTTAGTTTCATTTGATATCCTTGACTTGTTTTAAGGATGTCCAAGTTGGTTGAGTTAGAGAATTAACTCACTTGTTTTTAAAGGATAGAAATGCCTTGGTTTCAAAAGCATAAAGTTGGTTAATAACTTTATGGAAAGTAAAAAAGAATGGTTTATTCTAATAAGGTAAACAAAGATTTTTTGACTTGAAAATGTGTAGAATACTTGATTTGAAAAGTATTGATTCCTTGAGCTATTCTAAGGTTAAGAAACTTGATTACTAAAGTTAAGAGACTTGAAGTATTTTAAAAGTATACGATACTTGGTTTTCGAAAGTATAAGTCTCTTGGTTATAAAGAAGAATGTAAGTGTCTAAAGCATAAAGTTAGTATAACGGCTTTATGGAAAGTTGGTTATAATAGCTTTATGGAAAGTTAAAAGGATGGTTTACTCTAGCAATGTAAATAATGATAAATGACTTGAAATGAAGAAAGGCAAATTGATTTGAAGGCATCAATTGCTTAAAGTTTTAAAGTAAAAAGTCACTTGATTTAGAAGTCTTTAAATGTAGTTCTAAAAGGTATTGTGACTTGTTTTGAAAAGTAGATATAACTTGATACTACGGTTATTAGTATCTTGGAAGTTTTATATGAAAAAGAGTCATTTTAAGAGAATAGAAGTACGTAGTACTTTGGGTTAAATTCCCGGATTTTATAATGACATGTTAGTGCCTTAAGTAAACTAAAATGAAAGTGTATATGAACAAAGCTAATAAGAAGTTAGGGGATTTCTTAACTTGCTTATGATAATGTGATAAGCCGGTAGTGCTTATGTTATGTATGATAGCCGATTGTGCTAGTGATATATTGTTCATTACGGGGTCATTCCCCGGGTTTGCGGCATTTGCATACTCCGTGGATTTGCTACCCATGATGCGAGGAATACCTCATGCGAGTCCGTAGGGCTTATGCGGGTGAAATAGTCCTATGCGGGGCGGACCAGTCCAATGCGAGGAGATTACCTCATGCGGGTCCACACGACCTATGCGCGGATCTTTACATGCGAGAAATTACCTTGCGGTCCATACGACTATCACGGGTGAAATAGTCGAGAGTAGGATTGCTTAATGATACTACAGGCGGGTGACCCTACTTTGATCATGAGCCTCCTATTTTTATGCAGTAAAGTATACACTTGTTTACTCTCATTGTTAGTAAGGCACAGTGTATTGTTATTGAGTTATCATACATGTCTCCAGCTTTATTTTTAGACTTTATGATTTCATTTCAGTACTTTCAGTTTTACATACTTGGTACATCTGTTGTACTGACCCCCTTTCCTCGGGGGCTGCGTTCATGTCGCAGGTAGGGGTAAGCAGGTGGTGGATCCTCATTCTTAGGATCACTGATCAGTTGTCAGAAGCTCCATTTCTCCGGAGGCTTGTCTTTTGGTACGGTTTCCCTGATGTTGTAGATTTATGTACATTCAGGGGTATGGCGGGGCCCTGTCCCATCACAGTTGTTATTCTTAGAGGTATGTAGTCATATTTGTGGATTGGGTTTTAAGAACTGAGATGTACTATTTTATCTTTTTGGATTATGTATATTTTCCGAAAGGTGGTCTTATCGGCTAGCCTGTTGATGTTTAATGTCTAAGCATTTTTATGAGTTGTGTATGTTCCGATCCTATTCTCTGATGTATACCTGAGGGGTGCCCAGGTAGGGCACCAGTCGCGGGCCCGGGGTCGGGTCGTGACAGGTTTCTCCAAAAACAAGTTTCTAACTTGTTCTGCGATCATCTTGTTATCAGTTTTTGTTATTTTTCTTATTTTGTAGGTAAAGTTCGTTTAAAAAAAACACATGGACTACTACTACTACTATCAGGGGCAGCAGTACTACGACTACTATCCACAACATCAGTATCATCAACAACAATTTAACCCACAGGTTCCACAGGAAGATCGAAATGAGCTGCAGGAAACCTTACTCAGGCTCACCCAATGGCAGACTCCTCAAAGACAATTTCAGCAGCCACAGAGTCAGGCCCTGTTACACCCAATAATTTCAGGACATATAAGTGAGAACGTAATTGTTACACCCCGTAAGTCCATGGCAAGTAAAAGAGAATGTACGTAAGGAATCAAGACTTGGAAATTGGTACGAAAGGAAGAATTGTTTTTCCGACGAAAAATCTGTCGAACGTCGGAAGGGAAAAATGTTCGTTGTTGAGAATTGGATTCTCAAAATGCATTATTTGAAGAGTATGGAACTTATTAACATTATGGAAATTTATTTTTACGGATTTGGTCACGTGGGGCCCACCCGAGGAATTTTACGTTTTGCGAGGCCCACGAGGGTTACGGAATTTTATGGACGAATGAGAGGGCGACACGTGGCACCTCCCCCACTTGGTCTTGGACGAAATTATGCAAGGGTATAATGGTCATTGACCATGGTAGAAGATCAAGTCTTGCTAGCTTGAGATTGTTGACTTGTCCACTTGGCTTAACATTAATTATTCTTCATCCTAGCCACTCAAGTGTTGCAATCTAAACCCTCCATTGTGTTTTATATACTACACTAGTGCAAGACTAGTCTTGAACACTTAGAAAAATTAGAGAACCTTGTGTTCTTCAAGATAACCTCTCGGGTTCACCATATTTCACACAAGAATATTTTGTAGTTTTGATCCATTATTCACAAGACTTAAACCCAAGGTCCCTAAGGGTATTGTAAGGATATCTCAATAGAAAGATTTCGGAAAAACGACATTTTCACGTTAGTCGCAAGGCGAAAACCTAAGTAGTTTTCCTAGTTTTGGATTGGAAATGGAAGAGAAGTTGGTTGTGAAATTCTAAAGGATTCAAATAGCGGATTGGAGCGTAAAGGAAAGGAGCTAAGAATTGCTAAGGAGCGACTTTGAATCTTGGAATTTTTAAGGGCTTGTAAAGGTATAATTCTTGTCGTTTTAGCAATTAAGATTTACTTATTGTTGTAGCTATGGATATTAACAAGCATGAGATGTTTAGTATGAAGTTTGATAAGGGTATTGACTATTGGAACCCTAATCCGAAAACTAGCATGTTTAGCCTTAAGATTACAATTCAAGTTGATTATTAGTTTAAGTCGTCACATGTTATATAAAGAAGGAATTATAGTTGTTAAAGTTGTCTATGACTATATAACATGTTAGACCTAAGAACTTGGGTTGGAAAAGAATTGGAAAAGACTTTGTATTGTTGAATAAGTTAGCCGAGAATGGCTTTGATTATGGACTTAGTTGGTATTAATTGTGGGGCAGAATTTTACACGTATTGTAAGGCGTGTAATCCCCTTTGGTTGGTTGTTGTTTTGAGCCTTAAATGTGGCGTGTTGGTTATTGAATTCGGCCTTGAAAAAGGTGGCAAAGTATGTAGAAACAAAGGAGGTGCTGCCCAATTTTCCGTAGAATAAGAGACCGTATACTTAGTATTATTCTCGTTAGAAACTAGAAGTTGATAGTCATGTTGTGGCCATTATAGGTTGACACTTCTACGTGGCGTATTCGACTTAGATTGTTGATTAAGCCGAAAAGGTATGTGAACTATCTCCTCTTCTAGCATGATTCCTTAAGATAAAGAAAGTATGTCCTACTCCTTAAATGATTCATTCCTTGGTTGTATTTGGATTGCCTAAAATAGAATTTTTTCTATGTACTTCCTTGATTGTACTTTGATGTTTAAATTGTAAGTTGTATAATCCATTGCCTTAGTGAAGTTTGGATTCTTAAGAGTGAAAGTATTTTACTTAAAGTACATAGAGTCTTGAAAAGGAAGTGGTTTCCAAACCTTTTGGCTAGTGCCTTAGTTCCAAAACCTAAAGGTTGTTATAATGACTTTAGGGGAGTTAAAGGAGTGATTTACTTAATTGTTTTAAAAGAGGAGAAATGACATGATTTAAGAGAAGTGACTTGTTTTAAAGGTGTGAGTTACTTGAGATTTAAAAGTGTAAGCTACTTGTTTTCTAAAGATTAAGAGACTTGAAGTATTTTGAAAGTTAAGAAACTTGATTTGTAAGTATGTGATACTTGGTTTTAATAGTGTAAGTCTCTTGGATATAAAAAGGAATGAATTGGTCTAAAACCATAAAGGGTTATAACGACTTTATGGGAAGTTGGTTATAACGGTTTTATGGAAGGTTAAAAGAGTTGTCTATTTTGATTAATGGGCATAAGTTGCCTAGATTGTGAAATTTTGAAGTTACTTGGTTTCAAGCTTTGAAATGAGTTTCTAAAAGTGTAGTAACTTACTTTGAAAAATAGACACGCCTTGATACTACGGGTGTTAGTATCTTGGGGTTTTATATAAAAATGAGTCTTTTGAAAAGAATGGAAGTACGTAGTACTTAGTGTTAAAATCCCGGATTTTTTTTATATAAAACGTAAGTGCCTTGAATTTATAAAATGAAAGTCTAAAGATTTTATGAACTTGCCTATGTGTGATGGTGATAGCCTTTGAGTGCAAGTATTATATTTTTATGCTGCCGCGACTCTCGGTTGGAGGGCCGATTGTTTTGTTGTAAGTTTACTTGGACGTACCGACAGTGATGTGGGATTCCACGGGTATGCTTCCATTATTTGTATTACTCCTTGGACATGCTTATACGATGTGGGATTCCGGGGCATGTGACCAGGAGGCGGGTTAGATTCTCGGATTTGTTTGTATTACCCCATGGTCATGCTTATACGATGTGGGATTCCGGGGCATGCGACCACGTGGGATATTGTTATTCCATGGATTAGCCCTCCATGAGATTTAGTGACGTAGGCTGGATCTGGTAGTTAGCTTTCGTACTTGCCCCGGTCAGTTGATGACGCAGGCTGGATCTGGTAGTTGGCTTTCGTACTTGCCCCGTCAATTCTATTGCACAGTTTGGTACGGTAGGCTCCGGTAGATAGCTTCGACTTGCCTTGGCCATATCTAGTGACGACAGCCGGATCCGTAGTTAGCTTCGTACTTGCCCGGTCGATTGATAGACGCAGCCGATCCAGTAGTTGTCTTTCGTACTTTCCCCAGTCAGTTTTATGATGCAGGCTGGATCTGGTGGTTCGTTTTCCTACTGCCCGTCTGATTTATAGGACACAGGTGGGACTTGGTGTTCATGTATGCTTATTGGTGTTATATTATATCATGGACTGCCGGCAGTGAGGAAGGATTCCACGGGCATGATTGATATTATGGGCGTGTGACCGATAGTTATATTTGAGTAGTGACTTTGAGGGCATGCGTCCCTGACCGCTATGTATTGTGTGTCGTACGGCCATCATACATGTCTCTGCTTTGTATTGATCATTATGATTTCATTACTGATTTTCGTTCACATTCTTGGTACATTCTTCGCATCGACCTCCTTGGGCCGCGTTCATGCCGCAGTTTAGGTACGTGATTTGGTGATCGCAGTGTAGGACCGCTCGAGTTTTTGGATAGCTCCATTTGTTCAGATTTTATCATTTTGGTATAGTTCCTTCAATCTGTGCTTTTGTATGTGGTACGGCGGCCTTGTCCGTCATAGTTGATATAACTCTTAGAGTTACGTATTCATATGTGGATTGGACTCGTACATGTAGTGTCTTTTGATTATGTATATTATATGAGCCTTGTCGGTTTTGCCTCAGACGCACGTTGGTTTTAAAAAAAAAATGAGGCGTTATTTAAGTTCCGTTTTTTAATTGTGTCGATCAGTAGGGGTGCCTGTGTAGGGCACCACCACGCCCGGGTTCGGGCGTGAGAGTGGTATCGTGAGCGCCACCCTCGGAATGTCTACAGACCGTGACTAGTAGAGTCTTGATTATCGGTGTGTTGCGCGCCACACCCATAAACAGGAGGCTACAGGACATTTAGGAGTTGGTTTCTATTCTTCTCACTCTGAGATCGTGCCATAGAGCTGTGTTAGTAAGATAATTCTTCTCTGACGTATTTTTGTGTTACAGATATGCCTCCAAGGAGGTCAACAGTCGCCCAGAAGGGCAAAGGAGTAGCAGGAGCTACCAGTCAGACTCAGAGAGTTGATAGGGCTCATACCCAGGGTATACCGGATATTGTACGCTTGATCGAAGTTCTTCTGCGCAGTTTTGAGGCCCCAAAGACACGAGCCTCCAGTTTCTCAGTTAGGAGAAGACTATAGGGTCATGAGGGAAGCAGTTATGTTATTGACCAAGATAGCGGTGCTACAGTTTCAACAGTAGGAGGTTATTCGCCAAGACAGCATGTGTACAAATGGTAGAGGGCCAACGCGGGAATCAGCGTAAGAGGGCTAGACCGGTTGGTTATCCCGGTGAGTTCTTGGACGAGCAGCCTCAGCAGCGAGTGAGATATTCGTCCCAGCCTACCCAGTACATACCCCCGCAGCCCACAGGTGGGAGATTTGACCCCACAAGGTATTTAGGAGCTGGTCCAAGCTCCAGGGGTCGAGGTTCTCTGAGGAGCAGAGGATTTTCTCAGTCGAGGACACTTATTCCTCGGTGTTTTTGATGTAGTAAGCGTCATATGGGGAAATGTCGTTTTGGCACAGGTGTTTGTTTTTGTTGTGGCCGTCCGGGCCATATACGGAGGGTATGTCCTTTTAGAAAGAGCACCGGTGAGGTGGCTCAGCCTATGAGGCCTGAGTAGTTCCCTTTCCTCCACAATTGGCCCCTGCGAGGTGTTCAGATGTCAGCTAGCCGTGGTAGAGGTCAGGGTGGAGTTTATTGTCACGACCCGACCTCGGGCCCGCGACTGGTGCCTTACCCCGGGCACCCTAGTGATACAACATCAGAGAAAATCAGCGGAAACAAAAACTTAAACAGGAAACAAGATACAAGATAAGAAAACAGGTTAACCAAAACGGTCACCTTCATGTATATACAATATAACCGAAACGATTACATAATCCTTTACAAACCCCGCCACAACAAAGATTACTCTGCACTCTAAGAATGTAACAACAACTATGACGGACGGGGCCGCCACATACCACAGATGTACAAGTACCTATAGTGACAGGGGACTATACCAAAAGATAAGCCTCCGGAGAAACGGAGCTTCCCAAACGTTGAACTGCTGTTACACCCCGGAATTTCAGGATATGTTTATAAGGTAGTACGTAAGAACTCACAAGTGTTAAGATTTGAGACTTGTAAAATTTATCGGAATTATGGATTTGTCGGAAAACGAATTATCAGGATTTAATGGGAGGCGACATGTGTCACCCCTTATAATGTCTTGGACGAAAATTACATGGGCAAAAGGGTCACTTGACCATTGTTTAGATGACCAAGTCTTGCAAGTAGAGAGCTTGACAATGTTGACTTAGTCAATGGGACCAAAGTCTTGATATTTAAAAGAGTTTCATCCTAACCACACATATGTGCAAATATTGACCCTCAATTGAACTATATAGTAGTACTAGTAGCAAGACTTGTCATAACACTTAGAAAAATTTTAGAGAATTGGAGCTTAGGCATTAGGAGCTCTCGGCTTTGAGCTCATTTGAACAAGAATTTTTTTTGTTTGTTGTCCAATAATCTTCCCACTTTAAACCAAGGTTCTTGAGTATATTGTAAGCATATCTCAATACAAAAATCCCGGAAAAAAAGAGTTTTTGTATTAGTCGCAAAGTGAAAACCTAGTGGCTTTCTAGGTTTTGGATTGGAAGTTGAAGGAAAGTTGTTGGTATGGTTCTAAGGGTCTCAAGGAGCGGATTGAAGTGTCTTGAAGAGGCTCTAGATTGCTAAGGAGCGACTTCGGATTTGAAGATTTGGATTAAGATTCGTTGAGGTATAATCTTGTCTTTTAAGGTATTACAAGACTATTTATTTATTTTGTTGTTGTTGTTAGTTTACATGTTGATAGCATGAAGTTGGTATGTTGAAGTTTATAAGTATTATGGATTGCTTGTAGCTTAATCCGGAATGTTGTGCAAGCCACTTGAAAGTTAGATTACAATTTTAGTCGTTATGTAGAATCGTCGCATGTTGACCTACTTGAGGATTGTAGTAGTTGTAATCAAATGAGACTTGATATCATGTTATGCTACCAATTTGGATTGAAATGGAAATTTGATAAGAATTGGTATGGTTGAACTCAAGGTGGCCGAATTTGGACTTTTAGTTTGTTATTCATTTGTATTGGACTACTTTCTAAATTGTGAGCCAATTGGGGCTGTTTAGTTATTCATTGTATTGGACTACCTTCTATATTGTTGTGAGCCAATTGGGGCTGTTTGGTTATTGTATTCGACCTTGAAAAAGGTGGCAAGTGAGTAGAAACAAAGGAGGTGTTGTCCGATTTTCCGTAGAATTTAGTGACTTAGCACCTAGGATATTCTACGTTTGAAGTAAGAGGTTAATGGACGTATGGTGACCATTATAGGTTGAAGTACTAAGTATAGCGTATCCTACTTGAAGAATGGAATAGCTCAAGGTTGAAGTACTTTGGAGCATTTTGCTACTTGTCGACAATCGTCGCGAGGTATGTGAACTTCTTCTTTCTTTGGCATGATCCTACGTATGAAATATCCATGTGATAGTATTTCAAGATTCCTTCTACTCTTAGAAGTTAAGAAGTATTTACATTGTTGAATCTAAGTTAAGAGTATGTTTAAATTGTCCTAAGTCCTTACTAGGTCTTATGGGAGACGTTAGTAAGAATGGTTAGGAAATTATGAGATTTGATTTAAAGGCTATGTGTCTTGATTTGTTTAAAGTAAGTAAGTTGATTTTTATGTTTGAAAATGACTTGAATTTATATGTGAAAAGGGGATTGGTTTTAAAAGTGTAGATGACATGATTTTACAAGTATAAGTAAATGGACTTTAAAGAACGTATGTTATGAAGTTTTAAGACTATGAACTTTGATTTTCTTTAAAGGATTATGAAACTTTATTTTTCAAGTTATGGGACTTGATTTCTAAAGTATAAGCGACATGATTTGAAAGAGTGTATGCTACGAGGTGTTAAGGCTATAAGCCTTGATTTTATAAGTGGAAATGACCTAATTTTACAAAGTATGGCTTCTTAATTTATTTCAAAAGATAAGAAGATGACTTCCAAAAGAGTATGTGACTTGAGCTTTAAAAAAGAAAGGAGTTCTATGATTCTTTTTAAGTATGTATGTACGTAGTATTTTTGGATCTAGTTTTCCTAATGTGGTAAGAATAAAAGTGTCTTAAGGTCTCTAAAATGAAAGGTTGTTATAATAGCTTTATGGGAAGTTGTTATGACGACTTAAGAAGAAGTGAAAAGATGGTTTGAAAATGTTATGTAAGGAAAATCATACACCGAGCCTACAAATAGGCCGGATTACGTTATGAAATACACCGAGCCTACAAATAGGCGGATTCGTTATGAAATACACGAGCCTACAAATAGGTCGGATTACGTTATGAGATACACCGAGCCTACACATAGGCGGATTACGCCATATTACCGAGCCTTCACATAAAGGGTTACGTCATCTTACACCGAGCCCCACAGGGCGGATTATGTTATATGATTCCACAAGACACCGAGCCCCAGGCGGGCGGATTATGTTATATGATTCCACAAGACAAGCCCCAGCGGGCGGATTATGTTATATGATTCCACGATAATCGAGCCCCACAGCGGGCGGATTATGTCACATGATTCATCAAGACACCGTGTCCGCAAATGGGCGGATTATGTTATGTAAGATATGTAAGTTATGTGAAAAATTTGGATTAAACTCTTAAGTAAGTATGTAAGAATATGTTGTTAAATCTTATCGAAAGAAGGAAAGGCAGTTAATATATGATTGATTTCGGAGTTAAAATGACATTCTTTTATCTGAGATATGATTTGGTTATTGCATTTTATTTACATTCCATACTACAATTTTTGTTATCGACTTCTTCGGGCTGCGTTCATGCCCGCAGGTTTTAGGTACCCAGGTTGGTGATCCTTGCTCTTAGGATCTCTGTTCAGTTTTTGGAAAGAAGCCTCTTTCACTCCGGAGGCTTGTCTTTTGGTACAGTTTCCCTGATGTGGTAGACTTATGTACATTCAGGGGTATGGCGGGGCCCTGTCACTTGTGATTTGTAATTCTTAAGTGCGTAGTCACATGTTGTGGGTCGGTTTGTAAAAGAAAGGGATGTAGCTACGTTGTTATGTTTATGTATATGTGTCGGGAAGGTAGCCTTATCGGCTAACTCGTGGTTTAATTTCGTTATTTTATTTTATAAGTTTCATGTATGTTCATTGCTATTTCTATGATGTATACGAACAGGGGTGCCTGGTAGGGCACGATCGCGAGCTTGAGGTGGTCGTGACAAAAGTGGTATCAGAGCAGTTAGTCCTCGAAAAGTGTCTACAGACCGTGTCTAGTAGAGTCTTGATTATCGGTGTGTTGTGCACCACATCTATAATCAGGAGGCTGCAAGACATTTAGGATTGGTTTCTATTCTTCTCACTCTGAGATCGTGCGATAGAGTTTGTGTTGTTAGGTCGTCTCCTAACGAGTTATGTTGATTGCGACACGAGAAAGCGTGATGACCAGGAAAGACTATGTGGATTTCGTATCCAGGTTGGTAATGATTGTAGTATAGTTGGTATTGTGACATACATCTATACGGAGTTATGTATGAGGGTCAGACGCGTGTTGCCTAGAATGATGTTAGATTTCCAGGAATTGGTAAAGACTAACTAGATCACAGGAAGGTATGGAATAGTTAATGAATTCTCGCCAAGATCTTATGTTTTATTTGAGATAATTGGGAAAGGATGAGGTATGCGATAGGGTAGTGAACCCTAAGAAGCCATGTTAAGGAACCTAACGGAATGTCATGTTAATAGATTAAGGCTGCGTAGTAGGCTTAAGAGAATTGTACGGATGAGGTCCGGTATAGAGTAAGTAATGGTTGTTGTGATCGAGACAACATGGTTTTGGTTTTATGAGAAGTTTTTGTACCCGTTCTTGGGGATCGTAAGGTAGGCTTGGAGCATGAAAATTTGCGAGCCTAAGAATATTGATTCTTGAGACCTTAGGTATATAAGGCTTTCTCTGCGATAAGATTTTAAGTCGGACGAGGATAAGAGTTAAGTGCGGCGAGTCGGGTTGAGGACTATACGGGTCTCCCGTGGACTGAAATGGAGTGGGATCGGTTGGTAGTAGTTCGCCACGTGACAGTCACGAGTGCAAGGCCCAAGTCTAGTTAATTGTTTCTGGGTTCGTGGACGCGTTCCAGGAACCAGTCGTGGCAAGTAAATGGTCGTATATTGTCTTATAGAGTGACTCCAAGATTAGAGGCAGGCGGTATGGAAGTTATGTATGTATGCTAGAAAGAGTAGGAAGTACGAAAAGATAACCTCTTTTGGGCTTATGATGGACAGATATGCGTGTGCGAGGTATTAGGGCTATGTGTGGCATTGTTGGTATGTCGGGGTGGTGAAAGGAAACTATGTCGCTAATTATAAGTTTGACACCGAAAGGACATTCGAGGACGAATGTTTCTAAGGGGGGAAAAATGTTACACCCCGGAATTTCAGGATATGTTTATAAGGTAGTACGTAAGAACTCACAAGTGTTAAGATTTGAGACTTGTAAAATTTATCGGAATTATGGATTTGTCGGAAAACGAATTATTGTGACGAATGGGAGGGCGACATGTGTCACCCCCCCTTATAATGTCTTGGACGAAAATTACATGGGCAAAAGGGTCACTTGACCATTGTTTAGATGACCAAGTCTTGCAAGTAGAGAGCTTGACAATGTTGACTTAGTCAATGGGACCAAAGTCTTGATATTTAAAAGAGTTTCATCCTAACCACACATATGTGCAAATATTGACCCTCCATTGAACTATATAGTAGTACTAGTAGCAAGACTTGTCATAACACTTAGAAAAATTTTAGAGAATTGGAGCTTAGGCATTAGGAGCTCTCGGCTTTGAGCTCATTTGAACAAGAAATTTTTTGTTTGTTGTCAATAATCTTCCCACTTTAAACCAAGGTTCTTGAGTATATTGTAAGCATATCTCAATAGAAAAATCCCGGAAAAAGAGAGTTTTCGTATTAGTCGCAAAGTGAAAACCTAGTGGCTTTCTAGGTTTTGGATTGGAAGTTGAAGGAAAGTTGTTGGTATGGTTCTAAGGGTCTCAAGGAGCGGATTGAAGTGTCTTGAAGAGGCTCTAGATTGCTAAGGAGCGACTTCGGATTTGAAGATTTGGATTAAGATTCGTTGAGGTATAATCTTGTCTTTTAAGGTATTACAAGACTATTTATTTATTTTGTTGTTGTTGTTAGCTTTACATGTTGATAGCATGAAGTTGGTATGTTGAAGTTTATAAGTATTATGGATTGCTTGTATCTTAATCCGGAATGTTGTGCAAGCCACTTGAAAGTTAGATTACAATTTTAGTCGTTATGTAGAATCGTCGCATGTTGACCTACTTGAGGATTGTAGTAGTTGTAATCAAATGCGACTTGATATCATGTTATGCTACCAATTTGGATTGAAATGGAAATTTGATAAGAATTGGTATGGTTGAACTCAAGGTGGCCGAATTTGGACTTTTAGTTTGTTATTCATTTGTATTGGACTACTTTCTAAATTGTGAGCCAATTGGTCATTTAGTTATTCATTGTATTGGACTACCTTCTATATTGTTGTGAGCCAATTGGGGCTGTTTGGTTATTGTATTCGACCTTGAAAAAGGTGGCAAGTGAGTAGAAACAAAGGAGGTGCTGTCCGATTTTCCGTAGAATTTAGTGACTTAGCACCTAGGATATTCTACGTTTGAAGTAAGAGGTTAATGGACGTATGGTGACCGTTATAGGTTGAAGTACTAAGTATAGCGTATCCTACTTGAAGAATGGAATAGCTCAAGGTTGAAGTACTTTGGAGCATTTTGCTACTTGTCGACAATCGTCGCGAGGTATGTGAACCTCTTCTTTCTTTGGCATGATCCTACGTATGAAATATCCATGTGATAGTATTTCAAGATTCCTTCTACTCTTAGAAGTTAAGAAGTATTTACATTGTTGAATCTAAGTTAAGAGTATGTTTAAATTGTCCTAAGTCCTTACTAGGTCTTATGGGAGACGTTAGTAAGAATGGTTAGGAAATTATGAGATTTGATTTAAAGGCTATGTGTCTTGATTTGTTTAAAGTAAGTAAGTTGATTTTTATGTTTGAAAATGACTTGAATTTATATGTGAAAAGGGGATTGGTTTTAAAAGTGTAGATGACATGATTTTACAAGTATAAGTAAATGGACTTTAAAGAACGTATGTTATGAAGTTTTAAGACTATGAACTTTGATTTTCTTTAAAGGATTATGAAACTTTATTTTTCAAGTTATGGGACTTGATTTCTAAAGTATAAGCGACATGATTTGAAAGAGTGTATGCTACGAGGTGTTAAGGCTATAAGCCTTGATTTTATAAGTGGAAATGACCTAATTTTACAAAGTATGGCTTCTTAATTTATTTCAAAAGATAAGAAGATGGCTTCCAAAAGAGTATGTGACTTGAGCTTTAAAAAAGAAAGGAGTTCTATGATTCTTTTTAAGTATGTATGTACGTAGTATTTTTGGATCTAGTTTTCCTAATGTGGTAAGAATAAAAGTGTCTTAAGGTCTCTAAAATGAAAGGTTGTTATAATAGCTTTATGGGAAGTTGTTATGACGACTTAAGAAGAAGTGAAAAGATGGTTTGAAAATGTTATGTAAGGAAAATCATACACCGAGCCTACAAATAGGCCGGATTACGTTAAGAAATACACCGAGCCTACAAATAGGCCGGATTACGTTATGAAATACACCGAGCCTACAAATAGGTCGGATTACGTTATGAGATACACCGAGCCTACACATAGGCCGGATTACGCCATATTACCCCGAGCCTTCACATAGGCCGGGTTACGTCATCTTACACCGAGCCGCGGCCGGCGGGCGGATTATGTTATATGATTCCACGATGCACGAGGCCCACAGCGGGCGGATTATGTTATATGATTCCACAAGATGCAAGGCCGCGGGCGGGCGGATTATGTTATATGATTCCACGATACCGAGCCCGCGGGCGGGCGGATTATGTCACATGATTCATGAAGACCGTGTCCCGCAAACGATTATGTTATGTAAGATATGTAAGTTATGTGAAAAAGCTGGATTAAACTCTTAAGTAAGTATGTAAGAATATGTTGTTAAATCTTATCGAAAGAAGGAAAGGAAGTTAATATATGATTGATTTGAGTTAAAATGACATTCTTTTATACAGATATGATTTGGTTATTGCATTTTATTTACATTTCCATACTAAATTTTTGTTATCGGCCCCGAAGCTGCGTTCATGCCGCGAGTTTAGGTACCAGGTTGGTGATCCTTGCTCTTAGGATCTCTGTTGATTTTGGAAAGAAGCCCGCTTTCACTCGGAGGCTTGTCTTTTAGTGCAGTTTCACGATGTGGTAGACTTATGTACATTCAGGGGTATGGCGGGCCCTGTCCCACCGCAGATTGTAATTCTTAGAAGTGCAGTAGTCACATTTGTGGGTCGGTTTGTAAAAAAGAAAGGGATGTAGCTTCTTTGTTGTTATGTTTATGTATATGTGTCGGAAGGTAGCCTTATCGGCTAACACGTGGTTTAATTTCTCGTTATTTTATTTTATAAGTTTCATGTATGTTCATTGCTATTTCTCCGATGTATACGAGCAGGGTGCGGGTAGGGCACGATCGCGAGCTTGGTCGGTCGTGACAAAAGTGGTATCGAGCGATTAGTCCTCGGAAAGTGTCTCTGACCGTGTCTAGTAGAGTCTTGATTATCGGTGTGTTGTGCACCACATCTATAATCGGGAGGTCGCAAGACATTTAGGATTGGTTTCCATTCTTCTCACTCGAGATCGTGCGATGAAATGTGTTGTTAGGTCGTCTCTCCCTAACGAGTTATGTTGATTGCATTACGAGAAAGCGTGATGACCGGGAAAGACTATGTGGATTTCGTATCCGGGTTGGTAATGATTGTAGTATAGTTGGTATTGTGACATACATCTATACGGAGTTATGTATGAAGTCGACGCGTGTTGCCTAGAATGATGTTAGATTTCGAGAATTGGTAAAGACTAACTAGATCTGGGAAGGTATGGAATAGTTAATGAATTCTCGCCAAGATCTTATGTTTTATTTGAGATAATTGGGAAAGGATGAAGTATGCGATAGGGTAGTGAACCCTTAAGAAGCCATGTTAAGGAACTAACGAATGTCATGTTAATAGATTAAGTGCGTAGTAGGCTTAAGAGAATTGTACGGATGAGGTACGTATAGAGTAAGTAATGGTTGTTGTGATCGAGACAACATGTTTATGGTTTTATTAGAAGTTTTTGTACCCGTTCTTGGGGATCGTAAGGTAGGCTTGGGCATGAAAATTTACGAGCCTAAGAATATTGATTCTTCGAGACCTTAGGTATATAAGGCTTTCTCTGTGATAAGATTTTAAGTCGGACGAGGATAAGAGTTAAGTGCGATCTTGAGTCGGGTTGAGGACACATTACGGGTCTCCCATGGCCTGAAATGGAGTGGGATCGGTTGGTAGTAGTTCCGCCACGTGGCGAGTCACGCAGTGCAAGGCCAAGTCTAGTTAATTGTTTCTGGGTTCGTGGGGCGTTCCACGGAACAGTCGTGGCAAGTAAATGGTCGTATATTGTCTTATAGAGTGACTCCAAGATTAGAGGCGGAGCGGTATGGAAGTTATGTATGTATGCTAGAAAGAGTAGGAAATGCGAAAGATAACCTCTTTTGGGCTTATGATGGACAGATATGCGTGTGCGAGGTATTAGGGCCATGTGTGGCATTGTTGGTATGTCGGGGTGGTGAAAGGAAACTATGTCGCTAATTATAAGTTTGACACCGAAAGGACATTCGAGGACGAATGTTTCTAAGGGGGGAAAAATGTTACACCCCGGAATTTCAGGATATGTTTATAAGGTAGTACGTAAGAACTCACAAGTGTTAAGATTTGAGACTTGTAAAATTTATCGGAATTATGGATTTGTCGGAAAACGAATTATTGTGACGAATGGGAGGGCGACATGTGTCACCCCCCCTTATAATGTCTTGGACGAAAATTACATGGGCAAAAGGGTCACTTGACCATTGTTTAGATGACCAAGTCTTGCAAGTAGAGAGCTTGACAATGTTGACTTAGTCAATGGGACCAAAGTCTTGATATTTAAAAGAGTTTCATCCTAACCACACATATGTGCAAATATTGACCCTCAATTGAACTATATAGTAGTACTAGTAGCAAGACTTGTCATAACACTTAGAAAAATTTTAGAGAATTGGAGCTTAGGCATTAGGAGCTCTCGGCTTTGAGCTCATTTGAACAAGAATTTTTTTTGTTTGTTGTCCAATAATCTTCCCACTTTAAACCAAGGTTCTTGAGTATATTGTAAGCATATCTCAATACAAAATCCGGAAAAGAGAGTTTTTGTATTAGTCGCAAAGTGAAAACCTAGTGGCTTTCTAGGTTTTGGATTGGAAGTTGAAGGAAAGTTGTTGGTATGGTTCTAAGGGTCTCGGAGGCGGATTGAAGTGTCTTGAAGAGGCTCTAGATTGCTAAGGAAGCGACTTGGTTGAAGATTTGGATTAAGATTCGTTGAGGTATAATCTTGTCTTTTAAGGTATTACAAGACTATTTATTTATTTTGTTGTTGTTGTTAGTTTACATGTTGATAGCATGAAGTTGGTATGTTGAAGTTTATAAGTATTATGGATTGCTTGTAGCTTAATCCGGAATGTTGTGCAAGCCACTTGAAAGTTAGATTACAATTTTAGTCGTTATGTAGAATCGTCGCATGTTGACCTACTTGAGGATTGTAGTAGTTGTAATCAAATGAGACTTGATATCATGTTATGCTACCAATTTGGATTGAAATGGAAATTTGATAAGAATTGGTATGGTTGAACTCAAGGTGGCCGAATTTGGACTTTTAGTTTGTTATTCATTTGTATTGGACTACTTTCTAAATTGTGAGCCAATTGGGTGCATTTAGTTATTCATTGTATTGGACTACCTTCTATATTGTTGTGAGCCAATTGGGGCTGTTTGGTTATTGTATTCGACCTTGAAAAAGGTGGCAAGTGAGTAGAAACAAAGGAGGTGTTGTCCGATTTTCCGTAGAATTTAGTGACTTAGCACCAGGATATTCTACGTTTGAAGTAAGAGGTTAATGGACGTATGGTGACCATTATAGGTTGAAGTACTAAGTATAGCGTATCCTACTTGAAGAATGGAATAGCTCGAGGTTGAAGTACTTTGGAGCATTTTGCTACTTGTCGACAATCGTCGCGAGGTATGTGAACTTCTTCTTTCTTTGGCATGATCCTACGTATGAAATATCCATGTGATAGTATTTCAAGATTCCTTCTACTCTTAGAAGTTAAGAAGTATTTACATTGTTGAATCTAAGTTAAGAGTATGTTTAAATTGTCCTAAGTCCTTACTAGGTCTTATGGGAGACGTTAGTAAGAATGGTTAGGAAATTATGAGATTTGATTTAAAGGCTATGTGTCTTGATTTGTTTAAAGTAAGTAAGTTGATTTTTATGTTTGAAAATGACTTGAATTTATATGTGAAAAGGGGATTGGTTTTAAAAGTGTAGATGACATGATTTTACAAGTATAAGTAAATGGACTTTAAAGAACGTATGTTATGAAGTTTTAAGACTATGAACTTTGATTTTCTTTAAAGGATTATGAAACTTTATTTTTCAAGTTATGGGACTTGATTTCTAAAGTATAAGCGACATGATTTGAAAGAGTGTATGCTACGAGTGTTAAGGCTATAAGCCTTGATTTTATAAGTGGAAATGACTTAATTTTACAAAGTATGGCTTCTTAATTTATTTCAAAAGATAAGAAGATGGCTTCCAAAAGAGTATGTGACTTGAGCTTTAAAAAAGAAAGGAGTTCTATGATTCTTTTTAAGTATGTATGTACGTAGTATTTTTGGATCTAGTTTTCCTAATGTGGTAAGAATAAAAGTGTCTTAAGGTCTCTAAAATGAAAGGTTGTTATAATAGCTTTATGGGAAGTTGTTATGACGACTTAAGAAGAAGTGAAAAGATGGTTTGAAAATGTTATGTAAGGAAAATCATACACCGAGCCTACAAATAGGCCGGATTACGTTATGAAATACACCGAGCCTACAAATAGGCCGGATTACGTTATGAAATACACCGAGCCTACAAATAGGTCGGATTACGTTATGAGATACACCGAGCCTACACATAGGCCGGATTACGCCATATTACCAGAGCCTTCACATGGCGGGTTACGTCATCTACAAGGCGAGCGGGCGGATTATGTTATATGATTCCACAAGATGCAAGGCGAGCGGGCGGATTATGTTATATGATTCCACAAGATGCACGAGCCCCGGCGGGCGGATTATGTTATATGATTCCACGATGCACCGAGCCCACAGCGGGCGGATTATGTCACATGATTCATCAAGACACGTGTCCATAAATGGGCGGATTATGTTATGTAAGATATGTAAGTTATGTGAAAAAGCTGGATTAAACTCTTAAGTAAGTATGTAAGAATATGTTGTTAAATCTTATCGAAAGAAGGAAAGGCAGTTAATATATGATTGATTTGAGTTAAAATGACATTCTTTTATCTGAGATATGATTTGGTTATTGCATTTTATTTACATTTCCATACTAAATTTTTGTCTTGACCCCCTTGAAGTGCGTTCATGCCCGCAGTTTTAGGTACCAGGTTGGTGATCCTTGCTCTTAGGATCTCTGTTGATTTTGGAAAGAAGCCCTTTCACTCAGGAGGCTTGTCTTTTAGTGCAGTTTCCACGATGTGGTAGACTTATGTACATTCAGGGTATGGCGGGAGCCTGTCGCAGCTTGATTATAATTCTTAAGTGCAGTAGTCACATGTTGTGGGTCGGTTTGTAAAAAAGAAAGGGATATGCTGCTGTTGTTATGTTTATGTATATGTGTCCAGGAAGGTAGCCTTATCGGATAACCTGTGGTTTAATTTCTCGTTATTTTATTTTATAAGTTTCATGTATGTTCCTCTGCTATTTCTATGATGTATACAGAGCAGGGTGCCTGTGTAGGGCACGATCGCGAGCGGGTCGGTCGTGACAAGCTGCGATCCAATGAGCGAGGATCAACAAGCGGTGTACCTCACTGCGGCGTGAACGCGGCCGAAGGAGAGTCGATCAATAGGTACCAAGTATGTGGCGAAAATATCGTAATGAAATCACATTTCATCATTTTATAAAACCATTTCGCAATAAGTAATGATTAGGTCAAGTAAGGGCGCGATATCCCAAAATGATCACTCACACATAACTATGGGTCTCACGCCCATAATATCAATCATGCGTGGAACTCATTCCTCGCTGCCGGCGATACATGATGTAACACCACACGTATGTGAACACGAACACTAGATCCTCGCTGCGTCATCAAACCGATCGGGCGAGTAGAATAGCCACTACGGTCAGAAGGCTAGTCATATCCCTTCACGGGCAATGCGGAAGCGACTACGGTCAAAAAGCTAGCCATGGCGGCGAAGCAAGTATCTTAAGCTAACGTCTAATAGCCTACCGTCTCACGAGATATGGCCGTGGCAAGTATCTTAAGCTATCTACGAGCACGCCATACGAGAAATGACCAGGACAAGTATCTAAAGTGTGCACGAACCACGTGTACAAATCAAGCCCGTGATCGCCGTCGCGCGGCAAGCTTCATGGATTAGCGGTCCATGGACAAATAACATAATCCTCACAATGACCGCATGCCCGGCATCTTACCTCGGTATAAGCATGGCCATGAAACCATCCTGCGGACGCATACAGTGGACCATCCATCGATGTCGGTATGTCCAAAGGAAATAACAAGATAATACTCAAAGTGGATGCATACTGTGGACCATCCAGCGTGTCGGTATGTCCAAAAGAAATAACGGATAATACTCAAAGTGGACGCGTACTGCGTGGACCATCCAACGTGTCGGTATGTCCAAGCAATCAATCGAGATAGCGGCCTCCCAGAACGCGGTAACGAGAAACAAAACACTTGCACATCAAAGGCTATCACAAGCATAGGCAAGTTCAACGTACTTTCATTTTATGTCAACAATCCGGGTTTCAACCCCAAAATACTACATACTTTCATTCTTTCAAAAAGACCTCTTTTTACGTAAAAGCCACACGATACTAATACTCATAGTATCAAAAACACGTTTTCTTTTCAAACCAAATTACTTCACCTTCGTAAAAATCTTTACAAGACTTTTAAAATCAAGTACTCTATACTTTTTTAAACCAAGTGCTTTTATTTAAAAACAATATCAAGTATACTCTTTAAAACCCAAATAACTTACTCTTTTCAAAACAAGTAACCTATACTTAAATCAAGTTACTTCTCCTTTTCCGAAATCAAGTTTGTTTAGCTTTCAAAATCAAATCTTTCTTTTATCTTCATAAAGTCGTTATAACTAACTTCCCATAAAGCTATTATAACACTTTATGTTTTAAACAAACAAAATTTATTTCACACACGTACGTCTACCGTACTATATAGTTCACAACAATCATGCTCAAGAGTATAGGAAGAATCACATACCTTTTTAGCTTAAACCACAAGCCAAGTCAAGTATGCCGCGCGTAGAAGATCCACCTATAATAATCACAATATATCTATCAATCTCTAGTTCCCTTCGTAGCATATTGAAAGCAGTTCCTTATTCTACGGAAAATTGGCGCCTCCCCGCATGAACACATAAATAACCTCACAACAAGGCTGCTGCTACCAAGCCAACAACTCTGGGGATTACACGTCTAACGGACGTGTTCAATTACCTCACAATAATACTACACAAGTCTACTGTAAATACAGTCCAATGTAAATACAGTTCAATCCTTTATAATAATCCTTCCTATATATCTTATACTCAATTCTAAACTACTACAATATGTAATATCCAATTACAATAGGGGGGACATAGATCATTACCTCGATAAGCCCAAAATTATCCAAGATATAAGTCGATCCTGAGCAACGTTTAGCTCCAAATCCTTACGCTTCAACCCGCTCCAAGCAACCCTTAGAAGTTTCTAAACAACTTCTCTAAACACTTCAACCAAGCTAGGAAGATTTTTCTAGGGTTTCGTTTTGCGACTATTGGAATAAAGTAGTATTATGGGCTCTAGTATTGAAATAACTTTGGAATACAACTAGGGATACTAGGCTAAGGTATTTGGGATTTATACTACAATACTCAAAGTATTTTCTACTCAAGAGGGGAGGAACGAAATCAACTACAAAGGGAGGAAAATATTTTGCTTTGGAAAGCTTAAGTGTGGATGAAATGAAGTCTTGCACTTAAGGGGGGTATTTATAGAGAATTCAAGGGCCAAGATTAATGCAAGTGTGTGGTGAGATTGGGGTACAAGTGTGGTGCCACAAGCCACTTGTCTAAGCAAGACAAGTGGCTAGCCACATGTGACAAAAATCGGCCACAAGCCAAGTGTCAAGCCATTTCGGCCAAGGCCACCTAAGGGGGTGACACGTGTCGACCCCCTACTCGTCCAAAATATTTCGTCTTCTGAAAATATCCAAAATACCGAAAATCTCAAAAACAAAGTGGGCCCAAAATCGTAGAATTTCTCGTGGGCCCCACGTGACCATTTCAGAAAATAAAATCTCATAATTCTAATATAATCCAAGAAGCCCAAATACCAAATCGGGAATCCAATTCCCATCAACGAACCTTTTCCTTCACAAAACCGGAAACTTTTCCGTGAAAAATCACATCTTTCTTTCTTTCCAAAATTTCATCGTATTCTCGTACGTACGTCCTCACATACATACCCTGGAACTACGGGGTATAACATTCTTCACCCCTTAGAAACATTCGTCCCGAATGTTCCTTCTAAGTCTCTAAACGTACTTGAGCCGGTATAGTCTCCAGTACTACACTTACAAAAGCGATCACGCCACCACCGGCGAGAATATAACATGTGCGCGAACTCAAATCCAAGCGGCGAGGAATCATTTCTCATCTCACAAAAGCTCCCACTAGCTTCAATTTACACTAAGGCCATTCGGCCTTCACGATCCAATCGGTCGAACGTATCCACGAACCGTCACGATGTCTTCCTAGACTTGGGCTATCACCTCGTGACCCTATCACTGGCGGGACCACAAATTGACCTCACCCCAATCCGGGCTGCGGGTTGACCCTCGACCTTGCCTCAACCCGACCCATTTCGCGCCAAACTCTCTCGTTCCCCAATCCGGAACAATCTCACTAATCAAGTCACGAAAACCTAGTGGTCTTCTTAGCTCAACTACCCTCTTATAATTCACACCACTCAGGGACTTATCACACAAATATACCCCACGTATACTATGCACTCCGACAAAGGTCAATCGTAAACAAAATCTTTTACTCATGACGGCCTCGCATCTAAGGTCTCCACGTATAATATTCTAAGGCTCACAATTTCCCTGTCCCCAATCTTACCTTTTCAACTAACCATGTTTTCTAAATCACATTTTAACACAAAGCTATCCGAACATAACACTTAACACATCGCCATAACATCAATGCATACTAGTCTCTAGAGGGTTAAGAATATACCTGTAACTATTGCTTCACCTTCCCTTTTGTCGTTCTAAACATGTTCCTTCCACTTGGCGTACAAAAGAAGGAGATGAACCAACCGCTGATCCCGAAGGCCGAGTCTCTACATCCGAGCTACCTCTGGTTGGACAATTTCTCGCAAAATGGCCCTGCTGGCCGCATGTAAAACAACCCTTCTGAATACCGTGACACTCCCCCACATGGGGTTTACCACACTGGCTACACTTTGGTCGGGGTGGCTTCATCTGGCCAGCACCCCAACTCCCCCGAAAACCTGAACCCTTGGAGCCCTGACCCGCTCCTGAAGACTGTAGAGGACCACTCTGTACTGGCGGAGGCGCATAACTAGTCTGCTGCTGCGGCGGTCCGCCTTGAAAGTTACCAAAGGACCCTGCCGTCCTGGCCTTCTTCTGCTGGTATTGGTCAATCCGTCGGCCTCTCCGTTCCTCACACCCAAGTGCATAAGCCTGCATGCGGGCAATGTCCATGCCCGGCTGAAGAGCTACACCCGAGCAACTCTCTGCTAGATAATCGTCCAGTCCTGTGACATAACGGTGCACTCTGTCCTCCATATCTGCCACTAACGCAGGGACATATCGAGCCAACGAGTCGAACTCCACGTTGTACTCCCGAACCGTACGCCCTCTCTGTCTCAGCATCAGAAATCTGTCGGCCCGTGCTCTCCTCATCTGCGGAGGCAAGAAATGGCTGAGAAATGCCTCCGAGAACTCGTCCCACATACCGAGGCGCATGCTCCCGGGACAGCTCGCGAATCAAACGATCATCGCAGTATCACGCAGCCGATGCGAACCTAAGACCACCGACTCGGTCTCCGAAGCCTTGATCACTCTCATGATCCGCTGTAACTGTCGGATGAACTCCTGCGGATCATCCTCAGGCCTCGACCCATAGAACTCAGGTGGGCTGCAGCTCAAAAAGTCCCGTAGTCTCAAACTATCTGATCTGGGGTGAACTACGGGTGCTACCGGAACCTCTGACTCTCGTCTGTCCTCGTGTCTAGCCACAATCCTAGCTAGTAACTGGGCCATCTCCTTATAACCCATATCATCATTTCTGGCCGTGGGGTGGAGGCTCGTATCTTGTGGCCTCGGTAGAGACCGCCGCTTTGCTCTACTCGCAGACTCCTTCGCGCCTTGCCACGGGCTCTGGTTGCCTTGCGTGGAGGCATAACTGGCATAAAAGAATACGTCAGAAGGAGTCCAACTTACAACACAGCTCTAAGGCACGATCTCAGAGTGAGAAGAAATAGAAACCAATCCTAGATATCCCATAGCCTCCTGATTATAGGTGTGGTGCACAACACGCCGATAATCAAGACTCTACTAGATACGGTCTGTAGACACTTTCCGAGGATTAACTGCTCTGATACCACTTTTGTCATGACCCGACCTCGGGCCCGCGACTGGTGCCTTACCCCGGGCACCCTAGTGATACAACATCAGAGAAAATCAGCGGAAACAAAAACTTAAACAGGAAACAAGATACAAGATAAGAAAACAGGTTAACCAAAACGGTCACCTTCATGTATATACAATATAACCGAACAGTTACAATCCTTTACAAACCCTGCCCACAACAGTACTACAGACCTCTAAGAATGTAACAACAACTATGACGGGACAGGGCCCCGCCATACCCCTGAATGTACAAGTACCTATAGTGACAGGGGACTATACCAAAAGATAAGCCTCCGGAGAAACGGAGCTTCCCAAACGCTGAACTGCGATCCTATGAGAGAGGATCAACAACTGGTGTACCTCTACCTGCGGCATGAACGCAGCCCCCCGAAGGAGGTCAGTACAACAGGTACCAAGTATGTGAAACTGAAAATACTGTAATGAAATCACATTTCATCATTTTATAAAACCATTTCGCAATAAGTAAACAGTTAGGTCAAGTAAGGGGACGCATATCCCCAAAATGATCACTCACACATAACTATGGGTCTCACGCCCATAATATCAATCATGCCCGTGGAACTCATTCCTCACTGCCGGCAGTACATGATGTAACACCACACCCATATGTGAACCTGAACACTAGATCCTGCCTGCGTCATCAAACCGATCGGGCCAAGTAGAATAGCCAACTACCAGTCCGAAGGCTAGTCATATCCCTTCACGGGCAAGGTGCGAGCCAACTACGGTCAAAAAAGCTAGCCACGAATGGCGAAGCAAGTATCTTAAGCTAACGTACAATAGCCTACCGTCTCACGAGATATGACCGTGGCAAGTATCTTAAGCTATCTACCAGAGCCTGCCAATACACGAGAAATGACCAGGACAAGTATCTAAAGTGTGCCTGAACCACATGTACAAATCAAGCGTGATCGCTCGTCACCGCGCAAGCTTCATTAGCGGTCCATGGACAAATAACATAATCCTCACACGACCGTATGCCCGGCATCTTACCTCGGTATAAGCATGGCCATGAAACCATCCTCGGACGCATACCGTGGACCATCCATCGTGTCGGTATGTCCAAAGGAAATAACAAGATAATACTCAAGTGGACGCGTACCGTGGACCATCCAACGTGTCGGTATGTCCAAAAGAAATAACGGATAATACTCAAAGTGGACGATACGTGGACCATCCAACGTGTCAGTATGTCCAAGCAATCAATCAGATAGCCGGCCCTCCCCGAGAGACACGGTAGCACAGAAACAAAACACTTGCACATCAAAGGCTATCATAACAAGCATAGGCAAGTTCAACGTACTTTTATTTTATGTCAACAATCCGGGTTTCAACCCCAAAATACTACATACTTTCATTCTTTCAAAAAGACCTCTTTTTACGTAAAAGCCACACGATACTAATACTCATAGTATCAAAAACACGTTTTCTTTTCAAACCAAATTACTTCACCTTCGTAAAAATCTTTACAAGACTTTTAAAATCAAGTACTCTATACTTTTTTAAACCAAGTGCTTTTCTTTAAAAACAACATCAAGTATACTCTTTAAAACCCAAATAACTTACTCTTTTCAAAACAAGTAACCTATACTTAAATCAAGTTACTTCTCCTTTTCCGAAATCAAGTTTGTTTAGCTTTCAAAATCAAATCTTTCTTTTATCTTCATAAAGTCGTTATAACTAACTTCCCATAAAGCTATTATAACACTTTATGTTTTAAACAAACAAAATTTATTTCACACACGTACGTCTACCGTACTATATAGTTCACAACAATCATGCTCAAGAGTATAGGAAGAATCACATACCTTTTTAGCTTAAACCACAAGCCAAGTCAAGTATGCCGCGCGTAGAAGATCCACCTATAATAATCACAATATATCTATCAATCTCTAGTTCCCTTCGTAGCATATTCAAGTAAGCAGTTCCTTATTCTACGGAAAATTCGCGGCACCTCCCCGCAAACACATAAATAACCTCCCTAACAAGGCTCGCTACAAGCCAACAACTCGAGGATTTGTCACGACCTGTTCGGGGCGTGATCGTGCCTTAGGGCACCCAGTAGTCATACATCGAGTAACCATGGAATATAAAACAAGACAGAAACGATTTATAAAATAAGACACGCTTTATCCGAAGAAAAGCTTGCCTTTCGGCATAATATAAATAACTCAAGTTTTGCGATTCATCCCAACTGCATAATAGTACTCTGGACCTCTAAGGAAGTAAACAACTATGGCGGACAGGGCCCGCCATACCTCGATCATACAAAACTATCTACAATACAGGAGATCATACCCAAAGTAGAGCCTCGGAGAAGATGGAGCTCCCGACACCAACGCAGATCCTAAGGATGTGGATCTAGCACACGATTGCCACCTGCGGCATGAACGCAGCCCGAAGGAGGTCGACAACAGTACTAAGTATGCAGCGTAAAATACTTAAATGAAAACATATCATTTAAAACCAGTTTACAAATATGTGTGAAACAACCAAGAAACCGCACGTAGTGCCACATCACAAACAAGAGCAACAATAGGTAAATCGTAATAGGTCTTGTCTAGGCCGCGAATGATCGAAACAGGCCACTCGCCTCATCATCATTCTCGCAAGCCTAATCTCGACTCGAGTCCGCATAGGCCACTCACGTGGGCCCGCATGAGGTATAACCCCGCATCGAGGGTAGCTACTCCTGGCATCGCCCGACTCATTGTCCGCATGGCCACGCACCGCATGAGGCATAACCCCGCATACTAACCGGAACTCCCGTAGCTCCGCATAGGCCCTCGACCCGCATGAGGTATTCTCGAATCATGGTCCTGCATCACCGAGTCTACCCCGACGGAGGGCGCTTTAACCCCAGATCATCTCAAGAGGTGAGTGATAGTATACTAACATAACAACTTATCTTTAAACAACATAAGCACAACAAGGATACTCACCTATACAAACGTTACAAGATACTAACACACATAGCATCATATCATGTCTATTTATCAAACCATCTTTATTATTCTTTTCACAATACAAGTCTGTTATAAACACATAGTCAAACTTGTTTCTTTTATAAATCTTAAGTGGTTATACTTACTTCCCATAAAGCTAGTATAACTCTTAAGCTTCGCTTTAAAACCAATTAGTTCTCTTACATAATATGATTCAGTAGTCTTTTGAAATGTTTTCAGTTCTTTATTATTCAGGCTTAAGCCGTGAGGCATTGCAGTAAGTATTATTCAGGCTTAAGCCGTGAGGCATTGCCGTAAGTATTATTCAGGCTTAAGTCAAAGACATTGCCGTAGTTATATTGTAAAATATCATGCTTTAGGAAGAATCACATACCTTCTCAAATAAAACCACCGCCAAGTCAATATGTCGCGCAGAGAGTCACTATAATAGTCACGGATATCTATTAAAGACTACTCAAGGTCATTCTAAGTGGGGTTCATAATTCTACGGTAAGTCCAGCACTTCCCTACCCGGTGAGCTATATAAGTTCATCTGTGAAAACAAATTCTATGTAAGTACATTTGATTATTCTTCTTTAAACCCTTCTAAGTGATTAATACATCAATTCTATTACGTGATATACTTCTAAGTATTTATACTTATTCTTATACTATAACAATAAGTATTCTCTAATTCAAAAGAGGGTTAGGATTATTACCTCGGTAAGCCCAATAATATCCTAGAAAAGTCGCTACCGAGCAAGGTTTTGCTCCTAAGTTGTATGCTCCAAGGAAACCTTAGAAGTTCTTCACAACCTCTACTAAGTACTAAGGTATTTGGGCTAGGTATTTTTGGCATTATAACGATACAAGAAGACAACTTTTCTACCAAGGGAGGGGGTAGATTTGGCTAGGCTAGTGGGGTAGGCTCTCGGCCATACAACACAAGGGAGGAAGAGGTGTTTGGACGAAAAGCTTAAGGAGAGGAGAGGATTTTTAGACTTGGAAGATAACTTTGTGGATGAATAACTCTTCATCTCTAAGGGGGTATTTATAGCTCAAGCCTTGGCCAACCAATGGCCAAGATGAAGACAAGTGCAAGGCAAGTGTAAGGCCAAGATCAAGCCAAGTGCACCCTAACTCCTACTCCACAAAACACTCCACAAAACACTCCACAAAACATGGCACAAAACAAGGCGGAAACAAGGACCCAATCGGCCAAGGCCAACACCCCTCTTTGACGCCCAAGCGTCCTAAGCCACCCCACTTGCTTCCAATGTGAGGTGACACATGCCACCCTCCCGTTGGTCCAAAATGTTTCGCTCTCGGAAAAATCCGCAAAAATAAGAAATGGCATAGCCGGAATTTACTCTACGAAAGTCGTGGAAACGCTTTCGTGAAACGATTCTTTTAGTGAGTTGTGTACAAAATAAAACGCCCAAGGCTTATCTTTAAGGCAAGATTTTCGTGACGTATTCCCTTACGCATATACTGGAAATACGGTATAACATTCTCCCACGCCTAATCTGACGTGTTCAATTCTGCTCACAATAATACTACACAAGTTCATCAGAATACACCCAATGTAAATACTGTTCAATCCTTTATAATAATCCTTCCAATATATCTTATACTCAATTCTAAACTACTACAATATGTAATATCCAATTACAATAGTGGACATAGATCAGTACCTCGATAAGCCCAAAATTATCCAAGATATAAGTCGATCCTGAGCAACGTTTAGCTCGAAATACTTACGCTCCAACCCGCTCCAAGCAACCCTTAGAAGTTTCTAAACAACTTCTCTAAACACTTCAACCAAGCTAGGAAGATTTTTCTAGGTATCGCTTTGCGACTATTGAATAAAGTAGTATTTCTGCCCTAGTATTGAAATAACTTTGGAATACAACTAGGATACTAGGCTAAGGTATTTGGGATTTATACTACAATACTCAAAGTATTTTCTACTCAAGAGGGGGAGGGGGACGAAATCAACTACAAAGGGAGGGAAAATATTTTGCTTTGGAAAGCTTAAGTGTGGATGAAATGAAGTCTTGCACTTAAGGGGGTATTTATAGAGAATTCAAGGGCCAAGATTAATGCAAGTGTGTGGTGAGATTGGGGTACAAGTGTGGTGCCACAAGCCACTTGTCTAAGCAAGACAAGTGGCTAGCCACATGGCAACAAAAATCGGCCACAAGCCAAGTGTCAAGCCATTTCGGCCAAGGCCACCTAAGGGGGTGACACGTGTCTCCCCCCTACTCGTCCAAAATATTTCGTCTTCCAATAATATCCAAAATACCGAAAATCTCAAAAACAAATTGCCCCACAAAACCGTAAATTTCTCCCGTGGGCCCCACGTGACCATTTCCGAAAATAAAATCTCATAATTCTAATATAATCCAAGAAGCCCAAATACCAAATCTGGGAATCCAATTCCCATCAACGAACCTTTTTCCTTCACAAAACCCGGAAACTTTTTCGTCAAAAAATCACATCTTTCTTTCTTTCCAAAATTTCGCCGATTCTCGCACGCACGCCCTCACATACATACCACGGAACTACGGGTATAACATTTATGGTTCCGCGGTCCTTCGAACCGCATAGATGACGTGATCATCGGGCAGATCGTGAGGCAACATCGCTCGGGTTACGGTGTATATGTCGATTCTTTTGAATCATACGTGCATTGTTAGATTCAGATTTTGCCCTAGCGTATATGTTTTCCCTTTATTGCTAGCAGTTGTAAGTGATAGTACCCCCAGAGGTAGGAATACTTTGATTAGTAAAGTGAAAAGTTAAGAATGTTGACAAGAATGATAAAGTGAACTGAGACTATAGTTGTGTAGAGTTCACAAGTTGTAGTTACCCCATAATAAGTGTAAAGACCAATAGGGAAGGATGTACAGTAGAAATACTTCGGCCTATGTGACAAACCTCTAGTGAATAGGGGGATAGGGTGAGAAGTACCTTGAGATAAGAGAGAAATTTATTCCATACTAAGAATGAGAAGTTAAGTGTGATGTTGGGTCGGGTTATGGACTCATTTCGGGTCAGCCGATAGTATGTAATGGGGTGATGTCAGTTGGATATGGTCCCGCTATGTGATAGGGTCACGAGGATGCCAGGCCCAAGTTGGGTTAATCGTTGTACGAAGCCAGGACGCTGCTCCACCTAATCAGTCGTAAGGACCGATAAGAGCCTTAGCGGAAATTCAAGTAGCATAATGGCCAAGATTAGATAGTAACTCCATGGATTGGAGAACAGAAACAATACGTGAAATTTTATACATATGCTAAATAAGTTTAGAAGTACGAGAAAGTGTGACAAGTAAGAAAATAAAGGAACCTCTAAGGATCCCGTGTTTGAGAAGACGGTAACCTTCGTGTGTTGTGAGAAGGGACCACGGACGGAAGTTCCATTGATATGTTTACGTAGGTTATGTGGTGGCCATGTGTGGCATCGTTATTCTTGTGGAGTATTGATTGATAGGCATAGTAAAGAGATTGTGCCGGAGTTTGTATAGCTTGACAACCGACTAAGAACATTCGGGGACGAATGTTTCTAAGGGAGGAAGAATGTTACACCCCGTAAGTCCAGGGCAAGTAAAAGAGAATGTACGTAAGGAATCAAGACTTGGAAATTGGTACGAAAGGAAGAATTGTTTTTCCGACGGAAAATCTTTCGAACGTCGGAAGGGAAAAATGTTCGTTGTTGAGAATTGGATTCTCAAAATGCATTATTTGAAGATTATGGAACTTATTAACATTATGGAAATTTATTTTTACGGATTTGGTCATGTGGGGCCCACCCGAGGAATTTTACGTTTTGCGAGGCCCACGAGGGTTACGAAATTTTATGGACGAATGAGAGGGCGACACGTGGCACCTCCCCCCCACTTGGTCTTGGACGAAATTATGCAAGGGTATAATGGTCATTGACCATGGTAGAAGATCAAGTCTTGCTAGCTTGAGATTGTTGACTTGTCAACTTGTCCACTTGGCTTAACATTAATTATTCTTCATCCTAGCCACTCAAGTGTTGCAATCTAAACCCTCCATTGTGTTTTATATACTACACTAGTGCAAGACTAGTCTTGAACACTTAGAAAAATTAGAGAACCTTGTGTTCTTCAAGATAACCTCTCGGGTTCACCATATTTCACACAAGAATATTTTGTAGTTTTGATCCATTATTCACAAGACTTAAACCCAAGGTCCCTAAGGGTATTGTAAGGATATCTCAATAGAAAGATTTCGGAAAAATGACGTTTTCACGTTAGTCGCAAGGCGAAAACCTAAGTAGTTTTCCTAGTTTTGGATTGGAAATGGAAGAGAAGTTGGTTGTGAACTTCTAAAGGCTTCAAATAGCGGATTGGAGCGTAAAGGAAAGGAGCTAAGAATTGCTAAGGAGCGACTTTGAATCTTGGAATTTTTAAGGGCTTGTAAAGGTATAATTCTTGTCGTTTTAGCAATTAAGATTTACTTATTATTGTAGCTATGGATATTAACAAGCATGAGATGTTTAGTATGAAGTTTGATAAGTGTATTGACTATTGGAACCCTAATCCGAAAACTAGCATGTTTAGCCTTAAGATTACAATTCAAGTTGATTATTAGTTTAAGTCGTCACATGTTATATAAAGAAGGAATTATAGTTGTTAAAGTTGTCTATGACTATATAACATGTTAGACCTAAGAACTTGGGTTGGAAAAAATTTGGAAAAGACTTTGTATTGTTGAATAAGTTAGTCGAGAATGGCTTTGATTATGGACTTAGTTGGTATTAATTGTGGGGCAGAATTTTACACGTATTGTAAGGCGTGTAATCCCCTTTGGTTGGTTGTTGTTTTGAGCCTTAAATGTGGCGTGTTGGTTATTGAATTCGGCCTTGAAAAAGGTGGCAAAGTATGTAGAAACAAAGGAGGTGCTGCCCAATTTTCCGTAGAATAAGAGACCGTATACTTAGTATTATTCTACGTTGGAAACTAGAAGTTGATAGTCATGTTGTGGCCATTATAGGTTGACACTTCTACGTGCGGCGTATTTG
The DNA here is from genome assembly GCA_029844215.1 of Przewalskia tangutica. Taxonomy (NCBI): domain Eukaryota; kingdom Viridiplantae; phylum Streptophyta; class Magnoliopsida; order Solanales; family Solanaceae; genus Przewalskia; species Przewalskia tangutica. The sequence continues at coordinate 47,571,508 of CM056724.1, read as the reverse complement.
ACTTAGCTTGTGGATTAAGCCGAAAAGGTATGTGAACTATCTCCTCTTCTAGCATGATTCCTTAAGATAAAGAAAGTATGTCCTACTCCTTAAATGATCCATTCCTTGGTTGTATTTGGATTGCCTAAAATAGAATTTGTTCTATGTACTTCCTTGATTGTACTTTGATGTTTAAATTGTAAGTTGTATAATCCATTGCCTTAGTGAAGTTTGGATTCTTAAGAGTGAAAGTATTTTACTTAAAGTACATAGAGTCTTGAAAAGGAAGTGGTTTCCAAACCTTTTGGCTAGTGCCTTAGTTCCAAAACCTAAAGGTTGTTATAATGACTTTAGGGGAGTTAAAGGAGTGATTTACTTAATTATTTTAAAAGAGGAGAAATGACATGATTTAAGAGAAGTGACTTGTTTTAAAGGTGTGAGTTACTTGAGATTTAAAAGTGTAAACTACTTGTTTTCTAAAGATTAAGAGACTTGAAGTATTTTGAAAGTTAAGAAACTTGATTTGTAAGTATGTGATACTTGGTTTTAATAGTGTAAGTCTCTTGGATATAAAAAGGAATGAATTGGTCTAAAACCATAAAGGATTATAATGGCTTTATGGGAAGTTGGTTATAACGGTTTTATGGAAGGTTAAAAGAGTTGTCTATTTTGATTAATGGGCATAAGTTGCCTAGATTGTGAAAATTTGAAGTTACTTGGTTTCAAGCTTTGAAATGAGTTTCTAAAAGTGTAGTAACTTACTTTGAAAAATAGACACGCCTTGATACTACGGGTGTTAGTATCTTGGGGTTTTATATAAAAATGAGTCTTTTGAAAAGAATGGAAGTACGTAGTACTTAGTGTTAAAATCCCAGATTTTTTTTATATAAGACGTAAGTGCCTTGAGTTTATAAAATGAAAGTCTAAAGATTTTATGAACTTGCCTATGTGTGATGGTGATAGCCTTTGAGTGCAAGTATTATATTTTTACGCTGCCGCGACTCTCGGTTGGAGGGTGGTACCTTGTTGTAAGTTTACTTAGACGTCTGAAGCGGTGATGTGGGATTCCACGGTATGCTTCCATTATTTGTATTACTCTTGGTCATGTTTATACGATGTGGGATTCCGGCATGTGACTGCGAGGCGGGTTAGATTCCTGGTTGTTTGTATTACCCATGGTCATGCTTATACGATATGGGATTCCGGCACGCGACCCGCGTGGGATATTGTTATTCCATGGATTAGCCCTCCATGAGATTTAGTAGCGTAAGTGGATCCGTAGTTAGCTTTCGTACTTGCCGGATCGATTGATACGCAGTGGATCTCGTAGTTGGCTTTCGTACTTGCCGTCAATTCTATTGCCTGATTTGGTACGGTGAGCTCGGTAGATAGCTTCGACTTGCCGGCCATATCTCACGAGCAGTGGATCCGTAGTTAGCTTTCGTACTTGCCGGTCGATTGATAGCGCAGCTAGATCCGTAGTTGGCTTTCGTACTTGCCCGCCGCTTTTATGACGCAGCCGGATCCGGTGGTTCGTTTTCCTACTGCTCGTCTGCTTTTAGGACACAGTGGGACTTGGTGTTCATGTATGCTTATTGGTGTTATATTATATCATGGATCGCCGTGATGAGGAAGGATTCCACGGGCATGATTGATATTATGGGCGTGTGACCGATAGTTATATTTGAGTAGTGACTTTGAGGGCATGCGTCCCTGACTTGATATGACTGCTTATGTATTGTGTGTTGTAGTCGGCTATCATACATGTCTCCTGTTTTGTATAGACTGTTATGATTTCATTACAGTATTTTCAGTTTCACATACTTGGTACATTCTTCTTGACCTCCTTGGGTTTGCGTTCATGCCGCAGGTTTAGGTACGCAGTTTGGTGATCTGCAGGTGTAGGACCCTGCTCAGAGTTTTTTTTGGATAGCTCCATTTGTTCAGGAGTTTATCATTTTGGTATAGTTCCTTCAATATAGGCTTTTGTACAGTTGTGGGTACGGCGGGGCCTTGTCCCGTCATAGTTCAGTATAACTCTTAGAGGTCTGTATTCATATGTGGGATTGGACTCGTGTACAGTGTAGTGTCTTTTGATTATGTATATTATATGGGAGCCTTGTCGGCTTTGCCCTTGTACGTACGTTGGTTTAAAAAAAATGAGGCGTTATTTAAGTTCCGCTTTTTACTTGTGTCAGTCAGGTAGAAGGGTGCCTGGTAGGCACCATCCACGCCCGGTTGGGCGTGTGATAATTAAGAAAATAAGATTTGAATGTTGAAAGGAAAGTATATTTACTTTTTTCTAATATGGGAAATTTTGGATACAAATGTGACGACGAGAATTATTAACTCGTAGTCAAATTCTTTCCAATGGATTTATGAATTTAATATTGTATTATAAAGTCTTGGCATTGATAATATGGGGTCCACCGAAAATTTCACAATTTTGTGGGCCAATCGAAATATTATGAATTTTGGGCTAAGTATGAAATTATTTTTGTGAAGATAATTATGGGCGAATTAGAGGGTGGCATGTGTCCCTCCCCACTTGTGTAACAAAGCTCTAATTATATATATGTATTGCAAGATTTGGCTAAGTGTGAGAGATATTATTGTCAAGAGGAAGACAAGTGGACAAGTGGGTCTACAAGGGTCCCCCCTCCACTTGTGCTACAAACACCTATTAGATACAAGTCTTGCAAGACTTTAGCTCACAAAAATATCTTCTCCTCAACCTCTCTTATCCCTCCCTTCACTTCATATTTTCGAAATCCATAGCCAAGAGAAGACAAGTTAACTTATTTTCCAAGATTAAGCTCCTTAACTAAGTTCTAAGCCAAGGTTAACTCTTCAAAACTGTTGGTCACGATTTTTGGACCGATTCTGCCTTGAAAATCCTAAGCTTGGAGATGAACTTGTTGGAAGGAAAACATGCAAGCAAGATGGTTACAAGCTTGTAGAGGATACGTGTGTGTTATTATAACGTGTAGAAGTGGTGCAAGAAGGTGAAGCAGGGCCGAGACTTGTGGATTGTTTTGGCTAAAAGTGAAGGTAAGATTTTTTCTTCCTCTTGAAGTATTTGGAAGTTACATGATATTATAGTTAAGAGATGAACTTGTGTTAAGTAAAATGGAGAATAAGATGTGCATGTGACATTTGGCATGTTAGCCGATTTAATGGATTGTTTTGTTCATATTGGATTTGTTGGTTGTTATTGTTATTATCGTCACTAAGTGCATGTTAGATTGAAGGAAATATTGTTATTGAAAGTTGAAATGGTTTATATTAAAGTGTTGAGACTTGAATTGGATTATAAGGAATTATGAAAAGGGTTATGGAATTATGGTTTGGCCGAGACTTGTATAAAACTGTTGATATTGTGGTGCGGTTTTAGGGACTGTTTTGTGGTGTTATAATGCTGAAAATTCAGTTACCATTATGCATGTTTAAATGTGGTAATTTCTAATGCATGTCCTAAAGGAATAAGGGTGTAGAAAGGTGTAAAAAAGCTTCACATTTCACCCTCGTTGTTGTTGAAGTATGGACTGTTTTAGTGGACTATTTTTATATGGATTAAAAGGCCGGATTAACATGTGAAGTAGGTGTGTAATTCACCTTGGTTGTTGTTTTGGTTATGCCCTTAATTGGTGCTTGGTTATTGATGTTATTGGCCCTATTTGTAAGGTGGAAAAGTATGTATAAATAGGAGAAGTGTTGCCCGAATTTTTATATGAAAGGAGAGTCATTATGTGGTATAGTGTATACTAGTATCATGAAGTTGATAGACATTTTGTTGTTGTTATAGGTTGAAGTACCTATTTGAAACGTATTCTACTTATCGTGTTGATATAGCCAATAAGGTATGTGAACTTTCCCTCCTTCTTTTGGCATGTTCTACGTACGAAATATACATGTGGTATTGTTTCATAATTCATTCTACTCTTAGAAGTTAAGGGATATTCATGTTATTGATTCTATGCTAAAAGCATGTCTAAGTTGTTCCTAAGTCCTTATTAAGGCATATAAAGAGAGATGTTAATATTCATAAGAGTTCTTAGTAAGCGTTGGAGTTGGTTCGACCTTGCTAATTTAAAGTAACTGATAAGTATCAAGCGCTGAGACTGTTTTAATAATAATTGGGTATGTTCTAATAGACGTGTTGAAATAAGCCATTGCAGCGTTAAATTAAAAAGGTATAGAAAAGCAATTATATTAAAATGATTAGAACGCCATTTGCATAGAAGCTAAGATAAAACTAATTTGTTTTACATTTTCTATTTCACAACTGATTAGATAAGGTTTCATCATATAATTACTCACAACCCATATAAGAATTAATTAGGCAAATTCGGATATGTTATCTCCATTCAGATGTTTCTATAATGTTAGCCAGAGGAGCGAGACGAATTTAGATTATCGAGTTGGTACAGACGACAAACGGTATGTGAACTATCCTTTCTTCTTTTGGCATGTTTATATGAAGTAAGTGTACGGCGGACGTACATAGTTCTATTGGATCCTAATCCTTAGTGATATGATAGTACTTTGGTTTTACTAAAATAAAAGTTGAGTTTTATAAAGTGAGTGTACGGCGGACGTACATAGTTTTATTTCTCATGATAGCTATTCGTGCAAGTGTATGCTCACCGATTCTCTCACTAAAGGGTCGGGACACGTTATACTGATGATTCCACCGAGTCCCTCACTAAAGGGCTGGGACACGTTATATGTAAATAGATAAGATTATTCCATGGACAAGATTTGTGATGCGAGTATAGATACTCATGCGGGTATAAAGACCCATGCAGGTTCGATTTCCACGAATAGTATATGTATATGATTCCACAGACAAGATCCGTGATGCGAGTATAGATACTCATGCGGGTATAAAGACCCATGCGGGTTCGATTCCCATGAATACGATTTGCATAATGATTCTATGGGCAAGTGTCCCTGATTTTGACATGACTTTCATATTTTGAAAAGATACAGTTGATTTTATATTTTTAAAAGGCACAATTGACTCTCATTTTTATAAAGTACAGTGGTATAGTGATATCGTGTAGTACAATTAGTACAGTATAGTGATCTGAAGAAATGCGATGACAGTTGATACAAGTCTGATTGGCTCTTATTTTATACGGCACGGTTGGATCTGGTATCTGATTTTCATACTTGTCCCTGTCATCTTTTGGCCAGTCATGATTTTATTTATAGTACTTTATGTTTACATACTTGGTACCTTGTTGTACTGACCCCCTTCGGGGGCTGCGTTCATGCCCGCAGGTATAGGTACTCAGTTTGGTGATCCTCGATCTTAGGATCCTTGCTCAGCGTTTTGGGATAACTCTATTGTTCCGGAGCTTAGTCATTTTGGTACAGGTCTTCCATTATAGCTTATGTATATTCAGGGGTACGGCGGGGCCTTGTCCCATCATAGTTATTGTGATACTCTTAGAGGTATGTATTCATGTGTGGGTTGGACATGTACAGTTGTAGTTTATTTGATATTGTGTATATGATGGCAGCCTTGTCGGCTTGCCTATTATGTTATATGACAGTTCAGGGGGCAGGATCCCCTTTGTTATGAGATTATGAGTTTTTCTTAAGCTTCCGCTAGTTATATATGATATGTGGGTATAAAGGTGCCCAGGTAGGGCACCAGTCGCGGCTCGTCGGTTCGGGTCGTGATAGGCCCCATCAGAGGAGCGGGATGAATTGAGAAAAGCATTGTTGGCACTCACAAACGCCCAAACTCATTTCATGGTGGAAGTAAAATCCTCTTTGCAGAACTTGGAGACTCAAGTGGGACAGTTTCTGAATTTGGAACAACAAATCGAACAACTGAGGGACATGGTAACCATTACACCTCAAGAAAGTCCATCGAGTGACCCAGTTACGAGGAGTGGTGAACAGATTGTGGAACCTGAACCACAACAAGTTGTTGAGGAATTTGGAGAGATAGTTGGTGTAGAGAAAGAAGAGGTCACTGAGGACCACCCTATTGCAGAAAAGACAACACCAAATGTCATTGCTGACCCTCAAAAAGAAAGTCCATACTCTGAAGGGCACCCCCAAAAGTTGAGAGATGTAGGAAGTTTAACTGATCCCTACATTATAGAGAGCCTAGAATACAAGTGTTGCACCCCATAGTTTCAGAGTATGTATGTGAGGACATACGTACGAGAATATAAAACTAAGTACGAAAGGGAAGAAGATTTTGAATTTCCGACGGAAAATATTCCGAACCTCGTGAAGGAAAAAGGTTTATTATTCGGAATTGGATTCTCAATTTTGGTATTTGGACTTCTTGAAATATAAGAGAATTATGGATTTTATTTTCCAGAATTGGTCACGTGGGGCCCACGGGAGAAATTTACGGTTTTGTGGGGCCCACATTATTTTCGAGATTTTGGCCAATATGGATGTTTTTGGGAGATGAAAATATTTTGGACGAATAGGGGGAACACGTGTCACCCCATGGGGCCCATGTTGGGCGTGCAAGGTGTCTAAGATGATAAGTCTTGTGCTAGATATTTTTGTGAGATATTTGTTGGACAAGTGGGACACACACACACTTGTCCCTAATCTCAACCACACACATGTTTTAATCCTAGCCCTTGGTTGTGTTATATCATCACACTAGTAGGATGAATCTCCCACACTTAGAATTATTTCAAGACAACTAAAACTCTCTCCCTTGTATTGTTGCTCTCGGCCATGGGCCATTATCATAACCTAATGTTGTCCAAAAATTCTTAAACACTTAAGTGTTCTTCCTTGATGTGTTAGGAAGGTTATTAACCAAGTGCTAGACAAGATTTAACACCCCTAGCCTAAAAACACCCCCTTGGCCGAAACTTGCTAGTTTGAAGCCTAATGTGTTCTTCACTTTTTGAAGTTGGATCTTGAGGAAGAGTTGGTTAGGAGCTTCTAAGGGTTTCTTGGAGCGGATTGGAATGTAAGGAATATGAGCTAAACATGCTACGGATCGACTTTTAGTTCTTGGATTATTTTGGGCTTTTTGAGGTAATGAACTTTGTCCTCCTTGTGAAGTTGGATATTATATATGTTGGTTGTATATAAATAAGTATGTGATACATGAAAGGAAGATGGAAAGGATTTGGACCTTGTTAAGTTGCTAAAATCGAGAAATTGGCATGCTAGCCATTAAAATGGTAAAAACATTATCTATTACCTGTTGACAGATAATAACAAAGTTATTATAACTTATATAAAGATTGGAATATAAGTTTGAAGATTAAAGAAGTAATTCTGACATGCTAGCCGAAAATTGGATAAGTTTGATTGTAGTAGTTGGCCAAGAACACCAACTAATGGACTAAAAGGACTGTATTTACATTGGACTGTATTTACATTGGACTGTATTTACATTGGACTATTTTTACTTTGGACTAATGGACTGTTTTGTGTATTGTGGGGCAGAATTTTACACATCAAGTTAGGCGTGTAATCCCCTTTAGTATTATTGTATTATTGCGCCTTAAATGTGGCATGTTGGTTATTGAATTTCGGGCCTTGAAAAAGGTGGAAAAGTACGTAAAAACAGGGGAAGTGCTGACCGATTTTCCGTATAATAAGAGACCATATACTTAGAAATATTCTACGAAGAGATCTAGACGTTGATAGACGTATTTGATTATTATAGGTTGATATTCTACGCGCGGCATATTCGACTTGGCAAGTGGATTAGCCGAGGAGGTATGTGATTATTCCTATCCTCTTGAGCATGATTGTTGTGAAATATATAGTACGGTAGACGTACGTGTGTTAAATGAATTTGGTTTCACTTTGATGTCCTTGACTTGAGTTCTAAATGTTAAGAACCTTGAATTACTCTAAAAAGTTATGAATCATTATTCGAAAGGAAATTGATACTTGATCTTTAAAAGAATAAAGTTCTCTTAATTTCAGAAATGAGTGTGGTTGTCTTTGGTTGGTTTAAAACAAAAAGTGTTATAATGGCTTTATGGGAAGTTAGTTATAGCGACTTTATGAAGATAAAAGAATGTCCTGATTATTCTAAAACATAAGAGACTTGATTATTTTGAAAGTTAAGAGACTTGATTTTGAAAGTTAAGAGACTTGATTTTGAAAGTTAAGAGACTTGATTTTGAAAGCTAAGAGACTTGATTTTGAAAGTTAAGAGACTTTATCTTGAAAGATAAGAGACTTGACTTATAAACGACTTGATTTTGGGAAAGGAGAAGTAACTTGATTTAAAAGTATAGGTTACTTGTTTTGAAAAAAGTAAGTTACTTGAGTTTAAAAGAGTAAGTAACTTGTTTTTAAATATTGAACTTGTCTTGATTGGAAAAGTATAAGTGGCTTGATTTTAAAAGGTGTGAGTGCCTTGATCTTTAAAGAGTGAGTTACTTGGGTTTTAAAAGTATACTTGACGTTGTTTTAAAGTGTAAGCCACTTGGTTTAAAAATTATAAAGTACTTGATTTAAACATGAAAGTGTCTTGATACTACGGGTATTAGTATCGTGTGGTTTTTTATTTAAAAAGGGATCTTTTTAAGAGAATTGAAGTATGTAGAACTTTGGGGTTAAAACCCGGGATTGTTGGCATAAAATGAAAGTCTAGGAGTATGTTAAACTTGCCTATGCTAGTTATGATAGCCTTTGTTGTGCAAGTGTTGTATTTCTATGCTACCGCGTCTCTCGATGGAGGGTCGGTTATCTTGTTGTTTACTTGGACATACCGATTCTTTGGATGGTCCCGCGGGTATGCTTCCACTATGATTGTTATCGTGTTATTTACTTGGACATACTGACACGTTGGGTGGCCCACGGGTATGCTTCCATTGTTATTGTTATGCCATGGACTAGCTCTCCATTAGGTTGATGACGCAGGCAGGATCTGGTAGCTAGCCCCCGTACTTGCCCCGGTCAGTTACTGATGCAGGCTGGATATGTTAGTTAGCTTTCGTACTTGCCCCGGTCAGTTCTATAGTATAGTTGGTACGGTAGGCTCTGGTAGATGGCCATACTTGCCTGGCCATATCTCGTTGTGGCGGTGGATCGTAGTAGCTTCGTACTTGCCGATCGATTGATAGCCTTGGTGGATCTGGTAGTTATGCCTTCGTACTTGCCCCGATCAGTTTTATGATGCAGGCTGGATCTGGTGGTTACCTTTCCTACTTGGCCCGTATGGTTTTTATGACACAGGTGGAACCTGGTGTTCATGTGTACATTTTTTGGTGTTATATTATATTATAGACTGTCGGCAGTGAGGAAGGAACTCCACGTGCATGATTGATATTGTGGGCGTGAGACCCATAGTTATATTTGAGTGATGACTTTGAGGGTATGAGTCCCTGACTTGACATGACTGCTTCTATATTGTGTATTGTAGTTTGGTTATCATACATGTCTCCTGTTTTATATAGACTGTTATGATTTCATTACAGTATTTTTAGTTTCACATACTTGGTACCTGTTGTACAGACCTCCTTCGGGGGGCTGCGTTCATGTCGCAGGTAGAGGTACACCGGTTGTTAATCCTCGCTCTTAGGGTCACAGTTCTGCGTTTTGGGAAGCTCTGTTTCTCCGGAGGCTTATCTTTTGGTATGATTCCCTGAGATTGTAGGTTCTTGTACATTCAGGGGTATGGCGGGGCCCTGTCCCGTCATAGTTGTTATAAAAAACTCTTAGAGGTCTGTAGTACTGTTGTGAGTTGGGCTTGTAAAGGATAATTGTTCGGGTTTTATATATATATATGCTGAAAGGCAACCTATCGGTTGGCCTGTTTTCTATTTTACATTGTTACATATTTTTGAGTTATTCCGCTGATTTTTCTCTGATGTATTATCACTAGGGTGCCCGGGGTAAGACACTAGTTGCGGGCCCGAGGTCGGGTCGTGACAAAAGTAGTATCAGAGCAGTTAGTTCTCGGAAAATGTCTACAGACCGTATCTAGTAGAGTCTTGATTATCGGCGTATTGTGCACCACACCTATAATCAGGAGGCTGCGAGATATTTAGGATTGGTTTCCATTCTTCTCACTCTGAGATCGTGCGATAGAGTTGTGTTATAAGTTGGACTCCCTCTGACGTATTCTTATGTACCAGTTATGCCTCTACGCAAGGCAACCAGGGCCGAAGAAGGCAAGCGGCGATGGAGCTGCTAGTAGAACACTGACGATTCACGAGGCACAGCCCGATCATTACACGAGTAGTACTTCAGACGGGGAGTTCTGCGACGCCACCACCCAGTGAGTTTAGCGCAATGGCAGCGATTTCTGCGAGGCCATGATATCGAGCCTCGGTTCCGACCAGGAGCCGAGGATATGGGTTACATGGAGATGACCCAGTTACTGGCTAGGATCGTGGCTAGGCATGAGTACAGACGAGAGCCGGTGGTTCCGGTAGTACCGGTGGTGCACCCCGAAACCGATAGCTTGAGGCTTCGGGACTTCCTAAGTTGCAATCCACCAGATTTTTATGGATCGAGAGCTGAGGATGATCCTCGGGAGTTTATTCGACAGCTACAGTGGATCATGAGAGTGATCAAGGCCTCAGAGGCAGAGTCAGTGGTATTGGGTTCTCATCGGCTGCGTGATATTGCAGTCAATTGGTATGATTCATGGGAGGCGTCGGGGAGACATGTCTTCCGGTGGTTGGACGAGTTCTCAGAGGCATTTCTTAGCCACTTCTTGCCTCCACAGATGAGGAGATCCTGAGTGGATAGTTTTATGATGTTGAGACAGAATGGGCGGACGGTTTGGGAGTACAACATAGAGTTTGACTCATTAGCTCGGTATGCCCCCACTCTAGTGGCAGACATAGAGGATAGAGTGCATCGATATATCACGGGACTGGATGATTATCTAGCAGAGGGTTGTACAGGAGTAGCTCTTCGGTCGGGCATGGACATTGCCCGTATGTAGGCTTATGCACAGGGGACTAAGGAACGTAGAGGTCGACGAAATGATCGAGATCAGTATAAGAGGGCCAAGACAGCAGGGTCCTTTGGTAACTTTCGAGGCGGACCTCGGCGGCCGAGCTAGATATACACTTCGGCAAGATGCAGTGTACTCGCCCGCGATTCGGGGCGTGCAGGGTATTCGGGAGCGGTCGTGGGCTCGAGTTTGTGTTTTCAGGGGAACAAGTATATTAGTCAGGTGAGACCACCCCTACCTCGGTGTGGCCATTGTGATAGGTTCCATGCTGGGGAGTTTCATGGTATTCGGGGAGCTTGCTTTACCTGCGGACAGCAGGGCCATTTTGCGAAGAATTGTCCGACCAGAAGTAGCGTGGATGTTAAGACTCAGCCTTCGGGATCAGTGGCTGGTTCATCGCCTTCTATAGCTATGCGCCCAGCAGGGCAGGATTATGATTAGAGCGACAAAGGAAAAATAAAGCAATAGTTACAGGTATATCTTTAACCCTTTAGAGACTAGTATGTGTGGTTATGGTGGTTATATGTTAAGTGTTATGTTCTGATAGTATTTTGTTAAGACACCTGGTTAGAAGGAAAGGTAAGTTTGGGTGCCTGGAAATTGTGAGCCTTAGAATATTGATAACCGTTGAGACCTTAGATACAAGGCCGTCATGAGTGAAAGATTTAACGGTTGATCTTGGTCGAGGCAGATAGTATACGTGGGGTATATTAGTGTGATAAGACCATGAGTGGTGTGAAATGAAAGTGGCTAGTTAAGCTAAGAAGACCACTAGGTTTTCATGACTTGAATAGTGAGATTTGTTCCGGACGAGGAATGAGGATTTAGTGCGATAATGGGTCGGGTTGAGAACCAATCACGGGTCAACCCGCAACCCGGAATGAAGTGGGGTAAGTTTGAGGTGGTCCCGCTAGGTGATAGGGTCACGAAGGTGCAGGGCCCAAAACTAGGTAACCATTATACGAGTTTGTAGACGCGTTCGACCAGAACCGGGTCGTGAAGGCCGATAATGGCCTTAAAGGAAATTGAAGCTAGTATTGACCAAGTTTGGAGGTAGTAACTCCAAGGTTTTGAAAACTGAAGCGATGACTGAAATATGGTACGTGTACTAGAAAGAGTTCGGGTGTACGAGGAGGGTACGACGAGTAAGAAAAGAAGCGAACATATGTTAAAAATATGGAAGTGATTATTTACGTGAAGTGAAGGTGCGAAGAGAGTATCCTTTAGACCATGGGTGGGAGAAAATAGTGATGTTATACACGTTAGAGGTGATTCCTCGTTGGCTTGGATTTAAGTATTGCGCGTTTGTTATATTATGGTCATATGTGGCATAATTGGTTTTGTAAGTATAGTAGTGAAGACTATACCGGCGCATGAGTGTTTGGAGACTTAGAAGGAACATTCGGGACGAATGTGTTATACCCCGTAGTTCCAGGGTATGTATGCGAGGACGTACGTACGAGAATACGACAGAAAGATTGGAAAGGAAGAAAGAGGCGATTTTTCCACGGAAAAGTTTCCGGTTTTTGTGAAGGAAAAAGGTTCGTTAATGGGAATTGGATTCCCAGATTTGGTATTCGGACTTCCTGGAATATTAGAGAATTATGGAATTTTATTTTCGAAAATGGTCACGTGGGGCCCACGGGAGAAATTCTGATTTTGTGGGGCCACTTTGTTTTGAGATTTTGGCCATTATGGATATTTTGGAAGATGTTTTTATGGGCCAATAGGAGGGTGACACGTGTCACCCCGCTAGGTGGCTTGGCCGAATGGCCTTTGTGCACAACACCCGGTTAGAGTCGTTTTTCGACGAAACGTTTTACATAACTTGCGAGGGGAAAATTCCGGCTATGTCTTTTCTTATTTTTGCGGATTTTTCCGAGAAACGAAACATTTTGGACCAACGGGAGGGTGACATGTGTCACCCTCACATCGAAGCAGTGGGGCGGCTTAGGGCCGATTGGTGGGCAAGTTGTGGGTAGATATTTGTGTAGATATTTGTGAGGGTTTTAAGGAGTAGGGACTAGGGGGCACTTGGGCATATCTTGGCCCTACACTTGCCTAGCACTTGGCTAGATCTTGGCCATTGGTTGGCCTTGGCTTGTGCTATAAATACCCCTCTAAGGTTGAAGACTTCATCCAAAATGCCTAAGTCTTGAGAGCCTTCCTCCCACTTCGTGAGGCCCCCTTGGCCGATAGTTCCCCCCCTCGTGGGGTAGGCCGAGGGGTAGCCACCCCCCCTCCTTTGTGGTGTGGCCGTGGGGTACCCCCCCCCCCCTAGCCTAGTTTGTTTTCATATAATACCCCCCCTCTTGGTAGAAATACTCTCAAAAGTATTGTTATAATGCCCAAATTACCTTAGCCGTATACCTTGTTGTATTCTAAGGTTATACCTATCTGAAAAGCCGAAATACTATTATACTTCCCGTCAGTACAAAACCGAAACCCTAGGAAAATCTCCATAGTCCGTTGGAGTATTGTGAAGAAGTTGGTTAGAACTTCTAAAGGGTGGTTTAGAGAGGGTTGAGCGCTCGGAGTCGAGCTAAACGATTGCCAGGATCGACTTTATATTTGGATAATTATGGGCTTAGCGAGGTAAATATCTTGTCCCCCTATTGTAATTGGATATTACATGTTGTAGGAAAATATAGTTAAAGTATACTATATATATATATAACTGAACATAGCTTGTGGCAATGTCCTTGGACTTAAGCACAAGAATCGAACTGTTTTACATGTGTATCAGATGTAGACTTGTGTAATCTTGTGGAGTAGAATTATACCGTTCGGGTTAGATGTATAACCCCTGGTTGGCTTGATAGCGGCCCAGATAGAGGAGAGATTTCTGTTTGTTGCGGGGAGTCTTTGTCGAATTTTCGGTAGAATGTTCTACGATAAGATCTAGATGTTAATAAGCGCCTTGTGGCCTTATAGGTTGAAGTACTACGTGTGGCGCGTTACTACTTGGCAGGAGTAGCCACGGCTTGAGGTACTCGGAGCATTTTGCTATTAGTCGATAATCGTCGCGAGGTATGTGAACCTCTTCCTATCTCTTCTAGCATGATATGTGTGAACTATGTAGTACGGTGAGCGTACGTGTGCTAAATGTATTCGATGGGTTTAAAACATAAAGTGTTATAACGGCTTTATGGGAAGTTGGTTATAACGACTTTATGTAGATAAGAAAACACTTTGTGGTTTTAAAAGGTAAATGATTTGTTTATAACTGGCTTGACGTGTGATTATAAAGAACTTGAAGTATTTCAAAAGATTTCTGAAATCGTTTTGAAAGAGAAGTAAGACTTGGTTTTTGAGTACTTAAGAGTTATACTAGCTTTATGGGAAGTTAGGTATAACGGCTTAAACGTTTTCTTGATTTTGGAAATCGGGATGTGTATCGACAAACCATCTGCGGCGTTAATAAAGGAAATGTTTTGAATAATTAAGTATTATTAAAACCAAGAGAAACTTCCATCTGCATAGAAGCTAAGATGAGACAAAATGATATTTCCTAGATCATGGTCATTGTAATAAGATTGTTATAAACAAGAATATCCTACTCACATATAAGGCTTATGTTTCTCAGTTGTTTAAAAGAGAATTATATTCTTAAATGAATAAGACTATGAACTACGAAACCTTTCTAAAATAAGAAACGTGAACATTTGAAATTAGGCAAACTTGGGCGTTTGGAAAATAATGTTGTTACTTGATTTTACAAAGGTAAGAGTTTTAGTTTTCTTAAAAGAATGATACTCTATTTTTATACTACGGGTATTGTGTGACTTATGTGAAAAAGCAGATCTTTTTTAAGATTTTAATGTGTGAAGTACTTTGGGGATAGATACGAACTTGTTAGTAGAAAGTTCCTTGTGTGAATAACTTGATTGTATTGGTTTGTGATAGCCTTGTAATACTTTCTTGTTGCTTTGATAAGTAAACGTGTTAGGACGCTACGTGTGTTAGTATCTTGTGATGTTTGTGTAAGGGGTTTCCGCGATTATGCTTATTAACTATCGATCGTTATGATAGTATTGTGGCATTCATCTCTTGAGATGATTCCGGGTTAAGCGCCTCCGATGCGGGGTAGACTTCGGCGATGCAGGACCATGATTCGAGAATACCTCACGCGGGTCTGAGGGCCTATGCGCGAGCGAGAGTTCGTGTTAGTGTCGTCCTTTATGGGCATGCGGTCGCGTGGCCATGCGGACTCGAAAGTCGGGGCGATGCGAGTAGCTACCCTCGATGCGGGAATACCTCATGCGGGCGATGAGATTGGCCTACGCGAGTGCGGGAAGTTCGGGACTAGACGCGCATTAGATCTGCGGGCAAGTGGCGGCTTTGATCATGTGACGGTGCAGGCAGATCTTATGATACGATTTATGACCTTGTTGATGCGTAGGTGTTAGTAGTCGGCTATGCCTTCGCACTTACCTGCATGCAGTTTTATTAGGACACAGGTGGGACCGGGTGTGCATAGGTATTCCTTGGTGCTTGTCTCTCATCAACTGCGGGCAGTGGGTCCGGTATTCCACGGGCACGAGTGATGTTGTGGGCGTGAGAGCCATTGTTAAATTGAGTGATGACTTGAGGGTGTGAGTCACGACTTGACATCGCTTATTTATGGTGAGCGTAGTTTGGTTATCATACATGTCTCTGCTTTGTATAGACTACTATGATTTCATTCTGATTTATTTTTAGTTTCACATACTAAATTTTGTTGTCGACCTCCTCGAAGTGCGTTCATGCCGCGAGTTGAGGTACATCGATCGTTGATCCTAGCTCGTGGTCACTGATTCGGCGTTTGGGAAGCTCCGTTTCTCGGAGGCTTATCGGTGGTATAGTCCTGTCGTAGTAAGTATTTACATTCGGGGTTTGGCGCCTGTCCCGCCATTGTGTCGTATCATTCTTAGAGGTGCATGTAGTACTATTGTGGGCAGGGTTGGTAAAAAGGATTAAGCTGTTCATTTGTAAAAGAGTTGATGGTTATATATATGCCGACAGACAAGTTTTCACAGATTATTGTTTTATATTTCTGTTATCTCATGTTGTTGTTTTATGTTCCGCTGATTACTCTGATGTTGTGTCACTAGGGTGCCCGGGGTAAGGCACCAGTCACGGGCCCAGTTTCGGGTCGTGACAGAATGTTTCTAAGGGGGGAAGAATGTTACACCCCATAGTTCCAGAGTATGTATGTGAGGACGTACGTACGAGAATATAACACTAAGTACGAAAGGGAAGAAAATTTTGAATTTCCGACGAAAAATATTCCGAACCTCGTGAAGGAAAAAGGTTTATTATTGGGAAATGGATTCTCAATTTTGGTATTTGGACTTCTTGGAATATAAGAGAATTATGGATTTTATTTTCCAGAATTGGTCACGTGGGGCCCACGGGAGAAATTTACGGTTTTATGGGGCCCACATTATTTTCGAGATTTTGGCCAATATGGATGTTTTTGGGAGATGAAAATATTTTGGACGAATAGGGGGCGACACGTGTAACCCCATGGGGCCCATGTTGGGCGTGCAAGGTGTCTAAGATGACAAGACTTGTGCTAGAAATTTTGTGAGATATTTGTTGGACAAGTGGACAAGTGGGACCCACACACACTTGTCCCTAATCTCAACCACACACATGTTTTAATCCTAGCCCTTGGTTGTGTTATATCATCACACTAGTAGGATGAATCTCCCACACTTAGAATTATTTCAAGACAACTAAAACTCTCTCCCTTGTATTGTTGCTCTCGGCCATGGGCCATTATCATGACCTAATGTTGTCCAACAATTCTTAAACTCTTAAGTGTTCTTCGTTGATGTGTTAGGAAGGTTATTAACCAAGTGTTAGACAAGATTTCACACCCCTAGCCTAAAAACACCTCCTTGGCCGAAACTTGCTAGTTTGAAGCCTAAAGTGTTCTTCACTTTTTGAAGTTGGATATTGAGGAAGAGTTGGTTAGGAGCTTCTAAGGGTTGCTTGGAGAGGATTGGAACGTAAGGAATAGGAGCTAAACGTGCTACGGATCGACTTTTAGTTCTTGGATTATTTTGGGCTTTTTGAGGTAATGAACTTTGTCCTCCTTGTGAAGTTGGATATTATATATGTTGGTTGTATATAAATAAATATGTGATACATGGAAGGAAGATGGAAAGGATTTGTACCTTGTTAAGTTGCTAAAATCGAGAAATTGGCATGCTAGCCATTAAAATGGTAAAAACATTACCTATTACCTATTGACAGTTAATAAAAAAGTTATTATAACTTATATAAAGATTGGAATATAAGTTGGAAGATTAAATAAGTAATTCCGGCATGCTAGCCGAAAATTGGATAAGTTTGATTGTAGTAGTTGGCCAAGAACACCAACTAATGGACTAAAAGGACTGTATTTACATTGGATTGTTTTTACTTTGGACTAATGGACTGTTTTGTGTATTGTGGGGCAGAATTTTACACGTCCAGTTAGGCGTGTAATCCCCTTTAGTATTGTTGTATTATTGCGCCTTAAATGTGGCATGTTGGTTATTGAATTTCGGGCCTTGAAAAAGGTGGAAAAGTACGTAAAACAGGGGAAGTGCTGCCCGATTTTCCGTAGAATAAGAGACCCTATACTTAGAAATATTCTACGAAGAGATCTAGACGTTGATAGACGTATTTGATTATTATAGGTTGATATTCTACGCGCGGCATATTCGGCTTGGCAAGTGGATTAGCCGAGAAGGTATGTGATTCTTCCTATCCTCTTGAGCATGATTGTTGTGAAATATATAGTACGGTAGACTTACGTGTGTTAAATGAATTTGGTTTCACTTTGATGTCCTTGACTTGAGTTCTAAATGTTAAGAACCTTGAATTACTCTAAAAAGTTATGAATCATTATTCGGAAGGAAATTGATACTTGGTCTTTAAAAGAATAAAGTTCTCTTAATTTCATAAATGAGTATGGTTGTATTTGGTTGGTTTAAAACATAAAGTGTTATAATGGCTTTATGGGAAGTTAGTTATAGCGACTTTATGAAGATAAAAGAATGGCTTGATTATTCTAAAAGATAAGAGACTTGATTATTTTGAAAGTTAAGAGACATGATTTTGAAAGTTAAGAGACTTGATTTTGAAAGCTAAGAGACTTGATTTTGAAAGTTAAGAGACTTGATTTTGAAAGCTAAGAGACTTGATTTTGAAAGTTAAGAGACTTGATCTTGAAAGATAAGAGACTTGACTTATAAACGACTTGATTTTGGGAAAGGAGAAGTAACTTGATTTAAAAGTATAGGTTACTTGTTTTGAAAAAAGTAAGTTACTTGAGTTTAAAAGAGTAAGTAACTTGTTTTTAAATATTGAACTTGTCTTGATTGGAAAAGTATAAGTGGCTTGATTTTAAAAGGTGTGAGTGTCTTGATCTTAAAAGAGTGAGTTACTTGGTTTTTAAAAGTATACTTGACGTTGTTTTAAAAGTGTAAGCCACTTGGTTTAAAAAGTATAAAGTACTTGATTTAAACATGAAAGTGTCTTGATACTACGGGTATTAGTATCGTGTGGTTTTTTACTTAAAAAGGGATCTTTTTAAGAGAATTGAAGTATGTAGTACTTTGGGGTTAAAACCCGGGATTGTTGGCATAAAATGAAAGTCTAGGAGTATGTTAAACTTGCCTATACTAGTTGTGATAGCCTTTGTTATGCAAGTGTTGTATTTCTATGCTACCGCGTCTCTCGATGGAGGGCCGGTTATCTTGTTGTTTACTTGGACATACCGACGCTGTTGGATGGTCCACGGGTATGTTTCCACTATGATTGTTATCGTGTTATTTACTTGGACATACTGACACGTTGGGTGGCCCACGGGTATGCTTCCATTGTTATTGTTATGCCATGGACTAGCTCTCCATGAGGTTGATGACGCAGGGATCGTAGCTAGCCCCGCACTTGCCGATCGATTCGATCACGGTGGATATGGTAGTTAGCTTTCGTACTTGCCCCGGTCCGTTCTATAGTATAGTTGGTACGATAGGCTCTGGTAGATGGCTTAGTACTTGCCCGCCATATCGTGGTGGCAGTGGATCGTAGTAGCTTTCGTACTTGCCCCGGTTAGTTGATGACGCGGGATGGATCTGGTAGCTATGCCTTACTTGCCCGATCGGTTTATGACGCAGTGGATCTGGTGGTTAGCTTTCCTACTGCGCGTCACGGTTTTATGACACAGGTGGGACCTGGTGTTCATGTGTATATTTTTTGGTGTTATATTATATCATAGACTGCCGGCAGTGAGGAAGGAACTCCACGGGCATGACTGATATTGTGGGCGTGAGACCCATGGTTATATTTGAGTGATGACTTTGAGGGCATGAGTCCCTGACTTGACATGACTGCTTCTATATTGTGTACTGTAGTTTGGTTATCATACATGTCTCATGTTTTATATAGACTGTTATGATTTCATTCTGATTTTCGATTCACATACTGGTACTGTTGATCGACCTCCTTCGGGGGGCTGCGTTCATGCCGCAGGTAGAGGTACACCGGTTGTTGATCCTCGCTCTTAGGGTCACAATTCTGCGTTTTGGGAAGCTCCGTTTCTCTAGAGGCTTATCTTTTGGTATGATTCCCTGAGATTGTAGGTTCTTGTACATTCAGGGGTATGGCGGGGCTCTGTCCCGTCATAGTTGTTATAAAAACTCTTAGAGGTATGTAGTACTGTTGTGAGTTGGGCTTGTAAATGATAAATGTTCGGGTTTTATATATATATATATGCTGAAAGGCGACCTATCGGTTGGCATGTTTCCTATTTTACATTGTTACATATTTTTTAGTTATTCTGCTTATTTTTCTCTGATGTATTATCACTAGGGTGCCCGGGGTAAGGCACCAGTTGCGGGACCGAGGTCGGGTCGTGACAACAAGTTGTCTTGTGTAATTGGAGGATAATCTTAGATATGAGGCCTTGTTTTGAAAAAAGTGTTGTAGGTGAAGTGAGACCCACAACAATAACTGTGCGGATTACAAGCAGTTCGCAGAAGCATCCACTGGGCACTAGTAAGGATTAATTGCGTCCGGCTAAAAGACGTTAAAGACAGCGCTACTTGGAAGACAACCCAAGGTTTTAATTATGTTATTTATATTTTTGTTTTAGTATGTATTATTTTGAATTGAACAGTCTCACGATCTGGTATGTTGAGTGTTGTGGATGACAGATAAAAGTAGGGATTGAGAAAAATGCTGCAAAAACGGGAGAAATTTGGCACAGCGCCACGGCGCCATAATGCAGGGTCGCGGCACCCGTTGATAAAACACGACATCTCCAAATATCGCTTCAATGCAACATCTGCCGCCATCACCGCCATTTTGAACCGCTGTTTTGATGTCTGTAAGTCATCCCTTTTAATTTTTAGTCTTTACACATTTGGGACAATGTGTCATTTAAGTTTGGGGGGGTCTTAGTATTTTGTGTGTTTGTTTTTGAGTTTTTTTTTTGTATTTTTGTGTCTTATATGAGTCAATTTTTTTTATGATCATGCATGATGTAGTTGCTTGAAACGCCTAGTGGATTAAGTGGGATAATGTAATGGAATGAGAAGCAAACTTTTGTGTTTTTGAGTTAGATATGCCAAAAATTCATGAACATCTAATTATTTGAGATATTTGTGCTTAGCTTATGTGTGTCAATAGTGAAAAGAATGATTGAAACATGTCTATAAAGTCTGCTTGCTTGTTATTTGAGGCGAAATAGTTAAGATGTACATATTTAGGGAGATGATTTAGACATTTCTTTGTTAGCTCTTCTTACCATTCAATACCTACCTTGCAATAAATTGTATCCCTAGTCAACCCCTTTGAGTGTAAAATAAGTGATTTCTTTGACACCCTGTGATTCTCTTATGTGTCATAAGCAGTAATTGAAAATTGGGATAAAGAAGTGTGAAAAAGAAATACGAAAAGAGGGTGAAAAAATGATGCACCCCAATAAAAAAGATGTAAAAGCTTAAGTTTGGGGGTGTCTATGAGAATGTGTTTCTTGCTCTCAAAAAGTGAAAAGGGGAGTGATAGGTATGAATTGAAAATGATACCAAAAAGAAGGACAAAATGGTTGAATGAGAAAAATGTTTATGGTATGTAAATTGAGTCTAAATGTCTAATCTTACCTACCCCTGCCTAAGCCTACATTACAACCCTGACAAGTCCTGAAGATCTCTAGTATGTATGTCTATGATTAGTGGAGAATAGCAAGTAAACAGGCCCATAGAACTAAATAAAATTGACATGCATACGTTAGGGGTTCATGCTTCTATTGATTGTGCTTAAAATGAATTTGCGAAATATCTGGCTTGAAATTCTAGATTTCTATATTCATGCTATATATGTACCATCGTATTATCCCAACTAACATTCATGCTTTTCTAAGTAACCTTGTGCAGTTGTTTGATTTGAGTCTTTGAGTCTTTTTGTTTTTTTTTTTGTTTATTTGATTTTGTTTTGATCTTTACTCGAGGGCGAGCAAAGGTTAAGTTTGGGGGTATTTATTAGGCGTATTTTGTATACACTTTTTGAGTCATTTTCAGTTAGTATTTTTCCCATTTTCATTTAAATAAGTGTCTTGTTAGGGTTGTTTTTCTTTCTTTTGAGTCACAACGGTTCTAAATGACAAAATGGCAAAAAGAAGCTAAAAGTGGGCAGAAAAGGAGCTCCCGAAGCAAAAAGGACGAAAGTTGACAGATCCGGACAAAATACTGCAGGACCGCAGTGCCATAATTACTGAGAAGTCGCAGTCTTTCGGCACCACGGTTCCATTCTGCAGTATCGCGGTGCCGAGGCGGAAAAATCACGTTCTGGGACAATTTTGACACGTTTTTAGGGTCCGAAATCCATATTTTCTCAAATATAAAATCCATAAACCCTAGCCTCATTATTCATCTGGGATCTTACATCTCATATCATAATTTGGAGAGGAAAAGAAGGCTACAACACAAGATTGGAGACAACTTTGGTTCAAGTTTCTTTTCTTTTATTTTCTTTGTTTTTATTTCAGTTTATGTTGGTTTGTATTAGTTATTGACATGATAATGTTTAGGAGCTAATTACTTAATTAAGGCTTTTCTATTGAATCGCTTGAAACTCTCATTCATGAATTAATGCATTAGTTTGATTTCTTCTTCACTTGATTAAGATTTATTCCATATTGGTATGAATGTTTGATAGTTAATGTTACACCCCGTAATTCCAGGATATGTTTAAGAGAATGTACGTAAGGAATCAGGACTTAAAATTTGAACGAAAGAAAGAGTTGTGATTTCTAAGGAAAAATCTTCCGAACCTCAGGAAGGAAAAATGGTTGTTAATGAGAATTGGGTTCTCAAATTAGTTATTTGAGACTTATGGAATTTATCGGAATTGTGGAAATTTATTTACGGATTTGTTCACGTGGGGCCCACTCGGGGAATTTTACATTTTTGTGGGGCCCACAAAGTTTTCGATATTTTGACCAATTATGGAAATTTCGGGAAATGAAATATTATGGACTAATGGGAGGGCGACACGTGTCACCCTCCACATGCTTATGTTGGATGAATTAAATAATTGACCAAGTCAACTAGACAAGTGGGAGCTTGATATATTTGACCTCATCTTAGCCATCCATATGTTTTAATCCTAGCCATTGGTTGCTTTATATATATCTACATACTACTAGTGCAAGACTAGAATTCTACACTTAGAAAAATTCAAGAACACTTGAGTCTTGCAATGTAGCTCTCGGCATTGAGCTCTTTCCACACAAAAAAAAATTGCAATCTTGTTTCATAATTCACCATACTTTAACCCAAGGTTCCTAGAGGTATTGTAAGGTTATCTCAATAGAAAAATCCCGGAGAAACTACGTTTTTACGTTAGTCGCAAGATGAAAACCTAAGGTGTTCTTCAACTTTGAAGTTGGAAATTGAAGAGAAGTTGTTTATGAGCTTCCAAGGGTTGCTTGGAGTGGATTGGAACATCGAGAAGAGGAGCTAAAGTTGCTAAGGATCGACTTTAAATCTTGGATTGGATTTGGGCTTATTGAGGTATAAATCTTCGTCTTACTATTGTGATTGAAGATTACATGTTATGATAAGTTAGAAATGATCATGTGATATATATTATGAAGATTGATAAGTGTTGTGGAATATTTGGAAGAAATCCGAAAGTTGCATGATTAGCCTTAAGATTGTAATTCAATTTAGTTATTAGTTTTAATCGTCGCATGTTGTATAAGAAAGGGATTATAGTTGTTAAAGTTGTTTGCGACTATATAACATGTTAGAACGACAATATGGATTGAAAGGAAGTGGAAAGGATTATATGTGGTTGTACTTAGTAGTCGAGAAGGATATTTAATATTGGACTGTTTTATATAAATTGTGGGGCAGAATTTTACACGTCCTGTTAAGGCGTGTAATCCCCTTTGAATTGTTGAATTATTGAGCCTTAAATGTGGCATGTTGGTTATTGATTTCGGGCCTTGAAAAAGGTGGAAAAGTACGTAGAAACAAAGGAAGTGCTGCCCAATTTTCTGTAGAATTAGAGACCTAGCACTTAGTATTATTCCACGTTGATAAGCTAGGAGTTGATAGACATGTTATGGTTACTATAGGTTGAAGTACTACGTGTAGCGTATTCTACTTGAAGGGTGGAAAAGCTAACAAGGTTGAAGTACTTTGGAGCATTTTGCTACTTGTCGATAGTCGTCGCGAGGTATGTGAACCTCTTCCTTCTTTTGGCATGTTCTATGTGTGAAATATACATGTGGTGTTATTTCATGATTCCTTCTACTCTTAGAAGTTAAGAGGTACGTATGTTGATTTACTCTATGCAAAAGGTATGTCTAAGTTATCCTAAGTTCTTACCAAGTCTTATGGGGGATGTTGGTAAGAGTCGTTAGGAAGTATTTGGAGTCGAGTTGACTTTGTTAATTTACTGCACTAATGAGAATAAGTATCGAACCAGCCATTGCAACGTTAATAAAAGAAAATGTATCGACAATCAATTATATTAAAATAAGTAGAATTCTCCATTTGCATAGAAACTAAGATAAGATA
Source organism: Przewalskia tangutica (assembly GCA_029844215.1). Classification (NCBI taxonomy): domain Eukaryota; kingdom Viridiplantae; phylum Streptophyta; class Magnoliopsida; order Solanales; family Solanaceae; genus Przewalskia; species Przewalskia tangutica. Next base: position 47,547,538 of record CM056724.1, on the reverse strand, counting down.
AAATTGTATTACATTTTCTAGATCATGGTTGCTTTAATAAAATCGTTATAAACGAGTATAACCTATTCACAACTCATAAAAGTATATGTTACTTAAATTAAAAGAGTTTATGTTATGAAGTTTTAAGACTATGAACCTTGATTTCTAAAAAGGTTATGAGACTTTATTTTTTCAAGTTATGGGACTTGATTCTTAAAGAAAGGAATGGGTCGAGCAGTATACCTTTATGGGCAGATTTATATGACTTTATCGCGTCGAGAATGGGCAGGCGATATACCTTTACGGGCGATCGATATGACTTTATCGCGTCCCAGGAATGGGTCGGGCAGTATACCTTTATGGGCAGACTTATATGACTTTATCGCGTCCCAGCAATAGGCCGGGCAGTATACCTTTATGGGCAGACTTATATGACTTTATCGCGTCCCAGGAATGGGCCGGGCAGTATACCTTTATGGGCAGACTTATATGACTTTATCGCGTCCCAGGAATGGGTCGGGCAGTATACCTTTATGGGCAGACTTATATGACTTTATCGCGTCCCAGGAATGGGTCGGGCAGTATACCTTCGTGGGAAGACTTTTTATGAATTCGCCGTGTCCCGCAAATGGGCCGGGTTACGTTATCACGTATGGATAATCAAAGTGAACTCCAAAATGAGACGTCCCTCCATAAAGGGTCGGATTATGTTATGCAAGATACGTAAGTTATGTGTTCATGAACTTGATGATTTTTTCCTAAGTATGAATGTAAGAATTTTATTATAACTCTTATTAAAAATGGGAAAAGATAATAATGTACGATTCAGTTCATGGGTTGAAATGGCACGGTAGGATCTTGTCACGACCCGACCCCGGGCCCGCGACTGGTGCCCTACCTGGGCACCCTTACAGGTATACATCAGAGATAATCAGCGGAACATACATGAAACTTATAAAATAAAACAACAAAGATAAAATCAACAGGCTAGCCGATAGGGCTACCTTCCTGGACATATATAAATACAACCGAAGCAGTTGCCTCGTTCCCTTTACAAACTGACCCACAATATGTGACTACAGACCTCTAAGAATTTTAACAGAACAACTGTGGCGGGACAGGGCCCCGCCATACCCCTGAATATACATGAATCTACTACCTCAGGGAAACCGTACCAAGAGATAAGCCTCCGGAGCAAATGGAGCTTTTCTCAAAACTGAACCGAGATCCTATGAGCAAGGATCACCAACCTGTGCACCTAATACCTGCGGGCATGAACGCAGCCCGAAGAAGTCGAGACAACAGCACCGAATATGGAGCGAAATAACGTCTGATAACAGATCATAACTGTACAAAAGAATGACAAGGACAAGTATAAAAAGTACATACCAGATCCTGCCGTGTCATTACCATTTATGAACTTAATTTCACATCAATATCTTTTCCCATTTTCAGTCTAGGTTATAGACACATTCTTATGCACATGATTAGGAAAAATCATTAAGTTCATTTGTATATAACTTACTTATCTTTCATAAGTATAATCCGGCCCTTAAAGGAGGGCATATTTACTACCCGGCCCAATCTGGGACGCGATCAAGTCACACTAATATCAAGCGTGTCCGTGGAATCCCCATCATCGCCGAAGCTACAAGTGTAAAATATAATCATGTGACGCGCGTGGCATCCCACCTCACCGTCGGCGTACACATACACACATATATATATCTCGCGTGGAATCCCATCATCAGCGATCCAGGATATAATAATACACCAATAGGCATACATGAACACCAAGTCCCACCGGTGGTATAGCGTCTTGGGGGTCTACCCCTCACTTATACTCTTACCCTGGAGAAGGTGGTAAAGCAGGTGGTATAGCATCTTGGGGGTCTACCCCTCACTTATACTCTTACCCTGGAGAAGGTGGTAAAGCATCTTGGGGGTTTACCCCTCACTTATACTCTTACCCTATCTCAACTGACCATCAAACAAAACAAGAAGGGGGTATAATGTCTTGGGGGTTTACCCCTCACTTATACTCTTACCCTGGAGAAGGTGGTATAGCATATTGGGGGTTTACCCCTCACTTATACTCTTACCCTATCTCGACTGACCATCAAACAAAACAAGCAGGGGGTATAATGTCTTGGGGGTTTACCCCTCACTTATACTCTTACCCTGGAGAAGGTGGTATAGCATCTTGGGGGTTTACCCCTCACTTATACTCTTACCCTATCTCGACCGGCCGTCAAACAAACAGAAGCACTATCATGTCTTCTATAAAAATCCGGGAATTTAACCCAAGTACTACAAATAATGGAAGCATACCCGTGGAATCCCACATCACTGTCGGTACGTCCAAGTACTTACAACAAGACAGCCGGCCCTCCAATCGAGAGTCGCGGCAACGTAATAAAACATAATACTTGCACTCAAAGGCTATCACCAGAACACATAGGCTAATTCTCAAGTAACAAGCCAAAGTACTTATCAAGGCACACTTAGACTAATTCTCAATTAATCAATCCAAAGTACTTATCAAGGCACACTTAGACTAATTCTCAATTAATCAAGCCAAAGTACTAATCAAGGCACACTTAGACAAATTTTCAATTTATCAAGCCAAAGTACAAATCAAGGCATCACATAGAATTATTCTCAATTAAACAGGTCAAAGTATTACGTACGTACATTCTTTTCAAGAGACTCCTTTTTGTGTAAAACCCCAAGATATTAACACCCGTAGTATCCAGGCTTGTGTACATTTCACATAAGTCACGATACTTTTAGAAATACATTTCTCGGCTTCTAAATCAAGTGACCCTTACTTAAAAGCTTTAAGCAAGTGATACCTTTAAATCACATTGCCCTTCCTTAATACAAGTTAATTCTTTGATTACTTTATTAGAGAAAACCATTCTCTTAACTTTCCATAAAGCCGTTATAACCAACTTCCCATAAAGTCGTTATAACCCTTTATGGTTTTAGACAAAACTCTTTCCTTTTATAACCAAGAGACTTCTACTTTTAAAAACCAAGTATTGTATACTTTCAAATCGATTCTCTTATCTTCAAAAATACAATTAGTCTCTTAACCTTAGAAATCGAGTGACTCCTTTTATATAAAACCTTAGGCAATTGATGCCTTAAAAATCAAGTCATTATCCTTCCATAAAGCAAATATAACCAACTCCCCATAAAGTCGTTATATTCACTTTATACCTTAGCCAAAAAATATAATTTCCTATCCAAGGGACTTATACGTTTAAAACGAAACAAGTATCACATACTTTAAAACTCTTCAAGTCCCTTAACTTTAATAAAACTTAAGACATCCTTTATTCTTTCAAAGAAATGAGTTAATCTCCTAACTCACCTGACTTGGCTATTTATAAAACTAGTAAAGGATATCAAGGTATTGTACGTCTACCGTACTACATACGTGCAACTAGTCATGCTCAAAAGATAGGAAAAGTTATACATAGAGCAAATCACCCAACTACCTCTTAACTTCTAAGAGTAGAAGGAAACATGAAATGATACCACAGGTATATTCCATACCTAGAATCATGCCAATGGAAGGAAGAGGTTCACATACCATGACGATTATCGACAAGTAGCAAAATGCTCCAAGGTACTTCAATCTTGATAGTTAATCCATCCTTCGAGTAGGATACGCTATACTTAGTACTTCAACCTATAATGGTCACAATCGTCCATTAACCTCTTACTTCAAACGTAGAATATTCTAGGTGCTAAGTCGCTAAATTCTACGGAAAATCTGACAAAGACCTCCTTTGTTTCTACTTACTTTGCCACCTTTTTCAAGGCGAATACAATAACCAAACACGCCACATTTAAGGCCCAATCAAGGCAATCAACAATAGGGGATTACACGCCTACTAGGCGTGTAAAATTCCGCCCAAAGCGATATCAAATTAATACAACTTACTAGGCCAATTCGCTAACTCAAGTACTACAACATCAATTCTTATCCAATTTCCATTTCAATCCAAGTTGTTAGCAATACATGATATCAAGTCGCAATCGACTATAACTACTATAATCTTCAAGTCAACGTGCGACGATTCTAATAACGACTAAATTGTAATCCAACTTAACATGGCTTACATACATTTCGTATTTAAAGCTACAAGCAATCCATAATACTTATAAACTTCAACATATCAACTTCATGCTAGCAACATGTAAAGCTAACAACAATATAAATAATCTTGTAACACTTTCAAAGAACAAGATTATACCTCCACGAATCTTAATCCAATCTTCAAATCTGAAGTCGCTCCTTAGCAACTTAGAGACTCTTCAAGACACTTCAATCCGCTACTTGAGACCCTTAGAACAACACCAACCAATTTCCTTCAAACTTCCAAACAAAACCTAGAAAAGCCACTAGGTTTTCACTTTGCGACTAACCCGAAAACTATCTTTTTCCGAGATTTTTCTATTGAGATACACTTACCATACCCTCATGAACCTTGGTTTAAAGTGTGGAGCTTATTGGACAAGAAACAAAGTTTTTCTCTTTTCAAATGCAAGGAACCCGAGAGCAACTATGTGATGTTCTACAATTATTTTGTGTAAATATGGCTAAGTATGGAACTTGTCTCACTACTAGTAGTATAATAAAGGGACATGGAGGGTCAAGATGCAAACAATTGGGTGGTTTGGATGATCTCTTATTAAATATCAAGACTTGTGGGTCCTTGACCAAGTCAACTTACTCAAGCTCACACTTGCAAGACTTAATCATCCTACCAAAGGTCAAATGACCCTTTTGTCCATGGCATTTTCGTCCAAGCTCACTAAAGGGGGGTGACACGTGTCGCCCTCCCATTCGTCACAATAATACGTTTTCCGACAAATTTCATAATTCCGTTAAAATTTTACAAGTCTCAAATCTTAACACTTGCGAGTTCTTACGTATGTTCTTAAAGCACGTCCTGTAAATACGGGGTGTAACAGATCTGGTATTTACTTTTTATACTTGCCCCTGTCATTCTTTGGTACAATTATGATTTGTTTACTGTACCTTATTTCTGCTCCGTACTCGGTACCTGTTGTACTGACCCCATTCGGGGGGCTGCGTTCATGCCCGCAGGTTTTAGGTACACAGGTTAGTGATCCTCGCTCTATGATCTCTGTTCAGTTTTGGTTAAAAGCTTCATTCACTACGGAGGCTTATCTTTGGTTCGGATCCCTGGTATTATCGGTTGTTGTACATTCTGGGGTATGGCGGGGCCCTGTCCCGTCACAGTTGTTATGTCAATACTCTTAGAGGTCTGTAGTCATATCTTGTGGGTCAGCTTGTAAAAGAAAAAAGGATGTAACTGCTTTTGGCTACATATATATATATATATATGACCCGACCCCGGGCCGCGACTGGTGCCCTACATGGGCACCCTTACAGGTATACATCAGAGATAATCAGCGGAACATACATCAAACTTATAAAATAAATCAACAAGAAATAAACAACATGTTAGCCGACAAGGCTACCTCCCTGGACATTTATGTCACGACCGACCGGGCGCATCGGTGCCCTACACGGGCACCCTTCTGGTATACATCAGAGAATAGCAGCGGAACATACACAACTTATAAAATGCTTAAACATAAAATAACAACAGGCTAGCCGATAAGGCCACCTTCCATAAAATATACATAATAAAACAGTACACATTTTTTTCTTTACAACCCAATCCACACATGTGACTACAGACCTCTAAGAATAACAATTGTGACGGGACAGGGCCCCGCCATACCCCTGAATGTACAACAACCGACCATACCAGGGATAAGCCTCCGGAGTAATGGAGTTTCCCAACAGCTGAACAGTGATCCTAAGAGTGAGGATCAAGAATCAGTATACTCTACTGCGGCATGTAACGCAGGCCAAGGAGGTCGATAACATGTACCAAATATGTGAAACCGAATGCATCAGAATGAAATCATAAGTCTATAATAAAACTGGAGACAGGTATGATAACTCAATTAACAGTACACTGTGCCTTACTAACAATGAGAGTAATCAAGAGTATACTTTACTGCATAAAAATAGGAGGCTCATGATCAAAGCAGGACCACCCGCCCGCAGTATCATTAAACAATCCTACTCCTGGGACTATTTCACCCGCAAGGGTCGTATGGACCCGCATGAGGTATTCCTCGCATAGACTGTATCCGCCTGCATAGGTCGTGTAGACCCTCATGAGGTATTCCTTGCATAGGACTGGTCCGCCCCGCATGGGACTATTTCACCCGCATAAGCCATTTCGGACCCGCATGAGGTATTCCTCGCATCATGGGTAGCAAATCCACGGAGTATGCAAATGCCACAAACCCGGGTAATGACCCCGTAATGAATAATATATCACTAGCACAACCGGCTATCATACATAACATAAGCAAGTTAAGAAATCCCCCTAACTTCTTATTAGTCTTATTCATATACACTCTCATTTTAGTCTACTTAAGGCACTAACATGTCATTATAAAATCCGGGAATTTAACCCAAAGTACTACGTACTTCTATTCTTTTAAAATGACTCTTTTTCATATAAAACTTCCAAGATACTAATAACCGTAGTATCAAGTCATAACTACTTTTCAAGACAAGTCACAATACCTTTTAGAAATACAATTACAGGCTTCTAAATCAAGCGACTTCTTTCTTTAAAAACTTTAAGCAATTGATTCCTTTAAATCAATTTGCCTTTCATTATTTCAAGTCATTTATCATACTTAAATCACTTAGAGTAAATCACCCTCTTTAACTTTCCATAAAGCTATTATAACCAACTTCCCATAAAGTCGTTATACTAGCTTTATGCTTTAGAAACTTACATTCTTCTTTACAACCAAGAGACTTAAACTTTGCAACCAAACAAGTATCAAAAATACTTTCAACATACTTAAAGTCTCTTAACTTTTGAAAACCAAGATATCCTTAATATTTAAACAAGTGAGTTAATTCCCTAACTCAACCAACTTGGACTTTCTTAAAATAAGCCAAGGATATCAAATGGACTAGATTGTTCTTTCGGGAGTCAAACTTAAAGATAGCGACATAGTCTCCTTACAACCCCTACGTACCAATAATGCCACACGTGGCCACATAACAATACCCATACAAAAATGTCAAGCTGAACCCCATGTGCCAACGTCGATTATCTGCATAAAGCTGCTGCTGACTCTGAGCTCACTAATAATCTTTCCTGGATAAGCTTCGCCTTATCCACAGCCCGCTGAATCAAGTCTGGACCAAATAACTGAACCTCGCCTACGTCGAATCATCCAACCGGCGATCTACACTTTCTTACATACAAGGCCTCATACAGGGCCATCCGAATACTGGAAGGGTATCTGTTATCATACGTAACTCCACAAGAGGCAAATAATTCTCCCAACAACTCTTAATTCAACAACATCGGCCCGCAACCTAACCTCAAGTGCCGGTATAGTATGCTCTGTCTGCCCGTCGGTCTGAGGGTGTAATGCAACACTGAGACTCACCTGTGTCCCTAAAACCCTTCTGAACAACCTCCAGAAGTTATCCGTAACCGAGCTCATCTGCCTGACATCATAAACGTAGGAACCCCGTGCAGTCTCACAATCTCCCTGCTATAAAAGCTGGCATAAACCTCAGCCGAGCAAGTGGTCCTAACCGGAAGAACACGGTTGGTTTCGTCAGCATGTTTACCATGACCCCCAGGGGGTCGCACTTCCTCTGAGTACGATGCCACCCTGTAACAAGATCCATATTAATTACCTCCCATATCTAAGTCGGGATCTAAATCGCCTGCAATAGCCCACTGGGCTTTTGGTGTTCAACCTTGACCTGCTACTAATTCGGACATTAAGCAACAACTCTGCTATGTCCCTCTTCAGGCCATCTTACCAATACAACATCTGAGGTCACGACACAACTTAGCCGACCCCGAACAATTGGTGCAATAAGCACTGCGTGCCTCCCCTAAAACCTGCTGACAAGTTCTGCAGTACCGGGTACACACAATCCATCCTCGTATCACAGCACCCCATCCGGTGCTACTCAAACAGGCTCTTTTCTTCTCGGAGAGCCGTATCTTGACCATATACTAATGTTGAATCCTCATATTGTCGCCTCTTCACCTCCTCAACGAAGGAAGACTCGGAAACCTCTCGGATCCAAACTTCATTCACCTTGGAAACAAATAATCGAACCCTCGACTCGGTAGCTGATGAATCTCACGGACCATGTCCTGTCTATATGGCTGCCCATCTGACAGACTACCCATAGATCCACGACTAAGAGTATCTGTAACTGTCTTGGCTTTCCCCGGATGGCATATGATATCACTATCACAATCCTTGAGTAACTCTAACCACCGTCTCTGTCGCAAATTCAACTGCCTCTGTCTGAAGATATACCGGAGGCTCTTGTGGTCTGTACAATTATCCACATGAAGTCTATATAAGGAATGCCTCCAAATTTTCAAGATACGATTAACTATCGCCTACTCTAAATCGTGAGTAGCGTAATTCCTTTCATGCTTCCCTAACCGCCGGGAAAACATAGGCTCTAACCTTATCATGTTGCGTCAGCACGCAACCCAGCCAAACACTCAAAATATTACCATAATAACCTAACCTCCTAGTCTCTCAGGAGGGTTAGAACTGTAGTCGTGGTCAACCTATTTTCCAATAACTGGAAGCCTTTCTCATACCTGCGAAATATTCGGGTATCCTTAATCTCAATTATGGTTCATGTTTCCCTTTCTCTGTTGCAACCAAACTTGGTCACAAACTTAGATTTGATTCCTTTGCCTGCCTCATGGCCAAGACTTCCTGCCAAGATTTCTTATCGTTCGAGTGTCTACTCGTCTTTCCTTTATAAGTTATTTCAAGTTGTCCTGGGGTCCCTTACCCCGTATTTTCTTACAATCTTTCTCGTTAGTACCGATGCGACCACCTTTCCTCGAGGTGTTCTTACTGCCCATTTTTTTACTAATGGTCTTACACTAGTCTGGGGTAATCATATCTCGTGCAACTTACATAACCATAGTCATATTCTCTCTTATCATTCTGGTCATAACCTTACCTTATGCTTATATTTAGCAAAAGTATTTCCATCTTGATTCGTAATCGTACAGTTTCATATATGCGTACAACCTGTATTTATATCTTTACGATACTTCCTCGACCAATTCGTACGTCGTTCTTAATTACCCCAACACAACACTTTTCCCACGGTTATCTACAACTGTAACCTATGGCATGACGATACCGAAGACCTTACCAGTCTCATATCCTTCGTCTAACAACATGGGTACACGCAACCCCATAATACGTAAAACTGTTCTTTTACGTGGGGGAGAGAACTTATCTCCCTTTCTTAAACTTTCCTTGGAGTCACAACCCTAATCACAGGGTCCTCTCGCGGTCCAGTAGCTATCTAATCATCACGCACCGCCTTAAAGTCATATAGATTTTCAAAACATACCAAAGATGCCCTCATCTTTCTGCCGGCAGCACTCGTACTTATTTTCTTCTTGCCTTGCACATTTCCTGAAATTATCCGGAAGGTCGTGGCCCTGACCGCCACACCAAAACAACTCCAAGTACATCCAAGGGCACTTAGCATAAATTCCTTCAAATTCGAGTATTACTTACTTTCTGCATTAATTTACCTCCAATGCACAAGTCACACAGACTTATTAAAATCAACAATGTCAAAGAATGAAGGATAATTCACTGGTTACCACCATTTCACTTCTTTTCCACTCGATAACCGGTTTACTGGAAAATTGGTATCGAACCAATCTCTCTCTGTAGTCCACGTTGGCATAATAATAGGCCAACTAGCCCGTACACATAATGTCCTCAAGTGCGTCATGTCACTCTACTAGGTGCGCTGGTCCGACAACTGTATCGTCACCGGGCAACTATTATCTACCCACTCAGCTACCACCCAACACTCACGGGTGTAGTCACCTCGAAAGGTCCTCATGGATTCAGGCTCCATTTCTTTACACTTGGTTGCTCTCTTTCTTACTGGTCGTACTCTTCCCGTACTTCCAAACTTATTCTAGCATACGTACATAGCCTTCATACTGATTCGGGCCTCCAATCTTTGGAGTTACTATTCTGAACAACATCAGGCCATTTCCGGCTCTCACAACCTGGTTCCGGTGGAATGCGTCCACGAACCCGTAAAATGATTAACTAGACTCGGGCCTTGCACCCTCGCGACCCTGTCACGTAGCGGGAGTACTACCAACTGATCCCATTCCATTACAGGCTATGGGGCGACCCTTAATAGGCCCTCAACCCGATTCAGCGCCATACTTACTCTTATCCTTGGGCTGACTTAAATTTTTTACTACCCGAGAAGGCCTTATATACCTAAGGTCTCGGCGGTTATCAACATTCTTGGGCTCACAATTTCCAGGCTCCTAGCCTACCTTATCAGTCCCCCCGTAGACGGGTACAATAACTTCTCATACTATCAACACCGTGTTGTCTTGACCACAACAATCATACTTACTCCATACGGATCTCACCCGCACCATTCTCTTAATCATACCATGTAGCTTAAGTTACTAACATAGTCTTCCATTAAGTCCCTTAATTATAACCTCTTAAGGGTCCATTACATTCTCACACAACTCATCATCACCTAATTATCTCAAATTAGCACGTAAAACCTTGATGAGAGTTCCTTAACTGTTCATACCTTCCCGGTATTTATTTAGTCTTTACCAAATCCTGGAAATCTAAAATCATTCTAGGCAACACGCGTCTGACCCTCATACATAAATCTGTATAGTTGTATGTCAAAATACCAACTATACTACAAACATTACCATCCTGGATACGCAATCCACATAATCTTTCCTGGGTCACTGCTGCCTTTCTCGTAGCTGCAAACATCATAACTTGTTAGGGAGAGACGACCCTAACCATACAGCTCTATCGCACGATCTCAGAGTGAGAAGAATGGAAACTAATCCTAAATGTCCTGCAGCCTCCTGGTTAAAGATGTGGTGCACAACACATCGATAATCAAGACTCTACTAGACACGGTCTGTAGACACTTTCCGAGGAATAACTGCTCTGATACCACTTTTGTCACGACCCGACCAGGCTCGCGATCGGTGCCCTACCCGGCACCCTTTCGTATACATCGAGAGAATAGCGGAACATACACAACTTATAAAATGCTTAAACATAAAATAACAATGCTAGCCGATAAGGCCACCTTCCATAAAATATACATAATAAAACAAGACACATTTTTTCTTTACAACCCAATCCTGCGTGTGACTACTGATATCTAAGAATAACAATCGTGACGGACGGGGCCGCCATACCCCGAATGTACAACAACCGACCATACTGGGGATAAGCCTCCGAGTAATGGAGTTTCCCAACGGTGAACAGTGATCCTAAGAGTGAGGATCAAGACACTATACTCTACTGCGGCATGTAACGCACTTCGAAGGAGGTCGATAACATGTACCAAATATGTGGCCGAAAGTACTATAATGAAATCATAAGTCTATAATAAAACTGGAGACATGTATGATAACTCAATTAACAGTACACTGTGCCTTACTAACAATGAGAGTAATCAAGAGTATACTTTACTGCATAAAAATAGGAGGCTCATGATCAAAGCAGGACCACCCGCCCGCAGTATCATTAAGCAATCCTACTCCTGGGACTATTTCACCCGCAAGGGTCGTATGGACCCGCATGAGGTATTCCTCGTGATATCGTATCCTCCCGCGTAGGTCGTGTAGACCGCATGAGGTATTCTCGCGCGTGGGTCCGATCAGACGTGGGACTATTCCACCCGCATAAGCCCTTTCGGACCCGCATGAGGTATTCCTCGCATCATGGGTAGCAAATCCACGGAGTATGCAAATGCCACAAACCCGGGGAATGACCCCGTAATGAATAATATATCACTAGCACAACCGGCTATCATACATAACATAAGCAAGTTAAGAAATCCCCCTAACTTCTTATTAGTCTTATTCATATACACTCTCATTTTAGTCTACTTAAGGCACTAACATGTCATTATAAAATCCGGGAATTTAACCCAAAGTACTACGTACTTCTATTCTTTTAAAATGACTCTTTTTCATATAAACTTCCAAGATACTAATAATCGTAGTATCAAGTCATAACTACTTTTCAAGACAAGTCACAATACCTTTTAGAAATACAATTACAGGCTTCTAAATCAAGCGACTTCTTTCTTTAAAAACTTTAAGCAATTGATGCCTTTAAATCAATTTGCCTTTCATTATTTCAAGTTATTTATCATACTTAAATCACTTAGAGTAAATCACCCTCTTTAACTTTCCATAAAGCTATTATAACCAACTTCCCATAAAGTCGTTATACTAGCTTTATGCTTTAGAAACTTACATTCTTCTTTACAACCAAGAGACTTAAACTTTGCAACCAAACAAGTATCAAAAATACTTTCAACATACTTAAAGTCTCTTAACTTTTGAAAACCAAGATATCCTTAATATTTAAACAAGTGAGTTAATTCCCTAACTCAACCAACTTGGACTTTCTTAAAATAAGCCAAGGATATCAAATGGACTAGATTGTCAAAATCTTGTACGTCTACCGTACTATACATTTACAACTTATTCATGATCAAGAGATAAGAAAGTTCCACATACCTCTTCGGTTAATCCACTTGCTAAGTCCAATACGCCGTACGTAGTATGTCAACCTATAATGACCATAATACGTCTATTAACTTCTAGTTTCAAACGTAGAATATTCCAAGTGCAAAGTCACTAAATTCTACGGAAAATCGGACAACATTTCCTTTGTTTCTACATACTTTGCCACCTTTTTCAAGGCCGAATTCAATAACCAAACATGCCACATTTAAGGCTCAACAAAGTAGTTAACAATAGGGGATTACACGCTTAATCAAGACGTGTAAAATTCCGCCCCACAATAAATATCAAACTAGTCCAACATATAATGTCCATTCGGCAAAAATAGGGACAACAATACAAATTCGTTTCCAACCCCTTTTCAATCCAAGTGGTTTAATATAACATGTAATCAAGCCGCAATTGATTATAGCTACTACAATCTTCTAGTAGATAACATGCGACGATTCTAAATAACGACCACATTGTAATTCAATTTCAAACGGCTTAACATGTCATTTTCGGATTCGATCTTCTAAACTTCCATAACACTTATCAATCTTCATAACACATATCACATGATCATTTCTAACTTATCATAACATGGAATCTTCAATTACAAAAGTAAGACGAAGATTATTACCTCAATTAGCCCAAATATGATCCAAGATTACAAGTCGATCCTTAGCAACTTTAGCTCCTCCTTTAGACCTTCCAATCCACTCCAAGAAACCTTTAGAAGCCTATGAAGAACTTCTCTTCAAGTTCCATCTTCAAAGTTGAATAACTCCTTAGGTTTTCGCCTTGCGACTAATACGAAAACACCATTTTTCCGGGATCTTTCTATTGAGATACACTTACAATACCCTTAGGTACCTTGGTTTAAAGTATGGAGCTTATTGAACCAAAAACGAAAAATCTTCTTGTTCATCCAAGGGCAAACCCGAGAGCCCCTCACTTTGAACTCTAAGTTCTTGATTTATTTTCTAAGTGTAGAAGTCATTTTGCACTAGTAGGATGAATATATAACACAACCAAGGGCCTAGATCTAAACACTTGAATGTCTAGGATGAAGGAATTTTAAATATCAAGTCAAGTAGGCTTGTTGACTTGGTCAACAATGTCAAGCCTTGGCCTTTTCAAGACTAATTCATCTTTGCCTTGGTCACATGACCATTATACCCTTGGTCCAATCGACCAAGACCATCCAAGGGGGGTGACACGTGTCGCCCTCCCGTTCGTCGCAATATTTCATTTTCCGACAAATTCCAAAATTCCGATAAATTTTACTCGTCTCAAATCTTAACATTTTTTAGTTCTTACGTATGTCCTTATAAACCTATCCTGGAATTCCGGGGTGTAACAATTTAGGATTGGTTTCCCTTCTTCTCACTCTGAGATAGTGCAATAGAGATGTGTCGTTAGGGTAGTCTCTCCCTAATGTGTTATTGTGGTTGCAGCTATGAACAAGGCAACAGTGGCCCAGAAAGTATTATATGGATTGCGTATCCACGTTGGTAAAAATTATCGTATAGATGGTATTATGATGATGTATATCTGTACGAGCATATTTACTTGGGTTCATATGTGTGTTGCCTAGAATGACTATGAGTTACCATAAGTTGGTGAAGTCTTGATAAATACTTGGAGGGTGTGAAGCAGTTTATTTAATCCACACCTGGGCTTTATGTATGGACTGACTTGGAATAGTCAGAAGGTAATAAACGGTCTGAGAATATGATAGACTCTTAAAAGAGATCATATTTTATTGATTTGAGAGCATACCATGTTGTTAGATTAAGTTGTGTTGTACGCTTAAGTGATTATGTGAATAATAATGGTATGGAGCAATTAGAGTTGTTGTGAGTGAGACAACGTGATTATGAGATATTAAGAAGCTATATTTCCTGGATGTGGGGACTGATAATGTAGGCTAAGGACATATAATAATTATGAACTATAGAATATTGATGACCACTGAGACCTTAGATGTACAAGGCCTTCTCGGGCAGTAAGATTTATTTCAGACCAAGAATGAGAATTAAGTGCGACAATGGATCGGGTCGTGGGCTGATTACGGGTCAACCCGTAGCCTGGAATGGAGTGTGGACAGTTGGAGGTAGTCCCGCTATGTGATAGGGTCACGAGGGTGTAAGGCTCAAGTTTAGTTAGTCGTTGTACGAGTTCGTGGATGCGTTCCACCGGAACCGGATCGAGAGAACAAAAAAATGACCAAGTTGGATATAGTAAGTCCAAGGATCAGAAAAACAGAAGCGATGATTGAGATTATGTACGTATGCTAGAATAAGTTTGAAAGTACGAGAAGAATACGATAAGTAAGAAAAGAAAAGAACAAGGGTTGAAAGAATTGAAGTGTTTATAGTTATG
Source organism: Przewalskia tangutica (assembly GCA_029844215.1). Taxonomy (NCBI): domain Eukaryota; kingdom Viridiplantae; phylum Streptophyta; class Magnoliopsida; order Solanales; family Solanaceae; genus Przewalskia; species Przewalskia tangutica. The sequence goes on along the minus strand of CM056724.1, from coordinate 47,532,473 downwards.
ACTAAGGAAATGTACGAAAAGAGAATCCTTTTAGGCCATGGATTGGAGTAAATAGTGATGATGCGCACTTTGGATTTGATTCCTCGTTTGGCTTATGATGGATGGATATGCATGTGCGATGTATTAGGGTCATATGTGGCATAATTAGGTTTCATTAAGTGTAGTTTTATGAGACTATACCGAGAAATGTTTAGATTGAGCTCCGGAAGAACATTCGAGGATGAATGTTTCTAAGGGGGGAAGAATGTTACACCCCGTAATTCCAGGATATGTTTAAGAGAATGTACGTAAGGAATCGGGACTTAAAATTTAAACGAAATAAAGAGTTGTGATTTCTAAGGAAAAAGCTTCCGAACCTCGGGAAGGAAAAATGGTTGTTAATGAGAATTGGGTTCTCAAATTCGTTATTTGAGACTTATGGAATTTATCGGAATTGTGAAAACTTATTTACGGATTTGGTCACGTGGGGCCCACTCGGAGAATTTTACGTTTTTGTGGGGCCCACAAGGTTTTCGATATTTTGACCAATTATGGAAATTTCGGGAAACGAAATATTATGGACCAATGGGAGGGTGACATGTGTCACCCTCCACATGCTTATGTTGGATGAATTAAAGAATTGACCAAGTCAACTAGACAAGTGGGAGCTTGATATATTTGACCTCATCTTAGCCATCCATATATTTTAATCCTAGACATTGGTTGCTTTATATATATCTACATATTACTAGTGCAAGACTAGAATTCTACACTTAGAAAAATTCAAGAACATTTGAGTCTTGCAATGTAGCTCTCGGCATTGAGCTCTTTCCACACAAAAAAATTTCAATCTTGTTTCATAATTCACCATACTTTAACCCAAGGTTCCTAGAGGTATTGTAAGGTTATCACAATAGAAAAATCCCTGAAAACTACGTTTTTACGTTAGTCGCGAGATGAAAACCTAAGGTGTTCTTCAACTTTGAAGTTGGAAATTGAAGAGAAGTTGTTTATGAGCTTCCAAGGGTTGCTTGGAGTGGATTGGAACGTCGAGAAGAGGAGCTAAAGTTGCTAAGGATCGACTTTAAATCTTGGATTGGATTTGGGCTTATTGAGGTATAAATCTTCGTCTTACTATTGTGATTGAAGATTACATGTTATGATAAGTTAGAAATGATCATGTGATATAAATTATGAAGATTGATAAGTGTTGTGAAATATTTGGAAGAAATCCGAAAGTTGCATGATTAGCCTTAAGATTGTAATTCAATTTAGTTATTAGTTTTAATCGTCGCATGTTGTATAAGAAAGGGATTATAGTTGTTAAAGTTATTTTCAACTATATAACATGTTAGAATGACAATATGGATTGAAAGGAAGTGGAAAGGATTATATGTGGTTGTACTTTGTAGCCGAGAAGGATATTTAATATTGGATTGTTTTATATAAATTGTGGGGCAGAATTTTACACGTCCTGTTAAGGCGTGTAATCCCCTTTGAATTGTTGAATTGTTGAGCCTTAAATGTGGCATGTTGGTTATTGATTTTGGGCCTTGAAAAGGTGGAAAAGTACGTAGAAACAAAGGAAGTGTTGCCCAATTTTCTGTAGAATTAGAGACCTAGCACTTAGTATTATTCCACGTTGATAAGCTAGGAGTTGATAGACATGTTATGGTTACTATAGGTTGAAGTACTACATGTAGCGTATTCTACATGAAGGGTGAAAAAGCTAACAAGGTTGAAATACTACGTGTAGCGTATTCTACTTGAAGGGTGGAAAAGCTAACAAGGTTGAAGTACTTTGGAGTATTTTTCTACTTGTCGATAGTCGTCGCGAGGTATGTGAACCTCTTCCTTCTTTTGGCATGTTCTATGTGTGAAATATACATGTGGTGTTATTTCATGATACCTTCTACTCTTAGAAGTTAAGAGGTATGTATGTTGATTTACTCTATGTAAAAGGTATGTCTAAGTTATCCTAAGTTCTTACCAAGTCTTATGGGGGATGTTGGTAAGAGTCATTACGAAGTATTTGGAGTCGAGTTGACTTTGTTAATTTACTGCACTAATGAAAATAAGTATCGAACAAGCCATTGCAGCGTTAATAAAAGAAAATGTATCGACAATCAATTATATTAAAATAAGTAGAATTCTCCATCTGCATAGAAACTAAGATAAGACAAAATTGTATTACATTTTCTAAATCATGGATGCTTTAATAAGATCGTTATAAACGAGTATAACATATTCACAACTCATAAAAGTATATGTTACTTAAATTAAAAGATTTTATGTTATGAAGTTTTAAGACTATGAACCTTGATTTCTAAAAAGGTTATGAGACTTTATTTTTTCAAGTTATGGGACTTGATTCTTAAAGAAAGGAATGGGCCGAGCAGTATACCTTTATGGGCAGACTTATATGACTTTATCGCGTCTCAGGAATGGGTCAGGCTGTATACCTTTATGGGCAGACTTATATGACCTCATCGCGTCCCAGGAATGGGTCGGGCAGTATACCTTTATGGGCAGACTTATATGACTTTATCGCGTCCCAGGAATGGGTCGGGCATTATACTTTCGTGGGAAGACTTTTTATGAATTTGCCGTGTCCCGCAAATGTGTCGGGTTACGTTATCACGTATGGATAATCAAAGTGAACTCCAAAATGAGGCGTCCCTCCATAAAGGGCCGGATTATGTTATGCATAAGTTATGTGTTCATGAACATGATGATTTTTTCCTAAGTATGAATGTAAGAATTTGATTATAACTCTTATTGAAAATGGGAAAAGATAATAATGTACGATTCAGTTCATGGGTTGAAATGGAATGGCATGATCTGGTATTTACTCTTTATACTTTCCCATGTCATTCTTTTGTACAATTATGATTTGTTTACTGTACCTTATTTATGTTCCATACTGCACTGTTGTGATCGACTTTTCGGTCTGCGTTCATGCCCGCAGTTTTAGGTACACAAGTTGGTGATCTCGCCTAGATCTCTGCTCGCTGGGTAAAAGCTCTATTCACTCCGGAGGCTTATCTTTGGTTCGGATCCCTGGTATTGCCGGTTGTTGTACATTCAGGGGTATGGCGGGGCCCTGTCCCGTCACAGTTGTTATGTCAATACTCTTAGAGGTCTGTAGTCATATCTTGTGGGTCATCTTGTAAAAGAAAAGGGATGTAACTGTTTTTGGCTACATATATATATATATATGTCCAGGAGGTAGCCTTATCGACTAACCTGTTGTTTATTTCTTGTTAATTTATTTTATAAGTTTGATGTATGTTCCGTTGATTATCTCTGATGTATACATGTAAGGGTGTCCAGGTAGGGCACCAGTCGCGTCCCGTGGTCTGGTCATGACAGTTAATCGATCATTAATTATCATAATCTATATGATTTCGAATCAAGAACCGAGAGGAGAGATTTGGATATGTTGTAATTGAATAGACATGGGTTAAAATAGCGAACGAAAGTACCCCGATACTTGTGTAACATTATAGGTTATTGTTCTTAATCCTCCTTTGTGGTAAAACCTATTATAGAAATATAGAAGGTTTATGCACTGGGGTTGAGCGATTATATATCCTAACTGGAATATAAGACAGTCTAGTTAACCGCTAGCTTAACGTAGAAGAAGAAGTCATTCTAGTTGCATTAAGGATTGAAAAGAGTGGATAATTGAGGATATTGGAAGCCCTAATTCCTTCATAACTGATTTAAACCAAAATATTATCATAATTAGTTTATTTTCTACAATTACTTAGTCTTAGTTATTAGAAAAAAATACAAATAAATTAATGTTCACCAAATAGAAACTAAAGCTTAGATAATCGGTACTTGATAACCAGTCTCTGAGGACGATACTCGGTCTTACCAGACTATATTACTTGTAACGATACGTATACTTGCGTTAAGCATACAGAAATATCGCTAACAGAAAACTAGTGTCATATCCAAATACATCCCCTAAAATAATGGGCAGCCAACTACATCCTCTTGAAATAATGAGCAGTCAAGTACATCCCCTTGAAATAATGGTTATCCAAATAAATCTTCTTGGAATAATGAATGGTCCAATACATCAAATGTATTTGGATATCATCTTTCTGTCTTTAAGATAAGAGATGAACCTACCTATGGGTGCTAATGCATCACCATTTCATTCTAAGACTAGTTCATCAGGAAATTCGAATCTGACAACTTTGGTTCTACAACCTACTGTGGCATAATATAAAGACAACCAATTCATGTCTATAATTACATCAAAATCTATCATTTCTAGCTCTACTAAATCAGTTATTGTAATGCATTGATAGATTTTAACTAGACAACCTCTATAAACTCATCTTGCTATAACTGACTCTCCAACTGAAATGGATACTTCAAAGGGTTCATGCAACTTTTCTAGTTCTATCCAAAATTTCTTAGCAACAAATCGGGTTACATATGATATAGTGAATCCAGGATCCATAAGGACATAAACATCAAAAGTGAAAACCGTAAATATACTTATCACTGTTGAGTATATGAAGAAACGAGCAGCAAACATCGGACATATATCAATGGAAGTAATAGAGGGCTGCCATTTATCTATCAATTACATAAAGGACTTCATTTCTATCATTGTCATTGCATGTCCATGAACTAAGAATAGATGCCTGTAAAAGCAATAGTAATATCATTTGTTTTCAGAGAAGTGTATTATCCTTTAGCACTCTCCTTACTACCTCTAATGCAACTGAGATAGACATACAAAGATTAGAGAAAACGGTATTTTTATGCTTAACTCTATTGTTAATGACAATCTAGTATCATCAATGAATAAGCACAATAATATAATAATAATTCAATATAACTTGAAATCAAAAACAATGAATTCAACAATCGAAAATACATACTAACTTGATGTCGATAGAGGCCTGCAATGCAGTGTCCTAAGACAAAAATTCACCTCCACTTGTGATGTAGTTTTACGGACGTCTGTCTAGAGGATACAACTATCTAAGTGAGAGTTCTAGCACAAGAACTTCACCTATTACGAATTTACTATATGTGTTCTTCAGAAATTTTGTTTTCAAGAGGAAGAAGAAGAAGAAACAAGTAATAATATTAAATGATTTTTGATTTTAAATCATAAGATTAGTGTTTTGTTGAATTCTCTATATGCTTCAACCAAGTGATCATCACCTTTATAAGGAAGAATTTTCGACCATTGCAGTCCTTCACACCAAAGGTTGTGACTATAAAGAAGAGACACAACTTTTGGACTGTCCATAAATTACCGTGGCACAAGCGCCGCGACTCTTGTCCTTGGCGATGCGGCTCTTGCCCCAAGGCTCCACGGCCCTAATTCAATTTCGGAATTCCAGTAGTTCACTTCCAATCAGGCGCCGCGTCTCAGCTTCCCAGCGTCGATATGACATGCATCGGAAAAGGTGTCTTTTGGACTTGACCCGTTCGTAGTGAATACTTATCGGATCTACTTTGTGAAATAGTGGACGTATGTCTTGAACTATTCACATTTTGTAGTAAACTAAGACAACAAGTATCACACATATCATATCAATATATTTCAATTCTTACGGTTGTGTTCATTTCGGTCGTGAACAACTCCTTCATGAGATTTTCTAGAGAACGTAGTCATATCAGTTCTCCCAGATGCGACCCCACATCAATCTCATATAGGTATTACTAAAAAGGAATAGTCCGTACTATCCCACCATAAAGGCTTTTAGTATTATTAAGAATAATATTCATCCCTTAATCGCCAACGGATTAACATACTTAGTACACCATAGGAATGAGCATATGTGTGTTTTATGCCCCTTGAGTCTTCCCCAACTAGTTTTTCTATTGAACATAAATCATGGGATCTTCAATTATGATAGGTTAGGTTTCCGTTAGTTAATGACTCATTCTGTTGGCTTTAAGCCAATTCCCCTCGATGTAAATACGAATTGCTCTCTGTTAAGGCATTTTGTCAAAGGATCCGCTATATTGTTACATAATCAATGGAGATAATTCCATTCTTCAGCAAGATACGTATTGTATTATGACGTCGTCTCATATGTCTCGACTTGCCATTGTATATTTGATTATTTTCCCTCGTCAAGGCAGTCATACTATCACAATGTATGCAAATGGCTGTCACAGGCTTTGTCCACAATGGAATACCTTCTAGGAAGATTCTGAGCCATTATGCCTCTTCGGCAGCTTTATCCAAAGCTACAAACTCTGCTTCCATAGTTGATCGCGTATTTACTTTTTGCTTTGATGATTTCCAAGATACTGATGCTCCATCAAGTGTAAATACATAACCACTTGTGGATTTTCAACTGGTTGGAAATCCAATTAGCATTACAATATCCTTCTAACACATGAGGATATTTTGTATAATGCAATCTATAGTTCATTGTGTGTTTTAGATATCAGAGTGCTCTTATTAATGCAAACCAATGATACTTTCCATGATTATGAGAGTATCGACTAAGTCGACTCAATGTATATGCTAAGTCTGGTCTCGTACAATTCATTATGTACATCAAGTTTCCAAGAACTTGTGTATACTCCAATTGTGACACATTTTCACTTTGATTCTTCTTAAGGTGACTAACGGGATCAAATGGGGTAACAACCGGTCGATCGTCATAGTGTCCAAATTTTCTAAGGACCTTTTCAACATAATGGGATTGAGTTAAGATGTAACCCTCAGAATTCTTTTGAATTCTAATACCAAGAATGACATCCGCTATTTTCATATCTTTCATATCGAAAGCGTCATGCAACATCTTCTTAGTTTGGTTAATTGCATCTTTATCTGTTCCCATAATTAGCATATCATCAACATATAAGCATATAATGACACATGCATTCTTACATTCTTTAATGTAGACACATTTGTCACATTCATTTATTTGAAAACCATTTGATAATAATGTATTATCAAATTTTCATGTCATTGTTTTGGAGCTTGTTTAAGTCCATATAAAGACTTAATAAATTTACAAACCTTATTTTCTTGACCTTTCATAACAAACCCTTCGGGTTGTTCCATGTAAATTTCTTCATCTAATTCACCATTTAAAAACACGATTTTCACATCCCATTTGGTGTATTTCCAGATTGTGAATCGCCTCTATAGCAATTAACGTCCTTATTGACGTAATTCTCGTTACTGGTGAGTAAGTATCGAAGAAATCTATATCTTCCTTTTGACGAAGCCCTTTGGCTACTATACGAGCTTTGTATTTTCTATAGTACCATCAGGCCTCAATTTCCGTTTGAATATCCATTTATGGCCTATTGGTTTTTATCCCGGAGGAAGATCAACCAATATCCATATATTAATTTGCACAATAGATTCTACCTCACTTTGGATAGCCTCTTTCCAATAAGGTGCTTCGGATGATTCCATATCTGCCCTATATGTTTGTGGTTCTCCTTCAATGGAAAAAGTCATGAAATCTGGTCCAAAATCTTTGACAGTTTTCACATGTTTACTTTTCCTTAGTTCAGAATTTTCCTCTTGAACAGAAGAAGTAAGATTATCATCACTTTGTGTGTTTTGGTTTGACTCATCTTGAGGCAGTATTATTTTCTTATGATTAAGAGCACTATTATCCTTGTCTTTGTAAGGAAAAATATCCTCAGAAAATTCTGCTTCCGCAGATTCCATAAGTGTGTTTTTGTGAATACCTTCAACATCGGAATGATACACTGATGCGCGATTTATGCACACACTTTAACGCAAGTGCACGTTGTCGAGTCAAGTAATATAGTCTTTGAAGACCGATTTATCGTCCTCAGGGATTAGTGCTCAATTACCAACTTCTATTCTTTGTTATCTATTTGGTGACCGAATATTGATTTGTTGTTTATAACTAATAATTATAAAACTAATTAACTATGTTGTTTACTTCAGTAATGAGGGAAATAGGGCTTTCAAATCTCCTCAACTATCCGCTTATATTACTTATTAATGCAATTAATTATGGTTCTTCTTCTATTGGAGATAGCAGGTTTACTAATCCGTTTAATACTCCCATTAAGGCTATATAAACACTCAACCTCAGTACAGCTCCTTTCTACCTTTCGGTGATAAGGATGACTCTAGAGGAGAATTAAGAACAAAAACCCTTATTAATGCTACACAAGTAATTGAGGTATTTTCATCTCCAATTCGACCTATGTCTACCCAACTACAGCATAGTCACAACCTCCCCTTTCGGATTTCGGTTAGAAATCATATAAATAATGATAATTAATGATCAAGTAATTACCAAGCAATCAAATCATCTATTGGATAAATCTCAACAAAAAGAAGAACAACCATAAACATGCATTAATTCATAAAATAAGGTTCAAGTGAATTGACATGGAAAGACCTATATTAGAATTAGTTCCTAGTCATAGACATGACAAGAACTAATTCAATATCCAACATAAAACTGAAAATAAAGTAAAAGAAAGAAAAGAAATTACTAAAGAATGGTCTCCAATTTTGAACTCCAAGATGTGTTGTGTTATTGGCAAGAAGGGAACCCTTAAAAACTGCCTAGGGTTCTCTTTTTATAGCCTCCAAACCGACATTAAGGTTTTCCTTCAGGCCTGGCCCATAATTCGTTCAAAACCCTGACTTTTCCCGCGTCGGCGCTGCCCAGAATCGGCGTCGCGACGCCGTAAGTTCTCGCAACTCTCGATGGTTAGCGCCGCGCGCCGCAACTCGCTGTCTAGAGAGCCGCGCGCTGAACTTCGCAAGCTTCAATATTGGGCGCCGCCCCGCTGGCCGAGAGCGCCGCGCTACCGCCCGTGTCCGTTCCTGGTTCGCCACTTTCTCGCATTTCGAGCTCTGGAACCTCCATTTTTGCCCTCTTTTCGCTCCTTTTCCGCCAAGGAGTTATTTTAACCAATTTGACTCAAAAGAAAGAAAATTTATCCTAAGACGACACGTATTTGTACAAAAAGGGACAAAAGACTCACTAAAAATGACTCAAAAAGTGTATATAAAATACACCGATCAAATACCCCCAAACTTAACCTTTGCTCGCCCTCGAGCAAAGATCAAAAGAAAGAAATAAAGACTCAAGGAAAAAGAAAATAGAAAGACTCAATGACATTGATCACTTTGCTGCATTGGTGTTACTTAGAAAAACATGAAGGTTAGCAGAATAATATGCAGGAACATATAGCATGAAATTTTAGCATTCTTAAACACATTAAGCTAGATATTTCGCAAACTCATTTTTATCATACTTAATGGAAGTCAAAATACTGAATCATGCATGTTAATTTCAAAAATCCTATGGCATTTTTACTTGCTATTGTCCACTAATCATGGATATGCATATAAGAGATCTTCAGGACTTTTCAGGGTTGTAATGTTGGCTTAGGCATGGGTAGGTAAAAATAGGCATTTAGGCTCATTTTGTGTACCATAAGCTCTTTAGCTTTTCAATGTTTCCCTTTTCCTTTGATTTCTTTTCTTCACTTCAAATCTATCTTTCCCCTCTTTTGTTTTGGGAGAGTGAAGTGTATTATAATAACAAGCACCCCAAACTTAGGCTTTTGCCTATTTCTTATTATTTTTTTATTGGAGTGCATCAAACTTGTTCACTCTTTTGTCTCTTTTTTAACACATTCTATTCCAACTATTTCACATTTTTACTTATGGCACAAGTGTGGGAATATAGGGTGTCAAAGAAAAAGTTTCATGTTTAGGCTCAACGGGACTGACTAGGGATATTTTTAATGTCAGGGATAGAAAAGAGTGGTAAGAATTGGCTAACAAAAAAATGCCTGAGTCGTCTCCCTAACATGCATATCCTAACTATTTCGCCTCAAATAGCAAGCAATCATAACACATAGGTTTTAACATTTAGCAATGCACAATTCAAGCAGAAACTCCAAATAGACAGATTTCATGAGTTTTTGGCATATCTAACCTAAGTGTTTAGATAGTTGCTTCTAATTCCATTACATTATTCCACCTTACTTCACTAGGTGTTTCTAGCAACTACAGCATGCATGATCTTTGACAGACAAATATGACCCAAAAAGAAAAAAAATTATGACTCAAAAATACACAAAACAATCAAAAAGACTCAAACATACTACAACAATAAGACAGAAATAAGACACCCCCCCCCCCCCAAACTTAAATCACACATTGTCCCCAATGTGTGCAAGACTCAAAGAAAATAAAAGAAACAGGACACTTACAAACTTGGTTTAAAATGGTGGCGGTGGAGGTGGCGGTGGATAGTGCATTTGTTATACCCCGTAGTTTCAGAGTATGTATGTGAGGACGTACGTACAATTGTATAAGCCCTAATTAGGTTAAGGGTGAAATTGTGAACTTCCCACGGAAAAGATTCCGAACCTTGTGAAGGAAATTTCACGTTTTTAATATTTTAACCAATTACGAATTTTTCCGAGAGATGAAATATTTTGGGCCAATAGGAGGGAGACATGTGTCACCCTTAGGTGGCACATTGTCACGCCCCGAACCCCGGGCCCGTGACTGGTGCCCTACCTGGGCACCCTTCTACCTTAACAACTAAGTAAAACTGCGGAAATTAAATAACACCTCATTTTTTTTTTAAAACCAACATACGTGCAAGGGCAAAGCCGACAAGGCTGCCATGATATACATACTCAAAAGACACTACATTGTACATGAGTCCAATCCCACATATGAATACAGACCTCTAAGAGTTATACTGAACTATGACGGGACAAGGCCCCGCCGTACCCATAATCGCATAAAAAGCCTCACATCGAAAGAACTTATACCAAAAAGATAAACTCCGAATGAAGGAGCTATCCAAAACTCGAACGGCGGTCCTACACTGCCGATCACCAAATCGCAGACCTAAACTTGCGATGAACGCAGCCTTCAAGGGCGAGGTCAAGACAAGAATGTACCAAGTATGTGAAATGTTAGCACTGTAATGAAATCATAACATCTAAACAAAGCAGAGACATGTATAATAGCCAACCTACGATACATAATACATAAGCGGTCATATCAAGTCGTGGACGATGCCTCAAGTCATTTCTAAAATATAACCATGGTCTACGCCATAATATCAATCATGCCGTGGAATCCTTCCTCACCGCCAGTCCATGATATAATATAACACCAATAGGCATACATGAACACCAAGTCCCACTGTGTCCTAAAAATCAGACGCAAGTAGGAAGACGAGCGGTGGTAAAGCATGGGTATAATGTCTTGGGGTTTGCCTCTCATTTATACTCTTACCGGGAGAAGGTGGTATAGCGTCTGGGGTTTACCCTCACTTATACTCTTACCCTATCTCGACCGACCATCAAACAAAACAAGCAGTGGTATAATGTCTGGGGTTTACCCTCATTTATACTCTTACCAGAGAAGGTGGTATAGCGTCTTGGGGGTTTACCCCTCACTTATACTCTTACCCTATCTCGACTGACCATTAAACAAAACAAGCAGGGGGTATAATGTCTTGGGGGTTTACCCCTCATTTATACTCTTACCCTATCTCGACCGGCCGTCAAACAACACATAAGCACTACCAGGTCTTTTACAAAAAAATCCGGGAATTTAACCCAAGTACTACAAATAACGGAAGCATACCCGTGGAATCTCACATCACTGTCGGTACGTCCAAGTACTTACAACAAGACTTACTTCTCCAACCGAGAGTCGCGACAACGTAATAAAACATAATACTTGCACTCAAAGGCTATCACCAGCACATATAGGCAATTCTTAATTAAACAAGCCAAAGTACTTAGCAAGGCACACTTAGAATTCTCAATTAATCAAGCCAAAGTACTTATCAAGGCACACTTAGAATAATTCTCAATTAATCAAGCCAAAGTACTTATCAAGGCACACTTTAGAATAATTCTCAATTAATCAAGCCAAAGTACTTATCAAGGCACACTTAGAATAATTCTCAATTAATCAAGCCAAAGTACTTATCAAGGCACACTTTAGAATAATTCTCAATTAATCAAGCCAAAGTACTTATCAAGGCACACTTTAGAATAATTCTCAATTAATCAAGCCAAAGTACTTATCAAGGCACACTTAGAATAATTCTCAATTAATCAAGCCAAAGTACTACTGTTACACCCCGTAAGTCCAGGACATGTATAAGAGAATGTACGTAAGGAAACAAGACTTGGAAATTAGTACGAAAGGAAGAATTGTTTTTCCGACGGAAAATCTTCCAAGGCCTGGAAGGAAAATGTTCGTTATTGAGAATTGGATTCTCAAAATGCATTATTTGAAGAGTATGGAACTTATAAGTAATATGGAAATTTATTTTTACGGATTTGGTCATGTGGGGCCCACCCGAGGAAATTTTACATTTTTGTGGGGCCCACGAGGGTTACGGAATTTTATGGACGAATGAGAGGGCGACACGTGGCACCCCCATAAGTGGTCTTGGTCGAATTAGAGGAGGGGTAATATGGGGTATTGTAAGGATATCTCAATAGAAAGATTTCGGAAAAAAACGTATTTTTACGTTAGTCGCAAGGCGGAAACGAAGGGAGTTCTTCAACTTTGAAGTTGGAACTTGAAGATGGGTTCTTCATAGGCCTCTAAGGAGTGCTTGGAGCGGATTGGAACCTAAGGAAAGGAGCTAAGAATTGCTAAGGCACGACTTTGGAATCTTGGAAATTTTAAGGTCTTTAAAGGTATATTCTTGTCGTTGTAGCAATTAAGGTTTACTTATCATTGTAGCTATGGTTTTAGCAAGCATGAGTTATATAGTATGAAGTTTGATATGTTTATTGGCTATTGGAACCCTAATCCGAAATCTAGCATGTTTAACTTTAAGATTTCAATTCTAGTCGATTATTAGTCTAAGCGTCGCATGTTGTATAAAGAAGGAAATTGTAGTTGTTGAAGTTGCTTAGACTATATAACATGTTAGACCTTAGAACTTGTAATTGTAAGAAGGATTGAAAAAGACTTAGTGTTGTTCTAGAGGTTGGCCGAGAATGGCTTTTGGCATATTCACTATTTCGTATGAATTGTGGGGCGGAATTTTACACGTATTGTAGGCGTGTAATCCCTTTGTTTGGTTGTTGTTTGGAGCCTTAAATGTGGCTTGTTGGTTATTGTATTCGGCCTTGAAAAAGGTGGCAAAGTAAGTAGAAACAAAGGAGGTGCTGCCCGATTTTTCAGAGAATTAGATCAGATACTTAGTATTATTCTACGTAGAGACTAGAAGTTGATAGTCTTGTTGTGACCATTATAGGTTGACACTTCTACGCACGCGATTCGGCTTAGCTTGTGGATATTAGCCTAAAAGGTATGTGAACTATCTCCTCTCTAGCATGATTCCTTAGAATAAAGAAAGTAAGTTCTACCCTCGAATGATCCATTCCTTGCTTGTATTTGGATTGCCTAAAATAGAATTTGTTCTATGTACTTCCGAGTGTACTTTGATGTTTAAATTGTAAGTAGTATAATCCATTTCCTTAGGGAAGTTTGGATTCTTAAAAGTGAAGGTATTTTTCTTAAAGTACATAGAGACTTGAAAAGGAAGTGGTTTCCAAATCTTTTGGCTAGTGCCTTAGTTCTAAAACCTAAAGGTCATTATAATGACTTTAGGAGTCAAAGGAGTGATTTACTTATTTGATTTAAAAGAGGAGAAATGACATGATTTAAGAGAAGTAACTCATGTTAAGGGTGAAGTTACTTGAGGTTTAAAAGTAGAAGAAAACTTGTTTTCTAACTATTAAGAGACTTGAAGTATTTTGAAAGTTAAGAACTTGATTTGTAAGTATGTGATACTTGGTTTTAATAGTATAAGTCTCTTGGTTATCAAGGAATGGATACGTCTAAAACTAAAGGGTTATAACGCTTTATGGGAAGTTGGTTATAACGGATTTATGGAAGGTTTAGAAAGTTGTCTATTTTGATTAAATCGGCATAAGTTGCCTAGATTGTGAAAATTTGGAGTTACTTGATTTCAAGCTTTGAAATGAGTTTTCTAAAAGTGTAGTAACTTACTTTGAAAAATAGACACGCCTTGATACTACGGGTGTTAGTATCTTGGGGCTTTACATAGAAAGGAGTCTTTTATAAAGGAATGTACGTACGTAGTACTTTGGCTTGTTAAAAGAGAATTATTCTAAGTGTGTCTTGATATGTACTTTGGCTTGTTAAAAGAGAATTATTCTATGTATAACTTGATTAGTACTTTGGCTTGATAAATTGAGGATTTGTCTAAGTGTGCCTTGATAAGTACTTTGGCTTGTTAAAAGAGAATTATTCTATGTATAACTTGATTAGTACTTTGGCTTGATAAATTGAGGATTTGTCTAAGTGTTCCTTGATAAGTACTTTGGCTTGTTAAAAGAGAATTATTCTAAGTGTGCCTTGATAAGTACTTTGGCTTGTTAAAAGATAATTATTCTATGTATAACTTGATTAGTACTTTGGCTTGATAAATTGAGGATTTGTCTAAGTGTGCCTTGATAAGTACTTTGGCTTGTTAAAAGAGAATTATTCTAAGTGTGCCTTGATAAGTACTTTGGCTTGTTAAAAGAGAATTATTCTATGTATGCCTTGATTAGTACTTTGGCTTGTTAAAAGAGAATTATTCTAAGTGTGCCTTGATAAGTACTTTGGCTTGTTAAAAGAGAATTATTCTATGTATGCCTTGATTAGTACTTTGGCTTGATAAATTGAGGATTTGTCTAAGTGTGCCTTGATAAGTACTTTGGCTTGTTAAAAGAGAATTATTCTATGTATGCCTTGATTAGTACTTTGGATTGATAAATTGAGAATTTGTCTAAGTATGCCGTGATAAGTACTTGGGCTTGTTAATTGAGAATTGCCTATGTGTGTTGGAAATAGCCGGTTGTGCTATTGGTATATCACTGCTTTCGGTCATTCCCGTTTGTGGCATTTGCATAATTCCGTGGATTTGCTACCCACGATGCGGCGAATACCTCGCGAGTCCGTAGGGCTTATGCGGGTGAAATAGTCCCACGCGCGGGTCCAAATTTACGCGAGGAATACCTCACGCGAGTCCGTAAGGGCTTGCGCGGTGAAATAGTCCTATGCGAGGAATACCTCACGCGGTCCGAAAGGGCTTACGCGGTGAAATAGTCCCACGCGGCGGGTCCACTTACGCGAGGAATACCACGCGGTCCACGCGACCTACGCGGGTGAAATAGTCCTGTGAATAGATTGCTAAATGATATCGCGCGGATGGTCCCGCTGATCATGAGCTTCCTAGTTTATATCAGTAAGGATACTATTGTTTACTCTCATTGTTAGTAAGGCACAATGTGTTGTATTTTGATTATCATATATGTCCCCGGATTTGTTTGTGTTACCCATGGTCATGCTTTTACGAGTGGGATTCCGGCATGGGACCACGAGGTATTGAGGACACGGTGGGACTTGGTGTTCATGTATCCTTATTGCGTTATTACATCATGGATCGCCGGCGGTGAGGAAGGATTCCACGCACGATTGATATTATGGGCGTGAGACCCATGGTTATATTGAGTAATGACTTTGAGGGCTCGCGCCCCGACTTGATATGACCGCTATGTGTTATGATCGTAGGTTGGATATCATACATGTCTCCCGTGTTATTTAGATCGCTATGATTTTATTACGCATTTCATCGCTCACATACTTGGTACATTCTTCGCATCGACCTCCTTCGGGCCGCTCATGCCGCAGTTTAGGTACGCAGATTCGGATCGGCAGTGTAGGATCCTCGCCAGGTTTTGGATAAGCTCCTTCTATTCCGAGTTTATCTTTGTTATATGTCCTTCAAGATGTGCTTTGTATAGTTTTGGGTACGGCGGGGCCTTGTCCCGTCATAGTTCAGTTTAACTCCTAGAGGTCTGTATTCATATGTGGATTGGACTCATGTACGGTGTAGTGTCTTTTGTTTATGTATATATGGCAGCCTTGTCGGCTTTGCCCTTGCACGTACGTTTGTTTTTTAAAAAAAAAATGAGGTGTTATTTTAGTTCCGCAGCTTACTTGTATTGTTATGAAGGGTGCCTGTAGGGCACCACCACGCCCGGGTTCGAGTGACAGAGTGGTATCATAGCGATACCTCGGAATGTCTACAGCACCGTGTCTAGTAGAGTCTTGATTATCGGTGTATTGCACGCCACACCCATAAACAGGAGGCTACAGACATTTAGAGTTGGTTTCTATTCTTTTCACTCTAAGATCGTGCATAGAGCCGTGTTAGTAAGAAAATTCCTCTCCGACGTATTGTTGTGTTACAAGATGCCTCCGCGAGGGCAACACCGCCTGAAGGGCAAAGGAGTAGCAGGAGCTACTAGTCGACTCAGAGAGTTGATAGGGCTTATGCCTGTGGTACACCGGATGTTGTTCCGCAATGGCGAAGTTCTTCTGCGCCAGTTTTGAGGCCCCAAAGACGAGCCTCCAGCTTTCTGTTAGAGAAGACTATAGGTCGCGAGGAAAGCCGTTGTGTTATTGACCAAGATAATGTGCTAGCAAATAGAAGTGATAGTACCCTGCAGGTAGGGATACTTTGATTAGTAAGTGAGAAGTAAGAATGTTGACAAGAATGATAGGTGAACCGAGACTATAGTTGTATAAAGTTCACAAGTTGTAATTGCCCCATGACAAAGGTAAGACCAATAGGGAAGATTCAAAGAGAAATACTTTGGCTTATGTGACGAACCTCTAGTGAATAGGGATAGGGTAAGAAGTACCTTGAGATAAGAGAGATTTATTCCGCATCAAGAACGAAGTTAAGTGACGACGATTTAGTCGGGTTATAGACTCATTTCGGTCAACCGATAGTATGGAATCGGGTGATGTCGCTAGAAATAGTCCCGTTAAGTGATAGGGTCCCGGGATGCCAGCCCAAGTTTAGTTAATCGTTGTACGAGTTTCAGGGACGCTGCTCCACGGAACTAGGTCGTAAGGACCGGTAAGAGCCTTAGCGGAAATTCAAGTAGCTTAATGGCCGTGTTTGATTAGTAACCCAAGGAGTGGAGAACGTAAACGATATTGAGATTTTGTACGTGTACTAGATAAGTTTGAAAGCACGAAAGTATGACTAGTAAGGAAAGAAAGGAACCTCTAAGATCCCGTGTTTTGGGAAGATCAGAACTTTCGAGTTTTGTGAGAAGGGGGTCGCGGACGGAAGGTCCATTGTTATGTTTACGTATGTTGTGGTGGCCATGTGTGGCATCGTTGGTCTTGTGCAGTTTTGATCGATAGGCATAGTATAGAGATTGTGTCGGAGTGTGTATAGCTTGGCAACCGACTAAGAACATTCGGGGACGAATGTTTCTAAGGGGGGAAGAATGTTACACCCCGTAAGTCCAGGACATGTATAAGAGAATGTACGTAAGGAAACAAGACTTGGAAATTAGTACGAAAGGAAGAATTTTTTTTCCGACGGAAAATCTTCCGAAGGTCGGAAAGGAAAAATGTTCGTTATTGAGAATTGGATTCTCAAAATGCATTATTTGAAGAGTATGGAACTTATAAGTAATATGGAAATTTATTTTTACGGATTTGGTCATGTGGGGCCCACCCGAGGAAATTTTACATTTTTGTGGGGCCCACGAGGGTTACGGAATTTTATGGACGAATGAGAGGGCGACACGTGGCACCCCCATAAGTGGTCTTGGTCGAATTAGAGGAGGGGTAATATGGTCATTGAACATCTTGGAAGATAAGTCTTCAAAGCTTGACATAATTGACTAGTCAACTTGCCACATAAGCTTGATCCATGTGATTTTAATCCTAGCCTCACATTTGTTTAAGTCTAAGCCCTCCAATATGTGTTATATACTAACTAGTAGCAAGACTAGCTCATTTTAACACTTAGAGAAATTAGAAGACCTTGTGTTCTTCAAGAAAGCTCTCGGCTTAGTGTAATTTCCCACACAAAAATTTTATAGTTTTGATCCATTAGCCACAAGACTTTAACCCAATGTCCCTAGGGGTATTGTAAGGATATCTCAATAGAAAGATTTCGGAAAAAACGTATTTTTACGTTAGTCGCAAGGCGGAAACGAAGGGAGTTCTTCAACTTTGAAGTTGGAACTTGAAGATGGGTTCTTCATAGGCCTCTAAGGAGTGCTTGGAGCGTATTGGAACCTAAGGAAAGGAGCTAAGAATTGCTAAGGCGCGACTTTGGAATCTTGGAAATTTTAAGGGCTTTAAAGGTATATTCTTGTCGTTGTAGCAATTAAGGTTTACTTATCATTGTAGCTATGGTTTTAGCAAGCATGAGTTATATAGTATGAAGTTTGATATGTTTATCGGCTATTGAACCCTAATCCAAATCTAGCATGTTTAACTTTAAGATTTCAATTCTAGTCGATTATTAGTCTAAGCGCCGCATGTTGTAAAGAAGGAAATTGTAGTTGTTGAAGTTGTTTAGACTATATAACATGTTAGACCTTAGAACTTGGAATTGTAAGAAGGATTGAAAAAGACTTAGCGTTGTTCTAGAGGTTGGCCGAGAATGGCTTTTGGCATATTCACTATTTCGTATGAATTGTGGGGCGGAATTTTACACGTATTGTAAGGCGTGTAATCCCCTTTGTTTGGTTGTTGTTTGGAGCCTTAAATGTGGCTTGTTGGTTATTGTATTCGGCCTTGAAAAAGGTGGCAAAGTAAGTAGAAACAAAGGAGGTGCTGCCCGATTTTCCGTAGAATTAGAGACCGTATACTTAGTATTATTCTACGTAGAGACTAGAAGTTGATAGTCTTGTTGTGACCATTATAGGTTGACACTTCTACGTACGGCGTATTCGGCTTAGCTTGTGGATATTAGCCGAAAAGGTATGTGAACTATCTCCTCTTCTAGCATGATTCCTTAGAATAAAGAAAGTAAGTTCTACTCCTTCAATGATCCATTCCTTGCTTGTATTTGGATTGCCTAAAATAGAATTTGTTCTATGTACTTCCTTGAGTGTACTTTGATGTTTAAATTGTAAGTAGTATAATCCATTTCCTTAGGGAAGTTTGGATTCTTAAAAGTGAAGGTATTTTTCTTAAAGTACATAGAGACTTGAAAAGGAAGTGGTTTCCAAATCTTTTGGCTAGTGCCTTAGTTCTAAAACCTAAAGGTCATTATAATGACTTTAGGGGAGTCAAAGGAGTGATTTACTTATTTGATTTAAAAGAGGAGAAATGACATGATTTAAGAGAAGTAACTTGTTAAGGGTGAAGTTACTTGAGGTTTAAAAAGTAGAAGAAAACTTGTTTTCTAACTACAAGAGACTTGAAGTATTTTGAAAGTTAAGAACTTGATTTGTAAGTATGTGATACTTGGTTTTAATAGTATAAGTCTCTTGGTTATCAAGGAATGGATATCGCCTAAAACCATAAAGGGTTATAACGGCTTTATGGGAAGTTGGTTATAACGGCTTTATGGAAGGTTTAGAAAGTTGTCTATTTTGATTAAATCGGCATAAGTTGCCTAGATTGTGAAAATTTAGAGTTACTTGATTTCAAGCTTTGAAATGAGTTTTCTAAAAGTGTAGTAACTTACTTTGAAAAATAGACACGCCTTGATACTACGGGTGTTAGTATCTTGGGGCTTTACATAGAAAGGAGTCTTTTATAAAGGAATGTACGTACGTAGTACTTTGGCTTGTTAAAAGATAATTATTCTAAGTGTGCCTTGATAAGTACTTTGGCTTGTTAAAAGAGAATTATTCTATGTATAACTTGATTAGTACTTTGGCTTGATAAATTGAGGATTTGTCTAAGTGTGCCTTGATAAGTACTTTGGCTTGTTAAAAGAGAATTATTCTATGTATGCCTTGATTAGTACTTTGGCTTGTTAAAAGAGAATTATTCTAAGTGTGCCTTGATAAGTACTTTGGCTTGTTAAAAGAGAATTATTCTATGTATAACTTGATTAGTACTTTGGCTTGATATATTGAGGATTTGTCTAAGTGTGCCTTGATAAGTACTTTGGCTTGTTAAAAGAGAATTATTCTAAGTGTGCCTTGATAAGTACTTTGGCTTGTTAAAAGATAATTATTCTATGTATAACTTGATTAGTACTTTGGCTTGATAAATTGAGGATTTGTCTAAGTGTGCCTTGATAAGTACTTTGGCTTGTTAAAAGAGAATTATTCTAAGTGTGCCTTGATAAGTACTTTGGCTTGTTAAAAGAGAATTATTCTATGTATGCCTTGATTAGTACTTTGGCTTGTTAAAAGAGAATTATTCTAAGTGTGCCTTGATAAGTACGTTGGCTTGTTAAAAGAGAATTATTCTATGTATGCCTTGATTAGTACTTTGGCTTGATAAATTGAGGATTTGTCTAAGTGTGCCTTGATAAATACTTTGGCTTGTTAAAAGAGAATTATTCTATGTATGCCTTGATTAGTACTTTGGCTTGATAAATTGAGAATTTGTCTAAGTATGCCGTGATAAGTACTTGGGCTTGTTAATTGAGAATTGCCTATGTGCCGGAAATAGCCGGTGTGCTATTGTATATCATCGTTTCGGGTCATTCCCGTTTGTGGTATTTGCATAATTCCGTGGATTTGCTACCCACGATGCGAGGAATACCTCACGCGAGTCCGTAGGCTTATGCGGTGAAATAGTCCCACGCGGCGGTCCAAATTTACGCGAGGAATACCTCACGCGAGTCCGTAAGGGCTTACGCGGTGAAATAGTCCTATGCGAGGAATACCTCACGCGGGTCCGGAAGGGCTTATGCGGTGAAATAGTCCCACGCGGCGCGGTCCAAATTTATGCGAGGAATACCACGCGGTCCACGCGACCTACGCGGTGAAATAGTCCTGTGAATAGGATTGCTAAATGATACCGCGCGGATGGTCCCGCTTGATCATGAGCTTCCTAGTTTATTTTGTAAGGATACCATCGCTTACTCTCTTTGTTAGTAAGGCACAATGTGTTGTATTTTGATTATCATATATGTCCCGATTTGTTTGTGTTACCCTATGGTCATGCTTTTACGAGTGGGATTCCGGCATGGGACCACGAGGTATCGAGGACACGGTGGGACTTGGTGTTCATGTATCCTTATTGGTGTTATTACATCGATCGCCAGTGAGGAAGGATTCCACCTTCATGATAGATAATTTGGGATTGAGACCCATGGTTATATTGAGTAATGAATTTGAGGGCTGCGCCCCGACTTGATATGACCGCTATGTGTTATGCATCAGAGGTTGATATCATACATGTCTCCGTGTTATTTAGATCGCTATGATTTTATTACGCATTTATTGTTCACATACTTGGTACATTCTTCGATCTTGACCTCCTTCGGCCGCTGCTCATGCCGCAGTTTAGGTACGCAGATTCGTGATCGGCAGTGTAGGATCCTCGCCGTGGTTTTGGATAAGCTCCTTCTATTCCGAGTTTATCTTTGGTATATGTCCTTCAGTACAGGCTTTGTATAGTTTTGGGTACGGCGGGGCCTTGTCCCGTCATAGTTCAGTTTAACTCCTAGAGGTCTGTATTCATATGTGGGATTGGACTCATGTACGGTGTAGTGTCTTTTGTTTATGTATATATGGCAGCCTTGTCGGCTTTGCCCTTGCACGTACGTTTGTTTTAAAAAAAATGAGGTGTTATTTCAGTTCCGCAGCTTACTTGTATTGTTAAGGTAAGGTGCCTGTGTAGGGCACGACCACGCCCGGTTCGGGCTGTGATAACTACGTACGTACATTCTTTTCAAAAGACTCCTTTTTATGTAAAATCCCAAGATACTAACACCCGTAGTATCAAGGTGTGTCTATTTTTCAAAGTAAGTTACTACACTCTTAGAAAACTCATTTCAAAGCTTGAAATAAAGTAACTTCAAATTTTCACAATCAAGGCAACTTATGCCCATTAATCAAAATAGACAACTTTCTAAACCTTCCATAAAGCCGTTATAACCAACTTCCCATAAAGCCGTTATAACCCTTTATGGTTTTTAGACAATTTCATTCCTTTTATAACCAAGAGACTTATACTTTTAAAACCAAGTATCACATACTTACAAATCAAGTTCTTAACTTTCAAAATACTTCAAGTCTCTTAATAGTTAGAAAACAAGTTTTCTTCTACTTTTTAAACCTCAAGTAACTTCACCCTTAACGCAAGTTACTTCTCTTAAATCATGTCATTTCTCCTCTCTTAAAACAATGAAGTAAATCACTCCTTTGACTCCCCTAAATTTATTATAATGACCTTTAGGTTTTGGAACTATGGCACTAGCCAAAAGGTTTGGAAACCACTTCCTTTTCAAGACTCTATGTACTTTAAGTAAAATACTTTCACTTTTAAGAATCCAACTTCACTAAGGCAATGGATTATACAACTTACAATTTACACATCAAAGTACAATCAAGGAAGTTCATAGAACAAATTCTATATTAGGCAATCCAAGTACAACCAAGGAATGGATCATTTAAGGAGTAGAACTTACTTTCTTTATCTTAAGGAATCATGCTAGAAGAGGAGATAGTTCACATACCTTTTCGGCTAAATCCACAAGCTAAGCCGAATACGCCGTACGTAGAATTTGTCAACCTATAATGGTCACAACAAGACTATCAACTTCTAGTCTCTAACGTAGAATAATACTAAGTATATGGTCTCTAATTCTACGGAAAATCGGACAGCACTTCCTTTGTTTCTACTCACTTTGCCACCTTTTTCAAGGCCGAATACAATAACCAACACGCCACATTTAAGGCTCCAAACAACAACCAAACAAAGGGGATTACACGCCTTACAATACGTGTAAAATTCCGCCCCACAATTAATACCAACTAAGTCCATAATCAAGCCATTCTCGGCTAACAACATAACCACAATTCAAAGTCTTTTCCAATCCTTTTCCAATTCCAAGTTCTAAGGTCTAACATGTTATATAGTCATATACAACTTCAACAACTACAATTTCCTTCTTTATACAACATGCGACGACTTAAACTAATAATCGACTTGAATTGTAATCTTAAGGCTAAACATGCTAGTTTTCGGATTAGGGTTCCAATAGACAATACACTAATCCAACTACATAATATATAACTCATGCTTGCTAATATCCATAGCTACAATCAATAAGTAAACTTAATTGCTAAAACGACAAAATTTATACCTTTCCAAGCCCTTAAAATTTCCAAGATTCAAAGTCGCGCCTTAGCAATTCTTAGCTCTTTTCCTTAGGTTCCAATCCGCTCCAAGCACTCCTTAGAGGCCTATGAAGAACCCATCTTCAAGTTCCAACTTCAAAGTTGAAGAACTCCTCAAGTTTCCGCCTTGCGACTAATACGAAAATGCCGTTTTTCCGAAATCTTTCTATTGAGATATCCTTACAATACCCTTAGGGACATTGGGTTAAAGTCTTGTGAACAAAGGATCAAAACTACAATTTTTTTTGTGTGCAAAGTAGTGAACCCGAGAGCTTCTTGAACTCAAGCTCTAGTTCTCAAATATTTTCTAAGTGTAAAAATGCCAAGTCTTGCACTAGAATGATATATAAAACACATTGGAGGGTCTAGATAATAACACTTGTTAAAATTGGAGGGAAGAGATCAAGCCAAATGGCTCTTGACTTGGTCAACAATGTCAAGCTCTATTATTAGCAAGACTTGGTCATCCTATCATTGGCCAAATGACCATAATACCCTTACTAATTTCGTCCAACACCACATGTGGGAGTGCCACGTGTCGCCCTCTCATTCGTCCACAAAAATTCTGTAACCCTCGTGGGCCCCGCAACACGTAAAATTCCTCGGGTGGGCCCCACGTGACCAAATCCGTAAAAATAAATTTCCATAATATTAATAAGTTCCATATTCTTCAAATAATACATTTTGAGAATCCAATTCTCAACAACGAACATTTTTCATTTCCGACGTTCGGAAGATTTTCCGTCGGAAAAACAATTCCTCCTTTCGTACTAATTTCCAAGTCTTGTTTCCTTAAGTACATTCTCTTTTACATGTCCTGGACTTACGGGGTGTAACACACATGTTGGACGAAGATTAGTGGGCAAGTGGCCTAGTCAAGTAGTCAAAGTCTTGCAAGATATTTTGTGGGGCAAGTGGGAAGGGGCCTTGGACGTTTTTCTTGAGAGCCACATGTCTCATTTTTGTGGTGGACATATGTCCCAAAGTTGTGGTGTACATATGTCCCAAAGTTGTGGTGGACACTTGGTTGGAAGACTCCACTCACACAAGAAACCAAATCTTCACTCTACACTTGCTTGAATCTTGACCCTTGAATGTCCTATAAATACCCCCTTAAGTTGCAAGACTTCTTCATCCACTTAAACAATTTCCAAGTCTCAAAAATCCCTCCCCCTTTGTTGTAGTCTCGTCCAAACTCCCTCCCCCCTTTGTCCTAGCTCTCGTACGAAACCCCTCCCCCCTTGGTAGAAACATTTCTTCAAGTATTGTTACTATCCTAAATACCTTAGCATAAATCCCTTGTAGTATTCCAAAGTTACCTCTATACTAAGAGCCCGGAAATACTACTTTATTTCCTTTAGTCACAAAATGAAACCCTAGGAAAAATCTCCATAGTTGGATGAAGTATTAGGAGAAGTTGTTTCGAAACTTCTAAGGGTTTCTTGGAGCGAATTGGAGCGTACAGAATAGGAGCTAAACGTTGCTCTGGATCGACTTATATCTTGGATAATTTTGGGCTTATCGAGGTAATAATCTTTGTCCTTCTATTATAATTGGAGATTACATATTGTAGTAGTTTAGAATTAAGTATAAGATATATAGAAGGATGATATAAAGAAGAGATTTGAGCTGTAATTACATCGGGTTGTATTTACAGTAGACTTGTGTAGTTTTACGGGTAGGGAAGTGCTGCCCAATTTTCCGTAGAATAAAGAACCTTATGCTTAGAATATTCTACGAAGTAGTCTAGACGTTGATAGACGTATTTGACTATTATAGGTTGATACTCTGCGCGCGACATATTCGACTTGGCAGGTGGATTTAGCCGAGGAGGTATGTGATTCTTCCTATCCTCTTGAGCATGATATTTGTGAAAAATATATAGTACGGTAGACGTACGTGTGTTAACTGAATTTGGTTTCACTTTGATGTCTTTTGACTTGAGTCCTAAATACTAAGAATCTTGAAATATTTCAAAAGGAGTTATGAATCATTATTCATAAGAAAATTAATACTTGGTTTTAAAAGAATGTTTTGATTTATTAAAAAGCTTAAGCGTTATACTAGCTTTATGGGAAGTTAGGTATAACGACTTAAGAAAGATAAAAAGAACGATTTACTTACTTGATTACGAAAGCCTTGTACTGATTTCTGAAGGTGTGGTAGTTGGTTTGATAGTTAAAACATGTTATGATGCTACGGGTGTTAGTGTCGTATGACTTTTGTGGTAAGGGGGTTTCTTGTTGTGCTTATGTTGATTACGATAAGCTGGTTGTGCTTATGATTATATCACTTACCCCCTGACTTGTTACGAGCCGCGGGTTAGCTAACCCCGATGCGAGGAATACCTCATGCGGGTCCATGTGACCTATGCGGAGCTGCGGGAGTTCCAGGATGATCACTCCGGGTGTGTTACGCCGATGCGAGGAATACCTCACGCATCCACGTGTGTGGCCACGCGGCCGCGGAGTCGAGTTGATGCCGCGATAGCTACCCGATGCGGTGAGTACTCACGCGGTCCGAGGACCTACGCGACTACGGTAGTCGAGATTAGGCTCGCATAATGATACTATGGGCGATTGGCAAGCCGATCATTAGCAGCCTAGAAAAGACCAGTTATGTTACATCTACTTTGCTCTTGTTTATGCTGTGGCACTATGTGCAATTAAATTGGGTTGTTTCGTACATATTTGTGAAATGGTTTTAAAATGCTATGATTTCATTTCAGTACTTAACAGTTTCACATACTTGGTACTGTTGATCGACCTCCTGGGGCCGTTCACGCCGCAGTAGGTACTCGTTGTTGATCCCGCTCCTAGGATCACCGTTTACGCTGGGAAAGCCCCATTTCTCCGGAGGCTTATCTTTTGGGTATGATCTCCCTGTCATTGTAGCTTTATGTACATTCAGGGTATGGCGGGGCCCTGTCCCGCCATAGTTGTTTACTTCTTTGAGGTCTGTAGTCCTATTATAAATTTTGGGATGTAACTGTCAGACTTGATATATATATACATGCCGAAAGGCAACTTTTTCTTGGATAGACTGTCTCTTATTTTACTCTTCATCTCATGTCTTTGTTTTTATATTCCGCTGGTTACTCTTATGTATATCTACTTGGGTGCCCGGTAGGCACGATGCAGGCCGGATCGGTCGTGACAAAAGTGGTATCGAGCGATTAATCCTCGGAAAGTGTCTCTGCATCGTATCTAGTAGTCTTGATTATCGGTGTTGTGCACCACACCAATAATCGTGAGGTCGCAGGATATTTAGGATTGGTTTCCATTCTTCTCACTCGAGATCGTGCCTTAGAGTTATGTTATAAGTTGGACTCTTTCTAACACATTCTTATGTACCGCCTATGCCTCCACGCAGTGCAACCCGGCCTGAATGGGCAAGGCGGTGAGGAGCCGCTAGTAGGATCTGAGGGCCACGAGGCACAGCCCACCCTTACTGAGGTGGTGCTACAGACGGCGAGTTCCACGACGCCACCAGCCCCCGCAGAGTTTAGAGCCGCAGCAGAGGCTACTGAGACCACAAGACTGTGCCTCCACCCCACACCGGAGCAGGAGATGGGTTACTGAGGAGATGGCCCGCCACTAGCCGTGATCGTGGCGCATACGAGGATAGCCGATGCAGCAGCCCGTGAGCACCCGTGGTTCACCCCGATCGGATAGCTTCGAGGCTACGTGATTTTACGAGTTGCGCCAGCATGAGTTCTACGGTCGAGGCACGAGGATGATCCGCAGGAGTTCATCCGAGCGATACGATCATGAGAGTGATCAAGGCTTCGAGACCGAGTCGGTGGTCTTAGGTTCGCGACGGCCGCGTGATACCGCAGCCGATCGTTTGATTCGCGAGCTGTCCCGGAGAGCATGCGCTCCAGCAGATGGACGAAGTTATCCGAGGCATTCCCGACCATTTCTTGCCACGTAGATGAGGCACGGGCCGATGATTTTTGATCTTTGAGACAGAGAGGACGTACGATTCGGGAGTACAACATGGAATTCGACTCCTTGGCTCGATATGTCCCTGCGTTAGTAGCAGACATGGAGGATCGAGTGCACCGCTACGTCACGGGGCTAGATGACTATTTGGCAGAGGCTTGCTCGGGTATAGCACTTCAACCGGGCATAGACATTGCCCGCATGCAGGCTTATGCACTGGGATGTGAGGAGCGTAGAGGCCAGCGGGCTGTCAGATATCAGCAGCAGAAGAAGGCCAAGACGGCAGGGTCTTTTGGTAGCTCTCAGGGCGGACGGTCTCAGCAGCAGACTGGATTTGCACCACCGCCAGCTCAGAGCACTCCTACACCGCCTTCGTGATGCCAGGTATTCGGGGCGTGTCGGGCCCTGTGGCTTCGGACTTCCAGGGCAGCAGGGATACTAGCCGATCGAGACCACCCTCCTCTCAGTGTGGCCGATGCGGTAGATCCCATTTCGGGAGATGTAGTGATACCTCAGGAGCTTGTTACACTTGTGGCCAGCAGGGTCATATTTCGTGGAACTGTTCGACTGCAGGCAACAGATGGTGGTAGGCTCACCTACGTGGTCTTTGCCTGCCTCATCTCCTACGATTACTCGCCCGAGGCAAGGTGCTCATGGGCCGCCAGGTGTCGCAGAGGTCGTGGCAGGGGTCCTAGTTCCAGCGGTCCTCAGAACCGCATTTATGCCATGTCCAGCCGCCAGGACCAGGAGGCGTCACCGGATGTAGTCACAGGTACTTTATTAGTTTCATGTTGTGACGTGTATGCCTTGATAGATCCGGGTTCTACTTTGTCCTTTATATCTCCCCTTATTGCTAGTAGGATAGAGGTAGAGCCTGAGTCCATAGACCCCTTTGAGGTAGCTACGCCAGTGGGTGATTCGGTGGTAGCTGAGCGGGTATATAGGGCTTGCCCAGTGACTATATGCAGTCGTCAGACCCTAGCCGACTTGATAGAGTTGGAGATGACTGATTTTGATGTGATCATGGGTATGGATTGGCTAGCTTCCTGCTACGCCAATGTAGACTGTAGGGAGAGAGTGGTACGGTTCCAGTTTCCTGGGGAGCCGGTTATTGAGTGGGAGGGGAACACTGTGTCGCCGAGGGGTAGGTTTATTTCTTACCTCAAGGCCAGGAAGATGGTACAGAAGGGGTATATCTACCATCTCATTCGAGTATTTGATACTGAGGCCGAGATACCAGACCTTCATTCAGTTCCAGTAGTCATAGAGTTCCCAGATGTGTTTCCAGACGACCTCCCGGGTATCCCTCCTGAGAGGGAGATAGAGTTTTGCATTGATATTATGCCTGATACCCGACCTATATCCATTTCGCCATACAGAATGGCACCTGCAGAGTTGAAGGACCAGCTGAGAGATTTGCTGGAGAAGGGCTTCATCAGACCTAGTGTTTCTCCCTGGGGAGCGTCGGTATTGTTCGTGAAGAAGAAGGATGGGACGCTGCATATGTGTGTTGATTACAGGCAGCTGAACAAGGTGACTATTAAGAACAGATACCCTCTCCCCAGGATTGACGATTTGTTCGACCAGTTGCAGGGTGCGAGATGTTTCTCCAAGATAGACTGCGACCGTTACCATCAGTGCGAGTTAGGAGACGGATGTCCCTAGATCTGCATTCCGCATCTGCAGACGCACTATGAGTTCGTGGTCATGTCTTTCGGCTTGACCAATGCTCGGCAAAGATTTATGGATTTGATGAACCGAGTGTTCAAGCCATTTTTGGATACATTTGTGATAGTATTCATTGATGACATCTTGGTTTATTATCGCCAGAGTACGCGAGCATGCGGCGACGGCCTTGAGAGTTCTCCAGACCACGGTTGTATGCCAAGTTTTGAAGTGTGAGTTTTGGTTGAGTTCGGTGGCGTTCTTAGGGCACATTGTCGGGCCGATGGTATTCGGTGGATACGGCAAAGATCGAGGCGCCAAGACTTGGCCTAGACCTACTACACCGATAGAGGCACGCACTTTACGGGCCTTGGCAGGTATTATCGGAGGTTCAGAGAGAAGTTTGCTTCTATTTCAAAGACTTTGACTAAGCCGACTCGAAGCGGCTAAGTTTGATGGACGGATGCTTGTGAGGAGGGCTTCCGCCATGAAGGAGAGATTGACGACCGCCCCAGTTCTTACTCTTCCAGAGGGTCCAGACGGCTATGTGGTTTATTGTGATGCATCGGGCATCGGGCTTGGATGTGTGCTGATGCAGCAGGGTAAGGTTGTAGCATACGCATCTCGACAGCTCAAGAAGCATGAGAAGAACTACCCCACACATGACTTAGAGTTGGCAGCGGCGATTCACGCCTTGAAGATCTGGAGACATTATTTGTATGGAGTTCATGTGGATATTTACACAGACCACAAGAGCCTCCAGTATATCTTCAGCCAGAGGGAGCTGAACTTACGACAGAGACGGTGGTTAGAGATACTCAAGGATTTTGATGTCGATATCCTATACCACCCAGGGAAGGCCAATGTAGTGGCAGATGCCCTTAGTCGTAGGTCGATGGGTAGTCTATCAGAGGTGTAGCCAGAGAGAAGGGGCATGGTCCGCGAGTTACATCAGCTAGCGAGCCTTGGAGTCTGATTGATTGGTTCTGATAGTAGTGGGGTTCGGGTTCGAGAGGTTGTCGAGTCTTCCATCGTCGAGGAGGTGAAGAGGCGGCGCTTGAGGATCCGACATGACACTCAGATCGTGATACGGCTCTTCGTGAGGAAGGGTCCATTTGAGGTAGCACCGATGGGTGCTAAGATTTGAGGGCGTTGTGTGTTCCAGGATATTGCGGGACTTGGCGTGAGTTCTAGGGAAGCACAGCGCATTACTCATCCATCCGGGTCGACAAAGATGTACCAAGACCTCGACTGTATTGGTGGGATGGCCTGAAGAGGGACGTTGCAGAGTTTGTTGCTCAGTGCCCGAGTTGTCAGCAGGTCAAGGTGGAGCACCAGAGGCCTGGTGGGTTGTTGCAGGCTATAGAGATTCCGACGTGGAAGTGGGAGGTGATCAACATGGACTTTATTACAGGGTTACCTCGCACTCAGAGGAAGCATGATTCTATCTGGGTTATCGTCGACAGGCTGACGAAATCCGCCCACTTTCTTCCCGTCAGGACGACTTTTTCGGCTGAGGATTATGCTAGACTTTACATCCGAGAGATCGTGAGACTGCATGGGGTCCCTATTTCTATCATATCGGACAGAGGAGCCCAGTTTACGGCTAACTTCTGGAGGTCTTTCCAGAAGGGATTAGGGACGCAGGTGAGCCTCAGTACTGCATTCCATCCTCAGACAGACGGACAGGCAGAGCGTACTATCCAGACACTTGAGGATATGCTGCGAGCCTGTGTTATTGATTTCAGGGGTAGCTGGGAGGATCATTTGCCGCTAGTGGAGTTTGCGTATAATAACATCTACCATTCCAAAGATCCAGATGGCGCCTTATGAGGCCTTATATGGGAGAAAGTGCAGGTCACCGATAGGCTGGTTCGATGTGGGCGAGGTGCAGTTAGTCGGGCCGGACTTGATACAGCAGGCAGTGGATAAGGTGAAGCTTATACTGAGAGCGTTAGTGATACCGTGAGCCGGCGAAGTCATATGCAGATCATCGGCGTCGACATTTGGAGTTTGAGGTTGATGATTGGGTTTTCCTAAAGGTGTCACCCATGAAGGGTGTGATGAGATTTGGGAGGAAAGGGAAACTCAGCCCAAGGTACATTGGGCCTTATCAGATTGTCCGCAGGGTAGGCAAGGTTGCTTATGAGTTGGATCTGCCGTCCGATCTGGAGGCAGTGCATCCGGTTTTTCATGTTTCTATGTTGAGGAGATGTATCGGAGATCCATCTAGAGTGCACCCGATTGATGATATCCAGGTGACAGAGGAGTTATCGTATGAGGAGAGTCCCATAGCGATACTCGATCGTCAGGTTAGGCATCTGCGGACAAAGGATGTGGCTTCCGTCAAGGTCTTATGGCGGAACGAGAGCAGAGAGGAGATGACGTGGGAAGCAGAGGAGGACATGAGGCAGAAGTATCCTCACTTATTCCCCACACCTCCAGGTAACTCACTTTTCTACTTGATTTTAATTATCATATGTACTTAAGTGTTGTATTGTGGCCATGTGTGGCATTTGCAAACTGTTTAAGTTATGAGGAACTATGTCGTTTCTGTTTTAATTGAATCTAGAAGGAACATTCGGGACGAATATTTCTAAGGGGGGGGTGAATGTTATACCCCGTAGTTCCAGAGTATGTATGTGAGGACGTACGTACAATTGTATAAGCCCTAATTAGGTTAAGGGTGAAATTGTGAACTTCCCACGGAAAAGATTCCGAACCTTGTGAAGGAAATTTCACGTTTTTAATATTTTAACCAATTACGAATTTTTCCGAGAGATGAAATATTTTGGGCCAATAGGAGGGCGACATGTGTCACCCTTAGGTGGCACATGTTGGACGAAAATTAGTGGACAAGTGGCCTAGTCAAGTAGTCAAAGTCTTGCAAGATATTTTGTGGGGCAAGTGGGAAGGGGCCTTGGACGTTTTTCTTGAGAGTCACTGTTATACCCCGTATTTCCAGAGTATGTACGTGGGGGACGTACGTAGAAATTTTCGAACTTCATTAGGCTTGGCCGAATTCATTTTGGGCACAAGTGCCGATTTGAGTCGTTTTTCGACGAAACGTTTCCACAGCTTACGTTGGGAAAATTCCGGCTATGTCATTTATATTTTTTGCGGATTTTTCCGAGAGACGAAACATTTTTGGACCAACGGGAGGGTGACACTTGTCACCCTCATTGGACGGTTTGGAGGCAAGGTGGGTTGGCTTCGCCGATTGCCCTGAAGTGTGCCTTGCTTTGGCTTGTTTTGTGAGTGTTTTGTGGAGTAGGGTTTAGGGTGCACTTGGCTTAATCTTGCCCTTACACTTGCTATACACTTGGAAGGATCTTGCCCTTGGTTGGCCTTTGGTTTTGCTATAAATACCCCTAAGTGTGAAGACTTCATCCATTCCAAAACTTCCAAGTCTTGAAAACCCTCCTCTCCTCTTGTTTGTGATTCGTCCAAAAGCCCTCCTCCCCTTTGGAGCTTTGGCCGAGAGGCCACCCTCCCCTTTGTGGTGCTTGGTAGGGTACCCCCAGCCTAGTTGTTTTTCGTATAATACCCTTTGTGGTATAGAAATACTCTCTAGTATTGTTATAATGTCCAAATACCTTAGCCCAAATACCTTGTAGTATTCCCAAGGTTACACTTATACAAAAGCCCGTAAAATACGATTATACTTCCTTTAGCCACAAAAACGAAACCCTAAGGAAATCTTCACCCGTTGTTGAAGTTGTAAGTAGAAGTTGGTTAGAACTTCTGGCGGTTGTTTGAGCGCTCGGAGTAGAGCTAAGCGTTGCTCGGGATCGACTTTATACTTGGATAATTTTGGGCTTATCGAGGTAAACATCATTGTCCTTCTATTGTAATTGGAAATTACATGTTAGAATATATAGTTGAGGTATACTATATATAGAATCAACGTAGTATTGTGGCAATGTCTTTTGACTTAAGCTCAAGAATAAAGAATCGAATCGAATCGAATCAGTATTTACATAGATCAGATTGCAGAGACTTGTGTAGTACATCGAGTAGAATTGTACACGCCCGTTAGACGTATAAACCCCTCCGGTTGGCCAGTAGCCTCGATAGAGAGAGATTTACGCTGTGTGGGGAGGTGCCGAATTTTCTCAGGAAGATGGGAACTTGTGTTTAAGATTTAATAGACGTTTGTGGCCTTTATAGGTGAAAGTACTAAGAGTAGCGTATTCTACTCGGCGAGTGGAAAGGGCTAGTGCGTTGTAGTACTTGGAGCTTTTTGCTTATTGTCGATAATCGTCGCGAGGTATGTGAACCTCTTCCTATCTCTTCTAGCATGATATGTGTGAACTATGTAGTACGGTAGACGTACAGGTGTTAATTGTATTTGATTGTTGTAAAACATAAAGCGTTATAACGGCTTTATGGGAAGTTGGTTATAATAGCTTTATGTAGGTAAGAAAATGGGTTGTGGCTTTTAAAAGATAATCGATTTGATGTATAAGCGCTCAGGCGTTATAATACGTAACTTGATGTATTTCAAAAGATTTATAAATCGTTTTGAAGGAGAGTAACACTTGGTTTTAAAGGTTTTAAAAAGAGTTATACTAGCTTTATGGGGTTAGGTATAATGTCTTAAGAGAGGTAAAGAAAATGGTTTATCGATGTTAGAAGTTAAGAGACTTGATCTTATAAGATAAGAGACTTAACTTATTTGTTTTAAAGTGGATGTTTGTGAAACCTCATTCGTGAGTAATGAGTACTTGGTTTTATTTAAAGGGATAATGTTTTACCGATTTGAAATCGAATGTGTATCGACTGCACCACCGCAGCGTTAATAAAGGAAAATGTATTGAATAATGATGTATCGTACTAAAACCGGTAGAAACCTCCATCCGCATAGAAACTAAGATGACAAAATGATATTACATTTTCTAGATCATGGTCGTTGTAATAAGAATGTTGTAAACAAGAATAACCTACTCACGCGTGAGACATATATTACTCAATTATTCTAAAAGGAATCAAGTGATTAAGTTTGGGAACTATGAAACCATTTGAAAATGAGAAGCTTGAGTAATTGAAACTAGGCAAACCGAACTTAGGAAAAGAATGTTGTTACTTGATTTTGAAAAGGAATGTGGGTTGGTCATTCTAATACTACGTATCGTGACTTTTATAAAGGTAATGGATCTCTTTTAAAAAGAACTTAACGTATGTAGTACTTTGGGGTTAAAGACCCGGACTTTGGCATAAAATGAAAGTACTTTTAGTTGTGTGAAACTTGCCTATGCTTGTTGTTGTGAAACTTGCCTATGCTTGTTGTTGAAACTTGCCTATGCTTGTGATGATAGCCTTTGTTGTGCAAATGTGGTATTTACGTTACCGCCTCTCGATAGAGGCGGTTGACTTGTCGAGAACTTACTCGACGTCGGGCGGTGATGGAGAATTCCACGTATGTTTCCATTTTGATTATCGTCTTGTTGTTGATGTCACATGGACGTGTCTACACCGACGCAAGATTCCGGCACGTGCCACGCGTCCGGTTGATTACCCGATATATGGTTACCATCAGAACATGGACGTGTCTACACCGACGCAGATTCCGGCACGTGGCCACGTGGCAGGTTGACCACCCAAGATATTGTTATTGAGGTTACATGGGCATGTCTACACCGAGGCGATTCGGGGTACGTGGCCACGCGCCTTGTTATTATTGCATCATGGACATGTCTACACCGGCGCAAGATTCCGGGCACGCGCCATGATGCGAACATGATGGATGTGCGGGCGTGAGACCCATAGTTATATTTGAGTGGTGACTTTGAGGCGTGAGTCCTCGACGGACCGCTTATGTGCGTCATCGACTTTGGTTATCATACATGTCTCCTGCTTTATATAGACTATTATGATTTAACTGCAGTATTTACAGTTTCACATACTTGGTACTTGCAGATCGACCTCCTTCGGGCCGCGTTCATGCCGCAGTAGAGGTACATCGGCCGTGGATCCCCGCCTAGGATCTCATTTCAGCGGTCGAAAGTCTGCTCCTTCTGAGGCTTATCTTTGGTATGCTTTCGAGTCAGAGGTTCTTGAACATTCGTGGTATGGCGGGCCCGCCCCGTCATAGTTGTTGTATATCTTAGAGGTCTGTAGTACTGTTGTGGGCAGGGTTGTGAAAGGATTAAACTGTTCAGGTTTTATGTATACACTGAAGGCAACTGTTTTGGGTTGGCCTGTTTTTTTATTATATCTCTTGCTTAATGACTCATGTTTTATGTTCCGCTGATTTTCTCTGATGTATGTATCACTAGGGTGCCCGGGGTAAGGCACCAGTCACGGGCCCGATTTTCGGGGCGTGACAGTCACATGTCTCATTTTTGTGGTGGACATATGTCCCAAAGTTGTGGTGGACATATGTCCCAAAGTTGTGGTGGACACTTGGTTGGAAGACTCCACTCACACAAGCAACCAAATCTTCACCCTACACTTGCTTGAATCTTGACCCTTGAATGTCCTATAAATACCCCCTTAAGTTGCAAGACTTCTTCATCCACTTAAACAATTTCCAAGTCTCAAAAATCCCTCCCCCTTTGTTGTAGTCTCGTCCAAACTCCCTCCCCCATTTGTCCTAGCTCTCGTCCGAAACCCCTCCCCCCTTGGTAGAAAAATTTCTTCAAGTATTGTTACTATCCCAAATACCTTAGCATAAATCCCTTGTAGTATTCCAAAGTTACCTCTATACTAAGAGCCCGGAAATACTACTTTATTTCCTTTAGTCAAAAAACGAAACCCTAGGAAAAATCTTCATAGTTGGATGAAGTATTAGGAGAAGTTGTTTAGAAACTTCTAAGGGTTTCTTGGAGCGAATTGGAGCATACAGAATAGGAGCTAAACGTTGCTCAGGATCGACTTATATCTTGGATAATTTTGGGCTTATCGAGGTAATAATATTTGTCCTTCTATTGTAATTGGAGATTACATATTGTAGTAGTTTAGAATTAAGTATAAGATATATAGCAGGATGATATAAAGAAGAGATTTGAGCTGTAATTACATCGGGTTGTATTTACAGTAGACTTGTGTAGTTTTACGGGTAGGGAAGTGCTGCCCAATTTTCCGTAGAATAAAGAACCTTATGCTTAGAATATTCTACGAAGTAGTCTAGACGTTGATAGACGTATTTGACTATTATAGGTTGATACTCTGTGCGCGACATATTCGACTTGGCGGATTGGATTTAGGTGAGGTATGTGATTCTTCCTATCCTCTTGAGCATGATATTTGTGAAAAATATATAGTACGGTAGACGTACGTGTGTTAACTGAATTTGGTTTCACTTTGATGTCTTTTGACTTGAGTCCTAAATACTAAGAATCTTGAAATATTTCAAAAAGAGTTATGAATCATTATTCAGAAGAAAATTAATACTTGGTTTTAAAAGAATGTTTTGATTTATTAAAAAGCTTAAGCGTTATACTAGCTTTATGGAAAGTTAGGTATAACGACTTAAGAAAGATAAAAAGAACGATTTACTTACTTGATTACGAAAGCCTTGTACTGATTTCTGAAGGTGTGGTAGTTGGTTTGATAGTTAAAACATGTTATGATGCTACGGGTGTTAGTGTCGTATGACTTTTGTGGTAAGGGGGTTTCTTGTTGTGCTTATGTTGATTACGATAAGCTGGTTGTGCTTATGATTATATCACTTACCCCCTGACTTGTTACGAGCCGCGGGTTAGCTACCCCCGATGCGAGGAATACCTCATGCGGGTCCATGTGACCTATGCAGAGTCGCGGAGTTCGGGATGATCACTCGGGTGTTACGCCGACGCGATGCGAGGAATACCTCACGCGTCCACGCGTGTACGTGGCCGCGGAGTCGAGTTGATGCCGCGGATAGCTACCCCGATGCGAGTGAGTACCACACGCGGTCCGAGGGACCTACGCGACTACGGTAGTCCAGATTAGGCTCGCATAATGATACTACGGGCGATCGTCTGCTTCGATCATTAGCAGCCTAGAAAAGACCAGTTATGTTACATCTACTTTGTTCTTGTTTATGCTGTGGCACTATGTGCAATTAAATTGGGTTGTTTCGTACATATTTGTGAAATGGTTTTAAAATGTTATGATTTCATTTCAGTACTTTACAGTTTCACATACTTGGTACCTATCAGATCGACCTCCCGAAGTGCGTCACGCCGCAGTAGGTACTCACGTTGTTGATCCCCGCTCCTAGGATCACCGTTTACGCATGGAAAGCCCCGTTTCTCCGGAGGCTTATCTTTTGGGTATGATCTCCCTGTCATTGTAGCTTTATGTACATTCAGGGTATGGCGGGGCCCTGTCCCGCCATAGTTGTTTACTTCTTAGAGGCCTGTAGTCCTGTTGTAAATTTTGGGATGTAACTGTCAGACTTGATATATATATATACATGCCGAAAGGCAACTTTTTCTTGGATAGACTGTCTCTTATTTTACTCTTCATCTCATGTCTTTGTTTTTATATTCCGCTGGTTACTCTGATGTATATCTACTTGGGTGCCCGGGTAAGGCACCAGTCACGGGCCCGGGATCGGGTCGTGACAGCATGGACCACTGGTTGAATAAGGAACTCATCTCGTCAATTCTCTGCCTCATTTCTTGTTGTCCTTGTATCACCGTGTCAAAATTTTGCATCATCCTTCTTTGGTTCTGGAGCAACTGCTCCATCATAGGCACTAAAGGTTCTGATTATGTGGGTGGCTGATGGCTGTTTCCTGCCTCATAGTGAGCCTCTGCTTCAGGCTCATCTTCATCCATTGCAGCCTCTGCTGCTGCTGCTGGTGGTGCTGGTGGTCTTCTTCTTGCTGATGATGGAGGGATTGGGTCTGGGAAGGAGTGCACTATCCCGTATGACACAGGAAGTTGGTTTTTCTCATAAGTATCATTAGGTAGGGTTGGGACCCCATTTATGGCGCATAAATTTGTAATAAGTGAGTCATGTCCCAACCCACCTGTTGTTACCAACCTGCTGGTCTCTTCAATACTTTGCACTATCTCCTTTCCCACATCAATCGTCTTCCCCGACATAATTCCATATATCAATTTGATCCTAT
Source organism: Przewalskia tangutica (assembly GCA_029844215.1). NCBI lineage: Eukaryota > Viridiplantae > Streptophyta > Magnoliopsida > Solanales > Solanaceae > Przewalskia > Przewalskia tangutica. The sequence continues at coordinate 47,494,670 of CM056724.1, read as the reverse complement.
CTTCTGGCACTCTGGTGAAGTGTTGATGGAATCGACGGCATCGATTTAAATACACCCAACCTCGTCGCATTGTTGAACCGACACCGCCATCCTCTTGACCCATTCTCGGCAAATTCATACGCAGCCCTGTAGTAGCATCGTGTCTGCGACGGTATTCCAGTCGATGTTGTTGGTGCTTCTAGACCATGTTCTGAAGTAGCTTCGGTCATCACCCCTTTCTTCAACATCTGTTGTTTTCAGTAACACATTTACCGCTTCTGCTGTCACAGGCACATGTCTTCCCCTCACAAAGCATTCATTGTCCACCTTCTCCGGAAAGTTAGCATAAAATTCACGCACCATCACTCTGTTCATTGGTGCTATCCTTTCCGGGTTTACAAATCTTTTCCACCCCATCATCTCAATCATCGCCCGAATGGGCTCATAGACATCCCTCTCCTCAAGAGAATCCCTTTGATAATCCATTCCTCTTTCAGGGATTAAGGGCCTTGTACTAAGTTTTTGGTATCTATCTTGAGCTCTTCGGCTGACAAACCTAGTATCATCATATTGAGGGGCTGAGGTGGATATGGAGGCTCTTTTCTTTCTGGAAGACATGTTTAGATAACTTTTTGCAGCGTTCCCTTTCTATCAACATTGTTCACCAACACTATCACTCACCAATCAACAGCTACAACATCTATCACCCCCAAGCTTCACTTAAGAAGCTTCTACACAACACCCACACTCACCTCGTATACTTCTTCCTCGAAATTTCACAACCAATTTCAACACCCCAACAATTTCACAGATACAACACTCCTCCAATCTACTACCTCCTCTGACTACAGTAAAGCTTTCAAGAAAAGATAAAGATTACTTTTTAACGATGTTCTTCAAGGTTTTTCTTGCTTCTAATGGTGATTTGAGGTAATGGGATGAGGTTTGTTGGTTAAGATGGTTAAGGGTTTAGGGAATTTAAGAACTTTGGTTGTGTTTGGGTTTGGTTTAGGGAAGATTTTTTTAGGTAAAGTGTGGATTTTCGTGGGTTTTGTGGAGAAGAAGGTTTAGGTTTTGATTTGGAATTGGGGAAAATCGGATTTGGGGCGTCTTTTAATTTCTGGATTTCCGCCATGGCCAGAATCGAATCAGCCATGGCGCCAATTTATGCGCTTAATTTGAACTTTCACACTACGCTAGACTTCACATTTTTTCGATTTTTAGCCATGGCGCTTTATTTCTGCGCTTTCGCTTTTTCAGCCATGGCCACCCGCTTTTTCTGGAAATCCTGGCTATTCTTCGATTTCGCCCTCCAAATTTGTTGACCCCTGTACCTGTCATCACAACACATAAACAAGAACCCAAGACCGTGAGACTGTTCAAGACAAAATAAAATAAACTAAAGACAGAAATTAAAATAACATAATTAAAAACATTAGGTTGCCTCCCAACAAGCGTTGTCTTTAACGTCTTTTAGCCGGACGCAGTTAACCTTTATGAGTGCCCATTGGATCCTTCTGCGAACTGCTTGCAATCCGTAGAGTTATTGTTGTAGGTCTCACTTTCCCTACAACCATCTGTTCAAACAAGGGCCTCAAACATAAAATTATCCCCCAAGTACACAAGACAAACTTTTCTTTTAAGCTCTCTATAATGTAGGGATCAGTGAAATTCCCTACATCTCTCGACTCTATGGGGTGCCCTTGATGGTATGGACTTCCTATTTGGGGATCAACAGTGATAGCTTGTGGTGTTTCTTCTGTAACAGGTGCAGGAAGAAGAATTTCCACAGAATCCAAAAAGGTGAATAATTGGATCTCAGCGATCTTTTCCTTCTCTACACCAACTATCTCGCCAGAGTCCTCAATAGCTGGATGTGGTTCAGGCTCCTCAATTTTCTTGCCACCTCCCATAATGATGTCGCTAGGCAGATTTACTTGAGGTGTATTGCTCATCTCATCTATCAGTTGCCTTATGTGGGTCTCCAAATTTTTTAGGGACTCCCTTGTCTCAGCCATAAACTGAGTATGGCACTTGGTGAGCATAAGTATGCTTGCCCGCAACTCATTTCGATCTTCCTCTGAAACTTGTGGGTTAAGCTGCTGTTGATGACTCCACTGTCTCTGATAGTAGTAGTCCATGTGTCCTGATTTTTTTTTTTTAACGTGCAAAATAAGAAAAACAACAGAAGGTGATAAAAAAATGCTCGCAGAACAAGTTAGAACTTGTTCTTGGAGCAACCAAATTAGACATAAGAATAGATAAATCGATATGGAACTATGCCAATCCCCGGCAACGGCGCCAAAAACTTGATGCGCGATTTATGCACACACTTTAACGCAAGTGCACGTTGTCGAGTCAAGTAATATAGTCTTTGAAGACCGAGTTATCGTTCTCAGGGATTAGTGCTCAATTACCAACTTCTATTCTTTGTTATCTATTTGGTGACCGAATATTGATTTGTTGTTTATAACTAATAATTATAAAACTAATTAACTATGTTGTTTACTTCAGTAATGAGGGAAATAGGGCTTCCAAATCTCCTCAACTATCCGCTTATATTAATTATTAATGCAATTAATTATGGTTCTTCTTCTATTGGAGATAGCAGGTTTACTAATCCGTTTTATACTCCCATTAAGGCTATATAAACACTCAACCCCAGTACAGCTCCTTTCTACCTTTCGGTGATAAGGATGACTCTAGAGGAGGATTAAGAACAAAAACTCTTATTAATGCTACACAAGTAATTGAGGTATTTTCATCCCCAATTCGACCTATGTCTACCCAACTACAGCATAGTCACAACCTCCCCTTTCGGATTTCGGTTAGAAATCATATAAATAATGATAATTAATGATCAAGTAATTACCAAGCAATCAAATCATCTATTGGATAAATCTCAACAATAAGAAGAACAACCATAAACATGCATTAATTCATAAAATAAGGTTCAAGTGAATTGACATGAAAAACCCTATATTAGAATTAGTTCCTAGCCATAGACATGACAAGAACTAATTCAATATCCAACATAAAACTGAAAATAAAGTAAAAGAAAGAAAAGAAATTACTAAAGAATGGTCTCCAATCTTGAACTCCAAGATGTGTTGTGTTATTGGCAAGAAGGGAACCCTTAAAAACTGCCTAGGGTTCTCTTTTTATAGCCTCCAAACCGACATTAAGGTTTTCCTTCAGGCCTGGCCCATAATTCGTTCAAAACCCTGACTTTTCCCGCGTCGGCGCCGCGGCCCTGCAACTGGCGCCGGAAGTTCTGCAACTCTCTGATGGTTAGGCCACGCGGCGCTGCAACTCTGCTGTCTAGAGGCGCCGCGGCGCTGGAACTTCTGCAAGCTTCTGAATATTGGGCGTCGGGGCGCCTGGCCCTGCTGGCTGGAGGCGTCGCGGCGCTGGCCCGTGTCCGTGCCTGGTTCGCCACTTTCTCGCATTTCGAGCTCTGGAACCTCCATTTTTGCCCTTTTTTCGCTCCTTTTCCGCCAAGGAGCCATTTTAACCAATTTGACTCAAAAGAAAGAAAATCTATCCTAAGATGACACGTATTTGTACAAAAAGGGACAAAAGACTCACTAAAAACGACTCAAAAAGTGTATATAAAATACACCGATCATACACCAAAAACTTATATGCGACACTATTACTGGCAGGGTCAATATATATGCAATCCACCATTTTTTGTCCAAGTTTAGTTCTCTTTTGTAAGGGAACTTTTTCCTTTGAGGAATCTTGTTCAATATCTTATTTGCAGTAATTAACTCCTCACCCCATAGACTAAGGGGTGCCCCCGAACTAATCAACATTGAATTTATTATGTTCTTCAATATTCTATTCTTACGTTCGGCAACTCCATTTTGATTTGGAGTATATGGCGCAGTGGTTTGATGAACTATACTATGAGTAGAACAGAATTCTTTGAACTCATTCGATTGATATTCACCACCTCTGTCTGACCTTAGAATTTTTATTCTTTTGTCAAGTTGGTTTTTCACTTCTGCTTTGTATATTTAAACATGTTCAAAGCCTCATCTTTGGTATGTATTAAGTATACATAACAAAATTTACTGAAATCATATATGAATGATATATAATAATTCTTTTCTCCACGAGATGGGGTTTCATGGTAATCACACAAATCAATATGAATTAAACCAAGCACTTCATTTGATTTCACAACATATTATGACTTGCATATTTTGATTCTATGCAAACTCCACACTTACTCATTTTGTTCATTGAGCATTTTGGCAACATGTCTAACTTTACCATTCTTTGTAAAGAGCGATAATTAACATGGCCTAATCTTGAATGCCATAAAGCAGGGGAATCAACCATATACATAGAAGCAGTGCTAGTGCCAGCATTTTCATTAATAATGACAATTGTCTGAGTAGGTACAATAGATAGTTTGAAGAGTCTCTCACTGAGGTAACCCTTCCCTACATACACCCCACCCTTGGTGAGTACAAATTTGTCAGATTCAAATACAATTTTGAATCCCTTGTTACTAAGAACAGGCCCGGAAATTAAGTTCTAACAAATTTTGGGCACGTTCAACACATTAGTGAGCACAAGATCATTTCCGGAAGTGAGTTTCAAAGTCACTTTCCCTTTTTCTTCCACCTTCACAGAAGCAGCATTTCTACGAACAATGGTTCTCCATCCTTGATGGCCTGGTAGGATGAAAACGTGTCTTTTTCAGAACATATGTGCATTGTAGCACCTGTATCCATCCACCAATTGGTTGAATTTGTAACCAGATTTGCTTGAGCAGCCACAACCCCAATGAAGTGGTTTTTGGTTTCAGTCCGGTTGGATTGGTTGACATTACTCGAACCTCCAACACCACCAGACAATATTTTGCCCTGTGCCCAGGTTTGCCACATACCCAACAGAGTCCTGGTTGTGGTTTCTTGAATGCATTGGTCCTTTGTGGGGCGAGTGCATTCCTTACGGTTGCAAAAGATGGCTTGACACCAACAAATTTGCCCTTGTCTTTCTGAAACTTGGCTTTAGAAGCATTGCCTTCAACCATGTTGGCTTTAGGCTCCAATGAAACAATATATGCCTTTTCATTCTTCTGGTTATCCTCTTCAACTCGAATTTTAAGAACCAATTGCTCAAAATTCAATTCATCGGTTAGATGTTTAAGATAAACTTTAAAATCCTTCCATGAAGGAGGTAATTTCTCAATAATAGCATCAACCAGGAAATTTGGGTTAAGGTTCATACCTTCAACCTCTAACTCATGAACAATGACTTGGAGTTCCTCTACTTTCTTGACAACAGGATTGGCATCGCTCATCTTAAAGTTCAGAAACTTGCCGATGACGAACTTCTTGGACCAAGCAACCTCAGTTTTGTACTTGTTCTCCAATGACTGTCACAACTCCCGTGTTGTTTTGAACGTGGAGTAGATGTCGTAGAGAGAATCATCCAAGGCATTGAGAATATAGTTTCTACAAAGAAATTCCTGACTTTCCCAAGTTTGAATGTCTTTCAGTCTTTCATCCTTCTCCGCATAGGTCGGAGCATTCTCTCCTTCTCCTTCTGGCAATGTCATAGGAGCCTCAGCAGTCAACATGTTTGCCACGTGAATAGTTGTCAAGTAGAACAACATCTTCTGTTGTCAGCGTTTGAAATCAGAGCCCTTGAATTTCTCAGGCTTCTCAACATGGTTTTCACCATTGACGATCCAGATTTATCCATCTTTACAAATCAGGAAATTGAATTCTCTAAAAAAAATGCAAACTCAGCAAATCAGGAAAAAAAAGATTTTTTCTGAGAATTTTTGGCACAATAATATAATAATAATTCAATATAACTTGAAATCAACAACAATGAATTCAGCAATCGAAAACACATACTAACTTGATGTCGATAGAGGCCTGCAATGCAGTGTTCTAAGACAAAAATTCGCCTCCACTTGTGTTATAGTTTTACGAACGTCTGTCTAGAAGATACAAATATCTAAGTGAGAGTTCTAGCACAAGAACTTCACCTCTGGCGAATTTACTATGTGTTCTTCAAAAATTTTGTTGTCAAGGGGAAGAATAAGAAGCAAGTAATAATCTTAAATGATTTTTGATTTTAAATCATAAGATTAGTGTTTTTTTGAATTCTCTATATGCTTCAACCAAGTGATCATCACCTTTATAAGGAAGAATTTTCGACCATTGCAACCCTTCACACCAAAGGTTGTGACTATAACGAAGAGACACAATTTTTGGACTGTTTCCAGAAATTACCGTTGCACAAGCGCCGCGACTCTTACCCTTGGCACCGTTGCTCTTGCCCCAAGGTGTCGCGGCCCTAATTCAATTTCGGAATTCCAGTAGCTCACTGCCAATCAGGCGCCGCGGCTCAGCTTCCCAGCGTCGCGGCCCTTACGACAGGATTTTCCGGGAATTTTTCCTCGGCTTACTGGACGTGAGGCGCCACGGACCTAGTCCCAGGCGCCGCGGCGCTTTGGCAAAATTTCCGAGGCCTTATTTTGATCACTTATTTCTTCTTATCCCATACAAGTTCCAACAGCTATAACCCTTTTATACAGGGTTCTCCAACCATATCTAACGTAAACAACCAACATTCAGAACATGTAAGCGGAAACTACCTAGCTTCCAAGTAAATAGATGTTGCTATGATTTTTATTGGATAACAGTTTTCTAGTGGAAATATCCTTTTCATTATAACTACATTACTCTCTCACAAAAAAAAAACCTCCTTTGTAGAGCTTCGATTACCATTGGATTTGTTACAGTTGAGTTTGTTTATATTTGTGTTTTCCATGATGCTGTTTAGTTCAGATGACTCTTTCAAGATATTATTTCCAGATATAATGTAGTTGGCAACCCAATGTCTTAATGAGATGCTACGAAATAGAATCTCTATCGGGATAGCGGTTAAGATTTTATTTTTTTCGGGTGAAAGATTCTAAAAGCTTATTTCATAACAATTGAGGATGTTTAAAGCTAGAAGCACGAACTACATCGTTCTAGTTTGTGTTTTGATAAGCCATGAGACCAATTTGTCAACTGTTTCTCTTTATTGTCACAGAACCCTCACAATAGGTCAAATGCAAGGGAAGATCCAAATGGTGGTCGTCAGACACACAGGCCATGCTATACAGGTCCATTTGTTTTTCTTAAGATGCCAATTTGGTTTTAATTTGGAATTGCACTTCTGAATATTTGCTTCCTTTGAACACTGCAGGAAGATGTGCCTGATGAATTTGTCACTTTGATCCTCAATTTCATTTCCCATAATCGAATAGGACCACATGGAATTGAGGTTAGTTTGTTGAACTTGTTCTCGAACTACTTTGAAGTATCTAACATGATATTTTAAAATCCTTTTTCCTTATTTAATCTTTTTTGGATATGGTAGACTCCAGACCCACCCAATGTACCACTCAAAACCCCTACTTTATAGTTAGGTAGAGGGTCCTTATCACTAGGCTATCCCTGGTCGAAATCCAAACCCTTGTATTCTTCGATATCTTGGTTTCATTTTGGAATAAAACATATTTTTGCAATGTTACAACTTCCATGAAAATGCATTTTGATGGTGACTTTGTTTGCAGATACCTGCACTTCGTCGATCCCCTCAGTCAAAACCTTGAATACTGGACTGATGCAAAATAAGAATTTAATAGTTTGGATCTGTAACTTCTAGTGTCTTGAATCAGAGCATGTAGATTGGGTTTGGAGATGTTTTCATGGAGATTGTACATAGAGGTGTCAGCTGTAATAAATGTTCTATTTGGCAAACAAGACAACTTAGAATAGTTTAAGCTTTTGTTCTTATCAATGCAAGGATTGAAAATGCATGCTCTTCCATGATTCAAGAACATTATGGCACTAGAAATGATTTTCACTGGCTGTCTATAAAATAATAACCATACCCTCTTGCTGATTCATGATCATTTACATAGAGAAAAGAGGTTGCTTCCACATCGAGTCGAATAATAACGTGTGACATGCATTAGTACGACAATACAATTTAGCTAAATTTAGCCCCATTCATCTTGTAACAAATTGTCACTCCGTTTAACCAAAAAGCTTTTGGCAGATCCATGATTTACAAAATTTGACACTTTGACTCAGCATGCGTCCAATACCAATAATCAATGTCTAAAACACGTTGTTAGATCTCTCCTTTTAAAAGCTATACACGCAACCATGATGCGTGCTTTGACACTGATCTTCCTTTTTATCACTTCTTACACGACAAGGCTTGCTAAAGTGGTCAAGTGGAGTGCATTAACAATTCCGCCCCGATCCCGCCCCGACTGTCCCGGACCGGCCCACTAACCACCCTTTAAGAGCAAAACATACTTATATTTATCAAAGAAATCGAGCAACCTAGTTTTCAGTTAAGAGCAAAAATATGGTGTTACTCACTTCAAAATTATGAAATCCAATTAGCATATAGACAGAAAAGGCAACAATTTCTAGCCAGTCATTTTTCACAAATTAAATGAGTCACAATTGAGCAAAATAATCACCACATGATGTTGAGCATCTAACTAATAAAGTTGTGAATCACAATAAAATGATTGTTGACCATCTAACCAGTCAATAATCAGAAATCCAATAAAACATTACATAGAGACTACATGCTAAACAATATGAACTTATTCTATCTGTTTCTTTTTGGACAAGCAAAATCTTAATATACTTTGACAGAGCGATCACTAATTTAGGTGGGGCAAAAACATTTGTGTAATATGATATTAATCTTCCTTGAGGAGTCTTTTTAATTAATATCAATATATATAATGTATAATATACATTTCTAATAAAATAGGAATCCTAGTTTACCATAATTATATATCACTAAATATTTACATAATATATGAGATATATTCTAATTATGGTAGGATGTCTAATTATACACGTTTACACACCCCCTTAGTCGAGGCGGGAGGAGGTCGGACGCTGAGACTGGATCTGAAGTCAAGAAATAACTGTCTGAGAAGTCCTTTGGTAAATATATATGCGTACTGATATGATGAGGGCACATATAATACTCTGACATGTCCTAGCGCAACTTTCTCACGGACGAAATGTATGTCTATCTCAATGTGTTTGGTTCGCTGATGTTGAAGCGGGTTGTGAGAAAGATAAATCGCATATATGTTATCACAGTACACAATAGATGCCTGACGCAAAGGACAATGGAGCTCTAACAGTAAATTTCTGAGCAAACAAATCTCAGCTACCACATTTGCAACTCCTCTGTACTCGGACTCGGTACTAGAACGGGATAGGGTAGCATGTCTCTTGGCAGACCATTGAGATCAGATTATCCCCTAAAAAAACACAATAGCTGGAGGTGGAGCGTCGTGTGTCCGGAAACCCTGTCCAATCTGCATCTGTATAAGAGAGCAACATGTTTGGTGCAGAGGGGTATAGGTGCAAACCATAATCAAGTGTGCTCTTAATGTATCGGATGATACGCTTAAGAGCAATGAAATAAGACTCCCTGAGGAATGTATAAAGAGGCATACCTGCTGAACAGCATAAGCAATATCTGGCCTGGTAAATGTGAGATACTGAAGTGTACCTGCAAGGCTCCTATAAAGAGTAGGATCGGAGACAGAAGCATCATCCATAGCACTAAGCTTGGATTTTGAATCAACCGGAGTGGGTATGATTTTGCAATTCGCCATCTTAGACATGTACACAATCTCCTCGGCATACTTACGCTGACACAAGAATATGTGATTGGCAGACCTGGTCACTGATATCCCCAAGAAGTAACTCAACTTGCACAAATCAGTCATTGCAAATTCGGTCTTAAGTAAAGCAATAATCTCATTTTTCAACTCATCAGATGAGGCAGTAAGGACAATATCATCCACATATAGTAGTAAGTAAGCAATGATACTACCTCGATGAAAAATGAAAAATGAAAAGTGAATTATCACTCATGCTGCATACAAATCTAATATGCAAAATATAACTGGCAAAGCGATCATACCACGCACGGGGGGCCTGTTTCAGGTCATATAGTGACTTACGGAGATGACACACATAGTGAGGGACTGCTGAATGGGTGAACCCAGGCGGCTGATGCATGTAGACTGTCTCTTTCAGGTCCTCATGTAAAAATGCATTTTTCACATCAAGTTGATGTATCGGCCAGTGTTTGCCCATGGCTATGCTCAAAACGGTGCGAATGGTAGCCGGTTTGACAACCGGGCTGAATGTCTCACCACAATCAATGCCCTTCTGCTATTTGTGTCATTAGCCACAAGTCGAGCCTTATACCTCTCTAGATCTCCACTGTCTCTGAATTTGTGACGAAATAGCCACATACAATGGATCGCATTCACCCCCTGCGGTCTAGGTACTAGATCCCACATGTGCTGCTTAGTTAAAGCATTGAATTTCTCAGACATAGTTGTATTCCAATTAGGGTCTTGTTTGTCCAATTTGGGGTTCTTGGGAATTGGAGAGATAGTTTGTGCAGACAAGTTAAATTGGATTTTGGGTTTGAAAATCCCGTGTTTAGCACGAGTTTCCATTTGGTGAGTGGGGACAGTGGGTGGCTGCGCCAGCTGAGTGGCGGGATCTGAGACAGATGGTATGGTCGGATATGGGAAGGGTGGTGGTAGTTCCATCGAAGGCGTTACGGCGCCGTGATCAAGGGCCGCGGCGCCTGAGGTCCAGTGGCTACTGGAGTTTCCTCGAAAGGTCGCGGCTCTGACGACGATGGGCAATCACTGTGGTTACTGGAAGGTAGGCGCCGTTGCGCCTCCCCGATGAGCCGCTTCGCTGACGACGTTGATGACGAAACAGTGGACACGGGTTGCAGAGGGGATGTTTCAGTGATGCTAGGGTTGAGTTGACTGAGAATGATGGGAGAGATGGCAGACTCGTCAACAAAGGAGTAATTCGGTTTTCGAAATTTCTCAGGATTTGAAAACGAAAATATGGTCTCGTCGAACGTGACATGACGGAAAATGTGGATCTAACGAGTGGACAGGTCATAGCACAAATAGTCTCTATGGTTCGGTAGAAAGCCTACGAAGACACATGGCATAGTCTGGGGTGCTAGTTTGTGAGGGGCGGTGGAGGCAAGGTTGGGATAACAGAGGCAACCAAAAATTCGTAGATGGTCATATGAAGGAATTCTACGGTAGAGAATTTCGGTAGGGGTCATATTGTGAAGGGTACTTATCGGGAGAATATTTAGAATGTATTCTGATATTTTTGCGGCATATATCCAGAATGACGAAGGCAGAGATGCATGAATCAATAGATTACAAATAATATTGTTAATGATGCGAATGATTCTTTCAGCTTTACCGTTTTGTGGGGAGGTGTAAGGACATGAGAATCGAAAGATCATACCATTATTTGTACAAAAATGGTGAAAGGTGGAGATATTGAATTCACGCCCATTATCGAACTGAAAATATTTTATATGTCACGACCCAAACCGGAGGGTAGAGACGAGTACCTGGATCCCACCCGCCGGGTACGGCTAATCAACGCAATCAACACCTAACCATAAATAAACACGGACTAAGCCTTTAAGGTTATAAAAGCTTTTAACCAGAAAATTGACTTAAACATATATACATACCCATATCAAGGCCGATGAGGCCATACAAAACTACTATACACAGGACACATGTCTACAAGCCTCTAAAGAGTGTACAACATCAACATGTCGGGACAAGGCCCCGCCATATCCATATAGACACACAAAAATATAACATACCAAGGTTACACTGACACTCCGGGAAGAGAGGAGTGCTTCCAAAAGTCCGCGGAAATCTGCAACCTATTCACGTGGACCCTCTTCTACCTGTGTGAACCTGCGGGCATGAAACGCAATGGCCCTCAAAGAAAAGGAACGTCAAGACGATCGATGTCTCGAGCATGTCAGGCATAAGAAATAACATAGTCAAGATATATCATAATCTGAAACAGAAACACTGACCAATAGTACATACCTCTGAGGGCCCTAGTACATATGTCTAAATGTTGTGCAATACCAATGCAGTATAATGATGGCCACACATGCGTCTCTCTTTTCATAACAGCCTCTGTGGGCATAATATACATAAATGTCATGCATGATGCACATGCGGTATACTACGGCCATACAGACATCTTACCTATAACCTCCTCTGTGAGCATTTGGTTATATTGGTCACACATGCAATTCATATCATATCGTCTTGGCCACACAGGCATCCATTTAGGCTATACATGAACGATATGTGACCTCTTAGGGCTCTTTTGTGATAGTAAGTACCACCTGGTGTGCGTATATAACGCATTTCCCTTTTTTTCATATCCCTTACATATATATATAATATACAGTAGTGTGCATAGAACAAGTGGTTCAGGGTAACATATGAATACAATGCAAATGAAATGCATGAATGGTAATACCATGTTCCAGTTTCAACGGGTGACATATTACCTTTGACGACACTGTGAATCTCATTATCATTTTTTCCATATGCCTCTTTTAAGGACTTAGAAACAATTTAGACATGCTTTCACCATAGAAATCAATAACATGATTATTCTTAACTTCTAGGAGTAGAATAAATTATGGAGTAATACTACAGTTATATTTCATACGTATAACATGCCAAAAGAAAGAATTAATTTTCCTTCACATACCTTCGCTTACGTTTGAGGTTTCAATTCTAGAAAAAAAAATGGATATTTGCTGAAAAGTAAGACATAGCAGTAGCAACAACCAGAGGCGGACGCACTTGCACCAAACTGGGTGCAAGTGATGCCACTTTCAATTTATTTTATCACCTTGTAAAACGACGTCGTTTTACAAGGTGACCCACCTATCATTTTCAACGTGACCCACCTATCATTTTCATAACGTACGTGACCCACCTTCAACACTAAAATATTTTCCAAAATAATATTATATTATTTATTATCACATCGATATTTTTATCCTTATAATTTATAGTTTTAATAAATCATTTTTTATATATACCACATCCCATTAATAAAACACTTAAAACTAGAACCCAATCCATTTACCTTAAAATATGTGGCCCAAACACCACACCCACAACCCAATACCCCAAAATACCCGTCCAACCCAATATTTCCCAACCCATTCCCTTTGTTATTTCCCTAAAGAACAAAAGATCATCTCGTCCAAAAGAAAACGCATCCCATTCCTTCCTCAACCTAAATCCCATTCCAAGAAAACAAAAAACAAAATCGCCTAAAATCAGAGGCGAAACCGCCACGGCTCTACCGTCCCCTTTACTCTTCCATTTGTGGAAAAACAACAAACTTCTTTCTCTCCATACACAGAAATTGTATGTCCATTTCCGCGCTGGAGTCTGGAAAGCAGGAGAGAGGCTTCCGTTTTTGTCTTCAAATCTTCAATCAATCTTCACAATTACAAATCAGAAAAGGAGTAAAGGAAAAAACACTTTGTGTTATTTTCACAATTCACTTTATCAAAATCAAGGTTTGTCTGATTGTCACTATTTCTAATATATTTAATATTTAATTTTTGTTTAACTTTTATTTTAATGATATTCATAAAATATTGTTGGTTTGAAATTTTGAATCATTGAATTTGAATATTCATATGTTTGATGTCTAAAATTTGGGCTTTTTTATTTGGTTGGTTGAAAACTTGGAATTAGGGCTTGATGTTATATTCAAAATTATGGCTTTTTTTATTTGCATATTTATTTGGGTGCAAATTGTGAATTTGTTATTTCTGCTATTGTTACATGTTACATGTTTAGTTGTTTAAATTGTAATCTTTAAATTGTGAATTTTGATTTTTGTCTCTTCAACAGGGTTAGAGGGTTTTTGACTATTAAGGGAATATGGAGAGAATTGTTAAACAAAAATTGACAGAAATTGAAATTGGTGGTTCTAGTGGTGCATCTCCTAGTACTCAACCGTCTGTTCTCATAACTTCAACTAGGAAAGATTTTATTGATTTAAATAGTCTTCCTTCATATCCTGCAGAAAGGAAAAAGATATATGAATTTCACTCAAACCAGGTTGATGAAATTAGAAGAACTTATCTATTAAAGGGGCCTTGTCGACCCCGTGGCCATGATTTCCCTAAGAAAATTATGGGAAATAAAATGCGTCGTTTTAATCCTGATTGGTTTGATCAGTATACTAATTGGTTAGAGTATAGCATGAAAGAAGATGAAGCATATTGCTTGTGTTGTTATTTGTTTAGAGACAAAATCAACAATCAAGGTGGTGGGGCATTTATAACTGAAGGTTTTTCTACTTGGAATAAAAAATTAGGTTGGATTCCTATGTTGGTGCAGTTAATAGTGCTCATTATGTGTGTTTAAAGAAGTGTGATGATCTAATGAGACAAAGTCAATCTATTGCAGTTGCTCTTCATAGACAATCAGACATTGTGAGAAATGAATATCGAATTCGATTAGGTGCTTCAATTGATTCTTGTCGATTTTTATTGAACCAAGGGTTGGCTTTTCGTGGTCATGATGAGACTGAAGATTCTTCATATAGAGGGAATTTTCTTGAAATGATTAAGTTTTGTGATGATCAAAATGATTCTGTTCGTAAAATCATTATGGAAATGCTCACAAAAATTGTCAAATGATTTATCTGCACATTCAAAAGGACATTGTTCATTGTTTTGCACAAGAGATAGTACGAAAAATAATTGAAGAGATCAAAGATGATTTTTTTGCATTAATGGTGGATGAGTTTAGTGATGTATCTGACAAAGAACAAATGACTGTGGTTTTGCGATTTGTTAACTCTTGTGGGAATGTTCAAGAGAGGTTTATTTATGTTGTGCATGTGATAGAGACTTCTGCTTTGTCTTTGAAATCTGCTATTGATAATGTGTTTGCTAATATTAGTTTGAATTTGATGAAAATTTGGGGTCAAGGTTATGATGGTGCAAGTAATATGAATGGTGAATTCAGAGGGTTGAAGACTTTGATTATGAATGAAAATCGGTCTGCATATTATGTTCATTGTTTTGCTCATCAACTTCAATCAGCTCTTGTTGTTGTGGCTAGAAAAAATGTTGATATTGCAGACTTTTTTAACATGATTTTCACTTTATTAAATGTTGTTGGAGCATCTTGTAAGCGTAAAGACAATATTTGACAAAAACAATCATAAAAAGTGGCGGAAGAAATCGAGAGTGGTTTGCTTGAGACAGAGAAGGGATTAAATCAAGAATTAAGTCTTAAGAGGATTGTGGATACACGTTGGGGGTGTTATACCCCGTATGTCCAGAGTATGTACGTGAGGGCGTACGTACAAAAGTTTAAGCCTTAAAGAAGACTAAGGGACGAAATTTTGTGCACAACTAGCAAAAAGAATCGTTTTCCGACGAAACGTTTTCCAGAACTTGCGAAGGGAAAATTCCGGCTATGTCTTTCATTATTTTTGCGGATTTTTCCGAGAGACGAAATATGTTGGACCAACGAGAGGGTGACACTTGTCACCCTCAAGTGGACGGCCAAGTGGGAATTACTTGCACGTTTTTTTGTGCTTTTTTTTTGTCAAAGAGTTGGTAGGATATTTTGTGTAGTTGATGAGCAAGTGGGACCCACAAACACATGTCCAAATCTTGACCCTCCACTTGCCCACCACTTGTCTTGATCTTGGCCATTGGTTGGCCTATAAATACCCCTCCAATGCAAGACTAAATCTTCATCCACAAATCATTTTCCAAGTCTAAAAACTCTCTCCCCCTTAAGTGTAGAATTCGTCCAAGGCTCCCCCTCCCCCGTGGAGAGGCCTTGGCGAAACATCTCCCCTTGGTAGAAAAGTATTCTCCAAGTATTGTTACTATTCCAAAATACCTTGGACCAAATAACTTGTAGTATTACAAGGTTAAACCTATACAAAAAGCCCAGAAATACTATTATACTTCCTTTTAGTCAAAAAACGAAACCCTAAGGAAAATCTTCATAGTCGGTTGAAGTATTAAGAAGAAGTTGCGTAGAACTTCTAAGGGTTGTTTGGAGCGGGTTGGAGCGCCCAGAGTAGGAGCTAAACGTTGCTCAGGATCGACATTTGAACTTGGATAATTTTGGGCTTATCGAGGTAAATACTCTTGTCCTTCTATTTGTAATTGGAAATTACATACTGTAGTTGTATAGAAGTGAGTATAAGATTTATAGAAGGATGGTATTTAAGAAGAGAATTGAATTGAAATCACATCAGAAGAATATTAAAGAAAGTGACTTACATGAATTTGTATTCTGATGAGACTTGTGTAGTTTGGCGGGTAGGGAAGTGCTGCCCAATTTTCCGTAGAATAAAGGAATCTGTATCTGGAATTATTTTACAGAGTAGTCTAGACGTTGATAGACTTGTATGACCATTATAGGTTGAAGTACTGCGAGTAGCATATTCTACTCGAAGAAGTGAAAAAGGCTAGCAGGATTACAGTACTTTGGAGCTATTTGCTAATAGTCGATAATCGTCGCGAGGTATGTGATTCTTCCTATACTCTTGAGCATGATATTTTAAAAGGAATATATATAGTACGGTAGGCGTCGTGTGTTAACTGAGCGTAGTTTCTGGCAATGTCTTTTGACTTAAGCCTGAATAATAAGAATCTTGAAGTATTTCAAAAGATTTAAGAACCGTTTTTGAAAGAAGAGTAATACTTGGTTTTGAAAGCTTAAGTTATACTAGCTTTATGGGAAGTTAGGTATAACGACTTAAGAGAGATAAAAGGAACGGTTGACTTAATTGAATTGATTTAAAGTCTCATTAAAGTGTGAAACCTCGATCGTGAGTAATGAGTACTTGGTTTTAAAAGAATAATGTTTCTTGATTTGGAAATGAGAATAAGTTATTATATTAAAACCAGAGAAACCTCCATCTGCATAGAAGCTAAGATAAGACAAAATTGTATTACATTTCCTAGATCATGGCTGCTTTAATGAGGATCAGTATAAACAAGCATTAATTTTCTTAAAATTTCAAAGTAAGGAACTTGATCTCTAAAAGAAAAGAGACTTGAGGAATTGAAGAATTTTCTTAAAAAGAAAGACATTGTTTTGTCTTAAATTGGTTTAAAACATAAAGTGTTATAACAGCTTTATGGGAAGTTAGTTATAACGACTTTATGAAAACAAAAGAATGGTTTTATCATTGGTTTTTAAAGTGGTAACTTGACTTTAAAAAGGAGAAGTGTTTTCGTCTAAAAAGAAGGCATGGTATTGTCTTAATTTGGTTTAAAAAGGAAAGTATGGAAGTTGTTTTGGTTTACTTAAAAATGTTGGTCACTCTATTTTTATAATACGGGGATCGGGTGACCTTTGTAAAAGAAATGGATCTTTTAAAAAGAATTTAACGTACGTAGTACTTTGGGGTTAAAACCTGGACTTTGGCATAAAATGAAAGTACCTTGAGTTGTGTGTAACTTGCATGTGTTTTCGTGTGATAGCCTTGTCGTGCTAGTACTGTATTTCTATACCACCGCGTCTCTCAATCGAGGGTCGGTCATGTTATTCTTGATTGATGGACATACTGACACGATGGGTGGCCCATGGGTATGCTTCCACTAATCAATCCTTTTGGACATACTGACACGATGGGTGGCCCACGGGTATGTTTCCATTAGGAGTGTTATTTTGTTAATCGCTTTGGACATACTGACACGATGGGTGGCCCACGAGTATGCTTCAATTTTGATTGATGTCTTGTTTTTTCCTTTTGGACCTACTGACACGATGGGTGGCCCACGGGTATGGTTCCATTAGGATTGTTGTTCCATGGACTAGCTCTCCATGAGATTTACTGATTCGGCCTTGGTATCTGGTGGTTGGCTTTCGTACTTGCCCCGTCTCGTGGCTGATTCGGCCTTGGTATCTGGTAGTTAGCCTTCGCACTTGCCCCGTTCAGTTTAGTGGCGAAGTCTCGTGATACGGCCTTGGTATCTGGTAGTTAGCCCTCGTACTTGCCCCGGTCAGCTACGTGACACGGCTTTGGTATCTGGTAGTTGGCTTTCGTACTTGCCCCGTATCAGCTTCGTGGTTTGGATGTTGAGTGGCGAAGTCTCGTGATACGACCTTGGTATCTGGTAGTTAGCCCTCGTACTTGCCCCGGTCAGCTACGTGACACGGCTTTGGTATCTGGTAGTTGGCTTTCGTACTTGCCGTGTCGAACCGTGGTTTGGTTGTATAGTGTTGTTAGTACGGCCTTGGTGTTATTATATCATAGACTGCCGGCAGTGAGGAAGGTACTCCACGGGCATGATTGATGTTGTGGGCGTGAGACCCATAGTTATATTTGAGTGATGACTTTGAGGGCGTGAGTCCCTGACTTGACATGACTGCTTATTTACTGTGGACTGTAGTTTGGTTATCATACATGTCTCCTGCTTTATATAGACTACTATGATTTCATTTCTGATATTTTTGATTTCACATACTTGGTACTGTTATCGACCTCCTTGGCCATGCGTTCATCCGCGGTAGAGGTACACGATCGTTGATCCTCGCCATAGGATCACGATTCGCGTATTAGGAAGCTCCGTTTCTCGGAAGCTTATCTTTTGGTATAGTCCTGTCACCGTAGGTACTTGTACATTCGTGGTATGGCGAGCCTGTCCCGTCATGTTGTATAAAAACTCTTAGAGGTGCATGTAATCTTGTTGTGGCGGGGTTGTAAGGATTTAACTATTAAAACTTTGTATTTATATATATGCCGAAAGGCGACTTTCTCTCAGATAAAATGTACATCATTTTACATTTGTTTCATGTATTGTTTTTACGTTCACGATTACTCGATGTATGACTACTTGGGTGCGGGTAAGGCACGATCCACGAGCCGGGCAGTCGTGTGAGGGTCTCATTATAAATCATTATTGAACTTGGTTGCTTTGTTTTCTTCTATTTTTGAAGTTCTTGAAGTTGTTTCGTGTGATGCTACAGATTCATCGAAAAAAGCTCAAGCAGTTGATTTATTGAGATATTTGCAATCATTTGATTTTGTCTTTAATTTGCAATTGATGCTGATTGTACTTTCGTTCGCAAATGAGTTGTCATTAGCTTTGTAAAGGAAAGATACGAATATTTTGAATGTTATGACACTTGTTAAAGTAACTAGGCAGAAATTGCAAACGACAAGAAATGATTGATGGGAATCTCTCCTAGGTAAGATTACTGGTTTTTGCAATGAGAACAAGATTGATTGTGTGGATATGAATGTTGAATATGTTAATCGTCACCGTCTTCGGCGTAAGACAAACATTACTAACGATTTTCATTATCGTGTGGAATGTTTTAATGTCATTATGGATCATCAAATTTTAAAGAGTAATGATCGGTTCAATGAGGTCAATTCTGAGTTGCTTCTTTGTGTTGCTTGTTTGAATCCAAGTAATGATTTTGTTGATTTCAATATAGCAAAATTGGTAAGAATGAATCTGTCACGACCCGACCTCGGGCCCGCGACTGGTGTCTTACCCCGGACACCCTAGTGATAATACATCAGAGAAAATCAGCGGAAGTAAAAACTCATAGACATGAAACAATATGAAATAAGAAACAAGCTAACCAAAACGGTCACATTTCTGCATATTTATATATACCTGAACAGTTACATCCTTTACAAGCCCAACTCACAACAGTACTACAGGCCTCTAAGAGTTTTTAAAACAACTACGACGGGACAGGGCCCCGCCATACCCCTAAATGTACAAGAACCTACAATATCAGGGAATCATACCAAAAAATAAGCCTCCGGAGAAACGGAGCTTCCCAAAACGCAGAACCGTGATCCTATGAGCGAGGATCAACAACTGGTGTACATCTTCCTGCGGCATGAACGGCCGGAGGAGGTCGATCTAACAGTACAGTATGTGAAACTGAAAATACTGTAATGAAATTATAACAGTCTATATTAAACAGGAGACATGTATGATAACCAAACTACAATACACAATATATATATAAGCAGTCATGTCAAGTCAGGGACTCACGCCCTCAAAGTTATCACTCAAATATAACCATGGGTCTCACGCCCGCAATATCAATCATGCCCGTGGAATTCCTTCCTCACTGTCGGCAGTCTATGATATAATATAACACCAAAGTACATGAACACGAGTCCCTTTGTGCCATAAAAACAACCGTGCAACAATGCTATAAAGCGTATCAGAAAGGCGGCGGGCAAGTAAAGCCAATACGAGATCCACATCGTGTCACGTCGGCCGGGCAATCGTAAGCTAACCACCAGATCCACCCTGCATCACGAGACTTCGCCATAAAGCGGCCGGCAATGCAGCCAACCACGGATCCACTCTGCATCGCCGGCCGGCAAGGCAAATGCGGGGCTAGCTATCGATCCACCTGCATCACCAAACCTCATGAGAGCTAGTCCATGAAATAATACTATCAGCAGGGAAGCGAACCCTCTTCATGGCGCGATACAGTGGACCATCCATCGAGTCGGTATGCCCGTGGACTATCATAGTGGAAGCATACGGTGGGCGCCCGAGTCGGTATGTCCAAATGATCACAAATAACTTGATCGGCCCTCGTCGAGAGCAGCGGTAACATAAGGATACAACACTTGCACAACAAGGCTATCACAAGCAAACATAGGCAAGTTACTCACACTCAAGGTACTTTCATTTTATGTCAACAATTCGGGTTTTAACCCCAAAGTACTACGTATTTTAACTCCTTAAAAAGATCCATTTCTTTCACAAAAGTCACACGATACTAATACCCGTAGTATCAAAATAGAGTAACTATCATTTTAAGTAAACCAAAACAATGTCCATACCTTCCTTTTAAATAAATCAAGACAAAACCATGCCTTCCTTTAAAACCAACTCAAGACAATACCATGCCTTCCTTTTAAACAAAAACACTTCTCCTTTTTAAAGTCAAGTAACAATATACTTTTCAAAATAGTTTAAGCCTCATAACTTCTTAAAAATATCAAGTTACCGTTTTAAATCCAATGATAAAACCATTCTTTCATTTTCATAAAGTCGTTATAACTAACTTCTCATAAAGCTATTATAACACTTTACATTTTAAACCAACCAAGGACAACTACTCACATTTCCGAAATCAAGATAACTTTATTCTTTTAAAGACCAAGTACTCATTACTCACGAATGAGGTTTCACAACTTTTTAACCCAATTCAAGTCCTTAACATTTCATATCAAGTCACTTAACTTTAGAATCAAGTCAAGGACACAAAAAGGAAATCAAACTTCTTTAACACACGTGCGTCTACCGCACTATATATTTCACAAATAATCATGCTCAAGAGAATAGGAAGAATCACATACCTCTTCGGCTTAATCCACTAGCCAAGTCGAGTATGTCGCGCGTAGAATATCCACCTATAACAACCAAACACGTCTATCAACGTCTAGATCTCTTCGTAGAACATTTCTAAGTATAAGGTTCCTTATCCTACGGAAAATTGGGCAGCACTTCCCCTGTATCTACTTACCTCCACATTTTTCAAGGCCCGATATCAATAGCCAACATGTCATATTTAAGGCGCAATAATACAACAACTCAAAAGGGGATTACACGCCTGACTAGACGTGTAAAATTCTGCCCCACAATATACAATACAGTCCATTTCTTTTTAAATCTTTCTTCCCCATATCAAATACTCAATTATAAACTACTACAACATGTAATCTCCAATTACAATAGAAGGACAAAGATCATTACCTCGATAAGCCTAAAATTTTCCAATGATTAAAAGTCGATCCTTAGGAATCTTAGCTCCAATTCCTTACGTTTCAATCCGCTCCAAACAACCCTTAGAAGCTCCTAACCGACTCCTCTTCAAGATCCAACTCCAAAAAGTGAAGAACACTTAGGTTCCAAACATAGCAACTTTCGGCCAAGGCAAGGTTTTAGGGCTAGGGGTGTGAAATCTTGCCTAACTCTTGGTTCACAATCTTCCTAACACCTTAAGGAAGAACACTTAAAAGTTTAAAATTTTTTTGGACAACTTTTGGTCAAGGGGAGGGGCTATTGCCGAGAACACTATCAAAGGGGAGGGAGTATTTCAAGTCTTGGAAATTAATTCAAATGTGGATGAAGAAGTCTTGCAACAAGGGGTGTATTTATAGGGAAATCAATGGCTAGGATGCAAGCAAGTGTGTGGTCTAGATTGGGGACATGTGTGTGTGGGCCCCACAAACCACATGTCCAACAAAATCTTGAGACAAGTGGCTTGCCACTTGTCTCCCCATTTCGGCCAAGAGGCCACTTGTCCACACAAATCGACCACAAGCCACCTAAGGGGGTGACACGTGTCGCCCTCCAATTCGTCCAAAATATGTCATCTTCCGGAAACATTCATATTGGCCAAAATCTCGAAAACAATGTGGGCCCCACAAAACCGTAAATTTTTCCCCGTGGGCCCCACGTGACCAAATCCGGAAATAAAATTCCATAACTCTCTAATATTCCAAGAAGTCCAAATACCAAATCTGGGAATCCAATTCCCATTAATAAACCTTTTCCCTTCACAAAATCCGGAAGATTTTCCGTCGGAAAATCAAATCTTTCTTCCTTTCCAATCTTAATGTCGTATTCTCGTACGTACGTCCTCACATACATACCCTGGAACTACGGGGTGTAACAGAATCAGTTTTATCCGGATGACTTCTCTCTAGTTGATTGTAGGGGTGGCAGATGGGTCGTTTGGGCTGAAGTTTGGCGGGTCAAAATGGGCTGAAG
Organism: Przewalskia tangutica; assembly: GCA_029844215.1. Taxonomy (NCBI): domain Eukaryota; kingdom Viridiplantae; phylum Streptophyta; class Magnoliopsida; order Solanales; family Solanaceae; genus Przewalskia; species Przewalskia tangutica. The sequence goes on along the minus strand of CM056724.1, from coordinate 47,471,963 downwards.
TTCTAGATGAGTCAATGCCCAACCCGCCCAAAACTTACATGGGTTAAGATGGGCGCGTCAAGATGGGCTAAATGATGGGTCATAACCCAAATTGCCCAACTTGACCCATTTCATTTACACATTTCAAACTTACCTTATATGATGTTATTTTACTTTGTATAAAATTTGATTTTTCCATATCTTTTTTAAAAAAATAAGAATAGTATTTTATAATTTTTTTCATTTTTTATAAAAACAAAAAAATATGAAATATAAATTTGAGGATGATGGGGAGATGGAAGGGGTAGGTGTGGATAGGAGCGGATTAAGAAAAAAAATCATATTTTTTGTAAATTATTTATAAAAGTAATAAAATATAAAATAGAAATTTGAGAATGGGGTGGGGTAGGCTGTTATCGGTCCGGATAACCCGAGAACCGGACTGAAATATCTGAACTGATACTCGGACCGAAAAGTTAACGATCCGGATACGAGTATCAGACATAAGGATCCGGTCCGGCAATCAGATCTAATTACCCGATAACTTATATGTTATCAGTCCCGGTCTGATACCCTTAGAATAGTTTGAGAATTGGGATGATGAATTGATGATCAATCCTTGAAATATTGCTATTATATATTACTTTAAGTTTGGTAATATGTATTATGTAAAGCAGTAAAACAGGGATTTTTATAAAAAAAAAAAATATATAAGTAAAGTTGAGACTTTTAAGCTAAGCAGGGATTTTAATATTTTGGACCGATTTCGGATCGAAAACAGTTTCCAGAACCGGACCAGTAACCTTATCGGACCGGACCGGACCGGGTACCCGCCCGATAAGGTATCATTCCGGTCCCGGATCTCTTTTCAGGACCGAATTCTTATCGGTCCGGTCTCGATCCGGACCGATAACCTTATCGGTCTGATTCCGGTATGTTGATACCTGGACCAAACCAGACCGATAACAGCCCTAGGTGGGGGTGAGGTGGGGTGTAGGGCAGAGGGGGGTAAAAAAAATCATATTTTTTATAAATTGTTTATAAAAGTAAAAAAAATATAAAATAGAAATTTGAGAATGTGGTAGAGCGGGGAGGGGGTAGGGGATAAGAAAAAATTCACATATTTAATAATCTTTTTATAAAATTAACAAAAAATATTAAATAGAAATTTTAGAATGGGGTTGGGGTGGAGGGTAGAAATTTGGGTGGGGAGGGGTAGGGGGAGGTAGGAAAAATATTCATATTTATAATATTTTTTTATAAAAGTAACAAAAATAAAAAATATAAATTTAATGATCGGGTGGGGTGGGGCAATGGGGTGGGGTGGAGGGTAGGGCGTGGGGAGAGGCGGTGGAGGTAAGAAAAAAAATCATATTTTTAATAAAAACAATTATAAAAGTAACAAAAATATGAAATAGAAATTTGAGAATGTGGTGGGGGTGGGGGTAGGGTGGAGGGTAGGGAGGTAAGAAAAAATTCATATTTTTAATATTTTTATAAAAGTAACAAAAATATAAAATAGAAATTTGAGGGTGTGGTGAGGGGGTGGTAGGGGAGGTAAGTAAAAATTTCATAATTTTTATAAAAGTAAAAACAATATGAAATAAAAATTTGAGGATGGAGTGGGGTGGGAGTGCGGGGGTAGGGCGGGGTGATAGGGTGGGGTAGGGTCGGATGTGGGATTAGGTGGGGTGGAAGTGGGTGGGGTCGGTGGATAGTGTGGTTGGGGTGTGTTGGTGTATTTTATTGTTCCAAAATAATAAAAGAATTTTTAAATAGTTATTTATAAATAAAAATCTTAATCTAGAGTGAATCATTAAAATTAAGTATTTTGATGGGTCAAGTTTTGGCATCAGCATGAACTCATTTGGGTTGTTGATTTATGATGGGTCAACTTGAGCTAGCCCAAACCAACTCATCATCAAAATTATTCTTGCCCAAATCCATGAAATCTTGGGCGGGTCATTTGGGTTTGGGCTAATTTTGTCACCCCTAATTGATTGTATGATGCTTGAAAATCAACTAGAGACATATATTATGAATTTGCGATCAGATGACATATTCAATCGATTGGAGGAGCTTGTTGAACTATCTACATTGCTTGTGCAAACACGAAAATACTTGTCGTACCCATCGGTGTGTTGGCTTTTGAAGTTCGCATTGATTTTGTCGGTAGCAACAACAAGCGTGGAAAGATGCTTCTCTTCAATAAATATTGTCAAGACGGATCTACGAAATCGAATTTGTGATCAATTTTTAAATGATTGTCTTGTATATATTTTTTGAAAAAGGATTTGCTTAAAAGTGTTACAAATGATGATGTAATTAAACGTTTTCAAAATATGAAAACGCGTATGAGACAATTATAATTTGTAAATTTTATTAAATTTGAACACCCGAATAATTTATAAACTTTATTAAATATATGCACCCAATTGGAAAATTCTGTCCGTTCGTCACGAGCAACAACTGGGGTAAAACGATAAATGGATTCTCTATGGCCAAACACCTACAGACTACAGTTCGATCTTCTCCTTTCTTTTTTTGTTGTTGTTTTAGTCTTAAGGGCTATTGGTCACGTGAAATAGAGAAAAGGAATCAGGGACATCCAGAGGAAAATAGCAATGAATTGCTTTAGCTTTCATTTTGCTTGTTCATTAAGCTGCCTCCCCATTTAGCCAAAAAGGCGGTGGGAGGCTTAATTTCGTGCGAATCTACTACATGCATGGGTCACTTATATTTAATTAAAAGATCTGCCTCCGTATAATTTATTAATTATACACATAATTAATTCTAGATCTCACTTTAATAAAATCCTAAAAACTCATAAAATTTTCGTATACTCGATGTCATAATTTGTAATATGACATTAGTTTCATCACCTCTTTTGGAGATATACAATTATTATTATTAATCCTCATCATCACACTTGTTGCATCCAAAATTATTTCGGCATCGCATTCCTTATATACTAATTTCTTTATTAGCATACGTAAATATAATAAAAAAATTCCAACACTCGGATCTATTTTCTTCGTTTACATGCTCAAATTGTTGTCCAAAATTACGACTCGTTACATTAAACCTTTTTCAAACTGTGTTTGGATAAAAGTTCGAAACTCAAGAAATTTGACAAACACTTTCGATTTAAATTTGAAAGGATATAACCAAATGTAGTGAGAAAAATCATCTAGCAACACAAGATAATATTTATGACTGAGGGAACTAGAGATAAGAGATATCCATAGATCGACATGTATAATATCAAACGGTGTAAACGTAACACTAGTAGATGATTTAAACGAAAGACGAGTATGTTTGTCTAAAGAACAAGAAAATAGTGTTGGGCTAGTTTCCCATTATTGCAATGAATAAAATTATTGCCTCGAAGAAAATTAAAAACTAGAGGCTCCTGGATGACTAACCCTATTATGTCATGTGGAAGGAGAGATAGCCGCTAGAGAGACGGGAGAGCAAGATCTTGCAGCAGAGGTGGATGAGAATGGATAGAGATCCTCCGTGTTATTGCATCTCGTAAGAGGCGTCCCCGTATGAAGATCATTCACAGTAAAACCAAAAGGGTCAAAGTCAACAGAGACAGAATTATTACGAGTAAATTTGCGGACAGAAATTAGGTTCTTAATGATGTGTGAGTCATATAGGATATTTTTAAGGGAGAATGATGGATGAGGTGGTTGTATGTAGGATGTTGTTACACCCTGTATTTACAGGACATGTTTTAAGAACGTACGTAAGAATCCCAAATGTTAAGATTAGAGACTTGTAAAAATTTATCGGAATTATGGAATTTGTCGGAAAACGTAATATTGTGACGAATGGGAGGGTGACACGTGTCACCCCCTTATAAGATGCCTTGGACGAAATTACATGGGCACAAGGGTCATTTGACCCTTGTTAGGAAGACAAGTCTTGCAAGTAGTAAAGCTTGACATGTTTGACTTAGTCAAGGAGACCACTAGCTTGATATTTAGAAGAACTTCATCCAAACCACACAATTGTGCTAATCTCAACCCTCCATGTTACTATATAATACTACTAGTAGTGAGACAAGTCCACACTTAGCCAAATTTTCAAGAGAATTTGAAGAACAAGAGCAAGGTGCTCTCGGGTTCTAGCAACTTGAAAAGGAAAAAAACTTGTTTGTTGTCCAATAATCTTCCCACTTTAAACCAAGGCTCCTAAGTGTATTGTAAGGGTATCTCAATAGAAAAATCCCGAAAAAAGAGTTTTCGTATAAGTCGCAAGATGAAAACCTAGTTGTTTTTCTAGGTTTTGATTGGAAGTTTTAAGGGAAGTGGTTTGTATTATTCTAAGGGTCTCAAGTGGTGGATTGAAGTGTCTAGAAGAAGCTCTAAGTGCTAAGGAGCGACTTCGGAATTGGAGTTGGACTAAGAATCGTTGAGGTAATAATCTTGGCTCTTAAGTGTTACAAGATTATGTATTGTTGTTAGCTTTACATTTTTTTGCTAGCATGAAGTATATGTGTTGAAGTCTTATAAGTGTTATGGATTGTTGTAGCCTAAAATCCGAAATGACATATTAGCCATTTGAAGTTGGATTACAATTTGGTCGTATTTAGAATCGTCGCATGTTACTTACTTGAAGATTATAGTAGTTATAATCGAGTGCGACTTTATATCATGTTATGCTAACAACTTGGATTGAAAAGGAAATTGGATAAGAATTGGTAGTGTTGTATCTCATTGTTGCCGAAATTGGCCTAGTAGTTTGTATTAGTTAATATCAATTGTGGGGCATAATTTTACACGTCTAGTAGGCGTGTAATCCCCTATTGATTAAATTGTGTTGATTGGGCCTTAAATGTGGCGTGTTTGGTTATTGAATTCGGCCTTGAAAAAGGTGGCAAAGTAAGTAGAAACAAAGGAGGTGCTGTCCGATTTTCCGTAGAATTTAGTGACTTAGCACTTGAATATTCTACGTTTGAAGTAAGAGGTTAATGGACGTATTGTGACCATTTTAGGTTGAAGTACTAAGTATAGTGTATCCTACTTGAAGGATGAAATAGCTATCAAGGTTGAAGTACTTTGGAGCATTTTGCTACTTGTCGATAATCGTCGCGAGGTATGTGAACCTCTTCCTTCCTTTGGCATGATTCTATGTATGGAATATACATGTGGTATTATTTCCTGTTTCCTTCTACTCTTAGAAGTTAAGAGGTATGTGTGTGATTTACTCTATGTAAAGTTTATGTCAAGGTTATCCTAAGTCCTTACCGAGTCTTATGGGGGATGTTGGTAAGAGTCGTTAGGAGGTACTTTGGAGCCAAGTTGACTTGGCTAATTTATGGCACGAATGGGAATAAGTATCGAGCAAGCCATTGCAGCGTTAATAAAGGAAAATGTAATGACAATCAATTATGTTAAAATGAGTAGAATTCTCCATCTACATAGAAGCTAAGATAAGACAAAATTGTATTACATTTTCTAGATCATGACTACTTGAATAAGAACGTTATAAGTAAGTATAACTTATTCACACGCACCAAAGTATATGTTACTTAACTTATAAGAATTTACGTACGATGTTTTAAGGCTATGGATCTCAAATTCTTAAAAGTTAAGAGACTTTATTTTTCAAGTTAGGAGACTTGATTCTTAAAGGAAGAAATGAATTGATTTACAAGTATAGAATACTCGATTTGGAAAGACTTGATTTCTAAAGTTAAGAAACTTGTTTTCTTAAAAGTTAAGAGACTAATTGTATTTTAAAAGTTAAGAGAATTGATTTGAAAGTATTTAATACTTGGTTTTAAAAAGTATAAGTCTCTTGGTTATAAAAGGAATGAGTTTGTCTAAAACCATAAAGGGTTATAACAGCTTTATGGGAAGTTGGTTATAACGGCTTTATGGAAGGTTAAGAGAATGGTTTTCTCTAATAAGGTAAGCAAAGAAATAACTTGATTTAAGGAAGGGCAATTTGATTTAAAGGTAACACTTGCTTAAAGCTTTAAAGTAAGGGTTACTTGATTTAGAAGCCGAGAAATGTATTTCTAAAGTATAGTGATTTATGTGAAATGTACACAAGCCTTGATACTACGGGTGTTAGTATCTCGGGGTTTTATATGAAAATGAACCTTTTGAAAAGAATGGAAGTACGTAATATTTGGGGTTAAATTCCCGGATTTTTATGTGTGAAACGAAAGTGCCATGAGTTTAAAAAAATGGGGGGTCTAAAGGTTTAATGAACTTGCCTATGTTTGCTTGTGATAGGTTTGAGTGCAAGTATTATATGTTTACGTTGTCGTGACTCTCAGTTGGAGGGCCGGCTGTCTTGTTGTAAGTTTACTTGGACGTACCGACAGTGATGTGGGATTCCACGGGTATGCTTCCATTATGATTGATCCTTGGACATGCTTATACGATGTGGCGATTCCGGGGCATGTGACCAGGAGGCGGGTTAGATTCCCGGATTTGTTTTATTACCCATGGTCATGCTTATACGATGAGGGATTCCAGGGCATGCGACCATGCTATGTACGATTATTACTCCATGGGCTAGCTCCCCATGAAGACATGTACCCACGATGAGGGATTCCGGGGGCATGTTATATTACTACTCCATGGGCTAGCTCCCCATGAAGACCTGCACCTACGATAAGGGATGCTGAGGGCACGTTATGGCCATGCTTATACGATGAGGGATTCCGGGGCATGCGGTCGCGTTATATATATATATATATATATATATGTGTGTGTGTGTTGTATATGTTACACCTACAGCTGTCGGCAGTGATGTGGGATTCCACGGGCAGGAGATATATATATGTATTGTGTATGTGTACGCCGACAGTGAGGTGGGATGCCACGGGCGCGACACATGGTTATATTTTACACTTATAGCTGTCGGCAGTGATGGGGGATTCCACGGGCACGCCTTGATATTTGTGTGACTTGATCGCGTCCCAGATTGGGCCGGGTAGTATTTGTGTCCCTCCATAAGGGGCCGGATTATGTATGAAAGATAAGTAAGTTATATGTTAATGAACTTGACGATTTTTCCCAAGTATGTACGTAAGAAAGTGTTATACCTCGTATTTCCAGAGTATGTACGTGAGGACGTACGTAGGAAAATTTAAGCCTTAAAGTTAGGCAAGGTTCGAATTTCGTTCACAACCCCCGATTAGAATCGTTTTTCGACGAGACATTTTACACAACTTGCGAAGGGAAAATTCCGGCTATGTCATTTAGTATTTTTGCGGATTTTTCCGAGAGACGAAATATTTTGGACCAATAAGAGGGCAACACTTGGCACCCTCTAATTGGTGGACTTTGGGGCGGCAATTGGACGAAATGGAGAGTGGAGTAGGTAGGATATTTTGTGATATTTGTGTGGTAGATGGATAAGGTGCACATGGATGAATCTTGACCCTACACTTGCCTTGCACTTGGCATGATCTTGGCCATTGGTTGGCCATTGCTTGACCTATAAATACCCCCCCCCCCCCCCTTTGAAGACTTCTTCATCCTAAAATTGTTCTAAGTCTTGAAATCCCTCTCCCCCCCTCTTTTGAGAGCTCTAGCCGAGAGCACCCCTCCCCCTTTGAGTAGGCCTTTGGCCGAGGGGTACACCCCCCCTCCTAGTAGCCTTTGGCCGAGGGGTACACCCCCCCTCCTAGTAGCCTTTGGCCGAGGGGTACATCCTCCCCCTCCTAGTAGGAGCTAAACGTTGCTCAGGATCGACATTAAACTTGGATAATTTTGGGCTTATCGAGGTAAATACTCTTGTCCTTATATTGTAATTGGAAATTACATACTGTTGTAGCATAGAAATGAATATAAGATTCATAGAAGAGAATTGAACTGTAATAGAAGGATATTACAGAATAAACTTGAACTGGAATCACATCAGAAGAATATTCTACAAGAGTAGTCTAGGCATTGATAGACTTGTATAACTCTTATAGGTTGATTGATCTGCGAGTAGCATGTGCTACTTGAAAGGTGGACGAGGCTAGCCGGGTTATAGCCGTGGAGCGTTTTGCTAATAGTCGATAATCGTCGCGAGGTATGTGATTCTTCCTATCCTCTTGAGCATGATATTTTAAAGAATATATATATATATAGTACGGTAGACGTACGTGTGTTAACTGAACGTAGTTGTACGGCAATGTCTTTTGACTTAAGCCTGAATAATAAGAATCTGGAAGTATTTTAAAAGAATATATATATAGTACGGTAGACGTACGTGTGGTAACTGAATAATAATTACGGCAATGTCTTTTGACTTAAGACTGAATAATAAGAATCTTGAAGTATTTCAAGAGGATTAAGAAACCTTTTTGAAGGAAGAGTAATACTTGGTTTTAAAACTTTAAAGTTATACTAGCTTTATGGGAAGTTAGGTATAACGACTTAAGGAAGGTAAAAAGAATGGTTTATTAATTTTAGAGACTTGATCTTAAAAGATAAGAGACTTGACTTAAAGGACTTAATATGAATTTTGTTAATAAGTGTGAAACCTCATTCGTGAGTAATGAGTACGTGGTTTTTTTAAATGGGATAATGTTTCTTGATTTGGAAATCGAGAATAAGTATCGAACAAACCATTGCAGCGCTAATAAAAGGAAATGTACTGAATAATTAAGTATTATTAAAACCAGTAGAAACCTCCATCTGCATAGAAGCTAAGATGAGACAAAATGATATTACATTTCCTAGATCATGACTGCTTTAATAAGATTGTTATAAACAAGAATAACCTACTCACATATAAGGCATATGTTTCTCAAATCGTTTTAAAGGAGAATTATATCATTAAGTGATTAAAACTATGAACTACGAAACCTTTCGAAAATGAGAAACTTAAGCATTTGAAATTAGGCAAACTTGAACGTTTGGAAAATAATGTTGTTAATTGATTTTACAAAAGGAAGTGTTTTGGTTTACTTAAAAAGATAGTCACTCTATTTTAATACTACGGGTATTGTGTGACTTTTGAAACGGATCTTTTAAAGAGTTAATGTATGAAGTATTTTGGGGATAAAAACCTGAAAGTGTTAACATAAAGTAGAAAGTACCTTGCGTGAATAACTTGATTGTGTTGGTTTGTGATAGCCTTGTAATACTTTCTTGTTGATTTGATAAGTAGACATGTTAGGATGCTACGTGTGTTAGTATCTGGTGATGTTTGTGTAAAGGGGTTTCCCTTGTTGTATGTTGTTTAACGATAAGTTGTTATGTTATTATATCACATACCCCCTTGACTTATTATACCGAGGGCTTGCCACCCTTGATGCGGGTCTATACGGCCTATGCGGTCTATGTGACTATGCGGAGCAGCGGTATGCTCCAGGATTGATCATTCCGGGTGTTTTATCCCGATGCGGGGGATGCCCTATGTGGTCTGTGTGACTATGCGGTCTATTGAGATTATGCGGATTGCGGGAGTCCAGGAGGGTACCGGGGTTAGCTACCCCCGATGCGGGTCTATACGACCTATACGGGTCTATGTGTGACCTATGCGGGCTGCGGGAAGTCCAGGATTAGGCACGCATAATGATACTATGGGCGATCGGCCTTGCTTCGATCATTAGCGGCCTAGAAAAGACCGATTCTGATATCTATTTCACTCTTGTTTATGTTGTGGGCGTAAGACTCATAGTTATAATTGAGTGATGACTTTGGCGTGAGTCACGACTTGACATCGCTTATTTATTGTGAATCGTAGTTTGGTTATCACACATGTCTCCCGCTTTATATAGACTACTATGATTTCATTTACGTATTTTGATTTCACATACTTGGTACTGTTATCGACCTCGCCGGCTGCGTTCATGCCGCGGTAGTACACCGATCGTCGATCCTAGCTCTCGTGGTCACGATTCAGCGTTGGAAGCTCCATTTCTCGGAGGCTTATCGGTGGTATAGTCCTGCCGTTGTAGGTGCTTACATTCGGGGTATGGCGGGGCCCCGCCCGCCATTGTTGTCATATCATTCTTAGAGTGCATGTAACCTTTGTGGGCAGAGTTGTAAAAAGGGATGTAACTGTTCTAGTTGTCATATATATTTATGCCGAAAGGCAAGTTTTCTCAGATGAACTGTTTCATATTTCATATTATGTCATGTATTGCTTTATATTCCGCTGATTACTCTGATGTATGTCTACTTGAGTGCCCGGGTAAGGCACCAGTCACGGGCCCGGGTTCGGGTCGTGACAAAAGTGGTATCAGAGCAGTTAATCCTCGGAAAGTGTCTACAGACCGTATCTAGTAGAGTCTTGATTATCGGTGTGTTGTGCACCACACCAATAATCAGGAGGCTATAGGATATTTAGGATTGGTTTCCATTCTTCTCACTCTGAGATCGTGCCTTAGAGCTGTGTTATAAGTTGGACCCCTCTAACGTATTTCTTTCCCGTACCTATTATACCTCCGCGCAAGGCAACCCGGGCCCAGAAGGGCAAGGCAGCCGAGAGAGCTGCGAGTATAGCACAGAGGGTTACTAGGGCACAGGCCCAATCATCATCTGGGGTGGTGCTTCATTCGGGTAGTTCTGCGACGTCACCAGCCCCAGCAGAGTTTAGCACGGCGGCAGCAATTCCCACTGCGGCCATGATGTATGACCCTTCAGTTCCACGACCAGGAACAAAGAATATGGATTAAAAAGGAATGGACCTGTTACTAGCTAGGATTTTAGCAACCAGAGAATATAGAGTGCACCGATATATCACGGGTCTTGATGACTATCTAAAGGAAGGATGTGCAAGAGTAGCTCTTCAGTCAGGCTTGAGCATGGCCTGTGTACGGGCTTATGCGCAGCAGGCCGAGAAATGTAGGGATCAACGGGTTAACCAAAATCAGCAGAGGAGGGCCAGAACAGCAGGGTTCTTTGGTAACTTTCGAGGCGAATCGCCTCAGCAGCAGACTGGATATGCGCCTCCGCCAGAATAGAGTGGTCCTCCACAGGGTTTAGGACGTTCAGGGTATTTAGGAGTTGGTCAGAACTCCAGGGTTTCTGGTTCACAGATTTACATAGGTTCTAGCCAGCCAGATTCAGTTTTCCCCAGTGTTCACAGTGTGACAGACGTCATCCCGGGGAATGTCGTCTTTTTGTTGGAGCTTGTTATACTTACGGCCAGCAGGGCCATTTTGCGAGGAATTGTCCGACTAAACGTGGCGCGGATGTAGGAGGACTCAGCCTTCAGGATCGGTGGGTAGTTCGTCATCTTCCCTAGCTATGCGCCCTACGGGGTAGGTTTGATTAGAACGACTAAGGGGAGTGAAGCAGTAGATACAGGTATATCCTTAACCCTCTAGAGTTTAGTACGTATGATGAGATGAGTATATCTTAAGTGTTATGTTCAGATAACATAAGTGTATTGTGATTAGAAATCATGGTTAGTTAGCCGGGAAAGATTGGGGGATAAGAAAAAGTGTGAGCCTTAGAGCTTTATACGTAGAGACCTTAGAAGCAAGGCCATCTCGAGTAAAAGATTTATATTTTTACGTTTAACCCTTGTCGGAGTGCATAGTGCACGTGAGATATAGTTGTATAATAAGTCCCTGAGTAGTGTGGAATGAAAGAGGGTAGTTGAACTAAGAAGACCACTAGGTTTTCGTGACTTGATTAGTGAGATCGTTCCGGATCGGGGAACAAGAGTTTTTGCGCAATAGCGGGTCGGGTTGAGGACCGATCGCGGGTCAAACCGCGACCTGTTTTGTGGTGGGGTCAGTTCGGGGTGGTCCCTCCAGGTGGTAGGGTCACGAGGGTGTTAGGCCCAAGTTTAGTAAACCAGCGTACGAGTTCGTGGATGCGTTCGACCAGTAGTCGGGCCGATGAGGTCAGCCCATCTTGTCCTTCAGGTTATGCGAGATGTTATTTATCAGGAAGGTTGTAAGGCTGCACGAGGTGCCTACTTTCACCTTATGACAGACAGTGAAGCCCAGGTTGTGGCTATTTCGATTTCCGAAAGTTTTACCAGGCAGGGTTGAGGAACTCAGGTGAGTCTCAGTATCGCATTCACCCTCGGGCCTGTGTTTGGATTTCAGGGGTAGCTAAGAGGATTGTTGCCTCCGGTTGAGGGAGTGCTTTTATAACTACCATTTCAGTATTCGGAAAACAGAGGAAACTTAGCCCGAGTTACTTTGGGCCTTTTCAGGTCATGTGAAGAGTAGGCCAGGTTGCCTATATGTTAGCTTTTGCCGTCCGACTTAGGAGGCAGTATGCCCGGTCCTTCATGTTGTTAGGTTCGGAAAAGTATCGGAGATCCATCCAGAGTTTTCCCGGTTATGATGATCAAGTTGGAGGTAGTAACCCAGAGATTTTTGAAATTGATGCAGTAACAGAAATGTGGTAAGTTATGAGAAGGAGTTCGTGTAATGCGAGAAAGTACGACGAGTAAGGGAAGAAGCGAGCATGTGTTAAGAACATAGATGTGATCTTTTCTTTTGTAAAGTGAAGGTCGAGGAGTACCTTTTAGCCCTTGGTGGGAGTTTTGTGATATTAGAGGTGATTCCTCGTGGACTTGGATGTCGGTATTTGCGGGTGTTTTACGTGGCCATGTGTGGAATTTGCAAGCTTGTTAAGCTATGAGGAACTTCATCGTTATCCGTGCGGAGAAGGAACATTCGGGACGAATGTTTCTAGGAGGAGAATGTTATACCGTATTTCCGCAGTATGCGTGAGGACGTACGTAGGAAAATTTAAGCCTTAAAGTTAGGCAAGGTTCGAATTTTGTTCACAACCCCCGATTAGAATCGTTTTTCGACGAGACGTTTTACACAACTTGCGAAGGGAAAATTCCGGCTATGCCATTTAGTATTTTTGCGGATTTTTCCGAGAGACGAAATATTTTGGACCAACAAGAGGGCGACACTTGGCACCCTCTAATTGGTGGACTTTGGGGCGGCAATTGGACGAAATGGAGAGTGGGAGTAGGTAGGATATTTTGTGATATTTGTGTGGTAGATGGATAAGGTGCACATGGGTGAATCTTGACCCTACACTTGCCTTGCACTTGGCATGATCTTGGCCATTGGTTGGCCATTGCTTGACCTATAAATACCCCCCCTCCCTTTGAAGACTTCTTCATCCTAAAATTGTTCTAAGTCTTGAAATCCCTCTCCCCCCTTCTCTTGAGAGCTCTAGCCGAGAGCACCCCTCCCCCTTTGAGTAGGCTTTTGGCCGAGGGGTACACCCCCCCTCCTAGTAGCCTTTGGCCGAGGGGTACACCCCCCCCCCCTCCTAGTAGCCTTTGGCCGAGGGATACACCCCCCCCCTGCTAGTAGCCCTTGCCGAGAGTACCCCCCCTTGCCTAGTTGTTCTCGTAAAATACTACCCCCCCTCTTGGTAGAAATACTCTTCAAGTATTGTTACTATTCCCAAAATACCTTGGCGCAAATACCTTGTAGTATTCCAAGGTTACACTTATCTGAAAAGCCGTAAATACTATTATACTTCCCTTCAGTCACAAAAACGAAACCCTAAGGAAAATCTCCATAGTTGGTTGGAGTATTAAGAAGAAGTTGCGTAGAATTTCTAAGGGTTGTTTGGAGCGGGTTGGAGCACCCGGAGTAGGAGCTAAACGTTGCTCAGGATCGACATTAAACTTGGATAATTTTGGGCTTATCGAGGTAAATACTCTTGTCCTTATATTGTAATTGGAAATTACATATTGTTGTAGCATAGAAATGAATATAAGATTCATAGAAGAGAATTGAACTGTAATAGAAGGATATTACAGAATAAACTTGAACTGGAATCACATCAGAAGAATATTCTACAAGAGTAGTCTAGGCATTGATAGACTTGTATAACTCTTATAGGTTGATTGATCTGCGAGTAGCATGTACTACTTGAAAGGTGGACGAGGCTAGCCGGGTTATAGCCGTAGAGCGTTTTGTTAATAGTCGATAATCGTCGCGAGGTATGTGATTCTTCCTATCCTCTTGAGCATGATATTTTAAAGAATATATATATATATAGTACGGTAGACGTACGTGTGTTAACTGAACGTAGTTGTACGACAATGTCTTTTGACTTAAGCCTGAATAATAAGAATCTGGAAGTATTTTAAAAGAATATATATATAAATGCGGTAGGCGTCGTGTAAGCGAATAATAATTACGGCAATGTCTTTTGACTTAAGACTGAATAATAAGAATCTTGAAGTATTTCAAGAGGATTAAGAAACCTTTTTGAAGGAAGAGTAATACTTGGTTTTAAAACTTTAAAGTTATACTAGCTTTATGGGAAGTTAGGTATAACGACTTAAGGAAGGTAAAAAGAATGGTTTATTAATTTTAGAGACTTGATCTTAAAAGATAAGAGACTTGACTTAAAGGACTTAATATGAATTTTGTTAATAAGTGTGAAACCTCATTCGTGAGTAATGAGTACGTGGTTTTTTTAAATGGGATAATGTTTTACTGATTTCGGAAATCAGAATAAGTATCGAACAAACCATTGCAGCGCTAATAAAAGGAAATGTACTGAATAATTAAGTATTATTAAAACCAGTAGAAACCTCCATCTGCATAGAAGCTAAGATGAGACAAAATGATATTACATTTCCTAGATCATGGCTGCTTTAATAAGATTGTTATAAACAAGAATAACCTACTCACATATAAGGCATATGTTTCTCAAATCGTTTTAAAGGAGAATTATATCATTAAGTGATTAAAACTATGAACTACGAAACCTTTCGAAAATGAGAAACTTAAGCATTTGAAATTAGGCAAACTTGAACGTTTGGAAAATAATGTTGTTAATTGATTTTACAAAAGGAAGTGTTTTGGTTTACTTAAAAAGATAGTCACTCTATTTTAATACTACGGGTATTGTGTGACTTTTGAAACGGATCTTTTAAAGAGTTAATGTATGAAGTATTTTGGGGATAAAAACCCGAAAGTGTTAACATAAAGTAGAAAGTACCTTGCGTGAATAACTTGATTGTGTTGGTTTGTGATAGCCTTGTAATACTTTCTTGTTGATTTGATAAGTAGACATGTTAGGATGCTACGTGTGTTAGTATCTGGTGATGTTTGTGTAAAGGGGTTTCCCTTGTTGTATGTTGTTTAACGATAAGTTGTTATGTTATTATATCACATACCCCCTTGACTTATTATACCGAGGGCTTGCCACCCTTGATGCGGGTCTATACGGCCTATGCGGTCTATGTGACTATGCGGAGCAGCGGTATGCTCCAGGATTGATCATTCCGGGTGTTTTATCCCGACGCGGGATGCCTATGCGATCCGCGTGACTATGCGGTCTATTGAGACTATGCGGATTGCGGAGTCGGGAGGGTACCGGGGTTAGCTACCCCGACGCGGTCTATCGACTATGCGGGTCTATGTGTGACTATGCGCGCGGGAAGTCCAGGATTAGGCACGCATAATGATACTATGGGCGATCGGCCTTGCTTTGATCATTAGCGGCCTAGAAAAGACCAGTTACAGTATATCTATTTCACTCTTGTTTATGTTGTGGGCGTAAGACTCATAGTTATAATTGAGTGATGACTTTGAGGGCGTGAGTCCCTGACTTGACATGACTGCTTATTTATTGTGAACTGTAGTTTGGTTATCACACATGTCTCCTGCTTTATATAGACTACTATGATTTCATTTCTGATTTTCACATACTTGGTACTGTTATCGACCTCCTTGGGGTGCGTCATGCCGCGGTAGAGGTACACGATCGTCGATCCTAGCTCTCGTGGTCACGGATTCGGTGTTGGAAGCTCCGTTTCTCCGGAGGCTTATCAGTGGTATAGTCCCCTGTCGTTGTAGGTGCTTACATTCAGGGGTATGGCGGGGCCCTATCCCGCCATTGTTGTCATATCATTCTTAGAGGTCTGTAACACTGTTGTGGGCAGAGTTGTAAAAAGGGATGTAATTGTTCTAGTTGTCATATATATTTATGCCGAAAGGCAAGTTTTCTCAGATGAACTGTTTCATATTTCATATTATGTCATGTCTTGCTTTATATTCCGCTGATTACTCTGATGTATGTCTACTTGGGTGCCCGGGTAAGGCTCCCGTCACGGGCCCGGGTTCGGGTCGTGACAGAAAGTGACTATAACTTTTATTGAAAATGTGGAAAAGATAATAAGGTACGATTAAGTTCATAAGTGGTAATGACACGGCAGGATCTGGTATGTACTTCTTTTATACTTGCCCCTGTCATCCTTTTGTACAGTTATGATCTGTTTACTGTACTTTATTTCTGTTCCATATTCGGTACCTGTTGTACTGACCCCCTTCGGGGGGCTGCGTTCATGCCCGCAGGTATTAGGTGCACAGGTTGGTGATCCTTGCTCTTAGGATCTCGGTTCAGTTTTGGGAAAAAGCTCCATTTGCTCCGGAGGCTTATCTCTTGGTACGGTTTCCCCTGAGGTTGTAGATTCATGTATATTCGTGGTATGGCGGGGCCTGTCCCGCCACGATTGTTATGTTAAAACTCTTAGAGGTTTGTAGTCACATATTGTGGGTCGATCAGAAGGAAAGGAGGCAAACCGCTTGGTTGTATATATATGTCGGGAAGGTAGCCTAGCGGCTAACTTTGTTGTTTTACATTGTTTTATTTTATAAGTTTCTTGTATGTTCCACTGTTTTTCTCTCGATGTATACTGTAGGGTGCCGGTAGGGCACCGCCGCGCCCGGTCGGTCGTGACAAAAGTGGTATCGAGCGATTAGTCCTCGGAAAGTGTCTACAGACCGTGTCTAGTAGAGTCTTGATTATCGGTGTGTTGTGCACCACATCTATAATCAGGAGGCTGCAGGACATTTAGGATTGGTTTCCATTCTTCTCTCTTTGAGATCGTGCAGTAGAGCTGTCCTAGTAGGTTGAATCCTCTCTGACCCCTTCTTATGTACGATTATGCCTCGCGGAAGCGACTGGCCCGGGGCAAGGCAAGAAAGCGGAGGCGCTAGTGGTACGCAGAGGTTACCAGACTCAAAGAGCTATGCACGAGGTAGTAAGGCGGATCGGAGAGCTCACCACGCCGGCGGTATTAGAGCCGAGCGGCGAGCTCAGCCCGGTCAGATCCGAGCCTCCGCCCGCAAACGAGGCGAGTTTAGAGATTATGGAGAGCAAATCGGACTATTGACTAGCATAGTGGTAGGCAAGCCGACGGAGCAGTAGCTAACCACAGAGCCGGTTTGAGGATTTGGGATTTTCCGGGTTGTAGTCCACCCAGTTTTATGGTTCGAGATCCGAGGATGATCCTCAAGAGTTCGTTCGGCACTACATCGGACTATCACGGTGCTTAGGGCCTCGGAGGCAGAGTCGATTGCGTTAGCTTACCGATTACGCGATATTGCGTTGAACCGGTTTGAGTCTTGGGAGCCGTCGAGAGGTGTGGGTGCTCGTCAGCTTTGGAATGAGTTCACGGAGGCCTTTCTTGATCACTTTTGCCTCACGAAATGAGGAGAGCCCGTGTTGATAGGTTCTTGTCATTGAGGCGAGAATGGGAGGACCATCGTGGAATACAACCCGAGTTTGACTCGTTGGCGGTATCGCACACTATTGTGGGCGATATGGCGGACGAGTTCACCGCTATGTGATGGGCTAGACCATTATATGATTCTGCATGCACGGAGCCGCCCTTCAGCCCGGTATGGATATTGTCAGGATGCAGGCTTATGCGCAGGGGATAGAGGACAGAGAGAGAGGTCGGCTAGACTCGAGCCAAAGAGGCTGTGAGCGAGGTTCGAGTGGCATTCGCGAGGCGGACAGCCTCAGCAGCAGAGTAGGTCCACATTTCAGCCGACACAGAGTGCTCCTTCCCGGTCTTCTGGCCGGAGGTTTGGTCGCCGGGAATATTCGGGAGCAGGTCAGGGCTCCAGGGCTACAGGTTCACAGATGTTCGAGAATAGTAGCCAGGGGAAGCCACCTTTGCCCCGGTGTGGTCACTGTAGTAGATTCCATTTTGGGGAGTGTCGTACTACTTCGACAGCTTGTTATGCTTGCGGCCAGCAGGGCCATTTCGTGAGAGACTGTCCGACCAGAGGTGGCACTGGTGGGATAGCGCAGTCTACTGGATCAGTTGCGGGTTCTTCGCCTTCCATAGCTAGGCAGGATGTTTATGCACCGGCAGGCCATGACAGAGGTCGTGGTGGAAGTTCCCAGTTTTAGCGGTCCTTTGAACCGCCTATATGATTTCAGGTATGTCTTTGGCCCTTTAGAACTTGTATGCATGATAAAGTTGTGGTATGTTTAAGTGTCATGAACAGATTATATTGAGACTATGTATATGTTAGAAGGAGTTGGAAGTACGAAAAGATAATCTCTTTTGGACTTATGATGGACATATATGCGTGTGCGAGGTATTAGGGCCATGTGTGGCATTGTTGGTATGTCGGGGTTGTGAAAGGAAACTATGTCGCTAATTATAAGTTTGACTCCGAAAGAACATTCGGGGACGAATGTTTCTAAGGGGGGAAGAATGTTACACCCCGTATTTACAGGACATGTTTTAAGAACGTACGTAAGAATCCCAAATGTTAAGATTAGAGACTTGTAAAAATTTATCGGAATTATGGAATTTGTCGGAAAACGTAATATTGTGATGAATGGGAGGGCGACACGTGTCACCCCCCTTATAAGATGCCTTGGACGAAATTACATGGGCACAAGGGTCATTTGACCCTTGTTAGGAAGACAAGTCTTGCAAGTAATAAAGCTTGACATGTTTGACTTAGTCAAGGGGACCACTAGCTTGATATTTAGAAGAACTTCATCCAAACCACACAATTGTGCTAATCTCAACCCTCCATGTTACTATATAATACTACTAGTAGTGAGACAAGTCCACACTTAGCCAAATTTTCAAGATAATTTGAAGAACAAGAGCAAGGTGCTCTCGGGTTCTAGCAACTTGAAAAGGAAAAAAATTTGTTTGTTGTCCAATAATCTTCCCACTTTAAACCAAGGTTCCTAAGTGTATTGTAAGGGTATCTCAATAGAAAAATCCCGAAAAAAGATAGTTTTCGTATAAGTCGCAAGATGAAAACCTAGTTGCTTTTCTAGGTTTTGATTGGAAGTTTTAAGGGAAGTGGTTTGTATTATTCTAAGGGTCTCAAGTGGTGGATTGAAGTGTCTAGAAGAAGCTCTAAGTGCTAAGGAGCGACTTCGGAATTGGAGTTGGACTAAGAATCGTTGAGGTAATAATCTTGGCTCTTAAGTGTTACAAGATTATGTATTGTTGTTAGCTTTACATTTTTTTGCTAGCATGAAGTATATGTGTTGAAGTCTTATAAGTGTTATGGATTGTTGTAGCCTAAAATCCGAAATGACATATTAGCCATTTGAAGTTGGATTACAATTTGGTCGTATTTAGAATCGTCGCATGTTACTTACTTGAAGATTATAGTAGTTATAATCGAGTGCGACTTTATATCATGTTATGCTAACAACTTGGATTGAAAAGAAAATTGGATAAGAATTGGTAGTGTTGTGGGGCGGAATTTTACACGTCTAGTAGGCGTGTAATCCCCTATTGATTAAATTGTGTTGATTGGGCCTTAAATGTGGCGTGTTTGGTTATTGAATTCGGCCTTGAAAAAGGTGGCAAAGTAAGTAGAAACAAAGGAGGTGCTGTCCGATTTTCCGTAGAATTTAGTGACTTAGCACTTGAATATTCTACGTTTGAAGTAAGAGGTTAATGGACGTATTGTGACCATTTTAGGTTGAAGTACTAAGTATAGTGTATCCTACTTGAAGGATGAAATAGCTATCAAGGTTGAAGTACTTTGGAGCATTTTGCTACTTGTCGATAATCGTCGCGAGGTATGTGAACCTCTTCCTTCCTTTGGCATGATTCTATGTATGGAATATACATGTGGTATTATTTTCTGTTTCCTTCTACTCTTAGAAGTTAAGAGGTATGTGTGTGATTTATTCTATGTAAAGTTTATGTCAAGGTTATCCTAAGTCCTTACCGAGTCTTATGGGGGATGTTGGTAAGAGTCGTTAGGAGGTACTTTGGAGCCAAGTTGACTTGGCTAATTTATGGCACGAATGGGAATAAGTATCGAGCAAGCCATTGCAGCGTTAATAAAGAAAAATGTAATGACAATCAATTATGTTAAAATGAGTAGAATTCTTCATCTGCATAGAAGCTAAGATAAGACAAAATTGTATTACATTTTCTAGATCATGACTACTTGAATAAGATCGTTATAAATAAGTATAACTTATTCACACGCACCAAAGTATATGTTACTTAACTTATAAGAATTTACGTACGAAGTTTTAAGGCTATGGATCTCAAATTGTTAAAAGTTAAGAGACTTTATTTTTCAAGTTAGGAGACTTGATTCTTAAAGGAAGAAATGAATTGATTTACAAGTATAGAATACTCGATTTGGAAAGACTTGATTTCTAAAGTTAAGAAACTTGTTTTCTTAAAAGTTAAGAGACTAATTGTATTTTAAAAGTTAAGAGAATTAATTTGAAAGTATTTAATACTTGGTTTTAAAAAGTATAAGTCTCTTGGTTATAAAAGGAATGAGTTTGTCTAAAACCATAAAGGGTTATAACGGCTTTATGGGAAGTTGGTTATAACGGCTTTATGGAAGGTTAAGAGAATGGTTTTCTCTAATAAGGTAAGCAAAGAAATAACTTGATTTAAGGAACGACAATTTGATTTAAAGGTATCACTTGCTTAAAGCTTTAAAGTAAGGGTTACTTGATTTAGAAGCCGAGAAATGTATTTCTAAAGTATAGTGATTTATGTGAAATGTACACAAGCCTTGATACTACGGGTGTTAGTATCTCGGGGTTTTATATGAAAAGGAATCTTTTGAAAAGAATGGAAGTACGTAGTACTTGGGGTTAAATTCCCGAATTTTTATGTGTGAAACGAAAGTGCCATGAGTTTATAAAAATGGGGGTCTAAAGGTTTAATGAACTTGCATATGTTTGCTTGTGATAGCTTTGAGTGCAAGTATTATATGTTTACGTTGTCGTGACTCTCAGTTGGAGGGTGGTCTTGTCTTGTAAGTTTACTTGGGCGTCGACAGCGGTGAGGTGGGATTCCACGGGTATGCTTCCATTATGATTGATCCTTGGACACGCTTATACGATGTGGGATTAGGGCATGTGACCGGAGGCGGGTTAGATTCGGTTGTTTTATTACCCATGGTCACGCTTATACGATGAGGATTCGGAGCACGCGACCATGCATGACGATTATTACTCCGTGGGCTAGCTCACGTGAAGACATGTACCGCGATGAGGGATTAGGGGCATGTTATATTACTACTCCATGGGCTAGCTCCCATAAAGACTGCACCTACGATGAGGACGCCGAGGCACGTTATGGTCACGCTTATACGATGATGAGGATTAGGGGCGCGTTATATATATATATATATATATATATATATATATATATATATATATATATATATATATATATGTGTGTGTGTGTGTGTTGTATATGTTACACCTACGGTGTACAGATGATGTGGTATTCCACGGGCAGGAGATATATATATGTATTGTGTATGTGTACGCCGACAGTGAGGTGGGATGCCACGAGCGCGTCACATGGTTATATTTTACACTTATAGCTGTCGGCAGTGATGGGGAATTCCACGGGCACGCCTTGATATTTGTGTGACTTGATCGCGTCCCAGATTGGGCCGGGTAGTATTTGCGTCCCTCCATAAGGGGCCGGATTATGTATGAAAGATAAGTAAGTTATATGTTAATGAACTTGACGATTTTTCCCAAGTATGTACGTAAGAAAGTGACTATAACTTTTATTGAAAATGTGGAAAAGATAATAAGGTACGATTAAGTTCATAAGTGATAATGACACGGCAGGATCTGGTATGTACTTCTTTTATACTTGCCCCTGTCATCCTTTTGTACAGTTATGATCTGTTTACTGTACTTTATTTATGTTCCATATTTGGTACCTGTTGTACTGACCCCCTTCGGGGGGCTGCGTTCATGCCCGCAAGTATTAGGTGCACAGGTTGGTGATCCTTGCTCTTAGGATCTCGGTTCAGTTTTGGGAAAAAGCTCCATTTGTTCCGGAGGCTTATCTCTTGGTACGGTTTTCCCTGAGGTTGTAGATTCATGTATATTCAGGGGTATGGCGGGGCCCTGTCCCGCCACAGTTGTTATGTTAAAACTTTTAGGTGCGTAGTCACATGTGGGTCACCAGTAAGGAAAGGAGGCAACTGCTTCGGTTGTATATATATGTCCAGGAAGGTAGCCCTAGCGGCTAACCTGTTGTTTTACTTATGTTGTTTTATTTTATAAGTTTCATGTATGTTCCGCTGATTTTCTCTGATGTATACCTGTAAGGTTGCCCAGGTAGGGCACCAGTCGCGGGCCCGGGGTCGGGTCGTGACAGATGTAACATAGCCCTGTATTGGAATGTGGTGGTCATTATCAATTGTAATATATTGAGGATGCTTTAAACTAAATATTTTGGATATATTACCTGCAGACCAGGTGAGGTGAGATGTGGTTCCCAAGTCCATGTACCAAGTGTTGTCCGGTGGCTGCAAGTTTAGGCTGCTGAAGGCCTAGCCCAAATCGATGGGAGCTACGCCGAGTCTTTGGAATCGACTTGCATAAAGTGGGCTTCTTTGCATTGGCCGGCGGTCGAGCCGGGCCCAACAACCTTTGTTGAGCATATGGGTTGAAGGGCTGTTGCTGGAACTGTTGAGGCGCCGCGGCCCAACCGAACTGGGGACTGGGCAGTGGTTGTTGCTACTGGTTCTGCTGGCCGCGACCCTTGCCACGACCTGCCGCGGTTGGGAATTTTCCGGCGAGGTTTGACCGGAAGGAATCTGATTTTGAGAAGGCGTTTCGACAGCTAACGTCTTTTGATTATGTTCATCCTGTTTAGCACGTCGGATTTCTTCGAGTAATAATTGCGAACGAGCTTTGTTGAAACTTGGTAACTGATCCGCCTGTTGAATCATGGTGGCTAAAGTATCATATTCACCTTTTGGGAGTCCTGCAATCAATTGTAAGACCATATTAGTTTCAGAGACAAGTGTGCCGACGTTGGAAAGTTGATCTTCCACGAGGTTCAGTTGTTTGCAATATTCAGTCATGTTGGAGAAGTTTTCAAGACGTGTTGCATTAAATTGTTCCTCCAAATACACAGCCCGTGAGTGTTTGTTGTCTTGAAAAATTTCCTCCAAACGAATCCACAAGTCGTGGGCTGAGGCGCCAGATTTTATGATAGTGAGAAGTAGATCCTGAGAAATACTGCCATATATCCACTGTTTGACGACGACGTTGAGACGAAGCCATGTAGAATCATCAACCTCCGGGGGGCGCGGAATAGAGTTATCGATATGATCAAGCACGTTATAGACACATGCATAAATGCGAAACAGTTCAACTCATGGAGAGTACTGACCGTTTTCTTGATCAAGAAGTATGGGAAGGCAGTTCTTGATGTTGGTAACGGTTGGGGCTGGATGAAAAGATGATTTTGGTGTTTTGAGAGTGATAACGGTGGATGAGGAGGTTGTAGGTGTTGGAGGAGAAGTCATGATAGTGTATAAAATTTAGTAAATAAGGAGAAGTAGGAAAAGATAGAACCCTAAAAGGGGGAGGGGGTCGGCACCGCGGCTGTGAGAGTAAGCCGAGAGAGAGGGGGGACCACTCTTTAGAAGAAAACTATGATTTTGACTCTTGATATCATGTAAGATGATATTAATCTCTCTTGAGGAGTCTTCTCATTAATATCAATATATATTAGTGTACAATGTATATCCCTAATACAATAGGAATCCTAGTCCTAATTACAAAAGAAATCCTAGTTTACCATAATTATATATCACTAAATATTTATACAATTATATGAGATATATTCTAATTATGATAGAATATCTAATTATACACGTTTACAATTTCCTTTAAATCACCCATATATTTGCACATGTACTAGAATAACCTTGTTTATGACCGGCACCTTTGTCAACAGTATGTTTGACATTCAGCACATTTAGTCTCGAACATCTTCTAATACATATTTCTTTTTATTTTGAGCAATCTACCATCCTGGAACCATCTCACTCATGCGGGCTTCCTATTTCTCTTTATTATTATTATGTCTTTTATGCAGTGATCAAAATTTCAATTATTTTAGAAAATATTTTCTATTGGTTTTTGTTTTCGTTTTCCTTATAAAATAGATAGAAGAAAAAGAGACTATTAGAAAAATAAAATCTATTCACTTAATATTATTTTCACTAAAATTGAAATATTAATTTTCAATTTTCTAATACTAGACCGCACTCTTGGAAGCATTTCTATTTATTCGTATTTCTTTCAAGTGGTAACAATCTTTACAATTTGAGATCCTACTTTAGAAAAATTCTTCAATTGATTTTGCTTTCGTTTTCCTCCTGAAAAACAGAAAGAACTAAAATGATTTCATATAACATGTTATATTCACTAAAAGTAAATATTAATTTTCAAATTTATTACTTCAACTTTCTAATACTGGAGCACGTTATGGAAGCATTCACTATTTTTTATTTTTTTTATTACATAGGTGTGGGGAAATAGAAAAAGGATTACAACGTGGAGATTCGAACAAAGTGAAAGTTCAGATAGTCAATTAACTGAGCTACTAAATTCTTATGTCTCTTTATGACTATTCTTTTAAGTGGTAACTTAGTTTTTCTAGATCATATGTTAGAAAAATGTTTCAAAAGAATTCTTCAATTGTAAATAAAATGAATTCACATAATATAATGTTCACCAAGATTAAAACATTAATTTATTATTGCAACTCTTGTAATACTGGACCACCTTTCCTCTATTTCAATTTGAAATCCTATTCTAGTTGTTCCTTGTAAAACTAGAGAGAAATAAAATGAATCTAAGATTCAAACATTAATATCCACCATTACTTTTCTTTTCCCCCTTTAAGAATATGCTTGTTACCTCATAACATCTGTCTTTAACTTAAATCCACCATATACCAGCATCATAATGAAAAACTCTTCCCAAGTGCATCTGGAAATCCACAAAATTTGCTCATCTGCATAATCTAGCATTACAGAGACTAAACAAGATGCTCCCAAAACAAGAAAAAAACTGGCCTGTTATTCCTCTACTTGCACAGACAAATACAGCCAGCCAAGCCACTGAATCTACACTACTTATCACCTCGTTCTGGTGTATGTTGTAGTGCCCTTTAGCTGAACTAGTGAAGTTAAAAGGATTCCAGATATCAAAATGGTTATGCAGCATCGCTAATATCTGCTTTTGACCTTTTACTCCTTTTCTTGGTCTTCACTTTCATGCTTCCACTCTCTTCTTTTGATGACTTCTTCCTTTTAACAGGCATCCCTTCCTCTTCTTCCATCTGTAATGTTTCATCTGTCTCTTGTTGCTGTCGAGGTACTTGAGCTTCTGAACAAGCAGAATGACACCTCTACTTGTTAGGATAGTCAAATTAGGTTTTAAGGAAAAGAAAAGGCTAACAACGAGAAGGGGGGAGGTGGAACAGAAAAAAAAGGTAGGGGATAGTCTGGGTGATTATTAGTCTATTTTAGAATGAGAAAGATGCGGAATATAGTCAAGAGTTAAATAGTTGTTGACAAAATACAACAACATACCCAATGAAGTCCCACAACGTAGGGTTTGGGGAGGGTAGAGTGTACGCAGACCTTACCTCTACCTTGGTAAGTAGAGAGGTTGTTTCCGAAAGACCATCGGCTCAAGACAAATCATAAGCAAAGCAAGAGAAACGGTCCCAGACAAGAAATTTAAAGCAGTATGAAAATGATGATAACAAAAGCGAATAAGCCACGATAAAGCATTCTGAAAAAAGAAGCAGTAACTAACACATGTAAATAAGAAAAACAAAGTACACGAAAAAATACAACAAACAAGCGTCTACTAGTATGATAGGCTAAACAGGACTACAATAATAACACTACAACTACCGGTATGTAAGCGTAAGTAGAACTACGCTCAACTACCTACTACCTTAATCAGTGTCTTCGACAACCTCCTATCTAAGGTTATGTCCTCAGTAAGTTGCACCTGCGTTATATCCCATCTAATCACATTTCCTCAATACTTCTTCGGCCTACCTCTACCCTCCTGAACCCGTTCATAGTCAACCTCTCACACCTCCGCACTGGAGCATTTGTGCATCTCCTCTGCACATGCCCGAACCATCTCAACCTCGCTTCCCCCATCTTATCCTCCAACGAGGTCACTCTCACTCTGTCCTGGATATCATTTCTAATCATATTCCTCCTTGTATGCCCACACATCCATCTCAACATCCTCATCTCCGCAACTTTCATCTTTTGAATGTGCGAATTCTTGACTGGCCAACACTCCGCCACATACAATATAGTCTGTCTAACCACCACCCCATAAAACTTGCCAAGTTTTGGTAACATTTTTTTATCGCACAAGACTCCATATGCGAGCCTCCATTTCATCCACCCTGCACCAATAAGATGTGTGACATTATCATCAATCTATCTATTCCCTTAGATAATAGACTCAAGATACTTGAAGCTTCCTTTATTTGGAATGACCTGAGTACCAAGTCTCACCTCCACGCCCGTCTCATGATCGCTCCTGTTACTGAACTTACACTTCAAGTATTCTGTCTTGGTCCTACTCATCCTTAGACTCCAGAGTCTGTCTCCAAATCTCCAACTTAACGTTCACTCCGCTGCGTATTTCATCAATCAGCCGAGAGTTAGTAAACTTATGGAAATCTCTTGAGAGAAGGAACGTTTTTCTAAGCATTTGCGAATAACATACACCATGACACCTCCCCTTGAATTTGTCGCGTCAGTCCATCCATCACCAAGACAAATAAGAATGGGCTAAGATCTAATCTCTGGTGCATCCCCATCATCACTGGAAAGTGTTTCGAGCCTCTTCCTACCCTGGTCTTGGCTCCATCATACATATTACTTGATCGCCCTAGTGTACGCCACAGGTACACCTCTAACCTCCAAACATCTCCATAGAATCCCTCGGTACTTTGACAAAATCGAACGACAAATTTTAAGGCAAAAAGAGAAGTGGCGTACAAAATCGACCAAAGAACTCAAAGTATGCTCATTCCAAGTACCCATGTGGTAGTATATATAAAAAAAGAGATTTTTTTGGTCTCCAGTTATCCTGACAAGTTCCCAGGCTAAATTCAAAAAGAATTTGAAGTAACTGACTGTATGCAAAAAATTAAACCCCACTGTCCGAAGTGAAACATTTACCATGTAAGAGTTAGGAGATGTAAAAAGAAAAGTTCACCTCTCGCAGAAAATTTTGCATCGAAAACAACACTGCTAAGATGCTGCTTCAAGAAAACCTGCATCCACATACCAGCTTGTACGTGAGAATCTTCTCATATACTGATTCAAGATAATTAACAGATATGAATTCATCATTCGTAATTACGCCTCAATCCCAAATTAGTTCAGGTTGGCTACATGAATCCTCTGTACACAGTTCGCCTTTACACTGGCCGTCAATCTAGCGGAACCCTATTCTTTATCCGGGATTCGGACGGGCTGTGCTTTGACGTGGATGGAGATTGTTACTCAGATAATCCCAAGGTTTTGTAACCATGGACAGTAAGTTTTCATTTCATTCTCTGTTATTAACAGCCAACGATGTTGCTTTTAAAAATACAAGGTACTCGTCCAAATCCTCGCTTTAGTAGTATTTATGCATATGCGCATGCTTATGAAAATTTATGGCACCCCACACCTTTGATCTGAATTGCTGCACCGTGCTAATGAGGGGTAAGCAGAACATGTTAACCTTGAATCTCTTCTGAGTTAACTACTTTGTAACATGTAAGAGGGAAGACATAGCCGTGTGTTAAAGCAAGATTAGATCCAAATCAAAAAGAATTTCACCACGCAAGGCGGCAGGGACCAGAGACAGAGCTAGGAGGGCGCAAGGATAAAATAATATTTTAATATAGATTGTAGACGTTGAATTCGCTTCTTCATATGTTTATTTCATTATATTTTTCTAATCCCCTTAGTGAAAATCCTGGCTCCGCGAACTGGGAAAGACTTCTAGGAAACTCATATCTTTTTTCTTATCAAACTAGATAGAAGGGTTTCTTCCTCAAGTAAGAACCTCTTTTGTAGAAACGTCACCAATTATCCCTTAAATAGTGAGAGGATGCAGGTCTTGGGGTCACTACAACATCGTTTTAGTACTCAGTATGACTTGGTTGAATTAGACTGTTAAATCAACAAGCACTAAATTTTACCAACTTCAAAGTAGAATAATGGTAATTTTACCGAATGAAAGTTGAGTGCTTAAAGAAAGCAATTCGATTTGCTGAGAACAAAGCACAGACAGGAGTTGTAATATTGAATTGTCCACTTTATTCTTAAAAAGCTATGAAACATATAAAAAACATACCGCAGACAAAAGTTGTCTTGACTTGACATCCCAAATGCGTAAATAGCTGTCCAAACCTAGTCAAGAGTAATTTTGTTCAAGCAAATAACTATGAGGAATAAAACTTGAAGAAAGACAACAGTACTTCTGTAAAGAGATGTGCTTCAGATTTTCTAGTATGAGATCATATCTTACATACAGAAAATCTGGAGCCCACATGACAATAGGACAATATTTGTGTCCCCAGGAAGTAACTTCCATAAATAAAGGAAAAATATATCCAGATCAAATTGCCGTGTACAAGAGCCTTGGACAAAGTACATTCTGATATAAAGAAGCTAACAACGATTTCAAATACTCACCACATGAGGCTATAACTGGGAGCTCTGGATGCCTAACTATGGATCTTATACTTCCAGAACATTTCCCCAAGAAGGATCCCAAAAGTTTTCCTAAAATACCAAGAGGATACACTCAAACTGTGAGACAACAATACGTGAATCAAATGAGCCTAGACATGTGAAACAACATGAGAGCGCATACAAAAGAAATGCAAAGTACAGTGGCTAAGCTAATCATGAAACCTTATTAGCATAGAGGAAACACAACAATAATTTATTGATGATTCTGTTTGCCACATAAAACATTTGTGTTACTATCATAAACGCTATCAGTTTTGTGTCAGAACCAAATGACAGAACACACTTAAACTTAGATACAGAAAATGTGGAAAACAACATGCACAATCACAACTTTTTATAGCAATATCCTCAATAATTTTGAAAAATATGAATGCTGGTATAAAGATGTGTTGCCCTTTTCAAGTACTCTTCTTTCTTAATAATAAAGTATTACTTATATTTTAGTTAAGGGCAATAAACTATTTATATATATATGTGTGAGTTTGTCTAATGACAACATAAACAACAATCACTATGGTGCAACAGCCGCTTACCAGTGCGTATATCAATAGAAGCAAGATCGCCAGACCCATTTCCTATGTATATTGTATGTCCATCTACATCCTCAGCTACAGCTTTAATAGGGGTCTCACGGAAATCAAATGAAACAACAGGCCTTCTCTGAGCAGAAATATCATAAAGACGCACCTACAAAATAACCAAGTTGGTACAGTTTATATTAGAAACAAGATATACATACATGAAAATGAACCAGTTCAGAATACAACTTTTAACGCATCTAATATGTTCAATTACACTCTGAAGGTTTTACTACTGCGGTACATGTGGATCTGATGAGGATCAAATTCAGTCTATTTAATAGGCTGAAAGCAATTTATGGTACTTCAACCACAAAACCATTACAATAAAACAAGTGTCCTTTCTCCATTAACTTCAAGATGCACCAACTATGAACTAACACTATCTTTTGTTTCTCAACAGTGAAAGGAATAAAAGAGCATTCTGGCATGATAGATAGTACCACAATTGTGGAATCAGAAGAAACCCAGTCCCTGTATATCTCTGCAACTGAGAACTTCCAGGGGATAAGAAGATCAGAAGGCAACTCCCTAGATCACCCCCTTATTGAGACTTCCTTCCCAAGATATAGATTCCAATATACTAGTATAGGATAAGATTTAGGGTCTCTGTAGTTGATAGTATAATAGAGAGAAAGAAGCACGACTGGTGGCTGATTCTGGGGGCAAAAAGCAGAAGCATTGTAAGAATTCACAAAGGACAGAAAATGACTCAAAAGGAATTTACTGGGTGTCCAATCCATTTCAGCACTGATATTGACCGGCTTAAAATGTATGGCATTTTGGAGTATCACTGACTTTTGAGAACCGAAAAATTCTAATCCATCCAACACTAGAATTAGCTCATCCAGTTGGGACCCTTGTTGGTTTATTTCTTGGACCCACCTCTCCCCTTTCCGCTTCCATTCACTCACTACCCACCCACTCCAAGAAAGAACAGGCCCTATAAATTTCCTTTTGGCCTCACAAATGCGAGAGAATTCCTAGTGTGCAAGTCAAAAGATGCTATAAGAAAATTGCATGAGAAGTATGAAGCCACTGCATCAAAATTGCTCTCTTGTACAAAGGAAATGCACATGCTTAATGGAGCCAATGAGAAATATTAGCTAAGAAAAAAATACCTGGTGACTATTAGTGCCTGCGACAAATTTGCGGTGGTCATCTTTGCACAAGAAAGTTGCAGAGGTAAACCAAGTTGGGGTGAATATACCAAGGCTATTTTTTGGTGGCTGGAATAAAATTTTAAAATGTCAAATTTCTAACTAGGTATAAGCAAACAATTCTTTCTCACACACAAATGCTAAACAGTATGACGGAGGATCTCACAGATTTTGCAGTCCAAATTTTAGCACACTGGTTCAGATCCCATATGTTAACCTCAACGCCCTTCCTGAAACATCAAAGAAGTCATAACAATCATTCTATTTTCCACCAAGGTTATCTTGCAGATCCAAGATTCACGGTTACTCACCCACCAAACAATGCATAGTTTTCATCTGCATCTACCTTGGAGCATAAAATACTTCCTGAACCACTGACATTCCATGCAGTTTGAGTACCTTCAACACCAGAATCTTCAAGTGATTTTGACATTTTAACACACTTCATGCTTGCTTGTCCTTTTATTGTGCACGTAAGCAAGGTGCATGACCTATAAATGTGAAAGAAAACAAATGTAACAAGAAGGAACTTAGAAACGAGCCTATTTTACTCTGGGTGAGATTTACATTAAGTGAATCTTCCAAGCCACATCCTGGTTTGCTCATTACCAGCACATTGCAAGCACTCTAGGTTGTTTTGATCACCACTATTGAAGATGTTGGCTGTGGATATATCAATTGAATTTGTAGCCATCAATTATTCCACTTAGGCACACTGCAGAAGGGAAACTGTATACAGGTGCTTAACACTTTCCTGAGGATTCTAAGTTACTCTATTAACCATGTGTAGATATAATCATAGCAGGTTGCTTAGACAGGGATATCAAATGGGATAATAGTGGATTAACTCTTCTCCAATGTTTAGTTAATACTTGGGCCACGGGTCACTGGGAAGATCAAACTCCATATTAGATTCATATTTGCCCCTGGCTAACTAGCGAAGGGTCTTGCTAACACATAACATTAGAAATAGTACGATCATCAGTCAAGGTCAAGAAAAAATAGCCTTTTACATGTACACTTCTCCTTCTTCTTCCACCTCCCTATCCTCCCCTACAGTCTATCCATCCTCATATCCAAGAGGTGCCTACCTAGAAAAAAAGAATGGGGAAACTCGTGTATCCTCAACCAATGCAAACTCTTACTTCTTTTTATTATTCCTTTGGACCATTACCTTATACGCTCCTTTTTCCTTATCAGTATTTCTAGTCTCACACAAATCCCAATGTTAGTCATATTTTTGCAACTAATAACTGCAGGCAGCATAACAATCCTATTTGCAATAGATATATTTACAACTTAACGAAAAGTACAAAATTGTTCTCATTACAAACTTTGGAAACCAACACATCCCATGTGCAAGTGAAACAGACTCGAGGGATGTCATTGCCAATTCAAGAGTCAACAGCACATTTCACATTTGATCAGGACATTCTACCTTCCGCACCAATCAAGCACTGGAGAGTTGCATATTTAAAAAGTTTGGAGCACCGAGGAAAATGGTCTATTGAGTAATGTGTTTTTTATCCAAGTCTAAGAACTTTTACTTTAACAAGTTGCTGATTCAATGAGCTAACCAGGATGAGATACTTCCAGAAGCAGATCGAAGACAGTACCTTGATGATGACTCCAGCCTCTCTTTTCTGAATAGATGCAAACCGATAACAGAATCATCTTCAGATACTTTATCACTATTTTGATTTGAAATGGATGCACGAACATCTCCATTGACAGGACTAAGCACCTCAATCTGTGAGGTTAAAAATAGTATAGGTGCTGCTCAACACTCATGAAAACAAAACTTCATATTATCCTGATCTGGTCAAAGATAAAGCACTTACCAAGCCATTTCTTCTTGCAACACCTAGAAGCTGCAAACAATTATTAGAAACCATATGGTTAGATATCTCATAGGCAAAGTACTTCTGTAGAAGCAGTTGCCACTCAAAGACTACATTATCATCATTGGAAGATGAATATCCAAATTTTATGGAAATCAGTTCTAATAAGATATCTGCATGCTAAATAGCTAGATGATTCACTGGAAGATGCCAGCATGAAGAAACTATAATTCTTGATTGGGTTTAATTTGAACAATTAAACATGTCTACATAAAGCATACAACCCAAAATATAGCCAAGGTGTCACTTGAAATGTCTCAATCCCTAACATGGAGGAAACAGAAAAACATTTTTTTCTTTTGTCGTTTGGATTAATGACAATTAACTATCCATTCTATTAACAAGTGAATCAAACCAAAAGTACTCCGAAGTACAAAGCACTGTCAAAGTGCAAATTAATAGTGGAAGAAGCTTAAGTTTTGGTTCATTTTCCTTTCATGCATTGTTCTTTTCACAAGCTCAAGAGAAGTGATAGTATACTGAAATTCATAACTCGAAACAACACAGTGGCTCTAGAATCAGCTCCTATGCAATTAAGTACAAATCCCATCACTCTATCAAATAAAACTATCCATACATTATACATGTAGACACACTAGATGGTCAAGAAGACAACTTACAGGGTCAAATTGACGGTCAAGAATAGAGGTGGCAAGCACACACCTGGAAGCATCGGGCTCCCCCCATCTCTCCACCACCTTAGCTGCTTCCTTTGCTTCAATAACTACACCCAAAAAAATGTTTTTTTAAGAAAAATATATATATATTACTCTTTACACTAAGCTGAAAAGGGTCAGTTCTCATTCAAACAAAAATCCAATTTTTAGGAAAAAAGACTCAATTTTTTTCGAAACATATTAATTAAAAGCTCAAGTGTTTACCTTTGATTAATCCAAGAATATCAAAAGTTAAAGCTCTAAGAGGGGGGCAGCCAGGGCACTCCAATGTAGTTGTACGAGGCATATTTTTCTTCTTAAACCCCACTACTTAGAAGATATAAATATAGACCTATGTATAATGAAGGACAATTTGCACGACAGGCTGGCGGCAAAGAGCGACGAGGAGAAAGCGGCAGCACACTAGCGGTAATCTAACATATACTATTGGGCCTAAGCTGTTCTGGGCTTGTAACAGTTACAATGGATATCCCAACTTCATGGGCTTGTATTTGGACCTTTGTATTACGTAACGCGGGTAAATTCCTATATATACGAAATTAGATCCACATTACCATACATAGTAATATTTTTTCATTCACCAAACATAGCTGGAGTTTTGTTTCAAAATGAATACAAAATCACGCTTTGAATCTCGCCCACGACCACATGTGAAAATTTGGGAGAGAGCGGTGGAGATAAGGATGAAGAGGGGTGTGCCTATTTTCGAGAACCAGTTCGGATTCATATCAAGACGTTCCACTACAGAAGTCATTCATCTGACTGATGGAGCAGCATAGGAAGAGGAACTTACATATAGTGTTCATTGACCTACAAAAGGCAACGATAAAGTCCCAAGGAAGGTTCTATGGATATATTTAGAGGCTATAGGTGTTTCTTTTGCTTAAACTAGGTCGGTTAAGGACATGTAAGATGGAGTCAAGACCCGGGTAAGGACAATGATAGGAGACTCTGAGAACTTCCCGATCGTGAGGAGTTGAGCCAGGGATAAACCATCTTAGTATGTTTTCATTTATATTAGTGAGGATGAATTGGTGCATCATATTTAAGGTGAATTGCCATGGTGCATGCTCTTTGCAGATGACATAGTACTGATTGACGAGACTCCTAGCGAAGTTAACACTAGGCTGGACATTTGGAGATAAATTTTTAAGTCTAAAGTGTTCTGGTTGAGCAGGACCAGAACTGAATAATTGGAGTGCAAGTTCAGTGTTGTAACAAATGAGGTTGGCATGGAAGTGAGTCTTGATACACAAGTAATCCCCAACAGAGAAAATTTCAAGTATCTTGGGTCCTTAATCCAACAAAATGGGAAAATCAACGATGATATCACACATCGTATTGGTGTAGGGTGGACGAAATGAAGGCTCGCCTCCGAAGTCTTGTGTGATAAGAATGTACCACCAAACTTAAAGGTAAATTTTACAGAGTGGTCGTTAGGTCGACTATATTGTATGGGGAGAAGTGTTGGCCAATTAAGAACTCTTGACGAGCGCAAAACACGATATAATGTAGTGCTTCGCTAGTCAAAGATAATATAGTTTAAGATCGTCTCCACGAGAATTGATATATTTAATAAATCAATAAGGTCTTGCTCAGTATTATTTAGGGAATCCATTCTTTAGAGGTTTGTTGTGTAAACAACGAGTAACAATTTTTACTATTAAGTGTAGAATAATGACAATCTACAAGAGAAATAAGGGCAATAATGAGACTAGTGCAAGAGAAAGACGCATGATTAATAATTGTTCACAATTCTTTTCAAAGGTTTCATTGACTATTTCGATTTCAATGACTGATTAGTCTATCTGCGATACTTAATTTGTCTTTTGAATGAACTAACTATCAAACGGACCACACAAATAGAGGTGATCTATGCATAGTCATTCCAGGTCCACGCATGTTGAAGATAGTTGTTATAAAATTAATAGAACCTAAAATGGATGAAACACCAGATAGATGAAGACTAGAAATTGCTAAATCAATCGCTTCCTCCGAATGGTGGTAATACCACTTGGCGGCGGATAGGCCCACCCAAAGGCCGCTTACCCACTTCTACTAAGGCTGAGCTTAATAGGAGCAAGAGACTTGGAGGCAACAACTAGAATGAAACCTTCTTCCAAGATCAAATGCGAAAATAAGACCTCCCTTTCGGTCCTATTTTATTTACGCCAGGGACCCCGGTATACTGTACTAATATGTGTAGGTTCCCGTAATTCGAGTGAGATTGTCATGGCGCAAAAGTAGATATGGTCTGGTATTCCCTTGTTCCCTGTATAGACTAATTTAAACTCAATAACATTTGCAAAAACTATTGAATGAATTTAATAGATGGAAAAC
Source organism: Przewalskia tangutica (assembly GCA_029844215.1). Lineage (NCBI taxonomy): Eukaryota > Viridiplantae > Streptophyta > Magnoliopsida > Solanales > Solanaceae > Przewalskia > Przewalskia tangutica. The sequence goes on along the minus strand of CM056724.1, from coordinate 47,436,536 downwards.
TTCTTTCGAATATCTTCCTATCTTTAGACAAACACAATTCAAGAAAGCCCTTATGATTACTAAAGAGAATTGCAATTCAACCACATCAAGCTCGCATAAATATTCGATAAAGTAGTTCCACTTTCGACTAAACTAAAATAAGGAATTCATATGCTTAAAGTCAAAACTCCATACGACAATTCAAGCAAGGAACGAAGTTAATCCATACATAAGTCTCAAGACATCATGTCCGTAACAATCCTAAGCAATTCTGCTCCATAATAGTAGAAAAAAGCAAACTAGAATTCATTACAACCACTTTCGATCCAAACTTTCGTATTGAATCGATGGAAGGAAGTGAGAAAATAGCAATATTCCAAACTTCCAATCATTTTTCTGCTCCAAAAATCCAAGATAACCTAATTGGGGTAAGATAAAATCTTATATAGTTGTTGGGGTTGATACGTAGAATACCTAAAATAACCTCGATTAAAACATTCCCGAAATCACATTGCACGATCGCGCAGCTGCAGGTAGGGTTGCACAAAAAATGGATCGGACCGAAAAAACCCCCTGGACTGAACCGGACCGGACTGAATTTTTCGGTCCGATCTTCGGTCCTACGTTTCTGAAAATTCGATCCTCGGTCCGGTCCGGGTTTTTTTTCTAGTTTTTAATATATATTGGACCAAGACCGGATCGAATTTTTCGATCTGGTCTTCGGTCTGACCTTTTTGGAATTTCGATCCTCGATCCGGTCCGAGGGTTTTGTGCAGCCCTAGCTGCAGCCTGCAGGTAGGGGTGTACACCAGTCCAAAACCGGACCAGAACCGAAATCTTCATTTTTTTGGACCGAGGACCGGACCGGAATTATTCTGGTCCGGACCTGAAAATTCCGATCCGATCCGAGTGTTGGACCGATTGGACATGTTTTTTTTAATGCAATTTTTAATTTATTTTTATTTGTAAATTTTTAACAATGTGTTTGTTTATCAATCTCATTAAATATGTTTGTTTTTTTCTTTATTCTTCAATATATTTTATTTGAATAGGTACATGACATCAATCTTTCAGATCCAACATCTTACAGCAGGTGGGTGCGAGTTGCACCGAAACTCTATATTATTTTGTAATCAAGTTGACCTGACATTCTCAAATAAAACTTGACAATCTTCATACTCCACTTGCCATTAAATCACACCAACGAGTCCACAAAAACGACCTCATCATTGATGCGTGTAATATGCACACACTTTTAAACGCAAGTGCACGTTATCGTATCAAGTAGTATAGTCTTAGATAAGACCGAATATCGTCCTCTAGGATTAGGGTTCAAGTACCAACTATCTATTTTCTAGTATCTATTTGGTGAATTAATGATTGATTGTTTGGTTTATAACTAAGAATTATTAAAGATAAGTAAATATAAAGAATTACTTCAGATGTGATGAGAATAGGGTTTCTATGTATCCTCACTATCCGCTTATGCTACTTACTAATGCATTACTTATGGTATTCTTCTTTTGGAGAAAGCAGGTTTACGAAATCGTTTTATACTCCCGTTAGGGTTATATAAACACTCAACCCCAGTATCGTTCCTTACCTACCTTTCGGTGATAAGGGTAACTTTATAGGAGGATTAAGAACAAAAACCTAGTTGACCGTCACGCACAATGCGCGAAATTAGGGTTGTTAAGCCTCTCATCAACGCTACAAAACTAATTGAGGTATTTTCATCCCCAATTCAAGCACAATCTACCCAACTTACGGATATTCACAATCCCCCCTTTTCAGAATCTGATTAGAAATCATATTGTGATAACTAGTTGTCAATTAGTTACCAAGAATTCAACTCAATTATTGGATAGATCTCTCAATAAGAAAAATAACCATAAGCATGCATTAATTTATAACATAAGTTTCAAGAAATTCAACATAGAAAGCCCTATAAGAGAATTAGTTCCTAGGCATGAATATGACAAGAACTAATTCAAAGTTCATCATGCAAACTGAATTAAAGAAAGAAAAAGGAAAAGAAAGTACTAAGTTAATGGTATCCAATCTCCAGCCAAAATCTTGAGTTGTGCGAAGGGAACCTCAAAGCTGCATAGGGTTCTCATATAGGTTTAAAAACGCCTCCTTCTTTTCTCTGCAGGCCTGGCCCAAAATCCGTCAAAAGACCTAATTTTTCCGCGTCGGCGCCGCGGCCCTGCAGATAGGCGCCGTGGCGCCGGAAGTTCTGCGATCCGTCGGGTGTTTTGGCGCGGCCCGGATATCTGGCACGAGGCGCGCGTACTGTATCTTCTGTAGCTCGCCGGATGTTTAGGCGCGCGACCTGCATCTGGCATGCGAGCGCCCGCGCGCAGTCTTCTGCCTCTGAATAGTGGCGCGCGGCCCCGATTTTAGGCTGCGAGGCGCGCTGTGCTGATGCGGATTTTAGCCTCGTTCGCCACTTTCTGTTTCGGCTCTGGCATCTCCTCTTTTGCCCTCTTTTTGCTCCTTTTCCGCCATTTGGCCATTTTAACCACTTTGACTCAAAAGAAAGAAAAACTATCCTAATACGACACTTATATGTGCAAAATGGGACAAAAGACTAACTAAAACTGACTCAAAATGTGTATATAGAATACACCGATCAAATACCCCCAAACTTAACCTTTGCTCGCCCTCGAGCAAAGATAGAAAGAAATAAAATAAAAGACTCAAAGAATGAAAAATAAAAGACTCCCTGTCATTAATCACTTTTGCTGCATAAATGTTAACTAGAAAAACATGAAGGTTAGCAGAATAATATGCAGGAACATATATCATGGAATTTTCAGCACACTAAACACATGAAGCTAGATATTTCGCAAACTCATATTCATCATGCTTAATGGAAGTCAATATACTAAATCATGCATATGAATTCAAGAATTCCTATGGCATGCTTACTTGCTATTCTCCACTAATTCTGGATATGCATAAAAGAGATCTTCAGGACTTTGAGGGTTGTAATGTAGGCTTAGGTAGGGGTTGGAAAAGATAGGCATTTAGGCTCATTTTTCTGTACCATAAGCTCTTTGGCTTTTCAATTTTTCCCTTTTTCTTTTGATTTTGATTTTTTCCTTCACTTCAATTCTATCTTTCCCCTCTTTTGTTTTGGGAGAGTGAAGTGTATTATACAAATAGGCACCCCCAAACTTAGGCTTTTGCCTCTTTCTTATTACTTTTCCATTGGGGTGCATCAAACTTGTTCACTCTTTTTGTTTCTTCTTTTTAACACAATGTACTCCACTATTTCATATTTTCACTTATGGCACAATTTTGTGGGAATATGGGGTGTCAAAGAAGAAGTTTCAAATTTAGGCTCGATAGAGTGACTAGGGATATTTTTAAAGTACGGGATAGAAAAGAATGGTAAGAATTGGCTATCAAAGAAATGTCTGAGTCATCTCCCTAACATGCATATCCTAACTATTTCGCCTCAAATAGCAAGCACTCATAACACATAAGCATTTATCATTTAGCATGCATAACTCAAGCAAGAAACTCGAATAGGCAGTTACGTGAGTTTACGCATATCTAACCTAAGTGTTTAGATAGTTGCTTCAATTCATTTACATTATTCCACCTTACTTCACTAGGTGTTTCTAGTAACTACAACATACATAATTTTTGACAGGCAATTATGACTCAAAATAAACATAAAACAAATAAAAAGACTTAAATAAAACATAACATGACACACAAATAAAACACCCCCAAACTTAAATCACACATTGTCCCCAATGTGTGCAAGACTCAACGACGAAAGAAAGCGACACTTACAAACTTTGGTTAAAATGGTGGTGGTGGCGGTGGGTAATCTTTGAATTAGTGAGGAGGAGTATTCTTGATATTTTGATTTGGCGATAGGGCCTTCGGATCAGGGTATCCTCCAGACTCATCGTTTCCGTTGTGGCGCCGCGGCCCTGCAAATGGGCGTCGCGGCGCCCAAGCTTCTAGGTTCCTTCTGATCATTTGGCGATTTTTCTGGATATCCTTGGCTTCCACCTGTCAACACAGCACAGACACACGAACCCAAGACCGTGAGACTGATCAAGACAAAATAAAATAAACTAAAAAATAGAAGTTGAAATAATCATAATTAAAACATTGGGTTGCCTCCCAACTAGCGCTGTCTTTACCGTCTTTTAGCCGGACGCAAGTTCCTTATTATTTTAAGGATTGAGAAGTTACCAAGTTCATGTATTCCATTTCATTGATCAGGTAGGGTTTTAACCTCTGTCCGTTTACTTTGAAGGCGGCTCCCTCTCCTTTTATTTGATTGCTCGTATGGGAATACTCTTACTAGTGTATGGTCTGTCAGCGTGATTTTAACTTGCACGAAACAATCTTAACCTTGAGTTGAATAGCAGCACTTGTTGTCCTTCTTGAAAATCTTTTGGTATCAAATTCTTATCGTGCCATGCTTTCGTTCGTTCCTTGTAGATCTTTGCATTCTCATAGGCATTGTGTCGGAATTCATCTAATTCGCTCAGCTGTAGTAGCCTCCTCCGTCTGCTTAGTGGTATCCATGTTTAACTTCTTCATTGCCCAGTATGCTCTGTGTTCCAACTCTACTGGCAAATGACATGCTTTACCAAAAACTAATTTATAAGGTGACATACCAATTGGTGTTTTGAATGTTGTCCGATATGCCCACAATGCGTCATCTAATTTGATAGACCAGTATTTCCTTGAGCCGTTCACCGTCTTTTCCAATATGCTCTTCACTTCTCTATTTGACACTTCCGCTTGCCCATTAGCTTGAGGATGGTAAGCAGTTGTAGTGCGGTGGTAAACTCCATATCTGGAAAGCAATGATTAATTTGCTATTGCGAAATGACTCCTTCATCACCGATGAGAGCTCTTGGTGTCGAACCTTGTGAAAATATTCTTACGGAGGAATTTTTGAGCAGTTTCTTGTCGTTTTCTTTGGTGGCCTGCTTCTACCCATTTGGACACATAGTCTCGCGGAAGGATGTATTGATTTCCAAAGGATGGCGGGAATGGTCGTGAAATCAATTCCCACAAATCGAATAGTTCTACTTCCAATATCACGTGCGAAGGCATCTCGTTTAAATCTTGAGATGTTCCTGTTCTTTGATAATTATCACATATCTGCGCAAGGCATGGGCATCCTTGAAGAGCGTTGGTCGATAGAATCGCATTGCAATACCTTTGCTGTTCTTGATGCCCCAAAGTGTCCACCGTGATAAGGTGTGGCAATGGGTGAGAACACAGTGCATCTCTTATACGGTATCATCGCTGATGACTTAGTAAATCACGGTGTTTGTATAGCATTAGTTCCTCCCAATAGTAATGTTTTACTTCAGAATAAAACCTCTTCACAAGCCTGGGGGTAGAACTTTAGCTGCAAGAAAGTTAACAAAATCGCGTACGAAGGTAAATTAGAATTCATACTTACTCGAAAGCAGTTGTTAAATGCGGAAAGTGATCATTTATTTGCACATCCTTGGTGTTACGGCTCTCTGTGTTCTCGATGCACGGACAAGTGATGCGCTGAATTCTCTGTTCCTTTCTTATCACGAATCTCTACGTCAAATTCTTGTAGAAGTATGACCCATCGAATGAGGCGAGGCTTAGCATCCTTCTTTGTCATTAAGTACTTTATAGCAGAGTGGTCAGTGTATACTATCACTTTATTTCCAATCAAGTAGGGCCTGAATTTCTCAAACGCATATACTATAGCTAGTAATTCTTTTTCAGTAGTTGCATAATTTAATTGTGCGTCATTTAGAGTTTTACTATCATAGTAAATGGATCTAAATACCTTGTCGATTCTCTGTCCAAGTACCGCTCCAACTGCATAGTCGCTTGTATCGTACATAAGTTCAAATGGGAGCTCCCAATTTGGTGCAATGACTATGAGTGCTGAGGTAAGCTTCTCCTTGAGCGTTTGAAATGCGGATGAGCATTCTTTATTGAAGTCGAAGGCTACCCCCGTCATTAGCAATGTGGAGAGGGGCTTTGAGACCTTTGAAAAATCCTTGATGAATCTTACATGAAGCTGCGTGTCGAGAAACTTGACTCCTTTTGTTGATACTGGAGGTGGTAGATTTTCGATCACTGTGATCTTTGCTTTGTCTACCTCAATTCCTTGGCTTGATATTTTATGCCCCAAGACGATTCCTACATCACCGTGGTGACACTTCTCCCAATTAGCCTGAGTTAGATTCTTCGCATGGCTCAACATCGCTTACAGATGCCTTAAACATTCATCAAATGATGCTCCAAAGACCGAAAAGTCATCCATAAAGATCTCTATAGTCCTCTCTACCATATCGAGAAAATTGCCATCATACACCTTTGAAAAGTAGCGGTGCGTTCACGAGTCCAAATGGAATTCTTCTAAATGCAAATGTGCCAAAAGGGCAAGTAAATGTTGTCTTTTACGATCTTAGGCTATTGCAATCTGGTGATACCACGAGTATCCATCCAAAAGCAATAGTAGTTATGCCTGCGAGTCATCGAACATTTGATCTAGGAATGGCAACGGGAAGTGGTCTTTTCTAGTTGCTTTATTCAACTTGCGATAGTCAATGTAGATTCTCCATCCGGTGACTGTTCTCGAGGGAATGAGTTCGTTTCTTTCGTTAGCCACCACTGTTATCCCACCCTTTTTCGGCACCACTTGTACTGTGCTTACCCAAGTGCTATCAGATATGGGGTAAATTACTCGTCGTCGAGCCATTTAGGATTTCTTTCCTTACTACCTCCTTCCGTATTTGGGTTCGATCGCCTGCGGGCTTGATGGATGGTGCGCTCTCCTCATCTAGGCGGATCTTATGCATTACCGTTGATGGACTTATCCCTTTTATGTCCGCTAATGTCCATCCATAGCCCGCTTGTGATTCTTTAGTACTCTTAGCAGTTTATCAATCTCTTCGGTGGATAGGTGGCATGAAATGATCACTGGTAGGGTTTTCTCTTCACCTAGGTATTGGTATTGTAGATGATTGGGTAGGATTTTTAACTCTAACTCTGGGGCCTTCTCTGTGGATGGTAATGATCTTTCTGGTACCTGTCCCAGCTCTTCATACTTCTTTGTCCTTGTATCCCATTTTCATAAGCATTCATCCAATTTGCATACTCCATCAGATCTGGATCGTTTCTACTATCATCATCCCATGTGGTCAGTACTTCTTCAAGCGTATCATCATATTCGAACTCTTTGTTTGACATTGTCTCTTCGATAAGATCAATGGTGGCGATTATCTTTGGCCTCTGGAAAATTTCTTTGTTTGAAGAACATTAAAAATCACCTCTTCATCTACTCGAAGCTTGATTCCCTTTTGAACATCAATGAGAGCATCACGTGGCTAAGAAAGTGCACTTGATATGATGGGGATTCCATCGTTATCTTGTATGTCTAAGATAACGAAATCGTGAGGAAGATGAACTTGTCCACTTTTACTAATATATCTTGATGACTCCTCTCGGATGAACAATTGGCGGTCGACTAGGCTGCGAGTGATGTTTGTAGGTTTGATTTCTCCCATTTCTAGTTTGCGAGAAAACTAGATAGGGCATCGATTTATACTGCTCCCGGTGCCTGATGCCTTTTGACATTCAAACTTTCCAATAGTGCATGGGATGGTAAAGCTCGAGTCTTGTAACTTACGAGGCGGTTGTCTCGTAGGATGGCACTACATTCTTGATTAACATCAGTTTCGTAATCCTCTATCTTCATCTTTTGCTAAGCACATCCCGTGAACTTGGCGTAGCTCGGCATTTGTTCTAGTGCTTGACAAGCGGGATATTAAGTTGCAATTGTTTGAGAACCTCGCGAATCGGAGAATTGCTTGTCAAGAGTGCATGTTTTTAACCACGGGGATATGGTATCATCACTGGGGCGTTGCCACCGTGGTCTTTGTTTTCGATTTACGGGTTAGGCGCGCGACCACGATCTTGGCGCGCGGCGCTCACTTTCTGCTTGTCTCGGATGCGAACTTCGTACTATCTCCGAATCCTCGGCGCGGCCACGATCATTGGCGCATGGCGGCAGCTGCTGCAAACTTTCTCTCTCCCCTGATTCGGCATCCTTCAGGTCAATTGCCTGACATTGTGTTTCCTTATTTCTTATCCCAGATGCAGATTGCTCTTCTTGCGGTTCGCTGTTGAATATGACCGCGAGTTCTGCTATTTCTGTTTCCAACTTCTTTATACCCAACCTCATTTCGTCCATGAACTGAGCTTGGGACCTCGTGAGACTGAGTATAGTTTCTCGTAATTCCTCCTTCTGTTCCTCTATGGTTGGCTCTCTATCATATGGACAGTAAAAATCCATATCTAAAGTGTTCCTGAAACGAATCAAAGCCAACAAAAATTCACGGCACCTCGAATTTTCGTAAAAAATAAAAATAACAAATTGACTTACCAAATTAGAAATTAAAAATAGATGAATTTGATATTGAACTATGTCTAATCCCCGACAACGGCGCCAAAAACTTTATGCGCGTAATATGCACACACTTTTAAACGCAAGTGCACGTTATCGTATCAAGTAGTATAGTCTTAGATAAGACCGAATATCATCCTCTAGGATTAGGGTTCAAGTACCAACTATCTATTTTCTAGTATCTATTTGGTGAATTAATGATTGATTGTTTGGTTTATAACTAAGAATTATTAAAGATAAGTAAATATAAAGAATTACTTCAGATGTGATGAGAATAGGGTTTCTATGTATCCTCACTATCCGCTTATTCTACTTACTAATGCATTACTTATGGTATTCTTCTTTTGGAGAAAGCGGGTTTACGAAATCGTTTTATACTCCCGTTAGGGTTAAATAAACACTCAACCCCAGTATCGTTCCTTACCTACCTTTCGGTGATAATGGTAACTTTATAGGAGGATTAAGAACAAAAACCTAGTTGACCGTCACGCACAATGCGCGAAATTAGGGTTGTTAAGCCTCTCATCAACGCTACAAAACTAATTGAGGTATTTTCATCCCCAATTCAAGCACCTACCCAACTTACGACATATTCACAATCTCCTTTTGAATCGATTAGAAATCATATTGTGATAACTAGTTGTCAATTAGTTACCAAGAATTCAACTCAATTATTGGATAGATCTCTCAATAAGAAAAATAACCATAAGCATGCATTAATTTATAACATAAGTTTCAAGAAATTCAACATAGAAAGCCCTATAAGAGAATTAGTTCTAGCCATGAATATGACAAGAACTAATTCAAAGTTCATCATGCAAAAACTGAATTAAAGAAAGAAAAAGGAAAGAAAGTACTAAGTTAATGGTATCCAATCTCGAGCCAAAATCTTGAGTTGTGCAAGAAGGGAACCTCAAACTGCCTAGGGTTCTCCTTATATAGGTTTAAAAACGCCTCTTTCTTTTCCCTGCAGGCCTGGCCCAAAAATCCGTCAAAAGATCTAATTTTTCTGCGTCGGCGCCGCGGCCCTGCAGATAGGCGCCGCGGCGCCGGAAGTTCGGCGATCCGTCGGGTGTTTTAGCGCGCGGCCGATATCTGGCATGCGAGCGCGCGGCGCTGTATCTTCTGTAGCTCCTCGGATGTTTAGGCACCGCGGCCCTGCATCTGCTGTGCGCGCGGCGCGAGTCTTCGCCTCTACGAATAGTGGGCGCGCGCCCTTTTAGGCTGCAGGAGGCGTCGCGGCGCTGGTCTGGATTTTAGCCTCGTTCGCCACTTTCTCTGTTTTCGGCTCTGGCATCTCCTCTTTTGCCCTCTTTTTGCTCCTTTTCCGCCATTTGGCCATTTTAACCACTTTGACTCAAAAGAAAGAAAAATTATCCTAATACGACACTTATATGTGCAAAATGAGACAAAAGACTAACTAAAACTGACTCAAAAGGTGTATATAGAATACACCGATCAATCATCCATATCATCATATTGCACATCTAGTCATAAAGAAAAATGATAGATAAATAGTGTCAAACATTAGAAATTATATGTTTTAAAAAATAACTAGAAGAGTTATAAAAATAACATTACTTTTTTCAATTTCCTCCAAATCTTTCAAATTTTCTTCTACATCTAATTAGAAGAGTTATAAAATTAACATTACTTAGATTTTTAAAAAAAAATATATATATAATAATATGGAACCGGTCCATTCTGGTCCGGACCGGATCATTCTGGTTTTTACCCTACCCGGATCGGAAAGTCGGAATCTTATATAATGAAGGACCGGGGACCGGACCAGAATCCACCGGTCCGGTCCGGTCCACTCCGGTCCGGTCTAAAAATGTACACCTCTAGCTGCAGGTAAGAATGTGTATTGATCGCGCAGACACATCAGTGACTCTGCCTCTTGTGCGCACTCTTGTGCGCTCTCTCTCATGGCAACATTCTCGCTTGTTTTTTCCTTTGTCACACCTATTTCATTCTCAACGAGGATTGAGCTTCACCTAGACACAAAACGACATCCATTAGCATAATTCACATGTAGAATCTCTAATTTTACATAAAAATCATGTTAAATAGCTCCTAAAAATGAGAAATATCTAGCCATCAAATACCCTCACACTTAAGTATTTACTCGTCCCAAGACAAATTAAATCATTAGCTTCCTCCAACTATAACACACAAGACTTTAGAGATAAGGATCAACTCAACCAACCCTATGGATGCATACAACACTCGTCTTCGGCTTTTTCAACCTATTGAAAATCAAATACCAATCTTTGACATGTCTCACCAGAAAAAGAAAGCGCACACACAACACTAGGATGAATAAACATTGCATCATATTTAAGTGCACTCACACTCACAAAGAAGTAACTCACACTCTTCAAGAATATCATAGGCTTGGCAATCGAGTAACTCTCTACTAATGTAGGAACTCTCAAGTTGGGATCTTATAAGACTTGTATTTTGTTGTAACGTACACTAAGGGATATGTAGGATTATATGGATAAAAGTTATGCAATCCCCTCATGGCACTACACTACTTGAGACATAAACACAACCACACCCATTTTTTTTCTTTTTCTTTACCAAAACAACCAACCCGCCATTTGTAACTCTTTTCTTCTTCTTTGTTTTTTTCATAATTTCACCAATAAACAAACTTTTTACAAATTTTATTTTCTCTTTTCTTTTTTTCCGCCAGTCGCTTTGAGACCTTACTTACCATTTTCCCTTCTTTCAGCTCATAGAACAAATAAGACACCCTTTCTTTTCTTTTCACAATGAACACCCCACACTTATTTCTTGCACTTAAGCTCAAGTTGAGTGCCACAGAGGGGACAAGGTGAATATAATCTCAAGATATACACGAAAGTCTAAAGATAATTATTTGGCTATCAAGGAATTAGGAATTATCACTAGACACAAATGGGTTGACTAAGGAGAATAACAATTAATCATCAGTCTATTTAGGCTAAAAGGGATAAAATAAAAAAAGCCTATGATTATTTACCTACTTAAGAGTGTCCTAAAAATTTCGTATTGAGTCACTACCGAGCCAAGTTCTAGATTCTCTCAGAGCATGATTACTGACCAACTTTCTCACCACACAATTATCAAGGATTGATACGACTCAAATATAATTCCCAATAAATCTAATTAACCTTTAGAAAGTCGTGAGCATACATCATATAGGCTAAAATAATCAAATCCACTCTGAATCACAAGAAGTTAATCTAAAATGAAGATAAAATATTTTTGTTGTTGTTCTTTGTTTTCCCTTTTTTTTTTATAGAAAAGTACGTAAATAAAAGCAAATGAAACAAAATAAGTAAATACAATCCCCACCCTACACTAAATTATGACATGCCCCTATGACATAAAGAAAATGCAAGAGAGAAGAGAACTTCCTGAAAAGGTCACTCTGAGTCAGAGACGGTGATGGGGTCATTTTAGAGGCAAGACCAAGTGCGCGCAACAACGCTATAATTGTTTTCTCAAACTTCTTATTCTGAATCGTGAGCTCATCCAATTTGGTGTATAGCCCCATCCATCGAGGTTTGCATCGCAGACATCTCTCATTCGAGTCTACTAATTTTCCCCTCTAGCGTGCTGCTTGATGGTTCTCTCATACATTGGGGTGGTTGCAATTCAGTAGCTACACCAACATTCGTAGTGTCTTCCTCATCCGAGTCATCTGACCTATCACTGTCCAACTCATCGAAAGTATCTCCCTCTATCGCTTCATGGCCAACAAAAAATTTGCCAGCTTAGAGTTTTGGTTTTGCCTATGGGGAGACACCAGAATTCTTCTTTGGAACACTGGCTAGTTGACACAGTCGTGTGACCAGAGAATGGAAAAAGAAATCTGTTACACCCCGTAACTCCAGGACATGTTTAAGAGAATGTAAGTAAGGAATACAAGACTTGAAAAGGGTACGAAAGGAAGAATTGTTTTAAATGAAAAATCTTAGAAACGTCGGAAAGGAAAAATGTTCGTTGAGGAGAATTGGATTCTCAAAATGCATTAATTGAGGATTATGGAATGTATTTTCATTATGGAAATTTATTTTACGGATTTGGTCGTGTGGGGGCCACCCGAGGAATTTTACGTTTTGTGGGGCCCACGAGGGTTACGGAATTTTATGGACGAATGGGAGGGCGACACGTGACACCCTCCCACATGGCTTGGTCGAATTAATGCAAGGGTAAAAGGGTCATTTGACCATTATGGATGATAAGTCTTGTAGCTTGATTTTGTTGACTTGTCAAAGGGCCACATGTGCTTGATCCTAGTGAAACTCATCTTAGTCACCCATTTGTTTAAGTCTTGACCCTCCATAGTGTTATAAATACATACTAGTAGCAAGACTAGTTCCACACTTAGTCATATTTCAAGAAAATATTGGAGAGCAAAGAGAGGGAGCTCACGGGTTGGGTGTGTTTCCCACACAAAATTTTTGTAGTTTTGATCCATTAGCCACAAGACTTTAACCCAAGGTTCCTAAGAGTATTGTAAGGTTATCTCAATAGAAAGATTTCGGAAAAGTGGCGTTTTCGTATTAGTCGCAAGGCGAAAACCTAGGGAGTTCTTCAACTTTGAAGTTGGAACTTGAAGATGAGTTTTTCATAGACTTCTAAGGAGTGCTTGGAGCGGATTGGAACATAAGGAAAAGAGCTAAAAATTGCTAAGGAGCGAAAGATTAAGGGCTTGTAAAGGTATAATTCTTGTCGTTTTAGTAATTAAGATTACTTATTGTTGTAGCTATGGATATTAGCAAGCATGAGGTATTTTAGTATGCAGTTTGATAAGTGTATTGATTGTTGGAACCCTAATCCGAAAATTAGTATGTTAGCCCTTAAGATTTTAATGCAAGTTGGTTACTAGTTAAGTTGTCATATGTTATATAAAGAAGGAAATTGTAGTTGTTGAAGTTGTTTTTGACTATATAACATGTTGACCTAAGAACTTGGATTGAAAAGGAATTGGAAAGTTTGATAAGTTGTTGCACCTTTTGGCCGAAAATGGCATTGTATTATGGACTAGTTTGATATCAATTGTGGGGCGGAGTTTTACACGTCTTGTAGGCGTGTAATCCCCTATTGTTAACTACATTATTGAGCCTTAAATGTGGCGTGTTTGGTTATTGTATTCGGCCTTGAAAAAGGTGGCAAAGTATGTAGAAACAAAGGAAGTGCTGTCCGATTTTCCGTAGAATTTAGTAACTTTGCACTTAGAATATTCTACGTTCGAAGCTAGAGGTTAATGGACGTATTATGGCCATTATAGGTTGAAGTACTAAGAATAGCGTATTCTACTTGAAGGATGGAATAGCTATCAAGGTTGAAGTACTTCGGAGCATTTTGCTATTTGTCGATAATCGTCGCGAGATATGTGAACCTCTTCCTCCTTTTGACATGATTCTATGTATGGAATGTACATGTGGTATTATTTCATGTTTCCTTCTACTCTTAGAAGTTAAGAAGTATGTATGTTGATTTACTCTATGTAAATGTTATGTCTGAGTTATCCTAAGTTCTTACCAAGTCTTATGGGGGATGTTGGTAAGAGTCGTTAGGAGGTGTATGGAGCCAAGTTGACTTGGCTAATTTACGGCACGAATGAGAATAAGTATCGAACAAGCCATTGCAGCGTTAATAAAGGAAAATGTAATGACGATAAATTATATTAAAACAAGTAGAATTCTCCATCTGCATAGAAGCTAAGATAAGACAAAATTGTATTACATTTTCTAGATCATGGCTGCTTTAATGAGATCTGTATAAACAAGTATAACCTATTCACACATATAAGGCATATGTTGCTTAATTTAAAGAGTTTACGTAATGAAGTGTTAAGACTACGAACTACGAAACTTGATTCTAAAAGATAAGAGACTTGAAGTATTTTGAAAGTATAAGTCTCTTGGTTATAAAAAGAATGTATTTGCCTAATGTATAAAGTTAGTATAACGACTTTATGGGAAGTGGGTTATAATAGCTTTATGGAAAGTTAAGAGTGGTTTACTCTAAGTAATGATAAATGTTTTGAAATAGAGGAAGGCAAATGGATTTAAAAGCATCAATTGCTTAAGTTTTAAGGAAAGAAGTCACTTGATTTAGAAGCCGAAAAATGTATTTCTAAAAGTGTAGTGACTTATGTAAAATGTAAACAAGCCTTGATACTACGGGTGTTAGTATCTTGGGGTTTTATATGAAAAAGAGTCTTTTGAAAAGAATGTAAGCACGTAGTACTTTGGTTTAAATTCCCGGATTTTTATGTGTGAAACGAAAGTGCCATGAGTTTATAAAAATGGAAGTCTAAAGGTTTAATGAACTTGCCTATGTTTGCTTGTGATAGCTTTGAGTGCAAGTATTATATGTTTACGTTGTCATGACTCTCAGTTGGAGGGCCGGCTGTCTTGTTGTAAGTTTACTTGGGCGTCGCAAGCGGTGATGTGGGATTCCACGGGTATGCTTCCATTTTGATTGATCCTTGGACACGCTTATACGATGTGGGATTAGGGGCATGTGACCGAGGATGCGGGTTAGATTCGGTTGTTTTATTACCCATGGCTATGCTTATACGATGAGGATTCCGGGCATGCGACCATGCTATATGACGACTATTACTCGTGGGCTAGCTCACGTGAAGACTGCACCTACGATGAGGGATGCCGAGGGCACGTTATGACCATGCTTATACGATGAGAGAGTCCGGGGCATGCGGCCGCGTTATATAATATATATATATATATATATATTGTGTATGTGTCTGTAAAGCGGTGAGGTGGGATGCCACAGGCGCGTCACATGGTTATATTTTACACTTATAGTATCGGCGATGATGGGGATTCCAGGCACGCTTTGATATTTGTGTGACTTGATCGCGTCCAGTTGGGTGGGTAGTATATCGTCCTCCATAAAGGGCGGATTATGTTATGAAAGATAAGTAAGTTAGATGGTAATGAACTTAATGACTTCTCTTAAGTATGTACGTAATTTATGGCTATAACTCTTAATGGAATGGAAAAGATAATGATGTGCAATTAAGTTCATAAGTGGTAATGACACGGCAGAATCTGGTATGTACTTTTTATACTTGCCCCTGTCATTCTTTTGTCTGATTATGATCATTTCTTGTACTTTATTTACATTCCATATTAAATTTTTGTTATGCGACCCGCCGAGTGCGTTCATCTGTGAGCTTAGGATCTGGTTCACATTTTGAGATGGCTCCATGTTCGGAGTTGTCATGGCTATGTATATTCGAAGTGCAGCGGGGCCTTGTCCGTCATAGTATTTGTTCAAATTTTAGAAGTGCATGTATTCATCCGTAAATTTGGGTGGCTAGAGTTGTTGTTACATTGTTAAACAGTGTAGACCCTTTCGGGTAATTTTTATGTTATGGCAGCCTTATCGGCTTGGCCTTGGTTTTAAAAAAAAAAGTGTTATTTATCTTTCGCAGTTTATTATGTTGTATGATCTGAAGGGTGCCCAGGTAGGGCACCGGTCGCGGCCCGGGGTCGGGTCGTGACAAAATCATATCTCCGTATGGTGGATTTTTCTAACATCTCATTATATATTACCAAGGCAGGGTTAAAGTCATCCTCATTCATCAAGCAGAATATGAGAGCTGCTCAGGGACCATTAACCTCTGTAGTGTTGCCTGAATGTGTTTTGTTTATTATGCATAACTAAAGTTTCCGACTGTTCCCCTCTGCCTATTCAGTTAGCTCGACTCCAGGTATAGCTCTTAATGGGCATGTAACCATAGACGATAACTCTTCTTTTTATCTTATTCTTTGGTCAAGCTGGTAATCCCAACCAAATAAGTAATCGCAATCGCTACAAGAAACCTATTTCATACCCTTTTCGTCGTACTTCCTCTTCTCCTTCTCTTCTTTCTCTCCCTGCCGAGCTTGTTGGAGTGTCATTGCCAAGATCTAGTAGAATTCCTTTTCCCAGGAGCGAAAGGTAAAATTGGTTAATTTTTTAAAGGCTCAAAAATAGAATCCAAATCTAGGGGGGTTGAAGTAGACAAGATTCAGCTCAGATCCAAAGAAATAGAATCCGCTTAATCCACTATACCTCTTTTCTAGGCGTGCAAATTGTATCAATGAACTTTCTCCAATTGTATGGTTCCTTATTGTAAATGTCCTGAAAGTGATCGTCCCCATTGGGCATACCATCTTCGTATTCAGACATGTTATAAGCCATATGAGAATGGCTTGAAGTGAGAAATTCACTTTCTTCTTATGGACCATGCACACAAAATTCTCGTGCTCGGGAAAATTAGCGTAGAATTCATGCATTATAGTCAGGTTCACTTCATCAGGTTCTTCCAGGAAATTTTTCAGTTTCTGCCTCATTAACTCCCCATAGACCTCTGGACAAACACTCATCAATGGTTTCAACTCAATCATTTCCATCACAGGTTTCTTCAAAAATTTGTCCTTGAAATGCTCCTGAGCTTTCCATGAAATAAATTTTCTTTCATCATAAGTGTGTGGAGGTGCCAGAGCTTTTTTTTTTAGGTGCTAGCTCCTTTAGATGTGCTAGCTTTGTTGCTAGTTGCTTCCTCCTTTTGGATGTAACCATTTCCTGCAAATTATTTCACCAAATTAGCATTCAATCCCCAATTTGTAATCACAATAGGAAAAAAAGTTGTTTTGGGAACTCAAGACTTCCCCAAAATCTAATTTCAATTATTTTTTCATCTTAATCCTCTTTATTTCATTGCATCACCACAATTCTCGCTCTCTTTCGTGACTCTTTATCGGTTTATTCTCATAATTTATTTCAATTCAAGCAAAAGAAGAAAAATTTCATAACTTGCAACTTTTCAAAAAAATTTGCCCATTGGGTCATTTTTTCAAATACTTAAGGTGCATAACAAACAATTCATCCATAACTACAATTTTAACTTGCCTAGTTATTGCACAATTGAATGCAACAAACAATCATCGACACAAATTACTCTCTCCAAATTGACACAATCATAAGAAATTCCTCTCTATTCTCAAAGAACAAGAATACTGTTAGAATATTATGTTAGAATATTCTAGATGTGTAATTAATTAGTGATATTATATTTATGTAGAATTCTAACATATATGGTAGGTAGTACCAAGAGTTATGGTTAGAATATTATGTTAGAATATTCTAGATGTGTAATTAATTAGGATTATCATGTGTATATATTCTCCCTTATGGGATAAAGAAGGATTGAGGAAAATATTCTTACATGGTATCAAAGCTTTAGGAAAGATCCAAAGTTAATTTTTCTTCTCCCATTTTCGGTTCTTCCTCCATAATACCGAAAATATTTTTTTCCTTTTTTGTATTGTCTTCTTCATTTGTTCACTTCTCCATTAGTGAACACCTTTGATCTCAACCAATAATGTCTGAATCAAAATCAACCTTTCACTCTGCCCTAACAGTCTCGAATATCAAGACACATGTCTCTATCAAACTTGAAATGGAAACCGTGCACTATGCAACGTGGGCGGAATTATTCAAAATTTGTTGTCGTGCTCACAAGGTCATTCACCATATCATTCCCCCACGGGATGGGAAAGGGAAAGAGGTCCTGGCCCGATGCGGACAAAGGCGTGGGATACTCTTGATGCCACAGTCCTTGGTTGGATTTATGCAACGATATCTACGGATTTGTTACATACAATAATGGAACCAGACTCCACAGCGATGGCGGCATGGGAACGTCTGCGAGATATTTTTCAAGACAACAAAAATTCTCGCGCTGTAACGTTGGAGCAAGAATTCTCCACCATTGACATGGCGGATTTTCCAAATGTTTCTACCTATTGTCAACGCCTCAAAGTGTTGGCGGATCAGTTAAGAAACGTTAGTTCACCGGTTACTGATAATCGGTTAGTATTGCAATTGGTCGCCGGTCTCACCGATGCATATAGCGGCGTTGGGACTTTAATCCGTCAGAGTAATCCTCTACCAAAGTTTTATCAAGCAAGTTCCATGCTTGTGCTTGAAGAGTCGGGCTTCGTGAAGAAGGCATCTACTACTTCAAACTCTGTCATGATTGTCACACCTTCTAATGACGGTAATTATTTTGCTTCTTCTCAACAAAATAATGGAAAGAAAGGACGTAGTAATAATAAGAAGGGTGAAAATCGCGGAAATAACAAAGGTGGAGGTCACCGGAATTCCGGTGGCGGCGGAAATGGCGGCAACACCACCACCGGCGGGCGATGGCGGCAACAAGGCAGCGATGGCGATAGCGGCGGCGATCGAGAGAGGCAGCGAGTTGGGCTGGCAGTGGCCATGGGCCTTACCACCGGCCAGTCCCAGCGAGCAATGGGCGGCGATTCAGCGCGCGATAGGCGGCCAGACGCTTCTCGGTTTGTCGGCCGAGCTCTCATTTTGGTCACCCGGCCAGAATTTCGGCGAGCCCGGCGTACGATTTCTTTGGGTATGTCTCGGCAAATAGTCCAGGTAGTCACGGTGTGTCACGACCCGACCCCGGGGCCGCGAATGGTGCCCTGTCGGGGCACCCTGTCAGGTATACATCAGAGAATAGCAGCGGAACATACATACACATAAACCTGAATATAGCAAACATCACTGGCTAGCCGACAAGGCCGCCTTTCATAAAAAGTATATTACTCAAAAGTACAACTTGTTCTTACAGCCCAAACCACAAATGTGACTACAGACCTCTAGGAATAACAACTGTGACGGGACAGGGCCCCGCCATACCCCCTGAATGTACAAAAGTCTACAACCTCAGGGAACCGTACCAAAAGACAAAGCCTCCGGAGGAATGGAGCTTTCCAAGATCGGCGGTGATCCTAGAGTGCGGATCGACAAGTTACGTACCTCAACTGCGGCATGAACGGCCCAAGGAGTCGATCTGGCAGTACAGTATGCGGCCCGGAAAATCGAAAATACCTCATAAGTCTAAAATAACTGGAGACATGTAAAATAATCAGTTTACAGAACATTGTGCCTTACTAACAATGAGAATATCAAGTATATACCATACTGCATGAAAATAGGAAGCTCATGATCAAAGCCAGGTCACCTGCCCACAATATTATTAAGCACTCCTACTCCTGGGACTATTTCACCCGAATGGGTCATGTGGACCCGCATGAGGTATTCCTCGCATAGGCTGTACTCACCCGCATGGGACTATTTCACCCGCATAAGCCTCAACGGACTCGCATGAGGTATTCCTCGCATCGTGGGTAGCAAATCCACGGAACATGTGGTATAACGATCTTGGGGATTTACCCCTCATTTATACTATTACCCTGAAGAAGGTGGTATAACGATCTTGGGGACTTACCCCTCATTTATACTCTTACCCTTCATCTGCATGCCTCGGAATCCCATCGTAAAGCGTGTCCAGTGCATACGTGGGATCCCATCACCGGTATGTCCAAGTAAATTCACACTAAGACAATGGAAGCATACGTGGAATCCTCCATCACGGCGTGCGCCCAAGTAAACTCATACTAAGACAATTGAAGCATACCCGTGGAATCCTCCATCACCGGCCAGTGCGTCCAGTAAACTCATACTAAGACAATGGAAGCATACGTGGAATCCTCCATCACCCAGTGCGTCGAGTAAACTAATAACCTCTTTAGACTTTCATTAATCTACAAAATAAATCTCATTCTTGACCTTAAGGCACCTTCTTAATGCTTAATCAAATCCGAAGAAATTTAACCCGAAGTACTACGTACTTCTACTCTTTCAAAAGATCCCTTTTTCACATAAAAAAATTCCCATTTTACACTCTAAGCAATTGATGCCTTTTAAAATCAAATTGCCCTACTTAATTTCGATCATTTCATCTTTGTTTACCTTATTTAAGAAAAACCAACTCTTTAACCTTACATAAAGTTATTATAACCAACTCTCCATAAAGCCGTTATACTAACTTTATGCTTTAGAAATTAAGACATTCTTATCCTTTCATAAGACCGTTATAGCTAGCTTCCCATAAAGCCGTTATAACTCCTTATAAACGATTTCGTCCTTTTATTAACCGAGAGACTTATACTTCAAATCAGTTTACACAATTTTCAAAAATACTTCAAGTATACCAAAGGACTACTTTATTTAAAACACGTACGTCTACCGTACTATATAGTATAACTACTCATGCTCAAGAGATAAGAAAGTTCCACATACCTCTCCGGTCAATCCACTTGCTAAGTCCAAAATACCGCACGTAGTATGTCAACCTATAATGACCATAATACGTTTATAAATCTCTAGTTCAATATTCCAAGTTCGAGTCACTAAATTCTATGGAAAATTGGGCAGCATTTCCTTTGTTTCTACATACTTTGCCACCCTTTTCAAGGCCGAATTCAACATCCAAACGCCACCTTTAAGGCCCAACAATCCAAACATTTCAAAGGGGATTACACAACCAAACTTGGGTGTGTAAAATTCTGCCTCATAAGGTACAACAATTAACTTAACAATTTTAAGGTAGTTTTTAGGCTACAACATGCTCACATAACCCTTTTAACCAATCCTATCATATCCAAACCATATTTCTTACATGCAATGAATCTAAGAGCATTATTTACTACTACAAGTTCCTTCCTCTTCACATGCAACACCAATAACTAGTTACAAGAGAAGAATCTTTACCTTAGAGCTTTAGCCAAATTAATCCAACAAAATGCTAGACTCCTCTTCCACAACACCACCACAACAACTCCCACAAGCTTGCAAATAAGTTTCCTTCTTGCCACACTTTTCAGATTTTTCTCAAGCCTTGTGTTCTTCTTGATTTTCTAGAGAGAAGGGAGAGCTTCTAATCTTAGAGAGAGAGATGAACTTGAAGAATGACCAAGTCTTCAAGACTTGGTCAATAAGTAGTGCATGCAAAATCAGATGGGGGGGGGGGGACACTTGTCACCCTCTCATGGCCTCTTTAAAAGAAAATATCAGATTTCCTCAGTTTTTCCGCCAGAAAACCCGCCTCGGCGCCGCGGCGCTGAAACCTCCGCCACCTCACAGAACTTCCGGCGCGACCTGCTTTCGGCGCGCGGCCACGTGGCTCTGCGGAACACCTTTACGTCATTGCGCCCGAACTTGTAACTCCCATAACTTTCTACTCTGATGTCCTATCGACGAACGACTGGTTGCGTTGGAAACTAGACTCAACGAACTACACACTAGGCCTTTGAAACACCTACAAACTCTCATGGTAACTGGACATACACCAACTCAAAGTTGACTAAAAACCCGTCCGAAACAATCCGTCCACCTATCTTTCGAAAATTTTAAGTCTTACTCCCTTTCGTACGCTCTCATACGCATGACCTGAACTACGGGGTGTAACACGGTGGGCCTCAGCCGACCCAGTGGCGTGAGGCCCAATCTACAATGACTCAACCTACGAAGATTGAGAACGCCATGCACACACTCGAACTTAACCCACCAGATCCAAATTGGTACATGGACTCCGGAGCAACGTCTCACATGACGTCTTCCCAAGGTAATCTCAACTCCTATTTTAATTTGAGCAATGATAATGGTATAGTTGTCGGAAATGGTCATTCAATTCCAATAAAAGGGTATGGTTCCACTAAATTGACACTCCCAAACCCACCACTGATTTTAAAGAATGTCCTCCATGCTCCAAAGTTAATCAAAAATTTGGTATCTGTTAGAAAGTTTACAACTGATAATTGGGTATCTGTCCGTTTTGACCCGTTTGGTTTTTCTGTGCATGAACTTCAGACGGGGAAGCTTATCATGAGGTGTGATAGCAAGGGGGAGCTCTATCCAATTAGGTTACCTAGCCAACAGTCCAAGTTTCATCTTTTTGCGGCGTTGGCACCATCTTTATGGCACAACGCTTGGGACACGGGAGAAATTTGTTTTGGCTTCTCTTAAACAAAATAAACTTATTGATTGTACCCAAACTCAAAGCTTGAATAAGTGTCATTCTTGTGCACTTGGTAAACATGTGAAATTGTCATTTATTGCTTCTACTTTATGCACTCTTATGTCATTCGATATTTTGCATTGTGATATTTGGACTTCTCCCGTTTTGAGTTCTTCTGGTCATAGATATTACTTATTTATCCTTGATGATTACTCTAATTATTTGTGGACATTTCCTTTGTCAAAGAAATCACAAGTGTTTTCCACATTTATCACTTTTAGAGCGTTCATCAAAACTCAATTTGAAAGGGAGATTAAAAGTATTCAATGTGACAATGGGGGGGAATTTGACAATAATCAATTTTGGGATTTCTTCAAATCAAATGGTTTAAATTTTCGTCTATCGTGTCCTCACACTTCTTCACAAAATGGGAAGGCAGAACGCACAATTAGAACCATCAATAATATGGTTAGAACATCTCTTGCTCATGCGTTCATACCCCTTATATTTTGGCATTATGCACTTCAAATGGCTACCTACATGTTGAATATTCTTCCGCACAAAAATATGTCTTACCAAGCTCCACTAAAAATGCTTTACTTACGAGAGCAATCATATCATCATTTAAGAGTGTTTGGTTGTCTTTGCTACCCTCTCTTTCCATCCACCACAATCACAAAACTCCAAGCCCGGTCCACTCCATGTGCTTTCTTGGGATACCCTACTAATCATCGTGGTTACCTATGCTACCATATTTCTTCCAAAAGAATGTTTGTAAGTCGCCACGTTATTTTTGATGAAACAATTTTTCCCTTTGCTAAAACACATGAAACTGGGACCCATACCTATGATTTTTTGGATGATGATAAGCTTTCGTATCTAACATATTTTTTACACAGTCCAGGACACACCATCACTGGTAGACCGCATCAACAAGGCCCACTGGACCAAGGTTCCACGGCCCAGCTACGGGAAAACACAATCCAGCAGCATCGACCAATAGTTACAAGGCCTAATACTCCTCTTTCCAACTCCCAATTAAATGATATTGCATCAAGTGGGCCGGAAACAACTCCCGCGATCTACTCACCGCCTTGCGGACATGAAATAATTCATCGGGCGGTGGCTTCCGATCCATTGTCCGTTCTCGGCGGTGGCGTCGATCCACTAGCCATGCCTCTCGTCCGGTCACCCGTAGTCAACATGGTATTGTCAAACCCAATACAAAATCTGACGCGCCACGGGTTTTCAAATCACCCGCCTCATAACCCGATTATGCGCTCTTAAAGACCCGAATTGGAAAATGGCCATGGATGATGAATATCATGCTCTAATTAAAAATAGGACATGGGATTTAGTACCTCGTCCATCTAATGCTAATATTATTCGGTCTATGTGGATTTTTAGCCATAAAGAAAAATCTGATGGTTCTTTTGAGCGGCATAAGGCCCGTCTTGTAGGTGATGGGAAGACCCAGCAAGTTGGCATCGATTGTGGGAGGCGTTGATCCGATGGTCAAACCGGCTACCATCCGAGCGATGTTAAGTGCAGCACTCTCAAACGGATGGTCACTTCATCAACTAGATGTCAAAAATGCTTTTCTTCATGGTCATCTGAATGAGACAGTTTACATGCACCAACCCTTGGGATACAGAAATCCAGCATATCCTAATCATGTGTGTTTGCTGAAGAAATCATTATATGACCTCAAACAAGCCCCCAGGGCTTGGTATAAGCGGTTTACAGATTTTGTATCACAAATGAGTTTTACTCACAGTCGTTCTGACAATTCTCTGTTTATTTATCGTCAGGGTAACAATGTTGCTTATCTTCTTTTATATGTGGATGATATCATCCTTACATCATCTTCAGACTCCTCCATGAGAATATCATATCTCAATTTGGGTTAGAATTTGCTATGAAAGATCTTGGTCTCTTGCGCTATTTTCTAGGCATTCTTTGTGACACGCCCGTGCGGTGGCTATTTCTCTCCAAAGAAATGCGCATCCGAGATTGTGGAGCAGTGGTATGTCCTCATGCAAACCTTCGACAACTCCGGTGGACACAAAGTCGAAGTTGAGTAATATCTCTATCAAACCCTGTGCTAATCCTACATTATACCGCAACCTGGCTGGAGCATTGCAGTACCTCACATTCACCAGACCAGATATTACATATGCAGTACATCAAATATGTTTGTTCATGCATAATCCGATGGAAGAACATATGCACGCCCTCAAACGCATTGTGCGGTATATTCAGGGCACTCTGGAGTATGGTTTACATCTTTATCCTTCTTCCATCACCAAACTTGTCACCTACACAGATGCAGACTGGGCAGGTTGTCCGGACACCATACGTTTCACCTCCAGTTATTGCGTTTTTCTTGGTGATAATTTGATCTCCTGGTCTTCTAAACGACAACCCACAGTATCCCGCTCGAGTTCTGAAGCTGAGTACCGTGCGGTTGCCAATGTTGTCTCTGACTCATGCTGGATTCGGAATCTTTTACTTGAACTTCATTGCCCTATTCAGACAACTACTATAGTTTACTGTGATAACATTAGTGCGATCTATCTATCAGGGAATCCGATCCATCATCAACGCACTAAACATATTGAGTTAGATATTCATTTTGTCCGTGAAAAGGTGACTCGCGGACAAGTGCGAGTGCTACATGTTCCAACACGACATCAGATTGCCGATATCTTCACAAAAGGACTTCCGCTGATATTATTTGAAGAATTTCGTGTGATCTCGGCGATTCGTAGCCCTCAAACCATTTGCGGGAGTGTTAGAATATTATGTTAGAATATTCTAGATGTGTAATTAATTAGTGATATTATATTTATGTAGAATCCTAACATATATGGTAGGTAGTACCAAGAGTTATGATTAGAATATTATGTTAGAATATTCTAGATGTGTAATTAATTAGGATTATCATGTGTATATATTCTCCCTTATGGGATAAAGAAGGATTGGGGAAAATATTCTTACAAATACAACTTTTCAACTCATTTCTTCATCATGACTGTAAAATTTCTTCAAGTGAAATAGAAATAATTAAAAAGAGATAAAAACGAGGAACATACCAGCAGCCGAGTTGATAGAAGAGAGGAAATGAACTTAGGCACCAATGGATTGGAGTGGAATTGGAGGGCAAATAGGTTAGATTTTTTCTTTGTTCTTGAGAATGTGAGGAGAATAAGAGAGAGGGGTTGGGGTTAGGGAAATAAAAGAAGTAGAAAATGAAAACGGGGTTGGAGCCCCCACATTATTTAAAATAAAACAAATTAACAAATAGGAACTTACCTGGCAGCGTCCGTTCTTGCACGCGATTAGAACCGATGTTGTGCGGTCGCGCATGACTGGCAGTGTATATTCCCAAAAAACATTCTGCTTGCATGATCTTAGCCCCAGTTGTGTGATTGTGCACTGTATATCAGGGTTTGTATTTTTTTTCTTTTTTCTGTGCATTCTCATTGCGCGATCAGCATGTCAGGTGCGCGCTGTGCAGTCCTGACATGACATTTTCTTCTTTGTACTCTTATTTGTGAAACTTACTGTTATACCCCATAGTTCTAGCCATGCGTATGAGAACGTACGAAAGGGATTAAGACTTAAAAAATTTAGAAATATAGGTTGACGGGTTGTTTCAGACGGGTTTTTCAGTCAACTTTGAGGCGGGTTATGACCCGTTACATGGAGAGTTCCTAGGTGTTTCAAAGGCCTAGTACATAGTTCGTTGATTCTAGTTCCCAACGCAATCAACCGTTCGTCGATAGGACATCGGAGTAGAACGTTATGGGAGTTACAAGTTCAGTGTGCAGTCGGACATGAAAATAATTCGGTCAGGAACCACAAGGCCGCGACACCGGGAAGCAGGGCCGCGGCGCCGGAAGATCCGAGGGTTGGAAGAAGTTCCAGCGCCGCGGCGCCGGCTGCAGGGCCGCGGCGCCGAGGCGGGTTCTGCGAGGATGAGTGGAAAAATCTGAACTGTTTTGTTTTAAAAAAGGCCATGGGAGGGTGACAAGTGTCCCCCCCCCCATCTGATTTTTGCATGCACTATTTATTGACCAAGTCTTGAAGACTTGGTCATTCTTCAAGCTCTTCTCTCTCTCTAAATTAGAAGCTCTTCCTTCTCTCTAGAAAATCAAGAGGAAATCAAGGATTGAGAAAAATCTGAAAAGTGTGGCAAGAAGGAAACTTATTTGCAAGCTTGTAGGAGTTGTTGTGGTGGTGTTTTGGAAAGGAGGCTAGCAAATTTGTTGGATTAATTTGGCTAAAGCTCTAAGGTAACAATTCTTTCTCTTGTTGCTAGTTTTTGGTGTTGCATGTGAAGAAGAAAGAACTTGTAGTTGAAAATATTGCTCTTAGATAAATTGCATGTAAGAAATATGGTTTGGATATGAAAGGATTGGATGAGAAGGTTATGTAAGCATGTTGTAGCCAAAATACTATCTTAAACTTGTTAAGTTATTTGTTATACATTGTGGGGCAGAATTTTACACATCCTAGATTAGGTGTGTAATCCCCTTTGAAATGTTTGGATTGTTGGGCCTTAAAAGTGGCGTTTGGATGTTGATTTCGGCCTTGAAAAAGGTGGCAACGTATGTAGAAACAAAGGAAATGCTGCCCGATTTTCCATAGAATTTAGTGACTTTGCACTTGGAATATTCTACGTTGAAACTAGAGGTTAATAAACGTATTATGGTCATTATAGGTTGACATACTACGTGCGGTATTTTGGACTTAGCAAGTGGATAGACCGAAGAGGTATGTGGAACCTTCCTATCTCTTGAGCATGAATATTTTTACCTATATAGTACGGTAGACGTACAAGGTTTTGATATCCCTTACTTATTTTAAGGATGACCAAGTTTGGTGAGTAAGGGGGATTAACTCATTTCTTTAAAAGTATTAAGGATGTCTTGAGTTTTCAAAGTTAAGAGACTTGATGTGTATAAGTATATGATCCTTGTTTCTCCTTTAAAAGTGTAAGTCCCTTGGGTTTAGGAAAATGTATTTGACTAAGGTATAACGTTAATATAATGACTTTATGGAAAGTTGGTTATATTAGCTTTATGAAAGGTTAACAAAGTAAGATTTACTCTAAGTAAAATGAGTACGTAAAAATGATTTGAAGTTGTGAAAGGCAAATTGATTTTAAGGCATTAATTGCCTAAGGTTTTAAAAGAGTAGAAGTACATAGTATAGTACTTTGGGTTAAATTACCGGATTTCATAAAGACATGTTAGTGCCTAAGTAAACTAAAATGAGAATGTGTATGAACAAGATTAATAAGAAGTTAATGGGTTTCTTAACTTGCTTGTATTATGTGTGATAGCCGGTTTGTGCTAATGATATATATTATTATTTATTACGGGGTCATTCCCCGGGTTGTGGCATTTGCATATTCCGTGGATTTGCTACCCACGATGCGAGGAATACCTCATGCGAGTCCGTAGGGCTCATGCGGGTGAAATAGTCCCATGCGGGTGAGTACAGCCTATGCGAGGAATACCTCATGCGGGTCCACATGACCCATGCGGGTGAAATAGTCTCAAGAGTAGGAGTGCTTAATGATACTGTGGGGCGGATGACCTTGCTTTGATTATGAGCTTCCTATTTTCATGCAGTATAGTATATGCTTGATATTCTCATTATTAGTAAAGCACAGTGTTCTGTAAAATTATTTTTCATACATGTCTTCAGTTATTTTAGACTTATGAGGTATTTTCAGTATTTTCCAGTTTCGCATACTTAGTATATATTGTGTACTGGCCCCCTTCCTCGGCTGCGTTAAATCTGCGGTAGGGGGTAGCGGTGGTGGATCCGCATTCTTAGGATCACTGGTCGGTGTCGAAGCTCCGTTCCTCGAGCTTGTTTTGTTAGTACGGGTTTTCCACGATGCTATAGGTATTATGTACATTCGGGGTATGGCGGGGCCACTGTCGCCCCAATTATTATTCTAAGTGCGTAGTCACGTTCGTGGTTTGAAATGTAAACAGTTGTACTTTTGATTAAGTATATTTTTATGGAAAGCGACCTTATCGGCTTGCCGTGATGTTACTTTATCTGATTATGTGTTATGTATGTTCGTTGCTATTCTCGATATATACGATGGGGTGTCTGGTAGGGCACGATCGCGGCTCCGAGTGGTCGTGACAAAAGTGGTATCGAAGCGATTAGTCCTCGGAAAGTATTCTGAGCAGTGTCAGTAGATTCTTGATTATCGATGTGTTGTGCACCACATCTATAATCAGGAGGCTGCAGGATATTTAGGATTGGTTTCCATTCTTTCACTCTAAGATCGTGCAATAGAGCTGTATTATAGGTTGAACTTCCTCTGATATTTTCCTTTATGTATCAGTTATGCCTCCACGCAAGGCAACCGCGGCCCAGAAGGGCAAGGCAGCCGAGAGAGCTGCTAGTAGGACGCGGGGGGTCACGAGGGCACATGCCCAGTCTTTACCAGAGATGATGTTTCGGGCGGCGAGTTTGTTACACCCCGTAATTCAAGAACATGATTATAGAATTAAGATTGGAATGTCTAAAGGAAAGGATTTTTTATATTTCCTTATACGGAAAATTTTCGAGTTTAATGTGATGACAAGAATTAATTCTAGTAATGGAATTATTTTTCATTAGAATTATGGACTTAGTGGATTTATTAAGTCTTGGTATACTATGTTACATGTCCATAGAAATGGGATGAAATAACTAAGTGTGGATGAAATATTTTGTGAAGAAATACTTGGCCAATAGGAGGTTAGCAAGTGCCCTCCCCACTTGTCTTGTGAAGACTCCACACACCTTTATATAGATAAGTCTTGAAGACATAGAACAAAAGATATTCATCCATACAAACCCTCATCTCTCCAAAACCTAGAGCAATTCGAAATCCCCATATCCAAAGACAAGATCAAGATCAAAGTATTTTCTTTCCAAGATTAAGCACCCTTAACCCCTAAATCTAGGTTGGGCCGAAAATAGAATGAAACCCTAGGGGTTTTCCGTCGACTTTTTGGAAGCGAAACGTGAAGAGAAGTTGATCCTAAGGTTGTAGGGGATACATATATGTGATTGAAACTTGAAGAAGTGGGCGAAGCAGCTGCGGACCAATAAAGACCGAACTGTTTTGGGGCGTTTTTGGGCAAAAAATGAGGTAAAAGTCCTTCTTCTTTTAAAGTAATTGGATATTACTTATTTTTATAATGTATGGATGAACTTGTGTTAAAAAGAATGAAGAATAAAAAGCGTTTGAGCCATTTTTTGGGGCTAATACCGATTTGGGACAGATTTGGTGTAAATGGAATTCATTGGTTATTGTCGTTGTTATCTTCACCTATTGCATGTTATAATGGATTAATATTGTTGTTAATAAGTTGTTATAACTTATGTAGATGTTTTGGAACTCGAATTGGAATAAAAAGGATTAAGAAAAGAGTTATCGGATTTTAGTTGTTCTTAGTAGAATCTATAAAGCTGTTGGATATTGTCGTGCAGTTTTAAGGGACTGCTTTAGACGTGTTGTATGCTGGAAAATCAGCCCCTATATTTCATGTTTAATGTAGTAGATTGCTAATGAAAACCCGAAGGAATAAGGGTGTGGAAAGGCGTTGAAAGGCCTCGCATTCCACCTCGTTATAGTAATTATGGACTGTTTTAGGGGCTGTTTTGGTATGGTTTTGGGGCAGAATTTTACACGTCCTGTTAAGGCGTGTAATCCCCTTTGGTTAGCTGAATTGTTGGGCCTTAAATGTGGCGTGTTTGGTTATTGAATTCGGCCTTGAAAAAGGTGGCAAAGTATGTAGAAACAAAGGAAGTGCTGTCCGATTTTCCGTAGAATTTAGTGACTTTGCACTTAGAATATTCTACGTTCAAAGCTAAAGGTTAATGGACGTATTATGGCCATTATAGGTTGAAGTACTAGTATAGCGTATTCTAATTGAAGGATGGAATAGCTATCAAGGTTGAAGTACTTTGGAGCATTTTGTTATTTGTCGATAATCGTCGCGAGGTATGTGAACCTCTTCCTTCTTTTGACATGATTCTATGTATGGAATATACATGTAGTACTATTTCATGATTCCTTCTACTCTTAGAAGTTAAGAGGTATGTATGTTGATTTACTCCACGTAAGGGTTATGTCTAAGTTATCCTAAGTTCTTACCAAGTCTTATGAGAGATGTTGGTAAGAGTCGTTAGGAGGTATTTTGGAGCCAAGTTGACTTGGCTAAATTACGGCACAAATGAGAATAAGTATCGAACAAGCCATTGCAGCGTTAATAAAGGAAAATGTAATGACAATAAATTTATATTAAAACAAGTAGAATTCTCCATCTGCATAGAAGCTAAGATAAGACAAAATTGTATTACATTTTCTAGATCATGGCTGCTTTAATGAGATCAGTATAAACAAGTATAACATATTCACACATATAAGACATATGTTGCTTAAATTAAAGGGTTTACGTTATGAAGTGTTAAGACTATGAACTACGAAACTTGATTCTAAAAGATAAGAGACTTGAAAGTATACGATACTTGGTTTTCGAAAGTATAAGTCTCTTGGTTATAAAAATAATGTATTTGCCTAAAGTATAAAGTTACTATAACGACTTTATGGGAAGTGGGTTATAATAGCTTTATGGAAAGTTAAAAGAGTGGTTTACTCTAAGTAATGATAAATGTTTTGAAATAAAGAAAGACAAATGGATTTAAAAGCATCAATTGCTTAAGTTTTAAGGAAAGAAGTCACTTGATTTAGAAGCCGAAAAATGTATTTCTAAAAGTGTAGTGACTTAGGTAAAATGTAAACAAGCCTTGATACTACGGATGTTAGTATCTTGGGATTTTATATGAAAAAGAGTCTTTTGAAAAGTATGTAAGCACGTAGTACTTTGGGTTAAATTCCCGGATTTTTATGTGTGAAACGAAAGTGCCATGAGTTTATAAAAATGGAAGTCTAAAGGTTTAATGAACTTGCCTATGTTTGTTTGTGATAGCTTTGAGTGCAAGTATTATATGTTTACGTTGTCGTGACTCTCAGTTGGAGGGCTAGCTGTCTTGTTGTAAGTTTACTTGGACGTACCGACAGTGATGTGGGATTCCACGGGTATGCTTCCATTATGATTGATCCTTGGACATGCTTATACGATGTGGGATTCCGGGGCATGTGACCAGGAGGCGGGTTAGATTTCCGGATTTGTTTTATTACCCATGGCGTGCTTATCGATGAGGATTAGGGCATGCGACAATGCTATGTCGACTATTACTCGTGGGCTAGCTCCGTGAAGACATGTACCCATGATGAGGATTAGGGGCATGTTATATTATTACTCCGTGGGCTAGCTCCCGTGAAGACTGCGCTTACGATGAGGATGCAGAGGCGTTATGGCCATGCTTATACGATGAGGATTAGGGCATGCGGACGTTATATATATATATATATATATATATATATATATATATGTTGTATATATGTTACACCTACGGTGTCGGCGATGATGTGGGATTCCAGGCGGGAGATATATATATGTATTGTGTATGTATGCGGCGGTGGTCGGATGCCAGGCGCGTCACGTGGTTATATGTTACACTTATGGTAGCCGGAAGTGATGGGGATTCCGCAGACGCGCTTTGATATTTGTGTGACTTGATCGCGTCGAGTTGGGCGGGTAGTATATCGTCCTCCATAAAGGGCGGATTATGTTATGAAAGATAAGTAAGTTATATGGTAATGAACTTAATGATTTTTCCTAAGTATGTGCGTAAGAAAGTGACTATAACTTTTATTGAAAAATGGGAAAAGATAATAAAGTGCGATTAAGTTCACGAGATGGTAATGACACGGTAGGATCCGGTATGTACCCTTTTTATACTTGCCCTGTCATTCTTTTATGCAGTTTTGATTTGTTTCTTGTACCTTATTTTAGTTCCATATTAAATTTTTGTTATGCGACCCGCCGAAGCTGCGTTAATGTCGCGAGTTTAGGTACTGATTGTGGATCATGAGCTTAGGATCTGGTTCACATTTGAGATGGCTCGATGTTCGGAGTTGTCATGGCTATGTATATTCGAAGTGCAGCGGCGGGGCCTTGTCGTCATAGTATTTGTTCCAATCTTAGAGTGCATGTATTCATCGTAAATTTGGGTGGCTAGAGTTGTTTTACATTGTTAAGCAGTGTAGACCACTTTCGGGTAATTTTTATGTTATGGCGACCTTATCGGCAGCCTTGGTTTAAAAAAGATTGTTATTTATCTTAGTAGTTTATTATGTTGTATGAATGGAAGGGTGCCGGGTAGGGCACGATCGCGGCTTGAGTCGGGTCGTGACAAAGTGGTATCGAGCGATTAGTCCTCGGAAAGTGTCTGAGGCCGTGTCTAAGTAAGTCTTGATTATCGGTGTGTTGTGCACCACGTCTATAATCGAGGAGGCTGCAGGACATTTAGGGTTGATTTCCATTCTTCTCACTCTGAGATCGTGCGATAGAGGCGTGTTGTTAGGGTCTCTCACTAACGAGTTATGTTGATTGCATTACGAGAAAGCGATGACCCGGGAAGGACTATGTGGATTGCGTATCGGGTTGGTAATGATTATAGTATAGTTGGTATTGTGACATACTGACTATCTGAGTTATGTATGAGTCGGGCGTGTGTTGCCTAGAATGGTTTTAGATTACGAGAGTTGGTAAGGACTAACTAGATCTAGTGAAGGTATGGAGCGATTAATGAAATCTCATCAAGGTTTATGTACTATTTTGATATAATTAGGGAAGGATGAACATGCGATAGGGTGATGAACCGCCAGAAGTCATGCTAAGGAACTTAATGTAATACCATGTTAATATATTAAGCTACGTGGTAGGCTTAGGGGAATTGCACGGATGAGGTCCGTAAAGAGTAAGTAATGGTTGTTGTGATCAAGGCAGCGATTATGGTATTATGAGAAGTTATTGTACAGTTCTGAGGGGACCGTAAGGTAGTCTTGGAGCATGGGAATTGCGAGCCTAAGAATATTGATAAGCTATGAGACCTTAGATATATAAGGCTTTCTCGGGCGATAAGATTTTAAGTCGGACGAGGATAAGAGTTAAGTGCGGCGGGTCGGGGTGAGTACATTGCAGGTCGCCTCATAGTTTGAAATGGAGTGGGATCGGTTGGTAGTAGTTCGCTACATGATAGGGTCACGGTGCAAGGCCCAAGTCTAGTTAATTGTTTCTGGGTTCGTGGGCGCGTTCCAGGAACAGGTAGTGGAGTCGGAAATGGCCTTATGTTGTTTAAAAGTGACTCAAAGATTAGAGGCCAAAATCGGTATGGAAGTTATGTATGTATGCTAGTATGAGTTGGAAATGCGGAAAAATGCGACCAGTAAGAAAGATAACAACCAAGTGTAAAGGAATAGAGCACGAATCCATAAGAACCTTTCGAGTAACTACACCCGTGAGTGTTTGGGTGGTAGGCGGCGGGTATATGAGATTTTCCGGTGATGATACGATCGTCGGACCTAGTAGACCTAGTAGAGATGATTATGACGGACTTTGAGGTCATTATGAGTATGGACTAGTTGGCCGTGAGTGCGAGGTTGACATCTTAGCATAAGTATTGTTATGTGGCCATGGGTGGCATATGTTGTATGAAGGGTGTAGTAAAAGGAGACTATGTCGCTATCTAATTAGATTGGACTCCGAAAGAACATTCGGGGACGAATGTTTCTAAGGGGGGAAGAATGTTACACCCCGTAATTCAAGAACATGATTATAGAATTAAGATTGGAATGTCTAAAGGAAAGGATTTTTTACATTTCCTTATACGGAAAATTTTCGAGTTTAATGTGATGACAAGAATTAATTCTAGTAATGGAATTATTTTTCATTAGAATTATGGATTTAGTGGATTTATTAAGTCTTGGTATACTATGTTACATGTCCATCGAAATGGGATGAAATAACTAAGTGTGGATGAAATATTTTGTGAAGAAATACTTGGCCAATAGGAGGTTAGCAAGTGCCCTCCCCACTTGTCTTGTGAAGACTCCACACACCTTTATATAGATAAGTCTTGAAGACATAGAACAAACGATATTCATCCATACAAACCTTCATCTCTCCAAAAACCTAGAGCAATTCGAAATCCCCATATCCAAAGACAAGATCAAGATCAAAGTATTTTCTTTCCAAGATTAAGCACCCTTAACCCCTAAATCTAGGTTGGGCCGAAAATAGAATGAAACCCTAGGGGTTTTCCGTCGACTTTTTGGAAGCGAAACGTGAAGAGAAGTTGATCCTAAGGTTGTAGGGGATACATATATGTGATTGAAACTTGAAGAAGTGGAGCGAAACGAAAACTGCGTACCAATAAAGACCGGACTGTTTTGGGGCGTTTTTGGGCAAAAAATGAGGTAAAAGTCCTTATTTTAAAGTAATTGGATATTACTTATTGTTATAATGTATGGATGAACTTGTGTTAAAAATAATGAATAATAAAAAGCGTTTGAGCCATTTTTTGGGGCTAAAACCGATTTGGGACAGATTTGGTGTAAATGGAATTCATTGGTTATTGTCGTTGTTATCTTCACCTATTGCATGTTATAATGGATTAATATTGTTGTTAATAAGTTGTTATAACTTATGTAGATGTTTTGCAACTCGGATTGGAATAAAAAGGATTAAGGAAAGAGTTATCGGATTTTAGTTGTTGCCGTAGAATCTATAAAACTGTTGGATATTGTCGTGCAGTTTTTAGGGACTGCTTTAGACGTGTTGTATGCTGGAAAATCAGCCCCTATATTTCATGTTTAATGTAGTAGATTGCTAATGAAAACCCCGAAGGAATAAGGGTGTGGAAAGGCGTTGAAAGGCCTCACATTCCACCCTCGTTATAGTAATTATGGACTGTTTTAGGGGCTGTTTTGGTATGGTTTTGGGGCAGAATTTTACACGTCCTGTTAAGGCTTGTAATCCCCTTTGGTTAGCTGAATTGTTGGGCCTTAAATGTGGCGTGTTTGGTTATTGAATTCGGCCTTGAAAAAGGTGGCAAAGTATGTAGAAACAAAGGAAGTGCTGTCCGATTTTCCGTAGAATTTAGTGACTTTGCACTTAGAATATTCTACGTTCGAAGCTAAAGGTTAATGGACATATTATGGCCATTATAGGTTGAAGTACTAGTATAGCGTATTCTACTTGAAGGATGGAATAGCTATCAAGGTTGAAGTACTTTGGAGCATTTTGCTATTTGTCGATAATCGTCGCGAGGTATGTGAACCTCTTCCTTCTTTTGACATGATTCTATGTATGGAATATACATGTAGTACTATTTCATGATTCCTTCTACTCTTAGAAGTTAAGAGGTATGTATGTTGATTTACTCCACGTAAGGGTTATGTCTAAGTTATCCTAAGTTCTTACCAAGTCTTATGGGGGATGTTGGTAAGAGTCGTTAGGAGGTATTTTGGAGCCAAGTTGACTTGGCTAAATTACGGCACAAATGAGAATAAGTATCAAACAAGCCATTGCAGCGTTAATAAAGGAAAATGTAATGATAATAAATTTATATTAAAACAAGTAGAATTCTCCATCTGCATAGAAGCTAAGATAAGACAAAATTGTATTACATTTTCTAGATCATGGTTGCTTTAATGAGATCAGTATAAACAAGTATAACCTATTCACA
Source organism: Przewalskia tangutica (assembly GCA_029844215.1). Taxonomy (NCBI): domain Eukaryota; kingdom Viridiplantae; phylum Streptophyta; class Magnoliopsida; order Solanales; family Solanaceae; genus Przewalskia; species Przewalskia tangutica. Next base: position 47,400,534 of record CM056724.1, on the reverse strand, counting down.
CATATAAGGCATATGTTGCTTAAATTAAAGGGTTTACGTTATGAAGTGTTAAGACTATGAACTACGAAACTTGATTCTAAAAGATAAGAGACTTGAAAGTATACGATACTTGGTTTTCGAAAGTATAAGTCTCTTGGTTATAAAAATAATGTATTTGCCTAAAGTATAAAGTTACTATAACGACTTTATGGGAAGTGGGTTATAATAGCTTTATGGAAAGTTAAAAGAGTGGTTTACTCTAAGTAATGATAAATTTTTTGAAATAAATAAAGGCAAATGGATTTAAAAGCATCAATTGCTTAAGTTTTAAGGAAAGAAGTCACTTGATTTAGAAGCCGAAAAATGTATTTCTAAAAGTGTAGTGACTTAGGTAAAATGTAAACAAGCCTTGATACTACGGGTGTTAGTATCTTGGGGTTTTATATGAAAAAGAGTCTTTTGAAAAGTATGTAAGCACGTAGTACTTTGGGTTAAATTCCCGGATTTTTATGTGTGAAACGAAAGTGCCATGAGTTTATAAAAATGGAAGTCTAAAGGTTTAATGAACTTGCCTATGTTTGCTTGTGATAGCTTTGAGTGCAAGTATTATATGTTTACGTTGTCGTGACTCTCAGTTGGAGGCGGTATGCTTGTTGTAAGTTTACTTGGAGCGTGCAAGCGGTGATGTGGGATTCCACGGGTATGCTTCCATTATGATTGATCCTTGGACATCTTATACGATGTGGGATTAGGGCATGTGACCGGGGCGGGTTAGATTCGAATTTGTTTTATTACCCGTGGCGTGCTTGCTCGATGAGGATTAGGCGTGCGACCACGTCGTATGCGACTATTACTCCGTGGGCTAGCTCCGTGAAGACATGTACCACGATGAGGATTAGGGGCATGTTATATTATTACTCCATCGGCTAGCTCCCCGAAGACTGCGCCTACGATGAGGATGCAGGGACGCGTTATGGCCATGCTTATACGATGAGGGATTTCGGGGCATGCGGCCACGTTATATATATATATGTTGTATATGTTACCCCTACGGCTGTCGGCAGTGATGTGGGATTCCACGGGCAGGAGATATATATATATATGTATTGTGTATGTGTACGCCGGCAGTGAGGTCGGATGCCACGGGCGCGTCACATGGTTATATGTTACACTTATGACTGTCTGCAGTGATGGGGGATTCCACGGGCACGCTTTGATATTTGTGTGACTTGATCGCGTCCCAGGTTGGCCCGGGTAGTATATGCGTCCCTCTGATCGGTGTATTTTATATACACATTTTGAGTCAGTTTTAGTTAGTCTTTTGTCCCGTTTTGCACATATAAGTGTTGTATTAGGATAGTTTTCCTTTCTTTTGAGTCAAAGTGGTTAAAATGGCCAATTGGCGGAAAAGGAGCTAAAAGAGGGCGAAAGAGGAGATTCCAGAGCTAAAAACAGAGAAAGTGGCGAACGAGGCTGAAACCAGGACGGTAGCGCGGCCTCACTGCGATTAAGCGAGGCGCGGCGCCTATTCGAGAAGGCTGCGAAGACTTCGTACTGCGGCTCTCAATGTCGGCCAGTGCGAGACGCGGCGCTAAACATCAGAAGCTACATAAGTTGCGGCGCTTGGCTCGTAAACAAGAATCGGCAGCGGCGCCGTCATCCGACGGATTGCGAAATTCCGTAGCGCCTTGGCTGAAAAATAAGGTTTTGACGGATTTTGGGTCGAACTGCGAGGAAAAAGTTGAGGCGGTTTTCAGCCTATAAAAGGAGAACCCTAGGCAGTTTTTAAGGGTTCCCTTTCTTGCACAACACAAGATTTTCTTGCTTGGAGATTGGAGACCTAAACTTAGTAATTTCTTTCCTTTTTATTTTCTTTATTTTCAGTTTTGCATGATGAACTTTGAATTAGTTCTTGTCATATTTATGGCTAGGAACTAATTCTCTTATATGGTTTTCCATGTTGAATCTCTAGAAACTTATGTTATGATTTAATGCATGCTTATGGTTATTCTTCTTCTTATTGAGATCTATCCAATATTTGAATTGAATACTTGGTAGTTAATTGACAACTAATTATCACTATATGATTTCTAATCAGACTCCGAAAGGAGGGGATTGTGAATATGTTGTAAGTTGGGTAGACATTCTTGGATTGGGGATGAAAATACCTCAATTATTTATGTAGCGTTAATGAGAGGCTTAAAAACCCTAATTTTGCGCATTGTGCGTGACGGTTAACTAGGTTTTTGTTCTTAATCCTCCTATAGAGTTATCCTTATCACCGAAAGGTAGGTAAAGTGCAATACTGGGGTTGAGTGTTTATATAACTCTAACGGGAGTATAAAACGATTTCGTAAACCTGTTTTCTCCAAAAGAAGAAGACCATAAGTTATTGCATTAATAAGTAATATAAGCGGATAGTGAGGAAACGTGGAAGCCCTATTCTCATCACCACTGAAGTAAACCCTTATAGTTAAATAACTTTTATAATTCTTAGTTATAAACAACAAATCCAAATATCAATTTACCAATTAGATACCAAAAGATAGATAGTTGATAATTGAACCCTAATCCTTGTGGACGATATTCGGTCTTACTAAGACTATATTACTTGTTACGATAACGTGCACTTGCGTTTAAGTGTGTGCATCTTTTCGCGCATCAAGTTTTTGGCGCCGTTCTTGGATTAGGCATAGTTCAATATCAAATTTGTCTATTTTTAATTTCTAATTTGGTTTTAATTTTCATTATTATTTTTAATTTTACGTTTTTTTAATTATTTTGAGAAAATTCGAAGTCAAGTGATTGGTTGTTTGTTTTTGATCTATTCGGAAACTAGTTTATGCGAAGGAGAAGAGGAGCGGACACTCTTGTTCCTTCCAATCGGAGATTGAGAAACGCAAGCGAGCAGAAAGAATCAGCGGATTGCAACTTTGATAGAGATGGACGGTGGTCAAAATAATAACATGATGAGAGAAGGGTTAGGAGAAAATCAACCTAACCCAGGAGTGCCTCGGCAAGTGCCATAGGCGTGGAGGAGAGAGTCGACTCCGGCCGAGAAAGAAGTTTGGGAGACTATGTGCGCCAGAGTGAATGGAGCACGACATGCATTAGGCTCCTGCGATAGGGCAACAACCGAGATAAAGCGGCGATTACGAGCATGAGTACGGCACAGTGCAATTCGGAGGCGCCATCGGAGGATCCACATATGCACATAGCTAATTTCTTGGAGCTTTGTGCAACTTTGGATATAACGGCGTTGCGATGATGCCGTCAGTTGAGCTCTTTCCTTCTCACTCGGGGGCGGAGAAAAAGTATGGTTGAATTCCTGTAGTAGGATTCGATTTTTACATGGCAAGAGGCGCACGAAATTCCTAGCCAAGTTCTTTCCCAGTGTAAGCGACAAAGCGAGAGGAGTTGAACAACTTCTACCAGCGGATGGAGAGTCCTTATCTGAAGCTTGGGAAAGGTTCAAATTCTGAGAAAGTGCCCACCATTGCATTGAGTTGTGGAACTTGGTCCACATTTTCTACAATTTGGCGGTACAACAGAACCATTATAGATGCGTGGCCGGTGGAGCATTCATGAGGAAAACAGCGGCGCTCATGAGTTATTAGAAGATATGGCCACTAACAACCGTATCACGAAGAGAGGTCGACAAGTGGGAGTCCACGAAATAGATGCTATTCTTGCCTTGAATGCCCAGTGGCCCTCTTGGCAAAAAGCGATTCGACAACATCTGATGTCGATAAATGCGGTGCAGATGCCTAGAAGGCATGAGATATGTGGTGGCCCACATCGTTCGATAGGTGTCCTTGGTGATCCCAACAATATACGATGGGCAGGCGGAATGTCGGTAGTAGGTAATTATCGAGGCAACAAAACAACCGCTTACTCGACACTTATAATCCGGGGTGGAGAATCACCCAAATTTCTCATGGAGAGACCGAGGCGACAAAATCAATACGAGGCGCGAGAATCAATACGAGGCGATGCAGGCAGCGAAGCAGAATCGGCAACCGCCATTCAAGCCCCGCGGCGCCAGCGATTGAATGCCGGTTCGGCAAGAAAAGCGAGCAGTGGCGGTATGGCACGCGCAGCGCCCGAGCGATTCATGGCGAAGCTAGATCCTCGTTCGGGAACTTGGAAACACAAGTGGGTCGGCTAGCAAGCGAGCAAACAGCGAGCCGAGGACATTGCCAAGCAATCTGAGGTAAATCCAGGAAGCGATGTCGAGCGATGCGGTTGAGAAGTGGAAGGCGATTGGAGCGGCGATCACCTCGGCCCGATGGTTGAGAAGAAGGCAGAGTTAGATAAAAAGAAGGTGATTGAGCCCAACCCAGTAGTAGAGAAAACTCCAGAGAAGTAGTATACAGAAAAGATCCCTTTCCCCCAGAGACTACAACGAAAGGCGGTTGATAAACAATTCTCCAAATTTTTGGAGACATTCAGGAAGCTGCATATCAACATACCTTTCATAGAAACATTAGAGCAGATGCCCTCCTATTTCAAGTTTATGAATGAAATATTGGGGAAGAAGAAGAAGTTGGCAGAATATGAGATAGTAGCACTAACAGAAGAGTGTAGTGCTATCTTGCAAAAGAAGTTGCCACCAAAACTAAAGGATCCAGGAGGCTTTACACTACCCTGCACAGTGGGCAGGGTGACTTGCAACAGAGCTCTGTGTGATTTAGGGGCAAGTATAAATCTAATGCCCTTATCAGTATTTAAAAGATTGGAGTTGGGTGAGGCGAACCAACGCGATAAGCTGCGGTGGCCGGCGGGCGATGGTTCATCGAAGGCAAGATCGAGGACGTGATTGTGAAAGTAGGAAAATTTTTCTTTCCTGCAGACTTCCTCATTCTTGATATGGAAGAAGATGCAGAAATCCCTATCATATTGGGGAGGCCATTCCTAGCAACGGGGAGAGCTTTGATTGATGTTGAAAGAGGAGAGTTAACATTAAGGGTGGAGAATGAATACATGGTGTTTAAAGTTTTTAAACACGTCATTGAAACCACCAACCATGAGTGGGTGCTTTGCAATCAGCACCATCAAACCCTCTGCGAGCCAATACAAGTCAACCAAGAGATGAGCCCAGCGGGCATGGTTTGCAGAAATTCCACTAAAAGAGGTATGTGTTCTGAACTCCCCCTGCGATAATGCTAAGAAGAAAAGAAAGAAAAGAAAAGCAAAATGTGGAGGAAATGGATTAGTTGGGGCTTGATCCACTGCGGTTATTAAAGCTAAGGAACTTGCGTCCGGCTAAAGACGTTAAAAACGCTACTTGGGAGGCAACCCAACGTTTTCAATTATGTTATTTCAATTCCTGTCTTTAGTTTATTTTGTTTTGTCTAGAACAATCTCACGGTCTTGGGTTCTAGTGTTTGTTTTGTGATTGACAGGTATAGGCAATAAACTGAAGGGCGAAAAACTGAAGAAAAGCCAGGATTTCCAGAAAAATGGGTGGCCAGCGGCTGAAAAGAAGTGTAGGCGCTGAAGTTTAAGCGCCCTTAGGCTTGAAGCGTGGCGAAATCGAAAATGTGCCAAGTTTAGCGCGCGCTATGAATGTGGCGCGAAAGTCGAAGAGTGCAGAAGATTGGCGCGCGGCTAAAGCGAACGCGGCGCTGGCGAAATCGAACTTAAAACGCCCAAAAACCAGATCTTTCCCCAATTCCAATTTCAAAAACCTAACTCTCCCTCTCCAAAAACCCACGAAATTCCAAAAATTTGCCCACAAATCCTCCACAAATCCAACCCAACCACAACCAAAACTCTTAAATTCCTAAAAACCCTTAGCTATCTCAAACAACAAAGCTTCATTCCATAGCCTCAACCCACCATTAGAAACAAGAACAGCTTGAATCTTCTCATAAAAAGGTAGTCTTTTTCTGTTCTTGAGATCTTTACTAAAGTCACAGGAGGTAGTAGTCTGAAGGAGTATTGTAGTTGTGAAGTAGTTTGGGTGCTGAAAAATTGATTGTGAAGTTTGGAGAAGGAGTAGAAAAGGAGGGTGTGGGTATTGGGTAGAAGAGTTGAAGTTTGGGGGTGTTGTTTTAGCTGCTAGATTGTTGATTGTGTTAGAGAACATTTGTGCAATTAAGCTGTAAGCTGCAGAAACTGTTGTTTACCATGTCCACCAGAAAGAGAAGAGCCTCCACATCCACCTCAGCCCCACATTACGATGATACTAGGTTTGTGAGCTACGAAGCCTTCCAAAGATACAAAAAGCTTACTAGGCCCTTAATCCCTGAAAGGGGAATGGACTATCAGAGGGAGTCGTTTGGGGAAGAGGATGTTTATGAGCCCATTCGGGCAATGATTGAGTTAAGGGAGTGGAGGAGATTTGTAAATCCGGAGAAGATAGCACCAATGAACACAATGATAGTGCGTGAGTTCTATCCAACTTTAGGAGAAGGTGGAAAGGGGATGCTTTGTAAGGGGACATTATGTGTCGGTGACAGCAGAAGATATAAATACACAATTAAAAACAGTTGATGTTGAAGGAGGAATTGGTGATCGGAGCCATGTTAGAACATGTTCTAGGAAGCGCAACATAAAGCGGGATACCGTCATAAACATCGTAAGCTACCCAAATTGCTTTTGATATTGCGAGAAATGGGTCAAAAACGGCGGTGCCAATTAAAGCGACCAAGGGTTGGCTATATTTACGTCGATGCGCGTGATTCCATCCATGCACTTCACTAGAGTGCCAGAAGATAGGATTAAGCTGATATATGGAATTATGAGGGGGTTGACGATTGATGTGGTGAAAGAAATAGTGCAGAGCATTGAGGAAATCAGCAGGTTGGTAACAATAGGCGGATTGGGACATGACTCAGTTATCACCAAGCTATGTCACATGGGTGGGGTCCCAATACTACCCACTGATACTAATGAAAGAAACCAACTGCCTGTGTCCTATGGGATAGTGCACTCTTTCCTGGACCAAGCCCCGGACGGAAGAAGAGTACAACCAGCAGTAGCAGCAGCAACAGCAGAGGCCGCAACGAATGAAGATGAGCCTGAAATAGGGCTCAATATGAGGCAGGACCTAGCCACCAGTCAACCACAGAATCAGAACCTCCAGTGCCTATGATGGAGCAAGTGCTCCAGAACCAGAGAATGATGATGCAACATTTCGGCACAATGATACAAGGACAAAATGAGTTGAGACAGGGACAACATGAGTTGCGACAAGGGCAACAAGAATTGGCGGGAGCAACAGTTGCACCAGTGATATGGCGAGATGAGTTCCCTGTTCAACCAATGGTCGATGCATTATCCACCGCCACCACCACCATTTTAGCCAAAGTTTGTAAGTGTCTTATTTCTTTTACTGTCTTTGAGTCTACACACATTGGGGACAATGTGTGATTTAAGTTTGGGGGTGTTTTATTTGTGTCTTGTTTTATTTGTGTCTTGTTATGTTTTATTTAAGTCTTTTTATTGTTTTTATGTATTTTTGAGTCACAATTTTTTTTCTTTTTGAGTCATAATTGTCTGTCAAAAGATCATGTATGCTGTAGTTACTAGAAACACCTAGTGAAGTAAGGTGGAATAATGTAATGGAATACAAGCAACTATCTAAACACTTAGGTTAGATATGCCAAAAACTCACAGAATCTGTCTATTTGGAGTTTCTTGCTTAAATTATGCATGCTAAATGATAAATACTTATGTGTTATGATTGCTTGCTATTTGAGGCGAAATAGTTAGGATATGCATGTTAGGGAGATGACTCAGGCATTTCTTTGATATCCAATTCTTACCATTCTTTTCTATCCCGGACTTTAAAAAGTATCCCTAGTCAGCCCCATTGAGCCTAAACGTTGAAACTTCTTCTTTGACACCCTATATTCCCACAAATTGTGCCATAAGTAAAAATATAAAATAATGGAATAAATTGTGTTAAAAAAGAGACAAAAAGAGTGAATGAGCTTGTTGCACCCTAATAAATAAAAAAGTAATAAGAAATAGGCAAAAGCCTAAGTTCGGGGGTGCTTGTCATTATCATATACTTCACTCTCCCAAAACAAAAGAGGGGAAAGATAGAATCGAAGTGAAGGAAAGAACAAAAAGAAAAGGGAAATACTGAAAAGCTAAAGAGCTTATGGTACACAGAATGAGCCTAAAAACCTATTTTTCCTACCTACACCTAAGCCTACATTACAACCCTTAAAGACCTGAAAATCTCTTTTATGCATATCCAGGATTAGTGGAGAATAGCAAGTAAGCATACCATAGGAATTCTTGAATGTATATGCATGATTTAGTATATTGACTTCCATTAAGCATGATGAATATGAGTTTGCGAAATATCTAGCTTAATGTGCTGAAATTTCATGATATATGTTCCTGCATATTATTCTTCTAACCTTCATGTTTTTCTAGTTAACATTTATGCAGCAAAAGTGATCAATGTCAGTGAGTCTTTCATTTTTCGTTCTTTGAGTCTTTATTTATTTCTTTCTATCTTTGCTTGAGGGCGAGCAAAGGTTAAGTTTGGGGGTATTTGATCGGTGTATTTTATATACACCTTTTGAGTCAGTTTTAGTTAGTCTTTTGTCCTGTTTTGCACATATAAGTGTCGTATTAGGATAGTTTTCCTTTCTTTTGAGTCAAAGTGGTTAAAATGGCCAATTGACGGAAAAGGAGCTAAAAGAGGGCGAAAGAGGAGATTCTAGAGCTAAAAACAGAGAAAGTGGCGAACGAGGCTGAAACCCAGATCAGCGGCCCTCCTGCGATTAGAAGCGAGGCGGCGCCACTATCGAAGAGGCTACAGAAGACTTCGGTAGTGGCGCCTCATGTCAGCAGTGCAGTCGCGGCGCTAAACATCAGAAGCTACGAAGTTGCGGCCGCGGCTTCTCGAACAGCCAGAATCGGGCGCGGCGCCAAATCATCCGACGGATTGCGAAATTTCCGGCTGGCTGATGCGGAAAAATAAGGTTTTGACGGATTTTGGGCGAGCTGCGAGGAAAAGTTGAGCGGTTTCATTTATAAAAGGAGAACCCTAGGCAGTTTTTAAGGGTTCCCTTTCTTGCACAACACAAGATTTTCTTGCTTGGAGATTGGAGACCTAAACTTAGTAATTTCTTTCCTTTTTCTTTTCTTTTCTTTATTTTCAGTTTTGCATGATGAACTTTGAATTAGTTCTTGTCATATTTATGGCTAGGAACTAATTCTCTTATAGGGCTTTCCATGTTGAATCTCTAGAAACTTATGTTATGATTTAATGCATGCTTATTGTTATTCTTCTTCTTGTGGACGATATTCGGTCTTACTAAGACTATATTACTTGTTACGATAACGTGCACTTGCGTTTAAGTGTGTGCATCTTTTCGCGCATCACCCTCCATAAAGGGTCGGATTATGTTATGAAAGATAAGTAAGTTATATGGTAATGAACTTAATGATTTTTCCTAAGTATGTACGTAAGAAAGTGACTATAACTTTTATTGAAAAATGGGAAAAGATAATAAGGTACGATTAAGTTCACGAGATGGTAATGACACGGTAGGATCTGGTATGTACCCTTTTTATACTTGCCCCTGTCATTCTTTTGTACAGTTATAATTTGTTTACTGTACCTTATTTTTCCGTTCCATATTAAATTTTTGTTATGCGACCCCCGAGGCTGCGTTAAATGTCATGAGTTTAGGTACGATTGTGGATCCGCGAGCTTAGGATCTGGTTGGCATTTTGAAATGGCTCCATGTTCGGAATTGTCATGGCTATGTATATTCGAAGTGCGGCGGGGCCTTGTCCGTCATAGTATTTGTTCCAATCTTAGAGTGCATTCATCGTAAATTGGGTGGCTAGAGTTGTTTTTACATTGTTAAACAGTGTAGACCCTTTCGGGTAATTGTTATGTTATGGCAGCCTTATTGGCTTGGCCTTGGTTTAAAAAAAAAGTGTTATTTATCTTCCGCAATTTATTATGTTGTATGATTAGAAGGGTGCCCAGGTAGGGCACCAGTCGCGGCCCGGGGTCGGGTCGTGACAAAGTGGTATCAGAGCAGTTAGTCCTCGGAAAGTTTCTACAGACCGTGTCTAAGTAGAGTCTTGATTATCGGTGTGTTGTGCACCACATCTATAATCAGGAGGCTGCAGGACATTTAGGATTGATTTCCATTCTTCTCACTCTGAGATCGTGCGATAGAGTTGTGTTGTTAGGGTCGTCTCTCCCTAACGAGTTATGTTGATTGCAGCTACGATAAAGGCAGCAGTGACCCAGGAAGGACTATGTGGATTGCGTATCCAGGTTGGTAATTATTATAGTATAGTTGGTATTGTGACATACAACTATACAGAGTTATGTATGAGGGTCAGACGCGAGTTGCCTAGAATGGTTTTAGATTACCAAGAGTTGGTAAGGACTAACTAGATACCGGGAAGGTATGGAACAATTAATGAAATCTCATCAAGGTTTATGTACTATTTTGATATAATTAGGGAAGGATGAGTTGTCTGATAGGGTGATGAACCCTTAAGAAGTCATGCTAAGGAACTTAATGGAATACCAAGTTAATATATTAAGCTACGTGGTAGGCTTAAGGGAATTGCACGGATGAGGTTCGTAAAGAGTAAGTAATGGTTGTTGTGATCAAGACGACGCGATTATGGTATTATGAGAAGTTATTGTACCCGTTTACGGGGGGGACTGGTAAGGTAGGCTTGGAGCCTGGGAATTGCGAGCCTAAGAATATTGATAACTGCCGAGACCTTAGATATATAAGGCTTTCTCGGGCAATAAGATTTTAAGTCAGACCAAGGATAAGAGTTAAGTGCGACGGCGGGTCGGGGTGAGTACCTGTTACGGGTCGCCTCATAGTTTGAAATGGAGTGGGATCGGTTTGTAGTAGTTCCGCTACATGATAGGGTCACGAGGGTGCAATGCCCAGTCGCGGCCCGGGGTCGGGTCGTGACAGAGTTCCACGACGTCGCCCGGCCTCGGCGAGGTCGATCACGGCGATGGCGGCTCACGAGACCGCGGTACGAGCCTCGATCCGCGATCGGTGAGTATAGAGATGCGAGGCGATCGGTTATTGACGGCATAGTGGCGAGCGGCACGGCGAGCGGCGGCCAACCACAGAGCGGTTTACGGATTCGAATTTCACAGGTTGTCATCCACCGAGTTCTATGGTTCGAGATCAGGAGGATCCTCGGGAGTTTGTTCGGCGATTCTGACGGACTATCACGGTGCTTAGAGCCTCGGAGGTGAGTCAGTCATGCTAGCCTCTTCTGGGATTCTGCGATATTGCGTTGGCTGGTTTGAGTCATGGGAGTTGTCGAGAGGTGAGGATGCTCTTCCGGTGTTTGGGAGGAGTTCACGAGAGGCCTTCTGGATCACTTCTTGCCTCACGAGATGAGGAGAGCCCGCGTAGATAGATTCTTGACCTTGAGGCGAGCGTGAGGACTATCGGAGTCTGACTGAGTTTGACTCATTGGCTAGGTATCGCACACCATTGTAGGCGACATGGCGAGCGAGTTCATCGATATGTGATGGGGCTGAACCATCATATGATTCTTGCATGCTTGGGGTGGCTCTTGGTAGGTATGGATATTGCGGGATGCGGCGTATGCGCGAGGATAGTGTCTGAGAGAGAGATCAGCTAGACTTAGGCGGCCCGAGGCAGGCGGCGAGTCTCGAAGCGATTTCGGCGGGCGGCCTGGCGGCGAACTAGGTCCACATTTGGCCCGGCCACGAGTGCTCCTTCTCGATTTTCGGCGGGAGAGTCCGATCGGTCATTCGGGAAGCGGTCGGGCTCGAGACTTGAGGTTCGAAGCGAGGCGCTACCGTCGAGCCATCCCGTCTCGGTGTGCTCGATGCGGTAGGTCTCACAGCGAGTGTCGTGTTCCTCCGAGGGCTTGTTACTCTTATGGCGGCGGGGCCATTTGAAGAAGATTGTCAGGCAGTGGCGGGAGTTTGATGGTTCGTAAGCGGTCGATTCTTTGGATCTTCGTCTTAGCGATTATGCGCCGGGCGGGGTGTTCACGCAGCCAGCGGGCGCGGCGAGGTCGTGGTGGGGTCGATTCAGCGGTCCTCGAACCATATTTATGCTATGTCCAACCGTCGAGACGGGAGGCGTCGCGGATGTCGTCACGGTACATTATTGGTTTCATCTTTGTAGCGTTTATGCTTTGATAGATCCAGGTTCTACCTTGTCCTATATATCTCCTCATATTGCTGGTAGAATAGGGATAGAGCCAGAGTCCATAACACCTTTTGAGGTGGCTACGCGATGAGTAATTCGGTGGTAGCCAGGCGGGTATATAAGGCTTGCCCGGTGACTATATCGATGCGTCGGACTCTGGCAAACTTGATAGAGTTGGATATGGCGGAACTTTGGCGTGATTATGGGTATGGATTGGCTGGCGTCTTGCTATGCCAATGTGGGTATGAGAGATATTGATGCGGTTCGGTTTCTGGTGGCGGTTATAGAGTGGAAGGGGAATACTGTGTCGCCGAGGGGTAGGTTTATTTCTTACCTCAATGCTAGAAAGATGGTGCGGAAGGGGTATATCTATCATATGATTCGGGTATTCGATACTGAAGCTGAGATACCGGACCTTCAGTCAGTTCCGGTCGTTAGAGAGTTTCCACACTTATTCCCAGACGAGCTTCCGGGTATCCCTCCTGAGAGGGAGATTGAGTTTTGCATTGATATGTCGCCAGATACTCGACCGATATCTATTCCACCATACAGGATGACACCTGCTGAGTTGAAGGAATTGAAAGACCAGCTGAAAGATTTGCTGGAAAAAGGCTTTATCAGACCAAGTGTTTCTCTCTGGGGAGCGCCAGTGTTGTTTGTAAAGAAGAAGGACGGGACGCTGCGTATGTGTGTTGATTACAGGCAACTTGTTATACCCCGTATTTCCGGAGTATGTACGTAAGGACGTACGTAGAAATTTGAACTTGTGATTTAGGCTTGGCCGAATTCTTTTTGTTCACAACACCCGATTTGAGTCGTTTTTGGCGAAAGCGTTTCCACACTTTCGTAGGGAATTTCGGCTATGTCATTTTTAATTTTTTCGGATTTTTACCAGAGACGAAACATTTTTGACCAAAGGGAGGGTGACATTTGTAACCCTCACATTAAACAAGAAGCGGCAACCCTTGGCGAATTGGGCTACTTTATGGCCTTGATTTGTGCCTTGTTTTGTGCCTTGTTTTGTGGAGTGTTTTGTGGAGTAGGGTTAGGGTGCACATGGCTTGATCTTGGCCTACACTTGCTATGCACTTGGCAAGATCTTGGCCATTGGTTGGCCTTGGCTTGTCTTATAAATACCCTCTCCCTTTGATGAATTCTTCATCCTTTCCACAAATCTTCTAAGTGTTAAAATCCTCTCCTCTCTCCTCTTGTTGACTCTCGTCCAAGAGCCCCTCTCCCCTTTGAAAGGCCCCTTGGCCGAGAGCCCTCTCCACTCCTAGTAGTGTGGCGTGGGGTACCCCACAGCCTAGTTGCTTTCGTATAATACCCCCTTTGTGGTGTAGAAATACTCTCAAAGTATTGTTATAATGCCCAATTACCTTAGCGTATACCTTGTAGTATTCTAAGGTTATACTATCTGAAAAGCTTGGAAATACTATTATACTTCCGTCGATCCACAAAACCGAAACCCTAGGAAAATCTCCATAGTCCGTTGGAGTATTGTGTAGAAGTTGGTTAGAACTCCTAAGGGTGGTTTAGAGCGGGTTGGGCGCTCGGAGTTGGAGCTAAGCGATTGCCCGGGATCGACTTTATACTTGGATAATTATGGGCTTATCGAGGTAAATATCTTGTCCTCTATTGTAATTGGAAATTACATGATTGTTAGACTATAGTTGAAGTATACTATATGTAGAACTGAGCGTTGTTGTCGTGATGTCTTTTGACTTAAGCTTTGAATAATAAGAAACCTTTTGAAGAAAATCTTGTGTATTTACATAGGATTGTATTCTGATAGACTTGTGTAGCTTTTACGTGGAGTAGAATTGTACAGTTCGGGTTAGATGTATAACCCCCCAGTTGGCTTGGTAGCGGCCTCGATAAAGGAGGAGATTTCTGTTGTTGCGGGAGAAGTCTTGCCGAATTTTATGTAGAATGTTCTACGGTGAGACCTAAATGTTAATAAGCGCCTTGTGGCCTTATAGGTTGAAGTACTACGTGTGGCGCGATCTACCGGGCTAAGAGTAGCCAAGCGGTTTGAGGTACTTGGAGCGTTTTGCTATTAGTCGATACTCGTCGCGAGGTATGTGAACCTCTTCCTATCTCTTCTAGCATGATATGTGTGAACTATGTAGTACGGTAGACGTACAGGTGCTAAATGTATTTGATTGGTGTAAAACATAAAGTGTTATAACGGCTTTATGGAAGTTGGTTATAACAGCTTTATGTTGGTAAGATAATACATGTGGTTTTAAAAGGTAGCGATTTGAACTATAAGCTGGATTGTTATGTATTAATAAAGAACTTGAAGTATTTCAAAGATTTTTGAATCATTTTGAAAGAAGAAGTAATACTTGGTTTTGAAAACTTAAGAGTTATACTAGCTTTATGGGAAGTTAGGTATAACGGCTTAAGAATGTTTCTTGATTTGAAATCGAGAATGTGTATCGACAAACCATCTGCAGCGTTAATAAAAGGAAATGTTTTGACTAATTAAGTATTATTAAAACCGTAGAAACTTCCATCTGCATAGAAGCTAAGATGAGACAAAATGATATTTCCTAGATCACAATTTCTTGTAATAAGATTGTTATAAACAAGAATATCCTACTCACATATAAGGCTTAGGTTTCTCAGTTGTTTAAAGAAGAATTATATTCTTAAATGAATAAGACTATGAACTACGAAACCTTTCTAAAATGAGAAACTTGAACATTGGAAATTAGGCAAACTTGAACATTGGAAAGAATGTTGCTACTTGATTTTACAAAGAGAAGTAATTGATTTACTTTGAAAAGATAATCACTCTATTTTTATATACTACGGGTATTGTGTGATTTTTGTGAAATGCGTATCTTTTAAAGATTTAATGTATGAAGTACTTGGGGATAGGTACAGAACTTGTTAGTAGAAAGTACCTTGTGTGAATAACTTGATTGTATTGGTTTGTGATAGCCTTGTAATACTTTCTTGTTGATTTGATGAGTGAGCATGTTAGGATGCTACGTGTGTTAGTATCTTGTGATTATTATGTAAGGGGGTTATTATTGTTGTGCTTACGTTGTTAAGCGTTAAGCCCGTTATGAGTTATTGTATCACATACCCTTTGACTTATTATCAGGGCTTGCCACCCTTGATGCGGTCTTTACGGCTATGCGGTCCTCGTGACTATGCGAGTCGCGGTAGCTCGGGATTGATCATTCGGGTGTTTAGCCCGACGCGGGATTCCTATGCGGTCTGTGAGACTATGCGGTCTTTTGAGACTATGCGGGTTGCGGGAGCCTAGGCGGATACCGAGGGTTAGCTGCGCCCGATGCGGGGTATACCTCGGTGATGCAGGACCATGATTCGAGGAATACCTCATGCGGGTCCGTGTGTGACCTATGCGGGCTGCGAGAGTTCGAGGATAGACGCGACATTGATATTGCGGGCGAGGGCGGCCGATCATGTAGTGCGGTCTAGAAAGACCTCGGGATACGATTTGTGGTATTTTGAGTGCGTGGGTCTTAGTAGTCGGCTATGCCTTCGTACTTACCGTGCGGTTTTATTGTGATAACTTGGAGGCGTGAGTCACGACTTGACATATTCGCTTATTTATTGTGAGCGTAGTTTGGTTATCATACATGTCTCACGCTTTATATAGACTACTATGATTTCATTTACTGATTTATTTTGATTTCATATACAAATTTTTGTTGTCTTGACCTCGCCCGAAGCTGCGTTCATGCCGCAGGTAAAGGTACACCAGTCGTTGATCCTCGCTCTTAGGATCACCGTTCAGCTTTTGGGAAGCTCCGTTTCTCCGGAGGCTTATCAGTGGTATAGTCCCCTGTCGTAGTTGTCACGACCCGAAACTGGGCCCGTGACTGGTGCCTTACCCCGGGCACCCTAGTGACACAACATCGAGTGTCGTGGAACATAAAACACATACATGAAATGTGAAGTACAAAATAATGTCGAGAAAACTCGCCTTTCGGCATATATAAATAACAACATTACAAATGAGCAGTTTAATCCTTTTTACAAACCACACTTACAAAGATTACTACATACCTCTAAGAATGATACGACAACAATGGCGGGACGGGGCCCGCCAAACCCCGAATGTAAACACCTATGACGAGGACTTTACCTGATAAGCCTCGGAGAAGCGGAGCTTTCCATCTGTTGGCTGTGACCACGAGCTAGGATCAACGGCGGTGTACCTCAACTGCGGCATGAACGCAGCCCGAAGGAGGTCGATAACAGTGCCGAGTATGTGGCGAAAATACATCACGTAAATGAAATCATAGCGATCATATAAAGCGGGAGACATGTATGATAACCAAACTACGATTTACAACAAAGCAATCATGTCAAGTTAGGGACTCACGCCTCAGTCATCACTCAAGTATAACAATGGGTCTCGGGCCCACAACATCAATCATGCGTGGAATACCTTCCTCACCGCTGATCATGATATAAAAGCACCAAGGAACACACATGAACACGAGTCCACTGTGTCATAATAAAACATGCGGGGTAAGTGCGAAGGCATAGCCGACTACTAAAAACCCACAGTACCAACAAAGTCATGAATCGTATCATAAGATCTGTCTAGGCGTCACATGATCAAAGCGGCCACTTGCGCGATATCGATGTACGCGTCTAACCACGAACTCCGCGACTCCGCGATAGGCCAATCTCATCGGCCCGCGCGTAGGCATTCCCGCATCGAGGTAGCTACTCCGGCGTCGTCACGAACCGCGATCCGCGTAGCCACAAGGACCGCGTGCCCGTAAGGGCGTCACTAACACGGAACTCTCGTAGTTCCGCATAGGCCCCGGGACTGCATGAGGTATTCTCGAACCATAGGTCCATCGACGCTGAGTCTACCCGCGTCGGAGGCGGCTTAACCCGGAATCATCTCAAGAGATGAATGCCACAATACTATCATAACGACCGATAGTTAATAAGCACAATCAAGGAAACCCTTCACAAACATCACAAGATACTAACACACGTAGCATCCCAACACGTTTACTTATCAACGCAATCAAGAAAGTATTACAAGGCTATCACAAACCAA
Organism: Przewalskia tangutica; assembly: GCA_029844215.1. Lineage (NCBI taxonomy): Eukaryota > Viridiplantae > Streptophyta > Magnoliopsida > Solanales > Solanaceae > Przewalskia > Przewalskia tangutica. The sequence goes on along the minus strand of CM056724.1, from coordinate 47,383,332 downwards.
TACAATCAAGTTGTTCACACAAGGTACCTTCTACTATATGATTAACAAAATCGGGTTTTTATCCCCAAAGTACTTCATATATTAACTCTTTAAAAGATACGTTACTTTCACAATGTCACACAATACCCGTAGTATAAAATAGAGTGACTATCCTTTTAAAGTAAATCAATTACTTCTCTTTGTAAAATCAAGTTTGCCTAATTTCCAATGTTCAAGTTTCATTTTAGAAAGGTTTCGTAGTTCATAGTCTTATTCATTTGAGAATATAATTCTCCTTAAAACTATCTGAGAAACATAAGTCTTATATGTGAGTAGGATATTCTTGTTTATAATAATCTTATTACAATGACCATGATCTAGGAAATATCATTTTGTCTCATCTTAGCTTCATGCGGATGGAAGTTTCTCTTGGTTTTAATAATACTTAATTAGTCAAAACATTTCCTTTTATTAACGCTATGATGGTATGTCGATACGTTCGATTTCAAATCGAGAAAACATTCTTAAGCCGTTATACCTAACTTCCATAAAGCTAGTATAACTCTTAAGTTTTCACAAACCAAGTATTACTTCTTCTTTCAAAATGATTCAAAAATCTTTTGAAATACTTCAAGTTCTTTATTAACACATAACAAGCCGATTATAGTTCAAATCGATTACCTTTTAAAAACCACATGTATTTTCTTACCAACATAAAGTCGTTATAACCAACTTCCCATAAAGCCGTTATAACACTTTATGTTTTAAATCAATCAAATACATTTAGCACGTATCGTCTGCGTACTACATAGTTCACACATATCATGCTAGAAGAGATAGGAAGAGGTTCACATACCTCGCGGCGAGTATCGACTAATAGCAAAACGCTCAACCGTCGGCTACTCCTTAAGCCAGCGGTCGCCACACGTAGTACTTCCACCTATAAGGCCACAAGGCGCTTATTAACATTCAGTCTCATCGTAGAACTTTCTCTGAAATTTGGCCTCCCCATGGCTGCGTAAATCTCCTCTCTATCGAGGCGGCTACCAAGCCAACCGAGGGGTTATCATCTAACCCTAACGGGTACAATTCTACTCCACGGTACTACTACACAAGTCTCTAATGTCTGAGTCTATGTAATTACGATTCGGTATTCTTCTTTAAATTGGGCTTAAGTCGCAAGACATTGCAGTAAGTTTTATTCAGCTTAAGTCAAAAGACATTGCCGATAACTACGTTCAGTTTTATATACGATATCTTCAACTATATAATCTAACAACATGTAATTTCCAATTACAATAGAGGACAAGATAATTACCTCGATAAGCCCATAATTATCCTAGCTTAAAGTCGATCTGGGCAATCGTTTAGCTCGACTCAGCGCTCAACCCGCTCTAAACCACCCTTAGAAGTTCTAACCAACCACACAATACTCAACGGACTATGGAGATTTTCCTAGGGTTTTGGTTTTGTGGTGTGGAAAGTATAATAGTATTTTCTGGGCTTTTCGTATAGGTATACCCTTAGAATACAACAAGGTATATGGCTAAGGTAATTTGGGCATTATAACAATACTTTTGAGAGTATTTCTACCAAGAGAGGGGGGGTATTTATACGAAACACTAGGCTAGGGGTACCCGGCCACACCCCAAAGGGAGAGGGAGGCTCTCGGCCATAAAGGCCTATCTAGGGAGGGGGCTCTTGGGCGAGAGTCAAACAAGAGGGGAGAGGGCGGGATTTAACATTTAGGAAATATTTGGAATGGATGAAGAAGTCATCCTAAGGGGGGTATTTATAGTGTAAGCCAAGGCCAACCAATGGCCAAGATCTTGCCAAGTGCATAGCAAGTGTAGGGCAAGATCTTGCCAAGTACACACTTGACTAACACAAAATATCCTACCAACCCTTGACCACAAAGCCACACTTTGGCCAACACAATTTCCGCCAAGGTGTTCCAATGAGAGGGTGACAAGTGTCACCTCTTGTTGGTCCATAATGTTTCGTCTCTCGGAAAAATCCATAAAAATTAAAAATGACATAGCGGAAATTCCCTACGAAAGGTGAAAGCGTTTCGAAAACGACTCTAACCGGGTGTTGTGCACAAATAAATTTCGGCCAAGCCACTTTCTCAAGTTCAAATTTTCTACGTACGTCCTTACGTACATACTCTGGAAATACGGGGTATAACATTCTCCCCTCCTTAGAAACATTCGTCCCGAATGTTCCTTCAAGTCTCAAAACAACCGCGCGCCAGTATAGTCTTTACTACTATACTTACGAGAACAATCCTTGCCACACATGGCCACAGAAACAACTAGCGCAAAAAGCTTACATCCAAGTCCACGAGGAAACACCTTCTAACATCACCACAAACACTTCTCACCGGGTCTAAAATATACTTCAAGCCCGCCTCTTTACAAAAGAAATGATCACATCAATGCTCGCCATACATGCTCACTTCTCTCCTTACTCGTCGTAGATACCACTTTGTCACTTTGTCGCGAGCCTTGCTCCGACGACCCAACAAATGGTACCGGGCTGCTTGCGATCCCGGAGGATGTCGTACACTCGAACTCTCACCACATTCTGATACGGCTTCAGTTTCCCAAAACTCGGGGTTACTATCTCTAACGTGGTCATCATTAACTGGGAACACTCTGGATGGATCTCCGATACTTTCCCTGATCATAACAATACGAAAGACCGGACGTACTGCCTCCTAAGTCGGACGGCAAAAGCTAACATATAGGCAACCTGGCCTATTCTTCACATGAACTCAAAAAGGCCCAAAGTAACCCGGGCTAAGTTCCCTCTGTATTCCAAACTCGTCACACCCAAACCCGGGGTGGTACTTTCAAGAAGATCGACCGTCAACCTGAACTCTAAGCGTCGTCACCGATTATCCGCACAATTCCTCTGAGCTGCCAGAACTACTTCTAGACAAGCTTCTCACTATCCACCGTCTGCTGGAACAAGCCTGAACCAACTATCTGAACCCTGCCAACATCGAACCAATCGACCGGCAACTTACACTTCCGCCCCTGCAAGGCTTCATAAGGCGACATCCGAACACTGAAATGGTAGCTCAAACGCTCCCTCCACAGGAGACAACAATCCTCACAACTACCCCTGAAATCCACGCATGGCGGCGAATGCGGTCCCGAGACTCACTGAGTTCTTAACCTGCACGTAAACTTTTAGAAGGCGAAAAAAAAAAAAAAATAGCCACACAGGCTTCACATCGACATAAGGTGAAGGTAGGCACCGTCTGACCTCTCAACCTTTCGGATAACACAACACACCGAGTAAGCGGTCTGGCCAGAAGAACACGATGGGCTGCCCCATCGGCCCGACCTTGGTCGAACGTCCACGAACTCGTCTGTTGGTTAACTAAACTTGGGCCTAACACCCTCGTGACCCTACCACAAGGCGGGACCACCACAACGGACCCACCACCAAACATGCCGCGGGTTGACCCGCGTGGCCTCAACCCGACGCCGCAAAACACTAGCTTCCCGAGGAAAACTCTCACTAATCACGTTACGAAAACCTAGCGGTCTTCTTAGCTCAACTACCTCTCTCATTTCGCTACTCGGGGACTTATCCCAAAAACATAGCTCACGTGCACTATGCACTCCGATAAAGTCAAACATAACACTACACCTTTTTCTCGAGATGGCCTCAACTCTAAGGTCTCTACGTATAAAGCTCTAAGGCTCACACTTTCTATCCCCAAAATCTTACTCGGTTAAACAACCATGATTTCAAATCACAACTAACACACCTTTGCTATCGAACATAGCACCTAAGGTATACTCACCTTATCACATATACAAAACTACAGAGGTTAAGGATAGATCTATGTCTCGCTTCACTCCCTTAGTCGTTCTAATCAAACCCGCCGTGAGCGCGATAGCTAAGGAAGGTGACGAACTACCCGATGCGAAGGCAAAGTCCTCCTACAAGGACACTCTTCCACACGGACCACGGCGGTCATAGTACAACAAGTACCCGACTAAAGACGACATTCCGGGATGGCGTGCATCACTGTAATGAACCGGAAGCCACGAGTTCGACCCGACTCTGCGTACTCGAACGTCACGAACCGTGGAAGACCACTGCCTTTGGCGGAGGTGCATATCAAATCTGCTGGTGAGGCGACTCGCCTCGAAAGTTACTAAAGGACCTTGCTGCTCTGGCCCTCTTCTGTTGTCCTTCGTTAACCCGTCGATCTCTATGTTTTCTCGTCCTGCTGCGCATAAGCCCGCATACGAGCCATGCTCAAGCCAATGAAGAATTACTCAGGCACGACCCTCTTTTAGATAGTCCTCAAGATTCGCGGTACATCGGTATACTCTGGTAGCCAAATCTATAGCTAGTAACAGGGTCGCCTCTTTGCAATCTAAATTCTGTTCGGCCGTGGGGTGAAGGTTCAAATATCATGGCGCGATGGGAGCTGCGCTGCCGTGCTAAACTCTCTGGGGCTAGTGGCGTCGCATAACTCCCGAATGAAGCACTACCTAGGTAATGATTGGGCTTGTGCCTCGCCACTCCGAACTCTACTCGCGGCTCCGCCGGTGCCTTGCCTCTCCCGGGCGGGTTGCCCTACGCGGAGGCATAACGATAAGGGAAATAATTCCGTCAGAGGGTCCAACTTACAACACAGCTCTAAGGCACAATCTCAGAGTGAGAAGAATAGAAACCAATCCTAAATATCCTATAGCCTCCTGATTATTGGTGTGGTGCACAACGCGATAATCAAGACTTCTTGGAATCTGATGCGTAGACACTTTCAGAGGATTAAGCGCTCGATACCACTTTTGTCACGACCGGCTGGGCGTGTTGGTGCCTTACCGGGCACCCTAGTGACACAACATCAGTGTCGGAACATAAAACACATACATGAAATGAAGTACAAAACGATGTCTGAGAAAACTCGCCTTTCGGCATATATAAATAACAACATTACAAATGAGCAGTTTAATCCTTTTTACAAACCACGCTTGCAAGATTACTCTGGACCTCTAAGAATGATCTGACAATGGCGGGACGGGGCCCGCCAAACCACGAATGTAAACACCTATCTGACGGGACTTTACGTGATAAGCCTCGGAGAAGCGGAGCTTTCCATCTGTTGGCGTGACCACGAGCTAGGATCAACGGCGGTGTACCTCGACTGCGGCATGAGCGGCCCGAGAAGTCGACAACAGTGCAGAGTATGTGGCCCGAAAATACATCTTGTAAATGAAATCATAGCGATCATATAAAGCGGGAGACATGTATGATAACCAAACTACGATTTACAACAAGCGATCATGTCGAGTTAGGGACTCACGCCCTCAAGTCATCACTCAAGTATAACAATGGGTCTCGGGCCACAACATCAATCATGCGTGGAATACCTTCGCCAGCTGCGGCGATCTATGATATAAAAGCACGAGGAACACATGAACACGGGTCCGCGTGTCATAATAAAGCATGCGGGGTAAATGCGAAGGCATAGCCGACTACTAAAACCCACAGTACCAACAAAGTCATGAAGCGTATCATAAGATCTGTCTAGGCGTCACATGATCAAAGGCGGCCACTTGCGCGATATCGATGTCTGCGTCTAACCACAGAACTCCGCGACTCCGCGATAGGCCAATCTCATCGGCCGCGTGAGGCATTCCCGCGTCGAGGTAGCTACTCCGGCGTCGTCACGAACGCGATCGCGTAGCGCAGGACCGCATGCCCATAAGGGCGTACACTAACACGGAACTCTCGTAGTTCGCATAGGCCGGGACTGCGTGAGGTATTCTCGAATCATAGGTCCATCGACCCGCTGAGTCTACCGCGTCGGAGGCGGCTTAACCCGGAATCATCTCGAGATGAATGCCACAATACTATCATAACGACGATAGTTAATAAGCACAATCAAGAAACCCTTCACACAAACATCACAAGATACTAACACACGTAGCATCCCACGTTTACTTATCAACGATCAAGAAAGTATTACAAGGCTATCACAAACCAATACAATCAAGTTGTTCACACAAGGTACCTTCTACTATATGATTAACAAAATCGGGTTTTTATCCCCAAAGTACTTCATATATTAACTCTTTAAAAGATACGTTACTTTCACAATGTCACACAATACCCGTAGTATAAAATAGAGTGACTATCCTTTTAAAGTAAATCAATTACTTCTCTTTGTAAAATCAAGTTTGCCTAATTTCCAATGTTCAAGTTTCATTTTAGAAAGGTTTCGTAGTTCATAGTCTTATTCATTTGAGAATATAATTCTCCTTAAAACTATCTGAGAAACATAAGTCTTATATGTGAGTAGGATATTCTTGTTTATAATAATCTTATTACAGCAGCCATGATCTAGGAAATATCATTTTGTCTCATCTTAGCTTCTATGCAGATGGAAGTTTCTACTGGTTTTAATAATACTTAATTAGTCAAAACATTTCCTTTTATTAACGCTGCAGTGGTATGTCAATACACATTACGATTTCGAAATCGATAAAACATTCTTAAGCCGTTATACCTAACTTCCCATAAAGCTAGTATAACTCTTAAGTTTTCACAAACCAAGTATTACTTCTTCTTTCAAAATGATTCAAAAATCTTTTGAAATACTTCAAGTTCTTTATTAACACATAACAAGCGATTATAGTTCAAATCGATTTACCTTTTAAAAACCACATGTATTTTCTTACCAACATAAAGTGTTATAACCAACTTCCCATAAAGCGTTATAACACTTTATGTTTTAAATCAATCAAATACATTTAGCACGTATCGTCTACCGTACTACATAGTTCACACATATCATGCTAGAAGAGATAGGAAGAGGTTCACATACCTCGCGACGAGTATCGACTAATAGCAAGCGCTCCAAGTCGGCTACTCCTTAAGCCAAGCGGATCGCGCCACACGTAGTACTTCCACCTATAAGGCCACAAGGCGCTTATTAACATTCAGTCTCATCGTAGAACTTTCTCTGAAATTTATTGCACCTCCCCACATTGCGTAAATCTCCTCCTCTATCGAGGCCACTACCAAGCCAACCGGGGGTTATACATCTAACCCTAACGGGTACAATTCTACTCCGGTACTACTACACAAGTCTCATGTCTGATCCTATGTAATTACTGATTCGGTATTCTTCTTTAAATTGGGCTTAAGTCGCAAGACATTGCGTAAGTTTTATTCGAGCTTAAGTCAAAAGACATTGCCGATAACTACGTTCGATTTTATATACGATACTTCAACTATATAATCTAACAACATGTAATTTCCAATTACAATAGAGGACAAGATAATTACCTCGATAAGCCCATAATTATCCTAGCTTAAAAGTCGATCTGGGCAATCGTTTAGCTCCAACTCGGCGCTCGACCCGCTCTAAACCACCCTTAGAAGTTCTAACCAACTTCTACACAATACTCCACGGACTATGGAGATTTTCCTAGGGTTTTGGTTTTGTGGTGACGGAAGTATAATAGTATTTTACGGGCTTTTAGTATAGGTATAACCTTAGAATACAACAAGGTATATGGCTAAGGGACTTTGGGCAGTTTAACAATACTGTTGAGAGTATTTCTACCAAGAGAGGGGGTATTTATACGAAAACACTAGGCTAGGGGTACCGGCCACACCCCAGGGAGAGGGGAGGCTCTCGGCCATAAAGGCCTATCTAGGGAGGGCTCTCTTGGGCGAGAGTCAAACAAGAGGGAGAGGGAGGATTTAACACTTAGGAAATATTTGGAATGGATGAAGAAGTCATCCTAAGGGGGGTATTTATAGTGTAAGCCAAGGCCAACCAATGGCCAAGATCTTGCCAAGTGCATAGCAAGTGTAGGGCCAAGATCTTGCCAAGTGCACACTAGCCAACTAACACAAAATATCCTACCAACCCTTGACCACAAAAGCCACACTTTCGGCCAACACAATTTCCGCCCAAGGTGTTCCAATGAGAGGGTGACAAGTGTCACCCTCTTGTTGGTCCATAATGTTTCGTCTCTCGGAAAAATCCGCAAAAATTAAAAATGACATAGCCGGAAATTCCCCTACGAAAGCTGTGAAAACGTTTCGTCGAAAAACGACTCTAACCGGGTGTTGTGCACAAATAAATTTCGGCCAAGCCACTTTCTCAAGTTCAAATTTTCTACGTACGTCCTTACGTACATACTCTGGAAATACGGGGTATAACAGTAGTAAGTGTTTACATTCAGGGGTTTGGCGTGGCCCTGTCCCGCCATTATTGTCGTATCATTTCTTAGAGGTCTGTAGTACTGTTGTGGGCAGAATTTGTAAGAGGGTTATGCTCGTTCGAATTGCTATTTATATATATCTTGAAGGTAACCGCTTTTAGTTGCTTTGTCTTCTTATTTCTTGTCATTTTACATTGGTTTCATGTATTGTCTTTATGTTCGTGATTACTCGATGTTGTGTCACTAGGGTGCGGGGTAAGGCACGATGCGGGCCGGGCAGTCGTTACAAAAGTGGTATCGAGCGATTAATCCTCGGAAAGTGTCTGACCGTATCGATGGAAGTCTTGATTATCGGTGTGTTGTGCACCACACCAATAATCGGAGGCTATAGGATATTTAGGATTGGTTTCTATTTCTTCTTACTCGAGATCGTGCCTTATAGCCGTGTTGTAAGTTGGACCTCTAACGTATTTCTTTCCACTTACCGATATGCCTCGCGTAGAGGCAAAACCCGGGCCCGGAGAGGCAAGCGGCAGGAGGCTGAGTAGAGTTCAGAGGGTTACGTGGGCACAGGCCCAATCATTACCTAGGGTAATGCTTCATTCGGGGATTTCTGCGACGTCACTAGCCCCAACAGAGTTTAAAGCGGCGGCGGCGATTCCTCTGCGGCCATGGTATGTGAACCTTGGTTCCACGGCCAGGAACAGAGAATATAGATTTCAGGAGGCGACCTGTTACTAACTATGGATTTGACTACGGAGAGTATACCGATGTATCGCGAGTCTTGATGAATATCAACGAAAAGGTTGTGCAAAGTAAGTTCTTGATTGAAGCTTGAGCATGGCACGTATGCGGGCTTTTGCGCAGTGGCCGAGGCGTGTAGAGATCGGCGGGTTAAGGGCGACGTAGAAGAGGACAGAGCGGCAAGGTCCTGGTAACTTTCGGCGAGTCACCTCGCGTGATTTGATTATGCACATCCACGGTGCGAGTGGTCTTCCACGAATTTCAGGACGTTTGGGGTGTGCAGGAGTTGGCCAGAACTCCAGGACTTCCGGTTCACAGTGTGACAGACGTCATCCCGGGGAATGTCGTCTTTTAGTTGGTACTTGTTGTACCTATGACCGTCAGGGTCTAATGTCGAAAGAGTGTCCTAGTAAGGAGGACTTAGCCTTCAGGATCGGTGGGTAGTTTGTCATCTCCCTCAGCTATGCGCCCTACGGGGCAGGTTTGATTAGAACGACTAAGGGGAGTGAAGCAGTAGATATAGATATATCCTTAACCCTCTAGAGATCTGTATATGTGATAAGGTGAGTATACCTTAAGTGCTATGTTCTGATAGCAGTGTGTTAGTTGTGATTAGGAATCATGATGGGTTAACCGAGTAAGATTTTGGGGGATATAGAAGGTGTGAGCCTTAGAGTTTTATACGTAGAGACCTTAGAGGTGAGGCCATCTCGAGAAAAGGTGTAGTGTTATGTTTGATCCGTATCGGAAGTGCATAGTGCACGTGAGCTACGTTTGGGATAGGTCCCTAAGTAGTGTGGAATGAAAGGGGGTAGTTGAGCTAAGAAGACCGCTAGGTTTTCGTAGCGTGATTAGTGAGTGTTTCTTCGTGGAGCTAGCATTGTGCGCGTTGCCGGGTCGGGTTGAGGCCACGTTGCGGGTCAACCCGCGGCAGGTTTGGTGGTGGGGTCAGTTTGTGGTGGTCCCGTCTTGTGTTAGGATCACGAGGGTGTTAGGCCCAAGTTTAGTTGACCAACGTACGAGTTCGTGGATGCGTTCGACCAGTGGTTGGGCCGATGGGGGCAGCCCATCGTGTTCTTCGGGCGGGACCGTTCACTCGGCAGTGTTGTTTTAACAGAAAGGTTGTAAGGCTGCACGGGGTGCCTACCTTCACCTTATGGCAGACAGTGGAGCCCAGGGTACGGCTGTTTTTGTTTCTGGAAGTTTTACCAAACATGTGTTAAGAACTCAGGTGAGTCTCAGAATCGCATTCGCCCTCGGGCCAGTGCATGGATTTCAGGGATAGTTGTGGGGATTGTTGTCTCCTGTGGAGGGAGTGTTTAGGCTACCATTTCAGTGTTCGGATGTCACCTTTTGAAGCCTTGTAGGGGCGGAAGTGTAAAGTTGCCGGTCGATTGGTTCGATGTTGGCAAGGTTCAGACAATTGGTTCAGGCTTGTTCCAGCAGACTGTGGATAGTGTGAAGCTTGTCTAGAAGAAGTTCTGGCAGCTCAGAGGAATCGTGCGGATAATCGGCGGCGCGCTTAGAGTTGAGTTGGATCGGTCTTCTTGAAAGTACCACCGGGCGAGTGTGGCGAGCTTTGGAAAGCAGAGAAACTTAGCGAGTTACTTTGGGCCTTTGAGAGTTCATGTGAAGAATAGGCGGGTTGCCTATATGTTAGCATTTGCCGTCCGACTTAGGAGGCGGGGCGTCCGGTCTTCGTATTGTTATGTTCGGAAAGTATCGAAGATCCATCAGAATGTTCCCGATTAATGATGCCCACGTAAAGAGATAGTAACCCGAGTTTTGGAAACTAAAGCGATGCTCGAAATGTGGTAAGGGTTCGAGTGTCACGGCGGCTTGGTGATCGCATGCAGCGGTACCATTTGTTGGGTCGTCGAGCAAGGCTCGCGACAAGGTGACAAAAGTGGTATCATTTTGGTGATGTTAGAGGTGTTTCCTCGTGGACTTGGATGTAAGTTTTTATGCGCGGGTGTTTCGTGGCGGATGTGGCGGGTTGGTTCTCGTAAGTATAGTAGTGAAGACTATCTTGGCGCCGCGTTGTTTGAGACTTAGAAGGAACATTCGGGACGAATGTTTCTAAGAGAGGAGAATGTTATACCCGTATTTCCGAGTATATGCGTGGGGCGTGCGTAGAAATTTGAACTTGTGATTTAGGCTTGGCGAATTCTTTTGTTCACAACACCCGATTTGAGTCGTTTTTAAATGAACGTTTCTGACTTTCGTAGGGAATTTCCGGCTATGTCATTTTTAATTTTTGGATTTTTAGAGAGGCGAAACATTTTGGACCAACGGGAGGGTGACATGTGTCACCTCACATTAAACGAGCGGCAACCCTTGGCCGGTGGGCTACTTTATGGCCTTGATTTGTGCCTTGTTTTGTGCCTTGTTTTGTGGAGTGTTTTGTGGAGTAGGGTTAGGGTGCACATGGATTGATCTTGGCCTACACTTGCTATGCACTTGGCAAGATCTTGGCCATTGGTTGGCCTTGGCTTGTGCTATAAATACCCTCTCCCTTTGATGAATTCTTCATCCTTTCCACAAATCTTCTAAGTGTTAAAATCCTCCCTCTCCCCTCTTGTTGACTCTCGTCCAAGAGCCCTCTCCCCTTTGAAAGGCCCCTTGGCCGAGAGCCCTCTCCCCTCCTAGTAGTGTGGCGTGGGGTACCCCACTAGCCTAGTTGCTTTGTATAATACCCCCTTTGTGGTGTAGAAATACTCTCAAAAGTATTGTTATAATGCCCAAATTACCTTAGTATACCTTGTAGTATTCTAAGGTTATACCTATCTGAAAGCAGGAAATACTATTATACTTCCCGTCAGTCACAAAACCGAAACCCTAGGAAAATCTCCATAGTCCGTTGGAGTATTGTGTAGAAGTTGGTTAGAACTCCTAAGGGTGGTTTAGAGCGGGTTGGAGCGCTCGGAGTTGGAGCTAAACGATTGCCCAGGATCGACTTTATACTTGGATAATTATGGGCTTATCGAGGTAAATATCTTGTCCCTCTATTGTAATTGGAAATTACATGATTGTTAGACTATAGTTGAAGTATACTATATGTAGAACTGAACGTTGTTGTCGGCAATGTCTTTTGACCTAAGCCTGAATAATAAGAAACCTTTTCGAAAGAAGAATCTTGTGTATTTACATAGGAGTATTCTGATAGACTTGTGTAGCTTTTATGTGGAGTAGAATTGTACCGTTCGGGTTAGATGTGTAACCCACCCCACTGGTTGGCTTGGTAGCCGGCCGCGATAAAGGAGGCGATTTCTGTTTGCGGGGAGATCTTTGCGAATTTTACGTAGAATGTTCTACGGTGAGACCTAAATGTTAATAAGCGCCTTGTGGCCTTATAGGTTGAAGTACTACGTGTGGCGCGATCTAGGGCTAAGGAGTAGCCAAGCGGTTTGAGGTACTTGGGCGTTTTGCTATTAGTCGATACTCGTCGCGAGGTATGTGAACCTCTTCCTATCTCTTCTAGCATGATATGTGTGAACTATGTAGTACGGTGAGCGTGCAGTGCTAAATGTATTTGATTGGTGTAAAACATAAAGTGTTATAACGGCTTTATGGAAGTTGGTTATAATGACTTTATGTTGGTAAGATAATACATGTGGTTTTTAAAAGGTAACTGATTTGAACTATAACTGGATTGTTATGTATTAATAAAGAACTTGAAGTATTTCAAAAGATTTTTGAATCATTTTGAAAGAAGAAGTAATACTTGGTTTTTGAAAACTTAAGAGTTATACTAGCTTTATGGGAAGTTAGGTATAACGGCTTAAGAATGTTTTACTGATTTCGGAAATCAGAATGTGTATCGACAAACCACTGCAGCGTTAATAAAAGGAAATGTTTTGACTAATTAAGTATTATTAAAACCAGTAGAAACTTCCATCTGCATAGAAGCTAAGATGAGACAAAATGATATTTCCTAGATCACGGCTGCTGTAATAAGATTGTTATAAACAAGAATATCCTACTCACATATAAGGCTTAGGTTTCTCAGATTGTTTAAAGAAGAATTATATTCTTAAATGAATAAGACTATGAACTACGAAACCTTTCTAAAATGAGAAACTTGAACATTGGAAATTAGGCAAACTTGAACATTGGAAATTAGGCAAACTTGAACATTGGAAAAGAATGTTGCTACTTGATTTTACAAAGAGAAGTAATTGATTTACTTTGAAAAAGATAATCACTCTATTTTTATATACTACGGGTATTGTGTGATTTTTGTGAAGTAACGTATCTTTTAAAGATTTAATGTATGAAGTACTTCGGGGATAGGTACCCGAACTTGTTAGTAGAAAGTACCTTGTGTGAATAACTTGATTGTATTGGTTTGTGATAGCCTTGTAATACTTTCTTGTTGATTTGATGAGTGAGCATGTTAGGATGCTACGTGTGTTAGTATCTTGTGATTATTATGTAAGGGGGTTATTATTGTTGTGCTTACGTTGTTAAACGTTAAGCCCGTTGTATGATTATTGTATCACATACCCCTTTGACTTATTATACAGGGCTTGCCACCGATGCGGTCTTTACGGCTATCACGGTCCTCGTGACTATGCGGAGTGCGGTAGCTCCAGGATTGATCATTCCGGGTGTTTAGCCTGATGCGGGGGATTCCCTATGCGGTCTGTTGAGACTATGCGGTCTTTTGAGACTATGCGGGTTGCGGGAGCCTAGGCGGATACCGAGGGTTAGCTGCCTTCGATGCGGGGTATACCTCGGTGATGCAGGACCATGATTCGAGAATACCTCATGCGGGTCGTGTGTGACCTATGCGAGTCTGCGAGAGTTCGAGGATAGACGCGCACATTGATATTGCGGGCGAGGGCGGCCGATCATGTGGTGCGGTCTAGAAAGACCTCGGGATACGATTTGTGGTATTTTTAGTGCTGTGGGTCTTAGTAGTCGGCTATGCCTTCGCACAATGCGGTTTTATTGTGATAACTTGGAGGCGTGAGTCACGACTTGACATATCGCTTATTTATTGTGAGCGTAGTTTGGTTATCATACATGTCTCTGCTTTATATAGACTACTATGATTTCATTCTGATTTATTTTCGTTTCATATACTTTTGTTATCACTTGACCTCGCCGAAGTGCGTTCATCTGCGCAGTAAAGGTACACCAGTCGTTGATCCTCGCTCTTAGGATCACCGTTCAGCTTTTGGGAAGCTCCGTTTCTCCGGAGGCTTATCAGTGGTATAGTCCCCTGTCGTAGTAAGTGTTTACATTCAGGGGTTTGGCGGGGCCCTGTCCCGCCAGTATTGTCGTATCATTACTTAGAAGTGCATGTAATCTTGTTGTGGCAGAAATTTGTAAGAGGGTTATGCTATTCGAATTGCTATTTATATATATCTTGAAGGTAACCGCTTTTGGTTAGCTTTGTCTTATTTCTTGTCATTTTACATTGGTTTCATGTATTGTCTTTATGTTCCGCTGATTACTCTGATGTTGTGTCACTAGGGTGCCCGGGGTAAGGCACCAGTAACGGGCCCCGGAACGGGTCGTTACACAGCTGAATAAGGTAACTATCAAAAACAGATACCCCCTTCCCAGGATTGATGATTTGTTTGACCAGTTGCAGGGTGCAAGGTGCTTTTCCAAGATAGACATGCGGTCTGGCTATCATCAGGTGCGAGTTAGAGAGACAGATATCCCAAAGGCGCATTCGGGACCGGTATGGGCACTATGAGTTCGTGGTGATGTCTTTCGGGTTGACAACGCCGTGTATTCATGGATTTGATGAACGGGTGTTCAAGCCATTCTTGGATATGTTCGTTATAGTATTCATTGATGATATCTGGTTTATTCGCGCGAGCGAGAATATCACGGACGGCGAGGGCGGTATTGAGTCCTCGGGGCCGTGATTGTATGCCAAGTTCTCGAAACGCGAGTTTTGGTTGGTTTGATGGCTTTCTTAGGGCATGTTATCGGGCCGATGGTATTGGGTTGTCTGACCAAGATTGAGGCAGTCAAGACTTGGCCTAGACCCACTACACCGACGGAGGTGCGTAACTTTTTGGGCCTTGCGGGTTATTATCAGAGTTTTGTGGAGAAGTTTGCTTCCATCTCAACACCTTTGACTAGGCTGACTCAGAAAGCAGCTATGTTCCGGTGGACGGATGCTTGTGAGGAGAGTTTCCAGTTACTGAAGGAGAAATTGACGACCGCCCCAGTCCTTACTCTTCCAGAGGGTTTAGACGGATATGTGGTTTATTGTGATGCGTCGGGTGTCGGGCTTGGGTGCGTACTGATGCAGCACGACAAAGTTATAGCTTACGCATCTCGACAGCTCAGGAAGCATGAGAAGAACTATCCCACACATGACTTAGAGTTGGCAGCGGTGATTCATGCCTTGAAGATCTGGATACATTATTTGTATGGAGTTCATGTGGATATCTACACAGACCACAAGAGCCTCCAGTATATTTTCAGCCAGAGGGAGTTGAACTTACGGCAGAGACGGTGGTTGGAGCTACTTAAGGATTATGATGTCGATATTCTATACCACCCAGAGAAGGCTAATGTAGTTGCAGATGCCCTTAGTCGCAGATCGATGGGTAGTCTGTGTCACGACCCGATCTCGGGCCCGCGACTGGTGCCTTACCCCGGGCACCCTAGTGATAACAACATCAGAGAAAATCAGAAATAAAATTTAAACAGGAAACAAGAGACAACATAAGAAAATAGGCTAACCAAACGGTTACCTTCATGTATATACATATAACTGAACAGTTAAAATCCTTTACAACCACACGCGTGATAGTACTACTGCACCTGCAGAATGTAACAACAACTATGACGGGACAGGGCCCCGCCATACCCCTGAATGTACAAGTACCTACAATGACAGAGGACTATACCCAAAAGATAAGCCTCCGGAGAAACGGAGCTTCCCAACGCTGAACTGCGATCCTATGAGCGAGGATCAACAACTAGTGTACCTCTACCTGCGGCATGAACGGCCCGAAGGAGGTCGATAACAGGTACCAAGTATGTGAAACTGAAAATACTGTAATGAAATCACATTTCATCATTTTATAAAACCATTTCGTAATAAGTAAACAGTTAGGTCAAGTAAGGGGACACATATCCCCATAATGATCACTCACACATAACTATGGGTCTCACGCCCATAATATCAATCATGCCCGTGGAACTCATTCCTCATCGCCGTGATGCATGATGTAAAACAACACCCATATGTGAACCTGAACACTAGATCCTGCCTGCGTCATCAAACCGATCGGGCCAAGTAGAATAGCCAACTACCAGTCCAAAAGCTAGTCATATCCCTTCACGGGCAAGGTACGGAAGCCAACTACCAGATCCAAAAGCTAGCCACGCAACTGGCCGAGGCAAGTACCATAAGCGAACGTACCCTAGCCTACCGTCTCACGAGATATGACCGAGGCAAGTATCTTAAGCTATCTACCAGAGCCTGCCGATACACGAGAAATGACCAGGACAAGTATCTAAAGTGTGCCTGAACCACATGTACAAATCAAGCCCGTGATCGCTCGTCACCGCGACAAGCTTCATGGATTAGCGGTCCATGGACAAATAACATAATCCTCACAATGACCGCATGCCCCGGCATCTTACCTCGGTATAAGCATGGCCATAAAACCATCCTACTGGACGCATACCCGTGGGCCACCCATCGTGTCAGTATGTCCAAAGGAAATAACAAGATAATACTCAAAGTGGACGCATACCCGTGGGCCACCCATCGTGTCAGTATGTCCAAAAGAGATAACCAGATAATACTCAAAGTGGACGCATACCCGTGGACCATCCAACGTGTCAGTATGTCCAAGCAATCAATCAGATAGTCGGCCCTCCCCGAGAGGCGCGGTAGCACAGAATCAAAACACTTGCACAACAAAGGCTATCACAACAAGCATAGGCAAGTTCAACGTACTTTCATTTTATGTCAACAATTCGGGTTTCAACCCAAAATACTACATACTTTCATTCTTTCAAAAAGACCTCTTTTTACGTAAAAGCCACACGATACTAATACTCGTAGTATCAAACACGTTTTCTTTTTAAACCAAAATTACTTCACCTTCGTAAAAATCTTTACAAGACCTTTTAAAATCAAGTACTCTATACTTTTTAAACCAAGTGCTTTTCTTTTAAAACAACCTCAAGTATACTTTTAAAACCCAAATAACTTACTCTTTTCAAAACAAGTAACCTATACTTAAATCAAGTTACTTCTCCTTTTCCGAAATCAAGTCATTTATAAGTCAAGTCTCTTATCTTTCAAGATCAAGTCTCTTAACTTTCAAAATCAAGTCGTTTAGCTTTCAAAATCAAATCTTTCTTTTATCTTCATAAAGTCGTTATAACTAACTTCCCATAAAGCTATTATAACACTTTATGTTTTAAACAAACAAAATTCATTTCACACACGTACGTCTACCGTACTATATAGTTCACAACAATCATGCTCAAGAGTATAGGAAGAATCACATACCTTTTTAGCTTAAACCACAAGCCAAGTCAAGTATGCCGCGCGTAGAAGATCCACCTATAACAACCACAATATATCTATCAATCTCTAGTTCTCTTCGTAGCATTTTAAGTAAACAGTTCCTTATTCTACGGAAAATTCAAAGACCTCCCCATGAAACACATAAATAACCTCCCCCTAACAAGGCCTGCTACCAAGCCAACAACTCCAAGGGGATTACACGTCTAACCGGACGTGTTCAAGTCTGCTTTACAATAATACTACACAAGTCTACTGTAAATACAGTCTAATGTAAATACAGTTCAATCTTTTATAATCATCCTTCCAATATATCTTATACTCAATTCTATACTACTACAATATGTAATATCCAATTACAATAGGGGGACATAGATCATTACCTCGATAAGCCCAAAATTATCCAAGTTTATAAGTCGATCCTGAGCAACGTTTAGCTCCAACTCCTTACGCTCCAACCCGCTCCAAGCGACCCTTAGAAGTTTCTAAACAACTTCTCTTAAAACTTCAACCAAGCTAGGAAGATTTTTCTAGGGTTTCACTTTGCGACTAATGGAATAAGTAGTATTTCCGGGCTCCTAGTATTGAAATATCTTGGAATACAACTAGGGATACTAGGCTAAGGTATTTGGGATTATACTACAATACTCAAAGTATTTCCACTCAAGAGGGGGAGGGGGACGAAAATCAACTACAAAGGGAGGGAAAATATTTTGCTTTGGAAAGCTTAAGTGTGGATGAAATTACTCTTGCACTAAAGGGGGTATTTATAGAAGAATCAAGGGCCAAGATCAAAGCAAGTGGGTGGTCAAGATTGGGCCATGTGTGTGTGGGTCCCACCACACCACATGGCCAACGAAAATTGGTGCCAAGTGCCATGGCCATTTCGGCCAAGGGGACAAGTGGCTAGCCACTTGTCCCACCGATTTCGGCCCACATGGCCACTCAAGGGGGTGACACGTGTTGCCCCCTTACTCGTCCAAAATATTTCGTCTTCCGAAAATATCCAAAATACCGAAAATCTCAAAAACAAAGCGGGCCCCACAAAACCGTAAATTTCTCCCGTGGGCCCCACGTGACCATTTCCAAAAATAAAATCTCATAATTCTAAAATAATCCAAGAAGACCAAATACCAAATCTGGGAATCCAATTCCCATCAACGAACCTTTTTCCTTCACAAAACCCGGAAACTTTTCCGTCGAAAAATTGCATCTTTCTTTCTTTCCAATTTTTACTGTCGTATTCTCGTACGTACGTCCTCACATATATACCCTGGAACTACGTGGTATAACAGTCTGTCAGGTGTTCAGCCAGAGAAGAGGGGCATGGTCCGCGAGTTACATCAGCTAGCGAGCCTTGGGGTTCGTTTGATTGGTTCTGATGGTGATGAAGTTCGGGTTCGAGAGGTTGCCGAGTCTTCCATCGTCGAGGAGGTGAAGAGGCGACAATATGAGGATCCGATTATGGTATGGTATCGAGATGCCTCTTTTCAGAAGGAGAAGAGTCCATTTGAGGTAGCGCCTGATGAGGTGCTAAGATTTGAGGGCCGATTGTGTGTTCCCGATGTGAGGACCGTCGTGGTGCAGGGAGGCACACAGTGCTCGTTATTCTATTCACCCGGGGTCGACTAAGATGTACCATGACCTCAGGTGTATCTATTGGTGGGATGGCCTGAAGTGGGACGTTGCGGAGTTTGTGGCGCAGTGCCCGAATTGTCAGCAGGTCAAGGTTGAGCACCAGAAGCCCGGTGGGCTATTGCAGGCTATTGATATTCCGACTTGGAAGTGGGATGTGGTAAATATGGATTTTATTACAGGGTTACCTCACACTCAGAGGAAGCATGATTCCATCTGGGTTATTGTCGACGTGTGAAATCAGCTTTCTCGCCGATCGGGGCGACTTTTTGTAGGGATTATGCTAGATTATATATCGAGAGATTGTGAGGCGCGGAGTGCTGTATCGATCATTTCGCATGAGGAGCCCGGTTCTCGGCTAACTCGGAGGTCTTTACGAAGGATTAGGGACACAGGTGAGTCTCAAGATCGCGTTTCAACCTCGGGCCGACGGGCGGTAGGCGTACTATCCGGACAACGAGGATATGCTACGGGCTTGTGTTATTGATTTCAGGGGTAGCTGGGAGGATCATTTACCTCTTGTGGAGTTTGCTTATAATAACAGCTACCATTCTAGTATCCAGATGACGCCTTATGAGGCCTTATACGGGAGGAAGTGCAGATCACCGATAGGCTGGTTTGAGGTAGAAGAAGTTCAGTTAGTCGGGCCAGACTTGATTCGTGACGATGGATAATGTGAAGCTTATCCAGAGCGGTTATTGTCGGCAGAGTCGGCAAGTCGTATCACGGATCATCGGCGTCGACACTTGGAGTTTGAGGTAGATGATTGGGTATTCCTGAAGGTGTCACCCATGAAGGGCGTGATGAAATTTGGGAAGAAGGGGAAACTTAGCCCAAGGTACATTGGGCCTTATCAGATTGTCCGTAGGGTAGGCAAGGTTGCCTATGAGTTGGATCTGTCGTCCGATCTGGAGGCAGTACATCCAGTTTTCCATGTGTCTATGTTGCGGAAATGTGTTGGAGATCCATCTAGAGTGCACCCGATTCATGATGTCCCGGTGACAGAGGGGTTATCGTATGAGGAGAGTCCCATAGCGATACTCGATCGTCAGGTTAGGCGACTTCGGACAAAGGATGTGGCTTCCGTCAAGGTCTTATGGCGGAACAAGAACAGGGAAGATATGACGTGGGAAGTAGAGGAGGACATGATGAAGAAGTATCCTCACTTATTCCCTACACCTCCAGGTAACCAACTTTCCTGCTTGTTAGTTTTAATTTAGCAATTATGCTTAAGTGTTGTTGTACATAGAAGAAACATTCGGGACGAATGTTTCTAAGGGGGGGAGAATGTTATACCCCATAGTTCTGGCCATGCGTATGAGAACGTACGAAAGGGATTAAGACCTAAAATTTTTAGAAAGATAGGTTGACGGGTTGTTTCGGATGGGTTTTTCAGTCAACTTTGAGGCGGGTTATGACCCGTTACATTGAGAGTTCCTAGGTGTTTCAAAGGCCTAGTACGTAGTTCGTTGAGTCTAGTTCCCAACGCAACCAACCGTTCGTCGATAGGACATCGGAGTAGAAAGTTATGGGAGTTACAAGTTCGGTCTTGTGATCGACAGAAAATAATTCGGTCGGGAACCACGGGCGCGGCCGGAAGCGAGGGCGCCGGAAGATCCGAGGGTTGGTAGAAGTTTCAGCGTCGCGGCGCCGGCTGCAGGGCCGCGGCGCCGAGGTGGGTTCTCCGAGGGTGAGTGGAAAAATCTGAACTGTTTTGTTTTAAAAAAGGCCATGGGAGGGTGACAAGTGTCCCCCCCATCTGATTTTTGCATGCACTATTTATTGACCAAGTCTTGAAGACTTGGTCATTCTTCAAGCTCTTCTCTCTCTCTAAATTAGAAGCACTTCCTTCTCTCTAGAAAATCAAGAGGAAATCAAGGATTGAGAAAAATCTGAAAAGTGTGGCAAGAAGGAAACTTATTTGCAAGCTTGTAGGAGTTGTTGTGGTGGTGTTTTGGAAAGGAGGCTAGCAAATTTGTTGGATTAATTTGGCTAAAGCTCTAAGGTAACAATTCTTTCTCTTGTTGCTAGTTTTTGGTGTTGCATGTGAAGAAGAAAGAACTTGTAGTTGAAAATATTGCTCTTAGATAAATTGCATGTAAGAAATATGGTTTGGATATGAAAGGATTGGATGAGAAGGTTATGTAAGCATGTTGTAGCCAAAATACTATCTTAAACTTGTTAAGTTATTTGTTATACATTGTGGGGCAGAATTTTACACATCCTAGATTAGGTGTGTAATCCCCTTTGAAATGTTTGGATTGTTGGGCCTTAAAAGTGGCGTTTGGATGTTGAATTCGGGCTTGAGAAAGGTGGCAAAGTATGTAGAAACAAAGGAAATGCTGCCCGATTTTCCATTGAATTTAGTGACTTTGCACTTGGAATATTCTACGTTGAAACTAGAGGTTAATAAACGTATTATGGTTATTATAGGTTGACATACTACGTGCGGTATTTTGGACTTAGCAAGTGGATTGACTGAATAGGTATGTGGAACCTTCCTATCTCTTGAGCATGAATAGTTTTACCTATATAGTGCGGTAGACGTACAAGGTTTTGATATCCCTTACTTGTTTTAAGGATGGCCAAGTTTGGTGAGTAAGGGGGATTAACTCATTTCTTTAAAAGTATTAAGGATGTCTTGAGTTTTCAAAGTTAAGGGACTTGATGTGTTTAAGTATATGATCCTTGTTTCTCCTTTAAAAGTGTAAGTCCCTTGGGTTTAGGAAAATGTATTTGACTAAGGTATAACGTTAATATAATGACTTTATGGGAAGTTGGTTATATTAGCTTTATGAAAGGTTAACAAAGGAAGATTTACTCTAAGTAAAATGAGTACGTAAAAATGATTTGAAGTTGTGAAAGACAAATTGATTTTAAGGCATTAATTGCCTAAGGTTTTAAAAGAGTAGAAGTACATAGTATAGTACTTTGGGTTAAATTCCCGAATTTCATAAAGACATGTTAGTGCCTAAGTAAACTAAAATGAGAATGTGTATGAACAAGATTAATAAGAAGTTAAGGGGTTTCTTAACTTGCTTGTATTATGTGTGATAGCCGGTTTGTGCTAATGATATATATTATTATTTATTACGGGGTCATTCCCCGGGTTGTGGCATTTGCATATTCTGTGGATTTGCTACCCACGATGCGAGGAATACCTCATGTGAATCCGTAGGGCTCATGCGGGTGAAATAGTCTCATGCGGGTGAGTACAACCTATGCGAGGAATACCTCATGCGGGTCCACATAACCCATGCGGGTGAAATAGTCTCAGGAGTAGGAGTGCTTAATGATACTGTGGGGCGGATGACCTTGCTTTGATTATGAGCTTCCTATTTTCATGCAGTATAGTATATGCTTGATATTCTCATTATTAGTAAGGCACAGTGTTCTGTAAAATTATTTTTCATACATGTCTTCAGTTATTTTAGACTTATGAGGTATTTTCAGTATTTTTCAGTTTCGCATACTTAGTACATATTGTGTACTGACCCCCTTCCTCGGGGGCTGCGTTCATGCCGCAGGTAGGGGTAAGAAGGTGGTGGATCCTCATTCTTAGGATCACTGTTCCGGTGTCACAAGCTCCATTCCTCCGGAGGCTTGTTTTGTTGGTACGGTTTTTCCCTGATGCTGTAGGTATTTGGTACATTCAGGGGTATGGCGGGGCCCTGTCCAGCCACAGTTGATATTCTTAGAGGTCTGTAGTCACGTTTGTGGTTTGGGCTGTAAGAAAAAGTTGTACTTTTGATTAATTATATTTTTTTTATGGAAGGCAGCCTTATCGGCTTGCCAGTGATGTTTACTTTATACAGGTTATGTGTTATGTATGTTCATTGCTATTCTCGATATATACTGACGGGTGCCGGTAGAGCACGATCGCGGCCTGGTCGGTCGTGACAAAAGTGGTATCGAGCGATTAGTCCTCGGAAAGTGTCTGCATCGTGTCTAGTAGAGTCTTGATTATCGGTGTGTTGTGCACCACATCTATAATCAGGAGGCTGCAGGATATTTAGGATTGGTTTCCATTCTTTCACTCTAAGATCTTGTAGTAGAGCTGTGTTATAGGTTGAACTCCCTCTGATATTTTCCTTTATGTACCAGTTATACCTCCACGCAAGGCAACCGCGGCCCAGAAGGGCAAGACAGTGAGAGGCGCTAGTAGGGCGGAGAGTCACGAGAGCCTGAGCGATCTTTACCAGAGATGATGTTTCGGGCGGCGAGTTCCACGACGTCGCCAACCTCAAAGATAGTTCGAGGCGGCGGCGCTATTGAGACGCGATGCGGAGCCTCGGTCCCACAACCGGTGAGTATAGAGATTACGAGGCGGTCCGGTTATTGACCAAAGATAGTAGCGAGCGGCGCCCGGCGAGCGGCGGCCAAACCTAGGCCAAACGGTTCTGGTTGGGATTTCCTATGTTGTCATCCACCCGAGTTCTATGGTTCGAGATCCGAGGAGGATCCTCAGGAGTTTGTTCGGTAGTTACAGCGGACTATGCAGGTGCTTAGGGCCTCGGAGACTGAGTCCGTTATGCTAGCTTCTTACCGGTTACGCGATATTGCGTTGAACTGGTTTGAGTCATGGGAATTGTCTAGAGGTGAGGATGCTCTTCCAGCTGTTTGGGAGGAGTTCACAGAGGCCTTCCTGGATCACTTCTTGCCTCCTGAGATGAGGAGAGCCCGCGTAGATAGATTCTTGACCTTGAGGCGAGCAGGAGGACTATCGAGAGTACAACACAGGTTTGACTTATTGGCTAGGTATGCGCACACCATTGTAGCCGACATGGCAGACAGGGTTCATCGATATGTGATGGGACTAGACCGTCATATGATTACTGCATGCTTGGGGGTGGCTCTTCAGCCAAGTATGGATATTGCCAGGATGCAGGCGTATGCGCAGGGGATTGAGGACAGAGAGATGGAGGATCAGCTAGACTTAGGCCAGCCCAAGAGGGCGGGACAGCGAGGTCTCGAGGAAGTTTCAGGCGGGACATCCTCGGCGGACTAGGTCCACATTTCGGCCCGGCCGCAGTGCTACTTACCGATTTTTGGCGGGAGGCGATCGGCGAGTCATTCGGAGGCGGTCGGGGCTCGAGGACTTCGAGGTTTCAGGAAGCGAGATCGCATCGATCGAGACCACCCCCATCTCGGTGTGCTCGATTCGGTAGGTCTCACCCAGGCGAGTGTCGTGTTCCTTCAGTATCTTGTTACTCTTGTGGCCAGTAGGGTCATTTGAAGAGAAATTGTCCGACCAGAGGTGGCGGGAGTGTTATGGTTCACCGGCGGGGTTAGTTCTCGGATCTTCGCTTCACGACGATTATGCGCCGGAGGCAAGGTGTTCACGGTCGTGAGCCGCGGCAGAGGTCGTGGTGGGGTCGATTCAGCGGTCCTCAGAACCGCATTTATGCTATGTCCAACCGTCAGGACCAGGAGGCGTCACCAGATGTCGTCACAGGTACATTATTGGTTTCATGTTGTGATGTATATGCTTTGATAGATCCAGGTTCTACCTTGTCCTATATATCTCCTCATATTCCTGGTAGAATAGGGATAGAGCCCGAGTCCATAAAACCTTTTGAGGTGGCTACGCGATGAGGTAATTCGATGGTAGCCGGGTATATAAGGCTTGCCCGGTGACTATATACGGTCGTCGACTTCAGCCGACTTGATAGAGTTGGATATGACGGACTTTGATGTGATTGTGGTATGGATTGGCTAGCGTCTTGCTATGCCAATGTGGACCGTAGAGAGATTGCACGGTTCGGTTCCGTGAGCCGGTTATCGAGTGGAAGGGGAATACTGCATCGCCGAGGGGTAGGTTTATTTCTTACCTCAAGGCTAGGAAGGGGTATATCTACCACATGGTTCGGTATTCGACATCGAGGTGAGATACCGACCTTGATCGGCCCGGTCGTTAGAGAGTTTCCAGACGTATTCCCAGATGAGCTTCCTGGTATCCCTCCTTAGAGGGAAATTGAGTTTTGCATTGATATGACGCCAGAAACTCGACCGATATCTATTCCGCCATACAGGATGACACCTGCTGAGTTGAAGGAATTGAAAGACCAGCTGAAGGACTTGCTGGAAAAAGGCTTTATCAGGCCAAGTGTTTCTCCCTGGGGAGCGCCCGTGTTATTTGTAAAGAAGAAGGATGGGACGCTGCGTATGTGTGTTGAATACAGGCAGCTGAATAAGGTAACTATCAAGAACAGATACCCCCTCCCCAGGATTGATGATTTGTTTGACCAGTTGCAGGGGGCGAGGTGTTTTTCCAAGATAGACCTGCGGTCTGGTTATCACCAGGTGCGAGTTAGAGAGGCATATATCCCAAAGACTGCATTCAGGACCCGGTATGGGCACTATGAGTTCAGGGTGATGTCTTTCGGGTTGACCAACGCCCCAGCGGTATTCATGGATTTGATGAACCGGGTGTTCAAGCCATTCTTGGATATGTTCGTTATAGTATTCATTGACGATATCCTGGTTTATTCGCGCATAGTGCTGGAACATGCGGATCATTTGAGGACGGTATTGGGAGTCCTCAGGGACCGGCAGTTGTATGCCAAGTTCTCGAAATGCGAGTTTTTGTTGACTTCAGTGGCTTTCTTAGGGCATGTTATCGGGGTCGATGGTATTCGGGTTGATACAACCAAGATTGAGGCAGTCAATACTTGGCCTAGACCCACTACACCGACGGAGGTGCGCAGCTTTTTGGGCCTTGCAGGGTATTATCAGAGGTTTGTGGAGAAGTTTGCTTCCATTTCAGCACCTTTGACTAGGCTGACTCAGAAAACAGTTATGTTCCGGTGGACGGATGCTTGTGAGAAGAGTTTCCAGTTGCTGAAGGAGAAATTGACGACCACCCCAGTCCTTACTCTTCCAGAGGGTTTAGACGGATATATGGTTTATTGTGATGCGTCGGGTGTCGGGCTTGGGTGCGTACTAATGCAGCACGGCAAAGTTATAGCTTACGCATCTCGACAGCTCAGGAAACATGAGAAGAACTATCCCACACATGACTTGGAGTTGGCAGCAGTGATTCATGCCTTGAAGATCTGGAGACATTATTTGTATGGAGTTAATGTGGATATTTACATAGACCACAAGAGCCTCCAGTATATCTTCAGCCAGAGGGAGCTGAACTTACGGCAGAGACGGTGGTTGGAGCTACTTAAGGATTATGATGTCGACATTCTATACCACCCAGGGAAGGCCAATGTAGTTGCAGATGCCCTTTGATGCACGTTAAGATGCACACACTTTAAACGCAAGTGCACGTTATCGTATCAAGTAGTATAGTCTTAGATAAGACCGAATATCGTCCTCTAGGATTAGGGTTCAAGTACCAATTATCTATTTTCTAGTATCTATTTGGTGAATTAATGAGTGATTGGTTGTTTATGACTAAGAATTATAAAAGCTATTTAAAGTATAAAGATTTACTTCAGGAGTGATGAGAATAGGGCTTCTATGTATCCTCACTATCCGCTTATGCTACTTACTAATGCATTACTTATGGTATTATTCTTTTGGAGAAAGCAGGTTTACGAAATCGTTTTATACTCCCGTTAGGGTTATATAAACACTCAACCCTAGTATCGTTCCTTACCTAACTTTCGCTGATAAGGGCAACTTTATAGGATGATTAAGAACAAAAACCTAGTTGACCGTCACGCACAATGCGCAAAATTAGGTTTGTTAAGTCTCTCATCAACGCTACATAAATAATTGAGGTATTTTCATCCCCAATCCAAGAATGTCTACCCAACTTACAGCATATTCACAATCCCCCCTTTTCAGAATCTGATTAGAAATCATATAGTGATAATTAGTTGTCAATTAATTACCAAGAATTCAACTCAATTATTGGATAGATCTCTCAATAAGAAAAATAACCATAAGCATGCATTAATTTATAACATAAGTTTCAAGAAATTCAACATAGAAAGCCCTATAAGAGAATTAGTTCCTAGCCATTGACATGACAAGAACTAATTCCATGTTCATCATGCAAAACTGAAATAAAGAACAAGAAAGGAAAAGAAATTACTAATCTATTGGTATCCAATCTCCAAGCAAAAGTCTTGTGTTGTGCAAGAAGGGGAACCCTCAAAAACTGCCTAGGGTTCTCCTTTTATAGGCTGAAAACCGCCTCAACTTTTCCCTGCAGGCCTGGCCCAAAATCCGTCTAAAAACCTATTTTTTCGCGTCGCCGGAAGTTACGCAATCCGTCGGTGTTTTGGCGCCGCGCCCGATATCTTGTCACGAGGCGCGCTGGCCGCAACTCTTGTGGTTTCTCACGATGTTTAGCGCCGCGCTCGTGTCTCAGTCTTCGAGCGCGCGCCAGTCTTCGCCTTCGAATAGTGGCGCGCGCCTCGCTTTGGCTGCGCAGGAGCCGCGCTAGTGCAGATTTCGCCCTCGTTTGCCACTTTCTCTGCTTGACTCGCATCTCCTCTTTTGCCCTCTTTTTGCTCCTTTTCCGCCAATTGGCCATTTTAACCACTTTGACTCAAAAGAAAGAAAAATTATCCTAATACGACACTTATATGTGCAAAATGGGACAAAAGACTAACTAAAACTGACTCAAAAGGTGTATATAAAATACACCGATCAAATACCCCCAAACTTAACCTTTGCTCGCCCTCGAGCAAAGATAGAAAGAAATAAAATAAAAAAGACTCAAAGAATGAAAAATAAAAGGACTCCCTGCCATTGATCACTTTTGCTGCATAAATGTTAACTAGAAAAACATGAAGGTTAGCAGAATAATATGCAGGAACATATAACATGAAATTTTCAGCACACTAACCACATGAAGCTAAATATTTCGCAAACTCATATTCATCATGCTTAATGGAAGTCAATATACTAAATCATGCATATAAATTCAAGAATTCCTATGGCATACTTACTTGCTATTCTCCACTAATTCTAGATATGCATAAAAGAGATCTTCAGGACTTTAAGGGTTGTAATGTAGGCTTAGGTAGGGGTTGGTAAAGATAGGCATTTAGGCTCATTTTTCTGTACCATAAGCTCTTTTGGCTTTTCAATTTTTCCCTTTTTCTTTTGATTCTTTCCTTCACTTCAATTCTATCCTTCCCCTCTTTTGTTTTGGGAGAGTGAAGTGTATTATACTAATAGGCACCCCCAAACTTAGGCTTTTGCCTCTTTCTTATTACTTTTCCATTGGGGTGCATCAAACTTGTTCACTCTTTTTGTTTCTTCTTTTTAACACAATGTACTCCACTATTTCATATTTTCACTTATGGTACAATTTGTGGGAATATAGGGTGTCAAAGAAAAAGTTTCAAATTTAGGCTCAATGGGGCTGACTAGGGATATTTTTAAAGTACAGGATAGAAAAGAATGGTAAGAATTGGCTATCAAAGAAATGTCTGAGTCATCTCCCTAACATGCATATCCTAACTATCTCGCCTCAAATAGCAAACAATCATAACACATAAGCATTTATCATTTAGCATGCATAATTCAAGCAAGAAACTCCAAATAGACAGATTCTATGAGTTTTTGGCATATCTAACTTAAGTGTTTAGATAGTTGCTTCAATTCCTTTACAATATTCCACCTTACTTCACTAGGTGTTTCTAGCAACTACAGCATACATGATCTTTGACAGGCAGTTATGACTCAAAAAAAGAAAAAATTTTGTGACTCAAAATAAACATAAAAACAAATAAAAAGACTTAAATAAAACATAACATGACACACAAATAAAACACCCCCAAACTTAAATCACACATTGTCCCCAATGTGTGCAAGACTCAAAGAAAAATAAAAAGAAAAAGACACTTACAGACTTTGGCTAATATGGTGGTGGTGGCGGTGGATAATGCATCGACCATTGGTTGAACAAGGCACTCAGCTCGTCGATTTGTTGCCTTGTTTCTTGCTGTCCTTGTACTACTGTTTGCAAGGTCTGCATCATCTTCCTCTGATGTTGGTACAATTTCCCCATTGTGGGCTCTGAAGGTTCTGCTCTTGTGGTTGGCCGGTGGCTGGGTCCTGCCTCATATTGAGCCCCTATTTCAGGCTCATCTTCATCCATGGCGGCCTCTGCTGCTGCTGCTGCTGGGGGTTGTACTCTCCGTCTGGCTGCTGGGGGGCTGGGGTCTGGAAATGAGTGCACTATCCCATAGGACACCGACAGTTGGTTTCTTTCATGAGTATCCGTGGGTAGTTGTGGGACTGCGCTCATGTGGCATAGACTGGTAATAAGCGAGCCGTGTCCCAATCCACCTGTTGTCACCAACCTGCTGATTTCTTCAATGCTCTGCACTATTTCTTTCCCCACATCAATTGTCAGCCCCCTCATAATTCCATAAATCAACTTAATCCTATCTTACGCACTCTGGTGAAGTGCGTGGATGGAATCATGCGGCATCGACAAAATACACAAGCCTTGCTACCTTGTTGAATTGGCACCGCCGGTTCTCGATCCATTTCTTCCAATCTCAGCAGCTCCGGTAGCTCACTGTCTGCAACGGCATTCCGTCGATGTGGTCAATGCTTCAGACCATGTTCTAAAGTGATTCCAATCACTTCTTTCTTCAACATCAAGCTTTCAATTGTATATTAATATTTTCTCACATCGCACATAGCTTCCTTACAAAGCAACCCCTTTCCATCTTCTCAGGAAAGTTGGCATAAAATTCTCGCACCATTGTTGTGTTTCTTTGGTGTTATCTTCTCCGTTCACAAATTTTCCACTCCCTTAACTCAATCATCGCGAATGGGCTCATATACATCTCCTTCTCCAAATGACGCCTACGGTAGTCCATTCCCTTCTCGTATTAAGGGTCAGTATCAAGCTTTTGTATCTTTGAGAGGCTTCGTAGCTTACAAACCTACTTTCGTCATATTGTGGGGTTGGGGTGGATGTGGAGCCTCTTCTTTTTCTGGTGGCCATGGTTAAAACAGTTTCTGGAGCTTTCAATTTAGTGGCCCAAATGTCTCCTACACACTCAACACTAGCAGCGAATACAACACCCCCAAACTTCAACCTTTCTACTCAATACCCACAACCTTCACAATCACTTTTCGGCACCCAAACTACTCCAACTACAATACTCCTCCAAACTACTACTTCCTATGGCTTCAGTAAAAGGATTCAAGAACAAAGAAAGGGATTACCTTTTTATGAGAGCTTCACGCTGTTCTTGTTTCAATTGGTTGGCTTGAGGGTATGGAATGGAGCTTTGTTGTTTGGGATAGTTTGGGGTTTTTAGGAATTTAAGAGTTTAAGTTGTGGTTGGGTTGGATTTGTGGAGGATTTGTGGGCAAAGTTCTGGAATTTCGTGGGTTTTTGGAGAGGGAAAGTTAGGTTTTTGGTATTGGAAACCAAATTAGAAATTAAAAATAGACAAATTTGATATTGAACTATTGCCTAATCCCCGGCAACGGCGCCAAAAACTTGATGCGCGTTAAGATGCACACACTTTAAACGCAAGTGCACGTTATCGTATCAAGTAGTATAGTCTTAGATAAGACCGAATATCGTCATCTAGGATTAGGGTTCAAGTACCAATTATCTATTTTCTAGTATCTATTTGGTGAATTAATGAGTGATTGGTTGTTTATGACTAAGAATTATAAAAGCTATTTAAAGTATAAAGATTTACTTCAGGAGTGATGAGAATAGGGCTTCTATGTATCCTCACTATCCGCTTATGCTACTTACTAATGCATTACTTATGGTATTCTTCTTTTGGAGAAAGCAGGTTCTGAAATCGTTTTATACTCCCGTTAGGGTTATATAAACACTCAACCCCAGTATCGTTCCTTACCTAACTTTCGCTGATAAGGGCAACTTTATAGGAGGATTAAGAACAAAAACCTAGTTGACCGTCACGCACAATGCGCAAAATTAGGGTTGTTAAGCCTCTCATCAACGCTACATAAATAATTGAGGTATTTTCATCCCCAATCCAAGAATGTCTACCCAACTTACAAGATATTCACAATCCCCTTTTCGTAACTGATTAGAAATCATATAGTGATAATTAGTTGTCAATTAATTACCAAGAATTCAACTCAATTATTGGATAGATCTCTCAATAAGAAAAATAACCATAAGCATGCATTAATTTATAACATAAGTTTCAAGAAATTCTACATAGAAAGCCTATAAGAGAATTAGTTCCTAGCCATTGACATGACAAGAACTAATTCCATGTTCATCATGCAAAACGAAATAAAGAACAAGAAAGGAAAAGAAATTACTAATCTATTGGTATCCAATCTCCAAGCAAAAGTCTTGTGTTGTAAAGGGGAACCTCAAACCGCCTAGGTTCTCCTTTTATAGCTGAAAACCACCTCAACTTTTCCTGCAGCTCGCCCAAAATCCGCCTAAAAACCTATTTTTTCGCGCGGCGCGCCGCAGACAGCGCCGCGGCTCGGAAGTTCGCAATCGCCGAGTGTTTTGGCACCGCGGCACGATATTCGCTGCTCGAGGCGCCGCGCGCTGCAACTCTGTGGTTTCTGATGTTTAGCGCCGCGCCGTGTTCGTCTTCGAGAGCCGCGGCTACAGTCTTCGCCTCTCGAATAGTGGCGCCGCGCCCTCGCTTTCGCAGGAGGCCGCGCTGTCCGATTTCGCCCTCGTTTGCCACTTTCTCTGTTTTCAGCTCTGGCATCTCCTCTTTTGCCCTCTTTTT
Source organism: Przewalskia tangutica (assembly GCA_029844215.1). NCBI lineage: Eukaryota > Viridiplantae > Streptophyta > Magnoliopsida > Solanales > Solanaceae > Przewalskia > Przewalskia tangutica. The sequence continues at coordinate 47,351,572 of CM056724.1, read as the reverse complement.
GCTCCTTTTCCGCCAATTAGCCATTTTAACCACTTTGACTCAAAAGAAAGAAAAACTATCCTAATACGACACTTATATGTGCAAAATGGGACAAAAGACTAACTAAAACTGACTCAAAAGGTGTATATAAAATACACCGATCACCCTTAGTCGCAGATCGATGGGTAGTCTGTCTAATGTACAGCCAGAGAGAAGGAATATGGTCCGCGAGTTACGTCAGCTAGCGAGCCTTGGGGTTCGTTTGATTGGTTCTGATGGTGATGGAGTTCGGGTTCGAGAGGTTGTCGAGTCTTCCATCGTCGAGGATGTGAAGAGGCGACAGTATGATGATCTGATTATGGTACGGTATCGAGATGCCGTTTTTCAGAAAGAGAAGAGTCTATTTGGGGTAGCGCCTGATGGGGTGCTAAGATATGAGGGTCGGTTGTGTGTTCCCGATGTGACAGGACTTCGTTAGCAGATTCTGGGGGAGGCACACAGTGCTCGTTATTCTATTCACCCGGGGTCGACTAAGATGTACCATGACCTCAGGTGTATCTATTGGTGGGATGGCCTGAAGAGGGACGTTGCGGAGTTTGCGGCGCAGTGCCCGAATTGTCAGCAGGTCAAGGTTGAGCACCAGAAGCCCGATGGGCTATTGCAGGCTATTGATATTCCGACTTGGAAGTGGGAGGTGGTAAATATGGATTTTATTACAGGATTACCTCACACTCAGAGGAAGCATGATTCCATCTGGGTTATTATCGACATGCTGACGAAATCAGCCCACTTTCTGCCAGTCAGGACGACTTTTTCAGCCGAGGATTATGCTAGATTATATATCAGAGAGATTGTGAGACTGCACGGAGTTCCTACATCGATTATTTCGGACAGAGGAGCCCAGTTCACGGCTAACTTCTGGAGGTCTTTCCAGAAGGGATTAGGGACACATGTGAGTCTCAGTACTACGTTTCATCCTCAGACCGACGGACAGGCCGAGCGTACTATCCAGACATTTGAGGATATGCTGCGGGCTTGTGTTATTGATTTCAGGGGTAGCTGGGAGGATTATTTACCTCTTGTAGAGTTTGCTTATAACAACATCTACCATTCTAGTATCCAGATGGCACCTTTTGAGGCCTTATACGGGAGGAAGTGCAGGTCACCGATAGGTTGGTTTGAGGTGGGAGAAGTTCAGTTGGTCGGGTCATACTTGATTCAGCAGGCAGTGGATAAGGTGAAGCTTATCCAGGAGCGGTTGTTGGCAGCTCAGAGTCGACAGAAGTCGTATGCAGATCATCGGCGTCGACACTTGGAGTTTGAGGTAGATGATTGGGTCTTCCTGAAGGTATCACCCATGAAGGGCGTGATGAGATTTGGGAAGAAGGGGAAACTTAGCCCAAGGTACATTGGGCCTTATCAGATTGTCCGTAGGGTAGGCAAGGTTGCCTATGAGTTGGATCTGGCGTCCGATCTGGAGGCAGTACACCCAGTTTTTCATGTATCTATGTTGCGGAAATGTATTGGAGATCCATCTAGAGTGCACCCGATTCGTGATGTCCAGGTGACAGAGGGGTTATCGTATGAGGAGAGTCCCATAGCGATACTCGATCGTCAGGTTAGGCGACTTCGGACAAAGGATGTGTCTTCCGTCAAGGTCTTATGGCGGAACGAGAACAGGGAAGAGATGACGTGAGAAGCAAAGGAGGACATGATGAAGAAGTATCCTCACTTGTTCCCTACACCTCCAGGTAACCCATTTTCCTGATTATTAGTTTTTTTTTTGCAATTATGCTTAAGTATTGTTGTGGCATGTGGAGCGTCTTTATTTGCAAGAGAAATAGTTAAGAGGGTCTATGTCGAGATTGTGAATTGAGTAAGCCTAGAGGGAACATTCGGGACGAATGTTTCTAAGAGGGGGAGAATGTTACACCCCGTAGTTCAGGTCATGCGTATGAGAGCGTACGAAATGGGCTAGACGTAAATTTTAGAAGGATAGGTTGACGGATTGTTTCGGACGGGTTTTCAGTCAACTTTGAGGCGGGTTATGACCCGTTACATTGAGAGTTCCTAGGTGTTTCAAAGGCCTAGTACGTAGTTCGTTGAGTCTAGTTTCCAACGCAACCAACCGTTCGTCGATAGGACATCAGAGTAGAAAGTTATGGAAGTTACAAGTTCAGTGCGCAGTCGGACAGAAAAATAATTCGGACAGGAGCCACAGGGCCGCGGCGCCGGGAAGCAGGGCCGCGGCGCCGGAAGATCCGAGGGTTGGCAGAAGTTTCAGCGCCGCGGCGCCGGCTGCAGGGCCGCGGCGCCGAGGCGGGTTCTGCGAGGGTGAGTGGAAAAATCTGAAATTGTTTTGTTTTAAAAAAGGCCATGGGAGGGTGACAAGTGTCCCCCCCCCCATCTGATTTTTGCATGCACTATTTATTGACCAAGTCTTGAAGACTTGGACATTCTTTAAGCTTCTCTCTCTCTCTAAATTAGAAGCTCTTCCTTCTCTCTAGAAAATCAAAAGGAAATCAAGGATTGAGAAAAGTCTGAAAAGTGTGGCAAGGAGGAAACTTGTTTGCAAGCTTGTAGGAGTTATTGTGGTGGTGTTTTTGGAAAGGAGGCTAGCAAATTTGTTGGAATAATTTGGCTAAAGCTCTAAGGTAACAATTCTTTCTCTTGTAGCTAGTTTTTGGTGTTGCATGTGAAGAAGAAAGAACTTGTAGTAGTAAATATTGCTCTTAGATACATTGCATGTAAAAAAATATGGTTTGGATATGAAGGAATTGGATAAGAAGGTTATGTAAGCATGTTATAGCCAAAATACTACCTTAAACTTGTTAAGTTAGTTGTTATACATTGTGGGGCAGAATTTTACACATCCAAGATTAGGTGTGTAATCCCCTTTGAAATGTTTGGATTGTTGGGCCTTAAATGTGGCGTTTGGATGTTGAATTCGGCCTTGAAAAAGGTGGCAAAGTATGCAGAAACAAAGGAAATGCTGCCCAATTTTCCATAGAATTTAGTGACTTTGAACTTGGAATATTCTACGTTGTAGCTTGAGGTTATTAAACGTATTATGGTCATTATAGGTTGACGTACTACGTGCGGTATTTTGGACTTAGCAAGTGGATTGACCGAAGAGGTATGTGGAACTTTCCTATCTCTTGAGCATGATTAGATTTACCTATATAGTACGATAGACGTACAAGGTTTTGATATCCCTTACTTGTTTTAAGGATAGCCAAGTTTTGTGAGTAAGGGAGGGGGGGGGGGGGGGGATTGACTCATTTCTTTAAAAAGTATTAAGGATGTCTTGAGTTTTCAAAGTTAAGGGACTTGATGTGTTCAAGTATAGGATTCTTGTTTCTTTTTCAAAGTGTAGGTCCCTTGGGTTTAGGAAAATGTATTTGACTAAGGCATAACGTTAATATAATGGCTTTATGGGAAGTTGATTATATTAGCTTTATGGAAAGATAATAAAGGAAGATTTACTCTAAGTAAAATGAGTACGGTTAAATGATTTGAGGTTGTGAAAGGCAAATTGATTTTTAAGGCATTAATTGCCTAAAGTTTTAAAAAGAGTAGAAGTACATAGTATAGTACTTTGGGTTAAATTCCCGGATTTCATAAAGACATGTTAGTGCCTAAGTAAACTAAAATGAGAATGTGTATGAACAAGATTAATAAGAAGTTAAGGGGTTTCTTAACTTGCTTGTATTATGTGTGATAGCCGGTTTGTGCTAATGGTATATATATTATTATTTATTACGGGGTCATTCCCCGGGTTGTGGCATTTGCATATTCCGTGGATTTGCTACCCACGATGCGAGGAATACCTCATGTGAGTCCGTAGGGCTCATGCGGGTGAAATAGTCTCATGCGGGTAGTACAAATTTATGCGAGGAATACCTCATGCGGGTCCACATGACCCATGCGGGTGAAATAGTCCCAGGAGTAGGAGTGCTTAATGATACTGCGGGGCGGATGACCTTGCTTTGACCATGAGCTTCCTATTTTCATGCAGTATAATATATGTTTGATATTCTCATTATTAGTAAGGCACAGTGTTCTGTAAACTGATTTTTATACATGTCTCCAGTTATTTTAGACTTATGAGGTATTTTCAGTATTTTCCAGTTCCGCATACTTAGTACATATTGTGTACTGACCCCCTTCGTCGGGGGCTGCGTTCATGCCGCAGGTAGGGGTAAGCAGGTGGTGGATCCTCATTCTTAGGATCACTGTTCCGGGGTCAGAAGCTCCATTCCTCCGGAGGCTTGTTTTTCTGGTACGGTTTTTCCCTGATGCTGTAGGTATTTGGTACATTCAGGGGTATGGCGGGGCCCTGTCCCGCCACAGTTGATATTCTTAGAGGTCTGTAGTCACGTTTGTGGTTTGGGCTGTAAGAACAAGTTGTACTTTTGATTAAGTATATTTTTTTTATGGAAGGCAGCCTTATCGGCTTGCCAGTGATGTTTACTTTATACAGGTTATGTGTTATGTATGTTCCGTTGCTATTCTCTGATATATACCTGACGGGGTGCCCCGGTAGGGCACCAGTCACGGCCCCGGGGTCGGGTCGTGACAACGAGGAATACCTCATGCGGGTCCACATGACCCATGCGGGTGAAATAGTCCCAGGAGTAGGAGTGCTTAATGATACTGTGGGGCGGATGACCTTGCTTTGATTATGAGCTTCATATTTTCATGCAGTATAGTATATGCTTGATATTCTCATTATTAGTAAGGCACAGTGTTCTGTAAAATTGTTTTTCATACATGTCTTCAGTTATTTTAGACTTATGAGGTATTTTCAGTATTTTCCGCCGCATACTTAGTACATATCATGTGTAATCGACTTCTTCCTGGCCTGCGTTCATGCCGCAGTGGTAGTAGCATGGTGGATCCTCATTCTTAGGATCACTGGTCTGGTGTCAGAAGCTCCATTCCTCCGGAGGCTTGTTTTGTTGGTACGGTTTTTCCCTGATGCTATAGGTATTATGTACATTTAGGGGTATGGCGGGGCCCTGTCCCGCCACAGTTGTTATTCCTAGAGGTCTGTAGTCACGTTCGTGGTTTGGGCTGTAAGAACAAAGTTGTACTTTTGATTAAGTATATTTTTATGGAAGGCAGCCTTATCGGCTTGTCGGTGATGTTTACTTTATACAGGTTATGTGTTATGTATGTTCCGCTGCTATTCTCTGATGTATACCTGACGGGGTGCCCCAGTAGGGCACCAGTCGCGGCCCCGGGGTCGGGTCGTGACACTTTCCAAGTTAGCTAATTATCAAATAACAGGCAAAAAGTCTAGATCTAATTATTTACAATGATATTAGTGGTAGTTCTAAGTTATAGTCGTGAGCTTGACTTGTCTTTACTCCGGCTTATTTTATTACAATGTTAGAGGATCGCTTGTCAAATCCTCCAACAACATACCTTTTCCACTTGTGCCCATTTATCTTGAGTTCTCAATTCAATTACTCCATATGGAGAGACGTGTTTCACCATAAATGGCCCCGTCCACCTTGACTTAAATTTTTCAGGAAAAAGTCTTGTATAACAATATTTTATCCCCTTCGAGGAACTCCTTCGGCTAAATCAAACGATCATGCCAACACTTCATCTTTTTTTTTAAGATTCTCGCTCTCTCATATGAGTCCATTCTGAATTCCTCTAATTCATTCATCTACAATTTCCTCTGTGGGGTGTATACCGGCCGGGTTGCTGCCCGGAGGACCAAACCTGGGACAAGCTTGGTATACTGTCTTCTCTTTATCAGCCTAAAGCATCATTCTCCCTTCTATTTATCAACAATGGAATTATGGAACTTTCTCCCCGCGCGCGAAGCGAATGGGCGCTGTGCCGTGGGTCAGTTTCGGGGTGGGGAGCCTTTTCTTACCTACAAGACTAAGATCGGGATTATGAAACTTAACTGCTAAATATGCTTTATGTTCTATTTCAATAGGTAAATGACATGACTTTCTGAACACCAACTTGTATGTAGAATTTCCTATGGGTGTTTTGAATGTCGTTCTATACGTCCATGGAGCTTCATCCAATCTCATAGACCAATCTATTCGAGAAGCACTAACCATTTTTCAAGAATTCATTTTAACTCACAGTTAGCTACTTCGACCTGCCCACCAGTTTGCGCATGATACATGGTTCCCATTTTATGAGTCACCTCATATTTTGAAAGAACATTGCAAACTACTTATTCACAAAGTGAGAATCATTATCACTAATGATGACTCGAGGTGTTCCAAAATGAGTGAAATTTTTTTTCTCAAGAAGTCCCACACCACACGAGCATCATTAGTCCTGGTAGGGATTGCCTCGACCCATTTAGAGATGTAGTCAATAACTACTACATTCATAATATTGGGAAAAGGGAATGGGCCCATGAAATCGATAACCCAAACATCAAAGATGTCGAAAAACAAAATTGAATTAAGGAGCATCTCATCCTTTTTACTTATATTACCTGATCGATGGCACTTGTCACATACAACGACATATGCTCTTGTGTCCTTAAACAATGATAGCTAAAAGAAACCGACTTTCATGACCTTTGCAGCTATTCTATTTCTTCCATAGTGTCCTCTCGCTGCTTCATCGTGACAATGAGAGAGACTCTTACTATATCTTCTTCAGGAACACATCTTCGAATGATTCCATCTGCACAAAATTTAAATAGAAAATGGTCATCCCAAAAATAGTTCTTTAGCTCACTTCAGAGTCTTTTTTTATTTATAGCTCAGACCCTGGGGAACCCAACCACTAACCAAAAATTTGGCTATATTAGCACACCACGACTGTCTTTCATACACTGCAGCAACTGAGAATAGCTGCTCGTCTGGAAATTCTTCTTTGATCATCACTATTTTCACAAGCAGTTTCTTCAATCTTAACGTATGGCCAGCCACTTAGTTCTCTATATCCTTTCTGTCAATGATCTCTAAATCGAATTCTTAGAGTAGAAGGATCCATCTCAACAACCTTGGCTTCGCTTCATATTTAGTCAACAAATACTTCAGAGTAGAGTGGTATGTGTGCTACCAATTAGATATAATTTGAACTTATCAAAGGCAAAAACCATTACAAAGAGTTCTTTTCTGTGGTTGCATAGTTCACCTGTGCACTATTGAGAGTGCGGCTGGCATAGTAAATAAGTCTGAACAACTTGTCCCTCTTCTGCCCAGGGACTGCCCCCACTGCAAAATTGCTTGCATCACATATCGGTTCAAAAGGTTGATAAAAGGTTGATTTCAATCAGGAGTGACCATGATAGGAGCACTAGTGAGCTTCTCTTTAATCAGATTGAAAGATCTCAGACAATTCATTGTGAATGTTTACTTTACATCCTTACCTAGCAGAGTGGTTAATAGTTTAGAGATGCTAGAGAAGTTCTGAATGAATCTCCTGTAGAATCCCGCATGTCCTAGAAAACTTCTGATGCTTTTGATTGTGGTGGGCGACAAAAGTTTGGCAATGATATCTACTTTTGACTCGTCCACCTCTATTCCCTCTGCTGACACTTTATGCCCCAACACAATTCCTTCTTGAACCATGAAGTGACATTTCTCTCAATTCAAAACTAGGTGTCTCTTCGTAGTGCTTTAGTACTACCTCTAGCTTACTCAAATAACTGTCAAAATCTTCACCAAACAAGGTTAAATCATCCATAAAGACCTCGAGACACTTCCCATTCAGATTAGAGAAAATTGACATTATGAACCATTGGAAAGTGGTTGGTGCATTACACAATCCAAATGGCATTCTCCTGTAAGCAAATATTCCCGAAGGACATGTAAAAAAGGTTTTTCCATGTCTTCAAGAGTAATTCTCCACCACGTGATGGTTCTAGTTGACATCAACTCATTATTCTCATTCTGCACCACTGTTATCCCTCATTTCTTTGGCACAACATGGATTGGACTAATCCAAGTGCTGTCAGAAATAGGGAATATGATTCCCGCATCTAAAAGCTTTAGAACTTCTTTTTGTACAACCTCTTCTAACTTCTCATTCAACTTGCGTTGAGGTTGCACCACAAACTTGCTATTTTTCTCCAAGAGGAATATATGCATGCACAGAGCCGGATTTAAGCCTTGGATGTCTGCTATTACCCATCCAATTATCTTCTTTTATTTCCTCAACATATTGATCAACTTTCTTTCTTGTCCACCTGTAAGATAAACTGAAATAATTACGGGAAATTTGTTAGGAGGTTCTGGAAAAACATAATTTAGGTGCGTGGGAAGGACTTTGAGTTCCACATTTGGTTTGGATTCCTTCTTTGGCAATTCCTCTCCATTTACATCATGACTGTCAAACTCAAGAGCCTTTGCTTCCTTCCTAACATGTAGTCCTCATCCACTATGGTGCTTAATTGAGTAATTCATCTCTCTAGTGAATCCTTTATCAACTTGTCATGCTTATACTCATCTGCTAGCTCACCCATAATGTCTACCTTAAAACAAGAATACACATTTTTCTCATCCTCATGAAACTTTATTATCTTCTTCATATTGAATACCACTTTTTATTCCCCCACTCTCAACATGAGTTGTTCTTCATAAATAACATGCGTTGCTCTTCATAAATATCAATAGTTACTCTGTCAGTTGCTAAGAATGGTCTTCCAAGGATAAGTGGCACCTCCTTGTTTTCAAACATGTCTACCACAATAAAATCCACGGGAAATACAAATTTGTCCACCCGAACTAGAACATCTTCTATTATACATTCGGGGATGATGGTAGGATCTAGTCTGCTAATTGTAATGACAAGGGTAAGAATTTTATTATTCCAAGTTCTCCTATTTTCCTAAAAATAGACAAAGGCATGAGATTTATCGAAGCACCCGAGTCACACAAGGCCTTATCAAACTTGGTGTTTCCTAACGAGCATTGGATGGTGAAACTGCCAGGGTCCCCACATTTCTAAGAAAGTTTGTTTTGAAGAATAGCATTGCATTGAGCATTCAACTTTACCACTGATGTTTCTCGAATTTTCTCTTACTTGACAAGATCTCTTTCAAGAATTTTGCATATGCATTCATTTGAGTCAACACCTTCATGAACGGGATGCTCACATACAACTGTTTTAGCATGTCAAGGAATTTGCCGAAACATTTATCAAGTTTTTCCCTTTTCATTCTCTAACGGAAAGGTAGTGTTGCCATGTGTTTACTAGCTTTCGGTTCTAACTATTTCTTCTCTTTAACGGGCTCATTTGGGACTTTCTGCTCATCTCGTGTCTTTTCTTGACTCTTTGTCACTTCAGTGCTTGAATTCTTACAAGACTCCTTCAAAGCTTGCCACTTCGCAAGGTGACAACTTTAACTTCCTTTGGATTTTTCTCTATGTTGCTGGGAAGTGTCCCTGGAGTTATCTCAGACAACATAATAGCTATTTGTCCCATCTATTTCTCTAAATTTCGAATGGCCAAATTTTGAATTTCAAACCTATCGTCTGTCTTAGTTATGAACGTCTTCATTAAATCTTTCAGACCGGAATGATTAGACTATTAAGGCTGAAATTGTTGCCTCTAGTTCTGATATCCTGATTGTACTTGTCCTTGACCTCTAGAATTATTTTGATGTCATGCATTAGCACTACCACTATGCGAACTCCAAGAAAACCGGGATGCTTCTGTCCCATTGCATTGAAATTGTTCCCCCTTGATAATTTCATCTGTTAATTTTTTTTACAGCATTAACTTCTTCTTCTAACACTGGCCCCTATTGACACTCATTAGTTGGGTGTCCCATTTCACAAAAATCACACATAATTGGTGGTTTAGGTTGCGCCTGAACTATGATCAGTTGATTAACATCTTTGCCAATAGAAGCAATTTGAGCCTGCAATGTAGTGTATGCCTCCACCTGATGTAGCCCAACTATCTTCTTTCTCTGGGTCCCATCTGTAAACCATTAGTTAGCTTTTGATAGTTCATTCAAAATTTCAATGGCCTCGTCATGCGTTTTTCATCAAGGGACCTCTGCATTATTAAGAATTCTCCAAGAGGCTGGTGTCAAGCCTTCCCAGAAATTTATTAATTACATCCAAGGCTCTATTCCATTGTGAGGGCATCTTCTCAACAATTCCTTGAACTTTTCCTAAGCTTCAAACACAATTTTGAACTCCAACTGTCCAACATTGCTAATTTCCTTCCTCATTCTCACTATTCTCGCCGGTGAGAAGTATTTGTCAAGGAATTTAGTTGTCATCTCCCATGTGCAGATTGATCCCGAAGGTTAACTTTTCAATCAAATTTTTGCATCATATTTCAGAGAGAAAATGAATTCTTGCAGGTAGATTACATCGTCTGATGCCCTATTGTAGTGAAAAGTGTTCATGATTTCATCAAAATCCATCAGATGGTTATTTGGATCTTCATTCATCATTCCTCTGAAAACACAATTATTTTGAATTTATTGAAGAACAATATGCTTAATTTCAAAATTGTTGGACGCAATAGGTGGACATCGTACACTAGATTGCATCCCATTATAATTTGGCCTAGCAGAATCTCTAAACAATCTCCCCGTCCTTCCATTATATTATTCAACTTCTTTAGATGGAGGGTGAAGATCTCTCCAGTTCACAACCTTTTCAGTGACACCATCCTCATGAGCGGGTGGTGCTTCGTTTCCACGATTGGGGTTGAGTGGGTCCTCTAGGTCAGCATTTCTTAAATTTTCATCCATGATGACTCGATTCGATGACTGCCTATATACCTTTCTGCAAGTTCTTTCCCCTATATACCTTTCTGCAAGTTCTTTCCTTAGTATGGGCAAATATCTCTCTAACTCTGGATTGTATGATATAATTCTGAGATGATGATCGTGTCATACACCAAGAGTCAGAAGGTAGTACATGTTACCTACAATTGGAGAAAAGTCAACAGGTTAAGTTTTACTAAAAAAAAAAGCCTGAATTAATACACAAGATTCTCCTTGAATATTATTTGTTGCCAATTCATGCCAAATTTGATGAGCGTAAAACACGATATAATTTTTTAAGCTCTTCGCTAGTCAAAGATAATATAGTTTAAGATCATATCTACGGGGATTGGTGCAATTAATAAATCAACATGGTCTTGCTCAGTATTATTCAGAGAATCTAATCTTTAAAGTTTTGTTGTGTAAACAACGAGTAACAATTTTTACTATTAGTGTAGGATAATGAAAACCTAGTACTTGATCAAGGATTCATATCAAGAAGAGAAATAAGAGCAATGACGAGACTAGTGCAAGAGAAAGACGCGGGATTAATAATTGTTCACGGTTCTTTTCAAAAGTTTTCTTAACTCTTTCGATTTCAACAACGTATTTATACTTAATTAATCTTTCGAATGAACTAACTATTGTCAATAATAAACTAATTTACTATACAATGAATTTAATAGACCGAAAACTTCTTTCAAATATCTTCCTATTTTTAGTCAAACACAATTCAAGAAAGCTCTTACGATTAATACAAAGAATTACAATTCAATCACAACAAGCTCGCATAAATATTCAATAAAGTAGTTCTTCTTTCAGTCAAACTAAAATAAGGAATTCATATGCTTAAAGCACAAACTCCATACGACAATAAAAGCAAGGAACGAAGTTAATCCATACATAAGTCTCAAGACATAATGTCCGTTAAAAATCCTAAGAAAGCCTACTCCATAATAGTAGTAATAAAAATAGGGAAGAATAAAGCAAACTCAAATTCATTACAACCACTTTTGATCTAATTTTTCCTATTGAATCGATGGAAGAAAGTGAGAAAATAGCAATACTCCAAGCTTCCAATCATTTTTCTGCTCCAACAATCCCAGATAACCTAATTGGATAAGCTAAAATCTGATATAGCGGTCGGGGTTCATTCATAAAATACCCAAAATAACCCCGATTAAAACATTCCCAAAATCACGATGAGCGATTGTGCAACTGCATGTAAGAACCTGCACTGATCGGCAGACATATCAGTGACACTGCCTCTTGTGCGCTTTCTTAGGCCCAGGTGCGCGATCGCGCACCTCTCATGGCAACATTCTCACTTATTTTTCCTCCATCATATTCATTTCGTTCTCAATTAGGATTATATTCACCTAGACACAAAGAGACATCCATTAGCATAATTCACACGTAGACTCTCTAATTTCACATAAAAACCACGTCAAATAAGCTCATAAAAATAGAAAATATCTAGCCATCAACTCTCATGTTCAAAAGGTGAGAGTTGCAGAAATGAGGATTTTGGGGTAGATGTGTGGGTTTACTAGGAGAGATAAAATTAGGAATGAAAATATTTGGGACAAGGTAGGGGTGCCATCCGTGGTAGAAAGAATGAGAGAAATAATGCTGACATAGTTCGGGCATGTGAACTGGAGATTCGTAGATGTCCAAGAGAGGAGGTTCGAGAGATATGTAATGGTGGGTTTAAGGAGAGGTAGAGGTAGGCCGAAGAGATGATTAGGCAGGACATGACACATTTTGTTATACCCCGTAGTTGCAGGGTATGTATGTGAGGACGTACGTACGAGAGTACGGCAGAAAATTTTGAAAAGAAAGAAAGATGTGAGTTTTCGACGGAAAAGTTTCCGGTTATTTGTGAAGAAAAAGGTTCGTTAATGGGAATTGGATTCCCAGATTTGGTATTTGGACTTCATAGATTATATTAGAATTTTGAGATTTTATTTTGAAATGGTCACGTGGGGCCACGGAGAAATTTACGGTTTTGTGGGGCCCACTTTGTTTTGAGATTTTGGCCATTGTGGATATTTTGGAAGACGTTTTTGGGCCTATAGGAGGGTGACTCGGGTCACCCCCGCCAGTGGCTTGGCCGAAATGACATTTGTGCACAACACCCTGCTAGAGTCGTTTTGACGAAACGTTTGCGTAGCTGCGGAAAATTCCGGCTATGTCGCTTTGTATTTTTGCGGATTTTTCCGAGAGGCGAAACATTCGGACCAACGGGAGGGTGGCGTGTGTCACCTCACAACGGAAGACGCGTGACTGGCCGAATGGCGGGGCAGTGGTGCTAGATATTTGTGTAGATATTTGTGAGGGTTTTAAGGAGTAGGGTCTAGGGTGCACTTGGCTTGATCTTGCCTTACACTTGCCTTGCACTTGGCTAGATCTCGCCATTGGTTGGCCTGGGTTTGCTATAAATACCCCTTAGTTGATGAACTTTCTTCATCCAAAAATCATTTTCCAAGTCTTGAAATCTCTCCCTTTGTGAGTTGAAATCGTCCAAAGCCCTCCCTTCATGGAGCTTTGCCGAGAGCCCCCTTTGAGTGAGGCTTGGTGGGTACCCCTAGCCTAGTTGTTTTCGTATAATACCCCTTTGTGGTATAGAAATACTCCCTAGTATTGTTATAATGCCCAAAATACCTTAGCCTTGTACCTTGTAGTATTCCAAAGATACCTTTACGTAGAGTCAGGAAATACTACCTTTTGTCCTTTTAGTCTCAAACCGAAACCCTAAGGAAATCTTCATAGTTGGTTGAAGTATTTGGTAGAAGTTGGTTAGAACTTCTAAGGGTTGTTTGGAGTGGTCGAGCGCACTGAGTGAGCTAAACCTTGCTCAGGATCGACATTATAACTTGGATAATTTTGGGCTTATCGAGGTAATTATCTTGTCCTCTATTGTAATTGGAAATTACATGTTGGTGAATATATAGTTGAAGTATACTATATGGAACTACTTAGTATTCGCAATGTCTTTTGACTTAAGCTGAAGAATAAAGAATCGAATCGAATCAGATTTACATAGGATGTATGCGGTAGACTTGTGTAGTATCGAGTAGAATTGTACACGTCCGGTAGGCGTGTAAACCCCCTGGTTGGCTTGCAGCTACTCGATAGAGGAGATTTACGCTGTCATGGAGAGTCACGAATTTTCTATAGAAAGATAGAAACTTGTGTTTTGGGGTTAATAGACGTTTTGACCTTTATAGGTGAAAGTACTAAGAGTAGCGTATTCTACTCGAGGAGTGGAAAGGGCTAGCAAGGTTGTAGTACTTGGAGCATTTTGCTTATTGTCGATAAATCGTCGCGAGGTATGTGAACCTCTTCCTATCTTTTCTAGCATGTTGTTGGAACTATGTAGTACGGTGACGCATACGTGCTAAGTGATTTGGTTGGTTTAAAACATAGGGTGTTATAATAGCTTTATGGGAAGTTAGTTATAACGACCTTATGTAAGTGAAAATGGTTTACTGATGTTAGAAGTTAAGAGACTTGATCTTATAAGATAAGAGACTTAACTTATTTGTTTTAATGTGGATGTTTGTGTGAAACCTCATTCGTGAGTAATGAGTACTTGGTTTTTAAAGGGATAATGTTTTACTGATTTCGAATCGAATGTGTATCGACAGACCACTGCAGCGTTAATAAAAGGAAAATGTATTGAATAATGATGTGTTGTATTAAAACCAGTAGAAACCTCCATCTGCATAGAAGCTAAGATAAGATAAAATGATATTACATCTTCTAGATCATGGCTGCTGTAATAAGATCGTTATAAACAAGAATAAACTACTCACATATATGACATATGTTACTCAATTGTTCTAAAAAGGAATCAAGTGATTAAGTTTGGGAACTATGAAACCATTTGAAAATGAGAAGCTTGAGTAATTGAAACTAGGCAAACTGGAACTTAGGAAAAGAATGTTGTTACTTGGTTTTGAAAAGGAAGGTGGGTTGGTCATTCTAAATACTACGGGTATCGGGTGACTTTTATAAAAGAAATGGATCTCTTTTAAAAGAACTTACGTATGTAGTACTTTGGGGTTAAAAACCCGGACTTTGGTATAAAATGAAAGCATCGTGGTGTTGTTGTGAAACTTGCCTATGCTTGTTGTTGTGAAGCTTGGCTATGCTTATTGTGATAACCTTTGTTGTGCAAAGCGTTGTATTTCTGCATCGCTGCTCTCTCGATGGAAATTCGGTTGACTTGTTGAGAACTTACTTGGATGTGCGCAGCGACGAGAAATTCCACCGCACGCCTCGTTGATAGTATTATTGTTGTGCATCGCTATGGACGCATCGACACGACGCGTAGCGCACGTATGCTTCCATTTAGATTACCGCCTTGTTGTTTCCCTTCGACATACCGACACGACGCGTAGCGCACGTATGCGTCCATTTGGAATGTTGTCTTATATTTCCCTTTGGACATACCGACACGACGCGTAGCGCACGTATGCGTCCATTTGGAATGTTGTCTTATTTTCCCTTTGGACATACCGACACGACGCGTAGCGCGGGTATGCTTCCATTTGGATTCTTTGTCTTGTTGTTGAGGTCACATGGACATGTCTACACCGGCGCAATTCCGGCATGTGGCCATGGACATTGGCATTATTGTTGCATCATGGACATGTCTACACCGATGCAAGATTCCGGCACGCGCCATAACGCGAACTCGATTGATGTGCGGCGTGAGACCCATAGTGATATTGGAGTGATGATCGTTTTATGTTGTGAATCGTAGTTTGGTTATCATACATGTCTCCCGCTTTATATAGACTAGTATGATTTCATTTCTGATTGCATGGATTTCACATACTGTAATTGTCTCGACCTCGGGCCGCGTTCATGCCGCAGTAGAGGTACATCGCCGTGGATCCTCGCCATAGGATCCCGCCAACAGATTTGAAGCTCCGTTTCTCCGAGGCTTATCTTTGGTAGGTGTTCTCGAGTTGTAGGTTCTTGTACATTCGTGGTATGGCGGAGCCTGTCCCGCCATAGTCATGTTATCTTAAGGTCTGTAGTCTTGTTGTGGCGTGGTTGTAAAAGGATTAAACTGTTCAGGTTTTATGTATATACTGAAGGCAACTGTTTTTTGTTGGCCTGTTTATTTATTATATCTCTTGTTATATGACTCATGTTTTATGTTCCGCTGATTTTCTCTGATGTATGTATCACTAGGGTGCCCAGGGTAAGGCACGATGAACGCCCCGAACGGTCGTTACAAAAGTGGTATCGAGCGATTAATCCTCGGAAAGTGTCTACGCACCGTGTCTAGTAGTCTTGATTATCGGTGTGTTGTGCACCACATCTATAATCGTGAGGCTATAGGACATTTAGGATTGGTTTCCATTCTTCTCATTCCGAGATCGTGCCTTGTAGTCAGTTGTAAGTTGTACCCTCCGACGATCTCGCTTTTACCGCTATGCCTCCGCAGAGCAACCAGAGCCCGAGCGGCAAGCGCACCGAGGTGTCGCTAGTGAGATACTGAGAGTACGAGGCGCAGCCCGCACAAGACTGAGGTCAGGCTTGACGGCGGTTTCGCGACGCCGCCAAAGACCAAAGAGAGTTTAGAGCCGCAGCGATGGGCGATGAGACTACAAGACGAGCCTCCACCCCACACCGGAGCAGGAGACGGGTCACGCGAGATGGCCCGATTATTGGCGTGGTCGTGGCCGATATGAGATAGGCCGACGCAGCAGCCTGGGCCCAGAGCACCATGGTTCACCCCGAGCAGATAGTTTGAGGCTACGGACTTTACGAGTTGTAGCCCGAGTTTTACGGTCGAGGCTCGAGGATGATCCGCAGGAGTTCATCCGGCGATTCTGGATCACGCGTGATCAAGGCTTCAGAGACCGAGTGCGTGACCTTTGTTCAGATCGGCCGCGTGATACCGCGATCGATAGTTTGATTCATGGAGCTTTCGGGAGAGCATGCACTCCAGCAGTATGGGATGAGTTTTCGGGCTTTCTCACGCACTTCGCTCCACGGAGAGGAGGGCACGCCGGCAGATTTTTGTTCTCGAGGCAGAGGCGCGCCTGTCGGGAGTACAATGTCGAGTTCGATTCTTTGGCTCGGTATGTCCCTGCGCTAGTTGCAGATATGGAGGATAGGTGCATCGCCACGCCACCGCTTGATGATTATATGGCGAATCTTGTGCGGTGTTTCTCTTCACCGCATGGACATTGCCCGCACGCAGCTCACGCACCAGGATGCGAGGCACGGAGGGTCGACGGAACGACTGGATCGTGAGAAGAGGCCGGGACGCAGGTCCTTTGGTGGCTTTCGAGGCGGACCGCCCAAGAAGAAGTTAGTTATATACCCCCACCGATGCAGTGGTCCTCCACCGTCTTCGTGAGCAGTCGTGGCTCGAGGTTGATTTTGGCAGAGCGGGGTGTTAACCACCAAGCCACCCCTACCTCGTGCGACCGTTGTGGTAGACTCCATTTTGGAGAGTGTCGTGCTAGATTGGGAGTTTGTTTTGCATGCGGCAGCGGGCCATTTTGCGAGGAATCGTCCGACCAAGGGAAGCGCGATGTTACGACTCACCTTCAGATTTGTGGTGGTTCATCACCTTCATACGCATGCACACGCAGGCGGTGCCTATGATTAGAGTGGAGCGGTAGCTACGGTATATCCTTAACCTCTAGAGTTTTGGTATGCTTGTTATGATGATCTCATTATTGTGTGCTATGTACGGATAGCATTGTGATATGTGTGAGTTAGAATACATGGTTAGTTGGAAGGTTACGTATGGGCATGGTAAGTGTGAACCTTAGACTATTTCACGACCGAGACCTTAGAGGTAAGCGTCGTCTTGAGTATAAGATTCGCTTTATGTTTGACCTTTATAAGGGTGAAGTAGTATACGTGGGATTTATTTGTGTGATAAGTCGTGGGTAGTGTGAGATGGAAGTGGTAGCTTTCATGATGTGAATTAGTAAGATTGTTAGGATCGGGAACAAGAGTTTGCCGCGTTGGGGTCGGTTGAGGACCATTTGCGGTCAACCCGTAACCCGTTTGGCCAGGGGTCAGTTCTGGGTGGTCCCGCCAGTGGTAGGGTCACGAGGATGCTAGGCCCAAGTTTGTATGATCATCGTATGAGTTCGTGGACGCGTTCGACCGAAGCGGTTCAGAAGGCGGAATGGCCTAGGAAGTTGAGGTTAGTAAGATGACCAAGTTTGAGGTAGTGACTCCGCAGATTTTGAACGGAAGTAATGACCAAGTATGGTACGTCTTGGGAGAGTTCAAGTGTTCGAGAAGGGCACGACGAGTAAGGAAGGAAGATAACGTGTGATATTTCGTGGCTGCCGTGGCGTTGACAACTTGTTAGAGGAACTTCATCGATATCCGTCTTGAGAAGGAACATTCGGGACGAATGTTTCTAAGGAGGAGAATGTTATACCCGTAGTTGCGGGGTATGTATGTGAGGGCGGACGCACGACGAGAGTACTGAGAAAATTTTGAAAAGAAAGAAAGATGTGAGTTTTTCGGAAAAAGTTTCCGGTTATTTGTGAAGAAAAAGGTTCGTTAATGGGAATTGGATTCCCAGATTTGGTATTTGGACTTCATAGATTATATTAGAATTTTGAGATTTTATTTTGGGAATGGTCACGTGGGGCCCACGGAGAAATTTACTGTTTTTGTGGGCCCACTTTGTTTTGAGATTCGCCATTGTGGATATTTTGGAAGACATTTTTTTGGGCCAATAGGAGGGTGACACGTGTCACCCCGCCTGTGCTGGGCCGAAATGACATTTGTGCACAACACCTTGCAGAGTCGTTTTTGACGAAACGTTTGCAGCTTGCGAAGGGAAAATTCGGCTATGTCGTTTTGTATTTTGCGGATTTTTCCGAGAGGCGAAACATTCGGACCAACGGAGGAGGCGACACGTGTCACCCTCACAATGGAAGACGCGTGACTTGGCCGAATTGGCGGGCAAGTGGTGCTAGATATTTGTGTGGATATTTGTGAGGGTTTTAAGGAGTAGGGTCTAGGGTGCACTTGGCTTGATCTTGGCCTTACACTTGCCTTGCACTTGGCTAGATCTTGGCCATTGGTTGGCCTTTGGGTTTGCTATAAATACCCCTTAGTTGATGAACTTTCTTCATCCAAAAATCATTTTCCAAGTCTTGAAATCTCTCCCTTGTGAGTTGAAATCGTCCCAAAGCCCTCCCTTTGTGGAGCTTTGGCCGAGAGGCCCCTTTGAGTGAGGCTTGGCGTGGGTACCCACTAGCCTAGTTGTTTTCGTATAATACCCTTGTTGTGGTATAGAAATACTCCCTAGTATTGTTATAATGCCCAAAATACCTTAGCTTGTACCTTGTAGTATTCCAAAGATACCTCTTTACGTAGAGTCAGAAATACTACATTTTGTCCTTTTAGTCTCAAACCGAAACCCTAAGGAAATCTTCATAGTTGGTTGAAGTATTTGGTAGAAGTTGGTTAGAACTTCTAAGGGTTGTTTGGAGTGGTTTGAGCGCACGGTGGAGCTAAACCTTGCTCGGATCGACATTATAACTTGGATAATTTTGGGCTTATCGAGGTAATTATCTTGTCCCTCTATTGTAATTGGAAATTACATGTTTGGTTGAATATATAGTTGAAGTATACTATATATGGAACTACTTAGTATTCGGAAATGTCTTTTGACTTAAGCCTGAAGAATAAAGAATCGAATCGAATCGTATTTACATAGGATGTGTGCGGTAGACTTGTGTAGTATTCGAGTAATTGTACACGCCAGGGTAGGCGTGTAAACCCCACGGTTGGCTTGGTAGCCGCCTCGATAGAGAGGAGATTTACGCTGCATGGGGAGAGTGCCGAATTTTCTATAGAAAGATAGAAACTTGTGTTTTGGGGTTAATAGACGTTTTGACCTTTATAGGTGAAAGTACTAAGAGTAGCGTATTCTACTCGAGGAGTGGAAAGGGCTAGCAAGGTTGTAGTACTTGGAGCATTTTGCTTATTGTCGATAAATCGTCGAGGTATGTGAACCTCTTCCTATCTTTTCTAGCATGTTGTTGTGAACTATGTAGTACGGTGACGATACGTGTGCTAAGTGATTTGGTTGGTTTAAAACATAGGGGGTTATAATAGCTTTATGGGCAGGTAGTTATAACGAACTTATGTAAGTGACAATGGTTTTCTGATGTTAGAAGTTAAGAGACTTGATCTTATAAGATAAGAGACTTAACTTATTTGTTTTAATGTGGATGTTTGTGTGTAACCTGTTTCGTGTGTAATGTGTTCTTGGTTTTTAAAGGTATAATGTTTCCGATTTCGAATCGAATGTGTATCGACGGACCAACGCAGCGTTAATAAAAGGAAAATGTATTGAATAATGATGTGTTGTATTAAAACCAGAAACCTCCATCCGCATAGAAGCTAAGATAAGACAAAATGATATTACATCTTCTAGATCATGGTCTTTGTAATAAGATCGTTATAAACAAGAATAAACTACTCACATATATGACATATGTTACTCAATTGTTCTAAAAAGGAATCAGTGATTAAGTTTGGGAACTATGAAACCATTTGAAAATGAGAAGCTTGAGTAATTGAAACTAGGCAACCGAACTTAGGAAAAGAATGTTGTTACTTGGTTTTGAAAAGGAAGGTGGGTTGGTCATTCTAAATACTACGTATCGGGTGACTTTTATAAAAGAAATGGATCTCTTTAAAAGAACTTACGTATGTAGTACTTTGGGGTTAAAAACCGGACTTTGGTATAAAATGAAAGTACTTTGTGTTGTTGTGAAACTTGCCTATGCTTGTTGTTGTGAAGCTTGGCTATGCTTATTGTGATAACCTTTGTTGTGCAAGCGTTGTATTTCTGCTACCGCTGCCTCTCGATGGAGAATTCGGTTGACTTGTTGAGAACTTACTTGGATGTCTTGGCGATGGCGAGAAATTCCACAGCACGCGTTCTCGTTGATAGTATTATTGTTGTGCATCGCTATGGGCGTCTTGACACGACGCGTAGCGCGGGTATGCTTCCATTTAGATTACCGCCTTGTTGTTTCCCTTCGACATACCGACACGATCGTAGCGCACGTATGCGTCCATTTGGAATGTTGTCTTATATTTCCTTGGACATACCGACACGACGCGTAGCGCAGCGGGTATGCGTCCATTTGGAATGTTGTCTTATTTTTCCCTTCGACATACCGACACGACGCGTAGCGCACGTATGCTTCCATTTGGATTCTCGCTCTTGTTGAGGTCATACGGACATGTCTACACCGATGCAGTCCGGGGCATGTACGGGGACATTGGCATTATTGCATCATGGACATGTCTACACCGTCGCGATTCCGAGGCACGCGCCATAATGCGAACTCGATTGATGTGCGGGCGTGAGACCCATAGTGATATTGGAGTGATGATCGTTTTATGTTGTGAATCGTAGTTTGGTTATCATACATGTCTCCCGCTTTATATAGACTAGTATGATTTCATTTCTGATTGCATGATTTCACATACTTGGTACTGTTATCGACCTCCTGGGCCGCTCACGCCGCAGTAGAGGTACATCGATCGTGGATCCTCGCCATAGATCACGCCAACAGATTGAAGCTCCGTTTCTCCGAGGCTTATCTTTTGGTAGGTGTTCCTCGAGTTGTAGGTTCTTGTACATTCGGGGTATGGCGGCCCCGTCCGTCATAGTCGTGTTTATCTTAGAGTGCGTAGTCTTGTTGTGGGCGTGGTTGTAAAAGGATTAAACTGCTCGTGTTTTATGTATATATCGAAGGCAACTGCTTTTGGTTGCTGCTTATTTATTATATCTCTTGTTATATGACTCATGTTTTATGTTCCATTGATTTTCTCGATGTATGTATCACCAGGGTGCCTGTGGTAAGGCACTGCAACGCCCCGAACGGGTCGTTACACATTTTCAGCTTACTGAGGTCATGGCCTTAGATAAAAGGGTATAGAGATCGCGAATTATGATAGAAGGTTAGTAGGTAGTTGAATGATGTCTTGTTTTCCTGCAAAATAGGCTTGGTGATAGTTGGTGCACAATACATTTTCCCCTTTCATACCCAGTAGTAGTAGCATTATATTCTCATAGTTTCTTACCCTTCGGTTTATGTTGCTACTTGTTACTTGAGCTTTGGTTATCACATTATTTTACTGTTGTTATTGTTTCCTTTTTCTTAATGTTATGTAATGCTTTTCCTATTATTTGTTATGTTATCTTTACTTTTGTGTGTTATTTTTCAAACTACATTTATATGCATTACTTGAGTTGATGGTCTTTCGAAAACAACCTCTTTACCTCTATGAGGTACGGTAATATTTGCATATACTCTACCCTCCCCAAACCTCATTTGTGGGATTACCCTCGTTTTCACTACTATTTCGACTTTCACCACCACAAATGATCCTATAAATGTAATTGTCAACGTAATTCGTTTATGTTGTTGTTGTTGATTTCATGTATAAATTTTATATAAATTATGTATGAGAATGTATATAACTGCATAAAATTTGTATAAAGTAAAATGTTACGTTTCTATAAAAACATATGTAATTTTTATGTATAAAATTTGTATATAAATTGTGATTATGATAAAATACATATAAGTTATATAAAAATGATAAAGAATGTATGAAATTTGTATGAAAACTATATTAAAATTGTATTCTTCAAACATGTGGTATATGAAACTCTAATAAATTATGTATATAATTTGTATAGAAATTGTATTAAAATTACATTAAAATAGTATTTTTTTTTTCAAACATGTGGTCAGTTAGAGTTTGTCATTCATGCTCCATCCAATATCATATAAATTGCATATAATTTTGTGGAGGATTGGACGAGATCGAAAATATTGAATTAGTAATGTGTATCATCACATTTGTCTGTGTAACATATGACAGAATTCTGGAACACATATTCTTTTGTTCTTTGGCCTTTACTTTCCCCCTCACCCTCTTTCAACGAATTCAACATTGTTGATATGTTTTTTATCTTGTTCGCCCACTCTTCATTCAGGGTGATTCGAACCAGGGGAGGATCTGGAACCTTGTTGGTCATAGCACCAGTACTTAAACGCTTACTCTTAACTCCATCTATTTCAAAATGTTTGTCTTATTTTTCTTTCTAGTTCGTTTTAAAAAAAAAATGTCTCTTTTCCTTTTTGACAACTTTTTAATTTCAACTTTTGACATGACATGTTTAAAATCACCAAATTAAAGGTCATTTTGGTACATTCAATATATTTTTAGTTAAAAATTATAAGATTGAAAAGTCCTTTTTAATTTTTTAAATTCCGTGTCAAAGTAAAACAAGACAAATATTTTGAAACAGAGGGAATGTTTGTTATCATTAAATTTAATAATCTGAATGTATTTGTCAAATATAAGTAGATGGAACTAAGTTTAATTAATCTCATATTTTAAAATGAAAGTCTTCAAGAAACCTAACAGGAAGCGACAAATTTATTTACTTGTAAATCTGGAATACTAAGGCCGCAAAAAACGTTGAATAACATGCATACCATCTTTGTTACGGTAAACATGTATAGTAAATATTATTCCTACTCATAATTAGATTATATTTCATATATTGAATATTGTACACTATATATATTGATATTAATGAGAAAGACTACTCAAGGAAGATTAATATCATCTTACATGGTATCAAGAGCCAAATAAACAAAACCCTAGAATTTTTTTTCCATAAAGCCGCCGGCCCTCACTCTTCTCAGTCGCGGCCCTCCCTAAAATTTTCTTGGTTTTTCTTCCTTTCTTCTCTTCTCTTCTAAATTACATCCACTATCATGACTCCTCCTGAATTCCCTACAGCCTCCTCCTCCAACGTTATCACTTCCGATTCCCGAAACACCAAAATCATTTTTTCATTCAGCACTAACCATTACCAACATCAAGAACTGCATTCACATTCTTCTTGATCAAGAAAACAGTCAATATTCTCCTTGGGTTGAATTGTTTCGCATTCATGTATGTGTCTATAACGTGCTTGATCATATATATAACACTATTCTTCGCCCCCCGGAGGTTGATGATTCTACATGGCATCCTCTCGACGCTGCCGTCAAACAGTGAATATATAGTAGTATCTCTCATGATCTTCTCCTGACTATCATAAAATCTGGTGCCACCGCCAGTGAATTGTGGATTCGTTTGGAAGAAATCTTTCAGGATAACAAGCACACTTGTGCTGTGTAATTGGAGGAACAATTTAACAAAACACGTCTTGAAAACTTTTACAACGTGACTGAGTACTGCAAGCAGCTAAAACTTGTGGCGGATCAACTCTCCAATGTCGGCACGCCTGTCTCTTAAACTAAAATGGTCTTACAAATGATTGCATGCCTTCCTAAAGGCAAATATGATACTTTGGCCACCAAGATTCAACAGGTGGATCCGTTTACCCAGTTTTAACAAAGCTCGCTCACAGTTGTTGCTCGAAGAAACATGTCGTGCTAATCAAGATGAGCACAACCAGCAGACGTTAGCTGTCGACACGCAACCCCAAGACCCGACGTCGCCGGAAAACTCTCAACCGCGTCAGGGCCGCGGCGGCAGAGGAGGTCGTGGTCGTGGCAAGGGTCGCGGTCAGCAGAACCAGCAACAGCAGGGTCCGCAGAACAACTGGGCCGCGGTGCCCCAACAACACCAAGACTGCCGCGCGGTGCCTCAAGATAACGGCCACTCGCCAAGAGAGAGCCGCAAGACCGCCCCTTTCGATGCAAAGAAATTTCTTTAACCAGTGTTCTCAACACGGGTTATTGGGTCCAGCTCCAGCCCCTCGACAAGCCTAGTACCCGCAGTAAGTCCACTTCATGCAAGGACAATTCCAGCAGCCCGCTTCCGGCATGGCCATCTGACTTAGATTAGGCCTTCAGCAACTTAAACCTGCAACAACCGAACAACAGTTGGATCATGGACTCCGGTGCCACATCTCATTTCACCCCGTCTGCAGGTACCATTCCTAAAATGTTTAGTTTAAAGCATTCTCAATTTATTACAGTTGACAATGGCCACCGCATTCCAATACAGAGCTATGGTACATCATACACACCACATCCCCATCCACACTTCTCCCTTAAAAATGTCCTATATGCCCCACACATCATTATAATCTAATTTCTGTCCGCAACTTTATTCGTAATAACTCTGTCTCTGTTGACTTTGACCCTTTTGGTTTCACTGTGAAAGGTCTGTATACGAGGACACCTCTTACGAAATGCAATAGCACGGGGGATCTCTATCCATTCCATTCCACCTCCGCTACCGGATCTTGCTCTCTCGTCTTTCTAGCGGCTATTTCGTCATCAACATGACATAATAGGCTTGGTCATCCCGAAGCCCCAGTTTTTAATTTTCTTAGAGGTAATAATTTCATTACTTGTAATAATGGGAAGCTTGCCCAAAATTGTATTTCTTGTTCTTTAGGCAAACATATTCGTCTTCCGTTTAAATCATCTACTAGCGTTACATTTGCACCATTTGATATTATATATGCCGATTTATAGACATCACATATTGCTAGTTCTCTCGGTCATAAATATTATCTTGTCTTACTAGATGATTTTTCCACTATGTTTGGTTATATCCTCTCAAATATAAATCGAAAGTGTTTGTCAAATTTCTTGAGTTTCGAACATTTATTCAAACCCAGTTTGAAAAAAGTATAAAATCTTTTCAGTGCGATAATGGTCGTGAATTTAACAACTCTATGTTTCACCGTTTTTGTACTAATAATGGCATGGTATTTCGTTTCTCCTCTCCCCACACCTCCCCACAAAACGGTAAAGCTG
The DNA here is from genome assembly GCA_029844215.1 of Przewalskia tangutica. Lineage (NCBI taxonomy): Eukaryota > Viridiplantae > Streptophyta > Magnoliopsida > Solanales > Solanaceae > Przewalskia > Przewalskia tangutica. Next base: position 47,326,042 of record CM056724.1, on the reverse strand, counting down.
AAAGAATCATCTGCATCATTAACAATATGATTCGCAATCTATTGATTCATGCCTCTCTCCCTCCGTCCTTCTGGGTATATGCTGCTAAAATGTTAGAATACATTCTAAATATACTCCCAACTAGCACACTTCACAATATGACCCCTACTGAAATCCTCTATCATAGAGTCTCATCTTATGATCATTTACGGATATTAGGTTGTCTGTGCTATCCTAACTTTTCCTCTACCGCCCCTCACAAGCTTGATCCTCGGTCCACTCCATGTGTCTACCTAAGCTTCCCGCAGAACCATAGGGCTATCTATGTTATGACTTATTCACTCGTCAAATCCACATCTCTCGTCACGTCACATTCGACGAGACCACATTCCCGTTTTCGAATCTTCAAAAATTCCAAAAACCGAATTACTCCTTTCTTGACGAGTCTGACATCTCCCCTATCATTCTCAGTCAACTAGATAATAGCACCGCCGCAAATTCTCCTTCTTTTCACAGTACGTCATCATCAGCGTCAGCACCGCGGCTCTAGAATTCCAGTGAACAACCTACTCATTTACCGTCGACAGTGCCGCGACCGGTGATGAGCGGCGCCTAAAACTTCAGAGGTCGTTTCTCAACCGGCCATGCTCACGATCTCTCGCGCGGCGCCCGACGACCTCACCCCCACCATCTCCTTATCCAACCCTACCATCCATCTCAGATCCCACCACTCAGCTGCCTCAGCCACCATCTGTCCCCACTCACCAAATGAAGACTCGTGCTAAACACGACATATTCAAACCCAAAGTCCAATTCAACTTATCTGCCCAAACCATCTCTCCAATTCCCAAACACTCCAAATTGGCCAAACAAGACCCTAATTGGAATGCGGCTATGTCTGAGGAATTCAATGCTTTGACTAAACAACACACGTGGGATCTAGTACCTAGACATGAGGGGGTGAATGTGATTCGTTGTATGTGGTTATTTCGCCACAAATTCAGAGATAATGGAGATCTTGAGAGGTATAAGACACGTCTTGTAGGTAATGGCACGAATCAGCAGGATGACATTGATTGTGGTGAGACATTCAGTCTGGTTGTCAAACCGGCTATCATTCACACAGTTTTGAGCATAGCTATGGGCAAACACTGGCCGATACATCAACTTGATGTGAAAAATACATTCTTACATAGGGACGTGAGAGAAACAATCTACATGCATCAATCGTCGGGGTTCACCCATCTAGCAGTTCCTCACTATGTGTGCAGTCTATGTAAGTCACTATATGGCCTGAAACATGCCCCGTGCTTGGTATGATCATTTTGCCAAGTATATTTTGCAGATTGAGTTTGTATGCAGCAGGAGTGATACATCATTTTTCATTTTTCATCGAGGTAGTAGCATTGCTTACTTATTAATGTACGTGGATACTATTGTTCTAACTGCCTCCTCCGATGAGTTGAAAAATGAGATTATTGCTCTACTTAAGATTGAATTTGCAATGACTGATTTGGGCAAGCTGAGTTACTTCTTGGGGATATCAGTGACCAGGTCTGCCAACCACATGTTCTTGTGTCAACGTAAGTATGCAGATGATATTGTGTACAGGTCTAAGATGACGAATTGCAAGGTCATGCCTACACTAGTTGATTCAAAATCTAAGCTCAGTGCTATGGATGATGCTACAGTCTCTGATCCTACTCTTTATCGGAGCCTTGCAAGTGCACGTCAGTATCTTACATTTACAAGGCCAGACATTTCCTATGTTGTTCAGCAGTTATGCCCATTCATGCATGCCCCTAGAGAGTCTCATTTTATTATCCTTAAGTATATCATCTGATACATTAAGGGCACACTAGATTATGGTTTGCACCTATACCCCTCTGCACCAAACATGTTGCTCTCTTATACGGATGCAGATTGGGCAGAGTGTCCGGACACGCGAGCTCCACCTCCGACTTTTGTGTTTTCTTAGTGGATAATATGATTTCTTGATCTGTCAAGCGGCATGCTACCCTATCTCGTTTCAGTGCTGAGACTGGATACAGAGGCATTGCAAATGTGGTAGCTGAGATTTGTTGGCTCAAAAATTTACTGTTAGAGCTCCAGTGTCCTTGGCGTCAGACATCTATTGTGTACTGTGATAACATCTCTTCCATCTATCTTTCTCACAATCCGGTTCAGCATCACCGAACCAAACACATTGAGATAGACCTACACTTCGTTCGTGAGAAAGTTGCGCTAGGTCATGTCAGAGTGTTACATATTCCTCCTCATATCAGTATGCAGATATATTTACCAAAGGACTTTCCAGACAGTTATTTCTTGACTTCAGATCCAGTCTCAGCGTCCGGCTTCCTCCCGCTCTGACTGAGGGGGTGTGTAAACATGTTGTTGACACCCAATTTTGACCCATTTTTTGATTATTTGTTGCAGTTTTAAATAGTTTTTATATCGCACTTTCACCATAATTGTTTGCATTTTATATAATAAACCATATTTTTATATAATATTTTATGTTTTATTTTTCACAAAATGGCATCACATTTTTAATTAAGCATTCCACAAATATTATATTTTTATTATTATCACATTGTCATTATTTTATTTTGTCATCATCATTTTTCACATCATTTTTAATTTATTATTTTACCTTTTAATATCATAATCATAGTTTTACCGTAATATTCTATGTTACTTTAACTTCACATTTCATATTTTATTTTCAAGCATTAAGCATTTCGTATATATTATATTTTATTATTTAAATAATTTACATTTTTTCTTCCAAGCATTTTTAATAAAACCTTTTTATATTTTAAACCACAACTCATTTTATCCTAAACGAAACACACCCTTCTCTTTCACCAAAAATCAGTCCAATTCTCCTAAATTAAAGCCCTATCGGCCAACCCAGCCGAAACCCCCACAAAACCCACCCAAACTGAGGCCCATTCGGCCACCCCCAAGCCCAAAACCCAACTCCCTCCTTTAACCGTTCCCCAAACCCTAAACACAAAAACATAACACACAACAACAACAAAAACAAAAGCTCTACACCCTACCCCCCATGCCCATCCGCGACGCCCCCTCACTGCCCCTGCCCATCGCCGACACCCCCTTTCCTTCCCATCACTTCCACCAACTCCTGACACCACCACACCCTTCCCATCACTTCGCACATACCCTGCAAACCCCTAAAATCCGTTCCTTGTCTTTCTATTATATTATTTTTTGTTTTGAATTTATCTTTTGCGATTTGGGTGAACGTTGGGGGGAAACATTTCTATAAAAAAAAAACCTTGGAGGAGGTCCGATTTTGAGTATTATTTTTTATATATCATCCTTTTGTTTTGTTTTCATTTTTAGGACCGAAAATGAAAAAAGAAATATTGTTATAAGAAAAAAAAATCGAAAAGGAGAGGTTGAAACTTGATATTTTCTTAAGAGTTTGTTTTTTTACTGTGGGTTTATTTTTTATTTATTTATTTGAACAAATACTACAGTTGGGCTGATTAAGGAATTTTTGTCTGATTTATAAGAAGGTCATATTGAGAATTCAAAGAAAAATCACAATAAGAAAAATACTTTCTGCAATTAGGTATAGTCGAGAGAAAATCTAAGTTTCAGAAATTTTCTTCTCCGTAACCCAAACTCACATAACAAGGAAGATACTTGCAACATAAGACAGTCCAAAAGAAAATTTAAGTTACATTTTATCTCAATAATGTCAATTCAAAGCTCAACTATAGGCACTTAATCTAAGTTACACTATATCGTCAATTCAAAAAATCAAAATAAAACTCAACTATAAGTACTTAAGTAGACTGACGTTTTATATATTTTTTGCTGGCGTGGGCGATTGAATTTTCAGCCCTGCCCCTGAAGATTCAGATGCAAAGACTACTTCTTCCATCACTTGTGCTTAGAGGCAGGGGAGGATCTGCGAGGGAGGTTGTTCGAAAAAAAAAAATTATAGAATTATATAAGAAAATGAGAATGTTATGCTTGTTCAAAAGTGAAAAATAATAAAAAAATACTTCACTTTTTTTGGGTTTTCCTTTCTTTGGTGCTTGTTGGTAAGATTTGTTCCTTTTCTGCGTAAGATAGAATTGACAGAGATGTGTGTGTGACAAACTGACAACATAGCTTCTCCGGAATGATATGAATTGTTTGACAGTTGGTCCGACAACATCTCATGTACATGGTCAACATGCAGGAATTGATAACGTAAAGAGTCATTTCTCAGATTTAAATATCTTATAAAAACGAAGTTGATTTCAATAGATATATGTTGTTATTTGTTAAATATACACATAATATATATATTGAGAAGAGTAAAGCATCCGGTCAGGCCCATCTCGGGTTCTAGCCCATCACGCAAGGCAGTCCGTGACATGTGTATATTTCTCTTGTATATTTGAACTTAGTCTTATACCTTAATTAGTATTGTAATATTATTATAAGTGTATAGTTAGTCTCCATATAGAATAGAGATTTAGATGTAGAATAGGAAAATGATTTTCATATTGTAACTTGTATATATATGTATTTCATCAATAAGAATAATCAAGGGATTAATTATTTTATGGTATCAGAGTCTAAGTTATTTTTACTTTGCTTCTGCTCAGCTCTTTTCTCTCAAAATACCGTGGTAATCCCCCCCTCTGTTTTCCAGAACCCGAGACCCATTTTTTCTTTCAAAATCCTCCCTCACAAATTAATTCCCTTCTCCGAATCTTCGTGTTTTATTCACCATAACTGATAAAAACACGTTTCATCTTGCCCTCACAGTTTCTAACATCAAGAACGTTCTCCCGATTGTTCTTGACCTAGAAAACGTCCAATATAGGACGTGGGCGAAATTGTTCAAGATTCATGCGATGACACATCAAGTCCTCCACCACATAATCCCTCCGGCTACTCCCACAGCAGGTGATATGACGGCTACGGAGGTTGTGCCCACCAAAGCAGACGATCCAAAATTATGGGTCACGCTTGATGCAAAGGTTCTCCAGTGGATTTATGTCACTATTTCCATGGACCTTTTACAGACGATTATGGAACTCAACTCCACAACTATGGAAACTTGGAATCGATTGCGTGATATCTTTCAAGATAACAGTCATTCCCGCATTGTTACCCTTGAACATAAATTTTCTCAAGTCAGGATGTACATTGAGAAGAGTAAAGCATCCGGCCAGGCCCATCTCGGGTTCCAGCCCATCACGCAAGGCAGTCCGTGACATGTGTATATTTCCCTTGTATATTTGTACTTAGTCTTATACCTTAATTAGTATTGTAGTATTACCATAAGTGTATAGTTAATCTCCATATAGAATAGGGATTTAGATGTAGAATAGAAAAAAGATTTTCCTATTGTAACTTGTATATATATGTCTTTCATCAATAAGAATAATCAAGTGATTAATTCTTTCATTAGTGAACCACTGCAATCAATCAAATTAATTTGGAAGCTACACTTGTACCATAACGAGTTTTAATAATTGTACATGCATGATATATCCCGCAGAAATAGAATTTATACGTATGGCGAAAACAGACACTAATTGTATATGTCGATTACACTGGGTGCATTGGAACTGTCTTCTGTCTTTCGTGCTCTTTTTCTGTTTGCACCCTGAACATTATGTTGGAAATTTATCAAATGTGAAATAAGTTAATCCTATTAATTATGACTCGAACAATTGGGGTCCCGCACGTCAGAAATAATGTTTCCACACACGTGCACATATTTTGCCAATGATCATAATTTCCTTAGTGGAAGAGCTATTGGTAGGTATACGAATTGTTTGAGACGTAAGATGGTAGATGGTTATTGACCAAATGACAATGATTTCACGTTTGTAATGAAGGAAGAAGTGTACGATGTGTGAAAGATGAAACGAGTCAGGACATGGGTGAAGGGTCGCGGTGCCTCGATGGCCTCTCGGATGGGCCGCGACTCTAATGACGGTAAATATCCATTGGGAGCTACTTGAATTTAGGCACCCCGGTGCCTTCCCGAAGGGCCGCGACGCCTCGGCTCCAGATCCTGAGGCGCTGCGGCGCTTCAACTCCAGTGCGACCGTTGGAAACGAAATTCACCTGACGTTTTGGCTGACTATGGAGCATTAAGTCCATTATTTGCCTCATGAATTCAACCATTACTTGGCTGAATTGTAACCCCTAAATCAATAGCCATTACATGACATTGAAGGCCTTTATTAGGCTATTTGGGAAGACACAATCATCTTGCTATAAATTGAGGCCTTGGCTCAATTCATAAGACACACAACACATTTCAGATTTTAACAATCTTCTTCCTCTCTTGCAATCACCAATACTCTCAAGATCTTTCTTCCCTAAGCGAACACTTGAGTTTTTCTCCTTTGCTCACTTGTTTGATTGTTATTTTATCTTGGGAGATAAGTTATCACACCGTTAAAGGAATATACGGGGCAATATTATCTTAAGAATAGATTGAACACTCAATCTACTCAGCAAGCCAATTACTTTGTTCATTTTCAGATTTCTAACATCTTTGTTATTGTTGTTTCATTCTCATTTCCTTGTTACTACACATTCATCTCACAAGCTTAAAATAATATTCGTTGATTTAACAACAACATGTCTGTTGAAGATCAATTCAACGCTATGAACACCGCCATTGTTCAAGGCAATCCCACTGTCATCGCCACTGGAAGCAACAACACTGCTTCAAACCCCACTGCTCAAGGCATTCCTAATGCCTTCCAAACTGATGATTATGGCACACATGGTGCCCCCACTGCTGCTCAAGGTGTTCCCAACACCTTTGCAACGGCTCAAGGGAGCACTTCTGCTCAAACTCCCGCTGATTTTCATCATGAACGTCCCAAAAAGTTCATGAGTGCACACTTCAAGCGATGGCAACAAAAAATGTTGTTTTTCCTGACGGTTATGGGAATGTCACATTTCCTAACCGAAGACCCTCCACAAGTTGGGGAAGACAAGGACCCTCAGCCAAATGATATGGAGGGAGGGGGCCGAGGTGTCCATGTCTTTGACGACATGAAGGTGGTTCGTAAGGCATGCATCCACTGTGGTAAAGTTGGTCACATGGCCAAAGAGTGCCGCAAGCTCAAATAAGAGAAGACCAAAGGCAAAGCCAACATCATCAAAGACACGCTCCCAGACGATATGATTGAAGAATTCTCAGCAGTGGTACTAGAAGCTATCCTTGTTGAGAATCTGACACAATGGCGGTTGGACAAGGGTGTTACCCGTCACATTTGTTCCAATAAAGATGCCTTATCCACGTATACACCAGTCACAGATAAGAAGTTGTTCATGAGCAACAACTCTTCTTCATAGGTGTTGGGGGTAGAAAAGGTAATCCTCAAGATAACGTCCGGAAATGAACTGATTCTGAAAGAAGTGATGCATGTCCCAAAAATTCGAAGAAACTTAATTTCTGGAACTTTATTAGTAAATGCTGGGTTTAGGCTAGTGCTAGAGGCTAATAAATTTGTAATCACTAAAAATAAAAATTTGTAGGAAGGGGCTTCGCCTGTGAAGGTCTCCTTAAAGTTAATGTTTCACCTATAATATCTTTTACTTTATCTGTCAATGAAACTAAGCCTTCTACTTATTTGATTGAGTCTTCTAATTTATGGCATCATAGATTAGGACATGTTAACTATCAATCTATCCAAAGATTGGTAAAGTTGGAATTATTGCCGTCTATCGACATAAACCCTTAACGTAAGTGTGAGGTGTGTGTAGAGGCAAAACTTTCCAAGAGTCCCTTTAGATCCGTCGAAAGAGAAACCGCTCCTCTAGAACTCATACACACTGATATATGTGATTTGAAGTTCGCTCAAACTAGAGGGGGGAACAAGTACTTTGTGACTTTCATAGATGATGGCACAAGGTATTGTTACCTTTATTTACTAAAAAGTAAAGATGAAGCCTTTGAAGCGTTCAAACGCTACAAAGCTAAAGTTGAGATCCAACTAAGCGGACGGATTAAAGCAATCCGTAGTGATAGATAGGGAGAATATGTAGCGCCTTTTGAAGAATTTTGTACCCAATCGGGTATAGTTCATCAAACGACGACTCCTTACTTACCTCAATTAAACGGTGTTGCTGAACGCAAGAATCGAACGTTAAAGGAAATGATGAATACCTTAGTCATCAATTTAGGCCTCCCCCAACAATGGTGGGGAGAAGCAGTTCTTACCGCGAATAAGATTCTTAATAGAGTCCCACACAAGGGTAATGACAAGACTTCATATGAACTATGTAAAGGAAAGAAACCCACCTACAAATACTTGAATGTGTGGCGTTGTCTTGCTAAGGTAGAAGTACCTAAGCTAAAGCAGGTCAAAATTGGACCTAAGACTTTGGATTGCATATTCATCGGATATGCCAATAACAGTAGTGCTTATCGCTTCCTAGTGCATAAGTCAGATGTACCGGACATTCATATAGGTACAATTATGGAATCAAGAAACGCAAATTTCTTTGAAGACTCGTTTCCTAGAAAGGAAATAGACATAGCCTCTCGCAAACGAAGTTATGAACAAACCTCTGAGGATCCAGGAGTTGTCAACTGCCCGAATCTAAACAAAGGAAGTGCTGCCCAAATTTCTGTAGAATAAGAGACTTAGCACTTAGTATTATTCCACGTTAATAAGCTAGGAGTTGATAGACATGTTATGATTAATATAGGTTGAAGCACTACGAGTAGCGTATTCTACTTGAAGGGTGGAAAAGCTAGCAAGGTTAAAGTACTTGGGAGCATTTTGCAACTTGTCGCTAGTCGTCGCGAGGTATGTGAACCTCTTCTTTCTTTGGCATGATCCTACGTATGAAATAACCATGTGATATTATTTCATGATTCCTTCTACTCTTAGAAGTTAAGAAGTATCCACGTTGTTGATTCTAAGTTAAAGGTATGTCTAAGTTATCCTAAGTCCTAACCAAGTCTTATGGGGGATGTTGGTAAGAAGTGTTAGGAAGTTATGAGGTTTGATTTAAAGCTATGTGCCTTGATTTATTTGAAGTAAGTAAGTTTATTTTATGTTTGAAAATGACTTGAATTTATATGTGAAAAGGGGATTGATTTTAAAAGTGGAATATGATTTTAAAGAGAATAAGCTACTTGGTTTTGGAAGTGTATGAAACTTTATTTTTCAAGTTATGAGACTTGATTTCTAAAGTATAGATGACATGATTTTATAATTATAAGTAAATGGACTTTAAAGAATGTATGTTATGAAGTTTTAAGACTATGAACTTTGATTTTATTTAAAGGATTATGAAACTTTATTTTTCAAGTTACGGGACTTGATTTCTAAAGTATAGATGACATGATTTTATAAGTATAAGTAAATGGACTTTAAAGAATGTATGTTATGAAGTTTTAAGACTATGAACTTTGATTTTCTTTAAAGGATTATGAAACTTTATTTTTCAAGTTATGAGACTTGATTTCTAAAGTATAGATGACATGATTTTATAAGTATAAGCGACATGATTTTAAAGAGTGTATGCTACGAGGTTTTAAGACTATAAGCCTTGATTTTATAAGTGGAAATGACTTAATTTTAAAAAGTATGGCATCTTAATTTATTTCAAAAGTTAAGAAGATGGTTTCCAAAAGAGTATGTGACTTGAGCTTTAAAAAGAAAGGAGTTTTATGATTCTTTTTAAGTATGTATGTACGTAGTATTTTTGGGTTTAGTTTCCCTAATGTTGCAAGAATAAAAGTGTCTTAAGTTCTCTAAAATGAAAGGTTGTTATAATAGCTTTATGGGAAGTTGTTATGACGACTTAAGAAGAAGTGAAAAGATGGTTTAAAAATGTTATGTAAGGAAAATCACACCGAGCCTACAAATAGGCCGGATTATGTTATGAGATACACCGAGCCTACAAATAGGCCGGATTATGTTATGAGATACACCGAGCCTAAACATAGGACGGATTACGCCATATTACCCCGAGCCTACACATAGGCCGGGTTACATCATCTTACACCGATCCCCACAGGCGGGCCGGATTATGCTACATGATTCCACAGTACACCGAGCCCCACAGGCGGGCCGGATTATGCTACATGATTCCACATTACATCGAGCTCCACAGGCGGGCCGGATTATGTTACATGATTCCACAGTATACCGAGCCTCACAGGCGGGCCGGATTATGCCACATGATTCATTAGTACACCGTGTCCCACAAATGGGCCGGATTACGTTATCACGTATGGATAATCAAAGTAAGCTCCCAAATAAGAAGTCCTTCCATAAAGGGCCGAATTATGTTATGTAAGATATGTAAGTTATGTGGAAAAACTTGATTGAATTCTTAAGTATGTATGTAAGAATATGATGATTAATTCTCAGTGAAAGAAGGAAAAGAACGATTAATGTACGATTGATTTCAGGAGTTAAAATGACACGGTAGGATCTGGTATTTCATTTTTATACTTGCCCCTGTCATTCTTTTATCTGATTATGATTTGTTATCAGACCTTATTTACATTCCATACTTGCACTGTTAGACCGATTCTTCGGGGATGCGTTCATGCCCGCAGGTATTAGGTACACAGGTTGGCGATCCTCGCTCTAGGATCTCTATTCAGTTTTGGGTAAAAGCTCCATTCACTCCGGAGGCTTATCTTTGGTTCGGATCCCTGGTGTTGTCGGTTGTAGTACATTCAGGGGTATGACGGGGCCCTGTCCCGTCACAGTTGTTATGTCAAAATTCTTAGAGGTCTGTAGTCATATCTTGTGGGTCAGCTTGTAAAAGAAAAATGATGTAACTGCTTTTGGCTATATATATATATGTCCAGGGAGGTAGCCTTATCGGCTAACTTGTTGTTTATTTCTTGTTGATTTATGTTATAAGTTTGATGTTTGTTCCGCTGATTATCTCTGATGTATACCTGTAAGGGTGCCCAGGTTGGGCACCAGTCGCGGCCCGGGGTCGGGTCGTGACAAAAGTGGTATCAGAGCAGTTAGTCCTTGGAAAGTGTCTACAGACCGTGTCTAGTAGAGTCTTGGTTATCGGTGTGTTGTGCACCACATCTATAACCAGGAGGCTGCAGGAAATTTAGGATTGTTTCCATTCTTCTCACTCTGAGATCGTGCAACAGAGTTATGTCGTTAGGGTAGTCTCTCCCTAACGTGTTATTGTGGTTGCAGCTATGAGAAAGACAACAGTGACCCAGAAAGGATTATATGAATTGCATATCCAGGTTGGTAAAAATTATCGTATAGATGGTATTATGATGATGTATATCTGTACGAGCGTATTTACTTGGGTCCATATGTGTGTTGCCTAGAATGACTATGAGTTACCATAAGTTGGTAAAGTATTTATAAATACTTGGAGGGTGTGAAATAGTTTATTTAATCCACACCAAGGCTTTATGTATGTACTGACTTGGAATAGTCAGAAGGTAATAAACTGTCAGAGATTGTGATAAGACTCTTAAAAGAGACCATGTTTTATTGATTTGAGAGCATACCATGTTGTTGGATTAAGTTGTGTTGTACGCTTAAGTGATTATGTGAATAATAATGGTATGGAGCAATTAGAGTTGTTGTGAGTGAGACCACGTGATTATGAAATATTAAGAAGCTACATTTCCTGTATGTGAGGACTAATAATGTAGGCTAAGGACATAGAATAATTGTGAACTGTAGAATATTGATGACCGCTGAGACCTTAGATGTATAAGGCCTTCTCGGGTAGTAAGATTTATTTCAGACCAAGAATGAGAATTAAGTGCGACAATGGATCGGGTTATGGGCTGTTGCGGGTCAACCCGTAGCCCGAAATAGAATGGGGTCAGTTGGAGGTAGTCCCGCTATGTGATAGGGTCACGAGGGTGTAAGGCTCAAGTTTAGTTAGTCGTTGTACGAGTTCGTGGACGCGTTCCACCGGAACCGGGTCGAGAAAAAAAAATGATGACCAAGTTTTGATGTAGTAACTCCAAGGAATTGAAAACAGAAGCAATGATTGAGATTATGTACGTGTACTAGAATAAGTTTGGAAGTACGAGAAGAATACGATAAGTAAGAAAAGAAAAGAACAAGGGTTGAAAGAGTTGAAGTGTTTATAGTTATGACTAAGGAAATGTACGAAAAGAGAATCCTTTTAGGCCATGAATGGGAGTAAATAGTGATGATACACACTTTGGATTTGATTCCTCGTTTGGCTTATGATGGATGTATATGCATGTGCGTTGTATTAGGACTATATGTGACATATGTGATTATGTTGGGTGTAGTTAAGGGGGACTATGTGATATCCGTTTAGATTGAACCTCGAAAGAACATTCGGGGACGAATGTTTCTAAGGGGGGGGGGGGGGGGGGAAATTTTACACCCCGTAATTCCAGGACATGTATACGAGAATATGCGCGAGAACACAGAACTTAAAAATTTGAACGAAAGAAAGATTTGTTATTCTTAAGGAAAAATCTTCCGAACCTCGGGAAGGAAAAATGTTTGTTAGTAAGAATTGGGTTCCCAAAATTGTTATTTGAGATTGTGGAAATTTATTTACCGATTTGGTTACGTGGGGCACACCCGGGAAATGTTACGTTTTGTGGGGCCCACGAGGTTTTCGATATTTTGACGAATTATGAAAATTTCGGGAAAAGTAATATTTTAGACCAATAGGAGGGCGACACGTGTCACCCTCCACATGGTTTGGTTGAAAGTCTTAATCTAAGAAGACCAAGAATAGAGCTTGACATTATTGACTATTGACTAAGATCCTAGCCACCTATATGTATTAATCTTAGCCCTTGGATGTCTTATATAACTATACTAGTAGCAAGACAAATCCCATACTTAGAAAATATCAAGAACTTTGTGCTAGCATAAGGGAGCTCTCGGTTTTGAGCTCACTTTGAGCAAGAAAATTCTTCAAAAGTTGATGATAAATCCCAATATTCAAACCTAAGATCCCTAGAGGTATTCCAAGGATATCTCAATAGAAAAATCCCGAAAAAACTACGTTTTTACGTTAGTCGCAAGGTGAAAACCTAAGGTGTTCTTCAACTTTGAAGTTGGAAATTGAAGATAAGTTGTTTATGAGATTCCAAGGGTTGCTTGGAGTGGATTGGAACGTCGAGAAGAGGAGCTAAAGTTGCTAAGGATCGACTTTAAATCTTGAATTGGATTTGGGTTTATTGAGGTATAAATCTTCGTCTTACTATTGTGATTGAAGATTACATGTTATGATAAGTTAGAAATGATCATATGATATATATTATGGAGATTGATAAGTGTTATGGAATTTTGGAAGCCTAAATCCGAAAGTTGCATGATTAGCCTTAAGATTGTAATTCAATTTGGTTATTAGTTTTAATCGTCGCATGTTGTATAAGAAAGGGATTATAGTTGTTAAAGATGTTTGCGACTATATAACATGTTAGAACTACAATATGGATTGAAAGGAAGTGGGAAGGATTATTTGTGGTTGTACTTTATAGCCGAGAAGGATATTTAATATTGGACTGTTTTATATAATTGTGGGGCAGAATTTTACACGTCCTGTTAAGGCGTGTAATCCCCTTTGGTTAGCTGAATTGTTGAGTCTTAAATGTGGCATGTTTGGTTGTTAAATTCGAGCCTTGAAAAAGGTGGAAAAGTACGTAGAAACAAAGGAAGTGCTGCCCAAATTTCTGTAGAATAAGAGACTTAACACTTAGTATTATTCCACGTTAATAAGCTAGGAGTTGATAGACATGTTATGATTAATATAGGTTGAAGTACTACGAGTAGCGTATTCTATTTGAAGGGTGGAAAAGCTAGCAAGGTTAAAGTACTTGGGAGCATTTTGCAACTTGTCGCTAGTCGTCGCGAGGTATGTGAACCTCTTCTTTCTTTGGCATGATCCTACGTATGAAATAGTCATGTGATATTATTTCATGATTCCTTCTACTCTTAGAAGTTAAGAAGTATCCACGTTGTTGATTCTAAGTTAAAGGTATGTCTAAGTTATCCTAAGTCCTTACCAAATCTTATGGGGGATGTTGGTAAGAAGTGTTAGGAATTTATGAGGTTTGATTTAAAGCTATGTGCCTTGATTTATTTGAAGTAAGTAAGTTGATTTTATGTTTGAAAATAACTTGAATTTATATGTGAAAAGGGGATTGATTTTAAAAGTGGAAGTTATATGATTTTAAAGAGAATAAGCTACTTGGTTTTGGAAGTGTATGAAACTTTATTTTTCAAGTTATGGGACTTGATTTTCTAAAGTATAGATGACATGATTTTATAAGTATAAGTAAATGGACTTTAAAGAATGTATGTTATGATGTTTTAAGACTATGAACTTTGATTTTCTTTAAAGGATTATGAAACTTTATTTTTCAAGTTATGGGACTTGATTTCTAAAGTATAAATGACATAATTTTATAAGTATAAGTAAATGGAATTTAAAGAATGTATGTTATGAAGTTTTAAGACTATGAACTTTGATTTTCTTTAAAGGATTATGAAACTTTATTTTTCAAGTTATGAGACTTGATTTCTAAAGTATAGATGACATGATTTTATAAGTATAAGCGGCATGATTTTAAAGAGTGTATGCTACGTGGTTTTAAGACTATAAGCCTTGATTTTATAAGTGGAAATGACTTAATTTTAAAAAGTATGGCATCTTAATTTATTTCAAAAGTTAAGAAGATGGTTTCCAAAAGAGTATGTGACTTGAGCTTTAAAAAGAAAGGAGTTTTATGATTCTTTTTAAGTATGTATGTACGTAGTATTTTTGGGTTTAGTTTCCCTAATGTTGCAAGAATAAAAGTGTCTTAAGTTCTCTAAAATGAAACGTTGTTATAATAGCTTTATGGGAAGTTGTTATGACGACTTAAGAAGAAGTGAAAAGATGGGTTTAAAAATGTTATGTAAGGAAAATCACACCGAGCCTACAAATAGGCCGGATTATGTTATGAGATACACCGAGCCTACAAATAGGCTGGATTATGTTATGAGATACACCGAGCCTACAAATAGGCCGGATTATGTTATGAGATACACCGAGCCTACACATAGGCCGGATTACGCCATATTACCCCGAGCCTACACATAGGCCGGGTTATGTCATCTTACACCGATCCCCATAGGCGGGCCGAATTATGCTACATGATTCCACAGTACACCGAGCCCCACAGGCGGATCGGATTATGCTACATGATTCCACAGTACACCGAGCTCCACAGGCGGGCCGGATTATGCTACATGATTCCACAGTACACTGAGCCCCACAGGCAGACCGGATTATGCTACATGATTCCACAGTACACCGAGCCCCACAGGCATGTCGGATTATGCCACATGATTCATCAGTACACCGTGTCCCGCAAATGGGCCGGATTACGTTATCACGTATGGATAATCAAAGTAAGCTCCCAAATAAGAAGTCCCTCCATAAAGGGTCGGATTATGTTATGTAAGATATGTAAGTTATGTGGAAAAACTTGATTGAATTCTTAAGTATGTATGTAAGAATATGATGATTAATTCTCAGTGAAAGAAGGAAAAGAACGGTTAATGTACGATTGATTTCAGGAGTTAAAATGGCACGGTAGGATCTGATATTTCATTTTTATACTTGCCCCTGTCATTCTTTTATACAGTTATGATTTGGTTACTGTACCTTATTTCGCTCCATACTTGCACTGTTAGATCGACTTCTTCGGGGATGCGTTCATGCCCGCAGGTATTAGGTACACATGTTGGTGATCCTCGCTCTAGGATATCTGTTCAGTTTTGGGTAAAAGCTCCATTCACTCCGGAGGCTTATCTTTGGTTCGGATCCCTGGTGTTGTCGGTTGTAGTACATTCAGGGGTATGGCGGGGCCCTGTCCCGTCACAGTTGTTATGTCAAAATTCTTAAAGGTCTGTAGTCATATCTTGTGGGTCAGCTTGTAAAAGAAAAAGGATGTAACTGCTTTTTGCTATATATATATATGTCCAGGGAGGTAGCCTTATCGGCTAACTTGTTGTTTATTTCTTGTTGATTTATGTTATAAGTTTGATGTATATTCCGCTGATTATCTCTGATGTATACCTGTAAGGGTGCCTGTGTAGGGCACGATCGCGGCCCGGCCTGGTCGTGACAAAAGTGGTATCAGAGCAGTTAGTCCTCGGAAAGTGTCTACAGACCGTGTCTAGTAGAGTCTTGGTTATCGGTGTGTTGTGCACCACATCTATAACCAGGAGGCTGCAGGACATTTAGGATTGTTTCCATTCTTCTCACTCTGAGATCGTGCAATAGATCTGTGTCGTTAGGGTAGTCTCTCCCTAACGTGTTATTGTGGTTGCAGCTATAAGAAAGACAACAGTGGCCCAGAAAGGATTATATGGACTGCATATCGAGGTTGGTAAAAATTGTCGTATAGATGGTATTATGATGATGTATATCTGTACGAGCGTATTTACTTGGGTTCATATGTGTGTTGCCAAGAATGACTATGAGTTACCATAAGTTGGTAAAGTCTTGATAAATACTTGGAGGGTGTGAAACAGTTTATTTAATTCACACCAAGGCTTTATGTATGTACTGACTTGGAATAGTCAGAAGGTAATAAACTGTCTGAAATTGTGATAGACTCTTAAAAGAGACCATGTTTTATTGATTTGAGAGCATACCATGTTGCTGGATTAAGTTGTGTTGTACGCTTAAGTGATTATGTGAATAATAATGGTATGGAACAATTAGAGTTGTTGTGAGTGAGACCACGTGATTATGAGATATTAAGAAGCTACATTTCATGTATGTGAGGACTGATAATGTAGGCTAAGGACATAGAATAATTGTGAACTGTAGAATATTGATGACCGCTGAGACCTTAGATGTATAAGGCCTTCTCGGGTAGTAAGATTTATTTCAGACCAAGAATGAGAATTAAGTGCGACAATGGATCGGGTTATGGAACATTGCGGGTCAACCCAGAGTCGAAATAGACGGGTCGGTTGAGGTAGTCCCGCTATGTGATAGGGTCACGAGGGTGTAAGGCTCAAGTTTAGTTAGTCGTTGTACGAGTTCGTGGACGCGTTCCACCGGAACCGGGTCGAGAGAAAAAAAATATGATTACCAAGTTTTGATGTAGTAACTCCAAGGAATTGAAAACAGAAGCAATGATTGAGATTATGTACGTGTACTAGAATAAGTTTGGAAGTACAAGAAGAATACGATAAGTAAGAAAAGAAAAGAACAAGGGTTGAAAGAGTTGAAGTGTTTATAGTTATGACTAAGGAAATGTACGAAAAGAGAATCCTTTTAGGCCATGAATGAGAGTAAATAGTGATGATGCACACTTTGGATTTGATTCCTCGTTTGGCTTATGATGGATGGATATGCATGTGCGATGTATTAGGGCCATATGTGGCATATGTGATTATGTTGGGTGTAGTTAAGGGGGACTATGTGATATCCGTTTAGATTGAATCTCGAAAGAACATTCGGGGACGAATGTTTCTAAGGGGGGAAGAATGTTACACCCCGTAATTCCAGGACATGTATACGAGAATATGCGCGAGAACACAAGACTTAAAAATTTGAACGAAAGGAAGATTTGTTATTCTTAAGGAAAAATCTTCCGAACCTCGGGAAGGAAAAGTGTTTGTTAGTAAGAATTGGGTTCCCAGAATTGTTATTTGAGATTGTGGAATTTTTTTTACGGATTTGGTTACGTGGGGCCCACCCGGGAAATGTTACGTTTTGTGGGGCCCACGAGGTTTTCGATATTTTGACGAATTATGAAAATTTCGGGAAAAGTAATATTTTAGACCAATAGGAGGGCGACACGTGTCACCCTCCACATGGCTTGGTTGAAAGTCTTAATCTAAGAAGACCAAGAATAGAGCTTGACATTATTGACTATTGACTAAGATCCTAGCCACCCATATGTATTAATCTTAGCTCTTGGATGCCTTATATAACTATACTAGTAGCAAGACAAATCCCATACTTAGAAAATATCAAGAACTTTGTGCTAGCATAAGGGAGCTCTCGGTTTTGAGCTCAATTTGAGCAAGAAAATTCTTCAAAAGTTGATGATAAATCCCAATATTCAAACCTAAGATCCCTAGAGGTATTCCAAGGATATCTCAATAGAAAAATCTCGGAAAAACTACGTTTTTACGTTAGTCGCAAGGTGAAAACCTAAGGTGTTCTTCAATTTTGAAGTTGAAAATTGAAGAGAAGTTGTTTATGAGCTTCCAAGGGTTGCTTGGAGTGGATTGGAACGTCGAGAAGAGGAGCTAAAGTTGCTAAGGATCGACTTTAAATCTTGGATTGGATTTGGGCTTATTGAGGTATAAATCTTCGTCTTACTATTGTGATTGAATATTCCATGTTATGATAAGTTAGAAATGATCATGTGATATATATTATGAAGATTGATAAGTGTTATGGAATTTTGGAAGCCTAAATCCGAAAGTTGCATGATTACCCTTAAGATTGTAATTCAATTTAGTTATTAGTTTTAATCGTCGCATGTTGTATAAGAAAGGGATTATAGTTGTTAAAGATGTTTGCGACTATATAACATGTTAGAACGACAATATGAATTGAAAGGAAGTGGGAAGGATTATTTGTGGTTGTACTTTGTAGCCGAGAAGGATATTTAATATTGGACTGTTTTATATAATTGTAGGGCAGAATTTTACACGTCCTGTTAAGGCGTGTAATCCCATTTGGTTAGCTGAATTGTTGAGCCTTACATGTGGCATGTTTGGTTGTTAAATTCGGGCCTTGCAAAAGGTGGAAAAGTACGTAGAAACAAAGGAAGTGCTGCCCAAATTTCTGTAGAATAAGAGACTTAGCACTTAGTATTATTCCACGTTAATAAGCTAGGAGTTGATAGACATGTTATGATTAATATAGGTTGAAGTACTACGAGTAGCGTATTCTACTTGAAGGGTGGAAAAGCTAGCAAGGTTAAAGTACTTGGGAACATTTTGCAACTTGTCTCTAGTCGTCGCAAGGTATGTGAACCTCTTCTTTCTTTGGCATGATCCTACGTATGAAATAGCCATGTGATATTATTTCATGATTCCTTCTACTCTTAGAAGTTAAGAAGTATCCACGTTGTTGATTCTAAGTTAAAGGTATGTCTAAGTTATCCTAAGTCCTTACAAAGTCTTATGGGGGATGTTGGTAAGAAGTGTTAGGAAGTTATGAGGTTTGATTTAAAGCTACGTGCCTTGATTTATTTGAAGTAAGTAAGTTGATTTTATGTTTGAAAATGACTTGAATTTATATGTGAAAAGAGGATTGATTTTAAAAGTGGAATATGATTTTAAAGAGAATAAACTACTTGGTTTTGGAAGTGTATGAAACTTTATTTTTCAAGTTATGAGACTTGATTTCTATAGTATAGATGACATGATTTTATAAGTATAAGTAAATGGACTTTAAAGAATGTATGTTATGAAGTTTTAAGACTATGAACTTTGATTTTCTTTAAAGGATTATGAAACTTTATTTTTCAAGTTATGAGACTTGATTTCTAAAGTATAGATGACATGATTTTATAAGTATAAGTAAATGGACTTTAAAGAATGTATGTTATGAAGTTTTAAGACTATGAACTTTGATTTTCTTTAAAGGATTATGAAACTTCCTTGAAATCCTCACTGGTTGGTTGCGGGAGTTGAGAGAAAGAAGACTGCAGCTTGGACCGATTCTTCCTCCATAAAAATCTCAACAATATCTTGACTTGGTCTTCACGTTTTAAACACAACTTCCTTGTTGGCTTGCCTATGTTATTTTTAATTCACAGTAACAAACACTGTTTTGGCCGGAAGAATAGACAAAATCGTTTACAGAGATGTTGTCTGTGATGTTGTCACAACACTGCAGACAATACTATGTTCATCAACGATGTTGTCCTGAAGGATAACTGGTGTCACAACACTGATTCAACATCAACAATGTTTCTCATCTTAATAAAATTGTTCCATTTTTTTAAATAAGAACCGTCATCAAACATAGCATTTTGGTCAAAATAATAACATTATTTTGTCATTTAATAGAATATTGTATCTATTTGCAATGTTTTACTATTTTACATAATAACGCACTTGCGTTAAACTAGTATCTCTATATAAAGCAAGATAGACAATTACAATAGTATGGAGAGGAAGATTGCAATGTTATTCGGTCGATGTTGAATCTTAGTGTCATATGTATGACAATTACAATAGTATGGAGAGGAAGATTTAAACATGATTAGAGCTCCTAACAATCCCAAAACGTGATATCCTTTACACCAACAACACTGACTCACCAAGCTAATATGTAATCCCTAGTAGGCCAGTTACACTTTTAATACATGATTTCCTAAAAGTATTTGCTGAGGCAAAATACATCAGTAGATAGTAATTAAGACGAATAAACTTTCAAGGATAGAGTTGAAACCAGAACAGGATTTGCATACTGAAGCATCAGACTAACACAACAATCCTTATTGATCACTTGTTTTTTTTCTTTAATAACAACTAAAATCAAGAACATTGAAAATTCTAGAGTAATATTTAATCCCCAATGTCTTAACTTTTGGTAATGATAATCTAACCAAATGAGGAACATGCAAGTAGAACCAGCAATCCTTATCAAAATCGCATATTTTAAACCATCGTTAAAACCAATGGACATTGATTCACAACTGTTGTATGCAGCAGCCATCTAAAACTAAACCAAATTTCCATTACCATCAAATTGAAAGCAGAGAGAAAAAAGGATCTTGAGAGAGTCTTGATTTTTTATTAAAGAAACAGAGACATTGAAATGAGTTCTGCCTGCTTGGATATAAGGCCCTTCCACGTGTTAAACAACCAATTAAAATTTTAAAGCCCTCTCTCAAGTCTCAACTCTCAAGTCAAGCAATGATGCGGTTGTTGCTGTATACACGGGTTTGAACTTTGAATATTATTATAATATTAATTTAAAGTGCAATATAGTACTTAATTAAATATTATTATAATACTAATTTTACATGTATTTTATAATTTGATTGCGGATTAAATCTCAAACGTGATTTATCTCTGATAAAGAAGCTACATGGAAAACCTGTGATTGATCCAAATTAGATGATCTATGATAATCATCATGGTAAATGAATGCGCTTTTATATTCATAAAAATCAAAATCAATATCCATTTCTGCATTCCTTTTGATAAAGTTGTGTATAGTCATTATTGCGACGACTATTTGAACTTGTGTTTTAAAATTGAACTTGGGCATGCGGCGTAGAATTGCAAATCTATTCTTCCATACCGCAAAAGTTATTTCTATTGTGCACTTTAAACTTGAGTGATAATAATTGAATACTTCAATATGATTTGCGAACCCGTTAGAACGCCTAAAATCAGGAAGGTGATAACGTTCACATCTGTAGGGACTAATGTACCAAATTGGTGTTGGATAACCATAATCTACCAAATGATACCTACCTGAAATAGTGCAGACACAAAAAAGATAGTATTGGTGCACCAATTTTAAGATTATCACATATGTAGAGACCAATGTACCCAATTGGTGTTGGATAACCAAAAACTACCAAATAATACTTACCTGAACTAGTGCATACAAAAAAAAATAGTATGTGTAAATAGAAATGGAATTAATGAGTATTGGTGCACCAACCAAAAACCGAAAATTAAAGAGGCATTGAAGGAATAATTAAAAAGGGGACTTGTAGCAACTTTAAATAGAGCAATGAAGGTGGATAGAGTTGTGGATGGAAATTAAAGAGGGTAATGAAGGAAAAGGTAAAAACCCAAATTGAAATAAATGTAGAATTGATTCTACTCACCTTAGAAGCTAGAAATTGTAGCTTCTTCCGAATCAACTTTGAAGAGGAGAATTGATTTTGGAGAGGAAACTCAAACACCCAGATTTTGCTCATTTTTTCACGAAAGTAGCAACCCAGAAGTGCTTCTGAGTTGCTAGAATCGAAACCAAACATGCACGAAGTGTATAATTTACCACGATCCCATACTAATTGGAGCATAGTTTTAATGGATTTGAAATGATTAATTAATACTATGGGTAAAATAGTAAAAAAGAAATTGTCTTCTCTTGATATGCAAAAAGTTACAAGTAAAATAAAAATCTATTTTAATATAAGAGATAAATTATTTAATAACGAAGTTTATTGCGATTCTGGTCTTTATCCGACCATTAATTGTTTTGACCCAATAATTTCATTGATGAAAATAACAACTTATGTAATTCATACCTTTTTGAGTTAAGACATCACAAATTAATCAGCAATTCCATTCCCGCGTAAGATTTGGTAATTTTGCAATAAAATCAATGGTTTATGGTCAAGTTATATGAAAAACATAACCATAATTGCTGCCTTTTTATTACTTTTTGTTAAGAGTTTCACATTGGAAATGAAATGGGAACATGAACCCCTTATATGGACTTGAACAATCTTTACCCTACAAGCTAGCTTTTGGGGTTGAGTTAGGCCCAAGATTCATTCTTTACATGGTATCAGAGCCTGATAGAGATGACAACGAATCATGTACCCGGCCCGGATCCGGTGGATCTAGATCCGTTTTATAGGATATGGATCTTCAAAATTTGGACGCGACGGATCCGGATCGGACCCGAATCCACTTATGATGGATCAGATCTGGATATGGATCTTTACTGAGATCTGTATCCGGTCCAAATCCGACCCATGAATCCGTTTTTTTATTAAATAAATTATACATTTATACATCCATAAGAGTTAAGACCAGTCCCTTTAATTTTCTTGACCAGACCCAATTTATACAATTTTATACATATTATTTGGATTGTTGCATTCAGTCACGGGAAATTGATTAGTCATTCTAATTCATAGCAATTGGTGATCTTTTTAATTTAAAATTCTTTTTTCTTATATTTTATAATTATTAGTTGCTAATTGATATCCCCGATCAATTTATTTGGTGCTTAGAGTTGTTAGAGATAGGTTTAGTTCCCTACTAAACTACATCTTTTATACTTCTCGGAAAATTGGTTTCTTAATTGGTCATCTTTTATCCTTTTCTTAACTGGTTTCCCCGATTATTTTACCGCTTCAAGTTTAGTTGGATAAAAAATAAATATCCTTTTCTTTTATACTTCTCGGAAAATTGGTTTCTTATATTTCCAAATTTAGTTTTTAACGTGGATCCAGATCCGATCCGTGGACCCGGATCTCATTTTTATGGACCCGATGGATCTGGATCTGAATTCAGGTATAAAAACGGATTTGGATCTAGTAGGATCCGGTCCAGATCCGATCCGTTGTCATCCCTAGAGCCAGACCAATTTCAATTTTTTGTTCATTAATGTTGGGCCCCCAAATTATATTGTCCACACTCCAGTTAACGAGGTCTGGGTGTGTGGGGAGTGTTAAGAGTCTCACATCGAAAATGAAATGAAAACATGAACTCCTTATATGGACTTGAGCAATCCTCACCCTATAAGCTAGTTTTTGGGGTTGAGTTAGACCCAATATCCATATTTTACACTTTCATCTAATCGTATCATTATTGGGACAACTTGCAATTTATATCTAAAAACACTCTCAAGCCTCCTTTCTAGCTGAGGTTTAAATTCAATAATTTTCGAAGACAAATCATGCTCTAAGTTGTCTATCATTTAATACAATGTGTATACTACCCTTAATTGTAAAATAGTCTGATTGTGAAAATCTACCATCCCTAAAATGGTCTTTTAGAAGTTTGTGCAGCTACAGTTATTTGAAGGATAAATAGTACTGTAGCTCATTTTTGGGGAGAAGCATCCATAGTCTTCTCTTGGGAGCAAAAAGGCGAAATCCCTCGCCCACAGGGCCCCCACCCCTCCGACCCGACAGAGATTGGTGGAGGAGGTAAATCATGGTACTCAGCGGCCCACTAGGTGGGAGGCACAGTGCCTGGTGCCCATAAGGAGTCATCCCTCACAAAGGAGAAAATGAACTCCCACACTGCACGCTGTGGCTCGAACTCGCTTCGGGAGCACCGCCACCCCGAACCAATCGAGCTACACCCATGCGGGTAGCATCCATAGTCTTCTCTTCTCTTGTTTATACTTGCTATTGCCTGTTCTCATTTGATCCTTGTATGTTGCAACCATTTTGGAGAATTTATCGTAACTCTTTCTTAAATAGTACGTAGCACATTTGGTGTTTTCGCTTACCTTCGGAGGATTTTCGTTTTATACTATTCTCTAAGATTTTACCTTTTGATATTCTAATGGAGGTAGTAGTTTAATAGTGTAACATTATATTAATCTCCCATGTGGAGCCTTTGTATTAATACACTGTATATATAGTAGTACATGAGGAATCTTAATACAATACAAATCTAGGTTTACCATACGTATCCTAGGTTAATCATAATTGTGTAATCTAAATATATACAGAATATTTATAATTATGGTGATGAGATTGTACAGGGATTCTACTACTATTAATACTCCCCCTCAGTCGAAACGAGAGGAGGTCAAATGCTGAGACGGGATCGAAAATCTGTCTCGGTAGACCTTTGCTGAAGATATCCATGTACTGATATGATGAGGGAAGATGCCTTATCTTAAGTTGGCCACAAGCAACCTTCTCACGAACGAAGTGAATGTCCAATTCGATATGTTTTGTACGTTGATGTTGCACTGGATTGTGAACAAGATATATGGCTAATATATTATCGCAGTACATAAAAGACGTTTTACGTAAGGGCACTAAAGCTCCAAAAGAAGGTTTTAAAGCCAATGTGTCTCAGCAACAACATTAGCAACTCCTCGATACTCAACTTCTGCACTCGAACGAGATACCGTGGCTTGCCGCTTGGCAGACCATGCAATGAGATTGTCTCCCAAAAAGACGCAATATTCGAATGTAGAACAACGCGTGTCCGGACATCCAGCTCAGTCTGCATCTGTATATGATACTAACATGTTCGGTGTTGTGGGGTAGAGATGTAGTCCATATTCAAGTGTTCCCTTAACATATCGAATGATACGTTTGAGGACAGTAAGGTGAGGCTCTCTAGGGGTATACATGAACAAGCATACATGTTGAACAACATAAGCGACGTCTGGCCTGGTAAATGTGAGGTACTGAAGTGCACCTGCAAGACTCATATACAAGATAGGATGTGACACTAGATTACCGTCTATTACACTTCTTAGATTTAGAATCGACTGA
This sequence comes from Przewalskia tangutica, assembly GCA_029844215.1. Lineage (NCBI taxonomy): Eukaryota > Viridiplantae > Streptophyta > Magnoliopsida > Solanales > Solanaceae > Przewalskia > Przewalskia tangutica. The sequence continues at coordinate 47,300,853 of CM056724.1, read as the reverse complement.
AGTGGATACAGGTTTGCAATTTTCCATTTTAGTCTTGCACACGATCTCTTCTGCATACTTGCCTTGGCAGAGGAACATATTATTGGCAGATCTGGATATTGATATCACCAAGAAATATCTCAGTTTCCCCAAGTTAGTCATATCAAATTCGGCCTTAAGTAGTGCAATAATCTCAGATTTCAACATGTCAGAAGAGGCGGTAAGAACAATGTCATCCACATATAGCAACAAATAAGCAATGTTAATAACTCTATGAAATGTAAATAAGAATGTATCACACTTGCTGCAGACAAACCCAAATCACAAACTGTACTGTGTAAATCTTTCATACCATGCGATGGGAGCCTATTTTAAGCTATAAAGTGACTTGCGAAGGTGACATACATACCGTGGAGCTACTGGATGGACAAACTCTGGCGACTAGTGTATATAAACAATTTCTAGCTGATGAATCGGCCAACGTCTCTCCATTTAATACTAAGAACTATGTGAATGGTAGATGGTTTAACAACTGAACTGAAAGTCTCACCACAATCAATGCCTCCCTGCTGAGTAGTACCATTTTCCATAAGTCTCGCCTTATATCTCTCTAAGTCACCATTGTATCTGAACTTGTGACGAAAAAGCCACATGCATCGGATCACGCATACCCCATCCTGTCTAGGAACCAAATCCCATATGTGTTGGTTCATTAAAGTATTAAATTCCTCACGCATGGCTGCATTGCAATTAGGGTCTAGTTTGACTAATTTTAGATTTTTGGGGATTGGAGAAACGGATTGGGCCGATAAGACGAATTGGGATTTGGGTTTGAAAATTCTATGTTGGGATCGAGTTTCCATCTGGTGGGTGGGTGCTGGGTTGCGGGTGGACTGGTGGTTGGGGTATGGGTTCTGATTGGGTTCTGAATGTCTTGGGTTTAGGCTGGATCGGCGGGCTAGTCAGTGTGAGTTACTGGTTGGGTTTCGTGGGTTGGGTATGCTGATACAGGTAGATGGGTCTGTGGTGAAGACAACTTAGATAGTTCGTCGCGTTGAGGGTCAGGGCTGATGGGGTACAATAATGGTGGCAGAGTGGTGGTGATTGATAGGTTTCCAGTGACTGAGTGTTGAGGGGAATCGGAAAGGCCTGGTACAGTGGACACAGATTCAGACATCATAGATCAAGAAAGATCGAGGTAGGGAGGCATGAAATAGAAAGGTACGGACCATATTATTGATGGTATGGATAATGCGTTCTGCTTTGCCATTTGAGGAAAAGTATGAGGACACGAGAGTCGAAAAACTATGTTATTATTTTTGCAAAATTTGTGAAATGCAGAATTATTAAACTCACGATCATTATCACATTGAAAATATTTTATGACTTTTTTGAACTGCATTTTTATAAAGGTCAAAAATCAAGAAATTTGGCAAAGACTTCCGATTTGTATTTAAGTGGGTAAATTCAGATATAGCGGGAATAATCATCAAGTAGAACAAGATAATATTTATGACCCAAGGAGCTAGTAATGGGAGAAGTCCACAAATCAGCATGAATAATATCGAAGGAAGCAAATGTAATACTAGTAGAAGAATTAAACAAAAGACGAGTATGTTTGCCTAATTGACAAGAAACACAATTTTGGGCAAACTTCTCATTATAATTAATAAAATTATTACTCCTAAGAAAATTAAAAACTGAAATCCATGTGTGTCCAAGTCTATTGTGCCAAGTTGACGGAGACAGAGTAGCAAGAGAGGTGTGGGAGCGGAAGTTGGCAACGGAATTAGGTGTGAATGGATATAGGGCTCCTATGCTATTGCATCTTGTGAGAGGATTCCCCATATACATATCCTTCATAGTGAAACCAAAAGGATCAAAGTCAACAAACACAGAATTATGACGAGTAAATTGTCGAATGGAAATTAAGTTTTTGATGATGTTTGGGGAATATAGTACATTATTTAAGGAGAATGGAGGGTGAGGTGGTTGGTTATAAGCATGATCATAGCCCTTAATTGGAATGCAGTGACCATTGCCAACTGTAATAAATTAAGGATGTTTTAAGTTAAATAATTGGGAAAAATTACCTATAGATCGGGTGAGATGAGACGTGGCTCCTGAGTCCATGTACCAATTTTCATCGGGTTGTTGGAGGTTCATGATGCTAAAAGCCTGGACTAGATCTGTTGGGGCCAGTATATTAGACTGCTGCCGATTGGGTTGCCGGACGAGATGGGCTTGCTGGTTCTGATAAAATAAAAATACGCGGACCTGGGCCTTGGCCCAATATCACATATTGTGTACCATTATACCGGGTCGCAGGATTCAGACCATAATTGGCCCAATTTGCATGTTGATGAAAATGGGCTGGTCCATTCCAGTGTTGGTTCTGCTGTGGCAGTTGCGGCTGCGAGTTGTTGACCGGTGACTGGATGTCTGTGCCACCCCGGCCTCTACCGCGACCACCCTTACCGTTTCCTCTTCCTCGACCGCCTTTGCCTCCCCCATGTTGGCAATTCCGGCGACTTTTTGCCGATGATTGACCGGCGGCTGATGCAGCAGTGTAATTTGCGGCGTCAATGGCAAACACTTTTTTGCGAGTGGTCTTCTTGTTTGGCACAACGGGTTTCTTCTAGCAATAAATGTGACTGAGCCTTGTGAAAACTGGGAAGAGCATCAGATTGTTGAATTACTGTTGCTAGTGTGTCATATTCGCCTTTGAGTAGATCAACAATGAGTAGAGAACCATTCTTGTGTCAGAAACAGTTATATAAACGTTGTTGACACCCAATTTTGTCCCCTCTTTACCGACTGTTTGTTCAGGTCGTCCTTTTTGCTCCAATTACTTTCACAATGCTTCTCAGTCTTGAAAATTCTTCAAAAAAATAAGTTTTTAATATTTTTACCAATTACGACATAATTTTTAAAATATTGGGTATTACATTTGATAATTAAAATATAAGCAAAATAATTTTAATATTTCGACATCGACATTGGTGATTGATTTTCTCTTAATATTTTCACCAATTACCAAATCAATCATTTTCATATGAATTTTATATTTTACTTAAATTACACACACACACACACACACACACACACACACATATATATATATATATATATATATATATATATATATATATATATATATATTAAATCACTGCATCTGTATTTTATGTATGTGCATATTTTTAGAAATTAATTAAGGACAAAGAAGCATATTTTATTTAATTGAAGTAACAAAGAAATTAAGGAATTTGGATTAATTACCAATTAATTCATAATTGAACTAATTAAATCCTCAATGTTTTAAGACCCTTATTTTTTTACCAAGCCCCAATCTCCTTATTTCGCAGCCCGCGGCCCAATCCCAAATTCCCCAACGGACGACCCGGCCCACACACCCATTCCCTTTAATCTCTAACTAAATCATCTTCCTAACCAAACTAATATTCAATCAAATCAGCATCCCTAGAAACTAAAACCAGAACCCCCATTTTCATCCATGTCCACTTCAAACCAAACGAACCCTCTCCCCAAAATACGCAGGACATTCTCCTCACCTCTATCCCTCACCCCCAGCATAACTATGGCAGAAGCCCCTTTTATCTATTAAACAAACCCCAATCACCTTCACACATCTTCTTTGCCCACCAAACAAAGATGCACCCTTCCCAATCCCTCTAAAAAAGCAAAATCGCAAACCCCATTTCATCTTCCATTTTTCGATATCACAAAACAACGGTCACTTTTTTTTTTTCTTTCGAATTCTGGCTATTGGAGTTCTTGGCTATAAATACAATCCTTTAGGTTGTATGAAGGGGATCAGTATTAAAAAAGGGAGAACCAACATCTAGTTCATTCACTATCGATTTACTATTTTCCGGAACCAAGAACAAAACTCAATTTTACTACTTCGAAAGTTATCGAAAATCAGAAAGAAAGCATTGCTTTTACTCTTAGTCTGAATTAGAATAGCCACAACATCCTAAGCTTTACCCTTTCTTAGTCTCATAAAACAAAAATACCTCCAAGCGAATTCGACGACACGAGACAATGCCTCAGAGAAGGTAAAATCAATCCCCTTTTCTTTAATTTTGGTTTACTGTATGTTGGTTCAAATCGGTTTATTTAGTTCCTGTGAGTTATTATCCATATGGTTGTTGAAGTCTATGAATATTTGTGTATATTGACTTAAGATATTGATATTTTGCCAAGTATTGGTCTAAATTCGATTACAATGTAGTTATACTCGCCTGATTGAAGATGTACGACTCTTGTTAACAATTGATTATTATTCAAATTTAAATGAATTAGAGTATAAGGTTGTCCTTAATACATAATCCATGCTACGGTATTAGGTGCATCAATGTTATATTTTTTTTTCACTTGCCAGAAATTGCTTTGCCCATGTATTTGTGGTGACATTAAAACTGTTCAGTATATTTCATGCCTATTGTAGATCTTCTTCAGATAATTTAGGTCTAATGTTGGTTCAACATAATCTTTAATGCCTGCTTAGTCTTCTCGTCTAACCATATGATGACCTTGTACTGATTTTAGCATCTTTTGTGTTTCTTAAATACGTGTAATCTGTTGATTCCGACTATATGGGATAGTATTTGCATCTGTGTAAGTCATTCATGATCTCTGTGTCGCTGGTTATAACCAAGTAGTACTTGGATGCCCTGTTGATGACTTTGTCATGTGTATTCCCTTTATGTTAACTAGTGTTTTGTTTCCCAGTTATTCCCAATTTGTCATTTGTTTAGTCTTACTTGTATGAATGAACATCCTCACTGAAATGATGTGATATTTCCTGTGGATTTTGTGATATGCTTGTCAAATTATTAAAAGATAGCACCTCGCACCATACCTATTTCTAGGCCTCAGTTTGCATATGTCTAATTCACAATCTACGTCCCGACATTACATGCTTCTGTCGGGACTTGAAACTGTCTGGCTTTGGCATATGAGCAAATCATATCCTATAAACAGTCTAACATAAAGTATTGTGAGCTAGGAAGATGTATAACTTGCTTTTCTTGCCTGTATTGGATTGAAATTCGTCTACATGTGTTGTACCCTGTTTGTTCTTATATGTAGAGTTGCATCCTCTCTGTGATAATACAAATCTTATCATTACTTAGCCTCTCTATATATCTCTGTGCAAATATGGGCCTATATATGCATAAAATGTGGATGTTTATTAACTGGACCTACCACATATATGGAACTAACTAGTTCTCCTTTAAGATCTGAAATTTTATGTTTTCTTGGGCCTGCTCTTTATTTTTAAATATGCATATATCTTGAAGCCCAATTTTTCTATTTAAATTGTTTGGACCGTTGTTGTGGGCCTGCTGGTCCAGTGAATAGTAAAAACGAGTTGGACTAAATTTAAATTAATGTTTGTCTATTCTTTTATAAGTTTTTTTGATATGTTCTAATTCTTTTTCTTTCTTTGATTTACATGAAATGCATCGGGAGCAACGAAGAGTTTCGTTACGAGACTCATCATGATTTTGTCAAGCGAAGACCCGCGTCCAACACATTGCATCTTCATGTTTCGGAATTCCTAAACAAAATAGGGCGGGATGACATCCTCACTCGCCTTAGTCGCTTTAATTCTTTAAATTCTATCATCTTTATTCTCCTTCTTCTTGTTATTTTATTATGTAACCCTATACGATTATTGAAATACTTAGAATAGTTAGACTTAGGATAAATAAATTAGAAAGGGTAGTTCTAAAATCAGAAACCCAACACTAGCTTATTTTAGGCTCGTTATGCATGTCTTAGGCTTTCAAAACAATTTGATCACCTTTTTATTTGCATGATTAATCATAAAAAAATAAGGTTTTACTTTTACCTAATTTGCTAAAAAATAACCTTTCACAAAAATTGTTTCTTGGTATTATAAACAAAATTGTTTTCTCTTTACTTTCAATTGCCAAAACATAAGTATTTTACAAATAAAATAAATGCATACTTTTAACTATATATGTATTTTTATAAACAAGTCTTACAACTCTTTTATGTTGTTAAGAATGCATTTTTTTTTAAATACTTGCGATATCTTTTACTTAACATTTCTAAAAGCATGCATTTTTTAGCGTAATATTAAGCCTAAATTTGATCGGATAACCGCATATTAGCGGATCTTAAAGGATGTCTAACCCCTTCCCTTTAGGATAATAAAGAATCCTTATCTAGAATCTTATAAGTTTCATTAAATGGAGATCATTTGTAGCATTTTATGCTATTAAAAGTGTCCTAGTTTAGTATAATAATTAGGTGGCGACTCTTTAAGACGGTGGTTTAATTCATGAATCACCGCCAGCAATGTTGCAACACCGCACGACGAGACTCCGGTCGAAAACGGGCGCGACAAACGTTTGAAAGTTGGTCTGACAAGAGTTTTAGTTTCTTGCAGTAGTCAGACACGTTGGAGAAGTTTTCAAGACGTGTGTTGTGTTATTATTCTTTGAGATAGACAGCACGGGTATGTTTGTTGTCTAGAAAAATATCTTCTAAGCGAAGCCAAAGATCGCGCACAGAGGCACCAGTTTTCAGGATGGTTAGGAGTAAGCCCTGAGAAATAGTGCCATAAATCCATTATTTGACAACACTGTCTAGACGGTGCCAGAGTGTATCATCAACCTCACTTGGTTGGGGAACATAATTATCGATGTGATCCAGCACGTTATAGACACCGGCATAAATACGATATAGTTCAACCCATGGGGAATAATGCCCGTGTTCTTGATAAAGAATTATATGAATAAAATTCTTGATGTTTGTGATCATAAGAGCTGGATGAGTAGAGGGTGAAAAAGAGGGTTTGGGATCGACAACAGATAAGGTGGAGGTTGATTGTGAAGACATGGTAATAGATTTTGGTTGAGTAGAAAACAGGAATGAAGAGAAGAAAATTTTGTCTTGGCCGAAAAAGAAGAGGGACAACGCAGATGAAAAGAAGGTTTAGGGTATTGGCTCTAATACCATGTAAGATTATATTAATCTCCCTTGAAGAGTTTTTGCATTAATATAATGTATATATAGTAGTACAAGAGGAATCCTAATACAATACAAATCTAGGTTTACCATAGGTATCCTAGATTTATTATAATTGTGTAATCTAAATATATACAGAATATTTATAATTATGGTGATGGGATTGTATAGAGATTCTACTACTGTATTAGTTTAATAGTAATTCTTTCTTCAGTGAAAACAATAAATGTCTAGGAGCTTTATTCTGTTGGAAATTTACCTAGTGAGTTTGAGTTTATTCCGTCCTTAATGACTTGAACTCATGGGGCCCCGCATGTCATAAATGCGATTTCCATACATATACATACGTCGTACAACGTCTAGCTAAATTTCACATAGTGAAAGAGATGTTGATACACAATGTTAAGTGTTCTTAAGTTATGTAAGGATGGACTATTAATTGGCCAAATTGATGTGTCTCCCACAATGGTATAAGAAAAGAAGAAATGTGCAAAATACGGAAAAAAGAACCGCGGCGCCGAGCCACGATGGGACAGCGCCGCGACGCTACTTGGTCAAGGACCGCGGTACCTCGGTCAGGAGCCGCGGCGCCAGATGCCCAGTGTCTCGAGGATGGTTACGACATATTTAGTGCCGCCAGTTAAGGGCCGCGGCGCTCTAGGTCCAGTGAACCGAAAATCAGACGGATTTTTCTGTATAAACACTTATTGGAAAAGCCAAGGTTCAGCCAACTCTTGGATGACCAATGTGACTTTTGATGAGTTCAATACAACCCATTTAAGGCATTCACATGGCTTGTGAATCACAATTTTGCACCTATAAATAGAGGCATTAAAATCAGATTTAGATATCCATTCTCAAATTGTAAATCCTGAAATTATTGAGAGCCTTGCTTCTTCTTCAAGAAATCTCTTGTTCTTGTTTCTTCTATAAGGATTCTCAAGTATTGGCTTTTGCTTGAGAAAGTATTATTGTTTTATCTTGGGAGACTATTACCCACTTACCGTAAGTCATTATACACGGGGGGTAATTTTTCCTTAAAGAGAGAGTGACATCACTCGACTCAGCAAATATTGCACTGAACTACTTTTTGTTTATCCTTCCAGTTCTTCCATCCCTGTTCACATCATATTTTTACTACAGTTTAAGGCAAAATTATATATTGTGAATAACTAAAGATGGTGAATGGAAGAGATCCAGTCTCTGCTTCTACTCTTGCTACTTCCGCACTGCTACTCCGGGCAACTCTAATTCCCTGGTCACTGGTTTCAATTTTGGAATCATTGGAAATGCTATGATTCCTCCCAACTTTCAAGCTGAATGTCCCGAGAAGTTTTTGAGTGAGTGTTGGGTATGTCTAGATACCTAACTGAAGATCCTCCTGCTAATGGAGATAAGGTGGACACTCAAGCCGATAACACGGTTGAGGTGGGCCAAGGTACCCAGGCTATCAATGGCCTGATGATGAAGTTTGACAATTGGAGTCAAAATGACTTCATGTGTAGGAGTTACATCCTTAATTGTCTATGTGATCCGCTCTGTGTTCAAAACACGACGAGAAAGGTGCCGCAAGGAGATTCGCGCGTTAGACTACGACTACATGTGTCTAGGCTACAGATCCGGAAGATCTAGAATATGATGGGCTGGAAGAAACAATGTTGTATTAAGGTGAGCATTTCTTCTTTGTCAATTATGACGTTAAAGGGTTTCTGATTAAAGGCAAGAAATAAAATATGAAAAGGTTTCTTAAAAATCATATTCCATAAGTCTTTGAAATCAGAATTTTAACTTCACGCCCTTCCCGCCTAGTGATTGAATTATAGAAATCAATTATATATGATCTGATCTAATGGTATAAGGGGAAGAAGAGTATAAATGAGTTAAACCTGTCACCGTTTCCGACAGAAGATCCTTCGTTTGATAGGATGGTAAGAGATGAACATGTCACACTATCGGTCGAAGATCCTTCATAGGATAGAATTGGACACCCGATAAGGTGGGACAAAATAGACACTCAGTCATACAAAACCTACGGACGATTGGAGTGGGCTAGAATAGTCAAGTCTTAGATGATCGTAAAGTTAAGGCTATCGTTGGGCAAGACAAGGTTAAAAACCTTCAGATCTTGACAATAAGGCTGTGGATAAAAATATCCAATACATCGGTGTGTAAAACGTCCAAAATGGGTTGATTTCGATAAGGGGCCGCGACGCCTAAACTAGGGTCGCAACGCTTCCCGACCAGGGCAACTGAAGATACTGCCACCTTAGCGCCGCATCACCATGGTGGAAAAGTCACGATGCCACCTCTGACAGTGTGGAGCCGCGGCGGCAGTCTGATTGAGCCGCGACACTAAGTCCCAGAATCAGTAGACAGAAAACCTAGAGTTCCGATTTTGAGATCCAAGAGTCTTGTGACTTTTGAGATGGCCTTTTAGTGAGTTAAAAAATCATTCAATCTCCATTACACAACCACAGGTTGGAGTACTAATTCTCCGTTAACCGAAAGCATTCTCCGATTGCGCCCTATTCACGAGCAAGAAATTATTCATATGAACTGACGTATTATACACTTGTAATCTGTATGTCGTTGTTATCATAGATCAAGACACAATTGATCAAGTTGAGATTGTTGCTGTCTGTCGACATAAACCCTCAGAAGAAATGTGAGGTAGTCAAAGAGGCACAATCATCTTTCCATTCCGTCAACGGAATAGCGAAAGAAGAACATATCCTTTAAACCTTGGCCACAACTACGTGGTTGGTACAGAGTTGTACAAAATAGAGGGGGAAGACGAGTACGTATGGCTTTGTAACGTTACGAAACAAATATGAATTCGTTAAAACGAATAAGTGCTACTACGTCTACAGATTGAGGAATTCGTACAAACATAGGGGGAAGAGTGGAGCATCGTTCGCTGAACGTCCACTCCCTACTTACCTTAGTATGAATGGTATTTTCAAGCGCAAATAAATTCTTACCACAAATGCGATTCTTGATTAGAACTTCGTATAAGGATAAGGTTCACATTGTAAGTGAAGAAGCACATTCACATTACAACTGAAGAGTAATGCAAGTGAAGAGACATGTTCCCACTACAAGTGAAGAGACACATTCACATTGTAAGTGAAGAGGCACATTTACATTGTAAGTGAAGTAGCACATTCACATTACAAGTGAAAAGTCATGCAAGTGAAGAGACATGTTCCCACTACAAGTGAAGAGGCACATTCACATTGTAAGTGAAGAAGTACGTTCACATTGCCAGTGAAGAGGCACATTCACATTGCAATTGAAGAGTTACGTTCAATGTTGACTAGAGTTTGAACCAAAAACAGGTCAAGTTGGACCTAGGACTGTAGATTGCATATCCACCAGATCTGTAAATAACAGTAGTGATTATCGCCTCTTGGTATTAAAAAATTCTTAATTCTTTGAAGGTATCTTCCCTTGAGAAGGAAAAAGAAATATTTGCTCGAGGTTAACAAGAACCCGTGAGGGCTTGATAATACAGAACTAGTGTTCCATATCCATAGGACTCGGGCTCTAGAGGTTGAACCGAACGGAGCAAAAAGGGGACTGAACTTGGCCTAGGCCTTCTAGCCTATTTGGTTAATATTTTGTCTACTCCAGAAGCACAACTATGGAAAGGAAAAGAATAGAATCCATCTTATAGAACCATACTAATGGTTGACCTTCCTCCGGGAAACGAACCTTTGGGTTGTAAAAATGGATACTCAAATTGACTACGAAGTGGATAGATTTATTGACAAGTATAAAGCCTCCTATGCGAGTAGCTTAAACTCCAGGGTCACCACAACATTGCGTGACATGGATGTCGAGACAGCCTTCCTAACCGGAGAATTGGTTTTTGTAGAATTGTTGGGCTCTTTCCTAAACTTCCTTACAGTCCCTGAAATGTTTACATTTTGGTCCTGGAAGTTTCAGATAAAACAGAAACAATGAATCTAACTACAGAAATATTGACTCTGAAGCTAGAAAGCCAGCAATTGGAAAACCAAAAGTGGAAGAAGAAAGTAAAATGGAACAACTCGAGGGGTAATAAAGTATGATGATTTTTTTTATATGAATGTTAATAATAGTTTATGAAAAGATAGGCTAGGAATATTTTGATGACTAATGCCCTAGCTATATGACTAGTTATGCCAGTGAGGATTATCAAGTGGTTTAGTATAGCTTAAACTATATATGACAAGTTTTTAAATAATTAACTTAAAAGGAAACAAATTTTAATGTTACAACTACCTCTTAATAACGACTTCAAGCTTAAATATACTAAATGTCCTACTAATGTAATGTTGGCGTTACACAATTAATTTACAATAAATGAATGGGGGCGGGGTAGGAAATAATAAGACGACTCGAGGAATGGCGATGTCATTTCACCCATGGTTTGAAATTTCCGATGCGGAGAGGATGATGCACATAAATGCGGGTCTTCATTTTTGCCGTGATGAGTCTCGCAATGAGACTCTTCATTTTACTCCGATATGTTGCATTTCATGTAAAAATAAGAGAAAAGATAAGGATTAGTATATACCCAAATCTTATTGACGATAGATGAGCACTAACATGAAATTTGAAATATATACAAGAAATATCATCTCGGCAGACAGAGAATGGATCCAAGGCAATAACCAAATGACTTTTTTTAAAAAAAAAAAGTAGTGAGGCTCCAGATGGTAGTGAAATGAATGTAGAACAACTTCATCTTAGATATATTCATGACACGCTAGGCAGTGGCGATGTAGAAACAGGGAATGCATGCAATCAAAACAGCACGCAGTGGACAGTTTATGCAAACAAAGCAAACATTTATTCTGACAAGACAACTGCAGGTATGCAGAGATTACTGTTACACCCCGTAGTTCCAGGGTATGTATGTGAGGACGTACGTACGGGAATACGACATTAAAATTGAAAAGGGAGAAAGATTTGATTTTTGACGGAAAATTTTCCGGATTTTTGTGAAGGAAAAAGGTTCGTTAATGGGAATTGGATTCCCAGATTTGGTATTCGGACTTCTGGGAATATAATAGAATTATGGAATTTTATTTCCATATTTGGTCACGTGGGGCCCACGTGGAAAATTTGCGGTTTTGTGGGGCCCACATTATTTTCGAGATTTTGGCCATTATGGATGTTTTCGGGAGATGAAATATTTTGGACGAATTAGAGGGCGACACGTGTCACCCCCTTAGGTGGCATGTGGCCGAAATTGAGTGACAAGTGGCCAAGACAAGTGGCCAAGTCTTGCAAGATATTTGTTGGACAAGTGGACAAGAGGGCTTGTCTCAATCTCAACCACACACATGCTTCTATCCTAGCCCTTGGTTGTCTTATATATACACTACTAGTTGATGAAATCTTCCACACTTAACCATTTCAAGACTTGAGAAAAATACTCCCTCCCTTGACATGTTGCTCTCGGCCATGGGCCATTTCTTGACCAAATATTTGTCCAACAATTCTTAAACTCTCAAGTGTTCTTTCTTGATGTGTTAGGAAGGTTGTTAACCAAGAGTTAGACAAGATTTCACACCCCTAGCCTCAAAAACACACCTTGGCCGAAAGTTGTGAAGTTTGGAACCTAAGTGTTCTTCACTTTTTGGAGTTGATTCTTGAAGAGAAGTTGGTTAGGAGCTTCTAAGGGTGACTTGTGGAAGATTGGAACGTAAGGATTTGGAGCTAAACTTGCTAAGGAGCGACTTTAAGTTCTTGGATAATTTTGGGCTTTTTGAGGTAATGACCTTTAACCTCCTTGTGAAGTTGGATATTATATATGTCGGAAGTGTATAAATGAGTATGTAATATGTGGAATGAAGGTTGGAAAGATTTGGATCTTGTAAGCTTGTTGAAATGGAAATTGGCATGTTGGCCATAAAATGGTAAAAACGTATCTATTACTTGTTGAAAGCTAATAAAAAAGTAACTATAACTTATATAAAGATTGGAATATAAGTTGGAAGATTAAAGCAGTAATTCCGGCATGCTAGCCGAAAAATTGGATAAGTTTGATTGTAGTAAGTTGGCCAAGAACACCAACTAATGGACTGTATTTACATTGGACTGTATTTACATTGGACTGTATTTACTTTGGACTATGGACTTGTTCCATTTCGGTTTTTATGTTGTTGTTGTTTAAGGGGAAGATTTTTAACACGTCTGTTTAGGCGTGTGATCCCCTTCTTTAGTTGTTGAATTGTTGCGCCTTAAATATGGCATGTTAGCTATTGATATCGGGCCTTGAAAAAGGTGGAAAATCACGTAGTTACAGGGAAAGTGCTGCCCGATTTTCCGTAGAATAAAAGGCGCCTTACTTAGAATATTCTACGAAGAGAACTAGAAGTTGATAGATGTATTGTGGATATTCTACGCGCGACATACTCAACTTGGCTAGTGGATTACGCCGAAGAGGTATGTGATTCTTCCTATTCTCTTGAGCATGACTATTTGTGAAATATATAGTGCGGTAGACGCACGTGTGTTAAAGGAATTTGATTTCCTTTTTGTGTCCTTGACTTGATTCTAAAGTTAAGTGACTTGATATAAAATGTTAAGGACTTGAATTGTGTTAAAAAGTTGTGAAACCTCATTCGTGAGAAATGGTACTTGGTCCTTAAAAGAATAAAGTTATCTTGATTTCGGAAATAAAAGTAGTTGTCCTTGGTTGGTTTAAAATGTAAAGTGTTATAATAGCTTTATGGGAAGTTAGTTATAACGACTTTATGAAAACGAAAAAATGGTTTTATAATTGGATTTAAAACGGTAACTTGATATTTTTAAAAGTTATGAGACTTGGTTTTCAAAGTTACGAGATTTAATTTAAAGACTATGAGACTTGATGTAAGGTCTTGATTTCTAAAGATAAGAAGAGACTTGAGAATTTGAAGTTATGAAGCTTAAACTATTTTTGAAAAGTATATTGTTACTTGACTTTAAAAAAGGAGAAGTAACTTGATTTAAAAGTATAGGTTACTTGTTTTGAAAAGAGTATAGGTTACTTGTTTGTAAGTAACTTGTTTTTAACTTGTCTCGATTGGAAAAGTATAAGTGGCTTGATTTTAAAAGGTGTGAGTGCCTTGATCTTAAAAGAGTGAGTTACTTGGGTTTTAAAAGTATACTTGACGTTGTTTTAAAAGTATAAGCCACTTGATTTAAAAAGTACTTGATTTAAACATGAGAGTGTCTTGATACTACGGGTATTAGTACCGGGTGGTTTTTACTTAAAAAGGGATCTTTTTAAGAGAGTTGAAGTACGTAGTACTTTGGGGTTAAAACCCGGATTGTTGGCATAAAATGAAAGTACCTTGTGTGAGTAACTTGCCTATGTTTTGCTTGTGATAGCCTTGTAATGATTTCTGAAGGTGTGGTAAGTTGGTTTGATAAGTAAACATGTTATGATACTACGGGCGTTAGTGTCTTGAGACTTTTTTTGTGTTAAGGGGTTTTTCTTGTTGTGCTTATATTGTTTACGATAAGTCGGTTGCGCTTGTATAATATCACATACCCCCTGACTTGTTATGTTGTCGCGGGTTAGCTACCCCCGATGCGAGGAATACCTCATGCGGGTCCATGTGACCTATGCGGGCTACTGAGTCCAGAATCACTCCGGTGTTTTACGCCCGACGCGAGAATACCTCACGCGTCCACGTGGCTCATGCGGATTCCGAGTCCAGAAATGTCGCGTTAGATACCCCGATGTGAGGAATACCTCACGCAGTCCACGTGACCTATGCGACTACTGTAGTCCAAGAGTAGGACTCGCACAATGATACTAAGGGCGAACGGCCCAACTTCGATCATCAAGGCCTAGAAAGACCTTGGCCGTCGTGATACAGTTTTATAGCATTGTTGGTACGGTAGGTGTTATACCCCGTATTTTCAGAGTATGTACGTGAGGACGTACGTAGAAAATTTGAGCCTTAAGTTAGGCAAGTTTCGAAATTTGTACACAACACCCGATTAGAGTCGTTTTTCGACGAAACGTTTCCACAGCTTTTGTTGGGAAAATTCCGGCTATGTCATTTATTATTTTTGCGGATTTTTCCGAGAGACGAAACATTTTGGACCAACGGGAGGGTGACATGTGTCACCCTCACATTGGATGAGGTTGGGCGGCAATGGTGGACGAATTGGCCTTGGCTTTTGTCAAGGATTAGGTAGGATATTTTGGTGGTAGATGGATAAGGTGTACTTAGGTGAATCCTAGCCCTACACTTGCTATACACTTGGATGGATCTTGGCCATTGGTTGGCCATTCCTTGACCTATAAATACCCCCCTAAGCTTGAAGAGTTCTTCATCCAAAAATGTGCCTAAGTCTTGAAATCTCCCTCCCCTCTCCTTGTTGTATTCGTCCGCCACACCCCTCCCCTTCGAGAAGCCCTCGCCGAAAGTATCCCCTCCTAGTAGTGCTAGCCGTGGGGTACACCCCTAGCCTAGTTGTCTCGTATAAATACCCCTCAGTGGTATAGAAATACTCTCCAAAGTATTGTTGTAATGTCCAAATACCTTGCCCAAATACCTTGTAGTATCCCCAAGGTTACACTTATAAAAGCCCGTAAAATACGATTATACTTTCCTTTAGCCACTAAACGAAACCCTAAGGAAATCTTCATTGTTGTTTGAAGTACTTAAGAGAAGTTGGTTAGAACTTCTAAGGGTTGTTTGGAGCGGATCGGAGCACTCGGGAGGAGCTAAACCTTGCTCGGGAGCGACATTAAACTCGGATAATTTTGGGCTTATCGAGGTAAATATCTTGTCTCCTATTGTAATTGGAAATTACATAAGTGTTGAATATATAGTTGTTGTATACTATATATAGAATCGAACTTAGTATTGTGGCAATGTCTTTGACTTAAGCTGAAGAATAAAGAATCGAATCGAATCAGTAATTACATAGGTCAGACATGAGACTTGTATAGCATTACTGTAGTAGAATTGTACACGCCCGGTTAGGCGTGTAACCCTCGGTTGGCTTGGTAGCCTACCGATAGAGAGAGAGATTTACGCTGTGTGTGCGGGGAGGTGTCGCCAATTTTCAGAGATTATGGAACGTTGAGATGTAGATGTTAATAAGCGCGTGGCCTTATAGGTTGAAGTACTACGTGTGGAGTGATCCACTTGGCTGGCGAGTAGGCGGTTTGGGGTACTGAGCGTTTTGCTATTAGTCGACAATCGTCGCGAGGTATGTGAACCTCTTCCTATCTCTTCTAGCATGATATGTGTGAACTATGTAGTGCGGTAGACGCATACGTGTTAATCGTGTTTGATTGTTCTTAAAACATAAAGTGTTATAACGGCTTTATGGGAAGTTGGTTATAATGACTTTATGTAGTAAGAAAATACTTTGTGGTTTTAAAAGGTAACTGATGTGAATTATAACTGGCTAGTTATAATAAAGAACTTGATGTATTTTAAAAGATTTATAAATCGTTTTGGAAGGGAGAGTAACACTTGGTTTTAAAAGGTTTTAAAAAGAGTTATACTAGCTTTATGGGGAGTTAGGTATAATGTCTTAAGAGAGGTAAAGAAAATGGTTTACTGATGTTAGAAGTTAAGAGACTTGATCTTATAAGATAAGAGACTTAACTTATTTGTTTTAATGTGAATGTTTGTGTGAAACCTCATTCGTGAGTAATGAGTACTTGGTTTTATTTAAAGGGATAATGTTTTACTGATTTCGAAATCGAATGTGTATCGACTGCACCACCGCGTTAATAAAGGAAAATGTATTGAATAATGATGAATTGTATTAAAACCAGTAGAAACCTCCATCCGCATAGAAACTAAGATGAGACAAAATGATATACATTTTCTAGATCATGGTCATTGTAATAAGAATGTTGTAAACAAGAATAACCTACTCTCACGTGAGACATATATTACTCAATTGTTCTAAAAGGAATCAAGTGATTAAGTTTGGGAACTATGAAACCATTTGAAAATGAGAACCTTGAGTAATTGAAACTAGCAACCTGGAACTTAGGAAAAGAATGTTGTTACTTGATTTTGAAAAGGGAATGTGGGTTGGTCATTCTAATACTACGTATCGGGTGACTTTTATAAAAGTAATGGATCTCTTTTAAAAGAACTTAACGTATGTAGTACTTTGGGGTTAAAACCCGGACTTTGGCATAAAATGAAAGTACTTTGAGTTGTTGTGAAACTTGAAACTTGTTGTTGTGAAACTTGCCTATGCTTGTTGTTGTGAAACTTGCCTATGCTTGTTGTTGTGAAACTTGCCTATGCTTGTGATGATAGCCTTTGTTGTGCAAGTGTGGTATTTACGTTACCGCGTCTCGATAGAGCGGCGGTTGACTTATTGAGAACTTACTTGGGCGTCGGCGGTGATGGAGAATTCCACGGTATGTTTCCATTTTGATTACCGTCTTGTTGTTGATGTCACATGGACATGTCTACACCGACGCAAAGATTCCGGCACGCGCCACGCGGAGTTGATTACCCGATATATGGTTATTACCGCAACATGGACGTGTCTACACCGTCGCAGATTCCGGGCATGTGGCGTGCGCGTGGTTGACCACCCGATATATTGTTATTGAGGTTACACGGGCATGTCTACACCGACGCAGATTCCGGGGCATGTGGCCACGCGCCTTGTTATTGTGTTGCATCATGGACATGTCTACACCGTCACGCAGATTCGGCACGCGCCATGACGCGAACATGATGGATGTTGTGGCGTGAGACCCATAGTTATATTTAGTGGTGACTTTGGCGCGCGAGTCCTCGATCGCTTTTATGTTGCATCGTATTTTGGTTATCATACATGTCTCCCGCTTTAAGCTATTATGATTTCATTTACTGATGTTGTGATTTCACATACTGGTACTGTCGCATCGACCTCCTTCGAGTGCGCTCATGCCGCAGGTGAGGTACATCGGTCGTGGATCCGCTCTAGGATCTCATTTCAGCGTGTTGAAAGCTCCGTTCCTTGAGGCTTATCTTTGGTATGTTCCTCGAGTTGTAGGTTCTTGCATTCTGTGGTATGGCGGGCCCCGTCCGTCATAGTTGTTGTAAATCTTAAGTGCAGAGTAATGTTGTGGCGGGTTTGTAAAAAGGATAAGCTGTCGGGTTTTTATGTATATACCGAAGGCATCTGTTTTGGTTGCTTTGTTTATTTATTATATCTCTTGTTTCATGACTCGTGTTTTATTTTCCGCTGTTTTCTACGATGTTGTATCACTAGGGTGCCCGGGTAAGGCACCGAATCTGCCCGGTTCGGGTGTTACAAAGTGGTATCGCAGCGATTAGTCCTCGGAAAGTGTCTACAGACCGGTGTCAGTAGAGTCTTGATTATCGTGTGTCAGGCACCACATCTATAATCGTGAGGCTATAGGACATTTAGGATTGGTTTCCATTCTTCTCATTCGATATCGTGCCTTAGAGTCAGGTTGTAAGTTGGACCCTCCGACGTGTTTCGTTTTTACCGATTATGCCTGCGAAGGCAACCAGTGGCCCGAAGGCGGCAGCCGAGGAGCCGCTAGTGGGATTGAGGAGTACGAGGGCGCGCAGCCCTGGCCAAGACTGAGGTAGTGCTTCGACGGCGAAGTTTTGCGACGCCAAAGACCAAAGAAGTTTAGAGCCGCGGCGGTGGCTGCCGAGACTACAAGACTGAGCCTCGATCCCACACCGAGCGGGAGATGGGTCACGCGAGATGGCCCGATTATCGCCGTGGTCAGGCCGATATGGCGATAGGCCGGACGCAGCAGCCTGGCCCAAAGAAGACTGTAGTGCACCCGAGGCGCATGCGATTTGAGGCTACGGATTTCCTTAGTTGTAGCCCGCCCGAGTTTTACGTCGAGGCCGAGGATGATCCGCAGGAGTTCATCCGTCGATTCTGAGGATCACGCGGGTGATCAAGGCTTCGTAGACCGAGTCCGTGACATTTGTTCGCATCGGCTGCGTGATACCGCGATGATCGGGTTTGACTCGCGAGCTTTCGGGAGAGCATGCACTTCCAGCAGATTTGGGACGAGTTTTCGGGGCCTTCGCACATTTCTTGCCTCCACAAACGGCGAGGGCTCGCCGGCGATTTTTGATGTTGAGGCGAAGCGCGCATGATTCGAGTACAATGTGAGTTCGACTCATTGGCGGTATGTTCCGCATTAGTAGCTAGTATGGAGGATCGAGTGCACCGATATGTTACGAGGCTCGATGATTACCTAGCAGAGTTGTTGGTGTTTCTCTTGCCGGGCATGGACATTGCCCGCATTGAGCTCATGCACTGGGTGCGAGCGCAGATCGGCAGGTGGACCGCCAGCGAAGAAGGCCAATACGGCCGGATATTTTGGCGACTTTCGAGGCGGACCGCCTCGGCAAGAGACTAGTTATGTACCTCCGCCATTGCAGAGTGGTCCTCCGCGACGCCGGGACCCTTGGGATATTCGGGAGCAGTCGGGGCTCTGTTTCGATGTTGGAGTAGGGTGTTGGCGGATCGATACCCCTACCTCGGTGTGGTCGATGGTAGACCGCATTTCGGGAGTGTCGTAGTACGAGGAGCTTGTTATTCTTGCGGCCAACAGGCCATATGACGAGATCGTCCGACCAGTAGCGGGTAGGATAGCACAGACTACTAGAGCAGTTGCGGGCCACGGTAGAGGTCGCGGTGGAAGTTCCCAGTTTTAGCGGTCCTTGAACCGCCTAGTTTCAGGTATATCCTTAACCCGGTAGATACTTGTATGTATTGATGTTAATGATGTGTTAAGTGTTATGTTCGGATAGCTTTGTGCTATAGTGTGATTTAAAAATCTGGTTAGTGTGAGATGGAAGTGGTAGCTTCCATGATGTGTTCCGTGTCGAGGAGCGGAAGTTGGCTCTACGATGGTCGGGTTGGGGCCATGTTGCGGGCCAACCCGCCCCGTTCGGCGGCGGTCAGCTCAGGTGGTCCCGCCAGTGGCGGTGGTCACGAGGGTGCTAGGCCCAAGCTTAGATGACCATCGTATGAGTTCATAGATATGTTCGACCAGAATCAGTTCGTGAAGGCCGAGAATGGCCTTAGAGGAAATCGAGGTTAGTAAGATGACCAAGTTTGGAGGTAGTGACTCCAAGGGTTGGAAACAGCGTTGGATCGAAGTGTGGTGCGTGTCTTGGGAAGAGTTCGAGTGTTCGAGCAGGTACGACGAGGTAGGGAGAAGTGAACGAGTGTGATCGCTTTCTTTTGTGAAATGAAGGCGCAGAGGAGTATATTTTAGACCTTGGTGGGAACTTTTGTGATAACAGAGGTGATTCCTCGTGGACTTGGGATTTCGTATTTTGTGCATTTGTTATTTCATGGCCAGGTGTGGCATGATTGTTTTCGTACGTATAGCAGTGAAGACTATACTGGCGCATGTTTGTGTTGAGACTTGAGAAGGAACATTCGACGAATGTTTCTAAGGGAAGAATGTTATACCGTATTTTGCAGTATGTACGTGAGGACGACGTAGAAAATTTGAGCCTTAAGTTAGGCAAGTTTCAAATTTGTACACAACACCCGATTAGAGTCGTTTTCGACTAAACGTTTCACTTTTTGTTGGGAAAATTCCGCTATGTCATTTATTATTTTGCGGATTTTTCCGAGAGACGAAACATTTTGGACCAACGAGGGTGACATGTGTCACCCTCACATTGGATGAGGTTGGGCGGCAATGGTGGACGAATTGGCCTTGGCTTTTGTCAAGGATTAGGTAGGATATTTTGGTGGTAGATGGATAAGGTGTACTTAGGTGAATCCTAGCCCTACACTTGCTATACACTTGGATGGATCTTGGCCATTGGTTGGCCATTCCTTGACCTATAAATACCCCCCTAAGCTTGAAGAGTTCTTCATCCAAAAATGTGCCTAAGTCTTGAAATCTCCTCCTCTCCTCCTTGTCAGATTCGTCCGCCACACCCTCCCCTTCGGAAGGCCCTGGCCGAAAGTATCCCCTCCTAGTAGTGCTAAATGGGTACACCCCTAGCCTAGTTGTCTCGTATAAATACCCCATTTGTGGTATAGAAATACTCTCCAAAGTATTGTTGTAATGTCCAAATACCTGGCCCAAATACCTTGTAGTATCCCCAAGGTTACACTTATAAAAGCCGGAAAATACGATTATACTTTCCTTTAGCCACTAAACGAAACCCTAAGGAAATCTTCATTGTTGTTTGAAGTACTTAAGAGAAGTTGGTTAGAACTTCTAAGGGTTGTTTGGAGCGGATCGAGCACTTCGGAGGAGCTAAACCTTGCTCGGAGCGACATTAAACTCGGATAATTTTGGGCTTATCGAGGTAAATATCTTGTCCCCTATTGTAATTGGAAATTACATAAGTGTTGAATATATAGTTGTTGTATACTATATATAGAATCGAACTTAGTATTGTGGCAATGTCTTTTGACTTAAGCTCAAGAATAAAGAACTAAACTGAATCAGTAATTACATAGGGTCAGACATGAGACTTGTATAGCATTCTTGTGTAGTAGAATTGTACACGCCAGGTTAGGCGTGTAAACCCCTGGTTGGCTTGGTAGCGGCCTCGATAGAGAGAGATTTACGCTGCCATGGGAGAGTCTTCGAATTTTCAGAGATTATGGAACGTTGAGATCTAGATGTTAATAAGCGCCTTGTGGCCTTATAGGTTGAAGTACTACGTGTGGAGTGATCCACTTGGCTTAAGGAGTAGCCGGTTTGGGGTACTTGAGCGCTTTTGCTATTAGTCGACAATCGTCGCGAGGTATGTGAACCTCTTCCTATCTCTTCTAGCATGATATGTGAACTATGTAGTACGGTGACGCATACGTGTTAATCGTGGTTTGATTGTTCTTAAAACATAAAGTGTTATAACGGCTTTATGGGAAGTTGGTTATAACAGCTTTATGTAGGTAAGAAAATACTTTGTGGTTTTAAAAGGTAACTGATGTGAATTATAACTGGCTAGTTATAATAAAGAACTTGATGTATTTTAAAAGATTTATAAATCGTTTTGGAGGGGAGAGTAACACTTGGTTTTAAAAGGTTTTAAAAAGAGTTATACTAGCTTTATGGGGAGTTAGGTATAATGTCTTAAGAGAGGTAAAGAAAATGGTTTACTGATGTTAGAAGTTAAGAGACTTGATCTTATAAGATAAGAGACTTAACTTATTTGTTTTAATGTGAATGTTTGTGTGAAACCTCATTCGTGAGTAATGAGTACTTGGTTTTATTTAAAGGGATAATGTTTCCGATTTGAAATCGAATGTGTATCGACTGCACCACCGCGTTAATAAAGGAAAATGTATTGAATAATGATGAATTGTATTAAAACCAAAGAGAAACCTCCATCCGCATAGAAACTAAGATGAGACAAAATGATATACATTTTCTAGATCATGGTCATTGTAATAAGAATGTTGTAAACAAGAATAACCTACTCTCACGTGAGACATATATTACTCAATTGTTCTAAACAGGAATCAAGTGATTAAGTTTGGGAACTATGAAACCATTTGAAAATGAGAACCTTGAGTAATTGAAACTAGGCAAACTGGAACTTAGGAAAAGAATGTTGTTACTTGATTTTGAAAAGGGAATGGGTTGGTCATTCTAATACTACGGTATCGTGACTTTTATAAAAGTAATGGATCTCTTTAAAAGAACTTAACGTATGTAGTACTTTGGGGTTAAAACCCGACTTTGGCATAAAATGAAAGTACTTTGAGTTGTTGTGAAACTTGCCTATGCTTGTTGTTGTGAAACTTGCCTATGCTTGTTGTTGTGAAACTTGCCATGCTTGTTGTTGTGAAACTCGCCTATGCTTGTTGTTGTGAAACTTGCCTACGCCGTGATGATAGCCTTTGTTGTGCGTGGTATTTACGGTTACCGCCTCTCGATAGAGGCGGTTGACTTGTTGAGAACTTACTTGGACGTCTTGGCGGTGATGGAGAATTCCACGTATGTTTCCATTTTGATTCTTGTCTTGTTGTTGATGTCACATGGGCATGTCTACACCGACGCAGATTCGGGCACGCGGCCACGCGTCGTCGTTGATTACCCGATATATGGTTATTACCGCAACATGGGCGTGTCTACACCGTCGCAGATTCGGGCATGTGGCCACGCGCGTGGTTGACCACCAAGTATATTGTTATTGAGGTTACATGGGCATGTCTACACCACGCAAGATTCCGGTACGTGGCCACGCCTTGTTATTATTGTTGCATCATGGACATGTCTACACCGATGCGATTCCGGCACGCGCCATGACGCGAACATGATGGATGTTGTGGGCGTGAGACCCATAGTTATATTTAGTGGTGACTTTGAGGCGTGAGTCCACGACTGATCGCTTTATGTTGCATCGTATTTTGGTTATCATACATGTCTCTCGCTTTTAAGCTATTATGATTTCATTTACGATGTTGTGAGCTTCACATACTTGGTACTGTCAGATCGACCTCCCGGTGCGTTCACGCCGCAGTAGAGGTACATCGGCCGTGGATCCCCGCTTAGGATCTCATTTCGCGTGTTGAAAGCTCCGTTCCTTCGAGGCTTATCTTTGGTATGTTCCCCGAGTTGTAGGTTCTTGTACATTCGTGGTATGGCGTGGCCGTCCCGTCATAGTTGTTGTAAATCTTAGAGTGCAGAGTAATTGTTGTGGCGTGGTTTGTAAAGGATAACTGTCGTTTTTATGTATATACCGGGCGCATCTGTTTTGGTTGGCCTGTTTATTTATTATATCTCTTGTTTCATGACTCGTGTTTTATTTTCCGCTGGTTTTCTCTGATGTTGTATCACTAGGGTGCCCGGTAAGGCACGATGAACGCCCGGTTCGGGTGTTCTGATGAGTTCAGTAGATGACTTTCGTACTTGCCCCGGTCAGTTGATGATGCAGGGTGGATCTGGTAGATATGCCTTCGTACTTGCCCCTTACGGTTTTATGACACATGTGGGACCTGGTGTTCATGTGTACTCCTTGGTGTTATTATATCATAGATCGCCGGCGGAGGAAGAAATTCCACGGGCATGATTGATATCAGGTGTGAGACCCACGGTTATATTTGAGTGATGACTTTGGCGTGAGTCACGACTTGACATGATCGCTTATATATTGTATCTTGTAGTTTGTTATCATACATGTCTCCTATTTTATATAGACTATTATGATTTCATTACGATTTTTGATTCCACATACTGCAATTGCCAGATCGACCTCCTTCGCGGGTCGTTTACGCCGCAGGTAGAGGTACACCCATTGTTGATCCTCGCTCATAGGATCACAGTTCTGCGGGTTGGGAAGCTCCGTTTCTCCGGAGGCTTATCTTGTGGTATGATTCCCTGAGAGTGTAGGTTCTTGTACATCTGTGGGTGCACAGGCCCATCTCGGCCATAGTTGTTATAAAAACTCTTAGAGGTCTGTAGTACTGTTGTGAGTTGGGCTTGTAAAGGATAATTGTTCGGGTTTTATATATATATATGCAGAAAGGTGACCGTTTTGGTTAGCCTGTTCCTATTTCATCTTGTTTTATGTCTATAAGTTTTTAGTTCCGCTGATTTTCTCTGATATTTTATCACTAGGGTACCCGGGGTAAGGCACCAGTCGCGGGCCCGGGGTCTGGTCGTGACAATTACAGGATGGATGAAGTATAAAAAACACTTATTACGCACCACATAGACAATGCCAAAGCTGATTTGAGCAAGTATATGATGCTGGTATATGTATTACTTGGTAAGTTAAAATGCGTGTATGCTATAGGATAACTTGGGAGGATCTTAATACGACCAGTTTTATCACCTAAACAGTAGAGTAAATGCAGGGGCAGTTCAATAGATGCATTAGACTGATGGAGGTGTTGGGCAGTGGCAGCATAGTTAGACTGAGATCAGACAACTTATAAAACAACTTACATCAGGCAGTTCTGTTAGAAGAAAATGATCAAATAAGAGTCATTTTATAACCAATACAGGGGGGTAGATGTATGTATGCACATATTATCTATTGCAGCAGTGGAGGATACAATATTGCTTAATTCAATCACACAACCAAATCAGAAACCTGGACACGCATGACTCGATTTAGTTTCAATCAGAGAGTAGGAAATAGACATATGCCAACAATAGGTTATCCCATGAGGGAGTTCAAGCAACTAATTCTTTTAGGGATATTGTTCAAAGCAAATATGGTTGAGAAGATAAACAAAATATTTCCTACAATACAGCAGTAATCAACTAACATTACATTTTCTCTTGATGCGAAATGAACATACATATAATCATCCAAACAGAACACTTTGACTTCCAATCTTAGTTCTTAACTGGCTTTTCATAGATATCAGGAACTCAAACAGTAACTCGGGTCCCAATTAACCAAACCATGCATCGTGTTTTAATTTCGTATCGACACGTATCGCCGACATATTTCCAGTAAGACTCCTGCTAAACACAGACATCGCTTGCACTCACGGCAATAGATATCTAAACAATAATTTAAAGCAAGAAGACATCTAGATCAATTAAACAGGCATCATATTCGCTCATCGACGACGAACACAGTTCATATCAGTTAGCACATATAGATAACAATCGATATCGTCCCGACATATTTCTCAAACAATCGCATATCATACGGCTCGTAAACTATAAATTAATAGAAAGTTGGGCAAAGTGATGAATTTACCTTCTCCGAGCAGCGAACCGAGACAGCGTATCAAGTCGTCGATCCACTCGGAGTGTATTGCTATGCGAATGAATGGAAAGGGTTTTAACTTGTGGCTATGGATGCGTGAGTGTTATTTTTTGAATCAATTTACTTCTTCCTCGCTGTTAATCTTTCCTTGATTTTAAGGAGTTCTTCTGTGTAAAATCGGTGCCTATCTGTTCTAAGGGTTTCTCCTATGCTTTCCCAATTTTGACCCACCTTACTGTTAATCTTCGAATGTTCTCCGCCCCCTTTGCATGCGTATGTTGCTATGTTTATATAGCCCTAATTCGGGTTCTAATGTTGGTAAACTTTGATACGATTTTGGACTGATTTGAGCGTATTATTCTTTACTGATTTGGTGCGATTTTTGGGTATTGATCTGGTAAGCTTTTGGTTATGGTAAGTTTATATTTTGGTTCAATTTTGTATAGATTTCTTTGTGATTTATGGTAAAGAAGAGCTGGGTCGCGATTTTGGTGTTAATGGTTATGGTAGGTTTGAAAAAAGAAGGCTTGGATATGGTAAGGTTGGCGACGATGAGCGGGAGTATGCGACGGATCTTTAGGTTTAGGTTTTTTGTCTTATGGGTTGTTGGACTAAAGAAGAAGGGGGTTAAAAGACTGAAGGGGCATTTGGGCTTTCAGGTCGGGAAATAAAGGTTGGGCTTGGGCGAAATTAAGAGGTTTGTGGGCTGGTTTTAATTGGGTATTTGTTTTAGGTAAAAATTAATTAATGGAAAATAAATGGGGGTTTAAATTATTATTAAATTATTTAAATGCTAAATGCAGATATGATATTTAAGGATTGCTTAATGCTTTTATAAATGCGACACTATTATTTAAGATCGCATTTATTGTGCATATTTATCATTATTTAAGTTAAAATTAAAATATCTTAGTATGACTTTAGGTGCTTTATTAATTTTAGCTTGGGTTTAAAATATTACGATAATAAATGCGGGCGTGCTTAACGTTTTATAAATGCGACACTGTTATTAAAATCTTATTTATTGTGCATACTTTGTGATGTTAAAATAATATTGGTTTAATGAGGTTTACACTAATTATGGAATTGCTTTGCATATTAATAAATGCGACTATGCTATTTGACGCGATGTCATTGCTAAATTATTTATTTATTTACGTATTTATTATTATTAAAATTATTAATAATCGATGGAATTATGATAGAGCTTAAAATTAATAAATGCGGGCGCGAGACTCCAAGTGCTTAATATTCTACGTAAGATGCGGTGTCATTATTAAATTGCTTATTTATGCATGTATTAATATTTTATTGTTGCATTTTATTATTATAAAATTATTGAAATTATTTTGAAAAATTAGTGTAATTTTATAGTTAATGACTGGACGGGAGGGTCAAAATTGAGTATTAACAACTTGTCCCTCTTTGTGTGGAGATGATGGAAGAGTCTTCAGACAAAGACGTTGACTTATAGCCAATTTTTTCTCGATCCTCAGAATTTAAAAATGCTGGACAATTAGGACAAGGCTGACGCAAATTCAAAATTTGTCCTAGTGTCGAGTTATGATGACACTGGGCTACCATGGTCAAGCACTAAGGCGGGCTAATGCGGACTCAAAATTTGTCCCAGTGTCGAGTTATGACGACACTGGGCTACCGTGGTCAAACACCAAGGCGGGCTAACGCAGACTCAAAATTTGTTCCAATGTCAAGTTATGACGACACTGGGTCGTGATGTTAAAATAAAAATAAATTGGCTTGAACTTAAGGGTGTACCGGTATCGACTTATGATGATGCTGGGCTTGTTGGTGATGTGGAATGGGTGGACCGACGCTCGAGGCCGCTTCTGCCATTCGTTGGGAAGGTTGGCCCCCCAACAAATTGCCCCAATTCGCTGTAAGAGAAAATCTATGTTGTGCTCCTGCTCCTGCATGCTAAGACTTAAGCAAACGGTTAGTGCATACTGTTACGGCAAAACGATAACGCATGAATTTATAGGCAATGTAACTGTGTGAATATAAATGTTTATCTTGTAAAAATGTGATGCATGTTGTGTTGATGTGATGCTGCAAATGCTGTGATTTCGTCCTTGCACGGAGTGTTACGATTGTGAATGCGGATATGTTGTCCTTGCTGCAACTTCCCCTTTAGATTGAAGCTCTGTATACAAAAGCTCAAGAAAAAGAGTGTGTAACTGCTAAGACGAAATAATAAGGCATGAATATATACGAAATGCAATTCTGAGAGTAGAGAAATCGTTCTTGCGTCGATGTGATATGCTGATGACGTCGTCTTTGGACGTGGCGTTGTTTTCGTACGGACGTCGTTTCAGACTTGACGTCAATTTCGGACTCGGCGTCGTTTTCGGACTCGGCGTCGTTTTCGGACTCGACGTCATTTTCGTACTCGGCGTCATTTTCGGACTCGGCGTCGTTTTCGGACTTGACATCGTTTTCGGACTTGGCGTCATTTTCGGATTTGACGTCGTTTTCGGACTTAGCGTCATTTGACGTCGTTTTCGGACTTGGCGTCATTTTCGGACATGACATCATTTTCGGACTTGGCGTCGTTTTCGAACTTTGCGTCGTTTTCGGACTTGGCGTCATTTTTGGACTTGGCGTCGTTTTCGGACTTGGCGTCGTTGGCCTCGTTTTCGGTCTTGACGTCGTTTTCAGACTTGACGTCATTTTTGGACATGACGTCATTTTCAGACTTGGCATCGTGTTCGGACTTGGCGTCGTTTTCGGACTTGGCGTCATTTCAGACACGGTGTTGATGAAGATGTCATTGTGTTGATCCTACTATTCTTGTGAATTAATGCTCTTGCATACTAAAACTTTGTGAAAATGTGCATAGCTGTTAAATCAAAATAATGAATATATGAAAAATAAAAATTTGTGAGTAGAGATGTTGTAATGTGTTGAGGGTGTCGTTGTTGCAGATGCTGGTGGTGTCATTGTGTTGATACTAGCGACGTCATTATGTTGAAGCTGATGACGTTAGGGTGTTGACGATGCTGGTGGCGTCGTGATGTTGACGATGCATTCTGATGACGTCATGATGTTGATGATGCTGATGGCGTCATGGTATTGACGATGCTGCTGATACTCTTGTAAATTGAGGGTCCTGTAGGCTAAAGCTTAATAAAAAGTTAGTGCATAACTGCTAAGAAAAGTAATAAAGCATAAATATATAATCAATGTGGTCAGGTAGATATGAATGTCATCCTGTGTAATGTGATGAAGATGTGATTGATGGCGTCGTTGTCTGGACGTGTTGTGCTAATGACGTCGTTGTCTGGACGTGTTGTGCTGATAACGTCATTGCTTGGACGTGTTGTGGTGATGACGTCGTTGTATGGATGTGTGTCGTCGTTGTCTAGACGTGTTGCTGATGTGACGTCATTGTCTGGACGTGTTGCTGATGCTCCATGATGTCTTTGTTGTGCGTTTGTGCACTGCATGGATTACAATTTGACTTTATGCCCGAGCTGATGCGCTAGACTTTGTTGCGGGATTTGAACTTTGATTGTTGATGTCTGTCTGCTTCTGCTGCTTCTTTATGCTTCTGCTAATATGAAGAACTTTTGTTGTATTTTCTGCTTCTGCTAATATGAAGAACCTGCGCTCAAAGAAAACTTGTGAGTTTGAGGGGGGGGGGGGGGGGGCCGGTGATTCACAATGACTTTGTAGTTTTGACCCTTGATGCTCGGACGTCTGCCTTGTTTGGACTCATAACCCCTGCCTGGTTTCCTACCTTGACTAATTGTTAATGGTCCTAGCTTTGAATACGCAAAGGGCGTTTGGCCTAAAGTGGGTCTTAATGGGATTGCTTGTCTATCATGTGTATTTTCGTTATTTTCAAAATAAATGGAAGACTTCCTAATGGTGTGACCGAAGTCGATTTAGGCCGCCTACGTATCCCCACGAGGGAATTAGGTCATGATGTAGTTCATTACAAGCGAAATTGGATAAAATTTCTATAGGTGGGACCGAAGCCGAAATGGCCACCTACGTATCCGCCAAGGGAATCAGGTCAAACGTAGTTCCATTTATTACAGATAAATTGCAAAATATATTAAACTAACTATTTTAGGACTCGGAGGGCCAAGGTAGAGGCACGAGTCCACTTGTTCAAAATGTCTTCTTGCTCTGCGTCTTCAATGGCTGAGTCTTCAGCAGGATCATCCCTTGCAGCACACAACTAGACGAATGACTTATTCAATGGTTAAACAATCTCCGGCAAGAAGCACATCACTTTCTCTGGCGGTTGGTCGATGATTTAACTTTCTTCCCTTTTCGGGCTGGCGTAATAGTCCCTTCCAGACTGTTTTCTTCATCTTTAACTATCATGTTCACATGGGCATCTTCATAACCGGGAAGAAGGTTATTGTTTACATTGAGAGGAACATCTTTCAGCTGAATGACTCCCTCTTTGATTAACTCCTCTATTCTGTCCTTGAGTGTATAGCAATTTTCGATGTCGTGTCCCTCAACACCGGAGTGGTATGCATAATATTTAGTTTTATCGTGCCCTCGGGAAGTAGGCTTGGGTGTATTTCTGGGAATTGGTTGGAGTATTCCTGCGGCTTTCAGCTTATCATACACTTGGGCTATGGGTTCGGCTAAAGGTGTATAGGTTTTGGTTGGTTTTCTCTCGGCATCTATGCGGGGTTTGGGTCCGTTTAGTGTACAGGTTCGTGACTACGGTGAGTATGAGGGATTTTGATATGCTGGTTAAGTATGGTAAACAGGATATGGGGTAGCGCAGTGCTGATAATACGACTGTGGATTTTGAGTGTGTTGGTTATAGTAAGAAGGTGGTGAGCTTTGATACACTGGAAGTTGTTCTGGCCTATGTTCCCGAATGACCATGATAGAGGGTGATGCATCTCTTCTCCTCTGTGAGGTACCTCCTATGGAATCTGACTGCATTGTTCTGCTAGTTGCTTGTAGGGCTGTCAGGTTTGTAATCCTGTCCGTTTTAATGTCTTCTTCCACGAAGTTGCTCATTCTTACGACTTCTGCAAAACTTCGCCCAATTACACTGATCATCCTTTCATAATATGTCGCGTCTCTTAAAGACTGCACGAATAAGGTGGTCATTTCGCTCTCTGCCATTGGAGGTTGGACCTTTGCTGCTTCTGACCGCCACCTCAGGGCGTATTCCCTGAAAGTTTATGTGGATTTCTTTTCTAGTTTCATAAGATAAAATCTATCCGGGACAGTGTCAGTGTTGAATCTGAATCTATCCATGAAATCCTGTGCCATGGCATTCCAATCGTCCCATTTTCGAGGGTCTTGACATGTGTACCAGTCCAGCGCCTCGCCGGTTAGACTCTTGATGAATAGTTTCATGATGACTGCTTGATTTTTCCCAACTACAATCAATTTATCGCAATATGACCTTAGATGAGCTCGGGGATTCCCCTTTCCATCGAACATGTCAAATTTGGGCACCTTGTATCCCACAGGTAATTCAACGTCGGGGTGCATACATAAGTTTTCATATTCTAACCCTTCATCCCCCTTGTTCATCTGAATGCTTTTGAATGCCTCTTTCAAGCTACGAATTTATTTTGCCACATTTTCATCAGCTCTAGCTCGAGTCTGCCGCTCCACTTCCTTGTATTGATCTGTCTCTTGAGAGGATACATGCATAATAAATGGCTGGCTTTCGGTCGGATGTGCTAATGCCCCATATTGTTTGTTAGGACTAGTGATGCGTGTCGTCTGCTTGTATTGGGTGGCTTCGCAATTTGGACTGAGTGGGGAGATATAAGTAGGTGGAGGTTGGGATATGTATGTAGTAAACGGGTCATTTTGGAGGTCGGATTGCAAATTGACCGGGCGGGTGACATTTTGGTGTGAGCTGGTATGTTGCGGCCTTTGCGGGGAGCTTTGGGGAAGTGGAGGCTCAAGGGCTTGTGATACGATTGCATTTGTCCTTTGCTCCGGGAGTGGTGCATTCAAGCTAATAGACAGGTTTGTGATATTTCGGATCCTTTCTATTTCGGCTTGCATGATTTCCATTTGCTGCAATAATTTAGCGAGGTGTTGATCATCGGTGTTTCTCCTTTCTAACGCCTCTGCGTCCTCTACAGGAACGGGGACGAGTCCTAAGCTGGTTCGTTCTGGTGCCTCGGGATTAGTCATTTGTTGGATGATTGTGCTTCTTCTAGTCAACGCGAATCAACCTTTTGGGGATAAGCTAGGCAAAAATAATCCTCTTCAAATGAAGCAAACCAAGTTAGTATAATATGGAAAGAGTTGCAGGCAATATAATAATAAGCAAATTGCAAATCAAGCGCGTGCTCTAACATGTTTGGGACCTCTTTTATGCCAGAGGGAGGCCTAAACGTCACATATGCGAGGTTATGATAGATTTTTCCAAGTCGTCCAACCGTAATGCTTTTGTTGGAAATGACGACCAAATGACGGTGCACTTTTTCCAATTTCGGCACGTCATGATTAGGTTTGGATTTGTCTATTGTCGTCACGCTACACATAATATGCTGGTTGGTCGTTGGGTCATGAAAAACCCTTCGACAATTGGGTAGGCTTCCTAACTGTGGAGACGATGCCAATGATCGACCCATCTAAGGTATATGTATGCATGCCTTAAAATAAAAGGTGGTATAGCTCTATCCTAAGTTTTTTAAGATTTGGTTTACTAGACGCAAGGTTCTCGAGCGGACAACTCGAGTGAGAAGGCTACGCGGCCAGCGGTTAGACCGGGCACTCCACGTATATTACCAACTCTCCTAAATTTGGGTTTTGAAGAAAGAATTTTGCTGATGCACCAAGCGCACCTCGCATGTAGTGTGTGATAGTGTAAATTTTCCAGAGTGGAAGAAATATGAGCGGAATGCCAGTTTAAGGAAAGCAGTAAAGCAAATAGCAATTAAAACAAATAAAACAAAATACATCACACAAAAATTAAATGCAAAAATGATGCCAAATAATAACCCTAGGTCTGTTGTGGTTAAGAACCTTAAGTCCCCAGCGGATTCTCCATTTCTGTCACGCCCTTTTTCGACCGCGACATTGTTTTAGCGAATCCTGCTTAAGAAAAATGTTAGAAAATAAAATAAAAGCTAAAAATGCTAAAAAATGCTAAAGGGTGCTAAAGAGGTGCTAGAATGCTAAAAGTGCTAAAAGTAGTGCTAGGGTTCGCGGAGTCGCCACCTAATTGGTTTGGGTGAATTAGGACACCTGAATGTTAACTATGTTAAAGTTAACATTAACTCCATTTTTATGGTCTGCAAAACTAGAGTGAGATTCTGGGCAAGAGTTCTTTATTATCCTAAAGGGAGGGGGTTAGGCACCCTAAAGGATCCGCTAACTTGTGGTTGTCTGATCGGTGTATTTTATATACACTTTTCGAGTCGTTTTTAGTTAGTCTTTTGTCCCTTTTTGTACAAATAAGTGTCGTATTAGGATATATTTTCTTTCTTTTGAGTCAAAGTGGTTAAAATGGCCAAATGGCGGAAAAGGAGCTAAAGAGGGCAAAGAGGAGGTTCAGCTTAAGCGAGAAAGTGGCGAACGAGGCGAACGCAGTCGCGCGGCGCCTCGTAACAGTGCGAGGCGCGGCGCTAATCATCGAGAGGCTACGAAGTTGCGGGGCGCGACGCTAATCATCGAGAGGCTACGAAGTTGCAGTGTATGGCTCTCGAACAGAGATCGGGCGGCGCCAAATCACCAATCTGCGAAGAACTTCCAGCGCGCGCCGATAGCGAACATGCGGCGCAGCGGGAAAATCAGGTTTAATGACGAATTTATGGGCCAGGCCTGAAGGGAAAAGTTAGAGGCGGTTTTGAGCCTATAAAAGGAGAACCCTAGACAGATTTTAAGGGTTCCCTTTCTTGCACAACACAAGGATTCTTGGATTGAAGATTGGAGACCATAGTTTAGTAACTTTCTTTCCTTTTCTTTTCTTTTATTTCAGTTTTGTATGATGAACCTTGAATTAGTTCTTGTCATGTCAATGGCTAGGAACTAATTCTTTTATAGGGTTTTCCATGTTAATTCACTAGAAACTTATGTTATGAATTGATGCATGTTATGGTTATTCTTCTTCTTGTTGAGATTTATCCAATAATTGCTTTGAATGCTTGGTAATTAATTGATCACTAATTATCATTATTTATATGATTTCTAATCAAACTTCGAAAGGAGGAGGTTGTGAATATGCTGTAAGTTGGGTAGACATATTTTGGATTGGGGATGAAAATACCTCAATTATTTATGTAGCGTTAATGAGAGGCTTAAAAACCCTAATTTTACGCATGGCGCGTGACGGTTAACTAGGTTTTTGTTCTTAATCCTCCTATAGAGTCATCCTTATCACCGAAAGGTAGAAAGGAGCAATACTGGGGTTGAGTGTTTATATATCCTTAACGGGAATATAAAACGATTTCGTAAACCTGCTAGCTCCGAGAGAAGAAGAACCATATTTCATTGCATTAATAAATAACATAAGAGGATAGTTGAGGAGACGTGGAAGCCCTATTCTCATCACAACTGAAGTAAACCTATAGTTAATTAGCTTTTATAATTGTTAGTTATAAACAACAAAATCAATATCGGTTACCAAATAAATACCAAAAGATAGATAATTGGTAATTGAACACTAATCCTTGTGGACGATATTCGGTCTTACCAAGACTATATTACTTGTCACGATAACGTGCACTTGCGTTAAAGTGTGTGCATCTTTTCGCGCATTAAGTTTTTGGCGCCGTTGCCGGGGATTAGGCATAGTTCAATACCAAATTTGTCTATTTTTAATTTCTAATTTGGTTTTTAATTTTTATTTTATTTTTACGTTTTTATTTTCGGAAAGAAATCAGGGTGCCTTGATTTGTTGTGCATTTTGATCTATTTGAAATCGGTTTATGCGAAGGAGAGAAGAGGCGAACACTCTTGTTCCCTTCAATCCAGAGATTGAGAAAACCTGTAAACATAACAGAAAGAATCAGCGGATTGCAACCTTGAGAGAGATGGACGGTGTTCAAAACAACAACATGATGAGAGAAGAGTTAGGTGAAAATCAACCCAATCCAGGAATGCCTCGGCAAGTACCTATGTATGTCGAGGAAAGAGTTCAAGGCCAGGCAGAAAGAAGCTTGAGAGACTATGTGGTGCCGAGAGTGAATGGAGCATAGACATGTATTAGGCTCCCTGCCATAGGAGCAAACAACTTTGAGATAAAACCGGCGATTCTGAGCATGGTGCAGCACACAGTGCAATTTGGAGGACTGCCATCAGAGGATCCACACATGCACATAGCTAATTTCTTGGAGCTATGTGCAACTTTCAGATATAACGGCGTTACTGATGATGCCGTCAGATTGAGGCTCCTTCCCTTCTCACTCAGGGATAGAGCAAAAGTATGGTTGAATTCCCTGTCAGCCGATTCGATTTTTACATGGCAAGAGCTGGCACAAAAATTTTGGCCAAATTCTTTCCCCCATGCAAAGCAGCGAAATTGAGAGGGGAGCTGAATAACTTCTACCAAGCAGATGGAGTGTCCTTATATGAAGCTTGGGAAAGGTTCAAAGATTTACAGATAAAGTGCCCACACCATTGTATTGAGTTGTGGAACTTGGTCCACATCTTCTATAACGGGATGAGCAGTACAACCAGAACCATTATAGATGCAGCAGCAGGTGGTGTATTCATGAGGAAAACAGCCCACGACGCTCACGAATTATTAGAAGATATGACCACCAACAACCATGTCACAGAAGAGAGATCAACGAGTGGGAGGAGAACAGTGGGAGTCCACGAAATAGATTCCATTGCTGCCTTGAATGCCCAAGTGGCCCTTTTGGCGAAACAGTTGCAGCAACATACAGTATCAGTGAATGCAGTGCAGATGCCAAAGAGCTGTGAAATCTGTGGAGGCCCACATACATTCGATAGGTGTCCTTCAGCTGATCCTAATAATATGCCAATTGAGCAGGCAGAGTGTCAGGCTGTGGGTAATTATCAGAGGCCACAAAACAATCCATACTCCAACACATATAATCCAGGGTGGAGGAATCACCCAAATTTCTCATGGAGAGACCAGGCGGCAAAAAACCAATATAGGGGCGATGCAAACCAGCCAGAACGAGAATCAGCGACCGCTTTACTCAGGCCCCACATTCTCAGCGATTGATGCCGGTTCAGCAAGAAAAGCCAGACGAGATAAGAGCAGCTTTGTTGGCACTCACCAATTCCTGCACCCGATTCGTAGCGAAGCTAGATCCTCATTCAGAACTTGGAAACACAAGTGGGCGATTAGCAAAGCAAGCAAAAAGCAAACGCAGGTACACTGCCAAGCAACACGAGGTGAATCGAGGAGCAATGCCAAAGATACGATTGAAGTGGCAAACAGTTGGAGCAGCAGTCACCTCAGCCAGTAGTTGAGCAAAGGGCAGAGATGGAAAAAGAGAAGGTGGTTGAGTCTCGCCCAGTAGTAGAGAAAACTCCAGAGAAAGAGTATACAGAGAAGATTCCATTCCCCCAGAGATTACAGCGGAAGGCAGTTGATAAACAATTCTCCAAATTCTTGGAGACATTCAGAAAACTGCATATCAACATACCTTTTATAGAAGCATTGGAGCAGATGCCCTCCTATTTCAAGTTCATGGAGGAGATCTTGGGGAAGAAGAAGAAACCGGCGGAGTATGAAATGGTAGCACTAACGGAGGAGTGCAGTGCTATCCTCCAGAAGAAGTTGTCGCCTAAGCTAAAAGACCCAGGAAGCTTTACACTACCTTGCACAGTTGGCAAGGTGACATGCAACAGGGCTCTGTGCGATTTAGGGGCAAGCATAAATCTGATGCCTTTATCGGTATTTTAACGATTGGAGTTGGGTGAGGCCAAACCAACCACCGTGAGCCTGCAGCTGGCCGATAGGACAGTGGTTCATCCAAGAGGAAAGATTGAGGACGTGATTGTTAAAGTAGGAAAATTCTTTTTTCCTGCGGACTTCCTCGTTCTTGACATGGAAGAGGACGCAGAAATCCCTATCATATTGGGGAGACCATTCCTAGCGACAGGGAGAGCCTTGATCGATGTAGAAAGAGGAGAGCTGACACTGAGGGTGAAGAAGGAAGAAATAGTGTTTAAAGTATTTAAACACATCATTGAGCCACCAACTATGAGCAGGTGCTTTGCAATCAGCACCATCAAACCCCCCTGTGAGCCAGTACAAGTCAACCAAAGGGAGATGAGCCCACGAAAGCAGGCATGGATGGCCGAACCTCCACAAAAGCAGGTATGTGTTCCTGAACTTCCTCTTAACGATAATGCTAAGAGAAGAAGAAGAAAACAAAAAATGTGGAGAAAATGGATTAGTTGTGGGGTTGATCCACCCCACGTTTATTGAACTAAGGAGCT
This sequence comes from Przewalskia tangutica, assembly GCA_029844215.1. Lineage (NCBI taxonomy): Eukaryota > Viridiplantae > Streptophyta > Magnoliopsida > Solanales > Solanaceae > Przewalskia > Przewalskia tangutica. The sequence continues at coordinate 47,263,789 of CM056724.1, read as the reverse complement.
TGCGTCAGGCTAAAAGACGTTAAATACAGCGCTACTTGGGAGGAAACCCAAGGTATTTTTATTTATTTCACTTTAATATAATAGTTTTTTTTATTAAGAACGGTCTCACGGAGGTAGTGTTTGTGTTATGATTGACAGGTATAGGCCAATGAATTGAAGGGCGAAAAACTGAGGAACAACAGGGATTTCGAAAAAGCGGGTAGCGCGGCTGAAAAGAGCGAAAAGCTGAAGTTTAAGCGCATGGCTAAAAATCGAGAAAAATTGCCAAGTCTAGCGCGTATTTCCAATGTGAGTGCGACGGAAATTCGAAGAGTGCAGAACATTGGCCGCGGCTAAAAGCAGCGCATGGCGTGGCGAAATCCGAGAAATTAAAAGACACCTGTAAATCAGATTTTCCCCAATTTCAAAACCAAAACTTAACCCCCTTCTCCACAAAACCCACGAAAATCCACAATTTACCCACAAATCCTCCACAAATCAAACCCAACAACAACCAAAACTCTTAAATTCCTAGAACCCTCAGCCATCTCTACCAACAAAAACCCCATTCCATAGCCTCAAATCACCATTGAAAGCAAGAACACCTTGAAGAACACCATAAAAGGTAATCTTTGTCTGTTCTTTAGATCTTTACTGTAGTCACAGGAGGTAGTAGTGTGAAGGAGTATTGTAGTGTTGAAATAGTTGGGGTGCTGAAAAATTGGTTGTGGAGTTTATAGGAAGAGTATACAAGGAAGATGTGGGTATTGGGTAGTAGAGTTGAAGTTTGGGGGTGTTAGTGTTTTAGCTGCTAATTGTTGATTGTGTTGGGGAACATTTGTGCTACTAAGTTGTAAGCTGCAGAAAGTGTTTTAACCATGTCCGCCAGAAAGAGAAGAGCCTCCACATCCACCTCAGCCCCACAATACGATGATACTAGGTTTGTGAGCTACCAAGCCTTCCAAAGATACAAAAAGCTTAGTACTAGGCCCTTAATCCCTGAAAGGGGACTGGACTATCAAAGGGAGTCGTTTGGGGGAAGAGGATGTTTATGAGCCCATTCGGGCAATGATTGGGATAATAGGGTGGAAGAGATTTGTAAATCCGGAGAAGATAGCACCAATGAACACAGCAATGATGCGTGAATTCTATGCTAACTTTCCGGAGAGGGTGGACAACGAATGCTTTGTGAGGGGAAGATATATGCCTGTGACGACATCAACAATAAATATGTCTCTAAAAACAGTTGATGTTGAAGGAGGAATTGGTGATTGGAACCATTTTAGAACATGGTCTAGGAGCACCGACAACATCAACTGAAATACCGTCGCAGACACAGTGAGCTACCCTGGGGCTTCTTTTGATATTGCGAGAAATGGGTCAAGAGCACCGGCAGTGCGGTTCAACAGCGACCAAGGGTTGGCTATATTTAAATCGCTGCATGATTCCATCCACGCACTTCACCAGAGTTCCAGAAGATAGAATCAAACTGATATATGGAATTATGAGGGGGATGAAGATTGATGTGGGGAAAGAGATAGTGCAGAGCATTGAAGAAATCAACAGGTTGGTGATAACAGGTGGATTGGGACATGACTCACTTATCACCAGTTTATGCCACATGAATGGGGTCCCAATCCTACCCACTGATACTAATGACAGAAACCAACTGCCTGTGACATATGGGATAGTGCACTCTTTCCTGCACTCCAAGCCCCAAAGAAGAAGAAGAGCACAACCACCAGCAGCAGCAGCAGCAGAGGCCGCCATGAACGAAGATGATCCTGAAATAGAGGCTCAATATGTGGCAGGGCCTAGCCACCAGCCTACCACAGATTCAGAACCCTCAGTGCCCATGATGGAACAGTTACTCCAAAATCAGATGAGGATGATGCAGAGTTTGGACACGGTGATACAAGGACAACAAGAAACGAGGCAACAAATCAACGAGATGAGTTCCTTGTTCAGTCAGTGGTCCATGCACTATCCCATGCCACCGTCACCACCACCATTTTAGCCAAGTCTGTAAGTGTCTTATTTCTTTTATTGTCTTTGAGTCTACACACATTGGGGACAATGTGTGATTTAAGTTTGGGGGTGTTTTATTTGTGTCTTATTGTTATAGTATGTTTAAGTCTTTTTGTTGTTTTTGTTTATTTTTGAGTCATTAATTTTTTTTTTGCCTGTCAAAGATCATGTATGCTGTAGTTACTAGAAACACCTAGTGAAGTAAGGTGGAATAATGTAACAGAATTAGAAGCAACTATCTAAACACTTAGGTTAGATATGCCAAAAACTCACAAGATCTGTCTATTTGGAGTTTCTTGCTTAAATTATGCATGTTAAATGATGAGAACCTATATGTTATGATTGTTTGCTATTTGAGGCGAAATAGTTAGGATATGCATGTTAGGGAGATGACTCAGGCGTTTCTTTGATAGCCAATTCTTACCATTCTTTTCTATCCCTGACTTTAAAAGTATCCCTAGTCAGCCCCATTGAGCCTAAAAATTGAAACTTCTTCTTTGACACCCTATATTCCCACAAATTGTGCCATAAGTAAAAATGTGAAATAGTGGAATAAATTGTGTTAAAAAAGAGACAAAGAGAGTGAACAAGCTTGATGCACCCCAATAAAAAAGTAATAAGAAATAGGCAAAAGCCTAAGTTTGGGGGTGCTTGTCATTATTATACACTTCACTCTCCCAAAACAAAAGAGGGGAAAGATTGATTTGAAGTGAAGAAAAGAATCAAAAGAAAAGGGAAACACTGAAAAGCTAAAGAGCTTATGGTACACAAAAATGAGCCTAAATGCCTATTTTTACCTACCTATACCTAAGCCTACATTACAACCCTTAAAGTCCTGAAGATCTCTTTTATGCATATCCAGGATTAGTGGAGAATAGCAAGTAAACATGTCATAGGATTTTTGAATTTTACAAGCATGATTCAGTATGTTGACTTCCATTAAGCATGATAAAAATGAGTTTGCGAAATATCTAGCTTAATGTGTTTAGTGTGCTAAAAATTTCATGCTATATGTTCCTGCATATTATTCTGCTAACCTTCATGTTTTTCTAGATAACATCAATGCAGCAAAAGTGATCAATGTCAGTGAGTCTTTTATTTTTCGTTTTCTTGAGTCCTTTATTTCTTTCTTTCTATCTTTGCTCGAGGGCGAGCAAAGGTTAAGTTTGGGGGTATTTGATCGGTGTATTTTATATACACTTTTCGAGTCATTTTTAGTTAGTCTTTTGTCCCTTTTTGTACAAATAAGTGTCGTATTAGGATAGATTTTCTTTCTTTTGAGTCAAAGTGGTTAAAATGGCCAAATGGCGGAAAAGGAGCTAAAAGAGGGCAAAAGAGGAGGTTCCAGAGCTTAAAAGCAGAGAAAGTGGCGAACGAGGCAGAAACGCAGGTCAGCGCCGCGGCGCCTCATGCCAACAGGTGCAGGGCCGCGACGCCTAATCATCAGAGAGGCTACAGAAGTTGCAGGGCCGCGGCGCCTAATCATCAGAGAGGCTACAGAAGTTGCAGCGCCGCGCTCTCGCATGCCAGAGATCGGCCGGCGCCAAATCACCCGGCATCAAGAACTTGGCCGTGGCGCCGATAGCAGGGCCGCGGCGCCGACGCGGGAAAATCAGGTTTAATGACGAATTTTTGGGCCAGACCTGAAGGGAAAAGTTAAAGGCGGTTTTGAGCCTATAAAAGGAGAACCCTAGGCAGATTTTAAGGGTTCCCTTTCTTGCACAACACAAGAATTCTTGGATTGAAGATTGGAGACCATAGTTTAGTAACTTTCTTTCCTTTTCTTTTCTTTTATTTCAGTTTTGTATGATGAACCTTGAATTAGTTCTTGTCATGTCAATGGATAGGAACTAATTCTTTTATAGGGCTTTCCATGTTAATTCACTAGAAACTTATGTTATGAATTGATGCATGTTATGGTTATTCTTCTTCTTGATGAGATTTGTCCAATAATTGCTTTGAATGCTTGGTAATTAATTGATCACTAATTATCATTATTTATATGATTTCTAATCAAACTTCGAAAGGAGGAGGTTGTGAATATGCTGTAAGTTGGGTAGACATATTTTGTATTGGGGATGAAAATACCTCAATTATTTATGTAGCGTTAATGAGAGGCTTAAAAACCCTAATTTTACGCATGGCGCGTGACAGTTAACTACGTTTTTGTTCTTAATCCTCATATAGAGTCATCCTTATCACTGAAAGGTAGAAAGGAGCAATACTGGGGTTGAGTGTTTATATATCCTTAACGGGAATATAAAACGATTTCGTAAACCTGCTAGCTCCGAGAGAAGAAGAACCATATTTCATTGCATTAATAAATAACATAAGCGGATAGTTGAGGAGACGTGGAAGCCCTATTATCATCACAACTGAAGTAAACCTATAGTTAATTAGCTTTTATAATTGTTAGTTATAAACAACAAAATCAATATCGGTTACCAAATAGATACCAAAAGATAGATAATTGGTAATTGAACACTAATCCTTGTGGACGATATTCGGTATTACCAAGACTATATTACTTGTCACGATAACGTACACTTGCGTTAAAGTGTGTGCATCTTTTCGCGCATCATTGTCCGTTCAAACTTAGGGTTACTTATTATTGCTAAGAAAATGCATTTTTTGTAAAGTACTTTTAGCAAAGATATTTGTAAGTATAAAACGTATTTTTTGACCAATATGAGAATGCAAGATTTAAAATATATAAAGTTAGCTTTGGTTAAAAAACATACCTCTTAAAGTAATTGGAGAACATATGAAATTATTTTACAAGGTGTATATATTGCTTAACAGAATATAGAAATAATATTGCAAAAATTCTTATGGCAAAATAAGTACCTATAAAGTAAAATGTGAAAATGTGAATAACTAAAGATGGTGAATGGAAGAGATCCAGTCTCTGCTTCTACTCTTGCTACTTCCACACTGCTACTCCGGGCAACTCTAATTCCCTGGTCACTGGTTTTAATTTTGGAACCATTGGAAATGTTATGATTCCTCCCAACTTTCAAGCTGAATGTCCCGAGAAGTTTTCGAGTGAGTGTTGGGTATGGCTAGATACCTAACTGAAGATCCTCCTGCTAATGGAGATACGATGGACACTCAAGCCGATAACACGGTTGAGGTGGGCCAAGGTACCCAGGCTATCAATGGCCTGATGATGAAGTTTGACACTTGGAGTCAAAATGACTTCATGTGTAGGAGTTACATCCTTAATTGTCTATGTGATCCGCTCTGTGTTCAAAACTTGACGAGAAAGGTGCCGCAAGGAGATTCGCGCGTCAGACGACGACTACATGTGTCTAGGCTACAGATCCGGAAGATCTAGAATATGATGGGTTGGAAGAAACAATGTTGTATTAAGGTGAGCATTTCTTCTTTGTCATTTATGACGTTAAAGGGTTTCTGATTAAAGGCAAGAAATAAAATATGAAAAGGTTTCTTAAAAATCATATTCCATAAGTCTTTGAAATCAGAATTTTAAATTCACGCCCTTCCCACATAGTGATTGAATTATAGAAATCAATTCTATATGATCCGATCTAATGGTATAAGGGGAAGAAGAGTATAAATGAGTTAAACCTGTCACCGTTTCCGACAAAAGATCCTTCGTTTGATAGGATGGTAAGAGATGAACATGTCACACTATCGGCTGAAGATCCTTCATAGGATAGAATTGGACACCCGATGAGGTGGGACAAAATAGACACTCAGTCATACAAAACCCACGGACGATTGGAGTGGGCTAGAATAGTCAAGTCTTAGATGATCGTAAAGTTAAGGATATCGTTAGGCAAGACAAGGATAAAACCTTCGAATCTTGACAATAAGACTGTGGATAAAAAGATCCAATACATCGATGTGTAAAACGTCCAAAATGGGCTGATTTCGATAAGGGGCCGCAACGCCTAAAGTAGGGTCGCAACGCTTCCCGACCAGGGCAACTGAAGCTACTGCCACCTTAGCGCCGCAACACCATGGTGGAAGAGTCGCGACGCCACATCTGACAGTGTGGAGCTGCGGCGGAAGTCTGACTGAGCCGCGACGCTAAGTCCCAGAATCAGTAGACAGAAAACCTAGAGTTCCGGTTTTGAGATCCAAGAGTCTTGTGACTTTTGAGATGGCCTTTTAGTGAGTTAAACAATCATTCAATCTCCATTACACAACCACAGGTTGGAGTACTAATTCTCCGTTAACCGAAAGCATTCTCCTATTGCGCCCTATTCACGGGCAAGAAATTTATTCATATGAACTGACGTATTATACACTTGTAATCTGTACGTCGTTGTTATCATAGATCAAGACATAATTGATCAAGTTGAGATTGTTGCTGTCTGTCGACATAAACCCTCAGAAGAAATATGAGGTAGTCGAAGAGGCAAAATCATTTTTCCATTCCGTCAACGGAATAGCGAAAGAAGAACATATCCTTTAAACCTTGGCCACAACTACGTGGTTGGTACAGAGTTGTACAAACTAGAGGGGGAAGACGAGTACGTATGGCTTTGTACCGTTACGAAGCAAATATGAATTCGTTAAAACGAATAAGCGCTACTACGCCTACAGATTGAGGAATTCGTAGAAACATATGGGAAAGAGTGGAGCATCGTTCGCTGAACGTCCACTCCCTACTTACCATAGTATGAATGGTATTTTCAAGCGCAAATAAATTCTTACCACAAATGCGATTCTTGATGAGAACTCCGCATAAGGATAAGGTTCACATTGTAAGTGAAGAAGCACATTCACATTACAACTGAAGAGTAATGCAAGTGAAGAGGCATGTTCCCACTACAAGTGAAGAGACACATTCACATTGTAAGTGAAGAGGCACATTTACATTGTAAGTGAAGTAGCACATTCACATTACAAGTGAAAAGTCATGCAAGTGAAGAGGCATATTCCCACTACAAGTGAAGAGGCACATTCACATTGTAAGTGAATAAGTACTTTCACATTGCCAGTGAAGAGGCACATTCACATTGCAATTGAAGAGTCACGTTCAATGTTGACTAGAGGTTGAACCGAAAACAGGTCAAGTTGGACCTAGGACTGTAGATTGCATATCCACCGGATCTGTAAATAACAGTAGTGATTATCGCCTCTTGGTATTAAAAAATTCTTAATTCTTTGAAGGTATCTTCCCTTGAGAAGGAAAAAGAAATATTTGCTCGAGGTTAACAAGAACCCGTGAGGGCTTGATAATACAGAACTAGTGTTCCATATCCATAGGACTCGGGCTCTAGAGGTTGAACCGAACGGAGAAAAAAGGGGACTGAACTTGGCCTAGGCCTTCTAGCCTATTTGGTTAATATTTTGTCTACTCCAGAAGCACAACTATGGAAAGGAAAATAATAGAATCCATCTTATAGAACCATACTAATGGTTGACCTTCCTCCGGGAAATGAACCTTTGGGTTGTAAAAATGGATACTCAAATTGACTACGAAGTGGATAGATTTATTGACAAGTATAAAGCCTCCTATGAGAGTAGCTTAAACTCCAGGGTCACCACAACATTGCGTGACATGGATGTCGAGACAGCCTTCCTAACCGGAGAATTGGTTTTTGTAGAATTGTTGGGCTCTTCCCTAAACTTCCTTACAGTCCCTGAAATGTTTACATTTTGGTCCTGGAAGTTTCAGATAAAATAGAAACAATGAATCTAACTACAGAAACATTGACTCTGAAGCTAGAAAGCCAGCAATTGGAAAACCAAAAGTCCAAAAATGGAAGAAGAAAGTAATATGGAACACCTCGAGGGGTATGTGGTTCCAGGAAAGAGAAGAAAGTCTGTTGACTTGTCAAATCTCTGTGCGGGCTAAAACAAGCCCCGAAGAAATGGTGCGAAAACTTTGATAGTACTCAACTATCGAAGGGTTTCTCCATTAATGAGTATGAAAAATGTGTCTACATGAAAGGTAATTCTGACTCATTCGTCATGTTGTGCCTTTACGTAGACGATATGTTGGTCATAGAGATAAGTCTTGGATTAACCCTAGAGACTAAGAGTATGTTGAAACGATATTTCGATATGAAGGATATGGGTATTACAGATGACTTATTAGGAATTGAGATTTCTAAGACATCTAACAGACTGGTCTAAATCCAAACTCATCAGTGAGGTGTTTGGCAGTCTTGTTGAAGTCACCAATGGATAGAAGTCATAAAATTGACTAGAATCATGGTGCACCCATACACCAGGAGCGATATGCACAGGTCTTGAGTAGTTCAAAGGATACTACACACTACAACCAATCTGATATCGCTTGCCAAATCAACCAGTTGAACCAGGTTCACTCGTGATCTTGGAAACAATCATTGGATGTCACTAAGACAGATATGACGATATCTGAGATGTTCTCTAATCTACAGATTAAGGTATTGTCACATCCTTTTTAGACCGCGACTTTCCTTAGCAAATCCTGCTACTTGTTAGAAATAAAAATAAAATGCTAAAAAGGGGTTAAAAGTGCTAAAGTAGTGCTAGGGTTCGCGGAGTCGCCACCTAATTGGTTTGGGTGAATTAGGACACCTGAATGTTAACTATATTAAAGTTAACATTAACTCCATTTTTATGGTCTGCAAAACTAGAGTGAGATTCTGGGCAAGAGTTCTTTATTATCCTAAAGGGAAGGGGTTAGACACCCTAAAGGATCCACTAACTTGCGGTTGTCCGTTCAAACTTAGGGTTACTTATTATTGCTAAGAAAATGCATTTTTTGGAAAGTACTTTAAGCAAAGATATTTGTAAGTATAAACGTATTTTTTGACCAATATGAGAATGCAAGATTTAAAATATATAAAGTTAGCTTGGTTAAAAAACATACCTCTTAAAGTAATTGGAGAACATATGAAATTATTTTACAAGGTGTATATATTGCTTAACAGAATATAGAAATAATAGTGCAAAAATTCTTATGGCAAAATAAGTACTATAAAGTAAAATGTGAAAATGTCTATTATGCAAGGGGTAATAAAGTATGATGATTTTTTTTTATATGAATGTTAATAATAGTTTATGAAAATATGGGCTAGGAATATTTTGATGACTAATGCCCTAGCTATATGACTAGTTATGCCAGTGAGGATTTTCAAGTGGTTTAGTATAGCTTAAACTATATATGACAAATTTTTAAATAATTAACTTAAAAGGAAACAAATTTTAATGTCACAACTACCTCTTAATAACGACTTCAAGCTTAAATATACTAAATGCCCTACTAATGTAATGTTGGCGTTAGACAATTAATTTACAATAAATGAATGGGGGCGGGGTAGGAAATAATAAGACGACTCGAGAAATGGCGATGTCATTTCACCCATGGTTTGGAATTTCCGATGCGGAGAGGATGATGCACATAAATGCGGGTCTTCATTTTTGTCGTGATGAGTCTCGCAATGAGACTCTTCATTTTACTCCGATGTGTTGCATTTCATGTAAAAATAAGAGAAAAGATAAGGATTAGTATATACCCGAATCTTATTGACGATAGATGAGCACTAACATGAAATTTGAAATATATACAAGAAATATCATCTCGGCAGACAGAGAATGGATCCAAGGCAATAACCAAATGACTTTTTTTTTTTTTAAAAAAGTAGTGAGGCTCCAGATGGTAGTGAAATGAATGTAGAGCAACTTCATCCTAGATATATTCATGACACGCTAGGCAGTGTCGATGTAGAAACAGGGAATGCAGGCAATCAAAACAGCATGCAGTGGACAGTTTAGGCAAACAAAACAAACATTTATTCTGACAAGACAGTTGCAGGTATGCAGAGATTACAGGATGGATCAAGTATAAATCACACTTATTACGCACCACATAGACAATGACAAAGCTAATTTGAGCAAGTATATGATGCTGGTATATGTATTACTTGGTAGGTTAATATGCGTGTATGCTATAGGATAACTTGGGAGGACCTTAATATGGCCAGTTTTATCACCTAAACAGTAGAGTAAATGCAGGGGCAATTCAATAGATGCATTAGACTGATGGAGGTGCTGGGCAGTGGCAGCATAGTTAGACTGAGATCAGACAGCTTATAAAACAACTTACATCAGGCAGTTCTGTTAGAAATAAATTATCAAATAAGAGCCATTTTATCACCAATACAGGGGGGTAGATGTATGTATGCACAGATTATCTATTGCAGCAGTGGAGGATACAATATTACTTAATTCAATCACACAACCAAATCAGAAACATGGACATGCATGACTCGATTTAGTTTCAATCAGAGAGTAGAAATGCATATACGCCAACAAAGGTTATCCTACGAGGAGTTCAAGCAACTAATTCTTTTAGGGAGATTGTTCAAAGAAAATATGGTTGCTAAGAGAGTCATTCATGCTTTAGAAGATAAACATAATATTTCCTACAACACAACAGTAATCGACTAACATTACATTTTCTCTTGATGCGAAATGAACATACATATAATCATCCAAACAGAACACTTCGACTTCCAATATTAGTTCTTACTGGCTTTTCATAGATATCAGGAACTCAAACAGTAACTCGGGTCCCAATTAACCAAATCATGCATCGTGTTTTAATTTCATATCGACACGTATCGTCGACATATTTCCAGTAAGACTCCTGCTAAACACAGACATCATTTGCACTCACGACAATGGATCTCTAAATAATAATTTAAAGCAAGAAGGCATCTAGATCAATTAAACATGCATCATATTCGCGCATCGACGACGAACACAGTTCATATCAGTTAGCACATATAGATAACAATCGATATCGTCCCGATATATTTCTCAAACAATCGCACATCATACGGCTCGTAAACTATAAATTAATAGAAAGTTGGGCAAAGTGATGAATTTACCTTCTCCGAGCAGCGAACCGAGACAGCGTATCAAGTCGTCGATCCACTCGGAGTGTATTGCTATGCGAATGAATGGAAAGGGTTTTAACTTGTGGCTATGGCTGCGTGAGTGTTATTTTTTGAATCGATTTGATTCTTCCTCGATGTTAATCTTTCCTTGATTTTAAGGAGTTCTTCTGTGTAAAATCTGTGCCTATTTGTTCTAAGGGTTTCTCCTATGCTTTCCCATTTCTGATCCACCTTACTGTTAATCTTCGAATGTTCTCCGCCCCCCTTTGCATGCGTATGTTGCTATGTTTATATAGCCCTAATTCGGGTTCTAATGTTGGTAAACTTTGATACGATTTTGGAGTGATTTTAGCGTATTATTCTTTACTGATTTGGTGCGATTTTTGGGTATTGATCTGGTAAGCTTTTGGTTATGGTAAGTTTATATTTTGGTTCGATTTTGTATAGATTTCTTTGTGATTTATGGTAAAGAAGAGTTGGGTTGCGATTTTGGTGTTAATGGTTATGGTATGTTTGAAAAAAGAAGGCTTGGATATGGTAAGGTTGGCGACGATGAGCGGGAGTATGCGGCGGATCTTTAGGTTTATGTTTTTTGTCTTATGGGTTGCTGGACTGAAGAAGAAGGGGGTTAAAAGGCTGAAGGGGCATTTGGGCTTTCGGGTCGATAAATAAAGGTTGGGTTTGGGCGAAATTAAGAGGCTTGTGGGCTGGTTTTAATTGGGTATTTGTTTTAGGTAAAAATTAATTAATGGGAAATAAATGGGGGTTTAAATTATTATTAAATTATTTAAATGCTAAATGCAGATATGATATTTAAGGATTGCTTAATGCTTTTATAAATGCGACGCTATTATTTAAGATCTTATTTATTGTGCATATTTATCATTATTTAAGTTAAAATTAAATTATCTTAGTATGACTTTAGGTGCTTTATTAATTTTAGCTTGGGTTTAAATATTACAATAATAAATGCGGGCGTGCTTAACGCTTTATAAATGCGACACTGTTATTAAAATCTTATTTATTGTGCATACTTTGTGATGTTAAAATAATATTGGTTTAATGAGGTTTACACTAATTATGGAATTGCTTTGCGTATTAATAAATGCGACTATGCTATTTGACGCGATGTCATTGCTAAATTATTTATTTATTTACGTATTTATTATTATTAAAATTATTTAGAATCGATGGAATTATGATAGGGCTTAAAATTAATAAATGTGGGCGCGAGACTCCAAGTGCTTAATATTCTACGTAAGATGCGGTGCCATTATTAAATTGTGTATTTATGCATGTATTAATGTTTTATTGTTGCATTTTATTATTATAAAATTGTTGAAATTATTTTGAAAAATTAGTGTAATTTTATAGTTAATGACTGGACGGGAGGGTCAAAATTGGGTGTCAACAGGTATTACGGAATGTCCGACCGTTCTAGGAGAACACAGTGATGCAAACCGTACATCGGATATGAAGAACACCATAGCCACAAGAGAATGTGTATGGTGTAGCTTATACAAACCTCTAAGCAAAATTGCATCAGCTGATTCATGAAGGAATCAGAGTCTTCCGCTTTATACAAGGCGTGAAAAGAAGTTGAGTAACTTCACTACATCTTAGAGGAAATCCCCTATCGGGAGAAACCCGTGCCTTCGACAGTTTCACACTGTGGCAAGCCAATCGGCTTCTGGAAGGGCACATATGACAGCGTCTCGACATATTCATCAGAGACATAAGATCGTTAGGAAGTTGATCACCACGGGTGTCATCTCCATCGATTACGTAAAATAAAGGGAGAATATAATGCACCCGCTAATTAAGGGCCTACCCAAAAGATCAATGAACTACCTGTCTAGGGGAATGTGCTGAAAACCCAATACATATGAAACTTTGGTGTGGTAACCCAATCATACTGACTGGAGATCCCAAGAATTTGGTTCAATGGGAAAACAAAGGTCTTGTAATTCCTTTATCACTTCATCTTTAGGGTCAACTAGATCCAGGTCTATAACTTCACATGAAGAAATAAAACCACTAAAACAATTAACATCAGAATAGTCAAAATACACATACCTTTCCGATGTTGCTGGAATTTCAGATGTTGTGCCCAATGTTGTTACTGATGTGATCCAGTCATTTTCACTAAGTACTAATACAAATCTTGTCTTAAAATTATTAGCAAAAAATGAAAGCAACAACAAATGGGAAATAATAAACTCATATTATAAGAACTAGAAAATTGGAGAACAAAAGATTACAACCAAAAGAAATAATCTTAACAAACAACTGGAAACAAGAACCAACACTTACTCTGAATTTTGTTGGGTCGAGTGATGACACTCTGTCTTTAAGACAAGATTGCCCCGTACATATCATTTTACATTTCTAGAAAATAGTCTCCCAAGATAAAACAACTGCTAACACTTGAGCAAAAGAAACTCAAGTGTTTCTCTTGAAGAACTTTGAGTATTGAAATAATGCTTGAGAGGACGATGTTTTTAGAAATTTTGCAAGTGTTTTTCAATTGAGCCAAAGACTTCAATTTATAGTGTGTAAGATTTGTCCCTTCAAGTGCCAAGTAATGGCATTGAATCACCCATGTAATGACAATGAATTGCCCAAGTAGTGACACTAATTTATCAGCCAAATAATGACTGAATAATATTGGAATGAGTGCCATTGAGGGCAACCCAAACATCTCAAAAATCAGATTTTCTGCCTGGGTAGCGCCGCGGCTCGGGCTCGGAAACGCCGTGACTCCAGTGACTCGGGACCTAATTAGCGTCGCGGCTCGCCTCGAAGGCGTCGCAGCCCTGAAGGGGGTGGCGTCGACACTCCCTGGCTCCGCAGTCCTTCTCGGCTCCGCGTCCCTTTCTGACCCATTCCAATCTTTACACTATGCACACTTCTTCCTTCATTCACCAACGTGGAACACTTGTCATTTGACCAACGACCGTTCATCATTCTATGTCTCAAACATTTTACTTACGTGTCACTATCTCTTTCACTAATGAAATTTACGATCCTTTGTACAATGTCTGCACGTGTGTGGAAACGACGTTTCCGACGTGCGGGACCCTAATTGTTCGAGTCATAAATAATAGGATAAACTTTATTTCACATTGATAAATTTCCAACAATTTCTTTATATTGATTTAGTCCATCTTCATGGACTTCTCAAGAGTGCAATATTAATAGTAATATTTATTCTACAAAAGAATCTGTATTTCTGCAGTTAAAAACAAAAATATATAAAAGAGCCACAAAAATTTAAACCATTCAATATCCTAAAAGAAGAATGGCATAAACTTTTGTTTTTCTTCAAATTGGCCCCCAATAATTTTGTCTAAAATATAATTACTTAAAGGGGGCCATATGGAATATTTTCCCCCCTAATTAAAAATCCCAAATGGAATCATGATGATGTTGCATGTCATGATTCCAATCCTCAAACCCACCAATATCTTCCCACGAAACCATCGGGTCAGTAAAAGAATACGATGATGAGGGACAAGTGTATTCTTTAACAGGATCTCTCAGTAACAAAGCCCCAGCTAGCTCCATCCACATTTTGGGCGAGTCCAATGGCGATTCATTAATCGCCTGAATTTGACTGGGCGATAGACCTACCCTCACTGGAACCACCGGGCCACCACCGCTCTCGGGTGGCACCGGAGTTGGCGGTTTGAACCTCATTGCCGCTTCATGAGCTGCCATTTGAACATCTTCAGGTCTTGAACTTGAGGGTTTGGGGAAAGTATCGATTAATTCGGGGAAATTGAGCCTTGCTCTGTCACCTTTTAGATGAAATGCAGCAACATCATAGGCTGCAGCAGCCATCTCTGGTGTCTCATAACTCCCCAACCATATTCGCGTTTTCTTCCCCGGTTCGCGTATCTCCGACACCCATTTCCCCCATTTTCTCTTCCTTACTCCTCTATACATATGAATGTTGTTACTATCTTGATGATCTTCCATAATTTTTCTACCAAGGGTTTTGTGTGTGTGTTGTCAGTAAACAAAATGGACAAGATTATGGATATGGAAATAAGGATTGAGGGAGGAATATATAGTTGAATTGACGAGTAAGTAGGAATGGGCACTTAGTTATGAAGTGAGCTTCCACGTAGTTGCATGAAAGTGGAGTAAAGTTGTATGACAGAATGAAGCAAAAAAAACACTTTTTTATGTTGATGTTTCTCCGCGTGTCTGATTTGGAGTTTTTTTTTAAAAATAATGTGATGGACCCCATGGTCCACGTACATATGGATTCCCAATGTACTAATTACGTAATTAATATTATCCACAAATTTTAAATTAGAATAGATGAGGTCCTTGGGTAGTTCAATTAGAAAAATGTCAGAGTAACTGGCAGGAATAATAAAATTGGTGCGAGGCAGATCGTAAAAGTACGAGTTTGATCCTCTCAGATAATTTTTTTGGTTGGCGCATTACATACGCATTAAATATGATTAATTGACTGACGTGATTTGCAGATTATTACGTCAGTCCGAGGTTTACTAAAGAAAGCATAGCGATTCCGAGTTCCTTTAAAAAAAATAAAAAATGTCAGAGTAGATTTTGGTGTCGACAACAAAGCTTGTGTATCAGGTGGTGAAATGTGGCATTTTAAGAAAACTCTAATCTAAACCGCATCTATATTTCTCTCTCTTATTTATACTACCTTCCGTCTCAAATTTTGTTTCTGGATTCAAATATTTTTTATTTTAGAAAAACAAGAATCATTTATTGCTTATATTTCAAATATACTCTTCTATTTTACGAGTGAAGCATTAATTAAATGCGATTTTTAAAGAGAGATAAATAGTATTATTTAGGTAAATACTTGAATAATTAAGGGTTATTAATTATCTTTCTTAATGAGAGTGTAAAGACACGTTTTTCCAAAAAAAAAAAAAACAGATGTAATATATATGAATCGAAGGGAGTAATAAAAAACGATTCTTAGCTTCCATACATAATTGATTGTCTCAATTAGCACATGTTCATCCTATTCACTGGCAAAAATAGATCGAATAAAATAGGCTTAATGCATAAGCGCTTCTTAAACTTGTCAGATTTTTCATTTTGATACTTTAACTAAACCTTGTTTCTATTGAATTCTTGAACTCATTTTAAAGTATATCTAATAAACACAATCCGACTGGCATGACATAAATCAGAAATTTCATTTTTTTAGCTTTGCGCGTCAATAGCGCATCTTATTTGGAAAATTCTACCAATTAAAACAACGCACTCATTTTAATTATACACATCAAATGGAAAGTTGTACAGAAAAGGAGTGAGTTGTTTTAATTGGTAAAATTTTTCACGTACGATGCGCTTGACTTTCACGCGCAAGACTAAAAAAAATGAAACACTCGATTTATGCCATGTCAATCGAATTGTGTTTAATAGACACACTTGGGGACTGACGTGCCTAGAGATTACGTCACATTTGATACCAATTTCATGGATTATAGTTGTCATTTATGCATTTGTAGTAGACATTTCTTATGTTATTTTGGGTTTTATAGGATTTTTGCATTGAGACACAAAAAGTGGAGAAATATGTTGAAATACAGACAAAAGTGCTGAAAATGATGAAGTGGTGAGAAGGCCACTTCTGCGGACCACAAAACCAGACTACAGACCGCAGAATGGTAGCTATGTCGCAGAAATAAACAGTGAAAGAAGAATTATGGAGCCCCAAAGTTCGACCCAATCTACGGTCCACACTTATGTTCTACGGACCACAATTCGGTCTGCGAACCACTGCTTCAGTTCGAGTTCAACTCAAATTGCGAAGACTCAAGACACTTCTGCAGACCACAGTCCAGTTATGCGGACCGCACTTCCGATCACAGTTCATGACAGTTCAAATAAGAAACCACTCTGCGAATCCTAGGTCCGTTTTGCGGATCGCATACCTGTTCTACGGTCGCAGAGTGCTCAGGCGGTGACATTTTTGTTCGGTCTATTGTCTCTAGTAAAACTTGAAAAATGAGACTACAATCTAGAAACGTGATAGGTTGATTAGGAATTGAGGCTTTAAACCCCATTTAATGAATTCCAACTTTAATTAGGAGGGAATCAACTAAGGATACTAATGGGTGTTCATATATGTCACATTTTAGAGCTTGAGAAAACCTAAACTGAAATTAGGTGGGTCAATTGAGAAATCCCACCTAGATATTAGTCTCCATTACCCATACCACATTAAATACACCCACTTAAACATAAACAACACACTTCCATGAATTAAGTCACAACCCTAACATTCTCAATTACGTGATACATTAACCATTACTTAACTTGATAATTTGAATAGTTAAAATAAACAATCAAACAAATAAACAAACTTGGTTACCATATAAGTAAAATAATTAGTAAAGACATAATACAACGCAGATGGTATAATTTCTCATCATATTTCTTGTGGGATTTGACCCCAATCTAGTTGGGTTACTATATTTGACAATGGTCATGTTATACCATTTTAAGGTATAATTTTGGCGAGATTAAATTTTGGCACCGTTATCGGGAAATACGATCTTGAAATTTTCTATTTGTAGTATTATTACTTTGCTAAGAACTTTATTTCTAAATTTATGTTTACTTGTTGTTTTTGTGTTGTATGTGCTATGGCGGAGTTATTCGATGATGTGGGAAACGTAGAGATTGTTGGAACTTAGTTGAAAAAAAGAAGGAAAAATAGTGATCAGAAAAATGGGACAGCGCCGCGGCGCCGAAACACCTGAGGGCCTCTGGAATTTCAGAGCCATGGCGCCGACGTGCAGGGTCACGGCTCTGCGTAATGGGATTTTCCAATTTGAACCAAAAGTTGCAACTCTTCACATAGAGTCACAACCTTTGATGAATGGCTGCTTAAGGTCGAAAATAAATGTTATATAAGCATGATGATCACTTGTGAGAAGAAGAATAACACAATTAACAAGATTAATCTTCAGATTTGAGAATCAAAATCATTTTGAAGAATTTTTTTTGTTGCTTCTTCTTCTTCATTTTCAAAACCATTTCTGAAGAACACATATAGTAGATTCGCCAGGAGTGAAGTTCTTGTGCTAGAACTATCACTCAGATAGTTATATCCTCAAGGCAGACATCCGATCAACTACAACACAAGCGGGGACGGATTTTTATCTTAGGTCACTGCATTTGCAGGCCTCTATCTACAAACAAGTTAGTATGTGATATTCATACGGTTGCTTTTCATTATTGTTAATCGATATATAGTTGAAGTATCTATATAATAGTGTTGATGAATTCAATTTCTTTGAATTATATATATTGTATTGTGATTTTTACATAGAAGGTCTAGATTGACAATAACAATCTAAGACAAAATTTTCTCAGAAAATTTATTTTCTGACTGTGTGAAACTTGTAAAATTTTCAGAGAATACATTTTCCTGATTTGCAAAAGGATGGATCAATCTGTATCATCAATGGTGAAAAGCCATGTAGAAAAACCCGAGAAATTCAAGGGTGCTGATTTCAAACGCTGGCAACAGAAGATGTTGTTCTACGTGACAACTCTTCATGTGACAAACTTGTTGACTGCTGAGGCTCCTATGACATTGCCGGAGGGAGAAAGGGAGAATGCTCCTACTGATGTATAGAGAGCCGAAAGGCTAGTGAGACTTGGGATACCCAAGAGTTTCTGTGCATAAATTATATTCTGAATGCCTTGGATGATACTCTCTATGATGTTAACTCCACGTTCAAAACAGTACAAGAGTTGTGGCAGTCGTTGGAAAACAAGTATAACGCTGAGGTTGCGTTTTCCAAGAAGTTCGTCATTGGCAAGTTTCTAAACTCCAAGATGAGCGATGCAAAGCTTGTTGCCAAGCAAGTGGAGGAACTCCATGTCCTTGTTCATGAATTAAAGGTTGAAGGCTTGGGCCTTAACCCAGATTTCCTTGTTGAGGGAATGGATTTTGAGCAATTGGTTCTTGAACTTCGAGTTGAAGAGGATAACCGGAAGAATGAAAAGGCTAATGCTGATTTAATTGGCGTTGTGACTGCACAAGCAAATCTGGTTACAAATTCAATCGATTGGTGGATGGTGTTACACCCCGTAATTTCAGGACATGTGTTTAAGAGAATGTACGTGAGAAGATACGACTTTAAGTTTGATACGAAAGAAGGATTGTTTTTTCCTACGGAAAATGATTTCGAACCTCGGGAAGGAAAATTGTTCGTTAATGAGAATTGAGTTCCCGAAATAGAGATTTGAGACTTATAGAATTTATCGGAATTATGGAAATGTCGGGAAACGAAATATTTTAACGAATGGGAGGGCGACACGTATCACCCCCTCCCACTTGGGCTTGATCGATCTTAGCCAAGGATTAAGAGGTCATTTGACCAAGGTCAAATGTGCATGTCTTGAAGACAAGCTTGACATTATTGACTAAGTCAACTTGCCAACATGACAAAGATTTTAGTCTTGACAAATACAAGCCACACAATTGTTTTGATCTAGACCCTTCATTGTAGTATATATCCTATACTAGTGCAAGACTTCTTCCAGACTTAGAAAAAAAATCAAGAACTAGTTGTTCTTGTTGAGGACCTCTCGGCAATGGCAAGAAAAGAAGAGGAAAATTTTACAATTTTGCTTCATAAATCCCAATATTCAAACCCAAGATCCCTAAAGGTATTCTAAGGTTATCTCAATAGAAAGATCCCGGAAAAAGTACGTTTTCACGTTAGTCGCAAGATGAAAACCTAAGGTGTTCTTCAACTTTGAAGTTGGAAATTGAAGAGAAGTTGGTTATGAGCTTCTAAGGAGTGCTTGGAGCGGATTGGAACGTAAGAAGATGAGCTAAAAGTTGCTAAGGATCGACTTTGACGCTTGAATATTATTAGGGCTTATTGAGGTAAAATCTTCATATTATTAATGTGATTAAAGATTTCATGTTATTGTAGTTGATAAGTGAGCATGTGGTATATAGATTGAAGTTTGAAAAGATTTGGATCATATCGACATGTTGAAACCAAAATTAGGCATGTTAGCCATTAATGTTGTAATCAATTTGGTCGATAGTTACAATCGTCGCATGTTAAGGAAGAAATGATTTATAGTTGTTGTAATTGTTATTATGTATATAACATGTTGGAATAACAACTTGGATTAAAAAGCAATTGAACGGAAATTGACATTGTTGTTGATATTGATAGTTGTCGAGAATGTGCCTTAAGGATATGGACAATTTTATATTGATTGTGGGGCAGAATTTTACACGTCCGGCTAGGCGTGTAATCCCCTTGGAATTTCTGAATTGTTGAGCCTTAAATGTGGCATTTGGTTATTGATTTTCGGGCCTTGAAAAAGGTGGAAAAGTACGTAGAAACAATGGAAGTGCTGCCCGATTTTCCGTAGAATAAGAGTCCTTATACTTAGAAATATTCTACGTTAAAAGCTAGAAGTTGATAGGCGTATTGTGGTTATTATAGGTTGACATTCTACGTGTGGCAAATTCAAGTTAGCAAGTGGATTAAGCCGAAGAGGTATGTGGAAACTTTTCTTATCTCTTGAGCATGAATCTTGTAAAAATGTATAGTATGGTAGACATACGTAAATTAAGAGAACTCGGTTCCATTTTAGTATCCTTGCCTTGATTCTTCAAAGTGTAGTAACTTGACTTGTAAAAGGTATAGGTTGCTTGATCTTATGTATAAAGACATCTTGACGTGTAAAGTATTGATTACTTGAACTATATTAAGTTAAGAAACTTGATATTCTAAGTTAAGAGACTTGATTTCTAAAGTTAAGAAACTTGATTTCTAAAGTTAAGAGACTTGAAGTATTTTGAAAGTTATGTAACTTGAATTGAAAGTATAAGTCTCTTGGTTATAAAGAAAGAATGAATTTGTCTAAAACATAAAGAGTTATAACGGCTTTATGAGAAGTTAGTTATAACGGCTTTATGAAAGGTTAAAGATGCCTTAGTTTCTAAAGCATAAAGTTAGTATAACGGCTTTATGGGAAGTTGGTTATAACAACTTTATGGAAAGTTAAAAGAATGGTTTTCTCTAGTAATGTAAACAAGGATAAATGACTTGAAATAAAGAAGGGCAATTTGATTTAAAAACATCAATTGCTTAAAGTTTTAAAGTAAGGGGTCACTTGATTTAGAAGCCTAAAAATGTATTTTTAAAAGTGTAGTGACTTGTTTGAAATGTAGACAAGCCTTGATACTACGGGTGTTAGTATCTTGGGGTTTTATATAAAAAGGAGTCTTTTGAAAAGAATGAAAGTACGTAGTACTTTGGGTTAAATTTCCGGATTTTTATGTGATATGAAAGTGCCTTGAGTTTATAAAATGAGATTCATTTTTGTATGATAATGAAAGTCTAAAGATTTTATGAACTTGCCTATGCCTGCTTGTGATAGCCTTTGAGTGCAAGTATTATATTTTTACGCTGCCGTGACTCTCAGTTGGAGGGCCGACTGTCTTGTTGTGAATTTACTTGGACGTACCGACAGTGATGGAGGATTCCACGGGTATGCTTCAATTGTGATTGATCCTTGGACATGCTTATACGATGAGAGATTTCAGGGCATGCGACCAGGATGCGGGTTAAATTCCCGGATGCTATTATTACTCCATGGCCATGCTTATACGATGAAGGATTCCGGGGCATGCGACCGTGTTATATACTATTACTCCATGGACTAGCTCCACATGAAGACATGTACCCGAGATGAGGGATTCCACGGGCATGTTATATACGATTATTACCCCATGGATTAGCTCTCCATGAAGTCATGTACCCGAGATGAGGGATTCCACGGGCATGATATATATATATATATATATTGCATATGTGCACGCCGACAGTGATGTAAGATGCCACGGGCGCGTAACATGGATATATTTTACACTTACGGCTGTCGGCAGTGACGAAGGATTCCACGGGCACACTTTGATGTTTTGCGGGCTTGAGACCCTTACTGGACTGTATGATGGTTTTGAGGGCTTGTGTCCCTAGACATAGTGTGACTATTGTTCATGTGTTGAAATAGTCTTTTAAAAAGGTAAAACTGACTTTCATTACTTTCATTTCGGCAAGGCACGGTTGTACTGTTAATTTGATTATCATACTTGTCTTCAGCTTTTTATCTAGACTTTATGATTTAAATTACAGTACTTTCAGTTTTACATACTTGGTACATATTTTGTACTGACCTCCTTCGGGGGCTGCGTTCATGCCGCAAGTTGAGGTACATAGCTTGCTGATCCTCACTCTTAGGATCACTGTTCAGTTCTTGGAAAGCTCCATTTCTCCGGAGGCTTTGTCTTTTGGTACAGTTCCCTGAGGTTTTAGATTTTTGTACATTCAGGGGTATGGCGGGGCCCTGTCCCGTCACAGTTTTTATGTAAATATTCTTAGAGGTCTGTAGTCATATCTTGTGGATTGGGTTGTAAAGAAAAAAGAGGTAACTGCTTTTTGGGTTATGTGTATACTTTTGGAAGGTGGCCTTATCAGCTAACCTGTTATTTTTTTTTTTGAGTTGTATATATGTTCCGCTACTATTCTCTGATGTATACCTGTAAGGGGTGCCCAGGTAGGGCACCAGTCGCGAGCCCAGGGTCGGGTCATGACAAAGTGGTCTCAGAGCAGTTAGTCCTCGGAAAGTATCTACAGACCGTGTCTAGTAGAGTCTTGGTTATCGGTGTATTGTGCACCACATCTATAACCAGGAGGCTGCAGGACATTTAGGATTGGTTTCCATTCTTCTCACTCTGAGATCGTGCGATAGAGCTGTGTTGTTAGGGTCGTCTCTCCCTAACGAGTTATGTTGATTTCAGCTATGAGAAAGGCAGCAGTGACCCAGGAAGGATTATGTGGATTGCGTATCCATGTTGGTAATTATTGTTGTATAGTTGGTATAATGACATACAGCTATACGGATTTATGTATGAGGGACAGACGCGTGTTGCCTAGAATGATTTTAGATTACCAGGAATTGGTAAGGACTAATTAGTTACCGGGAAGGTATGAAACAACTTAATGAATTCTCATCAAGGTTTGTGTGCTGATGAGCCGTCTGAAAGGGTAATGAACCCTTAAGAAGTCATGATTAAGGGACTTAATGGAAGACTATGTTAATAGATTAAACTACGTGGTATGCTTAAGAGAATTGTACGAATGAGATCAGTATGGAGTAATTATGGTTGTTATGATTAGGACAACACGATTGAGAGTATATGAGAAGTTATTGTATCCGTTTACGGGGGGACTGATAAGGTAGGCTTGGAGCATGGAAATTGCGAGCATAAGAATATTGATAACCACCGAGACCTTAGGTATATAAGACCTTCTCGGGCAATAAGATTTAATTCAGACTAAGGGTAAGAGATAAGTGCGACGGTGGGTTGGGTTGATGACCTATTACGGGTCGCCCCATAGCCTGAAATGGAGTGGGATCAGTTGGTAGTAGTCCCTCTACGTGACAGGGTCACGAGGGTGCAAGGCCTAAGTCTAGTTAATTGTTTTACGGGTTCGTGGACGCGTTCCACCGGAATCGGGTCGTGAGAGCCGAAAATAGCCTTATATTGTTCGAGTTGGTAACTCCAAAGATTGGAGGCCAGAATCAGTATGGAGGTTATGTACGTATGCTAGTATAAGTTGGGAAGTACGGAAAGAGTACGACCAGTAATAATGAGAGCAACCAAGTGTGGAGGAATAAAGCCCGAATCTATAAGGATCTTTCGAGGTAGCTACACCAGTGGGTGATTGGGTGGTAACTGAGCGGGTATATAAGATTTGCCCGGTGATGATACAGTCGTCAGACCCTAGCCAACCTAGTAGAGCTGGATACGACAGACTTTAAGGTCATTATGAGTATGGACTAGTTGTCTTCGTGTATGCCAAGGTTGAATGTAGAGAGAGGTTGGTTCGATTCCAGTTTCCCGGTGAGCCGATTATTGATGGGGAAGCAATGGAAGTGTTGATAATATGTAAGTTATTCCTTCCTTATTTGGCATGATAAGTTGTGGAGTCTATGTGACTTATTTTATTGAAATGATTGATTTGAATTTGAACGATAAGAGAAAGAGATAAGAACGTTCGATTATTGAAGAATTTTATGTTAAGTGCCCATGGAGGTACTTGGAATTGGTTTAGTGTGGTGGTCAGGGCCACGACTCTCCAAATAATTTCAGGAAAATGCGCAAAGCAAGAATAAGATAAGTACGAGTGCTGCCTGCGGAAAACAGAAGACATCGTTGGTAGGTGTTGAAAATCTGTACGATTATAAGGCGGCGCTTGATGATCAAGATTAGGAAATGAAGATAAGCTCTCTCCCCCACGTAAAAGGGTGGTTTTACGAATTATGGGGTTATGTGTACTCATGTTATTAGGCGATGGATGTGGGACTGGTAAGATATTCAGTGTCGTCATGCCATAGGTTACAGTTTTAGATAACCGTGGGAAAAGTATTGTGTTGAGGCAATTGAGGATTATGCGAGATTACATACATCAGGAAGAGTAGACTGCACGGGGTTCCTACATTCATTTATGACAGACATATGAGCCCAGTTTACGACTAGCTTCTGGAGGTTTTTCCAGAAGGGATTGGGGACACATGTGAGTCTCAGTGTTGTATTTCACCCTCAGACCGACAGACAGGCAGGGAAAGTTATCCAGACACTTGATGATAGGTTGCGGGCCTGTGTTATTGATTTCAGGGGTAGCTGGGAGGATCCTTTGCCTCTCGTTGAGTTGCGTATAATACCCGTTACCATTCAAGTATTCAGATGGCCCTGTATGAGGCCATGTATGAAAGAGAGTGTAGGATCGCCGATTGGTTGGTTCAACGTAGGCGAGGTTCAGATAATTAGCTCAGACTTGATTCAGCGGGCTGTGGATAAGGAGAAGCTTATCCAGGAAAGATTATTAGTAAGCTCAGAGTCAGCAGAAGCTTTATGCAGATAAGCGACGTCGACACTTAGAGTTCAGGTTGACGTTTTAGTATAAGTATTGTTATGTGGCCATGAGTGGCATATTTTGTATGAAGGGTGTAGTAAAAGGAGACTATGTCTCTATCTATTAGATTGACTCCGAAAGAACATTCGGGGACGAATGTTTCTAAGGGGGGAAAAATGTTACACCCCATAGTTTCAGGACATGTGTTTAAGAGAATGTACGTGAGAAGATACGACTTTAAGTTTGATACGAAAGAAGGATTGCTTTTTCCTACGGAAAATGATTTCTAACCTCGGGAAGGAAAATTGTTCGTTAATGAGAATCGAGTTCCCGAAATAGAGATTTGAGACTTATAGAATTTATCGGAATTATGAAAATGTCGGGAAACGAAATATTTTAACTAATGGGAGGGCGACACGTGTCACCCCCCCATTTGGGCTTGATCGATCTTAGCCAAGGATTAAGAGGTCATTTGATCAAGGTCAAATGTGCAAGTCTTGAAGACAAGCTTGACATTATTGACTAAGTCAACTTGCCAACATGACAAAGATTTTAGTCTTGACAAATCCAAGCCACACAATTGTTTTGATCTAGACCTTTCATTGTAGTATATATCCTATACTAGTGCAAGACTTCTTCCATACTTAGAAAAAAAATCAAGAACTAGTTGTTCTTGTTGAGGACCTCTCGGCAATGGCAAGAAAAGAAGAGGAAAATTTTACAATTTTGCTTCATAAATCCCAATATTCAAACCCAAGGTCCCTAAAGGTATTCTAAGGTTATCTCAATAGAAAGATCCCGGAAAAAGTACGTTTTCACGTTAGTCGCAAGATGAAAACCTAAGGTGTTCTTCAACTTTGAAGTTGGAAATTGAAGAGAAGTTGGTTATGAGCTTCTAAGGAGTGCTTGGAACGGATTGGAACGTAAGAAGAGGAGCTAAAAGTTGCTAAGGATCGACTTTGACGCTTGGATATTATTAGGGCTTATTGAGGTAAAATCTTCATCTTCTTTATGTGATTAAAGATTTCATGTTATTGTAGTTGATAAGTGAGCATATGGTATATAGATTGAAGTTTGAAAAGATTTGGATCATGTCGACAAGTTGAAACCGAAATTAGGCATGTTAGTCATTAATGTTGTAATCAATTTGGTCGATAGTTACAATCGTCGCATGTTAAGGAAGAAATGATTTATAGTTATTGTAATTGTTATTATGTATATACCATGTTGGAATAACAACTTGGATTAAAAAGCAATTGAACGGAAATTGACATTGTTGTTGATATTGATAGTTGCCGAGGATGTGCCTTAAGGATATGGACAGTTTTATATTGATTGTGGGGCAGAATTTTACACGTCCGGCTAGACGTGTAATCCCCTTGGAATTTCTGAATTGTTGAGCCTTAAATGTGACATTTGGTTATTGATTTTCGGGCCTTGAAAAAGGTGGAAAAGTACGTAGAAACAAAGGAAGTGCTGCCCGATTTTCCGTAGAATAAGAGTCCTTATACTTAGAAATATTCTACGTTAAAAGCTAGAAGTTGATAGGCGTATTGTGGTTATTATAGGTTGACATTCTACGTGCGGCAAATTCAAGTTAGCAAGTGGATTAAGCCGAAGAGGTATGTGGAAACTTTTCTTATCTCTTGAGCATGAATCTTGTAAAAATGTATAGTACGGTAGACGTACGTAAATTAAGAGAACTCGGTTCCATTTTAGTATCCTTGCCTTGATTCTTGAAAGTGTAGTAACTTGACTTGTAAAAGGTGTAGGTTGTTTGATCTTATGTATAAAGACATCTTGACGTGTAAAGTATTGATTACTTGAACTATATTAAGTTAAGAAACTTGATATTCTAAGTTAAGAGACTTGATTTCTGAAGTTAAGAAATTTGATTTCTAAAGTTAAGAGACTTGAAGTATTTTGAAAGTTATGTAACTTGATTTGAAAGTATAAGTCTCTTGGTTATAAAGAAAGAATGAATTTGTCTAAAACATAAAGAGTTATAACGACTTTATGGGAAGTTAGTTATAACAGTTTTATGAAAGGTTAAAGATGTCTTAGTTTCTAAAGCATAAAGTTAGTATAACGGCTTTATTAGAAGTTGGTTATAACAACTTTATGGAAAGTTAAAAGAATGGTTTTCTCTAGTAATGTAAACAAGGATAAATGACTTGAAATAAAGAAGGGAATTTGATTTAAAGACATCAATTGCTTAAAGTTTTAAAGTAAGGGGTCACTTGATTTAGAAGCCTAAAAATGTATTTCTAAAAGTGTAGTGACTTGTTTGAAATGTAGACAAGCCTTGATACTACTACGGGTGTTAGTATCTTGGGGTTTTATATAAAAGTGAGTCTTTTGAAAAGAATGGAAGTACGTAGTACTTTGGGTTAAATTCCCGGATTTTTCTGTGATACGAAAGTGTCTTGAGTTTATAAAATGAGATTCATTTTTGTATGATAATGAAAGTCTAAAGATTTTATGAACTTGCCTATGCCTGCTTGTGATAATAGCCTTTGAGTGCAAGTATTATATTTTTATGCTGCCTTGACTCTCAGTTGGAGGGCCGGCTGTCTTGTTGTGAATTTACTTGGACGTACCGACAGTGATGGAGGATTCCACGGGTATGCTTCCATTGTGATTGATCCTTGGACATGCTTATACAATGAGGGATTCCGGGGCATGCGACCAGGATACGGGTTAAATTCCCGGATTCTATTATTACTCCATGACCATGCTTATACGGTGAATGATTCCGGGGCATGCGACCGTGTTATATACTATTACTCCATGGACTAGCTCCCCATGAAGACATGTACCCGAGATGAGAGATTCCACGGGCATGTTATATACGATTATTACCCCATGGATTAGTTCTCCATGAAGTCATGTACCTGAGATGAGGGATTTCACGGGCATGAGATATATATATATATATATGTGCACGCCGACAGTGATGTAAGATGCCACGGGAGCGTAACATGGATATATTTTACACTTACGGTATCAGCGTGTGGAGGATTCCAGACGCACGCTTTGATGTTTTGCGGGCTTGAGACCCTTACTGGACTGTGTGATGGGTTTGAGGGCTTGTGTCCCTAGCCATGGTGTGACTATTGTTCATGTGTTGAAATAGTCTTTTAAAAAGGGAAAACTGACTTTCATTACTTTCATTTCGGCAAACGCGGTTATGCTATTAATTTGATTATCATACTTGTCTCGACTTTTTATATCTAGACTTTATGATTTAAATTACAATACTTTCGATTTACATACTTGGTACATATTTTGTCTTGACCTCCTTGAAGTGCGTTCAATCTGCATGAGTTGAGGTACATAGCTTGATGATCCTCACTCTTGGATCACTGTTGATTCTTGAAAGCTCCATTTCTCGGAGGCTTTGTCTTTTAGTGCAGTTCCTCGAGGTTGCAGATTTATGTACATTCAGGGGTATGGCGGACCTGCATCCACGATTGTTATGTAAAAATTCTTAGAGGTCTGTAGTCATATCTTGTGGATTGGGTTGTAAAGAAAAAAGAGGTAACTGCTTTTTGGGTTATGTGTATACTTTTGGAAGGTGGTCTTATCGGCTAACCTGTTATTTATTTATTTTTTTGAGTTGTATGTATGTTCCGCTACTATTCTCTGATGTATACCTGTAAGGGGTGCCCAGGTAGGGCACCAGTCGCGGGCCCGGGGTCGGGTCGTGACAGATGGATTCGGGTGCTACAATGCATGTATGTTCTGAAAGGAACATGTTTTCATCTTACCAAGCCATCAAGGATGCAGAACCACTGTTCGTGGGAAATGCCGCTGCTGTGAAGGTAGAATGGAAAGGGAAGATGACTTTGAGGCTCACTTCCGGGAATGATCTTGTGCTCACAAATGTGTTGCACGTGCCTGAAATTTGTAAAATTTAATTTCTGGGAATGTTCTTAGTAACAGAGGCCACAAAGTTGTAATTGAATCTGACAAATTTGCACTCACCAAAGGTGGGGTGTATGTAGGAAAGGATTACCTCAGTGAGGGGCTCTTCAAACTAAGTGTTGTACCTACTCAGGCAATTGCCATTACTAATGAAAATGCAGGCACTAGCACTGCTTCTATGTATTTGGTTGATTCCCCTTCTCTATGGCATTCTCTATTAGGCCATGTAAATTATCGTTTCTTACAAAGAATGTTAAAGATAGGCATGTTGCCAAAATATTCCATAAACAAAATAAACAAATGTGGGGTATGAATAGAGTCTAAATATGCAAGTCATCCTCACAAATTTGTTGTGAAATCAAATGAAGTGTTTGGTTTGATTTATAGTGATTAATGTTATTACTAAGAAACCCCTTCTCGCGGAGGAAATAATTATTATATATCATTTATTGATGATTACAGTAAATTTTGTTATGTATACTTAATACATAACAAAGATGAGACTTTGAACATGTTTAAAACATACAAAGCAGAGATGAAAACCCAACTTGACAAAAGAATTACAATTCTAAGGTCGGATAGGGGTGGTGAATATAAATCTAATGAGTTCAAGGAATTCCGTTCCACTCATGATATAATTCATCAAACCACTGCGCCATATACTCCACAACAAAATGGAGTTGCCGAACGAAATAATATGATATTGAAGAATATGATAAATTCAATGTTGGTTAGTTCGGGTGCACCTCTAAGTCTATGGGGTGAGACATTAATTACTGCAAATATGATATTGAATAGAATTCCTCAAAAGAAAAATGATCAATCTCCATACGAATTGTGGAATGGAAGATTGCCTACTTTCAAAAGGATGAAAGTGTGGGGTTGCCTAGCAAAAGTTCAAGTTCCTTTACCTAAGAGAACTAAACTTGGACAAAAATAGTGAATTGCATTTATGTTGGTCTTTCCAATAATAGTGCAGCGTATAAGTTTTTGGTGTATCATTCCGATGTTGACGGTATTCACAAGAACACACTAATGGAATCTGCAAAAGCATAATTCTTTGAGGAGATTTTTCCTTATAAAGACAAGGATAAAATTGTTCCTAATTCTAAGAAGAGGACATTGCCTCAAAATGATGATAATCTTACTTCATCGGTTCAAGAAGGAAATTCTGAACCAAGGAGAAGTAAACGTGGTAAAATGGCCAAAGATTTTAGGCCAGACTTTATGTCATTTTCCATTGAAGGAGAACCTCAAACGTATAGGGCTGTTGTGGAATCATCCGAAGCACCTTATTGAAATGAGGCCATCCAAAGTGAAGCAAAATCCATTGTACAAAATAATACAAGGATATTGATTGATCTTCCTCCGAGACAGAAACCAATAGGCCATAAATGGATCTTTAAACGAAAGTTAAGACCTGATGGTACTATAGAGAAATATAAAGCTCGGATAGTAGCCAAAGGATTCCGACAAAAGGAAGGTGTAGATTTCTTCGATACCTACTCACCAGTGTCTAGAATTACGTCTATAAGGACGCTAATTGCTATAGAAGCGATTCACAATTTGGAAATACACCAAATGGATGTGAAGACTGCATTCTTAAATGGTGAACTAGATGAAGAAATATATATGGAACAACCCAAAGGGTTTGTTGTGAAAGGTCAAGAGAAGAAAGTCTGTAAGTTGGTTAAGTCATTATATGGACTTAAACAAGCGCCAAAGCAATGTCATGAGAAGTTTGATAATACATTATTATCAAACGGTTTTCAAATAAATGAAGGTGACAAATGTGTCTACATTAA
Source organism: Przewalskia tangutica (assembly GCA_029844215.1). NCBI lineage: Eukaryota > Viridiplantae > Streptophyta > Magnoliopsida > Solanales > Solanaceae > Przewalskia > Przewalskia tangutica. The sequence goes on along the minus strand of CM056724.1, from coordinate 47,233,216 downwards.
GGAATGACAGAATGCATGTGTCATTATATGCTTGTATGTGGATGATATGCTAATTATGGAAATAAATAAGGATGTAATTCATCAAACTAAGAAGATGTTGCATGCCGCTTTCGATATGAAAGATATGGGAATAACGGATGTCATTCTTGGTATTAGAATTCTAAGGAATTGTAAGGGTTATATATTAACTCAATCCCATTATGTTGAAAAGGTCCTTAGAAAATTTGGACAATATGATAGACCGGTTGTTACCCCATTTGATCCCGTCTGTCACCTTAAGAAGAATGAAAGTGATAGTATGTTACACCCCGTAATTCCAGGGAAATAAAATGAGAACGTAAGTTAGGAAATAAGATTTGAATGTTGGAAGGAAAATATATTTACATATTATAATTTTGGATACAACAAATGTGACGACGAGAATTAATATTAGTGGTTGAATTCTTTCCCATGGAAATATGGACTTCGTTACAGGCTTACCTCGTACTCAGCGGAAGTATGACTCCATATGGGTTATTGTGGATAGGCTGACGAAATCAGCCAATTTTCTTCCGATCGGGACGAAGAATGCGGGGCCGCGATCGGATGCGGGGCCATGATGCCATAATCACTGAGAAGCCGCAGTACTTTCGGCACCACGGTGCCATTCTGCAGTACCGCGGTGCCGATGCGGAAATTTCCAAGTCTGATATTTTTGTGAAGGGAAAGACAAGTGGACAAGTGGGGTTCATGGGTCCCCCTCCACTTGTGCTATATACACCGAATATCTACAAGTCTTGCAAGACTTTGATCACAAATATCTTCATCCTTCAAACCCTCTTATCTCTTCCTTCTCCTTTCAAGTTTTCGAAAATCCCATAGCCAAGTGATGAACAAGATCAACTTATTTTCCAAGATTAAGCACCTTAACTAAGTTCTAAACCAAGTTTACACACCAAAACAGTGGGTTATAGTGTTGGACGATTCTGCCCAAGAAAAACTCTAAGCTTGGAGATGAACTTTTTGGAAGAAAGACATGAAAGTAAGATGGTTACAAGCTTGTAAAGGATACATGCATGTTGTTGTGACTTGAAGAAATGGTGCAAAAGGGAAGCAATTGTAGCCGAGACTTGTGGACTGTTTTGGCTAAAAGTGAAGGTAAGATTTCTTCTTTCTCTTTAAGAATAATGGAAGTCAAATGATGTTATAATTAAGGGATGAACTTGTGTTAAGTGAAATGGAGAATAAGAAGTGCATGTGACAGTTTTGGCAAGTTAGCCGATTTGTGGACTGTTTTGTTATTATTGGATTCGTTGGTTGTTATTGTTATTATCGTCACTAAGTGCATGTTAGATTGAAGGAAATCTTGTTATTGAAAGTTGAGATGGTTTATATAAAAGTGTTGAAACATGAATTGGTTTTAAGGAATTATGAAAAGGGTTATGGTATTATGGATATTGGCCGAGACATGTATGAAACTGTTGGATATTGTTGTGTCATTTTAGGGACTATTTTATGCGTGTATAATTCTGGAAATTTAGTTACAATTCCGCATGTTTGATGTGGTAAATTGCTAACGTATGTCCTAAAGGAATAAGGGTATAAAAAGTGTAGAAAAGCTTCACATTTTACCCTTGTTGTTATTGGAATATGGACTGTTTTAATGTGGGTTAAGAGGCCGGATTAACATAAGAAGTAGGTGTGTGAATCACCTTGGTTGCTGTTTTGAACTACCCTTAATTGGTACTTGGTTATTGATGTTATTGGCCTTGTTTGAAAGTTGTGGATGTGAGTATATATAAGGGAAGTGCCGCCCAAATTTTTATATGAAATGAGAGTCATTATGTGGTATAGCGTATACTAGTATTCATGAAGTTAATAGAAGTGTTATTGTTATTATAGGTTGAAGTACCTATTTGAGACAGATTCTACCTATCATGTTGGTATAGCCAATAAGGTATGTGAAACTATCCTTTCTTCTTTTGGCATGTTTGTTATAAAGTGAGTGTACGTCGGACGTACATAGTTCTATTGGATCCTAATCCTTAATGATACATGATATGATAGTGCCTTGGTTTTTCTAAAAATGAAAGTTCATTTTAAAGATTTTATTGAGAGTCAGAAGATGATTTAGATTGCACAAGGTTGCTCATGATAACTATTCGTGCAAGTGTTATTATTCCATCCACCGAGTCCCATAATGGGCCGGCAATGTTCACCGAGTCCCTCACTAGAGGCCCGACAATGTTATATGTATTATGATTCCATGGACATGCAATCCATGATGCGAGTATAGATACTCATGACAGTCGTGCGCAGATCCTTGCACTTGTTCACCGAGTTCCTCGCTAGAGGGCCGACAATGTTTATATGTATATGATTCCATGGACATGTATTCATGATGCGAGTATGGATACTCATGACAGTATATGACTGTCACTTTTTAAAAAGGCACAGTTGACCCTCTATTTTTACAAGGTACAATTGACCCTCTATTTTTACAAGGTACAACTGACTCTCTATTTTATATGGCACGGTTGGATCTGGTATTTGATTTTCATACTTGTCCCTGTCATTTTTGGCTAGTTATGATCGTATTTACTATACTATATGTTTACATACTTGGTACATTATTGTACTGACCTCCTTCTCCGGGGGGTTGCGTTCATGCCCGCAAGTATAGGTACTCAGTTTGGTGATCCGCGAACTGAGGATCTTTGCTCAACTTTTGGGATAACTCCATTGTTTCGGGGCTTATCATTTTGGTACAGATCTGTGATTATAGACTTATGTATATTCAGGGGTACGGCGGGGCCTTGTCCCGTCATAACGAGCTTTTAGGATCTTTGCTCAGCTTTTGGGATAGCTCCACTATTCCGGGGCTTATCATTTTGCTACAGATTTGTGATTATAGGCTTATGTATATTTAGGGGTACGACGGGGCCTTGTCCCGTCATAGTTCATTGTTTTACTCTTAGAGGTCTGTAGTCATGTGTGGGTTGAACATGTACAGTTGTAGTTCATTTTGGCTATTGTGTATACAATGGCAGCCTTGCCTATGGTGTTATATGACAGTTCAGGGGACATGATCCCTTTGTTATGAGATTATGAGATTTTCTTAAGCTTTCGCTGGTTATATGTGATGTGTGGGTATAAGGGTGCTCAGGTAGGGCACCAGTCGCGGCCCGTCGGTTCGGATCGTGACAATAGTGTGTCTCAATTGGAGTATACTGTTACACCCCGTAATTCCAGGTCATGTATTGAGAACGTACGAAAGGAAATAAGAATTGAAATTGGAAAGATAAGTTGACAGAATGTTTTTGGGCAGATTTTCAGTCAACTTTGGAGCAGTATATCTCCTAGTATATTAGGAGTTTTTAGGTGTTTCAAAAGCCTAGTATGAAGTTCATTGAATCTAGTTTGCAACACAATAAATCGCTCGTCGATAGGAAATAGTAGTAGAAAGTTATGGACGTTAGAAGTTCAGTTGACGGAGGAGAAAAAAGCCTCAGTCAGACGCCACGGCGCCACGGCTCCGGCTGCAGGGCTGCGGCGCCGAGGCGGGATTTTTTCACGGAAAATGGGTAAAATTCAGAAGATATTTTTGTAGAGGACCTATGGGAGGACGAAAAGTGTCCCTCCCAACTTGAGGACCAAGATAAGGCTTATATCTTGGCCAAGTCTTGCAAGACTTGGCCATTCTACACTAAAAGATCATCCAAACACCTGCTCTCCTCTCTCAAAAGTTGATAAAACCTTAAGCCAAAAATGAAATTATCGGAAAGGCGACAAGAAGGAAATATGTTGGCAAGCTTGTGGAGGATTCGTGTGGGTGATTTTAACGTGAAGAAGAATTGCGGAAAGAGGGCTAAAGTGGGCGATTTGTTGGATTGTTTTGGGCGAATTCCAAGGTAAAAATTCATTCTCCTTTTGAAGTAAATTATGTCACGCGTTGTGAAAGTTGGAGAAGGGTATTGTGATAGGGAAAATGGATATAAGAATTGAATGTTGTCATGTCAAATGAAAGTATAAAAGGGAAATTTTCGAGCTCTAGTCATGGATATTTATGGTCGTCGTCTTCACTTTTTATGTGGGGTTTATTGAAGTGATTTTAGTCGATCAAATTGTCAATGTGAATTATGTAGTAACTTTTGAATAACGACTTGGGTTATAAGGAATGGAAAAGGACTATATGTTGTAATTTATTTGGTCGATAGTTACAATCGTCGCATGTTAAGGAAGAAAGGACTTATAGTTGTTGAAATTGTTATTATGTATATAACATGTAGGAATAATGATATGTGAACATGTTGTAGCCGAGAAGTTGCCTTAAGCTTATTGGATTGTTTAATATGAATTGTGGGGTAGAATTTTACACGTCCGGTTAGGCGTGTAATCCCCTTTGTATTGCTAAATTGTTGGGTCTTAAATGTGGCGTTTGGTTTTTGATTTTTGGGCCTTGAAAAAGGTGGAAAAGTACTTAGAAACGAAAGAAGTGCTGTCCAATTTTCCGTAGAATAAGTGACTTTACACTTAGAATATTCTACGTTAAAGCTAGAAGCTAATAGACGTATTATGGTCATTATAGGTTGACATACTACGTACGGCATATTGGACTTAGCAAGTGGATTGAACCGAAGAGGTATGTGGAAACTTTTCTTATCTCTTGGGCATGAATCTTATGAAATGTATTGTACGGCAGACGTACGTGTTTTAAATGAACTCAGTTGCATTTTGGTATCCTTGTATGGATTTTCGAAAGTGTAGTAACTCGTTTTCAAAGAAGTATATGTTACTTGACTTGAAAAGTATAGAATACTTGATTTGGGAAAAACATTGATAACTTGATATTCTTAGTTAAAGAGACTTGATATTCTAAGTTAAGAAACTAGATTTCTAAAGTTAAGAGATTTGAAGTATTTTGAAAGCCATGTAACTTGATTTGAAAGTATAAGTCTCTTGGTTATAAAAAGAATGAATTTGTCTAAGACATAAAGAGTTATAACGGCTTTATGGGAAGTTAGTTATGACGGCTTTATGAAAGGTTAAAGATGTCTTAGTTTCTAAAGCATAAAGTTGGTATAACAGCTTTATGGGAAGTTGGTTATAACAACTTTATGGAAGGTTAAAATAATTGTTTTCTCTAGTAATGTAAACTGAGAATGACTTGAAATAAAGAAGGGTAATTTGATTTAAAAGGTATCAATTGCTTAAAGTTTTAAATAAGGGTCACTTGATTTAGAAGCCTAGAAATGTATTTCTAAAAATGTAGTGACTTGTTTGAAATGTAGACATGCCTTGATACTACGGGTGTTAGTATCTTGGGGTTTTATATGAAAATGAGTCTTTTGAAAAGAATGGAAGTACGTAGTACCTTGGGTTAAATTCCCAGATTGTTATGTGATATGAAAGTCTAAAGATTTTACGAACTTGCCTATATTTGCTTGTGATAGCCTTGAGTGCAAGTATTATATTTTTTTACGCTGCCGTTACTCTCAGTTGGAGAGCATTTGTCTTGTTAATAATTTACTTGGGCGTGCAAGCGGTGACGGAGGATTCCACGGTATGCTTCCAATGTGATTGATCCTTGGGCGTCTTATACGATGTGGGATTAGGCACGCGACCGTGATGCGGGTTAGATTCCCGAATTGTTTTTATTACTCCATGGACATGCTTATACGATGTGGGATTCCGGGGCATGCGACCATGTTGTATATTGTTATTCCATGGACTAGCTCTCCATGAGGTTTAGTGACGCTGGATGGATCTGGTAGTTAGCTTTCGTACTTGCCTGATCGATTCTTGCAGTGGATCCGTAGTTGGCTTTCGTACTTGCCCCCGTCAGTTCTATAGCACAGTTTGGTACGGTAGACTCCGGTAGATAGCTTTCGTACTTGCCCCGGTCATATCTCGTGACGACAGGCTTGATCTGGTAGTTGGCTTTCGTACTTGCCCCGGTCAGTTGTTGACGTTTGCTGGATCTGGTAGTTGGCTTTCGTACTTGCCACGGTCAGTTTTATGATGCAGGCTGAATCTGGTGGTTCGCTTTCCTACTTGGCCCGTACGGTTTTTATGACACAGGTGGGACTTGGTGTTCATGTATTCTTATTGATGTTATATTATATCATGTACTGCCAATAGTGAGGAAGGATTCCACGGGCATGATTGATGTTATGGGCGTGAGACCCATGGTTATATTGAGTAATGAGTTTGAGGGCATGCGTCCCTGATTTGACATGACTGCTTATGTGTTGTGTATTGTAGATTGGCTATCATACATGTCTCCTGTTTTATATAGACTGTTATGATTTAATTACAGTATTTTTAGTTTCACATACTTGGTACATTCTCCGTACTGACCTCCTTTGGGGGGACTGCGTTCATGCCGCAGGTTGAGGTACATAGCTTGCTGATCCTCATTTTTAGGATCACTGTTCAGCTGGTTGGGAGGCTCCATTATTTTGGAGGCTTTGTATTTTGGTACAGTTCCCTGAGGTTGTAGATTTATGTACATTCAGGGGTATGGCGGGGCCCTATCCCGTCACAGTTGTTATGTCAAAACTCTTAGAGATCTGTAGTCATATCTTGTGGGTCCCTTTGAAAACAAAAGAGGTTACTTCTTTTGGTTTTACGTAGTTATATGTATACTTTTGGAAGGTGGTCTTATCGGCTAGCCTGTTATTTATTTCTTTTGAGATGTATGTATGTTCCGCTACTATTATTTGATGTTTACAGTAAAGGTGCCTGTGTAGGGCACGATGTGAGCATGCCCGTGGTCGGTCGTGACAAAAGTGGTATCGAAGCGATTAGTCATCGGAAAGTGTCTGAGCAGTGTCTAGTAGAGTCTTGATTATCGGCGTGGTGTGAACCACATCTATAATCGAGGAGGCTGCGGACATTTAGGATTGGTTTCCATTCTTCTCACTCGAGATCGTGCGATAGAGGCGTGTTGTTAAGTCGTCTCTTCCTAACGAGTTATGTTGATTGCGGCTACGAGAAAGCGGCGATGACCGGGAAGATTATGAGGCGCACGGGGTTCCTACGTTTATTTATAATGACAGTTGAGCCCGGTTCTGGCTAGCACGGAGGTTTTCGTAAGAGATTGGGGACACAAGTGAGTCTCAGTGTTTCATTTCGCCCTCAGACCGGCGGACATGCAGGGCAGGTTATCCAGACCCTTGAGGATAGGTTGCGGGCTTGTGTTATTGATTTTTAGGGGTAGCGGGGAGGATATTTTGCCTCTCGATAAGTTGCGTATAATACCCGTTACCATTCCAGTATTCAGATGGCCCTATATGAGGCTTTGTATGAAAGGAAGTGTATAATCGCCGATTGGTTGGTTCAACGTAGGCGAGGTTAAGATAATTGGCCCATACTTGATTTAGCGGGCTGTGGATAAGGCGAAGCTTATCCAGGAAAGATTATTAGTAAACTCAGAGTCAGCAGAAACGTTATGCAGATGAACGACGTCGACACTTGGAGTTCGGGTTGACGTTTTAGTATAAGTATTGTTATGTGGACGTGGGTGGCATATTTTGTATGAAGGGTGTAGTAAAAGGAGACTATGTCGCTATCTAATTATATTGGACTCCGAAAGAACATTCGGGGACGAATGTTTCTAAGGGGGGAAGAATGTTACACCCCGTAATTCCAGGTCATGTATTGAGAACGTACGAAAGAAAATAAGAATTGAAATTGAAAAGATAAGTTGACAGAATGTTTTTGGGCAGATTTTCAGTCAACTTTGGAGCAGTATATCTCCTAGTACATTAGGAGTTTTTAGGTGTTTCAAAATCCTAGTATGAAGTTCATTGAATCTAGTTTCCAATGCAACAAACCGCTCGTCGATAGGACATCGGAGTAGAAAGTTATGGACGTTAGAAGTTCAGTTGACGGAGGAGAAAGAAAGCCTCAGTCAGGCGCCACGGCGCCACGGCTCCGGCTGCAGGGCCGTGGCTCCGAAAGCCCTGAAGTGTTCTTAAGTTGCAGCGCCGCGGCGCTGGTTGCAAGGCCGCGACAGTTTTTTTTCACGGAAAAAGGGTAAATATCAGAAGATATTTTTGTAGAGGACCTATGGGAGGATGACAAATGTCCCTCCCAACTTGAGGACCAAGATAAGGCTTATATCTTGGCCAAGTCTTGCAAGACTTGGCCATTCTACACTAAAAGATCATCCAAACACTTGCTCTCCTCTCTCAAAAGTTGATAAAACCCTAAGCCAAAAATGAAATTATCGGAAAGGCGACAAGAAGGAAATATGTTGGAAAGCTTGTGGAGGTTTCGTGTGGGTGATTTTAACATGAAGAAGAATTGAGGAAAAAGGGCTAAAGTGGGCGATTTGTTGGACTGTTTTGGGCGAATTCCAAGGTAAAAATTCATTCTCTTTTTGAAGTAAATTATGTCACACGTTGTGGAAGTTGGAGAAGGGTATTGTGATAGGGAAAATGGATATAAAAATTGAATGTTGTCATGTCAAATGAAAGTATAAAAGGGAAATTTTCGAGCTCTAGTCGTGGATATTTATGGTCATCGTCTTCACTTTTTATGTGGGGTTTATTGAAGTGATTTTAGTCGTTCAAATTGTCAATGTGAATTATGTAGTAACTTTGGAATAACGACTTGGGTTATAAGGAATGGAAAAGGACTATATGTTGTAATTAATTTGGTCGATAGTTACAATCGTCGCATGTTAAAGAAGAAAGGACTTATAGTTGTTGAAATTGTTATTATGTATATAACATGTAGGAATAACGATTTGGATTTGAAAGGATTTGTTAAGGATGATATGTGAGAATGTTGTAGCCGAGGAGTTGCCTTAAACTTATTGGATTGTTTAATATGAATTGTGGGGCAGAATTTTACACGTTCGGTTAGGCGTGTAATCCCCTTTGTATTGTTGAATTGTTGGGCCTTAAATGTGGCGTTTGGTTATTAATTTTCGGGCCTTGAAAAAGGTGGAAAGTACGTAGAAACGAAGGAAGTGCTGTCCAATTTTCCGTAGAATAAGTGACTTTACACTTAGAATATTCTACGTTGAAGCTAGAAGCTAATAGACGTATTATGGTCATTATAGGTTGACATACTACGTACGACATATTGGACTTAGCAAGTGGATTGAACCGAAGAGGTATGTGGAAACTTTTCTTATCTCTTGGGCATGAATCTTATGAAATGTACAGTACGGTAGACGTACATGTTTTAAATGAACTCGATTTCATTTTGGTATCCTTGTATGGATTTTCGAAAGTGTAGTAACTCGTTTTCAAAGAAGTATATGTTACTTGACTTGAAAAGTATAGAATACTTGATTTGGGAAAAACATTGATAACTTGATATTCTTAGTTAAAGAGACTTGATATTATAAGTTAAGAAACTAGATTTCTAAAATTAAGAGACTTGAAGTATTTTGAAAGCCATGTAACTTGATTTGAAAGTATAAGTCTCTTGGTTATAAAAAGAATGAATTTGTCTAAGACATAAAGAGTTATAACGGCTTTATGGGAAGTTAGTTATGACGGCTTTATGAAAGGTTAAAGATGTCTTAGTTTCTAAAGCATAAAGTTGGTATAACAGCTTTATGGGAAGTTGGTTATAACAACTTTATGGAAGGTTAAAATAATGGTTTTCTCTAGTAATGTAAACAGAGAAATGACTTGAAATAAAGAAGGGCAATTTGATTTAAAAGGTATCAATTGCTTAAAGTTTTAAAGTAATGGTCACTTGATTTAGAAGCCTAGAAATGTATTTCTAAAAATGTAGTGACTTGTTTGAAATGTAGACATGCCTTGATACTAAGGGTGTTAGTATCTTGGGGTTTTATATGAAAATGAGTCTTTTGAAAAGAATGGAAGTACGTAGTACCTTGGGTTAAATTCCCGGATTGTTATGTGATATGAAAGTCTAAAGATTTTACGAACTTGCCTATATTTGCTTGTGATAGTCTTGAGTGCAAGTATTATATTTTTTTACGCTGCCGTGACTCTCCGTTGGAGAGCCGATTGTCTTGTTGTGAATTTACTTGGACGTACCGACAGTGACGGAGGATTCCACGGGTATGCTTCCATTGTGATTGATCCTTGGATATGCTTATACGATGTGGGATTCCGGGGCATGCGACCAGGATGCGGGTTAGATTCCCGAATTGTTTTTATTACTCCATTGACATGCTTATACGATGTGGGATTCCGGGGCATGCGACCATGTTGTATATTGTTATTCCATGGACTAGCTCTCCATGAGGTTTAGTGACGCTGGATGGATCTGGTAGTTAGCTTTCGTACTTGCCCCGGTTAGGTGCTGACGCTGGCTGGATCTGGTAGTTGGCTTTCGTACTTGCCCCCGTCAGTTCTATAGCACAGTTTGGTACGGTAGACTCCGGTAGATAGCTTTCGCACTTGCCCCGAGTCATATCTCGTGACGACATGATGGATCTGGTAGTTGGCTTTCGTACTTGCCGATCGATTGTTAGCGTAATTTGGATCCGTAGTTGGCTTTCGTACTTTCCACGGTCAGTTTTATGATGCAGGCTGGATCTGGTGGTTCGCTTTCCTACTTGGCCCGTACGGTTTTTATGACACAGGTGGGACTTGGTGTTCATGTATACTTATTGATGTTATATTATATCATGGACTGCCGGCAGTGAGGAAGGATTCCACAGGCATGATTGATGTTATGGGCGTGAGACCCATGGTTATATTGAGTAATGAGTTTGAGGGCATGCGTCCCTGATTTGACATGACTGCTTATGTGTTGTGTACTGTAGTTTGGCTATCATACATGTCTCCTGTTTTATATAGACTGTTATGATTTCATTCTGATATTTTGATTTCATACTTGGTACATTCTCGTCGGCGTCCTTGAGTCTGCGTTCACGCGAGTTGAGGTACATAGCTTGATGATCCTCATTTTTAGGATCACTGTTCAGCTGGTTGGGAGGCTCCATTATTTTGGAGGCTTTGTATTTTGGTGCAGTTCCATGAGGTTGTAGATTTATGTACATTCAGGGGTATGACGGGGCCCTGTCCCGTCACAGTTGTTATGTCAAAACTCTTAGAGGTCTGTAGTCATATCTTGTGGGTCCCTTTGAAAAAAAAAGAGGTAACTGCTTTTGGTTTTACGTAGTTATATGTATATTTTTGGAAGGTGGCCTTATCGGCTAGCCTGTTATTTATTTCTTTTGAGATGTATGTATGTTCCACTACTATTCTCTGATGTTTACCTGTAAAGGGTGCCCAGGTAGGGCACCAGTCGCGGACCCGGGGTCGGGTCGTGACATATACATAAGTTCTTGGAAGCTTGATTTACATAATGAATTGTACGAAACCGGATTTTGCATATACAGTGAGTCGACTGAGTCAATACTCACATAATCCTGGAAATGATCATTGGTAGCGCTAACACGGGCACTACGATAACTAAAGCGTACAATGAACTATGGATTGCATTATACAAAATATCCTCCGGTGTTAGAAGGATATTGTGATGCTAACTGGATTTCCAACCATTCAGAAAGTAAGTCCACAAGTGTGTATGTATTTACACTTGGTGGAGCGTCGGTATCATGGAAATCATCAAAGCAAACGGTAAATACGAGATCAATTATGGAAGCAGAGTTTGTAGCCTTGGATAAAGCTGCCGAAGAGGCAGAATGACTAAGAAACTTTCTAGAAGGTATTCCGTTGTGGACGAAGCCAGTGACCGCCATTTGCATACATTGTGATAGTATGGTTGCCCTGACGAGGGCAAAGAATCAAATATATAATGGCAAATCAAGGCACATAAGGCGACATCATAATACAATACTAAGCTTGCTGAAGAATGAAATAATTTCCATTGATTATGTAAAGTCAAAGGACAATATAACAGATCCTTTGACAAAAGGCCTTACACGAGAGCAAGTCGTATTTACATCGAGGGGAATGGGCTTAAAGTCAATACAATGAGTTGTGAACTGGTGGAAACCTTACCTATCATAATTGGAGATCCCATGGTTTAGGTTCAAAAGGCAAACTAGCCGAGGAAGACTCAAGGAACATAAAACACACATATGCTCGTTCCTATGATGTACCAAGTGTGTTATTCCGTTGACGATATAGGGCTGAACTTCGGTTCTTAATAATATTAATATCCACTATGGTGGGATAGTACAGACTATTCTTGATTAATATTACCTATGTGAGATTGATGTGCGGTCGCATCTGGGAGAACCGAGATGGCTAAGTTCTTTAAAAATTCTCATGAAAATAGGAGTTGTTCATGACCGAAAAGAACACAATCGTAAGAATTGAAATATGTTGGTATGATATGTGTGATACTTGTTGTCTCGATTTACTATAAAACGTGAATAATTCAAGGTAGATCCGATAGGTATTCACTACGAGTGGTTCAAGTCCAAAAGACACCGCCTCCGATGCATGTCATATCGCGTTTGACAGAAATGATGATAAGTTCCTTTATCTTATTTTCTATCCACATGTGGGGTATTGTTAGGTGTGTGAATAGAAAATGTGGGGTATTGTTGGGTGTGTGTTAAAAAAGAAGAAGGAAAAACAGTGATCAGAAAAATGGGACAGCCTCGCGGCGCCGACGAGCAGGGCCGCGGCGCCGAAACACCCGAGGGCCTCAGGAATTTCAGAGCCTCGGCGCCGACGTGCAGGGCCGCGACTCTGCGTAACGGGATTTTCCAGTTTGAACCAAAATTTGCAACTCTTCACATAGAGTCACAACCTTTGATGAATGACGTCTTAAGGTCGAAAATAAATGCTATATAAGCATGATGATCACTTGTGAGAAGAACAACAACATAATTAACAAGATTAATCTTCAGATTTGAGAATCAAAATCATTTTGAAGAATCTTTCTTGTTGCTTCTTCTTTTTCATTTTCAAAATCATTTCTGAAGAACACATATAGTAGATTCGTCAGGAGTGAAGTTCTTGTGCTAGAACTATATAGTTGTATCCTCAAGGCAGACGTCCGATCAACTGCAGCACAAGCGGGGACAAATTTTTATCTTAGGTCACTGCATTTGCAGGCGGCTATCTACAAACAAATTAGTATGTGATATTCATACTGTTGCTTTCCATTATTGTTAATCTTTATATAGTTGAAGTATCTATATAATAGTGTTGTTGAAATCAATTTCTTTGAATTATATATATTATATTGTGATTTTTACATTAAAAATCTAGATTGACAATAACAGAGATGACCACATTTTCTAATGTCATCCGGCCACCCTAAATTATGAGGAATGTAAGTTTCCATATATCCTCCGACATGCTCAACAACAAGGGATATCATCCAACAACCCGAATTGACGGATTTGCGCTACCAAATATAAACTTTTATTTAATCAATTCTAGAATAGAAAGAAAGTAAAAACATCTTCTTCCATTAAGTCCATTAAAACAAAATTTCCATATCTATGCTAGCTTTAAGTTTAAGTTACTACAGTAAGCCTAAGATTTATATACGATTTAGGTTTCTCATTTTAATAAAACTTATTAATTAAATGGGTTTAATGTTAAAAGGAGAAAATCAGTCAAATTAGTAGTTTTTACATTAATGATATAGTGATAAAAATATATGTTATAAAAATGAACATAAAGGAGGTAAGCATAATCTTATAAACTAAAATGATGATTAGTATTACGAAAAATACTTAGGAGAATTCTCTGAAATTATCTCAAAAAAAAAAAGAACATGAGTAAAATAAATAAAAATAACGATTATTATGGTTATTTTTGTGATTAAATACTATATACTATTGCAATGGTAACCTCTTATCCCGATTTTCGCAATCGACGTAAGATTTTGTTTTTTTATAGTTGATGTATTGTGGTTAAATACTATATACTATTTCAATGGTAACCTCACGTGTATAACAAAAATTATAGTTAAATTTGTAATTATTAATTTTATCATAAAAAATACTTGTAATTATTAACCAAAATATTTTCATTTTTTCTCAAATATAACTTGAAGAAACAATCTCATTTAGCTACCACATTTTGTTTCAAATAATTTAATGTGGCTAAAAGATACAATAAAATTTAATGTGGCTAAAAAATAATGATTAACTATGAAATTTATTATAGCACAAAATTGTGGCTATATTATTTAGCTATTGCCACAATTTTTCATAATAAATATATTTATTTAGCTACAATATTTTGTTTCAAATAATTTATTGTGGCTAAAAGGTTATTATTGTTATCGCATGGCAAAATATTGTGATCAGCTACAAAAAAATATTGTAGAGATAAAATTTTAGTTATTTAGATAATTATTATCACGATTACTAGTAATTATAGCAAAAATAAAAAATTAGCTTTTTCAATTTAATTTTTGTGGCTAAGAAATTTTATAATTTTGTAAATCGATATGAAATTCAATTTTTTTGTGGCTATTGCTAAATATTAGCCACGAAACAAAGATTTTGTAGCTATATATACCTTGTGTTGTAGTGAAAATTAAATTAATTTTACACAAGATAATTATATGTACATGTATACAAACAAAAAGGAGGAAAAAACATCGATTGTTTATGAGAAAGGATGCATAATTATATCCCTCAATTAAATGAGGTGTTTAAGGATAGGAAAATACCCGTATGATTACTGTTATTAAAAATTCTTCCTCTTAATTGGAGTTCTTCATTTTCTTGATTCTATTTCCCAATATTCATTCATTCGAAAGTGTTCGAATTTGATTTCTAAGAAAATAATTTTTTTGAATTCTCATTCTAACTATTTAAAAAGATATAATAATATCTTAATGATTCGTTAAATTTACTTTTTTATTTAAATGTCAAATTAGATCATTTTTAGTTTTAGCTCTCCATAAACAACCTGTCACTATAACTAATATTATGCTTGAGAAATTAAATACTTAAATATTAAGGGTAAAAGACCAGTACAAGATAATTAAGATTAAATGTATGATGACACGGTTTCATGACTTGGTCTATATATTACACAAAAAGAATATTTATCATTAACCAGACAAGATGGTACATATTTAATATATTAGAGTAAAGCTTCTGTTCTGTGCTTCCCCCTTGCAAGAAAAAGCTCATAGTCGCCATGATGTAAGCTTGCAATTAATAATTTTGGTACATATTTGTCCTTTATTTGAGAAAGTACGAGGAGCATTGAAAGGATTTATTTTTTCTTGACAAAACATTTGGTTAAAATATTATGTAAACTTAAATAAGGTATAAGGTCCCGTAAGCAAGTTTTAAAATGAAATTTTATATATCTTGAGGATCAAAACGGGCAATATTTTTGAAAGAGTCATGCCTTGGGCAAGAAGTCAAATTCTTTTTTTTTTTTTTTTTAGATAAATGCAAATATTATTACTAATAACGAAAAGGAAGTGGCTACAATCAGTCGTTAATGTATCTCAAGCCTCAACGTAATGCAAACAAGAAGAGATAGAGGGGAGGGGTGGTCACTCAAAAGGTGTCATTACAGGAGGGGATAAAATCATAGAGAACTCTATAAGATGTTGTTTTGATTCTTGCAATGACCTCTTCTGCCGGAAAGCTTGTTCCTTCAAAGAACATTGTGTTTCTTGCCCTCCAAATCTCATAAACCATTATGCAAAAAGTAAGCAAAATAGCTTTGGCTCGAATGCTTGTCCCGCGGTGTTCTTTCTTAATCCATTTAAGGGAGCTTTCAACAGTTGTCATCTCTCTTCTAATGCCCAACCAATCTTTTATGCTCTTCCAAATCATGTGTGTATAGGGGCAGGCAAAGAAGAGGTTCTCCCTTGTTTCATTAGCTTGCTTGCAGAACCCGCAAGATTTATCCTCCAATTTGAGAAATGATAGAGTATCCTTTGTAGCTAACCGCTTTCTGCAATTTAGCCACATAGTAAAAGAGAATTTGGGAGGAATGAAGCCTTTCCAAATTTGTGACATCCAAGGCTTTTTAGCTTGCGAGTCGCAAGATATCATACACGAGCTTGAATCAAATATACCGTTGGCACAACATTTTGTAAAGCCCTCAATAGCATCACCATGGCTACGAAGATAGTAACAAATTTGTCGCGAATCCACAAATCTTTTTGAATAAGGGAGTCCACAGGGCGTACCTCATAGTCCCAAATTGTAATATCTCTCAAATAGTGGCTATTGATCCATTGGACCCATAGGAATCGCTTAGTGTGAGTTTGCCAAATCGTCTGGATAGCGGGCATGATTCCATTCCTTGATGTTCATAAGACCAAGCCACCTCGGTTTGAGGCAAGCAAATGATATCCCAAGCAACTCGTGGTGGTTTCCCTCCCATGAAGCGAATACAAGCAGACCGAACCTTGTTGATAATAGTGGTCGGGATAGGAAGTGCCCGGAACCAAAAGCTCTCAACCCCTTTGTCACGACCCGACCCCGGGGCCGCGACTAGTACCGCCAGGTACCACATCGGTATATGTCGAGAGAATAGCGGCGGAACATACATAAAACAAATGCGTATAAGGTAAACATCACTATGGCCGATAAGGCGCCTTTCATAAAATAACTTAGCAGATGGTGAAGCAGTACAACTTTATTCTTACGGCCCAAACCACAAACGTGACTACGGACCTGCAGGAATAACAAGCGTGGCGGGGCGGGGCCCGCCATACCACTGAATGTACAAAAGTCTATAACCTCGAGAATCATGCAAAAGACAAAGCCTCGGAGGATGGAGCTTTCGAGAAATGAGCGGTGATCCAAGAGTGCGGACCAGCAAGCTACGTATCTCGACTGCGGCGTGACGCGGCCCGAAGGAGGTCGATCTACAGTACCAAGTATGCGGCGGGAAAATCGAAAATACCTCATAAGTCTAAAATAGCGGGGACATGTATAAAATCAGTTTACGAACCTTGCCTTACCAACAATGAGAAAATCGGTCATATACTATCTTGCATGAAAATAGGAAGCTCATAATCAACACGTCCAAGTAAACTCATATAGAGACCATGGAAGCATACGTGGAATCCTTCATCGCGGCACGTCGATAAACTCATACTAAGACAATGGAAGCATACGTGGAATCGCCGTCATTTGGCGCGTCGATAAGCTCATACTAAAACAATGGAAGCATACGTGGAATCCTTCATCGCGGCACGTCCAATAAACTCATACTAAAACAATGGAAGCATACGTGGAATCCTTCATCGCGGCGGCACGTCGATAAACTCAACGGTGGTATGGCGATCTTGGGGCTTGCCCGCCGTTCATACTCTTACCACGAAGAAGGTGGTATAACGATCTTGGGGCTTGCCCGCCATTTATACTCTTACCGCCATCTGCGTGCCTCGGAATCCTTCATCGTAAGCATGTCAAGGTGCATACGTGGAATCCTTCATCATGGCGATGCGTCCAAACAAACTCATACTAAAACAATGGAAGCATACGTGGAATCGCCCATCAGCGGCGGTATGTCCAAGCAAACTCATACTAAAACAATGGAAGCATACGTGGAATCCTTCATCGCGGCGATGCGTCCAAGTAACTCATAAGCGAACAATGGAAGCATACGTGGAATCCTTCATCACGGCGATGCGTCGAGTAACTCATAATCAACAATGGAAGCATACGTGGAATCCTTCATCATCGGCGGTACGTCCAAGTAACTCATAACTGAATAATGGAAGCATACCCGTGGAATCCTTCATCACTGGCGGTACGTCCAAGTAACTCATAACTGAACAATGGAAGCATACCCGTGGAATCCTTCATCACTGGCGGTACGTCCAAGTAACTCATAACTTCCTTAGGCTTTCATTAACATACAAAATGAATCTCATTTTCATGACCTTATTCAAGAAAACCCAACTCTTTAACCTTTCATAAAGTTATTATAACCAACTTCCCATAAAGCCGTTATACTAACTTTATGCTTTAAAGCTTTAGACGTTCATACTCTTTCATAAGGCCGTTACAACTAACCTCCCATAAGTAGTTATAACTCCTTATGTTTCAACAGATTTCGTTCTTTTTATTAACCAAGAGACTTATACTTCAAATCAAACTCACACAATTTCCGTAATACTTCTTCATGTCACGAAATCCTTATCTACCTTATTTAGGTTAAACCATTACTTAGGAATAAGTGGGTTAGCTCTCTAACCCAACCAACTTAGACATTTTCGTAAAACAAGTCAAGTCTGACAAATAGATTTACTTCATTTAAAACACGTCGTCTCACCGTACTATATAGTTCAAACTACTCATACTCGAGAGATAAGAAAGCTCCACATACCTCTTTGGTCAATCCACTTGCTAAGCTCAACTACAATTAGTAATATTTCAACCTATAATAACCATGATATGTTCATTAACCTCTAATTCCAATGTAGAATAATCTAACTCAAAGCCACTAAAATTCTATAGAAAATTGGGCAGCATTTCCTTTGTTTCTACTCACTTTGCCACCTTTCTCACGGCGAATTTACCATCAAAACACCACGTTGTAAGGCTCAATCAATCCAACAATTTAAAGGGGATTACACCCAAAATTATGTCCCATAAGTTTACAATAATTCACTTAACAATTCTAGGGTAGTTTTAGGCTACAACATGCTCATAATCTCTTCTTAACCCATTCTTCATAGCAAACCACATTTCTAGCATGCAATGACTCTAAGAGCATTATTCACTACCACAAGTTCTTTCTTCTTAACATGCAACACTATAAACTAAATCTAAAGGAAGAATCATTACCTTAAAGTTTTAGCCAAGCTTATTCCAACACCTTGCTAGCCTTTCCTCCAAGAATACCACCACAATAACACTTTTAAGTTAGCCACCAACTTCCTTCTTGCCCTTAATTTCAGATTTTCCTTAGGCTAAGAATTTCTCTAGGGGTTCTAGAGAGGCACGGAAGTTTAGGGAGAAGGGAGCAATTTGAGAGAGAGAGAAGATGAAAGATAGAAAATGTCCAAGTCTTGGTCAATATATTGCATGCAACAGAAAATCAGATGGGGGGGGACACTTGTCACCCTCCCATGGTCTCTTTTAAAACAAAAATCAGACTTTTCTAAGTTTTTCCGCCCAAAAATCCCGCCTCGGCGCTGAAACCTCCGCGATCTCTCGATCTTTGTGCGCGCCTGCTGTCCGGCGCGGCCGCTGCCTTCAGCGACCCTTCAGAACTTTAGCGCGCGCGACCCTGCATCCGCCGCCATGTCGCGCTCGCGAAACATTTACGTCATGCGCGACAACTTGTAACCCTCATAACTTTCTACTCCGACGTCCTATCGACGAACGGTTGGTTGCGTTGGAATCTAGACTCAACGAACTACGCCCCAGGCCTTTGAAACACTTATGAAATCTCAATGTACCGGGTCATAACCCGCCTTAAAGTTGACTAAAACCCGTCCGGAACAACCCATCAACCTATCTTCTGAAAATTTTAAGTCTTACTCCCTTTCGTACGCCCTCATGCGCATGACCTGAACTACGGGGTGTAACACCCTTGGACGACCGACCTGATTAGTTCCAGCTTACCAGCATAAGAAAGGGTGTGATGCCCCCATTTCTGAATGTAATTCGAAATAGCACTAGTGAATGGGCCAAATTGATCCAGAGGCGAAATTGGGGACAAAGGGATCCCCAAGTATCGTACCGGAAAGCTCCCAATGGCGAAACCCACTCTGGACAATATCAAGTCCCGAACTGTAGAATGCATTCCCGCTAAGTAGACAGAGGATTTAGCTGGGTTAAGAGTTAATCCTGAGGCAGCCTCCAACTCTTCCAGACAATTCATAAGAATCCCAACTGAAGATATATCTCCTTTGGCAAAAAGCACGAGGTCATCCGCGAATGCCAGATGAGTAATGCCCAATTTCTTACACTTTGGAAAATATGAGAAAGCTCTTGCCTCAGCCTTCATTTTAAGCAGCCTTGAGAGGTATTCCATGCACAAGATAAAGAGAGTAGGGGACATAGGATCACCTTGTCTTAGGCCGCACTTTCCTTTGAAGTATCCATGTAGCTCACCATTGATAGAAAGGGAGAAGAAGGTTGAGCTAACACATTCCATGATCCATCTTGTAAATCTGTCTGGAAATTTTAGACTTCTTAGTACCAATTCGAGGAAGCTCCAAGAGACTGTATCGAATGCTTTACGAAGGTCCACCATAAGCATACATCTTGGTGAGACTCTGGCTCTATTAAATCCTCTCACAAGCTCTTGTGCCACATATACGTTGTCCATCATGTTTCTTCCTTTCACAAAAGCCCCTTGGGATTTGTCGATGAGAGAAGGAAGGATCAATGCCATTCTGTTAGCTAGAATCTTTGTGATGATCTTATAGATCACATTAGTCAATCCGATGGGCACAAATCATTTACCTTGGGATCATGATCAGTTTTTGGTAGCGAGGGTAATGATGGTATGATTAACTCGCTTCAAAAGAACTCCGGTGAGAAGAACTCTTGGACACATCTTACAACATCATGGCCCACATCTTTCCATCTATTCTTGAAGAAAGCGGTAGTATAACCATCCGGTCAGTGCCTTGTCATTGCCTATATCAGAGAGTGCTTCCCAAATCTCCTTTGGGGTGATGAAATGCAAAAGTTGTAATCTCTCTTCTTCACTCAGCTTTGGGCCATAGCTGAACACATCAGGATCAAAGTTGGTAGTGGGTCGGGAAGTACCTAATAGATCCTTGTAAAATTCAACAAGCAACTTCCTAACTTCTTCTGGTGATGTAGTGGTAGTACCATTAGCTTTAACAAGAAAGTTAATGGAGTTCCTGACATTACTCCTTTTGATCAAACTATGAAAGTATTTGGAACATCTATCACTTCCAATCAAGTGCTTCTGTCTTGACTTCTGCCTTATGAAGTGTCTTTCAGATTCCAGTAAGTTGTTTGCTCTAGCTCTTGAGGACTTCACCTTGGCTTTAAGCTCCTCATCAAAGGGATTTTCCATGTGTGCATTGATAGCCTCCTTGAACTCTATGCTTGCCCCTTTTGCTCTTTGTTCGATACCTCCAAAATCACTTATGTTCAAAGCCCTTAAAGGTTGCTTCAAGGCTTTCAATTTGGAGGTTAGGACGAATTGAGCAGTTCTCAATATGTCTTGTCTCCAACATGAAGTCATAATGTTCTCAAAGGTGGGTGAAAGCCACATATTCATGAACTTGAAAGGCGTTTCCCAACATTATAGGATGCAATAATCGTGGCTATCACGGGGCGATGGTCCGAGACAGGCTCCATAGGCATGAAATTGGCGTGCATTCTGAGTCAAATCACTCTAATTTTGATTCATCAACACTCTATCAAGCTTAGACCAAATCGAACCATTCGTCCAGTGTAGAAGGCAGGAAGAAGGGCGTCTTCTAGTCCATGAGAATTCACGAAATCTCAAGATCCCTAAGTGCGTAAGGCGTGAGAGGAGGACCCCACCTTATCATTAGGGTTGCGATGAAGTGTTGAAATCTCCATAATCATCCAAGGCTTAGTGATGCCAACGCCCGGTGAGAAAGGTGATGCCAAAGCATCCTTCTATCGAGATGCTATAAACCGGGTACACAAATGTGGCAAGGAAGGACACTTGTGTTATATTGCAACTTGCACGACATGGATATCCGAGAGTCCATACCCAACACTCGCAACAAACCTGGAAGGATCCCAAAGTAATAGCATTCTACCGCTCCGATGAATTCCAAATTTGAGCAAAACTTCCACGCTTTGAATCTTTGAGTAGAGAAAGACTGTCGCTTTCTTTGTGATAGCTTAGTTTCCAATAGACAAATCATAGCCGCGTCATGCTGTTTTGTGATACTACACACTAGAGCTTGCGTGGCAGCCCTATCCCTTTGTCCGCAAAGACCACGAACATTCCAACAAAGTATTTTCATTAGGAAACAAAGGAGGTTTTATTAGAACCTCCGCTTAGTCGCCGCTTTCCAACGCTTTTGGCCCATTCTTTTTGGACAAAACCTCTTGCCATCCATCATCTTTGTTGCTGGAAGCCATAACTTGTGTACCAACCAAGCTATGTTCCCCGCGTTCAAAGTTAACGTTACTTGACACAAGCTGAGCCTTATCCGTAGCACCGTTGTATGTAACTTCATCCAATGAATGTGGCGGGTTCATAGGCATCTCTGAATCAGAATGTTTTGACTCACCCCTCATCCTAACATGTTGTGTACTGCCATTGTGAGAATTAGGCAGTGAGGACTTTGCTAGAGAATCCTGCAAGCATGATGGGCCAGAATGACCCAAAACCGGAGGACCTGCGGCATGTGATACTTCTCCCAAGCTTAGGTACGGGAGGTGTTGTGTGCTCGGTTTCTTCAATGTCCATCAAGTTATCGCATCTACGGGATGTTGAGAAGTTGGTGGATGAGGAGGAGGTTGGTTCCACCCGCACTTTGTTGACCTTCAAACGAGTAGAATCGTCCTTGTTGTTGGGGTACCTCGATGTGCGTGTTTTGGAGTTTCATCAATGTTGACATCATCCCTCAGCTTCCTACACTTCAAGTGGTTGTGTCCAAAAGCCGCACAATGATAGCAAAAGTCCGGGTAATTCTCATAGTTTACCCTTTGAGTATACCTTCTGTTATCGGGGAGTTTGACGACAAAATCCATTATCGGCTCCTTGCTAACATCCACTTCCACTAGAACTCTTACATAGTTCATTTTAGACCTTTCCTTAGTATATTGGTCAGTGTAAAGAGGTTTTCCTACACGTGAAGCAATCTTACTAAGGCCCGTTGCACTCCAAATAGAAAGGGGAATGTCTGGAAAGTGACCCAAATAGGAATGTCCATAAACAAATCATCCGTTATAAGAACTCCTTTATTGATAGCCTTGAGCATCATGGTTTTCCCGTAGACCATATAAGGGCCTCCGTGAAGTACATTAGTGCGCTCTTCCTCTGTCATGAATTTGAACACTGTCCAGCCTTTGCCATATGGTATAATACGACATTTAACTCCCCATCCTTTCACAATCGTATTCAATGCTTCTCTTCCTGAAAGGACCTGAAGCAACCTATTAGGCAATAGCCCCAAGTTTCTATGAAAGGAACTTCATCCTCAGCTTCTATATCTACTTCCGCCCCTTGTTGTTCAATAAATTGTAACTTCATACCTTTTGCCTCAATCCTAGTTCCCGCAAAGACTCCAGCATAAGTCTTTTTAGGAGGGAAGGGACCTTTGCCATGGTTTGGGGGGAGATTGTTATGAGTTGTGGTCGTGGTAGGGATATGATGTGGTTTAGAAGATGCATTAGTGTGTAAATCATTGGGAGGTATATCTGGAGGTATAGGCAGAGGGGGAAGAGTAGAAGGGAGTGAGCTTGGGCATGATAGAAGAGATGATTTGCGTGCCATTTGGGAGGGTAGGGAATTTGTGTTGGTTTTCAGAAGGAATAGAAGGAAGAGGAGATAGAAGGGGTGAGGTGTTGTGAAATTCAGGAAGTAGTGAAGTGGTATTAGATGAGAGAGGGGGGATGTTTAAGACTCTACTCGAATCCGAGGAAGTGTTAAAGACGAAAGGAGTGTTGTGATTCTTGAGATTGCCTCCACTTAGCAAACTAGCTAAAGTAGGGAAGGCTTCATTGGTGACACTTAAAGAAATCTGGGGTTGTTGACTTGAATCACGAGAAGGCACTTTGAATCCCGTCTCATTCAATGCTGACCCCTCGGCTCTCGCATCATTGATGGTTATGGAGTTCCTAGGCTCCTTGGACATAGAAATAGCTTTGTTTCTCACAATTGACTTGGCTCTTTGTGTAACGTGAGTAGTCAATGCCCCTAGATTATCCCCCTGATCCGTCTTGGAACTAAGACCATCATAAAGTCCCGGAGTTATGAGAGAGTCATTGATACCCGCCTCATAAATGTGCGACGCCTCGGCACCCTCAATAAAAACGTTAGAACACACCACTGACTTAGCTCGCGTAAAGCGGGGTAGTTAATGTCCCTAGGTTATCCCCGCCCGCCTTGGAAATCAGACCATCATAAAGGCCCGTGGTTGTGACATGTTGATACGCGGCGTTAATGTGACGCCTCGGCACCCTCAATAATGACGTTAGAGTCCTTGGGGATAAAAACCCCTTCGTATTCCACATCTGATCTTGATCCTTGCATAGAGTGCATATTCCTAGTATCATTGTTATCCTCGTGACCCGCCTTAGCCTTCTGACCCAAGACCCGACCCGTAATAGGAGTAGTCACATCGTTTCCCGGGGTATTGAAGTTTGCTCTCTTGACACCCGCGTTGAACTTCTTGGGGATATGAGTACCATCAATGCTTTCAACTGACTTTGAATGAAACAAGACATGATTATTCTTGGACCCATGAACACCTGAACGACCCGCCAAGAACTTTTGACCCACGCCCTGACCCGGTTTAGACCCAAGAATGCCATCATTTCTTGCTTCACCAATTGCAATGTCTGGCCTAGATTTTAACCCTTTTCCGGCTAACCTGAGAGAATTTCCAGGTAGTGTCGGGGTACTAATGCTGGAGTGACTGTCTAGTTCTTCCGAAATGATCCCTTTACCAACAAATTGGCCCGTGGAATGATCAACCACCAAAGTAGCATTAGGGGCGTCAATGGTCCTGCCGGAAGTTCTGCCTTCAAACTCACTAATATCCAAAATTTCAATTTCTATATTTTTGCCCCATTCATGTATCCTTTGTAGCATAGAATCATCTACTACATTTTCTAAAGGAAAGCGCGAGTCTGGAGTAACATGAACCAACACAGAAGGGTCCGAGATTGCCGGAATAAGATTTTCCTCGGCAATTGTTGGGCTACTGCCATTCTTTTTTCTTCTTTGTTAGCTTTAATTAGCTGCTGAACCTCCTGAATCATTGCTAGAACGTGTGTAACGTTTAGACTTTTTCATATTGTGGACAATAACAATCAAACCATAATGAATCAAACGAAAATCTAAGGGGAGAAGAGGAAGAAACCTAAGGAGCAACTAAGGGAAACGTTGAGAGCGTTTTCTTAGTGAGAGAAACTTCTCTCTAACTCCTCATAAGAATGTTGTTACTTGTAGGAGACTGATTTTTGAAAGTAAAGAGACTTGACTTATAAACAACTTCAGAAGTCAAATTCTTTTGCTTTTCATTTTAGTTGATCATCCTATTTATTAACCAACAAATTAAGATACCAATATCATGAAAAGTCACAAACATCTCAAAGCAATGTACTTTTATGAAAGATCATTATAATTGGAAAAAGTAGTAAATAATTAAATATCGTTAGTCTATAATTTCATCAATTACTTTTTACCAAATTAAATTCGATTGAAATTTAATATCCAATATTATGTGAAAAAATATGTGTATTAAATAATAAAATGAGAATGTAACAACAACAACAAGAATATTATATTCTGGAAATAAATAAAGTAGTAGGCTTGCTGAGTCGATTGTTGGTTCAATTTGTCCTTAAGATAATCTTGCCCCGTATATTTCTTTTGACGGTGTAATGATAATTTATCTCCCAAGATAAAACATCAATCAAACAAGTGAATAAAGGAGACTCAAGTGTTCTCTTAGGAGAGAAAGATCTTGAGTATATTGATGATTGCAAGAGAAAGAAGATTGACAACAATATGAAATTAGGCGTGTATGTGAATTGAGACAAGGTCTCAATTTATAGCAAGATGAATTTGTCTTCCTAAATGACCTAATGAAGGCCTTCAATGCTATGTAATGACCATTGATTAGGGGTTACAATTCAGCCAAGTAATGACTGAATTCATGAGGCAAATAATGGAGACTTAATGCTCCAAATTCAGTCCAAACGTCAGGTGAAAATCGTGTCAAACGGTAACACTGGAGTCGAAGGGCAGCGGCCCTTCGGGAGGGGTTACTTCTTCCTTCATTTACCAACGTGAAACTATTGTCATTTGGCAATAACCGTCTATCATCTTACGTCTCAAACAATTCGTATGCGTACCAATATCTCTTCCATTACGGAAATTACGATCTTTGGCACTTTATGTGCACGTATGTGGAAACCGTGTTTCTGACGTGCGGTGCCCCAATTGTTCGAGTCATAATTAATAGAATTTACTTTATTTCACGTTTAATAAATATTTCCAACAATCCCCTCTTGAAAGAGATTTTGGCGCACACACATGGTACCTTTCTAGCAATCATCTGGCGGAGCGATGTTGCATCTGAAGAGGTAGTCGTAGCTTTGAACCTTCCATAGTAGAATATCATCGGACTTATTTACTGCGCGGTGAACGTGATGTCTTGAACCGTCAGTGTTTAGTATAAGCCAAGACAATGATATCAACACAACATTTTCCTTACTTTATCTTTCTTAAATGTTTTTTCCGTTGTGGGACGTGGACACCCTTGGATTCTTAAGTTAGTTCATTTTAGGCGGCCTGTCCTCGCACTTAAATAGGTGGTCTCCTATAAGATATCCTGCAATACCCCACTATACTAGTGTCAGGAACCATTAAAAGTTTCCACAACCTAACCTCTATATTGAGGATCATTAAAGGTTAGGAAACTTATTTTTTACCCCTCTACATGTAGCATTTTATGTCTATCACGGGAACGACCTTGGATTATGTTTCTTAAGAAGAAATCATTATCCGAAGTGCTCTTGCTTCCTCCGAAGCGCTCAACTGAACCTTTACGATTTAGTTTTCTCATAGAACCTACTTTCTGGGATCTCCAGTTGGTAAGGTTGGGTATCCACCGTATCAATTCTTATTGATTGAGATTTAAGCCCATTCCCCTAGACAGGCAGTACATCTGATCTCTGGTCATTCCCTCCATCAAGGGATCAACAATATTTCCTTAGATTTAACGTAATCAATGGAAATAATACCCGAGGTGATCAACTGCCTAACAGACTCATCTCTTCGTCGAATGTGATGAGACTTGCCATTGTACATAGAATTTCGTGCCCTTCCTAGATCCGACTGACTATCGCATTGGATCATTACAGAATACACGGGTTTATCCCAACAAGGGACATCCTCTAAGAAACCATGAAGCCACTCAGCTTCTTCTCCCGCTTTATCTAAAGCGATAACTTTCGACTCCATCGTGGATCGGGCAATAAGGGTTTTCCTGGAGGATTTCCAAGACACAGCTCCACCACCGATTGTAAAAATATATCCGCTAGTGGACTTGATGTCTTCGCTATCAAATATCTAGTTTGTGTCACTGTACCCCTCTAGTACCGCTGGATATCTAGAATAGTGTAACCCGAACTTTAGCGTGAACTTCAGGAACCGCAGTACCCTGTTCAATGCTTTCCAATGATCATCACTTGGATTACGGGTGAACCGAGTCAATTTATTGACTACATAAGCGATATCAGGCCGAGTGCAGTTTGTGAGATACATCAGACTACCAATCACCTACGCATATCGCTCCTATTGTACTGGTACACCAAGATGTTTGTCAATCTTTTGACTTCTATCCAATGGTGTCGTTACCGGTGAACTGTCGAACATCTCAAATTTCTTCAGCACATTCTCAATGTAGTGAGATTGAGACAAGACCAGTCCGTTAGAGGTCTTAGAAGACTTGATCCCTAGGATGACATCTGCGACACCCATATCTTTCATGTCAAAACATTGTTTTAACATGTTCTTAGTGTCTAGGATTATCCTAGGGCTGCTTCCAGTGATCAACAGATCATTTACATAGAGGCATATCATGACGAACGAATCAACATTTCCTTTCATGTAAACGTATTTGTTACACTTGTTAATGTCGAACCCTTTTGATAATAGAGTACTATCAAATTTCTCGTGCCATTATTTTGGGGCCTATTTCAGTTCGTACAACGATTTGACAAGCCGACACCCTTTTGTCTCTTGTCTTGGAACCACCTACCCTTCGGATTGGTCCATATAAATTTCTTCTTCCAAATTACCATTTGGGAAGGCTGTCTTGACATCCATTAGATGTATTTCAAGATCCCTTAAGGCATCACTAACTATGACCATATGTATGGATGTCATTTTGGACATCGGTGGGTAGATGTTATAGTAATCAAGGTCATTCTTTTGGTGATGACCCTTGAATCCTATCTTAGCCAAGTACTTATCTATAAATCCACCTGCTTAGTTGTTCTTAACTTCAGCTTTGTAGCTTAAGCGTTTCAAAGCCTTCATCTTCACTTTTAATTAAGTAAAGGTGGCAAGATCTTGTGCCATCATCTCAGAACATTACTATGTACTTGGTCCCCCCTCTAGTTCGAGTGAACTGTAGATCTCATACATCGGTATGAATTCTTAGAGAAGCGGTTTCCCTTTTTAGGGACCTTTGGATTGGTTTTGCCTCTATGCATACCTTATCCATACATTGAGGGTTTATGTTGATAGACGACAATCATTCTATCTTTATCAATCTTTGAATAGATTGATAGTTAACATGTTCTAATCTATGATGTCATAAATTAGAAAATCACACAATAAAGTAAAGCAAAAGGAAGGCTCAGTTTTATTGATAGTTTAGATGAAAGGCATTGCAGATGCAATAGTTGCTTTAAGGAGTCCTTCCTAGGCGAAGCCCCTTCATTAGTGGAAGGCATTACAGATGTAGCATAACCTTAAGGAGGCCTTCACATGTGAAGCCCCTTCGTACAAATGTTCTGTTATTAGTGATTACAAATTTATTAGCCTCTAACACTAGCCTAAAACTAGCATTAACTAATAAATTTCCACAAATTAAATTTCTGAGACATGCATCACTTCCTTCAGAATCAGTTCCTTTCCGGACGTCATCTTGAGGACTACTTTCCCTACCCCAATACCTCTGAAAAAGAATTGTTGCCCATGAACAACTTATTGTCTGTGACTGGTGTATACGTGGAGAAGGTGTCTTGATTGGAATAAATGTGACGGGTAGCCCCCGTATCCAACCACCATTGTGTCAGATTCTCAACAAGGTTTGCTTCTAGCACCGCTGCTGAGAATTCTTCAATCATATCGTCTAGGAGCGTGTCTTCGATGCTATTTACCTTATCCTTGCCTTTGGCCTTATCATGTTTGAGCTTGCGGCAGTCTTTAGCCATATGACCAACTTTACCACAATAGTTGCATGTTCCCTTAAACTTTTCAGTTGTTTGGGACTGTCCAACCTTCTGGAACTTTCACTTTTTTCTTGGGTTCCCTTTGACTTTCGTCAGATTTGCCTTAGCCTCGGCAGGTTGTTTCCCCTTTGGCATGACCTTCTTATTGTTTTCCTGAATTTGGAGTTTGACAATAAGTTCGTCTAATATCTTCTCCTTCATTTTGAGTTTCAAGTAATTCATGAACTCGGTCCAAGAGGGAGGTAACTTTTCGATTAATGCCCCAACCAAGAATTGCTCGTTGGGCTTCAATCCTTCCAAGTCTAAGTGATGAAGAATCATTTGGAATTCTTGGACTTGGGATGACACACTTTTGTTGTCCACCATTTGAAATTTTAGAAACTTCCCAATGACGAACTTCTTAGCACCCACATATTGGGTGTTGTACTTCTTTTGTAGTTTGTCCCACAACTTCTTGGCAGTTTCAATGGTACAGTATACCATGTATAGATGATCGAACAAACTATTTAGAATATAGTTCCTGCACATGAAATCACTGTGTTTCCATGCATCACGAACCAGCTTCATGTCGTCAACGACATGGATACCTTGGCCCCCTCCCACCATATCATTTGGCTGAAGATCTTTGTCTTTCCCAACTTGTGGAGGATCTTCGGTTAGGAAACGTGACATTCCCATAACCGTCAGGAAAAATAGCATTTTTTCTGCCATCGTTTGAAGTGTGCTCCCATGAACTTCTCGGGACGTTCATGGTGAAATCCGGCGGGGGTTGAAGAAGTAGCGCTTTCTTGAACACTAGTAAAGACGTTGGGAATGCCTTGAGCATCAGTTTGAAAGGCATTTGGAATGCCTTGAGCAGTGGGATTTAAAGTAGTGTTGTTGCTTCCGGTGGTAGTGGTGAAGGCAGTGGGATTGCCTTGAGTAGTGGCGGTGTTCATAGCATTGATTTGATCTTCAGTAGTCATGTTGTTGTTGAAAACAACTAAGATTATCTTAAGCTTGTGAGAAAATATATGTATTAAATAATAAAATGGGAATGTAACAAAAACAACAAAATGTTATAATCTGGAAATAAACAAATTGCTGAGTCGATTGTTGGTTCAATCTGTCCTTAAGATAATCTTGCCCTGTATATTCCTTTTGACGGTGTAATGGCAATATATCTCCCAAGATAAAACAATAATCAAACAAGTGAGCAAATGAGATTCAAGTGTTCGCTTAGGAGAGAAAGATCTTGAGTATATTGATGATTGCAATAGAGAAAGAATATTGACAACAATCTGAAATTAGGTGTGTTTGTGAATTGAGACAAGGTCTAAATTTATAGCAAGATGAATTTGTCTTCCTAAATGACATAATAAAGGCCTTCAATGCCATGTAATGACCATTGATTAGGGGTTATAATTCAGCCAAGTAATGGTTGAATTCATGAGGCAAATAATGGAGACTTAATGCTCCAAAGTCAGCCCAAACATCAGGTGAAAATCGTGTCCAACGGTAACACTGGAGTCAAAGGGTCGCGACCCTTCAGGAAGGTGCCGCGGCGCCTCAGCCCTAGGGCCGAGGCACCGCGGCCCTTCAGGAGCGTGCCGCGGCACCTCAGGCCCTGGGGCCGAGGCACCGTGGCCCTTCGGGAAGGCACCGGGGTGCCTAAATTCCAGTAGCTCCAGCGACTTTTACCGTAATTAAGGCCGCGGTCCTTCCGGAAGGCGCCGCGGCGCTTCATGTGCCGCGACTCAGCCATCGCGGCGCCGCGACCCTTCACCAATGTCCTGACTCGTTTCATCTTTTACACATCACATACTTCTTCCTTCATTTACCAACGTGAAACCAGTGTCATTTGACCAATAACCGTCTATCATCTTATGTCTCAAACAATTCGTATGCGTACCAATATCTCTTCCATTACGGAAATTACGATCTTTGGCACTTTATGTGCACGTGTGTGGAAACCGTGTTTCCGACGTGCGGGACCCCAATTGTTCGAGTCATAATTAATAGGATTTACTAATAAATATTTCCAACATATTATATGTTAGTATGTGGTTTTTGGATCCCTCAAATTAAACCTAGTGAAATTAGAAAAAATGATCACAAAATGTTACTTTGAATTGATTAATTTTTATCGTTAATTAACTTTAACATACATCAGAACCAAACAGGAGCTCTAATTTTTGTATCAAATCCAAGAAAAAGTCTCCTTGACACCACTAAATCATTAACGAGTAGATAAAAAGTCAATCACATATAATTTAAAATGTTGGTAGAGATTAACAGAGCAAATAGGTGCACAATAACTAATGAATTGACTTCTAAATGTCAACATAAAACAGACTTTTTCATTCATGTTCATCGTAAAAGCGTTCAAAAACTTTTACCCTAATCTACAAAAGTCATCTTGTTAGTTCAATTACTACCAAAACAAGCATACCAATTCTAACAATATTAAGTTAATATTTACACCTACTTTTTCCATTGATTTTCTACATTTCCATCCCTTTTATATATAGACAGAGAAAGGAGGGGAAGGGAAGGGGATAGACTCACGCATGCGTGTACATGCATTGCTCACACACGGACATACACAAAGACAAGGGAAATGATTGTAGAAATTTTGCTTACCGTCCTTGAGAATTTGCCAAATAGTTACTCCCTCCGTTCCTTTTTTATTTGTCCCTTATATTAAATTAGATTTTTCTTTTTATCTATTTTAGTAAATCAAGAAAGATTCATTATTTTCTTCAAATATTACATTTTTCATTAAGTAACAAGGAAAACAACAACATACTTATTGTAATTTCACAAGTGCGGTCTGGATATAAGATGTACACAAACCTACTCCTACCTTTATGGAATAGGAAGGTTGTTTTCAATAGATCCTGAGCTCAATAACCAATGCAGGATTGTAAGAAAAACAAAACAACAAAATAGCAAGATACAAATCAAATATAGCAATAGATAATAAAACATATTGTAGAATAAGAAACTACGCAATAACTAAATAATACTACTAAAAAGAGAAGAGGAAAGGAGGAGGCTAGTCCCAACCTCTATCACACAAAGTGTGACACACTCAGCTACCTACTAACCTTTTATCCTAATCCTCGGCCTCCAACCTTCTTATCTAAGGTCATGTCCTCAGTCAGCTGAAGCTGTGTCATGTCCTGTCTAATCACCTCCCCCAATTCTTCTTCGATCTACTTCTACCTCTATTAATTCTTGCGACAGCCAACCTCTCAAACCTCCTTACTAGTGCATCCTCGCATCTCATCTTTACATCTCCAAACCATTTTAGTCTCTCTTCCCTCATAATCTTGTCCGCCACGAAGGTCACTCCCACATTAAAAGAAATAATCCCTTGATATTTTCATTAATGAAAGAGTATATATACAATTTATAATTTTCAAATAGAAATTTTTTATTCCTATTCTACTCCCAAAATCTTATTCTACTTGTACAATAATTATACAATTATGGTAAGTATACAATTCTAATTTAATACAAATCCTACCTAATTTGATACAACAGAACCGTAACAAAATCTTACCAAACTGTGATATACAATTAATGTATATCACGATATTTATCACACCCCCGCAGTCATAGCGGGCGATCTTCGTATGTTGATACTGTCCCTAAAATCTTTAAAAATAATCGAGGGAAGACCTTTGCTAAAAATGTCTGCAATTTGATACCTGGAAGGAACATGGAAGACGCGTACTTGTCCACAAGCTACCTTGTCGCAAACAAAGTGGATATCCATCTCTATATGTTTAGTGCGTTGGTGTTGAACCACATTTTTAGAAAGGTAGATGACACTAATATTATCACAATAAACCAAGGTAACTTTCTGAATAGGACAATGAAGCTCTAAAAGAAGATTACGTAACCAACAGGATTTAGAGACCACATTGGCTACCCCTCGATACTCGACCTCTGCACTAGAGCGTGATAATGTAGACTGTCGTTTCGCAGACCAGGAGACTAATTTATTACCAAAAAATATACAATAGCTAGACGTGAATGTTTTGTGTCTGGAGAGCCACCCCAATCAACATCCATAAACGAGACAAGTGTAGATGTCGATGAAGGATATAAATGTAAGCCATAGTCGAGTGTCCCCTGGATGTATCGAATAATGCATTTTAGCGCATTCATGTGTTCAATCTTGGGATCATGCATAAATAAGCACACCTATTGTACGATATACGTAATAACTGATCTCATGAAAGTAAGATACTGAAGAGCCCATGTAAGACTGCGATAGTGGTCAGATTCTCGTAAGGGGAGCCAACCGCACCACCCAACTTGACTTTAGTATTAACTGGAGTGGAAGTAGACTTACATGAGGACATACCAACTCGCTTAATGATCTCAGCTGTATACTTTCTTTGTGACAAGAATAACCCACCTACATGACGAGTGACAACAATCTCCAAAAAGTAACTCAATGGCCCTAAGTCTTTCATAGCAAACTCAGAACTGAGTATCTTCCTGATAGACTTGCGCAAAACATCAGAAGAAATAGTAAAAACAATATCATCCACATATAAGAGTATATAAGCTAAGATAGTACCGCGACGATATATGAATAACAAATTAAAAGACCTACTGTAACATAGTCTGCAAATCTCTTATACCAAGCCTGTGGGTCTTGCTTAAGCCCATACAAGAACTTCTTCAATAAACAAACATGATGAGGATATTTGGGGTCTCGAAAACCCAAGGGCTGATGCATATAAACGGTCTCCTTGAGATCACCATGTAAGAAAGCATTCATCACATCGAACTGATAAATGGGTCAAGCTTTCCAAAGAGCCAGACTGAGAACAATGTGAACGATAGCCGGTTTGACTACCATACTAAATGTCTCACCATAATCTACGCCAACCTGCTGAGTCTTACCATCACCTACAAGACGACTCTTATGCCTCGCAAATGAACCATCAGAATTATTCTTATGACGAAAAATCCACATATACTGAATAACATTAACACCAGAAGGACGGGGTACCAACTCCCATGTCTTATTATCAATAAGAACATTATATTCGTCAGTCATAATAATTTTCCAATTTGGATCATTAAAAGCGAAAATTGGGTTACGGGGTAGGGGTGATTTTAGAACATTAGAATTGAGATTAAAATGTCATTTTAGTTTAAAAATACCCCTTTGACCACGAGTAACTGACCATTTACTCAAGGAAGAGACGAGTGGATTTTGGGCAATGATGGGACTAGGCTGGCGTGACGATGGGCTCTTTGGCCCAGCTGGAGTAGTGGCGATGGTAGGCGATGGGTTTGGATCATCGCCTAGTTTTGAGAGATGGATTGGACAGTGAGTCTGGCCCACTGGACTGAGACGGGAGAACGGTGGGGCTAGCGAGCCCGCTGGCTAATTTTGGGTGCGGGACAAGTCCGATAAATGGTGGATAATATATGAAGAGATATTGTCATCCAAAAAAGTATACGAACTAGGCACGAGACTACTCACTTTAGCAAATAGAAATTGGGTTTCATAAAAATAACGCGACGACTAATGATGATTTTATTAGATGATAATCAAAACATTTGTAACTGCAATTATTAGATGGAAAACCCAAAAACACACAAGGGGTAGGACGGTCCGAAGTTTGTTAATTGTGATTGACGGAAAGAGTGGATAACACAAGTACCCAAAGTCCCTCTGATGGGAATACAAATTAGTCTTATTATATAAGATATGAAGAGGGGATGAATATGTCAAACCTTTGATAGGAAGTATGTTAAGAAGATAAGCAACCATTTGTAAAGCATGATGCCAAAAGGAAGGGGGTACGGAAGCATGGACCAATAAAGTTCGGACAATATTATTAATAGTGCGAATTTTTTGTTCGGCTTTCCCAATTTCTAAGGAAGTATGAGGACAAGAGAAATAAAATATTATTCCATTAATGTCACAAAAATCTCAAAATTACCCATTATCAAATTCTTTGTCATTATCACATTGTATATTTTTTATTTCTCGATCGAATTGGGTACGGATGAATGCTCTAAATTTTAAGAATGTGGAAAAAATATGTGATTTTTTCTCTAACGGAAAGGTCCATAAAAAATTAGAGTAATCATCCAAAAATAACAAATAATAACGATGACTCATAGAACTTAAAATGAGAGATGTCCACAAATCACTATGAATAATATCAAATGACATTAACGTACGAGAAGTAAAGGCAATCTAACATGTTTTTCTAAGGAACAAGATTGATAAACTGGAGTACTACGCGTACCCTTACAAGAAATAAAATTAGTTTTATCTAATGAAGATAAAATTGACTACACCGGATGACCTAGACGTGCATGCCACAAGAAAGGAGCAAGAGCATCAAAAGTAGATGACAAGACTGGATGCGAAAGACTGGACATTGGCGTGATAGATAAAGATCTCCCCTACTATCACATATTATGAAAGGAATTCTCGTCTTGCAATCCTTCACAGAAAATCCAAAAGGATCAAAATCAACAGAAACCCAATTGTCAGTGGTGAATTTCAGACATACACCAATTTTTTAAATAAGTTAGGGGAATGAAAGACGTTTTTCAAGACAAGGGGTAGAAGGGGAGGAGACAAAGTTTTATGACTATAACCACAAATTGGAATAGAGTTTCCATTACAAATAATTATGCCACAATTTTTGCTCAAATTGAAATAAGACCAGAGAGTACCTTGGTCGGACGTCATGTGAGATTTGACACCGGAGTCCATGTACTAATTTGGATCTGGCGGATTTAATCTAAGCATATACATTGCGACCTCAATATCTGTCGGAGTCGGTGTGAGGCCCACTGCCTGAAATGCCTGCGGAGGCCGAGGCCCAAGAACACCGACCTGCTGCCCCGACCCAGTAAATTTCCTGTTTGCCAACCTGGACCCGAGAAACTGGGCTTGGCCTATTGTGGAAACTGAGCCCAATTTCATGATTAAGGGCCTGGACAATATCCACTGTTGGCCCAGTTACACTGCATAGGGTCCCACTGCTAAGCCCAATATGGCTGCTGCCCACCGCCTTGAGGGCCACCGTCGCCGCCACCCTTTGTGCCACCACGATTCTTGCCATTATTGTTACAATTTTGACCTTTCTTTCCATCACCGTTGTTGCGATTTTGGCATGAATTGTGAACAAACCATGAGAAATATCGGATAAAGTCATCATTGCCACGGAACTGGCGCTAGTAGCTGCCTTTTTCGTCAAGCAGACTTCTTATAAGGTGAGCATCGAGCGGGCTTGATAAAAATGAGGGAACGAATTACTTTGACGAATGAGAGTCCCAACGCCATTATAGGCCTCAGAAAGGTCGGTAACAATTTGTAGAACGAGATGATTATTGGTCACAGGTGCGCCAACGTTACAAAGTTGGTCTGCCAACTCCTTGATCCGTTTGCAATATGCAGAAACGTTTGGAAAATCTTCCATGCATACTTGGGAGAATTCTTGCTCAAGGGTGACAACACATGAATGTTGGTTATCTTGGAATATATCACACAATCTATTTCAGGTAGCCATAGCCGTAGTGTCTGGCTCAATGATCGTATGTAAAAGATCGATAGAAATAGTGGAATAAATTCATTGAAGAACGGTAGCATCATAAGTGATCCATAATTGAGGATCCTCCGCAGTAATAGGGGTAGTGGGAGGAATAATGTGAGCAATAAATTTTGGAGAGGAGCGAAAGTAATTTAGTCCTAGACTGATACTATGAAAGAAATAATTCCTTGATTATTTTCATTAATGAAAGAGTATATATACAATTTACAATTTTCATAATAGGAAAATCTTATTCCTATTCTACTCCTAAAACCTTATTATACTTGTACAATAATTATACAATTATGGTAAGTGTACAATTCTAATTTAATACAAATCCTACCTAATTTGATACAACAAAACCATAACAAAACCTTACCACACCGTGATATAAAATTACTGTATATCACGATATTTATCACACTTTGCCATATATAACTTCGTTCTTAATCATATCTCTTCTAACACGCCCACACATCCATTTGAGGATCCTTATCTCCGCTACCTTCATCTTTTGAACGTGGGCGTTCTTGACTGGCTAGCACTCCGCCCCATATAATAATGTTGGTCTAACGACAACTCTGTAAAACTTACCTTAGATACATTCTTATCGTAAAGTACCTGAATGCAAGTCTCCATTTCACCCACCCCACTTCAACACGGTGTGCGACATCCTCATCAATAACTACATAATGTACTTGTAATCAAACTTGTATTTACAAAGCATAATTAATAAGGTTAATTTGGTAAAATAGACCTCTATAAATATTGTTTAAAGGGAGTGTCAAGTCAACATGGGCCAAATAAAAAGAAATGTAGGGAGTAAAAATCAAATGAGAATTATGTATATCATCTAATTATTTTCTTACATGGAAAACAAAAGGAAAAATTGATATTGAAAATAATACTAAAAGATAATCTTAACATCATTATGTTCCATGGTACTCTAGTCAAATAAAAAAGAGTGTCCACTTAACCTATATTTTTTAGTTTAAAAAGAGTGCTCACTTATCAAATTAAGAAAGAGTTAATTTTAATTTTTCCAGATTTTCCCTTATTAATTGTTTAGTGATCAAATTTCAATATCTATTTAATTAGGGATATTTTAATCAAATTATCTATTTTTACTTAGAAGTTAGTATTTTCTTAAGGGGTGTGCAAATGATTAAGTGGAGAATTTTTTTTATCCGGAGGGAGTATATAATTTTATAATAGTATCTTCTCCTCACACTTGAGGGATCCTAAAAGGGTTTGATGCCTTCATTAATCCTTAGTGTGACTGTGGGATTCTCGTACACTTAGGTTAAAGGCTGCAAAACTTTATGTTTACAAATGCAAGAGAGTCTGAAGTCTCAATTGAAGAGTTTTGTTGGGTCTAAAAACACACAAGTAAGACACAACAAAAGTTTAAATTTTTTGTTTAAATTACTTGCCCCAACAAAGTCGTCTAGTATGATTACATTACAGTTGAAACCTGTAAAGACATGAAATATAAATTTACAGTTGATATTTTGAATCTATACTAAAGGGTGCGCACGCGATTGTCTCTTCGGGTGCAAGCCTTTGCTATGGTATACTCATTTGTCAGGAAAGCCAGGAAATCATGGCAGAGGTTTGAGATGATTTTAATCTCTGAACTCTGAGTTCAGAAAGTAAGAAAGTATGTGTCAATTCTATGTAGAATTGGTGTAACCTAAATTATGAGGTTAAGTGCTGAATATTTAGGGGAGATTAGGATACAAATCAGACTGAGATTAGGCTTAAAAACCTGTCCCAAAACCGGATTCTGATGGGCGGTCAGTGGGCCCATTTGCCTACCAGCCGCGGCTCGACTCACAGGCGCCACGGCGCCTCCCCTGTTTCTCCAATATTTCTGCACGTTTTAATTTTGATTAAATCCAAAATCTAATTTTGACTTAATTAAATAATTTCCATCAAATGGAATTTATCTCATAATTGATTATTGGTTAAAATATCTCAATTCTAAATTGATTATTTTATCCTCTCTCAATATACCCTTAGGCCAAAAAGACAATCGACTTAGTGTGACCCTTTAGGCCTTCTCACATCGACACTTAATCAAATTAAGGTTCACACAGAACTCCTTGACTGCGCCGGTGACGAACTCAATGTGTGAGGTACATTTACAAGACTTTAGTAAACACAACCTCTACGTGGGATGATAAATTCCTTTCATTTACAACATACTCGATCAAGCTTAGAATTTTTCAAGTGTCTGTCCAAATGACTTGATCACTTTATCTCATCTATATTAGTCGACAACTAGATCATATCTCAAATATGTCTCTTGCATTGTCCAATGACTTGGTCGACCTAATATCACTGAGAAGCTGAGTGTTCTCTCGAATATCTAATCGAGGAATGAATCCTATTCTTGGCTCAACTACCACCCTAGTCTGTATCGCAATGTACCCAATTCAAGTCATGTCTTATCCTATAAGGAATTTAAGCTTAGGACAGGATCAAAGTACATTACTCTACAAATCAGGTGTGTGTTGAGCTCAAGTCAAAGGACATCTATCTCCCATATAATGATAACACTCTAGACATGTATAACAAATAGTTTATCAGCAGGGCATGTCAATACCCTCTAAGAATATTCATGTGTCTATCACTAGCAACTATTACTAGTAGTAAGTGAGACATACTACATTTTTTAAGAATGTGATGCAGACCCATGTCGACTAATAATATATTATTGATATCTCATTCTCAATGATCATCAGTCGAGGCTACTTTAAGAACTACGCTCTATCATTAATATCTCACACTATTAATGACAACGTTTAGTTCAAAGGATGCACATTAATGAATAATACAAACAATCAAATAATAATCCAGTAATTGTAAATGCCATAAATATATTAATCTCATTAATAATACTAATGTGTTCAAGTACATCTGTCCCTAAAATGATTATCTCTAGGACATATATACTTTCAATATCCCATTTGGCATAGAGCCAATCTCCAACGTATCGAATGCCCATATTTTATAAATGACCATTATGTTTGACTAAGCTTAATGGTTTAGTAAATAGGTCCTCTAGATTTTCATCTGTGAGAACATAGTTTAACTTTATTTCTTCAGTCTCCACCATCTCTCTAAGTATGTGGTATTTCCTTAGTACATGCTTATTTCTGTTCGTTGATCTTGGTTCCTTATCTTGCGCAATCGCACCAGTGTTGTCACAATAAATCATTATTGGACAAGTGGCACTTGAAATAACCCTTAGTTCTTTTAAGAACTCAGATATCACGACAAATTCCTTACCAACTTCCGATCCAGCATTGTACTCATCTTTAGTAGTTGAATCAACAGTTGTAGCTTATTTGGAACTTTTCCAAATCACTATTTCACCATTTAAAATGAAGGCATAACCAGACTGAGACTTGAAGTCATCAAGATCTGTCTGGAAGCTAGCATCAGTGTACCTAGTAGCTACTAGCTTTTCTTGTCCACTATAGACTAAGAAATATTCTTTAGTTCGTCTAAGATACTTAAGAATACTATTGACTGTTTTCCAGTGTTCCACACATGATTCTACTGGAATTTGCAATGTCATACTAAGTGCATATACCACATCTGGCCTTTTACATGTCATGACATACATGATTGATCCTATAGCTGAAGCATAT
Source organism: Przewalskia tangutica (assembly GCA_029844215.1). Lineage (NCBI taxonomy): Eukaryota > Viridiplantae > Streptophyta > Magnoliopsida > Solanales > Solanaceae > Przewalskia > Przewalskia tangutica. The sequence continues at coordinate 47,192,978 of CM056724.1, read as the reverse complement.
GAGATCCTCTTCATGCGTTCAAGTTCTGAAACAGTGGAAGGACTACCATTCTTTGATAACTTGATGCATTGACCTATAGGAAGATTTCATTTCTTGGAATTCTCCATAGAAAAACGTTTTAGCACTTTGTATATGTATACGCACTGTGACAGCCCTAACAATCTATTAGGTATATCTCTGTAGATCCTAATTCCAAAAATATAGCAGGCTTCACCCAAGTCCTTCATCATGAAGGTGCTGGATAACCATTCCTTGACTGTTTGCATGCGAGTCTTATTATCTCTCATTATCAATATGTCATCTACATATATGATAATGAAGACAATACTCTCATCTGTGCATTTACTATAAACGTACGAGTCTTCTTTTCTTCTAACAAAGTCAAACGATTACTGCTTTGTCAAAACAAATATTCCAACTACTTGAGGCTTGCTTAAGTCCATAAATGGACTTCTGTAGTTTGCATACTGCTTTGGGTTGAGTCTTGGATGTAAAACCCTCTGACTGTATCATATACACCTCCTCAATTAGATTACCATTGAGGAAGACAGTTTTAACATCCATTTGGAAAATATTATAATCATAGTATGCAACTATTGCAAGAAAAATACGAATGGCCTTAATCTTTGCAACAGGTGAAAATGCTTTATCATAATCGACCCCAGGCCATTGATTATAACCTTTAGCCACCAATCTTGCTTTGTAAGTCTGTACCTTGCCATATGCATCAATCTTCTTCTTGAAGACCCATTTGAATCCTATGGGTCTAACATCTGTTGGCAAATTAACCAAGTTCCATACTTGATTTATGTACATGGATTCCATTTCGGATTTCATTGCTTCTTGCCATCTCTGTGAATCAATGTATAACATTGCTTCGCTGTAGGTAGTAGGCTTATCATTATCAGGAATATCTATCTCATTGTATGTTTCAACAAAGAGGTTAAGTATTTCAGGTGCACGATGAGTCCTAGTGGTCCTACGGAGTTGAATATTCTGCGTTTCAGTGTTTGTTGCATTTTGATTGTGAGAAGGTGTTTGTGTGTTGGAAAATCCAGCACCTCAAGAACTTTCAGGAATATCATTTTGAATAGGATGTTGCACAACCATTGTGTCATCCTCCATTGGTTGTGTATGAGAGTCTTGCATTTATGCATTATCCCTCACATCACTCCCATTGGCTGAAGGGCGTACTCTAAGTACCCAATCTGCATCAAATACTCCCACTGAATCCTTGACTAGGTCATTGGTCAAGGGTTCATCCTCTATATTATTTTGCACTTCTTGAATATCTTCAAGTTCTATCTTGTTGTAACTCTGTTCCTTGTAGACATAATCTTCTTCAAGGAAAGTTGCATTTCTGGAAACAATAATCTTTTTTTCGCCAGGAAGATAGAAGTAATATCCCCTTGTTTCCTTAGGATATCCCACAAAATAATACTTCTCACTTCTAGATTCCAATTTGTCAGTAAGCAACTTCTTTACATATACAGGGCACCCCAGAGTTGCATGTGTCTAAGTGTTGGATTCTTACCATTCCATATCTCATATGGAGTTTTCTCTACTGACTTTGAAGGAGCTCTGTTCAAAATATAGATAGAGCTTTGTAATTCATATCCCCATAGGTATGTTGGTAGAGCTAAGAAGCTCATCATAGATCTAACTATATCTAATAAGGTCTGATTTCTCCTTTTAGCAACACCATTCATTTATGGCATTTCGGGAAGTGTCAATTGTGATTGAACTCCATGAAGCTTCAAGTAATCTAGAAATTCTATTTCACCTCCTCGATCTGATCGAAGAGTCTTAATATTTGTTTCAAGTTGCTTCTCTACTTCTGACTTGTACTCTATGAATTTCTCAAAAACTTCAGACTTATGTTTCATAAGATACACATGCCCAAACCTTGAGAAATCGCCTGTAAAAGTGATGAAATAAAGAAAGCCTCCCTTAGCTTGAGTTGAAAACGGCCCACATACATCGGTATGGACTAACTCAAGCACCTCTTTGGCACGCACCCCTTTCCTAGAAAGTGATTTGGTTGTCATCTTTTCTCTTAATCAAGATTCACAATTACAAGTCAAATGGTTGTAGGTAATCTAATTTCCTCAATCTTGCTATCCTTGATTCATTGATGTGACCAAGTCTATAGTGCCATAGGTAGGTGATATTTCTTGGATTACTTATTTTAGCTCGTTTATTTTGTAAATTGAAAATTTCATGGCTATAGTTTAAAACATACAATCCATCCACAAGCGGTGCATTTCCACAAATAAAACCATTATAAGATAAAACATAACTTCCATTGGTAATAAATGAGGAAAATCCCTCAATGTCTAACATAGGGACATAAATAATATTCCTCGTTAACGAGGGAACAAAATAACAATTATTGAGTTCTAAACAAAAGCCTGAAGGTAAATCTAGTCTATAAGTCCCCACGCGTTCAGCATCAACTCTTGCTCCGTTTCCAATGCGTAGATCTGCTTCCCAAGGTCCAACCTTTCTGCTGTCAATTAGCCCCTGCACATTGTTACAAATGTGTGAGCCACAAGCGGTATCTAATAACCAACAATGTGTTACACCCCGTATTTCCAAGACAATAATATGAGAAATTAAGTAAGGAAATAAGATTTGAAAGTTGGAAAGAAAGTATAATTACATTTTCTTATGGAAAAATTTTGGAAAAATGTGAAGACGAAAATTATTAACTTAGAGTTTAATACTTCTAATTGAATTTATGTACTTAGTATTGTATTATGAAGTCTTGGCATTGATAATATGGGGTCCACCGAAAATTTCACAATTTTGTGGGCCCATTAAAATATTAAGGATTTTGGGCTAAGTATGGAATTACTTTTGTAAAGAGAATTATGGGCGAATTAGAGGGTGACATGTGTCCCTCCCCACTTGTGTAGCAAGACTTTATGTTCATAGATATTTTTGGAGAAATACAAGTGGACAAGTGGGTCCACAAGGGTCCCCCTCCACTTATCCTACAAACACCCATATTATACAAGTCTTGCAAGACTTTAGCACACAAAATATCTTCATCCATGAACTCTCTTCTCTCTCCCTTAACCTTCAAGTTTCGAAATCCCTTAAGCCAAGAAGACAAGATCAACTTATTTTTCAAGATCAAGCTCCCTAACTAAGTTCTAAGCCTAGTCAACTCTCCAAATAAGTGGCTCACGATTTTGGCAAGGATATGCCTTGAAACCCTAAGCTTGTTTATGAATTTATTGAAAGTAAAACAAGAATGGAAGATGGTTATAAGCTTGTAGAGGATACATGTGTGTGATTGGAACTTGAAGAAGTGGAGCTAAGACAAAACTATGGGCGAAGCTAAGTGGACTGTTTTGAACGGTTTGGGCTTAATAAAAGGTAATATTTCTTCCTCATCTTGAAATAATTGGATATTACATGTTGTAGTAGTTAATATATGAACTTGTGTTAAGAATAATGGAGAATAAGAAGTGTGTGCAGTTTTTGGTTGGTTGGCCGATTGTGGACAGTTTTGATACATTGGATTCGTGATTATAATTGTTGTTATTAACGTCACTACTTGCATGTTAAAATGAAGGAAATATGGTTATTACAAGTTGATATGGTTTATATGAAGTGTTGAACTTATATTGGATTATAAGAGTTATGAAAAAGGGCTTTGGTTTGGAGTCTTGATGTTGGCCGAAACTGTGGTAAAACTGTTGGATATTGTTATGCAGTTTTAGGGACTATTTTGTGGCGTGTATATGCTGGAAATTCAGCCACCAATATGCATGTTTAAGTGTAGTAATTTCTAATGTAAGTCCTAAAGGAATAAGGGTGTAGAAAGGTGTAGAAAGACTTCACTTTTTACCCTCATTGTTGTTGGATTGTGGACTGTTTTTAGTGGACTGTTTTATTGAGATTATGAGGCTGTTTTTACGTGAGAAATATGTGTGTGAATCACCTTGGTTAACTGTTTGGTTGTGCCCTAAATTGGTGCTTTGGTTATTATTGAAATTGGTCTTCTTGAAAGGTGGAAAATTACGTATAAATAGGGGAAGTGCTGCCCAAATTTTTATAGGAAAAGAGAACCATTACTTGGTATTAACCTACACTAGAATGCATGAAGTTAATAGAAGTGTTATTCTCATTATAGGTTGAAATACTACTTGTGGCGTATTCTACTTAGCGTGTGGATTAGCCGAAGAGGTATGTGGAACTCTTCCTATCTTACTTTGAGCATGAACCTTATAAAATGAGTGTACGGTGGACGTACGTGTTTTAAATGAATTCAGATTTTATTGTAAGTTTACTTGATTTGAAAAGAGTAAGTTACTTGATTTTAAAGGTGTAAGTGCCTTGATTTTAAAAGTGTAAGTAACTTGATTTTAAAAGTGGAAGTATCTTGATACTACAAGTGCTAGTATATTTGGGTTTTATAAAAGAAAGGATGTACTGTTACACCCCGTAATTCCAGAACACATGTAAGAGAACGTACATGGGAAGTTACGACTTTAAAAATTTGAACGAAAGAAAGAATTGTTTTCCGAAGGAAAAATTTTCCGAACCTCGGAAAAGAGAAGTGTTTGATAATAAGAATTAGGTTCTCGAATTTGCTATTTGAGACGTTTGGAATTTATCGGAACTATGGAAGTTTATTTACAGAGTTGGATACGTGGGCCCACCCGAGAAATTTTATGTTTTTGTGGGGCCCACGAGGTTTCCGATATTTTGACCAATTATGAAAATTTCGGAAAATGAAACATTTTAGACCAATGGGAGGGAGACACGTGTCACCCTCCACATGAATCATCTTGGACGAAAATGATGGTCAAGTATAGCCAAACATTGGCTTGCTAATATTGACTAAGTCAATAAGTCAAGATAGCTTGATAATATTGACCACATCCTAGCCTTTTGGATTAATCCTAGCCCTTGATTTATTTATATATATACTACTACTAGTAGCAAGACAATCCACACTTAGAAAAAAAATCAAATGTTGGAAGAGCTAAGGGGAGCTCTCGGCAATCGGAAAAAAAAGAGGAGAAAATTTTACAATCTTGCTTCATAAATCCCAATATTCAAACCCAAGGTTCCTAAGGGTATTACAATGATATCTCAATAGAAAGATCCCAAAAAAACTATGTTTTCACGTTAGTCGCAAGGTGAAAACCTAAGGTGTTCTTCAACTTTGAAGTTGGAAATTGAAGAGAAGTTGGTTATGAGCTTCTAAGGAGTGCTTGAAGCGGATTGGAACATAAGAAGAGGGCTAAAAGTTGCTAGGGATCGACTTTTACGGACATTATTAGGGCTTTTTGAGGTAAAATCTTCATCCTCTTAAGTGATTAAAGATTTCATGTTATAGTAGTTGATAAATGAGCATGTGATATATAGATTGAAGTTTGAAAAGATTTGGATCATGTCGACATGTTAAAAACCAAAAATGGGCAAGTTAGTCATTTATGTTGTAATCAATTTGGTCGATAGTTACAATCGTCGCATGTCAAGAAAGAAGAAATTGTAGTTGTTATAATTGTTATAGGGTATATAACATAGTAGAATAACAACTTGGATTGAAAAAGGAATTGAAATGAAATTGACATTGTTGTGGCATTGTAGCCGATAATGGAATTGAAATGTTGGACTTTTTGGATATTAATTGTGGGGCAGAATTTTACACGTCTTGTTAGGCGTGTAATACCCTTTGAATTGCTGAATTGTTGAGCCTTAAATGTGGCATTTGGTTATTGATTTTCGGGCCTTGAAAAAGGTGGAAAAGTTCGTAGAAACAAAGGAAGTGCTGTCCGATTTTCTGTAGAATTAAGAGTCCTTATACTTAGGAATATTCTACGTTGAAAGCTAGTAGTTGATGGATGTATTATGGTCATTATAGGTTGACATTCTACATGCGGCGTATTCAACTTGGCAAGTGGATTGCGCCGGAGAGGTATGTGGAACTTTTCTTATCTCTTGAGCATGAATAGCTATAAATGTATAGTACGGTAGACGTACGAGATTTAAATGAATTTAGTTTCATTTGATATCCTTGACTTGTTTAAGAATGTCCATGTTGGTTGAGTTAGAGAATTAACTCACTTGTTTTAAAGGTTAAAGATGTCTTAGTTTCTAAAGCATAAAGTTAGTATAACGGCTTTATGGGAAGTTGGTTATAACAACTTTATGGAAAGTTAAAAGAATGGTTTATTCTAATAAGGTAAACAAAGAATTCTTGACTTGAAAATGCATAGAATACTTGGTTTGAAAAGTATTGATTACTTGAACTATTCTAAAGTTAAGAAACCTGATTTCTAAAGTTAAGAGACTTGAAGTATTCTGAAAGTTATGAAACTTGATTTGAAAGTATATGATACTTAGTTTTAAAAGTATAAGTCTCTTGGTTTCAAAAAGAATGTAATTGTCTAAAACATAAAGAGTTATAACGGCTTTATGGAAAGTTAGTTATAACGGCTTTATGGAAGGTTAAGAGAGTGTCTACTTGATTTATAGGCATGAGTTGCCTAGGTTGAGAATGTAGAAGTTACTTAGTGTCAAAGCCTTGAAATGAATTTCTAAAGGTGTAGTAACTTGTTTTGAAAAGTAGACAAGCCTTGATACTACGGGTGTTAGTATCTTGGGGTTTTTATATAAAAAAGGTTCTTTTTAAAGGAACGAAAGTACGTAGTACTTTGGGTTAAATTCCCGGATTTCTAATAACATGTTAGTCCTAGGAAAGTGTCTACAAACCGTGTCTAGTAGAGTCTTGGTTATCGGTGTGTTGTTGTCACGCCCCGAACCCCGGGCCCGTGACTGGTACCCTACCTGGGCACCCTTCTACCTTAACAACTAAGTAAGCTGCGGAAATTAAATAACACCTCATTTATTTTTCAAAACCAATCGTACGTGCAAGGGCAAAGCCGACAAGGCTGCCATATAATATACATAAACAAAAGGCACTTTACTGCTGTACGAGTCCATCCACGTATGAACACGGACCTCTAGAGTTTTATGAAATATGACGGGACAAGGCCGCGTACCCATGCCAGTACTAAAGCACATCTTGAAGGAACTATACCAAAAGATAAACTCACGAGCAGAGGAGCTATCCAAGAACTACGGCGGTCCTACACTGAGATCACCAAGCTGCATTACCTAAACTGCGGCATGACGCGGCCCGAAGGAGTCGATCTGAAGAATGTACCAAGTATGTGAAATAGTAAATCGTAATGAAATCATAATAGTCTAAACAAAGCAGAGACATGTATGATAGCCAACCTACGATTACCTGATACATAGCGGTCATATCAAGTCGGGACGCGTGCCCTCAAAGTCACTACTCAAATATAACTATGGGTCTCACGCCCATAACATCAACCATGCGTGGAATCCTTTCTCGCTGCCGTGATCCATGATATAACAATATCCTCGTGGTCGCGTGCCGGAATCCCATCGTATAAGCGTGACCGTGGGGTAATACAAACAATCAGGAATCAAACCCGCTCGCGGTCACGTGCCGGAATCCCACATCGTATAAGCATGTCGGAGTATCCTCGTGGTCGCATGCCGGAATCCCACATCGTATAAGCATGACCGTGGGGTAATACAAGCAAATCAGGGAATCAAACCGCTCGCGGTCACATGCCCCGGAATCCCACATCGTATAAGCATGTCCAAGGAGTATCCCTCGTGGTCGCATGCCCCGGAATCCCACATCGTATAAGCATGACCATGGGGTAATACAAGCAAATCCGGGAATCAAACCCGCTCCTGGTCACATGCCCCGGAATCCCACATCGTATAAGCATGTCCAACCCCGGAATCCCACATCGTATAAGCATGACCATGGGGTAATACAAGAAAATCCGGGAATCAAACCCGCTCCTGGTCACATGCCCCGGAATCCCACATCGTATAAGCATGTCCAAGGAGTATCCCTCGTGGTCGCATGACCCGGAATACGATGGAATTGAAATGTTGGACTTTTTGGATATTAATTGTGGGGCAGAATTTTACACGTCTTGTTAGGCGTGTAATCCCCTTTGAATTGCTGAATTGTTGAGCCTTAAATGTGGCATTTGGTTATTGATTTTCGGGCCTTGAAAAAGGTGGAAAAGTTCGTAGAAACAAAGGAAGTGCTGTCCGATTTTCTGTAGAATTAAGAGTCCTTATACTTAGCAATATTCTACGTTGAAAGCTAGTAGTTGATGGATGTATTATGGTCATTATAGGTTGACATTCTACATGCGGCGTATTCAACTTGGCAAGTGGATTGAGCCGGAGAGGTATGTGGAACTTTTCTTATCTCTTGAGCATGAATAGCTATAAATGTATAGTACGGTAGACGTACGAGATTTAAATGAATTTAGTTTCATTTGATATCCTTGACTTGTTTAAGAATGTCCATGTTGGTTGAGTTAGAGAATTAACTCACTTGTTTTAAAGGTTAAAGATGTCTTAGTTTCTAAAGCATAAAGTTAGTATAACGGCTTTATGGGAAGTTGGTTATAACAACTTTATGGAAAGTTAAAAGAATGGTTTATTCTAATAAGGTAAACAAATAATTCTTGACTTGAAAATGCATAGAATACTTGGTTTGGAAAGTATTGATTACTTGAACTATTCTAAAGTTAAGAAACATGATTTCTAAAGTTAAGAGACTTGAAGTATTCTGAACGTTATGAAACTTGATTTGAAAGTATATGATACTTGGTTTTAAAAGTATAAGTCTCTTGGTTTCAAAAAGAATGTAATTGTCTAAAACATAAAGAGTTATAACGGCTTTATGGAAAGTTAGTTATAACGGCTTTATGGAAGGTTAAGAGAGTGTCTACTTGATTTATAGGCATGAGTTGCCTAGGTTGAGAATGTAGAAGTTACTTAGTGTCAAAGCCTTGAAATGAATTTCTAAAGGTGTAGTAACTTGTTTTGAAAAGTAGACAAGCCTTGATACTACGAGTGTTAGTATCTTGGGGTTTTTATATAAAAAGGGTTCTTTTTAAAGGAACGAAAGTACGTAGTACTTTGGGTTAAATTCCCGGATTTCTAATAACATGTTAGTCCTAGGAAAGTGTCTACAGACCGTGTCTAGTAGAGTCTTGGTCATCGGTGTGTTGTTGTCACGCCCCGAACCCCTGGCCCGTGACTGGTGCCCTACCTGGGCACCCTTCTACCTTAACAACTAAGTAAGCTGCGGAAATTAAATAACACCTCATTTTTTTTTCAAAACCAATCGTACGTGCAAGGGCAAAGCCGACAAGGCTGCCATATAATATACATAAACAAAAGGCACTACATGCATGCGAGTCCATCCAGCATATGAACACGGACCTCAAGAGTTTCTTGAAATATGGCGGACAAGGCCCCGCCGTACCATAACCGCAGTACTAAAGCACATGCTTGAAGGAACTATACCAAAAGATAAACTCACGAGCAGAGGAGCTATCCAGAACTACGGCGGGTCCTACACTGCAGATCACCAAGCTGCATTACCTAAACTGCGGCGTGAGCGGCCCGAAGGAGTCGGTCTGAAGAATGTACCAAGTATGTGAAATAGTAAATCGTAATGAAATCATAACGATCTAAACAAAGCGGGAGACATGTATGATAGACAACCTACGACACAATACATAAGCAATCATATCAAGTCGGGGGCGCGTGCCTCAAAGTCACTACTCAAATATAACTATGGGTATCACGCCCATAACATCAACCATGCGTGGAATCCTTTCTCTGCCGGATCCATGATATAACAATATCCTCCGTGGTCGCGTGCCGGAATCCCACATCGTATAAGCATGACCGTGGGGTAATACAAACAAATCAGGGAATCAAACCGCTCGCAGTCACGTGCCTCGGAATCCCACATCGTATAAGCGTGTCGAGAGTATCCTCGTGGTCGCGTGCCGGAATCCCACATCGTATAAGCATGACCATGGGGTAATACAAGCAAATCCGGGAATCAAACCCGCTCCGGTCACGTGCCCCGAGAATCCCACATCGTATAAGCATGTCGAGAGTATCCTCGTGGTCGCGTGCCGGAATCCCACATCGTATAAGCGTGACCGTGGGGTAATACAAGAAAATCAGAATCAAACCCGCTCACGGTCACATGCCGGAATCCCACATCGTATAAGCGTATCGACCGGAATCCCACATCGTATAAGCATGACCATGGGGTAATACAAGCAAATCAGGAATCAAACCCGCCCCAGTCACGTGCCGGAATCCCGTCGTATAAGCATGTCGAGAGTATCCTCGTGGTCGCGTGCCGGAATCCCACATCGTATAAGCATGACCATGGGTATTACAAATAATGGAAGCATACGTGGAATCCCACCTCACTGTCGATGCGTCGAGTAAACTTACAACAAGGCGATCGACCCTCCAAGGAGTCGCGACAACGTAAAAAATATAATACTTGTACTCAAATGCTATCACAAAGACACATAGGCAATTCTCAATTAAACAAGCCAAAGTACTTATCCAGGCACACGTAGAATAATTCTCAATTAAACAAGCCAAAGTACTTATCAAGGCACACATAGAATAATTCTCAATTAAACAAGCCAAAGTACTTATCAAGGCACACATAGAATAATTCTCAATTAAACAAGCCAAAGTACTTATCAAGGCACACATAGAATAATTCTCAATTAAACAAGCCAAAGTACTACGTACGTACATTCTTTTCAAAATACTCCTTTCTATGTAAAACCCCAAGATACTAACACCCGTAGTATCAAGGTGTGTCTATTTTTCAAAGTAAGTTACTACACTTTTAGAAAACTCATTTCAAAGCTTGAAATCAAGTAACTTCAAATTTTCACAATCTAGGCAACCTATGCCCATTAATAAAAAATAGACAACTTTCTTAACCTTCCATAAAACCGTTATAACCAACTTCCCATAAAGCCGTTATAACCCTTTATGGTTTTAGTAATATTCATTGCTTTTTATAACCAAGAGAATTGTACTTAAATCCAAGTATCAAATACTTACTAATCAGTTTCTTAACTTTCCTTATACTTGAAGTCTCTTATTATTTAGAAAACAAGTTTCTTCTACTTTTAAACCTCAAGTAACTCACACCTTTAAAACAAGTTACTTCTCTTAAATCATGTCATTTCTCCTCTCTTAAAACAATTAAGTAAATCACTCCTTTAACTCCCCTAAAGTCATTACAACAACCCTTAGGTTTTGGAACTAAGGCACCAGCCAAAAGGTTTGGAAACCACTTCCTTTTCAAAACTCTATGTACTCTAAGTAAAATACTTTCACTTTTAAGAATCCAAACTTCACTAAGGAAATGGATTATACAACTTACAATTTAAATATCAAAGTACAATCAAGAGGGGTACATAGAACGAATTCTATTTTAGGCAATCCAAATACAACCAAGGAATGGATCATTTAAGGAGTAGGACATACTTTCTTTATCTTAAGGAATCATGCTAGAAGAGGAGATAGTTCACATACCTTTTCGGCTAAATCCACAAGCTAAGCCGAATACGCCGCACGTAGAAGTGTCAACCTATAATGGTCACAACAAGACTATCAACTTCTAGTCTCTAACGTAGAATAATACTAAGTATACGGTCTCTAATTCTACGGAAAATCGGGCAGCACTTCCTTTATTTCTACTCACTTTGCCACTTTTTTCAAGGCCGAATACAATAACCAACACGCCACATTTAAGGCTCAAAACAACAACCAAACAAAGGGGATTACACGCCTTACAATACGTGTAAAATTCCGCCCCACAATTCATACGAAGTAGTTCCAAATTTAAAGCCATTCTCGGCCAACTTATACAACCACACTAAGTCCTTTCCAAACCTTTTCCAATTCCAAGTTCTAAGGTCTAACATATTATATAGTCATAAACAACTTCAACAACTACAATTTCCTTCTTTATACAACATGCGACGACTTAAACTAATAATCGACTTGAATTGTAATCTTAAGGCTAACATGCTAGTTTTCGGATTAGGGTTCCAATAGCCAATATACTTATCAAACTTCATACTAAACATCTCATGCTTGCAAATATCCATAGCTACAACAATAAGTAAGTCTTAACTACTAAAACGACAAAATTTATACCTTTATAAGCCCTTAAAAATTCCAAGATTCAAAGTCGCGCCTTAGCAATTCTTAGCTACTTTCCTTATGTTCCAATCCGCTCCAAGCACTCCTTATAAGCCTATGAAGAACCCATCTTCAAGTTCCAACTTCAAAGTTGAAGAACTCCTTAAGTTTCCGCCTTGCGACTAATACGAAAATGCCGTTTTTCCGAAATCTTTCTATTGAGATATCCTTACAATACCCTTAGGGACCTTGGGTTTAAGTCTTGTGAACAATGGATCAAAACTACAAATTTTTCTTGTGGCAATATGTGCAAACCCGAGAGCAAGATAAGCTAAGCTCAAAGTTTCCTAAATTTTTCTAAGTGTTGAAGACCTTGTCTTGCACTAGGGTAGTATATATAACACATTGGAGGGCTAATACTTAAACAAATGGGTGACTAAGATGAGTTTCACTAGGATCAAACACAAGTGGTAAGTTGACTTGGTCAACAATCTCAAGCTTAGCAAGACTTATCTTCTACCATGGTCAATGACCATTTTACCCCTTACTATTTCGACCAAGACCATATGTGGGGGTGCCATGTGTCGCCCTCTCATTCGTCCATAAAATTCTGTAACCCTCGTGGGCCCCACAAAATGTAAAATTCCTCGGGTGGGCCCCACATGAACAAATCCGTAAAAATAAATTTCCATAATGTTAATAAGTTCCATACTCTTCAAATAATGCATTTTGAGAATCCAATTCTCAACAACGAACATTTTTCCTTTCTGACGTTCGAAAGATTTTCCGTCGGAAAAACAATTCTTCCTTTCGTACCAATTTCCAAGTCTTGATTCCTTACGTACATTCTCTTATACATGTCCTGGACTTACGGGATGTAACAATTGTGCACCACATCTATAACCAGGAGGCTGCAGGACATTTAGGATTGATTTCCATTCTTCTCACTCTAAGATCGTGCGATAGAGTTGTGTTGTTAGGGTCGTCTCTCCCTAACGAGTTATGTTGATTACAACTACGAGAAAGGCAGCAGCGACCCAGGAAATATTATGTCGATTGTGTATCCAGGTTGGTAGTACTTGTTGTATAGTTGGTATAATGACGTACAACTATACGGATTTATGTATGAGGGTCAGATGCGTATTGCCTTGAATGATTTTGGATTACCAAGTATTGATAAGGACTAAATAGATATCGGGAAGGTATGAAACAGTTTCATGAATTCTCATCAAGGTTTTACGTACTAATTTGAGATAATTAGAAGATGATGAGCTGTCTGAGAAGGTAATGAACCCTTAAGAAATCTTAATAAAGGGACTTAATGGGAGACTATGTTAATAGATTAAGCTACGTAGTATTCTTAAGAGAATAGTATGGATGAGATCCGTATGGAGTAAGTATGATTGTTATGATTAAGACAACACGATTAAGAGCTTATGAGAAACCATCTTACCCATATGCGGGGAAGGATAAAGTAGGCTTGGAGCATGAAAATTGCGAGCCTAAGAATATTGATAACCACCGAGACCTTAGGTATATAAGGCCTTCTCGGGCAATAAGATTTAATTCTGACTAAGGGTAAGAGTTAAGTACGACGGTGGGTTGGGTTGAAGACCTATTGCGGGTGGACCCATAACCTGAAAAGGAGTAGGATCAATTAGTAGTAGTTTCGCTACGTGACAGGGTCACGAGGGTGCAAGGCCCAAGTCTAGTTAATTATTTTACGGGTTCATGGACGCGTTCCACCGGAATCGGGTTGTGAGAGCCGGAAATGACCTTATATTGTTTAGAATAGTAACTCCAAAGTTTGGAGGCCAGAATCAGTATAGAGGTTATGTACGTATGCTAGACTAAGTTTGGGAGTACGGAAATAGTACGACCAGTAATAAAGAGAGCAACCAAGTGTAGGAGAATAGAGCCTGAATCCATAAGAACCTTTCGAGGTAGCTACACCAGTTAGTGTTTGGGTTGTAGCTGAGCGGGTACATAGGGATTGCCCGGTGATGATATACGATTGGCAGACTTGATTTTAGTAAGTCTATGTGACTTGTTCGGTTGAAGTAAATAAATTGATGTTGGAAGTGTGTGGTACCTGAATTTGAAAGCTAAGAGACGGAGATAAGAACGTACGATCATTGAAGGATTTTATGTTAAGTGCCCTTGGGGTGCTTGGAGTTGTTTAGTGTGGCGGTCAGGGCCACGACTTCCCGAATAATTTCAGGAAAATACGCAAGGCAAGAATAAGATAAGTACGAGTGCTTCCTGCGGAAGACCGAGGACTTCATTGGTAGGTTTTGAGAATCTACACGATTTTTAAGGTGGCGCTTGATGATTAAGATTATGAAAGGGAGATAAGCTCTCTCCCCTACGTAAAAGGATATTTTACTGTATTTTGGGGTTATGTGTACCCATGTTATTAGGAGATGGATATGAGACTGGTAAGGTCTTCAGTGTCGTCATGCCATAGATTACAGTTTTAGGTAACCATGGGAAAAATATTGTGTTGGGGTAATGGAGGGCGACATTAGAAAATGGTCGAGGATGTGTATTAAGGATATATATGCTGGTGATATGCATAAATGGAACTGTATGACCCAGGAACGAGGTAGAAATATTTGGGTTAGTAATTAGTATGATGAAGGGTTATGACCAGAATAATAAGGAGAATGCAATTACAGTTATAAAGGTTTCCCAAGGCATAATTACCCAGACTAGTGCGAAGACCATTAGAAATGATGGGCAGTTAGGAACACCTCGATGAAAGGTAGCAAGCCTGTAATGACGGGCCAGACAGTATATAAACAGGGAGGTAAGAGACCCCAGGGCAACTTGAAATGAAAAAAATAAACGAAAGACGAGTAGACACTCGAACGATAAGAAATCTTGGCAAGCCATTGGATTATGTAATACCATGAATTGAGGTTGAACACCTGACTATAAGCTCTACTGTTACACCCCGTAATTCCAGGACAAATAAGAGAATGGACGCGAGAACACAAGACTTGAAAAAGGTACGAAAGGAAGAATTGTTTTTCCGACGGAAAATCTAACGAACGTCGGAAAGGAGAAATGTTCGTTGGTGAGAATTAGATTCTCAAAATGCATTAATTTAAGAGTATGGAACTTATTAGCATAATGGAAATTTGTTTTTACGAATTTGGTCACGTGGGGCCCACCCGAAGAATTTTACGTTTTGTGGGACCCACGAGGGTTACAAAATTTTATGAACGAATGGGAGGGCGACACGTGGAACCCCCACATGGCTTGGTCGAATTAATTCAAGGACAAAATGGTCATTTGACCCTTGTATAGATGAGCAAGTCTTGCTATGCATTGGCTTGATTTTATTGACTAAGTCAAAGTCAAGAAAGCTTGATAATATTGACCACATTCTAGCCTTCCATTTGGATTTATCCTAGCCTTTGATTTATTCATATATACTACTACTACTACTACAAGTAGCAAGACATCCCACACTTAGAAAATATTGCAAGAACTTGAGTTCTTGGAGAACTTGCTCTCGGGTTTGAGGAAGAAAGGGAGAAGAAAATTTTCGTTTGTGGTTCATTAGTCATAAGACTTTAACCCAAGGTCCCTAAGGGTATTGTAAGGATATCTCAATAGAAATATTTCGAAAAAACGGCGTTTTCACGTTAGTCGCAAGGCGAAAACCTAAGGCATTTTCATAGGTTTTGATTGGAAATTGAAGAGAAGTTGGTTGTGAACTTCTAGAGGCTTCAAATAGCGGATTGGAGCGTAAAGGAAAGGAGCTAAGAATTTCTAAGGAGCGACTTTGAATCTTGGAATTTATAAGGGCTTGTAAAGGTAAAATTCTTGTCGTTTTAGTAATTGAGCTTACTTATTGTTGTAGCTATGGATATTAGCAAGTATGAGATATATATATTATGAAGTTGATAAGTGTTATGGATATTGGAACCCTAATCCGAAAACTAGTATGTTTAGCCTTGAGATTTCAATTCAATTTAGTTACTAGTTTAGTCGTCGCATGTTATCTAAAGAGTTGATTAAGGTGATTATAATTGTTAAGTTGTTCATGACTATATAACATGTTAGACCTAAGAAGTTGGATTGAAAAATAATTGGAAAGGACTTTGTGTTATTGAATAAGTTAGCCGAGAATGGCCTTGATTAAGGACTTAGTTGGTATTAATTGTGGGGCGGAATTTTACACGTATTGTAAGACGTGTAATCCCCTTTGATTGGTTTTTGTATTGAGCCTTAAATGTGGCGTGTTTGGTTATTGAATTCGGCCTTGAAAAAGGTGGCAAAGTATGTAGAAACAAAGGAAGTGCTGTCCGATTTTTCGTAGAATTTAGTGACTTTGCACTTAGAATATTCTACGTTTGAAGCTAGAGGTTTAATGGACGTATTATGGCCATTATAGGTGGAAGTACTAAGTATAGCGTGTTCTACTTGAAGGATGTAATAGCTATCAAGGTTGAAGTACTTTGGAGCATTTTGCTATTTGTCGATAATCGTCGCGAGGTATGTGAACCTCTTCCTTCTTTTGACATGATTCTATGTATGGAATATACATGTAGTACTATTTCATGATTCCTTCTACTCTTAGAAGTTAAGAGGTATGTATGTTGATTTACTCTACGTAAAGGTTATGTCTAAGTTATCCTAAGTTCTTACCAAGTCTTATGGGGGATGTTGGTAAGAGTCGTTAGGAGGTATTTGGAGCCAAGTTGACTTGGCTAAGTTACGGCACAAATGAGAATAAGAATCGAACAAGCCACTGCATCGTTAATAAAGGAAAATGTAATGACAATCAATTGAGTTAAAATGAGTAGAATTCTCCATCTGCATAGAAGCTAAGATAAGACAAAATTGTATTACATTTTCTAGATCATGGCTACTTGATTAAGATCGTTATAAATAAGTATAACTTATTCACAACGCACCAAAGTATATGTTACTAAATTTATAAGAATTTACATATGAAGTTTTAAGACTATGAACCTCAAATTTTTAAAAGGTTAAGAGACTTTATTTTTCAAGTTATGAGACTTGATTCTTAAAGGAAGAAATGAATTGATTTAAAAGTATAAAATACTTGATTTGGAAAGTATTGATTTCTTGCCATTCTAATGTAAAGAAACTTGTTTTCTTAAAAGTTAAGAGACTTGAAGTATTCTTGAAAGCTATGTGATTTGATTTGAAAGTATAAGTCTCTTGGTTATAAAAGGAATAAATTTGTCTAAGACATAAAGAGTTATAACGACTTTATGGGAAGTTGGTTATAACAACTTTATGGAAGATTAAAAGAATTGTTTTCTTCAGTAAGGTAAGCAAAGAAATGACTTGGAATAAAGAAGGGCAAATTGTTTTTATGGTACCAATTGCTTAAGGTTTTTAAGAAAGAAGTCACTTGATTTGGAAGCCGGTAAATGTATTTCTAAAAGGTATTGTGACTTGTCTTGAAAAGTAGATATGACTTGATACTACGGTTGTTAGTATCTTGAAAGTTTTATTTGAAAAAGAGTCATTTTAAAGGAGTAGAGGTGCGTAGTACTTTGGGTTAAATTTTCGGATTTTTATGTGTGAAACGAAAGTGCCATGAGTTTATAAAAATGGAAGTCTAAAGGTTTAATGAACTTGCCTATGTTTACTTGTGATAGCTTTGAGTGCAAGTATTATATGTTTACGTTGTCGTGACTCTCAGTTGGAAGGCCGACTGTTTTGTTGTAAGTTTACTTGGACGTACCGACAGTGATGTGGGATTCCACGGGTATGCTTCCATTATGATTGATCCTTGGACATGCTTATACGATGTGGGATTCCGGGGCATGTGACCAGGAGGAGGGTTAGATTCCCGGATTTGTTTTATTACCCATGGCCATGCTTATACGATGAGGGATTCCGGGGCATTCGACCATGCTATGTACGACTATTATTCCATGGGCTAGCTCCCCATGAAGACATGTACCACGATGAGGGATTACGGGGGCATGTTATATTCTTATTCCATGGGCTAGCTCCCCATGAAGACATGCACCTACGATGAGGGATGCCGAGGGCACGTTATGGCCATGCTTATACGATGAGGGATTCCGGGACATGCGGCCGCGTTATATATATATATATGTATATATATATATGTGTGTGTGTTGTATACGTGTACGCCGACAGTGAGGTAGGATGCCACGGGCGTGTCACCTGGTTATATGTTATACCTACGGCTGCCGGCAGTGATGGAGGATTCCACGGGCAGGAGGTATATATATATATGTATTGTATATGTGTACGCCGACAGTGAGGTAGGATGCCACGGGCGTGTCACATGAGTATGATTTATGTCATAGACTGCCGGAAGTGAGGAAGGAATTCCACGGGCACGCTTTGATATTTGTGTGACTCGATCGCGTTCCAGATTGGGCCGGGTAGTATATGCGTCCCTCCATAAAGGGCCGGATGATGTTATGAGAGATACGTAAGTTATATGGTAATGAACATTACGACTTTTCCTAAGTATGTACGTAAGAAAGTGACTATAAATTTTATTGAAAAATGGGAAAATATAATAAGGTACGATTAAGTTAACGAGATGGTAATGACACGGTAGGATCTGGTATGTACCCTTTTTATACTTGCCCCTGTCATTCTTTTGTACAGTTATAATTTGTTTACTGTACCTTATTTTCCGTTCCATATTAAATACTGTTATGCGACCCCGCCGAATTTGCGTTAAATGTCCGCGAGTTTAGGTACAGTGATTGTGGATCATGAGCTTAGGATCTGGTTGATATCGAGATGGCTCCAATGTTCGGAGTTGTCATGACTATGTATATTGAAGTGCAGCGGGGCCTTGTCCCATCATAGTATTTGTTCAAATCTTAGAGTGCATGTATTCATCGTAAATTTGGGTGGCTAGAGTTGTTTTTTTTACATTGTTAAACAGTGTAGCCCCTTTCGAGAAATTTTTATGTTATGGCAGCCTTATCGGCTTGGCCTTGGTAAAAAAAAAAGTGTTATTTATCTTCCGCAGTTTATTATGTTGTATGATTAGAAGGGTGCGGGTAGGGAACGATCGCGGCGAAGTCGTCGTGACAAAAGTGGTATCAGAGCAGTTAGTCCTCGGAAAGTGTCTACAGACCGTGTCTAGTAGAGTCTTGATTATCGGTGTGTTGTGCACCACATCTATAATCAGGAGGCTGCAGGACATTTAGGATTGGTTTCCATTCTTCTCACTCTGAGATCGTGCGATAGAGCTGTGTTGTTAGGATCGTCTCTCCCTAACGAGTTATGTTGATTGCAGCTACGAGAAAGGCAGCAGTGACCCAGGAAGGACTATGTGGATTGCGTATCCAGGTTGGTAATGATTGTTGTATAGTTAGTATTGTGACATACATCTATACGGAGTTATGTATGAGGGTCAGACGCGTGTTGCCTAGAATGATTTTAGATTACCAGGAGTTGGTAAAGACTAACTAGATACCGGGAAGGTATGGAAGATTTAATGAATTCTCGCCAAGGTCTTATGTTCTATTTTGAGATAATTGGGAAAGGATGAGCTGTCTGATAGGGCAGTGAACCCCTAAGAAGTCATGTTAAGAAACTTAATGGAATACCATGTTAATATATTAAGCTACGTGGTAGGCTTAAGAGAGTTGTACAGATGAGGTCCGTATAGAGTAAGTAATGGTTGTTGTGATCAAGACGACACGATTATGGTATTATGAGAAGTTTTTTTACCCGTTTACTGGGGGACTGGTAAGGTAGTCTTGGAGCATGGAAATTGCGAGCCTAAGAATATTGATGACCGCTGAGACCTTAGATGTACAAGGTCTTCTCGGGTAGAAAGATTTATTATAGACCAAGAATAAGAGTTAAGTGCGACGGTGGAACGGGGTGAGGACCTATGCAGGTTGCCCATAGCTTTGAAATGTAGTGGGATCGGTTGGTAGTAGTTCCGCTATGTAGCGAGTCACGAGGTGCAAGGCAAAGTCTAGTTAATTGTTTTACGAGTTCGTGGACGCGTTCCACGGAACCAGTCGTGAGTCGGAAATGGCCTTATGTTGTTTAAAGAGTGACTCCAAAGATTAGAGGCGAGAATCGGTATGGAAGTTATGTATGTATGCTAGTATGAGTTGGAAATGCGGAAGAAATCGACCAGTAAGAAAGATAACAACCAAGTGTAAAGGAATAGAGCGAATCGTAGGGACCTTTCGAGTAGCTACACCATTGGGTTTTAGGTGGTAGGCGGCGGGTATATGAGATTTGCCCGGTGATGATACAGTCATCAGACCCTAGTAGACCTAGTAGAGATGTTTATGACAGACTTTAAGGTCATTATGAGTATGGACTAGGTGGATTCGTGAGAGACAAGGTTGACATCTTAGTATAAGTATTGTTATGTGGCCATGGGTGGCATATGTTGTATGAAGGGTGTAGTAAAAGGAGACTATGTCGCTATCTAATTAGATTGGACTCCGAAAGAACATTCTGGGACGAATGTTTCTAAGGGGGGAAGAATGTTACACCCCGTAATTCCAGGACAAATAAGAGAATGGACGCGAGAACACAAGACTTGAAAAGGGTACGAAAGGAAGAATTGTTTTTCCGACGGAAAATCTACCGAACGTCGGAAAGGAAAAATGTTCGTTGGTGAGAATTAGATTCTCAAAATGCATTAATTGAAGAGTATGGAACTTATTAGCATAATGGAAATTTGTTTTTACGGATTTGGTCACGTGGGGCCCACCCGAGGAATTTTACGTTTTGTGGGACCCACGAGGGTTACAGAATTTTATGAACGAATGGGAGGGAGACACGTGACACCCCCACATGGCTTGGTCGAATTAATGCAAGGACAAAATGGTCATTTGACCCTTGTATAGATGAGCAAGTCTTGCTATGCATTGGCTTGATTTTATTGACTAAGTCAAAGTCAAGAGAGCTTGATAATATTGACCACATCCTAGCCTTCCATTTGGATTTATCCTAGCCTTTGATTTATTCATATATACTACTACTACTACTACTACTACTAGTAGCAAGACATCCCACACTTAGAAAATATTGCAAGAACTTGAGTTCTTGGAGAACTTGCTCTCGGGTTTGAGGAAGAAAGGGAGAAGAAAATTTTCGTTTGTGGTTCATTAGTCACAAGACTTTAACCCAAGGTCCCTAAGGGTATTGTAAGGATATCTCAATAGAAATATTTCGAAAAAACGGCGTTTTCACGTTAGTCGCAAGGCGAAAACCTAAGGCATTTTCATAGGTTTTGATTGGAAATTGAAGAGAAGTTGGTTGTGAACTTCTAGAGGCTTCAAATAGTGGATTGGAGCGTAAAGGAAAGGAGCTAAGAATTTGTAAGGAGCGACTTTGAATCTTGGAAATTATAAGGGCTTGTAAAGGTAAAATTCTTGTCGTTTTAGTAATTGAGCTTACTTATTGTTGTAGCTATGGATATTAGCAAGTATGATATATATATATTATGAAGTTGATAAGTGTTATGGATATTGGAACCCTAATCCGAAAACTAGTATGTTTAGCCTTGAGATTTCAATTCAATTTAGTTACTAGTTTAGTCGTCGCATGTTATCTAAAGAGTTGATTAAGGTGATTATAATTGTTAAGTTGTCCATGACTATATAACATGTTAGACCTAAGAAGTTGGATTGAAAAAGAATTGGAAAGGACTTTGTGTTATTGAATAAGTTAGCCGAGAATGGCCTTGATTAAAGACTTAGTTGGTATTAATTGTGGGGCGGAATTTTACACGTATTGTAAGGCGTGTAATCCCCTTTGATTGGTTGTTGTATTGAGCCTTAAATGTGGCGTGTTTGGTTATTGAATTCGGCCTTGAAAAAGGTGGCAAAGTATGTAGAAACAAAGGAAGTGCTGTCCGATTTTCCGTAGAATTTAGTAACTTTGCACTTAGAATATTCTACGTTTGAAGCTAGAGGTTTAATGGACGTATTATGGCCATTATAGGTGGAAGTACTAAGTATAGCGTGTTCTACTTGAAGGATGGAATAGCTATCAAGGTTGAAGTACTTTGGAGCATTTTGCTATTTGTCGATAATCCTCGCGAGGTATGTGAACCTCTTCCTTCTTTTGACATGATTCTATGTATGGAATATACATGTAGTACTATTTCATGATTCCCTATACTCTTAGAAGTTAAGAGGTATGTATGTTGATTTACTCTACGTAAAGGTTATGTCTAAGTTATCCTAAGTTCTTACCAAGTCTTATGGGGGATGTTGGTAAGAGTCGTTAGGAGGTATTTGGAGCCAAGTTGACTTGGCTAAGTTACGACACAAATGAGAATAAGAATCGAACAAGCCACTGCAGCGTTAATAAAGGAAAATGTAATGACAATCAATTGAGTTAAAATGAGTAGAATTCTGCATCTGCATAGAAGCTAAGATAAGACAAAATTGTATTACATTTTCTAGATCATGGCCACTTGATTAAGATCGTTATAAATAAGTATAACTTATTCACAACACACCAAAGTATATGTTACTAAATTTATAAGAATTTACGTATGAAGTTTTAAGACTATGAACCTCAAATTTTTAAAAGGTTAAGGGACTTTATTTTTCAAGTTATGGGACTTGATTCTTAAAGGAAGAAATGAATTGATTTAAAAGTATAAAATACTTGATTTGGAAAGTATTGATTTCTTGCCATTCTAATGTTAAGAAACTTGTTTTCTTAAAAGTTAAGAGACTTGAAGTATTTTGAAAGCTATGTGATTTGATTTGAAAGTATAAGTCTCTTGGTTATAAAAGAAATGAATTTGTCTAAGACATAAAGAGTTATAACGGCTTTATGGGAAGTTGGTTATAACAACTTTATGGAAGATTAAAAGAATGGTTTTCTTCAGTAAGGTAAGCAAAGAAATGACTTGGAATAAAGAAGGGCAAATTGTTTTTATGGTACCAATTGCTTAAGGTTTTTAAGAAAGAAGTCACTTGATTTGGAAGCCGGTAAATGTATTTCTAAAAGGTATTGTGACTTGTCTTGAAAAGTAGATATGACTTGATACTACGGTTGTTAGTATCTTGGAAGTTTTATTTGAAAAAGAGTCATTTTAAAGGAGTAGAGGTGTGTAGTACTTTGGGTTAAATTCCCGGATTTTTATGTGTGAAACGAAAGTGCCATGAGTTTATAAAAATGGAAGTCTAAAGGTTTAATGAACTTGCCTATGTTTTCTTGTGATAGCTTTGAGTGCAAGTATTATATGTTTACGTTGTCGTGACTCTCAGTTGGAGGGCCGACTGTCTTGTTGTAAGTTTACTTGGACGTACCGACAGTGATGTGGGATTCCACGGGTATGCTTCCATTATGATTGATCCTTGGACATGCTTATACGATGTGGGATTCCGGGGCATGTGACCAGGAGGCGGGTTAGATTCCCGGATTTGTTTTATTACCCATGGCCATGCTTATACGATGAGGATTAGGGCATGCGACCATGCTATGTCGACTATTATTCCATGTGCTAGCTCCCGGCGAAGACATGTACCCACGATGAGGATTAGGGGCATGTTATATTCTTATTCCATGGGCTAGCTCCCGTGAAGACCTGCGCCTCGATGAGGATGCGAGGCACGTTATGGCCATGCTTATACGATGAGGGATTCCGGGGCATGTGCGGCCGCGTTATATATATATATGTTGTATACGTGTACGCCGACAGTGAGGTAGGATGCCACGGGCGTGTCACCTGGTTATATGTTATACCTACAGCTGTCGGCAGTGATTGAGGATTCCACGGGCAGGAGGTATATATATATATGTATTGTATATGTGTACGCCGACAGTGAGGTAGGATGCCACGGGCGTGTCACATGAGTATGATTTATGTCATAGACTGCCGGCTGTGAGGAAGGAATTCCACGGGCACGCTTTGATATTTGTGTGACTCGATCGCGTCCCAGCTTGGGCCGGGTAGTATATGCGTCCCTCCATAAAGGGCCGGATGATGTTATAAGAGATAAGTAAGTTATATGGTAATGAACTTGACGACTTTTCCTAAGTATGTACGTAAGAAAGTGACTATAACTTTTATTGAAAAATGGGAAAAGATAATAAGGTACGATTAAGTTCACGAGATGGTAATGATACGGTAGGATGTGGTATGTACCCTTTTTATGCTTGCCCCTGTCATTCTTTTGTACAGTTATGATTTGTTTACTGTACCTTATTTTCCGTTCCATATTAAATTTTTGTTATGCGGCCCTTCGAAGCTGCGTTAAATGTCCGAGTTTAGGTACACGATTGTGGATCGGCGACCTTAGGATCTGGTTCACATTTGAGATGGCTCCAATGTTCGGAGTTGTCATGGCTATGTATATTGAAGTGCGGCGGGGCCTTGTCCGTCATAGTATTTGTTCAAATCTTAGAGTGCATGTATTCATCGTAAATGGTGGGTAGCTAGAGTTGTTTTTTTACATTGTTAAACAGTGTAGCCCCTTTCGGGAAATTTTTATGTTATGGCAGCCTTATCGGCTTGGCCTTGGTAAAAAAAAAAGTGTTATTTATCTTCCGCAGTTTATTATGTTGTATGATTAGAAGGGTGCCCAGGTAAGGCACCAGTCGCGGCCCGGGGTCGGGTCGTGACATCTACGAGTTGGGAGAGAATAATAGGATTACTACTTGACGAGATCAAGGAAGTCTCCCACTAAATTGTGATTGGCAGGAAGTCTTAGCCATGAGACAAGCAAATGAATCGAATCTAAGTATAGTGACCAAGTTGGTTGCAACAGAGAAATGGAAACAGGAATCATAATTGATATTATATCCCCGAATATTTCGGAAGTGTGAGACAGGCTTCCAGTTATGGGAAGATAAGCTGACTACGACTCTGATTCTAACCTCACGAGGCTGAAGGACTAGAGGTTAGGTTATTATGGTAACACTTTGAGTGTTTGGTGGGTTGTGTGCGGATGCAATGCGATAAGGTAACAACCTATATTTTCTCAGCACTACGGGAACACGATAATAGAACTTCAGTTCGAGAGGTTGCGAGTCTTCCTCGTTGAGGAGGTGAAGAGGCGACAATATAAGGATCGTTCTAGGCGAACTTGAGATACGACTCTGCAGAGGAGAAGAACTGTTTGGGTAGCAGGATGAAGTCTTTGTGATATGAGAATAGCGAGTGTGCGTCTTTGCAAGACTTGTCGCGAGTTTTAGGGAGGCACCGCAGTTCTTATTGCTCTATTTGTTCGGGGTCAACTAAGATGTATCATGACCTCAGATGTATGTATTGGTAAGATAGCCTGAAGAGGGACGTAGCAGAGTTTGTTGCTTAGTGTCCGAATTAGTAGCAAGTCAAGGATGAACACCAGAAGGCCAGTGGGCTATTACAGGCGATTGAGATCCCGACTTAGAAATGGGTGATTAATATGGATTTTATTCTGAGGTTGCAGTACTCAGAAGTCGCGACTCACGAGTCATAGTAAGCAGTGTGAAACCAAGCCATGTTCTTCCGGTCACGACCACTTACTTGGCTGAGGATTATGCTATATTGTATATAGTAGAGAGATTGTGAGACTGCACGGGGTTCCTACATTTATGATGTCAGACGGATGATCTCAGTTTACGGATAACTTCTGGAGGTTTTCCAGAAGGGATTAGGGACACATGTGAGTCTTAGTGTTGCATTTCACCCTCAGACTGACGGACATGCAGAGCGTACTATCCAGGCACATGAGGATAGGTTGCGGGCATGTGTTCTTGATTTCAAAGATAGCTGGGAGGATTATTTTCCTCTTGTTGTGTTACGTACGATAATAGATACTCTTCCAGTATTCAGATGGCCCTGTCTGAGGCTTTGTATGAAAGGAAGTGTTGATCGCCGATTGGTTGGTTCGACGTAGGCGAGGTTCAGTTAATTGACCCAGACTTGATTCAGCGGGCTGTGGATAAGACGAAGCTTATCCAGAAAAGATTATTAGCAAGCTCTGAGTCGATAGAAGCTTTATGCAGATAACCGACGTCGACACTTGGAGTTCAGGTTGACGTTTTAGCATAAGTATTGTTATGTGGCCATGTGTGATTATGTTGGGTGTGGTCAAGGGACTATGCCAATATATGTTTAGATGGAACCTCGAAAGAAAATTCGGGGACGAATGTTTCTAAGGAGGGGAGAATGTTATACCCCGTAATTCCAGGACACGTGTAAGAGAACGTACGTGGGAAGTTACGACTTTAAAAATTTGAACGAAAGAAAGAATTGTTTTCCGAACCTCGGAAAAGAGAAGTGTTTTATAATAAGAATTAGGTTCTCGAATTTGCTATTTGAGACGTTTGGAATTTATCGGAACTATGGAAGTTTATTTACAGAGTTGGATACGTGGGGCCCACTCGAGAAATTTTACATTTTTGTAGGGCCAACGAGGTTTCCAATATTTTGACCAATTATAGAAATTTCGAAAAACGAAACATTTTAGACCAATGGGAGGGTGACACGTGTCACCCTCCACTTGAATCATCTTGGACGAAAATAATGGTCAAGTATAGCCAAACATTGGCTTGATAATATTGACTAAGTCAAGAAGTCAAGATATCATGATAATATTGACCACATCCTAGCCTTCCATTTGGATTAATCCTAGCCCTTGATTTATTTATATATACTACTACTACTAGTAGCAAGACAATCCACACAGAAAAAAAAATCAAATGTTGGAAGAGTTAAGGGGAGCTCTCGACAATGGAAAAAAAGGAGGAGAAAATTTTGCAATCTTGCTTCATAAATTCCAATATTCAAACCCAAGGTTCCTAAGGGTATTACAAGGATATCTCAATAGAAAGATCCCGGAAAAACTACGTTTTCACTTTAGTCGCAAGGTGAAAACCTAAGGTGTTCTTCAACTTTGAAGTTGGAAATTGAAGAGAAGTTGGTTATGAGATTCTAAGGAGTGCTTGGAGCGGATTGGAACATAAGAAGAGCGCTAAAAGTTGCTAGGGATCGACTTTTACGCTTGGACATTATTAGGGCTTTTTGAGGTAAAATCTTCATCCTCTTAAGTGATTAAAGATTTCATGTTATAGTAGTTGATAAATGAGCATGTGATATATAGATTGAAGTTTGAAAAGATTTGGATCATGTCGACATGTTAAAAACCGAAAATGGGCAAGTTAGCCATTTATGTTGTAATCAATTTAGTCGATAGTTACAACCGTTGCATGTTAAGAAAGAAAGGAATTGTAGTTGTTATAATTGTTATAGGGTATATAACATAGTAGAATAACAACTTGGATTGAAAAAGGAATTGAAAGGAAATTAACATTGTTGTGGCATTGTAGCCGATAATGGCATTGAAATGTTGGACTTTTTGGATATTATTTGTGGGGAAGAATTTTACACGTTTTGTTAGGCATGTAATCCCCTTTGAATTTATGAATTGTTGAGCCTTAAATGTGGCATTTGGTTATTTATTTTCGGGCCTTGAAAAA
Organism: Przewalskia tangutica; assembly: GCA_029844215.1. NCBI lineage: Eukaryota > Viridiplantae > Streptophyta > Magnoliopsida > Solanales > Solanaceae > Przewalskia > Przewalskia tangutica. The sequence continues at coordinate 47,165,459 of CM056724.1, read as the reverse complement.
GGTGGAAAAGTACGTAGAAACATAGAAAGTGCTGTCCAATTTTCCGTAGAATTAAGAGTCCTTATACTTAGGAATATTCTACGTTGAAAGCTAGTAGTTGATGGATGTATTATGGTCATTATAGGATGACATTCTACGTGCGGCATATTCAACTTGGCAAGTGGATTAAACCGGAGAGGTATGTGAAACTTCTCTTATCTCATGAGCATGAGTAGCTATAAATGTATAGTACGGTAGACGTACGATATTTAAATGAATTTAGTTTCATTTGATATCCTTGACTTGTTTAAGAATGTCCAAGTTGGTTGAGTTAGAGAATTAACTCACTTGTTTTAAAGGTTAAAGATGTCTTAGTTTCTAAAGCATAAAGTTAGCATAACGGCTTTATGGGAAGTTGGTTATAACAACTTTATGGGAAGTTAAAAGAATGGTTTATTCTAATAAGGTAAACAAAGATTTCTTGACTTGAAAATGCATGGAATACTTGGTTTGAAAAGTATTGATTACTTGAACTATTCTAAAGTTAAGAAACCTGATTTCTAAAGTTAATAGACTTGAAGTATTCTGAAAGTTATGAAACTTGATTTGAAAGTATATGATACTTGGTTTTAAAAGTATAAGTCTCTTGGTTTCAAAAAGAATGTAATTGTCTAAAACATAAAGAGTTATAACGGCTCTATGGAAAGTTAGTTATAACGGCTTTATGGAAGGTTAAGAGAGTGTCTACTTGATTTATAGGCATGAGTTTCCTAGGTTGAGAATGCAGAAGTTACTTAGTGTCAAAGCCTTGAAATGAATTTCTAAAGGTGTAGTAGCTTGTTTTGAAAAGTAGACAAGCCTTGATACTACGGGTGTTAGTATCTTGGGGTTTTTATATAAAAAGGGTTCTTTTTAAAGGAACGGAAGTACGTAGTACTTTGGGTTAAATTCTCGGATTTCTAATAACATGTTAGTGCCTTACGTTAAATAAAATGAGAGTGCATGATAATTAAGGCTAATAAGAAGTTAGGGGATGTCTTAACTTGCTTATGATAATTATGATAAGCCGGTGGTGCTTATGTTATGTATGATAAGCCGGTGGTGCTTATGTTATGTATGATAAGCCGGTGGTGCTTATGTTATGTATGATAGCCGGTTGTGCTAGTGGTGTATTGTTCATTACGGGGTCATTCCCCGGGCTTGTTGCATTTGCATATTCCGTGGATTTGCTCCCCACGATGCGAGGAATACCTCATGCGAGTCCGTAGGGCTCATGCGGGTGAAATAGTCCCATGCGGCGCGGACCAGTCCTATGCAAGGAGAATACCTCATGCGGGTCCATACGACCTATGCGTGCGGATACAATATATGTGAGGAAATTACCTCATGCGGGTCCATACGGCCTATGCGGGTGAAATAGTCCTAGGAGTAGGATTGCAGAATGATACTACGGGCGGATTTCCCTAGGTTAATCATGAGCTTCTTGTTTTAAAACAGGCAAAGTTTATTCTTGTCCACTCTCATTGTTAGTAAGGCACAGTGTACTGTTAATGTGGTTATCATACATGACCCCAACTTTATTTTAGACTATTATGATTTCATTACAGTACTTTCAGTTTCATATACTTGGTACCTGTTGTACTGACCTCCTTCGGGGGGCTGCGTTCATGCCGCAGGTAGAGTTATACAAGTTGCTGATCCTCACTCTTAGGATCACTGTTCAGCTGTTGAGAAGCTCCATTACGTCGGAGGCTTATCTTTGGTTCAGATCTCTGGTATTGTCGGTTGTTGTACATTTAGGGGTATGGCGGGGCCCTGTCCCGTCACAGTTATTATGTAAAAATTCTTAGAGGTATGTAGTCATATCTTGTGGTTTGGGTTGTAAAGAAAAAAGAGGTAACTGCTTTTTAGGTTATGTGTATACTTTTGGAAGGTGGCCTTATCGGCTAACATGTTATTTATTTCTTTTTGAGTTTTATGTATGTTCCACTACTATTCTCTGATGTATACATGTAAGGGGTGCCCAGGTAGGGCACCAGTCGCGAGCCGGGGGTCGGGTCGTGACAAAAGGTGCATCAGAGCAGTTAGTCCTCAGAAAGTGTCTACAGATCGTGTCTAGTAGAGTCTTGGTTATCGGTGTGTTGTGCACCACATCTATAACCAGGAGGCTGCAGGATATTTAGGATTGGTTTCCATTCTTCTCACTCTGAGATCGTGCGATAGAGATGTGTTGTTAGGGTCGTCTCTCCCTAACGAGTTATGTTGATTACAGCTACGAGAAAGACAGCAATGACCCAGGAAAGATTATGTGGATTGCGTATCCACGTTGGTAATACTTGTTGTATAGTTGATATAATGATGTACAGCTATACAGATTTATGTATGAGGGTCAGATGCGTGTTGCCTTGAATGATTTTGGATTACCAAGTATTGGTAAGGACTAAATAGATATCGGGAAGGTATGAAACAGTTTAATGAATTCTCATCAAGGTTTTACGTACTAATTTGAGATAATTAGGAGATGTTGAGCTGTCTGAGAAGGTAATGAAGCCTTAAGAAATCTTAATAAAAGGACTTAATAGGAGACTAAGTTAATAGATTAAGCTACGTAGTATGCTTAAGAGAATAGTACGGATAAGATCCGTATGGAGTAAGTATGGTTGTTATGATTAAGACAACACGATTAAGAGCTTATGAGAAGCCATCTTACCCGTATGCGGGGAAGGATAAGGTAGGCTTGGAGCATGGAAATTGCGAGCCTAAGAATATTGATAACCGTCGAGACCTTAGGTATATAAGGCTTTCTCGGGCAATAAGATTTAATTCAGACTAAGGGTAAGAGTTAAGTACGACGGTGGGTCGGGTTGAGGACTGTGCGGGTCGCCCAACTACCCGAAATGGAGTGGGATCAATTGGTAGAGGTTATGTCGTATGCTAGACTAAGTTTGGGAGTGCGGAAGAATGCGACCCGATGAAAAGAGAGCAACTAAGTGTAGGAGAATAGAGCCTGAATCCATAAGAACCTTTCGAGGTAGCTACACCAGTGAGTGTTTGGGTTGTAGCTGAGCGGGTACATAGGGATTGCCCGGTGATGATATATGATTGGCAGACTTGATTTTAGTAAGTCTATGTGACTTGTTCGGTTGAAGTAAATAAATTGATGTTGGAAGTGTGTGGTACATAAATTTGAAAGCTAAGAGACGGAGATAAGAACGTACGATCATTGAAGGAGTTTATGTTAAGTTCCCTTGGGGGTGCTTGGAGTTGTTTAGTGTGGCGGTCAGGGCCACGACTTCCCGAAGAAATTTCAGGAAAATGCCCAATTCAAGAATAACATAAGTACGAGTCTTTGCTGCAAGGCCAGAGGACCGTTGGTAGGTTTTGAGAATCTACACGATTGTTAAGGTGGCGCTTGATGATTAAGATTATGAAAGGGAGATAAGCTCTCTCCCCCACGTAAAAGGATATTTTTCTGTATTTTGGGGTTATGTGTACCCATGTTATTAGGAGATGGATATGAGACTGGTAAGGTCTTCAGTGTCGTCATGCCATAGATTACAGTTTTAGGTAACCATGGGAAAAGTATTGTGTTGGGGTAATGGAGGGCGACATTAGAAAATGGTCGAGGATGTGTATTAAGGATATATATGCTGGTGATATGCATAAATGGAACTATATGACCCAGGAACGAGGTAGAAATATTTGGGTTAGTAATTAGTATGATGAAGGGTTATGACCAGAATAATAAGGAGAATGCAATTACAGTTATAAAGGTTTCCCAAGGCATAATTATCCAGACTAGTGCGAAGACCATTAGAAATGATGGGCAGTTAGGAACACCTCGACAAAAGGTAGCAAGCATGTAATGACGGGCCAGACAGTATATATACAGGGAGGTAAGAGTCCCAGGGCAACTTAAAATGAAAAAAATAAACGTAAGACGAGTAGACACTCGAACGATAAGAAATCTTGGCAAGCCATTGGATTATGTAATACCATGAATTGAGGTTGAACACCTGACTATAAGCTCTACGAGCTGGGAGAGAATAATAGGATTACTACTTGACGAGATCAAGGAAGTCTCCCACTAAATTGTGATTGGCAGGAAGTCTTAGCCATGAGACAAGCAAATGAACCGAATCTAAGTATAGTAACCAAGTTGGTTGCAACAGAGAAATGGAAACAGGAATCATAATTGATATTATATCCCCGAATATTGCGGAAGTATGAGACAGGCTTCCAGTTTTGGGAAGATAAACTGACTACGACTACAGTTCTAACACCTCCTGAGGCCTGAAGGACTAGAGGGTTAGGTTATTATGGTAACACTTTGAGTGTTTGGCTGGGTTGTGTGCGGATGCAATGCGATAAGGTAACAACCTATATTTTCTCGGCAACTACGGGAACACGATAATAGAACTCAGATTCGAGAGGTTGCCGAGTCTTCCCTCGTTGAGGAGGTGAAGAGGCGACAATATAAAGATCCAGTTCTAGGGCGAACTTGAGATACGACTCTCCAAGAGGAGAAGAACCTGTTTGGGTAGCACCGGATAGAGTGCTGTGATATGAGAATAGCTTGTGTGTGCCCGATGCTGCAAGACTTGTCAGCAGGTTTTAGGGGAGGCACGCAGTTCTTATTGCTCTATTTGTTCGGGGTCGACTAAGATGTATCATGACCTCAGATGTATGTATTGGTAAGATGGTCTGAAGAGGGACGTAGCAGAGTTTGTTGCTTAGTGTCCGAATTAGTAGCAAGTCAAGGTTAAACACCAGAAGGTCAGTGGGCTATTACAGGCGATTGAGATCCCGACTTAGAAATGTGAGGTGATTAATATGGATTTTGTTACAGGGTTGCATCGTACTCAGAGGAAGTACGACTCCCTGAGGGTCATAGTAAACAGGATGACGAAACCAAGCCATGTTCTTCCGGTCAGGACCACTTATTTGGCTGAGGATTATGCCAGATTGTATATAGCAGAGAGATTGTGAGACTGCACGGGGTTCCTACATTTATGATGTCAGACGGATGAGCTCAGTTTATGGATAACTTCTGGAGGTTTTCCAGAAGGGATTAGGGACACAAGTGAGTCTTAGTATTGCATTTCACCCTCAGACCGACGGACATGCAGAGCGTACTATCCAGGCACATGAGGATAGGTTGCGGGCATGTGTTCTTGATTTCAAAGATAGCTGGGAGGATTATTTGCCTCTTGTTGTGTTACGTACGATAATAGATACTCTTCCAGTATTCAGATGGCCCTGTCTGAGGCTTTGTATGAAAGGAAGTGTTGATCGCCGATTGGTTGGTTCGACGTAGGCGAGGTTCAGTTAATTGACCCAGACTTGATTCAGCGGGCTGTGGATAAGACGAAGCTTATCCAGAAAAGATTATTAGCAAGCTCTGAGTCGATAGAAGCTTTATGCAGATAACCGACGTCGACACTTGGAGTTCAGGTTGACGTTTTAGCATAAGTATTGTTATGTGGCCATGTGTGATTATGTTGGGTGTGGTCAAGGGACTATGCCAATATATGATTAGATGGAACCTCGAAAGAACATTCGGGGACGAATGTTTCTAAGGAGGGGAGAATGTTATACCCCGTAATTCCAGGACACGTGTAAGAGAACGTACGTGGGAAGTTACGACTTTAAAAATTTGAACGAAAGAAAGAATTGTTTTTCGAACCTCGGAAAAGAGAAGTGTTTTATAATAAGAATTAGGTTCTCGAATTTGCTATTTGAGACGTTTGGAATTTATCGGAACTATGAAAGTTTAGAAATTTTACATTTTTGTAGGGCCAACGAGGTTTCCAATATTTTGACCAATTATAGAAATTTCGATAAACGAAACATTTTAGACCAATGGGAGGGTGACACGTGTCACCCTCCACATGAATCATCTTGGACGAAAATAATGGTCAAGTATAGCCAAACATTGGCTTGATAATATTGACTAAGTCAAGAAGTCAAGATAGCATGATAATATTGACCACATCCTAGCCTTCCATTTGGATTAATCCTAGCCCTTGATTTATTTATATATACTACTACTACTAGTAGCAAGACAATCCACACAGAAAAAAAATCAAATGTTGGAAGAGTTAAGGGGAGCTCTCGACAATGGAAAAAAAGGAGGAGAAAATTTTGCAATCTTGCTTCATAAATTCCAATATTCAAACCCAAGGTTCCTAAGGGTATTACAAGGATATCTCAATAGAAAGATCCCGGAAAAACTACGTTTTCACTTTAGTCGCAAGGTGAAAACCTAAGGTGTTCTTCAACTTTGAAGTTGGAAATTGAAGAGAAGTTGGTTATGAGATTCTAAGGAGTGCTTGGAGCGGATTGGAACATAAGAAGAGCGCTAAAAGTTGTTAGGGATCGACTTTTACGCTTGGACATTATTAGGGCTTTTTGAGGTAAAATCTTCATCCTCTTAAGTGATTAAAGATTTCATGTTATAGTAGTTGATAAATGAGCATGTGATATATAGATTGAAGTTTGAAAAGATTTGGATCATGTCGACATGTTAAAAACCGAAAATGGGCAAGTTAGCCATTTATGTTGTAATCAATTTAGTCGATAGTTACAACCGTTGCATGTTAAGAAAGAAAGGAATTGTAGTTGTTATAGGGTATATAACATAGTAGAATAACAACTTGGATTGAAAAAGGAATTGAAAGGAAATTGACATTGTTGTGGCATTGTAGACGATAATGGCATTGAAATGTTGGACTTTTTGGATATTAATTGTGGGGCAGAATTTTACACGTTTTGTTAGGCATGTAATCCCCTTTGAATTGCTGAATTGTTGAGCCTTAAATGTGGCATTTGGTTATTTATTTTCGGGCCTTGAAAAAGGTGGAAAAGTACGTAGAAACATAGAAAGTGTTGTCCGATTTTTCGTAGAATTAAGAGTCCTTATACTTAGGAATATTCTACGTTGAAAGCTAGTAGTTTATGCACGTATTATGGTCATTATAGGATGACATTCTACGTGCGGCATATTCAACTTGGCAAGTGGATTAAACCGGAGAGGTATGTGAAACTTCTCTTATCTCATGAGCATGAGTAGCTATAAATGTATAGTACGGTAGACATACGATATTTAAATGAATTTAGTTTCATTTGATATCCTTGACTTGTTTAAGAATGTCCAAGTTGGTTGAGTTAGAGAATTAACTCACTTGTTTTAAAGGTTAAAGATGTCTTAGTTTCTAAAGCATAAAGTTAGCATAACGGCTTTATGGGAAGTTGGTTATAACAACTTTATGGGAAGTTAAAAGAATGGTTTATTCTAATAAGGTAAACAAAGATTTCTTGACTTGAAAATGCATAGAATACTTGGTTTAAAAAGTATTGATTACTTGAACTATTCTAAAGTTAAGAAACCTGATTTCTAAAGTTAAGAGACTTGAAGTATTCTGAAAGTTATGAAACTTGATTTGAAAGTATATGATACTTGGTTTTAAAAGTATAAGTCTCTTGGTTTCAAAAAGAATGTAATTGTCTAAAACATAAAGAGTTATAACGTCTTTATGGAAAGTTAGTTATAACGGCTTTATGGAAGGTTAAGAGAGTGTCTACTTGATTTATAGGCATGAGTTTCCTAGGTTGAGAATGCAGAAGTTACTTAGTGTCAAAGCCTTGAAATGAATTTCTAAAGGTGTAGTAACTTTTTTTGAAAAGTAGACAAGCCTTCATACTACGGGTGTTAGTATCTTGGGGTTTTTATATAAAAAGGTTTCTTTTTAAAGGAACGGAAGTACGTAGTACTTTGGGTTAAATTCCCGGATTTCTAATAACATGTTAGTGCCTTAAGTTAAATAAAATGAGAGTGCATGATAATTAAAGCTAATAAGAAGTTAGGGGATGTCTTAACTTGCTTATGATAATTATGATAAGCCGGTGGTGCTTATGTTATGTATGATAAGCCGGTGGTGCTTATGTTATGTATGATAAGCCGGTGGTGCTTATGTTATGTATGATAGCCGGTTGTGCTAGTGGTGTATTGTTCATTACGGGGTCATTCCCCGGGCTTGTTGCATTTGCATATTCCGTGGATTTGCTCCCCACGATGCGAGGAATACCTCATGCGAGTCCGTAGGGCTCATGCGGGTGAAATAGTCCCATGCGGGGCGGACCAGTCCTATGCGAGGAGAATACCTCATGCGGGTTCATACGACCTATGCGGGCGAATACAGTATATGTTACACCCCATAACTCCAGGACATGTTTAAGAGAATGTACGTAAGGAACTCAAGACTTGAATAGGGTACGAAAGGAAGAATTGTTTTTCCGACGGAAAATCTTCCGAACGTCGGAGAGGAGAAATGTTTGTTGGTGAGAATTAGATTCTCAAAATGCATTAATTGAAGAGTATGAAACTTATTAGCATTATGGAAATTTAATTTTACGGATTTGGTCACGTGGGGCCCACCCGAGGAATTTTACGTTTTGTGGGACCCACGATGGTTATGAAATTTTATGGACGAATGGGAGGGCGACACGTGGCACCCCCACATTGGTCTTGGACGAATTGGAGCAAGGGTAGGATGGTCATTGACCATTGAAGAAGATTAGTCTTGCTAGCATGATATTATTGACCAAAGTCAACTTGCCACTTGTGTATGATCCAAGTGTTTTTCATCCTAGCCACCCATATGTGAATATCTTGACCCTCCATTGTTTTATATATACCCATCTAGTGCAAGACTAGCTCTTTTAACACTTGAAAAAAATTGCACATTCCTGTTCATCATGAGGAGCTCTCGGCTTTAGTGTAGTTCCCACACAAAATTTTTGTAGTTTTGATCCATTAGCCACAAGACTTTAACCCAAGGTCCCTAAGGGTATTGTATGGATATCTCAATAGAAAGATTTCGGAAAAACGACGTTTTCACGTTAGTCGCAAGGCGGAAACTTAAGGGGTTCTTCAACTTTGAAGTTGGAACTTGAAGATGGGTTCTTCATAGGCTTCTAAGGAGTGCTTGGAGCGGATTGGAACATAAGGAAAAGAGCTAAGAATTTCTAAGGAGCGACTTTGAATCTTGGAAAGATTAAGGGCTTGTAAAGGTATAATTCTTGTCGTTTTAGTAATTAAGATTACTTATTGTTGTAGCTATGAATATTAGCAAGCATGATGTTTATATTATGAAGTTGATAAGTGTTAGGGATATTGGAACCCTAATCCGAAAACTAGCATGTTTAACCCTTAAGATTTCAATTCAAGTTGATTATTAGTTTAAGTCGTCGCATGTTATAGGAATTATAGTTGTTGAAGTTGTTTATGACTATATAACATGTTAGACCTAAGAATTTGGATTAAAAGAATTGGAAAAGACTTTGAGTTGTTGTTTATGTTAGCCGAGAATGGCTTTAATTATGGAACTAGTTTCGTATTAATTTGTGGGGCAGAATTTTACACGTCCTGTTAAGGCGTGTAATCCCCTTTGGTTAGCTGAATTTTTGGGCCTTAAATGTGGCGTGTTTGGTTATTGTATTCGGCCTTGAAAAAGGTGGCAAAATATGTAGAAACAAAGGAAGTGCTGTCCGATTTTCTGTAGAATTTAGTGACTTTGCACTTAGAATATTCTACGTTCGAAGCTAGAAGTTAATGGACGTATTATGACCATTTTAGGTTGAAGTACTAAGTATAGCGGATTCTACTTGAAGGATGGAATAGCTATCAAGGTTGAAGTACTTCGGAGCATTTTGCTATTTGTCGATAATCGTCGCGAGGTATGTGAACCTCTTCCTTCTTTTGACATGATTCTATGTATGGAATATACATGTGGTATTATTTCATGATTCCTTCTACTCTTAGAAGTTAAGAGGTATGTATGTTGATTTACTCACGTAGGTTATGTCTAAGTTATCCTAAGTTCTTACCAAGTCTTATGGGGGATGTTGGTAAGAGTCGTTAGGAGGTATTTTGGAGCCAAGTTGACTTGGCTAAGTTACGACACAAATGAGAATAAGTATCGAACAAGCCACTGCAACGTTAATAAAGGAAAATGTAATGACAATCAATTATGTTAAAATGAGTAGAATTCTCCATCTGCATAGAAACTAAGATAAGACAAAATTGTATTACATTTTCTAGATCATGGCTACTTGAATAAGATCGTTATAAATAAGTGTAACTTATTCACAACGCACCAATGTATATGTTACTTAACTTATAAGAATTTACGTATGAAGTTTTAAGACTATGGATCTCAAATTCTTAAAAGTTAAGGGACTTTATTTTTCAAGTTATGGGACTTGATTCTTAAAGGAAGAAATGAATTGATTTACAAGTATAGAATACTTGATTTGGAAAGACTTGATTTCTAAAGTTAAGAAACTTGTTTTCTTAAAAGTTAAGAGACTTGAAGTATTTTGAAAGCTATGTGATTTGATTTGAAAGTATAAGTCTCTTGGTTATAAAAGGAATGAATTTGTCTAAGATATAAAGAGTTATAACGGCTTTATGGGAAGTTGGTTATAACAACTTTATGGAAGATTAAAAGAATGGTTTTCTTCAGTAATGTAAGCAAAGAAATGACTGGAAATAAAGAAGGGCAAATTGTTTTATCGTACCAATTACTTAAGGTTTTAAAGAAAGAAGTCACGTGATTTAGAAGCCTATAATTGTATTTCTAAAAAGGTATTGTGACTTGTCTTGAAAAGTAAGTATGACTTGATACTACGGTTATTAGTATCTTGGAAGTTTTATTTGAAAAAGAGTCATTTTTAAAGGAGTAGAGGAGCGTAGTACTTTGGGTTAAATTCCCGGATTTTTATGTGTGAAATGAAAGTGCCATGAGTTTATAAAAATGGAAGTCTAAAGGTTTAATGAATTTGCCTATGTTTTCTTGTGATAGCTTTGAGTGCAAGTATTATATGTTTACGTTGTCGTGACTCTCAGTTGGAGGGCCGGCTGTCTTGTTGTAAGTTTACTTGGACGTACCGACAGTGATGTGGGATTCCACGGGTATGTTTCCATTATGATTGATCCTTGGACATGCTTATACGATGTGGAATTCCGGGGCTTGTGACCAGGAGGCGGGTTAGATTCCCAGATTTGTTTTATTACCCATGGTCATGCTTATACGATGAGGGATTCCGGGGCATGCGACCATGCTATGTACGACTATTACTCCATGGGCTAGCTCCCCATGAAGAAATGTACCCACGATGAGGGATTCCGAGGGCATGTTATATTATTACTCCATGGGCTAGCTCCCCATGAAGACCTGCACCTACGATGAGGGATGCCGAGGGCACGTTATGACCATGCTTATACGATGAGGGATTCCGGGGCATGCGGCCACGTTATATATATATATATATATATATATATATATATTGTATGCAAGCGGTGAGGTAGGATGCCAGGCGCGTCACGTGGTTATATGTTACACCTACTACCGTTTGGCGGTGATGTGGGATTCCACCGGCGAGATATATATATGTATTGTGTATGTTTACGCCGACAGTGAGGTGGGATGCCACGGGCGCGTCACATGGTTATGTGTTACACTTATGACTGTCGGCAGTGATGGGGGATTCCACGGGCACGCTTTGATATTTGTGTGACTTGATCGCGTCCCAGATTGGGCCGGGTAGTATATGCGTCCCTCCATAAAGGGCCAGATTATGTTATGAAAGATAAGTAAGTTATATGGTAATGAACTTAATGATTTTTCCTAAGCATGTACGTAAGAAGGTGACTATAACTTTTATTGAAAAATGGGAAAAGATAATAAGGTACGATTAAGTTCACGAGATGGTAATGGCACGGTAGGATCTGGTATGTACCCTTTTTATACTTGCCCCTGTCATTCTTTTGTACAGTTATGATTTGTTTACTGTACCTTATTTTTCGTTCCATATTCGGTAATGGGAGGGCGACACATGGCACCCCCCCCCCCCACATTGGTCTTGGACGAATTGGAGCAAGGGTAAGATGGTCATTGACCATTGAAGAAGATTAGTCTTGCTAGCATGATATTATTGACCAAAGTCAACTTGCCACTTGTGTATGATCCAAGTGCTTTTCATCCTAGCCACTCATATGTGAATATCTTGACCCTCCATTGTTTTATATATACCCATCTACTGCAAGACTAGCTCTTTTAACACTTAGAAAAAAATTGCACATTCCTGTTCATCATGAGGAGCTCTCGACTTTAGTGTAGTTCCCACACAAAATTTTTGTAGTTTTGATCCATTAGCCACAAGAATTTAACCCAAGGTCCCTAAGGGTATTGTAAGGATATCTCAATAGAAAGATTTTGGAAAAACGGCGTTTTCACGTTAGTCGCAAGGCGGAAACTTAAGGGGTTCTTCAACTTTGAAGTTGGAACTTGAAGATGGGTTCTTCATAGGCTTCTAAGGAGTGCTTGGAGCGGATTGGAACATAAGGAAAGGAGCTAAGAATTTCTAAGGAGCGACTTTGAATCTTGGAAAGATTAAGGGTTTGTAAAGGTATAATTCTTGTCGTTTTAGTAATTAAGATTACTTATTGTTGTAGCTATGGATATTAGCAAGCATGATGTTTATATTATGAAGTTGATAAGTGTTAGGGATATTGGAACCCTAATCCGAAAACTAGCATGTTTAACCCTTAAGATTTCAATTCAAGTTGATTATTAGTTTAAGTCGTCGCATGTTATAGGAATTATAGTTGTTGAAGTTGTTTATGACTATATAACATGTTAGACCTAAGAATTTGGATTAAAAGAATTGGAAAAGACTTTGAGTTGTTGTTTATGTTAGCCGAGAATGGCTTTAATTATGGAACTAGTTTCGTATTAATTTGTGGGGCAGAATTTTACACGTCCTGTTAAGGCGTGTAATCCCTTTAGTTAGCTGAATTGTTGGGCCTTAAATGGCGTGTTTGGTTATTGTATTCGCCTTGAAAAAGGTGGCAAAGTATGTAGAAATAAAGGAAGTCTTTGTCAGATTTTCCGTAGAATTTAGTGACTTTGCACTTAGAATATTCTACGTTCGAAGCTAGAAGTTAATGGACGTATTATGGCCATTTTAGGTTGAAGTACTAAGTATAGCGGATTCTACTTGAAGGATGGAATAGCTATCAAGGTTGAAGTACTTCGGAGCATTTTGCTATTTGTCGATAATCGTCGCGAGGTATGTGAACCTCTTCCATCTTTTGACATGATTCTATGTATGGAATATACATGTGGTATTATTTCATGATTCCTTCTACTCTTAGAAGTTAAGAGGTATGTATGTTGATTTACTCTACGTAAGGGTTATGTCTAAGTTATCCTAAGTTCTTACCAAGTCTTATGGGGGATGTTGGTAAGAGTCGTTAGGAGGTATTTTGGAGCCAAGTTGACTTGGCTAAGTTACGACACAAATGAGAATAAGTATCGAACAAGCCACTGCAGCGTTAATAAAGGAAAATGTAATGACAATCAATTATGTTAAAATGAGTAGAATTCTCCATCTGCATAGAAACTAAGATAAGACAAAATTGTATTACATTTTCTAGATCATGGCTACTTGAATAAGATCGTTATAAATAAGTATAACTTATTCACAACGCACCAATGTATATGTTACTTAACTTATAAGAATTTACGTATGAAGTTTTAAGACTATGGATCTCAAATTCTTAAAAGTTAAGGGACTTTATTTTTCAAGTTATGGGACTTGATTCTTAAAGGAAGAAATGAATTGATTTACAAGTATAGAATACTTGATTTGGAAAGACTTGATTTCTAAAGTTAAGAAACTTGTTTTCTTAAAAGTTAAGAGACTTGAAGTATTTTGAAAGCTATGTGATTTGATTTGAAAGTATAAGTCTCTTGGTTATAAAAGGAATGAATTTGTCTAAGACATAAAGAGTTATAACGGCTTTATGGGAAGTTGGTTATAACAACTTTATGGAAGATTTAAAGAATGCTTTTCTTCAGTAATGTAAGAAAAGAAATGACTGGAAATAAAGAAGGGAAAATTGTTTTATGGTACCAATTGCTTAAGGTTTTAAAGAAAGAAGTCACGTGATTTAGAAGCCAATAATTGTATTTCTAAAAAGGTATTGTGACTTGTCTTGAAAAGTAAGTATGACTTGATACTACGGTTATTAGTATCTTGGAAGTTTTATTTGAAAAAGAGTCATTTTTAAAGGAGTAGAGCTGCGTAGTACTTTGGGTTAAATTCCTGGATTTTTATGTGTGAAACGAAAGTGCCATGAGTTTATAAAAATGGAAGTCTAAAGGTTTAATGAACTTGCCTATGTTTGCTTGTGATAGCTTTGAGTGCAAGTATTATATGTTTACGTTGTCGTGACTCTCTGTTGGAGGGCCGACTGTCTTGTTGTAAGTTTACTTGACGCATCGGTGATGTGGGATTCCACGGTATGCTTCCATTATGATTGATCTTTGGACACGCTTATACGATGTGGATTCCGGCATGTGACTGCGAGGCGGGTTAGATTCGGATTTTTTTATTACCCATGGCCACGCTTATACGATGAGGATTCCGCGCGTGCGACCATGCTATGTCGACTATTACTCCATGGGCTAGCTCCCCATGAAGACATGTACCCACGATGAGGTATTCTGGGGGCATGTTATATTATTACTCCATGGGCTAGCTCCTACGAAGACTGCACCTACGATGAGGACGCCGAGGCACGTTATGGCCATGCTTATACGATGAGGATTCGGGGCATGCGTACGTTATATATATATATATATATATATATATATATATATATATATGTGTATGCAGACGCGGTGAGGTAGGATGCCACGCGCGTCACACGGTTATATGTTACAATCGACGGCTATATATATGTATTGTGTATGTACGCGGCGGTGAGGTGAGATGCCACGCGCGTCACATGGTTATATGTTACACTTATGACCGCCGGCGGTGATGGGGGATTCCACGGGCACGCTTTGATATTTGTGTGACTTGATCGCGTCCCAGATTGGGCCGGGTAGTATATGCGTCCCTCCATAAAGGGCCAAATTATGTTATGAAAGATAAGTAAGTTATATGGTAATGAACTTAATGATTTTTCCTAAGCATGTACGTAAAAAGGTGACTATAACTTTTATTGAAAAATGGGAAAAAATAATAAGGTACGATTAAGTTTACGAGATGGTAATGGCACGGTAGGATCCGTATGCACTTTTATACTTGCCTGTCATTCTTTTGTACAATTATGATTTGTTTATCAGACTTATTTTCCGTTCCATATTCTGCACTGTTAATCGACTTCCTGGGCCGCGTTCATGTCCGCAGGTTTAGGTACCCAGTTGTGGATCTGCGAGCATAGGATCCTGATTCAGCATTTTGAGATGGCTCCACTGTTCCGGAGTTATCATGGCTATGTATATTCAGGGGTACGGCGGGGCCTTGTCCCGTCATAGTATTTGTTCAAATCTTAGAGGTCTGTATTCATCTGTGGGATGGACTGGCTAGATTTTTTTTTTTACATTGTTAAGCAGTGTAGACCCTTTCGTGTAATTTTTATGATTATGGCAGCCTTATCGGCTTGGCCTTGGTTTTAAAAAAAAAAGTGTGTTATTTATCTTCCGCAGTTTGTTATGTTGTATGATTAGAAGGGTGCCCGGTAGGTACCGCCGCGCCGGCCTGGTCGTGACAAAAGTGGTATCGAGCGATTAGTCCTCGGAAAGTGTCTACAGACCGTGTCTAGTAGAGTCTTGATTATCGGTGTGTTGTGCACCACATCTATAATCAGGAGGCTGCAGGACATTTAGGATTGGTTTCCATTCTTCTCACTCTGAGATCGTGCAATAGAGCTGTGTTGTTAGGGTCGCCTCTCCCTAACGAGTTATGTTGATTTCAGCTACGATAAAGGCAGCAGTTACCCAGGAAGGACTATGTGGATTGCGTATCCAGGTTGGTAATGATTATAGTATAGTTGGTATTGTGACATACATCTATACGGAGTTATGTATGAGGGTCAGACGCGTGTTGCCTAGAATGATTTTAGATTACCAGGAGTTGGTAAAGACTAACTAGATACCGGGAAGGTATGGAACAGTTAATGAATTCTCGCCAAGATCTTGTGTTTTATTTTGAGATAATTGGGAAAGGATGAACTGTCTGATAAGGCAGTGGACCCTTAAGAAGTCATGTTAAGAAACTTAATGGAATACCATGTTAATATATTAAGCTACGTGGTAGGCTTAAGAGAATGGTACGGATGAGGTCCATATAGAGTAAGTAATGGTTGTTGTGATCAAGACGACACGATTATGGTATTATGAGAAGTTTTTGTACCCGTTTACTGGGGGACTGGTAAGGTAGGCTTGGATCATGGAAATTGCGAGCCTAAGAATATTGATGACCGCTGAGACCTTAGATGTACAAGGTCTTCTCGGGTAGAAAGATTTATTATAGACCAAGAATAAGAGTTAAGTGCGACGGTGGGACGGGGTGAGGACCTATTACGGGTCTCCCCATAGCCTGAAATGGAGTGGGATCAGTTGTGTTATACCCCGTAGTAATGACCCTACGTATGAGTGCGTACGAAAGCATGTAAGACTTAAAATTTTCAAAAGATAGGTTGACGGATTATTCTGGACGGGTTTTAGTCAACTTTGAGGCGGGTTATGACAGGGTACATTGAGAGTTCCTAAGTATTTAAAAGGCCTAGGGCGTAGTTCGTTGAGTCTAGATTCCAACGCAACCAACCGTTCGTCGATAGGACGTCGGAGTAGAAAGTTATGAGAGTTACAAGTTCAGAGCGCAGACGGGCAGAAATGCGTTTCGCGGCGGCAGGGCGACGCGACGGATGCAGCGCGCGCACGGATATTCCGAGGGGTCGCTGAAGTTGAAACGCCGCGGGTCCATACGACCTATGCGGGCGAATACAGTATATGTTACACCCCGTAACTCCAGGACATGTTTAAGAGAATGTACGTAAGGAACTCAAGACTTGAATAGGGTACGAAAGGAAGAATTGTTTTTCCGACGGAAAATCTTCCGAACGTCGGAGAGGAGAAATGTTCGTTGGTGAGAATTAGATTCTCAAAATGCATTAATTGAAGAGTATGGAACTTATTAGCATTATGGAAATTTAATTTTACGGATTTGGTCACGTGGGGCCTACCCGAGGAATTTTACGTTTTGTGGGACCCACGAGGGTTACGGAATTTTATGAACGAATGGGAGGGCGACACGTGGACCCCCCACATTGGTCTTGGACGAATTGGAGCAAGGGTAAGATGGTCATTGACCATTGAAGAAGATTAGTCTTAATAGCATGATATTATTGACCAAAGTCAACTTGCCACTTGTGTATGATCCAAGTGTTTTTCATCCTAGCCACCCATATGTGAATATCTTGACCCTCCATTGTTTTATATATACCCATCTAGTGCAAGACTAGCTCTTTTAACAATTAGAAAAAAAATTGCACATTCCTGTTCATCATGAGGAGCTCTCGGCTTTAGTGTAGTTCCCACACAAAAATTTTGTAGTTTTGATCCATTAGCCACAAGACTTTAACCCAAGGTCCCTAAGGGTATTGTAAGGATATCTCAATAGAAAGATTTCGGAAAAACGGCGTTTTCACGTTAGTCGCAAGGCGGAAACTTAAGGGGTTCTTCAACTTTGAAGTTGGAACTTGAAGATGGGTTCTTCATAGGCTTCTAAGGAGTGCTTGGAGAGGATTGAAACATAAGGAAAGGAGCTAAGAATTTCTAAGGAGCGACTTTGAATCTTGGAAAGATTAAGGGCTTGTAAAGGTATAATTCTTGTCGTTTTAGTAATTAAGATTACTTATTGTTGTAGCTATGGATATTAGAAAGCATGATGTTTATATTATGAAGTTGATAAGTGTTAGGTATATTGGAACCCTAATCCGAAAACTAGCATGTTTAACCCTTAAGATTTCAATTCAAGTTGATTATTAGTTTAAGTCGTCGCATGTTATAGGAATTATAGTTGTTGAAGTTGTTTATGACTATATAACATGTTAGACGTAATAATTTGGATTAAAAGAATTGGAAAAGACTATGAGTTGTTGTTTATGTTAGCCGAGAATGGCTTTAATTATGGAACTAGTTTCGTATTAATTTGTGGGGCAGAATTTTACACGTCCAGTTAAGGCGTGTAATCCCCTTTGGTTAGCTGAATTGTTGGGCCTTAAATGTGGCGTGTTTGGTTATTGTATTCGGCCTTGAAAAAGGTGGCAAAGTATGTAGAAACAAAGGAAGTGTTGTCCGATTTTCCGTAGAATTTAGTGACTTTGCACTTAGAATATTCTACGCTCGTTTAGAGGTTAATGGACGATTATGGCCATTTTAGGTCAAGTACTAAGTATAGCGGATTCTACTTGAAGGATGGAATAGCTATCAAGGTTGAAGTACTTCGGAGCATTTTGTTATTTGTCGATAATCGTCGCGAGGTATGTGAACCTCTTCCTTCTTTTGACATGATTCTATGTATGGAATATACATGGTATTATTTCATGATTCCTTCTACTCTTAAGTTAAGAGGTATGTATGTTGATTTACTCTACGTAGGGTTATGTCTAAGTTATCCTAAGTTCTTACCAAGTCTTATGGGGATGTTGGTAAGAGTCGTTAGAGGTATTTTGGAGCCAAGTTGACTTGCTAAGTTACTGACAAATTAGAATAAGTATCGAACAAGCCATCGCATCGTTAATAAAGGAAAATGTAATGACAATCAATTATGTTAAAATGAGTAGAATTCGTGATCTGCATAGAAACTAAGATAAGACAAAATTGTATTACATTTTCTAGATCATGGCTACTTGAATAAGATCGTTATAAATAAGTATAACTTATTCACAACGCACCAATGTATATGTTACTTAACTTATAAGAATTTACGTATGAAGTTTTAAGACTATGGATCTCAAATTCTTAAAAGTTAAGGGACTTTATTTTTCAAGTTATGGGACTTGATTCTTAAAGGAAGAAATGAATTGATTTACAAGTATAGAATACTTGATTTGGAAAGACTTGATTTCTAAAGTTAAGAAACTTGTTTTCTTAAAAGTTAAGAGACTTGAAGTATTTTGAAAGCTATGTGATTTGATTTGAAAGTATAAGTCTCTTGGTTATAAAAGGAATGAATTTGTCTAAGACATAAAGAGTTATAACGGCTTTATGGGAAGTTGGTTATAACAACTTTATGGAAGATTAAAAGAATGCTTTTCTTCAGTAATGTAAGCAAAGAAATGACTGGAAATAAAGAAGGGCAAATTGTTTTATGGTACCAATTGCTTAAGGTTTTAAAGAAAGAAGTCACGTGATTTAGAAGCCTATAATTGTATTTCTAAAAAGGTATTGTGACTTGTCTTGAAAAGTAAGTATGACTTGATACTACGGTTATTAGTATCTTGGAAGTTTTATTTGAAAAAGAGTCATTTTTAAAGGAGTAGAGCTGCGTAGTACTTTGGGTTAAATTCCCGGATTTTTATGTGTGAAACGAAAGTGCCATGAGTTTATAAAAATGGAAGTCTAAAGGTTTAATGAACTTTCCTATGTTCGCTTGTGATAGCTTTGAGTGCAAGTATTATATGTTTACGTTGTCGTGACTCTCGGTGGAGAGTCGATCGCTTGTTGTAAGTTTACTTGGAAATGCAAGCGGTGATGTGATTCCACGCATGCTTCCATTATGATTGATCCTTGACACGCTTATACGATGTGGATTCCGGCATGTGACCGGGAGGCGTTAGATTCGGATTTGTTTTATTACCCATGGTCATGCTTATACGATGAGGATTAGGGAATGCGACCATGCATGTGACGACTATTACTCCATGGGCTAGCTCCACGAAGACATGTACCCGATGAGGATTCCGGGGCATGTTATATTATTACTCCATGGGCTAGATCCCCACGAAGACTGCACCTACGATGAGGATGCCGAGGGCACGTTATGGCCACGCTTATACGATGAGGATTAGGGCATGCGCCACGTTATATATATATATATATATATATATATATATATATATATATATATATATATATATATGTGTTGTATATGTACGCCAACCGTGAGGTAGATGCCACTGCGCACATGGTTATATTTTACACCTACGGTGTCGGCAGTGATGTGATTCCACGCGCGAGAGATATATATGTATTGTGTATGTACGCAAGCGGTGAGGTAGGATGCCACGCGCGTCACATGGTTATATGTTACACTTATGACTGTCGGCAGTGATGGGGGATTCCACGGGAACGCTTTGATATTTGTGTGACTTGATCGCATCCCATTGGGTAGTATATCGTCCCTCCATAAAGCGGTCGGATTATGTTATGAAAGATAAGTAAGTTATATGGTAATGGCACGTAGATCCGTATGTACCCTTTTTATACTTGCTCGCCATTCTTTTGTACGATTATGATTTGTTTATCAGACCTTATTTTCCGTTCCATATTCTGCACTGTTGTATCGACTTCTTCGGGGCCGCGTCATGTCCGCAGTTTAGGTATACGATTGTGGATCCGCGAGCTTAGGATCTGATTCAAAGATTTTGAGATGGCTCCACTGCTCGGAGTTGTCATGGCTATGTATATTCGTGGTACGGCGGCCTTGTCCGTCATAGTATTTGTTCAAATCTTAGTGGTCCGTATTCATCCGGGCCGGATGGCAGAGTTGTTTTATTTTACATTGTTAAGCGGTGTAGACTTTTCGGGTAATTTTTATGATTATGACACTTTATCGCTCGGGCCTCGTTTAAAAAAAGTGTGTTATTTATCTTCCGCAGTTTGTTATGTTGTATGATTAGAAGGGTGCCCAGGTAGGGTACCAGTCGCGGCCCGAGGTCGGGTCGTGACAGTATATGTGAGGAAATTACCTCATGCGGGTCCATACGGCCTATGCGAGTGAAATAGTCCCAGGAGTAGAATTGCAGAATGATACTACGGGCGGATTGCCCTAGGTTAATCATGAGCTTCTTGTTTTAAAACAGGCAAAGTTTATTCTTGTCCACTCTCATTGTTAGTAAGGCACAGTGTACTGTTAATGTGGTTATCATACATGACCCCAACTTTATTTTAGACTATTATGATTTCATTACAAGATTTCGGGCCACATACTTGGTAATTGTTACTGACCTCCTTCGGGGGGCTGCGTTCATGCCGCAGGTAGAGTTATACAAGTTGTTGATCCTCACTCTTAGGATCACTGTTCAGCTGTTGAGAAGCTCCATTACTCCGGTGGCTTATCTTTGGTTCAGATCTCTGGTATTGTCGGTTGTTGTACATTCAGGAGTATGGCGGGGCCCTGTCCCGTCACAGTTATTATGTAAAAATTCTTAGAGGTATGTAGTCATATCTTGTGGTTTGGGTTGTAAAGAAAAAAGAGGTAACTACTTTTTAGGTTATGTGTATACTTTTGGAAGGTGGCCTTATTGGCTAACCTGTTATTTATTTCTTTTTGAGTTTTATGTATGTTCCGCTACTATTCTCTGATGTATACCTGTAAGGGGTGCCCAGGTAGGGCACCAGTCGCGAGCCGGGGGTCGGGTCGTGACAAAAGTGGTATCAGAGCAGTTAGTCCTCGAAAAGTGTCTACAGATCGTGTCTAGTAGAGTCTTGGTTATCGGTGTGTTGTGCACCACATCTATAACCAGGAGGCTGCAGGATATTTAGGATTGGTTTCCATTCTTCTCACTCTGAGATCGTGCGATAGAGATATGTTGTTAGGGTCGTCTCTCCCTAACGAGTTGCGTATCCAGGTTGGTAATACTTGTTGTATAGTTGGTATAATGATGTACAGCTATACAGATTTATGTATGAGGGTCAGATGCGTGTTGCCTTGAATGATTTTGGATTACCAAGTAATGGTAAGGACTAAATAGATATCGGGAAGGTATGAAACAGTTTAATGAATTCTCATCAAGGTTTTACGTACTAATTTGAGATAATTAGGAGATGTTGAGCTGTCTGAGAAGGTAATGAACCCTTAAGAAATCTTAATAAAGGGTCTTAATAGGAGACTAAGTTAATAGATTAAGCTACGTAGTATGCTTAAGAGAATAGTACGGATAAGATCTGTATGGAGTAAGTATGGTTGTTATGATTAAGACAACACGATTAAGAGCTTATGAGAAGCCATCTTACCCGTATGCGAGGAAGGATAAGGTAGGCTTGGAGCATGGAAATTGCGAGCCTAAGAATATTGATAACCGTCGAGACCTTAGGTATATAAGGCTTTCTCGGGCAATAAGATTTAATTCAGACTAAGGGTAAGAGTTAAGTACGACGCGGGTGCCGAGGACCTATGCGGTCGCCCATAACCTAAAATGGAGTGGGATCAATTGGTAGTAGTTCTGCTATGTGACAGGGTCACGAGGGTGTAAGGCCCAAGTCCAGTTAATTGTTTTACGGGTTCGTGGACGCGTTCCACCGGAACCGGGTTGTGAGAGCCGAAAATGACCTTATATTGTTTAGAATAGTAACTCCAAAGATTGGAGGCCAGAATCAGTATAGAGGTTATGTACGTATGCTAGACTAAGTTTGGGAGTACGGAAAGAGTACGACCAGTAAGAAAGAGAGCAACCAAGTGTAGGAGAATAGAGCCTGAATCCATAAGAACCTTTCGAGGTAGCTACACCAGTGAGTGTTTGGGTCAGAATGGGTACATAGGGATTGCCCGGTGATGATATATGATTGGCAGACTTGATTTTAGTAAGTCTATGTGACTTGTTCGGTTGAAGTAAATAAATTAATGTTGGAAGTGTGTGGTACGTGAATTTGAAAGCTAAGAGACGGAGATAAGAACGTACGATCATTGAAGGATTTTATGTTAAGTGCCCTTGGGGGTGCTTGGAGTTGTTTAGTGTGGCGGTCAGGGCCACGACTTCCCGAAGAAATTTCAGGAAAATGCGCAATGCAAGAATAAGATAAGTACGAGTGCTGCATGCGCAAGACCGAGGACTTCATTGGTAGGTTTTGAGAATCTACACGATTTTTAAGGTGGCGCTTGATGATTAAGATTATGAAAGGGAGATAAGCTCTCTCCCCCACGTAAAAGGATAGTTTTCCATATTTTGGGGTTATGTGTACCCATGTTATTAAGCGATAGATATGAGACTGATAAGATCTTTAGTGTCGTCATGCCATAGGTTACAGTTTTAGGTAACCATGGGAAAAGTATTGTGTTGGGGTAATGGAGGGCGACATTAGAAAATGGTCGAGGATGTGTATTAAGGATATATATGCTGGTGATGGGCGTAAATGAAAATGTATGACCCAGGAACGAGGTAGAAATATTTGGGTTAGTAATTAGTATGATGAAGGGTTATGACCAGAATAATAAGGAGAATGCAATTACAGTTATAAAGGTTTCCCAAGGCATAATTACCCAGACTAGTGCGAAGACCATTAGAAATGATAGGCAGTTAGGAACACCTCGACGAAAGGTGGCAAGCCTGTAATGACGGGCCAGACCGTATATATACGGGGAGGTAAGAGACCCCAGGGCAACTTGAAATAAAAAAAAAAAATGTAAGACGAGTGGACACTCGAACGATAAGAAATCTTGGCAAGCCATTGGATTATGTAATACCATGAATTGAGGTTGAACACTTGACTATAAGCTCTATGATCTGGGAGAGAATAATAGGATTACTACTTGATGAGATCAAGGAAGTCTCCCACTAAATTGTGATTGGCAGGAAGTCTTAGCCATGAGACAAGCAAAGGAATCGAATCTAAGTATAGTGACCAAGTTGGTTGCAACAGAGAAATGGAAACAAGAATCATAATTGATATTATATCCCCGAATATTTCGGAAGTATGAGACAAGCTTCCAGTTATGGGAAGATAAGCTGACTATGACTACAGTTCTAACCCCTCCTGATGCCTGAAGGACTAGAGGGTTAGGTTATTATGGTAACACTTTGAGTGTTTGGCTGGGTTGTGTGCGGATGCAATGCGATAAGGTAACAACCTATATTTTCTCGGCAGCTACGGGAACACGATAATAGAACTCAGATTCGAGAGGTTGCCGAGTCTTCCCTCGTTGAGGAGGTGAAGAGGCGACAATATAAGGATCCAGTTCTAGGGCGAACTTGAGATACGACTCTCCAAGAGGAGAAGAACCTGTTTGGGTAGCACCGGATAGAGTGTTGTGATATGAGAATAACTTGTGTGTGCCCGATGCTGCAAGACTTGTCAGCAGGTTTTAGGGGAGGCACACAGTTCTTATTGCTCTATTTGTTCAGGGTCGACTAATATGTATCATGACCTAGATGTATGTATTGGTAAGATGGCCTGAAGAGGGACGTAGCAGAGTTTGTTGCTTAGTGTCCGAATTAGTAGCAAGTCAAGGTTGAACACCAGAAGGCCAGTGGGATATTACAGGCGATTGAGATCCCGACTTAGAAATGGGAGGTTATTAATATGGATTTTGCTACAGGGTTGCATCGTACTCAGAGGAAGTGCGACTCCCTGAGGGTCATAGTAAACAGGCTGACGAAACCAGCCCATGTTCTTCCGTCAGACCATCACACGACGAACCGGCCCGTGGATCGTGCCTTACCCCGCACCCAAGTAGACATACATCGAGTAATGTGGAATATAAAACAAGACATGAAATATGAAACGATTATTCGAGAAAAGTTGCCTTACGGCATATATAAATAAAAACTTAACCAATAGCATATCCTTTTTACAACTCGCCACAACAAGATTGCTGCACTTAAGAATGATATGACAACAATGGCGGAAAGGGCGCCATACCACGAATGTAGTACCTACAACTACAGGGGACTTTACCACTGATAAGCCTCCGGAGAAACGGAGCTTCCCACACGCTGAACTGTGATCCTAAGAACGAGGATCGACGACTGGTGTACTTCTTCCTGCGGCATGAACGCATCCCCGGCGAGGTCAAGACAACGGTACCAAGTATATAAAGCGAAAGCATCAGAAATGAAATCATAGTAGTCTATATAAAGCGGAGACATGTATGATAACTAAACTACGATTCACAATAAATAGCGATCATGTCAAGTCGGGGACGCACGCCTCAAAGTCATCACTCAAATACAACTATGGGTCTCACGCCCACAACATCAATCATGCGGTGGAATACCTTCCTCACCATCGCGCCTATGATATAAAAGCACCAAGGAACACACATGAACACCAGATCCCACTGTGTCATAATAAAACCGTGACGGTAAGTACGAAGGCATAGCCGACTACTAAAACCCACGCACCAACAAGGTCATAAAGCGTATCATGAGATCTGTCTGCATCGCCACATGATCGGCCGCCACTCGCGCGCGAAGATCTAATGTCGCGTCTAGTCCCGAACTTCCCGCGACTCGCATAAAGCCACTCGATGGCCCACATGAGGTATTCCTCGCATCGAGGGTAGCGACTCCAAGAACGTCGACTCGCGATCCGCGTGGTCACATAGACCGCGTGACCATAAAGACCGCACACTAACACGAACTCTCGTAGCTCGCATAGGTCACACAAACCCGCATGAGGTATTCTCGAATCATAGGTCACATGCACCGCTGAGTCTACCCCAGACGGAGGCGCTTAACCCCCGAAATCATGTCAAGAGGTGAGTGATATAATATTAACATAACAGCTTATCGTTAAACAACATAAGCACAACAAGGGAAACCCCTTTACACAAACATCACAAGATACTTAACACACGTAGCATCCTAACATGTTTAATTATCAAATCAACAAGAAATTATTACAAGGCTATCACAAACCAACACAATCAAGTTAATCACACAAGGTACTTTCTACTTTATGTTAACAAGTTCGGGTTTTTATCCCCAAAGTACTTCATACATTAACTCTTTAGAAGATCCGTTTCTTTCACAAAAGTCACACAATACCCGTAGTATAAAAATAGAGTGACTATCTTTTTAAGTAAACCAAAACACTTTCCTTTGTAAAATCAAGTAACAACATTATTTTCCAAACGTTCAAGTTTGCCTAATTTCAAATGCTCAAGTTTCTCATTTTCGAAAGGTGTCATAGTTCATAGTTTTAATCACTTAATGATATAATTCTCCTTTAAAACAATTTGAGAAACATATGCCTTATATGTGAGTAGATTATTCTTGTTTATAACAATCTTATTAAAGCAGCCATGATCTAGGAAATGTAATATCATTTTATCTCATCTTAGCTTCTATGCAGATGGGGGTTTCTACTGGTTTTAATAATACTTAATTAGTCAATACATTTCCCTTATTAACGCTGCAGTGTTTTGTTCGATACTTATTCGATTTCGAAATCAGTAAAACATTATTCCTTTTAAAAACCAAGTACTCATTACTCACGAATGAGGTTTCACACTTTTTAACAAAACTCATATTAATTTAATTAAGTCAAGTCACTTATCTTTTAAGATCAAGTCTCTTAACTTCTAAAATCAATAAATCATTCTTTTTATCTCTCTTAAGCCGTTATACCTAACTTCCCATAAAGCTAGTATAACTCTTAAGCTTTTAAAACCAAGTATTACTCTTCTTTCAAAAAGGTTTCTTAATTCTCTTGAAATACTTCAAGATTCTTATTATTCAGGCTTAAGTCAAAAGACATTGCCGTAAAACTACGTTCAGTTAACACACGTACGTCTACCGTACTATATATATATTCTTTAAAATATCATGCTCAAGAGGATAGGAAGAATCACATACCTCGCGACGATTATCGACTATTAGCAAAACGCTCCACCGCTATTACCCGGCTAGCCTTGTCCACCTTTCAAGTAGATCACGCTACTCGCAGTACTTCAACCTATAACGGTTATATAAGTCTATCAATGTCTAGACTACACTGTAGAACATTCTAAGCAGAGGCTTCTATTCTACGGAAAATTGGGCAAGACTTCCTACCCATTAAGCTACACAAATCCATCAGAATACAAATTCTATGTGAGTACAGTTTAATCTCTTCTTTAATATTCTTCTGATGCGATTTCAGTTTAACTCTCTTCTGTAATATCCTTCTATTACAGTTCAATTCTCTTCTATGAATCTTAAATTCATTTCAATACTACGACAGTATGTAATTCCCAAAGTCTCAAATAATGTTTACAAAGACGTTTTTTGGGCGAGTTCCTGCGCGATCTTCAGGGTGCAAATGAAAGACGTATATCTATAGGGCATACATCCTAGAGTTTTGAAGCTTAAGCCTTGGTCGCAAAAGTGTAAGCTCCGGGCATAAAAATGTATGCCCCGAGCGTTAAATTTAATGTTGGTTGTTTTTAAAATATTTTTATATAGATCATGTATTTTATTATTGACGTAATGATATTTATACCTAGCGTTGCTCTAGCCCACGGGCCGGTCCAACCGACTCTCACTCAAGCCCATTGGCCGGTGCACTTTTTCGGATCGGTCTAAAAAACTTCATTCTTAAATGGGCTACAAAAATCTTAGCCCAACTCTATCAAATTACGAGTTGGGCTTGGTTGACCCAACAGGCCTAACCCAATATTAATTTTATGTAGGTTATAAGGTGAAATATAATTAAATCATGTAAAACTAATCTCCGTATAAAATAATACATAAATTCCTCATAACCAATTCATGTATTATTAATAGCTGCATAACTCTAACCAACTACCAAACGACCTCTTAGGTGTATAAGAATAATGATGAATATGATGTATTATTAATATTGATATTAGTTATGATGAGAATATTTCTTATCTATTATTTGATTTAATGAATTATAAACAACATGTCTTGCATAATTTTTAAATAAAATTGTTTTTTTTTTAAAAATACCTTCCATAACATATTATGTGAGAGACTTTTGAGGTAATTGTGTCTATAATCATTCGTATGCATGTATTAAAACCTTGTATTGTTAATATCATGATTTACTATATATTAATTATATACAAGATAATACCAAATTGGATATACATAGATTGAAAAAAATTCAAACAATTAATAATACACAAAAGTAATACATATTTATTTTCTCTAATGCATCCTATCAGACAAACTCTTATGAGTTTAGAAGTTTTTAATATCACATGCTTAATAGAAAAAATCAAAATTAAAAATTAAGAGGGGTATTTACGAGAACAACACCACTAGGAGTGGGTAGGTTTAGGCTAGCACCCCAGGAGTGTGGTACCTCTCAGCCAAAAGGCCTCACAAAGGGGGAGGGGGAAGACTTGGACGAAAGCTTCGACTAAGAGGGGGAAGGGTTTTCAAGACTTAGAAACATTTTGTGGATGAAGAAGTCTTCAACCAAGGGGGGTATTTATAGGACAACCAAGGGCCAAGATCTAGCCAAGTGGTAGGCAAGTGTAGGGTGAGGATTTACCCATGTGTACCTTATCCAACTACCACACAAAATATCATAAAAATCCTACCAACCCTTGACCCACAAATCGTCCACTTGACGCCCACAACAACGTCCACTATGAGGGTGACACATGTCACCCTCCCGTTGGTCCAAAATATTTCATCTCTCGGAAAAATCCGCAAAAAATATAAATGACATAGCCGTAATTTTCCCTTCGCAAGTTTTGTAAAACGTTTCGTCGGAAAACGATTCTTTTCGGTAGTTGTGAACAAAATTTCGTCCTTGCCTAACTTTAAGGCTCAAACTTTTCTACGTACGTCCTCACGTACATACTCTGGAAATACGGGGTATAACATTCTCCCCTCCTTAGAAACATTCGTCCCGAATGTTCCTTCTCAAGACGGATAACGATGAAGTTCCTCTTAACTTAAACAAGTTGCCAATGCCACACATGGCCACAAAATAACACACGCTCCAATACTAAATCCAAGTCTACGAGGAATCACCTCAAACATCACAAAAGCTTCCACCCAAAGTCTAAACGATACTCCCTTAAGAAACGATCACTTTTATCCTCTTAACACATGTTCACTCTTCCCTTACTCGTCGTACCCTTCTCGCACACTCGAACTCCTTCTCATAACTTACCACATTTCTATTACTGCCTCAGTTTCGAAATCTCGGGGTTACTATCTCCAACTTGGTCATCATTACTGGGAACAATCTGGATGGATCTCCGATACTTTTCCGAACCTAGCAACACGAACGACCGGACGCACTGCCTCCCACGTCGGACGGAAATGCTAACCATAGGCAACCTGGCGTATTCTTCACATAACCTGAAAAGGCCCAAAGTAACTCGGGCTAAGTTTCCTCTGTTTTCCACAACTCGTCACACCCTTTCCGGGGTGGTACCTTCAAGAAGACCCACCGTCTACCTGAACTCCAAGCGTCGTCGCCGATTATCCGCACGACTTCTGTTGACTCTGAGCTGCCAATAACCTCTCCTGGATAAGCTTCACCCTATCCACATACTACCGAAACAAGTATGAACCAACTATCTGAACCTTGCCAACCTCGAACCAATCGACCGGCAACTTACACTTCCGCCCCTACAAGGCGTCATAAGGCGACATCCGAATACTGAAATGGTAGCTATAAAACACTTCCTCAACAGGAGACAACAATCCTCACAACTACCCCGAAATCCAAACACCGCCCGGCGAATGCGACATCGAGACTCACTGAGTTCCTAACCCCGCTGGTAAAACTTCCAAAAAAAAAATAGCCATAACACCGGGCTTCACATGCGCCATAAGGTGAAAGTAGGCACCTCGCAGCCTTACAACCTTTACGATATAACACCTCGCATAACCTCTGCCGAGTAAACGGTCCCATCTTGAAGACAAGATGGCCGACCTCATCACCGACCATCGGTCGAACGCATCCACGAACTCAGACTGGTTAACTAAACTTGGGCCTAACACCCTCGTGACCCTATCACAAAGCGGGACCACCCCAAACTGACCCTACCACCATACAGGCCGCTGGTTGACCCGCAATCGGTTCGCAACCCGACCCGCTATCGCGCCAAACACTTGCTCCCCGATCCGGAACAATCTCACTATCGAGTCACAAAACCTAGTGGTCTTCTTAGCTCAACTACCCTCTTTTATTCCACACTACTCAGGGACTTAGCACCCAAATATATCTCACGTGCACTATGCACTCCGATAAGGGTCAAACATAAAAAAAATATATAAATCTCTTACTCGAGATGGCCTTGCCTCTAAGGTCTCTACGTATAAAACTCTAAGGCTCACACTTTCCTTATCCCCAATCTTACCCGGTTAACTAACCATGAATTCTAATCACAATTAACACAATGCTATCTGAACATAACACTTAAGCTATACTCATCTTATCAAACATACAAATCTCTAGAGGGTTAAGGATATACCAGATCTATCGCTTCACTCCTCTCGCTGCTTCAATCAATCCCGCTACGGGCGCATAGCAAAATAAGTCGAAGAAGTACGACACTCCCACAATGACATCTACCACAACGCCCACACCGAGTGGGTGGCCTCCAAGCTAACAACCCTTCCTCTCCGAGCCACTGAATCCGCAACTAATCTGGTAAGCTGAGTCCTCCTACTAGGACATCTTTTCGACACATGGCCCTGACGGACGCATGTAAAACAAGCACCAACAACAAGATGACATTCCCGATGACGCGCACACTGCGTGAACATCGGGGAAAATCGAACCTACCGCTGTAACCTACGATAGTGAATCGGGAGCCCGAGTTCGACCAACTCCGCATACTCCGAACGCCCCGAAGTGCGCGGAGGACCACTCAGACCGGGCGGAGGTGCATATCGATCTGCTGAGGCGATCCGCCTCGATAGTTACCAAAGGACCCTGCTGTTCGGCCTCTCTCGCGATCTTGGTTAACCCGTCGATCTCACGCTTCTCGGCTGCAAGATAAGCTCAGACGCAGCCATGCTCATGCCTGACCGACGAGCTACTCTTGCATAACCCTTTCTTAGATATTCATCAAGGCCCGCGATAAATCGATACATAAAATACTCTCTGGTTGCTAAATCCATAGCTAGAAACAGGGTCGTCTCTTTGCAATCCATACCTCGCATCGGGTCGCGAACCGAAAGTTCAAATATCATGGCCGCAGAGGAATCGCCGCCGTGCTAAACTCTCTGGGCCGTGACGAGCGTAGCTCCCGAATGGCACCACCCTAGGTGATGATTGGGCACGCCTCGTAACCTCAGATTTACTCAGCCTCCTCGGCCGCCTTGCCCTTCTAGTTGCCGCTTTACGCGAGGCATAGCGGTGGAAAGAATTACGTTAGAGGTCCAACTTATAACACGCCTCTAAGGCACGATCTCAGAGTGAGAAGAATGGAAGCTAATCCTAAATATCCTATAGCCTCACGATTATTGGTGTGCACAACACACCGATAATCAAGACTCACCGATATGGCTCGTAGACACTTTCCGAGGATTAATCGCTCGATACCACTTTTGTCACGACCAACCGGGCGTGATCGTGCCTTACCGGGCACCCAAGTAGACATACATCGAGTAATCGGCGGAATATAAAACAAGACATGAAATATGAAACGATTATACGAGAAAAGTTGTCTTACTGATATATAAATAAAAACTTAAATCCAACGATTACATCCTTTTACAACTCGCCACAACAAGATTACATGCACTTAAGAATGATATGACAACAATGGCGGGACAGGGCCGCCATACCCCGAATGTAAGTACCTACAACTACAGGACTTTACTAATGATAAGCCTCCGAGAAACGGAGCTTCCCAAACGCTGAATCGTGATCCTAAGAGCGAGGATCGACGATCGTGTACTTCTTCCTCGCAAGATGAAAGCACTTCAAGGAGGTCGATAACAGTACCAAGTATGTGAAATCGAAAGATCAGAAATGAAATCATAGTAGTCTATATAAAGCGGAGACATGTATGATAACTAAACTACGATTCACAATAAATAGCGAATATGTCAAGTCGAGGACTCACGCCCTCAAAGTCATCACTCAAATACAACTATGGGTCTCACGCCCACAACATCAATCATGCCCGTGGAATACCTTCCTCACTGCCGGCAGTCTATGATATAAAAGCACCAAGGAACACACATGAACACCAGATCCCACCTGTGTCATAATAAAACCGTACGGGGTAAGTACGAAGGCATAGCCGACTACTAAAACCCACAGTACCAACAAGGTCATAAACTGTATCATGAGATCTATC
The DNA here is from genome assembly GCA_029844215.1 of Przewalskia tangutica. NCBI lineage: Eukaryota > Viridiplantae > Streptophyta > Magnoliopsida > Solanales > Solanaceae > Przewalskia > Przewalskia tangutica. The sequence goes on along the minus strand of CM056724.1, from coordinate 47,133,398 downwards.
TAGACCGCCACATGATCGAAGCTGGCCACTCGCCCGCAGTATCTAATGTGCGCGTCTAGTCCTGGAACTTCCCGCAGCTCCGCATAGGCCACTCCAATGGCCCGCATGAGGTATTCCTCGCATCGAGGGTAGCTACTCTTCGGCAACGCCCCGACTCGCACCGCATGGCCACATAGACCGCATGACCATAAAGGCCGCACACTAACCTCGAACTCTCGTAGCTCGCATAGGTCACAGCACCCGCATGAGGTATTCTCGAATCATAGGTCACACAGACTACCGAAGTCTACCCCGCGTCGGAGGCGGCTTAACCCCTAATCATGTCAAGAGGTGAGTGATATAATATTAACATAACAGCTTATCGTTAAACAACATAAGCACAACAAGGGAAACCCCTTTACACAAACATCACAAGATACTTAACACACGTAGCATCCTAACATGTTTACTTATCAAATCAACAAGAAAGTATTACAAGGCTATCACAAACCAACACAATCAAGTTAATCACACAAGGTACTTTCTACTTTATGTTAACAAGTTCGGGTTTTTATCCCCAAAGTACTTCATACATTAACTCTTTAGAAGATCTGTTTCTTTCACAAAAGTCACACAATACCCGTAGTATAAAAATAGAGTGACTATCTTTTTAAGTAAACCAAAACACTTTCATTTGTAAAATCAAGTAACAACATTATTTTCCAAACGTTCAAGTTTGCCTAATTTCAAATGCTCAAGTTTCTCATTTTCGAAAGGTGTCATAGTTCATAGTTTTAATCACTTAATGATATAATTCTCCTTTAAAACAATTTGAGAAACATATGCCTTATATGTGAGTAGGTTATTCTTGTTTATAACAATCTTATTAAAGCAGCCATGATCTAGGAAATGTAATATCATTTTGTCTCATCTTAGCTTCTATGCAGATGGGGGTTTCTACTGGTTTTAATAATACTTAATTAGTCAATACATTTCCCTTATTAACGCTGCAGTGTTTTGTTCGATACTTATTCTGATTTCCGAAATCAGTAAAACATTATTCCTTTTAAAAACCAAGTACTCATTACTCACGAATGAGGTTTCACACTTTTTAACAAAACTCATATTAATTTAATTAAGTCAAGTCTCTTATCTTTTAAGATCAAGTCTCTTAACTTCTAAAATCAATAAATCATTCTTTTTATCTCTCTTAAGCCGTTATACCTAACTTCCCATAAAGCTAGTATAACTCTTAAGCTTTTAAAACCAAGTATTACTCTTCTTTCAAAAAGGTTTCTTAATTCTCTTGAAATAATTCAAGATTCTTATTATTCAGGCTTAAGTCAAAAGACATTGTCGTAAAACTACGTTCGGTTAACACACGTACGTCTACCGTACTATATATATATTCTTTAAAATATCATGCTCAAGAGGATAGGAAGAATCACATACCTCGCGACGATTATCGACTATTAGCAAAATGCTCCACCGCTATTACCTGGCTAGCCTTGTCCACCTTTCAAGTAGATCACGCTACTCGCAGTACTTCAACCTATAACGGTTATATAAGTCTATCAATGTCTAGACTACAATCAGAGAACATTCTAAGCAGAGGCTTCTATTCTACGGAAAATTGGGCAAAGACTTCCACCCGTTAAGCTACACAAGTTCATCAGAATACATCCCATGTAAGTACGCTTTAATCTCTTCTTTAATATTCTTCCGATGCGATTTCGATTTAACTCTCTTCAGAATATCCTTCTATTACAGTTCAATTCTCTCTATGAATCTTAAATTCATTTCAATACTACGACAAGATGTAATTCCCAATTACAATAGAAGGTCAAGAGTATTTACCTCGATAAGCCCAAAATTATCCAAGTTTAAATGTCGATCCCGAATGACGTTTAGCTCCTACTCGGCGCCCAACCCGCTCCAAACAACCCTTAGAAGTTCTACGCAACTTCTTCTTAATACTTCAACCGACTATGAAGATTTTCCTTGTGGTTTCGTTTTGTGGATCAAGGAAAGTATAGTAGTATTTCTGGGCTTTTAGTATAGGGATAACCTTGGAATACTACAAGGTATTTGGGCCAAGGTATTTTGGAATAGTAACTATACTTGTAGAGTATTTTATACCAAGAGGGAGGGGTATTTACGAGAACAACACCACTAGGAGGGGGGGTAGGTTTCGGCTAGCACCCCTAGGAGGGGGGGTACCTCTCGGCCAAAAGGCCTCACAAAGGGGGAGGGGGAAGACTTGGACGAAAGCTTCTACTAAGAGGGGGAAGGGTTTTCAAGACTTAGAAAAGATTTTGTGGATGAAGAAGTCTTCAACCAAGGGGGGTATTTATAGGACAACCAAGGGCCAAGATCTAGCCAAGTGGTAGGCAAGTGTAGGGTGAGGATTTACCCATGTGTACCTTATCCAACTACCACACAAAATATCACAAATATCCTACCAACCCTTGACCCACAAATCGTCCACTTGACGCCCACAACAACGTCCACTATGAGGGTGACACATGTCACCCTCCCGTTGGTCCAAAATATTTCATCTCTCGGAAAAATCCGCAAAAAATATAAATGACATAGCCGTAATTTTCCCTTCGCAAGTTTTGTAAAACGTTTCGTCGGAAAACGATTCTTTTCGGTAGTTGTGAACAAAATTTCATCCTTGCCTAACTTTAAGGCTCAAACTTTTCTACGTACGTCCTCACGTACATACTCTGGAAATACGGGGTATAACAACCACTTACTCGGCTGAGGATTATGCTAGATTGTATAGCAGAGAGATTGTGAAACTACACGGGGTTCCTACATTTATGATGTCAGACGGATGAGCTCAGTTTACGGATAACTTCTGGATGTTTTCCAGAAGGGATTAAGGACACAGGTGAGTCTCAGTGTTGCATTTCACCCTCAGACCGACGGACAGACAAAGCGTACTATCCAGGCACTTGAGGATAGGTTACGGGCTTGTGTTCTTGATTTCAAAGATAGCTGGGAGGATTATTTGCCTCTTGTTGTGTTACGTACGATAATAGATACCCTTCCAGTATTCAGATGACCCTGTTTGAGGTTTTGTATGAAAGGAAGTATAGATCATGATAATTATGATAAGCCGGTGGTGCTTATGTTATGTATGATAAGCCGGTGGTGCTTATGTTATGTATGATAGCCGGTTGTGCTAGTGATGTATTGTTCATTACGGGGTCATTCCCCGGGCTTGTTGCATTTGCATATTTGTGGATTTGCTCCGCACGATGCGAATAATACCTCATGCGAGTCCGTAGGGCTCATGCAGGTGAAATAGTCCCATGCGGGGCGGACCAGTCCTATGCGAGGAGATTACCTCATGCGGGTCCATACGACCTATGCGGGCGGATACAGTCTATGCGAGAAAATTACCTTATGCGGGTCCATACGACCTATGCGAGTGAAATAGTCCCAAGAGTAGGATTGCAGAATGATACTACGGGCGGATGACCCTAGGTTAATCATGAGCTTCCTGTTTTAAAACCGGCAAAGTTTATTCTTGTCCACTCTCATTATTAGTAAGGCACAGTGTACTGTTAATGTGGTTATCATACATGTCCCCAACTTTATTTGAGACTATTATGATTTCATTACGATTTTCGCTTTAAATACTTGGTACTGTTATCGACCTCCTTCGGGGCTACGTTCATGCCGCAGGTAGAGTTATACAGGTTGTTGATCCTCACTCTTAGGATCACTGTTCAGCTGTTGAGAAGCTCCATTACTCCGGAGGCTTATCTTTGGTTCAGATACCTGTTATTGTCGGTTGTTGTACATTCAGGGGTATGGCGGGGCCCTGTCGCGTCACAGTTGTTATGTAAAAATTCTTAGACGTCTGTAGTCATATCTTGTGGTTTGGGTTGTAAAGAAAAAAAAGGTAACTACTTTTTGGGTTATGTGTGTCGCGCCCGATTTCGGCCGCGACATTTTCCTAAAATCGAACCCTGCTTAATAAAAATGTTAGAAAATAAATAATAAAATGCTAAAAGAAAGTTAAAGTGTTAAAGAAGTGTTTAAAAATAAAAAAAATGCTAAAGGTTCGCGGAGTCGCCACCTAATTAATTGGGTGAATTAGGACACCTAAATGTTAACTAGTTTAAAGTAAACATTAACTCCATTTTAATGGTCTGCTAAACTTAATGAGATTCTGGATAAGGGTTCTTTATTATCCTAAAGGGAAGGGGTTAGGCACCCTAAAGGATCTGCTAACTCGCGGTTGTCCGTTCAAACCTAGGGTTAATTATTATGCTAAGAAAAGACATGTTAAAGGGCATTTGAGTAAAAGAATTTTGAAGATATAAGATATTTATGTCTAAAATTAATTGCGAGATATATATAGAAAAGTCAAAGTTAGTTTTGGAAAATATGTCATTAGGGTACCTAAATACCATATTAGATACATATCGCGTATAACAAGAGTAAAATTTATTATGACACAGGGTCTTCTTATAGGATTGTAAGATGACTATCGATGTTTTAGATAATTGCTTATGCGAAGGCTAATGAGGATTTGTAAAAAAATGGGTTTCATGTTGAACTAATATATTAACTATCTAAGTAATTATGCAAGTGAAAATTATTAACTGATTTCCTAGGACTTAAGAAGGAAGGTTACCTTTTAATTTATTGCTTCAATATTATATTCTACTAATAGTGTAATGTTAGACAAATAATTACAACAAATAATAGGGGAGGATATGAATTAATAATGACTCGAAGAAGCGGCGAGGTCATCTCGCATATGATTTGGAGTTTGTGATGCGGAGTGGATGAAGCACATAAGATGCGGGTCTTCATTTGTTGTAGCTTGTGATCAGTCTCGCCATGAGACTCTTCGTTTCGCTCCAATGCATTCCATGTAAAAAATAAGGAAAGAAAAGGATTAGTTAAATGTCCAAACTTATCGACAACACAAATTAATAAAATGCTTCATATATATTTGCAGTGCACATTTAATTTTCCTTTTATTATGCCATCTTGGTCTGGACTGGACCTACGCTCCCAAATAAAGCCCAACAATTTTCAGCCAATCTTAGGATATCAAACAGCAAGCAGAAACAAAGAACTGGCCCCAAACTTATAAATTCTAACTTAGAGAAGACAAGTATCGTTTCAGAGGCACAATGGACCCATTTAAGTGATCATTTATTTAGGTTGAGATGAGAGCATTGGACCTTGGAAGTGAGCTTTCAGTAAACAGGCAAGGGAATCCAGCAGGCCCAAACAACTATCACACCAATTTTCACATACCCGAGTATACAAGGATATCTAATATACATACTGGACATGTAATCCCTGTATATTTATCCTATTCATATGAAGGCTAGCCTGCTAGATACTACAAACGATGCACAAAATTCGGCACATATCATTGAAAATGGTCAAATTGCCTACCATCTCGAACGATATTCCTTTAATCAACTAAGAGGTATACATTTCATATCACATTACTAGCATATTATTAAGAGATGAATTTGGCACACATGTATCACTGTGATATTAACAGAGAAGAGAATTGACAAGGAACACCTCGAGGAATGGTCTTTAGATGCTCCAATATCCTAATTTGTCTAAAACACCAACAGACATGATAGAACAATGCAAGTATGTTTATTCCTGACTAGTTCCGACACCTAACAGATATGATGCATTCCATAAAGTATTCGTGATATACACATAAAGATTCATTCAAAATTTATGCCCGGCTTGTGTTAAGGCCCCGAGGTTTCATTCAGGAAGTGTAAGTGTATGACAAATCTTTTATTACTTTAATTAGCCTGATGTATTCAATTTCATTTACTTAATGCAACTGATATTACTGATCGACACGAAGGATAGCTCCAGGATACAACTTTGGATATATATGGACGGATAAGAGAGTTAATCGTATTTAGAATCCAAACTAGAAAGCAAAGGTATGTATACTACCTCATAGCCATCCTAAGGAGCACAATACTTCTCTTGATTCAAACAACAAACCATATTTAGACCCATAAATCCATCGTACAGATTTAAAATTAACCCGATTACGCGTAGGAGATCCCTAGCCAATTTTTAACTTAACTACAAATCCACGAGCCACTTGAACCAGTCCCCTGACTTCCAGAAACTATGCATGTTCAAATATTTTAACAGGACGAATGCTTACAAACGACTATTATAATACCTACAATGATCGTAGATTCAGCGAGAAGCAATTTCTAGCTCAGCCGACCCAATAAACTCAAACGATAATTACTTTCTTTTGTCATACCACAATATTCTAATGATGCAGATTATAACCGCAGTTGCGACAACGGGCTTAACCATAATTTCAGCAAGCACAATCAGTCATCGACATCAAATTAACGAAAGTTTAAGCAATCGCGCAAGAATACATTTTTTGCCCATTGATATCAAATGAAGTCTAAGAGTAAAAGGGCGATAAATTTACCTTCTCCGGACAGCGAACCGAGGCAGCGTATCAAGTCGTCGATTCACTCGGGGATTTTGTGTTATGCGATTGAAAGCGATGTGATTTGTGGTCGATTCTAGGCTATGAAAATAAAAGTTTCGGATTTGTGCTTTGGATCCCTGATTTCTTTGTTAACCTCACTGCTACTCTGCCAGTGTTCGATTGTTTCTGGGAATTTGTAAATGCCCGCGATTTCACACGCTAAAGGATGGTAACATTTTCTCCTCTATTTTTTTTGAAATTCGAGTGAAATTTTTTGGTTTAAGAAAGGTGCTGGGTTCCCCCCCCCCCCCCCCCGATCCCTATTAGGTGTATATGTTGTGTTCACTACTCTCTTTTTCCACTGACTGCTGATGTCCCTTGCATGTGTAAAGACGCTCAATTTATAACCTCAATCTCTGGATTCTAAACTTGGTAAACCTTAAAGGCTGATTCTGTGCATTGATTTGTGCGATTTGGTACAGATTTCGCGCGATTCGAACAGGTTATGACAAGGTAAACGATTTGAAGGATTTGTTTAGTTATGGTAAGAGGAGCTGTAAGAGGAGATGGCTGGGGTGCGTGGATAAAAAGGAAACCCCGGATTCTCCGGCGAGAAATCCGGGCATGGCGGCGATGGGGGAAGGTGCGGCGAATTAGGGTCAAGGGGTGCTGCTTGATTTTAGGTCTAGGTTTTTGTTCTGTCTTTTTTAGTGAAGGAGAGGGTAACGGGCGGCGCGTATCAAGCGGACAGCCGCGGGCTTACGCGCAATTTGGGTTAGTTGGTGTGGGCTGCGGTAGTGGGCTGGGCAATTTTAAAGGTGGGGATGATTAGGTTTTATTGGGTATTAGTTTTAGGAGTTAGTTTTAATTGTTAGTTTTAGGTAAAATTAATAAATTGTGATTAAATTATTTAGGTGCTTTATTAATCTAATTTTGAATTTTAGAACTATTACAATAATAAATGCGGGTGTGCTTTTTTAATTAGTGCTTAATATTTATAATGCGACGCCGTTATTAAAACTTTATAAAAAAATTGAGTTATTTAAAAGCTACATGTAGATTGGACTTCTTAATTCTTTTATGAATGTTATTATTAAAACGTGTGTGTATTTATTATTATGACAGTGCTTAAAATAAATATGGGCGCGAGACTCTAAGTGCGTAAGACGCGGTGCCATTATTAAATTATTTATTTATGTTTGTATTAATGTTTTATCGCTGCATTTTATTATAAAAATCACAAAAAGTTAATTTGCAAAAAATTAGTGTAATTTTATAGTTAATGACTGGACGGGAGGGTCAAAATTGGGTGTCAACAGTTGTCCCTCTTTGTATGGAGATGATGGAAGAATCTTCGGACAAAGACGTTGACTCATAGCCAATTTTGTCTCGATCCTCAGAATTGAAAGGTTTGGGCAAATAGACAAGGCTGACGCAAAAAATTTAAAAAATTATCCCAAAGGTCGAGTTATGGCGACCTTTGGGCTACCATGGTCAAACACTGCGCGGGCTAACGCGACTCAAAAATTGTCGATGTCGAGTTATGACGACACTGGGTTACCATGGTCAAAACACCAAGGCGGGCTAACGCGGACTTAAAGCTGTCCCAGTGTCGAGTTATGATGACACTGGGCTATGGTGCTAAAAATAAAAATAGAAGTAACTGGCTTGAACCTGGGGTGTACCGCTATGGCTTATGGTGCTGGGTTTTATGGTGATGTGGAACGAGTGGACCGACGCTTGAGGCCGCTTCTGCCATTTGTTGGGAAGGTCGGCCCCCCAACAAATTGCCCCGGTTCGCTGTAAGAGAAAATCCACGTTGTGCTCCATCTTTGCGCCTCAGATTGAAGCTAAGATAGAAGCATTAGTGCATAACTGTCAAAACAAAACAATGTAAGAATGTGAATTTTGTGTTGTGGTTGTAGTAAAATGAAATGGTGTGATGATACGCCGTCTTGTATAGGCGAGATGTAGATGACGCCTTGTATGGGCGGAATCGTCTTGTATGGACGAAAATGCAAATGTTCGTCGTTGTATAGACGAGATGCAAATGACGCCAGATAGACGAAATGTAAATGACGCCAGTATGGGCGCTGTCGTTGTATAGACGAATGCAAATGTTCGTCGTTATATGACGAAATGCAAATGACGCCAGTATGGGCGCCGCGTCGTTGCCAGATAGACGAAATGCAAATGACGCCTTGTATGGGCGTTGTTGTCGTTGTATAGACGAAATGCAAATGATGTCTCCTAAGGTTTAGATAAAAATTGTTCTATATGTGGAGTTGTGTCGTAATTCATGCGTAATCAAAACTAGATGAAATAATTAAAGTGTAAATGATGTAGCCTGTGGTTTTTTGCAAGATGTATTTGATGTAGACTTGTTGCAGTTTGACTTTGTGAGCGAATCTGTTGTATTGGAATGTTGCTATTGGCGTCGTTTTTGGACTTGGCGTCGTTTTGGACTTGTCGTCGTTTTTGGACTTGTTGTGTTGATGACGTCGTTGTGTTGCTGCTGCCCCTGTAGACTAAAGCTCAAGAAAGAGATAGTGCATAACTGCTAAGACAGAATAATAAAGCATGAATGAGAAAAAATGCAATTTTGAGAACAGAGAAAATCGTCCCTGCGTAGATGTGATATGTTGATGATAGCGTCGTTTTTGGACTTGGCGTCGTTTTTGGACTTGGCGTCGTTTTGGACTTGACGTCGTTTTCGGACTTGTCGTCGTTTTCGGACGTGGAGTCATTTTCGGACTCGGAGTCGTTTTCGGACTCGACGTCGTTTTCGGACTCGACGTCGTTTTCGGACTGGGCGTCGTTTTCGGACGTGGCGTCATTTTCGGACGTGGCGTCGTTTTCGGATGTAGCGTCGTTTTCGGACGTGGCGTCGTTTTCGGACTTAGCGTCGTTTTCAGACGTGTCGTTTTCGGACGTGGCGTCGTTTTCAGATGTGGAGTCGTTTTCGGACTCGGAGTCATTTTCGGACTCGACGTCGTTTTCGGACGTGGCGTCGTTTTTGGACGAGGCGTCGTTTTCGGACTAGGCGTCGTTTTCTGACGTGGCGTCGTTTTCTGACGCGGAGTCATTTTCGAACTCGGAGTCGTTTTCGAACTCGACGTCGTTTTCGGACGTGGCGTCGTTTTCGGACGCGGAGTCGTTTTCGGACTCGACGTCGTTTTCGGACGTGGCGCTGCTTTGACGCGAGTCGCTTTCGACCGAGTCGTTTTCGGACTGGGCGTCGTTTTCGAACGTGGCGTCGTTTTCGGACGCGAAGTCGTTTTCGGACTCAGAGTCGTTTTCGGACTCGACGTCGTTTTCGGACAGGGCGTCGTTTTGACGCGGGCGTCGTTTCGAACGCGAGTCGTTGACCGAGTCGCTTTCGACTCGGCCGCCGGACGCTGGCGTCGTTTCGGACGCGAGTCGTTTGACCGAGTCGTTTCGACCGGCGCCGTTTCGGACCGGGCGTTCAGACGTGGCGTCTGCCGGACGCGAGTCATTTTCGACCGAGTCGTTTGGACTCGACATCGCTTTTTGGATCGGCGTCGTTTGACGCGTGGCGCTGCTTGACGCGAGTCGTTTCGGACTCGACGTCGTTGACCGGCCGTTTTTGGACGTGGCGTCGCTTTCGACGCGAGTCGTTGGACTCGAGTCGCTTTTCGACTCGGCGTCGCTTTAGATCGGCGTCGTTTTCGGACGTGGCGTCGTTTTCGGACTTGGCGTCGTTTTCGGACGTGTTGCTGATGCTCCTGTATAATAAATGCTCCTGCAAGCTATGCTTGAGAAAATTAGTGTATAACTGGTAAAACAAGATGATGAATATATGAGAAATGCAATTATGTGAATAAGGATGTCTTCCCTGTATGATATGTGGGGTGTTGTGAATGCTGAGATGTTGTCCTTGGGCGACACGCCGATGCCGCCACGATTTAATTGCCATGATGCCTTTGTTGTGATGCATTTGTGAACCATATGGATTGCCATGATGTCTTTGTTGTGCGTTTGTGCACTGCATGAGTTGCAATTTGACTCTAGGCCCGAGCTGATGCGCTATAATTTGTTGCGGGATTTGAACTCTGATTGTTGATGTCATGCTCGTCACGCTTCAAGAATTTTGTTGTATTTTCTGCTTCTACTAGCATAGAACTTTGTTGTACCTTCTGCTAATATGAAGGACCTGCGCTCAAAGAAAATTTTGTGAATTTGAGGGGGGGCGGTTGATTCGCGTTGACTTTGTAGTTTTGACTCTTGATGTTGGACGTCTGCCTTGTTTGGGACTCATAACCCCTGCCTGGTTTCCTACCTTGTCCCAGTTTTGAATATGCAAAGGGCGTTTTGGCCTAAAGTGGATCTTAATGGGGTTGCTTGTATATTACGTGTATTTTTGTTATTTTCAAAACGAAGGAAAAGTTTCCTAATGGTGTGACCGAAGCCGATTTAGGCCGCCTACGTATCCCCATGAGGGAATCAGGTCATGACGTAGTTCATTACAAGCGAATATTGGGTAAAATTCTAAAGGTGGGACCGAGGCCGATGTGGCCGCCTACGTGTCCGCCAAGGGAATCAGGTCGAACGTAGTTCCAAAGTTTGGCGAGGTGTTGATCATTGGTGTTTCTCCTTTCTAACGCCTCTGCATCCTCTACAGGAACGGGGATAAGTCCTAAGTTGTTTCGTTCCGGTGCCTCTGGATTAGTCATTTATTGGATGATTGTGCTTTTACCAGTCAACGCGAATCAACCTTTTGGGGATAAGCTAGGCAAAATAACCCTTTAACAAATGAAGCAAACCAAGTTAGTATAATATGCAAAAAGTTGCAGACAATATATACTAATAAGCAAATTGCAAATCAAGTGCGTGTTCTAACATGTTTGGGACCTCTTTATGCCAGAGGTAGGCCTAAACGTCAAATATGCGAGGTAATGATGGATTTGTCCAAGCCGCCCAACTGTAATGCTTTTGTTGGAAATGACGACCAAATGACGGTGCACTTTTTCCAATTTCAGCATGACATGATTAGGTTTGGATTTGTCTATCATTGTCACGATACACATAATATGCTGGTTGATCGTTGGGTTGAGAAACCCGTCGACAAGTTGGTGTCTTCCTAATTGTGGTGTCGATGCCAAAGACCGACCCACCTAAGGTAAATGCATGCATGCCCTAAAATAAGGGTGATATAGCTCTATCTTAAGTTGCTAAGATTTGGCTTTTCTAGACGCAAGGTTCCCGAGCGGACAACTCGAGTGAGAAGGCTACGCGGCCACCGGTTAGACCGGACACTCCACGTATGTTACCAACTCTCCTAAATTTGGGTTTTGAAGAAAGAATTTTGCTGATGCACCCAGCGCACCTCGCATGTAGTGTGTGATTGTGTGAATTTTCCAGAGTGGAAGAAATATGAGCGGAATGCCAGTTTAAGGAAAGCACTAAAGCATGTAGCAATTGAAATAAATAAAACAAAAATACAGCACACAAAATTAAATGAAAAAGTAATGCCAAATAATAACCCTAGGTCTGTTGTGGTTAAGAACCTAAAATCCCCAGCGGAGTCGCATTTTGTCGCGCCCTTTTTCGGCCGCGACATTTTCCTAAAAGCGAACCCTGCTTAATAAAAATGTTAGAAAATAAATAATAAAATGCTAAAAGAAAGTTAAAGTGTTAAAGAAGTGTTTAAAAATAAAAATAAAATGCTAAAGGTTCGCGGAGTCGCCACCTAATTAATTGGGTGAATTAGGACACCTAAATGTTAACTAGTTTAAAGTAAACATTAACTCCATTTTAATGGTCTGCTAAACTTAATGAGATTATGGGTAAGAGTTCTTTATTATCCTAAAGGGAAGGGGTTAGGCACCCTAAAGGATCCGCTAACTCGCGGTTGTCCGTTCAAACCTAGGGTCAATTATTATGCTAAGAAAAGACATGTTAAAGGGCATTTGAGTAAAAGAATTTTGAAGATATAAGATATTTATGTCTAAAATTAATTGCGAGATATATATAGAAAAGTCAAAGTTAGTTTTGGAAAATATGTCATTAGGGTACCTAAATACCATATTAGATACATATCGCGTATAACAGGAGTAAAATTTATTATGACACAGGGTCTTCTTATAGGATTGTAAGATGGCTATCGATGTTTTAGATAATTGCTTATGCGAAAGCTAATGAGGATTTGTAAAAAAATGGGTTTCATGTTGAACTAATATATTAACTATCTAAGTAATTATGCAAGTGAAAATTATTAACTGATTTCCTAGGACTTAAGAAAGAAGGTTACCTTTTAATTTATTGCTTCAATATTATATTCTACTAATAGTGTAATGTTAGACAAATAATTACAACAAATAATAGGGGAGGATATGAATTAATAATGACTCGAAGAAGCGGCGAGGCCATCTCGCCTATGATTTGGAGTTTGTGATGCGGAGTGGATGAAGCACATAAGATGTGGGTCTTCATTTGTTGTAGCTTGTGATGAGTCTCGCCATGAGACTCTTCGTTTCGCTCCAATGCATGCCATGTAAAAAATAAGGAAAGAAAAGGATTAGTTAAATGTCCAAACTTATCGACAACACAAATTAATAAAATGCTTCATATATATTTGCAGTGCACATTTAATTTTCCTTTTATTATGCCATCTTGGTCTGGACTGGACCTACGCTCCCAAATAAAGCCCAACAATTTTCAGCCAATCTTAGGATATCAAACAGCAAGAAGAAACAAAGAACTGGCCCCAAACTTATAAATTCTAACTTAGAGAAGACAAGTATCGTTTCAGAGGCACAATGGACCCATTTAAGTGATCATTTATTTAGGTTGAGATGAGAGCATTGGACCTTGGCAGTGAGCTTTCAGTAAACAGGCAAGGGAATCCAGCAGGCCCAAACAACTATCACACCAATTTTCACATACCCGAGTATACAAGGATATCTAATATACATACTGGACATGTAATCCCTGTATATTTATCCTATTCATATGAAGGCTAGCCTGCTAGATACTACAAACGATGCACAAAATTCGGCATATATCATTGAAAATGGTCAAATTGCCTACCATCTCGAACGATATTCCTTTAATCAACTAAGAGGTATACATTTCATATCACATTACTAGCATATTATTAAGAGATGAATTTGGCACACATGTATCACTGTGATATTAACAGAGAAGAGAATTGACAAGGAACACCTCGAGGAATGGTCTTTAGATGCTCCAATATCCTAATTTGTCTAAAACACCAACAGACATGATAGAACAATGCAAGTATGTTTATTCCTGACTAGTTCCGATACCTAACAGATATGATGCATTCCATAAAGTATTCGTGATATACACATAAAGATTCATTCAAAATTTATGCCCGGCTTGTGTTAAGGCCCCGAGGTTTCATTCAGGAAGTGTAAGTGTATGACAAATCTTTTATTACTTTAATTAGCCTGATGTATTCAGTTTCATTTACTTAATGCAACTGATATTACTGATCGACACGAAGGATAGCTCCAGGATACAACTTTGGATATATATGGACGGATAAGAGAGTTAATCGTATTAAAAATCCAAACTAGAAAGCAAAGGTATGTATACTACCTCATAGCCATCCTAAGGAGCACAATACTTCTCTTGATTCAAACAACAAACCATATTTAGACCCATAAATCCATCGTACAGATTTAAAATTAACCCGATTACGCGTAGAAGATCCCTAGCCAATTTTTAACTTAACTACAAATCCACGAGCCACTTGAACCAGTCCCCTGACTTCCAGAAACTATGCATGTTCAAATATTTTAACAGGACGAATGCTTACAAACGACTATTATAATACCTACAATGATCGTAGATTCAGCGAGAAGCAATGTTTAGCTCAGTCGACCCAATAAACTCAAACGATAATTACTTTCTTTAGTCATACCACAATATTCTAATGATGCAGATTATAACCGCAGTTGCGACAACGGGCTTAACCATAATTTCAGCAAGCACAATCAGTCATCGACATCAAATTAACGCAAGTTTAAGCAATCGCGCAAGAATACATTTTTGCCCATTGATATCAAATGAAGTCTAAGAGTAAAAGGGCGATAAATTTACCTTCTCCGGACAGCGAACCGAGGCAGCGTTTCAAGTCGTCGATTCACTCGGGGATTTTGTGTTATGCAATTGAAAGCGATGTGATTTGTGGTCGATTCTAGGCTATGAAAATAAAAGTTTCGGATTTGTGCTTTGGATCCCTGATTTGCTGGTAAGAACCCTCACTGCTACTCTGCCAGTGTTCGATTGATTCTGGGAATTAGTCAATGCCCGCGATTTCAGACGCTAAAGGATGCTAACAGATTCTCCTCTATGTTTTATGACATTCGAGTGAAATTTTCTGGATTCAGAAGGTCTTGCTTCCCGATCCCTATTAGGTGTATATGCTGTGTTCACTACTCTCTTTTTCCACTGACTGCTGATGTCCCTTGCATGTGTAAAGACGCTCAATTTATAACCTCAATCTCTGGATTCTAAACTTGGTAATCCTTAAAGGCTGATTCTGTGCATTGATTTGGTACAAATTTCGCGCGATTCGAACAGGTTATGACAAGGTAAACGATTTGAAGGATTTGTTTAGTTATGGTAAGAGGAGCTGTAAGAGGAGCTGGCTGGGGTGCGTGGATAAAAAGGAAACCCCGGATTCTCCGGCGAGAAATCCGGGCATGGCGGCGATGGGGGAAGGTGCGGCGAATTAGGGTCAAGGGGGGCTGCTTGATTTTAGGTCTAGGTTTTTGTTCTGTCTTTTTTAGTGAAGGAGAGGGTAACGAAGGGCAGCGTATCAAGGTACAGGCTGGCGGGCTTACGCGGGTGTGGGCCGGGTTAGTTGGTGTGGGCTGGGCAATTTTAAAGGTGGGGATGATTAGGTTTTATTGGGTATTAGTTTTAGGAGTTAGTTTTAATTGTTAGTTTTAGGTAAAATTAATAAATTGTGATTAAATTATTTAGGTGCTTTATTAATCTAATTTTGAATTTTAGAACTATTACAATAATAAATGCGGGTGTGCTTTTTTAATTAGTGCTTAATATTTATAATGCGACGCCGTTATTAAAACTTTATAAAAAATTGAGTTATTTAAAAGCTACATGTAGATTGGACTTCTTAATTCTTTTATGAATGTTATTATTAAAACGCATGTGTATTTATTATTATGACAGGGCTTAAAATAAATATGGGCGCGAGACTCTAAGTGCGTAAGACGCGGTGCCATTATTAAATTATTTATTTATGCTTGTATTAATGTTTTATCGCTGCATTTTATTATAAAAATCACAAAAAGTTAATTTGCAAAATATTAGTGTAATTTTATAGTTAATGACTGGACGGGAGGGTCAAAATTGGGTGTCAACAATGTGTATACTTTTGGAAGGTGGCCTTATCGGCTAACCTGTTATTTATTTCTTTTTGAGTTGTATGTATGTTCCGCTACTATTCTCTGATGTATACATGTAAGGGGTGCCCAGGTAGGGCACAAGTCGCGGGCCCAGGGTCGGGTCGTGACATGTACGGCGGACGTACATGATGCTATTGGGTTCAAGTCCCTAATATTACATGATATTTATATAAAGTAAGTGTACGGCGGACGTACATTGTTTTATTGGATCTTAATCTAAAAAGGAAGACATGTTATTGTCTTGGTTATTCTAAAAAGGAAGGCATGGTATTGCCTTGGTTTTTCTAAAAAGGAAGGCATGGTTTTGTCTTGGTTTTTCTAAAAAGAAAGTCATGGTATCGTCTTGGTTTTTCTAAAAAGGAAGGCATGGTACTGTCTTGGTTTTTCTAAAAAGGAAAGCATGGTATTGTCTTGGTTTTTCTAAAAGGGAAGGCATGGTATTGTCTTGGTTTTTCAAAAATCGAAGGCATGGTATTATCTTGGTTTTTCTAAAAAAGAAGGCATGGTATTGTCTTGGTTTTTCTAAAGGGAAGGCATGGTATTTTCTTGGTTATTCTAAAAAGGAAGGCATGGTATTGCCTTGGTTTTTTCCAAAAAGGAAGTCATGGTATTGTCTTGGTTTTTCTAAAAAGGAAGGCATGGTATTGTCTTGGTTTTTCTAAAAGGGAAGGCATGGTATTGTCTTGGTTTTTCAAAAAACGAAGGCATGGTATTGTCTTGGTTTTTCTAAAAAAGAAGGCATGGTATTGTCTTGGTTTTTCTAAAAGGGAAAACATGGTATTGCCTGGGTTTTTCTAAAAAGGAAGGCATGGTATTGTCTTGGTTTTTCTAAAAAAGAAGGCATGGTATTGTCTTGGTTTTTCTAAAGGGAAGGCATGGTATTTTCTTGGTTATTCTAAAAAGGAAGGCATGGTATTGCCTTGGTTTTTTCTAAAAAGGAAGGCATGGTATTGTCTTGGTTTTTCTAAAAAGGAAGGCATGGTATTGCCTTGGTTTTTCTAAAAAGGAAGACATGGTATTGCCTTGGGTTTTCTAAAAAGAAAAGCATTGTATTACCTTGGGTTTTCTAAAATGAAAGATGTGATAGTGCCTTGGTTTTTCTAAAATGATAGTTCATTCTATTTGTTCTAATGAGAGTCAAAGATTATTCCACTTACATATGGTTGCTCATGATATCTATTCGTGCAAGTGTTATATTTCTACATCACCGCGTACCTTACTAGAGGGCCGACAACATTATATATATATATTTCATGGATTAGCTCCCATGACGTGAGTTGGTATACTCATTGCATGTCTAAAGGGCTCATGCGGGTTAAACTCCCATGATATTATTTCGTGGACTAGCTCTCCATTATGCGAGTGTCGCATATAGATACTCATTGCGGGTGAAATAGTCCCATGCGGGTGAAATAGTCCCATGAGTATTCCATAGACTAGCTCTCCATGATGCGTGTATATATATATACTCATTGCGGGTCTACAAGATCCATGCGGGCTAGAGTCTTATGCGGGTGAAATAGTCTTATGAATAAGATATGCATAATGATCCTGAGGGCAGGCGTCCCTGATTTTGACATGCCTTTCATATTTTGAAATGGTACACTTGATTTCATATTTTGAAAAGATACAGTTGACTCTCATTACTCTCATTTTTCATAAGGCACAGTTCTGGTAGTTTGATTATCATACTTGGCTCATCTTATCTTTTTGACTGTTATGATCTCATTTACAGTACTTATTGTTTCACATACTTGGTACATCTTTCGTACTGACCTCCTTTCCTCGGGGGGCTGCGTTTCATGCCGCATGTGTAGGTACACAGTTTGTTGATCCACGCTCTTAGGATCTCTACTCAGTTTTTGAGGAAGCTCCATTATTTCGGAGGCTTGCCTTTTGATACGGATCCCTGTTATTGTAGGCTTATGTACATTCAGGGGTGGCGGGGCCCTATCCCGTCATAGTTTATTGTCCAAACTCTTAGAGGTTTGTATTCATATGTGGGCTGGACTTACGGGAGTTGTATATACGGTTGGCCATTTGTACTACTGTATTGTCGGGTTATTCCCCATTATATATAGCGGAAGTCTCATCGGATTGCCTTGTTGCTACATATACAGTTTTTCATTTATTATTTAGCCTATGTCTTATATGGGATGTGAGGGTATAAGAGGGGGTGCCCAGATAGGGCACCAGTCGCGGGCCCGGGGTTCGGGTCGTGACAAGAGTGATATCAGAGCAGTTAGTCCTCGAAATGTCTACAGACAGTGTGCACTAGAGTCTTGGTTATCGGTGTGTTGTGCACCACACCCATAAACAGGAGGCTATAGTACATTTAGGATTGGTTTCTATTCTTCTTACTCTAAGATCGTGCGATAGAGCTATGTTGTTAGGGTAGTCCCTCCCTAACGTATTATTGTGGTTGCAGCTATGAGAAAGCGACAGCGGCCCAGAAGGGGAATATATGGACTTTGTATCCAGGTTGGTAAAAATATTGTTGTATAGTTGGTGTGATAATGATGTACATCTATACAAACATATTTATTAGAGCCATGTGTGTATTGCCTAATGTGATTGTGGGTAATCATGAGTTGGTTAAGCTTTGATAATGGCTTGGAAGGTATGAAATAATTTAATGAATCCACATCAAGGTTATATGTGCTAATTTGGAATAATTATGAGGTGATGAGCTGTCTGAGAGGGTGATGAATGCTTAAAAGATCATGTTTAATTGACTTAATGGCATACCATGTTGTTAAATTAAGCTATGTTGTATGCTTAAGAGAGATGCACGAATAATATTGGTATGGAGTAAATAGGGTTGTTGTGATTAAGACAACATGATTTTGAGATATGAGAAACTATCTTATCCGTGTGCGGGAAGAGATGAAGTGTCACGACCCGACCCCGGGCCCGCGATTGGTGCCCTACCTGGGCACCCCTTTCAGGTATACATCATAGAATAGCAGCGGAACATACACAACTTATAAAATGCTTACACATAAAATAACAACAGGCTAGCCGATAAGGCCACCTTCCGTAAAATATACATAACCAAAGAAACATCAGTTACACCTCTGTTCTTACAACCCAAACCACAAATGTGACTACAGACCTCTAAGAATAACAACTTTGACGGGACAGGGCCCCACCATACCCCTGAATACACAACAACTGACCATACCAGGGATCTGAACCAGGGATAAGCCTCCGGAGCAATGGAGTTTCCCAATAGCTGAACAATGATCCTAAGAGTGAGGATCAACAACCTGTATACTCTACCTGCGGCATGAACGCAGCCCCCCGAAGGAGGTCATACAACATGTACCAAATATGTGAAACTGAAAGTACTGTAGTGAAATCATAAGTCTAAAATAAAGCTAGAGACATGTATGATAACTCAGTTAACAGTACACTGTGCCTTACTAACAATGAGAGCAAACAAGAGTATACTTTACTGCATAAAAATAGGAGCTTCATGATCAAAGTAGGGTCACCCGCCCGTAGTATCATTAAGCAATCCTACTCCTGGGACTATTTCACCCGCAAGGGCCGTATGGACCCGCATGAGGTAACTTCCTCGCATAGACTGTATCCGCCCGCATAGGTCGTGTGGACCCGCATGAGGTATTTCTCGCATAGGACTGGTCCGCCCCGCATAGGACTATTTCACCCGCAAAAGTCCTTACGGACTCGCATGAGGTATTCCTTGCATCATGGGTAGCAAATCCACGGAATATGCAAATGCCATAAACCCGGGGAATGACCCCGTAATGAACAATATACCACTAGCACAACCGGCTATCATACATAACATAAGCACTACCGGCTTATCATACATAACATAAGCACTACCGGCTTATCGTACATAACATAAGCAAGTTAAGAAATCCCCCTAACTTCTTATTAGTCTTATACCTATACAATCTAATTTTAGTTTACTTAAGACACTAACATGTCATTATAAAAATCCAGGAATTTAACCCAAAGTACTACGTACTTCTATTCTTTTAAAATAACTCTTTTCTTTCATATAAAACTTCCAAGATACTAATAACCATAGTATCAAGTCGTATCTACTTTTCAAGACAAGTCACAATACCTTTTAGAAATACGTTTATAGGCTTCTAAATCAAGTGACTTCTTTCTTTTAAAATCTTAAGCAATTGATGCCTTCAAATCAATTTGCCTTTCATTATTTCAAGTCATTTATCATACTTACATTACTTAGAGTAAACCACTCTTATTAACTTTCCATAGAGCTATTATAACCAACTTCCCATAAAGCCGTTATACTAGCTTTATACTTAGCTACTTACATTCTTTTTTATAACCAAGAGACTTAAACTTTCCAACAAAATAAGTATCAAAATACTTAAAGTCTCTTAACTTTTAGAAACCAAGATATCCTTAATATGTTTAAACAAGTGAGTTAATTCCCTAACTCAACCAACTTGAACATTCTTAAGATAAGCCAAGGATATCAAATGGACTAGATTCATCAAAATCTCGTACGTCTACCGTACTACATATTTACAACTATTCATGCTCAAGAGATAGGAAAGTTCCACATACCTCTTCGGTTCAATCCACTTGCCAAGTCCAATATGCCGTACGTAGTATGTCAACCTATAATGACCATAATAGGTCTATTAACTTCTTACTTCAAACGTAGAATATTCTAAGTGCAAAGTCACTAAATTCTACGGAAAATCAGACAGCACTTCCTTTGTTTCTACATACTTTTCCACCTTTTTCAAGGCCCGAATTCAATAACCAAACACGCCACATTTAAGGCTCAACAATGTAGTTATCAATAGGGGATTACACGCCTACAAGACGTGTAAAATTCCGCCCCACTAATTAATATCAAACTAGTCCAACATACAAAGTCATTCTCGGCCAAAGGTGTCAAAACATATCTTTCTTTCCAATTCCTTAAGTTGTTTAGTATAACATGTTATCAAGCCGCAATCGATTATAACTACTACAATCTTCAAGTAGGTAACATGCGACGATTCTAATTATCGACCAAAATTGTATTTCAATTTCAAATGGCTAAACATGTCATTTCGGATTTTAGGCTTCAACTATCCATAACACTTATCAATCTTTAATACATATACTTCATGCTAGTCAAAAAGTAAGGCTACAATAATATGTAATCTTATAACACTTAAGAGAACAAGATTGTTACCTTAGTGAGCCTTAATCCACTTCAAGATCCGAAGTCGCTCCCTAGAAACTTAGAGCCTCTCCTTGACACTCCAATCCGCCACTTGAAGCCCTTAGAAGATCACAAACAACTTTCCTTTACTTCCCAATCCAAACCTAGGAAAGTGACTAGGTTTTCACCTTGCGACTAATACGAAAACGATACTTTTCCGGGATCTTTCTATTGAGATACCCTTAGGAACCTTGGTTTAAAGTGTGGAGCTTATTGGACAACAAACAAAAAAATTTCTCTCCAAATGGAAGCCTAACCCGAGAGCAAACATATGAGGTTTTCAAGTTTTCTTGAAAATTTTCTAAGTATAGAAGCCTTGTCTTGCTACTAGTGAGCTTATATAACCATATGGAGGGTCAAGATTAAAACAAATGGGTGGCTTGGATGAGTTTCACAAGGATCAAGCCAAGTGGCCTTGACTAAGTCAACAATATCAAGCTCTAACTTTAGCAAGACTTGGTCATCTTCAATTATGGTCAAATGACCATTTTATCCATGTCAATTTCGTCCAAGACCACTAAGGGGGTGACACGTGTCGCCCTCCCATTCGTCGCAATATTTCGTTTTCCGACAAATTCCAAAATTCCGATAAATTTTTACTCGTCTCAAATCTTAACATTTTTTAGTTCTTACGTACATTCTTATAAACATACCCTGGAATTCTGGTGTAACATTTTTCCCCCCTTAGAAACATTCGTCCCCGAATGTTCTTTTGGGAGTCAAACTTAAAGATAGCGACATAGTCTCCTTACAATCCCTACATACCAATAATGCCACACGTGGCCACATAACAATACTCATACTAAATATCAACCTGAACCCCAAGTGTCAACGTCGGTTATCTGCATAAATCTTCTGCTGACTCTGAGCTTACTAATAATCTTTCCTGGATAAGCTTCGCCTTATCCACCGCCCGCTGAATCAAGTCTGGACCAAATAACTGAACCTCGCCTACGTCGAACCCACCAACCGGCGATCTACACTTTTTTACATACAAGGCCTCATACAGGGCCATCTGAAATACTGGAAGGGTATCTGTTATCGTACGTAACTCAACAAGAGGCAAATAACCCTCCCAGCTATCACTGAAATCAAGAACACATGCCTGCCACCTATCCTCAAGTGCCTGGATAATACGTTCTGCCTGTCCGTCGGTCTGAGGGTGTAATGCAACACTGAGACTCACCTGTGTCCCTAATACCTTCTGGAAAACCTCCAGAAGTCAGCCGTAAACTGAGCTCATCTGTCTGACATCATATACGTAGGAACCCCGTGCAGTCTCACAATCTACCTGCTATATAAGCTAGCATAATCCTCAGCCGAGTAAGTGGTCCTAACCGGAAGAACACGGCTGGTTTCGCCAGCCTATTAAATATGACCCCCAGGGAGATCCACATTAATCACCTCCCATATCTAAGTTGGGATCTAAATCGCCTGTAATAGCCCACTGGGCTTCTGGTGTTCAACCTTGACCTGCTACTAATTCGGACATTAAGCAACAACTCTGCTACGTCCCTCTTCAGGCCATCTTACCAATACATACATCTGAGGTCACGACGCAACTTAGTCGACCCCGAACCATTAGAGCAATAAGCACTGCGTGCCTCCCCTAAAACCTGTTGACAAGTCCTGCAGCACCGGGTACACACAATCTATCCTCATATCACAGCACCCCATCCGGTGCTACTCAAACAGGCTCTTCTCTTCTCGGAGAGCCGTATCGCGATATCGTATCATAACTGGATCCTCATACTGTCGCCCCTTTACCTCCTCAACGACGGAAGACTCGGAAACCTCTCGGATCTACTTCATTAACCTTGGAAACAAATAATCGAACCCCCTCGGCTCGGTAGCTGATGAATCTCACGGACCACGTCCGGTCTATATGGCTGCCCCTCTGACAGACTACCCTTAGATCCACGACTACGAGCATACAGAATCGCTCGCTTCCGGATGGTATAGGGTATCAATATCACAATCCTTGAGTAACTCTAACCACCGTCTCTGTCGCAAATTCAACTGCCTCTGTCTGAAGATATACCGGAGGCTCTTGTGGTCTGCACAAATATCCACATGAAGTCTATATATACGTCATGCCTCCAAATCTTCAAGGCATGATTAACTGCCGCCAACTCTAAATCGTGAGTGGCGTAATTTCCTCTCATGCTTCCTTAACTACTGGGAAACATAGGCTCTAACCTTATCGTGTTGTGGCAGCATACAACCTAGCCCTATACCCAACGTGTTACAATAATAACCTAACCCTCTAGTCTCTCAGGAGGGGTTAGAACTTTAGTCGTGGTCAACTTATCTTCCAATAACTGGAAGCCTTTCTCATACTTGCAAAATATTCGGCATCCTTAATCTCGATTATGGTTCCTGTTTCCCTTTCTCTGTTGCAACCTAACTTGGTCACCATACTTAGATTTGATTCATTTGCTTGCTTCATGGCTAAGACTTCCTGCTAATCACAATTTAGGGGGGAGATTTCCTTGATCTCGTCAAGTAGCAATCCTATTTTTCTCTCCCAGTTCGTAGAGCTTATAGCCAGGTGCTCAACCTCAATTCATTGTATTACATAATCCAATGACTTGTCAAGATTTCTTATCGTTCGAGTATCTACTCGTGTTTCCTTTATAAGTTATTTCAAGTTGTCCTGGGGTCCCTTAACCCACCGTATTTTCTTACCATCTTTCTCGTCAGTACAGATGTTACCACCTTTCTGTCACGACCCGACCATGGACCCGTGACTGGTGCCTTACCCCGGGCACCCTTGCGATACGACATCAAAGAAAACCAGCGGAAAATAAACTCACAACAAGAACCCATACAGAATATAAGCAGGCTAACCCAAAATGGCTACCTCTAAATATAACAAAGCTGAACAGTTACATCCTTAACAACCCAAGTTATAACAGGACTACAGACCTCTAAGAATGTGTAAACACTATGATGGGACAGGGCCCCGTCATACCCCTAGATGTACAAATATCTACAACACCAGGGAGAACCGTACCAAAAGTCGAGCCTCCGGAGAAATGGAGCTTCTGACACCTGAGCAAGATCCTAAGAATGAGGATCCACCACCTGCTTACCCCTACCTGCGGCATGAACGCAGCCCCCGAGGAAGGGGGTCAGTACACAATATGTACCAAGTATGTAAAACTGGAAAATACTGTATTAATATCATAAGTCTAAAATAAGCTGGAGTCATGGAGGAAAATCAAAATACAGTACACTGTGCCTTACTAACAATGAGAGTAACAAGTATAAACTTTACTGCATAAAATAGGAGGCTCATGATCAAAACAGGGTCTCCCGCCCGTAGTATCATTAAGCAATCCTACTCCTGGGACTATTTCACCCGCATAGGTCCTGTGGACCCGCATGAGGTCATCTGCCTCGCATGGGACTATTTCACCTGCATGAGGTCATCCGCCTCGCATGGGACTATTTCACCTGCATGGGACTATTTCACCCGCATGGATCCGGTGGGCCCGCATGAGTACAAGCGCCGCATTCGCATCATGAAGTTCCTCTAACAAGTTGTCAACGCCACAGCTTGGCCACGAAATAACACACGTTATCTTCCTTCCTTACTCGTCGTGCCCTTCTCGAACACTTGAACTCTCCCAGTACGCACCAAACTTCACCATTACTTCCGCTCCCAAAAATCTGCGAGTCACTACCTCAAACTTGGTCATCTTACTAACCTCAAACTTCCTTAAGGCCATTCCGGCCTTTACGAACCGCTCGGTCGAACGCGTCCACGAACTCATACGATGATCATACAAACTTGGGCCTAGCATCCTCGTGACCTACCACCTGGCGGGACCACCTAACTGACCCCACCTTAATCCGGCACGGTTGACCCGTATCACGTCCTCAACCCGACCCACAATCGCGTCAAGCCCTCGTTCCCGACACGGAACAATCACGCTAAATCACATCATGAAAGCTACCACTTCCTTCTCACACTACCTATGGACTTATCACACAAATAAAACCCACGTATACCACGCACTCGATAAAGGTCAAACATAAAGCGAATCTTTTACTCAAGACGACCTTACCTCTAAGGTCTCAATCGTGATCTAGGGTTCACACTTACCATGCCCCCATACTTACCCTTCTACAATAACGGTGTCTAAATCACATTTAGCACAAAGCTATCCGAACATAACACTAAAACACATCGATACAAAACTCTCGAGGGTTAAGGATATACTGTCTCTTCCGCTTCCTAATCACATCCGCCTGCAGGCGCATACAGCGGCTGAAGGTGATGAACCAGCCATCGATCTGAAGGTGAGTCGTAGCATCCGTGCTACCCTTGGCCGGACAGTTCTCGCAAATGGCCTCGCTGGCCGCAAAATAACAAGCTCCTTGGCACCACGACACTTCCCGAATGCGGTCTACCACATCGGCCACACCGGTAGGGTGACCGATTCGCCAACACTTACTTCCTCGAAACTGAACCTCGAGCTCGACCGCTCTCAAGACGGAGGACCACTCTGTCTGGCGGGGTACAAAACTAGTCTCGCCGAGGCGGTCCGCCTCGAAAGTCGCCAAAGACCACGATGTCCCGCCTCTTCGCGATCCAGTCATTCCGTCGACCTCTCCGTACCTCACATCCTAGTGCATGAGCTGCGTGCGGGCAATGTCCATGCCCTACAAGAGCTACACGAACAAGCCTCTGTAAGTAATCATCTAATCCGGTGGCGTGGCGGCACTCTATCCTCCATAGTTGCCACTAAAGCGGGGACATACCGAGACAACGAGTCAAACTCCACGTTGTACTCCCGAACCGTACGCCCGCTCTGTCTAAGCATCAAAAATCTGTCGGCCCGTGCCCTCCTCATCTGCGGAGGCAAGAAGTGCGTGAGGAAGCCCAAAACTCATCCCATATCTGCTGAGTGCATGCTCTCCCGAAAGCTCATGAATCAAACCAATCGATCGGTATCACGCGGCCGATGCGAACCAAAGGTCACAGACTCGGTCTCAAGCCTTGATCACCCGCATGATCCGTCAGAATCGCCGGATGAACTCCTGCGATCATCCTCGAGCCTCGACCCATAAAACTCGCGGGCTAACTCGGAAAGTCCGTAGCCTCAAACTATCCGCCGGGGTGAACCATGGTGCTCGAACTGAACCGCTGCGTGATCCAAATTTATCTCATATCTCGGCCACGACCGCCAAGAATCGGGCCATCTCCTTGTAACCCATCTCCTCCGCCCTGCATCGTGGACTGGAGGCTCAGTATGCGGTCTCGGCCTATTGCCGCGCTTCTAACCTCTCGCTGGGCCGGGCGGCGCTACAAAACCCGCCGTCAAGCACAACCTCGTGTTATGCGGGCTCGCGCTCGTACTCTCAGATCTCACTAGCGGTTCCTCGGCTGTCTTGCCCTTCGTGGCTCGCTGCCTCAAGGCGAGGCATAATCGTAAAACGAGATACGTCGAGGGTCCAACTTACAACACAACTCTAAGGCACGATCTCGAATGAGAAGAATGGAAACTAATCCTAAATGTCCTATAGCCTCTCGATTATAGATGTGGTGCACAACACACCGATAATCAAGACTCTACTAGACACGGTGCAGAGACACTTTCCGAGGATTAATCGCTCGATACCACTTTTGTAACGACCCGCCCGGGGCGCATCGTGCCTTATCCCGCACCCTAGTGATACAATCATCGAGAAAACCAGCGGAAAATAAAACTTTAAACAAGAAACAAGATATATGAACATAAAGCAGCCAACCCAACTGCTACCTTCCAATAACATAAATAAAAACAACTCTTTCAAAACGAGCAGTTTAATCCTTTTTTACAACCCCGCCCACAACAAGCATTACATGCACTTAAGATTTACAATAACTATGACGGACAGGGCTCGCCATACCCCGAATGTACAAGAACCTACAACTCAGGGAACACATACTAAAAGATAAGCCTCGGAGAAACGGAGCTTCCCAAAACGCTGAACCGAGATCCTAAGAGCGAGGATCCACGGCCGATGTACCTCGACTGCGCAGATGAACGCAGCCAAGGAGGTCAAGACAACAGTACCAAGTATGTGAAATCAGAAAATCGTAAATGAAATCATACTAGTCTATATAAAGCAGAGACATGTATGATGACCAAACTACGATTCACAACATAAAAGCAATCATATCCAAATGTGACTCACGCCTCAAGCCATCACTCAAATATAACTATGGGTCTCACGCCCACAACATCAATCATGTTCGCATCACGGCCGCATGCCCGAATTCTGACGGTGTAGACATGTCCATGATGCAACAATAATACCAATGCCCCACGGCCACATGCCCCGAATTCTACCGGTGTAGACACGCCCACGTGACATCAACAATAATATCTTTGGGTGATCAACCCCGCCGCACGGCCACATGCCCCGAATTCTACCTCGGTGTAGACATGTCCATGTAACCACAATAACAATATATCGTAATCAACCCGACCGCACGTGATGCCCCGAATATCAGATCGGCAGATACATGTCCATGTGACATCAACAACAAGACAAGAATCAAAATGGAAACATACCCGTGGAATTCTCCATCACCGCCAAAGACGCCCAAGTAAGTTCTCAACAAGTCGACCGCCTCTATCGAGAGACGCCAGAATACGTAAATACCACACTTGCACAACAAAGGCTATCATCACAAGCATAGGCAAGTTTCACAAAGAACAAGCATAGTAAGTTTCACAACAACAAGCATAGGCAAGTTTCACAACAACAAGCATAGGCAAGTTTCACACAACTCAAAGTACTTTCATTTTATGCCAAGGTCGGGTTTTTAACCCCAAAGTACTACATACGTTAAGTTCTTTAAAAGAGATCCATTACTTATAAAAGTCACCCGATACGTAGTATTAGAATGACCAACCCACATTCCTTTTCAAAATCAAGTAACAACATTCTTTTCTTAAGTTCCGCTTGCCTAGTTTCAATTACTCAAGCTTCTCATTTTCAAATGGTTTCATAGTTCCCAAACTTAATCACTGATTCCTTTTAGAACAATTGAGTAACATATGTCATATATGTGAGTAGTTTATTCTTGTTTATAACGATTTTATTACAAAGACCATGATCTAGAAAATGTAATATCATTTTGTCTCATCTTAGCTTCATGCAGATGGAGGTTTCACTGGTTTTAATACAACACATCATTATTCAATACATTTTCCTTTATTAACGCCGCAGTTGGTCCTGTCGATACACATTCGATTTCCAAATCAAGAAACATTATTCCTTTAAAACCAAGTACTCATTACTCACGAATGAGGTTTCACACAACATCCACATTAAAACAAATAAGTTAAGTCTCTTATCTTCTAAGATCAAGTCTCTTAACTTCTAACATCAAGAAACCATTTTCACTACATAAGGTCGTTATAACTAACTTCCCATAAAGCTATTATAACACCCTATGTTTTAAACCAACCAAATCACTTAGCACACGACGTCACCGTACTACATAGTTCACACATATCATGCTAGAAGAGATAGGAAGAGGTTCACATACCTCGCGACGAGTATCGACAATAAGCAAAATGCTCCAAGTACTACAACCTTGCTAGCCCTTTCCACTCCTCAAGTAGAATACGCTACTCATAGTACTTTCACCTAAAAAAAGGTCACAAACGTCTATTAACTTCAAAACACAAGGTTCCAGTTCTCTACGTAAAATTGGCAAGAAGACTTTCCCCGCAACAACAGAAATCTCATCCTCTATCGAGGCCGCTACCAAGCCAACCGTGGGTTTACACGCCTAACCTGGACGTGTACCATTCTACTACACAATAATGCTACACAAGTCTACTGTAATACAGTCCTATGTAATTACAGTTCAGTTCTCTTCTTTAAATTCAGGCTTAAGTCAAACGACATTGCCGCGCAATAATGTTCAGTTCTATATATAGTATACCTCAACTATATATTCCAACAAACATGTAATTTCCAATTACAATAGAGGGACAAGATAATTACCTCGATAAGCCCAAAATTATCCAAGTTATAATGTCGATCCTAAGCAAGGTTTAGCTCCTACTCCGTGCGCTCCAATCCGCTCCAAACAACCCTTAGAAGTTCTAACCAACTTCTACTCAAATACTTCAACCAACTATGAAGATTTCCTTAGGGTTTCGGTTTGAGACTAAAAGGACAAAAGGTAGTATTTCCTGACTTCACGATAGAGGTATCTTTGGAATACTACAAGGTCCAAGGCGAAGGTATTTGGGGCATTATAACAATACTAGGAGACGTATTTCAATACCACAAGGGAGGTGTATTATACGTAAACTACTAGCAGTGGGGTACCCCACGGCTAGCACCACAAAGGGGAGGAACCCTTCTCGGCCAAAGGCCACAAGGAGGGAGGGGAGAGGCTTAGGACGAGAGCTACTAGAGGAGGAGGGATTTCAAGACTTAGACAAAGTGAGGTGAATGAATAAGTCTTCATGAGGAGTGGTATTTATAGCAAAACCAAAGGCCAACCAATGGCCAAGATCAAGCCATGTGCAAGGCAAGTGTAAGGCCAAGATCAAGCCAAGTGCACCCTAGCCCTACTCCTTAAAACCCTCACAAATATCTACACAAATATCTAGCACAACTTGCTCCTCCAATCGCCAAGTCGCCCCACTTGTTTCCATTGTGAGGTGACACATGCCACCCTCCCGTTGGTCAAAAATTTTTCGGCTCTCGAAAAAATCCCCAAAAATAACAAAACACATAGCGGTATTTTACCCCTCGCAAGTTATGTAAAACGTTTCGAAAAACGACTCAACCGTGTTGTGCACAAAGGTAAAATCGGCCAAGGGTGCCACATGGGGTGACACGTGTCGCCCGATTCGCCTGAATATTTCGTCTTAGAAAATATCCAAAATACCGGAAATCTCAAAACAAAGCGGGCTACAAAATCAGAATTTCTCCCGTGGGCCCCACGTGACCATTTCCGAAAATAAAATCTCAAAATTCTAATATAATCTATGAAGTCCAAATACCAAATCTGGGAATCCAATTCCCATTAACGAACCTTTTTCTTCACAAATAACCGGAAACTTTTCCGTTGAAAACTCACATCTTTCTTTCTTTTCAAAATTTTCTGCCGTACTCTCGTACGTACGTCCTCACATACATACCCTGCAACTACGGGGTATAACAAAGCACTACCAGCTTATCATACATAACATAAGCACTACCGGCTTATCATACATAACATAAGGACTACCGGCTTATCATACATAACATAAGCAAGTTAAGAAATCCCCTAACTTCTTATTAACCTTATTTACATACGCTCTATTTTTAGTTTACTTAAGGCACTAACATGTCATTATAAAATCCGGGAATTTAACCCAAAGTACTATGTACCTTTATTCTTTTAAAATGACTTTTTTCCATATTAAACTTCCAAGATACTAATAACCGTAGTATCAAGTCATATCTACTTTTCTAGACAAGTCACAATACTTTTTAGAAATACATTTATCGGCTTCTAAATCAAGTGACTTCTTTCTTCAAAACCTTGAGCAATTGATGCCCTCAAATAAATTTGTCTTTCTTCATTTCAAGTCATTTCATTGTTTACATTACTAGAGAAAACCATTTTTTTAAACTTCCATAAAGTTGTTATAACCAACTTCCCATAAAGCCGTTATAACTCTTTATGTCTTAGACAAATTTATTCTTTTTATAACCAAGAGACTTATACTTTCAAATCAAGTTACATAGCTTTCAAAATATTTCAAGTCTCTTATCTTTTGAATATCAAGAAATCAATACTTTCCAAATCAAGTATTCTATACTTTTAAATCAAGTCATTCCTTCCTTTAAGAATCAAGTCCATAACTTGAAAAATAAAGTCTCTTAACCTTTTAAGAATTTAAGGTTCATAATCTTAAAACTTCATAACGTAAACTCTTTAAATTAAGTAACATATACTTTTGTGCGTTGTGAATAGGTTATACTTGTTTATAACGATCTTATTAAAGCAACCATGATCTAGAAAATGTAATACAATTTTGTCTTATCTTAGCTTCTATGCAGATGGAGAATTCTACTTATTTTAATTTATTTGATTGTCGATACATTTTCTTCTATTAACGCTGCAATGGCTTGTTCGATACTTATTCTCATTCGTGCAGTAACTTAGCAAAGTCAACACAACTCCAAATACTCCCTAACGACTCTTACCAACATCCCCCATAAGACTTGGTAAGAACTTAGGATAACTTAGACGTAACTTTTTCATAGAGTAAATCAACATACATACTTCTTAACTTCTAAGAGTAGAAGGGATCATGAAATAACACCACATGTATATTTCATACATAGAATCATGCCAAAAGAAGGAAGAGGTTCACATACCTCGCGACGATTATCGACAAGTAGCAAAATGCTCCAAAGTACTATAACCTTGATAGCTATTCCATCCTTTAGTAGAATACGCTATACGTAGTACTCCAACTTATATTAGTCATAACATGTCCATTAACCTCTAGCTTCAAACGTAGAATATTCTAAGTGTAAAGTCACCAAATTCTACGGAAAATCGGACATCACTTCATTTGTTTCTACGTACTTTTCCACCTTTTTCAAGGCCCAAAAATCAATAACCAAACGCCACATTTAAGGCTCAATCAATCAGCTAACCAAAGGGGATTACACGCCTTAACATGACGTGTAAAATTCTGCCCCACAATTAATACAAAACTGTCCAAAGATTAAGGCAATTCTCGGCTCAAAATGTGTAACAACATAAAGTTCATTCCAATTCCTTTTCTATCCAAATTGTTATTCTAACATGTTATATAACCTCAATCGATTATAACTATAATCCCTTCTTTCTATAACATGCGACGATCGTAACTAACAATTAAATTGATTTCAACATAAATGGCTAACTTGTCCATTTTCGGTTTTAACACGTCGACATGATCCAAATATTTTCAAACTTTAATATATATACCACATGCTCATATCTTAACTACTATAACATGTAATCTTCAATTATAATAAGAAGATGAAGATTTTACCTCAATAAGCCCTAATAATGTCCAAACGTAAAAGTCGATCCTTAGCAACTTTTAGCTCCTCTTCTTATGTTCCAATCCGCTCCACGCACTCCTTAGAAGCTCATGAAAAACTCCTCTTCAAGTTCCATCTTCAAAGTTGAATAACACCTTAGGGTTTCGCCTTGCGACTAACGTAAAATGTCGTTTTTACGAGATATTTCTATTGAGATATCCTTACAATACCCCTAGAAACCTTGGGATAAAGTCTTGTGAATAATGAACCACAAATGAAATTTTTGTCTTCCTAAATAGCACAAAACCGAGAGCGTTTTCTTCCACAAGACAAGTTCTTGAATTTTTTTCTAAGTATGAAAGTCATCTTGCACTAGTATAGGATATATACAACAATGAAGGGTCTAGATCAAAACAATTAGATGGCTAAGATGTGGTCAATTATCTCAAGCTAAGTTGACCCCTTGACTTGGTCCATTATTATTCATCCAACAAGCCCATGTGGAGGGTGACACGTGTCGCCCTCTCGTTGGTCAAAAATATTTCATTTCCCAAAATTTCCATAATTGGCCAAAATATCAGAAACCTCGTGGGCCCCACAAAAACGTAAAATTTATCGGGTGGGCCCCACGTATCCAACTCTGAAAATAAAATTCCGATAAGTTCTAAAAGTCTTAAATAACAAATTCGGGAACCCAATTCTCACTAACGAGCAATTTTCCTTCCCGAGGCTCGAAATCATTTTCCGTAGGAAAAAGAAATCCTTCTTTCGTTTCAAACTTAAAGTCGTATCTTCTCACGTACATTCTCTTAAACACATGTCCTGGAACTACGGGGTGTAACATCAATGAGCCCACTTGACCCTAGATATTTAATTTTTCTTCATCCAATCCACACAAGTGTTTTAATCTTGACCCTTAATTTTATTATATATTCACCCTAGTAGCAAGACAAGTCTCAACACTTAGAAAAAATTAGAGAAACTTTGAGCAAGAAGAGGAGCTCTCGGGTTTTCCCTCTCAAGAACAAGAAAAAATTTCGTTTGTTGTTCATAATTCACAATACTTAAACTCAAGGTTCCTAGGGGTATTATAAGGATATCTCAATACAAAGATCCCGAAAAAACTACGTTTTTACGTTAGTCGCAAGATGAAAACCTAAGTTGTTTTCATAAGTTTTGGTTGGAATTAAAGGGAAGTTGTTTATGAACGTCTAAGGGCTTCAAATAGCGGATTGGAGCGTGAAGGAAATGAGCTAAGTTGCTAAGGAGCGACTTTGAATCTTGGAGTTATATTTGGGCTTATCGAGGTAAATCTTAGTATTACCTTTGTAATTAAAGACTACATGTTGTAGTAGTTGATATTTGATCATGTGAATTGTATAATGAAGATTGATAAGTGTTATAGAGTATTGGAAGCCTAAATCCGTGAATGAGCTTATTAGCCATTGAAATTGCAATACAAATTGGTCGATAGTTATAATCATCGCATGTTATATAAAGAAAGTATTGTAGTTGTTATAATCGATTGCGGCTATATAACATGTTAGACTAAACAACCTAGATTGAAAAGGAATTGGATAAGACTTTACATTGTTGTATATTGTAGCCGAGAATGGCATTGAAATATGGACTATTTTAATATCAATTGTGGGGAAGAATTTTACACGTCCTGTTAGGCGCGTAATCCCCTTTGGTTAGCTAAATTGTTGAGCCTTAAATGTGGCATATTGGTTATTGATTTCGGGCCTTGAAAAAGGTGGAAAAGTATGTAGAAACAAAGGAAGTGCTGCCCAATTTTCCGTAGAATAGGAAGCTTTATACTTAGAATATTCTACATTAAAAGCTAGAAGTTGATAGTCGTATTATGGTCATTATAGGTTGACATTCTACGTGCGGCATATTCAAGTTAGCAAGTGGATTAAGCCGAAGAGGTATGTGAAACTTTCCTTATCTCATGAGCATGAGTAGTTATAAAGGTATAGTACGATAGACGTACGAGATTTAAATGAATTCAGTTTCATTTTGGTATCCTTGACTTGTTTTAAGAATGTCCAAGTTAATTGAGTTAGAGAATTAACTCACTTGTTTTAAAAAGGATAAAAATGCCTTAGTTTCTAAAGCATAAAGTTATTATAACGGCTTTATGGGAAGTTGGTTATAACAACTTTATGGAAAGTTAAAAGAATGGTTTACTCTAGTAATGTAAACAAAGATAAATGACTTGAAATAAAGAAGGGCAATTTGATTTAAAGGCATCAATTGCTTAAAGTTTTAAAGTAAAGGTCACTTGGTTTAGAAGCCTAAAAATGTATTTCTAAAGGTGTAGTGACTTGTTTTGAAAAGTAGACAAGCCTTGATACTACGGGTGTTAGTATCTTGGGGGTTTTATACGAAAAAGAGTCATTTTTAAAATGATAAAGGTGTGTAGTGCTTTGGGTTAAATTCCCGGATTTTTCATGACATGTTAGTGCCTTAAGTTAAATAAAATGAGAGTGCATGCTCATTAAAGTCTAATGAGAAGTTAAGGGATTTCTTAACTTGCTTATGATATTTACGATAGCCGGTTGTGCTTATGTTATGATATTTATGGTAGCCTTAAGTGCTAGTGTTATGTAAATTTTGCGGGGTAAACCCCCGGGTTACTACATATTCCGTGGATTTGCTCCCCACGATGCGAGTGCGGCGTTTGTACTCATTGCGGGTCCACCAGGACCATGCAGGTAAAATAGTCCCATGCGGGTGAAATAGTCCCATGCGGAGCAAATTGCTCCATTGCGCGTCCACAGGACCTATGCGGGTGAAATAGTCTCAGGAGTAGGATTGCTTAATGATACTCTGGGCGGGTAGCCCTAATTTGATCATGAGCCTCCTATTTTTAAGCAGTAAAGTATACTCTTGTTTACTCTCATTATTAGTAAGGCACAATGTACTGTTATTTTGGTTATCATACATGTCTCCAGCTTTATTTTAGACTATATGATTTCATTTAAGTACTTTCAGTATCACATTTTTGGTACATATTTTGTACTGACCCCCTTCCTCGGGGCCTGCATTCATGCCGCAGGTAGGGGTAAGCAGGTTGCAGATCCTCGTTCCTAGGATCACTGATCAGTTCTTGGAAAGCTTCATTTCTCCGGAGGCTTGTCTTTTGGTATAGTTTCCCTGATGTTGTAGATTTATGTACATTCAGGGGTATGGCGGGGCCCTGTCCCGTCACAGTTGTTATGTCAAAACTCTTAGAGGTTTGTAGTCATATCTTATGGGTCAATTTTTAAAATATGGGATGTAACTGCTTTTGGATATGTAGTTGTATATATATATGTCCAGGGAGGTAGCCTTATCGGCTAGCCTGTTGTTTATTTCTGTTGTTACACGTTATGTGGTTATGTATGTTCCGCTGATTCTCTGATATATACCTGTAAGGGTGCCAGGTAGGGCACCAGTCGCGGGCCCTGGGTCGGGTCTTGACAAAATGGTATCAGAGCAGTTAGTCCTCGGAAAGTGTCTACAGACCCTGTCTAGTAGAGTCTTGGTTATCGGTGTGTTGTGCACCACATCTATAATCAGGAGACTACAGGACATTATGATTGGTTTTCATTCTTCTCTCTCTAAGATCGTGCAGTAGAGCTGTTTTACTAGGTTGAATCCTCTATGACCTATGTTTATGTATCAGTTATGCCTCCACGGAATGCGACCAGGGCCCAGAAGGGCAAGGAAGGAGCAGGAGCTGCTAGTGGTACACAGAGGGTTACTAGGACTCAGGCCCAGACTATGCCTGAGCTTGTGGGCCGGTCGACGACTTCAGCCACGCTGGCAGTGTTAGAGGAGCCGAGAGCAGCCGCAGCTCCAGAGGTTCCGATACCTGAGCCTCCAGTCCCTCAGCCAGGGGCGGAGTATAGAGATTATGGGGAGCAGATCAGGTTATTGACTACCATAGTGGCATGGCAACGCCGACAGGAGCTGGTAGCTAACCCTAGAGCTGACAGTTTGAGGATTCGGGATTTTCTGGGTTGTAATCCACCCGAGTTCTATGGTTCGAGATCTGAAGATGATCCTCAGGAGTTCATTCGACAGATATATCAGACTATGCAGGTACTTAGGGCCTCTAAGACAGAGTCAGTTGTGCTAGATTCTTACCGATTACACGATATTGCGTTGAACTGGTTTGAGTCATGAGATCTGTCTAGGGGTGTGGGTGTTCCTCCAGCTGTTTGAGATGAGTTTATAGAGGCCTTCCTTGATCACTTTTTGCCTCCTGAGATGAGGAGAGCCCGTGTTGATAGATTCTTGATATTGAGGTAGAATGGGAGGACCATCAGAGTGTATAACCTGGAGTTTGACTCGTTGTCCAGGTATGCGCTCACTATTGTGGCTGACATGGCTGATAGGGTTCATCGCTATGTGATGGGGCTAGACCGCTACATGGTTACTGCATGCCTGGGAGTGGCCCTTCAGCCATGTATGGATATTTCCAGGATGCAGGCTTATGCGCGAGGATTGATAGCGAGGGAGAGAGGACCATCGGTCGAGGCCAACCAGAAGGCCGGGCGCAGGTTTGAGGTAACTTTCGAGGCGGACAGCAGCCAGCGATCTAGGTCTACATTTCACCGCAGCCTGAGTGCTCCTTCCCGATTTCGGCGGGAGGTTTGATCACCGGTTATTCGGGAGCAGTCGTGGCTTGAGTTTTCAGGAACCGGTCTAGTCGATGAGACTACCTTTACATCGGTGTGGTCGATGTGGTAGGTCCCATCGTGGGGAGTGTCGTATTCTCCAGGAGCTTGTTACTCTTGCGGCCAGCAGGGCCATTTGAAGAGGGATTGTCCGACCAAAGGCAGCATGGGTAGTATGATTCAGCCTACAGGGTCAATTGTCGGGTCTTCATCTTCTGTAGTTATGCGTCCCGAAGGGCAGGGTGTTCACGGGTCGGCAGGCCGCGGCAGAGGTCGTGGTGGAGGTCCTAGTTCTAGCGGTCCACAGAACCTCATATATACCTTAGCCAGCCGGCAGGACCAGGAGGCATCACCGGATGTCGTCACAGGTATATTATTGATTTCAGACTGTGACCTTTATGCTTTGATAGATCCGGGTTCTACCTTGTCCTATGTATCCCCTCTTATTGCTGGTAGAATAGGAATATAGCATGTGTCAATAGAGTCATTTGAGGTAGCTACGCCAGTGGGTGATTCGGTGTTAGCTTAGCGGGTGTATAAAAATTTCCCGGTGTTCATTTACAGTCGTCAGACCCTAGCAGACTTGATAGAGTAGAAGATGACTGATTTTGATGTCATTATGGGTATGGACTGGTTGGCTTCTTGTTATGCCAATGTTGACTGTAGAGACAGGTTGGTCCGATTCCAGTTTCCTGGTGAGCCGGTTATTCAGTGGAAAGGCAATACAACATCGCCGAGCGGTAGGTTTATTTCTTACCTCAAGGCTAGGAAGATGGTTTAGAAAGGGTACATCTATCATCCGTTCGTATTCGATCTGCAGGCCGAGCGCTTCTTCGGCCGGTGGTTAGAGAGTTTCCGGATGTATTCCCAGATGATCTCCCAGGTATTCCTCCAGAGAGGGAGATAGAGTTCTGTATTGATGTGTTGCCAGACACTCGTCCTATATCTATTCTTGCATACAGGATGGCACCTGTTGAGTTGACGAAGTTGAAGGACCAGCTGAAAGATTTGCTGGAAAAAGGCTTTATTAGGCCTAGTATTTTTCCCTGGGGAGCGCCGGTTTTGTTTGTAAAAAAGAAGGATGAGACGCTGCGTATGTGTGTTGACTACAGGTAGCTGAATAAGGTAACCATAAAAAATAGATACCCCCTCCCCAGGATTGATGATTTTTTTGACCAGT
Organism: Przewalskia tangutica; assembly: GCA_029844215.1. Taxonomy (NCBI): domain Eukaryota; kingdom Viridiplantae; phylum Streptophyta; class Magnoliopsida; order Solanales; family Solanaceae; genus Przewalskia; species Przewalskia tangutica. Next base: position 47,095,390 of record CM056724.1, on the reverse strand, counting down.
TGTCGGGTGCGAGGTGTTTCTCCAAGATAGACCTGCGGTCCGGTTATTATCAGGTGCGAGTTAGAGAGGCAGATATCCGGAAGACTGCATTCAGGACCCGGTATGGGCATTATGAGTTCAGGGTGATGTCTTTCGATTTGACTAACGCTCCAGCGGTATTTATGGATTTGATGAACCGGGTGTTCAAGCCATTTCTGGATACGTTTGTTATAGTATTCATTGATGACATCCTGGTTTATTCTCGCACAGAGCAGGAGCATGTAGATCACTTGAGGATGGTACTTGGAGTCCTCAGGAGCCAGCAGTTGTACGCCAAGTTCTCCAAGTGTGAGTTTTGGTTGGCCTCAGTGGCATTCTTGGGGCACATTATCGGGGCTGACGGTGTTCAGGTTGATACGGCAAAGATTGAGGCGGTCAAGACTTGGCCGAGACCTACTACTCCGACGGAGGTGCGCAGCTTCTTAGGGCTGGCAGGTTATTACCGTAGATTTGTGGAGCAGTTCGCTTCGATATTAGAGCCTTTGACTAGGCTGACTCAGAAAGCGTCTAAGTTCCAGTGGACGGAAGCTTGTGAGAAGGGCTTCCAGTTATTGAAGGAAAAGTTGACGACGGCTCTAGTTCTTACTCTTCCCGAGGGATTAAAGGGTTATGTGATTTATTGTGATGCCTCGGGTATCGGGATAGGGTGCGTATTGATGCAGCACGGCAATGTTATAGCCTATGCTTCCCGGCAGCTACGGAAGCATGAGAGGAATTACTCTAATCACGACTTAGAGTTGGCCGCAGTTATTCATTCCTTGAAGATTTGGAGGCATTATTTATACGGAGTTCATGTGGATATTTATACAGACCACAAGTGCCTCCAGTACATCTTCAGGAAGAGGGAGCTGAACTTGCGACATAGATGATGGTTGGAGTTGCTGAAGGATTATGATGTTGATATTCTATACCATCCTGGAAAAGCTAACGTGGTTGCAGATGCTCTGAGTCGTAGATCTATGGGGAGTCTGTCGGATGTGCAGCCAGATAGGCAGGATATGGTCCGAGAGATTCATCGGCTAGCGAACCTTGGGGTTCGGTTGGTTGATACCGAGGATAGCGGGAATCGGGTTTGAGAGGTTGCCGAGTCTTCTATTATTGAGGAGGTGAATAGGCGACAGTATGAGGATCCGGTTCTAACACGGTACCGAGATACGGCTCGTCGAGAAGAGAAAAGTTTGTTTGAGGTAGCGCCTGATGGGGTGCTAAGATACGAGGGCAGATTGTGTGTTCCCGATGTTGCAGGACTTCGTCAGCAGGTTCTGGGGCAGGCATACAGTGCTCGTTACTCTATTCATCCAGGGTCGACTAAGATGTACCATGACCTCAGATGTATGTATTGGTGGGATGGCGTGAAGAGGGACGTATCAAAGTTTGTTGCTCAGTGTCCGAATTGTCAGCAGGTCAATGTTGAGCACTAGAAGCCCGGTGGGCTATTATAGGCGATTGAGGTTCCGACATGGAAGTGGGAGGTGATCAACATGAATTTTGTTACAGGGTTACCTCGTACTCAGAGGAAGTGTGATTCCATCTGGGTTATTGTAGACAGGCTGACGAAATCATCCCACTTTCTTCCAGTCAAGACTACTTATTCGGCTGAGGATTATGCTAAACTTTATATCAGAGAGATTGTGAGACTGCACGAAGTTCCTACATCTATTATATCAGACAGAGGAGCCCAGTTTACGGCTAACTTCTGGAGGTCTTTCCAGAAGGGGTTAGGGACACAGGTGAGTCTCAGTACCGCGTTTCATCCTCAGACCGACGGGCAGGCAGAGCATACTATCCAGACACTTGAGGATATGTTGTGGGCCTATGTTATTGATTTCAGGGGTAGCTGGGAGGATCATTTGCCTCTTGTTGAGTTTGCATATAACAACAGTTACCATTCCAGTATTCAGATAATGCCATATGAGGCTTTGTATGGGCGGAAGTGTAGGTCGCCGATTGGTTGGTTCGACGTGGGCGAGGTTCAGTTAGTTGGCCCAGACTTGATTCAGCAGGCTGTGGATAAAGTGAAGCTTATCCAGGAGAGACTTTTAGCAGCTCAGAGTCGGCAGAAGTCTTATGCAGATAATCGGCGTCGACACTTGGAGTTTCAAGTTGACGATTGGGTCTTCTTGAAGATATCACCCACGAAGGGTGTGATGAGGTTCGGAAAGAAGGGGAAACTTAGCTCAAGGTACATTGGGCCTTATCAGATCATCCGTAGAGTAGGCAAGGTTGCATATGAGTTGGATCTGTCGTCCGACTTGGAGGCAGTACATCCGGTCTTCCATATTTCTATGTTACGGAAGTGTATCGGAGATCCATCGAGAGTTTTCGCAGCTAGCGATGTCCAGGTGACAGAGAGATTATCGTATGAGGAGAGTCCCATAGCGATACTCGATCGCCAGGTCAGGCGATTGCGGACTAAGGACGTGGAATAGTCTCATGCGGGTGAAATAGTCCCATGAATTTACGGGGTGTAACAGAGTCCCATGCGGGTGAAATAGTCCCATGAATTGGATATGCATAATAATCCTGAGGGCAGACGTCCCTGATTTTGATATAGTTGACTCTCATTACTCTCATTTTTCATAAGGCACAGTTGTACTGGTAGTTTGATTATCATACTTTCCTGCTGTTGTTCCCCTCCCAAGATCGGGTTCAGTTTACCGAGTTGTCCGAGCTCGAGTCAGGATACTGCCTTTGAAAAACTCCTGTGATCTTTTGGACTGTTATGATCTCATTTACAGTACTTATTGTTTCACATACTTGGTACATCTTTCGTACTAACCCCCTTTCCTCGGGGGGCTGTGTTTCATGCCGCAGGTGTAGGTACACAGTTTGTTGATCCTCACTCTTAGGATCTCTACTCAGTTTTTTAGGAAGCTCCATTATTTCGGAGGCTTGTATTTTAATACAGATCCCTGTTAGTGTAGGCTTATGTAAATTCAAGGGTACGGCGGTCTTACACCCCGTAATTGCAGGACATGTATATAAGAACATACGTAAGAAAACAGGACTTTAAGATTTGAGACTTGTAGAATTTATCGGAATTATGAAAATGTCAGGAAATGAAATATTATAAAGAATGGGAGGGAGACACCTGTCACCCCTCCCATATGGGCTTGGTCAATTTTAACCAAGGGTAAAATGGTCAAATGACTAAGGCAAGATGATCAAGTCTTGACAAGCCAAGGCTTGACATTGTTGACCAAGTCAATGAGCCCACTTGACCCTAGATATTTAATTTTTCTTCATCCAATCCACACAAGTGTTTTAATCTTGACCCTTAATTTTATTATATATTCACCCTAGTAGCAAGACAAGTCTCAACACTTAGAAAAAATTAGAGAAACTTTGAGCAAGAAGAGGAGCTCTCGGGTTTGCCCTCTCAAGAACAAGAAAAAAATTCGTTTGTTGTTCATAATTCACAATACTTAAACCCAAGGTTCCTAGGGGTATTATAAGGATATCTCAATACAAAGATCCCGGAAAAGTTACGTTTTTACGTTAGTCGCAAGATGAAAATCTAAGTTGTTTTCATAAGTTTTGGTTGGAATTAAAGGGAGTTGTTTATGAACTTCTAAGGGCTTCAAATAGCGGATTGGAGCGTGAAGGAAAGGAGTTAAGTTGCTAAGGAGCGACTTTGAATCTTGGAGTTATATTTGGGCTTATCGAGGTAAATCTTCATCTTACCTTTGTAATTAAAGACTACATGTTGTAGTAGTTGATATTTGATCATGTGAATTGTATAATGAAGATTGATAAGTGTTATGGAGTATTGGAAGCCTAAATCCGTGAATGAGCTTATTAGCCATTGAAATTGCAATACAAATTGGTCGATAGTTATAATCGTCGCATGTTTTTTTTTTTTTAGGTAAATGCAAATATTATTACTAATAACGAAAAGGAAGTGGCTACAATCAGTCGTTGAGGTATCTCAAGCCTCAACGTAATGCAAACAAGAAGAGATAGAGGGGAGGGGTGGTCACTCAAAAGGTGTCATTACAGGAGGGGATAAAATCATAGAGAACTCTATAAGATGTTGTTTTGATTCTTGCAATGACCTCTTCTGCCGGAAAGCTTGTGCCTTCAAAGAGCATTGTGTTTCTTGCCCTCCAAATCTCATAAACCATTATGCAAAAAGTAAGCAAAATAGATTTGGCTCGAATGTTTGTCCCGCGGTGTTCTTTCTTAATCCATTTAAGAGAGCTTTCAACAGTTGTCATCTCTCTTCTAATACCCAACCAATCTTTTATGCTCTTCCAAATCATGTGTGTATAGGGGCAGGCAAAGAAGAGGTGTTCCCTTGTTTCATTAGCTTGCTTGCAGAACCCGCAAGATTTATCCTCCAAGTTGAGAAATGATAGAGTATCCTTTGTAGCTAACCGCTTTCTGCAATTTAGCCACATAGTAAAAGAGAATTTGGGAGGAATGAAGCCTTTCCAAATTTGTGACATCCAAGGCTTTTTAGCTTGCGGAGTGCGCAAGATATCATACACGAGGCTTGAATCAAATATACCGTTGGCACAACATTTTGTAAAGCCCTCAATAGAATCACCATGGCTACCAAAGATAGTAACAAATTTGTCGCGAATCCCACAAATCTTTTTGAATAAGGGGGAGTCCCTAGGACGTACCTCATAGTCCCAAATTGTAATATCTCTCAAATAGTGGCTATTGATCCATTGGACCCATAGGGAATCAGCTTCCGTGTGAGTTTGCCAAATCGTCCTGGATAGCAGGGCAGAAAGGATTGTAGTTGTTATAATCGATTGCGGCTGTTGATAGTCAATTTTGACTTGTTTTTCGTATATTTCTTGCAATTTTAAGTATTTTAGCACACCGCATTTTAATCATTATTTTTCATATTTTTACTTAATATTCTATGTTTTATTATTTACAAAATGGCATTGCATATTTTATAAGCATTAGGTCTTTGTTAATATCATGTTTTTATTACTCCATTATTTTATTTTAATAGTCTTGCATATCTTTAAATATTTTTTTATTTTTAAATAATAAACATTGTTGTATTTTTACTCAAGCCTAGTTCGTCAAATCAGTCTAGTCTGAGGCCCAATTTGGATCAATCTAATCCAACACTTTTTTTTTATTTCATTCAAACACTCTCTTTTTATTTTCCTCCTAAAATCAAAACCCATTTTTCATTCCCCCCCCCCCCCCTCAAAACTAAACCCTAATCCTACCCCTATATAATAAACATTCCACCTCTTCTTAAAAGAGGTCAGCCGCACATCACTGCTCACCCCCAACCCCTCTCATTTTTTTGAAACCATCATCATCATCCTTTCACCTCTTTCGTCGTCGCCGCTGCCGCCGGCGAACCCCCATGACCACCACTATTAACGCAACCCGAACCCCCACACGCCATCACACCACTGCCTCTATTCTACCACTGTTAGTATCGGTGAGGTGGCGTCGCTCCGGCGTACATCACCGTGGAAGTGGCGCCGCCGTCCCATGCCATTATTTTTCGGCTTTTGACACTATTATCTGTCGCTGGTTTATGTTGGACTGATCTTTTTCATTTTTCGGTATCTTGTCGGAGTCCTAAAACTCCGGAGACGCTTTTTTTTATATCTGTTATTATCTGTTGATGGTTGTTGGACTAATTTTCGATTTTGATATCCTTCTGGAGTTAAAACTCCGGTGACCTTCGGTTGGCATTGTTCCAGTGATTTTGTTGGCTATTGTGCTATTTTTCTGACTGATGACGATGTTTTTGGCTATTGTGCTATTTTTCTGACTGATATTTCTGACGATGTTGTTGGCTATTGTCCTTGTTGTTTCTGCTTTTTGTTGGACTGATTTTCGCTGGTTTAGGATTGATTTTCTGATTTTTGTATCCTGCTGGAGTTTTGAAACTCCGGTGACCTTCTAAAAATTCAGGCAAACTGTGTTGCTGTTATTTCTACTATTTTCGGCGATATTTTAAATTTCCAAATGTTCGTGGTTGTCATGCATCGCTTGTTTCTCGTTGTTTCGTTGTCCCGTACTGATTTTGGACAATTTCCCCCGTGATTTATTTTATTAAATTGATTTTGAACAAATTGCTACACTGTTGGTTAACTGATTTTGAACAGATACTACACTTGGCCAATGAAAAAGTTATCCGTCGATTTTTTAGGCCTCCACAGTTGCAAAGACGGAAAATAAAATAAAATTAAGCTTTCAGGGCGTTGATGATTTCTTCTACTTACACAGGAAAACCAACATGCGCTGGTGGGGCGAATTTTCGCAGCCGGACTTGTTTAGGATGTCCCACTTTATTTAATATATCTGAGTCCTCCGTGTTTAAAACTATTACTGTTTTGGCGCGGATTTGAAGGTTTTATTTATTTTATTGCTTCTAACAATATTGGTCGATGAAGGAATCTCCGTCTGATTTCCAAGGCCTCCCATGTACAAATGACGGATTTATTTTTGGCTTTACTTATTAATTCTTGTCATTGCTTTAAAATTATTTATTCTATTACTAATACTTTTACTAAGTGTTTATGCAGGTACCTGGAGATGATCTTGTGCAGAAGGCCTAAAAAGGGTAAAAGTTATCCCGGAGTTTTATTTGATTTTAGCTTTATTATTCTGTATTGCATTCCATTGTAATTGTAAATTATGAAAACTGCTTAAAATATGTAGAATAAAAAAGTCAATAAATAATTAACCTAGGTTTGAACGAATAACTGCAAGTTAGTGGATCTTAAGGATGTCTAACCCCTTTCCTTTAGGATAATAAAGAACCCTGATCCAGAATCTCATTAATTTCACATACAATTAAATGGAGATTAATTGCAGTATTTTTATTGCAATAAATCAAGTGTCCTAATTCACTTAACTAATTAGGTGGCGACTCCTCAAAATCAGCATTATTGCTCCATCCAGGGAACCGCGCCAAAGAGCAACGCCATGATACCGCTCAAACCCCAAGGTCAAAACGGGCGCGACAAAGATGGCGACTCTACCGGGATATCAGGTTCTTGATCATAGCAAACTCAGGTTAATTAAATATTGCACTTTATTTTGCTTTTATATTTGTTGTAAATATTTTATATTGTTTGCTTTTATTTTGTAATTAACTACTTTAATTGCAACATTCTTTTACTGCTTTCCTTAAATTGTCATTCCACTCATATTTCCTCCATTCTGGAAAATTGACACTATCACACACTACACGTGAGGTGTGCTGGCGCACCCGCAAATTTCTTTCAAATACCAAAATATAGGCGAGTTGGCAAAGGCGGAGGAGCATTCGGACCATCCGGTGGCCGCGTAGCCTTCTCACTCGAGTAGTCCGCTCGGGACCATTGTGTCTAGTAAGCCAAATTTTAGAAAATGTAAGATAGAGCTATACCGCCCTCTTTATTTTAAGTCATGCATGCATACACTCTAGGTGGGTCGATCCTTGGTATCGTCTCCACGATTAGGAAAAACACCAAATTGTCGTTGGGTTTCACAACCCGACGACCAATAATCATATGTGTGTAGCGTGATAATGATATATGGATCCAAGCCTGATCATGACACGCCGAAATTGGAAAAAGTGCACCGTCATTTGGTCGCCATTTCCAACGAAATATTACAGTTTAATGGCTTGGACCTATTTATCATAATCTCGCATATCTGGCGTTTAAGTCCACCTCTGGCATAAGGGAGGTCCCAAGCATATTAGGGCGCGCGCTTGATTGACATGCTTTTTGTTTACTAATGTTTGTCGCTAGCAACTCTGTACATATTATTAAAGCAATAATTACCCTTTTAAACTTTGTACATATCATGTCATTGTCTTATAACTTCGGGCACGTGCATTTGCATTTTTTGCACTTTTTGCTGTCACATTGCAATCAGGACCAATACTGAATAAATTGTTCTTGAACATCACGACTTGGACCTTGCGAAACATCAACCTTCACTCCGGTCGGACCAATCAGGGGAGTCTTTGACTATATTGCCACACTTCTGCATTTTTATTATTTTGTCATTTTCCTACTCACCCATTTCTCATATTTTTGCAGGAAGGTCCTCCTCGCAAACAGCCGATGGCGGTCGAAAAAAGAAAAAAATCATCACAAGAATGAGCGGGAGTTATGTTGACTAATAGAAGTCAGTTTATACCAGATTCAACGAGACAACGCTCTCAGTTCTTCTATATTTTGTATCTTTATACATATTTGCAAATTCAATTGATATGTCTAGTGTTGATTACATAATTCTTTATCATGCATTTTACAGCATAATCATCCCGAACTACGCGTGTCTGATTCTCACCACACGGTGTGATACGTAGGCAACCCATTTTGGGTTCGACACCACAAAAATAAAAAAATAAAAAAATTTAATAATAATAAAGAAGCATATTTTTCTCACTCATGCATCTCATTCATCATGTTTTCGGGCATTCATTTTTTCGTTACATTCATTTTACTTTACATTCGTCCACAGTGGACAATTATTTCTTTTGCACAGCTTTATATTGCTATCCTTTCATTGATAAATTCTTTTCAAGCATACATTTTATAACATATTTGAATGAACTACGCGCACCTGATTCCCTCGGCGGGATACGTAGGCAGCCCTATTCGGGTTCGGTACTATTTATTCAAAAAAAATCAAAAATCAAAAATACAAAAAAAAATGTTATTCGAAAATACAAAAATATTTTTTTAAGTATTATTGTTTGACTTTGTTGATACCAACACAGTTAGGAGTGTGCATAGAAAAAAAAGTAATAATCAGTATAAGTTGACTCTGTGGTAAACCATAGATTCTTTTGGTACCTCTTATTCACACCCGTAAATGATATTTGTCTTGCATGTTTTCCAAGATAAGAATGAAACCAACTTCATTGTTTCATATGCATTGTGTGGTGAGTTTTTGAATAAGTTCAATTGCATTGCATTGTGATCTAGAACTTGGCCTGAATGTTTGTTGAGGCGAAATCCTTAGTAACACTCGATGTAGGAAATGATCGTAGGCTTTCTTTGACCCGTTTGAGCCTTTTCAGCCTACCAAATAATATTATCCCTAGTACACCCCTTTGAGCCTAAACCTATTTCTTTCGATGATCGCATATTACACCTATACCCTTTTTGAGTGCGTACGCACTATCCCTCTCTTGGCCCGACCTCCTTGAGTGCTTTAGAAATGTGCAAGTGACTGACAAAAGTCTAGCTGAAGTTTCCAAAGACAAAAGTTGTCAAAGTCCAAAAAGGAAAAAAAAACAAAAGCAGAGACGACTTCACACAAAGAGGAAATCAAAAGTCCCGATAATTAAAAAAAAGGGAATATATAACCCCGAAAAAAGGGGCTCCAAATGAAAGATTCAAAAGAAGTCAGTACAGAAAAACTGGGACAAAAAGAAAGTAAGTCAGCATCAAAACACACAAATATCAAGCACGGACGTAGTCCGACTCTCGATGAATGATTAATCACTTTTACCCAAATGATATTCATCTCTTTCCCCAAACCAACATTACAAGCCCGTGACAAGCCCTACATGATCTTATACTAAGGGTTCTCACATTAATGGATACTTACATGACGGTCAAGCCTATGGTATCACAATTGCATGCATTGAACATCTTTCTGAGTGTAAGTGTGTTTCTCTAAATGTCCCAAAATTTAAAATACTGGAATATATGTGTGGATGAGACTTTCTTTCAGTGAGGGCATTTGAAACGTGAGATTACGTGTAGTTCGAAACATTGGCTGCAAGCAAGTGTGTCGACACTCAGGTATGTCTGAGGTACTATCTGAAGCTGTGTGAATTACATCGGAGTCAATCTCGATTAGACTGAAAGTAATAAACGAAAATCCTTATGCACAATACTAATTGTTGGTATCACTGAAGTCAGAATGTAATGTTGTCTTCCACTTTTTCAGAAAAAAAACAACAAAATGCATATTACATAAAATTCTTATTTTTTGCATCACGAACTACGTCTTGACCTGATTCCCTTAGCGGGATACGTAGGCGGTCACATTGGCTTCGGTCTCATTTTTTAAAATTGTACAATCATTTTCTGCAGCATGAACTACGTTTTGACCTGATTCCTTCTGCGGGATACGTAGGCGGCCACATTTGGCTTCAGCCTCACATTATTTTAAAATTTTAAAAATCCTTATTTTGCATCACGAACTACGTCTTGACCTGATTCTCTCAGCGGGATACGTAGGCGGCCACATTGGCTTCGGTCTCATTTTCAAAAATTGTAAAATCATTTTTTGCAGCATGAACTACGTCTTGACCTGATTCCCTCTGCGGGATATGTAGGCGGCCACATTGGCTTCGGCCTCACATCATTTTAAAATCTTAAAAATCCTTATTTTTGCATCACGAACTACGTTCTGACCTGATTCCCTCGGCGGGATACGTAGGCGGCCATATCGGCTTCGGTCACACCATTAGAAATATTTCTTCCTTGTTTTGCACAGGACTCGATTTTGTCCATTGGAGAGTTTAACATCCTCATATATTTTGAATCAATGATTATCTACACATGACTGGGGCATATTTTGAGGGTTTCATTCTCATCTACTCAATTGTACATGTCCATATTCTCGCATTAGCTTTTCATTCATGATTAAAAAAAATTGCTTACCTGATCGCCTTGATAGCGTCAAGATTCAACCTTACCTAGTTGAAAGTTCAAAATCTTCATTTACCAGAAACTGGACATTTTAAGGATTCGCTGCAAGGAAATGGCAATAGACAGGAAAAAAACAGGCCAACTAGGTCTTCAGTCCAAACCAAGAATGCAAGCGTCAAGAGCCAAAGCTACAAAGTCGAAGCTAATCAACCACTCATTTCCTAAAACTCACTAGTTTTCTTTGAGTGCAGGATCTTCATATCAGCAAAGACAGGAGCACAACAACAAGCCCATGCGGGTTACAAACACACAACGTCTATGCAATGACGCTATCTCAACCCAGACTTGTCACAAAGCAGGTACGCCCATAAACCGACGCATTTCATAAAAGTCTATGCAACGGCTTCATCCATGTTTCGTCTATGCAACGACGAACATCTACATAGCGTCTATGCAACGACATATTTCATAAAAGCCTATGCAACGGCTTCATCCATGTTTCGTCTATGCAACGACGAGCATCTGCATCGCGTCTATGCAACGACGCTCTTTCATCTAAGTCTATGCAACGGCTTCATCTATGTTTCGTATATGCAACGACGAGCATCTGCATCGCGTCTATGCAACGACGCATTTCATTAAAGCCTATGCAACGGCTTCATCCGTATTTCGTCTATGCAACGACGAACATCTGCATCGCGTCTATGCAACGACGCATTTCATAAAAGCCTATGCAACGGCTTCATCCATGTTTCGTCTATGCAACGACGAGCATCTGCATCGCGTCTATGCAACGACGATCTTTTATCTAAGCCTATGCAACGGCTTCATCTATGTTTCGTCTATGCAACGACGAGCATCTGCATCGCGTCTATGCAACGATGCATTTCATAAAATCCTATGCAACGCTTCATCCATGTTTCGTCTATGCAACGACGAGCATCTGCATCGCGTCTATGCAATGATGCATTTTATAAAAGCATATACAACGGCTTCATCTATGTTTCGTCTATGCAACGACGAGCATCTGCATCGCGTCTATGCAACGACGTCATTTTATTTAACCTTATGCAACGACTTCATCTATCTTTCGTCTATGCAACGACGAATATTTGCATCGCGTTTATGCAACGATGCCCTTTCAAGTGAGCCTATGCAACGACTTCATTTATGTTTCATCTATGCAACGACGAACATCAGCATCACATCTGTGCACCGACTTCATTTCATAAAATCCTATTCAATGGCTTCATCCATGTTTCGTCTATGCAACGACGAACATCTGCATCGCGTCTATGCAACGGCGCATTTCATAAAAGCCTATGCAACGGCTTCATCCATGTTTCGTCTATGCAATGACTAACATCTGTATCGCGTCTATGCAACGACGTTATTTCATCTAAGCCTATGCAACGGCTTCATCTATGTTTCGTCTATGCAACGACGAGCATCTGCATCGCGTCTATGCAACAACGTCATTTCATCTAAGCCTATGGAACGACTTCATCTATGTTTCGTATATGAACGACGAGCATCTCCACCACGTCTATGCAAGGACGTCATTTCATTTAAGCCTGTGCAACAGCTTCATCTATATTTCCTCTATGCAACGACGAACATCTGCATCGCATCTGCGCAACGACGCCATTTCATCTAAGCCTATGCAACGACTTCATCCATGTTTCGTTTATGCAACGACGAACATCTGTATCGCGTCTATGCAACGATGCATTTCATTTAAGTCTATGCAACGGCTTCATCAATGTTTCATCTATGCAACAACGAGCATCTGCATCGCGTCTATGCAATGACGCCCTTTCATCTAAGCCTATGCAACGGCTTCATTCATGTTTCGTCTATGCAACGACGAACATCTGCATCGCGTCTATGCAACGATGCCCTTTCATTTAAGCCTATGCAACGACTTCATCAATATTTCGTCTATGCAACGACAAACATATATATCGCGTATATGCAACGACGAGCATATACATCGCGTCTATGCAACGACGCCCTTTCATTTAAGCCTATGCAACGGCTTCATCCATGTTTCGTCTATGCAACGACGAACATCTACATCGCGTCTATGCAACGACACCCTTTCATCTAAAGCCTATGCAACGACTTCATCTATGTTTCTTCTATGCAACGACGAACATCGGTATCGCGTCTATGCAACGACGCCCTTTCATCTAAGCCTATGCAACGACTTCATCTATATTTCGTCTATGCAACGACGAACATCTGCATCGCATCTATGCAACGACGCTCTTTCATCTAAGACTATGCAACGGCTTCATCTATGTTTCATCTATGCAACGACGAGCATCTGCATCGTGTCTATGCAACGACGCCCTTTCATCTAAGCATATGCAACAACTTCATCTATGTTTCGTCTATGCAACGACGCTATTTCTTTAAACTTATGCAACGACGAGCATCTGCATCGCGTCTATGCAACAACACCCTTTCATCTATGCTTATGCAACGGCTTTATCTATGTTTCGTCTATGTAACGACGAACATCTGCACTGCATCCGGAAACGATGCCATTTTCATTTCTTTTGCATTTTGACCTCGGGAACAAACACCCTAGAGGCATTTCAGAAAACAAACACCCTGTCTTTTCCAGCATCCCATCGCAATTGTAACCCAGTGTCATCAAGATTCGACACTGGGACATATTTTTGAATCGGTATTCGTCCGTCCATCATTTTAGCATCGCAGCAACCCAATGTCCTCATAATTCGACACTGAGACATTTTTAAATCTGCGTCAGCTTTTCTTTTTATTTTCGCATCACAACGACCCAGTGTCATCATAATTCGACACTGAGACAATTTTGAGTCTGCATCAGCCCCACTTTTGAGTTCTAGTTTATAAAACATAACAAAATTGGCTACAAGTCAACATCTTTGTCCGAAGACTCTTCCATCATCTCCGTACAAAAAGGGACATGCTGTTGACATTCAATTTTGACCCGTTTTTCGTATATTTCTTGCAATTTTAAGTATTTTAGCACACCGCATTTTAATCTTTATTTTGCATATTTTTACCTAATATTCTATGTTTTATTATTTACAAAATGACATTGCATATTTTATTAAGCATTAGGTCTTTGGTAATATCATGTTTTTATTACTCCGTTATTTTATTTTAATAGTTTTGCATATCTTTAAATATTTTTTTATTTTTAAATAATAAACACTGTTGTATTTTTACTCAAGCCTAGTTCGTCAAATCAGTCTAGTCTGAGGCCCAATTTGGATCAGTTCAATCCAACACTTTTTTTTATTTCATTCAAACACCCTCTTTTTATTTTCCCCCTAAAATCAAAACCCACTTTTCATTTTCCCCCCTCAAAACTATACCCTAATCCTACCCATATATAATAAACACTCCACCCCTTCTTAAAAGAGGTCAGCCGCACATCACTGCTCACCCCCAACCCTCTCATTTTTTCTGAAACCATCATCATCATCCTTTCACCTCTTTCGCAGTCGTCGTTGCCGCCGGAGCTTCGAGCTCCGGCGAACCCTCATCCGTCGACCACCACCATTAACGCAACCCGAACCCCCACACGCCATCACACCACTGCCTTCATTCTACCACTATTAGTATCGGTGAGGCGGCGTCGCTCCGGCGTACACCACCGTGGAAGTGGTGCCGCCGTCCCACGCCATTATTTTTTCGGCTTTTGTCACTATTATCTATCGCTGGTTTATGTTGGACTGATCTTTTGCATTTTTCGGTATCTTGTCGGAGTCCTAAAACTCCGGCGACGCTTTTTTTTATATATGTTATTATCTGTTGATGGTTGTTGGACTAATTTTCGATTTTGATATCCTTCCGGAGTTAAAACTCCGGTGACCTCCGGTTGGCATTGTTCCAGCGATTTTGTTGGCTATTATGCTATTTTTCTGACTGATATTTCCGACGATGTTGTTGGCTATTGTGCTATTTTTCTGACTGATATTTCCGACGATGTTGTTGGCTACTGTCCTTGTTATTTCTGCTTTTTGTTGGATTGATTTTCGCTGGTTTAGGATTGATATTCTGATTTTTGTATCCTGATGGATTTTGAAACTCCGGCGACCTTCTAAAAATTCAGGTAAACTGTGTTGATGTTATTTCTACTATTTTCGGCGATATTTTAAATTTCCAGCGTGTTCGCTGTGTTGCTGCTACTGTTTCTACTGTTGTTCCGTTGTCCCGTACTGATTTTGGACAATTTCCCCCGTGATTTATTTTATTAAATTGATTTTGAACAAATTGCTACACTGTTGGTTAACTGATTTTGAACAGATACAACACTTGGCCAATGAAAAAGTTATCCGTCGATTTTTTAGGCCTCCACAGTTGCAAAGACGGAAAATAAAATAAAATGAAGCTTTCAGGGCGTTGATGATTTCTTCTACTTGCACAGGATAACCAACATGCGCTGGCGGCGTGAATTTTCGCAGCCGGACTTGTTTAGGATGTTCCACTTTATTTTATATATCTGAGCCCTCCGTGTTTAAAACTATTACTGTTTTGGCGCGGATTTAAAGGTTTTATTTATTTTATTGCTTCTAACAATATTGGCCGATGAAGGAATCTTCGTCTGATTTCCAAGGTCTCCCATGTACAAAAGACGGATTTATTTTTGGCTTTACTTATTAATTCTTGTCATTGTTTTAAAATTATTTATTCTATTACTAACACTTTTACAAAGTGTTTATGCAGGTACCCGGAGATCATCTTGTGCAGAAGGCCTAAAAAGGGCTAAAAGATGTCCCGGAGTTTTATTCGATTTTAGCTTTATTATTCTGTATTGCACTCCATTGTAATTGTAAATTATGAAAACTGCTTAAAATATGTAGAATAAAAAAGGCAATAAATAATTAACATAGGTTTGAACGAATAACCGCAAGTTAGCGGATCTTAAAGGATGTCTAACCCCTTCCCTTTAGGATAATAAAGAACTCTGATCCATAATCTCATTAATTTCGCAGACCATTAAATGGAGATTAATTACAGTATTTTTATTGCAATAAATCAAGTGTCCTAATTCACTTAACTAATTAGGTGACGACTCCTCAAAATCAGCATTATTGCTCCATCCAGGGAACCGCGCCAAAGAGCAACGTTGCGGATACCGTTCAGACCCCGAGGTAAAAAACGGGCGCGACAACGGCTATATAACATGTTAGACTAAACAACTTGGATTGAAAAGGAATTGGATAAGACTTTACATTGTTGTATATTGTAGCCGAGAATGACATTGAAATATTGGACTATTTTGATATCAATTGTGGGGTAGAATGTACACGTCCTGTTAGGCGTGTAATCCCCTTTGGTTAGCTAAATTGTTGAGCCTTAAATGTGGCATATTGGTTATTGATTTTGGGCCTTGAAAAAGGTGGAAAAGTATGTAGAAACAAAGGAAGTGTTGCCCAATTTTCCGTAGAATAGGAAGCTTTACACTTAGAATATTCTACATAAAAAGCTAGAAGTTGATAGCCGTATTATGGTCATTATAGGTTGACATTCTACGTGCGACATATTCAAGTTAGCAAGTGGATTAAGCCGAAGAGGTATGTGGAACTTTCCTTATCTCATGAGCATGAGTAGTTATAAAGGTATAGTACGGTAGACGTACGAGATTTAAATGAATTCAGTTTCATTTTGATATCCTTGACTTGTTTTAAGAATGTCCAAGTTAATTGAGTTGGAGAATTAACTCACTTGTTTTAAAAATGATAAAAATGCCTTAGTTTCTAAAGCATAAAGTTATTATAACGGCTTTATTAGAAGTTGGTTATAACAACTTTATGGAAATTTAAAAGAATGGTTTACTCTAGTAATGTAAACAAAGATAAATGACTTGAAATAAAGAAGGGAAATTTGATTTAAAGGCATCAATTGCTTAAAGTTTTAAAGTAAAGGTCACTTGGTTTAGAAGCCTAAAAATGTATTTCTAAAGGTGTAGTGACTTGTTTTGAAAAGTAGACAAGCCTTGATACTACGGGTGTTAGTATCTTGGGGGTTTTATACGAAAAGAGTCATTTTTAAAAGGATAAAGGTACGTAGTATTTTGGGTTAAATTCCCGGATTTTTCATGACATGTTAGTGCCTTAAGTTAAATAAAATGAGAATGCATGCTAATTAAAGTCTAATGAGAAGTTAAGGGATTTCTTAACTTGCTTATGATATTTACGATAGCTGGTTGTGCTTATGTTATGATATTTATGGTAGCCTTAAGTGTTAGTGTTATGTAAATTTTGCGGGGTAAACCCCCGGGTTACTACATATTTTATGGATTTGCTCCCCACGATGCGAGTGCGGCGTTTGTACTAATTGCGGGTGAAATAGTCCCATGCGGGTTGTTATACCCCGTAGTTCCAGGGTATGTATGTGAGGACGTACGTACGAGAATACGACAGAAATTTTGGAAAGAAAGAAAGATGTGATTTTTCGACGGAAAAGTTTCCGGTATTTGTAAAGAAAAAGGTTCGTTAATGGGAATTGGATTCCCAGATTTGGTATTTGGACTTCTTGGATTATATTAGAATTTTGAGATTTTATTTTCGGAAATGGTCACGTGGGGCCCACGGGAGAAATTTACGGTTTTGTGAAGCCCGCTTTGTTTTTAAGGTTTCCGGTATTTTGGATATTTTTCGGAAGACGAAATATTTTGGACGAGTCGGGGGGCGACACGTGTCACCCCATGTGGCACCTTGGTCGATTGGAGGAGACGTTGTCTAGCCACTGTCCTCGCCGAATGGCCTTACAAGTGGCAAGCCACTTGGCCCTTGTTTTCGTTGGCCATGAGGTGTGGTGGGACCCACACACACATGGCCCAATCTTGAACATACACTTGATAAGATCTTGGCCCTTAATTCCTCTATAAATATCCCCTTAAGGTTGAAGAGTATTTCATCCACACTTGAAGATTTTCCATAGCAAATACTCCCTCCCTTTAGCCCTATTTCGTCCCCCTCCCCCACTTGTGTATAAATACTTGGTGTATTGTTGTATAATCCCAAATACCTTAGCCTAGTATCCCTAGTAGTATTCCAAAATTGTTTTAATACTAGGAGCCCGGAAATACTACTTTATTCCAATAGCCGTAAAGTGAAGCCCTAGAAAAATCTTCCTAGCTTGGTTGAAGTATTTAGAGAAGTTGTTTGGAAACTTCTAAGGGTCTCTTGGAGCGGGTTGGAGCGTAAGGAATTGGAGTTAAACGTTGCTCAGGATTGACTTATAAACTTGGATAATTTTTGGGCTTATCGAGGTAATAATCTATGTCCCCCTATTGTAATTGGATATTACATATTTTAGTAATGTATAGTTAAGTATGCTATATATAGAATGAATATTGGAAGGATGATTATAAAGGTTTGAACTGTATTTACATTGGATTGTACTTACAGTAGACTTGTGTAGTATTATTGTGAAGCAGAATTGAACACGTCCGGTTAGACGTGTAGTCCCCTGGGAGTTGTTGGCCTGGTAACGGGCCTTGTTTGGGGATGAGATTTATGAGTTAGCGGGGGGGAGGTGCTGCCGATTTTTCTGTAGAATAAGGAATCTTGTATTTAGAATATTCTACGAAAAGAACTAGAGATTGATAGATATATTGTGGCCTTTATAGGTGGATCTTCTACGCGCGGCATACTTGACTTGGCTTGTGGTTTAAGCTAAAAAGGTATGTGATTCTTCCTATACTCTTGAGCATGATTGTTGTGAACTATATAGTACGGTAGACGTACATGTGTGAAATGAGTTTTGTTTGTTTTAAACATAAAGTGTTATAATGGCTTTATGGGAAGTTAGTTATAACGACTTTATGAAAATAAAAGAAAGATTTGATTTTGAAAGTTAAGAGACTTGATCTTGAAAGATAAGAGACTTGACTTATAAACGACTTGTTTTCGGAAAAGGAGAAGTAACTTGATTTAAGTATAGGTTACTTGTTTTGGAAAGAGTAAGTTATTGGGTTTTAAAGAGTATACTTGATGTTGTTTAAAAGAAAAGCACTTGGTTTTAAAAGTGTAGAGTTCTTGATTTTAAATCTTATAAAGATTTTCGGAAGGTGTAGTAATTTGGTTTGAAAGGAAAACGTGTTTTTAATACTACGAGTATTAGTATCATGTGGCTTTTACGTAAAAAGAGGTCTTTTTGAAAGAATGAAAGTATGTAGTATTTTGGGTTTGAAACCCGGATTGTTGATTAAAATGAATGTATGTTGAACTTGCCTATGCTTGTTGTGATAGTCTTTGATGTGCAAGTGTTTTGTTGATATGCTGTCGTGACTCTCTGGGAGGGCCGGCTATCTGATTGATTGATTGGACATACTGACGTTGGGTGGTCCACGAGTATGCGTCCACTTTGAGTATTGACTGGTTGTTTCTGTACTGCCGTGACTCTCTGGGAGGGCCGACTATCTGATTGATTTCCTTCGACACGCCGACGCGATGGATGTTCCACGCACGCGCCCGAGGATGGTTTCATGGCCATGACTTCCGAGGTGAGATGTCGGGCACGCGGTCATCGTGAGGTTCGATTGTTAGTCCACGGACGCTTAATCCATGAAGCTTGCCGCGCGACGAGCGATCACGGCTTGATTTGTACGTGTGGTTCGTGCACACTTTAGATACTTGTTCGCCATTTTCTCGTGCACCGGTAGCCTCCGGTAGATAGCTTAAAATACTTGCCTCGGCCATATCTTGTTAGGACGGTAGGCTATCAGACGTTAGCTTAAGATACTTGCCTCGGCCATTCGTGGCTAGCTTTTGGATCTAGTTGGCTTCCGCACCTTGCGATGGGATATGACTAGCTTTGACCGGTAGTTGGCTATTCTACTGCCCGATCGGTTTTGATGACGCAGTGTGATCTAGTGTTCAGTTCACATACGGGTGTTGTTTTACATCATGTATCGCCAAAGATTGAGAATGAGTTCCATGGGCATGATTGATATTATGGGCGTGAGACCCATAGTTATGCGTGAGTGATCATTTTGGGGATGTCGCCCTTACTTGGCATAATTTACTTATCGCAAAATGGTTTTATAAAATGATGAAATGTGATTTCATTACGATTTTCGCCACATACTGGTACCGTTGCATCGACCTCCTCGGGGGCCGCTCACGCCGCAGTAGAGGTACATCGGTTGTGGATCCTCGCCATAGGATCACAATTCAACAGATTGGAAGCTCCGCTTTCTCGAGGCTTATCTTTTGCATGTTTCCGAGTTGTAGGTTCTTGTACATTCTGGTATGGCGGGCCCCGCCCGTCATAGTTATTGTTACATTCTTAGAGGTCTGTAGTACTGTTGTGGGCAGGGTTGTAAAGGATTGTAACTGTTCGGTTTGATATATATATACATGAAGGCGACCGTTTTGGTTGACCTATTTTCTTATGAGGTATCTTGTTTCCTGTTTAAGTTTTTATTTCCGCTGATTTTCTCTGATGTTGTATCACTAGGGTGCCCGGGGTAAGGCACCAGTCGCGGGCCCGAGGTCGGGTCGTGACAAAAGTGGTATCAGAGCAGTAAATCCTCGGAAAGTGTCTACAGACCGTATCTAGTAGAGTCTTGATTATCGGTGTGTTGTGCACCACACCTATAATCAGGAGGCTATGGGATATTTAGGATTGGTTTCTATTCTTCTCACTCTGAGATCGTGCCTTAGAGCTGTGTTATAAGTTGGACTCCCTCGGACGTATTCGTTTGTACCGGTTATGCCTCTGCGAAAGGCAACCAGAGCCCAAATGGGCAAGACAGCAGAGGGAGCTACGAGTAGAACACAGAGGGTTACGAGGGCACAGGCCTGGTCATTACCTGAGATAGTACTTCAGACGACGAGTTTTATGACGCCGCTAGCCCCAGCAGAGTTTAGAGCGGCAGCAGTTTCTACGGAGGCCACGATACCTGAGCCTCCAGTTCCACGACTTAGAGCCGAGGATATGAGTTCAGGAGATGGCCCAGCCATTAGTGCCGGTGGCCGGAATGAGGACGGACGGGAGCCGGTGGTTCCGACAGTACCAGTGGTTCACCCTAGATCCGATAGTTTGAGACTTCGGGATTTCTTGAGTTGCAGTTCGCCAGAGTTCTATGGATAAAGAGCTGAGGATGATCCTCAGAGTGTCGTGCTAGTTTGAGAGATTATTATACCTGTGGCCGTCAGGGCCATGTGATGGGAGGATGTCCTAGTAGGAGGGATACAGATGTAGGACTCACCACCGTTAGTCATGATTCGGTTTCGGAGAGGAAGGGTGTTAGCGGAGAGGCCACCCACTACCTCGGTGTGGCGTTGTGATAGCGCGTGGTGGGAGTGTCGATCGCTTCGGCGCTTGTATGCTTACGGCCAACAGGGCCATTTGGTGAGAGTTTGTCCGACCAGAGGTAGCACAGATGTAGAGACTCAGCCTTCGGGATCGGTGGCTGGTTCATCGCCTTATATAGCTAGGCGCCCTGCAGGGCAGGATTATGATTAGAGCGACAAAGGGAAAGTGAGGCAGTAGTTGCAGAGATATCTTTAGCCCTTAAGAGACTTGTTTATGTTGTTATGGTGGGTACATGTTAGGTGCTATGTACGGATAGCATTGTGTTAAGCGTGAATTAGAAAACATGGGCAGCTGAGAAAGGGTAAGTCTGGAGACGAGATGATTAGGAGCCTTAGAATTTATAACAGTTAGGACCTTAGATGCAAGGCCGTCTTGAGTAAAAGATTTTGTTTACGATTTGATCTTTGTCGGAGTACATTGTATACGTGGAGTATAATTGTGTGATAAGTCCCTGAGTGGTGTGATTCATAAGAGGGTAGTTGAACTAAGAAGACCATTAGGTTTTCGTGACTTGATTAGTGAGATTGTTCCGGATCGGGGAACGAGAGAGTTGGCGCGATAATGGGTCGGGTTGAGGCAAGGTTGCGTGTCAACCCGCAGCCCGGTTTGGGGGTCGGTTGTGGTGGTCCCGCTTTGTGATAGGGTCACGAGGGTGCTAGGCCCAAGTTTTGGTAACCATCGTATGAGTTCGTGGATGTGCTCGACTAGAATCGGATCGTGAAGGCCGGGAATGGCCTTAGAGGAAATTGAAGCTAGTGAGATGACCAAGTTTGGGGGTAGTGGCCCCAAAGTTTTGGAAACTGAAGCGATGAATGAAGTGTGGTACGTGTACTAGAAAGAGTTCGAGTGTCGAGAAGGGTACGACGAGAAAGGAAAGAAGCGAACAATGTGTTATGAGAACGGAAGTGATCATTTCTTTTGTGAAGTGAAGATGCGAAGGGAGTATCCTTTAGACCATGGGTGTGAGTTTTTGTGATGTTAGAGGTGATTCCTCGTTGGCTTGGATTTGTATGTTATACTATGGTCATTGATGGCATGATTGGTTTCGTAAGTATAGTAGTGAAGACTATACCGGCGCATGTGTGTTTGGAGACTTAGAAGGAACATTCGGGACGAATGTTTCTAAGGGGGGAAGAATGTTATACCTCGTAGTTCCAGGGTATGTATGTGAGGACGTACGTATGAGAATACGACAGAAATTTTGGAAAGAAAGAAAGATGTGATTTTTCGACGGAAAAGTTTCCGGTTTTTGTGAAGAAAAAGGTTCGTTAATGGGAATTGGATTCCCAGATTTGGTATTTGGACTTCTTGGATTATATTAGAATTTTGAGATTTTATTTTCGGAAATGGTCACGTGGGGCCCACAGGAGAAATTTACGGTTTTGTGGAGCCCGCTTTGTTTTTAAGGTTTCCGGTATTTTGGATATTTTTCGGAAGACGAAATATTTTGGACGAGTCGGGGGGCGACACGTGTCATCCCCATGTGGCACCTTGGCCGATTTGGAGGATGTTGTTCAGCCACTGTCCTCGCCGAAATGGCCTTACAAGTGGCAAGCCACTTGGCCCTTGTTTTCGTTGGCCATGAGGTGTGGTGGGACCCACACACACATGGCCCAATCTTGACCATACACTTGATAAGATCTTGGCCCTTAATTCCTCTATAAATACCCCCTTAAGGTTGAAGAGTATTTCATCCACACTTAAAGATTTTCCATAGCAAATACTCCCTCCCTATAGCCCTATTTCGCCCCCTCCCCCACTTGTGTAGAAATACTTGGTGTATTGTTGTATAATCCCAAATACCTTAGCCTAGTATCCCTAGTAGTATTCCAAAGTTGTTTTAATACTAGGAGCCCGGAAATACTACTTTATTCCAATAGCCGTAAAGTGAAGCCCTAGAAAAATCTTCCTAGCTTGGTTGAAGTATTTAGAGAAGTTGTTTGGAAACTTCTAAGGATCGCTTGGAGCGGGTTGGAGCGTAAGGAATTGGAGTTAAACGTTGCTCAGGATCGACTTATAAACTTGGATAATTTTTGGGCTTATCGAGGTAATAATCTATGTCCCCCTATTGTAATTGGATATTACATATTTTAGTAATGTATAGTTAAGTATGCTATATATAGAATGAATATTGGAAGGATGATTATAAAGGTTTGAATCAGATTTACATTGACTGCATTTACAGACTTGTGTAGTATTATTGTGAAGCAGAATTGAACACGTCCGGTTAGACGTGTAGTCCCCTGGGAGTTGTTGGCCTGGTAACGGGCCTTGTTTGGGGATGAGATTTATGAGTTAGCGGGGGGGAGGTGCTGCCGATTTTTCTGTAGAATAAGGAATCTTGTATTTAGAATATTCTACGAAAAGAACTAGAGATTGATATATATATTGTGGCCTTTATAGGTGGATCTTCTACGCGCGGCATACTTGACTTGGCTTGTGGTTTAAGCTAAAAAGGTATGTGATTCTTCCTATACTCTTGAGCATGATTGTTGTGAACTATATAGTACGGTAGATGTACATGTGTGAAATGAGTTTCATTTGTTTTAAACATAAAGTGTTATAATGGCTTTATGGGAAGTTAGTTATAACGACTTTATGAAAATAAAAGAAAGATTTGATTTTGAAAGTTAAGAGACTTGATCTTGAAAGATAAGAGACTTGACTTATAAACGACTTGTTTTCGGAAAAGGAGAAGTAACTTGATTTAAGTATAGGTTACTTGTTTTGGAAAGAGTAAGTTATTGGGTTTTAAAGAGTATACTTGATGTTGTTTAAAAGAAAAACACTTGGTTTTAAAAGTGTAGAGTTCTTGATTTTAAATCTTATAAAGATTTTCGGAAGGTGTAGTAATTTGGTTTGAAAGGAAAACGTGTTTTTAATACTACGAGTATTAGTATCATGTGGCTTTTACGTAAAAAGAGGTCTTTTTTGAAAGAATGAAAGTATGTAGTATTTTGGGTTTGAAACCCGGATTGTTGATTAAAATGAATGTATGTTGAACTTGCCTATGCTTGTTGTGATAGTCTTTGATGTGCAAGTGTTTTGTTGATATGCTGCCGTGACTCTCTGGGAGGGCCGGCTATCTGATTGATTGATTGGACATACTGACGTTGGGTGGTCCACGAGTATGCGTCCACTTTGAGTATTGACTGGTTGTTTCTGTACTGCCGTGACTCTCTGGGAGGGCCGACTATCTGATTGATTTCCTTTGGACATGCTGACGCGATGGATGTTCCACGGGCATGCGTCCAGTAGGATGGTTTCATGGCCATGACTTCCGAGGTGAGATGTCGGGGCATGCGGTCATTGTGAGGTTCAGATTGTTAGTTCATAGACCGTTAATCCATGAAGCTTGCCGCGGTGACGAGCGATCACGGGCTTGATTTGTACGTGTGGTTCAGGCACACTTTAGATACTTGTTCGGTCATTTTCTCGCACGGTAGCCTCGGTAGATAGCTTAAGATACTTGCCTCTGGCCATATCTTGTGAGACGGTGAGGCTATTAGACGTTAGCTTAAGATACTTGCCTCGGCCAGTTGCGTGGCTAGCTTTT
The DNA here is from genome assembly GCA_029844215.1 of Przewalskia tangutica. Lineage (NCBI taxonomy): Eukaryota > Viridiplantae > Streptophyta > Magnoliopsida > Solanales > Solanaceae > Przewalskia > Przewalskia tangutica. Next base: position 47,070,868 of record CM056724.1, on the reverse strand, counting down.
GGACTGGTAGTTGGCTTCTGTACCTTGCCCGTGATGGGATATGACTAGCTTTTGGACTGATAGTTGGCTATTCTACTTGGCCCGATCGGTTTGATGACGCAGGCAGGATCTAGTGTTCAGGTTCACATATGGGTGTTGTTTTACATCATGTATCGCCAAAGATGAGAATGAGTTCCACGCATGATTGATATTATGGGCGTGAGACCCATAGTTATGTGTGAGTGATCATTTTGGGACGCGTCCCCTTTTGGCATAATTGTTTACTTATCGCAAAATGGTTTTATAAAATGATGAAATGTGATTTCATTACGCATTTTCGCCACATACTGTACTGTTATCGACCTCCTTCGTGGCCGCGTTCACGCCGCAGTGAGGTACATCGGCCAGGATCCTCGCCATAGGATCACGCCAACAGATTAGGAAGCTCCGCTTTCTCCGAGGCTTATCTTTTGTATGTTTCCTGAGTTGTAGGTTCTGTACATTCTGGGTATGGCGGCCCCGTCCCGTCATAGTTATTATTACATTCTTAGGTCCGTAGTAATCTTGTTGGCGGTGGTTGTAAAGGATCAGAATCGCTCGTTTGATATATATATACGAAGGCGACCGCTTTGGTTGACCTATTTTCTTATGAGGTATCTTGTTTCGCTTAAGTTTTTATTTCACTGATTTTCTCTGATGTTGTATCACTAGGGTGCCCGGGGTAAGGCACCAGTCGCGGGCCCGAGGTCGGGTCGTGACACGGGTGAAATAGTCCCATGCGGAGCAAATTGCTCCATTGCGGGTCCACAGGACCTATGCGGGTGAAATAGTCCCAGGAGTAGGATTGCTTAATGATACTACGGGCGGGTGGCCCTAATTTGATCATGAGCCTCCTATTTTTAAGTAGTAAAGTGTACTCTTGTTTACTCTCATTATTAGTAAGGCATAGTGTACTGTTATTTTGGTTATCATACATGTCTCCAACTTTATTTTAGACTATATGATTTCATTTAAGTACTTTCAGTTTCACATACTTGGTATATATTTTGTACTGACCCCCTTCCTCGGGGCATGCGTTCATGCCGCAGGTAGGGGTAAGCAGGTTGCAGATCCTCGTTCCTAGGATCACTGATCTGTTCTTGGAAAGCTCCATTTCTCCAAAGGCTTGTCTTTTGGTATAGTTTCCCTGATGTTGTAGATTTATGTACATTCAGGGGTATTGCGGGGCTCTGTCCCGTCACAGTTGTTATGTCAAAACTCTTAGAGGTCTGTAGTCATATCTTGTGGGTCAGTTTGTAAAAGATGGGATGTAACTGTTTTTGGATATGTAGTTTTATATATATATGTCCAGGGAGGTAGCCTTATCGGCTAGCCTGTTGTTTATTTCTGTTGTTACACATTATGTGGTTATGTATGTTCCGCTGATTTTCTCTGATATATACCTGTAAGGGTGCCCAGGTAGGGCAACAGTCGCGGGCCCGGGGTCGGGTCTTGACAGGCGGGGCCCTATCCCATCATAGTTTATTATCCAAACTCTTAGAGGTCTGTATTCATATGTGGGCTGGACTTGCGAGAGTTGTATATACGGTTGGCCATTTGTACTACTGTATTGTCGGGTTATTCCCCTTTATATATAGTGGCAGTCTCATTGGCTTGACTTGTTTCTATATATACAATTTTTCATTTATTATTTGGCCTATGTCTTGTATGAAATGTGAGGGTATAAGAGGGGGTGCCCAGGTAGGGCACCAGTCGCGGCCCTGGGGTTTGGGTCGTGACACAATGAGAATTAGTTATAGACATATTTATTTCAATAACAAACGTACCTTGTCCAAAGGGGCCGTAAGACTCAGTGCTTTGTCTCCTCCGATTTGTACATTCCTTCTTCCAATACCCCTTTCTCTTGCAATTGAAGCAAACATCAGCAACTACATTGGCCTTCTTTTGAACAACTCTTTGAGGCTTCATAGCTGTGGGTGTGACGACAACCGCCTTACCCTTCGTCTTCTGCACATTCTTACCCTTAGGCTTGAACTTGCTAGATGAGCCCACCATAAGCACAACTTTACATTTAGAGGTGGACGATTCAAAGGTCTTCAACATATTATGAAGCTCTGGGAGATTCGCTTTGGTTCCATTCATATTGTAATTTGCAATAAAGTTCACAAATGAAACAGGAAGCGAATTCAAGATTAGGTTGACGGAAACTGTTACCGACAGCTTCATTCCAATCGAACCTAACCTTTCTATTAACCCATTTATCTTCAAAACATGTTGTGACACCTGACCCCCTTCGTTTCAACTTACACTTAAAGAGATCTCTCAACAGTTCATACTCTATTGTCTGAGATTGTGAGTCATAGAGACTCTTCAAGTGCTCTAGCATCTCGTTAGGGCCCATATTTTCATGTTGTCTCTGTAACTCATGATTCATAGAAGATAACATGACACATTGTGCCGCAATAGCTTCATCGAGATATTTCTGATAGGTCGTCTTGTCAAATAGGGTGTATGCTTCAGAATCTTCAACAGGGACTGTAGGGAGTGATGTATTCAATACATACTCAATCTTTTCTAATCGCAACACCAAACAAAAATTTCTTAACCAGTAAGAAAAATTGGCTCCATATTTGTTTCAACCAACATTTTAAGTGACAGATTCGACATTGTAACTAAAGAAAAGATAGACTTGAAATTAACATGCTAACATAATTTCTACTTGAACACATTCGTTAACTAGTTTACATGGTCTTTAGTTTAAATTAGCTCCCACTATTTCAACATACTCTTTTACCCCATGAAAGAATACGAACTCGTATCAAATACGGTCATAATGGGCCAAGATCCAGACTCATGTTGTCTCCGCGTTTGCTGAGGCTGATACTTCAACAACATAATCTGGTATGTCTCTAAACCAATTACAAACAATTTGTAATTTTTGGTTGATCACATGTTCTAAACAATACGATCTGCGTCCCTCGGCTGCCCGACACTGGTGCCCCAAGACAGCCTAGCAACTCAACCCCGTTATGCGACTGTAATTATGTATCTAAGTGGGCTTTGCCTTCATCGAGCAAACACTGGGGTGTAAATACTCACGAAGGTTTATCACCTACTACAATATTTATCTGCATCTATGAAAGGGTCCGAGTCCTCGTAGACTAAGAAAAAATGCTGGGGCATAAATACTCATCTCGCCGAAAAGGATTTTGCACCACAATCAATTATAACGGACGACACGTTCATTTTAAATGAGACTTGTATTAAATTTTAGAAAACATTTTAATTTAGGGTTTTATTCAAGATCAACTATTACATGTTTAAAACACTACCCAAAGCATTTAAACATGTATTTGGGCACCGCCTACCCAAGCATGATTGCGGACTCTAAACTAATTTTGGACCCCGCCTATCCAAGCATGATTGCAGACTCTAAACTAGTTTTGGACGTCGCCTATCCAAGAATGATTACAGACTCTAAACTTAGTAAGGTAAATAACGATCATTTAGCACGTAAACAGTACACCAACATACTGTGTAATAATAATTATGGATTAAACTTTGAAAAACGGAGATTTCAACATTCTGGAATTCCGGCGCCGCGGCGCTCCATCATGGAGCCGCAGCGCTGAACAGGCAGAAACTTTGGGTTTCTGTTTCTGTAATTAGGGTCGCGGCGCTCCACTATTGGGCCGCGACACTTCAGTTCCAGAGAGTTCTGAATTTCAAAATGAAGCTTTTAATCACGACCCTGAAATTATCGTGACCGACGTAATGGTGCTCCGACATGCAGCCGCGGAGCCTCCGTGAAAACCTAGCTGGCGTCGCGGCGCCCTACAATAGGGTCGCGGCGCCGACATCTTTTTAAGAGCAGTTTCCGCGCTGATTTTCTAAAAATCGTCCAACCCCTAAATCTAATTTAGGGTTTAGATTACGGGTCCTTTACTACCACCCACAATTATCAATAACTCACATATCGACCATCATCTGTTCTTACACGTTCTTCGCCGTGAACCATGTTCATAATGAACCAGTTTCTGCACAAGGCTCAGTTCGTGCTAGAATGAAATGACTTCCTCGATTTAGTGTAGTTGATAATTTAGGGTGATTTCAAAAGTTTAATCGCTCAGTCAAAGTTTGTCATATTTCAATAGCATTATTTTAATTCAGATTAAAATTAATTTTACGTTTAACCCATATTATTATATCTTTCAATTGTTACGTAACCATTGAACCAACCTGACTCTAATACCACTGAAGGGTTTTGTTGGGTCTAAAAACACACAAGTATGACACAACAGAAGTTTAAAATTTGTGTTTAACGTACTTGTCCCAACAAAGTCTTCTGGTATGATTACATTACAGTTGAAACCTGTAAAGACATGAAATATAAACTTACAGTTGATAATTTGAATCTCTACTAAAGGTTGCGCACGCGATTGTCTCTTCGGGTTCAAGCCTTCGCTATGGTATACTCCGCTGTCAGAAAGTATGTGTCAATTCTATGTAGAATCGGTGTAACCTAAATTATGAGATTAAGTGTTGAATATATATGGGAGATTATGATACAAATCATACTGGAATTAGGCTTTAAAATATGTCTCAAAACCGAGTTGCGATGGTCACTGAACTGGGCCCATCGCCACTACCCACGCGGCCAATTTCATGGCCGCGCGCTCCCTTTGTTTCTCCAATATTTCTGCACGTTTTAATTTTGATTAAATCCAAAATCAAATTTTGACTTAATTAAATAATTTCCATCAAATGGAATTTATCTCATAATTTATTATTGGTTAAAATATCTCAATTGAATATTTTATCCTCTCTCAATATACCCTTAGGCCGAAAAGACAACCGACTTAGTGTGACCCTTTAGGTCTTCTCACATCGACACTTAATCAAATTAAGGTTCACACGAAACTCCTAGACTACGCCGGTAACGCTCTCAATGTGTGAAATACGTTTACAATACTCTAATAAACACTGTTGACACCCAATTTTGACCCTCTCTCCCATTAATAATCAATAAAATTAAACTATTTTTTTAACACCGCAAAATAATAATGATATACACATATATAAGCATAAAGATACGTAAATAAGCAATTAAATAATAAGCATCACATTTATATAGAGCATTAAGCAATCCTAAAATATCATATCCGCATCTATTATTTTAATAACATTCAAAGCAATTTTAAAAACATCGCAAAATAATTTTTTAATAATAATTTTCATAAATAATACGCAATAATAAAACATTAATACGTGCATAAATAATCAATTTAATAATGACATCGCATTTATAAAACATTAAACATTCCTGAAATATAATGTCCACATTTATTAATAATCAAGCTATTTCATAAATATTATTTATAATTTAAACCCAGGCTAAAATTAATAAATCTTACTTAAAATCCTACCCAAAGCTAATATCCATAATACACCCTTTTTATTAACTCCAAGCCCAAACAAACCCACGCCCAAATTCCCTTTTTATTTTTGTCCAGCCTAATACTCATTCTTAACCCGCGGCCCAGCACCCTTATTACACCCATCTTCTTTAATCCATCACCCTAAACCTTCCTCCATTATACAAAACAAAACCCTAGCAGCCTTGACATCGTCGTCGCACCCCAAGCCCCGCCATTCTCTCCTGAGAATCCGGCGTAACCAAAATAACCACGTACCAAAACCTTTCCATTTCCTCGCCCAAGATCACAGAATTATCATACCCAAAATGGTATCAAAATCAGTACCAAAATCGAGTCAAGAGTAGCCAAACCGAGATATTAACTTACCATAACAAAATCACAATAAGTTTTACACCAAATCACACCAAAACTTACCAAATATGGAACTCAAATTGCACTAAATTACACCTAAATCATCTCCAATGTTTCAGAATCAAAGATCGAATCTTGGGAATTTCTTACTATATTTTTAAACCACATCAATGGGTGTATAAATACATAAGCAATTCATTAGAAATGGACATCGATCAACATCCAGAAAAATAGAGCAATCAGTAGGCATCGAAAATCAATCTTAATATCCCTGAGCAGCAGGTCTCACTCTACACAAGCAAAAACACCCTCAAACACTAGTTTCACATAGCCTTAGCCTCGATAGCACAAAAACAGAAACTCAGAAGAAAATCACCCGAAAGCTTTGTCTCCCTTTTCAAATTGCATAGCACAAAATCTCCGAGTGGATCGATGACTTGATACGCTTCCTCGGTTCGCTGTCCGGAGAAGGTAAACTCATTCCCCTTCGTGTTTCCTATGTGATTTACACTTCATAGTCTGTACGAATTGTATACTCTGTTAAATATGTTTAATGTCATTTAATTGCCATTTGTGTATGATCGAAGTATACTGGTTTAGTGTTGAACCTGTGTGGATAATGTTAAGCGCTATTGACACTCTCGACTATGTTAATGTAGCATTAGTGGTGTATTATATATGACCGATAATATCTGACGTTATTGTGTCCTGTTAAGGTGCTAATTACTGCTATATTTGATAAATAACATGAATTAATTCTGTGTGCTCATAGATTGGGTGTTCCCACATAATTGATGGTATTCGCGTGTTGATTTCAGTGTGGTATAATAATTGGATCGATATCAGTAGTCTTGCGTACGAAGTGGTATCCTTATAAGCCAATTAACCCTACCAAATAACCCTCTTTAGTGATTCTGAACTTATATGCCTATCTTTAACTACTTAATTAGTCCAGGTATTGTGGTCATCCAACATGTCTAATATGAATCAATCTCAGTTGGTATGTCTACCTATTATGCATTTGAGAGCATATATCAACCTTTACCGATTGTCTAAATTGCACGAGAATAAGTATGTATGCATTTGTTCCCTTATGGAATTCCCTATCTGTGGATTTTGAGTGGACTAGAAATATATGAACAAATGCTTTGCTCTTTGTCAAGTCATACATCACGGGTCTGAATTACTTATTCAGTAGCGTTTAATTTTTTGTGAAGTAGCTCATGTAACATATGCTTTGGAGCATTAGTTGAATGACCATGTCTAGAATTATTTGCCTTTTTTTATGCTTTAGCTGCAGTCCAGTAGAGTATCTGATAGTTTGCAGTAACATGAATCCTCCCTGGGTTGATTGACTGCATATACTAATGTAGCAATAACTTGTGTGCGGATAATCCTAATGCTTACTCTCTGAATATTATGTGTCTTTATATATCTAAAGAGTTCTTTATCTGGGTATTTGTCCCTATCCTGCATACATATCGGGCTAGGCCCATTTGGCTCATCTCTTTATGTTTATTTGTCGATGGCTCCGTTCCTTTCTAAAGTGTCTTTTCGCCCCTCGAATCTTCCTTGAGTTGATGTCACTGGGACATCTATCACTTGGATCCTGCCTTGTTAGTCATCTGTATTATATTTTAATTACAGCATACATGCTCAAATGTGAATCATATGCGTTATTTTTCATGCTAAATGCTTATTTATCATGTTTGATAAAATATGGACATGTATTAATCCTTATCTTTTCTTATTTTCTTACATGAAATGCCTCGGAGCGCAAATGGAGAGTCTTATGGCGAGAGTCATCACGAGCTACTTCAAATAACGACCCGCATCCATGTACATCCGCATTCGCATTCGCATTCGCATTCCCGCCTCAACACTCCTAAAACAAAATGGGACAAGATGACGTCGTCATCCATCTCAACTCCTTTTACTCTCTTAATCTCATTGCCTCACTTGTGTATTTATTTTGTTGTTTGTAATTTATTATCTAACTTTGTATTTAATAGGAGACATAGAACAATTAGCCTTTGAATAAATAAATTGGGCGGGTAGTTTTAAATAAATCAGAAATGCACTTCTAATTACTTATTTTAGGGCTTGACATGCATGTCTAAACTTTTTGCCAAATAATAATAAATCTCTTTTGCATTATGCCACATATATATTAAAAAATCAATTTTGCAAGTAAATGTACACCTTTAATCAATAAATCAATTTTGAATATAAATGCATACTTTTCACTTTATTGTATTTTACAATGCTTTATAAATGCATGCCTTCATCCAAAAGACTAACTTTACAGGTATACAATAAGTCTTATAAATCCTTTTATGTTATCAAAATATACCCTTTTTAAAACACTTGCAGCATCTTTTAAAAAATGCATTTTCTCTAACATAATAATCAACCTAGGTTTGGCAGGACAACCGCAAGTTAGCGAATTTTAGAGGGTGCCTAATCCCTTCCCTCTAGATTAAAAAGAACTCTTACCCAGAATCTCACATTAGTTTTACAGACCATTAAAATGGAGTTAATGTTTACTTTAGCCTAGTTGACATTTAGGTGTCCTAATTCACCCAAACTAATTAGGTGGCGACTCCGCGAATCCTTTAACACCCTTTTTTGCATTTAACTTTTGCACTTTTAGCACCCTTTTAGCATTTTTAGCACTATTTTTAACATTATTTTATTCTACATTTCTATGCAGGAGTGAATGTCGATGTCGAAAAAGGGCGTGACAAACACAACCTCTATGTGGGATGATAAATTCCTTTCATTTACAACATACTCGATCAATGATATATCATTGATATTTCATTCTCAATGATCATCAGTCAAGTTATTTTAAGAACTACGCTCTATCATTAATGTCTCACACTATCAATGACAACGTTTAGTTCAAGTGATGCACATTAATGAATAATATAAACAATCAAATAATAATTCAGTAATTGCAAATGACATAAATATATTAATCTCATTAATAATACGAATGTATTCAAATACATTTTTTCCTAAAATGATTGTCTCTAGAACATATACTTTCATCAATATAGTCATATATTATGAAAACACTAATTACTGAAATGACAGTCGAACTCATAGCAAATTCTCCTTATAATTATGCGTGACACGCGAGTTTATTACATCGGAGTACTTAATGTTTGCATCTATTCACTTTGAATAATAATTCTTTGACTATCATGTGACAAGTGACAAGATATATATTATGATGACACAAAGAGAGACGGTGAAAGAAGAAAGGATGAGGAAAAGGAGAAAACCATAGCTTACCTAATAAAAAATACATGTCATTAGTCCTTTAAAGTAAATACAGCTGGATCTTGCAAAGCTCACATACATCCACCGTACCTGTCTCGAATAATTCCTTCAAACTTCATACAATAACCCACAAAATTCTCCAAGGAAAAAGAGAGTTTTGATAATAATCATATTCATCCTTTACATTATGTAATGAACTTTAATAACTTATATATACATTAATAGTTTAAAAGTACTTTCGCACAATCAATTTTTTATTTATAAGTGAAATTCAAGGAATATAGAATAAGATAAATTAAAAATCATCCATGTACTTCAACCTAATTTCAACTTGGAATCGCAGTTTCAATCTAGATATACATGCCGTCCGCAGACAGGACATCCATTTTCTTTCTTGCTAGATTAAATACTACACTGTTATGGGCCAATGCCCTGATGAGCAGATAAGCCCAACTGAAGGAAGAATTCAGAGGCTCAAACGTACATCACAAGCCTCAAGTTGGGTCAAGAATTTTCAGCTTTAAGAGATCCCTTTTTATTAGGCATTATTAATTAGTGGAAGTAGTTGTTGTAGTAGTTTATGAGCAGTAACTTAATATTGTTATTAGTAGGTAATTAGTGGGTAGAATATTAGATTATAGGAGTTAGTTCCCCATTTTAGAGAATAGTGATAGTAATGGGTACCTATTAATTACATATATAAATAGGTGTGTGTTATAATGAAAAAACTCATCTTTTTTGTTTGAAAAACATTGCGTACTTTCATTACGTAAGTTTGGAATGTTCATTGCTCACTCGAATTTGGAATACCGTCCCAACATTTTGATGCTTTCATCCAGAGTACCATGCCTTCCAAACAAAACAAAACTCCTACCACGGAAGAATTCGACGCACTAAAAGATTCAGTGGCATCCCTCACCGTCATACACCACCTACGAGCCCGACTCGACGACATTAACCCATTCACACCACCTCCCACCGTTCATACGAACCCATATTATTAAGAAGGAACCTCATATTTTCACCCACAATCACCAACCAATCCCACTGCCCGTAACTATCAGAACCAGTACCCTACCATAAAGGCAGCCAAATTAACTCTTCCTTTCTTCGATGGAACTAACCCACTGGATTGGCTTTTTCAAGCCGAACACTATTACAATTATTACCACGTACCTCAAACTCAGCGCCTACTGATGGCCTCATTTTGTATGCAAAGAGCAGCCTTAAGTTGGTATAAGTGGATGTACTCTAATCATCAACTCGGTGACTGAAACTCATTCACAAGAGCTTTAGAAGTTCGCTTCGGTCCTAGTTCGTATGAAAACCATCAAGTGTCCCTGTTCAAACTCAAGGAAAAAGGATCAGTAATGAAATTTCAAGAAGAGTTTGAGAAAATATGCAATTGTGTAGATTGCTTGTCTCCTGTCGCAATTCTAAATTGCTTCATTTCAGGTTTGCGCGAGGAGATACAGCAAGAACTCGCAGTTTTAAAGCCACGAACAGTCACTGACGCCATCGGTCTATCCAAATTAATTGAAGCCAAGCTGAAGGACACCAAACACAAAATAAATCCCCCTCATTGATACCTGTCTCACTCCCAGTACCCGACAACAATCAGTGAAAACAGAACCACCAAACAGCCCCCACCACTTTCTCAATTACCTTCACCTTCAAGACCAACCCAGAACCTGCCCATAAGGAGGCTCACTCAACCAGAAATCCAGCAACGACGAGCAAAAGGACTGTGTTTCAGTTGTGAAGAGAAATGGCACCCAGGGCACATATGCAAGAAACAACAATTCCTCATTGTTGTGGTAAACGAAATAACTGATTCCACATTCTCAGTCATGAAAGTTATCGAAGAGGAGGAAAATGAAGAGGGCAGAGGTGACAAGACAGGGGAGACAGACTTCGAGCCGCTGGAATCAATGGAGAGGACTTTTCATCTGTCCATGAAAACATATTTAGGAGTATCAACTCCGCGGACCCTCTGAGCCCACTGTGCTATTAAAGGAAGGAAATTTACTGCCTTGATAGACTCCGGGAGTACCCATAATATTATACAACAACGACTTGCGGAACAACTTGGGTTGACTATGCTAACACTTTCAAATGTCAAGGTGATGGTAGGGAATGAAGAGTTCCTAGATTGCACATGTCACTGCCTCGAGGTGAAGGTGCTGTTAAAAGGTCAAGAATTCCTTATTCCTTTTCTAATTTTACCAATCCAAGGAGCCGACGTAGTTCTCGGAGTCCAGTGGTTAAGCACCTTAGGGGCTTTTACGGCTAACTTTTCCATACCACAAATAAGTTTCAATCACAACGGAAATGTAATACAGTTAACCAATGAGACCACATTAAGTTTGTCAACTCCAACCCAACTGAATCGAATGATCACTACAGGTTCAGTGTTGTCCTTACATGCCATAATTCCCGAGACCAGCCCTCTTTCATCAACACCCGAATCTAACCTTCACCAAATACAATCGCCTTTTTAAAAATCCCACAAAACTACCACCCAACCGCGAACACGATCATCAAATCCATCTACAACATGATGCCAAACCAGTCAATTCGACCCTACCATTACCCTCATTATCAGAAGGAGATTATGACAAAGCTCATTGAAGAAATGCTGAAAGAAGGAGTGATTCGACCAAGTAAAAATCCTTACTCCTCCCTAATATTATTAGTTCACAAGAAGGCCGGAGCTTGGAGATTTTGTGTCGACTACCGAGCTTTGAATTCTATCACAATTCGGGATCGATTTCCGACACCAACAATCGATGAGATACTGGACGAGTTTGTCACGACCCGAACCGACGAGCCGCGACTCAGTGCCCTACCTGGACACCCTTATACCTACCTGTCACATATAATCACACAAATACCAAGAATAATGTAAACATCGGTAATAAACCTGTCTCCTGAGGAGTAACAACTAATTCATATAACAAAATAGGCAAGCCGACAAGGCCGCCACTGTACATAGAGATATCCACAACGGCTCACAACTGTACACATATACAAAAACACATCTACCACCCACAAATGTCTACAGACCTCTAAGAGTACGATAATGACATATGACGGGACAGGGCCCCGTCGTGTCCCTACATATACATAAATCAAAAATAAGATTATGTACCAAAATGACTAAGCTCCGAATTAATGGAGCTCTCCAAACAGCTGAACAGAAATTCTAGACTGGAGGATCACCAAACGGAGTACCTTTACCTGCGGCAATGAAACACAGCCCCCCGAGGAAAGGGGATCAGTACTAAATAATTTACTGAGTATGTAAAACATAAAGTACTGTAAATAAGATCATAACGGGCCAAAAGATAACAGGAGACAATGTAATAGTCAAAAATACCAATAAAAATGTGCCGTATAAAAATGAGAGTCATATACATATATATATATACCGTACCCGGCCCCCTAGTGAGGGTCTCGGTATGAATGAAATCATATACATATATATACCGTACCCGGCCCCCTAGTGAGGGTCTCGGTGTGAATCATATACATACTGTATCCGGCCCCCTAGTGAGGGTCTGGGTGTGATCATATAATATGCACATACCATACCCGGCCCATTATGAGACTCGATGTGAAATCATCATATATGATCATACCCGACCCGGGACTCGGTAAAATCATATAGTCATATCCGCACGAATAGAGTATCATGAATAACTTTATACAAATTAAATCATCATTTGACTCTCAATGAAAAAAATAGAATAACTTTTACTTTAGAAAATCAAGGTACTATCATATCATGTATCATTGAGAATTAGGATTCAATAGAATTATGTACGTCCGCCGTACACTCATTTTATATAAATCATGCCAAAAGAAAAAATGATAGTTTCACATACCTCGATTCCACTTAATAATCTGAGTCAAGAGGGTAACTGATAACACTGTCCGAAAGTACAAAAAAATGGGTTTCAAATTGAATTGAAATGGTGTGATCGAAATTGATATGGAGCTTTTACTAACAGTGAATGAATTATCGTCCTTTCTTTCCCATTTTTGTTGTGAACGTACCTGCCTCCTTTTTACCTCTGGAAACTTATTAACTAATAATTTCCTAACCTAACACACTTTGCTTTCTAAAAGGAAGAATAAGGTGTGGACGTTTTGTTGTCAATTTCGTACCAAAGAGGGGTTAGAGGAATAATGAATCACGATTCGTCTCCCTCTCCTTTTTTAATGTTAATAACCCTCCCCCAGATTGCTTGCTATACTTAGAAGCTGCCACCCATTTTGTCCACTTAGCTTAGTCATAGGTACTTTCTTTTCAAGCCTACACGTAATAAAAAAATGTTATCTTCCCTCCGCTAATTAATTAATTACACCCATAACTAATTTTTTATCTCAATTTACTTAAATCCTAAAAACTCATAAAATCTTCGTATACTCGATGTCATAATTTATAATATGACATTAGTCCATCACCTCTTTTGGGGATATACTATTATTATTATTATTATTAATCTCCATCGTTACACTTGTTACATTCAAAATTATTTCGGGATCGCATTCCTTATATACTAATTTCCTTATTAGCATATATAAATATACTTTATATCCAATATTCAAATCTTGCCTCCTTAATTACGTCCTCTAATTACCGTCTTAAAATTACGAGGTGTAACATCCTTCCCCCCTCAGAAACATCCATCCTCGAATGTTCACAATAGGTCTTATGCTATAAAAATTTCGACAGATTCTCTTTTATAACTATGCCTATCAACCTATATGCAGCAGGTCATAGATGCCTCACAGGGCCACAATATAACACATAGTCTTATTCATCAATCAATATAATCAAATAGGGGATGGAATTACCTGTAGGCATCGGGAACAAGTGAGGATACTTCCTCTTCATCTCATCTTTTGTTTCTCAAGTCATCTCTTCCCTACAATATCTTGACGGAAGCCACGTCCTTAGTCCGTAATCTTCTAACCTGACGATCAAGTATCGCTATGAGACTTTCCTCGTAAGACAAATCCTCGGCTACCTGGACATCATCTATGGGGAATACTCTAGAAGGATCACCAATACACTTACGGAGCATTGATATATGAAAGACTGGATGTACCGCTTCCAAATCAAATGGAAGATCCAACTCATAGGCAACCTTGCATATCCTACGAATAATCTCATAAGGTCCAATGTATATTGGGCTAAGTGTCACGACCCGACCCCGGGCCCGCGACTGGTGCCCTACCTGGGCACCCTTACAGGTAACCATCAGAGAAAACCAGCGGAACATACATAAAACACACAACTTAAATCAGTAAGAATTAAACAACTGGCTAGCCAATATGGTTGCCTTCCTGGATATATATACATAACTAGTCAAAATCAGTTACATCCATTTTCCTTACAAACTGACCCACATACAAGACTACAGACCTCTAAGAATTTTGACATAGCAATTGTGACGGGACAGGGCCCCGTCATACCCCTGAATGTACAACAACCGACAATACCAGGGATCTGAACCAATGACAAGCCTCCGGAGTAATGGAGCTTCTCAACAGCTGAACAGTGATCCTAAGAGTGAGGATCAACAACCTGTATAATTCTACATGCGACATGAACGCAGCCCCCCGAAGGAGGTCAGTACAACATGTACCAAGTATGTGAAACTGAAAGTACTGTAATGAAATCATAATAGTCTAAAATAAAGATGGGAACATGTATGATAACCACATTAACAGTACATTGTGCCTTACTAACAATGAGAGTAAACAAGAATAAACTTTATCGGTTTTAAAACAGGAAGCTCATGATTAACCTAGGGTCATCCGCCCGTAGTATCATTCCGCAATCCTACTCCTGGGACTATTTCACCCGCATAGGCCGTATGGACCCGCATGAGGTAATTTCCTCACATAGACTGTATCCGCCCGCATAGGTCGTATGGACCCGCATGAGGTAATCTCCTCGTATAGGACTGGTCCGCCCCGCATAGGACTATTTCACCCGCATCAGCCCTACGGACTCGCATGAGGTATTCCTCGCATCATGGGTAGCAAATCCACGGAATATGAAAATGCCACAAACACGGGGAATGACCCCGTAATGAACAATATATCACTAGCACAACCGGTTATCATACATAACATAACCACTACCAGCTTATCATACATAACATAAACACTACCGGCTTATCATACATAACATAAGCACCACCGGCTTATCATAATTATCATAAGCAAGTTAAGAAATCCCCTAACTTCTTATTAGCTTTGATCATATACACTCTCATTTTAGTTTACTTAAGGCACTAACATGTCATTATAAAATCCGGAAATTTAACCTAAAGTACTACGTACTTCTATTCTTTTAAAATGACTCTTTTTCATATAAAACTTCCAAGATACTAATAACTGTAGTATCAAGTCATATCTACTTTTCAAAACAAGTCACAATACCTTTTAGAACTACATTTAAAGACTTCTAAATCAAGTGGCTTTTTACTTTAAAACTTTAAGCAATTGATGCCTTCAAATCAATTTGTCATTCTTCATTTCAAGTCATTTTATCTTAATTTACATTGCTAGTGTAAACCATCCTTTTAACTTTCCATAAAGCTATTATAACCAACTTCCCATAAAGCTGTTATACTAACTTTATGCTTTAGACACTTACATTCTTCTTTATAACCAAGAGACTTAAACTTTCCATAAAAAAAACCAAGTATCATATACTTTCAAAAATACTTCACGTCTCTTATCTTTAGAAACTGAGATATCCTTAATCTTTAAAACAAGTGAGTTAACTACCTAACTCAACCAACTTGGACATTCTTAAAACAAGTCAAGGATATCAAATGAAACTAGATTCATCGAAATCTCGTACGTCTACCGTACTATATATTTACAACTACTCATGCTCAAGAGATAGGAAAGTTCCACATACCTCTTCGGTTCAATCCACTTGCTAAGTCCAATATGCCGTACGTCGTATGTCAACCTAAAATGACCACAATACGTCTATTAACTTCTAACTTCAAACGTAGAATATTCCAAGTGTAAAGTCACTTAATTCTACGGAAAATTGACAAAGACTTCCTTTGTTTCTACATACTTTTCCACCTTTTTCAAGGCCCGAAATCAATAACCAAACGCCACATTTAAGGCTCAACAATTTAGCTAACCAAAGGGGATTACACGCCTTAACAGGACGTGTAAAATTCTGCCCCACAATTTATATAAAATTGCTCATTATTAAATGTCATCCTTGGCTACAATGTACAACCACATACAATCTTTTCCAATTCCTTTTCAATTCATATTGTCGTTCCAACATGTTATATAGTCGCAACCAATTTCAACAACTAAAATCCCTTATTTAGATAACATGCGACGATTATAGCTATCGACCAATTTGTATTGTACTTTCAATGGCTAATAAGCTCATGCTCGGATTTAGGCTCCCAATATTCTATAACACTTATCAATCTTCAATGCATAATTCACATGATCAATTATCAACTACTAAAATCACTTCAATAAACCCCACATAAAAGTGAAGACACCGGCCATATAAATCCAACAAACTAGAGGCTCGAAAACTGCCCTTTATACTTTCATTTATGACATGACAACATTCAATTCTTATATCCATTTTACTCATCGAAATACCCTTCTCCAATTTCTACAACAAATGACATAATTTATTTCAAGAAGGAGAATGAATTTACCTTGGTATTTTGCCCAAGACAGTCCAACAATCTCGCCCACTTTAGCCCTCTTTCCGCAACACTTCTTCTTCCCGTTAAAATCACCTCTACGAACCCCCTACAAGCTCTCCAACATATTTCCTTCTTGTTGCATTTCCAAAAATCCCATTTAGGCTTAGGGTTTTTAACCATTTGAGAGAGAAGAGAAGAGAAGAGCAAATTTTGGGTGAAGTCTTGCAAATGATTTTAATCTAGCAAGACTTGGTCATATATAGCCTTTATCTTGTTCTACAAGTTGGTAGGGACACTTGTCGCCCTCTCATAGGTCCTTTACATAAATATCTTCTAATTTTGCCCCATTTTCGCAAAAAAACCCGCCTCGGCCCTGCAGCCGGCGCCGCGGCGCTTCAACTTCAGACAATTTCAGGGTTTTCGGCGCCATGGCCCTGCAGCCGGCGCCGTGGTGCCTGACTCTGTCTCTTCTGTCAGCTGATCTTGTAACGTTCGTAACTTTCTACTCTGATGTCCTATCGACGAGCGGTTTGCTGTGTTGGAAACTAGACTCAATGAACTTCATATTAGGCATTTTAAACACCTAAAAACGCCAAATATACTAGGAGATATACTGCTCCAAAGTTGACTGAAAAACTGTCCAAAAAATATTCTGCCAATTTTTTTTTTTGTTCCAAATTCGAATCTTATTTCCTTTCGTACGTTCTCATCTCATCCTCTTGGAATTACGGGGCGTAACATTCTTCCCCCCTTAGAAACATTCGTCCCCGAATGTTCTTTCGGAGTCCAATATAAACGGATATTGGCATAGTCCCTTGACTACACCCAACATAATCACACTTGCCACACCTGGCCACATAACAATACTTATGCTAAAACGTCAACTTGAACTCCAAGTGTCGATGTCGGTTATCTGCATAAAGCTTTTATCAACTCTGAGCTTGCTAATAATCTTTCTTGGATAAGCTTCGCCTTATCGACAGCCCGTTGAATCAAGTCCGGGCTAATTATCTGAACCTCGCCTACGTTGAACCAACTAATTGGCGAGTCTACACTTTCTTCATACAAAGCCTCATACAGGGCCATCTGGATACTGGAATGGTAGCTTTTGTTATACGCAAACTCAACAAGAGGTAAATAATTCTTTCAGCTAACTCTGAAATCAATAACATCGGCCCACAACCTATCCTCAAGTGCCTGGATAGTACGCTCTGCCTGTCCGTCGGTCTGAGGGTGAAATGCCACACTGAGACTCACCAGTGTCCCTAATACCTTCTGGAAAACCTCCAGAAGTTAGCCGTAAACTGAGCTCATCTGTCTGACATCATAAATGTAGGAACACCGTGAAGTCTCACAATCTCCTTGCTATATAATCTAGCATAAACCTCAGCCGAGTAAGTGATCCTGACCGAAAGAAAATGGGCTGATGTCGTTAGACTGTTTACCATAACCCATAAGGAGTCACACATCCTCTGAGTACGATACAACCCTGTAACAAGATTCATATTAATCACCTCCCATTTCTAAGTCGGGATCTCAATCGCCTGTAATAGCCCACTGGGCTTCTGGTGCTCAACCTTGACCTGCTACTAATTTGGACACTAAGCAACAAACTCTGCTACGTCCCTCTTCAGGCCATCTTACCAATACATATATCTGAGGTCATGATACATCTTAGTCGACCCCGAACAAAATAAAGCAAGAAGTACTGTGTGTCTCCCCTAAACCTGCTGACAAGTCCTGCAGCATTGGGCACACACAATCTTTCCTCATATCACTTCATTCTATCTGGTGCTACCCATACAGGTCCTCCTCCTCTTATAGAGCCGTATCTCAAATTCGCCCTAGAACTGGATCCTTATACTATCGCCTCTTCACCTCATCGACGAGGGAAAACTCGGCAACCTCTCGAACCTGAGCGCCTCTATTTTTTTCCCGTAGCTTCCAAGAAAATATAGGTTGTTACCTTATCGCATTGCATCCGCACACAACCCAGCCAAACACTCAAAGTGTTACCATAATAACCTAACCCTCTAGTCCTTCAGGCCTCATGAGGGGTTAGAACTGTAGTCGTAGTCAGCTTACTTCTAAATAACTGGAAGCCTTTCTCATACTTGCAAAATATTCGGGCATCATTAATCTCAATTATGGCTCCTGGTTCCATTTCTCTGTTGCAACCAAACGTGGTCACTATACTTAGATTCGACTCCTTTACTTGACTCATGGCTAAGACTTCCTGCCAATCACAATTTAGGGGGAGACTTCCTTGATCCCGTCAAGTAATAATCCTATTATTTTCTTTCAGCTCATAGAGCTTATAGTCAGGTGTTCAACCTCAATTCATGGTATTACATATCCTAATGGCTTGCCAAGATTTTCTTATCGTTCGAGTGTCTACTCGTCTTACCTTTATATTTCATTTCAAGTTGTCCTGGGTCCCTTACCCCCCCCCCCCCCTCCGTATTTTCCTACTATCCTTCTCATCAGTACAGGTGTTGCCACCTTTCCTCGAGGTGTTCTTACTGCCCATCATTCACTAATGGTCTTTACACTAGTATGGGGTAATCATATCTCGTGCAACTTACATAACCATAGTTGCATTCTCTTTATCATTCTGGTCATAACCCTTCCTTAGGCTCATTATTAGCAAAAATATTTCTATCTTGATTCTTGATCATACAGTTTCATTCATGCGTACTACCTGTATTTATATCCTTACGACACTTCTTCAACCATTTCCTAGTGTTGTACTCAATTACCCCAACCCAATACCTTTTTCCAAGGTTATTTAAAATTGTAACTTATTGCATGACGACCCTAGAGATCTTACATGTCTCACATCCATCGCCTAATACCCTGGGTACACATAACCCCATATTACGTAAGACTATCCTTCTACGTGGGGGAGAGAGCTTATCTACCTTCACCATCTTAATCATCAAGTGCCACCTTATAATCGTATAGATTTATAAGACCTACCAGCGATGTTTTCTGTTTTCCACAGGCAGCACTCATACTTATCTTATTCTTGCCTTGCGCATTTTTCCTGAAATTATTCGGAATGTCATGGCCCTGACTGCCACATTAAACCAATTCCAAGTACCTCCAAGGGTACTTAACATAAAATCCTTCAATAATTTTAATAAAACAAGTCACATAGACTCCACAATTTCATGTCAAAGAAGGAAGTAGTAACTTACAGTTTACTAGCACTTCCATTCTTTTCCCATCGATAACCGGCTCACCGGGAAACTGGAATCGAACCAACTTCTCCCTATAGTCAACCTTGGCATATAAGAAGCCCATTAGTCCATACCCATAATGACCTCAAACTCTGTCATAACAGCTCTGCTAGGTCTGCTAGGGTCCGACGACTGTATCGTCACCGGGCAATTATTATATGCCCGCTCAGCTACGACCCATCACTCACGGGTGTAGTCACATCGAAAGGTTCTCATGGATTCAGGCTCTGTTCCTTTACACTTGGTTGCTCTCTTTCTCATTGGTCGTACTCTTTCCGTACTTCCAAACTTATACTAGCATACATACATAACTTCCGTACTAATTCTGGCCTCCAATCTTTGGAGCTACCTACATTGAACAATTTAAGGCCATTTCCGGCTCTCACGGCCTGGTTCCGGTGGAATGCGTCCATGAACCCGTAAAACAACTTAACTAGACTTGGGTCTGGCATCCTTGTGACCCTGTCACGTAGCGGAACTACCAATTGACCCCACTCCAATTCAGACTATGGGGCGACCTGCAATAGGTCCTCAACCCGACCCACCGTCGTACTTAACTCTTACCCTTAGTCTGAATTAAATTTTATTGCCAAGAAGGCCTTACATACCTAAGGTCTCGGCGGTTATCAATATTCTTAGTCTCGCACTTTCCATGCTCCAAGCCTACCTTATCAGTCCCCCCGTAACCGGGTAAAATAACTTTTCATAACCCATAATCGTGTTGTCTTAATCATAACGACCATACTTACTCCATACGGATCTCATCCGTACAATTCTCTTAAGTATACTACGTAGCTTAATCTATTAACATAGTCTTCCCTTAAGTCCCTTAATCATAACTTCTTAAGGGTTCATTTCTTCTCGCACATTTCATCATCTCCTAATTTCTCAAATTAGTACGTAAAACCTAGATGAGAATTCATTAAACTGTTTTATACCCTTCCGGTATCTATTTAGTCCTTACCAATTCTTGGTAATCTAAAATCATTCTAGGTAACACGCGTCTGACCCTCATACATAAATCTGTATAGTTGTATGTCATAATACCCACTATACAATAATTATTACCAACCTGGATACGCAATCTACATAATCTTTCCTGGGTCACTGCTTCCTTTCTCATAGCTGCAATCAACATAACTTGTTAGGGAGAGACGACCCTAAAAACACAGCTCTATCGCACGATCTTAGAGTGAGAAGAATGGAAACCAATCCTAAATGTCCTGCAGCCTCCTGATTATAGATGTGGTGCACAACACACCGATAATCAAGACTCTACTAGACACGGTCTGTATACACTTTCCGAGGACTAACTGCTCTGATACCACTTTTGTTACGACCAGACCAGGCCCGCGATCGTGCCCTACTCCGGCACTTTACAGGTAACCATCAGAGAAAACCAGCGGAACATACATAAAACACACAACTTAAATCAGTAAGAATTAAACAATTGGCTAGCCGATAAGGCTGCCTTCCTGGATATATATACAAAACTAGTCAAAAGCAGTTACATCATTTTTCCTTACAAACCGACCCATATACAAGACTACAGACCTCTGAGAATTTTGACATAACAATTGTGACGGGACAGGGCCCCGTCATACCCCTGAATGTACAACAACCGACAATACCAGAGATGTGAACCAATGACAAGCCTCCGGAGTAATGGAGCTTATCAACAGCTGAACAATGATCCTAAGAGTGAGGATCAGCAACCTGTATAATTCTACCTGCGGCATGAACGCACTTCGCGAGGTCAAGCAACATGTACCAAGTATGTGAACCAAAGATCAGAATGAAATCATAATAGTCTAAAATAAAGCTGGGAACATGTATGATAACCACATTAACAGTACACTGTGCCTTACTAACAATGAGAGTAAACAAGAATAAACTTTGTCGGTTTTAAAACAGGAAGCTCGTGATTAACCTAGGGTCATCCGCCCGTAGTATCATTCCGCAATCCTACTCCTGGGACTATTTCACCCGCATAGGCTGTATGGACCCGCATGAGGTAATTTTCTCGCATAGATTGTATGCGCCCGCATAGGTCGTATGGACCCGCATGAGGTAATCTCCTCGCATAGGACTGGTCCGCCCCGCATAGGACTATTTCACCCGCTTGAGCCCTACAGACTCGCATGAGGTATTCCTCGCATAATGGGTAGCAAATCCACGGAATATGCAAATGCCACAAACCCGGGGAATGACTCTGTAATGAATAATATATGACTAGCACAACCGGCTATCATACATAACATAAGCACTACCAGCTTATCATACATAACATAAGCACTACCGGCTTATCATACATAACATAAGCACCACCGACTTATCATAATTATCATAAGCAAGTTAAGAAATCCCCTAACTTCTTATTAGCTTTGATCATATACACTCTCATTTTAGTTTACTTAAGGCACTAACATGTCATTATAAAATCCGGGAATTTAACCCAAAGTACTACGTACTTCTATTCTTTTAAAATGACTCTTTTTCATATAAAACTTCCAAGATACTAATAACCATAGTATCAAGTCATATCTACTTTTCAAAACAAGTCACAATACCTTTTAGAACTACATTTAAAGACTTCTAGATCAAGTGACTTTTTACTTTAAAACTTTAAACAATTGATGCCTTCAAATAAATTTGCCATTCTTTCTTTCAAGTCATTTTATCTTAATTTACATTGCTAGAGTAAACCATCCTTTTAACTTTCCATAAAGCTATTATAACCAACTTCCCATAAAGCCGTTATACTAATTTTATGCTTTAGACACTTACATTCTTCTTTATAACCAAGAGACTTAAACTTTCCATAAAAAAAACAAGTATCATATACTTTCAAAAATACTTCACGTCTCTTATCTTTAGAAACTAAGATATCCTTAATCTTTAAAACAAGTGAGTTAACTCCCTAACTCAACCAACTTGGACATTCTTAAAACAAGTCAAGGATATCAAATGAAACTAGATTCAACAAAATCTCGTACGTCTACCGTACTATATATTTACAACTACTCATGCTCAAGAGATAGGAAAGTTCTACATACCTCTTCGGTTCAATCCACTTGCTAAGTCCAATATGCCGTACAACACTTCCTTTGTTTCTACATACTTTTCCACCTTTTTCAAGGCCCGAAATCAATAACCAAACGCCACATTTAAGGCTCAACAATTTAGCTAACCAAAGGGGATTACACGTCTTAACAGGACGTGTAAAATTCTGCCCCACAATTTACATAAAATTGTTCATTATTAAATGTCATCCTTGGCTACAATGTACAACCACATACAATCTTTTCCAATTGCTTTTCAATCCATATTGTCGTTCCAACATGTTATATAGTCGCAACCAATTTCAACAACTAAAATCCCTTATTTAGATAACATGCGACGATTATAGCTATCGACCAATTTGTATTGTACTTTCAATGGCTAATAAGCTCATGCTCGGATTTAGGCTCCCAATATTCTATAACACTTATCAATCTTCAATGCATAATTCACATGATCAATTATCAACTACTAAAATCACTTCAATAAACTCCACATAAAAGTGAATACAACGGCCATATAAATCCAACAAACTAGAGGCTCGAAAACTGCCCTTTATACTTTCATTTATGACATGACAACATTCAATTCTTATATCCATTTTACTTATCACAATACCCTTCTCCAATTTCTACAACAAATGACATAATTTATTTCAAGAAGGAGAATGAATTTACCTTGGTATTTTGCCTAAGACAGTCCAACAATCTCGCCCACTTTAGCCCTCTTTCCGCCACACTTCTTTTTCCCACTAAAATCACCTTTACGAACCCCCTACAAGCTCGCCAACATATTGCCTTCTTGTTGTCTTTCCAAAAATCTCATTTAGGCTTAGGGTTTTAACCATTTGAGAGAAAAGAGAAGAGAAGAGCAAATTTTGGGTGAAGTCTTGCAAATGATTTTAATCTAGCAAGACTTGGTCATATATAGCCTTTATCTTATTCTACAAGTTGGGAGGGACACTTGTCGCCCTCCCATAGGTCCTTTACATAAATATCTTCTAATTTTGCCCCATTTTCGCAAAAAATCCCGCCTCGGCGCCGCGACGCTTCAAATTCAGACAATTTCAGGGTTTTCGGTGCCATGACCCTGCAGCCGGCGCCGTGGCGCCTGACCTTGTCTCTTCTGTCAGCTGATCTTGTAACGTCCATAACTGTGTACTCCAATGTCCTATCGACAAGCGGTTTGTTGTGTTGGAAACTAGACTCAATGAACTTCATATTAGGCTTTTGAAACACCTAAAAACTTCAAATATACTAGGAGATATACGGCTCCAAAGTTGACTAAAAAACTGTCCAAAAAATATTCTGCCAATTTTTTTTTGTTCCAAATTCGAATCTTATTTCCTTTCGTACGTTCTCATCTCATTCTCTTGGAATTACGGGGCGTAACACTAAGCTTTCCCTTCTTACCGAATCTCATCACACCCTTCATGGGTGACACTTTCAGGAAGACCCAATCACCAACCTGAAACTCCAAGTGTCGACGTCGATTATCTGCATATGACTTCTGTAGACTCTGGGATGCTAACAATCTCTCCTGGATAAGCTTTACCTTATCAACCGCTTGCTGAACCATGTCTGGGCCGATTAACTTAGTCTCGCCCACATCGAACCAACCGATAGGTGACCTGCACTTCCTCCTATATAAGGCCTCGTATGGTGCCATCTGGATGCTAAAATGGTAGCTATTATTATAAGCAAACTCAACAAGTGGTAAATGATCATCTCAGCTACCTCTGAAGTCAATAATATAGGCTCTCAACATATCCTCAAGTGTCTGAATAGTACGCTCAGCCTGTCCCTCAGTCTGAGGATGAAATGATGTGCTAAGACTCACTTGTGTCCCCAATCCCTTCTGGAACGATCTCCAAAAGTTAGCTATAAACTGAGCTCCTCTGTACGATATAATAGATGTGGGGACCCTATGAAGTCTCACTATCTCCCTGATGTATAGTATCGCGTAATCTTCTGTTGAATAGGTAGTCCCGACTGGAAGAAAATGAGTGGATTTTGTCATCCTATCTATAATAACTCATATGGAGTCATACTTCCGCTGAGTGCGAGGTAAGCCTGTAATGAAGTCCATATTAATCACTTCCCACTTCCAAGTTGGGATCTCCATCTCCTGCAATAAACCACCAGGCTTCTGATGTTCGACCTTAACCTGTTGACATTCGAGCACTGAGCAACAAACTCCGTTATGTCCGTTTTCATGTCATCCCACCAATATAAGCATCTAAGGTCATGATACATCTTCGTTGACCCTGGATGAATAGAATATCGGGCATAGTGTGCCTCTCCCATAACCTGTTGTCGTAGCCCTGCAACATCAAGTACACATAATCTGCTGCCATACCGTAATACCCCATCAGGTGCAACCTCGAATAGGATCTCCTTTCGGAGAGTTGCATCTCTATACTGTGCCAGAACAGGGTCCCCATACTGACGTCTCTTTACCTCTTCTATGATAGAGGACTCGGCAAGTCCTCGAACAATAACTCCACTATCTCCAGAATCAGCCAAACGGACTCTAAGACTGGCTAGCTGATATATCTCACGAACCATCTCCTTTCTGTCTGGTTGCACATCCGTCAAGCTACCCATAGATCTACGACTAAGAGCACTGTCACAACATTTGCTTTCCCGGGATTGTACAAAATATCAACATCATAATCCTTCAGTAACTCTAGCCACCGCCTCTGTCGAAGATTCAACTCTTTCTGCTTAAAGATATATTGGAGACTCTTATGATCCGTATAAATATCCATATGAACTCCATACAAATAATGTCTTCATATCTTCAAAGCATGAATCACCACTGCTAACTCCAAATCATGAGTAGGATAATTCTTCTCATACTTCCTGAGCTATCGGAAGGCATAAGCTATAACTCTGTTATGATGCATCAACACATAACCTAGACCAATACCTGAAGCATCACAATAAATAACATACCCATCTAGTCCCTCGGAAAGAGTTAGAACTGGAGTCGTAGTCAACTTGTCCTTCAATAACTGAAAGTTGTGCTCACAAGCATCCGTCCACTGAAACTTAGCTGCCTTCTGAGTTAGCCTTGTTAAAGGCGCTGAAATCGAGGCAAACTTCTCCACGAACCTCCTGTAATATCCTGCAAGCCCCAGAAAACTACGTACCTCAGTAGGCGTCGTAGGTCTGGGCCAAGTATTTACCGCCTCGATCTTCCGTGTATCCACCCGAATACCATCAGCTCCGATAATATGCCCCAAGAATGCCACTGAAGTCAACCAAAATTCACACTTAGAAAACTTGGCATACAACTTCTGGTGTTGGAGCACCCTAAGTACTATCCTCAAATGGTT
Organism: Przewalskia tangutica; assembly: GCA_029844215.1. Classification (NCBI taxonomy): domain Eukaryota; kingdom Viridiplantae; phylum Streptophyta; class Magnoliopsida; order Solanales; family Solanaceae; genus Przewalskia; species Przewalskia tangutica. The sequence goes on along the minus strand of CM056724.1, from coordinate 47,044,449 downwards.
TACATGTTCTTCTTCCGAACGTGAATAAACCAGGATATCATCAATGAATACAATGACAAACATATAAAAGAATGGCTTGAACACTCGGTTCATCAAATCCATAAACACTGCTGGAGTATTGGTCAGCCCAAAAGACATCACTTTGAACTCATAATGTCCGTATCGGGTCCTGAATGTTGTCTTAGGAATATCTACCTCCTTTACCCGCACCTGATGATAACCTGGCCAAGGTCTATCTTTGAAAAACACTTAGCACTCTGCAACTGGTCAAATAAATCATCAATTATGTGGAGGGGATACATATTCTTTATTGTTACCTTGTTCAACTGCCTATAATCAATACACATCCACATCGACCCATCCTTCTTTGTCACAAATAGCACTGGTGCTCCCCAAGGTGATGTACTAGGCCTGATGAAGCCTTTTTCTAACAAGTCTCTCAGCTGATCCTTTATTTCCTTCAACTCTGCAGGTGTCATTCTATAAGGAGGAATAGATATAGGCTGGGTTCCTGGCAGTACATCAATAGTGAACTCTATCTCCCGCTCTGGAGGAAGACCTGGAAGATCATCTGGGAATACATCCGGGAATTCACTAACTACCGAAATCGATCAAGAGCTGCAGACATCCGCTCAGTATCATGCACCCGAACCAAATGATAAATACAACCTTTTCTGACCATTTTCCTTGCCTTAAGGAATGAAATAAACTTACCCCTCGGCGATGCTGTATTTCCTCTCCACTCTATAACTGGTTCGCCTGGAAACTGAAATCGAACCATCTTTTCCCTACAATCTACACTAACATAACAGGAAGCCAACCAATTCATACCCATAATAACATCAAACTCGGTCATGTCTAACTCTATCAAATCTGCCATGGTATGCCGACTATATACAACCACCGAACAATCTTTACATACACGCTTAACTATGACCGAATCTCCTACCGGTGTACCTACCTCAAATAGTTCTATCGACTCAGGTTCTATTCCGATACTATTAGCAACAAAGGGAGATATATATGATAAAGTGGAACCTGGATCTATCAATGCATATACGTCTCGGAAAAGATCGATAATATACCTGTAACCACATCTAGAGACGCCTCCTAATCATGCCTACTAGCCAAAACATATATGCGATGCGAGGGACCGCCAGAACTAGAAACTCCACCACGACCTCTACCACGGCTTGCTGGCATGTGAACATTCTGCCCTGCGGGGCGCATAGCTATAGAAGATGATGAACCAGCAACCAATCCCTTAGGCTGAGCCATACCCCCTGTACCACCTCTGGAAGGACAGTCTCTCATCATATGGCCTTGGCGGCTGCAAGAATAAAAAACACCTATAGCAAAATGGCATTCCCCAAAATGGGACATACCACACTGAGAACATCGAGGCAAAGACGGCCTCGACTGACTATAACCCTTGTTCACCTGTGAACCTGAAGCTCTGAACAGCTCATGCGGACTGTGAAGGTGCACTCTGTGCTGGCTGGGAAGAATATCTAACATGCTTCTGAGGCTGCCCGCCTCGAGACTCACCAGTATACCTAGTTGACCTAGCCCTCTTATGCTGGCCTCCATCGTGATATCTATCTGGCTGCCGCCCTCTGTATCGATCCTCTACCCCCTGTGCATATGTCTGTATCCGGGCAATATTCATACCTGGCTGAAGAGCCACCGCCATAAAATCGTCAATCAAATAGCGGTCTAGTCCCATCACATATCGATGCACTCTATCTGCCATATCAGCCACAATGGTAGGCGCATATCTAGCCAATGAATCAAACTCGAGACTATACTCCCAAATGCTCCTGCCACCCTGCCTCAACTGTAAGAATCTATCGACTCTGGCTCGTCTCATCTCTAGAGGCAAACAGTGGTGAAGGAACGCCTCTGTAAACTCATCTCATACAGCTGGAGGAGCACCCTCACCTCTAGATAACTCCTAAGACTCATACCAATTTACAGCTACGTCCCACATCCGATACGAAGCCAACTCAACAGACTCAGTCTCCGAAGCCTTGATCACCCTCAATGTTCGCTACATCTGTCGGATAAACTCCTGTGGATCATCTTCGGGCTTTGACCCAAAAAACTCTGGAGGATTACAACTCAAGAAGTCACGAACCCTCAAACTATCGGATCTGTTATCAACTCCAAGCCCCTGTCTACGAGTCTGCCCTACCACTAATCTGGTCAGCAGCTGAACTGCATCTCTCATGGCTCTGTCCTGTGCCCCTGGCTGAGGAGTTGGAGGCTCAGGTACTAGGGCCTCAGGAGCTAGTGATGATGTTGCCCCCTGAACTGGAGCCTCTGGAGGTGGCGGTGTAGCAGAGCTCATCGACTGGGGTACAGTCTCAGGCATAGACTGGGTGCGGGACCTAGTAACTCTACGGGTATGGCTAGTAGCTCCTGCTACTGATTTGCCCTTCTGGGTGGCTGTCGCTTTAGTCGAAGGCATATCTGTAAACACATTACTATGTCAGAGAGGGATCATCCTAATAACATAGTTCTATTGCACGATCTACGAGATAAAAGAATAGAAACCAATGCTAAATGTCCGGCAGCCTCCTGTGTATAAGTATGGTGCATAACTGTTATACCCCGTAGTTGCAGGGTATGTATGTGAGGACGTACGTACGAGAGTACGGCAGAAATTTTGAAAAGAAAGAAAGATGTGAGTTTTCGACGGAAAAGTTTCCGGTTATTTGTGAAGAAAAAGGTTCGTTAATGGGAATTGGATTCCCAGATTTGGTATTTGGACTTCATAGATTATATTAGAATTTTGAGATTTTATTTTCGGAAATGGTCACGTGGGGCCCACGGGAGAAATTTACGGTTTTGTGGGGCCCACTTTGTTTTCGAGATTTTGGCCATTGTGGATATTTTTCGGAAGACGTTTTTTGAGGGCCAATAGGAGGGTGACACGTGTCACCCCCGCCTAGGTGGCTTGGCCGAATGACATTTGTGCACAACACCCGGTTAGAGTCGTTTTTAAACGTTTTACATAACTTGCGAAGGGAAAATTCCGGCTATGTCGTTTTGTATTTTTGCGGATTTTTCCGAGAGACGAAACATTTTGGACCAACGGGAGGGTGACATGTGTCACCCTCACATTGGAAGCAAGTGGGCGTCCAAGTGCACGAAGTGGTTCACGTTTTGGCTTGATCTTTTGGCTCACGTTTTGGGTCCTATTGGTGCCTTGTTTTGTGCCTTGTTTTGTGCCTTGTTTTGGCCTTGTTTTGTGGCTTGTTTGGTGCAATGTTTTGTGAGTAGGTCTAGGGTGCACTTGGCTTGATCTTCGCCTTACACTTGCCTCGCATACGGGCTCGATTCGCCATCGTTGGCTTTTGGTTTTGCTATAAATACCCCCTTATGTTGATGAACTCTTCATCCACAAATGAAACCTTCCAAGCCTAAAATCCTCCTCTCCTCTAGTGTTGATTTCGTCCCAACTCATCCCCTCTGAGAGTCTTGCCGAGGCCTCCTCCTCCCCTCATGGTGCCTTGGTGGGTACCCCTAGCCTAGTTGTTTTCAGATAATACCCTCCTCGTGGTATTGAAATACTTCTCCTAGTATTGTTATAATGCCCAAAATACCTTAGCCTTGTACCTTGTAGTATTCCAAAGATACCTCTTACGTAGAGCCCGGAAATACTACCTTTGTCCTTTTAGTCTCAAACCGAAACCTACGAAATCTTCATAGTTGGTCAAGTATTTGAGTAGAAGTTAGTTAGAACTTCTAAGGGTTGTTTGGAGCGCACGAGTAGAGAGCTAAACCTTGCTCGGATCGACATTATAACTTGGATAATTTTGGGCTTTTCGAGGTAATTATCTTGTCCTCTATTGTAATTGGAAATTACATGTTTGTTAGAATATATAGTTGAAGTATACTATATATGGAACTATACTTAGTATTCGCAATGTCTTTTGACTTAAGCTCAAGAATAAAGAATCGAATCGAATCAGTATTTACATAGATCAGATTGCAAAGAGACTTGTGTAGTACATCGAGTAATTGTACACGCCAGGTTAGGCGTGTAAACCCCCTGGTTGGCTTGTAGCCGACTCGATATAGAGGAGATTTACGCTCATGGGAGAGGTCTTAGAATTTTCGTAGAAAGATAGAAACTTGTGTTTTGGGGTTAATAGACGTTTGTGACCTTTATAGGTGAAAGTACTAAGAGTAGCGTATTCTACTCGAGGAGTGGAAAGGGCTAGTGCGTTGTAGTACTTGGAGCATTTTGCTTATTGTCGATAAATCGTCGCGAGGTATGTGAACCTCTTCCTATCTTTTCTAGCATGATTGTTTGGAACTATGTAGTACGGTAGACGCATACGTGCTAAGTGATTTGGTTGGTTTAAAACATAGGGTGTTATAATAGCTTTATGGGAAGTTAGTTATAACGACCTTATGTAGGTGAAAATGGTTTACTGATGTTAGAAGTTAAGAGACTTGATCTTATAAGATAAGAGACTTAACTTATTTGTTTTAATGTGGGTGTTTGTGTGAAACCTCATTCGTGAGTAATGAGTACTTGGTTTTTAAAGGGATAATGTTTTACTGATTTCGGGAATCAGAATGTGTATCGACAGACCATTGCAGCGTTAATAAAGGAAAATGTATTGAATAATGATGTGTTGTATTAAAACCAGTAGAAACCTCCATCTGCATAGAAGCTAAGATGAGACAAAATGATATTACATTTTCTAGATCATGGCTGCTGTAATAAGATCGTTATAAACAAGAATAAACTACTCACATATATGGCATATGTTACTCAATTGTTTTAAAAGAGATTAAGACTATGAGTTATGAAACCTTTCTAAAATAAGTGACTTGAGCATTTGAAAATGAGAAGCTTGAGTAATTGAAACTAGGCAAACTGGAACTTAGGAAAAGGAATGTGGGTTGGTCATTCTAATACTACGGGTATAGGGTGACTTTTATAAAAGTAATGGATCTCTTTTAAAAGAACTTAACGTATGTAGGACTTTGGGGTTAAAAACCCGGACTTTGGCATAAAATGAAAGTACTTTGAGTTGTGTGAAACTTGCCTATGCTTGTGATGATAGCCTTTGTTGTGCAAGTGTGGTATTTACGTATACCGCGCCTCTCGATAGAGGTCGACTTGTTGAGAACTTACTTGACGGCCTTGGCAGTGATGGAGAATTCCACGGGTATGTTTCCATTTTGATTACTGTCTTGTTGTTGATGTCACATGGACATGTCTACACCGATGCAGTATTCCGGGGGCATGCGGCCATGCGGTCGGGTTGATTACCCGATATATTGTTATTGTGGTTACATGGACATGTCTACACCGAGGTAGAATTCCGGCATGTGGCCACGGCAGGTTGATCACCCAAGATATTATTGTTGATGTCATACGGACGCGTCTACACCGAGGTAGAATTCCGGCATGTGGCCATGGGGCATTGGTATTATTGTTGCATCATGGACATGTCTACACCGATGCAATTCCGGCATGCGCCGTGATGCGAACATGATTGATGTTGTGGGCGTGAGACCCATAGTAGTTATATTTGAGTGATGACTTGGCGCGAGTCCTCGATCAACATGATCGCTTTTATGTTGTGAATCGTAGTTTGGTTATCATACATGTCTCCCGCTTTATATAGACTAGTATGATTTCATTCTGATTTTTACGCTTTCACATACTTGGTACTGCCAGATCGACCTCCTCGGCCGCGTTCATGCCGCAGTAGAGGTACATCGGCCGTGGATCCTCGCTCTAGGATCTCGGTTCAGCGTTTTGGGAAGCTCCGCTTTCTCCGAGGCTTATCTTTTGTATGTGTTCCCGAGTTGTAGGTTCTTGTACATCTGTGGGTATGGCGGGCCCCGTCCCGTCATAGTTGTTGTAAATCTTAGAGGTCCGTAGTACCGTTGCAAGTGTGGTTGTAAAAAGGATTAAACTGCTCGTTTTGAAAGAGTTGTATTTATTTATGTTATTGGAAGGTAACCGCTGGTTGGCCTGCTTTATGTTCATATATCTTGTTTCTTGTTAAAGTTTTATTTTCCTTGGTTTTCTCGATGATTGTATCACTAGGGTGCCCGATAAGGCACAAGATGCGCCCCGAACGGGTCGTTACAAAAGTGGTATCGAGCGATTAATCCTCGGAAAGTGTCTACGCACCGTGTCAGTAGAGTCTTGATTATCGATGTGTTGTGCACCACATCTATAATCGTGAGGCCGCAGGACATTTAGGATTAGTTTCATTCTTCTCATTCCGAGATCGTGCCTTAGAGCCGTGTTGTAAGTTGGACCCTCCGACGTATCTCGCTTTTACGATTATGCCCGCGAAGGCAACCAGAGCCCGGCGGCAAGATGAGGAACCGCTAGTGAGATACTGAGGAGTACGAGGCGCAGCCCGCATGCACGAGGTTGTGCTTGACGGCGGGTTTTGTGGACGCCGCCACCCAGCAGAGGTTAGAGCCGCAAAGAATGGCCGCCGAGACCGCATACTGAGCCTCCACCCCATGCAGGCGCAGGAGATGGGTTACGAGATGGCGATTGTTGGCGTGGTCGTGGCGATATGAGGATAGGCCGGATGCAACAGGCCAGTTCGAAGAGCACCGATGGTTCACCCCGAGCGATAGTTTGAGGCTACGGACTTTCGAGTCAGAGCCCGCCAGAGTTTTATGGGTCAAGGCACGAGGATGATCCGCAGGAGTTCATCCGGCGATTCTATGATCACGCGGTGATCAAGGCTTCAGAGACCGAAGTCGTGACCTTGTTCGCATCGGCCGCGTGATACCGCAGCCGATTGGTTTGATTCATGGAGCTTTCGGGAGAGCATGCACCTCCAGCATTTGGGTATGTGTTTTCGGGGCTTTCTCACGCACTTCTTGCCTCCGCAGATGGCGAGGCACGGGCCGACGATTTTTGATGCTTAGACAGAGCGGCGTGCGGTTCGGGAGTACAATGTGAGTTCGACTCATTGGCGAGACGCCCAGCGGCGTTGGTAGCTAGTATGGAGGATCGAGTGCACCGATATGTTACAGGCTCGATGATTACATGTCGAGGCATGTTCGTGAGTAGCTCTTCACCGCATGGACATTGCCCGCACGCAGCTCACGACCGGATGTGAGGCACGGAGAGGTCGACGGAATGACCAAGATCAGCGTAAGAGGGCGAACAACAGGTGGTCCTTTGGTGACTTTCGAGGCGGACCGCCTAAGAAGATACTAGTTTTGTACCTCCGCGGTGCAGAGTGGTCCTCCACAACCTTCAGAGTATTCGGAGCAGTCGTGGCTCGAGGTTCAGTTTCAGGAAGTAAGGGTGTTGGCGGACGGTCACCCCTACCTCGGTGTGGTCGATGTGGTAGACCGCATTTCGGGAGTGTCGTGGTGCCAGGAGCTTGTTATTTTGCGGCAGCAGGCCATTTTGCGAGGAACTGTCCACCGCGGTAGCACGACGGATGTTACGACTCACCTACCGGATCGGGGCTGGTTCATCGCTTCTACGGTTATCGCCTGCAGGCGTGCCTATGATTAGAGTGGAGCGGTAGCTTCGGTATATCCTTAACCTCAGAGTTTTGGTATGCTTGTTATGATGGTCTCATTATTATGTGCTATGTACGAATAGCGTTGTGTTAATTATGAGTTAGAAAACATGCTTAGTTGGGAGGATACGTATGGGGGCATGGTAAGTGTGAACCTTAGACTATGTCACGACTGAGACCTTAGGGGTAAGGTCGTCTTGAGTTAAAGATTTATTTTTGACCCTTATCAGAGTAGTAGTATACGTGGGATTTATTTGTGTGATAAGTCCGTGGGTAGTGTGAGATGGAAGTGGTAGCTTTCATGATGTGAATTAGTAAGATTGTTCCGGATCGGGGAACAAGAGTTTGGCGCGGTTGGGGGGTCGGGTTGAGGACCATTTGCGGGTCAACCCGTAACCCGGTTTGGGGTGGGGTCAGTTCTGGGTGGTCCCGCCAGGTGGTAGGGTCACGAGGATGCTAGGCCCAAGTTTGTGTGACCATCGTATGAGTTCGTGGACGCGTTCGACCAGAAGCGGTTCGTAAAGGCCGGGAATGGCCTTAAGGGAGATTGAAGTTAGTATGATGACCAAGTTTGGAGGTAGTAACTCCAAAGGTAGGAAACAGAAGCATTGACGGAAGTGTGGTACGGATACTAGAAAGAGTTCGAGTGTTCGAGAAGGGTACAACGAGTTAGGGGAGAAGAGAACGTGTGTTAGTTCGTGGCCAAGCTGTGGCGTCGGCAACTTGTTAGAGGAACTTTATCGTTATCCGACTTGAGAAGGAACATTCGGGACGAATGTTTCTAAGGAGGGGAGAATGTTATACCCCGTAGTTGCAGGGTATGTATGTGAGGACGACGCATTTGCGAGAGTACGGCAGTAAATTTTGAAAAGAAAGAAAGATGTGAGTTTTCACTTTAAAAGTTTCGGTTATTTGTGAAGAAAAAGGTTCGTTAATGGGAATTGGATTCCCGATTTGGTATTTGGACTTCATAGATTATATTAGAATTTTGAGATTTTATTTTGAAATGGTCACGTGGGCCCACGGAGAAATTTACGCTTTGTGGGGCCCACTTTGTTTTGAGATTTTGGCCATTGTGGATATTTTTGGAAGACGTTTTTGAGGGCCAATAGGAGGGTGACACGTGTCACCCCGCCAGTGGCTTGGCCGAATGACATTTGTGCACAACACCCTTGAGTCGTTTTTCGACGAAACGTTTTACATAACTTGCGAAGGGAAAATTCCGGCTATGTCGTTTTGTATTTTTGCGGATTTTTCCGAGAGACGAAACATTTTGGACCAACGGGAGGGTGACATGTGTCACCCTCACATTGGAAGCAAGTGGGCGTCCAAGTGCACGAAGTGGTTCACGTTTTGGCTTGATCTTTTGGCTCACGTTTTGGGTCCTATTGGTGCCTTGTTTTGTGCCTTGTTTTGTGCCTTGTTTTGGCCTTGTTTTGTGGCTTGTTTGGTGCAATGTTTTGTGGAGTAGGGTCTAGGGTGCACTTGGCTTGATCTTGGCCTTACACTTGCCTTGCACATGGCTTGATCTTGGCCATTGGTTGGCTTTTGGTTTTGCTATAAATACCCCCCTTATGTTGATGAACTCTTCATCCACAAATGAAACCTTCCAAGCCTAAAATCCCGCCCTCCTCTCGTGTTGAGGTCGTCCAACTCATCCCCTCTTTGAGAGTCTTGCCGAGGCCTCCTCCTCCCCTCATGTGGTGCATGGTACCCCTAGCCTAGTTGTTTTCAGATAATACCCTCCTTGTGGTATTGAAATACTTCTCCTAGTATTGTTATAATGCCCAAAATACCTTAGCCTTGTACCTTGTAGTATTCCAAAGATACCTCTTTACGTAGAGCCCAAAATACTACCTTTTGTCCTTTTAGTCTCAAACCAAACCCTAAGGAAATCTTCATAGTTGGTTGAAGTATTTGAGTAAGTTGGTTAGAACTTCTAAGGGTTGTTTGGAGCGCACGAGTAGGAGCTAAACCTTGCTCAGATCGACATTATAACTTGGATAATTTTGGGCTTATCGAGGTAATTATCTTGTCCTCTATTGTAATTGGAAATTACATGTTTGTTAGAATATATAGTTGAAGTATACTATATATGGAACTATACTTAGTATTCGCAATGTCTTTTGACTTAAGCTCAAGAATAAAGAATCGAATCAATCAGTATTTACATAGATCGTATTGCGATGAGACTTGTGTAAGATATCGAGTAGAATTGTACACGCCCGTTAGACGTAAACCCACTGGTTGGCTTGGTAGCTACTCGATAGAGAGGAGATTTACGCTGCATGTGGTGTGCCGAATTTTCAGTAGAAAGATATAAACTTTTGTTTTTGGGTTAATATAAGTTTTTTACCTTTATAGGTTAAAGTAAAAAGAGTAGCGTATTCTACTCGAGAGTGGAAAGGGCCAGTGCGTTGTAGTACTTGAGCATTTTGCTTATTGTCGATAAATCGTCGCGAGGTATGTGAACCTCTTCCTATCTTTTCTAGCATGATTGTTGTGGAACTATGTAGTACGGTAGACGCATACGTGCTAAGTGATTTGGTTGGTTTAAAACATAGGTGTTATAATAGCTTTATGGGAAGTTAGTTATAACGACCTTATGTAGTGAAAATGGTTTCTTGATGTTAGAAGTTAAGAGACTTGATCTTATAAGATAAGAGACTTAACTTATTTGTTTTAATGTGGTGTTTGTGAAACCTCATTCGTGAGTAATGAGTACTTGGTTTTAAAGGGATAATGTTTTACCGATTTCGAATCGAATGTGTATCGACAAACCATTGCAGCGTTAATAAAGGAAAATGTATTGAATAATGATGTGTTGTATTAAAACCAAGAGAAACCTTCATCCGCATAGAAGCTAAGATGAGACAAAATGATATTACATTTTCTAGATCATGGTCATTGTAATAAGATTGTTATAAACAAGAATAAACTACTCACATATATGGCATATGTTACTCAATTGTTTTAAAAGAGATTAAGACTATGAGTTATGAAACCTTTCTAAAATAAGTGACTTGAGCATTTGAAAATGAGAAGCTTGAGTAATTGAAACTAGGCAAACTGGAACTTAGGAAAAGGAATGTGGGTTGGTCATTCTAATACTACTGCATAGGTGACTTTTATAAAAGTAATGGATCTCTTTAAAAGAACTTAACGATGTAGGACTTTGGGGTTAAAACCCGACTTTGGCATAAAATGAAAGTACTTTGAGTTGTGTGAAACTTGCCTATGCTTGTGATAATAGCCTTTGTTGTGCAAGTGTGGTATTTCTGTGTTACCGCGTCTCTCGATAGAGGGCCGGTCGACTTGTTGAGAACTTACTGACGCGTCTTTGGCGGTGATGGAGAATTCCACGTATGTTTCCATTTTGATTATCGTCTTGTTGTTGATGTCACATGGACATGTCTACACCGACGCAAAGATTCGGCGGCACGCGCCATACACGGTCGTTGATTACCGATATATTGTTATTGTGGTTACATGGACATGTCTACACCGAGGTAGAATTCGGGGCATGTGGGCCGCGCAGGTTGATCACCCAAGATATTATTGTTGATGTCACACGGACGGTTCACACCGAGGTAGAATTCCGGCACGTGCCATGGGCATTGGTATTATTGTTGCATCATGGACATGTCTACACCGATGCGAATTCCGGCACGCGCCATGATGCGAACATGATTGATGTTGGGCGTGAGACCCATAGTTATATTTGAGTGATGACTTGAGCGTGAGTCCTCGATCAACATGATCGCTTATGTTGTGGAATCGTAGTTTGGTTATCATACATGTCTCCCGCTTTATATAGACTAGTATGATTTCATTACTGATTTTACGATTCACATACTTGGTACTTGGCCAGATCGACTCTTCGGGGCTGCGTCACGCCGCAGTAGAGGTACATCGGCCGTGGATCCTCGCTCTTAGGATCTCGCCAGTTTTGGGAAGCTCCGTTTCTCCGAGGCTTATCTTTGTATGTGTTCCCCGAGTTGTAGGTTCTTGTACATTCGTGGTATGGCGGCCCTGTCCCGTCATAGTTGTTGTAAATCTTAGAGGTCCTGTAGTAACTGCAAGTGGTTGTAAAAAGGATTAAACTGTTCGTTTTGAAAGAGTTGTATTTATTTATGTTATTGGAAGGTAACCGTTGGGTTGGCCTGTTTTATGTTCATATATCTTGTTTCTTGTTAAAGTTTTATTTTCCGCTGGTTTTCTCTGATGATTGTATCACTAGGGTGCCCGGGATAAGGCACCAGTAACGGGCCCCGGAACGGGTCGTTACAATAACATACCCATACTCAAGACTCTACTAGACACGGTCGGTAGACATTCCGAGAATGAACTGCTCTAATACCACTAAATGTCACGACCCGACGAGACGGGCCACGACCCGGTGCCCTACTTGGGCACCCTTATACCTACCTGTCATATATAATCACACAAATACCAAGGATAATATAAACATAGGTAATAAACCTGTCTCCTGAGGAGTTACAACTAATTCATATAACAAAATAGGCAAGCCGACGAGGCCGCCACTATACATAGAGATATCCACAACGGCTCACAACTGTACACATATACAAAAACATATCTACCACCCACAACTGTCTACAGACCTCTAAGAGTATGATAATGACCTATGACGAGACAGGGCCCCGTCGTGCCCCTACATATACATAAGTAAAAAATAAGGTTCTGTACCAAAATGACTAAGCTCCGAATTAATGGAGCTCTTCAAACAGCTGAACATGAATCCTAGACTGGAGGATCACTAAACTGAGTAATTGCATCATGGCATGAAACGCACTTCGAGGAAAGGGGGTCGATTTAAATAATATACTGAGTATGTAAAACATGAAGTACTGTAAATAAGATCATAACTGACCAAAAGATAACAGGAGACAATGTAATATTCAAAAATACCAATACAATTGTGCCGTATAAAAATGAGAGTCAACTGTGCCTTTTAAAAATGAGAGTCATATACATATATATATATATATACCGTAACCGACCCCCTAGTAAGGGTCTCGGTGTGAATGAAATCATATACATATATATACCTTACCCGGCCCCCTAGTGAGGGTCTCGGTGTGAATCATATACATACCGTATCCGACCCCCTAGTAAGGGTCTCAGTGTGATCATATAATGTGCACATACCGTACCTGGCCCATTATGGGGCTCGGTGTGAAATCATCATATGTGTACATACCCGGTTCGGGACTCGGTGAAATCATATAGTCATATCCGCACGAATAGAGTATCATGAGTAACTTTATACAAATTAAATCATCATTTGACTCTCAATGGAATAAATAGAATAACTTTTACTTTAGAAAATCAAGGCACTATCATATCATGTATCATTGAGAATTAAGATTCAATAGAATTATGTACGTCCGCTGTACACTCATTTTATATAAATCATGTCAAAAGAAGAAAGGATAGTTTCACATACCTCGATTCCACTTAATAATATGAGTCAAGAGGGTTACTGTTGTTGATAACACTGTCCGAAAGTACAAAAAAATGGGTTTCAAATTGAATTGAAATGGTTGTAGTCAAAATTGGTATGGAGCTTTACTAATAGTGAATGAATTCTCGTCCTTTCTTTCCCATTTTTGTTGTGAACGTACATGTCTCCTTTTTACCTCTGGAAACTTATTAACTAATAATTTCCTATCCTAACACATTTTGCTTTCTAAAAGGAAGAATAAGGTGTGGATATAGATATAACAATCTTTCATTGTTGGAACTTCTCTAAAATCATCCAAGGCTTAATAAAGTTACAAGAGTGAATCTTTTGGCTTTTATCCAAGTGCTTTGTTTATGTTCTTGTATCTTAGGGGGGAAACACTTATACGGCGGATTTCATCTTGTTCATCTTGTTCGTGAGATTTATTTTCTCTAAGTTTCGGATGAGCTGAAACGGGACTTTTTGCGTGCTTGGTTTTGGTATTTATTATGCTTGTCTTGCCTTACACTTTGCATTTATTGTGAGAGTGTTCATCATCAATGATAGATACACATTTATTGTGAGCTAATTTTGAACTTATGGTTCATTTATTGCGTTTGAACGAAAGAAGAAGGTTATATTTCTTGATTTGACCCCATCTCCTCTTCTTATAATATATATCCTCTCTTCGGCTTAAGAAAAAAGCCTTTAAGGCTTGGGGTTTACACCCCGGTTGGGATCGAAGCTCCTTCTTTGAAGGAAGGCGCATTGCTCTCTCAAGAGGTGCAAGAAGCTCATTCTTCTCTTTGAGCTTCTCAACAACTACAATCTGAAAGCAAGGGGAATCTCAAATCCGGGTGATTTCCTTACACCTCTTCTTCTTTACGTTTGTTTAGATTAAGATTTAAGCTTTGGTATCCCTGGTTTTGTGTTCTTTGCTGCTTTCTCGTCCGTGTACTTGTTTGTTGTTGCTAAGATTTCACTCCTCGTGTTCTTGCGATTATTGCTATTACCCTCCTACGAGTGTTTTACTAAGGTTTCCTTACCTGGAACTACCTCGTCTGTGTTCGTTTAGGTTGTTTAACACTGGTTTCAGGCTTGCCTCTTCGTAGACTTATCTATGTTCTTCCGTGTTCGTGAGTGTCTTAAAATCGCGCATTTTAGGTCACTCGAGTTTACGGGTAGTTTTGGTTTAATCTCTGGGTAGGCCTTGCCTCTATCAGTGTTATTTTGGTACTTATAGACCTTGTTAACTTGCTACTTGAGGGTTATTTGAGTATTTCTTACCGTTTTCTCATAACCCTACCATGTCTTGTTGATTAGCGTCTTTGAAGTTTTGTGATTTTAATCTTGCATGTTCTTCGTGTTCTTCATGTTCATAGCATTATTATACTCACTTAGATCCTAAGGAACCTTACTCTCTCTCTTGCATTGTGTTTCTCTATGCAAAATTTGAATTCCTACGCTTTATAACGTTTGACATTGACACTTTGCCTTATTTATGCAAGCAATCGGCTGCTTGCACTGCCTAGTGTCATGCCCCGAACCCCGGGCCCTCTAGTGCCCTACCTGGGCACCCTTCTATTCATACAACACAATAAACCGCGGAAGATAATAATACTCATTTGTTTTTCTTTTTTTTACAAAGGCAAAGCCGATAAGGCTGCCATAATATAAATCACCCAAAAGGGTCTTCACTATTCAATAATGTAAATACAACTCTAGCCACCCAAATTACATATGAATACATGCACTTATGATTTTGGACAATACTATGACGGACAAGGCCCCGCTGCACTTCAATATACCTAGCCATAATGACAAGCTCCGGAACATTGGAGTCATCACAAAATGCTGAACCAGGATCCTAAGCTCGCGGATCCACAACTGTGTACCTAAACCTGCGGACATGAACGCAGCCCCCCGAAGGGGGTCAGTACAACAAGTACTAAGTATGGAACGTAAATAAAGTACAACAATTACGTCCATAACTATACAAGGAATGACAGGGGCAAGTATGAAAATCAAATACCAGATCCTACTGTGTCATATAAAAATCAGAGCCAGCGACCTTGTATCATCAGCATCATCAGAATAATCGCACCACTTTCAAATATGAAACCCATGTCAAAATTCGACACCGCCTCAAAGATATAATATCACGTAAAACATGCTCGTGGAATACAACATCACTGTCAGCATGTAACAAGTATAACATACAACTACCCGCACACTCTGCATTTTTAACAATGAGAGTAAACTTTACATGCTTTAAAATAAGAAACTTATGATCAATCTAGGGCCACCCGCCCGTAGTATCATTATGCAAACCTACTCATGGAACTGTTTCACCCGCAAGGGTCTTGTGGACCCGCATAGGACAATTTGCCCCGCATAGGACTATTTCACCCGCACAGAACTATTTCACCTGCTTAGGCCCTACGGGCCCGCAATGAGCATATACGCCATGCTCACATCATGGGTAGCAAATCCATGGAGATGTATAATGTCTTGGGAGTTTACCCCGCAATTATACTCAGAAGATGTATAACGTCTTGGGGGTTTACCCCGCATTTATACTTAGGAGGTGTATAACGTCTTGGGGGTTTACCCCGCATTTATACTCAAGAGGTGTATAACGTATTGGGGGTTTACCCCGCATTTATACTCAGGAGGTGTATAACGTCTTGGGGGTTTACCCCGCATTTATACTCAGAAAGTGTATAACGTCTTGGGGGTTTACCCCGCATTTATACTCATAACACGAGCACCAATGGCTATCATGAACAACATATGCAAGTTAAGATAATCTTTGACTCTCAACATCATAAAATGAATAAACCATCATTTTAACAAACCAAGACAATTTCCATGCCTTCTTTTTCAACAATTCAAGACAATACCATGTCTTTCCTTTTTAACAAATCAAGACAATACTATTTAGGCAAGCTGAAGTACTATCAAGGAACAAAATAGAATAACTATCATTTAGGCAAGCCAAAGTAATATCAAGGCACTAACACACCTTGCATTACCAAGGATTAAAGTCCATAACGACAATGTACGTGAGTCGTACATTCACTTTATGAACTAAATTTCCATTTTAGGAAAGCCCAAGTACTACATGTATCGCTAGGAAGTAGGATCCAATACATGTATCATTTTGAAACCATCATTTAGAAAATAGAGACACTTATCGTACCAAGTATCCTTCTAAGACATGGTTTTGGCAAATCAAGGCACTAGACCTCACGTGTTACTTTAAAACATCTTGAACATCAAAGTGCCACATATCATGTATTGTATTAAGGACTTAATCATGGACATTCTCACACGATTCCCTTAAAACATTTTAAACTATCCCTTGACTTTCCACTAAAACTTGTTATAACAAACTTCCCATAAAGTCGTTATAACCACTTCATTTTTAGACAACTAACGCACCATTACCTCATTCCTTTTATCAAAACCAAGGCATTATCATGCCACGTAAGGCAATTGAACCCAAAGTACTTTGTACATCTATTCTTTATAAAAGAATCGTTTCCTGGAATATTAGGGCGTTGGGCCCAAAAGTACTTTCACCATTCAAGACCAAGTAGCTTATTCTCTTTAAATCAAGTAACATATACTTTTCAAATCGAGTTACTACACATTTTCGAAATTCAAGTCCCAAGTACTTTCGAAAATCAAGCCTCATGTACTTACAAAATTAATACTTTTATGAGCCGTGAATAGGTTATTCTCGTTTATAACGATCTTGTTAAATCAGCCATGATCTAGAAAATGTAATACAATTTTGTCTTATCTTAGTTTCTATGCAGATGGAGAATTCTACTCATTTCAATATAATTGATTGTCGATACATTTTCATTAACGCTGCAATGTCTTGTTTGATACTTATTCTCATTAGTGTAGTAATTTACCAAGGTCAACTCGACTCTAATACTTCCTAACGACTCTTACCAACATCCCACATAAGACTTGGTAAAACTTAGGAATATTCTAGACATGCCTTTAGCATAAAATTAATAACATGAATACTTCCTATACAAGGCAAGTATTCTTCAAGAAAACAAGTCAAGTATACTCCAAATAACAAGGAAAGTATACTTCAAGAAAACAAGTCAAGTATACTCCAAATAACAAGGCAAGTATACTTCAAGAAAATAAGTCAAGTATACTCCAAATAACAAGGCAAGTATACTTCAAGGAAACAAGTCAAGTATACTCCAAATAACAAGGCAAGTATACTTCAAGGAAAGTCATGTCGATAGAAGGAAGAAGTTCACATACCTCGTGACGACTAACTCATACGACAAGTAGCAAAATGCTCTGAAGTACTTCAACCTCATCGGCTATTTCTTAAGCCAAATAGACTATGCTACACGTAGTACTTCAACCTATAATGATGATAGCACTTCTATCAATATCATAGTTACTTAGTATAAGACTTATACCAAATAATGCCCTCTAATTCTACCGAAATTCGGGCAGCACTTCCTTTGTTTCTACGTATTTTTCTACCTTTTCCAAGGCCCGTATTCATCAACCAACAAGCCACATTTAAGGCGCAACCAACAGTTAGCCAAAGGGGATTACACGCCTAACTGGACGTGTAAAATTCTGCCCCACAGTTATACAAAACAGTCCACAAATCTGCCCATAAAAACAGTTTGTAATCCAACAATAACGAGGGTAAAATGTGAGGCGTTTCAACACCTTTCCACACCCCTATTTCCTTAGGACTTTCATTAGAAACTACTAAACTTAAACATGCATAATAGGGGATTAATTTTCAGCATTATACACGCCCAAAACAGTCCATAAAATGATACGACAACGTTCTAACAGTTTTGGGCAGTTTTTCGGCTAAAACAACTACAATCCGATAACTCTTTCCTTAATCCATTTTATTCCAATTCAGGTTCCAACACTTCCATATATGACATACCAACTTATCAACAACCACATTACCTTATTATAACATGCAACAAGTGTGGATAACAACAACCATATAACAAACGAAACCAATGGCACAAAATTGCCTCAAATCGGCCAACAACATATCTTCCTCATACTCATCTTATTTTCCATGTCTTCATTAACATTAATTCATCTATACATTATAACAATAAGTAATATCCAATTACCTTAATTTAAGAAGAACTATTACCTCATTTTTGTGCCCAAAAATGTCTCGGGCAGAATGCTAAACAATGGCCCGTAGTTTTCGTTTCGCTCCACTTCTTCAAGTTCCACTTACATATATGTATCCCCTAAAACCTTGGGAGCAACTTCTCTTCACCTTTCACTTCCAAAAAGTCGACGAAAAACCCTAGGGTTTCATTACCATTTTCGGCCCAATCCTAGATTTAGGGGTTAAGGGTGCTTAATCTTACTAATCACTTGGTTAGGGACCTTAATCTTGTATAATGAACTAAGCTTGGAAGATTTGAAGTCTTGTTCTTCCATTTTTAGCCCTAAGGTCGAGAGCAATGGAGAGGGAGATATATTTGCTTGATGAAGAATGACTAAGTGTTGGCTAGGTCTTGCAAGACATCTCTATGTATATATAATGTATCACCTAGGCTTGGATGATGACAAGTGGAGGGTAAGATGGTGGACAGGTGTGGGTGGAACCCACTTGTCCACTTGTCTTCATTTTCATGAAAATATCTAAAGTCAAATAGTCAAATAGTCAAGGTCTTCCAAGACCAAGACAAGGGGGTGGGGTATGCCACGTGTCACCCTATGATTCGTCCAAAATATTTTCATCTCCCAAAAAGTCCATAATTTGTCAAAATATCGAAAAACTTGTGGTCCCCACAAAAACGTAAAATTTTCCGGGTGGGCCCCACATGACCGAATCCGAAAATTAAAATCCATAATTCCAATATATTCTCTAAGTCCCAAATATCAAATTTGAGAATCAAACTCCACTTTATAAACCTTTTTCCTTCACGGGGTTCAGAGGATTTTTCCGGAATTTTTCATTCTTTTCAAAATTCAAATCTCAATTTCTCACATACGTTCTTATCTCATTGCCTTGGAATTTCGGGGTGTAACATTCTTCCCCCCTTAGAAACATTCGTCCCGAATGTTCCTTCTAAGTCTCCAACTACACATGCACTGGTATAGTCTTCACTACTATACTTACGAAACCCATAATGCCACATATGGCCACAATCTCACACATGCATATACGTAAGTCAAAGCAAAACAAGGAATCAAATCTAAGGTGAGTATCACCACTATTAACTCCCTTTCATGGCCTGAAAGGATTCTCCTTTCGTACCTTCATTAGTCATAACTATAAACACTTCAATTCTTTTAACACTTGTTCGCTTCTTTTCTTACTTGTCGCACTCTTCTCGTACTTCCAAACTTATTCTAGTATATGTACATAATCTCACATATTGCTTTTGTTTTCAAATCCTTGGAGTTACTATATCCAAACTTGGTCATTATACTTAGATTCAATTTCCGTTAAGGCCCTTCTCGGCCCTCATGACCCGATTCTGGTGGAACGCGTCCACGAACTCGTACAACGATTAACTAGACTTGGGTCTTGCACCCTCGTGACCCTATCACATAGAGGGACCACCTCCAACTGACCCCACTCAATTTAATGCCATGGGTTGACCCGTACTTGGTCCTCAATCCCCCCATGGTCGCACTTAATTCTCATTCTTGGTCTGAAATAAATCTTTCTACCCGAGAAGGCCTTGTACATCTAAGGTCTCTGCGGTCATCAATGTTCCAAGGTTCACAATTATTCCATGTTCCAAGCTTACATTATCAATCCCCACATACGGGAAATGTAGCTTCTCAATCTCTCACAAACATGTTGTCTTACTCAAAACAACTCTAATTACTCCATACCATTATTATTCACGCAATCACTTAAGCGTACCACACCGCTTAATCTAACAACATGGTATGCTATCAACCAATTAAACATGATCTCCTAAGAGTCTATCACCATCCTAGACAGTTCATTACTTCCTGACTATTTCAAACCAGTACATACATAAAGCTTAGGTGTGGATTCAATCAATTGTTTCACACCTTCCAAGAATTTACTAAGGCTTAACCAACTCATGGTAATTCATAACCATTCTAGGCAACACACATAGCCCCAAATAAATACGCTCGTACAGATATACATCATCATAATACCATCTATACGATAATTTTACCAACCTGGATACGCAATCCATATAATCCTTGTTGGGCCACTGTTGCCTTTCTCATAGCTGCAATCACAATAATACGTTAGGGAGAGACCACCCTAACAACACAGCTCTATCGCACGATCTCATAGTGAGAAGAAGGGAAACCAATCCTAAATGTACTATAGCCTCATGTTTATAGATGTGGTGCACAACATACCGATAAACAAGACTCTACTATACACGGTATGTAGACATTCCGAGGACTAACTACTCTGATACCACTCTGTCATGCCCCGAACCTCGGGCCCGCGACTGGTACCCTGCCTGGGCACCCTTCTATTCATGCAACACAATAAACCGCGGAAGATAAATAACATTTTTTTCTTTTTTTTACAAAGGCAAAGCCGATAAGGCTGCCATAATATAAATCACCCAAAAGGGTCTTCACTATTCAATAATGTAAATACAACTCTAGTCAGTCCAACCCACATATAAATACAGACCTCTATGATTTTGGACAATACTATGACGGGACAAGGCCCCGCCGTACCTCTGAATATACCTAGCCATAATGACAAGCTCTGAAACATTGGAGC
This sequence comes from Przewalskia tangutica, assembly GCA_029844215.1. Lineage (NCBI taxonomy): Eukaryota > Viridiplantae > Streptophyta > Magnoliopsida > Solanales > Solanaceae > Przewalskia > Przewalskia tangutica. The sequence continues at coordinate 47,023,673 of CM056724.1, read as the reverse complement.
CATCTCAAAATGTTGAACCAGGATCCTAAGCTCGCGGATCCACAACTGTGTACCTAAACCTGACGACATAAACGCAGCCCCCCGAAGGGGGTCAGTACAACAAGTACTAAGTATGGAACGGAAATAAAGTACATCAATTACGTCCAAAACTATACAGGGAATGACAGGGGCAAGTATAAAAATCAAATACCAGATCCTACCGTGTCATATAAAAATCAGAGCCAATTGTACTCAGATCAGTATCATCAGAACACCGCACCACTTTCAAATATGAAAGCCATGTCAAAATTCGGGACACCTGCCCTCAGCATATAATATCACAGAAACATGTTCGTGGAATACAACATCACTGTCAGCATGTAACAAGTATAACATACAACTACCCGCACACTGTGCATTTTTAACAATGAGAGTAAACTTTACATGCTTTAAAATAAGAAGCTTATGATCAATCTAGGGCCACCTGCCCGTAGTATCATTATGCAAACCTACTCCTGGAACTGTTTCACCCGCAAGGGTCTTGTGGACCCGCATAGGACAATTTGCCCCGCATATGACTATTTCACCCGCTTAGGCCCTACGGGCCCGCAATGAGCATATACGCCATGCTCACATCATGGGTAGCAAATCCATGGAGATGTATAATGTCTTGGGATTTTACCCCGCAATTATACTTAGAAGGTGTATAACAACTTGGGGGTTTACCCCGCATTTATACTCAGGAGGTGTATAACGTCTTGGGGGTTTACCCCGCATTTATACTCAAGAGGTGTATAACGTATTGGGGGTTTACCCCGCATTTATACTCAGGAGGTGTATAACGTCTTGGGGGTTTACCCCGCATTTATACTCAGGAGGTGTATAACGTCTTGGGGGTTTACCCCATATTTATACTCATAACACTAGCACCAATGGCTATCATGAACAACATATGCAAGTTAAGATAATCTTTGACTCTCAACGTCATAAAATGAATAAACCATCATTTTAACAAACCAAGACAATTTCCATGTCTTCTTTTTCAACAATTCAAGACAATACCATGCTTTTCCTTTTTAACAAATCAAGACAATACCATTTAGGCAAGCCGAAGTACTATCAAGGCATAAAATAGAATAACTATCATTTAAGCAAGCCAAAGTACTATCAATGCACTAACACACCTTGCATTACTAAGGATTAAAGTCCATTACGACAATGTACGTGAGCCATACATTCACTTTATGAACTAAATTTCCATTTTAGGAAAGCCCAAGTACTACATGTATCGCTAGGAAGTAGGATCCAATACATGTATCATTTTGAAACCATCATTTAGAAAATCGAGAAACTTATCGTACCAAGTATCCTTCTAAGACATGGTTTTGGCAAATCAAGGCACTAGACCTCACGCGTTACTTTAAAACATCTTGAACATCAAAGTGTCACATATCATGTATTATATTAAGGACTTAATCATTGACATTCTCACACGATTCCCTTAAAACATTTTAAACCATCCCTTGACTTTCCACTAAAACTTGTTATAACAAACTTCTCATAAAGTCGTTATAACCACTTCATTTTTAGACAACTAACGCACCATTACCTCTTTCCTTTTTATCAAAACCAAGGCATTATCATGCCACATAAGGGAATTGAACCCAAAGTACTTTGTACATCTATTCTTTATAAAAGAATCGTTTCCTGGAATATTAGGGCGTTGGGCCCAAAAGTACTTTCACCATTCAAGACCAAGTAGCTTATTCTCTTTAAATCAAGTAACATATACTTTTCAAATCGAGTTACTACACATTTTCGAAATTCAAGTCCCAAATACTTTCGAAAATCAAGCCTCATGTACTTACAAAATTAATACTTTATGAGCCGTGAATAAGTTATTCTCGTTTATAACGATCTTGTTAAATCAGCCATGATCTAGAAAATGTAATACAATTTTGTCTTATCTTAGTTTCTATGCAGATGGAGAATTCTACTCATTTAAATATAATTGATTGTCGATACATTTTCATTAACGCTGCAATGGCTTGTTTGATACCTATTCTCATTAGTGTAGTAATTTACCAAGGTCAACTAGACTCTAATACTTCCTAACGACTCTTACCAACATCCCCCATAAGACTTGGTAAGAACTTAAGAATATTCTAGACATGCCTTTAGCATAAAATTAATAACATGAATACTTCCTATACAATGCAAGTATTCTTCAAGAAAACTAGTCAAGTATACTCCAAATAACAAGACAAGTATACTTCAAGAAAACAAGTCAAGCATACTCCAAATAACAAGGCAAGTATACTTCAAGAAAACAAGTCAAGTATACTCCAAATAACAAGGCAAATATACTTCAAGGAAACAAGTCAAGTATACTCCAAATAACAAGGCAAGTATACTTCAAGGAAAGTCATGTCGATAGAAGGAAGAAGTTCACAGACCTCGTGACGACTAACCCATACGACAAGTAGCAAAATGCTCCGAAGTACTTCAACCTCATCAGTTATTTCTTAAGTCAAGTAGACTATGCTACACGTAGTACTTCAACCTATAATGACGATAGCACTTCTATCAATATCATAGTTACTTAGTATAATACATATACCAAATAATGCCCTCTAATTCTACCGAAATTCGGACAACACTTTCTTTGTTTCTACGTACTTTTCCACCTTTTTCAAGGCCCGTATTCATCAACCAACAAGACACATTTAAGGCGCAACCAACAGTTAGCCAAAGGGGATTACACGCCTACCTGGACGTGTAAAATTCTGCCCCACTGTTATACAAAACTGTCCACAAATCAGCCCATAAAAACAGTCTGTAATCCAACAATAACGAGGGTAAAATGTGAGGCGTTTCAACACCTTTCCACACCCCTATTTCCTTAGGACTTTCATTAGAAACTACTACACTTAAACATGCATATGAGGGGTTTAATTTCCAGCATTATACACGCCCAAAATAGTCCATAAAATGATACGACAATGTCTAACAGTTTTGGGCAGTTTTTCGGCTAAAACAACTACAATCCGATAACTTTTTCCTTAATCCATTTTATTCCAATTCGAGTTCCAACACTTCCATATATGATATACCAACTTATCAACAACCATATTACCTTATTATAACATGCCACAAGTGTAGATAACAACAACCATATAACAAACGAAACCAAGGGCACAAAATTGCCTCAAATCGGCCAACAACATATCTTCCTCATACGCATCTTATTTTCCATTTATTCATTAACATGAATTCATCTATACATTATAACAATAATTAATATCCAATTACCTTAATTTAAGAAGAACTATTACCTCATTTTTGTGCCCAAAAACGTCCCGGGAAGAATGCTAAACAATGGCCCGTAGTTTTCGTCTCGCTCCACTTCTTCAAGTTCCACTTACATATATGTATCCCATACAACCTTGGGAGCAACTTCTCTTCACGTTTCACTTCCAAAAAGTCGACGGAAACCCCTATGGTTTCATCACCATTTTCGGCCCAATCCTAGATTTAGGGGTTAAGGGTGCTTAATCTTGCTAATCACTTGGTTAGGGACCTTAATATTGTATAATGAACTAAGCTTGGAAGATTTGAAGTCTTGTTCTTCCATTTTTAGCCCTAAGGTCGAGAGCAATGGAGAGGGAGATATATTTGCTTGATGAAGAATGGCTAAGTGTTGGCTAGGTCTTGCAAGACATCTCTATGTATATATAATGTATCACCTAGGCTTGGATGATGACAAGTGGAGGCTAAGATGGTGGACAAGTGTGGGTGGGACCCACTTGTCCACTTGTCTTCATTTTCATGAAAATATCTAAAGTCAAATAGTCAAGGTCTTCCAAGACCAAGACAAGGGGGTGGGGTGTGCCACGTGTCACCCTATGATTCGTCCAAAATATTTTCATCTCTCAAAAAGTCCATAATTGGCCAAAATATCGAAAAACTTGTGGGCCCCACAAAAACGTAAAATTTCCCCGGTGGGCCCCACATGACCAAATCCGAAAATTAAAATCCATAATTCCAATATATTCTCTATGTCCCAAATATCAAATTTGAGAATCAAACTCCACTTTATAAACCTTTTTCCTTCACGAGGTTCGTAGGATTTTTCCGGAATTTTTCATTCTTTTCAAAATTCAAATCTCAATTTCTCACGTACGTTCTTATCTCATTGCCTTGGAATTTCGGGGTGTATCACCTAGCCACTGCGCCTTACCAATTTTGGCCAAGGGCGCTGACCATAGACTGTCGTGCAGTCCTTTTTGTCGTTTTGGTGCAAGGTATTTGACTGAGACCTCCCTAACATGCATATAGGCTCTTATTTGCTCCTATTTTCACCATATTTATGATAGCCTCTTAGGTTCACTTTTCTTGCTTGTCTTGTGCCTTTCCATTCTCGGCTTTGCTACTACCATCAAGCCTTGCCCTTTTGCGTTACTTTGTATATCATATATAATTGCCTCATATTATATCCAATATATTTGTACCTGTACTTATATATACCATATTGTATTCACGGTACTTATATAAAATATACACATACGTATATATCCCTTATTTTTCGTGATACTGGCCTGACGTGTATTTGCCTTGCAGATTATTGGAGGGGTAATACGGGTTATACTTAGTGACCTTGCGACTTATTTACCTAAGTGTGAGGCAAGGGAACAAGGATAGCTACACGCACGCAGTAGCTCAACGTCCTTATTTGTTCACGGGTTAAACCGTTCAAATCAACGAGGCACGCTACAACGAGGTATTCCTAAATCCTAACTTGATTACATTTCATTCCCTAATTTAGTATTTTACTATCTATATTCACTAGGCAAACCTAAGAGTATCGATAGGAAAATTCTAAAATTACGATTTATTGTATGATTGAATGTTTACTACCGCATTAGATAAACATTATATAATTTTGAAATCCTTGTAATTTAAACTCCGGGTCTATCCGGACTTCATTCATTTACGGTCTTTCTAGTTTATATATTGATATAGGCAAGTGTTTGTATAAGTAATAGAAGCGTTGTAATTCATAAATCGGGTCTGTCCGGATTTAAATTATCGCATTTCTCAATTGTATTCATCTCTTGCTTGTAACCGTTTTGGTAACATTGAGGATGGTGAAAAAGAAAAAGAAGCGGACTCATGAGAACTTCACGCCACTGCCCATTCGGATGGGGAAAACTTCTATTGAAATCACCAACACCATCGAAGTTTCCCCGACACATTTAACCCCGCACACCTGTGCTTGTGAGCAATGGTCTTCAAGTGGGGGACGCTCACGCGGGAGATGCTGAGTTATCTACCAATGAGGGAAGTTCGGACTTCATTGCCTCCTCTTGCACCCTTGGTTCAAAGGATAGTGCATCGACTTCGAGTGGCAACAATTGTGATCCCGTCGTAGGAAATGTCGCAGATGGAAAGAACAAGACTACGGACCACGTGATCCAGGCCAACAAGAAGGCTTATGCTGTTACACCCCGTATTTCCAAGAGATTGAGATGAGAACGTACGTAAGGAAATGAGATTTGAATTTTGGAAAGAAAGAAATTTTTGAAAAAATCTCGGAACCTCATGAAGGAAAAAGGTTTATTATTTAGATTTGATATTCTCATATTTGGTATATGGGATTAGTAGAGTATATTGAGGTTTTGAATTTTTAAGTCTCGAATTTGGTCATGTGGGGCCCACCGGAGAATTTTACGTTTTTGTGGGCTCACAATATTTTGATATATTTTGGCCAAATATGGATATTTTGGGAGTTGAAATAATTTTGGACGAATCGGAGGGCGACACGTGTCACCCCTCCAATTGGTCTTGCAAGACTTGGACTTTAGATATTTGTGGAGACAAGTGGACAAGTGGGTCCCACTCCACTTGTCTTGCTACACTTAGGCCATACACTTGTCCATATCTCATCCCTTGATATAATTATATATACATAAGAGAGACTTGCAAGACTTCATTTTGCACTTAGAAAATATTTTTATCTCTCTCATTCTCTCTTGAGTTTCGGCCAAGGTACCATTTGAAGAGAAAAAATTCTCAAAATCTTACAAGCTTAGTTTATTAAGGTCCCTAACCAAGTGTTGAACCAAGATAAACATCTCACCTTTGAAAAGCTTGTTTGACCGAGAGGATGATGGTGAAACTCTAAGATTCCGTCGACTTTTTGGAAGTAAAATACAAAGTGAAGTTGTGTATGAGCTCATAGGGGTCACATATATGTGATTGCAACTTGAAGAAGTGGAGCGAAACGAAACCTGCGGACCATTGTAGCTCGGACTGTTTTGGGTTTTTTTTTGGCACAAAATGAGGTAAAAGTTCTTCTTCTTTTAAAGTAATTGGATATTACTTATTGTTGTTATGTATGGATAAGCATGTACTAAAAATAATGAAGATTGAAAAGTATTTGGGCCATTTTTGGCAAGTTGGCCGAGACTAGGCAATGTTTATCGTCGTTGGATTCGTTGGTTATTATTGTCGTTATTTACACGTGTTGCATGTTATATAATGAATAAAATATTGTTGTTGATAGTTTATATGAATTATATAACATGTTTGAATGAAAATTGGATTAAAAGGAATTAAGGAAAAGGACTTTGGAGTGTTGTAGTTGTTGTTGGCCGAAAATGTAGTAAAACTGTGGGATATTGTGGTGCAGTTTTGGGACTGTTTTGGGCATGTAAAATGATGGAAATTCATCCCCTAATATGCATGTTTAAGTGTAGTAGTTGCTAATGAAATTCCGAAGGGAATAGGGGTGTGGAAAGGTGTTGAAACGCCTCACATTTTACCCTCGTTATTGTTGGATTACAGACTATTTTTATGGGCTGAATTGTGGACTGTTTTGTATAGATTGTGGGGAAGAATTTTACACGTCAAGTTAGGCTTGTAATCCCCTTTGGTTAACTGTGGTTGTGCCTTAAATGTGGCTTGTTGGTTGATGAATTCGGGTCTTGGAAAAGGTGGAAAAATATGTAGAAATAAAGGAAGTACTGCCCAAATTTCCGTAGAATTAGAGGGCCATTATTTGGTATAAGTCTTATACTAGTAAGCTTGAAGTTGATAGAAGTGTTATTGTCATTTAGTTTGAAGTACTACGTGTAGAATATTCTACTTGGCTTGTGGAATAGCTGATAAGGTTGAAGTACATTGGAGAGTATTACTACTTGTCGTATGAGTTAGTCGCCAACGAGGTATGTGAACTTCTTCCTTCTATCGACATGACTTATTCTTGAAGTATACTTGACTTGTTTCTTGAAGTATACTTGTCTTGTTATTGATGTATACATGACTTGTTTCTTGAAGTATACTTGTTTGGTTATTATTGTATTCATGTTATTGATTCTATGCTAAAGGCATGTCTAAATTATTCCTAAGTTCTTACCAATTCTTATGAGGGATGTTGGTTAGAGTAGTTAGGAAGTATTGGAGTCGAGTTGACCTTGATAATTTACTACACTAATGAGAATAGGTATCGAACAAGCCATTGCAGCGTTAATGAAAATGTATTGACAATCAATTATATTGAAATGAGTAGAATTCTCCATCTGCATAGAAACTAAGATAAGACAAAATTGTATTACATTTTCTAGATCATGACTTCTTTAACAAGATCGTTATAAACGAGTATAACCTATTCACGACTCCTATAAGTATTAATTTTGAGAGTATAGGAGACTTGATTTTCGAAAGTACATGAGACTTGATTTTTGAAAGTGTAGTAACTTGATTTGAAAAGTATATGTTACTTGATTTAAAGAGAATAAGTAACTTGATTTGAAAAGTATATGTTACTTGATTTAAATAGTACAAGTAACTTGATTTAAAGGTATAAGTTACTTGATTTTAAAGAGAAGTAACTTGGGGTTAAAAGTATAGATTACTTGATTTGAAAAGTATAGATTACTTGATTTGAAAAGTACAAGCTTACTTAATTTTAAAGGATGTGGGTGACTTTATTAGAAAAGGATGATTTACTTGATATTTGAAGGAAGTAGCTTGATTTAAAGAATAAGTTACTTGATTGATTTAAAGAGAATAAATGACTTGATGTAAAGAGAAGTAACTTGATTTAAAGGTATGAGTTACTTGAGATTTGAAAGTAGAAGTTACTTGATTTCAAAACCTTGAATTGAATTTCTAAAGGTGTAGTAACTTGATTGGAAAAGTAGACGTTCCTTGATACTATGAGTGTTAGTATTTTGGGATTTATTACATAAAAGGATTCTTTCTAAAAAGAATAGATGTACGTAGTACTTTTGGGGTCTAAGTCTCTAATATTCCATGAAATGATTCTTTTTATAAAGAATAGATGTACATAGTACTTTGGGGTTCAACTCCCTAATATTACATGATATGTACGGTGAATGTACATAGTACTTTTGGGTTCAACTCCCTTATATTGCATGATGTGATTCTTTTATAAGAATAGATGTACATAGTACTTTGGGTTCAATTTCCCTAATTTTACATCACACGATAATGCCTTGGTTTTATTAAAAGAAAAGATGTGGTAGTTCTTTAGTTTTCAAAAATGAAAGTTGTTATAACGGCTTTATGGGAAGTTTGTTATAACAGTTTTATGGAAAGTCAAGAGATGGTTTAAAATATTATATGGGAATCATGTGAGAATGTCCATGATTAAATCCTTAATATAGTACATGAAATGAAAGTGCCCTGAGTTTATAAAATGAAGCTCATTATTTGTGTATGGTACATGAGATGTTGGTACCTAGGTTTGTCTAAAATTAAATTCATTATATGCGTTTGGTACATGAGATGTTGGTACCTTGGTTATTTTAGAAAGGAAGGCATGGTATTGTCTTGGTTATTTTAGAAAGGAAGGCATGGTATTGTCTTGTTTGTTTTAAAAGGAAGGCATGGTATTGCCTTGGTTGTCTAAAAAGATAGTTCATTCATTTTGTTTAATGAGAGTTAAGGATTGTGTAACTTGCATATGTTTTCTCATGATAGCCTTTCGTGCAAGTGTTATATTCCCACATCACCGCGTCTCTCGTTAAAGGGTCGGCACCCTTGTGTTGTTCATTACGGGTTTAATTTCTCGGGTTACTATACAGTTCATGGAATTGCTCTACATGCTGCGGGTTCAACTCCCATGACATCATTCCGTGGATTTGCTCTCTACGATGTGAGTATTGCGTATATGCTCATTGCGGGTCCACAGGGCCTATGCGAGTGAAATAGTCTCATGCGGGTGAAATAGTCATATGCGGGCCCACAAGACCGTGTGAAATAGTCCTATGTGAGGCAAATTGTCTTATGCAGGTCCACAAGACTCATACGGGTGAAATAGTCCCATGAATAGGATTGCATAATGATACTACGGGCGGGTGGCCCTAAATTAATCATGACCTTCCTATTTTAAAACGGTACAGTTTACTCTCATTACTCTACTTTTAAAAAGGCATAGTATACTGGTAGTTGATTATTACACTTGTCTCTTGTTATCTATTTGGCCTGTTATAACCTCATTTACAGTGGAACAAGGGTACAGTGATACCAGGTACAGTTGACTCTTATTTTATATGACACGGTATGATCTGGTATTTGATTTTCATACTTGCCCCTGTCATTCTTTTGTACAGTTATGATCTTGTTTACTGTACTTTATTTCCGTTTCATACTTAGTACGTGTTGTACTGACCCCCTTCGGGGGGCTGCGTTCATGTCCGCATGTATTAGGTACTCAGTTGTGGATCCGCGAGCTTAGGATCCTTGTTCAGCATTTTGAGATGACTCCAATGTTCCAGAGCTTGTCATTATGGCTAGGTATATTCAGGGGTACGGCGGGGCCTTGTCCTGTCATAGTTTACTGTCCAAACTCTTAGAGGTCTGTATTCATATGTAGGCTGGACTGGTGAGAGTTGTATTTACATTGTTGTACGGTTGTAGACCCATTCGGGTGTTATATATATTATGGCAGCCTTTTCGACTTTGCTGTTGTTTAAAGAAAAAAAATGAGTGTTATTTATCTTCCGCGGTTTACTTGTGTTGTATGGGTAGAATGGTGCCCAGGTAGGGAACCAGTCGCGGGCCCGAGGTTCGGGTCGTGAAATATGCGCCCATAGTCAAAGGAAACTGTGATGTTTCGAATGGAAAACGTTTGCATTTTGTAGCTGATTTCCGTAATGTGGGACCTCTAGACTTACCTAGGGGTGACTTGGATGATCTTACGGAAACTGTGGGGCATATTTTGGTTGGTTACTTTGCGGGGTCTTACCCGGGGAGCTTGGCATTAAGGAAGCTATGTAGCTCATAGGGAGTTGCATACCGTTTTAATGTCCACGCTTCGGGTTGGATCGTCTTCAAGTTCAACACGGTAATTGACAAGGATAAGGTCTTGGACAATGGGCCACACTTTGTTTATAGCACTCCTCTACTTCTGAAAGACATGCCTCAATGCTTCATCTTTGACAAGCATGAGATATGTACCATTCCAATATGTGTTAGGCTACCGTCCCTCCTATTAGAGCTTTGGAACGTTAATGCTTTGAGCCATATCTTGTCACGTATTGGAAAATCTATTGGGACCGATAAGCTCACTAGTGAAAAAGATCTTCTCTCGTATGCACGGGCTCTATTTAAGATAGACCTCTCCAAAGGTACACTTGATGCTATTGAACTCAAGATTTGGGACGGCACCATCATTGACTAAAAGCTTATTTATGAAAAGCTTCCAGACTATTGCGAGAAATGCCATATGATTGGGCACTCCACTACGGGTTGTGAAAAGCACTATGTTGACACTAATAGGCGGGTACAACCGAAAGACGTGACACAAAACCTCAATGTCAAGGCAAAAGGGGTTCACACTTACTTGGACTCACCCGAGGTGGGATTTGAGACTATGAATAGTAACGGGAATGGTAGCCATGCTAGATGTGGAGGTCAGCCTTTGGGTGCACAGACCGGGGCTGGCATAGGTCAGACTTTGGAGGATGCAGAAGGAGGAGGTCAACCATTGGGGTCAAAAACCATGGTTGATGCGGGCCAAATTTTGGATGTTGCGGGTGCGGGTGGCCAGCCTTTTGGGGCATAAATAGAGGCTGGCAAAGGTCGGAAATTTATGGAGGGTGACTCTAGGGACCCCGCGGGTACTAAAGGAAGTGTTGGCGGGACACGTATATTGGAGAGCAAACCCGTGATTCAGGCCGAGGATGGCTTGGGTATGTGTTTGGGGGCGGTAGAGATTTCGGGTGGTCAACCTTCGGGGACACAAACCGGGGTTGACAAAGGTCGGAAATTTATTGCGGGTGACTTTAGGGGTCCCGCGGGTACTAAAGGCAGTGTTGGCGAGACACGCAACATGGAGAGCCAACCCGTGATTCTCATAAAGGTTAGCTTGGGTATGACTTTGGGAGTGATAGCGGATTCGGGTGGTCAGCCTTCGGGGGCACAAACCGGGGTTGACAAAGATCGGAACTCAGCATCGGGTGACCATAGGGGTCCCCCGAAATCTAAGGGAAGCAAGGACGAGACACGACAACCTTCAAGCCAACCCGTGGATACTCATAATGCAACTGGTCCTGCGGATGACCAACCGTCGGAACCACATACCGAGGCTGGTAAGGGTGTGAAGGGAGTGAAGGCACAATTTAAGGGAAGCAAGGACGAGACACGACAACCTTCAAGCCAACCCGTGGATACTCATAATGCAACTAGTCCTGCGGATGACCAACCGTCGGAACCACATACCGAGGCTGGTAAGGGTGTGAAGGGAGTGAAGGCACAATTTACAAAGGCTAATGGCCCGGGCACCATGAGCCCGGTCGTTAAACAATCCGCCATCTTCCGGAAGCTTGTGGACATGCACGGTAACATGTTGGTACAAAATGCAGCCGACGGCAAAGCTAAATCGGCCATTGAGGCATTCCTTGGGCAAGGTTATGATCTGTCTACTATTTTGGATGAGCACAAGAGAGGCCAGCCTTCGGAGACATAGACAAGGGATGGCACAAAAAAGGGGGCTATGACGGATGATGGGTTCACAGAAGTAAAGAAGAGAGGGAATGGGAAAACTAGCACGGGGTCACAAACCGTGCCTTGTACAGGACCGCAAATGAGAGCCCAGTATAGGTTTAGAGATGGTCAAGGGGTACACACCTATTTGAACTCTCCTGGGAAGGACGCGGGTACAACTGGGAGTTGTATCCATAATGATCAGCACGCGCATCCTCATATTCTTTATCCTCAGCCCCATGGTGGCCAGTCTTCGGGGTCCCAAACCAAGGCTGGAAAAGGTTAGACTAAGACTAGGATAGAGGGGGAAATGACGGAGGGTTTTCGATCAGAGAAGGGGGCCAGCCAGCGGGGACACAAACCGTGGCTGACATAGGACTGCCTATTGATACCAAAGGTGTAGGACAACCCGCAGATAGAGCAGGTAGTCCAATTGACGCGGATATTGGTGGCCAACTTGCGGAGGCACAGACTGAAGTTGGCAAGGGTAGGACTGATATGGAAGCTCAACCGTTCGGCCCATCGGCTAAGGTTGGGAAAGGTGGGAACTTTGATGGTACCAAAAAGGAGGAGAGGCATGTGGGCGTGAGGACGAGAGCAAAATCTAAGGCTAACAAGGGTGGGCAAAGATTTCCCATCTCCTTGAGCAGAATGACGACCATCCCCCATAAAAAGAAGGGACTTTATGATGGCACCACCTCTACCAACCCTAAGGAAGATAGCACGAAGGGGACTATTCCCCCTCCGTTATCGAAATGATCGTGGCCTGCACCGATCCTCTAAGCAAAATGAGATTTGCTCTGTGGTGCATGAGAATAACATTGACATTTTCGGTATCCTGGAATCGAAGCTCAACAACACGACGCTTGAGCGTTTCTGGTCTTCTAAATTTTGAAACTGGGAGATCTTGGATAATTTTGCCCATCATACGGCAGGGAGGATATTTATTTTATTCAACCCTGCCAAAGTCATGCTACAAGTGATTAATATCAACCCACAAGCCATTCATTGTGGTGTTACTTGTGTTATCTCCTCCAAGAGGCTTCATGTCGCCTTCGCCTATAAGCTTCACACGATTGTCGACAAACGGGTATTATGGGAGAAGTTGAGGGATTACGGAACCCCCATGACTGAGAGGATTTCAACATGGTTATGAAGGAGGATGAGCGTTTCAACATAAAGCCCATCTCCAACTATGACACGAAGGATATTGTTGATTGTTGCCAGGATCTGAGCCTCACGTACTTGACCTCGATGGGTTGTGAGTTCACATTCAACCATAGAAATATGATGAGCAAGCTCGATAGGGCTCTCATTAACGCCCATTGGTCACAAGCTGGTTGGTATGACAATGCATATTTCCATCGATCGGGGCCCTTCTCGGACCATACGCCGTGCATTGTCACTATTTTGGATCGTCCGAGAATGCATAATAGACCCTTCAAGTTCTTTAACATGTGGGCTACTCATGAGAACTTTGGTAGAATTGTGACGGATGCTTGGGAGCAGAATGTTTATGGCAATGCCCAATTCGGCCTTTGCCGGAAGCTACTTAGCCTCAAAGGACCCTTGAAGCAGCTCAATGAGAAAGACTTCTCCCACATCTCTTCACGGGTCAAAATATCAAAGGAGGAGCATGATATTGCTCAACAGGAGGTTTTGAGCAACCCGCATCTTGACAATTTACACACGCGGGTCACTGAAGTTAGGCACAAGTCCATGGTTCTTATCGATGCGGAAATGAGTTTCCTTAGACAACTTGCCAAATGTGAGCATCTAAAGCACAGTGATAGGTGCACTAAGTACTTTCATGGAATGGTCAAGTGCAACTCCAAGAGGAATTTCATTGCGGTCACTACCAAGAGTGATGGTTCTCTCACAAACTCCGGGACCAAGTCGCGGCAACTCATCAAGTATTATAAAGGGTTGCTTGGAACTAGGGACGCTTGTGATCCTATTAATATTGGTGTCATCTCCGGGGGAAATTATCATTCGGCGGAACAAGGGAATGATCTCATTAGAAATGTCACGGACGCTGAGATTAAAGGGGCAATATTCGGTATTGGGGATGACAAAGCTCCTGGACCGGATGGTTACTCTTCGGGTTTCTTCAAGAAAGCTTGGAATATTATCGGCGGGGAGTTCTGTTCCGCGGTTAAGGAGTTCTTCAGCTCGGGAAAGCTCCTCAAACAGATCAATCACACTATCATCGCCCTTATTCCAAAGTCTTCCCACTGCTCAACTGTGGGCGACTATAAACCTATTTCGTGTTGCAACATCTTGTACAGGGTCATCACCAAGATTATTATTTCACGGTTGGTGCCAGTTTTGGACTATCTCATTGATCCAGCCCAGGGGGCTTTTGTCCAGGGCAGAAGTATGTCCGACAACATACACCTTGCTCAAGAGCTTTTGAGTGGCTACAATCACAAGAGGGTCTCAAGTAGATGCATGCTCAAAGTTGATCTTTGAAAGGCATTCGACTCGGTAAATTGGGAATTCCTCATGGATATTTTGATTGGATTGAATTTCCCGAAAAGGCTGGTGGCTTTGATTATGGAGTGCGTCTCCATGACTTCATATTCGATTTCTATGAACGGGAGCTTACACGGGTATTTTAAGGGCCGCAAGGGGCTCAGACATGGGGACCTTCTCTCCCCTACCTTGTTTGTCATTTTCCTGGAATATCTGTCGAGGATGATCAGCAAATACACTCGGACGCCGGTTATCCACTACCACCCCAAGTGCAAAAGCTTAAGGATCACCCACCTTGCTTTCACCGATGATTTGCTTCTTATGTCAAGATGGGACACTACTTCCGTCTGGATCCTCATGGACTGCCTTCGAGACTTCTAGAAATGCTCGGGTCTCAGTTCTAATGCCCTCAAGTTCAGCTTGTATACTACTGGTATTACGAAACACGACCGTGATGATATTAAGCATATTACTAGCTTCGACACTGGCACTATGCCTTTCCGTTACCTCGGCATTCCCCTAGCCGCGGAGAGGATGAGACTGGTTCACTATGACCCATTTGTGAATAAAATTGTTGGGTACACTGATTCGTGGATGAGCGCTACTTTATCTTATGTGGGCAGGCTTAAGCTCATCAAGTTTGTCCTCCAAGGTGTGGAATGCTTCTGGTTATCTATGCTTCCAGTGCCTGTGGCGGTTTGTAATAAAGTTTACGGGCTTTGTAGGACCTTTCTGTGGCGTTCTAACCACCCTCTTGTAGCCTGTAAGGAGTGTACCAGACCGAAATTCGAGGGTGGACTCGGAATCATGGATATCAAGGCCTAGAACCTTGCATTTCTTGCTAAATTCCTTTGGAATATCCATCAAAAGAAGGACACACTATGGATTAAATGGATCAATCACAAGTATCTTAGCAACAACAACAACATCTGGACGTGGGTTGAAAAGAACGATGACTCACCTTTGATCAAGCGGTTTCTCATTATTCGGGATATCATTCTTGACCGGGAAGGGTCCCAAGATCGGGCGGCTACTACAATGACGACATGGTATAGTAGCAATCACAATCCTTATGATTACTTCAGGACACATGGACAGTCGGTGATTTGGGCGAAGGATGTTTGGAGTTCCTGTATCACTCCAAAGCAGTCTTTCATTCTTTGGCTTTGTGCGAGGAAGAGATTACGTACGAAGGATAGGCACTTATATGGACATTGATAGAAGGTGCTCATTTGCGTCCATTCTGATGAGTCAATAACACACCTATTCTTCAACTGCACGGTTAGTAGTTATCTTTGGTCCAGGGTCAAGACATGGCTTGGCATCCGGAGGGCTATGACCACCATCGATAGCGCTTTGAAATATATTAAGAAAGAGGGGCATGGTACAGGTTGGCAAGCTAAAGCTAAGCGGGTTGGGCTGGCCACCACCGTCTACCATATTTGGGCTGAGAGGAACAAGATTATTTTTGATGGGTCAAGACTTGATAGAGATGCTATTCTTTTTAGGATCAAGACCAGCGTCTACAAAATCTTATTCTCATTATACCCCCTTTTCCAGGACAGATTTGTAGCTCTAGCCACAAACTAGGACAATGGACAGTTTGTTTGGACCTGAGGCCTACATGAGTCTCCTTTTGCAAATCTCTAGACTACCCAACTTGTGGGATCAGCTGGAGTCTCCCGACCTCCCGGAATGTAGGATTGGCGGGAGTACTTTCTGCTTTGTACCTCATGACTTCCCGACCTGTGGGAAAGCATGAGATAGTAGGTTATCTGGAAGGTAGGTACTATGGCGATTACTCTCAGCGGCATAACGTGACGAGGATGGGTCTTTACCCATGTCCGAATAGGTACTCTTCCCTTGACCGTGGGTTTGCCCCATTTGGGTTTACCATGGCAAGGGTTTAAGGAGGCCCACAGCTGCAATCTTATGCTCTACATAAGAGAATTGTCATAGTTTAGGACTATTTTGCGGGTTGCATTTCTCTTTTGCATAGTTTAGGCACTCACGACTAGGGTGGCGATGGCGGGCGGCCGACCGACCCGTCCGGTCCGACGGCCGACCGACCCGACACTACCGTATTAAAAAAACGGGGCCGGGCTCGAGCAAGGCGGGGCGGTATGGTCCCGCCAGCAAACCACTTGAGCCCCGATCTCGCCGACCGCCCCAAATCCCGCCTGATTCGACCTTTGCACAAAATAGCCGTTGTCCAACGGCCATTTTATTTGGCCGTTGAATGACGGCCATTTTAGGCCTCCCTACCCCTTTATATTTATTTTTAACCCCTATAAATACCTCATTCCTCTTCTTATTATTTTCACAAATCTTTCTACTCTCTAATCTCTCAATCAATCTCTAATTCTCTATACAACATTGTCTACATATTCAATCTATTTATTAATTTGAGAATTGGGAGTGAAGTTGACAACTAGCTTGAGGATTATCTATCGAGCAAAGTTTCAATTTTCAACCTTCGATTACACGTCGACTCTACGTCGGCGTTTGGTACATTCGTTCTCTCATTAAATTATTATTTTGTCTTTATTTCATTTAGCACATTTAATTTCATTATCTTTAACTATTTATTAGCATAATTAAAATGAAAGGACTAAGAGGCATGTTGGGTAAGGGTAAGGGTCAGGCTTCTTCTAGTAGGGGTGGTAACAAGGGCAATGGTACTTCTTCTAGTATTCTGCTCGCTTATTCCTAGACAAGATGATTTTATAGATCCCGAAATGTTTCTGAAATACCATATGATCTTGACACAAATGATTATCCTGAAATTGAAGAAGATTTTAATTTAGATGACACTCTAGTTGATGATACACCTATTAATGAAGATGATGATACACCCACTAGTGAAATGCCTCCTATCTCCCCTACTATGAGACGAGGTCCGGCAAAACGACCATTAAAATCAGTTGTATGGAAATATTTTGACAGGACGTAGCTAATCAAGTAGCGTATGTAAAACTTGTAAAAATGTTTATTCTTTTAAAATCGACAAGGTCATGGTGGGACGGGGGGTTTAGGAAGACACCTGTTGCAAAAACACAAAGCCTTGCATGCCCAATACATGATTGAAAAAACTGGTGAGCAAACGTCCTCTCAATCGGGACAAGGTTCACATACTACTGTCCCGGAGAAAGTACAGGGTCAAATTAACCCTATGACGGGGGGAGTTGTAGGCCCTAAATATGATAAACATAAAGATAAGGAAGCACTAGCAAAATTAGTTGTTGTGGAGGGTTTGCCTTTTTCATTTCCTGAATCTCCTGGTTTTATTCATTATATTAGAGATATGTATAATCCTGCTTATAAAGGTTTTCCTAGATCAACTGTTAAAAGAGATGTATTTAAATTTGCACATGAATATCAACAGTATTTACGTTATGCATTATATCATTTAAATTGCAAAGTCGCTTTAACTTCTGATATAGGTCGTAGTACTAATGACCATGATTATTTAACGGTAACCTGTCATTGGATAGATTATAAATGGTCTATGCAAAAACGTATTTTAGCATATAGATATATAGATAGTAGGCACACTGGTGAGTTTATTTCAGAAAATATTTATTCAGTCGCCGATTATTACGGAATAACCGATAAAGTTATGAGTATTACATTAGATAATG
This sequence comes from Przewalskia tangutica, assembly GCA_029844215.1. Taxonomy (NCBI): domain Eukaryota; kingdom Viridiplantae; phylum Streptophyta; class Magnoliopsida; order Solanales; family Solanaceae; genus Przewalskia; species Przewalskia tangutica. Next base: position 47,005,566 of record CM056724.1, on the reverse strand, counting down.
CATCTTCTAACAATTCTGCTATTAGTATTTTAAGAAATGTTTTAACTCCGTCTTTTCCAAAACATTTTCATATCAAATGTGCGTGCCATATTTATAACTTAGTTGTAAAGGATGGTCTTTCACTTTTTCAAGATATTCTTGAAAAAATACAATTTGCTATACACTTTATTTTTAAAAATAATAGAATTCAACAAAGAAAAGAATATAAAAACTTGCCACGATTGTGGACTATCTTACAGAAAAATTCCCGAAGAAGTACCAACTAGGTGGAATTCTTTATATGACCAACTAGTTGTTGCTTATGACTATAGAAAACCTATTACTTTATTTTTTAACGCCCATAATCAAAATCCAAATGATATGATTGTGGATCGATTGTGAGAAAATTAGAGAACTTATTGTATTTTTAGAAAATTTTCAACGAGCAACAAAATAATTTTCTACTTTATATTATCCTACTATTTCAACTATGTTGTTTTATATAGCTATAATATTTTTACTTCTTAAAGAATATATGGAAAAACTCGCTTATATCAGGCTATTAAAAAATATTTATGAAATTAAAAATATTTTATTCCTATTCCTATTTATATTATTGGTCAGTATTAAACCCGACTATTAAAGTAGAGGTTGTAAAAGTCTTATTGAAAATATATATAATCAGTATGGACGCACTACCACCTCCAACTCCCAAAAATTTAAATGTTGAACCACCTATTGAACTAACGCTAGAAGAAGTGTTGAATAGCGTAGAAGATGAATGCAAAAAGTATATCGGCATTACCAAAGAAAGTGCTAGTAACCAACCGACTTTTGTATCATCTTCTTCTTCAACACAACCTAAAAAGACAAGCGGTTCGTGGCTAGGCCTAATATTAATTCTATTGAAAGCCTCATAAATAAAATGTGCGGTGGTAGCACTGCTAACCAAATTAGCGAGTTCGATGTTTTTATTTTGCAGGATATTTTACCTTACCAAGCAGTTGTCAATGAAGACGGAAATGAAGACTTGCTGAAATATTGGAGCGAATGAGAAGACATTTCCGACACTTTCAATGATGGCGAGATATTTTGAACATTGGCGTCGTGATCGCTTCGAAAGCGCTTTTTCAGTGCAGATTTCAAATAGGAGAGCACAGACACTCATTAGCCGGAGACAACTTGGAGATGGCGGTACTATTCAGAGATTGGATACGAGCGGAGGCGAAGAGTGCGATCAACGAGATTAACGAAGAAGATGGCGACAACTACAACGACATTTTATCGAAGGCATGAGTAGCGACGTGGAACAATTTGATCAAGATATACCAATTCCAAGAAGAACCACAAGAAATTATAAAGAAATTAGAAAAAATATTTTCAAATTGGTAATTTATTTCATTGCAATTTTTAAATTTTTCTATGTCTTTCACTCTTTTGCAATTGTTTTCAACAACAGTACACTACAATGTAATTTTGAATCTTGTATATTTGATATTTCAATGAAATTAATAATATAAAAGGCACAAAACAAATTGGGATGTTTTTACACTATTCTTGTCTTTGTTTAATTATTTAGTTTATAACTTTATACTTTATACTTTATAGTTTATAGTTTATACTTTATAAATATATTATATATATGAGTATAATACTATAATACTATAATTATAAATTATAATACTATAAGTCTATAATATTATAGTATATGTATATGACAAGTATATGTTAATGTTACTTTGTTAGTACTTAGTAATTTATTATTTTTAATTTAGTGAAAAAATTAAAAAAAAAAAAAACAACCCGACCCAGGCCGTCAGGCCCACTACCCAACCAGGATCGGATCGGACGGACATGGTATAGTCCCGCCCGACCCGACCCTCCAGCCCGCTCGACCCGCCCCTTTTCTCCGCCCGACCCCGCCCGACCCGCCAAACCCGACGGTGGGCCCGTCCCATCGCCACCTGCTCACGACTACCCGGCTTGTGGGCTAGCTTGAGCTTTTGATTTTGATGTGCTTAAATCTTGTGTTAATCTGCCTAGTAGGGACGCACTAGATTTACATCATCATTATGCCCGTGGGTTCACCCACAAAACTTGTACATTTGATGATTATTAATACACATTTACCTTTTCATCAAAAAAGAATAAGGTGTGGATGTTTTGTTATCAATTTTGTACCAAAGAGGAGTTAGAGGAATAATGAATCACGATTCGTTTCCCTCTCATTTTTAATGTTAATAACCCTCCCCTATATTGCTTGCTATACTTAGAAGCTTCCACCTATTTTGTCCACTTAGCTTAGTCATAGGTACTTTCTTTTCAAGCCTACACGTAATAAAAAAAAATGGTATCCCCCCTACGCTAATTAATCAATTACACCTACAACTATTTTTTTATCCCAATTTACTTAAATCCTAAAAACTCATAAAACCTTCGTATACTCGATGTCATAATTTGTAATATGACATTAGTCCATCACCTCTTTTGGGGATACACAATTATTATTATTAATCTCCATCGTTACACTGGTTACATTCAAAATTATTTCGGGATCACATTTCTTATATCCTAATTTCCTTATATAAGCATATATAAATATACTTTATATCCAATATTCAAATCTTGCCTCCTTAATTACGTCCTCTAATTATCGTCTTAAAATTATGAGGTGTAACAGAGTTGAAAGGGGTTGTCGTGTTCTCAAAGATTGACTTGAGGTCTAGATATCACCAAATAAGGATGGATCCTCAAGATGTGCATAAAACAGCCTTTTGGACCCGCGATGGACACTATGAGTTCACTGTAATGCCATTTGGGTTGTCCAACGCTCCTTCCACTTTTCAAGCAGCAATAAATGAGTTGTTTCGCGAACAATTGAGGCATTACATGTTGGTTTTCTTCGACGATATCCTCATATATAGTCCAGGATGGGCTGAACATTTAGAACACCTCTCCAAGGTCTTTTCCTTACTCCATGCTCATAAGTACTAGTCTTTTCCTTACTTCATACTCATAAGTACTATGTCAAGCTATCCAAGTGTGTGTTTGGAGAGGAACGAATACAATATCTGGGGCATATCATTTCTAGCAAAGGGGTAAGCGTGGATCAGGATAAAATTCAAGCCATAATGGATTGGCCTGTACCTTCCAGCATCACTGCTTTGCGAGGATTCTTGGGACTCACTGGATATTACCGACAATTCGTGCGGAATTATGCCACTCATGCCTCGGCACTCACTGATTTGTTAAAAAAAGGGAATTTATATGGAGTCCCAATGTCATGGCATCATTTAAGAAATTGAAAGAATGTATGACCACCCTGCCAGTCCTTGCTCTACCCGACTTTGAAAAAGACTTTGAAGTCACGACGGACGCTAGCGTAAGTGCCATTGGTGCAGTTCTATCACAATCAGACCATCCTTTGGCCTTTTTCAAAAAGAAGTTGGTTCCACGAATGCAGTCAACCTCCACCTACACGTGAGAGCTCTTCGCCATCACTGAAGCAGTAAAAAAATGGAGGCATTATTTACTTGGGAGAAAGTTTATCATTTATACGGATCACAAAAGTATCTGACACCTACTGTCCTAAGTGATCCAGACTATAGAACTACAAAAATGGCTCGCTAAACTGATCGAGTTTGAATATGAAATTCGGTATAAACCAGGGATGGAGAATCAAGTTGTTGATGCATTGTCGAGGAGAGAACAATCCTAATTCACTGTCATTACAGAACCCACCGTATCCTGGATCACACAACTGAAGGAATTCTATGCTGCTTCTGAAGTTGGAGCCGAACTCCTGAACAAATTCACAAGCGCAACAAAGATCAATGAAAATGTTAAGGTACATGATGGCTTAATCTTTCTCGATAAGAAGTTGTATATGTCAGATGAAACCGGAATTCAGGCCCAGTTAATAGAGGAATATCATTCGTCCCCCTGCGGTGGCCATTCAGGAGTTAAAGCAACTCTGAGTCGCATATCGATTGTATTTGCGTTGCCAGCAATGCAAAATAAAATCGAATAATTCGTGCGCGACTGCTCCATTTGCCAACAAAACAAGGCAGTGAATCACAAATCATATTGGCCTGCTCCAACCCTTGCCCATACCAAACCAAGTGTAGGAAGACATAAGTATGGATTTCATAACCTGTCTTCCCCTGTCATCAGGCAAGACTGTGGTTTGGGTAATTGTTGACAGATTAACCAAATTTGCCCATTTCATAGCATTACCAACAAAATACACCGCCTCTTACTTAGCCTCTATATTCCTAACTGACATTTACAAACTTCACGGATTACCCAAAACCATCATTTCAGATCGAGATCCGCTGTTTCTAGGCAAATTTTGGCAAGAACTCTTTTCAAAGTTGGGAACAAAGTTAGCTCATAGCAGTGCATATCATCCGGAGACGGATGGGCAAACAGAAGTAGTAAATCACAGCCTTCAAACATATCTGCGTTGCTTTGTCAATGACGAACCTCGTAACTGAACCAGATACTTAGCTCTCGCATAGTATTGGTATAACACCAACTACCACACAACCATCAAAATCACCCCTTTCCAAGCCCTGTATGGCCGACCTCCACCCACAACAACTCCATATCTACCTGGAAATTCCCAAAATGAAACCATCGACTCAACTCTTTAACACAGAAACACCCTCCTTACTAAGCTTAAGGAAGCACTCCATACAACCCGCCAACAAATGGAGACCCAAGCAAATCGAAAGCGCATGGCAAAATAATTTTCAGCCGGAGATTAGGTTTATGTTAAATTTCGTGCCTATAGACAAGTAACTCTACACCGCAACAACTCGGCGAAGCTCGTAAGAAAATATTTTGGGTCATTTCGAGTGTTGCAAAAAATAGGTACAGTGGCGTATGAGCTTTATTCACCCAGGTTTCCACATCTCACGCCTCAAACCCCACTTCGGAGAAGCAATCGAGCCAAGTGAGAATTTACCAAACGTCGCAAAGGATGAACAATTGTACCTCAAGCCTGAAGCAATCATTGATGAACTCACAGTTTGGAAGGATGGAACAAAATAAACTCAAGTCTTGGTTCATTGGGAACACTCTGCAGTAGTCGATCGAACATGGCAATCACAAGAGCTTCTGAAGAATACTCACCCCCAGCTCTTCGAACATATCGATAATACCAAGTCGCGTATCAACTCACGAGGTACTAATCCTAAGGGCCTTGAGGACAAGGCTCAATGTGAACGATGGGGAATTGTTATGGGCCAATGCCTTGATGCGCAGATAAGCCCAACTGAAGGAAGAATCCAGAGGCCCAAACGTGCATCACAAGCCCCAAGTTGAGTCAAGGATTTTCAGCTTTAAGAGATCTTTTTTTATTAGGCATTATTAATTAGTGGAAGTAGTTGTTGTAGTAGTTTATGAGCGGTAACTTAATATTGTTATTAGTAGGTAATTAGTGGGTAGAATATTAGATCATGGGAGTTAGTTCCCCATTTTAGAGAATAGTGGTAGTAGTGGGTACCTATTAATTATGTATATAAATAGGTGTGTGTTATAATGAAAAGACTCATCTTTTTTGTTTGGCCAAAAATATTGCGTACTTTCATTACGTAAGTTTGGAGTGTTCATTCCTCATTCGAATTTGGAATACCGTCCCAACATACACAGAACTAATTACAATTATGGTATTTCTTACGCTACGTACTATTTTCGTATAATAAACACAAGTTGTGTGTTCGTAAGTTTGTGACACGTAAAACGGGTAAATTAAATAGAGTAATTATTTATCTTTTTATATAGCAAGATTATAACTAGAAGACTTATCAAATGGGATGAAATTGATTTTCCCAAAGAGTGTGTCATAGAAGGAGCTGCTCCTCCTCTAAATGATTTTAATTCAAATATTACTGAAATTGAGCAAACCCCAGATGAGACTATTAAGTTAAAGTTTTCTGAACTGAAGTATTTATTTGACATAATTGAACGTAATAGCTTTGATTTTAGATCCAGATCTACTAGATCTCATCATTCAAATTGCTCTTATATTTCGCCGGTTGATTATTTTGTTAAGTCGCCATCAAGAGCTTTTACTTCGCAACTTAGAGAAAGTGCTGATAATAAAATTAATAGTATTAGAATCGATAAGGATAATATTGCTAGTGGGATCTACGAAGAAGGCCCGGAAATAACCGAGTCTGATCTGAACTTTCATATTACATAATCAATCTAAAAAAAATTGAATTTAGTTGGGAATGACCCGTGAGAAAAATGATAAGTGATGAATTCTCTAAACCCAGATGGGAACCATTTAAAAATGGTTTTTTGAAGCTTATAATAAGGAAGAAAGGACTTTTCTTCAGGAAGAATTTTATAAAGACCTCACTGAAGCTAATAAGATAATATCTTTTGTTCCTTGATTTATTACCAAATATGTAGGAGTATATCTCTATTTTAGAAAAAGAATATAGATTGACAAACGGGGAAGTTGTTAATAATGTTCTACCTTCTCAACAACTGTTTTTTAATTAAAAAGGACAACACTGTTATACATTTTGCAGCTTTTTCAAAATTATTTTAAAATGATACTTTGCAGATTACTGCTAGACCTGTCCAAGCTCAGGTCGGGCCGGGCCAGGTTCGGGTGACTTTTTTTCCTACTTGCCCGACTCTGACGTTATTTTTAAAAAAAAATTCATGACCTCGCCCCGACCCTTCTGGACCTCACGGTCACGTTCGCAGTCATGGACGCGAGATTTTTTTTGTTATTTCTAAAATTGAAATTGGAATTCACACCTACATTACCACAAAATTCGTACGTTAAAATCTATTGTATATCGTGAGATCTGTAGTGAAGAAAAGGGAAAATTAAAAACCGATTTGGGAGAAACGTCAAATCGATTGGGCAACCTTGTTCCAGTAATACTAATAAGGAATATGATGAGTTTTATAATATATTTTCTCAATTTAAAGATATGAACGTTAATGTTTTGACAGGTAACAACCTTGTGGAACTATTAAAAATGATTAAAGATTCAGATATGGGATAAAAAATTATAGATCAGGTCTAGGACGCCCCTAAAATTTCAAGTGGACAATGAGTTCTGGAGAAGTCTTCAACTTATATTATGTCTGAGCTTAAAAAGCTCATAAAACAACAGAAAGGTGCAATGAGTACTCCCAGAGATCTGAAGAAAGAGATTGATAACCTTAAGCAAGAAATCTCAGAGCTTAAGAGATATAATACTAGACTTGATAACATGATTTCTAGTATTGAAGGTAAGGATAAACAAACCATAGATACAGATGCATTAGAAATAACCAATATAGGTACAAAAGGTTTTTTACAAACTTTTGAGCTTATTACTTCTCAAAGTTTTTTACAAAAATTACTCTCTTATTTGATTATAATTTCAAAAAATAATTTACTTCTCTTATTGATACCGGAGCAGATGTCAACTGCATATAGGAAGGACTTATTTCTTCTAAATATTTTTATAAGACTACTCATAGTGTAAGATAATGGGCAGAAACTACAAGTTACTTTTAAATTACCAAGGGCTTATATTTGCAAAGAAAAATCTGTATACCAAGCAATATTTTTTTGGTAAAAGATATTTCGAATCAAATAATTTTGGGAACACCTTTTATACAAAAAATATTTCTCATTATTACAATTGATAAAAAAGGTATTATGGGAACCTTTGCAGGAAAACCAATTACATTTCAGTTTATAACTGAACCGTTTTCAAGAATTTTGAATGAGATCAAAGACAGATTGATGAATAAACATCAACAAATTAATTTTCTTAAACAAGAAATAAATAGTATCAATATTTATGGACTTTTGCAAAATCCAAAGTTGCAACCAAAAATTAATTTCATAAAGAATCAGTTTTCACTTCATATTTGTAGTGATTATCACAATGCCTTCTGGGATAGAAGAACAAATTGTCATTCTTCCTTATGAAGAAGATTTCAAGAAAAATAATATTCCTACAAAGGCACTTTATATCGATGATATTTTGGTATTTTCTAATAATATAGAGACACATTTTAAACATCTTGATATATTCAAGAAAATTATTTTTCAAAATGATTTAGTTATATCAAAACCAAAGATGACTCTCTTTCAAACAAAGGTCAGATTTTTGGGTCATAATATTGAAAAGGGAAAAATTATTCCTATTAATAGAACCATTGAGTTTGCATAAATTAAAATCCAACTTCAGAGATTTTTGGGTAGCTTAAATTATATTTCGCCATTTTATAAAGATTTGGCAGAAGACACATCTCTGCTATATGATAGATTAAAAAAGATTTCCACGCCTTGGACTGACGATCCTACTAGAGCAGTTCAAAGAATTAAAGAGAAGGTTAATAATATTTCCTGTCTTACCCTTGCCAATCCTTCTTGACAAAATATTATAGAAACAGATGCTTCTAAGATTAGTTATGGAGGCATTCTAAAACAATATTATCCAGTTGATAAATAGAAATATCTAGTGCAATTCTATTCTGGCAAATGGAATGATAGTCAAAAGAATTATTCGATTGTGGCTAAGAAAATACTTGCTATAGTCAAAAGTATTTTAAAATTTCAAGGAGATTTATATAATCAGAAGTTTTTGCAAAATTTATGAAACAAAGATTGATGTTTGCTAGATGGCAAACTTTATTAGCGTCATTTGATTTTGAAATTGAGTATAAAAAAGGATCTGATTTTTTAACACGAGAATACATGAGTTCCTAACTCTATTGTTATAATTCATTTGCATAATGAGGCCACAATGGCGAGGAAATCCTACGTCTCATAGAGGAAGGGGAGGACGTGGAACTGGACGAGGAAATATCCTTGTTCAAATGGGAAATAAAAGGCTTATAGCCGATGATTTAGCAGGGACTTCCAATGTTAATAAGGATAGTCCATTATACCAATAATTCTTGAATTTTATAAAGTCCAAAGAAACAGAGGATAATACTTCGCCTTCATACTCAAAAGTCATTAATGATAATGATCAGGAAGACACAAACTCACCCGCAAGGGTAGTCAAGTTGGTGTAGCAGTAGAGCGCGGGACCGCAAGGTCACGAGTTCGATCCCCTGCATAAACCTTGGTTGGCGCATCACACATGAACTGCCAAGTGTGGTTAATCGGTGGCGTGGTTTGCGGTATTGCGTCGTGGGGTTTCTGCTGTCGTACTGAAAGAGTAGAATGCGGTTCGCCTTCACAAAAAAAGGAAGACACAAACTCATATATGAGCCAAACAATAATAAAGAAGTAATACTTCTGGTAGATCATAAAGAACTTAAGTGGAAGGATGAGCCACATCAACTCATTCAATGATATCTGGATACAATGTCATACACATCACCGATTTACAAGTCACAAATGAATTACGAGATTATACTCTCTTTAACTAGATCAGTTGAAATACAATATTTTAATCCAGCTAATACTAGAAAAGTTTATAACTTTTCCAAAATTATTATTAAAAAAGTTTTTACTCCAGAAGATTGGAGTTTTAGCACGCTAAAAAAAAGGAATATCTTCATCCCGAGCAGAAAGTCCATGTAAAATTTAACTACTGGAATTATATTGACAAATTCAATAAAGCTCTTCTATATGAAAATCCAAATAAGAAGCATTCATGGTTTATAAAAATATGTGCTGAATTTTATAAACAAAGCATATCAAATTGGCTAGGTCAATGGTGGATTCATTATGGTCCATCGGTAATCATGTTGCCGCAATAATTAAAAAGTTTATAAACTGAGTGGGTGAAAGTTTCTCCCAAATTAATAGAATGGGAAAATAATAAAATCATTATAGACATAATTGCGATTATGCATTTCTTTATTGAATTTTCAATTCCATGGATCATGAAATGGTCAGACGAAGTTGGTAATACTCAGTAGAATATACCCTACATTCATAGAACATTTTATACGAGGTACTAAAAAAGCTTCTTTAGAGAAACAAAAAAGGCACTGTCCATGCCCAGGAGTCATAGACCAAATACAGGATACCATAACTTATTATAAGGAGTTAAGACAGCCTTTATGCCAGGGTTTATCGACCCACTAAAGGTTCCTCTGGTAGTTCTCTTTATGTGATCCCTTCCTCCGAATATGGTATCAGAGCCTTGATTTTTTCCTTAACTTTGCAGTCTTTATAATAATGGCATGTCCTGCCACATTTCCAACATGCTTTTGTATTTTTTGATTTGATAAAATCCTTTCGGGTCTTGAATTTTCGTTTTCTTCGTGCCTTCTTCTCCGGGCATTTAGCTTTCCATTATTGGAAATTCTTTTGGGTCTTCTTTTTGCGCCTATCATGTGTCTTTGCTTTGAGTATTTCCATTCAAAACTGGCCGCATAATTCACCGTGTTGTTGCCTCTCATTGAAATTCTATCTCTTAATTTATTGATTTAGCTTAATTTCATTGCATAAGGATAGACCTTGGATGCAAGTAATCATAATAAATGGTAACTTCTCATTTCCTAAGAGTTTTCCTAACTCTTTCAACGAAATGAGTCAGACAGTCCATTTACGAATTTAGACATCCAGTGAGAGCTATTACACTCTGATAATTCTATTACACTGCTAAGGAATACATCCTATACCACTTAAAAACGGTTGTTGAGGAGGTATTAACAACTTCCCCATTTGTCAATCAATATTCTTTTTCTAAAACTGATATATAATCTCCTACATATTTGGCCATAAATCAAGAAACAAAAGATATTATCTTATTAACTTTAGTGAGGTCTTTATAAAATTATTCCTGAAGAAAAGTCATTTCTTCCTTATTAAAAGCTTCAAAATCATTTTTAAACGGTTCGCATCAGGGTTTCAAGAACTCACCACTTATCATTTTTCTCGCGGGTGACCCCCGACCAAAAAAAAAAATCGGATTGATTCATCATGTAATAGGAAAGTTCATATCAAACTCGGTTATTTTCAGGCCTTCTTCATGGATCCCAATAACAATATTATCCTTATCGATTCGAATACTATTAATTCTATTATCAGCACTTTCTCTAAGTTGAGAAGTATCAACTCTTGATGGCAACTTAACAAAATAATCAACCGGTGAAATATAAGAGCGATTTGAATGATTAGATCTAGTAGATCTGAATCTAAAATCAAAACTATTACGTTCAATTATGTCTAATAAATAATTCGGTTAAAAAAACTTTAACTTAATAGTCCCATATGTGGTTTGCTCAATTTCAGTAATATCTAAATTAAAATCATTTTGATGAGGAGGAACTCCTTCTATGACCCACTCTTTGGGGAAATAAATTTTATCCCATTTGATTGGTCTTCTAGTTATAATCTTGGATTTACTAAAATTCTATTAAAATGGTCTCATTCTTGAGATACATAATCTTACACATAAGATTCATGGTATATAAGGGTTTAAAATAGATCCTATAATAAATACATATAACTTCAGTTCCAGGCATATAATCATACCTATGTAATTTTATGCTTAATATTAAAGTGTTAAAAGAATTTTCATCCTAATTTATCAAAAGTATCTATTTGATATATTAACATAGGTTGAATCGTTGGAATATTTCACCTATTAAGTAGATCTAAGTGTTGAGGTATGTCATACTCTTCTTTTTTACTATTTTTAACAATATTTTTATTCTTGATGATATTCATTTTGAAAAGTGTGTTGAACATATATCACCTATTACTATGCGTATACCATGACTCTGATACCTTTTGTGGGTCGATAAATCCTGACATAGAAATTGTCTTAACTCCTTATAATGAGTTATGGTGTCCTGTATTTAATCTATGAGTCTCTGGCCATGGAGAGTGCCTTCTTTGTTTTTAATACCTCCTTATAGTGTGAAAGCAAGACCATACATATATATAGAGAGCTTAAATGGCACCGGCACCGGTAGCCCCCGGTTGACTAAGTATATATTCGTACAACTTTACACAATCATTAAATCTCTCTAAAATCTTAGCAATAAGTGGTACCGCCCCTTATCTCATTTGTACTTGACAGTGATGTCAAAGTTGCTAAAACCAAGCAAATGTTAGTTAACTCTACCATAAACTACTCCATATTCTTTCTATTTCATATTATCTTTTGATATTTATTTTTTTATCTTTCTGTAAGAACTTCACAAAAGATAAATCACCAAAGAGACAATCTAGAGGCAGGTGGATTATAATTTGAAACGTAACATACGAGTTTCAAATTGATCGTTATAGTAATTAAGTATTCATTCACCTCTATTATGTGAAACAAAAACGAGATTAGTTGAACTCATGTTTGCTTTTTCTTTCTTTCTTTCTTACTCTTAAGTAGGGCTGACCAATGGGACGAGATGAGACGGGACGGGACGAGATTAGGGAGACGGGATTTTGGAGGATGGTGGAGTGGATCGGGATCAGGATTAGGGGGACGGAGGGGGACGAGATTAGGGGGATAGGGGGACGGGATTAGTGGATAGGAAGTGGTCTCATCCCGTCCCACATCCCACTATCAGAGGGGACGTGATGGGACGGGAAGGGGGGACTTTTAAAAACTTTTTTCTAAACACTTAATTTAAAAAAATATATTTAAATAATTAAACAAGATAGTGAAAAAATATCTCAAAGCTAATTGTCTCTTATATTATTTAATAGAAATATGATTTTTATTCTAATACAATTTCAAAATTGCAACTTTGTTTCGTAGTTCAAAAATTGCAAATCACATAGTAAAATTGACATTAAAAAAATTAGATATGCAACCATACTTTTCTAATTTTCTGACAATCTCTTGAAATTAGAATTTGTTGGTCAAATTATTCAACGTCGTTTCTTGCTCCCTCGAATAAGATTTCATTGTAATTGTAGTCGGCTTCTTCATTGATCCCTGGTTGACCGCACCTTCTACGCTCCGCTCTAATACAATTGCTAAATAAAACTACAATCTCCAAACTGTCTTCCGCTAATGAGTGTATGTGCTCTCCTATTTGAAACCTTCCAGCAAAATTACAAGCGCTTAAAAGTTGTAGATGACGCTTGAAGATTCAACACATCTCGGGCCATCTTAGAGTCGGAAATGTATTTTCATACTCCCTCCAATATTTCAGCAAGTTTTCACGTTCAGTTTCATTAGCAATTGATTCAAACGGTACAAAACCCTGCAAAATATAAACATCAAACTCGCTAATTTGTGAAGCAGTTGAACCGCTATATATTCTATTTCAAAGACCTTGAATACTTGAAGCAGAAATCACATATTTTATAAGGTTGAAGTGAAGTAGAAGAAGATGGTACAGAAGACAATTGATTATTTACACTTTTCTCTTGGTAATACATATACATAGTTTTGCATTGTGTTTGTATGCTAGAGATAACATGTTCTTTAGTTGGTTCTGTTTCAAGTATTTCTAGGCATTCCTAAATCGTTTCAATAAGGGCATTACAATCGTCTACTTTAATAGTAAAATTTAATATAACACCAATAAAATAAATAGTGGAAATAGAAAAAAATATTTTTTAAATTTACAATTATTTTTTAATAGCTGGAGCGTAAGTTGGTTTTTTCTTATATTCAATAAATAACAAAAAATATTAGAGCTATATAAAATAACATGGATGAAATAGTAGGATAATAAATACCAAAAAATTCCTTTGTAGCTCGGAAATATTTCTCTAAGAATAAAATAAGTTTCCAAATCTTATCCCAATCATCATCTACAAACATATCCGAAGGATTTTGATTATGGACGTTAAATACTAAAGTTAAAGGTCTTATATACTCGTGAGCAACAACTAATTGTTCATACAAAGAATTCCACCTAGTTGCAACTTCTTATGCAATTTTCCTATAAGGTAATTCACAATCATGGCATATTTTTTAACTATTTGCGTCTTTGTATTTTATTACCTTTAAAAATAAAATTGATAGCAAATTGTACTTTATCAAGAATAGAGATAAAAAGTTTTAGGTCATCCTTTACAACTAAGTTATAATATGACATGCACATCTAACATGAAAACTATCGGGAAAAGATGAAGTCCATCGAGTTTTTAAAATGTTTACAGCATAATCATTATTCATTCCAAGAAGCATTATCTAACGAACCAGTCATAATTTTATCATTAATTCTATAATATTCACTAATTTCATGAATATTTCTTGAAATAAAAATTCCAGTGTGACTTTTATAAATATATTTATATGCTATTATACGTTTTTACATAGACTAATTGTGATCTATCAAATGAAATGTAACAGTTAAATAATCATTGCCATTAGTACTACGGCCTATGTCAGAAGTGATAGTCACTTTTCCCTTAAAATGATACAATGCATAACGTATATATTGTCGATATTGATGCGCAAATTTAAAAACATCTCTTCTAATAGTTGATCTAGGAAAATCGTTAAAAGTAGGATTATAAATTTTTCGAATGTAATGAATAAATCCAAGAGAGGAAGAAAATGAAAAAGGCAAACCCTCCACAACAACTAATTTTGCTAGATTTTGCCGATCTTTGTGTTTATCATATTTCGGAGCTATAACTCCCCCCATCACAGGGTTAATTCGACCATGTACTTGGTCAGGAAAACTATGTGAATCTTGTCCTGACTCAGAAAACATTTGCACACCCATTTTTTTAGCCAAGTATTGGTTATACCTTGCTTTGTGATCCTTTTCCACTTGTCTCATTAAACCTTATGTCCTACCTTGACCTTTTCCAGTTTAAAATTTATAAGCTTCGCGATTTTTTTTACAAATAGCTAGTTAATTAGGAATGTCCCTTTCAAAAAAAATCTCATGCAGGTAATTTTAGTTTTTATTATTTTTGGCCTCTTCTCATACTAGGGAGAATATGAGGGATTCAAGTTTCAGCTTGAGACACAGTCTAAGTCTGAGGTGGAGCTGCACTAGTAGGTATGTTATCTAAATTATCTTCTAATTCATTTTCTAAATCATAGTATGGTTCAGTAGTTGGAGATGAATAATATACCTCATGATCTAATGATTGCACAATTTGTATTAATATTAACATCAAAAAGTTCAGTTTCATCTACATGAGTGATATTATCATAATTAGGATTACTAGTGTCACGCCCCGTACCCCGGGCCCGCGACTGGTACCCTACCTGGGAACCCATCTACCCGTACAACACATGTAACTCGCGGAAGCTAAATAACAATATGTTTTTTTAAACAAAGGCAAAGCCGACAAGGCTGCCATAATATATAACACCCGAATGAGACCACAACAGTACAACAATATAAATACAACTCACGCCAATCCAGCCCACATATGAATACAGACCTCTAAGAGTTTGGACAGTAAACTATGACGGGACAAGGCCCCGCGTACCCCTGAATACACCTAGCCATAATGAAAAGCTCTGGAACACAGAAGCTCTCCCAACACGCTGAACAAGGAACCTAAGCTCACGGATCACCCAATTGAGTACCTATACCTACTGGCATGAACGCAGCCCCCCAAAGGAGGTCAGTACAACAAGGTACCAAGTATGTAAACATGAAATACAGTAAACAAGATCATAAATGTACAAAAGAATGACAGGAACAAGTATGAAAATCAAATACTAGATCCTACCGTGACATGTAAAATAAGAGCCAATTGTACCTTGTATCGCTGTACCACTGTACTACTGTATCACTGTATCACTGTACCACTGTACTACTTAATCCTTTTAAAAATAAGATTTATAACACAATCATGGACACACTCACAAGGTTTCAACTATACCTTTTTCCAAAATGAGATTTATATCATAATCATGGACACACTCACATGGTTTCAACTATACCGTCTTCACAATAAGATTTATGTCGTAATCATAGAGGTACTCACATGATCCAACTATACAATTTTCACAATAAGATTTATATCGTAATCATGGATGTACTCACATGATCCAACTATACAATCTTCTCAATAAAATTTATGTTGTAATCATGGACTTCTCACATGATCCAACTATACAATTTTCACAATATGATTTATGTCGTAATCATGGACGTACTCACATGATCCAACTATACAATTTTCACAATAAGATTTATGTCATAATCATGGACGTACTCACATGATCCAACTATACAATTTTCACAATAAGATTTATGTCGTAATCATGGACATTCTCACATGATCCAACTATACCATTTTAAATCATCTCTGACTCTCATTAGTACAAATAGAATGAACTATCATTTTAAGAGAACTCAAGGCAATATCACATCTAGTAATAATAGGGAAATTGAACCCGAAGTACTATGTACGTCCGCCGTACATCTTCTCATTTATAAACCTCAAAACACTAACACTCATAGCATCAAGGCACTTCCACTTTTAAAATCAAGTTACTACACTTTTAAACTCAAGTAAGTTATACTTTTCAAATCAAGTCAAGTATACTTTTAACACCAAGTAATTTATACCTTTCAATCATGTAACTTCTTTTATATACTACAATGAACTAAAATGAAATACTTTCATTTAGACAACCCAAAGTACTATCAAGAGAATAGATATACAATCTTTCATTTTAGAAACCCCAAGTACTATCAATGAAGTATATAGAACAACTTCTATTTTAGGAAATCCAAAGTACTATCAAGAATTACATCACCAAGGAGTAGGATACACTCACTTTAAAACAAGGAGTCATGCTAGAAGAAGAAAAGATGGTTCACATACCTTTTTGGCGACTAACCAACTCTACAATCTAGAATACGTCTCAAAGTACTTCAACCTATAACAACAATAACATGATTATCAATTCCAAGCTTTCTAAGGTAGATTAATACCAACTAAGGGTCTCTTATTCTACGGAAAATTGGGCAGCACTTCCTTTGTTTCTACGTACTTTTCCACCTTTTCCAATGCCCAAATTCAACAACCAACAAGCCAGACTTAAGGGCATAACCAACAGTTAACCAAAGGGGATTATACGTCAACTTGACGTGTAAAATTCTGCCCCACAATCGCATTAAAACAGTCCATAATAAATCAATATTAAGGGTACAATGTGAAGCCTTTAACACCCTTATTCCTTAGGACTTTCATTAACCATTTTACTACATTAAACATGCAAGTTGGTGGCTGATTTTCCAGCATAACAACACCCCAAAAAAGTCCATATAAACGACATCACAACGTCTAACAGTTTTGGGCAGTTTTCGGCCAACAACAACTACAACAATCCAAAGTCCTTTTACTTAATTCCTTTTTAATCCAATTCTCATTTCAACATGTTATATAAATCATATCAACTTGTAATAACAATATTCCTTCATAATATCATGCAACGAATAACGATAATAACAATAATAATCGACGAATCCAACGACATACCAAATTGCCTAGTTCTCGGCCAACTTGCCAAAATGGCACATGCATTTCTTATTTTCCATATCTTCCTTAACACAAGTTCATCTACTAATCATAACAACAAGTAATATCTAATTACTTTAAGAGAAGAAGAACTCTAACCTCAAAAATTTCCCAAAACAGCTCCAAGCTCACACGGCCTTAGCCTCACTTTTTGCACCACTTCTTCAAGTTCCAATCACACACACACACTCCCTACAAGCTTGCAACCATCTTTCTTTCTTGTTTTGCTTCCAAAAAGTTCACACAAACTTAGGGTTTTTCTTGGTAAGTTTCGGCCAACACATTGGCTAGAACACTTGGAGAGTTAATCTTGGCTTAGCACCTAATCAAGGTGCTTAATATAAGAGGATTAGTGATTCTTGAACTTCACTTTTTGATTAAGGGAATCTCAAAATTTATGGGAGAGAAATGGAGAAGATGAAGTCTCAAGGATGAAAATATGAATTGTGAGCCTAAGTCTCAAAGTCTTATCTATATATACAAGTGGAGTCTTGCAAGACAAGTGGAGTGGGACCCACTTGTCCCCTTAGTCTCAAAATATTTATAAGTCATCATCTTAGCAAGACAAGTGGAGGGGTGACACGTGTCACCCTCCTATTGGTCCAAAATATTATAAATTACGAAGATCCCCGCGAAATTGTGAAATTCTCAGCGGACCCCATATTATCAATTCTGATACTTCATAATCCAATACTAAGTCCATAAATCCAATTAGAAGTATTAAACTCCAAGTTAATAATTTTTCCGTCGTCACATTTTTCCGATTTTTTTCTTAAGAAAATGTAATAATTCTTTCCTTCCAAAATTCAAATCTTAAATCCTTAATCACGTTCTCATATCATTCCCTTGGAATTACGGGGTGTAACATCCTTCCCCCCTTAGAAGCATTCGTCCTCGAGTGTTCATCTAAGGTCTCAAGCTATATACAAATTATGGCATAGTCTCCTTACTATACCTATCAAACAATACTCCACAAAACCAACGATGCCACACACATCCACAATATATCACATAGTCTCATTCTACTTCGGATAGTCCTTAGCACATTGTACTTCCTTTATAATCAAAGTCACATTCCTAAGATCCTATTACAATTCCTTAAAATTGATAATACCATTTCTAATCGGCTCTACAATCATCAACATCAATCACAAGTGTTTTATACTCAAACCAAGGAATTATCACCTCTAATATACTTCACTTATATCATGTACTTTAACCACGATCACACATAAAATACTTTACTCTTGAAGGCCTTGTCTATCTAAGGTCTCAACGATTATCCAATACTCTAAGATCCTCAAATATTTCATGTCCCAAGCTTACATTATTTTTCCCCGTATACGGGCAAGATGGCTTCTCAATATCTCAAAATCATGTTGTCCTAATCACAACCATCATATTTAATCCATACCAATATTATTCGTGCATCTCACTTAAGCATACAACACAACTTAATCTAACCACATGGTATGTCATTAAGTCAATTAAACATGATCTCTAAGGGTTCATCACCCTTCCCGACAGATCATCACCTCATAATTATTCTAAATTAGTACATATATAACCTTGATGAGGATCCATTAAACTGTCTCATACCTTCTAAGCAAATCAAATCTTAACCAACTCACGATAACCCACAATCATTTCAGGCAACACACACATGACCTAAATAAATATGTCTGCATAGATATACATCATCATTATACCAAATCTACAACAATTTTTACCAACCTGGATACCAAGTCCAAATATTCCTTTCTAGGCCGATGTCGCTTTCTCATAGTTGCAACACAAGAATACGTTAGAGAGGGATCAACCTAATAACACAGCTCTACTGCACGATCTCAGAGTGAGAAGAATGGAAACCAATCCTAAATATCCTATAGTGTTACACCCCGTAAGTCCAGGACATGTATAAGAGAATGTACGTAAGGGACACAAGACTTGAAATTGGTACGAAAGAAAGAATTGTTTTTCCGACGGAAAATCTTCCGAACGCCGGAAAGGAAAAATGTTTGTTGATAAGAATTGGATTCTCAAAATGCATTATTTGAGGAATATAGAAGGTATTAATATTATGGAAATTTATTTTTTACGGATTTGGTCATGTGGGGCCCACCCAAGGAATTTTACATTTTGTGGGGCCCACGAGGGTTACAAAATTTTATGGACGAATGGGAGGGAGACACGTGACACCCCCCACATGGTCTTGGACGAAAATTAGCAAGGGTAGAATGGTCATTGACCATTATGGATGAACAAGTCTTGCTAGCTTGAGAAAATTGACCAAGTCAACTTGCCACTTGGATAATTATTTAATGCTCTTCATCCAAGCCACACAAGTGTTGTAATCTTGACCCTCCATTGTTTTATATATACTACACTAGTAGCAAGACTTAGCTCCAACACTTAGAAAAATTTCACACTTGTTCTTGTCAACAAGAATGCTCTCGGGTTTGGCTTAATCCCCACACAAAATTTTTTGTAGTTTTGGTCCATTATTCACAAGACTTTAACCCAAGGTCCCTAAGGGTATTGTAAGGATATCTCAATAGAAAGATTTCAGAAAAACGACGTTTTCACGTTAGTCGTAAGGCGAAAACCTAAGTCGTTTTCACAAGTTTGGATTGGAAATGGAAGAGAAGTTGGTTGTGAACTTCTAAAGGCTTTAAATAGAGTATTGGAGAGGAAAGGAAAGGAGCTAAGAATTGCTAAGGAGCGACTTTGAATCTTGGAAATTATAAGGGCTTATAAAGGTACCAATCTTGTCGTTTTAGTAATTAAGATTACTTATTGTTGTAGCTATGGATATTAGCAAGCATGAGATATATAGTATGAAGTTTGATAAGTGTATTGGCTATTGGAACCCTAATCCGAAACTAGCATGTTTAGCCCTTAAGATTACAATTCAATTTGATTATTAGTTTAAGTCGTCACATGTTATATAAAGAAGGAATTGTAGTTGTTGAAGTTGTTTATGACTATATGACATGTTAGACCTAAGAACTTGGATTGAAAAAGAATTGGAAAGGACTTTGTGTTGATGTATATGTTAGCCGAGAATGGCTTTGAATATTGAACTACTTAGTATGAATTGTGGGGCATAATTTTACACGTATTGTAAGGCGTGTAATCCCCTTTGATTGGTTGAAGTATTGAGCCTTAAATGTGGCATGTTGGTTATTGATTATCGGGCCTTGAAAAAGGTGGAAAAGTATGTAGAAACAAAGGAGGTGCTGCCCAATTTTCCGTAGAATAAGAGACCATATACTTAGTATTATTCTACGTTAGAAACTAGAATTTGATAGTCGTGTTGTGGCCATTATAGGTTGACACTTCTACGTGCGGCGCATTCGACTTAGCTTGTGGATTAAGCCGAAAAGGTATGTGAACCATCTCCTCTTCTTCTAGCATGATTCCTTACGATAAAGTAAGTAAGTCCTACTCCTTAAATGATCAACTCCTTGATTGTACTTGGATTGCCTAATATAGAAGTTGTTCTATATACTTCCTTGATTGTACTTTGGATGATTAAATTGTAAGTTGTTATAATCCATTCCCTTAATGAAGTTTGGATTCTCAAAAGTGAAAGTGTTTTACTTGAAGTACATAGAGTCTTGAAAAGGAAGTGGTTTCCAAATCTTTTGGCTAGTGTCTTAGTTCCAAAACATAAAGGTTGTTACAATGACTTTAGGGGAGTCAAAGGAGTGATTTACTTAATTGATTTAAAAGAGGAGAAATGACATGATTTAAGAGAAGTAACTTGTTTTAAAGGTGTGAGTTACTTGAGATTTAAAAGTATAAGAAACTTGATTTCTAAAGATTAAGAGACTTGAAGTATTTTGAAAGTTAAGAAATGTCACGACCCGATCCCGGGCCCGTGACTGGTGCCTTACCCCGGGCACCCTAGTGATACAACATCAGAGAAAATCAGCGGAAATAAAAACTAAAACATGAGACAAGTCATAAAGCATGAACCAGGCTAACCAAAACGGTCACCTTCCTGAATATATACATATATCAAACTGAACAGTTAAATCCTTTTACAAAACTCTGCCCACAACAGTACTACAAACCTCTAAGAATGTAACCATAACTATGACGGGACAGGGCCCCGCCATACCCCTGAATGTACAAGTAACTACACTGACAGGGGACTATACCAAAGATAAGCCTCCGAAGAAACGGAGCTTCCCAAAAAGCTGAACTGTGATCCTAAGAGCGCGGATCCACAACCGATGTACCTCTACCTGCGGCATGAACGCAGCCCCCCGAAGGAGGTCAGTACAACAGGTACCAAGTATGTGAAACTGTAAAATACTGTAAATGAAATCATAATAGTCTATATAAAGCAGGAGACATGTATGATAACCAAACTACAGTCCACAATATATAAACAGTCATGTCAAGTCAGGGACTCACGCCCTCAAAGTCATTACTCAAATATAACAATGGGTCTCACGCCCACAACATCAATCATGCCCGTGGAATACCTTCCTCACTGCCGGCAGTCTATGATATAATCACACCAAGAAGTACATATGAACACCAGGTCCCACCTGAGTCATAACAACCGAACTAACAATACTATACAACCAAACCACGAAGGCGGCAAGTCTGAAAGCCGACTACGTGTACCGGCGTGTCACGTGCTGACCGGGCAAGTCTGAAGGCTAACTACCAGTACCAGGCGTGTCACGAGACTCGCCACGGCGTCACGGGGCAAGTCTGAAGCCGACTACCAAGGCCGTGTCACGTAGCTGACCGGGGCAAGTACGAGGGCTAACTACCAGGTACCAAGGCCGTATCACGAGACTTCGCCACTAAACTGAACGGGGCAAGTGCGAGGGCTAACTACCAGGTACCAAGGCCGAATCAGCCACGAGACGGGGCAAGTACGAAAGCCGACCACCAGATACCAAGGCCGAATCAGTAAGAAACCTCATGGAGAGCTAGTCCATGGAATAACACTATCAGCGAGGCGTGCGTGGAATTCTCGTCGCCAGTGCGCCCAAGTAATATCATAACAAATCAGTCGGCCCTCCATTGAGAGACGCGGCGGTATAGAAATACAATACTAGCACGACAAGGCTATCACACGCAAACATACACAACTCAAGGTACTTTCATTTTATGCCAAAGTCCAGGTTTTAACCCCAAAGTACTACGTACGTTAAATTCTTTTAGAAGATCCATTTCTTTTACAAAAGTCACCCGATACCCGTAGTATCAAAATAAAGTGACTAACATTTTAAGTAAACCAAAACAACTTCCATACTTTCCTTTTTAAACCAAATTAAGACAATACCATGCCTTCTTTTTAGACCAAAACACTTCTCCTTTAAAGTCAAGTTACCATTTTAAAACCAATGATAAAACCATTCCTTTGTTTTCATAAAGTCGTTATAACTAACTTCCCATAAAGCTGTTATAACACTTTATGTTCTAAACCAAAAACTCTTCAATTCCACAAGTCTCTTTTCTTTTAAAACAACAACAAGTATTCTTTTAAAACCCAAATAACTTACTCTTTTCAAAACAAGTAACCTATACTTAAAATCAAGTTACTTCTCTTTTTTCGAAAACAAGTCGTTATAAGTCAAGTCTCTTATCTTTCAAGATCAAGTCTCTTAACTCCTACAATCAATAAACCATTCTTTTACCTACATAAAGTCGTTATAACTAACTTTCCATAAAGCTATTATAACACCCTATGTTTTAAACCAACCAAATCACTTAGCACGTATGCGTCACCGCATTACATAGTTCACAACAATCATGCTAGAAAAGATAGGAAGAGGTTCACATACCTCGCGACGATTATCGACAATTAGCAAAACGCTCCACAGTACTGGAACCCCGCTAGCCGTTTCCACTCTTCAAGTAGAATACGCTACTCGTGAATCGCAACTATAAAGGCCACAAAACGCCTATCAACTCTTAGATCTCTTCGTAGAATATTCTAACTGCAAGATTCCTTATTCTACAGAAAATTCGAAGACCTCCCCGCAACCACATAAATCTCCTCCTCTACTCAGGCCCGCTACTAGGCCAACAACTCCCAGGGGAGAGGGTCACACGTCTAACCGGACGTGTACAATTCTACTTCACAATAAAACTACACAATTCTACTGTAAATACAATCCAATGTAAATACAGTTCAATCCCTTATAATCATCCTTCCAATATATCTTATACTCAATTTTAAATTATTACAATATGTAATATCCAATTACAAAATGGGGGACATAGATCATTACCTCGATAAGCCCAAAAATTATCCAAGATTATAAGTCGATCCTGAGCAACGTTTAACTCCAACTCCTTACGCTCCAACCCGCTCCAAGCGACCCTTAGAAGTTTCTAAACAACTTCTCTTAACACTTCAACCAAGCTTATGAAGATTTTCTAGGGTTTCTTTTTGCGACTAATGGAATAAAGTAGCATTTTCGGGCTCCTAGTATTAAAACAACTTTGGAATACTGCTAGGGATACTAGGCCAAGGTATTTGGGATTATACAATAATACACAAAGTATTTTCTACTCAAGAGGGGGAGGGGGACGAAAACTATACAAAGGGAAAGGGATATTTTGCCTTGGAAAGCTCTTAAGTGTGGATGAAATATTATGTCTTGCACTATGGGGTATTTATAGAAGAATTAAGGGCCAAGATCAAGTCAAGTGGGTGGTCAAGATTGGGCCATGTGGGTGTGGGTCCCACCACACCACATGGCCAACGATTTAGGCATCCAAATGTCATGGCCCGTTCGGCGAGGACAAGTGGCTAGCCACTGTCTCCACCATTTCTACCACATGGCCACTCGAGGGTGACACGTGTCGCCCCCTTACTCGTCCAAAATATTTCGTCTTCCGAAAATATCCAAAATACCGAAAATCTCAAAAACAAAGCGGGCCCCACAAAACCGTAAATTTCTCCCGTGGGCCCCACGTGACCATTTCCGAAAATAAAATCTCATAATTCTAATATAATCCAAGAAGTCCAAATACCAAATCTGGGAATCCAATTCCCATTAACGAACCTTTTTCATTCACAAAACCCGGAAACTTTTCCGTCGAAAAATCACACCTTTCTTTCTTTCCAAAATTTCTGTCGTATTCTCGTACATACGTCCTCACATACATACCCTGGAACTACGGGGTATAACAAGAAACTTGATATGAAAGTATATGATACTTGGTTTTAAAAGTATAAGTCTCTTGGATATAAAAAGAATAAATTTGTCTAAAACCATAAAGGGTTATAACGGCTTTATGGGAAGTTAGTTATCATGGATTTATGGAAGGTTAAGAGAGTTGTCTATTTTGGTTGATTGGCATGAGTTTCCTAGATTGTGAAAATTGAAGTTACTTGGTTTCAAAGCCTTGAAATGAATTTCCAAAAGGTGTAGTAACTTATTTTTGAAAAATAGACACGCCTTGATACTACGGGTGTTAGTATCTTGGGGTTTTACATAAAAATGAGTCTTTTGAAAATAATGTACGTACGTAGTACTTTGGCTTGTTTAAATGAGAATTTTTCCATTTGTGCCTTGATAGTACTTTGGCTTGTTTAAATGAGAATTTTTCCATTTGTGCCTTGATAGTACTTTGGTTTGTTTAAATGAGAATTATTCTATGTGTGCCTTGATAAGTACTTTGGCTTGCTTAAATAAGGATTTCTCCTGGTTTATGTAAAAAGAAGGCATGGTAATTGTCTTGGTTTATGTAAAAAGAAGGCATGGTAATTGTCTTGGTTTGTGTAAAGGCATGGTATTATCTTGGTTTATGTAAAAAGGAAAGGCATGGTATTATCTTGGTGTGAAAGGCATGGTATTGTCTTGGTTTTCTTGCATATGGGTTGCTCATATAGACATTCGTGCAAGTGTCATATTTCCACATATCCGCGTCCCTCCATAAAGGGTCGGCAACTTGTTTCAAGGATACCATGGGTTAGCTCTCGTGAAGTGTGAGTGGTACACACTTCGTGGTCGGTATTTGACTCGGGCGGGTTAAATTCTCGGGATATATATATAAGCCATGGATTAGCTATCCGTGATGCGAGTATCGTGTACCGATGACTCATTGCGGGTGCACATGACCTAAGCGGGTGAAATAGTCCCTTGCGGGTGAAATAGTCCCATGATAGGTTGCATTATAACACGAGAGGGTGGTTGACCACGCATCGCACGCCTTCATGTTTTGAAGCGGTAGTGATTTCATTAATGAAAAGTGCGGTGTGTGTGTTATACCAGTATTTCAGAGTATGCGTGGGGCGTGCGTAGAAAAGTTGTGCCTTAAAGTGCTTGGCGAAATTATTTTTGTGCACACACCTTGCGGTTAGAGTCGTTTTTCGACGAAACGTTTTACACAACTCGCGTAGGGTAAATTCGGCTATGTCATTTTTAATTTTTGCGGATTTTTCCGAGAGACGAAGCGTGTTGGACCAACAAGAGGCGCCACTTGCACCGTTGGTGGAGTGTGGGGCGGTAAAGGGGCGAATTCCTTGACATTTTTGTCAGTAGTAGGTAGGATATTTTGTGGTAGATGGATAAGGTGCACTTGGCATGATCTTGGCCCTACACTTGCACCACACTTGGCTTGATCTTGGCCATTGGTTAGCCATGGCTTGACCTATAAATACCTCTCCCCTTTGATGAACTTCTTCATCCAAAAATTGTGCTAAGTCTAAAATACCTTCCCCCTCTCTTGTGGTGTTCGTCCAACACCCCTCCCCTGGTGAGGCCCTTGGCGAGAGCCCTCCCCCTTGGCCAGAGTACCCCCTCTGAGTGGGGTTGGCGAGGGTATACACCCTTGTGGTGTTGTCTCGGATAAATACCCCACGCTTTGTAGAAATACTCTCCAAAGTATTGGTACTATACAAAAATACCTTGGCCCTAAAAACTTGTAGTATTCCAAGGTTATACTTATACGAAAAGCCCAGAAATACTATTATACTTCCCTTCAGTCACAAAACCGAAACCCTAAGGAAATCTCCATAGTTAGTTGGAGTATTATGTAGAAGTTGGTTAGAACTTCTAAGGGTGGTTTGGAGCGGGTTGGAGCGCGCGGAGTTGGAGCTAAACGTTGCCCAGGATCGACTTTATACTTGGATAATTATGGGCTTATCGAGGTAATTATCTTGTCCCCCTATTGTAATTGGAAATTACATGTTGTTAGAATATATAGTTGGAGTATACTATATATAGAACTGAACGTAGTTTTCGCAATGTCTTTTGACTTAAGCTCGAATAATAAGAAACCTTTTGAAAGAAGAGTCTTGACGTAATTACATAGGGTGTATCAGATGAGACTTGTGTAGCTTTTCTGCGAGGGAGACTTGTGCACGTCGGATTAGGCGTATAACCCCCGGTTGGCTTGATAGCCGGCCTCGATAGAGGAGGAGATTTACGCGGTTGCGGGGGGGGGGGAGGTGCTGCCGAATTTTCTGTAGAATGTTCTACGAAGAGACCTAAATGTTAATAAGCGCCTTGTGGCCTTATAGGTGGAAGTACTATGCGTGGCGCGATCTACTTGGCTTAAGGAGTAGCCGGCGGTTTGAGGTACTTGGAGTGTTTTGCTATTAGTCGATAATCGTCGCGAGGTATGTGAACCTCTTCCTATCTCTTCTAGCATGATATGTGTGTAACTATGTAGTACGGTGAGCGTCGTGTGTTAAATGTATTTGATTGGTCTAAAACATAAAGTGTTATAACGGCTTTATGGGAAGTTGGTTATATGACTTTATGTATGTAAGAAAATACTTGTGGTTTTAAAAGGTAAGCGATTTGAACTATAATCATTTGGTTATGTGATAATAAAGAACTTGAAGTATTTCAAAAGATTTTTCAATCATTTTGAAAGAAGAGTAATACTTGGTTTTTGAAAACTTAAGAGTTATACTAGCTTTATGGGAAGTTAGGTATAACGGCTTAAGAATGTTTTACTGAGTTCGGAAATCAGAATGTGTATCGACAAACCACTGCAGCGTTAATAAAAGGAAATGTTTTGTGATTAAGTATTATTAAAACCGGTAGAAACTTCCATCTGCATAGAAGCTAAGATGAGACAAAATGATATTTCCTAGATCACGATTCATTGTAATAAGATTGTTATAAACAAGAATATCCTACTCACATATAAGGCTTATGTTTCTCAGATGGTTTAAAAGAGAATTATATTCTTAAATGAATAAGACTATGAACTACGAAACCTTTCTAAAATAAGAAACGTGAACATTTGAAATTAGGCAAACTTAGACGTTTGGAAAATAATGTTGTTACTTGATTTTACAAAGGTAAGTGTTTTGATTTACTTCAAAAGATAATCACTCTATTTTCATATACTACGGGTATTGTGTGGTTTTTGTGAAAGTAACGTATCTTTTAAAGAGTTAATGTATGAAGTACTTTGGGGATAAAAACCCGATCTTGTTAATCATATAGTAGAAAGTACCTTGTGTATATAACTTGATTATGTTGGTTTGTGATTGCCTTGTAATACTTTCTTGTTGATTTGTTAAGTAAACATGCTAGGATGCTACGTGTGATAGTATCTTGTGATGTTAGTATAAAGGGGTTTCCCCTCGACTGCGCTTAAAGTTGTTTGACTCTCAGCCGTTATGTTGGTATGGTACCACTCACCTTGACTTGTTTCCGGAGGTTGGCGCCTCCGATGCGGGGTAGACTCGGGCGGTCTGGGACCATGATTCGAGAATACCTCATGCGGGTCCAGGGGATCCATGCGGAACTACGGGAGTTCCAGGTTAGTTTGCGGCCCTTGTGGTCATGCGGTCTTTGTGGCCATGCGGACTGCGAGTCCAAGACGATGTCGGGGAGTAGCTACCCTCGATGCGAGGAATACCTCATGCGGGCCTATGAGGTTGGCCTATGCGGAGCTGCGGAGAGTTCCAGGGCTAGACGCGCACATCTGATACTGCGGGCGAGTGACCAGCTTTGATCATGTAATGATGCAGAGCGAGATATCATGATACGATTTATGACCTGTTAATCTGTGGGTGTTAGTAGTCGGTTATGCCTTCGTACTTACCTGTCTTGTTTTATTAGGACACAGGTGGGACACGTGTTCATGTATTTCTTGGTGCTTTTATATCATAAACTGTCGGCAGTGAGGAAGGTATTCCACGGGCATGATTGATGTTATGGGCTTGAGACCCATAGTTATATTTGAGTGATGACTTTAAGGGCGTGAGTCCCTGACTTGACATGACTGCTTATTTATTGTAAATTGTAGTTTGGTTATCATACATGTCTCCTGCTTTATAGACTATTATGATTTCATTTACAGTATTTTCAGTTTCACATACTTGGTACCTGTTGTACTGACCTCGCCCGGAAGTGCGTTAAATCTGCGAGTTGAGGTACACCAGTCGTTGATCCTAGCTCTCAGGGTCACAGTTCAGCGTTTGGGAAGCTCCGTTTCTCCGGAGGCTTATCTGTTATACCCCGTAGTTCCAGGGTATGTATGCGAGGACGTACGTACGAGAATACGACAGAAAGATTGGAAAGGAAGAAAGAGGCGATTTTTCCACGGAAAAGTTTCCGGTTTTTGTGAAGGAAAAAGGTTCGTTAATGGGAATTGGATTCCCAGATTTGGTATTCGGACTTCCTGGAATATTAGAGAATTATGGAATTTTATTTTCGGAAATGGTCACGTGGGGCCCACGGGAGAAATTTACGGTTTTGTGGGAGCCCTTTGTTTTGAGATTTTGGCCATTGTGGATATTTTGGTAGATGTTTTATTTTGGGCCAATAGGAGTGTGAAACGTGTCACCCCCTTTAAATGGCTTAGCCGAATGGCATTTTTGCACAACACGGTTAGAGTCGTTTTTTAAACGAAGCGTTTTACATAACTTGCGAAGGAAAATTCGGCTATGTCTTTTCTTATTTTTGCGGATTTTTCGAGAGGCGGAACATTTTGGACCAACGAGAGGCGGCACTTGGCACCCTCGTTGGTGAAGCAGGTGGCGCGTGGGACCAATTGGGGAGGTCAGTGGTAGATATTTTGGTAGATATTTGTGAGGTTTTAAGGAGTAGGGACTAGGGGCACTTGGGCATATCTTGGCCCTACACTTGTGTAGCACTTGGCTCAATCTTGGCCATTGGTTGGCCTTGGCTTGTCTATAAATACCCTCTCCCTTTGATGAATTCTTCATCATTTCCTAAATGTTTCTAAGTGTTAAATCTTCTCCTCCCCTTAGTGTTGAGTTCGGCCAAGAGGCCTCCTCTCCTGAGGCCTTGGCCAGAAGTACACCCTCTCACAGTAGTGTGGTAGTGGGGTACCCACTGTGAGTTGCTTTCGTATAATACCCCTTTGTGGTGTAGAAATACTCTCAAAGTATTGTTATAATGCCCAAATTACCTTAGCCGTATACCTTGTAGTATTCTAAGGTTATACCTATCTGAAAGCAGGAAATACTATTATACTTCCGTCGATCCACAAAACCACAGGAAAATCTCCATAGTCAGTTGGAGTATTGTGTAGAAGTTGGTTAGAACTTCTAAGGGTGGTTTAGAGCGGGTTGAGCGCTCGGAGTCGAGCTAAACGATTTCCCGGGATCGACTTTATACTTGGATAATTATGGGCTTATCGAGGTAAATATCTTGTCCTCTATTGTAATTGGAAATTACATGTTGTTAGAATATATAGTTAAAGTATACTATATATAGAATCGACGTGGTTAGTTGGCAATGTCTTTTGACTTAAGCCCAAGAATCGAATCGTATCTGATAGACTTGTGTAGTAATCTTGTGGAGTAGAATTGTACCGTTCGGGTTAGATGTATAACCCCGGTTGGCTTGGTAGCGGCCCAGTGGGAGGAGGAGATTTCTGTTGTTGCGGGGGAGGTCTTTGCGAATTTTACGTAGAATGTTCTACGATAAGATCTTTATGTTAATAAGCGCCTTGTGGCCTTATAGGTTGAAGTACTACGTGTGGCGCGTTACTTGGCTTTAGGAGTAGCCGACGGTTGGGAGTACTTGAGCGTTTTGCTATTAGTCGATACTCGTCGCGGTATGTGAACCTCTTCCTATCTCTTCTAGCATGATATGTGTGAACTATGTAATGCGGTGACGCATGTACTAAATGTATTTGATTGGTGTAAAACATAAAGTGTTATAACGGCTTTATGGGAAGTTGGTTATAACGGCTTTATGTTGGTAAGAAAATACATGTGGTTTTAAAAGGTAGCGATTTGAACTATAAGCGGCTTGTTATGTGTTAATAAAGAACTTGAAGTATTTCAAAAGAGTTTTGAATCATTTTGAGAGAAGAAGTAATACTTGATTTGTTTTGAAAACTTAAGAGTTATACTAGCTTTATGGAAAGTTAGGTATAACGTCTTAAGAATGTTTCTTGATTTTGGAAATCGAATGTGTATCGACAAACCATCTGCGGCGTTAATAAAAGGAAATGTTTTGTGATTAAGTATTATTAAAACCAAGAGAAACTTCCATCTGCATAGAAGCTAAGATGAGACAAAATGATATTTCCTAGATCATGCATTTGTAATAAGATTGTTGTAAACAAGAATATCCTACTCATATAAGACTTATGTTTCTCGGATAGTTTAAAAGAGAATTATATTCTTAAATGAATAAGACTATGAACTACTGAAACCTTTCTAAATAAGAAGCATGAACATTTGAAATTAGGCAAACTTGGACGTTTGGAAAATAATGTTGTTACTTGAGTTTTACAAAGAGAAGTGTTTTGATTTACTTCAAAAGATAATCACTATATTTTCATATACTACGGGTATTGTGTGACTTTTGTGAAAGTAACGTATCTTTTAAAGAGTTAATGTATGAAGTACTTTGGGGATAAAACCCGAACTTGTTAGCATATAGTAGAAAGTACGGTGTGTATAACTTGATTGTGTTGGTTTGTGATAGCCTTGTAATACCTTCTTGTTGATTTGATAAGTAAACATGCTAGGATCTACGTGTGTTAGTATCTTGTGATGTTTGTGTAAAGGGTTTTCCTTTGTTGTGCTTATGTTGTTTAACGATAAGTCGTTATGATAGTATTATACATCACTCATCTCTTGAGATGATTCCGGGTTAAGCGCCTCCGTCTGGGGTAGACTCAGCGGTCGATGGACTATGATTGAGACTACCTCATGCGGGTCGAGGCTATGCGGGCTGCGGAAGTTCGAGTTAGGATCACGGCCCTTGTGGTCATGCGGTCCTTGTGGCTGCGGACGGCGAGTCGGGGCAGCCGGGAGTAGCTACCCTCGATGCGGGGTTATACCTCATGCGGGCGATCGATTGGCCTATGCGGAGTGCGGAAAGTTCGAGGCTAGACGCGCACATTAGATCTGCGGGCAAGTGGTCGGCTTTGATCATGTGGCCGGTGCAGAGCAGATCTTATGATACGATTCATGACCTTGTTGATGCGTGGGTGTTAGTAGTCGGCTATGCCTTCGCACTTACCACATGCGTGTTATTATGGCACAGTGGGACACGGTGTTTATGTGTGTTCCTTGGTGCTTTGTTATATCATAAAGCTGGCGGTGAGGAAGGTATTCCACGGGCATGATTGATGTTGTGGGCGTGAGACCCATTGTTATATTTGAGTGATGACTTGGCGTGAGTCACGACTTGACATGGCCTTATTATTGTGAATCGTAGTTTGGTTATCATACATGTCTCTGCTTTATAGACTATTATGATTTTATTCAGTATTTTTAGTTTCACATACTACTTTTGTTATGCTTGACCTCGCCCGAGGCTGCGTTCAATCTGCGAGTAAAGGTACACGCGATCATTGATCCTCGCTCTTAGGAGTCATGATTCGTGTGGGAAAGCTCCGTTTCTCGGAGGCTTATCGATGGTATAGTCCTGTTGTTGTAGGTGTTTACATTCGAGGGTATGGCGGGGCCTGTCCGCCATTGTTGTCGTATCATTTCTTAGAAGTGCATGTAATCTTTGTTGTGGCGGGGTTTGTAAAAAGGATTAAAGCTGTTCATGTTGGAAAAAGTTGTTATTTATATATATCGAAAGGCAAGTTTTCTCAGTTATTGTTTCATATTTTATAATATGTCTTCTATTGTTTTATGTTCGTGATTACTCGATGTTGTATCACTAGGGTGCGGGGTAAGGCACGATCCACGGGCGGAATCGGTCGTGACAAAAGTGGTATCGAAGCGATTAATCCTCGGAAAGTGTCTGAGCGTATCGATGAGAGTCTTGATTATCGGTGTGTTGTGCACCACGCCAATAATCAGGAGGCTATAGGATATTTAGGATTGGTTTCTATTCTTCTCACTCTGAGGTCGTGCCTTAGAGCTGTGTTTTAAGTTGGACCCTCTAAACGTATTTCTTTCCCTTACCGCTATGCCTCGCGTAGGCAACCCGCCGGGAGGGCAAAGCGGCGAGAGCTGCGAGTAGAATACAGAGGGTTGCGAGGGCACAGGCCCAATCATTACCTAGGGTAGTGCTTCATTCGGGGATTTCTGCGACGTTACTAGCCCGTGAGTTTAGCGGCGGCGGTTCTCTGCGGCCATGATATTTGAACCTTGATTCCACGGCCAGGAACAGAGAATTTAGATTGCAAAGCGACCTGTTACTAGCCATGGATTTGGCTACGAGATTGTACCGATGTACCACGAGTCTTGATGACTACCTAAGAAAGGGTTGTGCGAGTAATTCTTGATTGGGCTTGAGCATGGCACGTATGCGGGCTTATGCTTGTGGCGAGAAACGTGAGATCGACGGGTTAACGAGGGCGAGAAGAGGGCGAGCGTGAGCGTCCTTGGTAACTTTCAAGGTGAGTATACCTTAAGTGCTATGTTACGATAGCGGTGTGTTAGTTGTGATTAGAAATCATGGTGGGTTAGCCGAGTAAGATTTTGGAGGATAGAAAGTGTGAGCCTTAGAGCTTTATACGCAAAGACCTTAGAGGTAAGGCCGTCTCGGGTAGAGGCGTATGTTTATGTTTGACCTTATAGGAGTGCATTGTGCACGTGGTGTGTTTGGGATAGGTCCTAAGTAGTGTGAAATGAAGAGGGTAGTTGAGCTAAGAAGACCGCTAGGTTTTCGTAGCGTGATTAGTGAGATTGTTCGATCGGGAGCTAGTATTGTGCGGCGTTGCGGGTCGGGTTGAGGCCACGTTGTGGGTCAACCCGCGGCATGTATGGCGGTGGTCTGGTTGTGGTGGTCGCCTTGTGGTAGGGTCACGAGGGTGCTAGGCCCAGTTTAGTTAACCAACGTGCGAGTTCGTGGATGCGTTCGGCCGGTGGTCGGGCGATGGGGCAGCCCATCGTGTTCTTGATCGGGACCGTTCACTTGGCGATGTTGATTTATCGAGAAAGGTTGTAAGGCTGCAGGTGCCTACGCCACCTTATGACAGTGGAGCCCGTTCTGGTTGTCTTTGTTTCGGAAGTTTTACCAAGCATGTGTTAAGAACTCGGTGAGTCTCGAATCGCATCGCCGCCGGGCGGTCGTGGATTTGAGGTAGTTGTGAGATTGTTGTCTCTGTGGAGAGGCGTTTGAGCTACCATTTGATGTTCGGATGTCGCCATGAAGCCTTGCGGGCGGAAGTGTAAGTTGCGGTCGATTGGTTCGATGTTGGCGAGTTGAGATAGTTGGTTGATCTTGTTCCAGACCGTGGATAGTGAAGCTTGTCTAGAAGAAGTTACGGCGGCTCGGAGGAATCGTGCGGATAATCGGCGACGACGCTTAGAGTTGAGTTGACGGTCGGTCTTCTTGAAAGTACCACCGGACAGTGTGGCGAGTTTTGGAAGCGAAGGAACTTAGCGAGTTACTTTGGGCCTTTGTGAGTTCATGTGAAGAATAGGCGGGTTGCCTATATGTTAGCATTTGCCGTCCGACTTAGGAGGAAGGGCGTCCGGTCTTCGTATTGTTATGTTGGAAAGTATCGAAGATCCATCGAGAATGTTCCCGATTAATGATGACCTCGTTAGAGATAGTAACCAGAGTTTTGGATACTAAGCGATGTCGAAATATGGTAAGAATTGAGTGTCACGGCGACGGTGATCGCATGCGGCCGGTACCATTTGTTGGGTCGTTGGAGCAAGGCTCGCGACAAAGTGACAAAAGTAGTATTATTTGTGGTGATGTTAGAGGTGTTTCCTCGTGGACTTGGATGTAGGTATTTTGCGTGGGTATTTCGTGGCGGTGTGGCGGGATTGTTTCGTAAGTATAGTAGTGAAGACTATCTTGCACGCGTTCGTTTGAGACTTAGAAGGAACATTCGGGACGAATGTTTCTAAGGAAGAATGTTATACCGTAGTTCGAGGTATGTATGCGAGGGCGTGCGTGCGAGAATACGCAGAAAGATTGGAAAGGAAGAAAGAGGCGATTTTTCCACGGAAAAGTTTAGGTTTTGTGAAGGAAAAAGGTTCGTTAATGGAATTGGATTCCCAGTTTGGTATCGGACTTCTGGAATATTAGAATTATGGAATTTTATTTTGGAAATGGTCACGTGTGGCCGGGAGAAATTTACGGTTTTGTGGGGCCACTTTGTTTTGAGATTTTGGCCATTGTGGATATTTTGGAAGATGTTTTATTTTGGGCGATAGGAGGGTGACACGTGTCACCCCGCC
Source organism: Przewalskia tangutica (assembly GCA_029844215.1). Lineage (NCBI taxonomy): Eukaryota > Viridiplantae > Streptophyta > Magnoliopsida > Solanales > Solanaceae > Przewalskia > Przewalskia tangutica. Next base: position 46,970,608 of record CM056724.1, on the reverse strand, counting down.
TAGTGGCTTGGCGAATGGCATTTTTGCACAACACTTGGTTAGAGTCGTTTTTGGCGAAGCGTTTTACATAACTGCGAAGGAAAATTCGGCTATGTCTTTTCTTATTTTTGCGGATTTTTCCGAGAGGCGAACATTTTGGACCAACGAGAGGCGGCATGGCACCTCTCGTTGGTGGGCAAGGTGGGCGACACGTGGGACAATTGGGGAGGTCAGTGGTAGATATTTTGGTAGATATTTGTGAGGGTTTTAAGGAGTAGGGACTAGGGGCACTTGGGCATATCTTGGCCCTACACTTGTGTAGCACTTGGCTCAATCTTGGCCGTTGGTTGGCCTTGGCTTGTCTATAAATACCCTCTCCCTGATGAATTCTTCATCCTTTCCTAAATGTTTCTAAGTGTTAAATCTTCTCCTCCCCTTAGTGTTGAGTTCGGCCAAGAGGCCTCCCCTCTCACAGAGGCCTTGGCAGAGGTACACCCCTCACAGTAGTGTGGTAGTGGGGTACCACTGTGAGTTGCTTTCGTATAATACCCCTGTGGTGTAGAAATACTCTCAGTATTGTTATAATGCCCAAATTACCTTAGCCGTATACCTTGTAGTATTCTAAGGTTATACCTATCTGAAAAGCCGGAAATACTATTATACTTCCGTCGGTCCTGGCCAGAAACCACAGGAAAATCTCCATAGTCCGTTGGAGTATTGTGTAGAAGTTGGTTAGAACTTCTAAGGGTGGTTTAGAGCGGGTTGGGCGCTCGGAGTTGGAGCTAAGCGATTGCCGGGATCGACTTTATACTTGGATAATTATGGGCTTATCGAGGTAAATATCTTGTCCTCTATTGTAATTGGAAATTACATGTTGTTAGAATATATAGTTAAAGTATACTATATATAGAAGCGAGCGTGGTTAGTTGGCAATGTCTTTTGACTTAAGCTGAAGAAGCTGATCGTATTCTGATGAGACTTGTGTAGTAATCTTGTGGAGTAGAATTGTACCGTTCGGGTTAGATGTATAACCCCCGGTTGGCTTGGTAGCGGCCGTGGGAGAGGAGATTTCTGTTGTTGCGGGAGAGTCTTGCGAATTTTACGTAGAATGTTCTACGATAAGATCTTTATGTTAATAAGCGCCTTGTGGCCTTATAGGTTGAAGTACTACGTGTGGCGCGTTACTTGGCTTTAGGAGTAGCGGCGGTTGGGAGTACTTGGAGCGTTTTGCTATTAGTCGATACTCGTCGCGAGGTATGTGAACCTCTTCCTATCTCTTCTAGCGTGATATGTGTGAACTATGTAGTGCGGTAGGCGTCATGTACTAAATGTATTTGATTGGTGTAAAACATAAAGTGTTATAACGGCTTTATGGGAAGTTGGTTATAACGGCTTTATGTTGGTAAGAAAATACATGTGGTTTTAAAAGGTAGCGATTTGAACTATAAGCGGCTTGTTATGTGTTAATAAAGAACTTGAAGTATTTCAAAAGAGTTTTGAATCATTTTGAGAGAAGAAGTAATACTTGATTTGTTTTGAAAACTTAAGAGTTATACTAGCTTTATGGAAAGTTAGGTATAACGTCTTAAGAATGTTTTCTTGATTTTGGAAATCGAGAATGTGTATCGACAAACCAACTGCGGCGTTAATAAAAGGAAATGTTTTGTGATTAAGTATTATTAAAACCGAGAAACTTCCATCTGCATAGAAGCTAAGATGAGACAAAATGATATTTCCTAGATCATGGTCTGTAATAAGATTGTTGTAAACAAGAATATCCTACTCACATATAAGACTTATGTTTCTCGAGATAGTTTAAAGAGAATTATATTCTTAAATGAATAAGACTATGAACTACGAAACCTTTCTAAATAAGAAACATGAACATTTGAAATTAGGCAAACTTGGGCGTTTGGAAAATAATGTTGTTACTTGAGTTTTACAAAGAGAAGTGTTTTGATTTACTTGAAAAGATAATCACTATATTTTCATATACTACGGGTATTGTGTGACTTTTGTGAAAGTAACGTATCTTTTAAAGAGTTAATGTATGAAGTACTTTGGGGATAAAACCCGAACTTGTTAGCATATAGTAGAAAGTACGGTGTGTATAACTTGATTGTGTTGGTTTGTGATAGCCTTGTAATACCTTCTTGTTGATTTGATAAGTAAACATGCTAGGATCTTACGTGTGTTAGTATCTTGTGATGTTTGTGTAAAGGAGTTTTCCTTTGTTGTGCTTATGTTGTTTAACGATAAGTTTGTTATGATAGTATTATACATCACTCATCTCTTGAGATGATTAGGGGTTGGCGCCTCCGTCTGGGGGTAGACTCAGCGGGTCGATGGACCTATGATTCGAGACTACCTCATGCGGGTCGGGGGCTATGCGGGCTGCGGAAGTTCGAGTTAGATCGACCCTTGTGGTCATGCGGTCACTTGTGGCCCGTGCGGACGGCGAGTCGGGGCAGCTGCCGGAGTAGCTACCCTCGATGCGGGGTTATACCTCATGCGGGCGTCGATTGGCCTATGCGAGTGCGGAAAGTTCGAGGCTGAAGCGCGCATTAGATCTGCGGGCAAGTGGTCGGCTTTGATCATGTGATGCAGACAGATCTTATAATCTGATTCATGACCTTGTTGTGCGTAGGTGTTAGTAGTCGGCTATGCCCGTACTTACCACATGCGTGTTATTATAGCGCAGTGGGACCTAGTGTTCATGTGTGTTCCTTAGTCTTTGTTATATCATAAAGCTGCGTGATGAGGAAGGTATTCCACGGGCATGATTGATGTTGTGGGCGTGAGACCCATTGTTATATTTGAGTGATGACTTGAGGCGTGAGTCACGACTTGACATATGGCCTTATTGTGAGCGTAGTTTGGTTATCATACATGTCTCCTGCTTTATAGACTATTATGATTTCATTCACAGTATTTTTAGTTTCACATACTCGGTACCTCTTGTACTGACCTCCTTCGGGGGGTTGCGTTCATGCCGCAGGTAAAGGTACACCAGTCATTGATCCTCGCTCTTAGGGTCCCTGTTCAGCATTTGGGTCAGCTCCTTTTCTCCGGAGGCTGATCAGTGGTATAGTCCCCGGTTGTTGTAGGTGGTTACATTCGGGGGTATGGCGGGGCCACATCCCGCCATTGTTGTCGTATCATTTCTTAGAAGTGCATGTAATCTTTGTTGTGTGGCGGGGTTTGTAAAAGGATTAAAAGCGTTCGTGTTGGAAAAAGTTGTTATTTATATATATCTTAGAAAGGCAAGTTTTCTCAGATTATTGTTTCATATTTCATAATATGTCTTGTATTGTTTTATGTTCCGCTGATTACTCTGATGTTGTATCACTAGGGTGCCCGGGGTAAGGCACCAGTCACGGGCCCGGAATCGGGTCGTGACATTATCAGTGGTATAGTCCCCTGTCGTAGTAGGTGTTTACATTCAGGGGTTTGGCGGGGCCCTGTCCCGCCATTATTGTCGTATCATTCTTAAGTGCATGTAAATCTTGTTGTGGGAGTTGTAGAAAGGGATATAGCTTCAAATTGTTATATATTATGAAGGTAACCATTTTGGGTTGCTTTGTCTCCTTATTTCCTTTGTCTTATGCATTGGTTTCATGTTATTGTTTTATGTTCCGTGATTACTCGATGTTGTATCACTAGGGTGCGGGGTAAGGCACGATCACGGGCGGGTTGGTCGTGACAAAAGTGGTATCGAAGCGATTAATCCTCGGAAAGTGTCTACACCGTATCCGATGAAGTCTTGATTATCGGTGTGTTGTGCACACACCAATAATCGAGGAGGCTATAGGATATTTTGGATTGGTTTCTATTCTTCTCACTCGAGATCGTGCCTTAGAGTGTGTTGTAAGTTGGACCCTCTCACGTATTTCTTTCCACTGCGTTATGCCTCGCGTAGGCAAACCGCCCGGGGAGAGGCGGCGTGATGGAGGCTGCAGTAGAGTTCGAGAGGGTTACGAGGCACAGCCCAATCATCACACAGGGTGGTATTTCATTCGGGAGTTATGCTACGTCACCATCCCAGCGAGGGTTTAGCGGCGCAGCGATTCCTCTGCGCCATGATATTTGAACGCCGGTTCGCGGCCAGAACGATGAATTTAGATTGCAAGAAGCGACCACATTACTAGCTATGGATTTGGCTACGAGAGTATCCGATGTCTGCGAGTCTTGATGACTATCTAAGAGAGGTTGTACAAGAGTAATTCTTGATTGAAGCTTGAGCATGGCACGTATGCGGGCTTATGCGCAGCGAGCCAAGCGTAGAGATCAGCGGGTTACGAAGGGCGGCGAAGAGGGCGAGCGGCAAGGTCCTTTGGTAACTTTCGAGGCGAGTCACCTCACGCCAGGATTAGATTTGCACATCCACGGTGCAGAGGTCCTCCACGGGTTCGGGGCGTTCGGGGTATGCAGGAGTTGGTGAGCTCGAGCTTAGGTTCACGCTACACGTAGTTCCGGCCAGCGGATTCGATGTTCCCGGTATTCACGGATGACGTCATCCCGGGGAATGTCGTCTTTTAGTTGGTACTTGTTGTACTATGACCATCAGTGCGATGTCGAAAGAGTGTCTTGTAGGAGGACTTAGCCTTGAGATTGGTGGGTAGTTCGTCATCTTCCTTATGCGCCTACGGCGAGTTTGATTAAACGACTAAGGGAGTGAAGCGAGAGATATAGATATATCCTTAACCTCTAGAGAAAATGTAAGCCTTAGAGCATTATACGTGAAGACCTTAGAGGTAAGGCCATCTCGAGTAAAAGACGTATGTTTATGTTTGACCCTTATAGGAGTGCATAGTGCACGTGAGCTATGTTTGTGGGATAAGTCCCTGAGTAGTGTGGAATGAAAGAGGGTAGTTGAGCTAAGAAGACCGCTAGGTTTTCGTAACGCGATTAGTGAGAGTTTTAGGTTCGGAGCTAATGTCTTGCGGCGTTGCGGGTCGGGTTGAGCCACGTTGCGGGGCAACCCGCGGCTGTATGGTGGTGGGGTCGGTTGTGGTGGTCCCGCTTTGGGTTAGGGTTATGAGGGTGTTAGCCCAAGTTTAGTTAACCAACAGACGAGTTCGTGGATCGTTCGACCCGATGAGTCGGGCGAGAGTCACCGTCTTGTCTTCTAGCAAAGACCATTTACTCGGCGGTGTTGATTTATCGAGAAAGGTTGTAAGGCTGCACGGTGCCTACCTTCGCCTTATGACGATGCAGTGGAGCCAGTGCAGCGCTTTTGTTTCGGAAGTTTTACCAAGGAGGTTAAGAACTGGTGAGTCTCAGATCGCGTTCGCCTCGGGCGGTGTGTGGATTTCGAGGGTAGTTGTGGGATTGTTGTCTCTGTGGAGAGGAGTGTTTAAGCTACCATTTCGGTGTTCGGATGTCGCCTTATGAAGCCTCAGAGGGCGGATGTGTAAGTCGGCCGATTGGTTCGATGTTGGCAAGATTCGATAGTTGGTTGAGCTTGTTCCCAGATTGTGGATAGGGTAAAGCTTGTCTAGAAGAGGTTACGCGGCTCGGAGAAATCGTGCGGATAATCGGCGGCACGCTTAGAGTTGAGTTGACGGTCGGTCTTCTGAAAGTACCACCGGGTTGGGTGACGAGTTTTGGAAAACAGAGGAACTTAGCAGAGTTACTGGGCCCTTTGAGTTCATGTGAAGAATAGGCGGGTTGCCTATATGTTAGCATTTGCCGTCCGACTTAGAGGCGGTATGTCGGTATTTCGTATTGTTATGATCGGAAAATATCGGAGATCCATCAGTATTCGATTAATGATGACCACGTTAGAGATAGTAACCGAGTTTTGGAAGCTGAAGCGATGTAAATGTGGTAAGAGTTCGAGTGTCTGACGACCTCGGGGATCGCGCGGCCGGTACCATTTGTTAGGTCGCCGAGTGACACTAACCTCGCGGCAAAGTGACAAAAGTGGTATCACGACGAGTAAAGGGAGAAGCGAGCATGTATTGCGGCGAGAGATGTGACCATTTCTTTTGTATGGAGAAAGTGCGAAGGAATTATATTTTAGACCCTTGGATGGGGCGTTTGTGATGTTAGAGGTGTTTATCGTGGACTTGGATGTAAGTATTTTGCGCGGTGTTGTTGTGGCGATTGTGGCGGGATTGTTCGTAAGTATAGTAGTGAAGACTATCTTGGCGCACGTTTGGTTTGAGACTTAGAAGGAACATTCGACGAATGTTTCTAGAGAGGAGAATGTTATACCGTATTTCAGAGTATGCGTGGGGCGTGCGTAGAAAGTTTGTGCCTTAAAGTGCTTGGCGAAATTATTTTTGTGCACAACACTTTGTTAGAGTCGTTTTCGACGAAGCGTTTTACACAACTCGCGTAGGTAAATTCCGCTATGTCATTTTTAATTTTGCGGATTTTTCCGAGAGGCGAAGCGTGTTGGACCAACAAGAGGCGCCACTTGGCACCCTCTCATTGGTGGAGTGTGGGGCGGTAAAGGGGCGAATTCCTTGACATTTTTGTCAAGTAGTAGGTAGGATATTTTGTGGTAGATGGATAAGGTGCACTTGGCATGATCTTGCCCTACACTTGCACCACACTTGGCTTGATCTTGGCCGTTGGTTAGCCATGGCTTGACTATAAATACCCTCTCCCTTTGATGAACTTCTTCGTCCAAAAATTGTGCTAAGTCTAAAATCCCTTCCCTCTCTTGTGGTGTTCGTCCAACACCCCTCCCCTTGTGAGGCCCTTGCCGAGAGCCCTCCCCTGGCCGAAGTACCCACTCCTAGTGGGGTTGGCGAGGGGTATACACCCACTTGTGGTGTTGTCTCGTATAAATACACCCCACCTTGGTAGAAATACTCTCAAAAGTATTGTTACTATACCCAAAATACCTGCCCTAATACCTTGTAGTATTCCAAGGTTATACTTATCTGAAAAGCCGAAATACTATTATACTTCCTTGATCCACAAAACCGAAACCCTAAGGAAAAATCTCCATAGTTAGTTGGAGTATTAAGTAGAAGTTGGTTAGAACTTCTAAGGGTGGTTTGGAGGCGGGTTGGAGCGCACGGAGTTGGAGCTAAGCGTTGCCGGGATCGACTTTATACTTGGATAATTATGGGCTTATCGAGGTAATTATCTTGTCCCTATTGTAATTGGAAATTACATGTTGTTAGAATATATAGTTGAAGTATACTATATATAGAAGCGAGCGTAGTTTTCGGCAATGTCTTTTGACTTAAGCTGAATAATAAGAAACCTTTTCGAAAGAAGAGTCTTGTTGTAATTACATGGGTGTATTCTGGTAGACTTGTGTAGCTTTCTGCGAGGTAGAATTGTACGTCCGGATTAGGCGTATAACCACCGGTTGGCTTGGTAGCCGGCCCCGATAGAGGAGGAGATTCTGTTGTTGCGGGAGAGTCTTTGCGAATTTTACGTAGAATGTTCTACGAAGAGACCTAAATGTTAATAAGCGCCTTGTGGCCTTATAGGTGGAAGTACTATGCGTGGCGCGATCTACTTGGCTTAAGGAGTAGCGGCGGTTTGAGGTACTTGGGCGTTTTGCTATTAGTCGATAATCGTCGCGGTATGTGAACCTCTTCCTATATCTTCTAGCATGATATGTGTGTAACTATGTAGTGCGGTAAGCGTACGTGTGTTAAATGTATTTGATTGGTCTAAAACATAAAGTGTTATAACGGCTTTATGGAAAGTTGGTTATAACGACTTTATGTATGTAAGAAAATACTTGTGGTTTTAAAAGGTAAGCGATTTGAACTATAAGCGTTTGGTTATGTGATAATAAAGAACTTGAAGTATTTCAAAAGATTTTCAATCATTTTGAAAGAAGAGTAATACTTGGTTTTGAAAACTTAAGAGTTATACTAGCTTTATGGGAAGTTAGGTATAACGGCTTAAGAATGTTTCTTGAGTTGAAATCGAGAATGTGTATCGACAAACCAACTGCGGCGTTAATAAAAGGAAATGTTTTGTGATTAAGTATTATTAAAACGGTAGAAACTTCCATCTGCGCATAGAAGCTAAGATGAGACAAAATGATATTTCTAGATCATGGTCTTTGTAATAAGATTGTTATAAACAAGAATATCCTACTCACATATAAGGCTTATGTTTCTCGGATGGTTTAAAGAGAATTATATTCTTAAATGAATAAGACTATGAACTACGAAACCTTTCTAAAATAAGAAACGTGAACATTTGAAATTAGGCAAACTTGGACGTTTGGAAAATAATGTTGTTACTTGATTTTACAAAGGTAAGTGTTTTGATTTACTTCAAAAGATAATCACTCTATTTTCATATACTACGGGTATTGTGTGGTTTTTGTGAAAGTAACGTATCTTTTAAAGAGTTAATGTATGAAGTACTTTGGGGATAAAAACCCGATCTTGTTAATCATATAGTAGAAAGTACCTTGTGTATATAACTTGATTATGTTGGTTTGTGATTGTCTTGTAATACTTTCTTGTTGATTTGTTAAGTAAACATGCTAGGATGCTACGTGTGATAGTATCTTGTGATGTTAGTATAAAGGGGTTTCCCCTCGACTGCGCTTAAAGTTGTTTGACTCTCGGTAGTTATGTTGGTATGGTACCACTCACCTTGACTTGTTTCGGAGGTTAAGGCGCCTCCGTCTGCGGGGTAGACTTCGAGCGATGCAGGACCGTGATTCGAGAATACCTCGTGCGGGTCGGGGATCCATGCGGAACTACGGGAGTTCGAGTTAGTTTGCGGCCGCTTGTGGTCATGCGGTCTTTGTGGCCATGCGGTGCGAGTCGGGGCGATGCGGGAGTAGCTACCCTCGATGCGAGGAATACCTCATGCGGGCCTATGAGGTTGGCCTATGCGAGCTGCGGAGTTCGGGGCTGACGCGCGTCGATCTGCGGGCGAGTGACCGGCTTTGATCATGTGGCGGTGCAAGCGAGATATCATAATCTGATTTATGACCACTGTTAGTGCGTAGGTGTTAGTAGTCGGTTATGCCTTCGTACTTACCCTGTACTGTTTTATTAGGACACAGGTGGGACCTGGTGTTCATGTGTATTTCTTGGTGCTTTTATATCATAAACTGCCGGCAGTGAAAAAGGTGTTCCACGGGCATGATTGATGTTATGGGCTTGAGACCCATTGTTATATTTGAGTGATGACTTTGAGGGCGTGAGTCACGACTTGACATATTGCTTATTTATTGTAAAGCGTAGTTTGGTTATCATACATGTCTCGCTTTATAGACTATTATGATTTCATTTCTGATATTTTGATTTCACATACTTGGTACTGTTGTCTTGACCTCGCCGGCTGCGTTAATCTGCGAGTTGAGGTACACGATCGTTGATCCTAGCTCTCGAGTCGGATTCGGCGTTTGGGAAGCTCCGTTTCTCGGAGGCTTATCGGTGGTATAGTCCCTGTCGTAGTAGGTGTTTACATTCGAGGGGTTTGGCGGGGCCATCGCCATTGTTGTCGTATCATTCTTAAGTGCATGAAATCTTGTTGTGGCGAGTTGTAGAAAGGGATATCGTTCAAATTGTTATATATTATGAAGGTAACGTTTTTGGGTTGCTTTGTCTTCTTATTTCACTGTCTTATTGCATTGGTTTCATGTTATTGTTTTATGTTCCGCTGATTACTCTGATGTTGTATCACTAGGGTGCCCGGGGTAAGGCACCAGTCACGGGCCCGGGTTCGGGTCGTGACAGTGTGTATGACTTAAAGTGGAACAGTTGGTCTCATTGTTAAAAGTATAACTAAAAAGGTAAAAAGGATTGCATTACTCTCATGATTGCAAGGTTCAGTGTACTTATTGATGTTATATTATATCATGGACTGCCGGCAGTGAGGAAGGATTCCACGGGCATGATTGATGTTATGGGTGTGAGACTCATGGTTATATTTGAGTAATGACTTTGAGGGCATGCGTCCCTGACTTGATATGACTGCTTATGTATTGTGTATTGTAGTTTGGCTATCATACATGTCTCCTATTTTGTATAGACTGATATGATCTCCTTTACAGTACTTATTGTTTCACATACATGGTACATTCTTCCGTCGACCTCTCCTTCGGGCCGCTTACGCCGCAGTTTAGGTACCTGATTTGGTGATCTGCAGTGTAGGACCGCTCGAAGTTTTGGATAGCTCCATCTGCTCGTGAGTTTATCATTATGGTATAGATCTTTCGATCTGCTTTATGCGATTATGAGTGCGGCGGGGCCTTGTCGTCATAGTTGATATAACTCTTAGAGGTCTGTATTCATATGTGGGATTGGACTCATGTACAGTGTAGTGTCTTTTGATTATGTATATTATATGGCAGCCTTGTCGGCTTTGCCCTTGCACGTACGTTGGTTTTAAAAGAAAAAAAAACGAGGTGTTATTTAATTCCGCGGTTTACTTGTGTCAGTTAGGTAGATGGGTGCCCAGGTAGGGCACCAGTCACGGGCCCGGGGTTCGGGGCGTGACATGTAGCATCCTGAGTATAAGTACGGTGCACACATACCCATACCCAAGACTCTGCTAGACACGGTATGTAGACATTCCGAAGACTAACTGCTCTGATACCACTCTATCACGCCCCATACCCCGGGCCCGCGACTGGTACCCTACCTAGGCACCCATTTACCCGTACAACACATGTAACTCGCGGAAGCTAAATAACACTCTTTTTTTAAACAAAGGCAAAACCGACAAGGCTGTCATAATATATAACACCCGAATGAGACTACAACCGTAAAATAATATAAATACAACTCACGCTAGTCCAGCCACATATGGATACAGACCTCTAAGAGTTTGGATAGTAAACTATGACGGAACAAGGCCCCGCCGTACCCCTGAATATATATAGCCATAATGACAAGCTCCAGAACACTGGAGCTCTCCCAACACGCTGAACAAGGATCCTAAGCTCACGGATCACCCAACTGAGTACCTATACCTGCGGGCATGAACGCAACCCCCCAAAGGGGGGTTAGTACAACAAGGTACAAGTATGTAAACATGAAATACATTAAACAAAATCATAACTGTACAAAAGAATGACAGAGACAAGTATGAAAATCAAATACTAGATCATATCGTGCCATATAAAATAAGAACCAACTGTACCTTGTATCGCTGTACCACTATACTACTGTATCACTTTATCACTGTACCACTGTACTACTGTATCACTGTACTACTTTATCCTTTTAAAAATACGATTTATAACACAATCATGGACACAGTCACATGGTTTCAACTATACCTTTTTCCAAAACGAAATTTATATCATAATCATGGACACACTCACATGGTTTCAACTATACCGTCTTCACAATAAGATTTATGTCGTACTCATGTATGTACTCACATGATCCAACTATACAATTTTCACAATAAGATTTATGTCGTAATCATGGACGTACTCACATAATCCAACTATACAATCTTCTCAATAAAATTTATGTCGTAATCATGGACGTTCTCACTTGATCCAACTATACAATTTTCACAATAAAATTTATGTCATAATCATGGACGTACTCACATGATCCAACTATATAATTTTCACAATAAGATTTATGTCGTAACCATGGACGTACTCACATGATCCAACTATACAATTTTCATAATAAGATTTATGTCGTAATCATGGACGTACTCACATGATCCAACTATACAATTTTCACAATAAGATTTATGTCGTAATCATGGACATTCTCACATGATCCAACTATACCATTTTAAATCATCTCTGACTCTCATTAGCACAAATAGAATGAATTATCATTTTAAGAGAACTCAAGGCAATATCACATCTAGTAATAATAGGGAAATTGAACCTGAAGTACTATGTACGTCCGTCGTACATCTTCTCATTTATAAACCTCAAAACACTAACACTCATAGCATCAAGGCACTTCCACTTTGAAAATCAAGTTACTACACTTTTAAACTCAAGAAAGTTATACTTTTCAAATCAAGTCAAGTATACTTTTAACACCAAGTAATTTATACCTTTCAATCATGTAACTTCTTTCATATACTACAATGAACTAAAATGAAATACTTTCATTTAGACAACCCAAAGTACTATCAAGAGAATAGATATAACATTCTTTTATTTTAGAAACCCCAAGTACTATCAATGTATATAGAACAACTTCTATTTTAGGAAATCCAAAGTACTATCAAGAATTACATCACCAAGGAGTAGGATACACTCACTTTAAAACAAGGAATCATGCTAGAAGAAGAAAGGATAGTTCAAATACCTTTTTGGCGACTAACCAACTCTACAATCTGGAATACGTCTCAAAGTACTTCAACCTATAACAACAATAACACGATTATCAATTCCAAGCTTTCTAAGGTAGATTAATACCAATTAAGGGTCTCTTATTCTACGGAAAATTGGGCAGTACTTCCTTTGTTTCTACGTACTTGTCCACCTTTTCCAAGACCCAAATTCAACAACCAACAAGCCACACTTAAGGGCATAACCAACAGTTAACCAAAGGGGATTATACGCCAACTTGACGAGTAAAATTCTGCCCCACAATCGCATTAAAACAGTCCATAATAAATCAACATTAAGGGTACAATGTGAAGCCTTTAACACCCTTATTCCTTAGGACTTTCATTAGCCATTTTACTACATTAAACATGCAAGTTGGTGGCTGATTTTCCAGCATAACAACACCCCAAAACAATCCATAAAAACGACATCACAACGTCTAACAGTTTTGGGCAGTTTTCGGCCAACAACAACTACAACAATCCAAAGTCCTTTTACTTAATTCTTTTTTAATCCAATTCTCATTTCAACATGTTAAATAAATCATATCAACTTGTAATAACAATATTCCTTCATAATATCATTCAACGAGTAACGATAATAACAACAATAATCGACGAATCCAACGACATACCAAATTGTCTAGTTCTCGACCAACTTGCCAAAATGGCACATGCATTTCTTATTTTCCATATCTTCCTTAACACAAGTTCATCTACTAATCATAACAACAAGTAATATCTAATTACTTTAAGAGAAGAAGAACTCTTACCTCAAAAATTTCCCAAAACAGCTCCAAGCTCCCACGGCCTTAGCCTCACTTTTTGCACCACTTCTTCAAGTTCCAATCACACACACACACTCCCTACAAGCTTGCAACCATCTTCCTTTCATGTTTTGCTTCCAAAAAGTTCACACAAACTTAGGGTTTTTCTTGGCAAGTTTCGGCCAACACCTTGGCTAGAACACTTGGAGAGTTAATCTTGGCTTAGCACCTAATCAAGGTGCTTAATCTAAGAGGATTAGTGATTCTTGAACTTCACTTTTTGGTTAAGGGAATCTCAAAATTTATGGGAGAGAAATGGAGAAGATGAAGTCTCAAGGATGAAAATATGAATTGTGAGCCTAAGTCTCAAAGTCTTATCTTTATATACAAGTGGAGTCTTGCAAGACAAGTGGAGTGGGACCCACTTGTCCCCTTAGTCTCAAAATATCTATAAGTCATCATCTTAGCAAGACAAGTGGAGGGGTGACACGTGTCACCCTCCTATTGGTCCAAAATATTTTAAATTACGAAGGTCCCCGCGAAATTGTGAAATTTTCGGCGGACCCCATATTATCAATTCCGATACTTCATAATCCAATACTAAGTCCATAAATTCAATTAGAAGTATTAAACTCCACGTTAATAATTTTTCCGTCGTCACATTTTTTCGAAATTTTTCTTAAGAAAATGTAATAATTATTTTCTTCCAAAATTCAAATCTTAAATCCTTAATCACGTTCTCATATTGTTCCCTTGGAATTACAGGGTGTAACAACCAGAAGATGCACCTTTACCCCTGTTACCCTACTACCTTTACCAGAAAAACGTCCACCTCATTCCATTATAATTATGCAATTAAAGAATTAAAGTTATGAAAATTAAGTACTATAATTAAAATGACAATAATAATTTAAATAAAAGAAGAAACAAATGTAGCAAACGCCGACGTGTAATCGAGGTTGAAAATTAAAACTTTTCTCGATGATCCTCAAGCTAGTTTCCAACTTTACTCCCAATTTTTGAACTTTGATAGAAATTAGCAAATAAAATATAATATTTAGTGTGCAATTTAGACTTGTAGAGAGAGAGATTAGAGAGATAGTAGGAAGATTTATAAGAAAAATGAAGACGAAAATGAGGTATTTATAGTTGAGAAATAGGGTTAATGTGTAAACTAACTTAGGGGTTAAAATAACTATTAAGGGGTAGGGGGCCAAAATAGCGGGTTTTAGCGTTACCAATTACTAGAATTGCAAACGGTCATTTGTGCAACAGCTACTTTCTGGCAGAAACGGGTCGGGGCCGGGATTGGCGGGACATGCGCTTGTCCCATCCCGATTTTGACCGACTAGAGTCAATCCCTATCCCCTAATTTACCTAGCAAAATCAGAATGGGACGGGGTGGGATCGGGACGGGCCGGGGCGGAATCGGGTTGTCCCGGCCTACTGGCCAGCCCTACTCTTAAGTAAACAACAAGCTCTTGGATTCGTTGGTCAACCTCGAAGAAATTAACATAATTATGATTCTTAAATCATAAAAAATTTGTGGGTACCCTAAACTGCTATTTATATATGTATCCAATTTTTTAATTTTTACAAGTCTATCCATTTCGAAATAATTTCAAAATTTCTGCATGAAGTTCAACAAAAAATGGCTGAAGTTCTGGTAAGAATGACTGAACTGGCCATATATATGTTCTTGAACTTTAAGCAAAAGTGACTTAACTTCAGCAATATGTCGCTGGACTTCAGTCATATATTAAATTTTGTCGAGCCTAATTTAGACATTATTTTTTTACAAATACAACTTAAATGATAATCCCAAAATCTGATATATGTGCACTTGAGCTTTTTTAATCATAGAACTACGGGTCAAGAAACTGAATGCCTCTAGATGGACCAAGGGAATTGCTCACAATTATGACAAGATTAAGCTTCTTACCACTTTCAAATGGCCCACTTGGCCCAACAACTTCAAAACTGATGGAACTTTGCTATCAACCTTGTGAATTTGTGATTCATGGGACATTTATGGACAATTCGCACCAATGCCCTATGGGGGGTTCTTTAATATTTGCTCCACAAATCGTTGGTCTTTAATTTTTTGTTTGTTTGATACTTTAAGTAATAAAAAAGTTATTGAAAATATCTTGACATTGAAAAAATAAAAGAAAAATCGACCTACCTTTATCTATGATTTAATTTCGCAAGGCAAAATAGAAACTATATCTTGTCGGACAAAGTTTCATAGAAATTTTGCCTCGTCCGGCCTAAGTTCTGTAGAAATAAAGCTATCCGGCATAACTTTATTTCTACAGAACTTATGCTGGACAAGGCAGAGCTTATGTCGGATAAGACAAAGTTTCTATAAACTTCTGCCGAACGAATTTGTTGCTACAACGTATGCTAGATAATTTCATTTCTACATAACTTACGTCAGACAATGCAAAACTTTTATGAAACTTTGTTCGACAAAGCATAATTTTTATGAAATTTTGCCCTGCGGAATTTATTTTTTCGACTCTGCTGGAGATCGATCCGAAATCTCTTATTTCGTAGACCAAATTAAAAATTATCAATTTTAGGGGCAAAAATTAAAGACCAAACGATATGAAGGATAATTCCCTCATAAAAATGGACATTGATAGAATTAATCAATTGAGCTTATAGCTAGAGGTCCACCAATAAATTCTCCGTTGACCAAGAAATATACATATATTGTAGCAAGTATGTAAATTGAACACCGTCGCCCTTACTCAGCGACTGCCCCACCCCCCTCCTCCCAAACAAAAAAGAAATGCAATACTGTCTGCGACACATGTTAAACACAAATTTTAGATTTGTATAATTCAATATTTAATCAATTCCTCTCTGAATTTCAGTCTTCAACTCGAAAATTTTGTCTTCATTCTGTGTGATATACTGCCGTTGAGTGGTTCGCTGCTATCGGAATTTGGAGTACTACTATTCTGGTAAGATAATCGTTCTATTCTGGGAGGCGATATTCCATTAACCTCGAGTACTGTGAGGGGAATAATTTCCTTAAGGACACACTTTGAACTAAGTGGGCTCGATTATATTCTGAAATTATTTTCCAAAACAGATTTTGTTTTCGTTCACTGTTTCATGATTAATTTACTGTTAAGTAATTTTTATACTGTGTAATCTGGTTTTACTAAGTATTTAACAGATTGTGTTGAAACATTATTTAACCGTATACAAATTATTATACCAATAATCTTAAGGAAATTAGTTTATTTTATTTTAATCTGTATTCTGATTTGGAGATTAAAACCTGTGTGATTTTCTACTCCGTATGAAATTTCATATTCTAACTTGAAGACATAAAAACTTCGTTGGAATATTAAAGTCCAGGAAAAAGTGTTTTCCAAAAGGGGGAAAAAATGTTTTTCTTGTATGTTGTTTGGAGACTAAAATTTTCGGATTTTCTACTCCGGTTGAGATTAAAGTTTTCATAACTTTCTACTCATTTGGGTACTTGATTTGAAGATATAAATTTTTTATCAAGTACACAACATACAATCTACTGCACTTCGTTTCAAGCATAATTGATTCGGTTTGAAGAAATAAAATCTTCACCGTTGTGTATTATATTTGTTGCATGAAATACGTGAAGATTATTTTCAAGGTAGTAAGAATGAATTTGACTTACTCATGTGATACTTGTACACCGATTTGAAGAACATAAAATTTTCGTCGTTCTGTTTAAGGAGATTAAAACTTGTGTAGTTTTCTACTCCATATGAATATTAGTATTCTGACTCGAAGATATAAAAACTTCGTTGGAATACTAAAGTTTCATAATTATACTACGATTTGAAAAAATAAAATCTTCATCGTTTAAGTTTATAATTCGACAGCGATTTGAAGAAATAAAATATTCATCGTTGAAGTCTGTGAATTAATTTCTATTTTGGTTTTATTAACTAAAACAGTTTGTCGATTTGACAGTGACAAACAATGACAATTGAACTGGAACTACCTCTGCAAATCTCGCACCAACTAAGCATTACTACAACCCGTACCGCAGTACCACCGGCTGAGAAACCTGCGAAGTTCACCGGTGCCAACTTTAAAGGATGGCAACAAAGAATGTTCTTTTGGCTTACCACCCTTGGTTTGCAAAAGTTCATTAGTGAGACCTCGTGCTCGCCACGACATGCACGACAACCGGTTCATGGTTACTGAGGCTTGGAAACAGGCTGATTTTTTGTGCAAAGGCTACATTTTAAGTGCCTTAGAAGATGACTTGTTCAATGTCTACAGTGCAGTAGATACTTCCAAAGAACTATGGAGTGCACTTGAAAAGAAGTACAAGACAGAAGATGCTTGCTTGAAGAAGTTTGTGGTTGTCAAATTCCTAGACTACAAAATGGTTGATGGAAAAACTGTTGGAACCCAAGTTCAAGAGCTTCAACTTATCTTTCATGACCTTATTGCTGAAGGTATGGTAGTGAATGAAGCATTCCAAGTGGCTGCAATGATTGAGAAGTTGTCGTCTTCGTGGAAAGATTTCAAGAATTATCTTAAGCACAAAAGAAAGAAAATGAAGTTGGAGGATCTTGTGATTCGTCTCAAGATCGAGGAAGATAACAAAACCGCTGAGAAGAGGTATCGTAAGAGTTCACCAATTGAAGGGGTCAACATCGTTAAAGATGCTGCTCCGAAAATGAACAAGAAAAGAAAGAGACCTTCTGGAAAAGAGAAGGGTTCTAACAAGAAAAATTTCAAGGGCAACTGCTTTAATTGTGGGAAAGCTGGCCACAAAAGCCCAGATTGTCGTCTCCCAAAAAAGGACAAGGCAAAAGGACAAACCAATGTGGTGGAAATGAATGATGAAATGAATGATCTGTGTGCAATGCTGTCAGAGTGCAATTTGGTTGGAAACCCAAATGAGTGGTGACTGGATTCTGGTGCCACTCGACATGTTTGCGCTGCAAAAGAAGCATTTTAAATCTATGCTCCCGCTGGACCCGAAGAGGTACTGTTTATGGGAAATACTGCAACAGCCAAGGTTGAAGGATATGGGAAGATACTTCTGAAGATGACTCCGGCAAGGTCCTGATTCTCAACAATGTTCTGCACGTTCCAACAATTCGGAAGAATTTAGTTTCAGCCGGACTACTCATCAAAAACGGGTTTAAGTGCGTGTTGGTTAGTGAGAAAATTGTAATAAGTAAGAATGATATGTTCATAGGAAAAGGCTACCTCACCGAGGGCCTTTTCAAACTCAATGTAATGGTTGTTGACAGTATTAATGAAAATTCAGCTTCGTCTTACTTATTGGAGTCAAATGATTTATGGCATGTTCGCTTAGGACATGTCAATTACAAAACCTTGCGAAAATTGATCAATTTAGAAGTATTGCCTAAATTCGAGTGTAACAAATCAAAATGTGAAATTTGTGTTGAATATAAGTTTGTTAAACATCCATATAAGTCTATTGATAGGAATTCAAATTATTTAGACTTAATTCACACAGATATATGTGATATGAAGTCAATACCATCTCGTGGTGGGAAAAAATATTTTATAACTTTCATTGACGATTACACTCGATATTGTTATGTGTATTTGCTTAATAGTAAGGATGAAACAATTAATGCATTTAAGCAATAAAAGAACGAAGTGGAAAATCAATTGAATAAAAAGATCAAAATGATTAGAAGTGATAGGGGTGGAGAGTACGAATCTCCTTTTGCTGAGACATGTTTGGAATATGGAATTATTCATCAAACTACTGCCCCTTACACACCACAATCAAATGGAATTGCGGAAAGGAAAAACCGAACATTAAAGGAAATGATGAATGTCTTACTAATTAGTTCCGGTTTACCGCAGAGCTTGTGGGGGGAAACTATCCTTACAGCTAATCGAATACTCAACAGAGTATCCCACAGCAAAACACAATCTATTCCATATGATCTATGGAAAGGAAGAAAACCCAACTTGAAATATTTCAAAGTGTGGAGGTGTTTAGCGAAGGTCCAAGTTGCTTTGCCCAAAAGGGTAAAAATCGAACCAAAAACTGTGGATTGTGTTTTTATTGGCTATGCTACAAACAACAAAGCTTGTCGGTTTTTGGTTCACAAATCGGACAATCTCTAAATTCATGTTAATACAGTAATTGAATCAGATAATGCTGAATTCTTTGAAAACATCTATCCGCATAAAATTGAATATGAGTCGTCAAGTGAAAGATCTAAACGACCGCGGAAAGAACCAAAAGAAAGTATACCAAGCAAAGAGGATCCAAGGCGTAGCAAACGTCAAAAGACATCTACTTCCTTTGGACCAGATTTGTAACATTCTTGCTTGAAAATGAGCCTCAAACATTTAAAGCAGCAATGTTACACCACGTAATTCCAGGACATGTTTATAAGAACGTGCGTAAGAACTCAAAAATGTTAAGATTTGAGACTAGTAAAAATTTATCGGAATTATGGAAATGTCGGGAAACGAAATATTGCGATGAATGGAAGGGTGACACGTGTCACCCCCCTTGGTTGGTCTTGGTCGAAATTGACCATGGGTATAATGGTCATTTAACCAAAGTAAAGATGAACAAGTCTTGCAAAGCTAGAGCTTGAGTTTATTGACTAAGTCAAAGAGCCACTTGGCTTGATATTAAAATCACATTCATCCAAGCCACACAAGTGTTATAATCTTGACCCTCCATTGTGTTATATATTCACCCTAAGTTGCAAGACAAGTCTTTTACACTTAGAAAAAAATTAGAACACTTAGAGAAAGGAGAGGAGCTCTCGGGTTAGGGTAGTTCCCATACAAAAATTTTTGCAATTTTGGTTCATTATTCACAAGACTTTAACCCAAGGTCCCTAAGGGTATTGTAAGGATATCTCAATAGAAAGATCTCGGAAAAACGAAATTTTCACGTTAGTCGCAAGGCGAAAACCTAATGTGTTCTTCAACTCTGAAGTTGGAAATTGAAGGGAAGTTGTTTGTGAACTTCTAAGGGCTTCAA
The DNA here is from genome assembly GCA_029844215.1 of Przewalskia tangutica. Lineage (NCBI taxonomy): Eukaryota > Viridiplantae > Streptophyta > Magnoliopsida > Solanales > Solanaceae > Przewalskia > Przewalskia tangutica. Next base: position 46,950,595 of record CM056724.1, on the reverse strand, counting down.
ATAGCGGATTGGAGCGTAAAGGAAATGAGCTAAGATTTCTAAGGAGCGACTTTAATCTTGGAGTTATATAAGGTCTTATCAAGGTAACCATCTTGTCGTTTTAATGATTAAAGATTACTTATTGTTGTAGTTATGGATATTAACAAGCATGAGGTATATATTATGAAGTTTGATAAGTGTTATGGATATTGGAACCCCTAATCCGAAAGTTGCATGATTAGCCTAAAGATTGTAATTCAATTTGGTTATTAGTTTTAGTCGTCACATGTTATATAAAGAAGGGATTATAGTTGTTTGAGTTGTTTGAGACTATATAACATGTTAGGACGACATTATGGATTGAAAGGTATTGGAAAGGATTATATGTGGTTGTACTTTGTAGCCGAGAATGATAAGTTAATATTGGATTGGTTTGTATTATTGTGGAGCAGAATTTTACACGTCCTGTTAAGGCGTGTAATCCCCTCTGAATTGTTGGATTGTTGCGCCTTAAATGTGGCATGTTGGTTATTGATTTCGGGCCTTGAAAAAGGTGGAAAAGTACGTAGAAACAAAGGAAGTGCTGCCCAATTTTTCGTAGAATAAGAGACCTTACACTTAGTATGATTCTACGTTAAAAAGCTAGGAGTTGATAGACATGTTATGATTAATATATGTTGAAGTACTACGAGTAGCGATTCTACTTGAAGGGTGGAAAAGCTAGCAAGGATAAAGTACTTGGGAGCATTTTGCAACTTGTCGCTAGTCGTCGCGAGGTATGTGAACCTCTTCTTTATTTGTCATGATCCTACGTATGAAATAGCCATGTGATATTATTTCATGATTCCTTCTACTCTTAGAAGTTAAGAAGTATTCACGTTGTTGATTCTAAGTTAAAAGTATGTTTAAATTATCCTAAATCCTTACCAAGTCTTATGGGAGATGTTGGTAAGAATGGTTAGGAAGTTATGAGATTTGATTTAATGTGTCTTGATTTATTTAAAGTAGGTAAGTTGATTTTATGTTTGAAAATGACTTGAATTTATATGTGAAAAGGGGATTTGATTTTAAAAGTGGAAGTTATGTGATTTTAAAGAGAATAAGTTACTTGGTTTTGGAAGTGTATGAAACTTTATTTTTCAAGTTTTGGGACTTGATTTCTAAAGTATAGATGACATGATTTTATAAGTATAAGTAAATGGACTTTAAAGAATGTATGTTATGAAGTTTTAAGACTATGAACTTTGATTTTCTTTAAAGGATTATGAAACTTTATTTTTCAAGTTATGGGACTTGATTTCTAAAGTATAGATGACATGATTTTATAAGTATAAGCGACATGATTTTAAAGAGTGTATGCTACGAGGTTTTAAGACTATAAGCCTTGATTTTATAAGTGGAAATGACTTGATTTAAAAAGTATGGCTTCTTGATCTATTTCAAAAGTTACGAAGATTGATTTCAAAAGAGTATGTAACTTGAGTTTTAAAAAGAAGAATTTATTGATTTAAAGGAGAGGGAGTGGCATGATTCTTTTATAAGTATGTATGTACGTAGTATTTTTGGGTTTAGTTTCCCTAATGTTGCAAGAATAAAAGTGTCTTAAGTTCTCTAAAATGAAAGGTTGTTATAATAGCTTTATGGGAAGTTGTTATGACGACTTAAGAAGAAGTGAAAAGATGGTTTAAAAATGTTATGTAAAGAAAAATCACACCGAGCCTACAAATAGGCCGGATTATGTTATGAGATACACCGAGCCTACAAATAGGCCGGATTATGTTATGAGATACACCGAGCCTACACATAGGCCGAATTACGTCATATTACCCCGAGCCTACACATAGGTCGGGTTACGTCATCTTACACCGAGCCCCACAGGCGTGCCGGATTATGCTACATGATTCCACAATACACCGAGCCCCACAGGCGGACCAGATTATGCTACATGATTCCACAGTACACCGAGCCCCACAGGCGGGCCGGATTATGCCACATGATTCATCAGTACACCGTGTCCCGCAAATGGGCCGAATTACGTTATCACGTATGGATAATCAAAGTAAGCTCCCAAATAAGAAGTCCCTCCATAAAGGGCCGGATTATGTTATGTAAGATATGTAAGTTATGTGGAAAAACTTGATTAAATTCTTAAGTATATATGTAAGAATATGATGTTAATTCTTATTGAAAGAAGGAAAAGAACGGTTAATATACGATTGATTTCAGGAGTTAAAATGGCACGGTAGGATCTGGTATTTCATTTTTATACTTGCCCCTGTCATTCTTTTATACAGTTATGATTTGGTTATCAGACCTTATTTGTTTCCATACTGCACTGTTAGATCGACTTCTTCTGGCTGCGTTCATGCCCGCAGGTGTTAGGTACACAGGTTGGTGATCCTTGCTCTTAGGATCTCTGTTCAGTTTTTGGGAAGAAGCTCCATTCATTCCGGAGGCTTATCTTTTGGGTACGATTTCCCTGATGTTGTAGATTTATGTACATTCAGGGGTATGGCGGAGCCCTGTCCCGCCACAGTTGTAATTCTTAGAGGTCTGTAGTCATATCTTGTGGGTCAGTTTGTAAAGAAGAAGGATGTAAATGCGTTGGTTAAGTAATGTATATGTGTCCAGGGAGGTAGCCTTATCGGCTAACCTGTTGTTTATTTCTTGTTGATTTATTTTATAAGTTTTATGTATGTTCCGTTGATTATCTCTGATGTGTACCTGTAAGGGTGCCAGGTAGGGCACCAGTCGCGGGCCCGGGGTCGGGTCGTGACAAAAGTGGTATCAGAGCAGTTAGTTCTCGGAAAGTGTCTACAGACCGTGTCTAGTAGAGTCTTGATTATCGGTGTGTTGTGCACCACATCTATAATCAGGAGGCTGTAGGACATTTAGGGTTGGTTTCCATTCTTCTCACTCTGAGATCGTGCAGTAGAGTTGTGTTATTAGGTTGATCCGTCTCTGACGTATTCTTATGTATATGAATCAGCTATGCCTCCACGGAAGGCGACCAGGGCCCAGAAGGGCAATGCAGCAGCAGGAGCTGCTAGTGGTGTGCAGAGGGTTACAAGGACTCAGGCCCAGACTATGCCTGAGGTTGTGGTCCAGGCGGCGAGTTCAGTTATGCCGGCAGTATTAGAGGAGCCGAGAGTAGCCGCAGCTCCAGGGGTTCCGATACCTGAGCCTCGATTCGCGGCAGGCGGAGTATAGAGATTATGGAGAGCAAATCAGGTTATTGACTAGCATAGTGGTAGGGCAGTGCCGACAGGAGCAGGTAGCTAACCCTAGAGCCGACAGTTTGAGGATTTGAGATTTTCTGGGTTGTAGTCCACCCGAGATCTATGGTTCGAGATCTGAGGAGGATCCTCAGGAGTTTATTCGGCAGATACAGCGGACTATGCAGGTGCTTAGGGCTTCGGAGACAGAGTCAGTTGTGTTAGCTTCTTACCGGTTACGCGATATTGCGTTGAACTGGTTTGAGTCATGGGAACTGTCTAGGGGTGTGGGTGCTCCTCCAGCTGTTTGGGATGAGTTCACAGAGGCCTTTCTTGATCACTTTTGCCTCCTGAGATAAGGAGAGCCCATGTTGATAGGTTCTTGTCATTGAGGCAGAATGGGAGAACCATCAGGGAGTACAACCTGGAGTTTGACTCGTTGGTCAGGTATGCACACACTATTGTGGCTGACATGGCTGATAGAGTTCATCGCTATGTTATGGGGCTAGACCGCTATATGATCACTGCTTGCCTGGGAGTGGCCCTTCAGCCAGGTATGAATATTGCGGGATGCAGACATATGCACGAGGTGAGGCGAGGAGAGAGAGGACCGACGGACCAAGGCCCGGCCCAAGAGGCCCGGGGCGGCGGGGTTCAGGGTGATTTTCGGCGGAGAGCCTCGTGAGCTAGGTCTACATTTCAGTGCGACTGAGTGCTCCTTCCCGATTCCGCGGGAGGTTGGATCACCGGGTAATCGAGGCCGGTCGAGCTCGAGTTTGGATTCGCACGTGCACATGGGTTCTAGGCAGTCGGGACCACTCTTACCTCAGTGTTCACAGTGTGGCCGACATCACCATGGGGAATGTCGTCGTGCTACTGGTGCCTGTTTTACCTGTGGCCGTCAGGGCCATATGTTGAGGGATTGTCCTAGTTGGAGGGTTACAGCTGGGATAGCACAGTCTACTAGATCAGTTGCGGGTTCTTCGCCTTCAATAGCTAGGCAGGATGTTCATACACCGACAGGCCATGGCAGAGGTCATGGTGGAAGTTCCCAGTTTTAGCGATTCTTTGAACTGCCTATATGATTTCAGGTATATCTTTGACCCTTTAGAGACTTGTATGCATGATAAAGTTGTTGTATGTTTAAGTGTCATGAACGGATAATATTGAGATTATGTACGTATGCTAGAATAAGTTTGGAAGTACGAAAAGATAATCCTTTTAGGCCATGAATGAGAGTACATAGTGATGGTGCACATTTTGGATTTGTTTCCTCGTTTGGTTTATGATGGATGGATATGCATGTACGGTGTATTAGGGCCCTATGTGGCATAATTAGGTTTCACTAAGTGCAGTTTTATGAGACTATGCCGAGAAATGATAGATTAAGCTCCGGAAGAACATTCGGGGACGAATGTTTTTAAAGGGGGAAGAATGTTACACCCCATAATTTCAGGACATGTTTATAAGAACGTGCGTAAGAACTCAAAAATGTTAAGATTTGAGACTAGTAAAAATTTATCGAAAATGTCGGGAAACGAAATATTGCGACGAATGGGAGGGTGACACGTGTCACCCCCTTGGTTGGTCTTGGTCAAAATTGACAATGGGTATAATGGTCATTTGACCAAAGTAAATATGAACAAGTCTTGCAAAGCTAGAGCTTGAGTTTATTGACTAAGTCAAAGAGCCACTTGGCTTGATATTTAAATCCCATTCATCCAAGCCACACAAGTGTTATAATCTTGATCCTCCATTGTGTTATATATTCACCCTAAGTTGCAAGACAAGTCTTTTACACGTAGAAAAAAATTAGAACACTTAGAGAAAGGAGAGGAGCTCTCGGGTTAGGGTAGTTCCCACAAAAGAAAAATTGCAATTTTGGTTCATTATTCACAAGACTTTAACCCAAGGTCCCTAAGGGTATTGTAAGGATATCTCAATAGAAAGATCTCGGAAAAACGACGTTTTCACGTTAGTCGCAAGGCGAAAACCTAAGGTGTTCTTCAACTTTGAAGTTGGAAATTGAAGGGAAGTTGTTTGTGAACTTCTGAGGGTTTCAAATAGCGGATTGGAGCATAAAGGAAAGGAGCTAAGATTTCTAAGGAGAGACTTTAATCTTGGAGTTATATAAGGGCTTATCAAGGTAACCATCTTGTCGTTTTAATGATTAAAGATTACTTATTGTTGTAGTTATGGATATTAGCAAGCATGAGGTATATATTATGAAGTTTGATAAGTGTTATGGATATTGGAACCCCTAATCCAAAAGTTGCATGATTAGCCTAAAGATTGTAATTCAATTTGGTTATTAGTTTTAGTCGTCACATGTTATATAAAGAAAGGATTATAGTTGTTTGAGTTGTTTGCGACTATATAACATGTTAGGACGACATTATGGATTGAAAGGTATTGGAAAGGATTATATGTGGTTGTACTTTGTAGCCGAGAATGATAAGTTAATATTGGATTGTTTTGTATTATTGTGGGGCAGAATTTTACACGTCCTGTTAAGGCGTGTAATCCCCTTTGAATTGTTGGATTGTTGTGCCTTAAATGTGGCATGTTGGTTATTGATTTCGGGCCTTGAAAAAGGTGGAAAAGTACGTAGAAACAAAAGAAGTACTGCCCAATTTTCCGTAGAATAAGAGACCTTACACTTAGTATGATTCTACGTTAAAAATCTAGGAGTTGATAGACATGTTATGGTTAATATAGGTTAAAGTACTACGAGTAGCGTATTCTACTTGAAGGGTGGAAAAGCTAGCAAGGATAAAGTACTTGGGAGCATTTTTCAACTTGTCGCTAGTCGTCGCGAGGTATGTGAACCTCTTCTTTCTTTGGCATGATCCTACGTATGAAATAACCATGTGATATTATTTCATGATTCCTTCTACTCTTAGAAGTTAAGAAGTATTCACGTTGTTGATTCTAAGTTAAAAATATGTTTAAATTATCCTAAATCCTTACAAAGTCTTATGGGAGATGTTGGTAAGAATGGTTAGGAAGTTATGAGATTTGATTTAAAGCTATGTGTCTTGATTTATTTAAAGTAAGTAAGTTGATTTTATGTTTGAAAATGACTTGAATTTATATGTGAAAAGGGGATTTGATTTTAAAAGTGGAAGTTATGTGATTTTAAAGAGAATAAGTTACTTGGTTTTGGAAGTGTATGAAACTTTATTTTTCAAGTTTTGGGACTTGATTTCTAAAGTATAGATGACATGATTTTATAAGTATAAGTAAATGGACTTTAAAGAATGTATGTTATGAAGTTTTAAGACTATGAACTTTGATTTTCTTTAAAGGATTATGAAACTTTATTTTTCAAGTTATGGGACTTGATTTCTAAAGTATAGATGACATGATTTTATAAGTATAAACGACATGATTTTAAAGAGTGTATGCTACGAGGTTTTAAGACTATAAGCCTTGATTTTATAAGTGGAAATGACTTGATTTAAAAAGTATGGTTTCTTGATCTATTTCAAAAGTTAAGAAGATTGATTTCAAAAGAGTATGTAACTTGAGTTTTAAAAAGAAGAATTTATTGATTTAAAGGAGAGGGAGTGGCATGATTCTTTTATAAGTATGTATGTACGTAGTATTTTTGGGTTTAGTTTCCCTAATGCTGCAAGAATAAAAGTGTCTTAAGTTCTCTAAAATGAAAGGTTGTTATAATAGTTTTATGGGAAGTTGTTATGACGACTTAAGAAGAAGTGAAAAGATGGTTTAAAAATGTTATGTAAGGAAAAATCACACCGAGCCTACAAATAGGCCGGATTATGTTATGAGATACACCGAGCCTACAAATAGGCCGGATTATGTTATGAGATACTCTGAGCCTACACATAGGCCGTATTACGCCATATTACCCCGAGCCTACACATAGGTCGGGTTACGTCATCTTACACCGAGCCCCATGGCGTGCTTGGATTATCTTACATGATTCCACGATGCAGAGAGCCGCGGATGGGCCGGATTATGCTACATGATTCCACAGTACACCGAGCCCCACAGGCGGGCCGGATTATGCCAAATGTTTCATCAGTACACCGTGTCCCACAAATGGGCCGGATTACGTTATCACGCATGGATAATCAAAGTAAGCTCCCAAATAAGAAGTCCCTCCATAAAGGGCCGGATTATGTTATGTAAGATATGTAAGTTATGTGGAAAAACTTGATTAAATTGTTAAGTATGTATGTAAGAATATGATGTTAATTCTTATTGAAAGAAGGAAAAGAACGGTTAATATACGATTGATTTCAGGAGTTAAAATGGCACGGTAGGATCTGGTATTTCATTTTTATACTTGCCCCTGTCATTCTTTTATACAGTTATGATTTGGTTACTGTGCCTTATTTACATTCCATACTAAATTTTTGTTATGACCCCGCCGAAGTGCGTTCATGCCCGCAGTGTTAGGTACAGGTTGGTGATCCTTGCTCTTAGGATCTGTTGATTTTGGGAAGAAGCTCCATTCATTCGGAGGCTTATCTTTTAGATGCGGTTTCCACGATGTTGTAAATTTATGTACATTCGGGGTATGACGGCCCCGTCCACTGATTGTAATTCTTAGAGGTCTGTAGTCATATCTTGTGGGTCGGTTTGTAAAGAAGAAGGATGTACCTACGTTGGTTAAGTATATGTATATGTGTCCAGAGAGGTAGCCTTATCGGCTAACATGTTGTTTATTTCTTGTTGATTTATTTTATAAGTTTCATGTATGTTCCGCTGATTATCTCTGATGTGTACCTGTAAGGGTGCCAGGTAGGGCACCAGTCGCGGGCCCGGGGTCGGGTCGTGACAAGCAATGTCATCTTCTGAGTCAATATTTTGGAAAGAAGCAGTCAATAGTGAGATTGAATCAATTTTAAACAACCATACATGAGAATTAATTGATCTTCCTCCTGGAAATAAACCTTTAGGATCAAACTGAATTTTTAAAAGGAAAATGAAAGCTGATGGCACTATTGACAAATATAAGGCAAGACTTGTGGTCAAAGATTATAGACAAAAAGAAGGTCTTGATTACTTTGACACATACTCGCCGGTAACAAGAATAACATCTATACGGGTGTTAGTGGCACTGGCGGCCGTATATGGTCTTGAATTCCATCAAATGGATGTCAAGACAGCTTTCTTAAATGGAGAATTGGAGGAAGAAATTTACATGGAACAACCTGAAGGTTTTGTGGTTCCTGGTAAAGAAAGGAAAGTGTGCAGACTTGTTAAGTCATTTTATGGACTTAAACAAGCACCCAAACCATTACATGCGAAATTTGATCAAACAATGTTGGCAAATAAATTTAAGATTAATGAGTGTGACAAATGTGTTTACATTAAAAATACTCCAAATCATGAAGTCATTGTTTGTTTGTATGTTGATGACATGTTGATAATGAGTAAAGATATTGTCGATGTAAATGCTACGAAGCGTATGCTCGCTAGCAAATTTGACATGAAAGACTTAGGAGTTGCTGATTTGATCTTAGGAATTAGGATCCATAAACTCCACAAGGTCTAGCATTATCACAGTCACATTATATTGAAAAAGTACTTGACAAGTTCAAGTATTTAAATTTCAATGTTGCAAAGACTCCAATTGATGTAAGTTTTGCACTTCAAAAGAATGAAGGTGAAAGTGACTCACAATTGGACTTTGCGCAGTTTTAGGAAGTTTAATGTATATTATGAATTGTACACGACCAGATATAGCATGTGCTATAAGCAAGCTGAGTCGATTCACGAGTAATCCCAATCAAACTCATTGGATGACAATGAAACGAGTCTTGAGATATTTACAACACACCCAAAATTATGCTTTCATTATAATAAATATCCCACAGTACTTGAGGGATATAATGATGCAAATTGGATCACTGGATCGTTTGAAGTTAAATCCACGAGTGGATATGTTTTCACCGTTGGTGGAGGATCTGTGTCTTGGAAATCATCAAAACAGACATGCATCACCCGCTCTACAATGAACAGAATTTATAGCTTTAGACAAGGCCGGTGAAGAAGCTGAATGGCTCCGGAATTTCTTAGAAGATATTTCATTCTGGCCCAAACCTTTGGCTCCTATATGTATACATTGTGACAGTCAAGCAGCAATAGGTAGGGCAGGGAGCGTAATGTATAACGGAAAATCTCGTCACATATGACGGAGACACAATACCGTTAGACAACTCCTCTCTAGTGGTGTTATCACAATTGATTATATAAAGTCAAGAGATAACGTGGCGGATCCGCTTACAAAAGGCTTATCTAGAGAGGGAGTTAGTAGATCATCAATGAGAATGGGGTTAAGGCCAAGGACAAGTCATCATGGCGGTAACTCTACCTAGCAGACTGGAGATCCCAAGAGCTAGTTTCAAGGAGATCAAACAAAGTTGTGACTGACGGTTAAACATTGTCAAATAACTCAACCCATTCTCGGATGAAGACAATGTTCAGAAATAAGGATAAGACTTTATGTCTTGTTAATGAGTTAATAAAGCATTAAGGTTTTTTAATGGTTATCTAAATCTGGCAATGTATGACCAGATAATGTGGCTATAGGACCACATGTTTAGAAATCACTTATGTGAGTGTTAAGTGTAAGCCGCTTTAAAGGGGAATGACAGTAAATGCCCATTCTCTATGCACTCATGAGATCAGGCGGTGTTCATGGCTGAAACGAATACAACCGTGAGAATCATAAACGGTTGAGGGTTGATTGTGTGTCTTATGTTGTCTAGGTATACAACAAAGTTCGACAGTTCAAAGATATCAAATCTACCGATTGATCGAGTATATCTGATATAAGTTCACTACGGAAAGTTCAAAGGGAAACCTACTTATCCAGATGCAGTCAATTCTCGCTTGTATATCACACTCGTCTGTACATTCTTTTATCTTATAGCCATTCCCCATTCATGTGGGGGATTGTTGGGTTTTGATATTGGTGAATGGGAAATGATGGGATGAAAATTAAAGGGAGTAAAAGGCTCTTTTGTCCCACATCGAAAAAAGAGAAGGAAAGAGATGTGCATTTATTACATTACACCTTCTCTAGTTGCTAAAAGGGTTGAGAAAGCGACTAAGCGTGCCGCCGCTTCGGCTCGACTTTGGCTTTGGCTTTGGATTTGGATTTGGATTTGGATTTGGATTTGGATTTGTCAAAAGATTGATTGATAATCTTTTTGGACAAACATTTCTTTAATTAATTAATTAATTATTTAATTAAAAATAAATCCAAACGGATCGACCCAAGACCCGCGACCGACCCGTCCGGTTTAAGCCATTTCTTTTCGAATTTTCCTCCAAAATTTTGGTGACTATTCTGAATGGTTGCAAACATTCAGAATCAGTACCTCCAACAACTATAAATTCTTGTTTGTTCCAAGAATTTATCACTAATTCATTCAATACGAATTTCTTCATCTGAAAATTCTCTCTTCCTAAGTCTGTGTGATATACTGTCGTTGAGTGGTTCGCTGCTACCGGAATTTGGAGTACTACTATTCTGGTAAGATAATCGTTCTATCCTGGGAGATGATATTTCATTAACCTCGAGTACTGTGAGGGGAATAATTTCCTTAAGGACACACTTTGAACTAAGTGAGCTCGATTCTATTATGAAATTATTATTTTTTATTCAAAATATATTCTGTTTATTGTACTGATTTCAATTAAGTATTTTTTATACTGTGAAATCTGTTTTTTTTACTAAGTATTTAAACATATTGTGTTTGAAACATTATTTTGGTCATATACAGATTATTATACCAATAATAAATTGTTGGTAAAGATGATACCAAGTAAAAAATTTATAAAACTTTAGCAGTATTGATATTAGTATAACCCGAAGATCCCTAATTGGAATAAGCTCTTAAGTAACAGGGAAAAAGAAAACAGAAAAATTGTGAAGGAGAAAACAGAATATAACCGAAGGTTAGAATATTCTCCTTCAGTAGGGTGTTCTTAGATACTTGTGAATAAAATATAACAATTGAATCTTGTGTCCCTTATCCTAGAATCTTTGTTTAGTCAGAAAATCATCTTAGAAATATAATATAATGGTCCCTCAGTGGATAGTGAAATAACATCAATAAATAAAGATAATCAAACAAGAGACAGTAGAAAATATGCAATTAATATTTTATTATGGGAAATCCACTATGCAGTACAGCACATTAGAAGAAGTTTTTTTCACTCATTACAATATTAGTAGAGCAACACATAAAATGAGGTGTAAAAAAACCAACCCATTTTGATGCTAGGGGACAACCTTAGAGAACAAAGCCAATTAGGCATTATTTGTTCTTCATCTGTAATCAATAACAAAGTTAAATGGCACACCATGGAACGTATATTAGGCTAAACGTATTTTTTTAATAGACGACTTCAATTTCTATAATGAGTTAGTTCAGGAATCCCAAAGGCAATCATCCATTTCCTCGTAATCACTCATTTCATAAGTAAACATTGCCTCTTCACTCCACGTTGTTGGTGAATCCATAGGGAAGTCATTAATAGCTTGAATTTGACTTGGAGATAGTCTTATGGTAACTGGTGCTACATGACTAGTAGAGACCTGATGATCAGAATTTGTGGTCTTGACACTTAGTGCAGCCTGTTGAGCAGCCAAACGTATGTCGTCAGGGAAACAACTAGCAGGTTTAGGGAGATGATCAACCAACTCTGGGAAATTTAGCTTAGCTGCACGTCCCCTGAGGTGCAATGCAGCTGAATCATACGCGGCGGCTGCCATCTCTGCTGTGTCAAAACTCCCTAGCCATATTCTCGTTTTCTTCCCTGGCTCACGAATTTCGGACACCCATTTCCCCCATTTCCTCTTCCTAACACCTCTATATACTGATGTTATACCACCCCCTCTGTTAGCCTTGCTAGTGTTGTTGTTGTACTCTTCCATTTGTGTTAATTAAGCAATTTTAAGTGTGATCAACTTAAGTATATATAGATGGATGTACTTGGCCTAATTAAAAGACAGAACAAGCATCATTTCTGATGTGTAAATTAAACAACTATGAGTGTTAGACGGTGCTTCCATGATCTTTCAGAGGATTTGAAATTAAAAGAATTTTGTGTGGGACAATATAGTGTTCGGATAGGATGACTTTTATATTTTCTTTTCAAGTTTTTATATCAAAGAGTAATGCGTTACGGGTTAGCAGCAACCATTGGAGACTGAGCACGTTTGTATACTTCATGTGTGTTATCGATTTATAATGTTTTTAAATGTCGGTTTCTAAAGCATCTGGAAAATAAATTGACATATTATTGTAGCAAACTAACAGAATAGGACAATGGATGAGGTTCTTATTGTTAGGTGATGTCTCCTGTTCTAAGACGCGGTTTTTACTTAGGTGTCAACTTTACAGCTCAATGTTAATTAAAAAGAATGTTTACCAATGCTAATTAACTGTCCCCACTCCACCTCGTACCCTCCTCCACATCCCTCTTCGCATCCAACTTTTGTCGTGCATATACACACGCATAGTTAGCCCTTGTCGTCGAGCCGAGTGAACTGAACCCAAAGTTTAACCGACCTCGATTGGAACCGACCTCGATTGGAACCGAGTGACTTTTTGTAAGTGACGAATTTTGCCCAAAATATTAAGGAGGGCGGTGGAGGATCTTGCAAAAATAATAAGAGTTTGATAATTTCAAGAAAATTACCTCTATTTTTTTATCTCAGTGATTCGCCATGACCTTTAAAAGCACAAGCTTGAAACTTGAGCTAACGAATTGAATCAATTTTCTTAAGTTGGACCATCGTACCAACTACGATTCCTAAAAAAACATAAATCAATTATCAAAGAAACAAACATAAAAGAATAGTTAATTTGTTAAAGCATTAATCTGTTTTCTGCGAGCAAAACGCATAGGAACACAAATTGAATATAAAATCTCTTATTTTGTCTATGTTATACATACAAGATACACCTCTGTACACAATCATAACCTAAAAATAACTCAAAAAAATAACATCAACATCTCCAAACTACACAGCCCACCATATTTCAATACAAATTTCTCCTAAAAAACTCATTATTAAGACTTACTTTCAACAAATCTTGAATAACCCATTTGATATTTTGATTCTTTTTTGGGAAAAATTGAACTTTACTTAATTTGGTTGAAATTTCAAGAATTCATGACCGGCACAGCTACCGCCGGCGATACCAACACTAGTAGTAACCTAGCTCCGGCGAGAAGTCTAAACACGAAGGAACTTACATTGATATAAGGTTACGAAAACTATACAATTTGAACTAAAAAACAACAAACAAACAAAAATATCCCAAGAAGAGTACAATGAAAAATGAGCTTAATCAATCTACACAAAAAATCCAGTTATGTATCAACTAACATTGATATAAAGAAAAAGATTTGGAGTTGAAGTATGAACCACGTAGAGAGTGAAGAAAGAGGCCAGAGTTTGTGATTGAGGGCAAAAAAATTGAGTTATATAAAATAGTGTATTTTGAAATATATATAAAAAAATGAGGGGGGGCGTGGCCCCCTCCCGCCCCTTCGAAGATCCTCCATTGCTTTTTGTGATCATTTTTTTTAAAGTTAAGTGGCTTTTATATTATAAAAAATATGTTAATTCCTCTAATACGATAAATAAAAGCTAAATGATCATTCGTAAAGTTACGCTATTTTCAAGTTATAGCAAGCAATTTACTTTATTATCCAACATATTAATCCATTTTTTGTAACGGAATGTTGGTAGTTACTTTCAGGTGATATGATTATATTAAAATTTATGTATCATCAGTATACAAAAGTTAAAACTCTTTTTTATATTTAGAGAAAATATCTAAAATACATGTCAATTTTTGTCCGAATTTGTTGTAACACACCTAATTTTTAAATGGGGTCCTATTACTCCCTGGATATATTTTTAAGGAGTTTCTTTGACATTTATCGAGTGAGTTGGATAACGATTCAAACACGTGTTGAACAAAAGGTCATAAAACAAAGGAGTCTGGTCATTTTCAGCTCATTTCACTCTTCGAACAAAACAAAAAAATTAGAATTTTCTCCTACACTCTTAATTTTTTCCATGGAGAAAGCAGTTGAGTTTCTTGAAATTTGATCTTGTGAATCACTATATTCTCTCATAATTGAGTCCTGCCTTGTGTCACCTTGGATTTTGGTTCGAATTTTCCAGATAAATGCCAAAGAAACGTTTTAAAAATATATTCAAAAGGGTAATAGAACCCTATAAAGATTAGGTGTGTTACAACAAATCCGGGGAAAAATTGTAAGTGTTTTAGGCATTTCCCATTATTTTTAATTACTAGACCAGACTTATCGTAAATGTATAGGTTACATGAAGTTACTTATTGACCTATTTAAAGTTACCTCGTTTCTCCTCTCTTAACAAAATAAAGAGTGTTTAGTTTAAAAATAATAATTCCTTGATTATTTTCATTAATGAAAGAGTATATATACAATTTACAATTTTTCATAATAAAAAACCTATTTCTATTCTAATCCCAAAAACCTATTCTAGTAGTACAAGAATCCTATAATTATGGTCAGTGTAAAATACTAAGTAATACAAATATTTTACACTAATTATTATGCCTAAATTGTGCCTATGACCCGTGATATACATTATGTATGGAAAGTGTTTATACGGGTATATACCTTGTTTATCACACCCCCGCAGTCATAGCGGACGGTCTTCGTACACTGATATTGTCCCTAAAATCTTCAAAAAGGACCGAGGAAAAGACCCTTTGTAAAGATGTCTACAATTTGATATCTGGAAGGGACATGACAGACGCGTACTTGTCAGCGAGCTAACTTTTCGTAAACAAAGTGAATACCCATCTCGATGTGTTTAGTTCGCTGGTGTTGAACATGATTTTCATAAAGGTAGTGATGGCACTCACATTATCACAATAAACCAAGATAACTTTCTGAATAAGACAATGAAGCTCTAAAAGAAGATTACGTAACCAATATGATTCAAAGACCACATTGGCTACCCCTCAATACTCGGCCTCTGCTCTAAAGCGGGACAAAATCGATTGACGCTTTACATACTAGGAGACCAAGTTATTATCAAGAAACATACAATAGCCAGACGTAGAACGTCTGGTGTCTGGACAACCACCCCAATCAGTATATGTATACGAGACAAGTGTAGATGCTGATGACAAATATAAATGTAAGAAAAAGTCAAGTGTCCCCTGGATGTACCGAATAATGCGTTTGAGCGCATTCATGTGTTCAACCCTGGGATCATGCATAAACAAACACACCTGCTGTACGACATACGTAATATCAGGTCACGTAAAAGTAAGATATTAAAGGGGCCCTACAAGACTGCGATATCGGGTCGGATCCTCGTAAGGAGAGCCAGCCTCATTACCCAACTTGGGTTTAGTATCAACTGAAGTGGAAGTCGACTTGCATGAGGACATACCCGCCCGCTCAATGATCTCAGTTGAATACTTTCGTTGGGATAAGAACAACCTACATGCGTGAAGAGAGATAGTGATCCCTAAAAAGTAACTCAAGGGTCGAAGTCTTTCATAGCAAACTCAGAACTGAGCATTGTTATGATAGACTGGCGTAAAGCATCAGAAGATGCAGTCAAGATAATATCATCCACATATAATAATATATAAGCCAGGGAAGAACCGATATGATATATGAACAATGAATTATCAGACCTGCTGTGAGAAAATACAATAGTCGAAACATAGTCTGCAAACCTCTTATACCAAGCCTGTGGGGACTGCTTAAGTCCATACATGGACTTTTTCAATAAACAAATATGATGGGGATATTTGGGATCCCTAAACCCCAAAGACTGATGTATATAGACTGTCTCCTTAAGATCACCATGTAAAAAAATATTATTCATATCTAACTGATGGATGGGCCATGCCTTCGAAAGAGCCAAGCTGAGCATAGTGCGAATGGTAGCCGGTTTGACCACCGGGCTAAATGTCTCACCACAATCTACACCAACCTGGTGAGTCTTACCATCACCTACAAGACGAGTCTTATGCCTCGTAAAAGAATCGTTAGAATTGTCCTTATGAGCAAAAATCCACATAGAGAGAATAACATTAACACCATATGGACGGGGCACCAACTCTCACGTGTTATTATCAGTAAGAGCATTATATTCGTCGGTAATAACAATTTTCCAATTCGGGTCATTTAAAATCGACACATGATTACGGGGTAGGGGTGATTTAAGAACATTAAAATTTAAATTAAAATGTCTTTTTGATTTAAAAATATATGTTGACTACGAGTGACTAGTCGTTGACTCGGGGAAGAATTGAGCAGATTTTGGAAAATATCGGGACACGTGACAATCAAGCGTCCGGCCAGTGGCCGCGCCCAATAACGGAATCGGCAATGATCAGAAACCGAGATCGACCGGATTGGGATTGGGGTACCGCCCAATTATCAAATCGCCTAATCACTAGACTGTGATCAGTGGTCGGTGGCGGTACTGTTGACCCAGCAGGTAGTGGGCCCACTGGAGTATTTTGTGTGCGGGACACATTCTATAAATGGTGGATAATATACGGGAAGACACCGTCATCCAAAAAGTTATACGAACTAGGCACGGGACTACTCACTTTAGCAAACGGAAATTGGGATTCATAAAAAATAACATGGCGACTAATGATGATTTTATTAGACGATAAATCAAAGCATTTGTAACCACGATGATTAGACGGATAACTCAAAAGCACACAAGGGGTAAACCTAGCCTGAAGTTTGTTAATTGTGGTGGACAGAAAGAGTGGATAATACAAGCACCCAAAGATCCTAAGATGGAAATACGAAGGAGTCTTATTATATAAGATATGAAGAGGGGATGAATACATCAAGCTTTTGATAGGAAGTATGTTAAGGAGATATGTAGTCATTTGTAGAGCATGGTTCCAAAAAGAAGGAGGCATGGAAGCATTAAGCAGTAAGGTTTGGACAATGTTATTAATAGTACAAATTTTGTGTTTGACTTTCCCATTTTGTGAAGACGTATGAAGACAAGAAAATGAACATTGATTCCATTATTAGCACAAAACTCCCGAAACACCTAATTATCATATTCTTTGCCAATATCACGTTGAATATTCTTAATTTTTTATTCGAATTGAGTTCTAAGGAATGCTCTAAATTTTAAGAAAGTGGAAAAAACTTGAGATTTTTTCTCTATCGAAAAAGTCCATAAAAAATTAGAATAATCATTCAGAAATAGAACATAATAACGATGACCCAAAGAACTAAGAATAGGAGATGTTCACAAATCGCTATGAATAATATCAAATGACATTAAAGTAAGATAAAATAGACAACCCTGGATGAAATAAATTGGTTTCTATCGGACACTACGCGTATCCTTACAAGAAATAAATTGGTTTTTATCTAAGTAAGACAAAATAGACGATTCCGGATGACCCAGACGAGCATGCCACAAGGAATGAGCAAGGGCTGTAAAATTTGATGGCAATGCTTGACTCGAGAGACCAAAACTTATCGTGATAGGATGAAGATCTCCCCTACTATAACACCTCATGAGAGGAATACCTGTTTTGAAATCCTTCACAGAAAACCCAAACGGATTAAATTCAACAGAAACAGAATTATCCGTAGTGAATTTACGGACAGACACTAAATTTTTAATCAATTTAGGGGCATGAAGGGTATTTTTTAAGATAAGAGATGGATGGGGGAGGGGGGGGGGTCAAAGTTTTATGACCATAACCACGAATTGGACTAGAGTTTCCATTACCAACAATTATGCCACGATTTTTGCTCAAACTGGAATAAATCGAGAGAGTACCTTGGTCGGACGACATGTGAGAGGTGGCGTCGGTGTCCATGTACCAATTTGTGTTGAGCGGATTCAACCCAAGAGTGTGCTTGGATACTTCAATGTTGGTTTGGGGCTCGCCAGACATGGGCCTAGTTCGCCAGCTGGTTTGCCGCCGGCCCCGCCCGGCCTCGAACCGGGACGGGACATGGTATGGTCCCGCTTGGCCCGTTCCTGCGATGACCTGACCCGTCCCGCGTCCCGTCCTAGTCCCGCCCCAGTCCCGCTCGAAACTCAGCCAATTGCAAAAATAGTCGTTGCAATAATGACCATTTTACATTTTGGCCATTTTGCAACAACCATTTTTGTCCTCCCCCACTCCCCCAACCCTCCTACCCCATTTATATTTATTTTTAACTCCTAAGTTATTATATTTACACTTTAACCCAATTTTCCAACTATAAATACCTCATTTTCTCTTCTTATTTCTCACAAATCTTCCTACAATCTCTTATCTCTCTAATATCTCAATCAATCAATCTTTATACAACATTGTCTACTACATATTCAATCTATTTATTAATTTGGGAATTGAGAGTGAAGTTGGCAACTAGCTTGAGGATTATCTATCGAGCAAAGTGTCAATTTTCAACCTCTCGGTTATACGTCGACTCTGCGTCGGCGTTTGGTATATTCGATCTCTCATTAAATTATTATTTTGTCTTTATTTTATTTAGCACATTTAATTTCATTATCTTTAAGTCTTTAACTATTTATTACCATAATTAAAATGAAAGAATTAAGAAGTATGTTGGGTAAGGGTAAGACATCTTCTAGTAGGGGTAATAAGGGCAGGGGTACTTCTTCTAGTATTCATAGTCCTACTCCTAGACAAAGATGATTTTATTGATTCTGAACAGTTTCCTGAAATACCATATGATCTTGAAGATCATGTATTTTCTAAAAATGAAGAAGACTTTGATTTAGATGCCACTCTAGATGATGATACGCCCACTAATGTAGATGATGATACACTAACTAGTGAAATGCCTCATATTCCCCCTAGTATGAGACGAGGTTCGGCAAAACGATAATTAAAATCGGCTGTATGGAAATATTTTCACAGGGACGTACCAAATCAAGTAGCTATATGTAAAACTTGTAAAACTGTTTATACTTTTAAACCTGGACAAGGTCATGGTGAGACGGGGGGTTTAGCAAGACACTTATTGTAAAAACACATAGCCTTGCATGCCCAATACATTATTGAAAAAGATGGTGAGCAAGCACCCTCTCAGTTGGGACAAGGTTCACATACTGTCCAGGACAAAGTACAGGGTCAAATTAACCCTATGCCGGGGGGAGTTGTAGGCCCTAAATACGATAAACATAAAGATAGGGAAGCACTAACAAAATTAGTTGCTGTGGAGGGTTTGCCTTTTTCATTTCCTAAATCTCCTGATTTTATTCATTATATTAGAGATATGTATAATCTTGCTTATAAAGGTTTTCCTAGATCAACTGTTAAGAGAGATGTATTTAAATTTACACATGAATATCAACAGTATTTACGTTATGCATTATATCATTTTAATGGCAAAGTCGCTCTAACTTCTGATATAGGTCGTAGTACTAACGACCATGATTATTTAACGGTAACCTGTCATTGGATAGATTATACATGGTCTATGAAAAAACGTATTTTAGCATATAGATATATAGATAGTAGACGCACTGGTGAGTTTATTTCAGAAAATATTTATTTAGTCTGCGATTATTACGGAATAACTGATAAAGTTATGAGTATTACATTAGATAATGCATCTTCTAACAATGCTGCTATTTATGTTTTAAAAGAAGTTCTAACTCCGTCTTTTCAAAAAAAAAATCATATCAAATGTGTGTGTCATATTTATAACTTAGTTGTAAAGGATGGTCTTTCACTTTTTCAAGATATTCTTGAAAAAATACAATTTGCTATAAACTTTATTTTTAAAAATAATAGAATCCAACGGAGAAAAGATTTTAAAAAAACTTGTCACGATTGTGGACTATCTTATAGAAAAACTCCCGAAGAAGTACTCACTAGGTGGAATTCTTTATATGACCAACTACTTGTTGCTTATGATTATAGAAAACCTATCACTTTATTTTTTAACGCCCATAATCAAAATCCAACTGATATGATTGTGGATAACGATTGGGACAAAATTAAAGAACTTATTTCTAGAGAATTTTCATCGAGCAACAAAAGAATTTTCTACTATATATTATCCTACTATTTCAATTATGTTGTTTTATATAGCTATAATATTTTTACTGCTTAAAGAATATATGAAAAAACCTGCTTATAAGACAGCTATTAAAAAATGTTTATGAAAATAAAGAAATATTTTATTTATATTCCCCCTATTTATATTATTGGTGCTGTATTAAACCCGACTATTAAAGTAGACGGTTGTAAAAGTCTTATTGAAAATATTTATAACTGTATGGACGTACTACCACCTCCAACTCCCAAAAATTTAAATGTCTCACCACCTATTGAACAAACGCTAGAAGAAGTGTTGGCTAGCGTAGAAGATGAATGCAAAAAAGTATATCGGCATTACCAGCAAGAAAGTGTCAGCAACCAACCGGCTTTCGTACCATCTTCTTCTACTTCAGCCTCTAAAAAAACATGTTGTTTCTGCGGCTAGTATTGAAAGCCTCAGAAATAGAATGTGCGGTGGTAGCACTGCTAACCAAATTAGCGAGTTCGATGATTTTGTTTTGCAGCGTACTTTACCTTACCAAGCAGTTGTCAATCAAGACGGAAAGGAAGACTTGCTGAAATATTGGATGCAGAATGAGAAGACATTTCCGACACTTTCAATTATGGCCCGAAATGTTTTGAACATTCAAGCGTCATCAATCATTTTTTCTGCCGGCAGATTTCAAATAGGAGAGCACATACACTCATTATCCGGAGACAGCTTGGAGATGGCGGTACTATTCAGAGATTTGGATACGAGCGGAGCGAAGAAGGTGCGGTCAACCAGAGATTAACGAAGAAGAAGACGAAAACTACAACGACATCTTATCTGAAGGCATGAGTAACGACATGGAACAATTTGACCAAGATATACCAATTCCAACCGAAGAACCACACAAAATTATAAAGAAACTAGAAAAAGTATTTTCAAATTGGTAATTTATTTCATTGCAATTTTAGTATTTTTTTATGTCTTTTGCAATTTTTTTCAACAACAGTACACTACAATATTGTAATTCTGAATCTTGTATATTTCAATGAAATAATTAAAATATAAGAGGCACAAAAACAGTCTTGGAATGTTTTTTTACACTCTTCTTGTCTTTGTTCAATTATTTAGTTTATAAATATTAAAATATATATGACTATATGTTAGTATTTTTAATTTAGTGGAAAAACCCGCCCGCCTAATCGCCCGACTGCTCCGACCCGCCCGACCCATCGCCCACCGATATCCAGATCGGGATGGGACATGGTATCGTCCCACTTAGACGGCCCCGCTGCCCGCCACCGACTCGCTACTTCTCTGTCCCGACTCGCCCCGACCCGCCCATCCCGATCCCACTGGTCCCGACCCGGCCCACTGGCCAGCCCTATATGGGCCTGAGGGGGTCGGGGCCTAAGAACACTGGTTGCTGCCCCGACCCAGAATAATATCGGTAACTTGTTGGGCCAGAATTGTTGGGCCAATTCGTATTGGGTCATGACGGTTGTTGGGCAGCCCAACTGCATGGGGCTGGGGACGCTGGATAATAGGGGTTGTTGGGCCACTGCCCATCGCCCAGCCGACCGGCCACTGATCGCTGGGCGGACCCATCGCCATCGCTTTGGCTACCGTTACCACCGTCGGAACCACCGTGTTTGCCCCTACGATTTTTGCCATTATTTTTCCGATTATTTTTGCCGCTTCGCGAGAAATGGTTTTGGCTCGAATTATCAATGAAACTGAGAGAATTGGTGGAGGGCGTCATCATGACCACGTGACTGGTATTAGTAGCCGCCTTTTTAGCCAAGCCGACTTCTTTCAAAGTAAGCATGGAACGGACTTGATAGAACTGTGGGAGATGATTACTTTGATGAATGAGAGTTCCAACGCCACTATAGGCCTCATATAGGCCAGCAACCATCTGTAGAACAAGATGATCTTCACAAACGGGCGCACCAACGTTGCGGAGTTGGTCTGCCAATTCTTTCAACCTTTTGCAATAAGCTGAAACGTTCGAAATTTTTTCCATGTTGACGTGGGAAAATTCTTGCTCAAGGGTAACAATCCTGTAATTTTGATTATCTTGGAATATATCACGCAACCTATCCCAAACAGCCATTGTCATAACGTCTGGCTCAATAATCGTCTGCAATAGGTCGATAGAGATAGTTGAGTAAATCCACTGAAGAATGATGACATCAATAGTTGTCCACAACTTAGGATCATCCTCGCATGTTGGCATATCATTATCCTCAGGAGCCGTGGGGATTATGTGATGGATGACTTGATGCGAGCGCGTGAATTTTGAATAGTTCGGCCCACGTCGCGTATTGGACGTTTTATATTTCAAGAATAAGATGGATGTGATTCTTGATGTTAGAAACAATAAGGGCAGGGTGAAACATGTTTTTTGACGTAGACATATCGAAAGAACAATAGGTGATAGAGGGATTTGGAAGAGAGAATTTGAGATCGGAAAACAAACACTTATATAAACGTCCATTAATCTTGAAATTGTTAATTTGATTCCCTCAAAACTACAAAAAAAAAACTAAAAAGGTGTTTCTAAGGTTTGACGACTACAAGGTAAACTCATTATTGTGCTTATTAACGAAAGAAATACTCCATCCGGAATGATTTATAAGCAAAAATAGGCTAATTTTTTTATATGAAATATAAGCAAAAGTCATTTGTTATGACTAAAATAGCTTTTTTTTTTATTTTCAACAATTTATTTATTCCTCTCTTGAAACAAGGTGATTTTTAATTTCCAATGATCAAAATTGAATACAACTTAATTCAACGTTTGTTTTTAAGTCCAATGGGTATTAATCTTAATTAATGCACTTCAAGTGGTTCTCAACAACTTTTGTTTTACTTTTACGATGGATATGAAAAGTTTAAAGGATTTACTCTTACACACAAAATTAATTAGGTGGGCAACTCTTAGGCTTACATGGAGTAATTACATACTGTTTTTAATTAATGCCAAACTTTATTAAACATTGATTCAATAGATGTTCACTTTTTTTTATTAAATCAAGGGAAATTTGGATAATATAAATAATGTTCTGCATAAAATTATGTGATTAACTACTTTTCTTAATCTGCGTAGTTTAACTCATTTTTGCTTATAAATCATTCCGGGGAGTAGTATTTTGGATGGTTGTTGGTGGTTGAATGATTGTGTTCAATAAATCCTAATAAATGTCATTAATGATGGTAGATGGAAAATTGAGAAAATGATGAATAGTGAATGAGTGAAATGATGAGCTCTAATGGTTCCAATGATGATATTAAAATGTTAGAAGTATAGAATGGAGCAATTGGAGTTGGTAGCGCATATATGACCAAAAATGGCGAATGAGAGGAAACTTGGCTAACTAGATATGTGTTAGATCCCATACTCGAGCATGACGGACGTCTGGCGGAGGCTGGCCTATGAGGGTGTTGAAAGAAATGTGTGGGGTTTCATGTCTATGGCATGGTATGCAGCTAAGTCAAGATTCTTGGGTGTTGGACAGGCAGCTTGACGAAGGTCACTCGCACGGACAGGCGCACGACACCTAACAGGTGTGCGTACAGGCAGTGGGTTGACTCGGACGGACATGAGTATTGGCATGGGCTGGACGAGGTCAAGGCAAAGTGGGAAAAGTAGTGACATGGCATTGGGAAGAAGATGAGCGAAAATAAGCTAAGTGTTGAGTAGAAAATGTGCAAGGCACATGGGCAGCAAGCCATGTGTGTGGCATATGCGACGGTTACGTTAATGTGCAACTCATGTGCGGCAGTTGAGGCAAGCAACAAAAGGAACTTTTATATGTCAAACTAAAGGTGATATCCTTTTTGAGTATGATCAGTTCATGAAAAAGAGAAAACAATCAAACACTAAACGGGAAGATGATGCATTACTTGATAATCTAGGTCAATATCAGAGGGTTGTGGGAAGGCTACTATATTTTACTATGATCAGAGTTGACATAGCATTTGTGCTGCAGGTGCTAAGTCAACTCATACATGCACCAAAATAATATTATTGGGATGCAACCCTGATGGTAGTTATGTACATTAAAGTAGTACAAAGACTGAGATTATTGATGCATCTCAATCCTCAAACACACTGACTGGCTATTGTGACTCAAATTTAGGTGTTTGTTTATAAACCAAGAGGTCACTGAATATTTGGTGAAGCATTGGTCTCTTGGAAGTCTAAGAAACAATAAACAATAACTAAAAACCTCAGCAAAGGCAAGTTAAGATGTATGTCATCTGTGGTGGTTGAGATTGAAAGTATATTTATGTCCTAGAGATAATCTGTATTAGGACAAATATATTTTATACACATTCATATTTATATTAATGGAGATTAATATTATGGCATTTGTAGTTATTGAATTATTAGTTGATTATTTATAATATTCTATAAATGCATCCCTAAAAGTTACGTGGTTATTAATAATGTGAGAGATTAATATTATAACGTAACTCTTAAATTTTCTCAACTAATGATCATCGAGAATGAGATATCGATGATATGTGATACGTCGACATGTGGTCTGCATCATATCCTTAGGGATGTAGTATGTCTCACCTGCTACGAGTTATGGCAACTCGTGATGGACACATGGATACTTGTAGAAGTATTGGTATACCCTGTTGATGTACTGTTTGTTATATATGTCTAAAGTGTCATCAGTGTGTGAGAGATAGAAGTCCTTAGACTTGAGGTCGATACACGATTGTTTACAGAGTAATGTACTTTGATCCTGTCCTAAGCTCAAATGTCTTATAGGTTGAAACGCGGTTTGTATTGGGTATTGTCGTGCCCGTTTTTTACCGCAACATTATTTCAGCGAATCCTGTTATTTAAAATAAATGTAAAAAAGTGCAAAGTGCTAAAAGGGTTCGCGGAGTCGCCACCTAATTATTTTGGGTGAATTAGGACACCTAAATGTTAACAAAGCTAATGTCAACATTAACTCCATTTAATGGTCTGCTAAACTATGTGACATTCTGGGCAAGAGTTCTTTATTAATCTAGAAGGAAGAGGTTAGACACCCTCTAAGATCCGCTAACTTGCGGTTGTCCGTCCAAACCTAGGTTAATTATTATGTTAAAACAAATGCATGTTTAAAAATATTTAAAAAGAAAGATGATGCAAGTGTTTTATCGAAGATGCACTTTGATAAAAGATTTATAAGATTTGTGCTATAAAAATAAATGTAAAATTTAAAAGTATGCATTTATATTATTTATGAAGTAAATGATGCAAAGTTGATTTATTGACTAAATGTATGTATTTATTCGAAAAAATTAATTTAAAATATATATGACATAGGTATTTTCAGTTTTAGAACTACCCACCCAATTTACTTATTCAAAGACTAATTATTTTAGAAATTCTAGTAATTACAAAGTTAGATAATAAAATTACAATAAATAAATAAAAGACACGAAACGAGGCGGGGGTTAAGGGAGTAAAGGAATTGAAGTGGATGACATGTCATTCTGTCCTATTTTGTTTTAGGAATTTTCGAAGAGGGGACGCGGTGCACATGTATGCGGATCTTCATTTGTTGTAATTTATGATGAGGCTCGTGACGAGACTCTTCATTTTGCTCCCAATGCATTTCATGTAAAATAAAAGAAAAGAAAAGGATTAGAATATATCGAAAGAAATAGACAAATAATCCTTATATGATCCAATTTTAATCGTATTAGTCTACAACAAACTATCAGTTCCAAACAAATAAAGCCCAAATATCGTTCAGCCCAAGCCTTGGATCTTGAATACAGTGATAGGCAGAACATGCCCATAAATTCTTAGGTTTAAAGGACAACAACCAATCGGTCTAATGTGTGGTAGGCCTAACACTTTGGACAATAGGAAAGAGAGAGAGCTATACATGAGTTTAAACAACGGATTCAACTCAGAACAAATACAGTGGGCAGATTCAGGTACTCAGGAAGAGGTACTCTGACAAAACTTCAACATGAATCCCACAGATGGGAAGAAGCCGAAATTTCTATTAGCCTACATCAGTTTTAGACTTTGAACAGAGATAAACAAATGAAAATGCTACATGTTAAAAGGGCTAAAAGTAGATATGTTAAACTAGGTGGAATGCTTCATGACCTTGTGATTTAGACACACTTAAATAGAAAAATCAATTCACATTATTCTGAAGAAGAACACAGACAACACCAGATCCACACCTTAGGCTTTTATTCAAGATAAATGCAGTTTTCCTCTTAACCAACATGAAGGGGCACATGCTTTAAGTTACAGTAGGAATGAAGCTTCAAAATCCTCTTTTCTAGATTCATACAGAGTTAATAAGGCCAAAGGGACTAACCAAATATCTCAATCAAGATACTAAAGGGACAGGATACCTACATGTTATAACTAAGACTGATTCATGCTAGGATATGTTGGACGATCATAAAACTCAGACTAATCCCTTATTTCATCTATTTCTTAAGTCACTAGACGTGCCATTAATCTTAATATGGTCGAACTAAATAGGTATTCGAATAATTAACCATCACAACAGTTGCACATGACATGCTGCTGGTGTCTTTAAAACTACATAGGTACATACATAACCAAGTATTTGAGTCGAGGGTTAGGATGGAAAGTTAGACACCACACAACAACACTAACATGCTAACATTTAGACACTATGCATCCATATTAATGTTTGATCCTAAACTAACAGGTTCAAACGCCAAATAATGCTCGCCAAGCGTGCTTCAAATAAGTTTAACATACATAAATGGCAAACTACACTATACCAAACATACTCAACAAGTAACTATCATTATACAGACCGTATGGTATAAATTGAATAAAGAAAAATCTGAAAGGAGATGAGTTTACCTTCTCCGGGCAGCGAACCGAGACAGCGTATCAAGTCGTCGATCCACTCGGAGTTTTGTTGATACGCGATTTGGCAAGGAATGAAGTTTTGATTTCATTTTGCTTTTAATCGAATTCGGTTTTAGATTCTGGAAACCGAGAGTATGTAAAGAAAGGGTGCTCGACCTATGAAAAGTTTCTTGGGTTCTTCACTGATTCTTTACTGATTGATCGGTGGTGTTTACTGATGTTTGAAGGTTTTTTTACTATCAGAAGAGGTGTTTTGCTTGACGCTTACTGATTGATTCACTGATTGATCGATGTCCATTGCATGTAGAAATCATTCATATATATAGCCTCGATTCGGTTCCTATTTTTATGGTAAGTTTAGAGTAATTTACTGGGCTGATGTTGAGACGTGGTTATTGTAACTTACGATTTTTGGAGCTGATTTGAAGTGATTTTAGGAGATTCGGGATTTATTTTTTTGGGTAATTTTTGGTGATGATTTTGTGATCTTCTTTACCAAAACATAAGGGAAAGGCTTTATGGTAGGATTGGTTATGGTAACTTGATATTTTGGTGCTGTTTTGGGAAACGATTTTGTTGTGATTTGGGGTGAGATTTTGGATGATATGGTAAGTTTTCGTTATGATTCTTTGGGGAAAGGGACGACAGAAGGAAAAGGAGAAGGAAAGCCGGATTTTCCGATTGGAAATCCGCCGAAAAATTCGGCGGGTGGGTCTGCGATGGACGAGGTGGCGACGGGGATGTGTTTAGGTTTGTTGGTTTTTTTGTTCTATTTAGGTTTAGGGATATTTGGATGAAAATGGATAAATGGGAATGGGTCGATTCGGGTGGACTGGGCCAATAAAAAAAACGTTTTGGGTTGGTTCTATTTGGGCTGATTTAAAGATTGATGGTATACTTAATTTGGGTATTGAAATAGGCTAATTTTGTGAGGTAGGAAATAGATTATGGGTTAAATATATAAAAGAGTTTTATTATTAAAATATGCTTTGTAAAGTCCTTTATTTATATGTGTATTTAAAATTATTTTGCGGTGTTTAAAAATTAGTTTAATTGACGATAAATAATCGGAAGAGAGAGGGTCAAAATTGGGTGTCAACAGGTATATTGCGACGTAGATTAAATGTGGTAGTTGAGCCAAGATTAGGATTCATTCCTCGAATGTATCTTCGAGAGAACACTCATATTCTCATATGGTATTAGGTTGACTAAGTCATTGGCCAACACAGTAGACATATCTATGATATGGTCTTGTTGTCAGTTAATATAGATGAGATATAATGATCAAGCCATTTGGATAAACACTTAGCAGTTCCTAAGCTTGATCGAGTGTGTCGTGAATGAAAGGATTTTATCTACCCACATAGAGGTTCAGTTCACATGTTTCGTGTAGCTATACTTCACATATTGAGTTCGTCTTCCTGCGTCGTCTAGGAGTTCCGTGTATACCCTAATGTTATTAGTATCGATATGTGAAGGCCTGTAGGGTAACACTAAGTCAATTGTTCCGTCGATTCAAAGATGTAATCAGAGAGAATATAAATGTACGGTTTATAATCAAGATATTAGAATAAATAATGATTGCTTAACTAAATCGAGATGATATTTTGGATTTAATTAAAATAGAAATGAGGCAGAATTGGACTAGGGTCGCGGCGCCTCCCATTGGGCGCCGCGGCGCCACTTGTCTAGTGAGTCCGAGTGACAAACTCACTTGGAAACCCTAGCTGATTTTTTCAGCTATAAATAGAGGGTTCAATCATTATTTTAATACACCTAATTCACTATAATTATTCTCTGCTAAAACTCTGTTGGATTTTTCTAGCTTTCCAAAGAGTATTACAATGGAGTCTTGACTTGCAAATCGAGGAACGGTTGCGTGCTCACCCTCGGGTTACACTTGAAGAGAAAATTCCAGATTTTGCAAACTGTAAGTGTTCTTTCGAAGCATTACATTTGCTATGTCTTTTCATTATATAATCATCCATCAGTTTGACCGTCCGTCGGGTTTGAAACAGAAACCTTTCAATTTCCGTTGCGTGTACGAACCCGACAAAACCCTACAGTGGTTTCAGATCCTGGGCTATTTTATGTGATTATGTAATGTTTATTAATGATAATATGAGTTAGGATTTGTTTAAATCTAATTTTATGTCGTTAAGAAGCTTTAAAACCTTAAATCACAAGAATGCATAATCCTTGTCTCTTGAACTATTGAACAATGATGTAATGGAGGAAGTCATTCTGATCTAACTCTTCTAAGTTGATGTGCGTTACCGGTTCATTTTGAACATGGTGCACTGAGACGAATAACAAGAAATGATTGGATGATGGTCGGTGAAAGTGTTGTTTAATAGTGACAGGTTGAATCTGCAACCGACTCAACAAGTTTTGTGGTTTCGACTGCGCAATTTGCGCTTCGGGAAGAGGCGCCGCGTCGCTCGGGTTTGTCAGAAGCATCGCGGATCCGTTCTGGAGCACCGCGGCGCTGTTCATCCCGAATGCTTAAAATTAAAAAAAAATCGTCACTGCCTCCGAGGCGCCACCCCTAAGGGTCGCGACGCTGACGATAATTTTTAAAAAAATTATTATTTTTGGAATCAGAAACTAAAGTTTTAAATATTTTTTATTCAGATTCTGAAGTTTAAAAGGTTTCAGAATCTGAAAGTTAAAAGTTTTAATTAAACAGATTTGGTCCTTTCGGGCAATTCTGTAATTAAATAAAGTTTCTGAAAATCAGATTTTTATTCTGTAAATTGCATATAGGTCCCTAAAACCTGAATATATTTTCTGAAAATTAAAATTGGATTTTCTGAATTTAATAGGGTTCAAGATGAATTTTTAAATTCTTGAGAGACTAAACTGTAAATTTTGAAAGTTTACAGAATTTCCTGAAAATATTTAGGGAATGTTTGGCATAGACATAGATTTTAGAGTTTATACAAATAGACTCATGGTTATCATTAATTGTATATTATTGAATAATATACGAATGCACTAAGTGTTTAAATGGAAGCATTTAATTATTAGTATAGTATCCGTTATTATTGTCTGGGTAGGCGGCACCCAGAAATTGATTTACATAAATGACCGCTATAATTGTCTGGGCAGGCGTCGTCCAGTAGTTGATTAAAACTATCTTATATCATGCCTATTGGGTTGATGGTTTCTCATCTAAATGTGTTTTAGAAATTGCATAATAGGATGTCATATTTCATATGACATGAATGTTGATCTTGGTTGAAATCCCCGAAAACTGAAAAATGTTCCCCAACCTTTGAATACAAGTCTAAAATTAAAACACGTCGTCCATTATTATTGTGTGCAAAATCCTTTTCGGCGATACGAGTATTTATGCCAAAGCATTTGCTCTAAGTCTACGAGGACTCAGACTCTTTCATAGATGTGTTAAATGTATAAGTAGATGAGAAACTTTTGTGGGTATTTACACTAAAGTGTTTGCTCGCAAATGCCAAGTTTAATTAGATAAATAAACGCAGTCGTGTAATGGGGTTGACTTGCTTAGACAAATCTTGGCGCCAAAGTGTCGGACTAATCTAAGGCGCATGATTAAAATTGAATTATTTAATCAACCAAGAGTTGCAAATAAGCTTTGCAGTTGGTTTAAAACCTACCAAAATGTGCTATTGAAGTTATCAGTCAAAACAAACACGGATATAACATAGGTTTGGATCTTGGTCCATTATGACCTTTTAGGTCCGTATTCTACCTTGGGGTCGTAGAAATATGCTAAAATAGTGGGAGCTAATTAAACAAAAGACCATGTTTGATTAGTCTAAAATGAATGTGTATATTAGGAAATAAATTTGTAGTTTCATGTCTATCTAATTCTTCAAATTTTAAAAATGTCGAGCCTATCATTGAAATGAACAAACTCACCGGACCGAACTATCTAGACTGGCTAAGGAAATCTAAAAATTGTCATAAATCAAGAAAATATAGAATACATATTGGACAATGTATTCCCCACAGTCCCTGTCATTGATTCTAAGGAATACGCCTCATTTGATAAGATAGCCTACCATAAGAACCTAGATGACGCTACTTCAACATAATGTGTAATGTTGTATTCCATGTCTGTGCAGAGACGACATGAGAATATGGGCCCTAACGATATGCTCGAACATTTGAAGAATCTCTATGACTCTCAATCCCAAAGTATGGAATATAGGTGTTAATAGAACTCTTCAAGTGTAAGTTAAGTGAAGGGAGCCAAGTGTCTCAGCATGTGTTGAAGATGATAGGACTGATAGAAAGGCTAGCCTCGATTGGTATAAGGCTACAGAATAGCGTCGCTTCCACCCTTATCCTGAACTCTCTCCCTCGTTCATTCGAGAATTTTATTGTATACTACAATATGAACGGAACAAATGTGAGTCTGTCAGAGCTGCATAACATGCTAAAGACCATTGAATATTCAACTTCCAAGAGCAAAGTTGTGATCATGATGAGCTCATCTAGCCAAACCAAGCCGATAGGTAAGGAATGACAGAAGAAGAAGGGCAAAGCTATCGTTGCGCCCTCAGCAATGAAATCTAAGGGAGGTGTAAAGAAGAAAAGGTGATTTTGGCCAAGGATGTATGCCTCAACTGTAATAGGAAGGATCATTGGAAGAAAGGACTGCACTGCACTAGGAGGAAAAACACTAGATGCGTCTACCTCTAGTGGATAAGGTATGTATGTCATTGAAATAAAAGAAATTTCCAATGTACAAAACAAATGAGCTAAAATAAGTAAAAGAAATTCTACCTACCTGTGACATTGTAGACTTGGTCATATCAATCAAACAATGATAGATCGGTTGAGGAAACTTGACTACCTCAAACCATTTGACTTAGAATCTTATGGTAACTGTGAATCCTGTTTGAAAGGTAAGATGACCAATAAACCTCTTTCTGGAAAGGGGATATGAGCCAATGAGGTGCTTGAGTTGGTACATACTGACGTATGTGGACCATTTTCGACTCAATCTAGAGGAGATTTCTCTTACTTCATCACTTTTACAGACGACTTGACAAGGTATGTATATGTGTATCTTATGAAACACAAGTCTGAGGCCTACGAAAAGTTTAGGGAGTACAAGTGTGAAATGAAGAAACAACTCGCAAAGAGTATAAAGACTCTTTGATTTGATCGAGGAGGTGAATATTGTTAGCGATTTTCCTTATGCTTTACGCAAGTGTACATATCGCTCAAGTAATATAGTCTTGGTAAGACCGAATATCGTCCTCAGGGACTGGTTTTCAATTACCAAACATCTATCGTAAGTTATCTATTTGACTATCGATATTTTGTTTTGGTTTTATCTATAAACTACTGAAGTAATTGCAGAAATTAACTAAAATACTATATTTGAATCAGTTATGGTGGAAATAGGGTTTCCAATCTCCTCGACTATCCACTCGCTTTAATCCTTAATGCAACAATAAAGGTTCTTCTTCTATTTTAAGATAGCAGGTTAGCTAGACTGTTTTATATTCCAGTTAGGATATATAAATGCTCAACCCCGGTGCAGAAATCTTCTATATTTCTATGATAGATTTTACCACATAGGAGGATTAAGAACAATAACCTATGAAGCTACACAAGTATCGGGGAACTTTCATCGACGATTTAAACTTATGTTTATTCAACTACAGCATATCCAAATCTCCCCTCTCGGTTCTTGATTCGAAATCATATATGTGATGATAACTAATGATCAATTAATTATCAAACAATCAAACCAAATATTGAATAAATCTTAACTATATGAAGAAAAAACCAAAATACTGCATTAATTCATAAAGACGAGTTTCAAGCGATTCGAAAGGAAAACCCTAATTAAAAGTTTAGCTCTTAGCCATAGACATGCTAAGAACCAAATTAATATCTAACATGAACTAAATTAAAATAAAGCAAAGAAAAGAAAATACTTTGGAACAAGTCTCCAATCTTGTAGCCTCTAAAAACTATGTTGTGTTGTGAAGAAAGGTTGAGTCACCCTTAAAATATCTGCCCAAATGGTCTTTTATAAGCTCCAAAAAACGTGTACCCCCCCTCATCGCTCTTGGCCAATTTCCTTTCGGATCTGGACAATTTTCTACCTCGGCGCCGCGACCTTGCTGACTGGCGCCGCGGCGCCTTAACTCCTGTAACTTCCCATGATGAGCTTTACAGCTCTACCAACATACCTTTGGGGATATTCTATACAAACCTCGATATATGATCTGAACAGGGTTCCTTCCAAATCAGTTGAAAATATGCCATATGAGATATGGTGTGGCAAGAAGCCAGATCTTAGACATATGAGGCCCTGGGGTGTCCTGCATATGTCAACAAGATGTTCACTGATAAGTTGGAATCAAAGAGTGAGAAATGTTACTTTGTAGGGTATCCAAAAAAAACTAAGGGATACCATTTCTATCTTCCTAGCGAACATAAGATCATTATTTCTAGGAATGCAACTTTTCTTGAAGAAGAATATGTCTACAAGGAAGAGAGCTGTACAGAGATAGAACTTGAAGATATTCAAGAACAACAAAGTAACATAGATGTTGAATCCTTGCCGAATGATCAATGCAAAAATTCAGTGGGAGCTTTTGGCGAAGATTGGGTACTTAGGATACACCCTTCGGCCAGTGGGAGTGTTGCGAGGAATGATGCAGAAATACAAGAACCTCATACACAGACCTTGGTAGCAAGTGCGGTGATTGCACCTCCTCACATTCAGGAAACATGAAAATGATATTCCTGAAAACTCTCATGTTGGTGGATCAACCAACACACATGAGCCTTCTCACAATCTAAACATATCTAGAAATGAACTACAAAACAATCAACTTCGTATGTCTACTAGAACTCATCGTCCTCGAGAAAGACTAAATCTACTTGTGGAGACACATAGTGAGATAGATATTCCAGATGATGATGAGCCTAAAACCTACAACGAAGCAATGGTGGACATTGATTCGAAGAGATGGAAAGAAGCCATGAAATCCGAAATGGAATCTATGTATGTCAATCAAGTGTGGAACTTAGTTGATTTGACAAATGGGGTTAAACCCATAGGATGCAAATGGGTCTTTAAGAAGAAGATTGATGCATTTGGCAAGGTTCAGACTTATAAATCTAGACTGGTGGCTAAAGGTTATAATCAGCGGCCTGATGTCGATTATGATGAAACCTTTTCACCTATTGCTAAGATAAAGTCTATTCGGATTTTGCTTGCGATAGCTGCACATTATGACTATGACATTTGGCAGATGGACGTCAAAACTACATTCCTTAATGGTAATCTAATTGAGGAAGTGTATATGAAACAACCCGAGGGTTTTTCATCCGAGTCTAGACCAAATGTTGTGTGCAAGCTACAGAAGTCCATTTATGGACTTAAGCAAGTCTCGAGGAGTTGAAACATTTGCTTTGACAAGGATATCAAGTCATTTGATTTTGCCATAAGAAAAGAAGATCCTTGTGTTTATAACAAACACAATGATGAGGGTATTATCTTCATTGTTATATATGTTGATGACATATTGATAATGAGAGACAATAAGACCCTTATGCAGTCATTTAAGAAATGGTTGTCTAGTACCTTCATGATGAAGGACTTAGGTGAAACCTGCTACATTCTGGGAATTAGGATCTATAGAGATAGACCTAATAGATTGTTGGGGCTGTCACCGTCGGTCTACATAGACAAAGTGCTTAAATATTTTTCTATGGATAATTCCAAGAAAGGCAGTCTTCTAATGGTTCAAGACATCAAGTAATCTAAGAAGGATTTCCCTTCTAGTGCTGTAGAACTTGAGCGCATGAAGAGGGTCTCATATGCTTTGACTATAGGATCAATCATGTATGTCATGACTTGTACTAGACCAGATGTGGCCTTTACACTTAGTATGACTTGCAAGTTCCAGCAGAATCCTAGTGATGAACACTGGAAAGCAGTAGAAAGTATTCTTAAATATCTCAAACGTACTAAAGATTACTTCTTAGTCTATGGTGGAGACGAAAAGCTAGTTGTCACTAGATACACTAATGCTAGCTTCTAGAAAGATGTTGATGACTTCAAATCTCAGTCTGGTTACATTCATTTTCAATGGTGGAGCAGTGAACTGGAAAAGTTCCAAACAAGCTACTACTTCTGATTCGACAACTGAAGCTGAGTACATTGCTGGATCGGAAGCTGGTAAAGAGGTTATCGCCATTTTTGAGTTCCTAAAGGAACTAGGGGTTGTTCCGAGTGCTAGTTGTCCAATAAAGAAATAAGCATGTACCAAGAAAGTACCACATACTCAGAGAGATGGTGAAGACTGAAGATATTAAATTAGATTATGTTCCCACAAACAATAATCTAGCAGGACCGTTTACTAACCCATTAAGCTTGGTTAAGCATTATGGTCATTTTGAAAACATTGGTATTAGATATGTTGGTGATTGGCTCTAGGCCAAGTGGGAGATTGAAAGTATATTTATGTCCTAGAGACAATCTGTATTACGATAAATGTACTTTATACACATTCATATTTATATTAATGGAGATTAATATTATGACATTTGTAGTTATTGAATTATTAGTTGATTGTTTATAATATTCTATAAATGCATCTCTAGAGGTTACGTGATTATTGATAATGTGAGAGATTAATATTATAACATAACTCTTAAATTGCCTCGACTAATGATCATCGAGAATGGGTTATCGATGATATGTGATACGTCGACATATGGTCTGCATCATATCCTTAGGGATGTAGTATGTCTCACCTGCTACGAGTTATGACAATTCGTGATGGACACATAGATACTTATAGAAGTATTGGTATACCCTGCTGATGTACTGTTTGTTATATATTTCTAAAGTGTCATCATCGTGTGGGAGATAGAAGTCCTTAGACTTGAGGTCGATACACGCCTTTTTTACAGAGAAATGTACTTTGATCCTGTCCTAAGCTCAAATACCTTATAGGTTGAGACGCGATTTGTATTGGGTATATTGCGACGTAGATTAAAGGTGGTATTTGAGCCAAGATTATGATTTATTCCTCGAATGTATCTTCGAGAGAACACTCAGATTCTCATATGATATTAGGTTGACTAAGTCATTGGCCAATGTAGTAGACATATCTTTGATATGATCTTGTTGTCAGCTAATATAGATGAGATATAACGATCAAGCCATTTGGATAGACATTTGGCAGATCTTAAGCTTGATCGAGTGTGTCGTCAATGAAAGGATTTTATCTACCCACATAGAGGTTCAGTTAACAGGTTTCGTGTAACTATACTTCACATATTGAGTTCATTTCCGACGCCGTCTAGGAGTTTCGTGTAGACCCTAATGTTATTAGTGTCGATATGTGAAGGCCTGTAGGGTAGCACTAAGTCAATTGCTCCGTCGATTCAACGATGTAATTAGAGAGAATATAAATGTTCGATTTATAATCGAGACAATAGAATAAATAATGATACTTAATTAAATTGAGATGATATTTCAGATTTAATTAAAATAGAAACGAGACAGAATTAGAGAGCCGCGACTCAAAGGACCAAGGCCACGACGCCACGTGTCCAGTGGGTCCGAATGACCTAATCTGCCTCGATTTCTGGGCCTGGCCCACTTGGAAACCCTAGCTAATTTTTTCAGCTATAAATAGAGGGTTCAATCATTATTTTTATACACCCAATTCAATAGAATTATTCTCTGTTAAAAC
This sequence comes from Przewalskia tangutica, assembly GCA_029844215.1. Taxonomy (NCBI): domain Eukaryota; kingdom Viridiplantae; phylum Streptophyta; class Magnoliopsida; order Solanales; family Solanaceae; genus Przewalskia; species Przewalskia tangutica. Next base: position 46,913,738 of record CM056724.1, on the reverse strand, counting down.
TCTGCTGGATTTCCTACCTTTCCAAAAAAAGTAATTACATCGGAGTCTTTGATTTGCAATCGAGGAACAGTTGCGTGCTTACCCTCGGTTTACACACTTGAAGTTTAAAGATTCCATATTTGCAAACGTAAGTATTCGTTCGAAGTATTACAGTTATCTATATGTTTTAACATTATATAATCATCTCTCAGTTTGACCGCCCGTAGGGTTTAAAACATAAATTTTCAAATTCTGTCGCGTGTACGAACCCGACAAAACCCTACAAATTTATCAAAACTCATTTTTAAATTTACTAAAATACCGCGTGAAACTCGATCAAATTCACTAGTTAAATATAAAAATAAGGCACATCCCCCTTAACCAAGAACTTTAAAGATAATATGATAAAACTTTCGACACTTCTTTCTTTTGCTTTATTTGGGGGGAGCGCTCTCATACTTTAAAAACAATATGCGATCCTCCCTTGAAGGAGAAAAAGAGCCCACCAATGATCTCACCTGAATGTTAGGAAAACCTTTTTGTTAATTTCTTTTCTTTTGTCAACGACAGAACTTTAGGACTTCTCTTTTCAAGTATCGACCTTTTCTAGAGTTATTTTCGTATTTTTTTAAAATCTTTTGTTTTTATATCACTATAAAAAAAAATTAAAATTAGCCATGAACTAAATCTCTATATCGCTCCTAACTAATACAATTTTCTTATAATCTGTCACTATATAAAATTAGCGATGAATTTTATTATTTAACTATAAAATTGGTCCGTCATTAATTTCTATGTTTTAAGTAGTGTATTTTCCTTTGCGGTGCACAAAAAAGGCTCTGATAAGAATAAATTGGAAATCATGTGACGAATATTGAGTATGAGCTCGTTTAACTTAGCTACTTAAAAGTATCATATAAATATTTCCACACTTTTAAGTAGTGAGGTTGATTTATAAATAATCAAGAACTCATGCATATTGGATAGAAGTGTTGAGTTGATAATAATCAATTGGTGTTTTTGCTTAAAATGCTAATCTTTTGTTAAAATAACTTATATGCCATTTTTTATATTTAAAATTATAGATAAATTTATAAATATCTTTAGATAGTGTTTAGCTTAAATTGATGGAAAATTAAAAGTATTGTTAAATTGGATAATTTTTTTAAAAAAGTATCTACACAAATATAATTAGATCTAGCTCCTAGCCTGAAGAATTAATAATCCATATATATATTTGAGGCCGGTGAGAGATGTTGCAGAATATGAATTGATTTCACAAAAATGAAGATGAACCTGGATTATCGAATCATGTTTCTGCATTGAGAAGGAAAGTGATATATGAAGTTCGTATGATTTTATTTGATTTTGACTTTCTTGTAGCTCTACTATCAATTTAGGGGAAACAATAAATACCCCTAAAATATAAAATATTTATCCGCTCCATGCTTCTGCTAAACTAATTCCACTTCTTATCTAATCAGCTAAAAATATTTATCCGAGTAGCTCTCACCCAAAAGTCATCTTCCATAATATAATTGCAGTATATTTATATATTATAATGATATCATGGAGGATTAAGAGAGAGACTGAAAAAGTCTTCCATGATACAATCTCAGTATATTTAGCCACTTGCTTGACTATAAAGTTGGAGAGGAGCAGCGATTCCCCCTTTCCATTGAAGTAGGAGGGTCTCCTTCCCCACCATTCCGACCTATTATTGTTAGGGATTTTACCGATGCAGGACTGAAAAGTGTCTTATTGAAGGATTGAAGCAGTGATCCGTGATATCATCACAATATATGCATATAAGATAATAATATCGTAGATTTTTTTTTAAATATATCTTTTTGAATAAATGAATATGATCCTCCATAATATTATCTCAACATATTTATATACCATGATAATATCATGGAGAACTAAGACAAAGACTGAAACAGTCTCCATGATATCATCTCAATATGTCTATATAAAATAATTACTTGTCATAGCTATCCCTAACACGACTACCTTTTCTTTTATTTATTTTTTTGCATCTAAAATATTTTCTTAAATTACACATCATAACTAGTGCCCTGTATGACTGTATCTCACAAGTTTCTCTTTTCAGTTGATTTTCCCTCACCTCCCAGATCTATCTTCTCTCCGATCTCACCCCTCTCCGTTCACACGAAGAATAGGAGCAATCTTGTTACACCCTGGAATTACAGGACATGTATACGAGAATAGACGCGAGGACTTGAAAATTGGTACGAAAGAAAGAATTGTGTTCCAAAGGGAAAAGTTTTCCGAGCCTCGGGAAGAAAAATTGTTCGTTAATGAGAATTGAGTTCCCGAATTTGATATTTGAGACTTATAGGATTTATCGGGATTATGGAAGTTTATTTGCAGAGTTGGATACGTGGGGCCCACCCGAGAAATTTTACGTTTTTGTGGGGCCCACGAGGTTTCCGATATTTTGACCAATTATGAAAATTTCGGAAAACGAAATATTATGCACCAATGGGAGGGCGACACGTTTCACCCTCCACATAGTCATCTTGGACGAAAATAATCCTTAAAGAATAGCCATATTGCCTTGAAAAATGGACCAAGTCAAAGAGGTCAAGTGGGAGCTTGACATAATCGACCAATCTTAAGCCATCCATTTGTGTTGATCTAGGCCCTTGGTTATGTTATATATTCATACTACTAGTAGCAAGACATCCCACCCTTAGAAAATTTCAAGAACTTATTGTTCAAGAATAGAGAGCTCTCGGCCAAAGGAGTTTCAAGAGAGAATTTTTTTACAATCTTACTCCATAATTCCCAATATTCAAACCCAAGGTTCCTAAGGGTATTACAAGGTTATCTCAATAGAAAGATCCCGGAAAAACGACGTTTTCACGTTAGTCGCAAGGCGAAAACCTAAGGTGTTCTTCAACTTTGAAGATGAAACTTGAAGAGGAGTTCTTCATGAGCTTCTAAGGAGTGTTTGGAGCGGATTGGAACATAAGAAGAGGAGCTAAAAGTTGCTAGGATCGACTTTGACGCTTGGATGTTATTAGGGCTTATTGAGGTAAAATCTTCATCTTCTTAATGTGATAGAAGATTACATGTTATAGTAGTTAAGAAATGAGCATGTGGTATGTAGATTGAAGTTTGAAAAGAATTGGATCATGTCGACATGTTATAAACCTAAAATGGGCAAGTTAGCCATTAATGTTGTAATCAATTTGGTCGATAGTTACAATCGTCGCATGTTAAAGAAGAAAGGATTTATAGTTGTTGTAATTGTTATTATGTATATAACATGTTGGAATAACAACTTGGATTGAAAAAGAAATTGAAAGGACATTGATAATTGTTGTGACAATGGTAGCCGAATATGGCTTGAAAATAGTGGACAGTTTTATATTGATTGTGGGGCAGAATTTTACACGTCCTATTAGGCGTGTAATCCCTTTTGTATTGCTGAATTGTTGGGCCTTAAATGTGGCGTTTGGTTATTGATTTTCGGGCCTTGAAAAGGTGGAAAAGTACGTAGAAACAAAGGAAGTGCTGTCCGATTTTCCGTAGAATAAGAGTCCTTATACTTAGAAATATTCTACGTTGAAAGCTAGAAGTTGATAGGCGTATTATGGTTATTATAGGTTGACATTCTATGTGCGGCAAATTCAAGTTAGCAAGTGGATTAAGCCGAAGAGGTATGTGGAAACCTTTCTTATCTCTTGAGCATGAATCTTGTAAAAATGTATAGTACGATAGACGTACGTAAATTAAGGGAACTCGGTTCCATTTTAGTATCCTTGCCTTGATTCTTGAAAGTGTAGTATCTTGACTTTTAAAAAGGTATAGGTTACTTGATCTTATGTATAAATACATCTTGCCGTATAAAGTATTGATTACTTAAACTATGTTAAGTTAAGAAACTTGATATTCTAAAGATAAGAGACTTGATTTCTAAGTTAAGAAGCTTGATATTCTAAGTTAAGAAACTTGATTTCTAAAGTTAAGAGACTTGAAGTATTTTGAAAGTTATGTAACTTGATTTGAAAGTTATGTAACTTGATTTGAAAGTATAAGTCTCTTGGTTATAAAAAGAATGAATTTGTCTAAGACATAAAGAGTTATAACGACTTTATGGGAAGTTAGTTATGACGGCTTTATGAAAGGTTAAAGATATCTTAGTTTCTAAAGCATAAAGTTAGTATAACGGCTTTATGGGAAGTTGGTTATAACAACTTTATGGAAGGTTAAAATAATGGTTTTCTCTAGTAATGTAAACAAAGAAATGACTTGAAATAAAGAAGGGCAATTTGATTTAAAGGTATCAATTGCTTAAAGTTTTAAAGTAAGGGTCACTTGATTTAGAAGCCTAGAAATGTATTTCTAAAAATATAGTGACTTGTTTGAAATGTAGACATGCCTTGATACTACGGGTGTTAGTATCTTGGGGTTTTATATGAAAAGGAGTCTTTTGAAAAGAATGGAAGTACGTAGTACTTTGGGTTAAATTTCCGGATTTTTATGTGATACGAAAGTGCCTTGAGTTTATAAAATGAGATTCATTTTTGTATGATAATGAAAGTCTAAAGATTTTATGAACTTGCCTATGCCTGCTTGTGATAGCCTTTGAGTGCAAGTATTATATTTTTACGCCGTGACTCGTTGGAGGGCTACTGCCTTGTCTTGTGAATTTACTTGAACGCACTGCAGCGGTGATGGAGGATTCCAGGTATGCTTCCATTGTGATTGATCCTTGGACACGCTTATACGATGTGGGATTCCGGCACGACCGTGACGCGTTAGATTCTGATTCGTTTTATTACTCCTCGACACGCTTATACGATGTGATTCCGGCATACGACCGTGAGGCGTTAGATTTCCGGATTGTTTTATTACTCCACGGACACGCTTATACGATGTGGGATTCTCGGGCACGCGACCATGTCGATATTGTTATTCCATGGACTAGCTCTCCATGAGGTTTAGTGACGCAGATGGTCCGGTAGTTAGTTTCAGACTTGCCGGCCGATGGTCGACGCAGACGGTGCAGTAGTTGGCTTTATGCCCCGCCGCCTATGACACGATTTGGTCAGTAGACTCGGTAGATAGCTTCGACTTGCCGGCCATATCTCGCCGCGACGACAGTCAGACCGTAGTTGGCTTTCGTACTTGCCCGATCGACGCAGCCTTGGATCCGTAGTTGGCTTTCGTACTTGCCGCTTTTATGACGCACACCGGATCCGTGGTTCGCCTTCCTACTGCCCGCATCGCTTTTATGCGACAGTGGGACTCGTGTTCATGTATGCATATTGTTGTTATATTATATCATGGATCGCCATTAGGGCGAATTCCACGCGTGATTGATACGGGCGTGAGACCTATGGTTATGTGTGAGTAATGACTCAAGGCTTGCGTCCCCGACTTGATACGCATCGCTATATATTGTAATCGTAGTTTGGTTATCATACATGTCTCCTGTTTTATATAGACTGTTATGATTTTATTACAGTATTTTCAATTTCACATACTTGGTACATATTTTGTACTGACCTCCTTCGGGGGGCTGCGTTCATGCCGAGGTACATAGCTTGCTGATCCTCCTTCTTAGGATCCCTGTTCAGTTCTTGGAAAGCTCCCTTTCTCCGGAGGCTTTGTCGTTTGGTACAGTTCCCTGAGGTTGTAGATTTGTGTACATTCAGGGGTATGGCGGGGCCCTTTCCCGTCACAGTTGTTATGTCAAAAATTCTTAGAGGTCTGTAGTCATGTCTTGTGGATTGGGTTGTGTAAAGAAAAAAAAAAGAGGTAACTTCTTTTTGAGTTACGTGTATATTTTTGGAAGGTGGCCTTATCGGCTAGCCTGTTATTTATTTCTTTTGAGATGTATGTATGTTCCGCTACTATTCTCTGATGTATCAGCGCCTGCAGTGCAGGCCGCGCCCTGGCCGGTCGTGACAAATCTCTGCTAGATAGGATGGCACCACTTCACTGTCAATCATTGACTCCATGATGTTTCCCATCGTCTATGTCCGTGTTATCCGCCGCTGCAGTGATGGCTCTGGTCCCACCCTTTCTCTAGGGATTATTTGGTTCTTTTTGGTACTCTTCATTTTCCACCTTTTGATTTGAATTTATTACCTTCAAGGATGATGAAGCTATGAAGACTGCTATTGAAGGGATGAATGGCAAGGATTTAGATGGTTCTGAGTGTATTTGAGTAAATATAGTGTATTTTTATAAGGATTTAAATGTATTTCATTTATTTGAGTGTAAATATATTCAAATACAATTCAATAAAATTATTTTTGAATATTAATACATTCAAATACATTTAAAATGATTAATCTTCATTATGCATCTGAAATTTTGTTGAAATATATTCAAATACAGTTATTGACTGATTGTATTTTTGGGGGCAAACTAAATGTATTTGACTGTATAAGTTGGTCGAATGATTTATGTACATACATTTGTATACATTTTTTGAGTAAATACTGTATATTTAAAATTTTGCATCTGAAATTTTATTGAAATACATTCAAATACAATCATTGGCTGATTGTATTTGGGGCGCAAACTAGATGTATTTGACTGTATGTGTCGTTTGAATGATTTGTATATATGTTTGTATACAATTTTTTGAATAAATACAATGTATTTGAAATTTTATATCTGAAATGTTGTTGAAATACATTCGAATAATTCAACTACATCCCAAACAAAAGGATACATCAATATATAAACACATTAAAATATACAGCCCCGTCATGTATTTGGATGCACTTAAATATATCATTTTGAATACACATGTATTTAGAGAAATTAAGGTTCCATATATTCAGATACAACTAAATACATATGATTTCAAATAAGGTTGGATACCATAAAACAATGTATTCAAATACAAGCAAATATAATAAATACACACGAAATACCAAACTTGTAGCTACGAAAAGTTAATGACCCCTAATTTGTAGTCATTTATGTAAGTTTGCCTATTTATATACCATGTTTGTATCATAATTTTGGGGGCATTTAGGGTAAATAGTTTTGATATTTTTTTAAGGTACAAATGTAATTGGGGTATGTATAGGTAATTATTTTGGTTTGAGGGGTCATGCACGTTCTTTCCCCTATCTTTTTTCTTCATTAAAAGACCTTACAAGCCGTAATAATATTATGGCAGTGTCATACCTTAATTAAAAATATTTATTTTCTTGTAGTCGGTCCACAATGCCTTCCTTCAGGTTTGCCTCATTTTAGCTCAGAATGCCCAATACGTATTAATTAGTGTCAAAAGTTATTCGCCATTTTAAGCTCATTCTTCGAGTATCTAGCTAAACGGAAGGAAGAGACTTTAAGAAGGGAACATACATGCATAAAAATATATTCCTTGATTATTTCATTCCAAAGGGGTAATAAAAATATACCCATAATACAATCATCATCATAGGCTAGAATCAAGGTATTAAATGACTAAATATACACCTACCATATACAAAATATACTATGTACAAATCACAATTATGATTAAATATTTTATTAAGTCTATCACACCCCTGCAGTCGAAGCGGGAGATCAACGTATGATGAGATTGAGACTGTCCCGAAAGTCTTCAAATAGAACCAGCAGAAGACCTTTCGTAAAAATATCAGTGATCTGATAGCGTGACAGGACATGTAAGTTGCGTACTTGTCCACGAGCAAACTTTTCGCGAACAAAGTGAATATCTAGCTCAATACGTTTAGTGCGTTTATGTTGAACCAGATTCACTGTGAGATAAATCACACTAAAATTATCACAATAAACCAATGTTGTCTTTGGAACATGACAGTGGAGCTCCAGAAGAAGGTTGCATTGCCAACAAAATTCAGAAACCACGTTGGCAACTGCCTGGTATTCTGCTTCAGCATTGGACCTAGACAAGGTAGTTTGTCGTTTGGAGGGCCAAGATATCAAATTGTCACCAAGAAAGACACAATAACTAGACGCTCCACGTCTGGTATCCGGGCATCCACCCCAATATGCATCTGTATAAGAGATGAGACCGGCTGTTGAAGACGGATATAGATGCCAGACATGATCGAGAGTGGCCTGAATATAGCACACAATGCGCGTGAGAGCATGCATGTGATCCTCCATCGGGTTATGCATGAATAGAAAAACCTATTGCACAACATAAGATATGTCAGGTCTCGTGAAAGTAAGATATTGCAGGGCTCCTGCAAGTATGCAGTAATGTGATGAATCAGCATATGACATGCTGGAAGTAGCACTCAACTTTGGTTTAGTATCAACCGAAGTGGTGAACGACTTACACGAGGACATGACAACTCGTTCAACGATCTCTTCTGCATACTTATTTTGAGACAAAAATAAATCACATGCATGACGTGTTACAACTATCTCCAAGAATTAGCTCAATGGTTATAGATCCTTCATAACAAATTCTGAGCTAAGAAAAGACATGATAGACTTGCGAAGAGCATCAGATGAAACAGTTAAGATAATATCATCCACATATAGAAGGATGTAAGCTATATTATTACCCTGATGGTATATGAAGTGAGAATAATCAGACCTAATATTAGAAAACTCAATATTAGAAATATAGTCTACAAACATTGTGTACTAGGCCCGAGGAGCTTGTTTGAGCCCATATAAGGATTTTTTCAGTAAGCATACATGATTATAATAAGTGGAGTCTCTGGACCCCATGAGCTGATACATATACACAATTTCGTTGAGTTATCCATGCAGGAAAGTATTTTTCGGCCATGCCTTCGAAAGAGTCAGACTTAGTACCGTGCAGATAGTTGCTGGTTTGACCATAAGACTGAAAGTATCACCACATTTCATACCAACCTGAGTCTTTCTATCACCTGCAAGATCGACTTTATGCCTCTCAAATGTACCATCAGATTTTATTATGACTAAAATTCCACATAGACAAAATCAAATTCACATCAAGAGGACGAGACACTATAAAAGGAGAATGTAAAGTCCCAAATTTTTTGGTGTTTCATGTGTGCGCAGTTTGCGTGTCTATATGCATGTGTTACAACCTAATTCATATTCGAGGACAATGTTGTTTAAGGAGAGGAGAATGTAAAGTCCCAAAATTTTTGGTGTTTCATGTGTGTACAGTTTGCGTGTCTATATGCATGAGTTACAACCTTATTCACATTCGAGGACGAATGTTGTTTAAGGAGGAGAGAATGTAAAGTCTCAAAATAAAAATAAAAAACAGAAAAAAGATCTGCACGTTCCCTCCCCTAAATTAACCCCTCTCCCTCAACCTCTCTTCCACTCCCTTACATCCCAAAATATGTGCAACATGCACATTTACATATTTAACTCACACAATGAGAGAGCAAAACAATTTTAGAAAAATACAAGAAACAAATTAGAAAACAAAACAAAGAGAGAAAAAAAGATTAAAGAGAACAATTAAGGAGTCCCAAATAAAGGCTTGGTTGAAGGATAAGTTGAAGTTAAAGTTCATTCACAATTACAAAGAAACAAAGGTGAGTTTTCTCACTCAAAATTCTTAGTGTAATCCTTTATTTTTAGTTCTATACATGTTAGAATATAATTCAGGTGTTGAAAAAAATCATGAATTTTTTATTATTTAAACAACTAGTTTGAGTCATGAACATTCAAACTATTTTGTACTGGGTTGTACTAGTTAGAATTGAATGAAATTAGGAAGTGTTGTAAAACTCTCTGTTACGATCAGATTGAGCCAAATAGGGGATGAAACGGACTTACGGTTTAAGAATGATCATAGTTTAAAGTTTCTGCCTCGACTTGACTGAAACTCGGGAAGGCAGAACTTTACGAATTATTTTCACTAAGTTATACTTGTTAGAATTTAGTGGAATTTGAAAGTGTCGTACATATGTATGAGGAGGTAAGGTTGAGACAAAGCGGGGATAAAACAGACTTACGGGTTGAGAGTTATGGTAGTTTGAACTTTCTACCTCGGATTGATCAGAATCCGGAAAGGCAGAAGACAAAAACGTAAAACTGTACCAACTGGTACATAATATGAAGGGTTGGTTTATGTGCAGTCATACAATTCTCTATCCTCGTCGTTTTGAGATTTTACGGGGATTGATCGGGCTTACAACTAAGAAGTAAAGACTATTTTAAGATTTGATCCTGTTTTAATAAATATTTCAGCGAGACTAGTTAAATGTGACTGTTTTGCGGATGAATTTGTACTAGTTACACAAAGTGTTTTCAAATGCAATTTAGTAAAGTGAAGGGTCCCCGTGTTACCTTCGTTTCAGCGTAAGAAACACCTTAGTTGAAGTTACAGTTGACGAGTTATAACCATTACAAATATGAAAGGCAGAATATTGAAAAAAAAGAATATTATTTATTTGACCTTCTGAGAATACAAAGTGAATATATATTAACAAATATGTAAATGCATTGGATCGGGTTGCTGTTAAGTCCATTTTAGGACTGTTTTAGAGTCTGTTTTAGGAGTCTTTTACGTGTCTTTTAGTGTTTTTGTACAGTATTATGCTTTGTTTGTTGTGTTTTCAGGTTATATGCGACTTAGGTGGGAAATAGCGAATTTAACATGAAATGGCAGATTTGAAGGATGTAAATGCGCAACCGAGCCCCGAACAATCAAGCAAAAGAGTCTCGAGGAGCATGAAAGGAATTTGGTGAAATCCGGATGAAAAGCAGAGGAGCGCCGCAGCGCAAGGCAAGAAGAGCCGTTGCGCTAATGAGCCGCAGCCGAAAATTGTTGAGCCGAGGCGTTAAAATTCCAGTAGCTTAGGATGAAAAATCACCGTCGAAGGCGCCGCAGTGCCTGTCAGCAGCGCCGTGGCGTAATATTTCCAGTAGCTTCAGTTGATTTTCGGCCTAATTAGAGCCGCAGCGCTTGGCAGCAGCGCCGATGCGAGATTTTTCAGAAAAGAAACCGAATTTGTTGAGGGGTAAAGTGTTCCAAAACGAGACTTTTCTTAATATAAAAACCCTGGAGCCTGCACATAGAAGGGGATCATACTTTGGAGGCTAGAAATGAGGCAAAGCTACACAATTGGAGACTTTTGTTCAAGTTATTTTCTTTCCTTTACTTTATTTTTAGTTTATGTTGGATATTTGTAAATTGGTTCTTAGCATGACAATGTCTAGGAGCTAATTTCTTTATTAGGGGTTTCCATCGAATTAACTTAAAACTCTTTTCATAAGTTAATGCATTGTTAGTGATTCCTTCTTCATCTATGTAAGATCTATTCAATTTGTTATGATTGTATGATAATTAACTGATCACTAATTGTCATAACTTATATGATTTTGAATCGAGATCTGAAAAAAGAGATTTGAATATGCTATAGTTGAATAAACATAGGTTAAAATCGCGGACAAAAATACCCAATACTTGTGTAGTGTTTAAGGTTATTATTTTTAATCCTCCAGTGTGGTAAAATATATCATATAAATATAGAAGATTTCTGCATAAGGTTGAGTTTTTATATGTCCTAACTGGAATATAGAACATCTTAGTTAATCTGCTATCTTAATAAGAAGAAAGATCATTAGTCTTGCATTAACAAGTGAAAGTGTGGATAATTGAGGAGATTGAAAACCCTAATTTCCTTCATAACTGTCAAAAACCCAAAGTATCATCATTAGTTATTTCATGCACTTTGTTTAGTTTTAATTCTTAGTTTAAAAATCCAACCACATTAAAGATTACCAAATAGAAACCAAAGTTTAGATATTCGGTACTTGATAAATCAGTCTCTGTGGATGATACTTGGTCTTACCAAGATTTATTACTACATAGCGATACGTACACTTGCGTAAACACATAAATATCGCGAACAAGTTTTTGGCGCCGTTGTCGGGGACTGACGTATTATCAATATCGAATTATCTAGTCTTATTTCTAATTTGGTTTTTATTTTTTTCTTTTTATTTTACAACACATTGTTGGCTTGATCTGTTTGTCTTATTGTTGATCAACTTCAGAGAGCTTTGTTTTATGCGAAGCAGAAGAGGAGCAGACATACTTGCACCTCTAAATCCGGAGATTGAGAAATCTTGCAAACAAAATAGGAAAAACAATAGAATTTCTGACTTTCTAGCAACGGCGAATCAACAAAATAATAATGGTTTGAATGAATGAGCAGACCTGATAGAGCGAGTCCAACATCCTGCAGAGAGGAGCTTGAGGGACTACATTCTACCCACAGTCACAATGGTACGAACGTGCATCAGGCTACCAACTGTGGAAGCCAACAACTTTGAAATCAAGCCAGCAATCCTGCACATGGTCTAGAGCACAGTCCAGTTTGGGGGTTTGCCGACAGAAGACCCACATATGCATCTAGCGAATTTCCTGGAGTTGTGCGCTACCTTTAAATATAATGGCGTTACTGATGATGCCATTAGAATGAGGCTCTTCCCATTTTCACTCAGGGATAGAGCCAAGAGCTGGCTGAACTCACTTCAAGCTAACTCCGTCACCACGTGGCAAGACTTAGCTCAGAAGTTTCTTGCTAAATTATTCCCAACATCAAAGGCATCAAAGCTAAAGGGAGAGTTAAATAATTTTTATCAGTTAGATGGAGAGTCACTATATGATGCATGAGAGCGGTTCAAAGACTTACAGAGAAAGTGTCCTCATCATGGCCTTGAGAAATGGACGTTAGTCCATAATTTTTACAATGGATTGTGTGGTACTACTCGTATCATTATTGATGCTGCAGCAGGAGGGACTTTCATGAGTAAGAGTGCCAATGAGGCACATGAGCTACTAGAAAACATGACCACCAACAACCATCAGTGGTCAGATGAGAGGAAACAAATAGCAGAAAGGTGGCTAGAATACATGAGCTAGACGTTATCACCGCACTTACTGCACAAGTGGCGTCATTGACAAAGCAACTTGTCACGACTCGACCCCACGGCCGCGACTGGTGCCCTAATTGGACACCCTGATACTGACCTGTCACATATAATCAGACTGATACTAAAGAAAAAGGACAATGTAAAAATCTTGTAAAAATAAGCCGCTGACTCATAACGCTATATATAAAATGAACCTGTCTCCTGAGGAGTCACAGCTAGTCAATCATAACAAAATAGGCAAGCCGACAAGACTGCTGCTATATACGAGAATATCAAACACGAACCACAACCACATATGTCTACCGCATATGTCTACTGACCTCTAATAGTATGATAATGAAATATGATGGGACAGGACCCCGTCATACCCCTGAATATGTATAAGTCTATATCAAAAGGATCTGTACCAAAATGACTAAGCTCCGAAATAATGGAGCTCTCCAAATAACTGAGCGGAAATCCTAAGATGGAGGATCACCAAACTGAGTACCTATACCCGCGGGCATGAAACACAGCCCCCCGAAGAAAGGGGGTCAGTACGAAAGATGTATCGAGTATGTAAAACATGTAATACAGTAAATGTGATCATAGCTGGTCATAAGATGACAGGAGACAAGTATGATAACCAAAATACCAATACAATTGTGCCATATAAAAATAAGAGTCAACTGAGCCTTATAAAAATGAGAGTCATATTGTTACACCCCGAAATTACAGGACATGTTTATAAGAACGTACGTAAGAACTAAAAAATGTTAAGATTTGAGACTAGTAAAAATTTATCGGAATTATGGAAATGTCGGGAAACGGAATATTGCGACGAACGGGAGGGTGACACATGTCACCCCCCTTGGATGGTCATGGTTGAATGGACCAAGGTTAGAATGGTCATTTGGCCAATGTTAAGATGACCAAGTCTTGCTAGGCTAGAGCTTGATAATATTGACTAAGTCCAAGCGCCACTTGGCTTGATCTTTTAGTGGAATGCATCCAAGCCACCCATATGTTCTAATCTTGACCCTCCATAGTGTTATTTAAGCATACTACTAGCAAGACAAGTTCCCACACTTAGTAAAATTTTCAAGAAACTTGTTCTTGTCTTAAGGGAGCTCTCGGGTTTGAGTCAAATTACAAGACAAAAATTTTCATTTGTTGTTCAATAATCTCCATACTTTAAACCAAGGTTCCTAAGGGTATTGTAAGAGTATCTCAATAGAAAGATCCCGGAAAAGTGTCGTTTTTGCATTAGTCGCAAGGTGACAACCTAAGTCGCTTTCATAGGTTTTGGATTGGAAATAGAAGGAAAGTTGTTTGTGATCTTCTAAGGGCTTCAAGTGGCGGATTGGAGTGTCAAGGAAAGGCGCTAAGTTTCTAAGGAGAGACTTCAGATCTTGGAGTTGAATTAAGGCTTGTCAAAGGTAACACTCTTGTTCTCTTAGTGTTATAAGATTACATATTGTTGTAGTTATACATTTTAACAAGCATGAGGTATATGTATTAAGGATTGATAAGTGTTATGGATATTGGAAGCCTAAAATCCGAAATGACCTTGTTAGCCATTTGAAATTGAAATACAATTTGACCGATAATTAGAATCGTCGCATGTTATCTACTTGAAGATTGTAGTTATAATAGATTGCGGCTTTATAACATGTTATACTAAATAACTTGGATTGAAAAGGAATTGGAAATGAGGATATATTGTTACACATATTGGCCGTGAATGGCATTGCCTTTTTGGATTAGTTGATATAAATTGTGGGGCAGAATTTTACACGTCCTATTAGGCGTGTAATCCATTTTTGTTATCTACATTGTTGAGCCTTAAATGTGGCATGTTTGGTTATTGAATTTGGGCCTTGAAAAAGGTGGAAAAGTACGTAGAAACAAAGGAAGTGCTGTCCGATTTTTCGTAGAATTTAGTGACATTACACTTAGAATATTCTACGTTTGAAGTTAGAAGTTAATAGACGTATTATGATCATTATAGGTTGACATACTACGTACGACATATTGGACTTAGCAAGTGGATTGAACCGAAGAGGTATGTAGAACTTTCGTATCTCTTGAGCATGATTAGTTATAAATGTATAGTACGGTAGACGTACGAGCTTTAAATGAATTCAGTTTCATTTGGTATCCTTGACTTGTTTTAAGAATGTCCAAGTTGGTTGAGTTAGAGAATTAACTCACTTGTTTTTAAAAGGATAAGAATGCCTTTGTGTCTAAAGCACAAAGTTAGTATAACGGCTTTATGGGAAGTTGGTTATAATAACTTTATGAGAAGTTAAAAGGATGGTTGCTCTAGTAATGTAAATAAAGATAAAATGACTTGAAAGGAAGAAAGACAAATTGATTTGAAGGCATCAATTGCTTAACGTTTAAGGTAAAAAGTCACTTGAATTAGAAGCCTATAAATGTAGTTCTAAAAAGGTATTGTGACTTGTCTTGAAAAGTAAATATGGCTTGATACTACGGTTATTAGTATCTTGGAGTTTTATATGAAAAATAGTTATTTTAAAAGAATAGAAGTACGTAGTACTTTGAGTTAAATTCCCGGATCTTTTATGATACGATAGTGCCTTAAGTTAAAAGAAATGAGAGTGTATGCTAATTAAGTCAAATGAGAAGTTAAGGGGTTTCTTAGCTTGTTTATGTTATTTATAGTAGCCGGTTGTGTTTGTGATATATTGTTCATTAGAGGGTCATTCCCCGGGCTTGTGGCATTTGCATATTCCGTGGATTTGCTACCCATGATGCGAGGAATACCTCATGCGAGTCCGTAGGGCTCATGCGGGTGAAATAGTCCTATGCGGGGCGGACCAGTCCTATGCGAGGAAGTTACCTCATACGGGTCCATACGGCCTATGCGGGTGAAATAGTCCCAGGAGTAGGATTGCGTGATAATACTACGGGCGGATGGTCCCAGGTTAATCACAGGTTTCCTATTTTTAAGAACTGGAAATGTATATTTTACTCTCATTGTTAGTAAGGCACAATATACTGTTAATTTGATTATCATACATGTCTCCAGCTTTATTTTAGACTTATGATATAAATTGCAGTATTTTCCAGTTTTACATACTTGGTACATATTGTGTACTGACCCCCTTTCCTCGGGGGGATGCATTCATGCCACAGGTAGGGGTAAGCAGGTGGTGGATCCTCATTCTTAGGATCACTGATCAGGTGTCAGAAACTCCATTTCTTCGGAGGCTTGTCTTTTGGTACAATTTCCCTGATGTTGTAGATTTATGTACATTCAGGGGTATGGCGGGGCCCTGTCCCATCATAGTTGTTATTCTTAGAGGTCTGTAGTCATATTTGTGGATTGGGTTGTCAGAACAGAGATGTGCTGTTTTATTTTTGGATTATGTATATCTCACGGAAGGTGACCTCATAGGCTAGCCTGTTTATATTTGCTGTCTAATTATTTTTATGAGTTTGTGTATGTTCCGTTGCTAATCTCTGATGTATACCTGCAGGGGGTGCCCAGGTAGGGCACCAGTCGCGGGCCCGGGGTCGGGTCGTGACAAAAGTGGTATCAGAGCAGTTAGTCCTCGGAAGGTGTCTACATATCGTGTCTAGTAGAGTATTGATTATCGGTGTGTTGTGCACCACATCTATAATCAGGACACTGCAGGACATTTAGGATTGATTTCCATTCTTCTCTCTCTGAGATCATGTAGTAGAGATGTCTTATTAGGTTGAATCCTCTCTGACCTATTCTTATGTATCAGTTATGCCTCCACGGAAGGCGACCAGGGCCCAGAAGGGCAAGGAAGCAGGAGCTGCTAGCGGTACGCAGAGGGTTACTAGGACTCAGGCCCAGACTATACGTGAGGTTGTAGGCGGGTCGGCGAGTTCAGCCACGCCGACAGTATTAGAGGAGCCGAGAGCGGCCGTAGATCCAGAGGTTCCGATACCTGAGCCTCCAGTTCCACAGCTAGGGGCAGAGTATAGAGATTACAGAGAGCAGATAAATCTATTGACTAGCATAGTGGCAGGGCAGCGCCGACAGGAGCAGGTAGCTAACTCTAGAGCCGACAGCTTGAGGATTCAGGATTTTCTGGGTTGTAATCCACCCGAGTTCTATGGTTCGAGATCTGAGGAGGATCCTCAGGAGTTTATTCGGCAGATACAACGAACTATGCAGGTGCTTAAGGCCTCGGAGACAGAGTCAGTTGTGTTAGCCTCTTACCGGTTACACGATATTGCGTTGAACTGGTTTGAGTCATGGTAGCTGTCTAGAGGTGAGGGTGCTCTTCCAACTATTTGGGATGAGTTCACAGAGGCCTTCCTGGATCACTTTTTGCCTCCTGAGATGAGGAGAGCCCGCGTGGATAGATTCTTGACATTGAGACAAAATGGGAGGACTATCAGAGAGTACAACCTGGAGTTTGACTCATTGGCGGTATCGCTTCACCATTGTGGGCGACATGGCGCATGAGTTCATCGCTATGTGATGGGGCTAGACCGTTATATGATTACTGCATACCTGGGAGTAGCCCTTCAACCAGGTATGGATATTTCCGAGATGCGAGCTTATGCGGAGGATAGAGGGCGAGAGAGAGGATCATCCGGACCGTGCCAGCCAAGAGGCGGGGACAACAGGTTCGGGGTAATTTTCGAGGCGGATAGCCTCAGCAACAGACTAGGTCCACATTTCAGCCGGCACAGAGTTCTCCTTCTCGGTTTTCTGGCAGGAGGTTTGATCAACTGGGTTATTCAGGAGCAGGTCAGGGCTCCAGGACTTCGGGGTTTCAGGGAGGCAGATACCGTAACCGATCGAGACCTCCCGTATCTCGGTGTGTTCGATGCGGTAGATCTCACCCGGGCGAGTGCCGTATTGCTTCGGGAGTTTGTTTCTCTTGTGGCCAACAGGGCCATATGAAGAGGGATTGTCTGACCAGAGGCGGCGGGGGTGATATGGTTTAGCCGGCGGTCGATTCTTTGGTCTTCTTCTTACGTGGTTATGCGCCCGAGGCGTGGTGTTCGAGCCGGCGAGCGCGACAGATGTCGTAGTGGAGGTCCTAGTTCTAGCGGTCCACATAACCGCATATATTCCTTAGCCAGCCGGCAGGATCAAGAGGCTACCCCGGATGTCGTCACATGTACATTATTGATTTCATGCTGTGACGTTTATGCTTTGATAGATCTAGGTTCTACCTTGTCCCATGTGTCCCCTCTTATTGCTGGTAGAATCGGGATAGAGTCGGTGTCGATAGAGCCTTTTGAGGTAGCTACGCCAGTGGTGATTCGGTGTTAGCTGAGCGTGTGTACAAAGATTGCCCGGTGTTTATATACAGTCGTCAGACCCTAGAAGACTTGATAGAGTCGGAGATAACAGATTTTGACATCATTATGGGTATGGACTGGTTGGCTTCTTGTTATGTCAACGTTGACTATAGAGACAAGTTGGTCCGATTCTAGTTTCCTGGTGAGCCAGTTATCGAGTGGAAGGGCAATACAGCGTCGCCGAGGGGTAGGTTTATTTCTTACCTCAAGGCTAGGAAGATGGTGCAGAAATGGTACATTTATCATCTGGTTCGGTATTCGTCTGAGGTGAGTGCGCTTCTTGATCGATTCGGTGGTTAGAGAGTTTCCGGATGTATTCCCAGATGATCTCCCAGGTATTCCTCCCAAGAGGGAGATAGAGTTCTGTGTTGACACATTGCCAGACACTCGACCTATATCTATTCCGCCGTACAGGATGGCACCTGCTGAGTTGAGGGAGTTGAAGGACCAGCTGAAAGATTTGCTGGAAAAAGGCTTTATCAGGCCTAGTGTTTCTCCGTGGGGAACGCCGATTTTGTTTGTAAAGAATAAGGACGGGACGCTGCGTATGTGTGTTGATTACAGACAGCTGAATAAGGTAACCATCAAGAATAGATACCCCCTCCCCAGGATTGATAATTTGTTTGACCAGTTGCAGGGTGCGAGGTGTTTCTCCAAGATAGACCTGCGGTCTGGTTATCATCAGGTGCGAGTTAGAGAGGAAGATATCCCAAAGACTGCATTCAGGACCCGGTATGGGCACTATGAGTTCAGGGTGATGTATTTCGGTTTGACCAACGCTCCAGCGGTATTTATGGATTTGATGAACCGGGTGTTCAAGCCATTTTTGGATACGTTTGTTATAGTATTCATTGATGACATCCTGGTTTATTCACGCACAGAGCAGAAGCATGCAGATCACTTGAGGACGGTACTTGGGGTCCTCCAGAGCCGGCAGTTGTTCGCCAAGTTCTCCAAGTGTGAGTTTTGGTTGGCCTCAGTGGCATTCTTGGGGCACATTATCGGGGCTGATGATGTTCAGGTTGATACGATAAAGATTGAAGCGGTCAAGTCTTGGCCGAGACCTACTACTCCGACGGAGGTGCGCAGTTTCTTAGGGCTGGCAGGTTATTATCGTAGGTTTGTGGAGCAGTTTGCTTCGATATCAGCACCGTTGACTAGGCTGACTCAGAAGGCAGCTAAGTTCCAGTGGACAGAAGCTTGTGAGAAGGGCTTCCAGTTACTGAAGGAAAAGTTGACGACGACTCCAGTTCTTACTCTTCCCGAGGGGTTAGAGGGCTACGTGATTTATTGTGATGCCTCGGGTATCGGGCTAGGGTGTGTATTGATGCAGCACGGCAAGGTAATAACCTATGCTTCCCGGCAGTTACGGAAGCATGAGAGGAATTACCCTACTCACGACTTAGAGCTGGCCGCAGTTATTCATGCCTTGAAGATTTGGAGACATTATTTATACGGGGTCCATGTGGATATTTATACAGACCACAAGAGCCTCCAGTACATCTTTAGGCAGAGGGAGCTGAACTTGCGACAGAGATGGTGGTTAGAGTTGTTGAAGGATTATGATGTTGATATCCTATACCATCCGGGAAAAGCCAACGTAGTTGCAGATGCTTTGAGTCGTAGATCGATGGGGAGTCTATCAGAGGTACATACAGATAGACAGGACATGGTCCATCAGATCCATCAGCTTGCGAGCCTTGGGGTTCGGTTGGTTGTGTCACGACCCGATTTCGGGCCCGTGACTGGTGCCTTACCCCGGGCATCCTAGTGATACAACATCAGAGAAAATCAGCGGAAATAAAAACTTAAACAGGAAACAAGATATAACATAAGAAAACAGGCTAACCAAAACGGCCACCTTCATGTATATATATAACCGAACAGTTACATCCTTTACAAACCCTGCCCACAACAGTACTACAGACCTCTAAGAGTTTTATAACAACAATGATGGGACAGGGCCCCGCCATACCCCTGAATGCACAAGAACCTACAATCTCAGGGAATCATACCAAAAGATAAGCCTCCGGAGAAACGGAGCTTCCCAAACGCTGAACTGTGATCCTATGAGCGAGGATCAACAACCGGTGTACCTCTACCTGCGTCATGAACGCAGCCCCCCGAAGGAGGTCAGTACAACAGGTACCAAGTATGTGAAACTGAAAAATACTGTAAATGAAATCATAACAGTCTATATAAAACAGGAGACATGTATGATAACCAAACTACAATTCACAATATATATTAGCAGTCATGTCAAGTCAGGGACTCACGCCCGTAAAGTCATCACTCAAATATAACCCGGGAATTTAACCCGCACAACGGCCGCATGCCCCGACATCTTACCTCGGTATAAGCATGGCCATGGAACCATCCGAATGGAAGCATACCCGTGGGCCACCCATCTTGTCAGTATGTCCAAAGGAAATAACCAGATAACAATCATAGTGGAAGCATACTCGTGGGCCACCCATCGTGTCAGTATGTCCAAAGCAAATAACAAGATAACACTCCTAATGGAAGCATACCCGTGGGCCACCCATCGTGTCAGTATGTCCAAAAGGAAATAACAAGATAACAATCATAGTGGAAGCATACTCGTGGGCCACCCATCGTGTCAGTATGTCCAAAGCAAATAACAAGATAACACTCCTAATGGAAGCATACTCGTGGGCCACCCATCGTGTCAGTATGTCCAAAAGGAAATAACAAGATAACAATCATAGTGGAAGCATACTCGTGGGCCACCCATCGTGTCAGTATGTCCAAAGCAAATAACAAGATAACACTCCTAATGGAAGCATACCCGTGGGCCACCCATCGTGTCAGTATGTCCAAAAGGATCGATATAGTGGAAGCATACCCGTGGGCCACCCAACGTGTCAGTATGTCCATCAATCAACGGATAGCCGACCCTCCAACGAGACGCGGTATACGAAATACAACACTTGCACAACAAGGCTATCACCACAAGCATAGGCAAGTTCAACATACTTTTATACTTTCATTAACATGTAAATTGATTCACCATTTATAAAAACTCAAGTACTCCCATTTTATGCCAACAATCCGGGTTTTAACCCTAAAGTACTACGTACATAAATTCTTTCAAAAAGATCCATTTCTTTTACAAAGGTCACACGATACCCGTAGTATCAAAATAGAGTAACTATCTTTTTAAGTAAACCAAAACAATTTCCATACTTTATTTTTAAACCAAATCATTTCTCCCTTTAAAGTCAAGTTACCATTTTAAATCCAATAATAAAACCATCCTTTTGTTTTCATAAAGTCGTTATAACTAACTTCCCATAAAGCTATTATAACACTTTATGTTTTAAACCAATTTAAGACAAAATCATGCCTTTCTTTCAAACCAAAACACTTCAAATTCTCAAGTCTCTTTCTTTTAGAAATCAAGTTCCTTACTGTGGAATTTAAGAAAAATCAATACTTGTTATTAATGATTTTATTAAAGCAGCCATGATCTAGGAAATGTAATACAATTTTGTCTTATCTTAGCTTCTATGCAGATGGAGGTTTCTACTTGTTTTAATAATAATTAATTAGTCAATACATTTTCCTTTATTAACGCTGCAGTGGTTTGTTCGATACTTATTCTCATTTCCGAAATCAATATAACTTATTCCTTTTAAAACCCAATTACCCATTTCTCATAAATGCGGTTTCACAACTTTTTAACACAAACCAAGTCCTTAATATTTCACATCAAGTCATTTATAAGTCAAGTCTCTTATCTTTTAAAAACCACAAACCATTTCTTTACCTACATAAAGTTGTTAAAACAAACTTCCCATAAAGCCGTTATAACACTTTATGTTTTAAACCAACCAAATTCGTTTAGCACACGTACGTCTACCGTACTACATAGTTCACAATAATCATGCTAGAAAAGATAGGAAGAGGTTCACATACCTCGCGACG
This sequence comes from Przewalskia tangutica, assembly GCA_029844215.1. Taxonomy (NCBI): domain Eukaryota; kingdom Viridiplantae; phylum Streptophyta; class Magnoliopsida; order Solanales; family Solanaceae; genus Przewalskia; species Przewalskia tangutica. The sequence continues at coordinate 46,891,646 of CM056724.1, read as the reverse complement.
ATTATCGACAAAAAGCAAAAAGCTCCAAAGTACTGTGACCCTGCTAGCCTTTTCCACCCTTCAAGTAGAATACGCTACTCGCAGTACTTCCACCTAAAAAGGCCACAAAACATCTATCAATTTCTCGATCTCTTTGTAGCACAATTCCAAGTACAAGGTTCCTTATTCTACGAAAAATTCGGCAGCACCTCCCCCCCGCAACCACATAAATCTCCTCCTCTATCAAGGCCCGCTACCAAGCCAACAACTCCAAGGGGGGGGGGGGGGTTACACGTCTAACCGGACGTGTACAATTCTACTCCACAATAATACTACAAGTCAACTGTAAATACAGTCCAATGTAAATACAGTTCAATTCTTTATAATCGTCCTTCCAATATATCTTATACTCAATTCTAAACTACAACAATATGTAATATCAATTACAATAGGGGGACATAGATCATTACCTCGATAAGCCCAAAATTATCCAAGATTATAAGTCGATCCTGAGCAACGTTTAGCTCCAATTCCTCACGCTCCAACCCGCTCCAAGCAACCCTTAGAAGTTTCTAGACAACTTCTCTAACACTTCATCCAAGCTATGAAGATTTTCTAGGGTTTTATTTTGCGACTATTGGAATAAAGTAGTATTTCCGGGCTCTTAGTATTGAAATAACTTTGGAATACTACTAGGAATACTAGGCTAAGGTATTTGGGATAATACAACAATACTTGAAGTATTTTCTACACAAAGTGGGGGGGGGGGGGGGTGGACGAGAACTACAAAGGAGGGAGTATTATTTTAGCCTTGGAAACTCTTAAGTGTGGATGAAGAATTAGTCTTGCATAAAGGGGGTATTTATAGAGAAATCAATGGCCAAGATCTAGGCAAGTGTGTGGTGTATATTGGGGACATGTGGGTGTGGATTCTACCAACCACATGTCCACCACAAAATTTGGACAAGTGGCTAGCCATTTGTCCACTACCAAACCGTCTGGGCGACACGTGTCTCACCACCCGCCAACATGGCCACATGGGGGTGACACGTGTCGCCCCCTACTCATCCAAAATATTTCATCTTCCGAAGATATCCGTAATGCCAAAAATCCGAAAATAAAGTGGGCCCCACAAAACCGTAAATTCTCCCGTGGGCCCCACGTGACCAATTTCGGAAATAAAATTCCATAATTCTCAAATATTCCAAAAAGTCCGAATACCAAATCTGGGAATCCAATTCTCATTAACGAACCTTTTTCCTTCACAAAATCCGGAAACTTTTATGTCGAAAAATCACATCTTTCTTCCTTTCCAATTTTTCTGTCGTATTCTCGTACGTACGTCCTCATATACATACTCTGGAACTACGGGGTGTAACATTCTTCCCCTCTTAGAAACATTCGTCCCGAATGTTCCTTCTAAGTCTCAAAACATACCTGCGCCGGTATAGTCTTCACTAATATACTTACCAAACCAATCATGCCACCAATGGCCATAGTATAACATACGCGCAAAAACTCAAATCCAAGCCAACGAGAAATCACCTCTAATGTGTATAACAACACTACAGCTTCCACCCTTGGTCTAAAGGATACTCCCTTCGCATCTTCACTTCACAACAAAATGATCTCTTTTATTCTGTTAACACACGTTCACTCCTTTCCTTACTCGTCGTACACTTCTCGTACACCCGAACTCTCTCTAGTACACATACCATACTCCAGTCATTGCTTCAGTTTCCAAAACCTTGGAGTCACTACCTCCAAACTTGGTCATTTTACTAGCCTCAAATTCCTTTAAGGCCCTTCTCGGCCTTCACAATCCGATTCTGGTCGAACGCATCCACGAACTAGTACAACGGTTACCTAAACTTGGGCCTTGCACCCTCGTGATCCTACCACCTGGCGGGACCACCCTGAACTGACCCCACCTCATTCCGGGCTGCGGGTTGACCCGCGATCTGGCCTCAACCCGACCCGCTATCGCGCCAAACTCTCTTGTTCCCCGATCTGGAACAATCTTACTAATTCACGTCATGAAAGCTACCACTTCCATCTCACACTACCCATGGAATTATCACACAAAACTCCACGTATACTATGCACTCCGACAAAGATTAACCGTAAAGTCTTTTACTCAAGACGGCCTTACATCTAAGGTCTCAACTGTCAAAAATTATAAGGTTCACAATTGTCTCATCCCCAGACTTACCCTTTTTTTTTCTAACCAGGCTTCTAAATCATATTTTACCACAATCCAACCAAACATAATACTAAACACATCATCATAACATCAAAACAAACTAGTCTCTAGAGGGTTAAGGATATACATGAAAATCAAATAGGCGGTTCAAAAGACCGCTACAACTGGGAACTTCCACCGCGACCTCTGCCGTGGCCTGCCGGTGTATGAACATCCTGCCTAGCTATGGAAGGTGAAGAACCCGCAACTGATCCCGTAGTCTGTGCTATCCCACTAGTACCACCCATCGTCGGACAGTTTCTCGCAAAATGGCCCTGCTGGCCGCATGTAAAACAAACTCCCAAACTAGCACGTCACTCCCCACAATGGAGCCTACCACAACGGTCACAACGAGGTAGGGGTGGCTTCATCTGGCTAACAACCCGGCTCTAAAATCTGAACCTCGAGCTCGACTGCTCTCGAATACTCCCGACGCCCCAAGATCCGTGGAGGACCACTCAACTGGAGGTGTATAACTAGCCGCCGCCGAGGCGGTCTGTCTCTGAGTTATCAAGGACCTCGCTATCTCGGCCCTCTTATGCTGGTCTCGGTCCCTACGCCGGTCTCTACGCCTCCATCCCCTACGCATAAGCTCGTGATACGGCAATGTCCATGCCCTACCAAGAGCTACTCTGTGCAACCCTCCGCTAAATAATCGTCAAGTCTCGTGACATATCGGCACTATCCTCCATGTCGCCACTAATGCGGGACATACCGGCTAATGAGTCAAACTCTACGCCAGACTATCAACCAGACGCCTGCTCGCCTCAACGCGTCAAAAACTGTTTACCGAGCCTCCTCATCCGGGAGGCAAGAAATGTGCAAGAAATTCCCCGAGAACTCGTCCCAACCAGCCGAAGCGCATGCTCCCCGACGCTTCCTATGAATCAAACCACGATCGCAGAGATCACGCACCGATGCGAACCCAATATCACCGACCGCCTCGAGGCCTCGATCACTCTATGATCCTCAGAATCGCTTGATAAACTCCCGAGGGTCATCCTCGCCTCGATCCATAGAACATCGTGGATCGAACTTAAGAAGTCCCGGTCTCCAACTATCGCCCTGGGTGCACTATCGTACCACGGCCCCGCCGTCCTCAAGTCCGCCATAAACCTAACTAGTAATCGCCATCTCCTTGTAACCCATATCCTCTGCTCGGCCGTGGACCGAGGCTCAGATATCGTGGCCTCGTGAGCTACCGCCGCCGCTCTAAATCACTGGGCCGGGCGATCGTAGAATCCGCCGTCGTAGCACCACCTCGTAAAGATCGGGCTCGTGCCTTGTAACCTCGTGTTTACTCGCAGCCTCCTCTCGCTTGCTTCTTCGGGCCGGTTGCTCGGCGCAGGCATCACCGGTACATGAGAATACGCCGGAGGAGTCCAACTCATAACACGTGATCTAAGGCACGATCTCGAGTGAGAAGAATGGAAACCAATCCTAAATATCCTATAGCCTCCGACATAAAGTGGTGCACAATACGCCGATAATCAAGACTTACTAGATACGGTTCAGAGACACTTTCCGAGGATTAACTGCTCTGATACCACTTTTGTCACGACCCGACTTTGGGCCCGTGACTGGTGCCTTACCCCGGGCATCCTAGTGATACAACATCAGAGAAAATCAGCGGAAATAAAAACTTAAATAGGAAACAAGATATAACATAAGAAAATAGGCTAACCAAAACGGTCACCTTCATGTATATATATAACCGAACAGTTACATCCTTTACAAACCCTGCCCACAAAAGTACTACAGACCTCTAAGAGTTTTATAACAACAATGATGGGACAGGGCCCCGCCATACCCCTGAATGTACAAGAACCTACAATCTCAGGGAATCATACCAAAAGATAAGCCTCCGGAGAAACGGAGCTTCCCAAACGCTGAACTGTGATCCTATGAGCGAGGATCAACAACCGTGTACTCTACCTGCAGATGAACGCAGCCCGGCGAGGTCAAGACAACAGTACCAAGTATGTGAAATCAAAAATATCAGAAATGAAATCATAACTTCATATATAAACAGAGACATGTATGATAACCAAACTACGCTCACAATATATATTAGCAACATGTGAAGTCGTGGACTCACGCGTAAAGTCATCACTCAAATATAACCCGGGAATTTAACCCGCACAACGCCGCATGCCCCGGCATCTTACCTCGGTATAAGCATGGCCATGGAGCCATCCTAATGGAAGCATACCCGTGGGCCACCCATCGTGTCAGTATGTCCAAAGGAAATAACCGGATAACAATCATAGTGAAGATACTCGGCCACCCATCGTGCAAGATGTCCAAAGCAAATAACAAGATAACACTCCTAATGGAAGCATACCCGTGGCCATCCATCGTGTCGATGTCCAAAAGGAAATAACAAGATAACAATCATAGTGGAAGCATACTCGTGGGCCACCCATCGTCGGTGATGTCCAAAGCAAATAACAAGATAACACTTAATGGAAGATACCCGTGGGCCACCCATCGTGGTCGAGATGTCCAAAAGGAAATAACAAGATAACAATCATAGTGGAAGCATACTCGTGGCCACCCATCGTGTCGATGTCCAAAGCAAATAACAAGATAACACTTAATGGAAGCATACCCGGCCACCCATCGTGTCAAGATGTCCAAAAGGATCGATATAGTGGAAGCATACCCGTGGGCCACCCAACGTGTCAAGATGTCCATCAATCAACGGATAGCCAATTCTCCAACGAGACGCCAGAGTACGAAATACAACACTTGCACAACAAGGCTATCACCACAAGCATAGGCAAGTTCAACATACTTTTATACTTTCATTAACATGTAAATTGATTCACCAGGAGCGGGATTCTCTAAAAAGCCAAGGTCGTGGGTGGCCAAGAGGTCCAAATCCTAGGTTGAAAGGGATTTCGAAGCCTGCCGGGAAAAAGATCCATTTCTTTTACAAAGGTCACACGATACCCGTAGTATCAAAATAGAGTAACTATCTTTTTAAGTAAACCAAAACAATTTCCATACTTTATTTTTAAACCAAATCATTTCTCCCTTTAAAGTCAAGTTACCATTTTAAATCCAATAATAAAACCATCCTTTTGTTTTCATAAAGTCGTTATAACTAACTTCCCATAAAGCTATTATAACACTTTATGTTTTAAACCAATTTACGACAAAACCATGCCTTTCTTTTAAACCAAAACACTTCAAATTCTCAAGTCTCTTTCTTTTAGAAATCAAGTTCCTTACTGTGGAATTTAAGAAAAATCAATACTTGTTATTAATGATTTTATTAAAGCAGCCATGATCTAGGAAATGTAATACAATTTTGTCTTATCTTAGCTTCTATGCAGATGGAGGTTTCTACTTGTTTTAATAATAATTAATTAGTCAATACGTTTTCCTTTATTAACGCTGCAGTGGTTTGTTCGATACTTATTCTCATTTCCGAAATCAATATAACTTATTCCTATTAAACCCAATTACCCATTTCTCATAAATGCGGTTTCACAACTTTTTAACACAAACCAAGTCCTTAATATTTCACATCAAGTCATTTATAAGTCAAGTCTCTTATCTTTTAAAAACCACAAACCATTTCTTTACCTACATAAAGTTGTTAAAACAAACTTCCCATAAAGCCGTTATAACACTTTATGTTTTAAACCAACCAAATTCGTTTAGCACACGTACGTCTACCGTACTACATAGTTCACAATAATCATGCTAGAAAAGATAGGAAGAGGTTCACATACCTCGCGACGATTATCGACAAAAAGCAAAAAGCTCCAAAGCATCGTGGACTCGCTTAGCCTTTTCTACCCTTCAAGTAGAATACGCTACTCGCAGTACTTCCACCTAAAAAGGCCACAAAACGTCTATCAATTTCTCAATCTCTTTGTAGCACAATTCCAAGTACAAGGTTCCTTATTCTACGGAAAATTTGCAGCACCCCCCCCCCGCAACCACATAAATCTCCTCCTCTATCAAGGCCCGCTACCAAGCCCACAACTCCGAAGGAGTGGGTTACACGTCTAACCGGACGTGTACAATTCTACTCCACAATAATACTACAAGTCAACTGTAAATACAGTCCAATGTAAATACAGTTCAATTCTTTATAATCGTCCTTCCAATATATCTTATACTCAATTCTAAACTACAACAATATGTAATATCCAATTACAATAGGGGGACATAGATCATTACCTCGATAAGCCCAAAATTATCCAAGATTATAAGTCGATCCTGAGCAACGTTTAGCTCCAATTCCTCACGCTCCAACCCGCTCCAAGCAACCCTTAGAAGTTTCTAGACAACTTCTCTAACACTTCATCCAAGCTATGAAGATTTTCTAGGGTTTTATTTTGCGACTATTGGAATAAAGTAGTATTTCCGGGCTCTTAGTATTGAAATAACTTTGGAATACTACTAGGAATACTAGGCTAAGGTATTTGGGATAATACAACAATACTTGAAGTATTTTCTACACAAAGTGGGGTTGACGAGAACTACAAAGGAGGGAGTATTATTTTAGCCTTGGAAACTCTTAAGTGTGGATGAAGAATTAGTCTTGCACAAAGGGGTATTTATAGAGAAATCAATGGCCAAGATCTAGGCAAGTGTGTGGTGTAGATTGGGGACATGTGGGTGTGGATTCTACCAACCACATGTCCACCACAAAATTTGGACAAGTGGCTAGCCACTTGTCCACTACCAAACCGTCCAAGGACATGTGTCCTTCACCAATTCGGCCAACATGGCCACATGGGGGTGACACGTGTCGCCCCGCTACTCATCCAAAATATTTCATCTTCCGAAGATATCCGTAATGCCAAAAATCCGAAAATAAAGTGGGCCCCACAAAACCGTAAATTCTCCCGTGGGCCCCACGTGACCAATTTCGGAAATAAAATTCCATAATTCTCAAATATTCCAAAAAGTCCGAATACCAAATCTGGGAATCCAATTCTCATTAACGAACCTTTTTCCTTCACAAAATCCGGAAACTTTTCCGTCGAAAAATCACATCTTTCTTCCTTTCCAATTTTTCTGTCGTATTCTCGTACGTACGTCCTCATATACATACTCTGGAACTACGGGGTGTAACAGGTTGATACTGATGATAGTGGGGTACGGGTTCGTGAGGTTGCCGAGTCTTCCATCATTGAGTAGGTAAAGAGGCGACAGTATGAGGACCCAATTATGATACGGTATCGAGATACGGCTCTTCGAGAGGAGAAGAGTCTATTTGAGGTAGCGCCTGATGGGGTGCTAAGATTTGAGGGCAGATTGTGTGTTCCTGATGTTGTAGGACTTCGTCAGCAGATTCTGGGGGAGGCACACAGTGCTCGTTACTCTATTCATCCGGGGTCGACTAAGATGTACCATGACCTCAGATGCAGACGTGGGATGTCCCGCAGGACGTGGCAGGGTTTGTTGCTCAGTGACCGAATTGTCAGCAGGTCAAGGTTGAGCACCAAAAGCCCGGTGGGCTATTGCAGGCGATTGATATTCGGCATGAAAGTGGAGGTGATCAACATGGATTTTGTTACGAGGTTACCTCGCATCAGAGGAAGTGTGTGATTCCATCCGGGTTATCAGAGACAGATCGACGAAATCAACCCACTTTCTTCCATCAGACTACGATTCTACCGAGGATTATGCTAGATTGTATATCAGGGAGATTGTGAGACTGCACAGAGTTCCTATATCGATTATATTAGACAGAGGATCCCAGTTTATGACTAACTTCTGGAGGTCTTTCCAGAAGGGTTCGGACACAGTGAGTCTCAAGATCGCTTTCATCCTCAGGCCGACGGGCAGGCAGAGCGTACTATCCAGACACTTGAGGATATGTTGTGGGCCTGTGTTATTGATTTCAGGGGTAGCTGGGAGGATCATTTGCCTCTTGTGGAGTTTGCTTATAACAACAACTACCATTCTAGCATCCAGATGGCGCCATATGAGGCTTTGTATGGGCGAAAGTGTAGGTCACCGATTGGTTGGTTCGACGTGGGCGAGGTTCAGTTAGTTAGCCCAGACCTGATTCAGCAGGTTGTGGATAAGGTGAAGCTTATCCAGGAGAGACTGTTAGCAGCTCAGAGTCGGCAGAAGTCTTATGCAGATAATCGGCGACGACATTTGGAGTTTCAGGTAGACGATTGGGTCTTCTTAAAGGTATCACCCATGAAGGATGTGATTAGGTTCAGATAGAAGGGAAAACTTAGCCCAATGTACATTGGTCTTTACCAAATCATTCGTAGAGTAGGCAAGGTTGCCTATGAGTTGGATCGGCCATCGGATTTAGAGGCAGTACATTCGGTCTTCCATGTTTCTATGTTACGGAAGTGTATCAGAGATCCATCGAGAGTTTTCCCAGCTAGCGAGGTCCAGGTGATAGAGGGGTTATAGGAGAGTCCCATAGCGATACTCGATCGCCAGATCAGGTGTCTGCGGACCAAGGATGTAGCTTCCGTCAAAGTCTTGTGGCAGAATGATAATATGGAGGAAATGACTTGGGAAGCGGAGGAGGACATGTTGAGGAAGTATCCTCACTTATTCTCTACATCTTCAGGTAATTCATTTCCCTTACTTGTCAAGTTTTAATTGAAGTATTTTTGCTTAAGTGCTATTATGTGGCCACGTGGGACATTATTGGTTTATAGGGGTTGTAAAAGGAGACTATGTCGCTATTTATAAGATTGACACCGAAAGAACATTCGGGGACGAATGTTTCTAAGAGGGGAAGAATGTTACACCCCAAAATTCCAGGACATGTTTATAAGAACTTACGTAAGAACTCAAAAATGTTAAGATTTGAGACTAGTAAAAATTTATCGAAATTATGGAAATGTCGGGAAACGGAATATTGCGACGAACGGGAGGGTGACATGTGTCACCCCCCGTTGGATGGTCATGGTCGAATGGACCAAGGTTAGAATGGTCATTTGGCCAATGTTAAGATGACCAAGTCTTGCTAGGCTAGAGCTTGATAATATTGACTAAGTCCAAGGGCCAATTGGCTTGATCTTTTAGTGGAATGCATCCAAGCCACCCATATGTTCTAATCTTGACCCTCCATAGTGTTATTTAAGCATACTACTAGCAAGACAAGTTCCCACACTTAGTAAAATTTTCAAGAAACTTGTTCTTATCTTAAGGGAGCTCTCGGGTTTGGGTCAAATTACAAGATAAAATTTTTCATTTGTTGTTCAATAATCTCCATACTTTAAACCAAGGTTCCTAAGGGTATTGTAAGGGTATCTCAATAGAAAGATCCCGGAAAAGTGTCGTTTTTGCATTAGTCGCAAGGTGAAAACCTAAGTCGCTTTCATAGTTTGGATTGGAAATTGAAGGAAAGTTGTTTGTGATATTCTAAGGGCTTCAAGTGGCGGATTGGAGTGTCAAGGAAAGGAGCTAAGTTGCTAAGGAGCGACTTCAGATCTTGGAGTTGAATTAAGGCTTGTCAAAGGTAACAATCTTGTTCTCTTAGTGTTATAAGATTACATATTGTTGTAGTTATACATTTTAACAAGCATGAGGTATATGTATTAAGGATTGATAAGTGTTATGGATATTGGAAGCCTAAAATCTGAAATGACCTTGTTAGCCATTTGAAATTGAAATACAATTTGGTCGATAATTAGAATCGTCGCATGTTATCTACTTGAAGATTGTAGTTGTTATAATTGATTGCGGCTTTATAACATGTTATACTAAACAACTTGGATTGAAAAGGAATTGGAAATGAGGATATATTGTTACACCTATTGGCCGTGAATGACATTGCCTTTTTGGATTAGTTGATATAAATTGTGGGGCAGAATTTTACACGTCCTATTAGGCATGTAATCCCCTTTTGTTATCTACATTGTTGAGCCTTAAATGTGGCATGTTTGGTTATTGAATTCGGACCTTGAAAAAGGTGGAAAAGTACGTAGAAACAAAGGAAGTGCTATCCGATTTTCCGTAGAATTTAGTGACATTATACTTAGAATATTCTACGTTTGAAGTTAGAAGTTAATAGACGTATTATGGTCATTATAGGTTGACATACTACGTACGGCATATTGGACTTAGCAAGTGGATTGAACCGAAGAGGTATGTAGAACTTTCGTATCTCTTGAGCATGATTAGTTATAAATGTATAGTACGGTAGACGTACGAGCTTTAAATGAATTCAGTTTCATTTGGTATTCTTGACTTGTTTTAAGAATGTCAAAGTTGGTTGAGTTAGAGAATTAACTCACTTGTTTTTAAAAGGATAAGAATGCCTTTGTGTCTAAAGCATAAAGTTAGTATAACGGCTTTATGGGAAGTTGGTTATAATAACTTTATGGGAAGTTAAAAAGATGGTTGCTATATTAATGTAAATAAAGATAAAATGACTTGAAAGGAAGAAAGACAAATTGATTTGAAGGCATCAATTGCTTAACGTTTTACGGTAAAAAGTCACTTAAATTAGAAGCCTATAAATGTAGTTCTAAAAAGGTATTGTGACTTGTCTTGAAAAGTAAATATGGCTTGATACTACGGTTATTAGTATCTTGGAGTTTTATATGAAAAATAGTTATTTTAAAAGAATAGAAGTACGTAGTACTTTGGGTTAAATTCCCGGATCTTTTATGATACGATAGTGCCTTAAGTTAAAAGAAATGAGAGTGTATGCTAATTAAGTCAAATGAGAAGTTAAGGGGTTTCTTAGCTTGTTTATTTTATTTATAGTAGCCGGTTGTTCTTGTGATATATTGTTCATTACGGGGTCATTCCCCGGGCTTGTGGCATTTGCATATTCCGTGGATTTGCTACCCATGATGCGAGGAATACCTCATGCGAGTCCGTAGGGCTCATGCGAGTGAAATAGTCCTATGTGGGGCGGACCAGTCCTATGCGAGGAAGTTACCTCATGCGGGTCCATACGGCCTATGCGGGTGAAATAGTCCCAGGAGTAGGATTGCGTGATAATACTACGGGCGGATGGTCCTAGGTTAATCACAGGTTTCCTAGTTTTAAGAACCGGAAATGTATATTTTACTCTCATTGTTAGTAAGGCACATTATACTGTTAATTTGATTATCATACATGTCTCCAGCTTTATTTTAGACTTATGATGTAAATTGCTGTATTTTCCAGTTTTACATACTTGGTACATATCAGGTAATCGACCCCTTCCTGGGCTGTGTTCATGCCGCAGGTAGGGGTAAGCAGGTGGTGGATCCTCATTCTTAGGATCACTGATCAGGTGTCAGAAACTCCATTTCTCTGGAGGCTTGTCTTTTGGTACGGTTTCCCTGATGTTGTATATTTATTTACATTCAGGGGTATAGTGGGGCCCTGTCCCATCACAGTTGTTATTCTTAGAGGTCTGTAGTCATATTTGTGGATTGGGTTGTCAGAACAGAGATGTGCTGTTTTATTTTTGGATTATGTATATCTCACGGAAGGTGGCCTCATCGGCTAGCCTGTTGATATTTGCTGTCTAATTATTTTTATGAGTTTGTGTATGTTCCGCTGCTATTCTCTGATGTATACCTGCAGGGTGCCTGTGCAGGGCACCGCCATGCCCGGGTCGTCGTGACACATATCAAAATCATGGATTCATGTCCATAGAATTATATATATATATATATATATATATATATACATATAACGTGTCCCGACCCTCTAGTGAGGGACTCAGTGGAATCATCATAATCATGGATACATGTCCATATAACATACCCGGCCCATTCTGGGACTCGGTGAGCTCATCATCATCATCATATATATATATACATATAACGTGTCCCGGCCCTCTAGTGAGGGTCTTGGTGAACAATGCAAGGAATTGCGCACGAACATTCCCGGCCCAGGACTCGGTGAAATGATATAATCCCATCAAGCACGAATAGATTATCATGAGTAGCCATATGCAAATTAAATCATCTTTTGACTCTCAATGGAATAAATACAATGAACTATCACTTGTAAAATCAAAGACAACTATCATATCAAGTGTCACTAGGAATTATGATTCAATGGAATTATGTACATCTGCCGTACACTCACTTTATATAAATCATGCCAAAAATAAGAAAGGATAGTTTCACATACCTTATCGTCTATGCCAACTCAATAATTATAACTCGTCTCAATTAGTACTTCAACCTATAACAACAATAACATACCCATAAACTCTATGATTACTAGCATAGCTATATAGCGAATGATGACTCTCTTTTTATGTAAACATTTGGGCAGCACCTCCCCTGTTTATAGTCACACCCGCAACTCACAAACAAGGTCAACAACATTGATAACAAGTCACAACTTAAGCATATAACCAACACAGTCCCAAATACTCCATATACACTATCGTTATGCATTCTTTCTCATTACGTTCATGTAATACAACAACCACAACAACCAAGGTGATTAATACACCTATTTATCATGTTAATCCAGCCCCTTAATCCATATTAAAACAATCACTAAAAACAATCCATACTTCCCGCAACAACGATAATACAATGTAACACTTTCTACACCTTTATTTCGTTTAGGACGTACATCCACAACTACAACAATATATGCATGTTCATAGATTATGTTACACCTCATAATTCCAAGGCATTTAATTGAGAACATGATTATGGAAATAAGATTTGAATGTTGGAAGGAAAGGATTTTTACATTTTCTATATGAAAAAGATTTCGAGACAAATTTGACGACGAAAATTATTGACTAGTAGTTAAATTCTTTCCAATGGATTTATGGACTTAGTATTGTATTGTGAAGTCTTGGCATTGATAATATGGGATCTACCGAAAATTTCACAATTTTGTGGGCCCATCTAAATTTTAAGAATTTTGGCTAAGTGTGAAAGATAGTTTTGTGAAGAGAATTATAGACCAATAGGAGGGTGACACGTGTTCCCCCTCCACTTGTCTTGTAAAGGTTCCACTTGTATATATTGATAAGGATTAAGACTTAGCTCACAAATATCTCCATCCTTCAAACCTCTCTTCTCTCTTCCTTCACTTAAATTTTTGAAAATCCCTTAAAACAAGAAGAACAAGATCAACTTATTTTCCAAGGTTAAGCTCCTTAACTAAGTTCTAAGCCAAGGTTAACTCTCCAAAACAGTGGACACGAATTTGGCCGAGAATTTGCCTTGAAACCCTAAGCTTGTTAATAAACTTTTTGGAAGAGAAACAATAAAGTAAGATGATTACAAACTCGTAGAGGATACGTGTGTGTTGTTGTAATGTGAAGAAGTGGTGCAAAAGGAAGTGGTGGTGGCCGAGAACTTGGGACTGTTTTAGCTAAGATTAAGGTAAGATTTCTTCTTCCTCTTGAAGTAATTGGAGGTTACATGATGTTATAATTAAGAGATAAACTTGTGTTAAGTAAAATAGAGGATAAGAAGTGCATGTCACAGTTTTGGCATGTTAGCCGAATTGTGGACTATTTTGTTATTATGGATTCGTTGGTTATTGTTGTTATTATCATCACTAAGTTCATGTTATATTGAAGGAAATCTTGTTATTGAAAGTTGAAATGGTTTATATTAAAGTGTTGAAACTTGAATTGGATTATAAGACATTATGAAAAGGGCCTCGGATTGTTGTTGTTGGCCGAAACTATCTTAAAACTGTTGGATATTGTCGTGCTATTTTAGGGAATGTTTTATGCGTGTATGATACTGGAAATTTAGTTACCATTATGCATTTTTAATGTGGTAATTGCTAATTCATGTCCTAAAGGAATAAGGGTGAAGAACTGTGTAGAAGAACTTCACATTTCACCCTCATTGTTGTTGAAGTATGGGCTGTTTTAGTGAAATATTTTTATATGGATTAAGAGGCCGGATTAACATGAGAAGTAGGTGTCTGAATCACATTGGTTGTTGTTTTGGTTGTGCCCTTAATTGGTGCTTGGTTATTGATGTTATTGGCCCTGTTTGGAAGTTGTAGATGGGAGTATATATAGGGGAATTGCTGCCCGAATTTTTATATGAAAAGAGAACCATTACTTGGTATATGATCTACATTAGTAAGCATGAAGTTGATATACGTGTTATTGTTGTTATAGGTTGAAGTACTAATTGAGGTGTATTCTACTTGTCGTGTTGGTATAGCCGATAAGGTATGTGAACTATCCCTCATTCTTTTGGCATTTTCTACGTACGAAATATACCTGTGGTATTGTTTCATAATTCATTCTACTCTTAGAAGTTAAGAGGTATTCATGTTATTGATTCTATGCTAAAAACATGTCTAAGTTATTCCTAAGTCCTTATTAAGGCATATGAGGAGAGATGTTAATATTCATAAGAGTTCTTAGTAAGCGCTAGAGTCGGTTCGACCTTGCTAATGTAAAGTAACTGATAAGTATCAAGAGCTGAGACTGTTTTAATAATAATTATGTATGTTCTAATAGACGTGTTGAAATAAGCCATTGCAACGTTAAATGAAAAAGGTATCGACAAGCAATTATATTAAAATGATTAGAACGCCATCTGCATAGAAGCTAAGATATAACCAATTTGTTTTACATTTTCTAGTTCACAGATGATTAGATAAGGTTTCATCATATAATTACTCATGACCCATATAAGAATTAATTAGGCAAATTTGAATCCGTTATCACTAATCAAATACAGGATTATTGGAAATATTCGAGGTATGTGAAACTATCCTTTCTTCTTCTAGCATGATTCTTTTAATAAAATGAATGTACGGTGAACGTACATAGTACTTTTGGGTTTGAGTCCCTAATATTACATGATATGATTCTTTTTATAAAATGAATATACGGTGAACGTACATAGTACTTTTGGGTTCAAGTCCCTAATATTACATGATATAATAGTGCCTTGATTTTTCTAAAATGAAAGTTCATTCTATTTATTCTAATGAGAGTCAAAGATGATTTAAAATGCTTATGGTTGCTCATGATAGCTATTCGTGCAAGTGTTATTATTCCATTTCACCGAGTCCCATAATGGGCCGGCAATGTTTATATGTATATGATTCCATGGACAAGATCCGTGATGCGAGTATAGATACTCATGCGGGTATAAAGACTCATACGGGTTCGATTCCCACAAATAGTATATGTATATGATTCCACAGACAAGATTCGTGATGCGAGTATAGATACTCATGCGGGTATAAAAACCCATGCGGGTTCGATTCCCACGAATAGTATATGTATATGATTCCACGGATAAGATACGTGATGCGAGTATAGATACTCATGCGGGTATAAAGACCCATGCGGGTTTGATTCCCACGAATAGTATATGTATATGATTCCTTAGACAAGATCTGTGATGCGAGTATAGATACTCATGCGGGTTCGATTCCCATGAATAGGATATGCATAATGATTCTATGGGCAGGTGACCCTGATTTTGACATGAGTTTCATATTTTGAAAATATACAGTTGATTTTATATTTTTAAAAGGCACAGTTGACTCTCATTTTTAT
This sequence comes from Przewalskia tangutica, assembly GCA_029844215.1. Classification (NCBI taxonomy): domain Eukaryota; kingdom Viridiplantae; phylum Streptophyta; class Magnoliopsida; order Solanales; family Solanaceae; genus Przewalskia; species Przewalskia tangutica. The sequence continues at coordinate 46,875,960 of CM056724.1, read as the reverse complement.
AAAGTACAGTGGTACAGTGATACAGTGGTACAGTGGTACAGTGATACAAGGTACAGTTGGCTCTTATTTTACATGGCACAGTTGGATCTGGTATTTGATTTTCATACTTGTCCCTGTCATCTTTTGGCTAGTTATGATCTTATTTACTGTACTTTATGTTTACATACTTGGTACATTGTTGTACTGACCCCCATTCTCCGGGGGGCTACGTTCATGCCCGCAGGTATAGGTACACATTTTGGTGATCCGCAAGCTTAGGATCTTTGCTCAGCTTTTGGGATAGCTCCATTGTTTCGAAGCTTGTCATTTTGGTACAGGTATTTCATTATGGCTTATGTATATTCACGGGTACGGCGGGGCCTTGTCCCGTCATAGTTACTGTCTTACTCTTAGAGGTCTGTAGTCATGTGTGGGTTGGACATGTACAGTTGTAGTTCATTTTGGCTATTGTGTATATAATGGCAGTCTTGCCGGCTTGCCTATGATGTTATATGACAGTTTAGGGGATAGGATCCCTAGTTATAAGATTATGAGTTTTTCTTAAGCATCCGCTGGTTATATGCGATGTGTGGGTATAATGGTGCCAAGGTAGGGCACCAGTCGTGGCCCGTCGGTTCGGGTCGTGACAACTTATAATTCCAGGATTATAACTTCAACAAAATATCCCCTAAATACAACACAACATGTCCAACAATTTTAGGGGTGTCTCGGCACACCCAACATAATACCACAACTCTTCTTATAATTCCTTAAATCCAATTTCATATTTCAACACTTTCATATAACCAATTATAATTTTAAATATCAACATTTCCTTCAATTGCAACATGCAATTAGTGACAACGATAACAACAACAACAATTAACCCAATGTACTTAAAAACAGCCCCAAAATCGATAACAACAATATCAACAACAACCACATGCATTTTGTTACACCCCGTAATTCCAAGGCAATGATGAGAACGTAAGTTAGGATATAAGATTTGAATGTTGGAAGAAAAGTGTCACGACCCGATCCCGGGCCCGCGACTGGTGTCCTACCTGGGCACCCCTCACAGGTATACATCAGAGAATAGCAGCGGAACATACATAAACTCATAAGTACTAGACAGTAAATATCAACAGGCTAGCCGATAAGGCCACCTTCCGGAAAAATATACACCTTTTTTTTTACAACCCAATCCACAAGATATGACTACAGACCTCTAAGAATAACAACTGTGACGGGACAGGGCCCCGCCATACCCCTGAATGTACAACACCGACAATACCAGGGATCTGAACCAAAGGTAAGCCTCCAGAGTAATGGAGCTTCTCAACTGTTGAACAGTGATCCAAAGAGTGAGGATCAACAACCTGTATAACTCTACCTGCGGCATGAACGGCCTCAAGAGGTCGATAACAGTACCAAGTGTGTGGCCAGATGTAATGTAATGAAATCATAATAGTCTAAAATAAAGCTGGGGACATGTATGATAACCACATTAACAATACACTATGCCTTACTAAAAATGAGAGTGGACAAAAATAAACTTTGCCGGTTTTAAAACAGGAAGCTCAAGATTAACCTAGGGTCATCCGCCCGTAGTATCATTCTGCAATCCTACTCCTGGGACTATTTCACCCGCATAGGCCGTATGGACCCGCATGAGGTAATTTCCTCGCATAGACTGTATCCGCCCGCATAGGTCATATAGACCCGCATGAGGTAATCTCCCCGCATAGGACTGGTCCACCCCGCATAGGACTATTTCACCCGCATGAGCCCTACGGACTCGCATGAGGTATTCCTCGCATCATGGGTAGCAAATCCACGGAATATGCAAATGCCACAAACCTGGGGAATGACCCCGTAATGTACAATATATCACTAGCACAACCGGCTATCATACATAACATAAGCACTACCGGCTTATCATATATAACATAAGCACCACCGACTTATCATAATTATCATAAGCAAGTTAAGACATCCCCTAACTTCTTATTAGCCTTACTTATCATGTACTCTCATTTTAGTTAACTTAAGGCACTAACATGTTATTAGAAATCCGCGAATTTAACCCAAAGTACTACGTACTTCCGTTCCTTTAGAAAAAGAGAACAACTTTTATATAAAAACCCCCAAGATACTAACACCCGTAGTATCGAGACTTGTCTACTTTTCAAAACAAGTTACTACACCTTTAGAAATTCATTTCAAGGTTTTGACACAAAGTAACTTCTACATTCACAACCTAGGCAACTCATGCCTATAAATCAAGTAGACACTCTCTTAACCTTCCATAAAGCCGTTATAACTAACTTTCCATAAAGCCGTTATAACTCTTTTTGTTTTAGACAATTACATTCTTTTTGAAACCAATAGACTTATACTTTTAAAACCAAGTATCATATACTTTCAAATCAAGTTTCATAGCTTTCAGAATACTTCAAGTCTCTTAACTTTAGAAATCGAGTTTCTTAACTTTAGAATAGTTCAAGTAATCAATATTTCCCAAACCAAGTATTCTATACATTTCCAAGTCAAGAAATCTTTGTTTACCTTTTTAGAATAAACCATTCTTTTAACTTCCCGTAAAGTTGTTATAACCAACTTCCCATAAAGTCGCTATACTAACTTTATGCTTTAGAAACTGAGACATATTAACCTTTAAAACAAGTGAGTTAATTCTCTAACTCAACCAACTTAGACATTCTTAAAACAGGTCAAGGATATCAAATGAACTGAATTCATTTAAATCTCGTACGTCTACCGTACTATACATTTATAACTACTCATGCTCAAGAGATAAGAAAGTTTCCACATACCTCTTCGGTTCAATCCACTTGCTAAGTCCAATATGTCGTACGTAGTATGTCAACCTATAATGACCATAATACGTCTATTAACTTCTAGCTTCAAACGTAGAATATTCTAAGTGTAAAGTCACCAAATTCTACAGAAAATCGGACAACACTTCCTTTGTTTCTACGTACTTTTCCACCTTTTTCAAGGCCCGAATTCAATAACCAAACATGCCACATCAAGGCTCAACAATGTAGCTAACAAAAGGGTATTACACGCCTAACAAGACGTGTAAAATTCTGCCCCACAATTGATATCAAACTAGTCCAAAAGACAATGTCATTCTCGGCAATTGAGGTACAACAACACAAAGTCTTTTCCAATTCTTTTTCAATCCAATTTGTTTAGTCTAACATGTTATATAGCCGCAATCGATTATAACAACTACAATCTTCAATTAGATAACATGCGACGATTCTAATTATCGACCAAATTGTATTTCAATTTCAAATGGCTAACAAGGTCATTTCGGATTTAGGCTTCCAATATCCATAACACTTATAAATCTCCAATACATATATTTCATGCTTGTTATAATGTAAAACTACAACAATATGTAATCTTATAACACTAAGAGAACAAGATTGTTACCTTGACAAGCCTTAATCCAACTTCAAGATCTGAAGTCGCTCCTTCGCAACTTAGCTCCTCTCCTTGACACTCCAATCCGCCACTTTAAGCCCTTAGAAGTTCACAAACAACTTTCCTTCAATTTCCAATCCAAACTTATGAAAGCGTCATAGGTTTTCACCTTGCGACTAATGCAAAAACGACACTTTTCCGGGATCTTTCTATTGAGATACCCTTACAATACCCTTAGGAACCTTGGTTTAAAGTATTGGGATTATTGAACCACAAACGAAATTTTTTTCTTCCAATTGAGGCTCAAAGCCGAGAGCTCTCTCTCCATTTCTCAAGTTTCTAGTTTTTTTTCTAAGTGTTTGAGACTAGTCTTGCAACAAGGATGACTATATAATAGAATGAAGGGTTGAGATCAAGACACTTGTGGGGATAAGATGAGGGAACTTTAAATATCAAGACTCAACTGGGCTTCTTGACTTGGTCAACAATGTCAAGCCTTGCAATTTCAAGACTTGACAAATTGGGCCTTGTCCAAATTGTCCAAGCCCAATAAAGTGGGGGGGGGGGGTGACACATGTCACCCTCCCATTCGTCCATAATGTTTTGTTTTCCGACATTTCCATAATTGGTCAAAATATCGGAAACCTCGTGGGCCCCACAAAAACGTAAAATTTCTCGGGTGGGCCACACGTATCCAACTCTGTAAATAAACTTCCATAGTTCCGATAAATTCTAAACGTCTCAATAGCAAATTCGAGAACCCAATTCTCATTAACGAACAATTTTCCTTCCCGAGGTTCGGAAGATTTTTTTCCGTTGGATAATTCTTTCTTTCGTTCAAACTTTTAAAGTCGTAACTTCCCACGTACGTTCTCTTACACGTGTCCTGTAATTACGGGGTGTAACATTCTCCCCTCCTTAGAAATATTCGTCCCCGAATGTTCCTTCGAGGTTACATCTAAACGAATATTGGCATAGTCCCCTGACTACACCTAACATAATCACGCTTGCCACACTTGGCCACATAATAATACTTATACTAACACGTCAACCCGAACTCCAAGTGTCAACGTCGGTAATTTGCATAAAGTTTCTGCTGACTCTGAGCTTACTAATAATCTTTCCTGGATAAGTTTCGCCTTATCCACAGCCCGAATTAAGTCCGACCAATTAATCGAACCGCCACGTCGAACCAACCAACCAGCGATCTACACTTTCTTTCATACAAGGCCTCATACCGGGCCATCTGAATACTGGAACGGTAGCTTTTGTTATACGCAAACTCAACAAGAGGCAATTAATCCTCCCAGCTATCTCTGAAATCAAGAAAACAGGCCCGCTACCTAACCTCAAGTGTCTGGATAATACGCTCTGTCTGTCCGTCGGTCTGAGGGTGAAATGCAACACTGAGACATACATGTGTCCCCAATCCCTTCTGGAAAACCTCCAGAAGTTATCCATAAACTGAGCTCATCCGTTTGACATCATAAATGTAGGAACCCCGTGCAGTCTCAAAATCTCCCTGCTATATAATCTACCATAATCCTCAGCCGAGTAACTGGTCCTGACCGGAAGAACATGGGCTGGTTTTATCAGCCTGTTTACTATGACCCTCAGGGAGTCACACTTACTCTGAGTACGATGCAACCCTGTAAAAAAATCCATATTAATCACCTCCCATTTCTAAGTCGGGATCTCAATCTCCTGTAATAGCCCACTGGGCTTCTGGTGTTCAACCTTGACCTGCTACTAATTCGGACACTAAGCAATAAACTCTGCTACGTCCCTCTTCAGGCCATCTTACCAATACATACATCTGAGGTCATGATACATCTTAGTCGACCCCGAACAAATAGAGCAATAAGAACTGCGTGCCTCCCCTAAAACCTGCTGACAAGTTCTGCAGCATCGGGCACACACAATCTATTCTCATATTACAACACTCTATCCGGTGCTACCCAAACAGGTCCTTCTCCTCTTGGAGAGCTGTATCTCAATTTTGCCCTAGAACTGGATCCTTATATTGTCGCCTCTTCACCTCCTCAACGAGGGAAGACTCGGAAACCTCTCGAATCCGAGCTCCACTAGCATGCTTCCGTAGCTGTCGGGAAAATATAGGTTGTTACTCTATCGCGTTACATCCGCACACGACCCAGCCAAACACTCAAAGTGTTACCATAATAACCTAATCCTTTAGTCCCTCAGGCCTCAAGAGGGGTTAGAACTGTAGTTGTAATCAACTTATCTTCCAATAACTGGAAGCCATTCTCGTACTTTCGAAGTATTCGGGCATCATTAATCTTAATTATAGTTCATCTTTCTAATTCTCTATTGCAACCAGACTTGGTCGCTATACTTAGATTCAATTCCTTCGCTTGTCTCATGGCTAAGACTCCCTGCCAATCACAATTTAGTGGGGGACTTCCTTGATCTCATCAAGTAGTAATCCTATTATTCTCTTCCAGCTCATAGAGCTTATAGTCAGGTGTTCAACCTCAATTCATGGTATTACATAATCCAATGGCTTGCCAAGATTTCTTATCATTCGAGTGTCAACTCGTCTTACCTTTATTTTTCATTTCAAGTTGCCCTGGGGTCCCTTACCTCCCCGTATATATATGGTCTGGCCCGTCATACAGGATTGCCACCTTTCGTCGAGGTGTTCCTAACTGCCCATCATTTCTAATGGTCTTTGCACTAGTCTGGGTAATTATGCCTTGGGAAACCTTCATAACTGTAATTGCATTTTCCTTATTATTTTGTTCATAACCCTTCATCATACAAATTACTAACCCAAAATATTTCTACCTCGCTCCTGGGTCATACATTTCCATTTATGCTTATTACCAGCATTAATATCCTTAAGACACATCCTTGACCATTTTCTAATGTCGTTCTCAATTACCCCAACACAATACTTTTCCCACGGTTATATAAAATTGTAACCTATTGTATGACGAAACTGAAGACTTTACCAGTCTCATATCCATCGCCTAATAATATGGGTACGCATAACCCTCAATAATACGTACAACTATCTTGTTACGTGGGGGAGAGAGCTTACCTCCCTTTCATAGTCTTAGTCATCAAGCGCCGCCTTATAATCGTAAAGATTTTCAAAAACCACCAATGATGTCTTCGGTTTTCCGCAGGCAGCACTCGTACTTATCTCATTCTTGCCTTGCGCATTTTCCTGAAATCATTCGGGAAGTCGTGGCCCTGACCGCCACACTAGACAAATGAAAACACCTCTAAGGGAACTTAACATAAAATCCTTCAATGATCGTACGTTCTTATCTCCATTTCTTAGATTTTAAATTCACATACTACATACTTCCAACATCAGTTTATTTACTTCAACCGAACAAGTCACATAGACTTACTAAAATCAAGTCTGTCAATTATATCATCACCGGGTAATCCTTATGTACCCGCTCAGTTACAAATCAAACACCCACTGGTGTGGCTACCTCGAAAGGTTCTCATAGATTCAGGCTCTATTCCTTTACACTTATTTACTCTCTTTCTTACTGGTTGTACTCTTCCCGTACTTTCAAACTTATACTGGTATACGTACATAACTTCCATACTAATTCTGGCCTCCAATCTTTGGAGTTACTTACATCGAATGATTTAAGGCCATTTCCGGCTCTTACGACCCGGTTCCGGTGGAACGCGTCCACCCATAAAATGATTAACTAGACTTGGGCCTTGTACCCTCGTGACCCTGTCAGGTAGAGGGACTACTACCAACTGATCCTACTCTATTTCAGGCTATGGGGCGACCCGTAATAGATATTCAACCCGACCCACCGTCGCACTTAACTCTTACCTTTAGTCTGAATTAAATCTTATTGCCCGAGAAGGCCTTATATACCTAAGGTCTCGACGATTATCAGTACTCTTAGGCTCACATTTTCCATTCACCAAGCCTACCTTATCAGTCCCCCCCCGTAAACGGGTACAATAACTTCTCATAATACCATAATCGTGTTGTCTTGATCACGACAACCATTACCTACTCCATACGGATCTCATTCGTAAAATTCTCCTACGCATACCACGTAGCTTAATCTATCCACATAGTCTTCCATCAAGTACCTTAAACTGACTTCTTAAGGGTTCATTACTGATCGGTGTATTTTATATACACTTTTTGAGTCATTTTTAGTTAGTCTTTTGTCCATTTTTGTACAAATACGTGTCGTCTTAGGATATATTTTCTTTCTTTTGAGTCATATTGGTTAAAGTGGCTCATCGGCGGAAAAGGAGCAAAAAGAGGGAAAAAACGGAGGTTCCAGAGCTCGAAATGCGAGAAAGTGGCGAACCAGGCACAGACAGCTGGCACATGGCGCCTCCAGCCAGGCTGTGCACCACGACGCCTAATTACCAGAGGCTTGCAGAAGTTCCGGCGCCGCGGCGCTGACGCGGGAAAAATCAGATTTTCGAAAGACAATGGGCCAGGCCTGAAGGAAAACCCTGCACTCGTTTTTGAAACTATAAAAGGAGAACTCTAGAGCAGTTTTAAGGGTTCCCTTTCTTGCCAATTCACAACACATCTTGGAGTTCAAGATTGGAGACCTTTCTTTAGTAATTTCTTGTTCTTCTTTTACTTTATTTTCAGTTTATGTGGGATATTGAATTAGTTCTTGTCATGTCTATGGCTAGGAACTAATTCTAATATAGGGCTTTCCATGTCAATTCACTTGAACCTTTTCTTTATGAATTAATGCATGTTCTTGGTTTTTCTTTTTATTGTTGAGATTTATTCAATATATGTTTTGATTGTTTGGTAATTACCTGATCATTAATTATCATAATTTTTATGATTTCTAACCGAAATCCGAAAGGGGAGGTTGTGAATATGCTGTAGTTGGATAGACATAGGTTGAATCGTGGATAAAAATACCCCGATTACTTGTGTAGCATTAATAGGGTTTTTGTTCTTAATCCTCCTCTAGAGTCAACCTTATCACCGAAAGGTAGAAAGGTGCTGTACTGGGGTTGAGTGTTTATATAACCTTAACAGGAGTATAAAACGGATTAGTAAACCTGCTATCTCCAATAGAAGAAGAACCATAGTCAATTGCATTAATAAGTAAGTTAAGCGGATAGTTGAGGAGATTTAGAAGCCCTATTTCCATCATTACTGAGTAAAACAACATAGTTAATTAGTTTTTATAATTATTAGTCATAAACAACAAATCAATTATCGGTCACCAAATAGATAACAAGGAATAGAAGTTGGTACTTGAGCACTAATCCCTGAGGATGATAACTCGGTCTTCTAAGACTATATTACTTGACTCGACACGTGCACTTGCGTAAGTGTGTGCATTAAATCGCACATCAAGTTTTTGGCGTCGTTGCCGGGGATTGACATAGTTCAATATCAATTTTATCTATTCTTATTTCTAATTTGGTTGCTCCAAGAACAAGTTTCTAACTTGTTCTGCGAGCATTTTTTTATCACCTTTTGTTGTTTTTCTTATTTTGCAGGTTAAATTCGAATAAATAAATATATATATATATATATACAGGTCCATGGACTACTACTTCTATCAGGGGCAGTGGAGTCATCAACAACATCTTAACCAACATGTTCCAGAGGAAGATCGAGATAAGTTGCAGGCAGGCATACTTATGCTCACCAAGTACCAGACTCAATTTATGGCTGAGACAAGGGAGTCCCTCAAAAATTTGGAGACCCACATAGGGCAACTGATGGATAAGATGAGCAATATACCTCAAGTAATTCTGCCTAGCGACATCATTATGGGAGGTTGTAAGCAAATTGAGGAGCCTGAACCACATCCAGCTATTGAGGAATCTGGCGAGATAGTTGGTGTAGAGAAGGAAAAGATTACTGAGACCCAATTATTCACCTTTTTGGATTCTTTGGAAATTCTTTTTCCTGTACCTATTGCAAAAGAAACACCACCAGCTGTCACTTTTGATCCCCAAATAGAAAGTCCATACCTTCAAGGGCAACCCCTAGAGTTGAGAGATGTAGGGAATTTCACTGATCCCTACATTATAGAGAGCCTAAAAGACAAGCCTGTCTTGTGTACTTGGGGGATAATTTTATGTTTGAGGCCCTTGTTTGAACATATGGTTGTAGGAAAAGTGAGACCTGCAACAATAACTCTGCGAATTGCAAGCAGTTCGTAGAAGGATCCAATGGGCACTCGTAAAGGTTAATTGCGTCCGGCTAAAAGACGTTAAAGACAGCGCTTGTTGGGAGGAAACCTAATGTTTTTTTTTAATTATGTTATTTTAATTTATGTCTTTAGTTTGTTTTATTTTTTTTGTCTTGAACAGTCTCACAGAGGTATTGTTATGTGTTGTGATGACAGGTGCAGGGCCAAGAATGTGGAGGGCGAAAACTGAAGATAAGCCAAAATGAAAAAGGGATTTCCAGAAATGTTAAGCGCTGGCCGCAGGAGCAGGGCCGCGACGCCAAAAGAGCAGAAAAGCGCAGGAGATCCAGTATGGCCAGAGCAGTGGTCGCGCCAAAAATCCAGAAATTTTTGAAGTCTAGGCGCGCCATTTCTGCGCGACTCGTGAAGTTCGTAAGAGTGCAAGATAATTTGGGCGTGGCGCCATTGCGAAGCGCAGAGACGGAAATCCAGAAATTAAAGACGCCCTAAATTCGATTTTTCCCATTCCAAATCAAAACCTAAATCTCTCCTCTCCACAAAAACCCACGAAAAATCCACACTTTACCTAAAAACCTTCCATAAACTAAACCCAATCACACAAAAGTTCTTAAATTCCCTAAACCCTTAACCACCCTAAAACAACTACCCTCATCCCATTGCCTCAAATCATCATTAGGAGCAAGAAAATCTTGAAGAACACCGTCAAAGGTAACCTTTATCTTTTCTTGAAAGCTTTACTGTAGTCAGAGGAGGTAGTAGATTGGAGGAGGTGTTGTATTTGTGAGGGTGTGTTGGGGTGTTGAAATTGGTTGTGAAATTTCGAGGAAGAATATACGAGGTGAGTGTGGGTGTTGTGCAGGAGCTTCTTAAGTGCAGTTTGGGGGGGTGATAGGTGTTGTAGCTGCTGATTGTTGGGTGATAGTGTTGGGTAACATTGTTGATACAAAGGAAACGCTGAAAAAAAAAGTTATCTAAAAATGTCTGCCAGAAAGAAAAGAGCTTCCACATCCACCTCAGCCCCTCAATATGATGATACTAGGTTTGTCAGCCAAAGATCTCATGATAGATACAAAAAACTTAGTACTAGGCCCTTAATCCCTGAAAGAGGAATGAATTATCAAAGGGAGTCGCTTGGGGAGGGGGATGTCTATGAGCCCATTCGGGCGATGATTGAGATGATGGGGTGGAAAAGATTTGTTAACCCGGAAAAGATAGCACCAATGAACACAGTGATGGTGAGAGAATTCTATGCTAACTTTCCGGAGAAGGTGGACGATAGATGCTTCGTGAGGGGACGATATGTGCCTGTGACGGCAGAAGTGGTGAATGTGTTATTGAAAACAGTTGATGTTGAAGGAGGAGATGACGATTGGAGCTATTTTAGAACATGGTCCAGAAACACCAACAACATCGACTGGAATGCCGTCGCAAGCACAGTGAGCTACCCTGGGGCTGCATATGAATTTGCCAGAAATGGGTCAAGAGGACTGAGCAGGTGTCAGTTCAACAAAACAGCCAAGGGTTGGTTGTATTTCGTCAGTGCCCGCCTGATTCCATCAATGCACTTTACCAGAGTGCCAGAAGACAGAATCAAATTGATATATGGAATTATGTCAGGGAAGACGATTGATGTTGGGAAGGAGATAGTGCAAAATATTGGAGAGACCAGCAGGTTGGTAACAACAGGTGGGTTGGGACATGGCTCACTTATTACATGTTTATGCTCCATAAATGGGGTCCCAACCCTACCCACTGGTACATATGAGAAAAACCAACTTCCTGTGTCATACGGGATAGTGCACTCCTTCCTGCATCTAATCCTCCAAAGAAGCCATAAGGAGACCAACAAAGAAGACCAGCAGCAGCAGCAGAGGCTGTCATGGATGAAGATGAGCCTGAAACAGAGGCTCACTGAGGCGAAGCGGACCATCACCACCCCTAATCGAACTTCCGATTGCCTATGATGGAGCAGTTGCTCCAGAACCAAAGAAGGATGATGCAAAATTTTGACACAGTGATACAAGGACAACAAGAATTGAGGCAGGGGCAACAACAGTTGCACCAGAGAATTGACGAGATGAGTTCCTTGTTCAACCAATGGTCAATGCACTATCCACCGCCACCGCCACCACTTTAAACCAAGTATGTAAGTTGTCCTGTTTATTTTGTTTTCTTTAAGTCTTGCACACATTGGGGACAATGTGTGATTTAAGTTTGGGGGGTGTCTTATTTGTGTCTTATTGTTTTAGTATGTGAGTCTTTTTAATTTGTTTTGTGTATTTTTGAGTCATAAAAATATTTTTTGTTTTGAGTCATAAATTTCTGTCAAAGATCATGCATGTTGTAGTTACTAGAAACACCTAGTGAAGTAAGGCTGAATAATGTAATGGAATTAGTAGCAACTATCTAAACACTTAGGTTAGATATGCCAAAAACTCATGAAATCTGTCTATTTGGGGTTTCTGCTTGAATTGTGCATTGTTAAATGATTAAAACCTATGTGTATGATTGCTTGCTATTTGAGGCGAAATAGTTAGGATATGCATGTTAGGGGAGATGACTCAGACATTTCTTTGTTAGCCAATTCTTACCACTTTTTCCTATCCCTGACATTAAAAATATCCCTAGTCAGCCCCGTTGAGTCTAAACATTAAACTTTTTCTTTGACACCCTATATTCCCACACTTGTGCCATAAGTAAAAATGTGAAATGGTTGGAATAGAAAGTTTTAAAAAAGAGACAAAAAGAGTGAACAAGTTTGATGCACCCCAATAAAAAAAAGTAATAAGAAATAGGAAAAAGCCTAAGTTTGGGGGTGCTTGTTATTCATAATACACTTCACTATCTCAAAACAAAAGAGGGGAAAGATAGATATGAAGTGAAGAAAGGAAATCAAAAGAAAAGGGAAGAATTGAAAAGCAAAAGAGCTTATGGTACATCAAATAAGCCTAAATGCCTATTTTTACCTACCCATGCCTAAGCCTACATTACAACCCTGAAAAGTCCTGAAGATCTCTTATATGCATATCCATGATTAGTGGAGAATAGCAAGTAAAAAAAAAATGCCATAGGATTTTGAAATTGACGTGCATAATTCAGTATTCTTACTTCCATTAAGTATGATTAAAATGAGTTTGCGAAATATCTAGCTTAATGTGTTTAGAATGCTAAAAATTCATGCTATATGTTCCTGCATATTATTCTGCTAACCTTCATGTTTTTTTAAGTAACACCAATGCAACAAATTGATCAATGTCATTGAGTCTTTCTATTTTCTTTTCTTGTGTCTTTATTTCTTTCTTTTGATCTTTGCTCGAGGGCGAGCAAAGGTTAAGTTTGGGGGTATTTGATCGGTGTATTTTATATACACTTTTTGAGTCATTTTTAGTTAGTCTTTTGTCCATTTTTGTACAAATACGTGTTGTCTTAGGATATATTTTCTTTCTTTTGAGTCATATTGGTTAAAGTGGCTCATCGGCGGAAAATGAGCAAAAAGAGGGCAAAAACGGAGGTTCCAGAGCTCGAAATGCGAGAAAGTGGCGAACTGTGCACAGACATGCAGCCATGGCGCCTCCAGCCTTAGGGCTGTAGCCACGGCGCCTAATTTCCAAAGGCTTGTAGAAGTTCCGGCGCCGCGGCGCCGACGCGGGAAAAATCAGATTTTCGAAAGACAATGGGTCAGGCCTGAAGGAAAACCCTGCACTCGTTTTTGAAACTATAAAAGGAGAACCTTAGAGCAGTTTTAAGGGTTCCCTTTCTTGCCAATTCACAACACATCTTGAAGTTCAAGATTGGAGACCTTTCTTTAGTAATTTCTTGTTCTTCTTTTACTTTATTTTCAGTTTATGTTGGATATTGAATTAGTTCTCACATGTCTATGGCTAGAACTAATTCTAATATGTGGCTTTCCATGTCAATTCACTTGAACCTTTTCTTTATGAATTAACGCATGTTCTTGGTTCTTCTTTTTATTGTTGAGATTTATTCAATATATGTTTTGATTGCTTGTAATTACCGATCATTAATTATCATAATTCTTATGATTTCTAAATCAAACCGAAAGGGGAGGTTGTGAATATGCTGTAGTTGGATAGACATAGGTTGAATCGTGGATGAAAATACCCCGATTACTTGTGTAGCATTAATATGGTTTTTGTTCTTAATCCTCCTCTAGAGTCAACCTTATCACCGAAAGGTAGAAAGGTGCTGTACTGGGGTTGAGTGTTTATATTACCTTAACAGGAGTATAAAATGGATTAGTAAACCTGCTATCTCCAATAGAAGAAGAACCATAGTCAATTGCATTAATAAGTAAGTTAAGCGGATAGTTGAGGAGATTTGGAAGCCCTATTTCCATCATTACTGAGTAAAACAACATAGTTAATTAGTTTTTATAATTATTAGTCATAAACAACAAATAAATTATCGGTCACCAAATAGATAACAAGGAATAGAAGTTGGTACTTGAGCACTAATCCCTGAGGACGATAACTCGGTCTTCTAAGACTATATTACTTGACTCGACACGTGCACTTGGGTAAGTGTGTGCATTGAATCGCACATCAATTACCCTATCAGACAACTCATCATTTCCTAATTATATCAAATTAGCACATAAACCTTGATGAGAATTCATTAAGTTGTTTCATACCTTCCCGGTATCTAGCTAGTCCTTACCAACTCTTGGTAATCTAAAATCATTCTAGGCAACCCACATATGACCCTCATACATAAATCAGTATAGTTGTACGTCATTATACCAACTATACAACAAATACTACCAACCTGAATACACAATTCACATAATCCTTCCTGGGTCACTGCTGCCTTTCTCGTAGCTGCAATCAACATAACTCGTTAGGGAGAGACGACCCTAACAACACAGCTCTATCGCACGATCTCAGAGTGAGAAGAATGGAAACCAATCCTAAATGTCCTGGAGCCTCCTGATTATATATGTGGTGCACAACACATCGATAATCAAAGATCTACTAGACACGGTCTGTAGACACTTTCCGAGGACTAACTGCTCTGATACCACTTTTGTCACGACCCGATCCCGGGCCCGCGACTGGTGCCCTACCTGGGCACCCCTCACAGGTATACATCAGAGAATAGCAGCGGAATATACATTAACTCATAAGTACTAGACAGTAAATATCAACAGGCTAGCCGATAAGGCCACCTTCCGGAAAAATATACATAATTTATTTTTTACAACCCAATCCATAAGATATGACTACAGACCTCTAAGAATAGCAACTGTGATGGGACAGGGCCCCACCATACCCATGAATGTACAACAACCGACAATACCAGGGATATGAACCAAAGGTAAGCCTCCGGAGTAATGGAGCTTCTCAACTGCTGAACAGTGATCCAAAGAGTGAGGATCAACAACCTGTATAACTCTACCTGTGACATGAACGCACTCAAGGAGGTCAAGACAACAGTACCAAGTATGGAAATCGAACGAATGCATCAGAATGAAATCATAATAGTCTAAAATAAAGTCAGACATGTATGATAACCACATTAACAAAGACACTATGCCTTACTAACAATGAGTGGACAAGAATAAACTTTGCCGCTTTTAAAACAAGCTCATGATTAACCTAGGCCATCCGCCCGTAGTATCATTCTCGCAATCCTACCCCGACTATTTCACCCAGATAGCCGATGGACCCGCATGAGGTAATTTCTCGCATGATGATCAGATCCGCCGCATAGGTCGATAGACCCGCATGAGGTAATATCCTCGTGATAGACTCGTCCGCCCAAGATAGACTATTTCACTGCATGAGCCCTACGGACTCGCATGAGGTATTCTCGCATCATGGGTAGCAAATCCACTAATATGCAATGCCACAAACCCGGGGAATGACCCCGTAATGAACAATATATCACTAGCACAACCGGCTATCATACATAATATAAGCACTACCGGCTTATCATACATAACATAAGCACCACTGGCTTATCATAATTATCATAAGCAAGTTAAGACATCCCCTAACTTCTTATTAGCCTTACTTATCATGTACTCTCATTTTAGTTAACTTAAGGCACTAACATGTTATTAGAAATCCGCGAATTTAACCCAAAGTACTACGTACTTCCGTTCCTTTAGAAAAAGAGAACCCTTTTTATATAAAAACCCCCAAGATACTAACACCCGTAGTATCAAGGCTTGTCTACTTTTCAAAACAAGTTACTACACCTTTAGAAATTCATTTCAAGGTTTTGACACTAAGTAACTTCTACATTCACAACCTAGGAAACTCATGCCTATAAATCAAGTAGACACTCTCTTAACCTTCCATAAAGCCGTTATAACTAACTTCCCATAAAGCCGTTATAACTCTTTATGTTTTAGACAATTACATTCTTTTTGAAACCAAGAGACTTATACTTTTAAAACCAAGTATCATATACTTTCAAATCAAGTTTCATAACTTTCAGAATACTTCAAATCTCTTAACTTTAGAAATCAAGTTTCTTAACTTTAGAATAGTTCAAGTAATCAATACTTCCCAAACCAAGTATTCTATACATTTCCAAGTCAAGAAATCTCTGTTTACCTTTTTAGAATAAACCATTCTTTTAACTTCCCGTAAAGTTGTTATAACCAACTTCCCATAAAGTCGCTATACTAACTTTATGCTTTAGAAACTGAGACATCTTAACCTTTAAAACAAGTGAGTTAATTCTCTAACTCAACCAACTTAGACATTCTTAAAACAGTCAAGGATATCAAATGAACTGAATTTATTTAAATCTCGTACGTCTACCGTACTATACATTTATAACTACTCATGCTCAAGAGATAAGAAAGTTTCTACATACCTCTTCGGTTCAATCCACTTGCTAAGTCCAATATGCCGTACGTAGTATGTCAACCTATAATTACCATAATACATCTATTAACTTCTAGCTTCAAACGTAGAATATTCTAAGTGTAAAGTCACCAAATTCTACAGAAAATCGGACAACACTTCCTTTGTTTCTACGTACTTTTCCACCTTTTCAAGGCCCGAATTCAATAACCAAATATGCCACATAAAGTCTCAATAATGTAGCTAACAAAAGGGGATTACACGTCTAACAAGACGTGTAAAATTCTGCCCCACAATTGATATCAAACTACTCCAAAAGACAATGTCATTCTCGGCAATTGAGGTACAACAACACAAAGTCTTTTCCAATTCTTTTTCAATCCAATTTGTTTAGTATAACATGTTATATAGCCACAATCGATTATAACAACTACAATATTCAATTAGATAACATGCGACGATTCTAATTATCGACCAAATTGTATTTCAATTTCAAATGGCTAACAAGGTCATTTCGGATTTAGGCTTCCAATATCCATAACACTTATAAATCTCCAATACATATATCTCATGCTTGTTAAAATGTATAACTACAACAATATGTAATCTTATAATACTAAGAGAACAAGATTGTTACCTTGACAAGCCTTAATCCAACTTCAAGATCCGAAGTCGCTCCTTCGCAACTTAGCTCCTCTCATTGACACTCCAATCCGCCACTTGAAGCCCTTAGAAGTTCACAAACAACTTTCCTTCAATTTCCAATCCAAACTTATGAAAGCGTCTTAGGTTTTCACCTTACGACTAATGCAAAAACGACACTTTTTCGGGATCTTTCTATTGAGATACCCTTACAATACCCTTAGGAACCTTGGTTTAAAGTATTGGGATTATTGAACCACAAACGAAATTTTTTTCTTCCAATTGAGGCTCAAAGCCGAGAGCTCTCTCTCCATTTCTCAAGTTTCTAGTTTTTTTTTCTAAGTGTTTGAGACTAGTCTTGCAACGAGGATGACTATATAATAGAATGGAGGGTTGAGATCAAGATACTTGTGGGGATATGATGAGGGAACTTTAAATATCAAGACTCAAATGGGCTTCTTGACTTGGTCAACAATGTCAAGCCTTGCCATTTCAAAACTTGACAAGTTGGGCCTTGTCCAAATCGTCCAAGACCAATAAAGTGGGGGGGGGGGGGGGAATACGTGTCACCCTCCCATTCGTCCATAATGTTTCATTTTCCGACATTTCCATAATTGGTCAAAATATCGGAAACCTCGTGGGCCCCACAAAAACGTAAAATTTCTCGGGTGGGCCACACCTATCCAACTCTGTAAATAAACTTCCATAGGTTCGATAAATTCTAAACGTCTCAATAGCAAATTCGAGAACCCAATTCTCATTAACGAACAATTTTCCTTCCCGAGGTTCGGAAGATTTTTTTCCTTCGGAAAACAATTCTTTCTTTCGTTCAAACTTTTAAAGTCGTAACTTCCCACGTACGTTCTCTTACACGTGTCCTGGAATTACGGGGTGTAACAGAAAGTATATTTATATTTTCTATACGGAATAATTTTGAATACAACAAATGTGACTACGAGAATTAATACTAGTAGTTGAATTCTTTTCAATAGAGTTATGGACTTAATGTTGAATTATTATGTCTTGGCATTGTGAAGCTTGAGACCATCGAAAATTTCAAGATTTGGCTAAGTGTGGGAGATATTTTGTGAAGGGAAAGACAAGTGGACAAGTGGGGTTCATGGGTCCCCCTCCACTTGTGCTACATACACCAAATATATACAAAGCCTTGCAAGACATTGTTACACAAATATCTTCATCCTTAAACTCTTTTCTCTCTTCTCTTCTCCTACAAGTTTCAAAAATCCCATAGCCAAGTGAAGAACAAGATCAACTTATTTTCCAAGATTAATTACCTTAACTAAGTTCTAAGCCAAGTTAACTCTTCAAAAACAGTGGTTACGATTTTGGCCAAGAGAAACTGTCTTGAAACCCTAAGCTTGGAGATAAACCTTTTGGAAGGAAAACATGAAAGAAAGATGTTCACAAGCTTGTAGAGGATATGTGTGTGTTATTGTAACGTGAAGGATTGGTGCAAAAATAGTGTAGTAGCCGAGAACTTAGGGATTGTTTTGGCTAAAGTGAAGGTAAGATTTCTTCTTCCTCTTGAAGTAATTGGAAGTTACATGATGTTATAGTTAAGAGATGAACTTGTGTTAAGTAAAATGGAGAATAAGAAATGCATGTCACAGTTTTGGCAAGTTAGCCAAATTGTGGGACTGTTTTGTTATATTGGATTCGTTGGTTATTATTGTTATCATCATCACTAATTACATGTTATATTGAAGGAAATATTGTTATTGAAAGTTGAAATGGTTTATATAAAAGTGTCGAAATATGAATTGGATTTTAAGGAGTTATGGAAAGGGCTTTGGTATTGGTTGTTGACCGAAACTGCATGAAACTGTGGGACGTTGTTGTGCTGTTTTAGGGACTGTTTTGTGGAGTTATAATGCTGAAAATTTAGTTACAATTATGCATGTTTAATGTGGTAAATTGCTAACGTATGTCCTTGTTATACCCCGTATTTCCAAAGTATGTACGTGAGGACGTACGTAGAAAAGTTTGAACTTTAAGTAGGCTTGGACGAAAATATTTTGTGCACAACACCCGATTAGAATCGTTTTTCGACGAAACGTTTTACAAAACTTGCGAAGGGAAAAATCCGGCTATGTCATTTATAATTTTTGCGGATTTTTCTGAGAGACGAAATATTTTGGACCAACGAGAGGGAGACACTTGTCACCCTCAAGTGGCGTCCTTGTGGACGATTTGGGGTCACGGTTTTGGCCTTGTTTTGTGCCTTATTTTGTGCCATGTTTGGTGCCTTGTTTTGTGCCTTGTTTTGTGGAGTAGGGTTAGGGTGCACTTGGCTTGATCTTGGCCCTCCACTTGCCCCCCACATGGCTTGATCTTGTCCAGTGGTTTCCTATAAATACCCCTTGAAGACTTATTCATCCATTCCTAAAATCACCAAGTCTTGAAATCCTCCCTCCCTTCTTGTTGGTTTCGCCCCCCCTCCCCTTTCGAGAAGGCCTTGGCCGAGGGGTACACACCCCCATCCTAGAGGCCTTGGCCGAGGGGTACACCCCCCCTCCTAGTGGTGTGGCCGAGAGGTACCCCCCCTCTTGGTAGAAATACTCTCCAATTATTGTTACTATACCAAAATACCTTAGCCTTATACCTTGTAGTATTCCAAAAGTTACCTCTATACGTAGAGCCCGGAAATACTACCTTATGTCCTTTTGCTCTCAAAACGAAACCCTAAGGAAATCTTCATAGCCGGTTGAAGTATATTGTGGTTATGAGAACTTCTAAGGGTTGTTTGAGCGTCGAGCGCCTGCAGTAGAGCTAAACGTTGCTCAGATCGACATTTATACTTGGATAATTATGGGCTTATCGAGGTAATTATCTTGTCTCCTATTGTAATTGGAAATTACATACTGTAGAGTAGTATGGTAATGAATATAAGATTCATAAGAGATTTGAACTGTAATAAGTATATTACGTAAAAGACTTGAATCAAATCACATCGTAAAGAATAATCTACGAGTAGTCTAGACTTTGATAGACTCGTATAACCGCTATAGGTTGAAGTTCGCGTAGCATGTCCTATTTGAAAGATGGACAAGGCTAGCCGTTATAGCCGTGAGCGCTTTGCTAATAGTCGATAATCGTCGCGAGGTATGTGATTCTTCCTATCCACTGAGCATGATATTTTAAATGAATATATATATAGCACTAGACGACGTTGTTAATCGAATAATAATTACGGCAATGTCTTTTGACTTAAGCCTGAATAATCTTGAAGTATTTCAAAAGATTATTGAATCATTTTTAACAGAAGAGTAGTACTTGGGTTTAAAAGCTTAAGAGTTATACTAGCTTTATGGGAAGTTAGGTATAACGGCTTAAGAGAGATAAAAAGAATGATTTATCGATTTAAGAAGTTAAGAGACTTGATCTTAAAAGATAAGAGACTTGACTTAATTAAATTAATATGAATTTTGTGTGAAACCTCATTCTTGAGAAATGAGTACTTGGTTTTTAAAAGCAATAATGTTTTACTGATTTCGGAAATCAGAATAAGTATCGAACAAAACACAAATGGCTTAATAAAGGGAAATGTTTTGACTAATAAAGTATTATTAAAACCAAGAAACTTCCATCCGCATAAGCTAAGATGAGACAAAATGATATTACATTTCCTAGATCATGGTCAGTAATATGATTGTTATGAACAAGAATAACCTACTCACATATAAGGTATATGTTTCTCAAATTGTTTTAAAGGCGAATTACGCCATTAAGTGATTAAAAACTACGAACTACGAAACCTTTCAAAATGAGAAACTCGAGTAATTGAAATTAGGCAAACTTGAACGCTTGGAAAAGAATGTTGTTACTTGATTTTACAAAGAGAAGTGTTTTGATTTACTTCAAAAGATAGTCACTCTATTTTTATATACTACGTATTGTGTGACTTTTGTGAAAGTAACGATCTTTAAAGAGTTAATGTATGAAGTACTTTGGGGATAAAAACCCGATCTTGTTAATCATATAGTAGAAAGTACCTTGTGTGAATAACTTGATTGTGTTGGTTTGTGATAGCCTTGTAATACTTTCTTGTTGATTTGATAAGTAAACACGCCAGGACGCCACGTGTGTTAGTATCTTGTGATGTTTGTGTAAAGGGGTTTTCCTCGATTGCGCTTAAGTTGTTTAACTATCACCGTTATGTTGGTATTGTACCACTCACCTTGACATAATCCCGAGGTTAAGCCGCCTCCGACGCGGGTAGACTCAAAGTGGTCTGGTGACCTATGATTCGAGAATACCTCACGCGGTCCCGGCGGCTATGCGAGCTACGAGCTCCGGTGTTAGTGCGCGCCTTTATGGTCATGCGGTCTATGCGTGGCTACGCGGATCGCGAGTCCAGCGGATGCCGGGGAGTAGCTACCCTCGATGCGGGGAATACCTCATGCGGGCCTATGAGGTTGGCCTATGCGGAGCTGCGGGAAGTTCCAGGGCTAGACGCGCACATTAGATACTGCGGGCGAGTGGCTGATCGGTGTATTTTATATACACTTTTTGAGTCATTTTTAGTTAGTATTTTACTCATTTCATTTATGTTTAGTACATTATTAGGGTCGTTTTCCTTTCTTTTGTGTCACAGCGGTCAAAAATGAAGAAGTGACGAAAAGGAGATGAAATGAGCATAAAAGAGATGGAATTGCGCACAAAAAGGGCCAAGAAATAAAGTCTAAGAAGTTCCGGGAATTATAGAGGAGTTCAGACGAAAAAAAGGGCAACGACAAAATCGGAAAAATGTCACCGAGTCATGCGGCAGCGGCCACGACGCCCAAAGTGCTGAAAGTCCCGAGAGTTGCTGATCTTCAGCCGCGCCACAGTGGTCGCCGACGCGGGAATTATGAAGTGCTGGGCCGAATTTGACTTGTTTTCAGAATCCTAAAGGGATAACTTTTCCTTCCTAAAGGGATAACTTTTCCTACCTTAAAACCCTTACCTAAAAGGATTCTAATAACTTTTCCTACCTACAAAATTCCTAACCCTTCACCTAAAGGATTCTTTGGCTATAAATACTCTACATCATTAGAAGAATTATTCATTCTCCACTCCACCATTCACCATTCTACATCCATCCTTCCACCAATCCATCTTGTAAATATTCCACAACACAACCCTTGGATGCTTGGCTTGGAGACTCATTAGTTTAGTAATTTCTTTTCCCTTTCTTGTACTTTATTTCAGTTTTTATGATGAACTTTGAATTAGTTCTTGTCATATTTATGGCTAGGAACTAATTCTCTTATAGGGCTTCCCATGTTGAATTGCTAGAAACTTTTGTTATGAATTAATGCATGCTTATGGTTATTTTTCTTATTGTGAGATCTATCCAATAATTGAGTTGAATTCTTGGTAATTAATTGACAACTAATTATCACTATATGATTTCTAATCAGATTCTGAAAAGGGGGGATTGTGAATATGCTGTAAGTTGGGTAGACATTCTTGGATTGGGGATGAAAATACCTCAATTATTTACGAAGCGTTGATGAGGCTTAACAACCCTAATTTTGCGCATTGTGCGTGACGGTTAACTAGGTTTTGTTCTTAATCCTCCTATAGAGTTATCCTTATCACCGGCGGGTAGGTAAGGTGCGACATCGGGTTGAATGTTTATATAACCCTAACGGGAGTATAAAACGATTTCGTAAACCTGCTTTCTCCTAAAGAAGAATACCATAAGTTAATGCATTAGTACGTAGCATAAGCGGATAGTAAAGATACATGGAAGCCCTATTCTCATCATATCTGAAGTAAATCTTTATATTTAAATAGCTTGCATAATTCTTAGTTATAAACAACCAATCAATTATCAATTCGCCAAATAGATACTAGAAAATAGACAGTTGGTACTTGAACCCTAATCCTTGAGGACGATATTCGGTCTTATCAAGACTATACTACTTGTCACGATAACGTGCACTTGCGTTTAAAGTGTGTGCATATTACGCGCATCAAGTTTTTGGCGCCGTTGCCGGGGATTAGGCATAGTTCAATATCAAATTTATCTATTTTTAATTTCTAATTTGGTTTTTATTTTTGTTTCTTTGAATTATTTATTTTATTTTCTTTTGAAAAAAAAAAAAAAAGTGTGCCGTGATTCGTTGTTGGTTTTGATTCATCTCAGGGATCCTTAAGACATGGATTTCTACTGTCAATATGATCGAGCTCCAACCATAGAGGAAGAGAGGGAGGAATTGCGAGAAGTTATACTCAGTCTCACGAGGTACCAAGCTCAGTTCATGGACGAAACGAGAATGGCCATGAAGAAGTTGGAAACGCAAATAGCAGAACTCGCAATCATATTCAACAGCGAACAACAAATTGAGGAGCCCGAACCAAACCCAACTATTGAGGAATCTGGTGAGATAGTTGGTGTAGAAAAGGAAAGGATAGCAGAGATTCAATTATTTACCTTCTTGGATTCTGTGGAAATTCTTTTTCTTACACCTAGTACAGAAGAAACACCACTAGCTATCACGGCTGATTCCCAATTAGGAAGCCCATACCATCAAGGGTACCCCCTAGAGTTGAGGGATGTAGAGAAGTTCACGGATTCCTACATTATAGAAAGCATAAAAGACAAGCCTACTTGGGGGATAATTGTATATGTAAGGCCCTTGTTTGAAGCAATTGTTGTAGTTGAAGTGAGACCTGCAACAATAACTCGCGGATTGCAAGCGCGGTATGATCCAATGGGCACTCGTAAAGGTTAAAGGCGTCCGGCTAAAAGACGTTAAAGACAGCGCTTGTTGGGAGGCAACCCAATATTTTTAATTATGTTATTTTAATTTCTGTCTTTATTTTATTTTATTTGAACAGTCTCACGGTCTAGGGTTCTTGTTTTGTGTTGTTGGATGACAGGTGGACTGAAAGCTAAAACCGAGGAAAAAGGAGCAAAAACGCTGAAAAAAAGGAAAAGTAGCTGCACATGGCCAGAACTGGCCGCGGCGTAATTTCGTAAGAGCCACAAGATTAGCAGGCCATGGCGCCAATCTCGTGGCCGCAAGGTCCGAACTTCAGAGAGCCATATTTCCGTGCAAATTCCAGAATTTTTCCTCCTAGACCTCCATTATGACCGCTGTGTTGTGTCAGTAAGTTGTCCATTTTTTTTAGTATTGCACACATTGGGGACAATGTGTGATTTAAGTTTGGGGGTGTTTTATTTGTGTCTTGTTATGTTTCAGTTAAGTCTTTTTTATTTGTTTTGTGTTTATTTTTGAGTCACAATTTTTTTTCCCTTTTTTTAAGTCATAATTGCCTGTCAAAGATCATGTATGCTGTAGTTACTAGAAACACCTAGTGAAGTAAGGTGAAATAATATAATGGAATTAGAAGCAACTATCTAAACACCTAGGTTAGATATGCCAAAAACTCACATAACTGCCTATTCGAGTTTCTTGCTTGAATTGTGCATGCTAAATGACTTAAACCTATGTGTTATGATTGCTTGCTATTTGAGGCGAAATAGTTAGGATATGCATGTTAGGGAGATGACTCAGGCATTTCTTTGATAGCCAATTCTTACCACTCTTTTCTACCCCGAACTTTAAAAGTATCCCTAGTCACTCTATTGAGCCTAAAAATTGAAACTTCTTTGACACCATATATTCCCACAGATTGTGCCATAAGTAAAATGTGAAGTAGTGGAATCAATTGTGTTAAAAAAAGAGACAAAAGAGTGAATGAGCTTGTTGCACCCCAATAAAAAGTAATAAGAAAGAGGCAAAAGCCTAAGTTCAGTGCATGTTATTATAATACTCTTCATTCTCCCAAAACAAAAGAGGGAAAAAGATAGAATTGAAGTGAAGAAAAGAACAAAAATAAAAGGGAAATACTGAAAAGCTAAAGAGCTTATGGTACACAAAAATGAGCCTAAATGCCTATTTTTACCAACCCCTACCTAAGCCTACATTACAACACTTAAAGTCCCAAGATCTCTTTATGCATATCCGTGATTAGTGGAGAATAGCAAGTAAACATGCCATAGGATTTTTGAATTTATATGCATGATTTAGTATATTGACTTCCATTAAAGCATGATAAATATGAGTTTGCGAAATATCTAGCTCAATGTGTTTAGTGTGCTGAAAAATTTCATGCTACATGTTCCTGCATATTATTCTGCTAACCTTCATGTTTTTCTAGATAACACTAAATGCAAAGAAAAGTGATCAATGTCATGAGTCTTTTATTTTTCGCTTTCGAGTCTTTTATTTCTTTCTTTTCTATCTTTGCTCGAGGGCGAGCAAAGGTTAAGTTTGGGGTATTTGATCTGTATTTTATATACACTTTTGAGTCATTTTTAGTTAGTATTTTACTCATTTCATTTATGTTTAGTACAAGATTAGGGTCGTTTCCTTTCTTTTGTGTCACAAATGGTCAAAAATGAAGAAGTGACGAAAAGGAGATGAAATGAGCATAAAAGAGATGGAATTGCGCACAAACTGGGCCAAGAAATAAAGTCTAAGAAGTTCCGGGAATTAGAGAGGAGTTCGATTTAAGTCCGACGTAAAAAGGGCAACGACAAAATCGCGTAAAAATGTCACCGAGTCGCGGCGCAAAGCAGCGCCGCGGCGCCCAAAGTGCTGAAAGTCCCGAGAGTTGCTGATCTTCAGGCGCCGCGGCGCCCAGTTGCAGGGCCGCGGCGCCGACGCGGGAATTATGAAGTGCTGGGCCGAATTTGACTTGTTTTCAGAATCCTAAAGGGATAACTTTTCCTTCCTAAAGGGATAACTTTTCCTACCTTAAAACCCTTACCTAAAAGGATTCTAATAACTTTTCCTACCTACAAAATTCCTAACCCTTCACCTAAAGGATTCTTTGGCTATAAATACTCTACATCATTAGAAGAATTATTCATTCTCCACTCCACCATTCACCATTCTACATCCATCCTTCCACCAATCTATCTTGTAAATATTCCACAACACAACCCTTGGATGCTTGGCTTGGAGACTCATTAGTTTAGTAATTTCTTTTCCCTTTCTTGTACTTTATTTCAGTTTTTATGATGAACTTTGAATTAATTCTTGTCATATTTATGGCTAGGAACTAATTCTCTTATAGGGCTTCCCATGTTGAATTGCTAGAAACTTTTGTTATGAATTAATGCATGCTTATGGTTATTTTTCTTATTGTGAGATCTATCCAATAATTGAGTTGAATTCTTGGTAATTAATTGACAACTAATTATCACTATATGATTTCTAATCAGATTCTGAAAAGGGGGGATTGTGAATATGCTGTAAGTTGGGTAGACATTCTTGGATTGGGGATGAAAATACCTCAATTATTTATGTAGCGTTGATGAGAGGCTTAACAACCCTAATTTTGCGCATTGTGCGTGACGGTTAACTAGGTTTTTGTTCTTAATCCTCCTATAGAGTTATCCTTATCACCGAAGGGTAGGTAAGGTGCGATACTGGGGTTGAGTGTTTATATAACCCTAACGGGAGTATAAAACGATTTCGTAAACCTGCTTTCTCCTAAAGAAGAATACCATAAGTTAATGCATTAGTACGTAGCATAAGCGGATAGTAAGGATACATGGAAGCCCTATTCTCATCATATCTGAAGTAAATCTTTATATTTAAATAGCTTGCATAATTCTTAGTTATAAACAACCAATCAATTATCAATTCGCCAAATAGATACTAGAAAATAGACAGTTGGTACTTGAACCCTAATCCTTGAGGACGATATTCAGTCTTATCAAGACTATACTACTTGTCACGATAACGTGCACTTGCGTTTAAAGTGTGTGCATCTTTTCGCGCATCAGTGGCCAGCTTTGATCATGTGACGGTCTAGACAGATCTCATGATACAGTTTATGACCTTGTTTGTACTGTGGGTTTTAGTAGTCGGCTATGCCTTCGTACTTACCCCGTACGGTTTTATGATGACACAGGTGGGACCTAGTGTTCATGTGTATTCCTTGGTGCTTTTATATCATAGATCGCCAAGGTGAGGAAGGTATTCCACGCATGATTGATGTTGGGCGTGAGACCCATAGTTATATTTGAGTGATGATTTTGAGGCGTGAGTCCCCGACTTGACACGATCGCTATTTATCAGGAATCGTAGTTTGGTTATCATACATGTCTCCGCTTTATATAGACTACTATGATTTCATTTACGATTTTCGCCACATACTTGGTACTGTTATCGACCTCCTTCG
This sequence comes from Przewalskia tangutica, assembly GCA_029844215.1. Lineage (NCBI taxonomy): Eukaryota > Viridiplantae > Streptophyta > Magnoliopsida > Solanales > Solanaceae > Przewalskia > Przewalskia tangutica. The sequence continues at coordinate 46,848,680 of CM056724.1, read as the reverse complement.
GCCGCGTTCACGCCGCAGTTGAGGTACACCGCCGTTGATCCTAGCTCTCGTGGTCACAGTCAGCGTTGGGAAGCTCCGCTTTCTCCGAGGCTTATCAGCCGGTATAGTCCCCTTGTTGTAGGTGCTACATTCGTGGTATGGCGGCCCCGCCCCGCCATTGTTGTCATGCCACTCTGCAGGTCAGAGTAATCGCAGGCGCGAGTTGTAAAAGGATGTAACTGCTCAGATTTAAGTTTTATATATTATGCCGAAAGGCAAATTTTCTCGATAATCGCTTTTACACTTCTTGATATTTCATGTCTTGTTTTATGTTCCATTGACACTGATGTATGTCTACTGGGTGCGGGTAAGGCACTACCACGCCCGGTTCGGTCGTGATCATTCTAAAGGAATAAATGTATAGAAAGGTGTAGAAAGCTTCACATTTTACCCTCGTTGTTGTTGAAGTATGGATTGTTTTAGTATACTGTTTTTATATGGATAAAGAGGTCGGATTAACATGTGAAGTAGTTGTGTCGATCACATTGGTTGTTGTTTTGGTTATGTCCTTAATTGATACTTGGTTATTGATGTTATTAGTCTTGTTTGTAAGTTATGGAAGTATGTATAAATAGGGGAAGTGCTGCCCAATTTTTATATGAAAGAGAACCATCTTGTGGTATATGACTTACACTAGTATCATGAAGTTGATAGACGTATTATTGTTATTATAGGTTGAAGTACCAATTGAGGCGTATTCTACTTATCGTGTTGGTATAGCCGATAAGGTATGTGAAACTATCATTTCTTCTTTGGCGTGATTTATATGAAGTGAGTGTACGACGGACGTACATAGTTTTATTGGATCTTAATCCTTAATGATACATGATATGATAGTGCCTTGGTTTTTCTAAAATGAAAGCTCATTTTAAAGATTTTATTGAGAGTCGAAATATGATTTAAATTGCACATGGTTGCTCATGATAACTATTTGTGCAAGTGTTATTATTCCATTTCACTGAGTCCCATGGGCCGGGTACGGTATATGTGGACAAGTATCCACGAATATGACTTCATTCATCGAGTCCCATAATGGGCCGGGTACGGTATATGTGGACAAGTATCCACGAATATGACTTCTTTCACCGAGTCCCATAATGGGTCGGGTACGGTATATGATACACGGATATGATTCTTTCACCGAGTCCCAAAATAGGCCGGGTACGGTATATGATTTCATGTACATGTATCCATTATGCGGGTATAGATACCCATGACAGTATATGACTCTCACTTTTTAAAAAGGCACAGTTGATTCTCATTTTTAAAAGGCACGGTTGACTCTCTATTTTATATGGCACGGTCGGATCTGGTATTTTGATTATCATACTTGTCCCTGTCATCTTTGGCCAGTTATGATCTTATTTACAGTACTTTATGTTTACATACTTAGTACATTGTTGTACTAACCCCCTTCTCCGGGGGGATGCGTTCATGTCCACAGGTATAGGTACTCAGTTTGGTGATCCGCGAACTTAGGATCTTTGCTCAGCTTTTGGGATAGCTCCATTGTTCCGGGGCTTATCATTATGGTACAAATATTTGATTATAGACTTATGTATATTCAGGGGTACGGCGGGGCCTTGTCCCGTCATAGTTCACTGTCTTACTCTTAGATGTCTGTAGTCATGTGTTGGTTGGACATGTACAGTTGTAGTTCATTTTGGCTATTGTGTATATAATGACAGCCTTGCCGGCTTGCCTATGATGTTATATGACCGTTCAGGGGACAAGTCCCTTTGTTATAAGATTATGAGTTTTTCTTAAGATTCCGCTGATTATATGTGATGTGTGGGTATAAGGGTGCCCAGGTAGGGCACCAGTCGCGACCCGTCAGTTCGGGTCGTGACAATTTTCCTACTTCCAATTCTTCTTAATACGAGTTCACTTCTTAACTACAACATCATTTAACTTTCAATTACTTTATAAAAAGAAGAAATCTTACCTTACTTAGCCAAAACAGTCCCAAATCGGTCACTGCACCATTTTTGCTCCATTTCACCACTTCTTCAACTTACAATGACATGCATGCATTTTTCATCTTGTTCGTGAGGTTTATTTTCTCTTACTTTCGGATGAGCTGAAACGGGACTGTTTGCGTGCTTGGTTTTGGTATTTATTACGCTTGTCTTGCCTTACACTTTGCATTTATTGTGAGAGTGTTCATCATCAATGATAGATATACATTTATTGTGAGCTAATTTCGAACTAGTGGTTCATTTATTGCACTTGAACGAAAGAAGAAGGTTATATTTCTTGATTTGACCCCATCTCCTCTTCTTATAATATATATCCTCTCTTCGGCTCAAGCAAAAAGCCTTTAAGGCTTGGGGTTTACACCCCGGTTGGGATCGAAGCTCCTTCTTTGAAGGAAGGCACATTGCTCTCTCAAGAGGTGCAAGAAGCTCATTCTTCTCTTTCAGCTTCTCAACAACTACAATCTGGAAGCAATGGGAATCTCAAATCCGTGTGATTTCCTTACACCTCCCTTCTTCTTTACGTTTGTTTAGATTAATATTTAAGCTTTGGTATCCCTGGTTTTGTGTTGCTTGTTGCTTTCTCTTCCATGTACTTGTTTGTTGTTGCTAAGATTTCAATCCTCTTGTTCTTGCGATTATTGATTTTACCCTTCTATGGGTGTTTTACTAAGGTTTCCTTACCTGGAACTACCTCGTCTGTGTTTGTTTAGGTTGTTTAACACTGATTTTAGGCTTGCCTCTTCGTAGACTTATCTATGATCTTCCGTGTTCGTGAGTGTCTTAAAATCTCACTTTTTAGGTCACTCGAGTTTACGGGTAGTTTCGGGTTAATCTCTGGGTAGGTCTTGCCTCTATCAGTGTTATTTTGGTACTTATAGACCTTATTAAATTGCTACTTGAGGGTTATTTGAGTATTTCTTACCGTTTTCTCATAACCCTACCATGTCTTGTTGATTAGCGTCTTTGAAGTTTAGTGTCACGACCCGACCCCGGGCCCGCGACTGGTGCCCTACCTGGGAACCCCTTACATGTATACATCAGAGAATAGCAGCGGAACATACACAACTCATAAAAACACTTAGACATAATACATCAACAGGCTAGCCGATAAGGCCGCCTTCCGTAAAACATACATAATAAAATAAACATCAGTCACAATTCTTTCTTTACAGCCCAAACCACTAGACATGACTACAGACCTCTAAGAATAACAACGATGACGGACAGGCCCCGCCATACCCCGAATGTACAACAACCGACAATACTGGATAAGCCTCGAGTAATGAGCTTCAACAGATGAATCGGTGATCCTAATAGTGAGGATCAGCAACTCAGATACTCTACTGCGGCATGAACGCAGCTTCAAGGAGGTCAAGATAACATGTACCAAATATGTGAAATCGAAAGCATCAGAATGAAATCATAAGTCTATAATAAAATCGAGACAGTGTATGATAACTCAATTAATAAAGATAATCGTGCCTTACTAACAATGAGAGTAATCAAGAGTATACTTTACTGTATAAAAATAGGAGGCTCATGATCAAAGCAGGGCCACCCGCCCGCAGTATCATTAAGCAATCCTACTCCTGGGACTATTTCACCCGCAAGGGTCGTATGGACCCGCATGAGGTATTCCTCGCATAGATTGTATCCGCCCGCATAGGTCGTGTAGACCCGCATGAGGTATTCCTCGCATAGGACTGGTCCGCCCCGCATGGGACTATTTCACACGCATAAGCCCTTTCGGACCCGCATGAGGTATTCCTCGCATCATGGGTAGCAAATCCACGGAATATGCAAATGCCACAAACCCAGGGAATGACCCCGTAATGCATAATAAATCAATAGCACAAACCGGCTATCATACATAACATAAGCACTACCGACTTACCATACATAACATAAGCACTACCGGCTTATCATACATAACATAAGTACTACCGGCTTATCATACATAACATAAGCAAGTTAAGAAATCCCCTAACTTCTTATTAGTCTTATACATGTACACTCTCATTTTAGTTTACTTAAGGCACTAACATGTCATTTTAAAAATCCGGGGATTTAATCCAAAGTACTACATACTTCTACTCTTTTAAAATGACTCTTTTTCATACAAAACTTCCAAGATACTAATAACCATAGTATCAAGTCACATCTATTTTTCAAGACAGGTCACAATACCTTTTAGAAATACATTTAGGCTTCTAAATCAAGTGACTTCTTTCTTTTAAAAACCTTAAGCAATTGATGCCTTTAAATCAATTTGCCTTTCTTTATTTCAAGTCATTTAACATACTTAAATTACATAGAGTAAACCACTTTTTTTTTTAACTTTCCATAAAGCTATTATAACCAACTTCCCATAAAGCCGTTATACTAGCTTTATACTTTAGAAACTTACATTCTTCTTTATAACCAAGAGACTTAAACTTTCCAACAAAACAAGTATCAACAATACTTTCAACATACTTAAAGTCTCTTAACTTTAAAAAAACTAAGATATCCTTAATATTTAAACAAGTGAGTTAATTACCTAACTCAACCAACTTGAACATTCTTAAGATAAACCAAGGATATCAAATGGACTAGATGCGTCAAAAACCCGTACGTCTACCGTACTATACATTTACAACTTAATCATGCTCAAGAGATAAGAAAGTTACACATACCTCTTCGGTTCAATCCACTTGCCAAGTCCAATATGTCGTACGTAGTATGTCAACCTATAATGACCATAATACGTTTATTAACTTCTAGTTTCAAACGTAGAATATTCCAAGTGCAAAGTCACTAAATTCTACGGAAAATCGGACAGCACTTCCTTTGTTTCTACATACTTTGCCACCTTTTTCAAGGCCGAATTCAATAACCAAACACGCCACATTTAAGGCTCAACAATGTAGTTATCAATAGGGGATTATACGTCTACAAGACGTGTAAAATTCCGCCCCACAATTGATATCACACTAGTCCAAAATATAATGTCCATTCGGCAATTTGAGAAGCACTAATACAAATTCGTTTCCAATTCCTTTTCAATCCAAGTTGTTTAGTATAACATGTAATCAAGCCGCAATCGATTATAACTACTACATTCTTCAAGTAGGTAACATGCGACAATTCTAATTATCGACCAAATTGGATTTCAATTTCAAATGGCTCAACATGTCATTTTCGGTTTTAGGCATTCTACTATCCATATCACTTATAAATCTTCAACACAATATACTTCAAGCTAGTTAACATGTAAGGCTACCACAATATGTAATCTTATAACACTTTAAGAGGACAAGATTGTTACCATAACGAGCCTTAATCCACTTCGAGATCCGAAGTCGCTTCCTAGCAACTTAAAGCCTCTCCTTGACACTTCAATCCGCCACTTGAGACCCTTAGAAGATCACGAAAACTTTCCTTTAATCTTCCAATCCAAAACCTAGAAAAGCAACTAGGTTTTCACCTTGCGACTAATACGAAAACGATACTTTTCCGGAATCTTTCTATAGAGATACCCTTACAATACACTTAGGAACCTTGGTTTAAAGTATGGGGATTATTGGACAAAAAATGAAAATTTTCCTCTTGGAAAGGGGCCATTGCCGTGAGCTTCAACATAGAGAGCAAGAACAAGATTTCAATTTTTTTTCTAAGTGTAGAATGAAAAAGTCTTGCTACTAGTATACTTAAATAATACTAGGAAGGGTCAAGATTAAAACAAATGGGTGGCTTGGATGAGTTTCACAAGGATCAAGCCAAGTGGCCCTTTGACAAGTCAACAATGTCAAGCTCTTTGTCTTTGCAAGACTTGGTGATTTAAATTATGGTCAAATGACCATTTTATCCATGCCATTTTCGTCCAAGACCACTAAGGGGGGTGACACGTGTCGCCCTCCCATTCATCGCAATATTTCATTTTCCGACAATTTCATAATTCCGATAAATTTTTACTCGTCTCAAATCTTAACATTTTTGGGTTCTTACCTTCGTTCTTATAAACATATCCTGAAATTCCGGGGTGTAACATTTAGTGATTTTAATCTTGCATGTTCTTCGTGTTCTTCCTATTCATAGCATTATTATACTTACTTAGATCCTAAAGACCCTTACTCTCTCTCTTGCATTGTGTTTCTCTATGCAAAATTTGAATTCCTACGATTTGTAACGTTTGACATTGACCCTTTGCCTTATTTGTGCAAGCAATCGGCTGCTAGCACTGCCTAGCCACTGCACCTTCCCATTTTTGGCCAAGGGCGCTGACCATAGGCTGTCGTGCAGTCCATTTTGCCATTTTGGTGCAAGGTCTTTGACTGAGACCTCCCTAGCATGTATATAGGCTCTTATTTGCTCCTATGTTCACCATATTTGTGATAGCCTTTTAGGTTCACGTTTCTTGCTTGTCTTGTCCCTTTCCATTCTCGGCTTTGCTACTACCATCAAGCCTTGCCCTTTTGCGTTACTTTGTATATCATATATAATTGCCTCATATTATATCCTATATATTTGTAACTGTACTTATATATACCATATTTTATTCACGGTACTTATATAAAATATACACATACGTATATATCCCTTGTTTCTGTGATACTGTCCTTGCGTGTATTTGCCTTGCAGATTATTGGAAGGGTAACACGGGTTATACTTAGTGACCTTGCGACTTATTTGCCTAAGCGTGAGGCAAGGGAACAAGGATAGCTACACGCACACAGTAGCTCAACGTCCTTATCTGTTCACAGGTTAAACCGTTCAAATCAACGAGGCACGCGATAACGAGGTATTCCTAAATCCCTACTTGGTTACATTTCATTCCCTAATTTAATATTTTACTATCTATATTCACTAGGCAAGCCTAAGAGTATCGATAGGCAAATTCTAGAATTACGATTTATTGTATGAATGAATGTTTACTACAACATTAGATAAACATTATGTAAATTTGAAATACTTGTAATTTAAACTCCGGGCATGTCCGGACTTCATTCAATTATGGTCTTTCTAGTTTATTTATTGATATAGGAAAGTGTTTGTTTAAGTAATAGAAGAATTGTAATTCATAAACCGGGCCTGTCCGGATTTAAATTATCGCATTTCTCAATTGTATTCATCTCTTGCTTGTAACCGTTTTTGGTAACGTTGAGGATGGAGAAAAAGAAAAAGAAGCACACTCATGAGAACTTCACGCCACTGCCCATCCGGATGGGGCAAGCTTCTATTGAAATCACCAACACCGTTGAGTTCCCCCCGATTGCTCACGAACCCACCACACCCAGGCTTGTGAGCAATGGTCTTCAAGTGGGGGACGCTCACGCGGGAGATGTTGAATTATCTACCAATGAGGGAAGTTCGGACTTCATTCCCTCCTTGCACCCTTGGTTCAAAGGACAGTGCATCAATTTCGAGTGGCATCAATTGTGATCCTGTCGTAGGAAATGTCGCGGATGGAAAGAACAAGACTACGGACCATGTGAGCGAGGCCAACAAGAAGGCTTATGCGTCCATAGTCAATGGAAACCGTGATGTTTCGAATGGAAAACGTTTGCATTTTGTAGTTGATTGTCGTAATGTGGGACCTCTAGACTTACCTAGGGGTGACTTGGATGATCTTACGGAAATTGTGGGGCATCTTTTGGTTGGTTACTTTGTGGGGTCTTACCCGGGGAGCTTGGCATTAAGGAAGCTATGTCGCTCATGGAAATTTGCATACCGCTTTAATGTCCACTTTACGGGTTGGATCGTCTTCAAGTTTAACACGGTAATTGACAAGGATAAGGTCTTGGCCAATGGGCCACACTTTATTTATAGCACTCCACTTCTTCTGAAAGACATGCATCAATGCTTCACCTTTGACAAACATGAGATATGTACCATTCCAATATGGGTTAGGCTACCGTCCCTCCCATTAGAGATTTGGAACTTTAATGCTTTGAACCGTATCGTGTCACGTATTGGCAAACCTATTGGGACCGATAAGCTCACTAGTGAAAAAGAGCTTCTCTCGTATGCACGGGCTCTAGTTGAGATAGACCTCTCCAAAGGTACACTTGATGCTATTGAACTCAAGATTTGGGACGACACCATCATTGACCAAAAGCTTATTTATGAAAAGCTTCCGGACTATTGCGATAAATGCCATATGATTGGGCACTCCACTACGGGTTGTGAAAAGAACTACGCCGACACTAATAGGCGGGTACAAGCGAAAAACGTGACACAAAACCTCAATGCCAAGGCAAAGGGGGTTCACACTTACTTGGACTCACCCGAGGTGGGAGTTGAGACTATGAATACTAACGGGAATGGTAGTCATGCTAGATGTGGTGGCCAGCCTTTGGGTGCACAGACCGGGGCTGGCATAGGTCGGACTTTGGAGGATGCGGAGAAGGAGGTCAACCATTGGGGTCAAAAACCGTGGTTGATGCATGCCAGATTTTGGATGTTGTTGGTGCGGGTGGCCAGCCTTTTGGGGCACAAACCAAGGCTGGCAAAGGTTGGAACTTTATAGATGGTGTCTCTAGGGAACCCGCGGGTACTAAAGGAAGTGTTGGCGGGACACGCATATTGGAGAGAAAACCCGTGATTCAGGCCGAGGATGGCTTGGGTATGTGTTTGGGGCGATATGGATTTTGGGTGGTCAGCCTTTGGGGACACAAACCGGGGTTGAAAAAGGTCCGAACTTTATTGCGGGTGACTTTAGGGGTCCCGCGGGTACTAAAGGCAGTGTTGGCGAGACACGCAACATGGAGAGCGAACCCATGATTCTGAGCAAGGTTGGCTTGGGTATGACTTTGACAGTGGTAGTGGATTCGGGTGGTCAGCCTTCGGGGGCACAATCCGGGGTTGAAAAAGGTCGGAACTCAGCATCGGGTGACCATAGAGATCCCCCGGAATCTAAGAGAAGAAAGGACGAGACACGGCAGCATTCAAGCCAACCCGTGGATACTAATATTGCGGATGACCAACTGTCGGAACCACATACCGAGACTGGTAAGGGTGTGAATGGTGTGAAGGGTGTGAAGGCATAATTTACAAAGGCTAATGGCCCGGGCACCATGAGCCCGGTCGTTAAACAATCAACCATCTTTCGGAAGCTTGTGGACATGCACGGTAACATCTTGGTACAAAATGCAGCCGATGGAAAAACTAAATCGGCCATTGAGGCAGTCCTTAGGCAAGGTTATGATCTGTCTACTATTTTGGATGAGCACAAGGGAGGCCAGCCTTCGGAGACACAGACAAGGGTGGGCACAATAAAGGGGGCTATGGCGGATGATGGGTTCACGGAAGTAAAGAAAAGAGGGAAGGGGAAAACTAGCACGGGGTCATAAAACGTGCCTAGTACAGGACCCCAAACGAGAGACCAGTACAGGTTTAGAGATGGTCAAGGGGTACACACCAATTTGAACTCTCCTGTGAAGGACGCGGGTACAACTGGGATTTGTATCCATAATGATCAGCACGCGCATCCTCATATTCTTGATCCTCAGCCCCATGGTGGCCAGCCTTCGGGGTCCCAAACCGAGGCTGGCAAAGGTTGGACTAAGACTAGGATAGAGGGGGGAAATAACGGAGGGTTTTCGATCAGAGAAGGGGGCCAGCCAGCGGGGACACAAACCGTGGCTAGCACAGGACTGCCTATTGATACCAAAGGTGTAGGACAACCCGCAGACAAAACGAGTAGTCCAATTGATGCGGATATTGGTGGCCAACTTGCGGAGGCACAAATCGAAGTTGGCAAAGGTAGGACTGATATGAAAGATCAACCTTTCGGCCCATCAGCTAAGGTTGGGAAAGGTGGGAACTTTGATGGTACCAAAAAGGAGAAGGGGCATGTGGGCGTGAGGACGAGGGCAAAAGCTAAGGCTAACAAGGGCGGGCAAAGCTTGCCCATCCTCTTGAGTAGAATGACGACCCTCCCTCCTAAAAAGAAGGGACCTTATGATGGCACCACCTCTATCAACACTAAGGTAGATAGCACGAATGGGACTATTCCCCATCCGTTATGGAAATGATCGTTGCTTCTTGGAATATAAGGGGCCTGCACCGCTCCTCTAAGCAAAAGGAGATTTGCTCTGTGGTGCATGAGAATAACATTGACATTTTTGGTATCCTGGAATCGAAGCTCAACAACACAATGCTTGAGCGTTTCTGGTCTTCTAAATTTCGCAACTGGGAGATCTTGGATAATTTTTCCCATCATACGATGGGGAGGATATTTATTTTATTCAACCCTACCAAAGTCATGCTATAAGTGATTGATATCAACCCGCAAGCCATTCATTGCGGTGTTACTTGTGTTATCTCCTTCAAGAGGCTTCATGTCACCTTCGTCTATGGGCTTCACACAATTGTCGACAGACGGGTATTATGGGAGAAATTGAGGGATTACGGGACCCCCATGACTGAGCCGTGGCTTGTACTTAGGGATTTCAACATGGTTATGAACGAGGATGAGCGTTTCAACATGAAGCCCATCTTCAACCGTAGAAATATAATGAGCAAGCTCGATAGGGCCTTCATCAACGCCCATTGGTCACAAACTGGTTGGTATGACAATGCACATTTCCGTCGGTTCGGGCCCTTCTCGGACCATACGCCGTGCATTGTCAGTATTTTGGATCGTCTGAGAATGCATAATAGACCCTTCAAGTTCTTTAACATGTGGGCTACTCATGAGAACTTTGGTAGAATTGTGACAGATGCTTGGGAGCAGAATGTTTATGGCAATGCCCAATTCGGCCTTTGCTGGAAGTTACTTTGCCTCAAAGGACCCTTGAAGCAGCTCAATGAGAAAGACTTCTCCCACATCTCTTCACGGGTCAAAAGAGCAAAGAAGGAGCATGATATTGCTCAACGGGAGGCTTTGAGCAACCCGCATCTTGACCACTTACACACGCGGGTCACCGAGCTTAGGCACAAGTCCATGGTTTTTATTGATGCAAAAATGAGTTTCCTTAGACAACTTGCCAAATGTGAGCACCTAAATCACATTTATAGGTGCACTAAGTACTTTCATGGAATGGTCAAGCGCAACTCCAAGAGGAATTTCATTGCGGCCACTACCAAGAGTGATGGTTCTCTCACAAACTCCGGGGACCAAGTCGCGGCAGAATTAATCAAGTACTATAAAGGGTTGCTTGGAACTAGGGACGCTTGTGATCCTATTGATATTGGTGTCATCTCCGGGGGAAATTGTCTTTAGGTGGAACAAGGGAATGATCTCATTAGAAATGTCACGGACGCTGAAATTAAAGGGGCATTATTCGGTATTGGGGATGACAAAGCTCCTGGACCGGATGGTTACTCTTCGGGTTTCTTCAAGAAAGCTTGGAATATCATTTACGAGTTACGTGCGCGTTAAGCAGCTTCTTCACTGAAAGCTCCTCAAATAGATCAACCACACTACCATCGCCCTTATTCCAAAGTCTTCCCACTGCTTAATGGTGGGGGACTACAGACCTATTTCGTGTTGCAACATCTTGTACAAGGTCATCACCAAGATTATTGCTTCACGGTTGGTGCCGATTTTGGACTATCTCATTGATCCAGCCCAGGGGGCTTTTGTCCAGGGCAGAAGTATGTCCGACAACATACACCTTGCTCAAGAGCTTTTGAGGGGTTACAATCACAAGAGGGTCTCAAGTAGATGCATGCTCAAAGTTGATCTCCGAAAGGCCTTCGACTCGGCAAATTGGGAATTCCTCACGGCTATTTTGATTGGTTTGGATTTTTCGGAAAGGCTGGTGGCTTTGATTATGGAGTGCGTCTCAACGACTTCATATTCGATTTCTATCAACGGGAGCTTACACGGGTATTTTAAGGGCCGCAAGGGTCTCAGACAGGGGGACCCTCTCTCCCCTACCTTGTTTGTCATTTGCCTGGAATATCTGTCGAGGATGATCAGCAAGAACACTAGGATGCCGGTTTTCCACTACCACCCCAAGTGAAAAAACGTAAGGATCACCCACCTTACTTTCGCCGATGATTTGCTTCTTATGTCAAGAGGGGACACTACTTCCGTCTGGATCCTCATGGACTGCCTTTGAGACTTCCAGAAATGCTCGGGTCTCGGTTCTAATGCCCTCAAGTCCAGTTTGTACACGGCTGGTATTACGGAACATGACCTTGATGATATTAAGCAGATTACTAGCTTCGACACTGGCACTATGCCTTTCCGCTACCTCGGAATTCCCGTAGCCGCGGAGAGGATGAGGCTGATTCACTATGACCCCTTTGTGAACAAAATGATGGGTACACTGATTCGTGGATGAGCGCTACTTTATCTTATGCGGGCAGGCTTGAGTTCATCAAGTTTGTCCTCCAAGGTGTGGAATGCTTCTGGTTATCTATGCTGCTAGTGCCTGTGGCGGTTTGTAAGAAAGTTTACGGGCTTTGTAGGACTTTTCTGTGGCGTTCCAACCACCCTCTTGTAGCCTGGAATGAGTGTACCATACCAAAATCCGAGGGTGGCCTCGGAATCAAGGATATCAAGGCCTGGAACCATGCATTTCTTGCTAAATGCCTTTTGAATATCCATCAAAAGAAGGACACGCTCTGGATTAAATAGATCAATCACAAGTATCTTAGCAACAACAACAACATCTGGATGTGGGTTGCAAAGAACGACGACTCACCTTTGATCACGCGACTTCTAATTATTCGGGACATCATTCTTGACCGGGAAGGGTCTCATGATCGGGCGGCTACTACAATGACGGCATGGTATAGTAGCAATCACAATCATTATGATTACTTCAGGACACATGGTCAGCCGGTGATTTGGGCGAAGGATGTTTGGAGTTCTCAGATTACACCCAAAGCGCTTTTCATACTTTGGCTTTGTGCGAGGAAGAGATTACGTACGAAGGATAGGGTCACTTATATGGACATTGATAGAAGGTGCTCCCTTTGCGTCCATTCTGATGAGTCAATAACGCACATATTCTTCAACTGCACGGTCAGTAGTTATCTTTGGTCCAGGGTCAAGACATGGCTTGGCATCCGGAGGGCTATGACCACCATCGATAGTGCTTTGAAATATATTAAGAAAGAAGGGCCTGGTACAGGTTGGCAAGCTAAAGCTAAGCGGTTTGGGCTGGCCACCACCGTCTACCACATTTGGACTAAGAGGAACAAGATTATTTTTGACGGGTCAAGACTTGATAGAGATTCTATTCTTTTTAGGATCAAGACCAACGTCTACAAAATCTTGTTCTCATTATACCCCATTTTCTAGGACAGATTTGTAGCTCTAGCCACAAACTAGGATAATTGACAGTCTGTTTGGACATGAGGCCTACACGGGACTCCTTTTGCAAATCTCTATACTACCCAACTTGTGGGATCAGCTGGAGTCTCCCGACCTCCCGGAATGTGGGATTGGCGGGAGTACTTTCTGCTTTGCACCTCATGACTTCCTGACATATGGGAAAGCATGAGATAGTAGATTATCTGGAAGGTAGGTACTATGACAATTACTCTCAGCGGTATAACATGACGAAAAGGGTCTTTACCCATGTCCGAATAGGTACTCTTCCCTTGACCATGGGTTTGTCCCATTTGGGTTTACAATGGCAAGGGTTTAAGGAGGCCCATGACTGCAACCTTATGCTCTACATAAGAGAATTGTCATAGTTTAGGACTATTTTGTGGGTTGCATTTCTCTCTTGCATAACTTGGGCACTCACGACTACCCGGCTTGTGGGCTAGCTTGAGCTTTTGATTTTGACGTGCTTAAATCTTGTGTTGATCTGCCTAGCAGGGACGCACTAGATTTACATCGTCATTATGCCTGTGGGTTCACCCACAAAACTTGTACATTTGACGATTATTAATACACATTTACCTTTTGATAAAAAAAAAGATGGCATGCATGCATTCCATATGAGTTTAAATCCATCTTACTTGCATGTTTTTCTTACAAATATCTTGTCTCCAAGTCTTACAATTTATGGGGCAGAATTCGGTCCAACATTACCGATTTCATGTTGGTGAGGAGCTTACCAGCTTAGAACTTGGTAGAGAACTTAATCTAGGAAGAGGGAGGTGTTTTGGTCTCTAACTAAGCTATGGAGATGAAGTAAAATATGTTTTGGAGAGAAGGAGAGATGTTGAAGGGTGGTTTTCGAAAATGAAGGGGGAGGAGTGAGAGGGGCACGGTTTAAGTGGGCTGATTAGCCTATGCATGTGAGCTAAAATTTAATTGGCATGATGGTGGTGTTCTTTTCTAGTTCCATGCGATTGGGGGGCACAATTTTTCACAAGTTGACCACTTATTTTCATCCTCCATTAATCCCACAATTAATTAATCAATCTCCCATACTTAGTTAAATCCTGAATTTTTCCGTTAAAGCCTCATATTTTCGATGACAACATTTATATAATACAACCACTAGTATAAATTCTCATCGCCACATTTGTAGTATTCAAAAAGTGTTCCGGGATCACATCCTTTGTATACTAATTTCCGTATTAGCATATGTAAATATACTTTATATCCAACATTCAAATCTTATTCTCTTAATTACGTTTCTCAATTTATTGGCTAAAAATTACGGGGTGTAACATCCTTCCCCCCTTAGAAACATTCGTCCTCGAATGTTCATAATATGTCATATGCTATAAATTTTTTGGCATAGTCTCCTCTATAACTATACTTACCAACCTATATTCAGCAAACCTATAGATGCCTCACAGGGCCACAATATAACACATGTATTATTCACCAATATTTAGTCAAGTAAGGAATTGGATTTACCTGCAGGCATAAGGAACAAGTGATGATACTTCTTCTTCATTTCGTCTTCTGCTTCCCAAGTCATCTCTTCCCTATTATTGTTTTGCCATAACACTTTAACGGAAGACACATCCTTAGTACGTAACCTTCTAACCTGACGATCAAGTATAGCTATGGGGATCTCCTCATATGACAACTCCTTCGTCACCTGAACATCATCTACAGGGAACACTCTAGAAGAATCACCAATACACTTACGCAACATCGATATATGAAAGACTGGATGTACCACTTCCAAATCAGATGGTAGATTCAACTCATAGGCAACCTTGCCTACCTTACGAATAATCTGATAAGGCCCAATGTACCTCGGGATAAGCTTCCCTTTCTTACCGAATCTCATCAAACCCTTTATGGGTGACACCTTCAGGAATACCCAATCACCAATCTGAAACTCTAAGTGTCGACATCGATTATCTGCATATGAATTCTGTCGACTCTGGGCTTCCAATAATCTCTCATGAATAAGCTTAACTTTATCAACAACTTGCTGAATCATATTTGGGCCGATTAACTTAGTCTCGCCTACATCGAACCAACCGATAGGTGACTTGTACTTCCTCCCATATAAGGCCTCGTACGATGCCATCTGGATACTAGAATGATAGCTATTATTATAAGCAAACTCAATAAGTGATAAATGATCATCCCAACTACCTCTGAAAATAATACAAGAACACAACATATCTTCTAGCATCTGAATAGTATGCTCAGCCTGCCCATCAGTCTGAGGATGAAATGCCGTGCTAAGACTCACTTGTGTTCCCAATCCCTTTTGGACCGATCTCCAAAAGTTAGCTGTAAACTGAGCTCATCTGTCCGATATGATAGATGTAGGAATCCAATGAAGTCTCACTATCTCCCTGATGTATAATCTCGCATAGTCTTCAGCTGAATAAGTAGTCCTGACTGGAAGAAAATGGGCTGATTTCTGTCACGACCCGAACCCGGGCCCGTGACTGGTGCCTTACCCCGGGCACCCTAGTGATACAACATCAGAGTAATCAGCGGAACATAAAACACATACATTAAATCAATGTAAGAAGACAGTGAAATAAGAACACAGGCTAACCCAAAACGATTACCGTCAGTATATATAAATAACAACTCTTTTCAAATGAACAGTTTAATCCTTTTACAAACCCTGCCCACAACAGTACTACAGACCTCTACGAATGATATGACAACAACGACGGGACAGGGCCCCGTCATACCCCTGAATGTAAGCACCTACAACAACAGGGGACTATACCAAGATAAGCCTCCGGAGAAGCGGAGCTTTCCCAAACGCTGAACTGTGACCCTAAGAGCGAGGATCAACGACTGGTGTACCTTTACCGCAGATGAACGCAGCTTCGGGCGAGGTCAAGATAACAGTACCAAGTATGTGAAATCGAAAATAAATCAGAAATGAAATCATAGTAGTCTATATAAAGCAGAGACATGTATGATAACCAAATTACAGCCACAATAAATAAGCAAATATGTCAAGTCGTGACTCACGCCTCAAAGTTATCACAATAAAACCGTGACGGCAAGTACGAAGGCATAGCCGACTACTAAGACCCACAGACCAAAAATACCACAAATCGTATCCCGAGGTCTTTCTAGACCGCACCACATGATCGGCCGCCACTCGCCCGCAATATCAATGCGCGTCTATCCTCGAACTCTCGCAGCCCGCATAGGTCACCCACGCACCCGCATGAGGTATTCTCGAATCATGGTCCTGCATCACCGAGGTATACCCCGCATCGAAGGCAGCTAACCCTCGGTATCCGCCTAGGCTCCCGCAGCCCGCATAGTCTCAACAGACCGCATAGGGAATCCCCCGCATCAGGCTAAACACCCGGAATGATCAATCCTGGAGCTACCGCGACTCGCATAGTCACAAGGATCGCATAGCCGTAGAGACCCGCATCGCGGTGGCAAGCCCTGTATAATAAGTCAAGGTATGTGATACAATAACAAGATAACGCTTAACGCTTGACAACGTAAGCACAACAAGAGTGACCCCTTACACAATCATCACAAGATACTAACACACGTAGCATCCTAACATGCTTACTTATCAAATCAACAAGAAAGTATTACAAGGCTATCACAAACCAATACAATCAAGTTATTCACACAAGGTACTTTCTACTAACAAGTTCGGGTACCTATCCCCAAAGTACTTCATACATTAAATCTTTAAAAGATACGTTACTTTCACAAAAACCACACAATACCCGTAGTATATGAAAATAGAGTGATTATCTTTTTAAAGTAAATCAATTACTTCTCTTTGTAAAATCAAGTAGCAACATTCTTTTCCAATGTTCAAGTTTGCCTAATTTCCAATGTTCAAGTTTGCCTAATTTCCCATGTTCAAGTTTGCCTTTTTAGAAAGGTTTCAGTAGTTCATAGTCTTATTCATTTAAGAATATAATTCTCCTTTAAACAACTGAGAAACATAAGCCTTATATGTGAGTAGGATATTCTTGTTTATAACAATCTTATTACAAAGCCCATGATCTAGGAAATATCATTTTGTCTCATCTTAGCTTCTATGCAGATGGAAGTTTCTACCGGTTTTAATAATACTTAATCCAAAACATTTCCTTTATTAACGCCGCAGTTGGTTTGTCGATACACATTCGATTTCGAACTCAAGAAACATTCTTAAGCCGTTATACCTAACTTCACATAAAGCTAGTATAACTCTTAAGTTTTCAAAAACCAAGTATTACTCTTCTTTCAAAATGATTGAAAAATCTTTTGAAATACTTCAAGTTCTTTATTATCACATAACCAGCCAGTTATAGTTCAAATCAGTTACCTTTTAAAAACCACAAGTATTTTCTTACCAACATAAAACTGTTATAACCAACTTCCCATAAAGCCGTTATAACACTTTATGTTTTAAACCAATCAAATACATTTATCACATGTACGTCTACCGTACTACATAGTTCACACATATCATGCTAGAAGAGATAGGAAGAGGTTCACATACCTCGCGACGAGTATCGACTAATAGCAAAACGCTCCAAGTACTTCCAACTGTCGGCTACTCCTTTAAGCCAAGTAGATCGCGCCACACGTAGTACTTCAACCTATAAGGCCACAAGGCGCTCATTAACATTTAGACCTCATCGTAGAACATTCTACCGAAATTTCAAGAAGACTTCTCCCGCAACAACAGAAATCTCCTCCTTTATCGAGGCCGCCACCAAGCCAACCAGTGGGGTTATACATCTAACCCGAACGGGTACAATTCTACTCCACGTAAAAGCTACACAAGTCCATCAGAATACAAATCCTATGTAAATACAACAAGACTTTCTTCGAAAAGGTTTCTTATTATTCAGTGCTTAAGTCAAAAGACATCACGATAACAACGCTCGATTATATATAGTATACTTCAACTATATAGTCTAACAATCATGTAATTTCCAATTACAATAGAGGACAAAATATTTACCTCGATAAGCCCATAATTATCCAAGTTATAATGTCGATCCCGAGCAAGGTTTAGCTCCTACTCCGCGCCCGACCGCCTCCAACAACCCTTAGAAGTTCTAACCAACTTCTACTTATTACTCCAACTAACTATGGAGATTTTCCTGTGGTTTTGGTTTTGGACCGACGGAAGTATAATAGTATACTGGGCTTTTTGTAAAGGTATAACCTAGAGTACTACAAGGTATATGGCTAAGGTAATTTGGGCATTATAACAATACTTTGAGAGTATTTCTAACAAGAGTGGGTATTTATACGAAAACTACTAGCAGTGGGTACCCCACGGCTAGCACCCCAAGGAGTGGGGTGTCTACCCTCGGCCTACCCCACTGTGGGGAGACTCGCCATGGGAGGGGAGGACGAGAACAACTCTTTCTGGGAGGAGGATTTCTAACACTTAGGAAATATTTGGAATGGATGAAGAAGTCATCCTAAGGGGTATTTATAGCACAAGCCAAGGCCAACCAATGGCCAAGATCTAGCCAAGTGCATAGCAAGTGTAGGGCCAAGATTCACCCATGTGTCCTTAACCAACTAACACACACACTATCCTACCAACTCCCCTTTCAATTCGTCCCAATCCGCCCTTACGTCCGCTAATGGAGGTGCTGTGGCGCCTCTTGTTGGCCCAACACGCTTCGTCTCTAAAAATCCGTAAAAATTAAAAATGACATAGCCGGAATTTTCCCTACGAAAGTCGTGGAAAACGCTTTCGAAAAACGACTCTAAACGGGTGTTGTGAACAAAAATTAATTCGGCCAAGCCTAATACAAGTTTCAAATTTTCTACGTACGTCCTTACGTACATACTCTGAAAATACGGGGTATAACAATTTCGTCAGCCTATCCACAATAACCCATATAGAGTCATGCTTCCGTAGAGTGTGAGGTAAGCCTGTAATGAAGTCCATATTAATCACTTCCCATTTCCAAGTTGGGATCTCTATCTCCTGCAGTAATCCACCAGGCTTCTGATGCTCGACCTTAACCTGTTGACAGTTTAGGCACTGAGTAACAAACTCCGCTATGTCCCTTTTCATGCCATCCCACCAATATAAGCATCCGAGATCATGATACATCTTCGTTGACCCTGGATGAATAGAATAACGGGCATTGTGTGCCTCTCCCATAACCTGCCGTCATAGCCCTGCAACATCAGGTACACACAGACTGTTGCCATACTGTTACACCCCGTCAGGTGCAACCTCGAATAGAGGACTCAGAAACTCCTCGAACAAAAACTCCACTATCTCCAGAATCAGCCAAACGAACTCCAAGGCTAGCTAGCCGGTATATCTCACAAACCATCTTATTTCTTTCCGGTTGCACATCCATCAAACTATCTATAGATATACGCCTAAGTTCATCTGCTACAATATTTGATTCCCTATATGGTACAAGATATCAACATCATAATCCTTTAGTAACTCTAGCCACTGTCTCTGTCGTAAATTCAGCTCCTTCTGCTTAAAGATATATTAGAGACTCTTGTGATCCGTATAAATATCAACATGAACTCCATATAAATAATGTCTCCATATCTTCAAAGCATGAATCACTGCCGCTAACTCTAAATCATGAGTAGGATAATTCTTCTCGTACTTCCTGAGCTGTCGGAAGGCATAAGCTATAACTATGTCATGCTGCATCAACACACAACCTAGTCAAATACCTGAAGCATCACAATAAATAACATAACCATCTGGTCCCTCAGGAAGAGTTAGAACTGGAGCTGTAGTCAACTTGTCTTTCAACAACTGAAAGCTTTGCTCAAAAGCATCCGTCCATTAGAACTTAGCTGCCTTCTGAGTTAGCCTTGTTAAAGGCGCTGAAATTGAGGCAAACTTCTCCACGAATCTCCTATAATATCCTGCTAGCCCCAGAAAACTGCGTACCTCAGTAGACGTCGTAGGTCTGGGCCAAGTCTTTACTATCTCAATCCTCTGCGTATCCACCCGAATACTATCAGCTCCGATAATATTCCCCAAGAATGCTACTGAAGTCAACCAAAATTCGCACTTAGAAAATTTGGTATACAACTTCTGGTGCTGGAGTACCCTAAGTCCTCAAATGATCTGCATGCTCCTCTTCTGAACGTGAATAAATCAGAATATCATTAATGAATACAATAACGAACATATCCAGGAATGGCTTGAACACTCGGTTAATTAAGTCCATAAATACTGCTGGAGCATTGGTCAGCCCAAAAGACATCACTCTAAACTCATAATGTCCATATTGGGTCCTAAATGCTGTCTTCGGAATATTCGCCTCCTTTACCTGCACCAGATGATAACCTGACTGCAAATCTATCTTCGAAAAACACTTAGCACCATGCAACTGGTCAAATAAAACATCAATCCTGTGGAGGGGATACCTGTTCTTTATTGTTACCTTATTCAACTGCCTATAATCAATACACATCCGCAGCGACCCATCTTTCTTCCTTACAAAAAGTACCGGGGCTCCCCAAGGTGATGTACTAGGCCTGATGAAGCCTTTTTTCAACAAGTCTCTCAGATGCTCCTTTAACTCCTTCAGCTCTGCAGGTGCCATTCTATAAGGAGGAATGGATATGGGTCGGGTATCTGGTAGCACATCTATACTGAACTCTATCTCCCGTTCTGGAGGAAGACCTGGAAGATCATCTGTGAATACACCTGGGAATTCATTAACTACCGGAACTGACCGAAGAACCGGTACCTCTGCTTTCATATCATGCA
Organism: Przewalskia tangutica; assembly: GCA_029844215.1. Classification (NCBI taxonomy): domain Eukaryota; kingdom Viridiplantae; phylum Streptophyta; class Magnoliopsida; order Solanales; family Solanaceae; genus Przewalskia; species Przewalskia tangutica. The sequence goes on along the minus strand of CM056724.1, from coordinate 46,827,637 downwards.
CTCGAACCAAATGATAAATATAACCTTTTCTAACCATCTTCATTTCCTTGAGGTATGAAATAAACTTACCACTCGGCGATGTTGTATTCCATTTCCACTCTATAACTAGTTCGCCTGGAAACTGAAATCGAATCATCTTTTCTCTACAATCGACGTTAGCATAACAAGAAGTCATCCAATCCATACCCATAATAACATCAAATTCAGTCATGTCTAACTCTATCAAATATGCTATGGTACGACGACTATATATAATCACCGAACAATTTCTATATACCCGTCTAGCTATGACGGAATCTCCTACCAGTGTAGCTATCTCAAATGGTTCTATTGACTCAGATTCTATTCCGATTCTACTAGGAACAAAGGGAGATATATATGATAAGGTGGAACCTGGATCTATCAATGCATATACGTCTCAGAAAAAGATCGATAATATACCTGTAACCACATTTGGTGACGCCTTCTGATCCTGCCTACTAGCCAAAAAATATATGCGGTTCGAGGGACCGCCAGAACTAGAAACTCCGCCACGACCTCTACCACGACCTGCTGGTATATGAACACCCTGCCCTGTGGGGCGCATAACTATAGAAGAAGATGAACCAACAATAGATCTAGTAGGCTGAGCCATACCACTTCTATAGGGACATTCTCTCATCATATGACCTTAACGACCGCAAGAAAATCAAGCACCTGTAGTAAAACGGGATTTCCCAACATGGGACCTACCACACCGAGGCAAAGGTGGCCTCGACTGACTAGAACCCATGTTCATCTGTGAACCTGAATCCCTGGAGCTCACGACCTCACGAATACCCCGGCGGTCAAATCTTCGCCTGTGGATGGGGTGCACTCGGCCGGGCCGGGAAGAATATCTAGCATGCTGCTGAGGCTGCCCGCCTCGAAACTCACCAGAATATCCAACCGACCTAGCCCTCTTATGCTGGCCTCTATCCTGATCCCTGTTATACCCCGTATTTCCAGAGTATGTACGTAAGGACGTACGTAGAAATTTTTTGAAGTGTAAAGTGGCTTGGCCGAATTTATTTTGTTCACAACACCCGTTTAGAGTCGTTTTTCGATTTAAACGTTTTCTGACTTTCGTAGGGAATTTCCGCTATGTCATTTTTAATTTTTGCGGATTTTTCCGAGAGACGAAACATTTTGGACCAACGAGAGGCGACACTTGTCACCCTCTCATTGATGGAGTGGCGGTTGGCTTGACGATTTGGTGACAATTTTGTCAAGTAGTAGGTAGGATATTTTGTGTGTTAGTTGGTTAGGGTGCACTTGGCAAGATCTTGGCCCTACACTTGCTATGCACTTGGCATGATCTTGGCCATTGGTTGGCCTTTGCTAGACCTATAAATACCCCTTGGAAGACTTCTTCATCCATTCCAAATATTTCCTAAGTGTTAAAAATCCTCCTCCCTTTGTGTGGTGTTTCGCCCAACACCCTCTCCCCTTGAGTTGGCACTTTGGCCGAGAGCCCTCCCCACCCTCGCCGAGAGTACCCCTAGTGGGGTAGGCCGAGGGTATACACCCCCTTGTGGTGTTGTCTCGTATATACCCCTCTTGGTAGAAATACTCTCAAAAGTATTGTTATAATGCCCAAATTACCTTAGCCGTATACCTTGTTGTATTCTAAGGTCATACCTTACAAAAAGCCAGTTATACTATTATACTTCCCTACCACCAACCCGAAACCCTAGGAAAATCTCCATGGTTAGTTGGAGTAGTATGTAGAAGTTGGTTAGAACTTCTAAGGGTGGTTTGGAGCGGGTTGAGCGCACGGAGTTGAGCTAAACGATTGCCCAGATCGACTTTATACTCGGATAATTATGGGCTTATCGAGGTAAATATCTTGTCCTCTATTGTAATTGGAAATTACATGATTGTTAGACCATATATTTGAAGTATACTATATATATAGAATCGAGCGTTGTTGTCGGCAAATGTCTTTGGACTTAAGCTCGAATAATAAGAAATCTTTTCAAAAAGAGATCGAATCTGCTTTTTACATAGGTATCAGATGAGACTTGTGTAGCTTTTCTGTGAGGTAGAATTGTGCACGTCCGTTAGATGTATGAACCCCTGGTTGGCTTGATAGCGGCCCCGATAGAGAGGAGATTTACGCTGCATGTGGGAGGTCTTGAATTTTACGTAGGATGTTCTACGAAGGGATATAAATGTTAATAAGCGCTGTGGCCTTATAGGTTGAAGTACTACGATGGCGCGATCTTACGGCTAAGGAGTAGCCGACGGTTTGAAGTACTTGAGCGCTTTTGCTATTAGTCGATACTGCCGCGAGGTATGTGAACCTCTTCCTATCTCTTCTAGCATGATATGTGTGTAACTATGTAGTACGGTAGACGATACGTGTTAAATGTATTTGATTGGTCTAAAACATAAAGTGTTATAACGGCTTTATGGGAAGTTGGTTATAAACTTTATGTTGGTACAAAATACTATGGTCTTTAAAAGGTAATCGATTTGAACTATAATCGGCTTGTTATGTGTTAATAAAGAACTTGAAGTATTTCAAAAGATTTTTGAATCATTTTGAAAGAAGAAGTAATACTTGGTTTTGAAAAACTTAAGAGTTATACTAGCTTTATGGGAAGTTAGGTATAACGGCTTAAGAATGTTTTATCGATTTGGAAATCGTAATGTATCGACAAACCACCGCAGCGTTAATAAAAGGAAATGTTTTGACTAATTAAGTATTATTAAAACCAAGAGAAACTTCCATCCGCATAGAAGCTAAGATGAGACAAAATGATATTTCCTAGATCACTACTTGTAATAAGATTGTTATAAACAAGAATATCCTACTCACATATAAGGCTTATGTTTCTCGATTGTTTAAAAGAGAATTATATTCTTAAATGAATAAGACTATGAACTTTAAACCTTTCTAAAATAAGAAACGTGAACATTTGAAATTAGGCAAACTTGGACGCTTGGAAAATAATGTTGTTACTTGATTTTACAAAGGTAAATGTTTTGGTTTAATTAAAAAGATACCACTCTATTTTATACTACGTATTGTGTGACTTATGTGAAAGCAACGGATCTTTTAAAAGATTTAATGTATGAAGTACTTTAGGGATAGATACCCAACTTGTTAGCATAAAGTACCTTGTGTGAATAACTTGATTGTGTTGGTTTGAGATAGCCTTGTAAATACTTTCTTGTTGATGTGATAAGTAAACATGTTAGGATGCTACTTGTGTTAGTATCTTGTGTGATCGTGATGTAAGGGTCATTCTTGTTGTGCTTACGTTGTTAAACGCGTTAAGCCGTTATCGTTATTGTATCACATACCCTTTGACTTATTATACCGAGGGCTTGCCACCCTTGACGCGGTCTATACGGCTACGCGGTCCTTATGACTACGCGAGCGGTAGCTCGTGGATTGATCATTACGTGTTTAGCCCGACGCGGATTCCTATGCGCGTCCGCTGAGACTATGCGGTCTTTTGAGACTATGCGGTCATGGGAGCCTAGGCGGATACCGGGGTTAAGCCGCTCGACGCGGTATACCTCAAAGCGATGCGGGACCATGATTCGAGGGATACCTCGCGGTCCGTGTGTGACCTATGCGAGTCGCGAGAGTTCCGTGAATAGACGCGCCAGTTGATATCGCAGCGAGTGGCCACTTCGACATGGTGCGGTCTAGAAAGACCTTGTGATACGCTTTATGGCATTTGTGGTACCGGGGTCTTAGTAGTCGGCTATGCCTTCGCATTTACCCCGCACGGTTTTATTGTGATGACTTTGAGGCGTGAGTCCCCGACTTGACATGATCGCTATTGTGAATCGTAGTTTGGTTATCATACATGTCTCCTGCTTTTATAGACTACTATGATTTCATTTACTGATTTTCGCCACATACTGTACTGCCAGATCGACTCCTTCGGGCCGCGTCACGCCGCAGAAAAGGTACACCCGTTGATCCTCGCTCTAGGGTCACATCCAGCGTTGGGAAAGCCCGCTTTCTCGAGGCTTATCATGCCGTATAGTCCCCATTGTAGGTATTTACATTCGTGGGGTATGGCGGGCCCCGTCCCGCCATTGTTGTCGATCATTTCTTAGGTCCGTAGTAATCACGCAAGTGTGGTTTGTAAAAGGATTAAACTGCTCATGTTGAAAAGGGTTGTTATTTATATATATGCCGAAAGGCAAGTTTTTCTCAGATTATTGTTTCATATTTCATAATATGTCTTGTATCGTTTTATGTTCCGCTGATTACTCTGATGTTGTATCACTAGGGTGCCCGGGGTAAGGCACCAGTCACGGACCCCGGAACGGGTCGTGACAAAAAGTGGTATCAGAGCAGTTAATCCTCGGAAAGTGTCTACGCATCAGATCCAAGAGTCTTGATTATCGGTGTTGTGCACCACACCAATAATCGCGAGGCTATAGGATATTTAGGATTGGTTTCTAATTCTTCTCACTCCGAGATCGTGCCTTAGACATGTTGTAAGTTGGACCCTCCGACGATTTCTTTCCTTACCGCTATGCCTCCGCGTAGGGCAACCCGCCTGTGAGGGCAAGGCGCCGGCGGAGCCGCGAGTAGAGTTCGTGAGGTGGCGAGGCACAGCCCAATCATTACCTAGGGTAGTGCTTTTTTCGGGAGTTCTGCGACGTCACTAGCCCCAAAGAGAGTTTAGTACTGGCGCAGCGGCTTCATCGCGCCATGATATTTGAACCTTCGCCCCACGACCGAACAGAGAATATAGATTGCCAAGAGACAACCTCACATTAGCTATGGATTTGGCTACCGAGAGTATACCGACGCATCGCGAGTCTTGAGGACTATCTAAAAGAGGTTGTGCAAGAGTAATTCTTGATTGGGCTTCGAGCATGGCCTGTATGCGCTTATGCGCAGCAGTCGAGAAACGTAGAGATCGACGGGTTAACAAAGCGACACAGGCGGGCCAGAGCAAAGAAGGTCCTTTGGTAACTTTCGAGGCGAGTCACCTCACCAGATTAGATATGCACCTCCGCCCGCAGTGGTCTTCCACGGATTTCGGGGACGTTCGGGTGCGCAGGAGTTGGTCGAACTCGTGGCTTCCGGTTCATTGCGATGCACGCCATCCCGGGAATGTCGTCTTTTAGTTGGTACTTGTTGCACCTACGACCGCCGTGGTCCGATGTCGATAGAATGTCCTTGTAGGAGGACTTAGCCTTCAGATCGGTGGGTAGTTCGTCATCTTCCTAGCTATGCGCCTACGTGGCAGTTTGATTAGAACGACTAAGGGAGTGAAGCAAGAGATATAGATATATCTTTAACCTCTAGAGTTTTGTTTATGTGATAAGGTGAGTATACCTTAAGTGCTATGTTCGATAGCGGTGTTAGTTGTGATTAGATCGTGGTTGTTTAACCGAGTAAGATTTGGGGATAGAAGGTGTGAGCCTTAGAGTTCTATGCGTAGAGACCTTAGAGGTGGCCATCTCGAGTAAAGGTGTAGTGTTATGTTTGATCCTTATCGGAGTGCTTAGTGCATGTGAGATATATTGTATGATAAGTCCCTGAGTAGTGTGGAATGAAAGGGGGTAGTTGAGCTAAGAAGACCGCTAGGTTTTCGTAACGTGATTAGAAAAGTTGTTCCGGACCGGGGAGCAAGTGTTTTACGCGAGAGTGGGTCGGGTTGAGGCCATGCCGCGGGTCAACCCGCGCCCGTTTGTTGGTGGGGAGTTCGTGGTGGTCCGCGGTGCGGGTCACGAGGGTGTTAGGCCCAAGTTTAGTTAACCAACAGACGAGTTCGTGGATGCTCGACCGATGGTCGGGCCGATGGGGCAGCCCGTCGTGGTTTTTCGGTCGACCATGTACTCGGCAGTTGTTATATCGTAAAGGTTGTAAGGTCGCGACGGTGCCTACCTTCACCTTATGTCGCAGTGGAGCCTGTGTTACTGCTGTTTTGTTTCGAAGCTTTGCCAAGCATGTGTTAAGAACTCGTGAGTCTCAGACCGCATTCGCCCCGCCGATGGTTGAATTTCGCGGTAGTTGTGGAGATTGTTGTCTCTGTGGAGGAGTGTTTAAGCTACCATTTCGGTGTTCGGATGTCGCCTTATAAAGCCTTGTAGGGCGGATGTGTAAGTCACGGCCGAGTGGTTCGATGTTGGCGCGTTCGCATTGGTTCAGTGCTTGTTCCAGCAGATCGTGGATAGTGAAGCTTGTCAGAAGAAGTTACGCACCGTAGAAATCGCGGCGGAAAAATCGGCGACGACGCCAGAGTTCAGTGCCGGTTGGTCTTCTTGAAAGTACCACCCGGATTGGGTGTGACGAGCTTTGGAAAAACAGAGAAACTTAGCCCGAGTTGTTTTGGGCCTTTTTAAGTTCATGAAGAATAGGCCGATTGCCTATATGTTAGCTTTTGCCGTCGACTTGGGAGGCAAGACGTCCGGTCTTTCAGATTGTTATGTTTGGAAAGTATCGAGATCCATCCAGAGTGTTCCCGATTAATGATGACCACGTTAGAGATAGTAACCTCGAGTTTTGGAATCAAGCGATTTAAATGTGGTAAGAGTTCGTGTGTACGTCACCTCGGGGATCGCACGCAGCCGGCACCATTTGTTGGGTCGCGGAGTGAACCTCGCGCAAAGTGACAAAAGTGGTATCATTTCTTTGTAAAGAGAAGCGTGCGAATGAAGTATATTTTAGACCGGAGAGAGGTGTTTGTGGTGATGTTAGAGGTGTTTCCTCGTGGACTCGAGGTAAGTATTTTGGCGCAAGTTGGTTCCGCGTGGCTACGCGTGGAGGATTGTTTTCGTAAGTATAGCGGTGAGGACTATACCGCGCTTGTTTTTTGAGACTTAGAAGGAACATTCGACGAATGTTTCTAAGGCGAGGAGAATGTTATACCGTATTTCCAGTATGTACGTGGGGCGACGTAGAAAATTTTGAAGTGTAAAGTGGCTTGGCGAATTTATTTTGTTCACAACACCCGTTTAGAGTCGTTTTTCTAAACGTTTTCACACTTTCGTAGGGAATTTCCGCTATGTCATTTTTAATTTTTGCGGATTTTTCCGAGAGACGAAACAGTTTGGACCAACGAGAGGGCGACACTTGTCACCCTCTCATTGATGGAGTGTGGGCGGTAGGCTTTGACGATTTGGTGACAATTTTGTCAACTAGTAGGTAGGAAATTATGTGTGTTCGTAGGTTAGGGTGCACTTGGCAAGATCTCGCCCTACACTTGCTATGCACTTGGCATGATCTTGGCCATTGGTTGGCCTTTGCTAGACCTATAAATACCCCTTGGAAGACTTCTTCATCCATTCCAAATATTTCATAATTGTTAAAAATCCTAGCTACCTTTGTGTGGTGTTTTTTTCCAACACCCCTCTCCCCTTTGAGTTGGCACTTTGGCCGAGAGCCCTCCCCACCCTCGCCGAGAGTACCCCTAGTGGGTAGCCGAGGGTATACACCCCCCTTGTGGTGTTGTCTCGTATATACCCCCCCTCTTGGTAGAAATACTCTCAAAAGTATTGTTATAATTCCCAAATTACCTTAGCCGTATACCTTGTTGTATTCTAAGGTCATACCTTACAAAAAGCCCAGTTATACTATTATACTTCCCGTCAGTCACCAACCCGAAACCCTAGGGAAAATCTCCATGGTTAGTTGGAGTAGTATGTAGAAGTTGGTTAGAACTTCTAAGGGTAGTTTGGAGCGGTTGAGCGCACGAGTTGGAGCTAAACGATTGCCCAGGATCGACTTTATACTCGGATAATTATGGGCTTATCGAGGTAAATATCTTGTCCCTCTATTGTAATTGGAAATTACATGATTGTTAGACCATATATTTGAAGTATACTATATATATAGAATCGAAGGCGTTGTCGGCAATGTCTTTGGACTTAAGCTCGAATAATAAGAAATCTTTTCGAAAGAAGAATCGAATTGTTTTTTACATAGGATCAGTATTATGAGACTTGTGTAGCTTTTACGTGAGGTAGAATTGTGCACGCCCGGTTAGATGTATGAACCCCGGTTGGCTTGATAGCACCCCGATAGAGAGGAGATTTACGCCATTGCGGGGAGGTGCCGAATTTTCTATAGGATGTTCTACGAATGGATATAAATGTTAATAATAGCCTAGTGGCCGTATAGGTTTAAGTAATACGTATGGCGCGATCTTACGGCTAAGGAGTAGCCGACGGTTTGAAGTACTTGAGCGCTTTTGCTATTAGTCGATACTGTCGCGAGGTATGTGAACCTCTTCCTATCTCTTCTAGCATGATATGTGTGTAACTATGTAGTACGGTAGACGCATACGTGTTAAATGTATTTGATTGGTCTAAAACATAAAGTGTTATAACGGCTTTATGGGAAGTTGGTTATAATGACTTTATGTTGGTACGAAAATACTTGTGGTCTTTAAAAGGTAAGCGATTTGAACTATAAGCGCTTGTTATGTGTTAATAAAGAACTTGAAGTATTTCAAAAGATTTTGAATCATTTTGAAAGAAGAAGTAATACTTGGTTTTTGAAAACTTAAGAGTTATACTAGCTTTATGGGAAGTTAGGTATAACGTTTAAGAATGTTTCTTGATTTGAAATCGAATGTATCGACAAACTCTGCAGCGTTAATAAAAGGAAATGTTTTGACTAATTAAGTATTATTAAAACCAGAGAAACTTCCATCTGCATAGAAGCTAAGATGAGACAAAATGATATTTCCTAGATCACGGCTGCTGTAATAAGATTGTTATAAACAAGAATATCCTACTCACATATAAGGCTTATGTTTCTCAGATTGTTTAAAAGAGAATTATATTCTTAAATGAATAAGACTATGAACTTTAAACCTTTCTAAAATAAGAAACGTGAACATTTGAAATTAGGCAAACTTGGGCGTTTGGAAAATAATGTTGTTACTTGATTTTACAAAGGTAAATGTTTTAGTTTAATTAAAAAGATAATACTCTATTTTATACTACGTATTGTGTGACTTATGTGAAAGCAACGGATCTTTTAAAAGATTTAATGTATGAAGTACTTTAGGATAAATACGAACTTGTTAGCATAAAGTACCTGTGTGAATAACTTGATTGTGTTGGTTTGAGATAGCCTTGTAAATACTTTCTTGTTGATGTGATAAGTAAACATGTTAGGATGCTACTTGTGTTAGTATCTTGTGTGATCGTGATGTAAGGGGGTCATTCTTGTTGTGCTTACGTTGTTAAACGTTAAGCCCGTTGTACTGTTATTGTATCACATACCCCTTTGACTTATTATACCGGTGGCTTGCCACCCTTGACGCGGGTCTATACGGCTGCGCGTCCTTATGACTATGCGAGCGCGGTAGCTCGGGATTGATCATTACCGGGTGTTTAGCCCGACGCGGGGATTCCTATGCGGTCCGCTGAGACTATGCGATCTTTTGAGACTATGCGGGTTGCGGAGCCTAGCGGATACCGGGTTAAGCCGCTCGACGCGGTATACCTCAGCGATGCAGGACCGTGATTCGAGGATACCTACGCGGTCCGTGTGTGACCTATGCGAGTGCGAGAGTTCCAGAATAGACGCTGGCTCGGTGATCCGCAGCGCAGTGGCCGCCGATCATGTGCGGTCTAGAAAGACCTTGTGATACGATTTATGGCATTTGTGGTACCGGGGTCTTAGTAGTCGGCTATGCCTTCGCATTTACCCCGCACGGTTTTATTGTGATGACTTTGGCGGGCGTGAGTCCCCGACTTGACATGATCGCTATTGTGAATCGTAGTTTGGTTATCATACATGTCTCTGCTTTTATAGACTACTATGATTTCATTTACTGATTTTCGCCACATACTTGGTACTGCCAGATCGACCTCCTTCGGGCCGTTCATGCCGCAGAAAAGGTACACCCGTTGATCCTCGCTCTAGGGTCACAGCGTTGGGAAAGCTCCGTTTCTCGGAGGCTTATCACGTATAGTCCCCATTGTTGTAGGTATTTACATTCGTGGTATGGCGGGCCCCGTCCCGCCATTGTTGTCGATCATTTCTTAGAGTGCTGTAATCACAAGTGTGGTTTGTAAAAAGGATTAAACTGTTCATGTTGAAAAGGGTTGTTATTTATATATATGCCGAAAGGCAAGTTTTTCTCAGATTATTGTTTCATATTTCATAATATGTCTTGTATCGTTTTATGTTCCGCTGATTACTCTGATGTTGTATCACTAGGGTGCCCGGGGTAAGGCACCAGTCACGGACCCCGGAACGGGTCGTGACAATCCCTATCTGGCTGATGTCCTCTGTGTTGATCCTCTACACCCTGTGCATAGGCCTGCACCCGGACGATATCCATACCTGGCTGAAGAGCCACTGCTATACAACCATCAATCAAATAGAGATACAATCCCATCACATAATGGTGCACTCTATCCGCCATATCAGCTACAATGGTGGGCACATATCTAGCCGAAGAATCAAACTCTAGACTATACTCGTGAATGCTCCTGCCACTCTGCCTCAAATGTAAGAATCTATCAACTCTAGCTCTCCTCATTTCTGGAGGCAGGAAGTGGCCAAGGAAGACCTCTGTAAACTCATCCCATACTGCTGGAGGAGCACCCTCGCCCCTAGATAACTCCCAAAACCCATACCAATTAGTAGTTATATCCCCCAATCGATATGAAGCCAACTCAACAGACTCCATCTCAGAAGCCTTGATGATCCTTAATATATGATGCATCTGTCGAATAAACTTCTGTGGATCATCCTCGGGCTTTGACCCGAAAAACTCTAGAGGATTACAACTTAGAAAGTCACGAACCCTCAAACTATCAGATCGATAGTCACCTCCTAGTCCCTGCCTTCGGGTCTGCCCTGCCACTAATCTGGTCAGCAGCTGAACTGCATCTCTCATGGCACTATCCTCCGCCCGTGGCTGAGGAGCTGGAGGCTCTGGTGCTGGGGCCTCGGGAACTGGTGGTGATGCCGCCCTCTGAACTGGAGCTGTTGCTTCTCTACACACCTCTGGAGGTGGCGGTGTAGCAGAACTCGCCGACTGAAGTACAATCTCAGGCATAGACTGGGCATGGGCCCGAGTAACTCTCCGGATTTGACTAGTATCACCTGCTACTGATTTTCCCTTCTGGGCAGCTGTCGCTTTCTTCTTTGGAGGCATAGCTGAAAACACAATAATTCATTTAGAGAGGGATTACCCTAATAACATAGCTCTATCGCACGATCTTAGAGTAAAAAGAAAACATGACATCCTAAATGTCCGACAACCTCCAGCTTATAAGTATGGTGCACAACATACCCATACGCAAGACTCTACTAGACATGGTCTGTAGACATTTCGAGGACGTACTACTTTGATACCACATTTGTCACGACCCGACACGACGGGCCACGACTGGTGCCCTAATTGGACACCCTGATACTGATATGTCACATATAATCAGGCTGATACTAAGGACAATATAAAAATCTTGTAAAAATAAGCCGCTGACTCATAATGCTATTTATCAAAATGAACCTGTCTCCTGAAGAGTCACAACTAGTCAATCATAATAAAATAGGCAAGCCGACAAGGCTGCCGCTATACACGGGAATATACAACACGAACCACAACCCACACGTGTCTACCACATAAGTCTACAGACCTCTAAGAGTATGATAATGAAATATGATGGGACAGGGCCCCATCGTACCCCTGAATATGCATAAGTCTATATCAAAATGATCTATACCAAAATGACTAAGCTCCGGAATAATGTAGCTCTCCAAATAGCTGAGGGGAAATCCTAAGCTAGAGGATCACCAAACTGAGTACCTGTACATACTGTATGAAACGTAGCCCCCTCGAAGAAAGAAGGTCAGTACGATAGATGTACCGAGTATGTAAAATATGTAATACAGTAAAGGTGATCATAGTTGGTCAAAAGATGACAGGAGACATGTATGATAACCAAAATACCAATACAACTGTGTCATATAAAAATGAGAGTCATATCAAAATCATGGATGCCTGTCCACAGAATCATCATATATATACATATAACGTGTCCCAGCCCTCTAGTGAGGGTCTCGGTGAACAATGCAAGGAACTGCGCACGAACATTCCCTGCCTGAGACTCGATGAAATGATATAATCCCATCAAGCATGAATATATTATCATGAGTAACCATATGCAAATTAAATCATCTTTTGACTCTCAATGGAATAAATAGAATGAACTATCACTTATAAAATCAAAGGCAACTATCATATCAAGTGTCACTAGGAATTAGGATTTAATGGATCTATGTGCGTTCGCCGTACACTCACTTTATATGAATCATGCCAAAAAGAATAAAGGATAGTTTCACATACCTTATCGTCTATGCCAACTCAATAATTATAACTCGTCTCAATTAGTACTTCAACCTACAACAACAATAACATACCCATCAACTCTATGATTACTAGCATAGCTATATAGCGAATGCTGACTCTCTTTTTATGTAAACATTTGGGCAGCACCTTCCCTGTTTATACTCACATCCGTAACTCACAAACAAGGTCAATAACACTGATAACAAGTCACAACCTAAGGATATAACCAACACAGTCCCAAATACTCCATATACACTATTGTTATGCATTCTTTCTCTTTACGTTCATGTAATACAACAACCACAACAACCAAGGTGATTAATACACCTATTTCTCATGTTATCCATCCCCTTAATCCATATTAAAATAGTCACTAAAAACAGTCCATACTTCCCGCAACAACAAGAATACAATGTAACACTTTCTACACCTTTATTTCGTTTAAGACGTACATACACAACTACAACAATGTATATGCATGTTCATAGCTTATAATTTCAGCATTATAACTTTAACAAAATAGCCCCTAAATACAACACAACATGTACAACAATTTCAGGGGTGTCTCGGCACACCCAACATAATACCACAACTCTTCTTATCATTCCTTATATCCAATTTCATATTTCAATACATTCATATAACCAATTGCAATTTTAAATATCAACATTTCCTTCAATTTCAACATGCAATTAGTGACAATGATAACAACAACAACAATTAACCTAATGTACTTAAAAACAGCCTCAAAATCGGTAACAACAATATCAACAACAACCACATGCATTTTCCTACTTCCAATTCTTCTTAATACGAGTTCACATCTTAACTACAACATCATTTAACTTTCAATTACTTTATAAGAAGAAGAAATGTTACATTACATAGCCAAAACAGTCCCAAATCGGTCACTGCACCATTTTTGCTGCATTTCACCACTTCTTCAACGTACAATGGCATGCATGCATTCCTTATGAGTTTAAATCCATCTTACTTGCATGTTTTTCTTCCAAATATCTTGTCTCCAAGACTTACAATTTCTGGGGCATAATTCGGTCCAACATTACCAATTTCATGTTGGTGAGGATCTTACCATGGCTTAGAACTTGGTAGAGAACTTAATCTAGGAAGAGGGGAGTGTTTTAGTCTCTAACTAAGCTATGGAGATGAAGTAAAATATGTTTTGGAGAAAATGAGAGATGTTGGAGGGTGGTTTTCAAAAATGAAGGGTGTTAGCGATATTTTGAATGCTCACGTAAGCGTACGCATCATTGACAAGTAATATAGTCTGATAAGACCGAATATCGTCCTCAGAGACTGGTTTCTAATTACCGTTCATCTATTTTATGTTATCTATTTGACAATCGATATTTGAGTTGAGTTTTTGTTTAACTACTAGAATAATTGCAAGAATTACTGAACTATCTAAGTTGTAATCAGTTATGAATGAATTAGGGCTTCCAAAATCCTCGACTATCCACTTTATTCAATCCTTAATGCAATTAGAATGACTTTTTCTTCTACGTTAAGATAGCGGTTAACAAAACTGTCTTATATTCTGGTTATGACATATAATCACTCAACCCCAGTGCAGAACCCATCTATATTTCTATGATAGGATTTACCACAGAGGAGAATTAAGAACAGTAACCTATAATGCTACACAAGTATCGGGGTACTGTCGTCCGCGATTTTAACCTATGTCTAGTCAATTACAACATATCCAAATCTCTCCTCTCGGTTCTTGATTCGAAATCATATATATTATGATAATTAGTGATCAATTAATTATCAAATATTCATACCAATTATTGACTAAATCTTAATCAAGTGAAGAAAAAATCAAACTACTGCATTAATTCATGAATAAAAGTTTTAAGCGATTCATAAGGAAAGCCCTAATAAAATGTTTAGCTCCTAGCCATAGTCACGCTAAGAACTAACATAAAATCCATACATAAACTGAATTAAAAACGAAAAAAAAGAAATTACTGCGAACTAAGTCTCCAATTGTAGCCTTCAATCTGTGCCTTGTGTTGTGTTATGTTGTAGAATGACCAACCTCCCATAGCATTAATCCCTAGGGCTTAAATATGTTCCAAATTTCATGCCTTATGGACCAATCTACCCTTATCCAATTCTTCTTCGGAACTGAGATTTTCCGCACCGGCACCGCGGTTCTGCATAACGACACCTCGGTGCTGAAACTCCTGCACCTTCTGAGCAAATATGGCACCGCGGCTCTGCATAGTGGCACTGTGGTGCTGAAAGTCCTATGGCTTCTCAGTAAATATGGCACCGCGGTTCTGCATATTGGCACCGTGGTGCTGAAAATCCTTCGTCCTGATGTGCCAACTTTCGTCCTTTTTGCCTTGGGATCACCTTTTCTGCCCAATTCTCACTCCTTTTCGCCATTTTGTCTTTTGACGTTGTGACTCAAAAGAAAGAAACACTACCTAACACGACACTTATTTGAACGAAAAATGGGAAAATACTAGCTAAAATGACACAAAAGGTGTATACAAAATACACCTAATAAACACCCTCAAACTTAACCTTTGTTCGCCCTCGAGCAAAGATCAAAACAAAAAAAACAAAGAAACAAAATCAAAGAGAATCAAAGACTCAAATCAAGCAGCTGCACAAGTACTTAGAAACACATGAACGTCAGTTGGAATAATATGTAGGAACAAATATAGCATGAATTTAGCAATCTAGAATTTCAAGTCAGATATTTCGCAAATTCATTTCAGTCATAATCAATGGAAGCATGAATACCTAACATATGCATGTCAATTTCATTTTGTTCTATGGGCCTGTTTACTTGCTATTCTCCACTAATCATAGACATACATTCTAGAGATCATCAGGACTTTTCAGGGTTGTAATGCAGGCTTAGGCAGGGGTAGGTAAGATTAGGCATTTAGGCTCAATTTACGTACCATAAACATTTTTCTTACTCAACCATTTTGTCCTTCTTTTTGGTATTCTTTTCAGTTCATACCTATATCTCTCTTTCTCTTTTTGGAGCATGAAACAATTCACATAGGCACCCCCAAACTTTAACTTTTACATCTTTTTCATTGGGGTGCATCAATTTTCACTCTCTTTTTGTATTTCTTTTTCATCCCTTTATTCAACTATTGCTTACGGCACACGAATGAATCATGGGGTGTCAAAGAGAACAACTTATTTTAGGCTCAACGAGACTGATTAGGGATATAATTTATTGCAAGGTAGGTAATGAATGGTAAGAAGGGCTAACAAAGAAATGTCTGAATCATCTCCCTAACATGTACATCTTAACTATTTCGCCTCAAATAACTAGCAAGAAGACTTCACAGACATTTTTCAATTGACAGCACATAGGGTAAGCACCAAATATTTCAAATAATCAAATTCTCATAAATATTTGGCATATCTAACATAAGCACACAAATTTTAGCTTCTCATTCCACTATATTATCCCACTTAGTTCACTAGGCGTTCCAAATAAGCACCACATGCATGATCATAAAAAAAATTGACTCACATAAAACACAAAAACAAACAAAAGACTCAAAAATAAAATAAGAACTCCCCCCAAACTTAAACTACACATTGTCCCAAATGTGTAAAAGACTCAAAAATTAAAAAGAGACGACATACAGACATACAACGGCTCAAAATAGTGGTGGTGGCGGCGGATATTGCACTGAGATGGTATCTGTGGGAGGAGATTTGGCGATTCAGGGCCTTTTTATTATTCGGAAATCGCTAATCGACCGCTGGTTCAAGATAGCAATCATGCCGTGCCTAAAGTACTGGGGCCTCTCTGATCTTCTAGCACCGTGGTTCTGCATATTGGCACCGCGGTGCTGAAACTCCTAATTCAGTGTTTTCCAACATTTTCCCCTGCTTCATGTCCCATTCCTTCACCTGGCATCACAACGCAACAAAAATATACCAAAAGTGAGACTGTTCTAATGAAACTAAATTGCATAATTTAAAAATTGGGTTGCCTCCCAAGTAGCGATGTCTTTAATGTCTTGTTGCCGGACGCAGGTTCTTTATCAAATCATTGGGGTAAATTAACCCCACAACCTATCCATTTTAAAATCATTTTCCTCTTCCTCACTCTATTTCTCTTTTTCTTTTCATTGGGTTCAGTGGGAATTACCTGTTTGTCAGCCTTCATGTCATGAACTTTTGTTGCAGCTTTCAAACTAGCATATGGGTTCACAGTTGTATGAATGATCTCCAAAGTTTTTGTCTATGCTTGCTAATCTGCTGTATCAGTTGTGCTTACTGCGAAGCACTTGTTGCTAGCCTGGGACTCAATGGTGGATTTGAACACCCTGAATACCATCTCTTCTTCCTGAACTCTTAGTCTCAATTCCCCCATCTCTATATCAATTAGAGCTCTGCCCGTTGCAAGGAATGATCTCCCCAAAATGATGGGTATTTCATCATCTTCCTCAATATCAAGAATGAGGAAGTCTGCTGGGAAAAAGAACTTTCCCACCTTGACAAGCACATCTTCAACTATGCCTCTGGGGTGCACCACAGTTCGGTCAGCCAGCTACAGATTAACTGTGGTTGGTTTGGCTTCCCCCAAACCCAATCTCTTGAATACAGACAGAGGCATGAGATTGATACTAGCCCCTAAGTCACACAGCGCCCGGTTGCATGTTACGTTGCTAATAGTGCAGGGCAGGGTGAAGCTTCCTGGATCTTTCAACTTAGGAGGCAGTTTCTTTTGTAGGATGGCGCTGCAATACTCTGCCAGTGCTACTGTCTCATAATCCGCCAACCTTTTTTTCTTCCCAAGTATCTCCTTCATGAATTTGAAGTATGCAGACATTTGTTCTAACGCCTCAATGAAGAGGATATTAATGTGCAGCTTCTTAAATACCTCCAAGAAGTTGGAGAACTGTTTGTCTATGGCCTTCTTCTGGAGCCTCTGAGGGTAAGGGGTTATATCAGTGTATTCCCTCAAAGGTGCTGGTGGAGCTTTCTCAACTGTAGGGTGGTCCTCAGTGACCGCCTCATTTTCTTCCTCAACTGCTTTCTCACCCCCTTTCTCATGAACCACTTCGGGTTGGGGAGCAACCTGCTCCGACTGCTTTCCACTCCTTATTAACACTGCCTGACACTGCTCTCTTGGATTGACCTCTGTATTGCTTGGGAGAGTACGCTGCGTCCTGTTGGTTACCATCTTCGCTAGTTGCCCAACCTGCGTTTCCAGGTTCTTGAGAGATGACCTGGTTTCAGATATGAACTGGTTTCAGATATGAACTGATTCTGCGAATTACTAAGTGTAAGCAATACAACCCTCAGCTCATCAGGCTTCTCATGATGCGTAGGTGGTCTAAACTGCTGGGATGAGGTAGCATGATTCTGTCCTTGCTGGTTCTGGTAACTACCTTGATATGGTTGCTGCTGGTCCTGGTCGTTCCTCCATGAAAAGTTAGGGTGATTCCTCCATCCTGGATTGTATGTGTTGGAATTATAAGGCCGCTGAAAGTTCCCAACTGCCTTAACCTGCTATATTAGCACATTATTAGGGTCTACCGCTGTGCATCTGTCAAAAGAATGCGGTCCACCACAAATCTCACAACTTACAGGCATCTGGACTGCATCACAGACATGGTGTTCTGCTGCAGTTGCTTCGTTAGAAGGGCCACCTGTGCATTCACGGCAGTGATGACATCTAATTTATGTATGCCCATAGTCTTCCTGTTATTCACTAACCTGTCATCTGCTCTTTGATGATTGTTGGTAGCCATTCTTTTAGTAACTCATGTGACTCATTGGCACTCTTTCTCATAAAGGCTCCCCCTACTGTACCATCAATAATGGTACGAGTAGTACCACTCAGCCCATTATAAAAAATGTGGACTAACATCCACTTCTCTATGCCATGATGGGGGCATTTCCTTTGCAGGTCCTTAAATCACTCATATGCATCACAGAGCGACTCACCATCCACCTGGTAGAAATTGTTTAACTCTCCCCTTAACTTTGCCACTTTTGAAGGTGGGAAGAACTTTGCAAGAAACTTTTGGGCTAGGTCCTGTCAGGTAGTGACAGAGTTGGCAGGTAGTGAGTTCAACTAGTTCTTAGCTCTGTCCCTAAGTGAGAATGGGAAGAGCCTCAGTCTAATGGTATAATCAGTAACGCCATTGTACTTGAAAGTGACACACAACTCCAGAAAGTTGGCAATGTGCATGTGGGGGTCTTCAGATGGCAATCCCCCAAATTGTACTGTGTTCTGGACCATGCTCCGGATGGCTGGCTTGATCTCAAAGTTTTTTGCCCCTATTGCTGGGAGCCTAAGGCATGTCTGTGCACCAGCAACCGTGGGCAGAACATAATCTCCCAAGATTCTTTCTGGAGGTGGTGGGACTTGTCCCATGTCAGCCGGTACTTCATTATTCAACACCTCTTCAGGTACCCCATTGTTATTCTGCTGATTTTCCATGGCTAGTAAATCAACAATTCTTTTCTCACACCTGTTTTGCTTGTACAGTTTTTCGATTTCAGGGTTGAAGGGAATAAGTGTATCTGCTCCTCTCCTTCTTCGTATACACTAGATCCCTGAAATAGACCAAAATCAACAAACAAGTCAAGGCAATAATGTTCTAACACTAAGAAGAAAAAAATAAAGGCAAAGTAGAAATAAAAATAGATGGTTCGATATTAGATGTACGCCAGTCCCCGGCAACGGCGCCAAAAACTTGTTAGCGATATTTTGAATTGCTCACGCAAGTGTACACATCATTGAAAAGTAATATAGTCTGATAAGACCGAATATCGTCCTCAGAGACTGGTTTCTAATTATCGTTCATCTATTTTATGTTATCTATTTGGAAATCGATATTTGAGTTGGGTTTTTGTTTAACTACTAGAATAATTGCAAGAATTACTGAACTATCTAATTTGTAATCAGTTATGAATGAATTAGGGCTTCCAAAATCCTCGACTATCCACTCTATTCAATCCTTAATGCAACTAGAATGACTTCTTCTTCTACGTTAAGATAGCGGTTAACTAAACTGTCTTATATTCCGGTTAGGACATTGTTATACCCCGTATTTCCAGAGTATGTACGTAAGGACGTACGTAGAAAAATTTGAAACTTGTACTAAGGCTTGGCCGAATTAATTTTGTTCACAACACCCGTTTAGAGTCGTTTTTCGACGAAACGCTTTCTGACTTTCGTAGGGGAATTTCCGGCTATGTCATTTTTAATTTTTGCGGATTTTTCCGAGAGACGAAACATTTTGGACCAACGGGAGGGCGACACTTGGCACCCTCCAATTGGTGGACTTGAAACGTCCATTGGGACGATTTGGGCTAGCCTTTGCACGTTTTTGGTGCCTTGGCTAAAGTCAAGGGTTGGTAGGATATTTGTGTATAGTAAATCCTAGCCCTACACTTGCCTAACACTTGGTTTAATCTTGGCCATTGGTTGGCCTTCACTTGACCTATAAATACCCTCTCCCTTTGATGAATTCTTCATCCTTTCCACAAATCTCTAAGTGTTAAAATCCTCCCTCTCTTGTCATTGTTCTCGCCCCTCCCCTCGCCGAGCCCTCCCTCTGTGTGGCCTCAGGCCGAGACTT
Source organism: Przewalskia tangutica (assembly GCA_029844215.1). Classification (NCBI taxonomy): domain Eukaryota; kingdom Viridiplantae; phylum Streptophyta; class Magnoliopsida; order Solanales; family Solanaceae; genus Przewalskia; species Przewalskia tangutica. The sequence continues at coordinate 46,807,707 of CM056724.1, read as the reverse complement.
CACCCTCCTAGTGGTGTTGTTCTCGTATAATATACCCCCTTTGTGGTGTAGAAATACTCAAAAGTATTGTTATAATGCCCAAATTACCTTAGTGATACCTTGTTGTATTCTAAGGTTATACCTATACGAAAATGCCTGTAAATACTATTATACTCCGCTACCACAAAACCGAAACCCTAGGAAAATCTCCATAGTCCGTTGAGTATTGTGTAGAAGTTGGTTAGAACTTCTAAGGGTGGTTTAGCTGGTCGAGCGCTTCGGAGTCGAGCTAAACGCTTGCCTGGATCGACTTTAACTAGGATAATTATGGGCTTATCGAGGTAATTATCTTGTCCTCTGTTGTAATTGGAAATTACATATTATTAGAATATATAGTTGAAGTATACTATATATAGAATCGAACGTAGTTATCGGCAATGTCTTTTGACTTAAGCCCGAATAATACTTACAGCAATGTCTCGCGACTTAAGCTTGAATTTAAAGAAGAATACCGAATCGTAATTACATAGGGTCAGACATGAGACTTGTGTAGTAGTAGCCGTGAGTAGAATTGTACCCGTTAGGTTAGACGTATAACCCCCGGTTGGCTTGTAGCCTCGATAGAGAGAGATTTACGCTGCCATGTGGAGGCGCCGAATTTTCGGTAGAATGTTCTACGATGAGATCTAAATGTTAATAAGCGCCTTGTGGCCTTATAGGTTGAAGTACTACGTGTGGCGCGATCTACTTGGCTTAAGGAGTAGCCGACATTGGAAGTACTGAGCGCTTTGCTATTAGTCGATAATCGTCGCGAGGTATGTGAACCTCTTCCTATCTCTTCTAGCATGATATGTGTGAACTATGTAGTACGGCAGACGCATACGTGCTAAATGTATTTAATTGGTTTAAAACATAAAGTGTTATACAGGCTTTATTGGAAGTCGGTTTTAAACAGATTTTTGTTGGTAAGAAAATACTTGTGGTTTTTAATAGGTAACTGATTTGAACTATAACTGGCTTGTTTTGTGTTTATAGAGAACTTGAAGTAATACTTGGTTTTTGAAAACTTAAGAGTTATACTAGCTTTATGGGAAGTTAGGTATAACGCTTAAGAATGTTTTATCGATTTCGAAATCGAATGTATCGACAAACCATCGCAAATGCATTAAAAGGAAAATGTTTTGAATAATTAAGTATTATTAAAACCAAGAGAAACTTCCATCCGCATAAGCTAAGATGAGACAAAATGATATTTCCTAGATCATGGTCATTGTAATAAGATTGTTATAAACAAGAATATCCTACTCACATATAAGGCTTATGTTTCTCCGATCGCTTAAAAGAGAATTATATTCTTAAATGAATAAGACTATGAACTACTTAAACCTTTCTAAAATAAGAAACGTGAACATTTGAAATTAGGCAAACTTGACGCTTGGAAAATAATGTTGTTACTTGATTTTACAAAGGTAAGAGTTTTGGTTTTCTTAAAAGGATACCACTCTATTTTATACTACGTATCAGTGTGACTTATGTGAAAGAAACAGATCTTTTAAAGATTTAATGTGTGAAGTACTTTGGGGATAGATACCGAACTTGTTAGTAGAAAGTACCTTGTGTGAATAACTTGATTGTATTGGTTTGTGATAGCCTTGTAATACTTTCTTGTTGATTTGATAAGTAAACATGTTAGGATGCTACGTGTGTTAGTATCTTGTGATGTTAGTGTAAAGCGGGTTTTCCTTCGATCGCGCTTAAAGTTGTTTGACTATCACCGTTATGTTGGTATTGTACCACTCACCTTGACTTCAGGCCGGAGGTTAAGTCGCCTCCGACGCGGGTAGACTCAGCGGTCCGGGACCATGATTCGAGAATACCTCATGCGGGTCCGTGGGGATCCATGCGAACTACGGAGTTCCGTGTTATCGCGCCTTTATGGTCACGCGGTCTTTGTGGCTACGCGATCGCGAGTCGGTGCGACGCCGGAGTAGCTACCCTCGACGCGGGTTATACCTCACGCGGCCTATGAGGTTGGCCTATGCGAGTCGCGGAGAGTTCTGTGGCTAGACGCGCACATTTGATATCGCGCGAGTGACCGCCTTTTATCATGTGACGGCCAGACAGATATCATGACACGCTTTATGACCTTGTTGGTGCACAAGGTGTTAGTAGTCGGCTATGCCTTCAGATTTACTCCCAGACTATTTTATTAGGACACAGTGGGACCGTGTTCATGCGTATTCTGGTGCTTGTATATCATAAATCACGCAGTGGCGAAGGTATTCCACGCATGATTGATGTTGTGGGCTTGAGACCCATTGTTATGTTTGAGTGATGACTTTGAGGGCGTGAGTCCCTGACTTGATATGACTGCTTGTATATTGTGAACTGTAGTTTTGTTATCATACATGTCTCCTGCTTTATATAGACTACTATGATTCCATTTACGATTTTCGGGCCACATACTCTGTGACTGCCAGATCGACTCCTTCGGGGCCGCGCTCACGCCGCAGTAAAGGTACACCGCCGTTGATCCTCGCTCTAGTGGTCACGCTCGCGCTGAGAGCTCCGCTTCTCCGAGGCTTGTTCGTATAGTCCCCTGTTGTTGTAGGTGCTTACATTCAGGGGTATGACGGGGCCTTGTCCCGTCGTTGTTGTCATGTCATTCGTAGAGGTCTGTAGTACTGGTGTGGGCAGGGTTTGTAAAAAGGATTAAACTGTTCAGATTGAAAGAGTTGTTATTTACATATACGCCAAAGGCAAGTTTTTCTCGATTATTGTTTCATATTTCATAATATGTCTTGTATCGCTTTATGTTCACTGATTACTGATGTTGTATCACCAGGGTGCCCGGTAAGGCACCACCACGCCCGAATCGGTCGTGACAAAAGTGGTATCGTGAGCGCTTAATCCTCGGAAAGTGTCTACTGCATCAGATCCAAGAGAGTCTTGATTATCGCGTGTTGCGCACCACATCAATAATCGTGAGGCTATAGGGTATTTAGGATTGGTTTCTATTCTTCTCACTCGAGATCGTGCCTTAGAGCCGTGTTGTAAGTTGGACCTCCGACGTATTTCTTTCCTCACCGCTATGCCTCCGCGTAGGGCAAACCCGCCTGTGAGGCGCGCACCGGCGGAGCCGCGAGTAGAGTTCAGAGGGTGGCGAGGGCACAGCCCAATCATCACCGAGTTAGGTGCTTCATTCGGGATTTCGCGACATCACTAGACCCGAAAGTTTAGCACGACGCGGCGGCTCCATCGCGCCATGATATTCAACCTTCGCCCACGATCGAACGGTGAATATAGATCGCAAAGAGGCAACCTCGCATTAGCTATGGATTTGGCTACCGAGAGTATACCGATGTATCGCGAGTCTTGATGACTACCTAAGAAGGCGTCAAGAGTAATTCTTCGCTAGGCTCGAGCATGACTCGTACGGGCTTATGCGCAGCAGCCAAGAAACGTAGATCGACGCGTTAACGGGCGACAATGTAGAGGCCGTGAGCAGCAAGGTCCTTTGGTAACTTTCGAGGCGAGTCACCTCACCAACAGATTAGATTATGCACATCCACCATGCAGTGGTCCTCCGGTGGTTCGTGACGCTCGCGCGCAGTGAGTCGTCGAACCTGTGGCTTCCGCTCACAGAGGATGCACGCCATCCCGGAATGTCGCTTTTAGTTGGTACTTGTCAGATCTATGACCGTCAAGGTCCGTGTCGGGCGGTGTCCTTGTAAGAGAACTTAGCCTTCGTGGATTGCGGGTAGTTTGTCATCTCTCACGCATGCTACGCAAGGTGTTTGATTAGAACGACTAAAGGGTGTGAAACAAAGAGTTATAGATATATCTTTAACCTCTGAGATCATGTGTGATAAGGTGAGTATACCTTAAGTGCTATGTTCTCGATAGCAAGGTGTTAGTTGTGATTAGAAATCTCGTTGTTTAACCGAGTAAGATTTTGGGGGATGAAGGCGTGAGCCTTAGAGCTTTTACGTAGAGACCTTAGAGGCAGGCCATCTCGAGAAAAGGTGTAGTGTTATGTTTGACTTTATCGGAAGTGCATCGTGCACGTGAGGTAGGGTTGGGATCGGTCCCGAGTAGTGGGGAAGGCAAGCGGGTAGTTGAGCTAAGAAGACCGCTAGGTTTTCGTAACGTGTTTAGTGAGAGTTTTCTTCGCGAGCTAGCGTTTTGGCCGCTGTGCCGGCCGAGGCCACGTTACAGTCAACCCGCGGCATGGTTGGTGCGGGTCAGTTTGTGGTGGTCCCGCCAGTGATAGGGTCACGAGGGTGTTAGGCCCAAATTTAGTTGACCAGACGAAGTTCGTGGACGCGCTCAACCGAGTCGGGCCGACGGGGCAGCCCATCGTGTTCTTCTGGCCAGACCGCTTACTCTACCGTGGTTGAGTTATCGTAAAGGTTGTAGGTCGCACGGCGCGCCTACCTACACCTTAAGATGCATGGAGCCAGTGTTACTACCGCTTTTTTTCTCGAGGTTTTGCGGTGCAAGGTTAGGAACTCAGCAGTCTCAGACCGCATTCGCTTCGCCGCTGGTCGGATTTCGCGAGTAGTTGTGAGATTGTTGTCTCTGTGGAGGAGTGTTTAAGCTACCATTTCGGTTCTGATGTCACCTTTGAAGCCTCAGAGGGCGGAAGTGTAAGTCACGGCCGATTGGTTCGATGTTGGCAAGGTTCGCATACTGGTTCAGCTTGTTCCACAGATCGTGGATAGTGAGAAGCTTGTCTGTAAGAGGTTCCGCGGCAGAAATCGTGCGATAATCGACGACGCCAGAGTTCAGCCGACGGTCGGTCTTCAAAGTACCACCCCGGTGGTGTGACGAGTTTTGGAATACAGAGGGAACTTAGCCCGAGTTACTTGGGCCCTTGTGTCCATGTGAAGAATAGGCCAGTTGCCTATATGTTAGCTTTTGCCGTCCGACTTAGAGGCAAGATGTCCGGCCCTTCAGATTGTTATGATCGGAAAGTATCGAGAATCCATCCAGTGTTCCCGCTAATGATGACCACATTAGAGATAGTAACCCCAGTCTTGGAAACCGGCCGTGACGTAACGTGGTAAGAGTTCGAGTGCACGACCTCGTGGATCGCAAGCACCCGGCACCATTTGTTGGGTCGTCGGAGCAAGGCTCGCGACAAAGTGACAAAAGTGGTACCATTTGTCGAGTCGCCTGAGAAGGTTAATGCCTCAGGCAAAGTGACAAAGTGGTATCTACGACGAGTAAAGAGAGAAGCGAGCATGTATGGCGAGCATAGATGTGATCATTTCTTTGTAAAGAGAAGCGCAAGGAAGTATATTTTAGACCTCGTGAGAAGTGTTTTGTGCGATGGTTAGAGGTGTTTCCTCGTGGACTTTGATGTAAGTAGTTGCGCAGTTGTTTCTGTGGCCAGGTGTGGCAGGATTGATTCTCGTAAGTATAGTAGTGAAGACTATACTGGCGCACGTTTGTTTTGAGGCTTGAAGGAACATTCGGGACGAATGTTTCTAAGGAGGGGAGAATGTTATACCCCGTATTTCCAGAGTATGTACGTAAGGACGTACGTAGAAAAATTTGAAACTTGTACTAAGGCTTGGCCGAATTAATTTTGTTCACAACACCCGTTTAGAGTCGTTTTTCGACGAAACGTTTTCACAGCCTTTCGTAGGGAATTTCCGCTATGTCATTTTTAATTTTTGGATTTTTCCGGAGACGAACATTTTGGACCAACGAGGGCGACACTTGGCACCTCCAATCGTGGACTTGAAACGCCCATCGGGACGATTTGGGCTAGCCTTTGCACGCTTTGGTGCCTTGGCTAAAGTCAAGGGTTGGTAGGATATTTGTGTATAGTAAATCCTAGCCTACACTTGCCTAACACTTGGTTTAATCTTGCCATTGGTTGGCCTTCACTTGACCTATAAATACCCTCTCCTTTGATGAATTCTTCATCCTTTCCACAAATCTCTAAGTGTTAAAATCCTCCTCTCTTGTTGTTGCTCGCCCCTCCCCTCGCCGAGAGCCCTCCTCATGGCTGGCCTTGTGGCGAGACTTCACCCTCCCAGTGGTGTTGTTCTCAGATAATATACCCCCTCAGTGGTGTAGAAATACTCTCAAAAGTATTGTTATAATGCCCAAATTACCTTAGCCGTATACCTTGTTGTATTCTAAGGTTATACCTATACGAAATGCCCAAATACTATTATACTTCCGCTACCACAAAACCGAAACCCTAGGAAAATCTCCATAGTCCGTTGAGTATTGTGTAGAAGTTGGTTAGAACTTCTAAGGGTGGTTTAGAGCTGGTCGAGCGCCGGAGTCGAGCTAAACGCTTGCCTGTGATCGACTTTAACTAGGATAATTATGGGCTTATCGAGGTAATTATCTTGTCCTCTGTTGTAATTGGAAATTACATATTATTAGAATATATAGTTGAAGTATACTATATATAGAACTGAACGTAGTTATCGGAAATGTCTTTTGACTTAAGCCTGAATAATACTTACGGCAATGTCTTGCGACTTAAGCTTGAATTTAAAGAAGAATACGAATCAGTAATTACATAGGGTCAGACATGAGACTTGTGTAAGAGTAGCCGTGAGTAGAATTGTACTGCTAGGTTAGACGATAACCCCGTTGGCTTGGTAGCTACTTCGATAGAGAGAGATTTACGCTGCATGGGGAGGCCGAATTTTCGGTAGAATGTTCTACGATGAGATCTAAATGTTAATAAGCGCTTGTGGCCTTATAGGTTGAAGTACTACGTGTGGCGCGATCTACTTGGGCCGAGTAGCCGACGGTTGGAAGTACTTGAGCGCTTTTGCTATTAGTCGATAATCGTCGCGAGGTATGCGAACCTCTTCCTATCTCTTCTAGCATGATATGTGTGAACTATGTAGTACTGAGACGCATACGTGCTAAATGTATTTAATTGTTTAAAACATAAAGTGTTATAACGGCTTTATGGGAAGTCGTTATAAACAACTTTTTGTTGGTAAGAAAATACTGTGGTTTTTAAAAGGTAATCGATTTGAACTATAACCGCTTGTTATGTGTTAATAGAGAACTTGAAGTAATACTTGGTTTTTGAAAACTTAAGAGTTATACTAGCTTTATGGGAAGTTAGGTATAACGCTTAAGAATGTTTTATCGATTTCGAAATCGTAATGTGTATCGACAAACCATCGCAAATACATTAAAAGGAAAATGTTTTGAATAATTAAGTATTATTAAAACCAAGAGAAACTTCCATCCGCATAGAAGCTAAGATGAGACAAAATGATATTTCCTAGATCATGGTCTGTAATAAGATTGTTATAAACAAGAATATCCTACTCACATATAAGGCTTATGTTTCTCCGATCGCTTTAAAAGAGAATTATATTCTTAAATGAATAAGACTATGAACTACTAAACCTTTCTAAAATAAGAAACGTGAACATTTGAAATTAGGCAAACTTGACGCTTGGAAAATAATGTTGTTACTTGATTTTACAAAGGTAAGAGTTTTGGTTTTCTTAAAAGGATACCACTCTATTTTATACCATCGTATTGTGTGACTTATGAAAGAAACAGATCTTTTAAAGATTTAATGTAAGTACTTTGGGGATAGATACCGAACTTGTTAGTAGAAAGTACTTGTGTGAATAACTTGATTGTATTGGTTTGTGATAGCCTTGTAATACTTTCTTGTTGATTTGATAAGTAAACATGTTAGGATGATACGTGTTAAGTATCTTGTGATGTTAGTGTAAAGCGGGTTTTCCTTCGATCGCGCTTAAAGTTGTTTGACTATCACCGTTATGTTGGTATTGTACCACTCACCTTGACTTGTGCCCGAGGTTGTCGCCTCCACGCGGTAGACTCAGCGGTCCGGGACCATGATTCGAGAATACCTCACGCGGGTCCAGGGATCCATGCGAACTACGAGTTCCGTGTTAGTGCGCGCCTTTATGGTCACGCGGTCTTTGTGGCTACGCGATCGCGAGTCCAGGATTTACGCCGGAGTAGCTACCTCGACGCGGGTTATACCTCACGCGGCCATGAGGTTGGCCTACGCGGAGTCGCGAGAGTTCTGTGGCTAGACGCGCACATTTGATATCGCGCGAGTGACCGCCTTTTATCATGCGACGGTCTAGATGCAGATATCATGACACGCTTTATGACCTTGTTGCATCGCGGTGTTAGTAGTCGGCTATGCCTTCGCATTTACCTCAGATCGTTTATTAGGACACAAAGTGGACCCGTGTTCACGGTATTCTCGTGCTTGTATATCATAACCGCCAGCTGAGGAAGGTATTCCACGCATGATTGATGTTGTGGGCGAGACCCATTGTTATGTTTGAGTGATGACTTTGAGGGCGCGAGTCCCCGACTTGATATGATCGCTTGTTTATCAGGAATCGTAGTTTTGTTATCATACATGTCTCCCGCTTTATATAGACTACTATGATTCCATTTACGATTTTCGGGCCATACTCTGCACTGCCAGATCGACCTCCTTCGGGCCGCGTTCACGCCGCAGTAAAGGTACACCGCCGTTGATCCTCGCCTGTGGTCACAACACACATGAGCTCCGCTTCTCCGAGGCTTGTTCGCATAGTCCCCTGTTGTTGTAGGTGCTTACATTCAGGGGTATGACGGGGCCATGTCCCGTCGTTGTTGTCATATCATTCGTAGAGGTCTGTAGTTGTTATACCCCGTAGTTCCTGGGTATGTATGCGAGGACGTACGTACGAGAATACGACAGAAAGATTGGAAAGGAAGAAAGAGGTGATTTCTCCACGGAAAAGTTTCCGGTTTTTGTGAAGGAAAAAGGTTCGTTAATGGGAATTGATTCCCGATTTGGTATTCGGACTTCCGGAATATTAGAGAATTATGGAATTTTATTTTGAAATGGTCACGTGGGCCCACGGAGAAATTTACGGTTTTGTGGGGCCCACTTTGTTTTCGAGATTTTGGCCATCAGGATATTTTCTAAGATGTTTTATTTTGGGCCAATAGGAGGTGACACGTGTCACCCCGCCAGTGGCTCGCCGAATGGCATTTGTGCACAACACCCTGCTAGAGTCGTTCGACTAAACGCTCTACCTAACTTGGGCGGTAAATTACGCTATGTCATTTAGTATTTTTGGCGGATTTTTCCGAGAGACGCAAACGCTTTGACCAACGAGGGCAACACTTGGCACCTCGTTGGTGGACTGAAGAAGGCGTTAGGGCCGATTGGATGAGCAAGTCTTGGTTGATATTTGTGTAGATATTTTGAGGGTTTTAAGGAGTAGGGACTAGGGGCACTGGGCATATCTTGGCCTTACACTTGCTATACACTTGGCTAGATCTCGCCATTGGTTGGCCTTGGCTTGTGCTATAAATACCCTCTCCTTTGATGAACTTCTTCATCCTAAATATTTCCTAAGTGTTGTAATCCTCCTCCCTTCCTTATGGTTCTCGCCCCTCCCCTTGTGGCCGAGAGCACCCCCTCTGTGGGTGCTAGCCGAGAGTGTACCCCTAGCCTAGTTGCTGTGATAATACCCCCTTTGTGGTGTAGAAATACTCTCTAAAGTATTGTTATAATGCCCAAATTACCTTAGCCGTATACCTTGTAGTATTCTAAGGTTGTACCTATACGAAAAGCCCTAAATACTATTATACTTCCTTCACCACAAAACCGAAACCCTAGGAAAATCTCCATAGTCCGTTGAGTATTGTGTAGAAGTTGGTTAGAACTTCTAAGGGTGGTTTAGAGCGGGTTGAGCGCCTGAGTCGAGCTAAACGATTGCCCAGATCGACTTTATACTTGGATAATTATGGGCTTATCGAGGTAAATATCTTGTCCTCTATTGTAATTGGAAATTACATGTTGTTAGAATATATAGTTAAAGTATACTATATATAGAATCAACGTGGTTAGTTAGGCAATGTCTTTTGACTTAAGCTCAAGAATCGAATCGAATCAGACATAAAGAGACTTGTGTAGTAATCGTGAGTAGAATTGTACCCGTCGGGTTAGATGTATAACCCCCGGTTGGCTTCGTAGCCTACCCTAGAGAGGAGATTTACGCTGCCATGTGGGAGGTGTCGCCGAATTTTCAGTAATGTTCTACGATAAGATCTTAATGTTAATAAGTCACTGCGGGCCTTATAGGTCAAGTACTACGTGTGGCGCGCTCTACTTGGCTTTAGGAGTAGATACTGGGAGTACTTGAGCGCTTTTGCTATTAGTCGATACTGCCGTGAGGTATGTGAACCTCTTCCTATCTCTTCTAAAGATGATATGTGAACTATGTAGTACGCAGACGATACGTACTAAATGTATTTGATTGGTGTAAAACATAAAGTGTTATAACGCTTTATGGGAAGTTGGTTATAACGGCTTTATGTTGGTAAGAAAATACATGTGGTTTTTAAAAGGTAATCGATTTGAACTATAACCGCTTGTTATGTGTTAATAAAGAACTTCAAGTATTTCAAAAGAGTTTTGAATCATTTTGAGAGTTAAGTAATACTTGATTTGTTTTGAAAACTTAAGAGTTATACTAGCTTTATGGAAAGTTAGGTATAACGCCTTAAGAATGTTTTATCGATTTTGGAAATCAGAATGTATCGACAAACCACCGCAAAGCTAATAAAAGGAAATGTTTTGACAGATTAAGTATTATTAAAACCAAGAGAAACTTCCATCCGCATAAGCTAAGATGAGACAAAATGATATTTCCTAGATCATGGTCTTTGTAATAAGATTGTTGTAAACAAGAATATCCTACTCACATATAAGACTTATGTTTCTCGATAGTTTAAAAGAGAATTATATTCTTAAATGAATAAGACTATGAACTACTAAACCTTTCTAAATAAGAAACATGAACATTTGAAATTAGGCAAACTTGACGCTTGGAAAATAATGTCATACTTGAGTTTTACAAAGAGAAGTGTTTTGATTTACTTCAAAAGATAATCACTATATTTTCATATACTACGGGTATTGTGTGACTTTTGTGAAAGTAACGATCTTTTAAAGAGTTAATGTATGAAGTACTTTGGGGATACAACCCCAACTTGTTAGCATATAGTAGAAAGTACACAGTGTGTATAACTTGATTGTGTTGGTTTGTGATAGCCTTGTAATACCTTCGTTGATTTGATAAGTAAACATGCTAGATGCTACGTGTGTTAGTATCTTGTGATGTTTGTGTAAAGGGGTTTTTCCTTGTTGTGCTTATGTTGTTTAACGATAAGTCGTTATGATAGTATTATACATCACTCATCTCGAGATGATTCCGGGTTAAGCCGCCTCCGACGCGGGTAGACTCAGCGGTCGATGGACCTATGATTCGAGACTACCTACGCGGTCCAGGGCCTGCGCGAATCGCGGAGTTCCGTGTTAGACGCGGCCTCGTGGTCACGCGGCCTCGCGGGCTACGCGGACGGCGAGTCCAGACGCCGCCGGGAGTAGCTACCGACGCGGGGTTATACCTCACGCGCCGACCGATTGCCTACGCGAGTCGCGGAAAGTTCGTGGCTAGACGCGCACATTAGATATCGCGCAAGTGGTCGCTTTGATCATGTGACGGCTGCAGACAGATCTTATGATACGCTTCATGACCTTGTTGGTACTGGGTGTTAGTAGTCGCTATGCCTTCGCATTTACCTCAGACGCAGTTATTATGGCACGTGGGACTCGTGTTCATGTGTGTTCCTTGGTGCTTTTATATCATAAACCGGCAGCTGGCGGAAGGTATTCCACGCATGATTGATGCGCGGGCGTGAGACCCATTGTTATATTTGAGTGATGACTGAGGGCGAGTCCCCGACTTGACACGATCGCTATTATTGTGAATCAGTAGTTTGGTTATCATACATGTCTCCCGCTTTATAGACTATTATGATTTCATTTACTGATTTTTAGTTTCACATACTCTGCACTGCCAGATCGACCTCCTTCGGGGCCGCGTTCACGCCGCAGTAAAGGTACACCACCATCGATCCTCGCCTTAGGGTCACAGTCACATGGGAAAGCTCCGCTTCTCCGAGGCTTATTCGTGGTATAGTCCCTGTTGTTGTAGGTGTTTACATTCTGTGGTATGGCGGGCCCCGTCCCGCCATTGTTGTCGTATCATTTCTTAGAGGTCCGTAGTAATCTTGCCAAGGTGGTTTGTAAAAAGGATTAAAACTGCTCATGTTGGAAAAAGTTGTTATTTATATATATGCCGAAAGGCAAGTTTTTCTCGATTATTGTTTCATATTTCATAATATGTCTTGTATTGTTTTATGTTCCACTGACACTGATGTTGTATCACTAGGGTGCCCGGTAAGGCACTACCACGCCCGAATCGGTCGTGACAAAAGTGGTATCGTGAGCGATTAATCCTCGGAAAGTGTCTACTGACCGTATCCAAGAGAGTTCGATTATCGGTGTTGTGCACCACACCAATAATCGTGAGGCTATAGGATATTTAGGATTGGTTTCTATTCTTCTCACTCGAGATCGTGCCTTAGAGCCGTGTAAGTTGGACCTCCGACGAAATTCATTCCTTATCGTTATGCCTCCGCGTAGGCAACCCGCCCGTGAGGCGTGGGCACGGCGGAGCCGCGAGTTGAGTTCGTAGTTGCGAGGGCACAGCCCAATCATTACCTAGGGTAGTGCTTCATTCGGGATTTCGCGACGCCACTAGCCCAGCAGAGTTTAGCACGGCGGCGGCAGCTCCTATCGCGCCCATGATATTTGAACCTCCGCCCACGATCGAACAGTGAATATAGATTGCAAAGAGGCGACCACATTAGCTATGGATTTGGCTACCAGAGATTATACCGATGTACCACGAGTCTTGATGACTACCTAAGAGAGGTTGTGCAAGAGTAATTCTTCATTGCTTGAGCATGGCACGTATACGGGCTTATGTACAGCAGTCAAAAACGTAGAGATCGACGGGTTAACCAAGGGCGACAGAGAAGAGGCCAGAGCAGCAAGGTCCTTCGGTAACTTTCTGGTGAGTATACCTTAAGTGCTATGTTCCGATAGCAAAGGTGTTAGTTGTGATTAGAAATCATGGTTAACCGAGTAAGATTTTGGGGATAGAGAAGGTGCGAGCCTTAGAGTGTTATACGTAGAGACCTTAGAGGTAAAGCCATCTCGAGTAAAAGACGATATTATGTTTGACCCTTATAGGAGTGCATAGTGCACATGAGCTATGTTCGTGGGATAAGTCCCCGAGTAGTGTGGAAGGAAAGAGGGTAGTTGAGCTAAGAACCGCTAGGTTTTCGTAACGTGTTTTGAGAGATTGTTCCTTCCGGGAGATGGTATTTTGCGCGCCACGGTCGGGTTGAGGCCACGCCGCGGGTCAACCCGCGGCATGTTTGGTGCGGGTCCGCCGTTGTGGTCCCGCCTTGTGGTAGGTCACGAGGTGTTAGGCTCGAGTTTAGTTAACTAGCGACGAGTTCGTGGATGCGTTCGACCAGTGGTCGGTCGATGGGGGCAGCCCATCGTGTTCTTCGGTCGGGACCGTTCACTCGGCAGTGTTGATTTATCAGAAAGGTTGTAAGGCTGCACGGGGTGCCTACCTTCACCTTATGGCAGACAGTGGAGCCCAGGTTACGGCTGTTTTTGTTTCTGGAAGTTTTACCAGGCAGGGTTAAGGACTCAGGTGAGTCTCGACCGCATTCGCCGCCGGGCGGTGTGGATTTCAGGGTTGTTGCGATTGTTGTCTCCTGTGGAGGGAGCGTTTAAGCTACCATTTCAGTGTTCGGATGTCGCCTTACGAAGCCTTGTAGGGGCAGAAGTGTAAGTTGCCGGTCGATTGGTTCGATGTTGGCAAGGTTCAGATAGTTGGATCAGGCTTGTTCCAGCAGACTGTGGATAGGGTAAAGCTCGTCTAGAAGAAGTTCTGGCAGCTCAGAGGAATCGTGCGGATGATCGGCGACGACGCTTAGAGTTCGTGCCGACGGCCGGTCTTCTTGAAAGTACCACCGGACAGGGGTGTGACGAGTTTTGGAAACAGAAGGAACTTAGCCCGAGTTACTTTGGGCCTTTAAGAGTTCATATGAAGAATAGGCCAGGTTGCCTATATGTTAGCTTTTGCCGTCCGACTTAGGAGGCAGGACGTCCGGTCTTTCGTATTGTTATGTTCGGGAAAGTATCGAAGATCCATCCAGAATGTTCCCAGTTAATGATGCCCACGTAAAGAGATAGTAACCCCGAGTTTTGGAAACTAAAGCAGTATCAGAAATGTGGTAAGGGTTCGAGTGTCTTCAGATCGTGACGCGTGCGGCACCATTTGTTGGGTCGTCGAGCTAGGCTCGCGCAAAGTGACAAAAGTGGTATTATTTGTGGTGATGTTAGAGGTGTTTCCTCGTAGACTTGGATATAAGTATGTTGCGCAGTATTTTCTCGCGCGGGTATGGCGGATTGTTTCGTAAGTATAGAAGTGAAGACTATCTTGGCGCACGATGTTTTGAGACTTAGAATGAACATTCGGACGAATGTTTCTAAGGGAAGAATGTTATACCCGTAGTTCCCGGTATGTATGCGAGGACGACGCACGAGAATACGACGTAAAGATTGGAAAGGAAGAAAGAGGTGATTTCTCCACGGAAAAGTTTCGGTTTTGTGAAGGAAAAAGGTTCGTTAATGGGAATTGGATTCCCGATTTGGTATTCGGACTTCTGGAATATTAGAGAATTATGGAATTTTATTTTGAAACGGTCACGTGGGCCCACGGAGAAATTTACTGGTTTTGTGGGCCCACTTTGTTTTCGAGATTTTGGCCATTGTGGATATTTTCTAAGATGTTTTATTTTGGGCAATATGAGGGTGACACGTGTCACCCCGCCTAGGTGGCTTGGCCGAATGGCATTTGTGCACAACACCCGGTTAGAGTCGTTTTTCGACGAAACGTTCTACCTAACTTGCGAAGGGTAAATTACGGCTATGTCATTTAGTATTTTTGCGGATTTTTACGAGAGACGAAACGTTTTGGACCAACGCTAGGGCAACACTTGGCACCCTCTCGTTGGTGGACTTGAAGGGGCGTTAGGGCCGATTGGATGAGCAAGTCTTGGTTGATATTTGTGTAGATATTTTGTGAGGGTTTTAAGGAGTAGGGACTAGGGGGCACTTGGGCATATCTTGGCCTTACACTTGCTATACACTTGGCTAGATCTTGGCCATTGGTTGGCCTTGGCTTGTGCTATAAATACCCCTCTCCTTTGATGAACTTCTTCATCCTAAATATTTCCTAAGTGTTAGAATCCTCCCCCTCCCTTCCTTATGGTTCTCGTCCCTCCCCTTGTGGCGAGAGCACCCCCTCTGGGGGTGCTAGCCGAGTGTACCCCCCCCCTAGCCTAGTTGCTTTCGTATAATACCCCCCTTTGTGGTGTAGAAATACTCTCTAAAGTATTGTTATAATGCCCAAATTACCTTAGCCGTATACCTTGTAGTATTCTAAGGTTATACCTATACGAAAAGCCCGGAAATACTATTATACTTCCTTCACCACAAAACCGAAACCCTAGGAAAATCTCCATAGTCCGTTGAGTATTGTGTAGAAGTTGGTTAGAACTTCTGGGGTGGTTTAGAGCGGTTGAGCGCCTGAGTCGAGCTAAACGATTGCCCGTGATCGACTTTATACTTGGATAATTATGGGCTTATCGAGGTAAATATCTTGTCCTCTATTGTAATTGGAAATTACATGTTGTTGAATATATAGTTAAAGTATACTATATATAGAATCAACGTGGTTAGTTAGGCAATGTCTTTTGACTTAAGCTCAAGAATCGAATCGAATCAGACATGAGATTGTGTAGTAGCATCGTGGAGTAGAATTGTACCCGTCGTTAGATGTATAACCCCGGTTGGCTTCGGTAGCCGCCTGTTAGAGAGGAGATTTACGCTGCCATGGGGAGGTCTTGCCAATTTTCGTAGAATGTTCTACGATAAGATCTTAATGTTAATAAGCGTCTTGTGGCCTTATAGGTTGAAGTACTACGTGTGGCGCGTTCTACTTGGCTTTAGGAGTAGCCGACAGTTGGGAGTACATGGAGCGTTTTGCTATTAGTCGATACTCGTCGCGAGGTATGTGAACCTCTTCCTATCTCTTCTAGCATGATATGTGTGAACTATGTAGTACGGTAGACGTACATGTACTAAATGTATTTGATTGGTGTAAAACATAAAGTGTTATAACGGCTTTATGGGAAGTTGGTTATAACGGCTTTATGTTGGTAAGAATATACATGTGGTTTTTAAAAGGTAACTGATTTGAACTATAACTGGCTTGTTATGTGTTAATAAAGAACTTGAAGTATTTCAAAAGAGTTTTGAATCATTTTGAGAGAAGTAATACTTGATTTGTTTTGAAAACTTAAGAGTTATACTAGCTTTATGGAAAGTTAGGTATAACGTCTTAAGAATGTTTTCTCGATTTTGGAAATCAGAATGTGTATCGACAAACCACTGCAGCGTTAATAAAAGGAAATGTTTTGACAGATTAAGTATTATTAAAACCAGTAGAAACTTCCATCTGCATAGAAGCTAAGATGAGACAAAATGATATTTCCTAGATCTCGGTCATTGTAATAAGATTGTTGTAAACAAGAATATCCTACTCACATATAAGACTTATGTTTCTCGAGATAGTTTAAAAGAGAATTATATTCTTAAATGAATAAGACTATGAACTACTTAAAACCTTTCTAAAAAAGAAACATGAACATTTGAAATTAGGCAAACTTGGACGTTTGGAAAATAATTTTGTTACTTTAGTTTTACAAAGATAAGTGTTTTGATTTACTTCAAAAGATAATCACTATATATTAATATACTAAGCGTATTGTGTGACTTTTGTGAAAGTAACGATCTTTTAAAGAGTTAATGTATGAAGTACTTTGGGGATACAACCCGAACTTGTTAGCATATAGTAGAAAGTACCGTGTGTATAACTTGATTGTGTTGGTTTGTGATAGCCTTGTAATACCTTCTGTTGATTTGATAAGTAAACATGCTAGGATGCTACGTGTGTTAGTATCTTGTGATGTTTGTGTAAAGGGGTTTTTCCCTTTGTGCTTATGTTGTTTAACGATAAGTCGTTATGATAGTATTATACATCACTCATCTCGAGATGATTCCGGTTAAGTCGCCTCCGACGCGGGGCGCATCGCGTGGTCGATGGACCTATGATTCGAGACTACCTCACGCGGGTCCAGGGCCGGCGCGAATGCGGGAGTTCCGTGTTAGACGCGCCCTTGTGGTTACGCGTCCTTGTGGCGGGCGCGGACGGCGAGTCCAGACGCCGCCGGAGTAGCTACCGACGCGGTTATACCTCATGCGGCCGATATGATTGGCCTATGCGGAGTCGCGGAAAGTTCCAGGCTAGACGCGCATTAGATATCGCGGGCAAGTGGTGGCACTTTGATCATGTGACGATCAGACAGATCTTATGATACGATCATGACCTTGTTGGTACCGCTGGTGTTAGTAGTCGGCTATGCCTTCGCATTACCTCATGACGTGTTATTATGGCACAGTGGGACACGGTGTTCATGTGTGTTCCTTGTGCTTTTATATCATAAATCGCCGCAGTGAGGAAGGTATTCCACGGCATGATTGATGTTGTGGGCGTGAGACCCATTGTTATATTTGAGTGATGACTGAGGCGTGAGTCCCGACTTGATACGATCGCTATTATTGTGAATCGTAGTTTGGTTATCATACATGTCTCTGCTTTATAGACTATTATGATTTCATTTATGATTTTTAGTTTCACATACTCTGCACTGTCAGATCGACCTCCTTCGGGCTGCTCATGCCGCAGTAAAGGTACACCGTCATTGATCCTCGCTCTTAGGGTCACATTCAGCACATGGGAAAGCTCCGTTTCTCCGAGGCTTATTCGTGTATAGTCCCTGTTGTAGGTGTTTACATTCGTGGGTATGGCGGCCCTGTCCCGCCATTGTTGTCGTATCATTTCTTAGAGGTCTGAGTAATCACACAAGGTGGTTTGTAAAAAGGATTAAAACTGTTCATGTTGGAAAAAGTTGTTATTTATATATACGCCGAAAGGCAAGTTTTTCTCAGATTATTGTTTCATATTTCATAATATGTCTTGTATTGTTTTATGTTCCGCTGATTACTCTGATGTTGTATCACTAGGGTGCCCGGGTAAGGCACGACCACGCCCGGAATCGGGTCGTGATGAGTAATCTCAAGGTGGTGGTTTGTAAAAGGATTAAACTGTTCATGTTGAAAAAGTTGTTATTTACATATATGCCGAAAGGCAAGTTTTTCTCAGATTATTGTTTCATATTTCATAATATGTCTTGTATCGTTTTATGTTCCGCTGATTACTCTGATGTTGTATCACTAGGGTGCCCGGGGTAAGGCACCAGTCACGGGCCCGGAATCGGGTCGTGACAGACATATACTCACTCAACCCCAGTGCAGAACTCTTCTATATTTCTATGATAGGATTTACCACATAGGAGGATTAAGAACAGTAACCTATAATGCTACACAAGTATCGGGGTACTGTCGTCCGTGATTTTAACATATGTCTAGTCAATTACAGCATATACAAATCTCTCCTCTCGGTTCTTGATTCAAAATCATATATATTATGATAATTAGTGATCAATTAAATATCAAACATTCATATCAATTATTGACTAAATCTTAATCAAGTGAAGAATAAATCAAACTACTGCATTAATGTTACACCCCGAAATTCCAAGGCAATGAGATAAGAACGTACATGAGAAATTGAGATTTTAAAAGAATGAAAAATTCCGAAAAAAATCCTCCGAACCTCGTGAAGGAAAAAGGTTTATAAAGTGGAGTTTGATTCTCAAATTTGATATTTGGGACTTAGAGAATATATTGGAATTATGGATTTTAATTTTCGGATTTGGTCATGTGGGGCCCACCCGGGAAATTTTACGTTTTTGTGGGGCCCACAAGTTTTTTGATATTTTGGCCAATTATGAACTTTTTGGGAGATGAAAATATTTTGGACGAATCATAGGGTGACATTTGGCACACCCCACACCCTTGTCTTGGTCTTGGAAGACTTTGACTATTTGACTTTAGATATTTTCATGAAAATGAAGACAAGTGGACAAGTGGGTCCCACCCACACTTGTCCACCATCTTACCCTCCACTTGTCATCATCCAAGCCTAGGTGATACATTATATATACATAGAGATGTCTTGCAAGACCTAGCCAACACTTAGTCATTCTTCATCAAGCAAATATATCTCCCTCTTCATTGCTCTCGACCTTAGGGCTAAAAATGGAAGAACAAGACTTCAAATCTTCCAAGCTTAGTTCATTATACAAGATTAAGGTCCCTAACCAAGTGATTAGCAAGATTAAGCACCCTTAACCCCTAAATCTAGGATTGGGCCGAAAATGGTGATGAAATCCTAGGGGTTTCCGTCGACTTTTTGGAAGCCAAACGTGAAGATAAGTTGTTCCCAAGGTTGTAGGGGATACATATATGAAAGTGTAACTTGAAGAAGTGGAGCGAAACGAAAACTACGGTCCATTGTTTAGCATTCTGCCCGAGACGTTTTTGGGCACAAAAATGAGGTAATATTCTTCTTAAATTAATGTAATTGGATATTACTTATTTTTATAATGTATATATGAATTCATGTTAAGGAAGAAATGGAAAATAAGATGTGTATGAGGTAGATATGTTGTTGGCCGATTTGAGGCAATTTTGTGCCCTTGGTTTCGTTTGTTATATGGTTGTTGTTATCCACACTTGTCGCATGTTATAATAAGGTAATATGGTTATTGATAAGTTGGTATGTCATATTTGGAAGTGTTGGAACTAAAATTGGAATAAAATGGATTAAGGAAAGAGTTATCGGATTGTAGTTGTTTTAGCCGAAAAACTGTCCAAAACTGTTAGACGTTGTCGTATCATTTTATGGACTGTTTTGGGCGTGTATAATGCTGGAAATTAAGCCCCTAATATGCATGTTTAAGTGTAGTAGTTTCTAATGAAAGTCCTAAGGAAATAGGGGTGTGGAAAGGTGTTGAAACACCTCACATTTTACCCTCGTTATTGTTGGATTACGGACTGTTTTTATGGGCTGATTTGTGGACTGTTTTGTATAACTATGGGGCAGAATTTTACACGTCCAGTTAGGCGTGTAATCCCCTTTTCCTAAATGTTGGTTGCTCCTTAAATGTGGCTTGTTGGTTGATGAATACGGGTCTTTGAAAAGGTGGAAAAGTACGTAGAAACAAAGGAAGTGCTACCCAATTTTCCGTAGAATTAGAGGGCCATTATTTGATATAAGTCCTACACTTGATATCTTGTAGTTGATAGAAGTGCTATTGTCATTTTAGGTTGAAGTACTACGTGTAGCACATTCTACTTGGCTTGTGAAATAGCCAATAAGGTTGGAAGTACATTGGAGCGTATTGCTACTTGTCGATTGGGTTAGTCGTCACGAGGTATGTGAACCTCTTCTTTCTTTTGGCATGATCCTACGTATGAAATAACCATGTGATATTATTTCATGATTCCTTCTACTCTTAGAAGTTAAGAGGTACGTATGTTGATTTACTCTATGTAAAAGGTATGTCTAAGTTAGCCTAAGTTCTTACCAAGTCTTATGGGGGATGTTGGTAGGAGTCGTTAGGAAGTATGTGGAGTCGAGGTGACTTTGCTAATTTACTGTCGAACAAGCCATTGCAGCGTTAATAAAAATGTATTGACAATCAATTATATTAAAATGAGTAGAATTCTCCATCTGCATAGAAACTAAGATAAGACAAAATTGTATTACATTTTCTAGATCATGGCTGCTTTAATAAGATCGTTATAAACGAGTATAACCTATTCACAGCTCATAAAAATATATGTTACTTAATTTAAAGAGTTTATGTTACGAAGTTTTAAGACTATGAACCTGGATTTTTTAAAAGGTTATGAGACTTTATTTATGGGACTTGATTTTTAAAGGAATGAACGACTTGATTTAAAAAGTATGGTTTCTATGATTTATTTCAAAAGTTAAGAGACTTGATTTCAAAAGAGAATGTAACTTAAGTTTTCAAAAGAAGAAGTTTATTGATTTAAAAGAGAAGGTGTGGCATGATTCTTTTATAAGTATGCATGTACGTAGTACTTTTGGGTTTAGTTTTTCCTAATGTAATAAGAAATAAAAAGTGCCTTAAGTTCTCTAAAATGAAATGTTATTATAATAGCTTTATGGGAAGTTGTTATAACGACTTAAGAAGAAGTGAAAAGATGGTTTAAAATGTTATGTAAGGAAAACTTTACCGCGTTCCAGAATGGGTCGGGCAATATACCTTTATGGGCAAACTATATGACTTTACCGCGTCCCAGAATGTGCCGGGCAGTATACCTTTATGGGCAGACTATATGACTTTATTGCGCCCCAGAATGGGCCGGGCAGTATACCTTTATGGGCAGACTATATGACTTTACCGCGTCCCAGAATGGGCCAGGCAGTATACCTTTATGGGCAGACTATATGACTTTACTGCGTCCCAGAATGGGCCGGGCAGTATACCTTTATGGGCAGACTATATGACTTTACCGCATCCCAGAATGGGCCGGGCAGTATACCTTTATGGGCAGACTATATGACTTTATCGCATCCCAGAATGGGTCGGGCAGTATACCTTTATAGGCAGACTATATGACTTTACCGCGTCCCAGGATGGGCCGGGCAGTATACCTTTATGGGCAGACCATATGACTTTACCGCGTCCCAGAATGGGCCGGACAATATACCTTTATGGGCAGACTATATGACTTTACCGCGTCCCAGAATGGGCCGGGCAGTATACCTTTATGGGCAGACTATGTGACTTTACCGCGTCCCAGAATGGGCCGACCTTTATGGGTAGACTATATGACTTTACCGTGTCCCAGAATGGGTCGGGCAGTATACCCTTGTGGGAAGACTTTTTATGAATTCACCGTTTCCCGCAAATGGGCCGGGTTACGTTATCACGTATGGGTAATCAAAGTAAGCTCCTAAATAAGAAGTCCCTCCATAAAGGGCCGGATTATGTTATGTAAGAATATGATGTTAATTCTTATTGAAAGAAGGAAACGAATGATTAATGTACGATTGATTTCATGAGTTAATGGCACGGTAGGATATGGTATTTTAATTTTTATACTTGTCCCTGTCATTCTTTTGTACAGTTATGATCTTGTTTACTGTACTTTATTTCCGTTCCATACTTAGTACTTGTTGCATCGACTTTCTGTGGCCGCGTTCATGTCCGCAGTTCTAGGTACACGCCAGAATCATGAGCTAGATCCTTGTTCAACATTTTGAGATGGCTCCAAGTTCCGGAGTTTGTCATTATGGCTAGGTATATTCAGGGGTACGGCGGTGCCTTGTCCCGTCATAGTTGTTGTCACCTTCTTAGAGGTGTGTATTCATATGTGGGCTGGACTGGTGTAAGTTGTATTTACATTGTTGTACAACGTAGACCCTTTCAGGTGATTTATATTTATACGGAAGCCTTTCTGGCTTTGCCTTTGTTTTTTTTAAAAAATAAGTGCTATTTATCTTCCGTGGTTTATTTATATTGTATGGGTAGAAGAGTGCCCAGGTAGGGGCACCAGTCACGGGCCCGGGATTTGGGGCGTGACAATTAATTCATGAATAAAAGTTTCAAGTGATTCATAAGGAAAGCCCTAATAAAATGTTTAGCTCCTAGCCATAGTCACGCTAAGAACTAACACAAAATTCATACATAAACTGAATTAAAAACGAAAGAAAAGAAATTACTGCGTACTAAGTCTCCAATTGTAGCCTTCAATCTGTGCCTTGTGTTGTGTTATGTTGTAGAATAACCAACCTATCATAGCATTAATCCCTAGGGCTTAATTATGTTCCAAATTTCGTGCCCTATGGACCAATCTGCCCTTAGCCAATTCTTCTTCGGAACTGAAATTTTCCGTACCGGCACCGCGGTGCAAAACTCCTGCACCTTCTTAGCAAAGATGGCACCGCGGTGCTGAAAGTCATGTGGCTTCGATGACAACATTTATATAATACAACCACTAGTATAAATTCTCATCGCCATATTTGTAGTATTCAAAAAGTGTTATGGGATCACATCCTTTGTATACTAATTTCCGTATTAGCATATGTAAATATACTTTATATCCAACATTCGAATCTTATTCTCTTAATTACGTTTCTCAATTTATTGGCTAAAAATTACGGGGTGTAACATCCTTTCCCCCTTAGAAACATTCGTCCTCGAATGTTCATAATAGGTCATATGCTATAAAAATTTCGGCATAGTCTCCTCTATAACTATACTTACCAACCTATATTCAGCAAACCCATAGATGCCTCATAGGGCCACAATATAACACATGTATTATTCACCAACATTTAGTCAAGTAAGGAATTGGATTTACCTGCAGGCATAGGGAACAAGTGAGGATACTTCTTCTTCATTTCGTCCTTTGCTTCCCTGTTATTGTTTCGCCATAACACTTTAACGGAAGACACATCCTTAGTACGTAACCTTCTAACCTGACGATCAAGTATAGCTATGGGGCTCTCCTCATATGACAACTCCTTCGTCACCTGAACATCATCTACAGGGAACACTCTAGAAGGATCACCAATACACTTACGCAACATCGATACATGAAAGACTGGATGTACCGCTTCCAAATCAGATGGTAGATCCAACTCATATGCAACCTTGCCTACCTTACGAATAATATGATAAGGCCCAATGTTTTCCAAAATGAAGGGGAATGAGTGAGAGGGGCACGGTTTAAGTGGGCTTATTATCCTATGCATGTGAGCTAAAATTTAATTGGCATGATGGTGGTGTTCTTTTCTAGTTCCATGCGATTGGGGGGGGGGGGGCACAATTTTTCACAAGTTGACCACTTATTATCATCCTCCACTTAAATTAATCCCACAATTAATTAATCAATCTCCCATACTTAGTTAAATCCTAAATTTTTCCGTTAAAGCCTCATATTTTCGATGACAACATTTATATAATACAACCACTAGTATAAATTCTCATCGCCACTGTCACACCCCGATCCCCGGGCCCGTGACTGGTGCCCTACCTGGGCACCCTTCTACCTTAACAACACAAGTAAACTGCGGAAATTAAATAGCTTTTTTTTTTAACCGATCGTACGTGCAAGGGCGAAGCCGACAAGGCTGCCATATAATATACATAAAAAAGACACTACACTGTACATGAGTCCAATCCCACATATGAATACGCACTTAAGAGTTTTATCAAATATGACGACAAGGCCCCGCTGTACCCATAATCGCATAAAAAGCACATCGAAAGAACTTATACCAAAAAGATAACTCCCGAACAGAAGGAGCTATCCAAAAACTCTGAGCAGGGTCCTACACCTGCCGATCACCAAACATCGTACCTAAACTCTGCAGATGAACGCACTTCAAGGAGGTCAAGACGAAGAATGTACCAAGTATGTGAGCGATGAAGTACTGTAATAAAATCATAGCAGATCTAAATAACATGAGACATGTATGATATCCAACCTACTGATATAACACATAAGCGGTCATATCAAGTCGTGACGCAGTCCTCAAAGTCATTACTCAATATAACCATGGGTCTCACGCCCATAATATCAATCATGCGTGGAATCTTCCTCATCACACGACCAACCGGCCCGTGGATCGTGCCTTACCTCGCACCTCGTGATACAACATCGAGAAAATCAGCGAAATAAAAACATAAACATGAAACAAGAGACATGATAAATAAACAAAGCAACCAAAACAGCTTGCCTCAGATATATACATAAGAACCCGAACAGTTATCCTTTTTACAAACTCGCCCACTACTGATTACTGCACTTAAGAAGTGATAACAACTATGACGGACAGGGCCCCGCCATACCCCGAATGTACAAGAACTCTGGACTCGTGGTAACATACCAAAAGATAAGCCTCCAAGAAACGGCTTCCTAATACGCTGAATCGTGATCCATGAGTGAGGATCCACAACCGATGTATTTCTACTCGCGCAGATGAACGCAGCTCAAGGAGGTCAAGACAACAGTACCAAGTATGTGAAATCAAAAATATCAGAAATGAAATCATAATACATATAAAACAGAGACATGTATGATAACCAAACTACACTCATAACATAAAAGCGGTCATGTCAAGTCGTGGACTCACGCCTCAAAGTCATCCTCATGCCCGTGGAACTCCTTCATCATCGCTAGCCTAGGTACAAACCATGTGATACGTATAACATGTCTCGCCCATCTCATGGACCCAAAGATAGAAACGTGGAATACATTCCTGCTCATCTCATGAACTCAGAATCGGATGGAATACATTTCCGGCCCATCCTACGGACGCTGTAGTCGAGTGAAATACATTCCTGTTCATCCTACGAACGCGTAGTCGAGTGAAATACATTCCCGCTTCATCCCGTGAACGCGTAGTCGAGTGAAATACATTCCCGCTCATCCCATGAACGCGGTCGGGTGAAATACATTCGGTTCATTCCATGAACCGAGTCGAGTAAAATACAGTACTTGCACAACAAGGCTATCACACGCAAACATAGGCAAGTTACACACAACTTAAGGTACTATCATTTTATGCCAAAATCCTGCTTCGATTCTAAAGTATTACATACATTAACTCTTTTAAAAGATACGCTTTCTTTCACAAAAGTCACACAATGTTCGTAGTATAAAATAGAGTGACTATCTTTTAAGTAAACCAAAACACTTCCCTTGTAAAATCAAGTAACACATTATTTTCCAAACGCTCAAGTTTGCCTAATTTCAAATGCTCGCTTTCTCATTTTGAAAGGTTTCAGAGTTCATAGTTTTAATCACTTAAGAATATAATTCTCCTTTAAAACAAATTTGAGAAACATATGCCTTATGTGTGAGTAGGTTGTTCTTGTCTATTACAATCTTATAAAAGCAACCATGATCTAGAAATGTAATATCATTTTGTCTCATCTTAGCTTCATGCAGATGGAGGTTTCTCGGTTTTAATAACAATTAGTCAATACATTTCCTTTATTAACGCCGCAATGGTTTGTTCGATACTTAATCTCATTTCCAAATCAAGAAACATTATTCTTTTAAAACCAACTACTCATTACTCGCGAATGAGGTTTTTACAACATTTTAACAAAATTCATAACAAGTCAAACTAAGTCAAGTCTCTTATCTTTCAAGATCAAGTCTCTTAACTTTCAAAATCAAGTCGTGTATAAGTCAAGTCTCTTATCTTTCAAGATCAAGTCTCTTAACTTTCTACAATCAATAAACCATTCTTTTACCTACATAAAGTCGTTATAACTAACTTCCCATAAAACTATTATAACACCCTATGTTTTAAACCAACCAAATCACTTAGCACATGTGACGCTCACCGTACTACATAGTTCACAACAATCATGCTAGAAAAGATAGGAAGAGGTTCACATACCTCGCGACGATTATCGATTTAATAGCAAAACGCTCCAAGTACTTCAACCCGTCGGCTACTCCTAAGCCAAGTAGATCACGCCACACGTAGTACTCCACTCCTAAAACGGTCATAGTACTTTTATCAAACCTTTCTCACCATCAAGACTTATACCAATAAAAAGCCCTCTAATTCTACGGAAAATTCAAGAAGACTTCCCGCTTTTACTCACTTTTCCATCTTTTCCAAGGCCCGAATAACGTAATATATATACTATATATATATATATATAAGGCGTAATAATTAAACAACATAAAGAAGGGATTACACGCCCAAACGGTAACGCGTTTACCATCACGCCCATAATAACAATAAGTAAAAGAAGGGATTACGCGCCAACCGTAACGCGTTTACTATCACGCCTTCAGAATAATACAATAATTAAAAAGGGATCACACGCCCAAACGAACGCGATTGAACAATCTTCCCTTAATGTAAATGTAAATACCCAAAGTAAATCTTGTCCAAAGTAAATACCCAAAGTAAATCTTGCCCAAAGTAAATACAAAAGTAAATACTGATCCTTAAGTTGGGGTCCTTGGCCAACTTTGTCCATTTTACTTATCCAATTACTTCATTAGTCATCCAACTTATATTCCATCTTAATATAAGTTATAGTTACTTTGTTAATTACTTCTTCACAAGTAAGATACGTTTTTACCATTTTAATGGCAAACGGCCAATCCTTCCTTTTAACAAGTTAACAAGATCCAACTCTTCCAAACTTTACTCCATATATTATATACTCCATAATATACTTATAATATATGTATAATGACCAATTCACAAAGAGGTTAAGGTTTACTACCTCAAATAGCCCAAAATTATCCAAGAACTTAATGTCGCTCCAAGCAAGTCTTAGCTCCAAATCTTTACGTTCCAATCCGCTACAAGCAACCCATAGAAGCTCCTAACCAACTTCTCTTCAAGAACCAACTCCAAAAAGTGAAGAACACTTAGGTTTCCAACTAGTAAGTTCGCCAAGGCATGAACAATAGGTTAGTGGTGTGAAATCTTTTCCAACTCTTGGTACACAATCTTCCTAACACCTTAGGGAAGAACACTTGAGAGTTTAAGAATTGTTGGACAAATTTAGGTCAAGAAATGGGCTCAAAAACGAGAGCAAGGTCAAGGGAGAAGGGAGGGAATTTCTTGTCTTGAAATGGTTAAGTGTGGAAGTTTTCATCAACTAAGGTGCATATATAGGACAACCAAGGGCTAGGATGAAGGCAAGTGTGTGGTTGAGATTGGGGACAAGTGTGTGTGGGTCCCACAAGCCACTTGTCCACACAAAATATCTAGCAAGACTTGGCCACTTGTCCACACAAAATATCTAGCAAGACAAGGCCACTTGTCTTGCCACTTGTTAGCAAATTTCGCCATGAGGCCACCTAGGGGTGACACGTGTCGCCTCCTATTCGCCCAAAATATTTCATCTTCCAAAATATCCATAAAGGCCAAAATCTCAAAACAAAGTGGCCCCACAAAATCAGTAAATTCCTCCGTGGCCCCACGTGACCAATTCGGAAATAAAATTCCATAATTCTCTAATATTCCACGAAGTCCAAATACCAAACTGGGAATCCACCCCATTAACGAACCTTTTCTTCACAAAACCTAAACTTTTCCGTCGAAAAATCACATCTTACTTTCTTTCCAAAATTTCTGTCGTATTCTCGCACATACATCCTCACCTATATACCCTGGAACTATGGGGTATAACATTCTTCCCCCCTTAGAAATATTCGTCCCGAATGTTCATTCTAAGTCTCCAAACGCATTTCTGTGTTTCAGATAGTCTTCACTACTATAGTTACAAAACCGATCATGCCACCAATGGCCAGAATATAACATGTGCGCAAAACTCAAATCCAAGCCAACGAGGAATCATTTCTAATCTCACAACAGCTCCCACTAGCTTCAATTTACTCTAAGGCCATTCCCGGCCTTCACGATCTGATTCTGGTTGAACCTCATCCACGAACTCGTACGATGGTTACCTAAACTTGGGCCTAGCACCCTCGTGACCCTACCACCGCGACCACCTCGAACTGACCCCACCTCAATCTGGGCTGCGGGTTGACCCGCAAATGGCCCTCAACCCGACCCCTAAACGCGCCAACTCTTGTTCCTGATCCGGAACAATCTTACTAATTCACGTCATGAAAGCTACCACTTCCATCTCACACTACCCATGTAATTATCCCACAATATTTCCCCGCATACCAAGTACATCGACAAAGACCAACCGTAAAATCACCCACTCAAGACGGCCTCGCCTCTAAGGTCTCCACGTATAAAACTCTAAGGTTCACACTTTCCATGCCCCACACTTATCCTTCCAACTAACCATGTTTTCTAACTTACAAATAACACAACGCTATCCGCATACAGCACACAATAATAAGATCATCATATCGCGCAAAACAAAACTCTAGAGGTTAAGGATATACTGTATCTACCGCTTCACTCTAATCATAGGCCCGCTCGCAGGCGCATAGTCAGAGAAGGCGATGAACCTACCATCGATCCAGAGGCGCGCCACGCCGCTGCATTCTCCTATAAGCACATTCTTCGTCACATGGCCCGACGACGGCGCAGTGAAACAAGCACCGCGAAAGACGACATTCCCGGATGACGCCGCCACATCGTGCACACCGAGGGACATGAATCCTGCCGCTAGAACTCACGTATATCTGGAACGAAGCCCCGAGCCCCGACCAGCCCCGAATACCTAACGCCCCAAGATCGCGGAGGACCACTGCATCGGGCGAAGGTGCATAACTAGCTCGCCACGAGGCGTCCGCCGCAAGTTACCAAAGGACCTCGCTGCTCGCCTTCTTCTGATCCCGCCATTCCGCCGACCTCTCCGTGCCTCACATCCAAGTGCATGAGTCGACGCGGCAATGTTCATGCCCTACAAGAGCTACACCGAACAAGCCTCGCCAAGTAATCATCGAGCCGGTGGCGTGGCGGTGCACTCGCCCTCCATATCGTCACTAAGGAGGGGACATACCGAGCCAACGAGTCAAACTCCACGTTGTACTCCTAACCAGACGCCCGGCCCGCTTTAACGTCAAAAATTTGTCGCCCGAGCCCTCTCATCTCGCGAGGCAAGAAATGTGCAAGAAATGCCCTTGAGAACTCGCCCCAAACTGGGAGCGCATGTTCCTCGGGACGCTTCCCATGAATCAAACCCGATCGCAGATCACGCGGTGACGCGAACCCAATACCACCGACTCGCTCGAGACTCGGATCACTCACGATCCAGAGTCGCTTGATAAACTCCCGAGGGTCATCCTCGCCTCGATCCATAGAACATCGGCGGCTACAACTCGTAAAGTCCGTAGTCTCAAATCGCTCGCCGGGGTGAACTACGGTGCTACTGGGATCGAATCGCTGATTCCAAATTTCTCATATTCGCCACGACTCGCCAAGAATCGCCATCTCTTGTACTTATCTCATCTCGCTTGTGCCGTGGATCGAGGCTCGTGTATCAGAGTCTCAGCAGCCCACCGCTGGCTCTAAACTCGCTGGCATGGGCGCGCCGCAAAACTCGCCGTCGGAAGCACTATCTCGTAACGATCGTGCTCTTCGCCAGAACCTCCGTGCTCTACTCACGCCTCCGCTGCTCGCTTTTCCGGGCCCCGATTGCCTTGCGTGAGGCATAATCGGCACATAAGAATACGCGAGGAGTCCAATCGACAACACTTCTCTAAGGCACGATCTCGTAATGAGAAGAATGGAAACCAATCCTAAATGTCTCGCACTCCTCGATTATAGATGTGGTGCACAACACACCGATAATCAAGACTCTACTAGACACGGTGCAGACACTTTCCGAGGACTAATCGCTCGATACCACTTTTGTCACGACCAACCGGCCCGTGGATCGTGCCTTACCCCGCACCCTCGTGATACAACATCGAGAAAATCGCGGAAATAAAAACATAAACATGAAACAAGAGACATGATAAATAAACAAAGCAACCAAAATTGCTTCTCAGATATATACATAAAAACCCGAACAGCTTATCCTTTTTACAAACTCGCCACTACAAGATTACTGCACTTCTAAGAAGTGACAACAACTATGACGACAGTGGCCCCGCCATACCCGAATGTACAAGAACCTACTGCACTGTGGTAACATACCAAAAGATAAGCCTCCAAGAAACGGCTTCCAATACGCTGAATCGTGATCCTATGAGCGAGGATCCACAACCGATGTACTTACTCGCGCAGATGAACGCAGCCTCAAGGAGGTCGCACAACAGTACCAAGTATGTGAAATCAAAATATCAGAAATGAAATCATAACACTATATAAAACAGAGACATGTATGATAACCAAACTACACTCATAACATAAAAGCAAATATGTCAAGTCGTGACTCACGCCTCAAAGTCATCCTCATGCGCCGTGGAACTCCTTCATCATCGGCAGTCTAGGTACAAACCATGTGATACGTATAACATGTCTCGCCCATCTCATGGACCCAGATAGAAACGTGGAATACATTCCTGCTCATCTCATGAACTCGTAGTCGGATGGAATACATTTCGGTCCATCCCACGGACGCGTAGTCGAGTGAAATACATTCCTGCTCATCCTACGAACGCGTAGTCGAGTGAAATACATTCCCGCTTCATCCCATGAACGCTGAATGAGTGAAATACATTCCCGATTCATCCTACGAACGCGTAGTCGTGAAATACATTCTGCTCATTCCATGAACCTAGTCGAGTAAAATACGACTTGCACAACAAGGCTATCACACGCAAACATAGGCAAGTTACACACAACTTAAGGTACTATCATTTTATGCCAAAATCCTGCTTCGATTCTAAAGTATTACATACATTAACTCTTTTAAAAGATACGCTTTTTCACAAAAGTCACACAATGTTCGTAGTATAAAATAGAGTGACTATCTTTTAAGTAAACCAAAACACTTCCCTTGTAAAATCAAGTAACACATTATTTTCCAAACGCTCAAGTTTGCCTAATTTCAAATGCTCGCTTTCTCATTTTGAAAGGTTTCAGAGTTCATAGTTTTAATCACTTAAGAATATAATTCTCCTTTAAAACAAATTTGAGAAACATATGCCTTATGTGAGTAGGTTGTTCTTGTCTATTACAATCTTATAAAAGCAGCATGATCTAGAAATGTAATATCATTTTGTCTCATCTTAGCTTCCATGCAGATGGAGGTTTCTCTTGGTTTTAATAACAATTAGTCAATACATTTCCTTTATTAACGCTGCAATGGTTTGTTCGATACTTAATCTCATTTCCAAATCAAGAAACATTATTCTTTTAAAACCAACTACTCATTACTCGCGAATGAGGTTTTTACAACATTTTAACAAAATTCATAACAAGTAAAACTAAGTCAAGTCTCTTATCTTTCAAGATCAATTCTCTTAACTTTCAAAATCTATTAGTGTATAAGTCAAGTCTCTTATCTTTCAAGATCAAGTCTCTTAACTTTCTACAATCAATAAACCATTCTTTACCTACATAAAGTCGTTATAACTAACTTCCCATAAAACTATTATAACACCCTATGTTTTAAACCAACCAAATCACTTAGCACACGACGTCTACCGTACTACATAGTTCACAACAATCATGCTAGAAAAGATAGGAAGAGGTTCACATACCTCGCGACGATTATCGATTTAATAGCAAAACGCTCCAAGTACTTCAACCCGCTTCGGATACTCCTAAAGCCAAGTAGATCTCGACTCTCTTAGTAATCCAGTCCTCTAACGGTCATAGTTCTTTTATCAAACATTTCTCACCATTGAAGACTTATACCAATAAAAGCCCTCTAATTCTACGGAAAATTCGCAAAGACTTCCCGTTTTACTCACTTTTCCATCTTTTCCAAGGCTGAATAACAGTAATATATATACTATATATATATATATAAGGCGTAATAATTAAACAACATAAAGAAGGATTACACGCCCAAACGGTAACGCGGTTTACCATCACGCCCATAATAACAATAAGTAAAAGAAGGGGATTACGCGCCAACCGTAACGCGGTTTACTATCACGCCAGAATAATACAATAATTAAAAAGGGATCACACGCCAAACTAACGCGATTGAACAATCTTCCCTTAACGAAATGTAAATCTGATCCAAAGTAAATCTTGTCCAAAGTAAATACAGTCCAAAGTAAATACTGTCCAAAGTAAATACTGTCCAAAGTAAATACAGTCCTTAAGTTGGGGTCCTTGGCCAACTTTGTCCATTTTACTTATCCAATTACTTCATTAGTCATCCAACTTATATTCCATCTTAATATAAGTTATAGTTACTTTGTTAATTACTTTTTCACAAGTAAGATACGTTTTTACCATTTTAATGGCAAACGGCCAATCCTTTCTTTTAACAAGTTAACAAGATCCAACTCTTCCAAACTTTACTCCATATATTATATACTCCATAATATACTTATAATATATGTATAATGACCAATTCACAAAGAGGTTAAGGTTTACTACCTCAAATAGCCCAAAATTATCCAAGAACTTAATGTCGCTCCAAGCAAGTCTTAGCTCCAAATCTTTACGTTCCAATCCGCTACAAGCAACCCATAGAAGCTCCTAACCAACTTCTCTTCAAGAACCAACTCCAAAAAGTGAAGAACACTTAGGGTTTCCAACTAGTAAGTTTCGGCCAAGGCATGAACAATAGGTTAGTGGTGTGAAATCTTTTCCAACTCTTGGTACACAATCTTCCTAACACCTTAGGGAAGAACACTTGAGAGTTTAAGAATTGTTGGACAAATTTAGGTCAAGAAATGGGCTCAAAAACGAGAGCAAGGTCAAGGGAGAAGGGAGGGAATTTCTTGTCTTGAAATGGTTAAGTGTGGAAGTTTTCATCAACTAAGGGTGCATATATAGGACAACCAAGGGCTAGGATGAAGGCAAGTGTGTGGTTGAGATTGGGGACAAGTGTGTGTGGGTCCCACAAGCCACTTGTCCACACAAAATATCTAGCAAGACTTGGCCACTTGTCCACACAAAATATCTAGCAAGACAAGGCCACTTGTCTTGCCACTTGTTAGCAAATTTCGGCCATGAGGCCACCTAGGGGGGTGACACGTGTCGCCCTCCTATTCGTCCAAAATATTTCATCTTCCGAAAATATCCATAAAGGCCAAAATCTCGAAAACAAAGTGGGCCCCACACAACCGTAAATTCCTCCCGTGGGCCCCACGTGACCAATTCCGGAAATAAAATTCCATAATTCTCTAATATTCCACGAAATCCAAATACCAAATCTGGGAATCCAATTCCCATTAACGAACCTTTTTCTTCACAAAAACCGGAAACTTTTCCGTCGAAAAATCACATCTTACTTTCTTTCCAAAATTTCTGTCGTATTCTCGCACATACATCCTCACCTATATACCCTGGAACTATGGGGTATAACACTCACTGCCGGCAGTCCATGATGTAATAACACCAATAAGGATACATGAACACCAAGTCCCACCTGTGTCCTCAATACCTCGTGGTCCCATGCCCCGGAATCCCACCTCGTAAAAGCATGACCATAGGGTAACACAAACTAATCCGGGGACATATATGATAATCAAAATACAACACATTGTGCCTTACTAACAATGAGAGTAAACAGTAGTATCCTTACAATATAAACTAGGAAGCTCATGATCAAGCAGGACCATCCGCGCGAGATCATTTAGCAATCCTATTCACGGGACTATTTCACCGCGTAGGTCGCGTGGACCCGCGTGGTATTCCTCGCATAGGTGACCGCCCGCACGGGACTATTTCACCCGCATAAGCCCTTTCGGACCGCATGAGGTATTCCTCGCATAGGACTATTTCACCGCATAAGCCCTTACGGACTCGCATGAGGTATTCTCGCGATAGGTGGAACCGCCCGCATGGGACTATTTCACCCGCATAAGCCCTACGGACTCGCATGAGGTATTCCTCGCATCGTGGGTAGAAAATCCACGGAATTATGCAAATGCCACAAACCCGGGGAATGACCCCGAAACGACTGATATACCAATAGCACACAACCGGCTATTTCCAGCACACATAGGCAATTCTCAATTAACAAGCCAAAGTACTTATCAAGGCACACTTAGACAAATTCTCAATTTATCGAGCCAAAGTACAAATCAAGGCATACATAGAATAATTCTCTTTTTATCGAGCCAAAGTACTTATCAAGGCACACTTAGACAAATCCTCAATTTATCAAGCCAAAGTACTAATCAAGGCATACATAGAATAATTCTCTTTTTATCAAGTCAAAGTACTAATCAAGGCATACATAGAATAATTCTCTTTTTATCGAGCCAAAGTACTTATCAAGGCAAACATAGAATAATTCTCTTCTTATCGAGCCAAAGTACTAATCAAGGCATACATAGAATAATTCTCTTTTTATCGAGCCAAAGTACTTATCAAGGCATACATAGAATAATTCTCTTTTTATCAAGTCAAAGTACTAATCAAGGCACACTTAGACAAATCCTCAATTTATCAAGCCAAAGTACTAATCAAGGCATACATAGAATAATTCTCTTTTTATCAAGTCAAAGTACTACGTACGTACATTCTTTTATAAAAGACTCCTTTCTATGTAAAGCCCCAAGATACTAACACCCGTAGTATCAAGGCGTGTCTATTTTTCAAGTAAGTTACTACACGTTTAGAAAACTCATTTCAAGGCTTGAAATCAAGTAACTTCAAATTTTCACAATCTAGGCAACTTATGCCGATTTAATCAAAATAGACAACTTTCTAGACTTTCCATAAAGCCGTTATAACCAACTTCCCATAAAGCCGTTATAACCCTTTATGGTTTTAGACATATCCATTCCTTTTATAATCAAGAGACTTATACTATTAAAACCAAGTATCACATACTTACAAATCAAGTTCTTAACTTTCAAAATACTTCAAGTCTCTTAATAGTTAGAAAACAAGTTTTCTTCTACTTTTTAAACCTCAAGTAACTTCACCCTTAACGCAGGTTACTTCTCTTAAATCATGTCATTTCTCCTCTTTTAAATCAAATAAGTAAATCACTCCTTTGACTCCCCTAAAGTCACTATAATGACCTTTAGGTTTTAGAACTAAGGCACTAGCCAAAAGATTTGGAAACCACTTCCTT
The DNA here is from genome assembly GCA_029844215.1 of Przewalskia tangutica. Lineage (NCBI taxonomy): Eukaryota > Viridiplantae > Streptophyta > Magnoliopsida > Solanales > Solanaceae > Przewalskia > Przewalskia tangutica. The sequence goes on along the minus strand of CM056724.1, from coordinate 46,772,052 downwards.
TTTGAGACTACATGTACTTTAAGTAAAAATACCTTCACTTTTAAGAATCCAAACTTCATCAAGAAAATGGATTCTACAACTTACAATCCAAACATCAAAGTACACTCAAGGAAGTACATAGAACAAATTCCATTTTAGGCAATCCAAATACAACCAAGGAATGGATCATTCAAGGAGTAGAACTTACTTTCTTTATTCTAATGAATAATGCTAGAAGAGGAGATAGTTCACATACCTTTTCGGCTAAATCCACAAGCTAAGCCGAATACACCGTACGTAGAAGTGTCAACCTAAAATGGTCACAACAAGACTATCAACTTCTAGTCTCTATGTAGAATAATACTAAGTATTTAGTCTCTAATTCTACGGAAAATCGGGCAGCACTTCCTTTGTTTCTACTCACTTTGCCACCTTTTTCAAGGCCGAATACAATAACCAACAAGCCACATTTAAGGCTCCAACAACAACCAAACAAAGGGGATTACACGCCTTACACCACGTGTAAAATTCCGCCCCACAATTCATACAAAGTAGTTCCATAATTAAAGCCATTCTCGGCCAACTTACAACCAACAACACTAAGTCTTTTCCAACCCTTTTCCAAATTCCAAGTTCTTAGGTCAACATGTTATTTAGTCATAGACAACATCAACAACTACAATTTCCTTCTTTATTCAACATGCGACGACTTAAACTAATAATCAACTTGAATTCCAATCTTAAAGCTAAACATGCTAGATTTCGGATTAGGGTTCCAATAGTCAAAATACTTATCAAACTTCATACTATATAACACATGCTTGCTAAAATCCATAGCTACAACAATAAGTAAGTCTTAACTACTAAAACGACAAAATTTATACCTTTCCAAGCCCTTAAAATTTCCAAGATCCAAAGTCGCGCCTTAGCAATTCTTAGCTCCTTTCCTTAAGTTCCAATCCGCTCAAGCATTCCTTAGAGGCCTATGAAGTACCCTTCTTCAAGTTCCATATTCAAATTTGAAGAAATCCCTTAGTTTCCTGCTTGCGACTAACGTAAAAATGCGTTTTTTCCGAAATATTTATATTGATATAACCTTACAATACCATTGGTGACATTGGGTTAAAGTCTTGTGGCTAATGGATCAAAACTACAAAAATTTGTCTTCAAGAAGCCTTGGCGAGAGCACTTTAGTGAAGAACAATGTTTTCTTGAAAATTTTTCTAAGTATAGAACTTGTCTTGCACTAGTGTAGGATATATACTACTTAGGAGGCTTAGATAATACCACGTGTGAGGCTAGGATGAAGAGCGATTACTAATTAACAGTGGCAAGTTGACTTGGTCAACTTTCTCAAGCTTGAAGACTTTGTTCATCTACAATGGTCAATGACCATTTTACCCTTGCACAATTTCGACCAAGGCCAAGTGTGGGGGTGCCACGTGTCGCCCTCTCATTCGTCCATAAAATTCCGTAACCCTCGTGGGCCCCACAAAAATATAAAATTCCTCGGGTGGGCCCCACGTGACCAAATCCGTAATAATAAATTTCCATAATATTAATAAGTCCCATACTCTTGAAATAATGTATTTTGAGAATCCAATTCTCAACAACGAACATTTTTCCTTTCCGACGTTCGGAACATTTTCCGTCGGAAAAATAATTCTTCCGTTCGTACCAATTTCCAAGTCTTGATTCCTACGTACATTCTCTTTTACAAGTCCTGGACTTACGGGGTGTAACAGCCACATTTGTAGTATTCAAAAAGTGTTATAGGATCACATCCTTTGTATACTAATTTCGGTATTAGCATATGTAAATATACTTTATATCCAACATTCGAATCTTATTCTCTTAATTACGTTTCTCAATTTATTGGCTAAAAATTACGGGGTGTAACACAGCTGCAGCAGAACACTGTGACAACAAATGTGGTTGAGACACCTGTGGGATGTGAGATTTGTGGTGGACCACATACATTTGATCAGTGCGCAACAGTGGATCCCAACAATATCCCTATGGAGCAAGCTCAAGTTCAAGCTGTGGGGAATTTTCAACGTTCATACAACAACCCATTCTCCAATACATACAATCCAGGGTGGAGGAACCACCCCAACTTTTCTTGGAGAAACAATCAGACTCAACAACCTCAATTTCAGGGGCAATATCAGCAGAACCTACCACATTCTCAGGGATAATTTAAGCAACAATAGAGAAGTCAAGGCACATCTTCACAGCATCCTAGACCACCAATTCAACAAGCAGTGCAAAATGATTTACAAGAAGCTTTGTTGACTCTCACCAATTCTCAGACCCAGTTCATGACAGACACTAGGTCATCCATCGGGAATTTAGACACACATGTGGGACAGCTGACGAACATGCTGAACAATAGAGAGCAAGAGAATCTTTCCAGCAATATTGTGGTGAACCCAAGAGAACAGTGCCAGTCTATTAATTTGAGGAGTGGTACACAAGTTGAATCGAGCTCACTACCACCATCTGCAGAGGAAAAGTGTGAGTTAGGCAAGGCGGTGGATTCAGAGAGGGAAGTGGTTATTGAAGCCCATCTTGCATCCAAGGAAATGCCACCAGCGGTTATTGATACACCTCAGGTCAGAATTCCGTACCCCCAGAGACTTAGAAAAAATTCTCTTGACAAACAATTTTCTATATTTTTGGAGGTCTTCAAAAAGCTGCATATCAACATTCCATTTGCTGAAGCTTTGGAGCAAATGTCAAGCTATATTAAGTTCATGAAGGAGATCCTTTTTAAAAATAGGAAGCTAGAAAAATATGAGGCAGTGGCACTAACCGAGGAATGCAGTGCTATCTTACAGAGAAAGTTGTCCCATAAATTGAAAGATCCAGGAAGTTTCACCATCCCTTGCATAATAGGGAATTTTAAATGTCAGCATGCTCTATGTGATTTGGGGGCCAGTATCAATTTGATGCCTTATTCTGTGTTTTGCAAACTTAGAGTGGGGGAAGTAAAGCCTACAACCATCACTTTGCAGCTAGTTGATCGTTCAATCGTACATCCTCAAGAATCATTAAAGATGTGTTGGTGAAGGTAGATACGTTCATTTTACCAGCTGGCTTCATTATTCTAGATATGGAGGAAGATGAACTTGTGTCCGTCATCCTTAGGAGACCATTTTTAGCCACAGGGTAGACAATTATTGATGTTTAGAAAGGTGAGTTGAAACTTCGAGTTCAGGGAGAAGAGGTGATCTTTAATGTATTCAGGGCAACAACTTACCCAAAAGCGAGTAATAATTGTTATGCTATTAATTTGATTGAGGAAGCGAGAACGGTTTCAGGAGTACTGATGCTCTTTAATTGGTGATGACACAATATGATGAGGAGGCCAGTGATGATATAGAGTTGATGGAGTATGCAAATTGGATGGATTCCTGTGGGCCATGCTATAAGAAGAAATACGAGCTAGGAAAGATGACAGAAAGACCATTACCTTCCATAGAGAAATTTCCAGAGTTAGAGTTGAAGAACTTACCAGATCATCTGCACTACAAGTATCTGGGTGAGGATGAAACCTTACCAGTGATTGTACCTGCTCATTTGTCTAAAGTGGAGGTTGAGAAATTATTGAGAGTATTGCGGGATCACAAGCTTGCTATTGGATGGAAACTTATAGATATTAGAGGGATAAACCCTTCTACAGTGATGCATAAGATTCGTCTAGAAGATGAGAGCAGGCCTTCCATTGAGGCACAAAGGAGAATAAACCCAACCATGAAGGAGGTGCTGAGAAAGGAGATTTTGAAATGGCTTGATACTGGGGTAATTTACCCTATTTCTGATAGTGCATGGGTGAGTCCAGTGCAAGTGGTGCCCAAGAAAGGTGGTATGACTGTGGTAACCAATGAAACGAATGAGCTTAGTCCATCTAGAACAGTTACATGATGGAGGATTTGCATTGACTACCACAAGATGAACAGGGCAACCAGGAAAGACCATTTCCCTTTGCCCTTTCTAGATCAGATGCTTGATAGACTCGGTGGGCACAACTATTATTGTTTCTTGGATGGTGTTACACCCCGTAAATTCAAGAGAATAATATAAGAACGTACGAAATGAAGTAAGGTTTGAAATTTGGAAAGATAAGTTGGCAAATGTTGTAGGCATATTTTCAGTCAACTTTGGAGCGGCATATATCCTAGTTCATTAAGAGTTTGTAGGTGTTTCAAAAGCCTAGTATGAAGCTCGTTGAGTCTAGTGTCCAACGCAACAAACTGCTCGTCGATTGGACATCAGATTAGAAAGTTATGGACGTTACAAGATCAGCTGGCAGAAGAGTAGAAAAAATGTTCCAGTCAGGCGTCGCAGCACCGCGGCGCCAGCTGCAGGGCCGCAGGGCCGTAAGACCTGAACCTTTCTGAAGTTGCAGGCCGCGGCGACAAGGCGGGATTTTCCGCGAAAAATGGTGAAAATCAGAAGATATTTTGTAAAAGGCCCATGGGAGGGCGACAAGTGTCCCTCCCATCTTTTGACCAAGAGGAGGGTCTTATTTTAGGACCAAGTCTTGAAGACTTGGTCATTTGCAAAGGATTTCCTAAAGAAAATTTCCCTCTTCTCTCTCAAAAATTGATGAACCCCGATGAGATTTTTGGAAAGGCAACAAGAAGGAAATATGTTGGCAAGCTTGTAGAGGGTTCGTGTGGGTGATTTTAACGTGAAGAAGATTTCGGAAAGAGGGCTTATTGAGGTAAAATCTTCACCTTCTTATGTAATTGAATATTACATGTTATAGTAGTTAAGAAATGAGCATGTGGTTTATATATTAAAGTTTGAAAAGATTTGGATCGTGTCGACTTGTTGAAAACCAAAAATGGGCATGTTAGTCACTCATGTTGTAACCAATTCGGTTGTTAGCTAAAATCGTTACATGTTATAAATAGAAGGGTATATAATTGGTTATGACTTATATAACGAGTTGGATTGAAAGGATTTGAAAAAGATGATATGTGAGCATGTTGTAGCCAAGGAGTTGCCTTAAACTAATTAGATTGTTTAATATGAATTGTGGGGCAGAATTTTACAAGTCCGGTTAGGCATGTCACGACCCGAACCCGGGCCCGTGACTGGTGCCTTACCCCGGGCACCCTAGTGATACAACATCAGAGAAAATCAGCGGAAATAAAACATAAACATGAAACAAGAGATATGATAAATAAACAGGCCAACCAAAACAGTTGCCTTCTGTATATATATACATAAAAACCCGAACAATTATCCTTTTTACAAACTCTGCCCACAACAGTACTACAGACCTCTAAGAATGTAACGACAACTATGGCGGGACAGGGCCCCGCCATACCCCTGAATGTACAAGAACCTACAGACTCAGGGTAACATACCAAAAGATAAGCCTCCGGAGAAACGGAGCTTCCCAATACGCTGATTTGTGATCCTAGAAGCGAGGATCGACAACCGATGTACCTCTACCTGCGGCATGAACGCAGCCCCCCGAAGGAGGTCAGTACAACAGGTACCAAGTATGTGAAACTGAAAATACTGTAAATGAAATCATAGTAGTCTATATAAAACAGGAGACATGTATGATAACCAGGCTACAGTTCACAACATTAAAAATAGTCATGTCAAGTCAGGGACTCACGCCCTCAAAGTCATCACTCAAAATATAACCCGGGAATTTAACCCGCACAACGGCCGCATGCCCCGGCATCTTACCTCGGTATAAGCATGGCCATGGAACCATCCTAATGGAAGCATACCCGTGGGCCACCCATCGTGTCAGTATGTCCAAAGGAAATAACAAGATAACAAACAAAAATGGAAGCATACTCGTGGGCCACCCATCGTGTCAGTATGTCCAAAGCAAATAACAAGATCATACTCCTAATGGAAGCATACCCGTGGGCCACCCATCGTGTCAGTATGTCCAAAAGGAAATAACCAGATAACAATCAAAATGGAAGCATACTCGTGGGCCACCCATCGTGTCAGTATGTCCAGAACAAATAACAAAATAACACTCCTAATGGAAGCATACCCGTGGGCCACCCATCGTGTCAGTATGTCCAAAAGGATCGATTAGTGGAAGCATACCCGTGGGCCACCCATCGTGTCAGTATGTCCATCAATCAGCCAGATAGCCGGCCCTCCAACGAGAGACGCGGTAGCACAAAAATACAACGTTTGCACAACAAAGGTTATCACCACAAGCATAGGCAAGTTCAACAAATCCGGGTTTTAACCCCAAAGTACTACATACATTAACTCTTTAAAATATCCGTTTCTTTCACAAAAGTCACACAATACCCGTAGTATAAAAATAGAGTGACTATCTTTTTAAGTAAACGAAAACACTTCCCTTTGTAAAATCAAGTAACAACATTATTTTCCAAACGTTCAAGTTTGCCTAATTTCAAATGCTCAAGTTTCTCATTTTCGAAAGGTTTCGTAGTTCATAGTTTTAATCACTTAATAATATAATTCTCCTTTAAAACAATTTGAGAAACATATGCCTTATGTGTGAGTAGGTTTATTCTTGTTTATAACAATATTATTAAAGCAACCATGATCTAGGAAATGTAATATCATTTTGTCTCATCTTAGCTTCTATGCAGATGGAGGTTTCTACTGGTTTTAATAATACTTTATTAGTCAATACATTTCCCTTTATTAGCGCTGCTGTGGTTTGTTCGATACTTATTCTGATTTCCGAAATCAGTAAAACATTATTCCTTTTAAAAACCAAGTACTCATTACTCACGAATGAGGTTTCACACTTTTTAACAAAATTCATATTAATTCAATTAAGTCAAGTCTCTTATCTTTTAAGATCAAGTCTCTTAACTTCTAAAATCAATAAACCATTCCTTTTATCTTACTTAAGTCGTTATACCTAACTTCCCATAAAGCTAGTATAACTCTTAAGCTTTCAAAACCAAGTATTACTCTTCTTTCAAAAACGGTTCTTAATTCTTTTGAAATACTTCAAGATTCTTATTATTGGGCTTAAGTCAAAAGACATTGCAGTAAAACTACGTTCGATTAACACAAACGTCTATAGTACTATATATATATATATATATATATATATATATATATATATATATATATATATATATATATATATATATATATACTTTTAAAATATCATGCTCAAGAGTATAGGAAGAATCACATACCTCGCGACGATTATCGACTATTAGCAAGCGCTCCAAAATCAGAATCCAGCTAGCACTTTCCACCCTTCGAGTAGAATACGCCACTTGCGATACTTGACTATAACGGTTATACAAGTCTATCAACGTCTAGACTACTCTGTAGAATAATTCTAGATCTGATTCCTTATTCTACGGAAAATTGGCGGCGAGTAGGAAGGGGATACTCTCTCGGCCAAAGGCCTCACAAAGGGGAGGAGGAGGACTTGGACAAGAGCAACAAGAAGAGGGAGGAGTATTTCAAGACTTGAAATCTCTAAGTGTGGATGAAGAAGTCTTGACAAAGGGGTATTTATAGGCCAACCAATGGCCAAGATCAAGACAAGTGGTGGGCAAGTGTAGGGTGAGGATTTGGACAAGTGTTGAGTGGGTCCCACTTGCTCATCTACTACACAAAATATCTACAAAACATTGACCAAATGTTTTAGGCACAAAACCTGAAAAAAACGTGCCACCAACTCCCATGGATTGCCGTCCAAGTTGAGGGACAAGTGTCGCCCTCTCGTTGGTCCAAAATATTTCATCTCTCGGAAAAATCCGCAAAAATTATAAATGACATAGCGAAATTTTCCCTTAAGTTTTGGAAAGCGTTTCATCGAAAGCGATTCTTTTGGTAGTTGTGTACAAATATTTTCGTCCCTTGCCTACTTAAGGTTTTAACTTTTATGCGTCGTCCTCACGTCATACTACGAAACACGAGGTATAACATTCTCCTCGCTAGAAACATTCGTCCGAATGTTCCTTCTAAGTCTCAAAACAAACATGCGCGATATAGTCTTCACCTATACTTACGAAAACAATCATGCCACACTGCCACAATACAACTCGCGCAAATACTTACATCCAAGTCGAGGAATCACCTCCATCACTACAAAAGCTCCCTCGAGGTCTAAAATATACTCGCCGCACCTTCACTACAAAATAAAGGATCACATCTATGCTCGTAACACATGCTCGCTTCTTCCCTTACTCGTCGTACCGCTTTCGGGGTGGTACCTTGAAGACCAGCGTCGTCCCGAACCCCAAGCGTCGCCGATTATCCGCACGACTTACGTTGACTACGGCGCCAATAACCTCTTACGGATAAGCTCACGCTATCCACGTCCTGCGAAACAAGTATGAACCAACTATCTGAACCTTGCCAACATCGAACCAATCGGTCGCGCAACCTACACTTCCGCCCATACCAGCCATAAGGCGAAATCGAATCGAAATGGTAGCTATTATAGTACTCGCTCACGATAGGCAAATAATCCTTACGGTACCCACGAAATCAAAACACCGCCCGACTGCGGTCGAACGCATCCACGAACTCGTCGATGGTTAATACAATTTGGGCCTAACACCTCGTGATCCTACCACTGGCGGACGCCGGCCACCTTATCGGTGCGGGTCGACCATGACGATCTTTAACCCGACCCATAATGCGCCAAAACTCTTGTTCCCGATCGAAACAATCTCACTAATCAATTCACGAAAACCTAGTGGTCATTCTTAGCTCAACCACCTCTTTCATTTCACTCTACTCGGGGACTTATCACACAAATATATCCCACGTACTACGCACTCTGATAAAGGTCAAACATAAAATAAATCTTTTACTCACGACGGCCTTACATCTAAGGTCTCAACGTGTAATATTCTAAGGTTCACACTTTCCATGCCCCCATACTTATCCTTCCAACTAACCATGTCTTCTAACTCAAAAATAACACAACGCTATCCGTACATAGCACACAAAAATAAGATCATCATATCAAGTATACAAAACTCCAGAGGGTTAAGGATATACCTGTATCTACCGCTTCACTCTAATCATAGGCACGCCTGCGGTAGCATAGTAGAAGGTGATGAACCAGCCATAGATCCCGTAGTCTGTGCTATCCCACCAGTGCTACCTCCGGTCGGACAGTTTATCGCAAAATGGCCCTGCTGGCCTCATGTAAAACAAACTCCCGAACTAGCACGACACTCCCCACTATGAAGTCTACCACAACGGCCACAACGAGGTAGGGGTGGCTTTAGCTGGATAACACCCCTGCTCCCCCAAAAATCTGAATCCTTGGAGCCCTGACCTGCTCCTGAATACTCTGGATGCCCTGAAGATTGTGGAGGACCACTATGTACTGGCGGAGGTGCATAACTAGTCTGCTGCTGAGGCGGTCCGCCTCGAAAGTCGCCAAAAGACCCTGCTGTTCTGGCCCTCTTCTGCTGATCTCGGTCATTCCGTCGACCTCTCCGCTCCTCACACCCAAGTGCATAAGCCTGCATGCGGGCAATGTCCATGCCCGGCTGAAGAGCTACACCCGAACAAGCCTCTGTCAAGTAGTCATCTAGCCCGGTTGTTATACCCCGTATTCTCAGGGTATGTATGCGAGGACGTACGTACGAGAGCACGACAGAAAAATTGGAAAGGAAGAAAGAGGTGATTCTTCCACGGAAAAAGTTTCCGGTTTTTGTAAGGAAAAATGTTCGTTGAAGGGAATTGGGTTCCCAGATTTGGAATTTGGGCTTCTTAGATTATATTAGAATTTTGAGATTTTATTTTCAGAAATGGTCACGTGGGGCCCACGGGAGAAATTCTGATTTTGTGGGGCTTTGATTTTGAGATTTTGGCCATTTTGGATATTTTTGGAAGATGGATTATTTTGGACAAGTAGGAGGCGACACGTGTCACCCCTAGGTGGCTTGGCGAAGTTACCTTTGTGCACAACGGTTAGAGTCGTTTTCGACGAAGCGTTTTCGTAACTTGCGAAGGAAAATTCGGCTATGTCGTTTTGTATTTTTGCGGATTTTTCGAGCGGCGGAACATTTTGGGCCAACAAGAGGGTGACACTTGTCACCGCCAGTGGACGCCTTAGTGGCGGTTTGGCATGGCGATTGGTGCCTTGTTGTGGCATTGTTTTGTGCAATGTTTTGTGCAATGTTTTGTGGCTTGTTTTGTGGAGTAGGGGTTAGGGTGCACTTGGCTTGATCTTGGCCTTACACTTGCCTTGCACGTGGCTTGATCTTAGCCGTTGGTTGGCCTTTGGTTTTCTATAAATACCCACAAGCTTGAAGACTTCTTCATCAAAATCTTCCAAGTCTTGAGTCCCTCTCCCTCCCTTTGAGTGTGTTCTCGTCCTAAGCCTTCCCTCCCCCAGAGTGGCCTTGTGGCGAGAGCTTCACTCCCCGCTGTGGTGCTAGCGTGGGGTACCCCACTAGCCTAGTTGTTTAGTATAATACACCCCTCTTGGTAGAAATACTCTCAGTATTGTTATAATGCCCAAAATACCTTAGCCTTTACCTTGTTGTATTCCAAAGTTACCTCTATCGTAGAGCAGGAAATACTACCTTTTGTCCTTTTAGTCTCAAACCGAAACCACAAGGAAATCTTCATAGTTGGTTGAAGTATTTGAGTAGAAGTTAGTTAGAACTTCTAAGGGTTGTTTGGAGCGGATTGGGCGCGCGAGTAGGAGCTAAACCTTGCTCGGGATCAACATTATAACTTGGATAATTTTGGGCTTGTCGAGGTAAATGTTCTTGACCCTTATTGTAATTGGAGATTACATGTTGTAGGAATATATAGTTGAGGTATACTATATATAGAACAGAACATTATTGTGCGGCAATGTCTTTTGACTTAAGCTGAATGTAAAGAAAAGAAGCTGTATTTACATAGATGTATTCTTTGTAGACTTGTGTAGTATTCTTTGAGTGGAATTGTACACGTCCGGTTAGGCGTGTAAACCCCTGGTTGGCTTAGTAGCGGCCTCGATAGAGGAGGAGATTTCTGTTGTTGCGGGGAGATCTTTGCGATTTTTACGTAGAATATGGGCAGATGCGGTTAGAAGTTAATAGACATTTGTGGCCTTATAGGTGGAAGTACTGCGAGTAGCGTATTCTACTTGAAGAGTGGAAACGACTAGCCAGGTTACAGTACTGTGGAGCGTTTTGCTTATTGTCGATACTCGTCGCGAGGTATGTGAACCTCTTCCTATCTCTTCTAGCATGATATGTGTGAACTATGTAGTACGGTAGACGTACATGTGTTAATTGTATTTGATTGTTGTAAAACATAAAGTGTTATAACGGCTTTATGGGAAGTTGGTTATAACAGCTTTATGTAGGTAAGAAAATGAGTACTTGGTTTTTAAAGGGATAATGTTTTACTGATTTCGGGAATCAGAATGTGTATCGACAGACCACTGCAGCGATATAAAAGGAAAATGTACTGACTAATGAATTGTATTATTAAAACCAGTAGAAACCTCCATCTGCATAGAAACTAAGATAAGACAAAATGATATTACATTTTCTAGATCATGGCTGTTGTAATAAGAATGTTGTAAACAAGAATAACCTACTCTCACGTGAGACATATATTACTCAATTGTTCTAAAAAGGAATCAAGTGATTAAGTTTGGGAACTATGAAACCATTTGAAAATGAGAAGCTTGAGTAATTGAAACTAGGCAAACTGGAACTTAGGAAAAGAATGTTGTTACTTGATTTTGAAAAGGAATGTGGGTTGGTCATTCTAATACTACGAATTGTCGGGTGACTTTTATAAAAGTAATGGATCTCTTTTAAAAGAACTTAACGTATGTAGTACTTTGGGGTTAAAAACCCGGACTTTGGTATAAAATGAAAGTACTTTGAGTTGTGTGAAACTTGTCTATGCTTGTTGTTGTGAAACTTGCCTATGTTTGTTGTTGTGAAACTTTCCTATGCTTGTGATGATAGCCTTTGTTGTGCAAGTGTGGTATTTACGTATTCTGGCGTCTCTCGATAGTAGGTCGACTTATTGAGAACTTACTTGGGCGTCTTGGCGGTGATGGAGAATTCCACGGGTATGTTTCCATTTTGATTCTTGTCTTGTTGTTGATGTCACGTGGACGTGTCTACCGTCACGATGGGGGCATGCGGCCATGCGGCCGGGTTGATTACCGATATATGGTTATTACAGCAACATGGGCGATGTCTACCGTCTGATATTCCGGGGCATATGGCCGTGCGGCGGGGTTGATCACCCGATATATTGTTGTTGATGTCACATGGGCGTGTCTACAGAGGTAGAATTCCGGGGGAATGTGGCCATGGGTCATTGGTATTATTGTTGGATCATGGAAATGTATACACCGAGGCAGAATTCCGGGGGCATGCGGCCATGATGCGAACATGATTGATGTTGTGGGCGTGAGACCCATAGTTATATTTGAGTGATGACTTGAGGGCGTGAGTCCCTGACTGGACATGACTGCTTTTATGTTGTGAACTGTAGTTTGGTTATCATACATGTCTCTGCTTTATATAGACTAGTATGATTTCATTCTGATATTTCTGATTTCACATACTTGGTACTGTTATCTTGACCTCGCCGGGGCTGCGTTCATCTGCATGAGTAAGTACATCGGTCGTGGATCCTTGCTCATAGGATCACGATTCAGCGTATTGGTAGCTCCGTTTCTCGGAGGCTTATCTTTTAGTATGTGTTCCACTGAGTTGTAGGTTCTTGAACATTCGAGTATGGCGGGGCCTGTCCGTCATAGTGTTGTAAATCTCAGTGCAGAAGCTGTTGTGGCGAGGTTGTAAAAGGATTAAAGCTGTTCGAGTGTTATGTATATCTTGAAGGCAACCGTTTTGGTTGCTTTGTTATTATTATATCTCTTGTTTCATGACTCATGTGTTATGTTCCGCTGATTTTCTCTGATGTATGTATCACTAGGGTGCCCGGGGTAAGGCACCAGTCACGGGCCCGAATTCGGGGTGTGACAAAGTGGTATCAGAGCAGTTAGTCCTCGGAAAGTGTCTCTGACCGTGTCTAGTAGAGTCTTGATTATCGGTGTGTTGTGCACCATCTATAATGTCGAGGCTATAGGACATTTAGGATTGGTTTCCATTCTTCTCATTACGAGATCGTGCCTTAGAGTTGTGTTGTAAGTTGGACCCTGGCGTATCTCGTTTTACGATTATGCCTCCGCGCAAGCAACGAGCCCGGAAGGGCAAGGCAGCCAAAGTGCTGCTAGTGAGATCTGAGAATGCGAGCGCGAGCCCGAGCGATACGAGGTTGTGCTTGACGGCGGGTTTTGTGGCGCCGCCCGGCCCAGCGAGTTAGAGCGCGGCAATGGCTGCTGAGACGCGATACACGAGCCTCGGTCCACGATGCAGAGGCGGAGAGATGGGTTACAAGGAGATGGCGATTCTGGCGAAGTCGTGGCGAGATATGAGATAAATTTGGATCTGGCGATTCAGTTCAATAGCACGATGGTTCGCCCCGGCGAGATAGTTTGAGGCTACGGGACTTTACGAGTTGTAGCCCGCGAGTTTTATGGGTGAGGCACGAGGATGATCCGCGAGGAGTTCATCCGGCGATTCTGGTCGTGAGTGATCGAGCTTCGGAGACCGAGTCGGTGGTCTTAGGTTCGCATCGGTGCGTGATACGCGATCGTGGTTTGATTCATGGGAGCTGTCGGGAGAGAATGCACTTCCGGCCGTTTGGGGCGAGTTTTGGGGCCTTCGGCACATTTCTTGCCTCGCGGATGAGGAGGGCTCGGGTAAACAGTTTTTGATGTTGAGGCGAGCGAGCAGGCGTCTGATTACGAGTACAATGTGAGTTTGACTCGTTGGCTCGGTATGTCCCGCTTTAGTGGCAACCATGGAGGATAGAGTGCACCGCTACATCACGGATTAGATGATTGCTTGTGAGGCTTGTTAGTGTAGCTCTTCAGGGCATGGACATTGCCGCGTGCGAGCTCATCTGGCTGGGATGTGAGGCACGGAGAGGTCGGCGGAATGACGAATCAGCGAAGAGGCGGAACAACAGGTCCTTTGGTGACTTTCGAGCGGACCGCCTCGTGACATACTAGTTTTGTACCTCCTCCGGTCGCAGTGGTCCTCCACAACCTTCGTGAGCATCCAGTATTGGGAAGCGGTCGGGCTCGAGGTTGAGTTTCGGGGAAGTAAGGGTGTTGGCCAGATGCGGTCACCCCTACCTCGGTGTGGTCGATGTGGTAGACCGCATTTCGGGGAGTGTCGTGGTGCCAAGGGAGCTTGCTATTTTTTGCGGCCAGCGGGGCCATTTTGCGAGGAACTGTCAGGCGAGGTGCTACGGATGTTACGACTTCGACCGAGGATCGGTGGCGGGTTCATCACGCCGCTGGCATGCTACTGCGGCGATGCGTGATTAGAAAAGCGGTAGAGACAGGTATATCCTTAACCCTCTAGAGTTTTGTATGCTCGTTATGTTAATGTGTTTAGTGTTATGTTCGGATAGCTTTGTGCTAAAATGTGATTTAGGAACATGGTTAGTTGGAAGGATAAGTATGGATGCATGGTAAGTGTGAACCTTAGAATATTTCACGATTGAGACCTTAGAGGTAAGGTCGTCTTGTGTAAAAGATTTATTTTATGTTTGACCTTTATCGAGTCGTAGTATCGTGGGTTTTATTTGTGTGATAAGTCCATGGGTAGTGTGAGATGGAAGTGGTAGCTTTCATGATGTGATTTAGCGAGATTGTTAGTGTCGGGAACAAGGGCTTGACGCGATTGTGGGTCGGGTTGAGGGCGTGATCTGGGTCAACCCGTGCCGGATTAAGGTGGGGTCAGTTACGGGTGGTTCCGCGGTGGTAGGGTCACGAGGATGCTAGGCCCAAGTTTGTATGACCATCGTATGAGTTCGTGGACGCGTTCGACGAGCGGTTCGTAAAGGCCGGAATGGCCTTAGGAAGTTTGAGGTTAGTAAGATGACCAAGTTTGGAGGTAGTGACTCCAAAGATTTGTGGGAGCAGAGTAATGACTGAAGTATGGTACGTCTTGGGAGAGTTCAAGTGTTCGAGAAGGGCACGACGAGTAAGGAAGGAAGAGAACGTGTGTTATTTCGTGGCCAAGCTGTGGCGTTGACAACTTGTTAGAGGAACTTCATCGATATCCGTCTTGAGAAGGAACATTCGGGACGAATGTTTCTAAGAAGGGGAGAATGTTATACCCCTTATTCTCAGGGTATGTATGCGAGGACGTACGTACGAGAGCACGACAGAAAAATTGGAAAGGAAGAAAGAGGTGATTCTTCCACGGAAAAAGTTTCCGGTTTTTGTAAGGAAAAATGTTCGTTGAAGGGGTGGGTTCCCAGTTTGGAATCGGGCTTCTTAGATTATATTAGAATTTTGAGATTTTATTTTGAGAAATGGTCACGTGGGGCCACGGGAGAAATTCTGATTTGTGGGGCCATTTTGATTTTGAGATTTTGGCCATTTTGGATATTTTTGGAAGATGGATTATTTTGGACAAGTAGGAGGCGACACGTGTCACCCCAGGTGGCTTAGTAGAAGTTACCTTTGTCTGTGACACGGTTAGAGTCGTTTTCGGCGAAGCGTTTTCGTAACTTGCGAAGGAAAATTCCGGCTATGTCGTTTTGTATTTTGCGGATTTTTAGAAGCGTGGAACATTTTGGGCCAACGAGGTGACACTTGTCACCTCAGTGGGCAGCGCAAGGCGGTTTGGCACTTGGCGATGGTGCCTTGTTGTGGCATTGTTTTGTGCAATGTTTTGTGAAATGTTTGTGGCTTGTTTTGTGGAGTAGGGGTTAGGGTGCACTTGGCTTGATCTTGGCCTTACACTTGCCTTGCACATGGCTTGATCTTGGCCGTTGGTTGGCCTTTGGTTTTCCTATAAATACCCACTGGCTTGAAGACTTCTTCGTCGAAAATCTTCCAAGTCTTGAGTCCTCTCCCTCCTTTGAGTGTGTTCTCGTCCTAAGCCTTCCTCCCCTTGAGGTGGCCTTGTGGTAGAGCACCCTCCAGCTGTGGTGCTAGCCGTGTGGTACCCCACTAGCCTAGTTGTTTCGTATAATACACCACTCTTGGTAGAAATACTCTACAGTATTGTTATAATGCCCAAAATACCTTAGCCTTTACCTTGTTGTATTCCAAAAGTTACCTCTATCGTAGAGCAGGAAATACTACCTTTTGTCCTTTTAGTCTCAAAGAAACCCTGAAATCTTCATAGTTGGTTGACGTATTTGAGTAGAAGTTGGTTAGAACTTCTAAGGGTTGTTTGGAGCGGATTGGGCGCACGGGTAGGAGCTAAACCTTGCTCGGGATCGACATTATAACTTGGATAATTTTGGGCTTGTCGAGGTAAATGTTCTTGACCCTTTATTGTAATTGGAGATTACATGTTGTAGGAATATATAGTTGAGGTATACTATATATAGAGCGAACATTATTGTGCGGCAATGTCTTTTGACTTAAGCACGAATGTAAAGAAAAGAAGCGAATGTATTTACATAGATTTGTATTGCGATAGACTTGTGTAGTATTCTTGAGTGGAATTGTACGTCAGGTTAGGCGTGTAAACCCCACTGGTTGGCTTGGTGGCGACCTCGATAGAAGGAGGAGATTTCTGTTGTTGCGGGGAGATCTTCTTGGATTTTTACGTAGAATATGGGCAAATGCGGTTAGAAGTTAATAGGCGTTTGTGGCCTTATAGGTGGAAATCTGCGAGTGGCGTATTCTCGAAGAGTGGAAGCGTCTGGCGATTCTGATCGTGGGCGTTTTGCTTATTGTCGATACTCGTCGCGAGGTATGTGAACCTCTTCCTATCTCTTACAGCATGATATGTGTGAACTATGTAAATGCGGTGAGCGTCGTGTGTTAATTGTATTTGATTGTTGTAAAACATAAAGTGTTATAACGGCTTTATGGGAAGTTGGTTATAATGACTTTATGTAGGTAAGAAAAATGAGTACTTGGTTTTAAAGGGATAATGTTTCTTGATTTGGAATCGGAATGTGTATCGACAGGACCGCTGCGTGATATAAAAGGAAAATGTACTGACTAATGAATTGTATTATTAAAACAAGTAGAAACCTCCATATGCATAGAAACTAAGATAACACAAAATCATATTACATATTATAGATCATGGTTCTTTGTAATAAGAATGTTGTAAACAAGAATAACCTACTCTCGTGAGACATATATTACTCAATTGTTCTAAAGGAATCAAGTGATTAAGTTTGGGAACTATGAAACCATTTGAAAATGAGAAGCTTGAGTAATTGAAACTAGGCAAACTGGAACTTAGGAAAAGAATGTTGTTACTTGATTTTGAAAAGGAATGTGGGTTGGTCATTCTAATACTACGGGTATCGGGTGACTTTTATAAAAGTAATGGATCTCTTTTAAAATAACTTAACGTATGTAGTACTTTGGGGTTAAAAACCCGGACTTTGGTATAAAATGAAAGTACTTTGAGTTGTGTGAAACTTGCCTATGCTTGTTGTTGTGAAACTTGCCTATGCTTGTTGTTGTGAAACTTGCCTATGCTTGTGATGATAGCCTTTGTTGTGCAAGTGTGGTATTTACGTATTCTGGCGTCTCGATAGAGGCGGTCGACTTGTTGAGAACTTACTTGGGCGTCTTTGGCGGTGATGGAGAATTCCACGGGTATGTTTCCATTTTGATTACTATCTTGTTGTTGATGTCACATGGGCGTGTCTACCGTCTGATTCGGGGCATGCGACGTGCGGCGGGTTGATTACCGATATATGGTTATTCTTGCAACATGGGCGTGTCTGCCGTCACGATATTCCGGGGCATGTGGCGTGCGAGTTGATCATGATATATTGTTGTTGATGTCACGTGGGCGTGTCTGGCAGGTAGAATTCCGGGGCGTGTGGCCGTGGGGCATTGGTATTATTGTTGCATCATGGACATGTCTACAGAAGCGAGTCGGGGCATGCGGCCGTGATCACGAACATGATTGATGTTGTGGGCGTGAGACCCGTAGTTATATTGAGTGATGACTTGAGGGCGTGAGTCACATTTGACATATGGCTTTTATGTTGTGAGCGTAGTTTGGTTATCATACGTGTCTCTGCTTTATATAGACTAGTATGATTTCATTTCTGATATTTCTGATTTCACATACTTGGTACTGTTGTCTTGACCTCGCCCGAAGCTGCGTTCATCTGCGGTAGAAGTACATCGATCGTGGATCCTCGCTCATAGGATCACGATTCGGCGTATTAGGAAGCTCCGTTTCTCGGAGGCTTATCTTTTAGTATGTGTTCCACGAGTTGTAGGTTCTTGAACATTGAGGTATGGCGGGGCCTGTCCGTCATAGTGTTGTAAATCTCAGTGCAGTAGAAGCTGTTGTGGGCGGGGTTGTAAAAAGTTAAGCTATTCGGTGTTATGTATATCGAAGGCAACCGTTTTGGTTGCTTTGTTTATTATTATATCTCTTGTTTCATGACTCATGTGTTATGTTCCGCTGATTTTTCTCTGATGTATGTATCACTAGGGTGCCCGGGGTAAGGCACCAGTCACGGGCCCGAATTCGGGGTGTGACACCGGTGACGTAGCGGTGTACTCTGTCCTCCATATCAGCTCTTCTGCGGGACATCTGAGCGATGAGTCGAACTCCATGTGTACTCGAGCGATGCGCGGATGCTTCAACATCAAAAATCGCCGGCGAGCCCTCGCAAATGCAGTGGAGGCGAGAAATGTGCGAAATGCCCACGAGAACTTCGTTCCATACTTTGGAAGTGCATGCTCTCCCGGGGCGGCTCGCGAATCAAACGATCATTGCGGTATCACGCGGCCGATGCGAACAGGTCGACTCGGTCTCGAAGCCTTGATCACTCTCTGATCGGTATGGCGTCGAATGAACTCCTGCGGATCATCCTCGGGCCTTGACCCGTAGAACTGCGGCGGGCTGACTCGGAAAGTCCGTAGCCTCGAACTATCGCTCGGGCGAACTACGGGTACTCGTGCAGAATCGCTGCGTCGGCTTATCCTCGTGCCTTGCCACTATCACGGCGATAAGCGGGCCATCTTTGTACTGACTCCTGCTCCGGTGTGGGGTGAAACTTCGGTATTGTGGTCTCGGCTGACTTATTGCGACTCTAACTTCTTTTGAAATTTGGTGGCGTCGCAAAACTCGCCGTCTGAAGCACTATCTCGGGTAATGGCCAGACTGCGCCCTCGTACTCCTCTGTATCCCACTAGCGACTTGCCTGGCTGCCCTACATTTGCCTATCTGGGCGGGTTGCTTGCGCGGAGGCATGCGGTAAAAACGAAATCGTCGGGGTCCACTTATAACACAACTCTGAGGCACGATCTCGGAGTGAGAAGAATGGAAACCAATCCTAAATGTCCTGCGACCTCACGATTATAGATGTGGTGCAACACAGCGATAATCAAGACTCTACTGACACGATGCGTAGACACTTTCAGAGATTAAGCGCTCACGATACCACTTTTGTCACGACCCGAACCCGGGCCCGTGAGTGGTGCCTTACCCCGGGCACCCTAGTGATACAACATCAGAGAAAATTAGCGGAAATAAAACATAAACATGAAACAAGAGATATGATAAATAAACAGGCCAACCAAAACAGTTGCCTTCTGTATATATATACATAAAAACCCGACGATTACATCGCTTTTCAAACTACGCGC
The DNA here is from genome assembly GCA_029844215.1 of Przewalskia tangutica. Lineage (NCBI taxonomy): Eukaryota > Viridiplantae > Streptophyta > Magnoliopsida > Solanales > Solanaceae > Przewalskia > Przewalskia tangutica. The sequence goes on along the minus strand of CM056724.1, from coordinate 46,752,416 downwards.
AGCGATACTGAGACCTACGAATGTTATAACAACAACGACGGACGGGGCCCGTACCACGAATGTAAGTACCTACTGACGAGGACTATACGAAAGATAAGCCTCGAGAAGCGGAGCTTCCCAAAACAGCTTTGTGATCCTATGGCGAGGATCGACAAGCGGTGTACCTCTACTGCGGTATGAGCGGCCCAGAAGGAGGTCGATCTGACAGTACCAAGTATGTGGCGAAAATCGTAAATGAAATCATAGTAGTCTATATAAAGCAGAGACATGTATGATAACGGGCTACTGATTCACAACATTAAAAATAGTCATGTCAAGTCGAGGACTCGCCCTCAAAGTCATCACTCAAAATATAACGGGAATTTAACTGCCTGACGACGCGTGCCGGCATCTTACCTCGGTATAAGCATGGCCATAGAACCATCCTAATGGAAGCATACCCGTGGGCCACCCATCGTGTCAGTATGTCCAAACGAAATAACAAGAGAACAAACAAAAATGGAAGCGAACTCGTGGGCCACCTAGCGTGTCGGTATGTCCAAAGCAAATAACAAGATCATACTCTAATGGAAGCATACAGTGGGCCACCCGATGTCGGTATGTCCAAAAATAACGGATAACAATCAAAATGGAAGTATACTCGTGGGCCACCCATCGTGTCGGTATGTCGAATAAATAACAAAATAACACTCACAATGGAAGCGTACAGTGGGCCACCCATCGTGTCGGTATGTCCAAAAGGATCGATTAGTGGAAGCATACGTGGGCCACCCGTCGTGTCGATATGTCCATCAATCGGCCGGATAGCGGCCTCCAGCGAGAGAGCGGTAGCGAAATACAACGTTTGCACAACAAAGGTTATCACCACAAGCATAGGAAAGTTCAACAAATCCGGGTTTTAACCCCAAAGTACTACATACATTAACTCTTTAAAAGATCAGTTTCTTTCACAAAAGTCACACAATACCCGTAGTATAAAAATAGAGTGACTATCTTTTTAAGTAAACCAAAACACTTCTCTTTGTAAAATCAAGTAACAACATTATTTTCCTGTTATACCCCGTATTTCGGAGTATATGCGTGAAGGCGTGCGTCACAGTTGAGCCTAAAGTTAGGCAAGATTCGAAATTTGTACACAACCCCCGAAAAGAATCGTTTTCCGACGAAACGTTTTACAAACTTTGCGAAGGGAAAATTCCGGCTATGTCATTTATTATTTTTACGGATTTTTTCGAGAGATGAAACATTTTGGACCAACGGGAGGGTGACATGTGTCACCCTCAAAAGTGGACGGCAAGGGCTAGCATTGTCACATTTTTTGTGCCTTGTTTGTAGTCAAGGTTAGGTAGGATATTTGTGAGATATTTTGTGTAGTTGATGAGCAAGTGGGACCCACTTACACATGTCCAAATCCCCACCCTACACTTGCCTAACACTTGTCTTGATCTTGGCCATTGGTTGGCCATTGCTTGACCTATAAATACCCCCCTTAGTTGATGAACTTCTTCATCCAAAAATCATTCTCCAAGTCTCAAAAATCCCTCCCCCTTAAGTGTAGCATTCGGCCAAGTCCTCCCCCTCCTTTGTGAGCCTTGGCCGAGAGGGTACTCTCCCCCCCCCCCCTCTAGTGGTATGGCCGAAAGTACCCCCCCTTGCCTTGTAGTTTTCGTATAATACACACCCCCCCTCTTGGTAGAAATACTCTCCAAGTATTGTTATAATGCCCAAAATACTCTAGCCCAAAACCTTTGTAGTATTTCCAAGTACCCTCTTTACAAAAAGCCCGAAAAATACTATTATACTTCATTTAGCCACTAAACGAAACCCTAAGGAAAACCTTCATAGTCGGTTGAAGTGTTAAGTAGAAGTTGCGTAGAATTTCTAAGGGTTGTTTGGAGCGGGTTGGAGCACCCGGAGTAGGAGCTAAGCGTTGCTCTGGATCGACATTAAACTTGGATAATTTTGGGCTTACCGAGGTAAATAATCCTATCCTTCTAGTGTAATTGGAAATTACATACTGTAATTGTATAGAAATGAATATAAGATTCATAGAAGAGAATTGAACTGTAATAGAAGGATATTACAGTAAAGTCTTGAACTGAAATCACATCAGAAGAATATAAGTAGAAGTTTAAACTGTACTTACATGGAATTTGTATTCTGATGAACTAATAACCTTTATTGGTTGAATGTTCTGCGAGTAGCATGTGCTACTTGGAAGGTGGACAAGGCTAGCGGGTTATAGCGTGGGGCGTTTTGCTTATAGTCGATAATCGTCGCGAGGTATGTGATTCTTCCTATACTCTTAAGCATGATATTTTAAAGATATATATATATAATGCGGTGAGCGTCGTGTGTTATTGAAACGTGGTTATGCAATGTCTTTTGACTTAAGCTGAATAAAATATATATATAGTGCGGTAGGCGTCGTGTGTTAACGAGCGTGGTTATGCGGCAATGTCTTTTGACTTAAGCTGAATAATAAGAATCTTAAAGTATTTCAAAAGAATTAAGAAACCTTTTTGAAAGAAGAGTAATACTTGGTTTTGAAAACATAAGAGTTATACTAGCTTTATGGGAAGTTAGGTATAACGTCTTAAGAGAGATAAAGAGAATGGTATACTGATTTTTAGAAGTTAAGAGACTTAATCTTAAAAGATAAGAGACTTGACTTAATATGGATGTTAGTGTGAAACCTCATTCGTGAGTAATGAGTACTTGGTTTTAAAAGGAATAATGTTTTACTGATTTCGGAAATCAGAATAAGTATCGAACAAACCACTGCAGCGCTAATAAAGGAAAATGTATTGAATAATGAAGTATTATTAAAACCAGTAGAAACCTCCATCCGCATAGAAGCTAAGATGAGACAAAATGATATTACATTTTCTAGATCATGGCTGCTTTAATAAATGGTTATAAACAAGTATAAACTGCTCACACCTATGGCATATGTTACTCAATTGTTTTAAAAGGGATTAAGACATTGAACTATGAAACTTTTCTAAAATAAAGAGACTTGAGTAATTGAAATTAGGCAAACTGGAACTTTAGGGAAAAGAAAGGCATTGTTTTGTCTTAAATTGGTTTAAAACATAAAGTGTTATAACAGCTTTATGGGAAGTTAGTTATAACGACTTTATGAAAACAAAAGAAGGGTTTTATCATTGGTTTTAATGTGGTAACTTGACTTTAAAAAGAGAAGTGTTTTGGTCCAAAAGAAGGCATGGTATTGCCTTAATTTGGTTTTTAAAAAGGAAAGTATGGAAGTTGTTTTGGTTTACTTAAAAGATGTAAGTCACTCTATTTTTTATACTAAGGGTATCGGGTGACTTTTATAAAAGGAATGGATCTCTTAAAAGGAATTTAACGTACGTAGTACTTTAGGGTTAAAACCCGGACTTTGGCATAAAATGAAAGTACCTTGAGTTGTGTATAACTTGCCCATGCTTGTTGTTGTGAAACTTGCCTATGCTTGTTGTGATAGCCTTTGTTGTGCAAGAATTGTGTTTCTATACTACCGCGTCTCTCGGTGGAGGGCCGGTTGACTTGTTGAGAACTTACTTGGGCGTCTGCGGTGACGTGGAGAATTCCGCAGTGCGCTCGCGTTGATAGTGTTATTCCATGGACTAGCTCTCCATGAGGTTTCTTCTTGTTCGGCCTTGGTACACGGTGGTCGGCTTCGTACTTGCCGTCTCGTGGCTGATTCGGCCTTGGTACACAGTAGTTAGCCCTCGCACTTGCCCGTTCGGTGTAGTAGCGAAGTCTCGTGATCTGACCTTAGTACTGGTAGTTAGCCCTCGTACTTGCCGGTCGACTCGTGGCGGCCTTGGTATCGGTAGTCGGCTTTCGTACTTGCCGTGTCGACCGTGGTTTGGTTGTATAGTATTGTTAGTACGGCTTTGGCATCAGGTAGGACTTGGTGTTCATATATACTCCTTGGTGTTATTATATCATAGACTGTCGGCAGTGAGGAAGGTATTCCACGGGCATGATTGATGTTGCGGGCGTGAGACCCATAGTTATATTTGAGTGATGACTCTGAGGGCGTGAGTCCCTGACTTACATGACTGCTTATTTTATCGTGAACTGTAGTTTGGTTATCATACATGTCTCCTGCTTTATATGATGCTATGATTTCATTCTGATATTTTTGATTCATATACTCGGTTTTGTTATCGACCTCCTTGGGGCTGCGTTCATGCCGCAGGTAGAGGTACATCGGCTGTCGTTTCCCGTTTATAGGATCACATTTCAGCGTATTGGGAAGCTCCGTTCTTTCGGAGGCTTATCTTTTGGTATGTTACCCTGAGTCTGTAGGTTCTTGTACATTCAGGGGTATGGCGGGGCCCTGTCCCGTCATAGTTGTTGTAAAAAATCTTAGAGTGCATGCTTTGTTGTGGGCAGGGTTGTAAGGATTGTAACTGTTCAAATGTCTATATATATATATATATGCAGAAAGGCAACCGTTTTGGTTGGCCTACTTTCTTTTATCTTGATTCATATCTATTTATATGTTTAAGTTTTTATTTCCGCTGGTTTTCTCTGATGTTGTATCACTAGGGTGCCCGGGGTAAGGCACCAGTCACGGGCCCGGGTTCGGGTCGTGACATTTCCAAACGTTCAAGTTTGCCTAATTTCAAATGCTCAAGTTTCTCATTTTCGAAAGGTTTCGTAGTTCATAGTTTTAATCACTTAATAATATAATTCTCCTTTAAAACAATTTGAGAAACATATGCCTTATGTGTGAGTAGGTTTATTCTTGTTTATAACAATCTTATTAAAGCAGCCATGATCTAGGAAATGTAATATCATTTTGTCTCATCTTAGCTTCTATACAGATGGAGGTTTCTACTGGTTTTAATAATACTTTATTAGTCAATACATTTCCCTTTATTAGCTTTGTGGTTTGTTCGATACTTATTACGATTTAGAAATCGGTAAAACATTATTCCTTTTAAAAACCAAGTACTCATTACTCACGAATGAGGTTTCACACTTTTTAACAAAATTCATATTAATTCAATTAAGTCAAGTCTCTTATCTTTTAAGATCAAGTCTCTTAACTTCTAAAATCAATAAACCATTCCTTTTATCTTACTTAAGTCGTTATACCTAACTTCCCATAAAGCTAGTATAACTCTTAAGCTTTCAAAACCAAGTATTACTCTTCTTTAAAAAACGGTTCTTAATTCTTTTGAAATACTTCAAGATTCTTATTATTCAGGCTTAAGTCAAAAGACATTGCCGTAAAACTACGTTCAGTTAACACACGTACGTCTACCGTACTATATATATATATATATATATATATACTTTTAAAATATCATGCTCAAGAGTATAGGAAGAATCACATACCTCGCGACGATTATCGACTATTAGCAAAACGCTCCAAAGTACTGTAATCCGGCTAGCACTTTCCACCCTTCGAGTAGAATACGCTACTTGCAGTACTTCAACCTATAACGGTTATACAAGTCTATCAACGTCTAGACTACTCTGTAGAATAATTCTAGATACAGATTCCTTATTCTACGGAAAATTGGGCAGCACCAGTAGGAAGGGGGGGGATACTCTCTCGGCCAAAAGGCCTCACAAAAGGGGGGAGGAGGAGGACTTGGACAAGAGCAACAAGAAGAGGGGAGGGAGTATTTCAAGACTTGAAATCTCTAAGTGTGGATGAAGAAGTCTTCAACAAAGGGGGGGTATTTATAGGCCAACCAATGGCCAAGATCAAGACAAGTGGTGGGCAAGTGTAGGGTGAGGATTTGGACAAGTGTTGAGTGGGTCCCACTTGCTCATCTACCACACAAAATATCTACAAAACATTGACCAAATGTTTTAGGCACAAAACATGAAAAAAACGTGCCACCAACTCCCATGGAATGCCGTCCAAGTTGAGGGACAAGTGTCGCCCTCTCGTTGGTCCAAAATATTTCATCTCTCGGAAAAATCCGCAAAAATTATAAATGACATAGCCGGAATTTTCCCTTCGCAAGTTTTGGAAAACGTTTCGTCGGAAAACGATTCTTTTTGGTAGTTGTGTACAAATATTTTCGTCCCTTGCCTACTTAAGGTTTTAACTTTTGTACGTACGTCCTCACGTACATACTCTGGAAACACGGGGTATAACATTCTCCCCTCCTTAGAAACATTCGTCCCGAATGTTCCTTCTAAGTCTCAAAACAAACATGCGCCAGTATAGTCTTCACTGCTATACTTACGAAAACAATCATGCCACACCTGGCCACAATACAACTCGCGCAAATACTTACATCCAAGTCCACGAGGAATCACCTCCATCACTACAAAAGCTCCCATTGGAGGTCTAAAATATACTCCCTTCGCACCTTCACTTTACAAAAGAAAGGATCACATTTATGCTCGTAACACATGCTCGCTTCTTCCCTTACTCGTCGTACCCTTTCCGGGGTGGTACCTTCAAGAAGACCCACCGTCAATCTGAACCCCAAGCGTCGTCGCCGATTATCCGCACGACTTCTGTTGACTCTGAGCTGTCAATAACCTCTTCTGGATAAGCTTCACCCTATCCACATCTTGCCGAAACAAGTATGAACCAACTATCTGAACCTTGCCAACATCGAACCAATCGACTGGCAACCTACACTTCCGCCCATACCAGGATTCATAAGGCGAAATCCGAATACTGAAATGGTAGCTATTATAGTACTCACTCACGATAGGCAAATAATCCTTACAGCTACCCCTGAAATCAAAACACCGGCCCGACTACTGGTCGAACGCATCCACGAACTCGTACGATGGTTAATACAATTTGGGCCTAACACCCTCGTGATCCTACCACCTGGCGGACCACCTCGAACTGACCCCACCTTATCCCGGGCTGCGGGTCGACCCGCGAACGGTCTTTAACCCGACCCATAATTGCGCCAAAACTCTTGTTCTCCGATCCGAAACAATCTCACTAATCAAGTTACGAAAACCTAGTGGTCATTCTTAGCTCAACCACCCTCTTTCATTTCACTCTACTCAGGGACTTATCACACAAATATATCCCACGTACTACGCACTCTGATAAAGGTCAAACATAAAATAAATCTTTTACTCACGACGGCCTTACATCTAAGGTCTCAACGTGTAATATTCTAAGGTTCACACTTTCCATGCCCCCATACTTATCCTTCCAACTAACCATGTCTTCTAACTCACAAATAACACAATGCTATCCGTACATAGCACACAAAAATAAGATCATCATATCAAGTATACAAAACTCCAGAGGGTTAAGGATATACCTGTATCTACCGCTTCACTCTAATCATAGGCCTGCCCTGCAGGGCGCATAGCTGTAGAAGGTGATGAACCAGCCATAGATCCCGTAGTCTGTGCTATCCCACCAGTGCTACCTCCGGTCGGACAGTTTCGCATAAAATGGCCTGCTGTCGCATGTAAAACAAACTCCCGAACTAGCACGACACTCCCCACTATGGAGTCTACCACAACGGCCACAACGAGGTAGGGGTGGCTTTAGCTGGCTAACACCCCTGCTCCCCCGAAAATCTGAATCCTTGGAGCCCTGACCTGCTCCTGAATACTCTGGATGCCCTGAAATCTCTAAGTATGGATGAAGAAGTCTTCAACAAAGGGGGGGTATTTATAGGCCAACCAATGGCCAAGATCAAGACAAGTGGTGGGCAAGTGTAGGGTGAGGATTTGGACAAGTGTTGAGTGGGTCCCACTTGCTCATCTACCACACAAAATATCTACAAAACATTGACCAAATGTTTTAGGCACAAAACATGAAAAAAACGTGCCACCAACTCCCATGGAATGTCGTCCAAGTTGAGGGACAAGTGTCGCCCTCTCGTTGGTCCAAAATATTTCATCTCTCGGAAAAATCCGCAAAAATTATAAATGACATAGCCGGAATTTTCCCTTCCAAGTTTTGGAAAACGTTTCGTCGGAAAACGATTCTTTTTGGTAGTTGTGTACAAATATTTTCGTCCCTTGCCTACTTAAGGTTTTAACTTTTGTACGTACGTCCTCACGTACATACTCTGGAAACACGTGGTATAACAAGGCGTGTAATCCCCTGTGTATTACTAAATTGTTGGTCCTTAAATGTGGAGTTTGGTTATTGAATTCAGGCCTTGAAAAAGGTGGAAAAGTGCATAGAAACAAAGGAAGTACTGTCCAATTTTCCGTAGAATAAGGGACTTTACAATTGGAATATTCTACATTGAAGCTAGAAGCTAATAGACGTATTATGGTCATTATAGGTTGACATACTATGGACGGCATATTGGACTTGGCAAGTGGATTAAGCCGGAGAGGTATGTGGAAACTTTCTTATCTCTTGAGCATGAGTAGTTATAAATGTATAGTACAATAGACGTACGTGATTTAAATGAAGTCAGTTCGTTTGATATACTTGACTTGTTTTACGAATGTCTAAGTTGGTTGAGTTAGAGAATTAACTCACTTGTTGTTAAAGAAAGGTTAAAAGAATGATTTATTCTTATAAGGTAGACAAAGATTTCTTGACTTGAAAAGGTATAGGATACTCGATTTGGAAAGTGTAGATTCCTTGAGCTATTCTAAAGTTAAGAAACTTGTTTTTTTAAAGTTAAGAGACTTGAAGTATTTTGAAAGTTAAGAAACTTGATTTGAAAGTATAAGTCTCTTGGTCATAAAAAGAATGAATTTGGCTAAGACATAAAGAGTTATAACAGCTTTATGGGGAGTTAGTTACGACGGCTTTATGAAAGGATACGGATGTCTTAGTTTCTAAAGCATAAAGTTAGTATAACGGCTTTACGGGAAGTTGGTTATAACAACTTTATGGAAGGTTGAAGGAATGGTTTTCTCGAGTAAGGTAAACAAAGATTAATGACTTGAAATAAGGAAGGGCAATTTGATTTAAAGGCATCAATTGCTTAAAGTTTAAAGTAAGGGTCACTTGATTAGAAGCCTAAAAGTATGATTCTAAGTGTAGTGACGTATGTGAAATGTAGATTAGCCTTGATACTACGAGTGTTAGTATCTTGGGGTTTTATATGAGAGTGCCTTGAGGTTATAAAATGAGATCCATTTGGCATGTTAATGAAAGTCTAAAGATTTTATGAACTTGCCTATACTCGCTTGTAATAGCCTTGGAGTGCAAGTATTATGTTGATACGCTGCCGTGACTCTCAGTTGGAGGGTCAACTGTCTTGATGTGAAATTATTTGGACGTACCGACAGTGATGGAGGATTCCACGAGTATGCTTCCATTGTGATTGATCCATGGACATGCTTGCGATGGAGGATTCCGGGGCATGCTACCATGATGCGGGTTAAATTCTCGGATACGATTATTACTCCATGGATTAGTTCTCCATGAAGCCATGTACCCGAGATGAGGGATTCCACGGGCATGAGATATATATATATATATGTATTGTGTGTGTGTACGCCCACAGTGAGGTAGGATGTCACGGGCGCGTCACATGATTATATTTTACAATTTCGGCTGTCGGCAGTGATGGAGGATTCCACGAGAAGGAGATATATATATATATATATATATATATATGCTTTGTATATGTGTACGCCGACAGTGAGGTAGGATGTCACAGACGTGTCACATGGTTATATTTTACGCTTGCGGTTGTCGGCAGTGATGAGGGATCCCACGGGCACACTTTGGTATTTGAGGGCTTGTGTCCCGATCTATGGTGTGACTTGCTTGAAAAGTAAATATGACTTGATACTACGGTTATTAGTATCTTGGAAGTTTTTATATGAAAAAGAGTCATTTAAAATAATAGAAGTACGTAGTACTTTGGGTTAAATTTCCGAATTTTATAATGACATGATAGTGCCTTAAGTAAACTAAAATGAGAGTGTATATGAACAGAGTTAATAAGAAGTTAGGGGATTTCTTAACTTGCTTATGTTATGTACGATAATCCGTAGTGCTTATGTTATATACGATAAGCCGGTGGTGCTTATGTTATGTATGATAAGTCGGTAGTTCTTATGTTATGTATGATAGCCGTTTGTGCTAGGTTATGTTATTCTTGCGGGGTAAACCCCCGGGTTACTACTTATTCCATGGATTTGCTACCCATGATGCGAGTGCGGCGTTTGTACTCATTGCGGGCCCACCGGGCCCATGCGGGTGAAATAGTCCTATGCGGGTGAAATAGTCTCATGCGAGGCGGATGACCTCATTGCGGGTCCACAGGACCTATGCGGGTGAAATAGTCCCATGCGAGGCGGATGACCTCATTGCGGGTCCACAGGACCTATGCGGGTGAAATAGTCCCAGGAGTAGGATTGCTTAATGATACTACGGGCGGGTGGCCCTACTTTGATCATGAGCCTCCTATTTTTATGCAGTAAGGTATACTCTTGTTTACTCTCATTGTTAGTAAGGCACAGTGTACTGTTATTTGAGTTATCATACATGTCTCCAGCTTTATTTTAGACTTTATGATTTCATTACAGTACTTTCAGTTTCACATACTTGGTACATGTTGTACTGACCTCCTTCGGGGGGCTGCGTTCATGCCGCAGGTTGAGGTACATAGCTTGCTGATCCGCACTCTAGGATCACTGTCCAGTTCTTGTAAAGCTCCATTTCTCCGGAGGCTTTTTTTCTGTTGGTACAGTTCCCTGAGGTTGTAGTTTTATGTACATTCAGGGGAATGGCGGGGCCCTGTTCCGTCACAGTTGTTATGTCAAACTCTTAGAGGTCTGTAGTCATATTTTGTGGGTCACTTAAAAAAAATGAGGTAACTGCTTTTGGATTTATATATATCCAGGGAGGTAGCCTGATCGGCTAACCTATTATTTATTCTTGTTAAGTTTATGTATGTTCCGCTGATTATCTCTGATGTATACTGCAAGTGCCTGGTAGGGCACGATCGCGAGCAGGGTCGGGTCGTGACAAAAGTGGTATCAGAGCAGTTAGTCCTCGGAAAGTGTCTACAGACCGTGTCTAGTAGAGTCTTGGTTATCGGTGTGTTGTGCACCACATCTATAAACAGGAGGTTGCAGGACATTTAGGATTGGTTTCCATTCTTCTCACTCTGAGATCGTGCGATAGAGTTGTGTTGTTAGGGTCGTCCCTCCCTAACGAGTTATGTTGATTGCAGCTACGATAAAGGCAGCAGTGACCCAGGAAGAACTATATGGATTGCGTATCCATGTTAGTAATGATGGTAGTATAGTTGGTATTGTGACATACAGCTATACGGAGTTATGTATGAGGGTCAGACGTGTGTTTCCTAGAATGATTTTGGATTACCAAGGATTGGTAGGGACTAAATAGATACCGGGAAGGTATGAAATAGTTTAATGAATTCTCATAAAGGTTTTACGTACTAATTTGAGATAATTAGGAGGTGATGAGCTGTCTGAGAAGGTATTGAACCTTTAAGAAATCATGTTAAGGGACTTAATGGAAGACTATGTTTGTAAATTAAGCTACGTGGTATGCTTAAGATGATTGTACGGATGAGATCCGTATGGAGTAAGTATGGTCGTTAGGATTAAGACAACACGATTATGGGTTTTGAAAAGTTATTTTACCCGGTTACGGGGGGACTGATAAGGAAGGCTTGGAGCATGGAAAGTGCGAGCCTAAGAATATTGATAACCGCCGAGACCTTAGGTATGTAAGGCCTTCTTGGCAATAAGATTTAATTCAGACTAAGGGTAAGAGTTAAGTACGACGGTGGGTCGGGTTGAGGACCCATTGCAGGTCGCCCCATAGTCTGAATTAGAGTGGGGTCAATTGGTAGTTACATTCATTGCGAGTGGTCGCGAGGATGCCGACCCAAGTCTTAAGTTTTTTTACGGGTTCGTGGGCGCGTTCCACGGAACCAGTCGTGAAGCAGGAAATGGCCTTAAATTGTTCATGTAGGTAGCTCCAAAGATTGGAGGCCAGAATTAGTATGGAAGTTATGTACGTATGCTAGTATAAGTTTGGAAGTACGGAAGGAGTACAACCAGTGAGAAATAGAGCAACCAAGTGTAAAGGAATAGAGCCTGAATCCATGAGAACCTTTCGAGGTGACTACACCCGTGAGTGATGGGTGGTAGCTGAGCGGGTACATAATAATTGCCGGTGGCGATCTGATCATCGGACCACTATGAGCTGTTATGACAGAGTTTGAGGTCATTATGGGTATGGACTAATGGGCTTCTTGTATGCCAAGGTTGACTATAGAGAGAAGTTGATTCGATTCTAGTTTCCCGGTGAGCCAGTTATCGATGGGAAAGGAATGGAAGTGCTAGTAAACTGTAAGTTACTACTTCCTTCGTTGACATGAAATTGTGGAGTCTATGTGACTTGTTTTATTAAAATTATTGAAGGATTTTATATTAAGTGCCCTTGGAGGTACTTGGAATTGGTTTAATGTGGCAGTCAGGGCCACGACATTTCGAATAATTTCAGGAAAAATGCGCAAGGCAAGAATAAGATAAGTATGAGTGCTGCCTGTGGAAAACAGAAAACATCGCTGGTAGGTCTTAAAAATCTATACAATTATAAGGTGTTATACCCCGTAGTTCCAGAGTATGTATGTGAGGACGTACGTACGAATGTATAAGCCCTAATTAGGTTAAGGATGAAAGATTTGTTTTCCGACGGGAAATATTCCGAACCTTGTGAAGGAAGTTTTACGTTTTCAATATTTTAACTAAATTTGGATTTTTCTGAGAGATGAAATATTTTGGACCAATAGGAGGGCGACATGTGTCACCCCATGTGGCACATGTTGGACGTTTTTTTCAAGTCAAGTGGCCAAGGAAAGTGGTCAAAGTCTTGCAAGATATTTGTGGGGCAAGTGGGAAGAGGGACCCACACAAACACATGTCCCCAATCTACACCATACACATGCTTCTATCCTAGCCCTTGGTTGTCCTATATAAACCCCTCTAGTTGATGAAATCTTCCACACTTAGTATATTTCAAGACTTGAAAAATATTCTTTCTCTCCCTTTCACTTGTTCTCGTCCAACACCCCTTTGTCTTGAGCAATTGTTGTCCAATAACTTAAACTTCTAAGTGTTCTTCCTTGATGTATTAGGAAGATTAGTAACCAAGAGTTAGACAAGATTTCACACCCTAGCCTCTAAATACCCCCCTTGGCCGAGAGTGAGGTGAAGTGAAACCTTAGTGTTATTCACTTTTTGGAGTTCATTCTTGAATAGAAGTTGGTTAGGAGCTTCTAAGGGTGACTTGTTGTGGTTTGGAACATAAAGATTTGGAGCTAAAACTTGCTTAGGGGCGACTTTAAGTTCTTGGATATTTTTGGGCTATTTAAGGTAATGAACCTTAACCTCTTTGTGAAGTTGATTAATATGTATATTGGAAGTATATTATGGAGTATAATATATGTGGAGTAAGGTTTGGAAAGATTTGGATCTTGTTAACTTATTAAAAGGAGAATTGGCATATTAGCCATTAAAATGGTAAAAATGTATCCATTACTTGCTAAGAAGTTAACAACAAAGTAACTATAACTTATATTAAAGATTGGAATATAAGTTGGAAGACTAATGAAGTAATTGGATAAGTAAAATTGTAAAAGTTTGCCAAGGACCCCAACTTAAGGACTGTATTTACTTTGGACTGTAATTACTTTGGACTGTATTTACTTTGGACTGTATTTACATTGTTGTTAAGGGGAAGATTTTTAATCGCGTTCCGTTTGGGCGTGTGATCCCCTTCTTTATTTATTGTTGTTGTTAAGGGGAAGATTTTTAATCGCGTTAGTTTGGGCGTGTGATCCTTCTTTATTTATTGTTGTTGTTAAGGGAAGATTGTTAATCGCGTTAGTTTGGGCGTGTGATCCCTTCTTTAAAATTCGAATTATTGCACCTTAAATATAGTATGTTAATTACGGTTATCGGGCCTTGAAAGAGATGGAAAAGTGAGTAGAAGCGGGAAGTCTTGCAATTTTCCGTAGAAAAAGAGATTTTACATAGAAGAATCCTACGTAGAACTAGAAGTTGATAAGCGTGTTTTGGCTATTATAGGTTGACACTCTGCGCGCGACATATTCGACTCTGCAAGTGGATTTAGCCGAGGAGGTATGTGATTCTTCCTATCCCTTTGAGCATGATATTTGTGAAATATATATAGTACGGTAGACGTACGTGTGTTAACCTAAATTTGGTTTCATTTTGATGTCTTTGGACTTGAGTTCTAAATAATAAGAATCTTGAATATTTCAAAAAGAGTTATGAATCATTTTTGGAAGAAAAGAAATACTTGGTTTTAAAAAGCTTAAGTGTTATACTAGCTTTATGGGAAGTTAGGTATAACAACTTAAGAAAGATAAAAGGAACGGTTTACTTATTTATAAAAGCCTTGCAATGATTTCTATAGGTGTGGTAAGTTGGTTTGATAAGTAAACATGTTATGATGCTACGTGTGTTAGTGTCTTGTGACGTTTGTGTAAGGGGGTTTTCTTGTTGTGCTTATGTTGTTTAACGATAAGCAGTTGTCGGTATTATATCACTTACCCCTTGACTTGTTATGTCGAGGGTTAGCCATCCGTCTGAGAATACCTCATGCGGGTCCATGTGACCTATGCGGAGCTGCGGGAGTTCGGGATGATCACTCGGTGTATTACGCCGTCGAGGAATACCTCACGCGGTCCGTGGCGCTACGCGGTGCGAGTCGGGGACGATGCGCGGGTTAGCTACCCCGTCACGAGAATACCTCATGCGGGCCTAGGTGGCCTATGCGGTGCGGAGTTCGAGATTAGGCTCGCATAATGATACTATGGGCGATTGGCCTTGCTTCGATCATTAGTGGCCTAGAAAAGACGATTCGTTACATCTATTTGCTCTTGTTTATCTTTGTGGCACTATGTGCGGTTAAATTGGGTTGTTTAAATGCGTATTTGTGAATTGGTTTTAAAATGTTATGATTTCATTTGATTTTTCTGATTTCACATACTTGGTACTGTTATCTTGACCTCTCGGCCGTGCGTTCACGCCGCAGTAGAGGTACTCCAGTTGTTGATCCCCGCTCCTAGGATCACCGTTCTGTTTTTGGGAAAGCCCCGTTTCTCCGGGGGCTTATCTTTTGGGTATGATTTCCCTGTCATTGTAGGTTATGTACATTCTGGGGTATGGCGGGGCCCTGTCCCGTCATAGTTGATTACATTCTTAGAGGTCTGTAGTCCTGTTGTAAATTTGGGATGTAACTGTTCAGTCTTGGTATATATATACATGCCGAAAGGCAACTTTTTCTTGGTTAGACTACTTCTTATTTTACACTGTTTCATGTTGTAAGTTTATATTCCGTTGGTTACTCTGATGTATGTCTACTTGGGTGCCCGGGTAAGGCACCAGTCACGGGCCCGGGAACGGGTCGTGACATAAGGTGGCACTTGATGATCAAGATTATGAAAGGGAGATAAGCTCTCTCTCCCACGTAAAATGATGGTTTTACGTATTATGGGGGTTGTGTGTACCCATGTTATTAAGCGATGGATGTGCGACTGGTAAGATCTTCAGTGTCGTTGTGCCATAGGTTACAGTTTTAGATAACCGTGGGAGAAGTATTGTGTTGTGGAAAAATTGGTATGAAGGGGTTGTAAAAGGAAACTGTGACGCTAACTATTAGATTGACTCTGAAAGAACATTCGGGGATGAATGTTTCTAAGGGGGGAATAATGTTACACCCCGTAAATTCAAGAAAATAAGATAAGAACGTACGAAAGGAAGTAAGGTTTGAAATTTGGAAAGATAAGTTGGCAAATGTTGTAGGAAGATTTTCAGTAAACTTTGGAGCGGCATATCTCCTAGTTCCTTAGAAGTTTGTAGGTGTTTCAAAAGCCTAGTATGAAGCTCGCTGAGTGTAGTGTCCAACTCAACAAACCGCTCGTCGATTGGACATCGGAGTAGAAAGTTATGGACGTTACAAGATCAGCTGGCAGAAGAGTAGAAAAAATGTTCGAAAGCGTCGCGCAGCGCGCGCGTGGCCGCAGGTCGCAGCCGTAAGACCTGAACCTTTCTGAAGTTGCAGCGCCGCGGCGCCGGCTGCAGGGACGCGGCGCCAAGGCGGGATTTTCCGCAAAAAATGGGGAAAATTAGAAGATATTTTGTAAAAGGCTCATGGGAGGGCGACAAGTGTCCCTCCCATCTTTTGACCAAGATGAGGGTCTTATTTTAGGACCAAGTCTTGAAGACTTGGTCATTTGCAAAGGATTTCCTAAAGAAAATTTCCCTCTTCTCTCTCAAAAATTGATGAACCCCGATGAGATTTTTGGAAAGGCAACAAGAAGGAAATATGTTGGCAAGCTTGTAGAGGGTTCGTGTGGGTGATTTTAACGTGAAGAAGATTTCGGAAAGAGGGCTTATTGAGGTAAAATCTTCACCTTCTTATGTAATTAAAGATTACATATTATAGTAGTTAAGAAATGAGCATGTGGTTTATATATTAACGTTTGAAAAGATTTGGATCATGTCGACTTGTTGAAAACCGAAAATGGGCATGTGAGTCACTCATGTTGTAACCAATTCGGTTGTTAGCTAAAATCGTTACATGTTATAAATAGAATGGTATATAATTGGTTATGACTTATATAACGAGTTGGATTGAAAGGATTTGAAAAAGATGATATGTGAGCATGTTGTAGCCAAGGAGTTGCCTTAAACTAATTGGATTGTTTAATATGAATTGTGGGGCAGAATTTTACACATCCGGTTAGGCGTGTAATCCCTTGTGTATTACTAAATTGTTGGGCCTTAAATGTGGCATTTGGTTATTGAATTCGGGCCTTGAAAAAGGTGGAAAAGTGCATAGAAACAAAGGAAGTACTGTCCAATTTTCCGTAGAATAAGGGACTTTACAATTAGAATATTCTACATTGAAGCTAGAAGCTAATAGACGTATTATGGTCATTATAGGTTGACATACTACGGACGGCATATTGGACTTGGCAAGTGGATTAAGCCGGAGAGGTATGTGGAAACTTTCTTATCTCTTGAGCATGAGTAGTTATAAATGTATAGTACGGTAGACGTACGTGATTTAAATGAAGTCAGTTCATTTGATATACTTGACTTGTTTTAAGAATGTCTAAGTTGGTTGAGTTAGAGAATTAACTCACTTGTTGTTAAAGAAAGGTTAAAAGAATGATTTATTCTTATAAGGTAGACAAAGATTTCTTGACTTGAAAAGGTATAGGATACTCGATTTGGAAAATGTAGATTCCTTGAGCTATTCTAAAGTTAAGAAACTTGTTTTTTTAAAGTTAAGAGACTTGAAGTATTTTGAAAGTTAAGAAACTTGATTTGAAAGTATAAGTCTCTTGGTCATAAAAAGAATGAATTTGGCTAAGACATAAAGAGTTATAACAGCTTTATGGGGAGTTAGTTATGACGGCTTTATGAAAGGATAAGGATGTTTTAGTTTCTAAAGCATAAAGTTAGTATAACGGCTTTATGGGAAGTTGGTTATAACAACTTTATGGAATGTTGAAGGAATGGTTTTCTCGAGTAAGGTAAACAAAGATTAATGACTTGAAATAAGGAAGGGCAATTTGATTTAAAGGCATCAATTGCTTAAAGTTTAAAGTAAGGGTCACTTGATTAGAAGCCTAAAAGTATGATTCTAAATGTAGTGACGTATGTGAAATGTAGATTAGCCTTGATACTACGAGTGTTAGTATCTTGGGGTTTTATATGAGAGCGCCTTGAGGTTATAAAATGAGATCCATTTAGCATGTTAATGAAAGTCTAAAGATTTTATGAACTTGCCTATACTCGCTTGTGATAGCCTTGGAGTGCAAGTATTATGTTGATACGCTGCCGTGACTCTCAGTTGGAGGGTCGACTGTCTTGATGTGAAATTATTTGGACGTACCGACAGTGATGGAGGATTCCACGGGTATGCTTCCATTGTGATTGATCCATGGACATGCTTGCGATGGAGGATTCCGGGGCATGCTACCATGATGCGGGTTAAATTCCCTGATACGATTATTACTCCATGGATTAGTTCTCCATGAAGCCATGTACCCGAGATAAGGGATTCCACGGGCATGAGATATATATATGTATTGTATGTGTGTACGCCGACAGTGAGGTAGGATTCCACGGGCGCGTCACATGATTACATTTTACAATTTCGGCTATCGACAGTGATGGAGGATTCCACGGGCAGGAGATATATATATATGCTTTGTATATGTGTACGCCGACAGTGAGGTAGGATGCCACGGGCGCGTCACATGGTTTTATTTTACGCTTGCGGCTGTCGGCAGTGATGGGGGATCCCACGGGCACGCTTTGGTATTTGAGGGCTTGTGTCCCGAGCTATGGTGTGACTTGCTTGAAAAGTAAATATGACTTGATACTACGGTTATTAGTATCTTGGAAGTTTTAATATGAAAAAGAGTCATTTAAAAACAATAGAAGTACGTAGTACTTTGGGTTAAATTCCCGGATTTTATAATGACATGATAGTGCCTTAAGTAAACTAAAATGAGAGTGTATATGAACAGAGTTAATAAGAAGTTAGGGGATTTCTTAACTTGTTTATGTTATGTATGATAAGCCGGTAGTGCTTATGTTATATACGATAAGTCGGTGGTGCTTATATTATGTATGATAAGCCGGTAGTGCTTATGTTATGTATGATAGCCGGTTGTGCTAGGTTATGTTATTCTTGCGGGGTAAACCCCCGGGTTACTACTTATTCCATGGATTTGCTACCCATGATTAGGGGTGTTCACCGGTCGTAATCGACCGACCGACCGAATCGAATGGGCGGGCAGGAATCCGAATTTTTTCGACCGAGGATCGAAAATTCCGGTCCGGTCCCGGTTTTGGATCGATTGGACCGGTTTTTTTTTTTTTTGTTAAATGCAATTTATAAATTATAAATATTTAAGAATGTGTTCGTTTATCAATCTCATTAAATATGTTTGTTTTTTTCCTTATCCTTCAATAAAATTTATTTCATTAATAGGCCTACCTTAAAGAAAATCACCAAATGTACTTGGTTCGTCTACGAACTACTGAACTACTCATTAATTAAAGTTACACACCACATTTATATTTTATATTTGAAATTTGGACATTCCTGAAACTAGGGGTGCATAAAAGGTTAAAATCGGACCGGACCGAAGACCGAAATTACAGATTACCTGACCGAATGATTTGCCCGTCCCCTCACCACCACTCCCCACCCGCGGGCCCCCACCAGCCCCCATCCACCCAGCCAGCCACCCTCCAGCCCCACCCGTCACTCACACCCACACCGGACGTATTGACAAATCAAATAAAAGTTGTAAATTAATAAAACTATATACAGTCATAACATTGCGCTCGGACGTCCGTTTTACCTATTTTTTTTTTTGATTTCGCGTATTTTTTCGATACGGGGGTGGCCAAACTGTTTAAGCAGTTTGATTCCACCGATTTCTCCAAAAACGTCCTTCTTGCCCCTCAATTTCTCTTTTCCCCCAAATCGTTACGTTTTTCCCATTTTCAAATCTAAATATCTCGCGATGTACAATAGATTTCAACGTAAAAATTTCGTGGCACCGCGTCCGAGAATGTCAATTTCAGTATTGAAAATTCAATTTTAAAAAAAAAAAAAAAAAAACCGGTCCATTCCGGTCCGGACCGGAAAATTCCGGTTTTTACCCGGACCGGACCGGAAAACCGGAATCCTTGATTTTGACGGACCGGAATCAACCGGTCCGGACCGGTCCGGTCCATTCCGGTCCGGTTCCGGTCCGATTTTCCGGTCCGGTCCTATTTTGTACACCCCTACCCATGATGCGAGTGCGGCGTTTGTACTCATTGCTGGCCCACCGGGTCCATGCGGGTGAAATAGTCCTATGCGGGTAAAATAGTCTCATGCGAGGCGTTTGACCTCATTGCGGGTCCACAGGACCTATGCGGGTGAAATAGTCCCATGCGAGGCGGATGACCTCATTGCGGGTCCACAGGACCTATGCGGGTGAAATAGTCCCAGGAGTAGGATTGCTTAATGATACTACGGGCGGGTGGCCCCTACTTTGATCATGAGCCTCCTATTTTTATGCAGTAAGGTATACTCTTGTTTACTCTCATTGTTAGTAAGACACAATGTAATGTTATTTGAGTTATCATACATGTCTCCAGCTTTATTTTAGACTTTATGATTTCATTACAGTACTTTCAGTTTCACATACTTTGTACATGTTGTATTGACCTCCTTCGGGGGGCTACGTTCATGCCGCAGGTTGAGGTACATAGTTTGCTGATCCGCACTCTATGATCACTGTCCAGTTCTTGGAAAGCTCCATTTCTCCGGAGGTTTTATCTGTTGGTACAGTTCCCTGAGGTTATAGTTTTATGTACATTCAGGGGTATGGCGGGGCCCTGTCCCGTCACAGTTGTTATGTCAAACTCTTAGAGGTCTTTAGTCATATCTTGTGGGTCACTTAAAAAAAATGAGGTAACTGCTTTTGGATTTATATATATCCAGGGAGGTAGCCTGATCGGCTAACCTATTATTTATTCTTGTTAAGTTTATGTATGTTCCGCTGATTATCTCTGATGTATACCTGTAAGGGTGCCCAGGTAGGGCACCAGTCGCGGGCCCGAGGTCGGGTCGTGACAGATGGTTACTCTGGTTATCATCAAATTACAATATCACCAGAAGACCAAGAGAAGTACACATTCACATGTCCCTATGGTACATTTGCTTTCAGAAGAATGTCATTTGGATTTTGCAATGCACCTGCTAATTTTCAGCGCTGTATGATGGCCATTTTTTCTAATATGGTGGAGAGGACCATAGAGATTTTTATGGATGATTTTTCTGTTTTTGGGTCATCTTTTGATGAATGTTTGAAGCACTTAGAAGTAGTGTTGCAACGGTGTGAAGAATAAAATCTTGTGCTGAATTGGGAGAAGTGCCACTTTATGGTGAAGGAGGGTATTGTCCTTGGCCACAAAATATCCAGCCAAGGCATCGAGGTAGAGAGAGCTAAAATCTCAGTTATTGAAAATCTACCACCTCCGGTGTTAGTGAAAGGGGTTAGAAGTTTTCTACATGAGGTTCATCAAGGACTTCTCAAAAATTGAAAAACCTCTTTCCACCTTGTTGATGAATGGTGTTTCGTTTGAATTCAATAAAGAGTGTCTGAATGTATTTAAAGTACTTAAGGAGAAGTTAATTCAGCACCTATAGTCATTGCACCAGATTGGGAGCTTCCATTTGAATTAATGTGTGATGCAAGTGACTATGCAGTGGGAGCAGTTCTTGGACAGCGAGTCGACAAGGTATTTCGGTCCATTTACTATGGTATTAAAACTCTCATTGATGCACAACTGAATTATGCCACAACAGAGAAATATTTGCTAGCTATAGTATATGCATTCGAGAAATTCATGTCATATCTCATTGGGAACAAGGTGATAGCATACACTGATCATGCTGCCATCAAATATCTGATGACCAAGAAGGATGTCAAACCCCTCCTTATCTGATAGGTGTTACTGCTACAAGAGTTTGACATAGAGATACGTGATAATAAGGGCACATAAAATTTGGTGGAAGACCACTTGTCAAGACTTGAGGTAGAAGAGAGCCAAAATACTAAAGATGTGTAGTTCAATGACCATTTTCCAGATGATGATGCACTCTGGGCTTACAGGACGACATTCAAAACTCCCATTGGAATGTCACCCTATAGGCTGATCTTTTGAAAGGCATGTCATCTACCAGTAGAATTGGAGCACAAGGCGTATTGGGCAATGAAGAAGCTGAACATGGATGCCAAAGCTGCCGGACAGAAGAGGCTATTACAGTTGAATGAGCTTGATGAGTTTCGAAATGATGCCTATGAGAATGCCAAAATCTATAAAGAACGCACCAAGGCATGACATGACAAGAACTTGATCCTGAAAGAGTTCCAACCTGGGAAACAAGTGCTGCTATTCAACTCAAGGCTGAGACTATTCCCGGGCAAGTTGAAATCCAGGTGGTTAGGGCCATTTATTATCGAGAAAGTATTCCCCTATGGCTCAATCGAAGTACGAGGTAAAGAGGGCGCGCCATTCAAAGTGAACGGGCAGAGATTGAAGCCCTACTTGTGTGATGCCATGGAGCAAATGAAGTCTGTGATCATCTTCAAATGAAAGTGAAGAGATATATGCGTCCGACTAAAAGACGTTAAAGACAGCGCTACTGGGAGGCAACCCAATGTTTTTAATTATGTTATTTCAATTTTTGTTTTATTTCGTCTTGAACAGTTTCACGATCTTGTATGTTTGGTGTGTTTTTGGGTGACAGATGAAAGGCAGGGGCTAACTCCGAAGGGTAAAAGGGTGAAAATTATGAAAACTGGAAGAAAATAAAATTTTAAGGCGAAGAGTCGCGGTGCCTAGAGAGAGCGCCGCGACCCCTAATTTCTAGTGAGAAAGAATAATTTTTCAGTGAATTAGCGCTGCGGCGCCTGAATGAAGGGCCGCAGCTAAAAAATTCCAGAGAGCACAATAATTTCTCTAGGGAATTAGGGCTGCGACGCATTTTTTCCAGGGAGTTTGGATTTTGAAAAATGGAATTAGCACCGCGGCGCAGGTTCGAAGGGCCGAGGCGCCTCTCTGGCAGAAAGTTCCAGTGATTTTTCGATGATTGAGAGTCGCGGCGTATGGACCAAAGGTCGCGGCACCTAAGCGATTCCAGAATAAAAAACCCTAGCCTCTTTTCAGTTTTTCCTCATTCTAACTTCATCCCAAACTCAAAAATCCTTTCCTCCTCCCAAAATAATTCGAAACCTCTCCCTAAACAAACATCCCATACCCTATTACACTACAAATGTACTATTCTCTCATACACCATCATCACTTCATCACTTGAGTCAAGACATTTGTGCAGAAAAACTCTTTCAAAAGGTAATCTTCATCACTTTTCTTGCAAATTTTGTGCCTTATTGTGAAAAATAGCTTCAAGTCTTGGGTTGAAATAGGTGTTAGGAAGCTAATAAAAATTGGTGAATTGTTATGGTGTGGTTTGTGCTTGTGATTGCTGGCTGTTTTTTGTCGTTGTTTTTGTTGGATGCTACTGTGTTGAGTTTCTGAGTTACTAGATGTGGTGCGGTTGTGGCTGTTCGTGTTGTTTTTTGTTGTTGTGGGTTGAAAATGCTTGGTGTTTTGTTGAATATTTTCGCTGGGTCATTGTTGATTATTGTTGTGAGTTGTTGGTGTGTTTGTTGTTGGTATTATTGGCTGGAGCGAGTACAAAGAAAACTCTGCCAAAAGTTTTCCAACCATATCTCCAAAAATGGGTCCAAGGAGATTGAGTAATAGGGCATCCTCTTCTAGAGCAACCGCACTGGATTATAACACTGAAAGGTTTGCCAACAAGGCAGCCCAGGAAAGACATGAAAGATTAAACACCCGCTCCCTAATCTTAGAAAGGGGCATGGAATTAAGTCAAGAACCCTATAATGATCCTGTATACGAACCAATTAGGGAGATGATTGCCAACAAGAATTGGGAAGCGTTTGTTAATACCGATCTTCCGAAACCCAACATTCCATTGGTATATGTATTTTATGCTAACTTCCCAGAGCGAGTGGAAAATAGATGTTTTGTTCGCGGAAAGTGGGTGCCTGTGGGGGCAGATATTATAAATGTTGTCTTTGGAGTCCCCAATATAATGAGGGAAGATGATGAAGAGGAGGACCAGTACAAATCTTGGATCCAATCGACAACATTGATTGGGTAAATATGGTCGAAACAGTGGGTGTTCGCAAGGCAAGAGTCACGTATAATGCATTTAATGAGCCATGATATATGCATTGTGCCCAATTAAAAAAGGTGGCTCGGGCGTGGATATACTTTGTGAGTGCAAGACTAATACCCTCCACCAATTTTTCCAAAGTACTAACGGACCGGATCAAACTGGTATATGCCAACACGAGAGGGTTCACTATAGATGTGGGTCGAGCAATTATGGAGAGCATTGAGTTCACATGTCGATTGTCGACCACTGCTGGGCTGGCGCATGGGTCATTCATCACCATACTATGTGCTCAATATGGAGTGCCCTTCAGCGCCAGTGATTCGACAGGCCGGATACAGAATGCCATCACCCGAGTGATGGTAAATGACTACCCAGACCCAGTGCCAGTGGTCTATGCACAAGCACCTGCTGCTAAAGAGGGCGTCCAACGCCCATCTAGATGCCGCCCGAGAATCACAGAGGAGGAGCCTGAGGCAGTTGCATACAATGAGCCATGGGAGAGCAACCATCCACCTCCCTTGGAAATTGAGCCTCCATTATCACAATTAGATCAGCTGCTCCAAAATCAATAACACATGATGCAAGATCAGCAATACCTGAGGCAGCAAGCCAATTACATCTTTCAGACTCAGTGGGAGCGCGACCACCACCAGTATCAATGGCAGCAACATCGGTACAATATGAGTACCAGCACGTCAATGAACTCAATTCTATGTTCAACCATTAGTCACTACAAGCTCCACCGTCTGAGCCCCATTTTGGATTACCGCCACAATATCCGCCTTTTGAGCTACAAAATCCACCTCCATCGCCACCATTTTGAGTCGCCTGTGTGTTTGTAAGTTTCCTTACCTTTGATTTTCTTTTCACATTGGGGACAATGTGTTAATGAAGTTTGGGGGGATTTTATTGTTTTGATTCCGTATGTTTTAGTGTTTTATGTCAGTTGTGTCTTTTAAATTGTTTGTCTATTGTCTGTGTC
Source organism: Przewalskia tangutica (assembly GCA_029844215.1). Classification (NCBI taxonomy): domain Eukaryota; kingdom Viridiplantae; phylum Streptophyta; class Magnoliopsida; order Solanales; family Solanaceae; genus Przewalskia; species Przewalskia tangutica. The sequence continues at coordinate 46,727,694 of CM056724.1, read as the reverse complement.
TTTGTTTTAGTGTCTTGTGTCAAGTGAATCAAGTTAACAAACAATATCCAATGAGATTGAGTGAATAATTATAGTAGAATTGGATGAAATCTATATCCATGAAATGCATAAATCTGTGTGCCTAAGTTCGATAGCCTTTAGGTTTGCTTTTGATTGTTGATAATAATGAAAACTTATTCATGACTATTAACTCTCTTGTATTCAATTAATTGGTTCATGCATAAATGAATTATGGTTTAAGGAAAGAAGGTGATAGATTCTAGAACTTGCTTGCTTGCTACTTGAGACGAAATCCTAGAAAATGCATGCTTAGGAAAATGATTTTGGCCATCTTTGGACCGTTTGAGCCTTTCAAGCCACCCTTGATTACATTAATCCGTAGTCACCCCTTCTGAGCCTAATGAAACCTTTCTTTGTTGATAAACACTTATCTATGAGTCTACTTGAAACAACTTACTATTATCTCATACTCTTGAATTACCATAGGTATAGAAACTTACAAGTTTGGGGGGTGGGTTGAATTCTAGTAAAAAGGTATCGAAGATTGGGGTTGTCAATAAAAAGTGTAAGAGATTGAGAAGTGAGTAAAAAGAAAGAAAAATATAAATAAACTACATACCTCTTGTACATGCAATGAAAAACAAGTTTTGGGGTGTTGTAGTTCATTAAAAAAAAAATGGAACTTCTCAATCCAAAATAAGAAGAAAATGGGGGATTTTGGTGAAATGCAATAAAAATCAAGTTGGGTTTGGTTGGTTCTATGATTATGGTAATCGTGAGCCTAAATGTCATTTTATCTGCCCTTTCCTAAGACTAACAATACAACCAATAAAAGTCGTAATGATTCTTGAGCATGTATTTGTCTACATTAGTGGAGAGTTAGCATGTTAGCAAGCCTATGGAATTTTGGCCTGATGGATTGTTGGAAAGATTCATGTGTGTATAAACTGATATTGAATGCTTGTTTGAGTCAGTAGTCATGTTTGGGTGATCATATGCCTTAATAACCTTAAGTAAGCTTAATGATTATCTGACTTGGAATTCTAGATAACAAACTAGCGGCTAGAAAGTTTTTGAGAATGATATTGCGATTGTTCATGATCTTCGAGGCAGGTATATTGTGGCTGGCTTGATTCATTTTTGTGTTTGTATTTGTTGTGTCTTTTTCGTTATAGAATGTTTAGAGTTCTTTACTCGAGGGAGAGTAAAGTGTAAATTTGGGGGTATTTGTTAAGTCTATTTTAGGACTGTTTTAGGAGTCTTTTACGTGTATTTTTAGAGTTTTTGTACAATATTATGCTTTGTTTATTGTGTTTTCAGGTTATAAGCGACTTAGGTGGGAAATGACGAATTTAACATGAAATGGCAGATTTGGAGGATGTAAATGCGCAACCGAGCCCCAAACAATCAAGCAAAAGAGTCCCGGTAGCATGGAAGGAATCTGGTGAAATCCGGACGAAAAGCAAAGAAGTGTCGCGGCGCAAGGCAAGAAGAGTCGTGACGCTGATGAGCCGCAACCGAAAATTGTTGAGATGAGGCGTAAATATTCCAGTAGCTGAGGACGAAAAATCACCGTCGAAGGCGCCACAACGCCTGTCAGCAGCGCCGCGGTGCAATATTCCACTAGCTTCATTTGATTTTCGCCCTAATTAGAGTCGCGGCGCTTGGTAGCAGCACCGCGGCGCCGACGCGAGATTTTTCAGAAAAGAAGCCGAATTTGCTGAAGGGTAAAGTGGTCCAAAATGAGACTTTTCTTAATATAAAACCCTGGAGCCTGCACATAGAAGGGGATCATACATTGGAGGCTAGAAAGGAGGCAAAGCTACACAATTGGAGACTTTTGTTCAAGTTATTTTCTTTCCTTTACTTTATTTTCAGTTTTTGTTGGATATTTGTAAATTGGTTCTTAGCATAACAATGTCTTGGAGCTAATTTCTTTATTAGGGTTTTCCATCGAATTAACTTGAAACTCTTTTCATAAGTTAATGCATTGTTAGTGATTCATTCTTCATCTATGTAAGATCTATTCAATTTGTTATGATTGTATGATAATTAACTGATCACTAATTGTCATAACTTATATGATTTCGAATCGAGATCTGAAAAGGGAAATTTGAATATGCTATAGTTGAATAGACATATGTTAAAATCGCGGACGAAAGTACCCCGATACTTGTGTAGTGTTTAAGGTTACTGTTTTTAATCCTCCTGTGTGGTAAAATCTATCATAGAAACGGAGCTTCCCAAAACGCTGAATTGTGATCCTATGAGCGAGGATCAACAACTGGTGTACCTCTACCTGCGGCATGAACGCAGCCCCGGAGGTCGATAACAGTACCAAGTATGTGAAATCAAAATATCAGAAATGAAATCATAGTAGTCTATATAAAACAGGAGACATATATGATAACCAAACTACAGTACATAATATGTAAGCAGTCACGTCAAGTCAGGGACTCACGCCCTCAAAGTCATCACTCAAATATAACTATGGGTCTCATGCCCGCAACATCAATCATGCCCGTGGAACACCTTCCTCACTGCCGGCAGTCTACGATAACCACACCAAGGAGTACACATGAACACCAGGTCCCACCTGTGTCATAAAAACCGTACGGGGCAAGTACGAAGGCTAACTACCAGATACCAAAGCCGCATCATCAACTGACCGGGGCAAGTACGAAAGCCAACTACCAGATACCAAAGCCGTACCAACAAATCTATATAACCATACCACGAAGCTGACCCAGGGCAAGTACGAAAGCCAACTACCAGATACCACCTGCGCCACGTAGCTGGCCGGGGCAAGTACGAAGACTAACTACCAGATACCAAGCCGGAATCACGAGACTTCGTCACAAAACTGAACGGGGCAAGTACGAAGGCTAACTACCAGATACCAAGCCGAATCAGCCACGACCTCGGGGCAAGTACGAGAGCCAACTACCAGATACCAAGCCGAATCAGTAAAACCTCATGGAGAGCTAGTCCATGGAATAATAATAATCACAGAAGCGTACCCGTGGAATGCTCCGTCACTGCCGGTACGTCCAAGTAAGATCATAACAAATCAGCCGGCCCTCCATCGAGAAACGCGGTGGTATAGAAATACAATACTAGCACGACAAGGCTATCACACGCAAACATAGGCAAGTTACACACAACTCAAGGTACTTTCATTTTATGCGAAAGTCCAGGTTTTAACCCCAAAGTACTACGTACGTTAAATTCTTTTTAAAAGATCCATTTCTTTTACAAAGGTCACCCGATGCCCGTATTATCAAAAATAGAGTGACTAACATTTTAAGTAAACCAAAACAACTTCCATACTTTCCTTTTTAAACCAAATTAAGACAATACTATGCCTTCTTTTTAGACCAAAACACTTCTCCTTTTAAAGTCAAGTTACCATTTTAAAACTAATGATAAAACCATTCTTTTGTTTTCATAAAGTCGTTATAACTAACTTCCCATAAAGCTGTTATAACACTTTATGTTTTAAACCAATTTAAGACAAAACCATGTCTTTCTTTTAAACCAAAAACTCTTCAATTCCTCAAGTCTCTTTTCTTTTAGAAATCAAGTTCCTTAATATTTCACATCAAGTCTCTTATCTTTTAAAAACCACAAACCATTTCTTTACCTACATAAAGTTGTTATAGCAAACTTCCCATAAAGCCGTTATAACACTTTATGTTTTAAACCAACCAAATTCATTTAACACATGTACGTCTACCGTACTACATAGTTCACAACAATCATGCTAGAAAAGATAGGAAGAGGTTCACATACCTCGCGACGATTATCGACAATTAGCAAAACGCTCCACGTACTCTAACCTTGCTCGCCTTTTCCACCCTTCAAGTAGAATACGCTACTCGTAGTACTTCAACCTAAAAAGGCCACAAAACGTCTATCAACCTAGATCTCTTCGTAGAATAATTCTAGATACAAGATTCCTTATTCTACGGAAAATTCGGCAGCACCTCCCCCCCCCTCCCCCCCCCCGCAACCACATAAATCTCCTCCTCTAACGAGGCCTGCTACCAAACCAACAATCCCAGGGGGGTTACACGTCTAACCGGACGTGTACAATTCTACTCCACAATAATACTACAAATCTATCAGAATACAAATTCTATGTAAATACTGATTCAATACTTTATAATCATCCTTCCAATATATCTTACTCAATTCTAAACTACTACAACATGTAATCTCCAATTACAATAGGGGGACATAGGTAATTACCTCGATAAGCCCAAAATTATCCAAGATATAAGTCGATCCTGAGCAACGTTTAGCTCCAATTCCTTACGCTCCAACCCGCTCCAAGCAACCCTTAGAAGTTTCTAAACAACTTCTCTTAACACTTCATCTAAGCTATGAAGATTTTTCTAGGGCTTCATTTTGCGACTATGGAATAAAGTAGTATTTCCGGGCTCTTATGTTGGGATTTCTTTGGAATACCACAAGGGATTTAGGCTAAAGTATTTGGAATAACAATAATACTTGAAGAATTCTACTCGAGGTGGGGGGGGGTGTTTGGACGAGAACTCACTAAGGGAGGGAGGGGAATTTTTGCCTTGGAAACTTTCTAATGTGGATGAAATAAAGTCTTGCACACAAGGGGTATTTATAGGGAAATCAATGGCCAAGATCTAGGCAAGTGGATGGTGAGGATGGGGTACATGTGTGTGGGTAGTTGTCCAACCATTTGGCTACCACAAAAATGGGACAAGTGGCCACCACAAAAATGGGCCACTTGTCCACCAAAAAAAACGTGCCACTTGTCCTTCTCCAATTCGGCCAACATGGACACACGGGGGTGACACATGTCGCCCCCCTACTCGTCCAAAATATTTCATCTTCCGAAAATATCCGTAATGCCAAAAATATGAAAATAAAGTGGGCCCCACAAAACCGTAAATTTTCCCGTGGGCCCCACGTGACCAATTTCGGAAATAAAATTTCATAATTCTCAAATATTCCAAAAAGTCCAAATACCAAATTTGGGAATCCAATTCCCTTTAACGAACATTTTTCCTTCACAAAATCCGGAAACTTTTCCGTCGAAAAATCACATCTTTCTTCCTTTCCAATTTTACTGTCGTATTCTCGTACATACGTCCTCGTATACATACCCTGGAACTACGGGGTGTAACATTATTCCCCCCTTAGAAACATTCATCCCGAATGTACCTTCTAAGCCTCTAATCATACAAGCGTCGGTATAGTCTTCACTACTATACTTACAAAACCAATTATGCCACACATGGCCATAATATAACATACGCGCAAAACTCAATCCAAGCCAACGAGGAATCACCCCTAACGTGTATAACAACACAAAAACTTCCACCCATGGTCCAAAGGATACTTTCTTCACATCTATACTTATAAAAAGGACACTTCACATCTTCGCCTCCTTTCTTACATGTCGTACCCTCCTCGTACACTCGAACTCTTCCTCATATACTTACCACATTTCTGTCATTGCTTCAGTTTCCAAAATCTCGGGGTTACTATCTCTAACTTGGTCATCATTAACTGAACACTGGAGGATCTCCGATTACTCTTCCGAAACATAGCAACATGGAATACCGGACGTACTGCCTCCTAAGTCGGACGGCAGTGCTAACTTATAGGCAACCTGGCCTATTCTACTATGATCTGAAAATGCCCAAAGTACCTCGGGCTAAGTTTCCCCTTCTTTCCAAATTTCATCACACCCTTCCGGGGTGGTACCTTCAAGAAGACCCACCGTCAACCTGAACTCCAAGTGTCGACGCCGATCGTCCGCACGACTTCTGTTGACTCTGAGCTGCTAATAACTTCTTCTGGATAAGCTTCACCTTATCCACATCCCGCCAAAAACAAGTAGGGACCAAACTATCTGAACCTTGCCGACATCGAACCAATCGACCGGCAACCTACACTTCTGCCCATACAAGGCTTCATAAGGCACCATCCGAAGTAGCTAGTATAATACTCACTCAACAAGAGGCAAATAATCCTCACAGCTACCCCTGAAATCAAAACACCGGCCCGTAACCTATCCTCAAATGTCTGGATAAAATGCGTTATTCGTCCGTCGGCCCGAGGGTGAATGCAATACTGAGACTCACCTGAGTTCCTAACCCCGCCTGGTAAAACCTCCCGAAAAAGAAATAGCCATAAACTGGGCTCCACTGCCTGCCATAAAAATAAAAGTAGGAACCCCGTGCAGCCTTACAACCTTCCTGATATACAACATCTCGCATAACCCTCCGCCGAGTAAACAGTCCTGACTAAAAGACAAGATGAGATGACCCCATCGGCCCTACTACTGGTCGAACGCATCCACAAACTCGTACGATGGTTATCTAAACATGGGCCTAACACCCTCGTGACCCTATCATCTATCGGGACCACCTCAAACTGACCCCACCACATTCCGGGCTGCGGGTTGACTCGCGAAATGGCCTCAACCCGACCCACTTCGTACTAAACTCTCGTTCCCCGATCCGGAACAATCTTACCAGTTCACGTCATGAAAGCTACTACTTCCATCTCACACTACCCATGGATTTATCACAACTTACACCATGCTAACCGAACATAGCACTCCACATGTATCTACCATAACAACCTAAACAAGTCTCTTAAGGCTGAAGATCTCCCTGTAACTACTGCCTCACTTTCCCTTTGCCGCTCTAATCAAATCTTGCTCTGCTGGGCGCATAACTACAGAAGGTGATGAACCACCCACCATCGATCCCGGCGCCGAGTCGTAACATCCGCGCCACCTGCTCGGGACAATTTCTCGCAAATGGCCCTTCCGCCGCAAGCCTAACAAGCTATCTAAGTAGTATGACACTCATACCAGAACCCCTACCACAACGACCATACCGAGTGGGGTGGCCTTCAGCTAACACCCTTCCTCTCCGAACCACCAATCCAAGAATCGACTGGTAGGCTAAGTCATCCCACTGTATCCCTCCTACTAGGACATTCTCTCTCACACGGCCCTCGACGGCCTGGTAAAACAAGTACTAGCAAAAGACAACATTCCCGATGACGGCGCTGTCACATAGTGAACACCGAGGGAAAATCAATCGATCGGCTAGAACCTATGTAAATCGTGAACCGAAACCACGGAGTTCGACCAACTCCTAAATACCCGAACGCCCCGAAGTCCGCGGAGGACTACTCAGATCGGGCGGAGGCGCATAACCGGGCACGAGAAGGTCCGCTCGAAAGTTACCAAAGGACCTCGCTGCTCGCCTCTTCACGATCTTGGTTAATGCGTCGATCTCTACGTTCTCGTCACGCGCAGTAAGCTCAGACGCGGCAATGTCCATGTCTCGATCAAGAGCTACTCTTGTACAACCTTCTGTAAAAAATAATCGTCAAGTCATGTGACATATCGGTGCACACTATCCTCCATGTCTGCCACTAACGCGGGGACCTAACGAGCCAATAAGTCAAACTCTAAACTGTATTCCCGAACCGTCCGCCCGTTCTGCCTCAACCTCATAAATCTATATGCCCGAGCTCTCCTCATCTGCGAGGGCAAGAATTGTATAAGCAATGCCTCTAAGGTTTTGATCACTTCCATGATCCGCTGCAACTGTCGAATAAACTCCTGAGGATCTTCCTCAGTTCTCAATCCATAGAACTCGGGTGGACTGCAACTCAAGAAGTCCCGAAATCTCAACTATCGGATCTAGGGTGAACTCATCGCATCGCGAACCTCCGACTCTCGTCTGTCCTCATTCCTAGCCACAAGCCTAGCTAGTAACTGGGCCATTTCCTTGTAACTCATATCCTCGGCTCCTGGTCGTGAAACTGGAGGCATAGGTATCGTGGCCTCAGTAGAAACTGTTGTCGCTCTAAACTCTGTTGGGGCTAGCGGCGTCATAAAACTCGTCGTCTGAAGTACTATCTCAGGTAATGACCGGCTGCCTCGTGAACCTACGTGTTCTACTCGTAGCTCTCTCGCTTTGCCCTTCGGGCTCGGTTGCTTGCGTAGAGGCATAACGGGTGCAAAGAATACGTCAGAGGGAGTCCAACTTATAACACAGCTCTAAGGCACGATCTCAGAGTGAGAAGAATGGAAACCAATCCTAAATATCCTGCAGCCTCCTGATTATAGATGTGGTGCACAACACACCGATAATCAAGACTCTACTAGATACGGTCTGTAGACACTTTCCGAGGATTAACTGCTCTGATACCACTTTTGTCATGACCCGACCACGGGCCCGCGACTGGTGCCTTACCCCGGGCACCCTAGTGATACAACATCAGAGAAAATCAGCGGAAATGAAAACTTACACATGAAACAAGATATACAATAATGAAATAAGAAAACAAAGCAACCAAAGCGGTTACCTTTACGAATATATAAATAAAACTTGAACCCAACGATACATCCCTTTTTCAAACTCGCCCACAACAACTACTGCACCTCAAGAATGTTATAACAACCACGACGACGTGGCCGCCATACCCCGAATGTAAGTACCTACAACGCAGTGGACTATACGAAAGATAAGTCTCCTGAGAAACGAGCTTCCTAAAATCGAATCGTGATCCTATGAGCGAGGATCAACAATCGTGTACTTCTACCGCTGATTGAACGCAGCCCCAAGGAGGTCGATAACAGTACCAAGTATGTGAAATCAAAATATCAGAAATGAAACCATAGTAGTCTATATAAAACAGGAGACATATATGATAACCAAACTACAGTACATAATATGTAAGCAGTCACGTCAAGTCAGGGACTCACACCCTCAAAGTCATCACTCAAATATAACTATGGGTCTCATGCCCGCAACATCAATCATGCCCGTGGAACACCTTCCTCACTGCCGGCAGTCTACGATAACCACACCAAGGAGTACACATGAACACCGTGTCCCACTTGGTCATAAAACCGTGACGGCAAGTACGGGCTAACTACCGATACCAAAGCCGCATCATCAATCGACCGGCAAGTACGAAAGCCAACTACCAGATACCAAAGCCGTACCAACAAATCTATATAACCATACCACGAAGCTGACCCAGGGCAAGTACGAAAACCAACTACCAGATACCACCTGCGCCATGTAGCTGGCCGGGGCAAGTACGAAGACTAACTACCAGATACCAAGCCGGAATCACGAGACTTCGTCACAAAACTGAACGAGGCAAGTACGAAGGCTAACTACCGATACCAAGCCGAATCACCACGACCTCGGGCAAGTACGAGCCAACTACCGATACCAAGCCGAATCAAGAAACCTCATGGAGAGCTAGTCCATGGAATAATAATAATCACAGAAGCGTACCCGTGGAATGCTCCGTCACTGCCGGTACGTCCAAGTAAGATCATAACAAATCATCCGGCCCTCCATCGAGAAACGCGGTGGTATAGAAATACAATACTAGCACGACAAGGCTATCACACGCAAACATAGGCAAGTTACACACAACTCAAGGTACTTTCATTTTATGCGAAAGTCCAGGTTTTAACCCCAAAGTACTACGTACGTTAAATTCTTTTTAAAAGATCCATTTCTTTTACAAAGGTCACTCGATGCCCGTATTATCAAAAATAGAGTGACTAACATTTTAAGTAAACCAAAACAACTTCCATACTTTCCTTTTTAAACCAAATTAAGACAATACTATGCCTTCTTTTTAGACCAAAACACTTCTCCTTTTAAAGTCAAGTTACCATTTTAAAACTAATGATAAAACCATTCTTTTGTTTTCATAAAGTCGTTATAACTAACTTCCCATAAAGTTGTTATAACACTTTATGTTTTAAACCAATTTAAGACAAAACCATGTCTTTCTTTTAAACCAAAAAACTCTTCAATTCCTCAAGTCTCTTTTCTTTTAGAAATCAAGTTCCTTAATATTTCACATCAAGTCTCTTATCTTTTAAAAACCACAAACCATTTCTTTACCTACATAAAGTTGTTATAGCAAACTTCCCATAAAGGCGTTATAACACTTTATGTTTTAAACCAACCAAATTCATTTAACACATGTATGTCTACCGTACTACATAGTTCACAACAATCATGCTAGAAAAGATAGGAAGAGGTTCACATACCTCGCGATGATTATCGACAATTAGCAAACGCCCACGATTTCTAACCTTGCTCGCCTTTTCCACCCGACAAGTAGAAGACGCTACTCGGAGTACTTCAACCTACAAACGCCACAAAACGTCTATCCACCTAGATCTCTTCGTAGAATAATTCTAGATACAAGATTCCTTATTCTACGGAAAAATCGGCAGCACCTCCCCGCAACCACATAAATCTCCTCCTCTAACGAGGTCTGCTACCAAACCAACAATCCCAGGGGGGGTTACACGTCTAACCGGACGTGTACAATTCTACTCCACAATAATACTACAAATCTACTGTAAATACAGTCCTATGTAAATACAGTTCAATTCTTTATAATCATCCTTCCAATATATCTTACTCAATTCTAAACTACTACAACATGTAATCTCCAATTACAATAGGGGGACATAGGTAATTACCTCGATAAGCCCAAAATTATCCAAGATATAAGTCGATCCTGAGCAACGTTTAGCTCCAATTCCTTACGCTCCAACCCGCTCCAAGCAACCCTTAGAGGTTTCTAAACAACTTCTCTTAACACTTCATCTAAGCTATGAAGATTTTTCTAGGGCTTCATTTTGCGACTATGGAATAAAGTAGTATTTCCGGGCTCTTATGTTGGGATTTCTTTGGAATACCACAAGGGCTTTAGGCTAAAGTATTTGGAATAACAATAATACTTGAAGAATTCTACTCGAGGTGGGGGGGGGGGTGTTTGGACGAGAACTCACTAAGGGAGAGAGGGGAATTTTTGCCTTGGAAACTTTCTAATGTGGATGAAATAAAGTCTTGCACACAAGGGGTATTTATAGGGAAATCAATGGCCAAGATCTAGGAAAGCGGATGGTGAGGATGGGGTACATGTGTGTGGGTAGTTGTCCAACCATTTGGCTACCACAAAAATGGGACAAGTGGCCACCACAAAAATGGGCCACTTGTCCACCAAAAAAAAACGTGCCACTTGTCTTTCTCCAATTCGGCCAACATGGCCACACGGGGGTGACACGTGTCCCCCCCCCTACTCGTCCAAAATATTTCATCTTCCGAAAATATCCGTAATGCCAAAAATACGAAAATAAAGTGGGCCCCACAAAACCGTAAATTTTCCCGTGGGCCCCACGTGACCAATTTCGGAAATAAAATTTCATAATTCTCAAATATTCCAAAAAGTCCAAATACCAAATTTGGGAATCCAATTCCCTTTAACGAACATTTTTCCTTCACAAAATCCGGAAACTTTTCCGTCGAAAAATCACATCTTTCTTCCTTTCCAATTTTACTGTCGTATTCTCGTACGTACGTCCTCGTATACATACCCTGGAACTACGGGGTGTAACAAGTGGAGCTATCTCAATAAAGGCTGAGTGGAGATCCTAAGCTCGCGGATGGCCCAACTGAGTACCTATACCTGCTTGCATGAACGCAGCCCCCCGAAGGAGGTCAGTACAACAGGTACCAAGTATGTAAACATAAAGTACAGTAATTCAAAATTATAACTGGCCAAAGAATGACAGGGACAAGTATGAGAATCAAATACTAGATCCTACCGTGCCATATAAAATAAGAGTCAACTGCACCTTGTAAAAATAGAGAGTCCACTGTGCCTTTTTAAAAATATGTTTTTTAACATGTACCATTTCAACATAGGAAATCAACCGTACCATTTCAAAATATGAAAGTCATGTCAAAATCAGAGACACCTGCCCTCAGAATCATTATACATATATATATATATATATAGTTGTTGGTTGTGCAACCCGTCCCAGTATATAATAGTGTTGCGGATCGTGCAACCCGTCCCAAAAAATATATATTGCGGATCGTGCAACCCTTCCCAATATATGTATGCAAGTGTTGCGGATCGTGCAACCCGTCCCAATAAATATACATATAAATATCATGGCAGCCTTGTGCAATTTAAATCACCTTTTGACTCTCAATAACATCATCTTTAAAATAAACTTTCATTTTAGAAAAACCAAGGCACTATCACATCTTGTAATATTAGGGACTTGATCCCAATAGCACAATGTACGTCCATCGTACATTCCTTCATTTATAGAACCCCAAGATACTAGCACTTGTAGCATCAAGGCACTTTCACCTTTAAAATCAAGTCACTTACACTTTTAAACTCAAGTAACTTATACTTTCAAATCAAGGCACTACCACCTTATGTACCACATGAAATCTAGATTCATTTAAAACACGTACGTCCACCGTAAACTCATTTTATAAAAGTCATGCCAATGTAGATTCAATGGAATAGATAGAATAACTTCTATTTTAGAAAACCCAAAGTACTATCAATGGAATCTATCATTAAGGATTAATATCCAATAAAACAATGTACGTCCGTCGTACAATCTTTCCTTTATAAAATCAAGTCATGTATCATCAAGGATTAGAATCCAATAAAACTATGTACGTCTGTCGTACACTTACTTCATATAAACATGCCAAAAGAAGAAAGGATAGTTCACATACCTTATAGGCTATACCGACTTGACAACTAGAATACGTCTCAAGTAGTACTTCAACCTATAATGACAATAATACGTCTATCAATTCCATGATACTAGTATACACTTATACTACATAATGAATCTCCTTTCATATAAAAATTCGGGCAGCACTTCCCCTATTTATACATACTTTTACACCTTATAAATAAGGCCAATAACTTCAATAACCAAGCACCAATTAAGGGCACAACCAAAACAGCAACCAAGGTGATTCACACACCTATTTCTCACATAAAAACAACCCCTTAATCCCTACTAAAACAGTCCACGAAAATAGTCCATATTTCATCAACAATGACGGTAGAATATGAAGTCTTTCTACACCTTTCTACACCCTTATTCCTTTAGGACATGCATTAGCAATTACCATATTTAAATGCATATTGATGGCTGAATTTCCAGCAATCCAACGGCACAAAACAGTCCCTAAAACTGCATAACAATGTCTCACATTTTCATGCAGTTTTTCGGCCAACTACTACAACCAAAGTCCTTTTTATAACTCCTTATAATTCAATTCGTATTCCAATACTTATATACACACTATATCAACTTGTAACAACAAGATTTCCTTCATTTTAACATGAAATAGGTGATGAAAACAACAACAATAACCAACGAATCCGACAATCGCCAAAACTGTCCAATTTCGCCTATCATGCCAAAAATTGCGACATGTATTTCTTATTCTCCTTTTTACTTAACATAAGTTCATCTATAAAATAAAACATCATGTAACTTCTAATTACTTCAAGAGGAAGAAGAAATCATACCTTAATCTTGGCACAAAACAGCCCACAAGTCTCGGCCAACTTCACATTTTTGCACCACTTCTTCAAGTTACAATCACACACATGTATCCTCTACAAGCTTGTAACCAACTTGCTTTTAGTTTCTACTTCTAAAAAGTTCATCAACAAGCTTAGGATTTCAAGACAACTTCCTTGTCAAAACAGTGAACCCCTATATTGCAAGGTTAACTTGGCTTAGAACTTGTTTAAGGAACTTAATCTTGTAAAATAAGTTGATTTTGTTCCTCACCTTTTCTAGGGATTTTCGAACACCTTGGAGGTTAAGGGAGAGATATGAGGGTTTGAGATGAAGATATTATTGTGAGCTAAGTCTTCAAGACTTGTAGTAAAATAGGTGTACAAGCACAAGTGGAGGGGGGACCCAAGGAGACTCACTTGTCCACTTGTCTTCCCTTCACTTAAAATATCTTCCACACTTAGTCATTTTTCTTATAATTTTTTATGGGCTTAACATTCTCAAAGCCAAGACTTAACAATTTAACACTTAGTCCATAATTCCATTAGAAAGAATTCATCTACTAAAAATTAATTCTCGTCGTCACATTTGTAGTATCCAAATTTATTTCGTATAGAAAATGTAAATATACTTTCCTTCCAACTTTCAAATCTTATTTCCATAATCATGAATACACTTAGTAGCCATGGAATTACGGGGTGTAACATTCTTCCCCCCTTAGAAACATTCATCCCGAATGTTCATAGTAGGTCTCAAGCTATACAAATACCGACATAGTCTCCTTTAACTATTGTTACACCCCGTAAGTCCAGGACATGTATAAGAGAATGTACGTAAGGAAACAAGACTTGGAATTTGGTACGAAAGGAAGAATTGTTTTTCCGGCGGGAAATCTTCCGAACGTCGGAAAGGAAAAATGTTCGTTGTTGAGAATTGGATTCTCAAAATGCATTATTTGAAGAGTATGGGACTTATTAGCATTAGGGAAATTATTTTTACGGATTTGGTCACGTGGGGCCCACCCGAGGAATTTTACATTTTGCGGGGCCCACGAGGGTTACGGAATTTTATGGACGAATGAGAGGGAGACACGTGGCACCCCCACACTTGGTCTTGGTCGAATTTTGCAAGGCTAAAATGGTCATTTACCATGGTGGAAGATAAGTCTTGCTAAGCTTGAGATTGTTGACCAAGTCAACTTGTCCACTTGGCTATTATCCATGTGAACTTCATCTTAGCCACCCATTTGTTTAAGTCTAAGCCATCCAATGTGTTATATAAGCTTACTACTAGTGCAAGACTAGTCTTGAACACTTAGAAAAATTGAGAGAACCTTGTGCCAAGAACAAGAGCTCTCGGGTTCACCCTAATCCCCACACAAAAAAATTGCAATTTTGTTCCATTATTCACAAGACTTTAACCCAATGTCCCTAAGGGTATTGTAAGGATATCTCAATAGAAAGATTTCGGAAAAACGGCGTTTTCGTATTAGTCGCAAGGCGGAAACTTAAGGAGTTCTTCAACTTTGAAGTTGGAACTTGAAGATGGGTTCTTCATAGGCTTCTAAGGAGTGCTTGGAGCGGATTGGAACTTAAGGAAAGGATCTAAGAATTGCTAAGGAGCGACTTTGAATCATGGAAATTTTAAGGGCTTATAAAGGTATAAATCTTGTCGTTTTAGTAATTAAGATTTACTTGTTGTAGTAGCTATGGATATTAGCAAGCATGAGGTGTATATTATGAAGTTTGATAAGTATATTGGCTATTGGAACCCTAATCCAAAAACTAGCATGTTTAGACTTAAGATTACATTTCAAGTTGATTATTAGTTTAAGTCGTCGCATGTTGTATAAAGAAGGAAATTGTAGTTGTTGAAGTTGTTTATGACTATATAACTTGCTAGACCTTAGAACTTGGAATTGGAAAAGGATTGGAAAAGACTTTGAATTGTTGGTTATGTTGTTGGCCGAGAATGGCTTGAATATGGAACTACTTCGTATTAATTGTGGGGCGGAATTTTACACGTATTGTAAGGCGTGTAATCCCCTTTGTTTGGTTGTTGTTTTGAGCCTTAAATGTGGCGTGTTGGTTATTGTATTCGGCCTTGAAAAAGGTGGCAAAGTGAGTAGAAACAAAGGAAGTCTTTGCCCGATTTTTCGTAGAATTAGAGGCGTATACTTAGTATTATTCTCGTTAGAGACTAGAAATTGATAGTCATGTTGTGACCATTATAGGTTGACACTTCTCGCGGGCGATTCGGCAGCTTGTGGATTTAGCGAAAGGTATGTGAACTATCTCCTCTTCTAGCATGATTCCTTAAGATAAAGAAAGTACGTCCTACTCCTTAAATGATCCATTCCTTGGTTGTATTTGGATTGCCTAAAATAGAATTTGTTCTATGTACTTCCTTGATTGTACTTTGATGTTTAATTTGTAAGTTGTATAATCCAATTCCTTAATGAAGTTTGGATTCTTAAAAGTGAAGGTATTTTACTTAAAGTACATAGAGTCTTGAAAAGGAAGTGGTGTCCAAACCTTTTGGCTAGTGCCTTAGTTCCAAAACCTAAAGGGTTGTTATAATGACTTTAGGGGAGTCAAAAAGGAGTAATTTACTTAATTGTTTTAAAAGAGGAGAAATGACATGATTTAAGAGAAGTAACTTGTTTTAAATGTGGGAGTTACTTGAGGTTTAAAAGTAGAAGAAACTTGTTTTCTAAATATTAAGAGACTTGAAGTATTTTGAAAGTTAAGAACTTGATTTGTAAGTATGTGATACTTGGTTTTAAAGTGTAAGTCTCTTGGTTATAAAAGGAATGGATATGTCTAAAACCATAAAGGGTTATAACGGCTTTATGGGAAGTTGGTTATAACGGCTTTATGGAAGGTTAAGAAAGTTGTCTATTTTGATTAATGGGCATAAGTTGCCTAGATTGTGAAAATTTGAAGTTACTTGATTTCAAGCTTTGAAATGAGTTTTCTAAAAGTGTAGTAACTTACTTTGAAAAATAGACATGCCTTGATACTACGGGTGTTAGTATCTTGGGGTTTTACATAAAAAGGAGTCTTTTGAAAAGAATGTATGTACGTAGTACTTTGGCTTGATTAATTGAGAATTATTCTATGTGTGCCTTGATAAGTACTTTGGCTTGGTTAATTGAGAATTATTCTATGTGTGCCTTGATAAGTACTTTGGCTTGATTAATTGAGAATTGCCTATGTGTGCTGGTGATAGCCTTTGAGTGCAAGTATTATGTTTTATTACGTTACGCGACTCTCGGTTGGAGGTTTGTCTTGTTGTAAGTTACTTGGACGTACCGACAGTGATGTGGGATTCCACGGGTATGCTTCCGTTATTTGTATTACCCCTTGGACATGCTTCGATGTGGGATTCCGGGGCATGTGACCAGGAGGCGGGTTAAATTCCCGGATTTTTATAAAAGACATGTCAGTGCCTTAGGTAAGCTAAAATGAGAGTGTATGTGAACAAGAATAATAAGAAGTTAGGGGATTCTTAACTTGCTTATTTATTGTGTGACGGCCGGTTGAGATGGGGCAAGAGTATAAATGAGGGGTAACCCCCCAAGACGTTATACCACCTTCTCCAGGGTAAGAGTATGAATGAGGGGTAAACCCCCAAGACGTTATACCACCTGCTTTACCACTTTCTCCAGGGTAAGAGTATAAATGAGGGGTAAACTCCCAAGACGTTATACCACCTTCTCCAGGGTAAGAGTGTTATACCCTGTAGTTTCAGGGTATATATGTGAGAATGTACGTACGAGAATACGACAGAAATTTTGGAAAGAAAGGAAGATGTGATTTTTTCGACGGAAAAGTTTCCGGTTTTTGTGAAGAAAAAGGTTCGTTAATGGGAATTGGATTCCCAGATTTGGTATTTGGACTTCTTGGATTATTTTAGAATTATGAGATTTTATTTTCGGAAATGGTCACGTGGGACCCACGGGAGAAATTTACGGTTTGTGAGGCCCACTTTGTTTTTGAGGTTTCCGGTATTTTGGATATTTTCGGAAGACGAAATATTTTGGACGAGTCGGGGGGCGACACGTGTCACCCCCATGTGGCACCTTGGCCGAAATTGGAGGGACAAGTGGCTAGCCACTTGTCCCCTTGGCCGAAATGGCCATGACATTTGGAGGCCAAATCGTTGGCCATGTGGTGTGGTGGGACCCACACACACATGGCCCAATCTTGACCCTACACTTACCTTGATCTTGGCCCTTGAAACCTCTATAAATACCCCCCTTAGGTTGAAGAGTATTTCATCCACACTTGAAGACTTTCCAAAGCCAAAAATACTCCCTCCCTTTAGTGTGTTTTCGTCCCTCCCCCCCTCTTGTGTAGAAAATACTTGGAGTATTATTGTATAATCCCAAATACATTGGCCTAGTATCCCTAGTAGTATTCCAAAGTTATTTCAATACTAGGTGCCCGGAAATACTACTTTATTCCAATAGCCATAAAGTGAAACCCTAGAAAAATCTTCCTAGCTTGGTTGAAGTAGTTAGAGAAGTTGTTGGAAACTTCTAAGGGTCGCTTGGAGCGGGTTGGAGCGTAAGGAGTTGGAGCTAAACGTTGCTCAGGATCGACTTATAATCTTGGATAATTTTGGGCTTATCGAGGTAATGATCTATGTCCCCCTATTGTAATTGGATATTACATTTTTTAGTAATGTATAGTTGAATATACTATATATAGAATGAATATTGGTAAGGATTGAACTGTATTTACATTGGACTGTACTTACAGTAGACTTGTGTAGTATTATTGTGAGACAGAGTTGAACACGTCCGGTTAGACGTGTAATCCCCTTGGAGTTGTTGGCTTGGTAGCAGGCCTTGTTAGGGGGATGTTATTTATGTGTTTGCGGGGGGGGAGGTGCTGCCGAATTTTCTGTAGAATAAGGAATCTTGTATTTAGAATATTCTACGAAGAGAGCTAGAAGTTGATAGATGTATTGTGGTTATTATAGGTGGATCTTCTACGCGCGGCATACTTGACTTGGCTTGTGGTTTAAGCTAAAAAGGTATGTGATTCTTCCTATACTCTTGAGCATGATTGTTGTGAACTATATAGTACGGTAGACGTACGTGTGTGAAATGAATTTTGTTTGTTTAAAACATAAAGTGTTATAATGGCTTTATGGGAAGTTAGTTATAACGACTTTATGAAGATAAAAGAAAGATTTGGTTGTGACATAAACGACTTGATTTTGAAAGTTAAGAGACTTGATCTTGAAAGATAAGAGACTTGACTTATAACGACTTGTTTTGGAAAGGAGAAGTAACTTGATTTAAGTATAGGTTACTTGTTTTGAAAAGAGTAAGTTAATTGGGTTTTAAAAGAGTATACTTGATGTTGTTCTAAAAGAAAAGCACTTGGTTTAAAAAGTATAGAGTACTTGATTTTAAAAGCCTTGTAAAGATTTTTACGAAGGTGAAGTAATTTGGTTTTAAAAGTAAAATGTGTTTTCTTTATATACTACGAGTATTAGTATCGTGTGGCTTTTACGTAACAAGAGGTCTTTTTGAAAGAATGAAAGTATGTAGTATTTCGGATTGTTGATATAAAATGAAAGTACATTAAACTTGCCTATGTTTGTTGTGATAGCCTTGTTGTGCAAGTGTTGTGATTCTGTGCTACCGTGTCTCTCGGGGAGGACCGGTTATCTGATTGATTGTTGGACATACTGACGCGTTGGATTTTCCACGAGTATGCGTCCACTTTGAGTATTATCTTGTTATTCCTTTGGGACGTCTTGTGCGATGGATGTTCCACGGGCGTCGTCGATGGGATGGTTTCATGGCCATGCTTTCCGAGTAAGATCGGGCATGCGGTCATTGTGAGGTTTTGTTATTTGTCCATGGACCGCTAATCCATGAAGCTTGCCGCGGTGACGAACAATCACGGGCTTGATTTGTACGTGTGGTTCAGGCACACTGTAGATACTTGTCTGGTCATTTCTCGTGTATCGGCAGGCTGCTGGTAGATAGCTTGAGATACTTGCCTCGGTCATATCTCGTGAGACGGTTGGCTAGGGTACGTTAGCTTTGGTACTTGCCTCGGCGATTCGTGGCTAGCTTTTGGATCCGTAATTAGCTTAGTACCTTGCGGTGAAGTTTTATGACTAGCTTTTGAACGGTATAGGCGATTCTACTTGGCGATCGGTTTAATGACGGCGAGATCTAGTGTTGAGTTCACATACGGGTGTTGTTTTACATCATGTACTTGGCGGTGAGAATGAGTTCCACGGGCATGAGTGATATTATGGGCGTGAGACCCATAGTTATGTGTAGTGATTATTCGGGGATATCGTCCCTTGACATAACTGTTTACTTATTTCGAAATGGTTTTATAAAATGATGAAATGTGATTTCATTACAGTATTTTCAGATTCACATACTTGGTACCTGTGTATTGACCTCCTTCGGGGGGCTGCGTTCATGCCGCAGGTAGAGGTACACCTGTTGTTGATCCTCGCTCATAGGATCGCAGTTCAGCGTTTGGTAAGCTCCGTTTCTCCGGAGGCTTATCTTTTTGGTATAGCCCCTGTCATTGTAGATACTTGTACATTCAGGGGTATGACGGGGCCCTGTCCCGTCATAGTTGTTGCTATATTCATAAGTGCAGAAATCTTGTTGTGGCGGGGTTTGTAAAGGATTATGCTCGCTTTTATGTATATTCCAGGAAGGTGACCGGTTTGGTTGGCCTGTTTTTTTTATCATATCTCTTGTTTCATGTTTAAGTTTTTATTTCCGCTGATTTTCTCTGATATTGTATCACTAGGGTGCCCGGGGTAAGGCACCAGTCACGGGCCCGGGATCGGGTCGTGACAAAGAGTATGAATGAGGGGTAAACCCCCAAGACGTTATACCACCTGCTTTACCACTTTCTTCAGGGTAAGAGTATGAATGAGGGGTAAACCCCCAAGACGTTATACCACCTGCTTTACCACTTTCTCTAGGGTAAGAGTATAAATGAGGGGTAAACCCCCAAGACGTTATACCACCTTCTCCAGGGTAAGAGTATGAATGAGGGGTAAACCCCCAAGACGTTATACCACCTGCTTTACCACTTTCTCCAGGGTAAGAGTATAAATGAGGGGTAAACCCCCAAGACGTTATACCACCTGCTTTACCACCTTCTCCAGGGTAAGAGTATAAATGAGGGGTAAACCCCCAAGACGTTATACCACCTGTTTTGATTGATGTTATGGGCGTGAGACCCATGGTGATATTTGAGTAGTGACTTTGAGGGCCTGCGTCCCTGACTTGATATGACTGCTTATGTATTATGCTTGTAGGTTGGCTATCATACATGTCTCTGTTTTGTTTATTGTTATGATTTCATTCTGAGACTTGTTGTTCACATACTTGGTACATTCTTCGTCTTGACCTCGCCCGGGCTGCGTTCATCGCCGAGTTTAGGTACGCAGTTTGGTGATCGGCAGGTGTAGGACCCTGCTCAGAGTTTTTGGATAGCTCCCTCCGTTCAGGAGTTTATCTTTTTGGTATAGTTCTTTCAGTACAGACTTTTGTACGGTTATGGGTACGGCGGGGCCTTGTCCCGTCATATTTCAGTAAAACTCTTAGAGGTCTGTATTCATATGTGGGATTGGACTGCGTATGGTGTAGTGTCTTTATTATGTATATTATATGGCGGCCTTGTCGGCTTTGCCTCGCACGTCGTTGGTTTTAAAAAAATGAGGTGTTATTTAATTTCCGCGATTTACTTAGTTGTTAAGGTAGAAGGGTGCCTGGTAGGGCACCGATCCACGCCCGGGTTCGGGCGTGACAGTGGTATCGAAGCGATCGGTCCTCGGAATGTCTACTGGCCGTGTCTAGTAGAGTCTTGATTATCGGTGTGTTGCGCGCCACACCCATAAACAGAGGCTACAGTGACATTTAGGAGTTGGTTTCTATTCTTCTCACTCTAAGATCGTGCCATAGAGCCGTGTTAGTAAGATAATTCCTCTCGACGTATTTTCAGTATTCTGCTATGCCTCGAGGAGAACCTTGATCGCGAGAAGGGCAAAGGAGTAGCCGGAGCTACCAGTCAGACTCGGAGAGTTGATAGGGCTCGTGCCCAGGGTATACCGGATGTTGTTCCGTAGTCGGCGAGTTCTTCTGCGCCAGGTTTTGAGACCCCAGCACCAGAGCCTCCAGTTTCTCAGTTAGGAGAAGATTTTAGGGTCATGAAGGAAGCCATTATGTTATTGACCAAGATAGCGGTGCTACAGTTTCATCAGCAGGAAGTTATTCGGCCAGTACAGACAGGTGTACAGAGGGTAGAGGGCCAACGCGGAGATCTGCGTAAGAGGGCTAGACCGGTTGGTTATCCCAGTGAGTTTTTGGACGAGCAGCCTCAGCAGCGAGTGAGATATTCGTCCCAGCCTACCCAGTACATACCCCCGCAGCTCACAGGTGGGAGATTTGACCCCACAAGGTATTTAGGAGTCGGTCCAAACTCCAGGGGTCGAGGTTCTCTGAGGAGCCGAGGATTTTCTCAGTCGAGGCCACCTATTCCTCAGTGTTTCAGATGTGGTAAGCGTCATTCGGGGAAATGCCGTTATGGCACAGGTGGTTGTTTTTATTGTGGTCGTCCGGGTCATATTCGGAGGGTATGTCCTTTTAGAAAGAGCACCGGTGAGGTGGCTCAGCCTATGAGGCCGGTAGTTGGTTCCCTTTCCTCCACAGTTGTGCGTCCCCCAGGACAGGGTGTTCAGATGTCAGCCAGTCGTGGTAGAGGTCAGGGTGGAGTTTATAGTTCTGGCGGTCCTTCGAACCGCATAGCTGACGTGACCACTAGGCAGGATCAGGAGGCAACATCGCACGGGGTTACAGGTATATGTCGATTCTTTTGAATCATACGTGCATTGTTAGATTCAGATTTGGCCCTAGCGTATATGTTTTCCCTTTATTGCTAGCAGTTGTAAGTGATAGTAACCCCAGAGGTAGGAATACTCTAGTAAGTGAAAAGTAAGAATGTTGACAAGAATGGTAAGTGAACTGAGACTATAGTTGTGTAGAGTTCACAAGTTGTAATTACCCCGTAACAGTGTAAGACCGATAGGGAATAATGTACAGTAGAAATACTTTGGCTTATGTGACGAACCTCTAGTGAATAGGGATAATAGGGTGAGAAGTACCTTGAGATGAGAGAGAGATTTATTTCAGACTAAGAATGAGAAGTTAAGTGTGACGATGAGTCGGGTTATGGACTCATTTCGGGTCAACCGGTAGTATGGAATGGGGTGATGTCAGTTATAAATGGTCCAGTTATGTGGTAGGGTCCCGAGGGTGCAAGGCCCAAGTCTAGTTGATCGTTGTACGAGTTTGTGGACGCGTTCCACCGGAATCAGGTCGTAAGGACCGAGAAGAGCCTTAACGGGAAAGTAAGTAACAATATGGCCAAGTTTGGATAGTAACTCCAAGGATTGGAGAACAGAAACAATATTTGAGATTTTGTACGTGTACTAGATAAGTTTGAAAGTACGAGAAAGTATGACAAGTAAGGAAAGAAAGGAACCTCTAAGGATCATGTGTTTGGGAAGACTGTAACCTTCGAGTTTTGTGAGAAGGGACCACGGACGGAAGGTCCATTGTTATGTTTACGTGTGTTATGTGGTGGCCATATGTGGCATCGTTGGTCTTGTGCAGTTTGATTGATAGGCATAGTAAAGAGATTATGCCGGAGTTTGTATATCTTGGCAACCGACTAAGAACATTCGGGGATGAATGTTTCTAAGGGGGGAAGAATGTTACACCCCGTAAGTCCAGGACATGTATAAGAGAATGTACGTAAGGAAACAAGACTTGGAATTTGGTACGAAAGGAAGAATTGTTTTTCCGGCGGGAAATCTTCCGAACGTCGGAAAGGAAAAATGTTCGTTGTTGAGAATTGGATTCTCAAAATGCATTATTTGAAGAGTATGGGACTTATTAGCATTAGGGAATTTTTTTTTATGGATTTGGTCACGTGGGCCCACCCGAGGAATTTTACGTTTTGCGGGGCCCACGAGGGTTACGGAATTTTATGGACGAATGAGAGGGCGACACGTGGCACCCCCACACTTGGTCTTGCTCGAATTTTGCAAGGCTAAAATGGTCATTTACCATGGTGGAAGATAAGTCTTGCTAAGCTTGAGATTGTTGACCAAGTCAACTTGTCCACTTGGCTATTATCCATGTGAACTTCATCTTAGCCACCCATTTGTTTAAGTCTAAGCCATCCAATGTGTTATATAAGCTTACTACTAGTGCAAGACTAGTCTTGAACACTTAGAAAAATTGAGAGAACCTTGTGCCAAGAACAAGAGCTCTCGGGTTCACCCTAATCCCCACACAAAAATTTTGCAATTTTATTCCATTATTCACAAGACTTTAACCCAATGTCCCTAAGGGTATTGTAAGGATATCTCAAAGGAAAGATTTCGGAAAAACGGCGTTTTCGTATTAGTCGCAAGGCGGAAACTTAAGGAGTTCTTCAACTTGAAGTTGGAACTTGAAGATGGGTTCTTCATAGGCTTCTAAGGAGTTCTTGGATCGGATTGGAACTTAAGGAAAGGAGCTAAGAATTGCTAAGGAGCGACTTTGAATCTTGGAAATTTTAAGGGCTTATAAAGGTATAAATCTTGTTGTTTTAGTAATTAAGATTTACTTGTTGTAGTAGCTATGGATATTAGCAAGCATGAGGTGTATATTATGAAGTTTGATAAGTATATTGGCTATTGGAACCCTAATCCAAAAACTAGCATATTTAGCCTTAAGATTACATTTCAAGTTGATTATTAGTTTAAGTCGTCGCATGTTGTATAAAGAAGGAAATTGTAGTTGTTGAAGTTGTTTATGACTATATAACATGCTAGACCTTAGAAATTGGAATTGGAAAAGGATTGGAAAAGACTTTGAATTGTTGGTTATGTTGTTGGCCGAGAATGGCTTGAATATGGAACTACTTCGTATTAATTGTGGGGCGGAATTTTACACGTATTGTAAGGCGTGTAATCCCCTTTCTTTGGTTGTTGTTTTGAGCCTTAAATGTGGCGTGTTGGTTATTGTATTCGGCCTTGAAAAAGGTGGCAAAGTGAGTAGAAACAAAGGAAGTGCTGCCCGATTTTTCGTAGAATTAGAGACCGTATACTTAGTATTATTCTACGTTAGAGACTAGAAATTGATAGTTATGTTGTGACCATTATAGGTTGACACTTCTACGTACGGCGTATTCGGTTTAGCTTGTGGATTTAGCCGAAAAGTTATGTGAACTATCTCCTCTTCTAGCATGATTCCTTAAGATAAAGAAAGTATGTCTTACTCCTTAAATGATCCATTCCTTGGTTGTATTTGGATTGCCTAAAATAGAATTTGTTCTATGTACTTCCTTGATTGTACTTTGATGTTTAATTTGTAAGTTGTATAATCCAATTCCTTAGTGAAGTTTGGATTCTTAAAAGTGAACGTATTTCACTTAAAGTACATAGAGTCTTGAAAAGGAAGTGGTGTCCAAACCTTTTGGCTAGTGCCTTAGTTCCAAAACCTAAAGGGTTGTTATAATGACTTTAGGGGAGTAAAAAAGGAGTAATTTACTTAATTGTTTTAAAAGAGGAGAAATGACATGATTTAAGAGAAGTAACTTGTTTTAAAGATGGGAGTTACTTGAGGTTTAAAAGTAGAAGAAACTTGTTTTCTAAATATTAAGAGACTTGAAGTATTTTGAAAGTTAAGAACTTGATTTGTAAGTATGTGATACTTGGTTTTAAAGTGTAAGTCTCTTGGTTATAAAAGGAATGGATATGTCTAAAACCATAAACGGTTATAACGGCTTTATGGGAAGTTGGTTATAACGGCTTTATGGAAGGTTAAGAAAGTTGTCTATTTTGATTAATGGGCATAAGTTGCCTAGATTGTGAAAATTTGAAGTTACTTGATTTCAAGCTTTGAAATGAGTTTTCTAAAAGTGTAGTAACTTACTTTGAAAAATAGACATGCCTTGATACTACGGGTGTTAGTATCTTGGGGTTTTACATAAAAAAAAGTCTTTTGAAAAGAATGTACGTACGTAGTACTTTGGCTTGATTAATTGAGAATTATTCTATGTGTGCCTTGATAAGTACTTTGGCTTGGTTAATTGAGAATTATTCTATGTGTGCCTTGATAAGTACTTTGGCTTGATTAATTGAGAATTGTCTATGTGTGCTGGTGATAGCCTTTGAGTGCAAGTATTATGTTTTATTACGTTGCCGCGACTCTCGGTTGGAGGGTCGGCTGTCTTGTTGTAAGTTACTTGGACGTACCGACAGTGATGTGGGATTCCACGGGTATGCTTCCGTTATTTGTATTACCCCTTGGACATGCTTCGATGTGGGATTCCGGGGCATGTGACCAGGAGGCGGGTTAAATTCCCGGATTTTTATAAAAGACATGTTAGTGCCTTAGGTAAGCTAAAATGAGAGTGTATGTGAACAAGAATAATAAGAAGTTAGGGGATTCTTAACTTGCTTATTTATTGTGTGACGGCCGGTTGAGATGGGGTAAGAGTATAAATGAGGGGTAAACCCCCAAGACGTTATACCACCTTCTCCAGGGTAAGAGTATGAATGAGGGGTAAACCCCCAAGACGTTATACCACCTGCTTTACCACTTTCTCCAGGGTAAGAGTATAAATGAGGGGTAAACCCCCAAGACGTTATACCACCTTCTCCAGGGTAAGAGTATGAATGAGGGGTAAACCCCCAAGACGTTATACCACCTGCTTTACCACTTTCTCCAGGGTAAGAGTATGAATGAGGGGTAAACCCCCAAGACGTTATACCACCTGCTTTACCACTTTCTCCAGGGTAAGAGTATAAATGAGGGGTAAACCCCCAAGACGTTATACCACCTGCTTTACCACCTTCTCCAGGGTAAGAGTATAAATGAGGGGTAAACCCCCAAGACGTTATACCACCTGTTTTGATTGATGTTATGGGCGTGAGACCCATGGTGATATTTGAGTAGTGACTTTGAGGGCCTGCGTCCCTGACTTGATATGACTGCTTATGTATTATGTACTGTAGGTTGGCTATCATACATGTCTCCTGTTTTGTTTAGACTGTTATGATTTCATTACGATTTCATTCTCACATACTTGGTACATTCTTCGTCTCGACCTCCTTCGGGCTGCGTTCATCGCATGAGTTTAGGTACTGATTTGGTGATCGGCAGTGTAGGACCGCTCAGAAATTTTGGATAGCTCCTCCGTTCGGGAGTTTATCTTTGGTATAGTTCTTTCGATGTGCAGGCTTTTATGCGGTTATGGGTGCGGGGCCTTGTCGTCATATTTGATAAAACTCTTAGAGGTCTGTATTCATATGTGGGATTGGACTCATGTACAGTGTAGTGTCTTTTATTATGTATATTATATGGCAGCCTTGTCGGCTTTGCCCTTGCACGTACGTTGGTTTTAAAAAAAAATGAGATGTTATTTAATTTCCGCAGTTTACTTAGTTGTTAAGGTAGAAGGGTGCCCAGGTAGAGCACCAGTCACGGGCCCGGGGTTCGGGGCGTGACAGACCTACCAACTTATACTCGTTAGTGTCTGTGCCGCGGCTCCGGAATTACTGCCACTCCTCTGAAGTTTCAGCACCGCGGTCCTGCACGTCGGCACTGCGGTTCCGTGCCTGTTATTCACAACACGCATTTCGATCACTTAATCTCTTCTTTTTCCACAAGTTCCAACCATACTCAGCAACCCAAAGATGCAACATAGGGCCACAATATATCATAATACTATTTGTCACGCTAATCCATCTGAACAGGAATTCGATCCTCGTGGATTAATACAGGTTATCATCTGGAACTGAAAACATACCAATGGCACAAGGCAACTTGCCTAGTATATGTACACAAGATGATAGATACAACTCCTGAGTTTCCCCCGAAATCCCTGTTAAGGTTATTTCTATAGCATATCTAATTCCTGCTCCTCATTTAATCTCAACAGATATACAAAACCCATATCATATAGGAAAACCCAACCAGTAACCAACATGCTCCAAATCAGAGTCTAAATCTCTAGACTAGGGTAACACATTTACACAAGAACTGTAAGAACCATACTATCCACAAATAACCCACATATTAACACTAGCTGGTCACCTCCTAGGAACACATGTGATATCTAACCCAAGATATTACCAGAAACACACCGTAAAACAACCACAAAAAATCATGTTATCACTGACACACTTACGCAACATCAATACATGAATGACCGGATATACCGCTTCCAAATCAGGTGGTAAATCCAACACATAGGAAACCTTGACTATCATACGAATAACCTGATAAGGCCCAATGTACCTCGAGCTAAGCTTCCCTTTTCATGCCATCCCACCAATACATACCTTTTGGGATCATGATAGTTCTTAGTATATTCCTGGAGAAATGAAATATTGTGAACCATAGACCTTCGTCGTAATCTTGTTTTGTAATCCTGCTATATTCGGAATGCATTGATTGACCCTCTATCTGAGGGTCCCTTTCCTAAATACTCGAATGTTGCCGTTTCTATTTTGTTAGACATCTTCCCCAATATATTCCATAAATGGGATTTTTATCATGATGTTCATTTTCCTTCCTGTATGAGGGATGACTATGATGTATTCTGAGTCCCAGGGCTATCACTATCTGAATCCTGCAATCGGATTCCCACTTAACTAACTGGTGTGTTCCGTCATGTCAATTTCACTTTGTCTACTAACTGGGGTGCTGGAAATTCTTATACTTGTAGTATCTCGATCATGCACACTTCATGGACAATGTTATTAAATCTGAAGGGTGTGTATCATCACAATTTAACTGTCAGTCATGGTTTGAAATGAATCCTTTTTTTTTTCATATCGACTCACTACTCGTAAGTATAAACAACTTCAATCCTTTTGCCACTTGTTCACTCATTTTCTTACTTGTCGTACTATTCATAAATTCCAAAATATCCTGGTATATATAAGTAATCTCAAATATGGCTCCTGTTTCCAATACTTGGCGTTACTATATCCAAACTTGGTCATTATACTTATACTCAAATTTCTTCACTTGCCTCATGGCTAATACTTTCTGTCAATGGCATTTTAGGAAAAGATTTTCTTGATCTCGTTAAGTAGTAAACCTATGACTCTACCTATCTCATAGAGCTTATAGTCATGTGTTTAAATCCAATTCACGATGTTACATGATCCAATGGCTTGTCAAGCTTTCTTGTCTTATCATTATTAGGTCTTTCATCGAACGAGTGCCCAGCCAGTACTTGAAAGACTCGAAAGACCTACTTGTCGTCTTACCTTTACATTTCAATTTCAAGTTGCCTTGGGGGTCTCTAATCTCACCGTATTTCTCATACTATATTTCCAACCATTAGAGGTTCGTCACCTTTGGCCGAAGGGTTCTTACTGTCCCTGCGCTACCATTGGTCCTTACACTGTTCTGTAGTAATCATACCTTTGTGAAACTTGTATAACTACAGTTTCATTTACCCTTATCATTTTACTCATTATTACACAAAATATTCCTACCATGATACTCGATCATACAATTCCACTCATACTTATTAACTGCTTTTGTATTCTCACAACACTTCTCCAATCATTCCATAATGTCGTCCTCAATTACCCTCAACGCACTATTTTTATCCCAATGTTATGTAAAATTGTAGATATTGCACAACGTAGCCGAAGTCGGGGACCTTCCCAGTCCAATATCTATAGCATACCTTAGCTTACTAACCTTGATACATGAACTTCTTAATAATACCTAATATCGCCCTTTACGCGAGGAAGAGGGCTTATCTCCCTTTCATAATCTTCCTTCCTAGCATTGTTCTCTGTTCCTCACTTACCACCGCTCATTGTCTTACTATATAACTGGTTGTCCTTAGCTCATTGTACTTCCTTTGTAATCACAACCACATTCATAGGGTCCTGTTGCAGTTTCCTCTATAATTCTAATCATCAAGCGTCACCTTAAGACGTGTAGATTTCATAGCCTACAAAATTTTCCAATGATTTCTATCACTTATACTCATATTATCCTGCGTATCAACTTAGGATACTTCGGAACATTGTGGCCATACTTGCCACACCATACCAACCTCCTGTACCTTCTTCGGCATATTCTAGCAACCTGGTAAACATTTAGAACTCAATACACTTGCCATATTGTGCATTTAATTACAAACAAAGGTAAAATACTCAATTCATAAAGGCCTAGTGATTTCTTAGATCGTATACACCTATTCATTTTCTGTAGACATAGGGCACACCAAGGAATAATCTCAAATATACTTCACATATACCATGTACTTAAACCAAGATCAACCGTAAAATCTTTTAATCAAGAAGGCCTTGTATCTAAGGTCTCAACGGTTATTTAATATTCTAAGATCCTCAATTATTCCATGTCCCAAGCCTACATTATCTCTTCCCGCATACGGGTAAGATAGTTTCTCATAATCTCAACATCATATTGTCTTAGCCATAACAACCCTATTTACTCTATACCAATATTATTTGTACATATCACTTAAGCATACAACATAGCTTAATCTAACAACATGGTATGTCATTAAGTTAATTTAACATGATCTCTTAAGAGTTCATCCCTCTCTCAAACAGCTCATCACCTCCTAAATATCCCAAATTACCACATATAATATGCCTTGGTGTGGATTCATTAAACTATTTCATACCTTCCAAGCAATTATTAAAGCTTAACCAACTCATGGTAACCCATAATTACTTCAGACAACATACACATGACCCCAAATAAATATGTTCGTATAGATTCACATCATCATTACACCAACTATACAACAAGTTTACCAACATGTATACAAGGTCCATATATTCCCTTCCGGGCCACTGTTGCCTTCTTCGGAGGCATAGCTGCAACACCATAATACGTTAGAGAGAATTATCCTAATAACACAGCTCTATTGCACGATCTCAAAGTAAGAAGAATAGAAACCAATCCTAAATGTCCTGTAGCCTCCTGTTTATAGGTGTGGTTCACAACACACCAATAACCAAGACTCTACTAGACACGATATGTAGACATTCCGAGGACTAACTGCTCTGATACCACTTTTGTCACGACCCAAACTCCGGGCCCGCGACTGGTGCCCTACCTGGGCACCCCTTCTTATACACTCACATCTCATATAACACATAGGCCAGATAACATATAGACAACTGTATATGTAGCAACAAGGCAAGCGAAGGCTGCTATATATATATAAGCGAAATATCCGACAATACTGAGTACAACTGCGACAATATATATAACTACATAAGTCGGCCAGCGTATGAATACAAACCTCTAAGAGTTTGACGATGTACTATCACGCGGTACCCCTGAATGTACATAAGACTGTAATACAACTCCGTATGAAAATGACAAGCTCCGAAATAGTGAAGCTATCTCAATAAAAGCTGAGTGGAGATCCTAAGCTCGCGGATCACCCAACTGAGTACCAATACCTGCGGTAATGAACGCAGCCCAGAAGGAAGTCGATCTGCAAGTACCAAGTATGTAAACATAAAGTCTGATAATTCAAAATTATAAGCGCCAAGAATAGCGAGGACAAGTATGAGAATCAAATACTAGATCCTACCGTGCCATATAAAATAAGAGCCAACTGCATCTTGTAAAAATAGAGAGTCCACTGTGCCTTTTTAAAATATGCCTTTTTAACATGTACCATTTCAACATAGAAAATCAACCGTACCATTTCAAAATATGAAAGTTATGTCAAAATCAGGAACACCTGCCCTCAGAATCATTATGCATATATATATATATCAGTGTTGCAGATCATGCAACCCGTCCCATTATATAATAGTGTTGCGGATCGTGCACGCCGTCCCACCAAATATATAAGTGTTGTGGATCGTGCAACCCGTCCCAATATATGTATACAAGTGTTGCGGATCGTGCAACCCGTCCCAATAAATATATATATAAATATCATGGCAGCCTTGTGCAATTTAAATCACCTTTTGACTCTCAATAACATCATCTTTAAAATAAACTTTCATTTTAGAAAAACCAAGGCACTATCACATTTTGTAATATTAGGGACTTGATCCCAATAGCACAATGTACGTCCACCGTACATTCCTTTATTTATAAAACCCCAAGATACTAGCACTTGTAGCATCAACGCACTTTCACCTTTAAAATCAAGTCACTTACACTTTTAAACTCAAGTAACTTATACTTTCAAATCAAGGCACTACCACCTTATGTACCACATGAAATCTAGATTCATTTAAAACACGTACGTCTACCGTACACTCATTTTATAAAAGTCATGCCAAGGTAGATTCAATGGAATAGATAGAATAACTTCTATTTTAGAAAATCCAAAGTACTATCAATGTAATCTATCATTAAGGATTAAGATCCAATAAAACAATAGACGTCCGCCGTACAATCTTTCCTTTATAAAATCAAGTCAAGTATCATCAAGGATTAGAATCCAATAAAATTATGTACGTCCGCCGTACACTTACTTCATATAAACATGTCAAAAGAAGAAAGGATAGTTCGCATACCTTATAGGCTATACCGACTTGACAACTAGAATACGTCTCAAGTAGTACTTCAACCTATAATGACAATAACACGTCTATCAATTCCATGATACTAGTATACACTTATACTACATAATGAATCTCCTTTCGTATAAAAATTCAGGCAGCACTTCCCCTATTTATACATATTTTTCCATCTTATAAATAAGGCCAATAACTTCAATAACCAAACACCAATTAAGGGCACAACCAAAACAACAACCAAGGTGATTCACACACCTATTTCTCACGTAAAAACAGCCCCTTAATCCCTACTAAAATAGTCCACGAAAACAGTCCATATTTCATCAATAATGAGGGTAGAATATGAAACATTTCTACACCCTTATTCCTTTAGGACATACATTAGAAATTATCATATTTAAATGCATATTGGTCGCAGAATTTACAGCAATCCAATGCCACAAAACAGTCCCTAAAACTGCACAACAATGTCTCACAGTTTCATGCAGTTTTTCAGCCAACTACTACAACCAAAGTCCTTTTTATAACTCCTTATAATCCAATTCGTATTCCAATACTTATATACAAACTATATAAACTTGTAACAACAAGATTTCCTTCATTTTAACATGCAATAGGTGATGGTAACAACAACAATAACCAACGAATGCGACAATCGCCAAAACTGTCTAGTTTCGGCTATCATGCCAAAAACTGCGACATGTATTTCTTATTCTCCTTTTTACTTAACATAAGTTCATCTATCAAATACAACATCATATAACTTATAATTACTTCAAGTGAAAGAAAGAAGAAACCATACCTTAATCTTGGCACAAAACAGCCCACAAGTCTCGGCCAACTTCACCTTTTTGCACCACTTCATCAAGTTACAATCACACACACGTATCCTTTACAAGCTTGTAACCAACTTGATTTTATGTTCTACTTATAAAAAGTTCATCAACAAGCTTAGGGTTTCAAGACAACTTCCTTGTCAAAATCGTGACCCCCTATATTGCAAGGTTAACTTGACTTAGAACTTGGTTAAGGAACTTAATCTTGTAAAATAAGTTGATCTTGTTCCTCACCTTTTCTAGGGATTTTTGAACACCTTGGAGGTTAAGGGAGAGATATGAGGGTTTGAGATGAAGATATTATTGTGAGCTAAGTCTTCAAGACTTGTAGTAAAATAGGTGTACAAGCACAAGTGGAGGACCCAAGGAGACCCACTCGTCCACTTGTCTTCCCTTAACTTAAAATATCTCCCACACTTAGTCATTTTTATTGTAATTTTAGATGGACTTAATATTCTCAAAGACAAGACTTAACAATTTAACACTTAGTCCATAATTCTATTAGAAAGAATTCATCTACTAAAAATTAATTCTCGTCGTCACATTTGTAGTATCCAAAATTATTTCGTATAGAAAATGTAAATATACTTTCCTTTCAACTTTCAAATCTTATTTCCATAATCATGTTCTCATTTAGTAGCCATGGAATTTCGGGGTATAACAGTTATCCAGGTGTCATCACGCCCTATGTAAAGACTTGAGAAAAGTTGGGGCGTGACAGACACCAAATCTCACGTCCTATTATTAATAAGAGCATTCTATTCATCATCCATAATCATTTTCCAATTCGGGCCATTAAGGGTAGTCATAGGATTACGAGGTAACTGTGATTTGGTAATATGGATGTGAAGATCATATTTTTTGTCTGGTTTAAAAATCCCATGTTGACTACAAGTAACTATCTATTGGGCCGAAATTAGAGTTGGTTGGATAGTGGAGGTGATATCGGGCTGACATGTGATGGGTCCGGACGCCGAGAATGTTGGAGATGGACTGCCCATGAGTGGGCTGGAAATTGCTGGGCCGCCATTGATTGGGACTGGGCTGCCACCTTGTGGGATACCAGGCATTGGGCCTCTCGGTAGTGGGCTGCCAGTGAGAGACGCCGATGGCCTGGTAGCCACTAGGCTCGGGTAGGCAAGCCCAGTTGGCTGGGTTTGTGAAGGAAATATTTGTGCCAAGCTTCTCAAATTAATTAGGTTGGCCGAAATGGTTGAGCCTATTTGTGAGGATAACTAGTGGACCAAATACAGGGGCATGCTATCGTCAAGAAATTCGTAGGTAGGAGGCACAAAACAATGTATTTTGACGAAGGGAAAATTTGATTCATCAAAAACTACGTGATGACTCACGATTATTTTATTAGAGGATAAGTTGTAATATTTGTACCCACGATGGTTTGACGGATATCCCAAAAATATACATAGAGTAGACCAGGGTTGAACTGTATTGATGATAGTGGAAGGAAAAAGAGGATATCATAAGCACCTGAATACCCATAGATGAGAGTAATATGGGTCCCTAAGCTATAGAGTTTTGAGAGGAGATTGATAGACTAATTGTTTGCTTGGTAGTATGTTGAGGAGATAGGTTGTCATTTGTAATGCATGTTGCCAAAATAATGGTGGTAGAGAGGCATGGGCAAGTAAGGTTCTAACAATGTTATTAATGATTCAAATTTTTCTTTCTGCTTTTCCATTTTGAGATGAGGTATGTGGACAAGAGAGACGAAAAGATAAACCATTAGCTTTGTAAAATCTCAAAATGGCCCATGATCAAATTCTCTACCATTATCACATTGAATATTTTTAATGTCCGGTTCAAATTGAGTGCAGAGAATGCTCCAAAGAAGAGACATGTGGAAAAAACTTGTGACTTTTTAGACAAAGAAAATGTCCTGAAAAAATTAGAGTAATCATCAAACAAAAGAAGATAATATTGATGGCCCGAAGAGCTCAAATTGGAAAATGTCCAAATATCACTATGGATAATATCAAAAGGCATAATAGTGCATGCATTAAAAGCAACAAAAAGAAATTTAACATATTTTCCAAGAGAACATAAGCAACAAACATGAGAATTACGAGTTCTAGTACACTCAATAAATTTATTTTATTTAAGAAAGGCAAAAATTGGTGCTTCCGGATGACCCAAACGTTCATGTCATAAAGAAGGAGCTAAAGCTACAAAAGTGGATAGTAACGTGGCTTGATATGTGGTTGTGGTGATTGGATATAGCTCCCCCTGAGTATCACATATCATTAGATGCATTCCCGTCTAAAAATCCTTCATGGAAAACCCAAAAGGATCAAATTCAACAGAAACCGAATTGTCAATAGTAAATTTTCTAACTGAAATCAAGTGTTTAATCAATTGAGGAGCATGAAGGACATTTTTAACGCTAACAGTGGGTTAGGGGGAGACAATTCTGTATTACCATAACCATGAATTGGAATTGAATGACCAATTCTGACAATTATACCATAATTATTGCTCAAATTAAAATAGGACGAGAGATTACCTTATGAGGACGTCATATGAGACATTGATCCGGTGTCCATATACCAATTTGCGTTGGGTGGATTGAGCCCAAGAGTATGCATCACGACCTCGATGTCAGTTAGAGTTGCTACTGCCGAGTGGGCCTGCTGCCACTGGTTCAACTGTGGCCCAAGTACGCTGGACTGCATGCTTGGTAAAATGGCGGGAGAGGATTGCTTTGGTGGATGAGTGTACCAACTCCACTACACGCGTCTATGAGTCCGAAAACCATTTGTAAAATGAGTCGATTGTTAGTTACCGGCGTCCCGACGATCTTGAGTAAGTCCGACAAAACTTTGAGTCATTGACATATGCATATGCATTGGAAAAATTCACCATGTTAGTGATGGAGAATTCTTGCTCAAGTATGACGGTCAGGGAATTTTTATTATCTTGGAATATGTCACGTAATCGATCTCAATCCTCCATTGTCGTGGAGTCGGGTTCAAGAATCGTATGCAACAAATCACTCAAAATTGTGGCATAAATCCACTGGAGAACCGTCGTATCGAGAGTCAACCATAATTCCATTTCATCATTGGTTTTCGACACCTTTTCCTTGCCTTTTTCCGATGGAATTATGTGATGGATAACCCGGTATGACTTACAATGATTTTTGAAGAGCTCCGCCCATGTCGCATAATGGACGTTTTCCATCTCAAGAGCGATGGAGATATGAGATTTAATATTTGAAACAACTAGGGCTAGATAAAAATTTGATTTAGAGTTAGACATGGCTGACGGAAGAGGAAGGAAGTGGACGGCGACACAAAAAAAGGGGTTGGGGGGAGGGCGACGATGAAGGATAAATGTTTAGGGTTTAGGAAGTTTCCCTAGAATTTGATACCATGTCAGAAGTATCTTCCTTGATTATTTCATTCCAAAAGGGTAGTAAATATATTCATAATACACGCATCATCATAGGCTAGAATTAAGGTATTAAATAACTAAATATACACCTATCATATACAAATTACAATTATGACTAAATATTCTATTAAGTCTATCGGCTTTCCAACCAATTAAATAAAATAATTAAGTAGGGATATGGGATACACCAAGACCCAAACAAAAACACACATAATGGCAATGTGTTTTGAAGTATTACATTAATTTGCATCCATTAAAAAATCCACTTTGGCATAACCACTTTTCCATAATCATCATGGATTTTGAGTAAGACCAATTATATATATTATGATCATGCTCATTAGGAGTATCACATGCTCAATTCAAGAATAAAATAAAAGAAGCTTCATGCATGATGCATAAGTGCAGGCTGAAGAGTAAGCAAAACAGCTGGATCCTGCTAAGTCTCCATATCCCAAACATTGAATTGTAAGTAGTGAGTGTACTTAAACAAGTACTTTGCGTCTCCCTCCACTTTTGGACTTCACACTCTTCTATTACCGCGTTTTACTGTTTAGGAGACTGTGCTTCTTTTAATTCTTTTTGTTTTTTGGAACTTATAATTATATGGAGTATTAAATTTCACCAAAAACATATAAAAGTGGAAAAATATTTCTTTTATAAGAGACTTTGATAATGTAAAATGCAGTTCAGTATCAACTCTTATGGTATAAAGATATTTATATTTTTTATTTTGTTAATACATTCTTACCTTGCAAATATCTTGATTAAATATATCTCTAGATATATTGATATTTTTGTTATTTATATGTCTAATGTATCACTGGATATAAAGTGACATACATATGATAATGCAAAATACATACATACAACAACATAATCGTATGCAAAATACATACATACAACAACATAATCGTATGCAAATTATATGTAAGTTATATACAATAAATTTTTTGTATGGGAATTATATATAAAGTATATGGTTTTGACCGAATTGTATATATTTTGTATAAAACTTTCATTAAAGCGAGCAATTTTTGGAATTAAAAAGAAACTGCGTTCTTCATTCTATTTTGGTGGGTAAAAGTGAGGCTTTTAAGTCGAATAAGTCAATTAATTTACTGAACAAATATTGTTTTTTGTACTTTGACCTAAACTCGTTATTGGCAAATGACATTTTTCCAAGTGCAGCATTACATACTTCTTTATATGCCGGTGCCACCTTCCAACTCTTTGATTTTCCAAATGACAATTAGCATCTAATTAAACATTAACATAACTGTAAATATGTTAAATTCCATATTCACACACAAAAGAAAAAGAGGAAACAACAGAATTGCATTCGTGTCAATATTTCAGATTTTTTCCATTCAATTCTCCCGACTAAAACTCAAAACATCCGATTAAGAATATAAAGATACTTATCAATTTACCACAATCTTTAATAGTTTTGTGTCATATGAAAATAAAATGTATGGCGAATAAATAACAGATATAATTTTATTATAAATATTTGTTAATTGTCACAAAAATAAAGCAAACCCTCCCGCAAGGGAACCCAAATTTGATCTTGTGAAATTGCAGATTCAAATAAAGTCTGAAATTGTTTAAGGACGAGTATATCAGTTATCAGATAAGAAAAGATTGTTGAAATCAATATCTTCGTGCAACTGAATATCTATAATTCGTGAGTTCAGTTGAGATTTCAAGAAGTCGCTGCTAATCATCCTTTAAGTAGGTGATTAGATTAGTTGATTAGGAAGACTTCAGTGGCAGTTAGTTAGTTATGCAACTAATTGAAATGCACATGTTTTACACGTGACTATTGAGTGTTCTATATAGTTGGAACTTCAGCTTGTACTGTTCCATTACAACAACAACATACCCAGTAAAATCCAACCACGTGGATCTGGCGATGGTAGACTATACACAGACCTTACCTCTATCTTGGTAGATAGAGTGGTTGTTTCCGGGAGACCCTCGGCTCAAATCATAGCGTAATCACAATCAAAGCAAATGTTGCATAGCAAGATAAACGGTCAAAGACCAGAAATTAAAGTTATATGAATATGCTTGTAACAAAAATCGAATACGTCACAGTAGCTAACACAAATAAATAATATAAACAAAGTACACTAGAGAACACATAGCCTCAAAAATCAACTACAGGGAATATAAAACAATACCGCTTCTATAAGTGTGATGAGCTAATCGGGCATACATTGCTCACACTACAACTATATTTTTGTGGGCGTGAGTAGGACTACACTCGACTATCTACTACCCTTTAACCCTAATCCGTGTCCTCCACAAACCCCTATCTAAAGTCATGTCCTCAGTAAGTCGCATATGCATGAGTTCTTTCTCTTTCTGAAAATTCTTTCTCTACTCTCAACTATTGCATGAGTTCTAGATCTCCATTGTTGAACGACAATAAAAAATTTATCATGGTATTAGAGCAACGATCACGAGGATAGGATCGCGATAGAGAATCTGAGATATTTTCGCACAATTTGAAGCTTAGTTTGGGTAACAATGACGGTGAACGAAGTAAAAAACTAGATCACAACCATCCACTTCATCTCCAAGCATCTCCATGAGTTATTTTAATACCGACAAAATTCACATGACCTAAGAATTATGTATTGTGGAGTGGATTGATGAAACTAGTCAGAGGGGTAAATGAAAGCTAGGATTTGTTGTAGGAACTTGTGTTAAAAGTGCATACAAGGGAGACTTAACTGTCACGACCCGACCCCG
Source organism: Przewalskia tangutica (assembly GCA_029844215.1). Lineage (NCBI taxonomy): Eukaryota > Viridiplantae > Streptophyta > Magnoliopsida > Solanales > Solanaceae > Przewalskia > Przewalskia tangutica. Next base: position 46,688,670 of record CM056724.1, on the reverse strand, counting down.
GGCCCGCGACTGGTGCCCTACCTGGGAACCCTTTTATTCATACAATACAAAATAACCGCGGAAGATAAGTAGCACATTTTTATTTTTTAAAAAAACAAAGGCAAAGCCGATAAGGATGTCATAATATAAATCACCCAAAAGGGCCTACACTATTCAATAATATAATTACAACTCTAGTCAGTCCAGCCCACATATGAATACACACCTCTAAGATTTTGGACAAATACTATGACGGGACAAAGCCCCGCCGTACCCCTGAATATACATAGCCATTATGACAAGCTCCGGAACATTGGAGCCATCTCAAAATGCTGAACCAGGATCCTAAGCCCGCGGATCCTGCGTGTACCTAAACTGCGGACATGACGCGGCCCCGAAGAAGTCGATTACAGTGCAGAATATGGAGCGGAAATAATGTCTGATGCAGATCATAATTGTACAAAAGAATGACAGGGGCAAGTATAAAAAGTAAATACCAGATCCTACCATGCCATTACAACTCGTGAACTTAATCGCACATTATTATCTTTTCCCATTTTTCAATAAGAGTTATAGTCAAATTCTTACGTACATACTTAGGAAAAATCATCAAGTTCATAACCATATAACTTACTTATCTTGCATAACATAATCCGGCCCTTTATGGAGGGACGCCTCATTTTGGAGTTCACTTTGATTATCCATACGTAATAACGTAACCCGGCCCATTTGCGGGACACGGCGAAGTCATACAAAAGCCTTCCCACGAAGGTATACTGCCCGACCCATTCTGGGACGCGGTAAAGCCACATAAGTCGCCCGTAAGGTATCTTGCCGGCCCAATCTGGGACGCGGTAAAGTCACATAAGTCGCCCGTAAGGTATCTTGCCCGCCCGATCTAGGGCGGTAAAGTCACATAAGTCTGCCCGTAAGGTATCTTTGCCCGATCTGGGGCGGTAAAGTCACATAAGTGCGCCCGTAAAGGTATATTGCGGCCCGATCGGGGCGGTAAAGTGACATACGTCTGCCCATAAAGGTATACTACATAAAAATAGGAAGCTTATGATCAACTTAGGGCCACGCCCGTAGTATCGTTTGGCAATCCTACTCGCGGGACTATTTCACCGCGTAAGTAGTATGGACCGCGTGAGGTAATTTCGCCGCATGGTATATCCGCCGCGCAGGTCGTATGGACCCATGAGGTAATCTCCTCGCATAGGACTGGTCCGCCCCGCATAGGACTATTTCACCCGCATAAGCCCTACGGACTCGCATGAGGTATTCCTCGCATCGTGGGGAGCAAATCCACGGAATATGCAAATGCAACAAGCCTGGGGAATGACCCCGTAATGAAACAATACATCACTAGCACAACCGGCTATCATACATAACATAAGCACCACCAGCTTATCATACATAACGTAAGCACCACCGGCTTATCATACATAACATAAGCACCGCCGGCTTATCATACATAACATAAGCAAGTTAAGAAATCCCTTAACTTCTTATTAGCCTTAATTATTATACACTCTCATTTTATTTAAACTTAAGGCACTAACATGTAATTAAAAATCCAGGAATTTAACCCAAGGTATTATGTACTTCCATTCTTTTCAAAAGACTCTTTTTCATATAAAAACCCCAAGATACTAACACCCGTAGTATCAAGGCATGTCTACATTTCAAACAAGCCACTACATTTTTAGAAATACATTTCTAAGCTTCTAAATCAAATGACCCTTACTTTAAAACTTTAAGCAATTGGTGCCTTTAAATCAAATTACCCTTCTTTATTTCAAGTCATTTCTTTGTTTACATTACTAGAGAAAATCATTCTTTTAACCTTCCATAGAGTTGTTATACAACTTCCCATAAAGCCATTATAACTCTTTATGTCTTAGACAAATTCATTCTTTTTATAACCAAGAGACTTATACTTTCAAATCAAGTTACATAGCTTTCAAAATACTTCAAGTCTCTTAACTTTTAAGAAATCAAGTTTCTTAACTTAGAATATCAAGTTATCAATGCTTTTCCCAAATCAAGTATTCTATACTTTTAAATCAAGTCATTCCTTCCTTTAAGAATCAAGTCTCATAACTTGAAAAATAAAGTCTCTTAACCTTTTAAGAATTCAAGGTTCATAGTCTTAAAACTTCATAACGTAAACTCTTTAAATTAAGTAACATATACATTTATGCGTTGTGAATAGGTTATACTCGTTTGTAACGATCTTATTAAAGCATCCATGATCTAGAAAATGTAATACAAATTTTGTCTTATCTTAGTTTCTATGCAGATGGAGAATTCTACTCATTTTAATATAATTGATTGTCGATACATTTTCTTTTATTAACGCTGCAATGGCTTGTTCGATACTTATTCTCATTCGTGTAGTAAATCAGCAAAGTCAACTCGACTCCAAATACTTCCTAACGACTCTTACCAACATCCCCCATAAGACTTGGTAAGAACTTAGGATAACTTAGACATGACTTTTACATAGAGTAAATCATACATACATACCTCTTAACTTCTAAGAGTAGAAGAAACAATGAAATAACACCACATGTATATTTCATACATAGAATCATGCCAAAAGAAGGAAGAGGTTCATATACCTCATGACGATTATCGACAAGTAGCAAAATGCTCCAAAGTACTTCAACCTTGATAGCTATTCCATCCTTCAAGTAGAATACGCTATACGTAGTACTTCAACCTATAGTAATCATAACATGTCTATCAACTCCTAGCTTATCAACGTGGAATAATACTAAGTGCTAGGTCTCTTATTCTACATAAATTTGGGCAGCACTTCCTTTGTTTCTACGTACTTTTCCACCTTTTTCAAGGCCCGAAAATCAATAACCAAACGCCACATTTAAGGCCCAACAATTCAGCAATACAAAGGGGATTACACGCCTAATAGGACGTGTAAAATTCTGCCCCACAATCAATATAAAACTGCCCAATATTTCCAATCCATAATCGGCTACCAATGTCACAACAATTATCAATTTCCTTTCAATTCCTTTTTCAATCTAAGTTGTTATTCCAACATGTTCTATACATAATAACAATTACAACAACTATAAATCCTTTCTTCCTTAACATGCGACGATTGTAACTATCGACCAAATTGATTACAACATTAATGGCTAACTTGTCCATTTTTGGTTTTAACATGTCGACATGATCCAAATCTTTTCAAACTTCATTCTATATACCACATGCTCATTACTTAACTACTATAACATGTAATCTTCAATTACATTAAGAAGATGAAGATTTTACCTCAATAGGCCCTAAGAATGTCCAAGCGTAAAAGTCGATCCTTAGCAACTTTTAGCTTCTCTTCTTATGTTCCAATCCGCTCCAAGAACTCCTTAGAAGCTCATGAAGAACTCCTCTTCAAGTTCCATCTTCAAAGTTGAAAAACACCTTAGGTTATCGCCTTGCGACTAACGTAAAAACGTCATTTTTCCGGGATATTTCTATTGAGATATCCTTACAATACCCCTAGGGACCTTGGGTTAAAGTCTTGTGAATTCTGGACAACAATTGAAAAAATTTCTTGTTCCTTTTTGCTCAAACCCGAGAGCTTCATAAAAGAACAACAAGTTCTTGGCTAATTTTTCTAAGTGTAGAATGTCTTGCTACTAGTGTGATGATATACTACTTCCAATGGTCAGGATTAGAAAACTTGTGTGGCCTAAATTCATTGGGGTTAAAAGATCTAATGTCAAGTTGGCAAGTTGACTAAGTCAATAATGTCAAGCTTTGGCTTGTTAAAGACTTGACCAATTCTCATGACCATTTCGTCCAAGCCTATGTAGGGGTGACACGTGTCGCCCTCCCATTCGTCCATACACTTCGTTTCCCGACATTTTCATAATTTTCGATAAATTTTACGAGTCTCAATTTACAAACATTAATCTTTCCCGAGGTTCGGAAGACTTTTCCCTTTGGAAAACAATTCTTTCTTTCGTTTCAAACTTAAAGTCGTATCTTCTCACGTACATTGTTACACCCCGTAATTCCAGGACATGTATAAGAGAATGTACGTAAGGAATCAAGACTTGAAAATTGGTACGAAAGAAGGAATTGTTTTTTCGAAGGAAAATCTTCCGAATGTCGGAAAGGAAAAATGTTCGTTGATGAGAATTAGATTCTCAAAATGCAATATTGAGGAATATGGAATTTATTATCATTATGGAAATTTATTTTTACGGATTTGGTCACGTGGGGCCCACCCGGAGAATTTTATGTTTTGTGGGGCCCACGAGGGTTACGTAATTTTATGGACGAATGGGAGGGCGACACGTGGCAACCCCCCCCCCCCCACCACATGGTCTTGGACAAAATTGGGCAAGGGTGTAATGGTCATTGACCAATGTAGATGATCAAGTCTTCAAGCTTGAGATTATTGACTTAGTCAACTTGCTCACTTGGATAAATATTAATTACTCTTCATCCTAGCCACTCATATGTTATTATCTTGACCCTTCATTGTACTATATATACACACTAGATGCAAGACCAAGTCTTCAACACTTAGAAAAAATTGAGGAACTTTGAGCTTAGCCGAGATAGCTCTCGGGTTTAGCATATTCCCACACAATTCTTTTTGCAATTTTAGTTCATTATTCACAAGACTTTAAACCAAGGTCCCTAAGGGTATTGTAAGGATATCTCAATAGAAAGATCTCGGAAAAATGACGTTTTCATGTTAGTCGCAAGGCGAAAACCTAAGTCGTTTTCATAGTTTTGGATTGGAAATGGAAGAGAAGTTGGTTGTGAACTTCTAAAGGCTTTAAATAGCGGATTGGAGCGTAAAGGAAAGGAGCTAAGAATTTCTAAGGAGCGACTTTGAATCTTGGAATTTATAAGGGCTTATAAAGGTAACAATCTTATTGTTTTAGTAATTAAGATTACTTATTGTTGTAGTTATGGATATTAGCAAGCATGAGGTATATAGTATGAAGTTTGATAAGTTTATTGGCTATTGGAACCCTAATCCGAAACTAGCATGTTTAGCCTTTGAGATTCTTACCCATTCACCTTAAAAAATTAGACGTCCCAACGGAATCGTCTTGTCATCTTCTTTCATTGTATCATACTCACATCTATCGATTCTTACCCATTCACCTTAAAAAATTACATAAAAATCGGATTCTTTTACCGTTTTAATGATTTGCATTTTCCGGTGAACTCCGGTGGAACCGAGCTATGATTTTGGTACCACTGTTTTCGTATCATCTTCCTATATCTTTGTATACCACCCTTCACCTTTGAATCATCGTCTACAACTAATTCAATTTTTAGATCAAAAAGATAAACCCTAGCCGCCGCCGTTCTTTTCGGGCGTCCTCAGGAAACGATGTAGGTCGAAAGTGGTCTCATTGTGTTCGTCTAACTCTCCTCTACAATTGACACCCCCCCCCCCCCCCCGCTATTTGATTCAACTCCCAATAGTTTTGGCACTTTCGAAAGCGGGTGGCATATATCTCTTTGTTCTTTCTTCTTCTTTCACTTAATTTTGATCTGTTAGTGGATTATTGTCTGCTCCTATCCTGCATGATGTATAGAGACCTTTTATGAGCTTGTATGCCTCCATGTTTCTCACTATGTGTTACTTGTAGCTTACCCAGTTTACTGATGTTAGACTCTACTAGGTTCTTGCATCAACGGCTGATTCTAATGTGTCACGACCCGACCTCGGACCCGTGACTGGTGCCTTACCCCGGGCACCCTTGTGATACAACATCAGAGAAAACCAGCGGAAACTAAACTCACAACAAGAAACCATATAGAATATAAAGGAGGCTAACCCAAGATGGCTACCTTTAAATATAACAAAAACTGAGCAATTACATCCTTAACAACCCAATTTATGACAGGACTACAGACCTCTAAGAATGTGTAACCACTATGACGGGACAGGGCCCAGTCATACCCCTGAATGCACATAACATCTACAACATCAGGGAGAACCGTACCAAAAGTCAAGGCTCCGGAGAAGTGGAGCTTCTGACACCTGAGCAAAGGTCCTAAGAATGAGGATCCACCACCTGCTTACCCCTACCTACGGCATGAACGCAGCCCCCGAGGAAAGGGGGTCAGTACACAATATGTACTAAGTATGTAAAACTGGAAAATACTGTAATAATATCATAAGTCTAAAATAAGCTGGAGTAATGGAAGAAAACCAAATTACAATGCATTGTGTCTTACTAACAATGAGAGTAACAAGTATAAACTTTACTGCATAAAAATAGGAGGCTCATGATCAAAACAGGGTCCCTCGCCCGTAGTATCATTAAGCAATCCTACTCCTGGGACTATTTCACCCGCATAGGTCCTGTGGACCCGCATGAGGCTATCCGCCTCGCATGGGACTATTTCACCCGCATGAGACTATTTCACCCGCATGAGGTCATCCGCCTCGCATGGGACTATTTCACCCGCATGAGACTATTTCACCCGCATGGACCCGGTGGGCCCGCATGAGTACAAGCGCTGCACTCGCATCATGGGTAGCAAATCCATGGAATAAGTAGTAATAATAATAATAATACATAACCCAGCACAACCGACTATCATACATAACATAAGCGCTACCGGCTTATCATAACGTAAGCAAGTTAAGAATATCCCCTAACTTCTTATTAACATTATTAGTATATCCTCTCATTTTAGTTTACTTAAGGCACTAACATGTCATTTAAGAGAAAATCCGGGAATTCAACCCAAGTACCACGTACCTCTAACCTTTTAAGAAATGACTCCTTTTTATATAAAACTCCCAAGATACTAATAACCGTAGTATCAAGTCACGACTACTTTTCAAGACAAGTCACGTTTACCTTTAGAAATATAATAGGCTTCTAAATCAAGTGACTTCATTTCTTTTAAAACCTTAGGCAATTAATGCCTTAAAAACAATTTGCCTTTCACAAATTCAAATCATTTATCCGTACTTATTTTACTTAGAGTAAACATTTCTTTATTAATCTTCCATAAAGCTAATATAACCAACTTCCCAAAAAGTCGTTATATTAACGTTATACGTTAGTCAAACACATTTCCCTATGTCCAAGGGACTTATACTTTTAAAACGAAACAAGTATCATATACTTAAAACTCTTCAAGTCCCTTAACTTGAAACTTAAGACATCATTAAAACAAGTAAGGAATATCAAAGCCTTGTACGTCTACCGTACTACATAGATGCAACTATTCATGCTCAAGAGGTAGGAAAGTTCCACATACCTCTTCGGGTCAATCCACTTGCTAAGTCCAATATACCGCACGTAGTACGTCAACCTATAATGACCATAATACGTTTATTAACCTCTAGCTTCAACGTAGAATATTCCAAGTGCAAAGTCACTAAATTCTACGGAAAATCGGGCAGCATTTCCTTTGTTTCTACATACTTTGCCACTTTTTTCAAGGCCGAATTCAACATCCACACGCCACTTTTAAGGCCCAACAATCCAATCAATACAAAGGGGATTACACACCTAATCTTGGATGTGTAAAATTCTGCCCCACAATGCATATTAACTAAATCAATAAGTTAAAGGTAGTATTTTTGCTACAACATGTTCACATACTAACCTTATTCAATCCATTCAAATCCAAATCATATTTCTTACATGCAATTTATCTAAGAGAAATATTTACAACTACAAGTCCTTTCTTCTTCACATGCAACACAATAAACTAGCAAAAGAGAAAGGATTGTTACCTTAGAGCTTACCCAAATTAATCCAACAAATTCACTAGCCTCCTTTCCACAATCACCACCACAAAACTCCTACAAGCTTGCCAACAAGTTTCCTTCTTGCCACCTTTTTCAGATTTTTCTCAAGCCTTGATTTCCTCTTGATTTTCTAGAGAGAAGGGAAAGCTTTTAATTTTTAGAGAGAGAGGAGAGCTTGAAGAATGACCAAGTCTTCAAGACTTGGTCAATAAATAGGACATGCAAAATCAGATGGGGGGGGGGGACACTTGTCACCCTCCCATGGCCTTTTTTAAAACAAAGCGATTCGATTTTTCCCCAGCCTCGCAGAACCCGCCTCGACGCCGCGGCCCTGCGGCAGCGCGCTGAAACATCCGAGACTCTTGATTTCCGGCGCGCCCACGCTTTCCGTGCGGCCGCCCTGTGCTCTCGACCGAAATATTTTTCTGTCCGACTGCACACTGAACTTGTAACTTCCATAACTTTCTACTCTGATGTCCTATCGACGAACGGTTGGTTGTGTTGGAAGCTAGACTCAACGAACTATGTACTAGGCCTTTAAAACACCTAGGAACTCTCAATATAACGGGACATAAACCGCCTCAAAGTTGCCTAAAAACCCGTCCGAAACATTCTATCGACCTACCTTTCAAAAATTTAAATCTTGACTCCTTTCGTACGTCCCCATAAGCAAGACCTGAACTACGGGGTGTAACATAATGAACATATGTCTGCAACTGTGATGGAACGGCTCTGCAACAAGCAGGGCTATCGATGTTATGGTATGATAGTTACTTCTTAATTCAGTTATGTAAACCAATGGATATTTCGTAATGCTATAAAACATTTAATTTTATGTATACTGTAAAACATGAATTAGTTCGTAATGCTTTGTGTCTTTACTAATATCAGCATATAATTACTTTTCTTTTGATTGATTATCAGAATACATCTCCTCCTAGAGGTTTTTCTTGCATTACAAAGGTTTCCATAGCTTGGTGGGAGGGTATTGATGAAGCTCGTGTTTTATTGCACTATGTACTTCTTTAATTTGCTACTCCCTCCTTTTCACTTTGTTTGTCTTACTTTTCTTTATAGTCTTTATAAAAATGAATTTCTTTTTTCTTGTTTGACAACTCTTTAATTTGGGTGATATTACTTTTATTTGAACATCTTCATCCATTTAGAATCTATATGAGTGTCTTAAGCATGTAAATTACTAGCTACATGTAAGTTCATTTTCAAGTATGGAGACTAATATTAAAGCAAGAAAAAAACTCATCTTTACATTTCTCTTGTTTTGTCGCTATATCTCTAAAATAATCTCAACCCTTTTTGCCAATAAAAAGAATCTAAAAATATTAGTCATGAGTGCAAGTAAGGGTGTTTGGCCTATCTCATTTAATTTTGGCATAGTCCATCCAACCTACTAAATGTCCATCTCGGTCTTTGCCATACAGAGGTGGTACTCTTATTGCCTTCTCCACTTCCACGAGCAATGTGTCAAGCGAGCAAGATTGAGGGTTTTGTTCCTTGTGTGCACTTCCTGCTATTTTGAAGCTTTGTTTCTTTCTTTGTTTAAATGCGATTTTTACTGATGTTGTCCTATTTTGCTTGGTATTCTGCGATTTTCCCTATTATTGCTTCTTTGTTGCGATTTTTACAATAATTTTTAATTGGTTTTGTTTATATATTTGTCTATTATGGCTTAATTATGATTAGAGAAATTTAACTGATCTCTATTGTGTTTCACAGTACAATGGAAAAGAATATTTTTCGCAGCATGATGTTGATGAAGTTCGGATCGAATAGGTGCAACATGTTTCAAAGATTCGCCGTGTTGTTTAAATAGTGCCACTGTTATGATGATTTAGATAATATTTGTACTTTTTCAAGTTTTAAAAATATTATAATTTTTTTTGTTGAATTTGATGATGACATCAGTTGTCTTGTAAACAATTTGTAAATGTTTCAATTTAATGTATTAGAACAATTTCATTATGTATGTAATGTTTTAGTTACAATATGCTTACAATTCAAATTTATTTATATTTAATAAATTAAAATATTTAAAAAAGATCGCCAAAATTAATTTTTCTCGTCAAAAAATATTATTAAATTAATAAAATTTGCGGGTTTTTTAAAAAAAAAAGGGAAATAGTCAAAGTCAAACCCCACATTTGTGACAATTTTTAATCGTCACATAAAACCGTCACAAAAAACAGTTACAACAACTGTCACAAAAAACCGTCACAACAACTGTCACGAATTTGTGACAGTACCTACCGTGACACTTAGCAAAACCGTCACAAAACTCTCTTCGTGACGGTTTTTAACCGTCACCGTAGGCCTTTTTTTTGTAGTGAATTCCTCATGGGACTCAATGAGTCACATAGCAATATTAGGATTAACATTTTTTCTGTAAACCCCAGTAATGACAGTAAATAAGGCGCAATTGTGACTCAAAAAGAAAGTCATAGATCCATAGGTGTTGTAGGAGGAGCCAGAGATCCACTGACCATGTTAGCTGGAAAGACAACCTATGAAATCAAGGGAAATTTATTGGCATTGTGGTTATAAAAGGCATGCTACAAATGACTGTTATAGGATAATAGGTTATCCTGATTTCAAGAGCAAGAAGAAGAACAATGTACAAGGGACAGTAAAACCTACTGCCACTTACATCAAACATGGAGCTTGCAACTAGGAAGCAACATAGAGAAGGTCACGATTTCATAGAAAGACAATATCAAGAGTTTCTAAACAGGTTTGACAAGCCCTGTACAAGTGATTGCATCTCAAACATGGCATTTATGACTTATTCATTATCCAGTGCACATAGCTGAATAGTTGGCTCAGGAGCATCACACCATATCACACCATGTTGAGAAATTATAGCAACTATTAAGACTCTAGAAGAGTATCAAAATAAAAAAGTACAAGTACCTACTAGGGTAGATGTCACATTGCTAATAGAGGAAGTGTCAAGATATTAAGGGATTAGATTCTACAGAATGTGTTATATATCCCAGAATTCAAATTCAGCCTACTCTTAGTGTCTAAGATAACCAAGAAATTAAAGTTTTTAGTCCCATTTTTCTTGATTTCTGTATATTTAGGAATTCTTTACTGGCAGGGTGATGGTGATTGGTAGAGAAAGAGATGGTATCTACATTCTAAGAGAGGATATGACACATACAGTAAGGGCAACACTATGCAGAATAGATGACAATGAATTTTTGCGACACTTGAGACTAGGACATCATTTTGTTGGAGCTATGAAGCATATACCACCAATAAGTAATCATATGCATATTAATATCTGGGAGAACTTTGAATAATGTCCTTTAGCAAAGAAATATAGGTTGAAATTTCATGTAAGTAGTAGTGTTGCCAATAATATCTTTGTTCTAGTTCATGTTGATGTATGAGGACCCTAAAAAGTTCCGACCTATGACAAGAAAAGTTGTTTTTTACAATTGTTTAAAACTATACATGGATTTGTTTGATTTACTCCAAATGCGAAGTATTTTGTGTTTTTAAAGATGTTCTTGCTTTAGTTCAAACATAGTTCATGTTTGTGAAAGTATTGAGGTCTGACAGTGGGACAAAGTTCTTCAACTCCCAATGCAATGAATTATTTTCCTGGAGTGACATCATACATCAAAGCAGTTGTGCTTATACGCCATAATAGAATGATGTTGTGGAAAGGAAGCATAGAAACATATTAGAAGTGTCTAGTGCTTCAAAGTTTCAGAGTTGCATCCCTATAAGGTTTTGGGGTTAATGTGTGAAGACTGCTGACTATCTCATTGATAAATTACCCACAACAGTTCAGGAGGGAAGTCACCTTTTGAGATGTTTCATAAAAGAACATCTACACTACATTATTTAAACGTCTTTGGTTCCTTGTGTTATGCTAGCAAATAACCTAAGGGTGACAATTTCTTATCTTGAGCTAGAAAAGCAGTCTTGATTGATTATTCTGAAACACAAAAGGTGTATAGGTTATATGATATTGATGACAATGTGTTCTTTGTGAGCGGAGATGTGGTATTTAGAGAACAAACTTATCCCTTCAAAACAAGTTTAGTATAATACAACAGACCTATTTATCCCTACTATTAATGTAACCATTAAGCGGCCATCACCTTCAATTGCAATTTCTAGTGATCCACCTCTGCTCAATCCTAACACAGAGTTAGTTAATTCTCCAGTCCATTAGAGAACATACAGACTTATGATTTTCCTTCTTAAAATGATGCATTCGATGCACTAGATGTCATGTTGGATCTCGAGGATTCAGGATAGGTACAAGATCCTATTGAAAACATTAAAGAGATTCATATCCTTGAACCAGATTATACATGAGGAGTACTAATTATTGTAGAGAGCAAGGAGGAACCTGTTGTTGCTCAAGAGCTTGTTGAGGATGAGCAACCTCCATCAAGACCTTCTAGAGTTCTCACGCCTCCAGTCTGGCTTAAATACTTTATTACTATCCCTAAGCCTTACAAACCTTTCTTACACCCTATTTACAATAATGTCTCATATTCACATTTGCCCTCTCAGTATCAAGGTTATTTGAGTAGTGTGTCTACTAAGTTAGAATCAAAGTCTTTTCAAGAAGCATCACAAAATCCTAAATGGATCAAAGCAATGCAGGATATATCAACTTTGAAGGGTAATCACACTTAGGAATTGAGCATGTTTTCAATAGGCAAGAAAGCTATTAGTTCCAAATGGGTATTTAAGATCAAGTATATTGTAAATGGAGAGGTATATAAGTACAAAACTAGATTGGTTGCTAAAGGCTATACTAAGAAAGAAGGACTAGATTACAATGAAACCTTCTCATTTGTAGCAAAATGGTCACTGTTAGGACTTTTATTGTTGTGGCAGCCTCAAAAGATTAGCCACTATATCAGATGACTGTTAACAATGCCTTCCTACAAGATGATTTGATGGTAGAGGTATACATGACCTTACCTCAAGGCTTTCACAGATAGGGGGAGAAGACTTTGTCTAGACTTTTGAAGTCCCTATATGAACTGAAACAAACATCAAGGCAGTACAACATTAAGTTGTCCAATGTATTACTTGAAGCAAGTTATAGTCAAAGTCCACATGATAATTATCTCTTCACTAAGCATATGGGAATGAACATTGTTGTGATTTTGATCTAAGTTGATAATCTTCTCATCACATACAGTAATCAGTCATTAATTGAAGATGTTAAATAGACTCTCCATAGAAAATTTAAAGTTACAAATCTTGGAATCCTAAGATACTTTGTAGGGATTGAAGTAATGAGATCTCAAAGGGGAATTCTTCTTAACCAAATAAAATATGCTCTAGAGTTGAGATCAAATATAGTATTGAGTGGTGCCAAACATACATCAAATCCATTAAAATTCAATGTCAAACTCACCTCTGTTGAGTATGATCAACATGTGGGAAGATTGATGATCCATGCCTAGAGGACATTAATGTTTATCAAAAATTATTTCGGAAGTTGATCAACTTGACAATCACTAGACCCATTTTGTCGTGCAAGTTCTTAGTTAGTTCATGAAATATCCAAAGCGGTTACACTGAGAAGCATCCCTAAGAGTAGTCAGATATGTTAAACATGCTCCAGGATTGGAGATATTACTTAGCAGGAATTGTATCAACAACATAACTGCATATTGTGATTCTAATTGGGCATCATGTCCCAATACCAAAAGGTTAGTGACATGATATGTTGTGCAAATGGGAGGCTCATTGATTTCTTGGAAATCTAAGAAATAACACACTGTTAGTAGAATCTCAGTTGAGGCAGAATATATAACCATGTATGTTGTAGTTTCAAAGATAATCTGGCTGGTTGGTCTGTTACAAGACTTGCAAGTATCAGTGATTCAATCTATCAAGATGTGTTGTGACAACAAAGCTGCTATGCAAATAATAGCCAATCCCTTGTTTCATGAAAACACAAAACACATAGAGATTAACTGTCATTTTATGAGAGAGAAGCTCAAAAGTGAACTGATCAACCCTGATTATTAGGAAGAAAGTCACAAGTGGAAGACTTACTCGCTAAATGATTAAGAGTATCCCGATATCACCTTCTCATGTCCAAGGTTGGTGTTTTAGATGTGTTTCAACCACCATTTTGAGGGAGAGTTTTAAGAAGGTGATTGGATTAGCTGATTCGGAAGAGTTTAGAGGCGGTTACTTAGTTGCGCAGTTAGTTAAAACACACATGTTGTACACATGAATATTGAGTGATCTATATGGTTGGAACTTTAGCCGTACTGTTCCATTCGAAATAGGATGTAATCAAAATATCTATCTTTCCCTTTATGAAAGTTCTCTCACTATTTCAATTGTTGCATGAGTTCTTGATCTACGTTGTTGAAGGAATTGATCTTCAACAATAATTTTTAACACATTCCCCCATTTATTGATATGAGAGATTTTAATATTTTTGAGAAGTGAAAAGTTAAGGGATCATTGTCAGAAAATAAATGGCGCTATATTTTTTGGTACCTTTTTATGAATTCACAAAAATGAAATGAAATTTAAGTGGTCGTTGTTTAGCACCCTCGAAGAATAGTAAAGTTGAAGTAAGATTAGCTATGAAAAGAGAAAGGCTAGGAAATAACCCCAAAGGCTAGAAAATAAGATCAATCTAGCAAATAGGCCGCGAGGGACTAAGTTCTTTATACATTAACTCGCTCAACTACAGTTCCCCTTCTGAGGTAGCACAACATGTTATCCATAATTACTTTTAAGAAATACAATTAAAGACTCGCTTATCCTCGGAGTTTAACCAAGTACACAAGCTTCCAACCGGAGGAGTAATAATTACTAAGGCAACCAACGTTGACAACTACACAAGTGCATATAGTGGAAAGTCAAGCAACTAGTGCAACTGACAGGGGGCAACTATACAAGTAGCAAGTATGCAACTGTTCACGATATTTCTGTGCTTACGCAAGTGTATGTATCGTTTAAGTAATAAATCTTGGTAAGACCAAGTATCGTCCACAGAGACTGGTTTATCAAGTACCGAATATCTAATCTTTGGTTTCTATTTGGTTTACGATCTTTTGTTTGGTTTTTAAACTAAGAAATAATACTAAGAAATATGCAGAAAATAAACTATGATGATAATATTTTTGTTTTAAAAACAGTTATGAAGGGAATTAGGGTATCCAATCTCCTCAACTATCTGTTGAGTGTATTTTATACACTCTTTTGAGTCCTGTTTAGAGAAGTATTTTCCTCTTTTTGTTTGTGTTTAGTATAGTATTAGGGTTGTTTTCTATCTTTTGAGTCACAGCGATCCTAAAGGAGGAAATACAGTATTAAGGATGAAATGAGCTCAATTCTCATGCCTTGTAGTGATCTAAATTTGAATACATGAAACATTACATTAGCACATCAAAACGACACAAAATTACTTGTAAAAAAATGTAAAACTCGCCATTAAAAACATAAAATGTGTCGTAATTTCACGGGTCATCACCGGTGAGTTTTACTGCAAGGTAGAAAGGTGGCAGAACTAGTACCAGAATTCCATGAGTATTGTGTTTACAAGGTTGAGTCCACAAATGATTAGATCAGAAGAACCACCGTTGATGCATCTACTTAGACAGAAAACATACAATACCGACGATCATCAATGTGAGTCGTCAAAGAAGAAGAAGAGTTGAGAGAAGACCGAACCATTAAACGGAATGATAAAGAGTCGAACTTTAAAACCTCATTCCTTAAGGCTAAAGTTTAACCCATGCAATGGGAACATAATGGAACCAAGATGAGGAGTGGATTTTTTTTGAAAGATAATCAAGTTATAAGAAGAGTCTTTAGGCAAAGTATAGATGAAAGCTACTCGATGGGCTATATTTTCAAGTGAGTTTTCACAAGGCCTCACTTCAAGCGAGTATTTGGAATATTCTATAAGGAACTTGGAAAAACTTCCTTCATGAAAGTTGTATACTTGTGAAATAACTTTTCATCCATATAGGGAAGAGTTCCAACGGAGCTCAGTTATAGATGTTATGGACATTTTAGGGAGATGTTTTCAGTACCATCAAAAAATGTAAAAAATCATCTAATTGTAAAATGGACATGGGAGCTTGCCCAGCGAAGCCCAGACCGTGACAAGATCTCGATATAGTCCAAGCCGAGCGAGTTGGGAAGTCCAAAATATATTTTTGTCAAAAATTGATCTAAGTGTAAAATGGACAGGGGAGATCACCCAGCGAAGCCCAAAGCGAGACAATAGCTCACTATGGACCTCGCTCGGTGAGATAGGGGGTCCATTATTCCAATGAGAGATACGACTCCGAAAGACCCCACATTAACTTGACAGATCTGCCCTGACATCCCATTTCACGGACCATAAAACGGATCATGAAAATATTCACGGTCCGTGAATTCTTTAAAGCCAAGTGAATCGAAAGTTATGCATGCGGATCTTCATTTTGACAGAGTGAGAAATATTTCACGGTCTATGATTTTCTCTTTTGCTGAGAAGCTGAATGATGAGACATTGTAATTGATTTAATGTAGGTTTTACAGGTCGTAGAATAATCTATGATTCGTCTATCCTGCCATGAAATGGTTCCTTCAGCTGTCATTCACTTTTTATATTTTTGGGCTCATTTTCATGTATTTCTCATGCCTTGGAGTGATCTAAATTTGAATACATGAAACATTACATTAGCACATCAAAACAACACAAAGTTACTTGAAAACAAATGGGAAACTCGCCATTAAAAACATAAAATGGATCGTAATTTCACGGGTCATCACCGGTGAGTTTTACTGCAAGGTAGAAAGGTGGCAGAACTAGTACCAAAATTCCATGAGTATTGTGTTTACAAGGCTAAGTCCACCAATGATTAGATCGAAATAACCACCGTTGATGCCTCTACTTAGACCGACAACAGGCAATACCGACGAAGATCAATGTGAGTCGTCGAAGAAGAAAAAGAAGAGTTGAGATAAGCCCAAACCATTAAACTGGACGATAATGAGTCGGACTGTAAAACCTCATTCCTTGAGGCTAAAGTTTGACCCGTACAATGGTAACATAATGGAACCAAGATGAGGAGTGGAGTTTTTGAAAGATAATCAAGTTATAAGAAGAGTCTTTGGGAAAGGTATAGACGAAAGCTACTCTATGGGCCATATTATCAAGTGAGTTTTCACATTAGCACATCAAAACGACAAAAACTTACTTGAAAAAAAATGTAAAACTCTCCATTAAAAACATAAAATGTGTCTTAATTTCACGGGCCAACACCGGTGAGTTTTACTGCAAGGTAGAAAGGTGGGAGAACTAGTACCAGAATTCCATGAATTTTGTGTTTACAGCCTGAGTCCACAAATGATTAGACGGAAGAACCACCGTTGATGCATCTACTTAGACCGACAACAGGCAATACCGACGAAGATCAATGTGAGTCGTCAAAGAAGAAGAAGAGTTGATAGAAGCCCGGACCATTAAATTGGATGATAAAGAGTTGGACTGTAAAACCTCATTCCTTAAGGCTAACGTTTGACCCGTACAATGGGAACGTAATGGAACCAATATGAGGCGTGGGATTTTCTGAAAGATAATCAAGTTATTATAAGAGTCTTTAGGCAAAGTATAGATGAAAGCTACTCTATGGGCTATATTTTCAATTCAGTTTTCACAAGGCCTCACTTCAAGCGAGTATTTGGAAAAATCCATAAGAAACTTGGGAAAACTTCCTTAATGAAAGTTGTAGACTTGTGAAATAACTTTTCATCCATATAGGGAAGAGTTCCAACGGAGGTCAGTTATAGATGTTATGGACATTTTCGGGAGACGTTTTCAGTACCATCAAAAAATGTAAAAAATCATCTAATTGTAAAATGGACATGGGAGCTTGCCCAGCGAAGCCCAGACCATGACAAGATCTCGATATAGTCCAAGCCGAGCGAGTTGGGAAGTCCAAAATATATTTTTTGTCAAAAATTGATCTATGTGTAAAATGGACCGGGGAGATCACCCAGTGAAGCCCAAAGACAGACAAGAGCTCACTATGGACCTCGCTCGGTGAGATAGGGGGTCCAAATTTCCAATGAGAGATGCGACTCCGAAAGACCCCACATTAACTTGACAGATCTGCCCTGACATCCCATTTCAGGGACCATAAAACGGATCATGAAAATATTCACGGTCCGTGAATTCTTTAAGCCACCGTGAATCTGACATATGTCAGTCTGGATCTTCATTTTGGCAGAGTGAGAACTATTTCACGGTCTGTGATTTTCTCTTTTGCTAAGAAGCTGAAAGATGAGACATTGTTACTGATTTAATGTAGGTTTTACAGGTCGTAGAATAATCTATGATTCGTCTTTACTGCCATGAAATGGTTCCTTCAGCTGCCATTCACTTTTTACAATTTTGGGCTCCTTTTCATGTATTTTTCATGCCTTGGAGTTATCTAAATTTGAATACATGAAACATTACATTAGCACATCAAAACGACACAAACTTACTTGAAAAAAAATGTAAAACTCTCCATTAAAAACATAAAATGTGTCGTAATTTCACGGGTCATCACCGGTGAGTTTTACTGCAAGGTAGAAAGGTGGGAGAACTAGTACCAGAATTCCATGAATTTTGTGTTTACAAGCCTTAGTCCACAAATGATTAGACGGAAGAACCACCGTTGATGCATCTACTTAGAAGACAACATGAAATACCGACGAAGATCAATGTGAGTCGTCAAAGAAGAAGAAGAGTTGATAGAGGACCGGACCATTAAATTGGATGATAAAGAGTTGGACTGTAAAACCTCATTCCTTAAGGCTAACGTTTGACCCGTACAATGGGAACGAAATGGAACCAAGAGGAGGCGTGGGATTTTTTGAAAGATAATCAAGTTATATGAAGAGTCTTTAGGCAAAGTATAGATGAAAGCTACTCTATGGACTATATTTTCAAGTGAGTTTTCACAAGGCCTCACTTCTAGCGAGTATTTGGAATATTCCATAAGGAACTTGGGAAAACTTCCTTAATGAAAGTCTTAGACTTGTGAAATAACTTTTCATCCATATAGGGAAGAGTTCCAACGGAGTTCAATTATAGATGTTATGGACATTTTCGGTAGACATTTTCAGTACCATAAAAAAATGTAAAAATCATCTAATTGTAAAATGGACATGGGAGCTTGCCCAGCGAAGCCCATACCGTGACAAGATCTCGATATAGTCCTAGCCGAGCGAGTTGGGATGTCTAAATATTTTTAAAAAAAAATTGATCTAAGTGTAAAATGGACATGAGAGATCACCCAGCGAAGCCCAAAGCGAGACAAGACATCACTATGGACCTCGGTCGGTGAGATAGGGGTCCAAAATTCCAATGCGAGATGCGACTCCGAAAGACCCCACATTAACTTGATAGATCTGCCATGACATCCCATTTCACAGACCATAAAACGGATCATGAAAATATTCACGGACCGTGATTTCTTTAAGCCACCGTGAGTCTGAAAGTTGTCAGTTTGGATCTTCATTTTGACAGAGAGAATTATTTCACGGTCTGTTAGTTTCTCTTTTGCTGAGAAGCTGAGTGATGAGACATTGTAAATGATTTAATGTAGGTTTTACAGGTCGTAGAATAATCTATGATTCGTCTTTCCTGCCATGAAATGGTTCCTTCAGCTGCCATTCACTTTTTACATTTTTGGGCTCCTTTTCATGTATTTCTCATGCCTTGGAGTGATCTAAATTTGAATACATGAAAAATTACATTAGCACATCAAAACGACACAAACTTACTTGAAAAAAAATGTAAAACGGCTCATTAAAAACATAAAATGTGTCGTAATTTCACGGGTCATCACCGGTGAGTTTTACTTCAAGGTAGAAAGGTGGCAGAACTAGTACCAGAATTCCATGAATTTTGTCTTTACAAGCCTGATTCCACAAATGATTAGATCGGAAGAACCACCGTTGATGCATCTACTTAGAAGACAACATGCAATACCGACGAAGATCCGTCAAAGAAGAAGAAGAGTTGAGAAAATACCGGACCATTAAATTGGATGATAAAGAGTCGGCATGTAAAACCTCATTCCTTAAGGCTAAAGTTTGACCCGTACAATGGGAACATAATGGAACCAAGATGAGGAGTGGGATTTTTTTGAAAGATAATCAAGTTATAAGAAGAGTCTTTAGGCAAAGTATAGATTAAAGCTACTCTATGGGCTATATTTTCAAGTGAGTTTTCACAAGGCCTCACTTCAAGCGAGTATTTGGAATATTCTATAAGTAACTTGGGAAAACTTCCTTAATGAAAGTTGTAGACTTGTGAAATAAATTTTCATCCATATAGGGAAGAGTTCCAACAGAGTTCAGTTATAGATGTTATGGACATTTTAGGGAGATGTTTTCAGTACCATAAAAAAATGTAAAAAATTATCTAATTTTAAAATGGACATGAGAGTTTGCCCAGCGAATCCCAAATCATGACGAGATCTAGATATAGCCCTAGCCGAGCGAGTTGGGATGTCCAAAATATATTTTTTGTAAAAAATTGTGTGTAAAATGGACCGAGGAGTTTACCCTGCGAAGCCCAAAGCGAGACAATAGCTCACTACGGACCTCGCTCGGTGAGATAGGGGGTCCAAATTTCCAATGAGAGATGTGACTCCGAAAGAACCATCATTAACTTGACAGATCTGCCCTGACATCCCATTTCAGGGACCATAAAACGGATCATGAAAATATTCACGGTCCGTGAATTCTTTAAGCCACCGTGAATCTGACATATGTCAGTCTGGATCTTCATTTTGGCAGAGTGAGAACTATTTCACGGTCTGTGATTTTCTCTTTTGCTAAGAAGCTGAAAGATGAGACATTGTTACTGATTTAATGTAGGTTTTACAGGTCGTAGAATAATCTATGATTCGTCTTTCCTGCCATGAAATGGTTCCTTCAGCTGCCATTCACTTTTTACATTTTTGGGCTGCTTTTCATGTATTTATCATGCCTTGTAGTGATCTCAATTTGAATACATGAAACATTACATTAGCACATCAAAACGACACAAACTTACTTGAAAAAAATGTAAAACTTAAAACCATAAAATGTGTCGTAATTTCACGGGTCATCACCGGTGAGTTTTACTGCAAGGTAGAAAGGTGGCAGAACTAGTACCAGAATTCCATGAATTTTGTGTTTACAAGCTTGAGTCCACAAATGATTAGATCGGAAGAACCACCATTGATGCATCTACTTAGAAGACAACATGCAATACCGACGAAGATCAATGTGAGTCGTTAAAGAAGAAGAAGAAGAAGAGTTGAGAGAAGCCCGAACCATTAAACTGGACGATAATGAGTCAGACTGTAAAACCTCATCCCTTGAGGCTAATGTTTGACCCGTACAATGGTAACATAATGGAACCAAGATGAGGAGTGGAGTTTTTTGAAAGATAATCAAGTTATAAGAAGAGTATTTGGGCAAAGTATAGATGAAATCTACTCTATGGGCTATATTTTCAAGTGAGTTGTCACAAGTCCTCACTTCAGGCGAGTATTTGGAATATTCTATAAGTAACTTGGGAAAACTTCCTTAATGAATGTTGTAGACTTGTGAAATAACTTTTCATCCATATTGGGAAGAGTTCCAATGGAGCTCAGTTATAGATGTTATGGACATTTTTGGGAGATGTTTTCAGTACCACCTGGGAGATTGCCTAGAAAAGCCCAGACCGTGACAAGATCTCGATATAATCCAAGCCGAGCGAGTTGGGATGTCCAAAATATATTTTTTGTAAAAAATTGATCTATGTGTAAAAGGGACATGGGTGATCACCCAGCGAAGCCCAAAGCGAGACAAGAGCTCACTATGGACCTCGCTCGGTGAGATAGGGGTCCAAAATTCCAATGAGAGATGCGACTACGAAAGACCACACATTAACTTGACAGATCTGCCCTCACATCCCATTTCAGGGACCATAAAACGGATCATGAAAATATTCACGGTCCGTGAATTCTTTATTCCACCATGAATCTGAAATTTGTCAGTCTGGATCTTCATTTTGACAGAGTGAGAACTATTTCACGGTCTGTGATTTTCTATTTTGCTGAGAAGCTGAATGATGAGATATTGTTACTGATTTAATGTAGGTTTTACAGGTTGTAGAATAATCTATGATTCGTCTTTCCTGCCATGAAATGGTTCCTTCAGCTGCCATTCACTTTTTATATTTTTGGGCTGCTTTTCATGTATTTCTCATGCCTTGGAGTGATCTCAATTTGAATACATGAAACATTACATTAGCACATCAAAACGACACAAACTTACTTGAAAAAAAATGTAAAACTCGCCATTAAAACCATAAAATGTGTCGTAATTTCACGGGTCATCACCGGTGAGTTTTACTGCAAGGTAGAAAGGTGGTAGAACTAGTACCAGAATTCCATGAATTTTGTGTTTACAAGCATGAGTCCACAAATGATTAGATCGGAAGAACCACCATTGATGCATCTACTTAGAAGACAACGTGCAATACCGACGAAGATCAATGTGAGTCGTTAAAGAAGAAGAAGAAGAAGAGTTGAGAGAAGGCCGAACCATTAAACTGGACGATAATGAGTCAGACTGTAAAACCTCATCCCTTGAGGCTAATGTTTGACCCGTACAATGGTAACATAATGGAACCAAGATGAGGAGTGGAGTTTTTTGAAAGATAATCAAGTTATAAGAAGAGTATTTGGGCAAAGTATAGATGAAAGCTACTCTATGGGCTATATTTTCAAGTGAGTTTTCACAAGTCCTCACTTCAAGCGAGTATTTGGAATATTCTATAAGTAACTTGGAAAAACTTCCTTAATGAATGTTGTAGACTTGTGAAATAACTTTTCATCCATGTTGGGAAGAGTTCCAACGGAGCTCAGTTATAGATGTTATGGACATTTTTGGGAGATGTTTTCTGTACCACATGGGAGATTGCCCAGCGAATCCCAGACCGTGACAAGATCTCGATATAGCCCTAGTCGAGCAAGTTGGGATGTCCAAAATATATTTTTTGTAAAAAGTTGATCTATGTGTAAAATGGAAAGGGGTGATCACCCAACGAAGCCCAAAGCGAGACAAGATCTCACTATGGACCTCGCTCGGTGAGATAGGGGTCCAAAATTCCAATGAGAGATGCTGCCCTGACATCCCATTTCAGGGACCATAAAACGGATCATGAAAATATACACGGTCTGTGAATTCTTTAAGCCACCGTGAATCTGAAATTTGTCAGTCTGGATCTTCATTTTGACAGAGTGAGAACTATTTCACGGTCTGTGATTTTCTCTTTTGCTGAGAAGCTGAATGATGAGACATTGTTACTGATTTAATGTAGGTTTTAAAGGTCGTAGAATAACCTATGATTCGTCTTTCCTGCCATGAAATGGTTCGTTCAGCTGTCATTCACTTTTTACATTTTTGGACTCCTTTTCATGTATTTCTCATGCCTTGGAGTGATCTAAATTTGAATACATGAAATATTACATTAGCACATCAAAACGACACAAACTTAGTTGAAAAAAAATGTAAAACTCGCCATTAAAAACATAAAATGTGTCGTAATTTCACGGGTCATCACCGGTGAGTTTTACTGCAAGGTAGAAAGATGGCAGAACTAGTACCAGAATTCCATGAATTTTGTGTTTACAAGCCTGAGTCCACAAATGATTAGATCGGAAGAACCACCTGTCACGACCCGACCGGGCATGGCGGTGCCCTACTGGCACGCTTTCAGGTATACATCAGAGAATAGCAGCGGAACATACACAACTCTTAAAATAAAAATCATACTTAGACAGTAGACATCAACCGGCTAGCCGATAAGGCCGCCTTTCGTAACATATACATAATACAAAATTAAAACAGTACATCTTTGTTCTTACAAACCCAATCCACAAATGTGACTACAGAACTCTAAGAATAACAACTTTGGCGGGACAGGGCCCCGTCATACCCCTGAATGTACAACAACCGACAATACCAGAGATAAGCCTCCGAAATAAAGGAGCTTCTTAGCAGCTGAACAGTGATCCTAAGAGTGAGGATCATCAACCTGTACTCTACCTGCGGCATGAACGGCCCAGAAGGAGTCGATCAACATGTACCAAATATGTGGCCCAGAAATCTTGTAGTGAAATCATAAGTCTAAAATAAAGCTGGAGACATGTATGATAACTCAAATAACAGTACACTGTGTCTTACTAACAATGAGAGTAAACAAGAGTATACTTTACTGCATAAAAATAGGAGGCTCTTGATCAAAGCAGGACCACCCGCCCGCAGTATCATTAAGCAATCCTACTCCTGGGACTATTTCACCCGCAAGGGTCGTATGGACCCGCATGAGGTATTCCTCGCATAGACTGTATCCGCCCGCATAGGTCGTGTGGACCCACATGAGGTATTCCTCGCATCATGGGTAGGAAATCCACGGAGTGGTATAATGTCTTGGGGGTTTACCCCTCAATTATACTCAGAAGGTGGTATAACGTCTTGGGGGTTTACCCCACATTTATACTTTTACCCTAGAGAATGTGGTATAACTTCTTGGGGGTTTAACCCGCATTTATACTCTTACCCTAGCTCAACCGGTTATCAAACATAACACAAGCACTACCGGCTTATCATAACATAACATAAGCGCTACCGACTTATCGTACATAACATAAGCAAGTTAAGAAATCCCCCTAACTTCTTATTAGTCTTATTCATATATACTCTCATCTTAGTTTACTTAAGGCACTAACATGTCATTATAATAATCCGGGAATTTAACCCAAAGTACTACATACTTCTACTCTTTTAAAATGACTCTTTTTCATATAAACTCCCAAGATACTAATAACCGTAGTATCAAGTCACATCTATTTTTCAAGACAAGTCACAATACCTTTTAGAAATACATTTAGGCTTCTAAATCAAGTGACTTCTTCCTTTTAAAAACCTTAAGCAATTGATGCCTTCAAATCAAGTTGTCTTTCATTATTTCAAGTCATTTATCATACTTATATTACTTAGAGTAAACCACTCTTTTTAACTTTCCATAAAGCTATTATAACCAACTTCCCATAAAGTCGTTATACTAGCTTTATACCTTAGATACTTACATTCTTCTTTATAACCAAGAGACTTAAACTTTCCAACAAAAAAAGTATCAAAAATACTTCAACATACTTAAAGTCTCTTAACTTTTAAAAGCCAAGATATCCTTAATATTTTTAAACAAGTGAGTTAATTCCCTAACTCAATCAACTTGAACATTCTTAAGATAAACCAAGGATATCAAATGGACTAGATTCGTCAAAAACTCGTACGTCTACCGTACTATACATTTACAACTTATTCATGCTCAAGAGATAAGAAAGTTCTACATACCTCTTCGGTTTAATCCACTTGCCAAGTCCAATATGCCGTACGTAGTATGTCAACCTATAATGACCATAGTACGTCTATTAACTTCTTACTTCAAACGTAGAATATTCCAAGTGCAAAGTCACTAAATTCTACGGAAAATCGGACAGCACTTCCTTTGTTTCTACATACTTTGCCACCTTTTTCAACGCCGAATTCAATAACCAAACACGCCACATTTAAGGCTCAACAAAGTAGTTAACAATAGGTGATTACACGCCTACAAGACGTGTAAAATTCCGCCCCACAATTATATCAAACTAGTCTAAACTACAATGTCAATTCGGCAAATTTGAGGGACAACAACACAAAGTCTTCTTTCCAATTTCTTTTCAATCCAAGTTGTTTAGTATAACATGTAATCAAGCAGCAATCGACTATAGCTACTACGATCTTCTATAGTAGATAACATGCGACGATTCTAGATAACGATCAAATTGTAATTCAATTTCAATTGACTCAACATGTCATTTTCGGATTTGAGCTTCTAAACTTCCATAACACTTATCAATCTTCATAACACATATCACATGATCATTTCTAACTTATCATAACATGGAATCTTCAATTACAAAAGTAAGACGAAGATTATACCTCATTTAGCCCAAATATGATCCAAGATTACAAGTCGATCCTTAGCAACTTTAGCTCCTCCTTTCGACGTTCCAATCCACTCCAAGCAACCCTTAGAAGATTATGAAGAACTCCTCTTCAAGTTCCAACTTCAAAGTTGAAGAACTCCTTAGGTTTTCGCCTTGCGACTAATACGAAAACGCCATTTTTCCGGGATCTTTATATTGAGATACTCTTACAATACCCTTAGGAACCTTGGTTTAAAGTATGGGGAT
This sequence comes from Przewalskia tangutica, assembly GCA_029844215.1. NCBI lineage: Eukaryota > Viridiplantae > Streptophyta > Magnoliopsida > Solanales > Solanaceae > Przewalskia > Przewalskia tangutica. The sequence goes on along the minus strand of CM056724.1, from coordinate 46,662,624 downwards.
TATTGGACAACAATTGAAAATTTTCTTCTTGAAATTCTCTCCAAAGCCGAGAGCTCTCTAAGAGTTCTTCAAGATTGTTTTCAAATTTTTCTCTAAGTGTTGAGAATGACAAAGTCTTGCACTACTAGTGTACATATATAACATAATGGAGGGTCAAGATTAGTACATTTGGGTGGCTTGGATGAATTCATTTAAAATATCAAGCTATGTGGGCTCATTGACTTGGTCAATGTTCTCAAGCTCTTAGCCTAGCAAGACTTTCATCTTAATTATGGTCAAATGACCATTCTACCCATGCACAATTCGTCCATGACCACTAAGGGGGGTGACACGTGTCGCCCTCCTGTTCGTCATAATACTTCGTTTTCCGACATTTCCATAATTCCGATAAATTTTCACTAGTCTCCAATCTTAACATTTTTTAGTTCTTACGTACGTTCTTAAAAACATATCCTGGAAATTCCGGGGTGTAACATTCTTCCCCCTTAGAAACATTCGTCCCCGAATGTTCTCTTGGGAGTCAAACTTAAAGATAGTGACATAGTCTCCTTACAACCCCTACATACCAATAATGCCACACGTGGTCACATAACAATACTCATACTAAAATGTCAACCTGAACCTCATGTGTCAACGTCGGTTATCTGCCTAAAGCTTCTGCTGACTCTGAGCTTACTAATCATCTTTCCTGGATAAGCTTCGCCTTATCCACAGCCCGTTCAATCAAGTCTGGACCAAATAACTGAACCTCGCCTACGTCGGACCAACCAACCGGCGATCTACACCTTTCTACACACAAGGCCTCATACAGGGTCATCCGAATACTGGAAGGGTATCCGTTATCGTACGTAACTCAATAAGAGGAAAATAATTCTTCCAGCTAACTCTGAAACCAATAACATCGGCCCGCAACCTACCCTCAAGTGCCTGGATAGTACGCTCTGCCTACCCGTCGGTCTGAGGGTGCAATGCAATACTGAGACTCACCTGTGTCCCTAACCCCTTCTGAAAAACCTCCAGAAGTTATCCGTAACCGAGCTCATCTGTCTGACATCATAAACGTAGGAACTCCGTGCAGTCTCATACTCTTCCTGATATATAATCTATCATAATCCTCAGCCGAGTGAAAGGTCCTGACCGGAAGAACACGGCTGGTTTCGCCAGCCTATTTACTATGACCCCTAGGGAGTCGCACTCCCTCTGAGTACGATGCCACCCTGCAACAAAATCCATAAAATCACCTCCCATATCTAAGTCGGGATCGAAATCGCTTGTGATAGCCTACTGGCCTTCTGGTGTTCAACCTTGACCTGCTACTAATTCGGACATTAAGTAACAACTCTGCTACGTCCCTTTTCAGGCCATCTTACCAATACATACATCTGAGGTTACGACACAACTTAGTCGACCCCGAACAATTTGAGCAATAAGCATTGCGTGCCTCCCCTAAAACCTGTTGACTAGTCCTGCAGCACCGGGTACACACAATCTATCCTCCTATCACAGCACCCCATCCGGTGCTACTCAAACATGCACTTCTCTTCTCGGAGAGCTGTATCTCGATACCGAATCATAACTAGACCCTCATAATGTCGCCTCTTTACCTCCTCAACGACGGAAGACTCGGCAACCTCTCGGATCTAAACATCATTAACCTTGGAAACAAATAATCGAACCCCCTCGGCTCGGTAGCTGATGAATCTCACGGACCACATCCTGTTTATCTGGCTGCCCAACTGACAGACTACCCCTAGATCCACGACTAAGAGTATCTGTAACTGTCTTGGCTTTCCTCAGATGGTATAGGATATCAATATCACAATCCTTGGGTAACTCTAACCACCGTCTCTGTCGCAAATTCAGCGCCTGCATGCGAAGATATCAGGAGGCTCTTGTGGTGCACAAATATCCATGAAGTCTATATATACGTCATGCCCCCAAATCTTCAAGGCATGATTTAACCGCCTTGACTCTAAATCGTGAGTGGCGTAATTTCCTTTCCTGTTTCCCTAACTACCGGGAAAACATAGGCTCTATCCTTATCGGGTTGTGTCAGCACACAACCTAGCCCAACACCCAACGTGTTATCATAATAACCTAACCCTCTAGTCTTTCAGGAGGGGTTAGAACTGTAGTCGTGGTCAACTTATCTTCCAATAACTGGAAACCTTTCTCATTCTTGCGAAATATTCGGGTGTCCTTAACCTCTATTATGGTTCCTGTTTCCTTTTCTCTGTTGCAACCAAACCTGGTTACTAACTTAGAATTGATTTTTTGCTTGCCTCATGGCTAAGACTTCCAGTCAAACACAATTTAGGGGGGGGAGATTTCCTTGATCTCGTCAAGTAGTAACCCGATTATTTTCTCCCAGCTCGTAGAGCTTATAGTCAGGTATTCAACCTCAATTCACTATAATACATATTCCAATTACTTGTCAAGATTTCTTATCGTTCGAGTGTCCACTCGTCTTTCCTTTATAAGATATTTCAAGTTGTGCTGGGGTCCCTTACCCCTCCGTATTTTCATACTATCTTTCTCGTCAGTACAGATGCTACCACCTTCCCTCGAGGTGTTCTTACTGCCCATTATTTACTAATGGTTTTACACCAGTCTGGGGTAATCATATCTCGTGCAACTTACATAACCATAGTCGTATTCTCCTTTATCATTCTGGTCATAACCTTACCTTATGCTTATTATTAGCAAAAGTATTTCTATCTTGATTCATAATCGTACAGTTTCATATATGCGTACTACCTGCATTTTTATCCTTACGACACTTCCTCGACCATTTCGTAACGTCGTTCTTAATTACCCCAACACAATACTTTTCCCACGGTTACCTAAAACTGTAACCTATGGCATGACGATACTGAAGACCTTACCAGTCTCTTATCCTTCGTCTAACAACATGGGTACACATAACCCCATAATACGTAAAATTGTCCTTACGCGGGGGAGAGAACTTATCTCCATTAAATAAACTTTCCTTGGAGTCACAACCCTAATCACAGGGTCCTCTTGCGGTCCAGTAAATATCTAATCATCACGCACCGCCTTAAAGTCGTGTAGATTTTCAAAACCTACCAAAGATGTCTTTTGTTTTCCGTAGGCATCACTCGTACCTATCTTATTCTTGCTTGCGCGCTATCCTGAACTTATCTGGAAGGTCGTGGCCCTGACCGCCACACCAGACCAACTCTAAGTACCTCCAGGGGCACTTAACATAAAACTCCTTCAAATTCCAGTATTACTTACTTTCTGCATTAATTTACCTCAAATGAACAAGTCACACAGACTTATTAAAATCATCAATGTCAAAGAAGGAAGGATAATTTACTGGTTACCACCACTTCTCTTCCTTTCCACTCGATAGCAGGCTTCAGGAAGGCGGTGCGAATCAATCTCTCTGTAGTCCACGTTGGCATAACAAGAGGACAACTAGCCCGTACTCATAATGACCTCAACGTCTATCATAACAGCTCTGCTAGGTCTGCTAGGGTCCAACGACTGTATCGTTACCGGTAATTATTATCTACCCGCTCAGCTACCACCCAACACTCACGGGTGTAGTCACCTTGAAAGGTTCTCATGGATTCAGGCTTCATTTCTTTACACTTGGTTGCTCTCTTTTTCACTGGTCGTACGTTTTTCCGTACTTTCAAACTTATACTAACATACGTACATAACTTCCATACTAAAACTGGCCTCCAATCTTTGGAGTTACTAAATTAAACAATATAAGTCCCTTTCCGGCTCTCACAACCTGGTTCCGGTGGAATGCGTCCACGAACCCGTAAAATGATTAACTAGACTTGGGCCTTGCACCCTCGTGACCCCGTCACGTAGCGGGACTACTACCAACTGATCCCATTCCATTTCAAGCTATGGGACGACCCTTAATAGGTCCTCAACTCGACTCGGCGTCGCACTTAACTCTTATCTTTGGCCTGTCTTAACCTTTACTACCCGAGAAGGCCTTATATACCTAAGGTCTCGGTGGTTATCAGCATTCTTAGGCTCACAATTTCCAGGCTCCTAGCCTATCTTATCAGCCCCCCTGTAAACGGGTACAAAAACTTATCGTAATATCATAATCGTGTTGTCTTGACCACAACAACCATACTTACTCCATACGAATCTCACTCGTACCATTCTCTTAATCATACCACGTAGCTTAATCTATTAACATAGTCTTCCATTAAGTCCCTTAATTAAACTTCTTAAGGGTCCATTTCCTTTTCAGACAGCTCATCATCTCCTAATTATCTTAAATTTGTACGTAAAATCTTGATGAGAATTCATTAAACTGTTTCATACCTTCCCGGTATTTATTTAGTCCTTACCAAATCCTGGTAACCTAAAACCATTCTAGGCAACACGCGTCCGACCCTCATACATAAATACGTATAGATGTATGTCACAATACCAACTATACTACAAACATTACCTACCTGGATACGCAATCCACATCATCTTTCCTGGGTCACTGCTGCCTATCTCGTAGCTGCAAATAACATAACTTGTTAGGGAGAGATGACCCTAACCACACAGCTCTATCGCACGATCTTAGAGTGAGAAGAATGAAAACCAATCCTAAATGTCCTGCAGCCTCTTGATTATAGATGTGGTGCACAACACATCGATAATCAAGACTCTACTAGACACGGTCTGTAGACACTTTCCGAGGACTAACTGCTCTGATACCACTTTTGTCACGACCCGACCCCGGGCCCGCGACTGGTGCCCTACCTGGGCACCCCTTTCAGGTATACATCAGAGAATAGTAGTGGAACATACACAACTCTTAAAATAAAAATCATACTTAGGCGGTGATAAATCATCAGGCTGGCCGATAAAGCGCCTTTAAACATATACATAATACAAAATTAAAACAGTACATCTTTGTTCTTACAAACCCAATCCACAAATGTGACTACAGACCTTTAAGAATAACAACTTTGGCGGGACAGGGCCCCGCTGTTATACCCCGTACTTCCAGAGTATGTATGCGAGGACGTACGTACGATTATTCAAGCCCTAATTAGGTTAAGAATGAACTTGTGAACTTTCGACGGAAAAGATTCCGAACCTTGTGAACGAAATTCTACATTTTTAATATTTTAACCGATTACGGATTTTTCCGAGAGACGAAATATTTGGACCAATAGGAGGGCGACATGTGTCACCCTTAGTTGGCATGGGTTGGACGAAATGGTGGCCTAGTGGACAAGTCAAATGGTCAAGTCTTGCAAAGATATTTTTTGGGTTAGTGGGGGTAGGTGGGTTGGACGGTTTTCTTGAGTTAGTGGAGGCCACATGGCTCATTGTTGTGGGGGACATATGTCCCAATGTTGTGGTGGACATATGTCCCAACATTGTGGTGGACACTTGGTTGGAAGACCTCACTCTTCACATGGATCCAAATCTCCACCCTCCATTTGTTTTAATCTTGGCCATTGGAGGCTCTATAAATACCCCCCCCCCCCTCTTGTGCAAGACTTCTTCATCCACTAAACATTTCTCCAAGTCTCAAAATCCCCTCTTAGTAATTCTCGTCCAAGCTTCCCCTTCTTCCTAGTTTCGTCAAGCACCTTCCCACCTTCCTTGTAGTTTAGTCCCAACCCCACTTGGTAGAAAAATATTCTCCAAGTATTGTTACTATGCCAAAATACCTTAGCCAAATACCTTGTAGTATTCCTAAGTTACCTCTACACTAAAAGTCCAGAAATACTACCTTATATCCATTAGTCACTAAACGAAACCCTAGGAAAATCGTCATGGTTGGTTGAAGTATTTAAGTAGACGTTGTGTAGAACTTCTAAGGGTTTCTTGGAGCTATCGGAGCGTGCAAATTAGGAGCTAAACCTTGCTCAGGAGCGACATTTAAACTTGGATAATTTTGGGCTTATCGAGGTAAATACTCTTGTCCTTCTATTGTAATTGGAGATTACATATAAGAGTAGTTTAGATTTGAGTATAAGATATAGAAGGATATTAAAGAATAAAATTGAACTATAATCACATTAGAAGGATATTAAAGAAGGGAATTGAATGTACTTACATAAGATCGTATTCTGATGAACTGAGTAGTTTGTGGTAGGAAATCTTGCCCAATTTTAGTAGAATTAAGAACCTTCGCTTAGAATATTCTGAGAATAGTCTAGACGTTGATAGACGTGTTGACTATTATAGGTTGATACTCTGCGCGCGACATATTCGACTTGGCGGTGGATTTGTAGGAGGTATGTGATTCTTCCTATCCTCTTGAGCATGATATTTTAAAATATATATATATAGTACGGTAGACGTACGTGTGTTAACTGAACATGGTTTTACTTGACTTCTTTTGACTTGAGTCTAAATAATAAGAACCTTGAAGTATTTCAAAAGAATTATGAATCATTTTTTAAAGAAGAGTAATACTTGATTTTTAAGCGAGAGCGTAAGAGTTATCGGCTTTATGGGAAGTTAGGTATAACGACTTAAGAAAGATAAAAGGAACGATTTACTTATTTGTTTATGAAAGTCTTGTATTGATTTCTGAAAAGTGTAGTAAGATGGTTTGATAAGTAAATATGTTATGATGCTACGCGTGTTAGTGTCTTGTGATGTTGTGTAAGGGGGTTATTCTTGTTGTGCTTACGTTGTTAAACGTTAAGCCCGTTGTTCTGTTATTATATCACATACCCTCTTGACTTGTTATACCGAGGGCTTGCCACCCTTGATGCGGGTCTATACGGCCTATGCGGTCTGTGTGACTATGCGGAGCTGCGGGAGTTCCAGGATTGATCATTCCGGGTGTATTATCCCGATGCGAGGAATGCCTCATGCGGTCTGTGTGACTATGCGATCTATGTGACTATGCGGACTGCGGGAGTCCAGGAGGATACCGCGGGCTAGCTACCCCGTCTGAGAATACCTCATGCGGGTCTGTGTGTGACCTATGCGGACTGCGGGAGTTCCAGGATTAGGCTCGCATAATGATACTATGGGCGATTGGCTTTGCTTTGATCATTAGCGGCCTAGAAAAGACCAGTTCTGTTATATCTATTTTTCTTTTGGTTATGTTGTGGCACTATGTGCGGTTACATTGGTTGTTTCGTACATATTTGTAAAATTGGTTTTAAAATGGTATGATTTCATTTAAAGTACTTTACAGTTTCACATACTTGGTACCTGTTGTACTGACCTCCTTGAGTGCGTTCATGCCGCAGGTAAAGGGAAGCAGGTAGCGGATCCTCAGTTTTAGGATCTTTACTCTGGTGTCAGGAGCTCCATTTCTCCGGAGGCTCGACTTTTGGGTATGATCTCCCTGTGTTGTAGATATTTTTGTACATTCAGGGTATGGCGGAGCCCTGTCCCGCCATAGTTGTTTACTTCCTTAAGTGCGTAGTCATGTTGTAAAGTTGGAATGTAGCGCGGACTTGGTTTATATATATATGCCGAAAGACAACTTTTCCTCAGATAAACTGTGTTACATTTTACATTTGTTTCATGTCTTGTTTTTATATTCCGCTGATTACTCTGATGTATGACTACTTGGGTGCCCGGGTAAGGAACCAATCACAGGCCGAGCAGTCATGACAAAAGTGGTATCGAGCGCTTAATCCTCGGAAAGTGTCTGAGGCAGTATCTAGTAAGTCTTGATTATCGGTGTGTTGTGCACCACACCAATAATCAGGAGGCTATAAGATATTTAGGATTGGTTTCCATTCTTCGCACTCTGAGATCGTGCCTTAGAGTTGTGTTATAAGTTGGACCCCTCTAACGTATTTCCTTTCTTTATGATTATGCCTCGCATGAGCAACCGGGCCCAGAAGGGCAAGGCGTGAGGAGCCGCTTGTAGACACAGACGGCCACGAGGCGAGCCCGATCTATACCGAGGCGATACCTCGGGCGAGTTCCACGCGCGCCCGGCCCAGCGAGGTTTAAGCGCGGCGGTGGGCGATGAGACCACGATACTGCGCCTCGGTCCGCGGCTGGAAGCGGAGAGATGGGTTCTGAGAGATGGCCCGATTCGGCGAGTTGTGGCGAACGTGAGGATAGGCTGGACGCGGCGGTTCGATAGCACGTGGTACATCCTAGATCGGACGGCTTGAGACTACGGGATTTTACGAGTTGTAGCCGCGAGTTCTACGGGTCGAGGCACGAGGATGATCCGAGGAGTTCATCAAGCGACTCTACGGATCATCACGAGTGATCAAGGCTTGGAGACCGAGTCCGTGATCTTGGTTCGCATCGTTTGCGTGATACCGCATGATCGTGGTTTGATTCGTGGGAGCTATCCCGAGAGAGCACGCGCCTCAGCGGTATGGGGCGAGTTCTCGAGAGACTTTTCGGCCAACTTCTTGCCTCGCGGATGAGGAGGGCGGGCGACGATTTTTGATCTTTGAGGCGAGAGGCGCGCGATTCGGACAACGGCGTTGAGTTTGATTCGTTGGCTCGATATGTCCCTGCGTTAGTAGCAGATATGGAGGACCGAGTGCACCGCCACGTTAGGACTAGATGACTACTTGGCGTAGTCTTGCTCAGTGTGGCTCTTGGTGGGCATGGACATTGCCGCGTGCGAGCTTCATGCACTTGGATGCGAGGCGTAGAGGCGGCGGGTCGGCGGATATCGGCGGCGAGAAGAAGGCGGGGCGCAGGATCTTTTGGTAGCTCTCGGGGTGGGCGGCCTCATAGCGATCTAGATTTGCACCACGGCCGGCTGAGCACTCTTACACCGCCTTGGGACGGCCAGGGGTATTGGGGCGGTCGGGGCCCGAGGACTTCGGATTTCGAGGTAGCGGGTGCTAACGATCGAGGTCCTCTCGGTGCGTCGATGTGGTAGATTCCATTCGGGAGTTGTGATACTACCTCGGGAGTTTGCTACACTTGCGGCGGCAGGTCACTTATCACGAGTCTGTCAGGCCGAGCGCAGATGGTAAGTCGACTGCGGTCTTTCACGGGTCTTTTTCACCTCGATTTACTCGCCCGGGCGGTGCTCGAGGACTAGCAGGTCGCGGCAGAGATCGTGGTAGGGGTCCTAGTTCTAGCGGTCCTCAGAATCGCATTTATGCCTTGTCGGTAGCGGGACGGGGCGTCACGATGTCGTCCGCAGTACTTTATCAGTTTCATGTTGTGACGTGTATGCCTTGATAGATCCGGGTTCTACTCTGTCCTATATATCTCCCCTTATTGCTAGTAGGATAGGGATAGAGCCTGAGTCCATATACCCTTTCGAGGTAGCTACGCCATTGGGTGATTCGGTGGTAGCTCAGAGGGTATATAGGGCTTGCCCAGTGACTTTATCGATCGTCGGACCTGGCGACTTGATAGAGTTGGATATGACCGATTATGGGTATGGATTGGCTAGCTTCTTGCTACGCCAATGTGGACTGCAGAGAGAGGGTGGTACGGTTCCAGTTTCCTGAGGAGCCGGTTATTGAGTGGGAGGGGAACACTGTGTCGCCGAGGGGTAAGTTTATTTCTTACCTCAAGGCCAGGAAGATGGTGCAGAAGGGGTATATCTACCATCTCATTCGGGTGTTTGATATTGAGGTTGCGGTACCAGATTTTGATCGATTCGGTAGTCGAGAGAGTTCCCAGATGTGTTTCCAGATGACCTCCCGGGTATCCCTCCTGAGAGGGAGATAGAGTTTTGTATCGATGTGCTGCCAGACACTCGGCCTATTTCCATCCCGCCATACAGAATGGCACCTGCCGAGTTGAGAGAGTTGAAGGACCAACTGAGAGATTTGCTAGAGAAGGGCTTCATCAGACCTAGTGTTTCTCCCTGGGGAGCGTCGGTATTGTTCGTGAAGAAGAAGGACGGGACGCTGCGCATGTGTGTTGATTACAGGCAGCTGAACAAGGTGACTATTAAACAGATACCCTTCCTGTGATTGATGATTTGTTTGACCAGTTGCAGGGTGAGAGATGTTTCTCCAAGATTGATCTGCGATCGGGCTATCATCAGGTGCGAGTTAGAGGCGGATGTCCTCGGGCTGCGTTCGGACGATGCGCACTATGAGTTCAGGGTTATGTCTTTCGCTTTGACCAATGCTCCGGCGGTATTTATGGATTTGATGAACCGAGTTTTCAAGCCATTTTTGGATACGTTTGTGATAGTATTCATTGATGACATCTTGGTTTATTCCGCTCGGGCGGGAGCATGCGAGCATTGAGAATTTGTCTTTGAGAGTTCTCGGGACCAGCGATTATCGCCAAGTTTTCCAAATGTGAGTTTTGGTTGGCTTCGGTGGCATTTCTTGGGCATATTGTAGGGGCTGATAGTATTCGGGTGGATACGGCCAAGATCGAGGTAGTCAGGAGTTGGCCTAGACCTACTACTCCGACAGAGGTGCGCATCTTTCTGGGCCTTGCAGGTTACTATCGGAGGTTCGTGGAGAAGTTTGCGTCTATTTCGGCACCTTTGACCAAGTTGACTCAGAAGGAGCTAAGTTTGATGGATTGATGCTTGTGGCGGGGTTTCGATTCTTGAAGGAGAGGCGGCGACCGCCCGATTCTTACTCTTCGAGAGGTGCAAGCGGCTATGTGGTGTATTGTGATGCGTCGGGCATCGGGCTTGGATGTGTGTTGATGCGGCGGGGCAAGGTTATAAGCGTCACGCATCCCGACTTAAGAAGCATGAGAGGAACTACCCACCCATGATTTGGAGTTGGCGGCGGTGATTCACGCCTTGAAGATGGAGGCACTATTTGTATGGGGTTCGTGGATATTTATACAGACCACAAGAGCCTCGGTATATCTTCACCGAGGAGCTGAACTTACGGCGAGGCGGTGGTTAGAGTTACTCGAGGATTATGATGTCGATATCCTGTACCACCCGGGGAAGGCCAATGTTGTGGCAGATGCTCTTAGTCGTAGGTCGATAGGGAGTCTATCAGATGTACAGCCAGAGAGGAGGGGCATGGTCCGCGAGTTACATCAGTTAGCGAGCCTTGGAGTTCGATTGATTGGTTCTGATAGCAGTGGGGTTCGAGTTCGAGAGGTTGCCGAGTCTTCCATCGTCGAGGAGGTGAAGAAACCGATTTGAGGATCGGTTTTGGCGCGGTATCGTGATACGGCTCTTCGTGAGGAAGGGTCCTTTTGAGTAGCACGATGGGGTGCTAAGGTTTGAGCGAGTTGTGTGTTCCGGATATTGCGAGGACTTGGCGGCGGAGTTCTAGGGAAGCACACGGCGCGACGTTACTCTATCCATCGGGTCGACCAAGATGTACCACGACCTCGGATCGTGTATTGGTGGGATGGCTTGAAGAGGACGTTGCGAGTTTGTGGCTCGGTGCGTGTTGTCGGCGGTGAAGGTAGAGCATCGAGGCACGGTGGATTATTGCGAGCGATAGAGATCCCGACCTGGAAGTGGGAGGTGATCAACATGGACTTTATCACAGGATTACCTCGCACTCAGAGGAAGCATGATTCTATCCGGGTTATCGTCGACAGGCTGACGAAATCAGCCCACTTTCTTCCGTCGGGGCGACTTTTTAGTGAGGATTATGCGGACTTTACATCAGAGGTCGTGAGGCGCATGGGGTCCCTATTTCTATCATATCGGCGAGAGCCTGGTTCGGCTAACTTACGAGGTCTTTCGAGAAGGGTTTAGGGGCGAGTGAGCACAGTGCGCATTCCATCCTCGAGCGAGCGGACAGCAGAGCGCACTATCCGGACTCGAGGATATGCTGCGAGCCTGTGTTATTGACTTTAGGGGTAGCTGGGAGGATCATTTGCCTCTAGTTGAGTTTGCGTATAATAATAGCTACCACTACAGTATTCAGATGGCGCCTTATGAGGCCTTGTATGGGAGGAAGTGCATATCGCCGATAGGCTGGTTTGATAATGGCGAGTGCGATTAGTAGGACGGACACAGTTCAGTGGCGATGGATAAGGTGAAGCTTATCCAGGAGCGGCTATTGACAACTCAGAGTCGACAGAAGTCGTATGCAGATCATCGTCGTCGGCATCTAGAGTTTGAGGTTGATGATTGGGTTTTCCTGAAGGTGTCACCCATGAAGGGTGTGATGAGATTTGGCAGGAAAGGGAAGCTCAGCCCAAGGTACATTGGGCCTTATCAGATTGTCCGCAGGGTAGGCAAGGTTGCCTACGAGTTGGATCTGCCATCCGATCTGGAGGCAGTGCATCCGGTTTTCCATGTTTCTATGCTGAGGAGATGTATCGGGGATCCATCTAGAGTGCACCCGCAGCGGCGTCCGGTGTGACCGAGGGGTTATCGTATGAGGAGATTCCCATAGTGATACTTGATCGTTAAGTTAGGCGTCTGCGGACGAAGGATGTGGCTTCCGTCAAGGTCTTATGGCGGAACGAGCACAGAGAGGAGATGACGTGGGAAGCAGAGGAGGACATGAGGCAGAAGTATGCTCACTTATTCCCCACACCTCCAGGTAACTCACTTTCCTACTTGTAAATTTTCATTGACATATTTGCTTAAGTGTTGTATTGTGGCCATGTATGGCATTTGCAAACTGTTTACGTTATGAGGGACTTTATCGTTATCTGTCTTAAGAAGGAACATTCGGGACGAATGTTTCTAAGGAGGGGAGAATGTTATACCCCGTACTTCCAGAGTATGTATGCGAGGACGTACGTACGATTATTCAAGCCCTAATTAGGTTAAGAATGAACTTGTGAACTTTCGACGGAAAAGATTCCGAACCTTGTGAAGGAAATTCTACGTTTTTAATATTTTAACCGATTACGGATTTTTTCGAGAGACGAAATATTTGGACCAATAGGAGGGCGACATGTGTCACCCTTAGTTGGCATGGGTTGGACGAAATGGTGGCCTAGTGGACAAGTCAAATGGTCAAGTCTTGCAAAGATATTTTTTGGGTTAGTGGGGGTAGGTGGGTTGGACGGTTTTCTTGAGTTAGTGGAGGCCACATGGCTCATTGTTGTGGGGGACATATGTCCCAATGTTGTGGTGGACATATGTCCCAACATTGTGGTGGACACTTGGTTGGAAGACATCACTCTTCACATGGATCCAAATCTCCACCCTCCATTTGTTTTAATCTTGGCCATTGGAGGCTCTATAAATACCCCCCTCTTGTGCAAGACTTCTTCATCCACTAAACATTTCTCCAAGTATCAAAATCCCCCCCCCCCCCTCTTAGTAATTCTCGTCCAAGCTTCCCCCCCTTCTTCCCTAGTTTCGTCCGAAGCACCCCTTCCCCACCTTCCTTGTAGTTTCGTCCCAACCCCTTGGTAGAAAAATATTCTCCAAGTATTGTTACTATGCCAAAATACCTTAGTCAAATACCTTGTAGTATTCCTAAGTTACCTCTACACTAAAAGTCCAGAAATACTACCTTATATCCATTAGTCACTAAACGAAACCCTAGGAAAATCTTCATGGTTGGTTGAAGTATTTAAGTAGAAGTTGTGTAGAACTTCTAAGGGTTTCTTGGAGCTATCGGAGCGTGCAAATTAGGAGCTAAACCTTGCTCAGGAGCGACATTTAAACTTGGATAATTTTGGGCTTATCGAGGTAAATACTCTTGTCCTTCTATTGTAATTGGAGGTTACATATAAGAGTAGTTTAGATTTGAGTATAAGATATAGAAGGATATTAAAGAATAGAATTGAACTATAATCACATTAGAAGGATATTAAAGAAGGGAATTGAACTGTACTTACATAAGACTGTATTCTGATGAACTGAGTAGTTTGTGGGTAGGAAATCTTGCCCAATTTTCCGTAGAATTAAGAACCTTCGCTTAGAATATTCTGAGAATAGTCTAGAGGTTGATAGACGTATTTGACTATTATAGGTTGATACTCTGCGCGACATATTCGACTTGGCGGTGGATTTCGCCGAGAAGGTATGTGATTCTTCCTATCCTCTTGAGCATGATATTTTAATATATATATATATATATATATATATATATATATATATATAGTACGGTAGACGTACGTGTGTTAACTGAACATAGTTTTACTTGACGTCTTTTGACTTGAGTCTAAATAATAAGAACCTTGAAGTATTTCAAAAGAATTATGAATCATTTTTGAAAGAAGAGTAATACTTGATTTTTAAACAGGAAGCGTAAGAGTTATACTGGCTTTATGGGAAGTTAGGTATAACGACTTAAGAAAGATTAAAGGAACAATTTACTTATTTGTTTATGAAAGTCTTGTATTGATTTCTGAAAAGTGTAGTAAGATGGTTTGATAAGTAAACATGTTATGATGCTACGCGTGTTAGTGTCTTGTGATGTTGTGTAAGGGGGTTATTCTTGTTGTGCTTACGTTGTTAAACGTTAATCCCATTGTTCTGTTATTATATCACATACCCCCTTGACTTGTTATACCGAGGGCTTGCCACCCTTGATGCGGGTCTATACGGCCTATGCGGTCTGTGTGACTATGCGAGTCTGGGAGTTCGTGATTGATCATTAAGTGTATTATCCGTCGAGGAATGCCTCACGCGATGCAATGTGACTATGCGGTCTATGTGACTATGCGGACTGCGGGAGTCCAGGAGGATACCGCGGGCTAGCTACCCCCGATGCGAGGAATACCTCATGCGGGTATGTGTGTGACCTATGCGGACTGCGGGAGTTCCAGGATTAGGCTCGCATAATGATACTATGGGCGATTGGCCTTGCTTCGATCATTAGCGGACTAGAAAAGACCAGTTCTGTTATATCTATTTTGCTTTTGGTTATGTTGTGGCACTATGTGCGGTTACATTGGTTGTTTCGTACATATTTGTAAAATTGGTTTTAAAATGGTATGATTTCATTTAAAGTACGCTGATTTCACATACTTGGTACTGTTATCGACCTCCTTCGGGGGGATGCGTTCATGCCGCAGGTAAAGGGAAGCAGGTAGCGGATCCTCAGTTTTAGGATCTTTACTCTGGTGTCAGGAGCTCCATTTCTCCGGAGGCTCGACTTTTGGGTATGATCTCCCTGTGTTGTAGATATTTTTGTACATTCAGGGTATGGCGGAGCCCTGTCCCGCCATAGTTGTTTACTTCCTTAGAGGTCTGTAGTCATGTTGTAAAGTTGGGATGTAACTGCCAGACTTGGTTTATATATATATGCCGAAAGGCAACTTTTCCTCAGATAAACTGTGTTACATTTTACATTTGTTTCATGTCTTGTTTTTATATTCCGTTGATTACTCTGATGTATGACTACTTGGGTGCCCGGGTAAGGCACCAATCACAGGCCCCGGAACGGGTCGTGACACCCTCCATACCCCTGAATGTACAACAACCGACAATACCAGGGATAAGCCTCCGAAATAAAGGAGCTTCTTAGCAGTTGAACAGTGATCCTAAGAGTGAGGATCAGCAACCTGTACTCTACCTGCGGCATGAACGCAGCCCCCCGAAGGAGGTCAGTACAACATGTACCAAATATGTGAAATCTGAGCATCGTAGTGAAATCATAAGTCTAAAATAAAGCTGGAGACATGTATGATAACTCAAATAACAGTACACTGTGCCTTACTAATAATGAGAGTAAACAAGAGTATACTTTACTGCATAAAAATAGGAGGCTCTTGATCAAAGAAGGACCACCCGCCCGCAGTATCATTAAGCAATCCTACTCCTGGGACTATTTCACCCGCAAGGGTCGTGTGGACCCGCATGAGGTATTCCTCGCATAGACTGTATCCGCCCGCATAGGTCGTGTGGACCCGCATGAGGTATTCCTCGCATCATGGGTAGCAAATCCATGGAGTGGTATAATGTCTTGGGGGTTTACCCCACAATCATACTCAGAAGGTGGTATAACGTCTTGAGGGTTTACCCCGCATTTATACTCAGGAGGTGGTATAACGTCTTGGGGGTTTACCCCGCATTTATACTCAGGAGGTGGTGTAACGTCTTGGGGGTTTACCCCGCATTTATACTCATAACCTAGCTCAACCGGCTATCATACATAACATAAGTACTACCGACTTATCATACATACATAAGTACTACCGGCTTATCATACATAACATAAGCACTACCGGCTTATCATACATAACATAAGCACTACCGGCTTATCACACATAACATAAGCAAGTTAAGAAATCCCCTAACTTCTTATTAGCTTGTTCATATACACTCTCATTTTAGTTTACTTAAGACACTAACATGTCATTATAAAATCCGGGAATTTAACACAACGTACTACGTACCTCTACTCCTTTAAAATGACTCTTTTTCAAATAAAACTTTCAAGATACTAATAACCGTAGTATCAAGTCATATCTACTTTTCAAGACAAGTCACAATACCTTTTAGAAATACATTATAGGCTTCTAAATCAAGTGACTTCTTCTTTAAAACCTTAAGCAATTGGTACCTTTAAAACAATTTGCCCTTCTTTATTTCAAGTCATTTCTTTGCTTACATTACTGAAGAAAACCATTCTTTTAATCTTCCATAAAGTTGTTATAACCAACTTCCCATAAAGTCGTTATAACCCTTTATGTCTTAGACAAATTCATTCCTTTTATAACCAAGAGACTTATACTTTCAAATCAAATTACATAGCTTTATAAATGCTTCAAGTCTCTTAACTTTTGAAATCAAGCTTCTTTAACTCTAGAAATCAAGCTTCTTAACTTTAGAAATCAAGCTTCGTAACTTTAGAAATCAAGCTTCTTAACTTTAGAAATCAAGCTTCTTAACTTTAGAAATCAAGTCTCTTATCTTTAGAATGGCAAGAAATCAATTCTTTCCAAATCAAGTATTCTATAATTTTAAAACAATTCATTTCTTCCTTTAAGAATCAAGTCTCATAACTTGAAAAATAAAGTCTCTTAACCTTTTAAGAATTTGAGGTTCATAGTCTTAAAACTTCGTACGTAAACTCTTTTAAATTAAGTAACATATACTTTGGTGCGTTGTGAATAAGTTATACTTATTTATAACGATCTTATTCAAGCAGCCATGATCTAGAAAATGTAATACAATTTTGTCTTATCTTAGCTTCTATGCAGATGGAGAATTCTACTCATTTTAATTTAATTAATTGTCATTACATTTTCCTTTATTAACGCTGCAATGGTTTGTTCGATACTTATTCTCATTCGTGCCGTAAATTAGCCAAGTCAACTTGGCTCCAAATACCTCCTAACGACTCTTACCAATATCCCCCATAAGACTTGGTAAGAACTTAGGATAACTTAGACATAACCTTTACGTAGAGCAAATCAACATACATACCTCTTAACTTCTAAGAGTAGAAGGAGTCATGAAATAGTATCACATGTATATTCCATACATAGAATCATGTCAAAAGAAGGAAGAGGTTCACATACCTCGCGACGATTATCGACAAGTAGCAAAATGCTCCAAAGTACTTCAACCTTGATAGTTATTCCATCCTTCAAGTAGAATACGCTATACTTAGAACTTCAACCTATAATGGCCATAATACGTCCATCAACCTCTAGCTTCAAACGTAGAATATTCTAAGTGCAAAGTCACTAAATTTTACGGAAAATCGGACAGCATTTCCTTTGTTTCTACATACTTTGCCACCTTTTTCAAGGCCTAAAATCAATAACCAAATGCCACTTTTAAGGCCCAACAATTCAGCTAACCAAAGGGGATTACACGCCTTAACAGGACGTGTAAAATTCTGCCCCACAAATTAATACGAAACTAGTTCCATATTTAAAGCCATTCTCGGCTAAACATATACAACAACTCAAAGTCTTTTCCAATTCTTTTCCAATTCAAGTTCTTAGTTCTAACATGTTATATAGTCATAAACAACTTCAACAACCATAATTCCTTCTTTATATAATATGTGGCGACTAAACTAGTAACCAAATTGAATTACAATCTTAAGGGCTAAACATACTAGTTCTCAGATTAGGGTTCTAATAGCCAATACACTTATCAAACTTCATATTATATACCTCATGCTTGCTAATATCCATAGCTACAACAATAAGAAATCCTTAATTGCTAAAACGACAAGATTTTTACCTTTACAAGCCCTTATAATATCCAAGATTCAAAGTCTCTCCTTAGCAATTCTTAACTCATTTCCTTATGTTCCAATCCTCTCCAAGCACTCCTTAGAAGCTCATGAAGAACTCATCTTCAAGTTCCATCTTCAAAGTTGAAGAACACCTTAGGGTTTCGCCTTGCGACTAACGTGAAAACGTCGTTTTTCCGAAATATTTCTATTGAGATATCCTTACAATACCCTTAGGGACCTTGGGTTAAAGTCTTGTGAATAATGGATCAAGACTACAAAAATTTGTGTGAGAGAGAAGGCAAACCCGAGAGCATTTTTCATGGCACAATATGATCTCTAAATTTTCTAAGTGTGGAAGACCTTGTCTTGCACTAGTTGTGTATATATAATACAATGGAGGGCTTAGATAACAACACATGTGTGGTTTGGATGGAGAACATTAATTAATTAGCCAAGTGGACAAGTTGACAAGTCAACAATCTCAAGCTAGCAAGACTTGTTCATCTTCAATGGTCAATGACCATTTTACCCTTGTATTTTCATCCAAGACCATGTGGGGGGATGTGCCACGTGTAACCCTCCCATTCGTCCATAAAATTCCGTAACCCTCGAGGGCCCCACAAAACGTAAAATTCCTCGGGTGGGCCCCACGTGACCAAACCCGTAAAAATAAATTTCCATAATGATAATACATTCCATATTCCTCAATTAATGCATTTTGAGAATCTTATTCCCACCAATGAACATTTTTCCTTTCCGACGTTCGGAAGATTTTCCGTCGGAAAAACAATTCTTCCTTTCGTACCAATTTCAAGTCTTGTGTTCCTTACGTACATTCCCTTAAACTTGTCCTGGACTTACGGGGTATAACAGATATAGTCCTAGCCGAGCGAGTTGGGATGTCCAAAATATATGTTTTGTAAAAAATTGATCTCTGTGTAAAAGGGACATGGGTGATCACCCAGCGAAGCCCAAATCGAGACAAGAGCTCACTATGGACCTCGCTCGGTGAGATAGGGGGTCCAAAATTTTAATGAGAGATGCGAATCCGAAAGACCCCACATTAACTTGACAGATCTTCCCTGACATCCCATTTCAAGGACCATAAAACGGATCATGAAAATATTCACGGTCCGTGAATTCTTTAAGCCACCGTGAATCTGAAATTTGTCAGTCTGGATCTTCATTTTGACAGAGTGAGAACTATTTCACGGGCTGTGATTTTCTCTTTTGCTGAGAAGCTGAATGATGAGACATTGTTACTGATTTAATGTAGGTTTTACAGGTGGTAGAATAATATATGATTCGTCTTTCCCGCCATGAAATGGTTCCTTCAGCTGCCATTCAATTTTTACATTTTTGGGATGCTTTTCATGTATTTCTCATGCCTTGGAGTGATCTAAATTTGAATACATGAAACATTACATTAGCACATCAAAACGACACAAACTTAGTTGAAAAAAATGTAAAACTCGCCATTAAAAACATAAAATGTGTTGTAATTTCAAGGGTCATCACCGGTGAGTTTTACTGCAAGGTAGAAAGGTTGCATAACTAGTACCAGAATTCCATGAATTTAGTGTTTACAAGCCTGAGTCGACAAATGATTAGATCGGAAGAACCACCGTTGATGCATCTACTTAGAAGACAACATGAAATACCGACGAAGATCAATGTGAGTCGTCAAAGAAGAAGAAGGGTTGAGAGAAGACCGAACCATTAAATTGGGTGATAAAGAGTCGGACTGTAAACCTCATTCCTTAGGGCTAAAATTTGACCCGTACAATGGGAACATAATGGAACCAAGATGAGGAGTGGGATTTTTTTGAAAGATAATCAAGTTATAAGAAGAGTCTTTAGGAAAAGTATAGATGAAAGCTTCTCTACTATATTTTCAAGTGAGTTTTCACAAGGCCTCACTTCAAGCGAGTATTTGGAATATTCTATAAGTAACTTGGGAAAACATCCTTAATGAAAGTTGTAGACTTGTGAAATTACTTTTCATCCATGTAGGTAAGAGTTCCAACGGAGTTCAGTTATAGATGTTATGGACATTTTAGGGAGATGTTTTCAGTACCATAAAAAAATTTAAAAAATTATCTAATTGTAAAATGGACATGGGAGCTTGCCCAGCGAATCCCAGACTGTGACAAGATCTCGATATAGCCCTAGCCAAGCGAGTTGGGATGTCTAAAATATATGTTTTGTAAAAAAATGATCTATGTGTAAAATGGACAGGGGTGATCACCCAGCGAAGCCCAAAGCGAGACAAGAGCTCACTATGGACCTCACTCGGTGAGATAGAGGGTCCAGAATTCCAATGAGAGATGTGACTCCGAAAGATCCCACATTAACTTGACAGATCTTCCATGACATCACATTTCTCGGACCATAACACGGATCATGAAAATATTCACGGTCCGTGAATTCTTTAAGCCACCGTGAATCTGAAATTTGTCATTCTAGATATTCATTTTGACATAGTGAGAAATATTTCCCGGTCTGTGATTTTCTCTTTTGCTGAGAAGGTGGATGATGATACATTGTAACTGATTTAATATAGGTTTTACAGGTCGTAGAATAATCTATGATTCGTCTTTCCTGCCATGAAATAGTTCCTTCAGCTGTCATTCACTTTTACATTTTTGGGCTCCTTTTCATGTATTTCTAATGCCTTGGAGTGATCTAAATTTGATTATATGAAACATTACATTAGCACATCAAAATGACACAAACTTACTAGAAAAAAATGTAAAACTCGCCATTAAAAACATAAAATGTGTCGTAATTTCACGGGTCATCACCGGTGAGTTTTACTGCAAGGTATAAAGGTGCAAAACTAGTACCAGAATTCCATGAATTTTGTTTTTACAATCCTGAGTCCACAAATGTTTAGATCAGAAGAACCACCGTTGATGCATCTACTTAGAAGACAACATGCAATACTGACGAAGATCAATGTGAGTCGTCAAAGAAGAAGAAGAGTTGAGAGAAGACCGAACCATTAAATTGGATGATAAAGAGCCTGGATCAGAAACCTCATTCCTTAAGGCTAAAGTTTGACTCGTACAATGGGAACATAATGGAACCAAGATGAGGAGTGGGATTTTTTTGAAAGATAATCAAGTTATAAGAAGAGTCTTTAGGCAAAGTATAGATGAAAGCTACTCTATGAGCTATATTTTCAAGTGAGTTTTCACAAGGCCTCACTTCAAGCGAGTATTTGGAATATTCTATAAGTAACTTGGGAAAACATCCTTAATGAAAGTTTTAGACTTGTGAAATTATTTTTCATCCATATAGAGAAGAGTTCCAACGGAGTTCAGTTATAGATGTTATGGACATTTTAGGGAGATGTTTTCAGTACCATTAAAAAATGTAAAAAATTATCTAATTGTAAATGGACATGGGAGCTTGCCCAGCGAATCCCAAACCGTGACAAGATCTCGATATAGCCCTAGCCGAGCGAGTTGGGATGTCCAAAATATATTTTTTGTAAAAAGTTGATCTATGTGTAAAATGGACAGGGGTGATCACCCAGCGAAGCCTAAATCGAGACAGAAGCTCACTATGGACCTCGCTCGGTGAGATAGGGGGTCCAAAATTCCAATGAGAGATGCGACTCTGAAAGACCCCACATTAACTTGACAGATCTGCCCTGACATCCCATTTCAGGGACCATAAAACAGATCATGAAAATATTCACGGTCCGTGAATTCTTTAAGCCACCGTGAATCTGAAATTTGTCATTCTAGATATTCATTTTGACATAGTGAGAAATATTTCACGGTCTGTGATTTTCTCTTTTTCTGAGAAGGTGAATGATGAGACATTGCAACTGATTTAATGTAGGTTTTACATGTCGTAGAATAATCCATGATTCGTCTTTCCTGCCATGAAATAGTTCCTTCAACTGTCATTCACTTTTACATTTTTGGGCTCCTTTTCATGTATTTAACATGCCTTGGAGTGATCTAAATTTGAATACATGAAACATTACATTAGCACATCAAAACGACACAAACTTAGTTGAAAACAAAATGTAAAACTCGCCATTAAAAACATAAAATGTGTTGTAATTTCAAGGGTCATCACCGATGAGTTTTACTGCAAGGTAGAAAGGTGGCAGAACTAGTACAAGAATTCCATGAATTTTGTGTTTACAAGCCTGAGTCCACAAATGATTAGATCGGAAGAACCACCGTAGATGCATCTACTTAGAAGACAACATGAAATACCGACGAAGATCAATGTGAGTCGTCAAAGAAGAAGAAGAGTTGAGAGAAGACCGAACCATTAAATTGGATGATAAAGAGTCGGATTGTAAACCTCATTCCTTAAGGCTAAAGTTTGACCCGTACAATGGGAACATAATGGAACCAAGATGAGGAGTGGGATTTTTTTGAAAGATAATCAAGTTATAAGAAGAGTCTTTTGGCAAAGTATAGATGAAAGCTTCTCTATGAGCTATATTTTCAAGTGAGTTTTCACAAGGCCTCACTTCAAGCGAGTATTTGGAATATTCTATAAGTAACTTGGGAAAACATCCTTAATGAAAGTTGTAGACTTGTGAAATTACTTTTCATCCATATAGGAAAGAGTTCCAACAGAGTTCAGTTATAGATTTTATGGACATTTTAGGGAGATGTTTTTAGTACCATAAAAAAATGTAAAAAATTATCTAATTGTAAAATGGACATGGGAGTTTGCCCAGCGAATCCCAGACCGTGACAAGATCTCGATATAGCCCTAGCCGAGCGAGTTGGGATGTCCAAAATATATTTTTTGTAAAAAATTGATATATGTGTAAAATGGACAGGGGTGATCACCCAGCGAAGCCCAAAGCGAGACAAGAGCTCACTATGGACCTCACTCGGTGAGATATAGGGTCCAGAATTCCAATGAGAGATGCGACTCCGAAAGTGTTACACCCCGTATTTACAAGACATGTTTTAAGGTAGTACGTAAGAGCTCACAAGTGTTAAGATTTGAGACTTGTAAAAAATTATCGGAATTATGGAATTGTCGGAAAAACGTAATATTGTGACGAATGGGAGGGCGACACGTGTCACCCCCCTTTATGATGCCTTGGACGATTTAGGCATGGCCAATATGGTCATTGACCATAGTCTTGGATGACTAAGTCTTGCAAGTAGTGAAGCTTGACAATCTTGACCAAGTCAAAGGTCCCACAAGCTATGATATTTTATAAGAGATCATCCAAACCACCCAATTGTTTGCATCTTGACCCTCCTATACACTATATATAATACTAGTAGCAAGAGAGGACTTAACACTTAGCCATTATTCACAAAAATTTGAAGAACTCTATAAGGGAGCTCTCGGGTTCACTCTAGGGAAGGAAGAAAAAAAATTTGTTTCTTGTCCTTTTGACTCCACACTTTAAACCAAGGTTCTTGAGGGTAGTGTAAGCATATCTCAATAGGAAAATCTTGGAAAAAGATAGTTTACGGGTTAGTCGCAAAACGAAAACCTAGTTGTCTTTCTAGGTTTTGGATTGGAAGTTGAAGAAAGTTGTTGGTATGGTTCTAAGGGTCTCAACGAGTGGATTGAAGTGTCTTGGAGAGGTTCTAAACTACTAGGAGCGACTTCGGATTGGAATTGGATTAAGATTCGTTGAGGTATAATCTTGTCCTTTAATGTGTTACAAGATTATATATTTATATTGTTGTTGTTAGCTTTACGTGTTGCTAGCATGAAGTTGATATGTAGAAGTTTATAAGGATTGTGGATTGATTGTAGCCTTGGAAATCCGGAATGTAATGTAAGCCATGTTAAGTTGGATTTCAATTTAGTCGTTATTAGAATCGTCGCATGTTATTGATTTGAAGATTGTGGTAGTTTTAATCAAATGCGACTTGATATCATGTTATGATTAACAATTTGGATTGAAATGGAAATTTGATAAGAATTGGTATGGTTGAACTCTAGGTGGTCGAATTTGGACTTTTAGTTTGTTATTCATTTGCATTGGACTACTTTCTAAATTGTGAGCCAATTGGGGCTGTTTAGTTATTCATTTGTATTGGACTACCTTCTTTATTGTTGTGAGCCAATTGGGGCTGTTTGGTTATTGTATTTCGGCCTTGAAAAAGGTGGCAAAGTAAGTAAAAACAAAGGAGGTGCTGTCCGATTTTCTGTAGAATTTGGCGGCTTAGTACTTAGAATATTCTATGTTTGAAGTAAGAGGTTAATGGACGTATTGTGACCATGATAGGTTGAAGAACTAAGTATAGCGTATCCTACTTGAAGAATGGAATAGCTCAAGGTTGAAGTACTTTGGAGCATTTTACTACTTGTCGACAATCGTCGCGAGGTATGTGAACCTCTTCTTTCCTTGGCATGATCCTACGTATGAAATCTCCATGTGATAATATTTCAAGATTCCTTCTACTCTTAGAAGTTAAGAAGTATTTACATTGTTGAATCTAAGTTAAGAGTATGTTTAAATTTTCCTAAGTCCTTACTAGGTCTTATGGGAGACGTTGGTAAGAACGGTTAGGAAGTTATGAGATTTGATTTAAAGGCTATGTGTCTTGATTTGTTTAAAGTAAGTAAGTGGATTTTATGTTCGAAAATGACTTGAATTTATATGTGAAAAGGGGATTGATTTTAAAAGTGGAAGTTATATGATTTTAAGGGAATAAATTACTTGGTTTTGGAAGGTATGGAACTTTATATGTTTTTGCATAAGTAATTGGGCTTTAAAGGAAGTATGTTATGAAGTTTGAAGACTAAGAACTTTGATTGTCTTTTAAGGATTATGAAGTTTTAAGCGATACGATTCTTTTTAAGTATGTATGTACGTAGTATCTTTGGATCCCGTTTTCCTAAATGTTGTAAGAATAAAAGTGACATAAGTTCTCTAAAATGAATGGTTGTTATAATAGCTTTATGGGAAGTTGTTATGACGACTTAAGAAGAAGTGAAAAGATGGTTTAAAAATGTTATGTAAGGAAATATTACACCGAGCCTACAAATAGGCCGGATTACGTTATGAAATACACCGAGCCTACAAATAGGCCGGATTACGTTATGAAATACACCGAGCCTACAAATAGGCCGGATTACGTTATGAAATACACCGAGCCTACAAATAGGCGGACACGTTATGAAATACACGAGCCTACAAATAGGCGGATTACGTTATGAAATACACCGAGCCTACAAATAGGCGGATTACGTTATGAGATACACCGAGCCTACCCATAGGCGGATTACGCCATATTACCCCGAGCCTACACATAGGCGGGTTACGCTATCTTACACCGAGCCCAGCGGGGCGGATTATGCTACATGATTCCACGATGCAAGGCCCGGGCGGGCGGGTTATGTCACATGATTCATCAAGACACCGTGTCCATAAATGGGCCGGATTATGTTATGTAAGATATGTAAGTTATGTGAAAAACTGGATTAAACTCTTAAGTATGTATGTAAGAATATGTTGTTAAATCTTATTGAAATGAGGAAAGGAACGGTTAATATATGATTGATTTCAGGAGTAAAAAGGACATTATTTTATGCATATATGATTTGGTTATTGCATTTTATTTACATTTCCATACTAAATTTTTGTTATCGACCCGCCGCGCTCATGCCCGCAGGTGATAGGTACACAGGTTGGTGATCCTTGCTCTTAGGATCTCTGTTCAGTTTTTGGAAAGAAGCTCCTTTCACTCCGGAGGCTTATCTTTTGGTACGGTTTCCCTGATGTGGTAGACTTATGTACATTCAGGGGTATGGCGGGGCCCTGTCCCGCCGCAGTTGTAATTCTTAGAGGTCTGTAGTTACATATTGTGGGTCGGTTTGTAAAAGGAAAGGGATGTGATTAGCATTGTTATGTATATGTATATGTGTCCAGGAAGGTAGCCTTATCGGCTAACCTGTGGTTTAATTTCTCGTTACTTTATTTTATAAGTTTCATGTATGTTCCGCTGCTATTCTCTGAGGTATACCTGAACAGGGTGCCCAGGTAGGGCACCAGTCGCGGGCCCGGGGTCGGGTCGTGACAGAAAGATCCCACATTAACTTGACAGATCAGCCTTAACATCACATTTCAGGGACCATAACACGGATCATGAAAATATTCACGGTCCGTGAATTCTTTAAGCCACCGTGAATCTGAAATTTGTCATTCTAGATATTCATTTTGACATAGTGAGAAATATTTCACGGTCTGTGATTTTCTCTTTTGCTGAGAAGGTGAATGATGAGACATTGTAACTGATTTAATGTAGGTTTTACAGGTCGTAGAATAATCTATGATTCGTCTTTCCTGCCATGAAATAGTTCCTTCAGCTATCATTCACTTTTACACTTTTGGGCTCCTTTTCATGTATTTCTCATGCCTTGGAGTGAACTAAATTTGATTATATGAAACATTACAGTAGCACATCAAAACGACACAAACTTACTAGAAAAAATGTAAAACTCGCCATTAAAAACATAAAATGTATCGTAATTTCACGGGTCATCACCGGTGAGTTTTACTGCAAGGTAGAAAGGTGCAAAACTAGTACCAGAATTCCATGAATTTTGTTTTTACAATCCTGAGTCCACAAATGTTTAGATCGGAAGAACCACCGTTGATGCATCTACTTAGAAGACAACATGCAATACTGACGAAGATCAATGTGAGTCGTCAAAGAAGAAGAAGAGTTGAGAGAAGACCGAACCATTAAATTGGATGATAAAGAGTCGGACTGTAAACCTCATTCCTTAAGGCTAAAGTTTGACTCGTACAATGGGAACATAATGGAACCAAGATGAGGAGTGGGATTTTTTTGAAAGATAATCAAGTTATAAGAAGAGTCTTTAGGCAAAGTATAGATGAAAGCTACTCTATGAGCTATATTTTCAAGTGAGTTTTCACAAGGCCTCACTTCAAGCGAGTATTTGGAATATTCTATAAGTAACTTGGGAAAACATCCTTAATGAAAGTTGTAGACTTGTGAAATTACTTTTCATCCATATTGAGAAGAGTTCCAACGGAGTTCAGTTATAGATGTTATGGACATTTTAGGGAGATGTTTTCAGTACCATTAAAAAATGTAAAAAATTATCTAATTGTAAATGGACATGGGAGCTTGCCCAGCGAATCCCAAACCGTGACAAGATCTAGATATAGCCCTAGCCGAGCGAGTTGGGATGTCCAAAATATATTTTTTGTAAAAAGTTGATCTATGTGTAAAATGAACAGGGGTGATCACCCAGCGAAGCCCAAATCGAGACAGGAGCTCACTATGGACCTCGCTCGGTGAGATAGGGGGTCCAAAATTCCAATGAGAGATGCGACTCTGAAAGACCCCACATTAACTTGACAGATCTGCCCTGACATCCCATTTCAGGGACCATAAAACGGATCATGAAAATATTCACGGTCCGTGAATTCTTTAAGCCACCGTGAATCTGAAATTTGTCATTCTAGATATTCATTTTGACATAGTGAGAAATATTTCACGGTCTGTGATTTTCTCTTTTGCTGAGAAGGTGAATGATGAGATATTGTAACTGATTTAATGTAGGTTTTACATGTCGTAGAATAATCCATGATTCGTCTTTCCTGCCATGAAATAGTTCCTTCAACTGTCATTCACTTTTACATTTTTGGGCTCCTTTTCATGTATTTATCATTCCTAGGAGTGATCTAAATTGAAAATACATGAAACATTATATTAGCACATCAAAACGACACAAACTTAGTTGAAAACAAAATGTAAAACTCGCCATTAAAAACATAAAATGTGTTGTAATTTCAAGGGTCATCACCGGTGAGTTTTACTGCAAGGTAGAAAGGTGGCAGAACTAGTACAAGAATTCCATGAATTTTGTGTTTACAAGCCTGAGTCCACAAATGATTAGATCGGAAGAACCACCGTTGATGCATCTACTTAGAAGACAACATGAAATACCGACGAAGATCAATGTGAGTCGTCAAAGAAGAAGAAGAGTTGAGAGAAGATCGAACCTTTAAATTGGATGATAAAGAGTCGGATTGTAAACCTCATTCCTTAAGGCTAAAGTTTGACCCGTACAATGGGAATATAATGGAACCAAGATGAGGTGTGGGATTTTTTTGAAAGATAATCAAGTTATAAGAAGAGTCTTTTGGCAAAGTATAGATGAAAGCTTCTCTATGAGCTATATTTTCAACTGAGTTTTCACAAGGCCTCACTTCAAGCGAGTATTTGGAATAATCTATAAGTAACTTGGGAAAACATCATTAATGAAAGTTGTAGACTTGTGAAATTACTTTTCATCCATATAGGAAAGAGTTCCAACGGAGTTCAGTTATAGATGTTATGGACATTTTAGGGATGTTTTCAGTACCATAAAAAAATGTAAAAAATTATCTAATTGTAAAATGGACATGGGAGCTTGCCAAGCGAATCCCAGACCGTGACAAGATCTCGATATAGCCCTAGCCGAGCGAGTTAGGATGTCCAAAATATATGTTTTGTAAAAAATTGATCTATGTGTAAAATGGACAGGGGTGATCACCCAGCGAAGCCCAAAGCGAGACAAGAGCTCACTATGGACCTCACTCGGTGAGATATAGGGTCCAGAATTCCAATGAGAGATGCGACTCCGAAAGATCCCACATTAACTTGACAGATCTGCCTTGACATCACATTTCTCGGACCATAACACGGATCATGAAAATATTCACGGTCCGTGAATTCTTTAAGCCACCGTGAATCTGAAATTTGTCATTCTAGATATTCATTTTGACATAGTGAGAAATATTTCACGGTCTGTGATTTTCTCTTTTGCTGAGAAGGTGAATGATGAGACATTGTAACTGATTTAATGTAGGTTTTACAGGTCGTAGAATAATCTATGATTCGTCTTTCCTGCCATGAAATAGTTCCTTCAGCTGTCATTCAATTTTACATTTTTGGGCTCCTTTTCATGTATTTCTCATGCCTTGGAGTGATCTAAATTTGATTATATGAAACATTACATTAGCACATCAAAACGACACAAACTTACTAGAAAAAAATGTAAAACTCGCCATTAAAAACATAAAATGTGTCGTAATTTCACGGGTCATCACCGGTGAGTTTTACTGCAAGGTAGAAAGGTGCAAAACTAGTACCAGAATTCCATGAATTTTGTTTTTATAATCCTGAGTCCACAAATGTTTAGATCGGAAGAACCACCGTTGATGCATCTACTTAGAAGACAACATGCAATACTGACGAAGATCAATGTGAGTCATCAAGTGATCGGTGAATTTTATATACACTTTTTGAGTCATTTTTAGTTAGTATTTTACTCATTTTATTTATGTTTAGTATAGTATTGGGGTCGTTTTCCTTTCTTTTGTGTCACAGCGGTCATAAATGGAGAAATGACGAAAAGGAGATGAAATGAGCATAAATGAGATGGAATTGCACACAAAAAGGGCCAAGAAATGAAGTCTAAGAAGTTCCGGGAATTATAGAGGAGATCCGACGAAGTCCGGACGGAAAAATGACGACGAAACAGAATCCGCTCAAAACGCCACCGAGCCGCGGCGCTGGAAAGCAGCCATGGCGCCAACGCGGAAATTATGAAGTGCTGGGCCGAATTTGACATGTTTTCAGAATCCTAAAGGGATAAATTTTCCTACCTAAAGGGATAATTTTTCCTACCTAAAGGGATAACTTTTCCTACCTTAAAACCCTTACCTAAAAGGATTCTAATAACTTTTCCTACCTACAAAATCCCTAACCCTTCACCAAAAGGATTCTTTGGCTATAAATACTCTACATCATTAGAAGAATTATTCATTCTCCACTCCACCATTCACCATTCTACATCCATCCTTCCACCAATCCATCTTGTAAATATTCCACAACACAACCCTTGGATGCTTGGCTTGGAGACTCATTCTTAAGTATTTTCTTTCCTTTTTCTTTTCTTTATTTCAGTTTTTGCATGATAAACTTTGAATTAGTTCTTGTCATATTTATGGCTAGGAACTAATTCTCTTATAGGGCTTTCCATGTTAATTCGCTAGAAACTTATGTTATGATTTAATGCATATGTCTATGGTTATTCTTCTTTGAGAGATCTATCCAATAATTGCGTTGAATGCTTGGTAATTAATTGACAACTAATTATCCTTATATGATTTCTAATCAGACTCCGAAAGGAGGGGATTGTGAATATGCTGTAAGTTGGGTAGACATTCTTGGATTGGGGATGAAAATACCTCAATTATTTATGTAGCGTTAATGAGAGGCTTAACAACCCTAATTTTGCGCATGGTGCGTGACGGTTAACTAGGTTTTTGCTCTTAATCCTCCTATAGAGTTATCCTTATCACCGAAAGGTAGGTAAGGTGCGATACTGGGGTTGAGTGTTTATATAACCCTAACGGGAGTATAAAACGATTTCGTAAACCTGCTTTCTCCGAAAGAAGAAGACCATAGTTCGTTGCATTAATAAATAACATAAGCAGATAGTTGAAGAGACATGGAAGCCCTATTCCCATCACATATGAAGTAAACTCATTAGATAAATTAGTCTTTATAATTCTTAGTTATAAACAACAAATCAAATATTGATTGCCAAATAGATACCAAAAGATAGATAGTTGGTACTTGAACCCTAATCCTTGTGGACGATATTCGGTCTTACTAAGACTATATTACTTGTTACGATAACGTGCACTTGCGTTAAAGTGTGTGCATCTTTTCGCGCATCATCAATGAAGAAGAAGAGTTGAAAGAAGATCGAACCATTAAATTGGATGATAAAGAGTCGGACTGTAAACCTCATTCCTTAAGGCTAAAGTTTGACTCGTACAATGGGAACATAATGGAACCAAGATGAGGAGTGGGATTTTTTTGAAAGATAATCAAGTTATAAGAAGAGTCTTTAGGCAAAGTATAGATGAAAGCTACTCTATGAGCTATATTTTCAAGTGAGTTTTCACAAGGCCTCACTTCAAGCGAGTATTTGGAATATTCTATAAGTAACTTGGGAAAACATCCTTAATGAAAGTTGTAGACTTGTGAAATTACTTTTCATCCATATATAGAAAAGTTCCAACGGAGTTCAGTTATAGATGTTATGGACATTTTAGGGAGATGTTTTCAGTACCATTAAAAAATGTAAAAAATTATCTAATTGTAAATGGACATGGGAGCTTGCCCAGCGAATCCCAAACCGTGACAAGATCTAGATATAGCCCTAGCCGAGCGAGTTGGGATGTCCAAAATATATTTTTTTGTAAAAAGTTGATCTATGTGTAAAATGGACAGGGGTGATCACCCAGCGAAGCCCAAATCGAGACAGGAGCTCACTATGGACCTCGCTCGGTGAGATAGGGGGTCCAAAATTCCAATGAGAGATGCGACTCTGAAAGACCCCACATTAACTTGAAAGATCTGCCCTGACATCCCATTTCAGGGACCATAAAACGGATCATGAAAATATTCACGGTCCGTGAATTCTTTAAGCCACCGTGAATCTGAAATTTGTCATTCTAGATATTCATTTTGACATAGTAAGAAATATTTCACGGTCTGTGATTTTCTCTTTTGCTGAGAAGGTGAATGATGAGACATTGTAACTGATTTAATGTAGGTTTTACATGTCGTAGAATAATCCATGATTCATCTTTCCTGCCACGAAATAGTTCCTTCAGCTGTCATTCACTTTTACATTTTTGGGCTCCTTTTCATGTATTTATCATTCCTTGGAGTGATCTAAATTGAAAATACATGAAACATTACATTAGCACATCAAAACGACACAAACTTAGTTGAAAACAAAATGTAAAACTCGCCATTAAAACATAAAATGTGTTGTAATTTCAAGGGTCATCACCGGTGAGTTTTACTGCAAGGTAGAAAGGTGGCAGAACTAGTACAAGAATTCCATGAATTTTGTGTTTACAAGCCTGAGTCCACAAATGATTAGATCGGAAGAACCACCGTTGATGCATCTACTTAGAAGACAACATGAAATACCGACGAAGATCAATGTGAGTCGTCAAAGAAGAAGAAGAGTTGAGAGAAGACCGAACCATTAAATTGGATGATAAAGAGTCGGATTGTAAACCTCATTCCTTAAGGCTAAAGTTTGACCCGTACAATGGGAACATAATGGAACCAAGATGAGGAGTGGGATTTTTTTGAAAGATAATCAAGTTATAAGAAGAGTCTTTTGGCAAAGTATAGATGAAAGCTTCTCTATGAGCTATATTTTCAACTGAGTTTTCACAAGGCCTCACTTCAAGCGAGTATTTGGAATAATCTATAAGTAACTTGGGAAAACATCCTTAATGAAAGTTGTAGACTTGTGAAATTACTTTTCATCCATATAGGAAAGAGTTCCAACGGAGTTCAGTTATAGATGTTATGGACATTTTAAGGATGTTTTCAGTACCATAAAAAAATGTAAAAGATTATCTAATTGTAAAATGGACATGGGAGCTTGCCCAACGAATCCCAGACCGTGACAAGATCTCGATATAGCCCTAGCCGAGCGAGTTGGGATGTCCAAAATATATTTTTTGTAAAAAATTGATCTTTGTGTAAAATGGACATGGGTGATCACCCAGCGAAGCCCAAAGCGAGACAAGAGCTCACTATGGACCTCACTCGGTAAGATATAGGGTCCAGAATTCCAATGAGAGATGCGACTCCGAAAGATCCCACATTAACTTGACAGATCTGCCTTGACATCACATTTCAGGGACCATAACACGGATCATGAAATTATTCACGGTCCGTGAATTCTTTAAGGCACCGTGAATCTGAAATTTGTCATTCTAGATATTCATTTTGACATAGTGAGAAATATTTCACGGTCTGTGATTTTCTCTTTTGCTGAGAAGGTGAATGATGTGACATTGTAACTGATGCGCGGTAAGATGCACACACTTTAAACGCAAGTGCACGTTATCGTGACAAGTAGTATAGTCTTGATAAGACCGAATATCGTCCTCAAGAATCAGGGTTCAATTACCAACTATCTATTTTTTTGGTATCTATTTGGTAAATTGATATTTAGATTTGTTGTTTTTAACTAAGGATTATAAAATCTATTTAACTAAAAGGGTTTACTTCAGTGATGATGAGAATAGGGCTTCCACGTCTCCTCACTATCCGCTTATGCTACTTATTAATGCAATAACTTATGGTCTTCTTCTTTTGGAAGCGGGGTTCACTAAATCGTTTTATACTCCCGTTAGGGTTATATAAACACTCAACCCCAGTATTGCACCTTACCTACCTTTCGGTGATAAGGATAACTCTATAGGAGGATTAAGAATAAGAACCTAGTTAACCGTCACGCACAATGCGCAAAATTAGGGTTTTTAAGCCTCTCATTAACGCTACATAAATAATTGAGGTATTTTCATCCCCAATCCAAGAATGTCTACCCAACTTATAGCATATTTACAATCTCCCCCTTTCGGAATCTGATTAGAAATCATATAGTGATAATTAATTGTCAATTAATTACCAAGAATTCAACTCAAATATTGGATAGATCTCAACAAGAAGAAGAATAACCATAAGCATGCATTAAATCATAACATAAGTTTCTAGAGATTCAACATGGAAAGCCCTATAGAGGAATTAGTTCCTAGCCATTGACATGACAAGAACTAATCCCATGTTCATCATACAAAAACTGAAATAAAGAAAAGAAAAGGAAAAGAAATTACTAGACTATGGTCTTCAATCTCTAAGCAAGAAACCTTGTGTTGTGCAAGAAGGGGAACCCTTAAAAACTGCCTAGGGTTCTCCTTTTATAGGCTGAAAACCGCCTCAACTTTTCCCTGCAGGCCTGACCCAAAATCCGTCTGGAAACCTAATTTTCAGCGTCGGCGCGCGCCCGCAGCGAGCTCGCGCGCCGAACCGCAATCCGTCGGATGATTTGGCGCCGCCGATTGTTCTGTTCGGCGCGTACTGCGGCTCTGCAACTTCTCGGATGTTTAGCGCCGCGCCTCGCACTGTCGTGCGGCTGCGCGCTGAAGTTTCTGCAGCCTCTCTGGATAGTGGGCACCGCGCCGCTTCGATCGCGAGGCGCGGCCTGTTCAGCCTCGTTCGCCACTTTCTCTGTTTTTAGCTCTGGAATCTCCTCTTTTGCCCTCTTTTAGCTCATTTTCCGCCATTTGACCATTTTAACCACTTTGACTCAAAAGAAAGGAAAACTATCCTAATACGACACTTATATGTGCAACACGGGACAAAAGACTAACTAAAACTGACTCAAAAGGTGTATATAAAATACACCGATCAAATACCCCCAAACTTAACCTTTGCTCGCCCTCGAGCAAAGATAGAAAGAAAGAAATAAAAGACTCAAAGAAACGAAAAATAAAAGACTCACTGACATTGATCACTTTTGCTGCATTAGTGTTAACTAGAAAAACATGAAGGTTAGCAAAATAATATGCAGGAACATATAGCATGACATTTCAGCACATTAAGCTAGATATTTCGCAAACTCATATTCATCATGCTTTAATGGAAGTCAATATACTAAATCATGCATATAAATTCAAAAATCCTATGGCATGCTTACTTGCTATTCTCCACTAATCCTGGATATGCATAAAAGAGATCTTCAGGATTTTAAGGGTTGCAATATAGGCTTAGGTATAGGTAGGTAAAAATAGGCAATTTAGGCTCATTTCGTGTACCATAAACTCTTGACTTTTCAAGATTTCCCTTTTTCTTTCGTTCTTTCCTTCACTTCGATTCTATCTTTTCCTCTTTTGTTTTGGGAGAGTGAAGTATATAATGATGACAAGCACTTCAACTTAGGCTTTTACTATTTCTTATTACTTTTGTATTGGGGTCTGCAGACTTATTCACTCTTTTTGTCTCTTTTTTTAACACAATGTATTCCACTATTTCATATTTTCACTTATGGTACAATTTGTGGGAATATAGGGTGTCAAAGAAGAAGTTTCAAATTTAGGCTCAATGGGGCTGACTAGGGATACTTTTAAAGTCCGGGATAGAAAAGAATGGTAAGAATTGGCTATCAAAGAAATGTTTGAGTCATCTCCCTAACATGCATATCCTAACTATTTCACCTCAAATAGCAAGCAATCATAACACATAAATATTTATCATTTAGCATGCATAATTCAAGCAAGAAACTCCAACTAGACAGATTCTGTGAGTTTTTGGCATATCTAACCTAAGTGTTTAGATAGTTGCT
This sequence comes from Przewalskia tangutica, assembly GCA_029844215.1. Lineage (NCBI taxonomy): Eukaryota > Viridiplantae > Streptophyta > Magnoliopsida > Solanales > Solanaceae > Przewalskia > Przewalskia tangutica. Next base: position 46,627,459 of record CM056724.1, on the reverse strand, counting down.
TCAATTCCGTTACATTATTCTACCTTCCTTCACTAGGTGTTTCTAGCAACTACAGCATACATGATCTTTGACAGACAATTGTGACTCAAAAAGAAAAAAATTTGGTGACTCAAAATAAACATAAAAACAATAAAAAAAAACTTAAATAAAACATAACATGACACAAATACAACAAGACACAAATAAAACACCCCCAAACTTAAATCACACATTGTCCCCAATGTGTGTAGACTCAAAGACAATAAAAGAATTAAGACACTTACAAACTTTGGCTAAAATGGTGGTGATGGCGGTGGATAATACTTTGAATTCCGTGAGGGGAGGAGAGTTCTGGGTGGTTGAATTGGTGACAGGGCCTTCGGATCAGGGCATCTTTCAGAATTCATATTTTACATTGTGAGCGCGGCCACGCAAATGGCGCCGCGGCGCAAACTCTGTCTTTGGTTACGAACTTCTGCGACGGCCTGCAAATGGGAGCCGCGGCCCTCAGATTTCTGAGCGTCTTCTGATCTTTTGGCGCCGCGGCCCTGCTTCTGGGCGCCGCGGCGCTCTGGCGATTTTTTTGGAGATCAATTGCTTCTCTTCGGTTTTCGCCTTCCAAATCCTTGGCATTCACCTGTCAACACAACACAAACACAAGAGCCCAAGACCGTGAGACTGTTCAAGACAAAATAAACTAAGGATAGGAATTGAAATAACATAATTGAAAACGTTGGGTTGCCTCCCAAGTAGCGCTGTCTTTAACGTCTTTTAGCCGGACACAAGTTCCTTAGCCTTAATAACCCTGGGGTGGATTAAGCCCCCAACCAATCCATTTCCTCCACATTTGGCGTTTTCTTTTTCTTCTTTTCTTCTTAGCATTATCAGTAAGGGGGAGTTCAGGAATACTTACCTCCTTTAGTGGCATTTCAGCAAACCATGCCTGCTTTCTTGGGCTCATCTTTCTTTGGTTGACTTGTATTGGCTCGCATGGGGGTTTGATGGTGCTGATTTCAAAGCACCCACTCATTGTTGGTGGCTCAATGACGTGTTTAAAAACTTTAAACACCATTTCTTCATTCTCCACCCTTAATGTTAACTCTCCTCTTTCAACATCAATCAACGCTCTCCCCGTTGCTAGGAATGGCCTCCCCAATATGATAGGAATTTCCGCATCTTCTTCCATATCAAGAATGAGGAAGTCTGCAGGAAAGAAGAATTTTCCTACTTTCACAATCACGTCCTCGATCTTGCCTCTTGGATGAACCACTGTCCTGTCGGCCAGTTGCACGCTTACTGTGGTTGGTTTGGCCTCACCCAACTCCAATCTTTTAAATACTGATAAGGGCATGAGATTTATACTTGCCCTTAAATCACATAGAGCTCTGTTGCAAGTTACCCTGCCCACTGTGCAAGGTAGTGTAAAGCTCCCTGGATCTTTTAGCTTTGGTGGCAACTTTTTCTGCAAGATAGCACTACACTCTTCTGTTAGTGCTACTATTTCGTACTCTGCCAGCTTTTTCTTCTTCCCCAAGATCTCTTTCATAAACTTGAAATAGGAGGGTATCTGCTATAATGCCTCTATGAAAGGTATGTTGATATGCAGCTTCCTGAATGTCTCCAAAAATTTGGAGAATTATTTATCAACCGCCTTTCGCTGTAGTCTCTGGGGGAAAGGGATATTCTCTGCATACTCCTTCTCCGGAGCTTTCTCTACTACAGGGCTGGGCTCAATCACCTTCTCTTTTTCTAACTCTGCCTTCTTCTCAACTACTGGCTGCGGTGACTGCTGCTCCAACTGTTTGCCGCTTCTCAATTGCACTGCCTGGCATTGCTCCCTTGGATTTACCTCTGTGTTGCTTGGCAATGTCCCATGTGGCCTGCTGTTTGCCTGCTTTGCTAGCTGACCCACTTGAGTTTCCAAGTTCCTGAATGAGGATCTAGCTTCATGAATCGGAGTGCAGGCGTTGGCAAGTGTTGTCACAGCTGCTTTCAGCTCGTCTGGCTTTTCTTGCTGAACCGGTGCATTGAACTGTTGAGGCTGTGGGGCTTGAATGAAGGGCTGCTGATTCTGGTACTGCTGGTTCTGGTACTGGCCCCTGTATTGGTTCTGCTGCCCCTGGTATTGATTCTGTTGCCCTTGGTATTGGTTCTGCTGGTTCTGGTGCTGGTTCTGCTGCCCCTGGTCTCCTCTCCATGAGAAATTTGGGTGGTTCCTCCACCCTGGATTATAAGTGTTGGAGTAGGGGTTGTTCTGTTGCCTCTGATAATTACCTATGGCCTGACACTCTGCCTGCTCCATTGGTATATTATTGGGATCAGCTGAAGGACACCTGTCAAATGTATGTGGGCCACCACATATTTCACAGCTTTTAGGCATCTGCACCGCATTTACTGACATTGTATGTTGCTGCAACTGTTTCGCTAAAAGGGCCACTTGGGCATTTAAGGCAGCAATAGCATCTATTTCGTGGACTCCCACTGTTCTTCTCCCACTTGTCGACCTCTCTTCTGTGACATGGTTGTCGGTGGCCATATCTTCTAATAGCTCATGAGCGTCGTGGGTTGTTTTCCTCATGAATGCTCCACCTGCTGCTGCATCTATAATGGTTCTGGTTGTACTGCTCAGCCCGTTGTAGAAGATGTGGACCAAGTTCCACAACTCAATGCAATGGTGTGGGCACTTTCTCTGTAGATCTTTGAACCTTTCCCAAGCTTCATATAAGGACTCTCCATCTGCTTGGTAGAAGTTGTTCAACTCCCCTCTCAGTTTTGCTGCTTTACACGGGGGAAAGAACTTGGCTAGGAATTTCTGTGCCAGCTCTTGCCATGTAAAAATTGAATCGGTCGGCAGGGAATTCAACCATACTTTTGCTCTATCCACTGGTGAAGGAAAGAGCCTCAATCTGACGGCATCATCAGTAACGCCGTTATATCTGAAAGTTGCACATAGCTCCAAGAAATTAGCTATGTGCATATGTGGATCCTCCGATGGCAGTCCTCCGAATTGCACTGTGTGCTGTACCATGCTCAGAATCGCCGGTTTTATCTCGAAGTTGTTGGCTCCTATTGCAGGGAGCCTAATGCATGTCTGTGCTCCATTCACTCTTGGCAGCACATAGTCCCCCAAACTTCTTTCTGGCTGGATTTGGACTCTCTCCTCCACGTCCATTGGTACTTGCCGAGGCATTCCTGGGTTATGTTGATTTTCACCTAACCCTTCTCTCATCATGTTATTGTTTTGAGCACCGTCCATTTCTATCAAAGTTGCAATCCGCTGATTCTTTCTGTTCTGTTTGCAGGTTTTCTCAATCTCTGGATTGAAGGGAACAAGAGTGTCTGCTCCTCTTCTCCTTCGCATAAACTGATTTCCTGAAATAGATCAAAAACAAACAACCAATCACGGTACCTCGAATTTTCCAAAAATAATAAAAAACGTAAAAATTAAAAATTAAAATAAAAATTAAAAACCAAATTAAAAATTAAAAATAGACAAATTTGATATTGAACTATGCCTAATCCCCGACAACGGCGCCAAAAACTTGATGCACGGTAAGATGCACACACTTTAAACGCAAGTGCACGTTATCGTGAAAAGTAGTATAGTCTTGATAAGACCGAATATCGTCCTCAAGGATTAGGGTTCAATTACCAACTATCTATTTTTTTGGTATCTATTTGGTAAATTGATATTTAAATTTGTTGTTTTTAACTAAGGATTATAAAAGTTATTTAACTAAAAGGGTTTACTTCAGTGATGATGAGAATAGGGCTTCCACGTCTCCTCACTATCCGCTTATGCTACTTATTAATGCAATAACTTATGGTCTTCTTTTGGAGAAAGCGAGTTCACTAAATCGTTTTATACTCCGTTAGGGTTATATAAACACTCATTCAAGATTGCACCTTACCTACCTTTCGGTGATAAGGATAACTCTATAGGAGGATTAAGAACAAGAACCTAGTTAACCGTCACGCACAATGCGCAAAATTAGGGTTTTTAAGCCTCTCATTAACGCTACATAAATAATTGAGGTATTTTCATCCCCAATCCAAGAATGTCTACCCAACTTACAACATATTCACAATCCCCCCCTTTCGGAATCTGATTAGAAATCATATAGTGATAATTAGTTGTCAATTAATTACCAAGAATTCAACTCAAATATTGGATAGATCTCAACAAGAAGAATAACCATAAGCATGCATTAAATCATAACATAAGTTTCTAGAGATTCAACATGGAAAGCCCTATAGAGGAATTAGTTCCTAGCCATTGACATGACAATAACTAATCCCATGTTCATCATACAAAAACTGAAATAAAGAAAAGAAAAGGAAAAGAAATTACTAGACTATGGTCTTCAATCTCTAAGCAAGAAACCTTGTGTTGTGCAAGAAGGGGAACCCTTAAAAACTGCCTAGGGTTCTCCTTTTATAGGCTGAAAACTGCCTCAACTTTTTGTTGACACCCAATTTTGACCCTCCCGTCCAGTCATTAACTATCAAATTACACTAATTTTGTAAAAATAATTCTCTATGATTTTTATAATAAAATGCAGCGATAAAATATTAATACAGGCATAAATAAACAATTTAATAATGACACCGCGTCTTAAGCACTTAGAGTCTCGCGCCCGCATTTATTAATTGTAAGCTCTGTCGTAATTCTTAAATAATTAATTAATAAAAACATAAAATAAATAATTTAGCAATGACGTCGTGTCAAATAGCATAGCCGCATTTATTAATACGCAAAAAAACAATTTCATAACTTATTTTAAATAATAGTGCACAATAATAAGATTTTAAATAATAGCGCCGCATTCTAAAATATTGAGCACTAATTAAATAGCACACCCGCATTTATTATTATAATAATTTAAATTTAAACTTAGGCTAATAAAACACCTAAATAATTTAATCACAATTTGAATAATTTAATTTATCACTAATTAACTAATTAAACACCTAAAATTAAATACCTAATCACTTAAAACTCTACCCCTAATTAAACTAACTACCCAGGCCCTTACCTCTCTAACCCATCTACCCGCAGCCCACACCCGCGTGGCCCAAACCAGTCGACCCGGTCCACGCCCTTAGCCCTTTAACATTCACCACTATTGCCAGCAGCCCATAAGCTCTTCAGGCCTTTTCCCTATCTCCCTCGTCTCCCTCAAACCAAACGACGAAACCCTAGACTAAGAACCAGTCGCCTCCACGCCAGGATTTCTCGCCGGAGAATCCGGGCTTCCCTTTGCCCACGCGCACCCAGCCAACGAGTTCTTACCATAACCAAAACCAAATCTTCCGAAATCGCAACTTACCATAACTGAAGGCATACTAAATCGTCAAATATCACACGAAATCAGTACGAAATCGCATTGATTGCTTACCAACTTTAGAACCCAAACCAGGGCTATATAAAGCACATGCAATAGGCATTTAACCGGACACCCCCGGAAGCGTCACATTGTGGTGCACAAACGATATCGATTCAGAGCATAGCAGGGCAGGGCTCAAATGAGTCCAATAGCAACGAGAGTACAGTAGAGCACGACAGAGCTCAGAGGCAAAGACAAAGGTCGAGCACCGCTTTCATCTTCAAGAATACCTTCTTTACAATCTGAAAATTAGAAGGCTAAGGCAAGAACATAAAATCGAACCCTTTCGTTTTCCTCGTAAGAATCCGTCACAAACCAGTAAATATTCTCGAAGCAACAACTTCATTCCATTTTTATCGCATCACACAAAACTCCGAGTGGATCGACACTTGATACGCTGCCTCGGTTCGCTTCCCGGAGAAGGTAATCCATTTCCCTTTTAATTTCCAGTTTAATACGCCTGATATAATCTGTATTATATATTTATATGTCCATAAATTGCTGTTTGAATCAATTAGATTAGTTATTAAATGTTTATGTCGTTCATATCAATGTTGGTTTGATTGTGTGTATCGTGGCTATCTTTGTTAAACCAGCGAGTCTGCGGTCTTGGGCAGAGACTGCGAATTTTTGGTTAAAGAAGAGTTATATAGAATGTGCGACTATGTGATAGCTTGGTCATTCATCTAAATTTGTTTCTAAATGGTTTGAGTGTTTATTTTATTGCAGTTCCTTACCAAAATTAGCATGTAAAAGGTTAACGTAAAACACCTTATGTGACTAGCCTTACCTCTCATCTAAATTGCATTCCAGCATCGATGACCCCACTGTTGAAAGCAGTATACTCTCATGTTGGTAAAGGATCTCTCATATGTTCTAAATTAGAATTCGAGATAAACATGAAATCTCTTCCTAGACCAACAACTAATTGGATTCGATCATCAATGAGTCCATCAGGAGATTATATTTTGTTAGCTATGCTTTTATTCCGAACCAGTTGGTACATTATTTAATTTGTGGAAAGACTGTTTGGTTATGTTTTCCTATATATATATGTATCTATATATGAGTCCTGATTCATAATAATAATAATCCTCAGAAGTTGAGACTGTCCAGAAAATGATTCATTTAACAAGTCATGCGCCTGCATAGAGTTCTGTTTTGAGTCTATTGCGATGTTTTAAGTTTGTTGTGAAGTTTGAGTTAATTTTCCAAGTTTAGTTCATTTCTTATTGCTCATATTCAGCCCACTGATCTGGTTCCCTGTGGGTACACAAGTCAGTTTTAAGATAAGGTATTCGTTAAGAATTATTGGCTAAATTAGTTATGTATATCATCATATATGTTCACTGTTAGGTTTATGTTATTCTTATCCTATTTGGTTGTGTTGTGATATATGCCCATTATGCTCCAATCCTTAGTTGGTATTCTTTATGAACATGTTTCCTTCAAATCCGTAGAACTTACCTGAATGCCTTCATATGCCTTGACCCGGTTCAGATGAACCATGCTACTGTTACTCATTTGATAATCTACATAACCTAGTTAAATGCATACTTAGATAAGGGATAAAAGGGTTCAGGAGTTTATGTGCTATCTGCCATTTTGTCAACTATTTTTCATTAGTAAACTAGGCCATGGTATTGACATACTAGTTTAAGTGATCTAAATATTTGTATATTGATCTCTGAACTTGTTTGCACACTGTCTCTAGTTTAGATTGTTATAAATGTTTGATTTGGTTTTACTTACTGTTGAGGTATACGTCAAAGCTATATGCTTTTGTACATCTCTGATTGTATCATATCCTTGTTTTGCATGAATGTTCTTCTTTTGAAAAGTTAATACAACCAAGCCAATCTCCATGTGTCTTCTTAAAGTGTTGCATTAAATGTGGGCTTATGTACGTACACATGTGAATATTTGATTATTGGGCCTGGCAAGTATATTGGACTGATTTGTTTCTTCCTTTGAATTTAAAATTTTCATTCTTGTTGGGCCTGCCTTACACTTCATGTCATGTTGGAATCCCATGCCCATTGTCTTGGCTGGTCCGTTTCTTTGTTTGGCTGGGATGACAATCATGGGCTTGCTATTCTGCAAATATTCAAAATAAACTGATCTATATGTGTTAAATTTACATCAACATTTGTTTATTATTGATAAAGGTTAAACATTTCCTAATCCTTCCTCTTTTCTTTTTTTTACATGAAATGCATCGGAGCTAAACGAAGAGTCTCATTGCGAGACTCCTCATAGGTTACAACAAACGAGGACCTACATCTATGTGCATCTTCACCTCTGTCTCGAAAAACTCCAAGCCACCGGCGGATGTTGTCGCCATCCCTTTGAGTCACTATTTTCTCCTTTATCTTGCCCATTTATTTATTGTAAATTAATTGTCTAACATTACGTTATTGGTAGAATTCTTAGAATGCCAAATCTTAAGTCAATAGATTAGAAAGTAGCTAATTAGCAATTTGTTTCCCTTTGAATTAAAATTTTTAGATTATTACCCATACATAGTTTAAGCTATATTAAACCATCTAATAATCTTAACTTGCATAATTAATTATGTAGCTAGGATATTATTTTCAAAACTCTTAATCCATTGGCTACCAAAATCTATATAGAAATCTTATTTTTTATGTATATTAAGGAACCCCCTTAAGCATATGGGATACTAATTAAGGTAGGCAAATATATACATTTAGTCAATAAATCCACTTTGCATCACCTATTTTTCATAAATAATATAGGGCATGTTTCAAACTTTACATGTGTTTTATAGCACTAATTTTATCAATCTTTTGCCAAAAATACTTTCTATTAAATATCTTTTAAACATGCATTCTTAGCAATAATAATTAACCCTAGGTTTGAACGGACAACCGCAAGTTAGCGGATCCTTTAGGGTGCCTAACCCCTTCCCTTTAGGATAATAAAGAACCCTTAACCAGAATCTCATTACGTTTAGCAGACCGTTAAAATGGAGTTAATGTTACTTTAAACTAGTTAACATTTAGGTGTCCTAATTCACCCAATTAATTAGGTGGCGACTCCCTTAAACATTTTTAACATTTATTTTTACATTTTTGGGAGGATAACCATCCCGTCGCGCATTTAAGCCTGAGAGTTCAAAATAGGGTGCGACACTTTTCCCTGCAGGCCTGGCCCAAAATCCGTCTGGAAACCTAATTTTTCCGCGTCGGCGCCGCGGCCCTGCAGACAGGCGCCGCGGCGCCGGAACTTCTGCAATCCGTCGGATGATTTGGCGCCGCGGCCCTGATTTCTGCTGTCTGAGGGCGCCGCGGCGCTGCAACTTCTGTAGCTTCTCGGATGTTTAGGCGCCGCGGCCCTGCACCTGCTGAGTCTTCTGCAGCCTCTCTGGATAGTGGGCGCCGCGGCCCTGCTTCTGACTGCAGGAGGCGCCGCGGCGCCGGTCTGGGTTTCAGCCTCGTTCGCCACTTTCTCTGTTTTTAGCTCTGGAATCTCCTCTTTTGCCCTCTTTTAGCTCCTTTTCCGCCATTTGGCCATTTTAACCACTTTGACTCAAAAGAAAGGAAAACTATCCTAATACGACACTTATATGTGCAACACGGGACAAAAGACTAAATAAAACTGACTCAAAAGGTGTATATAAAATACACCGATCAGTAACTGATTTAATGTAGGTTTTACAGGTCGTAGAATAATCTATGATTCGTCTTTCCTGCCATGAAATAGTTCCTTCAGCTGTCATTCACTTTTACATTTTTGGGCTCCTTTTCATGTATTTCTCATGCCTTGGAGTGATCTAAATTTGATTATATGAAGCATTACATTAGCACATCAAAACGACACAAACTTACTAGAAAAAAATGTAAAACTCGCCATTAAAAACATAAAATGTGTTGTAATTTCACGGGTCATCACCGGTGAGTTTTACTTCAAGGTAGAAAGGTGCAAAACTAGTACCAGAATTCCATGAATTTTGTTTTTTCAATCCTGAGTCCACAAATGTTTAGATCGGAAGAACCACCGTTGATGCATCTACTTAGAAGACAACATGCAATACTGACGAAGATCAATGTGAGTCGTCAAAGAAGAAGAAGAGTTGAGAGAAGACCAAACCATTAAATTGGATAATAAAGAGTCGGACTGTAAACCTCAATCCTTAAGGCTAAAGTTTGACTCGTACAATGGGAACATAATGGAACCAAGATGAGGAGTGGGATTTTTTTGAAAGATAATCAAGTTATAAGAAGAGTCTTTAGGAAAAGTATAGATGAAAGCTACTCTATGAGCTATATTTTCAAGTGAGTTTTCACAAGGCCTCACTTCAAGCGAGTATTTGGAATATTCTATAAGTAACTTGGGAAAACATCCTCAATGAAAGTTGTAGACTTGTGAAATTACTTTTCATCCATATAGAGAAGAGTTCCAACGGAGTTCAGTTATAGATGTTATGGACATTTTAGGGAGATGTTTTCAGTACCATTAAAAAATGTAAAAAATTATCTAATTGTAAATGGACATGGGAGCTTGCCCAGCGAATCCCAAACCGTGACAAGATCTCGATATAGCCCTAGCCAAGCGAGTTGGGATGTCCAAAATATATTTTTTGTAAAAAGTTGATCTATGTATAAAATGGACAGGGGTGATCACCCAGCGAAGCCCAAATCGAGACAGGAGCTCACTATGGACCTCGCTCGGTGAGATAGGGGGTCCAAAATTCCAATGAGAGATGCGACTCTGAAAGACCCCACATTAACTTGACAGATCTGCCCTGACATCCCATTTCAGGGACCATAAAACGGATCATGAAAATATTCACGGTCCGTGAATTCTTTAAGCCACCGTGAATCTGAAATTTGTCATTCTAGATATTCATTTTGACATAGTGAGAAATATTTCACGGTCTGTGATTTTCTCTTTTGCTGAGAAGGTGAATGATGAGACATTGTAACTGATTTAATGTAGGTTTTACAGGTCGTAGAATAATCTATGATTCGTCTTTCCTGCCATGAAATAGTTCCTTCAGCTGTCATTCACTTTTACATTTTTGGGCTCCTTTTCATGTATTTCTCATGCCTTGGAGTGATCTAAATTTGATTATATGAAACATTACATTAGCACATCAAAACGACACAAACTTACTAGAAAAAAAAATGTAAAACTCGCCATTAAAAACATAAAATGTGTCGTAATTTCACGGGTCATCACCGGTGAGTTTTACTGCAAGGTAGAAAGGTGCAAAACTAGTACCAGAATTCCATGAATTTTGTTTTTACAATCCTGAGTCCACAAATGTTTAGATCGAAAGAACCACCGTTGATGCATCTACTTAGAAGACAACATGCAATACTGACGAAGATCAATGTGAGTCGTCAAAGAAGAAGAAGAGTTGAGAGAAGACCGAACCATTAAATTGGATGATAAAGATTCAGACTGTAAACCTCATTCCTTAAGGCTAAAGTTTGACTCGTACAATGGGAACATAATGGAACCAAGATGAGGAGTGGGATTTTTTTGAAAGATAATCAAGTTATAAGAAGAGTCTTTAGGCAAAGTATAGATGAAAGCTACTCTATGAGCTATATTTTTCAAGTGAGTTTTCACAAGGCCTCACTTCAAGCGAGTATTTGGAATATTCTATAAGTAACTTGGGAAAACATCCTTAATGAAAGCTGTAGACTTATGAAATTACTTTACATCCATATTGAGAAGAGTTCCAACGGAGTTCAGTTATAGATGTTATGGACATTTTAGGGAGATGTTTTCAGTACCATTAAAAAATGTAAAAAATTATCTAATTGTAAATGGACATGGGAGCTTGCCCAGCGAATCCCAAACCGTGACAAGATCTCGATATAGCCCTAGCCGAGCGAGTTGGGATGTCCAAAATATATTTTTTGTAAAAAGTTGATCTATGTGTAAAATGGACATGGGTGATCACCCAGCGAAGCCCAAATCGAGACAGGAGCTCACTATGTACCTCGCTCGGTGAGATAGGGGGTCCAAAATTCCAATGAGAGATGCGACTCTGAAAGACCCCACATTAACTTGACAGATCTGCCCTGACATCCCATTTCAGGGACCATAAAACGGATCATGAAAATATTCACGGTCCGTGAATTCTTTAAGCCACCGTGAATCTGAAATTTGTCATTCTAGATATTCATTTTGACATAGTGAGAAATATTTCACGGTCTGTGATTTTCTCTTTTGCTGAGAAGGTGAATGATGAGACATTGTAACTGATTTAATGTATGTTTTACAGGTCGTAGAATAATCTATGATTCGTCCTTCCTGCCATGAAATAGTTCCTTCAGCTGTCATTCACTTTTACATTTTTGGGCTCCTTTTCATGTATTTCTCATGCCTTGGAGTGATCTAAATTTGATTATATGAAACATTACATTAGCACATCAAAACGACACAAACTTACTAGAAAAAAAAATGTAAAACTCGCCATTAAAAACATAAAATGTGTCGTAATTTCACGGGTCATCACCGGTGAGTTTTACTGCACCTCAAATGCCAACAATCACTAGACAGACGGGGTGTCAAATAGATGGCTTTTTGTGAATTTAGACGAATCAAAATGAGTTGAGTTAATAATGAATGAAATATTAACTTGCCTAACGGTTTTTAAGCTGAAATGGCTTGGGTGAAAATGGGTCATAGCCCATGCCACCTAACATTTTCTAAGTTCTAATATCTTTATTTATTTTTGTATAAAATGCTTAATTAACTAATCAAACTTTGTTTACTATGACTTTATAAAACATATCCAACAAAAAAAAGACCTTTTCAGAAGTATTTTGAGAAGGTTTCTAATGAGTCAATAAGGTCCGGCTCAATGCTAACCGCACCTGTCAGCTTTCTAATCGACCACCTCCTACCCCCATCGACCACCCACTGCCCACTTCCATGTCACCAACCCACAGCCCCTTGAAGTCATCGCCTAACGCACTACCCCCGTCGACTTCCCCCTGCCCCATCACTACCCCACTACCCCCATCACTGCCCATAGCCTGCTGCCCCAGTCACTGCCCCACCACTCCCTGCCCAATGCCCCTAGTCCCTTTTCTTACACATTGCATGGAAACTCATGCCCAACATGTATATTTCAAACCAAAAGTCTATTTTAACCTATCCATTAATTATCTTACCTCTACTTAAAACCCTAAAATTAGCCATGTTTGACCCAAATTGGAATGCAGTCATGCATGAGAAATTTGATAAGCTCACTACACATCATACTTGGGACCCTGTCCCGATACCAGAGGGGGTGAATGTGATTCGATGTATGTGGCTATATCGTCACAAATTCAACGATAGTAGTGTGCTTGAACACCATAAGGCGAGACTTGTGGCAAATGGCACCGGGCAACAAGATAGAGTTGATTGTGGTGAGACCTCTAGTCCAGTAGTTAAACCTACCACCATTCGTACTATTTTGAGCATTACTATGGGGAATAACTGGTTGATTCATCAACTTGATGTGAAAAATGCATTCTTACATGAGGATTTGAAAGAAATCGTCTATATGCATCAACCACCTAGCTTTGTGCATCACTCAGATCCTCAATATGTTTGTCATATTTGAAAGTCACTCTATGGCTTCAAAAAAGCAACCGGTTTTGGTATGAGCGATTTGCCACCTACATCATGTAGATCGAATTCGTGTGCATCAAAAGTGATAATTTACTTTTTATTTTTCATTGAGGTAATGACACTACATACCTTTTACTCTATGTGGATGATATTATCCTGACTGCCTCCTCTGATGTGTTGAAAAATGAGATCATTACCTTTTGTCAAATTAGAATTTTCCATGATAGACTTGGATAAGTTGAGCTATTTCTTAAAAATTATTGTGACCAGATCCGAGAATGCAATGTTCCTGTGTCAACGTAAGTATACCGAAGAGATTATTTACAGGGCTAAAATGGCAAAATAAAAGATCATTCGTACTCCAGTCGACTCAAAGTCGAAGCTCAACGCCAATGATGGGGACCCGGTATGTGATCCTTCTCTTTATAAGAGTCTCGCTGGTGCATTTCAATATCTTACCTTCACTAGGCCTGATATTGCATATGTTGTTTAATAGGTGTGGTTGTTCATGCATGCTCCCAATGAGCCTCACTTTACCGCTTTTAAACGTAATATTCGATACGTTAAGGGTACCCTTGACTATGGATTACATCTTTATCCATCTGCACCGACACAGACACCGATTGGGGCGGCTATCCCAACATACGTCGATCTACTTCCGATTATTGTATATTTTTGGGTGATAACCTCATTTTATGGTCTGTAAAATGGCAAGCCATGTTTTCTCATTAGAGTACAGAAGCAGAATATAGAGGCGTTGCGTACGTTGTTGCCGAAACTTTTTGGCTTAGAAACCTCCTTCTAGAACTTCATTGTCCCTTATGTAAGGCATCTATTGTCTACTGTAGTAACGTAGCTGTTGTGTACTTGTTTCATAACCCGGTTCAACATCAACGAACATAACACATTGAGATGAATATGTATTTTATTCGTGAGAAAGTTATCATGGATCATGTTAGGGTGTTACATGTCCGTCTTCCTATCAGTACGCAAATATATTTACTAAGGGACTTTTTTGGTAGTTGTTCCTTGACTTCAGATCCAATCTAAGCGTCCGGCCTCCTCCCGCTCCGACTGCGGGGGTGTGATAGAGAATATATTAATATTCTCCATATATTCTGTAATTATTATTTTGATGTAATTAAACTAGATATTGTCATACAATTAGGTTTGTAATTGAAACACATATATATATATATATTGCATTAATGAGAAGTCAACCCAACTTTTAGAAGGGTTGAATCGAACGAGTCAAATGAATTAAATTAATAAATGGGCGGGTCATTAGCCTGTCCAAATTTGAGTGGGTTGTGGGGGTCATGTTTTCAACAAATAATTCTCACCCCTAACTAGACTGTTGTGTGAAGCTCCGACTATTCTAAGAATTCTTTTAAGTCTTGAGCTAACACTAATTTGATGATATTTTCATGGTAGGATTGATTTCCAAGTCCTATGGTGGTAACCAAGAGGGCTTTAGAATTAATTATATGAATTGATTGATGTAGTGATTGTTCCTTGACGTGAATAGCAAGGATTGGAGCTTATTTTTAGGATCTAAAGGGATGAGTTGAGATATGCTTCATTAAAATTACTTTCCCACCAAAGTCATGTGTTTAATGTGTTTGTTATAATGCTTAAGAATATTAGAATGTAATTGGAGTGGAAGATCATGCATTATCCATGAAACATTTCATGCTATGTTCAAATAATTTATTTGCATAATATAAGTGTTTATTTGTAGAATATAGTCCATGCAAATTGTCTGACATTTCATGAAACTAGAAAAGAGTTTCAGAACTCAATTTTTTTTGTTATCGCTCATATTACTTTTTTCATAGCCAAGAATGATATGTTGATTTATTATGTCCCATTTAAAAATAGAATTTAATTCAGTAACAACAACAACATACCCAGTGTAATATCATAAGTGGGGTATGGGGAGGGTAGAATGTACGCAGACCTTACCTTTATTTTGTGCGGTAGAGGTGGTTTCTGATAGACCCTTGACTCAAAAGAAACATAGTCAATGCAAGAATTCAAAGAAAATAAGATAGCAAGTAGAATTTAATCCAAGGGATCGTAAAATATTTTAGAACATAATTAGACCCTAGAGATCAAAGAAATAAATTTTAAAGAATATTTTGGGAGTAAACTGTAGGGTTTTTTTGGATTCGTGTACGCATCAGAATTTTTAAATTTTAGTATCAAACCCAACAAACGACGAACTGCATGATGATTATGTAATAATAATAAACACATGAAACATACATGTAATGTAATCGTAATACTTCGATAGTAAACTTACGGTTTTGTAAATCTAGAATCTTTTCGTATAATCCGAGGGTGCGCACACAAATGTTCCTCGATTGCAAGTTCCAAGATCTCCGATGTAATTCCTCCTTCGAACAACTAGAAAATTCGGCAGAGGTTCAAGAGAATATTTTAATACTAAATCTAAAAGACTTAGAATGATTATTAAATCAAGTGTATAGAATAATGATATAAGGCATGTATTTATAGCTGCGTTTTTAAACCTAAAACGCAACTAGGGTTACACATGGGCCTGACCCAAAAATGAGGCGTAGTGGGTTAGTCTAACTGGCCCACTGCCTTAGCGGCACCGCGACGCTAAATGGGTGGCGCCGCGACACTATGGCGCAGCAACCCTAGTTCAATTTTGCCTCGTTTTAATTTTAATTAAATCAGAAATCCAATCTCAACTTAATTAAATAATAATTATTCATTCAAATATCTCGATCATAAATCGAATATTTATATTCTCTCATTACATCCTTAGATCGATGGAATAATTGACTTAGGGTTACCTTACATGCCTTCACATATCGACACTAATCACATTAGGGTATACACGAAACTCCTAGACGGCATCGGAAGACGAACTCAATATGTGATATATAGTTACACAAATCTGGTAAACTAAACCTCTATGTGGGAAGATAAAATCATTTCATTCACGATACACTCGATCAAGCTTAGGATCTGCCAAGTGTCTATCCAAATGGCTTGATCATTATATCTCATCTAAATTAGTTGACAACAAGACCATATCCTAGATATGTCTACTGTGTTGGCCAACGACTTAGTCAACCTAATATCATATAAGAATCTGAGTGTTCTCTCGAATATGCATTCGAGGAATGAATCCTAATCTTGGCTCAACTACCACCTTTAATATATAGTAATGTACCCAATACAAGTTGTATCTCAACGTATAAGATATTTGAGCTTAGGACAAGATCAAAGTATATTACTCTGTAAACAAGGTGCATATCGACCTCAAGTCTAAGGACTGTCTCCCACATGCTGATCATACTTTAGACATGTATAACAAATAGTATATCAGCAGGGTATACCAATACTTCCAAAGTATCCATGTGTCCATCACGATTATTCGTAACTCATAGCAGGTGAGACATACTACATCCTCTAAGGATATGATGCAGACCACATATCGACTTATCACATATCATCGATATCTCATTCTCTATGATCATTCGTTGAGGCTATTTTAAGAGTTACATTACAATATTAATATCTCCTATTATTACTAACCATGTAAACTCTAGCAATACATATTATAGAATATTATAAACAACCAACTAATAATTTAATAATTGCAAATGTCATAATATTAATCTCCATTAATAATAAATAAGAATGTGTATAAAGTACATTTCTCCTAATACAGATTGTCTCTAGGACATAAATATACTAAAGACGTTATTCTGCAGCTTTACACCAATTGAGGCCAACCTTTCTATCAGCCCTATCATCTTCAGCACATGTTGAGACACTTGACCTTCTTCAATAAACTTATATTTGAAGAGCTCTATTAATATCTCATATTTCCTTGTTTGGAACTGAGAGTCATAGAGACTCTTCAAATGTTCTAGCATCTCGTTGGGGCCCATGTTCTCATGTTGCCTCTGTAGTTCCACTGACATGGAAGACAACATGACACATTGTGCAGAAGTAGCGTCATCTAGATGTTTCTGATAGGATGTCTTATCAAATGAGGCATATTCAGCAGATTCTTCGGCAGGTACTGCGGGGAATACTTTGTCCAACACATATTCAATTCTTTCTTGCCTTAGGACAATCCTTAGATTCCTAAGCCATTCCAGATAGTTCGGTCCGATGAGTTTGTTCATTTCCATTAGCATCTTAAGTGATAGGCTCGACATTCTGATGGTCTGAAGAATTAGATAGACAGGAAACTACAATCAAATTTATTTCCTATTATACACATTCATTTTATGCTAATCAACATGGCCTTTTGTTTAATTAGCTCCCACTATTTTAGCATACTTCTACGACCCCATGGTAGAGTACGGACCTAGATTTATTTAAGGTCATAATGGGCCAAGATCCAATCCTATGGTATCTCCACGTTTGTTTTGCCTGATAACTTCAATAACATATCTTGGTAGGTTCTAAACCGATTACAAAATTTATTTGCAACTCTTGGTTGATTAAAAATTTCATTTTAATCTTGCGTCCTTAAATTAGTCCGACTCTTTGGCGCTAAGATTTGTCTAAGCAAGTCAACCTCATTACACGACTGTGTTTATGTATCTAAGTAAACTTGGTCTTTGTGAGCAAACACTTTGGTGTAAATACCCACAAAAGTTTATCATCTACTTTTACATTTAAACACATCTATGAAAGAGTCTGAGTCCTCGTAGACTTAGAGCAAATGCTTTGGCATAAATACTCGTATTGCCGAAAATGATTTTGTACTCTAACAATTATAATGGACGACGCGTTCTAATTTAGACTTGTATTTAAATTTTGGGGTACATTTTCAGTTTCGAGGATTTCAACCAAGATCAACATTTTTTGTCATATCCTATACGACATTTTATCATGCAATTTCTAAATTACATTTAGTTGGGAACCATCAACCCAATAGGAATTATATAAGATGGTTTTGATTAACTATGGGGCACCGCCTACCCAGACAGTTATAGCGGACACTATGCTAATAATTAAATGCACGCATTTAAAACACTTAGCATAAATTTTGTATATTATTAAATAATATACAATTAATGATAATCATGGTTAATTTGTCTAAACTCTAAAATCTAAGTCTATGCCAAACATCCTTTAAATATTTTCTGATTTTAAAACTGATTTTCAGGATATTTCTGTAAATTCCAAACTTTTCAAAATTTACATTTTAGTCCCTCAAGAATTTAAAATTTCAATTTGAAACCCTTTAAATTCAGAAAATCCAATTTTAATTTTCAGAAAATATTTTCAGGTTTCAGGGACCTGTCTGCAATTTCCAGAATTTAAAATCTGATTTATAGAACTTAATTACAGAATTGCTCGAAAGGACCAAATCTGCTTATTTAAAAAGTTTTAATTTCAAATTCTGAAACTTTTAAACTTCATAATCAGAATCTGAAATCTTTAAAACTTTAGATCTGATTCTGGATATTTTTTACTTATCGAGCACTACGCGCTTCCGTAATGGAGCCGCGACGCTTCGACAAATCCAGGCGGCCATGCTCCATCATGGAGTCGCGGCGCCTCTATCCCAGAAATACAAAATCTGCATTTCTGAAACCCTAAAACTAGTTCAGGGTCGGATTTGAAGATTCATCCTCGTACCTCTTCACCATCAAACAACACGTTCATCGACCATCATCTAATCCCTTCTCTTTCTTCATCTCAGTGCACCATGTTCGTAACGAACCGATTACCCATATTAACTTATTTCAGATGAGGTGATCTTGTTGAGTGTGCTTAAAGAAAGGAGTCCACATAAATGGACTAAGTGATATGACGAAGTTCATTGGGGTTTCATGATCAGCGACAAGTGAGATGAAAAGTTTAGGTAACTGACATGTTAAGGTTTAGGGAAGTGACTTGTGTGGTGGAGTGTTATGAACCTTCATAACACTCTTCAGCGGATGAGTTAGTGTGGTTTAAGAGGAGGGAATTGTGGAAATCCCTATT
Source organism: Przewalskia tangutica (assembly GCA_029844215.1). Lineage (NCBI taxonomy): Eukaryota > Viridiplantae > Streptophyta > Magnoliopsida > Solanales > Solanaceae > Przewalskia > Przewalskia tangutica. The sequence goes on along the minus strand of CM056724.1, from coordinate 46,608,503 downwards.
ATGTGAGGGTTAGATTTATATTTTTGAGATGAGAATGTATTGGTGGTAGTGCATTATGTTGCAAGTAATATTGACTGGATAGCTTGGGTGAGCACATTTGGACATTAATGAGTTGGGAGTAGTTGCATGAGATTTAGAGTGATAGTTGTAAGATTTGATGTTTTTGAAATTGTTATGGGAATATTGAGGTGTACAATGGGAAATTCGATGGTTAAATGGGTATATCGGGGTGTATCAGATTTGTGTATCGGGTAAAGGTTGACAAATATGAAGGTTGCAAGCATAAGGTATAGTTCTTCGATGCTAAGTTTACAACTTGGGTTGGACTCATGTCTTGGAGTGAAGGATGACTGACATGATTGATTATGCATGAGGAAGAGATTAAAATTGGCCACCACAGATGTGTGGTAGGAAAGTGTTTAGTTTTGAAAAGTTGGAGTTAGTTCGAGTGATTAGTGGTAGAATTTAGGGGTTGTGCATTCATTCTGGGTAAGAATTATACGGATAGAGCTTGATGGACTATGTTTATATTTCCAGGAGGACTTATGGGTTCCTAGTAAATCACCTTCTCGGATTTGATGAGTTTCAGATTTGAGGTATGACAGGTTTACCGAGCTTTATCAGGGTTGATGAGTGGACAAATGATATTTTACCGAGAGCAGCTACTCGGACAGATATAATGGGTTACGTCTGTACTTAGTAATGATTAAAGGAGGTACTATGGTTGCAAGAGGTCTTTAGAGTGATCAGATGGTGTCCTACGAACTTGGATTGGCGGCGTATTTAGTGGAATACTTCATGTATTGTGATTGAAGGTTTAAGAAGACTTGGAACTAGCCAAGTCTTCTGAGTAAGATCAGTTTGATGGAATTGCATAGAGTTGCGCCGATAAAGCAAGGAATTCTTTTCTGGTAAGAGTAAGTCATGGTTTTGGGCTTGTGCTTATGTGTTTCTAAGAAATCATGGTGAGAAGGACGTTTGTAGAATGGTGAAGGAAAAGTTAGCGGATTCGGAATATTTTACCGTTTCAGAGTGAGCTATTATTGTGTTTATATCTAAAGGTTTGTGTTGTTTTGAGGAATGTTTGTGGAACCTATCAATTGCTTTCGGATGGATGGTCATATCGAATTAGATAATTCCAGTAAAAGCAATTCTTATATTCAGGATCCGGGGTGAGAGAAATTCGAATTTGGAAATATGGGAATTGGGTCTCTGAGCTAAGTTAGATGAAGTTTTAACCGTTAAGGTAAGCCAGTATTGAATTGACGTACTTCGTGTCGTGGAGGCTTCCATACTATTATATTAAGGATTTCTAGGTTACTGTCAACTTTCATACTTTCTTTCTTCATTCGAAGATAAGTGATTATTTAATTAGTATCTGATGTAACGATCTGGTTGGTCGTTATATGCGTTTTGGCTATATTTTCCCTGTTGACCCAATTCCCGAAGTTATCGAGTGATCTTAGTGAGAATTAAAAAATTAGAATCCTTAAGTGAGAATGTTTGACCAATAGTTGGCTTTTGGGTAAATGGACCTTTTTGGGAATTTCATCGATTCTCTAAAGTCTCGAGGCGCTCAGGAGCATGTTCTTGTTTGGAATCTTGATTTTGGATTTGGGGGATGATTTGGTCAACCAGACCTCCATTGGGAAATTTGAGACCATGAGTGAGTTCATAGTATGTCTTTATGTATGTCTGCAAATTTGGTTTGTATCTGGGAGGCCTCGGGTTGGTGTTGAGATTTTAGTGAAGTCCGCCCCAGCGGACAATTTCTCCACAGGGGCGTGTGCGCGAGCACATACTGGGTTTCGCAGGGGCTAGAGTCGCTGAATCAGTAGAATTAAATACCTTATTTCGAACCATTCTCTCTATCATTCCTAACTTCGAACTAGAGAGCTATTATGGGCGATTTCAAGAGACCTTGAAGCTATTAAACCTTTGGGTTAAGTTTCTTTTCATCACTCTTTTCTTATTTTCTTCCTAGGCTTGAAATCTATGGTAGGAAATGGTAAGGGTTTAATGGAGAAGATGACCTTCTAGCTCTAAAATGGGCCACTACAAAAAAAAATGACCTACCGTGATAGTTTGAGTGTAGCGTTTTAAGAATCGCACACGCATGCATTTGCCAGATCGATTTCTGGTCGATGGTTGTTCGTGACAGATATGTAACGTTTTATTAACCGTCACAACTTTGTGACAGTGGTGTTGATTTCAACCGTCACATGTTTTTGTGATGGTTTTTAAAATACGTATTTAATTTTCTTTTTTTAAAATAATAATTTATACCCAACCCGACCCGACCCATTTTATTTCTAAACCCAATATCCCTTAAAACTAAATCCAAATCAGCGTAGCAGCCATCAGTCCAAATCCAAACCTTACATTTCTTTATCCATTCTCCACAAAACCGAACCCATTAGCGTAGCAACCATCTCATCCCATAAGTGTTGCAGCCATTTCTTTAACACAAAAAAGAGTTTTCTGATCCTTTGCCTTGAAGCTTGCTGTCCCAAAATGTGAAGCTTTTTGAACAAATTTTGTTTTGACCTATTTCAAAATCTAAAGCAAACTCGAAGTCCGTTTTGATTCAAAGGTCGGTAATTTTCCCCTTCTTGTTGGCTCTGTTATTTTTCTTGTGTTTAGAGTTGTATGTGCATTATAAAAAATGTGTATGAATCTGTTTCTGTCTTCTTCATGAAATAATCACTTTCCATTGTTATTAATTTCAGTCATGGCTCACTCACAAACTCCCCACTCAAAAAACTTTTTCTTATTTTTAAATTATAAGTGACCAACCATTTTCTGGTGGGGAGGGGGTTGGCCACAGTAAATTTAATTTGTCGTTACATTGTATGGATGGTTGTTTCCGCGTGGTTCATTATAGTATTGTTTTTATGAAATCATGTTTGTTTTCATTATTCTTAAAAAAAATCTTGTGTTTATAGTTCTGTGTGTATTATAAAAATTCCGTTCATTGTTCATTTGGTGGTTTGCTTTTTGTATCATTAGATAGATGTCCGACGTGCTTATTTTCATTCTTTAGCGTTGTTAATTTGCATCATCGTTATGCATTTTGTTTCTTACATAATGATATTTTAGCCACTGCCTATGTGTTAGAAATTATTTTACTAGGACTCATCTATTTCTTATAAGTATTAAATTCCTAGAAAGCATAATTTTCATTAAAGTTTATGTATAAATGAAGCTTATCCAGTTTCAGCTTCATATCTATGTGTTAGCTGTATTTTATCTACTGAAAAGAACTTGTTTCTAGCATAAATTATGCCTATGAGATTTTGGTACAAATTATCATCTATTAATGTAAGTCGCACCCGATGTATGAATCTGTTTTGGTGCAAGTTGTCTCCTGTTAGATGCGTTGTGGTATATTCAATCCACATTGATAAGTCATGGATGACATGTTCTCGATTATCACATGAATATGATAAAGGGGTTAAGAATTTTTTGCAATTTGTTGTAGCCAATGTTGTAGACAGTAGTGTGATTAGGTGTCCTTGCAATCAATGTGGAAATTTATCTTTTCACCCCGTAAAAATTGTATCTGAATTGTGTACACACAATTTTCTTTTTGAAAATTTGAACTGGAGGTGTCTAATTGTGACGTTTTATTAGGAGTTGGGGTGTTAAGTTGGAACAAGGCTTAGTTCGAGTGTCTAAATGGAATACCCTGGCAATTTTCAGGGATGACTATGTATTAAGCGTTTATTTTTTAATTTAAAATTGAGAGTGACAGTCTTTTTATTTTTATTTTTTGATTTCCATATTCAGAGTACCTCTTTGAAGTTTTTTAGGTACTCACATTGGAAAGTCTCTGAAGCAACTTTTAAAATATAAAGAATGAGGCTCTGGTCCAGTATTGAAATTCTTTGAAATTTATTTTGTGATGTTCTTGCAAAGTATGTCAAGAGGAAAAGGAGGAAGAATTGATTGATCTTGGATGCCATTGTCGTAGTGGATTGGCAAAAGCATATCGGACATGCATAGAAACATGGTTTAATACTAGAGGTTCAAATATATGTGAAATATGCCAGTAAGTGGTAGACTAAGTGCATTTTAATCATGTAGTTCCCTATAATATAGTATATTGATGTAGGTTTGCCATTTATGCAGGCAAGTAGTTGCAAATGTGGCATCTCCAGAGTCTCCTGCACCTGTAAGTATCTATCTTTGTTTGGATAGCAATGGTTTTGGATGAATGTTGGACATTGGATCTCTTTAAAAATTTCGACAATGTTTGCCATTAGCTAAAATCTTAGAGATGATCTTATTAGTTATATTGCTGAGACTAATAAGTCTAAAATCTGAAATTAGCTGGAGACTCAACTTTGGAAATAGGAGCAAGACAAGTATGTGTAAAATATTTAGTGAGCTTTCTACCATTAAAGAATTTTAGCACAAAACCAATGATATCAGCCTTAACCACATCCCAATATTTCTGAAAGAACTTCCCATTGTACCCATCAGGACCTGCACTACTATCATCACTAATATTGAAAACTGCATTCTTTATTTCAACCTCGCCTGATAGACTGTCAAGCAACTCATTATTTTAATCAGTAATATCAAAAGGAATTATAATATAGAAGTCTGTGATTTATAGGATTATACTTGGTATGTGACCCTGTGACCCAAGTCTGTGATTTATATAGGGTGTTAAGTCAAATTTAAAAGATAATCAAAGTGTTTTATTGTCGCTTTAGAAATCTTGTCATCACTTTGAATCCACCTACCTTTGATTCGCAATGCCACTTTGAAAGAAAGGGAACCTCCTCTTAGTCGTTCTTGATTCTATTTAGCTGGAGTGTCTTTTTGTCTCTAAGAAACACTATGAAAATACTTGTGTTCTTATCACCAACCTGAAACCATGTCATCTGAATTTTCTGCCTAAGAAGGGAGTCTTGCATACCCTGCCATTTAATATATTCGGCATGCCCTTTGTTAAGATCAGGTCTTCCCTCTTCAGTGTTATCTGTGATATAGGTCTTCAAGAATATGAATATTTGCTTCTCAGATGCTAACATTCTCATTCACAACACATATGATCTCTTTAGGCCATAAGTTGACTTTCTTGCTTAAGACCTTTAGTTTACATGTAATCCCCACATTGCATTGTCTTGTACCAGCATATTCCATGAATCCTGTACAACATCCAGGAAAAGTTGAAAAATTTAAAGTATTTGATAACTCATTGATTATTGTTGTATTTCATCAAGAGTGTCCTATGATCTGAACCTGTTCTCCCCAAGTGTTTGCTAAGATTGGTAGTTCTGAGTGCATTGATTATTGACTAGAATTTGATCTAATCTTTTCCAGATCCTTATGCTTGGCCTCCTATTATCACACCAAGTATATCTAGGACCCATAAAGCCAAGGTCAGTACATCTACAGTATACCATAGTACTAATAAAATCCACACTACTTTGAGCTCTGTGTGGTCTGCTCCCAAGTTTTTCATCTGGATCCATTATGACATTGGAATCCCCTCCAATGCAACATGTACCATTACGAGGATGATAATGTTTTCTAAGCTATTCTGAAGATCTTTCCTTTCCAAAGATGTACGTTTTGCATAGACAACAGTAATGAAGTAACTGTTGTTATTCATGGAATTATTGTAGGTGAGAGTCATTTGTCGGTCATCATTGGACAATATAGTTGCATTATCCAAGTAGCTCCAAAAACAACATATTTTGCCATTTTTATTGGCTTGATAGTTTTGAAATCCTAAAATCTTCATGTATCCTTCAATCTTGTTCATATCAACAAGTGCTTATGAAATCGCAGCAAAAATCATTTTGTTAATGTTAACAATGTGTTTTCGTCTATGAATAGCCTTTATTGATCTCACACCCCTAATATTCCAATAGATTGCATTAATCATGGGAAACTTGGTAGTGTTATTTTGTCTGTTGTCCTCCTTTTTTTATGAGGTAGGGCACCTTTCTTTTAGCTTGTTGTATTTCTTTCTTTGCCTTCTTCTTCCTCTTTTTCCTTATATTTCATTTGTTTTGTTAGTGCCTTCACTGTCTTGGTCAGAGATATGATCTCCTTATTAAAAAAGAAGAATCAATTCTGGGTTCCAGTAATTTGGTCTCTTCATTGTGCATGAAGTTGTCTTGTATACTGTAGTTGGATCACACCTAAGGTCCACAACCAACTGTATAGGTTCTTGGTTTTTCAGTTCTAAAGTAAGACTGGCAGATAGATTAATATTATTGAGATCATCCTGAACTGTGTTGATGACCAGTGGCTTCACTATCAGATTGATAAGTGTTCTCTATGACATCCTCACTATTATCATACTTTCCAGTGATCTCATGGCTAGAGTTGCTTCCTATTTTCCTGTCATGCTATCCTCTTTGTTCTTCATTTTTCCTTTGTTCTGTTGTGTCCTACCTTATCAGTTCTGGCATTGACTTCACCAACATGACTGCTCAGTTCTGCCCCATTCATAACCTTGTTCTGATCAGCAGAGTTGTTAACTGCATTATTGTCCATTTTGATCCTGTTGTGTGTCATCATTACCCTTAGACTGTGAAGATTTAGCTTCTAATATATCAATCCTTGACTTGTTTCGTATATGAGTTATAGTTGGCTGAAAAACAACATTGCTTTTCTTCTTAGGCATATTTTTTTTTTTTGGTTTTTTTCTTCTTGCTGATGTTCAGCCTAGCCATCATGGCCTTATGAATTTCCCTTTTTCTTTTCCATGTCCACATCTTCACCCCGAAATTAGACACCTCCGATTCAATCAATGTGCTTACTATATGTTGTGTTTCATTAAAGATCTAATGAATGATTTGTCTTTGCTTCATAACAATGTAAGTATTTAACATTATTTTTATTTATGTATTTGTCTATAACGGCTTATTTATGATTAGTGTGTTACAGTACAATGGCAAAGAATATTTTTCGCAGCATGACCTTGATGAAGTTCGGATCAAGTGAGCGCAACATGTTTCAAAGATTCTCCGTGCTGCATAGTTGTGTCATTTTTATGATGATTTAGACAATATTTGTACTTTTTGAAGTTAAAACAATATTATGTTTTTTTTGTTGTATTTGATGATAACATTAGATGTTTTGAAAAATAATTTGTAATGTTTCAATTTAATGTATTCATTATGTAGGTAACATTTTAGTTATAAATATAATATACTTACAATTCTAATTTATTTTTATTTAATAAATTAAAATATAAAAAAATGTCAAAATTAATTTTTTTGCCAATTTAAATCAAATTTATTTAAACTTTTCCGACAATTTAAATTAATTTTATTTCAAATTTCTCGCAAAAAAATACTATTAAATTAATAAATTCGCGGAATTTTTTTTTAAAAAAGAGGGAAATAGTCAAAGTCAAACACCACAATTTGTGACGGTTTACAACCGTCACATAAAACCATCACAAAAAACCGTCACGAATTTGTGACAGTGTCTACCGTGACACTTAGAAAAATCATCACAAAACCCCTTTTTTGACGGTTTTAACCGTCACGGTAGGCCTTTTTTGTGTAGTGGCATTTGATTTCTAGACTCTATAATCTTGTTCTACGGGTAAAAGTTGTCTATATTGAGATGGTATTGCATGAATTTCTAATCATATCTCTAATCTAGCCAAAGTTGTGATTATGAATAAATTAAGGTTTGACCTCAAATTAGGGGTTTTGTTTCTAATGATGAATTGGAAGTCTAAATAGCATAATTAGCAATTGGTGAATACAATTTTGTGTCTATAAAGTCAATTTTCAAATTCCACTTTTGAAATTACCATTTCAACCTTGTGGGCATGTTCTCCCAATTTTCCCCCTAGTTGGTTGGATTCGAGGAATAGTCTAATGTTGTGGATATTGTTAGTTTTTGTTCTAACTTAGATTTCATCATGATTAGCCTTTGAGTATAACCGAGACTCGCAGAGAGGCAAGGCTCCATTGTGATAGTTTGTGGCTTCCGCTCGGCATCCAAGTATGTTAAGGCTTATCTTCTGGTTAGACTTCGGTTAACGAAGCGTATGCATAGTTAGATACTATTGGAGAAAGAATGTATGCCTTCGGGTATGAAGTTAGGATGGATTACTTAGTTGGATATTGTTGACTAAATGTGATTTGTTGCCTCTATGTGATTCATGGACTTGTACGTAGTTGTCATACCATACTTGTGATATAGTTGTCTCTCACTTATCTTGGTATTATCATGGATAGAGGAAATGACTTAACTTGGTACTGATATTGTATATATTTACATGTGTGGCACGATTGGGATTTGATTATGATTTACACTTGAGATTGATAGATGCATATCATTCATAATCATTCTACTTGATTCATTGTTGTGAACTGTGATTTAATATTAATAAAATAAAAGGGAAAGTGAAACATCTGAGGGTTTTTGTTATGGTGTTTGTTACGTGCATATTTCGTATGGCCTCTCTTTCATATATACTTGATGTTACCTATGTGGTCCAAAGGGAAATTATTCAGGATATGGCATTTCATATATTTGATAATAAGTTCATATTGGTAGTTGATTTATGGATGTTGTTATGTTATTCATCTCATGATTAGTATTCAATTTGACATTCATTCTCATTTCTGTGATACATTGATATTACATTTGATTGGCATGATAGTGATTTCGTGATACATTGATATTATTTGTGATTGGCGTGATGGTGATAAGTGAGAAGAAAACAACATTGATTCTTATGACATATTGATTGTGTAGCCATTCTAGGTTGTGTGATATGAAATGGCTAGCGGTGTGGTAGGTGGAATAGTCGTCTCTAGGTTGTGCAATACGGAGTAGCTTGTACATAGACTTCGCGGGTCCTCCATGGGTCATGACTATCGAGATGTAGAGATATTTCTCCCGAAGCATGTATGTACGACATGAGTTAGTTGGCCAGTGCATTGCATTGCATAACATATATATTCATATTACATCCACTCATATCTCTGATTCTTATTATTGTATTCATTTTGCATGATGCATTGCAGCTTTGATTACTTGATTGTTGGTTCATTGAGATGTTGTTTGCTTGTTAATCGTTTACTTAGACACATGATAGATTCGGGACTAGAGGTTCCTCCTAGGCTATGACTGAAGGCTATTGAGACCTAGTGTGATTCACTTTACTACAAGTCTTACGTGGATGTGCTTAGTAATTACTTCATTCTCGTACTTCTTGGATTCAGATATACTCGATACTTGGATTTTTTACTCTTGGATTGTGATAGTGTTTGTACTTGATTGCGAGTATGTCTATTATTCAGTTTCATCCTCTGTATATGTTAGCTAATTATTGTCGGCCTATGATACCTGCCAGTACTTGATGTTCATACTGATACTACTCTTGTTACACCCTTTTCGGGTGTAGAGTTGTTATAAGTTCATGAGCAAGGTCCAATTAGCCTTCAAGGATCTCATGAAGTTCATTCATACTTTTCTGTTTATTTCTCATTTTAAATAGAAGTTGTATTCAGGTTGTGATGGTAACTTTTATTCTTGGAAGCTCTTGTACTATTAAGACCATATTCCTTGGGTAGTTGTTGTATTCCGCGGTGTCATATATCTATGTATTTACACATCTATTTTTCTTATTATTTATTTATGTTGTTGGATGAATCTGTAAGGGATGGGTTCGCCTACCAGGTGGGAAAATGGTAGGTGCCCACACGATTAGTGATTTGGATTGTGACAGTCATTCTAACTTGTTTGGTACCAATACACTGAGATGTGTGCATGTAAGATTGATACCCCCTCCGACTTATTTGGTACCAATACATTGAGATATGTGCATATAAGATTGATACCCCTCCGACTTGTTTGGTATCAATACATTGAGATGTGTGCATGTAAGATTGATACTCCTCCAAAATTTTCAAAATTTTCAAAATTTAGGTTTTTAAAGGATAAGAATGATCGATTGGCAACATTTGGCTCATTGTGTGGCTTTTGGATACCATTTTTTTTAAAGTTTGCACTAATTGAGTTTGTATTTAAGTCAATTATTCATAATCTAATAATGCATGTGCCATGTGTGGGTAGTTTTGTTCGAATTGACTTTTGTGTTTGTTTGTGTCTACTAGAACTTGCCCAGTCGGTCTAACGAATCTTATCTTGAGGATGGTTGTTGGAGAAATAAACTTAGGCATTCTTTATTTATTTCATATGCAGCCCTTCTAACCTTTCGAGCCTACCAAAGCATAATGTTTATCCCTAGTTAGCCCTTTTAAGCCTTGACTCTTTTTTTGTAACCACATTACAAGTCATAACCTTTTTGACATCTAACCGATGTTGAACCCATCATTCCTTGATCTTGAAGTCTCAACTTAAAAGCCTAAGTTGGGGGTGAGATGCCAAGTGTGTGAAAGAAATAGTGTGGTGTAGTTGTTCATAAGACCCCCTTGTTTAAAAAAATAGAAAAGAAAGAAAAAAAAATAAAACGTTTGTCTTGATTCTTTTCTGTAAAATATTGACATAAAGAATTTAAAGATGCTACAAGATGACTAGTGTCTCTTTTATTGTGAGAAATCCATAAATTGTCTATTAAACACTTTTGTTGTTTGTCTACTAAATATTCTGGTAAAACTTTAAACGTTAAGTTTGATGCTGGAAAAGAAATTAAATTATTTTTTCCAAAATAAAGTCTTTCTAGAGCAGGAGTCTCCATTTCTGAGAGGGGTTTGAATTGGAGATTACCCAATACCTTTTGTCTATAAGCGTCTTGGGATGTGGTTGCGCCTTTTCCCTTGTCTTTTGCCTGATTCATGTTGTGTCATAAAAAGATTAATTAGGCTTGATATCTAACCTGCTAAGTTGATCGGCTAAATTATTGTCTTTTCCCTTTATGTGTTCGAACACCAAATTGTATATTGATATAGTGTCTAGAAAATTAAGCCATCTTCTTCTGCTGCTATTTTTATCATTTATTTTTTGATGAAATTTGACAATGGCTTCACAGTCTGTTCTTACTAATATTTCTGGTTTATTTAAAATGTAAAGTCGAAAACTGTTTAACCCGTAAACTACTGCTAATATTTTTGCGTCTATACTACTCATGTTACCCTTATCTTTATACTTACCGCTTTGGTAGGCACACATTTTTTCTTCATTTTTACTACTGTATTTGTTAGGTCTTGCTTTTAGATACCAAAACAAAAGGGGGGTGTATTTCAATTTGTAATTTTATAAAAATATTTGTAGTAATAATTGTGAGTGTAATTGTAAAGATATATAAAAATATTTGTAGTAATAATTGTGAGTGTAATTGTAAAGATAGTTGTGTGATGAGTGTTTGGAGGTTGTAGTGATAATTGTGTGATCCTACTCGGTACCGCCTTCTTGTTATAGTTCTGTCCATTAAGTAATTCATTTTCCTAATAAGCTATCTCCCTTTTTTACTCTTTTTTTTTTTTTTAAATCATCAACCCTATTATACTGTTCATCTCTTCCGTTTAACCTTAATTCCTAACAACAGTCGTCTTTAGCCTCACCCATTTTTGGCCTTCGTCGTCCTTCCGCGGACATTTAAACGGCCTTCCGTTAACCACCGTTAACCAGGTAATTTACAGGCTAATCCATTGAGGTTATTAAGAAGTTAAAGGATAACCATGTACTGAGTTTAAAGAGTTAATGATAAGATATTTAAACAAGATACAAATCTTAAACATATAAAGCAAACATAGATATATTTTAAACATAATTTCAAACATAATTTACATAATCATAGGGGGAGATAACTACTGAAAAAAGACTTACATAATTTTAAGAAACAAGAAGGTTTCCCTTTCGGGGAACCCCGGGGGTTACTAGCAAGCCGACTGGAAAATAAAGTAAACTATAGCTGGGATCTTCGGGGGATTTTATACAAGTGAGGTGTGGGGAGGATATAGAGGAAACATGGTTGGTGTTTTTTTTTCTATAGTCTCGTTTCTCTCTTTTTTTTGTTGTGTCTTTCTTCGTCTTCATTAGTCTCCTTTTATAGAGTCTGGCGGACTTCAAAAACGGACTTCAAAATGTTGAAAGAATCTTTCTTGTTCAGCCGGGTGCGCTGTGGGCCCCATCGTCACGTGAAACTTTTTTAAAGAAACTTTTCTCATTTTGTCGTTTATTGTTGTTGTCCTTTTACTGTTGTTACATAATTGTCCTTTTTTGTCTGCCATTATTTTTCTGCATTATTGTCCTTGCTATCCTTGTTGTCTGATCGACTATTATCATTATTTTCCTCTAGCGTCTTCTTCTTTCATTACGTGTCTAGGTTGTGGAGGGCTATTGAGTCAAAACTCAATCCTGAATCATATCCGTCTGGATCTTGTGCTTCCTGAAAACTGTCATCGGAGATATCTTCCATGTTATCTTCTTCAGGATGACCCGGACTTTGAGCTGAATTATGACCTTGACTCTGGACTGGTGAATTTTGATAGGATATATGTTTGTCTTGTGTTGAGTCTTCTTTCTGATTCTCTTGGTCTTTTTTAGCTTGCAAAAGTTTTTCTAGAGTCTCTTTAATTAGCTGTTCCATCTCATTTTTAGTGCTACTTTTTATCTTTGATGAGGAACCTTGTGTGAAAGTCCTCGGGAGTCTTCGTCTAGGTTGGAGAGGAATTTCTTCCTCGTCTTCACTTTTTGGCAAAGTGACAGCCATCAACGGGTTTGATAAGTCTTTACCGGCTACCGTTTGAACCGGACTAGTTGTATCTTGATCCGATACAATGGATTTATTTGCATTCAGAGGGGAACGCACACCCTTCTCATCCATTTTTCGTGGAGATGGAGAACTCTGTTTTTGTCTTTCTAGTATCTCTTGTTTTAGTATGTGTATCTGTTCTGTGAGTTGGGCATTTTGTTTACTGAGTGTTTCTTTTGTATGGTTAAGGCGGCGAACTGTGTCTGTCATGGTGGTACAATGGTCACAAAAAATGATTTTATCTGTGTCTTTCTGGATGTTGTACTGAGGGATTTTTTCTGGGTTTTGTCTAAGTGCTGGTGAAATGTAATAATTTGGCCCAAGTATTCCTCTAGTATAGTCTAAGGCTTCTGTGAAATCATTAAAACCTTTAAAAAGAGGTTTTTTAATGTCTTTTATTGAGTCTAAAACTTCGATCCAGGTTTGGAAAATACCATTAGTCTTTCCATGTATGACCACATAAAATTTAAAACGTTTGTCTTGATTCTTTTCTGTAAAATACTGACATAAAGAATTTAAAGATGCTACAAGATGACTAGTGTCTCTTTTATTGTGAGAAATCCATAAATTGTTTATTAAACACTTTTGTTGTTTGTCTACTAAATAGTCTGGTAAAACTTTAAACGTTAAGTTTGATGCTGGAAAAGAAACTAAATTATTTTTTTCAAAATAAAGTCTTTCTAGAGCAGGAGTCTCCATTTCTGAGAGGGGTTTGAATTGGAGATTACCCAATACCTTTTGTCTATAAGTGTCTTGGGATGTGGCTGCGCCTTTTCCCTTGTCTTTTGCCTGATTCATGCTGTGTCATAAAAAGATTAATTAGGCTTGATATCTAACCTGCTAAGTTGATCGGCTAAATTATTGTCTTTTCCCTTTATGTGTTCGAACACCAAATTGTATATTGATATAGTGTCTAGAAAATTAAGCCATCTTTTTCTGCTGCTATTTTTATCATTTATTTTTTGATGAAATTTGACAATGGCTTCACGATGCATTCTTACTAATATTTCTGGTTTATTTAAAATGTAAAGTCGAAAACTGTTTAACCCGTAAACTACTGCTAATATTTTTGCGTCTATACTACTCATGTTACCCTTTTCTTTATACTTACCGCTTTGGTAGGCACAAATTTTTTCTTCATTTTTACTACTGTATTTGTTAGGTCTTGCTTTTAGATACCAAAACAAAAGGGGGGTGTATTTCAATTTGTAATTTTATAAAAATATTTGTAGTAATAATTGTGAGTGTAATTGTAAAGATATATAAAAATATTTGTAGTAATAATTGTGAGTGTAATTGTAAAAATAGTTGTGTGATGAGTGTTTGGAGGTTGTAGTGATAATTGTGTGATCCTACTCGGTACCGCCTTCTTGTTATAGTTATGTCCATTAAGTAATTCATTTTCCTAATAAGCTATCTCCCTTTTTACTCTTTTTTTTTTTAAATCATCAACCCTATTATACTGTTCATCTCTTCCGTTTAACCTTAATTCCTAACAACAGTCGTCTTTAGCCTCACCCATTTTTGTCCTTCGTCGTCCTTCCGCGGACATTTAAACGGCCTTCCGTTAACCAGGTAATTTACAGGCTAATCCATTGAGGTTATTAAGAAGTTAAAGGATAACCATGTACTGAGTTTAAAGAGTTAATGATAAGATATTTAAACAAGATACAAATCTTAAACATATAAAGCAAACATAGATATATTTTAAACATAATTTCAAACATAATTTACATAATCATAGGGGGAGATAACTACTGAAAAAAGACTTACATAATTTTAAGAAACAAGAAGGTTTCCCTTTCGGGGAACCTCGGGGGTTACTAGCAAGCCGACTGGAAAATAAAGTAAACTATAGCTGGGATCTTCGGGGGATTTTATACAAGTGAGGTGTGTGGAGGATGTAGAGGAAACATGGTTGGTGTTTTTTTTCTATATTCTCGTTTCTCTTTTTTTTTGTTGTGTCTTTCTTCGTCTTCATAAGTCTCCTTTTATAGAGTCTGGCGGACTTCAAAAACGGACTTCAAAATGTTGAAAGAATCTTTCTTATTCAGCCGGGTGCGCTGTGGGCCCCATCGTCACGTGAAACTTTTTTAAAGAAACTTTTCTCATTTTGTCGTTTATTGTTGTTGTCCTTTTACTGTTGTTACATTATTGTCCTTTTTTGTCTGCCATTATTTTTCTGCATTATTGTCCTTGCTATCCTTGCTGTCTGATCGACTATTATCATTATTTTCCTCTAGCGTCTTCTTCTTTCATTACGTGTCTAGGTTGTGGAGGGCTATTGAGTCAAAACTCATTCCTGAATCATATCCGTCTGGATCTTGTGCTTCCTGAAAACTGTCATCGGAGATATCTTCCATGTTATCTTCTTCAGGATGACCCGGACTTTGAGCTGAATTATGACCTTGACTCTGGACTGGTGAATTTTGATAGGATATATGCTTGTCTTGTGTTGAGTCTTCTTTCTGATTCTCTTGGTCTTTTTTAGCTTGCAAAAGTTTTTCTAGAGTCTCTTTAATTAGCTGTTCCATCTCATTTTTAGTGCTACTTTTTATCTTTGATGAGGAACCTTGTGTGAAAGTCCTCGGGAGTCTTCGTCTAGGTTGGAGAGGAATTTCTTCCTCGTCTTCACTTTTTGGCAAAGTGACAGCCATCAACGGGTTTGATAAGTCTTTACCGGCTACCGTTTGAACCGGACTAGTTGTATCTTGATCCGATACAATGGATTTATTTGCATTCAGAGGGGAACGCACACCCTTCTCATCCATTTTTCGTGGAGATGGAGAACTCTGTTTTTGTCTTTCTAGTATCTCTTGTTTTAGTATGTGTATCTGTTCTGTGAGTTGGGCATTTTGTTTACTGAGTGTTTCTTTTGTATGGTTAAGGCGGCGAACTGTGTCTGTCATGGTGGTACAATGGTCACAAAAAATGATTTTATCTGTGTCTTTCTGGATGTTGTACTGAGGGATTTTTTCTGGGTTTTGTCTAAGTGCTGGTGAAATGTAATAATTTGGCCCAAGTATTCCTCTAGTATAGTCTAAGGCTTCTGTGAAATCATTAAAACCTTTAAAAAGAGGTTTTTTAATGTCTTTTATTGAGTCTAAAACTTCGATCCAGGTTTGGAAAATACCATTAGTCTTTCCATGTATGACCACATAAAATTTAAAACGTTTGTCTTGATTCTTTTCTGTAAAATACTGACATAAAGAATTTAAAGATGCTACAAGATGACTAGTGTCTCTTTTATTGTGAGAAATCCATAAATTGTCTATTAAACACTTTTGTTGTCTGTCTACTAAATATTCTGGTAAAACTTTAAACGTTAAGTTTGATGCTGGAAAAGAAACTAAATTATTTTTTCCAAAATAAAGTCTTTCTAGAGCAGGAGTCTCCATTTCTGAGAGGGGTTTGAATTGGAGATTACCCAATACCTTTTGTCTATAAGTGTCTTGGGATGTGGCTGCGCCTTTTCCCTTGTCTTTTGCCTGATTCATGCTGTGTCATAAAAAGATTAATTAGGCTTGATATCTAACCTGCTAAGTTGATCGGCTAAATTATTGTCTTTTCCCTTTATGTGTTCGAACACCAAATTGTATATTGATATAGTGTCTAGAAAATTAAGCCATCTTCTTCTGCTGCTATTTTTATCATTTATTTTTTGATGAAATTTGACAATGGCTTCACAGTCTGTTCTTACTAATATTTCTGGTTTATTTAAAATGTAAAGTCGAAAACTGTTTAACCCGTAAACTACTGCTAATATTTCTGCGTCTATACTACTCATGTTACCCTTTTCTTTATACTTACCGCTTTGGTAGGCACAAATTTTTTCTTCATTTTTACTACTGTATTTGTTAGGTCTTGCTTTTAGGACGGCTCCCCATCCTTCGAAGCTTCCGTCAGTTTCTATAACTAGGAAGTCTGTTTCTAAAGGCATATTTAGGTCTGGAATATTTTTTACTCTTTCTTTAATTTTTTGTACTAATTTGATGTCTTCTATATTAAAAAGTCTTTGTCCTGTCGAACCTGTTTTGGCGTAAAGAGGTCCGGCTATTTTTCCTAAGTCTTTAATGAAGACTCTGGCATAATTAATTATTCCTAGGAATTTCTGGAGATCTTTTAGTTTGTCTAGTTTATCAGGCATTTCTAATACCTTTTTGGCTATGTGGGGTTGTAGTTTTATTTTTCCATTTCCTAATATTACTCCTAAGAAATTTATATAATGCTTACATAATTCCATTTTCTTTTTACTTATTATTATTCCGTTGTCTACGAATAACCTAAAAATTGTTTGTAGATGTCCCAAGTGTTCATTCATGTTGTGGCTGAATACTAGGATATCATCAACATAAACTAATATAAATCTTTTGTATTCTCCGAAAATACTATCCATTTTTCTTTGGAATATCGGAGGAGCTGTTTTTAACCCGAATGGCATGACAAGCCATTCAAAATGTCCTTCTGGACAAGTAAAAGTTGTCCAGTCTATGCTATCTTGATGCATTCTTACCTGCCAGTATCCCGACTTGCAATCGAACTTACTAAAAACTTGTTTTCCTTGTATTCTATTAATTAATTCTGTTTTATCTGGTAATTTATAACCATCATTTCTAGTATTGTCGTTGAGTCTTTTATAGTTTATTACCATTCTTGCTTTTCCTCTTATTACTTCTGCATGATTTCTTACCATGAAAGCTGCAGATCTGTGTTTTGAAATTGACCTTCTTATTACACCTAAATCAAGTAACTCTTTGATTTGAATTTTGAAGTCTTCTAGGTCTTGGTTAGTAGCTTCTATTGATGCTGTCTTTATAGTGTATTCTGGATTTATTATATCTAGTTTACAAGTAACCTTATTATTATTCCAATGTTTTAAAGGCTTTTCTCCAATGATTTCTAATTCATCTAGAATCTTTATTATTTTATCTAAATCTTCCTTATTTTTTATTATTCCTATTTTATCTATACCTGTTTTAAAATTATAAAGATCTGTTTCAATATCTATGAGGGTATAGTTTTTGTCTAGTATACTGTCCTCTTCTAGGTTTTCTTCCCAAATTAGGTTTTTATCTTCTTTATCATTGCAGGCTGTTCCTTTATTCTTACAATCCTGACAACACTCGTCTTTTTCTTTGTCATCTTTCTTTTGTAGGTCTAAAGGAGAGATTTGGGTAATTTTTGTTGGCATCTTACTAGTCTGTACCGGGGAATAGGTACTATTTTTTAAGAAGATTACACCATCCCTTGTAATAGTACTGACTTAGTTGCTATTCAAAGATAAAGTCTAGTCCTAAGATAAAGTCTGTATTTATATTTAGATCTCTTACCCAGATTTTGCTCATTTTGTAACTTGGGTTGTAGAATTTTGAGCATGTATTAATGAAACTAATGGATGCATTTTGAATATAATGATGATAAGTATTATGGGTTCCATCCATTTGCATGGCTGTAGCTGGCTTGTCTAATTCTTTGAGTAAATGTTGTGGAATTACTTTTTTATTTAGTATACTCTTACTACATCCTGAATCAACTAAGGCTAGGACTTTTATCTCGTAGTCTGCTATCCTAACTTTCGTCAGTAATTTTAGAGTACTTAATTTTATATCTTCATTACAGACCAAGGTACCATAGTCCTCCATATTCATTAGCTCTGAGTCTAATTCCGCTTGTGTAATATCTTCTCTTGTTTCTACCTCTTTTCCTTTTTCTAATTTTAGAAGTCTTGTTTCTAAGTCGTTCATTCTAGTTTCTAGATTTATTATTCTCATACTTGTGGTTTGATCTTACGTTTCTATTACTTATTTCTTTTGATTAATCATTATTTTAAACTCTTTTTGTATACACTCTATACATCCTTCTATAAAACAATGTTTACATTTGGCTCTTTTACTTCTACTGGGAAACCATTTGCATGAGAAGCATGCATTACTGTCTAATCCTTTATATTTTTCAAAATTATGATTACAGCTGGTTATGACGCTATTCATAAGGTTCAAATTTATATCTAGGTCTAATTTTTCTAGTCCTATTTCATTAATTAGTTCATCAGCCTCCGAGTCTGAAGACTCTATTTTATTTGTATTATTAATATCAATACTTACTACAGAGTATATACTTTCAGTATCTGACATATATTCGTCTACGTTTATAAGGGTTTCTTGGAAGTCTTCTAATAATTGAGAATTTCTCGTTTTATTATTTATTCTTTTAGGGCAAGTATTTGCTAAATGTTCTATACTTCCACAAGTAAAACATTATAATTTGTTTTTATAGTCTCTATCCGTTCTATATTTTCGTATATGTCTGTTTTTATCTAAATAGGGCTTTTCAGCTGCCGATTTTCTGAGAAAATATCTCTTCCTTTCATATGAGTTATTATTTTTATAACCCTTTTTATACTTTTTTCTTTTATAAGGTTCTTTATCGTAACTCTGTGTGGTATATACTACACTTTTACAGAAGTTCATTTCGTTTAATTTTAATTGTTTTTGTATTTGTAGGTTTGTACATTTCTCTTGTAATATATCCATTACATGTTGAATTCTGTGTCCTATTGACCATTTAAGATGAACGTTTTGGATTACTCCGTCTCTTTTATCCCATCTTTCTTCTATTTCTCTTCCCAGAGCTCCTGGTAGTTTATTAAAAAGGTTTTTTACCTAGCTCTTGGTCAAACGCGTTTCCGCTAATTGTGCAATAGTAAAAATAGTCATTTAGGAATTTTTTAATATAAAACCAATTTCCTATGCTTAATTGTTCTAGTTTTATTAAGGCATTCTTTTGTAAGATTACTAAGCCACTATTAGGGTCTTCTCCTGTAATTAACGTATGTATTTTATTTGTGAAATTGTATGGGTTTGATCCCATAGAAACCAAATACTGGAATTCGTTTGGGAAATCAGTCTTGTATGCCTCCCATAAGGCTTTAGTAGATTCTCCTAAGAACGTTTCTAAGTATTTATACATAGTTTCTGGATCTGTTTCTACGTAATTTTGTATATAATCTGCTACTACTATTCCTTTCCATAAATCTATTACTGAATTCCATCTTTGTGGATCGTGAGCTGCTATGTTTAGGATTTTCCTCTATTACCTCCTTCTTGAAAAGCAATAGGTTCTTCAATTGGCATTCTCATTCCTGATGATTTTACATTTTCTACTGGTTCTCCAGTCGTTCTATATACTCTTCTTCTAGGTACATTTCCTGTACTTGTATCCACTGTAAATTGTTCTCCTGTGGTTCTTTGAAAAGGGCTAGAGCTAGATGCACTAGTCTCCATTAATTCTTTTTGACTTACTACTGAGTTTATTTCTGATTCTTCATCATTAATGAAAGGAATTGTCGAACTTAAACTATGGAATAAATAATTTCATCAAAGAAGAACAGAGGTAAACTTAAAGACAGTAAGGAATGTTCCCAAAAATGTTCTGTGACATGAACTGGAACATTAACAATAACGCAGAACTAAAAAACGAGTTAAGATGCAGCGGAAATAAATCAAGGACACCCAAGATTGTTTTTCATAAGTTATATAATTGTATATAACTTATAGTGGTCTCATGACCAAAAATTTATTGTATAAAAATTATACAATCTTACAAATCCCTTGAGAATGAACAATGTCAAGTAAAACAAGAAAGGGATTAAAAAGAAGTTAAATCCTAACTTCTAAGCCTGAAAAATCTATCTAAAATAGAAGTGAAAAACACCCTATTACAATTGCTTGAATCGAAAGAACAAGTATAGATCTAAGAAAGCAATTCGCAATTTTGAACAAGTGTAATCACAAAACCAGTCGCTTTCGATCCAAATGTGTTTGAGGCAATATTTGAGACGCCTCGAGATCTGAATTTTCTTCTCGCAAAAACTGGATTTCAAAGCCTTGGGTGAACCTCTATTTATAGTGGAGAGTTCACCCGAGGCTCTTGATTCTCGGTGGAGGTTGAGCAGAATAGGGTTGGCTGGAGTTGTTCTTCAGCCTTAAAATTCTCAACAGATTTGACTTTGTCTTCCTGAGAATGCTCCTTCCGTTATGCACTCTCCTTGGACTTGGTCTTGTTAAGTATTATCGTGTTTTCCTTAGCTCCTAACCAAGCCAAACATTCACGTGATAAAATCTTCTCAGCTTCAGAAATCTGCCCGTGAAGATAGGCAAAACTCTTGCCAGAAATGTCCTCCCAGATGTCACGACATTTGGGATGACATTTTCCTGTTTTTACTTAACACCAAAAAGAGACATGTTACGGAAAATGTTAGGACACAGAACCTAACACTAACAATCTCCCCCTTTTTGCCTTTCTTCACAAAACTAAATAGTTTAATGATTTTATCACAGGCAAATATCTCAACCTTCAACCTGAAACAGTTATAAAGCACGATATATACACTATGTGCCAGTAAGTTACTCGAATCAGAGTATGATGCAAATGCGAGTATACATCTAAAAGATTAATGCACTGAAACCATCAATATACACATAAACAGTATAGAATAAATAGCAATATATAAACAGAATTAAAATGTCTCAAACTGTCAAGCCAAATAACTACAGTCCACAACTAATAAGTATTCAACAACTGCTACTTAGCAGCCTAAACACAGCAACCTCAGAGCTGTTTCCCAGCTCAGCTGCCAGCCTCCAGATTGTCCTCTGGTTTCATCTCCCCCTGTATCAAGATCCCCTCTGGTTTGAGCATTCACCGCTCGATTGCTTCCTCGGACTGCACTCCATCTCCCTTTTTGGGAAGAAAGCAAAAATAGGTAACGTTCCCTAGCTTCCACCAGGGCTTCTCGTACCTGGTCCACTCCTGCGATCTGGGCATTGAGCTTTGCAATATCTTGCACCAACCAAGCAGTTGTCAAGGACGACTGTGAGATGTTACCGGAGATGTCTGGGACATTTCTGGTAACACTAGCAATTCCAGCTGTATTCGTCCATGGAAGATCAATGACTCTGCTCTTGCTCTTCAGGATCGTCTGATTAACAACGTATACTTCAGGTTCTTTCCAGAGCAGATCCTGCTTAGGGGCTTGGAATCCCTGTGAGGTTAGTACCTTAAAGATCAATGAGGGAAAGGGAAAGATGATACCTGTGTACTTTTCTGCCATATTTACAATCTGTTGAAAGATTGTTTTTCCTATATCAACACTAAAACCTTTTCCTATTTTGTATAGGAGCAATGCTTGTTCAATTGTTACAATTGATTTGTTCAAAGAACACAACCAATTGTGTATCATTAACTTGTGCAAAACAGCAAATAAGGCAGTGAGTTTGGAGGTTGGACACCTTGAAACCCATTTCTTCACAACTCCACCGGTGAGGTATGAAATCACCTCATCCCTGTCATTTATCCCTTCCCATTCTGCCCTCTCATCATCATTCACTCTATTCAAACATTGGTTAATTGTAGTCGGTGTGAAGTCATAAAATTTGTTATAGAGAAACACTTTCCCAAAGTGTTTCGACTTGGGTTTCTCTATTTTACTTGTTAGATTTGCATAAAATAACTTCACTACCTTGTCTACATAAGGACATTTGTTATTTACCGAGTCTAGTAGATTTCTTGAAGTGAAGAAATCCACCAGACCGTGGCTACTACAAGACGCAATGTCCAACACCTTCTCGGTTCGAATGGCTCGACCGTTGAACCAAGACCAATGTTTTGAGTGATTGGCTGTTAAAAACTTGGGAGAGAAAGGGGTTACCTCAGACGCAGATTCAGAGCTACTGCTTGTGAGACCTCGGACACTGGAATCTGAAGTTTTGTGGATAGATGATCCAGAAGATGTCATAACATTTTCTGTGACATCTTGAGGGGTTGATGATGATTTTGTTTCCCCTGAAGCATGACCAGATTTCTTGAGATAAAACTTCTTCAGCGGGGTGTCGTCTGGAATTTCATCTTCCTCACTGGATTCTGGCAGATTTGTGAAGGAAGGTGAAGCAGGAGATTCAGGTTGGGACTCAACCGAAAGAGTCTTCTCTGAATCAGCAGAACTGGAGCTTGAAGAGGGAGGAGTCGCTGACTTCTTCCTTTTGGTGGAGGATTCACCACTGCCAAAGGCCTTCTCAAAGTTTCGGACCGATCTGCGAGTGGGAAAAGCTGCTTGATTTGTCCTCTTTGGGAGGACGGAAACATCCGGGGTTTCCTCTAAGTTGATAGGATTATTTGTCTCCCCTGGATAGGCGATTTCCAGAGGTTCTTGGAAGTCACTTATTACCAAATCTGTGCACAATGGTGGACTTGTGCTCATTGGGGAGTGTTCTGGGACTGGTGGTGACATTTTCGGTGACATGGGTGAGACATCCATTAGAGAGAAAGGGGAAGAAGAGAAGGAGAAGTTAGGGTTTTCGGAGGTTACGGGAATGGGAGAAGTTTGTGAGGGAGATGTGTTGTGCGAGGGATTCATCGTGGGTAATGTGCGAAAATTTCGTTCCCACCTTTTTTTTTTTTTTTTTTTTTTGTTGTTTCTCGGAGGAAGTTTCTTTGGAAGTGAGAATTAGTATTTAGTGAATGGGTATTTATACACTTGGCAAAAACTATCTACATAAGTGTTTAAATTCTATACAAAGACTAGTTCCTAAGGTTTAGAGGTTGTTTCAAAATAGACATCAAAACCAAGAGAAATTTTTCAACAAAAACCAACTCAACGTTAATCGACACACGTCTTTTGAAAAATCTGGAAATCTGAGTGTTATCAGAAATGTTTAGCACATTTTGTGTAACACGGGAGTCATTTTCTCATAGGAACAGCAGTTTCGGCAACTAAACAAGACACTTTATAGAGTTTTGTCTCTAAATTAGTGGAACAATGTATATTGAGTCCAAATAGATAAGATCTTGTGTCTATCATGATATAAATTATAAGTATGTTGATACTCCTATAGAATAGGAACGGTATCAATTTTGTGGGCTTTGCCCAACATTTTACAATTGCAGAGGAATTTAAGGCTTTGCCTTATTTTTTGATACTCCCTTTTTATGATTTTTATATCATCGCAGAGAACGGTATCATTTTAAAAGGTGTTCCTTTGAGAAGTCATGACCCGTTAGAAACACAAAACAACTTTAACATTTACCGAAAAGAAGCAGTTCCAGATTTTACACTGGATGAATGTTACCACAAATGTCAGGGACATTTCGGATAACACACCCCAGCAGTGTTAATTTTTATATTGAACAGAGGCAGAGAGTTTTTCAAGTTTGAAAACCTCTCATGATCTAAAGCTTTTGTAAAAATATCGGCTAGTTGATGAGAAGTGTCAACATAATCGATTCTAACTAGTGCTTTTTCAACCAAGTCTCGAAGAAAGTGATGTCTTATATCTATATGTTTTGTACGAGAGTGCTGAACCGGATTTTTGGATATATTGATGGCACTCATATTATCACAGTACAAAACTAAGATATTTTTTGAAACACCATAATCGTCTAACATGTGTCTTAGCCATAATAATTTAGAGCAACAACTCCCCGCTGCTACATATTCAGATTCAGCAGTTGAGAGTGAGACACAATTTTGTTTACGACTGTACCAGGAAACTAAGTTATTGCCAAGGTAAAAACATCCTCCACTAGTACTTTTTCTATCTTCCACATCCCCAGCCCAATCCGAGTCACTATATCCTATTAGATTAGGATTAGTGTCTTTGGAATACCAAATTCCCAACTCACATGTGCCGGCAACATATCTTATGACACGTTTGACAGCATTTAAGTGGGAAATTTTAGGGCATGCTTGGAATCGTGCACACACACAAACACTAAACATAAGATCTGGACGACTCGCGGTGAGATACAAAAGACTACCTATCATAGATCTGTATAAAGTTGGGTCAACATTCTCCCCAACATCATCTTTGGATATAGTCTGGGTTGATCCCATCGGAGTCTTCATATGTTTGGCATTCTCCAATCCAAATTTTTTAACGGTTCTTGGCATATTTGCTTTGTGAAATGAAGATACCCTCCTCATTTTGTTTTATCCGCAAGCCTAAGAAAAGGTTAGTTCCTATCATGCTCATTTCGAATGTTGAGGACATAGCTTCGACAAAAGTCTTAAGATGAGACATTGAAGTCGAACCAAAAACTATGTCATCTACATAGATTTGAGCAATAACCATATCTGATCCATGGTGTTTTATAAATAAAGTACAATCAGCTACACCACGTTGGAAACCAAATTCAAGAAGGAATTGAGTTAAACGACCATACCATGCACGTGGAGCTTGTTTTAGTCCATACAAGGCCTTTTTGAACTTGTATACATGTTGTGGATGGTGAGGATCTTCAAATCCTTTGGGTTGTTCAACATATACCTCCTTATCAATATATCCATTCAAAAAGGCACCTTTCACATCCATTTGGTGAAGAGTTATCTTTAAACAACAAGCTATGGCAAGTAATAATCTAATTGATTCAATTAAGCTCTTTGGAGCAAAGGTTTCATCATAGTCGATACCTTTGACTTGAGAGTATCCTTGAGCCACTAGTCTAGCTTTATTTCTAATAACTTGATTCAGTTACGATTTATTCTTAAAGATCCATTTAGTTCCTATTACATTAGTCTCATCGGGCGAGGAACTAGATCCCAAACCTCATTTCGGTGAACTTCTAGTTCTTCTTGCATGGCTTGTATCCACCAACTGTCTTTTAGTGCTTCATTAATGTTTTTAGGTTCCAAAGTAGAAACATAGCAAGATTGACTTACCTTGTGATGTATGGTGGACATACACGCATACTTCACCATGTCTCGGTAATTTTTTTGCTCTTTTCTCCTTGTTTTTATTCCTTCGAATACTTCTCCTATTACATTGCTGGGATGGTTTCTTCGATTACGGATGAGGATCCTGCGTCTTGAATCACGAAGTTCACTTGAATCCTCATCGAACCTCGCAGTGTTCTCATCTTGATTCTGGTGTTCTGCAGATGTTGTGACATTTGGTGTAACATCTGCGCATTTTCGTGGTGCCCCTCCCGTATTGTTACGACGATTCACATCGGTGTATTTCTGCATAATCTGCATTATCATCAAAAACAATGTTATGATTCTTATGATTTGGTTCAAGATTGTACACTCGGTAAGCATGACTATTTTGAGAATAGCCTATGAAAATTCCCTTATCACTCTTAGAGTCAAACTTTGCTCGATTATCTCTATCATTTAGAACATAGCATACACACCCAAAAACATGAAAGTAACGTAGATTTGGTTTCTTTCCATTCAAGATCTCATAGGGTGTCATTTTTGTTCCTGGTCTAAGATAGACTCTATTAGAGATGTGACTTGCAGTGTTTAGGGCTTCTGCCCAAAAACGTTTGTGAGCTTTTTAGAACTTAGCATGACTCTAGCCATTTCTTGTAGGGTTCTATTCTTCCTCTCTACACCATTTTGTTGGGGGGTTTTGGGAGCAGAAAATTCATGGAAAATACCTTTTTTCTCACAAAATGTAGAAAATTGATTATTTTCAAACTCCTTTCCATGATCAGATCTTATCCGAAAAATAGAGAAATGATATAGATTTCTAATTCTAGAGTACAATATTCTAAACATGTCAAACGTTTGAGACTTTTCTTTCAAAAAGAATATCCAAGAGTATCTTGAAAAGTCATCTACAATCACAAAGGAGTACCTCATGCCTCCTAGGCTATCTACCTCGATTGGACCCATAAGATCCATATGTAAAAGTTGAAAGCAATGAGACGTACCTGAGAAATGTCCATCACTCTGAACAACTTTGTGAGGGACACGGGTTTGCTTACCTTTGAGACAATCTTCACACACCACGGTTTCACTCATAGGACTTAGTTTAGGAATGCCTTTTACCGCCTCATAAGATATCAATTTTCTAAGGTTGTGGTAATTGACATGTCCTAGTTTTTGATGCCACAATGTTGTGTCATCAGTCCTAACACTATTACATACCTTATGTTCTCCGACAAGTGATCGGTGTATTTTATATACACTTTTTGAGTCATTTTTAGTTAGTATTTTACTCATTTCATTTATGTTTAGTACAGTATTAGGGTCGTTTTCCTTTCTTTTGTGTCACAGCGGTCAAAAATGGAGAAATGACGAAAAGGAGATGAAATGAGCATAAAAGAGATGAAATTGCACACAAAAGGGCCAAGAAATGAAGTCTAAGTTCCGGAATTATAGAGAAAATCGATTAAGTCCGGACGAGAAAAAGACGACGAAAGCGAATTCGCGAGAAAAATGTCACGGCCATGGCCGGAATGAGCCATGGCGCCCAAAGAGTGAAAGTCCCAAGAGTTGCTGAATTTCAGCGCGCCTGATCTGCAGGCGCGCGACGCTGAATTGTGAAGTCTTTGGGCGAATTTGACATGTTTGAAATCCTAAAGGGATAACTTTTCCTTCTTAAAGGGATAACTTTTCCTACCTAAAGGGAAACCTTTTCCTACCTAAAAACCCTTACCTAAAAGGATTCTAATAACTTTTCCTACCTACACAAATCCTTAACCCTTCACCTAAAGGATTCTTTGGCTATAAATACTCTACATCATTAGAAGAATTATTCATTCTCCATTCTACCATTCACCATTCTACATCCATCCTTCCACCAATCCACCTTGTAAATATTCCACAACACAACCCTTGGATGCTTGGCTCGAGACTCATTCTTAGTAATTTTCTTTTCTTTTCTTTTACTTTATTTCAGTTTTTATGAAGAACATGAGACTAGTTCTTGTCATATTTATGGCTAGGAACTAATTCTCTTATAGGGCTTTCTATGTTGAATTGCTTGAAACTTATGCTATAATTTAATGCATTCTTATGGTTGTTTTTCTTATTGAGAGATCTATCCAATAATTGAGCTGAATTCTTGGTAATTAATTGACAACTAATTATCACTATATGATTTCTAATCAGTTACGAAAAGGGGATTGTGAATATGCTGTAAGTTGGGTAGACAGGCTTGAATTGGGGATGAAAATACCTCAATTAGTTTTGTAGCGTTGATGAGAGGCTTAACAACCCTAATTTTGCGCATTGTGCGTGACGGTCAACTAGGTTTTTGTTCTTAATCCTCCTATAGAGTTACCCTTATCAGCGAAAGTTAGGTAAGGAACGATACTGGGGTTGAATGTTTATATAACCCTAACGGGAGTATAAAACGATTTCGTACACCTGCTTTCTCCAAAAGAAGAATACCATAAGTAATGCATTAGTAAGTAACATAAGCGGATAGTGAGGATACATAGAAGCCCTATTCTCATCACATCTGAATTAAATCTTTATACTTTAAAATAGCTTTTATAATTCTTAGTCATAAACAACCAATCACTCATTAATTCACCAAATAGATACTAGAAAATAGATAATTGGTACTTGAACCCTAATCCTAGAGGACGATATTCGGTCTTATCTAAGACTATACTACTTGATACGATAACGTGCACTTGCGTTTAAAAAGTGTGTGCATATATCGCGCATCAAGTTTTTGGCGCCGTTGCCGGGGATTAGGCAATAGTTCAATATCAAATTATCTATTTTTAATTTCTAATTTGGTTTTAATTTTTTTATTTTTACGTTTTTCGTTATTAAAAAAAAAAAAAAAAAAAAATCGAGGTGCCGTGATTCGTTGTTGGTTTTGATTTATCTTAGGGATCCCTAAGACATGGATTTATACTGTCAATATGATCGAGCTCCAACCATAAAGGAAGAGAGGGAGGAATTACGAGAAACTCTACTCAGTCTCACGAGGTCCCAAGCTCAGTTCATGGACGAAATAAGGTCGGGCATAAAGAAGTTGGAAACGCAAATAGCAGAACTCGCAATCATATTCAACAACGAACAACAAATTGAGAGCGAACCAAATCCAACTATTGAGGAATGCAAGCAGGCGGTTGGTGTAGAGAAGGAGAAGAGTGCAGAGGTCCAATTATTCACCTTCTTGGAGTCCTTGGAAAATCTTTTTCTTGTACCTATTGCAGAAGAAACACCCCCAGCTGTCAAAATTGACTCCCAAACAGGAAGTCAATACCATCAAGCACCCCAGAGTTGAAAGATGTAGGGAATCTCACCGATCCCTACATTAGAAGAACCTAAAAGACAAGCGTGTCTTGTATACTTGGGATAATCGTATATTTGAGGCCCTTGTTTGAAGCAATTGTTGTAGTTGAAGTGAGACTGCAACAATAACTCTGCGGATTGCAAGCGGTTCGAGAAGGATCCAATGGGCACTCGGAAAGGTTAATTGCGTCCGGCTAAAAGGCGTTAAAGACAGCATTGTTGGGGAGGCAACCCAATGTTTTTAATTATGTTATTTTAATTTGTCTTTATTTTATTTTATTTTGTCTTGAGCAGTCTCACGATCTTGGGTTCTTGTTTTGTGTTGTTGGATGGAGTGGGTGAAAAGTGAAACCGAGGAAAAAGGAGCAACAAAAAAAGAAGCGATCGTCGGCGCTTCCAGGCTCGAGGCGCGCCGAACTCCAGAGGGTCACAAGATTAGCAGCGCTGAATCTCGAGGCAGCGCGGAACTTCAGAGAGCCATATTTCCGTGCAAATTCCAGAATTTTTCATCCTAGACCTCCGTTATGACCGCTGTGTTGTGTCAGTAAGTTGTCATTTTTCTTTTATTTTCTTTGAGTCTTGCACACATTGGGGACAATGTGTGATTTAAGTTTGGGGGTGTTTTATTTGTGTCTTGTTATGTTTCAATTAAGTCTTTTTTTTTATTGTTTTGTGTTTATCTTTGAGTCACAAATTTTTTTCTTTTTTTTCTTTCTTTTTTCATAATTGACTGTCAAAGATCATGTATGCTGTAGTTGCTAGAAACACCTAGTGAAGGAAGGTGGAATAATGTAATGGAATTAGAAGCAACTATCTAAACACCTGGGTTAGATATGCCAAAAATTCACAAAAATCTGTCTATTTGGAGTTTCGTGCTTAAAATTGTGCATGCTAAATTATGAAAACCTATGTGTTATGATTGCTTGCTATTTGAGGCGAAATAGTTAGGATATGCATGTTAGGGAGATGACTCAGGCATTTCTTTGATAGCCAATTTTTACCACTCTTTTCTACCCCGAACTTTAAAAGTATCCCTAGTCAGCCCCATTGAGCCCAAAAATTGAAACTTCTTCTTTGACACCCTATATTCCCACAGATTGTGCCATAAGTAAAAATGTGAAGTAGTGGAATCAATTGTGTTAAAAAAGAGACAAAAGAGTGAATGAGCTTGTTGCACCCCAATAAAAAAAGTAATAAGAAAGAGGCAAAAGCCTAAGTTTGGGGTGCTTGTTATTATAATACTCTTCATTCTCCCAAAACAAAAGAGGGAAAAGATAGAATTGAAGTGAAGAAAAGAACAAAAAGAAATGGGAAAAGCGAAAAGCTAAAGAGCTTATGGTACACAAAATGAGCCTAAATGCCTATTTTTACCAACCCCTACCTAAGCCTACATTACAACCCTTAAAGTCTGAAGATCTCTTTATGCATATCCAAGATTAGTGGAGAATAGCAAGTAAGCATGCCATAGGATTTTTGAATTTATATGCATGATTTAGTATATTGACTTCCATTAAAGCATGATAAATATGAGTTTGCGAAATATCTAGCTCAATGTGTTTAGTGTGCTGAAAAATTTCATGCTACATGTTCCTGCATATTATTCTGCTAACCTTCATGTTTTTCTAGATAACACTAAATGCAGCAAAAGTGATCAATGTCAGTGAGTCTTTTATTTTTCGTTTCTTGAGTCTTTTATTTCTTTCTTTCTATCTTTGCTCGAGGGCGAGCAAAGGTTAAGTTTGGGGGTATTTGATCGGTGTATTTTATATACACTTTTTGAGTCATTTTTAGTTAGTATTTTACTCATTTCATTTATGTTTAGTACATTATTAGGGTCGTTTTCCTTTCTTTTGTGTCACAGCGGTCAAAAATGGAGAAATGACGAAAAGGAGATGAAATGAGCATAAAAGAGATGAAATTGCACACAAAAGGGCCAAGAAATGAAGTCTAAGAAGTTCCGGGAATTATAGAGAAAATCAGACGAAGTCCGGACGAGAAAAAACGACAAAAACGAAAATTCGCCAGAAAAATGTCACCGGCGCCACGGCGCCCAAAGAGCTGAAAGTCCCGAAGAGTTGCTGAATTTCAGCGCCACGCTTCAGTCTATGACGCCGACGCGGGAATTGTGAAGTGCTGGGCCGAATTTGACATGTTTCAGAATCCTAAAGGGATAACTTTTCCTTCTTAAAGGGATAACTTTTCCTACCTAAAGGGAAACCTTTTCCTACCTAAAAACCCTTACCTAAAAGGATTCTAATAACTTTTCCTACCTACACAAATCCTTAACCCTTCACCTAAAGGATTCTTTGGCTATAAATACTCTACATCATTAGAAGAATTATTCATTCTCCATTCTACCATTCACCATTCTACATCCATCCTTCCACCAATCCACCTTGTAAATATTCCACAACACAACCCTTGGATGCTTGGCTTGGAGACTCATTCTTAGTAATTTTCTTTTCTTTTCTTTTACTTTATTTCAGTTTTTATGAAGAACATGAGACTAGTTCTTGTCATATTTATGGCTAGGAACTAATTCTCTTATAGGGCTTTCTATGTTGAATTGCTTGAAACTTATGCTATAATTTAATGCATGCTTATGGTTGTTTTTCTTATTGAGAGATCTATCCAATAATTGAGCTGAATTCTTGGTAATTAATTGACAACTAATTATCACTATATGATTTCTAATCAGATTCTGAAAAGGGGGGATTGTGAATATGCTGTAAGTTGGGTAGACAGGCTTGAATTGGGGATGAAAATACCTCAATTAGTTTTGTAGCGTTGATGAGAGGCTTAACAACCCTAATTTTGCGCATTGTGCGTGACGGTCAACTAGGGTTTTGTTCTTAATCCTCCTATAGAGTTACCTTATCGTGAAAGTTAGGTAAGGAACGATACTGGGGTTGAATGTTTATATAACCCTAACGGGAGTATAAAACGATTTCGTAAACCTGCTTTCTCCAAAAGAAGAATACCATAAGTAATGCATTAGTAAGTAACATAAGCGGATAGTGAGGATACATAGAAGCCCTATTCTCATCACATCTGAATTAAATCTTTATACTTTAAAATAGCTTTTATAATTCTTAGTCATAAACAACCAATCACTCATTAATTCACCAAATAGATACTAGAAAATAGATAATTGGTACTTGAACCCTAATCCTAGAGGACGATATTCGGTCTTATCTAAGACTATACTACTTGATACGATAACGTGCACTTGCGTTTAAAAAGTGTGTGCATATATCGCGCATCAACAAGATAACAATTATCACTTGTTCTTGTACCTGTCATTATGCATTTGTTAGTTTCATCAGTCACTGTACATGCATGTTTATTGAATCTTACCTCTAAGTTGTCATCACACAGTTGGCTTATACTAATTAGGTTAGCCATCAGACCATCAACGTGCAAGACATTATTCATCTTTGGAATTCGGGGACATTGATTCCTCTTCCTATTATCTTACTCTTTCCACCTCCTCCATATGTAACATTTCCTCCATTTAGAGCTTCGTAGTTCTTTAGACAGTCTTTTGTTCCTGTCATATGGCGGGAACAGCCACTGTCAAAGTACCACGATCCAGAGATATTGGTCCTTAGTGCGGTTATGGCTACATTACAACTTGTTTTCTTGATGGGAACCCAAACCTTTTTTGTTACCTTACGATTTTTGTAGATAGAGGAGTCTCTTAGAGTGTTGTCTGAAGTTCTTGACAGCATTCTGGAAGACCTTTTCTTTCTGAGTTTTAGTAACTTAAAGCAAAAAGGTTTTAAATGTCCAGATTTATTACAATAATTGCACACATAGTTGCTACCCTTTACGGTTCATTTCCCATTTTTAACAAACAAGTTGGAGCATAATGTATTGATAGGATTCTTGTAGCCCAAACCAAGATCTGATGAGGTTGACTAACACTAAGGATTTCATCTAATTTGGAGGTGCCTGTGTTAAGCTTTTTGAAGGTTGCTTCGGCTAGATCCAACTTTGCACTTATCTTTCCGAATTCAAGATCTTTTTTGGTAAGAGTCACTTCCAGTCGGGTAATGGTACTTATCAAATCTGCATTCTCACGAGTTAGAGTTTTCACCTTTGATTCAAGTTGATTAGATTCAATGATTAAGTCCTTGCAAAGGGCTTGCAATTCCTTAATCATATCATCTTTAGAGTCTTCTTGAGTCTCAGGTTTAGAATCATTTTTTGAAATAAAGCCACAGAAGCAATTGACATCTGAAGAATTAAAAAACTCATACCTGTCTGTTGTTGCTGTATCTGCAGATGTTACAGCTGATGTTCCCGGAAATGTCATGACATTTAGTGTATCACAGTCAGCTAAACCTTCATCATCTGACAGAGAATGTTCAAAAACAGTGGCCAGCATTGCTTGTGACTCTATTTCTGTATTCTCTTCCCCTTCACCTTCATCATCACTTAGGGAAATCCATAGACTTTTGCCAACCTTTCTTAGAGTGTTTGCACACTGATGCGCGTAATATGCACACACTTTAAACGCAAGTGCACGTTATCGTATCAAGTAGTATAGTCTTAGATAAGACCGAATATCGTCCTCTAGGATTAGGGTTCAAGTACCAGTGATCTATTTTCTAGTATCTATTTGGCGAATTAATATTTGATTGGTTGTTTATAACTAAGAATTTCAAAAGCTATTTAAATGTAAAGACTTACTTCAGGTGTGATGAGAATAGGGCTTCTATGTATCCTTACTATCCGCTTATGTTACTTGTTAATGCATTACTTATGGTGTTCTTCTTTTGGAGAAAGCAGGTTTACGAAATCGTTTTATACTCCCGTTAGGGTTATATAAACACTCAACCCCAGTATTGTTCCTTACCTAACTTTCGCTGATAAGGGTAACTCTATAGGAGGATTAAGCACAAAAACCTAGTTGACCGTCACGCACAATGCGCAAAATTAGGGTTGTTAAGCCTCTCATCAACGCTACAAATCTAATTGAGGTATTTTCATCCCCAATTCAAGACCGTCTACCCAACTTACAGCATATTCACAATCCCTCCTTTTCAGAATCTGATTAGAAATCATATAGTGATAACTAGTTGTCAATTAGCTACCAAGAATTCAACTCAATTATTGGATAGATCTCTCAATAAGAATAATAACCATAAGCATGCATTACTTTATAACATAAGGTTCAAGAATTCAACATAGAAAGCCCTATAAGAGAATTAGTTCCTAGCCATGAATATGACAAGAACTAATTCAAAGTTCATCATACAAACACTGAAATAAATAAAGGAAAGGAAAAAGAAATTACTAAGCTAATGGTATCCAAACTCCAAGTCAAGAATCTTGAGTTGTGCAAGAAAGGGGAACCTCAAAAACTGCCTAGGGTTCTCCTTATATAGTTTTAAAACGCCTCCCTTCTTTTCCTTCCAGTCCTGGCACAAAAATCCTTCAAATGTCCTAATTTTTCCGCGTCGGCGTCGCGGCCCTGTCGAGCGCGCGGCTAAAGTTCTGCAATACCGGGTGTTTTGGCGCGCGGCCGATATCTGGCTGCGAGGCGCGGCAGCCTGCAACTCTGTGGCTTCTCGGATGTTTAGGCGCGCGGCGCATTTCTGGTCTCACGAGGCGCGGCGCTGGATCTTCGCGACTTCTTCGAATAATAGGCGCCATGCCCTCGCTACGGCAGGAGGCGCAGTCCGATTTCAGCCTCGTTTGCCACTTTCTCCGTTTTCAGCTCTAGTACCTCCTCTTTTTCCCTCTTTTCGCTCCTTTTCCGCGATTTGGCCACTTTAGCCACTTTGACTCAAAAGAAAGAAAATTTATCCTAATACGACACTTTGTATGTACAAAACGGGACAAAAGACTAACTAGACTGACTCAAAAGGTGTATATAAAATACACCGATCAAATACCCCCAAACTTAACCTTTGCTCGCCCTCGAGCAAAGATAAAAAGAAAGAAATAAAATGACAGACTCAATAAATAAGAAAATCAACAAAGAAAATAAACAGACTCCCTGCCATTGATCACTTTTGCTGCATGAATGTTAACTAGAAAAACATGAAGGTTAGCAGAATAATATGCAGGAACATATAGCATGGAATTTCAACACATTGAGCTAGATATTTCGCAAACTCATACTTATCATGCTTAAATGGAAGTCAGTGTACTCAAGTATGCATATAAATTCAAAAATTCCTATGGCATGCTTACTTGCTATTCTCCACTAATTCTGGATATACATAAAAGAGATCTTCAGGACTTTGGTGGTTGTAATGTAGGCTTAGGTAGGGGTTGGTAAAGATAGGCATTTAGGCTCATTTTTCGTACCATAAGCTCTTTGGCTTTTCAATTTTCCCCTTTTTCTTTTGATTCTTTACTTCACTTCAATTCTATCCTTCCCCTCTTTTATTTTGGGAGAATGAAGTATATAATAATGACAAGCACCCCCAAACTTAGGCTTTTGCCTATTTCTTATTACTTTTGTATTGGGGTGCAACAGACTTTATTCATTCTTTTTGTTTTCTTTTTAACACAATGTACTCCTACTGTTTCATAATTTCACTTATGGTACACTTTGTGAGAATATAGGGTGTCAAAGAAGAAGTTTCAAATTTTAGGCTCGATGGGGCTAACTAGTGATATTTTTAAAGTGCGGGATAGAAAAGAATGGTAAGAATTGGCTATCAAAGAAATGCTGAGTCATCTCCTAACATGCATATCCTAACTATTTCGCCTCAAATAGCGCGATCATAACACATAAGCATTTATCATTTAGCCTACATAACTCAAGCAAGAGACTCCAATAGGCAGTTACGTGAGTTTTGGCATCTCTAACCTAAGTGTTTAGATAGTTGCTTCCATTCCTTTACATTATTCCACCTTACTTCACTAGGTGTTTCTAGCAACTCTGAGATACATGATCTTTGTGACGCAATTATGACTCAAAAAAGAAAAATTTTGGTGACTCAAAATAAACATGAAACAAATAAAAAGACTTAAATAAAACATAACATGACACACAAATAAAACTAAAACACAAAACACACCCCCAAACTTAAATTACACATTGTCCCCAATGTGTAGACTCAAAGGAAAAACTAAAAGACAAAAAGACTTACAGTTTTTGGCTAAAAATCGCGGTGGTGGCGGTGGGTAGTGCTTCTAATTTCGTGAGGGGAGGAGAGCCCTTGGTGTTTGATTTGGCGGTAGGGCTTTTGGATCAAAGTATTTTCGAATTCTCTGAATCGACACCGCGACGCTTAAACTTCCGCTTTCTTGAGATCTTTCGCGCCACCTGCTCTGGCGCCATGGCTTACCCGCTTTTCTGGACACCCCGGTTCAATTGCATGTACCTGTCAATCATACAAACAACAAGACCCCAAGACCGTGAGACTGTTCTTAGATAAAACTAAAATAACCTAAAGACAGAAATTAAAATAACATAATTGAAAACGTTGGGTTGCCTCCCAACAAGCGCTGTCTTTAACGTCTTTTAGCCGGACGCAAGTTCCTTAGACTTACTAGCCCTGGGGTGGATTAAGTCCCCAACCAATCCATTTCCGCCACATTTGGCGCTTCCTTTTTCTCCTTTTCTTTTTAGCATTATCGGTAGTAGGGAGTTCCGGAACAATTACCTCATTTAGTGTCATCTCAGCAAACCATGCTTGCTTTCTTGGGCTCATCACTCTTTGGTTGCATTGCAATGGCTCGCATGGGGGTTTGGTGGTGTTGATTGCAAAACACCCACTTACAGTTCTTGGCTCAATGACGTGTTTAAAGACTTTAAACACCATCTCTTCGTTCTCCACTCTTAGCGTTAGCTCTCCTCTTTCAACGTCAATCAAGGCTCTACCCGTTGCTAGGAATGGCCTCCCGTATGATCGGGATTTCGCATCTTCTTCCATATCCGAGAATGAAATCTGCAGGAAAGAAAAATTTTCCTACGCCACAATCACATCCTCGATCTTCCTCGTGGATGAACCAGCATCTGTCGGCTAGTTGCAGACTCACAGTGGTGGGTTTGGCTTCTCCTAACTCCAATCTTTTGAAAACTGATAGGGGCATCAAATTTATACTCGCCCCTAAATCACACAAGGCTCTGTTGCAAGTCACCCTGCCCACTGTGCATGGTAGTGTAAAGCTTCCAGGGTCCTTTAGCTTTGGTGGCAATTTCTTTTGTAAGATAGCACTACACTCTTCTGTTAGTGCTACTATCTCATATTCGGCCAGTTTCCTCTTTTTTCCCAAGATTTCTTTCATGAACTTGAAATAAGATGGCATCTGCTCCAAAGCCTCTATAAACGGTATGTTGATGTGCAACTTCCTGAATACCTCCAAGAATTTGGAAAATTGTTTATCGACCGCCTTCCTTTGTAATCTCTGGGGGAAAGGAATCTTTTCTGTATACTCCTTCTCCGGAATTTTCTCTATCACTGGGCTAGGTTCAGTCACCTTATCTTTTTCTAACTCTGCTTCCCTCTCAACTATTGGCTGAGGCGGCTGTTGCTCCAATTGTTTTCCACTTCTCAACTGCACTGCCTTACATTGCTCCCTCGGATTTACCTCAGTATTGCTTGGCAATGTCCCCTGTGGCCTGATGTTTGCCTGCTTTGCTAGTTGTCTACTGTGTTTCAAGTTTACGAGCGAGGATCTAGATCTGTTATAAGCTGCGCGTGGGCGTTGGCAAGTCGCCATGCATGCTAAGCTCATCCGGTTTTCTTCTTGACCGGTGCGTTGAGCTGAAATTTGGGGGCTTGAGTGAAGAAGTGATGATTCTGCTATCTGGTTCTGCCTCGCCCCTTCGATTCTGGCCTTGCCCCTGATTTTGGTTCTGTCTTGATTTTCTTGTACCGATCTCCTTTCCATGAGAAGTTTGGGTGATTCCTCCACCCTGGATTATAAGTGTTTGAGTAGGGGTTGTTCTGTTGCCTCTGGTAGTTACCTACTGCTTGACACTCTGCCTGCTCCATTGGGATGTTGTTGGGATCCGCTGAAGGACACCTATCAAATGTATGTGGGCCGCCACATATCTCACAGTTTTTCGGCAGTTGCACAGCATTCACTGACACAGTATGTTGCTGCAATTGTTTCGCTAGAAGAGCCAATGTGCGTTCAAAGCAGCAATAGCATCTACTTCATGGACCCCCACAGTTCTTCTCCCACTGGTTGCCCTCTCTTCAGTGACATGGTTGTTAGTGGCCATATCTTCTAATAACTCGTGGGCGTCGTGGGTTGTTTTCCTCATGAATGCTCCACCTGCGGCTGCATCTATGATGGTTCTGGTTGTACTGCTTTCGGCCGTTGTAGAAAATATGAACCAAGTTCCACAACTCAATGCAATGGTGTGGACACTTCCTCTGTAGATCCTTGAATCTCTCCCATGCTTCATATAAGGACTCTCCATCAGCTTGATAGAAGTTGTTCAACTCCCCTCTTAATTTTCTTTGCTACAGGTGGAAAGAACTTGGCTAGGAATTTCGTGCTATTTCGTGCCATGTAAATATCGAATCACCGGTGGAATTCAACCATACTTTTGCTCTATCCCTGAGTGAGAAGGGAAAGAGCTCAATCTGACGGCATCATCAGTAACGCCGTTATATCTGAAAGTGGCACATAGCTCCAAGAAATTTGCTATGTGCATATGTGGATCCTCAGATGGCGATCCTCCGCGCATTGTGTCTGCACTCATGCTCTAGAATCGGTTTTATCTCGAAATTGTTGGCTCTGTGTAGGGAGCCTAATGCAAGTCGTGCTCCATTCACTCTTGGTAGCACATAATCTCCTGACTTCTTTTCGTGGATTCGAACCTATCCTCCATATCTATTGGCACTTGTCGAGGATCTCACAGGTTAAGTTGATTTTCACCTAACCCTTCTCTCATCTGTTATTGTTGGGAGCAGCCCATTTCTATCAACGTTGCAATTATTGATTCTTTACATTACGTTTGCGTGCTTTCTCAATTTCGGATTGAAGGGAACAAGAGTGTCGACTCCTCTTCTCCTTCGCATAAACCGATATCACGAGAAAGATCAAAACAAACAAAGAATCACGGCACGATTTTCGTAGAAACTAAAAAAATAAAAAAATAAAAATTAAATCCAAATTAGAAATTAAAAATAGATAATTTGATAT
Source organism: Przewalskia tangutica (assembly GCA_029844215.1). Lineage (NCBI taxonomy): Eukaryota > Viridiplantae > Streptophyta > Magnoliopsida > Solanales > Solanaceae > Przewalskia > Przewalskia tangutica. The sequence continues at coordinate 46,569,630 of CM056724.1, read as the reverse complement.
TGAACTATTGCTAATCCCAACTGGCGCCAAAAACTTGATGCGTAATATGCACACACTTTAAACGCAAGTGCACGTTATCGTATCAAGTAGTATAGTCTTAGATAAGACCGAATATCGCCCTCTAGGATTAGGGTTCAAGTACGGTGATCTATTTTCTAGTATCTATTTGGCGAATTAATATTTGATTGGTTGTTTATAACTAAGAATTTCAAAAGCTATTTAAATGTAAAGACTTACTTGGTGTGATGAGAATAGGGCTTACATGTATCCTTACTATCCGCTTATGTTACTTGTTAATGCATTACTTATGGTGTTCTTCTTTTGGAGAAAGCGGGTTCTGAAATCGTTTTATACTCCCGTTAGGGTTATATAAACACTCAACCCAGTATTGTTCCTTACCTAACTTTCACGATAAGGGTAACTCTATAGGAGGATTAAGCACAAAAACCTAGTTGACCGTCACGCTGATCGCAAAATTAGGGTTGTTAAGCCTCATCAACGCTACAAATCTAATTGAGGTATTTTCATCCCCAATTCAAGACCGTCTACCCAACTTACAACATATTCACAATCCTCCTTTTCGTAACTGATTAGAAATCATATAGTGATAACTAGTTGTCAATTAGCTACCAAGAATTCAACTCAATTATTGGATAGATCTCTCAATAAGAATAATAACCATAAGCATGCATTACTTTATAACATAAGGTTCAAGAATTCAACATAGAAAGCCTATAAGAGAATTAGTTCCTAGCCATGAATATGACAAGAACTAATTCAAAGTTCATCATGCAAAACTGAAATAAATAAAGGAAAGGAAAAGAAATTACTAAGCTAATGGTATCCAAACTCCAAGTCAAGAATCTTGAGTTGTGCAAGAAAGGAACCTCAAAAGCGCCTAGGGTTCTCCTTATATAGTTTTAAACGCCTCCTTCTTTTCCTTCCAGGCTGGCCCAAAAATCCGTCAAAAGACCTAATTTTTCGCGTCGGCGCGCGCCGCTGTCGGCGCGCGGCCTAAAGTTCTGCAATACTTGGGTGTTTTGGCGCGCGGCCCGATATTTCTTTGCACGAGCGCGCGGCCGCTGCAACTCTGTGGCTTCTCGGATGTTTAGCGCGCGCGGCCTGTTTCGTCTTCGAGCGCGCGGCTGGATCTTCTGCGAACTTCACGAATAATAGCGCGCGCCGCTTCATTGCGAGGAGGCGCGCAGTCTGATTTCAGCCTCGTTTGCCACTTTCTCCGTTTGGCTCTAGTACCTCTTTTTCCCTCTTTTCGCTCCTTTTCCGCCATTTGGCCACTTTAGCCACTTTGACTCAAAAGAAAGAAAATCTATCCTAATACGACACTTTGTATGTACAAAACGGGACAAAAGACTAACTAGACTGACTCAAAAGGTGTATATAAAATACACCGATCACACACTCGTTGGCATAATGGCCCCATCCCGAGCAGGCATGACATTGAATGATGTCGAGCTGCTTGGGATCGAACCTGGTTCGGTCAGAATTTATTCTCCTAAGTTGATTGCCTTTTTGTGCGGTGGGAAAATTCTTGGTAATTCGTGGATTGAGTCCTTGGTTTTGGTGCTCTTTAGACTTAGATTTATTCTTATCTTCGTTGAATCTTCTTAACATCGTATTGAACCTACGAGTAAGAAGAGCAACGTTGGCACCATCCCCAATTTCTTCAAGTGTTTCATCCTCTTCATTGACTTCCGTCTCTAAGGATTTTGCTTGAAGGGCAACATCCTTGCCTTTGTATAAAGACCTTTGATTTTCCATGTTCATCTCATATGTTTTGAGAATGCTCATTAAAGTATGTAGGTCCATTGTGGCAAGGTTGTGTGCTTCTTCAATCGCACAAATCTTAATGTTGAACTTTTCAGGAAGAGATCGAAGGGCTTTTTCAACAGTTTGATTGTTGGTCAATGGAAAACCAAGAACTTGACATTCATTAGAGATATCAATCAACTTTTCAAAATAGGTTTTAATATCCTCCGATTCCTCCATCCTTAAACGTTCATACTTACTCATGAGCATGCGAAGCTTCGTTCGTCGAACACTTGAGCTACCTTCACAATGAGTTTGTAAAGTATCCCAAGCATCCTTGGCAGTAGAGCAATTTTGGATGAGTTTGAACATATAAAGATCAACCCATCCGAAAATAGCATTTAGTGCCTTTTCGTTGAAGCTGCACTATTAGTTTCTTGAAAGTCCATTCGGCCTCGTGCTTGACCAAAATGTCGCCTTCGCCGTCGGTGGAAGCATAGGAACGATGTATCCATTAGTAATAGATCTCCATGCTCTAACATCAATGGATTTGATGTGAGAACGTGGCGAATCTTCCAATAAGGATAGTTTGATCCATCTAAAATAAGTCTACCAATATTTGGATTAGCGGGATCCATAGTTAAGTAAAAGGACCTTAGCACTTATTATGTCAAGTGTATACTGATACCACTTGAAAGGAATTGTCGAACTTAAACTATGGAATAAATAATTTCAGCAAGAAAACAGAGGTAAACTTAAAGGCGATGAGAATGTTCCCAAAATGTTCTGTGACATGAACTGGAACATTAACAATAACGCAGAACTAAAAAACGAGTTAAGATGCAGCGGAAATAAATCAAGGACACCCAAGATTGTTTTTCATAAGTTATATAATTGTATATAACTTATAGTGGTCTCATGACCAAAAATTTATTGTATAAAAATTATACAATCTTACAAATCCTTGAGAATGAGCGATGTCAAGTAAAACAAGAAAGGGATTAAAAGAAGTTAAATCCTAACTTCTAAGCTGAAAAATCTATCTAAAATAGAAGTGAAAAACACCCTATTACAATTGCTTGAATTGAAAGAACAAGTATAGATCTAAGAAAGCAATTCGCAATTTTGAACAAGTGTAATCACAAAACCAGGCTGCTCGATCCAGCTGTGTTTGAGGCAATATTTGAGACGTCTCAGATCTGAATTTTCTTCTGCAAAAACTGGATTTCAAAGCCTTGGAGTGAACCCTCTATTTATAGTGGAGAGTTCACCCGAGAGGCTCCTTGATTCTCGGTGGAGGTTGAGCAGAATAGGGTTGGCTGGAGCTGTTCTTCAGCCTTAAAATTCTCAACAGATTTGACTTTGTCTTCCTGAGAATGCTCCTTCCGTTATGCACTCTCCTTGGACTTGGTCTTGTTAAGTATTATCGTGTTTTCCTTAGCTCCTAACCAAGCCAAACATTCACGTGATAAAATCTTCTCGGCTAGAAATCGCCGTGAAGATAGGCAAAACTCTTGCCAGAAATGTCCTCCCAGATGTCACGACATTTGGGATGACATTTTCCTGTTTTTACTTAACACCAAAAAGAGACATGTTACGGAAAATGTTAGGACACAGAACCTAACACTAACAATTAAAAATGTCTTCCCAAATTGCGTCGAATTTATCTGATTTCTTTATATACACTTGTTCTGCCCTATATCCTGAATTGACAGTTCTTAATTCACAAATTTTGAAATGACTTATGGCTTCTTCTATGTTTAATCGAGGCATTTTACATCCTTTGCATTTAAAGGTCTTGTTTGGGTTTTCTTTGTGCAAGATTTTTGCTTTGTCTATGGCTATGTCTACTTCAAAGCCTTCTTCTATTAGCTCTATGTTCATGAAGTTTATCTCAGTAATGTCATTTTCTTCTATTGTACTTTCTTCTTCCATGTCTCTTTGAGGCATGTAATTATAGTCTGTAAATCTTATGGATGTTTCACCTTTAGAGTTTGTATAAACCAAGTGTGATTCTGATTGCAAAGTCTTCTTTTTATTATTAAAGTTTTCTAGTTTCCATTCTAATCCTGCGTAATCTTTTGGGTCTATTTTTATAGGTTTTATTAAATTAATACCTTTGTTGCCCATTAGTTCTACTACATCATTTATCCTTATTTTAAATTTTGTATTACTATTATCAGTCATTTTTCCTAGGAATCCTATGCACATAAGCAAATTATTACCATTATGCATTTCTTCGTATCCTTTAGTGTGTATTCCTATTTTTATATGTTTTCCAAATTCTACTAAGTTCATTATAAAGTCTGGGCTTATATAGAAAATTCCTCCATTATTAGTCATGTCTACTTCAGTCATTCCTATTATGGATTTTTTCATATCTGACCATCTGTCATCGTAAATTACTACTAGCACTTTACTTCCTAAGTTTTTTCTGGTTAAACCTTTTAGCCCTATGATAATTAATCCCATATGCATTAGTGTTCTAGTTGTCTTATAAATTTGTTTTTTTGACGCGGAATTTACTAGATTTATACTAACAGTTGTAGTTCCTAAAATAGATAACTGTTCTTCTCTATAATGTCTATATAGTTGAGTCGTTTTAGAGAATTTTCCTGTGTTATATAAAGTTCTTGGATTTAATAGGTTTAATTGATTTTGTTGGAAAATACTGATGTCTCTGTCTATATCTATTACTTCGCTTAATACATTCTTCTGCAGTTTTTCTATTAAGAAGTCTGGATATGAAATTATTTCCAATTCTGTCTTCCGAGTAGCTTACTCTCGGTCTTTCTCCTTCGGTTCCTGATCTAGCTGAAAGAAAGTCCATTTTTGTGGTTTTCTAATTACTTTTATTCTTTCTTGAAGAGGAGTTATCTCCACTCTTTTTAATTGATCAATTAATTCGTCTACCTGAGTGTCTTTAGGCACTTTAGTTATTTTTTCTTTGTTCTGTTCGATTAGTAAACTAACCTTTTTGTTCACTTCTTCTAGCTTTAAAACTATAATTTCTATCTTCTTTGTAATATCTAATATTAAAGAAATAGTAGTGATATGTTGTTTTAAGAATATTTGATCTGATTTCGAACTAGGTAGATATTCTTTGTAATCTATAGGTAGGGGTACAGATTTCTCTGTTAGTTTTGAAGCTTCTTCTTGATTCCAAAGTTGTTTACTCATGAAAGAGTAATCTCTTTTAGATCTTGAATAGTTTTACTCAAGGTTGTTGTTTTTTTATTTAAATTGTCTAAGAGTTGTTTTATTTTATAGAATTCTTGGGTATTCTTTGATTCTAGTTTGGTTATGGTATTATTTAAAGAGTTTTCTAATTCCTGTTTAGTAGGTAAATTTTTTAATCTTCGAATATTATCAATGGTCTTTAAATAATCTAAATTTTGTTCTAAGAGTTCTAATACTTTTCTTTGCTTAACCTGAGATTCTTCTACTGCTTTTAGGTTTCTATTAAAATGTTTATTGTTTTCTTTTATATTTTCACTAAGGTTAATAACCAGATCTACTATTGTATTTAGCTGCTTATCTTCGCTATGCAGTATATGTTCTCGATCTGAAATTGCACTTTATAATACTATTGTCTTTTAAAGCTCAGTATTTCTTTTAAGGTAGATCAAATAGTCTAGGTATTCCAAGTTCTTTAGAGTATCTATTTTATATTTTTTATCCCAACGATATTCTTATCTTATTAATGTTCTGAAGATATTCTATAATAGAAGTTATTCTTTCTATATCGCTTCTTATGCCTTGTAATTCCCACTTAATTGCGGAAATTAATTCTGTATTACTTTGACTTTGTAAAAGTCTATTCTGTATTACCTGCGATAAGTTTTCGGATTCTAAAAGTTCTAGGTACAAAGTTAAAGCTTTTTCTGTTTTTCTAAATTCTTTTCTTCGTTCAATATCTCTATTTATGATCCACTGATTATATCTTATAAGTCTTACAAAGGGTAGAGATCTCATAAATTTTTAATAAGGTTTAAAACGGTTCTTGTTTTGATCTTGATTAATTCTTCTAGATTTTATATGTTGGATAAGTCTGTACTCTAAACCGGATATTATGTCTATTAATTCTTGCAGTCTTATCAAATTCTCTTTGGTTTTGTTTAAATTAATATACTCTGGATATAGGATACTTAATTCTTTTTTAATTTCTAAATAAGTATCTTTCATTCGTAGAATGATCCAAAAATCTTACAAATTGAAATACACCCCCCTGCGTAATCTTTTGGGTCTATTTTTATAGGTTCTATTAAATTAATACCTCGGTTGCCCATTAGTTCTACTACATCATTTATCCTTATTTTAAATTTTGTATTACTATTATCAGTCATTTTTCCTAGGAATTCTATGCACATAAGCAAATTATTACCGTTATGCATTTCTTCGTATCCTTTAGTCTGTATTCCTATTTTTATATGTTTTCCAAATTCTGCTAAGTTCATTATAAAGTCTGGGCTTATATAGAAAATTCCTCCATTATTAGTCATGTCTACTTCAGTCATTCCTATTATGGATTTTTTCATATCTGACCATCTGTCATCGTAAATTACTACTAGCACTTTATTTCCTAAGTTTTTTCTGGTTAAACCTTTTAGCCCTATGACAATTAATCCCATATGCATTAGTGTTCTAGTTGTCTTATAAATTTGTTTTTTTGACGCGGAATTTACTAGATTTATACTAACAGTTGTAGTTCCTAAAATAGATAACTGTTCTTCTCTATAATGTCTATATAGTTGAGTCGTTTTAGAGAATTTTCCTGTGTTATATAAAGTTCTTGGATTTAATAGGTTTAATTGATTTTGTTGGAAAATACTGATGTCTCTGTCTATATCTATTACTTCGCTTAATACATTCTTCTGCAGTTTTTCTATTAAGAAGTCTGGATATGAAATTATTTCCAATTCTGTCTTCCGAGTAGCTTACTCTCGGTCTTTCTCCTTCGGTTCCTGATCTAGCTGAAAGAAAGTCCATTTTTGTGGTTTTCTAATTACTTTTGTTCTTTCTTGAAGAGGAGTTATCTCCACTCTTTTTAATTGATCAATTAATTCGTCTACCTGAGTGTCTTTAGGCACTTTAGTTATTTTTTCTTTGTTCTGTTCGATTAGTAAACTAACCTTTTTGTTCACTTCTTCTAGCTTTAAAACTATAATTTCTATCTTCTTTGTAATATCTAATATTAAAGAAATAGTAGTGATATGTTGTTTTAAGAATATTTGATCTGATTTCGAACTAGGTAGATATTCTTTGTAATCTATAGGTAGGGGTACAGATTTCTCTGTTAGTTTTGAAGCTTCTTCTTGATTCCAAAGTTTTTTACTCATGAAAGAGTAATCTCTTTTAGATCTTGAATAGTTTTACTCAAGGTTGTTGTTTCTTTATTTAAATTGTCTAAGAGTTGTTTTATTTTATAGAATTCTTGGGTATTCTTTGATTCTAGTTTGGTTATGGTATTATTTAAAGAGTTTTCTAATTCCTGTTTAGTAGGTAAATTTTTTAATCTTCGAATATTATCAATGGTCTTTAAATAATCTAAATTTTGTTCTAAGAGTTCTAATACTTTTCTTTGCTTAACCTGAGATTCTTCTACTGCTTTTAGGTTTCTATTAAAATGTTTATTGTTTTCTTTTATATTTTCACTAAGGTTAATAACCAGATCTACTATTGTATTTAGCTGCTTATCTTCGCTATGCAGTATATGTTCTCCAGTACAGAAATTGCACTTTATAATACTATTGTCTTTTAAAGCTCTGTATTTATTTTCTGGGTAGATCCGTAGGTCTAGGTATTCCAAGTTCTTTAGAGTATCTATTTTATATTTTTTATCCCAACGGTATTCTTATCTTATTAATGTTCTGAAGATATTCTATAATAGAAGTTATTCTTTCTATATCGCTTCTTATGCCTTGTAATTCCCACTTAATTGCGGAAATTAATTCTGTATTACTTTGACTTTGTAAAAGTCTATTATGTATTACTTGCGATAAGTTTTCGGATTCTAAAAGTTCTAGGTACAAAGTTAAAGCTTTTTCTGTTTTTCTAAATTCTTTTCTTCGTTCAATATCTCTATTTATGATCCACTGATTATATCTTATAAGTCTTACAAAGGGTAGAGATCTCATAAATTTTTAATAAGGTTTAAAACGGTTCTTGTTTTGATCTTGATTAATTCTTCTAGATTTTATATGTTGGATAAGTCTGTACTCTAAACCGGATATTATGTCTATTAATTCTTGCAGTCTTATCAAATTCTCTTTGGTTTTGTTTAAATTAATATACTCTGGATATAGGATACTTAATTCTTTTTTAATTTCTAAATAAGTATCTTTCATTCGTAGAATGGTCCAAAAATCTTACAAATTGAAATACACCCCCCTGCGTAATCTTTTGGGTCTATTTTTATAGGTTTTATTAAATTAATACCTCGGTTTCCCATTAGTTCTACTACATCATTTATCCTTATTTTAAATTTTGTATTACTATTATCAGTCATTTTTCCTAGGAATCCTATGCACATAAGCAAATTATTACCGTTATGCATTTCTTCGTATCCTTTAGTCTGTATTCCTATTTTATTGTTTGTGATAAAAGAATGGAGGGAAATCATAAGAGAGGAATAATTTTCCAAAGGTGAGAAAAAGGAAAAAAGCAAAGAGGAATCAAAGAAATGGGCCTAAAATGGAAAGATGTGTAGAGTTCAAGGAAGGTGTAGTCGCTTCATACCACTACAAGAAAAAAGGACCTACGGTGACGGTTAAAAATTGTCATCGGATGGGGTGGATGACGGTTTTTGTAAGTGTCATTGTAATCTGTGTCACAAATAGATGGCAGTTTAAATAACTGTCACATAATATGTGACGGGCATAAACCGTCACACATTTGCTCTTTGACTATTTCTCATTTTAAAAAAAAAAAAAAATCCCGGGTATTTATAAATTTTGATGAATATTTGAATTTTATTAATTTAATATATTTTTTTACGGTAAATTTTTAAATAAATTTAAATTAATATAATTTAAATATAAAACAATTGCGGGAAAATTGAATGGTAAGTACTGCTGGCAAGTAGCTGAAACCATACTGAAATAAAAGAAAGGTGGAACTAATGAGAACCACATTGAGTAAAACATAGATGAAGATCCTAGTATACCAACAAAAATAATTTACAAAGTTATCCAGTGATTTGTGCTAGGCAGTGCCTCATAAGCTAATTGCTTTCCAGTAAAAGGTTGAGCTAAGTGACAATTTTCAAAGAAAATCCCATGTACACTTCAAAGCATTCATATCATCAGGTTTGGCTAGCTTGTTTGTATTTATCTCCATTAAGCTCCAAGAGAGTTGGATTTTTAGCTCAATTCGTTCAGCCTGCAAAAATTATAGAAAATATAAGTAAACAAAAATATAATTTAAAGCCTTTTAAACTATAGCACAAAAAGAAAACTAATCAAAGGAGATCAAGAAAAAAGCAGGACAATCATGATAGCAGAATGTATCCTAAAGGTCAATCTCATAAAGGGGTTTTTCTGAAAAGAGATTTCTACATCCAAAAATCGCAATAAATGCTTTGTCAGTATCTGTAGCACATATAATTTGATCCATGAACAAAGTCGAATAAGCGCAAGTATTATTCTATGCTGAGATAATTGACTTCAAGATCGCAAAGAGAGTAAGATATTCTGGTCTTAACATTGTAGAATATAAGAAGAAACTCAAGTGACTTGAAATGAAAACCTGACCAGTCCACTTCAGCTAAAAACCCAATCTTCCCCTAATCAACATGAATAAACCATATAAGTAGTCGAAAAAAACCATATATATCTTACATGCAGGGAAATATTCGCCGAAATAGAACACATTCATACCTCACCTAGAAAGTAACGAAACCAGCTCCATCGCGAATTAGGGAAAACAAGAAATAGTCATGAATAACAAAGAGCCCAGGCATGGTGAATGAATCATGAGTAGGCAGTATAAACATGGAGCAAGTGAACAAGCACAAACAAACCCTTTGTTAAGCACTCATGACAATTTGGTTAGGTTAAGACAAAAAATGAGACTGTTCTTTCTTAATATCAAATATGCATAAAAACTCATGGTAGCACATAGTATGTGAGATCAAACCAAGAGACATGGCTCAAAATTAAAGCATACAACAGCACAGATATACCTCAATTAGATATCAAACTCAAGACTTTCATTTTTTAAAGAAGACAACATCATATGACCTTGTACATGTCAACAAAGGGATTTAGAAGCATATTCTCCATCAATCATCTCACCAAAAAACATCATTGAAACCTCCTGAATCTGCAGGAATGCCACCTCCTGGTTTCACAAATACTCACTGTGTATTCATTGATGATCAAGGTTACTGTGTCTCACCAACTCATTTTCCTCTGCAAATATTTATAAAAATATTAACTACTACAATCTGTAAGCAACACCTACTTTAATATAGAAGATTTATTAGAGTTTCTAGATAGAAATAGATCAATAGGAATACGTACCTTAACCATACTAACAATTGAAATAATGAACAGACATAGTGGTGCCAACTAACTAAACATGCTAATCATTAGCCTAATGAACACAACATCTCCTAATCTTAACTAAATAAACACATAAGACACAAATATTGGTAAATCTTAGCTTAACTAATCATATAACACATAATAACATATCACATAATTTAATTTACACTGAAATTTAAAAAGAAGTGTGTTTACCTTGTATGAAAGCAGCCTAAAGATCGATGTTGAGATCAAATCTTCAACTCCAGACATCCGACACTCGCAAACACACAAAATAAAGAGGGTTTTAGATTGTAATGACCAATTAAGCTAAGTATGGGTTCCACCAAAGAGCTTGGATCCCAAATTAAGCATAATTAGGGTCTGTTTGTCTAAGTTTTTTTAAAACAATTTTTGTTTCTTAGAAGTAGTTTTGCAGAAACTGTTTCTAGAAAATCAGTTAGGGTGTTTGGCCTATAATTATTGAAGTACTTCTGAGAAACAGAAATAATTTCATTTTTGGCCCAACAAATGGTGATGTTACTAACATTTGCTGCAAGTTTATAGGAAATCACTAAATTATGGTCCTGGTATACAAACGACAAACTCGAAGCCATTGTAAGCTTAAAACTTTAGTTTAGTTTCTTTAAACTTTTATAGAAGAATGGCTTGCTCTTGTTTCTACACTTAAACTATCCTCCATCAACCATTGTAGTTTTAACTGAACAATCAATTGTTAAGTTTAGCTTACATTCTCTGGCTAGAAGTGGCGGTGCTGGAACTGGAAAATGTGTGAACGACGGTAGAGGAGTGCACCTTCAATGTAGTAAATTTAATGTCGGAATCAGCGTCGGATATCGGAGATCGAAGCGAGGTGAAAAAAAGCGTTGGCGATAGCCATGAATGAGAAATAGAGGTGAAGAGAGAAGATTTTCAGATCAACGCTGAAGTGATTGGACTTATTTTAAAGGAAAATTGTGAAAAGAAAAGGGTAAATGAGTCCAGAAAAAATTCATTTGATGGGCAAAAAGGGCTTCCCGAGAAGCACTTTAGAGAAGCACCAAATTGGTGTTTCTCCTTCTCTTCCATTTTAGAAACACTTTTTGGCTTTTTTAAAAATTATTTCTACTTCTTGATAAGTATGTGTTTGGCCCAAAAAGTGTTTCTCAAGTTGAGAAACACTTGTAAAAGTTTGGCCAAACACATACTTAGTCGAATTTAAAATTAAAAATGGCTCTCAGCAAATGTAAATGCCTAAAATCAAATTGTTAAGAATCAAAGTACTTCTTCACAATTGTTAAGACCCAAACCTGATGCAGCAATTATGTGTGAATAGCCACCACTCTGTTGAACAAGATGGAGTAATTTGTCCCATGGTTCAGCCAAATGGTATGTAAATTTATCAGAATCGACAATAAGGACCTAGAAACAAGCAAAAAAAACAAGAACAAAATTGTGAGTTTCATTGGTTGGATTCTTAATTTAAAAGTAAACATATTGTTTCCTCAGAAACGAAACTAGCAAAGCACCGATTTTAGGGCTTAGAACAGTTTTAGGAGTCACAACGATTTTCAGATACACATTGTAAACACGAGAGATACACATGGAAATCGATTGAGGAAGAGGACGAGGCATATGCAAAAAAACATCAAGAGGAGGGGGGTTGTCACGACCCGAACCCGGGCCCGTGACTGGTGCCTTACCCCGGGCACCCTAGTGATACAACATCAGAGAAAAACCAGCGGAAATAAAAACTCAAGAATGAAAACAGTGAAATAAGAAAGTAGGCTAACTGACCGGTTACCTTTTTATACATAATTTAAAACTTGAGCAGATTACATCCCATACAAACACGCCCTGATTACTCTGCACCTCTAGAATTTTGAAACCATAATGACGGACGGGGCCGCCATGCCCCGAATATACAAAAATCTACTACTTGAGGAACCGTACCACGGACAAGCTTAGGAGATATGGAGCTTTCAGAGAACGAACGCGACACTAAGAGTGTGGATCGGCAAGCTATGTACCTCAACTGCGGCATGAACGCGGCCTGGCGAGGTCGATCTAACGGTACCAAGTATGTGAAGCGTAAAATCGTAAATGAAATCATAATAGTCTATATAAAGCGGGAGACATGTATGATAACCAAACTACGACACAACATATAAGCGATCATGTCAAGTCGGGGACTCATGCGTGAAATCATCACTCAAATACAACCCGAATTTAACGCGCAATGGCGCGTGCCGGCAGATCTCACCTCGGTATAAGCATGGCCATGGAACCATCCTAGTGGGCCCATACCGTGGACCATCCAACGTGTCGGTATGCCCCAAAGGAAATAACAAGATGATACTCATTTGGGAAGCATACCGTGGGCTACCCAACGTGTCGGTATGTCCAAACAACTAACGGATAACACTCACAATGGAAGTATACCCGTGGGCTACCCAACGTGTCGGCATGTCCAGAGGATCGTCTGATGGAAGCATACGTGGGCTACCCAGCGTCGGTATGTCCATCAATCAACGGATAGCCGCCTCCATCGAGAGACTCGGTAGCACACAACCAAACACTTGCACAACAAAGGCTACCACAACAAGCGCTAGTACACACAACTCAAGGTACTATAAATACTTCTTAACACAACGTCAAGTATACCATTTAAAACCCAGTAATTAACCCCTTTAGGATCAAGGTACTCCTACCTTTTATAAACAAGTCACTTATGTTTTTCCATCACAAGGAGTTCAATATTTGAAAGCGAGTTACTTCCCTTTTTCCAAAATCAAGTTACCATTCTAAATCCAATAATGAGTCCATTTCTTTATTTTCCATAAAGTCGTTATAACTAACTTCCCATAAAGCTATTACAACACTTTATGATTAATAAAACAAGTCAAGACAAAATCATGCCTTTCTTTTAAACCAAAATACTTCAAATTCTTAAGTCTCTTTTCTTTTAGAAAACGAGTTCCTTACTTTGAAACTTTTAGGAAAATCAGAACTTGGTTTCAATAATTCTCATTAGAGCAGCCATGATCTAGGAAATGTAATGCTATTTTGTCTTATCTTAGCTTCTATGCAGATGGAGGTTTCTACTGGTTTTAATATGATTAATTGTCATTACTTCTTTCCTTTATCGACGCTGCATTGGCTTGTTCGATCCTTATTCCCATTTCCGAAATTTGTAACGTTATTCTTTTAAAAACCAAGTATTCATTTCTCACGAATTAGGTTTTATACTTTTCAACGCCATTTAAGTCAAATCACTTGTCCTTTGACATCAACAAAACATTCTTTTACTTACATAAAGTGGTTATAACCAACTTCCCATAAAGCCGTTATAACACTTTATGTTTTAACCTAACCAATTACAACTATAAGCCCTTATGAGATCAAGAGGGCTTATTCTTTAACAACCAAGCACTTATTACTAACGAATAAGATTTTCCTACTATTTTCTTCAAACAATCAAGACCCTTACACTTCATATCAAGTCAAGGCACAAAAGGGAAATTTAATTCCTTTAACACACGTGCGTCTACCGCACTATATATTTCACAAATAGTCATGCTGAAGAGGATAGGAAGAATCACATACCTCGCGACGATTGTCGACAATAAGCAAAATGCTCCACAGTACTATCGCCCTTAAGTAGAATATGCTACCGTAGTACTTCAATCCTATAAGGGTCATAAAACGTCTATCAAACTCTAGCTTCGAACGTAGAATAACTAAGTGCAAAGTCCCCAAATTCTACGACAATTTGGACGGCACTTCCTTTGTCTTTACTAACTTGCCACCTTTGCTAAGGTCGAATTCAATAACCCAACGCCCCACACTAAACCAACCTTAAACCCCTTTCAAATCTTTCAAATCCAAGTTCTTAGGTCTAACATGACATCTAGCCCTAGACATCTTCAACAATTACAATATAAAACAACCTCAGGCTCAATTCTATACTACTACAATATAACAGCCTTAGGCTCAACTCTAAACTACTAAAATAAAACAGCCTCAGGCTCACATCTATACTACTAAAATAAAACAGCCTTAGGCTCATAACCAAGAGAAATGGGAAACTTTTACCTTAAGGAATAGCCCACAAAAGCCCCTTTTTCTTCCACCTCTTTCCGTCAAAATCGCCCACCAGCGTTACCCACAAGTTTACCCACACTTTTTCTTCTTGCCGCCGCTCCAACAATCTCCTCTAAAGCTAGGTTTTCTTCCAAAAACTAGAGAGAAGGGAGAGGGTTTTTCTTAGGAGGGTTTGGAAATGAAATGAAATGGAATGGCCAAGTCTTCAGACTTGGCCTAAATAGGACCACTGCGATAAAAGGATGGGAGGGACACTTGTCACCCTCCCATAGGTTATAAACGAAATACCCCCTGTTTTTCGTCACTTACTGCGCAAAATCCCGCCTCGGCGCGCAGCCCGCGCCGCCAAGACTCACTTCAAAAATAAATCTTCCGTGCCGCCGCGGCCTGCATTCGGCGCGCGGCGCTGCAACCTGTGACCCCGGTACAAGCGCGCGCGGCCTGCGATCCGGCGCGCGACCCTGCGATCCGGCGCGCTGGCACCCTTTACCTACAAGCTGCTGCGGCGGCTGCGCGCAAACTTGTAACTTCCATAACTTTTGATTCCGATGTCCAAACGACGAACGGTTTGTTGCGTTGGGATCTAGATTTAACGGACTACACATTAGGCCTTTTAAACACCTCGAAATTCTTAACAACTGGGCTGCAACACTCCAAGTTAAACTCAAAATTCGTCCAACACATGTTGTCAACTTATCTATCAACTTTTCACATCTTAAATTCCTTGGTATGTTCTTATCTAACTCCTTGAATTTACGGGGTGTAACAGGGGTTACCTTTAATGGTGGTGTGTTGGCGGAGAAAAGGGGTGAAAAAGACAAAGGTCATTAAGACCCTTGCCAGAAATGACAGCAGTAATGTACTGACGAAATCCTTCTGACTTTTTACTATTTTGGTAAAGAGAATGAAGAGAGTGGGGGCGGCGACTAGGATTCTCGAACCCTAGCTGAGTTATAAATGAAATGAGGGTATACCCATCCTCTTTATTGAATTAAAAGTGAATATGGGTCGGGCCAGGTCCAAATTGGACCGGACTCAATTGAGATTTAAAAGGATAAGGCCCAAAACTAATTTAAATAAAAGGTGGGGTATTGGGGTTGGGTCGCGTCAACTAAAAAAATGGGTCAACCCTATAAAACGGTCACACAGTATGTGACGGTGCAAATAACTATCATATGCGTGTCATAAGTTTATGATTATTTATATAACTGTCACACTTATGTCATAAGTGTCTATTGACCAAGAAGTCAAGGGAATAACTGTCATACTATGTGACAGTTGCAAAAACTGTCACACTCTGACTGTCACCGTAAGTCATTTATCTTGTAGTGTACCTAAATGAATATCCTACCCTACCCTATGCTTTCATCATATTAGTGGTCGAGTCTTGTGTGGGTCGAGTATTTCGTCTTGAGTCGTAGTATTGTGTCATTGCTTAAGGATAAGGAAAAGGTTACGTTGGGGTGTTGGTAAGTCGTGAATTGTTGGATTATTAGCACTCACTCTTTATACTTTTAGATATCTTTTAAGTGAGTTTACTATTTATTTATAGTGTTTTCAGGTATTTGAAGCTTAAGGAATAAAAAGAAACAAAATAGTAGAAAAAGACCAAGATAATAACTGAATGCGAAGGGTATGCGGCCGCATACGGGACTACAATATGAAACATAAAGGTTGACAAAATCAAGTTGCATGTGATGAGTATGTGACGCCGCAAACTCTCAGATGTTGTCGCATAATCTTGAGGAAATCAACCAGTGAGTTGAACGAGAAAGGAAGAAATGTGACGCAAATGTGATGTCGTTCTTCAAAATACGACTGCAAACACGCCGCATGAGAATTTCGGGGATAAAAGTTGGGCATGAGAATGCGGCTTGAATGCGATCGCAAACTCGTTATGCGGCTGCATTCTGTCATCGCATAGTGACCCATCAGTGAATATTTTGTACTTTTTAGTCAACATCTTGTCCAACATCGTCTTTACATACCTGTTGCGTAGCGCCCATTGGAGCCTTCATGTGTTTAGCATTTTTCAGACCAAATTTCCTAACAAGATTCTTGGCGTACTTGATTTGAGATACAAAGATTCCATCTTCATTCTGTTTAATCTGCAAGCCTAAGAAAAATGTTAGTTCTCCAATCATGCTCATCTCAAATATTGTCGACATTGCTTCGACAAACAACTTCATGAATGATTCTGTAGTCGAACCAAAAACAATATCATCAACATAGGTTTGAGCTATTATTACATATACATCGTGTCTTTTAATGAATAAAGTTTTGTTAGCTTCTCCACGGGTAAAACCAAACTCAACAAGGAAGTTATTTAGACGACCATACCATGCACGTGGTGTTTTTTTAGTCCATACAAAGCTTTCTTGAGCTTGTACACATGATGTGGATGGTGAGGATCCTCAAATTCTTTTGGTTGTTCAACGTATACTTCTTTGTCTAAGTATCCATTAAGAAAGGCACCTTTAACATCCATTTGGTGCAAGGTACTCTTTAAATAGCAAGCAATAGCAAGAAGCAATCTTATTGACTCAACTCTAGCCACAGGAGCGAAGGTCTCGTCATAGTCAATACCTTCTACTTGTGTATATCCTTGAGCAACAAGTCGAGCTTTGTTCCTAATAATTTTCCCTAACTCATATGATTTGTTTTTGAATATCCACTTGGTCCCAATAACATTTGTGTTGTTAGGTCGTGGTACCAAGTCCCAAACCTCATTTCGGGTAAATTGTTCAAGCTCTTCTTGCATGGCTTTAATAAAAAAAATTATCTTTTAACGCCTCCCCAATATTTTTAGGTTCTAAAGTAGATGTAAGACAAGAAAGACTAACATGTTGGTATATGGTGGACATACACACATACCTTACCATTTTACGATAATTAACTGGTTTTTTCTCTCTTGTGCGCCTTTTCTCAAAAACTCCCCATATTACCTGGTCAGGTGGATGGTTCCTTCTAATCCTCGATGGAGGGTCTCTTCTCACTTGATAATTCAGTTCAGTAGCAGACTCCTCATCGACTTCGTCCCCTGTGTTCTCTCTCTCAGGTTCAGATGTTTCTTCTGATGTTGGGACAACATCTGGGACAACATCTGTTTTTCAGTGGGTTGCTCTTCTTCAACTGCAACCACAATGTTGTTTTCTGAAGATCTACCAGATATATCCAGCAGGTCATCAAAAATAACATTAACCGACTCTTGTATGGTCTTTATCCGAATATTGTATATTTGGTAAGCATGGCTATTCTGAGAGTAGCTAACGAATATTCCTTTGTCACTCTTAGAGTCAAATTTAGCCAGTCTAATCCCTGTAATTAAGAATATAGCACACACACCCAAAGACATAAAAGTACCACAATGTAGGTTTCTTTCTATTTAACAGTTCATAGGGTGTCATCTTAGTCCCTGGCCTTAGATAGACTCTATTAGTTATGTGACATGTCGTGTTCAAGGCTTCTGCCCAAAACTTTTTTGACAATTGCTTAGAACTTAACATAACTCTAGCCATTTCTTGTAAAGTTTTACTCTTTCTCTCGGCAACCCCATTTTTTTGTGGTGTTTTTGGCACCGAAACTTCATAGAATATGTCTTTCTTTTCACAAAATTTTGCAAATGTTTGATTTTCAAATTCCTTTTCATGACCAGATCTAATTCTGAAAATCGAAGAACAAAACAAATTCCTAATTCTTGAGTAGAGTGTTCTAAACATGTCAAAGGCTTGTGATTTTTCCTTTAGAAAATAAATCCAAGTAAACCTGGAAAAATAATCTACTATCACATAAGAATACCTCATCCCTCCTAGGCTATCTACCATAATTGGACTCATAAGATCCATATGCAATAATTGGAAACAATGAGATGTACCTGAATGTTGTCTGTCATGTTGGACAACATTATGAGAGACTCGGGTCTGCTTTCCTTTCAAACAATCTTCGCACAGTGTTTTATCTTTTGGATCCAGACTAGGAATGCCTCTGATAGCTTCAAATGAGATCAGCTTCTCCAAGGTGCCGTAGTTGACATGTCCCAACTTTTGGTGCTAAAGTTTCAAGTCACTTACCTTCGCAGAATTGCAAAACGATTGTCCACCGACTAGATAGCAATTATCTCTAGTTTGGGTTCCTGACATGACACATTTATCTGCAAAATCTGTAACCTTGCATCCAAGCTTGTTGAATTTCACCTCGAGGTCATCATCACATAGTTGGCTTATGCTAAGAAGTTTAGCAACCAAGCCTTCTACATGAAGAACATTTTTCAAGGCTGGTACATCCGGAACATTAAGAGTTCATTTACCATTATCTTACTCTTACTTCCTCCTCCAAAGGTCACGTACCCTCTATTGAATGCTCCATACTCCTTTAATAGACTTTTGGTACCTGTCATATGACGTGAGCAGCCACTATCGAAATACCAAGAACCTGTAATGTTAGTACGCAAAGTAGGTATACACACATTACATCTCAGATTCAGTTTAGGTACCCATTCATTTTCAAACCTTTTCTTCCTTCTGTTCTTAGGCTGGTTGTTTTGAATGTTGTCAGTGATGTTGGTCATCATTGCTGATGACATTTTAGGCAATAGTCTGAGTGCAGAGTTTTGAAGTTTGAAGTAGTAGGACATAAGATGTCCTGACTTTTTACAGACGTTACATACAAACTTCGATCCATTCTTAGTGAGCTGAGAGTTACTCGCATTTTCTTTGACAAATTTTATCCTCTCAGTTTGTATGGATTCTGGAAGTATTTTATTTTCTAGGAGATTAGTACCCAAGCCCTGCCCTTGTAGGATTACTGATGTGAAATCCGAAAAAAAAATATATATAGTTGTGGTTGGGTTAATAAAAATATATATATAAGAAAACAAAGAATAAATTGCATGGGATAGAGTTAGTGTTAAAGTTGGATAAATAGATAGATGAAATGAAAATAAGAAAACAAAAGAAAAACAAAAGAAAAAAAAAAAAAAAAAAAAAAAGAGGTGAAGCATGCACGTACATGTTTGCTTGTCTTCCCTTCCCCCCCTTTTCATTTCTCCTCCAACTCTTGTCATTTCACCTCCCATAGGTTATAGAAAACTCTCCATTTATACATTGTATTTACACACAAACAAAGTACATATCATAAAGGTTAGAAAATCAGAAAAAAAAACAAGTGAAAAGAAGAGGAAAAAATACCAAGAGGGCAAGAAGAACAAGGAGCAAAATACTAAAGAGTAAGGATAATTTTAGCAACCACACAACAATAATCTTCACACTTACAAGGTGAGTTTTCTCACTCAGAAATTCTTGGTAACATCCTTTATTTTAAGTTCAATACATGTTAGAATAAGAATTGAGTGTTGAAAAGAAATATTGAACTTTTGATTGTTTAGACAACTAGTTGTGTCATGAACTTTACGAACTGTTCTCACTGAGTTAAAATTCTTAGAATTTGATGAAATTCGGAAGAATTGTACACCTCTCTAATATGATCATATAGAACCAAAAATGAGGTAAAATGGACGTACGGTTTGAAAGTCATCATAGTTCAAAGTTCCTGCCTTAGATTTGGTCGAAATTCGGAAAGACATAATTACGGACTGTTTTTATTGAGTTTTACTTATTAGAATTATATGAAAATTTACATAGTTGTAAATCTCTCTGTTACGGACAGATATATATAAAGATTTATTAAAACGGACTTAGGAGTTGAGAGTTATTGTAGTTTGAAGTTGCTGCCTCGGATTCGTCGGAATCCAGAAGGGTAGGACGTTGAAACGTAAAACGGTACTAATCTGTGGGGAATATGAAAAATGTTGCTAAATGAAAGTTCTAGATCTCTTTGTTGTGGACATTTTGAGACCTTACGGGGGTCTATCCGACTTACGGATTGAGAGTTATCGCTATTTAAAGTTTCTGCCTCAGATCTATCGAGATCCAGGAAGGGCAGCGAATAAAAGTGTAAAACTGTACCAAATGGTACAGAATATGAAAGAATGGTTCACATGGAGACGTGTAGCTCTCTGTTATCGTCGTTTTGAGAATTTATGGGGCTTGAACGGGTTTACAGATTAGGAGTTATGACTATTCTAAGATTGGGTGTTGTTTAATAAAAATTCTGCCGAAATAAATTTTATGTGGCTGTTTTGAGGATAAATTTGTGTTAGTTACCCAAAGTAGTTTTAAATGAAATTTGGTACAGTGAAAGATCCCCGTCTTACCTTAGTTTCCGCTTGAGAAACACCTTAGTTGGAGTTATGGTTAAAAAGGTTATAATCGTTACAAGTATGAATGACAGAATGTTGGGAAAGAGAATATTATTTATTCGATCTTCTGAAAAATATGAAAAGTGAATACGTGTTCACATAAATATATAAATATAAACATAATGGATCGGGTTGCACGCCGCAACAAAACGTAAAGTGAATACGTGTTCACAAATACGTAAATATAATGGATCGGGTTGCACGCCGCAACAAAACGTAAAGTGAATACGCATTCACAAATACGTAAATATAATGGATCGGGTTGCACGCCGCAACAAAACGTAAAGTGAATACGTGTTCACAAATACGTAAATATAATGGATCGGGTTGCACGCCGCAACAAAACGTAAAGTGAATACGCGTTCACAAATACGTAAATATAATGGATCGGGTTGCACGCCGCAACAAAACGTAAAGTGAATACGGCGTTCACAAATACGTAAATATAATGGATCGGGTTGCACGCGCAACAAAACGTAAAGTGAATACACATTCACAAATACGTAAATATAATGGATCGGGTTGCGCGCAACAAAACGTAAAGTGAATACGTGTTCACAAATACGTAAATATAATGGATCGGGTTGCACGCCGCAACAAATATGAAAGATGAATACATGTTCACCTATATATAAATATGAAAAGTGAATACGCGTTCACAAATATATAAATGTAATAAACATGTGGAAATGCAGGGGAATGTCTCAACGTATAATACGAGATAAAATGAAGTGTTAGTTAAGCGAGAATTTCCTATGATGAGTTGTTGCATATTTAAAAATGTTGTAACTCGATATGTTTTTGCAGATGCTTATTACGTTATAATGTGATTGCGCTTGGAATATTGTGGTGTTACTTTGAATTGCGGTAAGGTTCTCACTCAAATTGGTATGGTCGACTTTTTATTTAACATGTTTCAGGAAAACGTGATAGAGGAAATGCTCCACGCCAAGGCTAGCGATCGTCCCGCAGCCTCTCGTCATACCAAGTCCATTGTTTCGGGCTTGGTACTCGCAGTTCGTAATGTCGGTTCAATGTCTCGAAATGCCCGTGGAATGGTCTCCTTCCAACTTAGAATAATATTTGTCAGTATGTCTATGTAGAAACAATATTTGCACGAGTATGGGCTCGCGTTATATTTTCAATAAAGTCATAAACAAATTTCTTTATTGTTATTTTTATTAATAGCTCCGTATTTGAATATAAGTTTAAATTTCTAAATAAAGAGAATTAAATGGTGCTCCTGGTGGAAAAAAAATTGTCCAGGTGCCATCACGCCCTAAGTAAAGACTTAGGAAAATTTGGGGCGTGACAAGTTGGTATCAAAGCTAAACCAGGTTAGGAGATTCTAGGAAGTTTCTTCGAGTTGGGTGTTTGAACGGTTACTTATTGCGACGGTGTGCGCGCCACCTTAGTAATAAGTAAACGGAATAACATCCTAAAGTTTCACTTCTTTCGTACTCTTCTCGTGCCTATCTTGAGTCTTTTCAAAGACTTGGTTCTCGTACTACCTCCTTCAAAGGATTGTGGAAGGGAGTGTACAATGATAAAATAACCAGATGTGACTGCACCACCGACCGAAAAGGTAGGAGAGGTACCAGATAGACTATGGGGCAAATTTTGTGAGAAGAAGGGAACATATCTATACAGGGAAGGACTACAAGTCTAACCCAATAGTATTTCTCGACGAGGTAGAAAACCTACTGTTTACACGAGGATGTGTGGAGACGCATGACGTCAATTTGGTAATCGCACGGTTAGTGGACAATACAGGGGTGTGGTGGAGAAACTTTAGAAGAAATCGTTCCCCGATGTCACCACCGATGATTTGGAGGGAGTTCAGAGTCGTATTCATTAAAAAGTACATGCCTAACACCCGAAAAGATGCGCTCACGCGTGAGTTTGAACAATTGAAACAAGAAGACCGCAATGTGAAAGAATATAATACCTAATTCATGCGATTTTCATCATACAACGTGCATATTATTCCTACGAAAGGGAGAAGGTCAAAAGATTTGTGAGGGTTTAAACCCGAACTTGGTAGAGAAGGTAGTGGCATTAGCCTATGATCGGACGTACCTTCAGATCGTCAACATGACAATGAGGGTAGAAGGTTTTGCCAAATCAAAAAGAGAGTATTCACGAAAGAGGCATTTATGTGACTCGACCTTTTTCAACTACCCGATTGGAGTCATACTATAGAAAATAGTCAACTCCAGCCAGAGAGAGTTCCACTTATCGTTTAGAAGATCAATAAAGGTATGTGGAACTTTCCTATCTCTTGAGCATGAATATTTGTACTTATATAGTACGGTAGACGTACAATACCTTGATATCCTTTACTTATTTAAGAATGGCCAAGTTGGGCGAGTTAGGAGGTTAACCCACTTCTTTAAAACTATTAAGGATGTCTTAAGTTTTCAAAGTTAAGGGACTTGAAGTGTTTTGAGTATATGATACTTGTTTTGTTTTAAAAGTTTAAGTCCCTTGGAAATAGGAAAATGTAATTGACTAAGGTATAAGATTAATATAACGACTTTATGGGAAGTTGGTTATATTCGCTTTATGGAAAGTTAAAAGGAGAGATTTACTTTAAGTAAGATAAGTAAGGACAAGTGACTTGATGCTATGGTTATTAGTATCTTGAAAGTTTTATATAAAAAAGAAAAAGAGTCATTCGTTTTAAAAGAGTATAAGTATGTAGTACTTGAGATTAAATTTCCGGATTCTTTTATTAAGGCATGTTAGTGCCTTAAGTGAACTAAAATGAGAGGATATATTAATAATGTCAATAAGAAGTTAGGGGATTTCTTGACTTACTTATGTTATGTAGGATAGCCGGTTGAGCTAGGGTAAGAGTATAAATGAGGGGTAAACCCCCAAGACGTTATACCACTTTCTCCAGGGTAAGAGTATAAATGAGGGGTAAACCCCCAAGACGTTATACCACCTTCTCCAGGGTAAGAGTATAAATGAGGGGTAAACCCCCAAGACGTTATACCACCTTCTCTAGGGTAAGAGTATAAATGAGGGGCAAGCCCCAAGACGTTATACCACCTTCTCCAGGGTAAGAGTATGAATGAGGGGAAAGCCCCAAGACGTCATACCACCTTCTCCAGGGTAAGAGTATGAATGAGGGGAAAGACCCAAGACGTCATACCACCGCTTGTGGTAAGAGTATAAATGAGGGGAAAATCCCCAAGACGTTATACCACCTGTTCCGTGGATTTGCTACCCATGATGCGAAGAATATCCTCACGTCAGCTTATTTCCTACCTTAGGTCTCAAAAGTTATTAAGGAGTCACAAAGTGGAGTACGCATATCTGGCTAATATAGTAGATACCCAAAAAAGAGTCCCCAACGGTGCATGATGTCCCTATTGTTTGAAAAATTTCTAAGGTTTTTTTTCCTGAAGATCTCCCAGGCCTTCCTCCGGATAGAGAAGTGGAGTTCGCTATAGAGTTAATTCTGGGTACAAGACCTATTTCTATTCTTCCATATCGAATGGCCCCAGCTAAATTGAGAGAGTTAAAAGAACAGTTGAGGGATCTTCTGGATAAAGGATTTATAAGGCCTAGTGTTTCCCCCTGGGGAGCACCAGTTCTTTTTGTGAAGAAAAAAAGATGGATCGCTCCGAATGTACATCGATTATCGACAACTCAATAAGGTCACGATCAAGAATCGATATCCATTACCAAGAATCGATGATCTTTTTGACCAACTTCAGAGAGCCAATTATTTTTCCAAGATTGATCTTCGTTCGAGATATCATCAGATGAAAATAAATCCGAATGATATATCAAAAACAGCCTTTAGGACCTGATATGGCCATTATGAGTTCTTGGTCATGTCTTTCGGATTAACCAATGCCCCAGCAACTTTTATGGATCTAATGAACATAATCTTTAAACCATTCTTGAATTTGTTCGTAATTGTATTTATAGATGATATCCTGATTTACAGCAAGTGTGTTGAAGAACAGGAAGAGCATCTGAGGGTAGTGCTTCAAGTCTTGAAACAGGAGAAACTATATGCTAAATTTTCAAAAGTGTGAATTTTGGTTGGAAAAGATAGCCTTTTTGGGTCATGTTGTGTCAAGGGATGGAATTATGGTAGACCCCCAGAAGATAGAAGTAGTGAAGAACTGGCCAAAACCGACCACTCCGACAGAGGTTAGAAGTTTCTTGGGTTTGGCTGGGTATTATAGAAGATTCGTAAAAGGTTTTTCTAGTCTTGCTGCTCCTTTGACCCGGTTGACTCAAAAAAAGCGGTTAAGTATCAGTGGTCAGAAGCATGTGAAGCAAGTTTTCAGAAACTAAAGGAATTGTTGACTACTGCACCAGTCCTAACCTTACTATCGGGACAAGAAGGGTTCACAGTCTATTGCGATGCCTCTAGAGTTGGGTTAGGATATGTCTTGATGCAGTTTGGAAAGGTCATTGCGTATGCATCTAGACAGTTGAAGATACATGAGAAGAATTACCCAACTCATGACTTGGAATTAGCTGCGGTGGTGTTTGCCTTACGAATATGGAGACATTATTTGTATGGTGTGCATGTGGACATATTTACAGATCATAAGATTTTGCAGTACATAACCACGCAGAAGGATTTGAATCTCCGACAAAGAAGATGGTTAGAGTTGCTTAAGGATTATGACCTTAGTATTCTTTACCATCCTGGGAAAGCCAACGTGGTGGCTGACGCACTCAGTAGGAGATCAATGGGCAGCTTGGCCCATTTGGCAATACAAAAGAGGGGTTTTGTTCGTGAGGTACAAATATTGGGAAACCTCGGGGTTAGCTTAACTGAGATCGGTGAAGGTAGGGTGGTGGTACATGATACCTCGCAGTCTGCCTTAGCTTCAGAAATAAAAGAAAGTCAGTTTGAGGATACGGAGTTTGTTGGATTTCGGGAGAGGATCCAACAGGGAAAACCTTCACAGTTTACATTGGGAGATAATGACGGAACCCTTCGGTATAAGGGTAGGTTATGTGTTCCTAAGGTAAAGGATCTAAGGAGGAAGATCTTAGATGAGGGTCACAACACAAGATATTTCATTCATCCAGGGTCAACAAAAATGTATCAGGACCTCAAGACAAATTACTGGTGGGACGGGATGAAGAAAGACGTTGCGGAGTTTGTCGGGAGGTGTCTTATATGTCAGCAGGTGAAAGCTGAACATCAAAAACCTGGCGGATTACTTCAGGACATTGGGATCCCCATGTGGAAATGGGAGGCGATTCATATGGATTTTGTAACTAGTCTACCGAAAACTCGAGAAGGGTATGATTCTATTTGGGTGATTGTTGATCGACTTACAAAGTCAACCCATTTCTTACCGGTCAAGACTACGTATCGCGCACCACAGTACACACAGATTTATTTGAAGGAGATTGTGCGGTTACACGGGATTCCCTTACAAATTATTCCAGATAGGGGTTCCCAGTTCACCTCACACTTTTAGCAAAGTTTCCAGCAGGGTCTCGGGACAAAGTTAAGTTGAGCACGGCCTTCCACCCGCAAACAGATGGACAAGCTGAGCGAACAATTCAAACACTTGAGGATATGTTGCGATCTTGTGTGTTAGATTTTCAGGGAAGCTGGTTGGACCATCTATGTCTAATTGAGTTCGCCTACAACAATAGTTTTCACTCTAGCATACAAATGACCCCGTTTGAAGAATTATATGGACGAAAATGTAGGTCTCCACTTGGATGGTTCGAGGTGGGTGAGACGCAACTGTTCGGACCTGAAGTCATTCAAGAAACAAATGATAAGGTACAGATGATTCAGGAGCGGATCAAAACAGCTCATAGCCGTCATAAGTCCTATGCGGATCATCGGAAAAGAGATCTTGAATTCCAAAAGGGGGAGAAAGTATTTTTAAAAGTGTCCCCAATGAAGGGAGTGATGCGCTTTTGTAAGAAAGGGAAATTGAGCCCAAGGTTTATTGGGCCATATGAGATCTTGCGAAGAGTGGGGAATGTGGCTTACGAATTAGCACTTCCACAAGAGCTGGAAGCAGTGCATCCGGTATTTCATGTGTCAATGTTACGAAAATACTTGCACGATCCAAGTCACGTCATCCTTCCCCAGGAGATAGTTCTTAATAAAGAGCTTCAATATGAAGAGGCTCCGGTAGAAATACTTGATAGAAAGGTCCAACGCCTTAGAAATAAAGATATTGCTTCCGTGAAAGTCCTATGGAAGAATCACTCCACAGAGGAAGCCACCTGGGAAGCGGAAGAGGCGATGAAAGTCAAATATCCATTCCTATTTGACTAAGGTAATAAAAAAAAATGCATTACATAGTACTTCATATGTGTGCCATTTGCGTGTCTATATGCATGTGTTACAACCTTATTCTCATTCGAGGACGAATGCTTCTTAAGGAAGGGAGAATGTGAAGCCCCAAATTAGTGTTACAATAACAATAAACATTATTGTGTCTATGTGATTATGTTACGACCTTATTCACATTCGAAGACGAATGTTGCTTAAGGAGGAGAGAATGTGAAATCCGAAAAAATATATATATATAGTTGTGGTTGAGTTAATAAAAATAAACATTATTATGTCTATGTGATTATGTTACGACCTTATTCACATTCGAGGACGAATGTTGCTTAAGGATGAGAGAATGTGAAATCCGAAAAAAAAATATATATAGTTGTGGTTGGGTTAATAAAAATATATATATAAGAAAACAAAGAATAAATTGCATGGGATAGAGTTAGTGTTAAAGTTGGATAAATAGATAGATGAAATGAAAATAAGAAAACAAAAGAAAAACAAAAAAAAAAAAAAAAAAAAAAAGAGGTGAAGCATGCACGTACATGTTTGCTTGTCTTCCCTTCCCCCCCTTTTCATTTCTCCTCCAACTCTTGTCATTTCACCTCCCATAGGTTATAGAAAACTCTCCATTTATACATTGTATTTACACACAAACAAAGTACATATCATAAAGGTTTGAAAATTATAAAAAAAAACAAGTTAAAAGAAGAGGTAAAATTACCTTGAGGGCAAGAAGAACAAGGAGCAAAATACTAAAGAGTAAGGATAATTTTAGCAACCACACAACAATAATCTTCACACTTACAAGGTGAGTTTTCTCACTCAGAAATTCTTGGTAACATCCTTTATTTTAAGTTCAATACATGTTAGAATAAGAATTGAGTGTTGAAAAGAAATATTGAACTTTTGATTGTTTAGACAACTAGTTGTGTCATGAACTTTACGAACTGTTCTCACTGAGTTAAAATTCTTAGAATTTGATGAAATTCGGAAGAATTGTACACCTCTCTAATATGATCATATAGAACCAAAAATGAGGTAAAATGGACGTACGGTTTGAAAGTCATCATAGTTCAAAGTTCCTGCCTTAGATTTGGTCGAAATTCGGAAAGGCATAATTACGGACTGTTTTTATTGAGTTTTACTTATTAGAATTATATGAAAATTTACATAGTTGTAAATCTCTCTGTTACGGACAGATATATATAAAGATTTATTAAAACGGACTTACGAGTTGAGAGTTATTGTAGTTTGAAGTTGCTGCCTCGGATTCGTCGGAATCCAGAAGGGTAGGACGTTGAAACGTAAAACTGTACTAATCTGTGGGGAATATGAAAATTGTTGCTAAATGAAAGTTCTAGATCTCTTTGTTGTAGACATTTTGAGGCCTTACGGGGGTCTATCCGACTTACGGATTGAGAGTTATCGCTATTTAAAGTTTCTGCCTCGGATCTATCGAGATCCAGGAAGGGCAGCGAATAAAAGTGTAAAACTGTACCAAATGGTACAGAATATGAAAGAATGGTTCACATGGAGACGTGTAGCTCTCTGTTCTCGTCGTTTTGAGAATTTATGGGGCTTGAACGGGTTTACAGATTAGGAGTTATGACTATTCTAAGATTGGGTGTTGTTTAATAAAAATTCTGCCGAAATAAATTTTATGTGGCTGTTTTGAGGATAAATTTGTGTTAGTTACCCAAAGTAGTTTTAAATGAAATTTGGTACAGTGAAAGATCCCCGTCTTACCTTAGTTTCCGCTTGAGAAACACCTTAGTTGGAGTTATGGTTAAAAAGGTTATAATCGTTACAAGTATGAATGACAGAATGTTGGGAAAGAGAATATTATTTATTCGATCTTAAAAAATATGAAAAGTGAATACGTGTTCACATAAATATATAAATATAAACATAATGGATCGGGTTGCACGCCGCAACAAAACGTAAAGTGAATACGTGTTCACAAATACGTAAATATAATGGATCGGGTTGCACGCCGCAACAAAAACGTAAAGTGAATACGCATTCACAAATACGTAAATATAATGGATCGGGTTGCACGCCGCAACAAAACGTAAAGTGAATACGTGTTCACAAATACGTAAATATAATGGATCGGGTTGCACGCCGCAACAAAACGTAAAGTGAATACGCGTTCACAAATACGTAAATATAATGGATCGGGTTGCACGCCGCAACAAAACGTAAAGTGAATACGCGTTCACAAATACGTAAATATAATGGATCGGGTTGCACGCCGCAACAAAACGTAAAGTGAATACACATTCACAAATACGTAAATATAATGGATCGGGTTGCACGCCGCAACAAAACGTAAAGTGAATACGTGTTCACAAATACGTAAATATAATGGATCGGGTTGCACGCCGCAACAAATATGAAAGATGAATACATGTTCACCTATATATAAATATGAAAAGTGAATACGCGTTCACAAATATATAAATGTAATAAACATGTGGAAATGCAGGGGAATGTCTCAACGTATAATACGAGATAAAATGAAGTGTTAGTTAAACCGAGAATTTCCTATGATGAGTTGTTGCATATTTAAAAATGTTGTAACCTGATATGTTTTTGCAGTATGCTTATTACGTTATAATGTGATTGCGCTTGGAATATTGTGGTGTTACTTTGAATTGCAGGGTAAGGTTCTCACTCAGCCCCAGATGGTAGGGCTGACTCTTTATTTAACATGTTTCAGGAAAACGTGATAGAGGAAATGCTCCACGCCAAGGCTAGCGATCGTCCCGCAGCCTCTTGTCATACCAAGTCCATTGTTTCGGGCTTGGTACTCGCCAGTTCGAATGTCGGCCCAATGTCTCGGGAAATGCCCGTGTGGAATGGTCTCCCTTCCAACTTAGAATAATATTTGTCAGTATGTCTATGTAGAAACAATATTTGCACGAGTATGGGCTCGCGTTATATTTTCAATAAAGTCATAAACAAATTTCTTTATTGTTATTTTTATTAATAGCTCCGTATTTGAATATAAGTTTAAATTTCTAAATAAAGAGAATTAAATGGTGCTCCTGGTGGAAAAAAAATTGTCCAGGTGCCATCACGCCCTAAGTAAAGACTTAGGAAAATTTGGGGCGTGACAACTGAAGTTCAATATTTCATCCAGTTTGGAGGTTCCCGTGTTGAGCTTTTGAAAAGTGGTCTCAACTAAGTTCAATCGTGCACGAATCTTACCAAGCTCTAGATCCTTCTTGGTAAGTGTCACCTCTAATTGGTTGATTGTGCCTTTCATATTGCTATTCTCAAAAGCCAATGATTTTTCTTTTCAGTCTAGTTGCTCAGATTCAGTGATTAAGGCTTTACAAAGATTTTGTAATTCCTTTATCACGTCGTCTTTCGAGTTAACTAGATCCAAATTTACAGCCTCAGATGAATAAATAAATCCACTAAAACAATTTACATCAGAATAGTCAAAGTACATACCTCTCTGATGTTGCAGGCATTCCAGATGTAGAGTCCGATGTTGTTTCTGATGTTGTCGCAACATTGTCAACAACATCTTCATCGTCGGACAGTGAGTGTTCGAATATGGCTGTCAGCATTTCCTGTGGTT
Source organism: Przewalskia tangutica (assembly GCA_029844215.1). Lineage (NCBI taxonomy): Eukaryota > Viridiplantae > Streptophyta > Magnoliopsida > Solanales > Solanaceae > Przewalskia > Przewalskia tangutica. The sequence goes on along the minus strand of CM056724.1, from coordinate 46,539,088 downwards.
CTTCTTCTTGATCTTATTCCTCCTCTTCATTCTCATCATCACTGAGGGTTACCCACATAACCTTACTAATTTTTCTAAGGGTGTTTGCACACTCATTAGCGTAGTGTCCTCAACCCGAGCATGCATGACACTACACTCCCTCAAGTTGTTTGGGATTGAAATAGGTACTGCCGGAGTTGGATTTCCTCAGTGGATTGTGATTTCTTTGCTCAGAATGTGACCTATTCGGTTGTTTATTGAAGAGTGGGTTTTGATGATGTTTATATTTGGCTTTATTGTGATCATTGTTGATCTTTCTCACCATCGAATTGAATCGACGAGTGAGTAAGGCAACAGTTGCACCACTTCCCAGTTCCTCCAGGTTTTCTTCCTCGTTTTCCAATTCAGTTTCCGAGGTTTGTCCTTAGAGTGCCAAAGTCTTGTATTTATACAGATCTCTTTGGCTCTTTATGTTCATCTCATAAGTTTGAAAGATGCTAATCAAGGCATGTAGATCCATAGTAGAAAGATTATAGGTCTCTTCAATAGCACAAATCTTAGTATTAAATCTTTCAGAAAGAGTTATGAGATCTTTAACCACAAGTTGTGTGTTGGTTAAAGGAGAACCAAGAACTTGACACTGATTAGCAATGTCAATTAACTTTTCAAAATAGGATTTTATGTCTTCAGATTCTTCCATCCTTAAGCGTTCGTATTGGCTCAAAATTATGCGAAGATTTGTACGTCATACACTCGAAGTTCCTTCACAATGAGTTTGTAAGGTCTCTCAAGCGTCCTTGCCCGTTTTACAATTCTGGATGAGTTTAAACATATAGAGATCTATCCATCCAAATATAGCATTTAGGGCCTTTTCATTAAAGCTCGCATTGTTGATCTCTTCCTCGGTCCATTCAGATTCGGGTTTAGTGAGTACATCACCATCCTCGTCGGTTGGGTACTTGGGAATCACATAGCCTTCGGAAACTGATCTCCATGCTCGAACATCAATAGATTTGATGTGTGAATGTAGTCGAATTTTCCAATAGGCATAGTTAGTTTCGACAAGAATTGGAAGTCTACCAACATTTTGTATAGCTGAGTCCATAGCCGTAGTATTCAGAATCAAACACTTATTGTATCAAGTGTTGACTCTGATACTACTTGTTGGGTCCGGGGCTACGGATAAGCAATAATATGTAAGAATAATATTATAACAGCTAAAACAACTAAAAACAATTTCTAGATGTTGCCTTCAATGTTGTGTTGATGCGCGAAAAGATGCACACACTTTAACGCAAGTGCACGTTATCGTAACAAGTAATATAGTCTTAGTAAGACCAAATATCGTCCACAAGGATTAGGGTTCAAGTACCAACTATCTATCTTTTGGTATCTATTTGGCAATTGATGTTTGGTTTTGTTGTTTATAACTAAGAATTATAAAAGCTATTTTATCTAATGAGTTTACTTCAGTTGTGATGGGAATAGGGCTTCCATGTCTCTTCAACTATCCGCTTATGTTATTTATTAATGCAATGAATTATGGACTTCTTCTTTCGGAGAAAGCAGGTTTACGAAATCGTTTTATATTCCCGTTAAGGATATATAAACACTCAACCCCAGTATTGCACCTTACCTACCTTTCGGTGATAAGGATAACTCTATAGGAGGATTAAGAACAAAAACCTAGTTAACCGTCACGCACTATGCACAAAATTAGGGTTTTTAAGCCTCTCATTAACGCTACATAAATAATTGAGGTATTTTCATCCCCAATCCAAGAATGTCTACCCAACTTACAGCATATTCACAATCTCTCCTTTCGAAGTAAATTAGAAATCATATAAGGATAATTAGTTGTCAATTAATTACCAAGCATTCAACGCAATTATTGGATAGATCTCTCAAAGAAGAATAACAACCATAAACATGCATTAATTCATAACATAAGTTTCTAGAGAATTAACATGGAAAGCCCTATAAAAGAATTAGTTCCTAGCCATAGATATGACAAGAACTAATTCAAAAGTCATCATACAAAAACTGAAATAAAGAAAAGAAAAAGGAAAGAAATTACTAAGTTTAGGTCTCCAATCTCCAAGCAAGAAAATCTTGTGTTGTGCAAGAAGGGGAACCCTTAAAATCTGCCTAGGGTTCTCCTTTATAGCCGAAACCGCCTTAACTTTTCCTCGCAGTTCGGCCCGAAAATCGTCAAAACTCGATTTTTCGCCGCGCCGCGCTCGCTATCGGCGCGCGCGAATCTCGTGGCACTTCGGGTGACGGCGCCGCCTCGATCTCTGTTGTCCGAGGGCGCCGCTGCCGCAACTTCAGAGCCTCTCGATGATTAGCGCCGCGCCCCGCACTGTTGACATGAGCCGCGGCTACTGGGACTTCGCATCTCTCGATAATGGCGCCGCGCCGCTTCGATCGCAGGAGGCGCGCACACGACTGGCTTTTGCCTCGTTCGCCACTTTCTCTGTTTTTAGCTCTGGAACCTCCTCTTTTGCCCTCTTTTAGCTCTTTTTCCGTCATTTGGCCATTTTAACCACTTTGACTCAAAAGAAAGGAAAACTATCCTAATACGACACTTATTTGTACAAAAATGGACAAAATACTAACTAAAAATGACTCGAAACGTGTATATAAAATACACCGATCAAATACCCCCAAACTTAACCTTTGCTCTCCCTCGAGCAAAGATAGAAAGAAAGAAATAAAAGACTCAAAGAAACGAAAAAATAAAAGACTCACTGACATTGATCACTTTTGCTGCATTAGTGTTAACTAGAAAAACATGAAGGTTAGCAAAATAATATGCAGGAACATATAGCATGAAATTTCAGCACACTAAACACATTAAGCTGGATATTTCGCAAGCTCATATTCATCACGCTTAATGGAAGTCAATATACTCAATCATGCATATAAATTCAAAAATCCTATGGCATGCTTACTTGCTATTCTCCACTAATCCTGGATATGCATAAAAGAGATCTTCAGGTCTTTAAGGGTTGTAATGTAGGCTTAGGTATAGGTAGGTACAAATAGGCATTTTTAGGCTCATTTCGTCTACCATAAGCTCTTTAGCTTTTCAGTATTTCCCTTTTCTTTTTGTTCTTTCCTTCACTTCGATTCTATTTTTTCCCTCTTTTGTTTTGGGAGAGTGAAGAGTATAATAATAACAAGCACCCCCAAACTTAGGCTTTTGCCTCTTTCTTATTACTTTTTTTTTTATCAGGGTGCAACAAGCTTGTTCACTCTTTTTGTCTCTTTTTTAACACAATTTATTCCACTATTTCACATTTTTACTTATGGCACAATTTGTGGGAATATAGGGTGTCAAAGAAGAAGTTTCAACTTTTAGGCTCAATGGGGCTGACTAGGGATATATTTAAAGTCCGGGATAGAAAGGAGTGGTAAGAATTGGCTATCAAAGAAATGCCTGAGTCATCTCCCTAACATGCATATCCTAACTATTTCGCCTCAAATAGCAAGCAATCATAACACATAAGTATTCATCATTTAGCATGCATAATTTAAGCAAGAAACTCCAGCTAGGCAGATTTTTTTTGAGTTTTTGGCATATCTAACCTAAGTATTTAGATAGTTGCTTCAATTCCATTACATTATTCCACCTTACTTCACTAGGTGTTTCTAGCAACTACAGCATACATGATCTTTGACAGGCAATTATGACTCAAAAAGAAAATATTTTGGTGACTCAAAAATACATAAAACAATAAAAAGACTTAAATAAAACATAACAAGACACAAATAAAACAAGACACAAATAAAACACCCCCAAACTTAAATCACACATTGTCCCCAATGTGTGTAGACTCAAAGACAGTAAAAGAAATAAGACACTTACAAACTTTGGCTAAAATGGTGGTGGTGGCGGTGTATAATGCATCGACCATTGGTTGAACAGGGAACCCATCTCACAAAGCTGGCTGGTGCAACTGTTGTTGCTCCTGCCTCAATTCTTGTTGCCCTTGTCGCAACTCATGTTGTCCCTGTCTCAACTCATTTTGTCCTTGTATCATTGTGTCGAAATGTTGCATCATCATTCTCTGGTTCTGGAGCACTTGCTCCATCATAGGCACTGGAGGTTCTGCTTCTGTGGTTGGCTGGTGGTTAGGTCCTGCCTCTATTGAGCCCCTATTTCAGGCTCATCTTCGTTCGTTGCGGCCTCTGCTGCTGCTGGTTGTGCTCTTCTTCTGGCTGCTGGGGGGCTTGGGTCTGGGAAAGAGTGCACTATCCCATATGTCACAGGCAGTTGGTTTCTCTCGTGAGTGTCAGTGGGTAGGGTTGGGACCCCATTCATGTGGCACAAATTTGTGATAAGTGAGCCATGTCCCAATCCACCTGTTGTCACCAACCTGCTGATCTCTTCAATGCTCTGCACTATCTCTTTCCCCACATCAATCGTCATCCCCCTCATAATTCCATATATCAGCTTAATCCTATCTTCTGACACTCTGGTGAAGTGCGTGGATGGAATCATGCGGGCGCTGACGAAATATAGCCAACCCTTGGCTGCTTTGTTGAATTGGCACCTGCTTAGTGCTCTTGACCCATTTCTTGCAATATCAAAAGCACTCTGTGGTAGTTTCATCGTGTCTGACGGCATTCCAGTCGATGTTGGAGGTGCTTCTAGACCATGTTCTAAAGTGGTTCCAATCATCACTTTCTTCAACATCAACCGTCTTTAGGGCCATATTTATCGCGTCTGCCGTCACAGGCATATATCTTCCCCTCACAAAGCATCCCCTTTCCACCTTCTCCGGAAAGTTGGCATAGAATTCACGCACCATTGTTGTGTTCATTGGTGCTATTTTCTCCGGATTTACAAATCTCCTCCACCCCCTCAACTCAATCATTGCCCGAATGGGCTCATAAACATCCTCTTCCCCAAACGACTCCCTCTGATAGTCCATTCCCCTTTCAGGGATTAAGGGTCTGGTATCAAGCTTTTTGTATCTTTGGTAGGCTTGGTAGCTCACAAACCTAGTATCATCGTATTTCGGGGCTGGGGTGGATGTGGAGGCTCTTCTCTTTCTGGTGGACATGGTTAAACAACAGTTTCTGCAGCTTACAGCTTAATTGCACAAATGTTCTCTAACACAATCAACAATCTAGCAGCTAAAACACAAAACACCCCCAAACTTCAATTCTACTACTCAATACCCACACCCTCCTTTTCTACTCTTTCTCCAAACTTCACAATCAATTTTTCAGCACCCAAACTACTTCACAACTACAATATTCCCTCAAACTACTACCTCCTGTGACTTCAGTAAATATTTCAAGAACAGAAAAAGATTACCTTTTTATGAGAAGATTCAAGTTGTTCTTGTTTCTAATGGTGGTTTGAGGTTATGGAATGGAGCTTTGTTGTTTGAGATAGCTAAGGGTTTTTAGGAATTTAAGAGTTTTGGTTGTGGTTGGGTTGGATTTGTGGAGGATTTGTGGGCAAATTTCTGGATTTTCGTGTGTTTTTGGAGGAGGGGGTTAGGTTTTGGTTTTGAATTTGGGGCAGATCTGATTTCTGGGCGTTTTTAAGTTTCTGGATTTTTGCTTCGCCGCGTTCGCTGGCGCCGTGGCGCCTAATGTTCTCGCACTCTTCGATTTTCTCACGCGCGCTTTAGACTTGGCATTTTTCTGGATTTCTGCCGCCGCTTCCCGGCGCCGCGAGCTTAAACTTCAGCGCTCTTCGCTTCTTTTCGCGCCTCGCTCTGAAATACGGCTTAACCCGCTTTTTCGAAATCCGCTTTTCTTCGCTTTTTTCGCCTTCAATTTATTGGCCTGCACTGCCAACACAAAGACAAACACTACCTGTGAGACCGTTTCTAATAAAAACTACTATATTAAAATAAAATAAATCAAAATAATTGGGTTGCCTCCCAAGTAGCGCCGTTTTAACGCCTTTTTAGCTGGACGCAGTTCCTTAGTTTTAATAACCGGGTGGATCAACCCCCCAACTAATCCATTTCCTCCACATTTTGCGTTTTCTTTTTCTTCTTTTCCTCTTAGCATTATCAGTAAGGGGGAGTTCAGGAACACATACCTGCGTGAGTGGGGGTTTGGCAAACCATGCCTGCTTTCTTGGGCTCATCTCCCTTTGGTTGACTTGTAATGGCTCACAGGGGGGCTTGATGGTGCTGATTGCAAAGCACCTGCTCATGGTTGGTGGCTCGATGACATGTTTAAAAACCTTAAATACCATTTCTTCCTTCTCCACCCTTAATGTTAGATCTCCCCTTTCTACATCAATCAAAGCTCTCCCTGTTGCTAGGAATGGTCTCCCCAATATGATAGAGATTTATGCATCTTCTTCCATGTCAAGAATGAGGAAGTATGCAGGAAAAAAGAATTTTCCTACTTTAACAATCACATCCTCAATCTTCCCTCTTGGATGAACCACTGTCCTATCGGCCAGCTACAGGCTCACTGTGGTCGGTTTGGCCTCACCCAACTCCAATCGTTTGAATACTGATAAGGGCATCAAATTTATACTTGCCCCTAAATCACACAGAGCTCTGTTGCAAGTCACCCTGCCCACTGTGCAAGGTAGTGTAAAGCTTCCTGGATCTTTTAGTTTTGGTGGCAACTTCTTATGCAAGATAGCACTACACTCTTCTGTCAGTGCTACTATTTCGTATTCTGCCAGCTTCTTCTTCTTCCCCAAGATCTCCTTCATGAACTTGAAATAGGAAGGCATCTGCTCCAAAGCCTCTATAAAAGGTATGTTGATATGCAGCTTCCTAAATATCTCCAAGAATTTGGAGAATTGTTTATCAACCGCCTTCCGCTGTAATCTCTGGGGGGAAAGGGATCTTTTCTGTATACTCATTCTCTGGAGTTTTGTCTACCACTGGGCTAGGTTCAACCACCTTCTCTTTTTCTATCTCTGTCCTTTTCTCAACTATTGTCAAGAGATCGCCGCTCCAATGCCTTTCCACTTCTCAACCGCATCGCTCGACATCGCTTCCTGATTTACCTCGTGTTGCTTCGCAATGTACCCGTGGCTCGCTGTTTGCTCGCTTTGCTACCGACCCACTTCAGGTTCCAAGTTCTGAACGAGGATCTAGCTTCGCTGCGAATCGAACTGGCGCTGCAAGTGCCGCACACCGCCACTCGCCGCTTTTCTTGCCGAACCGGCAGTATCAACTATTGAGGCCGTGGGGCTTGAATGAAGCGGTCGCTGATTCTGCTCGCTGGTTCTGGTATTGGCCCCTGTATTGATTCTGCTGCCCCTGGTCTCCTCTCCATGAGAAATTTGGGTGATTTCTCCACCCTGGATTATAAGTGTTGGAGTATGGATTGTTCTGTGGCCTTTGATAATTACCCACGGCCTGGCACTCTGCCTGCTCCATTGGTATATTATTGGGATCAGCTGAAGGAAACCTATCGAATGTATGTGGGCCACCACATATCTCACAGCTTTTAGGCATCTGCACCGCATTCACTGACACTGTATGTTGCTACAACTGTTTTGCCAAAAGGGCCATTTGGGCATTCAAGGAAGCAATAGCATCTATTTCGTGGACTCCCACTGTTCTTCTCCCACTTGTCGACCTCTCTTCTGTGACATAGTTATTGGTGGCCATATCTTCAAGTAACTCGTGAGCGCTGGTTGTTTTCTACGAATGCCCCACTCGCTGCATCTATGATGGTTCCGTTGTATCGCCACCGTTGTAGAAGATGTGGACCAAGTTCCACAACTCAATGCAATTGTGTGGCCATTTTCTTTGCAAGTCCTTGAACCTTTCCCAAGCTTCATATAAGGACTCTCCATCTGCTTGGTAGAAGTTGTTCAACTCCCCTCTCAATTTTACTGCTTTGCATGGGGGAAAGAACTTGGCTAGAAATTTTTGTGCCAGCTCGTGCCATGTAAAAATCGAATCGGCCGGCAGGGAATTCAACCATACTTTTGCTCTATCCCTGAGTGAGAAGGGAAAGAGCCTCAATCTGACGGCATCATCAGTAACGCCGTTATATCTGAAAGTTGCACAAAGCTCCAAGAAATTAGCTATGTGCATATGTGGATCCTCCACGGCGTTTCTCCAAATCGCATCGCAGGCCGTACTCATGCTCGTAATCGCCGCTTTATCTCGAAGTTGTTTGCTCCTATGGCAGGGAGCCTAATACATGTCTGTGCTCCATTCACTCAGGCAGCACATAGTCTCCCAAACTCCTTTCTGGCTGGATTTGGACTCTCTCCTCTACGTCTATTGGCACTTGCCGAGGTATTCCTGGATTGGGCTGATTTTCACCTAACTCTTCTCTCATCATGTTGTTGTTTTGAACACCGTCCATCTCTATCAGAGTTGCAATCACCGATTCTTTCGCTCGCTTGCGTGTTTCTCAATCTCTGGATTGAAGGGAACAAGAGTGTCTGCTCCTCTTCTCCTTCGCATAAACTGATTTCCTGAAATAGACCAAAAACAAACAACAAATCAAGGCACCCTGATTTCTTTCCGAAAAATAACAAAAAAACGTGAAAATTAAAAATAAAAATTAAAAACCAAATTAGAAATTAAAAATAGATAAATTTGATATTGAACTAATGCCTAATCCCCGGCAACGGCGCTAAAAACTTGATGCGCGAAAAGATGCACACACTTTAACGCAAGTGCACGTTATCGTCACAAGTAATATAGTCTTAGTAAGACCAAATATCGTCCACAAGGATTAGGGTTCAAGTACCAACTATCTATCTTTTGGTATCTATTTGGCAATTGATGTTTGGTTTTGTTGTTTATAACTAAGAATTATAAAAGCTATTTTATCTAATGAGTTTACTTCAGTTATGATGGGAATAGGGCTTCCATGTCTCTTCAACAATCCGCTTATGTTATTTATTAATGCAATGAATTATGGACTTCTTCTTTCGGAGAAAGCAGGTTTACGAAATTGTTTTATATTCCCGTTAAGGATATATAAACACTCAACCCCAGTGTTGCACCTTACCTACCTTTCGGTGATAAGGATAACTCTATAGGAGGATTAAGAACAAAAACCTAGTTAACCGTCACGCACCATGCACAAAATTAGGGTTTTTAAGCCTCTCATTAACGCTACATAAATAATTGAGGTATTTTCATCCCCAATTCAAGAATGTCTACCCAACTTACATCATATTCACAATCTCTCCTTTCGAAGTAAATTAGAAATCATATAAGGATAATTAGTTGTCAATTAATTACCAAGCATTCAACGCAATTATTGGATAGATCTCTCAAAGAAGAATAACAACCATAAACATGCATTAATTCATAACATAAGTTTCTAGAGAATTAACATGGAAAGCCCTATAAAAGAATTAGTTCCTAGCCATAGATATGACAAGAACTAATTCAAAAGTCATCATACAAAAACTGAAATAAAGAAAAGAAAAAGGAAAGAAATTACTAAGTTTAGGTCTCCAATCTCCAAGCAAGAAAATCTTGTGTTGTGCTAAGGGAACCCTTAAAATCGCCTAGGTTCTCCTTTTATAGCCGAAACCGCCCTTAACTTTTCCTCGCAGCCCAGCCCGTAAAAATCGTCAAAACTCGATTTTTCCGCCGCGTGCTGCCGCTCGCTATCGCGCGGCCGAACTCGTGGCACGGGTGATTTGGCGCCGCGCCATCTCTGCTGCCGAGGCGCCGAAGCGCCGCAACTTCGTAGCCTCTCGATGATTAGCGCCGCGCCCGCACTGCTGACATGGCGCCGCGGCTACTGGGACTTCGATCTCTCGATAATGGCGCGCGCCCTCGCTTCGATCGCAGAGGCCGCGGCCGATCTGGTTTTGCCTGCTCGCCACTTTCTCTGTTTTTAGCTCTGGAACCTCCTCTTTTGCCCTCTTTTAGCTCCTTTTCCGCCATTTGTCCATTTTAACCACTTTGACTCTAAAGAAAGGAAAACTATCATAATACGACACTTATTTGTACAAAAAGGGACAAAAGACTAACTAAAAATGACTCGAAATGTGTATATAAAATACACCGATCATGTGTCAACATCTGAGGCAACATTGTGATAAAAAAGTTATAAACCTTTATAGAGTAAATGCACCGAAAAAGTAAAGAGACACAAGGTTTATATTTTCAAAGGTATATATTAATATATCCCTTGATGGCCAATTACCAAAGTATTGTATATATTATATATAATTACAAATGAATTTCTTTTTACAAGATTGAGCAATAAATGCGGAAAAATAAATTACAAACAAAAGTGAAGTCGCAGATGACTTCAGCCTAAAGTTAAAAGATCTAAAAAGACAAATACAACATCTTCATTACAATTGCTTATAGAACTATATGCTTGATCTAGAATCTGGGCAGCAATAGTAATGTGGGACTAAATGGTGTTATACTACTTTAGGCTAGGTGTGTTGATCCAGTTTCTAAGGTGAATATCCGAGAGCTCTCTTGATGATTCTTCTCGTTCAATTCTGGATATCGATACTCTGAAGCTCCCCTATATTTATAGTGTAGAACTTCCCTTGAAATCCTCACTAATTGGTTGTGGAGGTTGAGTAAAAGAAGGCTTCAGCTTGGATCGGGTCTTTCTCCTTAAGAAGCTCAAAGTTCTGGACTTGGTCTTCAAGATGCTTCTTCTCCAAGCTTTGACTGTTTCTTTTACGATGTTTTAAACACAACATCATCGTAAGCTTGCCTAGGTCATTTTTTACTCACAGTAACACAACCTGTTTTGGTCGGAAGAATAGACAAAATCGTTACAGAGATGTTGTCAGGAATGTTGTCACAACATCGCAGGCAACATTCTTATTTTCCTAAGATGTTGTCCTGAGCATTTACAGATGTTGTCACAACATCCATCCAACATCAACAATAAGTTCATAAAAGGTGTTGAATAGAGATTTATACAGAATGATGTAGCCACTGGAACCTAAAAATGCAAATAAGTCAATTAGTAAGCATGATGTTAGAAAACTTACTGTATTGTGATGATGAATATATGGAGGAGACACCATCTGAGAATGAGCCTACCCAAAAGGATGACCATTTAGAGAGAGAAGTTGCTAGTCTAGAAGAGGACTCTGTTTCGATTGAGATGATTAAGAATAATTAGACTTTTTTTTATTGTGAAGCAATGGAGGAACTTTTTTTTTCTTATTTTAACCTTGACAATGTGAATTTTATTTTTGGGGATTTCAGACAGATGTATTAATTGATCTTGTGAACGAATGCAGGTACAAGTGGAGGATCATCATGCAGGCACACAATTTACTTCTCACAATGAGACCAAAAAGAAATAAAAGAGCGGGTCTTACATTTATTCTCATGAAAATTTGGGCTATAAATAACTCCAAGGAGCGAAAACAAGGAATGCCTTAAGAATTAGAGGTTAATTTCATAAGTCCCCGAAAACAAGGAATGCCTTAATAACATATTATCTTTTAATTATGTGTCACGGGAACATGACACAATTTAAAGTGTGGGGAATGTAAACATGAATTATTATTATTTTTAAATAACTCCTTGGTTTTTTTTGTCGCGGTTCATTTTGAGGGTTGATTTTTCTTTGAACCGAGTGTAGATAATATTTTTTAGGAGTAAAGAATTCAATGCTTCTGTGCGAATTAGAGGATTCTTCCTAAATTTTATCTATGCCTTGAGAATAATGAGTGTCTTCTTTGTGACACAAATATTCACGTTTCAACTCACGCATAAGTACTAAAAATAATTACTTTATCTCAATTTGTCATAGGAGAAAGTCAAAAAAACCTTTCCTGAATGAATCATGTGCCAATGATTAGGTGAGAATTTTGGCTATGTTTTGTGCACGTGATTGATGTCTAGAACTTGCCCCGAGTGTCTGCAAAGTGAAATGGTAAATCTTGATCAGTCTAGAAAGTTATATAGGCATTTCTTTGTTGAGAAAGATATGTTTTTTGACCCATCTAATTGCATGTATCCTAATAAGCCATGTTGAGCCTCTAATCGTATTTATTTGCAAACACGCTACAAGCCTAACCCTGTTAGTTTGATCTTCCTATATTTTTGATCCTTTAACCTCCCATGAGCACTTGATGATGTTAAAATATTTTTAAAAACCAATGGAGGTTTGGTTTGGTTTTTGAGTGAAAATTTAGAAAAAAGGAGAAAGGTGTATTGTCTAAAACGAAATTAGAGATTCTCTAGTAAGGTCTTAAAAAAGAAGAAGAAAAAAGTGTGTTCTCGAAAAAGAAAGAAAAAATATTCCTTACTAGTGGTGATTCTTGTTTTGTTTGTTCTTACCGAAAATGTAAAACTTGGTGCTAGTACTTTAAGGGCCGGGAAAGTTCGTTCTACACAATTGTCGGATTTGAATTGTGAAATTGTATGTATTAAAGTGCTTAGGGAGGTGAAGTCACTACTATCCATATGTATCCTATCCGTCCCTCAGCTTACATTATAACTAAATGAAGTTCTACTTGATCCTAGACTAAATGAGCTTGAATTAGTGGAGTATGACACCAAGAGCAAGCCTACAATATTCATGAGAAGTCTTTCAAAGAGACTTAGCTGACGCTATTCGTAAGAAGTCGTCCGAAGATCTATTTCTATCCACAACTCTTGAACATTCTTGAGGCTTGCATTAATTTAATTTGTGAAATCTGAATAAATAATCAGAAGATGTGTATTAGATTTTTTGAGTAAACTAATTACTTATTGAATTCGAAAGACTGGATAAATATTTGAAGAGATTGATAAAATGAATCGGATCTAATTGCTAAAATCTTGTGCATATCTTGTCTACTACCCTTACTTCTCATATTAATAGTTACACTTACTTTTGTTGTTAATTATCTTTAATTATTTTTATAGTCGGTAATCGTGATTTATAACCATAACAAATTTATGTTTTGATCACATGAATGCTACTAAGCAAGTTTTGTTTGAGTAATTATTTGTGTCAATTCTTGTGGAGACAATCTAAATATTATACTATTTTTAACTAGAGAGACGCTTAAATGATACTATGTTTTGCGCTCGTCATGTAAGACATATAAAACTTTATAGAAAAATGACATACTTATATTGTTCTTAAGAATTCTTCTGCCCGGAATCAAGTTTTTAAGGTTTAGCAATAAATTTTCCCGGAGACTCTAGCTCATAGCTTCTTCAGATGTATGATACCTTTTCTAAAAACTGAGGAAAAATGTGGATGGGGAAAGATTTAGGGGGAGTCAAGAAATCAGTTGAAACATGTCCTAATTGAGAAAGTTACAAGGAGTTTAGAGGAAGATCATCAGTTTCACGAATGCATTTGTTTGAAAGAAAATTAGAAGATTAGGTGAGTAATAACTCTTCTTCCTTAAAATCCTTTGGAGAACAAGTTTTGTCTAGGGAGTTTTTTACTATTTCGGGCAACTTACTAACTAAATTGGAAAAAAGGACACTCTAACCTTGTGGAACGAAACGTACCAAGCATTGAGAATTTCTCTTCAAAAATTATATTTTAGAAATATGAGTCATATTCGAAACAAAATTTAAACTGCGGAGGTTTTAATGATGACAATGTTTATGTGCAGAAAAATTAATAATCCAAAAAAAGAAGAAAAGCACAAAGGCCCAGTTGAAAAAGCAACCAAATAATGGAGAATTCAAGATTTCATTCATGGAAGTCCAAAAAGAGAAGGAAATATTCTGAATTGATTTAAGTAAAGGTTAGCATTAAATACAAGTATCAGATTTTAAGAAAATAAATCCTTGCACGCAGATTGAGGATCTATTTGGTAAAAAATCTCAAGGCAATTAATGTGAAGAGCCCTTGAATATGGAAGACAAATATTCAACTTAGAGAAGTAAATAAAAAAGCTCACCTTTATTCTTGAAAAACAGGATCTCTAATTTATTTTGCCAAGGCGTTCTCTTCCGAGCCAAGACAACAACTTTTTAAAGGCTCATCTAGAGACAAATTAAAATATAATTTCTTCTCAACTTCTCAAGTTCTATTCTCCACTTTTCATAAGCATTGTAATTTTGAGTGATTTATAGTTTAAACAAAAAATAGAGGAGATATATAGTATAGTTGGTGAGACATTGTATCAAAACGATTACAAGAGTTTGAGTGTAGACGTATGAACTTCGTTCAAATAAACCATTGTACCAATATACCTTCAAAGAGCTTAAGATAACACTCTTAAAACCCAAGGGGACTGGATTAGAATCTATATTAGATTTGAACCAGTATAAAATATTTTGTGTCATTTACTTTACTCAAGTTACATTCTGCATTACTTAATTGTTAGTCGACTAAGTTAACTGATAGTCGACTACCAACCGAAAAAGTTACAATTCACCCCCCTCTTGCATTTTCAATTGGTATCAAAGTAGGTCTCACATATTTTATTGCTATCTTAACAGTAAGTGAGAAAAGATCATGTCAAATCATATCACTGTGGGAGCCCTGTCTCGAGAAGGAACCTCATAGACAAGGCCACCTTACTTCAATGGAAAATATTTTCTCTTTGGAAGGTCATAATGGAAATGTACATCAAGTCCTATGACGTAAAGGTATGGAGAGTCATCAAGCTTGGAGAAGTTCCCATGCCAAAATCAAAATCTGATGAAAAGAAAAAGGAGGGTGCTACCTCAACTGATGAACTAGCCCACCTTGTTGATTACACAGATGAGAAAATGAAAGTAATACAACTAAACTCAAAGGCACGAAACCTACTGTACAATGCTATCAGTGGAGAAGAATATGAAAAATCTCCACATGTGAATAAGTTGAAAGTCTCATATGAAGGTACTGATAAAGTATAATAAACTATCATCCGTCTTCTTGTCTATGAGTATGAAACTTTTAAGATGAAGAAAGGAGAAATTGTGGAGGACATATTTTCAAGATTCAACAAGATTATTGGAGAACATAAAGCATTTGTAAAGGTCTTTCTACCCGTAGACAATATAAGGAAGATTCTCATATGCTTGCCTTCTCAGCGGCATGCAAAAGTGGTGGCTCTTGAAAGCATAAATCTCAAAACTCTCACCTATGATGAAGTACACGGAGATTGCTTTTGAAAAGACCTATGTAAATAAGCCTGGACAGGATGATAATAAGAAACAAATGGTAGCATTCAAATCTCAGGTTGAAGAATTTGATGATGATATTAGAGAAGATGAAGTTACCATGATATCCAGATCTGTGGTGGAAGTTATGCGGAGATCAAAGAGCAACAAGAAAGGACGATCAAACTTTCAAAAAAAGCAAACCACCAACTGATCAACACATGAATGATGAGAAATACTACGAATGTGGATAATACGGAAATATCACATCTGAATGTCCTGAGTCAAAAAAGAAGTCATCCAAAGATTATCAAAATCAAAGGGCCTTTAGTAGTTGGAGTGAAGATGAAATTTCAAATGATGATGATAGAGTAGAAAATGTTTGCTTCATAGCATTTGGAGAAACAAGTGAGGTAAGACCCTATCCATGAACTAAATGTAATGAAACTAAAAAACTTTTAGATCAAACCTTAGAAGATTTAAATAAAGTTTTGATGAATATAAAACACTTCAAAGAGAAAAGAAGACTGGAAAAGTAAATTAGAAGTGTATGAAATTAAAAGAGATCTTCTTCAATAAGCATGATTTGAAATTACAATTAAATGATTTGCGTAAATCTACCAGTCATAGTTCAGTCAGGTCTAACCAGTCGATTCGTAGTTACAAGTCAACTGGGAAAAAGCCTTTTAGTGACAAATCAACTTCTGCAAATTCAAATGGTAAGTCAACTATTCATGTTAAGACAGATTAGTCGACTAGAACTCTCAAGTCAACTGACAGTAAGTCTAGAAAACCAAACTTTCATGAATGAGTTGACTAATCAATCAGTCACTGAGGAACTCCTTTCTCAAAAATGTTTTTGTTGTGGTAAAACTCGTCACAAATTCTATCAATGCATATTTTTCTATACATCTACTCTAGGATGAGTATGAAAATTAAAAAAAACAATGATTGTAACACTAACCCTCGAGAACCCAAGAAAGCTTAGGTACCTAAAAGAAAGTAACTATTGATTTTTGAAGAAATACCACAAGAAGAAATCAAAGAAAAAATGGTATTTAGATAGTGCGTGTTATAGTCACATGACCGACGATAAAAGTTTGTTCAAATCAGTCACTGACTTTGACAGAGGCTTAGTAACTTTTGGAGAAAAATCCACATGAACCGTTATCAATATAAGAACTATTGCCTTTAATAACTCTGTTGATATTACTAATGTTTGTCTATTGAATGGACTCAAATGTAATCTTTTGAGCATAAGTCAACTATGTGATTCTGATCTTGAGGTAAAATTTAGAAAATCTGGATGTATTATAGAAGATCCATCTGGCAAGGAACTTCTACCTGGAAGCAAAAATAAAAATATATATGTATTAGATTCTATCAAAAACCTAGTAGGGCATATATGTCTAGCCTCAATGGGAGAAGATCCATGACATGACACAATATACTTGGACATGCAAGCATGAGACTAATTGATAATCTAGCCAAGTATGATCTGGTAATAGGATTGTCCAAATTAAATTACTCAAAGGATCACATTTGTGATGCATGTCAAAAAGATAAGCAAACTAGAAATTCTTTCAATTCAACATATATTGAATCCATCACTAAGCCATGGTAGCTACTTCACATAGACTCAGTTGGTCCTACTAGAACTGCTAGTATTGGAGAAAAAAAGGTATGAATTTATAAGAATTGATGATTTCTCTCATTTTACCTGGATTATTTTTTTAGCTCATAAGGATGATACTTTAAAGAATTTTATGTTTTTCTGTGAGAAAGTACAACGTGAAAGAGGATACTACACTACATCTATTAGAAGTGATCATGGAGGATAATTTGAAAATAAAGTATTTATCGAATTCTGCAATGAACAAGGGTATACACATAACTTCTCCTCACCAAGATCTCCCCAGCAAAATGGTATTGTTAAATGAAAAAATAGGACTCTGCAAGATATGGCTCAAACAATGATTGTAGAGCATGAGTTGCCACATAATTTTTGAGTTAAAGTTGTAAGTACAACCTATCACGTTCTAAACATGTGTTTAATCAGTCTTATTCTAAAGAAGACATCATATGAACTATGGAATAATAAAAAGCCTAACATAGGCTATTTTCATACTTTTTAATGTAAATATTTTGTTCATAATAATGGAAAAGGACAACATTGATATGTTTTGTAACGATCCCTCTCGGGAGTCGTGGTGGCACCTCCACTATTTCCACCTGTAGGCTAACCACTTCCCAAATTAAACAAACATAATCAATAACTTAAGCGGAAATAAATGAAATAACTAATTAAACTATCTTACTATAGAAATAAAAGGAGTTATAAATATTGAATACCTACTTATTACATTCCCAAAGATCAGGTCTGGTCAGTACAAGAGCCACTAATACATAATAGAAGAAAATCTCTAAAAGTGTCTCATAAGTGCGGAGATAAAGACAGGAAATATGAAGGGAGAATCCAGGGCTGGTGAGGATGGACAATCTCACCATGAATACTCAAGTCCACTATCTCGGGCGTCAACCACGAGGTACGGTATTGGTCAACGGTGTTGTATCTACATCCAAAAAGAATGCAACATGTGTAGTATGAGTACATAACATACCTTTGTAAGCATCATTCTTCCATATAAATATTAGACATAGATATTTTTAGCTGAACATTCCATACTTTATTCGCTGAACACTTTACTTTTTGCAATTGGAAAGGAGTCTTTGGAGTGTCTCTTTCAAGATATCCCTTTGTCTTCGTCCTCATTACTCATTATAAGGATATGTTTTCTTTAAATTTAATGAAAGTTTTTTATTATTTTGCATTAATTATGAGTAGCTAAATTCTTAGCTCGGGTTGTGGGGCCAAAGAGGTTTAGTATGTAATTGGGTTTACAATCAATTCATGAAGTTATATGATTGTTCTTTAATAACTCTTAATTTTGTAATGTGTATTAATGGTGATCAACATTAATAATGCCTAAATTCTCTATCTAGCTTGGAAAAGTGGATAGAGATTAGGAAAAGGGTTATTAACAAGGATTTAACCCCCATCTAATACCTAGGGTTAGGAATAGCCTAGTTAACTTGAAATCTAATTGGGTTGCTTAATTACACATTCTAGGGCTTGGGAAAGCCTTGAATGAAATGTATCAATTGGGTTGGAAAAACTCTTGATACCCAATTTAGCACAATGATTTAGAACATGAATATTTGTCAATTGAATTGATCAATGGCTTAATTGCATGCTTATCCTGAATGTGTCGCGACCCTAGTCCTCTCAATTTTATAGTAAAAACTTGAATACTTGATAGTGTTGATTAATTGTTCTTAATTTAACTACTTGTTTCTTAATCATACAATCATAGTTCGAAACAAACAAATATGAGTATGAAACAGACAATAACTTAGATCAGTTAGAACACTATAATTTTGTTAATAACCTAGAACAATTTGACACAGACTTTTGGTTTACAGAATGAGATCACAACCTTCATTTGACGTAATAAGAAGCCTAAATAAATCAATATGGGAGAATATCACTTTAAAAAATCAACTAGAATCTAGTAGAAATAGAATAAGCAGATTAATAGATAGAATTTATGAAATAACACCAAAAGGAGAATGGAAAGAATTAGACCAAGATGAAGATATGATAAGATACAGACAACACTTAGTAGAACTAGATGCAGACATGTATTATGCTAAAGAATTCATAATAAGTATAAAAGATGAAGTAGAATTTACGAAACAATTAGGATAGAATGAGATCAATTCACTCTTCTAAAAGGATAATCGCGTTTAATAAAATGATATGGAAAAGTAGAAAGATGAAACACCTTTTGATAACATATAAAGAAATACTCTAAACACTATTAGAACATCAGAATGAATGGTTAAATAGTGCAAGAGAACTGATAGAATGTATAACAATGAAGAACTATTTAAAATAAGAGAAATACATGAAGATGCTATAACAACATATGGAAAGATAGTAGAAGTAAATACAGAAATAAATATACAAAAATTTATTATAAGAGACTTAGAAGCAGAACTATGTTTTGAAACAGACTATTATTAATGAAAAGACATCCGTCATTTGAACAAATTAATAGGTTAAATAAAATAAAATGGTTATGTCAACATATGAGATACTTATTAATAGAAAGAAGTAAACAGACTAAATTAATAATGAAATATAAAGTTAGGATATTAGCTCTAGAAAAGACTCTTGGAAATGTACAAAGAACTGTAGACTCTGAAGAACTAACTAGGATATACATAGATTTAGTAAACATTCAAACAAGATTACGCCTACAAAATCAATTTATAACAGACATAAATACATATTTATCTATAACTTCAAGCTCTTATGGATGAAGAAATACTAATGGCACAGCAAAATAGACTAAGACAACTACAACATATAGCAGAAAAAACTCTTATATACAACAGAGATATAATCCAACATATAATAAGTTGTAGAATGAGTATAGACCAAATATCAAAAAGAAAGAGATAAAGATATAGAAGAAAAATCTAAACAAATAAGTGAACAAGAAGATACTATAAGAACTCTGAGAAATAGGTTAGCAATAAAAGAAGAAGAATTGAGGCAAAAGGATGAAGAAATAATGAAAACAACCGAGAAACATTTAGGATAAATAATTAGAAAAGACGGTGATATAAAAGATCTAAATGATGTAATAAAAGAACAATATAAGTTGATCGATGAATTATCTCATGGATAAAGGAAAAGAAATAACATCAGACTTATATGAAACATATTACGAAATGAACGAATATGAAGGAGGAGTAACGCAAACTTTAAGTTTTAAACCAGAAAAGTATCAAAAAATACAAAATGAAAAAGAAGAATTATCAATTAAAAATATATTTAAAACTAAATGGTTTGAAATAAATAAAGAAGTAAGGTACATAGTACAAAAACACGAAAATATAATAGATACAACTAGTGTAAATGGTAGAGCAAAAATAAACTTAATCACAGATGAAATAATAAAAAGAGAGTTAACAAAATTATCTACTAAGGAAGCAAGAAGATATAAAAACATATATTTTGGAGGAATAGAATTTACTATAAAAGGATATTTTCAGAAAAATATAGATACACCAATACAGATATACATACTAGATGACAGAATACTAGGAAAATTAAAGGATGCCTTAATATCACTAGTTAAAGAAAACTTGATATATCATAAATTAAAATTCACGGTACAATCAGGTTTTAGCATATCACTAAAAGATGAATATAAGGAATTAGCACTAACATTATACTATAAATTAGATGGAATAACAATGCCACCAGGTAGTAAAGTGATAAGCATAGAGACAAAAAATGATATACGCTTTAACAGGAAATCATCATATTAAAAAGCAACATGAAATGAATATTCTAGTACCAAAATTATATCAAGATATATTGGAACAAATAGAACATAAAGAACATGCTAGGATAACCATATCAGAAGAAATACAAATGGATTTTAACCGAAGAATTATAAAATTATCACATAAAACAAAACCACAAATAGAGGGATCCAAACTAATAATTAAATATGAACCAAAAATGCTTAGACAAAATGGCTTAATAACGAGACAACCAAGAACATTAGACCTGATAAACACACGAAGTACCCGATTAAGAATAAAAGTAATAATGTTTAATGAAACCTTAACATCTGAATGTACAACTGAAATTAATACATGAGCTATAAAAAGCTTCATACATATAAGTAAAATAAATGAAAAAGATTGTAATCCGATGGAACCGCAGATCTGTAGTTACCCTGAAAATGAAAGAGAAATAATAATTACTAAGAGTATTAATTTGAGATTCAAAATTCAAGATTTAGAATATAATATAAACATATGAGTAATAGAGTATGATAGTTTTAACGAACTACTATTAGGAAGCGACTTCTTAACAATGATAAATTATAGGATTACTAATGAAGGGATAGAAATAATTGACCAAGGAAAAATGAGGTTTATAAATAAGCTATGAATATCCAGGAAAAGATAGATAAGAAGAAGCGAAAGTTAAAAAAGAAATAAAACAGATTTTACTAGAAGAGGTAATAATGTCACAACTTAAATATTTGGAATATATTGATAAACAAGAACAGTTAGAAAATGATATAGGACAACTTGAAAAACAACAAAATCCTAGACTTAATAAAGAATGGATAAACGTAGGAAACGGATGGAAGAAAAGAATAAATAAAACTGAGTAACTTTAACGAAAAAATCGATGATATATGGACTGGACTAATAGTAAAAGAACGGTTGAAAAACTTTGTAGTAACAATGAATGAAATAAAGGAAAATCAAGATCAAATACAAAAACTAGTAAGGGAAGAATTAACAAAATTATGAAATGTATCTGAAGTACCAACATTTAAACTAATATTAGAAAAGTTAAATATTCTAGAAGAAAATATGAAAAAAGGAAAACAGGCAATAGAACTAGAAGAAGAACCCGAAACCAGTAATAACAAAAAGAAAACAGAGGTAGTTGCTATAATAAATACTAACAAACTCGAATTAGTACCAATAGATGCATGGAGAAGAAGTAAAAAACTCATAATGGTAAATATTAGTAGAATGAAACCTAAATTACCAGATCAAGTAAACAAAACTTTAGATAGTCTAGCTTTATTACAGAAAGAAGGAAAGTTTTAATGACTAGTCAAGAACATAGTGTAGTTACATTTCTTAAAGACCATGGAAAGGATATAATTGAACGAGAAAGATACAAGTATGAACCTATGAAAACAAAAGACTTTAAAAATACATCAACTAAAAACGACAAATCTTCAAAATATGAAAACATAGAAGATATTGTAAGAACTGAATACTTACAACTAAAATTAGAAAAAACAAATCAGTGTATGTTAGAACTCAAGGAGGAAAATATTAAACTAAAATTATATAACAATGAGGAATGGTTAGACAAATATAAAAAATACAAGCATAAGTATAGGGACACTAAAAAGGAACTAAAGGAGACTAAAAGAGAATTAAAACAAATTAAACAAGAGTCAAACCAAACTAAACACGAGTTAAACCAGACAAGAGAAGAACTAAGTCAGGTAAAACAAGAAATGGAAGAATTTAAAGAAGAATTAAATAATCTGAAAAAATACGTAAGAAAGATGAAGAAAAAAATAGAAAGCACAACATAGTACTAGTAGTAATAGTTCTTGTAACTCCGATAGTACAAATAGTATATCCGAACAAGAATATAATGATGAACTAACCCAAGGAATAAAGATAATAGATTTTATAGAAGAAAATGAAGAGAATACTGAAAATTCTGAAATAGAAAAGGAAAATAATAAGTTAATGGAAGTTCTAGGAAAAATGAAGAGTATAAATGCAATCATAGAAGACGAAGACATGAGCGATGTAGAAAATGAAACTAATAGACCCGTAGAAACAGAAATGGACACAGATGATATAGTAAATGAAGATACTAATGATTACCCTGAAGAAGAACTAATCGACCCAAACCTAGAAGTAATAACAAGGAAAAATATTAGATTACCAAAACATATCCCAGTTGGACAACAATCTGAATTCAAAGAATTTGTAGGATCAATGTCACAAGATGTCAGCCTTAATGAATATTTTTTAGACTTAGATAATGTATATGATGAACAAGAAATTAGTAGAAGAATAAATGATTGGAATCTAGGAATGTACATAGCATTAATGAATACCACACAATCAGAAAATCCAGATTATATTTATGATTTATTATCTAAAACATTAATAGGGAAAGTAGCATTTTGGATAGAATCTGTAGCATATCAATTAAGACCACAAATTATGGCACACACAAATAATTGGAAATCAATGCTTATATTATTTGATATTGTATTAAAAAAAGAAATTTTAGGAGAAATATGGCTAGCAGATAGAGAAAATGGAAATCATAATGAATCTAAACAATATGAAAAGTTGTAAAATTAATAAATTACCAGAGTACACTATAAGCTTTAGTAAGTTCTTTTATGAAGCAAGGTTGTTACCCGATGAAGGTATAATATATCAACAACTTTATTATGATCATCTACCAACACCTTATAACACTGAAGTATCTAACGAATACCACCAACTAGAACCAAAAGAAAACACCTTAGGTGAAAGAATAAGAGTATTAAGAGCATATTTAATAAGAAAATGTGAAGAATTTAGGATACAACAAAAGGTTAAAAAGGATAAAAATATTGGATTAAAGGAAGTATGTGGATTCACAGAAAAAAATTAGTATTTGGATGCGATGATAAAAGGAGCAATGAGAAAAGAAAACATAAACGATATAAAAAGCCTAAGAAGTATTTTAAGAAAAGATATAATAAAAACATATAGTATAGAAACCGTACCTTTAGTATAATAGCAGATCACCAGAGATGCTCAACCTTGCCCTGGCAACAGTTCCCTTTTTTCCTTCTGCGGGATAAAAGCCTAGGCCCTGGGAGTTTTCTCAACAGGCTCTTTCCAGAATTCTAATAGAGAATAGGATTTCATTACTGATAGGTGTCTAATTATGAATCTTCAAAGTATATTTTCTAAGTGTTATGAGATCTTGAAGTAGATCTACTAAGTTTATGATATTATTTTGATAAAAGATTATAGACTAGTAGGGGTTTGGCTGGACATAATTTAGAGAGAGAGAGAGAGTATGTGTAAGAAGGCTTTCAGATTTCGAATGGTTGGAAACGTTATAATGAGGCTCTTTATATAGATAACCCCTTGCTACAGTACTATGACCTTTACTATGATGTGATAGTACTATGACCTTTACTGTGTTGCTACAGTATTCAACGGCTTTACTATTCTGCTACAGTGAAAGTGCTACAGTGAAAAGCTGAAAATTTTACATTTTTTTTTCAAAAAAGTGCTATAGTCTTATGTCGGTTGGAATCTTGATGTATTTATCTTCTTGCCATCCGTGTGCTACCTTTTCAAAAGTTGTTGTCCATTTGCTATCATTGATATTCTTCTGTGATAATGTCTTTCATTTGCTGTTTCTTTGATAATATCTGGTAATAATTGATATTCTTCATCTGTCATTGTTGTGGAGTAATTCTTCATTGAGTCATGATATATGGGCTTACTGTAATGAATTACATTGGGCCATAATATGGTAATATGTTAGGCTTCACATAGCTAGGCTATATGTTCCTAATGATATGTGGGCTTACTGTAATGAATTATATTGGGCCATAATATTGTAGTATGTTAGGTTTCATGCAGATGGACTACATGATCCTAAAGAGCAGTATCTGTTCAAGAAAATGGATCAGAATATCCTTCTTCTTTTGTAGTAGTAGGATTAGCATTCTTGATATGTACCATGGGCTTTTTCCTCTGTCCTGTTATCATATTATATTGTGTTATAGTTTCCTTAGCATGCTTGTGTTTCAAATGTGTTATCATGTCCAACATGTTAGTAAGTTCCAGAGTGTCCTGGGTTAATATGTCATTGTTGCAATATAAGGTAATAAGTTCTTCAACATCTCCTCATCCTTTGGTAGATCCGATAACACTTGCCTTTCTTGCTTTTATCATATCCTCTATTCGAGATGTCAGGGTTGATAGTCCAATTGCTCGTTTATTACTGAGCCAGTCCTGGAATTGGTTAATAGTACAGGGGATATCTTTCTTTGATTCTCCATTGTCTCCGCTGATATTGCTATTTCTTTCAGTTTTGAAAAGTTGACATATAATGATAGATTTGTCAGTTAGGTCTGTGGAAGTATCAAATTTGTATACCATATATACCAGTGCAAATGATTCTATCATTGCTTTGACGGATTCAATTATGACAGTTGGGAACTTAGAAATATTGTAAAAAGTATCATTTACTATAATTTTATCTAGAAATCCATATTTAAATAGATTAAAAGTAATATCAAGATTAGCTTTTTCAAGGCATAAGTACCTTGGGTATTTGTTAAACTTTGAACTTTGTAAAATATCGAGATTTGATTTGTAGTTATAAAATTTTCTTATAGTCTCAAATGCAGTAATATGTTCAGGCGAAAACTTCAGTTTTTCAGCCATTGATATTGATGATGTCTGGGATGTTGGTGGTGTCTGGGACGTCGATGGCATTTGTACTAGATTGGAAGAAAAAGCAGGTGGTTTTGTAGTAGGAAGGTTTGTATTTGTAGTATTCTTTGACGGGCTTGGAGTTTTCAAATTTTTGTAGATTTGGTAATCTTGTAAACATTCTTTGAGTTGGTTGAGAAGTTGTGTGTTATCTCTGAGGAGTTGTTCATGTTATTTTAGTTTAGTAACTATGAGTTTATTGCCAGTGATAATTTCTTCCACGACGTTGGTAATATATTCTTCAAAGTTATCGCTGTTGACTGACATCGTGATACCTGCTTAAGAAATCAACTAGAAGATTTTTAGTTCCAGATATATTTTTGATAATAAAATCATAACAGCAAAAGAATGGTTGCCATTTTCATCTTTTGTTTAGTTCTGGTAATGGATCTATTTTATTGGTAATAAATGCTCTAACTTGGGTATTATCAATTCTAACAACAAATTTTACTGGTAACAAGTGATAATGGAATTTCTTTATTCCCAATTTTACTGCTAGTAATTCCTTTTCGTTAATATGATAATTATTCTCATTGGGTTTCCATGTTCCTCCTCCGTGTCCACATATTAATGGATTTTCTTTGTCTATATCATCTTTATCATGAGCTATTAAAATTGCTCCCCATCCTATGTCACTAGCATCAGTGTATAATTCTAATTGATCTGTATCAGTTGGTATTTTGTGTTTTGGTAAGGTATGTACTGTCTCTTTAATAGTTCTAATAGCTTTGCAATGTTCTTCTTTCCATTCAAATACTTTATTTTTCCCTTTAATTAGGTCTTGCAATGATTTTCTTAATGATGGTAAATCTTTTATATGATCTCAAGCATAATTTATTATTCCTAGAAACTGTTGTACTTTTTTTTTTCTTCTTCTAATTTTTCTTTAAATTTTTTTATTTTTGTAACAATGTGTTCTTGCAATTGCAAGTCGTCTTTATCTATGATGTATCCTAAGTATTCTATATTATTTTAAAATTTTCAAATTTCTTTTCTGATAGTAAGATTTCATGTTGTTTTATTATTTTCACAAAGTCTTCTAAGTGATTTATGTGATCTTCTAGAGTATCACTATATTAATATATCGTCAACATATACTATGCAGAAATCTTTTAATTTTCTGAATACTTGATCCATTCTTCTCTGAAATATTAAAGGTGCATTTTTTAATCCAAAATGTAATACATTCAGTTCGTAGTGTCCTTGAGGGGCACTGAAGGCTGTTAAAGGTTTTGATTTGTTTGTTAGTTTTATCTGCAAAATCCGCTTTTACAATCAAATTTACTAAACCATTTTTTTGTTTCCTAACCTGTTAATATGATTCCTTTTATATGGTAAAAAAATATCCATCAAATATTGTTTTCTTATTTAATTCTCTATAGTCTATTACCATTCGAGCTTTTCCACATTTTTGTTCACTATGTTTTCTAACTAGAAAAGTTGGGCTACTATGAGAGCTTTTACTTTCTTGTATCATTTTCATATCTAATAATTTTTTTATTTGTATTTCAAATTCTTTTTTATCTGTAGGGCTATATCTGATAGGTTTACATCTAACTATATCATGAGGGTTTATTAGTTGTATTTCAGCATATACCTTCTCTTTATCCCATAATTGCATAGGGTTTTCTCCAAAGTTTGTTTTTAACATATTAAAATATTTTTCTCTTAATAATTCTAGGTTACTATTCCTTTTAGTTCTTAAGTTACGTAACTTAAGTGTTTGTACTGGAATTATTCTTTTCAGTATTATTCATTTATTGCATGGTGTTAATAAGCTTAAAGTGCTGCTATTTACTACTTGAGTTTTAAAACAATCTAAGAAATTGTTTCCTAATAATATTTGTTGTTTCATCTTGTTGTCTTGGTATATTATTGGTAGTTTAAATATTGTTTTGTCTAGAACTATCCTCATATTTTCTGCTATTATATCTATTTCTTTAGTTTGTTCATTGAATCATGTTACTCTTATCCTATGTGCTTTGGATATTTTCCATCTGTGTGTTGTTAATACTCATTTTCTTGCTAAGCATATATCAGCTCCACTGTCTATAAAAATCTTTTGTTTTACCAGTTTATTGGGTTTATTTTCTATATAAGCTTCTACATAGATTGCTACCATTTTATTCAGAGCTATCTTCATCATTTGAGTAATTAATATAATTAATATTTTCAGATTCTGTTTCACTTTCTTCTTCTGTTTCTGTTATATAAAATTCTTCATACTCACACCATTTGTTATTATCTTCTTTTATTTGTTCTATATTCATAATAAACTGTGACGTGTTTATATATTTTACTCCTTTCTTTTCTAATTTTGGACACTTATTTGCATAATGTCCTTTTTCGTTGCAATTCCAGCATTTACAATCTTTAATATTTTCTTTGGTATTTTCTTTTAATGGTCTCATATTTCTTTTCCTAAATTTTATGTTATACCTAAATTTCTTTCTAGTTTCTGGGTATTTTTATATTTTTTAAATCTCTTTTTTATGTATTTTTTATAATATGGCCTATCGTATTTATAATTCTTATAGTTTTTATTATATCTTTTCTTAAAATACTTCTTGGGCTTTTTATATCGTTTAGGTTTTCTTTTCTCATTGCTCCTTTTATCATCGCATTCAAATACTAATCTTTTTTCTGTGAATCCACATACTTCCTTTAATCCAATCTTTTTATCCTTTTTAACCTTTTGTTGTATCCTAAATTCTTCACATTTTCTCATTAAATATGCTCTTAATACTCTTATTCTTTCACCTAAGGTGTTTTCTTTTGGTTCTAGTTGGTGGTATCCTTTAGATACTTCAGTGTTATAAGGTGTTGGTAGATGATCATAATAAAGTTGTTGGTATATTATATCTTCATCGGGTAAAAACCATGCTTCATAAAAGAACTTACTAAAGCTTATAGTATACTCTGATAATTTATTAATTTTACAACATTTCATATTATTTAGATTCATTATGATTTCCATTTTTCTTTCTGTTAATACATTTTCTCTAGCTACTAGCAATCTTTTTTCTAAAAAATTTCTTTTTAATACAATATCAAATAATATAAGCATTGATTTCCAATTAGTTGCGTGTGCCATAACTTGTGGTCTTAATTGATATGCTACGGATTCTAACCAAAATGCTACTTTCCCTATTAATGTTTTAGATACTAAATCATAAATAAAATCTAGATCTTCTGATTGTGTGGTATTCATTAATGTTATGTACATTCCTAGATTCCAATCATTTATTCTTCTACTAATTTCTTGTTCATCATATACATTATCTAAGTCTAAAAAATATCCATTAAGGCTGACACCTTGTGACATTGATCCTACAAATTCTTTGAATTCAGATTGTTGTCCAACTAGGATATGTTTTGGTAATCTAATATTTTTCCTTGTTATTACTTCTAGATTTGGGTCGATTAGTTCTTCTTCAGGGTAATCATTAGTATCTTCATTTACTATATCATTTGTATCCATTTCTATTTCTACAGGTCTATTAGTTTCATTTTCTACATCGCTCATTTCTTCGTCTTCTATGATTGCATTTATACTCTTCATCCTAGAACTTCCATTAACTTATTATTTTCCTTTTCTATTTCAGAATTTTCAGTATTCTCTTCATTTTCTTCTATAAAATCTATTACCTTTATTCCTTGGGTTAGTTCATCATTATATTCTTGTTCGGATATACTATTTGTACTATCGGAGTTACAAGAACTATTACTACTAGTCCTATGTCGTACTTTCTCTTTTTTCTTCATCTTTCTTACGTATTTTTTCAGATTATTTAATTCTTCTTTAAATTCTTCCATTTCTTGTTTTACCTGACTTAGTTTTTCTCTTGTCTGGTTTAACTCGTGTTTAGTTTGGTTTGACTCTTGTTTAATTTGTTTTAATTCTCTTTTAGTCTCCTTTAGTTCTTTTTTAGTGTCCCTATACTTATGTTTGTATTTTTTATATTTGTCTAACCATTCCTCATTGTTATATAATTTTAGTTTAATATTTTCCTCCTTGAGTTCTAACATACACTGATTTGTTTTTTCTAATTTTAGTTGTAAGTATTCAGTTCTTACAGTATCTTCTAATGTTTTCATCTTTTGAAGATTTATCGTTTTTATTTGATGTATTTTTTAAAGTCTTTTGTTTTCATAGGTTTATACTTGTATCTTTCTCGTTCAATTATATCCTTTCCATGGTCTTTAAGAAATGTAACTACACTATGTTCTTGACTAGTCATTAAAACTTTCCTTCTTTCTGTAATAAAGATAGACTATCTAAAGTTTTGTTTACTTGATCTGGTAATTTAGGTTTCATTCTACTAATATTTACCATTATGAGTTCTTTACTTCTTCTCCATGCATCTATTGGTACTAATTCGGGTTTGTTAGTATTTATTATAGCAACTACCTCTGTTTTCTTTTTGTTATTACTGGTTTCGGGTTCTTCTTCTAGTTCAATTGCCTGTTTTCCTTTTTTCATGTTTTCTTCTAGAATATTTAACTTTTCTAATATTAGTTTAAATGTTGGTACTTCAGATACATTCCATAATTTTGTTAATTCTTCCCTTACTAGTTTTTGTATTTGATCTTGATTTTCCTTTATTTCATTCATTGTTACTATATAGTTTTTCAACCGTTCTTTTACTATTAGTTATGTCCATATATCATCAATTTTTCGTTAAAGTTACTCAGTTTTATTTATTCTTTTCTTCCATCCGTTTCCTACGTCTGTTGACACCCAATTTTGACCCATCTTTTAGTCATTTCTTGCAATTTTAAGCATTTTAGGACACCACATTTTATCACCATTTTTGACATTTTTTTGTATATTTTTTACCCAACATTCTATGTTGTTTTATTTTTGTAAATTGACATCATGTTTTTTACTTTAATTAGGTATTAAACATTTTTTAAATATTATGTTATTATTGTTGCGCGATCATTTTGTTTTACTAATTTTGCATCTCTTTAAATAATTAACTGACATTCCGTCTTTACTTTTAATCAGACATTAAATATTTGCTAATTATTGTATTTTATTATTATTGCATCGGCATTTGCATTTTAATAATTTTGCATCTTTAAATAATTTTCTTTTAAATAATTAATCCATTTTGCATTTTTGCCAAACCAGTCCATGTCCAAGGCACAATCTGGACCAGTCCAATCCGCCAAAAAACCGAAGCCCAAACTGAGGCCCAATACACCTTTCATCTTTTCCCTCCAATACCCAATATCCAATACCCAAAACCCAAAACCCAAAACCCTAAACCTAAATCCCACACTATAAATAAAACCTTACCCCCCATTTAAAAAACCTACCCTATTTCTACCTACCCAGCCGTCGACCACAATCCCGCTTCTCTCTTTAAACCTCACCCTACTTTTACCTTTCCAGCCCGTCTACCCCTAAGGCCCTAACTCCCTCACTTTAAACCTACCCCAGCCGCACATTTACCCTATCAACATCACAGAAGCACACCATCTTCCTCAGCACCCTCTCTCCCGGCGACCCCCTACACAACCGACCACCACTGACCCGCCATTCCCGTCGACCCCTCTCCCCTTCATGCCGCACACCCTTCTCTCCCGTCGCCACCATCCCGTCTCCATTATCCCCTCCTTCACACACACACACAGCGCTCACATCCTCACCATTTCTCCCATCTGCTTCAACATCACACCCTTACACACACACACCCACAATTCCCACTCCCTTCCCCCGTCACCGCCACTGCCCTCGCCGGCGACGAACACTACCATCACCATCTAGCCTTTCCCACTCCTCAAAACCCGTCGACCTGCTCACTGTCTAACCCCATTATTCCCGAACCGCCATATCCGGTGAACTCATACGCTCACAAACCATCGCCCCACATCCGCACCATGCGGTGGCGTCGCTCCGCGACTCGCCGAGTGACGCCGCCGCCTGCTCTCTTTTGTGTTGTTGAAACCCAAACTCCGGCGACGTTATTATTAGTTCCTTTATTTTACGGTTATATGTTGGTTGTTTTGTGTTGGACTGCTTTCCCTTTTATTTCACGATCGCCGATTTTTTTAAATTCCGCGACTCGCGGTTGCGTTTTTGAGTTGTTGTTTGCTTCGGTCGTGGGTCTGATCTTCTAATTTCGGGTATCTGGCCGGAGTTTAAGACTCTAGGACCTGTTTGGCCTTTTCCTTTTCGGAATATGTCGTGTTGTTGGACTGATGTTTCTGATTTTTTGTGGATCCGGTGACTTTATGAAAATCTGATATAAATGGTGTTATTTCGGCGTTTTGCTACTGTTTTTGGGGTTCCATACTGATTTGGACGATTTAAACCTTTGATTTATTTTATTAATTGTTTTAGAACAAATAATACACTGTTGGTAACTGATTTAAAACAGACACTACATAGGGTCGATGAAGGAATCTCCGTCTGATTTCCAAGGCTTTCCCTGTACAAAAGACGGATTTATTTTTGCTTTATTTATTAATTCCTGCTATTACTTTAAAATTATTTTATTCTATTACTAACACTTTTACTAAGTGTTTATGCAGGTAGCCGGAGATGCATTTCAAAAGAATGTCCCGAAGTTTATTTTATGCCGCATTTAATTTCAGTTTTATTATTTTGCATTGTATTTTATTTTAATTGTAAATTATGTAAAAATGTTTAGAATAGGTAGAATAAAAGCCAATATAATTAACCTAGGTTTGAACGGATAACCGCAAGTTAGCGGATCTTAAAGGATGCCTAACCCCTTCCCTTTAGGATAATAAAGAACCCTGATCCAGAATCTCATCAATTTCGCAGACCATTAAATGGAGATTAATTGCAGTATTTTTATTGCAATAAATCAAGTGTCCTAATTCACTTAAATAATTAGGTGGCGACTCCTTTAAATACATCTAGGAATCAACCATACGTAGTACTCCTTTTTCGACCACGGTTAAAATGGGGTGTTACAACGTCTATCCATTGTTTATTAAGTATAGGATTTTGTTGTTTTTCAAGTAGTCCTATATCATTTTCTAACTGTTCTTGTTTATCAGTATATTCCAAATATTTAAGTTGTGACATTATTACTTCTTCTAGTAAAATTTGTTTTATTTCTTTTAACTTTTGTCTTCTTATCTATCTTTTCCTGGATATTCATAGCTTATTTATAAACCTCATTTTTCCTTGGTTAATTATTTCTATCCCTTCATTAGTAATCCTATAATTTATCATTGTTAAGAAGTCGCTTCCTAGTAGTAGTTCGTTAAAACTATCATACTCTATTACTCCTATGTTTATATTATATTCTAAATCTTGAATTTTGAATCTCAAATTAATACTCTTAGTAATTATTATTTCTCTTTCATTTTCAGGGTAACTACAGATCTGCGGTTCCATCATATTACAATCTTTTTCATTTATTTTACTTATATGTATGAAGCTTTTTATAGCTCATGTATTAATTTCAGTTGTACATTCAGATGTTAAGGTTCCATTAAACATTATTACTTTTATTCTTAATCGGGTACTTCGTGTGTTTATCAAGTCTAATGTTCTTGGTTGTCTCGTTATTAAGCCATTTTGTCTAAGCATTTTTGGTTCATTTTTAATTATTAGTTTGGATCCCTCTATTTGTGGTTTTGTTTTATGTGATAATTTTATAATTCTTCGGTTAAAATCCATTTGTATTTCTTCTGATATGGTTATCCTAGCATGTTCTTTATGTTCTATTTGTTCCAATATATCTTGATATAATTTTGGTACTAGAATATTCATTTCATGTTGCTTTTTAATATGATGATTTCCTGTTAAAGCGTATATCATTTTTTGTCTCTATGCTTATCACTTTACTACCTGGTCGTATTGTTATTCCATCTAATTTATAGTATAATGTTAGTGTTAATTCCTTATATTCATCTTTTAGTGATATGCTAAAATCTGGTTGTACCGTGAATTTTAATTTATGATATATCAAGTTTTCTTTAACTACTGATATTAAGGCATCCTCTAATTTTCTTAGTATTATGTCATCTAGTATGTATATATGTATTGGTGTATCTATATTTTTCTGAAAATACTCTTTTATAGTAAATTCTATTCCTCCAAAATATATGTTTTTGTATCTTCTTGCTTCCTTAGTAGATATTTTGTTAACTCTCTTTTTATTACTTCATCTGTGATTAAGTTTATTCTTGCTCTACCATTTACACTAGTTGTATCTATTATATTTTCGTGTTTTTGTACTATGTACCTTACTTCTTTATTTCTTTCAAACCATTTAGTTTTAAATATATTTTTAATTGATAATTCTTCTTTGTCATTTTGTATTTTTTGATACTTTTCTGGTTTAAAACTTAAAGTTTGTGTTACTCCTCCTTCATATTCGTTCATTTCGTAATATGTTTCATATAAGTCTGATGTTATTTCTTTTCCTTTATCCATGAGATAATTCATCGATCAACTTATATTGTTCTTTTATTACATCATTTAGATCTTTTATATCACCGTCTTTTCTAATTATTTATCCTAAATGTTTCTCGGTTGTTTTCATTATTTCTTCATCCTTTTGCCTCAATTCTTCTTCTTTTATTGCTAACCTATTTCTCAGAGTTCTTATAGTATCTTCTTGTTCACTTATTTGTTTAGATTTTTCTTCTATATCTTTATCTCTTTCTTTCTGATATTAGGTCTATACTCATTCTACAACTTATTATATGTTGGTTTATATCTCTGTTGTATATAAGAGTTTTTTCTGCTATATGTTGTAGTTGTCTTAGTCTATTTTGCTGTGCCATTAGTATTTCTTCATCTATAAGAGCTTGAAGTTATAGATAAATTTGTATTTATGTTTGTTATAAATTGATTTTGTAGGCGTAATCTTGTTTGAATGTTTACTAAATCTATGTATATCCTAGTTAGTTCTTCAGAGTCTACAGTTCTTTGTATATTTCCAAGAGTCTTTTCTAGAGCTAATATCCTAACTTTATATTTCATTATTAATTTAGTTTATTTACTTCTTTCTATTAATAAGTATCTCATATTGACATAACCATTTTGTTTTATTTAACCTATTAATTTCTACAAATGACGGATGTCTTTTCATTAATAATATTCTGTTTCAAAACGTAGTTTTGCTTCTAAGTCTCTTATAATAAATTCTTGTATATTTATTTCTATATTTACTTCTACTATCTTTTCATATGTTGCTATAGCATCTTCATGTATTTCTCTTATTTTAAATAGTTCTTCATTGTTATACATTCGTTCTCTTGCACTATTTAACCATTCATTCTGATGTTCTAATAGTGTTTAGAGTATTTCTTTATATGTTATCAAAAGGTGTTTCATCTTTCTACTTTTCCATATCATTTTATTAAACGCGATTATCCTTTTAAAAGAGTGAATTGATCTCATTCTATCCTAATTGTTTCGTAAATTCTTCTATTTCATCTTTTATACTTATTATGAATTCTTTAGCATAATACATGTCTGCATCTAGTTCTACTAAGTGTTGTGTGTATCTTATCATATCTTCATCTTGGTCTAATTCTTTCTATTATCCTTTTGGTGTTATTTCATAAATTCTATCTATTAATCTGCTTATTCTATTTCTACTAGATTCTAGTTGATTTTTTAAAGTGATATTCTCCCATATTGATTTATTTAGGCTTCTTATTACGTCAAATGAAGGTTGTGATCTCATTCTGTAAATCAAAAGTCTGTGTCAAATTGTTCTAGGTTATTAACAAAATTATAGTCTTCTAACTTATCTAAGTTATTGTCTGTTTCATACTCATATTTGTTTGTTTCGAACTATGATTCTACGATTAAGAAACAAGTAGTTAAATTAAGAACAATTAATCAACACACTATCAAGTAATCAAGTTTACTATAAAATTGAGAGGACTAGGGTCGTGACACATTCAGGATAAGCATGAAATTAAGCCATTGATCAATTCAATTGACAAATATTCATGTTCTAAATCATGGTGCTAAATTGGGTATCAAGAGTTTTTCCAACCCAATTGATACATTTCATTCAAGGCTTTTTCAAGCCCTAGAATGTGTAATTAAGCACACCCAATTAGATTTCAAGTTAACTAGGCTATTCCTAACCCTAGCTATTAGATGGGGTTAAATCCTCAAATCCTTGTTAATAACCATTTTCCTAATCTCTATCCACTTTTCCAAGCTAGATAGAGAATTTAGGCATTATTAATGTTGACCATCATTAATACACATTACAAAATTAAGAGTTATTAGAGAACAATCATATAACTTCATGAATTGATTGTAAACCCAATTACATACTAAACCTCTTTGGCCCCACAACCCGAACTAAGAATTTAGCTACTCATAATTAATGCAAAATAATCAAAAACTTTCATTAAATTTAAAGAAAGCATATCCTTATAATGAGTAATGAGGACGAAGACAAAGGAATATCTTGAAAGAGACACTCCAAAGACTCCTTTCCAATTGCAAAAAAGTAAAGTGTTCAGAGAATAAAGTATGGAATGTTCAGCTAAAAATATCTATGTCTAATATTTATATGGAAGGATGATGCTTACAAAGGTATGTTATGTACTCATACTACACATGTTGCATTCTTTTTGGATGTAGATACAACACCGTTGACCAGTACCGTACCTCGTGGTTGACGCCCGAGACAATGGACTTGAGTATTCATGGTGAGATTGTCCATCCTCACCAGCCCTGGATTCTCCCTTCATATTTCCTGTCTTTATCTCCACACTTATGAGACACATTTAGAGATTTCCTTCTATTATGTATTAGTGGCTCTTGTATTGACCAGACCTGATCTTTGGGAATGTAATAAGTAGGTATTCATTATTTATAACTCCTTTTATTTCTATAGTAAGATAGTTTAATTAGTTATTTCATTTATTTCCGCTTAAGTTATTGATTATGTTTGTTTGATTTAGGAAGTGGTTAGCCTACAGGTGGAAATAGTGGAGGTGCCACCACCACTCCCGAGAGCGATCGTTACAAAACTTATCAATGTTGTTCTTTTCCATTATTATGAACAAAATATTTACATCAAAAAGTATGAAAATAGCCCATATTAGGCTTTTTATCATTCCATAGTTCATATGATGTCTTCTTTAGAATAAGACTGATTAAACACCTGTTTAGAACGTAATATGTTGTACTTACAACTTTAACTCAAAAATTATGTGGCAACTCATGCTCTACAATCATTGTTTGAGCCATATCTTGCAGAGTCCTATTTTTCCATTTAACAACACCATTTTGCTGGGGAGATCTTGGTGAGGAGAAGTTATGTGTATACCCTTGTTCATTGCAGAATTCGATAAATACTTTAGTTTCAAATTCTCCTCCATGATCACTTCTAATAGATATAGTGTAGTATCCTCTTTCACGTTGTACTTTCTCACAGAAAAACATAAAATTCTTTAGAGTATCATCCTTATGAGCTAAAAAAATAATCCAGGTAAAATGAGAGAAATCATCAACTATTATAAATTCATATCTTTTTTTCTCCAATACTAGCAGTTCTAGTAGGACCAACTGAGTTCATGTGAAGTAGCTACCATGGCTTAGTGATGGATACAATAAATGTTGAATTGAAAGAATTTCTAGTTTGCTTATCTTTTTGACATGCATCACAAATGTGATCCTTTGAGTAATTTAATTTGGACAATCCTATTACCAGATCATACTTGGCTAGATTTTCAATTAGTCTCATGCTTTCATGTCCAAGTATATTGTGTCATGTCCATGGATCTTCTCCCATTGAGGCTAGACATATATGCCCTACTAGGTTCTTGATAGAATCTAATACATATATATTCTTATTTCTGCTTCCAGGTAGAAGTTCCTTGCCAGATGGATCTTCTATAATACATTCAGATTTTTTAAATCTTAACTCAAAATCAGAATCACATAGTTGACTTATGCTCAAAAGATTATATTTGAGTCCCTTCAATAGACAAACATTAGTAATATCAACAGAGTTATTAAAGGCAATAGTTCTTATATTGGTAACAGTTCATGTGGATTTTTCTCCAAAAATTACTAAGCCTCCATCAAAGTCAGTGACTGATTTGAACAAAACGTAGTTCTTCTTCTAAGTCTTTTATAATAAATTCTTGTATATTTATTTCTGTATTTACTTCTACTATCTTTCCATATGTTGCTATATCATCTTCATGTATTTCTCTTATTTTAAATAGTTCTTCATTGTTATACATTCTATCAGATTCTCTTGCACTATTTAACCATTCATTCTGATGTTCTAATAGTGTTTCGAGTATTTCTTTATATGTTATCAAAAGGTGTTTCATCTTTCTACTTTTCCATATCATTTTATTAAACGCGATTATCCTTTTAAAAGAGTAAATTGATCTCATTCTATCCTAATTGTTTCGTAAATTCTTCTATTTCATCTTTTATACTTATTATGAATTCTTTAGCATAATACATGTCTGCATCTAGTTCTACTAAGTGTTGTCTGTATCTTATCATATCTTCATCTTGGTCTAATTCTTTTCATTCTCCTTTTGGTGTTATTTCATAAATTCTATCTATTAATCTGCTTATTCTATTTCTACTAGATTCTAGTTGATTTTTTAAAGTAATATTCTCCCATATTGATTTATTTAGGCTTCTTATTACGTCAAATGAAGGTTGTGATCTCATTCTGTAAATCAACAATTTGTGTCAAATTGTTCTAGGTTATTAACAAAATTATAGTTTTCTAACTGATCTAAGTTATTGTCTGTTTCATACTCATATTATTCATATATATTATATATACTTGTCTTATTCATGACTCTGATACCAAAAATTATTTCTTTCCCTTTGAAATAACGGCTAAGCATTTAGACTTACAATTATAGTGCACGTTTCTTGTCGTATTCCCTGTAGATTCGACTCCAACCTTTGTTGGGTTCTATATTTTCATTCGACCACTTTACATCCTTTTCGGAGGTGTAATTTGAGTGTATTAGAGACGATTGTGTGTTGTGCCTACTGGATCTCTCTGTATGTCGGTTTAATTATCTTGTTCTTCTTTGTTATTTAAGCCTTTGATGATATTCTAGTACTTCCTAATTTATATCAGTAAATGAATTCGCGCTTAGCGTGGTTATTAAGGGATTGATGAATACATTATTATGTTTCTTGTAAATTTAGTTGAGATAGAAGAAACCAAAAAATTATATACACACACATATTAAATTGATAAATTACAAATCTTTGCCTTGGTTGGTTGCTCTTCTAAAACATTCAAGTGTTATTTTCCTTTTTATATAACTGTCAAGCATAAAACCTTCAACTGGGTGAGAGAACGCATAACAAAGTATATCTTGATTCATGAACGAAGATAAGTAATTAACAAAACAAAATTGCTATTATCATTTACTTAAATTGGATGATGTTTCGAATATATTAACAAACTATTTACTACGACCTATATAATTAAATTTCAAAATTAAATAATTTGATTCTTGTATATACAATTAGAATAAAGTCATGTATTATTTTTTGTTAAACGAATTAACCTTTATTTTATCTCCCTTATCTTTTGCGGAGGGAGGTAGAATGGTACTTTAAAATTTATTTTTCTAATTCTTAACAACTACTCCCTCCGTCTCAATTTATATGATTTAGTTTGATTGAACACGAAATTTAAGAAATAAAAAAGTATTTTGAATCTTATGATTTAAAACAAGTCAAAGATATTTGTGAGGTTATAGATCATCTCGTTAAGCGTAAAATATAAAGTTTAAAGTTAAATTGTTGTCAAATAAGAAAATGTGTCATTCTTTTTTAGACTAACTAAAAAAAATTGTGTCATATAAATTGGGACAGATGGAATACATTGACTTCTTAATTAGTATTTGCTTTGAAAAAAATACATTTTCCTAAAAAAATTGTTATTATCATTTACTTAAATGGGACGATGATTCGAATATATTAGCAGACTAATTATTACGACTTATATGATTAAATTTCACAATTAAATAATTTGATTCTTGTATATACAATTAGAATAAAGTCGTGTATTTTTTGTGAATATGCAATTTGGTAAAATTAACGCCAAAATAAATAGCTAAATGTTTCTTCTGTAATTTAGGAACTCTTTCCTTGTCAAACATGCTTTAACATAAGTATATCCGTATGGAACAATGTACAGCTTCAAATCTTAACACAATGTTACATTACTAATAACAAATAATATACCTATCCTTTTGTATGTTGAATATAATATATAAACTCAAGAGAGAAAACTTGAAAAGTATAAATACAATTATAGGTTCCTCAATAATTCTTATCCAAACGATAGAGTTAGCACTTAGCAAATCGATTAGAAAGGGGAGATGTGATGACAAAGTTGTACAACAATTGATCAAGGAATTCATAAGAAACATTTGTACATATTAAATATGAAACAACTCATTCACATTTTTTCATTTTTTTCACATTACAATTATAAAACTTACTATAAAGAAAGGAAGCATGAAATAAAATTTAAAAAGAAAATAAATGAAAAAACTCAATTATGTGTTTTGTTGACGGAAATAAATTATCTATGTTTCATCGACTTGCACCAAAAACTCCTAATTCAAGTTGATCAAATATCACATGAATAGAGAGGGTGAAAAGCAGAACATGAGCTTAAATTCTAACCTCTTGTGTCTACTTCAGGAGAACTTTAGATTGCATTGCATCTGTGATGGCTAGATCTTGATTGACAGGAGAAACAATAATAACAAAATGAATCTGCAATTAAATGATCCATAAGGAATCAATGACTCCCACTGGAACAAATCGGTTCAAAGAGGGCGGGTGAAATATCGCCCCTTATATAAAAAATCGTCGTTCAAATCGTCTTATTACGTCTGTTGTCTTAGATCACGAAGGACGATTTTTTAAGTCGCCCCCTTTGGTAAGGATCAAAGAGGGAGATTACAGTTGCCCTTTTTGAAATTAATCAAAAAGGGTGACTGTAGTCGCCCTTTTTGAGATTAATCAAAGACGGCGATTGTTTGCGATCCATTAACAAGGGCGACTATTGTCGCCCTTTTTGAGATCTATCAAACAGGGGCGAGTATAGTCACCCTATTTGATTGATCTCAAAAATGACGACAATAGTCGCCCTATTTGAACCATATCAAAAAAGGCGACGGTTAGTCGCCCTCTTTGATTAATCTCAAAAAGAGCGACTACAGTCGCCCTTTTTTATATGGTTCAAAAAAAGAAAAAAATTAAATGCACCAACTGAGATTCGAACCATGGTCTGAACTGTGACACTGTACTATTCTACCACTAGACCACTAGTTATGCAATATTAATCACCACAAATACAAACCCCAGCCAAGAATCGAACCAAGGCCTCCTCTGTGAAATTGTGTCATTCTACCACTAAACCAACCATCAATCATTAGCAGATCTACTTGAGTGTGAACTGAACAATTGGATTTTTTTTTCCAGTGCTATTTTCCACTTTTGAACAATCACAACATCCTCATTTCCTTATATAACGCTATAATTTTTTTTTTGAACAACCAATACCAGGGGCGTAGATCCACCCTGCCATCAATACTTGTTATATTTATGCTCCTCATAATCATAAATTCCTTGGCTGATTCTAACAAGATGCCTTTTTTTTCGGATATACAAAAATCGGATATCCGTAATTTTCAGACAATTTCGGATCCGAATATTTCAGATAAATTTCGGATCGGATTCGGATTCGGATCCGAAACTAGGTTGACTCTTTTCCTAATAACATCACGTCTGTTTTGCTTTGCTTTCTTCCTTCCAAACAGAAGATTATTAACTGTACTGTATGTAATTTTTTAAAAATAAAATAAAAATTGCAGTGATTTTTTACTATATATTAAAATAATATATTTAACATTACACACCGAATTATATTGAAAAGGGCAACATATTTTTGTCAAGGATATAGACATGCAGATTCTGTGATCCCCCACTTAATCACATTTTTCTATATTGTATTATGTACCTAATTTTACTTATTTTAACTTAATGAAGATATATTTTTCTATTTGGGATGGCATCACTTGTCTTGGCTTTGTTTAAAGGAGTTATATTTTTTTACTTTTTTTTCTTCGCTCGTGAATAGTTGAAGAAGAAAATGACGATTAACAGAAATTATTTGGTGTGGTTGGAACATTAATGTATCTAATTAATTTGAGACGGAATTTGCAAGAATTAATTTCCAATTAATTCCATCAAGTAGCTTCGATTTGAGCAAAGCCAAAAATGCAACAACTAAATACTTTATATGTCTCAAATTATTTGTCGTGGTTATTAAACAATTATGTGCAGTGGAATAAAAGTTTAGAAATAAATCAAAATTTCAAAACTTAGAAAAATACATATTTATTTATATCTTATTAAAAATAAATAATAAAAGCAAGAACAATAGGTAAAATTGCAAGCTAGAAGTCATATGATAATGTAAAAATACAAAACGAGGGAACAAACTATAAATTATACTGTAAAGTGAAGAACAAAAATAAAATGAAGAGCAAAAAAAGCGACTTTTTCAAGTCGCCCCTTTTGATTCGGACCAAAAAGGGCACCTCAAGTCGCCCCTTTGGTTAGGACCAAAAAGGGCGACTTAAAGTCGCCCCTTTTGATTCGGACCAAGAGGGTGACTTCTTTGGTTAGGACCAAAAAGGGCGACTTCAAGTCGCCCCCTTTGATTAGGACCAAAAACAGACAACTTTTTCCAGTCGCCCTTTTTGCTGGTATTTTCTTTGAATTTAGTTCAACTCACATCTATCATATTTGGTCGGTTCTTGAATATTTTCACATCAGCCTATTGAATGTCATATTGTCACGTCTAACAATGTGATTTGCGAGGAGTGTCCCAACAACCAACCAAGTAGAAAAACTGAAAGAAGCAAAATAAACACATATAATTCCATGTGATTATAGGGAATGGTCCTGAAAAGGCTACACAAATAAGACAGAAAAATGTGAGACATTTTATGAACTAAAGCTTATTAGCTGTATGAATAGTGTGTTACATGTAATTGCTACCACATTGTTTATGTACAAATTTGCCATACACTGATTTTGCAATAGTCTGTGGAGCCAATCAAGGTGCAAAAATTAATTAAATCGACACAGACAGAGGCGGAGGCAGGATTGAAGAAACCTATATTTAAAAAAATGCTAAAATGTCACGGTTGAGAGTCAATTGAGTCCATATTCTAATACAATTCCGATTTTTGAATATCCTTTGTCATTACGATAAATACTTTTCTTTTTTGGATCAAACAATTAATGTGTGTATAAAAGAAAATATTTCACCTATACACGTATGATTTTTCTAGCAAATTAAAGGAGATTCATCACTTGACCACGTTGGACCTGGCTCTGCCACCGTGGCCGAAGCTAGCTTGAAGAGAGGGGTTCAATTGTATATAATTCCATTCGTTGAATATATTTACCATGTAAACTAGATTTCGCAAGAGATGAGTAGTATCAAATTATTTTGGGTTGTACTATCGATTTCATTCTCTAATAATTAAAACTAATACTCCTTTTGATTCGGACCAAAAAGAGCGATTTGAAAAAGTCGCCCTTTTTAGTGAGGACCAAAAAGGTGACTTGCCCTTTTGATTCGAAACCAAAAAGGGCGACTTGAAGTCGCCCCCTTTGGGTAGGACCAAAAGGGGCGACTTTTTCAAGTCGCTCTTTTTTATTTGGACAAAAAGGGGAACTTAAATTCTAACCTCTTGTGTCTACTTCAGGAGAACTTTAGATTGCATTGCATCTGTGATGGCTAGATCTTGATTGACAGGAGAAACAATAATAACAAAATGAATCTGCAATTAAATGATCCATAAGGAATCAATGACTCCATATAATATGCGATTGAGATCCTTCACATACAATTTAAACGTTACCCTTTTGTTGAAGCAAACAATAGGAAATCTTAGACAATAACATAGTCATCATATGTTATTACGTTTAACAGAAACATTAAGACAATTCTTTAGATGAATTATATGGAATAACATGGCAATGAGAATTCTATAGCCGACTTCAATTTATAAATTATTTGAGACTGAGATATAATTGTTGTTATTATCGTTGTAAAAGAGTGTATAACTGAGATTTTCATCATGAGGTTGACACTATAATACCATAACAAGACTGTCAATTGTCTCTATACAAAATTCAATTCAATGGACATAATTGTAACTTGTATAGAGGAGGATGAATAAAGTAATATTCAACAACACAAATAAACAGTAAAATTAAAGATACTCACCAACATTGGTTAGTATTGTTCTCGGGAGATTATACATCAGAGCCAAATTTATCATTAAAGTTCAAAATAAAAAGATGAGGTAGTCAAATATTATAATGAACCTAAATATAGAATGAAAAGAGAAGAGGGTTTTTGCATGAACATTATTTGAGTGAATTGTGTCTTTTACCTCACGTGAATGTAGGAGTGTCAGATGGGCCGTTTGGGCTGAAGTTGGACGGGTCAAGATGGGTTGAAGTTTTAGATAAGTCAATGTCCAATCCGCCCAAAACCTACATGGGCTAAGATGAGCGGATCAAGATGGGCTAAATGATGGGTCATAACCCAAATTATCCAACTTGACCCATTTCTTTTACAAATTTCAAACTTACTTCTATGATGTTATTTTATTTTGTATGATATTTTATTTTTTCATATCTTTATTTTTAAAATAAGAATAATATTTTTAAGAATTTTTTTATTTATAAAAGCAAAAAAATATGAAATATAAATTTGAGGATGAGGTAGAGGTGGAAGGGGTAGGTGTGGATAGGAGCGGAGTAAGAAAAAAATTCATATTTTTTATAAATTATTTATAAAAGTAATAAAATATAAAATAGAAATTTGAGAATGGGGTGGGGGTAGGGCTGTTATCGGTCCGAATAACCCGAGAACCGGATCGAAATACCCGGACTGATACTCGGACCGAAAAGTTAACGGTCCTAATACGAGTACCAGACATAAGGATCCGGTCCGGCAACCATGTCTAATTATCCGATAACTTATTTGTTATCAGTCCCGGTCCGATACCCTTAGAATAGTTTGAAA
This sequence comes from Przewalskia tangutica, assembly GCA_029844215.1. Lineage (NCBI taxonomy): Eukaryota > Viridiplantae > Streptophyta > Magnoliopsida > Solanales > Solanaceae > Przewalskia > Przewalskia tangutica. Next base: position 46,494,852 of record CM056724.1, on the reverse strand, counting down.
ATTGGGATGATGAATTGATGATCAATCCTTGGAATATTGCAATTATATATTGCTTTAAGTTTGTTAATATGTATTATGTAAGGCAGTAAAGCAGAGATTTTTATAAAAAAATTATAAGTAAAGTCAAGATTTTTAAGTAAAGCAGAGATTTTAATATTTTGGACCGAATTTGGATAACAATATCCAGAACCGGACCGGTAACCTTATCGGACCGGATCGGGTACCCGCCCGATAAGGTATCGATCCGGTCCCGGATCTTTTTTCAGGATCGAATTCTTATCGGTCCGATTTCGATATGTCGATACCCGAACCGGATCGATAACATTCCTAGGTGGGGGTGAGGTGTGGTGGGGGTAGGGCAGAGGGGTAAGAAAAAATTTCATATTTTTTATAAATTGTTTATAAAGTAAAAAAATAGAAATTTGAGAATGTGGTAGGACGGGGGAAGGGGGCAGGGGGGTAAAATAAATTCACATTTTTAATATTTTTTTATAAAAGTAACAAAATATATGAAATAGAAATTTGAGAATGGGGTGGGGCAATGTGGTTGAGGTGGAGGGGGTAGGGGAAGGTAAGAAACAAATTCCTATTTTTTTTAATAAAAGTAACAAAAATATGAAATATAAATTTGAGGATGGGGTGGGGCAGTGTCGTGGGGTGGAGGGTAGGGCGTGGGGGGAGGGGTAGGGAAGGTAAGAATTTTTTTTATATTTTTAATAATTATTTTTACAAAAGTAATAAAAAATATGAAATAAAAATTTGAGAATGGGGTGAAGTGGAGGGGGTAGGGTGGGGGAGGGGTAGGGGGTAAGAAAAAATTTCATATTTTTAATAATTTTTTTATAAAAGTAAAAAAAATACGAAATAAAAATTTGAGGATGGGGTGGAGTAGAAAATGTATGGGAATAGATGTGAGGGTGGTTCAGTCCTTGAGTGGGGGTTGGTGTAGGGGATGTGGTAGGGTTGATGGATAGAGTGGTTGGGGTGCGTTGGTGTATTTTTATTGTTTCGAAATAATAAATGAATTTTTAAATAATTATTTATAAATAAAAATCTAAATCTAGAGTAGAACTCTAATCATTAAAATTAAGTATTTTGATGGGTCAAGTTTGGGCATCATCATGGACTCATTTGGGATGTTGATTTATGATGGGTTAACTTGGGCTAGCCCAAACCAACTCATCATCAAAATTACTCTTGATCAAACCTATGAAATTTTGGACAGATTGGGCGGGTCATTTAGATTTGGGCTAATTTTGCCACTCCTACCTGAATGTAATGTTCTGGAAACCTAACAAAAGCAATATATTGCCATTTGGCCATGAATTTTCAAGAGAAAGACATTACTTTTTTTATGTTATAAGAATCATTTCTCATTTATGTTAAAAGTTAATTGAGTATGACTTTCCATGGGCAAAAACGTTGCTCTTTTTTCACGTTATAGAAGCATTACTCATTTACATTAAAAGTTGTAAGTATAATATTTATACATTTTTAATTGGAGGAATAGAGAAGAAAAATTTCAAAAAATAAATAAAAATAGAATCCTTGGTCATTGAGGTGTCACATAGGATTATTTATTCCTAGCTTTATACTATATATAAATATAGATTTGTGTAAGGAAATGGAGAGATTGATGATGATGTCACACATTGTATTGGGACAAGGTGAATAAAATGGAGGCTCGCATATGGAATTTTGTGCGACAAAAAGGTGCCATCAAAACTTAAAGGCAAGTTCTATAGGGTGGTGGTTAGACCGACTATGTTGTATGGGCTGAGTGTTGACCAGTCAAGACTTCGCACATACAAAAGATGAAAGTGAGGAGATGAGGATGTTGAGATGGATGTGTGGGCATACAAAGAGAGATAGGATTGGAAATGATGGTATCCGAGACAAAGTGAGAGTGGTCTCGGTGGAAGATAGGATGCGGGAAGTGATGTTGAGATGGTTCGGAAATGTGTAGAGAAGAGACACAGATGCCCCAGTGCGGAGGTGTGAGAGGTTGACTATGGACGGTTCAGGATGGGTAGAGGTAGGCCGAAGAAGTATTGGAGATGTTTGATTAGACGGGATATGGCGCAGGTGCAACTTACTGAGGACATGACCTTAGATAGGGGGTTGTGGATGACACATATTAGGGTAGAAGGGTAGTAGGTAGTCGAGCGTAGTCCTACTTACGCTTACAAAATGATAGTTGTAGTGTTATTATTGTAGGCCCGATTAGTCTATCACGCTTATAGGCGCAGTATTGCTTTATAGTCCTTTGTAGTTTGATTTCTGCTGCTATGTGTTCCTTAGTGTACTTTGTTTATCTTATTTAGATGTGTTAGTTATTACTTCCTTTTGTTAGAATGCGCTACTATGACGTATTCGATTTTGTTATCTGCATCTTCATACTGTTTTAATTTCTTGTCTGAGTCTGACCGTTTCTCTTGCTTTAATTTGCTTGTTTTGCTTGTGATTATGCTTTGTCTTGAGCCAATGGTCTCCCGGAAATAGTCGTTCTACCATCAAGGTAGAGGTAAGGTCTACGTATAATATACCCTTCCAGAACCAATGTTGTGGAATTTCACTAGGTATGTTGTTGTTGTGTCTCTAGAGGCTTGGGGTTTAGTTTGGTATGAGTCAATTTCGTTTAGTTGTCGGGGTAGGTTAAAAGAGAGGATCGGATAATATCAATTGAAATCGGTTTATTTGGATTGATTTGAGAGTTTTCGTCAAATGAGGGGTATTTTTATGAACTTTGCGAACGGAAGTGGTATTTTTGACCTCAACTTGTAACGGAAGGTAAACTAGCTAATTTATGAAAGTAGATGGGTATTTTTGACGCCCCCCCCCCCCCCCCCCCAAAAGGAATGTAAAGACTAAGGCCTCATTTGTTTGCATTTAATGAAGGTCTGAATCTGAATGGTTCAGATCTTAGGCCATTAAGTGCATTTATTTACATTAAGATCTAAACACTTATTTGGTATGAATAAGTCAATCATTAAAATCTTGAACAAAATCTTAATATCATTAAGAGGTATTTTTGTATGGATAATTTTTATCACCACTTTGTCCACGAATAATAGCTCAACCCCTACCCCTACCCTTCTGACCCTACCCCACCCCCTCTCTCCACCCCTCAACCCACCACCACTACCCATTGTTAAGGTGTATTTTGTATACACTTTTGAGTCCTTTTTAGTTAGTATTTCACTCTTTTATTTCACGTTTAGTATATTGTTAAGTGTCCTTTTCTTTCATTTTGTGTCACAACGGTTATAAAGGAGAAGATACCACTTTGAGATGGAATTGCATAATAAAAGGCCAAGAAATGAAGCCTAAGAAGTCCCGGGAAGCATAGAAGAAATCAGACGAAGTCCGGACAGAAAAATGACGAAAGCCCGAAAAACTGGCCAAGGACGTCGGGAGCGCCGCGGCGCCTGGCAGCAGGTGACCCGGGTTCGATCCCCGGCAACGGCGCCAAAAACTTGTTGCAATATTTTTAGATGCTTACGCAAGTGTACGTATCGTTCAAGTAATAAAGATCTGTAAGACCGAGTTTATCGTCCACAAAGACTGGTTTATTAAGTACCGATTATCTATCCTATGGTATCTATTTGGTTGACGTTCTTTAGTTTGAGAATTATAACTAAGAATTATGACTAAGTGCAAAAAATAAACTAAAGATTATAATACTTTGGGTTTATAACAGTTTTGAAGGAAATAGGGCATTTCAATCTCCTCAACTATTCACTTTTTGTTAATGCAATGCTAATGACTCTTCTTCTTATTATTAAGATAGCAGGTTAACTAATCTGTCATTATATTCCGGTTAGGAAATACAAGAGCTCAACCTTGTGCAGAAACCTTCTATATTTCTATGATAGATGTTACCACACAGGAGGATTAAGAACAGTAACCTTAATTACTACACAAGTATCGGGGTACTTTCGTCCACGATTTTAACCAATGTCTAAACAACTACAGCATATTCAAATCTCCCCTCTCGGATCTCGATTCGAAATCATACAAGTTATGACAATTAATAGCTAGTTAATCATCAAGCAATCATAACAATATTGAATAGATCTTAATACGCTGAAGAAAAACTCAATAACTAATGCATTAAATATATGAAAGAGCTTCAAGAAGATTCGATGAAAATCCTACTAAAGTATTTAGCTCCTAAACATTGTCATGTCAAGAACTAAATTACAACCCAACATAAACTGAAATAAAGTAAAGGAAAGAAAAAGAATTTGAACAAGAGTCTCCAATTGTAGCCTCCTTTTTGCCTCCCAAAAGTATGATTTGTAATATGGTATGACATAATGAGCAGGGTTTTAGGGTTTTATACTTGCGAAAATTTGCGTTTCGGACCCCTTTTAAAACCCTCTGAAATTCGGCCCAAAAATCAGATTTTCCGCCTCGGCGCCGTGGCCCTGCAGGCTAGTGCCACGGCGCCGAAAATCCTGCAACGAAATCAGAAGCCCCAGTATTATTGGCGTCGCGGCGCTCCCGACGTCCTTGGCCAGTTTTTCGGTTTTTCGTCATTTTTCTGTCCGGACTTCGTATGATTTCTTCTATGCTTCCCGGGACTTCTTAGACTTCATTTCTTGGCCTTTTATTATGCAATTCCATCTCAAAGTGGTATCTTCTCCTTTATAACCGCTGTGACACAAAATGAAAGAAAAAGACACCTAACACTATACTACACGCGAAATAAAAGAGTGAAATACTAACTAAAAAGGACTCAAAAGTGTATACAAAATACACTTTAACACCCATATCTTCCATGACAACCCCCACCACCACCACCACCACAGTCAACCACAACAACCCTCAATCTCTCAACCCCACCTCACCCCTTACCCCACCCCCACCACCCACCCCACCTAAATACCCCTGTTGACACCCAATTTTGACCCTCCCGTCCAGTCACTAACTATAAAATTACACTAATTTTTTAAAATAGTTTTTAATGATTTTATAACAATAAAATGCAATAATAAAATATTAATACATGCACAAATAAGCGATTTAATAATGACACCACATTTTACGTAGAGTATTAAGAACACCTTGAGTCTCACGTCCGCATTCGTCATTTTAATAACAAGCAATTTCATTAATATCATTCATAATTTAAGCCATGTTTCCCATTAATTAAAACTCAAACAATTCTTAATGATAAATAAATAAATAAATACATAAAATAAATAATTTAACAATGACGTCGTGTTAAATAGCATATTCGCATTTATTAATACGCAAGGCAATTTCATAATTATTATTTGTAATTTAAATTAATTTTAATCTAATACATGCGTTTTAATAATAGCGTCGCATTTATAAAAGCATTAAGCAATCCTTAAATATCATATCTGCATTTAGCATTTAAATAATAATAATAATAATCTAAACCCCATTCAATTTTAATTTAACATCGCAAAATACGCATAATAAATAAGATTTTAACAACGACATCGCATTATAAAATATTAAGCACTAATTAAATAGCACGCCCGCATTTATTATTGTAATAATAAAAACAAAGCTAAAACTAATAAAACACCTAGAGTTGTATTTAAATAATTTAATTTACCACTAGTTAAATAATACACCTAAAACTAATAACACACTACCCAAATTAAATACCTAATACCTAAACTCTATCCAATCAAATTCGCCCAAGCCCAACACTAAACCCAAAGATCTCGCCCAAATCTCTCCAAAATCAAACAAATCTACCCAAATCAAAACTTACCATAAGAAACTTGTCGAATCAGTACCAATATTAGCCCTAAAAGCTTTCATAACCTTACCAAACTCAGAACCTAAAGTGAGACTATATAAGCGAAGCAATCCTTACACACAAAGGGGGGATTTTCCAGAGAGGAAAATATCACGACTACAGTGAGGAATCCATCGAAAATCAGCAATAATCAGGGAGAAAATGGTAGGAACCGAGGCCCACAGGGAGGAACCCATCTAAAATTAGCATTCTAGGGATAATAACTAAAGCCTGGAACCTCGGGAAGAATCCTTAAGTATCCAAAATAGGGGCAGAAAACAGGGAATAAACCAGCAGTGAGGGTTTCTTACCAGCGAAATCAGGAACCCACCAATTAAGCACAAATCTGAAACCTTTCTTCTCAATAATAGCCTAGAATCGACTACAAACCGCATCGCTTTCAATCGCATCACAATAAATCCTTCGAGTGGATCGACGACTTGATACGTTGTCCTGGTTATTTGTCAGAAGGTAAATCAATCGCCTAAACTCTGCTTGATTTCAGCTTGGCTCGCTCTGTGTGTTTTCTGTGAGGTCGCATTAATTAAATATGTCCTAATATTGTCATTAGGCGAACTGTTCATCTTTAAGTATATATGTGGTGCCGACTGCGTGCCCAGAATAAGTGTTGTGAGTCTGTATGAAGGAATTCAGAATATGCCCTGTTGTGTAACTTCAATATAATGCCTATGTTATGTTTGGTATGGATAAATCTCTCATAACTGCATCGAGTTTAGTCTTGTGGACTCGTGTTAACATCTTATGTGTTCATTAAGTACATCGTCATATAAAATATAGAACTTGAATGTGCTTGTGCTTGATGGTCCTGTTTTCTTAAGACAATTCTCCTCACTACCGGATTTGTTTGCCTACCCTGTGTCGAGAATAATTGTTTTAGAATAATCCTGCAACGTCAAGCAAACTGAGTGTACTGATGCAATTGAGTTTTGACCTCAATGATTATGTATAACTGAGAAGCTATGTATGTTAATCACCCCTGTCATCTCTGTTGGCTAGAATGATTCCTGGCAGTAATTTTAAAAAAAAATCTGATGTGCATGAAAATATATTGGGATTTGATTTCCCTGATTGCCTGCATAATTTGAGCCTATTCTTCGAAACAATTAGTTTAGGCTTGTTTTTTTCCCACTTGACTCGTAGTATACTTGACCAGCATCCCGGCTATGTTGTGACATATCCTGAAACATTTCTAGTAGACAATGTGAGTGAGAGCTTGTGTTTGCCTTAGTCAAATTGGTTATGCATATTAAAATAGTCTCCCAGAGTGGTGGCTTGTCGTTTTATTTGTCTAATGCATCTATTGAAACTGACTCTGCATTTACTCTACCTGCTCAAGTGATAAAAACTGGTCATATTAACATTCTTCTCAGCTACTCTACATTAAACCTGTTTGCCAAGTTGTTAAGGGATACACGCACTAGCGTTATATACTTGTTTGCATCAGTCTCGCCATGTTGAGTCATCGTCTATATTGTATGCTCAGTTTAGTTTCATATAATAAAATATGATGTGATCTATCATATAACACGCATAATCTATCTATAATACTTGGTGTGTATCAGCATGTGTGTTAATTGGATATTTAAAAAAAAATTGGCCTGTTTTATTCCACTCATATGCTTTTGCTAATATGCAGCTTATCTTGATTAAACACTGTCTTTCTTTATGTTGTTTGGGGCCTGTGGCTGTTTCTGATTTTCTGACCTGGGTTGAGGCCCAATACCTGCTATGTTATTGTTATTAGGTTACTGCCAGTACTTCATGTTGAGTCTTTATGAGGCATTCCTTTATCTTTTATTAAGCATATATTTCCAGGGTCCCATACTAATCCTTATACTTCTTATCTTTTTTTTACATGAAATGCATCAGAGCGAAAATGAAGAGTCTTATGGCGAGACTCATTACAAGCTACAACAAATGAATACCCGCATCTTATGTGCTTCATCCTCACCGCATCATAAACTCCAAGCCATAGGCGAAATGACTTCGCCATTTCTTCGAGTCTTTATTACTGATTCCCCTTTCCCCATTTATTTATTGTAACTATTTGTCTAATATTACGCTACTAGTAGGATATTTATAATAGTTAAACCTTGAACCACAGACTAGAAAGTAGCTTGACATTAGAAATTTGCTTTCCCCTTAAGTTAATTATTTTAGCTAGCTTAAGTTATAATTAAACCATTTAGTAATTTTCCATTTCCATAATTATTTAAGTAGCCAAGACATTATTTATTATTAAAATCCTAACTTGAGAGAAATCAGTTTTATTCCTATTAACATCCACATAAAAAATATATAAATTGTAGAATTCTTAGCCCTTGCACGATATATATTTTTCATATCCTATGCTTGAGTATACATTTTGGTCATAGTAGATTTTGCATTATCACTCCTATATTACGCTAAGCAACACATATACTTTACAGAATAATTTCATAGGCTCTCTAATGCATGTTTTCAACTAGAACTAACTTTATATATTTTAAACAAATCTCACATTTTATGTTGGTAAAAAATACTTTCTATATCTTTTACTTAAATATCTTTCAAACATGCATTTTCCATAGAATAATTAACCCTAGGTCTGACCGGACAACCGCAAGTTAGCGGATCCTTTAGGGTGCCTAACCTCTTCCCTTTAGGATAATAAAGAACTCTTGCCCAGAATCTCACACTAGTTTTGCAGACCAAAAATGGAGTTAATGTTGACTTTAACCTAGTTGACATTTAGGTGTTCTAATTCACCCAAACTAATTAGGTAGCGACTCCGCGAACCCTTTAGCACCTAACATTATCTTTAGCACTTTTAGCACACCTTTTAAAGCACTTTAGCACTTTTTGACCATTCATCATTTTATTCTATTTTCTAACTTTTCATTTAAGCAGGAGTTTTAATAATGTCGCGGTCGAAAAAGGGCGTGACAGAAATGGCGACTCCGCTGGGGACTTAAGGTTCTTGACCATAACAGACCTAGGGTTATTATTTGGCATTATTTTTGCATTTAATTTTTGTGTGCTGTATTTTGTTTTATTTATTTAAGGTTCTTGACCATAACAACCCCTTGCGATACCCACCCGTGTATACGCCACGGCCAAAGGCCCGTCCACTAAACATCTTCACACCCCACCTAAATGTCACAGAAAGGCCAGCCAAAATATACACCCATTTAGCCGAGCCTTTGTCGCAGTTGTACGAGAGGTTGAGAGTTGCAGGGATACTCCAGCCAATTTCAAAGAATGTTCCCAATCCCAAGTCCAAAGCTCATGATGAGAACAAAAGTTGTGCATACCATTCTGGAGCCATCGAACACAACATGGGAATGTGTTATACACTCAGAGACAAAGTAAGAGAGCTGATCAGAGAGGAAGTCATTCAAGTGGAGGAGGCCTCCCCCAATAAGTACAATGAACCCCAAAGGAAGAGAGGTGTTCCCTGGCCAGAACCCGCTCTGCCTGAATCGGTCATTTATCCAAGCGTGCACCGCGCAGAAGTCAAAAGAAGGAGATACTGATAGCAGAGAACGAAGACCCAACCAGCCATGATGCAGAGCAAGGAGGCATATTGGATTTGCACCCTTGTTCTGGTCCGCCTAGAGTCTAGATAAGAAGAGCAATTTAGTTTAGCAGAATAATTTAAGACTCATATTTAAGTTTTAATAATGTTTTGCTTAAGTTTTCATGTAATTGGAACTACGTGTGACCTGATTCCCTCGTGGGGATACGTAGGCGGCCATATCGGCTTCGGTCCCACCTTTAGAATTTTGCCTAATTTCGCTTGTAATGAACTACGTCATGACCTGATTCCCTCATGGGGATACGTAGGCGGCCTAAATCGGCTTCGGTCACACCATTAGGAAACTTTTCCTTCGTTCTGAAAATAACAAACACACATTTTCGGCATGATAGACAAGCAATCCCATAGAGACTTGCTTTAGGCCAAACGCCTCTGCATATACAAAACTAGGACCATTAACAACTGACTAAGACATGAAATCAGACAGGGGTTGCAGGTCCAAACAGGCCAGGCACGCAGATGTCAAGAAACAAAGCTGCGAAGTCAAATACGAATCGACCACCCCCCCGCCCCCCAAACTCACAAGTTTTCTTTGAGCGCAGGTCCTCCATATTAGCAGAAGCAGAAAGAAGCAGCAGAGGCAGAGGATATGACAACAATCCAAAGTTCAAAGTCCGCAGTAGATGCAGCAGAAGCAGAAAAGGGCATCGACAATTAAAATTCCGCAACAAAGTCTAGCGCGTCAGCTCGGGCATAAAGTCAAATTTGTAACCCACACGTCGTACACAATAAAGGCATCATGGCAATTCGTTAGTGGCAGCATTTAGCATGTTCGTGCAAGGACAACATCTCACTATTCACATCATCTTGCATATCAGGGACGACATCTCTACCCATAGAATTGCATTTCTCATATATATTTATCATTTTGTTTTAACAGGTATACACTAATTTTTCTCAAGCTTAGCTTGCAGGAGAATTTATTCTACAGGAGCATCAGCACAACACGTCCAGGCAACGACGTCATCAGCGCAACACGTCCAGGAAACGACGACATCAGCGCAACAGGTCCAGGCAACAACGTCATCAGCACAACACGTCTATGCAACGACGCCAGCAGCAACACATCCAAGAAACAACGTCATTAGCACAACACGTCTAGGCAACAACGTTATCAGCACAACACGTCCAGGCAATGACGTTATTGGTGCAACACGTCCAGGCAACGACGTCATCAGCACAACACATCCAGGCAATGACGTTATCAGCACAACACGTCCAGACAACGACGTCATCAGCACAACGCGTCCAGGCAACGACGCTATCAATCACATCTTCATCGCATTACACAGATTGACATTCATATCTACCTGACTGCATTGATTATATATTTATGCTTTATTACTTTTCTTAGCAGTTATGCACTAACTTTTTCTTAAGATTTAGCCTACAGGACCCTCAATTCACAGGAGTATCAGCAACATCGTCAATACCATGACATCATCAGCGTCGTCAACACCCTGACGCCATCAGATTCAATATAATGACGTCGCTAGTATCAACACAATGACGCCCCCAACATCTGCAACAACGACACCTTCAGCACATTACAACATCCCTACTCACAAATCACATTCAAGCTCTATCATTTTTGTCTTAAAATTTATGCACTAATTTTTCTTAAGATTTAGCCTACAGGGTCCTTAATTTATAGGAACAGTTCCAGCAAGACCGCGCATAAATTACATCAGCACTCGCAACATTCAGCAAGCATTCACAGCATCCAGCAAGTCCGTGCAGAGGCTACATCAACATTAGCAGTATTCAGCAAGCATTCACAGCATCCAACAAGTCCGTGCAGAGACGATATCGACATCCGCAGCATCCCGCAAGTCCAAGCAGAGATGACATCAGAATTCGCAGCGTCCTACACATCATACAGGGACGACATCTTTACTCACAAATTTTTTATTTTTTCATATATTCATTATTTTGATTTAACCGCTATGCACATTATCACAAAGTTTTAGCATGCAGGAGCGTTAATCCACAAGAATAGTAGGATCAACGCAATGACGTCTTCATCAACACCAAGTCTGAAAACGACGCCAAGTCCGAAAACGACGCCATGTCCGAAAATGACGCCGAGTCCGAAAACCACGCCGAGTCCGAAAACGACGCCGAGTCCGAAAGCGACGCCGAGTCCCAAATGGAAATCAAATCGAAAGATTAACTTACCATAGCAAGCTTACAATAGTTTTACACCAAAGATCTCGCCCAAATCTCTCCAAAATCAAACAAATCTACCCAAATCAAAACTTACCATAAGAAACTTGTCGAATCAGTACCAATATTAACCCTAAAAGCTTTCATAACCTTACCAAACTCAGAACCTAAAGTGAGACTATATAAGCGAAGCAATCCTTACATGCAGAGGGGGGATTTTCCAGAGAGGAAAATATCACGACTAGAGTGAGGAATCCATCGAAAATCAGCAATAATCAGGGAGAAAATGGTAGGAACTGAGGCCCACAGGGAGGGACCCATCGAAAATTAGCATTCTAGGGATAATAACTAGAAGCCTGGAACCTCGGGCAGAATCCTTAAGTGTCCAAAATAGGGGCAAAAAACAGGGAATAAACCAGCAGTGAGGGTTTCTTACCAGCAAAATCAGGAACCCACCAATTAAGCACAAATCCGAAACCTTTCTTCTTAATAATAGCCTAGAATCGACTACAACCCGCATCGCTTTCAATCGCATCACAATAAATCCTTCGAGTGGATCGACGACTTGATACGCTGCCTCGGTTCGCTGTCCGAAGAAGGTTAATCAATCGCCTAAACTCTGCTTGATTTCAGTTTGGCTCGCTCTGTGTGTTTTCTGTGAGGTCGCATTAATTAAATATGTCCTAATATTGTCATTAGGCGAACTGTTCATCTTTAAGTGTATATGTGGTGTCGACTGCGTGCCCAAAATAAGTATTGTGAGTCTGTATGAAGGAATTCAGAATATGCCCTGTTGTGTAACTTCAATATAATGCATATGTTATGTGTTTGGTATGGATAAATCTCTCATAACTGCATCGAGTTTAGTCTTGTGGACTCGTGTTAACATCTTATGTGTTCATTAAGTACATCGTCATATAAAATATAGAACTTGAATGTGCTTGTGCTTGATGGTCCTATTTTCTTAAGACAATTCTCCTCACTACCGGATTTGTTTGCCTACCCTGTGTCGAGAATAATTGTTTTAGAATAATCCTGCAACATCAAGCAAACTGAGTGTATAGATGCGATTGAGTTTTGACCTCAATGATTATGTATAACTGAGAAGCTATGTATGTTAATCACCCCTGTCATCTCTGTTGGCTAGAATGATTCCTGGCAGTAATTTTTAAAAAAAATCTGATGTGCATGAAAATATATTGGGATTTGATTTCCCTGATTGCCTGCATAATTTGAGCTTGTTCTTCGAAACCATTAGTTTAGGCTTGTTTTTTTGCCACTTGACACGTAGTATACTTGACCAGCATCCCGGCTATGTTGTGACATATCCTGAAACATTTCTAGTAGACAATGTGAGTGAGAGTTTGTGTTTGCCTTAGTCAAATTAGTTATGCATATTAAAATAGTCTCCCAGAGTGGTGGCTTGTCGTTTTATTTGTCTGATGCATCTATTGAAACTGACTCTGCATTTACTCTACCTGCTCATGTGATAAAAACTGGTCATATTAACATTCTTCTCAGCTACTCTACATTAGACCTGTTTGCCAAGTTGTTAAGGGATACACGCACTAGCGTTATATACTTGTTTGCATCAGTCTCGCCATGTTGAGTCATCGTCTATATTGTATGCTCAGTTTAGTTTCATATAATAAAGTATGATGTGATCTATCATATAACACGCAGAATCTATCTATAATACTTGGTGTGTATCAGCATGTGTGTTAATTGGATATTTAAAAAAAATTGGCCTGTTTTATTCCACTCATATGCTTTTGCTAATATGCAGCTTATCTTGATTAAACACTGTCTTTCTTTATGTTGTTTGGGGCCTGTGGCTGTTTCTGATTTTCTGACATGGGTTGAGGCCCAATACCTCCCATACTAATCCTTATCCTTTTTATATTTTTTTACATGAAATGCATCGGAGCCAAAACGAAGAGCCTCATGGCGAGACTCATTACATGCATCTTATGTGCTTCATCCTCTCCGCATCATAAACTCCAAGCCATAGGCGAAATGACTTCGCCATTTCTTCGAGTCTTTATTACTGATTTCCCTTTCCCCATTTATTTATTGTAACTATTTGTCTAACATTACGCTACTAGTAGGATATTTATAATGGTTAAACCTTGAACCACACACTAGAAAGTAGCTTGACATTAGAAATTTGTTTTCCCCTTAAGTTAATTATTTTAGCTTGCTTAAGTTATAATTAAACCATTTAGTAATTTTCCATTTGCATAATTATTTAAGTAGCCAAGATATTATTTATTACTAAAATCCTAACTTGAGAGAAATCAGTTTTATTCCTATTAACATCCACATAAAAAATATATAAATTGTAGGATTCTTAGCCCTTGCACGATATATATTTTTCATATCCTATGCTTGAGTATACATTTTTGTCATAGTAGATTTTGCATTATCACTCCTATATTACGCTAAGCAACACATATACTTTATCGAATAATTTCATAGGCTCTCTAATGCATGTTTTCAACTAGAACTAACTTTATATATTTTAAACAAATCTCACATTTTATGTTGGCAAAAAATACTTTCTATATCTTTTACTTAAATATCTTTCAAACATGCATTTTCCATAGAATAATTAACCCTAGGTCTGACCGAAAAACCGCAATTTAGCGGATCATTTATGGTGCCTAACCCCTTACCTTTAGGATAATAAAGAACTCTTGCCCAGAATCTCACACTAGTTTTGCAGACCAAAAATGGAGTTAATGTTGACTTTAACCTAGTTGACATTTAGGTGTTCTAATTCACCCAAACTAATTAGGTGGCGACTCTGCGAACCCTTTAGCACCTAGCATTATCTTTAGCACCTAGCATTATCCCTTTTAAAGCACTTTAGCACTTTTTGACCATTCATCATTTTATTCTATTTTCTAACTTTTCATTTAAGCAGGAGTTTTAATAATGTCGCGTTCGAAAAAGGGCGTGACAGAATTGGCGACTCCGCTGGAGACTTAAGGTTCTTGACTATAGCAGACCTATGGTTATTATTTGGCATTATTTTTGCATTTAATTTTTGTGTGCTGTATTTTGTTTTATTTATTTTAATTGCTATTTGCTTTACTGCTTTCCTTAAACTGGCATTCCGCTCATATTTCTTCCACTCAGGAAAATTCACACTATCACACACTACATGCGAGGTGCGCTTGGTGCATCAGCAAAATTCTTTCTTCGAAACCCAAATTTAGGAGAGTTGGTAATATACGTGGAGTGCCCGGTCTAACCGGTGGCCGCGTATCCTTCTCACTCGAGTTGTCCGCTCGTGAACCTTGCGTCCAGTAAAGCCAAATTTTAGAAACTCAGGATAGAGCTATACCACCCTTTATTTTAAGGCATGCATGCATTTACCTTAAGTGGGTCGGTCCTTGGTTTCGACACCACAATTAGGAAAAACACCAAGCTTGTTGACGGGTTCTCAACCCAACGACCAACCAGGATATTATGTGTAGCGTGACAATGATAGACAAATCCAAACCTAATCATGACATGCCAAAATTGGGAAAAAGTGCACCGTTTAGGGATGTCAGTGGGGCGGGTAAATGCGGGTACCGCCCCGCACCCGCTCCAGTTGGGGCGGGTATGGAGGATGGTTTGGTGGGTGGTGGGGCGGGTATGGGTATCAAAAGTGCTACCCGCCATGGGTAGTTGGGCGGAGGTGGATTTCATATAAGACCCGCTCCGTACCCGCCCCGCCCCGCTACCCGCACCGCCCGTACCCGCCTTTCTTCCTTTTTTAATACCATACGTGCATTTCACTCTCAAGTTTAGCATCCTTTCTCCTTCTCCAGTAAGTAAAACTCACTATATTTGCCTTACAAAAATCTCCTCTATACCACTTATTTACAAAGTACCAAATAAGTAGAGATATAAAGTATAACAAGACGAAGTGTTGCATAAAAAATGGGAACAGATTGGGCGCCATCGATAATAGCGGTGGGATTATTCATATTATTGTCACCGGGGCTGCTATTCCAGTTGCCTTCAAGAACAAGATTCTGCGAGTTCGGGAATATGTACACCAGTGAGATTTCAGTACATGCTCATGCCATCTTATACTTTTGTATATTTACCCTTTGTATTATCACCTTTAATCTCCACATGGTCCGATTTTTCCTTCCCTCCAATCAAGATTTAGTAATAATCGTAACTTTTTTTTTGTGTTTCTTCCTCGTATAGTTATACTATTTCACAGGTAATTCTAAAAGTGTTTTTCAGGGTGTTATCATGATCAGTTCATGCAAATGAAATCAATATTTTTTGGATCAGCTTTTGAGATACTCTCTATATCTTCAAGATACTACATAGTATCTTTAAACTAGCTACTTAGGTTCATAGATGTTAGAGATTCACTACTAAGAAAAATAAAATTCTGCTATGTAGTTTCATTCAACTTATTTAGGTGGGTACCCGCCCGGGATAGGTGGGCGGGCGGTGGAGGAATTACTATCCGTGATGGGTGGGCGGATGGGGTGAGTTTTAGGTATGGTACGTATGGGGTACCCTTCCCCGCCCCCGCCCCGCCCCATTGACATCCCTAGCACCGTTATTTGGTCGCCATTTCCAACAAAAGCATTACAGTTGGACGGCTTGGACAAATCCATCATAACCTCGCATATGTGACGTTTAGGCCTACCTCTAGCATAAAGGGGTCCCCATGCATGTTAGGACTCGCTTGCAATGTGGTAACTTATGTGCAACATATACTTGCTAAATGTTATTTACACCTTTGCAAAATCACGTGTTTTACACTAACGCAGTTTGCTACATTTTGTTTAAAAGGATTTATCATCTTCCCCAAAGGTCGATTTGTATTTGACTAAGCAATGACAGAGCATCGATATTTCACAAGATCAAAGGCACGATCCATCGACATGACTAATTCAAGGACATTTGAGCAGAACGAGTCGGAACCCGTCTTGGTTCCTATAGACAAAACAGAGGTCACAAAAAAGAAAAGCAGCATAGATCCGATCGAACACCTCGCCCAGTTACCGCAACAAATGGCAACCCTGCAGGCCGAAATTAAAAGGCTCCGAAACCTCACTAAAGCACTCGTCACTGCAAATAACCAAAACAATCAAACTCCTACAAATTATTACCAGCACCCTCTTACTACATATCCCATTTACCACACTCAGCCAATATACGATGCACCCATATATCTCACACAAAACCAAATGCCTACTATACCTCAGCCAAACACAAACCAAGATAAAAAGCCACCACAAACCTATTTTCGTAATACATACGACAACCCCTTGCGATACCCACCCGTGTATACGCCACGGCCAAAGGCCCGTGATGCGCGTAATATGCACACACTTTTAAACGCAAGTGCACGTTATCGTATCAAGTAGTATAGTCTTAGATAAGACCGAATATCGTCCTCTAGGATTAGGGTTCAATTACCAACTATCTATTTTCTAGTATCTATTTGGTGATTTAATGATTGATTGTTTTGTTTATAACTAAGAATTATTGAAGACAAGTAAATATAAAGAATTACTTCAGATGTGATGAGAATAGGGCTTCTATGTATCCTCACTATCCGCTTATGCTACTTACTAATGCATTACTTATGTTGTTCTTCTTTTGGAGAAAGCAGGTTTACGAAATCGTTTTATACTCCCGTTAGGGTTATATAAACACTCAACCCCAGTATTGTTCCTTACCTAACTTTCGCTGATAAGGGTAACTCTATAGGAGGATTAAGAACAAAAACCTAGTTGACCGTCACGCACAATGCGCAAAATTAGGGTTGTTAAGCCTCCCATCAACGCTACAAAACTAATTGAGGTATTTTCATCCCCAATTCAAGTCTGTCTACCCAACTTACAGCATATTCACAATCCCTCCTTTTCAGAATCTGATTAGAAATCATATAGTGATAATTAGTTGTCAATTAATTACCAAGAATTCAACTCAATTATTGGATAGATCTCTCAATAAGAAAAACAACCATAAGCATGCATTAATTTATAGCATAAGTTTCAAGCAATTCAACATAGAAAGCCCTATAAGAGAATTAGTTCCTAGCCATTGACATGACAAGAACTAATTCCATGTTCATCATACAAAACTGAAATAAAGAAAAGAAAAGAAAAGAAAATTACTAAGTATGAGTCTCCAAGCCAAGCATCCAAGGGTTGTGTTGTGGAATATTTACAAGATGGATTGGTGGAAGGATGGATGTAGAATGGTGAATGGTAGAATGGAGAATGAATAATTCTTCTAATGATGTAGAGTATTTATAGCCAAAGAATCCTTTAGGTGAAGGGTTAAGGATTTATGTAGGAAAGGAAAAGTTATTAGAATCCTTTTAGGTAAGGGTTTTTAGGTAGGAAAAGGTTTTTCTTTAGGTATGAAAAATTATCCTTTTGAAGGAAAAGTTATCCTTTAGGATTCTCAAACATGTCAAATTCGCCCAAAGACTTCACAATTCTCGCTGGCGCCATGCCCAGATCAAGGCGCTACCAAATTCAAAGCAACTCTTCGACTTTCAGCACTTTGGGCGCCAGCTATTTTCCATGCGCCGGTGACATTTTTCTCGGCGAATCGCTTTTGCCGTTTTTCTCGTCCGGACTTTGTCGATTTTCTCTATAATTCGGAACTTAGACTTCATTTCTTGGCCCTTTTGTGTGCAATTTCATCTCTTTTATGCTCATTTCATCTCCTTTTCGTCATTTCTCCATTTTTGACCTGTGACACAAAAGAAAGGAAAACGACCTAACATCTGTACTAAACATAAATAAAATGAGTAAAATACTAACTAAAATGACTCAAAAAGTGTATATAAAATACACCGATCAAATACCCCCAACTTAACCTTTGCTCGCCTCGAGCAAAGATAGAAAGAAAGAAATAAAAGACTCAAAAAACGAAAAATAAAAGACTCACTGACATTGATAACTTTTGATGAATTAAGTGATATCTAGAAAAACATGAATGTTAGCATAATAATAAGCAGCAACATGTAACATGAAATTTTTCAAAGACACTAAACACATTGAGATAGATATTTCGCAATCTCATATTTATGATGCTTTAATGGAAGTCAATATACTATATCATGCATATAAATTCAAAAATCATATGGAATGATTACTTGTTATTCTCCACTAATCTCGAATATGCATAAAAGAGATCTTGAGACTTTAAGGGTTGTAATGTAGCTTAGGTAGGGGTTGGTAAAAATAGGCATTTAGGCTCATTTTTGTGTACCATAAGCTCTTTAGCTTTTCAAGATTTCCTTTCTTTTGTTCTTTTCTTCACTTCAATTCTATCTTTTCCCTCTTTTGTTTTGGGAGAATGAAGAGTATTATAATAACAAGCACCCCAAACTTAGGCTTTTGCCTCTTTCTTATTACTTTTTATCAGGGTGCAACAAACTCATTCACTCTTTTTGTCTCTTTTTAACACAATTGATTCCACTAATTCACATTTTTACTTATGGCACAACTGTGGGAATATAGGGTGTCAAAGAAGAAGTTTCAATTTTTAGGCTCAATGGGTGACTAGGATACTTTTAAAGTTCGGGGTAGAAAAGAGTGGTAAAAATTGACTATCAAAGAAATGCCTGAGTCATCTCCCTATCATGCATATCCTAACTATTTCGCCTCAAATAGCAAGCAATCATAACACATAGGTTTTCATAATTTAGCATGCACAATTTTAAGCAAGAAACTCCAATAGACAGATTTTTGTGAGTTTTTGGCATATCTAACCTAGGTGTTTAGATAGTTGCTTCTAATTCCATTACATTATTCCACCTTCCTTCACTAGGTGTTTCTAGCAACTACAGCATACATGATCTTTGATAGGTAATTATGAAAAAAGAAAGAAAAAAAAAGAAAAAAAAATTTGTGACTCAAAAATAAACACAAAACAATAAAAAAAAGACTTAATTGAAACATAACAAGACACAAATAAAACACCCCCAAACTTAAATCACACATTGTCCCCAATGTGTGCAAGACTCAAAGAAAATAAAAGAAAAATGACAACTTACTGACACAACACAGCGGTCATAACGGAGGTCTAGGATGAAAAATTCTGGAATTTGCACGGAAATATGGCTCTCTGAAGTTCCGCTCGAGATTCGGCCGCGGCGCTAGTAATCTTGTGACTCTGGAGTTCGCGCCATGCTCGATTCAGCTGGCGCTGACGACTGCTTTTCCTTTTTTTCAGCGTTTGTTGCTCCTTTTTCCTCGGTTTCACTTTCACCCACTCACATCCAACAACACAAAACAAGAACCCAAGACCGTGAGATCGTTTCAAGACAAAATAAAATAAAATAAAGATGAAATTAAAATAACATAATTAAAAACATTGGGTTGCCTCCCAACAAGCGCCGTTTTAACGTCTTTTTAGCCGGACGCAATTAACCTTTCCGAGTGCCCATTGATCCTTCGCGAATCGCTTGCAATCCGCAGAGTTATTGTTGCAGTGTCTCACTTCAACTACAACAATTGCTTCAAACAAGGGCCTCAAATATACGATTATCCTCAAGTATACAAGACATGCTTGTCTTTTGTGTTCTCTCTAATGTAGGATCGGTGAGATTCCCTACATCTTTCAACTCTGGGGTGCCCTTGATGGTATTGACTTCTGTTTGGGAGTCAACTTTGACACCGTGGTGTTTCTTCCGCAATAGTACAAGAAAAGATTTTCCAAGGAATCCAAGAAGGTGAATAATTGGATCTCTGCACTCTTCTCATTTTCTACACCAACTGTCTTGCCAGATTCCTCAATAGTTGGGTGTGATTCAGGCTCCTCAATTTGTTGTTCGCTGTTGAATATGATCGTGAGTTCTGCTATTTGCGTTTCCAACTTCTTTATACCCAACCTCATTTCGTCCATGAACTGAGCTTGAGACCTCGTGAGACTGAGTAAAGTTTCTCGTAATTCCTCCCTCTCTTCCTCTATGGTTGGAGCTCGATCATATTGACAGTAGAAATCCATGTCTTAAGGGTCCCTGAGATAAATCAAAACCAACAACGAATCACGGCACCTCGATTTTTTTTTTTTTTTTTTAATAACGAAAAACGTAAAAATAAAAAATTAAAACCAAATTAGAAATTAAAAATAGATAATTTGATATTGAACTATTGCCTAATCCCCGGCAACGGCGCCAAAAACTTGATGCGCGTAATATGCACACACTTTTAAACGCAAGTGCACGTTATCGTATCAAGTAGTATAGTCTTAGATAAGACCGAATATCGTCCTCTAGGATTAGGGTTCAATTACCAACTATCTATTTTCTAGTATCTATTTGGTGATTTAATGATTGATTGTTTTGTTTATAACTAAGAATTATTGAAGACAAGTAAATATAAAGAATTACTTCAGATGTGATGAGAATAGGGCTTCTATGTATCCTCACTATCCGCTTATGCTACTTACTAATGCATTACTTATGTTGTTCTTCTTTTGGAGAAAGCAGGTTTACGAAATCGTTTTATACTCCCGTTAGGGTTATATAAACACTCAACCCCAGTATTGTTCCTTACCTAACTTTCACGATAAGGGTAACTCTATAGGAGGATTAAGAACAAAAACCTAGTTGACCGTCACGCACAATGCGCAAAATTAGGGTTGTTAAGCCTCTCATCAACGCTACAAAACTAATTGAGGTATTTTCATCCCCAATTCAAGTCTGTCTACCCAACTTACAGCATATTCACAATCCCTCCTTTTCAGAATCTGATTAGAAATCATATAGTGATAATTAGTTGTCAATTAATTACCAAGAATTCAACTCAATTATTGGATAGATCTCTCAATAAGAAAAACAACCATAAGCATGCATTAATTTATAGCATAAGTTTCAAGCAATTCAACATAGAAAGCCCTATAAGAGAATTAGTTCCTAGCCATTGACATGACAAGAACTAATTCCATGTTCATCATACAAAACTGAAATAAAGAAAAGAAAAGAAAAGAAAATTACTAAGTATGAGTCTCCAAGCCAAGCATCCAAGGGTTGTGTTGTGGAATATTTACAAGATGGATTGGTGGAAGGATGGATGTAGAATGGTGAATGGTAGAATGGAGAATGAATAATTCTTCTAATGATGTAGAGTATTTATAGCCAAAGAATCCTTTAGGTGAAGGGTTAAGGATTTATGTAGGAAAGGAAAAGTTATTAGAATCCTTTTAGGTAAGGGTTTTTAGGTAGGAAAAGGTTTTTCTTTAGGTATGAAAAATTATCCCTTTTTGAAGGAAAAGTTATCCCTTTAGGATTGAAACATGTCAAATTCGCCCAAAGACTTCACAATTCAGCGTCATGCCTATGATCAGCCATGGCTACCGAAATTCAACAACTCTTGGGACTTTCAAGACTTTGGGCGCCGCGGCTGGCTTCTGGCGCATGGCCGTGACATTTTGGCGAATTTCCGTTTCGTCGTCTTTTCTCGTCCGGACTTCGTCTGATTTTCTCTATAATTCCCGGAACTTCTTAGACTTCATTTCTTGGCCCTTTTGTGTGCAATTTCATCTCTTTTATGCTCATTTCATCTCCTTTTCGTCATTTCTCCATTTTTGACCGCTGTGACACAAAAGAAAGGAAAACGACCCTAATACTGTACTAAACATAAATAAAATGAGTAAAATACTAACTAAAAATGACTCAAAAAGTGTATATAAAATACACCGATCAGCCCGTCCACTAAACATCTTCACACCCTACCTAAATGCCACAGAAAGGCCAGCCAAAATATACACCCATTTAGCCGAGCCTTTGTCGCAGCTGTACGAGAGGTTGAGAGTTGCAGAGATACTCCAACCAATTCCAAAGAATGTTCCCAATCCCAAGTCCAAAGCTCACGATGAGAACAAAAGTTGTGCAAACCATTCTGGAGCCATCGGACACGACATGGGAATGTGTTATACACTCAGAGACAAAGTAAGAGAGCTGATCAGAGAGAGAGTCATTCAAGTGGAGGAGGCGTCCCCCAATAAGTACAATGAACCCCAAAGGAAGAGAGGTGTTCCCTGGCCAGAACCCGCTCTGCCTGAATCGGTCATTTATCCAAGCGTGCACCGCGCAGAAGTCAAAAGAAGGAAATACTGATAGCAGAGCACGAAGACCCATCCAACCATGATGCAGAGCAAGGAGGCATATTGGATTTGCACCCTTGTTCTGGTCCGCCTAGAGTCTAGATAAGAAGAGAAATTTAGTTTAGCAGAATAATTTAAGACTCATATTTAAGTTTTAATAATGGTTTGCTTAAGTTTTCATGTAATTGGAACTACGTGTGACCTGATTCCCTCGTGGGGATACGTAGGCGGCCATATTGGCTTCGGTCCCACCTTTAGAATTTTGCCCAATTTCTCTTGTAATGAACTACGTCATGACCTGATTCCCTAATGGGGATACGTAGGCGGCCTAAATCGGCTTCGGTCACACCATTAGGAAACTTTCCCTTCGTTCTGAAAATAACAAACACACATTTTCGGCATGATAGACAAGCAATCTCATGGAGACTTGCTTTAGGCCAAACGTCTCTGCATATACAAAACTAGGACCATTAACAATTGACTAAGACAGGAAACCAGACAGGGGTTGCAGGTCCAAATAGGCCAGGCGCGCAGATGTCAAAAAAGAAAGCTGTAAAGTCAAATACGAATGGACCACCCCCCCCCCCCCAAACTCACAAGTTTTCTTTGAGCGCAGGTCCTCCATATTAGCAGAAGCAGAAAGAAGCAGCAGAGGCAGAGGATATGACAACAATCCAAAGTTCAAAGTCCGCAGTAGAAGCAGCAGAAGCAGAAAGGGGCATCGACAATCGACAATCAAAATTCCTCAACAAAGTCTAGCGCGTCAGCTCGGGAATAAAGTCAAATTTGCAACCCACGCGTCGCACACAACAAAGGCATCATGGCAATTCGTTAGTGGAAGCATTTAGCATTTAGCTTGTAGGAGCATTTATTCTACAGGAGCATCAGCACAACACGTCCAGGAAACGATGTCATCAGCGCAACACGTCCAGGCAACAACGTCATCTACGCAACAGGTCCAGACAACAACGTCATCAGCACAACACGTCCAAACAACGACGTCATCAGCACAACACGTCCAGACAACGACGTTATCAGCACAACTGTTATACCCCGTATTTCCAGAGTATGTACGTGAGGGCGTACGTGTACAATTTGAGCCTTAAGTAGGCATAGTTTCGAAATTTGTACACAAGTGCCGAAAGGAGTCGTTTTTCGACGAAACGTTTCCACAGCTTACGTTGGGAAAATTCCGGCTATGTCATTTAGTATTTTTGCGGATTTTTCCGAGCGACGGAACATTTTTGGACCAACGGGAGGGTGACACTTGTCACCTCGTTGGGCAAAAGAGAAGGCTTGGCCTTGGCCGATTGGCTCCCTCTTTTGTGCCTTGCTTTGTGGCTTGTTTTGTGGAGTGTTTTGTGGAGTGTTTTGTGGGTGCACTTGGCTTGATCTTGGCCTTACACTTGCCTTGCACATGGCTTGATCTTGGCCATTGGTTGGCCTTTGGTTTTGCTATACATACCCCCTCTTCAAGACTTCTTCATCCACTCTTCACTTGCCTAAGTCTTGAGAACCCCTCCCCTCCCTCTTGTTGACTCTCGTCCAAGAGCCCCTCTCCCCCTTGTGAAGGCCTTTTGGCCGAAACCTTCCCCCGTTGTGAGCCTAAAGCCGAGAACACCCCCCCTCCCTTAGGGTGTTGTTCTCGTGTGGTACCCCCCCCTTTGTGGTATTAAAATACTCCTCCAAGTATTGTTATAATGCCCAAAATACCTTAGCCTTATACCTTGTAGTATTCCAAAGTTACCTCTATACGTAGAGTCCGGAAATACTACCTTTTGTCCTTTTAGTCTCAAACCGAAACCCTAAGGAAACCTTCACTGTTGGTTGAAGTTTTGGAGTAGAAGTTGGATAGAACTTCTAAGGGTTGTTTGGAGCGGATTGGAGCACTCGGAGTAGGAGCTAAACCTTGCTCAGGCGCGACATTATACTCGGATAATTTTGGGCTTATCGAGGTAAACACTATCGTTCTTCTATTGTAATTGGAAATTACATGTTGTAAGAATATATAGAAGTATACTATATATAGAACTATACTTAATCTTGTGGCAATGTCTTTTGACTTAAGCCCAAGAATTAAGAATCGAATCAGACATGAGACTTGTGTAGTATTCTTGTAGTAGAATTGTACACGTCCGGTTAGGCGTGTGAAACCTCTCTGGTTGGCTTGGTAGCCTCGATAGAGAAGGAGATTTACGCTGTGGCGGGGGGGGGAGATGCTGCCGAATTTTCTGTAGAATATTCTACGTTGTGGTCTAGATGATAATAGGCGCCTTGTGGCCTTATAGGTTGAAGTACCTACGTGTGGCGCGATTTACTTGGCTTAAGGAGTAGCCGACTGTTTGGAGCGTTTTGCTATTAGTCGATACTGCCGCGAGGTATGTGAACCTCTTCCTATCTCTTCTAGCATGATATGTGTGAACTATGTAGTACGGTGACGCATACGTGTTAATCGTGTTTGATTGTTCTTAAAACATAAAGTGTTATAACGGCTTTATGGGAAGTTGGTTATAACAGCTTTATGTAGATAAGAAAATACTTTGTGGTTTTAAAAGGTAACTGATGTGAATTATAACTGGCTTGTTATAATAAAGAACTTGTTGTATTTCAAAAGATTTATAAATCGTTTTGGAAGGGAGAGTAACACTTTGTTTTAAAAGGTTTTAAAAAGAGTTATACTAGCTTTATGGGGAGTTAGGTATAATGTCTTAAGAGAGGTAAAGAAAATGGTTTACTAATGTTAGAAGTTAAGAGACTTGATCTTATAAGATAAGAGACTTAACTTATTTGTTTTAATGTGGATGTTTGTGTGAAACCTCATTCGTGAGTAATGAGTACTTGGTTTTATTTAAAGGGATAATGTTTCTTGATTTGGAAATCGAATGTGTATCGACAGGACCCTGCAGCGTTAATAAAGGAAAATGTATTGAATAATGATGAATTGTATTAAAACCAGTAGAAACCTCCATCTGCATAGAAACTAAGATGAGACAAAATGATATACATTTTCTAGATCATGGCTGCTGTAATAAGAATGTTGTAAACAAGAATAACCTACTCTCACGTGAGACATATATTACTCAATTGTTCTAAAAAGGAATCAAGTGATTAAGTTTATGAACTATGAAACCATTTGAAAATGAGAAGCTTGAGTAATTGAAACTAGGCAACCGGAACTTAGGAAAAGAATGTTGTTACTTGATTTTGAAAAGGAATGTGGGTTGGTCATTCTAATACTACGGGTATCGGGTGACTTTTATAAAAGTAATGGATCTCTTTTAAAAGAACTTAACGTATGTAGTACTTTGGGGTTAAAAACCCGGACTTTGGCATAAAATGAAAGTACTTTGAGTTGTGTGAAATTTGCCTATGCTTGTTGTTGTGAAACTTGCCTATGCTTGTTGTTGTGAAACTTGCCTATGCTTGTGATGATAGCCTTTGTTGTGCAAGTGTGGTGTTTACCGTGTTCTGGCGTCTCGATAGAGGCGGTTGGTAGTTGAGGTTCTTCTTACCTCGGCTGGTATCGGTGGTCGGCTCTGCTTGCCGTCTCGTGGTGATTCGGCCTTGTATCGGTAGTCGACCGCACTTGCCAGATTCGATATAGTGACGAAGTTTCGTGATCTGACCTTGGTCCCCGGTGTTCGACCCTCGTACTTGCCCGGCCACCGCGTGACCGCCAGTATCCTGTAGTCGGCTCGTGACTTGCCCCGTGACGGCCGTGTTTTGGTTGCATGGTATTATTGAGTACGGTCGGATCGGTAGTTATACTTGTCGATGCGGTTTTATAACACAGTGGGACATGGTGTTCATGTATAATCCTTGGTATGGTTATATCATAAAGCTGCCGATGAGGAAGAAATTCCACGGCACGAGTGATAATTTGGAGGCGTGAGTCCTGTCTTGATATCGGTTATATGTTATATCGTAGTTTGGTCATCATACATGTCTCTCGCTTTATATAGACTATTATGATTTCATTTCTGATATTCTGATTTCACATACTTGGTACTGTTGTCTTGACCTCGCCCGAAGTGCGTTAAATCTGCAGGTAAGTACATCTACCGCCGATCCGCGTTTAGGATCTCATTTCATTTTGGGAAGCTCGTTCCGTCGGAGGCTTATCTTTGGTATGTTACCACGAGTCCGTAAGTTCTTATGCGTTCAGGGTATGGCGGGGCCTGTCCCGTCATAGTTGTTGTATAAATCTTAGAGTGCATGTAATCTTGTTGTGGCGGGGTTGTAAAAGGATTAAACTGTTCAGTTTTTATGTATATACTGAAGGCAACTGTTTGGGTTGGCGTGGTTATTTATTATATCTCTCATTTCATGTGTAAAGTTTTTTTATTTCCGTTGGTTTTCTCTGATGTTGTATCACTAGGGTGCCCGGGGTAAGGCACGATGTGGGCGAGTTCGGGCGTCACAAGTGGTATCGAGCGATTAATCCTCGGAAAGTGTCTGCACCGTGTCTAGTAGAGTCTTGATTATCGATGTGTTGTGCACCATCTATAATCGAGAGGCTATAGGACATTTAGGATTGGTTTCCATTCTTCTCATTCCGAGATCGTGCCTTAGCCGAGTGATAAGATTGGACCCTCGGCGTGTTTCGTTTTACGATTATGCCTCTGCGAAAGGCAACCCGCCCGAGAAGGGCAAAGCGTGAGAGGATCTGCGAGTAAACGGCGGCGAGACCACAAGACTGAGCCTCGATCCGCTGATGCAGGCGAGAGGAGATGAGTTACAAAGTGGGCGATTAATGGCGGGGTTGTGGCAGACTTGAGGATAGGGCGCGGCAGTTCGAGCACGATGGTTCACCTAGATCGGATAGTTCGAGGCTTCGGATTTTCCGAGTTGTAGGCCGAGTTTTATGGGTGAGGCACGAGGATGATCCGCAGGAGTTCATCCGAAGCGATTCTGACGGATCGTGAGTGATCAAGGCATCGGAGTCAGTCGGTGGCCACAGGTTCACATCAATGCGTGATACCGCAGCCGATCGTTTGATTCTTGGGAGCTGTCGGGGAGAGCATGCACTTCCAGTGGTATGGAACGAGTTCTCGAGGCTTTTCTTGCACATTTCTTGCCTCCCGGATGAGGAGGGCTCGGTAAACGATTTTTGGTGTTCTGGCGAGCAGGCGTGCGGTTCGGGAGTACAATGTGAGTTCGACTCATTGGCGACGCGTCCGCGTTAGTAGCTAGTATGGAGGATCGAGTGCACCGATATGTTCTGAGGCTCGATGATTGCCTTGCAGAGTTGTTGGTGTAGCTCTTGGTAGGGCATGGACATCGCCGCGTGCAGCGTATACACTTGGATGTGAGGCGGATAAATCGACGGAATGACCAAAGTCGGCAGAAGAGGCGAGCAGCAGGTCCTTTGGTGACTTTCGAGGCGGACCGCCTCGGCAGAACTAGTTATGTACCTCGTCGACTGAGTGGTCCTCGCGGCTTCGGGACGCCGTGATTTTCGAGGCGGTCGGGGCTCCTGTGTTTCAGATTTTCGGAGCGGGAGTGCTCGCGGATGAGGTTGCCCTTGTCTCGGTGTGGCGTTGTGGAAAGCTTCATAGGGAGAGTGTCGTACTAACTTTCGGGAGATTGTTATTTTTGCGCCAACAGGCCATCGGCAGAAGGCTGTCCAGGCGAGTAGCTGGTCGGATAGCATGGACTACTAGAGCAGTTGCGGGTTCTTCACCTTCCGTAGCCAGGCAGGATGTTTGTACACCGGAAGGCCCCGGTAGAGGTCGCGATGGGAGTTCCCAGTTTTAGCGGTCCTTGAACGGCCTAGTTTCAGGTATATCCTTAACCTCAGAGTTTTGTTTGTATTGATGTTGTTGATGTGTTTAATGTTATGTTTGGATAGCTTTGTGCTAAAATGTGATTTAGAAACCCGTTAGTGAAAGGGTAAGTCCTCGGTAGTGTGAGATGGAAGTGGTAGCTTTCATGATGTGAAATAGTAAGATTGTTCGGATCGGGAACAAGAGTTGGCGCGATTGGTCGGGTTGAGGACCATTTGCGGGTCAACCAGAACCCGATTTAGGGTGGGGTCGATTCGGTGGTCCCTGGTGGTAGGGTCACGAGGGTGCTAGGCCAAGTTTAGTTGACCATCGTATGAGTTCGTGGGTGTGTTCGACCAGAATCAGTTCGGGAAGGCCGGGAATGGCCTTAGGGGAAATCGAGGTTAGTGAGATGACCAAGTTTGGAGGTAGTGACTCCAAGGGTTGGAAACAGAAGCGTTGAAAGAAGTGTGGTACGGATACTAGAACGAGTTCGAGTGTTCGTGACGAGTACTACGAGTAAGGGGAGAAGTGAGCGTGTGTTTTGTGGCGGGTGTGGCATGATTGTTTTAAACGTATAGCAGTGAAGACTATACTGACGCCTGTTTGTTTTGAGACCTAGAAGGAACATTCGGGACGAATGTTTCTAAGGGGGGAAGAATGTTATACCCCGTATTTCCAGAGTATGTACGTGAGGGCGTACGTGTACAATTTGAGCCTTAAGTAGGCATAGTTTCGAAATTTGTACACAAGTGCCGAAAGGAGTCGTTTTCGACGAAACGTTTCCACGACTTACGTTGGGAAAATTCCGGCTATGTCATTTAGTATTTTTGCGGATTTTTAGAGCGTGAACATTTTTGGACAACGGGAGGTGACACTTGTCACCTCGTTGACGGCAAAGAAGGCTTGGCCTTGCCGATTGGCTCCTCTTTTGTGCCTTGCTTTGTGGCTTGTTTTGTGGAGTGTTTTGTGGAGTGTTTTGTGGGTGCACTTGGCTTGATCTTGGCCTTACACTTGCCTTGCACATGGCTTGATCTTGGCCATTGGTTGGCCTTTGGTTTTGCTATACAAAACCCATATCTTTGAACACTTCTTCATCCACTCTTCACTTGCCTAAGTCTTGAGAACCCCTCCCTCCTCTTGTTGACTCTCGCCCAAGAGCCCTCTCCCTTGTGAAGGCCTTTTGGCGAAACCTTCCCCTTTGTGAGCCTAAAGCGAGAACACCCCTCCTCCCAGGGTGTTGTTCTCGTGTGGTACCCTGGTGGTATTAAAATACTCCTCCAAGTATTGTTATAATGCCCAAAATACCTTAGCCTTATACCTTGTAGTATTCCAAAGTTACCTCTATACGTAGAGTCCGGAAATACTACCTTTTGTCCTTTTAGTCTCAAACCGAAACCCTAAGGAAACCTTCACTGTTGGTTGAAGTTTTGGAGTAGAAGTTGGATAGAACTTCTAAGGGTTGTTTGGAGCGGATTGGAGCACTCGGAGTAGGAGTTAAACCTTGCTCAGGCGCGACATTATACTCGGATAATTTTGGGCTTATCGAGGTAAACACTCATCGTTCTTCTATTGTAATTGGAAATTACATGTTGTAAGAATATATAGTTGAAGTATACTATATATAGAACTATACTTAATCTTGTGGCAATGTCTTTTGACTTAAGCCCAAGAATTAAGAATCGAATCAGATGACTTGTGTAGTATTCTTGTGTAGTAGAATTGTACACGCCCAGGTTAGGCGTGTGAAACCCACTCTGGTTGGCTTGGTAGCCGGCCTCGATAGAGAAGGAGATTTCTGTGTGGCGGGGAGATCTTTGAATTTTACGTAGAATATTCTACGTTGTGGTCTAGATGATAATAGGCGCCTTGTGGCCTTATAGGTTGAAGTACCTACGTGTGGCGCGATTTACTTGGCTTAAGGAATAGCCATTTGTTTGGGCGTTTTGCTATTAGTCGATACTCGCCGCGAGGTATGTGAACCTCTTCCTATCTCTTCTAGCATGATATGTGTGAACTATGTAGTACGGTAGACGTCGTGTGTTAATCGTGTTTGATTGTTCTTAAAACATAAAGTGTTATAACGGCTTTATGGGAAGTTAGTTATATGACTTTATGTAGATAAGAAAATACTTTGTGGTTTTAAAAGGTAACTGATGTGAATTATAACTGGCTTGTTATAATAAAGAACTTGTTGTATTTCAAAAGATTTATAAATCGTTTTGGAAGGGAGAGTAACACTTTGTTTTAAAAGGTTTTAAAAAGAGTTATACTAGCTTTATGGGAGTTAGGTATAATGTCTTAAGAGAGGTAAAGAAAATGGTTTACTAATGTTAGAAGTTAAGAGACTTGATCTTATAAGATAAGAGACTTAACTTATTTGTTTTAATGTGGATGTTTGTGTGAAACCTCATTCGTGAGTAATGAGTACTTGGTTTTATTTAAAGGGATAATGTTTCTTGATTTGAAATCGAGAATGTGTATCGACAGACCACTGCAGCGTTAATAAAGGAAAATGTATTGAATAATGATGAATTGTATTAAAACCAGTAGAAACCTCCATCTGCATAGAAACTAAGATGAGACAAAATGATATACATTTTCTAGATCATGGTCTTTGTAATAAGAATATTGTAAACAAGAATAACCTACTCTCACGTGAGACATATATTACTCAATTGTTCTAAAAAAGGAATCAAGTGATTAAGTTTATGAACTATGAAACCATTTGAAAATGAGAAGCTTGAGTAATTGAAACTAGGCAAACCGGAACTTAGGAAAGAATGTTGTTACTTGATTTTGAAAAGGAATGTGGGTTGGTCATTCTAATACTACGGTATCGGGTGACTTTTATAAAAGTAATGGATCTCTTTTAAAAGAACTTAACGTATGTAGTACTTTGGGGTTAAAAACCGGACTTTGGCATAAAATGAAAGTACTTTGAGTTGTGTGAAATTTGCCTATGCTTGTTGTTGTGAAACTTGCCTACGCTTGTTGTTGTGAAACTTGCCTATGCTTGTGATGATAGCCTTTGTTGTGCAAGTGTGGTGTTTACGTGTTACCGCGTCTCGATAGAGGCGGTTGGTAGTTGAGGTTTCTTCGCTCGGCTGGGTATCGGTGGTGGCTCTCGTACTTGCCTGCCTCGTGATCGATTCGGCCTTGGTATTCGGTAGTCACCCTCGACTTGCCTGCTCGAGATAGTGAAGGTTTCGTGATCTGACCTTGGTCCCCGGTGGTCACCCTCGTACTTGCCCGGCCAGTGCGTGACCGGCCTTGGTATCCTGTAGTCGGCTCTCGTGACTTGCCGTGTTTTGGTTGCATGGTATTATTGGTACGGTCGGATCTCGGTAGTTATACTTGTCGATGCAGTTTTATAACAGGTGGGACATGGTGTTCATGTATAATCCTTGGTATGGTTATATCATAAACCGCTAGCGGTGAGGAAGAAATTCCACGCACGAGTGATAATTTGGAGGCGTGAGTCCTGTCTTGATATCGGTTATATGTTATATATCGTAGTTTGGTCATCATACATGTCTCCCGCTTTATATAGACTATTATGATTTCATTTACTGATTCTGATTTCACATACTTGGTACTGTTAGATCGACCTCGCCCGGGCTGCGTTATGCGCAGTAAGGTACATCCGCCGATCCCCGCGTTTAGGATCTCATTTATTTTGGGAAGCTCCGCTCGTCGGAGGCTTATCTTTGGTATGTTACCACAGTCCGTAAGTTCTTATGCGTTCAGGGGTATGGCGGGGCCACTGTCGTCATAGTTGTTGTATAAATCTTAAGTGCTGTAATCTTGTTGTGGGCGGGGGTTGTAAAAGGATTAAACTGTTCGCTTTTATGTATATCTTGAAGGCATTGTTTGGGTTGCTTTGTTTATTTATTATATCTCTCATTTCATGTGTAAAGTTTTTTTTATTTCCGCTGGTTTTCTCTGATGTTGTATCACTAGGGTGCCCGGTAAGGCACGATGGCGGGCCGGTTGGCGCTACAACAACGGCAGGCTTGCTTAACCGGATACGGGTGGGATCTTCGTCGCATAACGACGTCATTGGCGCAACACGTCCAGGCAACAACGTCATCAGCACAACACGTCCAGGCAATGACGTTATCATCACAACACGTCCAGACAACGACGTCATCAGCACAACGCGTCCAGGCAACAACGCTATCAATCACATCTTCATCGCATTACACATGATGACATTCATAGCTACCTGACTGCATTGATTATATATTTATGCTTTATTACTTTTCTTAGCAGTTATGCACTAACTTTTTCTTAAGCTTTAGCCTACAGGACCCTCAATTCACAGGAGTATCAGCAACATCGTTAATACCATGACACCATCAGCGTCGACAACACCCTGACGCCATTAGCTTCAACATAATGACGTCGCTAGTATCAACACAATGACACCCCCAACATCTGCAACAACGACACCTTCAGCACATTACAACATCCCTACTCACAAATCACATTCAAGCTCTATCATTTTTGTTTTAAAATTTATGCACTAATTTTTCTTAAGCTTTAGCCTACAGGGTCCTTAATTTACCGGAACAGTTCCAGCAAGACCGCGCAGAAACTACATCAGCACTCGCAACATTCAACAAGCATTCGCAGCATCCAGCAAGTCCGTGCAGAGGCTACATCAGCATTAGCAGCATTCAGCAAGCATTCGCAGCATCCAGCAAGTCCGTGCAGAGACGATATCGACATCCGCAACATCCCGCAAGTCCGAGCAGAGATGACATCAGCATTCGCAGCGTCCTACACATCATAAAGGGACGACATCTTTACTCACAAATTTTTTATTTTTTCATATATTCATTATTTTGATTTAACCGCTATGCACATTATCACAAAGTTTTAGCACGCAGGACCATTAATCCACAAGAATAGTAGGATCAACACAATGACATCTTCATCAACACCAAGTCCGAAAATGACGCCAAGTTCAAAAACGACGTCAAGTCCGAAAACGATGCCAAGTCCGAAAATGACACCAAGTCCGAAAATGACACCAAGTCCGAAAATGATGCCGAGTCCGAAAACGACGCCGAGTCCGAAAACGACGCCGAGTCCGAAAACGACGCCGAGTCCGAAAACGACGCCGAGTCCGAAAACGTCGCCCGTACGAAAACGACGCCACGTCCAAAGACGACGTCATCAACATATCACATCTACGCAAGGACGATTTATTTACTCTCAAAATTGCATTTCTTATTCATGCTTTATCATTCTGTCTTAGCAGTTACGCACTAACTCTTTCTTGAGCTTTAGTCTACAGGGACAGTTGCAGCAAAGACAACATATATGCATTCACAATCGCAACACGTCCGTGCAAGGACGAAATCACTGCATTTTCAGCATCAAATAAACACATCCGGCATCACATTTTACAGGATAACATTTCTACTCACACAGTTACATTGCTCATAAAGTCATGCGTTATCATTTTTGCCGTAACAGTTATGCACTAACCATTTGCTTAAGTCTTAGCATGCAGGAGCAGGAGCACACCGTGAATTTTCTCTTACAGCGAACCAGGGAAATTTGTTTGAGGGGGGGGGGGGGCAACCTTCCCAACGAATGGCAGAAGCGGCCTCGAGCGTCGGTCCACTCATTCAACATCACCAACAAGCCCAGCATCATCATAAGTCGGTACCGGTACACGCCTAAGTTCAAGCCATTTTATCTCTTATTTTTTAACATCACGTCGACCCAGTGTCGTCATAACTCGACACTGGGACAAATTTGGAGTCATCGTCAGCCCGCCTTGGTGCTTGACCATGGTAGCCCAGCGTCGTCATAACTCGACACTAGGACAAATTTTGAGCGCGCATCAGCCCTCGTTGGTGCTTGACCAAGGTAACCCAGCGTCGTCATAACTCGACACTGGGACAAATTTTGAGTCCACGTCAGCCGCCTTGGTGTTTTGACCATGGTAGCCCAGTGTCGTCATAATTCGACACTGGGACAAATTTTGAGTCCGCGTTAGCCCACCTTGGTGTTTTGACCATGGTATCCCAGTGTCGTCATAACTCGACACTGAGACAAATTTTGAGTCCGCGTTAGCCCACCTTGGTGTTTTGACCATGGTAGCCCAGTGTCGTCATAACTCGACACTGGGACAAATTTTGAGTCCGTGTTAGCCCGCCTTGGTGTTTTGACCATGGTGGCCCAGTGTCGTCATAACTCGACACTGAGACAGATTTTGAGTCCGCGTCAGCCCGCCTTGGTGTTTGACCATGGCAGCCCAGTATCGTCATAACTCGACACTGGGACAAATTTTGAATTTGCGTCAGCCTTGTCCTAATTGCCCAACATTTTTTAATTCTGGGGATCGAGACAAAATTGGCTATAAGACAACGTCTTTGTCTAAAGACTCTTCCATCATCTCCACACAAAGAGGGACAAGTTGTTGACACCCAATTTTGACCCTCCCGTCCAGTCACTAACTATAAAATTACACTAATTTTTCAAAATAATTTTTAATAATTTTATAATAATAAAATGCAACAATAAAACATTAATACATGCACAAATAAGCGATTTAATAATGGCACCGCATTTTACGTAGAGTATTAAGCACACCTTGAGTCTCACGTCCGCATTTGTCATTTTAATAACAAGCAATTTCATTAATATCATTCATAATTTAAGCCCTATTTCCCATTAATTAAAACTCAAACAACTTTTAATGATAAATAAATAAATACATAAAATAAATAATTTAACAATGACGTCGTGTTAAATAGCATATTCGCATTTATTAATACGCAAGACAATTTCATAATTATTATTTGTAATTTAAATTAATTTTAATCTAATACATGCGTTTTAATAATAGCGTCACATTTATAAAAGCATTAAGCAATCCTTAAATATCATATCTGCATTTAGCATTTAAATAATAATAATAATCTAAACCACATTCAATTTTAATTTAACATCGCAAAATACGCATAATAAATAAGATTTTAACAACGGCATCACATTAAAAAATATTAAGCACTAATTAAATAACACGCCCGCATTTATTATTGTAATAATAAAAATCCAAGCTAAAACTAATAAAACACCTAGGTTTGTATTTAAATAATTTAATTTACCACTAGTTAAATAATACACCTAAAACTAATAACACACTACCCAAATTAAATACCTAATACCTAAACTCTATCCAATCAAATTCGCCCAAGCCCAACACTAAACCCAAACGCGCAGCCCACAATTATCAGCCGACCCGGCCCAAACCCTCATATATTCAGCCCACACACCCAGCAGCCCTTTTACTTCATCCTCTTCAACCCAAAACACAGAAAACCTAATTTTCAAAAAAAACCCTTAACACCATCACCAGCGCACCTTTTGCACTCCATCACCGCACCTTGCCCTGCCGAGATTCTCGCCTGAGAATCCGGCGACCTTTCCCTTACCCACGCACTCCCAGCCAGCAAACCCTCACTTTTCGTCGCTCAAATAAACACCCAAATGGAAATCAAATCGAAAGATTAACTTACCATAGCAAGCTTACAATAGTTTTACACCAAATATCTCGCCCAAATCTCTCCAAAATCAAACAAATCTACCCAAATCAAAACTTACCATAAGAAACTTGTCGAATCAGTACCAATATTAGCCCTAAAAGCTTTCATAACCTTAACAAACTCAGAACCTAAAGTGAGACTATATAAGCGAAGCAATCCTTACATGCAGAGAGGGGATTTTCCAGAGAGGAAAATATCACTACTACAGTGAGGAATCCATCGAAAATCAGCAATAATCAGGGAGAAAATGGTAAGAACCGATGCCCACAGGGAGGAACCCATCGAAAATTAGCATTATAGGGATAATAACTAGAAGCCTGGAACCTCGGGAAGAATCCTTAAGTATCCAAAATAGGGCGAAAACAGGAATAAACCGGTGGTGAGGTTTCTTACGGTAATCAGGAACCCACCAATTAAGCACAAATCCGAAACCTTTCTTCTCAATAATAGCCTAGAATCGACTACAAACCGCATCACTTTCAATCGCATCACAATAAATCCTTCGAGTGGATCGACGACTTGATACGCTTCCTCGGTTCGCTGTCCGAAGAAGGTAAATCAATCGCCTAAACTCTGCTTGATTTCAGTTTAGCTCGCTCTGTGTGTTTTCTGTGAGGTCGCATTAATTAAATATGTCCTAATATTGTCATTAGGCGAACTGTTCATCTTTAAGTATATATGTGGTTCCGACTGCGTGCCCAGAATAAGTGTTGTGAGTCTGTATGAAGGAATTCGGAATATGCCCTGTTGTGTAACTTCAATATAATGCCTATGTTATGTGTTTGGTATGGATAAATCTCTCATAACTGCATCGAGTTTAGTCTTGTGGACTCGTGTTAAAATCTTATGTGTTCATTAAGTACATCGTCATATAAAATATAGAACTTGAATGTGCTTGTGCTTGATGGTCCTGTTTTCTTAAGACAATTCTCCTCACTACCGGATTTGTTTGCCTACCCTGTGCCGAGAATAATTGTTTTATAATAATCCTGCAACGTCAAGCAAACTGAGTGTACTGTTGCGATTGAGTTTTGACCTCAATGATTATGTATAACTGAGAAGCTATGTATGTTAATCACCCCTGTCATCTCTGTTGGCTAGAATGATTCCCTGCAGTAATTTTAAAAAAAATCCGATGTGCATGAAAATATATTGGGATTTGATTTCCCTGCCAGCATAATTTGAGCCTGTTCTTCGAAACCATTAGTTTAGGCTTGTTTTTTTGCCACTTGACTCGTAGTATACTTGACCAGCATCCCGGCTATGTTGTGACATATCCTGAAACATTTTTAGTAGACAATGTGAGTGAGAGTTTGTGTTTGCCTTAGTCAAATTGGTTATGCATATTAAAATAGTCTCCCAGAGTGGTGGCTTGTCGTTTTATTTGTCTGATGCGTCTATTGAAACTGACTCTGCATTTACTCTACCTTTCAGTGATAAAGCGGTCATATTAACATTCTTCTCAGCTACTCTACATTAGACCTGTTTGCCAAGTTGTTAAGGGATACACGCACTAGCGTTATATACTTGTTTGCATTAGTCTCGCCATGTTGAGTCATCGTCTATATTGTATGCTCAGTTTAGTTTCATATAATAAAGTATGATGTGATCTATCATATAACACGCAGAATCTATCTATAATACTTGGTGTGTATCAGCATGTGTGTTAATTGGATATTTAAAAAAAATTGGCCTGTTTTATTCCACTCATATGCTTTTGCTAATATGCAGCTTATCTTGATTAAACACTATCTTTCTTTATGTTGTTTGGGGCCTGTGGCTGTTTCTGATTTTCTGACCTGGGTTGAGGCCCAATACCTGCTATGTTCTTGTTATTAGGTTACTGCCAGTACTTCATGTTGAGTCTTTATGAGGCATTCCTTTATCTTTTATTAAGCATATATTTCCAGGCTCCCATACTAATCCTTATCATTCTTATCTTTTTTTTACATGAAATGCATCGGAGCGAAAACGAAGAGTCTCATGGCGAGACTCATTACAAGCTACAACAAATGAAGACCTGCATCTTATGTGCTTCATCCTCTCCGCATCATAAACTCCAAGCCATAGGCGAAATGACTTCGCCATTTCTTCGAGTCTTTATTACTGATTCCCCTTTCCCCATTTATTTATTGTAACTATTTGTCTAACATTACGCTACTAGTATGATATTTATAATAGTTAAACCTTGAACCACATACTAGAAAATAGCTTGACATTAGAAATTTGCTTTCCCCTTAAGTTAATTATTTTAGCTTGCTTAAGTTATAATTAAGCCATTTAGTAATTTTTCATTTGCATAATTATTTAAGTAGCCAAGACATTATTTATTACTAAAATCCTAACTTGAGAGAAATCAGTTTTATTCCTATTAACATCCACATAAAAAATATATAAATTGTAGGATTCTTAGCCCTTGCACGATATATATTTTTCATATCCTATACTTGAGTATACATTTTGGTCATAGTAGATTTTGCATTATCACTCCTATATTACGCTAAGCAACACATATACTTTACAGAATAATTTCATAGGCTCTCTAATGCATGTTTTCAACTAGAATTAACTTTATATATTTTAAACAAATCTCACATTTTATGTTGGCAAAAAATACTTTCTATATCTTTTACTTAAATATCTTTCAAACATGCATTTTTCATAGAATAATTAACCCTAGGTCTGACCGGACAACCGCAAGTTAGCGGATCCTTTAGGGTGCCTAACCCCTTCCCTTTAGGATAATAAAAAACCCTTGCCCAGAATCTCACACTAGTTTTGCAGACCAAAAACGGAGTTAATGTTGACTTTAACCTAATTGACATTTAGGTGTTCTAATTCAACCAAACTAATTAGGTAGCGACTCTGCGAACCCTATAGCACCTAACATTATCTTTAACACTTTTAGCACCCCTTTTAAAGCACTTTAACACTTTTCAACCATTCAACATTTTATTCTATTTTCTAACATTTCATTTAAGCAGGAGTTTTAATAATGTCGCGGTCGAAAAAGGGCGTGACAACCCCTACCCACTCACTCACCCTATATATCAAATAATAATTTTATTTTATTAGATTTATATTTATATTTATTTTTTAATATTATAGTTAGTTTTTAACTGAATTGTATTTATATCATGTTTAATTAAATACATTATGCATATTTAGATGTTGAAAAACAAATAATATTAATGATTATGTGTTCAGATCTAGTGATAACATTTTAAATTTTGATCATTTAGATATCTTAATCTTAATGAAAACAAGTGAGGCGTAACAATGGCCCATCACAATATTTCTCCCTTCACTCCTTCTCCTTTTGATTAAATTAATTTAAACAGATTTTAAAAAAAAGGAAATACGTAATATGTTTTCGAATAATACATTTGCGTCATTTCTCTCACAAATCTCAACACCCAATTCTTGTAAAACCCTACTTTCACCACACTTGTATGACAGATGAGGTAATGGAAAGTCCATCCACAGCGGACCCCTAAATTTTACAGAAGAAAATCAAACTTGTATGAACCCAAGGGTTTAGTATCAGAAATGTATCTTGATCTGATGTTTCGACTTGGCACAAAAAGACATCTCCTTTCCATGAAATTTCATCTCTTTTACTCCACAGCTCCAACAAGCACCAATTTATTGGTGGACTTGCTAATTCATTCAGTTGGTTTCTCAAGAGAAAAAGCTATTACTACAAGCACTAAGGTAACTTGCTTGAAACCTGGAAATAATAAGCCTACATTAGTTCTTGATTTCTTCAAACAAATGGGTTTACACAAAACCCAAATTAAATCCCTTGTTTCCTCATATCCTGCATTGTTATTTACTAATGTTGACAATACCCTTAAACCAAAAATTAAGCTTCTTCAAGAACTCGGCTTATCTGGGTCGGACTTAGCTAGAGTTATTACAAAAAGTGGTGCTTTGTCTCATTCAAGTCTTGATACTTGTATTAAAAATCGTGATTATCTTCGACAAGTATTGGATAGTGATAATGATTTGGTAGCTAGAGTTATAAAAAGATTACCTTGGTTACTTACTGAGAATCTCCCAAAACTAATGCCACCCAATGTATTATTGTTACAGAAAGTTGGGTTTTCAATAATGGATATTAAGAAGTTTCTTCTTAGTCGTCCGTTCGCTATGATTAAAAAGCCCGAGTGGCTTGAGGACGTAGTGTGTCGAGTAGAAAAGGATTTCTATATTCCTAGAGGGTCCCCTATGTTTAAACATGGAGTTAAAGCTATTGTATGTTTTGCTGAGTCTACACTAAATGTGAAATTAGAGACTTTCAGGAGCTTTGGATGGTCTGATTCTGATATATGCACAATGGTGAGAAAGCTTCCTTACTGTTTGACTTCATCAGAGGATAAGATAATGATTACATTGAATTTTTTCATGAACGAACTGGGGTATGAGTCTAGTTATTTGGCTTCTCGTCCTTCATTTTTAAAGTACAGTTTGGAGAAGAGGGTCATGCCAAGGAATGAAATCTTCAAACTTATCAAAGAGAAGCAACTTATAAGGAGGAAGCTATGTCTTTACACTGTCGTGACATGTCCAGAACCAAAGTTTTATAAGCACTATGTGTTGCCTTTCAGATATGAGGTGCCTGAGTTGTATGATTTATATATGAAGAGTACGGGCAAAGAGAAAATTCTTTCTAGTTGAGATTGTGGCTGCAGACGATTCTTTGTTTATGAGGTTTATCCACTTTTGAGATGATATTCTTTTTTCCTCTTCAAGCTCCAATCAAGAATACCGCTGCTTGTTTAGATTCCATTGTTGATGTGCCATTTCTCATCAATGCAAACTGAAAATTCAAGGCACTTCCATTTTCAAGTCATATAATGCCCGTTTGGTTGATGGATAAGAAAAGTAGAAGAAAAATAGGACTTCGTCTGTTCTATGACGTCTATTTTCTGAATGTGCATCTCAATCAAGACAATATAATTTCTTGCTTTTGGTTCAATATTTTCATTCTCTTCTCTTTATCGTAAGGTAGTATTCTCATCAAAACCTGATTTTGAGGCTTCTTACCCTGTGTGGCCTAATCTGAAGAGAGGAAGACTAGGTCTTTCAGAATATTTCAGAAAAGTATCTCCACTCAGCTTGATCTTGTGTGTCTTGAATAAACCTCAGTTAATCACACGCAAATAAATGAGATTCTACCATGTTTCAGAAAAGCCCCTGGCTGTTGCCTCGTTATGTTTTCCTCTGTTTCTGGAATGTTGCTGTATCAAAGGTGGGTTCCCATAAAACTAAAGAAACTAAGTGTTGCTTAAAACTTTAAATGTTGGGTATGTTTGGGCAAACTTTAGGTATGTTTGGGCACAAGTACTTCACATAGTCATTTTAAATGTTGGTGTCGTATTATTTCGTTGAAATCATTTTCTACTAGTTTGGCGGCTGAGTGCCCATAGGAAGATTGTGTGTATGAAGTGAGAACCATTGAGCTCAAAGTCAAGTAGGTAAAAGTTCTGTCTCAATCACAGTTGATATCAGACAGAAAACATGGTTGGTAAAATAGGAAGAACGATTGACAAACTCACTTGCTGATGTTATTGTACTGCATTTTGTATTTCCAGTACACGCATAACTATCATAGTATATTGGATAGAGAAGATAAGAGCCACCACTCTCTTATAAAGGGCTCTTTCAAGTTCTGGAATCACTAACATTGT
Organism: Przewalskia tangutica; assembly: GCA_029844215.1. NCBI lineage: Eukaryota > Viridiplantae > Streptophyta > Magnoliopsida > Solanales > Solanaceae > Przewalskia > Przewalskia tangutica. Next base: position 46,453,186 of record CM056724.1, on the reverse strand, counting down.
GCTAAAGCAAACTTTTTCTTTTTTTAAAAAAAAAAAATCGTGCTAAAGCACTCTGCCACGACACATTTCCAGAGCAATGCTAATCAACATAATTAACTCCCTAAAGACATACCTTTAATACTATTAGAAAAGAAAGAAAAGAACTCAATACACTTCAAGTAATGATTCTAACACCCCTTCCTATGACTTTGTTGTCAGATGCTATGTCGTTCACTGTTGTGAATAAAAATTGCAGATTGCCTCAGTCAAGATATATCTTAGCCCGTGCCCTACTTGGTAGGGTTCATTGGTTTTAGTACACCGGGTATGTTACATTTTATTCGATGTCAAATAAAATTACTTGCGTTAAAGAAAGTTTCTATTGAAACTGTTAATGTTGGGTTCGGTGTTGTGACATTTTGCCCAACATATCATTTTCAGCTCTAAGTTAAAATCAGAAATGTTGGAACAAATATCACGACATTCGGACCAACATTCTGTGAAACAGTTTTGCCTTACTTCACGGAACTGAAGATTTCGTGGGATTTTTACCACGATGGTAAAGTGACTTGACAAGGAGTTTTGAAGCTGATAAAAACGTGGGAAGACCAGTCAGAGCCGTTGCTAATCTTGGGGAACAAGTCCAAGAAGTTAGAGGATCTTGCTCCACATTCTTCTCCAACAAACCTTATCGGTTGTCCACCTCTCCCTTAATCTCTACAAGCTTTTCAAGGAAGACTATCTACTATAAATAGAGAGGGAAGATCAGTGAATGGATATCCATAATCAAAATGTAAAAATACCAAGAGAGCTCTCGGAATTTCATCTCTGAAATCTGGATCACTGTGTTGCTTGAGCTTTTCGACGACATTCTGTCCAACATTATAGTTGCTGCCTAGATTCTAGATTAGTCCTTTATTGAAGCAATTATAATGAGATGTTGTCTATATCTACTTAGTTAGATTTTTCAAGCATAAGTCATCTGCGATTTAATCTTTTTTATTCCTTTTGTATTATCTTGTAATATTGTAAAAGAAGGAATATATTCAATTATATATATATATATATATATATATATATATATATATATATATATATATACAATACTTTTGGTCATTGACCATTATAAGTTATATTAATATAAAACCTATGTAAATATAACCTTTGTGTTCTTTATTATTTCCGCTGCATTTTACTCTTCAAAGGTTTTTCTGTTTTTACTGAAGTGTTGTCACTGGTGTCGGACGACATTATCGCCGACATTCGGTAACTGAATTGACATTCGAGTTTGTTTATTTTCCAGTTTTTTTTATTGTTGCATAACATAACCCCCGGGACCCAACAAGTGGTATCAAAGCCAACACTTGACATAATAAGTGATTGGTCCTATTATTCAAAGCTATGTATCCGGCTAATCCAAATATTGGTAGACTTCCCATTTTAAATGGAACAAAATGTACCTATTGAGGATTCACATACGTTCTCACATCAAATCAATTGATGTTAGGACATGGAGATCTATAATCAATGGGTATGTTGTTCAAATGTTGTCGCCGGATGAGGAAGGTGACATTTTTGTTAAACCTGAATCCAATGGACGGCGGAAGAAACCAATAATACTAGTTTTAATGAAATGGTCTTAAATGCAATTTTTGGATGAGTTGATCTTTACATGTTCAATCTCATTCAAAACTGTCCAACGGCTAAGGATGCATGAGATACTTTACAAATTCATTGTGAATGTAGTTCAAGTGTTCGTCAAACAAAGTTACGCATGCTTATGAGAAAATATGAACATTTAAGGATGAAAGAAGCGGATGATATTAAATCTTATTTTGAAATGCTCTCCGTTCACTTCCTGAAAAGTTCAATTTAAAGATTTATGCCATTGAAGAAGGTCACAATCTTGCTACTATAGACCTTCATACCTTGATGAACATTCTCAAAACCTATGAGATGAACATTGAGAATCAAAGGGAACTATATAAGAGCAAGAATGTGACACTTTAAGTTCAATCCTCAGAGAATCAAATCAATGAAGAGGATGGGAATCTTGAAGAACTTGGTGAATGTGCTAATATTGCCTTATTCACCCAAAAATACAATTCGATGGTGAGAAAGATCTAAACAACATCAAAACCAAGGCTTCAATCAAAAGACCACTAAATTCCTTCCAAGTACTAAAAAAGAAAGGCAAAAAGAAGGAGAAGAGGAAGGAGATCAAGAAGTCGAATCAAAAGCAATGATGTCCATTTGTTTCTGAGCAGTCTGCAATGCGATAATGACGATGTAAATGCGTAATGTTGCCTCAGATGTCACAACATTTCAGGCAACATCTGCATCTCCAGCAACATCCGAAAGGTACATAATCTTTAACTATCCTGATGTTAATTGCTTTAGTGGTTTTATTTCTAGTGGTGAGGCTGAGAGTATGTGTCACGACCCGACCGGGCGCATCGTGCCTACACGGGCACCCTTCTGCAGTATACATCAGAGAATAGTAGCGGAACATACATACATAAACTTAACAAGAAATAAATAATAGGTTAGCCGATAAGGCTACCTTCCTGGATACATATAAATATGTAAAACCAAAAACAGTTACCTCCTTTTTTTTCTCTTACAAAGAGACCCACAAGATATGACTACAGACCTCTAAGAGTTCGGACAAATACTATGACGGGACAAGGCCCCGCCGTACCCCTGAATATACATAACCATGATGACAAGCTCCAGAACATTGGAGCCATCTCAAAATGCTGAACCAGGATCCTAAGCCCGCGGATCCACAATTGTGTACCTAAACCTGCGGACATGAACGCAGCCCGAAGAAGTCGATAACAAGTACCGAATATGGAGCGGAAATAAGGTACGAGAACAAATCATAATCAAAAGAATGATAGGGCAAGTATAAAAAAGTAAATACGGATCTCGCCGTGCCATTACCACTCATGAGCTTAATTGTACATCATTATCTTTTCCCATTTTTCAATAAGAGTTATAGTCAAATTCTTACGTACATACTTAGGAGAAATCATTAAGTCCATTACCATATAACTTACTTATCTTTTATAACGAACCGACCGCTTTGTGGAGGACGCCTATATCTTGCGAGCCTAACGGGACGCGATAAAGTCACATAAGTCTGCCCATAAAGGTATACTGCATAAAAATAGAAACCTTATAATCAACTTAGGGTCACCTGCCCATAGTATCATTTAGCAATCCTACTCCTGGGACTATTTCACCCGCAAGGGACGTATGGACCCGCATGAGGTATTCCTCGCATCATCGTATCCGCCGCGTAGGTCGTGTGTACCGCATGAGGTATTCTCGCATAGGACTATTTCACCCGCACAAGACTATTTCACCCGCTTAGGCCCTACGGGCCCGCAATGAGCAAATACGCCATGCTCGCATCATGGGTAGCAAATCCATGGAGAGGTATAATGTCTTGGGGGTTTACCCCACAATCATAATCAGAATGTATAACGTCTTGGGGGTTTACCCCGCATTTATACTCAGGAGGTGTATAACGTCTTGGGGGTTTACCCTGCATTTATACTCATAACACTAGCCCCAAAGGCTATCATACATAACATAAGCACCACCGACTTATCATACATAACATAAGCGCTACCGGCTTATCATACATAACATAAGCACTACCGGCTTATCATACATAACATAAGCACTACCTGCTTATCATACATAACATAATCAAGTTAAGAAATCCCCTAACTTCTTATTAACCTTATTTATAAACACTCCCATTTTAGTTTACTTAAGGCACTAACATGTCATTATAAAATCCGGGAATTAATCCCAAAGTACTACGTACTTCTATTCTTTTAAAAATGACTTTTTTTCATATAAAACCTCCAAGATACTAATAACCGTAGTATCAAGTCATATCTACTTTTCAAGACAAGTCACAATACCTTTTTAGAAATACATTTATAGGCTTCTAAATCAAGTGACTTCTTTCCTTAAAACCTTAAGCAATTGGTACCTTTAACCCAATTTACCCTTCTTTATTTCAAGTCATTTCTTTGCTTACATTACTGGAGAAAACCATTCTTTTAATCTTCCATAAAGTTGTTATAACCAACTTCCCATAAAGCCGTTATAACTCTTTATGTCTTAGACAAATTCATTCCTTTTATAACCAAGAGACTTATACTTTCAAATCAAATTACAAAGCTTTCAAAATACTTCAAGTCTCTTAACTTTTAAGAAAACAAGTTTCTTAACTTAGAATATCAAGTCTCTTTAACTTAGAGTGTCAAGAAGTCAATACTTTCCAAATCAAGTATTCTATACTTTTTAAATCAAGTCATTTCTTCCTTTAGGAATCAAGTCCCATAACTTGAAAAATAAAGTCTCTTAACCTTTTAAGAATTTAAGGTTCATAGTCTTAAAACTTCATACGTAAACTCTTTAAATTAAGTAACATATACTTTTATGCGTGTGAATAGGTTATACTAGTTTATACCGATCTTATTAAAGTAGCCATGATCTAGAAAATGTAATACAATTTTGTCTTATCTTAGCTTCTATGCAGATGGAGAATTCTACTCATTTTAATTTAATAGATTGTCGATACATTTTCTTTTATTAACGCTGCAGTGGCTTGTTCAATACTTATTCTCGTTTGTGCAGTAACTTAGCAAAGTCAACTTGACTCCAAATACTTCCTAACGACTCTTACCAACATCCCCCATAAGACTTGGTAAGAACTTAGGATAACTTAGACGTATCTTTTACATAAAGTAAATCAACATACATACCTCTTAACTTCTAAGAGTAGAAGGAAACATGAAATAATACCACATGTATATTCCATACATTGAATCATGTCAAAAGAAGGAAGAGGTTCACATACCTCGCGACGAATATCGACAAGTAGCAAAATGCTCCAAAGTACTTCAACCTTGATAGCTATTCCATCCTTTAAGTAGAATACGCTATACTTAGTACTTCAACCTATAATGGTCATAATACGTCCATTAACCTCTAGCTTCAAACGTAGAATATTCTAAGTGCAAAGTCACTAAATTCTACGGAAAATCGGACAACACTTCCTTTGTTTCTACATACTTTTCCACCTTTTTCAAGGCCCGAAAATCAATAACCAAACGCCACATTTAAGGCTCAATCAAATCAGCTAACCAAATGAGATTACACGCCTTAACATGACGTGTAAAATTCTGCCCCACAATTAATATAAAACTGTCAATTCCTTAAGGCACATTTTCGACAAAACACTATCCATAACAATATCAATTTCCTTACAATTCCTTTTTCAATCCAAGTCCTTAGGTCTAACATGTTATATAGTCATAAACAACTTTAACAACTATAATTCCTTATTTATATAACATGTGACGACTTAAACTAATAATCAAATCGAATTGTAATCTTAAGGGCTAAACATGCTAGTTTCTGGATTAGGGTTCCAATAGCCAATACACTTATCAAACTTCATACTATATACCTCATGCTTGCTAATATCCATAGCTACAACAATAAGTAATCTTAATTATTAAAACGACAAGAATTGTTACCTTTATAAGCCCTTAAAAATTCCAAGATTCAAAGTCGCTCCTTAGCAATTCTTAGCTCCTTTCCTTTACGCTCCAATCCGCTATTTGAAGCCTTTAGAAGTTCTCAACCAACTTCTCTTCCATTTCCAATCCAAACTTGTGAAAATGACTTAGGTTTTCGTCTTGCGACTAACGTGAAAACGTCGTTTTTCCGAAATCTTTCTATTGATATATCCTTACAATACCCTTAGGGACCTTGGGTTAAAGTCTTGTGAATAATGGATCAAAACTACAAAATTTTCTTGTGGATTTGAGGGTGAACCCGAGAGCTCTTAAGTGAAGCACAAAGTTTCTCTAAATTTTTCTAAGTGTGGAAGACCTTGTCTTGCTACTAGTGTGTATATATAACACAAGGAAGGGTCAAGATATCAACATATGTGTGGCTAGGATGAAGGAAATTAATTAATTGGCCAAGTGGACAAGTTGACAAGTCAACAATCTCAAGCTTTGAAGACTTGTTCATCTTCAATGGTCAATGACCATACTACCCTTGTATAATTTCGTCCAAGACCATGTGGGGGGGGGGGGTGGTGCCACGTGTAGCCCTCCCATTCGTCCATAAAATTCCGTAACCCTCGTGGGCCCCACAAAACATAAAATTCCTCGGGTGGGCCCCACGTGACCAAATCCGTAAAAATAAATTTCCATAATGATAATACATTCCATACTCTTCAAATAATGCATTTTGAGAATCCAATTCTCATCAACGAACATTTTTCCTTTCCGACGTTCGGAAGGTTTTCCTTCGGAAAAACAATTCTTCCTTTCGTACCAATTTCAAGTCTTGTGTTCCTTACGTACATTCTCTTATTCATGTCCTAGAATTACGGGGTGTAACATTCTTCCCCCCTTAGAAACATTCGTCCCCGAATGTTCTTTTGGAGTTCAATCTAATTAGATAGCGACATAGTCTCCTTTTACTACACCCTTCAAACAACATATGCCACCCATGGCCACATAACCATACTTATACTAAAACGTCAACCTGAACTCCAAGTACCTCCGAGAGCACTTAACATAAAATCCCTCAATAAACCTACATTCTTGTCTCCGCCTCTTAACGTTCAAATTCAAATCAACCATTTCAATACAATAAGTCACAAAGACTCCACAATTTCATGTCGAGGAATGAAAGAATAACTTACATATTACTAGCACTTCCTTTCCTATCGATAACCGGCTCACCGGAAAACCGAAATCGGACCTCCTCTCTCTACCGTAAACCTTGGCACCCACGAAGCCGACTAGTCCATACTCATAATGACCTCAAAGTCTGTCGTAATCATCTTTACTAGGTCTGCTAGGGTATGACGACTGTATCATCACCGGGAAAACCTCAAATACCCGCTCAACTACCACCCCAAACACTCACGGGTGTAGTTACCTCGAAAGGTTCTTATGGATTCAGGCTCTATTTCTATACACTTGGTTGCTATCTTTCTTACTGGTCGTACTCTTTCCGTACTTCCAACTCATACTAGCATACATACATAACCTCCATCCCGATTCTGGCCTCCAACCTTTGGAGTCACTTTATTAAACAATATAAGGCCATTTCCGCTCACGACTGTTAGGTGGAACGCGTCCACGAACCCGTAAAACAATTAACTAGACTTGGGCCTTTCACCGTGACCCAATCGCGTGAGGAACTACTACCAAGATCCCACTCCATTTCAAACTATGGCGACGTGTAGGTCCTCAACCACTCGGCCGCGACTTAAATTTTACTACCCGAGAAGGCCTTATATACCTAAGGTCTCGGCGGTTATCAACATTCTTAGGCTCGCAATTTCCATGCTCCCAGCCTACCTTATCAGTCCCCCCGTAAACGGGTACAAAAACTTCTCATAATCCCATAACTAGGTTGTCTTGGTCACAACAATCATTTCTTACTCCATACGGATCTCATCCGTACAATTCTCTTACGCCTACCCCGTAGCTTAATCTATTAACATGGCATTCCATTAAGTTCCTTAACATAACTTCTTAAGGGTTCATCACCCTATCAGACAGCTCATCATTCCTAATTATATCAAGTTAGTACATAAATCTTGATGAGAATTCATTTAGTGTTTCATACCTTCCCGGTATCTATTTAGTCCTTACCAAATCCTGGTAATCTAAAATCATTCTAGGCAACACGCGTCTGACCCTCATACATAACTCCGTATAGCTGTATGTCACAATACCAACTATACTACAATTATTACCAACCTGGATACACAATCCACATAGTCCTTCCTGGGTCACTGCTGCCTTTCTCATAGCTGCAACCAACATAACTCGTTTGGGAGAGACGACCCTAACAACACAACTCTATCGCACGATCTTAGAGTGAGAAGAGTGGAAACCAATCCTAAATGTCCTGCAGCCTCCTGATTATAGATGTGGTGCACAACACACCGATAATCAAGACTCTACTGAACCGCTGCGTAGACACTTTCCGAGGACTAACTGCTCTGATACCACTTTTGTCACGACCCGACCCCGGGCCCGCGACTGGTGCCCTACCTGGGCACCCTTACAGGTATATATCAGAGAATAGTAGCGGAACATACATACATATACTTAACAAGAAATAAATAATAGGTTAGCCGATAAGGATACCTTCCTGGATACATATAAATATGTAAAACCAAAGGCAGTTACCTCATTTATTTTTCTTACAAAGCGACCCACAAGCTATTACTACAGACCTCTAAGAGTTCGGACAAATACTATGACGGGACAAGGCCCCGCCGTACCCCTGAATATACATAACCATGATGACAAGCTCCAGAACATTGGAGCCATCTCAAAATGCTGAACCAGGATCCTAAGCCCGCGGATCCACAATCAGGTACCTAAACTCGCAGACATTTAACGCCTCGGCCGGGAAATCGATAACAAAAAGAATATGGAATGGAAATAAGGTACAGTAACAAATCATAACTGTACAAAAGAATGATAGGGGCAAGTATAAAAAAAGTAAATACCAGATTTTGCCGTGCCATTACCACTCATGAGCTTAATTGTACATCATTATCTTTTCCCATTTTTCAATAAGAGTTATAGTCAAATTCTTACGTACATACTTAGGAGAAATCATTAAGTCCATTACCATATAACTTACTTATCTTTCATAACGTAAACCGACCCTTTGTGGAGGGACGCCTATACTGACCGACCCAATCTGGGACGCGATAAAGTCACATAAGTCTGCCCATAAAGGTATACTGCATAAAAATAGGAAGCTTATAATCAACTTAGGGTCACCTGCCCATAGTATCATTTAGCAATCCTACTCCTGGAACTATTTCACCCGCAAGGGCCGTATGGACCCGCATGAGGTATTCCTCGCATAGACTGTATCCGCGTAGTCGTTTGGACCCGTGAGGTATTCCTCGCATAGGACTATTTCACCCGCATGACTATTTCACCGCTTAGGCCTACGGGCATGATGAGCAAATACGCCATGCTCGCGTCATGGGTAGCAAATTCACGAAGAGGTATAATGTCTCGAGGTTTACCCACAATCATACTCGAGAATGTATAACGCCTTGGGGTTTACCCGCATTTATACTCAGGAGGTGTATAACGTCTTGGGGGTTTACCCCGCATTTATACTCATAACACTAGCCCCAAAGGCTATCATACATAACATAAGCACCACCGGCTTATCATACATAACATAAGCGCTACCGGCTTATCATACATAACATAAACACTACCGGCTTATCATACATAACATAAGCACTACCTGCTTATCATACATAACATAAGCAAGTTAAGAAATCCCCTAACTTCTTATTAACCTTATTTATAAACACTCCCATTTTAGTTTACTTAAGGCACTAACATGTCATTTTAAAATCCGGGAATTTATCCCAAAGTACTACGTACTTCTATTCTTTTAAAAATGACTCTTTTTCATATAAAACCTCCAAGATACTAATAACCGTAGTATCAAGTCATATATACTTTTCAAGACAAGTCACAATACCTTTTTAGAAATACATTTATAGGCTTCTAAATCAAGTGACTTCTTTCCTTAAAACCTTAAGCAATTGGTACCTTTAACCCAATTTGCCCTTCTTTATTTCAAGTCATTTCTTTGCTTACATTACTGGAGAAAACCATTCTTTTAATCTTCCATAAAGTTGTTATAACCAACTTCCCATAAAGCCGTTATAACTCTTTATGTCTTAGACAAATTCATTCCTTTTATAACCAAGAGACTTATACTTTCAAATCAAATTACAAAGCTTTCAAAATACTTCAAGTCTCTTAACTTTTAAGAAAACAAGTTTCTTAACTTAGAATACAAGTCTCTTTAACTTAGAGTGTCAAGAAGTCAATACTTTCCAAATCAAGTATTCTATACTTTTTAAATCAAGTCATTTCTTCCTTTAAGAATCAAGTCCCATAACTTGAAAAATAAAGTCTCTTAACCTTTTAAGAATTTAAGGTTCATAGTCTTAAAACTTCATACGTAAACTCTTTAAATTAAGTAACATATACTTTTATGCGTGTGAATAGGTTATACTAGTTTATACCGATCTTATTAAAGCAGCCATGATCTAGAAAATGTAATACAATTTTGTCTTATCTTAGCTTCTATGCAGATGGAGAATTCTACTCATTTTAATTTAATAGATTGTCGATACATTTTCTTTTATTAACGCTGCAGTGGCTTGTTCGATACTTATTCTCATTCGTGCAATAACTTAGCAAAGTCAACTTGACTCCAAATACTTCCTAACGACTCTTACCAACATCCCCCATAAGACTTGGTAAGAACTTATGATAACTTAGACGTATCTTTTACATAAAGTAAATCAACATACATACGTCTTAACTTCTAAGAGTAGAAGGAAACATGAAATAATACCACATGTATATTCCATACATTGAATCATGTCAAAAGAAGGAAGAGGTTCACATACCTCGCGACGATTATCGACAAGTAGCAAAATGCTCCAAAGTACTTCAACCTTGATAGATATTCCATCCTTTAAGTAGAATACGCTATACTTAGTACTTCAACCTTTAATGGCCATAATACATCAATTAACCTCTAGCTTCAAACGTAGAATATTCTAAGTGCAAAGTCACTAAATTCTACGGAAAATAGGACATCACTTCCTTTGTTTCTACATACTTTTCCACCTTTTTCAAGGCCCGAAAATCAATAACCAAACGCCACATTTAAGGCTCAATCAAATCAGCTAACCAAATGGGATTACACGCCTTAACATGACGTGTAAAATTCTGCCCCACAATTAATATAAAACTGTCAATTCCTTAAGGCACATTTTCGACAAAACACTATCCATAACAATATCAATTTCCTTACAATTCCTTTTTCAATCCAAGTCCTTAGGTCTAACATGTTATATAGTCATAAACAACTTTAACAACTATAATTCCTTATTTATATAACATGTGACGACTTAAACTAATAATCAAATCGAATTGTAATCTTAAGGGCTAAACATGCTAGTTTCTGGATTAGGGTTCCAATAGCCAATACACTTATCAAACTTCATACTATATACCTCATGCTTGCTAATATCCATAGCTACAACAATAAGTAATCTTAATTACTAAAACGACAAGAATTGTTACCTTTATAAGCCCTTAAAAATTCCAAGATTCAAAGTCGCTCCTTAGCAATTCTTAGCTCCTTTCCTTTACGCTCCAATCCGCTATTTGAAGCCTTTAGAAGTTCACAACCAACTTCTCTTCCATTTCCAATCCAAACTTGTGAAAATGACTTAGGTTTTCGTCTTGCGACTAACGTGAAAACGTCGTTTTTCCGAAATCTTTCTATTGAGATATCCTTACAATACCCTTAGGGACCTTGGGTTAAAGTCTTGTGAATAATGGATCAAAACTACAAAATTTTCTTGTGGATTTGAGGGTGAACCCGAGAGCTCTTAAGTGAAGCACAACGTTTCTCTAAATTTTTCTAAGTGTGGAAGACCTTGTCTTGCTACTAGTGTGTATATATAACACAAGGAAGGGTCAAGATATCAACATATGTGTGGCTAGGATGACGGAAATTAATTAATTGGCCAAGTGGACAAGTTGACAAGTCAACAATCTCAAGCTTTGAAGACTTGTTCATCTTCAATGGTCAATGACCATACTACCCTTGTATAATTTCGTCCAAGACCATGTGGGGGGGGGGGGTGTGTGCCACGTGTAGCCCTCCCATTCGTCCATAAAATTCCGTAACCCTCGTGGGCCCCACAAAACGTAAAATTCCTCGGGTGGGCCCCACGTGACCAAAATAATACATTCCATACTCTTCAAATAATGCATTTTGAGAATGCAATTCTCATTAACGAACATTTTTCCTTTCCGACGTTCGGAAGGTTTTCCTTCGGAAAAACAATTCTTCCTTTCGTACCAATTTCAAGTCTTGTGTTCCTTACGTACATTATCTTATTCAAGTCCTAGAATTACAGGGTGTAACATTCTTCCCCCCTTAGAAACATTCGTCCCCGAATGTTCTTTCGGAGTTCAATCTAATTAGATAGCGACATAGTCTCCTTTTACTACACCCTTCAAACAACATATGCCACCCATGGCCACATAACCATACTTATACTAAAACGTCAACCTGAACTCCAAGTACCTCCGAGAGCACTTAACATAAAATCCCTCAATAAACCTACATTCTTGTCTCCGCCTCTTAACGTTCGAATTCAAATCAACCATTTCAATACAACAAGTCACAAAGACTCCACAATTTCATGTCGAGGAATGAAAGAATAACTTACATATTACTAGCACTTCCTTTCATTTCCTATCGATAGCCGGCTCACCGGGAAACCGAAATCGAACCTCCTCTCTCTACCGTCAACCTTGGCACCCACGAAGCCGACTAGTCCATACTCATAATGACCTCAAAGTCTGTCGCAATCATCTTTACTAGGTCTGCTAGGGTATGACGACTGTATCATCACCGGGAAAACCTCAAATACGCGCTCAACTACCACCCCAAACACTCACGGGTGTAGTTACCTCGAAAGGTTCTTATGGATTCAGGCTCTATTTCTATACACTTGGTTGCTATCTTTCTTACTGGTCGTACTCTTTCCGTACTTCCAACTCATACTAGCATACATACATAACCTCCATCCCGATTCTGGCCTCCAACCTTTGGAGTCACTTTATTAAACAATATAAGGCCATTTTCGGCTCTCACGACCTGGTTCCGGTGGAACGCGTCCACGAACCCGTAAAACAATTAACTAGACTTGGGCCTTGCACCCTCGTGACCCTGTCACGTAGCGGAATTACTACCAACTGATCCCACTCCATTTCAAACTATGAGGCGACCCGTAATAGGTCCTCAACCCGACTCAGCGTCGCACTTAAATTTTTACTACCCGAGAAGGCCTTATATACCTAAGGTCTCGGCGGTTATCAACATTCTTAGGCTCGCAATTTCCATGCTCCCAGCCTACCTTATCAGTCCCGTGCGGTACAAAAACTTCTCATAATCCCATAACTAGGTTGTCTTGGTCACAACAATCATTTCTTACTCCATACGGATCTCATCCGTACAATTCTCTTACGCCTATCCAGTAGCTTAATCTATTAACATGGCATTCCATTAAGTTCCTTAACATGACTTCTTAAGGGTTCATCACCCTATCAGACAACTCATCATTTCCTAATTATATCAAGTTAGTACATAAATCTTGATGAGAATTCATTTAGTGTTTCATACCTTCCCGGTATCTATTTAGTCCTTACCAAATCCTGGTAATCTAAAATCATTCTAGGCAACACGCGTCTGACCCTCATACATAACTCCGTATAGCTATATGTCACAATACCAACTATACTACAATTATTACCAACCTGGATACGCAATCCACATAGTCCTTCCTGGGTCACTGCTGCCTTTCTCATAGCTGCAACCAACATAACTCGTTAGGGAGAGACGACCCTAACAACACAACTCTATCGCACGATCTCAGAGTGAGAAGAATGGAAACCAATCCTAAATGTCCTGCAGCCTCCTGATTATAGATGTGGTGCACAACACACCGATAATCAAGAATCTACTAGACACGGTCTGTAGACACTTTCCGAGGACTAACTGCTCTGATACCACTTTTGTCACGACCCGACCCCGGGCCCGCGACTGGTGCCTTACCTGGGCACCCTTACAGGTATACATCAGAGAATAGTAGCGGAACATACATACATATACTTAACAAGAAATAAATAATATGTTAGCCGATAAGACTACCTTCCTGGATACATATAAATATGTAAAACCAAAGGCAGTTACCTCCTTTTTTTTTCTTACAAAGCGACCCACAAGATATGACTACAGACCTCTAATAGTTCGGAGAAATACTATGACGGGACAAGGCCCCGCCGTACCTCTGAATATACATAACCATGATGACAAGCTCCAGAAAATTGGAGCCATCTCAAAATGATGAACCAGGATCCTAAGCCCGCGGATCCACAACTGTGTACCTAAACCTGCGGACATGAACGCAGCCCGAAGAAGTCGATAACAACAGTGCAGAATATGGAACGGAAATAAGGTACAGTAACAAATCATAACTGTACAAAAGAATGATAGGGGCACATATAAAAAAAGTAAATACCAGATCCTGCCGTGCCATTACCACTCATGAGCTTAATTGTACATCATTATCTTTTCCCATTTTTCAATAAGAGTTATAGTCAAATTCTTACGTACATACTTAGGAGAAATCATTAAGTCCATTACCATATAACTTACTTATCTTTTATAACGTAAACCGACCGCTGTGGAGGACGCTATCTTGGCGACCCAATCTGGGACGCGATAAAGTCACATAAGTCTGCCCATAAAGGTATACTGCATAAAAATAGGAAGCTTATAATCAACTTAGGGTCACCTGCCCATAGTATCATTTAGCAATCCTACTCCTGGAACTATTTCACCCACAAGGGCCGTATGGACCGCGTGAGTATTCCTCGTGATATCAGTATCCGCGATAGGTCGTTTGGACCCGCATGAGGTATTCCTCGCATAGGACTATTTCACCCGCACATGACTATTTCACCCGCTTAGGCACTACGGGCCCGCAATGAGCAAATACGCCATGCTCGCATCATGGGTAGCAAATCCATGAAGAGGTATAATGTCTTGGGGGTTTACCCATGATCATACTCGGAATATATAACGTCTTGGGGTTTACCCGCATTTATACTCGGAGGTGTATAACGTCTTGGGGTTTACCCGCGTTTATACTCATAACACTAGCCCCAGGCTATCATACATAACATAAGCACCCGGCTTATCATACATAACATAAGCGCATTCTTATCATACATAACATAAACACTACCGAAACATCATACATAACATAAGCACTACCTGCTTATCATACATAACATAAGCAAGTTAAGAAATCCCCTAACTTCTTATTAACCTTATTTATAAACACTCCCATTTTAGTTTACTTAAGGCACTAACATGTCATTATAAAATCCGGGAATTAATCCCAAAGTACTACGTACTTCTATTCTTTTAAAAATGACTCTTTTTCATATAAAACCTCCAAGATACTAATAACCGTAGTATCAAGTCATATCTACTTTTCAAGACAAGTCACAATACCTTTTTAGAAATACATTTATAGGCTTCTAAATCAAGTGACTTCTTTCCTTAAAACCTTAAGCAATTGGTACCTTTAACCCAATTTGCCATTCTTTATTTCAAGTCATTTCTTTGCTTACATTACTGGAGAAAACCATTCTTTTAATCTTCCATAAAGTTGTTATAACCAACTTCCCATAAAGCCGTTATAACTCTTTATGTCTTAGACAAATTCATTCCTTTTATAACTAAGAGACTTATACTTTCAAATCAAATTACAAAGCTTTCAAAATACTTCAAGTCTCTTAACTTTTAAGAAAACAAGTTTCTTAACTTAGAATATCAAGTCTCTTTAACTTAGAGTGTCAAGAAGTCAATACTTTCCAAATCAAGTATTCTATACTTTTTAAATCAAGTCATTTCTTCCTTTAAGAATCAAGTCCCATAACTTGAAAAATAAAGTCTCTTAACCTTTTAAGAATTTAAGGTTCATAGTCTTAAAACTTCATACGTAAACTCTTTAAATTAAGTAACATATACTTTTATGCATGTGTCACGACCCGACCTCGCGCCCGTGACTGGTGCCTTACCCCGGGCACCCTAGGGATACAACATTAGAGAAAATCAGCGGAAATAAAAAAACTTAAACATGAAACAAGATAAAATAAGAAACAGACTAACCAAAACGGTTACCTTTCTGCATATATATACATGAACAGTTATATCCTTTTACAAACCCTGCCCACAACAGTACTACAGACCTCTAAGAATGTAACCACAACTACGACGGGACAGGGCCGCCCATACCACGAATGAGTACCTGTAACAGGGGACTATACGAATAAGCCTCGAGAAACGGAGCTTCCCGAACGCCGTGTGATCCTATGGCGAGGATCAACAAGCGGTGTACCTCTACTGCGGCATGACGCGGCCCAGAAGGAGGTCGATCTAACAGTGCGAATATGTGGCGAAAATCGTAAATGAAATCACGATAGTCTATATAAAGCAGAGACATATATGATAACCAAACTACAATACATAATATGGCGATCGCGTCAAGTCGTGGACTCACGCCTCAAAGTCATCACTCGAATATAACTATGGGTCTCACGCCACAACATCAATCATGCGTGGAATACCTTCTCACCGCCGGCGATCTATGATATAGTAACACGAAGTACACATGAACACGTGTCCCACTGTGTTATAAAACCGTCTGAGGAAAGTACGGGCTAACTACGGATACCAAAGCGCGTCATCAATCGGCCGGCGTACGAAAGCCAACTACCGATACCAAAGCCGTACTAACAAATCTACATAACCATACCACGGTGACCCGGGGCAAGTCGAAATCCAACTACGGATACAAGCTGCGCGCGCGTACGTGGCGGGGCAATCACGAAGACTAACTACCGGATACTGCGGAATCACGAGACTTCGTCCACAAAACTGAACGGCAAGTACGAAGACTAACTACGGATACCGCCGAATCACCACGACTTGGGACAAGCGAAAGCCAACTACGGATACCAAGCGAATCGGTAAAACCTCGGAGAGCTAGTCCATGGAATAATCCTAATGGAAGCATACCGTGGGCCACCCATCGATGTCGGTATGTCCAAAGGAAATGACAAAGTAACAATCAAAGTGGAAGCGTACTCGTGGGCCACCCATCGTGTCAAGATGTCCATCAATCAACCGGATAGCCTCCTCGGCGAGAGCGGTAGCGCGATGTCTGACAACACTTGCACAACAAAGGCTAACACCACAAGCATAGGCAAGTTCAACATACTTTTAGACATTCTTTTTATTACAACAAAACCGGATTTTAACCCCAAGGTACTACGTATTTTAACTCTTCTCAAAAAGGTATCTTTTTACGTAAAAACAACTCGATACCATTATCCGTAGTACCAAACACATTCATGTTTAAATCAAGTACTTTATACTTTTAAACCAAGTGGCTTACACTTTTAAAACAACGTCAAGTATACATTTAAAAACCCAAGTAACCAACTCTTTTAAGATCAAGGTACTCCTACCTTTTAAAACCAAGTCACTTATATTTTCTCATCAAGAAAAGTTCGATATTTGAAAATAAGTTACTTATACTTTTAAACTCAAGTTACTTCTCTTTTCCCAAAATCAAGTTACCATTTTAAATCCAATAATAAAACCATTCTTTTGTTTTCATAAAGTCGTTATAACTAACTTCCCATAAAGCTATTATAACACTTTATGTTTTAAACCAATTTAAGACAAAACCATGCCTTTCTTTTAAACCAAAACACTTCAAATTCTTAAGTCTCTTTCTTTTAGAAATCAAGTTCCTTACTTTGGAACTTTAAGAAAATCAAAACTTGATTATAATAATTCTTATTAGAAGCATGATCTAGGAAATGTAATACAATTTTGTCTTATCTTAGCTTCTATGCAGATGGAGGTTTCTACTGGTTTTAATATAATTAATTAGTCAATACATTTTCCTTTATTAACGCTGCAGTGGTTTGTTCGATTCTTATTCCCATTTCCGAAATCAAGTAAAACTTTATTCTTTTAAAGACTAAGTACTCATTACTCACGAATGAGGTTTCACCACTTTTTAACACAATTAAAGTTCTTCACATTTCATATCAAGTCAATTATAAGTCAAGTCTCTTATCTTTTAAAAACTCAACAAACCATTCTTTTACCTACATAAAGTTGTTATAACTAACTTCCCATAAAGCTATTATAACACTTTATGTTTTAAATCAACCAAAATTCGTTTAGCACACTACATAGTTCACAACATCATGCTAGAAAAGATAGGAAGAGGTTCACATACCTCGCGACGATTATCGACAATTAGCAAATAGCTCCAAAGTACTGTAACCCTGCTAGCCATTTCCACCCTTCAAGTAGAATACGCTACTCGCAGTACTTCAACCTATAAAGGCCACAAAACATCTATCAAACTCTAGATCTCTTCGTAGAACAATTCTAAGTACAAGGTTCCTTATTCTACGGAAAATTCGGCAAAGACCTCCCGCAACCTCATAAATCTCTCTCTATCAAGGCACGCTACGAAGCCAACAACTCGAGGGGTTACACGCCTAACCGGACATATGCAACCGCCCCACAATAATACTACAAGTCTCGTAAATACGGTCAATGTAAATCTGATTCAATTCTTATCAATCTTCTTTCCTCATATAATATACTCAAGTATAACTACTACAACATGTAATATCCAATTACAATAGGGGGACATAGATCATTACCTCAATAAGCCCAAAATTATCCAAGTTTATAAGTCGATCCTGAGCAACGTTTAGCTCCAACTTCTTACGCTCCAACCCGCTCCAAGCAACCCTTAGAAGTTTCTAAACAACTTCTCTTACCACTTCAACCAAGCTAGGAAGATTTTTCTAGGGTTTCACTTTGCGACTAATGGAATAAAGTAGTATTTTCGGGCTCCTAGTATTGAAATAACTTTGGAATACTACTAGGGATACTAGGCTAAGGTATTTGGGATTATACCACAATACTCAAAGTATTTTCTACACATGTGGGGGGGAGGGACGAAACAGAAGCCTAAAGGGAGGGAGTATTTGCTTTGGAAAGTATTCAAGTGTGGGATGAATTTAGTCTTCAACTTAAGGGGGTATTTATAGAGAATTCAAGGGTCAAGATTAATGCAAGTGGGTGGTCAAGATTGGGCCATGTGTGTGTGGGTCCCACCACACCACATGGCCAACGATTTGCTCTCCAAGTGTCATGGCCATTTCGGCCAAGGGGCCACTTGTCCCACCAATTTCGGCCCACATGGCCACTCAAGGGGGTGACACGTGTCGCCCCCTTACTCGTCCAAAATCATGGCTGCTATTATACCTACATAAAGTCGTTATAATTAACTTCCCAAAAAGCCATTATAACACTTTATGCTTTAAACCAACCAAAATTTCTTTTAGCACCCGTACGTCTACCGTACTACATAGTTCACAACATCATGCTAGAAAAGATAGGAAGAGGTTCACATACCTCGCGACGATTATCGACAATTAGCAAAACGCTCCAAAGTACTGTAACCCTGCTAGCCCTTTCCACCCTCCAAGTAGAATATGCTACTCATAGTACTTCAACCTATAAAGGCCACAAAACGTCTATCAACTTCTAGATCCCTTCGTAGAACATTTCTAAATACAAGGTTCCATATTCTACGGAAAATTCGGCAGCACCTACCCCCCGCAACCACATAAATCTCCTCCTCTAACAAGGCCCGCTACTAAGCCAACAACTCCAAAGGGGTTACGTCTAACCGGACGTGTACAACACTGCCCCACAATAATACTACAAGTCTACTGTAAATACAGTCCAATGTAAATACAGTTCAATTCTTTATAAACATCCTTCCAATATATCTTATACTCAATTCTAAATTACTACAATATGTAATATCCAATTACAATAGAGGGACATAGATCATTACCTCGATAAGCCCAAAATTATCCAAGATTATAAGTCGATCCTGAGCAACGCTTAGCTCCAATTCCTTATGCTCCAACCCGCTCCGAGCAACCCTTAGAAGTTTCTAAACAACTTCTCTTCAAGATCCAACTCCAAAAAGTGAAGAACACTTAGGCTAAAACTATGACAAGTTTCGGCCAAGGTAAGGTTTCTAGGCTAGGGGTGTGAAATATTTCCAACTCTTGGTACACAATCTTCCTAACACTCTAAGGAAGAACACTTAAAACTTTAAGAATTTTTAGACAACTTTAGCTCACAATTTCAGCCCATGGCCGAGAGCTCAAGGAAAGGGAGGGAATTTTTCAAGACTTGGAAACTCTCTAAGTGTGGATGAAGAAGTCTTGCATTAAGGGGGGTATTTATAGAGAAATCAATGGTCAAGATCTAGGCAAGTGTATGGTGAAGATTGGGTCCAAGTGTGTGGGTAATTTGTCTACCAAATGTCCACCACAAAAATGGGACAAGTGGCTTGCCACTTGTCCCCCAAAAAAAACGTCCAAGTGTCCATGTGGTCCCCCTAATTTTGGCCAACGAGCCACGTGGGTGCCATGTCGCTTCTACGTCCCAAAAATATTTCATCTTTCGAAAATATCCGTAATGCCAAAAATCCGAAAATAAAGTGGGCCACAAACCGTAAATTCCTCCGTGGGCCCACGACCAATTCCGGAAATAAAATTCCATAATTCTCAAAAATTTCAAAAAGTTCGAATACCAAATCTGGGAATCCAATTCCCTTTAACGAACATTTTTCCTTCACAAAATCCTAATCTTTTCGTGAAAAATCACATCTTTCTTCCTTTCCAATTTTTGTGTCGTATTCTCGCACGCACGCCCTCACATACATACCGGAACTACGAGGTGTAACATTCTTCCCCTTAGAAACATTCGTCGAATGTTCCTTCTAAGTCTCAAACATACATGCGCAGATAGCCTTCACTACTATACTTACGAAACCAATTACGCCACCAATGGCCATATTATAACATACGCGAAAAACACCAATCCAAGCCAACGAGGAATCACCTCTAACGTGTATAACATCACCATAAGCTCCTACCCAAGGTCTAAAGGATACTCCCTTCGCATCTTCACTTCACAACAAAATGATCTATTTTATTCTGTTAACCCACGTTCACTTTCCTTTCGTCGTACCACTTCTCGTACACGAACTCTCTAGTACACGCATTCATACTCGATCATCGCTTGGTTCCAAAACCTTCGAGTCACTACCCCAAACTTGGTCATCTTACTAACCTCAAATTCCTATAAGGCCATTCCGGCCTTCACGATCGATTCGGGTCGAACATATCCACGAACTCATACGATGGTTACCTAAACTGGGCCTAGCACCTCGTGATCCTACCACTGGCGGGACCACCTCGAATCGACCCACCTCACTCCGGCTGCGGGTTGACCTGTTCGGCCTCAACCCGACCCGCTATCGCCTAAACTCTCTCGTTCCCCGATCCGGAACAATCTTACTAATTCACGCCATGAAAGCTACCACTTCCATCTCACACTACCCATGGAATTATCCCATAATATATTTCACGATACCAAGTACTTGACAAAGACCAACCGTAAAATCATCCACTCAAGGCGCCTTGCATCCGAGGTCCTAATCGTTATAAATTCTAAGGCTCACAATTGTCTCGCCTCCGGACTTACCCTTTTCCAACTACCCACGCGTTTTCTAATTCGCTTAACACAATGCTATCCGCATAGCACTCCACGTATCTACCATAACAACATAAACAAGTCTCTTAAGGGCTAAAGATATCTCCGCAACTCTCGCCTTACTTTCCCTTTGTCGCTCTAATCATAATCCGCCTGCAGTCGCTAGCTATACAAGGCGATGAACCACCCACCGATCCCGGCGTCGAGTCTCTACATCTGCTACCTGGTCGGACAAACTCTCACCAAATGGCCCCGTTGGCCGCAAGCATTTGTCAAAGCGATGCGACACTCCCATAATGGAGTCTATTACAATGGCCACAACGAGGTAGGGGTGACCTCATCTGACTAACACCCCCTTCTCCCGAACAACTGAACCCGCCACTGACCCGGTAGGCTGAGTCATCCCTCTTGTATCCCTCCTACTTGGACATCCTCCCATCACATGGCCCTGAAGGCCGCAAGTATAACAATCTCCCAAACTAGCACGACACCCTAAGGATCATCCTCAGCTCTCTATCCATAGAACTCTGGCGAACTGCAACTCAAGAAATCCCGAAGTCTCAGACTATCGGATCTAGGGTGAATCACTGGTACTTCTGGAACCACCGGTTCCCGTCCGTCCTCATTCCCAGCCACCAGCCTAGCTAGTAACTTGGGCCATCTCCTTCTAACTCATATCCTCGGCTCCTGGTCGTGGGCGGAGACCAGGTATCGTGGCCGCAGTAGACACTGCGGCCGCTCGACACTCTGCTGGGGAGAGCGGCGACATCCAACGCGTCGTCGGAAGTACTATCAGGTAATGACCAGGCCGGTCCCCTCGTAACCTCTGCTCTGCTCGCGGCTCTGCACGCTTTGCCTTGCCCAGGCTCGTTGCCTGCGTAGGCGTACCCGTACATAAGAATATGCGGAGGAGTCCAACTTATAACACGGCTCTAAGGCACGATCTCGAGTGAGAAGAATGGAAACCAATCCTAAATATCTGTAGCCTCCGATTATAGATGTGGTGCACAACACACCGATAATCAAGACTACTAGACACGATGCGTAGACACTTTCCGAGGATTAATCGCTCGATACCACTTTTGTCACGACCCGACCTCGGGCGCATCGGTGCCTTACCCGGCACCCTAGTGATACAACATCGAGAAAATCAGCGGAAATAAAAACTTAAACAGAAACAAGATACAACATAAGAAAGCAGGCTAGCAAAAGCGGTTTCCTTCTTGCATATATCTGAAAATTTGAGCGATTACATCCTTTACAAACCACACGCTAAGATTACTACAAACCTCTAAGAGTGTAATAACAACTATGACGGGACGGGGCCCGCCATACCACAGATGTACAGAACCTACAACTCGGGAAACATACCAAAAGATAAGCCTCGAGAAACGGAGCTTCCCAATCTGTTGACTGTGATCCTAAGAGCGAGGATTAACAACGAAGTACCTCTACTGCGGCATGAACGCAGCCCCAAGGAGGTCGATCTAACAGTACAGTATGTGGCGAAAAATATCAGAATGAAATCATAGTAGTCTATATAAAACAGGAGACATATATGATAACCAAACTACTGTACATAACATAAAAGCGATCATGTCAGCGAGGACTCACGCCTCAAGTCATCACTCAAATATAACCAGGTCTCACGCCCATATCAATCATGCGCATCATGGCCACATGCCCCCGGAATTCTCCATCGGTGTAGACATGTCCAGGATGCAATAACAGTATACCGGGTAATCAACCCTGCCGCATGGCCACATTCCCCCGGAATTCTTCATCGGTGCAGACATGTCCATGTAACAACAATAACAATATATCGGGTAATCAACCCTGCCGCATGGCCACATGCCCCCGGAATTCTGCATCGGTGCAGACATGTCCATGTAATAACAATAACAATATATCGGGTAATCAACCCTGCCGCATGGCCACATGCCGGATTGCGACGGTGCAGCATGTCCATGTAACAATAACAATATATCGGGTAATCAACCTGCGCGTGGCCACATGCCGGAGTGCGACGGTGCGAGCATGTCCATGTAACAACAATAACAATATACGGGTGATTAACGCCCGCGTGGCGCGTGCCTTAATTCTTCATCGGTGCAGAAATGTCCATGTAACAACAATAACAATATACCGGGTGATTAACCCGCAGCATGTCCACATGCCCCCGGAATTCTTCATCGGTGCAGACATGTCCATGTAACAACAATAACAATATACCGGCCCTCCATCGAGAGACGCGGTAGCATAGGAATACAACTTTTACACAACAAGGCTATCACAAGCAAGCACAAGCAAATTACCATACTTCAATTCTCTTACAAATATCCATTCTTTCACAAGAAGTCACCTGATACCAACACTCGTAGTATCCAAAACAGAGTAACTATTATTTTAAGTAAACCAACACAATTCCCGTACCTTATTTTTAAACCACATCACTTCTCCTTTTAAAGTCAAGTTACCATTTTAAATCCAATAATAAAACCATTCTTTTGTTTCCATAAAGTCGTTATAACTAACTTCCCATAAAGCTATTATAACACTTTATGTTTTAAACCAATTTAAGACAAAACCATGCCTTTCTTTTAAACCAAAACACTTCAAATTCTTAAGTCTCTTTTCTTTTAGAAAATCAAATTCCTTACTTTGCAATTTTAAGAAAACCAAAACTTGATTATAATAATTCTTATTAGAGCAACCATGATCTAGGAAATGTAATACAATTTTGTCTTATCTTAGCTTCTATGCAGATGGAGGTTTCTACTGGTTTTAATATAATTAATTGTCATTACTTTTTCCTTTATTAACGTTGCATTGGCTTGTTCGATTCTTATTCCCATTTCCGAAATTAATGTAACATTATTCTTTTAAAAAAAACCAAGTACTCATTACTCACGAATGAGGTTTCACAACTTCTAATACAATTCAAGTTCTTCACATTTCATATCAAGTCAAATATAAGTCCAGTCTCTTATCTTTTAAAATCAGTAAATCATTCTTTTACCTACATAAAGTCGTTATAATTAACTTCCCAAAAAGCCATTATAACACTTTATGCTTTAAACCAACCAAAATTCTTTTAGCACCCGTACGTCTACCGTACTACATAGTTCACAACATCATGCTAGAAAAGATAGGAAGAGGTTCACATACCTCGCGACGATTATCGACAATTAGCAAAACGCTCCAAATCTTGTAACCGCTAGCCCTTTCCACCTCCAAGTAGAATATGCTACTCGTAGTACTTCAACCTATAAAGGCCACAAAACGTCTATCAACTTCTAGATCCCTTCGTAGAACATTTCTAAATACAAGGTTCCATATTCTACGGAAAATTCGGCAGCACCTACCCCCCGCAACCACATAAATCTCCTCCTCTAACAAGGCCCGCTACTAAGCCAACAACTCCAAAAGGGGGGGGGGGGGGTTACACGTCTAACCGGACGGGTACAACACTGCCCCACAAAAATACTACAAGTCATCAGTAAATACCAATGTAAATACAGTTCAATTCTTTATAAACATCCTTCCAATATATCTTATACTCAATTCTAAATTACTACAATATGTAATATCCAATTACAATAGAGGGACATAGATCATTACCTCGATAAGCCCAAAATTATCCAAGATTATAAGTCGATCCTGAGCAACGCTTAGCTCCAATTCCTTATGCTCCAACCCGCTCCGAGCAACCCTTAGAAGTTTCTAAACAACTTCTCTTCAAGATCCAACTCCAAAAAGTGAAGAACACTTAGGCTAAAACTATGACAAGTTTCGGCCAAGGTAAGGTTTCTAGGCTAGGGGTGTGAAATATTTCCAACTCTTGGTACACAATCTTCCTAACACTCTAAGGAAGAACACTTAAAACTTTAAGAATTTTTAGACAACTTTAGCTCACAATTTCAGCCCATGGCCGAGAGCTCACAAGGAAAGGGGAGGGAATTTTTCAAGACTTGGAAACTCTCTAAGTGTGGATGAAGAAGTCTTGCATTAAGGGGGGTATTTATAGAGAAATCAATGGTCAAGATCTAGGCAAGTGTATGGTGAAGATTGGGTCCAAGTGTGTGGGTAATTTGTCTACCAAATGTCCACCACAAAAATGGGACAAGTGGCTTGCCACTTGTCCCCCAAAAAAAACGTCCAAGTGTCCATGTGGTCCCCCTAATTTCGGCCAATGAGCCACATGGGGTGCCATGTGTCGCCCCCCTACTCGTCCAAAATATTTCATCTTTCGAAAATATCTGTAATGCCAAAAATCCGAAAATAAAGTGGGCCCCACAAACCGTAAATTCCTCCCGTGGGCCCCACGTGACCAATTCCGGAAATAAAATTCCATAATTCTCAAAAATTCCAAAAAGTCCGAATACCAAATCTGGGAATCCAATTCCCTTTAACGAACATTTTTCCTTCACAAAATCCGGAATCTTTTCCGTCGAAAAATCACATCTTTCTTCCTTTCCAATTTTTGTGTCGTATTATCGTACGTACGTCCTCACATACATACCCTGGAACTACGGGGTGTAACAAGTATGATCCTCAATAAGAACATGATTCCAATGTGATACCGTTCTCTGCGATGATATTAGATATCATAAAAAAGGAGTATCAAAATGAGGCAAAACCTTTACTTATCTTTGGCAACTGTGCAAAATGGGCAAAGCCCTTGAAATGATATCGTTCCTATTCTATAGGAGTATCAAGTGCTTCAAAATAAATTTTGAGAATACTAAATAAGTATTCTTATTTTTGACACGAAAATCTTTTTGTATGTGTTTTATGATTAAATCAAGGACACAATGGGAAAATGTTACATTGGTCCAGAAGTTAAACTCATAAAAATACATATAAAACATGTCTTGATTTGTTGCCAAAAAAAAAAAGTTCTTGTGGGATCAAAATACTTGTGTCGTCCAAAATGTTGTCAACATTGCTGTTGACATTTTCAGATAATGATATTTGTTGGGATGTTGTTCTTAACTGATTTCAGAAAAATCAGATTTTCTCCCTATTTTTATGTCTTGTTTTAATAGGAATTTCGAACTTTAAAATATTAGGATTAATTGAATTCCTACCGTGATGTTTATCTTTCCCCCCAATATTTTAGGTGTAAGTTATTGTGTAAAATTGAAACACCTAAAACTAAGAGATTTTTGTTGTTTAGAAAGATTTGTCATGTATATAGATATTCTCTCATTTGTTATTTTTTTCATCTCTGATTTTCCCTATATATACAAAAAAAAAAAATTAAATATATATATATATATATATATATATATATATATATATAGTATTAATTAAAAAAAAGGGAAATCACATCACACCTCAGGTATAATCTTACCTACCCGACGATGCACTCAATTTGGATTTAGTGTCCAAATTTTAAAAAAATATATATATAGTATTTGATGTGAGGGAAATCACATCACACCTCACATCAAATACTGTAGGGCCCCTGCCAAGTTGCGGTAGAGTGTCAGATCAACAAATGGTTTGCCGGATGATGCACTCAATTTGGATTTAGTGTCCACTAGAGTTGCCGAAGGTTTACATGAGAACATGCCAACACGTTCAACAATCTCAGTTGCATACTTCTTTTGGGATAGGAATAAACCACCTACATGACGTGTCACAAATATACCTAGAAAGTAGTGTAGTGGCCCTAGATCTTTCATTTCAAATTCAGAACCAAGTTGTGACATGATGGACTTGCGAAGATCATCTGATGAGGCAGTTAGTATAATATCATCACATATAAAAGAAGATAAGCAATATTATTACCCTGACGGTAGATAAACAGAGAGTGATCGAAACGACTATTGAAAAAACCAATATGTGAGACAAAATCGACAAACCTCTTGTACCATGCCCTGAGGGCTTGTTTTAGCCTGTATAATGAAATTATTCAGCAGTCACACATGATTGAGATATTTAGAGTCCTTGTAGCCCAAAAGCTGGTACATGTAAACAATTTCATGTAGTTGTCCATGAAGAAAGACATTTTTGACATCTAATTGATGAAGTGGCCATGCATTTGACAGAGCCAGACTAAAGACTCTTCTGATAGTTGTCGGTTTAACCACCAGACTGAATGTCTCACCGCAATCCACACTAACCTGATGTATCTTCCCATCACCTACAAGATGAGCTTTATGGCGCTCAAAATTACCATCAGATTTTTTCTTTGTGACTAAAAATCCACATAGACCTAATTATATTAGCATTAGGGGGATGAGGTACCAATTCCCACATCCTATTTTTTATAAGAGCATTAAATTCACCGTCCATAGCCAATTCCAATTCGGGTCATTAAGGGCAGCCACATAATTATGAGGCAATGGTGGTTTTGGGACGTGAGTAAGTAGGCTATATTTGTGTTGGGTTTGACAATGCCGTGTTGACTATGGGTGACGGGACGCGGGGCTGGAAGTGGGGCCAGGTGTGGAGAGATTTGTATAGATTTTGGGGTTGAGTTAGGCCAAGGTGTCATATCTATACATGGTATCAGAGTCAGACCCATTCTAATTCTTTGTTCACCGATGGTGGGTCCCCAAATTATATTGTCCATGATTCAGTTAACGAGGTCTGGGCGTGTGGGAGAGTGTTAAGAGTCCCACATTGGAAATAGAATGGGAACATGGACTCCTTATATGGACTTGGACAATCCTCACCCTACAAGCTAGCTTTTGGGTTTGAGTTAGGCCTAAAATCCATTCTTTACATGATAGAATAATTATATTAAATGTTATATTTATTATAATTATTTAGTAATTAGTGTAATTGATAGTAGAATCAATTATATATGGTAGATTAGATAGCATGATTTGTGCCTAAGTCTAGCCTAAATTATGGTTGTATTTGTGGTATATTACCCACACTTTTGGAAGAGAATAATTGAGGAAAATAAACTAAATATTCTTACATGGTATCAGAAGATTAGAGAAAAGATCCTACCCTAAATAATTTTCTCTCCAAATTTCGGCCATCCCTCCCCCTTCCTCCACCACCTGCCGATCACCACATTTTCTCCATATTTGTATTTTTTCCATTATTGTTTTTCATTTTTCGGTCAACAATTTCTGACTCCAAATCCACATTTCATCCCGCCCTCACTGTTTCTAACATCAAAACACATATTTCCATCACTCTTGAGATGAAAAAGTTCATTATGAAACTTGGGCAGAGCTTTTTAAAACATGTTGCCGTTCCCACCGGTTATTCATCACATATTTCCGCCGGCGATTGGCAAAGTAAAGGAGTTAAAGACCGATGATGAAAAAGAACTTTGGGAAACTCTTGATGCCACAGTTCATTCATGGATTTATACAACTATCTCTAGTGATTTGTTGCATACAATAATGGAACCCGATTCTACAACAATGGAGACTTGGAATCATTTGTGGGATATTTTTCAAGACAACAAAAATTCCCGAGCCGTCACATTGGATCAAGAATTATCCACCACGGATATGGAGGATTTTCCGAATGCATCAGCGTATTGTTAATGCCTCAAAGTCTTGTTGGATCAACTAAAAAATGTTGGTTCACCGGTTTCCAAAAACCGATTGGTTCTCCAATTAGTTGTCGGTCTTACCGACGCGTATAGTGGCGTGGGCACGCTTATCCAACAAATAAATTCTCTACCACTTGTTTATCAAGCCCATTCAATTCTTATTCTTGAAAAGCGGGTTTTACCAAATAAACTACAAATATTTCAAATTCCGCCATGATAGCCAATGACACTACCACCAACTTTGAGCATATACAACAAAATAGGGGAAAAAATATAGAACATTGGTAAAAATCGTGATGGAAATAACTGAAATGGCAAAAATAGCAGCAATCGGAATTCCGGTGGCAGCGGAAATGGCGACAGGAACAGCGCCACAGGCGGCTAGCAGTTGCAGCCCCAACAACAGTGGGGTGGCGATCCAAACCAGTGGGCCTGGCAGTGGCCTTGGGTTGTGCCACCTTGCCCTTACCCAACGGGTAACTGGTTCAGGCCCAGTCCAAGGCCTATTGGCCAGGACACGGGTAACCAACAACCCAGTTTTGGGCCAAACAACTTTAGGCCGCGTAACAGTGCAGCCAACAATTCCAGCATCTTTGGGCCACTGTCGAACCAGTGGCAGGAGGCCCATTCAGCAGTGGCAAGCCCAACCGATTTTGAGTCTGCCATGCACACTCTTGAACTTAATCCACCTGATGTAAATTGGTATATGGACTTCGAAACGACGTCACATATGACGTCATCCCAAGGTAATATCTCGTCCTATTTTAATTTGAGCGAAAATAATAGTATAATTGTCGAAAATGGTCATTCTATACCAATTCGAAGTTATGATTCTACTAAATTATCACCACCAAACCCACCATTAATTTTACAGAATGTCCTTCATGCTCCACAATTAATCAAAAACTTGGTGTCTATTAGAAAATTTACTATTGATAATTGGGTGTCTATTGTTTTTGACCCTTTTGGATTTTCTGTGAAGGATTTTCATACGGGGACTCTTCTCATGAGATATGATAGTCAAAGGGAGCTCTATCCAATTACATCTCCACACCAACGAACCAAGTGTTCCACTTTTGTTGCTTTTACACCCTCGTTATGACATGAACGTTTGGGGTCATCCGGGGTCACCTATGTCACGCCCCGAACCCCGGGCCCGTGACTGGTGCCCTACCTGGGCACCCTCCTACCTAGCTGACATAATTAAAACTGCGGAATTAAACAACACCTCATTTTTTTAAACCAATGAACGTGCAAGGGCAAAGCCGACAAGGCTGCCATATAACATACATAATAAAAAGCACTACACTGTACACGAGTCCAATCCCACATATGAATACAGACCTCTAAGAGTTTCTTGAACTATGACGGACAAGGCCCCGTACCCATAGCGTACAAAAGCACATCTTGAAGAATCTATACCAAAATGATAAACTCACGAGCAGATGGAGCTATCCAAAACTTGAGCAGGTCCTACACTGCAGATCACCAAATCACAGATCTAAACTGCGACATGAACGCAGCGGCTCCCGGGAGGTCGGACGGAAGAATGTACCAAGTATGTGAAGCGATGAAATCAGTAATGAAATCACAACAGTCTATACAAAACAGGAGACATGTATGATAGCCAAACTACAGTACACAATACATAAGCAGTCATATCAAGTCAGGGACGCATGCCCTGGAAGTCATTACTCAAATATAACCATGGGTCTCACGCCCATAATATCAATCATGCCCGTGGAATCCTTCCTCACTGCCGGCAGTCCATGATATAATATAACTTCGGTAAGCACACCGAACCTTGCAATCATGAGCAACCCATATGCAAGCAAACCAAGACAATATCATGCCTTTCACACCAAGACAATATCATGCCTTTCCTTTTTACATAAACCAAAAAAATACCATGCCTTTACAAACCAACACAATTACCATGCCTTCTTTTTACATAAACCAAGACAATACCATGCCTTTACAAACCAAGACAATTACCATGCCTTCTTTTTACATAAACCAAGACAATTACCATGCCTTCTCTTTTACATAAACCAAGAGAAATCCTTATTTAAGCAAGCCAAAGTACTTATCAAGGCACACATAGAATAATTCGCATTTAAACAAACCAAAGTACTATCAAGGCACAAATGGAAGAATTCTCATTTAAACAAGCCAAAGTACTATCAAGGCACAAATGGAAAAATTCTCATTTAAACAAGCCAAAGTACTACATACGTACATTCTTTTCAAAAGACTCATTTTTATGTAAAACCCCAAGATACTAACACCCGTAGTATCAAGGCATGTCTATTTTTCAAAATAAGTTACTACACTTTTTAGAAATTCATTTCAAGGCTTTGAAACCAAGTAACTTCAATTTACACAATCTAGGCAAGTCATGCCTACCAATCAAAATAGACAACTCTCTTAACCTTCCATAAAGCCGTTATAACCAACTTCCCATAAAGCCGTTATAACCCTTTATGGTTTTAGACAAATTAATTCTTTTTATAACCAAGAGACTTATACTTTTAAAACCAAGTATCATATATTTTCAAATCAAGTTTCTTAACTTTCAAAATACTTCAAGTCTCTTAATATTTAGAAATCAAGTAGCTTATACTTTTAAATCCCAAGTAACTCACACCTTTAGAACAAGTTACTTCTCTTTAAATCATGTCATTTCTCCTCTTTTAAATCAATTAAGTAAATCACTCCTTTGACTCCCCTAAAGTCATTATAACAACCTTTAGGTTTTGGAACTAAGGCACTAGCCAAAAGATTTGGAAACCACTTCCTTTTCAAGACTCTATGTACTTCAAGTAAAATACTTTTACTTTTGAAAATCCAAACTTCATTAAGGTAATGGATTATAACAACTTCCAATTTAAACATCCAAAGTACAATCAAGGAAGTATATAGAACAACTTCTATAATAGGCAATCTAAGTACAACCAAGGAGTGGATCATTTAAGGAGTAGGACTTACTTACTTTACCATAAGGAATCATGCTAGAAGAAGAAGAGATGGTTCACATACCTTTTCGGCTTAATCCACAAGCTAAGTCGAATACGCCGCACGTAGAATTGTCAACCTATAATGGCCACAACACGACTATCAATTTCTAGTTTCTAACGTAGAATAATACTAAGTATACGGTCTCTTATTCTACGGAAAATCGGGCAGGACCTCCTTTGTTTCTACATACTTTTCCACCTTTTTCAAGGCCCCGTAATCAATAACCAACATGCCACATTTAAGGCTCAATACAACAACCAATCAAAGGGGATTACACGCCTTACAATACGTGTAAAATTCTTCCCCACAATTCATACGAAGTAGTTTAATATCCAAAGTCATTCTCGGCTAACATGTACAACAACACAAGTCCTTTCCAATTCTTTTTCAATCCAAGTTCTTAGGTCTAACATGTTATATAGTCATAAACAACTTTAACAACTATAATTTCCTTCTTTATACAACATGCGACGACTAAACTAATAATCAAATTGAATTGAAATCTTAAAGGCTAAACATACTAGTTTCGGATTAGGGTTCCAATATCCAATAAACTTATCAAACTTCATACTATATATCTCATGCTTGCTAATATCCATAGTTACAACAATAAGTAATCTTAATTACTAAAACGACAAGAATTGTTACCTTTATAAGCCCTTATAATTTCCAAGATTCAAAGTCGCTCCTTAGCAGTTCTTAGCTCATTTCCTTTCTGCTCCAATCCGCTATTTGAAGCCTTTAGAAGTTCACAACCAACTTTTCTTCCATTTCCAATCCAAAACTATGAAAACGACTTAGGTTTTCGCCTAGCGACTAACGTGAAAACGTCGTTTTTCCGAAATATTTCTATTGAGATATCCTTACAATACCCTTAGGGACCTTGGGTTAAAGTCTTGTGAATAAATAACCACAAACTAAATTTTTTTGTGTGGGTTCATGGCCAAACCTGAGAGCAACTATGAAGAACAAGAAATGTTGTGATTTTTTTCTAAGTGTTGGAGACTTAGTCTTGCACTAGTGTAGTATTTATAACACAATGGAGGGCTTAGATCACAACACTTGTGTGGTTTGGATGGAGGAGATTAAATAATTAGCCAAGTGGACAAGTTGACTTGGTCAATTTTCTCAAGCTTTGAAGATTTGTTCATCCACAATGGTCAATGACCATTTTAACCTTGTCCCAATTCGCCCAAGACCATGGGGTGGGGGGGGGGGGGGGGGGGGGGGGGTGGGGGAGTGCCACGTGTCGCCCTCCCATTCACCCATAAAATTTCGTAACCCTCGT
This sequence comes from Przewalskia tangutica, assembly GCA_029844215.1. Lineage (NCBI taxonomy): Eukaryota > Viridiplantae > Streptophyta > Magnoliopsida > Solanales > Solanaceae > Przewalskia > Przewalskia tangutica. The sequence continues at coordinate 46,419,980 of CM056724.1, read as the reverse complement.
GGGCCCCACAAAACGTAAAATTCCTCGGGTGGGCCCCACGTGACCAAATCCGTAAAAATAAATTTCCATAATGTTAATACATTCTATATTCCTCAAATAATGAATTTTGAGAATCTAATTCTCCTCAACGAACATTTTTCCTTTCCGACGTTCGGATGATTTTCCGTCGGAAAAACAATTCTTCCTTTCGTACCAATTTTTCAAGTCATGTGTTCCTCGCGTCCATTCTCTTATACATGTCCTGGACTTACGGGGTGTAACAACCTAATTTAGCCTCACTCAAACAAAATAATTTTATTTCATGTTCTAATATGTGTCGTTCATTTCCTTGGGAAACATTTTCAATTGTCATTTGTTTCATCTAATTTGTGCACACTTATGCTCTTTGATATTATCCATTGTGATATTTGGACATCACCCGTTTTGAGCTCTTCGGGCCATAAATATTATTTGTTATTGCTAGATGACTATAATTTTTTGGAGACATTTCCATTGTCAAAAAAATCACAAGTCTTTTTCACATTTCTCATTTTTAGAGCATTCATCCGGAAATAATTTGAACGGGATGTTAAAAGGAATGAAGTAACATAGCATCAAAGAAGTTATAATAAATTATATAGCAAAAGGAGAACAACCTTGGTAGGGTGCTTAATAAACCCTCCCAACGAAGCCAACATAAATCCGATCCGAATAAAAAAATAAAAGGAAGTTTTATTTAATGTGATAATTGTAGGGAGTTTGATTATAGACATTTTTGGGATTTTTGCAATTCAAATGGTTTAAATTTCCACCTTTCATGCCCACACACTTCCTCACAAAATGGGAAGGCGGAATGAAAAAGCTGAACTATCAATAATATTATTAGAACATCCTTGCTCATGTTAGACTACCTCCATCCTTTTAGCATCATGCACTACAAATGACTACATATTTGTTGAACATACTACCCCACAAAAATTTGTCCTATCAAGCCTCATTAAAAATTCTATACTTATGGGACTCATCTTATTCTCACTTACGGGTATTTGGATGTTTGTGCTATCCTTTTTTTTACATCCACCACCATCGACAAACTACAACCCCGGTCTACTACTTTAATTTTTTTTGTTATCCTTCCAATCATCGAGGTTAAAAATATTATGACTTCTCCTTCAATAAAATCAGTGTGAGTTATCACGTCCTCTTCGATGAAAGCACTTTCTCATTTGCAAAATTACATGTGTCCGGACCACCTACCTATGATTTTCTTGATGATGACATATCCCCGTATTTGACTCACCATATATCGGACCCCACAACTACTGTTTCGGCCAGCCCAAATTATTTGTGTGACTTGGGCCCAGAAATAGTGGCCCAAAACCACCCCATAGCCACTGTTTCGGCTGACCCAAAGCACCCAAATAATTTAGGCTCCGAAATAGTGGCCCATTCTCGGGAAATTGCGACCGTGAGCGGGCGGTTTCCGACATCGGCCTAGTTGTGGCGCTTTGGCCCAATTTCTAGTGTTCCACACCTGGCCCCATTTCTAACCCCAAGGCTCGTTACCCATAGTCAACACGACATTGTCAAACCCAACACCAAATATATCCTACGTACGCACATCCTAAATGTCACGACCCGACCCCGGGTCCTCGACTGGTGCCCTACCTGGGCACCCCTTACCGGTATACATCAGAGAATAGTAGCGGGACATACATATAACTCAAAAGAAATAAATAACTGGCTAGCCGATAAGGCCACCTTCCAAAAGTATACACATAACCCAAAAAGCAGTTACCTCTAAGAATAACAACTGTGATGGGACAGGGCCCCGCCATACCCCTGAATGTACAACAACCGGCAATACCAGGGATCTGAACCAAAGATAAGCCTCCGGAGTAATGGAGCTTCTCAACAGCTGAACAGTGATCCTAAGAGTGAGGATCAAGAACTCAGATAACTCTACTGCGGCATGAACTCGGCCCCGAAGGAGGTCGACAACAGTACCAGTATGTGGCTGAAATCTTGTAATGAAATCACAATAGTCTAAAATAAAGCTGGGACATGTATGATAACCACATTAACGACTGCTGTGCCTTACTAACAATGAGAGTAAACAAGAGTATACTTTACTGCATAAAAATAGGAGGCTCATGATCAAATTAGGGCCACCCGCCCGTAGTATCATTAAGCAATCCTACTCCTGGGACTATTTCACCCGCATAGGTCCTGTGGACCCGCAATGAGGTCATCCGCCTCGCATAGGACTGGTCCGCCCCGCATAAGACTATTTCACCCGCATGAGCCCTACGGACTCGCATGAGGTATTCCTCGCATCATGGGTAGCAAATCCACGGAATATGCAAATGCCACAAACCTGGGGAATGACCCCGTAATGAATAATATATCACTAGCACAACCGACTATCATACATAACATAAGCACCACCGGCTTATCATACATAAGCACCACCGGCTTATCATAATTATCATAAGCAATTTAAGACATCCCCTAACTTCTTATTAACCTTAATTATCATGCACTCTCATTTTATTTAACTTAAGGCACTAACATGTTATTAGAAATTTGGGAATTTAACCCAAAATACTACGTACTTCCGTTCCTTTAAAAAGAACCATCTTTATATAAAAACCCCAAGATACTAACACCCGTAGTATCACGGCTTGTCTACTTTTCAAAACAAGTTACTACACCTTTAGAAATTCATTTCAAGGCTTTGACACTAAGTAACTTCTACATTCACAACCTAGGCAACTCATGCCTATAAATCAAGTAGACACTCTCTTAACCTTCCATAAAGCCGTTATAACTAACTTCCCATAAAGCCGTTATAACTAACTTCCCATAAAGCCGTTATAACTTTTATGTTTTAGACAATTACATTCTTTTTGAAACCAAGAGACTTATACTTTCAAATCAAGTTTCATAACTTTCAGAATACTTCAAGTCTCTTAACTTTAGAAATCAAGTTTCTTAACTTTAGAAATCAAGTTTCTTAACTTTAGAATAGTTCAAGTAATCAATACTTTCCAAACCAAGTATTCTATACATTTTCAAGTCAAGAAATCTTTGTTTACCTTATTAGAATAAACCATTCTTTTAACTTCCCATAAAGTTGTTATAACCAACTTCCCATAAAGCCGTTATACTAACTTTATGCTTTAGAAACTAAGACATCTTTAACCTTTAAAACAAGTGAGTTAATTCTCTAACTCAACCAACTTGGACATTCTTAAACAAGTCAAGGATATCAAATGAAACTAAATTCATTTAAATCTCGTACGTCTACCGTACTATACATTTATAGCTACTCATGCTCAAGAGATAAGAAACGTTCCACATACCTCTTCGACTTAAACCACTTGCCAAGTTGAATATGCCGCACGTAGAATGTCAACCTATAATGACCATAATACGTCTATCAACTACTAGCTTTCAACGTAGAATATTTCTAAGTATAAGGACTCTTAATTCTACGGAAAATCGGGCAGCACTTCCTTTGTTTCTACGTACTTTTCCACCCTTTTCAAGGCCCGAAAATCAATAACCAAATGCCACATTTAAGGCACAAAAATTCAACAATTCAAAGGGGATTACACGCCTAACAGGACGTGTAAAATTCTGCCCCACAATTAATATCCAAAAAGTCCAACATTTCAATGCCATTATCGGCTACAATGCAACAACAATGTCAATTTCCTTTCAATTCCTTTTTCAATCCAAGTTGTTATTCTAATATGTTATATACCCTATAACAATTATAACAACTACAATTCCTTTCTTTCTTAACATGAGACGATTGTAACTATCGACCAATATTGATTACAACATAAATGGCTAACTTGCTCATTTTTGATTTTTTTTAACATGTCGACATGATCCAAATCTTTTCAAACTTCAATCTATATATCACATGCTCATTTATCAACTACTATAACATGAAATCTTTAATCACTTAAGAGGATGAATATTTTACCTCAATAAGCCCTAATAATATCTAAGCGTAAAAGTCGATCCTCTTCTTATGTTCCAATCCTCTCCAAGCACTCCTTAGAATGTCATAACCACATTCTCTTCAATTTCCAACTTCAAAGTTGAAGAACACCTTAGGTTTTCATCTTGCGACTAACGTGAAAACGTAGTTTTTCCGGGATCTTTCTATTGAGATATCCTTGTAATACCATTAGGAATCTTGGGTTTGAATATTGGGATTATGAAGCAAGATTGCAAAATTTTCGCCTTCTTTTTTCCCCATTGCCGAGAGCTCCCTTAGCTTCATCCAACATTTGATTTTTTTTCTAAGTGTGGATTGTATTGCTACTAGTAGTAGTAGTATATATAAATAAATCAAGGGATAGGATTAATCCAAATGGAAGGCTAAGATGTGGTCAATATTATCAAGCTATCTTGACTTCTTGACTTAGTCAATATTATCAAGCCAATGTTTGGCTACACTTGATCATTATTTCGTCCAACATGACCTATGTGGAGGGTGACACGTGTCACCCTCCCCTTGGTCCATAACATGCCGTTTCCTGAAATTTTCATAATTGGTCAAAATATCGGAAACCTCGTGGGCCCCACAAAAACATAAAATTTCTCGGGTGGGCCACACGTATCAAACTCTGTAAATAAACTTCCATAGTTCCGATAAATTCTAAACGTCTCAAATAGCAAATTCGAGAACCCAATTCTCATTAACAAACACTTCTCTTTTCCGAGGTTCGGAAGATTTTTCCTTCGAAAAACAATTCTTTCTTTCGTTCAAATTTTTAACATCCTGATTCCTTACGTACATTCTTATATACATATATCCTGGAATAACGGGGTGTAACATTCTCCCCTCCTTAGAAACATTCGTCCCCGAATGTTCCTTCGAGGTTCCATCTAAACGGATATTGGCATAGTCCCTTGACTACACCCAACATAATCACACTTGCCACACATGGCCACATAACAATACTTATACTAAAACGTCAACCTGAACTCCAAGTGTCGACGTCTGTTATCTGCATAAAGCTTCTATCGACTCTGAGCTTGCTAATAATCTTTTTTGGATAAGCTTTGCCTTATCCACATGCCGCTGAATCAAGTCTGGGCCAATTAACTGAACCTCGCCTACGTCGAATCAACCAATTGGCGATCTACACTTCCTTTCATACAAAGCCTCATACAGGGCCATCTGAATACTGGAAGGGTATCTGTTATCGTACGTAACTCAACAAGAGGCGAATAATCCTCCCAGCTATCTCTGAAATCAAGAACACAGGCCCGCAACCTATCCTCAAGTGCCTGGATGGTACGCTTTGCCTGTCCGTCGGTCTGAGGGTGAAATGCAACACTGAGACTCACCTGTGTCCCGAATCCCTTCTGGAAAACCTCCAGAAGTTATCCGTAAACTGAGCTCATCCGTCTGACATCATAAATGTAGGAACCCCGTGCAGTCTCACAATCTCCCTGCTATATAATCTAGCCTAATCCTCAGCCGAGTAAGTGGTCCTGACCGGAAGAACATGGGCTGATTTCATCAGCCTATTTACTATGACCCTCAGGGAGTCGCACTTCCTCTGAGTACGATGCAACCCTGTAGCAAAAATTCATATTAATCACCTCTCATTTCTAAGTCGGGATCTCAATCGCATGTAATAGCCCACTGGGCTTCTGGTGTTCAACCTTGACCTGCTACTAATTCGGACACTAAACAACAAACTCTGATGCGTCCCTCTTCAGGCTATCTTACCAATACATACATCTGAGGTTATGATACATCTTAGTCGACCCCGAACAAATAGAACAATAAGCATTGCGTACCTCTCCTAAAACCTGCTGACAAGTCCTGCAGCATCGGGCACACACAATCTATCCTCATATCACATCACCCTATCCGTTGCTACCCAAACAGGTTCTTCTCCTCTTGGAGAGCAGTATCTCAAATTTTCCCTAGAACTAGATCCTTATATTGTCGCCTCTTCACCTCCTCAACGAGGGAAGACTTGACAACCTCTCGAATCTGAGCTCCACTATCATGCTCCCGTAGCTGCCGGGAACTATAGGTTGTTACCTTATCATGTTGCATCCGCACATAACCCAACCAAACACTCAAAGTTTTACCATAATAACCTAACCCTCTAGTCCCTCAGGCCTCATGAGGGGTTAGAACTGTAGTCGTAGTCAGCTTATCTTCCAATAACTGGAAGCCCTTCTCATACTTTCGAAATATTCGGGGATATAATCTCAATTATGGTTCCTGTTTCTAATTCTCTGTTGCAACCAGACTTGGTCGCTATACTCAGATTCAATTCCTTCGCTTGTCGTATGGCTAAGACTTCCTGCCAATCGCAATTTTAGGGGGGGGGGGGGGGAATTTTCCTTGATCTCGTCAAGTAGTAATCTATTATTCTCTTCCAGCTCATAGAGGTTATAATCAGGTGTTCAACCTTAATTCATGGTATTACATAATCTAATGGCTTGCCAAGATTTATTATCGTTCGAGTATTTACTCGTCTTACCTTTATTTTTGCATTTCAAGTTGCCCTGGGGTCTCATACCTCCCCGTATTTTTCCTACTATCCTTCTCGTCAGTACATATTTTTGCCACCTTTCACCGACGTGTCCTTACTGCCCATCATTCACTAATGGTCTTTACACTAGTCTGGGGTAACCATATCTCGTGCAACTTACATAACCATAGTTGCATTCTCTTTTATCATTCTGGTCATAACCCTTCCTTATGCTCATTATTAGTAAAAAATATTTCTATCTTGATTCTTGATCATACAATTTCATTCATGCGTACTGTTATACCCCGTATTTCCAGAGTATGTACGTGAGGGCGTACGTATAAAAATTTAAGCCTTAAGGTTGGCAAGGTTCGAAATTTGTACACAAGTGCCGAAAAGAATCATTTTTTGACGAAACGTTTTACAAGACTTGCGAAGGGAAAAATACGGCTATGTCTTTTTTAATTTTTGCGGATTTTTCCGAGAGACGAAACATTTTGGACCAACGGGAGGGTGACATGTGTTACCCTCACATTGGAAGGAATTGTGAGGTAATGGACGAAATTGGTGGCATTGGTTAGGTAGGATATTTTGTGCAAGTTGGTGTGGTAGATGGATAAGGTACACATGGTTAAATCCTAGCCCTACACTTGCCTAACACTTGGATTGATCTTGGCCATTGCTTGACCTATAAATACCCCTCTAAGTTGAAGACTTTCTTCATCCAAACTTGAGCATTTTTTCTAAGTCTCAAAATACTCCCTCCCTCTTGAGGTTTCATCCAAAGCCATCCCCCCCTCCCCTTTGAGAAAGGCCCTCACGAGCACACCCCTAGCCTAGTTGTTTTAGAAATACCCCTTGGTAGAGAAATACTCTCCAAGTATTGTTATAATGCCCTAAATACATTAGCCCATATACCTTGTAGTACTTTCCAAAGTTACCTCTATACATAGAGCCCGAAAATACTATTATACTTTCCCTCAGTCACAAAAACGAAACCCTAAGGAAAACCTTCATAGTCGGTTGAAGTGTTAAGTAGAAGTTGCGTAGAACTTCTAAGGGTTGTTTGGAGCGGGTTGGAGCGCCCAGAGTAGGAGCTAAACGTCGCTCAGGATCGACATTTTTACTTGGATAATTTTGGGCTTATCGAGGTAAATAATCCTATCCTTCTAGTGTAATTGGAAATTACATACTGTAGTAGTATTGAAATGAATATAAGATTCATAGAAGAGAATTGAACTGTAATAGAAGGATATTACAGTAAAGTCTTGAACTGAAATCACATCAGAAGAATATAAGTAGAAGATTAAATCAGATTTACATAGATTGTATTTACTGATGAACTTATAACCTTATTGGTTGAATGTTCTGCGAGTAGCATGAACTACTTGGAAGGTGGACAAGGCTAGCCGGGTTATAGCCGTGGAGCGTTTTGCTTATAGTCGATAATCGTCGCGAGGTATGTGATTCTTCCTATACTCTTGAGCATGATATTTTAAAGATATATATATATAGTACGGTAGACGTACGTGTGTTGACTGAACGTAGTTGTACGGCAATGTATTTTGACTTAAGCCTGAATAATATATATATATATATATAGTACGGTAGACGTACGTGTGCTAACTGAACGTAGTTGTACGGCAATGTCTTTTGACTTAAGCCTGAATAATAAGAATCTTGAAGTATTTCAAAAGAATTAAGAAACCTTTTTGAAAGAAGAGTAATACTTGGTTTTGAAAACATAAGAGTTATACTAGCTTTATGGGAAGTTAGGTATAACGTCTTAAGAGAGATAAAGAGAATGGTTTACTGATTTTTAGAAGTTAAGAGACTTGATCTTAAAAGATAAGAGACTTGACTTAATATGAATTTTGTGTGAAACCTCATTCGTGAGTAATGAGTACTTGGTTTTAAAAAAGAATAATGTTTCTTGATTTGAAATCGAGAATAAGTATCGAACAAACCATCGCATAGCTAATAAAGGGAAATGTATTGAATAATTAAGTATTATTAAAACCAGTAGAAACCTCCATCTGCATAGAAACTAAGATGAGACAAAATGATATTACATTCCTAGATCATGGCTGCTTAATAAGATTGTTTATAAACAAGAATAAACTGCTCACACCTATGGCATATGTTACTCAATTGTTTTAAAAGAGATTAAGACATTGAACTATGAAACTTTTCTAAAAATAAAGAGACTTGAGTAATTGAAATTGGGCAAACTGGAACTTTAGGGAAAAGAAAGGCATTGTTTTGTCTTAAATTGGTTTAAAACATAAAGTGTTATAACAGCTTTATGGGAAGTTAGTTATAACGACTTTATGAAAACAAAAGAAGAGTTTTATCATTGGTTTTAATGTGGTAACTTGACTTTAAAAAGAGAAGTGTTTTGGTCTAAAAAGAAGGCATGGTATTGCCTTAATTTGGTTTTAAAAAAGGAAAGTATGGAAGTTGTTTTGGTTTACTTAACAATGTTAGTCACTCTATTTTTATACTACGGGTATCGGGTGACCTTTGTAAAAGAAATGGATCTTTAAAAGGAATTTAACGTACGTAGTACTTTAGGGTTAAAACCCGGACTTTGACATAAAATGAAAGTACCTTGAGTTGTGTATAACTTGCCTATGCTTGTTGTTGTGAAACTTGCCTATGTTTGCGTGTGATAGCCTTGTCGTGCTAGCATTGTATTTCTATACCACCGCGTCTCTCAATGGAGGGCCGGCTGATTTGTTATGATATTACTTGGACGTACCGGCAGTGACGGAGAATTCCACGGGTACGCTCCTGTTGATAGTGTTATTCCATGGACTAGCTCTCCATGATGTTTCTTATTGTTCGGCCTTGGTACCTGGTGGTCGGCTTTCGTACTTGCCCCGTCTCGTGGCTGATTCGGCCTTGGTACCTGGTAGTTAGCCCTCGCACTTGCCCCGTTCAGTATAGTGACGAAGTCTCGTGATACGACCTTGGTACCTGGTAGTTAGCCCTCGTACTTGCCCCGGTCAGCTACGTGGCCGGCCTTGGTATCTGGTAGTCGCTACTTGCCGTGTCGCCTTCGTGGTTTGGTTGTATTGTATTGTTAATACGACTTTGGCATCAGGTAGGACTTGGTGTTCAGGTGTACTTCTTGGTGTTATCATATCATAGACTGCCGGCAGTGAGGAAGGTATTCCACGGGCATGATTGATGTTGTGGGCGTGAGACCCATAATTATATTTGAGTAATGACTTGGAGGGCGTGAGACCCTGACTTGATATAATCATTATATGTGTATCGTAGTTTGGTTATCATACATGTCTCCGCTTTATATAGACTATTATGATTTCATTTACTGATTTACGATTTCACATACTTAGTACTGTTAGATCGACCTCCTTGGTGCGTTCATGCCGCAAGTAAGGTACATCTACCGCCGATCCCCGCTTTAGGATCACATTTCAGCGTATTGGAAGCTCCGTTCCTTGAGGCTTATCTTTTGGTATGTTACCACAGTGCAGAGGTTCTTGTACATTGGGTATGGCAGGCCCTGTCCGTCATAGTTGTTGTAAAAATCTTAAGTGCAGTCCTTGTTGTGGCGGGGTTGTAAGGATTATCGCTCAAAGGTCGATATATATATATATGCTGAAAGGCAACCGTTTTGGTTGGCCTATTTTCTTTCATCTTGATCCATATCTATTTATATGTTTAAGTTTTTATTTCCGCTGGTTTTTCTCTGATGTTGTATCACTAGGGTGCCCGGGGTAAGGCACCAGTCACGGGCCCGGGTTCGGGTCGTGACACGTACTACCTGCATTTATATCCTTACGACGCTTCTTCAACCATTTCCCAATGTCGTCCTCAATTACCCCAACCCAATACCTTTTTCCAAGGTTATTTAAAATAGTAACCTATTGCATAACGAAGCTGGGAATTTTACCAGTCTCATATCCATCGCCTAATAATATGGGTACGCATAGCCCTAGATAATACATAAAACTATCCTTGTACGTAGGGGAGAGAGCTTATCTCTCTTTCATAATCTTTTCTTGAAGTTACAACCCTATTCACCGGGTCCTCTTGCGGTCCTGTAAATCAAATCATCAAGCACCGCCTTAAATATCGTGTAGATTCTCAAAACCTACCAATGAAGTCTTCGGTCTTCCGCAGGCAGCTTACTTCAAGAGACTTATACTTTCAAATCAAGTTTCATAACTTTCAGAATACTTCAAGTCTCTTAACTTTAAAAATCAAGTTTCTTAACTTTAGAATAGTTCAAGTAATCAATACTTTTCAAACCAAGTATTCTATACATTTTCAAGTCAAGAAATATTTGTTTACCTTATTAGAATAAACCATTCTTTTAACTTCCCATAAAGTTGTTATAACCAACTTCCCATAAAGCCGTTATACTAACTTTATGCTTTAGAAACTAAGACATCTTTAACCTTTAAAACAAGTGAGTTAATTCTCTAACTCAACCAACTTGGACATTCTTAAACAAGTCAAGGATATCAAATGAAACTAAATTCATTTAAATCTCATACGTCTAGCGTACTGTACATTTATAGCTACTCATGCTCAAGAGATAAGAAAAGTTCCACATACCTCTTCGACTTAAACCACTTGCCAAGTTGAATATGCCGCACGTAGAATGTCAACCTATAATAACCATAATACGTCTATCAACTACTAGCTTTCAACGTAGAATATTTCTAAGTATAAGGACTCTTAATTCTACGGAAAATCGGACAACACTTGCTTTGTTTCTACGTACTTTTCCACCTTTTTCAAGGCCCGAAAATCAATAACAAAATGCCACCTTTAAGGCTCAACAATTCAACAATTCAACAATTCAAAGGGGATTACACGCCTAACAGGACGTGTAAAATTCTGCCCCACAATTAATATCCAAAAAGTCCAACATTTCAATGCCATTATCGGCTACAATGCAACAACAATGTCAATTTCCTTTCAATTCATTTTTCAATCCAAGTTGTTATTCTAATATGTTATATACCCTATAACAATTATAACAACTACAATTCCTTTCTTTCTTAACATGCGACGATTGTAACTATCGACCAATATTGATTACAACATAAATGGCTAACTTGCCCATTTTTGTTTTTTTTTAACATGTCGACATGATCCAAATCTTTTCAAACTTCAATCTATATATCACATGCTCATTTATCAACTACTATAACATGAAATCTTTAATCACTTAAGAGGATGAAGATTTTACCTCAATAAGCCCTAATAATGTCCAAGCGTAAAAGTCGATCCTTAGCAACTTTTAGCTCCTCTTCTTATGTTCCAATCCGCTCCAAGAACTCCTTAGAAGCTCATAACCAACTTCTCTTCAATTTCCAACTTCAAAGTTGAAGAACACCTTAGGTTTTCATCTTGCGACTAACGTGAAAACGTAGTTTTTCCTGGATCTTTCTATTGAGATATCCTTGTAATACCCTTAGGAACCTTGGGTTTGAATATTGGGATTTATGAAGCAAGATTGCAAAATTTTCTCCTTATTTTTTCCCCATTGCCGAGAGCTCCCTTAGCTTCATCCAACATTTGATATTTTTTTCTAAGTGTGGATTGTCTTGCTACTAGTAGTAGTAGTATGTATAAATAAATCAAGGGCTAGGATTAATCCAAATAGAAGGCTAGGATGTGGTCAATATTATCAAGCTATCTTGACTTCTTGACTTAGTCAATATTATCAAGCCAATGTTTGGATACACTTGATCATTATTTCTTCCAACATGACCCATGTGGAGGGTGACACGTGTCGCCCTCCCATTGGTCCATAACATATCATTTCCCGAAATTTCCATAATTGGTCAAAATATCAGAAACCTCGTGGGCCCCACAAAAACATAAAATTTCTCGGGTGGGCCACACGTATCCAACTCTGTAAATAAACTTCCATAGTTCCGATAAATTCTAAACGTCTCAAATAGCAAATTCTAGAACCCAATTCTCATTAACAAACACTTCTCTTTTCCGAGGTTCGGAAGATTTTTCCTTCGGAAAACAATTCTTTCTTTCGTTCAAATTTTTAACATCCTGATTCCTTACGTACATTCTTATATACATATATCCTGGAATAACGGGGTGTAACACTAAAATCACCATTGCCTCGTAATCATGTGGCTGCCCGTAATGATATGAAGTTAAAATTTGCTATGGGTGGTGAATTTAATGCTCTTATTAAAAACAGGACGTGGGAATTGGTACCTCGTCCCCATAATGCTAATATAATTCACTCTATATGGATTTTCAGTCACAAAAACATTTGATGGTTCTTTTGAGCGACATAAAGCCAATCTTGTAGGTGATGAGAAGACACATCAGGTTGGTGTGGATTGCGGTGAGATGTTCAGTCCGATGGTTAAACCGACAACTATAAGAATAATCCTTAGTCTGGCTTTGTCAAAGGCATGTCCACTTCATCAGTTAGATGTCAAAAATGTATTTTTATGGACACCTACATGAAACTATTTTTATTGGGGAACCGACTCCCTCCAATACCCAATCTCTCTATTTGGAGTCTTGAATTGTTTACACGTGTCTCCTATACAATTTAAGGTACAAGATTATTTAGTTAACTAAAAGCTTTAATGTTGGGGAAATGATATGAACTAGTAAATAACTAATACAATGATCGAAATGATAAACTTCAAAGACTACAACAATGAGGTTTCAATCTTTGTCAATCTTGAACTAGAACTTCAATTCTGGATTTTGTATTCAGAAATACAAGAGCATGAACTGCTACAACTGTGACTTGTATGTCCTCTGAGAATCTGACTTGGTTAGAGTTCTTTGATTGCAAGATCCAACCTGAAACACTTAGCAACAAATTAGAGAATCATAACACCACCGACTGAGTCGAGATATGACTCTCTGTCTTTAAGACAAGATTGCCCTGTATATCGACTTTTAGGTTAGCGGACAATAGTCTCCCAAGATAAAACAACAAACTATCAAATGTGCAAAGCCTACACAAATGATCCCAATGAATAACACGAATATAGAAGATTGCTAAGAGAAGGATTGTTGTTAGGAAAATCTTATCTCTTTATGGTGTTGTTATGTTGTGTGTCTCTTTTTAGAATTGAGCCTAATAGCTCAATTTATAAGAGTGTAAGGATGACTTTACACATGCCAAATTAATGGCCTTGGTGGAGATTCAATTTCTTGCCATTAAAGGATAACTTTTCACATGTCAAATTAATGGCCTTAGTGGAGATTCAATGTCTTTCCATTAATGGCCTTTCATTGAGATTCAATACTCCTAATGTTACACCCCGTATTTCCAGGACATATTTATAAGAGCGTACGTAAGAACTCAAAGACGTTAAGGTTTGAGACTAGTAAAAATTTATCAGAATTATGGAAATGTCGGGAAACGAAATATTGCGACGAATGGGAGGGTGACACGTGTCACCCCCCTTGGTTGGTTTTGGTCGAAATTGACCATAGATAGAAAGGTCATTTGACCAAAGTAAAGATGACCAAGTCTTGCAAAGCTAGAGCTTGAGTTTATTGACTAAGTCAAAGAGTCACTTGGCTTGATATTTAAATCTCATTCATCCAAGCCACACAAGTGTTATAATCTAGACCCTACATGATGTTATATAACCACACTAGTAGCAAGACAAGCTTCCCACACTTAGAAATTTTTTCAAGAAAGACTTGTGCAAGTCTTGTTGCTCTCGGGTTTGGCACTAAGAAAGAAGAATTTTTTTTCGTTTGTGGTTCAATAATCCCAATACTTTAAACCAAGGTTCCTAGAGGTATTGTAAGGATATCTCAATAGAAAGATCCCGGAAAAACGACGTTTTTACGTTAGTCGCAAGGCGAAAACCTAAGATGTTCTTCAACTTTGAAGTTGGAAATAGAAGAGGAGTTTCTCACAAGCTTCTAAGGGTTGCAAATAGCGGATTAGAACGTCAAGAAAAGGAGTTGAAGTTGCTAAGGATAGACTTTAGGTTTTGGATTGTTTTGGGCTCAAAGAGGTAATAATCTCCGTCTTGCTATTGTAATTCAAGATTTTATGTTGTAGTAGTTAGAATTGATCATGTGAAATATATTATGAAGATTGATAAGTGTTATGGAATATTTGGATGGAATCCGAAAGTTGCATGATTTGGCCTTTAAGATTGTAATTCAATTTAGTTACTAGTTTAGTCGTCACATGTTATCTAAAGAGTTGATTAAAGTGGTTATAATTGTTACAACTAGTTGTGACTATATGACATGTTAGACGTAACAACTTGGATTGAAAAGGAATTGGATAAGACTTTGTAGTATGATACATTATAGCCGAGAATGACATGGAATTATTGGATTGTTTTGTATTATTGTGGGGCAGAATTTTACACGTCCTGTTAAGGCATGTAATCCCCTTTGGATAGCTGAGTTGTTGGGACTTAAATGTGGCATGTTTGGTTGTTAAATTCGGGCCTTGAAAAAGGTGGAAAAGTGCATAGAAACAAAGGAAGTGTTGTCCGATTTTCCGTAGAATTTGGTGACTTTACACTTAGAATATTATATGTTTGAAGCTAGAGGTTAATAGACGTATTATGGCCATTATAGGTTGAAGTACTACGTATAGCGTATTCTACTTAAAGGATGAAATAACTATCAAGGTTGAAGTACTTTGGAGCATTTTGCTACTTGTCAATAATCGTCGCGAGGTATGTGAACCTCTTCCTTCTTTTGGCATGTTCTATGTGTGAAATATACATGTGGTATTATTTCATGATTCCTTATACTCTTAGAAGTTAAGAGGTACGTATGTTGGTTTACTCTATGAAAAAGGTAGGTCTAAGTTATCCTAAGTTCTTACCAAGTCTTATGGGGGATGTTGGTAAGAGTCGTTAGGAAGTATTTGGAGTCGAGTTGACTTTGCTAATTAACTGCACGAATGAGAATAAGTATCGAACAAGCCATTGCAGCGTTAATAAAAGAAAATGTATCGACAATCAATTACATTAAAATGAGTAGAATTCTCCATCTGCATAGAAACTAAGATAAGACAAAATTGTATTACATTTTCTAGATCATGGCTGCTTTAATAAGATTGTTATAAACGAGTATAACCTATTCACAACTCATAAAAGTATGTGTTACTTATTAAAAGAGTTTATGTTATGAAATTTTAAGACTATGAACCTTGATTTCTAAAAAGGTTATGATACTTTATTTTTTAAGTTATGGGACTTGATTCTTAAAGGAATGAGTGACTTGATTTAAAAAGTTTGGTTGCCATGAATTATTTCAAAGGTTAAGCGGCTTGATTTCAAAAGCGAATGTAACTTGAGTTTTTAAAAGAAGAAGTTTATGGATTTAAAAAGAGAAGGAGTTTGATGATTCTTTTTAAGTATGTATATACGTAGTACTTTTGGGTTTAGTTTTTCCTAATGTAAAAAGAAATAAAAGTGCCTTAAGTTCTCTAAAGTGAAAGGTTGTTATAATAGCTTTATGGGAAGTTGTTATAACGACTTAAGAAGAAAGGAAAAGATGATTTAAAATGTTATGTAAAGATGACTTTATCGAGTCCCAGGAATGGGCCGGGCAGTATACCTTTATGGGCAGACTATATGACATTATCGCGTCCCAGGAATGGGTCGGGCAGTATACCTTTATGGGCAGACTACATGACTTTATCGCGTCCCAGGAATGGGCCGGGCAGTATACCTTTATGGGCAGACTATATGACTTTATCGCGTCCCAGGAATGGGCCGGGCAGTATACCTTTATGGGCAGACTACATGATTTTATCGCGTCCCAGGAATGGACCAGACAGTATACCTTTATGGGCAGACTATATGACTTTATTGCGTCCCAGGAATGGGCCGGGCAGTATACCTTTATTGGCAGACTATATGACTTTATCGCGTCCCAGGAATGGGCTGGGCAGTATACCTTTATGGGCAGACTACATGACTTTATCGCGTCCCAGGAATGGACCGGGAAGTATACCTTTATGGGCAGACTATATGACTTTATCACGTCCCAGGAATGGGTCGGGCAATATACCTTTATGGGCAGACTATATGAATTTATCGCGTCCCAGGAATGGGTCGGGTAGTACACCTTTATGGGCAGACTTACATGACTTTATTGCGTCCCAAAATGGGTC
Organism: Przewalskia tangutica; assembly: GCA_029844215.1. NCBI lineage: Eukaryota > Viridiplantae > Streptophyta > Magnoliopsida > Solanales > Solanaceae > Przewalskia > Przewalskia tangutica. The sequence continues at coordinate 46,403,342 of CM056724.1, read as the reverse complement.
GGGCAGTATACCTTCATGGGAAGATTTTTATGAATTCGTCGTGTCCCGCAAATGGACCGGGTTACATTATCACGTATGGATAATCAAAGTGAACTCCAAAATGAGGCGTCCCTCCATAAAGGGCCGGATTATGTTATGCAAGATACGTAAGTTATATGTTTATGAAATTGATGATTTTTCCTAAGTATGTACGTAAGAATTTGACTATAACTCTTATTGAAAATGGGAAAAGATAATAAAGTGCGAATAAGTTCACGAGATTGTAATGAAATGGTAGGATCTGGTATTTACTTTTTTTTATACTTGCCTCTGTCATTACATTTATGCTTATGATTTTTTGTACCTTATTTCTGCTCCATACTTGCAATTTTTGTTGTCGACCTCCTTCGGGGGGCTACGTTCATGCCCGCAGGTATTAGGTACATAGGTTGGTGATCCTTGCTCTTAGGATCTCGGTTCAGTTTTGGGAAAAAGCTCCATTTACTCCGGAGGCTTATCTTTTGGTACGGTTTCCCTGAGGTTGTAGATTCATGTATATTCAGGGGTATGGCGGGCCCCTTTCCCATCACAATTGTTATGTTAAAACTCTTAGAGGTCTGTAGTCATATCTTGTGGGTCGGTTTGAAAAGAAGAAGGATGTAACTGCGTTTGGTTATGTATGTATATGTGTCCAGGGAGGTAGCCTTATCGGCTAACTTGTTGTTTATTTCTTGTTGATTTATTTTATATGTTTCATGTATGTTCCGCTGATTATCTTTGATGTATACCTGTAAGGGTGCCCAGGTAGGGCACCAGTCGCGGGCCCGGGGTCGGGTCGTGACACCTAAATCCATGTCAACATCCAAAGACTCTTGGCTTTTTGGCTTCTGATTCTCCACTATTCGGGAATTAGCACCGTCGTGCTACACCATTAGCGCCGCGACGCTCCTGGGTCGAGCTCTTCCCGAGCCATTCCATCTTACACTTTGCATACTTCTTCCTTCGTTTACCAACGTGTAACACTTGTCATTTCGCCAATTACCGTACATAATTTTATGTCTCAAACACTTTACTTACGTACATATATCTCTTTCACTTATTAAATTTATGATCCTTGGTACAATGTGTGCACGTGTGTGGAAACGACGTTTCTGACGTGCGGGACCCCAATTGTTCGAGTCATAAATAATGAGATAAATTTTATTCCACATTAATATATTTCCAATAATTCCCTCTCGAAAGATATTTTGGCGCACTTAGAAGGTGCATATTTCTAGCAATATTTCAGCGGACCGATGTTACATCAGGAGAGGTAGCTTCCGCTTTGAACCTTCCTTAGTTGAATACCATCGGACTTACTTACTGCGCGGTGAACGTGTCTTGAACCATCAATGTTTAGTGTAAGCCAAGTCAACGACACCAACACAACAACTTCCCTTACTCTGTTCTTCTTAATGTTTTGTCCGTTGTGGCCGTGGACACTCTTGGATTCTTAAGTGTGTTCATTTGAGTCAACTTGTCCTCACACTTAAATAGGTGGTCTCCTACAAGGTATCGTACTATAACCCACTTCACAAGTGTTAGGAACCATTGAAAATTTCCCCAAACCTAACCTCAACCGTTGAGGATCATTAAAGGTTTTTGAAACCTAACCTCTACCAACACTGCAGATAGCACTTAATGTCTATCGCGGGAACGACTTTGGGTTTATGTTCCTCACATAAATCATAACCCAAAGTGCTCTTGCTTTCAGCGAAGGGCTCAACTGAACCTAATTCCTGGGATCTCCAGTCAGTAAGGTTGGGTTACCACCGTATCAGTCCTTATTGTTTGGATTTTAAGCCTATTCCCCTAGACAAGCAGTGGTGACACCCAATTTTGACTCATATTTCCCGATAATTTGGTGCATTTTTAATATTTTTGACACCGCATTTTGTACATTTTTATATATCATAATCATAAATATTCCATGTTATCCTATTTTCGCAAAATGGCATCACATTTTTTATTTTTTTATTAAGCATCAAACCTTTCTTAATATTATGTTTTTATTATTATCACACCATCATTTTATTTTAATAATTTTGCATCACTTCAAATCATTTTTTCTTTTAAATAATAAACCCCTGTTATATTTTAACCCAAACCCATTTCATCCAAACACCCATTTTTATTTCCTAAACTCCACTTAAACATTTTTTACCAACCCACAAAAAATAGCCCAATTAATCATAAAACCCGAGGCCCAAATCGGACCAAGCCCAAATCCCTTCCCCCTTTTTATTTTTTCCCCTAAAAACCTAAACCTAAAAAACCCCTATAAATAGAAACACACCCTTTTTTTTATAGATCAGCCGAACCCCCCACCCCCCCAATGGATGACCTTTAATTATTTTTTAAAATTTTGGGACCCATAGGCCATAACCCTTTTCCCCAAAAGCAGTCGACACCCTCCATCTTTGTCATTTTTTCTGACCCCATACCTTTTTCCCCAGTAATCTGTCACGACCCGACCCCGGGCCCGCGACTGGTGCCCTACCTGGGCACCCTTACAGGTAAACATCAGAGATAATCAGTGGAACATACATGAAACTTATAAAATAAATCAACAAGAATTAAACGACAGGTTAGCCGAAAAGGCTACCTCCCTGGGCATATACATATACTTATCCAAACGCAGTTACAACATTCTTCTTTACAAACCGACCCACAAGATATGACTACAGACCTCTAAGAATTACAACTGTGGTAGGACAGGGCCCCGCCATACCCCTGAATGTACATAAATCTACAACATCAGGGAAACCGTACCCAAAAGATAAGCCTCCGGAGTGAATGAAGCTTCTTCCCAAAAACTGAACAGAGATTCTAAGAGCAAGGATCACCAACATGTGTACCTAACACTTGCGGGCATGAACGCAGCCCCCCGAAGGGGGTCAATACAATAGGTACCGAGTATGGAATAGAAATAAGGTACAGTAACCAAATCATAACTGTATAAAAGAATGAAATACCAGATCCTACCGTGCCATTTTAACTCCTGAAATCAATCGTACATTAACCGTTCTTTTCTTTCTTTCACTGAGAATTAATCATCATATTCTTACATACATAATTAAGAATTCAATCAAGTTTTTCACATAACTTACATAACATAATCCGGCCCTTTATGGAGGGACTTCTTATTTGGGAGCTTACTTTGATTATCCATACGTGATAACATAATCCGACCCATTTGCGGGACATGGTGTACTGATGAATCATGTGGCATAATTCGGCCCGCCTGTGGGGCTCGGTGTACTATGGAATCATGTAGCATAATCCGGCCGCTGTGGCTCGGTGTCGTGGAATCATGTAGCATAATCCGGCCCGCCTGTGGGGCTCGGTGTAAGATGACGTAACCCGACCTATGTGTAGGCTCAGGGTAATATGGCGTAATCCAGACTATATGTAGGCTCGGTGTATCTCATAACGTAATCCGGCCTATTTGTAGGCTCGATGTATCTCATAACGTAGTCCAGCCTATTTGTAGGCTCGGTGTATGTCACGACCCGAACCCGGGCCCGTGACTGGTGCCTTACCCCGGGCACCCTAGTGATACAACATCAGAGTAATCAGCGGAATATAAAACAAGACATGACATAATATGAAATATGAAACAGTTCATCTGAGAAAACTTGCCTTTCGGCATATATATATATAATCAACTAGAACAGTTACATCCCTTTTTACAACTCTGCCCACAACAGTGCTACAGACCTCTAAGAATGATATGACAACAATGACGGGACAGGGCCCCGCCATACCCCTGAATGTAAGTACCTACAACGACAGGGGACTATACCACTGATAAGCCTCCGGAGAAACGGGAGCTTCCCAAACGCTGAACTGTGACCCTATGAGCGAGGATCAACACTGGTGTACTCTACCGCGCATGAACGCAGCCTCAAGGAGGTCAAGACAACAGTACCAAGTATGTGAAATCAAAATATCAGAATGAAATCATAGTAGTCCATATAAAGGTGAGACATATATGATAACCAAACTACGCTCACAATAAATAAGCAACATGTCACGCCGTGACTCACGCCTCAAAGTCATCACTCAAATATAACTATGGGTCTCACGCCCACAACATCAATCATGCCCGTGGAATACCTTTCTCACCGCCTAGTCATGATATAAAAGCACCAAGGAATACATATGAACACCGTGTCCCACTGTGTCATAATAAAACCGTGACGGGTAAGTACGGGCATAGCCGACTACTAAAACCCACGCATCAACAATGCTATAAAACTATATCACGGTCTTTCTAGATCGCACTACATGATCGGCCGCCACTGCCGCCGTGATCAATGTGCGCGCCTAGTCCTCGAGCATACCGCCGCCCGCATAGCCACACATAGGCCCGCATGAGGTATTCTCGTGACGGGGCAGCTAACCCCTGCATTCTCCTAGACTCCCGCAATCCGCATAGTCTCATAGACCGCATAGTCACACAGACCGCATAGGGCATCCCCCGCATCGGGATAAAACACCCGGAATGATCAATCCTGGAGCATACCGCTGCTCCGCATAGTCACACAGACCGCATAGGCCGTATATGTTATACCCCGCATTTCCAGAGTATGTACGTAAGGACGTACGTAGAGAATTTGAGCCTTAAGTTAGGCAAAGGACCGAATTTTGGGCACAAGTGCCGATTGGAGTCGTTTTTCGACGAAACGTTTCCACAGCTTACGTTGGGAAAATTCCGGCTATGTCATTTAGTATTTTTGCGGATTTTTCCGAGCAACGAAATGTTTTGGACCAACGGGAGGGTGACATTTGTCACCCTCATTTGGGCGATGTGGGTTGGCCGGTTGGTCACGGGTTGGAGGCCTATTGGCTCCTTGTTTTGGCCTTGTTTTGTGGCTTGTTTGGTGCCATGTTTTGTGCCTTGTTTTGTGGAGTAGGGGTTAGGGTGCACTTGGCTTGATCAAGGCCATACACTTGCCTTGCACATGGCTTGATCTTGGCCATTGGTTGGCTTTTGGTTTCCTATAAATACCCGGCCTTGAGGCTGCACTTCTTCGTCCACTCTTCACTTGTCTAAGCCTTGAAAACTCTCCTCCCTTTGTGAGCTCTCACCAGAGCCTTCCCTCCCTTTTCGTGGCCTTTGGCCGAGGGTTCCTCCCCTTTTGTGCTAGCACTGGGTACCCCCCCCCTAGCCAAGTTGTTTTCGTATAAAACCCCACCCTTGTGGTATTGAAATAATTCTCCTAGTATTGTTATAATGCCCAAAATACCTTAGCCTTGTACCTTGTAGTATTCCAAAGATACCTCTATACGTAGAGCCCGAAAATACTACCTTTTGTCCTTTTAGTCTCAAACCGAAACCCTAAGGAAATCTTCATGGTTGGTTGAAGTATTTGAGTAGAAGTTGGTTAGAACTTCTAAGGGTTGTTTGGAGCGGATTGGAGCGCACGGAGTAGGAGCTAAACCTTGCTCAGGATCGACATTATAACTTGGATAATTTTGGGCTTATCGAGGTAATTATCTTGTCCCTCTATTGTAATTGGAGATTACATGTTGTAGGATTATATAGTTGAAGTATACTATATATAGAATCAACATTATTGTGGCAATGTCTTTTGACTTAAGCTCAAGAATAAAGAATCGAGTATTTACATAGGACTGTATTGCAGGAGAATTGTGTAGTATTGCTTAGTAGAATTGTACACGTCCGGTTAGACGTTTAAACCCCCCCCCCCCTGGTTGGCTTGGTAGCCGGCCTCGATAGAGGAGGAGATTTACGCCGCAAGTGGGGAGGTGCCGAATTTTCTGTAGAAAAATGGGAACTTGTGTTTTGGGGTTAATAGACGTTTGTGACCTTTATAGGTGAAAGTGCTAAGAGTAGCGTATTCTACTCGGAGTGGAAAGGGCTAGCAAGGTTGTAGTACTTGGAGCATTTTGCTTATTGTCGATAAATCGCGAGGTATGTGAACCTCTTCCTATCTTTTCTAGCATGATTGTTGTGAACTATGTAGCACGGTAGACGCATACGCTAAGTGATTTGGTTGGTTTAAAACATAGGGTGTTATAATAGCTTTATGGGAAGTTAGTTATAACGACCTTATGTAAGTGAAAATGGTTTAGTGATGTTAGAAGTTAAGAGACTTGATCTTATAAGATAAGAGACTTAACTTATTTGTTTTATTGTGGATGTTTGTGTGAAACCTCATTCGTGAGTAATGAGTACTTGGTTTTAAAGGGATAATGTTTCCGATTTCGAATCGAATGTGTATCGACACTATTGCAACGTGCTAATAAAGGAAAATGTATTGAATAATGATGTATTAAAACCAGAGAAACCTCCATCCGCATAGAAGCTAAGATGAGACAAAATGATATTACATTTTCTAGATCACGGCCGTAATAAGATCGTTATAAACAAGAATAAACTACTCATATATATGACATATGTTACTCAATTGTTTCAAAAGAGATTAAGACTATGAGTTATGAAACCTTTCTAAAATAAGTGACTTGAGCATTTGAAAATGAGAAGCTTGAGTAATCAAACTAGGCAAACCGAACTTAGGAAAAGAATGTTGTTACTTGATTTTGAAAAGGAATGTGGGTTGGTCATTCTAATACTACGTATCGGGTGACTTTTATAAAAGTTATGGATCTCTTTTAAAAGAACTTAATGTATGTAGTACTTTGGGATTAAAACCCTGACTTTGGCATAAAATGAAAGTACTTTGAGTTGTGTGAAACTTGCCTCTGCTTGTTGGTGTGAAACTTGCCTATGCTTGTTGTTGTGAAACTTGCCTATGCTTGTTGTTGTGAAACTTGCCTATGCTTGTGATGATAGCCTTTGTTGTGCAAGTGTGGTATTTACGTTACCGCGTCTCGATAGAGGCGGTCGACTTGTTGAGAACTTACTTGGACGTCGGCGGTGATGGAGAATTCCACGGGTATGTTTCCATTTTGATTATCGTCTTGTTGCTGATGTCACACGGACATGTCTACACCGACGCAAGATTCGGCACGCGGCCACGCGGTCGGGTTGATTACCCGATATATTGTTATTGTGGTTACATGGACATGTCTACACCGAGGTAGAATTCGGGCACGTGGCTACGGCGTGGTTGATCACCCAAGATATTATTGTTGATGTCACATGGACGTGTCTACACCGAGGTAGAATTCGGGGCATGTGGCCTGGGGCATTGGTATTATTGTTGCATCATGGACATGTCTACACCGGCGTAATTCGGGGCACGCGCCATGATGCGAACATGATTGATGTTGTGGGCGTGAGACCCATAGTTATATTTGAGTGATGACTTGAGGCGTGAGTCCTCGATCGATATGATCGCTTATGTTGTGAATCGTAGTTTGGTTATCATACATGTCTCCGCTTTATAGACTAGTATGATTTCATTCTGATTTTTACGCTTTCACATACTTGGTACATTGTCTCGACCTCTCGGGGCCGCGTTCATGCCGCAGTAGAGGTACATCGGCCGTGGATCCGCTCTTAGGATCACAATTCAACAGATTGGAAACTCCGTTTCTTCGAGGCTTATCTTTTGGTATGTGTTCCCGAGTTGTAGGTTCTTGTACATTCGGGTATGGCGGGGCCTGTCCGCCATAGTCGTTGTAAATCTTAAGTCCTGTAATCGTTGTGGGCGGGGTGGTAAAGGATTAAACTGCTCGTGTTTTATGATATACCAAGGCAACCGCTTTGGTTGCTTATAATTATATCTCTTGTTTCATGACTCATGTTTTATTTTCCGTTGGTTTTCTCTGATGTTGTATCACCAGGGTGCCCGGGGTAAGGCACCAGAACGGGCAACGGTCGTTCTGATATAGACCGCATCGCGGTGGAAAGCCCTCGGTATATCAAGTCAAGGGGGTATGTGATAATATAACAGTACAATGGCTTATCGTTAATCAACATAAGCACAGCAAGGGAAAACCCCTTTACACAAACATTATAAGACACTAACACACGTAGCATCGTAACATGATTACTTATCAAACCAATAAAGAAAGTATTACAAGGCTATCACAAACCAACATAGTCAAGTTATTCACCCAAGGTACTTTCTATTTTATGACAACAAGTTCGGGTTTTAACCCCAAAGTACTTCATACATTAACTCTTAAAAAGATCCGTTTCTTTTACAAAAGTCACACAATACCCGTAGTATAAAAATAGAGTGACTATCTTTTTAAGTAGATCAAAACACTTCCCTTTGTAAAATCAAGTAACAACATTATTTTCCAAACGTTCAAGTTTGCCTAATTTCAAATGCTTCAAGTTTCTCATTTTCGAAAGGTTTCGTAGTTCATAGTTTTAATCCTTTAAAACAATTTGAGAAACATATGCCTTATGTGTGAGTAGGTTATTCTTGTTCATAACAATCTTATTAAAGCAGCCATGATCTAGGAAATGTAATATCATTTTGTCTCATCTTAGCTTCTATGCAGATGGAGGTTTCTACTGGTTTTAATAATACTTTATTAGTCAATACATTTCCCTTTATTAGCGCTGCTGTGGTTTGTTCGATACTTATTCTGATTTCTAAAATCAGTAAAACATCATTCCTTTTAAAAAACAAAATACTCATTACTCACGAATGAGGTTTCACACTTTTTAACAAAATTCATATTAATTTAATGAAGTCAAGTCTCTTATCTTTTAATATCAAGTCTCTTAACTTCTAAAATCAATAAACCATTCTTTTTATCTCTCTTAAGTCGTTATACCTAACTTCCCATAAAGCTAGTATAACTCTTAAGCTTTTAAAACCAAGTATTTCTCTTCTTTCAAAAAGGTTTCTTAATTCTTTTGAAATACTTCAAGATTCTTATTATTCAGGCTTAAGTCAAAAGACATTGTCGTAGAATTACGTTCAGTTAACACACGTACGTCTACCGTACTATATATATATTCTTTTAAAATATCATGCTCAAGAGGATAGGAAGAATCACATACCTCGCGACGATTATCGACTATTAGCAAAACGCTCCACCGCTATAACTCGGCTAGTCTTGTCCACCTTCCAAGTAGATCACGCTACTCGCAGTACTTCAACCTATAACGGTTATATAAGTCTATCAACTTCTAGACTACTCTGTAGAATATTCTTCTGATGTGATTTCAGTTCAAGTCTTTTCTGTAATATCCTTCTATTACAGTTCAAATCTCTTCTATGAATCTTATATTCATTTCTATACAACTACAGTATGTAACTTCCAATTACAATAGAAGGATAGGATTATTTACCTCGGTAAGCCCAAAATTATCCAAGTTTTAATGTCGATCCTGAGCAACGTTTAGCTCCTACTCCGGGTGCTCCAACCCGCTCCAAACAACCCTTAGAAGTTCTACGAAACTTCTTCTTAATACTTCAACCAACAGTGAAGATTTTCCTTAGGGTTTCGTTTAGTAACCGAAGGGAAGTATAGTAGTATTTCTGGGCTTTTAGTATAGGTGTAACTTTGGAATACTACAAGGTATTTGGGCCAAGGTATTTTGGAATAGTAACTATACTTAGAGAGTATTTTCTACCAAGGGGGGGGGGGGTAGTATTTTTCGACAACAACCCAAGAGGGGGGGGGGTGTGTTTCTCGAACAACACCACTAGGAAGGGGGAGGTGTTTCTCGGCCAAGGGCCTCACAAGGGAGGGTTTGGCTAGCACAACTAGGAAGGGGGGGGAAGGGATTTCAAGACTTAGAAATGATTTAAGGGATGAAGAAAACCTTCAAGTTAGGGGGGTATTTATAGGGAAATCAATGGCCAAGATCAAGCCAAGTGGTAGGCAAGTGTAGGGTGAGGATTCATCCATGTGTACCTTATCCAACTACCACACAAAATATCACAAATATCCTACCTACTCCAAGACTTCCAAATCGTCCAAAAGACGCCCACACATCCGCCAATTAGAGGGTGACAAGTGTCGCCCTCTCGTTGGTCCAAAATATTTTATCTCTTGGAAAAATCCGCAAAAATAATAAATGACATAGCCGTATTTTTCCCTTCGCAACTTTGGTAAAACGTTTCGTCGAAAAACGATTCTTTTCGGTAGTTGTGAACAAAATTTCGTCCTTGCCTAACTTTAAGGCTCAAACTTTTCTACGTACGTCCTCACGTACATACTCTGGAAATACGGGGTATAACATTCTCCCCTCCTTAGAAACATTCGTCCCGAATGTTCCTTCTCAAGACGGATAACGATGAAGTTCCTCTTAACTTAAACAAGTTGCCAATGCCACACATGGCCACAAAATAACACACGCTCCAATACTTAATCCAAGTCTACGAGGAATCACCTCTAACATCACAAAAGCTTCCACCCAAAGTCTAAACGATACTCCCTTAAGAAACGACCACTTCTATCCTCTTAACACATGTTCACTTCTTCCCTTACTCGTCGTACCCTTCTCGTACACTCGAACTCTTTCTCATACCTTACCACATTTCATATCGCCTGGTTCCAAATCGGTTACTACCTCCAACTTGGTCATCATTACTGGGAACAATCTGGATGGATCTTTGATACTTTTCCGAACATAGCAACATGAAAGACCGGACGCACTGCCTCCCACATCGGACGACAATGCTAACCATAGGCAACCTGGCCTATTCTTCACATGACCTGAAAAGGCCCAAAGTAACTCGGGCTAAGTTTCCTCTGTTTTCCAAAACTCGTCACACCCTTTCCGGGGTAGTACCTTCAAGAAGACCACCGCCAACTCGAACTCCAAGCGCCGCGATTATCCGCACGACTTCGCTGACTCGACCGCCAATAACCTCTTCTGGATAAGCTTCACCCTATCCACATCCTGCTGAAACAAGTATGAACCAACTATCTGAACCTTGCCAACATCGAACCAATCGACCGGCAACTTACACTTCCGTCCCTACAAGGCGACATAAGGCGACATCCGAATACTGAAATGGTAGCTATAAAACACTCCCTCAACAGGAGACACCAATCCTCACAGCTACCCCTGAAATCCACACACTGGCCCGAGGGAAAATGCGATACTGAGACTCACCTGAGTTCCTAACCTTGCCTGGTAAAACTTCCAGAAAAAAAAGAAATAGCCGTAACCTGGGCTCCACTGCCTATCATAAGGTGAAAGTAAGCACCTCGTGCAGCCTTACAACCTTCCTGATATAACATCTCACATAACCCTCTGCCGAGTAAACGGTCTTGACTGAAAGACAAGAGGATCGACTCGGCCGACTACTGGTCGAACGCATCCACGAACTCGTACGCTGGTTAACTAAACTTGGGCATAACACCCTCGTGACCCCACCACCTGGCGGGACCACCTCGAACTGACCCCACCACAATACAGGCCGCGGGTTGACCCGCAATCGGTCCAAGAATCTGACCGCTTATCGCAAGAAAACTCGCTCCGATCCGAACAATCTCACAATCAAGTCACGAAAACCTAGCGGTCCTCTTACCCTCTTTCATTTCATACCACTCAGGGACTTATTGTTATACCCCGTATTCTCAGGGTATGTATGCGAGGACGTACGTACGAGAGCACGACAAAAAAATTGGAAAGGAAGAAAGAGGTGATTCTTCCACGGAAAAAGTTTCCGGTTTTTGTAAGGAAAAATGTTCGTTGAAGGGAATTGAGTTCCCAGATTTGGAATTTGGGCTTCTTAGATTATATTAGAATTATGGAATTTTATTTTCGGAAATGGTCACGTGGGGCCCACGGGAGAAATTTACGGTTTTGTGGGGCCCACTTTGTTTTCGAGATTTTGGCCATTGTGGATATTTTTCGGAAGACGTTTTATGAGGGCCATTAGGAGGGTGACACGTGTCACCCCCGCCTAGGTGGCTTGGCCGAATGACATTTGTGCACAACACCCGGTTAGAGTCGTTTTTCGACGAAACGTTTTACATAACTTGCGAGGGGAAAATTCCGGCTATGTCGTTTTGTATTTTTGCGGATTTTTCCGAGAGACGAAACCTTTTGGACCAACGGGAGGGTGACACTTGTCACCCTCGTTGACGATTTGGAGGCGGTCGAGTGGGTTGGCCGCCGATCGCCCTGAAGTGTGCCTTGCTTTGTGGCTTGTTTTGTGGAGTGTTTTGTGGAGTAGGGTTTAGGTGCACTTGGCTTAATCTTGCCCTTACACTTGCTATACACTTGGAAGGATCTTGGCCTTGGTTGGCCTTTGGTTTTGCTATAAATACCCCAAGTGTGAAGACTTCATCCATTCCAAAACTTCCAAGTCTTGAAACCCTCTCCTCCCCTTTGTGAGCTCTAGGCAGAGCCTTCCCCTCCCTTTTCGTGTGGCCTTTGGCGAGGGGTTCCCTTCCCCTTTGTGGTGCTAGCTGGGGTACCCCTAGCCTAGTTGTTTTCGTATAATACCCTCCTCGTGGTATTGAAATACTTCTCCTAGTATTGTTATAATGCCCAAAATACCTTAGCCTTGTACCTTGTAGTATTCCAAAGATACCTCTATACGCAGAGTCCGGAAATACTACCTTTTGTCCTTTTAGTCTCAAACCGAAACCACAAGGAAATCTTCATAGTGGTTGAAGTATTTGAGTAGAAGTTAGTTAGAACTTCTAAGGGTTGTTTGGAGAGCGAGTAGGAGCTAAACCTTGCTCAGGATCGACATTATAACTTGGATAATTTTGGGCTTGTCGAGGTAATTATCTTGTCCTCTATTGTAATTGGAAATTACATGTTTGTTAGAATATATAGTTGAAGTATACTATATATGGAACTATACTTAGTATTCGCAATGTCTTTTGACTTAAGCTGAAGAATAAAGAATCGAATCGACTGTAATTACATAGATCAGTACAGTAGACTTGTGTAGTATTCGAGTAGAATTGTACACGTCAGGTTAGACGTATAAACCCCCAGTTGGCTTGGTAGCGGCCCGATAGAGAGGAGATTTACGCTGTATGTGGGGAGTCTTCCAATTTTTGTAGAAAGATAGAAACTTGTGTTTTGGGGTTAATAGACGTTTGTGACCTTTATAGGTGAAAGTACTAAGAGTAGCGTATTCTACTCGAGGAGTGGAAAGGGCTAGCAAGGTTGTAGTACTTGGAGCATTTTGCTTATTGTCGATAAATCGTCGCGAGGTATGTGAACCTCTTCCTATCTCTTCTAGCATGATATGTGTGAACTATGTAGTACGGTAGACGTACATGTGTTAACTGTGTTTGATGGTTCTTAAAACATAAAGTGTTATAACGGCTTTATGAGAAGTTGGTTATAACAGCTTTATGTAGGTAAGAAAATACTTTGTGGTTTTAAAAGGTAACTGATGTGAATTATAACTGGCTAGTTATAATAAAGAACTTGATGTATTTCAAAAGATTTATAAATCGTTTTGAAGGGAGAGTAACACTTGGTTTTAAAGGTTTTAAAAAGAGCTATACTAGCTTTATGGAGAGTTAGGTATAATGTCTTAAGAGAGGTAAAGAAAATGGTTTACTGATGTTAGAAGTTAAGAGACTTGATCTTATAAGATAAGAGACTTAACTTATTTGTTTTAATGTGAATGTTTGTGTGAAACCTCATTCGTGAGTAATGAGTACTTGATTTATTTAAAGGGATAATGTTTTACTGATTTCGGAAATCAGAATGTGTATCGACAGACCACTGCAGCGTTAATAAAGGAAAATGTATTGAATAATGATGTATCGTATTAAAACCAGTAGAAACCTCCATCTGCATAGAAACAAAGATGAGACAAAATGATATTACATTTTCTAGATCATGGCTGCTGTAATAAGAATGTTGTAACAAGAATAACCTACTCTCACGTGAGACATATATTACTCAATTGTTCTAAAAAGGAATCAAGTGATTAAGTTTATGAACTATGGAACCATTTGAAAATGAGAAGCTGGAGTAATTGAAACTAGGCAAACTGGAACTTAGGAAAAGAATGTTGTTACTTGATTTTGAAAAGGAATGTGGGTTGGTCATTCTAATACTACGGGTATCGGGTGACTTTTATAAAAGTAATGGATCTCTTTTAAAAGAACTTAACGTATGTAGTACTTTGGGGTTAAAAACCCGGACTTTGGCATAAAATGAAAGTACTTTGAGTTGTGTGAAACTTGCCTATGCTTGTGATGATAGCCTTTGTTGTGCAAGTGTGGTATTTACGTATACCGTCTCTCGATAGAGTAGGTTGACTTGTTGAGAACTTACTTGGACGTGCTGGCAGTGATGGAGAATTCCACGGGTATGTTTCCATTTTGATTACTGTCTTGTTATTGATGTCACATGGACATGTCTACACCGATGCAGTATTCCGGGGGCATGCGGCCATGCGGCCGGGTTGATTACCCGATATATGGTTATTACTGCAACATGGACGTGTCTACACCGTCGCAAAGATTCGGGGCATGTGGCGTGCGGCGGGGTTGATCACCCAAGATATTGTTGTTGATGTCACATGGACGTGTCTACCGAGGTAGAATTCCGGGGCATGTGGCCGTAGGGCATTGGTATTATTGTTGCATCATGGACATGTCTACACCGGCGATATTCCGGGCATGTGGCCATGATGCGAACATGATGGATGTGGTGGGCGTGAGACCCGTAGTTAGATTTGAGTGGTGACTTTGAGGCGTGAGTCACGACTTGATCGCTTTTATGTTGCGTCTTGTATTTTGGTTATCATACATGTCTCTGCTTTATATGATCGTTATGATTTAACCGCGATATTCTGATTTCACATACTTGGTACTGTTGTCGACCTCCTTGGCCGCGTTCATGCGCAGGTAGGTACATCGCTCGTGGATCCTCGCTCTTAGTATCTCAGTTCAGCGTTTAGGGAAGCTCCGTTTCACCGGACGCTGATCTTTTGGTATCTGTTCCCAGAGATGTAGGTTCTTGTACATTCGTGGGTATGGCGGGGCCTGTCGTCATAGTTGTTGTAAATCTTAAGTGCAGGTCTTGTTGTGGCGGGGTTTGTAAAGGATAACTGTTCGGGTTTTATGTATATATACTGAAGGCAACTGTTTTGGTTGGCCTGTTTATTTATCATGTCTCTCATTTCATGTTTAAAGTTTTTATTTCCGCTGGTTTTCTCTGATGTTGTATCGCTAGGGTGCCCGGGGTAAGGCACCAGTCACGGGCCCGAATTTTGGGGTGTGACAAAGTGGTATCAGAGCAGTTAGTCCTCGGAAAGTGTCTACAGACCGTGTCTAGTAGAGTCTTGATTATCGGTGTGTTGTGCACCACATCTATAATCAGGAGGCTATAGGACATTTAGGATTGGTTTCCATTCTTCTCATTCTGAAATCGTGCCTTAGAGCTGTGTTGTAAGTTGGACCCCTCTGACGTATCTCGTTTTTACCAGTTATGCCTCCACGCAAGGCAACCAGTGCCCAGAAGGGCAAGGCGGCGAGGAGGCGCTAGTGGGATACGAGAGGAGTGCGAGCGCGAGCGGTCGAGACGAGCGATCTTCCGACGGCGAGTTCGCGCCGCCCGGCACCAGCGAGTTTAGAGCGCGGCCGTGGCGATGAGACTCTGATGCGAGCCTCCATCCACCGGAGCAGGCGAGAGACGGGTCACAAGAGATGGCGATTATTGGCGAGTTGTGGCGAGATATGAGACAGTGGACGCGGCGATTCGGTTCACCCGTAGTGCACGAGCGAATAGTTTGAGGCTACGGGACTTTCCGAGTTGTAGCCCGCGAGTTTTATGGGTCGAGGCTCGAGGATGATCCGCAGGAGTTCATCCGTCGATTCTGAAGGATCACGCGGGTGATCAAGGCTTGAGACCGAGTCGTGACCTTCGGTTCGCATCGGCCGCGTGATACCGCAATCGATCGGTTTGATTCGCGGGAGCTTTCGGGAGAGCATGCACCTCAGCAGTATGGGATGAGTTTTGGGGCTTTTCTCACGCACTTCGCCTCCGCAGATGAGGAGGGCACGGCCGACAGATTTTTGTTACCGAGGCAGAGGCGACCGCCGTCGGGAGTACAATGTCGAGTTCGATTCTTTGGCTCGATATGTCCTGCGCTTAGTTGCAGATATGGAAGATAGGGTGCATCGCTACGCCACCGGCTAGATGATTATATGGCGAGTCTTGTGCGGGTGTTTCTCTTCACCGGGCATGGACATTGCCCGCATTCGTGCTCATGCACTTGGGTGCGAGGCGCGAAGATCGGCAGGTGGACCGCTTTGCGAGAAGAAGGCCAAGACGGCCGGATATTTTGGCGACTTTGGCGGACCGCCTCAGCAGAACTAGTTATGTACCTCCGCCATTGCAGTGGTCCTCCGCAGCGCCGGGACCCTTGGGATATTCAGAGCAGTCGGGGCTCCTGTGTTTGAATGTTCGAGGAGTAGGGTGTTGGCGGATCTGATCACCCTACCTCGGTGTGGTCGATGTGGTAGACCGCATTTCGGGGAGTGTCGTAGTACCAAGGGAGCTTGTTATACTTGCGGCCAACAGGGCCATATGACGAGACTGTCCGACTGGGGTAGCTGGTAGGATAGCACAGACTACTAGAGCAGTTGCGGGCCACGGTAGAGGTCGCGGTGGAAGTTCCCAGTTTTAGCGGTCCTTGAACCGCCTAGTTTCAGGTATATCCTTAACCCTGTAGATACTTGTATGTGTTGATGTTAATGATGTGTTAAGTGTTATGTTCGGATAGCTTTGTGCTATAGTGTGATTTAAAAATCTGGTTAGTGTGAGATGGAAGTGGTAGCTTTCATGATGTGATTTAGCGAGATTGTTAGTGTCGGGGAACGAGGGCTTGACGCGATTGTGGGTCGGGTTGAGGACGTGATACGGGTCAACCCGTAGCCCGGATTAAGGTGGGGTCAGTTCTGGGTGGTCCCGCCAGGTGGTAGGGTCACGAGGATGCTAGGCCCAAGTTTGTATGATCATCGTATGAGTTCGTGGACGCGTTCGACCAGAAGCGGTTCGTAAAGGCCGGGAATGGCCTTAAGGAAGTTTGAGGTTAGTAAGATGACCAAGTTGGAGGTAGTGACTCCAGAGATTTTTGGGAACGGAAGTAATGACTGAAGTATGGTACGTACTGGGAGAGTTCAAGTGTTCGAGAAGGGCACGACGAGTAAGGAAGGAAGAGAACGTGTGTTATTTCGTGGCCAAGCTGTGGCGTTGACAACTTGTTAGAGGAACTTCATCGATATCCGTCTTGAGAAGGAACATTCGGGACGAATGTTTCTAAGGAGGGGAGAATGTTATACCCCGTATTCTCAGGGTATGTATGCGAGGACGTACGTACGAGAGCGACAGAAAAATTGGAAAGGAAGAAAGAGGTGATTTTTCCGGAAAAAGTTTCCGGTTTTGTAAGGAAAATGTTCGTTGAAGGAATTGAGTTCCCAGATTTGGAATTTGGGCTTCTTAGATTATATTAGAATTATGGAATTTTATTTTGGAAATGGTCACGTGGGGCCCACGGGAGAAATTTACGTTTTTGTGTGGACCCCATTGTTTTCTAGATTTTGGCCATTGTGGATATTTTTGGAAGACGTTTTATGAGGGCCATTAGGAGGGTGACACGTGTCACCCCCGCCTAGGTGGCTTGGCCGAATGACATTTGTGCACAACACCCGGTTAGAGTCGTTTTTAGACGAAACGTTTTAAATAAATTGCGAAGGGAAAATTACGGCGATGTCGTTTTGTATTTTTTCGGATTTTTACGAGAGACGAAAACGTTTTGACCAACGGGAGGGTGACACATGTCACCCTCAATGACGATTTGGAGGCGGTCGAGGTGGGTTGGCTCGCGATTGGCCTCAAGTGTGCCTTGCTTTGTGGCTTGTTTTGTGGAGTGTTTTGTGGAGTAGGGTTTAGGGTGCACTTGGCTTAATCTTGCCCTTACACTTGCTATACACTTGGAAGGATCTTGGCCCTTGGTTGGCCTTTGGTTTTGCTATAAATACCCCCCTAAGTGTGAAGACTTCATCCATTCCAAAAACTTCCAAGTCTTGAAACCCTCTCCTCCCCCTTTGTGAGCTCTTAGCCGAGAGCCTTCCCCCTCCCCCTTTTCGTGTGGCCTTTGGCGAGGGTTCCCTTCCCCTTTGTGGTGCTAGCAATGGTACCCACTAGCCTAGTTGTTTTAGTATAATACCCTCCTCGTGGCATTGAAATACTTCTCCTAGTATTGTTATAATGCCCAAAATACCTTAGCCTTGTACCTTGTAGTATTCCAAAGATACCTCTATACGTAGAGTCCGGAAATACTACCTTTTGTCCTTTTAGTCTCAAACCGAAACCCTAAGGAAATCTTCATAGTGGTTGAAGTATTTGAGTAGAAGTTGGTTAGAACTTCTAAGGGTTGTTTGGAGAGCACGGAGTAGGAGCTAAACCTTGCTCAGGATCGACATTATAACTTGGATAATTTTGGGCTTGTCGAGGTAATTATCTTGTCCCTCTATTGTAATTGGAAATTACATGTTTGTTAGAATATATAGTTGAAGTATACTATATATGGAACTATACTTAGTATTCGGCAATGTCTTTTGACTTAAGCCTGAAGAATAAAGAACTGAACTGAACTGTAATTACATAGGACTGTATTGCAGTAGACTTGTGTAGTATTACTGAGTAGAATTGTACACGTCCGGTTAGACGTATAAACCCCCCCTGGTTGGCTTAGTAGCCGGCCCGATAGAGGAGGAGATTTCTGTATGTGGGGGAGAGGTCTTGCCGAATTTTCTGTAGAAAGATAGAAACTTGTGTTTTGGGGTTAATAGACGTTTGTGACCTTTATAGGTGAAAGTACTAAGAGTAGCGTATTCTACTCGAGGAGTGGAAAGGGCTAGCAAGGTTGTAGTACTTGGAGCATTTTGCTTATTGTCGATAAATCGTCGCGAGGTATGTGAACCTCTTCCTATCTCTTCTAGCATGATATGTGTGAACTATGTAGTGCGGTGAGACGCATGTGTTAACGTGTTTGATGGTTCTTAAAACATAAAGTGTTATAACGGCTTTATGGGAAGTTGGTTATAACGACTTTATGTAGGTAAGAAAATACTTTGTGGTTTTAAAAGGTAATCGATGTGAATTATAATCGGCTAGTTATAATAAAGAACTTGATGTATTTCAAAAGATTTATAAATCGTTTTGAAGGAGAGTAACACTTGGTTTTAAAGGTTTTAAAAGAGTTATACTAGCTTTATGGAGAGTTAGGTATAATGTCTTAAGAGAGGTAAAGAAAATGGTTTCTTGATGTTAGAAGTTAAGAGACTTGATCTTATAAGATAAGAGACTTAACTTATTTGTTTTAATGTGAATGTTTGTGTGAAACCTCATTCGTGAGTAATGAGTACTTGATTTATTTAAAGGGATAATGTTTCTTGATTTGGAAATCGAATGTGTATCGACAGGACCACTGCGGCGTTAATAAAGGAAAATGTATTGAATAATGATGTATCGTATTAAAACCGGTAGAAACCTCCATCCGCATAGAAACTAAGATGAGACAAAATGATATTACATTTTCTAGATCATGGTCTTTGTAATAAGAATGTTGTAACAAGAATAACCTACTCACGTGAGACATATATTACTCAATTGTTCTAAAAGGAATCAAGTGATTAAGTTTATGAACTATGGAACCATTTGAAAATGAGAAAATTGGAGTAATTGAAACTAGGCAAACCGGAACTTAGGAAAAGAATGTTGTTACTTGATTTTGAAAAGGAATGTGGGTTGGTCATTCTAATACTACGGGTATCGGGTGACTTTATAAAAGTCATGGATCTCTTTTAAAAGAACTTAACGTATGTATTACGTTGGGGTTAAAAACCAGACTTTGGCATAAAATGAAAGTACTTTGAGTTGAGTGAAAATTGCCTATGCTTGTGATGATAGCCTTTGTTGTGCAAGTGTGGTATTTACGTATTCCGCGTCTCGATAGAGGCGGTTGACTTGTCGAGAACTTACTTGGGCGTCTTTGGCGGTGATGGAGAATTCCACGGGTATGTTTCCATTTTGATTCTTGTCTTGTTATTGATGTCACATGGGCGTATACTGCCGTCACGGTATTCCGGGGCATGCGGCCGTGCGGTCGGGTTGATTACCCGATATATGGTTATTCGCAACATGGACGTGTACACGTCTGATATTCGGGGCATGTGGCGTGCGGCGTGGTTGATCACCCATATATTGTTGTTGATGTCACATGGGCGTGTCTACACCGAGGTAGAATTCGGGGCATGTGGCCATGGGGCATTGGTATTATTGTTGCATCATGGACATGTCTACAGAGGCGATGATTCCGGGCATGTGGCGTGATGCGAACATGATGGATGTGGTGGGCGTGAGACCCATAGTTAGATTTGAGTGGTGACTTTGAGGCGTGAGTCCACGACTTCGCTTTTATGTTTATCTTGTATTTTGGTTATCATACATGTCTCGCTTTATATGATGTTATGATTTAAGCTGCAGATATTCTGATTTCACATACTTGGTACTGTCTTGACCTCCTTGGCTGCGTTCATGCCGCAGTAGAGTACATCGATCGTGGATCCTCGCTCTAAGGATCTCGATTCAGCGTTTTGGGAAGCTCCGTTTCTCGGAGGCTTATCTTTTGGTATGTGTTCCACGAGTTGTAGGTTCTTGTACATTCGGGGTATGGCGGGGCCACTGTCGTCATAGTTGTTGTAAATCTTAGAGTGCAGTAATCTTGTTGTGGCGTGGTTTGTAAAAAGGATAAGCGCTGGGTTTTTATGTATATATCAAGGCAAGCTGTTTTGGTTGGCCTGTTTATTTATCATGTCTCTCATTTCATGTTTAAAGTTTTTATTTCCGCTGGTTTTCTCTGATGTTGTATCGCTAGGGTGCCTGGGGTAAGGCACCAGTCACGGGCCCGAATTTCGGGGTGTGACACTTATCACACAAACATATCTCACGTGTACTATGCACTCCGATAAGGGTCAAACATAAAAATACATCTTTTACTCGAGATGGCCTTACCTCTAAGGTCTCTACGCATAAAACTCTAAGGCTCACACTTTCTCTATCCCCAATATTACCCTGATAACTAACCATGATTTCTAATCATGATTAACACAATGTTATCTGAACATAACACTTAAGATATATTCATCTTATCACACATACTAATCTCCAGAGGGTTTAAGGATATACCTGTATCTACCGCTTCACTACCCTCTGTCGTTCCAATCAATCCTGCCCTGCTGGGCGCAAGCATAACAAGCTGTCGAAGAAGTACAACACTCCCCACAATGACACTTACCACAACGCCACACCGGGTGGGGTGGCCTCTGCGCTAACACCCCTTCCTCAGAACTCAATCAGTGGCGATCGGTAGGTGAGTCCTCCTACTTGCATCCTCCTACTAGGACATCCTTTCGACACGCATGTACGGCGGCGCAGTAAAACAAGCATCAACAAAGATGACATTCCGGGATGGCGCTGTCCTGCTGTGAACACCGGGAAAAATCGAATCCGGTGGCCGGACTACGTGTATCTGTGCACCAGAAGCCCTGGAGCTTTGACCAACTCCTGCATACCCCGAACGTCCTGAACCCTGGGGAGGGACACTCTGCATTGACTGAAGAGCTACTCTTGCACAACCCTATCTTAAATAGTCATTAAGACCCGTGATAAATCGATACCTAAAATACTCTCTGGTTGCTAACTCCCTAGCTAGTAACAGGGTCGTCTCTTTGCAATCTATACTGTCTGCTGCTGGTCGTGGGCCCGAAGGTTCAAATTTCATGGCGTGATGGGAACTCTTTGCCGTGCTAGACTCTGCTGGGACTGGTGACGTCGCAGAACTCCCCGAATGAAGCACCACCCCAAGTGATGATTGGGCCTGTGCCCTAGTAACCCTCTGTGCTCTACTCGCGACTCCACGCCTTGCCTTCGGGCGGGTTGCCTTACGTGAAGGCATAACGGTAAGGGAAAGAAATACGTTAGAGGTCCAACTTATAACAGCCTCTAAGGCACGATCTCGAGTGAGAAGAATGGAAACCAATCCTAAATATCCTATAGCCTCACGATTATTGGTGTGGTGCATAACACAATCGATAATCAAGACTCTACTAGATACGGTCTGTAGACACTTTCCGAGGATTAACTGCTCTGATACCACTTTTGTCACGACCCGAACCCGGGCCCGTGACTGGTGCCTTACCCCGGGCACCCTAGTGATACAACATCTGAGTAATCAGCGGAATATAAAACAAGACATGACATAATATGAAATATGAAACAGTTCATCTGAGAAAACTTGCCTTTCGGCATATATATATATAATCAACTAGAACAGTTACATCCCTTTTTACAACTCGCCTGGCGATTACTCTGAGACCTAAGAATGATATGACAACAATGGCGGGGCGGGGCCCATACCCCTGAATGTAAGTACCTACACCGACAGGGGACTATACCACTGATAAGCCTCCGGAGAAACGGAGCTTCCCAAACGCTGAACTGTGACCCTATGAGCGAGGATCAACACTGGTGTACCTCTACCTGCGGCATGAACGCAGCCCCCCGAAGGAGGTCAGTACAACAGGTACCAAGTATGTGAAACTGAAAATACTGTAAATGAAATCATAGTAGTCCATATAAAGCAGGAGACATATATGATAACCAAACTACAGTTCACAATAAATAAGCAGTCATGTCAAGTCAGGGACTCACGCCCTCAAAGTCATCACTCAAATATAACTATGGGTCTCACGCCCACAACATCAATCATGCCCGTGGAATACCTTCCTCACTGCCGGCAGTCTATGATATAAAAGCACCAAGGAATACACATGAACACCAGGTCCCACCTGTGTCATAATAAAACCGTACGGGGTAAGTACGAAGGCATAGCCGACTACTAAAACCCACAGTACCAACAATGCTATAAAACTATATCACGGGGTCTTTCTAGACCGCACCACATGATCGAAGCTGGCCACTCGCCGTCAGTATCAATGTGCGCGTCTAGTCCTGGAGCATACCGCTGCTCCGCATAGGCCACACATAGGCCCGCATGAGGTATTCCTCGCATCGGGGGCAGCTAACCCCCGGTACCCTCCTGGACTCCCGCAGTCCGCATAGTCTCATAGACCGCATAGTCACACAGACCGCATAGGGCATCCCCCGCATCGGGATAAAACACCCGGAATGATCAATCCTGGAGCATACCGCTGCTCCGCATAGTCACACAGACCGCATAGGCCGTATAGACCCGCATCAAGGGTGGCAAGCCCTCGGTATATTTTAAGTCAAGGGGGTATGTGATAATATAACAGTACAACGGCTTATCGTTAATCAACATAAGCACAGCAAGGGAAAACCCCTTTACACAAACATTATAAGACACTAACACACGTAGCATCATAACATGATTACTTATCAAACCAATCAAGAAAGTATTACAAGGCTATCACAAACCAACATAGTCAAGTTATTCACCCAAGGTACTTTCTATTTTATGACAACAAGTTCGGGTTTTAACCCCAAAGTACTTCATACATTAACTCTTAAAAAGATCCGTTTCTTTTACAAAAGTCACACAATACCCGTAGTATAAAAATAGAATGACTATCTTTTTAAGTAGATCAAAACACTTCCCTTTGTAAAATCAAGTAACAACATTATTTTCCAAACGTTCAAGTTTGCCTAATTTCAAATGCTTCAAGTTTCTCATTTTCGAAAGGTTTCGTAGTTCATAGTTTTAATCCTTTAAAACAATTTGAGAAACATATGCCTTATGTGTGAGTAGGTTATTCTTGTTCATAACAATCTTATTAAAGCAGCCATGATCTAGGAAATGTAATATCATTTTGTCTCATCTTAGCTTCTATGCAGATGGAGGTTTCTACTGGTTTTAATAATACTTTATTAGTCAATACATTTCCCTTTATTAGCGCTGCTGTGGTTTGTTCGATACTTATTCTGATTTCCGAAATCAGTAAAACATCATTCCTTTTAAAAAACAAAATACTCATTACTCACGAATGAGGTTTCACACTTTTTAACAAAATTCATATTAATTTAATGAAGTCAAGTCTCTTATCTTTAAAGATCAAGTCTCTTAACTTCTAAAATCAATAAACCATTCTTTTTATCTCTCTTAAGTCGTTATACCTAACTTCCCATAAAGCTAGTATAACTCTTAAGCTTTTAAAACCAAGTATTTCTCTTCTTTCAAAAAGGTTTCTTAATTCTTTTGAAATACTTCAAGATTCTTATTATTCAGGCTTAAGTCAAAAGACATTGCCGTAGAATTACGTTCAGTTAACACACGTACGTCTACCGTACTATATATATATTCTTTTAAAATATCATGCTCAAGAGGATAGGAAGAATCACATACCTCGCGACGATTATCGACTATTAGCAAAACGCTCCACCGCTATAACTCGACTAGTCTTGTCCACCTTCCAAGTAGATCACGCTACTCGCAGTACTTCAACCTATAACGGTTATATAAGTCTATCAACTTCTAGACTACTCTGTAGAATATTCTTCTAATGTGATTTCAGTTCAAGTCTTTTCTGTAATATCCTTCTATTACAGTTCAAATCTCTTCTATGAATCTTATATTCATTTCTATACAACTACAGTATGTAACTTCCAATTACAATAGAAGGATAGGATTATTTACCTCGGTAAGCCCAAAATTATCTAAGTTTTAATGTCGATCCTGAGCAACGTTTAGCTCCTACTCCGGGTGCTCCAACCCGCTCCAAACAACCCTTAGAAGTTCTATGAAACTTCTTCTTAATACTTCAACCAACAGTGAAGATTTTCCTTAGGGTTTCGTTTAGTGACCGAAGGGAAGTATAGTAGTATTTCTGGGCTTTAAGTATAGGTGTAACCTTGGAATACTACAAGGTATTTGGGCCAAGGTATTTTGGAATAGTAACTATACTTGGAGAGTATTTTCTACCAAGGGGGTAGTATTTTTCACAACAACCCAAGAGGGGTGTGTTTCTCGGCCAACACCACTAGGAAGGGGGTGGTGTTTGTCGGCCAAGGCCTCAAAGGGGAGGGTTTCGGCTAGCACAACTAGGAAGGGGAAGGGATTTCAAGACTTAGAAATGATTTAAGGGATGAAGAAAACCTTCAAGTTAGGGGGGTATTTATAGGGAAATCAATGGCCAAGATCAAGCCAAGTGGTAGGCAAGTGTAGGGTGAGGATTCATCCATGTGTACCTTATCCAACTACCACACAAAATATCACAAATATCCTACCTACTCCAAGACTTCCAAATCGTCCAAAAGACGCCCACACATCCGCCAATTAGAGGGTGACAAGTGTCGCCCTCTCGTTGGTCCAAAATATTTTATCTCTCGGAAAAATCCGCAAAAATAATAAATGACATAGCCTTATTTTTCCCTTCGCAAGTTTGGTAAAACGTTTCGTCGAAAAACGATTCTTTTCGGTAGTTGTGAACAAAATTTTGTCCTTGCCTAACTTTAAGGCTCAAAATTTTCTACGTACGTCCTCACGTACATACTCTGGAAATATGGGGTATAACAGTGTATCTCATAACGTAATCCGGCCTATTTGTATGCTCGGTGTGATTTTCCTTACATAACATTTTTAAACCATCTTTTCACTTCTTCTTAAGTCGTCATAACAACTTCCCATAAAGCTATTATAACAACCTTTCATTTTAGAGAACTTAAGGCACTTTTATTCTTTCAACATTAGGGAAACTAGACCCAAAAATACTACGTACATACATACTTAAAAAGAATCATAAAACTCCTTTCTTTTTAAAGCTCAAGTCACATACTCTTTTGGAAACCATCTTCTTAACTTTTGAAATAAATTAAGAAGCCATACTTTATAAAATTTAGCCATTTCCACTTATAAAATCAAGGCTTATAGTCTTAAAACCTCGTAGCATACACTCTTTAAAATCATGTTGCTTATACTTATAAAATCATGCCATCTATAATTTAAAAATCAAGTCCCATAACTTGAAAAATAAAGTTTCATAATCCTTTAAAGAAAATCAAAGTTCATAGTCTTAAAACTTCATAACATACATTCTTTAAAGTCCATTTACTTATACTTATAAAATCATGTCATCTATACTTTAGAAATCAAGTCTCATAACTTGAAAAATAAAGTTTCACACACTTCCAAAACCAAGTAGATTATTCTCTTTAAAATCATATAACTTCCACTTTCAAAATCAATCCTCTTCTCACATATAAATTCAAGTCATTTTCAAACATAAAATCAACTTACTTACTTCAAATAAATCAAGGCACATAGCTTTAAATCAAACCTCATAACTTCCTAACACTTCTTACCAACATCCCCCATAAGACTTGGTAAGGACTTAGGATAACTTAGACATACCTTTAACTTAGAATCAACAATGTGGATACTTCTTAACTTCTAAGAGTAGAAGGAATCATGAAATAATATCACATTGCTATTTCATATGTAGGATCATGCCAAAGAAAGAAGAGGTTCACATACCTCGCGACGATTATCGACAAGTAGCAAAATGCTCCAAAGTACTTCAACCTTGATAGCTATTCCATCCTTTAAGTAGAATACGCTATACGTAGTACTTCAACCTATAATGGCCATAATACGTCTATTAACTTCGAGCTTCAAACATAGAATATTCTAAGTGTAAAGTCACCAAATTCTATGGAAAATCGGACAACATTTCCTTTGTTTCTACGTACTTTTCCACCTTTTTCAAGGCCCGGAAATCAATAACCAAACGCCACATTTAAGGCCCAACAATTCAGCAATACAAAGGGGATTACACGCCTAACAGGACGTGTAAAATTCTGCCCCACAATCAATATAAAACAGTCCAATATTTCCAAGCCATATTCGGCTACCATTTTCACAACAATTATCAATTTCATTTCAATTCCTTTTTAAATCCAAGTTGTTATTCCAATATGTTATATACATAATAACAATTACAACAACTATAAATCCTTTCTTCCTTAACAAGCGACGATTGTAACTATCGACCAAATTGATTACAACATTAATGGCTAACTTGTCCATTTTCGGTTTTAACATGTCGACATGATCCAAATCTTTTCAAACTTCAATATATATACCACATGCTCATTTCTTAACTACTATAACATGTAATCTTCAATTACATTAAGAAGATGGAGATTTTACCTCAATAAGCCCTAATAATGTCCAAGTCTAAAAGTCGATCCTTAGCAACTTTTAGCTCCTCTTATTATGTTCCAATCCGCTCCAAGCACTCCTTAGAAGCTCATGAAGAACTCCTCTTCAAGTTCCATCTTCAAAGTTGAAGAACACTTTAGGTTTTCTCCTTGCGACTAACGTGAAAACGTCGTTTTTCCGGGATCTTTCTATTGAGATAACCTTGTAATACCCTAAGGAACCTTGGGTTAAAGTCTTGTGAATAATGAACCACAAATGAAATTTTTTCTTCTTCTTCCTTGCACAAAGCCGAGAGCACATTTGTGAGCACCTTAAGGTTTGCAAAATTTTTCTAAGTGTAAGCCTTGTCTTGCTACTAGTGTGATGATATACTACTTCCAATGGTCAAGATTAGAACACTTGTGTGGCCTAGATTCATTGGGGTTAAAAGATCTAATGTCAAGTGGGCTAGTTGACTAAGTCAATAATGTCAAGCCTTGGATTGTTTCAAGACTTGACCAATACGTCCAAGCCTAATTAGGGGGGGGGGGGGGTGACACGTG
Source organism: Przewalskia tangutica (assembly GCA_029844215.1). Classification (NCBI taxonomy): domain Eukaryota; kingdom Viridiplantae; phylum Streptophyta; class Magnoliopsida; order Solanales; family Solanaceae; genus Przewalskia; species Przewalskia tangutica. Next base: position 46,375,678 of record CM056724.1, on the reverse strand, counting down.
TCACCCTCCCATTCGTCCATACACTTCGTTTTCCGACACTTCCATAATTCCGATAAATTTTACGAGTCTCTCTTTACAAACATTATTCTTTCCCGAGGTTCGAAATCATTTTTCGTAGGAAAAAGCAATCCTTCTTTCGTATCAAACTTAAAGTCGTATCTTCTCGCGTACATTCTCTTAAACGCATGTCCTGGAACTACGGGGTGTAACATAATCAGTCGCAGCACCTCATTTAATCACCCCCTTACCCCTCTTATCCTGTTTATCCAAACCGCCAGTCGACGCCACCATACCCCATCGCCGACCACCCCTAACTCTGACGAAACCTAACCCAGCAGCCGACACCCCCTTTTTGGTTCATTTTTCGACCGCACCCACTACCCCTTCTCCTCGATCTCGACCCTAAAACACTCTCTCTCTCTCCCGTCGTCGCCGAAGCTCCGGTCAACCCCCAAGCAACCACCACCATTGTCCTACAACTCAAACCATCACGGCGGCATCGCTTCAGCATACCTCACGTGGAAGTGACCCCTGTTACACCCCGTAATTCCAGGACACGAATAAGAGAATAGACGAGAGAACACAAGACTTGAAATTGGTACGAAAGAAAGAATTGTTTTTCCGAAGGAAAATCTTCCGAATTTCGGAAAGGAAATATGTTCATTGATGAGAATTAGATTCTCAGAATACGTTATTTGAGGAGTATGGAATTTATTAACATTGTGGAAATGTATTTTACGGATTTGGTCACGTAGGGTCCACCCGAGAAATTTTATGTTTTGTGGGGCCCATAAGGGTTACGAAATTTTATGGACGAATGGGAGGGCGACACGTGTCAACCCCCTTGGATGGTCTTGGTCGAAATTAACCAAGGATAAAATGGTCATTTGACCAAAGTATAGATGACCAAGTCTTGCAAGCTAAGAGCTTGAGATAATTGACTAAGTCAAAGAGCCATTTGGCTTGATCTCTTTCATCCAAACCTAACAAGTGTTATAATCTAGACCCTCCAATGTGTTATATAAGCACACTAGTAGCAAGACAAGTCTTCCAACACTTAGAAAAAATTAGAGAACTTGAGCAACACATTGAGGTGCTCTCGGCATTGAGCTATTTCCCACACAATTTTTTTTAGTTTGTGGTCCATAATTCAAAATACTTTAACCCAAGGTTCCTAGGGGTATTGTAAGGATATCTCAATAGAAAGATCCCGGAAAAATGACGTTTTTACGTTAGTCGCAAGGCGAAACCCTAAGGTGTTCTTCAATTTTGAAGATGGAACTTGAAGAGGAGTTCTTCATGAGCTTCTAAGGAGTGCTTGGAGCGGATTAGAACGTAAGAAGAGGAGCTAAAAGTTGCTAAGGATCGACTTTTACGTTAAGACATTATTAGGGCTTATTGAGGTAAAATCTTCATCTTCTTAATGTAATGGAAGATTACATGTTATAGTAGTTAAGAAATGAGCATGTGGTATATAGAATGAAGTTTGAAAAAGATTTGGATCATGTCGATATGTTAAAACCGAAAATGGACAAGTTAGCCATTTATGTTGAAATCAATTTAATTGTTAGTTACGATCGTCGCATGTTATAGAAAGAAGGGATTATAGTTGTTATAATCGTTTGAGGCTATATAACATGTTAGAATAACAATTTGGGTTGAAAAGGAATTGGAATGAACTTTATGTTATTACACATTTTGAGCCGAGAATTGCATTAATCTTTGGACAGTTTCGTATTAATTGTGGAGAAGAATTTTACACGTCCTGTTAAGGCGTGTAATCCCCTTTGTATTTGCTGAATTGTTGGGCCTTAAATGTGGCGTTTGGCTATTGATTTTCGGGCCTTGAAAAAGGTGGAAAAGTACGTAGAAACAAAGGAAGTGTTGTCCGATTTTCCGTAGAATTTGGTGACTTTACACTTAGAATATTCTACGTTTGAAGCTAGAGGTTAATGGACGTATTATGGCCATTATAGGTTGAAGTACTAAGTATAGCGTATTCTACTTGAAGGATGGAATAGCTATCAAGGTTGAAGTACTTTGGAGCATTTTGCTACTTGTCGATAATCGTCGCGAGGTATGTGAACCTCTTCCTTCTTTTGGCATGTTCTATGTGTGAAATATACATGTGGTGTTATTTCATGATTCCTTATACTCTTAGAAGTTAAGAGGTACGTATGTTGATTTACTCTATGTAAAAGGAAGGTCTAAGTTATCCTAAGTTCTTACCAAGTCTTATGGGGGATGTTGGTAAGAGTCGTTAGGAAGTATTTGGAGTCGAGTTGACTTTGCTAATTTACTGCACGAATGAGAATAAGTATCGAACAAGCCATTGCAGCGTTAATAAAAGAGAATGTATCGACAATCAATTATATTAAAATGAGTAGAATTCTCCATCTGCATAGAAACTAAGATAAGACAAAATTGTATTACATTTTTTAGATCATGAATGCTTTAATAAAATCGTTATAAATGAGTATAACCTATTCACAACTCATAAAAACATATGTTACTTAAATTAAAAGAGTTTATGTTATGAAGTTTTAAGACTATGAACCTTGATTTTTAAAAAGGTTATGAGACTTTATTTTTCAAGTTATGGGACTTGATTCTTAAAGGAAGGAGTGACTTGATTTAAAAAGTTTGGTTGCCATGAATTATTTCAAAGGTTAAGCGGCTTGATTTCAAAAGCGAATGTAACTTGAGTTTTTAAAAAGAGAAGCCTTTATAACTTCATACGTAAATTCTTATAAGTTTAGTAACATATACTTTGGTGCGTTGTGAATAAGTTATACTTATTTATAATGATCTTATTCAAGTAGCCATGATCTAGAAAATGTAATACAATTTTGTCTTATCTTAGTTTCTATGCAGATGGAGAATTCTACTCATTTTAATATAATCAATTGTCATTACATTTTCCTTTATTAACGCTGCAATGGTTTGCTCGATACTTATTCTCATTCGTGCCATAAATTAGCCAAGTCAACTTGGCTCCAAAGTACCTCCTAACGACTCTTACCAACATCCCCCATAAGACTCGGTAAGGACATAGGATAACTTTGACATAAACTTTACATAGAGTAAATCACACACATACCTCTTAACTTCTAAGAGTAGAAGGAAATATGAAATAATACCACATGTATATTCCATACATAGAATCATGCCAAAGGAAGGAAGAGGTTCACATACCTCGCGACGATTATCGACAAGTAGCAAAATGCTCCAAAGTACTTCAACCTTGATAGCTATTCCATCCTTCAAGTAGAATACGCTATACTTAGTACTTCAACCTATAATGGCCACAATACGTCCATTAACCTCTTACTTCAAACGTAGAATATTCTAAGTGCTAAGTCACTAAATTCTACAGAAAATCGGACAACACTTCCTTTGTTTCTACTTACTTTGCCACCTTTTTCAAGGCCGAATTCAATAACCAAACACGCAACATTTAAGGCCCAACCAATGCAATTAACAATAGGGGATTACACGCCTACTAGACGTGTAAAATTCCTCCCCACAATTGATATCAACTAATACAAACTACTAGGCCAATTTCGGCAACATTGAGATACAACACTATCAATTCTTATCCAATTTCCTTTTCAATCCAAGTTGTTAGCATAACATGATATTAAGTCGCAATCGATTATAACTACTATAATCTTCAAGTAAGTAACATGCGACGATTCTAAATACGACCAAATTGTAATCCAACTACAAATGGCTAATATGTCATTTCGGATTTTAGGCTACAACAATCCATAACACTTATAAAACTTCAACACATAAACTTCATGCTAACAAATATGTAAAGCTAACAACAATACATAATCTTGTAACACTTAAGAGCCAAGATTATTACCTCAACGATTCTTAGTCCAACTCCAAATCCGAAGTCGCTCCTTAGCACTTAGAGCTTCTTCTAGACACTTCAATCCACCACTTGAGACCCTTAGAATATCACAAACCACTTCCCTTAAAACTTCCAATCAAAACCTAGAAAAGCAACTAGGTTTTCACCTTGCGACTAACACGAAAACTATATTTTTCCGGGATTTTTCTATTGAGATACACTTACAATACCCTCATGAACCTTGGTTTAAAGTGTGGAGCTTATTGGACAAGAAACAAAAAAATTTCTTTCTTTTCCTTGATGAACCCGAGAGCTATGGCTCTTGTTCTTCCAATTCTCTTGAAAATTTGGCTAAGTGTGGAACTTGTCTCACTACTAGTAGTATTATATAGTAACATGGAGGGTTGAGATTAGCACAAATGTGTGGTTTGGATGAAGTTCTTCTAAATATCAAGCTAGTGGTCCCATTGACTAAGTCAAACATGTCAAGCTTTACTACTTGCAAGACTTGTCTTCCTAACAAGGGTCAAATGACCCTTGTGCCCATGTAATTTCGTCCAAGACATCACTAAGGGGGGGTGACACGTGTCGCCCTCCCATTCGTCACAATATTACGTTTTCCGAAAATTCCATAATTCCGATAAATTTTTACAAGTCTCTAATCTTAACATTTGGGATTCTCACGTACGTTCTTTAACACATGCCTGCAAATACGGGGTGTAACATTCTTCCCCCCTTAGAAACATTCGTCCTCGAATGTTCTTTCGGAGTTCAGTTTATCATTCCTCGGCATAATCTCATACAACTATACTTAAAGAAACCTAATTATGCCACTTATAGCCCTAATACCTCGCACACGCATATCCGTCCATCATAAGCCCAAAAGAGATTATCTTTTCGTTCTTCCAACTCTTTCTAACATATACATAGTCTCAATATAATATGTTCATGACACTTAAACATACCACAACTTTATCATGCATACAAGTTTCTAAAGGGCCAAAGACATACCTGAAATCATATAGGCGGTTCAAAGGACCGCTAAAACTGGGAACTTCCACCACTACCTCTGTCATGGCCTGCCGGTGCATAAACATCCTGCCTAGCTATGGAAGGCGAAGAACCCTGGCGATCCAAGATCGCGCTATCCCACCGGTGCCACCTGCGGTGGACGGTCTCTCACGAAATGGCCTGCCGCTAAGCATAACAATTTGTCAGTAGTGCGACACTCCCAAAATGGAATCTACTACGGTGACCACTGGGCAAAGATGGCTTCCACGGCTACTATCCTCGGACATCTGCGAACCTTGACCTGGAGCCACGACTGCTCCGAATATCCTGGCGACCAAACCTCGGCGGAAGGCGGGAAGGAGCACTCGTGTCGGTGAAATGTGGACCTACTCTGCTGAAATTTGTCCGCCTCGCGGTGCCACTGGAACCTGCTGTCCTAGCCCTATTGGTGGCTCGAGTCTAGTGACCTCTCTCTCTCTCATCCTCTATCCCTGCGCATAAGCTGCATCTGGCAATATCCATACAGTGAAGGGCGGCTCCTGGGCATGCGATAATCATATAATGGTCTAGCCCCATCACATAACGGTGAACTCGTCGCCATATCAGCCACAATAGTGTGCGATACCGCCAACGAGTCAAACTCGGGTTGTATTCACGATGGTCCTCCCATTCCGCCTCAATGACAAGAACCTATCAACCGGGCTCTCATTTCGTGAGGCAAAAGTGATCAAGAAAGGCCTCGTGAACTCATCCCAAATCACGGACGAGCACCCACACCTCGGCGGCTCCCAAGACTCAAACCAGTTCAACGCAATATCGCGTAACGGTAGAAGCTAACACAACTGACTCTGTCTCCGAGGCCCTAAGCACCTGCATAGTCCGCTGTAGCTGCCGAACGAACTCTTGAGGATCATCCTCAGATCTCAAACCAGAAAACTCAGGTGGACTACAACCCAGAAAATCCCGAAACCTCAAAGGGTCGGCTCTGGGTTAGCTACACGCTCTGTCGTGCTGCCTACCACTATGCTAGTCAATAGCCCGATTTGCTCTCCATAATCTCTAAACTCGCCTGGCTGCAGGCGGAGGCTCGGTGCAGGAACCTCTGGAGCTCGCCTCTCGGCTCCTCTATCGCCGGCGTGGTGAGCTCGCGATCCACCTACTACCTCGGGCATGGTGCGTGCCCGAGTCACGTAACCCTCTGTGTACCACTAGCGACTCTTCTTTGCTTGCCTTGCCCTTCGGGCCCGGCGCCTTCCGTGGAGGCATAACTATTACACAAGAAGGGGTCAGAGAGGATTCAACCTACTAGGACAGCTCTACTGCACGATCTCAAAGTGAGAAGAATGGAAACCAATCCTAAATGTCCTGCAGCCTCCTGATTATAGATGTGGTGCACAACACACCGATAATCAAGACTCTACTAGACACGTGCGTAGACACTTTCAGAGGACTAAGCGCTCTGATACCACTTTTGTCACGACCAAGCCGGGCATCGGTGCCCTACACAGGCACCACTTACAGTATACATCGAGAGATAATCGGAACATACATGAAACTTATAAATAAATCAACAAAAGTAAAACAACAGGTTAGCCGATAGGCTACCTTTCCCGACATACATATATACAACCGGTTGCCTCCTTTCCTTTACAAGCGACCCATATGTGACTACAGACCTCTAAGAGTTTTAACATAACAACGATGGCGGGACGGGCCCGCCATACCACGAATATACATGAATCTACAACCTCGTGGAAAACTGCCAAGAGATAAGCCTCGGAGCAAATGGAGCTTTTCCCAGCAACCGAGATCCTAGAGCAAGGATCACCAACCTAATACATGCGGGCATGAACGCAGCCCAGAAGTCGGTCACAACAGTGCGAATATGGAGCAGAAATAAATCTGATGCGGATCATAAGCTGTACAAAAGAATGACAGGGGCAAGTATAAAAGTACATACGGATCCTCGTAGTGTCATTACCACTTATGAACTTAATCGTACCTTATTATCTTTTCCTATTTTCAATAAAAGTTATAGTCACTTTCTTACGTACATAATTGGGAAAAATCGTCAAGTTCATTACCATATAACTTAATTATCTTTCATAACATAATCCGACCCTTTATGGAGGGACGCATATACTACAGACCCAACGGGACGCGATCAAATCACACAAATATCAAAGCGTGCGTGGAATCCCCATCACCGCCGGTCATAAGTGTAACATATAACCATGTGGCGCGTGGCATCCTACCTCACCGCCGGCGTACATACACAATACATATATATATCTCGCGTGGAATCCCACATCACTGCCGACAGTCGTAGGTGTAACATATAACCATGTGACGCGCCCGTGGCATCCTACCTCACTGTCGGCGTACACATATACAACACACATATATATATACATATATAACATGGCCGCATGCCCCGGAATCCCTCATCGTATAAGCATGGCCATAACGTGCCCTCGGCATCCCTCATCGTAGGTGCAGGTCTTCATGGGGAGCTAGCCCATGGAGTAATAATATAACATGCCCCCGGAATCCCTCATCGTGGGTACATGTCTTCATGGGGAGCTAGCCCATGGAGTAATAATCGTACATAGCATGGTCGCATGCCCCGGAATCCCTCATCGTATAAGCATGGCCATGGATAATAAAATAAATCCGGGAATCTAACCCGCCTCCTGGTCACATGCCCCGGAATCCCACATCGTATAAGCATGTCCAAGGATCAATCATAATGGAAGCATACCCGTGGAATCCCACATCACTGTCGGTACGTCCAAGCAAACTTACAACAAGACAGCCGGCCCTCCAACTGAGAGTCACGACAACGTAAACATATAATACTTGCACTCAAGGCTATCACAAGCAAACATAGGCAAGTTCATTAAACCTTTAGACTTCCATTTTTTTATAAACTCATGGCACTTTCATTTCACACATAAAAATCCGGGAAATTAACCCAAAGTACTACGCACCTCTACTCCTTTAGAAAGACTCTTTTTCAAATAAAACTTCCAAGATACTAACAACCATAGTATCAAGTCATATTTAATTTTCAAGACAAGTCACAATACCTTTTTAGAAATACATTTACCGGCTTCTAAATCAAGTGACTTCTTTCTTAAAAACCTTAAGCAATTGGTACCTTTAAAACAATTTGCCCTTCTTTATTTCAAATCATTTCTTTGCTTACATTACTGAAGAAAACCATTCTTTTAATCTTCCATAAAGTTGTTATAACCAACTTCCCATAAAGCCGTTATAACTCTTTATGTCTTAGCCAAATTCATTCCTTTTATAACCAAGAGGCTTATACTTTCAAAATACTTCAAGTCTCTTAACTTTTAAGAAAACAAGTTTCTTAACTTTAGAAATCAAGTCTTTCCAAATCGAGTATTCTATACTTGTAAATCAATTCATTTCTTCCTTTAAGAATCAAGTCTCATAACTTAGAAAAATAAAGTCTCTTAACTTTTAAGAAATTGAGATCCATAGCCTTAAAACTTCATACGTAAATTCTTATAAGTTAAGTAACATATACTTTGGTGCGTTGTGAATAAGTTATACTTATTTATAACGATCTTATTCAAGTAGCCATGATCTAGAAAATGTAATACAATTTTGTCTTATCTTAGTTTCTATGCAGATGGAGAATTCTACTCATTTTAATATAATCAATTGTCATTACATTTTCCTTTATTAACGCTGCAATGGCTTGCTCGATACTTATTCTCATTCGTGCCATAAATTAGCCAAGTCAACTTGGCTCCAAAGTACCTCCTAACGACTCTTACCAACATCCCCCATAAGACTCGGTAAGGACTTAGGATAACTTTGACATAAACTTTACATAGAGTAAATCACACACATACCTCTTAACTTCTAAGAGTAGAAGGAAATATGAAATAATACCACATGTATATTCCATACATAGAATCATGCCAAAGGAAGGAAGAGGTTCACATACCTCGCGACGATTATCGACAAGTAGCAAAATGCTCCAAAGTACTTCAACCTTGATAGCTATTCCATCCTTCAAGTAGAATACGCTATACTTAGTACTTCAACCTATAATGGCCACAATACGTCCATTAACCTCTTACTTCAAACGTAGAATATTCTAAGTGCTAAGTCACTAAATTCTACGGAAAATCGGACAGCACTTCCTTTGTTTCTACTTACTTTGCCACCTTTTGCAAGGCTGAATTCAATAACCAAACACGCCACATTTAAGGCCCAACCAATGCAATTAACAATAGGGGATTACACGCCTACTAGACGTGTAAAATTCCGCCCCACAATTGATATCAACTAATACAAACTACTAGGCCAATTTCGGCAACATTGAGATACAACACTATCAATTCTTATCCAATTTTCTTTTCAATCCAAGTTGTTAGCATAACATGATATTAAGTCGCAATCAATTATAACTACTATAATCTTCAAGTAAGTAACATGCGACGATTCTAAATACGACCAAATTGTAATCCAACTACAAATGGCTAATATGTCATTTCGGATTTTAGGCTACAACAATCCATAACACTTATAAAACTTCAACACATAAACTTCATGCTAGCAAATATGTAAAGCTAACAACAATACATAATCTTGTAACACTTAAGAGCCAAGATTATTACCTCAACGATTCTTAGTCCAACTCCAAATCCGAAGTCGCTCCTTAGCACTTAGAGCTTCTTCTAGACACTTCAATCCACCACTTGAGACCCTTAGAATATCACAAACCACTTCCCTTAAAACTTCCAATCAAAACCTAGAAAAGCAACTAGGTTTTCACCTTGCGACTAACACGCAAACTATCTTTTTCCGGGATTTTTCTATTGAGATACACTTACAATACCCTCATGAACCTTGGTTTAAAGTGTGGACCTTATTGGACAAGAAACAAAAAAAATTCTTTCTTTTCCTTGATGAACCCGAGAGCTATGGCTCTTGTTCTTCCAATTCTCTTGAAAATTTGGCTAAGTGTGGAACTTGTCTCACTACTAGTAGTATTATATAGTAACATGGAGGGTTGAGATTAGCACAAATGTGTGGTTTGGATGAAGTTCTTCTAAATATCAAGCTAGTGGTCCCATTGACTAAGTCAAACATGTCAAGCTTTACTACTTGCAAGACTTGTCTTCCTAACAAGGGTCAAATGACCCTTGTGCCCATGTAATTTCGTCCAAGACATCACTAAGGGGGGGTGACACGTGTCGCCCTCCCATTCATCACAATATTACGTTTTCCGAAAATTCCATAATTCCGATAAATTTTTACAAGTCTCTAATCTTAACATTTGGGATTCTCACGTACGTTCTTTAACACATGCCTGCAAATACGGGGTGTAACACTGTTGTACTGACACCCTTCGGGGGACTGCGTTCATGCCCGCAGGTGTTAGGTACACAAGTTGGTGATCCTTGTTCTTTGGATCTCTGTTCAGCTGGTTGGAAAGCTCCATTATTTCGGAGGCTTTGTATGGTGGTACAGTTCCCTGAGGTTGTAGGTTTATGTACATTCAGGGTTATGGCGGGGCCCTGTCCCGTCACTGTTGTTATGTCAAATTCTTAGAGGTCTGTAGTCATATCTTGTGGATTGGGTTGTGTAAAAAAACAAAAAAGAGGTAACTGCTTTTTGGGTTACGTATGTATTTTTATGGAAGGTGCCTTATCGGCTAACCTGTTGTTTATGTCTTGTTGAATTATTTTATAAGTTTGATGTATGTTCCGCTGATTATCGCTGATGTATACCTGTAAGGGTGCCAAGGTAGGGCATCAGTCGCGGCCCGGGGTCGGGTCGTGACAAAAGTGGTATCAAAACAGTTAGTCCTCGGAAAGTGTCTACAGACCGTGTCTAGTAGAGTCTTGATTATCGGTATGTTGTGCACCACATCTATAATCAGGAGGCTGCAGGACATTTAGGATTGGTTTCCATTCTTCTCACTCTGAGATCGTGCGATAGAGCTGTGTTGTTAGGGTCATCTCTCCCTAATGAATTATGTTGATTGCAGCTACGAGAAAGGCAACAGTGACCCAAGAAGGACTATGTGGATTGCGTATCTAGGTTGGTAATGATTGTAGTATAGTTGGTATTATGACATACAGCTATACGGAGTTATGTATGAGGGTCAGACGCGTGTTGCCTAAAATGATTTTAGATTGTCAGGATTGGTAAGGACTAAATAGATAACGGGAAGGTATGAAACACTAAGTGAATTCTCATAAAGGTTTATGTGCTAATTTTATATAATTAGGAAATGATGAGCTGTCTGATAGGGTGATGAACCCTTAAGAAAGCCGTGTTAAGGTACTTGAAGGAAGACTATGTGGATAGATTAAGCTACGTGGTATGCGTAAGAGAATTGTACGAATGAGATCCGTATGAAGTAGGTAATGGTTGTTGTGATAAGGACAACAAGGTTATGGGATTATGAGAAGTTATTGTACCCGTTTACGGGGGGACTGATAAGGTAGGTTGGGAGCATGAAAATTGCGAGCCTAAAGAATATTGATAATCGCTGAGACCTTAGGTATATAAGGCCTTCTCGGGCAATAAGATTTTATTCAGACTAGGGGTAAGAGTTAAGTGCGACGGTGGGTCGGGTTGAGGACCTATTACGGGTCGCCCCATAGCCTGAAATAGAGTGGGATCAATTGGTAGTAGTCCCACTACGTGACAGGGTCACGAGGGTGCAAGGCCCAAGTCTAGTTAATTGTTTTACGGGTTCATGGACGCGTTCCACCGGAACCAGGTCGTGAGGGCCGGAGGTGTCCTTATATTGTTTAATAGAGTGACTCCAAAGATTGGAGGACATAATCAGTATGGAGGTTATGTACGTATACTAGTATAAGTTGGAAGTACGGAAAGAGTATGACCAGTAAGAATGAGAGCAACCAGGTGTATAGGAATAGAGCCTGAATCCATAAGAACCTTTCAAGGTAACTACACCCGTGAGTGTTTGGATGGTAGTTGAGCGGGTATATGAGATTTGCCCGGTGATGATACAGTCGTCAGACCCTAGCAGACCTAGTAAAGCTGGATACGTCAGGCTATAAGATCATTATGAGTATGGACTAATTGGCTTCGTGGGTACTAAGGTTGACTGTAGGGAGAGGTTGGTTCAACGTAGGCGAGGTTCAGATAATTGGCCCAGGCTTGATTCAGCGGGCTGTGGATAAGGCGAAGCTTATCCAGGGAAGATTATTAGTAAGCTCAGAGTCAGCAGAAACTTTATGCAGATGAACGACGTCGACACTTGGAGTTCGGGTTGACGTTTTAGTATAAGTGTTATTATCTGGTCGTAGGTGGCATATTTTGTATAAAGAGTGTAGAAAAATGAGACTATGTCGCTATCTAATTAGATTGGAATCCGAAAGAACATTCGGGGATGAATGTTTCTAAGGGGGGAAGAATGTTACACCCCGTAATTCCAGGACACGAATAAGAGAATAGACGCCAGAACACAAGACTTGAAATTGGTACGAAAGAAAGAATTATTTTTCCGAAGGAAAATCTTCCGAACTTCGGAAAAGAAAAAATATGTTCATTGATGAGAATTAGATTCTCAGAATACATTATTTGAGGAGTATGGAATTTATTAACATTGTGGAAATGTATTTTACGGATTTGGTCACGTAGGGCCCACCCGAGAAATTTTACGTTTTGTGGGGCCCACGAGGGTTACAAAATTTTATGGACGAATGAGAGGGAGACATGTGTCACCCCCTTGGATGGTCTTGGTCGAAATTAACCAAGGATAAAATGGTCATTTGACCAAAGTATAGATGACCAAGTCTTGCAAGCTAAGAGCTTGAGATAATTGACTAAGTCAAAGAGCCACTTGGCTTGATCTCTTTCATCCAAACCTAACAAGTGTTATAATTTAGACCCTCCAATGTGTTATATAAGCACACTAGTAGCAAGACAAGTCTTCCAACATTTAGAAAAAATTAGAGAACTTGAGCAACACATTGAGGTGCTCTCGGCATTGAGCTATTTCCCACACAATTTTTTTTAGTTTGTGGTCCATAATTCACAATACTTTAACCCAAGGTTCCTAGGGGTATTGTAAGGATATCTCAATAGAAAGATCCCGGAAAAATGACGTTTTTATGTTAGTCGCAAGGCGAAACCCTAAGGTGTTCTTCAACTTTGAAGATGGAACTTGAAGATGAGTTCTTCATGAGCTTCTAAGGAGTGCTTAGAGCGGATTGTAACATAAGAAGAGGAGCTAAAAGTTGCTAAGGATCGACTTTTACGTTTGGACATTATTATGGCTTATTGAGGTAAAATCTTCATCTTCTTAATGTAATGGAAGATTACATGTTATAGTAGTTAAGAAATGAGCATGTGGTATATAGAATGAAGTTTGAAAAAGATTTGGATCATGTCGACATGTTAAAACTGAAAATGGACAAGTTAGCCATTTATGTTGAAATCAATTTAATTGTTAGTTATGATCGTCGCATGTTATAGAAAGAAGGGATTATAGTTGTTATAATCATTTGAGGCTATATAACATGTTAGAATAACAATTTGGGTTGAAAAGGAATTGGAATGAACTTTATGTTATTACACATTTTGAGCCGAGAATTGCCTTAATCTTTGGACAGTTTCGTATTAATTGTGGGGCAGAATTTTACACGTCCTGTTAAGGCGTGTAATCCCCTTTGTATTTTCTGAATTGTTGGGCCTTAAATGTGGCATTTGGTTATTGATTTTTGGGCCTTGAAAAGGTGGAAAAGTACGTAGAAACAAAGGAAGTGCTGTCCGATTTTCCGTAGAATTTGGTGACTTTACACTTAGAATATTCTACATTTGAAGCTAGAGGTTAATGGACGTATTATGGCCATTATAGGTTGAAGTACTAAGTATAGCGTATTCTACTTGAAGGATGGAATAACTATCAAGGTTGAAGTACTTTGGAGCATTTTGCTACTTGTCGATAATCGTCGCGAGGTATGTGAACCTCTTCTTTCTTTTGGCATGTTCTATGTGTGAAATATACATGTGGTGTTATTTCATGATTCCTTATACTCTTAGAAGTTAAGAGGTACGTATGTTGATTTACTCTATGTAAAAGGAAGGTCTAAGTTATCCTAAGTTCTTACCAAGTATTATGGGGGATGTTGGTAATAGTCATTAGGAAGTATTTGGAGTCGAGTTGACTTTGCTAATTAAATGCACGAATGAGATTAAGTATCGAACAAGCCATTGCAGCGTTAATAAAAGAGAATGTATCGACAATCAATTATATTAAAATGAGTAGAATTCTCCATCTGCATAGAAACTAAGATAATACAAAATTGTATTACATTTTCTAGATCATGGCTGCTTTAACAAAATCGTTATAAACGAGTATAACCTATTCACAACTCATAAAAGCATATGTTACTTAAATTAAAAGAGTTTATGTTATGAAGTTTTAAGACTATGAACCTTGATTTTTAAAAAGGTTATGAGACTTTATTTTTCAAGTTATGGGACTTGATTCTTAAAGAAAGGAGTGACTTGATTTAAAAAGTTTGGTTGCCATGAATTATTTCAAAGGTTAAGCGGCTTGATTTCAAAAGCGAATGTAACTTGAGTTTTTAAAAAGAGAAGTTTATTGATTTAAAGGAGAAGGAGTTTTATGGTTCTTTTTTTAAGTATGTATGTACGTAGTACTTTTGGGTTTAATTTTCCCTAATGTAAAAAGAAATAAAGGTGCCTTAAGTTCTCTAAAGTGAAAGGTTGTTATAATAGCTTTATGGGAAATTGTTATAACGACTTAAGAAGAAGTGAAAAGATGGATTGAAATGCTAAGTAAAGATGACATTATCGCGTCCCAGGAATGGGCCGGGCAGTATACCTTTATGGGCAGACTATATGACATTATCGCGTCCCAGGAATGGGCCGGATAGTACACCTTCATGGGCAGACTATATGACATTATCGCGTCCCAGGAATGGGCCGGGCAGTATACCTTTATGGGCAGACTATATGACATTATCGCGTTCCAGGAGTGGGCCGGGCAGTATACCTTTATGGGCAAACTATATGACATTATCGCGTCCCAGGAATGGGCCGGGCAGTATACCTTTTTGGGCAGACTATATGACATTATCGCGTCTCAGGAATGGGTCGGGCAGTATACCTTTATGGACAGACTATATGACCTTATCGCGTCCCAGAATGGGCCGGATAGTATACTTTCGTGGGAAGACTTTTGTATGACTTCGCCGTGTCCCGCAAATGGGCCGGGTTACGTTATTACGTATGGATAATCAAAGTGAACTCCAAAATGAGGCGTCCCTCCAAAGGGCCGGATTATGTTATGCAGGATAAGTAAGTTATATGGTTATGAACTTGATGATTTTTCCTAAGTATGTACGTAAGAATTTGATTATAACTCTTATTGAAAAATGGGAAAAGATAATGATGTACGATTAAGTTCATGTGTGGTAATGGCACGGTAGGATCTGGTATTTACTTTTATACTTGCCCCTGTCATTCTTTTGTACAGTTATGATTTGTTACTGTACCTCATTTCCGTTCCATATTCGCACTGTTGTGCGGCCCAGCCGGGCTGCGTTCATGCTCGCAGGTGTTAGGTACACAGGTTGGTGATCCTTGTTCTTTGGATCTCTGTTCAGCTAGTTGGAAAGCTCCATTATTTCGGAGGCTTTGTATGGTGGTACAGTTCCCTGAGGTTGTAGGTTTATGTACATTCAGGGGTATGGCGGGGCCCTGTCCCGTCACAGTTGTTATGTCAAATTCTTAGAGGTCTGTAGTCATATCTTGTGGATTTGGTTGTGTAAAAAAACAAAAAGAGGTAACTGCTTTTTGGGTTACGTATGTATTTTTTTGGAAGGTGCCTTATCGGCTAACCTGTTGTTTATGTCTTGTTGAATTATTTTATAAGTTTGATGTATGTTCTGCTGATTATCGCTGATGTATACCTGTAAGGGTGCCCAGGTAGGGCACCAGTCGCGGCCCGGGGTCGGGTCGTGACAACCCCCCTCCCCCTTTGGATTTTTACGCCTTTGAAACTGGCCGGAGTTTCAACTCTGGCGACGCTTGTTGTTTCAAGTTCTCTTATGGTTATGTATGTTATTTGTTGTTAACAAACTGATTTTCCGTTTTTTTGGTAACATGCCGTAGCTTTAAAACTCCGGCGACCTTTATTCGGATTTATCTTTTGGGATCTGTTTGCTTTTTCTTAACAGATGGATTTTTTTATTTTGTTTTGTGTTGGCTGGAATTTAAAAATTTTGGCGACCTTGGTTCTGCTGTATTTTGGATCTGTTGCCAGCTTCGGTTGTTGGACTGATTTTTTTACGATTTTGGTATCTGACTGGAGTTTTTAAAACTCCGGCGACCTTGTTTGGCTTACTGTTTAGGGGGGGGGGGGTGTTGTCTGATTTTTCTAATGGACTAATTTTGCATGATTTTTTGGTCGCTTCGACGACATTTCGAATTTTCCGGTATTAATGGTGTTTTTCCGGCGAACTGCTACTGTTCCGTTGTTTATGGACTAATTTTGACAATTTCGCCCCTTTATTTTATTACACTGGTTGGAACAGATCTTTTATTTCAAAAAGAACATATTGGTACATTTGAATCTTTAGTTGATTTGAACAGATACTACACCTGGTCGATGAAAAAATAACCGTCGATTTTTTAGGCCTCCACAGTTGGAAAGACAAAAGTAAAATCTCCTGGGCTAGGATAAAACTTAAATCCTTTTTATTTCACCCAAGTGACCAATACGTCCGGTAGGTAAGGCGACTAAAATGACCAACGAGTCATATGTCTGCAACCACAGCGTGATTGGGATGATGTTTTCAAAATTTAAGTTTGAGCCCTCTGTAACTAAAATATTTACTGTTTTGGGTACGAATCCGAAGTTATTTATATTTAATTGTGTCTAACCGTTTGTTTTGACAGCTTGTGGAGAATGCCTATAAAGGCTAAATAAGACAAGATATCATTCGGAGATTTATTTTGTTGTTGTATTTAAATTCAGTGTTATTCTTATTTTGTATTGTATTTTATTGTAATTGTAATTATTAAAATGTTTAGAATAGGTAGACTTAGAATTAATAATTAAAAAAGAGAAATCTAAAATCGGGAAACCGCTAGTTTATTCATTTTAGGTCCGTCACAATACTTTCAAACGTTAGTTTTATTAATTTTAGGTTCATTCCAAACTTCCAAACTTTTCAAAATAAATTGGTACCCTTTTTGCATTATTAATCATACTAAATAATTTATTCGATTTTTATTCGCTTTATAGAAAATGGCATAAATCGTTTCTTTATATTACAAACAACTTGTCTTTTGTTCTTATTATTAAAAATACCAAAATTGCATCCTTTATAATGGTGTCATACAAATATATATATATATATATGGATCCCGGGCCCGTGACTGGTGCCTTACCCCGGGCACCCTAGTGATAATACATCAGAGAAAAACCAGCGGAAATAAAATCAAAGACATGAAACAATATAGAGTAAGAAACAGGCTAACCAAAACGGTCACCTTTCTGTATATATACCAAAACTGAACAGTTACATCCCAAATTTACAACAGGACTACAGACCTCTAAGAATGTAAACAACTATGACGGGACAGGGCCCCGCCATACCACAATGACAGGGAAATCATACCCAAAAGATAAGCCTCCGGAGAAACGGGGCTTTCCCAAAAGCAGAACGGTGATCCTAGGAGCGGGGATCAACAACCGGAGTACCTCTACCTGCGGCATGAACGCAGCCCCCCGAAGGAGGTCAGTACAACAGGTACCAAGTATGTGAAACTGTAAAGTACTGAAATGAAATCATAACATTTTAAAACCAATTCACAAATACGTACGAAACAACCCAATTTAATCGCACATAGTGCCACAGCATAAACAAGAGCAAAATAGATGCAACACAACTGGTCTTTTCTAGGCCGCTAATGATCGAAGCAAGGCCATTCGCCCATAGTATCATTATGCGAGCCTAATCCTGGAACTCCGCGATCGCATAGGCACGCTAGGCCGCGTGAGGTATTCCTCGCATCGGGGGTAGCTAACCCGCGACATCGTCCTGGACTCCCGCACTCCGCATGGCCACATGGACAGAATGAGGTATTCCTCGCATCTGCGTAACACCCGGTGATTCACGGAACTCCGCGACTCGCGATAGGTCACATGGACCCGCATGAGGTATTCCTCGCATCGGGGGTAGCTAACCCGCGGCTCGTAACAAGTCAGGGGGGGTAAGTGATATAATACCAGCACAACGGGCTTATTGTTAAACAACATAAGCACAACAAGAAAAACCCCCTTACACAAACGTCACAAGATACTAACACACGTAGCATCATAACATGTTTACTCATCAAGCCAACTTACCACACATTCAGAAATCATTACAAGGCTTTCATAATCAAGTAAGTAAACCATTCTTTTTATCTTTCTTAAGTTGTTATAACTAACTTCCCATAAAGCTAGTATAACACTTAAGCTTTATCAAAACATTCACATTTGTTTGGAAACCAAAAGAACTTATTCTTTTAAAACCAAGTATTAATTTCCTTCCGAATAATAATTCATAACTCTTTTTGAAATATTTCAAGACTCTTAATATTTAGAACTCAAGTCAAAAGACACCAAAGTGAAACCAGATTCAGTTAACACGTCGTCTCTAGTACTATATATATTTCACAAATATCATGCTCAAGAGGATAGGAAGGATCACATATCTCCTCGGCTAAATCCACTGCCGAGTCGAATATGTCGCGCAGAGTGTCAACCTATAATAGTCAAAACACGCTTATCAACTTCTAGTTCTACGTAGGATTCTTCTAAGTAAGATCTCTTATTCTACGGAAAATTGGGCAGCACTTCTCCCGTTTCTACGCAATTTCCACCTTTTTCAAGGCCCGATAATAGTAACCAACATGCCATATATAAGGTGCAATAATTTAATAACTAAAGAAGGGGATCACACGCCCAAACGGACGTGATTAAACAATCTTCCCCTTAACAACAACAACAACTAAAGAAGGGGATCACACGCCCAAACGGACGTGATTAAACAATCTTCCCCTTAACAACAACAACAATTAAAGAAGGGGATCACACGCCCAAACGGACGTGATTAAACAATCTTCCCCTTAACAACAACAATGTAAATACAGTCCAATGTAAATACAGTCCAAAGTAAATACAGTCCTTTAGTTGGGGTCCTTGGCCAACTATTACAATTTCACTTATTCAAGTTGGTTAGTATGCCGGAATTACTTCATTAATCTTCCAACTTATATTCCAATCTTTATATAAGTTATAGTTACTTTGTTATTAACTTCTTAGCAAGTAATGGATACGTTTTTACCATTTTAATGGCTAACATGCCAATTCTCCATTTAACAAGTTAACAAGATCCAAATCTTTCCAAACCTTACTCCACATATCTCATACTCCATAATATACTTCCAATATACATAATATTCAACTTCACAAAGAGGACAAGGTTCATTATCTCAAATAGCCCAAAAATATCCAAGAACTAAAAGTCGCTCCTAAGCAAGTTTAACTCCAAATCCTAATGTTCCAATCCGCCACAAGTCACCCTTAGAAGCTCCTAACCAACTTCTCTTCAAGAATGAACTCCAAAAAGTGAAGAACACTTAGGTTTCAAGCATCACAACTCTCGGCCAAGGGGTGGTTTAGAGGCTAGGGGTGTGAAATCTTGTCTAACTCTTGGTTACTAATCTTCCTAACACATCAAGGAAGAACACTTAGAAGTTTAAGAATTATTGGACAACAATTGCTCAAGAAAATGGGGCTTGGACGAGAGCAACTAGAAAGGGAGAGGGAGGATATTTTCAAGTCTTGAAATAATACTAAGTGTGGAAGATTTCATCAACTAGAGGTGTTTATATAAGACAACCAAAGGCTAGGATTGAAGCATGTGTATGGTATAGATTGGGGACATGTGTGTGTCTGGGTCCCTCTTGCCCACTTGCCCAACAAATATCTTGCAAGACTTGGCCACTTGCCTTGGTCACTTGTTCTCTAAAAAAACGTCCAACATGTCCACTTGGGGTGACACATGTCGCCCTCCTATTGGTCCAAAATATTTCATCTCTCGGAAAAATCCATAATTGGTTAAAATATTGAAAACGTAAAATTTCCTTCACAAGGTTCGGAATATTTTCCGTCGGAAAAACAAATCTTTCATAGCTTCCAAACTTATGGTCGCATTCTCTTACATACATCCTCACGTACATGCCCTGGAACTACGGGGTATAACATTCCCCCGCCCCCCCCTTAGAAACATTCGTCCCGAATGTTCCTTCTAGATTCAATTAAATCAGATAACGGCATAGTTCCTCATAACTTAAACAGTTTGCAAATGCCACACATGGCCACAATACAACATTTAAGTACATACGTCGAATAACACTTAAGCATATATGTCAATTAAAATCAACAAGTAGGAAAGTGAGTTACCTGGAGGTGTGGGGAATAAGTGAGGATACTTCTGCCTCATGTCCTCCTCTGCTTCCCATGTCATCTCCTCTCTGTTCTCGTTCCGCCATAAGACCTTGACGGAAGCCACATCCTTTGTCCGTAGTCGCCTAACCTGACGATCGAGTATCGCTATGAGACTCTCCTCATACGATAACCCCTCTGTCACCTGGACATCATCAATCGGGTGCACTAGATGGATCTCGATACATCTCCTCAAAGTAGAAACATGAAAAACCGGATGTCGCCTCCGGATCGGACGGCAGATCCAACTCATAGCAACCTTGCCTACCTACGGACAATCGATAAGGCCCGATGTACCTTGGTGAGCTTCCCTTCTTTAAACCTCATCACACCGCCATGGGTGACACCGAGAAAATCCAATCATCAACCTCAAACTCCAAATGTCGACGCCGATGATCTGCGTCGACTTACATGCGACTCTTTGTCGATAATCGCTCTGGATAAGCTTCACCTTATCCACCGCTTTCTGAATCAAGTCGGCCCGACCAGTGAACCGCCCACATCAAACCAGCCTATCGGTGACCTACACTTCCTCCGTATAAGGCCTCATGGCGCCATCGGATCTTGGAATGGTAGGCTGTTATTATACGCAAACTCCACTAGAGGCAAATGATCCTCCGGCTACCCACGAAATTAATAACGGGCTCGCGGATATCCTCGTATGCGGATAGTACGCTCTGCTGTCCGTCGATGCGAGGATGGAATGCGATCGCGAGGCTCACTGCGTCCCTAATCCGCCGGAAAGACCTCCGAAGTTAGCGTAACCGGGCTCCTGCATGCGATATGATAGATATAGGGACCCGTGCGATCTCACGATCTCTCGGATGTAAAGTCTAGCATAATCCTCGACCGAAAAAGTCGTCCTGACGGGAAGAAAGTGGGCTGATTTCGTCAGCCTGTCGACGATAACCCAGATGGAATCATGCTTCCTCTAAGTGTGAGGTAACCCTGTAATAAAGTCCATATTGATCACCTCACACTTCCACGTCGGAATATCTATCATATGCAACAACCCACGGGCCTGCGGTGCTCGCTTGACCTGCGACAACTCGGGCGAGCAACAAACTCGCAACGTCCTCTTGATCCATTCCACCAATACGGTCGAGGTCGTGGTACATCTTTGTCGACCCCGGATGGATAGAGTAACGAGCGCTGTGTGCTTCCCAGAACCTCGCCGAAGCCTGCAATATCGGAACACTGACACGCCCTCAAACCTTAGCACCCCATCAGGTGCTACCTCAAATGGACCCTTCCCCTCTCGAAGAGCCGTATCTCGATACCGTGTAATAATCGGATCATCATACTGTCGCCTCTTCACCTCCTCGATGATGGAAGACTCGACAACCTCTCGAACCCGAACCCCACTACTATCAGAATCAATCAAACGAACTCCAAGGATCGCTAGCTGGTGTAACTCGTGGACCATGCCTCTTCTCTCTGGCTGCACCTCTGACAGACTACCCATCGATCTACGACTAAGGGCATCTGCGACTACATTGGCCTTCCCTGGGTGGTATAGGATATCAACATCATAATCCTTGAGTAGCTCTAACCACCGTCTCTGCCGCAAGTTTAGCTCCCTCTGGCTGAAGATATACTGGAGGCTCTTGTGGTCTGTGTAAATATCCATATGAACTCCATACAAATAATGTCTCCAGATCTTCAAGGCATGAATCACTGCTGCCAACTCTAAGTCATGTGTGGGGTATCTCTTCTTATGCTTCTTGAGCTATCGCGATGCGTAAGCTATAACCTTGCCCTGCTGCATCAACACACACCCAAGCCCGATGCCCGACGCATCACAATAAACCACGTATCCATCTAGACCCTCTGGAAGAGTAAGAACTGGGGCGGTCATCAATCTCTCCTTCAGTAGCTGGAAGCCCTCCTCACAAGCATCCGTCCACTGAAACTTAGCTTCCTTCTGAGTCAGCTTAGTCAAAGGTGCTGAAATAGAAGCAAACTTCTCCACGAACCTCCGATAATAACCCGCAAGGCCCAGAAAGCTGCGCACCTCTATCGGTTTAGTAGGTCTAGGCCAAGTCTTCACTGCCTCGATCTTTGCCGTATCCACCCGAATACCATCGGCCCCGACAATGTGCCCTAAGAATTCCACCGAAGCCAACCAAACTCACACTTCGAAAACTTGGCATACAACCGCCGGTCTCGGAGGACTCAAAGGCCGTCGCCAAATGCTCTGCGTCTCGCGCTCTGGCGAGAATAAACCAAAATGTCATCAATGAACACTATAACAAACGTATCCAAAAATGGCTTGAACACTCGGTTCATCAAATCCATAAACACTGCCGGAGCATTCGTCAAACCGAAAGACATAACCCTGAACTCATAGTGCCCGTACCGGGTCCGGAATGCAGTCCTAGGGACATCTGTCTCCCTAACTCGCACCTGATGATAGCCCGATCGCAGGTCAATCTTAGAGAAACACCTCGCACCGCACTGGTAGTCGAACAAATCACAATCACAGGGAAGGGGTATACATTCTTAATAGTCACCTTGTTCGATTGCACGTAATCAACACATACGCTGTGGCGTCCGTCATCGCTTCACAAACAATCGGCGCTCCCGGGGAGAAACACTAGGCTTTGATGAAGCCGCTTCTCCGGCAAATCTTTCGGTGGACCTTGACTCTCTCAACTCGGCGGGTGCCATTACGTATGGCGGAATGGATATAGGTCGAGTATCGTGCGAATATCAATGCAAAACTCTATCTCCTCTCGGGAGGATACGGGAGTCATGCGGGAACACATCCGGGAACTCTCGACTCTGGGCCCGTGAAGGTGCGGTATCTCGGCCTCGATATCAAATACCGAATGAGATTGTCACGACCGAACCGGGCGTGGTGGTGCCTTACCGGGCACCTAGTGATACAACATCGAGAGAAAATCAGCGGAAATAAAAACATGAACATGAATTAAGAGACATGATAAGTAAGCAGACCAAAGCAGTTGCCTTGGTATATATACATAAATACCGACAGTTATCCTTTTTACTGGACTCGCCTGTGATTACTACAGACCTAAGAAGTGACAACAACTATGACGGGACGGGGCCCGCCATACCACGAATGTACAAGAACCTCTGGACTCGTGGTAACATACCAAAGATAAGCCTCAGAAGGCGGAGCTTCCAACACTTGGAATGTGATCCTATGGCGGGGATCGGCGATCGATGTACCTTTACTGCGGTATGAACGGCCCCGAAGGAGAGTCGATCTGGCAGTACCAAGTATGTGAAGCGTAAAATCACGTAAATGAAATCATAATAGTCTATATAAAGCAGAGACATGTATGATAACCAAACTACGATTCACAACATAAAAGCGATCATGTCAAGTTAGGGACTCACGCCTCAAAGTCATCCTCATGCGTGGAACTCCTTCGCCGCTGTGATCTAGGTACAAATCATGTGATACGTATAACGAGTCTCGGCCCATCTTATGGACCCGATATAGAAAGCGTGTGGAATACATTCGGATGAACCGTAGTCAGTGAAATACATTCGGATGAGCCGTAATCAAGTTAAATACATTCCCGGATGAACCGTTAGTCAAGTGAAATACATTCCCGGAGTAACCGGTAGTAAAGTTAAATACATTCCCGGATGAACCGGTAATCAATTGAAATACATTCGGATGAGCCGTGTCGGTGAAATACATTCGGATGAGCGGTAGTTGAGTAGAACACAATACTTACACCACAAGGCTATCACACGTAACATGGTCAAGATTCATAACAAAAGCATAGGCAAGTTATACACAAATCAAGGTACTTTCATTTTATGTCAAAGTCCGGATTTTAACCTAAAGTATTACGTCACGTTAAATTCCTTTTAAAGATCCATTTCTTTTACGAAGGTCACCCGATACGTAGTATAAAAATAGAGTGACTAACTTTGTTAAGTAAACCAAAATGCTTTCCTTTGTAAAATCAAGTAACAACCTTATTTTCCAAACGTTCAAGTTTGCCTAATTTCAAAAGCTCAAGTTTCTCATTTTAGAAAAGGTTTCGTAGTTCATAGTTTTAAATCCTTTAAAACATAATTCTCCTTTAAGCGTTTTGAGAAACATATGTCTTATATGTGAGTAGGTTATTCTTGTTTATAATCAATCTTATTAAGCGACCATGATCAGGAAATGTAATATCATTTTGTCTTATCTTAGCTTCATGCGGATGGAGGTTTCTCTGGTTTTAATACCATACTTCATTATTCAATACATTTTCCTCTATTAACTGCGGTGGTTTGTCGATACTCATTCGATTTCCAAAATCAAGAAACCATTCTTTTATCACTCTTAAGGCGTTATACCTAACTTCCCATAAAGCTAGTACAACTCTTATGTTTTCAAAGCCAAGTACTACTCTTCTTTCAAAAAGGTCTTTTGAAACACTTCAAGTTCTTTATTACTACACATCAAATCCGTTATAAGTCAAATCGATTACCACTTTGAAACCACAAAGCATTTTCTTACCTACATAAAGTTGTTATAACCAACTACCCATAAAGCCGTTATAACACTTTATGTTTCAAACGATCAAATACATTAAACACAGTGCGTCTACCGTACTACATAGTTATACACATATCATGCTAGAACATATAGGAAGAGGTTCACATACCTCGCGACGATTATCGACTAATAGCAAAGCGCTCAGTACCTCAAACCGTCGGCTACTCCTAAGCCAAGTAGATCACGCCAAACGTAGTACTTGACCTATAGAGGCCACTGGCGCTATTAACATCTAGATCTCGATGGAGAATATCCTACAGAAAATTCGGCACCTCCCATGCAGCGTAAATCTCTCTCTAGCGGTAGGCTACCAAGACAACCGAGGGGGTTAACGTCTAACGGGCGTGTACAATTCTACTACGGTAATGTTACACAAGTCTCATGTCTGATCCTATGTAATTCTGATTCGATTCTCTTCTTTAAATTGGGCTTAAGTCGCAAGACATTGCGTAAGTATTATTCGAGCTTAAGTCAAAAGACATTGCCGCACAACTATGTTCAGTTCTATATATAGTATACTTAACTATATACTCCTACAACATGTAATTTCCAATTACAATGAAGGTTAAGAATGTTTACCTCGATAAGCCTAAAATTATCCGAGTTTATATGTCGATCTGAGCAAGGTTTAGCTCTACTCGTGCGCTCAACCCGCTCCAAACAACCCTTAGAAGTTCTAACCAACTTCTACTTAACACTTCAACTACGGGTGAAGATTTACTTAGGGTTTCGTTTTGTGGTGAGGAAAGTATAATGGTATTTTTAGGCTAGTATAAGTGTAACCTTGGGAAATACTACAAGGTATATGGGCCAAGGTATTTGGACATTATAACAATACTAGGAGAGTATTTCTATACCACAACAAGGGGTATTTATACGAGACAACTAGGCTAGGGGGGGGGGGTGTACCCCTCGGCTAGGGCACCACAAAGGGGGAGGGGGAGGCTCTCGGCCAAGGGCCTTGCTCAAAGGGGGGGAGGGGGACTTTGGACGATAGCAAGACAAGAGGGAGGGAGTATTTGAGACTTAGATAGATTGCTCAAGTTTTGGATGAAGAAAGTCTTCAACTTAGAGGGGTATTTATAGGTCAAGTGAAGGCCAACCAATGGCCAAGATGAAGACAAGTGCATAGCAAGTGTAAGGCCAAGATTTAGCCATGTGCTACCTTATCCATCTACACAAAATATCCTACCAACTCCTTGACCAAAAACAATGCACAAAAAACGTGCCAACTTGCCCATTTCGTCCGTCCACTCCTTCCAATTAGAGGGTGACAAGTGTCGCCCTCTCGTTGGTCCAAAATGTTTCGTCTCTCGGAAAAATCATAAAAATTATTAATGACATAGCCGGAATTTTCCCTACGAAAGCTGTGGAAACGTTTCGTCGGAAAACGACTCTTTTCGGCACTTGTGTACAAATTTCGAAACTAGCCAATTCTTAAGGCTCAAATTATAATACGTACGCCCTCACGTACATACTCTGAAAATACGGGGTATAACATTCTCCCCTCCTTAGAAACATTCGTCCCGAATGTTCCTTCTCAAGACGGATAACGATAAAGTTCTTCTAATAAGTTGCCAACGCCACAACTGGCCACGAAACACCCGCGTAAATACTTACATCCAAGTCCAAGTCCTCTAACATCACAAACTTTTGTCACTTTGCCGTGAGGTTCTAGTGTCACTCCGGCGACCCAACAAATGGTACCGGACTGCATGCGATTCCTGAGGTCTAAAATATACATCCTTCGCACCTTCTCCCTTCACAAGAAATGATCATATCTATGCTCGCAATACATGCTCGCCTCTACCCTTACTCGTCGTACTCTTCTCGAACACTTGAACTCTTCCAGTATACGTACCACACTTCAGTCATCGCTTCAGTTCTCCAAACCTTGGAGTCACCACCTCCAACTTGGTTATCTTACTAGCCTCAATCTTCCTTAAGGCCACTTCCGACCTTCACGATCCGGCCGGCGAACATATCCACGAACTCATACGATGGTCATCTAAACTTGGGCCTAGCACCCTCGTGACCCTACCACCTGGCGGGACCACCCAGAGCTGACCCCACCTCATTCCGGGCTACGGGTTGACACACAACACGTCCTCAACCCGAGCCTCTGTCACGCCGACTCTCTCGTTTCTCGATCCGGAACAATCTTGCTAAATCACATCATGAAAGATACCACTTTCATTTACCCAACCCAGGGACTTATCACACAATACATTCCAGGCATAAAATGCACTCTGACAAGGATCACTCGCAAAATCTTGCACTCAAGACGGCCTTACATCTAAGGTCTCAACTGTAATATTCTAAGGTTCATCATTTTCTCACCCCCCAGGCTTACCCTTTTTCCCCAACCAGGTTCCTAAATCACATTTTTGCACAAAGCTATCCGAACATAACACTTAACACATTAACATAACATCAAAACATACAAGCCTCTAGAGGGTTAAGGATATACCTGAAGCTACCGCTCCACTCTAATCATAAGTGCGCCTGCGCATGCGTATGAAAGCGATGAACACGCATCGATCCGGTGGCTGCGCCAGCTGCGGTACCTCTCTATAAGCACAATCTCTCGTCCATGGCCACGGCGCGCAGTGAAACAAGCACGATAAAAGACGACATTCCCGGGATGATGTTTGCCATCGTGCACTGTGAGGGCATGAATCCGTGGCTAGCACTCACGTATACCGTGAACGAAGCCACGAGCTCGACCAGCTCGAATACTGAGCGTCCGAAGGCGGGGACCACTCTGTCTTGGTGGAGGTACATAACTAGGCTGCTGCGAGGCGGTCCGCCTCGAAAGTTACCAAAGGACCTGCTGTTACGGCCTCTTCCTGGCGATCTCGGTCATTCCGTCGACCTCTCGTGCCTCACATCCTAGTGCATGAGCTTGCATGCGGGCAATGTCCATGCGGTGAAGAGCTACTCCGTACAAGCCTCGCCAAGTAATCATCCGGCCGGTGATGTAGCGGTGTACTCGTCCTCCATGCTCGGCTACTCTGGCGGGAACATACCGAGCTAATGAGTCAAACTCCACATTGTACTCTCTAACCGTCGCGTCACTGCCTCAGCGTCAAAAATCTGTCGGCCGAGCCCTCCTCATGCGTGGGGCAAGAAATGTGCAAGAAAAGCCCGAGAACTTCGTCCCATTCGGTGGAGTGCATGCTCTTCCGGGACAACTCGCGAATCAAACCGATCAGCTGCGATATCACGCGGTGATGCGAACCAATACCACCGACTACGCCTCGAGACTACGATCACTCATGATCCGTCAGCTGTCGGATAAACTCACGAGGTCATCCTCGGCTCTCGATCCATAGAACATCGGCGGGCTACACTCGAGAAAGTCACGCGACCTCAAGCTATCGCTCGGGGTGAACTACGGGTGCTCTTGAGTGGGCTGCTGCGTCGACCTATCCTCATATCGGCCACGACCACGGCGATGGCGCCATCTCCTTGTACCCGTCTCATCTGCTCCGGCGGTGGGGCTGGAGGCTCGTATCTTGTAGTCTCGGCGACCCTGCTGCGGCTCTAAACTTCTCTTTGGTCTTTGGCGTCGCGAAACCCGCCGTCGGAAGCTGTCTCAGTCTCTTGGCGGGCTGCGCCTCGTACTCCTCAGTATCTCACTAATGACTCCTTGTTGCCTTGCCCATCCGGGCACAGGTTTGCCGCGGAGGCATAGCGGTAAAGGAAAGGAATACGTCGGAGGGTCTAATTTATCACAGCGGCTCTAAGGCACGATCTCGGAATGAGAAGAATGAAACCAATCCTAAATGTCCTGTGACCTCACGATTATAGATGTGGTGCACAACACACCGATAATCAAGACTCTACTAGACACGGTCTGTAGACACTTTCCGAGGACTAATCGCTCGATACCACTTTGTCACGACCGAACCGGGCCGTGGTCGTGCCTTACCGGGCACCTGGTGATACAACATCGGAGAAAATCAGCGGAAATAAAAACATGAACATGAATTAAGAGACATGATAAGTAAGCAGGCCAGCAAGCGATTTGCCTTGGTATATATACATAAATACGACAGTTATCCTTTTTACGGACTCGCCTAGCGGTACTACGGACCTCTAGAAGTGACAACAACTATGACGGGACGGGGCCGCCATACCACGAATGTACAAGAACCTACGGACTGAGGGTAACATACAAAGATAAGCCTCAGAAGGAACGGAGCTTCCCAACGCTGGAATGTGATCCTATAAGCGGGGATCGGCGATCGATGTACCTTTACTGCGGCATGAACGCGGCCCCGGAGGTCGATCTGACAGTACAGTATGTGAAAGCGTAAAATCGTAAATGAAATCATAATAGTCTATATAAAATAGGAGACATGTATGATAACCAAACTCTGATTCACAACATAAGCGATCATGTCAAGTTAGGGACTCACGCCTCAAAGTCATCCTCATGTACGTGGAACTCCTTCCTCTTGGCGATCTAGGTACAAATCATGTGATACGTATAACAGGTCTCGGCCCATCTTATGGACCCGATATAAAAACGTGTGGAATACATTCCCGGATGAACCGATAGTCAAGTGAAATACATTCCCGGATGAACCGGTAATCAAGTGAAATACATTCCCGGATGAACCGGTAGTCAAGTGAAATACATTCCCGGATAAACCGGTAGTCAAGTTAAATACATTCCCGGATGAACCGGTAATCAAGTGGAATACATTCCCGGATGAACCGTGTCGGTGAAATACATTCCCGGATGAACCGGTAGTTGAGTAGAACACAATACTTACACCACAAGGCTATCACACGTAACATGGTCAAGTTTCATAACAAAAGCATAGGCAAGTTATACACAAATCAAGGTACTTTCATTTTATGTCAAAGTCCGGATTTTAACCCTAAAGTATTACGTACGTTAAATTCCTTTTAAAGATCCATTTCTTTTACGAAGGTAACCCGATACCCGTAGTATAAAAATAGAGTGACTAACTTTGTTAAGTAAACCAAAATGCTTTCCTTTGTAAAATCAAGTAACAACCTTATTTTCCAAACGTTCAAGTTTGCCTAATTTCAAAAGCTCAAGTTTCTCATTTTAGAAAAGGTTTCGTAGTTCATAGTTTTAAATCCTTTAAAACATAATTCTCCTTTAAACGTTTTGAGAAACATATGTCTTATATGTGAGTAGGTTATTCTTGTTTATAATCAATCTTATTAAGCGACCATGATCTAGGAAATGTAATATCATTTTGTCTTATCTTAGCTTCATGCGGATGGAGGTTTCTCTGGTTTTAATACCATACTTCATTATTCAATACATTTTCCTCTATTACCGCTGCAGTGGTTTGTCGATACTCATTCGATTTAGAAATCGATAAACCATTCTTTTATCACTCTTAAGGCGTTATACCTAACTTCCGTAAAGCTAGTACAACTCTTATGTTTTCAAAGCCAAGTACTACTCTTCTTTCAAAAGGTCTTTTGAAACACTTCAAGTTCTTTATTACTACACATCAAATCCGTTATAAGTCAAATCGGTTACCACTTTGAAACCACAAAACATTTTCTTACCTACATAAAGTCATTTATAACCAACTACCCATAAAGCCGTTATAACACTTTATGTTTCAAACGATCAAATACATTAAACACAGTGCGTCTACCGTACTACATAGTTATACACATATCATGCTAGAACAGATAGGAAGAGGTTCACATACCTCGCGACGATTATCGACTAATAGCAAAACGCTCAGTACCTCAAACCGTCGGCTACTCCTAGCCAAGTAGATCACGCCAAACGTAGTACTTGACCTATAGAGGCCACAGCGCCTATTAACATCTAGATCTCGATGGAGAATATCCTACAGAAAATTGGCGACACCTCCCCGCAGCGTAAATCTCCTCCTCTGGCGGTAGGCTACCAAGCCAACCGGGGTTAACTGCGTCTAACGGGCGTGTACAATTCTACTACGGTAATGTTACACAAGTCTCTAATGTCTGATCCTATGTAATTACTGATTCGATTCTCTTCTTTAAATTCAGCTTAAGTCGCAAGACATTGCAGTAAGTATTATTCGAGCTTAAGTCAAAAGACATTGCCGCACAACTATGTTCAGTTCTATATATAGTATACTTAACTATATACTCCTACAACATGTAATTTCCAATTACAATGAAGGTTAAGAATGTTTACCTCGATAAGCCCAAAATTATC
Source organism: Przewalskia tangutica (assembly GCA_029844215.1). Taxonomy (NCBI): domain Eukaryota; kingdom Viridiplantae; phylum Streptophyta; class Magnoliopsida; order Solanales; family Solanaceae; genus Przewalskia; species Przewalskia tangutica. The sequence goes on along the minus strand of CM056724.1, from coordinate 46,344,516 downwards.
CGAGTTTATATGTCGATCTGAGCAAGGTTTAGCTCCTACTCGTGCGCTCAACCCGCTCCAACAACCCTTAGAAGTTCTAACCAACTTCTACTTAACACTTCAACTACGGGTGAAGATTTACTCGAGTTTCGTTTTTGTGGTGAGGAAAGTATAATGGTATTTTAGGCTAGTATAAGTGTAACCTTGGGAAATACTACAAGGTATATGGGCGAGGTATTTGGACATTATAACAATACTAGGAGAGTATTTCTATACCACAACAAGGGGTATTTATACGAGACAACTAGGCTAGGGGTGTACCCTGGCTAGTGGCACCATGAGGGGAGGAGGCTCTCGGCGAGGGCCTTGCTCAAAGGGGAGGACTTTGGACGATAGCAAGACAAGAAGGAGGGAGTATTTGAGACTTAGATAGATTGCTCAAGTTTTGGATGAAGAAAGTCTTCAACTTAGAGGGGTATTTATAGGTCAAGTGAAGGCCAACCAATGGCCAAGATGAAGACAAGTGCATAGCAAGTGTAAGGCCAAGATTTAGCCATGTGCTACCTTATCCATCTACACAAAATATCCTACCAACTCCTTGACCAAAAACAATGCACAAAAAACGTGCCAACTTGCCCATTTCGTCCGTCCACTCCTTCCAATTAGAGGGTGACAAGTGTCGCCCTCTCGTTGGTCCAAAATGTTTCGTCTCTCGGAAAAATCCGCAAAAATTATTAATGACATAGCCGGAATTTTCCCTACGAAAGCTGTGGAAACGTTTCGTCGGAAAACGACTCTTTTCGGCACTTGTGTACAAATTTCGAAACTAGCCAATTCTTAAGGCTCAAATTATAATACGTACGCCCTCACGTACATACTCTGAAAATACGGGGTATAACAGAGATGGTAGATATACCATACGCACCATCTTCACGGCGCCGAGGTAAGGAATAAACCTACTCGGCGACACGGTGTTCCTCCCACTCGATAACGGCTCCAGAGCTGGAACCGTACCAATCTCTCCCTACAGTCTACATTGGCGTAGCAAGAAGCTAACCAATCCATACCCATAATCACATCGAAGTCTGTCATATCCAACTCTATCAAGTCGGCTAGGGTCTGACGACTGCATATAGTCACTGGGCAAGCCCTATATACCCGCTCAGCTACCACCGAATCACCCACTGGCGTAGCTACCTCAAAAGGGTCTATGGACTCAGGCTCTATCCCTATCCTACCAGCAATATGGGGAGATATATAGGACAAGGTAGAACCCGGATCTATCAAGGCATACACGTCACAACATGAAACTAATAATGTACCTGTGACGACATCCGGTGACGCCTCCTGGTCCTGGCGGCTGGACATGGCATAAATGCGGTTCTGAGGACCGCTGGAACTAGGACCCTTGCCACGACCTCTGCCGCGACCTGCTGGCCCATGAGCACCCTGCCCTCCGGGGCGAGTAACTGTAGGAGATGAAGACCCGGCGAAAGACCACAGGCTGAACCTACCATCTGCGCGCGCCTGCAGTCGGACAATCTCGCAAAATGACCACGGTTGGCCGCAAGTGTAACAAGCGCCAAGTAGTACCACAACTCCGTAATGGGATCTACCACATCGGACACAGAGGAGGTGGTCTCGATCGGTTAGTATCCTGCTTCCTGGAAGCGAAGCCTGAGGGCACGACGCCCGAATACTCTGGATGTCACGAAGGCGGTGTAGGAGTGCTCGCCGGTGAGGTGCGAATCTAGTCTGGCTTCTTGAGCCGTCCGCCCGAGAGCTACCAAAGGACCTGCCGTCTGGCGCCTGGCGATATCGACAACCCGGCCTCTACGCTCGCACCTAAGTGTATAAGCCTGCATGCGGGCAATGTCCATGCCTGGCTGAAAAGCTACACCCGAGCAAGCCTCTGCCAAGTAGTCATCGAGCCCTGTGACGTAGCGGTGCACTCTGTCCTCCATGTCTGTCACTAACGCGGGGACATACCGAGCCAACGAGTCGAACTCCACGTTGTACTCCCGAACCGTACGCCTCTATCTCGTCGTCAATCGCCGGCGTGCTCTCGCCATCTGCGGAGGCAAGAAGTGACTAAATGCCTGCGAGAACTCGTCCCACTGGTGGAAGTGCATGCTCTCCGGGACAGCTCGCGAATCAAACGATCATTGCAGTATCACGCAGCCGATGCGAACCTAAGACCACCGACTCGGTCTCCGAAGCCTTGATCACTCTCATGATCCGCTGCAACTGTCGGATGAACTCCTGCGAATCATCCTCAGGCCTCGACCCGTAGAACTCTGGTGGGCTGCAACTCAAAAAGTCCCGTAGTCTCAAACTATCCGATCTGGGGTGAACCACGGGTGCTCTGAGGCCTTGTCTCGACCTATCCATGTTCGGCCCACGATCACGGCTAGTAACTAGGCCATCTCTTTGTAGCCCATATCTTCGCTCTGTTTCTTTGGGTGGAGGCGCAGGTACCGTGGTCTCAGTAGCCACTGCTGCGGCTCTAAACTCTGCTGGGGCTGGTGGCGTCATGGAACTCGCCGTCTGTAGCACCACCTCTGGTAAAGACTGGGCATGTGCCCTCGTGGCCCTCTGTGTCCTACTAGCAGCTCCCTCAGCTGCCTTGCCCTTCTGGGCTCGGGTTGCCTTGCGTGGAGGCATAGCTGGTACATAAGAATGTGTTAGAAAGAGTCCAACTTATAACACAGCTCTAAGGCACGATCTCAGAGTGAGAAGAATGGAAACCAATCCTAAATATCCTGCAGCCTCCTGATTATTGGTGTGGTGCACAACACGCCGATAATCAAGATTCTACTAGATACGGTCTGTAGACACTTTCCGAGGATTAACTGCTCTGATACCACTTTTGTCACGACCCGATCCCGGCGTGATCGTGCCTACCGGGCACCCTAGTGATAATACATCAGAGAAAAACCAGCGGAAATAAAATCAAAGACATGAAACAATATAGAGTAAGAAACAGGCTAACCAAAATGGTCACCTTTCTGTATATATACCAAAACTGAACAGTTACATCCCAATTTACAACAGGACTACAGACCTCTAAGAATGTAAACAACTATGACGGGACATGGCCCCGCCATACCACAATGACAGGGAAATCATACCCAAAAGATAAGCCTCCGGAGAAACGGGGCTTTCCCAAAAGCAGAACGGTGATCCTAGGAGCGGGGATCAACAACCGGAGTACCTCTACCTGCGGCATGAACGCAGCCCCCCGAAGGAGGTCAGTACAACAGGTACCAAGTATGTGAAACTGTAAAGTACTGAAATGAAATCATAACATTTTAAAACCAATTCACAAATACGTATGAAACAACCCAATTTAACCGCACATAGTGCCACAACATAAATAAGAGCAAAATAGATGCAACACAATTGGTCTTTTCTAGGCCGCTAATGATCGAAGCAAGGCCATTCGCCCATAGTATCATTATGCGAGCCTAATCCTGGAACTCCCGCAGTCCGCATAGGCCACCTAGGCCCGCATGAGGTATTCCTCGCATCGGGGGTAGCTAACCTGTGGCATCGTCCTGGACTCCCGCAATCCGCATGGCCACATGGACCGCATGAGGTATTCCTTGCATCGGCGTAACACACCCGGAGTGATTCCTGGAACTCCGCGACTCGCATAGGTCACGTGGACTCGCGTGAGGTATTCGCCGCGTCGGGGTAGCTAACCCGCGGCTCGTAACAAGTCAGGGGGGGTAAGTGATATAATACCAGCACAACGGGCTTATTGTTAAACAACATAAGCACAACAAGAAAAACCCCCTTACACAAACGTCACAAGATACTAACACACGTAACATCATAACATGTTTACTCATCAAGCCAACTTACCACACATTCAGAAATCATTACAAGGCTTTCATAATCAAGTAAGTAAACCATTCTTTTTATCTTTCTTAAGTTGTTATAACTAACTTCCCATAAAGCTAGTATAACACTTAAGCTTTATCAAAACATTCACATTTGTTTGGAAACCAAAAGAACTTATTCTTTTAAAACCAAGTATTAATTTCCTTCCGAATAATAATTCATAACTCTTTTTGAAATATTTCAAGACTCTTAATATTTAGAACTCAAGTCAAAAGACACCAAAGTGAAACCAGATTCAGTTAACACACGTACGTCTACCGTACTATATATATTTCACAAATATCATGCTCAAGAGGATAGGAAGGATCACATATCTCCTCGGCTAAATCCACTTGCCGAGTCGAATATGTCGCGCGCAGAGTGTCAACCTATAATAGTCAAAACACGCTTATCAACTTCTAGTTCTACGTAGGATTCTTCTAAGTAAGATCTCTTATTCTACGGAAAATTGGGCAGCACTTCTCCCGTTTCTACGCAATTTCCACCTTTTCAAGGCCCGATAATAGTAACCAACATGCCATATATAAGGTGCAATAATTTAATAACTAAAGAAGGGGATCACACGCCCAAACGGACGTGATTAAACAATCTTCCCCTTAACAACAACAACAACTAAAGAAGGGGATCACACGCCCAAACGGACGTGATTAAACAATCTTCCCCTTAACAACAACAACAATTAAAGAAGGGGATCACACGCCCAAACGGACGTGATTAAACAATCTTCCCCTTAACAACAACAATGTAAATACAGTCCAATGTAAATACAGTCCAAAGTAAATACAGTCCTTTAGTTGGGGTCCTTGGCCAACTATTACAATTTCACTTATTCAAGTTGGTTAGTATCTTGAATTACTTCATTAATCTTCCAACTTATATTCCAATCTTTATATAAGTTATAGTTACTTTGTTATTAACTTCTTAGCAAGTAATGGATACGTTTTTACCATTTTAATGGCTAACATGCCAATTCTCCATTTAACAAGTTAACAAGATCCAAATCTTTCCAAACCTTACTCCACATATCTCATACTCCATAATATACTTCCAATATACATAATATTCAACTTCACAAAGAGGACAAGGTTCATTATCTCAAATAGCCCAAAAATATCCAAGAACTAAAAGTCGCTCCTAAGCAAGTTTAACTCCAAATCCTAATGTTCCAATCCGCCACAAGTCACCCTTAGAAGCTCCTAACCAACTTCTCTTCAAGAATGAACTCCAAAAAGTGAAGAACACTTAGGTTTCAAGCATCACAACTCTCGGCCAAGGGGTGGTTTAGAGGCTAGGGGTGTGAAATCTTGTCTAACTCTTGGTTACTAATCTTCCTAACACATCAAGGAAGAACACTTAGAAGTTTAAGAATTATTGGACAACAATTGCTCAAGAAAATGGGGCTTGGACGAGAGCAACTAGAAAGGGAGAGGGAGGATATTTTCAAGTCTTGAAATAATACTAAGTGTGGAAGATTTCATCAACTAGAGGTGTTTATATAAGACAACCAAAGGCTAGGATTGAAGCATGTGTATGGTATAGATTGGGGACATGTGTGTGTCTGGGTCCCTCTTGCCCACTTGCCCAACAAATATCTTGCAAGACTTGGCCACTTGCCTTGGTCACTTGTTCTCTAAAAAAACGTCCAACATGTCCACTTGGGGTGACACATGTCGCCCTCCTATTGGTCCAAAATATTTCATCTCTCGGAAAAATCCATAATTGGTTAAAATATTGAAAACGTAAAATTTCCTTCACAAGGTTCGGAATATTTTCCGTCGGAAAAACAAATCTTTCATAGCTTCCAAACTTATGGTCGCATTCTCTTACATACATCCTCACGTACATGCCCTGGAACTACGGAGTATAACATTCCCCCGCCCCCCCCTTAGAAACATTCGTCCCGAATGTTCCTTCTAGATTCAATTAAATCAGATAACGGCATAGTTCCTCATAACTTAAACAGTTTGCAAATGCCACACATGGCCACAATACAACATTTAAGTACATACGTCGAATAACACTTAAGCATATATGTCAATTAAAATCAACAAGTAGGAAAGTGAGTTACCTGGAGGTGTGGGGAATAAGTGAGGATACTTCTGCCTCATGTCCTCCTCTGCTTCCCATGTCATCTCCTCTCTGTTCTCGTTCCGCCATAAGACCTTGACGGAAGCCACATCCTTTGTCCATAGTCGCCTAACCTGACGATCGAGTATCGCTATGAGACTCTCCTCATACGATAACCCCTCTGTCACCTGGACATCATAAATCGGGTGCACTCTAGATGGATCTCCGATACATCTCCTCAGCATAGAAACATGAAAAACCGGATGTACTGCCTCCAGATCGGACGGCAGATCCAACTCATAGGCAACCTTGCCTACCCTACGGACAATCTGATAAGGCCCAATGTACCTTGGGCTGAGCTTCCCCTTCTTCCCAAACCTCATCACACCCTTCATGGGTGACACCTTCAGGAAAATCCAATCATCAACCTCAAACTCCAAATGTCGACGCCGATGATCTGCATACGACTTCTGTCGACTCTCGGTATCGATAACTGCTCCTGGATAAGCTTCACCTTATCCACCGCCTGCTGAATCAAGTCTGGCCCGACCAACTGAACTTCGCCCACATCAAACCAGCCTATCGGTGACCTACACTTCCTCCCATATAAGGCCTCACAAGGCGCCATCTGGATACTGGAATGGTAGCTGTTATTATACGCAAACTCCACTAGAGGCAAATGATCCTCCCAGCTACCCCTGAAATTAATAACACAGGCTCACAGCATATCCTCATGTGTCTGGATAGTACGCTCTGCCTGTCCGTCGGTCTGAGGATGGAATGCGATCGAGGCTCACTGCGTCCCTAATCCTTACGGAAAGACCTCGAAGTTAGCGTAACCGGGCTCCTCATGCGATATGATAGATATAGGGACCCCATGCAGTCTCACGATCTCTCGGATGTAAAGTCTAGCATAATCCTCGACCGAAAAAGTCGTCCTGACGGGAAGAAAGTGGGCTGATTTCGTCAGCCTGTCGACGATAACGGATGGAATCACGCTTCTAAGTGTGAGGTAACCCTGTAATAAAGTCCATATTGATCACCTCACACTTCCACGTCGGAATATCTATCATATGCAACAACCCACGGGCCTCGGTGCTCGCTGACCTGCGACAACTCGAGCGAGCAACAAACTCGCAACGTCCTCTTGATCCATTCCACCAATACGGTCACGAGGTCGTGGTACATCTTTGTCGACCGGATGGATAGAGTAGCAATGGCGTGTGCTTCCTAGAACCTCGCCGAAGCCTCGCAATATCCGGAACACACAACGCCCTCAAACATTAGCACCCGTGGTGCTACCTCAAATGGACCGCTTCCTCTGCCGAGAGCCGTATCTACCGAGTGTAATAATCGGATCATCATCGCCGCCTCTTCACCTCGCCGATGATGGAAGACTCGACAACCTCTCGAACCGAACCCCTACTATCGTAATCAATCAAACGAACTCCAAGGATCGCTAGCTGGTGTAACTCGTGGACCATGCCTCTTCTCTCTGGCTGCACCTCTGACAGACTACCCATCGATCTACGACTAAGGGCATCTGCGACTACATTGGCCTTCCCTGGGTGGTATAGGATATCAACATCATAATCCTTGAGTAGCTCTAACCACCGTCTCTGCCGCAAGTTTAGCTCCCTCTGGCTGAAGATATACTGGAGGCTCTTGTGGTCTGTGTAAATATCCATATGAACTCCATACAAATAATGTCTCCAGATATTCAAGGCATGAATCACTGCTGCCAACTCTAAGTCATGTGTGGGGTATTTCTTCTTATGCTTCTTGAGCTATCGCGATGCGTAAGCTATAACCTTGCCCTGCTGCATCAACACACACCCAAGCCCGATGCCCGACGCATCACAATAAACCACGTATCCGTCTAGACCCTCTGGAAGAGTAAGAACTGGGGCGGTCATCAATCTCTCCTTCAGTAGCTGGAAGCCCTCCTCACAAGCATCCGTCCACTGAAACTTAGCTTCCTTCTGAGTCAGCTTAGTCAAAGGTGCTGAAATAGAAGCAAACTTCTCCACGAACCTCCGATAATAACCCGCAAGGCCCAGAAAGCTGCGCACCTCTATCGGTTTAGTAGGTCTAGGCCAAGTCTTCACTGCCTCGATCTTTGCCGTATCCACCCGAATACCATCGGCCCCGACAATGTGCCCTAAGAATGCCACCGAAGCCAACCAAACTCACACTTCGAAAACTTGGCATACAACCGCCGGTCTCGGAGGACTCTCAGCACCGTCCTCAAATGCTCTGCATGCTCCTGCTCTGAGCGAGAATAAACCAAGATGTCATCAATGAACACTATAACAAACGTATCCAAAAATGGCTTGAACACTCGGTTCATCAAATCCATAAACACTGCCGGAGCATTCGTCAAACCGAAAGACATAACCCTGAACTCATAGTGCCCGTACCGGGTCCGGAATGCAGTCCTAGGGACATCTGTCTCCCTAACTCGCACCTGATGATAGCCCGATCGTAGGTCAATCTTAGAGAAACACCTCGCACCCTGCAACTGGTCGAACAAATCACAATCCTGGGAAGGGGGTATCTGTTCTTAATAGTCACCTTGTTCAGTTGCCTGTAATCAACACACATACGCAGCGTCCCATCCTTCTTCTTCACAAACAATACCGGCGCTCCCCAGGGAGAAACACTAGGCCTGATGAAGCCCTTCTCCAGCAAATCTTTCAGCTGGACCTTCAACTCTCTCAACTCGGCAGGTGCCATTCTGTATGGCGGAATGGATATAGGTCGAGTATCAGGCAGAATATCAATGCAAAACTCTATCTCCCTCTCAGGAGGATACGGAGGTCATGCGGGAACACATCCGGGAACTCTCGACTCTGGGAACCGAAGGTGCGGTATCTCGGCCTCAATATCAAATACCCGAATGAGATTGTCACGACCGAACCGGGCCGTGATCGTGCCTTACCGGGCACCCTAGTGATACAACATCGAGAAAATCGCGGAAATAAAAACATGAACATGAATTAAGAGACATGATAAGTAAACAGGCCAACCAAAGCGATTGCCTTGGTATATATACATAAATACCCGACGATTATCCTTTTACGGACTACGCCACAGCGGTACTACGGACCTCAGAAGTGACAACAACTATGACGGGACGGGGCCCCGCCATACCACGAATGTACAAGAACCTCTGGACTCGGGGTAACATACCAAAGATAAGCCTCGAAGAACGGAGCTTCCCAACACGCTGGAATGTGATCCTATGGCGGGGATCGGCGATCGATGTACCTTTACTGCGGCATGAACGCGGCCCCGAAGAGGTCGATAACAGTACCAAGTATGTGAAAGCGTAAAATCAGTAAATGAAATCATAATAGTCTATATAAAGCAGGAGACATGTATGATAACCAAACTACGATTCACAACATAAGCGATCATGTCAAGTTAGGGACTCACGCCTCAAAGTCATCCTCATGCGTGGAACTCCTTCGCCAGCTGCCGTGATCTAGGTACAAATCATGTGATACGTATAACGTGTCTCGGCCCATCTTATGGACCCGATATAGAAAGCGTGTGGAATACATTCCGGATGAACCGGTAGTCAAGTGAAATACATTCGGATGAGCCGTGTCAAGTGAAATACATTCGGATGAACCGGTAGTCAAGTGAAATACATTCGGATAAACCGGTAGTCAAGTTAAATACATTCGGATGAGCCGGTAATCAAGTGAAATACATTCGGATGAACCGTGTCGGTGAAATACATTCCCGGATGAACCGGTAGTTGAGTAGAACACAATACTTACACCACAAGGCTATCACACGTAACATGGTCAAGTTTCATAACAAAAGCATAGGCAAGTTATACACAAATCAAGGTACTTTCATTTTATGTCAAAGTCCGGATTTTAACCCTAAAGTATTACGTCGTTAAATTCCTTTTAAAGATCCATTTCTTTTACGAAGGTCACCCGATACGTAGTATAAAAATAGAGTGACTAACTTTGTTAAGTAAACCAAAATGCTTTCCTTTGTAAAATCAAGTAACAACCTTATTTTCCAAACGTTCAAGTTTGCCTAATTTCAAAAGCTCAAGTTTCTCATTTTAGAAAAGGTTTCGTAGTTCATAGTTTTAAATCCTTTAAAACATAATTCTCCTTTAAACGTTTTGAGAAACCTATGTCTTATATGTGAGTAGGTTATTCTTGTTTATAATCAATCTTATTAAGCGACCATGATCTAGGAAATGTAATATCATTTTGTCTTATCTTAGCTTCATGCGGATGGAGGTTTCTCTGGTTTTAATACCATACTTCATTATTCAATACATTTTCCTCTATTAACGCGGTGGTTTGTCGATACTCATTCGATTTCGAAATCAAGAAACCATTCTTTTTATCACTCTTAAGACGTTATACCTAACTTCCCATAAAGCTAGTACAACTCTTATGTTTTCAAAGCCAAGTACTACTCTTCTTTCAAAAAGGTCTTTTTGAAACACTTCAAGTTCTTTATTACTACACATCAAATCCGTTATAAGTCAAATCAGTTACCCTTTGAAACCACAAAGCATTTTCTTACCTACATAAAGCTGTTATAACCAACTACCCATAAAGTCGTTATAACACTTTATGTTTCAAACCAGTCAAATACATTAAACACAGGTACGTCTACCGTACTACATAGTTATACACATATCATGCTAGAACATATAGGAAGAGGTTCACATACCTCGCGACGATTATCGACTAATAGCAAAACGCTCCAAGTACCTCAAACCGTCGGCTACTCCTTAAGCCAAGTAGATCACGCCAAACATAGTACTTCAACCTATAGAGGCCACAAGGCGCCTATTAACATCTAGATCTCAATGGAGAATATCCTACAGAAAATTCGGCAGCACCTCCCGCATGACAGCGTAAATCTCCTCTCTGGCGGTAGGCTACCAAGCCAACCAGGGGGTGTTAACACGTCTAACCGGACGTGTACAATTCTACTACAAAGTAATGTTACACAAGTCTCATGTCTGATCTATGTAATTACTGATTCGATTCTCTTCTTTAAATTCAGCTTAAGTCGCAAGACATTCTGTAAGTATTATTCGAGCTTAAGTCAAAAGACATTGCGCACAACTATGTTCGATTCTATATATAGTATACTTAACTATATACTCCTACAACATGTAATTTCCAATTACAATGAAGGTTAAGAATGTTTACCTCGATAAGCCTAAAATTATCCGAGTTTATATGTCGATCTGAGCAAGGTTTAGCTCTACTCAGTGCGCTCAACCCGCTCCAAACAACCCTTAGAAGTTCTAACCAACTTCTACTTAACACTTCAACTACGGGTGAAGATTTACTTAGGGTTTCGTTTTTGTGGTGAGGAAAGTATAATGGTATTTTAAGGCTAGTATAAGTGTAACCTTGGGAAATACTACAAGGTATATGGGCCAAGGTATTTGGACATTATAACAATACTAGGAGAGTATTTCTATACCACAACAAGGGGAATTTATACGAGACAACTAGGCGAGGGGGGGGTGTACCTCGACTAGGCACCACATGAGGGGAGGCTCTCGGCCAAGGGCCTTGCTCAAAGGGGAGGGGACTTTGGACGATAGCAAGACAAGAGGAGGAGTATTTGAGACTTAGATAGATTGCTCAAGTTTTGGATGAAGAAAGTCTTCAACTTAGAGGGTATTTATAGGTCAAGTGAAGGCCAACCAATGGCCAAGATGAAGACAAGTGCATAGCAAGTGTAAGGCCAAGATTTAGCCATGTGCTACCTTATCCATCTACACAAAATATCCTACCAACTCCTTGACCAAAAACAATGCACAAAAAACGTGCCAACTTGCCCATTTCGTCCGTCCACTCCTTCCAATTAGAGGGTGACAAGTGTCGCCCTCTCGTTGGTCCAAAATGTTTCGTCTCTCGGAAAAATCCGCAAAAATTATTAATGACATAGCGAATTTTCCCTACGAAATCGTGGAAAGCGTTTAGTCGGAAAAGCGACTCTTTCGGCACTTGTGTACAAATTTGAAACTAGCCAATTCTTAAGGCTCAAATTATAATACGTGCGCCTCACGTACATACTCACGAAAATACGGTATAACATTCTCCCCTCCTTAGAAACATTCGTCCCGAATGTTCCTTCTCAAGACGGATAACGATAAAGTTCTTCTAATAAGTTGCCAACGCCACAACTGGCCACGAAACACCCGCGTAAATACTTACATCCAAGTCCAAGTCCTCTAACATCACAAACTTTTGTCACTTTGCCGTGAGGTTCTAGTGTCACTCCGGCGACCCAACAAATGGTACCGGACTGCATGCGATTCCTGAGGTCTAAAATATACATCCTTCGCACCTTCTCCCTTCACAAGAAATGATCATATCTATGCTCGCAATACATGCTCGCCTCTACCCTTACTCGTCGTACTCTTCTCGAACACTTGAACTCTTCCAGTATACGTACCACACTTCAGTCATCGCTTCAGTTCTCCAAACCTTGGAGTCACCACCTCCAACTTGGTTATCTTACTAGCCTCAATCTTCCTTAAGGCCACTTCCGACCTTCACGATCCGCTTCAGGACGAACATATCCACGAACTCATACGATGGTCATCTAAACTTGGGCCTAGCACCCTCGTGACCCTACCACCTGGCGGGACCACCCAGAGCTGACCCCACCTCATTCCGGGCTACGGGTTGACACACAACACGTCCTCAACCCGAGCCTCTGTCACGCCGACTCTCTCGTTTCTCGATCCGGAACAATCTTGCTAAATCACATCATGAAAGATACCACTTTCATTTACCCAACCCAGGGACTTATCACACAATACATTCCAGGCATAAAATGCACTCTGACAAGGATCACTCGCAAAATCTTGCACTCAAGACGGCCTTACATCTAAGGTCTCAACTGTAATATTCTAAGGTTCATCATTTTCTCACCCTGAGCTTACCCTTTTTCCCCAACGGGTTCCTAAATCACATTTTTGCACAAAGCTATCGAACATAACACTTAACACATTAACATAACATCAAAACATACAAGCCTCTGAGGGTTAAGGATATACACGGCTACCGCTCACTCTAATCATAAGTCGCCTGCAGGCATGCGTAGAAGGCGATGAACACGCCATCGATCCGTGAGGCTGCGCCAGCTGCCGGTACCTCTCTATAAGCACAATCTCTCGTCACATGGCCACGACGGCCGCAGTGAAACAAGCACCGATAAAAAGCGACATTCCCGGGATGATGTTTGCCACATCGTGCACTGAGGGCATGAATCCGTGGCTAGCACTCACGTATACCGTGAACGGAAGCCACGGAGCTCGACCAGCTCGAATACCTGAACGTCCGAAGGCGGGGACCACTCTGTCTTGGTGGAGGTACATAACTAGGCTAGCTGGCGGTCCGCCTCGAAAGTTACCAAAGGACCTGCTGTTCTAGCCCTCTTCTGCTGATCTCGGTCATTCGTCGACCTCTCGTGCCTCGCATCCTGGTGCATGAGCTTGCGTGCGGGCAATGTCCATGCGGTGAAGAGCTACTCGCATAAGCCTCGCCAAGTAATCATCGGCCGGTGATGTAGCGTTGTACTCTGTCCTCCATATCGGCTACTCTGGCGGGAACATACCGAGCTAATGAGTCAAACTCCACATTGTACTCTCTAATCCGCGATCTGCCTCAGCGTCAAAAATCTCGGCCCGAGCCCTCATCATACGTGGGGGCAAGAAATGTGCAAGAAAAGCCGCGAGAACTTCGTCCCATTCGGTGGGAGTGCATGCTCTTCGGGACAACTCCCGCGAATCAAACGGTCAGCTGCAGTATCACGCGGTGATGCGAACCAATACCACCGACTACGCCTGCGAGACTCGATCACTCTCATGATCCATTGTAGGCTGTCGGATAAACTCACGAGGGTCATCTCGGCTCTCGATCCATAGAACACGGCGGGCTCTGACTCGAGAAAGTCACGCGACCTCAAATGCGCTCGGGGTGAACTACGGGTGCTCACGAAATCAGGCTGCTGCGTCGGCCTATCCTCATATCGGCCACGACCACGGCGATGGCGCCATCTCTTGTACCCGTCTCATCCGCTCCGTGCGGTGGGGCGGAGGCTCAGTCTTGTAGTCTCGGCAGCCACCGCTGCGGCTCTAAACTCTTTGGTCTTTGGCGTCGCGAAACCGCCCGTCGGGCTGCATCTCAGTCTTGGCCCGGGCTGCGCCTCGTACTCCTCTGTATCTCACTAACTCCTTGTTGCCTTGCCCGTACGGGCACAGGTTTTACGCGGAGGCATAGCGGTAAAGGAAAGGAATACGTCGGAGGGTCTAATTTATCACACGGCTCAGGCACGATCTCGGAATGAGAAGAATGGAAACCAATCCTAAATGTCCTGCTGACCTCACGATTATAGATGTGGTGCACAACACACCGATAATCAAGACTACTAGACACGGTGCGTAGACACTTTCAGAGGACTAATCGCTCACGATACCACTTTTGTCACGACCGAACCGGGCCGTGGATCGTGCCTTACCGGGCACCTAGTGATACAACATCGAGAGAAAATCAGCGGAAATAAAAACATGAACATGAATTAAGAGACATGATAAGTAAACGAGCCAACCAAAGCAGTTGCCTTGGTATATATACATAAATACCGACAGTTATCCTTTTTACGGACTACGCCAAGCGGTACTACGGACCTCTAAGTGACAACAACTATGACGGGGCAGGGCCCGCCATACCACGAATGTACAAGAACCTACTGGACTCGGGTAACATACAAAGATAAGCCTCGAAGAACGGAGCTTCAACACGCTGGAATGTGATCCTATAAGCGGGGATCGGCGATCGATGTACCTTTACTGCGGCATGAACGCGGCCCCGAAAGGTCGATGCAACGGTACCAAGTATGTGAAATCGTAAATGAAATCATAATAGTCTATATAAAATAGGAGACATGTATGATAACCAAACTACAGTTCACAACATAAAAGCAGTCATGTCAAGTTAGGGACTCACGCCCTCAAAGTCATCCCTCATGCCCGTGGAACTCCTTCCTCACTGCCGGCAGTCTAGGTACAAATCATGTGATACGTATAACAGGTCTCGGCCCATCTTATGGACCCGATATAAAAACGTGTGGAATACATTCCCGGATGAACCGATAGTCAAGTGAAATACATTCCCGGATGAACCGGTAATCAAGTGAAATACATTCCCGGATGAACCGGTAGTCAAGTGAAATACATTCCCGGATAAACCGGTAGTCAAGTTAAATACATTCCCGGATGAACCGGTAATCAAGTGGAATACATTCCCGGATGAACCGGTAATCAGGTGAAATACATTCCCGGATGAACCGGTAGTTGAGTAGAACACAATACTTACACCACAAGGCTATCACACGTAACATGGTCAAGTTTCATAACAAAAGCATAGGCAAGTTATACACAAATCAAGGTACTTTCATTTTATGTCAAAGTCCGGATTTTAACCCTAAAGTATTACGTACGTTAAATTCCTTTTAAAGATCCATTTCTTTTACGAAGGTAACCCGATACCCGTAGTATAAAAATAGAGTGACTAACTTTGTTAAGTAAACCAAAATGCTTTCCTTTGTAAAATCAAGTAACAACCTTATTTTCCAAACGTTCAAGTTTGCCTAATTTCAAAAGCTCAAGTTTCTCATTTTAGAAAAGGTTTCGTAGTTCATAGTTTTAAATCCTTTAAAACATAATTCTCCTTTAAACGTTTTGAGAAACATATGTCTTATATGTGAGTAGGTTATTCTTGTTTATAATCAATCTTATTAAGCAGCCATGATCTAGGAAATGTAATATCATTTTGTCTTATCTTAGCTTCATGCGGATGGAGGTTTCTACCGGTTTTAATACCATACTTCATTATTCAATACATTTTCCTCTATTAACGCTGCGGTGGTTTGTCGATACTCATTCGATTTCAAATCAAGAAACCATTCTTTTATCACTCTTAAGACGTTATACCTAACTTCCCATAAAGCTAGTACAACTCTTATGTTTTCAAAGCCAAGTACTACTCTTCTTTCAAAAGGTCTTTTGAAACACTTCAAGTTCTTTATTACTACACATCAAATCCGTTATAAGTCAAATCGGTTACCCTTTGAAACCACAAAACATTTTCTTACCTACATAAAGTCATATAACCAACTACCCATAAAGCGTTATAACACTTTATGTTTCAAACGATCAAATACATTAAACATGTGCGTCTGCGTACTACATAGTTATACACATATCATGCTAGAAACAGATAGGAAGAGGTTCACATACCTCGCGACGATTATCGACTAATAGCAAAACGCTCAGTACCTCAAACCGTCGGCTACTCCTTAAGCCAAGTAGATCACGCCAAACGTAGTACTTGACCTATAGAGGCCACAAGGCGCCTATTAACATCTAGATCTCGATGGAGAATATCCTACGAAAATTCGGCAAGACTCTCGCAACAGCGTAAATCTCCTCCTCTGGCGGTAGGCTACCAAGCCAACGAGGGTTAACACGTCTAACGGGCGTGTACAATTCTACTACACGGTAATGTTACACAAGTCTCATGTCTGATCTATGTAATTACTGATTCGATTCTCTTCTTTAAATTCAGCTTAAGTCGCAAGACATTGCCGTAAGTATTATCGAGCTTAAGTCAAAAGACATTGCCGCACAACTATGTTGATTCTATATATAGTATACTTAACTATATACTCTACAACATGTAATTTCCAATTACACGAAGGTTAAGAATGTTTACCTCGATAAGCCTAAAATTATCCGAGTTTATATGTCGATCTGAGCAAGGTTTAGCTCCTACTCGTGCGCTCAACCGCTCCAAACAACCCTTAGAAGTTCTAACCAACTTCTACTTAACACTTCAACTACGGGTGAAGATTTACTTAGGGTTTCGTTTTTGTGGTGAGGAAAGTATAATGGTATTTTCAGGCTAGTATAAGTGTAACCTTGGGAAATACTACAAGGTATATGGGCGAGGTATTTGGACATTATAACAATACTAGGAGAGTATTTCTATACCACAACAAAGGGGTATTTATACGAGACAACTAGGCTAGGGGTGTACCCTCGACTAGTGGCACCACAAAGGGGAGGAGGCTCTCGGCCAGGGCCTTGCTCAAAGGGGAGGGGACTTTGACGATAGCAAGACAAGAGGGAGGGAGTATTTGAGACTTAGATAGATTGCTCAAGTTTTGGATGAAGAAAGTCTTCAACTTAGAGGGGTATTTATAGGTCAAGTGAAGGCCAACCAATGGCCAAGATGAAGACAAGTGCATAGCAAGTGTAAGGCCAAGATTTAGCCATGTGCTACCTTATCCATCTACACAAAATATCCTACCAACTCCTTGACCAAAAACAATGCACAAAAAACGTGCCAACTTGCCCATTTCGTCCGTCCACTCCTTCCAATTAGAGGGTGACAAGTGTCGCCCTCTCGTTGGTCCAAAATGTTTCGTCTCTCGGAAAAATCCGCAAAAATTATTAATGACATAGCCGGAATTTTCCCTACGAAAGCTGTGGAAACGTTTCGTCGGAAAACGACTCTTTTCGGCACTTGTGTACAAATTTCGAAACTAGCCAATTCTTAAGGCTCAAATTATAATACGTACGCCCTCACGTACATACTCTGAAAATACGGGGTATAACAGAGATGGTAGATATACCCCTTCTGCACCATCTTCCTGGCCTTGAGGTAAGGAATAAACCTACCTCTCGGCGACACAGTGTTCCCCTCCCACTCAATAACCGGCTCCCCAGGAAACTGGAACCGTACCAATCTCTCCCTACAGTCTACATTGGCGTAGCAAGAAGCTAACCAATCCATACCCATAATCACATCGAAGTCTGTCATATCCAACTCTATCAAGTCGGCTAGGGTCTGACGACTGCATATAGTCACTGGGCAAGCCCTATATACCCGCTCAACTACCACCGAATCACCCACTAGCGTAGCTACCTCAAAAGGGTCTATGGACTCAAGCTCTATTCCTATCCTACCAGCAATATGGGGAGATATATAGGACAAGGTAGAACCCGGATCTATCAAGGCATACACGTCACAACATGAAACTAATAATGTACCTGTGACGACATCCGGTGACGCCTCCTGGTCCTGGCGGCTGGACATGGCATAAATGCGGTTCTGAGGACCGCTGGAACTAGGACCCTTGCCACGACCTGCGCGACCTGCTGGCCCACGAGCACCACGCCTCGGGCGATGGCGTAGGAGATGAAGACCCGGCGAAAGACCCTGTAGGCTGAACCCTACCATCTGCGCTGCCTCTGGTCGGACAATCTCTCGCAAAATGACCCTGTTGGCCGCAAGTGTAACAAGCCGCCGAAGTAGTACCACAACTCCCGTAATGGGATCTACCACATCGGACACACCGAGAGGAGGGTGGTCTCGATCGGTTAGTATCCCTGCTTCCCTGGAAGCCCGAAGCCCTGGGGCCCTGACCTGCCCCTGAATACTCTGGATGTCCTGAAGACGGTGTAGGAGTGCTCACGGTGGTGAGGTGCGAATCTAGTCTCGCCTTGGCCGCCCGCCCGAGAGCTACCAAAGGACCTGCCGTCACGGCGCCTTCTGCTGATATCTGACAACCCGCTGGCCTCTACGCTCCTCACACCCAAGTGTATAAGCCTGCATGCGGGCAATGTCCATGCCCGGCTGAAGAGCTACACCCGAGCAAGCCTCTGCCAAGTAGTCATCGAGCCCTGTGACGTAGCGGTGCACTCTGTCCTCCATGTCTGTCACTAACGCGGGGACATACCGAGCCAACGAGTCGAACTCCACGTTGTACTCCCGAACCGTACGCCCTCTCTGTCTCAGCATCAGAAATCTGTCGGCCCGTGCTCTCCTCATCTGCGGAGGCAAGAAGTGACTAAGAAATGCCTCTGAGAACTCGTCCCATACAGCTGGAAGTGCATGCTCTCCCCGGGACAGCTCCCACGAATCAAACCAGTCGACTGCAGTATCACGCAGCCGATGCGAACCTAAGACCACCGACTCGGTCTCCGAAGCCTTGATCACTCTCATGATCCGCTGCAACTGTCGGATGAACTCCTGCGAATCATCCTCAGGCCTCGACCCGTAGAACTCTGGTGGGCTGCAACTCAGAAAGTCCCGTAGTCTCAAACTATCCGATCTGGGGTGAACCACGGGTGCTACCGGAACTGCTGTCTCCAGCCTATCCTCATGTCTGGCCACGATCCTGGCTAGTAACTAGGCCATCTCTTTGTAGCCCATATCTTCTGCTCCTGGCGGTGGGTGGAGGCGCAGTGCAGTGGTCTCGTAGCCACCGCTGCGACTCTAAACTCTCTTTGGGTGGCGTCATGGAACTCGCCGTCTGCAGCACCACCTGGTAAAGGCGGGCATGTGCCTCGTGGCCCTCTGTGTCCTACTAGCGACTCACCGTTTGCCTTGCCATACAGGCTCGGGTTGCCTTGCGTGGAGGCATAGCTGGTACATAAGAATGTGTTAGAAAGAGTCCAACTTATAACACAGCTCTAAGGCACGATCTCAGAGTGAGAAGAATGGAAACCAATCCTAAATATCCTGCAGCCTCCTGATTATTGGTGTGGTGCACAACACGCCGATAATCAAGATTCTACTAGATACGGTGCGTAGACACTTTCCGAGGATTAATCGCTCACGATACCACTTTTGTCACGACCGATCCGGGCGTGGTCGTGCCTACCGGGCACCTAGTGATAATACATCGAGAGAAAAACCGTGGAAATAAAATCAAAGACATGAAACAATATAGAGTAAGAAACAAAGCTAACCAAAATGGTCACCTTTCTGTATATATACCAAAACTGAACAGTTACATCCCAATTTACAACAGGACTACAGACCTCTAAGAATGTAAACAACTATGACGGGACATGGCCCCGCCATACCACAATGACAGGGAAATCATACCCAAAAGATAAGCCTCCGGAGAAACGGGGCTTTCCCAAAAGCATAACGGTGATCCTAGGAGCGGGGATCAACAACCGGAGTACCTCTACCTGCGGCATGAACGCAGCCCCCCGAAGGAGGTCAGTACAACAGGTACCAAGTATGTGAAACTGTAAAGTACTGAAATGAAATCATAACATTTTAAAACCAATTCACAAATACGTATGAAACAACCCAATTTAACCGCACATAGTGCCACAACATAAATAAGAGCAAAATAGATGCAACACAATTGGTCTTTTCTAGGCCGCTAATGATCGAAGCAAGGCCATTCGCCCATAGTATCATTATGCGAGCCTAATCTCGGAACTCCGCGATCGCATAGGCGCCCAGGCGCGTGAGGTATTCTCGCATCGGGGTAGCTAACGTGGCATCGCCCCGGACTCCGCAATCCGCGTAGCCACATGGACGCGTGAGGTATTCCTTGCATCGGCGTAACACACCGGAGTGATTCTGGAACTCCGCAGACTCGCATAGGTCACATGGACCGCGTGAGGTATTCTCGCGTCGGGGTAGCTAACCCGTGACTCGTAACAAGTCGGGGGTAAGTGATATAATACCAGACCTGTGGGCTTATTGTTAAACAACATAAGCACAACAAGAAAAACCCCCACAAACGTCACAAGATACTAACACACGTAACATCATAACATGTTTACTCATCAAGCCAACTTACCACACATTCAGAAATCATTACAAGGCTTTCATAATCAAGTAAGTAAACCATTCTTTTTATCTTTCTTAAGTTGTTATAACTAACTTCCCATAAAGCTAGTATAACACTTAAGCTTTATCAAAACATTCACATTTGTTTGGAAACCAAAAGAACTTATTCTTTTAAAACCAAGTATTAATTTCCTTCCGAATAATAATTCATAACTCTTTTTGAAATATTTCAAGACTCTTAATATTTAGAACTCAAGTCAAAAGACACCAAAGTGAAACCAGATTCAGTTAACACACGTACGTCTACCGTACTATATATATTTCACAAATATCATGCTCAAGAGGATAGGAAGGATCACATATCTCCTCGGCTAAATCCACTTGCCGAGTCGAATATGTCGCGCGCAGAGTGTCAACCTATAATAGTCAAAACACGCTTATCAACTTCTAGTTCTACGTAGGATTCTTCTAAGTAAGATCTCTTATTCTACGGAAAATTGGGCAGCACTTCTCCCGTTTCTACGCAATTTCCACCTTTTTCAAGGCCCGATAATAGTAACCAACATGCCATATATAAGGTGCAATAATTTAATAACTAAAGAAGGGGATCACACGCCCAAACGGACGTGATTAAACAATCTTCCCCTTAACAACAACAACAACTAAAGAAGGGGATCACACGCCCAAACGGACGTGATTAAACAATCTTCCCCTTAACAACAACAACAATTAAAGAAGGGGATCACACGCCCAAACGGACGTGATTAAACAATCTTCCCCTTAACAACAACAATGTAAATACAGTCCAATGTAAATACAGTCCAAAGTAAATACAGTCCAAAGTAAATACAGTCCTTTAGTTGGGGTCCTTGGCCAACTATTACAATTTCACTTATTCAAGTTGGTTAGTATGCCGGAATTACTTCATTAATCTTCCAACTTATATTCCAATCTTTATATAAGTTATAGTTACTTTGTTATTAACTTCTTAGCAAGTAATGGATACGTTTTTACCATTTTAATGGCTAACATGCCAATTCTCCATTTAACAAGTTAATAAGATCCAAATCTTTCCAAACCTTACTCCACATATCTCATACTCCATAATATACTTCCAATATACATAATATTCAACTTCACAAAGAGGACAAGGTTCATTATCTCAAATAGCCCAAAAATATCCAAGAACTAAAAGTCGCTCCTAAGCAAGTTTAACTCCAAATCCTAATGTTCCAATCCGCCACAAGTCACCCTTAGAAGCTCCTAACCAACTTCTCTTCAAGAATGAACTCCAAAAAGTGAAGAACACTTAGGTTTCAAGCATCACAACTCTCGGCCAAGGGGTGGTTTAGAGGCTAGGGGTGTGAAATCTTGTCTAACTCTTGGTTACTAATCTTCCTAACACATCAAGGAAGAACACTTAGAAGTTTAAGAATTATTTGACAACAATTGCTCAAGAAAATGGGGCTTGGACAAGAGCAACTAGAAAGGGAGAAGGAAGATATTTTCAAGTCTTGAAATAATACTAAGTGTGGAAGATTTCATCAACTAGAGGTGTTTATATAAGACAACCAAGGGCTAGGATTGAAGCATGTGTATGGTATAGATTGGGGACATGTGTGTGTGTGGGTCCCTCTTGCCCACTTGCCCAACAAATATCTTGCAAGACTTGGCCACTTGTTCTCTAAAAAAACGTCCAACATGTCCACTTGGGGTGACACATATCGCCCTCCTATTGGTCCAAAATATTTCATCTCTCGGAAAAATCCATAATTGGTTAAAATATTGAAAACGTAAAATTTCCTTCACAAGGTTCGGAATATTTTCCGTCGGAAAAACAAATCTTTCATAGCTTCCAAACTTATGGTCGCATTCTCTTACGTACGTCCTCACGCATACATGCCACGAACTACGAGGGTATAACAATATATATATATATATATATATATATATATATATATATATATATATATATTTTAGTAAAAACACATTTTTATACAATGTCATACAAGTGTATACCTTTTATCAAAAATCAACTCTACATTACCTTTTATAAACCATCTTATCTAAATACATGTCTCTTCGAAAAACATTAATTGTATTTGTATTTTTACAAATCATACTGTGTAAATATATACTGTCATAAAACAAAATCATGTCATATTCTGTCAAGAGTCAATTTTCATATAGCATTTTTATCATACTTTATCAGAAACAAAAAATATTATTTTACATGCATCTTATAAATAAAACTGTTTTTATACATATTTTAAAACACATCTTTTTACTGCAACATCCTTTTTCTTAAAAGTACACATTTTCTAACACGCATATCTTTTAAAGCGCGATAAATAATTAACCTAGGGTTGATCGGATAACCACGGGTTAGAGGATCTTACCTAACACATTCTCTTTAGGATAATAAAGAACTTTTACCCAGAACCTCATAATTTCGTAGACCAATTATATGGAGATCATTTGCAGTATTTTATTGCAAACATTTAGGCGTCATAATTCATCAGAATAATTAGGTGGCGACTCCTCAACAATAGCATTCCTCAATACAGGGAATCATCCAAGCAAGAACGTTGTGTTCCATTCAGACCTCGGTCGAAAACGGGCGCGACAGTTAGAACATCTAATCTCGGCAGAACAACTGATCTCTGGGTATGCCCTTAGTCAAAGGGTCTGCTATGTTATCATTTGATTTAACATAATCAATAGAAATAATACCCGTGGTGATCAGCTGCCTAACGGTCTTATATCTCCGTCGAATATGACGAGACTTGCCGTTATACATAGAACTTCGTGCCCTTCTTAGAGCGGACTGACTGTCGCAGTGGATCATTACAGAAGGTATGGGTTTTTTCCAACATGGGACGTCCTCTAAGAAGTCATGAAGCCACTCAGGTTCTTCTCCTACTTTGTCTAAAGCATAAACTCTGAACTCTATCGTGGATTGGGCGATGTAAGTTTGCTTAAAGGATTTCCAAGACACAGCCCTACCACCAATTGTAAATATATACCCACTGGTGGATTTGGTGTTCTTTATATCAAATATTCAGTTTGCATCACTGTACCCCTCTAGTACAACTGGATATCTCGAATAATGCAACTCGTGAGTTAGCGTGTATTTCAGGTATAGTAGTACCCGATTCAACGCTTTCCAATGATCATTACTCGGATTATGGGTAAACCTAGCCAATTTGTTTATTGCATAAGAGATATCACGTCGGGTGCAGTTTGTTAAGTAAATCAAATTTCCAATCACCTGCGCATACCGCTCTTGGCATACGGGCGCACCATGATTTTTATTAATTTTCTAATTCATATCCAGTGGTGACTTCATCGACGAATTGTCGAACATCTCAAACTTTCTCAACACATCCTCGATGTAGTGAGACTGAGATTAGACTAGTCCGCCAGACGTCTTAGAGGTATATCATGACGAATGAGTCAGAATTACCTTTCATGTAAACACATTTGTCACACACATTAATAGAGAAACTCTTCGATAGTAGAGTACTATCAAATTTTTCTTGCCATTGCTTCGGGCTTGTTTTAGCCCGTACAGAGATTTGACAAGTCGACAAACTTTCTTCTCTTGACCTGAAACCACATACCCCTCGGGTTGTTCCATATAAATTTCTTTTTCCACATCACCATTTAGGAAGGCTGTTTTGACATCCATTTGATGTATCTCAAGCTCACGCAATGCTACGATCGCAATGAATACTCATATGGACATCATTCTAGACATCTGGGAGTACGTGTCAAAATAATCCAAGCCTTTCTTCTGTCGATAGCCCTTGACTACCAACATGTCCTTGTACTTATATATAGACCCATCTGCTTTATACTTCCATTTAAGTATCCATTTACAACCCAATGTTTTGTTTCCCGGAGGAAGATCAACCAAGTCCCAAGAATGGTTTTTCATGATGAAGTTTATTTCACTCCTAATATCTTCTTTCCAGAGCGATGCCTCTGGAGTTGACAATGCTTCAGCAATTGTCCTTGGTTCGTTATCAACCATATAATCTACAAAGTGAGGATCAAAGGTTTTATCCTTCCTGGCCCTTTTAATTCATCTTGGTTCCTTCTCTGGAGTCTCCAAGTTCTAAGAATTGGAACAATAATTTCCAGATATACAACACTTCGGAGTTCACTAGATCTGAACCATCTAGATCGGGGAAGTGAACGACTCCTCGTTCCTGAGAGCTTTGTCATAACTTCATTTGCGAGAGGTTATGTCTCTTTCATTTCTAGAAACATATCCTCTAAGAATGGGGCATTCCTTGATTCCATGATCGTACCCCCGTGGATATCTTGTACATCTGACTTATGCACTAAGAAGCGATAAACACTACTGTTATTTGCATATCCGATGAAAATGCAATCTACAGTCTTAGGTCTAATCTTGACCTGATTTGGCTTAGGTACTTCAACCTTTGCCAAACAAACCCACACCTTCAGGTATTTATAGGTAAGTTTATTTCCCTTCCATGACTCGTATGACGTTTTGTCCTTACCCATACATGGGACTTTATTAAGAATCATATTAGCCTTAAGGACAAATTCTCCCCACATGTTTTGGGGAAGACCGAAATTGATGAGCAAGATATTCATCATTTACTTTAATATACGGTTCTTGCATTCAACAACACCATTCGACTGAGGTGAGTATGGAGCCGCCGTTTGATAAACAATGCCCGATTAGGCATAATATTCCTCAAATGGCGCAGCTGATCGGTGTATTTTATAACACTTTTTGAGTTGTTTTTAGTGAGTCTTTTGTCCATTTTTGTACAAATACGTGTCGTCTTAGGATATATTTTCTTTCTTTTGAGTCAAATTGGTTAAAGTGGCTCTTTGGCGGAAAAGGAGCGAAAAGAGGGAAAAAACGGAGGTTCCAGAGCTCGAAATGCGAGAAAGTGGCGAACCAGACACGGACAAGGGTCAGCGTCGCGGCGCCTCCAGCCAACAGGGCCAGGTGCCACGACGCCTAAATTCCAGAGGCTTGCAGAAGTTTCAGCGCCGCGGCACCTCTAGACAGCAGAGTTGCAGCGCGCGGCGCTAATCTTGAGCAATGCGAACTTTGTGTGGCTGATGCAGAAGTCTGCGCGCGGGAAAAATCGGGGTTTTGAGCGAATTATGGGCGAACGAAGGAAAACCTTAATGTCGGTTTGGAGGCTATAAAAAGAGAACCCTAGGTCAGAATTAAGGGTTCACTTTCTTGCAAATTCACAACATATCTTGGAGTTCAAGATTGGAGACCATTCTTTAGTAATTTCTTTTCTTTCTTTTACTTTATTTTCAGTTTATGTTGGATATTGAATTAGTTCTTGTCATGTCTATGGCTAGGAACTAATTCTAATATAGGGCTTTCCATGTCAATTCACTTGAACCTTATATTTATGAATTAATGCATGATTGTGGTTGTTCTTCTTATTGTTGAGATTTATCCAATATATGTTTTGATTGCTTGGTAATTACTTGATCATTAATTATCATTACTTATATGATTTCTAACCGAAATCCGAAAGGGGAGGTTGTGACTATGCTGTAGTTGGGTAGACATAGGTTGAATTGTTGATGAAAATACATCAGTTACTTGTGTAGCATCAATAGGGTTTTTGTTCTTAATCCTCCTCTAGAGTCAACCTTATCACCGAAAGGTAGAAAGGTGATTTACTGGGGTTGAGTGTTTATATAACCTTAACAGGAGTATAAAACGGATTAGTAAACCCGCTATCTCCAAAAGAAGAAGAACCATAGTCAAGTTCATTAATAAGTAATATAAGTGGATAGTTGAGGAGATTTGGAAGCTCTATTTCCATCATTACTGAAGTAAACAACATAGTTAATTAGTTTTCATAATTATTAGTTATAAACAACAAATCAATATTCGGTCACCAAATAGATAACAAAGGATAGAAATTGGTAATTGAGCACTAATCCCTGAGGACGATAACTCGGTCTTTAAAGACTATATTACTTGACTCGACAACGTTCTCTTGCGTTTAAGTGTGTGCATAAATCGCGCATCAAGTTTTTGGCGCCGTTGCCGGGGATTGGCGTAGTTCAATATCAATTTTATCTATTCTTATGTCTAATTTGGTTTCTCCAAGAACAAGTTCTAACTTGTTATGCGAGCATCTTTTTATCACCTTTTGTTGTTTTTCTTATTTTGCAGGTTAAATTAAAAAAAAAAAAAAAAAAGAAAAAAAAAATCAGGACACATCGACTACTACTATCAGAGACAGTGGAGTCATCAACAACAGCTTAATCCACAGGTTCCAGAGAAAGATCGAGCTGAGTTGCAGGCAGACATACTTATGCTCACCAAGTGCCAGACTCAGTTTATGGCTGAGACAAGAGTGTCCCTCAGAAATTTGGAGACACAAATAGGGCAACTAATGGATAGGATGAGCGCGCCTGAACCACACCCAGCTGTTGAGGAATCTGGCGAGATAATTGGTGTAGAGAAGGAAACGGTTACTGAGATCCAATCATTCATCTTTTTGGATTCCTTGGAAAATATTTTTCTTGTACCTATTGCAGAAGAAACACCACCAGCTGTCAATGTTGACCCTCAAAAAGAAAGTCCATACCATCAAGGGCACCCCCTAAAGTTGAGAGATGTAGGGAATTTCACTGATCCCTACATTATAGAGAGCCTAAAAGACAAGCCTGTCTTGGGTACTTGGGGGATAATTTTATGTTTGAGGCCCTTGTTTGAACAGATGGTTGTAGGAAAAGTGAGACATGCAACAATAACTCTGCGGATTGCAAGCAGTTCGCAGAAGGATCAAATGGGCACTCGTAAAGGTTAATTGCGTCCGGCTAAAAGACGTTAAAGACATCGCTTGTTGGGCCCAATGTTTTAATTATGTTATTTTAATTTATGTTTTTAGTTGTTTTATTTTGTCTAGAACAGTCTCACGGAGGTCTTGTTTATGTGTTGTGATGACAGGTGCAGGGCCAACAAATTTGGAGGGCGAAAACTGAAGATAAGCCAAGGATTTCCAGAAAATTGGGTTAGCGCCGCGGCGCCCAGGAGCAGGGTCGCGGCGCCAAAAGAGCAGAAAGGCGCTGAAGTTTAAGCGCCTGGCTGATGCGTGGCGCGGCGTAAAAATCGAAAAATTGTGAAGTCTAGCGCGCTGGCTATTTCTGCGCAGCGCGAGGAAGTTTAGAATAAGCGCGATAAATTGGCGCGCGGCTGATTCTGGCGCGTAGGCGAAATCCAGATATTAAAAGACGCCCCAAATCCGATTTTCCCCAATTCCAAATCAAAACCTAAACCTTCTTCTCCACAAAACCCACGAAAATCCACACTTTACCTAAAAATCTTCCATAAACCAAACCCAAACACAACCAAAGCTCTTAAATTCCCTAAACCCTTAACCATCTTAACCAACAACCCTCATCACATTGCCTCAAATCACCATTAGAAGCAAGAAAACCTTGAAGAACACCATCAAAAGGTAATCTTTATCTTTTCTTGAAAGCTTTACTGTAGTCAGAGGAGGTAGTAGAATGGATGAGTGTTGTATCTGTGAAGTTGTTGGGGTGTTGAAATTGGTTGTGAAATTTCGAGGAAGAGTATACGAGGTGAGTGTGGGTGTTGTGTAGAATCTTCTTAAGTGAAGTTTGGGGGTGATAGGTGTTGTAGCTGTTGATTGGTGAGTGATAGTGTTGGTTAACATTGTTGATAGAAAGGGAACGCTGCAAAAAGTTATCTAAAAATGCCTGTCAGAAAGAAAAGAGCTTCCACATCCACCTCAGCCCCTCAATATGATGATACTAGGTTTGTCAGCCGAAGAACTCATGATAGATACCAAAAACTTAGTACTAGGCCCTTAATCCCTGAAAGAGGAATGAATTATCAAAGGGATTCGCTTGGGGAGGAGGATGTCTATGAGCCCATTCGGGCGATGATTGAGATGATGGGGTGGAAAAGATTTGTAAACCCGGGAAAGATAGCACCAATGAATACAGTGATGGTGCGTGAATTTTATGTTAACTTTCCGGAGAAGGTGGACAATGAATGCTTTGTGAGGGGAAGATATGTGCCTGTGACGGCAGAAGTGGTAAATGTGTTATTGAAAACAGCAGATGTTGAAGAAAGAGGTGATGACCGAAGCTACTTCAGAACATGGTCTAGAAGCACCAACAACATCGACTGGAATACCGTCGAACCACGATGCTTCTACAGGGCTGCGTATGAATTTGCGAGAAATGGGTCGAAGGGTGGCGGTGTCGGTTCAAAAGCGACCAAGGGTTGGTTGTATTTCATCAGTGCCCGTCTGATTCCATCAACGCACTTTACCAGAGTGCCAGAAGACAGGATCAAATTGATATATGGAATTATGTCGGGGAAGACGATTGATGTTGGAAAGGAGATAGTGCAAAGTATTGAAGAGACCAGCAGGTTGGTAACAACAGGTGGGTTGGGACATGACTCACTTATTACAACTTTATGCGCCATAAATAGGGTCCCAACCCTACCCACTGATACTTATGAGAAAAACCAACTTTCTGTGTCATACGGGATAGTGCACTCCTTCTCAGACCCAACCCCTCCAGCAGCAGCAAGAAAAATACCACCAAAGACCAGCAAAGCAGAGGCAGCGTGGGCGAAGATGAGCACAGCAGAGGCTCACTATGAGGCAGGAAGCAGCCATCAGCCACCCACATAATCAGAACCTCCAGTGCCTATGATGGAGCAGCTGCTTCAGAACCAAAGAAGGATGATGCAGAATTTTGACACGGTGATACAAGGACAACAAGAAATGAGGCAGAGAATTGACGAGATGAGTTCCTTGTTCAACCAGTGGTCAATGCACTATCCACCGCCACCGCCACCATTCTAAACCAAGTTTGTAAGTGTCCTGTTTATTTTATTTTTTTTCTTTGAGTCTTGCACACATTGGAGACAATGTGTGATTTAAGTTTGGGGGGGGGTGTCTTATTTGTGTCTTATTGTTGTAGTATGTTTGAGTCTTTTTGATTTGTTTTGTGTATTTTTGAGTCATAAATTTTTTTCTTTTTGGGTCATAATTGTCTGTCAAACATCATGCATGCTGTAGTTACTTGAAACACCTAGTGAAGTAAGGTGGAATAATGTAATGGAATTAGAAGCAACTATCTAAACACTTAGGTTAGATATGCCAAAAACTCATGAAATCTGTCTATTTGGGGTTTCTTGCTTGAATTGTGCATGTTAAATGATTAAAACCTATGTGTATGATTGGTTGCTATTTGAGGCGAAATAGTTAGGATATGCATGTTAGGGAGATGACTCAGGCGTTTCTTTGTTAGCCAATTCTTACCACTCTTTTCTATCCCTGACATTAAAAATATCCCTAGTCAGCCCCGTTGAGCCTAAATATTAAACTTTTTCTTTGACACCCTATATTCCCACACTTGTTGTAACGACCCGTTCCGGGGCCCGTTACTGGTGCCTTACCCTGGGCACCCTAGTGATACATACATCAGAGAAAATCAGCGGAACATAAAACATGAGTCATTTAACAAGAGATATAATAAATAAACAGGCCAACCAAAACAGTTGCCTTGGTATATACATAAAACACGAGCAGTTTAATCCTTTTACAACCACAACAAGTACTACAGACCTCTAAGATATCTGATGACTATGAGGCGGGGCCCGCCATACCCCGAATGTACAAGAACCTACAACTCGGGAACACCTACAAAAGATAAGCCTCGAGAAAGCGGAGCTTCAATCTGTTGACTGTGATCCATGGCGAGGATCCACGGCCGATGTACCTCTACTGCGGCGTGAACGCGGCCCGAAGGAGTCGATAACAGGTACCAAGTATGTGAAACTGTACAATACTGTAAATGAAATCATACTAGTCTATATAAAGCTGGAGACATGTATGATAACCAAACTACAGTTCACAACATAAAACAGTCATCACTCCAATATAACTATGGGTCTCACGCCCACTACATCAATCGAGTTCGCATTATGGCGCGTGCCGGAATCTTGCATCGGTGTAGACATGTCCATGATGCAACAATAATACCAATGTCCCAGCCACATGCCCGGAATTCTGCATCGGTGTAGACATGTCCATGTGACCTCAACAACAAGACAATCCAAATGGAAGCATACTCGTGCGCTACGATCGTGTCGGTATGTCCAAAGGGAAAAATAAGACAACATTCCAAATGGGCGCATACGTGCGCTACGCATCGTGTCGATGTCGAAGGGAAATATAAGACAACATTCCAAATGGACGATACCCGTGCGCTACGCGTCGTGTCGGTATGTCGAGGAAACAACAAGGCGGTAATCTAAATGGAAGCATACCCGTGCGCTACGCATCGTGTCAGTATGTCCATAGCGATGCACAACAATAATACTATCAGCGACGCGTGCGGTGGAATTTCTCCGTCACCGCAAGACGCGTCCAAGTAAGTTCTCAACAAGTCAACCGACCCTCCATCGAGAGACGCGGTAACACAGAAATACAACGCTTTGCACAACAAAGGTTATCACAATAAGCATAGCCAAGCTTCACAACAACAAGCATAGGCAAGTTTCACAACAACACAAAGTACTTTCATTTTATACCAAAGTCCGGGTTTTAGCCCTAAAGTACTACGTACGTTAAATTTTGTAAAAGAGATCCATTACTTTTATCAAAGTCACCCGATACCCGTAGTATTAGAATGACCAACCCACATTTTTAAGTAAACCAGAACACTTTCCTTTTAAAATCAAGTGCCAACATTCTTTTCCTAAGTTCCAGTTTGCCTAGTTTCAATTACTCCAACTTCTCATTTTCAAAAGGTTTCATAGTTCCCAAACTTAATCACTTGATCCCTTTTTAGAACAATTGAGTAACATATGTCATATATGTGAGTAGTTTATTCTTGTTTATAACGATCTTATTACAGCAGCCATGATCTAGAAAATGTAATATCATTTTGTCTCATCTTAGCTTATGCGGATGGAGGTTTCTCTTGGTTTTAATACACACATCATTATTCAATACATTTTCCTTTTATTAACGCCGCAGTTGGTGCTGCGATACACATTCTGATTCCCGAAATCAGTAAAACATTATCCCTTTAAAAACCAAGTACTCATTACTCACGAATGAGGTTTCACACAAACATCCACATTAAAACAAATAAGTTAAGTCTCTTATCTTATAAGATCAAGTCTCTTAACTTCTAACATCAGTAAACCATTTTCACTTACATAAGGTCGTTATAACTAACTTCCCATAAAGTTATTATAACACCACATGTTTTAAACCAACCAAATCACTTAGCACGTATGCGTCACCGTACTACATAGTTCACAACAATCATGCTAGAAAAGATAGGAAGAGGTTCACATACCTCGCGACGATTTATCGACAATAAGCAAAATGCTCCAAGTACTACAACCTTGCTAGCCCTTTCCACTCCTTGAGTAGAATACGCTACTCTTAGTACTTTCACCTATAAAGGTCAAAACGTCTATTAACCCCAAAACACAAGTTTCTATCTTTCTATAGAAAATTCGCAAGACCTCACCCACATGACAGCGTAAATCTCCTCCTCTATCGAGGCGGCTACCAAGCCAGGGGGTTTACACGCCTAACCGAACGTGTACAATTCTACAAGTCTCTTTGTCTGATCTATGTAAATCTGATTCGATTCGATTCTTTATTCTTGAGCTTAAGTCAAAAGACATTGCGAATACTAAGTAGTTCCATATATAGTATACTTGACTATATACTCTAACAAACATGTAATTTCCAATTACAATAGAGGACAAGATAATTACCTCGATAAGCCCAAAATTATCCAAGTTATAATGTCGATCTGAGCAAGGTTTAGCTCATTCCGTGCGCTCAAACCACTCCAAACAACCCTTAGAAGTTCTAACCAACTTCTACTCACATACTTCAACCAACTATGAAGATTTCCTTAGGGTTTCGGTTTGAGACTAAAAGGACAAAAGGTAGTATTTCCGGACTCTACGTAAAGAGGTATCTTTGGGATACTACAAGGTACAAGGCTAAGGTATTTTGGGCATTATAACAAAACTTGGGGCGTATTTCTATACCACAACAAGGGGTATTATACGAAAACAACGAGGCTAGGGGTACCCACGGCTAGCACCAAGAGGGGAACCCTTCTCGGCCAAAGGCCACAAGGAGGAGGAGGGAGAGGCTTAGGGCGAGGCTACTAGAGGAGGAGGGATTTCAAGACTTAGATAAAGTGAGGAGTGAATGAATAAGTCTTCACGAGGAGGGTATTTATAGCAAAACCAAAGGCCAACCAATGGCCAAGATTAAGCCATGTGCAAGGCAAGTGTAAGGCCAAGATCAAGCCAAGTGCACCCTAACCCCTACTCCTTAAAACCCTCACAAATATCTACACAAATATCTAGCACCACATGCCCCCTCAATTCGGCCAAGTGCCGCCCCACATGTAACCCTCCCGTTGGTCCAAAATGTTTTCTCTCGGAAAAATCCGCAAAAATACAAAGCGACATAGCCGGAATTTTCCTTCGCAGTTACGCAAAGCGTTTAAAAACGACTCCAAGGGTGTTGTGCACAAATGTAAAATCGGCGAGGTGCCACATGGGGTGACACGTGTCGCCCCGATTCGCCGAATATTTCGTCTTAGAAAATATCCAAATTACAAATCTCAAAAACAAAGCGGGCCCACAAAACCGTAAATTTCTCCGTGGGCCCACGTGACCATTTAGAAAATAAAATCTCAAAATTCTAATATAATCTATGAAGTCCAAATACCAAATCGGGAATCCAATTCCCATTAACGAACCTTTTCTTCACAAATAACAGGAAACTTTTCCGTAAAAACTCACATCTTTCTTTCTTTCAAAATTTCGCGTACTCTGACGTGCGTCCTCACATACATACCACTGCAACTACGGTATAACATTCTCCTCGCTAGAAACATTCGTCCGAATGTTCCTTCTCAAGCGGATATCGATGAAGTTCCTCTAACAAGTTGCCAACGCCACAGCTTGGCCACGAGATAACACACGTTATCTTTCTTCCTTACTCGTCGTGCCCTCCTCGAACACTTGAACTCTTCTAGTATACGTACCACACTTCAGTCATCGCTTCCGTTTTCAAAACTTTGGAGTCACCACCTCCAAACTTGGTCATCGCTAGCCGTAATATCCCCTAAGGCCATTCCAGGCCTTCACGAACGATTCTGGTCGAACGCATCCACAAACTCATACGATGGTCGTCTAAACTCGGGCATAGCACCCTCGTGACCCTACCACCTGGCGGGACCACCCGAACTGGCCCCACTTAAATCGGGTTACGGTTTGACCCGCAAATGGTCCTAAACCCGACCCCAAACGTGCCAAACTCTTGTTCCCCGATTAGGAACAATCTTACTAATTCACATAATGAAAGCTACCACTTCCATCTCACACTACCCACTGACTTATCACACCAATAAATCCCACGTATACTACTCACCCTTATAAAGGTCAAACATAAAACGAATCTTTTACTCAAGGCGACCTTACCTCTAAGGTCTCGATCGTGAAATAGTCTAAGGTTCACACTTACCATGCCTCCATACGTATCCTTCCAACTAACCATGCATTCTAACTCACATATCACAATGATATCCGTACATAGCACAATAATGAGATCATCATAACAAGCATACCAAAACTCTAGAGGGTTAAGGATATACCGAAGCTACCGCTCCACTCTAATCATAGGCACGCCTGCGGTAGCATAGTAGAAGGTGATGAACCAGCCACGGATCACGAAGGTGAGTCGTAACATCCGCGCTTCCTTGGTCCGACGGTTCCGCAAAATGGCCTGCTGTCGCATGCAAAACAAACTCCCAATCTAGCACGACACTCTCCAAAATGGAGTCTACCACAATGGTCACAACGAGGTAGGGTGGCTTGGTGGTTAACACCCCCGCTCGCCGAAAATCTGAACCTGGAGCCACGACTGCTCTCGAAGGCGGTGGAGGACCACTGCATGCCGGTGGGGGTATATAACTAGCTCTTCTTTGGCGGTCCGCCTCGAAAGCCACCAAAGGACCTGCCGTCACGGCCTCTTCTGGCGATCCAGTCATTCCGTCGACCCCTCCGTGCCTCGCATCCTAGTGCATGAGCTGCGCATGCGGGCAATGTCCATGCGGTGAAGAGAAACACCCGCACAAGACTTCGGCCATATAATCATCTAGCGGTGGCGTAGCGATGCACCCTATCCTCCATATCTGCAACTAAGCGCGAGGACATATCGAGCCAAAGAATCGAACTCGACATTGTACTCACGACGGTCGCCTCTGTCTCATTAACAAAAATCTGTCGGCCCGTGCCCTCCTCATCTGCGGAGGCAAGAAGTGCGTGAGGAAAGTCCCCGAAAACTCATCCCATACTGCTGGAGGTGCATGCTCTCCCCGGGAAAGCTCCGTGAATCAAACCAATCATTGCGGTATCACGCAGCCGATGCGAACCAAAGGTCACAGACTCGGTTTCTAAAGCCTTGATCACCCGCATGATCCGCTGTAACTGCCGGATGAACTCCTGCGGATCATCCTCAGGCCTCGACCCATAAAACTCTGGCGGGCTACAACTCAGAAAGTCCCGTAGCCTCAAACTATCGCTCGGGGTGAACCATCGGTGCTCTGAACTGAGCTGCTGCATCGGCCTATCCTCATATCGGCCACGACCACGGCGGCAAGAATCCATCTCGCGTAACCCATCTCCTCGCCCGGTGTGGGGCTGGAGGCTCAGTGCTGTAGTCTCAGCCACGGCGCGGCTCTAAACTTCTTTGAAGTGGCGGCGTCAAAACCCGCCGTCTCAAGCCTGACCTCAGTCTTGTCGGGCTGCGCGCCGTGCTCTTACGTATCTCACTAGCGGCACCCTCGGTGCGCCTTGCCCTCGGGCTCTGGTTGCCTGCGCGAGGCATAATCGTACAAACGAGATACGTCGGAGGGTCCAACTTACAACACGGCTAAGGCACGATCTCGGAATGAGAAGAATGGAAACTAATCCTAAATGTCCTATAGCCTCACGATTATAGATGTGGTGCACAACACACCGATAATCAAGACTCTACTAGACACGATGCGTAGACACTTTCCGAGGATTAATCGCTCGATACCACTTTTGTAACGACTGTTCGGGCGGGTCTCGGTGCCTTACCGGCACCCTAGTGATACATACATCGGAGAAAATCAGCGGAACATAAAACATGAGTCATTTAACAAGAGATATAATAAATAAGCAGACCAACAAAGCAGTTGCCTTGTATATACATAAAACGAGCAGTTTAATCCTTTTACAACCCCGCCACAAAGCATTACTACGACCTCTAAGATATCAATGACTATGACGACGGGGCCCGCCATACCACGAATGTACAAGAACCTACAACTCGAGGAACACCTACAAAAGATAAGCCTCGAGAAGCGGGCTTCAAATCTGTTGGCTGTGATCCTATGGCGAGGATCCACGGCCGATGTACCTCTACTGCGGCATGAGCGCAGCCGAAGGAGGTCGATACAACAGTACCAAGTATGTGAAGCATGCAATCGTAAATGAAATCATACTAGTCTATATAAAGCGGAGAGACATGTATGATAACCAAACTACGATTCCTGACATAAAACGATCATCACTCGATATAACTATGGGTCTCACGCCCACATCAATCGAGTTCGCATTATGGCGCGTGCCGGAATCTTGCATCGGTGTAGACATGTCCATGATGCAACAATAATACCAATGTCCGGCGCCACATGCCCCAGGAATTCTGCATCGGTGTAGACATGTCCATGTGACCTCAACAACAAGACAGCAATCCAAATGGAAGCATACCCGTGCGCTACGCATCGTGTCAGTATGTCCAAAGGGAAAAATAAGACAACATTCCAAATGGACGCATACCCGTGCGCTACGCATCGTGTCAGTATGTCCAAAGGGAAATATAAGACAACATTCCAAATGGGCGATACCCGCGCTACGCGTCGTGTCGGTA
Source organism: Przewalskia tangutica (assembly GCA_029844215.1). NCBI lineage: Eukaryota > Viridiplantae > Streptophyta > Magnoliopsida > Solanales > Solanaceae > Przewalskia > Przewalskia tangutica. The sequence goes on along the minus strand of CM056724.1, from coordinate 46,307,864 downwards.
TGTCGAAGGGAAACAACAAGGCGGTAATCTAAATGGAAGCATACGTGCGCTACGCGCGTCGTGTCGGTATGTCCATAGCGATGCACAACAATAATACTATCAGCGAACGTGCGGTGGAATTTCTCGTCGCTGCACGCGCGTCCAAGTAAGTTCTCAACAAGTCAACCGACCATCGAGAGAGCGGTAACACGAAATACAACGCTTTGCACAACAAAGGTTATCACAATAAGCATACCCCAGCTTCACAACAACAACCATAGGCAAGTTTCACAACAACACACAGTACTTTCATATTATACCAAAGTCCAGGATTTAGCCCTAAATTACTACGTACGTTAAATTTTGTAAAGAGATCCATTACTTTTATCAAAGTCACCCGATACCCGTAGTATTAGAATGACCAACCCACATTTTTAAGTAAACGAACACTTTCCTTTTAAAATCAAGTGCCAACATTCTTTTCCTAAGTTCGGTTTGCCTAGTTTCAATTACTCCAACTTCTCATTTTTAAAAGGTTTCATAGTTCCCAAACTTAATCACTTGATCCCTTTTTAGAACAATTGAGTAACATATGTCATATATGTGAGTAGTTTATTCTTGTTTATAACGATCTTATTACAATGACCATGATCTAGAAAATGTAATATCATTTTGTCTCATCTTAGATTCTATGCGGATGGAGGTTTCTACCGGTTTTAATACAACACATCATTATTCAATACATTTTCCTTTTATTAACGCTGCGGTGGTCCGTCGATACACATTCGATTCGAAATCAAGAAACATTATCCCTTTAAAAACCAAGTACTCATTACTCACGAATGAGGTTTCACACAAACATCCACATTAAAACAAATAAGTTAAGTCTCTTATCTCATAAGATCAAGTCTCTTAACTTCTAACATCAGTAAACCATTTTCACTTACATAAGGTCGTTATAACTAACTTCCCATAAAGCTATTATAACACCCTATGTTTTAAACCAACCAAATCACTTAGCACATGTACGTCACCGTACTACATAGTTCACAACAATCATGCTAGAAAAGATAGGAAGAGGTTCACATACCTCGCGACGATTTATCGACAATAAGCAAAATGCTCCAAGTACTACAACCTTGCTAGCCCTTTCCACTCCTCGAGTAGAATACGCTACTCTTAGTACTTTCACCTATAAAGGTCAAAACGTCTATTAACCCCAAAACACAAGTTTCTATCTTTCTATAGAAAATTGGAAGACCTCCCATGGCAGTAAATCTCCTCCTCTATCGAGGCTACCAAGCCAACCAGGGGGTTTACACGTCTATCCGGACGTGTACTATTCGACACAAGTCTACTGCAATCCAGTCCTATGTAAATACGATTCGATTCTTTATTCTTGAGCTTAAGTCATAAGACATTGACTAATACTAAGTAGTTCCATATATAGTATACTTCAACTATATACTCGAACAACCATGTAATTTACAATTAAAATAGAGGGACAATATAATTACCTCGATAAGCCCAAAATTATCCAAGTAATAATGTCGATCCTGAGCAAGGTATAGCTCCATTTCAGTGCGCTCCAAACCACTCCAAACACCCCTTAGAAGTTCTAACCAACTTCTACTCACATACTTCAACCAACTATGAAGATTTCCTTAGGGTTTCGGTTTGAGACTAAAAGGACAAAAGGTAGTATTTCCGGACTCTACGTAAAGAGGTATCTTTGGGATACTACAAGGTACAAGGCTAAGGTATTTTGGGCATTATAACAATACTAGGGTAGTATATCTATAAAAAACAAAGGGGTATTATACGAAAACAACTAGGCTAGGGGTACCCATTTGCTAGCACCACAAGTGGGAACCCTTCTCGGCCAAAGGCCACAGGAGGAGGAGGGGAGAGGCTTAGGACGAGAGCTACTAGAGGGAGGGGGAGGGATTTCAAGACTTAGACAAAGTGAGGAGTGAATGAATAAGTCTTCACAAGGGAGGGGTATTTATAGCAAAACCAAAGGCCAACCAATGGCCAAGATTAAGCCATGTGCAAGGCAAGTGTAAGGCCAAGATCAAGCCAAGTGCACCCTAACCCCTACTCCTTAAAACCCTCACAAATATCTACACAAATATCTAGCACCACATGCCCCCTCAATTCGGCCAAGTGCCGCCCCACATGTCACCCTCCCGTTGGTCCAAAATGTTTCGTCTCTCGGAAAAATCCGCAAAAATACAAAACGACATAGCCGGAATTTTCCCTTCGCAAGTTACGCAAAACGTTTCGTCGAAAACGACTCGGTAGGGTGTTGTGCACAAAGGTAAGATCGGCCAAGGGTGCCACATGGGGGTGACACGTGTCGCCCCCCGATTCGCCCAGAATATTTCGTCTTCCGAAAATATCCAAATTACCGGAAATCTCAAAAACAAAGCGGGCCCCACAAAATCAGAATTTCTCCGTGGGCCCCACGTGACCATTTCCGAAAATAAAATCTCAAAATTCTAATATAATCTATGAAGTCCAAATACCAAATCTGGGAATCCAATTCCCATTAACGAACCTTTTTCTTCACAAATAACCGGAAACTTTTCCGTCGAAAACTCACATCTTTCTTTCTTTCAAAATTTCTGCCGTACTCTCGTACGTACGTCCTCACATACATACCCTGCAACTACGGGGTATAACACTTGTGCCATAAGTAAAAATGTGAAATAGTTGGAATAGAATGTGTTAAAAAAGAGACAAAAAGAGTGAACAAGTTTGATGCTTTGATAAAAAGTAATAAGAAATAGGCAAAAGCCTAAGTTTGGGGGTGCTTGTTATGCATAATACACTTCACTCTCTCAAAACAAAAGAGGGGAAAGATAGACATGAAGTGAAGAAAGGAAATCAAAAGAAAAGGGAAAAATTGAAAAGCTAAAGAGCTTATGGTACACAAAATGAACCTAAATGCCTATTTTTATCTACCCACGCGTAAGCCTACATTACAACCCTGAAAAGTCCTGAAGATCTCTTATATGCATATCCATGATTAGTGGAGAATAGCAAGTAAAAATGCCATAGGATTTTTTGAAATTGACATGCATAATTCAGTATTCTTACTTCCACTAAGTATGATTAAAATGAGTTTGCGAAATATCTAGCTTAATGTGTTTAGAATGCTAAAATTTCATGCTATATGTTCGTGCATATTATTCTGCTAACCTTCATGTTTTTCTAAATAACACCAATGCAGCAAAGTGATCAATGTCATTGAGTCTTTCTATTTTCTTTTTCTTTGTGTCTTTATTTCTTTCTTTTGATCTTTGCTCGAGGGCGAGCAAAGGTTAAGTTTGGGGGTATTTGATCGGTGTATTTTATATACACTTTTTGAGTTGTTTTTAGTGAGTCTTTTGTCCATTTTTGTACAAATACGTGTCGTCTTAGGATAGATTTTCTTTCTTTTGAGTCAAATTGGTTAAAGTGGCTCTTTGGCGGAAAAGGAGCGAAAAGAGGGCAAAAACGGAGGTTCCAGAGCTCGAAATGCGAGAAAGTGGCGAACCAGGCACGGACAAGGGTCAGCGCCGCGGCGCCTCCAGCCAGCAGGGCCAGGCGCCACGGCGCCTAAATTCCAGAGGCTTGCAGAAGTTCCAGCGCCGCCTGACAACGATGGAGTTGCGGCGCGGCTAATCTTCGAGCAGTCAGAACTTTCGCGCATGGAGCGATGCGAGCGCGGCAGCGACGCGGGAAAAATCAGGGTTTTGAACGAATTATGGGTCAGGCCTGAAGGAAAACCTTAATGTCGGTTTGGAGTCTATAAAAAGAGAACCCTAGGTCAGAATTAAGGGTTCCCTTTCTTGCAAATTCACAACACATCTTGGAGTTCAAGATTGGAGACCATTCTTTAGTAATTTCTTTTCTTTCTTTTACTTTATTTTCAGTTTATGTTGGATATTGAATTAGTTCTTGCCATGTCTATGGCTAGGAACTAATTCTAATATAGGGCTTTCCATGTAAATTCACTTGAACCTTATATTTATGAATTAATGCATGATTGTGGTTGTTCTTCTTATTGTTGAGATTTATCCAATATATGTTTTGATTGCTTGGTAATTACTTGATCATTACTTATATTATTTCTAATCGAAATCCGAAAGGGGAGGTTGTGACTATGCTGTAGTTGGGTAGACATAGGTTGAATTGTGGATGAAAATACCTCAGTTACTTGTGTAGCATCAATAGGGTTTTTGTTCTTAATCCTCATCTAGAGTCAACCTTATCACCGAAAGGTAGAAAGGTGATTTACTGGGGTTGAGTGTTTATATAACCTTAACAGGAGTATAAAACGGATTAGTAAACCCGCTATCTCCAAAAGAAGAAGAACCATAGTCAAGTGCATTAATAAGTAATATAAGTGGATAGTTGAGGAGATTTGGAAGCCCTATTTCCATCATTACTGAAGTAAACAACATAGTTAATTAGTTTTCATAATTATTAGTTATAAACAACAAATCAATATTCGGTCACCAAATAGATAACAAAGGATAGAAATTGGTAATTGAACACTAATCCCTGAGGACGATAACTCGGTCTTCAAAGACTATATTACTTGACTCGACAACGTGCACTTGCGTTTAAGTGTGTGCATAAATCGCGCATCAGCTGCGTATTCTCCCCTTCTATCGCTACAAATTGATTTAATATGCATGCTTAGTTGGTTTTCAACTTATGCTTTGTAGCGTCTGAATGCTTCAAAGGCTTCATCCTTACTTTTCAACAAGTAGAGGTAACAATACCTTATGTTTTCATCTATAAATGTCACAAAGTACTTGTTCTTATCACAAACCGACGGGCCGCGACTAGGCGCCCTAATGACGCCCTTATACTAACCTGTCACGTAATTAAACTGACACTAAGGACAATATGAAATTCGGCAGCATAAGGCCGCAATCATAACATATGTCCGAATAGGCAAGCTGGAAAGGCTGCCTTTACACACAAATAACTCTGTCTCCTGAGGAGTCACATCTAAGCAAATATAACAAATGACGCAAGCCGAAAAGGCTTGTACTATATACGGGAACATTCCAAAACGAAATACAATAATATAGCTGAACAAAACATAACTACAATCCTCATATGACCAACCCACATATATACAACCCACAAATGTCTACAGACCTCTATGAGAAGGACACCGACATATGACGGGACAGGGCCCCGTCGTTCCCCTAAATATATATGAATAAAAATAATAGGGTTCTGTACCAAAATGGCAAAGCTCTGAATCAAAGGAGCTCTCCAATCAGCTGAATAGGAATCCTAGACTAGAGGATCACCAAACTGAGCACCTGTACCTGCGGGCATGAACGCAGCCCCCCGAGGAAAGGGGGTCAGTACGAAGTAATGTACTGAGTATGTAAAATATGAAATACTGTAAATGAGATCATAAGTAGCCAACAGATAACAGGAGACAAGTATAAAAATCAGAATCCAAATCCAACTGTGCCGTATACAAATGAGAGTCATATAAAAAATCATGAGTACTTATCCATTTAATCATATATATATATATATATATATATATATATATCTACTGCCATGGGTATCTATACCCGCATCATGGATGCATGTCCATGAAATTATATCTAATGTCATAGGTGTCTATACCCGCTCATGGATACATGTCCATGGAATCATATCTACTGTCATGGGTATCTATATCCGCATCATGGATACATGTCCATGGAATCATATCTACTGTCATGGGAATCTATACCCGCATCATGGATACTTGTCCATGAAATCACATCTACTGTCATGGGTATCTATACCCGTATCATGGATACATGTCCATGGAATCATATATATACATATAACGTGTCCCGGCCCTCTAGTGAGGGACTCGGTGAATTCATATAATCATATCCAGCACGAATAGAGTATCATGAGTAACTATACAATTTAAATCATCACTTTGACTCTCAATGAAATCATTATAATAAACTCTTTACTAAAAATCATAGGCATTTCTCATGACTAACATCTTTAGGAAATAGACTGTGTAGAAATCATGTACGTCCGCCGTACTTTCAATAAATAATGCCAAAAGAAAGAAGAGTTTCACATACCTTTTAGTCGAACTAGCCAACTCACTATTAGAATACATCTCGTCTTATTACTTCTACCTATAAAAAAGGGTAATACGTCCGTCAATTCTATGATTTCTAGCGTAAGTTATATCGAAAGACGACTCTCTTTTCTATAGAAATTCGGGCAGCACTTCCCCTATTTATGTGCATATCCAAAACTTACAAACCATGCTAGCAATACCAAGTAACAATCACAACGTAAGGATATAATCATAACAATCTCAAATACTTTATAAACACCATCATAATACATTCCTTTCCTTTTTGTTTATGGAAGACAACAACTACAACAACCAAGGGGATTTATACACTTATTTCTTATATTAATCCAGCCTTTAAATCACGTTAAAACAACCCATTAAAACAGTCTATAATCCAACCAACAACAAGAGTGAAGTGTGGAGCTTTTCTACATCCATTAAGACATGTATTAGTAATTACCACAACGTATATACATGTTCATAATCAAGTTTCCAATATTTAATTCCCCAAAATCAGCCCTTAATACCTCACAACAATGCCCAATAATACTATGCAAGTTTTTGGCCAACATCCACATTACCAACGCTCTTTCTTTAACGTCTTAAAATCTGATTCACGTTTCAACAATTCCTTGTAACAACTATAACTTAAATATCAAGATTTTCTTCAATTCCAACATGCGATTCGTGACGATAATAACAATAATACAATCGAATTCAATGTATATCAAAACAGTCCCCAATTCGGTATTAATATCCAAAATATTCACATGCAATGTCTTAATTCCAAATTTTCTTAACACAAATTCATTTCTTAAACTTACAACAACATACCCTACAATTATACCATAAAAAGAAGTTTTTTTACCTCAAATTGTCCAAAACAGTCCCTACCATTCTCGACCACTGCCCTTCTTTTTTGCACCATTTTTATCACTTCTTCACTCCAAATTGACATACATGAATTCTACAAGTTTAATCCATCTTCCTTGCATATTTTTCTTCCCAAAAACTTCATCTTAGAACTGAAATTTCTGGGGCAAATCTGCCCAGTTTCACGTGACCACTGTTTTGGATTTTTTTTCCAATGCTTAGAAATTTGTTTAAGAGCTTAATCTAGGAAGAGAAGTGAATTGAATCTTAAATTTTTGCTTATAGAATAGGTGTTATTTCGATTGATAGGAGAAGAGAGGAGAAGAATGAGTGTTTATTTTTTGAATTGAGATGTGGGAAGATGGAAAGATTATAGGGTTAATAAGGTTTTGGAAAGAAGAAATCTGAAAATTCTAGTTGCAATTTGGTCCTATTCCCTTAAATAAATAAATCTTAAATCCCACTTCTTTTAAATCTCGAAAATTTCATAAGGCCTCGTATCCTCGTTGTCGTAACTTATATAATATGTTACTAATTCATAACGGGAAAATATATAATGATCATTTTCAATTTCCATTGACACGCTCGTTGTAACAAAAAATTTCTCCGTAATCACATCCTTCATATACTAACTTCCGAATTAGCATATATAAACATACTTTATATCCAATATTCAAATCTTACTTCCTTAATGACGTTCTTAATTAACGACTTAAACTTACGAGGTGTAACATCATTCCCCCCTTAGAAACATTCGTCCTCGAATGTTCATCATAAGTCTCATGCTAGAATTTTTTTGGCAGAGTCTCCTCTATAACTATGTCTATCCACCTATAATCAACAAACCAACAGATGTCTCACAGGGCCATAATATCACACACATGAAATTCATCAATTACTATAATCAAATAAGGGATCGAGTTGAATTTCATGGAGGCACAGGGAACAAGTGAGGATACTTCTTTTTCATTTCATCTTCCGCCTCCCAAGTCATTTCTTTCCTGTTGTTGTTTCGCCATAATACCTTAACGGAAGCCACATCCTTCGTCCGTAATCTCCCGACTTGGTGATCAAGTATGGCGATGGGGTTCTCCTCATAAGAAAACTCCTCAGTAACCTGGACAGACTCTACTGGGAATTCTCTGGAAGGATCACCAATACACTTCCGTAGCATCGATACGTGGAAGACTGGATGTACTGCTTCCAAATCAGATAGTAGATCCAACTCATAAGCAACATTGCCTACCCTACGAATGATCTGGTAAGGCCCAATGTATATTGGGCTAAGCTTCTCTTTCTTACCGAACCTCATTACACCCTTCATGGGTGACACCTTCAAGAACACCCAATCATCAACCTGAAACTCTAAGTGTCGACGTTGATTATCAGCATATGACTTTTGTCGACTCTGGGCTGCTAATAATCTTTCCTGAATAAGCTTCACCTTATCGACAGCTTTCCGAACCATGTCTGGGCCGATCAACTTAGTCTCACCTACCTCAAACCAACTAATAGGTGACTTACACTTCCTCCCACATAAAGCCTCATACGAAGCCATCTGGATACTAGAATGGTAGCTGTTGTTATAGGCAAACTCAATAAGTGGTAAATGATTATTCCAGCTAGTCAATAATACAGGATCTCAACATATCCTCTAGTATCTAAATAGTACACTCTGCCTTCCCATCAGTCTGATGATGAAATGTTGTGCTGAGACTCACCTGTGTCCCCAATCCCTTCTGGTATGATCTTCAAAAGTTAGTTGTAAACTGAGCTCTTTGGTCCGATATAATAGATGTGGGTACCCCGTGCAGTCCCACTATCTCCCTGATGTATAGCCTAGCATAGTTCTCAGCTGAGTAAGTAGTCCTGACTGGAAGAAAATGGGTTGATTTCGTTAGTCTGTCCACAATAACCCATATGGAGTCACACTTCCGCTGAGTGTGAAGTAAGCCGGTAATAAAGTCCATATTAATCACTTCCCACTTCCAAGTCGGGATCTCAATCTCCTGCAATAATCCACTAGGCTTTTGATGCTCAACCTTAACCTGTTGATAATTCGGGCACTGGGCAACAAACTCTGCTATGTCTCTTTTCATGCCATCCCACCAATATAAACATCTGAGGTCGTGGTACATCTTTGTTGACCCTAGATGAACAGAATAACGGGCATTGTGTGCCTCACCCATAACCTGCTGTCGTAGTCCTACAACATCCGGTACACATATCCTACCTTCATACCTTAGCACACCATCAGGTGTCACCTCAAATAGAGTCTTCTCCTTTCGAAGAGTTGCATTTCTATATTGTGCCAGAACAGGATCCTCATAGATGTCTCTTTACCTCTTCTACGATAGAGGACTCAGAAACTTCTCGAACAAGAACCCCCACTATCTCCTGAATCCGCCAACCGTACTCCAAGACTAGCTAGCCTGTGTATCTCATGAACCATCTCCTTTCTGTCTGGCTGCACATTCATCAAGCTACCAATAGATCTATGGCTAAGAGCATCTGCCACAATATTGGCTTTCCCTGAGTGGTATAGAATATCAACATCATAGTCCTTTAGCAACTCTAGCCACCGTCTCTGCCGTAGGTTCAGCTCCTTCTGCTTAAATATATATTGGAGACTCTTGTGATCCATATAAATATCACCATGAACCCCATACAAATAATGTCTCCATATCTTCAAGGCATGAATCACCACTGCTAGTTCCAAATCATGAGTGGGATAATTCTTTTCATGCTTTCTTGTCACGACCCGACCCCGGGCCCGCGACTGGTGCCCTACTTGGGCACCCTTACAGGTATACATCAGAGATAACCAGCGGTGTCACGACCCGTTCCGGGGCCCGTGACTGGTGCCTTACCCGGGCACCCAAGTAGTCATACATCAGAGAAATCAGCGGAAAATAAAACAACCAAGATATGAAACAGTATAAATAAGACACAGTTTCTGGGAAAAAGTTGCCTTTCGGCATAATGTGTATAAATAACCCAAAATGAACAGTTACATCCCAACCTTACATCAGGTCTACAGACCTCTAAGAGTTTACAACAACAATGGCGGGACAGGGCCCCGCCATACCCCTGAATGCAAATATCTACAACAACGGGGGACCATACCAAAATGCTAAGCCTCCGGAGGAACGGAGCTTTTCCAACGCTGAAACGGTGATCCTAAGAACGGGGAATCAACAGTAGGAGTACCTTTACCTGCGGCATGAACGCAGCCCCCCGAAGGAGGTCAGTACAACAGGTACCAAGTATGTGAAACTGAAAATACTGTAAATGAAATCATAGTAGTCTATATAAAGCAGGAGACATGTATGATAAGCCAAAACTACAGTTCACAATAAATAAGCAGTCATGTCAAGTCAGGGACTCACGCCCTCAAAGTCATCATAAAAACCGTACGGGGTAAGTACGAAGGCATAGCCGACTACTAAAAACCCCCAGTACAAACAAGGTCGTAACTGTATCATGAGATCTGTCTAGACCGTCACATGATCAAAGCTGGCCACTCGCCCGCAGTATCTAATGTGCGCGTCTAGCCCTGGAACTTCCCATAGCTCCGCATGGGCCATTCTAATGGCCCGCATGAGGTATTCCTCGCATCGAGGGTAGCTACTCCCCGGCAGCGTCCTGGACTCGCGTCCGCATGGCCACAAGGACCGCATGACCACAAGGGCCGCATACTAACCTGGAACTCCCGTAGCTCCGCATAGGCCATACAGACCTGCATAAGGTATTCTCGAATCATAGGTCACTAGACGCTTTGAGTCTACCCGCATCGGAGGGCAGCTTAACCCCCGGAGTTATGAATGATATGATATCAACATAACCGCTTATCGCTAAACAACATAAGCACAACAAGGGAAAACCCCTTTACACAAACATCACAAGACACTAACTCACGTAGCATCCTAACATGCTTACTTATCAAGTCAACAAGAAAGTATTTACAAGACTATCACAAATCAATACAATCAAGTTATTCACACAAGGTACTTTCTACATTATGATAACAAGTTCGGGTTTTTAGCCCCAAAGTACTTCATGTATTACTCTTTTTTTAAAAGATCCGTTTTTTTCACAAAAGTCATACAATACCCGAAGTATAAAAATAGAGTAATTTCCTTTTGAAGTAAATCAAAATACTCCTCTTTGTAAAAACAAGTAACAACATTCTTTTCCTAACGTTCAAGTTTGCCTAGTTTCAATTACTCAAGTTTCTCATTCTCGAAAGGTTCCGTAGTTCATAGTTTTAATCCTTTAAAACAATTTGAGAACATATACCTTATGTGTGAGTAGGTTATTATTGTTCATAACAATCTGATTACAGCAGCCGTGATCTAGGAAATGTAATATCATTTTGTCTCATCTTAGCTCCTATGCAGATGGAAGTTTCTACTGGTTTTAATAATACATTATTAGTCAAAACATTTCTTTTTATTAGCGCTGCTGTGGTTTGTTCGACATTCATTCTGATCGGTAAAACATCATTCTTTTTATCACTCTTAAGCCGTTATACCTAACTTCCCATAAAGCTAGTATAACTCTTAAGCTTTTAAAACCAAGTGTTACTCTTCTTTCAAAAAGGTTTCTTAATTCTTTTGAACTACTTCAGATTCTTTTTTATTCAGGCTTAAGTCAAAAGACATTGCCGTACTTATTATTCAGGCTTAAGTCCGAAGACATTGCCGTAATTATTATTCAGTTAACACACGTACGTCTACCGTACTATATACATATTCTTTAAAATATCATGCTCAAGAGGATAGGAAGAAACACATACCTTCTAGTCGAAAACCACCTGCCAAGTTGAATATGTCGCGCGCATAGTATCGACTATATCACCAAATACGTCTATCAACGTCTGGTATCTTGTATAAAGCTCTAAGAAGAGGGTTCGTTATTCTATGGATATTTGGGCAGCACTTCCCTACCCGGTGAGCTACTCAAGTGTACTGTGAAAACAGTCCGATGTAAGTACAGTTCTACTATTCTTCTTTTAAGCCGCCTACTGTGATATGATTCAATTCTATTCGCAATATCCTTCTAAGTATTTAATACTTATTCCTATACTTCTACAGTATATATACTCTAATTACAAAAGGAAGATAAGGTTATTTACCTCGGTAAGCCCAATAATATCCTAGATAAAAGTCGCGCCTGAGCAAGGTTTAGCTCCTAAGTTGTACGCTCCGGTAGCTCCAAGTAAACCTTAGAAGTTCTTCACAACTTCTACTAAGTACTAAGAGATTAGGGCTAGGGTATTTTGGGCATTATAACAATACTAGAAGGCAACTTTTCTACCAAGGGAGGGGGGGTAGGTTTCGGCTATGCTAGGGGGAGGGGGCCCTCGGCCAAACTACTCAAAAGGGGGGGGGGAGGTGTGTTGGACGAAAAGGCATAAGGGAGAGGAGAGGATTTCAAGACTTGGAAGGCTTGTTTGTGGATGAAGAACTCTTCATCTAAAGGGGGGTATTTATAGGTCAAGGGATGGCCAACCAATGGCCAAGATTATGCCAAGTGCAAGGCAAGTGTAGGGTGAGGATTTAGGCAAGTGTCCTTGGCCAACTTGCACACAAAATATCCTACCAACTCCAAGACAAAATAAGCCAACCCAATCGGCCCTATTGCCGTGTCAAGTCCATCAATTGGAGGGTGACAAGTGTCGCCCTCCCGTTGGTCCAAAATGTTTCGTCTCTCGGAAAAATCCGCAAAAATAAGAAATGACATAGCCGGAATTTACCCTACGCGAGTTTAGTAAAACGTTTCGTCGAAAAACGACTCTAAACGGGTGTTGTGTACAAAGTGGAATTCGTCCAAGCCAACTAGGGGGGGGGGTGACACGTGTCGCCCTCCTACTCGTCCAAAATATTTCATCTTCCGAAAATATCCACAATGGCCAAAATCTCGAAAACAAAGTGGGCCCCACAAAACCGTAAATTTTCTCCCGTGGGCCCCACGTGACCATTTCCGAAAATAAAACTCCATAATTCTCTAATATTCCAAGAAGTCCGAATACCAAATCTGGGAATCCAATTCCCATTAACGAACCTTTTTCCTTCACAAAAACCGGAAACTTTTCCGTGGAAAAATCACCTCTTTCTTCCTTTCCAATTTCACTGTCGTATTCTCGTACGTACGTCCTCGTATACATACCCTGAAACCACGGGGTATAACATTCTCCCCTCCTTAGAAACATTCGTCCCGAATGTTCCTTCTAAGTCTCAAAACAAACAGGCACCAATATAGTCCTCACTGCTATACTTACGAAAACAACCATGCCACACCTGGCCACAGAACACCTGCGCAAAAACTTACATCCAATTCCGCGAGGAATCACCTTTCATCACAAAAGTTCCCCCTCCAGGGGTCTAAAAGATACTTCCCAACGCACCAACTCTTTACAAACGAAATGATCACATCTATGCCTGTAATACATGCTCGCTTCTTCCCATACCACTTTGCCTTACTCGTCGTACCCTTCTCGTACACTCGAACTCCTTCTCATAACTTACCATGTTTCTGATACAGCCTCCCACTGACTCTGAGCTGCCAATGACCTCTTCTGGATAAGCTCCACCCTATCCACGCCCTGCTGAACAAGTACGAACCAACTGTCTGCACCTTGCTTACATCGAATCAATCGATCGGCAATCTTACACTAGCGCTTATAAAAAAGGCTCCAAACGGCGACACCCGAATACTGAAATGGTCGCTATATAATACATACTCAACAAGAGGCGAAGAGTCCTTACATCTACTCCCGAAATCCAACCACTTGCCCGAGGGTGAATACGACACTGAGATTCACCTGAGTTCCTAACCTTGCCTGGTAACTCTTCCAGAAACGAAACAGCCGTAACTTGGACTCCCCTGTCAGCCATAAGGTGAAGGTAGGCACCCCGTGCAGCCTTACAACCTTCTTGAAATAATCATCTCGCAACTTACCACCGAGTACACGTTTTGACTAAAAGATAAGACGGGCTGACCTCATCGGCCCGACTACTGATCGAACGCATCCACGAACTCGTACAATGGTTAACTAAACCTGGGCCTAACACCCTCGTGACCCTAACACAAAACGGGACCACCACAAACTGACCCCATCACCAAACAGGGCGTGGGTCGACCCGCAACATGGCCTCAACCCGACCCGGCAACGCGCAAAACACTAGCTCTCACTTTTGTCACTTTATCGCGAGTCCCACTCCGAGGACCCAACAAATGGTACCGGGCTACTTGCGATCCCTGAGGCATGCCCTACGGCCCTTCTCAGGATGTGCCATACGGAGAGCCACGGTTCGGGTCTGTTCCCGTGGTAGAGGCTCTGGCCTCTTTATACGCTCAGTCCCCCGAAGGAACAATCTCACTAATCACGTTTACGAAAACCTAGCGGTCTTCTAAGCTCAACTACCCTCTTTCATTTCACAACACTCAGGGATTCATCCCACAAAAAATATCTCACGTATACTATGCACCTCGATAAGGGTCAAACACGAAATAATTCTTTTACCAAAGATGGCCTCGCCTCTAAGGTCTCTACGTATAATATTCTAAGGCTCCCACTTTCTCTATCCCCCAATCTTACCCGGTTAACTAAAATAATTCTAATCACACTAACACCATGCTAACCGAAAACAATACTTAATATATTCGCATCTTACTACACATATAAATCTCTAAAGGGTTAAGGATATACCTGTATTTACGCGGCACTTCCCCTAGGTCGTTCTAATCAATCCCGCCCTGTTGGGCGCATAGCTGGGAAAGGTGATGAACTATCCACTGATCCCGAAGGCTGAGTCCCTACATCCCCGCCAACTCTGGTTGGACAATTTCTCGCAAAATGGCCCTGCTGGCCGCAAACATAACAAGCTGACGCAGAAGCACGACACTCCCCACGATGACATCGACCACAACGGCCACACCGAGGTGGGGGTGGCCTCCCCTGGCTAACACCCCCTCCTCTCCGAACCACTGCATCCACAACTGGTCTAGTAGGCTGAGTCCTCCTACTTGCATCCTTCCTCATAGAACATTCCCTCGTCATATGGCCCTGACGGCCGCAAGAAAAACAAGCACCAGTAAAAAGACGGCATTTCCCGGGATGACGCCTGCCACACTGTGAACACTGAGGAAAAACTGAACCCTGTAGAGGGACACTCTGCACTGGCGGAGGCGCATGTCTAATCTGCTGCTGAGGCGGTCCGCCTCGAGAGTTACCAAATGATCCTGCCAATCGGGCCCTCTTCTGCTGATCTCGGTTACTCTGTCGATCTCTACATCTCTCAGCCCGCTGCACATAATCCTGAACGCAAGCCTGGCCCATTCCTGACTGAAGGGCTACTTCTCCACAACCCTTCTTTAGATAATCATCAATATCCTTGGTATACCGGTACATAAAATACTCCCTGGCTGCCAAATCCCTTGCTAGTAACAGGGCCGTCTCCTTCCAATCCATATTTTCTGCTCCAAGTCGTGGAACTGAAGGTCCAGATGTCATGGCCGCGATGAGGGCCGCCGCGGTGCCAAACTCTGCTTCTTGGCGGACGCCTCGTAACTCGCGTGAAGCATCACCCCGTGATGATTGGGCTGTGCCCTTCTAACTCTCGAACTCCACTCGCAGCCTCCTGGCCGCCTTGCCTCGGGCCCGAGTTACTGGCGCGAGGCATCACCGTAAAGAAAGGAATACGTTAGAGGGTCCAACTTATAACACGGCTCTAAAGCATGATCTCCGAGTGAGACGAATGGAAACCAATCCTAAATATCCTATAGCCTCCTGATTATTGGTGTGGTGCACAACACACCGATAATCAAGACTCTACTAGATACGGTCTGTAGACACCTTCCGAGGATTAACTGCTCTGATACCACTTTTGTCACGATCCGTTCCGGGGCCCGTGACTGGTGCCTTACCCGGGCACCCAATTAGTCATACATCAGAGAAATCAGCGGAAAATAAAACAACCAAGATATGAAACAGTATAAATAAGACACAGTTTCTGGGAAAAAGTTGCCTTTCGGCATAATGTGTATAAATAACCCAAAATGAACAGTTACATCCCAACCTTACATCAGGTCTACAGACCTCTAAGAGTTTACAACAACAATGGCGGGACAGGGCCCCGCCATACCCCTGAATGCAAATATCTACAACAACAGGGGACCATACCAAAATGCTAAGTCTCCGGAGGAACGGAGCTTTTCCAACGCTGAAACGGTGATCCTAAGAACGTGGATCAACAGTAGGAGTACCTTTACCTGGGGCATGAACGCAGCCCCCCGAAGGAGGTCAGTACAACAGGTACCAAGTATGTGAAACTGAAAATACTGTAAATGAAATCATAGTAGTCTATATAAGGCAGGAGACATGTATGATAAGCCAAAACTACAGTTCACAATAAATAAGCAGTCATGTCAAGTCAGGGACTCACGCCCTCAAAGTCATCATAAAAACCGTACGGGGTAAGTACGAAGGCATAGCCGACTACTAAAAAACCCCGCACAAACAAGGTCGTGAATCAGATTACATGAGATCTGTCTGCCGCCACATGATCAAAGCCGCCACTCGCTCGCAGATCTAATGCGCGCGTCAGCCTCGAACTTCCCATAGCTCGCACGGGCCATTCTAATGGCCCGCATGAGGTATTCCCCGCATCGAGGGTAGCTACTCCCGGCAGCTGCCCCGACTCGGCCCGCGTGGCCACAAGGACCGCATGACCACAAGGGCCGATACTAACTCGAACTCCGTAGCTCGCATAGGCCATCTGCACTGCATAAGGTATTCTCGAATCATAGGTCACTAGACCCGCCTGAGTCTACCCCGCATCGGAGGGCAGCTTAACCCCCGGAGTTATGAATGATATGATATCAACATAACCGCTTATCGCTAAACAACATAAGCACAACAAGGGAAAACCCCTTTACACAAACATCACAAGACACTAACTCACGTAGCATCCTAACATGCTTACTTATCAAGTCAACAAGAAAGTATTTACAAGACTATCATAAATCAATACAATCAAGTTATTCACACAAGGTACTTTCTACATTATGATAACAAGTTCGGGTTTTTAGCCCCAAAGTACTTCATGTATTACTCTTTTTTTAAAAGATCCGTTTTTTTCACAAAAGTCATACAATACCCGAAGTATAAAAATAGAGTAATTTCCTTTTGAAGTAAATCAAAATACTCCTCTTTGTAAAAACAAGTAACAACATTCTTTTCCTAACGTTCAAGTTTGCCTAGTTTCAATTACTCAAGTTTCTCATTCTCGAAAGGTTCCGTAGTTCATAGTTTTAATCCTTTAAAACAATTTGAGAACATATACCTTATGTGTGAGTAGGTTATTATTGTTCATAACAACTGACATTACAGAAAGTGATCTAGGAAATGTAATATCATTTTGTCTCATCTTAGCTCCTATGCAGATGGAAGTTTCTACTGGTTTTAATAATACATTATTAGTCAAAACATTTCTTTTTATTAGCGCTGCTGTGGTTTGTTCGACATTCATTCTGATCGGTAAAACATCATTCTTTTTATCACTCTTAAGCCGTTATACCTAACTTCCCATAAAGCTAGTATAACTCTTAAGCTTTTAAAACCAAGTGTTACTCTTCTTTCAAAAAGGTTTCTTAATTCTTTTGAACTACTTCAGATTCTTTTTATTCAGGCTTAAGTCAAAAGACATTGCCGTACTTATTATTCAGGCTTAAGTCCGAAGACATTGCCGTAATTATTATTCAGTTAACACACGTACGTCTACCGTACTATATACATATTCTTTAAAATATCATGCTCAAGAGGATAGGAAGAATCACATACCTTCTCGGCGAAAACCACCTGCCAAGTTGAATATGTCGCGCGCAGAGT
This sequence comes from Przewalskia tangutica, assembly GCA_029844215.1. NCBI lineage: Eukaryota > Viridiplantae > Streptophyta > Magnoliopsida > Solanales > Solanaceae > Przewalskia > Przewalskia tangutica. The sequence continues at coordinate 46,290,006 of CM056724.1, read as the reverse complement.
ATCGACCTATATCAGTCAAATACGTCTATCAACGTCTAGACTGTACTGTATAAAGCTCTAAACAGAGGGTTCGTTATTCTATGGATATTTGGGCAGCACTTCCCTACCCGGTGAGCTACTCAAGTCTACTGTGAAAACAGTCCTATGTAAGTACAGTTCTATTATTCTTCTTTTAAGCCCTTCTACTGTGATAACAGTTCAATTCTATTCTGCAATATCCTTCTAAGTATTTAATACTTATTCCTATACTTCTACAGTATATATACTCTAATTACAAAAGGAAGATAAGGTTATTTACCTCGGTAAGCCCAATAATATCCTAGATAAAAGTCGCGCCTGAGCAAGGTTTAGCTCCTAAGTTGTACGCTCCGGTAGCTCCAAGTAAACCTTAGAAGTTCTTCACAACTTCTACTAAGTACTAAGAGATTAGGGCTAGGGTATTTTGGGCATTATAACAATACTAGAAGGCAACTTTTCTACCAAGGGAGGGGGGGTAGGTTTCGGCTAGGCTAGGGGGAGGGGGCCCTCGGCCAAACTACTCAAAAGGGGGGGGGAGGTGTGTTGGACGAAAAGGCATAAGGGAGAGGAGAGGATTTCAAGACTTGGAAGGCTTGTTTGTGGATGAAGAACTCTTCATCTAAAGGGGGGTATTTATTGGTCAAGGGATGGCCAACCAATGGCCAAGATTATGCCAAGTGCAAGGCAAGTGTAGGGTGAGGATTTAGGCAAGTGTCCTTGGCCAACTTGCACACAAAATATCCTACCAACTCCAAGACAAAATAAGCCAACCCAATCGGCCCTATTGCCGTGTCAAGTCCATCAATTGGAGGGTGACAAGTGTCGCCCTCCCGTTGGTCCAAAATGTTTCGTCTCTCGGAAAAATCCGCAAAAATAAGAAATGACATAGCCGGAATTTACCCTACGCGAGTTTAGTAAAACGTTTCGTCTAAAAACGACTCTAAACGCAAATTGTGTACAAAGTGGAATTCGCCCAAGCCAACTAGGGGGTGACACGTGTCGCCTCCTACTCGCCCAAAATATTTCATCTTCCAAAATATCCACAATGGCCAAAATCTCGAAAACAAAGCTGGCCCTACAAAACCAGAATTTTCTCCCGTGGGCCCCACGTGACCATTTCCGAAAATAAAACTCCATAATTCTCTAATATTCCAAGAAGTCCGAATACCAAATCTGGGAATCCAATTCCCATTAACGAACCTTTTTCCTTCACAAAAACCGGAAACTTTTCCGTGGAAAAATCACCTCTTTCTTCCTTTCCAATTTCACTGTCGTATTCTCGTACGTACGTCCTCGTATACATACCCTGAAACCACGGGGTATAACAAGCGGAATATAAATAAAGCTCATAGACATGCAGTACTGTGAAATAAAGAAACAGGCTAGCCGATAAGCCCACCTTTCTACATATATACATAACCAAAGATATACATCTTTTACAAGTCCAACCCATAAAACATGACTATAGACCTCTAAGAGTTTTGACATAACAACTGTGATGGGACAGGGCCCCGCCATACCCCTGAAATATACGTAAACCTACAACATCAGGGATCCGTACCAAAAGACAAGTCTCCGGAGTAATGGAGCTTCTCAAAAGCTGAACAGTGATCCTAAGAGTGAGGATCAGCAACCTGTCTACCTCTACCTGCGGCATGAACGCAGCCCCTGCGGAAGGGGGTCAGTACAAAATATGTACCAAGTATGTGAAATTGAAAGTACTATAATTAAATCATATAGTCTAAAATAAAGCTGGAGACATGTATGATAATCAAATTAACAGTACAATGTGCCTTATTAATAATGAGGGTAAATAGGAGTATACATTACTGTTTAATAATATGAAGCTTATGATCAAATTAGGGCCACCCGCCCGTAGAATCATTATGCAATCCTACTCCTGGGACTATTTCACCCGCATAGGTCATGTGGACCCGCATGAGGTAATTTCCTCGCATAGGACTATTTCACCCGCATAGGACTATTTCACCCGCATGAGCCCTACGGACTCGCATGAGCATATACGTCATACTCGCATCGTGGGGAGCAAATCCACGGAAATGCAAAATGTAAAATGACCCGGGGATTGACCCCGTAATAAATAATATAACACTAGCACTAACGGCCACCATGAACAACATATGCAAGTTAGCAATCTTTAACTCTTATTAATTAAACGTAAGGCACTATCATGTAAAATCCGGGAATTTAACCCCAAAGTACTACGTACTTCTATTCCTCCAAAAAGAACCCTTTTCATATAAAAGCCACAAGATACTAACACTCGTAGTATCAAGGCATGTCTATCTTTCAAATCAAGTTACTACACCTTTAGAAATTCATTTCAAGACTTTGAAACCAAGTAACTTCTACTTTTCAAACTCAAGTAACCTATACCTTTAAATCAAGTTACTTATACCCTTTAAATCAAGTATCGTATACTTTCAAAATCAAATCATTTATTCTCTTTTAAATCATTCGAGTAAACCACTCGTTTAACTTCCCATAAAGTCGTTATAACTAACTTCCCATAAAGCCATTATAACACTTTATGTTTTTAGAAATACTAAGGCATTTACATCCTTTAAAAACCAAGTGAGTTTAACCTTCCAACTCAACTAAACTTGTACCTTTTTAAATCAAATCAATGGTACCAAAATAAAACCGAATTCATTTAAGACATGTACGTCAACTGTACTATACATTTATAAGATTCATGCTCAAGAAGATAGGAAAAGTTCCACATACCTCTTCGGCTTAATCCACTTGCTAAGTTGAATATGCCGCACGTAGAATGTCAACCTATAATGACCATAATACGTCTATCAACTTCTAGCTTTCTAAGGTAGAATATTTCTAAGTATAAAGTCTCTTATTCTACGGAAAATTGGGCAGCATTTCCCCTGTTTCTACGTATTTTTCCACCTTTTTCAAGACCCAAAATCAATAATCAATATGCCACATTTAAGGCTCAACAAATCAACTAATCAAAGGGGATTACACGCCTAACGGGACGTGTAAAATTCTGCCCCACAATTCATATATAATAGTCCAATGATTCTAAGGCAATTCTCGGCTACAACATGCCAACATATAACCCTTTTCAATTCCTTTCTAATCCAAGTCGTTATTCCAACATGTTATATAAGTCATAACAATTATAACAACTTTATTCCCCTTCCTTATATAACATTTAACGATTATAACTAACAACTAAATTGATTAGCAACTTCAATGGCTATCATGCCATATTTCGATTTTAACATTCCAATGACCTAAACATTTCTAATCTTCATTCCTTATATCACAAGCTCATTTATAAACAACTATAACATGTAATCTTCTATTACATTAGGAAGACAAGGATCATTACCTCAATAAGCCCAAATATAATCCAAGATTTAAAAGTCGATCCTTAGCAACTTTAACTCCTCTTCTTTACGTTTCAATCCACAATTAGTGACCCTTAGAAGCTTCTAACCAACTTCTATTCTTGCTTTAATACCAAAAAGTGAAGAACACCTCAGGGTTTTAAAAAAATTTAGAGAGAAAAGAGAGCAAGTGTATTTGGATGAAGTTTAGCTAACAAATGGCTAAGTCTTCCAAGACTTAGCCAGTATAATGGCTAAGTCTTCCAAGACTTAGCCAGTATAATGGCTTTGCTTTCTCTACAAGTTGGGAGGGACATTTTTCACCCTCCCATAGGCCCTTACAACAAATATCTTCTTAGACTTAGTCAGATTTTCGCAAAATCCCGCGTCGCCGCCACGGCCCTACAGCCCGGCGTCGTGGTGCTGAAACTGCTGATGCCTTCAAGACTTACGGAGCCACGACCCTGAGATACGGCGCCGTGGCGCATGACTGAAACCTTCTTCCTTCTCTTCTGTCAGCTGAACTTTTAACGTCCATAATTCTCTACTCCGATGTCCTATCGACGAGCGGTTTGTTGCGTTGGAAACTAGACTCGACGAAATTCATCTTAAGCTTTTGAAACACCTAAAAACTCCTAATATACTAGGATATATACCGCTCCAAAGTTGACTAAAAATCTGTCCAAAAACATTCTGCCAACTTTTTTGTCAAATTCAAATCTTATTTCCTTACGTACGGTCTCATCTCATCTTCTTGGAAATACGGGGTGTAACATTTCTGAGCTGTCGGGAGGCATAAGCTATAACCCTGCTAGCCCCAGAAAACTGCGTACCTCAGTAGGTGTCGTAGGTCTGGCCAAGTCTTCACTGCCTCAATCTTCTGTGTATCTACCTGAATACTTTCTATATACTCGCTTAGTTATGGCAGAATCTCCCACTAGTGTAGCAACCTCTTTGAGCTTGTTCATTTTGCCCATTAGTTCACATATCTTTGTACCTCTCTTATATGTTTTCCACCCTTCTATTACTGTCTGTAGAAATTCAGGATCCAACCTTCACATATTAAAGTATCTAAACATGTACTGAGTCTTTATGCCTACTTCCCACCTAATTAACCCAAGAGAATGTTCATATAGGCCTGGTTTCATGAAATGCACTTTAGAAGCATGTATATTATCAACCCATTTCTGAGTAGTAAGTACTACTATAAACCCTTTTTAGCACACTACCATGTATAGTATGTCCCTGATAATATTAGTTTTGTCAAATCACATTCTACTATATACTGTTTAAAATCCCTTATCTCAGTCATAGCAACATGACACTTCACTCTTTAATTTCTCTTTCATACCCAGTTGAAATCACTCATTATTGCCTATGGACCTTGTACCTGGCCACGTAACCTTCTAATATATATCCACAGTTCCCTTTTAAGAGCCATATCATTGAATGCACACACCAAGGTCATATGGAAACCTTTCTTTGTACCCCTATGTGTTACCCCGTAGTGTTCCAATTATTCTGTACAATTTTTATTATCTACCTCATAGAGATGAGGCTTCCACAATAATCATATTCTTCCATTTGGACGCTTGGTAAGATTAGTACCAAAAGATCACCCACTACACAAGTTAAGAGAGGCATTTGAGCTTATTCCCTTTTAACCTTTGGTTCCAAGAGACCAAATAACCCCATCTTAGCATTCTGCGTGAACCAATGCATTGAAACTGTGCACGAACACATACCTCAGTTAGCAATCCTTCAAATAACTTCTTAACTGAAAATATGAATTCCAGAGGTTCGCTGCACGTCCTTGCTTTGCTTTTTCAATTTTTTTGTGCGCTGAACATTACTCTTTATGATATTTTAAATGTTTGACACAACTATACACTAATATGATGCTCATCATTCCCAGGTTCTAAGTCATTGCGAAAGAAACTCAAAAAATCTCTATGTCCAATACTTCCCAAAACTCGGTCCAAAAATAAAAAAAGGCACTTTCATTCATTTATATCAATCTTATTATTCAAGAAGTAATAACCCCTTCTTATTCTTACATGGGAATAATATTCTTTTGCAGTTTCCTACCTTCACATAGTCCAGCAACATGGTATACCATAAAACAGTTACAGGTTCTAACTATTAGAGCTCAAAGTTTAATTAGAGATATGGAGGAGAAAAGACTTGATAAGCTTCATTTTCTACCTTTGGGAGGAAAAGTTCAATCTCCGTGACTATAGAGCAGATAATGTGGCATAATGGAGTACCAATTTGTAAGATGGAGAATGTTGCAATACATTTCACAAGTTGACCCCTCATTCATGGTCTGAAAGGGACCTCCCCCATTTTTTGTATCTTCTCCCTACTCGTAATTATAAACAACTTCATTTATTTTAACACTTGTTCACTTATTCCTTACTTGACATACTTTTAATAATCTCAACATATTCTAGTATACATACTTAATATCGGACATTTCTCCTGGTTCCAATCTCTGACGATACCATCCCTTAAGTGATGAATCGTTAACTTATTCCCTTATTCGGTACGTAGAAGATTCTGAAGAGTTACCTTACCTGAAGTTGACCTAGTACCTCCAAACCTGATCATCATACTTCTATTCAAATTCTTCCACTTCCCTTATTGCTTGATGCACTACGTCAAGTCCAAATAACTCTGATTTGCCCTTCCGGGCCACTGCCGCTTTCTTTGAAGGCATAGCTGCATTTTTCCATGTATTGCAATTGGCATAGGACTGGTGAATTTTCTCTTCCCTCGTAGGGCCTTGGACTAATTCCATAACGGCAATACGTACAAGCCTATTAGATACATAACCCATAATCGGATTTCTCCCTTGGGCGGACTTCATATGGGGATAACTTGTTCAACTACAATAATTCGTTAAGGGGGGATTATCCTAATGACATAGCTCTATTGCACGATCTATGAGATGAAAGAATTGAAATCAATCCTAAATATCCAGCAGCCTCCTGTGTATAAGTATGATGCATAACATACCCATACACAAGACTCTACTAGACACGGTCTGTAGACATTCCGAGGACAAACTGCTCTGATACCACTTTTGTCACGACCCGACCCGACGGGCCGCGACTAGGCGCCCTAATGACGCCCTTATACTAACCTATCACGTAATCAGACAGACACTAAGGACAATATGAAATTCGGCAGCATAACGCCGCAATCATAACATATGTCCGAATAGGAAAGCCGACAAGACTTCCTTTTACACACAAATAACCCTGTCTCCTGAGGAGTCACATCTAAGCAAATATAACAAAGGACGCAAGCCGGCAAGGCTGCCACTATATACAGGAACATCCCAAAACGAAATACAAAAATACAGTTGAACAAAACATAACTACAATCCTCGTATGACCAATCCACATATATACAACCCACAACTGTCTACATACCTCTATGAGAAAGATAATGACATATGACGGGACAGGGCCCCGTCGTGCCCCTAAATATATATGAATCAAAATAATAGTGTTCTGTACCAAAATGGCAAAGCTCTGAATCAAAGGAGCTCTCCAATCAGCTGAACAAGAATCCTAGACTAGAGGATCACCAACTGAGCACATGTACCTACGGGCATGAACGCAGCCCCTCGAGGAAAGGGGGTCAGTATGAAATAATGTACTGAGTATGTAAAATATGAAATATAGTAAATGAGATCATAAGTAGCCAACAGATAACATGAGACAAGTATAAAAATCAGAATCCAAATCCAACTGTGTCATATACAAATGAGAGTCATATCAAAAATCATGAGTACATATCCATATATATATATATATCTACTGTCATGGGTATCTATACCCGCATCATGGATGCATGTCCATGGAATCATATCTACTGTCATGGGTGTCTATACCCGCATCATGGATGCATGTCCATGGAGTCATATCTACTGTCATGGGTGTCTATACCCGTATCATCGATACATGTCCATGAAATCATATCTACTGTCATGAGTATCTATACTCGCATCATGGATACATGTCCATGGAATCACATCTACTGTCATGGATATCTATATCCGCATGATGGATACATGTCCATAGAATCATATATATACATATAACGTGTCCCAGCCCTCTAGTGAGGGACTCGGTGAATTCATATAATCATATCCAGCACGAATAGAGTATCATGAGTAACTATACAATTTAAATCATCACTTTGACTCTCAATGAAATCATTATAATAAACTCTTTACTAAAAATCATAGGCATTTCTCATGACTAACATCTTTAGAAAATAGACTTTGTAGAAATCATGTACGTTCGTCGTACTTTCAATAAATCATGCCAAAAGAAAGAAGGAAGAGTTTCACATACCTTTTAGTCGAACTAGCCAACTCACTATTAGAATACGTCTCATCTTAGTACTTCAACCTATAAAAAGTGTAATACGTCCGTCAATTCTATAATTTCTAGCGTAAGTTATATCGAAAGACGACTCTCTTTTCTATAGAAATTTGGACAGCACTTCCCCTATTGATGTGCATATCCATAACATACAAACCAAGCCAGCAATACCAAGTAACAATCACAACGTAAGGATATAATCATAACAATCTCAAATACTTCATAAACGACATCATAATACACTCATTTCCTTTTTGTTTATGGAAGACAACATCTACAACAACCAAGGGGATTTATACACTTATTTCTTATGTTAGTCCAGCCTTTAAATCACGTTAAAACAGCCCATTAAACAGCCTATAATCCAACCAACAACAAGAGTGAAGTGTGGAGCTTTTCTACATCCTTCCATACCATAATTTATTTAAGACATGTATTAGTAATTACCACAACGTATATACATGTTCATAATCAAGTTTCCAACATTTTAATTCCCCAAAATCAGTCCTTAATACCTCACAACAATGCCCAATAATGCTATGCAAGTTTTTGGCCAACATTCACATTACCAATGCTCTTTCTTTAACGTCTTAAATTCTGATTCACGTTTCAACAATTCCTTATAACAACTATAACTTAAATATCAAGATTTCCTTCAATTCCAACATGCGATTCATGACGATAATAACAATAACACAATCGAATTTAATATATATCAAAACAGTCCCCAATTCGGTATTAATGTCCAAAATATTCACATGCAATGTCTTAATTCCAAATTTTCTTAACACAAATTCATTTCTTAAACTTACAACAACATACGCTTCAATTATACTATAAAAAGAAGAATTTTTACCTCAAATTGTCCAAAACAGTCCCTACCATTCTCGGCCACTGCCCTCCTTTTTTTTTGCACCATTTTTATCACTTCTTCACTCCAAATTGACATGCATGAATTCTACAAATTTAATTCATATTCTTTGCATGTTTTTCTTCCCAAAAACTTCATCTTAGAACTGAAATTTCTGGGGCAAATCTGCCCAGTTTCACGTGACCACTATTTTGGATTTATTTCCAATGCTTAGAAATTTGTTTAGGAGCTTAATCTAGGAAGAGAAGTGAATTGAATCTTAAATGTTTTCTTATAGAATAGGTGTTATTTCGATTGAGAGGAGAAGGGAGGAGAAGAATGAGTGTTTATTTTTTGAATTGAGATGTGGGAAGATGGAAAGGTTATAGGGTTAATAAGGTTTTGGAAAGAAGAAATCTGAAAATTCTAGTTGCAATTTGGTCCTATTCCCTTAAATAAATAAATCTTAAATCCCACTTCTTTTAAATCCCGAAAATTTCATAAGGCCTCGTATCCTCGTTGTCGTAACTTATATAATACGTTACTAATTCATAACGGGAAAATATATAATGATCATTTTCAATTTCCATTGACACGCTCATTGTAACAAAAAAAATCTCCGGAATTACATCCTTCGTATACTAACTTCCGAATTAGCATATATAAACATACTTTATATCCAATATTCAAATTTTACTTCCTTAATGACGTTCTTAATTAATGCCTTAAACTTATGAGGTGTAACATCTTTCCTCCCTTAGAAACATTCGTCCTCGAATGTTCATCATAAGTCTCATGCTAGAAACATTTCGGCAGAGTCTCCTCTATAACTATGTCTATCCACCTATAATCAACAAACCAACATATACCTCACAGGGCCACAATATCACACACATGCAATTCATCAATTACTAAAATCAAATAAGGGATCGAGTTGAATTACCTGGAGGCACAGGGAACAAGTGAGGATACTTCTTCTTCATTTCATCTTCTGCCTCCCTAGTAATTTCTTTCCAGTTGTTGTTTCACCACAATACCTTGACAGAAGCCACATCCTTCGTCCGTAATCTCCCGACCTGGCGATCAAGTATGGTGATGAGGTTCTCCTCATAAGACAACTCCTCTGTCACCTGGACATCCTCTACTGGGAATACTCTAGAAGGATCACCAATACACTTCTGTAGCATCGATACGTAGAAGACTGGGTGTACTGCTTCTAAATCAGATGGTAGATCCAACTCATAGGCAACCTTTCCTACCCTACAAATGATCTGGTAAGACCCAATGTATCTTGGGCTAAGCTTCCCTTTCTTACCGAACCTCATTACACCCTTCATGGGTGACACCTTCAAGAACACCCAACCATCAACCTGAAACTCTAAGTATCGACGTCGATTATCAGCATATGACTTCTATCGACTCTGGGGTGCTAATAATCTTTCCTGAATAAGCTTCACCTTATCAACAACTTTACGAACCATGTCTGGGCCGATCAAATTAGTCTCACCTACCTCAAACCAACCAATAGGTGACTTGCACTTCCTCTCATATAAAGCCTCATACGGAGCCATCTGGATACTAGAATGGTAGATGTTGTTATAGGAAAACTCAATGAGTGGTAAATGATCATTCCAGCTACCTCTGAAGTCAATAATACAGGCTCTCAAAATATCCTCTAATGTCTGAATAATACGCTCTGCCTGCCCATCAGTCTGGGGATGAAATTCTGTGCTGAGACTCACATGTGTCCCCAATCCCTTATGGAACGATCTCTAAAAGTTAGCTGTAAACTGAGCTCCTTGGTCCGATATAATAGATGTGGAAACCCCGTGCAGTCTCACTACTCCCTTATGTATAGCCTAGCATAGTCCTCAATTGAGTAAGTAGTCCTGACTGAAAGAAAATGGGCTGATTTCGTCAGCTTGTCCACAATAACCCATATGGAGTCACACTTTCGCTGAGTGCGAGGTAAGCCGGTAATAAAGTCCATATTAATCATTTCCCACTTACAAGTCGGGATCTCCATCTCCTGCAATAATCCACCAGGGTTGTGATGCTCAACCTTAACATGTTGATAATTCGGGCACTGGGCAACAAACTCCGCTATGTCTCTTTTCATGCCATCTCACCAATATAAACATCTGAGGTCATGGTACATCTTTGTTGACCCTGGATGAACAGAATAACGGGCATTGTGTGCCTCACCCATAACCTGTTGTCGTAGTCCTGCAACATTCGGTACACATAGCCTACCTTCATACCTTAGCACACCATCAGGTGTCACCTCAAATAGAGCTTTCTCCTTTCGAAGAGCTGCATTTCTATACCGTGCCAGAACATGATCCTCATACTGATGTCTCTTTACCTCTTCTACGATAGTGGACTCAACAACTTCTCGAACAAGAACCCCCACTATCTCCCGAATCCGCCAGCCGGACTCCAAGACTAGCTAGCCTGTGTATCTCATGAACCATCTTGTCACGACCCGACCCCGGGTCCGCGACTGGTGCCCTACCTGGGTACCCTTACAGGTACACATAAGAGAAAATCAGTGGAACATACATAAACTCAACAAGAAATAAATAACAGGCTAGCCGATAAGGCTACCTCCGTGGACATGTATATATATATACAAAGACAAAAGGAGTTACCCTTTTTTTTACAAACCGACCCACAAGATATTACTACAGACCTCTAAGAATTTTTACATAACAACTGTGATGGGACAGGGCCCCGTCATACCCCTGAATGTACAACAACCGACAATACCAGGGATCTGAACCAAAGATAAGCCTCCGGAGTAATGGAGCTTCTCAACAGCTGAACAGTGATCCTAAGAGTGAGGATCAGCAAGCTATGTACCTCAACCTGCGGCATGAACGCAGCCCCTGAGGAAGGGGGTCAGTACAACTATGTACCAAGTATGTAAAACTGAAAGTACTGAAATGAAATCATATAGTCTAAAATAAAGCTGGAGACATGTATGATGACCAAAATAACAGTACACTGTGCCTTACAAATAATGAGAGTAAACAAGAGTATACTTTACCGCATAAAAATAGGAAGCTCATGATCAAATTAGGGTCACCCGTCCGTAGTATCATTAAGCAATCCTACTCCTGGGACTATTTCACCCGCATAGGTCTTGTGGACCCGCAATGGAGCAATTTGCTCCGCATGGGACTATTTCACCCGCATAGGACTATTTCACCCGCATGGGCCCTGTGGACCCACAATGAGTACATACGCCGCATTCGCATCATGGGTAGCAAATCCATGGAATAAGTAGTAACCCGGGGGTTTACCCCGCAAGAATAATCATAACACAAGCACAACCGGCTATCATACATAACATAAGCACCACCGGCTTATCATAAATATCATAAGCAAGTTAAGAAATCCCCTAACTTCTTATTAGACTTAATTAACATGCACTCTCATTTTATTTAAACTTAAAGGCACTATCATGTCACATAAAATTCGGGAGTTTAACCCAAAGTACTACATACTTCCGTTCCTTTAAAAAGAACTCTTTTATATAAAATCCCAAGATACTAACACCCGTAGTATCAAGGCATGTCTATTTTTCAAATCAAGTTACTACACCTTTAGAAATTCATTTCAAGGCTTTAAAATCAAGTAACTTCTACTTTCACAACCTGGGCAACTCGTGCCTATAAATCAAGTAGACACTCTCTTAACCTTCCATAAAGCCGTTATAACTAACTTCCCATAAAGCCGTTATAACTCTTTATGTTTTAAACAATTACATTTTTTTAAAACCAAGAGACTTATACTTTTAAAACCAAGTATCATATACTTTCAAGATACTTCAAATCTCTTAACTTTAGAAAACAAGTAATCAATACTTTTCCAAATCAAGTATTCTATACTTTTCAAGTCTAGTAATCTTTCCATGTAACCTCAAGTCACATATACTTTTAAAAGCTAAGTTACCTCACTTTTCGAAATCAAGGAAAAGGATACCAAAATGAAACTAAATTCATTTTAAACATGTACGTCCACCGTACTATACATTTATAAAACTCATGCTCAAGAAGATAGGGAAAGTTCCACATACCTCTTCGACTTAAACCACTTGCCAAGTTGAATACGCCGCACGTAGAATGTCAACCTATAATGACCATAATACGTCCATCAACTACAAGCTTTCAACGTAGAATATTGCCAAGTATAAGGACTCTTATCCTACGGAAAATCGGGCAGCACTTCCTTGGTTTCCACGTACTTTTCCACCTTTTTCAAGGCCCGAAAATCAATAACCAAATGCCACATTTAAGGCTTAACAATCAGTTAATCAAAGGGGATTACAAACCTAGCCGGACGTGTAAAATTCTGTCCCACAATCAATATAAAACTGTCCATTAATCCAAAGCCATATTCGGCTACAACATATCACTACAATATCAATTTCCTTTCAATTCCTTTTCAATCCAAGTTGTTATTCTAATATGTTATATACTCTATAAAAATTATAACAACTATAAATCCTTTCTTTCTTAACATGCGACGATTGTAACTATCGACCAAATTGATTCCAACATAAATGGCTAACTTGCCCATTTTCGGTTTTTAACATGTCGACATGATCCAAATCTTTTCAAACTTCTTTCTATATATCACATGCTCATCTATCAACTAATACAACATGTAATCTTCAATTACAATAGTAAGACGAAGATTATTACCTCAATAAGCCCGAATCTAATCCAAGCTTCAAAGTCGATCCTTAGCAAATTTAGCTCCTCTTCTTGACGTTCCAATCCACTCCAAGAAACTCTTAGAAGCTTATAAAGAACTACTCTTCAAGTTCCAACTCCAACCATGAAGAACCCCTTAGGTTCTCATGTTGCGACTAACGTAATAACATAGTTTTTCCGGGATTTTTGTATTGGGATATCCTTAGAATACCTCTAGGGATATTAGGTTTGAATATTGGGATTTGTGAAGCAAGATTGCAAATTTTTTCTCTTATTTCTTCATGTTTGGCCGAGAGCTTCACTAAGCTCTTCCAACATTTGATTTTTTTCTAAGTGTGGATTGTCTTGCTACTAGTAGTAGTAGTAGTAATATATAATACCCTCTGAGGGCTAGGATCATCACAAATGTGTGGCTAAGATTGGTCAACAATATCAAGCTCAACTTTTCCCTTTGACTTGGTCCATTTTATCAAGCCAATTTGGCTATTATTTACTCATCTTTTTCGTCCAAGATGACCATGTGGAGGGTGACACGTGTCGCCCTCCCATTGGTCCATAATATTCCATTTCCCTAAATTTCCATAATTGGTCACAATATCGGAAACCTCGTGGGCCCTACAAAACGTAAAATTTCTCAGGTGGGCCCCACATATCCAACTCTGAAAATAAAATTCCATAATTCTGATAAACTCTTAAAAGTCTTAGATAACCAATATGAGAGCCCAATTCTCATTAACGAACAATTTTTCCTTCCCGGAGTTCGGAAGATTTTTTCTTTGGAAAACAATGCTTTCTTTCGTTCAAATTTTCAAGTCCTGCTTCCTTACGTACATTCTTATATATATGCCCTGAAATTACGGGGTGTAACATTCTCCCCCCCTTAGAAACATTCGTCCCCAAATGTTCTTTCGAGGCTCAATCTAAACAGATATCAGCATAGTCCCCTTCAACTACACTCAACGTAATCTCATGTGCCACACATGGCCACATAATAATGCTTATGCAAACACATCAAAAGTCCGTAATCGCCTGACCTGGCGATCAAGTATCATTGTAGGACTCTCCTCATACGACAACCCCTCTGTCCTCCTGGACATCACTAACTGGGAAAAACTCTGGATGGATCTCCGATACTTTTCTGTAACATAAAAACATGGAAGATCGGACGTACTGCCTCCCAAGCCGGACGGCAGTGCTAACTCATAGGCAACCTGGCCTCCTCTACGGACGATCTAATAAGGCCCAATGTACCTTGGGCTAAGTTTCCCCTCCTTACCAAATCTCATCACACCCTTCCCGGGTGATACCTTCAAGAAGACCCAATCTTCAACCCGAAACTCCAAGTGTCGAAGTCAATTATCCGCATAAGATTTCTGTCGACTCTGAGCTGCTAATAACCTTTCCTGGATAGGTTTTACCTTATCCACAGCCTGCTGAATCAAGCCTGGGCCAACTAACTAAACCTCGCCAACATCGAACCAATCGATCGGCGACCTACACTTCCGCCCATACAAGGCCTCATAAGGCGCCATCCGGATACTGGAATGGTAGCTGTTATAATAGCTAAACTCAATAAGAGGCAAATGATCCTCCCAGCTACCCCTGAAAACAATAACACAGGCCCGCAATCCTATCCTCAAGTGTCTGGATAACATGCCCAGCCTATCCGTCGGTCTGAGGGTGAAATGCAACACTGAGACTCACATGTGTCCCTAACCCCTCCTGGAAAAACCTCCAGAAGTTAGCCGTAAACTGAGCTCATCTGTCTGTCATAAATAAATGTGGGAACCCCGTGCAGTCTCACAATCTTCCTGATGTAAAGTCTAGCATAATCCTCAGCCGAATAAGTAGTCCTGATCGGAAGAAAAAAAATAGGCTGACCTCGTCGGCCTGTCTACTATGACCCACAGGAGTCGCACTACCTCTGAGTACGATGCAACCCTATAACAAAATCCATATTAATCTCCTCCCACTACCAAGTCGGGATCTCAATCGTCGATAAAAGCCCACTGGGCTTCTGGTGCTCAACCTTGACCTGCTGATAATTTGGACACTAAGCAACGAACTCTGCTACGTCCCTCTTCAGGCCATCCCACCGATACATACATCTGAGGTCATGATACATCTTAGTCAACCCCGAATAAATAGAGTAACGAGCACTGTGTGCCTCCCCTAAAACCTGCTGACGAAGTCTTGCAACATCGGGTACACACCACCTGTCCTCGTATCCTAGCACCCTATCAGGTGCTATCTCATACAGGCTCTTCTCCTCTCGGAGAGTCGTAACTCGATTTCGTACTAAAACTGGATCCTTATATTGTCGCCTCTTCACTTCCTCAACTATGGGAGACTCGGCAACCTCTCGAATCCGAGCTCCACTATAATGCTCCCATAGCTTCCGGGAAATATAGGTTGTTACCTTATCGTGTTGCATTCACACCCAACCCAGCCAAACACTCAAAGTTTTATCATAATAACCTAACCCTCTAGTACCTCAGACCTCAGGAGGGGTTAGAACTGTAGTCGTAGTCAGCTTATCTTCCCATAACTGGAAGCCTTTCTCAAACTTCCGAAATAGTCGGGGATAATCTCAATTGTGATTCTTGTTTCCATTTCTCTGTTGCAACCAAACTTGGTCACTATACTTAGATTCGATTCATTTGCTTGTCTCATGGCTAAGACTCCTTGCCAATCACAATTTAGGGGGAGATTTCCTTGATCTCGTCAAGTAGTAATCCTATTATTCTCTTCCAGCTCATAGAGCTTATAGTCAGGTGTTCAACCTCAATTCATGGTATTACATAATCCAATGGCTTGCCAAGAGTTCTTATCGTTCGAGTGTCTACTCGTCTTACCTTTATTTTTCATTTCAAGTTGCCCTGGGGTCTCTTACCTCCCCGTATATATACGGTATGGCCCGTCATTACAGGTTTGCCACCTTTCGTCGAGGTGTTCCTAACTGCCCATCATTTTCTAATGGTCTTTACACTAGTCTGGGTAATTATGTCTTGGGAAACCTTTATAACTGTAATTGCATTCTCCTTATTATTCTGGTCATAACCCTTTATCATACTAATTACTAACCCACAATATTTCTACCTCGCTTCTGGGTCATACATTCCTATTTATGCTTATTACCAGCATTTATATCCTTAAGACACATCCTCGACCATTTCCTAATGTCGTTCTCAATTACCCCAACACAATACTTTTCCCACGGTTATCTAAAATTGTAACCTATTGTATGGCGAAACTGAAGACTTTACCAGTCTCATATCCATCGCCTAATAATATGGGTACGCATAACCCTAGATAATACATAAAACTATCCTTTTACTTAGGGGAGAGAGCTTATCTCCCTTTCATAATCTTTCCTTGAAGTTACAACCCTATTCAAAGGGTCCTCTTGCGGTCCTGTATATATCTAATCATCAAGCACCACCTTAAAAATCGTGTAGATTCTCAAAACCTAACAATGATATCTTTGGTTTTCCGCATGCAGCACTCGTACTTATCTTATTCCTGCCTTGCATATTTTTTTCCTGACCATTCGGAATGTCATGGCCCTGGCTGCCATACTAAACCAACTCCAAGTACCTCCAAGGGCACTTAACATGAACTTTTTCAATGATCGTACGTTTCCATTTCCATCTCTAAACTCTTCAAATTCAACTATTCCATACTTTCTACATCAATTTACCCCCAATGAACAAGTCACACAGACTTACCAAAATCAAGCCACAAAGACTTACCAATTAATGATGCCCAAGAAGGAAGGATAATTCACTTGTTACAATCACTTCCCTTCTTCTCCTCTCGATAACCGGCTTACCGGAAAACTGGAATCAAACCAATCTCTCTCTGTAGTCACTATTGGCCTATAAGAAGCCAACGAGTCCATACCCATAATGACCTCAAAGTCTGACATGTCCAGCTCTACCAGGTCTGCTAGGGTCTGACGACTCATCACCGGGCAATTTTCATATACCCGCCCAGCTACCACCCAATCACTCACGGGTGTAGTTACCTCGAAAGGTTCTTATGGATTCAGGCTCTATTCCTCTACACTTGTTTGCTCTCTTTCTTACTGGTTGTACTCTTTCCGTACTTCCAAACTTATACTAGTATATGTACATAACTTCCATACTAATTCTGGCCTCCAATCCTTGGAGTTACTTACATCGAATAATTTAAGGCTATTTCCGGCTCTCACAACCTGGTTCCGGTGGAACGCGTCCACGAACCCGTAAAATAATTTAACTTAGACTTGGGCCTTGCATCCTCGTGACCCTGTCACTTAGCGGGACTACTACCAACTGATCCCAATCCATTTTAGGTTATGGGGCGACCCGTAATAGGTCTTCAACCCGACCCACCATCGCACTTAACTCTTACCTTAGTCTGAATTAAATCTTATTGCCGAGAAGGCCTTATATACCTAAGGTCTCGGCGGTTATCACTGTTCTAAGGCTCACAATTTCCATGCCCCAAGCCTATATTATCCTTCCCCGCATACGGGTAAGATAGCTTCTCATAAGCTCTTAATCGTGTTTTCTTAATCATAACAACCATACTTACTCCATACGGATCTCATCCGTACAATTATATTAAGCATACTACGTAGCTTAATCTATTAACATAGTCTTCCATTAAGTCCCTTAATCATAACTTCTTAAGGGTTCATTACCTTCTCAGACAACTCATCATCTCCTAATTTCTCAAATTAACACGTAAAACTTTGATGAGAATTCATTAAACTGTTTTATACCTTTCCGGTATCTATTTAGTCCTTACCAATTCTTGGTAATCTAAAATCATTCTAGGCAACACGCGTCTGACCCTCATACATAACTCCGTATAGCTGTATGTCATAATACCAACTAAACTACAATTATTACCAACCTGGATATGCAATCCACATAATCCTTCCTGGGTTACTGCTGCCTTTCTCGTAGCTGCAATCAACATAACTCGTTAGGGAGAGACGACCCTAACAACACACTGTCATCGCGATCTCGAGTGAGAAGAATTGAAACCAATCCTAAATGTCCTGCAGCTTCCTGGTTATAGATGTGGTGCACAACACACCGATAACCAAGACTCTACTAGACACGGTCTGTAGACACTTTCCGAGGACTAACTGCTCTGATACCACTTTTGTCACGACCCGACCCCGGGCCCGCGACTGATTCCCTACCTGGGCACCCTTACAGGTACACATCAGAGAAAATCAGCGGAACATACATAAACTCAACAAGAAATAAATAACAGGCTAGCCGATAAGGCTACCTCCCTGGACATGTATATATATATACAAAGCCAAAAGCAGTTATCCTTTTTTTTACAAACCGACCCACAAGATATGACTACAGACCTCTAAGAATTTTTACATAACAACTGTGACGGGACAGGGCCCCGTCATACCCCTGAATGTACAACAACCGACAATACCAAGGATCTGAACCAAAGATAAGCCTCCGGAGTAATGAAGCTTCTCAACAGCTGAACAGTGATCCTAAGAGTGAGGATCAGCAAGCTATGTACCTCAACCTGCGGCATGAACGCAGCCCCCGAGGAAGGGGGTCAGTACAACTATGTACCAAGTATGTGGCCAGAAATCGAAATGAAATCATATAGTCTAAAATAAAGTGGAGACATGTATGATGACCAAAATAACGATAATCGTGCCTTACTAATAATGAGAGTAAACAAGAGTATACTTTACTGTATAAAAATAAGAAGCTCATGATCAAATTAGGGCCACCCGCCCGTAGTATCATTAAGCAATCCTACTCCTGGGACTATTTCACCCGCATAGGTCCTGTGGACCCGCAATGGAGCAATTTGCTCTGCATGGGACTATTTCACCCGCATGGGCCCTGTGGACCCGCAATGAGTACATACTGTTATACCCCGTATTTCCAGAGTATGTACGTAAGGACGTACGTAGAAAAGTATGGGCTTTAAAGTGGCTTGGCCGATTTTTATTTTGTGCACAACACCCGATTAGAGTCATTTTTCGACGAAACGTTTTACAAGACTTGCGAAGGGAAAATTCCGGCTATGTCATTTTTAATTTTTGCGGATTTTTCCGAGAGACGAAATATTTTGGACCAACGGGAGGGTGACATGTGTCACCCTCACATTGGAAGGAAGGTTGGGGCGGCATGGACGAAAATGGTGGCCTTGGGTTAGGTAGGATATTTGTGCAAGTTGGTGTGGTAGATGGATAAGGTGTACTTGGCTTGATCTTGGCCTTACACTTGCCTTGCACTTGGCATGATCTTGGCCATTGGTTGGCCTTTACTTGACCTATAAATACCCCTCTAAGTTGAAGACTTTCTTCATCCACAAATACTTTCTAAGTGTTAAAATCCTCCCCCTCTCTTAGTATAGTGTTCTCGTCCAACACCATCCCCCTCCCCCTTTGAGAAAATCACTTGGCCGAAACCCCCCCCCCCCCTTGCCTAGTGTGTCTAGCCGAGAACCCCCTCCCCCTAGCCTAGTTGTGCTAGTCGAAATACTACCCCCCCTTGGTAGAGAAATACTCTCCAAGTGTTGTTGTTATGCCCAAATACTTTAGCCCAAATACCTTGTAGTATTTCCAAAGTACCCTCTATACGAAAAGCCCGGAAAATACTATTATACTTTCCTTTAGCCACAAAACGAAACCCTAAGGAAAACCTTCATAGTCGGTTGAAGTGTTAAGTAGAAGTTGCGTAGAACTTCTAAGGGTTGTTTGGAGCGGGTTGGAGCGCACGGAGTAGGAGCTAAACCTTGCTCAGGAGCGACATTAAACTTGGATAATTTTGGGCTTATCGAGGTAAATATCTTGTCCCCCTATTGTAATTGGAATTACATGTTGTAGGAATATATAGTTGAAGTATACTATATATAGAACTGAACTTAGTTTTGCGGCAATGTCTTTGGACTTAAGCCTGAATTTAAAAAAGAGAATTGGACTGTACTTACATAGGACTGTATTACAGTAGACTTGTGTAGTTTGACGGGTAGGGAAGGGCTGCCCAATTATTCCGTAGAATCTTGTATCTAGGTTTATTCTACCGAGTAGTCTAGACTTTGATAGACTTGTGTAACCTTTATAGGTTGAATGTTATGTGAGTAGCATGTGCTACTTGAGAAGTGGACAAGGCTAGCCGAGTTTTAGCCGTGGAGCGATTTGCTTATAGTCGATAATCGTCGCGAGGTATGTGATTCTTCCTATCCTCTTGAGCATGATATTTTAAAAGAATATATATATAGTACGGTAGACGTACGCGTGCTAATTGAACGTAGTTATACGGCAATGTCTTTTTGACTTAAGCCCGAATAATAAGAATCTTGAAGTAATTCAAGAGACTTAAGAACTGTTTTTGAAAGAAGAGTAATTCTTGGTTTTAAAAGCTTAAGAGTTATACTAGCTTTATGGGAAGTTAGGTATAACGGCTTAAGAATGATAAAATGAATGATTTATTGATTTTAGAAGTTAAGAGACTTGATCTTAAAAGATAAGAGACTTGACTTAATTAATTAATATGAATTTTGTGTGAAACCTCATTCGTGAGTAATGAGTACTTGGTTTTTAAAGAGAATAATGTTTTTGATTTGAAATCGTAATGGGTATCGACAAACCATCGCAGCGCTAATAAAAGGAAATGTACTGAATAATGAAGTATTATTAAAACTAGTAGAAACCTCCATCTGCATAGAAGCTAAGATGAGACAAAATGATATTACATTTCCTAGATCATGGCTGCTTAATAAGATTGATTATGAACAAGAATAACCTACTCACATATAAGACATATGTTTCTCAGATTGTTTAAAAGAGAATTATATTATTAAATGAATAAGACTATGAACTACGAAACCTTTCGAAAATGAGAAACTTGAGTAATTGAAATTAGGCAAACTTGAAACGTTTGGAAAAGAATGTTGTTACTTGATTTTACAAAGAGAAGTGTTTTGATTTACTTCAAAAGATAATCACTCTATTTTTTATATACTACCGGTATTGTGTGACTTTTGTGAAAGTAACATATCTTTTAAAAGAGTTAATGTATGAAGTACTTTGGGGATAAAAACCCGATCTTGTTAATCATATAGTAGAAAGTGCCTTGTGTGTATAACTTGATTATGTTGGGTTGTGATAGCCTTGTAATACTTTCTTGTTGATTTGTTAAGTAAACATGCTAGGATGCTACGTGTGTTAATATCTTGTGATGTTTGGGTAAAGGTGTTTCCCCTCGATTGCGCATAAATTGTTTCACTATCAGCCGATATGTTGGTATTGTACCACTCACCTTGACTTGTTTCTGGAGGTTAAGCTGCCCTCCGATGCGGGGTAGACTCAGGCGGGTCTGTGTGACCTATGATTCGAGAATACCTCATGCGGGTCCCGGTGGCCTATGCGGAGCTACGAGAGTTCCAGGTTAGTGTGCGGCCTTTATGGTCATGCGGTCTATGTGGCCATGCGATCGCGAGTCCAGGCGGACGCGGGAGTAGCTACCCTCGACGCGGGGTTATACCTCACGCGGGCTATGAGTTTGGCCTATGCGGGCTGCGGAGAGTTCCAGGCTAGACGCGCACATTAGATATCGCGCGAGTGGCGGCTTTGATCATGTGACGCAGACAGATCTCATGATACGCTTTATGACCTTGTTGGTACTGTGGGTTTTAGTAGTCGGCTATGCATTCGTACTTACCCTGTTCGTTTTTATTAGGACACAGGTTGGAACTGGTGTTCATGTGTATTCCTTGATGCTTTTATATCATAGACTGCCGGCAGTGAGGAAGGTATTCCACGGGCATGATTGATGTTGTGGGCGTGAGACCCATAGTTATATTCGAGTGATGACTTTGAGGCGTGAGTCACGACTTGACTGGCCTTATTTATTGTGAATCGTAGTTTGGTTATCATACATGTCTCGCTTATATAGACTACTATGATTTCATTTACGATTTATTTTCATTTCACATACTTGCACTGTTGTCGACCTCCTTGAGGCTGCGTTCATGCCACGTAAAGGTACACGATCATTGATCCTCGCTCTTAGTGGTCACAGTTCGGTTTGGGAAAGCTCCGTTTCTCGGAGGCTTATCGATGGTATAGTCCTGTCGTTGTAGGTATTTACATTCGGGGTATGGCGGGGCCTGTCCGCCATTGTTGTCGTATCATTCTTAGAGTGCAGAAATGCTGTTGTGGGCGAGTTGTAATAAGGATGTAATCGTTGGTTTTAAATTGATTTATATATATGCGAAAGGCAAGTTTTTCTCGACATCGCTTTTCTTACTTCATAATATTTTCATTTCTTGATATATGTTCCGCTGATTACACTGATGTATTGATACTTGGGTTCTAGGGTAAGGCACCAGTCACGGGCCCGGCTTCGGGTCGTGACAAAAGTGGTATCAGAGCAGTTAATCCTCGGAAAGTGTCTGAGCCGTATCGATCAAGAGTCTTGATTATCGGTGTGTTGTGCACCACACCAATAATCAGAAGGCTATAGGATATTTAGGATTGATTTCTATTCTTCTCACTCTGAGATCGTGCCTTAGAGCTGTGTTGTAAGTTGGACCCTCTAACGTATTTCTTTCCCTTACCATTATGCCTCCGCGTAGGGCAAACCCGCCCGTGAGGCAAGCGGCCGAGGAGGCTGCGAGTAAGTCTGAGAGGGTTACGGGGGCACAGGCCCAACCATCACCTGAGTTAGGTGTTTCATTCGGGGAAGTTATGCTACGTCACCAGCCCCAGCAGAGTTTAGCACGGCGGCGGCAGTTCCTACTGCGACCGTGACATTTGAACCTTCAGTTCCACGACCGGGAACAGAGAATATAGATTGCAAAGAGGCGACCCTGTTACTAACTAGGGATTTGGCTACTAGAGAGTACCGATGTACCGCGAGTCTTGATGACTATCTAAAAGAGGGATGCACAAGAGTAATTCTTCAGTTAGGCTTGAGCATGGCCTGTGTACGGGCTTATGTGCAGCAGGCCGAGAAACGTAGATATCGACGGGTTAACGAAGGACAGCAGACGAGGGCCAGAGCAGCAAGGTCCTTTGGTAATTTTCGAGGCGAGTCACCTCACCAACGGATTTGATTATGCACATCCACCAGTGCAGAGAGGTCCTCCACGGGGTTCAGGACGTTCGGGTTATGCAGGAGTTGGTCAGAGCTCCAGATCTTCCGGTTCACAGTGTGGCAGACGTCATCCCGGGGAATGTCGTCTTTTAGTTGGTACTTGTTTTACCTAAGGCCGACAGGGCCATGTGCGGAAAGGATGTCCTAGTAGGAGGACTCAGCCTTCAGGATCGGTGGGTAGTTCGTCACCTTCCTTAGCTATGCGCCCTACGGGGCAGGTTTGATTAGAATGACTAAGGGGAGTGAAGCAGTAAATACAGATAGATCTTTAACCCTCTAGGGATTAGTATGTGTGATAAGGTGAGTATACCTTGAGTGTTATATTCTGATAGCATTGTGTAAATTGTGATTAGAAATCTTGGTTAGTTAACCGAGTAAGATTTGGGGGATAGAGAAGGTGTGAGCCTTAGAGTTTTATACGTAGAGACCTTAGAGGTAAGGCCATCTCGAGTAAAGGTGTAGTGTTATGATTGATCCTTATCGGAGTGCATAGTGCACGTGAGATATATTGTGTGATAAGTCCCTGAGTAGTGTGGAATAAAAGAGGGTAGTTGAGCTAAGAAGACCGCTAGGTTTTCATATCGTGATTAGCGAAATTGTTCCGGATCGGGGAGCTAGTGTTTTGCTCGTTGCCGGGGCGGGTTGAGGCCATGTTGTGGGTCAACCCGCGGCCTGTTTGGTGGTGGGGTCAGTTTTTGGTGGTCCCGCTTTGTGGTAGGGTCACGAGGGTGTTAGGCCCATGTTTAGTTAACCATCGTACGAGTTCGTGGATGCGTTCGACCAGTAGTCGGGCCGATGGGGTCAGCCCATCGTGTTCTTCGGTCAGGACCATTTACTCGGCTGTGTTGATATATATCAGAAAGGTTGTACCGAGCATGTGTTAAGAACTCAGGTGAGTCTCAGAATCGCATTCGCCCTCGGGACAGTGTTTGGATTTCAGGGGTAGTTGTGGGGATTGTTGTCTCCTGTGGAGGGAGTGTTTAAGCTACCATTTCAGTGTTCGGATGTCGTCTTATGAAGCCTTGTAGGGGCGGAAGTGTAAATTGCCGATCGATTGGTTCGATGTTGGCAAGGTTCAGATAGTTGGTTCAGGCTTGTTCCAGCAGACTGTGAATAGGGTAAAGCTTGTCTAGAAGAGGTTTTGGCAGCTCAGAGAAATCGTGCGGATAATCGGCGACGACGCTTAGAGTTCAGGTTGACGGTCGGTCTTCTTGAAGGTGCCACCCCGGTTTGGGTGTGACGAGTTTTGGAAACTGAAGCAGTAATAGAAATGTGTAAGAGTTCGAGTCTACAAGAAGGGTACGACACGTAAGGGAAGAAGCGAGCATGTATGGCGAGCATAGATGTGATCATTCTTTTGTAAAGAGAAGGTGCGAAAGAAGTATATTTTAGACCCCGGAGAGAGGTATTTGTGGTGAGGTTAGAGGTGTTTCCTCGTGGACTTGGATGGAGGTATTTGCGCGGGTGTTCCTGTGGCCAGGTATGGCAGGATTGTTCTCGTAAGTATAGTAGTGAAGACTATACTGGCGCGCGTTTGTTTTTGAGACTTAGAAGGAACATTCGGGACGAATGTTTCTAAGGAGGGGAGAATGTTATACCCCGTATTTCCAGAGTATGTACGTAAGGACGTACGTAGAAAAGTATGGGCTTTAAAGTGGCTTGGCCGATTTTTATTTTGTGCACAACACCCGATTAGAGTCGTTTTTCGACGAAACGTTTTACAAGACTTGCGAAGGGAAAATTCCGGCTATGTCATTTTTAATTTTTGCGGATTTTTCCGAGAGACGAAATATTTTGGACCAACGGGAGGGTGACATGTCACCCTCACATTGGAAGGAAGGTTGGGGCGGCATGGACGAAAAAGGTGGCCTTGGGTTAGGTAGGATATTTGTGCAAGTTGGTGTGGTAGATGGATAAGGTGTACTTGGCTTGATCTTGGCCTTACACTTGCCTTGCACTTGGCATGATCTTGGCCATTGGTTGGCCTTTACTTGACCTATAAATACCCCTCTAAGTTGAAGACTTTCTTCATCCACAAATACTTTCTAAGTGTTAAAATCCTCCCCCTCTCTTAGTAGTGTTCTCGTCCAACACCATCCTCCCCTTTGAGAAAATCCATGGCGAAACCCCCCTTGCCTAGTGTGTCTAGCCGAGAACCCCCTCCCCCTAGCCTAGTTGTGCTAGTCGAAATACTACCCCCCCTTGGTAGAGAAATACTCTCCAAGTGTTGTTGTTATGCCCAAATACTTTAGCCCAAATACCTTGTAGTATTTCCAAAGTACCCTCTATACGAAAAGCCCGGAAAATACTATTATACTTTCCTTTAGCCACAAAACGAAACCCTAAGAAAACCTTCATAGTCGGTTGAAGTGTTAAGTAGAAGTTGCGTAGAACTTATAAGGGTTATTTGGAGCGGGTTGGAGCGCACGGAGTAGGAGCTAAACCTTGCTCAGGAGCGACATTAAACTTGGATAATTTTGGGCTTATCGAGGTAAATATCTTGTCCCCCTATTGTAATTGGAATTACATGTTGTAGGAATATATAGTTGAAGTATACTATATATAGAACTGAACTTAGTTTTGCGGCAATGTCTTTGGACTTAAGCCTGAATTTAAAAAAGAGAATTGGACTGTACTTACATGGGTATTCTGATGAGACTTGTGTAGTTTGTGGGTAGGGAAGGTCGCCAATTTTTCCGTAGAATCTTGTATCTAGGTTTATTCTACCGAGTAGTCTAGACTTTGATAGACTTGTGTAACCTTTATAGGTTGAATGTTCTGTGAGTAGCATGTGCTACTTGAGAAGTGGACAAGGCTAGCCGAGTTTTAGCCGTGGAGCGATTTGCTTATAGTCGATAATCGTCGCGAGGTATGTGATTCTTCCTATCCTCTTGAGCATGATATTTTAAAAGAATATATATATAGTACGGTGAGCGTCGGCGTGCTAATTGAACGTAGTTATACGGCAATGTCTTTTTGACTTAAGCCCGAATAATAAGAATCTTGAAGTAATTCAAGAGACATAAGAACTGTTTTTGAAAGAAGAGTAATTCTTGGTTTTAAAAGCTTAAGAGTTATACTAGCTTTATGGGAAGTTAGGTATAACGGCTTAAGAATGATAAAATGAATGATTTATTGATTTTAGAAGTTAAGAGACTTGATCTTAAAAGATAAGAGACTTGACTTAATTAATGAATATGAATTTTGTGTGAAACCTCATTCGTGAGTAATGAGTACTTGGTTTTTAAAGAGAATAATGTTTTACTGATTTCGGAAATCAGAATGGGTATCGACAAACCACTGCAGCGCTAATAAAAGGAAATGTACTGAATAATGAAGTATTATTAAAACTAGTAGAAACCTCCATCTGCATAGAAGCTAAGATGAGACAAAATGATATTACATTTCCTAGATCATGGCTGCTTAATAAGATTGATTATGAACAAGAATAACCTACTCACATATAAGACATATGTTTCTCAGATTGTTTAAAAGAGAATTATATTATTAAATGAATAAGACTATGAACTACGAAACCTTTCGAAAATGAGAAACTTGAGTAATTGAAATTAGGCAAACTTGAAACGTTTGGAAAAGAATGTTGTTACTTGATTTTACAAAGAGAAGTGTTTTGATTTACTTCAAAAGATAATCACTCTATTTTTATATACTACGGGTATTGTGTGACTTTTGTGAAAGTAACGTATCTTTTAAAAGAGTTAATGTATGAAGTACTTTGGGGATAAAAACCCGATCTTGTTAATCATATAGTAGAAAGTGCCTTGTGTGTATAACTTGATTATGTTGGGTTGTGATAGCCTTGTAATACTTTCTTGTTGATTTGTTAAGTAAACATGCTAGGATGCTACGTGTGTTAATATCTTGTGATGTTTGGGTAAAGGGGGATTCCCCTCGATTGCGCATAAATTGTTTCACTATCAGCCGATATGTTGGTATTGTACCACTCACCTTGACTTGTTTCCGGAGGTTAAGCTGCCCTCCGATGCGGGGTAGACTCAGGCGGGTCTGTGTGACCTATGATTCGAGAATACCTCATGCGGGTCCCGGTGGCCTATGCGGAGCTACGAGAGTTCCAGGTTAGTGTGCGGCCTTTATGGTCATGCGGTCTATGTGGCCATGCGGACTGCGAGTCCAGGCGGATGCCGGGGAGTAGCTACCCTCGATGCGGGGTTATACCTCATGCGGGCCTATGAGTTTGGTCTATGCAGAGCTGCGGAGAGTTCCAGGGCTAGACGCGAACATTAGATACTGCGGGCGAGTGGCCAGCTTTGATCATGTGACGGTCTAGACAGATCTCATGATACAGTTTATGACCTTGTTGGTACTGTGGGTTTTAGTAGTCGGCTATGCCTTCGTACTTACCCTGTACGGTTTTATTAGGACACAGGTGGGACCTGGTGTTCATGTGTATTCCTTGATGCTTTTATATCATAGACTGCCGGCAGTGAGGAAGGTATTTGTCACGACCCGAACCCGGGCCCGTTACTGGTGCCTTACCCCGGGCACCCAAGTAGCCATACATCATCAGAGTAATCAGCGGAACATAAAACACATACACGAAACCAATAAGGTACGAAACAGTAATCTGAGAAAAACTTGCCTTTCGGCATATATATAAATAACAACTCTTACAAATGAACAGTTTAATCCTTTTTACAAACCCTGCCCACAACAGTACTACAGACCTCTACGAATGATATGACAACAACGACGACGGGGCTCGCCATACCACGAATGTAGCACCTACAACAACAGGGGACTATACTAAGACAAGCCTCGGAGAAACGGAGCTTTCCCAACGCCAAGTGTGACCCAGAGCGAGGATCAACGGCGGTGTACCTTCTGCGGCATGAACGCGGCCCAGGAGGTCGCATAACAGTGCAGAGTATCTGGCGAAAATCAGTAAATGAAATCATAGTAGTCTATATAAAGCAGGAGACATGTATGATAACCAAACTACAGTTCACAATAAATAAGCAGTCATATCAAGCCAGGGACTCACGCCCTCGAAGTCATCACTCAAATACATAAATATGGGTCTCACGCCCACAACATCAATCATGCCCGTGGAATACCTTCCCCACTGCCGGCAGTCTATGATATATAAAAGCACCAAGAGATACACATGAACACCAGGTCCCACCTGTGTCATAATAAAATCGTACGGGGTAAGTATGAAGGCATAGCCGACTACTAAAACCCACCGTACCAACAAGGTCATAAACTGTATCATGAAATCTGTCTAGACCGTCACATGATCAAAGCTGGCCACTCGCCCGCAGTATCTAATGTGCGCGTCTAGCCTCGAACTTCCGCGACTCGCATAGGCCACCCCAATGGCCCGCATGAGGTATTCCCCGCATCGAGGGTAGCTACTCCCCGGCATCCGCCTGGACTTCGCAGTCCGCATGGCCACGTAGACCGCATGCCCATAAAGGACGCAAACTAACCTGGAACTCTCGTAGCTCCGCATAGGCCCCTGGGACCCGCATGAGGTATTCTCGAATCATAGGTCACTAGACCCGAGTCTACCTCCCGGACGGAGGCGGCTTAACCTCCGAGCGATCGGGGTGAGTGGTACAATACCAACATAACGACTGATAGTGAAACTATTTAAGCGCAATCGAGGGGAAACCCCTTTACACAAACATCACAAGATACTAACACACGTAGCATCCTAGCATGTTTACTTATCAAATAAACAAGAAACTATCACAAGGCTATCACAACCCAACACAATCAAGTTATACACACAAGGCACTTTCTACTATATGATTAACAAGATCGGGTTTCTATCCCCAAAGTACTTCATACATTAACTCTTTTAAAAGATACGTTACTTTCACAAAAGTCACACAATACCCGTAGTATATGAAAATAGAGTGATTATCTTTTGAAGTAAAGCAAAACACTTCTCTTTGTAAAATCAAGTAACAACATTATTTTCCAAACGTCCAAGTTTGCCTAATTTCAAATGTTCACGTTTCTTATTTTAGAAAGGTTTATGCTCATAGCCTTATTTATTTAAGAATATAATTCTCTTTTAAACAATCACAAACATAAGCCTTATATGTGAGTAGGATATTCTTGTTTATAACAATCTTATTACAGCAGCCATGATCTAGGAAATATCATTTTGTCTCATCTTAGCTTCTATGCAGATGGAAGTTCTACTGGTTTTATTAATACTTCATTAATCAAAACATTTCCCTTTATTAACGCTGCAGTGGTTTGTCGATACACATTCTGATTTCCGAAATCAGTAAAACCTTATCCCTTTTAAAAATCCAGTACTCATTACTCACGAATGAGGTTTCACACAAAATTCATATAATTTATTTAAGTTAAGTCTCTTATCTTACAAGATCAAGTCTCTTAACTTCTAAAATAAATAAATCATTCGTTTTATCTCTCTTAAGCCGTTATACCTAACTTCCCATAAAGCTAGTATAACTCTTAAGCTTTTAAAACCAAGTATTACTCTTCTTTTTAAAAACAGTTCTTAATTCTCTTGAACTACTTCAAGATTTTTATTATTCGGGCTTAAGTCAAAAGACATTGTCGTATAATTACGTTCAATTAACACACGTACGTCTACCGTACTACATAGTTACACATATCATGCTGGAAGAGATAGGAAGAGGTTCACATACCTCGACGATTATCGATCGAAAAGCAAATCGCTCACGGCTATAACCCGCTTAGCTGGTCCACCTTCTCAAGTAGCACACGCTACTCGCAGAACATTCAACCTATACAGTTATACAAGTCTATCAAAGTCTAGACTACTCGGTAGAATAAATCTAGATGCAAGATCCTACGGAAATTGGGCGACCCTTCCCTACCCGTCAAACTACACAAGTCCATCATACATACACCCCATGTAATTACTGATTCAGCTCTTCTTTAAATTCAGGCTTAAGTCCAAGGACATTGCCACAAAACTATGTTCAGTTCTTATATATATAGTATACTTCAACTATATATTCCTACAACATGTAATCTCCAATTACAATAGGGGGACAAGATATTTACCTCGATAAGCACATAATTATCAAAGTATAATGTCGATTCCTGGGCAACGTTTAGCTCCAACTCCGTGCGCTCCAACCCGCTCCAAACCACCCTTAGAAGTTCTAACCAACTTCTACATAATACTCCAACTAACTATGGAGATTTTTCCTTAGGGTTCGGTTTTGTGACTGACGGGAAGTATAATAGTATTTCTGGGCTTTTCGTATAGGTATAACCTTAGAATACTACAAGGTATACGGCTAAGGTAATTTGGGTATAGTAACAATACTTTTGAGAGTATTTCTACCAAGAGGGGGGGTATTTATACGAGACAACACCACAAGTGGGTGTATACCTCTACTACCCACTGTGGGGTACTCTCGACGAGGGGAGAACTCTCGGCCATGGGGGCCTCTCAAAGGGGGGGAGGACGAGAACAACAAGAATGGAGGGGGAGGATTTCTAAGACTTAGAACATTTTAGGATGAATAAGTCTTCAAAGGGGAGGTATTTATAGGTCTAGCAAAGGCCAACCAATGGCCAAGATCATGCCAAGTGCATAGCAAGTGTAAGGCCAAGATTGGGACAAGTGTGTGTGGGTCCCACTTTATCAATCAACACACAAAATATCCTACCAACTCCAAGACAAAATAAGCTATCCAATTCGGCCACAAGAACGTCTCACATCCATCAATTGGAGGGTGACAAGTGTCGCCCTCCCGTTGGTCCAAAATGTTTCGTCTCTCGGAAAAATCCGCAAAAATAAGAAATGACATAGCCGTATTTTTCCCTACTAATTTTGTGGAAAGGTTTCGTCGAAAAACGACTCTAATCGGGTGTTGTGAACAAATAATTTTCGGCCCTTGCACTTTAAGGCACAAACTTTTCTGCGCACGTACGCATACTCCGAAATACGGTATAACATTCTCCCTCCTTAGAAACATTCGTCGAATGTTCCTTCTAAGTCTCAAATCAAGCGCGCCAAGATAGTCTCCACTACTATACTTACGAGAACGATCCTACCACACCTGGCCACAGAAATACCCGCGCAAATACTTACATCAAAGTCCACGAGGAAACACCTCTAACATCACCACAAAACACTTCTCACCGGGGTCTAAAATATACTTCCTTCGCACCTTCTCTTTACAAAAGAAATGATCACATCTATGCTCGCCATACATGCTCGCTTCTCCCTTTACTCGTCGTAGATACCACTTTGTCACTTTGCGCGAGGTTCTAGTGTCACTCCGAACCAACAAATGGTACCGGATCGTGCGATCCCCGAGGATGTCGTGACACTCGAACTCTTACCACATTTACATCGCTTGATTTCAAAACTCGGGGTTACTATCTCTAACGGGGTCATCATTAACTAGGAACACTCTGGATGGATCTCCGATACTTTCCCGATCATAACAATACGAAAAGAGGACGTCGCCTCCTAAGTCGGACGGCAAATGCTAACATATAGGCAACCTGGCCTATTCTTCACATGAACTCAAAAGGGCCCAAAGTAACTCGGGCTAAGTTCCCTCTGTTTTCCAAAACTCGCCACACCCAACCCGGGGTGGTACTTTCAAGAAGACCGACCGTCAACCTGAACTCTAAGCGTCGTCGCCGATTATCCGCACGATTTCTCTGAGCTGCCAGAACCTCTTCTAGACAAGCTTTACCCTATCCACACCTGTGGAACAAGCTCGAACCAACTATCGAATCTTGCCAACATCGAACCAATCGACCGGCGACTTACACATCCGCCCTACAAGGCTTCATAAGGCGACATCCGAACACCGAAATGGTAGCTTAAACACTCTCCACAGAGACAACAATCCTACAACTACCCTCAAATCCACACACCGCCCGAGGGCGAATGCGATTCTGAGACTCACCTGAGTTCTTAACCCTGCTTGGTAAAACTTCCAGAAACAAAAACAGCCGTACCCTGGGCTCCACTGTCTGACATAAGGTGAAGGTAGGCACCCTGTGCAGCCTTACAACCTTTCTGATAAACCAACACTGCCGAGTAAACGGTCCTGACCGAAAAACACGACGGCCGCCCCACCGCCCGACCATCGGTTGAACGCATCCACGAACTCAGACTGGTTAACTAAACTTGGGCCTAACACCCTCGTGACCCTACCACCCGGCGGGACCACCACAAACTGACCCCACCACCAAACAGGCAGCGGGTTGACCCGCAACATGGCCTCAACCCGACCCGGCAATGCGCAAAACACTAGCTCCCCGATCCGGAACAATCTCTCAAATCACGTTACGAAAACCTAGCGGTCTTCTTAGTTCAACTACCCTCTTTCATTTCACACTACTTAGGGACCTATCCCAAACATAGCTCACGGGCACTATGCACTCCGATAAGGATCAAACATAACACTACACCTTCGCTCCAGATGGCCTTACCTCTAAGGTCTCTACGTATAACACTCTAAGGCTCACACCTTCTCTATCCCCCAAAATCTTACTCGGTTAACCCACCATAATTTCTAATCACAACTAACACACTGCTATCAGAACATAGCACTTAAGGTATACTCACCTTATCACATAAACAAAACTCTAGAGGGTTAAAGATATGCCTGCATCTACTGCTTCACTCCCCTTAGTCATTCTAATCAAACCTGCCTCGTAGGGCGCATAGCTAAGGAAGATGACAAACTACCCACCGATCCTGAAGGCTAAGTCCTCCTACAAGGACATTCTTCCGACATCAGACCCTGACGGTCGTAGGTACAACAAGTACCAACTAAAAGACGACATTCCCGATGACGTCGCCCGTTAATGTGGAAGATGCGGAGCTCGACCAACTCCTGCATACCCCGAACGCCCCGAATTCGTGAGACCTCTGCGACCGTGGATGTGCATAATATAATCCGGTGAGGTGACTCGCCTCGAAAGTTACCAAAGGACCTTGCCGCTCGCCCTCTTCTCGCCGCCGTTAACCTCGATCTCTACGTTTCTCGGCTGCCGCGCATAAGCCCGCATACGTGCCATGCTCAAGCCTAATCAAGAATTACTCTTACACAACCTCTCTTGGTAGTCATCAAGACTCGCAGTACATCGGTATACTCTCCGGTAGCCAAATCCATAGCTAATGTGGTCGCGCCTTTGCAATCTAAATTTATCGTTCTGGCCGTGGAAGGTTCAAATATCATGGCGCAGTAGAACCGCCGCGCAGTGCTAAACTCTGCGGGGCTAGTGACGCCGCAGAACTCCCCAAATGAAGCACATAACTCGGGTGATGATTGGGCTGTGCCTCGTAACCTCTAAACTCTACTCGCGCCTCCGCCGCCTTGCCTCCCGGGCGGGTTGCCTACGCGGAGGCATAACGTTAAGGAAAGAAATACGTTAGAGGTCCAACTTACAACACAACTCTAAGGCACGATCTCGAGTGAGAAGAATAGAAACCAATCCTAAATATCCTATAGCCTCACGATTATTGGTGTGGTGCACAACACCGATAATCAAGACTCATCGGATACGGTCGTAGACACTTTCCGAGGATTAATCGCTCGATACCACTTTTGTCACGACCAACCGGCCCGTGATCGTGCCTTACCCCGCACCCAAGTAGCCATCATCGTGAGTAATCACGAACATAAAACATACACGAAACCAATAAGGTACGAAGCGATGTCTGAGAAAACTTGCCTTTCGACATATATATAAATAACAACTCTTACAAATGAACAGTTTAATCCTTTTTACAAACCCTGCCCACAACAGTACTACAGACCTCTACGAATGATATGACAACAACGATGGGACAGGGCCCCGTCATACCCCTGAATGTAAGCACCTACAACAACAGGGGACTATACCAAGACAAGCCTCCGGAGAAACAAAGCTTTCCCAAACGCTGAAGTGTGACCCTAAGAGCGAGGATCAACGACTGGTGTACCTTTACCTGCGGCATGACGCGGCCGAAGGAGGTCGATAACAGTGCGAGTATGCGAAATGAAAATCGTAAATGAAATCATAGTAGTCTATATAAAGCAGGAGACATGTATGATAACCAAACTACAGTTCACAATAAATAAGCAGTCATATCAAGCCAGGGACTCACGCCCTCGAAGTCATCACTCAAATACATAAATATGGGTCTCACGCCCACAACATCAATCATGCCCGTGGAATACCTTCCCCACTGCCGGCAGTCTATGATATATAAAAGCACCAAGAGATACATGAACACGTGTCCCACTCGTGTCATAATAAAATCGCACGGTAAGTATGAAGGCATAGCCGACTACTAAAACCCACCGTACCAAGGTCATAAATCGTATCATGAAATCTGTCTGCATCACATGATCAAAGCCGCCACTGCCCGCAGATCTAATGCGCGGCCTAGCCTCGAACTTCCCGCAGCTCCGCATAGGCCACCCCAATGGCCCGCATGAGGTATTCCGCATCGAGGGTAGCTACTCCCAAGATCCGCTCGACTTCGCAGCGCATGGCCACATAAACCGCATGCCCATAAAGGACGCAAACTAACTGAACTCTCGTAGCTCGCATAGGCCCCGGGACCCGCACGAGGTATTCTCGAATCATAGGTCACTAGACTACTGAGTCTACCCCGCGTCGGAGGCGCCTTAACCTCCGAATACCAAGGTGAGTGGTACAATACCAACATAATCGGTGATAGTGAAACTATTTAAGCGCAATCGAGGGGAAACCCCTTTACACAAACATCACAAGATACTAACACACGTAGCATCCTAGCATGTTTACTTATCAAATAAACAAGAAACTATCACAAGGCTATCACAACCCAACACAATCAAGTTATACACACAAGGCACTTTCTACTATATGATTAACAAGATCGGGTTTCTATCCCCAAAGTACTTCATACATTAACTCTTTTAAAAGATACGTTACTTTCACAAAAGTCACACAATACCCGTAGTATATGAAAATAGAGTGATTATCTTTTGAAGTAAAGCAAAACACTTCTCTTTGTAAAATCAAGTAACAACATTATTTTCCAAACGTCCAAGTTTGCCTACTTTCAAATGTTCACGTTTCTTATTTTAGAAAGGTTTCGTAGTTCATAGCCTTATTTATTTAAGAATATAATTCTCTTTTAAACAATCTGCGAAACATAAGCCTTATATGTGAGTAGGATATTCTTGTTTATAACAATCTTATTACAGCAGCCATGATCTAGGAAATATCATTTTGTCTCATCTTAGCTTCATGCATGGAAGTTCTCTCGGTTTTATTAATACTTCATTAATCAAAACATTTCCCTTTATTAACGCTGCAGTGGTTTGTCGATACACATTCTGATTTCCGAAATCAGTAAAACCTTATCCCTTTTAAAAATCCAGTACTCATTACTCACGAATGAGGTTTCACACAAAATTCATATAATTTATTTAAGTTAAGTCTCTTATCTTACAAGATCAAGTCTCTTAACTTCTAAAATAAATAAATCATTCGTTTTATCTCTCTTAAGCCGTTATACCTAACTTCCCATAAAGCTAGTATAACTCTTAAGCTTTTAAAACCAAGTATTACTCTTCTTTTTAAAAACAGTTCTTAATTCTCTTGAACTACTTCAAGATTTTTATTATTCGGGCTTAAGTCAAAAGACATTGCCGTATAATTACGTTCAATTAACACACGTACGTCTACCGTACTACATAGTTACACATATCATGCTGGAAGAGATAGGAAGAGGTTCACATACCTCGCGACGATTATCGACTGAAAGCAAATCGCTCCACGGCTATAACCCGGCTAGCCTGGTCCACCTTCTCAAGTAGCACATGCTACTCGCAGAACATTCAACCTATACAGGTTATACAAGTCTATCAAAGTCTAGACTACTCGGTAGAATAAATCTAGATGCAAGATCCTACGGGAAATTGGGCAGCCCTTCCCTACCCGTCAAACTACACAAGTCTACTGTCATACAGTCCTATGTAATTACAGTTCAGTTCTCTTCTTTAAATTCAGGCTTAAGTCCAAGGACATTGCCACAAAACTATGTTCAGTTCTTATATATATAGTATACTTCAACTATATATTCCTACAACATGTAATCTCCAATTACAATAGGGGGACAAGATATTTACCTCGATAAGCACATAATTATCCAAGTATAATGTCGATTCCTGGGCAACGTTTAGCTCCAACTCCGTGCGCTCCAACCCGCTCCAAACCACCCTTAGAAGTTCTAACCAACTTCTACATAATACTCCAACTAACTATGGAGATTTTTCCTTAGGGTTCGGTTTTGTAGTGACGGAAGTATAATAGTATTTAGGCTTTTCGTATAGGTATAACCTTAGAATACTACAAGGTATACGGCTAAGGTAATTTGGGTATAGTAACAATACTTTTGAGAGTATTTCTACCAAGAGGGGGGGTATTTATACGAGACAACACCACAAGGGGGGGTGTATACCCCTCGGCCTACCCCACTAGGGGGGGTACTCTCGCCGAGGGGAGAACTCTCGCCAAGGGGCTCTCAAAGGGGAGGACGAGAACAACAAGAAGGGAGGGGGAGGATTTCTAAGACTTAGAACATTTTAGGATGAATAAGTCTTCAAAGGGGAGGGGTATTTATAGGTCTAGCAAAGGCCAACCAATGGCCAAGATCATGCCAAGTGCATAGCAAGTGTAAGGCCAAGATTGGGACAAGTGTGTGTGGGTCCCACTTTATCAATCAACACACAAAATATCCTACCAACTCCAAGACAAAATAAGCTATCCAATTCGGCCACAAGAACGTCTCACATCCATCAATTGGAGGGTGACAAGTGTCGCCCTCCCGTTGGTCCAAAATGTTTCGTCTCTCGGAAAAATCCGCAAAAATAAGAAATGACATAGCCGGAATTTTCCCTACGAAAGCTGTGGAAACGTTTCGTCGAAAAACGACTCTAATCGGGTGTTGTGAACAAATAATTTTTACCGCACTTTAAGGCACAAACTTTTCTACGTCGCCCCACGCATACTGCGGAAATACGGGTATAACAATATTCCACCGCATGATTGATGTTGTGGGCGTGAGACCCATAGTTATATTTGAGTGATGACTTTGAGGCGTGAGTCCACGACTCGACCGATCGCTTATTTATTGTGAACTGTAGTTTGGTTATCATACATGTCTCCTGCTTTATATAGACTACTATGATTTCATTTACATTATTTATTTTCAGTTTCACATACTACATTTTGTTATCGACCTCGCCCGGGCTGCGTTCATACCGCAGTAAAGGTACACCAGTCATTGATCCTCGCTCTTAGGGACACAGTTCACCGTTTGGTAAAGCTCCGTAGCTCCGGAGGCTTAACAGTCGTAGAGTACCCTGTCTTTGTAGGTCTTTACATTCAGGGGTATGGCGGGCCTCCCCGCCATTGTTGTCGTATCATTCTTAGAGGTGCAGTAATCGTTGTGGCAGAGTTGTAATAAGGATGTAGCTCGGTTTTAAATTGATTTATATATATGCCGAAGGCAAGTTTTTCTCGACATCGCTTACTTCATAATATTTTCATGTCTTGTTTTATGTTCCGCTGATTACTCTGATGTATGGCTACTTGGGTGTCCGGGTAAGGCACCAGTCACGGGCCCGGGTTCGGGTCGTGACACATACGCCGCACTCGCATCATGGGTAGCAAATCCATGGAATAAGTAGTAACCCGGGGGTTTACCCCGCAAGAATAATCATAACACTAGCACAACCGACTATCATACATAACATAAGCACCACCGGCTTATCATAAATATTATAAGCAAGTTAAGAAATCCCCTAACTTCTTATTAGACTTAATTAACATGCACTCTCATTTTATTTAAACTTAAGGCACTATCATGTCACATAAAATCCGGGAGTTTAACCCAAATTACTACGTACTTCCGTTCCTTTAAAAAGAACCCTTTTATATAAAAACCCCAAGATACTAACACCCGTAGTATCAAGGCATGTCTATTTTTCAAATCAAGTTACTACATCTTTAGAAATTCATTTCAAGGCTTTAAAACCAAGTAACTTCTACTTTCACAACCTGGGCAACTCGTGCCTATAAATCAAGTAGACACTCTCTTAACCTTCCATAAAGCCGTTATAACTCTTTATGTTTTAGACAATTACATTCTTTTTGAAACCAAGAGACTTATACTTTTAAAACCAAGTATCATATACTTTCAAGATACTTCAAATCTCTTAACTTTAGAAAACAAGTAATCAATACTTTTCCAAATCAAGTATTCTATACTTTTCAAGTCTAGTAATCTTTCCATGTAACCTCAAGTCACATATACTTTTAAAAGCTAAGTTACCTCACTTTTCGAAATCAAGGCAAAGGATACCAAAATGAAAGCGAATTCATTTTAAACATGTACGTCCACCGTACTATACATTTATAAAACTCATGCTCAAGAAGATAGGGAAAGTTCTACATACCTCTTCGACTTAAGTCACTTGCCAAGTTGAATACGCCGCACGTAGAATGTCAACCAATAATGACCATAATACG
This sequence comes from Przewalskia tangutica, assembly GCA_029844215.1. NCBI lineage: Eukaryota > Viridiplantae > Streptophyta > Magnoliopsida > Solanales > Solanaceae > Przewalskia > Przewalskia tangutica. The sequence goes on along the minus strand of CM056724.1, from coordinate 46,250,967 downwards.
TCCATCAACTACTAGCTTTCAACGTAGAATATTGCTAAGTATAAGGACTCTTATCCTACGGAAAATCGGGCAGCACTTCCTTTGTTTCTACGTACTTTTCCACCTTTTTCAAGGCCCGAAAATCAATAACCAAATGCCACATTTAAGGCTCAACAATCAGTTAATCAGGGATTATCACACGACTGCCCGGGTTCGTGACGTGCCTTACCCGCACCCAAGTAGTCATATATCGAGAAATCGCTAATATAAAACAAGACATGAAACAGCTTGTAAATGAGACACGCTTTATCGATGAAAAGCTTGCCTTTCGCATATATATATAACCCAAGTTTTGCGCTACATCCCAACCGCATAATAGACTACTGCACTTAGGAATGTAAACAACTATGGCGACAGGCCCCGCCATACCTCGATACAAAACTAATTACAACAGGGAGAGCATACCCAAAAGTAGAGCCTCCGGAGAATATGGAGCTCCTGACACCAACGCAAAAAATCCTAAGGATGCGGATCTAGCACCTGCTTGCCTTACCGCGCAGATTTAACGCACTTGAAGGAGGTCAAGATAACAGTACTAAGTATGTGAAATCAGAAGTACTTAAATGAAATCAAAGTATTTAAAACCATTTGCAAATACAACCAGCTTCAATTGCACATAGTGTCATATCACAAACAAGAACAATAATAGATATAATGTAACCGGTCTTTCCTAGGCCGCGAATGATCGGGCAAGGCCAATCGCCATAGTATCATCAGACGTGCCTAGTCCTCGACTTCCCGCACCGCATAGTCACACATGCACCGCATGAGGTATTCTCAGACGGGGTAGCTAACCCCTGCATTCTCCTCGACTCCCGCACCGCATAGTCTCAATAGACCGCATAGTCACGCACCGCATAGGGCATCCCCCGCATCGGGCTAAAACACCCGGAATGATCAATCCTGGAACTCCCGCAGCTCCGCATAGTCTCACAGACCGCATAGGCCGTATAGACCCGCATCAAGGGTGGCAAGCCCTCGATATAACAAGTCAAGGGGGTAGGTGATATAATAACAGTACAACAGACTTACCGTTTAGCAACGTAAGCACAGCAAGAATGACCCCCTTTCACAACATTACAAGACACTAACACAGGTAGCATCATAATATGTCTACTTATCAACAATCTTACTACACCTTACAAAATACCAGGTTTTTATAAGCAATTAAGTAAACAGTTCTTTTTATCTTTCTTAAGTTGTTATACCTAACTTCCCATAAAGCTAGTATAACTCTTAAGTTGTTGTTTAAAAACCAACTGTTTCTCTTCTGTTAAAAATGATTCAGTATTCTTTTGAAATGTATCAAGATTCTTATTATTCAGGCTTAAGTCAAAAGACATTGCCGTAGTTATTATTCAGGCTTAAGTCCGAAGACATTGCCGTAATTATTATTCAGTTAACACACGTACGTCTACCGTACTATATATATTTAAAATATCATGCTCAAGAGTATAGGAAGAATCACATACCTTCTGGGCAAATCCGCCAAGTCGAGTATGTCGCGCAGAGAATCGAATTTATAATACCAAATACGCCTATCAACGTCTAGACTGCATCAGAAATGCTTCTAAGCAGGGTTCTCTATTCTATGGAAATTTGGGCAAGACTTCCCTACCCTAAGTTATACTACCATCGAAAAACAGTCCTATGTGAGTACAGTTCAATTATTCTTCTTTTATACCCTTCTAAGGTGATAACAGTTCAATTCTATTCTGTAATATCCTTCTAAGTATTTATACTTATTCCTATACTTCTACAGTATGCATTCTTTAATTACAAAAGAAGGATAAGTTATTTACCTCGATAAGCCCAATAATATCCTAGATATAAGTCGATCCGGAGCAAGGCTTAGCTCCTAAGTTGAACGTCCGATAGCTCCAAGAACCCTTAGAAGTTCTTCACAACTTCCACTAAGTACTAAGGGATTTGGGCTAGGTATTTGGGCATTATAACAATACTAAGGCAACTTTTCTACCAAGAGGGGTAGTGTTTCGCCAGGCTTCTTTATGGGAGGGTATTCGCCAAGGCTTTCTGGGGGGAAGGCTTGGACCAAATGGATCACAAGGAGAGGAGGATTTTCAAGACTTGGAGAAAGATTTGTGGATGAAGAACTCTTCATCTTAAGGGTATTTATAGGTCAATAAGTGGCCAACCAATGGCCAAGATTAAGCCATGTGCTAGGCAAGTGTAAGGTCAAGATTAGGGCAAGTGTACCTTATCCAACTTGCACACAAAATATCCTACCAAGTCCATGACAAAATAGCCATTCCAATCGTCCATATTGACGCCTCACGTCCATCAATGAGAGGGTGACAAGTGTCGCCCTCTCGTTGGTCCAAAGTGTTTCGTCTCTCGGAAAAATCCACAAAAATTAGAAATGACATAGCCGGAATTTACCCTACGCGAGTTGTGTAAAACGTTTCGTCGGAAAACGATTCTTTGTGTGAGTTGTGCCCAACAACGCCCCAGGCCTAAACTTTGCGCTATCTTTCAGACGCACGCCTACGCATACTCTGGAAATACGGGGTATAACATTCTCCCCTCCTTAGAAACATTTGTCCCGAATGTTCCTTCCCAAGACAGTTAACGATAAGGTTCCTCAAAACTTAAACAGTTTGCAAATGCCACACACGGCCACAAAACAACACTTAGGCATAAACGATAATGAACATTTACAAGTAGGAAAGTAAGTTACCCGAGGTGGGGAATAGTGAGGATACTTCGCCTCATGTCCTCCTCGGTTTCCACGCCATCTCCTCCTCGAGCTCGTTCCGCCACAAGACTTTGACGGAAGCCACGCCCTGGTCCGCAGACGCTAACTCCGACGATCGATTATCGCTATGGGAATCTCCTCATACGATAACCCTGGCACACCGACATCGCCAATCGGGTGAACCCTAGATGGATCCCCGATACATCTCTCAAAGATAGAAACATGAAACACGGATGCACCGCTTCCAGATCGGATGGCAGATTCAACTCGAGTAACCTTGCCTACCTCGCGACAACTGATAGGCCCAATGTACTGGCCGAAGTTTCCTTTCTTCCCGAATCTCATCACACCTTCATGGGTGACACCTTCAGAAAACCCAATCATCAATCGCGAACCTGGATGCCGACGACGATGATCCGTGATACGACTTGCCGACTCGAGTCACAATAGCCGCCTCGATAAGCTTCACCTTATCCATCGTCACTGCACCAACCGTCCCACTAATCGCACTTCGCCACATCGAACCAGCCATAGGCGATCCGCACTTCCTCCCATACAAGGCCACATAAGGCGCCATCCGAATACCGAGTGGTAGCTATTATTGTACGCAAACTCAACTAGAGGCAAATGATCCTCCCACCCTCGAAGTCAATAACACAAAGCTCGCAGATATTCTCAAGAGTCCGATAGTGCGTTCACCGTCCGTCTGCTGTGGATGGAATGCAAGATCAGCTCACCGCTGCCCTAGACCCTTCCGAAAGACCTCCGAAGTTAGTCGAAACCGCTCCTCTGTCTCGATATGATCGAAATAGGGACTCCATGCACCGATGATCTCTGATGTAAAGTTCGCATAATCCTCACCAAAAGTCGCCCCGACGGAAGAAAGTGGGCTGATTTCACACCGTCGACGATAACCCATATAGAATTATGTCTCCTCCGAGTGCGAGGTAATCCCGTGATAAAGTCCACGTTGATCACCTCCCACTTCCGTGTCGGATCTCTATCGCTCGCAATAATCCACCGTGCCTCCGGTGCTCTACCTTCACCGCCGACAACACGCACCGAGCTACGAACTCGCAACGCCCTCTTCAAGCCATCCCACCAATACACGATCTGGTCGTCGTGGTACATCTTGGTCGACTTTGACGGATGGATAGAGTAATGCGCGTGTGCTTCCCAAGAACTCGCCAAGTCTCAAACATCCGAACACACAACTCGCCTCAAACATTAGCACCCCATTAGGTGCTACTCAAAAGGACCCTTCTCTCACGTAAGAGTCAGACACGATACCGAATCAAAACCGATCCTCAAATCGTTGCTCTTCTTCACTCGACGATGGAAGACGGCAACCTCATGAACTCTAACCCCACCGCTATCGTAATCAATCAAACGGACACCAAGGCTCGCTAATCGATGCAAATCACGAACCATGCCCTCCTCTCTGGCCGCACATCCGATAGGCTCCCATCGACCTACGACTAAGAGCATCCGCCACAACATCGCCTTCCCGGTGGTACAGATATCGACGCCATAATCCTTAAGCAACTCTAACCACCGCTCTCGCCGTAAGTTCTCGCTTCCTCCGTGAAGATATACCGAGGCTCTTGTGGTCTGTATAAATATCCACGCAACCCCATATAAATAGTGCCTCCGGATCTTCAAAGCGTGAATCATCGCCGCTAACTCCAAATCACGCGGGTAGTTCCTCGTGTTTCTTAAGCCGCGGGACGCTGACGCTATAACTCTACCTCGCCGATCAACACACATCCCACCCGATGCCCGACGATCACAATACACGACATAACCATCCGACCTCTCGAAGAGTAAGAACGGGCGCCGCCTCTCCTTCAAGAATCGAAACCCCGCCACAAGCATCACCCATCAAACTTGGTCGCTTCGAGTCACCCTAGTCAATGGTGCAGATAGAAGCAAACTTCTACGAACCGATAATATCCTCGCAAGGCCCGTAAAATCGCGAACCTCTCGCCGAGTAGTAGGTCAGGCCAAGTCCTCGATCGCTCTCGATCTTGCCAGATCCACTGAATGCCATCACCGACAATATGCCCAAGAAAAGCCACCAAGCTAACCAAAACTCACATTTGGAAAACTTGGCGATAATCGTGGTCCCAAGAATCACAAGACAGCCTCAAATGCTCCGCATGCTCCTCGCTCGAGCGAGAATAAACCAAGATATCATCAATGAACACTATCACAAACGTGTCCAAAATGGCTTGAACACTCGGTTCATCAAATCCATGAATACCGCGAGCATTGGTCAACCCAAAAGACATGACCGAACTCATAATGCCCGCATCGTCCGAATGCACCCTAGGGACATCCACCTCTCGACTGCACTGATGATAGCCCGATCGCAGATCAATCTTGAGAAACATCTCGCGCTCGCAATCGGTCGAACAAATCATCAATCCCGGGAAGGGGTATTCGTTTAATGGTCACCTTGTTCACCGTCAGAATCAACACACGCGCAGCTGGCCCCGCCCTTCTTCTTCACGAACAATACCGGGCGCCTCGGGAGAAACACTAGCCCGGATGAAGCCCTTCTCCAAAGAAATCTCTAAGCCGATCCTTCAACTCTCTCAACTCGGCAGTGCCATTCTCAGATGGCGAATGGAAATAGCCGAGTGTCCGCAAAGACATCGATACAAAACTCGATCTCCTCTCGTGAGGGATACCCGAGGTCGCCTGAAACACGCTTGGGAACTCTCTCGACCATCGAATCGATCAAAATCTGCACCGCAGCCTCGATCAAACACCGAACGAGATGGTAGATGTACTTCCGCACCATCTTCCTAGCCTTAAGGTAAGAAATAAACTTACTCTGCGATACGGCTGTTCCTCCCACACAACAACCGGCCTCAGAAATCGAATCGCACTCACTCTCTCTCGCAGCCGACATTGGCGTAGCAAGAAGCTAGCCAATCCATGCCCATGATCACGCCGAATCGTCATGTCCAACTCTATCAAGTCGCCAGGGTCCGACGATTGTATATGGTCACCGACAAGCCCTATATACCCGCCGAGCTACTACCGAATCACCCATCGGCGTAGCTACCTCGAAAGTGGTCTATGGACTCGTGCTCTATCCCTATCCTACTAGCAATAAGGGAGATATATAGTACAGTAGAACCCGATCTATCAAGGCATACACATCAAATCCAGAACCGATAAGGTACTGACGACATCGGTGAGGCCTCCGATCTCGCCGGCCGACAAGGCATAAATGCGGCTTCGAGGACCGCTAGAATCTGGACCCGCGCACGACCTGCGCCACGACTGGCCGCCTACGAGTACCTTTCTGGGGCGAGTAATCGCTCGGGATGAAGAACCGCAATCGACCGCAGCCGACCCTACCATCGGGCCACGCCGCTTCGACAGACTCGCAAATGACCTCGCCGCCACAGTGTAGCAAGCTCCCGAGTAGTACTACAACTCCCGAATGGAATCTACCACAACGCACACCGAGCAGACCTCGATCGGTTAGCACCCTGCTACTCGAAATCAAGTCCCGGGCCCCGACTCGCCTCGAATGCTCGCCGCACCGAAACGATGTAGGAGTGCTCGAGCCGCCGTGGTGCAAATCGACTTACGATGCCGCCCACCCCGAGGGCTACCAAAAGAACCGCCGCTCGCCTTCTTCTCGCTGATATCGGTCTACCCGGCGTCTCTACGCCTCGCATCCCGTCGCGTGAGCTCGCATACGTGTAATGTCCATGCTCGTCAAGAGACACACCGCACAAGACTCGCCATATAATCATCTAGCCCGCGACGAGCTGTACACGGTCCTCCATGTTCGCATTAGCGCAGTGGACATATCGAGCCAAAGAATCGAACTCGACATTGTACTTCTAACAAGGCGCCTCTCTCGCCAAAGAATAAGAATCGTTTACTGCGCCCTCCTCATCCGCGAGGCAAGAAGTGCGTGAGGAAAGCCTCCAAAACTCATCCCATATCACTGGAGGTGCATGCTCTCCTGAAAGCTCCCACGAATCAAACCAATCGATCGCGGTATCACGCACCGATGCGAACCAAGATCACGGACTCGGTCTCGACGCCGATCACTCTCATAATCCTTCAGAATCGACGGATGAACTCCTCGCGGATCATCCTCCGCCTCGACCAGTAAACTCGCGGGCTACAACTCAGAAATCCCGTAGCCTCAAATCGTCGCCTCGTGAACCACGGTATGATCGGGCCGAATCGAATCGCCGATTCCACTGCCCTCATGTCCGCCACAATCCTAGCCAATAGTTGGGCATCTCTCAGACTTTCTAACTCTCCGCCCAGCCGTGGGACGTGAGGTGTGGTACTATGGTCTCGCAGGGCCGGCGGCGTCATGGAACTCGCCGCCTGCATAGATCGGGCACGAGCCCTCGTGAATCTCGGTGTCCTACTAGCTCTATCGGCCGCTTTCCTTCTGGGTTGCCTTTACGTGAGGCATAATCTACGTAAAAGGAATACGTTAGAGAGGTCCAACTTATAACACAACTTTAAGGCACGATCTCAGAGTGAGAAGAATGGAAACCAATCCTAAATATCCTATAGCCTCCTGATTATTGGTGTGGTGCACAACACACCGATAATCAAGACTACTAGATACGGTGCAGACACTTTCAGGATTAATCGCTCGATACCACTTTTGTCACGACCTGCCCGGGGCGTGACGGTGCCTTACCCGCACCCAAGTAGTCATATATCGATAAATCGTGGAATATAAAACAAGACATGAAACAATTGTAAAATGAGACACGCTTTATCGATGAAAAGCTTGCCTTCGGCATATATATATAACCCAAGTTTTGCGATTACATCCCAACTGCAATAGGACTAGACCTCTAGGAATGTAAACATCTATGGCGGGCGAGGGCCCGCCATACCCCGATACAAAACTAATTACAACAGGAGAGCATACCCAAAGTAGAGCCTCGGAGAAGATGGAGCTCCCGACACCAACGCAAAGATCCTAAGGATGCGGATCTAGCACTGCCGCTCTTACCGCGGCATGAACGGCCCCGAAGGAGGTCAAGACAATGTACTAAGTATGTGAATCGTAAAGTACTTAAATGAAATCAAAGTATTTAAAACCATTTGCAAATACAACCAGTTCAATTGCACATAGTGTCATATCACAAACAAGAACAATAATAGATATAATGTAACTGGTCTTTCCTAGGCGCGAATGATCGAAGCAAGGCCAATCGCCCATAGTATCATTGTGCGTGCCTAGTCCCGGACTTCCGCGATCCGCATAGTCACACACGCAGACCGCATGGTATTCCTCGCGTCGGTAGCTAACCCCTGCATTCTCCTCGACTCCGCATCCGCATAGTCTCAATAGACCGCATAGTCACATTGCACCGCATAGGGCATCCCGCGTCGGGCTAAAACACCCGAATGATCAATCTCGAACTCCCGACTCGCATAGTCTCACAGACCGCATAGCCGTATAGACCGCATCAAGGGTGGCAAGCCCTCGGTATAACAAGTCAAGGGTAGGTGATATAATATGATAACAATGACTTACCGTTTAGCAACGTAAGCACAGCAAGAATGACCCCCTTTCACAACATTACAAGACACTAACACAGGTAGCATCATAATATGTCTACTTATCAACAATCTTACTACACCTTACAAAATACCAGGTTTTTATAAGCAATTAAGTAAACAGTTCTTTTTATCTTTCTTAAGTTGTTATACCTAACTTCCCATAAAGCTAGTATAACTCTTAAGCTGTTGTTTAAAAACCAACTGTTTCTCTTCTGTTAAAAATGATTCAGTATTCTTTTGAAATGTATCAAGATTCTTATTATTCAGGCTTAAGTCAAAAGACATTGCCGTAGTTATTATTCAGGCTTAAGTCCGAAGACATTGCCGTAATTATTATTCAGTTAACACACGTACGTCTACCGTACTATATATATTTAAAATATCATGCTCAAGAGTATAGGAAGAATCACATACCTTCTCGGCGAAATCCGCCTGCCAAGTCGAGTATGTCGCGCGCAGAGAATCACTATATGACCAAATACGCCTATCAACGTCTCAGACTGTGCATCAGAAAGCTTCTAAGCGAGGGTTCTCTATTCTATGGAAATTTGGGCAGCACTTCCTACCCTAAGTTATACAATCTCGTAAAAACAGCCCTATGTGAGTACAGTTCAATTATTCTTCTTTTATACCCTTCTAAGGTGATAACAGTTCAATTCTATTCTGTAATATCCTTCTAAGTATTTATACTTATTCCTATACTTCTACAGTATGTATTCTTTAATTACAAAAGAAGGATAAGTGTATTTACCTCGGTAAGCCCAATAATATCCTAGATAAAAGTCGATCCTGAGCGAGGTTTAGCTCCTAATTTGAACGCTCCGATAGCTCCAAGAACCCTTAGAAGTTCTTCACAACTTCCACTAAGTACTAAGGGATTTGGGCTAGGGTATTTTGGGCATTATAACAATACTAGAAGGCAACTTTTCTACCAAGGGAGGGGGGGTAGTGTTTCGGCTAGGGCTTCTTTTAGAGGGGGGGTATTCGGCCAAGGCTTTCTCAAGGGAAGGCTTGGACGAAATGGCTCACAAGGGAGAGGGGAGGATTTTCAAGACTTGGAGAAAGATTTGTGGATGAAGAACTCTTCATCTTAAGGGGGGTATTTATAGGTCAAGAAGTGGCCAACCAATGGCCAAGATTAAGCCATGTGCTAGGCAAGTGTAAGGTCAAGATTAGGGCAAGTGTACCTTATCCAACTTGCACACAAAATATCCTACCAAGTCCATGACAAAATAGCCATTCCAATCGTACATATTGACGCCTCACGTCCATCAATGAGAGGGTGACAAGTGTCGCCCTCTCGTTGGTCCAAAGTGTTTCGTCTCTCGGAAAAATCCACAAAAATTAGAAATGACATAGCCGGAATTTACCCTACGCGAGTTGTGTAAAACGTTTCGTCGGAAAACGATTCTTTGTGTGAGTTGTGCCCAAAAAAAACGTCCTAGGCCTAAACTTTAAGGCTATCTTTCGTACGTACGCCCTTACGTACATACTCTGGAAATACGGGGTATAACAATTACACACCTAGCCGGACGTGTAAAATTATGTCCCACAATCAATATAAAACTGTCCATTAATCCAAAGCCATATTCGGCTACAATATATCACTACAATATCAATTTCCTTTCAATTCCTTTTCAATCCAAGTTGTCATTCTAATATGTTATATACTCTATAAAAATTATAACAACTATAAATCCTTTCTTTCTTAACATGCGACGATTGTAACTATCGACCAAATTGATTACAACATAAATGGCTAACTTTCCCATTTTTGGTTTTTAACATGTCGACATGATCCAAATATTTTCAAACTTCTTTCTATATATCACATGCTCATTTATCAACTAATACAACATGTAATCTTCAATTACAATAGTAAGACGCAGATTATTACCTCAATAAGCCCAAATCTAATCCAAGCTTCAAAGTCGATCCTTAGCAACTTTAGCTCCTCTTCTTGAAGTTCCAATCCACTCCAAGCAACCCTTAGAAGCTTATGAAGAACTACTCTTCAAGTTCCAACTCCAACCATGAAGAACCCCTTAGGTTTTCATGTTGCGACTAACGTAATAACGTAGTTTTTCCGGGATTTTTATATTGGGATATCCTTAGAATACCTCTAGGGATCTTAGGTTTGAATATTGGGATTTGTGAAGCAAGATTGCAAAATTTTCTCTCTTTTCTTCATGCTTGGCCGAGAGCTTCACTAAGCTCTTCCAACATTTGATTTTTTTCTAAGTGTGGATTGTCTTGCTACTAGTAGTAGTAGTAGTAGTAGTAGTAATATATAATACCCTCCAAGGGCTAGGATCATCACAAATGTGTGGCTAAGATTGGTCAACAATATCAAGCTCAACTTTTCCCTTTGACTTGGTCCATTTTATCAAGCCAATTTGGCTATTATTTACTCATTTTTTTCGTCCAAGATGACCATGTGGAGGGTGACACGTGTCGCCCTCCCATTGGTCCATAACATTCTGTTTCCCGAAATTTCCATAATTGGTCAAAATATCGGAAACCTCGTGGGCCCCACAAAACGTAAAATTTCTCAGGCGGGCCCCATGTATCCAACTCTGAAAATAAAATTTCATAATTCCGATAAACTCTTAAAAGTCTTAGATAACCAATCTAAGAGCCCAATTCTCATTAACGAACAATTTTTCCTTTCCGGGGTTCGGAAGATTTTTCCTTTGGAAAACAATGCTTTCTTTCATTCAAATTTTCAAGTCATGCTTCCTTACGTACATTTTTATATATATGCTCTGGAATTACGGGGTGTAACACATCTCCTTTCTGTCTGGATGCACATCCGTCAAGCTACACATAGATCTACGACTAAGAGCATCTGCCACAATATTGGCTTTCCCCGGGTGGTATAGAATATCAACATCATAGTCCTTTAGCAACTCTAGCCACTGTCTCTGTCGTAGGTTCAGCTCTTTCTGCTTAAAGATATATTGGAGACTCTTGTGATCCGTATAAATATCAACATAAACCCCATACAAATAATGTCTTCATATCTTCAAGGCATGAATCACCACTGCTAGTTCCAAATCATGAGTGAGATAATTCTTTTCATGTTTTCTGAGCTGTCATGAGGCATAAGCTATAACCCTGCTAGCCCCAGAAAACTGCGTACCTCATAGGTGTCGTAGGTCTGGCCAAGTCTTCACTGCCTCAATCTTCTGTGTATCTACCTGAATACTTTTTATATACTCGCTTAGTTATGGCAGAATCTCCCACTAGTGTAGCAACCTCTTTGAGCTTGTTCATTTTGCCAATTAGTTCACATATCTTTGTACCTCTCTTATCTGTTTTCCACCCTTCTATTACTGTCTTTGAAATTCAGGATCCAACCTTCACATATTAAAGCATCTAAACATGTACTGAGTCTTTATGCCTACTTTCCACCTAATTAACCCAAGAGAATGTTCATATAGGCCTGGTTTCATGAAATGCACTCTAGAAGCATGTATATTATCAACCAATTTCTGAGTAGTAAGTACTGCTATAAACCTTTTTTAGCACACTACCATGTATTTTGTCAAATCACATTCTACTATATACTGTTTAAAATCCCTTATCCCAGTCATAGCAACATGACACTTCACTCTTTCATTTCTCTTTAATACCCAGTTGAAATCACTCATTATTGCCTATGGACCTTGTACCTGGCCACATAACCTTCTAATATCTATCCACAGTTCCTTTTTATGAGCCACATCATTGAATGCACACACCAAGGTCATATGGAAACCTTTCTTTGTACCTCTATGTGTTACCCCGCAGTGTTCCAATTATTCTGTACAATTTTTAATATCTACCTCATAGATATGAGGCTTCCACAATAATCATATTCTTACATTTGGACGCTCAGTAAGATTAGTACCAAAAGATCACTCACTACACAAGTTAAGAGAGATATTATGAGCTTCTTCCCTTTTAACCTTTGGTTCCAAGAGACCAATAACCCCATCTTAGCATTCTGTGTGAACCAATGCATTGAAACTGTGCACGAACGCATACCTCAGTTACCAATCCTTCAAATAACTTCTTAACTGAAAATATGAATTCCAGAGGTTCGCTGCACGTCCTTGCTTTGCTTTTTCAATTTTTTTTTGTGCGCTGAACATTACTCTTTATGATATTTTAAATTCTTGACACAACTATACACTAATAGGATGCTCATCATTCCCATGTTCTAAGTCATTGCGAAAGAAACTCAAATAATCTCTATGTCCAATACTTCCCAGAACTCGGTCCAAAAATAAAAAAGGCACTTTCATTAATTTATATTAATCTTATTATTCAAGAAGTAATAACCCCTTCTTATTCTTACATGGGAACAATATTCTTTTGCAGCTTCCTACCTTCACATAGTCCATCAACATGGTATACCATAAAACAGTTACAGGTTCTAACAATTAGAGCTCAAAATTTAATTAGAGATATGGAGGAGAAAAGACTAGATAAGCTTCATTTTCTACCTTTGGGAGGAAAAGTTCAATCTCTGTGACTATAGAGCAGATAACGTGGCATAATGGAGTACCAATTTGTAAGATGGAGAATGCTGCAATACATTTCACAAGTTGACCCCTCATTCATGGTCTGAAAGGGACCTCCCCCCTTTTTTGTATCTTCTCACTACTCGTAATTATAAACAACTTCATTTCTTTTAACACTTGTTCACTTATTCCTTACTTGACGTACTTTTCATAATTCCAACATATTCTAGTATACATACTTAATCTCGGACATTGCTCCTGGTTCCAATCCCTGACGATACCATCCCTTAAGTGATGAATCGTTAACTTATTCCCTTATTCGGTACATATAAAATTCTGAAGAGTTACCTTACCTGACGTTGACCTAGTACCTCCAAACCTGGTCATCATACTTCTATTCAAATTCTTCCACTTCCCTTATTGCTTGATGCACTACGTCAAGTCCAAATAACTTTGATTTGCCCTTTCGGGCCACTATCACTTTCTTTGGAGGCATAGCTGCAACCACAATAATTCGTTAAGGGGGGATTATCCTAATGACATAGCTCTATTGCACGATCTATGAGATGAAAGAATAGAAACCAATCCTAAATTTCTGGCAGCCTCCTGCGTATAAGTATGGTGCACAATATACCCATACACAAGACTCTACTAGACACGGTCTGTAGACATTCCGATGACTAACTGGTGTATATGTGGAGAAGGCATCTCTATCAAAACAAATGTGATGGGTAGCACCCATGTCTATCCACCATTTCTTGGGATTCTCTATAAGGTTTGCTTCTAGCACCACTGCAGAAAACTCCTCAATCATGTCGTCAAGAAGCGTGTCCTCGATGACGTTGGCCTTTGCTTTGCCTCAGCGGGTTGCTTTCCCTTAGGCAAGGATTTCTTATTATCTTTCTGAATTTGGAGTTTGATAATAAGTTCTTCAAAGGTCATTTCCTTTGTTTTGAGTTTTAAGTAACTCATAAACTCACTCCACGAGGAAGATAATTTTCTATCAGTGATGCAACTAAAAACTACTCATTCGGTTTCATACCCTCAAAATCTAGGCGATGTATAATTATTTGGAATTCCTGGACTTGAGACATCACTGTCTTGCCATCCACCATTTGAAATTTCAAGAATTTCTCAATGATGAATTTCTTTGTACCTGCATCCTGTGTGTTGTACTTCTTCTGATACTTCTCCCACAACTCTTTGGTGGTGCCTATGGTGCAATACACCGTGTAAAGTGGGTCTAACAAGCAATTCAGGATATAGTTCTTACACATGAAATCATTATGAGTTCATGCATCAAGAGTCATTTCCAGGAGAGCCTGGAAACTTTGGCCCCTTTCAGCCGTATCAATAGGCTGAGGGTCTACACCATCTCCTATTTTAGGAGGGTCTTCTGTGACACAACGTGCCACTCCTATCACGGTTAAAAAACAACATTTTCTGTTGCCATATTTTAAAATCAATGTCCATGAACTTTTCAGGTCGTTCATGGTGAAACCCGACAGGTGGAGGGATTCTGACATTCCCTTGAGCAGCAGAAAAGCCATTGGTTGTCCCTTGGGTATCAGTGGGGAAGGAAAAACATTGCCTTGAGTAGCAACAACAGAGGGAGAGACAAGAGTATTGCCTTGAGTAGCAGCAGATCCAGAAACGAATTGTTTTAGTCATTTTCACTAAGCACTAATACAATCTTGTCTTAATTCTTTTAGGGAAATGTTACGGGAATAGTAAATAACTATTACAGTGATCGATAAACTTCAAATATTACAACAATGAGGTTTCAATATTTGTCAATCTTGAACTAGAACTCCAATTCTGGATTTTGTATTTAGAAATACAAGAGCATGAACTGTTGAAACTATGGCTTGTATGTCCACTGAGAATTTGACTTGGTTAGAGTTCTTTGATGGCAAGATCCAACTTGAAACACTTAACAACAAATTAGAGAATTACAACACCACCGGCTGAGTCGAGAGATGACTATCTATCTTTCAGATAATATTGCCCCGTATATTGACTTTTACATTAGCGGGCAATAGTCTTCCAAGATAAAACAACAAACTATCAAATGTGCAAATCCTACACAAATGATCCCAGAGAGGAACACGAATATAGAGGATTGTTAAGAGAAGGATTATTGTCAGGAAAATCTGATCTCTTTATGGTGTTGTTATGTTGTGTGTCTCTCTTTAAAATTGAGCCTAATAACTCAATTTATAGGAGTGTAAGGATGACTTTACACATGCTAAATAAATGACATTGGTGGATATTCAATGTCTTGCCATTAAAGGATAGTTTTTCACATGCCAAATTAATGGTCTTAGTGGAGATTCAATGTCTTGTCATTAATGGCCTTTAATGGAGATTCAATACTCCTATATCCATGTAAACAACCAAAGACTCTTGGCTTTCTGGCTTCTGATTCTCTACTGTTTAGAAATTAGCACCGGGTGCTCCGGCGCCGAGCCCTTCCCGAGACATGCAAACTTACACTTTGCACACTTCTTCCTTCGTTTTACCAATGTGTAACACTTGTCCTTTGGCCAATGACCGCCAATCATTCTATGTATCAAACACTTTACTTACGTACCAATATCTCTTTCACTAATAAAATTTATGATCATTGGTACAATGTGTGCACGTGTGTGTAAATGAAGTTTCTGACGTGCGGGGCCCCAATTGTTCGAATCATAAATAATGGGATAAACTTTATCCCACATTAATAAATTTCTAATATTTAAACTAGGTTAAGTTTATTCTCTCTCTCCCATTGATGCAAACGAACCAGTTGGCCCAAATCATATTCCCCATGAAGTAGTAGATGTAGGGTTTTGTTGGGTCTAAAACTCATAATTAAGGCACAACGAAAGTTTAAAATTTTGTTCAACTTACTTACCCCAACAATTTCGTCTCTGGTATGATTACGTTACAATTGAAATCTGCAAAGATATAAACATAAACTTACAGTTTGTGTTATCTGAAATCTTATCTATAGGGAGCGCACACAATTATCCTTTCGACCGCAAGCCTTGTTGTGGTATACTCCTCTGTCAGGAAAGCCAGGAAATCTTGGCAGAGGTTTGAGAGGATTTTATTCTCTGAACTATGAGTTTAGAAAGAAAGAATTAAGTGTTTTTAGTAACCTAAATTATGGGGTTAAGTGATGAATATATAGCAGGGATTATGTTAATTTTTGGATTAGGGTTGGGCTTCATGCTTGACCCAAATTCTGAAATACAGTGAGCCAGACGGACTGGACCCACTGCCGCATAGGCACCGCGACGCTTCCACCAATTTCAACACTTTTAATTTTAAATCCAAAATACAATTTTAACTTAATTAAATAACTTCCATCAAATAGAAATTATCCCATAATTCGTTATTGGTTAAAATATCTCGATTCTAAATCAAATATTTTATACACTCTCAATATACCCTTAGACCAAAAATACAATCGACTTATTGTGACCCTTTAGGTCTTCACACATCGACACTAATCAAATTAAGGTTCATACGAAACTCCTAAACTGCGTCGTATGACGAACTCAATATGTGAAGTACGTTTACATGACTCCTGTAAACACAACTTTTATATGAGATGATATATTCCTTTCATTCGCGACACACTCGATCAAGTTTAGGATTTGCCATGTGTCTATCCAAATGGCACGATCACTTTATCTCATTTATATTTGTCACGACCCGACCCCGGGCCCGCGACTGGTGCCCTACCTGGACACCCCTCACAGGTATACATCAGAGAATAGCAGCGGAACATATATAAACTCATAAGTACTAGACAATAAATATCAACAGGCTAGCCGATAAGGCCACCTTTCGAAAAATATACATAACCCAAAAACCACAGTTACATCTTTTTTTACAACCCAATCCACAAGATATGACTATAGACCTCTAAGAATAACAATTGTGATGGGACAGGGGCCCGCCATACCCCTGAATGTACAACAACTGACAATACCAGGGATCTGAACCAAAGGTAAGCCTCCGGAGTAATGGAGCTTCTCAACAGCTGAACAGTGATCCTAAGAGTGAGGATCAGCAACCTATATAACTCTACCTGCGGCATGAACGCACTTCAAGCGAGGTCGATAACAGTACCAAGTATGTGAAACCGAAAATCAGAATGAAATCATAATAGTATAAAATAAAGCTGGGGACATGTATGATAACCACATTAACAGTACACTATGCCTTACTAACAATGAGAGTGGACAAGAATAAACTTTGTCGGTTTTAAAACAGGAAGCTCATGATTAACCTAGGGCCATCCGCCCGTAGTATCATTCTGCAATCCTACTCCTGGGACTATTTCACCCGCATAGGCCGTATGGACCCGCATGAGGTAATTTCCTCGCATAGACTGTATCCGCCCGCATAGGTCGTATGGACCCGCATGAGGTAATCTCCTCGCATAGGACTGGTCCGCCCCGCATAGGACTATTTCACCCGCATGAACCCTACGGACTCGCATGAGGTATTCCTCGCATCATGGGTAGCAAATCCACGAAATATGCAAATGCCACAAACCCGGGGAATGACCCCGTAATGAACAATGTATCACTAGCGCAACCGGCTATCATACATAACATAAGCGCAACCGGCTATCATACATAACATAAGCACTACCGGCTTATCATACATAACATAAGCAACACCGGCTTATCATAATTATCATAAGCAAGTTAAGACATCCTCTAACTTCTTATTAGCCTTAATTATCATGTACTCTCATTTTAGTTAATTTAAGGCACTAACATGTAATTAGAAATCCGGGAATTTAACCCAAAGTACTACGTACTTCCGTTCCTTTAGAAAAAGAGAACCTTTTTATATAAAAATCCCCAAGATACTAACACCCGTAGTATCAAGGCTTGTCTATATTTCTAAACAAGTTACTACACCTTTAGAAATTCATTTCAATGTTTTGACACTAAGTAACTTCTACATTCACAACCTAGGCAACTCATGCCTATAAATCAAGTAGACATTTTCTTAACCTTCCATAAAGTCGTTATAACTAACTTCCCATAAAGCCGTTATAACTCTTTATGTTTTAGACAATTACATTTTTTTTGAAACCAAGAGACTTACACTTTTAAAACCAAATATCATATACTTTTGTCACGACCCAACCTCGGGCCCGCGACTGGTGCCCTACCTGGGCACCCCTTACAGGTATACATCAGAGAATAGCAGCGGAACATATAAAACTCATAAATACTTAAACAGTAAATATCAACAGGTTAGCCGATAAGGCCACCTTCCGTAAAATATACATGAACCAGAATAAAATAAACCAGTACATTTCTGTTCTTAAAAACCCAATCCACAATGTGAGTACAGACCTCTAAGAATAACAACTGTGACGGGACAGGGCCTCGCCATACCCCTGAATATACAACAACCGACCATACTGTGGATGCGAACCAGGATAAGCCTCGAGTAATGGAGTTTCCCAACGGTGAACAGTGATCCTAAGAGTGAGGATCAAGAACTTGTATACTCTACTGCGGCATGACGCAGCCAAGGAGGTCGATACAACATGTACCAAATATGTGAAAGAAATCGTAGTAAAATCATAAGTCTAAAATAAAGTGGAGACATGTATGATAACTCAAATAACAAGACATCGTGCCTTACTAACAATGAGAGTAAACAAGAGTATACTTTCTCGCATAAAAATAGGAGGCTCATGATCAAAGTAGGCCACCCGCCTGTATGTCATTAAGCAATCCTACTCGCGGGACTATTTCACCCGCGTAGGTCTGTGGACCATGATGAGGTAACTTCCTCACATAGGCTGTATCCGCCCGCATAGGTCGTGTGGACCCGCATGAGGTATTCCTCGCATAGGACTATTTCACCCGCACAGGACTATTACACCTGCTTAGGCCCGATGGGCCCGCAATGAGTACAAACGCCGCACTCGCATCATGGGTAGCAAATCCATGGAATTAGTAGTAACCCGGGGCTTTACCCCGTAAGAATAACATAAACTAGCACAACCGACTATCATACATAACATAAGCACTACCGTCTTATCATACATAACATAAGCACTACCGGCTTATCATACATAACATAAGCAAGTTAAGAACTCCCTCTAACTTCTTATTAGCCTTATTCATATACACTCTCATTTTAGTTTACTTAAGGCACTAACATGTCATAATAAAATCCGGGAATTTAACCCAAAGTACTACGTACTTCTATTCTTTTTAAAATGACTCTTTTTCATATAAAACTTCCAAGATACTAATAACCGTAGTATCAAGTCATATCTACTTTTCAAGACAAGTCATAATACCTTTTAGAAATACATTTATAGGCTTCTAAATCAAGTCACTTCTTTCTTATAAAACCTTAAGCAATTGATGCCTTAAAATCAATTTGCCTTACATTATTTCAAGTCATTTATCATACTTACATTAATTAGAGTAAACGACTCTTTTTAACTTTCTATAAAGCTATTATAACCAACTTCCCATAAAACCGTTATACTAGCTTTATACTTTAGACAAATATCTTCTTCTTTATATCCAAGAGACTTATACTTTCAAAACCAAGTATCAAATACTTTCAAAATACTTTAAGTCTCTTAACTTTTAGGAACTAAGGTATCCTTAATATTATTAAACAAGTGAGTTAAGTCCCTAACTCCACCAACTTGGACATTCTTAAAATAAGCCAAGGATATCAAACGGATTAGATTGTCAAAAATCTCGTACGTCTACCGTACTATACATTTACAATTATTCATGCTCAAGAGATAACAAAGTTCCACATACCTCTTCGGTTCAATCCACTTGCTAAGTCCAATATGTCGTATGTAGTATGTCAACCTATAATGACCATAATATGTTTATTAACTTCTAGTTTCAACGTAGAATATTCTAAGTGCAAAGTCACTAAATTCTACGGAAAATCGGACAGCACTTCCTTTGTTTCTACATACTTTTCCACCTTTTTCAAGGCCCGAATTCAATAACCAAACACGCCACATTTAAGGCTCAACAATGTAGTTATAAATAGGGGATTACACGCCTACAAGACGTGTAAAATTCCGCCCCACAAATTAATATCAAACTAGTCCAACATACAAAGTCATTCTCGGCCAAAGGTGTAACAACATATCAACCTTTCCAATTCCTTTTCAATTCAAGTTGTTTATCATAACATGATATCAAGCCGCAATCGATTATAACTACTACACTCTTCAAGTAGGTAACATGCGACAATTCTAATTAACGACCAAATTGTATTTCAATTTCAAATGGCTCAAATGTAAATTCGGATTTAGGCTACTACAATCCATATCACTTATCAATCTTCAATACATATACTTCATGCTAGTTAAAATGTAAGGCTTACAACAATATGTAATCTTGTAACACTTAAGAAAACAAGATTGTTACCTTAGTGAGCCTTAATCCACTTCAAGATCTGAAGCCGCTCCCTAGCAACTTAGAGCCTCTCCTTGACACTCCAATCCTCCACTTGAAGCCCTTTAGAAGATCACAAACAACTTTCCTTCAATTCCAAATCCAAACCTAGGAAAGTGACTAGGTTTTCACCTTGCGACTAATACGAAAATGCCACTTTTCCAGGATATTTCTATTGAGATACCCTTACAATACTCTTAGGAACCTTGGTTTAAAGTGGGGAGATTATTGGACAACAAACAAAAAAAAAATCTTGTTGAAGCTTAGTGAACCCGAGAGCACCCTATTGTGTTCTTCAAATTTTTTTGAAATTTAGCTAAGTGTGGAAGCTTGTCTTGCTACTAGTACACATATATAACACTATGGAGGGTTAAGATTAGAACAAATGGGTGGCCTAGATGAGTTTCACAAGGATTCTAGCCAAGTGGCCCTTGGACTTAGTCAACAATGTCAAGCTCTAAGACTTTAGCAAGACTTGCTCATCTTATTAATGGTCAAATGACCCTTTAGCCCATGGTTCAATTCGTTCAAGACCAATAAGGGGGGGGGGTGACACGTGTCGCCCTCTCATTCATCGCAATGTTTCGTTTTCCGATAATTCCATAATTCCAATAAATTTTTACTCGTCTAAAATCTTAACATTTTTTAGTTCTTACGTACGTTCTTATAAACATATCCTGAAATTCCGGGGTGTAACATTCTTCCCCCCTTAGAAACATTCATCCCCGAATGTTCTCTTGGGGAGTCAAACTTAAAGATAGCAACATAGTCTCCTTACAACCCCTACATACCAATAATGCCACACGTGGCCACATAACAATACTCATACCAAAATGTCAACCTGAACCCCATATGTCAACGTCGGTTATTTGCATAAAGCTTATGCTGACTCTGAGCTTACCAATAATCTTTCCTGGATAAGCTTCGCCTTATCCATAGCCCGCTGAATCAAGTCTGGCCCAAATAACTGAACCTCGCCTACGTCGAACCAACCAACTGGCGATCTACACTTTCTTACATACAAGGCCTCATATAGGGCCATATGAATACTAGAAGGGTATCTGTTATCGTATGTAACTCAACAAGAGGCAAATAACCCTCCCAGCCATCTCTGAAATCAAGAACACAGGCCCGCCACCTATCCTCAAGTGCCTGGATAGTACGCTATGCCTGCCCGTTGGTCTGAGGGTAGAATGCCACACTGAGACTCACATGTGTCCCTAATACCTTATGGAAACCTCCAGGAGTCAGCCGTAAACTGAGCTCATATGTCTGACATCATAAATGTAGGAACCCCGTGCAGCCTCACTATCTCCCTGCTATATAAGCTAGCATAATCCTCAGCCGAGTATGTGGTCCTAACCGGAAGAACACGGCTGGTTTCGTCAGCCTATTTACTATGACCCCCAGGGAGTCGCACTTCCTCTGAGTACGATGCCACCCTGTAACAAGATCCACATTAATCACCTCCTATATCTAAGTCGGGATCTCAATTGCCTGTAATAGCCCAGTGGGCTTCTGGTGTTCAACCTTGACCTGTTACTAATTCAGACATTTAAGCAACAACTCTGTTATGTCCCTCTTCAGGCCATCTTACCAATACATACAACTGAGGTCACGACACAACTTAGTCGACCCTGAACAATTAGAGAAATAAGCACTGCGTGCCTCCCCTAAAACCTGTTGACTAGTCCTGCAGCACCGGGTACACACTATCTATCCTCATATCACAGCACCCCATTCGGTGCTACTCAAACAGGCTCTTCTCTTCTCGGAGAGCCGTATCTCAATATCGTATCATAACTGGATCCTCATACTGTCGCCTCTTTACCTCTTCGACGAAGGAAGACTCGGCAACCTCTCGGATCCAAACTTCATTCACCTCGGAAACAAATAATCGAACCCCCCGGATCGGTAGCTGATGAATCTCACGGACCACGTCCTGTCTATCTGGTTGTCCATCTGACAGACTACCCATATATCCACGACTAGGAGCATCTGTAACCGCCCCGACTTTCCCCGGGTGGTATAGGATATCAATATCACAATCCTTGAGTAACTCTAACCACCGTTTCGCTGCAAATTCACCGCCTGCATGCGAAGATATACCGGAGGCTCTTGTGGTCTGCACAAATATCCACATGAAGTCTATATAAGGAATGCCTCTAAATCTTCAAGATACGATTAACTGCCGCCGACTCTAAATCGTGAGTAGCGTAATTTCTTTCATGCTTCCCTATCCGCCGGGAAACATAGGCTCCAACCTTATCGTGCTGCGTCGGCATACAACCTAGCCCAACACCCAAAATTTTACCATAATACCCTAACCCTCTAGTCTCTCAGGAGGGGTTAGAACCGTAGTCGTGGTCAACTTATCTTCCAATAACTGGAAGCCTTTCACATTCCTGCGAAATATTCGGGTATCCTTAATCTCAATTATGGTTCTTGTTTCCCTTTCTCTGTCGCAACCAAACTTGGTCACTAACTTAGATTTGATTCATTTGCTTGCCTCATGGCTAAGACTTCCTATCAATCACAATTTAGGGGAGGTTTCCTTGATCTCATCAAGTAATAATCCTATTATTCTCCCCCAGCTCGTAGAGCTTATAGTCAGGTGTTCAACCTCAATTCACGGTATTACATAATCCAATGACTTGTCAAGATTTCTTATCGTTCGAGTGTCTACTCGCCTTTCCTTTATAAGTTATTTCAAGTTGTCCTGGGGTCCCTTACCCCTCCGTATTTTCTTACTATCTTTCTCGTCAGTACAGATGCTACCACCTTTCATCGAGGTGTTCTTACTGCCCATTATTTACTAATGGTCTTTACACTAGTCTGGGGTAATCATATCTCGTGCAACTTACATAACCATAGTTGTATTCTCTTTTATCATACTGGTCATAACCTTACCTTATGCTTATTATTAGCAAACGTATTTCTATCTTGATCCATAATCGTACAGTTTCATACATGCGTACTACCTGCATTTATATCCTTACGACACTTCCTCGACCATTTCCTAACGTCGTTCTCAATTACCCCAACACAATACTTTTCCCAAGGTTATCTAAAAATGTAACCTATGGCATGACGAGACTGAAGACCTTACCAGTCTCTTATCCTTCGTATAACAAAATGGGTACACATAACCCCATAATGCGTAAAACTATCCTTTTACGTGGGGGAGGGAACTTATCCCCCTATCAAAATCTTAATCATCAAGCGCCATCTTATAATCTTATAG
Organism: Przewalskia tangutica; assembly: GCA_029844215.1. Taxonomy (NCBI): domain Eukaryota; kingdom Viridiplantae; phylum Streptophyta; class Magnoliopsida; order Solanales; family Solanaceae; genus Przewalskia; species Przewalskia tangutica. The sequence continues at coordinate 46,227,423 of CM056724.1, read as the reverse complement.
ATTTTCAAAACCTACGAACGATGTCTTCTGTTTTCCATAGGCAACACTCGTACTTATCTTATTCTTGCTTGTGCGCTATCCTGAACTTATCCGGAAGGTCGTGGCCCTGACCGCCATACCAAACCAACTCCAAGTATCCCCAAGGGCACTTAAAATAAACTCCTTCAAATTCAAGTACTTCTTACCTTCTGCCTCAATTCACCTCAAATGAACAAGTCACACAGACTTATTAAAAACAATGATGTCAAAGAAGGAAGGATAATTCACTGGTTACCACCACCTCTCTTCCTTTCCACTCGATAATCGGCTTACCGGGAAATCGGAATCGAGCCAATCTCTCTCTGCAGTCAACGTTGGCATAACAAGAGGCCAACTAGCCCGTACTCATAATGACTTCAAGGTCTGTCATGTCAGCTCTACTAGATCTACTAGGGTCCAACGACTGTATCGTTACCGGCAATTATTACCTACCCGCTCAGCTACCACCCAACACTCACAGGTGTAGTCACCTCGAATGGATCTCATGGATTCAGGCTCTATTTCTTTACACTTGGTTGCTCTCTTTTTCACTGGTCGTACGCTTTCTGTACTTCCAAACTTATATTAGCATACGTACATAACTTCCATACTAAATCTGGCCTCCAATCTTTGGAGTTACTAAATTAAACAATATAAGGCCATTTCCGGCTCTCACAACCTGGTTCCGGTGGAATGCGTCCACGAACCCGTAAAACGATTAACTAGACTCGGGCCTTGCACCCTCGTGACCCTGTCACGTAGCGGGACTACTACCAACTGATCCCATTCCATTACAGGCTATGGGGCGACCCTTAATAGGCCCTCAACCCGACTCGGCGTCGTACTTAACTCTTATCCTTGGTCAGACTTAAATTTTTACTACCCGAGAAGGCCTTATATACCTAAGGTCTCGGCGGTTATCAACATTCTTAGGCTCGCAATTTCCATGCTCCAAGCCTACCTTATCAGTCCCCTCATAACCGGGTACAATAACTTTTCATAATACCATAATCGTGTTGTCTTGATCACAACAACCATACTTACTCCATACGGATCTCACCCGTACCATTCCCTTAAGCATACCACGTAGCTTAAGTTACTAACATAGACTTCCGTCAAATATCTCAACAAGACTCCTTAAGGGTTCATTACCCTATCATACAGCTCATCATCTCCTAATTATCACAAATTAGTACGAAAAACCTTGATGAGAGTTCATTAAATTGTTTCATACCTTCCTGGTATTTATTTAGTCCTTACCAATTCCTGGTAATCTAAAATCATTCTAGGCATCACATAGGTGGCCCTCATACATAAATGTGTATAACTGTATGTCATAATACCAACTATACTACAAATATTACCAACCTGGATACGCAATCCACATAATCTTTCCTGGGTCACTGCTGCCTTTCTCGTAGCTGCAATCAACATAACTCGTTAGGGAGAGACGACCCTAACAACACAGCTCTATCGCATAATCTCAGAGTGAGAAGAATGGAAACCAATCCAAAATGTCTTGCAGCCTCCTGGTTATAGATGTGGTGCACAACACACCGATAACCAAGACTCTACTAGACACGGTCTGTAGACACTTTCCGAGGACTAACTGCTCTGATACCACTTTTGTCACGACCCAAACCGCGGCATGGTGCCCTACAGGCACCCCTTACAGGTATACATCAGAGAATAGCAGCGGAACATATAAAACTCATAAATACTTAAACCGTAAATATCAACAGGTTAGCCGATAAGGCCACCTTCCGTAAAATATACATGAACCAGAATAAAATAAACCAGTACATTTATGTTCTTAAAAACCCAATCCACAATGTGAGTATAGACCTCTAAGAATAACAACTGTGACGGGACAGGGCCCCGCCATACCCCTGAATATACAACAACCGACCATACCATGGATCTGAACCAGGGATAAGCCTCCGGAGTAATGGAGTTTTCCAACAGCTGAACAGTGATCCTAAGAGTGAGGATCAGCAACCTGTATACTCTACCTGCGGCATGAACGCAGCCCCCCGAAGGAGGTCAGTAAAACATGTACCAAATATGTGAAACTAAAAGTACTGTAGTAAAATCATAAGTCTAAAATAAAGCTGGAGACATGTATGATAACTCAAATAACAGTACACTTGCCTTACTAACAATGAGAGTAAACAAGAGTATACTTTACTTCATAAAAATAGGAGACTCATGATCAAAGTAGGGCCACCCGCCCGTATGTCATTAAGCAATCCTACTCCTGGGACTATTTCACCCGCATAGGTCCTGTGGACCCGCAATGAGGTAACTTCCTCGCATAGGCTGTATCCGCCCGCATAGGTCGTGTGGACCCACATGAGGTATTCCTCGCATAGGACTATTTCACCCGCACAAGACTATTTCACCCGCTTAGGCCCGATGGGCCCGCAATGAGTACAAACGCCGCACTCGCATCATGGGTAGCAAATCCATGGAATTAGTAGTAACCCGGCTTTACCGTAAGAATAACATAAACTAGCACAACCGGCTATCATACATAACATAAGCACTACCGGCTTATCATACATAACATAAGCACTACCGGCTTATCATACATAACATAAGCACTACCGGCTTATCATACATAACATAAGCAAGTTAAGAACTCCCTCTAACTTCTTATTAGCCTTATTCATATACACTCTCATTTTAGTTTACTTAAGGCACTAAAATATCATTATAAAATCCGGGAATTTAACCCAAAGTACTACGTACTTCTATTCTTTTTAAAATGACTCTTTTTCATATAAAACTTCCAAGATACTAATAACCGTAGTATCAAGTCATATCTACTTTTTAAGACAAGTCACAATACCTTTTAGAAATACATTTATAGGCTTCTAAATCAAGTGACTTCTTTCTTTTAAAACCTTAAGCATTTGATGCCTTAAAATCAATTTGCCTTTCATTATTTTAAGTCATTTATCATACTTACATTACTTAGAGTAAACGACTCTTTTTAACTTTCTATAAAGCTATTATAACCAACTTCCCATAAAGTCGTTATGCTAGCTTTATACTTTAGACAAATATCTTCTTCTTTATATCCAAGAGACTTATACTTTCAAAACCAAGTATCAAATACTTTACGTCTCTTAACTTTTAGGAACTAAGGTATCCTTAATATTCTTAAACAAGTGAGTTAAGTCCCTAACTCCACCAACTTGGACATTCTTAAAATAAGCCAAGGATATCAAACGAATTAGATTGTCAAAAATCTTGTACGTCTACCGTACTATACATTTACAACTATTCATTCTCAAGAGATAAGAAAGTTCCACATACCTCTTCGGTTCAATCCACTTGCTAAGTCCAATATGCCGTACGTAGTATGTCAACCTATAATGACCATAATACGTTTATTAACTTCTAGTTTCAACGTAGAATATTCTAAGTGCAAAGTCACTAAATTCTACGGAAAATCGGACAGCACTTCCTTTGTTTCTACATACTTTTCCACCTTTTTCAAGGCCCGAATTCAATAACCAAACACACCACATTTAAGGCTCAACAATGTAGTTATCAATAGGGGATTACACGCCTACAAGACGTGTAAAATTCCGCCCCACAAATTAATATCAAACTAGTCCAACATACAAAGTCATTCTCGGCCAAAGGTGTAACAACATATCAACCTTTCCAATTCCTTTTCAATTCAAGTTGTTTAGCGTAACATGATATCAAGCCGCAATCGATTATAACTACTACACTCTTCAAATAGGTAACATGCGATAATTCTAATTAACGACCAAATTGTATTTCAATTTCAAATGGCTCAAATGTAAATTCGGATTTAGGCTACTACAATCCATATCACTTATCAATCTTCAATACATATACTTCATGCTAGTTAAAATGTAAGGCTTACAACAATATGTAATCTTGTAACACTTAAGAAAACAAGATTGTTACCTTAGTGAGCCTTAATCCACTTCAAGATCCGAAGCCGCTTCCTAGCAACTTAGAGCCTCTCCTTGACACTCCAATCCTCCACTTGAAGCCCTTTAGAAGATCACAAACAACTTTCCTTCAATTCCAAATCCAAACCTAGGAAAGTGACTAGGTTTTCACCTTACGACTAATACTAAAACGCCACTTTTCCGGGATCTTTCTATTGAGATACCCTTACAATACTCTTAGGAACCTTGGTTTAAAGTGGGGAGATTATTAGACAACAAACAAAAAAAATTCTTGTTGAAGCTTAGTGAACCCGAGAGCACCCTATTGTGTTCTTCAATATTTTTTGAAATTTAGCCAAGTGTGGAAGCTTGTCTTGCTACTAGTACACATATATAACACTATGGAGGGTTAAGATTAGAACAAATGGGTGGCCTAGATGAGTTTCACAATGATTCTAGCCAAGTGGCCCTTGGACTTAGTCAACAATGTCAAGCTCTAAGACTTTAGCAAGACTTGCTCATCTTATTAATGGTCAAATGACCGTTTAGCCCATGGTTCAATTCGTTCAAGACCAATAAGGGGGTGACACGTGTTGCTCTCCCATTCGTCGCAATGTTTCGTTTTTCGACAATTCCATAATTCCGATAAATTTTTACTCGTCTAAAATCTTAACATTTTTGAGTTCTTACGTACGTTCTTATAAACATATCCTGGAATTCCAAGTATCATATACTTTCAAATCAAGTTTCATAACTTTCAGAATACTTCAAGTCTCTTAACTTTAGAAATCATGTTTCTTAACTTTAGAATAGTTCAAGTAATCAATACTTCCCAAACCAAGTATCATATACATTTCCAAGTCAAGAAATCTTTGTTTACCTTTTTAGAATAAACCATTCTTTTAACTTCCCGTAAAGTTGTTATAACCAACTTCCCATAAAGTCGCTATACTAACTTTATGCTTTAGAAACTAAGACATCTTAACCTTTAAAAACAAGTGAGTTAATTCTCTAACTCAACCAACTTGGACATTCTTAAACAAGTCAAGGATACCAAATGAAATTAAATTCATTTAAATCTTGTTGGAGGGACATCAAACCCGAGAGCTTCTAAGACAAGAACCAATATTCTTGAAATTTTTTCTAAGTGTGGGAAGCTTGTCTTGCTAGTAGTGTGGTTATATAACAACATGGAGGGTCTAGATTAGAACAAATGTGTGGCTTGGATGAATGGGATTTAAATATCAAGTCAAGTGGCTATTTAACTTAGTCAAATATATCAAGCTCTAGCTTGCAAGACTTGTTCATCTTTACTTTGGTCAAATGACCATTATACCCATGGTCAATTTCGACCAAGACCAACCAAGGGGGTGACACATGTCACCCTCCCATTCGTCGCAATATTTCGTTTCCCGACATTTCCATAATTCCGATAAATTTTTACTAGTCTCCAATCTTTTTAGTTCTTACGTACGTTCTTATAAATATGTCCTGAAATTACGGGGTGTAACAATATTAGTCGACAACAAATACCATATCCTAAATAAGTCTCTTGGATTGGCCAATGACTTGGTCGACCTAATATTACTGAGAAGCTGAGTGTTTTTTCTCGAATATCCTATCGAGGAATGAATCCTATTATTGGCTCAACTACCACCTTAGTTTACATCGCAATGTACCCATCACAAGTCGTGTCTTATCCTATAAGGAATTTAAGCTTAGGACAAGGTCAAAGTACATTACTATGTAAATCAGGTGCGTATTGACCTCAAGTGAAATGACCTCTATCTCCCACATGCTGATAATACTCTAGATATGTATAATAAATAGTTTATCATCAGGGTATGCCAATACCCCCTATGAGTATCCATGTGTCCATCACTAGTAACCATTACTAGTAGTAAATGAGACATGCTACATTCTCTAAGAATGTGATGCAGACCACATGTCGACTTATAACATATCATTGATATCCCATTCTCAATGATCACTAGTCGAGGCTACTTTGAGAGCTATGCTCTATCATTAATATCTCACCTTATTAATGACAACGTAAGCTCAAAGGATGCACATTAATGAATAATCACAAGCAATAAAAATCATAATTCAATAATTGCAAATGCCAAAATATATATTAATCTCATTAATAATATAAATGTGTTCAAGTATATTTGTCCCTATTGTCTCTAGGACATACATACTTTCAATCTACCACTTGGCCTAGAGCCAATCTCCAACGTATCTAATGCCCATATTTTCAAAATGACCATTATGTTTAACTAAGCTTAATTGTCACGACCCGTTCCGGGGCCTGTGACTGGTGCCTTACCCGGGCACCCAAGTAGTCATACATCAGAGTAATCAGCGGAAAATAAAAACATAAGACATGAAATAATTGTAAAAGAGACACAGTTTCTGAGAAAAGGGTGCCTTTCGGCATATATATATAAACAAAGTTTTGCAGTTACATCCCAACTGTACAATAGGACTACAGACCTCTAAAGAAGATAAAAAACTATGGCAGGACAGGGCCCCGCCATACCCTGAATGTACAAAACTATATACAACAACAGGGAGATCATACCCAAAAGTCGAGCCTCCGGAGAAGATGGAGCTCCTGACACCAAAGCAAAAGATCCTAAGGATGTGGATCTAGCACCTGCTTGCCCTTACTGCGGCGTACGCAGCCCAGAAGGAGGTCGATAACAACGGTACTAAGTATGTGAAGCGTAAGGTCAAGTAAAATCAAAGTATTTAAAACCATTTGCAAATACAACCAGTTTAACTGCACATAGTGCCACAACATAAACAAGAGCAAAATAGATATAATGTAACTGGTCTTTCCTAGGCCGCGAATGATCGAAGCAAGGCCAATCGCCCATAGTATCATTATGCGCGCTATTCTGGACTTCCGCGATCGCATAGTCACACATGCACCGCGTAGGTATTCTCGTGACGGTAGCTAACCCGTACCTCTCCTCGGACTCGCGGTCGCATAGTCTCAATAGACCGCGTAGTCACACGCATCGCATAGGCATCCCGCGTCGGGATAAAACACCGAATGAGCAATCACGGAACTCCGCGACTCGCGATAGTCACATGCACCGCATAGCCGTATAGACGCGTCAGGGTGGCAAGCCCTCGGTATAATAAGTCAAGGGGGGTAGGTGATAAAATTAACAGTACAACGGACTTACCGTTTAGCAACGTAAGCACAGCAAGAATGACCCCCTTTCACAACATCACAAGACACTAACACACGTAGCATCATAATATGTCTATTTATCAAACAATCTTACTACACCTTACAGAAATCAATACAAGGTTTTTATAACAAATAAGTAAACAGTTCCTTTTATCTTTCTTAAGTTGTTATACCTAACTTCCCATAAAGCTAGTATAACTCTTAAGCTTTTGTTTAAAAACCAAATATTTCTCTTCTGTTAAAAATGATTCAGTATTCTTTTGAAATGCATCAAGATTCTTATTATTCAGGCTTAAGTCAAAAGACATTGCCGTAATTATTATTCAGGCTTAAGTCAAAAGACATTGCCGTAATTATTATTCAGTTAACACACGTACGTCTACCGTACTATATATATATTTTAAAATATCATGCTCAAGAGTATAGGAAGAATCACATACCTTCTCGCGAACTCCACCGCCAAGTCGAATATGTCGCGCGAGAGAATCGCCTATAATAGTCAAATACGCCTATCAACGCCTAGACTACTCTCATGTGATTCTAAGCAGAGGGTTCTCTATTCTACGGAAAATTAGGCAGCACTTCCCTACCCGGTAATTATACAAGTCTACTGTAAATACAGTCCTATCTTCTTTATTATTCTTCTGATGTGATAACAATTCAATTCTATTCTTTAATATCCTTCTAAGTATCTTATACTCAAGTCTTAGCTATTCTTATATGTAATATCCAATTACAATAGAAGGACAAGAGTATTTACCTCGATAAGCCCAAAAATTATCCAAGTTAAAAGTCGATCCTGAGCAAGGTTTAGCTCCTAATTGCACGCTCCGATAGCTCCAAGAAACTCTTAGAAGTTCTAACACTTCTACTTAAATACTATAAGGGATTTGGGCTAGGTATTTTGGTATAGTAACTATACTAGAAGGCAACTTCTACAAGGGGGAGGGTATTCGGCCAAGGGCCTTCTCAAGGGGGAGGGGGAGGGCTCTTGGACGAGAATACTACAAAGAGAGGGGGGGAGGATTTTCAAGACTTGGAGAAATATTTGTGGATGAAGAAAACCTTCAAGTTAGGGGAGTATTTATAGGCCAACCAATGGCCAACCAATGGCCAAGATGATGCCAAGTGCAAGGCAAGTGTAGGGTGGAGATTCACCCAAGTGTCCTTAACCATCTACTACACAAATATCCTACCGACTCCTTGACTTGTGCTAAGGCACAAAAAACGTGCCCAAGGTCGTCCAATGTCCCGCCACTTGAGGGTGACAAGTGTCACCCTCCCGTTGGTCCAAAATATTTCGTCTCTCGGAAAAATCCGCAAAAATTAGAAATGATATAGCCATAATTTTCCCGTCGCAAGTTTTGTAAAACGTTTCGTCGGAAAACGATTCTTTTAGTGAGTTGTGCACAAATATTTTCGTCCAACCTAACTTTAAGACTAAACTTTTGTACGTACGCCCTCACGTACATACTCTGGAAATACGGGGTATAACATTCTCCCCTCCTTAGAAACATTCGTCCCGAATGTTCCTTCCCAAGACAGTTAACGATAAGGTTCCTCATAACTTAAACAGTTTGCAAATGCCACATACGGCCACAAAATAACACTTAGGCATATATGACAATGAAAATTTACAAGTAGGAAAGTGAATTACCTGGAGGTGTGGGGAATAGGTGAGGATACTTCTGCCTCATGTCCTCCTCAGCTTCCCACGTCATCTCCTCCCTGAGCTCGTTCCGCCACAAGACTTTGACGGAAGCCCTTGTCCGCAGACGCCTAACTGACGATCGACTATCGCTATGGGAATCTCCTCATACGACAACCCCTCGGTCACTTGGACATCGTCAATCGGGTGTACCCTAGATGGATCCCCGATACATCTCCTCAGCATAGAAACATGAAACACCGGATGCACTGCCTCCAGATCGGACGGCAGATCCAACTCATAGGCAACCTTGCCTACCCTGCGGACAATCTGATACGGCCCAATGTACCTTGGGCTGAGTTTCCCTTTCTTCCCGAATCTCATCACACCCTTCATGGGTGACACCTTCAGGAAAACCCAATCATCAACCTCGAACTCCAGATGCCGACGACGATGATCTGCATACGACTTCTGTCGACTCTGAGCTGTGAGCAACCGCTCCTGGATAAGCTTCACCTTATCCACTGCCTGCTGCACCAAATCTGGTCCCACTAACTGCACCTCGCCCACATCGAACCAGCCTATCGGCGATCTGCACTTCCTCTCATACAAGGCCTCATAAGGCGTCATCTGAATACTGGAGTGGTAGCTATTATTATACGCAAACTCAACTAGAGGCAAATGATCCTCCCGCCTACCACGGTCAATAACACAGGCTCGCAGCATATCCTCAAGAGTCTGGATAGTGCGCTCAGCCTGTCCGTCTGTCTGTGGATGGAATGCAGTACTCAGGCTCACCTGCGTCCCTAAACCCTTCTGGAAGGACCTCCAGAAGTTAGCCGTAAACTGGGCTCCTCTGTCTGATATGATCGAAATAGGGACTCCATGCAGTCTGACGATCTCTCGGATGTAAAGTCTGGCATAATCCTCAGCCGAAAAAGTCGTCCTGACGGGAAGAAAGTGGGTTGATTTCGTCAGCCTATCGACGATAACCCATATAGAATCATGTCTCCTCTGAGTGCGAGGTAATCCTGTGATGAAGTCCATGTTGATCACCTCCCACTTCCAGGTCGGGATCTCAATCGTCTGCAACAAACCACCAGGCCTCTGGTGCTCTATCTTCACCTGCTGACAACACGGGCACTGAGCTACAAACTCTGCAACGTCCCTCTTCAAGCCATCCCACCAATACACAGATCTGAGGTCGTGGTACATCTTGGTCGACCCCGGATGGATAGAGTAACGTCGTTGTGCTTCCTAGAACTCTGCGCCAAGTCTGCAGATCCGGAACACACAACCTGCCCTCGAACCTTAGCACCCCATCAGGTGCTACCTCAAAAGGACCCTTCCCATCACGAAGAGTCGTATCACGGTACCGAATCAAAACCGGATCCTCAAACTGTTGCCTCTTCACCTCCTCGACGATGGAAGACTCGGCAACCTCGCGAACTCGAACCCCACTGCTATCAGAATCAATCAAACGGACACCAAGGCTCGCTAACTGATGCAAATCGTGAACCATGCCCCTCCTCTCCGGCTGCACATCTGATAGGCTACCCATCGACCTACGACTAAGGGCATCTGCCACAACATTGGCCTTCCCCGGGTGGTACATGATATCGACATCATAATCCTTAAGCAACTCTAACCACCGTCTCTGTCGTAAGTTCAGCTCCCTCTGGCTGAAGATATACTGGAGGCTTTTGTGGTCTGTATAAATATCCACATGAACCCCATACAAATAGTGCCTCCAGATCTTCAAGGCGTGAATCACCGCTGCCAACTCCAAATCATGGGTGGGGTAGTTCCTCTCGTGTTTCTTAAGCTGTCGGGATGCATACGCTATAACCTTACCCAGCTGCATCAACACACAACCGAGCCCGATGCCTGACGCATCACAATACACAACATAACCGTCGGACCTCCGGAAGAGTAAGAAGCGAGGCGGTCGTCGATCTCTCGCAAGAATCGGAAACCCGCCAAAAGCATCAATCCATCAAACTTAGCCGCCACGAGTCGGTAAGTCAATGGTGCGAGAGATAGAAGCAAACTTCTCCACGAACCGAGATAATAACCCGCAAGGCCCGTAAAATCGCGAACCTCGCCGGAGTAGTAGGTGCAGGCCAACTCGATCGCTTCGATCTTGGCCGTATCCACCTGAATACCATCGGCCCCGACAATATGCCCAAGAAAAGCCATCGAAGCTAACCAAAACTCACATTTGGAAAACTTGGCGTATAACTGCTGGTCCCGGAGAACTGTCAGCACAGTCCTCAAATGCTCCGCATGCTCTTTCTCTGAGCGAGAATAAACCAAGATATCATCAATGAACATTATCACAAACGTGTCCAAAAATGGTTTGAACACTTGGTTCATCAAATCCATGAATACCGCCGGAGCATTGGTCAACCCGAAAGACATGACCCTGAACTCATAATGCGTCTGACGTCGAATGCGATCTTAGGGACATCCGCCTCTCGACTCGCTTTGATGATAGCCCGATCGCAGATCAATCTTGGAGAAACATCTCGCACCGCAATCGGTCGAACAAATCATCAATCTCGGGAAGGGTATTCGTTCTTAATGGTCACCTTGTTCACCGTAATCAACACACATGCGCTGGCGTCCGCCCTTCTTCTTCACAAACAATACCGGCGCTCCCCAGGGATAAATACTAGGCCTGATGAAGCCCTTCTCCAGCAAATCTCTCTGCTGGTCCTTCAACTCTCTCAACTCGGCAGGTGCCATTCTGTATGGCGGAATGGAAATAGGCCGAAGTGTCCGCAAAGACATCGATACAAAACTCTATCTCCTCTCGGGGATACCGGGAGGTCGTGAAACACGTCAGGAACTCTCGACTCATCGGAATCGAAAATCGACACTGCACCTCGATTATCAAACACCGAATGAGATGGTAAATGTACCCGCCTGCGCCATCTTTCTAGCCTTGATGTAGGAAATAAACCTACCGCCAGCGTCTGATGTTCCTCTCACTCGACAACGGCTCGCCGAAATCGGAACCGTACCACTCTCTCCCTGCAGTCTACATTGGCGTAGCAAGAAGCTAGCCAATCCATATCCATTATCACATCGAAATCAGTCATATCCAACTCTATCAAGTCGGCTAGGGTCCGACGACTGCATATGGTCACTGGACAAGCCCTATATACCCTCCGAGCTACCACCGAATCACCTACTGGCGTAGCTACCTCGAATGGGTCTATGGACTCAGGCTCTATCCCTATCCTACTAGCAACAAGGGGAGATATATAGGGTGAGTAGAACCGGATCTATCAAGGTATACACATCATGTCGGAGGCGATAAGGTACTGCGACATCGGTGAGGCCTCCCGTCTGCCGGGTGGACAAGGCATAAATGCGATTCGAGGACCGCTAGAATCTGGACCCGCGCCACGACCTGCCGCGACACGCTGGCCACGAGTACCACGCCTCCGGGCGAAATCTGTAGGAGATGATGAACCGCAGACCACTCGTAGGTGAGCCTACCACTGGGCCACGCCGGCCGACAGGCCGCAAAATGACCTGCGGCACAAGTATAGCAAGCTCCCGGAGTAGTACTACAGCTCCCTGAATGGAATCTACCACAACGGACACACTGAGCAGACCTCGATCGGTTAGCACCCTTGCTACCCTGGAAGTCCTGGGGCCCTGACCTGCCCCCGAATGCTCTGGTTGTACCGAAAATGATGTAGGAGTGCTCTGAGCTGGCTGTGGTGCAAACCTAGACGTCTGCTGAGGCCGTCCTCCCCGAGAACTACCAAAAAATCCGGTCGTCTTGGCCTTCTTCTGATGCTGATATCTGTCGACCCGTCGGTATCTACGCTCCTCGCATCCAAGTGCATGAGCCTGCATACGGGTAATGTCCATGCCTGGCTGAAGAGCCACACCCGCACAAGACTCGGCCATATAATCATCTAGCTCGGTGATGTAGCGATGCACCCTGTCCTCCATATCCGCTACCAATGCAGGGACATATCGAGCCAAAGAATCGAACTCGACATTGTACTCCCTAACTGTGTATCCTCTCTGTCTCAGTAACAAAAATCTGTCGGCCCGTGCCCTCCTCATCTGTGGAGGCAAGAAGTGAGTGAGGAAAGCCTCCGAGAACTCATCCCAAGTAGCTGGGGACGCGTGCTCTCCCGGGATAACTCGCGAATCAAACCAATCGATCATGCGGTATCACGCGTCCGATGCGAACCGAAGATCACGGACTCGGTCTCGGCGCCACGATCACCTCATAATCCTCATGGCGACGGATGAACTCCTGCGGATCATCCTCGGCCTCGACCAGTAAAACTCTGGCGGGCTACAACTCAGGAAATCTCGTAGCCTTAAACTATCTGCCCTCGGGTGAACCACGGGTACTATTGGGTGGGCTGAATCTGTATCGGCTGTCCTCATGTTCGCCACGATCTCGCCAATAGTGGGCCATCTCTCACTGCCTAACTCCGCCCAGTGTGGGACGGGAGGTGCGGGTCTTGTGGTCTCTGGGGCGGCGGCGTCATGGAACTCGCCGTCTCGGGTATAGGCGGGCACGAGCCTCGTGACTCTCGGTGTCCTACTAGCGCCTCCGCCTTTGCCTTGCCCTTCTGGGCCCGGGTTGCCTTACGCGGAGGCATAACTGTTACAGAAAAGGAATACGTTAGAGGGGTCCAACTTATAACACAGCTCTAAGGCACGATCTCAGAGTGAGAAGAATGGAAACCAATTCTAAATATCCTATAGCCTCCTGACTATTGGTGTGGTGCACAACACACCGATAATCAAGACTCTACTAGATACGGTTTGTAGACACTTTCCGAGGATTAACTGCTCTGATACCACTTTTGTCACGACCCGTTCCGGGGCCTGTGACTGGTGCCTTACCCGGGCACCCAAGTAGTCATACATCAGAGTAATCAGCGGAAAATAAAAACATAAGACATGAAATAATTGTAAAAGAGACACAGTTTCTGAGAAAAGGGTGCCTTTCGGCATATATATATAAACAAAGTTTGGCAGTTACATCCCAACTGTACAATAGGACTACAGACCTCTAAAGAAGATAAACAACTATGGCGGGACAGGGCCCCGCCATACCCTGAATGTACAAAACTATATACAACAACAGGGAGATCATACCCAAAAGTCGAGCCTCCGGAGAAGATGGAGCTCCTGACACCAAAGCAAAAGATCCTAAGGATGTGGATCTAGCACTGCTTGCCCTTACTGCGGCATGAACGGCCCAGAAGTCGATCGCACAGTACTAAGTATGTGAAGCGTAAGTCATCAAGTAAAATCAAAGTATTTAAAACCATTTGCAAATACAACCAGTTTAACTGCACATAGTGCCACAACATAAACAAGAGCAAAATAGATATAATGTAACTGGTCTTTCCTAGGCCGCGAATGATCGAAGCAAGGCCAATCGCCCATAGTATCATTATGCGCGCCTAGTCCTGGACTTCCCGCAGTCCGCATAGGTCACACACATACCCGCATGAGGTATTCTCGCGTCGGGGGTAGCTAACCGGTACCCTCCGGACTCCGCGATCCGCATAGTCTCAATAGACCGCATAGTCACAGCACGCATAGGGCATCCCCGCGTCGGGATAAAACACCGGAATGAGCAATCTGAACTCCCGCAGCTCCGCATAGTCACATAGACTGCATAGGCCGTATAGACCCGCATCAAGGGTGGCAAGCCCTCGGTATAACAAGTCAAGGGGGTAGGTGATATAATAACATTACAACTGACTTACCGTTTAGCAACGTAAGCACAACAAGAATGACCCCCTTTCACAACATCACAAGACACTAACACACGTAGCATCATAATATGTCTATTTATCAAACAATCTCACTACACCTTACAGAAATCAATACAAGGTTTTTATAACAAATAAGTAAACAGTTCCTTTTATCTTTCTTAAGTTGTTATACCTAACTTCCCATAAAGCTAGTATAACTCTTAAGCTTTTTGTTTAAAAACCAAATATTTCTCTTCTGTTAAAAATGATTCAGTATTCTTTTGAAATGCATCAAGATTCTTATTATTCAGGCTTAAGTCAAAAGACATTGCCGTAATTATTATTCAGGCTTAAGTCAAAAGACATTGCCGTAATTATTATTCAGTTAACACACGTACGTCTACCGTACTATATATATTTTAAAATATCATGCTCAAGAGTATAGGAAGAATCACATACCTTCTTGGCGAACTCCACCTGCCAAGTCGAATATGTCGCAGAGAATCACCTATAATAGTCAAATACGTCTATCAACGTCTAGACTACTCAGTAAATGATTCTAGCGAGAGGGTTCTCTATTCTACGGAAATTTGGGCAAAGACTTCCCTGCGGTAATTATACAAGTCTACTGTAAATACAGTTCTATCTTCTTTATTATTCTTCTGATGTGATAACAGTTCAATTCTATTCTTTAATATCCTTCTAAGTATCTTATACTCAAGTCTTAGCTATTCTTATATGTAATATCCAATTACAATAGAAGGACAAGAGTATTTACCTCGATAAGCCCAAAAATTATCCAAGTTAAAAGTCGATCCTGAGCAAGGTTTAGCTCATAATTGCATGCTCCGATAGCTCTAAGAAACTCTTAGAAGTTCTAACACTTCTACTTAAATACTATAAGGGATTTGGGCTAGGGTATTTTGGTATAGTAACTATACTAGAAGGCAACTTCTACAAGGGGGAGGGTATTCGGCCAAGGGCCTTCTCAAGGGGGAGGGGGAGGGCTCTTGGACGAGAATACTACAAAGAGAGGGGGGGAGGATTTTCAAGACTTGGAGAAAGATTTGTGGATGAAGAAAACCTTCAAGTTAGGGGAGTATTTATAGGCCAACCAATGGCCAAGATGATGTCAAGTGCAAGGCAAGTGTAGGGTGGAGATTCACCCAAGTGTCCTTATCCATCTACTACACAAATATCCTACCAACTCCTTGACTTGTGCAAAGGCACAAAAAACGTGCCCAAGGTCGTCCAATGTCCCGCCACTTGAGGGTGACAAGTGTCACCCTCCCGTTGGTCCAAAATGTTTCGTCTCTCGGAAAAATCCGCAAAAATTAGAAATGATATAGCCGTAATTTTCCCGTCGCAAGTTTTGTAAAACGTTTCGTCGGAAAACGATTCTTTTAGTGAGTTGTGCACAAATATTTTCGTCCAACCTAACTTTAAGACTAAACTTTTGTACGTATGCCCTCACGTACATACTCTGGAAATACGGGGTATAACATTAATGGTTTAGTAAATGGGTTAGCTAGATTATCATCTGTGGGAACGTAGTTTAATCTTATTTCTTCGGTCTCCACCATCTCCTTGAGTATGTGGTATTTCCTTGGTACATATTTGTTTCTGTTTGTTGATCTTGGTTCCTTAGCCTGAGCAATCGCACTAGTGTTGTCACAATAAATCGTTATTGGACAAATGACACTTGGAACAACGCCTAGTTATTTCAAGAACTTAGATATCACGACAGCTTCCTTACCAGCTTCCGATCCAGCAATGTACTCAGCTTCAATTGTTGAATCGACATTTGTAGCTTGCTTGGAACTTTTCCAACTCACTACTCCACTATTTAAAATGAAGGCATAATCAGACTGAGATTTGAAGTCATCAATATCTGTCTGAAAACTAGCATCAGTGTACCCAGTAGCTACTAGTTTTTCTTGTCCACCATAGACTAGAAAATATTCTTTAGTTTGTCTAAGATACTTAAGAATACCCTTGACTGCTTTCCAGTGTTCCTCCCCAGGATTCTGCTGGAATTTACAAGTCATACTAAGTGCATAGGCCACATCTGGCCTCGTACAGGTCATGTCATACATGATTGATCCTATAGTTGAAACATATGGGATACTCTTTATGCGTTCAAGTTCTGAAACAGTAGAATGATTGTCCTTCTTTGACAACTTGATGCCTTGACCTATAGGAAGACTTCCCTTCTTGGAATTTTCCATAGAGAATCGTTTTAGCACTTTGTCTATGTATACAAATTCTGACAGCCCCAATAATCTATTAGGTCTATCTCTGTAGATCCTAATTCCAAGAATGGAATAGGCTTCACCTAAGTCCTTCATCACGAAGGTGCTGGATAACCATTCCTTGACTGATTGCATGAGAGTCTTATCATCTCTTATATTAATATGTCATATACATATATAACAATGAAGACAATACTCTCATTTGTGTGTTTGCTATAAACGCATGGATCTTCTTTGCTTCTAACAAAGTCAAATGATTTGACGACTTTGTCAAAGCAAATATTCCAACTCTTTGAGGCTTGCTTAAGTCCATAAATGGACTTCTGTAGCTTGCATACTGCTTTGGACTGAGTCTCGGATGTAAAACCCTCTGGATGTATCATATACACCTCCTCAATTACATTACCATTTAGGAAGACAATTTTAATATCCATTTGTCAAATATCATAATCATAGTATGCAGCTATTGCAAGCAAAATCCAAATGGACTTAATCTTCGCAACAGGTGAAAAAGTTTTATCATAATTAACCCATGTCGTTGATTATAACCTTTAGCCACCAATCTTGTCTTCTAAGTTTGTACCTTGCCATATGCATCAATCTTATTCTTGAAGACCCATTTGCATCATATGGGTCTAACCCCTGTTGGCAAATCAACCAAGTTCCATACTTGATTGATGTACATTGAGTCCATTTCGGATTTCATGGCTTCTTGCCATCTTTGTGTATCAATGTCTAACATAGCTTCGCTGTAGGATGTAGGTTCATGTCATCAGGAATATCTATCTCATTATATGTTTCAACAAGGAGATTTAGTCTTTCAGGCGGACGATGAGTCCTAGTGGTCCTACGGAGTTAAATATGCTGTGTTTCAGTGTTTGTTGTATTCTGATTGCGAGAAGTTGTTTGTGTGTTGGACACCTTGAGGGCTTTTAAGAATGTCATTTTCATGTCTTTCCTGAATGGTATGATGTACAACTATTGTATCATCTTCCATTGGTTGTGTATGAGAGTTTTGCATTTTTGCACTATCTCTCACAACACTCCCACTGGCTGAAGGTACGCTCTAAGTACCCAATCTTCACCAAATACTCCCACTTAATCCTTGTCTAGGTCATGTGACAAGGGTTCAACCTCTGTATTATCTTGTGATTCTTGAATTTCTTCAAGTTCTATCTTATTGCAACTCTATTCTTTGTAGACATAGTCTTCTTCAAGGAAAATTGCATTTCTGGAAACAATGACCATATGTTCGCCAGGAAGATGGAAATAATATCTTCTAGTTTCCTTTGGATACCCCACAAAATAATACTTCTCACTTTTGGATTCCAACTTATTAGTAAGCAACTTCTTTACATATGCAGGGCACCCCCAGGATCGCATGCGTTTAAGTGCTGGCTTCTTGCCGTTCCATATCTCATATGGTGTTTTCTCTACTGACTTTGAAGGAACTTTGTTCAGAATATAGATTGAGCTTTGTAATGCATATCCCAAAGGTATATTGGTAGAGCTGAGAAGCTCATCATGGATCTAACCATATCTAATAGGGTTCGATTTCTACTTTCAGCAACGTCATTCATTTGTGGCGTTCCGGGAGGTGTCCATTGTGATTGAACTCCATGAAGCTTAATCTATAAATTGTTTACTTAAGTATCCTCCTCGATCTGATCGAAGGGTCTTGATACTTGTTTCAAGTTGCTTATCTACTTCTAACTTGTACTCCTTGAATTTCTCAAAAGCTTCGGATTTGTGTTTCATAAGATACACATGCCCAAACCTTGTGAAATCGTCTGTAAAAGTGATGAAGTAAGGGAAGCCTCCCTTAGTTTGAGTTGAAAATGGCCCACATGCATCGGTATGGACTAACTCAAACACCTCTTTGGCACGCACCGCTTTCCCAGAATGTGGCTTGGTGGCCATATTTCCTCTCAAGCAAGATTCACAATTACCATATGATTCTAAATCAAATAATTCTAGGTAATCTAATTTACTTAATCTTGCTATCCTTGATTCATTGATGTGACCAAGTCTACAGTGTCATAAGTAGGTGGAGTTTCTTGGATTACTTATTTTAGCTCATTTATTTTGTATATTGAAAATTTCACGACTACAGTTTAGAACATATAATCCATTCACAAGTGGAGCATTTTCACAAACAAAACCATTAAAAGACAATATATAACTGCCATTGGTAATGAATGAGGAAAACCCCTCAGTGTATAACACTGGGATAGAAATAATATTCCTCATCAATGAGGGAACAAAATAACAATTATTTAGTTCTAAACAAAATCCTGAAGGTAAATCTAGTCTATAAGTTCTCACGCATTCAGCATCCACTCGTGATCCATTTCCAACACGCAGGTCTACCTCCCATGGTCTGACCTTTCTGCTGTTAGTTAGACCCTTCACATTATTACAAATGTGAGAGCCACAGGAAGTATCTAATACCCAACAATGAGAGTTACTTATAGACATATTTATTTTAATGACAAACATACCTTGTCCAACAGGTCCAGAAGCACCTAGTGCATTGTATCCTCGTGGATCTGTGCAATGTCCCTTATAAGCTTTTAGCATGTTGTGAAGTTTTGGAAAATTCACCTTGGTTCCATTCATGTTGAAGTTCACAATGAAATTCTCAAATGAACCAGGAAGCGAATTCAGGATCAGGTTGACAGAGACATTTATAGGTAGTTTCGTTCCAATCGAATCTAACCTCTCTATTAACCCAATCATCTTCAGAACATGCGCTGACACTGGATCCCCTTCGTTTGGCTTACACTTGAAGAGATCTCTTAACAGTTCATACTCAATTGTCTGAGACTGTGAGTCATAGATATTCTTCAAATGTTCTAGAATCTCGTTGGGACCCCTATTTTCATGTTGTTGTAACTCTACAGTCATGGAGGACAACATTATACACTGTGTCAGGGTAGCATCGTCAAGATGTTTCTGATAGGCTGCCTTGTCAAACAGGGAAAACTCAGTAGAATCTTCAGCAGGGACTATGGGGAATACTGTGTCTAACACATACTCAATTCTTTTTAGTTCAACACTAATCGCAGATTTCTTAGCCAGTCAGGAAAATTTGCTCCAGTCAGCTTGTTTGTTTCAACTAAGGGTGACCAACGGGGTGGGGTCGAGTAGGGCGGGGCAGGGCTGGCGAGGTCGGGGTCCGGTGTGATGAGGGGATAGGGCGGGGTTGGGGTTTGGCGGGGTTGGCGGGGTCGAGGCCGGCGGGGTCTGTTGCCATCCCCTACCGAGCCTGAGGTATCGGGGGTGGGGTCAGGATGGGGTCGGAGTGAGGTCGGGGTCAGGGTCGGAGAGGGATCGGGGTGGGTCATTTTTTCCCCCTTAAATTAAAAAAATAACACACACACACAACAAGATAGTTTAATAAAAATATCCCAAGGCCGTTTTTGTTCCTCTTATATTATTTAATAGAAGTATGATTCTTTTTTTTTGTAATATAATTTCAAAATTGCAACTTCGTGATATTGAAAGTTACAAATAAATAACATAGTAAAATTACAATTAAAAGAATTAAATATTAAAAAATACGTTTTCTAGTTTCTTTATAATTTCTTGTGATTCTTCGGTTGGAATTGGTATTTATTGATCAAATTGGTCGACGTCGCTTCCACCTCCATCGGATAAGATTTTGTTATAGTTGTAGTCTTCTTCTTCTTTGATCTCTGATTGGCCGAACCTCCTACGCTCCGCACGAATTCAGTCTCTGAATAGAACTGCAATCTCCAATGAATCTCCCGCCAATGAATGTTTGTGTTCTCCTATTTGATATCTGTCGGCCGAAAAAATGCTTTCAGACGTTGTTGATGACGCTTGAATATTCAACATATCTCAGGCCATCTTAGATAGTGTTGGAAATATCTTCTCATTCTCCCTCCATTATTTAGCAATTCTTCACGTCCCTCTTCATTGACAATTGATGTGTACGGTAGAACATCCTGCAAAACAAAAACATCAAACTCGCTAACTTGATTAGAAATGTTACCACTAAACATTCTATGTCTGAGGCATTCAATACTAGCCGTAGAAAAAACATGTCGTTTTTGAGGTTGTGTTGAAGAAGAAGAATAAGATGGCATGGAAGCCGGTTGGTTGCTAGAACTTTCTTGCTGGTAATGCGTATATACTTTTTTACATTCATCTCGTATGCTAGACAACACTTCTTCTCTAGTTTTTTCAATAGGTGGTGGGTCATTTGGATTTTTGGGAGATGGAGGTGGAGGTTTATCTATGTAATCATAAAAAGTTTCAATAAGTGCTTTACTACCGTCTATTTTAATGGACGGATTTAATACAATACTAATAATATAAATTGGGGGAATAGGAATAAAATATTTTTTTCATTTTTCGAAATATTTTTTTAATAGGTGTCTTATAAGCTGGGTTTTTCATATATTTCACTAAGTAATAAAAATATTAGAGCTATATAAAATAACATTGATGAAATAGTAGGATAATAAATACCGGAAAATTCTTTAGTAGCTAGAAATATTTTCTCTAAAAATGTAATAAGTTCTAAAATTGAATCCTAATCGGAATCTACAATCATATCAGTAGGATTTCGATTACGAGCGTTAAAAAATAAAGTTATAGGTCTTCTATACTCATAAGCAACACGTAGTTGCTCGTATAAAGAATTTCACCTAGTGCATACTTCTTCTGAAATTCTTCTGTAAGATATTTCGCAATCGTGACAAGTTTTTAATATTCATTTATTCGTTGTATTCTATTACTTTTAAAAATATAGTTTATAGCAAATTGTATTTTTGCAAGAATGTCTTCAAAAAGTGATAGATCATCCTTTACAACTAAGTTATAAATATGACATGCACATTTTAAATGAAAATTATCTGAAAAAGATGGAGTTAAAACATTTTTTAATAATCTAATAGAAGAAATATGAGAAGAAGTGTTATCTAATGTAATAGTCATGATTTTAACAGTTATGCCATAATAATCGCAAACTAAAAAAATATTATTTGAAATAAAAATATCAGTGTGTCTACTATCAATATATCTATATGCTAAAATACATTTTTGCATAGATCATTTAAAGTCTATCCAATGACATATTACAGTTAAATAATCATGGTCGTTAGTACTACGACCTATATCAGACGTAATAGATAATTTGCCAGGAAAATGATATAATGAATAACGTAAATATTGTTGATATTCGTGTGCAAATTTTAAAACATATCTCCAAACAGTTGATCTAGGAAAATCGTTATAAACAGAATTATACATATCTCTTATGTAATGAATAAAATCAGGAGATGAAGGAAATGAAAAAGGCAAACTCTCCACTGCAACTAATTTTGATAATTATTATCTATCTTTATTTTTATCATATTTAGGGCCTACAATTGCCCCCGTGATAGGGTCAATTTGACCCTGTACCTGGTCCGGGCCAGTATATGAACCTTGTCCCGACTGAAAGGGCATTGGCGCACCCGCCTTTTTAGCCAGGTATTCCTCCCACCTAGCTTTGTGAAATCTATTCAAATGCATAGTTAAACCTTTCATACCGCTCTAACCTTTTCCTACTTTAAATTTATAAATATTTCTACAAATTTGGCATCTAGCTACTTGATTTTCTACGTCCCTATCAAAAAAACCCATACATTTGATGTTAATTTTTGTTTTTGTGGGCTTCGTCTTATACTAGGGGGAATATGAGGCGGTTCAGTTTGAGGTGCACTACTAGGCGTGTCATATAGAATAGTGGGTGTGTCATCTAGATTATCTTCTAAATTAAATTTTTTTTAAGTTTCAGAAAATAGCTCCTTGTCTAAATCTAATGGTACATCAGGAAATAATTCAGTATCAACAAAATCGTCATGTCTAGGAGGAATAGGATGACTAAAAGAAGTGTCTCTGCCCTTGTTGCTCCTACTAGAAGAAGCAATACCCTTAGCCTTACCCTTACTCGTAATCATACATTTCAATTCTTCCATTATAATTATGCAAATAAATAATTAAAGATAATGAAATTAAGTGCACTAATTAAAGTAAAGAAATAATAATAATTTAATGAAGGAAAGAATGTACCAAACGCCGACATAACGTCGACGTGCAATCGAGAGGTTGAAAATTGAAACTTTGCTCAATGGATGATCCTCAATCTAGTTGCCAACTTTACTCCCAAATGAATAAAAAAAATGAATATTTAGTAGACAATGTAGAGAGAATGAGAGATAGATTGAGAGATTATTAGAGAAATTGTAGGAAGATTTGGGAGAAAGATGAAGAGAAAATGAGGTATTTATAGTTGAAAAAATTGAGTTAAAGTGTAAATATAATAACTTAGGGGTTAAAAATAAATATTAAGGGGGTAGGGGGTTGGGGTAGGGGTTAAATTTGGTCATTGCACAACGGTCAAATTGTGAAATAGTTGTTGTGCAACGGGCAACAGGCGAGGTCGGGGTCGGGGCAGGGTTGGTTCGGGGAAAATTCCCGACCCGGTACCGAAACCGATACCGAATACCTATATTCGATCTCGGTACAGGGTCAGGCGGGGTCGGGGTGGGGTCGGGTGGGGTCTAGGCGGGGTCGGGTCGGGTTCGGGTAGCCCCGCCATGTTGGACATCCCTATTTTCAACCAACATTTTAAGTGACAGATTCAACATTGTAAACTGAAGAAAATATAGACGTGAAATCAACATTCTAATATAATTTCTATTGAACACATTCGTTAACTAATTAACATGGTCTTTAATTTAATTAGCTCCCACTATTTTAACATATTCTTCCACCCCATGAAAGAATACAGACTTATATCAAATATGGTCATAATGGGCCAAGATCCATGTTCATGTTATCTCCGCGTTTTCTGAGGCTAATAACTTCAACAACACAATCTGGTATGTCTCTAAACCAATTGCAAACAATTTGCAACTCTTGGTTGACCGAATGTTCTAAACAATCGATCTGCGTCCCTCAGCATGTCCGACGTTGTAGCGCCAAGACAACCCGTTATGCGATTGCAATTATGTATCTAAGTGAGTTTTGCCTTCATAGAGAAAACACTGGGGTGTAAATACTCATGACAGTTTATCACCCACTTTTACATTAACATGCATCTATGAAAGAGTCTGAGTCCTCGTAGACTTTGAGCAAATACTGGGGCATAAATACTCATCTCGCCGAAAATAATTTTGCACTACAATCAATTATAACGGACGACACATTTATTTTAAATGAGACTTGTATTAAATTTTTGGGGAATATTTTAATTCAGGGTTTTAATCAAGATCAACTCTAACATGCTTTAAACATTATCTAAAACTGTTTAAGCACATATTGGGTACCGCCCCAAACATGATATTAAGCGGTTAAACATGTATTGGGCGCTGCCTACCCAAACATTATTTGCGGACAGTAAACATCTATTGGGCGCCGCCTACCCAAGCATTATTTGCGGACGTTATTCTAGTATAATAAATGACAATCATTTAGCACATAAAACAGTATACTAAATATATTGTATAATAATAATCATGGGTTAACTTTCTGAAACTGAGATTTTTTTACTACTAGACATCTAGCGTCGCGGCGCAGAAACCTTTCAGTTTCTATTTCGTGAGTTAGAGCCGCGGCTCTCCACCATGGGGCCGCGACGCTTCAGGTCCCGTCAGAACGTTTTCGTGTTGATTTTCAAAATCTTCCAAACCCTAAATCTAATTTAGGGATCAGTTCACGAATCATTTATTATCACCTATCAATATCAATAACGCACATGTCGACCATCATCCATTCCCACCCGTTTTTCGTCGTGCACCATGTTCGCAATAAACCGATTTCTACACAAGGCTTAGTTCGAGTTAGAACGGAGTGACTTCCTCGATTTAGCGTAGTTGATGTTTTAGGGTCATTACAAAAGGTCAATATATAGTCAAGGTATATAGGATTTGAAGCAGCCATGTTCTAATTCAGTTTAAAATCAATTTCACGTTTTAACCCATATTATTCCCTTTCAATTGTTTTGTAACCAATGAACCAGCCTGAGCTCTAATACCAATGTAGGGTTTTGTTGGGTCTAAAACGCGTAAGTAAGGCACATCAAAAGTTTAAAATTTTGTTCAACTTACTTACCCCAAGAATTCCATCTCTGGTATGATTACGTTATAATTGAAATCTGCAAAGATATAAACATAAACTTACAAATTGTGTTATCCGAAATCTTTACTATAGGGAGCGCACATGATTATCCTTTCGACCGCAAGTCTTGTTGTGGTATACTCCTCTGTCAGGAAAACCATGAAATCTTGGCAGAGGTTTGAGAGAATTTTATTCTCTGAACTCTGAGTTTAGAAAGTAAGAATTAAGTGTTTTTAGTAACCTAAATTATGGGGTTAAGTGTTGAATATATAGCAGGGATTATGTTAATTTTTTTATTAGGGTTGGGCTTCAAGCCTGACCCAAATTTTGAAATACAGTGGGCCAGTCGGACTGGACCCATTTCCGCGTAGGCGCCGCAGCTCAGCCTCTCAGGCGTCACGACGCTTCCACCAATTTCAGCACTTTTAATTTTAAATCCAAAATCCAATTTTGACTTAATCATACGGAACTCCTAACCTGCTCCGTATGACGAACTTATTATGTGAAGTACGTTTACATGACTCCTGTAAACACAACGTTTATATGAGATGATAAATTCCTTTCATTTGCGACACACTCGATCAATCTTAGGATTTTCCATGTGTCTATCCAAATGGCTCGATCACTTTATCTCATCTATATTAGTAGACAATCAGACAATATCCTAAATATGTCTTTTGCATTGGCCAATGACTTGGTCGACCTAATATTACTGAGAAGCTGAGTGTTCTTTCTCGAATATCCTATTGAGGAATGAATCATATTCTTGATTCAACTACCACCTTAGTTTACATCTCAATGTACCCAACACAAGCCATGTCTTATCCTATAAGAAATTAAAGCTTAGGACATGGTCAAAGTACATTACTCTGTAAATCAGGTGTGTATTGATCTCAAGTCAAAGGACCTTTTTTTCCCACATGATGATAATACTCTAGACATGTATAATAAATAGTTTATCAGCAGGGTATGTCAATACCCTCTAAGAGTATTCATGTGTCCATCACTAGTAACCATTACTAGTAGTAAGTGAGACATACTACATTCTCTAAGAATATGATGCAGACCACATTTCGACTTATAACATATTATTGATATTCCATTCTCAATAATCATCAGTCGAGACTACTTTGAGAGTTATGCTTTATCATTAATATCTCACTTTATTAATGACAACGTAAGCTCAAGGAATGCACATTAATGAATAATCACAAGCAATCAAAATCATAATTCAACAATTGCAAATGCCAAAATATATATTAATCTCATTAATAATACAAATATATTCAAGTATATTTATTCCTAAAATGATTATCTCTAGGACATACATACTTTCAGCGAAATTTTGTGTCTTCTTGTTCAAAGCTATAATGGCTAAGTCGAAAGAAATAATAAAATCTTCAACTTGGGATTTCTCATAATTTTGTACACATGTGATTTCATTAAGCTACAAATATCATAGATGGAAAAAGTTAGGAACTCGGTATTACTTGCAAGTTGAGACATCCTTACCTGTAAATTGGGAAAGAAAGATTTGGTTGATACACTTTGGATCAAGAATTTGGGGTTCCTGATGATATTTCTGTGGAGACCTTGTTTTATTTTTCAATTTTTTTATAGGAGATATGTGTAAGCAAATCAAGACTCCACCGACGGAAATGGAGAAATTGGGTACATTTGTTGGTTACATGTGTTTTTAATCATTGCTCATGTGTTTTTGTTTAATTGGTCTTTCCCGCGATTAACTCCACGCTGTTGAAAATTTTAACTGATTGTGCCTCAAGTGTTTAATAGGCACAATTTTACCATAATTCAAGTGTTCTATAGGTCATATACTTTGTTTAGATGAATAGTTGGGACAAGTTTAAGGATTTTTCTATCAATTTGGCTTATATTTTAGGTAACAATAAATACCCTTTAACCGTAGTATAAATATCTCTTTTCCTATTTAGTGACTTAGCTTGTTTTGATATGTTAACGATGATACTCTTTTTTTTTTGTTGACGAAGGAATCCGCAGCCGCTACTCTTTCGAGTGCGCATGTGGTAAACCGGTGTGTGACACGCAAACCACGTCAGCCATGTAAACCACACTTGGCAAGCCATGTGTGACAGGCTCAACCAAGAAGGTTTATGCAGGGGATCGAACTCGTGACCTTGCGGTCCCGCGCTCTACTGCTACACCAACTTGGCTACCCTTGCGGGTAACGATGATACTCTTGAGAGAATATTGTACGGTTGAATGCCTTTCTTGGTTGAGACTTTGTTAGGGTGGTTTGATAGGGGAAATCCTTCCCCTTGACGGTTAGTTCCTATAGATTAAGTCCATTAAGTTTAATGGAGTGACTCTTTGTGTGTATTTCAAGAGTTTATTCAATTCTTTTAGTGGATTTTTCTCTAAATCTCTATCTTAGCTTCTATTTTATGTATTTTAGTTCTGCATTTCAATTTGAGTTTTAGTGTTTATTTCTATAAATAAAGTCTTGATTAGAAAATACAGGGAAAAAAGTATTAGAAATATTAAAATAAAATATATGCTTGTTGTGTTCATTGTTGTACTGGTCAAAATACGACGAGCATTTAATGTGGCGACAGGGGTCACATCAGCACGAACAAGATAACAACAACAATAACAAATTCAGTGTAGTCCCGCAAGTGAGGAGCACGAATGAGATAGACACTTAGATATTTGTATAGTGTGTACCGTACATTATATATATATCAAGTGTGTATTGTAGAGAACCGATGAGTGTTTTTATGAAATGAACCAATCATCTATGATATATGATATATACCATATTAACATCATAGAGGACGGAGGAGTAATTTTTTAAAATTAATTATACAGATCTTGTTAAAACCACATACAAACCTTTCACACACGATTTTTGAACTCAATACTGAATTTTTTCTTGCACTGAGTAGTGTCTTGTAATACTGAGTAGGGCATGTTGCAGTGTGAGTTTGATACTCCCTCAGACAATTCCTGTTGGGGGGTCGGACCTTGTAGCATTGATCCGTTGGTGGCGATCAGACACTGAATGCGGGGCGCACATCCCGCGATTTACCTGACGGTGACGGCTAAGAACGGGTTCTATTCGCCTCCAGAAGCATAGTACCAGTACTTGTGCATGTACTAGCGATATGGGGTGCTAAAGCCACCCTGAGACCTGAATTATCAAAAAACAATATGGCCTGTTTGAATTGGTTAGTGGAACGGGTTGGCAATGATGTTTCTACAAGGAAGTTGTATGTTTGCATGAGCTTCTTCTACGACAATCCTCATCATATCAATGGTATCACAGTCCTCTACTTGTGGTAAATTGACAAGTTGTGTATGTTTGATGAAGTTGCAGCAAGATCAATGTGTGACGTGTTTGCATTCACCATATTATTGTTGGCTTTAAGGACATTAAGTGGTGGACACTAAATGGTGGGCTTTCAGTATAAATGTCCTAGAGACAATCATTTAGAAACATATGTACTTGAACACATTCGTATTATTAATAAGATTAATATATTTATGACATTTGTAATTACTGAATTATTATTTGATTGTTTGTATTATTCATTAATGTGCATCACTTTTGCTTACATTGTCATTGATAGGGTGAGATATTAATGATAGCGTAATTCTTAAAGTAGTCTCGACTGATGATCATTGAGAATGCGATATCAATGATATATTATAAGTCGATATGTGGTCTGCATCACATTCTTAGAGAATGTAGTTTGTCTCACTTACTACTAATAATGATTGCTAGTGATGGACAAATGGATACTCTTAGAGGGTATTGGCATACACTGCTGATAAACTATTTGTAATACATGTCTAGAGTATTATCAGCATATGAGAGATAGAGGTCCTTTGACTTGAGGTCAATAGGCACCTGGTTTGTAGAGTAATGTACTTTGATCATGTCCTAAGCTTAAATTCCTTATAGGATAAGACAAGACTTGAATTGGGTACATTGCGATACAGACTAAGGTGGTAGTTGAGCCAAGAATAGGATTCATTCCTCGATTAAATATTCGAGAGAACACTCAGCTTCTCAGTGATATTAGGTCGACCAAGTCATTGACCAATGCAAGAGACATATCTAGGGTATGATCTAGTTGTCAACTAATATAGATGAGATAAAGTGATCAAGCCATTTGGATAGACACTTGGCAAATCCTAAGCTTGATCGAGTGAATCGCGAATGAAAGGAATTTATCATCCCACATAGAGGTTGTATTTACTAGAGTCTTGTAAACATACTTCACATATTGAGTTCGTCATATGGTGCAGTCTAGGAGTTTCGTGTGAACCTTAATTTGATTAAGTGTCGATGTGTGAAGGCCTAAAGGGTCACACTAAGTCGATTGTCTTTTCGGTCTAAGGGTATATTGAGAAAATATAAAATATTCGATTTATAGTCGAAATATTTTAATCAATAATAAATTATGGGATAATTTCCATTTGATGGAAATTATTTAATTAAGTCAAAATTGGATTTTAGATTTAATCAAAATTAAAACGTGCAGAAATATTGAAAACAGGGGAGGCGCCGCAGCGCCTAGGATGAATAGCCGCGACGCTGGTACGGCAGTCGGCCCAGTCCGACTGGCCCACTGAATTTCAGATTTTGGATCAAGTTTTAAGCCTGATCCAAGTCTGATTTGGTTTTCTCCTCCCCTATATATTTAGCACTTAACCCATAATTTTAGGTTACTCAATTCTTACTTTCTGAACTCAGAGTTTAGAGATTAAAATTCTCCCAAACCTCGACCAATATTTCATAGCTTTCCTGACAAAGGGATATACCGAAGTAAGGCTTGCACCCGAGCAGACAATCGCGTGCGCACCTTTTAGTAGAGACTGCAAAATATAAACTGTAAGTTTTCTTGTGTCTTGCAGATTTCAATTGTAACATAATCATACCAGACAAATTTGTTGGCGCAAGTAAGTTAAAAAAAATTTAATCTTTCGTTGTGTCTTACTTGTGTGTTTTAGACCCAACTAAACCCTACAGTGGTATCAGATCCAGATTGGTTCAATGGTTACATAACAATTGAAAGACACAATAATATGGGTTAAACGTAAAATTGATTTTAATCTTAATTAAAACAATGCTACTTGAAATCTGACATACTTTGACTGAGCGATTAACCTTTGTAATCACCCTAAATTATCAACTATGCTAAATCGAGGAAGTCATTCCGTTCTAGCACGAACTGAGCCTTGTACAAAAATCGGTTCATTGCGAACATGGTGCACTGCGAAGAACGTGTAGGAATGAATGATGGTCGACATGTGCGTTATTGATAATGGTGGGTGGTAGTAAAGGACCCGTAATATGAACTCTAAATTAGATTTAGGGGTTGGACGATTTTTAGAAAATCATCACGGAAACCGCTCTGAAAAGGAAGTCGGCGCCGCGGCCCTATAGTAGGGCGCCGCGATGCCAGCTAGGGTTTCACGGCGGTGTCGTGGCTCCATGTCAGAGTGTTGCGGCGCCGGTCACGGTAACTATCAGGGGTCATGATTAAAACCTTCATTTAAAATTCGGAGCTTACTGGAACTGAAGCGCTGCAACCCCATAGTGGAGCACCACAACCTTAATTCACAAAAATCAAGAGTTTTTGCCTGTTAAGCGCCGCGGCTCCATAGTGGAGCGCCGCGGAGCCTGACGTCCAGAAAGTTAAATCTCAGTTTTTGAAATTTAATCCATGATTATTAATACACAGTATGTTGGTATACTGTTTACGTGCAAAATGATCATCATTTACTTTACTAAGATTTAGAGTCCGCAAATCATGCTTGAGTAGGTCGTACCCAATACTAGTCTAGAGTCCGCAATTCATGCTTGGGTAGGCGGTGCCCAAAACTAGTTTAGAGTCTGCAATCATGCTTGGGTAGTGATCGGTGTATTTTATACACACTTTTTTAGTCATTTTTAGTTAGTATTTCACTCATTTTGTTTATGTTTAGTATAGTATTAGGATCGTTTTCCTTTCTTTTGTGTCACAGCGGTCAAAAATGAAGAAATGGCAAAAAGAAGATGAAATGAGCATAAAAGAGATGGAATTGCACACAAAAGGGCCAAGAAATGAAGTCTAAGAAGTTCCGGGAAGTATAGAGGAGATTAGACGAAGTCCGGACGAAAAAAGGATGAAGAAACGAAAAAACGCCAAATTCACGCCTCCGGCGCCGCGGCGCCCAATGTTCTGCGGAGTCCGAAAGTTGCAGATTCTTCAGCGCCGTGGCGCCGGACTGCAGGGCCACGGCGCCGACGTGGTATTTTTGACGTTTTGGGCCGAATTTGACACGTTTTCATGGTCCAAAAGGGATAACTTTTCCTACCTACATAATCCCTAACCCTTGATCTAAAGGATTCTTGGGCTATAAATAGTCTCTACATCATTGGGGGATTCATTCCAACCATTGTACATACAACACAACTCTAGGAGGCGAAGATTTGAGACCTAGTTCAAGTATTTTCTTTTCTTTCTCTTTTCTTTGTTTATTTCAGTTCATGTATGGATATTGTATTAGTTCTTAGCGTGACAATGGCTAGGAGCGAATTACTTTATTAGGGATTTCCTTGTGAATCGCTTGAACCTCGTTCTTATGAATTAATGCATGTTTTGGTTTCTTCTTATTATTGTTGAGATTTATTCAATAATTGATTTGATGCTTGATAATTAATTGATCACTAGTTATCATCACTTATATGAGTTCTAATCGAAATCCGAAAGGGGAGATTGTGAATATGCTAAAGTTGAATAAACATAGATTTAAATCGTGGACGAAAGTACCCCGATACTTGTGTAGCTTAATAGATTATTGCTTTTAATCCTCTTTTGTAGTCAATCTTGTCATCGAAAGATAGAAGGGTTCTCCATTGGGGTTGAGTGTTTATATTACCTTAACAGGAGTATAAAACGACTTAGTTAACCTGCTATCTCAACATAAAAGAAGAACCTTAATTATTGCATTAACGATTAAAAGCGAGAGGATAGTTGATGATCTTGGAAGCCCTAATCCTCCATCATAACTGATTTAAATTAAAGTATTTTCATAATTAGTTTATTCCTGCATTATTAGTATAGAATTTCAAACCAATTAACGTTAACCAAATAGAAACTAAAGCATAGATAATCGGTACTTGAAAATCAGTCCATGAGGACGATATTCAGTCTTACCCAGACTATATTACTTGTACGATACGTGCACTTGCGTTTAGCGTGTGTATAGATAGCACATCAAGTTTTTGGCGCCGTTGCCGGGGATTGGCATGCTTTCAATATCGATTTATCTATTCTTATTTCTAATTTGGTTGCTCCAAGAACAAGTTTCTAACTTGTTCTGCGAGCATTTTTTTATCACCTTTTGTTGTTTTCTTATTTTGCAGGTTAAATTCGAAAAAAAATTGAAAAAAATAAAATAAAATTCAGGACATATGGACTACTACTATCGGAGACAGTGGAGTCATCAACAGCAGCTTAACCCACAGGTTCTAGAGGAAGATCTAGATGAGTTGCAGGCAGGCATACTCAGGCTCACCAAGTGCCAGACTCAGTTTATGGCTAAGACAAGGGATTCCCTCAAAAATTTGGAGACCCACATAGGGCAACTGATGGATAAGATGAGCAATACACCTCAAGAAAATCTGCCTAGCGACATCATTATGGGAGGTGGTAAGAAAATTGAGGAGCCTGAACCACACCCAGCTATTGAGGAATCTGGCGAGATAGTTGGTGTAGAGAAGGAAAAGATTACTGAGATCCAATTATTCACCTTTTTGGATTCTTTGGAAATTCTTTTTCCTATACCTATTGCAAAAGAAATACCACCAGCGGTCACTGTTGATCCCCAAATAGGAAGTCCATACCATTAAGGGCACCCCCTAGGGTTGAGAGATGTTGGGAATCTCACTGATCCCTACATTATAGAGAGCGTAGAAGACAAGCATGTCTCGTGTACTTGGGGGATAATCTTATATCTGAAGCCCTTAGTTGAAAAGATTGTTGTAGGAAAAGTGAGACCTGCAACAATAACTATGCAGATTGCAAGCAGTTCGCAGAAGGATCCAATGGGCACTCGTAAAGGTTAACTGCGTCCGGCTAAAAGACGTTAAAGACAGCGCTTGTTGGGAGGCAACTGTTACACCCCGTAATTCCAGGTCATGAATAAGAGAATAGATGCGAGAACATAAGACTTGAAAATTGGTACGAAAGAAAGAATTGTTTTTCCGAAGGAAAATCTACCGAACTTCGGAAAGGAAAAATGTTCGTTGATGAGAATTAGATTCTTAGAATACATTATTTGAGGAGTATGAAATTTATTATTATTATGGAAATTTATTTTACGGATTTGGTCACGTAGGGCCCACCCGAGAAATTTTACGTTTTGTGGGGCCCACGAGGGTTACGAAATTTTATGGACAAATGGGAGGGCAACACGTGTCACCCCCACATGGGCTTGTTCGAAGTGGACCAAGGGCAATGAGGTCATTTGACCAAGAGTTGGATGAACAAGTCTTGCAAGAGATTGTTGACTAAGTCAAGAGCCCACTTGGCTTGATATTTAAATCCCTTAATCTAAGACCACACAAGTGTTATAATCTTTACCCTCCATTGTTTTAATATACTACACTAGTGCAAGACAAGTCTTCACATTTAGAGAAAAATTAGAGAACTTGAGCAAGACATGGAGGTGCTCTCGGCTTTGTGCCCATTCCCACACAAAATTTTTAGTTTGTGGTTCATTATTCACAAGACTTTAACCCAAGGTCCCTAGGGGTATTGTAAGGATATCTCAATAGAAAAATCCCGGGAAAACGACATTTTCGCGTTAGTCGCAAGGCGAAAACCTAAGGTGTTCTTCAACTTTGAAGATGGAACTTGAAGAAGAGTTCTTCATGAGCTTCTAAGGAGTGCTTGGAGCGGATTGGGACATAAGAAGAGGAGCTAAAAGTTGCTAGGATCGACTTTGACGCTTGGATATTATTAGGACTTATTGAGGTAAAATCTTCATCTTCTTAATGTGATTGAAGATTACATGTTATAGTAATTAAGAAATGAGCATGTGGTATATACAATGAAGTTTGAAAAGATTTGGATCATGTCGACATGTTAAAACCGAAAATGGACAAGTTAGCCATTAATGTTGTAATCAATTTGGTCGATAGTTACAATCGTCACATGTTAAGGAAGAAAGGAATTATAGTTGTTGTAATTGTTATTATGTATATAACATGTTGGAAAAACAACTTGGATTGAAAAAGGAATTGAAAGAGAATTGATATTGTTATGGATAGTGTTATTGCCGAGAATGTGCCTTAAGGAATGGACAGTTTTATATAGATTGTGGGGCAAAATTTTACACGTCCTATTAGGCGTGTAATCCCCTTTGTATTTGCTGAATTTTTGGGCCTTAAATGTGGCGTTTGGTTATTGATTTTCGGGCCTTGAAAAAGGTGGAAAAGTACGTAGAAACAAAGGAAGTGCTGTCCGATTTTCCGTAGAATAAGAGACCTTACACTTAGTATGATTCTACGTTTAAAAGTGAGGAGTTGATAGACATGTTATGATTAATATAGGTTGAAGTACTACGAGTAGCGTATTCTACTTAAATGATGTAATAGCTAGCAAGGTTGAAGTACTTTGGAGCATTTTGCTACTTGTCGATAATCGTCGCGAGGTATGTGAACCTCTTCCTTCTTTTGGGCATGATTCTATGTATGGAATATACATGTGGTGTTATTTCATGATTCCTTCTACTCTTAGAAGTTAAGAGGTATATATGTTGATTTACTCTATGTAAAAGTTATGTCTTAGTTATCCTAAGTTCTTACCAAGTCTTATGGGGGATGTTGGTAAGAGTCGTTAGGAAGTATTTGGAGTCGAGTTGACTTTGCTAATTTACTGCACGAATGAGAATAAGTATCGAACAAGCCATTGCAGTGTTAATAAAAGAAAATGTATCGACAATCAATTAAATTAAAATGAGTAGAATTCTCCATCTGCATAGAAACTAAGATAAGACAAAATTGTATTACATTTTCTAGATCATGGCTGCTTTAATAAGATCATTATAAACAATTATAACCTATTCACAACGCATAAAAGTATATGTTACTTAATTTAAAGAGTTTACGTTATGAAGTTTTAAGATTATGAACCTTGAATCCTTAAAAGGTTAAAAGACTTTATTTTTCAAGTTATGGGACTTGATTCTTAGAGGAAGGAATGACTTGATTTAAAAGTATAGAATACTTGATTTGGAAAGTATTGATTTCTTGATATTCTAAGTTAAAGAGACTTGATATTCTAAGTTAAGAAACTTGATTTATTAAAGTTAAGAGACTTGAAGTATTTTGAAAGCTATGTAACTTGATTTGAAAGTATAAGTCTCTTGGTTATAAAAAAATGAATTTGTCTAAAGCATAAAGTTAGTATAACGGCTTTATGGGAAGTTGGTTATAAGAACTTTTTGGCAGGTTAAAAGAATGGTTTTCTCTAGTGATGTAAACAAAGATATGACTTGAAATAAAGAAGGGCAGTTTGATTTAAAGGTATCAATTGCTTAAATTTTTAAAGTAAGAGTCACTTGATTTAGAAGCCTAGAAATGTATTTCTAAAAATGTAGTGACTTGTTTGAAATGTAGACATGCCTTGATACTACGGGTGTTAGTATCTTGGGGTTTTATATGCAAAGGAGTCTTTTGAAAAGAATGGAAGTACGTAGTACTTTGGGTTAAACTCCCGGATTTTTATGTGAAACGAAAAGTGCCTTGAGTTTATAAAATGAAATTCATTTTTGTAAGATAATAAAAGTCTAAAGATTTTATGAAGTTGTCTATGCTTGCTTGTGTTAGCCTTGAGTGCAAGTATTATATGTTTACTCTTCCGTGACTCTCAGTTGGAGGGTCGGCTGCCTTGTTGTGAATCTACTTGGACGTACCGACAGTGACGGAGGCTCCCACGAGTATGCCTCCATTGTGATTGATCCTTGGACATGCTTATACGATGTGGGATTCTGGGGCATGCGACCAGGATGCGGGTTAGATTCCCGGATTGTTTTTATTACTCCTTGGACATGCTTATACGATGTGGGATTCCGGGGCATGCGACCAGGAGGCGGGTTAGATTCCCGGATTTGTTTTATTACCCCATGGCCATGCTTATACGATGAGGGATTCCGGGGCATGTGACCATGTTATATACGATTATTACTCCATGGACTAGCTCCCCATGAAGACATGTACCCGAGATGAGGGATTCCACGGGCATGTTATATACGATTATTACTCCATGGACTAGCTCCCCATGAAGACATGTACCCGAGATGAGGGATTCCACGGGCATGTTATATACGATTATTACCCCATGGATTAGCTCTCCATGAAGTCATGTACCCGAGATGAGGGATTCCATGGGCATGAGATATATATATATATATATATTGCATATGTGTGTACGCCGACAGTGAGGTAGGATGCCACTGGCGCGTCACATGGTTATATTTTACACTTACGGTTGTCGGCAGTGATGGGGGATTCCACGGGCATGAGATATATATGTATTGTATGTGTGTACGCCGACTGTGAGGTAGGATTCCACGGACGCGTCACATGGTTATATTTTACACTTACAGCTGTCGGCAATGATGGGGGATTCCACGGGCACGCTTTGATATTTGTGGGTTTGAGACCCTTACTGGACTATGTGATGATATTTGAGGGCTTGTGTCCATAGCCCTGGTGTGACTATTATTCGTGTGTTGAAATAGTCTTTAAAAGGTAAAACTGACTTTCATTACTTTCACTTCGGCAAGGCACAGTATACTGTTATTTTGGTTATCATACATGTCTCCAGCTTTATTTTAGACTATTTTGATTTCATTACAGTACTTTCAGTTTTACATACTTGGTACATATTTCGTCGACCTCGCCCGAGGTGCGTTCACGCCGAGTTGAGGTACATAACTTGCTGATCCGCACTCTAAGGACCACTGTTCAGTTCTTGGAAACCTCCATTTCTCCGGAGTCTTTGTCTTTTGGTACGGTTCCCTGAGGTTGTAGATTCATGTACATTCAGGGGTATGGCGGGGCCCTGTCCCGTCACAGTTGTTATATCAAAAATTCTTAGAGGTCTGTAGTCATATTTTGTGGATTGGGTTGTGTAAAGAAAAATAAAGGTAATCGATTTTTGGCTTACGTGTATATTTTTGGAAGATGACCTTATCGGCTAGCCTGTTATTTATTTCCTGTTAAGTTTATGTATGTTCCGCTGATTATCTCTGATGTATACCTGTAAGGGTGCCCAGGTAGGGCACGATCGCGAGCTTGGTGGTCGTGACAAAAGTGGTATCGAGCGATTAGTGTCACGACGACCAGGGCGCGATCGTACCTACCGGGGTACCCTGTCAGGTATATGTCAGAGAATAGCAGCGGAACATACATAACACATAACTTATAAAAAGGTAAACATCGCTGGCCAGCCGATAAGGCTGCCTTCCATAAAACATACTTAATCAGAAGTACAACTTATTCTTACAGCCCAAACCACAAACGTGACTACGCACCTCAGGAATAACAATTGTGGCGGGGCGGGCGCCATACCCCGAATGTACAAAAGTCTATAAACTCGGGAATCATACCAAAAGACAAAGCCTCGGAGGATGGAGCTTTCCAAGAACCGAACGATGATCCTAGAAGCGGACCAAGCTACGTATCTCGACTGCATGAACGCACTTCGGCGAGGTGCATAACAGTACCAAGTATGTGAAACTGAAAATACTGTAATGAAATCATAATAGCATATATATAAGCAGGAGACATGTATGATAGCCAAACTACGATACACATATACGTGACCATGTCAAGTCGTGGACTCACGCCTCTAAGTCATCACTCAAATATAACCATAGGTCTCATGCCCATAATATCAATCATGCGGTGGAATTCCTTCCTCACGGCGATCTATGATATAACAACACTAAGGAGTACACATGAACACTAGATCCCACCAGTATCATAGAAGCAAATGCGAGGCAGAAATGCGAAGGCATAGCTACGAGATCCACCTGCGTCCTCAACCGGCCGGCAAGTACGAAAGCCAGCTACCAGATCCACCCGTACCAACAATACTATAACTGAATCACGAAGCTGACCGGGGCAAGTGCGATAGCCTCTACCAGATCCACCCTGCGTCACATCGCTGACCGGGGCAAGTACGCAGGCTAACCACCAGATCCACCCTGCATCACACCACTTCGCCCTAACACGGCCGGAAGCGTCAAAGCCAACT
Source organism: Przewalskia tangutica (assembly GCA_029844215.1). NCBI lineage: Eukaryota > Viridiplantae > Streptophyta > Magnoliopsida > Solanales > Solanaceae > Przewalskia > Przewalskia tangutica. The sequence continues at coordinate 46,189,184 of CM056724.1, read as the reverse complement.
ACCAGATCCACCCTGCATCACGTCTCTGACCGGGGCAAGTACGAGGGCTAACTACTAGATCCACCCTGCATCAGTAGACCTCATGGAGAGCTAATCCATGGAAAAATACTGTCAACAGGGAAACGAACCCTCATCATGGCCGCATACCCGTGGAATCCTCCATCACTGACGGTACGCTCAAATAGACTCAAAACTACATGTTTTTAGTTCGAATTGCAATACCATGCCTTTACATAAACCAAGACAATTACCATGCCTTCTTTTCACATAAACCAAGAGAATTCTTATTTAAGCAAGCCAAAGTACTTATCAAGGCACACATAGAATAATTCTCAATTAAACAAGCCAAAGTACTATGTAAGTACATTCTTTTCGAAAGCCTCCTTTTTATGTAAAATCCAAGATACTAACACCCGTAGTATCGAGGCGTGTCTATTTTTCAAAATAAGTTACTACACCTTTAGAAAACTCATTTCAAAGCTTGAAACCAAGTAACTTCAATTTTTCCACAATCTAGACAACTTATGCTCATTAATCAAAATAGACAACTTTCGTAACCTTCCATAAAGTTATTATAACCAACCTCCCATAAAGCCGTTATACTAACTTTATGCTTTAGAAGTTTAAGACATCCTTATCCATTCATAAGGCCGTTATAACTAACTTCCCATAAAGCCGTTATAACTCCTTATAAACCATTTCGTTCTTTTACTAACCAAGAGACTTATACTTCAAACAAGTTCATACAATTTTCAAAATACTTCAAGCCTCTTATCCTTTAGAAAACAAGTTTCTTAACTCAAAAAGTTTAAGTCTCTTATCTTTTAGAATAATTCAATATTCAACACTTTCACACCAAAAGTACTCTATACTTCATTATGTCAAGAAATCCTTGTCTACCTTATTTAGGATAAACCATTCCCTAAGAACAAGCGGGTTAACTTCTTAACCCAACCAACTTAGACATTTTCTTAAAACAAGTCAAGTATAACAAAAGGATTTACTTCATTCAAAACACGTACGTCTACCGTACTATATAGTTATAACTATTCATGCTCAAGAGATAAGAAAGTTTCCACATACCTCTTCGGTCAATCCACTTGCTAAGCTCAAACTACCGCAAGTAATATGCCAACCTATAATAACCATAATACGTTTATTAACCTCTAATTTCATTGTAGAAATAACCTAAGTCCAAAGCCCCTAAATTCTATGGAAAATTGGGCAGCATTTCCTTTGTTTCTACACACTTTGCCACCTTTCTCAAGGCCGAATTTATCCTCCAAACGCCACATTTAAGGCTCAACAATCCAACATTTTAAAGGGGATTACACTTCCAAACTTGGGTGTGTAAAATTCTGCCCCATTAGGTACAACAATTCACTAAATAGTTCTAAGGTAGTGTTTAGGCTACAACATGCTCATAATATCTTCTTAACCAATTCTTTTATATCCAAACCACATTTCTTGCATGCAATGACTCTAAGAGCATTATTCACTACCACAAGTTCTTTCTTCTTAACATGCAACACTAGAAACTAATTCTAAAGGAAGAAATGTTACCTTAAAGTTTTAGCCAAACTTATTCCAAATATTTTTGCTAGCTTCCTTGCCAAGAACACCACCACAACAACACCATCAAGCTAGCCACAAGCTTCCTTCTTGTTCTTAACTTTTCAGATTTTTCTCTAAGGCTAGAATTTCTCTTGGGATTTTAGAGAGAAGGAGGAGCTAAATTAGAGAGAGAGAGAGAGGTTTGAAAGATGACCACGTCTTCAAGACTTGGTCAATATAAGGCATGCAAGAAAAATCAGATGGGGGGGGACACTTGTCACCCTCCCATGGCCTTTTTAAAAGAGAAAATCAGATTTCCTAAGTTTTTCCGCCCAGAATCCCGCCTCGGCGCTGAAACCTCCGCAGCCTCTCTGAATTTTCGGCGCCGCGGCCCTGCTTCCCGGCGCCGCGGCGCTGTACCTTCAGCGGCCCCTCAGTACTTCCGGTGCCGCGGCCCTGTATCCGGAGCCGCGGCCCTGTTGCCTTTGCCTGAAACGCATTTCTGTCCGTATGCGCACTGAACTTGTAACTCCCATAACTTTCTACTCCGACGTCCTATCGACGAACGGTTGGTTGCGTTGGAATCTAGACTCAACGAACTACGCCCTGGGCCTTTGAAACACTTAGGAACTCTCAATGTACCGGGTCATAACCCGCCTCAAAGTTGACTAAAACCCATCCGGAACAATCCGTCAACCCATCTTCTGAAAATTTTAAGTCTTACTCCCTTTCATACGCTCTCATGCGCATGACCTGAACTACGGGGTGTAACAGTTAGTCCTCGAAAAGTGTCTACAGACCGTGTCTAGTAGAGTCTTGATTATCGTTGTGTTGTGCACCACATCTATAATCAGAAGTCTGCAGGACATTTAGGATTGGTTTCCATTCTTCTCACTCTGAGATCGTGCGATAGAGCTGTGTTGTTAGGGTCGTCTCTCCCTAACGAGTTATGTTGATTGCATCTACGAAGAAAGGCAGCAGTGACCCAGGAAGGACTATGTGGATTGCGTATCCAGGTTGGTGGTAATTATTTTATAGTTGGTATAATGACATACAACTATATGGATTTATGTATGAGGTTCATTTATGGGTTGCCTAGAATGATTTTAGATTACCAAGAGTTGGTAAGGACTAAATAGATACCGGGAAGGTATGAAACAGTTAATGAATTCTCATCGAGGTTTTACGTATTATTTTGAGATAATTGGGAAATGATGAGCTGCTTGAGAAGGTATTGAATCCTTAAGAAGTCATGTTAAGGAACTTAACGGAATGCCATGTTAATAGATTAAGCTACGTGGTAGGATTAAGAGAATGGTACGGATGAGATCCGTATGGAGTAAGTAATGGTTGTTGTGATCAAGACAACACGATTATGGTATTATGAGAAGTTATTGTACCCATTTACGGGGGGACTGGTAAGGTAGGCTTGGAGCATGGAAATTGTGAGCCTAAGAATATTGATAATCGCCGAGACTTTAGGTATATAAGGCCTTCTCGGGCAATAAGATTTTATTCAGACTAAGGGTAAGAGTTAAGTGCGACGGTGGGTCGGGTTGGGATCCTATTACGGGTCGCCTCATAGCTTGAAATGGAGTGGTATCAGTTGGTAGTAGTTCCGCTACGTGACAGGGTCACGAGGGTGCAATGCCTATGTCTAGTTAATTGTTTTACGGGTTCGTGGACTCATTCCACCGAAACCAGGTCGTGAGAGCCGGAAATGGCCTTATATTGTTTAATAGAGTGACTCCAAAGATTGGAGGCCAGAATCGGTATGGAGGTTATGTAAGTATGCTAGTGTATGTTGGAGGTACAGAAAGAATACAACCAGTAAGAAAGTGTAGAATCGTCGTTTGGTTGGTTCCACGTAGGCGAGGTTCAGATAATTGGCCCAGACTTGATTCAGCGGGCTGTGGATAAGGCGAAGCTTATCCAGGAAAGATTTTTAGTAAGCTCGGAGTCAGCAGAAACTTTATGCAGATGAACGACATCGACAGTTGGAGTTCAGGTTGACGTTTTAGTATGAGTATTGTTATGTGGCCGTGGGTGGCATATGTTGTATGAAGGGTGTAGTAAAAGGAGACTATGTCGCTATCTAATTAGATTGGAATCCGAAAGAACATTCGGGGACGAATATTTCTAAGGGGGGAAGAATGTTTCTAAGGAAGGAAGAATGTTACACCCCGTAATTCCAGGTCATGAATAAGAGAATAGACGCGAGAACATAAGACTTGAAAATTGGTACGAAAGAAAGAATTGTTTTTCCGAAGGAAAATCTTCCGAACTTCGGAAAGGAAAAATGTTCGTTGATGAGAATTAGATTCTTAGAATACATTAGTTGAGGAGTATGAAATTTATTATCATTATGGAAATTTATTTTACGAATTTGGTCACGTAGGGCCCACCCGAGAAATTTTACGTTTTGTGGGGCCCACGAGGGTTATGAAATTTTATGGACGAATGGGAGGGCGACACGTGTCACCCCCCCCCCCCACATGGGCTTGTTCGAAGTGGACCAAGGGCAAGGAGGTCATTTGACCAAGAGTTGGATGAACAAGTCTTGCAAGCTCAAGCTTGAGATTGTTGACTAAGTCAAGAGCCCACTTGGCTTGATATTTAAATCCCTTCATCTAAGACCACACAAGTGTTATAATCTTGACCCTCCATTGTTTTATATATACTACACTAGTGCAAGACAAGTCTTCACACTTAGAGAAAAATTAGAGAACTTGAGCAAGACATGGAGGTGCTCTCGGCTTTGTGCCCATTCCCACACAAAATTTTTTAGTTTGTGGTTCATTATTCACAAGACTTTAACCCAAGGTCCCTAGGGGTATTGTAAGGATATCTCAATAGAAAAATCCCAGAAAAACGACGTTTTCACGTTAGTCGCAAGGCGAAAACCTAAGGTGTTCTTCAACTTTGAAGATGGAACTTGAAGAAGAGTTATTCATGAGCTTCTAAGGAGTGCTTGGAGCGGATTGGGACATAAGAAGAGGAGCTAAAAGTTGCTAGGATCGACTTTGACGCTTGGATATTATTAGGGCTTATTGAGGTAAAATCTTCATCTTCTTAATGTGATTGAAGATTACATGTTATAGTAGTTAAGAAATGAGCATGTGGTATATAGAATGAAGTTTGAAAAGATTTGGATCAGGTCGACATGTTAAAACCGAAAATGGACAAGTTAGCCATTAATGTTGTAATCAATTTGGTCGATAGTTACAATCGTCGCATGTTAAGGAAGAAAGGAATTATAGTTATTGTAATTGTTATTATGTATATAACATATTGGAATAACAACTTGGATTGAAAAAGGAATTGAAAGAGAATTGATATTGTTATGGATAGTGTTATTGCCGAGAATGTGCCTTAAGGAATGGACAGTTTTATATTGATTGTGGGGCAGAATTTTACACGTCCTATTAGGCGTGTAATCCCCTTTGTATTTGCTGAATTTTTGGGCCTTAAATGTGGCGTTTGGTTATTGATTTTCGGGCCTTGAAAAAGGTGGAAAAGTACGTAGAAACAAAGGAAGTGCTGCCCGATTTTCCGTAGAATAAGAGACCTTACACTTAGTATGATTCTACGTTTAAAAGTGAGGAGTTGATAGACATGTTATGATTAATATAGGTTGAAGTACTACGAGTAGCGTATTCTACTTAAATGATGGAATAGCTAGCAAGGTTGAAGTACTTTGGAGCATTTTGCTACTTGTCGATAATCGTCGCGAGGTATGTGAACCTCTTCCTTCTTTTGGGCATGATTCTATGTATGGAATATACATGTGGTGTTATTTCATGATTCCTTCTACTCTTAGAAGTTAAGAGGTATGTATGTTGATTTACTCTATGTAAAAGTTATGTCTTAGTTATCCTAAGTTTTTACCAAGTCTTATGGGGGATGTTGGTAAGAGTCGTTAGGAAGTATTTGGAGTCGAGTTGACTTTGCTAATTTACTGCACGAATGAGAATAAGTATCGAACAAGCCATTGCAGCGTTAATAAAAGAAAATGTATCGACAATCAATTAAATTTAAATGAGTAGAATTCTCCATCTGCATAGAAACTAAGATAAGACAAAATTGTATTACATTTTCTAGATCATGGCTGCTTTAATAAGATCGTTATAAACAATTATAACCTATTCACAACGCATAAAAGTATATGTTACTTAATTTAAAGAGTTTACGTTATGAAGTTTTAAGATTATGAACCTTGAATCCTTAAAAGGTTAAGAGACTTTATTTTTCAAGTTATGGGACTTGATTCTTAGAGGAAGGAATGACTTGATTTAAAAGTATAGAATACTTGATTTGGAAAGTATTGATTTCTTGATATTCTAAGTTAAAGAGACTTGATATTCTAAGTTAAGAAACTTGATTTCTTAAAGTTAAGAGACTTGAAGTATTTTGAAAGCTATGTAACTTGATTTGAAAGTATAAGTCTCTTGGTTATAAAAAGAATGAATTTGTCTAAAGCATAAAGTTAGTATAACGGCTTTATGGGAAGTTGGTTATAAGAACTTTATGGAAGGTTAAAAGAATGGTTTTCTCTAGTGATGTAAACAAAGATATGACTTGAAATAAAGAAGGGCAATTTGATTTAAAGGTATCAATTGCTTAAAGTTTTAAAGTAAGGGTCACTTGATTTAGAAGCCTAGAAATGTATTTCTAAAAATGTAGTGACTTGTTTGAAATGTAGACATACCTTGATACTACGGGTGTTAGTATCTTGGGGTTTTATATGCAAATGAGTCTTTTGAAAAAAATGGAAGTACGTAGTACTTTGGGTTAAACTCCCGGATTTTTATGTGAAACGAAAAGTGCCTTGAGTTTATAAAATGAAATTCATTTTTGTAAGATAATGAAAGTCTAAAGATTTTATGAACTTGTCTATGCTTGCTTATGATAGCCTTGAGTGCAAGTATGTTTACGCTGTCGTGACTCTCAGTTGGAGGGTCGGCTGTCTTGTTGTGAATCTACTTGGACGTACCGACAATGACGGAGGCTCCCACAGGTATGCCTCCATTGTGATTGATCCTTGGACATGCTTATACGATGTGGGATTCTGGGGCATGCGACCAGGATGCGGGCTAGATTCCCGGATTGTTTTTATTTCTCCTTGGACATGCTTATACGATGTGGGATTCCGGGGCATGCGATCAAGAGGCGGGTTAGATTCCCGGATTTGTTTTATTACCCCATGGCCATGCTTATACGATGAGGGATTCTGTGGCATGCGACCATGTTATATACGATTATTACTCCATGGACTAGCTCCCCATGAAGACATGTACACGAGATGAGGGATTCCACAGGCATGTTATATACGATTATTACTCCATGGACTAGCTCCCCATGAAGACATGTACCCGAGATGAAGGATTCCACGGGCATGTTATATACGATTATTACCCCATGGATTAGCTCTCCATGAAGTCATGTACCCGAGATGAGGGATTCCACGGGCATGAGATATATATATTGCATATGTGTGTACGCCGACAGTGAGGTAGGATGCCACGGGCGCGTCACATGGTTATATTTTACACTTACGGCTGTCGGCAGTGATGGGGGATTCCACGGGCAGGAGATATATATATATATATATATGTATTGTATGTGTGTACGCCGAATGTGAGGTAGGATGCCACGGGCGCGTCACATGGTTATATTTTACACTTACAGTTGTCGGTAGTGATGGGGGATTCCACGGGCACGCTTTGATATTTGTGGGCTTGAGACCCTTACTGGACTATGTGATGATATTTGAGGGCTTGTGTCCATAACCCTGTGTGACTATTGTTCATGTGTTGAAATAGTCTTTAAAAGGTAAAACTGACTTTCATTACTTTCACTTCGGCAAGGCACAGTGTACTGTTATTTTGGTTATCATACATGTCTCCAGCTTTATTTTAGACTATTATGATTTCATTACAGTACTTTCAGTTTTACATACTTGGTACATATTTCGTACTGACCTCCTTCGAGGGGCTGCGTTCATGCCGCAGGTTGAGGTACATAGCTTGCTGATCCGCACTCTTAGGAACATTGTTCAGTTCTTGGAAAGCTCCATTTTTCCGGAGGCTTTGTCTTTTGGTACGGTTCCCTGAGGTTGTAGATTCATGTACATTCAGGGATAAGGCGGTCCCCTGTCCCATCACAGTTGTTATGTCAAAAAATCTTAGAGGTCTGTAGTCATATCTTGTGGATTGGGTTGTGTAAAGAAAAAAAAAAGGTAACCGTTTTTTGGGTTACGTGTATATTTTTGGAAGGTGGCCTTATCGGCTAGCCTGTTATTTATTTCCTGTTAAGTTTATGTATGTTCCGCTGATTATCTCTGATGTATACCTGTAAGGGTGCCCAGGTAGGGCACCAGTCGCGGGCCCGGGGTCGGGTCGTGACAACAACCCAATGTTTTTTTAATTATGTTAGTTTGATTTTTGTCTTAGTTTATTTTTTCTTGAACAGTTTCACGGTCTTGGGTTCTTGTCTTGTGTTTGTGGATGACAGGTGGACTAGGAGCAGACCCCAAACAGAAAAAGGAGCAAAAACGCTGAAAAAAAGGAATTCCCGTCATCAGCGCCGTGGCGCCAAAATGCAGGGCCACGGCACTGAATGTTCAAAGAGCTGCAGGATTTACAGTGCCATGGCGCCGAAGTGCAGGGTCGTGGCGCCGAAGGTTCAGAGGCCCAGACGTAATGCAAATTCCAGAATTTTTCCTCCCAGACCTCCGTTATGACCGTTGTGTTGTGTCAGTAAGTTTTCCCTATTTTTAGTCTTCATACATTGGGGACAATGTGTCGATTAAGTTTGGGGGGTGTCTTATTTTGTTTTATTGTCTTGTTTGTGAGTCTTTTTTATTTGTCTTTGTGTTGTTTTTATGTGTTTTTGAGTTTTTTTTTTTTGGATCAAGCATGTTGTAGTTACTAAAGACATTGAGTGAATGAAGTGGAATAATATAATAGAATTAAAAGCGACAATCTGTGTGCTTAATTTAGATATGTCAAAAATTCATGACATCTAATTATTTGGAATATTTGTGTTTAGTCTATGTGTGTCAGTTATGGAAAGAAAGTGGAAAAATGTCTAGAAAATCTGTTTGTTTGTTATTTGAGGCGAAATAGTTAAGATGTACATGTTTAGGGAGCTGATTCAGGCATTTCTTTGTTAGCCCTTTCTTACCATTCTTTGTCTATCCCTGAATGTCTATTTTTACCTACCCCTGCCTAAGTCGACATTACAACCCTTGAAAGTCCTGATGATCTTTAATATGTATGTCTATGATTAGTGGAGAATAGCAAGTAAACAGGTCTATAGCATTTGGGAAAGATGGAATGAAATTGACATGCATAGGTTAGGTGTTTGTATTTCCATTGATCATGATCTAAGTGAATTTGCGAAATATCTAATTTGAAATTCTAGATTGCTGATTATTCATGCTATATATGTTCTAACATATTATCCCATCTTTCATCCATGATTTTGAAGAAGCATTGCTATAACTACTTGATCCATTTCATAGAGTCTTTGTTTGTTTTGTTTTATTTTTGTTTTTGTTTTCTGCTTTACTCGAGGACGAGCAAAGTTTAAGTTTGGGGGTGTTTGATCGGTGTATTTTATACACACTTTTTGAGTCATTTTTAGTTAGTATTTTACTCATTTTGTTTATGTTTAGTATAGTATTAGAGTCGTTTTCCTTTCTTTTGTGTCACAACGGTCAAAAATGGAGAAATAGCAAATAGAAGATGAAATGAGCATAAAAGAGATGGAATTACACACAAAAGGGCCAAGAAATGAAGTCTAAGAAGTTCCGGGAAGTATAGAGGAGATCAGACGAAGTTCGGACGAAAAAAGGATGAAGAAACGAAAAAATGCCAAATTCACGCCTCCGGCGCCGCGGCGCCTGGAAGCAGCGCTGCAGCTCCCAATGTTATGCGGAGTCTGAAAGTTGCAGATTCTTCAGCGCCGTGGTGCCAGACTGCAGGGCCACGACGCCGACATGGTATTTTTGACGTTTTGGGCTGAATTTGACACGTTTTCAGGGTCCAAAAGGGATAACTTTTCCTACCTACATAATCCCTAACCCTTGACCTAAAGGATTCTTGGGCTATAAATAGTCTCTACATCATTGGGGGATTCATTCCAACCATTGTACATACAACACAACTCTAGGAGGCGAAGATTTGAGACCTAGTTCAAGTATTTTCTTTTCTTTCTCTTTTCTTTGTTTATTTCAGTTCATGTATGGAGATTGTATTAGTTCTTAGCGTGACAATGGCTAGGAGCTAATTACTTTATTAGGTATTTCATTGTGAATCTCTTGAACCTCGTTCTTATGAATTAATGCATGTTTTGGTTTCTTCTTATTATTGTTGAGCTTTATTCAATAATTGCTTTGATTGCTTGATAATTAATTTATCACTAGTTATCATCACTTATATGAGTTCTAATCGAAATCCGAAAGGGGATATTGTGAATATGTTATAGTTGAATAAACATAGGTTTAAATTGTGGACGAAAGTACCTCGATACTTGTGTAGCTTAATAGGTTATTGCTCTTAATCCTCTTTTGTAGTCAATCTTGTCATCGAAAGATAGAAGGGTTCTCCATCGGGGTTGAGTGTTTATATTACATTAACAGGAGTATAAAACGGCTTAGTTAACATGCTATCTCAACATAGAAGAAGAACCTTAATTGTTGCATTAACGATTAAAAGCGAGCGGATAGTTGATGATCTTGGAAGCCCTAATCCTCCATCATAACTGATTTAAATCAAAGTATTTTCATAATTAGTTTATTTCATGCATTATTAGTCTAGAATTTCAAACCAATTAACGTTAACCAAATAGAAACTAAAGCATAGATAATCGGTACTTGAAAACCAGTCTCTAAGGACGATATTCGGTCTTACCCAGACTATATTACTTGTACGATACGTGCACTTGAGTTTAGCGTCTGTATAAATCGCACATCAGGTAGGCGGCGCCCAAATACATGTTTAAATGTTTTGAGTAATATTTGAAACATGTTATAGTTGATCTTGAATATAACCCTAAATTAAAATGTTCCCCAAAATTTAATACAAATCTCATTTAAAATGAACGCGTCGTCCGTTATAATTGATTGTGGTGCAAAATCCTTTTCGGCGAGATGAGTATTTATTCCCCATCATTTGCTCTAAATCTACAAGGACTCAGACCCTTTTATAGATGCATATAAATATTGTAGTAGGTGATAAACCTTCGTGAGTATTTACACCCCAGTGTTTGCTCGATGAAGGCAAAGCCCACTTAGATACATAATTGCAGTCGCATAACGGGGTTGGCTTGCTAGGTTGTCTTGGCGCCTCAGTGTCGGACAAACCGAGGGACACAGATCGTTTGTTTAGAACATTCGATCAACCAAGAGTTGCAAATTGTTTGTAATTGTTTTAGAGACCTACCAGATCATGTTGTTGAAGTTATCAGCCTCAGCAAATGCGGAGACAACATGAGTCTGGATCTTGGCCCATTATGACCGTATTTGATATGAGTCCGTATTTTTTCATGGGGTAAAAAAGTATGTTAAAATAGTGGGAGCTAATTAAACTAAAGACCATGTTAGTTAGTTAACGAATGTGTTCAATAGAAATTATGTTAGAATGTTAATTTGAAGTCTATCTTTTCTTCAGTTACAATGTCGAATTTGTCACTTAAAATGTTGGTTGAAATAAACAAGCTGAATGGAGTCAATTTTCCTGACTGGTTAAGAAATTTATGTTTGGTGTTGCGATTAGAAAAGATTGAGTATGTATTGGATACAACACTCCCTACAGTCCCTGCTGAAGATTCTGAAGCGTACGCCCTGTTTGACAAGGTAGCCTATCAGAAATATCTTGATGATACTATTGCGGCACAATGTGTCATGTTATCTTCTATGACTACAGAGTTACAAAAACATCATGAAAATATGGGCCCTAACGAGATGCTGGAACATCTGAAGAGTCTCTATGACTCACAGTCTTAGACTATGGAGTACGAGCTGCTGAGAGACCTCTTCAAGTGTAAGATGAACGAAGAGGGTCATGTGTCACAACATGTTTTGAAGATGATTGGATTAATAGAGAGGTTGGCTTCGATTGGAATGAATCTGCCCATAAATGTTTCTGTTAATCTAATCTTGAACTCGCTTCCTAGTTTATTTGAGAACTATATTGCGAATTACAACATGAATGGAACCAAAATGAGTCTCCCAGAGATTCATAATATGTTGAAGTCCTTCGAATCATCCACCTCCAAAGGTAAAGTTGTGCTCATGGTGTGCTCATCTAGCAAGTTCAAGCCTAAGGGTAAGAATGTGCAGAAGAAGAAGGGTAAGGAGGTTGCCACCACACCTACGGCTATGAAACCTCGAGGAGTTGTTCAATAGAAGGCCAATATAGCTGTTGATGTTTGCCTCAATTGCAAGAGAAAGCAGCATTGGAAGAAGGATTGTACAACCCTAGGGGGAGACAAAGCACAATGTGCTTATGGCCCTGCTGGACAAGATATGTTTGTTATTGAAATAAATATGTCTATAACTAATTCTCACTGTTGGGTATTAGATACCGCTTGTGGCTTAACAATGTGCAGGGGCTAATTGACATCAGAAAGGTTGGACCTTGGGAAGTAGATCTACGCATTGGAAACGGAGAAAGAGTTGATGCTGAACGCGTGGGGACTTATAAACTAGATTTACCTTCAAGGTTTTGTTTAGAACTCAATAATTGTTATTTTGTTCCCTCGTTAACGAGGAATATTATTTTTGTCCCTATGTTAGACATTGAGAGTTTTTTCTCATTTATTACCAATGGAAATTATGTTTTATCTTATAATGGTTTTATTTGTGGAAATGCACCGCTTGTTGATGGATTGTATGTTTTAAACTGTAGCCATGAAATTTTCAATATTCAAAATAAACGAGCTAAAATTAGTAATCCTAGAAATCCCACCTACTTATGGCATTGTAGACTTGGTCACATCAATGAATCAAGGATAACAAGATTGAGGAAACTAGATTACCTAGAATCATTTGACTTAGAGTCATATGGTAATTGTGAATCTTGCTTAAGAGGAAAGATGACAACCAAATCACTTTATGGGAAAAGGGTACGTGTCAAAGAGGTGCTTGAGTTAGTCCATGACAATGTATGTGGACCGTTTTCAACTCAAGCAAAGGGAGGCTTTCTTTATTTCATCACTTTTATAGACGATTTCTCAAGGTTTGGGCATGTGTATCTTATGAAGCATAAGTCCGAAGCTTTTGAGAAATTCATGGATTACAAGTCAGAAGTAGAGAAACAACTTGAAACAAGTATCAAAACCCTTTTATCAGATCGAGGAGGTGAATACTTAAGTAAAGAATTTCTAGATTATTTGAAGCTTCATGGAGTTCAATCACAATGGACACCTCCCGGAACACCACAAATGAATGGTGTTGCTGAGAGGAGAAATCAGACCTTATTAGATATGTTAGATCCATGATGAGCTTCTCAGTTCTACTAACATACCTATGGGGATATGCATTACAAAGCTCAATCTATATTTTGAACAGAGTTCCTTCAAAGTCAGTAGAGAAAACTCCATATGAAATATGGAACGGCAAGAAGCCAGCACTTAGACACATGCGACCCTGGGGGTGCCCTGCATATGTAAAGAAGTTGCTTACTGACAAATTGAACTCTAAAAGTGAGAAGTATTATTTTGTGGGGTATCCTAAGGAAACAGGGGGATACTACTTCTATCTTTCTGGCGAACATAAGGTTATTGTTTCCAGAAATGCAACTTTCCTTGAAGAAGACTATGTTTACAAGGAACAGAGTTACAACAAGATATAACTTGAAGAAATTTAAGAAGTGCAAAATAATATAGAGGATGAAACCTTGTCAAATAACCTAGGCAAGGATTCAGTGGGAGTATTTGATAATGATTGGGTACTTAGAGTACGCCCTTCAGCCAGTGGGAGTGATGTGAGGGATAATGCAGAAATGTAAGACTCTCATACACAACCAATGGAAGATGACACAATGGTTATGCATCATCGTATTTAAAATGATATTCCTAAAAGCTCTCAAGGTGCTGGATTTTCCAACACATAAACACCTTCTCACAATCAAAATACAACAAACACTGAAACACAGAATATTCAACTCCGTAGAACCACTAGGACTCATCGTGCACCTGAAAGACTTAACCTCTTTGTTGAAACACACAATGAGATAGATATTCCTGATGATGATGAGCCTACTACCTATAGCGAAGCAATGTTAGACATTGATTCACAGAGTTGGCAAGAAGCCATGAAATCTGAAATGGAATCCATGTACATAAATCAAGTATGGAACTTGGTCGATTTGCCAACAGGGTTAGACCCATAGGATGCAAGTGGGTCTTCAAGAAGAAGATTGATGCATATGGCAAAGTACATACTTATAAAGCAAGATTGGTGGCTAAAAGTTATAATCAATGGCCTGGGGTCGATTATGACGAAACCTTTTCACCTATTGCAAAGATTAATTCCATTCAGATTTTGCTTGCAATAGCTGCATACTATGATTATGATATTTCGCAAATGGATGTTAAAACTGCATTCCTCAATGGTAATCTAATTGAAGATGTGTATATGATATAGCCAGAGGGTTTTACATCCAAGACTCAACCCAAAGCAGTATCCAAGCTACAAAAGTACATTTATGGACTTAAGTAAGCCTCAAGGAGTTTAAAATATTGTTATGACAAAGCAGTCAAATCGTTTGACTTTGTTAGAAGCAAAGAAGACTCATGCGTTTATAGTAAACGCACATATGAGAGTATTGTATTCATTGCCATATATGTAGATGACATATTGATAATGAGAGATAATAAAACTCTCATGCAATCAGTCAAGGAATGATTATCCATCACCTTTATGATGAAGGACTTGGGTGAAGCCTGATACATTCTTGGAATTAGGATCTACAGAGATAGACTTAATAGATTGTTGGGGCTGTCACAGTCCATATATATAGACAAAGTGCTAAAACGTTTCTCTATGGAGAATTCCAAGAAAGGAAATCTTCCTATATGTCAAGGCGTCAAGTTATAAAAGAAGGATAGTCCTTCTACTGTTGCAGAACTTGAACGCATGAAGAGGATCTCATATGCTTCAGTTTTAGGATCAATCATGTGTCACGACCCGCTCCGGGGCCCGTGACTGGTGCCTTACCGGGGCACCCAAGTAGTCATACATCAGAGTAATCAGCGGAAACATAAAGCAAGACATGAAACAGTTTATAAAACAAGACACGACATGTGAGAAAACATCGCTTTCGGCGATATATATATAATCATGTTTTAGCGATTACATCCGACAATCGCATAACATGACTACTGCACTTAAGGAAATATACAACTATGGCGGACGGGCCCGCCATACCCCGATCGCATAAAAAACTATCTACAACAGGGAGATCATACCAAAAGTAGAGCCTCGGAAGAGATGGAGCTCACGACACCAACGTAGAGATCCTAAGGATGCGGATCTAGCACTGCCGCTTACCTGCGGCATGAACGCAGCCCCAAGGAGGTCGATAACAGTACTAAGTATGCGAAATCAGAAGTACTTAAATGAAAACATATCATTTTAAAACCGGTTTACAAATATGTGTGAAACAACTGGAAACCGCACATAGTGCCACATCACAAACAAGAGCAACAATAGTAAATCGTAATACGTCTTGTCTAGGCTGCGAATGATCGAAACAGGGCCACTCGCCCACATCCTCATTCTCGCAAGCCTAATCACGGACTCGAGTCCGCATAGCCACTCGCGTGGGCCCGCATGAGGTATAACCCCGCATCGAGGTAGCTACCTCGGCATCGCCCGGACTCGTCCGCACGGCCACATAGACCGCGTGAGGCATAACCCCGCATACTAACACGGAACTCTCGTAGCTCGCATAGGCCCTCGGACCCGCATGAGGTATTCTCGAATCATGGTCCTGCATCGCTGAGTCTACCCCGCGTCGGAGGCAACCCCTGTATCATCTCAAGAGGTGAGTGATAGTATACTAACATAACAACTTATCTTTAAGTAACATAAGCATAACAAGGATACTCACCTATACAAACGTTACAAGATACTAACACTCATAGCATCATATCATGTCTACCTATCAAACCATCTTATTATTCTTTTCACAATATAAGTCTGTTTTAAACACATAGGCAAACTTGTTTCTTTTCTCAATCTTAAGTGGTTATACTTACTTCCCATAAAGCTAGTATAACTCTTAAGCTTCTGTTTAAAAACCAATTAGTTCTCTTCTGTTAATAAATGGTTCAGTAGTCCTTTTGAAATGTTTTCAGTTCTTTATTATTCAGGCTTAAGCCGTGAGGCATTGCCGTACGTATTATTCAGTTAACACATGTACGTCTACCGTACTATATACATATTGTAAAATATCATGCCTTAGGAAGAATCACATACCTTCTCGGCGAAATCCACCTGCCAAGTCGAGTATGTCGCGCAGAGAATCACTATAATAGTCACAGATATCTATCAAAGTCTAGACTATTCTGTAGGTCATTCTAAGCAGAGGGTCCTCGATTCTACGGAAAGTCGGGCAGCACAACCCTACCGTGAGCTATATAAGTTCATCAGAAAACAGTCCCATGTAAGTACATCAGTATATTCTTCTTTTATACCCTTCTAAGGTGTTACAGTTCAATTCTATTCCTTAACAACCTTCTAAGTATTTATACTTATTCTTATACTACAACAGTATATAAATTCTAATTCAAAAGAGGGTTAGGATTAGTTACCTCGGTAAGCCCAATAATATCCTAGAAAAAGTCGCGCCTGAGCAAGGTTTTGCTCCTAAGTTGTATGCTCCAAGGAAACCTTAGAAGTTCTTCACAACTTCTACTAAGTACTAAGGTATTTGGGCTAGGGTATTTTGGGCATTATAACAATACAAGAAGGCAACTTTTCTATCAAGGGAGGGGGGGTAGGTTTGGTAGGCTGGGGTGGGGTAGCCTCGGCCAAGACTTCACTCAAAGGGGGAGGGGTGTTTGGACGAATTGCTCACAAGGGAGAGGGGAGGATTTTTCAAGACTTGAAAGCTTTAGTGGATGAAGAACTCTTCATCTCAAGAGGGGTATTTATAGGTCAAGACATGGCCAACCAATGGCCAAGATTTAGCCAAGTGCTAGGCAAGTGTAAGGTCAAGATTAGGAAAGTGTACCTAGCCAACTTGCACACAAAATATCTATCCAACTTTATGACAAGGATTGTCATCCAATCGCCCTATTGCGTGACAAGTCCACCAATGAGAGGGTGGGAAGTGTCGCCTCTCATTGGTCCAAAGTGTTACGCCTCTCGGAAAAATCCGCAAAAATTAGAAATGACATAGCGAATTTATCCTACGAAAGTCGTGGAAACGTTTCGTCGGAAACCGCTCGCTTTGTGAGTTGTGCCTAAAAATCGCCCAAGGCCTAACTTTAAGACCAAACTTTTTACGTATTCCTTTACGCATACTGGAAATACGGGTATAACATTCTCCTCCTTAGAAACATTCGTCGAATGTTCCTTCCCAAGACGATAACGATAAGGTTCTTCAAAACTTAAACAGTTTGCAAAAAGCCACACACGCCATAAACAACACTTAGGAATAAACGATAATGAAGATTTACAAGTAGGAAAGTGAATTACACGGAGGGGGGGAACGGTGAGGATACTTCGCCTCATGTCCTCCTCGCTTCCCACGTCATCTCCTCCTGAGCTCGTTCCGCCACAAAACTTTGACGGAAGCCACGTCCTTCGTCCGCAGACGCCTAACCTGACGATCGATTATCGCTATGGGAATCTCCTCATACGATAACCCCTCGGTCACCTGGACATCGTCAATCGGATGTACCCTAGATGGATCCCTGATACATCTCTCAAAGATAGAAACATGAAACACCGGATGCACCGCTCCCGGATCGGACGGCAGATCCAACTCATAGGCAACCTTGCCTACCCTGCGGACAATCTGAAACGGCCCAATGTACCTTGGGCTGAGTTTCCCCTTCTTCCCGAATCTCATCACACCCTTCATGGGTGACACCTTCAGGAAAACCCAATCATCAACTGCAAACTCCAGATGTCGACGACGATGATCTGCATACGACTTCTGTCGACTCTGAGCTGTCAATAGCCGCTCTCGGATAAGCTTCACCTTATCCACTGCCTGCTGCACCAAATCCGGTCCTACTAGCTGCACCTCGCCCACCTCGAACCAACCTATAGGCGATCTGCACTTCCTTCCATACAAGGCCTCATAAGGCGCCATCTGAATACTGGAGTGGTAGCTATTATTATACGCGAACTCAACCAGAGGCAAATGATCCTCCCAACTACCACTGAAGTCAATAACACAGGCTCGCAAAGATATCCTCAAGAGTGCGGATAGTGCGCTCTGCTGTCCGCCTGCGTGGATGAAATGCGATTGTGCTCACTGCGTCCCTAAACCCTCTCGGAAGGACCTCTGAAGTTGGCCGTAAATCGGGCTCTGCATGCGATATGATCGAAGTAGGGACTCCATGCGATCGACGATCTCTGATGTAAAGTTCGCATAATCCTCACCAAAAAGTCGCCCCGACGGGAAGAAAGTGGGCTGATTTCGTCACCGTCGACGATAACCCATATAGAATCATGTCTCCTCCGAAAGCGAGGTAATCCCGATGAAGTCCATGTTGATTACCTCCCACTTCCGGTCGGGATCTCTATCGCTGTAATAAACCACCGTGTCTCTCGTGCTCTACCTTCACTGCGACAACACGCACCGAGCTACGAACTCGCAACGCCCTCTTCAAGCCATCCCACCAATACACGATCTAAGGTCGTGGTACATCTTGGTCGACCGGATGGATAGAGTAACGCAGCGCGTGTGCTTCCCCAAGAACTCACGCGAAGTCACGAAACATCTGGAACACACAACCCGCCTCAAACCTTAGCACCCCATCAGGTGCTACCTCAAAAGGACCGCGCCTCACGAAGAGTCGTATCACGATATCGAATCAAAGCCGGATCCTCGAATCGTTGCCTCTTCACCTCCTCAACGATGGAAGACTCGGCAACCTCACGAACTCTAACCCCATTGCTATCGAATCAATCAAACGGACACCAAGGCTTGCTAATCGGTGCAAATCACGAACCATGTCCTCCTCTCTAGCCGCACATCCGATAGGCTCCCATCGACCTACGACTAAGAGCATACGCCACAACATTGGCCTTCCCGTGGTACAGATATCAACATCGTAATCCTTAAGCAACTCCAACCACCGCTCTCGCCGTAAGTTCGGCTCCTCCGTGAAGATATACCGAGGCTCTTGTGGTGCGTAAAAATATCCACGTGAACCCCATACAAATAGTGCCTCGGATCTTCAAAGCGTGAATCACTACCGCTAACTCCAAATCATGGGTGGGTAGTTCCTCTCGTGTTTCTTCACCGTCGGATGCATATGCTATAACTCGCCATGCCGCATCAACACACATCCCAACCCGATGCCCGACGATCACAATACACGACATAACCATCCGACCTCCGGAAGAGTAAGAACGGGCGTCGCCTCTTCTTTCAAAGAATCGAAACCCCGCCACAAGCATCGCCCATCAAACTTGGCCGCCCGAGTCACCTAGTCAATGGTGCGTAGATAAAGCAAACTTCTCCACGAACCGATAATACCTGCAAGGCCTGTAAAATCGCGAACCTCTGCCGGAGTAGTAGGTCAGGCAAGTCTCGATCGCCTCGATCTTGCCGTATCAACTCGAATGCCATCACCCGACAATATGCCCAAGAAACGCCATCAAGTCAACCAAAACTCACATTTGGAAAACTTGGCGCATAAGCTGGTCTCGAGAATCACAAGACAGCCTCTTAAATGCTCGCACGCCCTCGCCTCGAGCGAATAAACCAAGATATCATCAATGAACACTATCACAAACGTGTCCAAAAATGGTTTGAACACTCGGTCATCAAATCCATGAATACACGAGCATTGTCAACCCAAAAGACATGACCACGAACTCATAATGCCCGCATCGTCCGAATGCGATCTGTGGACATCCACCTCTCGACTGCACTGATGATAGCCCGATCGCAGATCAATTTTGGAGAAACATCTCGCACTCGCAACCGGTCGAACAAATCATCAATCCTAGGAAGCGGTATCTGTTTAATGGTCACCTTGTTCACCGCTCAGAATCGACACATTACGCGCAGCGTCCCGCCCTTCTTCTTCACGAACAATACACGCGCTTCCCGAGGAGAAACACTAGGCCTAATGAAGCCCTCTTCTCTAGCAAATCCCTAAGCCGATCCTTCAACTCTCTCAACTCGGCGGTGCCATTCGTATGGCGGAATGGAAATAGCCGAGTATCCGCAACACATCTATACAAAACTCGATCTCCTCTCGTGAGGGATACCCGGAGGTCATCCGAAACACGCGGGAACTCGACTCTGAATCGGACGAAAATCTGCACCGCGGCCTTCAGATCAAACACCCGAACGAGATGGTAGATATACCTTCTCGCACCATCTTCCTAGCCTCGAGGTAGGAAATAAACCTACCCCGGCGATACCGTGCTCTCCCACTCAACAACCGCCTCAGAAACTGAACCGCACTACTCTCTCTGCAGTCTACATTGGCATAGCAAGAAGCTAGCCAATCCATCCCCATA
The DNA here is from genome assembly GCA_029844215.1 of Przewalskia tangutica. NCBI lineage: Eukaryota > Viridiplantae > Streptophyta > Magnoliopsida > Solanales > Solanaceae > Przewalskia > Przewalskia tangutica. The sequence continues at coordinate 46,168,906 of CM056724.1, read as the reverse complement.
ATCACGTCGAAGTCAATCATCTCCAACTCTATCAAGTCGGCTAGGGTCTGACGACTGTAAATGATCACAGGACAAGCTCTAAATACCCGCCGAGCTACCACCGAATCACCCACTGGCGTAGCTACCTCGAAAGGGTCTATGGACTCAGGCTCTATCCCTATCCTACTAGCAACAAGGGGAGATATATAGGACAGAGTAGAACCCGGATCTATCAAAGCATACACATCAAACCCAGAAACTGATAAGGTACCTGTGACGACATCAGGTGAGGCCTCCTGATCCTGTCGGCTGGACAAAGCATAAATGCGGTTCTGAGGACCGCTAGAATCGACTCGAGCCACGACCTGCCGCGACCTGCGACCCATGAGCACCTCGCCCGGCGAGTAAATCAGGAGATGATGCGGCGCAAGAACCCGGCGTCGAGCCCTACCACTGGCCACGCTTCGGCCGGAGCCTCGCAAAGTGACCTGGCCGCTACAATCAGAATAAGATCCAAAAGTAGTACCACACTTCCCGTAATGGGATCTACCGACGGCCACACCGTGGGTGGTCCCGATCGCCGCATTCTCGCTACTCGACGCTCAAGCCCAGGCCCCGTCCGCTCAAAATCGTGGGCCGTTGAGGACGGTGCAGGAGTGCTCTGTGCTGGCTGTGGTGCGAATCTAGATCGCCGGCCGAGGCCGCCACCACGATAACCACCGAAGACCCTCCCGCCCCGGCCTTCTTCGCCGGGCCCGCCCACTCGCCGACCTCTGCTTCCTCGCATCCAAGGGCGTGAGCTCGCACGCGGTAATGTCCATACCCTACCGAGAGAAACCCCGCACATGACTCGCCATATAGTCGTCTAGCCCGTGACATAGCGGTGCACCCTATCCTCCATATTCGCTACCAATGCTGGGACATATCGAGCCAATGAATCAAACTCGACATTGTACTCGACGGCGCCCTTCTCTCGCCTCGATGGTAAAAATCTATCACCGCGCCTCTCATCCGCGAGGCAAGAAGTGAGTGAGAAAGCCTCCGAGAACTCATCCCAAGTAGCTGGGACGCGTGCTCTCCCGATAACTCCCATGAATCAACCAATCGATCGCGGTATCACGCGGCCTATGTGACAAAGATCACGGACTCGGTCTCCGACGCCCGATCACTCAAAATCCTTGAAGCCGACGGATGAACTCCTGCGGATCATCCTCGGCCTCGATCCATAAAACTCCGGTTCGGCATACCAAAAGTCTCGTAGCCTCAAACTCTCGCCTCGGGTGAACAACGGGTGCGGCCAAGCCTGGGTAGGCCCCAGGCTGCCGCATCGGCCTCTCCTCGTATCGGGCCACAACTTTAGCCAAAAGGCGGGCCATCTCTCTTGTACCCTAACTCCTCCGCCCGGTGTGGGGCGGGAGGTGTGGGTGCTGTGGCCTCTCTTTGGGCGGCGTCATAGAACTCGCCGTCTCGGTATAGGCGGGCACGAGCCTCGTGACTCTGGGTGTCTCGCTAGCGGCTCCTCATTGCCTTGCCGCCTCGGGCGGGTTGCCTTACGTGAGGCATAATCATACAGGAAAGGAATACGTTAGAGGGTCCAACCTATAACACGACTCTAAAGCACGATCTCGGAATGAGAAGAGCGAAACCAATCCTAAATATCCTATAGCCTCACGATTATTGGTGTGGTGCACAACACCGATAATCAAGACTCTACTAGATACGATGCGTAGACACTTTCAGAGATTAATCGCTCGATACCACTTTTGTCACGACCGCTCGGGGCGTGGATCGTGCCTTACCGGGGCACCCAAGTAGTCATACATCAGAGTAATCAGCGAAACATAAAGCAAGACATGAAACAGTTTATAAAACAAGACACCGATTATGTGAGAAAACATCGCGTTTCGGCATATATATATAATCATGTTTTAGCAGTTAAATCCGACTCTGTACAACATGACTACAGACCTCGAAGGAAATATACAACTATGGCGGGACAGGGCCCCGCCATACCACGATCAGACAAAAACTATCTACAACAGGAGATCATACCAAAAGTAGAGCCTCGGAAGAGATGGAGCTCACGACACCAACGTAGAGATCCTAAGGATGCGGATCTAGCACTGCTTTGCCACCTGCGGCATGAACGGCCCCGAGGAGGTCGATAACAGTACTAAGTATGCGAAGCGTAAAGTACTTAAATGAAAACATATCATTTTTAAAACGGTTTACAAATATGTGAAACAACGAGAAAGCGCGCATAGTGCCACATCACAAACAAGAGCAACAATAGGTAAGCGTAATGTCGTCTTGTCTAGGCTGCGAATGATCGAAACAGGCCACTCGCCCACATCCTCATTCTGCAAGCCTAATCACGGACTCGAGTCCGTGAGGCCACTCGCGTGGGCCGCATGAGGTATAACCCGCATCGAGGTAGCTACTCCTCGGCGTCGTCTGGACTCGCTGTCCGCATGGCCACATAGACCGCATGAGGCATAACCCGCATACTAACCTGGAACTCGTAGCTCGCGATAGGCCCCTGGACCCGCATGAGGTATTCTCGAATCATGGTCCTGCATCGCTGAGTCTACCCGCGTCGGAGGGCAGCTTAACCCCCGGTATCATCTCAAGAGGTGAGTGATAGTATACTAACATAACAACTTATCTTTAAGTAACATAAGCATAACAAGGATACTCACCTATACAAACGTTACAAGATACTAACACTCATAGCATCATATCATGTCTACCTATCAAACCATCTTATTATTCTTTTCACAATATAAGTCTGTTTTAAACACATAGGCAAACTTGTTTCTTTTCTCAATCTTAAGTGGTTATACTTACTTCCCATAAAGCTAGTATAACTCTTAAGCTTCATTTAAAAACCAATTAGTTCTCTTACATTAATAAATGGTTCATAGTCCTTTGAAATGTTTTGATTCTTTATTATTCAGCTTAAGCCGTGAGGCATTCTGCACGTATTATTCGATTAACACGTATGCGTCTACCGTACTATATACATATTGTAAAATATCATGCTTTAGGAAGAATCACATACCTTCTCGGCGAAATCCACCTGCCAAGTCGAGTATGTCGCGCGCAGAGAATCAGCCTATAATAGTCACAGATATCTATCAAAGTCTAGACTATTCTGTAGGTCATTCTAAACAGAGGGTCCTCAATTCTACGGAAAGTCGGGCAGCACAACCCTACCCGGTGAGCTATATAAGTCTACTGTGAAAACAGTCCTATGTAAGTACAGTTCGTATATTCTTCTTTTATACCCTTCTAAGGTGTTACAGTTCAATTCTATTCCTTAACAACCTTCTAAGTATTTATACTTATTCTTATACTACAACAGTATATAAATTCTAATTCAAAAGAGGGTTAGGATTAGTTACCTCGGTAAGCCCAATAATATCCTAGAAAAAGTCGCGCCTGAGCAAGGTTTTGCTCCTAAGTTGTATGCTCCAAGGAAACCTTAGAAGTTCTTCACAACTTCTACTAAGTACTAAGGTATTTGGGCTAGGGTATTTTGGGCATTATAACAATACAAGAAGGCAACTTTTCTATCAAGGGAGGGGGGGTAGGTTTCGGCTAGGCTAGGAGGTGGGGTAGCCTCGGCCAAGACTTCACTCAAAGGGGGAGGGGTGTTTGGACGAATTGCTCACAAGGGAGAGGGGAGGATTTTTCAAGACTTGAAAGCTTTAGTGGATGAAGAACTCTTCATCTCAAGAGGGGTATTTATAGGTCAAGACATGGCCAACCAATGGCCAAGATTTAGCCAAGTGCTAGGCAAGTGTAAGGTCAAGATTAGGGCAAGTGTACCTAGCCAACTTGCACACAAAATATCTATCCAACTTTATGACAAGGATTGTCATCCAATCGGCCCTATTGCCGTGACAAGTCCACCAATGAGAGGGTGGGAAGTGTCGCCCTCTCATTGGTCCAAAGTGTTACGTCTCTCGGAAAAATCCGCAAAAATTAGAAATGACATAGCCGGAATTTATCCTACGAAAGCTGTGGAAACGTTTAGTCGAAAAAACCGCTTTGTGAGTTGTGCCTAAAAATCGTCCAAGGCCTAACTTTAAGACCAAACTTTTTGTACGTATTCCTTTACGTACATACTCTGGAAATACGGGGTATAACATCATGTATGACATGACCTGTACGAGGCCAGATGTGGCCTATACACTTAGCATGACTTGCAAATTCCAGCAGAATTCTGGGGAGGAACATTGGAAAACAGTCAAGAGTATTCTTAAGTATCTTAGACAAACTAAAGAATATTTCTTAGTGTATGGTGGACAAGAAAAGCTAGTAGCTACTGGGTACACTGATGCTAGTTTTCAGACAGACCTTGATGACTTTAAATCTCAGTCTGGTTATGCCTTCTTTTTAAATGGTGGAATAGTGAGTTGGAAAAGTTCCAAACAAGCTACAACTACTGATTCAACTACTGAAGACGAGTACATTGTTGGATCGGAAGCTGGTAAGGTAGTTGTCGCGATATCTGAGTTCTTAAAAGAACTAAGGGTTGTTCCAAGTGTCACTTGTCCAATAACGATTTATTGTGACAACACTGGCGCGATTGTGCAAGCTAAGGAACTAAGATCAACGAATAGAAATAAACATGTACCAAGAAAATACCACATACTCAGTGAGATGGTGGAGACTGAAGAAATAAAGTTAGACTACGTTTCCACAGATGAAAATCTAGCAGACTCATTTACTAAACCATTAAACTTAGTCAAGCATAATGGTCATTTCGAAAACATGGGCATTAGATACATTGGATATTGGCTCTAGGCCAAGTGGGAGATTGAAAGTATATATGTCATAGAGACAATCATTTTAGGGACAGATGTACTTGAACACATTCGTATGATTAATAAGATTAATATATTTATGGAATTTGCAATTACTGAATTATTATTTGATTGTTTTTATTATTCATTAATGTGCATCCCCTGTGCTTACGTTGTCATTGATAGGGTGAGATATTAATGATAGAGCATAGTTCTTAAAGTAGTCTCGATTGATGATCATTGAGAATGTGATATCAATGATATATTATAAGTCGACATGTGGTCTGCATCACATTATTAGATAATGTAGTATGTCTCACTCACTAACCTGTTCCGGCATGCTTTCTTGCTCTTCAATCCGATGCTTCTTTGACCTGTGGCGGAAAGGGAAGGCCTGCCAGGCCGTATGCCCATGGGTGCAGGATTCTTCAAAAAAGCGCGGGCTGACTCGGAGACCTGGGACCTTGGCTTACTACTAATCATGATTGCTAGTGATGGACACATGGATACTCTTAGAGGGTATTGGCATACCGTGCAGATAAATTATTTGTTATACATGTCTAGAGTATTATCAGCATGTGGGAGATAGATGTCATTTGACTTGAGGTCAATACGCACCTGGTTTGTAGAGTAATGTACTTTGATCATGTCTTAAGATTAAAGTCCTTATAGGATAAGACATGACTTGAATTGGGTACATTGCGATACAGACTAAGGTGGTAGTTGAGCTAAGAATATGATTCATTCCTCGATTAGATATTCGAGAGAACACTCAGCTTCTCAGTGATATTAGGTCGACCAAGTCATTGACCAATGCAAGAGACATATTCAGGGTATGATCTAGTTGTCAACTAATATAGATGAGATAAAGTGATCAAGCCATTTGGACAGACACTTGGCAAATCCTAAGCTTGATCGAGTGTGTCGCGAATGAAAGGAATTTATCATCCCACATAGAGGTTGTATTTACTAGAGTCTTGTAAACGTACTTCACATATTGAGTTCGTCATATGGCGCAGTCTAGGAGTTCCGTGTGAACCTTAATTTGATTAAGTGTCGATGTGTGAATGCCTAAAGGATCACACTAAGTCGATTGTCTTTTCGGTCTAAGGGTATATTGAGAGAATATAAAATATTTGATTTAGAGTCGAGATATTTTAATAAATAATAAATTATGGGATAATTTCCATTTGATGAAATTATTTAATTAAGTCAAAATTGGATTTTAGATTTAATCAAAATTAAAACGTGCAGAAATATTGAAAACAGGGAGCGCCGCCTAGGATGCATGCGCGGCTGATGCAGCGATCGGCCCGATCGCCCATCGAATTTCGGATTTTGGATCAAGTTTTAAGCCTGATCCAAGTTTGATTTGGTTTTCTCCTCCCCTTATATATTTAGCACTTAACCCATAAATTTAGGTTACTCAATTCTTACTTTCTGAACTCATAGTTCAGAGATTAAAATCCTCCCAAACCTCTGCCAGATTTCCTAGCTTTCCTGACAGAGGGATATACCGAAGCAAGTCTTGCACCCGAGCTAATTAATCGCGTGCGCACCTTTTAATAGAGACTGCAAAACATAAACTGTAAGTTTTCTTGTGTCTTGAAGATTTCAATTGTAACATAATCATACCAGACGAATTTGTTGGCGCAAGTAAGTTAACAAAATTTTAAACTTTCGCTGTGTCTTACTTGTTTGTTTTAGACCCAACAAAACCCTACATAAAGATGAAATGTGAATTGAAAAATTGTGGGAAATAAAATTGGAGAAAAATGAAATTTAGAAAAATTACTTTTTCCAGGTGAGCTTTCTCCCATATTGGTGGTAGAAAGTAGGGCTGGCCAGTGGGAGGAAAATGAAATTTAGAAAAATTACTTTTTTCAAGTGAGCTTTCTCCCATATTTGTGGTAGAAAGTAGGACTGTCCAGTGGGCCGGGACAACCCGATCCTGCCCCGACACGTCCCGATCCTGCCGGGTAAATTAAGGGATAGGGATTGACTCTAGTCGGGTTCGAATCGGGATGGGACAAGCGCATGTCCCGCCTATCCTGGTCCCACTCCGGCCCGATCCCGCCCCGGCCCGATCCTGCCCCGGAGAGTAGTCGTTGCACAAACGACCATTTGTAATTCTAGTCGTTGGCAACGACTACAAACCACCATTTTGCCCCCCCAACACCCCATAAACCCCATATCCCCTTAATATTTATTTTTAACCCCTAAGTTAGTATATTTACACATTAACCCTATTTCTCATTTTCCTATTCATTTTTCACAAACATCTTCCTACCATCTCTCTAATATCTCTTTCTCTCTCTACAAGTCTAAATTACACCCTAAATATTATATTTTATTTGCTAATTTCTATCAAAAATTGGGAGTGAAGTTGGCAACTAGCTTGAGGATCATCGAACAAAGTTTTAATTTTCAACCTTGATTGGCGTTTGGTAAACTCGTTCCTTATTTTATTTAAATTATTATTGGTTAATTTTAATTATCGTACTTAAATTTCTTAACTTTAATTCTTTATTTACATAATTATAATGGAACGAGGTGGACGGTTTTCTAGTAGAGGTATTAGGGATAACAGGGGTAAGGGTGCATCTTCTAGTAATCCTAATTATGATAATTTCACTCACGTAGATGAAACTGAACTTTTTAATGTTGATATTAATGCAAATGTGCAATCATTAGATCATGAGGTGTATTCTGCATCTCCAACTACTGAACTAGACTATGATTTTTAAAAATAAATTAGAAGATAATTTAGATAACACACCCACTAGTGCAGCTCCACCTCAGGCTCAGACTAAGTCTCAGGCTGAAACTGGAATCCCTTTTATTCCCCCTAGTATGAGAAGAGGCCAAAAACAACAAAAATTAAAATCACTTACATGAGATTTTTTTGAAAGGGACATTCTTAATTAACTAGCTATTTGTAAAATTTGTCGCAAAACATATAAATTTAAAACGGGAAAGTGTCAAGGTGAGACAAAGAGGTTTAATGAGATATGTGAGAAAGGATCACAAAGAAAGGTATAATCAAAACTTGAATGAAAAAGCGGGTGTGCAAATGCCTTCTGAGTTGGGACAAGATTCACATAGTGTCCCCGACCAAGTACAAGGTGGAATTAACCCGATGACGATGGGAGTTATAGCTCCAAAATATGATAAACACAAAGATCGGGAAAATTTAGTAAAATTAGTTGTTGTGGAGGGTTTGCCTTTTTCATTTCCTTCCTCTCCTGGTTTTATTCATTACATTCGAAAAATGTATAATCCTGCTTTTAACATTTTTCTAGATCAACTATTAGAAGAGATATTTTAACATTTGAGCATGAATATCAATAATATTTACCTTATGCATTGTATCATTTTAAGTGCAAAGTGGCTATCACTTCTGACATAGGTCGTAGTACTAATGGTAATGATTATTTATATGTTATATGTCATTGGATAGATCACAATTGGTCTATGAAAAAATGTATATTAGCATATAGATATATTGATGAAAGGCACACAAAAATTTTATTTCAAGAAATATTCATGAAATTAGTGAATATTATGGAATTACTGATAAAATTATGACTATTACATTAGATAATGCTTCTTGTAATGATTATGCTGTAAACATTTTAAAAATTCGATGGACTCCATCTTTTTCAGATATTTTTCATGTTAGATGTGCATGCCATATTTATAATTTAGTTGTAAATGATAGCTTAAAACTTTTTAGCTCTATTCTTAATAAAGTACAATTTGCTATCAACTTTATTTTTAAAGGTAATAAAATACAATGACACAAAGAGTTTAAAAAATCATGTCATGATTGTGAATTACCTTATAGGAAAATTCCAGAAGAAGTTGCAACTAGGTGAAATTCTTTGTATGAACAATTAGTTAATGCTCACGAGTATAGAAGACCTATAACTTTAGTATTTAACGTCCATAATCAAAATCCTTCGGATATACTTGTAGATGATGATTGAGATAAAATTTGGGAACTTATTGTATTCTAAGAAAAATGTTTTCTACCTAAAGATTTTTTTGGTATTTATTATCCTACTATTTCATCTATGTTATTTTATATAGCTCTAACATTTTGTTATTTAATGAGTATAAGAAAAAAATGAACTTACGCTCCAGCTATTAGAAAAATGATTGTAAAAAATTTAAAAATATTTTTTTCTATTCCCACTATTTATTGTATTAGTGTTGTATTAAATCCTACTATTAAAGTAAACGGTTGTAATGCCCTTATTGAAATGATTTATGAATGCCTAGAAATACTTGAAATAGAACTAACTAAAGAAGATGCTATCTCTACAAACACAATGCAAAATTATGTATATGTATTACTAAGAGAAAGTGCAAATAATCAACCGGCTTCTGTACCATCTTCGTCTACTTTACTTTAACCTTATAAAAACACATGTGATTTTTGCTTCAAGTATTCAATGCCTTCGAAATATAATGTATAGTGGTTCAAGTGCTTAACAAATTAGCAACTTTGATGTTTATGTTTTGCAGGGTGTTGTACCGTTCGAATCAATTGCTAATGAAAATGGACGTGAAAACTTGCTGAAATACTGGAGGGAGAATGACAAGACATTTCCGACTCTATCAAAGATGGTCCGAGATGTGTTGAATATTCAATCGTCATCTATAGCTTCTGAAAGCGTTTTTTGTGTTGGAAGGTTTCAAATAGGAGAGCACAGCCACTCATTGGCAGGAGACAGTTTAGAAGTTGTAGTTTTATTTAGAGATTGGATTAGATCGAAGCGTAGAAGGTGCAGTCAACTTTAGATCAATGAAGAAGATGACTACAATTACAATGAACTCTTATCCGAGGGAGCAGGAAGCAACTTTGAACAATTTGACCAACAAATTTCAATTCCAACAGAAGATCCTTAAGAGATTGTCAGAAAATTAGAAAAAGTATGGTTGCATATGTAATTTTTTAATGTCAATTTTACTATGTGATTTGCAACTTTTGAACTACGAAACAAAGTTGCAATTTTGAAATTGTATTAGAAAAAAAAACATATTTCTATTAAATAATATAAGAGGTAATTAGCCTTGGGATATTTTTTACTATCTTGTTCAATTATTTAAGTGTCTAAATATATATTTTTTAAATTAAGTTTCTAGAAAAAAGTTTTTAAAAGTCCCTCCAAATCCCCCCTTCCCGTCCCATCCCGTCTTATCATGTCCCCCCAAATCTCGTTCCCTCTGATAGTGGGATGTGGGACGGGATGTGACCACTTCCTATCCCCCTAATCCTGATCCCGACCCTCTCCACCATCCCCCAAAATCCCCGTCTCCCTAATCCCGTCTCGTCCTATCTCGTCTCATTGGTCAGCCCTAGTAGAAAGTAAAATTTGTGTGCTTATACGTAGAAGCACATATTCTAGCTAATAAAGAGTTGAGAAGAGGATCACCCCTCGCGCCGTCGTTGCTCGGCTCAGCTTTGGATATGATTGATTGATAATCTCTTTGGACAAATTATATTTTTTATTTACATTATTTAGTTTTTTTCGTAATATTAATTCGCGCAGAATTTAACTAGTGAATTTAATTTGCAAAGTTCTTTTTCCAACGGTCATGTTTCAAATTCTTCCCGAGCAGGTGCCTTTGCATCTGTACAATGGTTATAAAACATTTAAGTTTACTTACTGAAATCACCAAATTGTACTCTCTGAAAATCAATCTTTTCTTCCCCACTTTTGTGCATCATTTTTCAAAGATAAAAACAGTGTATGTGATTACTATCGGTTGTTTAGTTTGTTAAAGTTCGGCAATTTTCATTGTCGGTATTGCAGAATAGAATTTCGTTCTATCCTGAGAGGAATTAATCCAAACTATGGTAATTGTGACATGATTAAATTCCTTAAGAAAACATAATTTTCCGTAGGCTAGAATGTAAAGTTTTATTTTACGTTGTTTTCTAATTTTATAGTATATAGTTTGATTAAAGGGATAACAATTATTGTTGAATTATACACGCAACGGGTATGATGTCATCCTAGAGTTTTTCTTCTCCAAGTCGATGTACATTTTACGCACATATCGTTGAAGATCTTCATTGATTGATATCCTTCCAATAATGTTTTCGATAATGCTAGTATGAATACCCTTTTGCAACTGGATTGCTATTTGTGCGAGAAGACCTTAAAATTTACAATTATGTTGATTAGAATCAAATCAACATTAAATTTAATGAAATCCTTATTCTAATCCCACTCTCCATTTATGCTGCTCCAAAATTGCGACATCCTCCATCATTATACAAGGAAATTGGGAGATTAATAAAGATGTCACACATCTTATTGGTATAAGATGAATGAAATAGAGGCTCACATCTAGAGTCTTGTGTGATAAGAGGATGCCACCAAAACATAAAGATAAGTTCAACAGAGTAGTGATTAGAACGATTATGTCGTATAGGGTGAAGTATTGGCTAGTCAAAAACTCTCATGTTCAGAAGATGAAGGTTGCAGAAATGAGGATGTTGCAATGAGTGTGGCATACGAAGAGAGATAAGATTAAAAATAAAGATATCCGGGATAATATAATGACCTCTGTGGAGGACAAGATGAGAGTAGCGAGGCTGAGATGACTCGAGCATGTGAAGAGGAGATGAACGGATTCCCCAGTGTGGAGGTGTGAGAGGTTGCTATTAATGATTTCATGAGAGGTAGAGTAGGTCGAAGAAGTATTAGGGAGAGGCAATTAGACAAGGCATGACACAATTTCAGCTTACAGAAGACACGACCTTAAATAAGAGGTTATGGAGGTCACTGATTAGAGTTGAAGACTAGTATGTAATTGAGCGTTGCCACACTTATCCTTCCATACTTGTAGTCATAGTATTACTCTCGCAGTTTCTTGTCATTCGATTTATGTTATTATTTGTTGCTTCTTGTACTTCAATTATCATTTGATTTTGTGATAGTTATTGTTTTTTTTTTTCAGATTGCTTTATATAGTATTTTTCACGACTTCTTTACTTTTGTTATTTCCTTTTTTGAATTATTTTGGTTTGCTTTTCTTTGAGCTGGGGTCAATCTAAAACAACTTCTTTACCGTTCAAGATAGGAGTAATGTATACGTACACTCTATCCTTCACAAATTCACTTATGAGATTACACTAGATATGTTGGTGTCGTCCATCATTTCACAAAGGTTGAATCTCATATTTTATCTCAAAATTTGAATTTGATTGGAATTTTTAAGCTGTTGTATCTCTCAAATTCAATTCGAGATGAGAAATATCCAAAATTGAACTCGAACTGCCAAAAATCAGACTCGGATTACATTTTCTTTAATCTCATATTCAGTGAAGAATTTTTTAATTAAATCATGGGTTGATCTCATGACTTAAATTGTGATAGTAGGTCTCTATTTTTTTATCACGTATTGCGTCTATATTTTTTAATTTTTGGTGTTGAAATCAACCTCATAGGCACAATTTGTAGATTTTTAATTAGTTTAATGAGTAGAAAAGTAAATAAATAGGAACGGGTAATTTCCTTGCTTTCTGTGGATACTTACTACCTTTTCCTATAAAAATCTCAAACTAAAAAATATTTAAGTCGGTTTAATCAGCTTATAATCTTACCTCACGTTTACCCCCAAAAAGGTACAAATTAAGTAGTTTTAAGGATACGTGGATAAATTTGCCGATAGGTGAAATAATCAATTAGCAATAAGTAAAATAAATTAAAGCAATAAACAAGTAATTAGCCCAGAATGTCGTAATCTTGATTGTAATTGAACCGAAGGTTTGGTCCGATCCTCAACTAAACAACTTCGGGTCTGAGCCAATAACAAGAGCAAACAAGAGTACTTCTAAATTTAATTATACGAGTTTCAATAATGAGAATGAGATGCCCTTGCAACATGAAGGTTAGACGCTTTATATAACTAACAATATAAAACATTTATGCCAAACAATAACTCCCTTTAAATGATATTTAATGATAAAAATGGTCACTTAATGAGTAAATGGTAACGGCTGACGCCAAATCCGGAACGGGTAGGCATCGATCTCCTTCGGTCTTACACCCGATGTTGCCATATTTGATCACTACTCTGTGTCATATGGTTCGTCCATCACCTGGTCTTGCTACAACACTTGAACTCACCACCGGTGCAAATTGCTACTTCCTTCGATCTCCATTCTCAAACCATGCCACATGTCATGCCAATTTGTATCGTATACAGATAGTCCCCACACTTTCCGGATCAAAGTTCACTAGAGTGAGGGGAAATGGAAATGAATACCTCAGTGTCTTCTCTTGTAAGTTTTCTTTCAAATTCCTCCAAAATAGGCGGGAAAATTAAACGTTTGACCTTCATCACGATCTGACTCACGTCACTTCACTATGTCACTTCGGACACGTGTCAACTTCTAATTGAATCGTCATTTCAATTCTCTAATAGAAACATTTTGTAATGATGAATTCTCCCCTATAAAACTCCCTCCTTTTTACTTCTTCATTTTTACCTCTTGGAAAATTTTCTTTCATCTTTCGAAAACACAAATCTTCATATCTCCTTATCTTCAAACATTCCAATATTCATAGCTTCAAACTTCCATTCCTTCAAATCTCCATATCTACATACCTTCATACCTTCATATCCTCATACCCTCATAACTTCACATCTCCATAGCTTCATATATTTATAAAAATGGCATAGACTATCCGATCCTCCTCAAGAAACTCCTCTCCGACTGCCTCTCCTCCTCTAACCACCGACGTTACCACCGGTGTTGAAGGGTCCTCTAATGCTCAGGCCGTTGCCGAATTCTGAGCCTATGATATATTGCCTTCAACCTTCTACTTTGATACCGAGTTCGCCGTTCAAATGACTTCCCAGAAGTCCAACCTGGGAAAGAGGCTAGAAATTTGTCATCCTCCATCAAGACCTCCGACCTCAAAAGAGTCTGAGATGAGTGTGGTTGGACAAATCTCTATGGGATTATTTTCCCTGTCCCAGAAGACGATGTTACCACCTTTAGGTCTAGGTAATCCAACGTGTATATCTACCGTTTTACTTTCAAACTAGACCCACTAATCGATCGTGTGATCATCGAGATGTGCAAGACTTACAATCTGTGTCTTGCACAATTTAGCCCATCAGTTTAGAGGATCGTGACCTACCTCCGTTACTTTGCCAACTTGGTCAAAGAAAATTTTACTTTGGATCATTTGATCCATTTGTACTCGCCAAGATTCTATCGTGGTGGAATAGTCCAGCTTTTTAAGTGATGAAAATTCCCCATTCTCTCCAGTGTCAATGAGAATTGAGACTGGAGATGGATGGAACATTTTCTTGCAGTTCCGACCGCTAAAATTATTCCGGCGAGGTCATGCCTTTCCCGGAGGAATGGAACATGCATCGTAAGAATTGAAACCATTTTCTCCCTTTTGAGTAAAATGTCCTGCTCTTAAAAACTTTATTTTATCTTTTTCAGTCGGCCAATGGATTTCGGCCTACGTGGATAAACTCCACCAAAGGATCGAGAAAATAATTTTCACTTATCCGCATAAGCGACAGACATGGAAGGAACTCTCTGATGAACGTTGGGTAGCCCGAAACCATGGTTAGACCATATTTTAACCTTTTTATTATTATTTGTTTAACTTCGTCCTTATACATTCTTTCTTACTTACTCTTTATTTTGCCTTCCCAGGCTTACCAAAGGGCTCCTCGACCCCGAGGTCTAATCCCTCAGCTGCTCCAACTATACCAAATCTGGTGCTCGCCCCAACGACCTCAATTCATCGTATCTTCGAGGCACCAAATAAGAAAAAAAAAACAAATCCTCAAAGCCTCCGAAGTCACATTCGACTGCAAAAAAAGGGGAAAAGAAGCTCAGAGGCGGGAGGCTCCTCCCAAGCTCAAGACTCTAGAATTTCTCTAGATGATATCTGGATTAATAAAGTATCCACCACCACTACTAGCACAACTACCACTCCTTCCATTTCAGTGGAAAATACTCCAGCCGAAGTGAGAGAAGAAAATGTTGCTACTGAAGTACCTGAACCAATTTTGCCCCTATCGAGGTGCCTACTCCTTCTCATGTACCCCTGGTCATTGAATATATCATCATTGAGGACGACGATGAAGCCACAAATGAGGAGCCATTATTTAAAAAAATAAAGACTTCTACTTCAACTCCGCCTCCACCATCACAACCGACCCAAACCTTTGGGCAAAAAGATTTTAAATGCCTCTTTGAAGAGGCTGGTACTTTCACAGTCTAGGCCGAGCGAGCTCATAACGCCTGGTTTTCTCACCTGGTCATACCACACAAATTGACCAAATGTTCCAAGACCCTAAGAAACCATGTTAGCTCTCTGGGCCAGGCTTGTAAACATTTTCCTGGCCCCAAGTTTGGACCTGAGGAAAATAAGGTGTGCTACTATTTCCTTCCTTGAGGATACAAACCTTTTGTCCCTTCCGATAGGGGTTGCTAACTATATAAGGCCCATCATATCGGAGTTTGATAAGAAGAAATGAGGGTATGCACGCCGTCAATCGGGTATATATTATTCTTGACTGCCTAAGTTGAAAATTGTATTATCTCTAATCTCTAACTTTCCTTTAATTTTTAATCTTGAAGTCCTACGTTCTTATTAGTGTGGACCTCAACCTGTGTTTTGGATTAAAATGAGAACCTTAAAGGGCAGCTGGATGCTCAAAAAAGAAATCCAACACCTCAAAGGGCTCCTTCAACAAAAGGATGCCCAACTGCTATAAGTTGGTGACTTGCTCGTTGTCCGAGCGGAGGTGGACCAGGTCAGGGGAAGCTACCTCTGAGCAATAAACAACCTCGAGCTTTCCAACGAGGAAAATAAGATTTTTGAGAAAGATAATGAATAAATCTTCCAAGATGTCGAAGCCCTCACTCAGCAGCTCGGGGAGCAAGAAGAGGTTCAGCATTATTAAGCTCAACAAGTAGAACTTCTGAATATAGAACTTTATCGCCTCAGTGACAAACTTGCTGTAGTAGATGTCGACAAGGACACCAACCTTATTGCGCTGAAGATGGGTCAAGTCCAAGTTGACCAACAAGCACATACCAACGATGGGTTAAGGAACGAGCTTGAAGCCTCAAACCAAAGGTATACTAAAATTTCAGCCCAACTTACTCAAGTCTCGACTAAACAATACCAAGCTCTGTCTGATGTGGAGGCTGAAGTGGCCCGAACAGCGTTGAAGACAGAGCATACTAAGTGAAATGTCTGAAGGTTCACTTTAGAATAAACTCGGGATGTGATCCCTAATATTGAGGCCAAAATATATGAGACTAGAGAAGTCGAACTCAGATCCTACCGCCAGCTAACCAGAGACAGCTCCGAGAAAGACCAAGAGGACTCCGGGTCCGAGTCCGACTAGGAACTATGCGTTAATGCTTTTGCCTTTTTTCTGTATTTCCTTTATGTACGTTTTGCTCTGGCCGTTTACCGGCCTTGTATATAAAATGAACATTTTTTTATTTGTTATGATTTTTCTACCATTATTTTGCATGTATCGTTGTTTTCTTAATTTCAACACTTAGCCAAATAATATCCTTAACTAATTAGGGCAAATTGCCTCCGACTTTAGAGTTTTAATAAAACAACCATCATTAGTTTGCATCGGGCCGAATGAAAGTTATCTTCGGTCTTAAAATGACTTAAGTAATTGGAACAAACTTTTTTCTTTATCTTGCTCTACACCAAGTAATTTTCTCCGGTTTGGGTCATTCAATGACATAAATATAAGGACCTTGCTTTTATGCTTGTGAATATGACATATCCTATTCACTTCGAGCATGAATATTGGATCTTTAATTATTTTCATTTTTTTTAGACAACTTCAGGTGTCTTTAGAAATAGGCTGGGTTCATTTAGAACTAATGACTTTGGAACTTTACTTATTTTTGTTTCGGGTATCTTTACGATAGCAGGCCCAAGTTAAGGACTTTAAGAAACTTGCTTAGCTCGTAAGCCTAAAGATTTCAATAATTACCGGAGGATAAAGGTATGCAATGAAATATAGTCGAACTAAATTTTGGTTGGCCAAAGTATTTACTTCAGACAAACAACGGATCAAGATTCATTCGATCTTTCTGCCTTAACATGCTTTGCCGCAACAAAGAAACTACTTGGGCAAGGTTCATTTGATATTTTATCCCTAAAAAGCTAAAAATCTCCTAACCTCTCGCTCTTGCCTCGAACTTCCTTACCGAGGGTATGACAATCCCGTAGTGTTTGTGTTCGAAGTATGAGAACTTAAACACTATTTGCTTCTTCAATACCGGGAAATCCCCAACACTTGGTCGGTCTTCAACTCCGAAATAAGTAACACTCTTTACATTTTTGCCTCATTAAAAACCTTGCTGAAAAACCCCTTTACGGGATAAAAATAGTGTTAAGGGAAAAAGAGTGCAACATGTGTTTTCAGACCTTATTCGAACTCAGCTTGGCCTTGGAATGATTACTCCAAGCTGGACCTGCATGGGTTAACCATAACGTAGTAATATTTACGAAATGGAAACGGTTAATAAAAATATATCTTAGCAATAATATCTCTTCAAGTGAGCGATGTTTCAGTTATTCGACAGTTTCTGACCATCTTCGGCTTCCAACTGGTATGAGTCTTTACCGGTGATTCCTGACACTTTGTAGGGACCTTCCCAGTTTGGACCCAATTTTCCTTTGTTGGAATTTTTTATGTTAAGGGTCACTTTTCGCAGAACTAGGTCTCCTACTTGAAAGCGCTGAAGATTAGTCATACGGTTGTAATATCTTACCATCATTTGCTTTTGAACAACTAGCCAAAGTAAATCCAATTCACGATGTTCATCTATCAAGTCGGGCTTTACGGCCATCACTTCATTATTTAAATCTCCGAGTGCATGGTTGAACCTTAAGCTCGGCTCTCCCACTTCCACCAAAATTAAAGCCTCCACACCATAAACCAAAGAAAATGGAGTCTCCCCGATTCTAGATTTTGGCGTTGTCATGTATGCCCACAATACCTTCGATAAAATTTCTTTCATTTTCCCTTTGACTCATTTAATCTTTTCCTCAGATTATGAATAATTGTCTTATTTGTTGACTCCGCTTGCCCGTTTGCATTTGGGTGTACGGAGTCGACACAATCTGCTTAATTTTCAACCCTTCGTGAAAGTCATTCACCTTCTTCCCAATGAACTGTCGCTAATTATCGCAAGCGATATCCATCAGTATGCCGAATCGACAAATGATATGATCCCATATAAAATGAATGACTTGATTTTCTTTGACTTTCTTGAAGGTCTTCGCTTCAATCCACTTAGAAAAATAATAAGCCATAAACAAGATAAAACATACCTTTTCGGGTGCCCATGGGAGTGGTCCCATAATGTCCATCCCCCATTTCATGAATGTCCATGGAGATAAAATCGGATGCATTAATTCCGTCAGTTGATGAATCATAGAAGCATGCCTTTAACACTCACTGCATTTTCGAATGAAGTTCTTCGCGTCTTCTTCCATCTGAACCCAATAATATCCAGTCCTAATTAATTTTTGGACCAAAAGTTCTGGTCCTGAATGATTACCGCAAGTCCCTACGTGAACCTCACGTATCACATAATTACTTTTTTTGGTCCTTAAGCATCTTTCTAAAGGACCGTAAAAAGACCTTCGGTACAACTGACCATCAACCAGAAAAAACCTGGTTGCCTTAGTCCGAAGTGCTCTTGATTCATTCGGATCCGTATGCAATCTCTCATCTCAAAGGTAGTCCATAAAATTGGTACACCAATCCCAAGTTAAGCTCGTTGTGTTTACTTCGGCATGACCACCATCAATCACGGAGTTTAGCAGTTGCACAACTGTCACCGAATTAAATTCTTATGCATCTACGGATGACCCCAAATTAGCCAAGGCATTCACTTCATTGTTTTGCACCCGAGATACATGCTCCATGATCCATTCTTTGAATCGATGCAATATCACTTGAATCTTCTCTAAGTATTTTTGCATCCTTTCCCCCTTTACTTCAAACACGCCATTAACTTGATTAACGACCAGAGGTGAGACATATTTTTCTTCGATGACCTCGGTTCCCAAGCTCCTTGTTAATTCTAAATGTGCAATTATTGCCTCATACTCGGCTTCATTGTTAATCAATTTTACAGTTCTTATCGACTTACGAATTATATCTCCTGTAGGTGCCTTAAGAACTACCCCGAGCCCGGACCCTTTCACGTTCGAAGCTCCATTCTTGTACAAGGTCCAGACCCCTGAAGTTTTTCTCGAGGTTAACAAAAATTATTTTTCTACTTCGAGAATAATTTCGGGTGTAAAGTCCACTATGAAGTCTGCTAAAATCTGAGACTTTATAGCTGTTCTTAGTTTATACTCTATGTCATACCCACTAATTTCTACCGCCCATTTAGTTAGCCTATTTAGACAGTTCCAGTTTATGCATCACATTTTTAGTGGATAAGTTGTTACTACACATATGAGATGACAAGAAAATACAGTCTCAATTTTCTAGAAGCCATTACTAATGCTAAAGTAAATTTTTCTAAGTGAGGATACATAGTCTCTGCACTATCCAAAGTTCTACTCACATAATAAATAAAATATTATGTACCTTTTTCTTCTCGAACTAATATTGCGCTTACCGCTACTTCAAACACTACCATGTACAGGAACAACTGCTCATTTGCCCTGGGTTTATGCAGTAACAACATATTGGACAAGTATTTCTTCAAATCCCTCAAGGCTTGCTAACACTCCGGCATCCACTCAAAGTCATTCTTCTTTTTGAACAAAGAGAATAACCGGTGACTTTTCTCCGATGATCGGGAGATAAACCTACTTAAAGTGGCTATCCTCCCAGTGAGTCTTTGCATTGCTTTCTCATTGTCAAGCATCTCTGGTATTTCCTCGATGGCTTTGATCTTATCCGGATCAATACCTATTCCCCGATTTGAGACCAAGAAGCCTAAGAACTTGCTCGAGCCCACTCCAAAATCACACTTTTCAGGATTCAACTTCATGTTTATATCATCAATATAAACTTCCATTGTGTTTCCTATTTGATATTCGAATATGCGGTTAACTAAGCGTTGATATGTCGCTCTAACATTTTTTAAACCAAATGGCATCACATTATAGCAATAAGTCACGTACCTAGTTATGAAAGAAGTTTTCTCTTAATCCTCCGAGTTCATCCGAATCTGGTTGTACCCGGAGTAAGCATCAAGAAAACTTAGCATTGCATGCCCTGCAGTAGCATCAATCATTTGATCGATGTGGCACAAAGGAAATAGTCATTCAGGCATGCTTTGTTAAAATCTTTAAAATCTATGCACATTCTCAACTTATTACCCTTCTTAGGTATGACCACTATGTTAGCTAGCCAATCCGGGTACTCTACTTACTAGATGGAACATATATTTAAAAGCTTTGTTATCTCTTTCTTGATGAATTTATGCTTGAATTCGATCATTGACCTCATCTTTTGCTTTACCGGGGGAATCTCGAATCTAAACTCAGCTTGTGAGTCATGATCTCCGGTGGAATACATGTCATATCTAAATGGGATCAGGCAGAACAATTGGAGTTAGCTTTAAAAATTCAATTAATTTAAGTTTGAGCTCCAGAGATAACCCGGTATACCTTCATATCTAGTAGATGCACAAATAAGATGACTTACTCCAATTCCTCTACGATTGACTTCGTGGCATCTGAGTCATCTGGCAACACAAATGACCTCGGGACACAAAAATAATCTTCTTCGTCCTCAAAGTTAATCTTGTCTTCCTTCAGACTCGTAGGGCTCGAATCCTGTGACCGTTATTTAACCTCTTTGCCTTTACTTGAATCATTCACTTCCCTAGGTGTTTGCACCGCTTCTTCTACCGCGAACATTTCTCTTGCTATCGGTTGCTCACCACGAATTGTTTTTATTCCCTTCGGGGTCAGGAACTTTATCATTATGTGTAACGTCGAAGGACGACCCTCATGTCATGTATCCAATGTCTAACAACGCGTTGTACCTTATTTCTCCTTCGATAACATAGAACTTCATTTCCTGAACTGCTCTGGTTGTATTGACTAGAAGATTAATTTTCCCCTTCGTAGTCTCGCTTGCCATGTTGAATTCGTTGAGAACCTGGGACACTGGCACAATTTGGTCCAACAACCCTAACTGCTCTACCACTTTCCAACGGATAATGTTGGACGAGCTACCTGGCTCAATCACGATATGCTTAATCTGAAATTATTAATAAAGACAGAAATTACCAAAGCATCATTGTGAGGGCGAATGATGCCTTATACGTCTTCATCATTGAAAGAAATTGTTCCCTCTGGCATATAATCTTTGGATCTTTTCTCTCAAGTAATTGACACTTTCGTATTTTTTGTCGTTATAATCGCTACCTTCGGAACATCCATTTCTCCAATAATCATGTTGATAATATGATGGGGCTCGATTGGATTCACTTGTTTGCTTGCTTCTGTGTTTATGTAGTTCCCCTTTCTTCGATCACGTAAAAATTAACGTAGGTGTAAATTTTTCAACAACCGAGTCACTTCATCCCTCAATTGACGATCGTCATCGGTCTGATGACCATGACTTCCATGTTAATCACAAATCAAACTTGGATCCCTTTAAGTCGGATATGACTGGAGTGGTCTTGGCAATAATCTTGTTTCCTTGACATTCAATAGCCGAAATGAGTCTGGCAGCAGCAATGTTGAAATTATATTCAGATAACCTTGGGTTCTCAACATTATTGGAAGAAGACACGCCGGTATTATTCCTGAATTGCAAACCTCTGCTGGTAGACCCTTGATCATTTCGCCTATCACCTTTGTCCGATTGAAAAATGCACTTATTTCAACCTCTATCCGACCTAAAATTAGACCTATCCGGTTGACGTAGGGCTGATATCTATCCTTCGAAGATTTTGACTCCGACTCAACAAATCTTTGTGATTTATCAAAATTCTTGTTCCAACATGTTGACCCCGGTGGAAGCTCGAGTTAATCATCCTCCACCCTAATTTTGGATTCGTACTGGTTATGCACGTCTGCCCAAGTTACTGCGGAGAATTCCAATAAGTTCTCTTTCAACTTGAATGAGGCACTAGAGCTCTTGGGATTCAACCCCTTAGTGAAAGCTTCGGCTGCCCATTCACCCAGTACCCGTGGAAGAAACATTCGTTCCTTTTGAAATTGCGACACAAACTGACACAGCAAATCTGTATCCTTCTGAGCAATTTTGAACATTTCTGCCTTTCTTGCTTGAACCTTCCACGCTCCAGCATGTGCCTTTATAAAGCATCTGCAAGCATTTCAAACGATTTAATAGAATATTCAGGCAACATAGAATACTATTTCATTTCTCCATTAGATAGGGTTTTGCTAAACATCTTCAGCAACACCTATTCAATCTCGTTCGGATGCATGTTATTGCCCTTTACTGCATAAGTATATGCCGTCATATGCTCATGCATATCCTTTGTCCCATTGTACTTTGGGAGGTCAGACATCTTAAACCTCTTCGGATCAGTTTCGGTGCCGCACTCGGTTGAAATAGCAGCTGGATATATCTTTTCATTAGTGTCAATCTGTTTTCTTAAGACCTCGAACATATTCAAAACATTCGAGGGCTCGTTTGTCCTCAAACTGTTGGCATTCTCATAGACCCGGTCCTCTTCCCAGTCCGGATCATCATTGCGGACTGGCCGAGGCTCATCTGCCGCACTTGCTCCGCTGCTTTTCTTTTGCAACTGAGTTATTGTCTCTTGTTTCTCCTTCAATATATGAAAGATCCGAGCCGAATTGATTTCTTCCTCATCATCATCTGGTGTCTTTCTGATGCGCGAAAAGATGCACACACTTTAAAGCAAGTGCACGTTATCGTGACAAGTAATATAGTCTTGGTAAGATCGAATATCGTCCACAAGGATTAGTGTTCAAGTACCAATTATCTATCTTTTGGTATCTATTTGGTAACCGATATTGATTTTTGTTGTTTATGACTAACAATTATAAAGGCTAATTAACTATAGGTTTACTTCAGTTGTGATGAGAATAGGGCTTCCACGTCTCCTCAACTATCCGCTTATGTTACTTATTAATGCAATGAATTATGGTTTTCTTCTCTTGGAGCTAGCAGGTTTACTAAATCGTTTTATACTCCCGTTAAGGCTATATAAACACTCAACCCCAGTATTGCTCCTTTCTACCTTTCGGTGATAAGGATGACTCTATAGGAGGATTAAGACCAAAAACCTAGTTAACCGTCACGCGCCATGCGTAAAATCAGGGTTGTTAAGCCTCTCATTAACGCTACATAAGTAATTGAGGTATTTTCATCCTCAATCCAAAATATGTCTACCCAACTTACAGCATATTCACAACCTCCTCCTTTCGAAGTTTGATTAGAAATCATATAAGTAATGATAATTAGTGATCAATTAATTACCAAGCATTCAAAGCAATTATTGGATAAATCTCAACAAGAAGAAGAATAACCATAACATGTATCAATTCATAACATAAGTTTCTAGTGATTTAACATGGAAAGCCCTATAAAGGAATTAGTTCCTAGCCATTGATATGACAAGAACTAATTCAAGGTTCATCATAAAAACTGAAATAAAGGAAAGAAAAGAAAAGAAAATTACTAAGTTAAGGTCTCCAATCTTCAATCCAAGAATCCTTGTGTTGTGCAAGAAAAGGAACCCTTTAGAACTGCCTAGGGTTCTCCTTTTATAGGCTCAAAACTGCCTCTAACTTTTCCCTTCAGTTCGCCCGTAAAATCGTCATTAAACTCGATTTTCCGCGTCGTCGCGGCTCGCTATCGGCCGCGCGTACAAGTTCTGCAGATGCGGATGATTTGGCGTCGCGCCCGCTTTTTGTCGCTGGGCGCCATGAGCTGCAACTTCGCGCTACGGATATTAGCGCCGCGCTGCCTCGCACTGCTCAGTAGGCCGCGCTGGTCCGTGCTTCTGCCTCGTTCGCCACTTTCTCTGCTTTTAAGCTCTGGAACCTCCACTTTTGCCCTCTTTTAGCTCCTTTTCCGCCATTTGGCCATTTTAACCACTTTGACTCAAAAGAAAGAAAATCTATCATAATACGACACTTATTTGTACAAAAAGGGACAAAAGACTAACTAAAATTGACTCAAAAAGTGTATATAAAATACACCGATCAAATACCCCCAAACTTAACCTTTGTTCGCCCTCGAGCAAAGATAAAAAGAAAGAAATAAAATACTCAAGAAAAAGGAAAATAGACAGACTCAATGACATTGATCACTTTTGCTGCATTGATGTTACTTAGAAAAACATGAAGGTTAGCAGAATAATATGCAAGAACATATAGCCTGAAATTTCAGCATTCCAAATACATTAAGCTAGATATTTCGCAAACTCATTTTTATCATGCTTAATGGAAGTCAAATACTGAATCATGCATGTTAATTTCAAAATTCCTATGGCATGTTTACTTGCTATTCTCCACTAATCATGGCTATGCATCTAAGAGATCTTCAGGACTTTTAAGTGTTGTAATGTAGGCTTAGGCATGGGTAGGTAAAAATAGGCATTTAGGTTTTTTTTTTTTTTGTGTACCACAAGCTCTTTTAGCTTTTCAACTTTTCCCTTTTCTTTTGATTCTTTTCTTTCACTTCAAATCTATCTTTTCCCTCTTTTGTTTTGAGAGCATGAAGTGTATCATAATAGCAAACACCCCCAAACTTAGGCTTTTGCCTATTTCTCATTACTTTTTAAGTGGGGTGCATCAATTTTTCTTGCTCTTTTTGTCTCTTTTTTAACACACTTTATTCCAACTATTTCACATATTTGCTTATGGCACAAGTATGGGAATATAGGGTGTCGAAGAAAAAGTTCAAATTTTAGGCTCAATGGGGCTGACTAGGGATACTTTTAATGTCAGGGATAGAAAAGAGTGGTAAGAATTGGCTAACAAAGAAACGCCTGAGTCATCTCCCTAAACATGCATATCCTAACTATTTCTCCTCAAATAGCAAGCAATCATAACACATATGTTTAAATCATTTAGCATGCACAATTCAAGCAAAAACTCCAAATAGACAGTTTTTGTGAGTTTTTGGCATATCAAACCTAAGTGTTTAGATAGTTGCTCTAATTCCGTTACATTATTCCACCTTACTTCATTAGGTGTTTCTAGTAACTACAGCATACATGATCTTTTGACAGACAATTATGGCTTCAAAAGAAAAAATTGTGACTCAAAAACAAAAATACACAAAAACAACAAAAAGACTTAAACATACTTATAACAATAAGACACAAATAAAACACAAATAAAACACCCCCCCAAACTTAAATCACACATTGTCCCCAATGTGTGTAGACTCAAAGACAATAAAAGAAAACAAGACACTTACAGACTTGGCTAAAATGGTGGTGGTGGCGGTGGCATTTGATAGTGCATGGACCACTGGTTGAACAAGAAACTCATCTCATTGATTTGATGCCTCGTTTCTTGTTGTCCTTGTATCACCGTGTCCAAACTCTGCATCATCCTCATCTGATTTTGGAGTAACTGCTCCATCATAGGCACTGGAGGTTCTGATTCTGTGGTTGGCTGCTGGCTAGGCCCTGCCGCATATTGAGCCTCTATTTCAGGCTCATTTTCGTTCATGGCGGCCTCTGCTGCTGGTGGTGGTGGTGGTTGTGCTCTTCTTCTTGCTGCTGGGGGGCTTGGGTCTGGGAAAGAGTGCACTATCCCATATGACACAGGTAGTTGGTTTCTCTCATTAGTGTCAGAGGGTAGGATTGGGACCCCATTCATGTGGCATAAACTGGTGATAAGTGAGCCATGTCCCAATCCACCTGTTGTTACCAACCTGCTGATTTCTTCAATACTTTGCACTACCTCTTTCCCCACATCAATTGTTTTCCCCGTCATGATTCCATATATCAATTTGATCCTATCTTCTGGCACTCTGGTGAAGTGCGTTGATGGGATCAGACGGGCACTGATGAAATATAGCCAACCCTTGGTCGCTGTTGAACCGCACCGCCATCCTCTTGACCCATTTCTTGCAATATCAAATGCAGCCCTGTGGTAGCTCATCGTGTTCGCAACGGCCCCGATTGATCTGGTGGTGCTTCGACCACGGTGCAAGTAGCTTGCCGTCACCCTTTCTTCAACATCTGTTGTTTTTAGAGACATATTTATCACTTCTGCCGCTACAGGCATATATTTTCCCCTTACAAAGCATTTATTTTCCACCCTCTCCGGAAAGTTAGCATAGAATTCACGCACCATCGCTGTGTTCATTGGTGCTATCTTTTCCGGGTTTACAAATCTCCTCCACCCCATCATCTCAATCATTGCCCGAATGGGCTCATAGACATCCTCCTCCCCAAGCGACTCCCTCTGATAGTCCATTCCCCTTTCGTGGATTGGGCGGTCCGTACTAAGCTTTTTGTATCTTTCATAAGCTTGGTAGCTTACGAACCTAGTATCGTCGTATTGCGGGGCTGAGGTGGATGTGGAGGCTCTTCTCTTTCTAGCAGACATGTTAGATAACTTTTTGCAGCTTATCCTTCGTATCCACAACACTACCCAACACTATCACCCTAAAAAATTTCAATTTCTGCACAACTCCCACACCTCCAAATTCCAACTCCCGTTCTACACAATACCCAACCCTCTTTGTATACTCTTCCTCACTTTCTCACAACCAATTTTCGACACCCCAACTACTTGAACAATACAACGCTCTTCCAACTACTACCTCCTTTGACTACTGAAAGCTTTCAAGAAAAGATGAAGATTACCTTTTTATGGTGTTCTTCAAGGTGTTCTTGCTTCTAATGGTGATTTGAGGCAATGGGATGGAGTTTTGTTGGTTGAGATGGCTAGGGGTTTTAGGGATTTAAGAGTTTTGGTTGTGGTTGGGTTTGATTTGTGGAGGATTTGTGGGTAAATTGTGGATTTTCGTGGGTTTTGTGGAGAAGGGGGGTTAGGTTTTGGTTTTGAAATTGGGGAAAATCTGATTACAGGCGTTTTATCACTTACGGATTTCGCCGGCGGCCTGCATTTAGCGCGCGCCAATGTTCTGCAGATCGCCGGAATTTCACACATGACTGCATGGAAATACGCGGCGCCTAGACTTGGCAATTTTTCTGGATTTTTGGCGCCGCGGCGCTTAAACTTCAGCGCCTTTCTGCTCTTTTGGCGCCGCGGCGCTTACCCGTTTTTCTGGAAATCCTGGATGTTCTTCAGTTTTTCGCCCTTCAATTTATTGGCCTATACCTGTCAATCACAACACATACACTACCTCCGTGAGACCGTTCTTAATAAAAACTACTATATTTAAAGTGAAAATAAATCAAAATACCTTGGGTTGCCTCCCAAGTAGCGATGTCTTTAACGTCTTTTAGCCGGACGCAAGTTCCTTATCTCAATAAGTGTGGGGTGGATTAACCCCACAGCTAATCCATTTTCTCCACATTTTTCGTTTTCTTTTTCTTCTTCTCCTCTTAGCATTATCGCTGGCGGAAAGTTCAGAACACATACCGCTTTTGTGGAGGTTCGCAATCCATACCGCTTTCGTGGGCTCATCTCCTTGGTTTGACTTGTACCGCTCACGCGGGGTTTGATGGTGCTGATTGCAAAGCACCTGCTCATGGTTGGTGGCTCAATGATGTGTTTAAATACTTTAAACACCATTTCTTCCTTCTCCACCCTCAATGTCAGCTCTCCTCTTTCTACATCGATCAATGCTCTCCCTGTCGCCAGGAATGGTCTCCCCAATATGATAGGGATTTCTGCATCCTCTTCCATGTCAAGAATGAGGAAGTCCGCAGGAAAAAAGAATTTTCCAACTTTAACAATCACGTCCTCAATCTTCCCTCTCGATGAACTATCGCCCTATCACCACCGCAGGCTCACCGTGGTTGGTTTGGCCTCACCCAACTCCAACCGTTTAAATACCGATAAAGGCATCAGATTTATACTTGCCCCTAAATCGCACAGAGCCCTGTTGCATGTCACCCTGCCAACTGTGCAAGGTAGTGTAAAGCTCCCTGGGTCTTTTAGTTTATGGGGCAACTTCTTCTGTAAGATAGCACTGCACTCCTCCGTTAGTGCTACCATCTCGTACTCTGCCAGTTTCTTCTTCTTCCCTAAGATCTCCTTCATGAATTTGAAATAGGAGGGCATCTGCTCCAACGCTTCTATAAAAGGTATGTTGATATGCAGCTTTCTGAATGTCTCCAAAAATTTGGAGAATTGTTTATGAACTGCCTTCCGCTGTAATCTCTGGGGGAATGGGATCTTCTCTGTATACTCCTTCTCTGGAGTTTTCTCTACTACTGGGCGAGATTCAACCACCTTCTCTTTTTCTATCTCTGCCCTTTGCTCAACTATCGCTTAGGTGATCGCTGCTCCAATCGCTTTGCCACTTTCAATCGCATCGCTGGCATTGCTCCCTTGGATTCACCTCTGTGTTGCTTGGCAGTGTACCCTGTGGCCTGCTGTTTGCTTGCTTCGCTAGCTGACCCACTTGTGTTTCCAAGTTCCTGAACGAGGATCTAGCTTCTGTCACGAATTGGGTCTGGGCGTTAGTGAGTGCCAACAAGGCTGCTCTCAGCTCGTCTGGCTTTTCTGGCTGTACAGGTGTATTAAATTGTTGAGAAGGTGAGGCCTGAGTGAAGGGCTGCTGATTTTGGTTCTGCTGGTTTTGGTACTGGCCCCTATATTGATTCTGCTGCCCCTGGTCTCATCTGCATGAGAAATTTGGGTGATTCCTCCACCCTGGATTATATGTGTTGGAGTATGGGTTGTTCTGTGGCCTCTGATAATTACCCACGGCCTGACACTCTGCCTGCTCAATTGGCATATTATTAGGATCAGCTGAAGGACACCTATCGAATGTATGTGGGCCACCACATATTTCACAGCTTTTAGGCATCCGTGCGTTGCATTCACGACATCAGTATGTTCTTTGGCTGTTTCGTCAACAAGGCCACTTGGGCATTCAAGGTAGCCATGACATCTATTTCGTGGACTCCCATTGTTCTCCTCCCACTCGTTGATCTCTCTTCTGAGACATGGTTGTTGGTGGCCATATCTTATAATAATTCGTGAGCTTCGTGGGCTGTTTTCCTCATGAATGTCCCACCTGTTGCTGCATCTATAATGGTTCTGGTTGTTCCGCTGAGCCCGTTATAGAAGATGTGGACCAAGTTCCACAACTCAATGCAATGGTGTGGGCATTTTCTCTGCAAATCATTGAACCTTTCCCACGCTTCGTACAAGGACTCTCCATCTGCTTGGTAAAAGTTATTTAGCTCCCCTCTCAATTACGCTGCTTTGCACGGGGGAAAGAATTTGGCCAAAATTTTTTGTGTCAGCTCTTGCCATGTAAAAATCGAATCAGCTGGCAGGGAATTCAACCATACTTTTGCTCTATCCCTGAGTGAGAAGGGAAAAAGCCTCAATCTGACGGCGTCATCAGTGACACCGTTATATCTGAAAGTTGCACATAGCTCCAAGAAGTTAGCTATGTGCATATGTGGATCCTCTGATGGCAGTCCTCCAAATTGCACTGTGTCCTGCACCATGCTCAGAATCACCGGTTTTATCTCAAAGTTGTTTGCTCCTATTGCAGGGAGCCTAATACATGTCTGTGCTCCATTCACCCTCGACAACACATAGTCTCCCAAGCTTCTTTCTGTCTGGACTTGAACTCTTTCCTCGACATCCATAGGTACTTGCTGAGGCATTCCTGGGTTAGGTTGATTTTCACCTAACCCTTCTCTCATCATATTGTTGTTTTGAACACCGTCCATCTCTATCAAGGTTGCAATCGTGATTCTTTCATTACGTTTACGAGTTTCTCAATCTCTGGATTGAAGGGAACAAGAGTGCCTGCCCCTCTTCTCCTTCGCATAAACTGAATTCCTGAAATAGATCAAAAAACAGACAAACAGATCACGGCACCCTGATTTTTACCGAAATAAATAAAAACAAACGTAAAAATACAATAAAAATTAAAAACCAAATTAGAAATTAAAAATAGATAACTTGATATTGAACTATGCCTAATCCCCGGCAACGGCGCCAAAAACTTGATGCGCGAAAAGATGCACACACTTTAACGCAAGTGCACGTTATCGTGACAAGTAATATAGTCTTGGTAAGACCGAATATCGTCCACAAGGATTAGTGTTCAAGTACAAATTATCTATCTTTTGGTATCTTTTTGGTAACCGATATTGATTTTTGTTGTTTATGACTAACAATTATAAAGGCTAATTAACTATAGGTTTACTTCAGTTGTGATGAGAATAGGGCTTCCACGTCTCCTCAACTATCCGCTTATGTTACTTATTAATGCAATGAATTATGGTTTTCTTCTCTTGGAGCTAGCAGGTTTACTAAATCATTTTATACTCCCGTTAAGGCTATATAAACACTCAACCCCAGTATTGCTCATTTCTACCTTTCGGTGATAAGGATGACTCTATAGGAGGATTAAGACCAAAAACCTAGTTAACCGTCACGCGCCATGCGTAAAATTAGGGTTGTTAAGCCTCTCATTAACGCTACATAAGTAATTGAGGTATTTTCATCCCCAATCCAAAATATGTCTACCCAACTTACAGCATATTCACAACCTCCTCCTTTCGAAGTTTGATTAAAATCATATAAGTAATGATAATTCGTGATCAATTAATTACCAAGCATTCAAAGCAATTATTGAATAAATCTCAACAAGAAGAAGAATAACCATAACATGCATCAATTCATAACATAAGTTTCTAGTGATTTAACATGGAAAGCCCTATAAAGGAATTAGTTCCTAGCCATTGATATGACAAGAACTAATTCAAGGTTCATCATAAAAACTGAAATAAAGGAAAGAAAAGAAAAGAAAATTACTAAGTTAAGGTCTCCAATCTTCAATCTAAGAATCCTTGTGTTGTGCAAGAAAGGGAACCCTTTAGAACTGCCTAGGGTTCTCCTTTTATAGGCTCAAAACCGCCTCTAACTTTTCCCTTCAGCTCAGCCTAAAAATCGTCATTAAACTCGATTTTCCGCGGCGCTCGCTATCGGCGCTATCGGCCGGAAGTTCTGGCAGATGCCGGATGATTTGGCGCCGCGCCGCTTTTTGCCGTGTGGGCGCGCGCGCCGCAACTTCGCGCCTTCGATATTAGGCGCCGCCCTCGCACTGTCGCAGTAGGCGCGCCGCTGGTCCGTGCTTACGCCTGCTCGCCACTTTCTCTCGCTTAAGCTCTGGAACCTCCACTTTTGCCCTCTTTTAGCTCCTTTTCCGCCATTTGGCCATTTTAACCACTTTGACTCAAAAGAAAGAAAATCTATCCTAATACGACACTTATTTGTACAAAAAGGGACAAAAGACTAACTAAAAATGACTCAAAAAGTGTATATAAAATACACCGATCACTTTCCACGTGACCTTCTAGACCCTTGGGGTGAAATCACGGGGTTGGGATTCAACGAATCAACGGGCGAAACACCGTTGTTGTTATTAATGTTGTTAGCACCATTGTCCCCGTTGTTGTTGTCATCATAGTTGTTAACCTCAACTTAAATGTCACTAGCCATTCTGCAACACTTAGTTTTAACCTGAAATCACAAAATCTCGAAAGAAACAAGTGAAATTTGAGTTTGAACAAATCACCACTATTATCTCCAGCCCACGGTGGGCGCCAAACTGTTTACCCAAAAAAGATACAGTTGAATTTGTAAGTGATTTTAAGGATATGTGGATAAATTTGTCGATAAGTGAAATAATCAATTAGCAATAAGTAAAATAAATAAAAGCAATACACAAGTAATTAGCCTGGAATGTCGTAATCTTGATTGCAATTGAACATAAGGTTTTGTCCGATCCTCAGCTAAACTGATTCGGGTCTGAGCCAATAACAAAAGTAAACAAAAATACTTCTAAATGTAACTATATGAGTTTCAGTAATGAGAATGAGATGCTCTTCCAACATGAAGGTTGAACTCATTATAACTCACAATATAATGCATTTATACTCAAGAATCACTCATTCATTAAATGCTATTTAATGATAAAAACGGTCACTTAATGAGCAAATGGTAATGGCTGACGCCAAATTCGGAATGGGTTGGCGCCGAGCTCCTTCGATCATACACTCGATGTTGCCATGTCTGATCACTACTCGGTGTCATCTGGTTTGGCCATCGCCCAGTCTTTCTACAACACTCGAACTCACCACCGGTGTAAATTTCTACTTCCTTCGATCTCCATTCCCAAACCATGACATGTGTCATGATGTTTTTTTACCGTATACAAATGTCACGACCCAACCCCGGGCCGGCGACTGGTGCCGTACCTGGGCACCCTTACAGGTATACATCAGAGAATAGTAGCTGAACATACATACATAAACGTAACAAGAAATAAATAATAGGTTAGCCGATAAGGCTACCTTCCTGGATACATATAAATATGTAAAACCAAAAGCAGTTATTTTTTTTTCTTACAAAGCGACCCACAAGATATGACTACAGACCTCTAAGAGTTTTGACATAACAACTGTGATGGGACAGGGCCCCGCCATACACCTGAATGTAAATAATCTACAACCTCAGGGACTGTACCAAAATACCAAGCCTCCGAAATAATGGAGCTTTCCAACCAACTGAACAGTGATCCTACGAGTGCGGATCAACAAGTTATGTACCTCAACCTGCGGCATGAACGCAGCCCCCCGAAGGAGGTCAGTACGAAATATGTACCAAGTATGTGAAACTGAAAATACTGTAATGAAATCATAACAATCTATATAAAGCTGGAGACATGTATGATAACCAAAATAACCGTACACTGTGCCTTGCCAAAGTGAAAGTAATGAAAGTCAGTTTTTACCTTTAAAGACTATTTCAACACATGAACAATAGTCACACAGGGCTACGAACGCAAGCCCTCAAATATCATAGCGTGCCCGTGGAATCCCCCATCATTGCCGACAGCCATAAGGGTAAAATATAATCATGTGACGCGCCCGTGGCATCCCACCTCACTGTCGGCGTACACATATACAATGCATATATATATATCTCCTGCCCGTGGAATCCCACATCACTGCCGACAGCCATAAGTGTAAAATATAACCATGTGACGCGCCCGTGGCATCCCACCTCACTGTCGGCGTACACATATACAATGCATATATATATATATATATCTCCTGCCCGTGGAATCCCACATCACTGCCGACAACCTTAAGTGTAACATATAACCATGTGACGCGCCCGTGGCATCCCACCTCACTGTCGGCGTACACACATACAATACATATATATATATATCTCATGCCCGTGGAATCCCTCATCTCGAGTACATGACTTCATGGAGAGCTAATCCATGGGGTAATAATCGTATATAACATGCCCGTGGAATCTCTCATCTCGGGTACATGTCTTCATGGAGAGCTAATACATGGAGTAATAGTACATAACATGGTCGCATGCCCCGGAATCCCTCATCGTATAAGCATGGCCATAGGGTAATAATCGTATAAACATGCCCGTGGAATCTCTCATCTCGGATACATGTCTTCATGGGGAGCTAGTCCATGGAGTAATAGTCGTACATAACATGGTCGCATGCCCCGGAATTGTCACGACCCGTTCCGGGGCCCGTGACTGGTGCCTTACCGGGGCACCCAAGTAGTCACACATCAGAGTAACCAGCGGAATATAAAACAAGACAGGAAACAGTTTATAAAATAAGACACAGTTTATCTGATGAAAAGCTTGCCTTTCGGCATAATATAAATAACTCAAGTTTTGCAGTTACATCCCAACCGCATAATAATACTACTGCACTTAAGGAAGTAAACAACTATGGCGGGACAGGTTCGCCATACCTCGATCGCATAAAACTATCTACAATACAGGAGATCATACCCAAAAGTAGAGCCTGAGAAGATGGAGCTCACGACACCAACGCAAAGATCCTAAGGATGTGGATCTAGCACTGCTTGCCCTTACCGCGGCATGAACGCAGCCTCCGGCGAGGTCGATAACAGTACCAAGTATGTGAAACTATAAAGTACTTAAATGAAATCGAGTATTCAAAACCTTTTCACAAATACAATCGGTTCAATTGCACATAGTGCCACATCACAAACAACAACAAAGAATAGGAAAATCAGAATGTGTCTATTCTAGGCCGCGAATGATCGAAGCAAGGCCAATCGCCCATAGTATCATTCTGCGTGCCTAGCCCCGACTTCCGCAGCCGCATAGTCCCACACGCACCGCATGAGATATTTCTCGATCGGGGCAGCTAACCCCAGATCCGCCTAGGCTCCGCAGCCCGCATAGCCTCAAAAGACCGCATAGTCTCACTGCACCGCATAGGGAATCCCTCGTGATCAGCAAACGCCCGAATGATCAATCTCGAGCATACCGCCGCTCCGCATAGTCTCACAGACCGCATAGCCGATAGACCCGCATCAAGGGGCAAGCCTCGTATAACAAAGGGGGTAGGTGATACAATAACGACAATGGACTTACCTAGCAACGTAAGCACAGCAAGAATGACCCTTTACACAAAGATTACAAGACACTAACACGTAGCATCATAACATGTCTACTTATCAAACAATCTTACTACACTTAACAGAAATCAATACAAGGCTTTTATAAACAAACAAGTAAACAGTTCCTTTTATCTTTCTTAAGTTGTTATACCTAACTTCCCATAAAGCTAGTATAACTCTTAAGCTTTGTTTTAAAACCAAGTATTTATCTTCGTTAAAAATGATTCAAGATTCTTTTGAAATGTTTTCGCTTCTTTGTTATTCGCTTAAGCGTGAGGCATTGCCGTAAGTATTATTCAGGCTTAAGTCGTGAGGCATTGCCATAAGTATTATTCAGGCTTAAGTCAAAGACATTGCCGTAGTTATTATTCAGTTAACACATGTACGTCTACCGTACTATATATTGTAAAATATCATGCTTTAGGAAGAATCACATACCTTCTCAGCGAAAACCACCTGCCAAGTTGAATATGTCGCGCAGAGAGTCAGCCTATAATAGTCACAGACTTTAATCAAAGTCTAGACTACTCTGAAGGTCATTCTAAACAGAGGGTTCATAATTCTACAGAAGTCGGGCAGACAACCCTACCGGTGAGCTATGTAAGTCTCATCAGAAAACAAATTCTAAGTGAGTACAGTTCAATTATTCTTCTTTTAAACCCTTCTACTGTGATAACAGTTCAATTCTATTCGGTGATATTCTTCTAAGTATCTAATACTTGTTCTAATACTACAACAGTAAGTATTCTCTAATTCCAAAGAGGGTTAGGATTAGTTACCTCGGTAAGCCCAATAATATCCTAGATAAAGTCGCGCCTGAGCAAGGTTTAGCTCCTAAGTTACGCTCCCAGAGCTCAAGAAACCTTAGAAGTTCTTCACAACTTCTACTAAAGACTAAGGGATTTGGGCTAGGGTATTTTGGGCATTATAACGATACTAGAAGACAACTTTTCTACCAAGGGAGGGGGGGTAGATTTTGGCTAGGCTAGGGGGGGGTAGCCTCGGCCAAGCTTCTCAAGGGGAGGGGGGTGTTGGACGATTTGCTAACAAAGGGAGAAGAGAGGATTTTTAGACTTGGAAAGCTTTGTGGATGAAGAACTCTTCATCTCTAAGGGGTATTTATAGGTCAAGTGAAGGCCAACCAATGGCCAAGATTTAGTAAGTGCTAGGCAAGTGTAGGGCCAAGATTCACCCATGTGTCCTAGGCCAACTAACACACAAAATATCCTACCAACTACACCTCTCCATTTCATCCAATCCGAGCCCTCACGTCCGCTAATGGGAGGGTGCCAAGTGGCGCCCTCTTGTTGGCCCAACACGTTTCGTCTCTCGGAAAAATCCGCAAAAATTAAAAATGACATAGCCGGAAATTCCCCTACGAAAGCTGTGAAAACGTTTCGTCGAAAAACGACTCTAAACGGGTGCTGTGAACAAAATTAATTCGGCCAAGCCTTAGTACAAGTTCAAATTTTCTACGTACGCCCCACGCATACTCCGAAATACGGGTATAACATTCTCCCCTCCTTAGAAACATTCGTCCCGAATGTTCCTTCTCAAGACAGTTATCGAAGAAGCTTAAACAGTTAGCAAATGCCACACACGGCCACAAAACAACACTTAGGCATAAATGATAATGGAAATTTACAAGTAGGAAAGTGAATTACCTGGAGGTGTGGGGAATAGGTGAGGATACTGTCTCATGTCCTCCTCGGCTTCCCACGTCATCTCCTCCCGAGCTCGTTCCGCCACAAGACTTTGACGGCCACGCCCTTCGTCCCGCAGACGCCTAACACCGACGATCGACTATCACTATGGGAATCTCTCATACGATAACCCCTGGCCACCGACATCGCCAATCGGGTGTACTAGATGGATCCCCGATACATCTCCTCAAAGATAGATACGTGAAACACCGGATGCATCGCCTCCGACGGACGGCAGATTCAACTCGTAGGCAACCTTGCCTACCTCGCGACAATCAAACGCCCAATGTACTGGGCCGAAGTTTCCTTCTTCCCGAATCTCATCACACCCTTCATGGGTGACACCTTTAGAAAACCCAATCATCTATCGCGAACTCTGATGCCGACGACGATGATCTCGTGATACGACTGCCGACTCAGTCGAAATAATAGTCGCTCGGATAAGCTTCACCTTATCCATCGCCGCTGCACCAACCGTCCCACTAGCCGCACTCGCCCACATCGAACCAACCTATAGGCGATCGCACTTCCTCCCATACAAGGCCTCATAAGGCGCCATCCGAATCTGAGTGGTAGCTATTATTATACGCAAACTCAACTAGAGGCAAATGATCCTCCCAACTACCATCGGTCAATAACACAAAGCTCGCAGCAGATATCCTCAAGAGTCCGGATAAGGCGCTCGCCTCCGTCTGTCTGCGTGGATGAAATGCGACTCAGCTCACTGCGCCCCTAAACCCTCTCGAAGGACCTCAGAAGTTAGCCGTAAACCGGGCTCTCTGCGATATGATCGAACTAGGGACTCCATGCACCGACGATCTCTCGGATGTAAAGTCCGCATAATCCTCACCGAGAAAGTCGCCCTAACGGGAAGAAAGTGGGCTGATTTCACACCGGCCGACGATAACCCATATAGAATCATGTCTCTCCGAGTGCGAGGTAATCCGTGATGAAGTCCATGTTGATTACCTCCCACTTCCGTGTCGGGATCTCAATCGCTCAGAATAAACCACCGTGCCTCGTGCTCTACCTTCACCGCCGACAACACGCACCGAGCTACGAACTCGCAACGCCCTCTTCAAGCCATCCCACCAATACACAGATCTAAGGTCGTGGTACATCTTGGTCGACCACGGATGGATAGAGTAACGCGCACGCAGTGCTTCCCAAGAACTCGCCAAGTCTCAAACATCCGGAACACACAACCGCCTCAAACCTTAGCACCCCATCGATGCTACCTCAAAAGGACCCTTGCTCTCACGTAAGAGTCAGATCACGATAACGTGCCAAAACCGGATCCTCGAATCGGTTGCTATTCACCTCTCGACGGCGATGGAAGACTCGGCAACCTCACGAACTCTAACCCCATCGCTATCGAATCAATCAAGCGGACACCAAGGCTCGCTAATCGATGCAAATCACGAACCATGTCCTCCTCGCCGGTCGCACATCCGATAAGCTCCCCATCGACCTACGACTAAGAGCATCCGCCACAACATTGGCCTTCCCCGTGGTACAGGATATCAACATCGTAATCCTTAAGCAACTCTAACCACCGTCTGCCGTAAGTTCAGCTCCTCTCGTGAAGATATCTTGGAGGCTCTTGTGGTCAGTATAAATATCCACGTGAACCCCATACAAATAGTGCCTCCAGATCTTCAAAGCGTGAATCATACCGCCAACTCTAAATCATGGGTGGGTAGTTCTCTCGTGTTTCTTCACCGTCGGGATGCATATGCTATAACTCGCCATGCCGCATCAACACACATCCCAGCCGATGCCCGACGCATCACAATACACGACATAACCATCCGACCTCGGAAGAGTAAGAACGGGGCGCCGTTAGTCTCTTTCAAAGAACTAGAAACCTCGCCACAAGCATCACCATCAAACTTGGCCGCTTCGAGTCACCTAGTCAATGGTGCAGATAGAAGCAAACTTCTCCACGAACCGATAATATCTCGCAAGGCCCGTAAAATCGCGAACCTGCTTGAGTAGTAGGTTCAGGCCAAGTCCTCGATCGCTTCGATCTTGCCAGATCCACTGAATGCCATCACCCGATAATATGCCCAAGAAACGCCATCAAGTCAACCAAAACTCACATTTGGAAAACTTGGCGATAATCGCTGGTCTCGAGAATCACAAGACGCCTCAAATGCTCGCATGCTCCCGCCTGAGCGAGAATAAACCAGATATCATCAATGAACACTATCACAAACGTGTCCAAAAATGGTTTGAACACTCGGTTCATCAAATCCATGAATACCACGAGCATCGTCAACCCAAAAGACATGACTCAACTCATAATGCCCGCATCGTCCGAATGCGATCTGTGGACATCCACCTCTCTCGACACGAACTCGATGATAGCCTAACGCAGATCAATCTTGGAGAAACATCTCGCGCTCTCGCAATCGGTCGAACAAATCATCAATCCCGGGAAGGGGTATTCGTTCTTAATGGTCACTTTGTTCACCGTCAGTAGTCAACACACATGCGCAGCGCCCCGCCCTTCTTCTTCTTCACGAACAATACCGGCGCTTCTGCGGAGAAACACTAGTCCGATAAAACCCTTCTCCAAAGAAATCTCTAAGCCGATCCTTCAACTCTCTCAACTCGGCGGTGCCATTCGTATGGCGGAATGGAAATAAAGCCGAGTGTCCGCAATATGTCAATACAAAACTCAATCTCCTCTCGTGAGGGATACCGGAGGTCATCCGAAACACGCCTGGGAACTCACGACATCGAATCGATCGAAAATCTGGTACCGCAGCCTTCAAGATCAAACACCAACGAGATGGTAGATATACCCTTCTCGCACCATTTTCCTAGCCTCGAGGTAGGAAATAAACCTACCGGCGATACCGTGCTCTCCCACTCAACAACCGGCTCCTCAGAACCGAACTGCATTACTTTCTCTCTGCAGCTACATTGGCGTGAAGAAGCTAGCCAATCCATCCCCATAATCACGCCGAAGTCAATCATCTCCAACTCTATCAAGTCGGCCAGTGGTCCGACGATCGCAACGGTCACAGGACAAGCTCTATATACCCGCCGAGCTACCACCGAATCACCATCGGCGTAGCTACCTCGAAAGTGGTCCATGGACTCGTGCTCTATCCCTATCCTACTAGCAACAAGGGAGATATATGACGAGTAGAACCCGGATCTATCAAAGCATACACATCAAACCGAACCGATAAGGTACTCGTGGCGACATCGGTGAGGCCTCCGATCCCGCTTACCGGACAAAGCATATACGCGTTCGAGGACCGCTAGACCGGACTCGCGCCACGACCGCCGCGACCGATCCACGTGTACCTTGCCTCCGGCGAGTAATCGCTTGGGACGGAAGCGGCGCAATGCACTCGTAGCCGAGCCTACCACCACCGCCGCCCGGGCCTGACAAACTCGCAGTGACCTGCCGCCACAAGTATAGCAAGCTCGAGTACGCCTCCTAATGGTATTCGCCACAACGCACACCGAGCAGATTCAACGGTTAGCACTTCGCTACTCGAAATCAAGTCCCGGGCCCCGACCGCCTCGACCGCTCTGGGCCGAAAATGAGGTAGAGCGCTCTGCCGCTGTGGTGCAAATCCGACTTCGACGCCGCCACCGAGGACCACTAAAAGAACCGCCGCCTTGGCCTTCTCGCTGATATCGCTTACCCGGCGGTCTCTACGCCTCACAACCAAACAGATGAGCTCGCATACGGGTTATGTCCATGCTCGGGAAGGGACACACCCGCACAAGACTTCGCCATGTAATCATCTAGCCCAGTGACATAGCGATGCACTGCCCTCCATCTCTCGCTACGGCAGAGGACATATCGAGCCAAAGAATCAAACTCGACATTGTACTCCTCACCGCAAGGCCCTCCCCGCCAAAGAATAAGATCTATCACTGTGCCTCCTCATCCGCGGAGGCAAGAAGTGTGAGAAAAGCCTCAAAACTCATCCCATATCTGCTGGAGTGCATGCTCTCCCGAAAGCTCTATGAATCAAACCAATCGATCATGCGGTATCACGCACGATGCGAACCGAATGTCACATTTCGGGCCTCAAGCCCGATCACCCGCGATAATCCTCTGCGGTGACGGATGAACTCCTGCGGATCATCCTCCGCCTCGACCAGTAAAACTCTGGCGGGCTACAACTCAAGAAATCTCGTAGCCTCAAACTATCTGCCCTCGGGTGCACTACGGGTGCGACTGGAGCTGGAGCTGGAACTGTCGCATCCAGCCTCTCCTCGTATCGGGCCACAACTTTAGCCAATAGCTGGGCCATCTCCTTGTACCCTAACCTCCGCCCAGCCGTGGGACATGAGGTGGTACTGTGGTCTCGGCTGGGGCGGGCCATAGAACTCGCCGTCTCGGTATAGATCGGGCCCGAGCCCTCGTGACTGGGTGTCTGCTAGCAGCCTCGCCGCTTTGCCCTTCCGGGCCCGGGTTTTACGTGGAGGCATAATCGCATAGAAAGGAATACGTTAGAGGGTCCAACCTATAACACACTCTAAAGCACGATCTCGTAATGAGAAGAATAGAAACCAATCCTAAATATCGTATAGCCTCACGATTATTGGTGTGGTGCACAACACACCGATAATCAAGCACTTCATCGATACTGATCGTAGACACTTTCCGAGGATTAATCGCTTCGATACTACTTTTGTCACGACTGCTTCGGCCCGTGGATCGTGCCTTACCGGGCACCCAAGTAGTCACACATCGAGTAACCAATGGAATATAAAACAAGACAGAAATGCTTTATAAAATAAGACACGCTTTATCGATGAAAAGCTTGCCTTTCGGATAATATAAATAACTCAAGTTTTGCGATTACATCCCAACTGCACAATAGTACTACTGCACTCTGGAAGTAAACAACTATGGCGACAGGCCGCCATACCCCGATCTGTACAAAACTATCTACAATACAGGGAGATCATACCCAAAAGTAGAGCCTCGGAGAAGATGGAGCTCACGACACCAACGCAAAGATCCTAAGGATGTGGATCTAGCACCGCCCTTACCGCATTTAACGCAGCCCGGGCGAGGTCAAGACAACATGTACCAAGTATGTGAAACTATAAAGTACTTAAATGAAATCGAGTATTCAAAACCTTTTCACAAATACAATCGGTTCAATTGCACATAGTGCCACATCACAAACAACAACAAAGAATAGGAAAATCAGAATGTGTCTATTCTAGGCCGTGAATGATCAAGCAAGGCCAATCGCCCATAGTATCATTCTGCGTGCCTAGCCTCGACTTCGCAGCCGCATAGTCCCACTTGCACCGCATGAGATATTTCATCGGGGCAGCTAACCCCAGATCCGCCTAGGCTCCGCACCCGCATAGCCTCAAAAGACCGCGTAGTCTCGGCAGACCGCATAGGAATCCCCGATCAAAGCAAACGCCGAATGATCAATCT
The DNA here is from genome assembly GCA_029844215.1 of Przewalskia tangutica. Lineage (NCBI taxonomy): Eukaryota > Viridiplantae > Streptophyta > Magnoliopsida > Solanales > Solanaceae > Przewalskia > Przewalskia tangutica. The sequence continues at coordinate 46,127,362 of CM056724.1, read as the reverse complement.
CGAGCATACCGCTGCTCCGCATAGTCTCACAGACCGCATAGCCGTATAGACCGCATCATGGGCAAGCCTCGTATAACAATCGAGGGTAGGTGATACAATAACAAGATAAATGGACTTACCGGTTAGCAACGTAAGCACGGCAAGAATGACTCCCTTTACACAAGATTACAAGACACTAACACAGTAGCATCATAACATGTCTACTTATCAAACAATCTTACTACACTTAAGAAATCAATACAAGGCTTTTATAAACAAACAAGTAAAGTTCCTTTTTATCTTTCTTAAGTTGTTATACCTAACTTCCCATAAAGCTAGTATAACTCTTAAGCTTTGTTTTAAAACCAAGTATTTATCTTCTGTTAAAAATGATTCAGTATTCTTTTGAAATGTTTTCAGTTCTTTGTTATTCAGGCTTAAGCCGTGAGGCATTGCCATAAGTATTATTCAGGCTTAAGCCGTGAGGCATTGCCGTAAGTATTATTCAGCTTAAGTCAAAGACATTGCCGTAGTTATTATTCGCTTAACACGTACGCCTACCGTACTATATATTGTAAAATATCATGCTTTAGGAAGAATCACATACCTTCTCAAATGAAAACCACCTGCCAAGTTGAATATGTCGCGCGCAGAGAGTCAGCCTATAATAGTCACAGACTTTAATCAAAGTCTAGACTACTCTGAAGGTCATTCTAAACAGAGGGTTCATAATTCTACGGTAAGTCGGGCAGCACAACCCTACCCGGTGAGCTATGTAAGTTCATCAGAAAACAAATTCTAAGTGAGTACAGTTCAATTATTCTTCTTTAAACCCTTCTTCGTGATAATTCCAATTCTATTCTCGTGATATTCTTCTAAGTATCTAATACTTGTTCTAATACTACAACAGAAGTATTCTCTAATTCAAAAGAGGTTAGGATTAGTTACCTGTAAGCCCAATAATATCCTAGATAAAGTCGCTGAGCAAGGTTTAGCTCCTAAGTCACGCTCCCAGAGTCTAAGAAACCTTAGAAGTTCTTCACAACTTCTACTAAAGACTAAGGGATTTGGGCTAGGTATTTTGGGCATTATAACGATACTAGAAGACAACTTTTCTACCAAGGGAGTGGGGTAGATTTTGGCTAAAGGGGTGGGGTAGCCTCGCCAAGCTTCTCAGGAGGGGTGTTGGACGATTTGCTAACAAAGGGAGAAGAGAGGATTTTAGACTTGAAAGCTTTTGTGGATGAAGAACTCTTCATCTCTAAGCGGGTATTTATAGGTCAAGTGAAGGCCAACCAATGGCCAAGATTTAGCCAAGTGCTAGCAAGTGTAGGCCAAGATTCACCCACGTGTCCTAGGCCAACTAACACACAAAATATCCTACCAACTACACATCTCCATTTCGTCCAATCCGAGCCCTCACGCCCGCCAATGGGAGGTGCTGGGCGCCTCTTGTTGGCCCAACACGCTTCGCCTCTCGGAAAAATCCGCAAAAATTAAAAATGACATAGCCGAAATTCCACGTAAAGTCGTGGAAAACGCTTTCGTAAAAACGACTCTAAACGGTCTTTGTGAACAAAATTAATTCGGCCAAGCCTTAGTACAAGTTCAAATTTTCTACGTACGTCCTTACGTACATACTCTGGAAATACGGGGTATAACAGGAATCCCTCATCGTATAAGCATGGCCATGGGTAATAAAACAAATCCGGGAATCTAACCCGTCTCCTGGTCGCATGCCCCGGAATCCCACATCGTATAAGCATGTCCAAAGATCAATCACAATGGAAACATACCCGTGAAAGCCTCCGTCACTGTCAGTACGTCCAAGTAAATTCACAACAAGACAGCCGACCCTCCAACTGAGAGTCACGACAGCGTAAACATATAATACTTGCACTCAAGGCTATCACAAGCAAGCATAGACAAGTTCATAAAATCTTTAGACTTTCATTTTATATACTCAAGGCACTTTCTTATTACATAAAAATCCGGGAATTTAACCCAAAGTACTACGTACTTCCATTCTTTTCAAAAGACTCTTTTTCATATAAAATCCCAAGATACTAACACCCGTAGTATCAATGCTTGTTTACATTTCACATAAGTCACTACACTTTTAGAAATACATTTCTCGGCTTCTAAATCAAGTGACCCTTACTTTAAAACTTAAGCAAGTGATACCTTTAAATCAAATTGCCCTTCCTTATTTCAAGTCATTCTTTGTTTACATTATTAGAGAAAACCATTCTCTTATCCTTCCATAAAGTTATTATAACCAACTTCCCATAAAGCCGTTATACTAACTTTATGCCTTAGACTAATTCATTCTTTTTATAACCAAGAGACTTATACTTTCAAATCAAGTTACACAACTTTTAAAATACTTCAAGTCTCTTAATCTTTAGAAATCAAGTTTCTTAACTTAGAATTTCAAGTCTCTTATCTTTTAGAATATCAAGAAATCCATACTTTCCAAATCAAGTATTCTATACTTTTAAATCAAGTCATTTCTTCCTTTAAGAATCAAGTCCCATAACTTGAAAAATAAAGTTTCTTAACCTTTTAAGAATTCAAGGTTCATAGTCTTAAAACTTTGTACGTAAACTCTTTAAATTAAGTAACATGTACTTTCATGCATTGTAAATAGGTTATACTTGTTTATAACGATCTTATTAAAGCAACCATGATCTAGAAAATGTAATACAATTTTGTCTTATCTTAGTTTCTATGCAGATGGAGAATTTTACTCATTTTAGTTTAATTGATTGTCGATACATTTTCTTTTATTAGCGCTGCAGTGGCTTGTTCGATACTTATTCTCATTCGTGCAGTAACTTAGCAAAGTCAACTTGACTCCAAATACCTCCTAACGACTCTTACCAACACCCCCATAAGACTTGGTAAGAACTTAGGATAACTTAGACATAACATTCACATAGAGTAAATCAACATACATACCTCTTAACTTCTAAGAGTAGAAGGAATCATGAAATAACACTACATGTATATTTCATACATAGAATCATGCCCAAAAGAAGGAAGAGGTTCACATACCTCGCGACGATTATCGACAAGTAGCAAAATGCTCCAAAGTACTATAATCTTGCTAGCTTTTCCACCCTTCAAGTAGAATACTCTACTCGCAGTACTTCAACCTATAAGGGTCATAATATGTCTATTAACCTCTAGCTTCAAACGTAGAATATTCTAAGTGTAAAGTCACCAAATTCTACGAAAAATCGGACAGCACTTCCTTTGTTTCTACATACTTTTCCACCTTTTTCAAGGCCCGAATTTCAATAACCAAACGCCACATTTAAGGCCCAACAATTCAGCAAATACAAAGGGGATTACACGCCTAATAGGACGTGTAAAATTCTGCTCCACAATCAATACAAAACTGTCCAAAGATTAAGGCAATTCTCGGCTCAAAATGTGTAACAACATAAAGTTCATTTCAATTCCTTTTCAATCCAAATTGTTACGTCCAACATGTCATATAGTCACAACTAGTTGTAACAATTATAACCACCTTAATCAACTCTTTAGATAACATGCGACGACTAAACTAGTAACTAAATTGAATTACAATCTTAAAGGCTAAATCATGCAACTTTCGGATTCCATCCAAATATTCCATAACACATATCATTCTTCATAATATAATCCACATGATCATTTCTAACTACTACAACATGAAATCTTGAATTATAATAGCAAGACGGAGATTATTACCTCCTTAAGCTCAAAATAATCCAAAACCCTAAGTCGATCCTTAGCAACTCCAACTCCTTTTCTTGATGTTCCAATCCGCTATTTGCAACCCTTAGAAGCTTGTGAGAAACTCCTCTTCTATTTCCAACTTCAAAGTTGAAGAACACCTTGGGTTTTCGCCTTGCGACTAACGTAAAAATGCGATTTTCCGGGATCTTTCTATTGAGATATCTTTACAATACCCCTAGGAACCTTGGGTTAAAGTCTTGTGAATATTGGACAACAATTGAAAAATTTTGTCTTGAAGGAGCACCCAAACCCGAGAGCATGTTCTAGCAAGAACAAGTGTTCTTCAAATTTTTTAAGTGTAAAATAGCCTTGTCTTGCTACATGGATGATATATAACACATTGGAGGGTCTAGATTACAACACATGTTAGGTTTGGATGAAAGGGATCAAGCCAAGTGGCTCTTGACTTAGTCAACAATATCAAACTCTTTACTTGCAAGATTTTGGTCATCTATACTTTGGTCAAATGACCATTTTGCCCTTGGCATAATTCGAACAAGCCCATGTGGGGGGGGGGGTGACACGTGTCGCCCTCCCATTCGTCCATAAATTTTCGTAACCCTCGTGGGCCCCACAAAACATAAAATTTCTCGGGTGGGCCCCACGTGACCAAATCCGTAAAAATAAATTTTCATAATGGTAATACATTCTATATTCCCCAACTAATGCATTTTGAGAATCTAATTCTTACCAACGAACATTTTTCCTTTCCGACGTTCGGAAGATTTTTTCGTCGGAAAAACAATTCTTTCTTTCGTACCAATTTTCAAATCTTGCATTCTCGCGTCCATTCTCTTATACATATCCTGGACTTACGGGGTGTAACAACAAATCTCATTTTGAATAATTAGTAAGACCCGTTTGGCCATGAGAAAATTTTATTTCTTCCAATTTTTTATTTATTTAAAAATCAATGTTTGACTATGAAAATTTTAAATACTAATTTGAAAAATATTTTTTTCACTTTTATTTTATTTTAACAACCAAATATTTTTTTGCAAGAATTATAACCCAACACAATTGCAACTTCATAGTAAAAATTATTTGATTTTACTGTCAACCCTACTAAAACCCTTAATTTGGAACTCATGAGATCCTTTTGCCTCTTTCTTCCAACAGCAACGTCTGGTCATTTTCCAATGGAGTAATTGGAATCCTATAAATTGCACTTCAATAACCAAAATTGAACTGCCCTTTTGTTCAGATGTTTGCACTTGGTAAAAATGGTGCAAAAAGGCACTTCCTTTCCATGTATTGCATCAAATTGGAACTCTTTTGTTCCACAACTACACCAAATTTAATGCCAGAATTTCTAGTGAATTCACTTGGGTACTCCAAAGAGAAAGCTACTTCTGCTAGCACCATGGTAACTTTTTTGAAACCTGGAAACAACAAGCCTGATTTAGTTCTTAATTTCTTCAAACAAATAGGTTTAGACAAAACCCAAATCAAAATGTTGATCTTTCCAGCACCTAGCTTGTTGTTTGCTGATGTCAGCAAAACCCTTGAACCAAAAATTAAGGTTCTTCAAGAATTTGGGTTATCCGGGTCGGATTTAGTTCGGGTCATTTCAAGAAGTGGGACTTTTCTTAGAACAGGTTTGGATACTGGCATTATACCAAGTCTTGAATATCTTAGGAAATTATTGGGTAGTGATGAAATTGTAGTGAAAGCTCTTAAGAAAGCACCTGCATTGCTTCATTATCGTCTAGATAGATCAATGGCACCTAATGTATCGTTATTGCAAAATATTGGATGTTCGAGTTTGGATATTGAGAAGCTTGTTCTTAGGAACCCGAGGATTTTTCTTCAGAAGCCCGAGTGGCTTGAGGATATAGTGGAGAGAGTGGAAAAGGATTTTGGCATTCGTAGGGATTCAAGGATGTTTTTCTATGGAGTGGAAAGCATTTCCTCGCTTAGTAAGTCGAGTTTAGATATGAAACTTGGAGTTTTCAAGAGTTTTGGATGGTCTGATTCTGATATTATTACGATGGTGCAAAGGCTTCCTTTATGTTTGACTACATCTGAGGCTAAGATAAGACGCATGTTGAAGTTTTACATGGGCGAGCTTGGTTATGAATCTAGTTATGTAGCGTCTCATCCCACGCTTTTAATGTTCAGTTTGGAGAAGCGGGTCTTGCCCAGGAATAAAATCTTGGAACTTATAAAGGAGAAGAAGCTGATAAAGAGAGTGCCGTGTTTTTATACGGTTATCAAGTGTTCTGAGTTGGAGTTTTTAGAAAATTATGTTCTTCCCTTGAGGGATGAGATACCTGAGGTATATGATTTTTACATCAAAAGTGGAAAATAAGATAGTAAGTTTATTGTTTTCTCATACTGGGATTTCTTGGTTTTACGAATAGTATTCACTGAATGTTTTTCCATTCTACCTTGTTAAAACATTACTGTTAGTTTTAGTTGTATTTCTGGCTGCTGTTGTGCCAGAATTTTACATTCATTGTTGAAACTGGTAATAGAGGACATAAACTTTCCGAAATTGTGTAATCTTTTTTAGGTTTGACAACAGAAAAAGTGATGACACTTGTGTTGTTTGGAACATCAATGATGTGAATGCATGTCTTACGAGGGTGGTTCTTGTTTGTTTTTTTTGGTTAAACTTTGTCTCCATTGATCATTAATGTGCAAAAGGTTACAAGTAGAGTTTGGCATCCCAAACTTTGTACATGATCATTGAGTAGAGACTTCTAAGGTTAGTCCTAACCAAAAATAAGAACTAAATGTACAAGATTTATGGAGGATTATATATGATGTGGCCTGGTTTGGCTCTTTTGATTCTGAATGAAGGTAAATTCCATTTTTCCATGTTAACAAGACCCTTGACTTGATTAGGTAATCCTGCAAAGGAGTTGAAGACATGGATTGAATCTAAATTGTGGCTCAGACTTGCCAGTTTGTCAGCAGGTCCCGTTAGCCTCTCTGAAACAATGAGAGATTTCAAATTCATGCTCTTCAACTAGTTCTTAGATTTCTTCTATGATGTTGATGGTCTTCCAGGATACTTTCCACTCCCTTCTAATGCACTTAGTGTTGAGCAGTGAATCTGTTTCTCCACCAACTATCCTGTAACCATTTGAGTCCAAACAACATGAAGGCTGCTTCTGCCATTTTGCTGGTTCCTGGTCCCAAGGGAATCGAGTAGGCAAAAATATCATTCCCTTGGTTATTCCTGATCAGACCTCCACCTCCACATATGCCCAGAAGGCCAGCTTCCATCACTGTTCAACTTCATTTTCTCAGAAGTTGGTTTGACCCACTTGACAATTTTGGAGATTCTCTATTCAATTTTTGCTTCACAAGCATTTTACATGTTTCAGACACTACTGTCAAAGTTGCTGGATAAGAACTATGGAAGAATCTTTAATTGGTCATGCTGAGGCTAATGTGGATAGTGCTGCTCATGCTCTTCCTCTCCCGGCTTCTCTCATACCTAATGCTGCCCCAGAACTCATCACTCGGACACCACTTGTGAATTCATCAGCAGCAACAAGCATAGGACAGATATTTGTTTCAGATGACAAGGAAAACTTGGTTCATATGAAAGAAAACAAAGGCGCTGCTGGCAATGACAATAAGCAATCTTTGCAAGATTTAAGCTTGAGGGCGATTCTTGTTTATTACTGATAATGAAGTATAATTGCTCCTTAAGACACTAATACATGAACAAGGGGAGATGAACAAATACTTCAGGACAGATTGTTATAATATCTTACCTTAGCCTGGTTAAGCTTGGATCTCAAGCTAAATTATTTCTTTATCGAAAGGAAGAAAGAGGGGCAGAAAAACTTGGATGTTCGCCTGTTCGGTGCCTGTTTGTCATGGATTTGATGTACTAAGAGAGAGAACCACAATCAGAAAAGGACAACAGATGCAAGACACCTTAAATTAGGTTACCCGGAGTACTTGAGGGAGAGTGGGAGGGAGAAACGAGAGCAGTTACATTCAGCTACAACAGTGTCAACAAGATGAGATTCTTTTCCTTCTTGTTGTGACAGCACTTGTTTCCAAAACATCTTTCTGAACTTTCTGGGTTCAGTCTTTCATAAAAACCTGGAGAGCATCTTTTATGTTGAGAAAACTGCACATATTTCTTTCTCCCTTCATGTCTTTTTCTAGGTTAAATACCATCACATAAACTGACTCAGTCATTAGTTAACCTGAAAATGGCAAAGCACCATATCGATTGGAAGCTGGTGTTTGGCTACCAGATATAAAAAGGGATTGCATGCCTCCTTTGTCACAGAAAGAGTTAATTGAACAACTTATGACAGAAGAAAACTCTCGATATTTTATTTTATGAGGCCTCATGATAGAGCTTCCATTTACCTGCACAAACAAAAAGTGATCAACTGATTTTTAAAATGTTTCCTTTTCAGATACTATTCGAGAGCTGTTTAAATTATTTCTTTGAATCTATGATAAGTTGGAGACTATATCGCTAAATATTGGATTAGTCACTTTATTAGCTCTTTGTTATATTTGGTTCAAACCCAGCGGCCATCGCCCTATCATTAGTTTTTTCTCTCCTTGAAAGGAAAACGCTCTCAACGTTTTCCCTTAGTTGCTCTTTCGGTTTATTCATCTCCCCCCTAAGATTAACCATTGTTTCCCCACGGATTGAAGCTTAATGTTCACAACATGAAAAAGACTAAACGTTACACTCGCTCCAGCAATGATTCAGGAGGATCGACGAAGGCTAGAACCAAGAAAAAGAAAAAGAATGGCGGAAGCCCAACCATAGTTGAAGAAAATTTAATTCCGGCAATTTCAGATCCTACGGTGTTAGTACATGTTCCGCCTGATTTGCGTATTCCACTTGAGAATGTGGTAGATGATTCTACGCTGCAAAGAATACATTAATGGGGAAAAAGTATAGAAATCGAGAGCTTGGATATAAGTGAGTTCGAAGGTGGAAAGCTTCATGTTCCGTCAGCCACCAATCCAGAAGTGATCTCTCCTACTACCTCTCCAGAAGTGACCACAATAGAAGACCATAACAATGTCCACAAGCCTTCTGGGAAAAACTCTTCCGAAACTCCCGGCAAGCATAGGGAAATTCGGATAGCCATAGACACCCCTTACGCTACTAGGGAGGTCGATTCTATCACGGGTCAATTGGAAAGCTCCGGAAATATTACGGAAGAGCATGGCAATCACGGCACCACCAATATCTCCACACTACCTGGGAACTTACTCAGGAAAGCCAGAAAAGTTAGAAAATCAGGGCCAGGAATTGCAATCGATGAAACTAGACACGATGGTATACTCGGGTCAAAACCGGTCGAGCACGGTCGAGAGGGCTAAGGCGGGTCGGGGAGAGTCCATGGGTCTAAGAATATTCCGTTATGCATGGATCAATGACGGTTGGGAGAACCAAGAGACTTATCCCCGAGGAGCCTGGTTACTCTACAAACATTAATATCAGCGGGAGCGAGTCACACTTTAATAATGCGGGAACCAAAGAGCCATCTCACTTAATGGGGCAACACCCTCTGAATTCTTTAAGTGTCACTAATGAGTCCTTTCCTACTTTAGCAAGTTTGCTTAGCGGAATCCAACACAAGAATCTCAACAACCCTTTCGCCTTTACTTCTCGGGCACGGAAGCGTCAATAACAACCTCCTCTCTCATCCAATACCTCTTGATGCACCTTGAAATCCATGATGACACACCCTACTATCCTCCCTATCTTGATACCTCCGAATTCATGATAACTTCCTACCCTTCCAAATGGCACGCGTCCTCTCTCTGTCACGGGCCCAAGTTCTTTTCCATCTAACCATTTCCCTCTGTCTACACCTCATGTGTCACCTTCTAATGACTTGCCCACAAATGAATCTAGAGAACAACATGAAACTCCACCCGTTGATGCAACAAATAATACTTTACCCCCGAATCAAAACAAAGGTTCCATTCCTCCTAAGAAGACTTATGCGGGAGTCTTTGCGGGTACCAGACTTGAAGCAAATGGTATGAAGTTACAATTCATTGAACAACAAGGAGAAGATGTAGAAATAGAAGCTACGGATGAAGTTCCCTTCATTGAAACATGGGGATATTGCCTAATAGGGTGCTTCACGGGTCCCTTCCCAGGAAGAGAGGCATTGAATTCTATTATAAAAGGATGGGGAGTGAAGTGTCGTATTATCCCGTATGGCAAAGGATGGACAGTGTTCAAATTCATGACGGAAGAGGAACGCACAAATGTACTCTATGGTGGCCCATATATGGTCTTCGGGAAAACTATGATGCTAAATCCTATTAATAAGGGAGTTCTATTGACAGACGATTTATTCATGGACATTCCAATCTGGGTCACTTTCCATGACATTCCCCTTTCGATTTGGAGTGCAACAGGCCTTAGCAAGATTGCTTCACGTGTAGGAAAGCCTCTATACACGGATCAATATACCAAGGAGAGGTCAAAAATGAATTATGCAAGAGTCTTAGTAGAAGTAGATGTTAGCAAAGAACCGGTAATGGAATTTGGTGTCAAACTCCCCGACAATAGAAGGTATACTCAAAAGGTGAACTATGAGAACTACCCGGATTTTTGCTATCATTGTGCGGCTTTTTGACACAATCACTTGAAGTGTAGAAAACCGAGGCAAGATACCAACGCTCAAGAAGCTCCAAAAAATCGCAATCCATTGGTACCTCCTAGCAATGGGGGAATTTCTACATGTTTGGATGCCGACAGAGATACGGGTAAAACCGGTCCTCCTTCCCCTTATTTACCACCTTGTCAACATCCCGTAGATGCTGGAAACCTGATGGACACAGAGAATAGTGAGCAAACACTACCTCAAATTCCCGGAAGTGTGGGAGATGCTACGCATGTTGCTATTCCTCCGGATATGGGTCAACATAGCTCATCAAGTTTATGGGATACACAAGAGGGGTCCTCAAGACTTCACCCCCATCCTGGTATTGCGCAACATGATAGGAGGAGAAATGAGACAAAGCGGTGATTACGGAGCACCAATGAACCCGCTTTCTTCACTAGATGGGGGAACCTACAAGAGTGCTACGGAAGATTCTAATCATGCATTACGGTGCATAAATTTTGAACGCGGGGAACATAGCCTGGCTGAGACACATGTATTGTCTTCCAACAACAAGGAAGAGGGATGGAAAGAAGTAATTTCAAGAAAAAATACGCGAAAGGTAGTAGTATGGCAAAGGCAAAAGCCTTGAGTGCTAACAAAACCTCCTTTGTTTCCTAATGAAAGTACTTTGTTGGAATGTCTGGGGTCTTTACGGACAAAGGGATAGGGCAGTCACGCAAACTCTTGTGTGTAGGCTCACAAAACAACATGATGTGGCAATGGTTTGTCTAATGGAAACTAAATTCTCTCGAGCACGGATTGACTCTTTTACTTCTCAAAGATTCAAAGCTTGGAATTTTTGCTCCAACTTAGATTTCATTGATGGCGGAAAAATGTTATTACTTTGGGATCCCTCCAGAGTTTGGTGTGAAGTGCTTGGAATGGACTCTCAACATATTCATGTCCAAGCAATATGTAATATAACACAAGTGTCCTTCCTTGCCACATTTGTGTACCCGGTTTATAGCATCCCAGAAAGAAGAAAACTTTGGCATCACCTTACTCACTTGGGCATCGGCATTGTCAAGCCTTGGATGATTATTGGAGATTTCAACACTTATTGCTACCCACATGATAAGGCGGGTGGTCCTCCTCTCACGCCTTACGCACTTAGGGATCTTGGAAAATTCAGAAATGCTCATGGACTAGAAGACACTCTTTCTTCCGGTTCATTCTACACTTGGACGAATGGTTCGATATGGTCTAAGCTTGATAGAGTGATGATGAATCAACATTAGTGATTTGACCCTAGAATGCACGACCAATTACTTGCCTATGGAACCAGTCTCGGACCATTGTCCCGTGATAGCTTCGGTTATTGCATCCTATAATGTTGGGAAACGACCTTTCAAGTTCATGAATATGTGGCTCTCACATCTCGCATTAGAGAACATATTGACTTCATGCTGGAGACAGGACATATTGGGAACTGCCCAATTCATACTAGCCTCAAAATTGAAGGCCTTGAAAAAACCATTGCGAGAATTGAACATAAGTGATTTTGGAAGCATAGAACAAAGAGCAAATGCGGCAAACATGGAGTTCAAGGAGGCTATCAATGCGCATATGGAAGATCCCTTTGATGATGAACTAAAAGCCAATGTTAAATCCTTAAGAGCTAAAGCAAACATCTTACTTGAAGCCGAAAGACACTTCATAAGACAAAAGTCGAGGCAAAAACACTTGATTGGGAGTGATAGATGCTCCAAATACTTTCACAGCTTGATCAAGAGGAGTAATGTCAGGAACTCAATCAACTACCTTGTTAAGGCCAATGGTACTATCACAACATCTCCCGGGGAAGTTAGAGAGATGCTTGTCGAGTTTTACGAAGATCTTTTAGGCTCATCCCGGCCCTCAACCAACATTGATCCCGCGGTATTGGATTCTGGCCCGATGCTAAGAGAAGAGGATGGATTACATCTTTTGCATATTATCTCCCCAAAGGAGATTTGGGAGGCTCTTTCCGATATAGGCAATGACAAGGCACCTGGACCGGATGGTTTTTCGGCTGCCTTCTTCAAGAAAAGATGGAGGGATGTGGGGCAAGATGTAGTAAGAAGTGTACAAGAATTCTTCTCATCCGGAGTCCTTTTGAAGCAAGTGAATCATACCATCATTACCCTCCTGCCCAAGACTGATCGGGATCCCAAGGTAAATGACTTTAGGCCTATTGGATTGACTAATGTGGTCTACAAGATCATAACAAAGATTTTAGCTAACCGGATGACAAAGGTTCTTCATACTCTTGTTGATAAATCTCAAGGGGCTTTTGTGAAAGGAAGAAACATGGTGGACAATGTCTTTGTTGCACAAGAACTTGTGAGAGGTTTTAATAGAACTAGAGTCTCACCAAGGTGTATGCTTATGGTGGATCTACGGAAAGCATTTGATACGGTCTCTTGGAACTTCCTTGATTCGATACTAAGAGGACTCAAATTTCCAGACAGATTTGTAAGATGGATCATGGAATGTGTTAGCTCAACCTCTTTCTCTCTTTCAATCAAACATGGTTATTTCAAGGGTAAGCGCGACCTAAGACAAGGTGATCATATGTCTCCTATGCTCTTTATCTTGTGCATAGAATACCTTTCAAGGTTGCTAAAACTAAAGACTTCGGCAAGAGCTTTCTCCTATCATCCTAAGTGTAACAGATTGGGCATCACTCACCTTGCATTCGCGGATGACCTCATGCTTTTTGCCAAAGGGGATGTATCTTCAGTTTGGGTTCTTATGGAGTGTCTTGAAGAGTTGGAGGCTGCCTCAGGGTTAACTCTTAATCCGTCTAAATCCTCCATCTACTTAGCGGGAGTGCATGGTACAATTCGTGACTTGATCTTGTCTAGAGTGGGTTTCGGCATTGGTGTCTTTCCAGTACGGTACTTGGGGATCCCCTTGTCCCCAATTTCAGTCTCGGTGGATCAGTTTGCTCCATTCACTAGTGCAATCTCGGAATACATTCAGAAATGGGGGCATCACTCACTCTCTTATGCGGGAAAGCTGGAACTAATCAGATCGGTTATTCAAGGTGTAGAGAGCTTTTGGTTTCGGGCGCTACCTATTCCCTCCTCAGTTCTCAACAAGGTACGGTCAGCATGCATTCAGTTCTTATGGGGTGGTAAACCACCAAGAGTCGCTTGGGATGTCATTTGTATGCCTCAATCCGAAGGAGGCTTGGGTCTTATGAACATCAAAGAATGGAACCATGCCTTACTCTCCCGGATCATTTGGCAAACTCACACCAAGGCGGATACCTTATGGGTCCAATGAATTAATAGCTACTATTTGAGAGGCCAATCCTTTTGGGATTATGAGGTACGTGCTAGAGACTCCCCCTTATTCAAAAAAATTTGTGGCATTCGCGACAAATTCGTTTCCATCTTTGGTAGCCAAGGTAACGATTCTTAGGCTTGGAAAAGTGTTGTACCAATGGAAGATTTGATTCTAGTCTCGTGTATGAGGTCTTGCGCATACCGGGGGAAACAAAGCTTTGGATGTCTCAAATTTGGAAAGGCTTCATTCCTCCTAAATTCTCTTTCACAGTTTGGCTCACTTGTAGGAAGCGATTAGCTACAAAAGACACTCTCTCATACCTAAACTTGGAAGATAGGTCTTGCGGGTTCTGCAAGCGGGCTAATGAGACAAGGGCGCACCTCTTCTTTACTTGCCCCTATACCCGCATGATTTGGAAGCGCATAAGGGAATGGTTGGGTATTAGAAGAGAAATGACAACTATTGAAAGCACACTTAAGTGGATCAAAAAAGACCACCGCGGGACAGGCATCCGAGTCAAATCTATCTTACTTGCCTTTTGCATAGTGGTATATGAGATTTGGAGGACAAGAAATACATTGCTCTTTGAAGGCACTAGCTTAACGGCAGAGGAGGTCATTGCGAAAGTTAAAACAACAACTTATAGAGTTCTCTATGATTTAATCCCCTCTTGTAACGACACCTCTGAGTGACCGCCCCACCCCTCCTTCATTTCTTGTTTGTATTACGTTGAGGATTGAGAACCCTCAATGACTAATTGTAGCCACCTGTTCTTTCCTTTCTTAGTAATAATATTTGCATTTACCTGGAAAAAAAAAAGTATCAACAAGGATATACGGGCGACTGGAGTGGGCCAGATCCGTCGCATGACAGGATGATATTGGACACCTAGTCATATAAACATACGAAGCCTACGAACGACTAGAGTGGGCCAGAGTTTTCAGATCTTAAATGATTTGAAGGCCAAACGAAAGGCATAAATTGGACACTCAGTATGTCAAGGCAACTGGAGTGGGGCCAGAGTATCTAGATCTCATACGATCCGGTTACACCCTAACCACGGGCAAGAGGTTGTTCATGTGAAGCAATGCCACCTCCAAAGTAAAAGGAGTTGAAGAGGTTGTCCTCAAAAGGATTTAAGGGAATTAGATTACTCTAACAAGAGGTGATATATGTCCCAAACTTGATTCAAGGACGTTGTTGGTCAAACTGGCTTGAGTCTAGTCCAACATGTCTATAATAGCTAAGAGTGGTACGTAAGACTGTAGCCAAATGAATGATATATTTGTAATCCGTGCATCTATGCCTTCATAGATTAAGACACATTAAATAGAAAGTCATTCAAAACTAACTAAGTTGATATTGTTTCCTTCTGTTGACATAAACCCTCAAATGAATGTGAGGTAGACGAAGAGGAAAAATCACTTTTCCATTCCATCAAAGAAATAGCGAAAGAAACACCGCTCCTCTATAACATAGTCACGCCTACGTGGGTATTTTGACGCTTGTACAAATAGAGGGGGGAGACAAGAACGTTGTGATCTTCATCGACGATGGTACAACGTATTGATTCCTTTGTTTGTTGAAAAGAAAAGATGAAACTGTTGAAGCCTGGTTGGCTACTGGAATTCTGGCACCGTGGCGCCTCCCAGACAGGGCCGCGGCGCTCCAGAAGTACAAGTTGAAAGCCTATGGATTGAGGAATTTGTAGGGATAGAAGGGGAGAATGTGAAACATCGTTCATCAAACGACTGCTTCTTACTAACCTCAGTCTAACAGTGTTAGCCAAGAGCAAAGCCATACGCCCAAGGTATGTGAGCAAGGCGATCCTTACCGCTAATATGAGTCTTAACGAGAACTCCGCATAAGGATAAGGACAACCCTCCATGTGAAATATGGAAAGAATCACATATACAAATGTTGTGATATAGGGTAGTGTGGCAAGTGTTGAAACACCAAAGCCAAAGCGGGTCAAGTTGGACCTAAGACTGTAGAGTGTTTATCCACTTGATCTGTAAATAACCTTAGTGCATATCGCATCTTGATGTCAAAGAAGGCTGAATTCTTTGAAGATAACTTTCCTTAAGAAGGAAAAAGAAATAATTGCTCAAGGTTAACAAGAACCCGCGAGTGCCTGACTGTCCGGAACTAGACGTTCCAGATCTATAGGACTCGAAAGTTGTTGACTATCCGGAGCTTAATGCTCCAGATCTATAGAACTCAGGGATTCTAGATGTTGAACCGAGACAGAGCAAAAAGAGGGGACAAAGACTTGTTCTAGGCCTTCTAGCTTATATGGTTGAGAAAGAACCATGGACAATTACAAAGAATTGTCATCTCCAGAAGCGCTGCTTTGGAAAGAAGCTAAAAAGAGAGAAATAGACTCCATCAGATAGAACCACACTTGTATGATGGTTGATCTTCCTCTGGGAAAAGAACCTCTTGGTTGTAAAAGTGGATACTCAAATTGAGTAAAAAAGAAGATTGATCTACTGACGAGTATAAGGCCTCATCTAGCTGGACATGTGCTCATATGTGAATAGCTTAACCTCCAGGGTCACCGCAGTCTTGCGTGACATGGATGTTGAGACAACCTTCCTAACCGGAGAGTTGGTTTGATGGATTGTTGGGCTTATTCCTGAACTTCCATTCTGGTCCCTGAAATGTTTACCTTTTGGTCATGGAAGTTTCAGATAAAACAGAAACAATGAATCTGACTACAGAAACATTGATTCTGAAGCTAGAAAGCCAACAGTTGGAAAACTAATAGTCCGAAAGTGGAAGAAGAAAGTAATACGGAACAACCCGAGGGGTATGTGGTTCCAGGGAAGAGAAGAAAGTCTGTCGACTTGTCAAATCTCTGTGCGGGCTAAAACAGGCCCCGAAGCAATGACACGAAAATCTTGATAGTACTCTACTATCGAAGGGTTTCTCCATTGATGTGCCTTACGTAGACGGCAAGTTGATCACTGAAAGAAGTCCTAGGTTGATCCTAGAGACTAAGGATATGTTGAAATGATGTTTCGACATGAATACATCTTAGAAAGTGGGAATTCCAATACATCTAACGGACTGGTCTAAACCAAACTCATCTGTGAGGTGTTTTTGACAGTCTTGTTGAAGTCACCAATGTATATGAGTCATATAATTGATTGGAATCATGGTGCACCCATATATCAGGAGTGATAGACGCAGGTCACATATAGTTCAATGTATCTTACACACTACAACTGACCTTATATCGGCTTATAAAGAAGATCGGTTGAACTAAGGTTCACAGGTAATGATCGATAAAAGGCTTTAAATGAGATGTGACGACATCTGAATTATCCGCTTATCTATGGATTATGATATTCTGGATGTCCAGCGATTCTGGGAGAACATAGTGATGTAAACTGGACATCAGACTTGAAGAACACCAATGCCACAAGTGGATGTGCATGATGTGTCTTTGGAAATCCTCTAAGCAAACTTGCATCGGCCGATTCGTGGTGGAATCAAAGTTTATCGCTTTGTACAAAGCATGATGAGAAGTTGAGTAACTTCACGACCTCTTAAAGGATGTCCCTTATTGGGAGTAATTCGTGCCTTCGTCAGTTATACATTGTAAGGGCACAGATGACGGTGCCTGGACATATCTGTCGCAGACATAAGACCGTATGACAGTTGATCGGATGACACATCCTTGATTACTGAATCAAAGGATATACCAGAACCTTTAATTAAGAAATGTTACACCCCGTAGTTCCAGGGTATGTATGTGAGGACGTACGTACGAGAATACGACAGTAATATTGGAAAGGAAGAAAGATGTGATTTTTCGACGGAAAACTTTCCGGTTTTTGTGAAGGAAAAAGGTTCGTTAATGGGAATTGGATTCCCAGATTTGGTATTTGGACTTCCTGGATTATATTAGAATTATGGAATTTTATTTAGGAATTGGTCAGTGGGGCCACTGGGAAAATTCTGATTTTGTGGGGCCCACTTTGTTTTCAAGATTTTCGATATTTTGGATATTTTGGGATATGAAATATTTTGGGCGAGTAGAGGCGACACGTGTCACCCCGTGTGGCCATGTTGGTAGATGGGTGTGGACAGTGGCCTCGGCGAAATGGCGTGCAGTGTCTAGCCACTTGTCTTGATTTTTGTGTGGACACTTGGAGGGTGAGACCCACACACACATGTCCCAATCTAGACCACACACTTGCCTTGATCTTGGCCATTGATTTCTCTATAAATACCCTGGAGTGCAAGACTTATTCATCCATCACTTAGAGAGTTTCCAAGTCTTGAAAATTCCCTCCTTCCCCTTAGTGCTCTCGGTTTTGGCCTTAGTTCTTGACCAAATTGTTGTCCAAAATCCTTAGACTTATAAGTGTTCTTCCTTAGGGTGTTAGGAAGATTGTGTACCAAGAGTTGGAATAGATTTCACACCACAGCCTAGAAATGTTGCCTTGGCGAAAGTTGCCCTATTTGAGCCTAAGGTGTTCTTCACTTTTGGAGTTAGATCTTGAAGAGGAGTTGGTTAGGAGCTTCTAAGGGTTGCTTGGAGGCGGGTTGGGCGTAAGGAATTGGAGCTAAACGTTGCTCAGGATCGACTTATAAATCTTGGATAATTTTTGGGCTTATCGAGGTAATGATCTTAGCCCTTCTATTGTAATTGGATATTACATGTTGTAGTAGTTTAGAATTGAGTATAAGATATATGGAAGGATGTTTATAAAGAATTGAACTGTATTTACATTGGGTATGTATTCTGATGAGACTTGTAGTATTATTGTGGGGCAGATTTGTACACGTCCGGTTAGACGTATAACCCCCCTTGGAGTTGTTGGCTTGGTAGCGGGCCTTGATAGAAGAGGAGATTTATGTGGTTGCGGGGGAGAGGTGCTGCCGAATTTTCCGTAGAATAAGGAACCTTGTACTTAGAATTGTTCTACGAAGAGATCTAGAGGTTGATAGACGTTTTGTGACCTTTATAGGTTGAAGTTCTACGAGTAGCGTATTCTACTTGAAGGGTGGAAAAGGATAGCAGGGTTATAATACTTTGGAGCGTTTTGCTAATTGTCGATAATCGTCGCGAGGTATGTGAACCTCTTCCTATCTTTTCTAGCATGATTGTTGTGAACTATGTAGTACGGTAGACGTACGTGTGCTAAACGAATTTGGTTGGTTTAAAACATAAAGTGTTATAACGGTTTTATGGGAAGTTTGTTATAACAACTTTATGTAGGTAAAGAAATGGTTTGTGGTTTTTAAAAGATAATAGACTTGACTTATAAACGACTTGATGTGAAATATTAAGGACTTGGTTTGCGTTAAAAAGTTGTGAAACCGCATTTATGAGAAATGGGTAATTGGGTTTTAAAAGGAATAAGTTATATTGATTTCGGAAATGAGAATAAGTATCGAACAAACCACTGCAGCGTTAATAAAGGAAAATGTATTGACTAATTAATTATTATTAAAACCAGTAGAAACCTCCATCTGCATAGAAGCTAAGATAAGACAAAATTGTATTACATTTTCTAGATCATGGCTGCTTTAATAAGATCATTAATAACAAGTATTGATTTTTCTTAAATTCCAAAGTAAGGAACTTGTTTTCTAAAAGAAAGGAGACTTGAGGAATTTGAAGTGTTTTGGTTTAAAATAAAGGCATGGTTTTGTCTTAAGATGGTTTAAAAAGAAGGTATGGAAATTGTTTTGGTTTACTTAAAAAGATAGTTACTCTATTTTGATACTACGAGTATCGTGTGACTTTTTGTGAAAAAATGGATCTTTTAAAGAGTTAAAGTACGTAGTACCTTGGGGGTTAAAATCCGGATTTGTTGTAAAAAAATGAAAGTCTATGAGTACGTTGAACTTGCCTATGCTTGTTGTGATAGCCTTTGTTGTGCAAGTGTTTTGATTACGTACTCCGGAGTCTCGATGGGTAGGCTATCCGTTGATTGAACATACTGACACGATGGGTGGCCCACGGGTATGCTTCCACTAGGAGTGTTATCTTGTTATATCCTTGGACCTACTGACACGTTGGGTGGCCCACGGGTATGGTTCCATTAGGATTGTTGTTCCATGGACTAGCTCTCCATGAGGTTTACTGATTCGGCCTAGGTTCTGGTAGCTAGCCCCCGTACTTGCCCCGGTCGTTGCTGATGCAGGTTGGTTCTGGTAGTTGGCTTTCGTACTTGCCCCGTTCAGTTTTGTGGCGAAGTCTCGTGACTTACGGTTGTGATCTGGTGGTTAGCCTGGTTACTTGCCCCCGTCAGCTACGTGGCGCAGGGAGGATCTGGTAGAGGCTATCGCAATTGCCATGTGTCAGCTTCGCGAGTCAGTGTTTGGACGAAGTCTCGTGACTTACGGTTGTGATCTGGTGGTTAGCCTGGTTACTTGCCCCCGTCAGCTACGTGGCGCAGGGAGGATCTGGTAGAGGCTATCGCACTTGCCACGTGTCAGCTTCGCGAGTCAGTGTTTGGACGAAGTCTCGTGACTACGGTTGTGATCTGGTGGTTAGCCTGGTTACTTGCCCCCGTCAGCTACGTGGCGCAGGGAGGATCTGGTAGAGGCTATCGCACTTGCCACGTGTCAGCTTCGTGATATAGTTATTTAGTATTGTTGGTACGGTAGGTTCTGGTAGCTGGCTTTCGTACTTGCCCCGGTCAGTCGATGATGCAGGTTGGATCTGGTAGCTATGCCTTCGTACTTGCCCCGTACGGTTTTATGACACAGGTGGGACCTGATGTTCACATGTACTCCTTAATGTTATTATATCATAGACTGCCGGCAGTGAGAAAGGTATTCCACGGGCATGATTGATGTTGTGGGCGTGAGACCCGTAGTTATATTTGAGTGATGACTTGAGGGCGTGAGTCCCTGACTTGACATGACTGTTTATATATTGTGGACTGTAGTTTGGTTATCATACATGTCTCCTGTTTTATATAAACTGTTATGATTTGATTCTGATATTTTCGATTTCACATAGTTGGTACTGTTATCGACCTCGCCGAAGTGCGTTCATCTGCATGGTAAGTACACGGTTGTTGATCCTCGCTCATAGGATCACAGTTCAGCGTTTGGGAAGCTCCGTTTCTCCGGAGGCTTATCTTTTGGTATGATTCCCTGAGATTGTAGGTTCTTGTACATTCAGGGGTATGGTGGGGCCCTGTCCCGTCATTGTTGTTATAAAATTCTTAAGTGCAGTAATGCTGTTGTGGGCGGGTTGTAAAGGATATAAGCGTTGGGTTTTATGTATACATCTGAAGGTGACCGTTTTGGTTGCTTTGTTTCTTATTGTATATCTTGTTTCATGTTTAAGTTTTTATTTCCGCTGATTTTCTCTGATGTTGTATCACTATGGTACCCAGGGTAAGGCACCAGTCGCGGGCCCGAGGTCGGGTCGTGACAAAAGTGGTATCAGGCGATTAATCCTCGAAAGTGTCTGAGGCCGTGTCTAGTAGAGTCTTGATTATCGGTGTGTTGTGCACCACATCTATAATCAGGAGGCTACAGGATATTTAGGATTGGTTTCCATTCTTCTCACTCTGAGATCGTGCCTTAGAGCTGTGTAATAAGTTGGACTCCTCGGCGTATTCTTATGTACAGGTATGCCTCTACGCAAGACAACCAGGGCCCGGATGGGCAAGGAAGCGAGAGGAGCTACGAGTAGAACACGAGAGGTTCTGAAGGCACGAGCACGGTCATTACGAGATAGTACTTGAGACGACGAGTTTTATGGCGCCGCTAGCCCCAGCGAGTTTAGAGCGGCGATTTCTCACGAGGCCACGATACGAGACTCGATTCCACGGCGAGAGGCGAGATATGAGTTCAGAGATGGCCCGATTACTAGCTAGGATGGTGGTAGGAATGAGGCGGACGGAGCCGGTGGTTCCGGCGATACGATGATTCACCACAGATCCGATAGTCCGAGACTTGGGATTTCTTGAGTTGCAGTTCGCCAGAGTTCTATGGATAGAGAGCTGAGGATGATCCTCAGGGTGTCGTGCTAGTTTGGGAGATTGCTATACCTGCGGCCGTCAGGGCCATGTGATGGGAGGATGTCCAAGTAGGAGGGATACAAGAGGGATGACTCAGCCTACCGGGTCAGTTGCGGGTTCAGTTGTTCGGGAGAAGGGGGTGTTAGTCAGATGAGGTCACCCCTACCTCGTTGTGGCCATTGTAATAGACTCTATTATGGGGAGTGTCGTACTGCTTCGACAGCTTGTATGCTTGCGGCCAACAGGGCCATTTGGTGAGAGTTTGTCCGACCAGAGGTAGCACAGATGTAGAGACTCAACCTTCGGGATCGGTGGCTGGTTCATTGCCTTATATAGCTAGGCGCCCTGCAGGGCAGGATTATGATTAGAGCGACAAAGGGAAAATGAGGCAGTAGTTACAGAGATATCTTCAGCCCTTAAGAGACTGGTTTATGTTGTTATGGTGGATACATGTTAAGTTCTATGTACGGAAAGAATTGTGTTAAGTGTGAATTAGAAAACATGGGTAGTTGAAAAGGATAAGTCTGGGGACGAGACAATTGTGAGCCTTAGAATTTATAACAGTTAGGACCTTGGATGCAAGGCCGTCTTGAGTGGGTGATTTTACGGTTGGTCTTTGTCGAAGTACTTGGTATGCGTGAAATATATTGTGGGATAATTCCATGGGTAGTGTGAGATGGAAGTGATAGCTTTCATGACGTGAATTAGTAAGATTGTTCCGGATCGGGGAACGAGAGAGTTTGGCGCGACTGTGGGTCGGGTTGAGGCCATATTGCGGGTCAACCCGTAGCCCGGAATGAGGTGGGGTCAGTTCGAGGTAGTCCCGCTAGGTGGTAGGGTCACGAGGGTGCTAGGCCCAAGTTTAGGTAACCATCGTATGAGTTCGTGGATGCGTTCGACCAGAATCAGATCGTGAAGGCCGGGAATGGCCCTAAAGGAATTTGAGGCTAGTAAGATGACCAAGTTTGGAGGTAGTGACTCCAAGGTTTTGGAAACTGAAGCGATGACTGGAGTATGGTACGTGTACTAGAAAGAGTTCGGGTGTACGAGAAGGGTACGACGAGTAAGGAAAGAAGTGAACATGTGTTAAGGGGATGAAAGCGATCATTTTTGTGAAGTGAAGGTGCGGAGAGAGTATCCTTTGGGCCAGGAATGGGAGTTAGTGTTGTTTTACATCTTAGAGGTGATTCCTTGTTGGCTTGGATTTGAGTTTTTCGCGTATGTTATATTATGGCCATTGGTGGCATAATTGGTTTCGTAAGTATAGTAGTGAAGGCTATCTGCGCGTATGCGTTTGGAGACTTAGAAGGAACATTCGGACGAATGTTTCTAAGGAAGAATGTTACACCCGTAGTTCCGTGTATGTATGTGAGGACGTGCGTGCGAGAATACGACACAAAATTGGAAAGGAAGAAAGATGTGATTTTTAATGAGAAAAGATTCGGTTTTGTGAAGGAAAAAGGTTCGTTAATGGGAATTGGATTCCCGATTTGGTATTTGTACTTCATGGATTATATTAGAATTATGGAATTTTATTTCCGGAATTGGTCCCGTGGGGCCCACGGGGAAAATTTACGGTTTTGTGGGGCCCACTTTGTTTTCAAGATTTTCGATATTTTGGATATTTTCGGAAGATGAATATTTTGGACGAGTAGGGGGGCAACACGTGTCACCCCCATGTGGCCCTGTTGGTAGATTAGGTGTGACAGTGGCACTCGGCGAAATGGCATGCCAAGTGTCTAGCCACTTGTCTTGATTTTTGTGTGGACACTTGGAGGGTGAGACCCACACACACATGTCCCAATCTAGACCACACACTTGCCTTGATCTTGGCCATTGATTTCTCTATAAATACCCCTTGAGTGCAAGACTTATTCATCCATCACTTAGAGAGTTTCCAAGTCTTGAAAATTCCCTCCCTTCCCTTGTAGTGCTCTCGGTTTTGGCCTTAGTTCTTGACCAAATTGTTGTCCAAAAATCCTTAGACTTATAAGTGTTCTTCCTTAGGGTGTTAGGAAGATTGTGTACCAAGAGTTGGAATAGATTTCACACCCCTAGCCTAGAAATGTTGCCTTGGCCGAAAGTTGCCCTATTTGAGCCTAAGGTGTTCTTCACTTTTTGGAGTTAGATCTTGAAGAGGAGTTGGTTAGGAGCTTCTAAGGGTTGCTTGGAGCGGGTTGGAACGTAAGGAATTGGAGCTAAACGTTGCTCAGGATCGACTTATAAATCTTGGATAATTTTTGGGCTTATCGAGGTAATGATCTTAGCCCTTCTATTGTAATTGTATATTACATGTTGTAGTAGTTTAGAATTGAGTATAAGATATATGGAAGGATGTTTATAAAGAATTGAACTATATTTATATTGGACTGTATTTACAGTAGACTTGTAGTATTATTGTGGGGCAGATTTGTACACGTCCGGTTAGACGTATAACCCCCATTGGAGTTGTTCGCTTGGTAGCGGGCCTTGATAGAAGAGGAGATTTATGTGGTTGCGGGGAGGTCTGCGAATTTTCCGTAGAATAAGGAACCTTGTACTTAGAATTGTTCTACGAAGAGATCTAGAGGTTGATAGACGTTTTGTGACCTTTATAGGTTGAAGTTCTACGAGTAGCGTATTCTACTTGAAGGGTGGAAAAGGCTAGCAGGGTTATAATACTTTGGAGCGTTTTGCTAATTGTCGATAATCGTCGCGAGGTATGTGAACCTCTTCCTATCTTTTCTAGCATGATTGTTGTGAACTATGTAGTACGGTAAGCGTCGTGTGCTAAACGAATTTGGTTGGTTTAAAACATAAAGTGTTATAACGGCTTTATGGGAAGTTTGTTATAACAACTTTATGTAGGTAAAGAAATGGTTTGTGGTTTTTAAAAGATAAGAGACTTGACTTATAAACGACTTGATGTGAAATATTAAGGACTTGGTTTGCGTTAAAAAGTTGTGAAACCGCATTTATGAGAAATGGGTAATTGGGTTTTAAAAGGAATAAGTTATATTGATTTCGGAAATGAGAATAAGTATCGAACAAACCACTGCAGCGTTAATAAAGGAAAATGTATTGACTAATTAATTATTATTAAAACCAGTAGAAACCTCCATCTGCATAGAAGCTAAGATAAGATAAAATTGTATTACATTTTCTAGATCATGGCTGCTTTAATAAGATCATTAATAACAAGTATTGATTTTTCTTAAATTCCAAAGTAAGGAACTTGTTTTCTAAAAGAAAAGAGACTTGAGGAATTTGAAGTGTTTTGGTTTAAAATAAAGGCATGGTTTTGTCTTAAGATGGTTTAAAAAGAAGGTATGGAAATTGTTTTGGTTTACTTAAAAAGATAGTTACTCTATTTTGATACTACGAGTATCGTGTGACTTTTTGTGAAAGAAATGGATCTTTTAAAGAGTTAAAGTATGTAGTACCTTGGGGTTAAAATCCGGATTTGTTGTAATAAAATGAAAGTTTTTGAGTACGTTGAACTTGCCTATGCTTGTTGTGATAGCCTTTGTTGTGCAAGTGTTTTGATTCTGTGCTACCGAGTCTCTCGATGGAGGTAGGCTATCCGTTGATTGAACATCGACACGATGGGTGGCCGGGTATGCTTCCACTAGGAGTGTTATCTTGTTATATCCTTGGACTCATCGACACGTTGGGTGGCCACGGGTATGGTTCCATTAGGATTGTTGTTCCGTGGACTAGCTCTCCATGAGGTTTCTTGATCGGCCTAGGTTACGGTAGCTAGCCCCGCACTTGCCGATCGTTCTTGATGCAGTTGGTTACGGTAGTTGGCTTCGTACTTGCCCGCTCGGTTTGTGGCGAAGTCTCGTGACTTACGGTTGTGATCCGTGGTTAGCCTGGTTACTTGCCCCCGTCAGCTACGTGGCGCAGGGAGGATCTGGTAGAGGCTATCGCAATTGCCATGTGTCAGCTTCGCGAGTCAGTGTTTGGACGAAGTCTCGTGACTTACGGTTGTGATCTGGTGGTTAGCCTGGTTACTTGCCCCCGTCAGCTACGTGGCGCAGGGAGGATCTGGTAGAGGCTATCGCTTGCCGCGTGTCGCCAGCGGTCGGTATTTGGACGAAGTCTCGTGACTACGGTTGTGATCTGGTGGTTAGCCTGGTTACTTGCCCCCATCAGCTACGTGGCGCAGGGAGGATCTGGTAGAGGCTATCGCACTTGCCACGTGTCAGCTTC
Source organism: Przewalskia tangutica (assembly GCA_029844215.1). Lineage (NCBI taxonomy): Eukaryota > Viridiplantae > Streptophyta > Magnoliopsida > Solanales > Solanaceae > Przewalskia > Przewalskia tangutica. The sequence continues at coordinate 46,101,504 of CM056724.1, read as the reverse complement.
GTGATATAGTTATTTAGTATTGTTGGTACGGTAGGTTCTGGTAGCTGGCTTTCGTACTTGCCCCGGTCAGTCGATGATGCAGGTTGGATCTGGTAGTTATGCCTTCGTACTTGCCCCGTACGGTTTTATGACACAGGTGGGACCTGATGTTCACATGTACTCCTTAATGTTATTATATCATAGACTGCCGGCAGTGAGGAATGTATTCCACGGGCATGATTGATGTTGTGGGCGTGAGACCCGTAGTTATATTTGAGTGATGACTTGAGGGCGTGAGTCCCTGACTTGACATGACTGTTTATATATTGTGGACTGTAGTTTGGTTATCATACATGTCTCCTGTTTTATATAAACTGTTATGATTTCGCCATTCTGATATTTTTGATTTCCATACTTGGTACTGTTATGCGACCTCCTTGAAGTGCGTTCATGCCGCAGGTAGAGGTACACCGGTTGTTGATCCTCGCTCATAGGATCACAGTTCAGCGTTTGGGAAGCTCTGTTTCTCCGGAGGCTTATCTTTTGGTATGATTCCCTGAGATTGTAGGTTCTTGTACATTCAGGTGTATGACGGGGCCTTGTCCCGTCATTGTTGTTATAAAATTCTTAGAGGTCTGTAGTACTGTTGTGGGCCGGGTTGTCAAGGATATAACTTTTCGGGTTTTATGTATACATACAGGAAGGTGACCGTTTTGGTTAGCCTGTTTCTTATTGTATATCTTGTTTCATGTTTAAGTTTTTATTTCCGCTGATTTTCTCTGATGTTGTATCACTAGGGTGCCCGGGGTAAGACACCAGTCGCGGGCCCGAGGTCGGGTCGTGACAAGAAATTACCCAAAGATCAAGAGTTATGCCGGTCTAGGGGAATGAGCTTAAAACCCAAACAATACGAACTGATACGGTGGATACCCAACCATACTGATTGGAGATCCCTAGAATTTGGTTCAATGGAAAAATTAAGTTCTAAAGGTTCAGTTGAGCAATTCGGTGGAAGCAAGAGCATTTCGGATAATGATATCTTCATAGAAACATGAATCCAAGGTCGTTCCCGTGATAGACTTTAAGTGCTATCTACAGCGTGGGTAAAGGTTAAGTTTCCAAAACCTTTAATGATCCTCAACGGTTAAGGTTAGGTTTGGAGAAACTTTTAATGGTTCCTAACACTCGTGGAGTGGGGTATAGCAGGTTATCTTGTAGGAGACCACATATTTAAGTGTGAGGACTGACCGCCTCAAATGAACGTACTTAAGAATCCAAGTGTGTCCACGTCCACAACGGACAAAACATTAAGAAAAACAGAGTAAGGAAAGTTGTTGTGTTGGACCGTTGTCTTCGCTTACACTAAACACTGACGGTTCAGGACATCACGTTCACCGTACAGTAAGTAAGTCCGATGGTATTCTACTATGGAATGTTCAAAGCGACGACTACCTATCCAGATGCAACATCGATCCGCTGAAAGGTTGCTAGAAAGGCATCATGTGGGTGCGCCAAAATCTCTTTCAAGACGGGATTGTTGAAAATTTACTAAATGTGGAATTAAGTTTAACTCATTATTTATGACTCGAATAATTGAGGCCCGCACGTCGAAAACGTCATTTCCACACACGTGCACACGTAGTGCCAAGTATCGTAAATTTCATTAGTGAAAGAGATATTTGTACGTAAGTGAAACGTTTGAGACATAGAATGATGGACGATTATTTGTCAAATGACGCGTGTTCCACGTTGGTAAATGAAGGAAGAAATGTACGATGTGTAAAGATGAAACGAGTCGAAAATCGCCGCGGAGCCGTGAAGGGCCGCGGCGCAACACCGTCGGTGTCGCGGTGCCGGAGCACCGCGGCGCCTCCAGCCAGCGCCACAGTGCCTTGGTGGCAGTGACTTACTGGAGTTCAGGCGCCGCGGCGCTTCGGAGGCAGTGAGGTCGACGGATGACGAAAAGTTTCTGACTTTTGGGCTGGTTTTGGAGCATTAATCCTCCATTACTTGACACTTGAATTCAACCATTACTTGACACTTGAATTCAACCATTACTTGGCTGAATAACACCTTTCAATAAGTGTCATTACATGGTCATTGATTGCTATTAGTTGGTTAGATGAGAGGTCATCTTACACACACTATAAATTGAGGCCCGTGGCTCAATTGTAGACACACCTCACTCTTGTATAGTTCAGATTTTTCTGAACTTCTTCCTCTCTAGCATATCTTTCAAACACTAAAGGTTCTTCTTGAGAAACACTTGAGTTTCTTTTGCTCATTTGTTTGATGTTGTTTTATCTTGGAAGACAGTTGTCCATCAACGTAAAATGATATATACGGGGCAACAATGTCTTAAGGACAGAGTGCTGACACTCGACTCAGCACAGTTGTAACAAGTAGAGATTTAGTTTAACTTGGTTTCAGGTTATCAAGATAAAGGAGTTTGTTGCAATTGAAACGAAGATCCAAAGACAGAAGATCCAAGACGGATTCAAAACAGAAGATCAAGATCACAAAATTCATTGTTGTTGTCACAACTCATGTTAGGCTTAAAGCCTGTTGTATTGTAATTGTTTATCCTTTCACTAGTAATAGTAGTTACATACTATTCTCGTACATCCATTGTGTAACTCACAGGGATTTCACTGGGTATGTTGTTGTTTTTAGAATGTGGCCAATTATTTTGAGATGAATATTTTTAGTAATGTGGCCAAATTATATAGGACCGAGGGAGTCGATGGAATGCTGAATTTGTGAACGTATATTGTTATGAATCTGGATCGAAATCATGTTTTGCGGGTACTGTTTTATCAAAGTTAGTAGCACTATCAACTTAGTCCTTAAGTTTACTTTTTATGTTTGTATTACCTAGTTCCTAAAGGTGTGACATGCCCAGCTATAGGACAATAGTTGCCAAAATCCATTGTTGGATTAGGTATTTATATTTCCTAAGATGTGTTTTTTTTTTGGTTGACGAAGGAACCCGCAGCCGCTGCTCTTTCGAGTGCGCACAGGGTAAACCCCGGACTGACGCAATAGCCTGCAAACCACGTCAGCCAGTTAAACCACACTTGGCAAGCCAGGTGTGACAGGCTCCCCAAGAGGCGAAGGCAGGCCAGACGTTACCCTGGAGTTTCGAATTGTGACCAAGCTCTCGCACACCCCCCAATGAGGATACCCTCTGCCTTCAAGACCAACTGGTCTAGGGCTTCGGATTCCTAAGATGTGTTGATATTCAATTTTGGCTGGTCATACTTAAAATTAACGTCTTCAAATTCCTAATTTGTTAAATAGCTAGAAATACAATTTTTGTACATCTTTTAAATTTGTAACAACTATTGATATTATCCTTATATTAGGAATTTTATCAAAATTTATTATTATTTTAAATTATTTTTCAAGAATCATTATTTTTCACAAATCATACGCTGTACAACATAATACTACAATTTTAATGCAAATAATAATCATTTCATAAATTTTACTTTGTTCATTATAGCAAGTACATTTTCAAGTACTATCAATTATATTTTTTCATTTATATTTATAATTATATATCTGTTATATTTTCTTTATATTTTGAATTTATTAATGATATTTTTAGCACATTCGGCCAATGCAGGAAGCATCGCAAGCGCATAACAAAACTAGTAAGTCAATATATCATATAAAGGACTTTCTCTGATTGGACTAGTCGGGACATTTATCCCTTGATTAATAGGGTTTTGTATAATGGTTAAAATGTGAAAGACCCATTAAATAATAACCTAGGAATCAAAAGTAGCTTTGAGAGGACAAGATGGCAGGATCTCTTAACTTTTGGGTAAACGGGGAAGTTGTTTTGTTTTATTAAAAAGGGGAATAGCTAAAGTTCTGTTTGATCAAGCTTTTTTAAAACAGTTTCTGTTTCTTAGAAATAGTTTTACAGAAACTGTTTCTAGATAATCTGTTAGGGTGTTTGCACTATAGTTATATAAGTACTTCCGAAAAACAGAAACAATTCTCTGTTTGACCGGGTGTAACATCTGAGAAACAGAAATTATAATTATAGAAATACTTCTGAGAAATTTAGTAGATCTTTACAATTTAATAATTTTAAAAAAATTATTTAATTGCAACATTTAATCAAAAAATATTATTATATTGGACATAAGAAAAGTAACAATAATATGATAGTCAATGACTCAATATATCCAAAAGTTGAATATATATTACATCATTACACAACTAATAAACTAGAATATAGAAATATTATTACGACCCACGACTAATTAAGGAAGTGACAATGTTGTGGCGAACAGATTTCATACTAACATCATCCATCGATCCATCGTGATCATCACTCAAAGTCCTTGATGTTCCTCCAATATCTTCATCTCCTTCAACTTCAGAAACATAATTAGGATATGCATTAGATTTATCAAATTTCAAACCTTCAAGTGCATGCATTCTAATGTAGTTATAATTTTTGCCGCAATAATATTTTTGTGTGTCTAATGGAAAACTATGACTATGCATAACTACATTAGAATGCATGCACTTGAAGGTTTGAAATTTGATAAATCTGATGCAGACCCTAATTATGTTTCTGAAGTTGAAGGAGATGAAGATATTGGAGGAACATCAAGGACTTTGAGTGATGATCACGGTGAATCGATGGATGATGTTAGTATGGAATATGTTCGCCACAACATTGTCACTTCCTAAATTAGTCGTGGGTCGTAATAATATTTCTATATTCTAGTTTATTAGTTGTGTAATGATGTAATATATTCAACTTTTGGATATATTGAGTCATTGACTATCATATTATTGTTACATTTCTTATGCCCAATATAATAATATTTTTTGATTAAATATTATAATTAAATAATTTTTTTAAAATTATTAAATTGTAAAAATATACTAAATTTCTCATAAGTACTTCTATAATTATAGTTTCTGTTTCTCAGAAGTACTGCCCGGTCAAACAGAGAATTGTTTTTGTTTCTCAGAAGTACTTCTATAATTATAGTGACTCTATGCTTCCCACTAGCAGCTCCTACTGCTGCCTTGCCCTTCTGGGTCGCTGTTGCCTTCCGTGGAGGCATAACTGATACATAAAAATACGTCAGAGAGAGATCAACCTAATAACACAACTCTACTGCACGATCTCAGAGTGAGAAGAATGGAAACCAATCCTAAATGTCCTGTAGCCTCCTGGTTATAGATGTGGTTCACAACACACCGATAACCAAGACTCTACTAGACACGGTCTGTAGACACTTTCCGAGGACTAACTGCTCTGATACCGCAGATTTTGCCTGAGGTTGTGGCCCAGTCAGCGAGTTCGGTTACACCAACAGTACTAGAGGAGTCGAGAGCAGCTGCAGCTCCAGAGGTTCCGATACTGAAGTTTTTCGCTCTCACCAGGCGGAGGATAGAGATTATGGAGATACACAGTTCTCGCCGTGATAGTGGCGGACAACACACGGTGAGCCGATAGCTAACCCGAGAGCAGACAGTCTGAGGGTTAGGGATTTTCTGGGTTGCAATCTGCCAGAGTTCTATGGTTAGAGACCTGAGGATGATCCTCAGAAATTCATTCGGCAGCTTCAGTAGACTATGCGGGTTATTAGGGCCTCAGAGGCCGAGTCGGTGGTACTAACTTCTTACCGGTTGCGCGATATTGCAGTGAACTGGTTCGAGTCGTGGGAACTGTCCAGGGGCGTGGGTGCTCCTCCAGCTATTTGGGACGAGTTCACAGAGGCCTTCTTAGACCACTTCTTGCCTCCTGAGATGAGGAGAGCCCAGGTTGATAGATTTCTGACATTGAGGCAGGGTGGCAGGACCATCAGGGAGTATAGCCTAGAGTTTGACTCATTGGCTAGGTATGCGCCTACTATTGTGTCAGACATGACAGATAGAGTCCACCGCTACATGGTAGGACTGGATCCTTATCTTATAGATGGGTACATGGTTGTAGCTCTTCAGCCGGGCATGTACATTGCCCGTATTCAGGCTTACACACAGGGAGTCGAGGATCGGCAGAGAGGTCGATGATTTGATAGAGATCAGCCCAAGAGGGCCATGACGACAGGGTTTCAGGGTAACTTTCGTATGACAATTTCGGCAGCGAGTTAGGTCCGATCTCACCAAAGACAGAGTGCTCCTTTCCAGTCTTCTGGCAGACAGTTTGATCAGCCGGGTTATTCGGGAGCAGGTCAGGACTCCAGGGCTTCGGGTTTCCAGGGGGACAGGGGTCCTAGCCGATCGAGACCACCCTTAGCTCGGTGTGTTCGATGCGGTAGACCCCATCCTGGGGAGTGTCGTATGTCTTCGGGAGCTTGTTTCTCTTGCGGCCAGCAGGGCCATTTGAAGAGGGATTGTCTGACCAGAGGTGGCACAGGTAGTATGGTTCAGCCTACAGAGTTATTGGCCTGCCCGTCTTACGTGGTTATGCGTCTCGGCGGCAAGGTGTTCATTAGCGCCAGCCACAGAGGTCGTGGCAGGGGTCCTAGTTCTAGCGGTCCTCAGAACCGCATCTATGCCTTATCCAGTCGACAGGACCAGGAGGCTTCGTCAGATGTCGTCACAGGTATATTATTGATTTCATGATGTGACGTCTATGTTTTGATAGATCCATGTTCTACCTTGTCCTATATATCCCCTCTTATTGCTGGTAGAATAAGAATAGAACCTGTGTCGATAGAGCCGTTTGAGGTAGCTACGCCAGTGGGTGATTCGGTGGTAGCTGAGCGGGTGTATAAGAATTGTCCGGTGTTCATATACAGTCGTCAGACCCTAGCAGACTTGATAGAGCAGGGTGCAAAGTGCTTCTCCAAGATAGACATGCGATCCGGTTATTATCAGGTACGAGTGAGAGAGGCAGATGTCCCGAAGACTGCATTCAAGACCCGGTACGGGCACTATGAGTTTAGGGTGGTGTCTTTCGGGTTGACTAATGCTCCAACAGTATTCATGGATTTGATGAATCGAGTGTTCAAGTCATTTCTGGATACGTTTGTTATAGTATTCATTGATGATATCCTGGTTTATTCTCGCACGGAGCAGGAGCATGCAGATCATTTGAGGACGGTACTTAGAGTCCTCCAGAGCCGGTAGTTGTATGCTAAGTTCTCTAAGTGCGAGTTCTGGTTGGTCTCAGTGGCATTCTTGGGGCATATTATCGGGGCCGATGGTATTCGGGTTGATACGACAAAGATTGAGGCGGTAAAGACTTGGCCTAGACCTACTACACCGACTGAGGTGCGCAACTTCAGGGTCATGGGTTATTAAGGAGATTTGTGGAAAAGTTTGCTTCGATCTCAGCGCCTTTACTAGGCTAACTCAGAAAGCGACTAAGTTCCAGTGGACGGATGCTTGTGAAAAAGGGCTTCCAGTTATTGAAGGAGAAGTTGACGATAGCTCCAGTTATTACTCTTCCCGAGGGGTTAGAGGGTTATGTGGTTTACTGTGATGCTTCGAGTATTGGACTTGGTTGTGTGTTGATGCAGCATGGTAGGGTTATAGCTTACGCGTCACGACAACTCAGGAAGCATGAGAGGAACTACCCTACTCATGATTTGGAGTTAGCGGCAGTGATACATGCTTTGAAGATTTGGAGGCATTACTTATATGGGGTTCATGTGGATATTTATACAGACCACAAGAGCCTCCAGTATATCTTCAGACAGAGGGAGCTGAACTTGCAGCAGAGACGGTGGTTAGAGTTACTTAAGGACTATAATATCGATATCCTATACCACCCGGGGAAAGCCAACGTAGTTGCAGATGCTCTTAGTCGTAGATCTATGGGTAGTCTGTCAGACGTGCAACCAGATAGCAGGGACATGGTCCGTGAGATCCATCAGTTAGTGAGCCTTGGGGTTCGGTTGGTTGATACCGAGGATAGCGGGATTCATATTCGAGGGGTTGCCGAGTCTTCCATCGTTGAGAAGGTGAAGAGGCGATAGTATGAGGATCCGGTTCTGGTGCGATATCGGGATACGGCTCTCCGAGAGCAGAAGAGTCTATTTGAGGTAGCACCTAATGCGGTGCTAAGGTACGAGGGTAGATTGTGTGTACCCGATGTTGCAGGACTACGTCAGCAGGTTCTAGGGGAGACACACAACGCTCGTTACTCTATTCATCTGGGGTCGACTAAGATGTACCACGACCTCAGATGTGTTTATTGGTGGGATGGCCTGAAGAGGGACGTAGCAGAGTTCGTTGCTCAGTGTCCGAATGGTCAACAGGTCAAGGTTGAGCACCAGAAGCCTGGTGGGCTATTGTAGACGATTGAGATTCCGACATGGAAGTGAGAGGTGATCAACATGGATTTTGTTACAGGGTTACCTCATACTCAGAGGAAGTGTGATTCCATCTGGGTTATAGTAGACAGGCTGACGAAATCAGCCCACTTTCTTCCAGTCAGGACTACTTATTCGTCTGAGGATTATGCTAGACTCTATATCCGGGAGATTGTAAGACTGCACGGGGTTCCTACATCTATTATATCAGACAGAGGGGCCCAATTTACGGCTAACTTCTGGAGGTCTTTTCAGAAGGGATTGGGGACACAGGTGAGTCTCAGTACTGCATTTCACCCTCAGACCGACGGACAACCAGAATGTACTATCCATACACTTGAGGATATGCTGCGGGCCTGTGTTATTGATTTCAGGGGTAGCTGGGAGGATCATTTGCCTCTTGTTGAGTTTACGTATAATAACAGCTATCATTCCAGTATTCAGATGGCGTCTTATGAGGCCTTATATGGGAGGAAGTACAGGTCGCCGATTGGATGGTTCGATGTTGGCGAGGTTCAGTTAGTTGGCCCAGATTTGATTCAGCAAGCTGTGGATAAGGTGAAGCTTATTCCGGAAAGATTATTAGCAGCTCAGAGTCGACAGAAGTCTTATGCAGATAATCGACGTCGACACTTGGAGTTCCAGATTGACGATTGGGTCTTCTTGAAGGTGTCACCCATGAAGGGTGTGATGAGATTTGGGAAGAAGGGGAAACTTAGCCCGAGGTACATTGGGCCTTACCAGATTGTCCGTAGGATAGGCAAGGTTGCCTATGAGTTAGATATGTCGTCCGACTTGGAGGCGGTATATCCGGTCTTCCATGTTTCTATGTTACGGAAGTGTATCGGAGATCCATCCAGAGTTTTCTCGGTTAGTGATGTCCAGGTGACAGAGGGATTATCGTATGAGGAGAGTCCTATAGCGATACTTGATCGCCAGGTCAGACGATTACAGACTAAGGACATGACTTCCATCAAGGTCTTGTGGCAGAACGATAATAAAGAGGAGATAATTTGGGAAGCCGAGGAGGACATGTTGAAGAAGTATCCTCACTTGTTCCCTACACCTCCAGGTAATTCACTTTCTTATTTGTCGTTTTTATTGACGTATATGGTATCATGTATTGTTATGTGGCCATGTGTGGCATATTTGATTGTTTTGGGTATAGTTAAAGGGGATTATGCCGATATCTGACTAGAATGAACTCCAAAAGAACATTCGGGACGAATATTTCTAGGGGGGGGGGGGGAGAATGTTACACCCCGTAGTTCCAGGACACGTGTAAGAGAACGTACATGAGAAATTTAGACTTTAAAAATTAAAACGAAAGAAAGATTACTTTTTCCGAACCTCGTGAAGGAAAAATATTTATTAATGGGAATTGAGTCCCCAAATTTGGTATTTGAGACTTATAGAATTTATTGGAATTTCGGGATATAAAATATTTTGGACCAATCGGAGGGCGACACGTGTCACCCTCCACATGCCCATGTTGGGCGAGACAAGTGGGTCAAGTAGACCAACTTGAAGCTTGACATTGTTGACTACACTCATAGCCATCCATGTGTTTTAATATAAGCCCTTGGTTGTGTTATTTATATCTTCTACTAGTGCAAGACAAGTTAAACACTTGAAAAAAAATCAAGAACTTGTGCAAAGCACTAGAGGCTCTCGGCCAAGCTCTTGCTAAGAACAACAAAATTCTTCATTTGTTGATGATAAATCCCAATATTCAAACCAAAGGTCCCTAGGGGTATTCTAAGGATAACCAAACACAAAAATCCCAAAAATACTACGTTAATCCGTTAGTCGCAACACAAAAACCTAGAGTATTCTTCAACTTTGAAGTTGGAAATTGAAGAGAAGTTGTTTATGCACTTCTATGGGTTGCTTGGAGTGGATTAGAACGTGAAAAAGATGAGCTAAAGTTGCTAAGGATCGACTTTTAGTCTTGGATTATATTTGGGCTTATTGAGGTAATAATCTCCGTCTTACTATTGTAATTGAAGATTGCATGTTATGATAAGTTATAAATGATCATGAGATTTATGGAATGAAGATTTATAAGTGTTATGAAATTTGGAAACCTAAAATCCGAAATTGGCATGTTAGCCATTAAGATTGTAAATCAATTTAGTTGTTAGTTACGATCGTCGCATGTTATATAAAGAAGGGATTATAGTTGTTATAATTGATTGCGACTATATAACATGTTATACTAACAACTTGGATTGAAAAGGAATTGGAAAAGACTATATGTTGTTACACATTATAGCCGAGAATGGCCATTGAATATTGGACTATTTTATATTAATTATGGGGCAGAATTTTACACGTCCTGTTAGGCGTGTAATACCCTTTGGTTAGCTGAATTGTTGAGCCTTAAATGTGGCATATTGGTTATTGATTTCGGGTCATGAAAAAGGTGGAAAAGTACGTAGAAACAAGGGAAATGCTGCCCAATTTTCCGTAGAATAAGAGACTTTATACTTAGAAATATTCTACCTTAAAAAGCTAGAAGTTGATAGTCGTATTATGGTCATTATAGGTTGACATTCTACGTGCGGCATATTCAACTTAACAAGTGGATTAAGTCGGAGAGGTATGTGGAACTTTCCCTATCTCTTGAGCATGAAGGTTTATAAATGTATAGTACGGTAGACGTACAAGCCTTAAACGATTTCGGTTTCATTTTGATATCATTGACTTGCTTTAAATGTGCAAGTTTTGTTGAGTTAGAAAGTTAACCCACTTGATTTTAAAGAATGCAAATGTTTAGTTAGAAAGACATAAAGTGTTATAATGACTTTATGGGAAGTTAATTATAACGACTTTATGGGGAGATAAATGAGTGGTTTACTCAAATGATTTAAATAAGGATAAATGACTTGATTTTAAGAAGGGCAACTTGATTTAAAGGCATAAGTTGCCTAAGTTTTGAAAGTAGAAGTCACTTGGTTTAAAATCCTTGAATGAATTTCTAAAGGTGTAGTGACTTGTTTTGAAAAGTAGACATACCTTGATACTACGGGTGTTAGTATCTTGGGGGTTTTTATGTGAAAATGAGTCTTTTGAAAGGAATAGAAGTACGTAGTACTTTGGGTTAAATTCTCGGACTTTTCATGACATGTTAGTGCCTTAAGTTAAATAAAATGAGAGTGCATGCTAATTAAGTCTAATAAAAAGTTAAGGGGTTTCTTAACTTGCATATGTATTTATGATAGCCGGTTGCGCTAGTGTTATATTACTTATTACGGGGCCAATCCCCGGATCATGTTGCATTTTGCATTTCCGTGGATTTGCTCCCCACGATGCGAGGAAACTACCTCATGCGAGTCCGTAGGGCTCATGCGGGTGAAATAGTCCCATGCGAGGAAATTATCTCATGCGGGTCCACGAGACCTATGCGGGTGAAATAGTCCCATGAGTAGGATTGCATAATGATACTACGGGCTGGTGGCCCTAGATTGATCAAAAGCTTCCTATTTTAAAAACCGGCAAAGTTTAGTCTTATTTGCTCTCATTATTAATAAGGCAGAGTGTACTGTTAATTTGGTATACATGTCTCCAGCTTTATTTTAGACTATATGATTTCGTTACAATACTTTCAGTTTCACATACTTGGTACATATTTTGTAATCGACTTTCTTCGGAGCCGCTCATGCCGCAGGTAGAGGTACACAGTTTGCTGATCCTCGCTCTTAGGGTCACAGTTCAGCTTTTTGAGAAGCTCCATTACTCCGGAGGCTTACCTTTGGTACGGATCCCTGTTGTTGTAGATTCATGTATATTCAGGGGTATGGCGGGGCCCTGTCCCGTCACAGTTGTTATGTCAAAACTCTTAGAGGTCTGTAGTCATGTTTTGTGGGTTGGACTTGTACAAAGATGTATCTATGTTATTATGTATATATGCAGAAAGGTGGTCTTAGAGGCTAGCCTGTTTCTTGTTTTATATTGACGCATGTCTACGAGCTTTAGTTATATTCCGCTGGTTATCTCTGATGTACGCGGGCTCGGGGTCGAGTCGTGACATGAACTTCTTAATAAATACGAACTATCACCCTTTATGTGAGGAAGAGGGCTTATCTCTATCTCATAATCTTCCTTTCTAATCAAAGTCATATTCATAGGGTCCTGTTGTGGTTCTCTCTAGAATCTAATCATCAAGCGTCACCTAAAGACGTGTAGATTTCATAGCATACAAAATCTTCTAATGATGTCTCCTGTTTTGTAACACTTATACTCATCTTATCATGCGTATCAACTTGGGATACTTCGGAACATTGTGGTCGTAGTTGTCATACCATACCAACCTCCTGTACCTTCTTCGGCACATTCCAGCAACCAGATAAACATTTAGAACCCAATACACTTGCCATATTGTGCATTTACTTGCAAACGAAGGTAAAATACCCAATTCATGAAGGCCTAGTGATTTCTTAGATCATATACACCTATTCATTTCCTGTAGACATAGGGCACACCAATGAATAATCTCAAATATACGTCACATATACCATGTACTTTAACCAAGATTCACCGTAAAATCTTTTACTCAAGAAGGCCTTGTATCTAAGGTCTCAATGGTTATCTAATATTTTAAGATTCTCAATTATTCCATGTCCCAAGCTTACATTATCTCTCCCCGCATACGGGTAAGGTAGCTTCTCATAATCTCAAAATCATGTTGTCTTAACCATAACAACCCTATTTACACCATACCAATGTTATCCGTTCATATCACTTAAGCATACAACATAGCTTCATCTAACCACATGGTATATCATTAAGTCAATTTAACATGATCTTTTAAGAGTTCACACCCCTCTCAAACAACTCATCACCTCCTAAATATCCCAAATTAGCATATATATTATGCCTTGGTGTGGATTCATTAAACTATTTCATACCTTCCAAGCAATTATTAAAGCTTAACCAACTCATGATAACTCATAATTACTTCAGACAACATACCCATGGCCCCAAATAAATACGTTCGTATAGATGCGCATCATCATTACACCAACTATACAACAAGTTTACCAACATGTATACAAGGTCCATATATTCCCTTTCGGGCCACTGTTGCCTTCTTCGGAGGCATAGCTGCAACACCACAATAAGTTAGAGAGGATTATTGTTAGCGATTTATCCACACGCTTAATGCAAGTGCACGTATCGTGACAAATAATATAGTCTGGGTAAGACCGAATATCGTCCTCAGGGATTAATGTTCAATTAACAATTTCTATCCTATGGTATCTATTTGGTGATCGATATTTTGATGGTTGTTTGTATCTATGACTACTAAATAATTATAAAAGTTAACTAAATTACTTTACTTAAATCAGATATGGTGGAAATAGGGCTTCCAATCTCCTCAACTATCCGCTCGCTTTAATCTTTAATGCAATAATAAAGGTTCTTCTTCTATATTGAGATAGCAGGTTAACTAAGCCATTTTATATTCCGGTTAGGATATATAAACACTCAACCCTGATGCATAACCCTTCTATCTTTCGATGATAAGATTTACCACAAAGGAGGATTAAGAACAATAACCTATTAAACTACACAAGTATCGGGGTACTATCGTCCACGATTTTAACCTATATTTATTCAACTATAGCATATTCACAATCTCCCCTTTCGGATCTCGATTAGAAATCATAAATGTGATGATAATTAGTGATCAATTAATTATCAAGCAATCAAAGCAATTATTGAATAAATATCAACTATATAAAGAAGAAAGCAAACCATGCATTAAATCATAAAACGAGGTTCAAGTGATTCGAATGGAAATCCCTAATTAAAGTTTAGCTCCTAGCCATAGACATGCTAAGAACTAAAAGATTATCCAACATAAACTGAAAAATAAATAAAGTAAGAAAAAGAATTACTCAAGAACAAGCCTCCAATCTTGAAGCTTTCAAGAACTATGTGTTGTGTAGAGTTAGGGATTGTGGACCCCTTCAAAAATCTGCCCTAAGGCCTTTTTATATCATTAAAAAATATTCCCAACTTTTCCCTCTTGGTCTTGGCCCATTCCCATTCGGATTTGGCTGAAAACCCGCGTCGGCGCCACGACCCTGACACCGGCGCCGTGGCGCTGCTTTCGCTGATAGAGTGGCGCCATGGCGCCGCCCTGTCCTTCGTCCGGGGTGCCGACTTTTCATCTCTTTTGTCTCTGGAATCTCTATTTTGCCCTCTTTTTGCTTCTTTTCACCAATGTGCCATTTTAAACCACTGTGACTCAAAAGAAAGAAAATATATACTAACATGACACGTATTTGTACAAAAATGGGCAAAAGACTAACTAAAAATGCCTCAAAGGGTGTATATAAAATACGCCTAACAAACACCCCCAAACTTAACATTTGCTCGCCCTCGAGTAAAGATCAGAAATAGAGACAAAGACACGAAAGAAAAGAAAATAAAAGGACTCAAAGACACTGATCAATCTGCTGCACAATTGCCACTAGAAAATCATGAAGGTTAGTAGGATAATATGCATGAACATATAGCATGGATTTTTAGCATTCTAAAACTCTTAAGTCAGATATTTCGCAAATTCAATTCAATCATTCTCAATGGACGTAAGAACACTTAACCTATGCATGTCAATATCAAAATTCTCTGGCATGTTTACTTACTATTCTCCACTAATCATGGGTACACATACTAGAGATCTGTTATACCCCGTAGTTCCAGGGTATGCATGCGAGGACGTACGTACGAGAATACGACAGAAAGATTGGAAAGGAAGAAAGAGGCGATTTTTCCACGGAAAAGTTTCCGGTTTTTGAGAAGGAAAAAGGTTCGTTAATGGGAATTGGATTCCCAGATTTGGTATTCGGACTTCCTGGAATATTAGAGAATTATGGAATTTTATTTTCGGAAATGGTCACGTGGGGCCCACGGGAGAAATTTACTGCTTTGGGGCCCGCTTTGATTTTGAGATTTTGGCCGCTTTGGATATTTTCTAAGACGAAATATTTTGATTTAATCGGGGCGACACGTGTCACCCCACGTGGCACCTTTGGGCGAATTATGTTTGTGCATAACACCGTTAGAGTCGTTTTCGTGAAACGTTTTCACGCTTCGTAGGGAATTTCCGGCTATGTCATTTAGTATTTTTGCGGATTTTTCCGAGAGGCGAACATTTTGGACCAACGAGAGGGCGGCACTTGGCACCTCTCATCAGCGGGCAAGCGGGCGGCTTCGGACGGTGGGGATGTCAAGTGGTAGATATTTTTGGTAGATATTTTGTGTGCAAGTTGGCTAGGTACACATGGGTGAATCTGGCCCTACACTTGCCTAACACTTGGTGTAATCTTGGCCATTGGTTGGCTTTCACTGACCTATAAATACCCCTCCCTGAAGACTAATTCATTCACAAATTGCCTAAGTCTTGAAAGCTTCTTCCTTCCCAGTGTGGTGTCTTGGCCGAGAGCCCTCTCTCCCCTTGGCCGAGAGTCCCCAGTGGGAGGCCGAGGGCAGACACCCCCTCCTTTGAGGTGCACCGTGGGTACCCCAGCCTAGTTGCTTGTATAATACCCCCTCAGTGGTATAGAAATACTCTCCAAGTATTGTTATAATGCCCAAATACCTTAGCCGTATACCTTGTAGTATTCTAAGGTTATACCTATACGAAAAGCCCGAAATACTATTATACTTCCGTCTCATCACAAAACCGAAACCCTAGGAAAATCTCCATAGTCCGTTGAGTATTGTGTAAGTTGGTTAGAACTTCTAAGGGTGGTTTAGCGGGTTGAGCGCTCGAATTGGAGCTAAACGATTGCCCAGATCGACTTTATACTTGGATAATTATGGGCTTATCGAGGTAATTATCTTGTCCCCTATTGTAATTGGATATTACATGTTGTAGAGTATATAGTGGAAGTATACTATATATAGTCTTGAATCGTAATTACATGGGATCAGACATGAGACTTGTGTAGTAGTACCGTGGAGTAGAATTGTACAGTTAGGGTTAGGCGTATAACCCCGGTTGGCTTGATGGCCTACCCGATAGAGAGAGAGATTTACGCTGTCATGTGGGGAGAGTCACGAATTTTCTGAGAATGTTCTACGATAAGATCTAGATGTTAATAAGCGCTTGTGGCCTTATAGGTTGAAGTACGCGTGTGGCGCGTTCTACTTGGCTTAGGAGTAGCCGGCTTGAGGTACTCGAGCATTTTGCTATTAGTCGATAATCGTCGCGAGGTATGTGAACCTCTTCCTATCTCTTCTAGCATGATATGTGTGAACTATGTAGTACGAGACGCATACGTGCTAAATGTATTCGATTGGTTTAAAACATAAAGTGTTATAACGGCTTTATGGGAAGTTGGTTATAACAGCTTTATGTAGATAAGAAAACACTTTGTGGTTTTTAAAAGGTAAATGATTTGTTTATAACTGGCTTGATGTGTGATCATAAAGAACTTGAAGTATTTCAAAAGATTTCAAATCGCTTTTGAAAGAGAAGTAATACTTGGTTTTGAGAACTTAAGAGTTATACTAGCTTTATGGGAAGTTAGGTATAACGGCTTAAGAACGCTTTTCTCGATTTTGGAAATCGGGATGTGTATCGACAAACCATCGCGGCGTTAATAAAAGGAAATGTTTTGAATAATTAAGTATTATTAAAACCAAGAGAAACTTCCATCCGCATGAAGCTAAGATGAGACAAAATGATATTTCCTAGATCATGGTCAGTAATAAGATTGTTATAAACAAGAATATCCTACTCACATATAAGGCTTATGTTTCTCCGATTGTTTAAAAGAGAATTATATTCTTAATTGAATAAGACTATGAACTACGAAACCTTTCTAAAATGAGAAACTTGAACATTGGAAATTAGGCAAACTTGATCATTGGAAAAGAATGTTGCTACTTGATTTTACAAAGAGAAGTAATTGATTTACTTTAAAAGGATAGTCACTATTTTATACTACGTATTGTGTGACATTGTGAAAGTAACGTATCTTTTAAAGAGTTAATGTATGAAGTACTTGGGGATAAAAACCCGATTTTGTTAATCATATAGTAGAAGGTACCTTGTGTGAATAACTTGATTGTATTGAATTGTGATAGCCTGGTAATACTTTCTTGATTGCGTTGATAAGTAAACGTGTTGGGACGCTACGTGTGTTAGTATCTTGTGATGTTTGTGTGAAGGGTTTCCTTTGATTGTGCTTATTAACTATCGATCGTTATGATAGTATTGTGGCATTCATCTCTTGAGATGATTCCGGTTAAGCCGCCTCCGACGCGGGTAGATCAGCGGTCGATGGACCTATGATTCGAGAATACCTCACGCAGTCCCGGCACATGCGCGAACTACGAGTTCCGTGTTAGTGACGTCCTTATGGGCACGCGGTCTCAGGCTACGCGATCGCGAAGTCGGGGCGATGCCGGAGTAGCTACCCTCGACGCGGACGCCACGCGGCCGATGAGATTGGCCTATGCGAGTCGCGGAAGTTCGAGGACTAGACGCGCGACATTAGATATCGCGCAAGTGGCCGCCTTTGATCATGTGACGGTTCAGACAGATCTTATGATACGCTCATGACCTTGTTGGTACTGCTGGTGTTAGTAGTCGGCTATGCCTTCGCATTTACCCCGCACGGTGTTATTATGGCACGTGGGACACGTGTTCATGTGTTCCTTGAACTTTTATATCATAAACCGCCAAGATGAGGAATGTGTCCCACGCACGCACGATTGATGTTGGCGTGAGACCCACCGTTATGTTCTTTGGTGATGACTTGAGCGTGAGTCACGACTTGATATGATCGCTAGTTATTGTAAAATCGTAGTTTGGTTATCATACATGTCTCCCGCTTTATAGACTATTATGATTTCATTTGCGATTTTTTTGTTTCACATACTCGGCACTGTCAGATCGACCTCCTTCGGGCCGCGTTCATGCCGCAGTTGAGGTACACCGCCGTTGATCCTAGCTCTCGTGGTCACAATTCGTTTGGGAAGCTCCGCTTTCTCGGAGGCTTATCACGTGTAGTCCCCGTCGTAGTAAGTGTTTACATTCGTGGTTGGCGCCCCGCCCCGCCATTGTTGTCATATCATTCTTAGAGGTCCTGTAGTAATGCTGTGGCGTGGTTTGTAAAAAGGATTAAACTGCTCATGTTAAAAGTTGTCATTTATATATATGCCAAAGGCAAGTTTTCACATTATTGTTTTATACTTTATCTCATATTATTGTGTTTGTTCCACCGATTACTGGATGTATGTCTACTTGGGTGCCCGGTAAGGCACGACCACGCCCCGTCGGTCGTGACAAAAGTGGTATCGTGAGCGATTAATCCTCGGAAAGTGTCTACGCATCGTATCCAAGAGAGTCTTGATTATCGGTGTTGTGCACCACATCAATAATCGTGAGGCTATAGGATATTTAGGATTGGTTTCTATTCTTCTCACCGAGATCGTGCCTTAGTCGTGTTGTAAGTTGAACCTCCGACGAAATCCTTTCCTTATCGTTATGCCTCCGCGTAGGCAACCCGAGCCCAGTGAGGGCAAGGCACCGGCGGAGTCGCGAGTAGAGTTCGGAGTGGCGAGGGCACAGCCCAATCATTACCTAGGTAGTGCTTCATTCGGGAGTTTTGCGACGCCACTAGCCCAGCAGAGTTTAGCACGCGACGGCAGCCTCCATCGCCATGATATTTGAACCTTCGCCCACGGCCGGAACAGAATATAGATTGCCAAGGACAACCTCACATTAGCTATAGATTTGGCTACCAGAGAGTATACCGATGTACCGCGAGTCCGGAGGACTATCTAAAAGAGGGTTGTGCAAGAGTAATTCTTCGATTAGGCTTCGAGCATGGCCTCGTATGCGGGCTTATGCGCAGCAGCCGAGAAACGTAGAGATCGACGTTAACCAAGCGGCGCAGAAGAGGCCAGAGCGGCGAGCGTCCTTCGGTAACTTTCAAGGTGAGTATACCTTAAGTGCTACGCTCGATAGCGGTGTGTGAGTTGTGATTAGGAATCATGGTGGGTTAACCGAGTAAGATTTTGGGGATAGAGGTGTGAGCCTTAGAGTGTTATACGTAAAGACCTTAGAGGTAAGGCCATCTCGAGAAAGGTGTAGTGTTATGTTTGACCTTAGAGGAGTGCATAGTGCACGTGAGCTATGTTCGTGGGATAAGTCCCCGAGTAGCGTGATTTGAAAGAAGGTAGTCGAGCTAAGAAGACCGCCGTGTTTTCGTAACGTGTTTAGTAAGATTGTTCCTTCGGGAGATGGTATTGCGCCACGGTCGTGGTTGAGGCTACGTGCGGGTCAACCCGCGTAGGTTTGTGGTGGGGCTTTTTGGTGGTCCCTCTTGTGTTAGTGGTCAAGGGTGTTAGGCCCATGTTTAGTTAGCCGTGCAAGTTCGTGGATGCGTCGACCGCTGGTCGGGCCGATGGGGCAGCCACCGTGTTCTTCTGGCCGTGGTCGTTCTCTGGCAGTTGTTGATGTTATCCAAAAGGTTGTGAGGTTGCACGGTGCCTACCTTCACCTTATGACGATGGAGCCAGTGGTACTGCTTTCTTCTCGAGTTTGTACCAGTGCAGGCTAGAACTCGTGAGTCTCGTCAGACGCATTCGCCTCCGGGCGGTGTTTTGATTTCGGGTAGTTGCGAGGATCGTTGTCTCCTGTTTGGGGATTGTTTAAGCTACAATTTCATTGTTCTGATGTAGTCTTGTGACGCCTTGTAGGGTCAGAAATGCAAGTTGCCGGTAGATTGGTTCGATGTTGGCAGGGTTCAGATATTTGGTTCAGGCTTGTTCCGGCAGATCGTGGATAGTGTGAAGCTTGTCTAGAAGAAGTTCGGCATTTCGGAGGAATCGTATGCGATAATCGCGACGACGCCAGAGTTCGTGCCGACGGTCTTCTTGAAAGTACCACCCCTGTGGTGTGACGAGTTTTGGAAGCGTATGAACTTAGCCCGAGTTACTTGGGCCTTTGGGAGTTCATGTGAAGAATAGGCCAGTTGCCTATATGTTAGCATTTGCCGTCCGACTTAGGAGGAAGGACGTCCGGTCTTTCGTATTGTTATGTTCGAAAGTATCAAGATCCATCCGAATGTTCCCGCTAATGATGACCACGTTAGAGATAGTAACCCCGAGTTTTGATACTAAAGCGATCGTAAATGTGGTAAGAATTCGAGTGCACGATACCTTTGATCGACGCATGCGCACCATTTGTTGGGTCGCCGAGCAAGGCTCGCGACAAAGTGACAAAAGTAGTATTATTTGTGGTGATGTAGAGGTGTTTCGTGGACTTAGATGTAAGTTTTGCGCAGTGTTTCCATGGCCACCGTGTGGCAGATTGTTTCGTAAGTATAGTAGTGAAGACTATACGCACGTGTTCGTTTGAGACTTAGAAGGAACATTCGACGAATGTTTCTGGGGAAGAATGTTATACCCGTAGTTCCGTGGTATGCATGCGAGGACGCACGCGAGAATACGACGTAAAGATTGGAGCGAAGAAAGAGGCGATTTTTCCACGGAAAAGTTTCCGTTTTGAGAAGGAAAAGGTTCGTTAACGGGAATTGGATTCCGATTTGGTATTCTGACTTCCGGAATATTAGAGAATTATGGAATTTTATTTTCTGAATGGTCACGTGGGCCCACGGAGAAATTTACTGTTTGTGGGGCCCGCTTTGATTTTGAGATTTTGGCCGCTTTGGATATTTTCTAAGACGAAATATTTTGATTTAATCGGGGCGACACGTGTCACCCCACGTGGCACCTTCGGGCGAATTATGTTTGTGCATAACACCTTGCTAGAGTCGCTTTTCGGAAACGCTTTCACACTTCGTAGGGAATTTCCGCTATGTCATTTAGTATTTTTGCGGATTTTTCCGAGAGGCGAACATTTTGGACCAACGAGAGGCGGCACTTGGCACCCTCTCATCAGCGGGCAAGGTGGGCGCTTCGACGAAGGGATGTCAGTGGTAGATATTTTTGGTAGATATTTTGTGTGCAAGTTGGCTAGGTACACACGGGTGAATCTTGGCCCTACACTTGCCTAACACTTGGTGTAATCTTGGCCATTGGTTGGCTTTCACTTGACCTATAAATACCCTTCCTTGAAGACTAATTCATTCACAAATGCCTAAGTCTTGAAAGCTTCTTCCTTCCCTTAGTGTGGTGTCTTGGCCGAGAGCCCCTCTCTCCCCCCTTGGCCGCGAGTCCCCAGTGGGGTAGGTAGAGGCAGACACCCTCCTGAGGTGCTAGCCGGGTACCCCTAGCCTAGTTGCTTTAGTATAATAACACCCCTGTGGGGTATAGAAATACTCTAAAAGTATTGTTATAATGCCCAAATACCTTAGCAGTATACCTTGTACTATTCTAAGGTTATACCTATACGTAAAGCCCAGAAATACTATTATAGTTCCAGTCTGTCACAAAACCGAAACCCTAGTAAAATCTCCTTAGTCCGTTGGAGTATTGTGTAGAAGTTGGTTAGAACTTCTGGTGGTTTAGAGCGGGTTGAGCGCCGAATCGAGCTAAACGATTGCCCAGATCGACTTTATACTTGGATAATTATGGGCTTATCGAGGTAATTATCTTGTCCCCTATTGTAATTGGATATTACATGTTGTAGGAGTATATAGTGGAAGTATACTATATATAGTCTCGAATCAGTAATTACATAGACAGACATACTGAGACTTGTGTAGTAGTACCGTGGAGTAGAATTGTACTGCTAGGGTTAGACGATAACCCCGGTTGGCTTGATGGCCGCCGATAGAGGAGATTTACGCCGCATTGGGGAGGTCTTTGTCGAATTTTCGGTAGAATGTTCTACGATAAGATCTAGATGTTAATAAGCGCCTGGCCTTATAGGTTGAAGTACTACGTGTGGCGCGCTCTACTGGCTTACGAGTAGAAAGCGACTTGAGGTACTCGAGCATTTTGCTATTAGTCGATAATCGTCGCGAGGTATGTGAACCTCTTCCTATCTCTTCTAGCATGATATGTGTGAACTATGTAGTACCAGAGACGATACGTGCTAAATGTATTCGATTGGTTTAAAACATAAAGTGTTATAACGGCTTTATGGGAAGTTGGTTATAACAGCTTTATGTAGATAAGAAAACACTTTGTGGTTTTTAAAAGGTAAATGATTTGTTTATAACTGGCTTGATGTGTGATCATAAAGAACTTGAAGTATTTCAAAAGATTTCAAATCGCTTGAAAGAGAAGTAATACTTGGTTTTGAGAACTTAAGAGTTATACTAGCTTTATGGGAAGTTAGGTATAACGCTTAAGAACGCTTTTCTTGATTTTGGAAATCGGGATGTATCGACAAACCATCGCGGCGTTAATAAAAGGAAATGTTTTGAATAATTAAGTATTATTAAAACCAAGAGAAACTTCCATCTGCATAGAAGCTAAGATGAGACAAAATGATATTTCCTAGATCATGGTCATTGTAATAAGATTGTTATAAACAAGAATATCCTACTCACATATAAGGCTTATGTTTCTCCGATTGTTTAAAAGAGAATTATATTCTTAATTGAATAAGACTATGAACTACGAAACCTTTCTAAAATGAGAAACTTGAACATTGGAAATTAGGCAAACTTGATCATTGGAAAAGAATGTTGCTACTTGATTTTACAAAGAGAAGTAATTGATTTACTTTAAAAGGATAGTCACTCTATTTTATACTACGTATTGTGTGACATTGTGAAAGTAACGTATCTTTTAAAGAGTTGATGTATGAAGTACTTTGGGGATAAAACCCGATTTTGTTAATCATATAGTAGAAGGTACCTTGTGTGAACAACTTGATTGTATTGGTTTGTGATAGCCTTGTAATACTTTCTTGATTGCGTTGATAAGTAAACGTGTTGGGACGCTACGTGTGTTAGTATCTTGTGATGTTTGTGTGAAGGGTTTCCCTTTGATTGTGCTTATTAACTATCGATCGTTATGATAGTATTGTGGCATTCATCTCGAGATGATTCCGGGTTAAGCCGCCTCCGACGCGGGTAGACTTCAAAGCGTCGATGGACCCATGATTCGAGAATACCTCACGCAGTCCCGGCCTATGCGGAACTACGAGTTCCGTGTTAGTGACGCCCTTTACGGGCACGCGCCTTGTGGCTACGCGGATCGCGAAGTCGGGGCGACGCCGGAGTAGCTACCCTCGACGCGGACGCCACGCGGCCGATGAGATTGGCCTACGCGAGTCGCGGAAGTTCCGTGACTAGACGCGCGACATTAGATACTGCGCGCAAGTGGCCGCTTTGATCATGCGATGCAGACAGATCTTATGATACGATTCATGACCTTGTTGGTACTGCTGGTGTTAGTAGTCGGCTATGCCTTCGCATTTACCCCGCACGGTGTTATTATGGCACGTGGGACTCGTGTTCATGTGTTCCTTGGAACTTTTATATCATAAACCGCCAAGGTGAGGAATGTGTCCCACGCACGATTGATGTTGTGGGGCGTGAGACCCATCGTATGTTCTTTGTGATGACTTGAGGCGTGAGTCCCGACTTGATATGATCGCTAGTTATTGTAAATCGTAGTTTGGTTATCATATATGTCTCCCGCTTTATAGACTATTATGATTTCATTTGCGATTTTTTTGTTTCACATACTTGCACTGTTGTATCGACCTCCTTCGGGCCGCGTCACGCCGCAGTTGAGGTACACCGCCGTTGATCCTAGCTCGTGGTCACAGATTCATTTGGGAAGCTCCGCTTTCTCCGAGGCTTATCACCGTGTAGTCCCCGTCAGAGTAAGTGTTTACATTCGGGGTTTGGGCCCCGTCCCGCCATTGTTGTCATATCATTCTTAGAGTCTGTAGTAATCGCTGTGGGCGTGGTTTGTAAAAAGGATTAAACTGCTCATGTTAAAAGTTGTCATTTATATATACGCCAAAGGCAAGTTTTCACAGATTATTGTTTTATACTGTTATCTCATATTGTTGTGTTTGTTCCACATTACTCGATGTATGTCTACTGGGTGCCGGGTAAGGCACTACCACGCCCCTGCTCGGTCGTGACAAGATCTTCAGGACTTTTCAGGGTTGTAATGTAGGCTTAGGCAGAGGTAGGTAAAAAAAAGGCATTTAGGCTCAACTTACGTACCATAAGATCTTTTTCTTTCAACTCTTCTCTTTTCTTTTGATTTCCTCTTTAATCTCGTACCTATCTTTCCCCTCTTTTTGCTTAGAGAGAATGAGGTGCATTGTGAATAACAGACACCCCCAAACTTAAGCTTTTGCATTTTTTTTTATTGGGGTGCATCAATTTTTTTTTCCACTTCTCTTTTTGTCATTTTTCAACACTTTTCATTCCAAACATCTTAATTTTCCACTTATGGCACAATTATGAAATTATAGGGTGTCAAAGAAAGATCTTATTTTTGGCTCAAAGGGGCTGACTAGGGATACAATTTTAATGTCAGGGATAGACAATGAATGGTAATAAAAGGCTAACAAAGAAATGTCTGAGTCATATCCCTAACATGTATATCCTAACTATTTCGCCTCAAATAACAAGTAAGCAGACACATAGTCTTAATCATTAACAAATGCATAAATCAAGCAAAATACCCCAAATAATTTGATTTCAAGAATTCTTGGCATATCTAACTTAAGAGTTCAAATTTTTTGCTTCTAATTCCATTACATTATCCCACTTTACTTCATTAGGCGTTTCAAGTAACTACAACATGCATGATCATAAAAAAATTAGACTCATATAAGACTTAAAAATAAACAATAACAAGACTCAAACACACAAAAATAGACTCAAAATAAACTATCAAAAATAAACTAAGAACAAAAATAAACTAAGAACCCCCCCCCCCCCCAAAACTTAAATCACACATTGTCCCTAATGTGTGCAAGACTCAAAAATAAAAGAAAGACGGGACAACTTACAGACTTGTGGTTTAAAATGGTGGTGGTGGCGGCGGGTAATGCATGGCAGATAATTTCAGGGTGGCGCCGCGGCTCTGCATGTCGGTGTCATGGCGCCCAAAGTACTGCGAGGTCTGAGAACTCGGCACCACGACCCTGAGATTAGGCGCCGTGGCGCCCAAACTTCTGCGGCTCTCTGATTTTCCGGCGCCACGACCCTGAGATTGGGCGTCGTGGCGTTGCTCTCTTTTTCTCCATGTTTTTGGCCTTGTACCTAGCATCACAACATCAAAAATAATACCAGACGTGAGACTGTTCTAACTAAGCTAAAAATGCATAAATTTAAAACCTTGAGTTGTCTCCCAAGTAGCGCTGTCTTTAACGTCTTGTAGCCGCACGCAGGTTTCTCTTCACACTGGCTAGATATGGGTCACAGAGCTCACATGTTCCATATCATTTATCAAGTACGGTTTCAATCTCTATCCATTCACTTTGAACGGTGCTCCCTCTTTTCCTCTTATTTTAACCGCACCATAGGGAAATACTCTTTCAATAGTGAATGGGCCTGACCATCGAGATTTAAGCTTACCTGGGAAGAGTCGCAACCTTGAGTTGAATAAGAGCACTTGTTGTCCTGCTTGGAATTCTTTAGGGATCAAGTTCTTATCATGCCATGTCTTGGTTCTCGTGATCAGATCTTTGCATTCTCATAGGCCAGATTCGAATTCATCCAACTCACTCAGCTGTAGCAACCTCTTCTGTCCTGCTGCCTTGGCATCCATGTTCATCTTCTTCATCGCCTAATAAGCCCTGTGTTCTAACTCCACCGGCAGATGACAAGCTTTCCCAAAAAACAATCGGTATGGTGACATTCCAATGAGAGTTTTGAACGCTGTTCTATAGGCCCAGAGTGCGTCATCTAACTTGATAGACCAATTCTTCCTTGAGCTATCCACTATCTTTTCCAGTATGCTTTTCACCGCCCTATTTGAAATTTCGATTTGCCCATTCGCTTGAGGATGATAGGGCAGTGTGGTGCGGTGGTAGACTCCGTAGCGGCCAAGTAGTGTATCAAGCTGCTTGTTACAAAAGTGGCTTCCTTCATCGCTGATGATGGCTCTGGGAGTACCAAACCTTGTGAATATGTTCTTTTGGAGAAACTTTTGGACTGTCTTACTATCATTCTCTTTAGTGGCTACTGCTTCTACCCATTTGGACACATAATCCACTGCAAGAAGAATGTATTGATTCCCAAAGGACGACGGGAAAGGACCCATGAAGTCGATCCCCCACACATCAAATAGCTCCATCTCCAAGATCCCATTCAGGGGCATTTCATTTCTCCTTGATATGTTCCCCGTTCGCTGACAACGATCGCAGCCCTTCACAAAGGCGTTGGCATCCTCGAATAGGGATGGCCAATAAAACCCACTCTGCAATACTTTGGCGGTTGTCCTTGATGCTCCAAAATGGCCACCACATTGTAAGGTGTGACAATGAGTGAGAATCTGGTGCATCTCATCTTCTGGTACGCATCGCCTAATGACTTGGTCGACGCAGTGCTTGTAGAGCATTGGCTCCTCCCAATAGTAATGTTTTACCTCTGAGTGGAACCTCTTCACCTGTTGTCTTGTCAATCCTGAGGGTACTACCTTAGCTGCAAGAAAATTAACAAAATCAGTGTACCAAGGTAAATTAAAGATAACACTTACTTGAAACAATTGCTCATCTGGGAAGTGATTATTTATCTGCACATTCTTGGTGTTCTGGCTCTCTTTGTTTTCAAGCCTTGACAGGTGGTCAGCAACTGAGTTCTCTGTCCCCTTCTTGTCACAGATTTCCATGTCAAATTCTTGTAATAGCAGCATCTACCTGATAAGGCGGGGTTTTGCATCCTTCTTTGTCATCAAGTACTTTATGGCAGAGTGGTCCGTGTATACTATCATCTTATTGCCAATTAAGTATGGCCTGAACTTCTCAAATGCATATACTATTGCTAACAATTCTTTTTTTGTAGTGGCATAATTCAATTATGCATCATTAAGGGTTTTGCTAGCATAGTAAATGGATCTGAATACCTTATCAACTCTCTGCCCAAGAACTTCTCCCACTGCATAGTCACTTGCATCATACATTAGTTCAAATGGGAGCTACCAGTTTGGTGCAATGACTATGGGTGCTGAGATTAGCCTATCCTTGAGTGTCTGAAAGACGGTCATGCATTCCTTATTGAATTCAAAAGTAACTCCAGTCATTAGCAAAGTGGAAAGGGGTTTCAAAACTTTTGAGAAGTCTTTGATGAATCTTATATAGAAACCAACATGCCCAAGGAAACTTCTGACCCCTTTTGCTGACACTGGAGGTGGTAGATTTTCAATTACTGAAATCTTTGCTCTGTCCACCTCAATACCTTGGTTGGATATTTTGTTTCCAAGGACAATCCCCTCTCTCACCATGAAGTGACACTTCTCCCAATTCAGCACACGGTTGGACTCTTCACACCGTGTTAACACTGCTTCCAAGTGCCTTAAACACTCGTCGAAAGAAGACCCAAAAACCGAGAAATCATCCATGAAAATCTCTATGGTCCTCTCCACCATGTCAGAGAAAATTGCCATCATGCACCTCTGAAAGGTGGCAGGTGCATTGCAAAGCCCAAATGACATCCTTCTGAAAGCAAACATACCAAAGGGGCAGATGAATGTTGTCTTTTCCTGATCTTCTGGTGCTATGGAAATCTGATGATACCCGGAGTAACCATCCAGGAAGCAATAATAGTTTTGTCCTGCAAGCCTATCCAGCATCTGATCTAAAAAGGGCAATGAAAAGTGGTCTTTTCTGGTTGCCTTGTTCAACTTGCGGTAGTCAATGCAAATCCTTCACCCAATGACTGTTTTAGATGGAATGAGCTCATTCCTTTCATTGGTCACCACTGTCATTCCACCCTTTTTGGGTACCACTTGCACATGATTCACCCATGCACTGTCAGAGATAGAATAAATTACCCCAGCGTCAAGCCATTTCATGATTTCTTTTCTTACTACCTCCTTCATGTTTGGATTCAGTCTCCATTGTGCCTCAATGGAGGATCTGTTCTCATCTTCTAGACGGATCTTATGCATCACTGTTGAGGGACTTATCCCCCTTATGTCTGTCAATGTCCATCCAATGGCACGCTTGTGAGCTCTCAGCACTCTCAGCAGCTTCTCAACCTCCACTTTTGATAGCTGACATGATACGATCACTGGTAAGGATTGGTTCTCACCTAGATATCGGTATTGCAAATGATCTGGCAGAGTCTTCAACTCTAACTCTGGGGCTTTTTCTGTGGATGTTACGGATCTCCCTGGCATCCAATTTGCATACTGCATCAATTTCGGGTCATTGTCGTTATTCTCACCCTATTGGGTCAGCACTTCTTCAAGAGCATCAGCACTCCTGACCCCATTTTCTGAAACTGCTTCTTCAATCATATCAATGGCATAACAATTGTCATTTGCCTCTGGGAAGGTTGCTGCTTGGAATACATTGAAAATCACCTCTTTTTCTTCCACACGAAGCCTCAGCTCACCTTTTGGAACATCAATGAGTGTCTGTCCCATGGCTAGGAATGGTCTGCCAAGGATAATGAGGGTCATGTCATTGTCTCTCATGTCTAAGATGATGAAATCAGCGAGAAAGATGAACTTGTCCACTTTAACCAACACATCCTCGATGACTCCTCTGGGATGGACGATGGAGCGATCAGCTAGCTGTAAAGTGATGTTTGTAGGTCTTGCTTCTCCCATTCCAAGTTTGCAAAGCATTAGATAGGGCATCAAATTTATACCTGTCCCCAGATCACACAATGCCTTAAAACATTCAAACTTTCCTATAGTGCAAGGGATGGTGAAGCTTCCCGGATCTTTCAACTTCTGAGGTAACTTCCTCTGTAGGATGGCGCTGCATTCTTCAGTCAACAATACTATTTCATGGTCGTCTATCCTCCTCTTTTTACTGAGAATCTCCTTCATGAACTTTACGTAACTCGACATCTGCTCTAGAGCCTCATCAAACGGGATGTTGAGTTGCAGTTATTTGAGAACTTCCAAGAATTTAGAGAACTGCTTATCAAGGGAACTTGTCTTTAGCCTCTGAGGATACGGTATCTTCATTTGGGGTGCGTCCACAACTGCTGTCAGTCCTCCTTGTTCCGGATGAAGGTCTCCAGCAACCACTGCACCTTCTAATCTTGCGGCGCCACGGCCCTGAGATTCGGCGCCGTGGCACCCAAACTCCTGCAAAGTCTCTGGACTTTCAGCGCCATGACGCTGCTCAGTGGTGCCACGGCGCTGCAAATCCTGCGAGCATTCTGGACCATCCTTCTCTCGATACGGCGGTGGGGAGCTTGCTTCCACTGGTTCGCCATTTCTTAGGTCAACCGCCTGACATTGCTCTTTTGGATTCGCCCCAATATTTTCAGGGTGATTCCCTTGTATTATGTTGCTTAGCATGCCCGCGAGTTGTCCTATTTGTGTCTCCAAATTCTTTAGGGACACTCTTGTCTCATTCATGAACTGAGTTTGGTGCTTAGTTAACCCGAGTATGGCCGCTCGCAACCTATTCTGCTCTTCCTGTGGGACATTAGGGTTACATTGCTGTTGATAGTTCTGTAACTCGCGATAGTGGTAGTCCATGTTTGCTGGATCCCTGAGATGAATCAAAACCAACAAATGAATCACGGCGCACGGTTCCACAAATAAAATAAAATAAAAGAAAATAAAAACCAAATTAGAAATTAAGAATAGATAGATTGATATGGAACTACGCCAATCCCCGACAACGGCGCCAAAAACTTGTTAGCGATTTATCCACACTCTTAACGCAAGTGCACGTATCGTGACAAGTAGTATAGTCTGGGTAAGACCGAATATCGTCCTCAGGGATTAATGTTCAATTACCAATTTCTATCCTATGGTATCTATTTGGTGATCGATATTTTGATGGTTGTTTGTATCTATGACTACTAAATAATTATAAAAGTTAACTAAATTACTTTACTTAAATCAGATATGGTGGAAATAGGGCTTCCATCCTCCTCAACTATCCGCTCGCTTTAATCTTTAATGCAATAATAAATGTTTTTCTTCTATATTGAGATAGCAGGTTAACTAAGACGTTTTATATTCCGGTTAGGATATATAAACACTCAACCCTGATGCAGAACCCTTCTATCTTTCGATGATAAGATTTACCACAAAGGAGGATTAAGAACAATAACCTATTAAACTACACAAGTATCGGGGTACTATCGTCCACGATTTTAACCTATGTTTATTCAACTATAGCATATTCACAATCTCCCATTTTGGATCTCGATTAGAAATCATAAATGTGATGATAATTAGTGATCAATTAATTATCAAGCAATCAAAGCAATTATTGAATAAATCTCAACTATATAAAAGAAGAAACCAAAACCATGCATTAAATCATAAAACGAGGTTCAAGTGATTCGAATGGAAAGCCCTAATTAAAGTTTAGCTCCTAGTCATAGACATGCTAAGAACTAAAAGATTATCCAACATAAACTGAAAAATAAATAAAGTAAGAAAAAGAATTACGCAAGAACAAGCCTCCAATCTTGAAGCTTTCAAGAACTATGTGTTGTGTAGAGTTAAGGATTGTGGACCCCTTCAAAAATCTGCCCTAAGGCCTTTTTATATCCTTAAAAAACGTTCCCAACTTTTCCCACTTGGTCTTGGCCCATTCCCATTAGGATTTGGCTGAAAACCCGCGTTGGCGCCACGGCCCTGACACCGGTGCCGTGGCGCTACTTTCGCTGATAGAGTGGCGCCACGACGCCGCCCTGTCCTTCGTCCGGGGTGCCGATTTTTCGTCTCTTTTGGCTCTGGAACCTCTGTTTCTGCCCTCTTTTTGCTTCTTTTCGTCAATGTGCCATTTTAAACCACTGTGACTCAAAAGAAAGAAAATCTATACTAACATGACACGTATTTGTACAAAAATGGGCCAAAAACTAACTAAAAATGACTCAAAAGGTGTATATAAAATACGCCTAACAATTATCCTAATAACACAACTCTATTGCACGATCTGAGAGTAAGAAGAATAGAAACCAATCCTAAATGTCCTGTAGCATCCTGTTTATAGGTGTGGTGCACAACACACCGATAATCAAGACTCTACTAGACACGGTCTGTAGACATTCCGAGGACTAACTGCTCTGATACCATTTTTGTCATGACCCGAACCCCGGGCCCACGACTGGTGCCCTACTTGGGCACCCTTATACCCGTAACTCCCATATAACCAACAGAAGCAAATAAAACTCATATAATAAAACAACTCACGTGATAAAACCGGCAAGCCGATAAGGCCGCCACTATATATTGAAATATCCGAATAACTATGACTGTACATATGTTCAAACGGACTCACTCGCCCTACTTCTAAAGATAGATAGAATGATCAAAATCAGACATGATAGAAGGTGGGTGACTCAATGGGAAGATTTCCTTTCTTGCCCCTATCGTGGTTTTCAACTGTAATGTTCAAAGGCTTCTAAACAATAGCCTATAGTCTTGTGCTTGTGACCTCGACTTTCGAGAGATTGTTAGGCTCCATGGCATTCCTAGAGATTTCCAAATCGTAAGAAAATGAAAGAGAGGAGCGAAGCCACTGCTAATTCCGAAGTCGGTGCCAACCAACCGGCCCCGGACTCTCCCAACCCTGGTGAACCCGCAACGCCTCTTGAGCCAGAGGTGTACCAGCCCTGGTTAAAAAACAATCATTTTATTTTCTTTCTTGCTCTCCCTTAGCAGCGGAAAAGGAGTCTATCTATCTGCCTAGCTTTGGTAGATTTCGGCTTTTTCGAAAGGCTAGAAAGTTTGACGTATATAGATATAGTGAGTGTGCGTGCGGGGTGTAGGTATACCCATACATTACTACATACCTCTAAGAGTATAATAATAACTGTGACGGGACAAGGCCCCGCCGTACCCCTGAATGTACATAAGCCTGTAATAGTAAAAAATGTACCAAAAGACTAGACTCCGGGAAAATGGAGCTATCTCAACAGCTGAGCAAGGATCCTAAGCACGCGGATCAGCAAACTGAGTACTTACACCCTGCGGGCATGAACGCAGCCCTCCGAAGGGGGTCAGTACAACAGGTACCAAGTATGTAAACATAAAGTACAGTAATTAAAATCAAAACTGGCCAAAGAATGACAGGGACAAGTATGAGAATCAAATACCAGATCCAACCGTGCCATAGAAAATAGAACCAACTGTACCTTTTTAAAAAGTGAGAGTCAGGTCAACATCATGGGACGCCGGCCCATATACTTATCAAATGCATATATATATATATATATATATATATATATATATATATATATATATATATATATATATATATATATATCGATGTTGCAGATCGTGCAACGCATCCCAATATATAATAGTGTTGCGGATCGTGCAACCCATCCCAATATATGTATACAAGTGTTGCGGATCGTGCAACCCGTCCCAATAAATATACATATAACTATCATGGCAACCTTGTGCAATTTAAATCACCTTTTGACTCTCAATAATATCATCTTTAAAATGAACTTTTATTTTAGAAAAACCAAGGCACTATCATACCTTTCATTTTATAAAACGTCAAGGCACTATCACATCTTTCATTTTAGAACCATCCTTTGGAAAATCAAGACACTATACCTCATGTATCATTTTAAAACATCATTGGGAAAACCAAGGCACTATATATCATGTCATGTAATACTAGGGACTTGAACCCAAAAGTACTATGTACATTACTTCTTAAAAGAATCATATCATGCAATATTAGGGACTTCAACCCAAAAGTACTATGTACATTCACCGTACATATCATGAAATATTAGGGACTTGAACCCAATAGCACCATGTACGCCCACCGTACATCCTTTCCTTTATAAAACCTCAAGGCACTAGCCTTGCAACATCAAGTCACTTACTCTTTTAAAATCAAATTACACTTTTAAAATCAAGGCACTTATACTTTCGAAACCAAGTGACTTATACTTTTAAAATCAAGTCAAGTATACTTTGAAAATCAAGTAACTCATTCTTTTCAAATCAAATAACTTATTCCTTTTCAAGTCAAGTAACTTATTCCTTTTCAAATCAAGAAACTTATTCCTTTTCAAGTCAAGTAAGTTATTCCTTTTCAAATCAAGGAATCCGAATTCATTTCAAAACATGTACGTCCACCGTACACTCATTTTATAAAATTCATGGCAAAATAAAGATAGGAAGAGTTATGTTGAAGAGTTCACATAACTCTTCGGCTATTCCACACGCTAAGTAGAATACGCCACAAGTAGTACTTCAACCTATAATGACAATAACACTTCTATCAACTTCATGCTTACTAGTATACACTTTTACCACATAATGAATCTCCTTTCTTCTAAAAATTTGGGAAGCACTTCCCCTATTTATACATATTTTTCCACCTTTCAAGAAGGCCAATTTCAACAACAACCAAGCCACAATTAAGGGCACAACCAACAGTTAACCAAGGTGATTCACACACCTATTTCTCACCTAAAAATAGCCTCATAACCATACAAAATAGTCCACAAAAATCAATCCACAATTCAACAACAACAAGGGTAAAATGTGAGGTCTTTCAACACCTTTCCACACCCTTATTCCCTTAGAAATTTCATTAGCATTTACTACATTCAAACATGCATATTTTGGTGGCTGAATTTCCAGCATTCTAATGCCACAAAACAATCCCTAAAACTGCACAACAATGTCTCACAGTTTCATGCAGTTTTTCGGCCAACTACTACAACCAAAGCCATTTCCATAACTTCTTATAATCCAATTCAAGTTCCAATACTTTTATATAAGCCATATCAACTTATCAACAACAATATTAATTCATTTTAACATGCAAGTAGTGACGATAATAACAACAATAACCAACGACGCCAAAACTGTCCATTCTCGGCCAACACACTAAAAATGTCACATGCATTTCTTATTCTCCATTCTTCTTAGCACAAGTTCATGTATTAACTATAACAACATGTAATACCCAATTACTTCAAGATGAAGAAGAAATCGTACCTTATTTTGAGCTCAAAACAGTCCACAAGTCACACGGCCAACACCTTCACTTTTACACCACTTCTTCAAGTTCCAATTACACACATATATCCCCTACAAGCTTGTAACCATCTTCCTTTCTTGTTTTACTTCCAAAAAGTTCATCAACAAGCTTAGGGTTTCAAGACTTATTTTAGGCCAAATACCATAACTCACTAATTTGCAAGGTTAACTTGGCTTAGCACTTGGTTAAGGAACTTAATCTTGTAAAATAAGTTGATCTTGTTCTTCACTTTTCTTCTAGTGATTTTCGAACCTTGAAAGGAGAAGGAGAGATGAGGGTTTGAAAAGATGAAGATATTTCATTGTGATACAAGTCTTGCAAGTCCTTTGTATATATAACTTGTATTTACAAGCACAAGTGTAGGTGGACCCAAGTAGACCCACTTGTCCACTTGTCTTCCCTTCAAATAAAATATCTCCACACTTAGCCATTTTTTCACAACATTTTAGATGGCCTTAACATTCTCAAAGCCAAGACTTAATTAATCCACACTAAACTCTTCACAAAAATATTAATCCAGCACTTAGCCAAATCTTACTATTCTCGATGGAAACCCCCAAATCGTGAAATTTTCAATTGGCTCCCTCAAACTGTGAAATTTTCAATTGGCTCCCCCCCCCCAAACTGTGAAATTTTCAATTGGCTCATATGCTTAATCCCATGTTTTAATAATACAATCCTAAGTCCATAGTTCCATTTAGAAAGAATTCAACCAGTAATATAATTTCCGTCGTCACATTTTTCCAAAATTATTCCATAAGAAAATGTAATTATTCTTTCCTTTCAATATTCAAATCTTAATTCCTTAAGTACATTCTCATATCAATTCTTTGGAATTACGGGGTGTAACATCCTTCCCCCCTTAGAAACATTCGTCCCGAATGTTCATAACTGGTGTTACACCTCGTAATTCCAAGACATATATATAAGAATGTACGTAAGGAATCAGGATGTTAAAATTTGAACGAAAGAAAGAATTGGTTTTCCGAAAGAAAATCTTCCGAACCCTGGGAAAAGATAACGTTTGTTATTTGAGACTTTTAGAATTTATCGGAATTATGGAAATTTCGGGAAACGAAATTTTATGGACGAATGGGAGGGTGACACGTGTCACCCCCACATGGGCTTGTTGGCCGATTTGTTGGACAAGTCAAGGGTCAAACTTGGCTTGACATTCTTGACTCAATCCTAGCCCTTCAAGTGTATTAATCTTGGCCCTTAGATGTGTTATATATTATACTAGTAGCAAGACAAATTCTCAACACTTAGAAAAATTACACTACTTGATGTTGCTCTCGGCTTTGAGCCTCAATTGGAGAACAAAATTTTTCGTTTGTTGTTCATAATTCACCATACTTAAACCCAAGGTTCCTAGGGGTATTGTAAGGTTATCTCAATACAAATATCCCGGAAAAGCTACGTAAATCCGTTAGTCGCAAGATAAAACCTAAGTTGTTTTGATAGTTTTGGGTGGATTTTGAAGGAAAGTTGTTTGTAGACTTCTCAAGGTAGCAATTAACGGATTGGAACACAAATGAAAGGAGCTAGAGTTGCTACAGATCGACTTTAGGTTTTTGGATTAAAAATTGGGCTTAACAAGGTAAATCTTCATCTTACTTTTGTAATTAGGACTACATGTTGTAGTAGGTATATAATTGATCATGTGAATTGTATTATGAAGATTGATAAGTGATATGGAATATGTGGAAGCCTGAAATCCGAAAGTTGTTATGTTAGACTTTGAGTTTGTAATTAAATTTGGTTATTGGTTATACCGTCACATGTTATAAAAAGAAGAGATTTTAGTTGTTCTATTTGATTTCGACTATATAACATGTTAGAATAACAATTTGGATATGAAAGGAAATTGATATTGTTGTGATACATTGTAGCCAAATATGGCTTGGAAATATTGGACAGTCTTATATCAATTGTGGGGCAGAATTTTACACGTCCGGCTAGGCGTGTAATCCCCTTTGATTAACTAATTATTGAGCCTTAAATGTGGCATTTGGTTATTGATTTTCGGGCCCTGAAAAAGGTGGAAAAGTACGTATAAACAAAGGAAGTGATGTCCGATTTTCTGTAGAATAAGAGTCCTTAAACTTAGAAATATTCTACATTGAAATCTATAAGTTGATAGGCGTATTATGGTCATTATAGGTTGACATTCTACGCGCGGCATATTCAACTTGGCGAGTGGATTGAGCCGGATAGGTATGTGGAACTTTCCCTATCTTCTTGAGCATGAGTTTTATAAATGTATAGTACGGTGGACGTACATGTTTAAAATGAATTCGGTTTCATTTTGGTATCCTTTGCCTTGATTTCGAAAAGTGAGGTAACTTGGCTTTTAAAAGTATATGTGACTTGAGGTTACATGGAAATATTACTTGACTTGAAAAGTATAGAATACTTGATTTGGAAAAGTATTGATTACTTGATTTCTAAGGTTAAGAGACTTGAAGTATTTTGAAAGTATATGATACTTGGTTTTAAAATTATAAGTGTCACGACCCGACCCCGGGCCCGCGACTGGTGCCCTACCTGGGCACCCTTACAGGTAAACATCAGAGATAATCAGCGGAACATACATAAACTCAACAAGAAATAAATAACAGGTTAGCCGATAAGGCTACCTTCCTGGATACATATAACTACGTAAAACCAAAAGCAGTTACCTAATTTTTTTTACAAGGCGACCCACAAGATATGACTACAGACCTATAAGAGTTTTGACGTAACAAGCGTGGATTGCGACAGGGCCCGCCATACCACGAATGTACAAAATCTACAACCTCGAGGAACTGTACCCAAAATACAAAGCCTCGAAATAATGGAGCTTCCCAACCACCGGATGTTGATCAGAAGAATGAGGATCAACAAGTATGTACCTCAACTCGCAGATTTAACGCAAATTCAAGGAGGTCGATGCGAAATATGTACCAAGTAAGTGAACAAAATATCAGAATGAAATCATAACGATATATAAAATAGAGACATGTATGATAACCAAACTACGATACCTGATATATAGCCATGTCAAGCCAGGGACGCATGCCCTCAAAGTCATTACTCACATATAACCATAGGTCTCACGCCCATAATATCAATCATGCCCGTGGAATTCCTTCCTCACTGCCGGCAGTCCATGATATAACATAACACCAATAAGTATACATGAACACCAGGTCCCACCTGTGTCATAAAATCAGACGGGCAAGTAGAAAGCGAACCACGAGATCGGCTGCATCATAAAATCGGCGGCCAAGCACGAAAGCCAACTATCAGATCCACTGCGTCAACAATCGATCGGGCAAGTACGAAAGCTAACTACAGATCCACTCGCCACGAGATATGACCAGGGCAAGTGCGAAAGCTATCTACCAGAGTCTACCGTACCAAACTGTGCCATAGAACTGACGGGGGCAAGTACGAAAGCCAACTACCAGACCATCATGCGTCAGCCACTGACCGGGGCAAGTACGGAAGCTAACTACCAGACCATCCTGCGTCACTAAACCTCATGGAGAGCTAGTCCATGGAATAACAATATCCAACATGGTCGCATGCCCCGGAATCCCACATCGTATAAGCATGTCCATAGAGAAATAAAAACAATCCGGGAATCTAACCCGCCTCCTGGTCGCATGCCCCGGAATCCCACATCGTATAAGCATGTCCAAGGAGTAATAAAAACAATCCGGGAATCTAACCCGCATCCCGTCGCGTGCCTAATCCCACATCGTATAAGCATGTCCAAGGATCAATCACAATGGAAGCATACGTGGAAGCCTCCGTCACCGCTTGTCGATGCCCAAGTAAATTCACAACAAGACAGCCGGCCCTCCAACTGAGAGTCACGGCAGCGTAAACATATAATACTTGCACTCAAGGCTATCAAAAGCAAGCATAGGCAAGTTCATAAAATCTTTAGACTTTCATTATCATACAAAAATGAATTTCATTTTATAAACTCAAGACACTTTTCGTTTCACATAAAAATACGAGAATTTAACCCAAAGTACTACGTACTTCCATTCTTTTCAAAAGACTCCTTTTCATATAAAACCTCAAGATACTAACACCCGTAGTATCAAGGCATGTCTACATTTCAGACAAGTCACTACATTTTTAGAAA
The DNA here is from genome assembly GCA_029844215.1 of Przewalskia tangutica. Taxonomy (NCBI): domain Eukaryota; kingdom Viridiplantae; phylum Streptophyta; class Magnoliopsida; order Solanales; family Solanaceae; genus Przewalskia; species Przewalskia tangutica. The sequence goes on along the minus strand of CM056724.1, from coordinate 46,063,010 downwards.
TACATTTCTAGGCTTCTAAATCAAGTGACCCTTACTTTAAAACTTTAAGCAATTGATACCTTTAAATCAAATTGCCCTTCTTTATTTCAAGTCATTTCTTTGTTTACATTACTAGAGAAAACCATTCTTTTAACCTTCCATAAAGTTGTTATAACCAACTTCCCATAAAGCTGTTATACTAACTTTATGCTTTAGAAACGAAGACATCTTTAACCTTTCATAAAGCCGTCATAACTAACTTCCCATAAAGCCGTTATAACTCTTTATGTCTTAGACAAATTCATTCTTTTTATAACCAAGAGACTTATACTTTCAAATCAAGTGACATAGCTTTCAAAATACTTCAAGTCTCTTAACTTTAAGAAATCAAGTTTCTTAACTTAGAATATCAAGTCTCTTTAACTTAGAATATCAAGTCTCTTAACTTAGAATGTCAAGTTATCAATGCTTTTCCCAAATAAAGTATTCTATACTTTTAAATCAAGTCATTCCTTCCTTTAAGAATCCAGTCCCATAACTTGAAAAATAAAGTCTCTTAACCTTTTAAGAATTCAAGGTTCATAGTCTTAAAACTTCATAACGTAAACTCTTTAAATTAAGAACATATACTTTTATGCGTTGTGAATAGGTTATACTCGTTTATAACGATCTTATTAAAGCAGCCATAATCTAGAAAATGTAATATAATTTTGTCTTATCTTAGTTTCTATGCAGATGGAGAATTCTACTCATTTTAATATAATTGATTGTCGATACATTTTCTTTTATTAACGCTGCAATGGCTTGTTTGATACTTATTCTCATTCGTGCAGTAAATTAGCAAAGTCAACACGACTCCAAATACTTCCTAACGACTCTTACCAACATCCCCCATAAGACTTGGTAAGAACTTAGGATAACTTAGACATAACTTTTACATAGAGTAAATCAACATACATACCTCTTAACTTCTAAGAGTAGAAGGAATCATGCAATAACACCACATGTATATTTCATACATAGGATCATGCCAAAAGAAGGAAGAGGATCACATACCTCGCGACGATTATCGACAAGTAGCAAAATGCTCCAAAGTACTTCAACCTTGATAGCTATTCCATCCTTTAAGTAGAATACGCTACTCGTAGTACTTCAACCTATATTAATCATAACATGTCTATCAACTCCTAACTTTTTAACGTAGAATCATACTAAGTGTAAGATCTCTTAATCTACGGAAAATCGGGCAGCACTTCCTTTGTTTCTACGTACTTTACACCTTATTCAAGGCCTGAAAATCAATAACCAAACGCCACATTTAAGGCCCAAAAATTCAGCAATACAAAGGGGATTACACGCCTAATAGGATGTGTAAAATTCTGCCCCACAATCAATATAAAACTGTCCAATATTTTCAAGCCATATTCGACTACCATTGTCACAACAATTATCAATTTCCTTTCAAATCCTTTTTCAATCCAAGTTGTTATTCCAACATGTTATATACATAATAACAATTACAATAACTATAAATCCTTTCTTTCTTAACATGTGACGATTGTAACTATCGACCAAATTGATTACAACATTAATGGTTAACTTGTCCATTTTCGGTTTTAACATGTCGACATGATCCAAATCTTTTCAAACTTCATTCTATATACCATATGCTAATTTCTTAACTACTATAACATGTAATCTTCAATTACATTAAGAAGATGAAGATTTTTACCTCAATAAGCCCAAATACAATCCAAGACTAAAAGTCGATCCTTAGCAACTTTTAGCTCCTCTTCTTACGTTCCAATCCGCTCCAAGCACTCCTTAGAAGCTCATGAAGAACTCCTCTTCAAGTTCCATCTTCAAAGTTGAAGAACACCTTAGGTTTTCGCCTTGCGACTAACGTAAAAACGTCATTTTTCGGGATCTTTCTATTGAGATATCCTTACAATACCCCTAGGAACCTTGGGTTAAAGTCTTGTGAATTATGAACAACAATTGAATTTTTTTTGTGTGGATGATGCCTCAAAGACGAGAGCTCAATGAGCAAGACACAAGTCTTGAAATTTAATAAGTGTTGGAAAGATCAAGTCTTGCACTACTAGTATGGATATATACTACAACCAATGGTCTAGATCAACACAAATGGATGGCTTAAGATTGGTCCATTATGTCAAGCTCCCACTTGACCCCTTTGACTTGGTCCATTTTTCAAGCCAATATGACTATTCTTTTTGACTAAGTTTCGTCCAAGATGACTATGTGGAGGGTGACACGTGTCGCCCTCCCATTGGTCCATAACATTTCGTTTTCCGAAATTTCCATAATTAGTCAAAATATCGGAAACCTCGTGGGCCCCACAAAAACGTAAAATTTCTCGGGTGGGCCCCACGTATCCAACTCTGTAAATAAACTTCCATAATCCCGATAAATCCTACAAGTCACAACTATCAAATTCGGGAACTCAATTATCATTAACGAACAATTTTTCTTCCCGAGGCTCGGAAAACTTTTCCTTAAGAATAACAAATCTTTCCTTCGTTCAAATTTATAAGTCTTGTGCTCTCACGTCTATTCTTGTATACATGTCCTGAAATTACGGGGTGTAACAATAAGTCTCTTGGTTTCAAAAAAAATGTAATTGTCTAAAACATAAAGAGTTATAACGACTTTATGGGAAGTTAGTTATAACGGCTTTATGGAAGGTTAAGAGAGTGTCTACTTGATTTATAGGCATGAGTTGCCTAGGTTGTGAAAGTAGAAGTTACTTGGTTTCAAGCCTTGAAATGAATTTCTAAAGGTGTAGTAACTTGATTTGAAAAATAGACATGCCTTGATACTACGGGTGTTAGTATCTTGGGGTTTTTATATAAAAATGGTTCTTTTTAAAGGAACGGAAGTACGTAGTACTTTGGGTTAAACTCCCGGATTTTATGTGACATAATAGTGCCTTAAGTTTAATAAAATGAGAGTGCATGTTAATTAAGTCTAATAAGAAGTTAGGGGATTTCTTAACTTGCTTATGATATTTATGATAGGCCGGTGGTGCTTATGTTGTGATATTTATGATAAGCCAGTGGTGCTTATGTTGTGATGTTCATGATAGCCGGTGGTGCTAGTGTTATATTATTTATTATGGGGTAAATCCTCGGGTCATATGCATGTTACATTTCCATGGATTTGCTACCCATGATGCGAGTGCGGTGTATGTACTTATTGCGGGTCCAATGGACCCATGCGGGTGAAATAGTCCTATGCGGGTGAAATAGTCTCATGCGGAGCAAATTGCTCCAATGCGGGTCCATAAGACATATGCGGGTGAAATAGTCTCAGGAGTAGGATTGCTTAATGATACTACGGGCGGGTGACCCTAATTTGATCGTAAGCTTCCTATTTTTATGGTAAAGTCTACTCTTATTTACTCTCATTGTTAGTAAGACACATTGTTCTGTTAATGTGGCTATCATACATGTCTCCAGCCTTATTTTAGACTATATGATTTCATTACAAGATTTCCCACATACTTGGTACATGTTATCGACCTCTTCGGGCCGCTCATGCCGCAGGTTGAAGTACATAGCTTGCTGATCCTCGCTTTTAGGATCACTGACCAGTTCTTGAAAAGCTCCATTTATCCAGAGGCTTGTCTTTTGGTACAGTTCCCTGAGGTTGTAGATTTATGTACATTCAGGGGTATGGCGGGGCCCTGTCCCGTCATAGTTGTTATGTCAAAACTCTTAAAGGTCTGTAGTCATATCTTGTGGGTCGGTTTGTAAAAAAAAGGGTAACTGCTTTTGGCTTTGTATAAATATATACATGTCCAGGGAGGTAGCCTTATCGGCTAGCCTGTTATTTATTTCTTGTTGAGTTTATGTATGTTCCGCTGATTTTTCTCTGATGTGTACCTGTAATGGTGTCCAGGTAGGGCACTAGTCGCGGGCCCGGGGTTGGGTCGTGACAAAAGTGGTATCAGAGTAGTTAGTCCTCGGAAAGTGTCTACATATCGTGTCTAGTAGAGTCTTGATTATCGGTGTGTTGTGCACCACATCTATAATGTTACACCCCATAGTTCCAGAGTACGTATGTGAGGACGTACGTACGAATGTATAACCCTAAATACGTAAGGGATACAAATTTTGAATTTCCGACGGAAAATGTTCCGAACCTCGTGAAGGAAAAAGGTTTATTATTGAGAATTGGATTCTCAGCATTGGTATTTATGACTTTAAGAATTTATAAGAATTATGGATTTTATTTTCCGGAATTGGTCACGAGGGGCCCACGGGAGAAATTTACGGTTTTGTGGGGCCCACATTATTTTCGAGATTTTTGACATTATGGATATTTTTGGAAGATGAAATATTTTGGACGAGTAGGAGGGCGACACATGTCACCCCCATGAGGCCATGTTGGCCGAAATGGCTTGACACTTGGCTTGTGGCCGATTTTGTGAGACATGTGACAAGCCACATGTCTCAAGTTTGTGTGGGACATGTGGTTTGTGGGGCCCACACACACATGTCCCCAATCTACACCACACACTTGCTCTCATCCTAGCCTTTGGTTGGCCTATAAATACCCCCTTAAGCTTGCAAGACTTCATCAATTACTTAAAGATTTTCAAGTCACAAAATACTCCCTTTGTTGTATTCTCGGCACCCCCCCACTTTGTGTAGAAAAATACTTCAATTGTTGTTGTATAATCCCAAATACCTTAGCCTAGTGTCCCTAGTAGTATTCTAAAGTAATCCCAACAAAAAGATCCAAGAAATACTACATTTTTCCAATAGTCGCAAATGAAACCCTAGGGTAATCTTCATAGTTTGGATGAAGTGTTAAGAGAAGTTGTTTAGAAACTTCTAAGGATTGATTGGAGTGGATTGGAGCGTAAGGAATAGGAGCTAAACGTTGCTCAGGATCGACTTATTAATCTTGGATAATTTTGGGTTTATCGAGGTAATGATCTTTGTCCTTCTATTGTAATTGGAGATTACATATTGTAGTAGTTTATAATTGAGTATATGATTTGTGGAAGGAAAATTGAAAAGAAATAGACTGTTGGTATACTGTGGGACAGAATTGTACACGTCCAGTTAGGTGTGTAATCCCCTTTGAGTTGTTGGCTATTGGTAGCGGGCCTTGATAAAAGAGGATATTTATGTGGATACGGTGGGGGGGGGGGGGGGAGGTACTGCCCAATTTTCCGTAGAATTAGGAACTGTATACTTAGAATATTCTACGAAGAAGTCTAGACGTTGATAGACACATTTGATTATTATAGGTTGATACTCTACGCGCGACATATTCGACTTGGCAAGTGGATTTAGCCGAGGAGGTATGTGATTCTTCCTATCCTCTTGAGCATGATTGTTATGAAATATATAGTACGGTAGACGTACGTGTGTTAAATAAATTTGGTTTCACTTTGATGTCCTTGATTTGTGTTCTAAATGATAAAAACCTTGAAATATTTTAAAAAGAGTTATGAAGCATTATTCGGAAGGAAATTGGTCCTTGGTTTTAAAAAGAATAGGTTCTTCAAGTTTTCCAAACAAATATGGTTGTTTTGAATTATTAACAAATATAAGTGTTATGACAACTTTATGGGAAGTTAGTCATAACGACTTAAGGATGATAAAAAGAACGGTTTACTTTCTTGTTTATAAAAGCCTTATTGTGATTTCTGAAGGTGTGGTAAGTTGGTTTGATAAGTAAACATGCTATGATATTACGAGCGTTAGTGCCTTGAGAATTTCGTGTTAAGGGGGTTTTCTTGTTGGGCTTATGTTGCTTACAGAACCTCAGCTTACATTATATCACTTACCCGACTTGTTACATGCCGCGTTAGCTACCCCGACGCGAATACCTACGCAGTCCACGTGACCTATGCGGCTCTGAGTCCAGAATCACTCCGGGTGTGTTACGCCGATGCGAGGAATACCTCATGCGGGTCCATGTGGCCTATGCGGATTGCCGGAGTCCAGGAAATGTCGCGGGTTAGCTACCCCCGATGCGAGGAATACCTCATGCGGGTCCACGTGACCTATGCGGACTACGGTAGTCCAGGATTAGACTCACACAATGATATTAGGGGCGAATGGCCCTACTCCGATCATTGGCGGTCTAGAAAAGACCGGTTGGGTTACACCTATTTTGCTCTTATGTATACTGTGGTACTATGTACTGTTAATTGGTTTGTTTCATACATGTTTGTGGATTGGTTTTCAAATGTTATGATTTTATTTCGCATTTCGGCCACATACTTGGTACTGTTATCGACCTCCTTCGGGGGCGTTCACGCCGCAGTAGAGGTACATCGGTTGTTGATCCTCGCCATGGATCACCGCTCGCTGGGAAGCTCCGTTTCTCCGGAGGCTTATCTTTTGGTATGATTCCCTGTCATTGTAGGTTCATGTACATTCAGGGGTATGGCGGGGCCATGTCCCGTCATAGTTGTTACAAACTCTTAGAGGTCTGTAGTCCTGTTATAAATTGGGTTTAGTAAAGGATGTAACTGTTCAGTTTTTGTTATATATTTACAGAAAGGTGACCGTTTTGGTTAGCATGTTTCTTATTTTATATTGTTCCATGTTTATGAGTTTATTTCCGCTGGTTTTTCTCTGATGTAGTATCACTAGGGTGCCCGGGGTAAGGCACCAGTCGCGGGCCCGAGGTCGGGTCGTGACATATAATCAGGAGGCTATAAGACAATTAGGATTGGTTTCCATTCTTCTCACTCTGAGATCGTGTGATAAAGTTGTGTTGTTAGGATAGTCTCTCCCTAACGAGTTATGTTGATTGCAGCTATGAGAAAGGCGACAGTGACCAGGAAGAATAATATGGATTGCGTATCCAGGTTGGAAAAAATGTTGTATAGTTGGTATATTGACATACATCTATACGAATTTATGTATGAGGGTCATATATGTGTTGCCTGGGATGATTATAGATTACCAAGAGTTAATAACGACTAAATAGACACCAGAAAGGTATGAAACAGTTTAATGAATTCTCATCAAGGTTTATGTGCTAATTTGAAGTAATTAGGAGATGATGAGCCGTCTAAAAGGGTAATGGACCCTTAAGAAGTCATGATTAAATGACTTAATGGAATGCCATAATTATAGATTAGGCTACGTGGTATGCTTAAGAGAATTGTACGGATGAGATCCGTATGGAGTAATTATGATTGTTATGATTAAGACAACACGATTGAGAGTTTATGAGAAGCTATTTTACCCGTTTACGGAGGGACTGATAAGATAGGCTTGGAGCATGGAAATTGCGAGCCTAAGAATATTGATAACCGCCGAGACCTTAAGTATATAAGGCCTTCTCGGGCATAAGATTTAATTCAGACTAAGGGTAAGAGTTAAGTACGACGGTGGGTCGGGTTGAGGACCTATTACGGGTCGCTCCATAGCCTGATATGGAGTGTGATCAGTTGGTAGTAGTCCCGCTACGTGACAGGGTCACGAGGGTGCAAGGCCCAAGTCTAGTAATCTTATTACGGGTTCGTGGACGCGTTCCACCGGAACCGGGTCGTGAGAGCAGGAAATGGCCTTATATTGTTCGATATAGTAACTCCAAAGATTGGAGGCCATAATCAGTATGGAGGTTATGTATGTATGCTAGAATAATTTGGGAAGTACAGAAAAAGTACGACCAGTAAGAAAGAGAGCAACCAAGGGTAGAGGAATAGAGCCTGAATCCATAAGAACCTTTTCGGCGAGCTACACCCGCGAGTGATTGGTAGCCGGCGTATATGAGAATTTCGGTGATGATACAATCGTCGCACCCCAGCGCACTGCAGAGTGGACATGTCAGACTTTGAGGTCATTATGGGTATGGACTCGTTGGCTTCTTGTATGTCAATGGTGACTACATAGAGAGATTGGTTCGATTCCAGTTTTTCGGTAACACGGTTATCGAGTGGAGAGGAAGGGAAGTGATTGTAACAAGTGAATTATCCTTCCTTCTTTGGCATCATTAATTGGTAAGTCTATATGGCTTGATTTTGGTAAGTCTGTGTGACTTGTTCATTGGGGTAAATTGATGTAGAAAGTATGGAATAGTTGAATTTGAAGAGTTTAGAGATGGAAATGGAAACGTACGATCATTGAAAAAGTTCATGTTAAGTGACCTTGGAGGTACTTGGAGTTGGTTTAGTGTGGCAGCCAGGGCCACGACATTCCGAATGGTTTCATGAAAAATGCGCAAGACATGAATAAGATAAGTACGAGTGCTGCCTGCGGAAAACAGAAGACATCGTTGGTAGGTTTTGAAAATCTTTACGATTATAAGGTGACGCTTGATGACTAAGATTGTGAAAGGGAGATAAGCTCTCTCCCCCACGTAAAAGGATAGTTTTACATATTATGGGTTTATGTGTACCCATGTTATTTAGGCAATGTATATGAGACTGGTAAGGTCTTCAGTGTTGTCATACCATATGTTACAATTTTAGATAACCGTGGGAAAAGTATTTGGGTTGGGGTAATTGAGGACGACATTAGGAAATGGCCGAGGACGTGTCGTAAGGATACGAATGCTGGTTATAAGCATAAATGGAAATGTGTGACCGAGGATCAAGAATGAAAATTTTTGAGTTAATAAATTAGCATAACGGAGGGTGGCAAGCCTGTAATGACAGGCAAGACAATATGAGATACATGGAGATAAGAGACCCAGGACGACTTGAAAATGGAAAAATAAAGGTAAGACGAGCAGACACTCGAATGATGAGAGACATAATCATGACAAGATAAGAAATCTTGGCAAGTCATTAGATTATGTAATGCCATGAATTGAGGTTGAATACCGGACTATTAGCTCTATGAGTTGGGGAGAAGGGTAGGGTTACTACCTGACGAGATCAAGGAAATCTCCCCCTAAATTGCGATTGGCAGGAAGTCTTGGCCATGAGACAAGCGACGAAAGTGAATTTGGTTATAGTAACCAAGTTGAGTGTGACAACACCAAGGATGGGAAGCATGAACCATAATTGAGATTTTGGTTATACCCGAATATTTCGGAAGTGTGAGAGAGGCTTCCAGTTATTGGGAGATAAGTTGACTACGACTACAGTTCTAACCCCTCCTGAGGGACTAGCGGGTTAGGTGATTATTGTAACACTTTGAGTGTTGCTGAGTTGTGTGCGGATGCAACACGATAAGGTTACAACCTATAATTCCCAGCAGCTATGGGAGGCATTACTTATATGGAGTTCACGTAGATATTTATGCAGACCACAAGAGCCTCCAGTATATCTTCAGACAGAGGCAACTGAAATTGCGACAGAGGCGGTGGTTAGAGTTACTCAAGAATTGTGATGTTGATATCCTATACCACCCAGGGAAAGCCAATATGGTTGCGGATGCTCTTAGTCATAAATCTATGGGTAGTCTGTTAGATGGACAGCCATATAGATGGGACATGGTCCGTGATATTCATCAGCTAGCGAGCCGAGGGGTTCGGTTGTTTGTTTCTGATGTTAATGGAGTTCAGGTCTGGGAAGTTGCCGAGTTTTCCCCCGTCGAAGAGGTGAAGAGGCGATATTATAAGGATCCAGTTTTAGTACGGAATCGAAGCGACCGGCAGAGAAGAGCTCAGATGAGATATCACCTGATGGGGTGCTAGGATACGAGGGTAGGTGGTGTGTACCCGATGTTGCAAGACTTCGTCAGCAGGTTTTAGGGGAGGCACACAGTGCTCGTTACTCTATTTATTCGGGGTTGACTAAGATGTATCATGACCTCAGATGTATGTATCGGTGGGATGGCCTGAAGAGGGACGTAGCAGAGTTCGTTGCTTAGTGTCCAAATTGTCAGCAGGTCAAGGTTGAGCACCAGAAGCCCAGTGGGCTTTTATCGACGATTGAGATCCCGACTTGGTAGTGGGAGGCAATTAATATGGATTTTGTTATAGGGTTGCATCGTAGTCAGAGGTAGTGCAACTCCCTGTGGGTCATAGTAGAGATGTGCCGGCGCGTCAACCCATTTTTCTTCCTGGCCAGACTACTTATTCGGCTGAGGATTATGCTAGGCTTTACATCAGGAAGATTGTGAGACTTCACGGGGTTCCTACATTTATTTATGACAGACAGATGAGCCCAGTTTACGGCTAACTTCTGGAGGTTTTTCCAGGAGGGGTTAGGGACACAGGTGAGTCTCGGTGTTGCATTTCACCCTCAGACCGACGGATAGACAGGGCATGTTATCCAGATACTTGAGGATATGATTGCGGGCCTGTGTTATTGTTTTCAGGGGTAGCTGGGAGGATCATTTGCCACTTGTTGAGTTTATGTATTATAACAGCTACCATTACAGTATTCGGATGACGCCTTATGAGGCCTTGTATGGGCGGAAGTGTAGGTCGCTGATCGGTTGGTTCGATGTTGGCAAGGTTTAGTTAGTTGGCCCAGACTTGATTCAGCAGGCTGTGGATAAGGTGGAGCTTATCCAGGAAAGGTTATTAGCAGCTCAGAGTCGACATAAGTCTTATGCGGATAATTGACGTCGACACTTGGAGTTTCAGGTTGGCGATTGGGTCTTCTTGAAGGTATCACCCGTGAAGGGTGTGATGAGATTTGGAAAGAAGGGGAAACTTAGCCCAAGGTACATTGGGCCTTATCAGATCGTCCGTAGAGGAGGCCAGGTTGCCTATGAGTTAGCACTGCCGTCCGGCTTGGGAGGCAGTACATCCGGTCTTCCATGCTTTTATGTTACGGAAGAGTATTGGAGATCCATCCAGAGTTTTTCCCAGTTAGTGATGTCCAGGAGGACAGAGGGGTTATCATATGAGGAGAGTCCTACAATGATACTTGATCGCGGATCGCGACACGACTTTGACGTGTTTGCATAAGTATTATTATGTGGCCATGTGTGGCACATGAGATTATGTTGAGTGTAGTTGAAGGGGACTATGCCGATATCTGTTTAGATTGAGCCTCGAAAGAACATTCGGGGATGAATGTTTCTAAGGGGGAGAGAATGTTACACCCCGTAATTCCAGGACATATATATAAGAATGTACGTAAGGAATCAGGATGTTAAAATTTGAACGAAAGAAAGAATTGTTTTTCCGAAAGAAAATCTTTCGAACCTCGGGAAAGGATAACGTTTGTTATTTGAGACTTTTAGAATTTATTGGAATTATGAAAATGTCGGGAAACGAAATTTTATGGACGAATGGGAGGGTGACACGTGTCACCCCCACATGGGCTTGTTGGTCGATTTGTTGGACAAGTCAAGGGTCAAACCTGGCTTGACATTCTTGACTCAATCCTAGCCCTTCAAGTGTATTAATCTTGGCCCTTAGATGTGTTATATATTATACTAGTAGCAAGACAAATTCTCAACACTTAGAAAAATTACACTACTTGATGTTGCTCTCGGCTTTGAGCCTCAATTGGAGAACAAAATTTTTCGTTTTTTGTTCATAATTCACCATACTTAAACCCAAGGTTCCTAGGGGTATTGTAAGGTTATCTCAATACAAAGATCCCGGAAAAGCTACGTAAATCCGTTAGTCGCAAGATGAAAACCTAAGTTGTTTTCATAGTTTTGGGTGGATTTTGAAGGAAAGTTGTTTGTAGACTTCTCAAGGTGGCAATTAGCGGATTGGAACACAAATGAAAGGAGCTAGAGTTGCTACGGATCGACTTTAGGTTTTTGGATTAAAAATTTGGCTTAACAAGGTAAATCTTCATCTTACTTTTGTAATTAGGACTATATGTTGTAGTAGGTATATAATTGATCATGTGAATTGTATTATGAATATTGATAAGTGATATGGAATATGTGGAAGCCTGAAATCCAAAATTTGTTATGTTAGACTTTGAGTTTGTAATTCAATTTGGTTATTGGTTATACCGTCGCATGTTATAAAAAAAAAAGATTTTAGTTGGTCTATTTGATTTCGACTATATAACATGTTAGAATAACAATTTGGATATGAAAGGAAATTGATATTGTTGTGATACATTGTAGCCGAATATGGCTTGGAAATATTGGACAGTTTTATATCGATTGTAAGCGTAATTTTACATGTCCGCTGAGCGTAATCCCCTTTGATTAACTAATTATTGAGCCTTAAATATGGCATTTGGTTATTGATTTTCGGGCCTTGAAAAAGGTGGAAAAGTACGTATAAACAAAGGAAGTGCTGCCCGATTTTCCGTAGAATAAGAGTCCTTATACTTAGAAATATTCTACGTTTAAATTTAGAAGTTGATAGGCGTATTATGGTCATTATAGGTTGACATTCTACGCGTGGCGTATTCAACTTGGCGAGTGGATTGAGCCGGAGAGGTATGTGGAACTTTCCCTATCTTCTTGAGCATGAGTTTTATAAATGTATAGTACGGTGGACGTACATGTTTAAAACAAATTCGGTTTCATTTTGGTATCCTTTGCCTTGATTTCGAAAAGTGAGGTAACTTGGCTTTTAAAAGTATATGTGACTTGAGGTTACATGGAAAGATTACTTGACTTGAAAAGTATAGAATACTTGATTTGGAAAAGTATTGATTACTTGATTTCTAAGATTAAGAGACTTGAAGTATTTTGAAAGTATATGATACTTGGTTTTAAAAGTATAAGTCTCTTGGTTTCAAAAAGAATGTAATTGTCTAAAACATAAAGAGTTATAACGGCTTTATGGGAAGTTAGTTATAACGGCTTTATGGAAGGTTAAGAGAGTGTCTACTTGAGTTATAGGCATGAGTTGCCTAGGTTGTGAAAGTAGAAGTTACTTGGTTTCAAGCCTTGAAATGAATTTCTAAAGGTGTAGTAACTTGATTTGAAAAATAGACATGCCTTGATACTACGGGTGTTAGTATCTTGGGGTTTTTATATAAAAATGGTTCTTTTTAAAGGAACGGAAGTACATAGTACTTTGGGTTAAACTCCCGGATTTTATGTGACATGATAGTGCCTTAAGTTTAATAAAATGAGAGTGCATGTTAATTAAGTCTAATAAGAAGTTAGGAGATTTCTTAACTTGCTTATGATATTTATGATAGGCCGGTGGTGCTTATGTTTTGATATTTATGATAAACCAGTGGTGCTTATGTTGTGATGTTCATGATAGCCGGTGGTGCTAGTGTTATATTATTTATTACAGGGTAAATCCCCGGGTCATTTGCATGTTACATTTCCATGGATTTGCTACCCATGATGCGAGTGTGGCATATGTACTCATTGCGGGTCCACTGTACCCATGCGGGTGAAATAGTCCTATGCGGGTGAAATAGTCTCATGCGGAGCAAATTGCTCCATTGCGGGTCCGTAAGACCTATGCGGGTGAAATAGTCCCAGGAGTAGGATTTATTAATGATACTACGGGCGGGTGGCCCTAATCTGATCGTAAGCTTCCTATTTTTATGGTAAAGTCTCATCTTATTTACTCTCATTGTTAGTAAGGCACAGTGTACTGTTATTGTGGATATCATACATGTCTCTAGCCTTATTTTATACTATATGATTTCATTACAGTACTTTCAGTGTCACATACTTGGTACCTGTTGTACTGGCCTCCTTCGGGGGGCTGCGTTCATGCTGCAGGTTGAGGTACATAACTTGCTGATCCTCGCTTTTAGGATCGCTGATCAGTTCTTGAAAAACTCCATTTCTTCAGAGGCTTGTCTTTTGGTACAATTCCCTGAGGTTGTAGATTTATGTACATTCAGGGGTATGGCGGGGCCCTGTCCCTTCACAGTTGTTATGTCAAAACTCTTAGATGTCTGTAGTCATATCTTGTGGGTCGGTTTGTAAAAAAAAAAGGGTAACTACTTTTGGCTTTGTATATATATATATATATACATGTCCAGGGAGGTAGACTTATCGGCTAGCCTGTTATTTATTTCTTGTTGAGTTTATGTATGTTCCGCTGATTTTTCTCTGATGTGTACCTGTAAGGGTGCCCAGGTAGGGCACCAGTCGCGGGCCCGGGGTTGGGTCGTGGCAACAGGTTTCAAGCTAAACAGATATCGGCATAGTCTCCTTTAACTACACTCAACGAAACCAAATATGTCACACATGGCCACAATATATCACACATGCATATACATCAATCCATATAGGCAAGTAGGGAAATCGAATTACCTGTAGGCGTAGGGAACAAGTGAGGATACTTCTTCATTATTTCCTCTTTTACTTCCCAAGTCATCCCCTCCTATTATCATTCCGCCACAAGACCTTGACGGAAGCCACATCCTTAGTCTGTAACCTTCTGACCTGGCGATCAAGTATGGCTATAGGACTTTCCTCCTAAGATAACTCCTCTGTCACCCGGACATTGTCTACTGGGAAGACTCTGGAAGGATCACCAATACATTTACGTAACATCGACACGTGGAAGACTGGATGTACCACTTACAAATCAGATGGTAGATCTAACTCATAGACAACCTTGCCTACCCTACAAACAATCTGGTAAGGCCCAATGTACCTCGGGCTAAGCTTCCCTTTCTTACCAAACCTCATCACACCCTTCATGGGTGATACCTTCAAGAAAACCCAATCATCAAACTGGAATTCTAAGTCTCACCGTCGCACATCTGTGTATGACATATGACGACTCTGAGCTGATAACAATCGCTCTTTAGATAAGCTTCACCCTTTTATATGGTGTGATATACTAAGTCAGGTCCAACTAACTATGATTCGCCTACTTCGAACCATCCCATAGGAGATCTACATCCTCGTCCATATCATGCCTTATATGAAGTCATTCTAACACTGACGTAATAACTATCATTGTGCGCAAGCTCAATAAGAGGTAAATGATCATACCAACTTTCCTTGAAGTCCAACAAGCTCGTAACATGTCCTCGAGCGTCTGAATCATATGCTCGGCCTGACCGCAACAGTGAGTGAAAAGTCGTACTTAAATTAACTCAGGTACCCAACCCTTTCTAAAATGACTTCCAGAAGTTGGTTGTAACCTGAGTACCTCGGTCAGATATAATAGAGCCGGCACACCCTGGAATCGGACAACCTCTTTAATATATAACTTCACGCATTTCTCGACTGATTTGGTCAGCCAGTCTGTCAACAATTACTCAAATAGATCCAACTCACGAAAGAGTGAGGTAATCTCATAATAAAGTCCATGTTAATCATTTCCCATTTCCATATCAGAATCTCGATGTTCTGAGTCAAGTCGCTAGGTTTTTGGTGCTCTATTATTACATACCGACACTTAACCACCAACTCTGTATGGTTCCTCTTCATGCCATCCCACCAATACATACTTTATGGGATCATGATACATCTAAGTAAATTCATGGTGAATGAAATATTGTGAATAATGAATCTCAGTAGTAATCTTATATCGTAATCCTGCTATATCCGGAATACACCAATGGACCTTCCATCTAAGGTCCCTCTCTCATATACTGGAATGTTGCAGTTCTTCTTTTTCTATTAGACAACTTCCCAATATATTCCATAAATGGGATCTTTATCACGACGTTCCTTTTTGCCTTCTCGTGCGAGGGATGACCCTGCCGCATTCTAAGTCATAGAGCTATCATTATCTGAACCCCTCAATGGGACTCTCACTTAGCTAACTGATGGAAACTCTTATATTCATGGCTTAAAGGATTTTCTTTTCGTACCTCCTCATTACTTATAACTATAAACAACTTCATTTCTTTGCACACTTGTTCATTCCTTTTATTACTTGCCGTTCTTTACTCATACTTCCAAATTATTGGTATATATACATAATCTCAAATATGGCTCCTGTTTCCACTCCTTGGCGTTACTATATCCAAACTTGGTCATTATACTTAGACTCAAATTCCTTCACTTGTCTCATGTCTAATACTTTCGGTCGATGGCATTTTAGAAAAAGATTTCCTTGATTTTGTTAAGTAGTAAACCCATTACTTTACCCATCTCGTAGGACTTGGTTAGTTCAAAGTACTCGTAGGCATCTGTGTTTGCCTGACAATTAATCTATTCTATAAAGTCATTATCTCTTGACACGTATCCTTAATGTCTACCTTATACTTATATCCATAGGCGCCATTGGCCTTTTTTCAACTGTTTAGGTGCTAATCTCGATCTTTACTCATTGTTACTTCCGTTTACACACTTTCTGCAAGGTATGACTGCATAAGTGTGGAACCGATACTTCAGGTGTTTACATCTAATTCACGGTGTTACCCTATCCAATGGCTCGTCAAGCCTTCTTGTCTTGTCATTATTAGGTCTCTCCTCAATTACCCCCAACGCACTATTTTTATCCCAAGGTTATGTAAAATTATAGATATTGCACAACGTAGCCGAAGTCGAGGACCTTCCCAGTCCAATATCTATAGCATACCTTAGCTTACTAACCTTGATACATGAACTTTTTAATAAATATGAACTATCGCCCTTTATGTGAGGAAGAGGGCTTATCTCCCTCTCATAATCTTCCTTTCTAATCAAAGTCATATTCATAGGGTCCTGTTGTGGTTCTCTCTAGAATCTAATCATCAAGCGTCACCTGAAGATGTGTAGATTTCATAGCCTACAAAATCTTCCAATGATGTCTCCTGTTTTGTAACACTTATACTCATATTATCCTGCGTATCAACTTGGGATATTTCGGAATATTGTGGCCATAGTTGTCACACCATACCAACCTCCTGTACCTTCTTCGGCATATTCCAGCAACCGGATAAATATTTAGAACCCAATACACTTGCCATATTGTGCATTTACTTGCAAACAAAGGTAAAATACCCAATTCATGAATGCCTAGTGATTTCTTAGATCATATACACCTATTCATTTCCTGTAGACATAGGTCACACCAAGGAATAATCTCAAATATACATCACATATACCATGTACTTTAACCAAGATCCACCGTAAAATCTTTTACTCAAGAAGGCCTTGTATCTAAGGTCTCAATGGTTATCTAATATTTTAAGATTCTCAATTATTCCATGTCCCAAGCTTACATTATCTCTCCCCGCATACGGGTAAGGTAGTTTCTCATAATCTCAAAATCATGTTGTCTTAACCATAACAACCCTATTTACTTCATACCAATGTTATTCGTTCATATCACTTAAGCATACAACATAGCTTCATCTAACCACATGGTATGTCATTAAGTCAATTTAACATGATCTTTTAAGAGTTCATCCCCCTCTCAAACAGCTCATCACCTCCTAAATATCCCAAATTAGCATATAAATTATGCCTTGGTGTGGATTCATTAAATTGTTTCATACCTTCCAAGCAATTATTAAAGCTTAACCAACTCATGGTAACTCATAATTACTTCATACAACATACCCATGGCCCCAAATAAATACGTTCGTATAGATGCGCATCATCATTACACCAACTATACAATAAGTTTACCAACATGTATACAAGGTCCATATATTCCCTTCCGGGCCATTGTTGCATTCTTCGGAGGCATAGCTGCAACACCAGAATACGTTAGAGAGGATTATCCCAATAACACAGCTCTATTGCACGATCTCAGAGTAAGAAGAATAGAAATCAATCCTAAATGTCCTGTAGCCTCCTGTTTATAGGTGTGGTGCACAACACACTTATAATCAAGACTCTACTAGACACGGTCTGTAGACATTCCGAGGACTAACTGCTCTGATACCACTTTTGTAATGACCCAAACCCCGGGCCCGCGACTGGTGCCCTACCTGGGCACCCTTATACTCGTACCTCCCATATAACCAACAGAAGCAAATAAAACTCATAATAAAACAACTCACGTGATAAAATTGGCAAGCCGATAAGGCCGCCACTATATATAGAAATATCCGAATAAATGTGACTGTACATATGTCCAACCCATACATGACTACATACCTCTAAGAGTATAACAATAACTGTGATGTGACAAGGCCCCGTCGTACCCCTTAATGTACATAAGCCTGTAATAGTAAAAAATGTACCAAAAGACTAGACTCCGGGACAATAGAGCCATCTCAACAGATGAGCAAGGATCCTAAGCACGCGAATCAACAAACTGAGTACCTACACCTGCGGGCATGAACGCTGTCACGCCCCGAACCCCGGGCCCGCGACTGGTGCCCTACCTGGGCACCTTTTTATTCATACAACACAATAAACCGCGGAAGATAAATAACACTCGTTTTTTTTTCTTAAAACAAAGGCAAAGCCGATAAGGCTTCCATAATATAAATCACCCAAAAGGGTCTACACTATTCAATAATGTAAATACAACTCTAGCCAGTCCAGCCCACATATGAATATAGACCTCTAAGATTTTGGACAAATACTATGACGGGACAAGGCCCCGCCGTACCCCTGAATATACCTAGCCATAATGACAAGCTCCGGAACATTGGAGCCATCTCAAAATGCTGAACCAGGATCCTAAGCTCACGGATCCACAATTGTATACCTAAACCTGCGGACATGAACGCAGCCCCCCGAAGGGGGTCAGTACATCAAGTACTAAGTATGGAACGGAAATAAAGTACAGCAATTAAGTCCATAACTATACAAGGAATGGCAGGGGCAAGTATGAAAATCAAATACCAGATCCTACCGTGTCATATAAAAATCAGAGCCAACAATACCTTGTATCACTGTACTACTGTAACACCGCACCACTTTCAAATATGAAAGTCATGTCAAAATCCGGGACACCTGCCCTCAGCATATAATATCACAGAAGCATGCTCGTGGAATACAACATCACTATCAGCATGTAACAAGTATAACATACAACTACCCGCACACTGTGCCTTTTTAACAATGAGAGTAAACTTTACATGCTTTAAAATAGGAAGTTTATGATCAATCTAGGGCCACCAGCCCGTAGTATCATTATGCAAACCTACTCCTGGGACTGTTTCACCCGCAAAGGTCTTATGGACCTGCATAGGACTATTTCACCCGCACAGGACGATTTCACCCGCTTAGGCCCTATGGGCCCGCAATGAGCATATACGTCATGCTCGCATCATGGGTAGCAAATCCATGGAGATGTATAATGTCTTGGGGGTTTACCCATGATTATACTCGAGAAGGTGTATAACGCCTTGGGGTTTACCCCGCATTTATACTCAGGAGGTGTATAACGTCTTGGGGTTTACCGCATTTATACTCATAACACTAGCACCAATGGCTATCATGAACAACATATGCAAGTTAAGATAATCTTTGACTCTCAACATCATAAAATGAATAAACCATCATTTTAACAAAATCAAGACAATTTCCATGCCTCTTTTTTTCAACAAATCAAGACAATACCATGCCTTTCCTTTTTAACAAATCAAGACAATACCATTTAGGCAAGCCGAAGTACTATCAAGGCACAAAATAGAATAACTATCATTTAAGCAAGCCAAAGTACTATCAAGGCACTAACACACCTTGCTTTACTAAGGATTAAAGTCCATTACGACAATGTACGTGAGCCGTACATTCACTTTATGAACTAAATTTCCATTTTAGGAAAGCCCAAGTACTACATGTATCGCTAGTAAGTAGGATCCAATACATGTATCATTTTGGAACCATCATTTAGAAAATCGAGACACTTATCGTACCAAGTATCCTTCTAAGACATGGTTTTGGCAAATCAAGGCACTAGACCTCACGTGTTACTTTAAAACATCTTGAACATCAAAGTGCCACATATCATGTATTATATTAAGGACTTAATCATGGACATTCTCGCACGATTTTCTTAAAACAATTTAAACCATCCCTTGACTTTCCACTAAAACTTGTTATAACAAACTTCCCATAAAGTCGTTATAACCACTTCATTTTTAGAAAACTAACGCACCATTACCTCTTTTCTTTTTATAAAAACCAAGACATTATCATGCCACGTAAGGTAATTGAACCCAAAGTACTTTGTACATCTATTCTTTATAAAAGAATCATTTCATGAAATATTAGGGCGTTGGACCCAAAAGTACTTTCACCATTAAAACCAAGTTACTTACTTTTTTAAACTCAAGTAACTTATACTTTTAAGACCAAGTAACTTATGCCTTCAAATCAAGTCACTTACTCTCTTTAAATCAAGTAACATATACTTTTCAAAACGAGTTACTACACATTTTCGAAATTCAAGTCCCAAGTACTTTCAAAAATCAAGCTTCATGTACTTACAAAATTAATACTTTTATGAGTCGCGAATAGGTTATTCTCGTTTATAACGATCTTGTTAAATCAGCCATGATCTAGAAAATGTAATACAATTTTGTCTTATCTTAGTTTCTATGCAGATGGAGAATTCTACTCATTTCAATATAAT
Source organism: Przewalskia tangutica (assembly GCA_029844215.1). Taxonomy (NCBI): domain Eukaryota; kingdom Viridiplantae; phylum Streptophyta; class Magnoliopsida; order Solanales; family Solanaceae; genus Przewalskia; species Przewalskia tangutica. The sequence goes on along the minus strand of CM056724.1, from coordinate 46,042,754 downwards.
TGATTGTCAATACATTTTCATTAACGTTGCAATGGCTTGTTCGATACCTATTCTCATTAGTGTAGTAAATTAGCAAGGTCACTCGACTCCAATACTTCCTAACGACTCTTACCAACATCCCCCATAAGACTTGGTAAGAACTTAGAAATATTCTAGACATGCCTTTAGCATAAAATCAATAACATGAATACTTCCTATGACAAGGAAAGTATACTCAAGAACAAATCATGTATACTCCTAACAACAAGGCAAGTATACCTCAAATATCCAGTCATGTACACTCCTAACAACAAGGCAAATATACTATAAAAATACTCATGTCTATAGAAAGAAGAAGTTCACATACCTCGTGACGACTAACCCATACGACAAGTAGCAAAATGCTCTGAAGTACTTCAACCTCATCGGCTATTCCTTAAGCCAAGTAGTTTTCGTTTCGCTCCACTTCTTCAAGATCCAATCACATATATGTATCCCCTACAACTTTAGGAGAAACTTCCCTTCACATTCCATCACCAAAAAGTTGACGGAACCCCTAGGGTTTCACCCTCTATTCTCGACCTAGTGTAGCGTTTTTGCTCACTGTTTTGTCAGCTTAACTTGTGACGTCTATAACTCTTTACTCCAATGTCCGATCAACGAACGGTTTGTTGCGTTGGAAACTAGACTCGACGAAATTCATTTTAGGCTTTTAAAAAACCTACAAACTCCTCGTATACCAGGAGATATACCTCTCCAAAGTTGGCTGAAATCTGCCAACCTTGGCTGAGAGCATAAGAGAAGAGGGAAAGAGATGAGAGCTTTCTTGGATGAAAATGTATATGGCTAAGTATTGCAAGCCTCTATGTGTATATAATGTATCTCAAGGTTTGGATGCTTGACAAGTGGAGGGCCTAAGTGTAGCAAGACAAGTGGAGTGAGACCCACGTCCACTTGTCTCCAAAATATCTTCCAAGACCAAGTCAAATAGTCAAAGGGGGTGCCACATGTCACCCTCTCATTGGTCTAAAAAATATTTCATCACCCAAAAATCCATAATTGGCCAAAATATCTCAAAATATTGTGGGCCCCACAAAACCGTAAAATTTCCCGGGTGGGCCCCACATGACCAAAATCCGAAAATAAAAATCCATAATTCCAATATATTCCAAAAGTCTCAAATACTAAATTTGAGAACCGAATTCCAATTAATAAACCTTTTCCTTTACAAATTCCTGAGATTTTTTCCTTAAGAAAAGTAATCTTTCTTTCCTTCCGATTCAAATCTCAATTTCCTTCGTACGTTCTCATCTCATTGCCTTGGAAATACGGGGTGTAACAAACGCAGCCCCCCGAAGGGGGTCAGTACAACAGGTACCATGTATGTAAACATAAAGTACAGTAATTAAAATCAAAACTGGCCAAAGAATGACAGGGACAAGTATGAGAATCAAATACCAGATTCAACCGTGCCATAGAAAATAGAACCAACTGTACTTTTTTTAAAAGTGAGAGTTATGTCAACATCATGGGACGCCGTCCCATATACTTATCAAATGCATATATATATGAGTGTTGCGGATCGTGCAACCCGTCCCAATATATAATAGTGTTGCAGATCGTGCAACCCGTCCCAATATATGTATACAAGTGTTGCGGATCGTGCAACCCGTCCCTATAAAACGTCAAGGCACTATCACATCTTTCATTTTAGAACCATCCTTTGGAAAATCAAGAGACTATACCTCATGTATCATTTTAAAACATCATTGGGAAAACCAAGGCACTATATATCATGTCATGTAATACTAGGGACTTGAACCCAAAAGTACTATGTACATTACTTCTTCAAAAAGAATCATATCATTCAATATTAGGGACTTCAACCCAAAAGTACTATGTACATTCACTGTACATATCATGAAATATTAGGGACTTGAACCCAATAGCACCATGTACGTCCGCCGTACATCCTTTCCTTTATAAAACCTCAAGGCACTAGCCTTGCAACATCAAGTCACTTACTCTTTTAAAATCAAGTTACACTTTTAAAATCAAAGCACTTATACTTTCGAAACCAAGTGACTTATACTTTTAAAATTAAGTCAAGTATACTTTGAAAATCAAGTAACTCATTCTTTTCAAATCAAGTAACTTATTCCTTTTCAAGTCAAGTAACTTATTCATTTTCAAATCAAGGAACTTATTCCTTTTCAAGTCAAGTAAGTTATTCCTTTTCAAATCAAGGAATCCAAATACATTTCAAAACATGTACGTCCACCGTACACTCATTTATAAAGTTCATGGCAAAATAAAGATAGGAAGAGTTCACATACCTCTACGACTATTCCACACGCTAAGTAGAATACGCCACAAGTAGTACTTCAACCTATAATGACAATAACACTTCTATCAACTTCATTCTTACTAGTATACACTTATACCACACAATGAATCTCCTTTCTTATAAAAATTTGGGCAGCACTTCCCCTATTTATACATATTTTTCCACCTTTCAAGAAAGCCAATTTCAACAACAACCAAGCCACAATTAAGGGCACAACCAACAGTTAACCAAGGTGATTCACACAGCTATTTCTCACCTAAAAACAGCCTCATAACCATATAAAATAGTCCACAAAAATCAATCCACAATTCAACAACAACAAGGGTAAAATGTGAGGCCTTTCAACACCTTTCCACACCCTTATTCGCTTAGGACTCTCATTAGCATTTACTACATTCAAACATGCATATTGGTGGCTGAATTTCCAGCATTCTAACGCCACAAAACATTCCCTAAAACTGCAAAACAATGTCTCACAGTTTCATGCAGTTTTTCGGCCAACTACTACAACCAATGCCATTTCCATAACTTCTTATAATCCAATTCAGGTTCCAATACTTTTATATAAGTCATATCAACTTATAAACAACAATATTAATTCATTTTAACATGCAAGTAGTGACGATAATAACAACAATAACCAACGACGCCAAAACTGTCCATTCTCGGCCAACACACCAAAAATGTCACATGCATTTCTTATTCTCCATTCTTCTAGCACAAGTTCATCTATTAACTATAACAACATGTAATACCCAATTACTTCAAGAGGAAGAAGAAATCTTACCTTATTTTGAGCTCAAAACAGTCCACAAGTCACACGGCCAACACCTTCACTTTTACACCACTTCTTCAAGTTCCAATCACACACATGTATCCCCTACAAGCTTGTAACCATCTTCCTTTCTTGTTTTACTTCCAAAAAGTTCATCAACAAGCTTAGGGTTTCAAGACCTATTTTAGGCCAAATACCATAACTCACTAACTTGCAAGGTTAACTTGGCTTAGCACTTGGTTAAGGAATTTAATCTTGTAAAATAAGTTGATCTTGTTCTTCACTTTTCTTCTAGTGATTTTCGAACCTTGAAAGGAGAAGGAGAGATGAGGGTTTGAAAAGATGAAGATATTTCTTTGTGATACAAGTCTTGCAAGTCCTTTGTATATATAACTTGTATATACAAGCACAAGTGGAGGTGGACCCAAGTAGACCCACTTGTCCACTTGTCTTCCCTTCAAATAAAATATCTCCACACTTAGCCATTTTTTCACAACATTTTTGATGGCCTTAACATTCTCAAAGCCAAGACTTAATTAATCCACACTAATCTCTTCACAAAAATATTAATCCAACCCCAAAACGTACTATTCCCCATAAACCCCCCCCCCCCCCCCCCAAATTATGAAATTTTCAATTGGCTCATATTCTTAATCTCAAGATTTAATAATACAATCCTAAGTCCATAGCTCCATTTGAAAATAATTCAACCACTAATATAATTCCCGTCGTCACATTTTTCCAAAATTTTTCCATAAGAAAATGTAATTATTCTTTCCTTCCAATATTCAAATCTTAATTCCTTAAGTACGTTCTCATATCAATTCCTTGGAATTATGGGGTGTAACTGTTACACCCCGTAAGTCTAGGACATGTATAAGAGAATGTACGTAAGGAACACAAGACTTGAAATTAGTACGAAAGGAAGAATTGTTTTTCCGACGAAAAATCTTTCGAACGTCGGAAAGGAAAAATGTTCGTTGATGAGAATTGGATTCTCAAAATGCATTATTTGAAGAATATGGAACTTATTAACATTATGGAAATTTATTTTTACGGATTTGGTCAGGTGGGGCCCACCCGAGGAATTTTACGTTTTGTGGGGCCCACGAGGGTTACAGAATTTTATGGACGAATGGGAGGGCGACATGTGGCACCTCCCCCACATGGTATTGCACGAAAATTGCAAGGGTAAAATGGTCATTGACCATGGTAGATGAATAAGTTTTCAAGCTTGAGATTGTTGACTTGTCAACTTGTCCACTTGGCTAATTATCCAAGTGTTCTTCATCCTAGCCACTCAAGTGTTGCAATCTAAGCACTCCATTGTGTTATATATACACACTAGTAGCAAGACAAGGTCTTCCAACACTTAGAAAAAATCACAACATCATTGTTCTTGCAAGATGAGCTCTCGGGTTCACCACATGTCTCACACAAAATTTTTGTAGTTTTGATCCATTATTCACAAGACTTAAACCCAAGGTCCCTAAGGGTATTGTAAGGATATCTCAATAGAAATATTTCGGAAAAATGACGTTTTCACGTTAGTCGCAAGGCGAAAACCTAAGTCGTTTTCATAGTTTTGGATTGGAAATGGAAGAGAAGTTGGTTGTGAACTTATAAAGGCTTCAAATAGCGGATTGGAGCATAAAGGAAAGGATCTAAGAATTGCTAAGGAGCGACTTTGAATCTTGGAAATTATAAGGGCTTGTGAAGGTAAAAATCTTGTCGTTTTAGCAATTAAAGATTACTTATCATTGTAGTTATGGATATTAGTAAGCATGAGGTATTTAGTATGAAGTTTGATAAGTGTATTGGCTATTGGAACCCTAATCCGAAAACTAGCATGTTTAGCCTTAAGATTACAATTCAAGTTGATTATTAGTTTAAGTCGTCACATGTTATATAAAGAAGGAATATTAGTTGTTAAGTTGTTTATGACTATATAACATGTTAGACCTAAGAACTTGGATTGAAAAAGAATTGGAAAGGACTTTGTGTTGTTGTATATGTTAGCCGAGAATGGCTTTGGATATTATACTATTTGGTATTAATTGTGGGGTAGAATTTTACACGTATTGTAAGGCGTGTAATCCCCGTTGCTTGGTTGGTGTTTTGAGTCTTAAATGTGGCATGTTGGTTATTGATTATCGGGCCTTGAAAAAGGTGGAAAAGTATGTAGAAACAAAGGAGGTGCTGCCCGATTTTCCGTAGAATAAGAGACCGTATACTTAGTATTATTCTACGTTAGAAACTAGAAATTGATAGTCATGTTGTGACCATTATAAGTTGACAATTCTACGTGCGGCGTATTCGACTTAGCTTGCGGATTAAGCCGAAAAGGTATGTGAACTATCTCTTCTTCTAGCATGATTCCTCATGGTAAAGAAAGTATGTCCTACTCCTTAAATGATCCACAACTTGATTGTACTTGGATTGCCTAATATAGAAGTTGTTCTATATACTTCCTTGATTGTACTTTGGATGTTTTAATTGTAAGTTGTTATAATCCATTTCCTTAATGAAGTTTGGATTCTCAAAGGTGAAAGTATTTTACTTAAAGTACATAGAGTCTTGAAAAGGAAGTGGTTTCCAAATCTTTTGGCTAGTGCCTTAGTTCAAAAACCTAAAGGTTGTTATAATGACTTTAGGGGAGTCAAAGGAGTGATTTACTTAATTGATTTAAAAGAGGAGAAATGACATGATTTAAAGAGAAGTAACTTGTTTTAAAGGTATGAGTTACTTGAGATCTAAAAGTAGAAGAAACTTGATTTCTAAATATTAAGAGACTTGAAGTATTTTGAAAGTTAAGAAACTTGATTTGTAAGTATGTGATACTTGGTTTTAAAAGTGTAAGTCTCTTGGATATAAAAAGGAATGAATTGGTCTAAAACCATAAAGGGTTATAACGGCTTTATGGGAAGTTGGTTATAACGGCTTTATGGAAGGTTAAGAAAGTTGTCTATTTTGATTAACGGGCATAAGTTGCCTAGATTGTGAAAATTTGAAGTTACTTGATTTCAAGCTTTGAAATGAGTTTTCTAAAAGTGTAGTAACTTACTTTGAAAAATAGACACGCCTTGATACTACGGGTGTTAGTATCTTGGGGTTTTACATAAAAAGGAGTCTTTTGAAAAGAATGTACGTACGTAGTACTTTGGCTTGTTAAAATAGAATTATTCTATTTGTGTCTTGATAGTACTTTGGCTTGTTAAATGAGAATTATTCTATTTGTGCCTTGATAGTACTTTGGCTTGCTTGAATAAGTATTTCTCTTGGTTATGTAAAAAGAAGGCATGGTATTGTCTTGGTTTATGTAAAAAGAAGGCATGGTAATTGTCTTGGTTTGTGTAAAGGCATTGTATTGTCTTGGTTTATGTAAGAAGGAAAGTCATGGTAATGTCTTGGTGTGAAAGGCATGGTATTGTCTTGGTTTGCTTGCATATGGGTTGCTCATATAGACATTCGTGCAAGTGTCATATTTCCACATCTCCGCGTCCCTCCATAAAGGGCCGACAACTTGTTTCAAGGATACCATGGGTTAGCTCCCCATGGGGGTAAGTGGTACACACTCACGGCGGGTCGGTATTTGACTCGGGCGGGTTAAATTCCCGGGATATATATAAGCCATGGATTAGTTATCCGTGATGCGAGTATCGTGTACCGATGACTCATTGCGGGTCCACATGACCTAAGCGGGTGAAATAGTTCCTTGCGGGTGAAATAGTCCTATGATAGGTTGCATTATAACACGCAGGTGGTTGACGCACAGCACGACCTTCATGTTTTGAAACGGTAGTGATTTCATTAATGAAAGGGTGCAGTGTGTGTATGATTTAAAGTTACCGATGACTCATTGCGGGTCCACATGACCTAAGCGGGTGAAATAGTTCCTTGCGGGTGAAATAGTCCTATGATAGGTTGCATTATAACACAGAGGGTGGTTGACCCTGGCACTGGCACGACCTTCATGTTTTGAAACGGTAGTGATTTCATTAATGAAAGGGTGCAGTGTGTGTATGATTTAAAGTGGAACATTAATTCTCATTGTTAAAGACATAACTTAAAAGATAAAAAAATTGCATTACTCTCATGATTGCAAGGTTCAGTGTGCTTACTGATGTTGTATTATATCATGGACTGCCGGCAGTGAGGAAGGATTCCACGGGCATGAGTGATATTTTGGGCGTGAGACCCATGGTTATATTTGAGTAATGACTTTGAGGGAATGCGTCCCTGACTTGATATGACTTCTTAGGTATTGTGTACTGTATGTTGGCTATCATACATGTCTCCTGTTTTGTTAGACTGTTATGATTTCATTACAGTATTTACTGTTTCACATACTTGGTACATTCTTCGTACTGACCTCCTTCGGCCGTGCGTTCATCGCATGTTTAGGTAATGATTTGGTGATCTGCAGTGTAGGACCGCTCGAGTTTTGGATAGCTCCATCATTCGTGAGTTTATCATTTTGGTATAGACCGCCCGATGTGAGCTTTTATGCGATTATGGGTACGGCGGGGCCTTGTCGTCATGTTTGATAAAACTCTTAGAGGTCTGTATTCATATGTGGGATTGGACTCATGTACAGTGTAGTATCTTTTGATTATGTATATTATATGGCAGCCTTGTCGGCTTTGCCCTTGCACGTACGTTGGTTTTAAAAAAAAAAGGTGTTATTTAAATTCCGCAGTTTACTTGTGTTGATAGGTAGAAGGGTGCCCAGGTAGGGCACCAGTCACAGGCCCGGGGTTCGGGGCGTGACAGTAACAATATGAGTCAATTTTTTTTATGATCATGCATGCTGTAGTTGCTGTAAATGCCTAGTGAATTAAATGGGATAATATATTGGAATTATAGCTAAAATCTGTGTGCTTAAGTTAGATATGTCAAAGATTCATGAAAATCTAATTATTTGGGATATATGTACTTAACCTATGTGTTGTCAATTGTGGAAAAAATGATTGAAAAATGGCTATGAAGTCTGCTTGCTTGTTATTTGAGGTGAAATAGTTAAGATACACATGTTTAGGAAGATGATTCTGGCATTTCTTTCATAGCCCTTCTTACCATTCATTACCTACCCTGCAATTCATCTCCTTTAAGCCTAAAGTAAGTTATTTCTTTGACATCCCATGATTCCCTTGTGTGCCATAAACAGTAATTGAAAATATGGAGGAAAAAGAGTGAAAATGAAATATCAAAAGAGAGTGAAAAATTGATGAACTCTAATGGAAAAAAAAAGTGTAAAAGCTTAAGTTTGGATGTGCCTATGTGAATGTGTTTCATGCTCTCAAAAGAGAAGAGATGAATGATAGGTATGAGCGGAAAAGAACCCCAAAAAGAAGGACAAAATGGTTGAATGAGAAAAACGCTTATGTTACGTAATTTGAGCCTAAATGCCAACTTTTATCTACCCCTCTCTAAGCTTACATTACAACCCTGAAAAGTCTTGAAGATCTCTAGAATGTATGTCTATGATTAGTGGAGAATAGCAAGTAAACAGGCCCATAGAACTAAATGAAATTGACATGCATAAGTTAATATTCATATTTCCATTGAGTGTGATTGAAATGAATTTACGAAATATCTGGCTTGAAATTCTAGATTGCTATATTCATGCTATATATGTTCCAGCATATTATCCCAACTGACGTTCAGGCTTTTAGGGCAGGTTAACCAAGTGTTGATCGGATTTGACCTACCAACTGCAGGCTCGGGTGCGAGAACGGTATCCATTGCCTACTGCCCCCTCCCAATAATACGTCATGCTTTTCTAAGTAACCTTGTGCAGCTGCTTGATTTGAGTCTTCGATTCTTTGAGTTTTTTTGTTTTTGTTTCTTTGATTTGTTTTGATCTTTGCTCGAGGGCGAGCAAAGGTTAAGTTTGGGGGTATTTGTTAGGCGTATTTTGTATACGCTTTTTGAGTCATTTTAGTTAGTATTTTACCCATTTGCGTTTAAATAAGTGTAGTGTTATGGTCGTTTTTCTTTCTTTTGAGTCACAACGGTTCAAAAAGGCAAAATGACGAAAAGAAGCGCATAAAAGGAGGGTCCCGAGGCAAAAAGGTTGAAAATTGGAGATTCGAACGAAGGCAAAGCAGCGCTATGGTGCCTAGCAGCAGGACCGCGGCGCCAGAAGATCTGAATGCTCACAGAAGTTTAGGCGCCGCGGCGCCAGTCTGCAGGACCGCGGCGCCGACACAAAATTTTGCAGATCTGATGACAAATTGGCCAGGGGAAAATAGGGTCCAGAGGGCACGAAACTAGCAGCATACTTAAGCCTAGGGATTATTCTACAGAAGAGATTGGATTCCAGAACAGAAGACAACAGAGGAAAATTTGGAGGCTACAATTGGAGACCTAGTTCTAAGTAATTTTTCTTTCTTTAGTTTTCAATTCAGTTCATGTTTGGATTTGTATTAGTTATTAGCATGTCTATGGCTAGGAGCTAAACACTTTATTAGGGCTTTCCTTTTGAATCGTTTGAAACTGGTTTTCATGAATTAATGCATTAGTTGGTTTCTTCTTCACTTGATTAATATTTATTCAATATTGGTATGAATGTTTGATTGTTAATTGATCACAAATTATCATAATATATATGATTTCGAATCAAGAACCGAGAAGAGAGATTTGGATATGCTGTAATTGAATAGACATAGGTTAAAATCGCGGACGAAAGTACCCCGATACTTGTGTAGCATTATAGGTTATTGTTCTTAATCCTCCTATGTGGTAAAACCTATCATAGAAATATAGAAGGTTTCTGCACTGGGTTTGAGTGATTATTTATCTAATCGGAATATAAGACAGTCTAGTTAACCTGCTATCTTAACATAGAAGAAGAAGTCATTCTTGTTGCATTAAGGATTGAAAAGAGTGGATAGTCGAGGATATTGGAAGCCCTAATTCCTTCATAACTGATTAAACCTCAATAATTTAGTCTAATTCTTGAAATTACTCTACTAGTGTTAGATAAAACCAAATCAACTTATCGTGTGCCAAATAGATAACCTAGAATAGATATTCGGTAATTAGAAACCAGTCTTTGAGGACAATATTCGGTCTTACCATACTATATTACTTGTAACGATACGTACACTTGTGTGAGCAATTGGAAATCGGCCTAACAAGCTCCATTGTTCCGGAGCTTAGTTATTTTGGTACAAATCCTTGCTATAGACTTATGCATATTCAGGGGTACGACGGGGCCCTGTCCCGTCATCTTTCACTGTTATATTCTTAGAGGTCTGTAGTCATGTGTGGGCTGGACATGTGTGGTTTGTAGATGTGTTTTGGTCAGCCGTACAGTTGTGATTTGTTTTGGGTATTTATGTATATAGTGGCAGCCTTGTCGGCTTGCCTATTTGGTTATGATTGATTAGTTGCGACTCCTCGGGAGACAGGTTCATTTCAGATTTCTATATTGTTCTTGGTATCAGTCGGATTATATGTGGCAGGTCAGTATAAGGGTGTCCAATTAGGGCACTAGTCGCGGCCCATCGGGTCGGGTCGTGACGCCAACCTTCTATTCCGGTAATGAAGTTATGTAGCTTGTCTTCATCAGACATATTCTGAATGTCCAACATCAAAGAAGTGAACTCCTTGATGTATTCACGTACCGAACCATTCTGTTTAAGCCTTTTGAGATGATCCCTAGCCAACCAACTCACGTTTCTAGGTTGAAATTGTTGCTTCATTTCCTTCTTCATCATTGCACAAGTTTCAATGCGTGGATGACCCGCACTTATATCATCGGCGTCTTAAGTCCTCCACCAAAGTTTTGCATCACACGTGAGATACATAGAGGTGATACTCACTTGGTCCTTCTCCGCAAGGAAATATTGCTCCATGTCCCAAAGGAAGTTTTCCAACTCTTCTTGTCCCCGTAAAAGACATAGGTTCCGGCACCATCACCTTACCCCGATCAGTGACATTACCACGGCTAGTCTCTCCTACTGCCATGTGTAATACCACAAGCTCCGTTTCAAGATCCAACTTAGCTTGTCGTAATTCACCAAATTGTTCATTGGTCCGCCTCGATTGCTCCACCAATTCGACCAAATGTGCATCTAATTCGACTTTATATTGTTCAAACTCCATCTTAAGACAATGATTTGGTGTAACAAGATCCACCAAATCACTCTCTTTCTTCGGTTCTACCAACTAGAGTTTCCAAATGCTCAATACGAGCACTTAACTCCGCCATTGTTCTTACCGTCATTGCTCAACCACCGTAGCAACTAGATTTATCTCTTCACGTAGTGCTTAGGAATATTTTAGCATAACAACAAGCTAAGCTTTGATACCAATGGTCACACCTCTGGTATGCTACTATAAATTGTTTGAACACAAAAGGCGTGAAGGCTTTCGGCAACACCTCTTGCCAACTTTAGCCTAACACTTAGTCCTTTTAAGATCAAAAGAATGTAACAACATGGAAGAAATTACACACACTGGAAGGAGGTTTAAAGTGGCAAGTATAATCACAATACAACACACCAAGAGTTATGGTCAAACAACGCCCAACCATTACTTTTATTTCTACTCAAATAAACAAAGAAATGCCTCTCGGCTATACAATGTAGTGATAGAACTGAACGTCTAACACTTGAACTCTCAAACTAAATTACTAACCTCACTCACTATTTAGTTTATACTCTCGGAAACACACTCACAAGAACAATGATTGCTGTCAATATTTGAACACTTAAGCTCAACACTAGCTCACTCTCGGGTTTAAGTATTTTCTGAATGTTCAATTCGTTTACTCGTGTCCCATAAGTTATTCTAACTTATTCTACATATACGGGGGAGTGGCATAACATGCCTTACAAAGGGGGACGTGTTAAGGGAGTGGTGTAGTAACACACATCCGCAAGTAATTCGTCCATCACACACACATACACATCACACGACCAACACTATCTCAACATTTGGTCATTCACACATGTCTTCCTTTCTTTAAGCAAGTGTCTTGTTGACCAATTCAACCTTCTTACTCGAATCACACTGGTCCCGCAAGGTCTTATCCATGTCTCACATGACTCACACATCACCTGCACCACCCGCAACATGGATATCTCACCACTTACCACGGTTGTACAAAATCCAGAACTCGGTTAGAACCTTTTTGCCCATATTGATTCATTGAAACTCACCCACTTCAATACTCAACCAAATGAGCTCAAACCACTTGCCACATAACCCGGAGATCTGTGGGGAGTTGCTCGAACCCGCCCCAAACTATTCGGTGCTCCATCGCGACCCGTATCTGAACCACATTGAACTTGAACTTAGTCAATCTTGCATCTCAACTTGCCATGTATATATAGTTCGGAAGAACCCTTAGAATCACCTCACCTCATGATATAGTTGACCCATACAAACCATAAGGAGTCTAGGAACACCTTCATCATATCTCGTACCCACGCCTTATCCCTTAGCCATATTTGCAAGCATTAACTCATGCCCCATTTTCTCGGCTTCTTGTTCTTTCCCTCGGACATTGTCAACTATCTGTTGTAAATTCTTAGCTGGACTTGCAAGATGTATTAATGTGAATATTAATACCTTGTAACATGCTCCACACATGTTTAGATGTCCCGTGACTTGCACATGTCCCTCGAACACGTGTAACACCTCCTCGGACACCCAACACCAATGTACACCCTTAGCCGAATATTGTCGATCCTTTGTCTGTGTTGTGCCCTTTTGCAATGTTCCTTAATTGTTTCCCTATATCCAAACCATGTCCCTTTGCTTTGTTGACCCTCATGTTCCTTCGTATCATGCCTTACCTTGCATATACGAAATGTATGTCAACATGATCCATTTCCATCTCAAATCATGCCTTAACTCACACTGAATTTTCCATAGAACAATTCACGAGTGTGAGAAACCACTCACACTATTTGAGCTTGACGTCTTCATCAACCATTCGGGTCACAGAACATATGCATGTGCTGATTCGTCCATGCTCGAGTGGAAACACTAGAGTGCCTAACAGAGCAACATCGAACGCGGTATATCGTCTAGTTTTCCACTGTCCTAGACTGCAAGAGAATTCTTTTCTAAACGACTGATAGCTATCTTGGCGACCATACCTCTCATGCAAATAATCTAGGGAAACCCAATTATTTTCAAAACAACGGAGTTCCTTTGTGTTTTTTAGGCCCATGTAATGCAAGAATCTCTTTCCAGATTGACTATAAGGGATGATTTGTCCTCTGCCTTGGTAAGCTAAGCTCGTGAAATAGTTGATTTCTTCCAACGTGGGGGTGAGTTCGAAGTCTTGAAATCTGAACACTGCCCTATCCGGATCCCAGAACTGAATCAAGGCCCTAACTATATGCTGATCTGGAGTGATGTCAAACAAAGCCATGAGACAACCTAATTTGCTTCTGATGGTCATTTTGCTGCTGCCGTCGAAATTCTCCCACCAAATCTTTAACCTTGTCGGAACACCACTCACCATTCTGATTTCGGGGATTGTTGGAATACTGCTCATCCTTTACATAAAACCAAAAGTAAATACAAAATTTCCCAATGCTAGCATGTCACGTTAGGCTCGGATTCGTCCATCAATATCACGTAGCACATAATATGTTGTCGGTCGTTGGGTCGTGAAAAACCCTTCGACAATTGGGTGGGCTTCCTAACTGTGGTGTCAATGCCAAGGACTGACCCACCTAGGGTAAATGCATGCATGCCTTAAAATAAGGGGTGGTATAGCTCTATCCTAAGTTTCTAAGATTTGGCTCACTAGACGCAAGGTTCCCGAGCGGACAACTCGAGTGAGAAGGCTACACGGCCACCGGTTAGACCGGACACTCCGCGTATATTACCAACTCTCCTAAATTTGGATTTTGAAGAAAGAATTTTGCTGATGCACCAAGCGCACCTCGCATGTAGTGTGTGATTGTGTGAATTTTCCAGAGTGGAAGAAATATGAGCGGAATGTCAGTTTATGGAAAGCATTAACAAATAGTAGTTAAGACAATATGCAAATATTTTGTAGAGCAGAATAGTTTAGGCAAAACATAAAAGCAAATAAGTGTGAGACACAAAATAAGCAATTAAGCAAATAAGAAAAATACAGAAAAATAAAGCACAATAATCAACCTATGTTTGTTATGGTTAAGAACCTAAGCATATCCCTAGTGGAGTCGTCATGCTGTCGCACCCGATTTTGAATTCTCAGGCTTGAATGCGCGACGGAATGGTTATCCTCCCCAAAATGTAAAATGTTAAGTGTTAAGGGAGTCACCACCTAATTAATTGGGTAAATTAGGACACCTAAACGTCAACTAATTAAGGTCAACATTAACTCCATTTTATGTCTGCTAAACTTAATAAGATTCTGGGTAAGGGTTCTTTATTATCCTAAAGGGAAGGGGTGAGGCATCCTTTAGGATCCGCTAACTTGTGGTTATCCGTTCAAACCTAAGTCAATTATTTATGTTAAAGGATGCATGCTAAAAAAAAATATTTTTTGAACAAAAGATATGGTAAATGGTGAAAATGTGTTTTTGTGGTAAAAAAAAAGAAATCTCCGTTTTGTAGCATATATATATAAGCTAATTTTGGATATGTATTTAAAGGGCATTATATAGAAATACTTTATAAATAAAACATATGTTAGGATGAAATGTAAATTTGGTTTTTGATGAAATGTATATTTAAACAACGTAAGATAGTACATAAAATTGATAAGGTTAATGAAGAGCTTATGAGAAAATTTATTTCTTAAGAATTAGATATGGAATGATTAATTGACTATTGATTAAAGCATAGCTAGAGTTAGTTGAATTATTTTAGATTTAGATCTATATGGTGAACTTAGAATAAATAAGGAATGGATTCATCTTTTAAACTACCCTTCAATGTATTCAAGGACTAGTAGAGTTAATTATCCTATTAAATACAAGGTTAACAAATATATTTATCACAATAATAAATAAATAAATAAATAAATAAGCAAGGAAGGAATGAGATTGGAGTTGATGTAATGTCTAGAACGGATGACGACGCCATTCATCCCATTGTTGTTTTGAAGCCCTGCGGCAAGAGTGTGGACGGCGATGCGGAGATCATGATGAGTCTCATACCGAGACTCTTGATTATTTTCCCGATGCATGTCATGTAAAATAAGAAAGAAAAAGATTAGTAAATATTCTAAACTTCATCATATGCGAAAATAAATGAAATGTTACACTAAACACACATGTACACATGTTGGCCCTATTAACTGTGGCAGTACAGATGGCGCCCCCCCCCCCCCCAGCAAGTAAATACCTTGAAATATTAATTAAGTGATGGGCCTCAGTATGCAGGAAACGTGACTCAAGCCCAGTAATATCAGATTCCAGATTTCAAAAATATCAGCATTATCGCCCAACAGGCCCATTTATACAAACTCACCTCTAATATATCTAGCCATATAAGGGTTGATATACACAAGACATCCACATAAATCATGAGAGGTATACAACCCATATACATTGAATGTATACTTTTGTGGGTAGCGAACTGAGGCGGCGTTTCGACCGTCGATTCACTCGAAAGGCTTATGCCTATGCGACGAAGAAGAACGAGCTTTCTGCTCTGAATATGAAGCTTGTATTAATAACAGGGCGGGGTTTTGAGCATGAAAGCTTTGTGGATTCTGTCTTTATGCATGCATTGGTTTGCCCTCGAAGATTGATGCATTTGAAGTTAATAAACACCCGTATATATAGCTCTTTTGTGGGTTCTGATTTTGGTAATAGTATCATGATTTTAGACTGATTTTGTCGCGATTTTGGTTATGATTTCGTACTGATTCGAGGATTATTCGGTTTCTTAAAAAGGGTAGCTTTGATTTGGGGTTGATTGTGGTATCGTTCTTGTTATGGTAAGTTAATATTCTAGGAGAGGATTCGATTTTGGTGCTGGTTCTCGCTATGGCAGATTCTAGGAAAGGAAACGTGGGATTTTGGTTGTGATCTGACGGGATTTAGGGCGTATGGGTAAGGGAGGCGGCGAATGAAAATCTTAGGGTTCTTTCTCGTTTTTTTTGTTTCTTTGTTTTTTAGGTCTTCTGAAGAATGATGGGGAAGAAGGTTAAAGAAATTTGGGCGCTGCTGGTGTGGCGGGCGTGATTTGGTGAGTAATGGGGTTGTGGGCTGCGTTTTAATGGTATTAATTTAAGTGGGTTATTAGTTTTAGGAATTAGTTTTAGGTATTAGGTATTTAATTAGTGGTAAGTTGTTTAAATTGTGATTAGATTATTTAGGTGCTTCATTAGTCTGAGTTTAAATTATTATAAAGAATAAGGACGGGCGTGCTATTTACTTAGTGCTTAATATTTTATGAATGCGACGCTATTATTAAAACGCATGTATTTGATTGAAATTAATTTAAATTGTAAATAATATTAATGAAATGCGAATATGCTATTTAACACGATGTCGTTGTTAAATTATTTATTTTATGTATTTATTATCATTTAAGAATTATGACAGGCTTAAAATTAATAAACGCGGGCCCGAGACTCTAGACGCGGTGCCATTATTAAGTTGCTTGTTTATGCATGTATTAATGTTTATTATACAAATATTATTGGTGTAGAGATTGTTTTTGCGATGTAAAAATTTGCAGTTTTTTTTTTTAAATTGTTTAATTTATTGGTTATTGATTAAAGGGGATGGACAAAATTGGGTGTCAACAGTCATGACTTTATCAGTTATGTCATAATAATCGCAAACAGAAAAAATATTTCCTTGAATAAAAATATCAGTGTGCCTACTTTCTATATATCTATATGCTAAAATACGTTTTTGCATACACCATTTATATTCTACCCAATGACATGTTACCGTTAAATAATCATGGACGTTAGTACTACGGACTATATCAGACGTGATAGATACTTTTCTAGGGTAATGATATAAATAATAACGTAAATATTGTTGATATTCATGTGCAAATTTAAAAACATCTCTCCTAACAGTTGATTTAGGAAAACCGTTATAAGCAGGATTGTACATTGATCTTATATAATGAATAAAACTAGGAGAATCAGAAAATGAAAAAGGCAAATCCTCCACTACAACTAATTTTGATAATTCTTCTCTATCTTTCATTTTATCGTATTTAGGGCCTACAACTGCCCCCGTCATAGGGTCAATTTGACCCTGTACCTGGTGCGGGACAATATGTGAAGCTTGTCCCGACTGAGAAGGCATTGACACACCCTTGATTTTAGCCTTATATTCATCTCACCTAGCTTTGTGTTTGGTATTCAAATGCATAGTTAAACCTCCCGTCCCGCTCTGACCTTTTCCTATTTTAAATTTATAAACAATTTTACAAATTTTGCATATAGCAACTTGATTTTGTACGTCTCTATAAAAAAAGCCCATAGATGTGATGTTAATTTTCATTCTGGTGGGCCTCGTCTCATACTAGGGGGAATAGGAGGCATTCCAGTTTGAAGTACATTAGTTGGCGTGTCATCTAGATTAATTGGTGTGTCATCTAGATTATCTTCTAAATTAAACTCTTGTTGATTTCCAGAAAATAGCTCATCATCTAAATCTAATGGTACCTCAGAAAATAATTCAGTATCAATAAAAGCAACCAGTCTAGGAGGAATAAGATGACTAGAAGAAGTACCCTTGCCCTTGTTACCCCTACTAGTAGAACCAGACATACCCAACATACCTCTTATTCATTTCATTTTAATTTATGCTAATAAATAGTTAAAGATAATGAAATTAAGTGAGATAATTAAAATAAAGAAACAATAATAATTTAATAAAGGAACGAATGTACCAAACGTCGACGTGTAATCGAGAGATGTTGAAAATTGAAAATTTGCTCAACGGATGATCCTCAAGCTAGTTGCCAACTTCACTCCCAATTCCCAAATGAATAAATTAAATTGAATATTTAGAAGACAATGTAAAGAGAATGAGAGATTATTAGAGAATAATAGAGAGATTGTAGGAAGATTTGAAAAAGAATGAAGAGAAAATGAGGTATTTATAGTTGAAAAAAATGGGTTAAAGTGTAAATATAATAACTTAAGGGTTAAAAATAAATATTAAGATGAGGGGGGATTGGGGTAGGGGGAGGGGTATTTGGCCGTTGCACAACGACCAAATTGGACAAAGCCGTTGTGCAACGGCTAGTAGGGGTCGGAGGGGGTGGGGAAGGGTCGGGGTAGGGGAGGGTTCGGGGTGAGGTCGGGGTGGGGTCGGGGCTGGGGCGGGATTTCCAATATGGATTACCTACGTATCACACCGTATGGTGCGAATCAGACACGCGTAGTTTGAAAGTTAGAGTAAAAGATTTTTTTTGTGCAAATAAATAATGCCAAATAAGCTTCCTAAAAAGATGATAAAGCAAGCTAGCATAAGCAGAATAATCATGAAAATAATATACACAAAGTGGAACGCGACACAAATAGCAAGCAGATTGCATGAAAATTAATTGTGTGTAATGTGTGATAGTGTCAATTTTTCGGAAAGGAGGAAGTATGAGCGGAATGCCAATTTAAGGAAAGTAGCAAAAGAAAATAGCAATTAAAGCAATTAATTACAAAATTAAAAGTAAACAATTTAAAGTATTTACAACAAAAAGCAGAATAAACCGCAATATTTAATTAACCTGAGTTTGCTGTGGTTAAGAACCCGATATCCCCAGCAGAGTCGCCATGCTGTCGCGCCCATTTTTGACCTCGGGGTCTGAACAGAACTGCAACGTTGAATGAAATAAAACTGAATTTAAATACAATGACAAAAATAAATTTCCGAAAGTATCTTCTTGAAATGTATCTCCGTGTACCTGTATAGACACTTAGTAAAAGTGTTAGTAAGAGAGTAAATAATTCTAAAATAGCGACAAGAATTAATAAGTAAACTAAAAATAAAACTCGTCTTTTATACATGGGAGACCTTGGAAATCAGACGTAGATTCCTTCATCGGCCAAGTTGTTAGAAACAATAAAAATAAATAAAACCTTCAGATCCGCGCCAAAACAATAATAGTTTTGATTACAGAGGGCTCAGATATATAAAATAAAGTGGGACGTCCTAAACAAGTCTTGACTGCGAACTAGTGACTTATTAGTCAATCTAATCGCCCTGCCAGCGCCTGTTGGTATTCGGTGTAAGTAGAAGAAATCATCAACGCCCGAAGATTTTATTTTCCGTCTTTTCACTATGGAGGCCTAAAAAATCGACAGATATTTTTTCATTGGCCAATGCGTGTAGTATCTGTTCAAAATCAGTAAATACCCAATATTAAATGTAGCAATCTGTTTTTTTAGGAAATTGTTCCAATCAATATAATAAAATAAATAAGAGGGCAAACATTGTCAAAATCAGTCCAGTGACCAGAGTAATGAAACAGTAGCAACACAACAGCAACAACAAACAAATGGTCCTCGATGCAGAAGAGGGAGTGGTAATGATTCGAACTCCGGCAGCAACAACCAGCAGAGCATATTAACAAAAACAACAGGTCGAGAAATCCGGCTCGCCGAAAACGCAGATAGCCAAAAATAAGACAAACACAAAAACAGAACAGTGGTTCGGACCAAAAATCCAATTGGAACAGTAAGCGAATCCGGGCTAAGTCACCGGAAAACTCCGAATGCAACCAGATGGCACAAAATCAATCAGTTGCAAAACAAACAACAGAACCCAAAAGTAAAGCCAACAGAGGTAGCCGGAGTTTTAAAACTCCGGCGAGATAAAGCAAAATCAGCAAATCAGTCCCAATAAACAGTACGTAATAGATAAAAAATAAAGTCGAACCAAGGCCAAAAATCAGTCCAACACACATAAACACATAACAACAAAGTAAAGCCAAGAACACACCAAAAGAGGAAATGGGCGGCGTCGCCTCGTCGGTGAAAGGCCAGAGCGACGCCGCTTGATGGTTTGCGATGGGAAATGGGTAACGGGTTCGCTGGTTCAGGGCAGTGGGTGTGTGGGGTATGTTGAAAAGGTTCGAAGGTTAGATGATTAAATGAGAGAGAGAGAGAGGTGAGACGTTGATGGTGGTCTCAAATGGGGAGAGTGAAGATGATAAAATAAAAGAGATATGGGAGATGGTGCAAAGTTAGGAAGATGAAATGGTGCGGCTGCTGATGTGTGTCTTCAATAAATGAGAGAGAGGGGTGAGAGGATCTGGAGCGTTTTTCTTAAATGAAAGAGGAAGAGAATATATATAAAAATGGGAGAGTGTGGGGTAGGGGCAAGTGGGTTGAGTGAAAAAGAGAGGAGTCCAATTTCTTGCATGTGTCGGCTGCTTGCGTGTGTCGGCGCTGATATAGAAAAGGGGATGGGATGTGAACAAAAGATTTGGTTTTTTTCCAGATTTGGTGGGATATGATATGGGGTTTGAAACAATGAGATTGATGGGTAGATGTAAAAATAATATATATATATATATATATATATAGAGAGAGAGAGAGAGAGAAATAATTTAAAGATATGCAAAATTAATAAAATAAAATGACGGTGTAATAAAAATAATATAATATTTAAAAATGTTTAATGCTTAATTAAAAATTAAAAATGCGATATTTTTTTGCACAGAATATTTAGAAAAAATATGATTATGGTATAAAAATTAAGAAAATGATGATAAAAATGTTGTGTCCAAAAATATTTAAAATTACAATAAATAACCAAAAGAAAGGTCAAAATTGGGTGTCAACAGTTGCTGGGCCATTTATGGAACAACCTGGACCTGTGCTGGAGGACCATGTCCCATACCGCTGCATCTGAAATTAGGGCGGACTACAGGCTTGATGATGGGCCATTTTATGGAAGACACTGGACTTATGATGAAGGCCCAGGTCCCATGCTGCTACCAGTGGACTCGTACTGGAGACACACTCTCTTCCACCCCTGCGTCTCTAGCTACTGCCACATCCCTGATTGTTATATGCCATGATGGTTGTCAGAGCGTGTGAGAGAGATAATGTATATAGGCGGTATATGAGGCAGAAACAGCCGTACACGAGGTGTATAACGACTTAGAAAGGTTGTATACGAGTAGTATATAGTGGAAGAAGTGGTATATCAGCCGTATACATAATGTATATCAGTGTGTATAGGCTATATATGAGGGGTATACGACCTGTTGGAGAGATAAAGAAGGAAAAAGGGTTGTATATCAGCAGTATACCAGGGGTATACAGGGTTGTTTGTAGAATTGGAGGGTTGCAGCTGTATATTAGCGTATATTTGAGGTATACCGGTGATATACGATCGGTTCGGCGCCGGAAAAGGACATGAATGGGCGACCGAAATTAGGTTTTAGGTCGGGAAGGATTTTTGGCTCTTGAAACCATGTAGAATTGTATTAATCTCCCTTAAGGAGCCTTTCTTATTAATACAATGTATATAGTGTGTAAAATGTGAAATCCTAATACAAGAAGGATCATATACCAGAATTATACAATACTAATAATTACAAAATATATGGAGAATATTTTATATATATTCACTAATTGTTTATGTATAGGTCGTCCATGTTACTAATGTATTTATATGTATGTTTCTTCTCTATATGTACATTGAACTCCAAATAATTTAATGGAAAAATATGGGGAAAGAAATGTATTATAATAAGACAAAAAGAAAAGAAGATAATTTAAGTATTATTTGGAGGAAAAAAGATAATGTGAGAAATTGTTTTATTTGTATAGAAATTGCATCATTGTAGTATAGAATATGTATCCCTAGTATATGTATAGAAAATGTATCATTGCTGTATAAAATATGTATCCCTGTATAGAATTTGTATCATTGATGTATATAATATGTATCCCTATGGTATGTGTAACATTGTTGTATAAAATATGTATCAATACTATATATGTATAGAAAATGTATTATTATATAATTAATTAAGGCTGGCCAACATGGTGGAGTATACCGACCCCAACAAGAACCCGCCCCGACACCACCCCGTCCCTGCCCCGATCCCACTTGACACTGTACCGATATCGGATACTGGTACTCGGTATCGGTACCCGTACATGGTGGCAAAAAAATCCGCCCCCGAAGCGACACCACATTAAACCAAAAAAATCTCCTTTTATTTTTACACTCTTTCGAACTACGTGTGTCTGATTCTCATCATACAGTGTGATACGTAGGAAACCCATCTTGGCTGCGACACCCCAAAAAAAAAGTTTATACAATCTGAAAAAAAAGTTTATACAATCTGGAAAAAAAGAACATTCATTTTTTCATCTCATTCATCCTATCATGAACAATCATGTTTTCATTGCATTTATCCTACTGGAGGAAGTTAGTTTACTTTGCATTAGTCTTGTAGTGGACAATCATCTGTTTATATAGTTTTTACTATCCTATCATGAATGAATTCTTTTTCAAGCATACATTTTATAACTTATTTGAACGAACTAGGCACATCTGATTCCCTCAGAAGGATACGTAGACAGTCCTACTCGGGTTCGGTGCCCTTTATTAAAAAATACAAAAATATATATATTTCAAGTATCATTTTATACCCTTTATTCAAAAAATACATATTTTTCAAGTATCATTTGATACACTTTATTGAAAAAAAAATATATACAAAAATATATTTTAAGTACCATTGTTTGACTTGGTTGATACCAACACATTTAGGATTGTGCATAGGAAAGAATAAGTAATAATCAGTATGGACTGACTTCGTGGTAAACCATAGATTCTTTTAGTACATCTGATTCACGTCTGTAATGAAAGGGTCTTGCATACTTTCAAGATAAGAACGAAACCAACCTCATCGTTTTCATGTGCATTGTGTGGTGAGTTTTAGAATAAGTTCAATTGCATTGCATTGTGATCTAGAACTTGACCGTAATGTTTGTTGATGCGAAATCTTGAGTAACACTCGGTATATGAAATGATCGTAGGCTTTCTTTGATCCGTTTGAGCCTTTTCAGCTTACCAAATAACATTATCCGTAGTACTCCCCCTTTGAGCCTAAAGCCTATTTTTTCGACAATCGCATATTACACTTATACCATTTCTGAGTGCATTCACCACTATCCCTCTCTTGACCCGACTTCTTTGAGCGCATGGAAAAAGTGCAATTTGCTGACAACGATATGCGTTGAAGTTTACAGGGAAAAAAGTTGCAAAGTCTCAAAAGAGAAAACAAAAAAAAATAAAGAAAGACTTCATACAAAGGAGAAAGTAAAAGCCCCGAAAAAAGAAGAAGCGGATAGTCAGTACAAAAGAACTAGGACAAAAAAAAAAGCAAATCATCATTAAAGCGGACAAATTGTCACGACCCGACTTCGGGCCCGTGACTGGTGCCTTACCCCGGGCACCCTAGTGATACAACATCAGAGAAAATCAGCGGAAATAAAAACTTAACAGGAAACAAGAGACAACATAAAAAAACAGGCTAACCAAAACGGTTGCCTTCATGTATATACATATCAAACCGAACAGTTAAATCCTTTTACAAACCCTGCCCACAACAGTGCTACAGACCTCTAAGAATTTTATAACCACTATGACGGGACAGGGCCCCGCCATACCCCTGAATGTACAAGAACCTACAATCTCAGGGAATCATACCAAAGATAAGCCTCCGGAGAAACGGAGCTTCCAACACTGTTGAATGTGATCCTATGGCGAGGATCCACGATCGATGTACCTCTACTGCGGCATGTAACGCGGCCCGGAAGGAAGTCGATCTGGTACCAAGTATGTGGCCCGAAAATCAGTAAATGAAATCATAACAGTCTATACAAAACAGGAGACATGTATGATAACCAAACTACAGTTCATAACATAAAAGTAGTCATGTCAAGTCAGGGACTCACGCCCTCAAAGTCATCCCCCATGCCCGTGGTACTCCTTCCTCACTGCCGGCAGTCTAGGTATAAATCGTGTGATACGTATAACATGTCTCGGCCCATCCCATGGGACTCGAGGTGGAATCGCATGGTCACATTCCCGGCCCATCTCATGGACTCGGTGTCGGATCGTATGGAATACATTCCCGGTCCATCTCATGGACTCGGTGTCAAATCGGGTGGAATACATTCCCGGTCCATCCCATGGACTCGGTGTCAAATCGTGTGGAATACATTCCCGGTCCATCCCATGGACTAGGTGTCAAATCGTGTGGAATACATTCCCGGTCCATCCCATGGACTCGGTGTCAAATCGTGTGGAATACATTCCTGGTCCATCCCATGGACTCGGTGTCAAATCGGCCATAACATTTAAACTCTCTTTTTAAGACAGATTATGATAATACCATACTTTCCTTTTAAATCAAAACACTTTCCTTTTTAAAATCAAGTAACAACATTCTTTTCCAAAAGTTCAAGTTGCCTAATTTCAAATACTCAAGTCTTTTATTTTCGAAAGATTTCATAGTTCATGGTCTTAATCAAATAACGTAATCTCTTTTTAAAACAATTGAGTAACATATGCCTTATGTGTGAGTAGTTATTCTTGTTTATAACAATCTTATTAAAGCAGCCATGATCTAGAAAATGTAATACAATTTTGTCTTATCTTAGCTTCTATGCAGATGGAGGTTTCTACTGGTTTTAATATAATTAATTATTTGTCAATACATTTTCCTTTATTAACGCTGCAGTGGTTTGTTCGATACTTATTCTCATTTCGAAATCAAGAAACATTATTCTTTAAAGCCAAGTACTCATTACTCACGAATGAGGTTTCACAACTTTTTAACAAAATTCAAGTCCTTAACATTTCATAAAACGTCCTTTATAAGTTAAGTCTCTTATCTTTTAAGATCAAGTCTCTTAACTTCTAAAATCAATAAACCATTCTTTTACCTACATAAAGTCGTTATAACTAACTTCCCATAAAGATATTATAACACCTTATGTTTTAAACCAACCAAAACTCGTTTAGCACACGCGTCGTCACCGTACTACATAGTTCAGAACAATCATGCTAGAAAAGATAGGAAGAGGTTCACATACCTCGCGACGATTATCGACAATTAGCAAAACGCTCCAAAGTACTATAACCCTGCTAGCCTTTTCCACCCGAGTAGAATACGCTACTCGTAGTACTTCACCCTATAAAAGCCACAAAACGTCTATCAATTTCTCGATCTCTTCGTAGAACATTTCTAAGAACAAGGCTCCATATTCTACGTAAAATTCGGCAAGACCTCCCCGCAACCATATAAATCTCCTCCTCTATCAAGGCCCGCTACCAAGCCAACAACTCCAAGGGGGGGTTACACGTCTAACCGGACGTGTACAACACTGCCCCATAATAATACTACAAGTCTACTGTAAATACAGTCCAATGTAAATACAGTTCAATTCTATCAATCTTCTATCCTCATATAATATACTCAAGTATAACTACTACAACATGTAATATCCAATTACAATAGGGGGACATAGATCATTACCTCGATAAGCCCAAAATTATCCAAGATTATAAGTCGATCCTGAGCACGTTTAGCTCCAAATCCTTACGCTCCAACCCGCTCCAAGCGACCCTTAGAAGTTTCTAAACAACTTCTCTTCACACTTCAACCAAACTAGGAAGATTTTTCTAGGGTTTCACTTTGCGACTATTGGAATAAAGTAGTATTTCCGGGCTCCTAGTATTGAAATAACTTGGGATACAACTAGGGATACTAGGATAAGGTATTTGGGATTATACAAAAATACTTGGAGTATTTTCTACACAAGTGGGGGAGGGGGGACGAAACAACTACAAAGGGGAGGGGAGTATTTTGCCTTGGAAGCTTAAGTGTGGGATGAAAATAAGTCTTCAACTTAAGGGGGTATTTATAGAGAATTCAAGGGTCAAGATTAATGCAAGTGGGTGGTCAAGATTGGGCCATGTGTGTGTGGGTCCCACCACACCACATGGCCAACGAATTTGGTGCCAAGTGTAGTGGCCATTTCGGCAAAGAGATGATGGCTAGCCACTGTCCCTCCATTCGGCCAGGTGACACATGGGGTGACACGTGTCGCCCCGACTAAATCAAAATATTTCGTCTTCCGAAAATATCCAAAATACCGGAAACCTCAAAAACAAAGTGGGCCCCACAAAACCGTAAATTTCTCCCGTGGGTCCCACGTGACCATTTCCGAAAATAAAATCTCATAATTCTAATATAATCCAAGAAGTCCAAATACCAAATCTGGGACTCCAATTCCCATTAACGAACCTTTTTCCTTCACCGGAAACTTTTCCGTTAAAAATCACATCTTTCTTTCTTTCCAAAATTTCTGTCATATTCTCGTACGTACGTCCTCACATACATACCCTGGAACTACGGGGTATAACATTCTTCCCCCCTTAGAAACATTCATCCCGAATGTTCCTTCTAAGTCTCCAAACGTACTTGCGCCGGTATAGTCTCCACTACTACACTTACAAACCGATCATGCCACCACTGGCCAGAATATAACCTATGCGCAAAACTCAAATCCAAGCTAACGAGGAATCACCTCTAGTACACGTTCCACACTTCAGTTACTGCTTCAATTTCCTCTAAGGCCATTCCCGGCCTTCACGATCCGATTCTGGTCGAACGCATCCACGAACCCGTACGATGGTTACCTAAACTTGGGCCTAGCACCCTCGTGACCCTATCACAAAGCGGGACCACCACAAATTGACCCCACCCCAAACCGGGCTACGGGTTGACCCGCGACCTTACCTCAACCCGACCCATCTCGCACCAAACTCTCTCGTTCCCCAATCCGGAACAACTTACTAACTCACATCATGAAAGCTACCACTTCTATCTCACACTACTCATGGAATCATCACGCTAATACTCCACGTACTACACATTCTGACAAGGATTAATCGTAAATCTTTCACTTAAGATGGCCTCGCATCTAAGATCTCAACTGTTATCAAACTTCTAAAGCTCACCATTCTTCCCTAACCCCCAAACTTACCTCTTTCAACTAACCATGTTCTCTATATCATAATTAACACCATGCTACCCATACATAGCACTTAACATGTACCCACCATAACAACATACACAAGTCTCTTAAGGGCTAAAGATATCTCTGCAACTACTGCCTCACTTTCTCTTCGTCGCTCTAATCATAATCCTGCCCTGCCGGGCGCATAGCTATAGAAGGCGATGAACCTGCCACTGACCCGGTAGGTTGCGTCATTCTGCATGTACCCCTCCTATAAGGACAGTCTCTCGTCACATGGCCCTGACGGCCGCAGGTATAACAATCTCCCAACTAGCACGACACCCTGAGGACCATCCTCAGCTCTCTAACCATAGAACTCTGGCGAACTGCAACTCAAGAAATCCCGAAGTCTCAGACTATCGGATCTAGGGTGAATCACTGGCACTGCCGGAACCACCGTCTCTCGTCCGTCCTCATTCCCAGCCACCAGCCTAGCTAGTAACTGGTCCATCTCCTTGAACTCATATCCTCGGCTCCTGGCCGTGGCACCGGAGGCTCAGGTATCGTGGCCTCAGTAGAAACTGCTGCCGCTCTAAACTCTGCTGGGGCTAGAGGCGTCATAAAACTCGTCGTCTGAAGTATTATCTCAGGTAATGACCAGGCATGTGCCCTCGTAACCCTCTGTGTTCTACTCGTAGCTCCCTCTGCTGCCTTGCCCTTGTGGGCCATGGTTGCCTTGCGCAGAGGCGTAACGGGTACATAAGAATACGCCAGAGGGAGTCCAACTTATAACACAGCTCTAAGGCACGATCTCAGAGTGAGAAGAATGGAAACCAATCCTAAATATCCTGTAGCCTCCTGATTATAGATGTGGTGCACAACACACCGATAATCAAGACTCTACTAGACACGGTCTGTAGACACTTTCTGAGGATTAACTGCTCTGATACCACTTTTGTCACGACCCGACTTCGGGCCCGTGACTGGTGCCTTACCTCGGGAACCCTAGTGATACAACATCAGAGAAAATCAGCGGAAATAAAAAACTTAACAGGAAACAAGAGACAACATAAGAAAACAGGCTAACCAAAACGGTTGCCTTCATGTATATACATATCAAACCGAACAGTTAAATCCTTTTACAAACCCTGCCCACAACAAGGTTACTGCACCTCTAAGAATTTTATAACCACTATGACGGGACAGAGGCCCGCCATACCCCTGAATGTACAAGAACCTACAATCTCAGGGAATCATACCAAAGATAAGCCTCCGGAGAAACGGAGCTTCCCAACACGCTGAACTGTGATCCTATGAGCGAGGATCCACGACCGATGTACCTCTACTGCGGCCAACGCGGCCGGAGGAAGGTCGATAACAGTATCAAGTATGTGAAATCGAAAATCAGTAAATGAAATCATAACGATATACAAAACAGGAGACATGTATGATAACCAAACTACAGTTCATAACATAAAAGTAGTCATGTCAAGTCAGGGACTCACGCCCTCAAAGTCATCCCTCATGCCCGTGGTACTCCTTCCTCACTGCCGGCAGTCTAGGTATAAATCGTGTGATACATATAACATGTCTCGGCCCATCCCATGGGACTCGAGGTGGAATCGCATGGTCACATTCCCGGCCCATCTCATGGACTCGGTGTCGGATCGTATGGAATACATTCCCGGTCCATCTCATGGACTCGGTGTCAAATCGGGTGGAATACATTCCCGGTCCATCCCATGGACTCGGTGTCAAATCGTGTGGAATACATTCCCGGTCCATCACATGGACTCGGTGTCAAATCGTGTGGAATACATTCCCGGTCCATCCCATGGACTCGGTGTCAAATCGTGTGGAATACATTCCCGGTCCATCCCATGGACTCAGTGTCAAATCGGCCATAACATTTAAACTCTCTTTTTAAGACAGATTATGATAATACCATACTTTCCTTTTAAATCAAAACACTTTCCTTTTTAAAATCAAGTAACAACATTCTTTTCCAAAAGTTCAAGTTGCCTAATTTCAAATACTCAAGTCTTTTATTTTCGAAAGATTTCATAGTTCATGGTCTTAATCAAATAACGTAATCTCTTTTTAAAACAATTGAGTAACATATGCCTTATGTGTGAGTAGTTATTCTTGTTTATAACAATCTTATTAAAGCAGCCATGATCTAGAAAATGTAATACAATTTTGTCTTATCTTAGCTTTTATGCAGATGGAGGTTTCTACTGGTTTTAATATAATTAATTATTTATCAATACATTTTCCTTTATTAACGCTGCAGTGGTTTGTTCGATACTTATTCTCATTTCCGAAATCAGTAAAACATTATTCTTTAAAAGCCAAGTACTCATTACTCACGAATGAGGTTTCACAACTTTTTAACAAAATTCAAGTCCTTAACATTTCATAAAACGTCCTTTATAAGTTAAGTCTCTTATCTTTTAAGATCAAGTCTCTTAACTTCTAAAATCAATAAACCATTCTTTTACCTACATAAAGTCGTTATAACTAACTTCCCATAAAGATATTATAACACCTTATGTTTTAAACCAACCAAAACTCGTTTAGCACACGTACGTCTACCGTACTACATAGTTCAGAACAATCATGCTAGAAAAGATAGGAAGAGGTTCACATACCTCGCGACGATTATCGACAATTAGCAAAACGCTCCAAAGTACTATAACCCTGCTAGCCTTTTCCACCCTTCAAGTAGAATACGCTACTCGTAGTACTTCACCCTATAAAAGCCACAAAACGTCTATCAATTTCTCGATCTCTTCGTAGAACATTTCTAAGAACAAGGCTCCATATTCTACGGAAAATTCGGCAGCACCTTCCCCCCCCACCCCCGCAACCACATAAATCTCCTCCTCTATCAAGGCCTGCTACCAAGCCAACAACTCCAAGGGGGGGGGGGGGGTTACACGTCTAACCGGACGTGTACAACACTGCCCTATAATAATACTACAAGTCTACTGTAAATACAGTCCAATGTAAATACAGTTCAATTCTATCAATCTTCTATCCTCATATAATATACTCAAGTATAACTACTACAACAGGTAATATCCAATTACAATAGGGGGACATAGATCATTACCTCGATAAGCCCAAAATTATCCAAGATTATAAGTCGATCCTGAGCACGTTTAGCTCCAAATCCTTACGCTCCAACCCGCTCCAAGCGACCCTTAGAAGTTTCTAACAACTTCTCTTCACACTTCAACCAAACTAGGAAGATTTTTCTAGGGTTTCACTTTGCGACTATTGGAATAAAGTAGTATTTCCGGGCTCCTAGTATTGAAATAACTTGGGATACAACTAGGGATACTAGGCTAAGGTATTTGGGATTATACAAAAATACTTGGAGTATTTTCTACACAAGTGGGGGAGGGGGGACGAAACAACTACAAAGGGGAGGGGAGTATTTTGCCTTGGAAGCTTAAGTGTGGGATGAAAATAAGTCTTCAACTTAAGGGGGTATTTATAGAGAATTCAAGGGTCAAGATTAATGCAAGTGGGTGGTCAAGATTGGGCCATGTGTGTGTGGGTCCCACCACACCACATGGCCAATGAATTTGGTGCCAAGTGTAGTGGCCATTTTCGGCGAGGGACAGTGGCTAGCCACATCCTCCACCCGGCCAAGGTGACACATGGGGGTGACACATGTCTCCCCCCGACTCGTCCAAAATATTTCGTCTTCCAAAATATCCAAAATATCGGAAACCTCAAAAACAAAGTGGGCCCCACAAAACCGTAAATTTCTCCCGTGGGTCCCACGTGACCATTTCCGAAAATAAAATCTCATAATTCTAATATAATCCAAGAAGTCCAAATACCAAATCTGGGACTCCAATTCCCATTAACGAACCTTTTTCCTTCACAAAAACTAGAAACTTTTCCGTCGAAAAATCACATCTTTCTTTCTTTCC
This sequence comes from Przewalskia tangutica, assembly GCA_029844215.1. NCBI lineage: Eukaryota > Viridiplantae > Streptophyta > Magnoliopsida > Solanales > Solanaceae > Przewalskia > Przewalskia tangutica. The sequence continues at coordinate 46,011,774 of CM056724.1, read as the reverse complement.
AAAATTTCTGTCGTATTCTCGTACGTACGTCCTCACATACATACCCTGGAACTACGGGGTATAACACAAATATTAAGCACGGACGTAGTCCAACGCTTGAGGAAGGATTAGTCATTTTTTACCCAAATAATATTCATCCCTTCCCCCAAACCTACATTACAAGCCCATGACAAGCCCTACATGATCATATACTGAGGGTTCTCACATTAGTGGATACTTATATGACTGTCAAGCCTATGGTATCACAATTGCATGCATTGAACATATTTCTGCGTGTGAGTGTGTTTCTCTAAATATTCCAAAATTCAAAATACAGGAATATATGTAAGGATATGACTTTCTTTCAGTGAGGGCATTTGAAACATGAGGATACGTGTAGTTCGAAACCTTGGCTGCAAGCAAGTTTCGACACTCAGATATGTCTGAGGTACTATCTGAAGTTGTGTGAATTACCCTGGAGTCAGTCTCGGTTAAACTGAAACCAAATAACGAAAGTACTAATCACAATATTAATTGTTGGTATCAATTGAAGTCAGAACGTGATGATGTCTTTCCACTTATTCAGAAAAAAACAAAAAATACATATGTTGAAAATATTATCTTTTGCTTATCACGAACTACGTCTTGACCCGATTCCCTCGACGGGATACGTATGCGGCCACATCGGCCTCGGTCCCAACTTTGAAAAATGTACAATCCTCTTTTGCTTATCACGAACTATATCCTGACATGATTCCCTCTGCGGGATAAGTAGGCGGCCACATTGGCTTCGGTCCCACATCATTTGAAAATCGTAAGAATCCTTATTTTTTGCATCACGGACTAAGTCTTGACCTGATTCCCTCGGCGGGATATGTAGGTAGCCTGTCACGACCCGTTCCGGGGCCTGTGACTGGTGCCTTACCGGGGCACCCAAGTAGTCATACATCAGAGTAACCAGCGGAATATAAAACAAGACAGGAAACAGTTTATAAAATAAGACACAGTTTATGTGAGAAAACGTCGCCTTTCGGCATATATATATAAAAACATGGTTTTAGCAGTTACATCCGATACTGTACAACATGACTACAGACCTCTAAGGAAATATACAACTATGGCGGGACAGGGCCGCCATACCTGGCATACAAAACTATCTACAACAGGGAGATCATACCCAAAAGTAGAGCCTCCGGAAAAGATGGAGCTCCCGACACCAACGTAGAGATCCTAAGAATGTGGATCTAGCACCTGCTTGCCCTTACCTGCGGCATGAACGCAACCCCCCGAAGGAGGTCAGTACAACAGGTACTAAGTATATGAAACTGTAAAAATACTTAAATGAAAACATATCATTTTAAAATCAGTTTTGCAAGTATGTATGAAACAACGAGGGGACCGCATAGTGCTACATCATAAACAAGAGCAACAATAGGTAAATCAGAATAAGTCTTTTCTAGGCTGCGAATGATCAAGCAGGCCACTCGCCCATATTATCATTCGCAAGCCTAATCTCGACTCCCGAGTCCGCATAGGCCACTCACATAGGCGCATGAGGTATAACCCGCATCGAGGGTAGCTACTCCTCGAATGTCCGGACTCGTTGTCGCATGGCCACATAGACCGCATGAGGTATAACCCCGCATACTAACACGAACTCTCGTAGCTCCGCATAGGCCCCTGGACCCGCATGAGGTATTCTCGAGTCATGGTCCTGCATCGCTGAGTCTACCCCGCGTCGGAGGCGCTTAACCCCTGTATCATCTCGAGGTGAGTGATATAGTACTAACACAACAACTTATAGTTCAAAACAACATAAGCATAAGTAAGACTGACCTCTTTACACAAGCGTTTACAAGACACTAACACACATAGCATCATATCATGTCTACTTATCAAACCATTTTATTATTCTTTCACAATTCAATATAAGTCTGTTATAAACACATAGGCAAACTGTTTCTTTTATCAACCTTAAGTGGTTATACTTAACTTCCCATAAAGCTAGTATAACTCTTTAAGCTTCTGTTTTAAAAACCAATTAGTTCTCTTCTGTTAATAAATGATTCAGTATTCTTTTGAAATGCTTTCAGTTCTTTATTATTCAGCTTAAGCGTGAGGCATTGCCGTAGTTATTATTCGAGCTTAAGCGTGAGGCATTCGTAGTTATTATTCGATTAACACGTACGCGTCTACCGTACTACATATATTGTAAAATATCATGCTTTAGGAAGAATCACATACCTTCTCAAATGAAAACCACCGCCAAGTTGAATATGTCGCACAGAGTCGACTATAATAGTCACAGCATCTATCAAAGACTACTCAAGGTTATTCTAAGCAGAGGTTCACAATTCTACGGAAAGTTGGGATTTCCTACCGGTGAGCTACTCAAGTCTCAGGAAATAGTCTATGTAAGTACAATTTGATTATTCTTCTTTTAAACCCTTCATCGTGATAACATTCAATTCTATTCTGATATTCTTCTAAGTATTTAATACTTATTCTTATACTACAACAAAGAAGTATTCTCTAATTCAAAAGAGGTTAGGATTATTTACCTCGGTAAGCCCAATAATATCCTAGATAAAGTCGCGCTGAGCAAGGTTTAGCTCCTAAGTTGTATGCGCTCAGAGCTCAAGAAACCTTAGAAGTTCTTCACAACTTCTACAAAGGACTAAGGGATTTGGGCTAGGGTATTTTGGGCATTATAACAATACTAGAAGACAACTTTTCTACCAAGGGAGGGGGGGTAGGTTTTGGCTAGGCTAGGGGGAGGCCTCGGCCAAACTACTTAGGCTAGAGGGGGGGTATTCGGCCAAGGGCCTTCACAAGGGGAGGGGGAGTAGGTTTGGACGAAAAGGCTACAAAGGGAGAGGAGAGGATTTTTAGACTTGGAAGCTTTTGTGGATGAAGAACTCTTCATCTTAAGGGGGGTATTTATAGGTCAAGAAGTGGCCAACCAATGGCCAAGATTAAGACAAGTGCAAGGCAAGTGTAGGGTGAAGATTAACTATACACAAATATCCTACCAACTCCTTGACTTTGAGCAAGGCACAAAAACGTGCCAATACCATTCCAATTCGTCCCATGGACGATTCAAGTCCACCAATTGGAGGGTGCCAAGTGTCGCCCTCCCGTTGGTCCAAAATGTTTCGTCTCTCGGAAAAATCCGCAAAAATTAGAAATGGCATAGCCGGAATTTACCCTACGAAAGCTGTGGAAACGTTTCGTCGGAAAACGATTCTTTTAGTGAGTTGTGCACAAATAAAAAACGTCCAAGGCTTATCTTTAAGGCTAGACTTTTGTATGTATTCCCTTACGTACATACTCTGGAAATACGGGGTATAACATTCTCCCCCCCTTAGAAACATTCGTCCCGAATGTTCCTTCCTAAGACAGTTTACGATAAGATTATTCATAACTTAAACAGTTGCAAATGCCACACACGGCCACAGAACAACACTTAGGCAAAAAAATGTTAACGAAAATTTACAAGTAGGAAAGTGAATTACCTGGAGGTGTGGGGAATAAGTGAGGGTACCTCTGCCTCATGTCCTCCTCAGCTTCCCACGTCATCTCCTCCCTAAGCTCGTTCCGCCACAAGACTTTGACGGAAGCCACGTCCTTGGTCCGCAGACGCCTAACCTGACGATCGATTATCGCTATGGGAATCTCCTCATACGATAACCCCTCGGTCACCTGGACATCGTCAATCGGATGTACCCTAGATGGATCCCCGATACATCTCCTCAGCATAGATACGTGAAAAACCGGATGCACTGCCTCCAGATCGGACGGCAGATCCAACTCATAGGCAACCTTGCCTACCCTGCGGACAATCTAAAACGGCCCAATGTACCTTGGTGAGTTTCCTTCACCGAATCTCATCACACCGCCATGGGTGACACCTAGGAAAACCCAATCATGAACCTCGAACTCAAGATGCCGACGACGATGATCTGCATACGACTTCATGCGACTCGAGTGTCGATAGCCGCTCTCGGATAAGCTTCACCTTATCCATCGCCTGCACCAAATCTGGTCCCACTAGCCGCACTCGCCCACATCGAACCAACCTATAGGCGATCGCACTTCCTCCCATACAAGGCCTCGTAGGCGCCATCTGAATACTGGAGTGGTAGCTATTATTATACGCGAACTCAACTAGAGGCAAATGATCCTCCCAACTACCCCTGAAGTCAATAACACAGGCTCGCAGCATATCCTCAAGAGTCTGGATAGTGCGCTCTGCCTGTCCGTCTGTCTGTGGATGAAATGCGACTCGGGCTCACTGCGTCCCTAAACCTCTCGGAAGGACCTCCGAAGTTAGCCGTAAACGGGCTCCTCATGCGATATGATCGAAGTAGTGACTCCATGCAGTCTGACGATCTCTCGTATGTAAAGTCTGTCATAATCCTCAGCCGAAAAAGTCGTCCTGACGGGAAGAAAGTGGGCTGATTTCGTCAGCCTGTCGACGATAACCCATATAGAATCATGTCTCCTCTGAGTGCGAGGTAATCCTGTGATGAAGTCCATGTTGATTACCTCCCACTTCCGGTCGGGATCTCAATCGTCGCAACAAACCACCGGGCCTCGGTGCTCTACCTTCACTGCCGACAACATGGGCACGAGCTACGAACTCGCAACGCCCTCTTCAAGCCATCCCACCAATACACGGATCTAAGGTCGTCGTGGTACATCTTGGTCGACCGGATGGATAGTAACGCGCTTGTGTGCTTCCCCAAGAACTGCTGCCAAGTCACGAAACATCCGGAACACACAACCGCCCTCAAACCTTAGCACCCCATCGTGCTACCTCAAGGACCTTGCCCTCACGAAGAGTCAGTATCACGATAACGTGTCAAAATCGGATCTCGAATCGTTGCCTCTTCACCTCGCGGCGATGGAAGACTCGGCAACCTCACGAACTCTAACCCCACCGCTATCGAATCAATCAAGCGGACACCAAGGCTCGCTAATCGATGCAAATCACGAACCATGTCCTCCTCTCTACTGCACATCCGATAGGCTCCCATCGACCTACGACTAAGAGCATACGCCACAACATTGGCCTTCCGGGTGGTACAGGATATCAACATCGTAATCCTTAAGCAACTCTAACCACCGTCTCGCCGTAAGTTCAGCTCCCTCTGGTGAAGATATCTCGGAGGCTCTTGTGGTGCGTAAAAATATCCACGTGAACCCCATACAAATAGTGCCTCCAGATCTTGGCGTGAATCATACCGCTAACTCCAAATCATGGGTGGGGTAGTTCCTCTCGTGTTTCTTCGGTGTCGGGATGCATATGCTATAACCCCGCCATGCTGCATCAACACATCCCAACCCGATGCGACGCGTCACAATACACGACATAACCATCCGGACCTCCGGAAGAAAGAAGCGGGCGGTCGTCGCCTCCTTCAAGAATGGAAACCCCGCCACAAGCATCATCCATCAAACTTGGCTGCCTTCGAGTCACCTAGTTAATGGTGCGAAGATAAGCAAACTTCTCCACGAACCGCCGATAATATCTGCAAGGCCCGAAAGCTGCGAACCTCGCCGGAGTAGTAGGTGCAGGCAAGTCTGTGCCTCGATCTTGGCGTATCCACTCGAATGCCATCGGCCGGCAATATGCCCAAGAAACGCCGAAGTCAACCAAACTCACATTTGGAAAACTTGGCGCATAATCGCTGGTCTGAGAATCACGGCCGATCGCCAAATGCTCGCGTACTCCTGCTCTGGCGAGAATAAACCAAGATATCATCAATGAACACTATCACAAACGTGTCCAAAAATGGTTTGAACACTCGGTTCATCAAATCCATGAATACCGCCGAGCATTGGTCAACCCAAAAGACATGACCACTGAACTCATAATGCCGTCGGGTCCGAATGCAGTCCTAGGGACATCCACCTCTCTGACTCGCACCTGATGATAGCCCGACCGTAGATCAATCTTGGAGAAACATCTCGCGCCCTGCAACTGGTCGAACAAATCATAAATCATGGGAAGGGGTATTCGTTTAATGGTCACCTTGTTCACCGTCTGTAGTCAACACACATGCGCGGCGTCGCCCTTCTTCTTCACGAACAATACGGCGCCCCGGGAGAAACACTAGGTCCGATAAAACCCTTCTCCAAAGAAATCTCTCGGTGGTCCTTCACTCTCAACTCGGCAGTGCCATTACGTATGGCGGAATGGAAATAGGCGAGTGTCCGCAACACATCTATACAAAACTCGATCTCCTCTCGGGAGGATACCGAGGTCGTCTGAAACACGTCGGGAACTCTCGACCACTTTGGAATGACGGAAAATCTGGTACCGCAGCCTTGAGATCAAACACCGAACGAGATGGTAGATATACCCTTCGCACCATCTTCCTAGCCTTGAGGTAGGAAATAAACCTACCACCGGCGCGTGCTCCTCCCACTCAACAACCGGCTCCTCGAAACGGAACTGCACTACTCTCTCTGCAGTCTACATTGGCGTAGCAAGCTAGCCAATCCATCCCCATGATCACGTCGAAGTCAATCATCTCCAACTCTATCAAGTCGGCTGAGGTCCGACGATCGTAAATGGTCACAGACAAGCTCTATATACCCGCCGAGCTACCACCGAATCACCATGGCGTAGCTACCTCGAAAGTGGTCTATGGACACGTGCTCTATCCCTATCCTACTAGCAACAAGGGAGATATATGGGGCGAGTAGAACCGGATCTATCAAAGCATACACATCAAACCCAGAACCGATAAGGTACCGTGGCGACATCGGTGAGGCCTCACGATCTGTCGGTGGACAAAGCATAAATGCGGTTCGAGGACCGCTAGAATCGGGACGAGCCACGACCTGCGCGACTGGCTGACCCATGAGTACCACGCCCGGGGCGAGTAATCAGGAGATGATGGCGGCAACGAACACGGTGAGCCCTACCACCACGCTGCCCGGCCGGACGATCCGCAAAGTGACCCTGCTGGCCACAACTGTAACAATCTCCAAAAGTAGTACCACACTTCCCGTAATGGGATCTCCGCGTCGGCCTGATGGGGTGGTCCCGATCGGCCGATGCTCTGCTACTCGACGCCCAAGCCTGGGCCCTGGTGCGCCTCGAATACTCTGGGCCTTGAGGATGGTGCAGGAGTGCTCTGAGCTGGCTGTGGTGCAAATCTAGACTGCTGCTGAGGCCGCCCACTACGATAACCACCAGAAGACCCTCCCGCCCCGCCTTCTTCGCATCGCCCACTCGTCGACCTCTGCGCTCGCCTCGCATCGAAGGGCATGAGCTGCATGCGGGTAATATCCATACGGCCGAGAGAAACACCCGCATACGACTCGGCCATATAATCATCTAGCGGTGGCGTGGCGGTGCACCTATCCTCCATATTCGCTACCAATCTTTGGGACATATCGAGCCAATGAATCAAACTCGACATTGTACTCACGACGGTCGTCCCCTCCGCCTCGGCAGGTAAAAATCTATCGGCCCGCGCCCTCCTCATCCGTGGAGGCAAGAAGTGAGTGAGAAAGCCTCGAGAACTCATCCCAGTAGGCGGGGACGCGTGCTCTCCCGGGATAACTCCGTGAATCAAACCAATCGATTGCGGTATCACGCGGCCGATGCGAACCGGGTCACAGACTCTGTCTCGAGGCCTTGATCACCCGCGTGATCCTCTGTGGCGACGGATAAACTCCTGCGGATCATCCTCCGCCTCGACCAGTAAAACTCGCGGCTACAACTCAAGAAATCTCGTAGCCTCAAACTATCGCCTCGGGTGTACCACGCGGGTGCGGCCGTGGCTGAGCTGAGGCTCGCATCGGCCTATCCTCGTATCTCGCCACAACTGACTCTAGCCAATAGTGGGCCGTCTCAGTACCTAACTCCTCCGCCTCGGTGTGGGACGGGAGAATGCATCGTAGTCTCTTTGGAACCGGCGTCATAGAACTCGCCGTCTGCGGTATAGGCGGGCACGAGCCTCGTAACTCGGTGTCCGATGGCGGCTCCCTTTTGCCCTTCTGGCGGGTTGCCTACGTGGAGGCATAAGCATGTAAAAGGAATACGTTAGAGGTCCAACTTTAACACGGCTAAAGCACGATCTCGAGTAAGAAGAGTGAAACCAATCCTAAATATCCTATATCCTCATGATTATTGGTGTGGTGCACAACACACCGATAATCAAGACTCTACTAGATACGGTCTGTAGACACTTTCAGAGGATTAACTGCTCTGATACCACTTTTGTCACGACCCGTTCCGGGGCCCGTGACTGGTGCCTTACCCGGGCACCCAAGTAGTCATACATCGAGTAACGGCGGAATATAAAACAAGACAGAAAAGCGATTTATAAAATAAGACACGCTTTATGTGAAAACGTCGCCTTCGGCATATATATATAAAAACATGGTTTTAGCGATTACATCCGAAATCTTGTACAACATGACTACAGACCTCTAAGGAAATATACAACTATGGCGGGACAGGGCCGCCATACCACTGTATACAAAACTATCTACAACGGGAGATCATACCCAAAAGTAGAGCCTCGGAAAAGATGGAGCTCGACACCAACGTAGAGATCCTAAGAATGTGGATCTAGCACTGCTGCCCTTACTGCGGCATGAACGCAGCCCAGAAGGAGGTCGATAACAGTACTAAGTATATGAAATCGTAAAATACTTAAATGAAAACATATCATTTTAAAATCGGTTTTGCAAGTATGTATGAAACAACGAGGGGACCGCACATAGTTCCACATAATAAACAAGAGCAACAATAGGTAAACTGTAACAGGTCTTTTCTAGGCTGCGAATGATCAAAGCAGGGCAACTAGCCCAAATAATCATTCTGCAAGCCTAATCCTGAATCCGAGTCCGCATAGGCCACTCACATAGGCGCGTGAGGTATAACCCGCATCGAGGGTAGCTACTCCTCGGCAACGCCTGGACTCGTTGTCGCATGGCCACATAGACCGCGTGAGGTATAACCCGCATACTAACACGGAACTCGTAGCTCGCATAGGCCCCTGGACCCGCATGAGGTATTCTCGAATCATGGTCCTGCATCACCGAGTCTACCCGCGTCGGAGGCGCTTAACCCGGTATCATCTCAAGAGGTGAGTGATATAGTACTAACACAACAGCTTATAGTTCAAAACAACATAAGCATAAGTAAGACTGACCTCTTTACACAAGCGTTTACAAGACACTACACATAGCATCATATCATGTCTACTTATCAAACCATTTTATTATTCTTTTCACAATTCAATATAAGTCATTATAAACACATAGGCAAACTGTTTCTTTTATCAACCTTAAGTGGTTATACTTAACTTCCCATAAAGCTAGTATAACTCTTTAAGCTTCATTTTAAAAACCAATTAGTTCTCTTCATTAATAAATGATTCAAGATTCTTTTGAAATGCTTTGATTCTTTTTTATTCAGGCTTAAGCGTGAGGCATTCGTAGTTATTATTCGGGCTTAAGCGTGAGGCATTGCCGTAGTTATTATTCATTAACACGTATGCGTCACCGTACTACATATATATTGTAAAATATCATGCTTTAGGAAGAATCACATACCTTCTCAAATAAAACCACCGCCAAGTTGAATATGTCGCAGAGAGTCACCTATAATAGTCACGACATCTATCAAAGACTACTCAAGGTCATTCTAAGCAGAGGGTTCACAATTCTACGGAAAGTTGGGCGTACTTCCCTACCCGTTGAGCTACTCAAGTCTCGTGAAACAAGTCTATGTAAGTACAATTTGATTATTCTTCTTTAAACTCTTCTTCGTGATAACAGTTCAACTCTATTCTGTGATATTCTTCTAAGTATTTAATACTTATTCTTATACTACAACGGTAAGTATTTTCTAATTCAAAAGAGGGTTAGGATTATTTACCTCGGTAAGCCCAATAATATCCTAGATAAAGTCGCGCCTGAGCAAGTTTTAGCTCCTAAGTTTTACGCTACGGTAGCTCCCAGAAACCTTAGAAGTTCTTCACAACTTCTACAAAGGACTAAGGGATTTGGGCTAGGGTATTTTGGGCATTATAACAATACTAGAAGACAACTTTTCTACCAAGGGAGGGGGGGTAGGTTTTGGCTAGGCTAGGGGGAGGCCTCGGCCAAACTACTTAGGCTAGAGGGGGGGTATTCGGCCAAGGGCCTTCACAAGGGGAGGGGGAGTAGGTTTGGACGAAAAGGCTACAAAGGGAGAGGAGAGGATTTTTAGACTTGGAAGCTTTTGTGGATGAAGAACTCTTCATCTTAAGGGGGGTATTTATAGGTCAAGAAGTGGCCAACCAATGGCCAAGATTAAGACAAGTGCAAGGCAAGTGTAGGGTGAAGATTAACTATACACAAATATCCTACCAACTCCTTGACTTTGAGCAAGGCACAAAAACGTGCCAATCCCATTCCAATTCGTCCCATGGACGATTCAAGTCCACCAATTGGAGGGTGCCAAGTGTCGCCCTCCCGTTGGTCCAAAATGTTTCGTCTCTCGGAAAAATCCGCAAAAATTAGAAATGGCATAGCCGGAATTTACCCTACGAAAGCTGTGGAAACGTTTCGTCGGAAAACGATTCTTTTAGTGAGTTGTGCACAAATAAAAAACGTCCAAGGCTTATCTTTAAGGCTAGACTTTTGTACGTATTCCCTTACGTACATACTCTGGAAATACGGGGTATAACATAGCCACATCGGCTTCAGTCGCACCATTAAAAATCTTTCTCCTTTGTTATGCACATAACAAGATAAGCTCATCTGATCACCTTGATAGAGTAGACAAGTTACCTACACAGGACTCGATTTTGTCTAAATGGAGAGTTCAGCATCCTCATATACCAGAAACTGTGGCATATTTTGAGGATCACATTCATGTTTAACATATGTACAAGGTGCCATCTAGACCTACAGGGTCTCATCCGCATTATGTCCGTACAAGGACGGTGTTTCTACTTACATGGTCATATTCTCATCCTTATCTACTCATTTTTACATTACATATATACATGCATTAACTTTTCATCCAGATTAGGTTTGCAAGAAATTCAACATCATTTCAACCCGGGCGTGTCGCAAACGCACAACGTCTATGCAACAGCGTCATTTCAACCTAGACGGGTCACAAAATCGGTACGACCATAAAACAACCTCATTTATGTATCGTCTATGCAGCGATGAACATCTGCATCGCGTCTATACAACGACACAATTTCATTTAGCATATGAAAAAGCTTAATCTATGTTTCGTCTATTCAACGACGAACATCTGCATCTCGTCTATGCAACGACGTCATTTCATTTAAGCTTATGCAACGGTTTCATCTATGTTTTATCTATGTAATGACGAACATTTGCATCGCGTCTATGCAACGACGTCATTTCATTTAATCTTATGCAACAGCTTCATCTATGTTTCGTCTATGCAATGATGAACATCTGCATCGCATTTATGCAGCGATGTCATTTCATTCAAGCATATGCAACGACTTCATCTATGTTTCGTCTATGCAAAGACGAACATCTGCATCGCGTCTATGCAACGGCTTCATCTATATTTCGCCTATGCAACGACGAACATCTGCATCGCGTCTATGCAACGACGTCATTTCATTTAAGCATATACAACGGCTTCATATAAGTTTCGTCTATGCAACGACGAACATCTTCATCGCGGCTATGCAACGACACTATTTCATTTAAGCCTATACAACGGCTTCATCTATGTTTCGTCTATGCAACGACGAACATCTGATCGCATCTATGCAACGACGTCATTTAATTTAAGCCTATGCAATAACTTCATCTATGTTTCGTCTATGTAACGACGAACATCTGCATCACGTCTATGCAACGACGTCATTTCATTTAAGCATATGCAATGGATTCATCTATGTTTCATCTAGAAACGACGAACATCTGTATTTCGTCCAGAAATGACGCCACCTTCGTCCAGAAACGACGAACATATGCATTGCGTCCAGAAACGACTCCACCTTCGTCCAGAAATGATGAACATTTTCATTGCGTCCAGAAACGACGCCACCTTCGTCTAGAAATAACGAACATCATCAATGCGTCCAGAAACGATGTCATCTTCGTCCAGATACGACGAACGTCTGCATTACGTCCAGAAATGACGCTATCTTCATTTCTTTTTCATTTTGACCTCGGGAACAAACACCCTAGAGTCATTTCAGGGAACGAACACCTTGTATCTTCCAGTATCCCGCAGCACCAATAACCCAGTGTCATTATAATTAGACACTGAGACAAAATTTTGAATCGGCGTCAGCCCGTCTTTAATTTTCTAGCAATGCAGCAACCTAGTGTCATCGTAATTCGACACTGGGATAAAATTTTGTATCGGCGTCAGCCCGTCTTTAATTTTCCAGCATTACAGCAACCCAGTATCCTCATAATTTGACACTGAGACAAATTTTAAATCTGTATCAGCTTTGCTTTTAATTCTGGCATCACAACGACCTAGTGTCATCATAATTCGACACTGGGACAAATTTTAAATCTGCATCAGCTTTGCTTCCAATTATTTTTAAAATTTTCTTTTGCCCATTCATTTTCTTGATCTTTGTTTTTATTCTGACGATAGAGACAAAATTGGCTACAAGTCAACTTTTTTGTCTGAAAACTCTTTCATCGTCTTCAGTCAAAGAGAGACAAATTGTTGACACCCAGTTTTGACCCATCTTTTTGGTTATTTATTGTAATTTTAAATATCGTTGGACGCAACATTGTTATCATCATTTTCTGCATTTTTATACCATAGTCATATTTTTTCTAAATATGCTGTGCAAAAAAGCATCGCATTTTTATTTTTAATTAAGCATTAAACATTTTTAAATATTATGTTATTTTTATTACAACGTCATTTTATTTTATTAATTTTGCATATCTTTAAAACATTTTAATTTATATATATATATATATATATATATATATATATATATATATATATATATATATATATAATAAACTATTTTATATTCTTACATCTACCCATCAATTCATCAATTCATCAATCTCATGAGTGGTGTGTGTCTCCTATTTGGTCTCGTGTTTGGCTGAATGCACTTTCAGAAGCCATTATTGAGATATGCACATTAAGAACATCCCGTACTATAGCTGCAAGTATCGAAAATTGTCTTTTGTTATCCTGCCACCATTGTAAAGGTTGAAAGTTCTTCTTCGAATCCGTTGGCTTTTGTAAATAAAATTGCATCTCATCACAATTTTAATTTGTGGTTGCTTGTGCTGTTGTATTAAAAATTCTCCAAATATCTAAAAATTTATTATCATCGTCTTCATGAATCCTGCAGATGTATACACAGAAGCAGAACTAGAAGGAACTCACTTGACATGAATTTTGGTTTCAAATTAAATTGTTTACATTTTTCTTTAAATTCTATAATTCTATTTTTTCTATTATTAGCCTGAATAACTCCAACATCTCTTCGGACATGAAATAATTCAGTTGCAAATAAATGAAGACCACTTTTAATAATTACATTATAAATATGACAAGCACAACGAACATAAAATATATCAGGAAGTGGTGGTTCTAATTTCGCTTTTAAAAGATCTACAGCAACAATATTATTAGATGCATTATCGAATGATATACAAAGTACTTTTTTATAAAGATTATTATTTTTTGCAACAACACAAATAGCTTTGCTTATATATTTTTTCCACTATGACATTGATTCAGTGTGTCGGATGATCTTTATCTACATGTGTACCTATAATGCCCGTCCCCCTGTCACCACCCCCTCTCTTATGTTTATAAGTTTTCCCATAAATATTACATCTAACTCTATCAGTGCCCTCAATTCTATCATAAAAGTTAGGCAGACCGCTTACCATAAACAGAAGATCTACACTTTACTCTTTTTTCTCCTACTCGTTACTTCTGATAAAGGAGGTCTACCACTAGTAGTACTAACATTGACAGAAGACACACTAGTAGGTGTAGGAGTTTCAGTTTCAAAAATATTATCTATATGAACATTATCATATTCATTATCTTCTATTCCAAAATCTTCTTGCACTTGATCAAAATTTATATTTTGATTAGATGATGAAATAGAACCTTTATATTTTTTACCCCTTGAAATAGATTTACCCATTCTCTTTAGCCTATTCATTATAAATATTTACTTTAAAATTTAAATTAAATAATCAACAAATAAATATGACAATTTAATAAAATAATTAGAGAATGAAACGAGTGTACCATACTTCTGGATTTAGACTTTAATTGAAAGTCGAAGCTCGAAGTCTTGCGTCTTGCTACTTTAAAAATTAATAATAATATTAATAATTTGAGAATTGATAATAGAGAGAATTAAGAGAGTATGAGAATTGAGAGAATTGTAGAAATAATTGTGTGATAAAAATGAGAAGAATATAGAGCATTTATAGATTTTTAAAGGGTAAAAATGTAATTAATAAAGAATAATAAACAAAAAAAATAAAAAATTTAAGGCCAAACGGTCTAAATGACCGTTGGCAACCCTCCCCTCACCCACGGCCAAACGAGCGATAACAATACCGTTGGAAGAAAGCAATACTTTCTTTTTTCGTTACCGGTCCGGTTAACCGATAACGTTACCGGTTCCAACCTGTCCGGACCTTATCGGATTTTACCATAACCCGTGCGGGTTATGGTTGGGGGCCAAACCAACCCCCAATCCGTTAAAGATTACCGGACCGGACCGGGTTCGTTATCGGGTCGACCGGTCCGGTTACCGATTAATTCGGACCGGTAGACGGGTATATATAGTAGTATCAAATTAGGTTTTAATTTCAGCACAAAAGGTACAAAAGTGAGAATACTATAGAACAAATTTTATAAAATAAATTTAAATCATTCGTGAAAAATCATCCACAAAAGTAACAAAATACTTAAACCCAAAATTTGACAAAATTGGACATGGTCCCCATACATCATAATAAACTAACTCAAATGCAGACTCCGCTCATTTATTAACTCTAGGACCTACCAAGCTACGATGATATTTTGCGAACTGGCATGACTCACACTCCAATAAAGAAACACTCTAGAACCGAGGACAGAGTTTCTTCAAGGTAGGTAGAAAATGATGTTCCAAGTGACAATGTGCTTCAAATAGAGATATGACACTATAACAGGCAATAGACAGAGGCACCCAATCATCAAGGATGTAGAGATCATCACATGCATGTCGTTTACCAATAATCTAATTCGTCACAAGATCCTGAAACAAACAATGATCAGGGAAGAATGAGATGAAGCATTTTAGCTCTTTGATGGGTCTACTCACAAAAAACAAATTAAAGACAAATTTTAGTAGACTTAATACAGATGGCAGGGTAATAGATGTGGTTGATTTAACTTTCCCAGATCTCGTAGCATTGTAGGTTGACAAAAGAGGGTGATGTGTTGGAACGAAAGCTGATAAAGGTGCTATGATTACTTGTCATGTGGTTTGTAGCACCATAATCAATCACACAATTGTTTGAGGTGGATAAAAGACATGCTTTAACTGACTCAGCAGCAGCAACTGAAGTGGATTCCTTTAGAGATTCCTGATACTGAGAATATTTAGCATATTCCTCACTTGAGACAAGAATTGTTTTATCAGAAGATGTGCTAGAAGCAGCCACAATATTAGCCTTTCCTCGAACTCCATTTTGATTTTGATCTAGCAATTTCTTACAGTTCCACTTTCAATGGCCTGGTTCATAGAAATAATGACAAACATCATTGTTGGAATTCGTGCACACATCATAAATTCGGGACATATTCCTGTTACCAGAATATAAAAACTCCAAATAGTTCATTAATTCATTGACAAATTCACAATGAGTAATCAAACCAACAACTTCACTATCAATAGAGTTCCTAATTTTCAAGAATAATCGTGCATTATCTCTCAGCCAGACCTTTTTTGTTTCAACAGTAGGAGGTTCTTGGACTAAGTGGTCATCCTCTTCAACATTACACAAATACATCCGAAGAGTCTTACTCCATTCCAAATAGTTAAAACCATTCAATTTTTGTTCAATAATTTTAGACATGGCTGGAATAATTCTAGTCACAACATTCTTAGTTTCAGACATTTTTACCAGTATTTAGATACCCTAAGAACTTTATCAAGTGCACAATTGAACATAGCAATATTCAGTACAATAAACAAATGAACAATGTCTAAAATAATTTCACAACAAAGAATGAAGTTTCGACCCAAAACAGAACCTGAGCAACATTGATTCAGATCTGGAATACCAAAAAAAGAAGGTATCGAACAGAGCATGGAACAAACACACCTGAAAACTTAGAATAGTCTCCAAACAAGGTTCAAATGACGGACAACCACCAGAATCGTGCTGGAAATGAAGGAATCTGGCTGAAAATTCCTAGTTACGTTCTCATATGCTAGTGGTGATAGAAACCAATCACTCTTTTAGGGTGACTCAAATACCAAAGCCCTGTTCTCAAAAAGGAAAAAATATTATGACTTTGCAAAATTTTGAGTCTTATGGCTCTGACACCATGTAACTAAAGATATGAGAATGTTTGATATCTTATTCTATGAATCAACAAGTATATAAATACACATGTACACAATCCTAACTATGGAAAAATAAAAGAAGATCATATAGATATAAGGACGATGAGATAGATGTGTGGGCATATAAGGAGAGATAGGATTATAAATTATGATATCCGGGAGAAAGTGGGAGTAGCCTCGGTGGTTGATAAGATGCGGGAAGCGAGGTTGAGTTGCTTCAGGCATGTGAAGGGGAGAGACGCAGATGCCCCAGTGCGGAGGTGTGAGAGGTTGTTTATGTACAGATTCAGTAGGGGTAGAGGTAGGCAGAAGAAGTATTGGGGAGAGGTGATTAGACGGGATATGGCGGAGGTGCAACTTACTGAGCACATGACCTTAGATAGGGGGTTGTGGAGGATACAAATTATGGTAGAAAATTAGTAGGTACTCGAGCGTAGTCCTACTTATGCTTACAAATTGATAGTTGTAATGCTATTACTGTAGGCCCGATTAGTCTATCACACTTTTAGACACATTATTGCTTTATAATTCACTGTAGTTTGATTTATGTTGATATATATTATTTAGTGTATTTTGTTTAGCTTATTGAGTTGTGTTAGCTACTGCTCCCTTTTATTCGAATGTACTTTATACTTCTTTAATTCCTTATTTGAGTCTAGTCATTTCTCTTGCTTTACTCTGTACTCTTGCTTTACTCATGCTTTGTTTTAATTGTCTTTCTTGTGATTATGCTTTGTCTTGAGCTGAGGATCTCCCGAAAATAGCCTCTCTACCTATCAAGGTGGAGGTAAGGTCTGTGTACACTCTACCCTCCCCAGACCCCACTGTGTGGGATTTCACTAGGTATGTTGTTGTTGTTGTATAGATATGGTATCAATCCCTACAATTATGATGATAGTAATCTCTACAATTAATACATCCATTCCTCAACAGATTTAAAAGCGTTAAGAGAAATAATACAAGTAGAAGATAACGATCTAGTCAAAATACTCAATAATATAAAAGACTTGATTCTTTTTCAAATACATATATTGCTTATAGAATGATGTTAACAGTTTCTGTAATTGTAGCCTTAGCCAAAATAAGTTTTCAAAACTAAAATTGATAAATTTTATCTTAGATCAACAATGTCTCAAGAGATTGAATAGATTAGCTATATTATCAATTGAAAAGGAATTCTTAGAACAAATAGAGTATAAAACAGTAATTAATGAGTTTGTATCTAAGAAGGCTAGAAAATATATTTTAATTAAAAATATATATGAAGATTTTAAAAACAATTGGGACCACTTTGTGAAGTTTGGCTTTAGGCCTCAAATCTTGTTGAGGCTACTGTGTTTATGCGTTGTTGAATTTTCTTCTTACTGGTATTTGATGAATGGAACTTGTTTGTTGTTCCTCAAAACTAAGTAAAGGAAAAACATAGAAACAAAACACAATTGTAAGAAGAAATGGAAGGATGGAAAGTGCTGAATAAACTACCAAGAGTGATAACTTCGGGTATCTCTTTTGGAGTGTTTTGTGATTTTCTACTTGAGTTTAAATATTGAAGAATAGATAACTCTTGCTCTCCCCTTATGTACCTTATCAAAGTTATAACGACTGCTCTTCTACGTCTTCCTTCTTCTATGATTTTCACCAACTGATATACTACACGGATTGTTCTTTGATCTAATCCATCCTACGTTGAAGTTTGTGTGTTCATTTCACGCTCACTCTAATTGATTTGTTATAGAGTAAGGTATCTTCCTTATAGCCATGAGAAAGAATACAAAGATTTCAGCCAAAAGAATGAAAGAGATTATTTTGATTGTTCAAGATTACAAGTTACAAGATATGAATTTGAATTTTGAATTTCAGAAGCGACTTAGCGATGGCGGTTCGATCTCACGAATATTGCGGAATATTCGGGACAGGCGGGTGTTGCTGGGTTATTAGCAGGTCAGGAGGGTGATCTTGGTGTGCAAGAGGGTCATGATGGTGGTCTTGGGTTGAGGAAGCAGCTCTTGGTTTCTCCCAACCTTCCGGTGGCAACCTCAACCATGCTAGGTTGATAAGCATCACAATGGAGGGTTTACGGGTCTTGACGGATTTCCCAGGTCAAATGCGGGAAAGGTGGGTGGTCACGGGTTGCAGGTGGGTTGTGATGGTGATAAAGGGTTGTGGTTGAAACCCTTGGTTCACCGTTCAATTGTCTTTGAGTCCAAGGGAGCTTTTCCGGCAGGCTCCTTAGAAGTCGGAAAGGCTGCTGTGATTCGGTGAGACTCACGGCTCACGAGGAGATTGCGGATCTTGATGGTGATCCCGGGTCGAAAGTGGGTATGGAGGGTGGACCCGGGGTGCAGGAGGGTGGTGTAGATGTTCAGGGTTTGAGGCTTGAATCCTTGGGCCTCCGATCCTTGGTTTCTGAGTGCAAAGAGTTTTTTCCGGCGGCCACTTTGGATGCCAAGGGGTCAACGGGACTCGAGGTTAGTCACGGGTTGACTGCGGGTCAGGTGGGTGGGCATGGGTCTTGGGGAAAGTCCATGGGCCACCAGCCTTTAGTGGTTGACTCCGAGAATTTTTCATTTCCAATTGGCCTTGGAAGTGCTAAGGTTGTGGAAGCCAAGGGGTTTTTTAGCCAAAAGAGGTCTAGTAATTTGATACATTCTTTTGTTGCGGTTGTCAATGGCACGCCTCATTCATTATGTGCTACTAATTTAATTGCTGAGAGAACCAAGGAAACATCTCATTCAATGGGACATCGAAACTTGAAAAGGGTGAGAACCGAAGAGTCATCTCTCCTAATGAATTCAAAGGTTACGGAAACCAAAGGGGCAGCTCGTCAAAAGAGGTTTAGAAACTTGATGGCTACGGGATTCGAAGGGGCTTCTCTTCAAACGACTTTTGATACTGGTTGGTCTGCGGATCTTGATAGAGATCCCGGGTCAAAAGTGGGTATGGTGGGGGGTCCCGGGTTGCAAGAGGGTCGTGATAGTGGTCATGGGTTGTGGATAGAATCCATGGGTCACGGTATGGAGGGTAATCTTATGAAGGATAAAGGTGTGGTTTTTTGTTGTTTTCCGACTGACAACATGGAGGTCGGAGATGAAACGGGTCTTGTGGATGATCCAGGGTCGATGGCGGGTCAGGACGGTGGTCATGGGTCAGTGTTCATGCCCACGAGGCATCAGTCTAAGGTTGGTGAAGCCGTTGGGACTTCTTTTCCCAAGGACATTGAGAAGACAAATGTTGCGGTTTCCAAAGCCCCACCCCTTCTCGAGGGAATGTCGGGTCGCATGGGTGGGCATGGGTTTATGGAGGAACAAGAGGATGGTTCCGGGTCGAAGGAGGGTCAGAGGGGTAGTCATGGGTTGCTGATTGGTCACGTTGGTGGTCGTGGGTCTTGGCTGCAGCCTAAGGGTCTTCGGTTAAAGTATGTTGAGATCGATGTTGGTTCATTTCCCATGGTTCTTGGTAGTATGAATCGTGTGGAAGTCGAACAGCCTACCCTTCTAACGAGACTTGGTATTTCGGGGCATTTAATTGCTGAGAGAACCAAGGAAACATCTCATTCAATGAGACATCGAAAATTAATAAGGGTGAGAACCGAAGAGTCACCCATTCTAATGAATTCAAAGGTTGCGGAAACCAAAGGGGCAACTCGTCAAAAGAGGCTTGGAAACTTGATGGCTACGGGATTCGAAGGGACTACTCTTCAATCAAATCTTGGAAGATCAACTTATGTGGAAATCGAAGGGACACTCTCTTCCAATTCGCCTAAGATCTCACAATTGGTCTCGGCCAATGGAGCATTCAATGCCAAACGACTTAAGCCATTTATGGCAACCTTTCCCAATAGTGCACTACTCTTGAATTCCCCAACAAATGCTTCTAATGCACGTACTAAGCGTGCAAGGAGTTTTAATTCAACATAGGAAACTTAAGCAGGAATCTTTACAAGTCCTTGTCTAGAATCAAAAGGACTTTAAACTATTATGATCTTATCCCCTCTTGTAATGGCACCTTTGAGTGACCACTGCTCCCCTCCCCCATTTCTTGTTTGCATAAACGTTGAGGATTGAGAACCCTCAATGACTGATTGTAGCCATCTTTATTTCTGTTATTAGTAATAATATTTGCATTTACCTAAAAAAAAAAAAAATTATAACGGCTGCTAGTGTCTATTTTCTTTGTCTTAATTCTGACATTTAAATGTTACAAGTGGTTGCTATTAAGAATGTTGTAGAATCTGCAAAAATAAATGGTATACCTCATGCAGTGGGACATTTCTTTTCTTCCTTTTATCTTTGTCTAGTGTTGCTTTTGAACCATAAAAGGAAAAATAAGCTTAAAAGTTAGGACAAAAAATAAATATGAATGTTGGCATAGAGAGGTGTCACATCACCTACTCTACAAACAACAATAACATACTCAGTATAATCTCACAAGTGGGGTATGAAGAGGGTATGGTGTCATGAAACTTGTATCTACCTTTGTGGGGGGTAGAGAGGTTATTTTCTATAGATCATCTACTCAAAAGAATGTAGTCAATGCAGAAATTCAAGAAAATAAGACAGCAAAATATCATCGTACAAAATAAATAAAGTAACACATAGTAATATACACATAAGAGTATGGATCTACGCGATAACTAAATAACACTACAAATAAAAGGAAAAGAGGAGGTGAAGAGGCTAGCCCTACCTCTCTCACGCACAGTGCGATAAAAATCAACTATTTACTAAGTTTCTATCTTAATCATCGACCTTCAAATCATCCTATCTAAGTTCATGTCCTCAGTCAGCTCAAGTTGTGACATGTCCTGTCGAATCACCTCCCTCCAGTTCTTCTTCGACCAACATCTACCTCTCCTATATAACTTCTGCTATTGCCAATATCTCATACCTCCTAACTGGCGCATTCTCGCTCTTTCTTTTCATATGATCGAGCCATCTCAGTCTCGCTTATCTCATCTTGTCCATCACAGAGGTCACTCTGGCCTTGTCCCGTATAACTTTGTTTCTAATTATGTCTCTCCTAGTATGACCACACATCTATCTGAACATCCTTATCTCCGCTACCTTCATCTTCTGAATGTGAGTGTTCTTGACTGGCCAACATTCTACCTCGTACAACAAAGCTAGTCTAACCTCCAATCTGTAGAACATACCTTTCAGCATAGACCACACTTTCTTATCACAAAACACCTCGCAATTTCATCCACCCTACTCCAATATGGTGTGTAACGTCATCGTCAATCTCTCCATCTCCTTGTATTATGGACTCAAATACTTGAAGCTCCCGCTTTTGGGTATAGCGTGTGACTCAATCTTTACTTTTATATCTGTCTCTTGTGTCAAGTCACAAAATTTGCACTCCATATACTCCGTCTTAGTCCTGCTTAACCTGAAACCTGTAGACTCTAAGGTCGTTCTCCAAACTACCAACCTATCCTTAACCCCACTACGTGCCTCATCAATCAAAACTATATCATCAGCAGATAACATACACTACGACACTTTCTCTTGAATATGTCGTGTTAATTCGTCCCTCACTAAAGCAAATATAAACAGACTAAGTGATGATCCCTGATGCAACTCCATCACGGTGGGAAAGTGTTCAAAATCACCTCTCTCTGTTCTATTCCGGATCTTAGCTCCCTCATTCATATCTTTAATTTCCTTGATGTAGGCCACAAGCACACCTTTAGACACCAAACATATCCAACGGACCTCCCGAGGGACTTTATCATATGTCTTCTCTAGATCAATGAACACCATATGAATGTCTCTCTTTTTATCCCTATAATGCTCCGTCAACCTCATAACCAGATGAATAGCTTTTGTGGTCGATCGTCCCGACATGAATTTGAACTAGTTCTTGGATATTGACACATCCCTCCTCATCCTCATTTAGACCATCCTCTCCCAGACTTTCATAATGTGGTTTCATAGCTTGATACCCCTAAAACTAGGGCTTATAACACGCTTATTTTTATTTACGTGATAATTTATAAACCACAAAAGAAATCATGGAAATATTTTTTTATTATCGTGATAATTTATAACACGCTTATTTTTATTTAATGCGGTGAAATGACACCCTAACTTGTCTACATTTGCAAACTTAAACTAGGGCTCATATTTTACGCTTGGGAAAAGGACATTGTGTGGCCAATACAAATTTTAATGGCCCAAGTTTACTCCTAATGTCCCGAAATAAACTCTCAATCCAAATTAATGACACATTATAGCCCACCGCTCACCTTCCCTATGTGATGATCATAAGACATATCAAGTACCCAGACACCATAGTCGAAGAGCTCTAACCACTACCACATGCAAATTGGGTGAAATTACAATTGGTAGTCATGTGTGAAGAACACAATTACCAGAAATAAGAAACGTATAAATCTAATTTCATTTTATGCCTTAATTTCCAAAGTAATTAGGCCATAATCACTTATTATATACCTTTCTTGTCACTTGGTAAGGTCTCTTTAATTAGTTCGCGATACAACAAGGTACCACTTTCATCAAATTTTAAACTGTCATTTAATGGTAACTAGTGCGTTAATAAAATTTCGATTCTTAATTCCTTTTAAATTTTGTCGACTGATCGAAAATTGGATCTAAAATAACGATTTTGGGTATTTTATTATAAATAATATGAAAGTCATTTTGTGATATCGATGTACGATAAGGACGCCATTAAAATAAATGGGTATGTCAAAAAAACTCAATTAGAGTTCTGGTCTCCGCTTGTTGCCTTCATAAAAATTGCCTAAACATGTATAATATATCTAAGTGAATATATGTTGATTATGTATTTTAAACACAAATTATATAATAATGATACATTTTCAACACATATACAATATTGATACATTTTTTATACAACAATAATACAGTTTCTATATTTATACATATTTTATACAACAATGATATAATTTTTTTTACATATTCTATACATATAATATGTGTATAATTAGTAAGTATACATGATTATACGTTTATTATACATAAATTATATGGCTGGCCAACGGGGCGGGGTGGGGCGGGGTCAGGGGCTGGCGGGGTCGTGGTGGGTCAGGTGGGGTCGGGTGGGGTCATTTTTTATTTGCCTTTAAATTAAATAAATAAATGACACACACACACACACACACAACAAGATAGTTTAATAAAAACATCTCAAGACTGTTTTTGTGTCTCTTATATTATTCGACTAGAAGTATGATATTTTTTTGGTAATACAATTTCAAAATTGTAACTTCGTGATATTGAATGTTGCAAATAAATAACATAGTAAAATTACAATTTAAGAAACACATTTTCTAGTTTCTTTATAATTTCTTGTGGTTCTTATGTTGGAATTGGTATATCTTGGTCAAATTAGTCGACGTCGCTTGCACATCCGTCGGATACGATTTCGTTGTAGTTGTAGTCTTCTTCTTCGCTGATCTCCGGTTGGCCGCACCTCCTACGCTCCGCACGAATCCAGTCTCTGAATAGAACTGCAATCTCTAATGAGTCTCCTGCCAATGAATATCTGTGCTCCCCTATTTTAAATTTTTCCGCAGAAAATGTGCTTTCAGACGCTGTTGATCACGCTTGAATGTTCAACACATCTCGGACCATCTTTTCTAGTGTTGAAAAAATTCTTCTCATTCTCCCTCCGGTATTTTAGCAAGTCTTCACGTCCCTCTTCATTTTCAATTGCTTCGTACGGTACAACACTCTTCAAAACAAATACATCAAACCCGCTAGTTTGGTTAGAAATGGTACCACTAAACATTCTATGTCTGAGGCTTTGAACACTAGCGGCAGAAACAGCATGTCGTTTTTGAGGTTGTGTTGAAGAAGAAGAAGATGACATGGAAGCCGGTTGGTTGCTAGCACTTTCTTGTTGGTAATGCATATATACTTTTTTACATTCATCTTGAATGCTAGACAACATTTCTTCTCTAGTTTTTTAATAGGTGGTGGGTCATTTGGATTTTTAGGAGTTGGAGGTGGAAGTGTATCTATGCAATCATAAATAGTTTCAATAAGATTTTTACAACCATCTATTTTAATAGACGGATTTAATACAACACTAATAAAAAATATTGGGGGAATAGGAATAAAATATTTTTTCATTTTTAGAAATATTTTTTAATAGGTGTCTTATAAGCTGGTTTTACCATATATTCACTAAGTAATATAAATATTAGAGCTATATAAAATAACTTTGATGAAATAGTAGGATAATAAATACCAAAAAATTCTTTAGTAGCTAAATAAAATTTCTCTAAAAATGTATTAAGTTCTAAAATTGTATCCCAATTGGAATCTATAAGCATATCATTAGGATTTCGATTACGGGCGTTAAAAAATTGGGTTATAGGTTGTCTATACTCATAAGCAACACGTAGTTGGTTGTATAAAGAATTTCATCTAGTGCATAAGAAACTTTTCTGTAAGGTAGACCTCAATCGTGACAAGTTTTTTTATATTCTTTTAGTCGTTGTATTCTATTATTTTTAAAAATATAGTTTATAGCAAATTGAACTTTCCAAGAATGTCTTCAAAAAGTAATATATCATCCTTTACAACTAAGTTACAAATATGACATGCACATTTTATATGAAAATGATCTGAAAAAGATGGAGTTAAGACAGTTTTTAATAATCTAACAACAGAAATATCCTAACAGACCGGTAGACTTGAACCTTGTTCCTACATGACCTGATCAATTCGATCAGGCACTCGCCATTTATTTTCATTGTTCAAATCTTTGACAACACGAAAAAATCATTGTTCAACTCTTTGACAACATAAAAAAATACTCCACCGGAAATTCCCTCTGCCCCTACCGTACTCCAGCTTGGTAGTAGAAGAAGCGTTATCTAATGTAATAGTCATTGTCGCACCCGATTTTGAATTCTCAGGCTTGAATGCGCGACGGAATGGTTATCCTCCCCAAAATGTAAAATGTTAAGTGTTAAGGGAGTCGCCACCTAATTAATTGGGTGAATTAGAACACCTAAACGTCAACTAATTAAGGTCAACATTAACTCCATTTTATGTCTGCTAAACTTAATAAGATTCTGGGTAAGGGTTCTTTATTATCCTAAAGGGAAGGGGTGAGACATCCTTTAGGATCCGCTAACTTGCGGTTATCCGTTCAAACCTAAGTCAATTATTTATGTTAAAGGATGCATGCTAAAAAAAAAAATTGAACAAAAGATATGGTAAATGCTGAAAATGCGTTTTTGTGGTAAAAAAAAAAAAGAAATCTCTGTTTTGTAGCATATATATATAAGCTAATTTTGGATATGTATTTAGAGGGCATTATATAGAAATACTTTATAAATAAAACATATGTTAGGATGAAATGTAAATTTGGTTTTTGATGAAATGTATATTTAAACAACGTAAAATAGTACAAAAAAAATGATAAGGTTAATGAAGAGCTTATGAGAAAATTTATTTCTTAAGAATTAGATATGGAATGATTAATTGACTATTGATTAAAGCATAGCTAGAGTTAGTTGAATTATTTTAGATTTAGATCTATATGGTGAACTTAGAATAAATAAGGAATGGATTCATCTTTTAAACTACCCTTCAATGTATTCAAGGACTAGTAGAGTTAATTATCCTATTAATTACAAGGTTAACAAATATATTTATCACAATAATAAATAAATAAATAAGCAAGGAAGGAATGAGATTAGAGTTGATGTAATGTCTATAACGGATGACGACGCCATCCATCCCATTGTTGTTTTGAAGCCCTGCGGCAAGAGTGTGGACGGCGATGCGGAGATCATGATGAGTCTCATACCGAGACTCTTGATTATTTTCCCGATGCATGTCATGTAAAATAAGAAAGAAAAAGATTAGTAAATATTCTAAACTTCATCATATGCGAAAATAAATGAAATGTTACACTAAACAAACATGTACACATGCTGCCCCTATTAACTGTGGCAGTACAGATGGCGCCCCCCCCCCCCCCCCATCAGCAAGTAAATATCTTAAAATATTAATTAAGTGATGGGCCTCAGTATGCAGGAAACGTGACTCAAGCCCAGTAATATCAGATTCCAGATTTCAAAAATATCAGCATTATCGCCCAACAGGCCCATTTATACAAACTCACCTCTAATATATCTAGCCATATAAGGGTTGATATACACAAGACATCCACATAAATCATGAGAGGTATACAACCCATATACATTGAATGTATACTTTTGTGGGTAGCGAACTGAGGCGGCGTTTCGACCGTCGATTCACTCGAAGGGCTTATGCCTATGCGACGAAGAAGAACGAGCTTTCTGCTCTGAATATGAAGCTTGGATTAATAACAGGGTGGGGTTTTGAGCGTGAAAGCTTTGTGGATTCTGTCTTTATGCATGCACTGGTTTGCCCTCGAAGATTGATGCCTTTGAAGTTAATAAACACCCGTATATATAGCTCTTTTGTGGGTTCTGATTTTGGTAATAGTATCATGATTTTAGACTGATTTTGTCGCGATTTTGGTTATGATTTCGTACTGATTCGAGGATTATTCGATTTTTTAAGAAGGGTAGCTTTGATTTGGGGTTGATTTTGGTATCGTTCTTGTTATGGTAAGTTAATATTCTAGGAGAGGATTCGATTTTGGTGCTGGTTCTCGCTATGGCAGATTCTAGGAAAGGAAACGTGGGATTTTGGTTGTGATCTGGCGGGATTTAGGGCGTATGGGTAAGGGAGGCGGCGAATGAAAAGCTTAGGGTTCTTTCTCGTTTTTTTTGTTTCTTTGTTTTTTAGGTCTTCTGAAGAATGATGGGGAAGAAGGTTAAAGGGCTGAAGGCGCTGGGCCTGCGGGTGTGGGCCGGGGCGTGGGCTGGTGAGTAATGGGGTTGTGGGCTGCGTTTTAATGGTATTAATTTAAGTGGGTTATTAGTTTTAGGAATTAGTTTTAGGTATTAGGTATTTAATTAGTGGTAAGTTGTTTAAATTGTGATTAGATTATTTAGGTGCTTCATTAGTCTGAGTTTAAATTATTATAAAGAATAAGGACGGGCGTGCTATTTACTTAGTGCTTAATATTTTATGAATGCGACGCTATTATTAAAACGCATGTATTAGATTGAAATTAATTTAAATTGCAAATAATATTAATGAAATTGCCTTGCGTATTTAATGAAATGCGAATATGCTATTTAACACGACGTCGTTGTTAAATTATTTATTTTATGTATTTATTATCATTTAAGAATTATGATAGGCTTAAAATTAATAAACGCGGGCGCGAGACTCTAGACGCGGTGCCATTATTAAGTTGCTTGTTTATGCATGTATTAATGTTTATTATACATATATTATTGGTGTAGAGATTGTTTTTGCGATGTAAAAATTTGCAGTTTTTTTAAAAAAGAAAATTGTTTAATTTATTGGTTATTGATTAAAGGGGATGGACAAAATTGGGTGTCAACAGTTGTCCCTCTTTGTATGGAGAAGATGAAAGAATCTTCAGACAAAGACGTTAACTTATAGTCAATTTTGTCTCGGTCATCGGAATTGGAACAAAGGTTAGGAAAAGTGAGGTCAAATGTCTATTCAAAAGTTGTCCCGGTGTCGGATTATGATGTTGGGTCGTGGTGATAAAACTCATAATGTGTTGTTGGTGTCTGAAAACTGAATGTGGGGCCGACGCGGATTTAAAATCTGTCCCAGTGTCGAGCTATAGTGACAATGAGTTATTGTGGTGCTAGAATGTTGGGAGAGAGTAGGTCGACGTTCGGGGCCGCTTTTGCATTTTGTTGGGAAGTCTGGCTCCCCAACAAATTACCTCAGTTCGCCGTAAGAGGTAGGTCCACGTTGTGCTCCATCTTTTGCGCTTTATTCGATTCTGTAGATTGAAGCTAAGATAGAAGCGTTAGTGCATAACTGTCAAAACAAAACAATGTAAGAATGTGAATTTTGTGTTGTGGTTTTAGTCAAATCGTATATACTATATAATGAAATGATGTGATGATACGCCGTCTTGTATAGGCGAGATGCAGATGACGCCTTGTGTGGGCGTTGTCATCTTGTATGGACGAAATGCAAATGACGCCTTGTGTGGGCGTTGTCGCCTTGTATGGACGAAATGCAAATGACGCCTTGTATGGGCGTTTTCGTCTTGTATGGACGAAATGCAAATGACGTCTTGTATTGGCGTTGTCGCCTCGTATGGACGAAATGCAAATGACGCCTTGTATGGGCGTTGTCGTCTTGTATGGACGAAATGCAAATGACGCCTTGTATGGGCGTTGTCGTCTTGTATGGACGAAATGCAATGACGCCTTGTATGGGCGTTGTCGCCTTGTATGGACGAAACGTAAATGACGCCTTGTGTGGGCGTTGTCACCTTGTATGGACGAAATGCAAATGACGCCTTGTATGGGCGTTATCGTCTTGTATGGACGAAATGCAAATGTCGCCTTGTGAGGGCGTTATCGTCTTGTATGGACGAAATGCAAATGACGCCTTGTATGGGCGTTGTCGTCTTGTATGGACGAAATGAAAATGACGCCTTGTATGGGCGTTGTCGTCTTGTATGGACGAAAAATGCAAATGACGCCTTGTATGGGCGTTGTCGTCTTGTATGGACGAAAATGCAAATGACACCTTGTGTGGGCGTTGTCGTCTTGTATGGACGAAAATGCAAATGACGCCTTGTGTGGGCGTTGTCATCTTGTATGGACAAAATGCAAATGACGCCTTGTATGAGCGTTATCGTCTTGTATGGACGAAATGCAAATGATGCCTTGTATGGGCGTTATCGTCTTGTATGGACGAAATGCAAATGTCGCCTTGTGAGGGCGTTATCGTCTTGTATGGACGAAATGCAAATGATGCTTTGTATGGGCGTTGTCGTCTTGTATGGACGAAATGAAAATGACGTCTTATATGGGCGTTGTCGTCTTGTATGAACGAAAAATGCAAATGACGCCTTGTATGGGCGTTATCGTCTTGTATGGACGAAATGCAAATGACGCCTTGTATGGGCGTTATCGTCTTGTATGGACGAAATGCAAATGACGCCTTGTATGGGCGTTGTCGTCTTGTATGGACGAAATGCAAATGACGCCTTGTATGGGCGTTATCGTCTTGTATGGACGAAATACAAATGTTGCCTTGTATGGGCGTTGTCGTCTTGTATGGACGAGATGCAAATGACGCCTTGTATGGGCGTTATCGTCTTGTATGGACGAAATGCAAATGACGCCTTGTATGGGCGTTGTCGTCTTGTATGGACGAAATACACATGATGTCTCCTAAGGTGTAGATAAAATTGTTCTATACGTGGAGTTGTGTCGTAATTCAGGTGTAATCAAAACTAGATGAGATAATTAAAGTGTAGATGGTGTAGCCTAAGTAAAGATGATGTGGTTTTCGCGAGGTGTATTTGATGTAGACTTGTTGCAGATCGACTTTGTGAGCGAATCTGCTGTATTGGAATGTTGTCGTCCTCCTTGTTCCTGTTGTCCTACAAAATCCACTCAAAGAAAAATTGTGAGTTCGAGGAGGGGTCGGCCGATTTGTGTTGGCTCTTGATACTTGCACGCGTTGCCTTGTCTGGACATGTAACCCCTGTCTGATTTCGAGTCTCGGTCAAAACATTTGCTGAAAATATTCTATCTTGAGAATATATACTCATATATACTAGTAGGAAATTATGTCGATCTTTGAATAGTGATATGTTGTGAAACAATGCGAACATCCTTATCCGAAATTGGCGGTACATTTTCCCATATTCTCAGGGCTCCGTTACCGAGACGCTTTTTTTTTCTTTAAAATTTGTCCCAGTTTTGGGACATGGAACCCTTTGCGTAAATTAACCATGTCCATTGAAGTCATTTGTAGTAAAACCCTTAAAATTGTCCCAGTTTATGTCGATCCTTCAAGCATATGGAATCATATTTGTCGGTGTCTTTTCGTGGCGAAGTCCCAAAAATTGTCCCAGTTTTTGACTGACGAAACTGAGTCGGATATATGTCGTTCATTTGTCTTGTCTGTATGACAAGACTGAGTACAACTCACTAAAAATGCAAAATGACAAAACAAAGATTTCCTAATGGTTTGACCGAGGCCGATGTAGGCCGCCTACGTATCTGTTAAGGGAATCAGGTCGAACGTAGTTCGTTACAGACAAGATTTAAAAAAAATCAAAGATGGGACCGAGGCCGATGTGGCCGCCTACGTATTCGCCAAGGGAATCAGGTCACACATAGTTCCGATTACAAGCAAAGTAATTGGGCTTTTCTAGAAATGGGGCCAAGCGTCGACGCCACGTATCCCGCCAGGGGAATCAGGTCAAACGTAGTTCAAATTACAAGAAAAGTAATTACATGGAAAATAAAGCACTCTAAATGTAGTATCTCTTCACTGCATCTGCGTTGATGGCTCTCGGCCACACTTCGCCATCCATTTCAGCTAAGATGAGGGGCCCTCCTGTAAGCACTCGGTGAACCATGTAAGGCCCTTGCCAATTGGGCGCGAATTTCCCTTTCGCCTCACTTTGGTTAGGGAATATACGTTCGACACCGGTATCTGGTTGGAAGTTTCTTGGTCGTACCTTTTTATTAAAAGCTCTGGCCATTCTGTTCTGGTAAAGTTGTCCGTGACAGACTGCATTCATTCGTTTCTCATCAATAAGCATCAATTGTTCGTACCTACTCTGTATCCATTTGGCTTCATTTAGTTCGGCTTCCTGGATGATTCTTAAAGATGGTATTTCCACCTCCGCTGGCAGCACAACTTCTGTTCCATAAACCAAGAGATACGGTGTTGCTCCTGTGGAGGTCCGGATTGTAGTACGGTAACCCAAGAGGGCGAAAGGCAAATTTTCATGCCAATGCTTGTAGTTATCTATCATTTTCCTCAGTATCCTCTTGATGTTCTTGTTGGCCGCTTCGACTGCTCCATTCATTTGTGGTCGATATGGAGTAGAGTTGCGATGAGTGATCCTGAACTTCTCAAACATTTCCTTCATCAGACCACTATTGAGATTGGACCCGTTGTCGGTTATGATTGATTCTGAAATTCCAAACCGACAGATGATGTTGTGGTGAACAAAATCCACTACTACTTTCTTGGTCACATACTTGTACGATGATGCTTCTACCCATTTTGTAAAGTAATCGATCGCCACTAGGATAAACCTGTGTCCATTTGACGTTGTCGGCTCAATAGGACCAATGACGTCCATGCCCCAAGCTGTGAATGGCCATGGGGAACTAGTGACATTTAGCTCATTTGGCGGCACGTGAATCAAGTCTTCATGGATCTGGCATTGGTGGCACTTTCGCACGAAATGGATGCAATCTGTTTCCATTGTCATCCAGAAGTAACCTCCTCGTAGTATCTTTTTTGCCAGCGTGAAACCGTTCATGTGGGGTCCGCACATACCTCCGTGTGTCTCTTCTAATAATTTGTTTGCTTCTTGGGTGTCAACGCATCTTAGCAAACCCAAATCCGGAGTTCTCCGATAAAGGACCTCGCCGCTCAGGAAGAAATGGTTTGATAACCTCCGAAGAGTCTTCTTCTGTATGTTGGTCGTGTCTTCCGGGTACTCACCTGCCTTGAGATACCTCTTGATTTCATCATACCAAGGTTTGCTCTATGATTCTCCGTCTATCTGAGAACAATAGGCTGGCTGCTCTAGCACATCTACTTTGATTGGGTCAATATAGTTCTTGTCTGGATGTTGAATCATGGAGGACAAAGTTGCTAAAGCGTCTGCAAACTCATTTTGAGCCCTCGGAGTATGCCTGAACTCTATCTTAACGAACCTTTTGCGCAATTCTTTCACGCAGTGTAGGTAAGGAAGTATCTTCCTATTCTTGGTGGCCCATTCGCCTTGCACTTGGTGAATCAACAGGTATGAATCCCCTATGACCAGCAACTCTTGTATGTTTATGTCAATAGCCATTCGGAGTCCTAGTATGCAAGCCTCATATTCTGACATATTATTGGTGCACGGGAATCTGAGCTTTGCTGATATTGGGTAGTGTTGTCCTGTTTCTGATACCAAAACCGCCCCGATACCTACTCCTTTGAAATTCGCAGCGCCATCGAAGAACATTCTCCAACCCGGATATTCTTCTAGGATGTCTTCTCCTACAAACATCACTTCTTCATCTGGAAAGTAGGTCCGCAAGGGAATATATTCCTCGTCTACCAGATTCTCCGCGAGATGATCTGCTAATGCTTGCCCCTTGACTGCCTTTTGGGTGACATATACGATGTCGAATTCACTTAAAAGGAACTGCCATTTTGCAAGTTTTCCAGTGGGCATAGGCTTCTGAAAGATGTACTTGAGCGGGTCCATCCTCGAAATGAGGTAGGTGGTGTATGCGGATAAATAATGTCTGAATTTTTGTGCGACCCAAGCCAAGGCACAGCATGTGCATTCCAGCATTGTGTAACGAGCTTCATAAGGCATGAAATTTTTACTCAAGTAGTATATTGCTTGTTCCTTCCTTCCCGTCTCATCATGTTGTTCCAACACACATCCGAACGCATCTTCCAATACGGATAAGTATAACAGCAAAGGCCTCCCGGGTTCTGGAGGCACTAAGACCGGCGGATTTGACAGATACTCTTTGATTTTATCAAGGGCTTGTTGGCACTCCAATGTCCACTTAGTGGCAGCGTCCTTCTTTAGCAACTTGAATATTGGTTTGCATATCACTGTTGATTGTTGATGCGCGATTTTATGCACACATTTACGCAAGTGCACGTATCGTGACAAGTAATACAGTCTAGGTAATACCGAATATCGTCCTCAAGGACTGGTTTTCAATTATCGATTATCTATCCTATGGTATCTATTTGGTTAACGTCAATTGAATTGGAATTCTAAACTAATAATGCAGGAAATAAACTAATTATAAAAATACTTTGAATTAAATCAGTTATGATGGATAATTAGGGCTTCCAAGATCATCAACTATCCACTCTATTCAATCTTTAATACAATTAGACTGACTTCTTCTTCTACGTTAAGATAGCAGGTTAACTAAGTCGTTTTATACTCCTGTTAAGGTTATATAAACACTCAACCCCTGTACAGCACCTTTCTACCTTTCGGTGATAAGGTTGATGTTATACCCCGTGGTTCGTCCGGACATGATCGGGGTCCCAGCCGCGCGCTGAGCCAGAGGCGCTGGCGCGAGGCAGTGATTGTAGGGCGCGGCGCCGGAAGATCCGGCGGTCGTGAAGTTTCAGCGTCGCGGCGTCGGAAGCGGGCGGCGCGCGTAAGAAAGTCCCGAGAGTCCGCGGAGTTGCGCGTAGGCGAAATCGCGGAAAAACTTAGGAAAATCGATCTTTTCTTTTAAAGGGCATGGGTGGGAGACAAGTGTCCCCATCGATTCTGCATCGTTATATTGACCAAGTCTTAAAGACTTGGTCATCTTTCATCTCTCTCTTAGAAAAGCTCCTTCTCTCTTCAATTATTTTCAAGCTCCTCCGTCTCTCTAAAACTCTAAGAGGTATTCTAGCCTTAGGAAAAATCTGAAAAAGTAAAAGGCAAGAAGGAAGCTTGTGGCTAGCTTGTGAAGGTTGTTGTGGTGGTGTTCTTGGAATAGAAGCTAGCAAATTGTTGGATAAATTTGGCTAAAGCTCTAAGGTAATGATTCTTCCTCTATTATTAGTTTTTAGTGTTGCATGTTAAGAAGAAAGTACTTGTGGTAGTAAATAATGCTATTAGGGTCATTGCATGCAAGAAATGTGGGTTGGGTATGAAGGTTTTGGCTAAAGAGATATTATGAGCATGTTGTAGCCTACAAACTACCTTAGAATTGTTAAATGTATTATTATAACTTATGGGGCAGAATTTTACACACCCAAGATTAGGTGTGTAATCCCCTTTGTGTTGGTTTGGATGTTGGGCCTTAATGAGGCGTTTGAGTGTTGAAAATCGGCCTTTGAAAAAGGTGGCAAAGTGAGTAGAAACAAAGGAAATGCTGCCCAATTTTCCTTAGGAATTGGTAACTTGAATTTGGAATTTCTACATTGAAATTAGAGGTTAATAAACGCACTATGGTTATTATAGGTTGACATATTACTTGCGGTAGTTGGACTTAGCAAGTGGATTGACCGAAGAGGTATGTAGAGCTTTCCTACCTCTTGAGCATGAATAGTTGTATCTATGTAGTACGGTATACGTACAAGTTTTAATAATCTACACTTGTTTTAAAGTATATGATACTTGTTTCATTTCAAAAGTATAAGTCCCTTGGGTTGAGGGAAAATGTATTTGTCAAAGGGGTAACGCTAATATAATGACTTTATGGGAAGTTGCTTATATTAGTTTTCTTGAAAGGTTCACAAAGAAAGGTTTACTCTAATTAAAACAAGTACGGGTAAAGGATTTGAAACTAAGAAAGGTGAATTGATTTTTAGGCATTGGTTGCCTAAGGTTTTAAAGGAAATGAAGTCACTTGATTTAGAAGCCTATTATATTTCTAAAAAGGAAATGTGACTTGTCTTGAAAAGAAATCGTAACTTGATGCTATGGTGAATAGTATCTTGGAATCTTTGTATAAAAAGAGTTTTTCTTAAAAAGTTAGAAGTACATGGTACTTGGGTTGAATTCCCGGATTTTCTATTAAAAGACATGTTAGTGCCTTAGGATACTAAAATGAGAGGATATATTAATAATGTTAATAAGAAGTTAGGGGATTACTTAACTTGCTTATGTTATGATAAGCCGGTAGTGCTTATGTATGATACGATAGGCCGGTAGTGCTTATGTTGTGATATGATAGGCCGGTAGTGCTTATGTATGATATGATAGGCCGGTAGTGCTTATGTTATGTATGATAGCCGGATGAGCTATGTTATATATTTGTATTATTACGGGGTAAACCCCGGGTTATTATCTATGCCATGGATTTGCTACCCATGATGCGAGTGCGGCGCTTGCACTCATGCGGATCCGGACCACAAGATCCATGCGGGTGAAATAGTCTCATGCGAGTACGGCGATGGTACTCATGCGGGTCCACAGGATCCATGCGGGTGAAATAGTCCCATGCGGGTGAAATAGTCCCATGACGAGGCGGATGACCTCATGCGGGTCCACAGGACCCATGCGGGTGAAATAGTCCCAGGAGTAGGATGGCTTAATGATACTACGGGCGAGGTACCCTGTTTTGATCGTGAGCCTCCTATTTTTATGCTATAAGATTTATACTTGTTACTCTCATTGTTAGTAAGGCACAATCTGAGAAATTGATTTTATCTATGACTCAGTTTATTTTCGACTTGTGATATTACTACGGTATTTTCGCTTTTACATACTTGATGCGTTGTGTCGACCCCTCTGGCCGTGCGTTCATGCCGCAGTAAGAAGCGGTGGTAGATCCTCATTCCTAGGATCTTTTACTCGTGTGTCGAAGCTCCATTCCTCGGAAGCTTGTTTATTAGTACGGATATTCCCGACGCTATAAGTATTTTGTACATTCGGGTATGGCGGGCCTGTCCATTCTGATTGTTATCCTTAGAGGTGCGTGGTCACATATATGTTTTGGGCTATAAGAACCAGTTGTACTACTATACTTTGTTTAAGTATGTTTTATGGAAAGCGACTTTATCGGTGGCGGTGATGTTACCCTTTTTATAAGTATGTGTTATGTATGTTCATTGCTATTCTCGACATATACGGCGAGGTACCGGTAAGTACCGATGCGGCCGGGGTTGGGTCGTGACAAAAGTGGTATCAAAGCGCTTAGTCCTCGGAAAGTGTCCATGCACCGTGTCTAGTAAGTCTTGATTATCGGTGTGTCGTGCACACATCTATAATCGTGAGGTCGCAGGATATTTAGGATTGGTTTCCATTCTTTCACTCTAAGATCGTGCAATAGAGCCGAGTTATAGGTTGAACCTCCTCGATGTTTTCCTTTATGTATCGATTATGCCTCACGCAAGGCAACCGCGCCCGTGAGGCAAAGCGAGAGAACTACTAGTAGGGCACCGAGGGTTACGTGGCACGTGCCCGATCCCATCGGATGAGGTGTTTGGACGGCGAG
This sequence comes from Przewalskia tangutica, assembly GCA_029844215.1. Classification (NCBI taxonomy): domain Eukaryota; kingdom Viridiplantae; phylum Streptophyta; class Magnoliopsida; order Solanales; family Solanaceae; genus Przewalskia; species Przewalskia tangutica. Next base: position 45,975,174 of record CM056724.1, on the reverse strand, counting down.
TTCTACAACGCCGCCAACCCCAAAGAGTCGAGGCGGCAGCAGCCATCGAGACCGCGGTACCGAGCCTCGATCCAGCAGCCAGGCGAAGGATATGGGATACAAGAGATGGCGATTACTAGCGAGGATCGTGGCGCATACGAGGATAGGATGGAGACAGCGATTGCATTGTACCGTAGTTCAACCAGAGTCGCTAGCTTGAGGCGAGGACTTTTGAGTTGCAGCCCACGAGTTTTATGGGTCGAGGCGAGGATGATCCTCGTGAGTTTATCCGAAGCGATTCTGACGGATCGCGAGGTGATCGGGGCTTGGAGACCGAGTCGGTGGTACTAGGTTCGCATCGGTGCGGGACACTGCGATTGGATCGGTATGATTCATGGGAACTGTCTCTGGGAGCATGCGCTTCGGCTGTTTGGGACGAGTTCTCGAGGCGCATTTGGCCATTTCTTGCCTCCGCAGATGAGAGGGCTCGGTAAGCAATTTTTGACACTGAGACAGAGTGGGCGAACGGTTCGGGAGTACAATGTGGAGTTTGACTCATTGGCTCGGTATGTGCCCGCTTTGGTAGCAGACATGGAGGACAGGGTGCACCGCTATGTCACAGGACTCGATGATATCTTGGTGTATTCGCGCACAGAGCAGGAGCATACAGATCATTTGAGGACGGTATTGGGAGTCCTCCGAGACCGGCAGTTGTATGCCAAGTTCTCGAAGTGCGAGTTCTGGTTGGCGTCAGTGGCTTTCTTAGGACATGTTATCGGGGCAGATGGTATTCAGGTTGATACAGCGAAGATTGAAGCAGTCAAGACTTGGCCTAGACCCACCACACCGACAGAGGTGCGCAGCTTTTTGGGCCTTGCAGGCTATTATCGGAGGTTTGTAGAAAAGTTTGCTTCTATTTCAGCACCTTTGACTAAGCTGACTCAGAAGGCAGCTGTTATACCCCGTAGTTGCAGGGTATGTATGTGAGGACGTACGTACGAGAGTACGGCAGAAATTTTGAAAAGAAAGAAAGATGTGAGTTTTCGACGGAAAAGTTTCCGGTAATTTGTGAAGAAAAAGGTTCGTTAATGAGAATTGGTTTCCCAGATTTGGTATTTGGGCTTCTTAAATTATATTAGAATTTTGAGATTTTATTTTCGGAAATGGTCACGTGGGGCCCACGGGAGAAATTCTGGTTTTGTGGGCCCGCTTTGTTTTGAGATTTTCGGTATTGTGGATATTTTTGAAGAGCGTTTTATGAGGGCGATAGGAGGGTGACACGGGTCCCCCCGCCTAGGTGGCTTGGCCGAAGTTACCTTTGGGCACAACACGGTTAGAGTCGTTTTTAAACGCTTTGCGTAACTTGCGAAGGAAAATTCGGCTATGTCGTTTTGTATTTTGCGGGTTTTCCGAGAGACGAAACATTTTGAACCAACGGGAGGTGACATGTGTCACCTCACATTAAACAAGCGCGGCAACCCGGGCGATTGGTTCACGCGTTTCGCCAATGGCTCCTTGTTTTGCCTTGTTTGTGGCTTGTTTGGTGCCATGTTTTGTGCATTGTTTTGTGGAGTAGGGGCTAGGGTGCACTTGGCTTGATCAAGGCCTTACACTTGCCTTGCACATGGCTTGATCTTGGCCATTGGTTGGCTTTTGGTTTCGCTATAAATACCCCCCCTAAGCTTGAAGACTTCATTCATCCAAAACTTCCAAGTCTTGAAACCCTCTCCTCCCCCTTTGTGAGATCTTAGCGAGAGCCTTCCCCTCCCCTTTCGTGTGGCCTTTGGCGAGGGTTCCTTCCCGCTTTGTGGTGCTAGGCATGGGTACCCACTAGCCTAGTTGTTTCGTATAATACCCTCCTTGTGGTATTGAAATACTTCTCCTAGTATTTTTAAAATGCCCAAAATACCTTAGCCTTTACCTTGTTGTTTTACAAAAGTTACATCTATCATTAGAGCAGGAAATACTACCTTTTGTCCTTTTAGTCTCAAACCAAACCACAAGGAAATCTTCATAGTTGGTTGAAGTATTTGAGTAGAAGTTGGTTAAGAACTTCTAAGGGTTGTTTGGAGCGGATTGGAGCGCACGGAGTAGGAGCTAAACCTTGCTCAGGATCGACATTATAACTTGGATAATTTTGGGCTTATCGAGGTAAATATTCTTGTCCCCTTATTGTAATTGGAGATTACATGTTGTAGGAATATATAGTTGAAGTATACTATATGTAGAACTGAACTTTGTATTTGGCAATGTCTTTTGACTTAAGCTCAAGAGTAAAGAAAAGAATCGAATGTATTTACATAGGGTGTATTGCGATGAGACTTGTGTATTATTGCTGAGTAGAATTGTACACGTCCGTTTAGACGTTTAAACCCCCCCCCCCCCTGGTTGGCTTGGTAGCCGGCCTCGATAGAGGAGGAGATTTCTGTCATGTTGCGGGAGAGTCTTGCGAATTTTATGTAGAATATGGAACCTTGTGTTTTGAAGTTAATAGACGTTTGTGACCTTTTTAGGTGAAAGTACTAAGAGTAGCGTATTCTACTTGAGGAGTGGAAAGGGCTAGCAAGGTTGTAGTACTTGGAGCATTTTGCTTATTGTCGATACTCGCGAGGTATGTGAACCTCTTCCTATCTTTTCTAGCATGATTGTTGTGAACTATGTAGTACGGTAGACGATACGTGCTAAGTGATTTGGTTGGTTTAAAACATAGGGTGTTATAATAGCTTTATGGGAAGTTAGTTATAACGACCTTATGTAGTGAAAATGGTTTCTTGATGTTAGAAGTTAAGAGACTTGATCTTATAAGATAAGAGACTTAACTTATTTGTTTTAATGTGGATGTTTGTGTGAAACCTCATTCGTGAGTAATGAGTACTTGGTTTTAAAGGGATAATGTTTCTTGATTTGGGAATCGAGAATGTGTATCGACAGACCATTGCGGCGTTAATAAAGGAAAATGTATTGAATAATGATGTGTTGTATTAAAACCGATGAAACCTCCATCTGCATAGAAGCTAAGATGAGACAAAATGATATTACATTTTCTAGATCATGCATTCTTTGTAATAAGATCGTTATAAACAAGAATAAACTACTCACATATATGACATATGTTACTCAATTGTTTTAAAGAGATTAAGACTATGAGTTATGAAACCTTTCTAAAATAAGTGACTTGAGCATTTGAAATTAGGCAAATTTGAACGTTTGGAAAATAATGTTGTTACTTGATTTTACAAAGGGAAGTGTCTTGTTTACTTAAAAGAGATAGTCACGATTTTTATACTACGGGTATTGTGTGGCTTATGTGAAAGTACTTTGAGTTGTGTGAAACTTGCCTATGCTTGTGATGATAGCCTTTGTTGTACAAGTGTTGTATTTACGTATTCTGGCGTCTCTCGATAGAGGTCGGTTGACTTGTTGAGAACTTACTTGGACATGCGGCGATGATGGAGAAATTCCGCAGATGCGTTCGTTGATTGTGTTACTTTTGCTAATCGCTTTGGACATCCGACACGATCGTAGCGCGCGGGTATGCTTCCATGTTGATCTCGCTTTATTGTTTCCCTTTGGGCATCGACACGATCGTAGCGCGCGGGTATGTTTCCATTTGGAATGCTGTCTTATTGTTTCCTTTTGGACATACTGACACGATGCGTAGCGCACGGGTATGCTTCCATTTTGATTGTTGTCTTGTGGTTCCCTTTTGGACATACTGACACGATGCGTAGCGCACGGGTATGCTTCCATTTGAATTGTTAATACAGCTTTGGCATCAGGTAGGACTTGGTGTGCTGGTGTACTTCTTGGTGTTATCATATCATATACTGCCGGCAGTGATGAAGGCATTCCACGGGCATGATTGATGTGGAGGGCGTGAGACCCTGACTTGATATAAGCGATATATGTGTATCGTAGTTTGGTTATCATTCATGTCTCTCGCTTTATATAGATCGCTATGATTTCATTCTGATATTTCTGATTTCACATACTTGGTACTGTTATCGACCTCGCCCGAAGTGCGTTCATCCGCAGTAGAGGTACATCGGTCGTGGATCCTCGCTCTTAGGATCTCGATTCACGTTTTGGGAAGCTCCGTTTCTCGGAGGCTTATCTTTTGGTATGTGTTCCACGAGTTGTAGGTTCTTGTACATTCGGGGTATGGCGGGGCCTGTCCGTCATAGTTGTTGTAAATCTTAGAGTGTAGTAATCTGTTGTGGGCGGGGGTTTGTAAAAGGATTAAACTGCTCATTTTGAAAGAGTTGTATTTATTTATGTTATTGGAAGGTAACCGTTGGGTTGCTTTGTTTATGTTCATATATCTTGTTTCTTGTTTAAAGTTTTATTTTCCATTGGTTTTCTCGATGATTGTATCACTAGGGTGCAGGATAAGGCACGATGCAGGGCAGGCAGTCGTTACAAAAGTGGTATCGAGCGATTAATCCTCGGAAAGTGTCTACGACCGTGTCTAGTAAGTCTTGATTATCGGTGTGTTGTGCACCACATCTATAATCGTGAGGCTATAGGACATTTAGGATTGGTTTCCATTCTTCTCATTACGAGATCGTGCCTTAGAGCCGTGTTGTAAGTTGGACCCCGTGGCGTATCTCGTTTTTACGATTATGCCTCTGCGCAGCGAGCAACCAGAGCCAGAAGGGCAAAGCGAGGAGGCGCTAGTGAGATCTGAGGAGTATGCAGCGCGAGCGATGCACTGAGATTGTGCTTGAGCGAGTTTTGCGCGCCGCCGCCCAGCAGAGTTTAGAGCGCAGCGATGGGCTGCTGAGACCACGATACACGAGCCTCGGTCACGGCTGGAAGCGGATGAGATAAGTACAAGGAGATGGCGATTCTTGGCGAAGTCGTGGCGAGCATGAGATAAATTTGGATCTGTGATTCCATTTCGAGCACGATGGTTCACCCCGAGCGAATAGTTTGAGGCTACGGGACTTTACGAGTTGTAGCCGCGAGTTTTATGGGTCGAGGCACGAGGATGATCCGAGGAGTTCATCCGGCGATTCTGTGGTCGTGAGTGATCAAGGCCGGAGACCGAGTCGGTGGTCTTAGGTTCGCATCGGCCGCGTGATACCGCGATCGACGGTTTGGTCGTGGGAGTTGTCGGGAGAGCATGCGCTTCCAGCGATATGGGACGAGTTCTCGAGGCATTCCTCACTCACTTCTTGCCTCCGCGGATGAGGAGGGCGGGCGACAGTTTATGATCTTTGGCGAGCAGGCGTCTGATTCGGGAGTACAACGTGGAGTTTGACTCGTTGGCTCGGTATGTCCACGCTTTAGTGGCAACCATGGAGGATAGAGTGCACCGCCACGCCACGGGCTAGATGATTACCAGCGAGGCTTGTTGGTGTAGCTCTTGTGGGCATGGACATTGCCCGCATGCGAGCTCATCTGCGGGATGTGAGGCACGGAGAGATCGACGGAATGACCGGTCGCCAAAGAGGCGAGCAATGAGGTCCTTTGGTGACTTTCGAGCGGTCGCCTCGGCGAGACTAGTTATGCGCCTCCGCGATGCATAGTGGTCCTCGCAATCTTCAAAGCATCCAGAGTATTGAGAGCGAGCCGTGGGCTCGAGGTTGATTTTCGGGAGAAGCGGTGTTAGCCAACGAAGCCACCCTACCTCGTTGTGGCCGTGTGGTAGACTCGCGGTGGGAGTGTCGTGCTAGTCCGGAGTTTGTTTTACATGCGGCAGCAGGCCATTTTGGGAGAAACTGTCCGACTGGGTAGCACTGGTAGGATAGCACTGTGCTCTGAGATCGATTGCGGGTTCTTCACCTTCCACGGCTAGGCGGGATGTTCATACACCGGCGGGCCACGGTAGAGTCGCGGTGGAAGTTCCGATCTTAGCGGTCCTTTGAACGCCTATTTTTCGTATATCTTTAACCTCTAGAGACTTGTATGTATTGATGTTAAGATAATGTGTTAAGTGTTATGTTCGGATAGCTTTGTGCTAATATGTGATTGAGAAACTGGTGAGTGTAGAAGGGTAAGCACAGGGGCATGGAAGTGTGAACCTTAGACTATTTCACGATTGAGACCTTAGAGGTAGGGTCGTCATGAGTAAAAGATTTATTTTATGTTTGACCTTTATCGAGTCGTAGTATACGTGGGATTTATTTGTGTGATAAGTCCATGGGTAGTGCGAGATGGAAGTGTTAGCTTTCATGGCGTGTGTTAGTTAGATTGTTCGTATCGGGAACAAGAATGTGGCGGATTGTGGGGTCGGGTTGAGGACCATTTGAGGTCAACCCGCGGCCCGGTTGTGGTGGGTCAGTTCGAGGTGGTTCGCGGTGGTAGGGTCACGAGGATGCTAGGCCAGGATTTAGGTGACCATCGTATGAGTTCGTGGATACGTTCTACCAGAATCGGTTCGTGAAGGCCGGGAATGGCCTTAAGGGAGATCGAAGTTAGTAAGATGACCAAGTTTGGAGGTAGTAACTCCAAAGGTTGGAAACAGAAGCATTGACGGAAGTGTGATACGGATACTGGAAAGAGTTCGAGTGTTGAGAAGGTACTACGAGTTAGGGAGAAGAGCGTGTGTTAGTTCGTGGCCAAGCTGTGGCGTCGGCAACTTGTTAGAGGAACTTTATCGTTATCCGACTTGAGAAGGAACATTCGGGACGAATGTTTCTAAGGAGGGGAGAATGTTATACCCCGTAGTTGCAGGGTATGTATGTGAGGACGTGCGTGCAGACCTGCGAAATTTTGAAAAGAAAGAAAGATGTGAGTTTTAAGCGGAAAAGTTTCCGGTAATTTGTGAAGAAAACGTTCGTTAATGAGAATTGGTTTCCCAGTTTGGTATTTGGGCTTCTTAAATTATATTAGAATTTTGAGATTTTATTTTGGAAATGGTCACGTGGGGCCCACGGGAGAAATTCTGATTTTGTGGGCCGCTTTGTTTTGAGATTTCGGTATTGTGGATATTTTTGAAAGACATTTTATGAGGGCGATAGGAGGGTGACACGTGTCACCCCGCCTAGTGGCTTGGCGAAGTTACCTTTGTCTGACACTTTGGTTAGAGTCGTTTTCGACGAAGCGTTTGCGTAACTGCGAAGGAAAATTCCGGCTATGTCGTTTTGTATTTTGCGGGTTTTAGAGAGACGAAACATTTTGAACCAACGGGAGGGTGACATGTGTCACCCTCACATTGGAAGCAAGGGGCGGCAACCCTTGGACGATTGGTTCACGTTTCTTGGCCAATTGGCTCCTTGTTTTGGCCTTGTTTTGTGGCTTGTTTGGTGCCATGTTTTGTGCATTGTTTTGTGGAGTAGGGGCTAGGGTGCACTTGGCTTGATCAAGGCCTTACACTTGCCTTGCACATGGCTTGATCTTGGCGTTGGTTGGCTTTTGGTTTCTTATAAATACCCACTAAGCTTGAAGACTTCATTCATCCAAAACTTCCAAGTCTTGAAACCCTCTCCTCCCCTTTGTGAGCTCTTGGCGAGCCTTCCCCTCACCGTGTGGCCTTTGGCGAGGGTTCCTTCCCTGTGGTGCTAGTAGTGGGGTACCCACTAGCTAGTTGTTTCGTATAATACCCTCCTTGTGGTATTGAAAGACTTCTCCGATGATTGTTATAATTCCCAAAATACCTTAGCCTTTACCTTGTTGTTTTCCAAAGTTACCTCTATCGTAGAGCAGGAAATACTACCTTTTGTCCTTTTAGTCTCAAACCGAAACCCTAAGGAAATCTGCATAGATGGTTGAAGGATTTGAGTAGAAGTTGGTTAAGAACTTCTAAGGGTAGTTTGGAGCGGATTGGAGCGCACGGAGTAGGAGCTAAACCTTGCTCAGGATCGACATTATAACTTGGATAATTTTGGGCTTATCGAGGTAAATATTCTTGTCCCTTATTGTAATTGGAGATTACATGTTGTAGGAATATATAGTTGAAGTATACTATATGTAGAATGAACTTTGTATTTGGCAATGTCTTTTGACTTAAGCTGAAGAGTAAAGAAAGAAGCTGACTGTATTTACATGGGATTTGTATTGATGAGACTTGTGTAGTATTCTTGAGTAGAATTGTACGTCAGGTTAGGCGTGTAAACCCCACGGTTGGCTTGGTAGTGGCCGGCCTCGATAGAGGAGGAGATTCTGTTGTTGCGGGGAAGTCTTGCAATTTTACGTAGAACATGGAACCTTGTGTTTTGAAGTTAATAGACGTTTGTGACCTTTTTAGGTGAAAGTACTAAGAGTAGCGTATTACTGCGAGGAGTGGAAAGGGCTAGCAAGGTTGTAGTACTTGGAGCATTTTGCTTATTGTCGATACTCGTCGCGAGGTATGTGAACCTCTTCTATCTTTTCTAGCATGATTGTTGTGAACTATGTAGTACGGTGAGCGATACGTGTGCTAAGTGATTTGGTTGGTTTAAAACATAGGGTGTTATAATAGCTTTATGGGAAGTTAGTTATAACGACCTTATGTAGTGAAAATGGTTTCTTGATGTTAGAAGTTAAGAGACTTGATCTTATAAGATAAGAGACTTAACTTATTTGTTTTAATGTGGATGTTTGTGTGAAACCTCATTCGTGAGTAATGAGTACTTGGTTTTAAAGGGATAATGTTTCTTGATTTGGGAATCGGAATGTGTATCGGCAGGACCATTGCGAGCGTTAATAAAGGAAAATGTATTGAATAATGATGTGTTGTATTAAAACGGTAGAAACCTCTATCTGCATAGAAGCTAAGATGAGACAAAATGATATTACATTTTCTAGATCATGGTTCTTTGTAATAAGATCGTTATAAACAAGAATAAACTACTCACATATATGACATATGTTACTCAATTGTTTTAAAAGAGATTAAGACTATGAGTTATGAAACCTTTCTAAAATAAGTGACTTGAGCATTTGAAATTAGGCAAATTTGAGCGTTTGGAAAATAATGTTGTTACTTGATTTTACAAAGGGAAGTGTCTTGTTTACTTAAAAAGATAGTCACGATTTTTATACTACTGGTATTGTGTGGCTTATGTGAAAGTACTTTGAGTTGTGTGAAACTTGCCTATGCTTGTGATGATAGCCTTTGTTGTACAAGTGTTGTATTTACGTATTCTGGCGTCTCTCGATAGAAGTGGTTGACTTGTTGAGAACTTACTTGGGCGTCTGGCGGTGATGGAGAAATTCCGCAGATGCGTTCGCTTGATTGTGTTACTTTTGCTAATCGCTTTGGACATCTTGACACGATCGTGGCGCGGGTATGCTTCCATGTTGATCTCGCTTTATTGTTTCCCTTTGGGCATCACGACACGATCGTAAGCGCGCGGGTATGTTTCCATTTGGAATCTTGTCTTATTGTTTCCTTTTGGACATCTCGACACGATCGTAAGCGCTGCGGTATGCTTCCATTTGATTCTTGTCTTGTGGTTCCCTTTTGGACATCGACACGATGCGTAGCGCGCGGGTATGCTTCCATTTGAATTGTTATCTGACTTTGGCATCGGGTAGGACTTGGTGTCTGGTGTACTTCTTGGTGTTATCATATCATAAATGCTGCGGTGAGGAAGGCATTCCAGGCATGATTGATGTGGAGGCGTGAGACCACGACTTGATATAAGCGATATATGTGTGTCTTGTAGTTTGGTTATCATTCATGTCTCACGCTTTATATATGCTATGATTTCATTCTGATATTTCTGATTTCACATACTTGGTACTGTTATCGACCTCGCCCGAAGTGCGTTCATCTGCAGTAGAGGTACATCGATCGTGGATCCTCGCTCTTAGGATCTCGATTCAGCGTTGGGAAGCTCCGTTTCTCGGAGGCTTATCTTTTAGTATGTGTTCCCTGAGTTGTAGGTTCTTGTACATTCGGGGTATGGCGGGGCCTGTCCGTCATAGTTATTGTAAATCTTAGAGGTCTATAAATCTTGTTGTGGCGGGGTTTGTAAAAAGGATTAAACTATTCGTTTTGAAAGAGTTGTATTTATTTATGTTATTGGAAGGTAGCAGTTGGGTTGCTTTGTTTTATGTTCATATATCTTGTTTCTTGTTTAAAGTTTTATTTTCCATTGGTTTTCTCGATGATTGTATCACTAGGGTGCAGGATAAGGCACGATGCGGGGCCAGGCAGGTCGTTCTGGCACTATGTTCGGTGGGCGGATACTTGTGAGAAAGTTTCCGTTGCTAAAGGAGAAGTTGACGACCGAGTTCTTACTCTTCCGGAGGGCTTAGATGGATATGTGGTTTTATTGTGACGCGTCGGTGTCGGGCTTGAGTGCGTCTGATGCGGCACGACAAGGTTATAACATGCGTCTCGACAGCTTAGGAAGAATGAGAAGAACTATCCCACACATGACTAGGAGTTGGCATCAGTGATTCATGCCTTGAAGATGTGGATACATTTCTTATATGGAGTTCATGTGGACATTTACAGAACCACAAGAGTCTCGGTACATCTTGACGGAGGAGTCGAACTTGTGGCGAGCGGTGGTTGGAGCTACTTAAGGATTACGATGTTGATATTACGTACCAACGGGGAAGGCGATGTAGTTGCAGATGCCGCAGTCGCGGTCGATGGGTAGTGCATGCGATGTTCACCGAGAAGAGGATATGGTCAGAGTTACATCATTAGCGAGCCTTGGGGTTCGTTTGGTTGATTCTGTTAGTAATGAGTCGGATTCGAGAGGTTGCCGAGTCTTCCATCGTCGAGGAGGTGAAGAGGCGACAGTATGAGGATCTGATTATGGCACGGTATCGAGATGCCACTGTTCAGAAGGAGAAGAGTCTATTTGAGGTAGTGCTTGATGGGGTGCTGAGATTCGAGGGCCGGTTGTGTGTTTCCGATGTGACAGGACTTCGTCGGCCAGGGAGGCACCGCGGTGCTCGTTATTCCATTCATCCGGTCGACTAAGCTGTATCATGACCTCAGATGCGTGTATTGGTGGGATGGCCTAAAGAGGGACGTTGCGGTGTTCGTAGCGATGCGAATTGTCATCGAGTTAAGATTGAGCACGAAGCCGGGAAACATTGCGAGCTATTGATATTCCGACTTGGAAGTGGGAGGTGATAAATATGGATTTTATTACAGGGCTACCTACCACTCAGAGGAAGCATGATTCCATTTGGGTGATTGTCGACGGTGTGAAGTCGACCCATTTTCTTCCGATCGAGCAGCGTTCTCGGTGAGACTATGCGGATTATATATTAGAGAGATTGTAAGGCGCGAGTCGAAGATCGATTATATCAAATAGAGGCCCGATTCTCGGCTAACTGGAGGTCTTTTGAAGGATTAGGGACACAGTGAGTCTCGATCGCATTTCACCCTCGGGCCGACGGGCGGCGGCGCACTATCGAACTCGAGGATATCTGCGGGCTTGTGTTATTGATTTCGAGGTAGTGGGAGGATCATTTGCCTCTTGTGGAGTTTTCTTACAACAACGGCTACCATTCCGATTCGAGATGGCGCGCTTATGAGGCCTTATACGGGAGAAGTGCAGTCACCGATAGCTGGTTCGAGTGGGAGAAGTTCGATTAGTCGGGCGGACTTAGTTCGTGAGCGATGGATAAGGTGAAGCTTATCCAGAAGCGGTTGTTGGCGGCTTCAGTCGCGAAGTCGTATACGGATCATCGGCGTCGACACTTGGAATTTGAGATAGATGATTGGGTTTTTCTAAAGGTATCGCCCATGAAGGGCGTGATGAGATTTGGAAAGAAGGGGAAGCTTAGCCCAAGGTACATTGGGCGTATCGGATGTCAGAAGGGTAGGCGGGGTTGCTATGAGTTAGATCTACCGTCCGATTTGGGCGGTACATCGATTTTCCATGTGTCCGTATTTGCGGAAATGTATTGGAGATCCATCTAGAGTGCACGGTTCATGATGTCCAGTAGCGGAGGAGTTATCGTATGAGGAGAGTCCCATAGCGATACTCGATCGACAAGTTAAGCGACGGACGAAGGGCGTGGCTTCGTCAGTCTTATGGCGGAGCGAGAATAGGGAGGAAATGGCGTGGGAAGCGAGGATGACATGATGAAGAAGTATCCTCACTTATTCCCTACACCTCGGGTAACCCACTTTCCTGCTTGTTAGTTTTGATTTAGCATTGTGCTTAAGTATTGTTGTGGTCGTGGGGAGCGTCTTTATTTGCAAAAAGAGGAGTTAAGAGCGTCTACGTCAATGTGTGATTCAAGTAAGCCTAGAAGGAACATTCGGGATGAATGTTTCTAAGAGAGAATGTTATACCGTGGTTCGGTCCGGACCGCGGTCGTGGTCTCGTCGCGGCGCGAGCGAGGAACCCGCAGCGCCAGGCGGTGATTGTAGGCCGCGCGGAAAGAAGGCGGCGGCGGAAGATCGAGGGTCGAAGTTTTAGCGTCGCGGCGTCGGGAAGCAGGGCCGCGGTGCCGTAAAGTCCGCAGAGTTGCGCGCCGGCGAAGGAAATGGCGGAAAAACTTAGGAAAATCGATCTTTTCTTTTAAAGGGCATGGGTGGGAGACAAGTGTCCCCATCCGATTCTGCATGCATTATATTGACCAAGTCTTAAAGACTTGGTCATCTTTCATCTCTATCTTAGAAAAGCTCCGCCTTCTCTCTTAAATTATTTTCAAGCTCCTCCTTCTCTCTAAAACTCTAAGAGGTATTCTAGCCTTAGGAAAAATCTGAAAAAGTAAAAGGCAAGAAGGAAGCTTGTGGCTAGCTTGTGAAGGTTGTTGTGGTGGTGTTCTTGGAATAGAAGCTAGCAAATTGTTGGATAAATTTGGCTAAAGCTCTAAGGTAATGATTCTTCCTCTATTATTAGTTTTTAGTGTTGCATGTTAAGAAGAAAGTACTTGTGGTAGTAAATAATGCTATTAGGGTCATTGCATGCAAGAAATGTGGGTTGGGTATGAAGGTTTTGGCTAAAGAGATATTATGAGCATGTTGTAGCCTACAAACTACCTTAGAATTGTTAAGTGTATTATTATAACTTATGGGGCAGAATTTTACACACCCAAGATTAGGTGTGTAATCCCCTTTGTGTTGGTTTGGATGTTGGGCCTTAATGAGGCGTTTGAGTGTTGAAAATCGGCCTTTGAAAAGGTGGCAAAGTGAGTAGAAACAAAGGAAATGCTGCCCAATTTTCCTTAGGAATTGGTAACTTGAATTTGGAATTTCTACATTGAAATTAGAGGTTAATAAACGCACTATGGTTATTATAGGTTGACATATTACTTGCGGTAGTTGGACTTAGCAAGTGGATTGACCGAAGAGGTATGTAGAGCTTTCCTACCTCTTGAGCATGAATAGTTGTATCTATGTAGTACGGTATACGTACAAGTTTTAATAATCTACACTTGTTTTAAAGTATATGATACTTGTTTCATTTCAAAAGTATAAGTCCCTTGGGTTGAGGGAAAATGTATTTGTCAAAGGGGTAACGCTAGTATAATGACTTTATGGGAAGTTGCTTATATTAGTTTTCTTGAAAGGTTCACAAAGAAAGGTTTACTCTAATTAAAACAAGTACGGGTAAAGGATTTGAAACTAAGAAAGGTGAATTGATTTTTAGGCATTGGTTGCCTAAGGTTTTAAAGGAAATGAAGTCACTTGATTTAGAAGCCTATTATATTTCTAAAAAGGAAATGTGACTTGTCTTGAAAAGAAATCGTAACTTGATGCTATGGTGAATAGTATCTTGGAATCTTTGTATAAAAAGAGTTTTTCTTAAAAAGTTAGAAGTACATGGTACTTGGGTTGAATTCCCGGATTTTCTATTAAAAGACATGTTAGTGCCTTAGGATACTAAAATGAGAGGATATATTAATAATGTTAATAAGAAGTTAGGGGATTACTTAACTTGCTTATGTTATGATAAGCCGGTAGTGCTTATGTATGTAATCTGATAGGCGTAGTGCTTATGTTGTGATATGATAGGCCGGTAGTGCTTATGTATGATATGATAGGCCGGTAGTGCTTATGTTATGTATGATAGCCGGATGAGCTATGTTATATATTTGTATTATTACGGGGTAAACCCCGGGTTATTATCTATGCCATGGATTTGCTACCCATGATGCGAGTGCGGCGCTTGCACTCATGCGGATCCGGACCACAGGATCCATGCGGGTGAAATAGTCCCATGCGAGTACGGCGATGGTACTCATGCGGGTCCACAGGATCCATGCGGGTGAAATAGTCTCATGCGGGTGAAATAGTCCCATGACGAGGCGGATGACCTCATGCCGGTCCACAGGACCCATGCGGGTGAAATAGTCCCAGGAGTAGGATTGCTTAATGATACTACGGGCGAGGTACCCTGTTTTGATCGTGAGCCTCCTATTTTTATGCTATAAGATTTATACTTGTTACTCTCATTGTTAGTAAGGCACAATGCAAGGAAATTGATTTTATCTATGACTCCAGTTTATTTTCGACTTGTGATGTTACTACAGTATTTTCCAGTTTTACATACTTGGTACGTTGTGTCGCGACCCCCGCCGGGGCTGCGTTCATCATGCAGTAAGGGAAGCGGTGGTAGATCCTCATTCCTAGGATCTTTTACTCAGGTGTCAGAAGCTCCATTCCTCCGGAAGCTTGTTTATTGGTACGGATATTCCCTGATGCTATAAGTATTTTGTACATTCATGGGTATGGCGGGGCCCCGTCATTCTGATTTGTTATCCTTAGAGGTGCGTGGTCGTATATGTTTTGGGCTATAAGAACCGGTTGTACTACTATACTTTGTTAAAGTATGTTTTATGGAAAGCGACCTTATCGGTGGCGATGATGTTACCACTTTTATAAGTATGTGTTATGTATGTTCATTTGCTATTCTCGACATATACTGACAGCGGTACCGGTAAGTACCGATCGCGACTCGGGGTTGGGTCGTGACAAAAGTGGTATCAAAGCAGTTAGTCCTCGGAAAGTGTCCACAGACCGTGTCTAGTAAGTCTTGATTATCGGTGTGTCGTGCACCACATCTATAATCGGGAGGTTGCAGGATATTTAGGATTGGTTTCCATTCTTTCACTCTAAGATCGTGCAATGAAGTGAGTTATAGGTTGAACCTCCTCGATGTTTTCCTTTATGTATCGATTATGCCTCACGCAAGTGCAACCGCGGCCCGAAGGGCAAGCGATGAGGAACTACTAGTAGGGCAGGGTTACGAGGCACGAGCCCGTCCCACCGGATGAGGTGTTTCGGACGGCGAGTTCTACAACGTCGCTAACCCCAAAGTGAGGCGGCAGCATCGGCCATCGAGACGCGGTACGAGCCTCGATCCAGCGGCGAGGCGAGAGGATATGGGCTCTGAGAGATGGCGATTACTAGCGAGATCGTGGCGATACGTGAGATAAGGTGGAGCGATTCATTGCCGTGAGTTCAAAGAGCTGCTAGCTTGAGGCGAGGACTTTTGAGTTGCCACCGTAGTTTTATGGGTCGAGGCCTGAGGATGATCCTCAGGAGTTTATCCGACAGTTACAGCGGATCATGAGGGTGATCGGGGCTTCGGAGACCGAGTCGGTGGTACTAGGTTCGCATCGGCTGCGGGACACTGCAGTTGACTGGTATGATTCATGGGAACTGTCTCGGGGGGAGCATGCGCTTCCAGCTGTTTGGGACGAGTTCTCAGAGGCGTTACTTGGCCATTTCTTGCCTCCGCAGATGAGGAGGGCTCGGGCCGACAAATTTTTGACACTGAGACAGAGTGGGCGGACGGTTCGGGAGTACAATATGGAGTTTGACTCATTGGCTCGGTATGTGCCCGCTTTGGTAGCAGACATGGAGGACAGGGTGCACCGCTATGTCACAGGACTCGATGATATCTTGGTGTATTCACGCGCTGAGCGAGAGCATCTGAGATCATTTGAGGCGGTATTAGAGTCCTCCGAGACCGGCGATTGTATGCCAAGTTCTCGAAGTGCGAGTTCGGTTGGCGTCGGTGGCTTTCTTAGGACATGTTATCGGGGCGATGGTATTGGGTTGATACTAAGATTGAAGCGATCAGACTTGGCCTAGACCCACCACACCGAGCAGTGCGCAGCTTTTGGGCCTTGCAGCTATTATCGGAGGTTTGTAGAAAAGTTTGCTTCTATTTCAAGACTTTGACTAAGTCGACTCGGAAAGCGGCTATGTTCCGTGGGCGGATACTTGTGAGAAAGTTTCGGTTGCTAAAGGAGAAGTTGACGACCGCCCATTTCTTACTCTTCCGAGGGCTTAGATGGATATGTGGTTTATTGTGACGTCGGTGTCGGGCTTGGAGTGCGTCGATGCGGCGACGACAAGGTTATAGCTTATGCATCTCGGCTTAGGAAGCATGAGAAGAACTATCCCACACATGACTTGGAGTTGGCGTGATGATTCATGCCTTGAAGATCTGGAGACATTATTTATATGGAGTTCATGTGGACATTTACACAGACCACAAGAGTCTCCAGTACATCTTCAGCCAGAGGGAGCTGAACTTGCGGCAGAGACGGTGGTTGGAGCTACTTAAGGATTACGATGTTGATATTCTGTACCACCCAGGGAAGGCCAATGTAGTTGCAGATGCCCTTAGTCGCAGATCGATGGGTAGTTTGTCTGATGTTCAGCCAGAGAAGAGGGATATGGTCCGAGAGTTACATCAGCTAGCGAGCCTTGGGGTTCGTTTGGTTGATTCTGTTAGTGACGGAATTCGGATTCGAGAGGTTGCCGAGTCTTCCATCGTCGAGGAGGTGAAGAGGCGATAGTATGAGGATCCAATTTTGGTACGGTACCGAGATGCAGCTCTCCAGAAGGAGAAGAGTCTATTTGAGGTAGTGCCTGATGGGGTGCTAAGATTCGAGGGCCGGTTGTGTGTTCCCGATGTGATAAGACTTCGTCAGCAGATTCTGGGGGAGGCACACAGTGCTCGTTATTCCATTCATCCGTGGTCGACTAAGATGTATCATGACCTCAGATGCGTGTATTGGTGGGATGGCCTAAAGAGGGACGTTGCGGAGTTCGTGGCGCGTGCGGTTATCGGCGAGTTAAGATTGAGCACGAAGCGGGGTCATTGCAGCTATTGATATTCCGACTTGGAAGTGGGAGGTGATAAATATGGATTTTATTACGGGGCTACCTACCACTCGGAGGAAGCATGATTCCATTTGGGTGATTGTCGACGGTGGCGAAGTCACCATTTTCTTCCGATCGAGCAGCGTTCTCGGTGAGACTATTCAGTTATATATTAGAGATTGTGAGGCGCGCGAGTCGGTGATCGATTATATCGAATAGAGGGCCCGGTTCTCGGCTAACTCGGAGGTCTTTCGAAGGGATTAGGGACACGGTGAGTCTCGATCGCATTTCACCCTCGGGCCGACGGCGAGGCGGCGCACTATCCGAACTCGAGGATATCTGCGGGCTTGTGTTATTGATTTGAGGGTATTGGGAGGATCATTTACCTCTTGTGGAGTTTGCTTACAACAACGGCTACCATTCCGGATTCGGATGGCGCGCATGAGGCCTTATACGGGAGGAAGTGCAGTCACCGATAGGCTGGTTCGAGTGGGAGAAGTTGATTAGTCGGTCGGACTTAGTTCAGCAGGCAGTGGATAAGGTGAAACTTATCCAGGAGCGGTTGTTGGCAGCTCAGAGTCGGCAGAAGTCATATGCAGATCATCGGCGTCGACACTTGGAATTTGAGATAGATGATTGGGTTTTTCTAAAGGTATCGCCCATGAAGGGCGTGATGAGATTTGGAAAGAAGGGGAAGCTTAGCCCAAGGTACATTGGGCCGTATCAGATTATCCGTAGGGTAGGCAGGGTTGCTTATGAGTTAGATCTACCGTCCGATTTGGAGGCGGTACATCCAGTTTTCCATGTGTCCATGTTGCGGAAATGTATTGGAGATCCATCTAGAGTGCACCCGGTTCATGATGTCCAAGTGACAGAGGAGTTATCGTATGAGGAGAGTCCCATAGCGATACTCGATCGACAGGTTAGGCGACTTCGGACGAAGGACGTGGCTTCCGTCAAGGTCTTATGGCGGAACGAGAACAGTGAGGAAATGACGTGGGAAACAGAGGATGACATGATGAAGAAGTATCCTCACTTATTCCCTACACCTCCAGGTAACCCACTTTCCTGCTTGTTAGTTTTGATTTAGCAATTGTGCTTAAGTATTGTTGTGGCCGTGGGGAGCGTCTTTATTTGCAAAAGAGTAGTTAAGAGCGTCTACGTCAATTTGTGATTCAAGTAAGCCTAGAAGGAACATTCGGGATGAATGTTTCTAAGGGGGGGAGAATGTTATACCCCATGGTTCGGGTCTGGACCGCGGTCAAGGGTCTCAGCGCCGCGGCGCCAGAGGCAGGGCCGCGGCGCCAAGACGGGTGATTGTAGGGCGCGCGAAAGATCCGGTCGGTCGCTGAAGTTTCATGTGGCGGAAGCGGTCGCGGCTCGGAAAGTCCCAGAGTCCGCAGGAGTTGCGGCGCCATGGCTCTGCCGCGCCGAGGCGGAAATCGCGGAAAAACTTTGGAAAATATGTTCTTTTATTTTAAATGGGCATGGGTGGGAGACAAGTGCCCCATCTGATTTCTGCGACGATTATATTGACCAAGTCTTAAAGACTTTGTCATCTTTCATCTCTCTCTTAGAAAAGCTCCTCCTTCTCTCTTAAATTATTTTCAAGCTCCTCCTTCTCTCTAAAACTCTAAGATGTATTCTAGCCTTAGGAAAAATCTGAAAAAGTAAAAGGCAAGAAGGAAGCTTGTGGCTAGCTTGTGAAGGTTGTTGTGGTGGTGTTCTTGGAATAGAAGCTAGCAAATTGTTGGATAAATTTGGCTAAAGCTCTAAGGTAATGATTCTTCCTCTATTATTAGTTTTTAGTATTGCATGTTAAGAAGAAAGTACTTGTGGTAGTAAATAATGCTATTAGGGTCATTGCATGCAAGAAATGTGGGTTGGGTATGAAGGTTTTGGCTAAAGAGATATTATGAGCATATTGTAGCCTACAAACTACCTTAGAATTGTTAAGTGTATTATTATAACTTATGGGGCAGAATTTTACACACCCAAGATTAGGTGTGTAATCCCCTTTGTGTTGGTTTGGATGTTGGGCCTTAATGAGGCGTTTGAGTGTTGAAAATCGACCTTTGAAAAAGGTGGCAAAGTGAGTAGAAACAAAGGAAATGCTGCCCAATTTTCCTTAGGAATTGGTAACTTGAATTTGGAATTTCTATATTGAAATTAGAGGTTAATAAACGCACTATGGTTATTATAGGTTGACATATTACTTGCGGTAGTTGGACTTAGCAAGTGGATTGACCGAAGAGGTATGTAGAGCTTTCCTACCTCTTGAGCATGAATAGTTGTATCTATGTAATGCGGTATCGTTACAAGTTTTGATAATCTACACTTGTTTTAAAGTATATGATACTTGTTTCATTTCAAAAGTATAAGTCCCTTGGGTTGAGGGAAAATGTATTTGTCCAAGGGGTAACGCTAGTATAATGACTTTATGGGAAGTTGGTTATATTAGTTTTCTTGAAAGGTTCACAAAGAAAGGTTTACTCTAATTAAAACAAGTACGGGTAAAGGATTTGAAACTAAGAAAGGTGAATTGATTTTTAGGCATTGGTTGCCTAAGGTTTTAAAGGAAATGAAGTCACTTGATTTAGAAGTCTATTATATTTCTAAAAAGGAAATGTGACTTGTCTTGAAAAGAAATCGTAACTTGATGCTATGGTGAATAGTATCTTGGAATCTTTGTATAAAAAGAGTTTTTCTTAAAAAGTTAGAAGTACATGGTACTTGGGTTGAATTCCCGGATTTTCTATTAAAAGACATGTTAGTGCCTTAGGATACTAAAATGAGAGGATATATTAATAATGTTAATAAGAAGTTAGGGGATTACTTAACTTGCTTATGTTATGATAAGCCGGTAGTGCTTATGTATGATATGATAGGCCGGTAGTGCTTATGTTGTGATATGATAGGCCGGTAGTGCTTATGTATGATATGATAGGCCGGTAGTGCTTATGTTATGTATGATAGCCGGATGAGCTATGTTATATATTTGTATTATTACGGGTAAACCCCGGGTTATTATCTATGCCATGGATTTGCTACCCATGATGCGAGTGCGGCGCTTGCACTCATGCGGATCCGGACCACAGGATCCATGCGGGTGAAATAGTCCCATGCGAGTACGGCGATGGTACTCATGCGGGTCCACAGGATCCATGCGGGTGAAATAGTCTCATGCGGGTGAAATAGTCCCATGACGAGGCGGATGACCTCATGCGGGTGAAATAGTCCCAGGAGTAGGATTGCTTAATGATACTACGGGCGAGGTACCCTGTTTTGATCGTGAGCCTCCTATTTTTATGCTATAAGATTTATACTTGTTACTCTCATTGTTAGTAAGGCACAATGCAAGGAAATTGATTTTATCTATGACTCCAGTTTATTTTCGACTTGTGATGTTACTACAGTATTTTCCAGTTTTACATACTTGGTACGTTGTGACCCTTCTTGACCGCGCTCATGCCGCAGTTGGAAAAGCGTGGTAGATCCTCATTCCTAGGATCTTTTACTCAGGTGTCAGAAGCTCCATTCCTCCGGAAGCTTGTTTATTGGTACGGATATTCCCTGATGCTATAAGTATTTTGTACATTCATGGGTATGGCGGGGCCCTGTCCCGCTACAGTTGTTATCCTTAGAGGTCTGTGGTCTCATATATGTTTTGGGCTATAAGAACCAGTTGTACTACTATACTTTGTTAAAGTATGTTTTATGGAAGGCAGCCTTATCGGCTGGCCAGTGATGTTTACCCTTTTTATAAGTATGTGTTATGTATGTTCCGCTGCTATTCTCTGACATATACGGCGAGTACCGGTAAGTACGATCGCGGCCGAGGTTGGGTCGTGACAGTTGACTCTAGAGGAGGATTAAGAACAAAAACCTTATTAATGCTACACAAGTAATCGGGGTATTTTCATCCACGATTCAACCTATGTCTATCCAACTACAGCATATTCACAACCTCCCCTTTCAGATTTCGGTTAGAAATCATAAGAATTATGATAATTAGTGATCAATTAATTATCAAGCAATCAAAACAACTATTGAATAAATCTTAAATAAGTGAAGAAGAAATCAGCTAATTTATTAATTCATGAATAAGAGTTTTAAGAGAATCACAAGGAAATCCCTAATAAAGTAATTAGCTCCTAGCCATTGTCACGCTAAGAACTAACATAATCTCCATACATGAACTGAAATAAATAAAGCAAAAAGAAAGAAAAGAAAAATAATCAAGAACGAGTCTCCAAGCCTTCTAGTATCCAAGGATTGTGTTGTGGAATATTTACAAGATGGAATGGTGGATGGATGGATGTAGAATGGTGAATGGTGGAATGGAGAATGGTTTCTTCTAATGATGTAGAGACTATTTATAGACCAAGAATCCTTTAGGTGAAGGGTTAAGGATTATGTAGGTAGGAAAAGTTATTAGAATCCTTTTAGGTAAGGGTTTTAAGGTAGGAAAAGTTATCCCTTTAGGTAGGAAAAATTATCCCTTTAGGTAGGAAAAGTTATCCCTTTAGGACTCTGAAAACATGTCAAATTCGGCCCAGAACTTCAAAAATCCCACGTCGGCGCCGCGGCCCTGCAACTGGGCGCTGCGGCGCCTGAAAATCAGCAACTTTCGGAACATTCAGAACATTGGGCGCCGCGGCGCCGGTGACGTTTTTCTGGCGGATTTTCGTTTCGTCGTCCTTTTTTCGTCCGGACTTCGTCTGATCTCCTCTATAATTCTCGGAACTTCTTAGACTTCATTTCTTGGCCCTTTTTGTGTGTAATTCCATCTTATTTATGCTCATTTCATCTCCTTTTCGCTCATTTCTCCATTTCTGACCGTTGTGACACAAAAGAAAGGAAAACGACTCTAATACTATACTAAACATAAATGAAATGAGTAAAATACTAACTAAAAATGACTCAAAAGGTGTATATAAAATACACCGATCAAATACCCCCAAACTTAACCTTTGCTCGCCCTCAAGCAAAGATCAAAAGAAAGAAATAAAGACACAAGGAAAAAGAAAATAGAAATACTCAACGACATTGATCACTTTGCTGCATTGGTGTTACTTAGAAAAACATGAAGGTTAGCAGAATAATATGCAGGAACATATAGCCTGGATTTTTAGCATTCTAAACACATCAAGCTAGATATTTCGCAAACTCATTTTAATCATGCTTAATGAAAGTAAGAATACTGAATTATGCATGTCAATTTCAAAATCCTATGACATGTTTACTTGCTATTCTCCACTAATCATGGATATGCATATAAGAGATCTTCAGGACTTTTCAGGGTTGTAATGTAGGCTTAGGCATGGGTAGGTAAAAATAGGCATTTAGGCTCATTTTATGTACCATAAGCTCTTTTGCTTTTCAATTCTTCCCTTTTCTTTTGATTTCCTTTCTTCACTTCATATCTCTCTTTCCCCTCTTTTGTTTTGAGAGAGTGAAGTGTATTATTAATAACAAGCACCCCCAAACTTAGGCTTTTGCCTATTTCTTATTACTTTTTTATTGGGGTGCATCAAACTTGTTCATTCTTTTTGTCTCTTTTTTTTTAATACTTCCTATTCCAATCATTTCACATTTTCACTTATGGCACAAGTGTGGATTTAGAGGGTGTCAAAGAAAAAGTTTAATTTTTAGGCTCAAAGGGGCTGACTAGGGATATTTTGAATGTCAGGGATAGGTAAAAGTGGTAAGAAATGGCTAACAAAGAAATGCCTGAGTCATCTCCCCTAACATGCATATCCTAACTATTTCGCCTCAAATAGCAAGCAATCATACACATAGGTTTTAATCATTTAACAATGCACAATTCAAGCAGAAACCCCAAATAGACAGATTTCATGAGTTTTTGGCATATCTAACCTAAGTGTTTAGATAGTTGCTTCTAATTCCATTACATTATTCAACCTTACTTCACTAGGTGTTTCTAGTAACTAGAGCATGCATGATCTTTGACAGAAAATTATGACTCAAAAAAAAAAATTATGACTCAAAAATACACAAAACAAATCAACAAGACTCAACAATATCAAAAACAATAAGACACCCCCCAAACTTAAATCACACATTGTCCCCAATGTGTGCAAGACTCAAAAAAATAGGGACAACTTACTGACACAACACAGCGGTCATAACGGAGGTCTAGGAGGAAAAATTCTGGAATTTGCACGGAATATGGCTCTCTGAGGTTCCGGCGCCGCGACCCTGAGATTCGGCGCCGCGGCGCTGCTAGTACTGTGGCTCTCTGAAGTTCCGGCGCTGCGGCGCTGATTCTGGGCGCTGACGACGGTTTTTCCTTTTTTCAGCGTTTTTTTGCTCCTTTTTCCTCGGTTTTAGCTTTCAGTCCACCTGTCATCCAACAACACAAAACAATAACCCAAGACGGTGAGACTGTTCAAGACAAAATAAAATAAACTAAAGACCGAAATTAAAATAACATAATTAAAAACATTGGGTTGCCTCCCAACAAGCGCTGGCTTTAACGTCTTTTAGCCGAACGCAGTTAACCTTTACGAGTGACCATTGGATCCTTCTGCGAACTGCTTGCAATCCGCAAAGTTATTGTTGCAGGTCTCACTTTTCCTACAACATATTTGTTGAACAAGGGCCTCAGATCTAGGATTATCCCCCAATTCCACAAGACATGTTTGTCTTTTAGGCTCTCTATAATGTAGGGATCAGTGAGATTTCCAACATCTCTCAACTCTAGGGGGTGCCCTTGATGGTATGGACTTTCTTTTTAGGGATCAACATTGATAGCTGGTGGTGTTTCTTCTGCAATAGGTACAAGAAAAAGATTTTCCAAGGAATCCAAAAAGATGAATGATTGGATCTCAGTAACCTTTTCCTTCTCTACACCAATTATCCCGCCAGATTCCTCAATAGCTGGGTGTGGTTCAGGATCCTCAATTTGCTCACCACCTCCCATAATGATGTCGCTAGGCAGATTTTCTTGAAGTGTATTGCTCATCCTATCCATCAGTTGTCCTATTTGTGTCTCCAAATTTCTGAGGGACACTCTTGTCTCGGCCATAAACTGAGTCTGGCACTTGGTGAGCATGAGTATGCCTGCCTGCAACTCATCTAGATCTTCCTCTAGAAACTGTGGGTTAAGCTGCTGTTGATGATTCCACTATTTCTGATAGTAGTAGTCCATGTGTCCTGATTTTTATTTTGTTTTTTTCGTTTTTTTTTTCCGTTTTTTTTTCGAATTTAACCTGCAAAATAAGAAAAACAACAAAAAGTGATAAAAAGATGCTCGCAGAACAAGTTAGAAACTTGTTCTTGGAGCAACCAAATTAGAAATAAGAATAGATAAATCGATATTGAAAGTACGCCAATCCCCGGCAACGGCGCCAAAAACTTGATGCGAGATTTTATGCACACACTTACGCAATTGCACGTATCGTGACAAGTAATATAGTCTAGGTAAGACCGAATATCGTCTTCAAGGACTGGTTTTCAAGTATCGATTATCTATCCTATGGTATCTATTTGGTTAACGTCAATTGAATTGGAATTCTAAACTAATAATGCAGGAAATAAACTAATTATAAAAATACTTTGAATTAAATCAGTTACGATGGATAATTAGGGCTTCCAAGATCATCAACTATCCACTATATTCAATCCTTAATACAATTAAACTGACTTCTTCTTCTACGTTAAGATAGCAGGTTAACTAAGTCGTTTTATACTCCTGTTAAGGTTATATAAACACTCAACCCCCAGTACAGCACCTTTCTACCTTTCGGTGATAAGGTTGACTCTAG
Source organism: Przewalskia tangutica (assembly GCA_029844215.1). Classification (NCBI taxonomy): domain Eukaryota; kingdom Viridiplantae; phylum Streptophyta; class Magnoliopsida; order Solanales; family Solanaceae; genus Przewalskia; species Przewalskia tangutica. The sequence goes on along the minus strand of CM056724.1, from coordinate 45,950,436 downwards.
AGGAGGATTAAGAACAAAAACCTTATTAATGCTACACAAGTAATCGGGGTATTTTCATCCACGATTCAACCTATGTCTATCCAACTACAAAGATATTCACAACCTCTTCGGTTGGTTAGAAATCATAAGAATTATGATAATTAGTGATCAATTAATTATCAAGCAATCAAAACAACTATTGAATAAATCTTAAATAAGTGAAGAAGAAATCAGCTAATTTATTAATTCATGAATAAGAGTTTCAAGAGAATCACAAGGAAATCCCTAATAAAGTAATTAGCTCCTAGTCATTGTCACGCTAAGAACTAACATAATCTCCATACATGAACTGAAATAAATAAACTAAAAAGAAAGAAAAGAAAAATACTCAAGAACGAGTCTCCAAGCCTTCTAGCATCCAAGGATTGTGTTGTGGAATATTTACAAGATGAAATGGTGGATGGATGGATGTAGAATGGTGAATGGTGGAATGGAGAATGGTTTCTTCTAATGATGTAGAGACTATTTATAGACCAAGAATCATTTAGGTGAAGGGTTAAAGATTATGTAGGTAGGAAAAGTTATTAGAATCCTTTTAGGTAAGGGTTTTAAGGTAGGAAAAGTTATCCCTTTAGGTAGGAAAAATTATCCCTTTAGGTAGAAAAAGTTATCCCTTTAGGACTCTGAAAACATGTCAAATTCGGCCCAGAACTTCATAAATCCCGCGTCGGCGCCGCGACCCTGCAACTGGGCGTCGCGGCACCTGAAAATCAGCAACTTTCGGAACATTCAGAACATTGGGCGCCGCGGCGCCGATGACGTTTTTCTGGCGGATTTTCGTTTTGTCGTCCTTTTTTCGTCCGGACTTCGTCTGATCTCCTCTATAATTCTCGGAACTTCTTAGACTTCATTTCTTGGCCCTTTTTGTGTGTAATTCCATCTCATTTATGCTCATTTCATCTCCTTTTCGCCATTTCTCCATTTCTCCATTTCTGACCGCTGTGACACAAAAGAAAGGAAAACGACCATAATACTATACTAAACATAAATGAAATGAGTAAAAATACTAACTAAAAATGACTCAAAAGGTGTATATAAAATACACCGATCAATTGTTCTATGAACCTGCTGATATAATTCAAACGACCGAGAAAACTCATCACTTCCTTGTGATTTTTCGGAAGAGGTAGTCCCTGAATGGCTTTTATCTTCGAAGGATCCAACTCTATTCCCATTCTGCTCACAATGAAACCCAATAATTTTTCCGCTGGGACGCCGAATGCACACTTTGCCGGATTCAACTTCAGGTTGTATTGCCTCAACCGCTCAAAAAACTTCTTCGGATGGACCAAATGGTTTGTAGCCCTCCGTGATTTGATAATGACGTCATCCACGTAGACTTTAATTTCCTTATGGATCATATCATGAAAAATGGTAGTCATGACTCTCATGTAAGTGGCACCTGCGTTTTTAAGTCCAAACGGCATGACTCGATAATAATATACCCCCCACGGAGTGGTGAACGCGGTCTTCTCTGCATCTTCTTCGTTCATTAAGATTTGATGGTACCCAGCGAAACAATCGACAAATGACTGCAACTCATGCTTCGCACAATTGTCGATGAGTATATGAATGTTCGGAAGGGGAAAATCATCTTTAGGGCTTGCCTTGTTGAGATCCCTGTAATCGACACAAACTCGTATCTTACCATCCTTCTTTGTCACTAGCACAATATTGGCTAACCAAGTAGGGTATCTTGCTACCCGAATGACCTTTGCGTCCAATTGTTTGGAGATCTCCTCCTTGACTTTCAAACTCTGATCCGGCTTGATTTTCCTTGGTTTACCTTCCTTTGGGCGGGATGGTTCAATGGGCAACTTATGAGAAACGATGTCCGTGCTTAGACCTGACATATCATCATAAGACCAAGCGAATATGTCAACATACTGCTTCAATAGGGCCACCAAATCTTCTTTCTGTGCGGCATTCAAGTGAACGCTGATCCTCGTCTCCTTGACGACTTTATCATCTCCTAGGTTCACTATTTTTGTTTCATCCAGATTTGGTTTCGGCTCATCCTCGAACTTTCCTAACTCTTTCGTTAATTCCTCTAATGGAAAATTTCCTTCGGGTTCTGTTGGATTATTTTCGCGGTTCTGACTTTGTTCGCTTATTTCATGACATGCCACATTTTCATTATCGACAAGTATATTATTTTGTATGCTGAAAGAAAGGGAATAAAGAACGTTGATTAAAACATAACTTGTTATTAAAACTTCAAAAGGGAAATAAACTCATAAAAATGTGTTCCCATAATTCAGATTAAAAATACGAATTGAATTGTTTGAGAGTGACTAATTATTAATTCTACCCAGACTCGTGAAAAAACAGTGTTGGGGTACAGGTCCAGTTGCTCAAGACATCTCCTGGATCTGCACTCCAAATGGTGTGGTCATCTGCGTAGTCTTCCAAAATCGCATGACACTCTGCTTCTTCCTCAGAAATGAAAAGGCCTTGAAGTCCCTCCGCGAGAATGTCTGCATCCTCCTCTTCTGGTAGCTGAGCAGTGTATGCTTTGACAAATGAATGATTCAGGGGTGGAACAGGTCTTGGTAGATGAGACTCGCCCTTCCTTCTGTGATCAAATAACAACATCTCCTTGGTAGTGGGCTGATATCTGAGGCCAAAAGTGTCCTTCTTCTCCGGCAGGTGAATCGGCTCTGTGATTCCTCCTAATCTTGGTCCAAGTCCTCGACCTGGCTCGAAACCATTTCTTAGCATCTCTCGGGCCACCATTTTGGGAGTGCGGGGTAGTCGCATTCCTTTAGCCTTGCTAACGTCTACGATCTTGTTCATATGGTAAACAGACCCATCCAACCTTTCCATACTCTCGATGACTGGAATTGCCCCTTTGGTGTTAGCAGTGTTGTCCTTGTCTCCCTCAACCACAACTTCATGATGATTCCAGATGAATTTCAAGACTTGATGCAAAGTGGAAGAGATGGCTCCGACCACGTGGATCCAAGGCCTCCCGAGTAATAAATTGTAGCATGTGGATATGTCCAATACCTGGAATTCTATCATGAACTCTGCGGGCCCAATCTGCAGTGTCAAGTCAGTCTCGCCTGCGACGCTCCTCAGGGTCCCATCGAAACCTTTTACCCTCGTGTAGCTCTCACGGAGTTTCCCAATGTTGACTCCTAAAGTTCGAAGAGTATCCAAAGGGCATACATTAACAGCTGACCCCCCATCGATCAAGACTCGAGAGATAAACTTATTAGCACTCTTGACTGTTATGTTTAATGCTTTATTATGTCCGACCCTCAGGAGGTAACTCACTCTCATGGAAGATTATCTTTTGCACCTCTTTAATTTGCCCGATCAGTGCTGAGAAGTTTTCATCGGCAGTCTCGGCTGGCACATGAGCCTCTTTCAAAACCTCTATCAAAGAGATCCGGTGGTTCACGGAATTCATCAACAGTGACAATAGAGAAATTTGTGCTGGTGTTTTACTCAACTGTTCTACAATGGAATAGTCTCCTGTAGGCATTCTCCTCCAAAATTCCTCTACTTCTGGTTCGGTCACAGTCTTTTTCTGGGGCATCTTCCGTGATACTTCCACAGATGCGTAATGTTGTCTGAACCCTGCCGCAACAACTTCTACCACCTGTTTCTGTTTACCCTCATTCTGTTGTTTGATCGAGTGGCTCCAAACTGGAACTAAGGCTGGCATTAGAGGCTTATGTCGGCTCAACTCTACTTCTAACAGCGCCCTGACCTTGGTGGTAATCACATGAGCAATGTGGGCTGAAGATCTCCCTATCTCTTTCTCTTTGATTGGCACGATGGTCTCTTCCAGATCGTACACATCATCAAGGGTGATCATGTACACACCAGCATTGTCGTGATTTGGCAAGGGATTGTTGTTGACATTAGGGGAAGGCTCTTTCAACCGAATATCTCCTTCTTTGATTAGATCCTCAATTCGGTTTTTCAAAGCATAACAACCATATGTATCGTGTCCCGATGCTCCAGAGTGGTATGCACAATGCTTATTATCATCATGCCATGGTGGGAGTGGATTGGGAGTTCGCCCTGGGATCGGCTGTATAAAACCAGCGGCTCTCAGTCTTTCATATAGTTGGGAGTATGGTTCGGCCAACGGGGTGTATGGTTTTGTGGGCTTCCTCTCGGTGTTGGTTCGGGGTTTGGGTGTGTTTTATGTGTGGTATTGTTGTGGGGGTGGGTATGTTGGTCGGTATTGTGAGGGATTTGTGTGGGCGAACCCCTGTGGAGGGTTGTATATTGGCTGGGTGGTGTAGACGGGTGAAGGTTGATAGTATGGGGAAGTATTTTGGCTAAAGTGATCATAGTGAGGGTTTTGGAACGTCGGACTTTGGTATGTTTGGGGTTGGTATGTTTGGGGTTGGTATGTCGGGGTTTGATTTGGTTTGTGTTGTTGCACCGTCATGATAGGGGCTGCTCCATCCTTTTTCTTCTTATTCATTCCTCCGATTGACTCTGATTGTATTGCTTTGCTTGTTGCTTGCAAAGCAGCCAGATTCGTGATCCTACCTGTTCTAATTCCCTCTTCCACAAAATCTCCCATCTTTACTACTTCAGAAAAATTACGCCCAATGACGCTGATCAACCTCTCATAGTACGTGGGGTCCTTTAGGGATTATAAAAATAGTGTTGTCATTTCGCTTTACGCCATGGACCTTGGACGCCATTGAGACCTCCACCTCATCGCATATTCCCTAAAAGTCTCTGTCGACTTTTTCTCCAATTTCATGAGGTAGAATCTATCCAGGACGTTGTCAGTATTAAATCTGAATCTGTCCACAAAGTCTTGTGTCATCGCCCCCTAACTACGCCATTTTCTTGGATCCTGTCTAGTGTACCAGTCCAAGGCTTCTCCAGTCAAGCTCCTAATAAACAGCTTCATGATGATCGACTGATCCCTTCCCACACCCACTAACTTGTCGCAGTAGGATCTCAAATGTGCACGAGGATTACCTTTGCCATCAAACATGTCAAACTTGGTACTTTATATCCGACGGGCAGCTCGACGTCGGGATGCATGCACAAGTCCTCGTACTCTAATCCTTCATGGCCCTTGTTCGCCTGAAGGCTCTTAAAGGCTTCCTTCAAATCATGGATTTCTCTAGCCATGTTTTCATCTGTCCCAGTTCTTGTCATTTTCTCCATCTCTTCATACTGAGCAAACTCCGGGGAAGGTATTGGTATTGGTGTGTTGAGATGTGGGGCATGGTTCACATATATGGGTGGTCTGTATTGTTTGTTGTGGTATGTCATTGGTGCGGGTTGGGAAGGTTGGCTGTCTTGGGTGGGTAGGGCGGTTTGTATGATCTGGGGTTGAGGCATGTATGGGTTGGGGTCATTTGTGGTTTGTGGGTTAAGAGGAGGTGTGTTGTTGTGTTGTGGATTGGGGGGCTGCGGGTTATTTGTTGGGTGTTGGGGAGGGCGTCGAAAAGACGGTGAATTTGGAAGTGTGGGTAGCTGTGCATTGAGGCTTATGGATAGCTTAGTGATGTCTCGGAGTCGATCCATTTCCGCTTGCATGACCGCCATTTGTTGCAGTACTTGAGTGAGGCATTCGTCGGAAGATGTGGCATTCCCCCTTTCTGATGTTTCTGGTTCCTCTCGTTGAATGGCAATGAGTCCCAAGCCATCTTGTTCGTTTGCCCCTGAATCATTCATTTTTGTTGCTCGTGCTTTGGATCTCGTGAAATATGGGTGTCTAGCCAGTGCTTGCCAACACAAACCAGCTGAGGAGGGGAGTAGTACAGCAAAATCCTTTTATGAAACATGTGTTAGCATCAACATAAATAGAAGAACATATGGGCATACAACGAAGCTTCAAAAAATAGAGTAGATTAAAGTGCATCCTAATATGCAAGGGGCCTCTATTATGCCAGAGGTAGGCCTAAGCGTCATATATGAGATAATGATGGATTGGTCCGAGCCATCGGATGCTTTTATTGGGAAAAAAACTAAGATTAAATTGCAACAAAGAAATGTCAAAACTAAAGATTATCCCTAATGCTACATTATGTTGACGGAGAATGCGGTGGTGGTGTAATGGTGTTGCTAGGCCCTGCTCCTGCATTTTCCAAATATTGCATGATATTTTGTAGTGATCCCACGTCTCAGGGGAGATGGTGTTGCTCTCTAATCTGCACACTTTTACCCAATTGGTCATGTTGATATCCTCAAAACCCTGTTTGCCTTTGGGACTCGGACTGCCACAATCTTCCTTGAACCATGCATAGTATTCGGGTGTACCTCCTGCTTGCTCATATTTGACGTCTATTTTCTCAATGTTGTTCCATTCATCAAGGATTTGCCTCTTTCTGGGAAAGGTGCAACCTGCCCCAAACGTGACCTCTGAATCCTTCATGTTCGATCGGAGAGGGATCACCTGTTCTTGCCAAACTGGCGGAGTACACGCAGCGGAGCATATGGCTGAAGTCCCCTTAATCCGATGAGCTCGATGTAATAACGGTTTTTGCTCCTTACATAAGCCTTGTTGACACGGGATAGCAGTGGGTACCTCCATTGTACTTGGTTGCTAGTGTGGGCTGCCAGAAATTCATACCAATCCCTAGTACCGACCGGCGACACAAATCGCTTCATCATGTCGTAAAAACTCACAATCCTATAATCATTGCTAAAACAAATGTCTGTCATATTCGATCGCTGATAAAAGTGTTCCATGGCCCACATTTGTAAGATGATATTGCATCCCTCGAAGAAATTGGTTTCCCTTCGCTTGCATTTTCCCAGAGCTCGAAATATCTCAGTTAGGATCATGGGGACCAAAGTAAGTTGCGTGCCATTAATGCCTTCAAAAACCATTCGGGTCACAGAACATATGCATGTGTTGATTCGTCCATGCTCGAGTGGAAACACTAGAGTGCCTAACAGAGCAATAGCGAACGCGGTATATCGTCTAGTTTTCCACTGTCCCAGACTGCAAGAGAATTCTTTTCTAAACGACTGATAGCTATCTTGGCGACCATACCTCTCATGCAAATAATCTAGGGAAACCCAATTATTTTCAAAACAACGGAGTTCCTTTGTGTTTTTTAGGCCCATGTAATGCAAGAATCTCTTTCCAGATTGACTATAAGGGATGATTTGTCATCTGCCTTGGTAAGCTAAGCTCGTGAAATAGTTGATTTCTTCCAACGTGGGGGTGAGTTCGAAGTCTTGAAATCTGAACACTTCCCTATCCGTATCCCAGAACTGAATCAAGGCCCTAACTATATGCTGATCTGGAGTGATGTCAAACAAAGCCATGAGACAACCTAATTTGCTTCTGATGGTCATTTTGCTGCTGCCGTCGAAATTCTCCCACCAAATCTTTAACCTTGTCGGAACACCACTCACCATTCTGATTTCGGGGATTGTTGGAATACTGCTTATCCTTTACATAAAACCAAAAGTAAATACAAAAATTCCCAATGCTAGCATGTCACGTTAGGCTCGGATTCGTCCATCAATATCACGTAGCACATAATATGTTGTCGGTCGTTGGGTCGTGAAAAACCCTTCGACAATTGGGTGGGCTTCCTAACTGTGGTGTCAATGCCAAGGACTGACCCACCTAGGGTAAATGCATGCATGCCTTAAAATAAGGGGTGGTATAGCTCTATCCTAAGTTTCTAAGATTTGGCTCACTAGACGCAAGGTTCCCGAGCGGACAACTCGAGTGAGAAAGCTACGCGGCCACCGGTTAGATCGGACACTCCGCGTATATTACCAACTCTCCTAAATTTGGATTTTGAAGAAAGAATTTTGCTGATGCACCAAGCGCACCTCGCATGTAGTGTGTGATTGTGTGAATTTTCCAGAGTGGAAGAAATATGAGCGGAATGTCAGTTTAAGGAAAGCAGTAACAAATAGCAGTTAAGACAATATGCAAATATTTTGTAGAGCAGAATAGTTTAGGCAAAACATAAGAGCAAATAAGTGTGAGACACAAAATAAGCAATTAAGCAAATAAGAAAAATACAGAAAAATAAAGCACAATAATCAACCTATGTTTGTTATGGTTAAGAACCTAAGCATATCCCCAGTGGAGTCGTCATGCTGTCGCACCCGATTTTGAATCTCAGGCTTGAATGCGCGATGGAATGGTTATCCTCCCCAAAATGTAAAATGTTAAGTGTTAAGGGAGTCGCCACCTAATTAATTGGGTGAATTAGGACACCTAAACATCAACTAATTAAGGTCAACATTAACTCCATTTTATGTCTGCTAAACTTAATAAGATTTTGGGTAAGGGTTCTTTATTATCCTAAAGGGAAGGGGTGAGGCATCCTTTAGGATCCGCTAACTTGCGGTTATCTGTTCAAACCTAAGTCAATTATTTATGTTAAAGGATGCATGCTAAAAAAAAATTGAACAAAAGATATGGTAAATGCTGAAAATGCGTTTTTGTGGTAAAAAAAAGAAATCTCCGTTTTGTAGCATATATATATAAGCTAATTTTGGATATGTATTTAGAGGGCATTATATAGAAATACTTTATAAATAAAACATATGTTAGTATGAAATGTAAATTTGGTTTTTGATGAAATGTATATTTAAACAACGTAAGATAGTACAAAAAATTGATAAGGTTAATGAAGAGCTTATGAGAAAATTTATTTCTTAAGAATTAGATATGGAATGATTAATTGACTATTGATTAAAGCATAGCTAGAGTTAGTTGAATTGTTTTAGATTTAGATCTATATGGTGAACTTAGAATAAATAAGGAATGGATTCATCTTTTAAACTACCCTTCAATGTATTCAAGGACTAGTAGAGTTAATTATCCTATTAAATACAAGGTTAACAAATATATTTATCACAATAATAAATAAATAAGCAAGGAATGAATGAGATTGGAGTTGATGTAATGTCTAGAACGGATGACGACGCTATTCATCTCATTGTTGTTTTGAAGCCCTGCGGCAAGAGTGTGGACGGCGATGCGGAGACATGATGAGTCTCATACCGAGACTCTTGATTATTTTCCCGATGCAAGTCATGTAAAATAAGAAAGAAAAAGATTAGTAAATATTCTAAACTTCATTATATGCGAAAATAAATGAAATGTTACACTAAACACACATGTACACATGCTGCCCCTATTAACTGTGGCAGTACAGATGGCGCCCCCCCCCCCCAGCAAGTAAATACCTTGAAATATTAATTAAGTGATGGGCCTCAGTATGCAGGAAACGTGACTCAAGCCCAGTAATATCAGATTCCAGATTTCAAAAATATCAGCATTATCGCCCAACAGGCCCATTTATACAAACTCACCTCTAATATATCTAGCCATATAAGGGTTGATATACACAAGACATCCACATAAATCATGAGAGGTATACAACCCATATACATTGAATGTATACTTTTGTGGGTAGCGAACTGAGGCGGCGTTTCGACCGTCGATTCACTCGAAAGGCTTATGCCTATGCGACGAAGAAGAACGAGCTTTCTGCTCTGAATATGAAGCTTGGATTAATAACAGGGTGGGGTTTTGAGCGTGAAAGCTTTGTGGATTCTGTCTTTATGCATGCACTGGTTTGCCCTCGAAGATTGATGCCTTTGAAGTTAATAAACACCCGTATATATAGCTCTTTTGTGGGTTCTGATTTTGGTAATAGTATCATGATTTTAGACTGATTTTGTCGCGATTTTGGTTATGATTTCGTACTGATTCGAGGATTATTCGGTTTCTTAAAAAGGGTAGCTTTGATTTGGGGCTGATTTTGGTATCGTTCTTGTTATGGTAAGTTAATATTCTAGGAGAGGATTCGATTTTGGTGCTGGTTCTCGCTATGGCAGATTCTAGGAAAGAAAACGTGGGATTTTGGTTGTGATCTGGCGGGATTTAGGTCGTATGGGTAAGGGAGGCAGCGAATGAAAAGCTTAGGGTTCTTTCTCGTTTTTTTTGTTTCTTTGTTTTTTAGGTCTTCTGAAGAATGATGGGGAAGAAGGTTAAAGTGAAGTTTGGGCTCATGGTGTGAAGTAGTGGGTAAATCAGTTAGTAATGGGGTTGTGGGCTGCGTTTTAATGGTATTAATTTAAGTGGGTTATTAGTTTTAGGAATTAGTTTTAGGTATTAGGTATTTAATTAGTGGTAAGTTGTTTAAATTGTGATTAGATTATTTAGGTGCTTCATTAGTCTGAGTTTAAATTATTATAATGAATAAGGACGGGCGTGCTATTTACTTAGTGCTTAATATTTTATGAATGCGACGTTATTATTAAAACGCATGTATTAGATTGAAATTAATTTAAATTGTAAATAATATTAATAAAATGCGAATATGCTATTTAACACGACGTCGTTGTTAAATTATTTATTTTATGTATTTATTATCATTTAAGAATTATGACAGGCTTAAAATTAATAAACGCGGGCGCGAGACTCTAGACGCTGTGCCATTATTAAGTTGCTTGTTTATGCATGTATTAATGTTTATTATACATATATTATTGGTGTAGAGATTGTTTTTGCGATGTAAAAATTTGCAGTTTTTTTAAAAAAGAAAATTGTTTAATTTATTGGTTATTGATTAAAGTGGATGGACAAAATTGGGTGTCAACAGTCATGACTTTATCAGTTATGCCATAATAATCGCAAACAGAAAAAATATTTCCTTGAATAAAAATATCAGTGTGCCTACTTTCTATATATCTATATGCTAAAATACGTTTTTGCATACACCATTTATATTCTACCCAATGACATGTTACCGTTAAATAATCATGGACGTTAGTACTACGGCCTATATCAGACGTGATAGATAATTTTCCAGGGTAATGATATAAATAATAACGTAAATATTGTTGATATTCATGTGCAAATTTAAAAATATCTCTCCTAACAGTTGATTTAGGAAAACCGTTATAAGCAGGATTGTACATTGATCTTATATAATGAATAAAACTAGGAGAATCAGAAAATGAAAAAGGCAAATCCTCCACTACAACTAATTTTGATAATTATTCTCTATCTTTCATTTTATCGTATTTAGGGCCTACAATCGCTTCGTCATAGTCAATTTGACCACTGCAGTCTTGAGGACAATATGTGAAGTTTGTCCCGACTGAGAAGGAATTGAGACACCCTTGATTTTAGCCTTATATTCATCTCACCTAGCTTTGTGTTTGGTATTCAAATGCGTAGTTAAACCTCCCGTCCCGCTCTGACCTTTTCCTATTTTAAATTTATAAACAATTTTACAAATTTTGCATATAGCAACTTGATTTTGTACGTCTCTATAAAAAAGCCCATATATGTGATGTTAATTTTCATTCTGGTGGGCCTCGTCTCATACTAGGGGGAATAGGAGGCGTTCCAGTTTGAGGTGCATTAGTTGGCGTGTCATCTAGATTAATTGGTGTGTCATCTAGATTATCTTCTAAATTAAACTCTTGTTGATTTCCAGAAAATAGCTCATCATCTAAATCTAATGGTACCTCAGAAAATAATTCAGTATCAATAAAAGCAACCAGTCTAGGAGGAATAGGATGACTAGAAGAAGTACCCTTGCCCTTGTTACCCCTACTAGTAGAACCAGACATACCCAACATACCTCTTATTCATTTCATTTTAATTTATGCTAATAAATAGTAAAAGATAATGAAATTAAGTGAGATAATTAAAATAAAGAAACAATAATAATTTAATAAAAGAACGAATGTACCAAACGTCGACGTGTAATCGAGAGATGTTGAAAATTGAAACTTTGCTCAATGGATGATCCTCAAGCTAGTTGTCAACTTCACTCCCAATTCCCAAATGAATAAATTAAATTGAATATTTAGAAGACAATGTAAAGAGAATGAGAGATTATTAGAGAATAATAGAGAGATTGTAGGAAGATTTGAAAAAGAATGAAGAGAAAATGAGGTATTTATAGTTGAAAAAAATGGGTTAAAGTGTAAATATAATAACTTAAGGGTTAAAAATAAATATTAAGATGAGGGGGGATTGGGGTAGGGGAGGGTATTTGGCGGTTGCTGACGACCAAATTGGACAAAGCCGTTGTCTGGCGGCTAGTAGAAGTCGGAGGGTGGGAAGGGTCGGGTCGGGAGGGTTGGGGTGAGGTCGGGGTGGGGTCGGGGCTGGGGCGGGATTTGGTAGGGGTCGGATTTTTTTACCACCTGTCGAGTGCAAATCTGAGTACCGATGTCAGATATCGATGCTGATGTCAAGTGGGATCGGGGCAGGGACGGGGTGGTGTCGGGGCGGGTTCGTGTTAGGGTCGGTATACTCCACCATGTTGGCCAGCCTTAATTAATTATATAATAATACATTTTCTATACATATATAGTATTGATACATATTTTATACAATAATGTTACACATACCATAGGGATACATATTATATACATCAATGATACAAATTCTATACAGGGATACATATTTTATACATCAATGATACATTTTCTATACATATACTAGGTATACATATTCTATACTACAATGATGCAATTTCTATACAAATAAAACAATTTCTCACATTATCTTTTTTCCTCCAAATAATACTTAAATTATCTTCTTTTCTTTTTGTCTTATTATAATACATTTCTTTCCCCATATTTTTCCATTAAATTATTTGGAGTTCAATGTACATATAGAGAAGAAACATACATATAAATACATTAGTAACATGGACGACCTATACATAAACAATTAGTGAATATATATAAAATATTCTCCATATATTTTGTAATTATTAGTATTGTATAATTCTGGTATATGATCCTTCTTGTATTAGGATTTCACATTTTACACACTATATACATTGTATTAATAAGAAAGGCTCCTTAAGGGAGATTAATACAATTCTACATGGTTTCAAGAGCCAAAAATCCTTCCCGACCTAAAACCTAATTTCGGTCGCCCATTCATGTCCTTTTCCGGCGCCGAATCGATCGTATATCACCGGTATACCTCCAATATACGCTAATATACAGTTGCAACCCTCCAATTCTACAAACAACCCTGTATACCCCTGGTATACTGCTGATATACAACCCTTTTTCCTTCTTTATCTCTCCAACAGGTCGTATACCCCTCATATATAGCCTATACACACTGATATACATTATGTATACGGCTGATATACCACTTCTTCCACTATATACTACTCGTATACAACCTTTCTAAGTCGTTATACACCTCGTGTACGGCTGTTTCTGCCTCATATACCGCCTATATACATTATCTCTCTCACACGCTCTGACAACCATCATGGCATATAACAATCAGGGATGTGGCAGTGGCTAGAGACGCAGGGGTGGAAGAGAGTGTGTCTCGATCTGAGTCCATTTGGTAGCGGCATGGGACACAGGCCTTCATCATAAGTCGATGTCTTCCATAAAATGGCCCATCATCAAGCTCGTAGTCCGCTAATTTGGATCTGTGGTATGGGACATGGTCTCAAAGACAGTCCAGTTGTTCCATAAATGGCCCAGCAACTGTTGACACCCAATTTTGACCTTTCTTTTGGTTATTTATTGTAATTTTAAATATTTTTGGACACAACATTTTTATCATCATTTTCTTAATTTTTATACCATAATCATATTTTTTCTAAATATTATGTGCAAAAAAACATCGCATTTTTAATTTTTAATTAAGCATTAAACATTTTTAAATATTATATTATTTTTATTACACCGTCATTTTATTTTATTAATTTTGCATATCTTTAAATTATTTCTCTCTCTCTCTCTCTCTCTCTATATATATATATATATATATATATATATATATCTATAGATATAGATATTATTTTTACATCTACCCATCAATCTCATTGTTTCAAACCCCATATCATATCCCACCAAATCTGGAAAAAAACCAAATCTTTTGTTCACATCCCATCCCCTTTTCTATTCAGCGCCGACACACGCAAGCAGCCGACACATGCAAGAAATTGGACTTCTCTCTTTTTCACTCAACCCACTTGCCCCTACCCCACACTCTCCCATTTTTATATATATTCTCTTCCTCTTTCATTTAAGAAAAACACTCCAGATCCTCTCACCCCTCTCTCTCATTTATTGAAGACACACATCAGCAGCCGCACCATTTCATCTTCCTAACTTTGCACCATCTCCCATATCTCTTTTATTTTATCATCTTCACTCTCCCCATTTGAGACCACCATCAACGTCTCACCTTTCTCTCTCTCTCATTTAATCATCTAACCTTCGAACCTTTTCAACATACCCCACACACCCACTGCCCTGAACCAGCGAACCCGTTACCCATTTCCCATCGCAAACCATCAAGCGGCGTCGCTCTGGCCTTTCACCGACGAGGCGACGCCGCCCATTTCCTCTTTTGGTGTGTTCTTGGCTTTACTTTGTTGTTATGTGTTTATGTGTGTTGGACTGATTTTTGGCCTTGGTTCGACTTTATTTTTTATCTATTACGTACTGTTTATTGGGACTGATTTGCTGATTTTGCTTTATCTCGCCGGAGTTTTAAAACTCCGGCTACCTCTGTTGGCTTTACTTTTGGGTTCTGTTGTTTGTTTTGCAACTGATTGATTTTGCGCCATCTGGTTGCATTCGGAGTTTTCCGGTGACTTAGCCCGGATTCGCTTACTGTTCCAATTGGATTTTTGGTCCGAACCACTGTTCTGTTTTTGTGTTTGTCTTATTTTTGGCTATCTGCGTTTTCGGCGAGCCGGATTTCTCGACCTGTTGTTTTTGTTAATATGCTCTGCTGGTTGTTGCTGCCGGAGTTCGAATCATTACCACTCCCTCTTCTGCATCGAGGACCATTTGTTTGTTGTTGCTGTTGTGTTGCTATTGTTTCATTACTCTGGTCACTGGACTGATTTTGACAATGTTTGCCCTCTTATTTATTTTATTATATTGATTGGAACAATTTCCTAAAAAAACAGATTGCTACATTTAATATTGGGTATTTACTGATTTTGAACAGATACTACACGCATTGGCCAATGAAAAAATATCTGTCGATTTTTTAGGCCTCCATAGTGAAAAGACGGAAAATAAAATCTTCGGGCGTTGATGATTTCTTCTACTTACACCGAATACCAACAGGCGCTGGCAGGGCGATTAGATTGACTAATAAGTCACTAGTTCGCAGTCAAGACTTGTTTAGGACGTCCCACTTTATTTTATATATCTGAGCCCTCCGTAATCAAAACTATTATTGTTTTGGCGCGGATCTGAAGGTTTTATTTATTTTTATTGTTTCTAACAACTTGGCCGATGAAGGAATCTACGTCTGATTTCCAAGGCCTCCCATGTATAAAAGACGAGTTTTATTTTTAGTTTACTTATTAATTCTTGTCGCCATTTTAGAATTATTTACTCTCTTACTAACACTTTTACTAAGTGTCTATACAGGTACACGGAGATACATTTCAAGAAGATACTTTCGAAAATTTATTTTTGTCATTGTATTTAAATTCAGTTTTATTTCATTCAACGTTGCAGTTCTGTTCAGACCCCGAGGTCAAAAATGGGCGTGACAGCATGGCGACTCTGCTGGGGATATCGGGTTCTTAACCACAGCAAACTCAGGTTAATTAAATATTGCGGTTTATTCTGCTTTTTGTTGTAAATACTTTAAATTGTTTACTTTTAATTTTGTAATTAATTGCTTTAATTGCTATTTTCTTTTCCTACTTTCCTTAAATTGGCATTCCGCTCATACTTCCTCCCTTCCGAAAAATTGACACTATCACACATTACACACAATTAATTTTCATGCAATCTGCTTGCTATTTGTGTCGCGTTCCACTTTGTGTATATTATTTTCATGATTATTCTGCTTATGCTAGCTTGCTTTATCATCTTTTTAGGAAGCTTATTTGGCATTATTTATTTGCACAAAAAAAATCTTTTACTCTAACTTTCAAACTACGCGTGTCTGATTCGCACCATACGGTGTGATACGTAGGTAACCCATATTGGGTGCGACACCACAAAAAACAAAAAAATCTCCTTTTATTTTTACACTCTTTCGAACTACGTGTGTCTGATTCTCATCATACAGTGTGATACGTAGAAAACCCATCTTGGCTGCGACACCCCAAAAAAAAAGTTTATACAATCTGGAAAAAAAGAACATTCATTTTTTCATCTCATTCATCCTATCATGAACAATCATGTTTTCATTGCATTTATCCTACTGGAGGAAGTTAGTTTACTTTGCATTAGTCTTGTAGTGGACAATCATCTTTTTATATAGTTTTTACTATCCTATCATGAATGAATTCTTTTTCAAGCATACATTTTATAACTTATTTGAACGAACTATGCGCATCTGATTCCCTCTGAAGGATACGTAGACAGTCCTACTTGGGTTCGGTGCCCTTTATTAAAAAATACAAATATATAAAATACATATTTTTCAAGTATCATTTGATACACTTTATTGAAAAAAAATATATACAAAAATATATTTTAAGTATCATTGTTTGACTTGGTTGATACCAACACATTTAGGATTGTGCATAGGAAAGAATAAGTAATAATCAGTATGGACTGACTTCGTGGTAAACCATAGATTTTTTTAGTACATCTGATTCACGTCTGTAATGAAACTGTCTTGCATACTTTCAAGATAAGAACGAAATCAACCTCATCGTTTTCATGTGCATTGTGTGGTGAGTTTTAGAATAAGTTCAATTGCATTGCATTGTGATCTAGAACTTGACCGTAATGTTTGTTGATGCGAAATCTTGAGTAACACTCGGTATATGAAATGATCGTAGGCTTTCTTTGATCCGTTTGAGCCTTTTCAGCTTACCAAATAACATTATCCGTAGTAGTCCCCCTTTGAGCCTAAAGCCTATTTTTTCGACAATCGCATATTACACCTATACCATTTCTGAGTGCATTCAC
The DNA here is from genome assembly GCA_029844215.1 of Przewalskia tangutica. NCBI lineage: Eukaryota > Viridiplantae > Streptophyta > Magnoliopsida > Solanales > Solanaceae > Przewalskia > Przewalskia tangutica. The sequence goes on along the minus strand of CM056724.1, from coordinate 45,933,525 downwards.
CACTATCCCTCTCTTGACCCGACTTCCTTGAGCGCATGGAAAAAGTGCAATTTGCTGACAACGATCTGCGTTGAAGTTTACAGGGAAAAAAGTTGCAAAGTCTGAAAAGAGAAAACAAAAAAAATAAAGAAAGACTTCATACAAAGGAGAAAGTAAAAGCCCCGAAAAAAGAAGAAGCGGATAGTCAGTACAAAAGAACTAGGACAAAAAAAAAGCAAATCATCATTAAAGCGGACAAATATTAAGCACGGACGTAGTCCAACGCTTGAGGAATGATTAGTCATTTTTTACCCAAATAATATTCATCCCTTCCCCCAAACCTACATTACAAGCCCATGACAAGCCCTACATGATCATATACTGAGGGTTCTCACATTAGTGGATACTTATATGACTGTCAAGCCTATGGTATCACAATTGCATGCATTGAACATATTTCTGCGTGTGAGTGTGTTTCTCTAAATATTCCAAAATTCAAAATACATGAATATATGTAAGGATATGACTTTCTTTCAGTGAGGACATTTGAAACATGAGGATACGTGTAGTTCGAAACCTTGGCTGCAAGCAAGTTTCGACACTCAGATATGTCTGAGGTACTATCTGAAGTTGTGTGAATTACCCTGGAGTCAGTCTCGGTTAAACTGAAACCAAATAACGAAAGTACTAAGCACAATATTAATTGTTGGTATCAATTGAAGTCAGAACGTGATGATGTCTTTCCACTTTTTCAGAAAAAAACAAAAAATACATATGTTGAAAATATTATCTTTTGCTTATCACGAACTACGTCTTGACCCGATTCCCTCGACGGGATACGTAGGCGGCCACATCGGCCTCGGTCCCAACTTTGAAAAATGTACAATTCTCTTTTGCTTATCACGAACTACGTCCTGACCTGATTCCCTCTGCGGGATAAGTAGGCGGCCACATTGGCTTCGGTCACATCATTTGAAAATCGTAAGAATCCTTATTTTTTGCATCACGAACTAAGTCTTGACCTGATTCCCTCGGCGGAATATGTAGGCAGCCACATCGGCTTCGGTCGCACCATTAAAAATCTTTCTCCTTTGTTATGCACATAACAAGATAAGCTCATCTGATCACCTTGATAGAGTAGACAAGTTACCTACACAGGACTCGATTTTGTCTAAATGGAGAGTTCAGCATCCTCATATACCAGAAATTGTGGCATATTTTGAGGATCACATTCATGTTTAACATATGTACAAGGTGCCATCTAGACCTACAGGGTCTCATCCGCATTATGCCCGTACAAGGACGGTGTTTCTACTCACATGGTCATATTCTCATCCTTATCTACTCATTTTTACATTACATATATCCATGCATTAACTTTTCATCCAGATTAGGTTTGCAAGAAATTCAACATCATTTCAACCCAGGCGTGTCGCAAACGCACAACGTCTATGCAACAGCGTCATTTCAACCTAGACGGGTCACAAAGTCGGTACGACCATAAAACAACCTCATTTATGTATCGTCTATGCAACGATGAACATCTGCATTGCGTCTATACAACGACGCAATTTCATTTAGCATATGAAAAAACTTAATCTATGTTTCGTCTATTCAACGACGAACATCTACATCTCGTCTATGCAACGACGTCATTTCATTTAAGCTTATGCAACGGTTTCATCTATGTTTTATCTATGCAATGGCGAACATTTGCATCGCGTCTATGCAACGACGTCATTTCATTTAATCTTATGCAACAGCTTCATCTATGTTTCGTCTATGCAATGATGAACATCTGCATCGCGTTTATGCAGCGATGTCATTTCATTCAAGCCTATGCAACGACTTCATCTATGTTTCGTCTATGCAAAGACGAACATCTGCATCACGTCTATGCAACATAGTCATTTCATTTAAGCCTATGCAACGACTTCATCTATATTTCGCCTATGCAACGACGAACATCTGCATCGCATCTATGCAACGACGTCATTTTATTTAAGCCTATGCACGGCTTCATCTATGTTTCGTCTAGAAATGACGAACATCTGCATCGCGTCTGTGCAATGATGTCATTTCAATTAAGCCTATGCAACAGCTTCATCTATGTTTCGTCTATGCAACGACGAACATCTGCATCGCGTCTATGCAACAACGTCATTTCATTTAAGCCTATACAACGGCTTCATATAAGTTTCGTCTATGCAACGACGAACATCTTTATCGCGTCTATGCAACGACACTATTTCATTTAAGCCTATACAACGGCTTCATCTATGTTTCGTCTATGCAACGACGAACATCTGATCGCATCTATGCAACGACGTTATTTAATTTAAGCCTATTCAATAACTTCATCTATGTTTCATCTATGTAACGACGAACATCTGCATCACGTCTATGCAACGACGTTATTTCATTTAAGCATATGCAATGGATTCATCTATGTTTCGTCTAGAAACGACGAACATCTGTATTTCATCCAGAAATGACGCCACCTTCGTCCAGAAACGACGAACATATGCATTGCGTCCAGAAACGACTCCATCTTCGTCCAGAAATGATGAACATCTTCATTGCGTCCAGAAACGACGCCACCTTTGTCTAGAAATAACGAACATCATCAATGCGTCCAGAAACGATGTCATCTTCGTCCAGATACGACGAACGTCTGCATTACGTCCAGAAATGACGCTATCTTCATTTCTTTTTCATTTTGACCTCGGGAACAAACACCCTAGAGTCATTTCAGGGAACGAACACCTTGTATCTTCCAGTATCCCGCAACACCAATAACCCAGTGTCATTATAATTCGACACTGAAACAAAATTTTGAATCGGCGTCACCCCGTCTTTAATTTTCTAGCATTGCAGTAACCCAGTGTCATCGTAATTCGACACTGGGATAAAATTTTCTATCGGCGTCAGCCCGTCTTTAATTTTCCAGCATTACAGCAACCCAGTATCCTCATAATTTGACACTGAGACAAATTTTAAATCTGCATCAGTTTTGCTTTTAATTCTGGCATCACAACGACCTAATGTCATCATAATTCGACACTGGGACAAATTTTAAATCTGCATCAGCTTTGCTTCCAATTATTTTTAAAATTTCCTTTTGCCCATTCATTTTCTTGATCTTTGTTTTTATTCTGACGATAGAGACAAAATTGGCTACAAGTCAACTTTTTTGTGTGAAAACTCTTTCATCGTCTTCAGTCAAAGAGGGACAAATTGTTGACACCCAGTTTTGACCCATCTTTTTGGTTATTTATTGTAATTTTAAATATCGTTGGACGCAACATTTTTATCATCATTTTCTGCATTTTTATACCATAGTCATATTTTTTCTAAATATGTTCTGCAAAAAAGCATCGCATTTTTATTTTTAATTAAGCATTAAACATTTTTAAATATTATGTTATTTTTATTACACCGTCATTTTATTTTATTAATTTTGCATATCTTTAAAACATTTTACTTTATATATATATATATATATATATATATATATAATAAACTATTTTATATTCTTACATCTACCCATCAATTCATCAATTCATCAATTCATCAATCTCATGAGTGGTGTGTGTCTCCTATTTGGTCTCGTGTTTGGCTGAATGCACTTTCAGAAGCCATTATTGAGATATGCACATTAAGAGCATCTCGTACCATAGCTGCAAGTATCGAAAATTGTCTTTTGTTATCCTGCCACCATTGTAAAGGTTGAAAGTTTTTCTTCGACTCCGTTGACTTTTGTAAATAAAATTGCATCTCATCACAATTTTAATTTGTGGTTGCTTGTGCTGTTGTATTAAAAATTCTCCAAATATCTAAAAATTTATTATCATCGTCTTCATGAATCCTGCAGATGTATACATATAAGCAGAACTAGAAGGAACTCACTTGACATGAATTTTGGTTTCAAATTAAATTGTTTACATTTTTCTTTAAATTCTATAATTCTATTTTTTCTATTATTAGCCTGAATAACTCCAACATCTCTTCGGACATGAAATAATTCAGTTCCAAATAAATGAAGACCACTTTTAAAAATTACATTATAAATATGACAAGCACAACGAACATAAAATATATCAGGAAGTGGTGGTTCTAATTTCACTTTTAAAAGATCTACAGCAACAATATTATTAGATGCATTATCGAATGATATACAAAGTACTTTTTTATAAAGATTATTATTTTTTGCAACAACACAAATAGCTTTGATTATATATTTTTTCCACTATGACATTGATCCAGTGTGTCGGATGATCTTTCTCTACATGTGTACCTATAATGCCCGTCCCCCTGTCACCACCCCCTCTCTTATGTTTATAAGTTTTCCCATAAATATTACATCTAACTCTATCAGTGCCCTCAATTCTATCATAAAAGTTCCACACTTTACTCTTTTTTCTCCTACTCGTTACTTCTGATAAAGGAGGTCTACCACTAGTAGTACTAACATTGACAGAAGACACACTAGTAGGTGTAGGAGTTTCAGTTTCAAAAATATTATCTATATGAACATTATCATATTCATTATCTTCTATTCCAAAATCTTCTTGCACTTGATCAAAATTTATATTTTGATTAGATGATGAAGTAGAACTTTTATATTTTTTACCCCTTGAAATAGATTTACCCATTCTCTTTAGTCTATTCATTATAAATATTTACTTTAAAATTTAAATTAAATAATCAACAAATAAATATGACAATTTAATTAAATAATTAGAGAATGAAACGAGTGTACCATACTTCTGGATTTAGACTTTAATTGAAAGTCGAAGCTCGAAGTCTTGCGTCTTGCTACTTTAAAAATTAATAATAATATTAATAATTTGAGAATTGATAATAGAGAGAATTAAGAGAGTATGAGAATTGAGAGAATTGTAGAAATAATTGTGTGATAAAAATGAGAAGAATATAGAACATTTATAGATTTTTAAAGGGTAAAAATGTAATTAATAAAGAATAATAAACAAAAAAAATAAAAAATTTAAGGCCAAACGGTCTAAATGACCGTTGGCAACCCCTCCCCCCACACCCCCTGACCCCCCCCCCCCCCCCCGGCCAAACGATAACAATACCGTTGGAAGAAAGCAATACTTTCTTTTTTCGTTACCGGTCCGGTTAACCGATAACGTTACCGGTTCCAACCTGTCCGGACCTTATCGGATTTTACCATAACCCGTGCGGGTTATGGTTGGGGGCCAAACCAACCCCCAATCCGTTAAAGATTACCGGACCGGACCGGGTTCGTTATCGGTCGACGTCGATTCTGAATTAATTCGGACGGTGAAGCGGGTATATATAGTAGTATCAAATTAGGTTTTAATTTCAGCACAAAAAGGTACAAAAGTGAGAATACTATAGAACAAATTTTATAAAATAAATTTAAATCATTCGTGAAAAATCATCCACAAAAGTAACAAAATACTTAAACCCAAAATTTGACAAAATTGGACATGGTCCCCATACATCATAATAAACTAACTCAAATGCAGACTCCGCTCATTTATTAACTCTAGGACCTACCAAGCTACGATGATATTTTGCGAACTGGCATGACTCACACTCCAATAAAGAAACACTCTAGAATCGAGGACAGAGTTTCTTCAAGGTAGGTAGAAAATGATGTTCCAAGTGACAATGTGCTTCAAATAGAGATATGACACTATAACAGGCAATAGACAGAGGCACCCAATCATCAAGGATGTAGAGATCATCACATGCATGTCGTTTACCAATAATCTAGTTCGTCACAAGATCCTGAAACAAACAATGATCAGGGAAGAATGAGATGAAGCATTTTAGCTCTTTGATGGGTCTACTCACAAAAAAACAAATTAAAGACAAATTTTAGTAGACTTAATACAGATGGCAGGGTAATAGATGTGGTTGATTTAACTTTCCCAGATCTCGTAGCATTGTAGGTTGACAAAAGAGGGTGATGTGTTGGAACGAAAGCTGATAAAGGTGCTATGATTACTTGTCATGTGGTTTGTAGCACCATAATCAATCACACAATTGTTTGAGGTGGATAAAAGACATGCTTTAACTGACTCAGCAGCAGCAACTGAAGTGGATTCCTTTAGAGATTCCTGATACTGAGAATATTTAGCATATTCCTCACTTGAGACAAGAATTGTTTTATCAGAAGATGTGCTAGAAGCAGCCGCAATATTAGCCTTTCCTCGAACTCCATTTTGATTTTGATCTAGCAATTTCTTACAGTTCCACTTTCAATGGCCTGGTTCATAGAAATAATGACAAACATCATTGTTGGAATTCGTGCACACATCATAAATTCGGGACATATTCCTGTTACCAGAATATAAAAACTCCAAATAGTTCATTAATTCATTGACAAATTCACAATGAGTAATCAAACCAACAACTTCACTATCAATAGAGTTCCTAATTTTCAAGAATAATCGTGCATTATCTCTCAGCCAGACCTTTTTTGTTTCAACAGTAGGAGGTTCTTGGACTAAGTGGTCATCCTCTTCAACATTACACAAATACATCCGAAGAGTCTTACTCCATTCCAAATAGTTAAAACCATTCAATTTTTGTTCAATAATTTTAGACATGGCTGGAATAATTCTAGTCACAACATTCTTAGTTTCAGACATTTTTACCAGTATTTAGATACCCTAAGAACTTTATCAAGTGCACAATTGAACATAGCAATATTCAGTACAATAAACAAATGAACAATGTCTAAAATAATTTCACAACAAAGAATGAAGTTTCGACCCAAAACAGAACCTGAGCAACATTGATTCAGATCTGGAATACCAAAAAAAGAAGGTATCGAACAGAGCATGGAACAAACACACCTGAAAACTTAGAATAGTCTCCAAACAAGGTTCAAATGACGGACAACCACCAGAATCGTGCTGGAAATGAAGGAATCTGGCTGAAAATTCCTAGTTACGTTCTCATATGCTAGTGGTGACAGAAACCAATCACTCTTTTAGGGTGACTCAAATACCAAAGCCCTGTTCTCAAAAAGGAAAAAATATTATGACTTTGCAAAATTTTGAGTCTTATGGCTCTGACACCATGTAACTAAAGATATGAGAATGTTTGATATCTTATTCTATGAATCAACAAGTATATAAATACACATGTACACAATCCTAACTATGGAAAAATAAAAGAAGATCATATAGATATAAGGACGATGAGATAGATGTGTGGGCATATAAGGAGAGATAGGATTATAAATTATGATATCCGGGAGAAAGTGGGAGTAGCCTCGGTGGTTGATAAGATGCGGGAAGCGAGGTTGAGTTGCTTCAGGCATGTGAAGGGGAGAGACGCAGATGCCCCAGTGCGGAGGTGTGAGAGGTTGTTTATGTACAGATTCAGTAGGGGTAGAGGTAGGCAGAAGAAGTATTGGGGAGAGGTGATTAGACGGGATATGGCGGAGGTGCAACTTACTGAGCACATGACCTTAGATAGGGGGTTGTGGAGGATACAAATTAGGGTAGAAAATTAGTAGGTACTCGAGCGTAGTCCTACTTATGCTTACAAATTGATAGTTGTAATGCTATTACTGTAGGCCCGATTAGTCTATCACACTTTTAGACACATTATTGCTTTATAATTCACTGTAGTTTGATTTATGCTGATATATATTATTTAGTGTATTTTGTTTAGCTTATTGAATTGTGTTAGCTACTGCTCCCTTTTATTCGAATGTACTTTATACTTCTTTAATTCCTTATTTGAGTCTAGTCATTTCTCTTGCTTTACTCTTTGCTCTTGCTTTACTCATGCTTTGTTTTAATTGTCTTTCTTGTGATTATGCTTTGTCTTGAGCTGAGGATCTCCCGAAAATAGCCGCTCTACCTATCAAGGTGGAGGTAAGGTCTGTGTACACTCTACCCTCCCCAGACCCCACTGTGTGGGATTTCACTAGGTATGTTGTTGTTGTTGTATAGATATGGTATCAATCCCTACAATTATGATGATAGTAATCTATACAATTAATACATCCATTCCTCAACAGATTTAAAAGCGTTAAGAGAAATAATACAAGTAGAAGATAACGATCTAGTCAAAATACTCAATAATATAAAAGACTTGATTCTTTTTCAAATACATATATTGCTTATAGAATGATGTTAACAGTTTCTGTAATTGTAGCCTTAGCCAAAATAAGTTTTCAAAACTAAAATTGATAAATTTTATCTTAGATCAACAATGTCTCAAGAGATTGAATAGATTAGCTATATTATCAATTGAAAAGGAATTCTTAGAACAAATAGAGTATAAAACAGTAATTAATGAGTTTGTATCTAAGAAGGCTAGAAAATATATTTTAATTAAAAATATATATGAAGATTTTAAAAACAATTGGGACCACTTTGTGAAGTTTGGCTTTAGGCCTCAAATCTTGTTGAGACGGCCCTGTGTTGTACGTTGTTGAATTTTCTTCTTACTGGTATTTGATGAATGGAACTTGTTTGTTGTTCCTCAAAACTAAGTAAAGGAAAAACATAGAAAAAAAACACAATTGTAAGAAGAAATGGAAGGATGGAAAGTGCTGAATAAACTACCAAGAGTGATAACTTCGGGTATCTCTTTTGGAGTGTTTTGTGATTTTCTACTTGAGTTTAAATATTGAAGAATAGATAACTCTTGCTCTCCCCTTATGTACCTTATCAAAGTTATAACGACTGCTCTTCTACGTCTTCCTTCTTCTATGATTTTCACCAACTGATATACTACACGGATTGTTCTTTGATCTAATCCATCCTACGTTGAAGTTTGTGTGTTCATTTCACGCTCACTCTAATTGATTTGTTATAGAGTAAGGTATCTTCCTTATAGCCATGAGAAAGAATACAAAGATTTCAGCCAAAAGAATGAAAGAGATTATTTTGATTGTTCAAGATTACAAGTTACAAGATATGAATTTGAAGTTTGCATTTCAGAGCGACTTAGCGATGGCGGTTGCGATCTACGAATATTGCGGAATATTCGGGACAGGCGGGTGTTGCTGGGTTATTAGCAGGTCAGGAGGGTGATCTTGGTGTACAAGAGGGTCATGATGGTGGTCTTGGGTTGAGGAAGCAGCTCTTGGTTTCTCCCAACCTTCCGGTGGCAACCTCAACTACTGTTCCGGTTGATAAGCATCACAATGGAGGGTTTACGGGTCTTGACGGATTTCCCAGGTCAAATGCGGGAAAGGTGGGTGGTCACGGGTTGCAGGTGGGTTGTGATGGTGATAAAGGGTTGTGGTTGAAACCCTTGGTTCACCGTTCAATTGTCTTTGAGTCCAAGGGAGCTTTTCGTGAGCTCGCCAGAAGTCGGAAAGGCTGCTGTGATTCCGGTAGGCACTCCTGGCTCTGAGGAGATTGCGGATCTTGATGGTGATCCCGGGTCGAAAGTGGGTATGGAGGGTGGACCCGGGGTGCAGGAGGGTGGTGTAGATGTTCAGGGTTTGAAGCTTGAATCCTTGGGCCTCCGATCCTTGGTTTCTGAGTGCAAAGAGTTTTTCCGCGGCCACTTTGGATGCGAGGGTCAACGGGACTCGAGGTTAGTCACGGGTTATGCGGGTCAGGTGGGTGGGCATGGGTCTTGGGGAAAGTCCATGGGCCACCAGCCTTTAGTGGTTGACTCCGAGAATTTTTCATTTCCAATTGGCCTTGGAAGTGCTAAGGTTGTGGAAGCCAAGGGGTTTTTTAGCCAAAAGAGGTCTAGTAATTTGATACATTCTTTTGTTGCGGTTGTCAATGGCACGCCTCATTCATTATGTGCTACTAATTTAATTGCTGAGAGAACCAAGGAAACATCTCATTCAATGGGACATCGAAACTTGAAAAGGGTGAAGCAGAAGAGTCATCTCTCCTAATGAATTCAAAGGTTACGAAACCAAAGGCGGCTCGTCAAAGAGGTTTAGAAACTTGATGGCTCACGGGATTGAAGGGCTTCTCTTGGCGACTTTTGATACTGGTTGGTCTGCGGATCTTGATAGAGATCCCGGGTCAAAGGTGGGTATGGTGGGGGGTCCCGGGTTGCAAGAGGGTCGTGATAGTGGTCATGGGTTGTGGATAGAATCCATGGGTCACGGTATGGAGGGTAATCTTATGAAGGATAAAGGTGTGGTTTTTGTTGTTTTCCAGTGACAACATGGAGGTCGGAGATGAAAGCAGTCTTGTGGATGATCCAGGGTCGATGGCGGGTCAGGACGGTGGTCATGGGTCAGTGTTCATGCCCACGAGGCATCAGTCTAAGGTTGGTGAAGCCGTTGGGACTTCTTTTCCCAAGGACATTGAGAAGACAAATGTTGCGGTTTCCAAAGCCCCACCCCTTCTCGAGGGAATGTCGGGTCGCATGGGTGGGCATGGGTTTATGGAGGAACAAGAGGATGGTTCCGGGTCGAAGGAGGGTCAGAGGGGTAGTCATGGGTTGCTGATTGGTCACGTTGGTGGTCGTGGGTCTTGGCTGCAGCCTAAGGGTCTTCGGTTAAAGTATGTTGAGATCGATGTTGGTTCATTTCCCATGGTTCTTGGTAGTATGAATCGTGTGGAAGTCGAATAGCCTACCCTTCTAACGAGACTTGGTATTTCGGGGCATTTAATTGCTGAGAGAACCAAGGAAACATCTCATTCAATGAGACATCGAAAATTAATAAGGGTGAGAATCGAAGAGTCACGTTCTAATGAATTCAAAGGTTGCGGAAACCAAAGGGGCAACTCGTCAAAAGAGGCTTGGAAACTTGATGGCTACGGGATTCGAAGGGACTACTCTTCAATCAAATCTTGGAAGATCAACTTATGTGGAAATCGAAGGGACACTCTCTTCCAATTCGCCTAAGATCTCACAATTGGTCTCGGCCAATGGAGCATTCAATGCCAAACGACTTAAGCCATTTATGGCAACCTTTCCCAATAGTGCACTACTCTTGAATTCCCCAACAAATGCTTCTAATGCACGTACTAAGCGTGCAAGGAGTTTTAATTCAACATAGGAAACTTAAGCAGAAATCTTTACAAGTCCTTGTCTAGAATCAAAAGGACTTTAAACTATTATGATCTTATCCCCTCTTGTAATGGCACCTTTGAGTGACCACTGCTCCCCTCCCCCATTTCTTGTTTGCATAAACGTTGAGGATTGAGAACCCTCAATGACTGATTGTAGCCATCTTTATTTCTGTTATTAGTAATAATATTTGCATTTACCTAAAAAAAAAAAAATTATAACGGCTGCTAGTGTCTATTTTCTTTGTCTTAATTCTGACATTTAAATGTTACAAGTGGTTGCTATTAAGAATGTTGTAACTGCTGCAAAAATAAATGGTATACCTTGTACAGTGGGACATTTCTTTTCTTCCTTTTATCTTTCTGTCTAGTGTTGCTTTTGAACCATAAAAAGGAAAAATAAGCTTAAAAGTTAGGACAAAAAATAAATATGAATGTTGGCATAGAGAGGTGTCACATCACCTACTCTACAAACAACAATAACATACTCAGTATAATCTCACAAGTGGGGTATGAAGAGGGTATGGTGTACGCAAAACTTGTATCTACCTTTGTGGGTGGTAGAGAGGTTATTTTCTATAGATCATCTACTCAAAAGAATGTAGTCAATGCAGAAATTCAAGAAAATAAGACAGCAAAATATCATCGTACAAAATAAATAAAGTAACACATAGTAATATACACATAAGAGTATGGATCTACGCGATAACTAAATAACACTACAAATAAAAGGAAAAGAGGAGGTGAAGAGGCTAGCCCTACCTCTCTCACGCACAGTGCGATAAAAATCAACTATTTACTAAGTTTCTATCTTAATCATCGACCTTCAAATCATCCTATCTAAGTTCATGTCCTCAGTCAGCTCAAGTTGTGACATGTCCTGTCGAATCACCTCCCTCCAGTTCTTCTTCGACCAACATCTACCTCTCCTATATAACTTCGCTGTGCGATATCTCATACCTCCTAACTGGCGCATTCTCGCTCTTTCTTTTCATATGATCGAGCCATCTCAGTCTCGCTTATCTCATCTTGTCCATCACAGAGGTCACTCTGGCCTTGTCCCGTATAACTTTGTTTCTAATTATGTCTCTCCTAGTATGACCACACATCTATCTGAACATCCTTATCTCCGCTACCTTCATCTTCTGAATGTGAGTGTTCTTGACTGGCCAACATTCTACCTCGTACAACAAAGCTAGTCTAACCTCCAATCTGTAGAACATACCTTTCAGCATAGACCACACTTTCTTATCACAAAACACCTCGCAATTTCATCCACCCTACTCCAATATGGTGTGTAACGTCATCGTCAATCTCTCCATCTCCTTGTATTATGGACTCAAATACTTGAAGCTCCCGCTTTTGGGTATAGCGTGTGACTCAATCTTTACTTTTATATCTGTCTCTTGTGTCAAGTCACAAAATTTACACTCCATATACTCCGTCTTAGTCCTGCTTAACCTGAAACCTGTAGACTGTAAGGTCGTTCTCCAAACTACCAACCTATCCTTAACCCCACTACGTGCCTCATCAATCAAAACTATATCATCAGCAGATAACATACACTACGACACTTTCTCTTGAATATGTCGTGTTAATTCGTCCCTCACTAAAGCAAATATAAACAGACTAAGTGATGATCCCTGATGCAACTCCATCACGGTGGGAAAGTGTTCAAAATCACCTCTGCATTCTATTCCGGATCTTAGCTCCCTCATTCATATCTTTAATTTCCTTGATGTAGGCCACAAGCACACCTTTAGACACCAAACATATCCAACGGACCTCCCGAGGGACTTTATCATATGTCTTCTCTAGATCTGTCACACCCCGAAATCCGGGCCCGTGACTGGTGCCTTACCCCGGGCACCCTAGTGATCCAACATCAGAGAAAACCAGCGGAAATAAAAACTTTAAACATGAAATGAGAGACATAATAAATAAACAGGCCAACAAGCGATTTGCCTTGGTATATATATATAAAGCCCGAAACGTTATCCTTTTTACAAACCACCTTACAGTGATTACTCTGCACCTCTAAGATTTATACTGACAACTATGACGGGGCGGGGCCATACCACGAATGTACAAGAACCTACGACTCGTGGAAACATACCAAAAGATAAGCCTCGGAGAAAGCGGGGCTTCGTCTGTTGAGCGGTGATCCTAAGGCGGGGATCAACGGCCGATGTACCTCTACTGCGGCGTGACGCGGCCACGAAGAGTCGATCTGGTACAGTATGTGAAGCGTAAAATCGTAAATGAAATCATAATAGCCTATAAAGCAGGAGACATGTATGATAACCAAAATACGATGCAGATCATAAGCGATCAAGTCGAGGGACTCACGCCTCAAAGTCACCACTCAATATAACCATGGGACTCGCGCCCACATCCATCATGTTCGCATCATGGCGCGTGCCGGAATACGACATCGGTGTAGACATGTCCATGATGCAACAATAATGACAAGGCCGCGTGGCGCGTACCGGAATCTGACGTCGGTGTAGACATGCCCATGTAACCTCAACAACAATATCTTGGGTGGTCGACCTCGCGCGTAGCCACATGCCCGGAATCTGACATCGGTGTAGACACGTCCATGGAGCGATAATAACCATATATCGGGTAATCAACCCGACGCGTGGCCACGTGCCGGAATCTGACGTCGGTGTAGACATGTCCGTGTAACCACAATAACAATATATCACGCAACCGGGCTATCACAAGCAAGCTCAAGCAAATTACCATACTTCTAAACTTTCATAAAAGATCCATTCTTTCTCGAGTCACGATATCAACACTTGCACAACAAATGCTATCTCAACAAGCATAGGCGAGCTACACAAAGAAGCATAGGCAAGTTACACAACAACAAGCATAGGCAAGTTACACAACAACAAGCGTGGCAAGTTATACACAACTCAAGGTACTTCCATTTTATATCATAGTCGGGTTTTAACCCTAAGTACTATGTCGTTAAGTCCTTTTAAAGAGATACATTCCTTTTATAAAAGTCACCCGATACGTAGTATAAAACTAGAGTGATTCACATTATTAAGTAAACAGAACACTTTCCTTTTAAAATCAAGTAACAACATTCTTTCCTAAGTTCGGTTTGCCTACTTTCAATTACTCAAGTCTCTTACTTTAGAAAAGTTTCATAGTTCGTAGTTTTAATCCCTTAAAACAATTTAAGAAACATATGCCATACGTGAGTAGTTTATTCTTGTTTATAACAATCTTATTACAATGACCATGATCTAGGAAATGAAATATCATTTTGTCTCATCTTAGCTTCTATGCAGATGGAAGTTTCTACTGGTTTTAATAATACTTAATTATTCAAAACATTTCCTTTTATTAACGCTGCAGTGGTTTGTCGATACACATCCTGATTTCCGAAATCAGTAAAACATTCTTAAGCCGTTATACCTAACTTCCCATAAAGCTAGTATAACTCTTAAGTTTTCGAAAACCAAGTATTTCTCTTCTTTTCAAAATGATTTCAGAAATCTTTTGAAATACTACAAGTTCTTTATTATCACACATCAAGCCAGTTATAAACAAATCATTTACCTTTTTTTAAAAACCACAAAGTATTTTCTTATCTACATAAAGCTGTTATAACCAACTTCCCATAAAGCCGTTATAACACTTTATGTTTCAAACCAATCAAATACATTTAACACACGACGTCACCGCACTACATAGTTCACACATATCATGCTAGAAGAGATAGGAAGAGGTTCACATACCTCGCGACGAGTATCGACTAATAGCAAAACGCCCAAACGATGACTACTCCTTAAGCCAAGTAAATCGCGCCACACGTAGTACTTGAACCTATAAGGCCACGCGCGCTTATTAACATCGCAGAACTTTCTACGTAAAATTCGCGAAGACCTCCCGCCACAACAGAAATCTCCTCTCTATCGAGGCGGCTATCAAGCCAACGAGGGTTAACACATCTAACCTGGACGAGTACAATTCTACAACACAAGAATGCTACACAAGTCTCATCTGAATACACCCTATGTAATTACTGATTGATTCGATTCTTAATTCTTCAGCTTAAGTCAAAAGACATTGCCACAAGATTAAGTTGATTCTATACATAGTATACAACAACTATATATTCAACACTTATGTAATTTCCAATTACAATAGGGACAAGATATTTACCTCGATAAGCCCAAAATTATCCGAGTTTAATGTCGCTCCCGAGCAAGGTTTAGCTCCTACTGAGTGCTCCAATCCGCCCAAACAACCCTTAGAAGTTCTAACCAACTTCTCTTAAGTACTTCAAACAACTATGAAGATTTCCTTAGGGTTTAGTTTAGTGGCTAAAGGAAAGTATAATCGTATTTTCTGGCTTTTAAAAGTGTAACGTGGGTAATACTCCACGGTATTGGGGCCAAGGTATTTGCACATAACAACAATACTTTGGAGCGAATTTCTATACCAAACGGGGGTATTTATACGACACAACTCGGCTAGGGGGTACCCACTGAAAACACCACCAAGGGAGGGGTGGCTCTGCCGAGGGGAAAGGGAGGGCTAGGACGAGAATTCTCAAGAGGGAGGGAGAGGGGTTTTCAAGACTTAGGCAATTTGTGGATGAAAGAACTCATCAACTAATGGGGTATTTATAGGTCAAGCCAAAGCCAACCAATGGCCAAGATCAATCCATGTGTTAGGCAAGTGTAGGGCTAGGATTTACCAAACACAAATATCCTACCTAACCTTGACTTTGTCAAGGCAACAAAAACGTGCCAACCTTATTCATTCTCGTCCAAATGGACGTTCAAGTCCACCAATGGGAGGGTGCCAAGTGTCGCCCTCCCGTTGGTCCAAAATGTTTCGTCTCTCGGAAAAATCCGCAAAAATTAGAAATGACATAGCCGGAAATTCCCCTACGAAAGCTGTGAAACCGTTTCGTCGAAAAACGACTCTAGTCGGGTGTGTGAGCAAAAATTAATTCGGCCAAGCCACTTTGTAGTTCGAAAATTTCTACGTACGTCCCCACGTACATACTCTGGAAATACGGGGTATAACATTCTCCCCTCCTTAGAAACATTCGTCCCGAATGTTCCTTCTAAGGCTCAAAACAACGCGGCGCCAAGATAGTCTTCACTACTATACTTACGAGAACAAACCCGCCACGTCCGCCACGAAACACCCACTCAAAATACTTACATCCAAGTCCACGAGGAAACACCTCTAACATCACCGCAACCACTCTCTCGGGTCCTAAAATATACTTCCTTCGACCTTCTCTTTACAAAAGAAATGATACCACTTTTGTCACTTTGCTCGAGGCATAAACCTTCTCAGCGACCCAACAAATGGTGCCGATCGCATGCGACATCGAGGTGCCGTACACTCAAACTCTTACTCACAACTTTTCCACGTTTTATTCGCTCCGGTTTCCAAAACTGGTCACTATCTCTTACGTGGTCATCATTAATCGGGAACACTGATGGATTCCGATACTCTCCCGAACGTATCAATAAGAAAGATCAACGCACGCCTTCCTAAGTCGGACGGCAATTGCTAACATATAGGCAACCTGGACTATTCTTCACATGAACTCAAAAGGCCCAAAGTAACTCGGGCTAAGTTCCTCTGTTCTCCAAAACTCGCCACACCCTAACCACGATCTGTGGAACAAGCTCAACCAACTATCGAACCTTGCCAAAGATCGAACCAATCGGCCAAGAACTTACACTTCCGCCCTACAAGGCTTCACAAGGCGACATCCGAACACCGAAATGGTAGCCAAAACACTTCTCTCCAAAGGAGACAACGATCTCGCGGCTACCACGACATCAAAACACCGCCCGAGGGCGAATACGATACAGAGACTCACCTGAGTTCCCAACTCTGCCTGGTAAAATTCTTAGAAAACGAAAATAGCCACCACCTGGGCTTCACTGTCTGTCATAAGGTGAAGGTAGGCACCCCGTGCAGCCTTACAACCTTTGGACAACACCAACATCGCCGAGGAACGACCACGACCGAAGAACATGATAGCTGCCCCATCGCCCGACCATCGGTCGAACGCATCCACGAACTCGTCACGGTCATCTAAAGTTGGGCCTAGCACCTCGTGACCCTACCACCGGCGACCACGTAGTGACCCACCTCATTCAGCCACGGGTTGACACGCAACACGCCCTCAACCCGACCCTCCATCACGCCAACTCTCTAGTTCTCGATCCGAACGATCTTACCTATTCAAGTCATGAAAGCTACCACTTCCATCTCACATTACCCAGGGACTGATCACACAAATATATATCCCACGCACACTACGCACTCTGATAAAGGTCAAACATAAAATAGATCTTTTACTCAAGACGACCTCACTCGTAAGGTCTCAATCGTGACATAGTCTAGGGTTCACACTTACCATGACCCCATACTTAACCTCCCAACTAACCATGTTTTCTAACTCACAATTTACACAACGCTATTCACACATAGCACATAATAATGAGATCATCATAACAGCATACCAAGACTCTAGAGGGTTAAGGATATACCTGAAGCTACCGCTCCACTCTAATCATAGCCCACTGCAGGCGCATAATCGTAGGGTGATGAACCACCATCGATCCTCGGGCCGAGTCGTCGCTGAACCTCTCCTATAAGCACGATCTCTCTTCATACGGCCCGACGGCCGCAGAATAACAAGCTCCTCGTACTACGACACTTCCGAAATGCGGTCTACCACATCGACCACACCGAGGTAGGGTGATCGTCCGCCAACACCCCTACTCCTCAACATCTCAAACACAGGAGCCACGACCGCTTCCTGAATCTCCCAAAGGTCCCGGCTGCGGAGGACCACTCGAAATGGCGGAGGCGCATAACTAGTCTGGCTGAGGCGGTCGCCTCGAAAATCACCAGAGGACCTGCTCTTGGCCTCTTACGCCGACCTTGGTCATTCCGCCGATTTCTCCGCTCACCCCAAGTGCATAAGCTGCATGCGGCAATGTCCATGCCCTGAAGAGCTACACTGAACAACTCTCGCTAGGTAATCATCGAGCCTCAGAACATATCGGTGCACTCGGTCCTCCATACTAGCTACTAATGCGGGACATACCGCTAATGAGTCGAACTCACATTGTACTCCAACCGCACGCCTGCTCGCCGAACACCAAAAATCTGGGCCCGAGCCCTCCTTATCTGCGAGGCAAGAAGTGTGCAGAAAAGCCTTTGAGAACTCGTCCCCACAAGGCGGTGCATTCTCTCGGGACGGCTCCCACGAATCAAACCCGATCATTGCGGTATCACGCACCGACGCGAACCTAGGACCACCGACTCGGTCTCCGATGCCTTGATCACCTCACGATCCACAGAATCGCCGGATGAACTCTTGCGGATCATCCTCGGGCCTCGACCGTAAAACTCGCGCTACAACTCGTAAAATCTCGTAGCCTCAAACTATTCGCTCTCGGTGCACCACAGTCGCTGAACTGAATCGCCAGATCCGGCTGCCTCATATTCGCCACGATCACGGCGATCAGCCATCTCTTTGTACCCAACTCCTCGCCTGTGCCGGGACCGAGGCTCAGTATCGTAGTCTCGCAGCCATCGCCGCCGCTCTAAACTCGCTGGGCCGGCGGCCGCAAAACTCGACGTCAAACACTACTCATCGATCGCTGCGCCTCGCATACTCCTCAACCACACTAGCGGCTCCTCGCAGCCTTGCCCTTCTCGGCGTCGCCTTGCGTGAGGCATAAGCGGTGAAAACGAAATACGTCGAGGGTCCAACTTACAACACGACTCTAAGGCACGATCTCGAATGAGAAGAATGGAAACCAATCCTAAATGTCCTGCGACCTCACGATTATAGATGTAGTGCACAACACACCGATAATCAAGACTCTACTAGACACGATGCGTAGACACCTTCCGAGGATTAATCGCTCGATACCACTTTGTCACACCCCAAATCGGGCGTGGATCGTGCCTTACCGGCACCCTAGTGATCCAACATCGAGAAAACCAGGAAATAAAACTTTAAACATGAAATGAGAGACATACTAAATAAGCAGGCCAAACGATTGCCTTGGTATATATATATATAAAGCGACGATTATCCTTTTACAAACCACGCCTGTGATTACTCTGCACCTCTAAGATTTATACAACAACTATGACGGGACGGGGCCGCCATACCACGAATGTACAAGAACCTACGACTCGGGAAACATACCAAAAGATAAGCCTCGGAGAAACGGGGCTTCCCAATCTGTTGAGCGGTGATCCTAAGGCGGGGATCAACGGCCGATGTACCTACCTGCGGCGTGAGCGGCCCGAAGGAGTCGATCTAACAGTACAGTATGTGAAGCGTAAAATCGTAAATGAAATCATAATAGCCTATAAAGCGGGAGCATGTATGATAACCAAAATACGATGCAATCATAAGCGATCAAGTCGGGGACTCACGCCTCAAGTCACCACTCGAATATAACCATGGGACTCGCGCCACCACATCCATCATGTTCGCGTCATGGCGCGTGCCGAATCTGACATCGGTGTAGGCATGTCCATGATGCAATAATAACAAGGCCGCGTGGCGCGTACCGGAATCTGACGTCGGTGTAGACATGCCCGTGTAACCTCAACAACGATATCTTGGGTGGTCAACCTGCGCGTAGCCACATGCCGGAATCTGACGTCGGTGTAGACCGTCCGTGGAGCGATAATAACCATATATCGGGTAATCAACCCGGCGCGTGGCCACATGCCGGAATCTGGCATCGGTGTAGACATGTCCATGTAACCACAATAACAATATATCACGCACGGGCTATCACAAGCAAGCTCAAGCAAATTACCATACTTCTAAACTTTCATAAAAGATCCATTCTTTCTCGAGAGTCACGATATCAACACTTGCACAAATGCTATCTCAACAAGCATAGGCGAGCTACACAACAAGCATAGGCAAGTTACACAACAACAAGCATAGGCAAGTTACACAACAAGCGTAGGCAAGTTATACACAACTCAAGGTACTTCCATTTTATATCATAGTCAGGGTTTTAACCACAAGTACTATATGCGTTAAGTCTTTTAAAGAGATACATTCCTTTTATAAAGTCACCCGATACAGTAGTATAAAACTAGAGTGATTCACATTATTAAGTAAACGAACACTTTCCTTTTAAAATCAAGTAACAACATTCTTTTCCTAAGTTCGGTTTGCTACTTTCATTACTCAAGTCTCTTACTTTAGAAAAGTTTCATAGTTCGTAGTTTTAATCCCTTAAAACAATTTAAGAAACATATGCCATACGTGTGAGTAGTTTATTCTTGTTTATAACAATCTTATTACAATGACCATGATCTAGGAAATGAAATATCATTTTGTCTCATCTTAGCTTCATGCGGATGGAAGTTTCTACTGGTTTTAATAATACTTAATTATTCAAAACATTTCCTTTTATTAACGCGATGGTTTGTCGATACACATCACGATTTAGAAATCAAGAAAACATTCTTAAGCCGTTATACCTAACTTCCCATAAAGCTAGTATAACTCTTAAGTTTTAGAAAACCAAGTATTTCTCTTCTTTTCAAAATGATTTCAGAAATCTTTTGAAATACTACAAGTTCTTTATTATCACACATCAAGCCAGTTATAAACAAATCATTTACCTTTTTTTAAAAACCACAAAGTATTTTCTTATCTACATAAAGTCGTTATAACCAACTTCCCATAAAGCGTTATAACACTTTATTTCAAACCAATCAAATACATTTAACACGTATGCGTCTACCGTACTACATAGTTCACATATCATGCTAGAAGAGATAGGAAGAGGTTCACATACCTCGCGGCGAGTATCGACTAATAGCAAAACGCTCCAAACGATCGACTACTCCTTAAGCCAAGTAAATCGCGCCACACGTAGTACTTGAACCTATAAGGCCACAAGCGCTTATTAACATCGCAGAACTTTCTGAGAAAATTCGGCACCTCCCCATACGGCGTAAATCTCCTCTCTATCGAGGCTATCAAGCCAACCGGGGTTAACACATCTAACCGGGCGAGTACAATTCTACAACACAAGAATGCTACCTGAGTCTCATGTCTGATCTATGTAATTACTGATTGATTCGATTCTTAATTCTTGAGCTTAAGTCAAAAGACATTGCCACGATACTAAGTTGATTCTATACATAGTATACAACAACTATATATTCAACACTTATGTAATTTCCAATTACAATAGGGACAAGATATTTACCTCGATAAGCCCAAAATTATCCGAGTTTAATGTCGCTCACGAGCAAGGTTTAGCTCTACTACTGAGTGCTCGATCCGCTCCAAACAACCCTAGAAGTTCTAACCAACTTCTCTTAAGTACTTCAAACAACTATGAAGATTTCCTTAGGGTTTCGTTTAGTGGCTAAAGGAAAGTATAATCGTATTTTCCGGGCTTTTATAAGTGTAACCTTGGGAATACTACAAGGTATTTGGGCCAAGGTATTTGGACATAACAACAATACTTTGGAGTATTTCTATACCACAAAGGGGGTATTTATACGAGACAACTAGGCTAGGGGTACCACGTGGAAACACCACCAGGGGAGGGGTGGCTCTCGGCGAGGGAAAGGGAGGGCTAGGGCGAGAATTCTCAAGAGGAGGGAGAGGGGTTTTCAAGACTTAGGCAATTTGTGGATGAAAGAACTCATCAACTAATGGGGTATTTATAGGTCAAGCCAAAGCCAACCGATGGCGAGATCAATCCGTGTGTTAGGCAAGTGTAGGGCTAGGATTTACCAAACACAAATATCCTACCTAACCTTGACTTTGTCAAGGCAACAAAACGTGCCAACCTTATTCATTCTCGTCCAAATGGACGTTGAGTCCACGATGGGAGGGTGCAGTGTCGCCTCCCGTTGGTCCAAAATGTTTCGTCTCTCGGAAAAATCCGCAAAAATTAGAAATGACATAGCCGGAAATTCCCCTACGAAAGCTGTGAAACCGTTTCGTCGAAAAACGACTCTAGTCGGGTGTGTGAGCAAAAATTAATTCGGCCAAGCCACTTTGTAGTTCGAAAATTTCTACGTACGTCCCCACGTACATACTCTGGAAATACGGGGTATAACAAGATCAATGAACACCATATGAATGTCTCTCTTTTTATCCCTATAATGCTCCGTCAACCTCATAACCAAATGAATAGCTTTTGTGGTCGATCGTCCCGACATGAATTTGAACTAGTTCTTGGATATTGACACATCCCTCCTCATCCTCATTTAGACCATCCTCTCCCAGACTTTCATAATGTGGTTTCATAGCTTGATACCCCTAAAACTAGGGCTTATAACACGCTTATTTTTATTTACGTGATAATTTATAAACCACAAAAGAAATCATGGAAATATTTTTTTATTATCGTGATAATTTATAACACGCTTATTTTTATTTAATGCGGTGAAATGACACCCTAACTTGTCTACATTTGCAAACTTAAACTAGGGCTCATATTTTACGCTTGGGAAAAGGACATTGTGTGGCCAATACAAATTTTAATGGCCCAAGTTTACTCCTAATGTCCCGAAATAAACTCTCAATCCAAATTAATGACACATTATAGCCCACCGCTCACCTTCCCTATGTGATGATCATAAGACATATCAAGTACCCAGACACCATAGTCGAAGAGCTCTAACCACTACCACATGCAAATTGGGTGAAATTACAATTGGTAGTCATGTGTGAAGAACACAATTACCAGAAATAAGAAACGTATAAATCTAATTTCATTTTATGCCTTAATTTCCAAAGTAATTAGGCCATAATCACTTATTATATACCTTTCTTGTCACTTGGTAAGGTCTCTTTAATTAGTTCGCAGTACAACAGTGTACCACTTTCATCAAATTTTAAACTGTCATTTAATGGTAACTAGTGCGTTAATAAAATTTCGATTCTTAATTCCTTTTAAATTTTGTCGACTGATCGAAAATTGGATCTAAAATAACGATTTTGGGTATTTTATTATAAATAATATGAAAGTCATTTTGTGATATCGATGTACGATAAGGACGCCATTAAAATAAATGGGTATGTCAAAAAAACTCAATTAGAGTTCTGGTCTCCGCTTGTTGCCTTCATAAAAATTGCCTAAACATGTATAATATATCTAAGTGAATATATGTTGATTATGTATTTTAAACACAAATTATATAATAATGATACATTTTCAACACATATACAATATTGATACATTTTTTATACAACAATAATACAGTTTCTATATTTATACATATTTTATACAACAATGATATAATTTTTTTTACATATTCTATACATATAATATGTGTATAATTAGTAAGTATACATGATTATACGTTTATTATACATAAATTATATGGTCAACAGTGAGGTGGGGCGAAGTCGATAGTGGGTCGTGGTGGGTCGGGTGGGGTCATTTTTTATTTGCCTTTAAATTAAATAAATAAATGACACACACACACACACACACAACAAGATAGTTTAATAAAAACATCTCAAGACTGTTTTTGTGTCTCTTATATTATTCGACTAGAAGTATGATATTTTTTTGGTAATACAATTTCAAAATTGTAACTTCGTGATATTGAATGTTGCAAATAAATAACATAGTAAAATTACAATTTAAGAAACACATTTTCTAGTTTCTTTATAATTTCTTGTGGTTCTTATGTTGGAATTGGTATATCTTGGTCAAATTAGTCGACGTCGCTTGCACATCCGTCGGATAAGATTTCGTTGTAGTTGTAGTCTTCTTCTTCGCTGATCTCCGGTTGGCCGCACCTCCTACGCTCCGCACGAATCCAGTCTCTGAATAGAACTGCAATCTCTAATGAGTCTCCTGCCAATGAATATCTGTGCTCCCCTATTTTAAATTTTTCCGCAGAAAATGTGCTTTCAGACGCTGTTGATCACGCTTGAATGTTCAACACATCTCGGACCATCTTTTCTAGTGTTGAAAAAATTCTTCTCATTCTCCCTCCGGTATTTTAGCAAGTCTTCACGTCCCTCTTCATTTTCAATTGCTTCGTACGGTACAACACTCTTCAAAACAAATACATCAAACCCGCTAGTTTGGTTAGAAATGGTACCACTAAACATTCTATGTCTGAGGCTTTGAACACTAGCGGCAGAAACAACATGTCGTTTTTGAGGTTGTGTTGAAGAAGAAGAAGATGACATGGAAGCCGGTTGGTTGCTAGCACTTTCTTGTTGGTAATGCATATATACTTTTTTACATTCATCTTGAATGCTAGACAACATTTCTTCTCTAGTTTTTTAATAGGTGGTGGGTCATTTGAATTTTTAGGAGTTGGAGGTGGAAGTGTATCTATGCAATCATAAATAGTTTCAATAAGATTTTTACAACCATCTATTTTAATAGACGGATTTAATACAACACTAATAAAAAATATTGGGGGAATAGGAATAAAATATTTTTTCATTTTTAGAAATATTTTTTAATAGGTGTCTTATAAGCTGGTTTTACCATATATTCACTAAGTAATATAAATATTAGAGCTATATAAAATAACTTTGATGAAATAGTAGGATAATAAATACCGAAAAATTCTTTAGTAGCTAAATAAAATTTCTCTAAAAATGTATTAAGTTCTAAAATTGTATCTCAATCGGAATCTATAAGCATATCATTAGGATTTCAATTACGGGCGTTAAAAAATTGGGTTATAGGTTGTCTATACTCATAAGCAACACGTAGTTGGTTGTATAAAGAATTTCATCTAGTGCATACTTCTTCAGAAACTTTTCTGTAAGGTAGACCTCAATCGTGACAAGTTTTTTTATATTCTTTTAGTCGTTGTATTCTATTATTTTTAAAAATATAGTTTATAGCAAATTGAACTTTCCAAGAATGTCTTCAAAAAGTAATATATCATCCTTTACAACTAAGTTATAAATATGACATGCACATTTTATATGAAAATGATCTGGAAAAGATGGAGTTAAGACAGTTTTTAATAATCTAACAGCAGAAATATCCTAACAGACCGGTAGACTTGAACCTTATTCCTACATGAACTGATCAATTCGATCAGGCACTCACTATCTATTTTCATTGTTCAAATCTTTGACAACACGAAAAAACTATTGTTCAACTCTTTGACAACATGAAAAAACACTCCACCGGAAATTCCCTCTGCCCCTACTGTACTCCAGCTTGATAGTAGAAGAAGCGTTATCTAATGTAATAGTCATGACTTTATCAGTTATGCCATAATAATCGCAAACAGAAAAAATATTTCCTTGAATAAAAATATCAGTGTGCCTACTATCTATATATCTATATGCTAAAATACGTTTTTGCATACACCATTTATATTCTACCCAATGACATGTTACCGTTAAATAATCATGAACGTTAGTACTACGACCTATATCAGACGTGATAGATACTTTTCCAGGCTAATGATATAAATAATAACGTAAATATTGTTGATATTCATGTGCAAATTTAAAAGCATCTCTCCTAACAGTTGATTTAGGAAAACCGTTATAAGCAGGATTGTACATTGATCTTATATAATGAATAAAACTAGGAGAATCAGGAAATGAAAAAGGCAAACCCTCCACTACAACTAATTTTGATAATTCTTCTCTATCTTTTATTTTATCGTATTTAGGGCCTACAACTGCCCCGTCATAGGGTCAATTTGACTGTTTCTCTAAATGTCCCAAAATTCAAAATACTGGAATATATGTGAGGATATGACTTTCTTTCAGTGAGGGCATTTGAAACATGAGGATACGTGTAGTTCAAAACCTTATCTGCAAGCAAATTTCGACACTCAGGTATGTCTGAGGTACAATCTGAAGCTGTGTGAATTACCCTGGAGTCATTCTCGGTTAAACTGAAACCAAATAACGGAAGTACTAAGCACAATATTAATTGTTGGTATCAATTGAAGTCAGAACGTGATGATGTCTTTCCACTTTTTTAGAAAAAACAACAAAAAATACATATGTTGAAAATCTTATCTTTTGCTTATCACGAACTACGTCCGACCTGATTCCCTCAACGGGATACGTAGGCGGCCACATCGGCCTCGGTCCCAACTTTGAAAAATGTACAATCCTCTTTTGCTTATCACGAACTACGTCCTAACCTGATTCCCTCTGCAGGATAAGTAGGCGGCCACATTGACTTCGGTCCCACATCATTTGAAAATCATAAAAATTCTTATTTTTGGCATCACGAACTACGTCTTGACCTGATTCCCTCGGCGGGATATGTAAGCAGCCACATCGGCTTCTATCGCACCATTACAAATCTTTCTCCTTTGTTTTGCACATAACAAGATAAGTTCATCTGATCACCTTAATAGAGCAGACAAGTTACCTACACAGGACTCGATTTTATCTAAATGGAGAGTTCAGCATCATCATATACCAGAAACTGGGGCATATTTTGAGAATCACATTCATGTTTAACATCTGTACAAAAGCGTCATCTAGACCTACAGGGTCTCATCCGCATTATGTTCGTAAAAAGACGGTGTTTCTACTCACAGGGTCATATTATCATCCTTATCTACTCATTTTTACATTACATATATCCATGCATTAACTTTTCATCCAGATTGAGTTTGTAAGAACTTCAACCTCATTTCAACCTAGACAGGTCACAAAGTCGGTACGACCATAAAACAACTTCCTCTATGTATCGTCAATGCAACGACGAATATCTGCATCGCGTATATGCAACGACGCAATTTCATTTAAGCCTATGCAAAAACTTAATCTATGTTTCGTCTATTCAACGACGAACATCTGTATTGCGTCTATGCAACGACGTCATTTTATTTAAGCCAATGCAACGGTTTCATCTATATTTCATCTATGCAACGACGAACATCTGCATCGCGTCTATGCAACGACGCCATTTCATTTAATCATATGCAACGACTTCATCTATGTTTCGTCTATGCAACGATGAACATCTGCATCGCGTCTATGCAACGACGCCATTTCATTCAAGCATATGCAACGACTTTATCTAAGTTTCGTCCATGCAACGACGAACATCTGCAACGCGTCTATGCAACGACGTCATTTCATTTAAGCTTATGCAATGACTTCATCTATGTTTCGTCTATGCAACGACGAACATCTGCATCGCGTCTATGCAACGACGTCATTTCATTTAAGTCTATGCAACAACTTCATCTATGTTTCGTCTAGAAACGACGAACATCTGCATCGCGTCTATGCAATGACGTCATTTCATTTAAGCCTATACAACGGCTTCATTTATGTTTCGTCTATGCAAAGACGAACATCTGCATCTCGTCTATGCAACGACCCCATTTCATTTAAGCATATACAACGGCTTCATATATGTTTCGTCTATGCAACGACGAACATCTTCATCGCGTCTATGCAACAACGTCATTTCATTTAAGCCTATGCAACGACTTCATCAATGTTTCTTATATGCAACGACGAATATCTGATCGCGTCTATGCAACGACGAATATCTGATCGCGTTTATGCAACGACGTCATTTGATTTAAGCATATGCAATAACTTCATCTATGTTTCGTCTATGCTGCGACGAACATCTGCATCGCATCTATGTAATGACGTCATTTTATTTAAGCCTATGCAATGACTTTATCTATATTTCATCTAGAAACGACGAACATCTGTATTTCGTCCAGAAATGACGTCACATTCGTCCAGAAACGACGAACATCTGCATTGCGTCCAGAAATGACTCCACCTTCGTCCAGAAATGATGAACATCTTCATTGCGTCCAGAAATGACTCCACCTTTTTCCAGAAACAACGAACATCATCAATGCGTCCAGAAACGATGCCATCTTGGTCCAGATACGACGAACGTCTGCATTACGTCCAGAAATGACGCCATCTTCATTTCCTTTTCATTTTGACCTCGGGAACAAACACCCTAGAGACATTTCAGGGAACGAACACCTTGTATCTTCCAGTATCCCGCAGCACCAATAACCCAGTGTCATTATAATTCGACACTGAGACAAAATTTTGAATCGGCGTCAGCCCGTTT
The DNA here is from genome assembly GCA_029844215.1 of Przewalskia tangutica. Lineage (NCBI taxonomy): Eukaryota > Viridiplantae > Streptophyta > Magnoliopsida > Solanales > Solanaceae > Przewalskia > Przewalskia tangutica. Next base: position 45,905,447 of record CM056724.1, on the reverse strand, counting down.
TTAATTTTCTAGCATTGCAGCAACCCAGTGTCATCGTAATTCGACACTGGAACAAAATTTTATATCGGCGTCAACCCGTCTTTAATTTTCTAGCATTACAGCAACCCAGTGTCCTCATAATTTGACACTGGGACAAATTTTAAATCTGCATCAGCTTTGCTTTTTAATTCTGGCATCACAACGACCCAGTGTCATTATAATTCGATACTGGGACAAATTTTGAATCTGCATCAGCGTTGCTTCCAATTATTTTTAAAATTTCCTTTTGCCCATTCATTTTCTTGATCTTTGTTCTTATTCTGACGATAGAGACAAAATTGGCTACAAGTCAACTTTTTTGTTTGAAAACTCTTTCATCGTCTTCAGTCAAAGAGGGACAAGTTATTGACACCCGGTTTTGACCCATCTTTTTGGTTATTTATTGTAATTTAAATATCGTTGGACGCAACATTTTTATCATCATTTTCTGCATTTTTATACCATAATCATATTTTTTCTAAATATTCTGCGCAAAAAAGCATCGCATTTTTTATTTTTATTTAAGCATTAAACATTTTTAAATATTATGTTATTTTTATATTACACTATCATTTTATTTTATTAATTTTGCATATCTTTAAATCATTTTTCTTTTTATATATATATAATAAACTATTTTATATTCTTACATCTACCCATCAATCTCAATTTTTCAAACCCCATATAATATCCCACCAAATCTGAAAAAAACCAAATCTTTTGCTCACATCCCATCCCCTTTTCTATATCAGCGCCGACACTTGCAAGCAGCCGACACACGCAAGAAATTGGACTCCTCTCATTTTCACTCAACCCACTTGCCCCTACCCTACACTCTCCCATTTTTATATATCTTCTCTTCCTCTTTCATTTAAGAAAAACACTCCAGATCCTCTCACCCCTCTCTCTCATTTATTGAAGACACACATCAGCAGCCGCACCATTTCATCTTCCTAACTTTGCACCATCTCCCATATCTCTTTTATTTTATCATCTTCACCCTCCTCATTTGAGACCACCATCAAAGTATCACCTCTCTCTCTCTCTCATTTAATCATCGAACCTTTTCAACATACCACACACACCTACTCCCTGAACCAGCGAACCCGTTACCCATTTCCCATCGCAAACCACCAGGCGGCGTCGCTCTGGCCTTTCGCCGACGAAGCGACGCCGCCCCTTTCCTCTTTTGGTGTGTTCTTGGCTTTACTTTGTTGTTATGTGTTTATATGTGTTGGACTGATTTTTAGCCTTGGTTCGGATTTATTTTTTATCTATTGCGTACTGTTTATTGGGACTGATTTGTTGATTTTGCTTTATCTCGCCGGAGTTTTGAAACTCCGACGACCTCTGTTGGCTTTCTTTTTGGGTTCTGTTGTTTGTTTTGCAACTGATTGATTTTGCGCCATCTGGTTGCATTTGGAGTTTTTCGGTGATTTAGCCTGGATTCGCTTACTGTTCCAGTTGGATTTTTGGTCTGAACCACTATTTTGTTTTTGTGTTTATCTTATTTTTGGCTATATGCGTTTTCGGCGAGCCGAATTTCTTGACATGTTGTTTTTGTTAATGCATCCGCTGGTTGTTGTTGCCGGAGTTTCGGCTCCGGCGAATCATGGCCGCTACCTCTGCTGCGTCGGGGACCATTTGTTTGTTGTTGCTATTGTTTCATTACTCTGGTCAGTGGACTGATTTTGACAATGTTTGCCCTCTTATTTATTTTATTAAACTGATTGGAACAATTTCCAAAAAAGAACAGATTGCTAAATTTTAATATTGGGTATTTACTAATTTTGAACAGATACTACACGTATTGGCCAATGAAAAAATATTCGTCGATTTTTTAGGCCTCCACAGTGAAAAGACGGAAAATAAAATCTTTCTTCGGGCGTTTATGATTTCTTCTACTTACACCGGATGCCAATAGGCGCTGGCAGGGCGATTAGATTGACTTATAAGTCACTAGTTTGCAGCCAAGACTTGTTTAGGACGTCCCACTTTATTTTATATATCTGAGCCCTCAGTAATCAAAACTATTATTGTTTTGTCGCGAATCTGAAGGTTTTATTTATTTTTATTGTTTCTAACAACCTGGCTGATGAAGGAATCTCCGTCTGATTTTCAAAGTCTCTCATGTATAAAAGAAGAGTTTTATTTTTAGTTTACTTATTAATTCTTCTCGCTATTTTAGAATTATTTACTCTCTTACTAATACTTTTACTAAGTGTCTATACAGGTACACAGAGATACATTTCAAGAAGATACTTTGGGAAATTTATTTTTTTCATTGTATTTAAATTCAGTTTTTATTTCATTCTGTATTATATTTTCAAACATTATTTTCTTTAAAGTATATATATTTTCTACGTACATATATTTTCTAAAACTTGATAGATAATTAACCTAAGTTTGACCGGATAATCGCAAGTTAGCGGATCTTAAAGAATGTCTAACCCCTTTCCATTAGGATAATAAATAACCCTGATCCAAAATCTCATTAACTTCATAGACAATTAAATGGAGATCAATTGCAGTATTTTTATTGCAATAGTTCAAGTGTCCTAATTCACTTAACTAATTAGGTGGCGACTCCTCAACATCAGTAATTTGCTCAATCTAGGGAACCACGCCAAAGAACAATGTTGCGCTCGTCGCATACGAGGTAAAAACGCACGACAAAGAATCGTAGCCCACCATCAGTCATGCAGTCCGCCCCAATTTCCAACAGGCCATAACAATCAGGCCCAATTCCCTGGAGGCCAACATTGTGCTCTGGGCCTTCCCCAATCCAATTTGCGACATGCTTTCATCACATTGACTCATCGGCAGCCCGATAATGTGTGTTATATAAATACGGGCTCCATGTCTCACCTCACTAACAATTCTGATAATCGTCCTCAACTGCGAAATTTAAATACTCCACAATCTATTATGATTGAAAATGATCATCACATTCAAATTCAAGGGTTTGGCCACACCCTAACTCCACCACCGCATCTCCACTTCTCCCTAAATAACATCCTATATACCCCAAATATTATCAAAAACCTAATCGTCGTTAGAAAATTTACCACGGATAATTCTGTATCAATTAATTTTGACCCGTTTGGGTTTTCTGTAACGGACCTACGTACCGAAAAACTCCTTACGAGATGCAATAGTGAGGGGGACTTCTATCCACGTCCGCTGCCAGTGTTAACCCTCCCACATCTCTAACAGTCCATGTCACTCCTTTCACCGCTTTAGCAACAATCTCACCGTCAACCTGACACAATAGACTTGGACACCCAGGAGCTCATGTTTTTAATTTTCTTCAAAGCAATAATTTAATTCATTGTCATAATGGAAATTTTGCCCAATAGTGTTTTTCTTGCCCGTTAAGCAAACATGTTCGCCTTCCATTTCAGTCTTCTGTAAGTGTTACGTTTTATCCCTTTGACATTGTTCATGAAGATTTATGGACATCTCTCATTACAATCTCACTGGGTCATAAATTTTATCTCGTCTTATTAGATGACTATTCTCACTTTATCAGGGTCTATCCTCTTAAATTCAAGTCTGAAGTGTTTGTCAAGTTTCTTGAATTTTGTATCTATGTCAAAACGCAATTTGAAAAAGACATAAAATCGTTTCAATGTGATAACGGTCGCGAGTTCAATAATTTTGCATTTCACAAATTTTTCTCAACTAATGGCATGGTTTTCCGGTTCTCATGTCCCCACACCTCCCAAAATTGAAAGGTCAAATGAATTATTCGCACTATCAATAACATGGTACATACGATCATGTTTCATGTCTCTCTGCCCTTCCTTTTGGGTCTATGCTGTTAAAATGACCGAATATATCTTAAATATTTTTCCCACCCAAACTCTCCAAAATAGAACACCCACCAAAATCATCTACCGTCGGATCCCCATCAACTTTGAATTTTCGATTGCCTTTGCTATCCAAATCTAGCCGTCACAGCCCCCATAAATTGGTACCACGCATTACTCCATGTGTCTTCTTAGGTTTCCACCCAATCATAGAGGATATATGTGCTATGAAATACCTACTAGTAAAATCCATGTCTCTCGCCATGTCACATTTGACGAGACAACCTTCCCTTTTGCAAACATCCAAAAATTTCAAAACACCGACTACACTATTCTAGATGAGTCGGATACCTCCCCTATCGTACTCACCGAACTCCGTCCTACCGCCACCACTATAGCCAATGTTCCGTCGCCACCTACCTACGTAGTCACCACCAACAATCTGTCATGGTTTTCACCAACACAGACGATCGAACCTGTCGACGTCTCCTCCACCCGCTGGCTACTCAATTCTCCGAACCCAGTGTCATCCCCACATGTCCTCCGACCTCCCGTCGACCAACCAAACTCAGAGTCCACCTCTCGACGACCCCATCACAGTAACCCAACATCATCAACATCACCAAACCCGACACCGACCCACTCTCAAATCGTCGATAAATTCACCACTACACCCACCTAGTCACCGGTGCCGAGCCCTAATCACACATACCCCCCGACACCTTCTCGTCACTATTACTAACCCGCTGACTCAAACCCATAACTCAACCCCTGACTCGCCACAAATCCAGTCCGCACCCTTCCAAAATACCCACACTGCCCCTGACCTTACACATCATATGGAAACTCGTGCTCAACACACGATCTCAAATCCAAACCCCAATTTAACCTATCCACACAAATCATATCCCCAATTCCCAAAAACTCAAAAATAGCCAAACATGATCTGAATTGGAAAGCGGCCATGCGTAAGAAATTTAATGTTTTAAAAAAACAAAACACATGGGATTTGGTTTCTAGATAGGATGGGGTGAATGTGATTTGATGCATGTGACTATTTCATCACAAATTCAGAGACAACGGTTACCTAGAGAGATATAAGACGAGACTTATGCCTAATGATACTAATCAGCAGGAGGGTATTGATTATTGTGAGATATTTAGTCTGGTTGTTAAAACGGCTACCATTCGCACAGTTCTGACCATTGCTATGGGTAAGCATTGACCGATTCATCATCTTGATGTGAAAAATGCATTTTTGTATGGAGACTTGAAAAAAACTGTTTATCTTTACATGGTATCAGAGACATAATCATTTCAATTCTTTTTTCACCGATGATACATCAATGATACATTTTCTATACATATACAATGATATATTTTATACATCAATGATATATTTTCTATACATATACAATAGTGATACATATTCTATACTACTATGATGCAATTTCTATACAAATAAAACGATTTCTCTCGTTATCTTTTTTCCTGAAAATAATACTTAAATTATCTTCTTCTTTTTTCTCTTATTGTAATACATTTCTTTCCCCATCTTTTTCCATAAAATTATTTGGAGTTCACTGTACATATAGAGAAGAAACAGACATAAATACATCAGTAATAGGGACGACCTGTACATAAACAATAGAGACAGAGACACCGCTCCCAAAACCTGCTGAATAAAGGCAAATAACAACAAATTCACACAAACAACAATACAAAAAAACAAATAAAGTGGACTCTTTCTTAAAGGTCAGCTACAACCAAAAAAAATTCAAACATTTCACACACATTATACTTCTCATTTGTTGGGAAAGCTTTAATCTTTTCTTTTGTTTCTGATGTTTTTGGAAGTCTATTGATTTGTTGTTGTTGGTTCTTGCATTTGGAAATTTGGTGTTTAATGTAATGTAAATTACTTCCTGGGTTTGTGTTTTTTTTTTTTTTTTACATTTTGGTAAAGCTTTGATCTTTTCTTTTGTTTTTAATTTCTCAGAATTCAAAAACCAGTTTCCAACTTAAATTAATTACACTCCAAGAATTTTCCAACATCATAGATTCATAGTATAGCACTACATGGAAAGTTCCACGAAATTTACACATAAAATATAGTGCTCACTACTATTAGTATTAAGTGCGATGATGAAAATAGTAATGATAGTGACATAAAGCTAGTTCTGTAAACTACCATAAGTGTTCATTCGTAAAGCATATATGGAGAAAAGCTTCATATCTATTGCAAAAAGAATACACTTTGAATTACTTCTAACTGTAAACGTCACATATCCCGCCATAATTAGAATATATCTCATATATTAAGTAAATATTAGTGATATGTAATTATGGTAAAGTAAGATTCCTCTTGTATTTAGGACTAGGATTCCTATTATATTAGAGATACATCTTGTACACTATATATATTGATATTAGTGAGAAACACTCCTCAAGGGAGATTAATATCATCTTATATAGTATCAAGAGCCTAAAACCTAAAAATCCTAGAATTTTCTTCCGCCCTTTTCTCGAGCAACGCAGCCTCACCCCCGAGATCTCTCGGTACTTGGCGCGCACAAAATTCTTGATTTTTCTTCTTCATTCATCTCTTCTCTAAATGGATACTCAGAAATCTTCCACTCTTTCTGACGCTTCCACCTCCACAAATCTCACTACTACATTTCTAGGCTAATGCGACGCCCCCACCTCGTCGCATTAGACCCTTCTGGCTGTTGCATTAGACCTAATGCAACGACTATGAGACATGGCATCTCTTGGCATTGCATTAGGTCTAATGCAACGGCGGCGGCCTAATGCGACGCTTTCTGATGTTGCATTAGATATGAAGCTAATGCGACGGCTGTGTTTAGTTGTCGCATTAGCTTCATCTCTAATGCAACGGCTCTCACCCCCCTTAATGTGACGGCCCCCTCCCCCCTAATGCGACACTCCAACCCTCCTAATGCGACGGGAGCTGTCGCATTAGATAGTCGACAGTTTTTATGGTTATTTTACCACCTAATGCGACGGCCAGGTACATCCGTCGTATTAGATGTACACCTGTTTGATTGCTAGATTGTTCACAAATTACAAAATGTATACTATTACAAAAGGATTAACTCACAATATTGCAAAATAATAATAAAAAAGAATTGTATTACTAATTGTTCACAAATGTACAATATTACAATATTAGACCCTTAGGACATATTACAAAATAATTGTTCACAAAAGTATCTACACATAAGCTTCCATCCACACGTTCATTTGTTAGATTGCTAGATTTCTTCTCTATTTAGCTCACCATACTCCTACAAGTTAACATAAAGAATATTCATAAGTAAAAAAATGATAGACTAGCCAAAACATCATAAATAATAACTTCAATGTAGTTTACTCGTATAATAATATATAAAATTTCAAGCTCCAGAATATTACTATGTGTTGGAAAGAAGGAAAACACAAAAATTACTTGTCCCTGGAGTATCCATTTGTTCATCGACATGCGTGCACTGCATTTAATCATTTGGAATTGATTGACTCACAAAAAGGAATCACAAGATTTATTCGAGATTAGCTTCAAGTTGTGATATAATCATCGATGCAACGGTGCAGTCGTTGCACTAACTCAGCTTTCATACTCTACAATAATTCCTCCGGAATTATGAAACCTGGTTTTTTCTCTTTTTTCTTCAAATCAGTCTTTGTCACACCTTTTCCGACAAGTCGTAAGCGATTTTTGCTTTTGGGACCTTGAAGCACTTCAGAGTAAAGAACTAGATCCTTAGAGTTGCTACCTTCTCCGTGTTGGGTGGACTCCATAGCATCTATCTTCGCCTATTTATAGATTGTTAAGTCATTGTCTTACTAAATTATCATTAGTACGCAAATATATGATAATACAATTTGTTAACTCACAATATTATGTTCAGTTTTCTCGTTGATGGTATGGTATGTTTTTCCTGGAACTCTTTTCCTTGATTCTTTGTAGACCTTTGCTTGAGAAGGTTCTTCCTTATTCAGATCCTTTTGTTGCTGTAAAAAAATAAAATAAAATTTAGCACACAAATCACACAAATACCTACGCCTTAAATTTTTACAAATTAAAATTAGTGAGAACTAATGGAAGCAAAGAGATAATTCAATTATTGAAAAAGAAAAGTGTATACCAATTCATGACGTAACGTTGCAAACGACTTACGACCCATCATGTGCATATCATCCATCAATAGACGATTGTCTCTATTTCTCTTACATTCTTCCTGTGAGATAAAAATAATAAGTTAGAATAATATTACCTCATTATTACACGAAAACTTAAGCAAATTTAATTGAATACCTCAATCTTTTCACAATTTCAATAATTTAAGAGGTCCTGAAACTGAGGTACTGAAATAGTCTCAGGTTTGTGAAACCATATTAAATTATCACTATCATATTTATAGAAGTGATTCTTCTTAATTCTGCATTTATAACTTCGTCAACTTGCATTAACTGCCTCCATTACATATTTCCTTCCGTCTTCAGCAACCATATATTTTTCATATATCAATCATTAAAGCGACACATTAGTAATAGATAAAGGTCTAGAACCAAGAATATACTGATAATATTTCAAAGAACATTATTGCAACATACCAAAACATAGTCCCATATTTTGTCATGTGTGGGAAGACTTGGAAAACAAGTATAATTCAGTGGTGCAAGCTCGGAATCCTTCCCCAAAGTTCTCAAGAAAAAATTGAATTCATAAACTATTTCCTTCGTAAGTCCAACTGGTTGGCCTAATGAGTTCAAAATAATAAGTTGGCGCTTCTCTTTTGTACGCGCATGAATCTTTGTAAGCTTTGTTGGCCCTCGATGCTTCTTCTTATTGGCAGCTGTTTTAGATTCAACTATTAATTCATGTATTAATTTACTATGCTAATAAGCTAAATGATTAATAAATAGTAATGTACTTTCATTTTCGTCTTCAGCCGCTGATTCCAAATCTTCAAGGTCATGTCCCGCATCATTGGCATTATCATTTAGTTGGAAATAATCATTATCATCTCTTTCATTATTTGTCTTTCTGCTGATGCATTAGTATGAGTGACAATCTCATTCCTTGTTGCAACCATTTATATGTTTTCTACTTGTTTTTTCCGCAATTCAAGATATGCTGACATAGAACCTGGAGAACAAATGACCTCTTTTTCTGTTGTTTTTGCGGTACAAAAGATTGTTGATTCTTCTCAACTTGATGATGCTTCTGTTTTAGATTATTCGTTTTCACAAAATCCTCCATAGTTTGTGGCCGAGCTAAAACCTGTAATGGACGAAATTAGAGTATGGATGAAATGCAATAACAACTGCTCGTCGAGGCGGCAGCAGCAACAGCTGTTCGTCGAGGCAGCAGCAGCAACAACTGCTACTCGTCGATGCAACACCAGTACCAACATCAATAATGCAACAGGTTCAAACGTTTACCTTCCTTTTTGCACTTGCTAGTGGTTTCCTCCTCATTACCGCCTCCATCATATGAAGATGTGGCCTCATCATCTCTTTCTTCCAACTGGTCATTGCGATGTCCACCTCTACTTGGACGATCCAAACCAAGAATCTTTTTACTTAGTATTTCATTAGCCAAATATCCAGCACCTTGAGCATCATTAATTCTGCATTCATTTTCAAATTCTCGATCCGTTGTCGCTCATACTCTGGAATCTGACTTTGCGGAGCAGAAAATTTGGACTTATTAGCTTTCATCTGTACATATCAACAAATATAAAAATAAGTACATAAGTCAAAATGTGATACAAAATTAACTAGAAAGTAAAAATAAGTTAAAACACGAGTAAATAATTAGATATTTTAATACCATCAGAAATTTCCCTAGGAGGGATTTCAACAGCATACTGCCAACCCTTTTTGTTTAAATTTTCAACAAAAAAAACTTGATGTGCTTGAGATGCCAAGATAAATGGTTCTTCTACATAAATTGCCTTATTCATGTTAACCATGATAAACTCATCATCATCTTTTTCCGAGTGAAACCACAAACATTTGAACAAGACAACACTAAAATACCTATGATAAGATATCTCAATGATGGGTTGTATTGAACCATAATAATTGACATCTCACAGTATAGGGATCTTTGGAACTCGCAATGCTATTTGTTACGGCTGTGAGTGTGACTCCATTATTTTGAGTTACGCACTTCGCGTCACGCTTCATGGTATGAAACTTATATCTGTTAGAAGAGTACCCTGTGTACTTTTTAACAACATAAGAAGGTCATTTCGATAACCATAAGATATGATTCAGAATAATTTCTTGACCTTCTTGAAGTTTCACTTCAATTTTCTCCCTAAACCAATCAATGAAATCCTTATTATGATCTTGTGCACTATCCCATTTTCTTTTCTGTTTGGTGCTTACACATGTTTTGTGTTCATTGTGATAAAAAATAGAAAAACAAATATTTTAATAACACAATACAATTGAATAATACATATAAAAAATAAGGTAAAAAATTATCATCATGGTTTGTCATCTTACTTTATGTATCTCTCAACTTCCTCACAATTGCAATTGAATAAGACATAGCGATGTGCTTGTGTCCATATAGTTTGATCAATCATATGTCCACAATGCTTTTTCTTTGAGGTCCTTCCTTTTCCCTTAATAGGACGCCCAATCTTAGGTAAAAATGATTTTGTGACATTATCCTTATTAACATTAATTGTGGACGAGTTTGATCGTTTCAGATGTCTAGCAATGAAGGTAATACATTCTTTAGCTTGGTATCCTTCTGCCATTGAGCCTTCTGGACGGCTCTTGTTTCGAACATCCAACTTTAACTCTCGACGATACCTCTCAATCTCATACATACACCTTGAACTAACTGGTCTACCCAACTTAATTTGGTCCACTAGATGTACAGGTAAATACACCATTACGTCGAAAAATACGGGTGGAAAAATCTGTTCAAACAGACAAAGTGTTTCAACTACATCTGACTTGAGTATGTCAAGATGTCGAGGATCAATAGTTTTATTCCATATGCCTCTGAAAAAAGTACAAAGTCTTATCAATGGAGTAGCAACATCTTTGGGTAATGTTGTTTTCACAGCAATAGGGAGCAAGTAATTCATCATAAAATGAGCATCATGATTTTTGTAGCCTATGATTTTCCTTTCTTCAACATGCACACATCGAGCAATAATAGAAGCATAACCTTGTGGTAACTTAGCATTTTTTATGACTTGACAGAACTTGCGTTTTTCTTCAAGTGACATCCAGAAGCGAGATCATGAAATTTCTTCGCTACTATCTTCTAATTCTATTGGTTGAAGCTCTGGCATAATTTTAAGTTCTATCAAATCTCGACGAGCACTTACATGATCTCTAGTCTTCTCCGGTATGTCTAACAATGTTCCAATGAAATTATCAAACCCATTTTTCTCGATATGCATTGGGTCGAGATTATGGCGATTAGAATAATGCTTCCAGTATGGCAACTGAAAAAGTATGGATATCTTTCTCCATGGATTTGGATCATCATTATCATTACTCATTTTTTTCTTTCGCTTCTTTCCAAATTCATTTGGAAAATCACACAACATATTCTCAATATCAATTCCTGTCAAAGGAATAGGTTCACTTCTTTCCTCGGTTTTCCCATCGAAATTCCTCTTATTTTGACGCTAAGGGTGAGTTGGATCACGAAATCTACGAGTGGCCCTGTAGCAATTCTTATTACTATAAGGCAACCTCTCAGAATCTGTTTTATAATGACATGAAGGGCATGCCAAATATCTTTTTGTGCTCCACCCGGACAACATTGCATAAGCTCGAAAATCACTAACAGTAGTCATCAAAGCTACACGCATGTAAAACCTTTGATTACTTGAAGAATCGTAAGTTTCCAACCCAGACACCCACAAATTCTTCATATCCTTGATTAGTGGCTGCAAATAGATGTCAATATCATTACCCGGGGAAGAAGGACCAGGGATAAGTAAAGTCAATATCAAAAACTCTGGCTTCATAATCATCCATGGAGGCAAGTTATAATTGATCAATATAACATGACATGTACTATGAACAATGCCCATCGAGTTGAATGGGCTAAATCCATCTGTGGCTAACCCCAACCTCACATTGCGCGGATCTTCTGCAAACTTTGAGTATACAGAATCAAACTCTTTCCAAGCCTGGCCATCCACTGGATGTTGTAAAATTCGATCTTTTTCACGCCCATCAGCATGCCATGTCATGTACTTCTCCGTCTCTTCGCACATAAATAACCTTTGCAATCTTTTCTTTATTGGAAAGTACCTAAGGATCTTATTAGGAATCCTATGGATCTTTCCATTTTCATGTCGTGTGTCACTCTCTTTATCATTCGACTTTCATCTTGGTGTCTCACAAACATGGCAGCTTGTAGCATTGCATGTTCTTCCCAATACAATATGCAATCACTGGGGCATGCATCTTTTTTAGTATAATCCAATTCTAGTACTTTTAAAGCACTCTTCGCTTCATTAAAAGACTTAGACAATTTTGCATCGGGTAACACCTCCCTTACAAGATCTAATATATCAGCAAATGCAATATTGGTAAGCTTGTGATCATACTTCAAAATAAATAGTCGAATCATAAAGGAAAGCTTTGAATGTTTCTTGCATCCGGGATATAGTTCCTCTTGACCTTTTTCAATTAACTTGAAAAACTTTTTTGCCTCGTCATTCGGCCCCTCTGTAAAAAAATCTCGAGCATCATTCAACAACCCTGCTATGTCATCATTGCAATCATCAATATTTGATTGTTCATCATGATCCATATTAGTTCTTTCTCTTTTAATTTCGATCCCTAATTCATATAACTTATCTGTTCTTGGCACAAAACCATTACATATTACGTGATCTCTCACAACTTTCTCATGCTTCCAATAACGATAGTGACAACTATCACATGGACAACAAATTTGGTTTCCTTGAGACTTTGTAGCAAAAGCCTTTTTAATATACTCGTATACTCCTCGTTCATATTCATCACTCCATTTGGAAGTCATCCACCACTCCTTAGTTCCACAATCCATTTCCTCAATGTAATATTTAAGAGAGTTACATTAATTAAAGGTACAACATCAAAATAAGTATAAATAACATTACAGTAACTATCAAATAAAATTCAATTTATTCAAAATTATCAAGAAAGCTCTCTATTTAAAATTTCATCACAATAAAACCAAGTCAAATTCATGTAATCAGATTCACAATAAAACCAAATTGACATCTAGAACTGAAAAGCTTACCAAAATGATTCACTTAATCAAATACCCAATGAGCACTCTGAATTGAAAAATAAATGAAAGAGTTCTTGATTTTGGATTCTTAAAACTCCAATGGGAATGGACTATAGACTAACTTTTTAGAAAAAACTTATTTTAAGACCTATAAACATACTAATGTAAAGGGAAAGGTAAAACGTAATCTAGCCTTGGAGAAGACGATGAAGCAAATGCGACGACGAGTGGAAAAGGGCGACGACGAGCAGTGGGAGAAGGGGATGGCGACGATGTTGAGCAGTGGGGGAAAGGGGTAGTGCGACAGTGACAGTGGGGGATTGGGGGTGTGATGGCTAGCAGTGGGGGAAGGGATGCGACGACAACAGTGCGTGGGGGATTTAAATTTTCCCTAATTTTACCGTGGCTAATGAAAATATCGATTGATATATATAAGATTATATATTGACCCATCGCATTAGCCTCTGAGGGTCGTTGCATTAGAGAGGCTAATGCAATGGCATGGTCTGGCCGTTGCATTAGCCTATTTATCCAATCGCATTAGACAGGCTAATGCAACGGTCCTGCTATACCGTTGCATTAGCCTGTTTTTTTTGATTTGTTACACACTTAGCCGTCGCATTAGCCACATCTAATGCAACGACAATACATTGGGCGTTGCATTAGACTTCTGTGGGCCATCACATTAGTCCAGAAATGTAGTAGTGTCTCACCACCATGCCGTCATCCTCTTTTCATCCCGCCCTAACTGTTACCATATCAAGAACCCTATTCCCATTCTTCTTGATCAAGAAAATAGTCAGTATTCTCCTTGGGTTGAACTATTTTGCAATCATGCATGTCTCTATAACGTGCTTGATCATATCGATGACACTATTCCGCGCCCTCAGGAGGTTGATGATTCTACTTGGAGTCGTCTAGACGACGACGTCAAACAGTGGATATATGGTAGTATTTCTGAGGATCTACTTCTTACTATCATGAAATATGGCGCCATAGCTCGTGATTTGTGGAACCGCTTAGAGGAAATCTTTCAAGATAACAAGCACACTCATGCTTTGTATTTGGAGGACCAATTTAACAATACACGTCTTGAAAATTTCTCCAACATGACTGAGTACTGCAGACAATTGAAACTACTGGCGGATCAACTCTCCAACGTCGACACGCCTGTCCCGGACACTAAAATAGTGTTGCAATTGATTGTACGCCTTCCCAAAGCCGACTATGATACGTTAGCCACCATGATTCAACAGGAAGATCCATTACCCAGTTTTAACAAATTTCTCTCGCAGTTGTTTCTTGAAGAGACTCGATGTGCTAAGAAAGATGAGCACAATCAGAAGGCGTTAACTATCGAAATGTGCCCCCAAGATCCAACGCCGCTAGAAAACTCTCAACTGCAGCATGGAGGCGGTGGCAAGGGCCGCGGCGGCAGAGGAGGTCGTGGTCGTGGCAAGGGTCATGGACAGCAGACAGCAGCAGTAACAACAGGGCCCGCAGAACCAGTTCAGCATCGCGACGCCCCAACAGTACTATTACAGCTCCGCGGTGCCGCCGCAATTTCATAACCAGTAGACCTTCAACTAGTATTCTCACCACGGGTTGTTGGGCCCTTCTCTAGCTCATCGGTAAGTCCAGTACCCGCAGCAATCCCACTTCATGCACGACCAGTTCCAGCAACCCTCATACATCATTACACTCACTGAGTTGGGTTAGGTCTTCAACAGCCTCAATCTGCAACAGCCTGACGACAACAACTGGTACATGTACTCTGGAGCCACATCTCACCTCACCCGGTCTGTAGGTAATATTCCCAAACTGTTCAGTTTAAAGCATCCTCAATTTATTACAGTTGGTAGTGGCCACCGCATTCCAATAAAGGGTTATGGTACATCCTACACACCACCTCCTCATCCATTCTCCCTCAGAAATACCCTATATGCCCCACATATAATTAAGAACCTAATATCTATCCGCAAATTTACTCATAATAATTCTGTCTCTGTTGACTTTGACCCTTTTGGTTTCACTGTGAAGGGTTTTCATACGGGGACACCTCTTACGAGATGCAATAGCACGGGGATCTCTATCTATTCACTCCTACCTCCGCTGCCAGATCTTGCTCTCCCGTCTCTGTAGCGGCCATTTCTTCATCAACATGACTTAATAGACTTGGTCATCTAGGAGCACCAGTTTTTAATTTTCTTAGAGGAAATAATTTCATTACTTGTAATAATGGGAAGCTTGCCCAAAACTATATTTCTTGTTCTTTAGACAAACATACTCTTCTTCCATTTAAATCATCTACTAGTGTTATCTTTGCACTATTTAATATTATACATGGCGATTTATGAACATCACCTGTTGCTAGTTCTCTTGGTCATAAATACTATCTTGTCTTACTAGATGATTTTCCCACTTTGTCTGGTTATATCCTCTTAAATTTAAATCGGAAGTGTTTGTCAAATTTCTTGAGTTTCGAATGTTCATTCAAACGCAATATGAAAAGGGTATTAAATCATTTCAATGCGATAATGGTCGTGAATTCAGTAACTCTGTGTTTCACCGTTTCTGTACTAATAATGACATGGTTTTTTGCTTCTCCTGCCCTCAAACCTCCCCACAAAATGGTAAAGCTGAAATAATCATCCGCACTTCTGGGTATATGTTGCTAAAATGTCAGAATACATTCTAAATATTCTCCCAACTAGCACACTCGACAATATGACCCCTACTGAAATTCTCTATCATAGAGTCTCATCTTATGATCATCTACGAATATTCCGTTGCCTGTGCTATCCTAACCTTGCCTCTACCGCCCATCACAAGCTAGATCCTCGATCAACTCCATATGTCTACCTAGGCTTCCCGCCGAACCATAGGGGTTATCTATGATATGACTTGTCCACTCATCAAATTCACATATCTCGTCACGTCACATTCGACGAGACCACATTCCCGTTTCAAATCTTAAAAAGTTCTAAAAACCAGATTACTTTTTTCTTGACGAGCCTGCTATCTCTCCCATCATTCTAAGTCAACTAGATCATAGCACTGTCGCAGAATCACCTTCTCTATCCAGAGGTTCTTCTTCAGTGTCAGCGCCGCGACGCCAAAATTCCTGCGAGCAGATTCCCGAGATACTGTCGACAGCGTCGCAACGCCAAAACTTCTGAGAGGATTGTCAATCCCTCCTTCTCCATATCCAACCAATCCCTCAGTCTCTGTCTTTTCCACTCAGCCAACATAGCCTCCTACTGTCTCATCTCACCAAATGGAAACTCGTGCCAAATATGGAATCTTCAAAC
Source organism: Przewalskia tangutica (assembly GCA_029844215.1). Lineage (NCBI taxonomy): Eukaryota > Viridiplantae > Streptophyta > Magnoliopsida > Solanales > Solanaceae > Przewalskia > Przewalskia tangutica. Next base: position 45,889,014 of record CM056724.1, on the reverse strand, counting down.
CCAAAGTCCAATTTAACTTGTCTGCCTAAACCATTTCTCCAATTCCCAAGAATCCCAAATTGGCTAAACAAGACCCTAATTGGAATGCGGCTATGTATGAGGAATTTAATTCTTTAACTAAACAGTACACATGAGATCTAGTACCTAGGTGAATGTGATCTGTTTCATGTGGCTATTTCATCATAAATTCAGAGACAGTGGAGATCTTGAGAGGTATAAGACACTACTTGTGGCTAATGGCACAAATCAGCAGGATGACATTGATTGTAGTGAGACCTTCAGCCTGGTTGTCAAACCGACTACCATTCACGCAATTTTGAGCATTGTCATGGGCAAACACTTGTCGATCCATCAACTTGATGTGAAGAATGCATTTTTACATGGAGATATGAGAGAAACAATTTACATGTATCAGCCGCCTGAGTTCAACCATCCAGCAATTCCTCACTATGTGTGTCATCTCCGTAAGTCACTATATGGCCTGAAACAGGCACCCCGTGCGTGCTATGATCGCTTTGTCAGGTATATCTTGCAGATTGGGTTTGTATGATCACTCTTCATTTTTTATTGAGGTAGTAGCACTGCTTACTTATTACTTTACGTGGATGCTATTATTCTTATTGCCTCCTCCGATGGGTTGAAAAATGAGATTATTGTCTTGCTTAAGTCCGAATTTGCAATGACTGATTTGGGAAAACAGAGTTATTTTTTGGAGATATCAGTGACCAGGTCTTCCAACCACATGTTCTTGTGTTAGCGTAGTATGCAGAGGATATTGTGTACAGGGCTAAGATGGCGAATTGCAAGGTTTCCCCTACTCTAGTTGATTCAAAATCTAAGCTCAGTGTTATGGATGATGCTCCAGTCTCCGATCCTACTCTCTATAGGAGCCTTGTAGGTGCACTTCAATATCTCATATTTACAAGGCCAGACATTTCTTATGTTGTTCAGCAGGTATGCATATTCATGCATGCCGCTAGAGAGTCTCATTTCACTGCCCTTAAGCGTATCATCCGATCCTATACCCCTCTGCACCAAACAGGTTGCTCTCATATACAGATGCAGATTGGGCAGAGTGTCCAGATACGCGACGCACCACCTCTGAATTTTGTGTTTTCTTAGGGGATAATCTGATTTCATGGTCTGCCAAGTGACAGGCTACCCTATCTCGTTTCAGTGCCGAGGCTGAGTATAGAGACGTTGCAAATGTAGTAGATGAGATTTGTTGGCTCAGAAATTTACTGCTAGAGCTTCAGTGTCCTTTACGTCAGACATCTATTGTGTACTGTGATAAAATCTATGCCATCTATCTCTCTCACAACCCGGTTCAGCATCAGCGAATCAAGTATATTGAGATAGGCCTACACTTCGTTCGTGATAAAGTTGCGATAGGCCATGTCAGAGTATTACATGTTCCATCATCCTATCAGTATGCCGATATATTTACCAAAAGACTTCCCAGACAGTTATTTCTTGACTTCAGATCTTGTCTCATCGTTCGGCCTCCTCCCGCTCCGACTGAGGGGTGTGTAAATGTGTAACAAGACATATCCCACCATAATTAGAATATATCCCATATATTGTGTAAATATTAGTGTATGTAATTATGGTACACTAAGATTCCTATTGTATTAGGGATACATCTTGTATACTATATATATTGCTATTAATGAGAAAGACTCCTCAAGGGAGATTAATATCATCTTACACAAAAAAAATACACTTTTAATTACTTCTAAGTTGTAAAGCGTAACAAATGTGATGCATAGATGTGACTGCTCCTCCTTTAATCAGAGGTCTCGGGTTCGAGCCCTGGTATGAAAATATCTTATAAGCACTACCCCCAAATGAGGCCCTATCCGATGTGAATCCAGATTAGTCGGGCTCCAATGTGAGTACCGGACACCAGATGGAAAACTAAAAAAATAAGTTGTAATTGAAAGGGCTTAAGACATAATTGGTCATCCGACCTAAACTAAAGACAGTCGGATGACCCAATAATGTGTTAAAGACATCTGTTAGCCCATTAACTAAACCCAAAACTAGCCAAAAATAGAGGAAAAACATTTTCTTGCAAATGAGGGGGGAGGGGGGGAGGGGGGCGGCAAATCCACCTAATATGGCCAAAAAGAAGAAAAACAAATCATCTCCAAGTAGGGCTGCACAATAGGGTAAAACCGGACCTGACCGAGAACCGAATTTTTAGAAAATTAGGATCGATGACCGCACCGAATTTATCGGTCCGGTCTGAACAGGGTTGGTCTGGTCTTTTTTTTGTCCGGATCGAATTTTGTGCAGCCCTATCTCCAAGCACCACTTTTTTTGTCAAATGTCCTCTCATTCTTCCTCGACCCAATCAATTTTGAATTAGGTGGACGTAGTCAAAAGTTGTTAGTGTTTAAATTCATTTTTTGTTAAGTGACAACAGAATCTATTAAGAATCTCACATCGGATATGAAATGGAAAATAGACTCTTTATATAGACTTAGATAATTCTCACGCTACCAGCTAGATTTTGGGGTTGAGTTAGACATAAAAGCCATTCTTTACATGATATCAAAGTCTGTCCCCTGCTATTCTCGAAAAGATAACACATCTGCCACTTGCAGACCTCGCCAATTGCAGACATCAGATTCCTCCTATTGCCCTGTCCTCTAATTTTGTCAGTTTTTTGTTTCTTCCGCGAGAATTTACCAAGATACAATACAAAGACCCACCCTTTGTATTCGGCCAAAATTTGTGCCCTTTATTTAATTTTTCTTACCCGCAACCCGAAAATAATTAAAACTTTATCCTTTACCCGAGAACTAATCAATGGCTTTCTTGACCCGTCAACAACCCGATAATGCATGGTATATGGATACGGGAGCCACGTCTGATCTCACCAACAATTCAGGTAATATTCCTCAACTGCGTCAGTTACCAACTCCACAATATATTATGGTCGATAACAGTCATCACATTCTAATTCAAGGATTTGGTCACACCCTTACCCCACCACCGCATCCCCACTTCTCTCTTAACGTCCTTTATGTTCCCATTTCATTTCTGATGTTAGACTCTTAACAAAATCCTTCGAGTGTAATTTATTCATCTTCTTTCATAAAGGAAAGATACTTTAATTTGACAAGTGAAAGCTTATAAAAGAAAAGAAAATACTCCTTCCATCTCAAATTATTTCCTCATGATTTTACTTGTCTCTAAATTATTTAGCATTTTTATAAGTTCCAGAAATGGTAAATTTTTTTCACATTTTAATTACCTTTAGATTAATTATTTTAATTACTACAAACATGTAACATCCCGACATTTTGCGCAATAGTGTGAGCACCTAAACGTAGGCAAGTGGACCCGAGCTTGGAGAATTTTTTGTCATATTTACGTATGCTATTAATGAGATTAGCATATAGAAAGATTAAACTATTGAAAGACTTCATCTACGGCCCATGCATGACAGCTTTGGTAACATCGATATACTTGAAGAAGGCGATGTAATCGAAGAAGAGAAGAAGTATGTGAATTGAAGCATGCAGATGAAGAAAAGTGCCGAAGTAGAAACAAAAAAGATTGTGAAATGTATTATTGATTGATACTTTACAATTAGTATATTGAATAGTATATATAGAGATATACTTCATAGTTAGAGGAGCTTTAAAGATAGTTACTTCTAACTTCTTCTAACCACTTTGTAACTTCTTCTAACCAATCTTTAACTAACTTTATGTAACTTTTGTATTCTCCACATAAATTCCGAAATAATTTTGGACGTAATAAGTGTGACGACGGGGATCGAGAATGAATTTGATGCGTGCATAAAGAGGTTATAGACTACTGTCATATTATAAGAATTATGACATTGATTATATGAAGATTTTATAAGTTATCAAGGTATAAGTGAATTGGAATCAAGAATTAATCGTGTGTGTAATTGATTAAGAGATAAATAAGTGGAAGACAAGTTAAGTGGGCTATTAATTATAGGACTAGGTGGGAATCTTTACGTATAAGTGGTAAATGAGTCACTTATGTGACTAAGATAGTGATCTAAATAGGTGGCAAGTTGCGAGCAAAGTAGAGTAATTAATTATAGGAAGGGGGGCAAGTCGTGGCCTATATATATATATGAATAAGTTCCTCCAATTCACTTTGTTTTTCAGTAAACTTCCAAACCACATAGATCACTTAAGGAATACATAGGCATATGACCCTTCATTAGTTAAAGTAAGCAATTAAATTGTTAGTGAAATGAGAGCAGCAAATTGGTGACAATTCGTGGAAAGAATAGGCAGCAGCGAAAGTGATGTTCATTTGAACAAAATGGGAACTCGCCCACTACAGTAATGGTCCATATCCATTTCGTTACAGCAATTTAAGTTAATTTGAAAGCCATTTTGTGGGTTCGAACAGTGTTAACAACAATAGTGATTCTCTTGACTCGGATAATTAGTGGATGAGGTATGTTAAGACAAATTATTTATTTCTTTAGGCTTGTTCTATGTAGCGAAATATAGGTTACGAACGGTACGAACGAGTTGGAGAGTCTGTTGACGGTGACTTTGAGTGCTATTCCCTCTATAATTTATTCTGATCTTAGTAGTTAATGAATGTTCATATTATTGATTTCTATGTTGAAAGCTTGTCTAAATATGTTCCTAAGACCTTATTGAGGTATACGTAAAAAGATGTTGTTATTCACAGTGTTAGCCAAAGGGCGAGGATATTATTGTCATCCGATAAATTTAGGAAATGTTTTATTGTCATTCATGCATTTTCATTTGCATTGCATTCACGTATTGTACTATGGACCACTTGTACTATGCACACTACTATGGTAAATATTATATATATGTAGGGGATGAGAAAAAGAGGGAAATACATTATATACACACACTACCTGTAGCTGGTACGGACTATCACAAAAGAGCCCTAAGAGGCCAAAATGGTTCAATGCATGTGTGGCCAATATTAAGCCTGTATGGCTCATATGATATAACCGGATGCATGTGTGGCGGTTATGGGTAGGATTTTTGTGTGGATATTAGTATACCGCATTTGCATCATGCATACATTCATTATTGAACCCTATGTGGCATGTCTGTGTGACCGATATCAGATTGTCTATGTGACCGATATCAGATTGTCTGTGTGACCGATATAACCTGATGTCCATAGAGGCTGTTATGAAAAGAAAGATGCTTGTGTGACCAATATTATACCGTATTTGCATTGCATAACATGTAGGCATGTGTATTAGGGTCTCAGAGGTATTACTGCTGACCAGTTATTTTTGTTTCTGTTGTTGTTATTTTCCTGTTATGCTATTAGTCATGTCTGACATACTCAATACATCAGTCGTACTGACGTTCCTTTTGTCGGGGGACGCTGCGTTTCATGCCCGCAGGTTCACATAGACAGGACAACGATCCACGTTAGTAAGTTGCAGATTCAGCGGACTTTGGAGCGCTCCCTTGTTTCGGAGTGTCGGTCTAACTTGGTACGGTTATTTTTACATGTTTATACGGGTATGGCGGGCCCTATCCCGACCTTTTGATGTCGTATACTCCTACTTGTATAACCTTGGTGGCCTTGGTATGAGTATGTATATATATAAGTTGGTTTTCTGAAAAAAGACATCACATAGTTTTCTTTCGGCTTAGTCCGTATTTAATTATGATTAGGTGTTGATAGTGTGATTAGCGGTACCCGACGACCGGGGTCTGAGTACCTGTCGCGGCCCTCCGATTTTGATCGTGACAAAACACTTCAAAATGATAACACATAAATAAAGAGTAAAATATTCAATTGAAGAAGGATTATATCTTATAAGGCATACATAAGTGAAACATAGTAATAAAAAACTCCTAATTAATGTTTTTTTTTAAAAAGTGTGTAAAAGAGAACAACCACAAATAATTTGAGATGAAGAGAATAGCTAGGAAAAGCAAAGCTCCATTAGTAAAGGCTTAACAAACACTATTCAGATTTTCATCTCTATTTAGATGTAAACATCATGTAAACTTGACTTAAGCAGGACAGTTTTTCGACAATATATATTCTCTAACTCGAAGTCTGAAAAATACAAACAAGAAATGGGAAAGAGCTTCAGTCCTTCAAATTACGGTGTAGTGATACCTGCAAAAGGGAAATTCAAGTACTGTGAATTACTTGTAATTCTTAAAAACCAGATTTATAACAATATCAATTCCTTTTCCTTATTTTCATCTGAAAAACTTTTAATTAGCTCCTAGTATTATTTTGAAAAGCGAACAGTTTCCATGGAAGGTTTCTTCCATTTTTTGGATCTTAACATGCAAGAATATGTTACTGCTGAAAAACGGAATAATTGAATTCTTAGATCAAAACAAGATCAAAACACTATGTATGGATGGTATGAAGTAACTAAACAAAAATCTTTGAACAACAAACAATCAATAATTCATATATTCACGACCAAGAAGTACCGGATTATTTGGACAAGACACATGTGCCTTCAGACAATTAGCTCTAATCTTCCCACATGACTTAATTGGAACCATATAATAATTTAATGTTATAGAAAGTTTAAAGAATTTTATGATTACGCCAAAAGTACTTCTACCATAGAGGAATACATTTGAAAACTTAATTATGAAAGTTAAACATAATTTTTGACTCTCAAGAAGTTTAGAATTTAACTTATTATTTATACAATAGTATTAGCTAGTGTATCATGTTATAGTAGGTTATCTGACTAATTTTCCTATATAGTTGTTAATCTTACTTATTATAGACATTCATATATAATTATTTTTTATGTGATCAGATGGTATAAATATTTTTTTATATTATGTATAAGGAGGAGAGGTGGGTTGGTGGCAGGGCCAGATGTAGAGTGTTATATATATTAGGTTCAAACTCTTTTTAGATATTTTAACCAATTTATTAAATAAATACAAATAATTAATTCGAACCTAATAAATTAAATAATTTGTAAGAGATAAAGTTCAAATTTTGAATTCTCCGATACCGGAGGAAGTAAAGCAATAGAGAAAATAAAATCACTTACTTCCACACTTGAAATGGCGAGGAACTTGTCTTCCACAGCTTTGAATGACTTTGATGGCATATTTAACATCAACTAAAGCAGCCAACTTAGGTGTAATCACAGAGCAAACACATTGAATATGAGTCAACCTCAGCCTCTCGCAGCAAAACGGGCTAGGCGGACGTCTTGTCACCACTGACTTGCAAGCATTCACCAGAATTGTTCTCTCCGCGTGACACTCATCTGGAGTTAATGCCTCCGCGATTGTGATTTCTCCACTGCTCCATATCGTTAAAGCCATGATGAAGGAGAAAATGCAGACAGTAGAAGAAAATTTCATAATTATTTCCTGTCTAGTCTGTCCTTGTGTTTAATTCTCTCTCTCTCTCACTTATGAATATGTGAGGCGCCTCTTTATATAGAAGGAGAATTTAGTGTCAATTGTTTACAAATATAAGAGAACTATTTGTTAAACATAGCCATAACATCCGTGTATATTCCTTTCCATTTATGGTATATTTTGTATTACACTTGTATATTACTTAATCTTGTAATTTTACCATAATTGTATGATTAGTCTCCCTATAGAATAGAGATTCAGAAGTAGAATAAGAAAATGATCTTCCTATTGTAACTTGTATATATATGTCTTTCATCAATAAGAATAATCAAGGGATTATTTCTTTCATTGTATCACAAGTCTAGGTATTTTTTCTTTCCTTGCTTCCGATTCTCTCAAAAATACCACTCGGTTTTTGTGCCACTTTCTCGGCCAAAAACAGTACCTTCCCTTCAAAATTCTTTCTCCAAAATACCTCAATCACATATTGTTCTATAAATATGTCTACATCAAAGAACAAGTTCCATCTTGCCCTTACAGTTTCTGACATCAAGAATCACATCCCTCTTGTTCTTGAAATAGAAAATGTCGTATATGCGACGTGGGTCGAACTTTTCAAGATTCACGCATGCTCGCATCAAGTCATACATCACAAATCCCCGCGGATCCTGAGGATACTCAGGTGCCAAATGATGCGCGATTTATGCACACAATAAACGCAAGTGCACGTGTCGTGACAAGTAATATAGTCTAGAAGACCGAGTTATCGTCCTCAGGGATTAATGTTCAATTATCAACTTCTATTCTGTAGTATCTATTTGGTAACCGATAAATTGATGAATTGTTTATAGCTATGATTATAGGTGCTAACTAAATTACTTTATTTTACTTCAGATATGGTGAAAATAGGACTTTCAAATCTCCTCAACTATCCGCTCGTTTTACTCGTTAATGCAAATAATTATGGTTCTTCTATTTTGAGATAACAGGTTAACTAAGTCGTTTTATACTCCTGTTAAGGTAATATAAACACTCAACCCCAATGTAGAACTCTTCTATCTTTCGATGACAAGATTGACTACAAAAGAGGATTAAGAACAATAACCTATCAAACTACACAAGTATCGGGGTACTTTCGTCCACGATTTAACCTATGTTTATTCAACTATAACATATTCACAATCTCCCCTTTCAGATTTCGATTAGAAATCATATAAGATATGATAATTAGTGATCAATTAATTACCAAGCAATCAAAACAAATATTGAATAAATCTCAACAATAATAAGAAGAAACCAAAACATGCATTAATTCGTAAGAACGAGTTTCAAGCGATTCGACATGGAAAGCCCTAAATTAAGTTAGTTCCTAGCCATAGACATGCCAAGAACTAAACTAATATCCAACATAAACTAAAAAGAAATAAAATAAAGAACAAGAAATTACACAAAAGTAAGTCTCCAATCTTGATCTCCAAGTTGTGATGAATTGTCAAGTGTTTGATCCCCAAATCTGACCTAAAAAGGTCCTTTTTATAGCCTCAAAAACGTCCAACAACTTTTCCTTCTTGGCCTTGGCCCATTCCTATTCGGATTTGGCTGATTTCCCGCCTCGGCGCCGCGGCCCTGCAACTGGCGCCGCGGCGCCGAAACTTCTGCGGCTCTCTGTTCTTTGGGCGCCGTGGCGCTCTGATGCTGCTGGTTGGTGGCGCCGCGGCGCCGCCCTGTTTCTCGCCCGGGTTGCCAACTTTTTAGCTTTTTGAGCTCTGGAACCTCTGTTTCTGCCCTCTTTTCGCTCATTTTCACCAATGTGCCACTTTAAACCATTATGACTCAAAAGAAAGAAAATTTATCCTAAGACGACACATATTTGTACAAAAATGGGCAAAAGACTAACTAAAAATGACTCAAAAGGTGTATATAAAATACACCGATCAAATACCCCCAAACTTAACCTTTGCTCGCCCTCGAGTAAAGATCAAAAAGAAAGAAATAAAGACACGAAGGGAACAAAAAAATAAAATGACTCAAAGACATTGATCACTTTGTTGCATCATTGTTACTTAGAAAAACATAAAGGTTAGTAGAATAATATGCAGGAACATATAAGATGAATTTTTAGCATTCTAAACACATCAAGTCAGATATTTCGCAAATTCAATTTAATCATGCTCAATGGAAGTAAGAATACCTAACTATGCATGTCAATTTCAAAATCCTATGGCCTGTTCACTTGCTATTCTCCACTAATCATGGATACACATATAAGAGATCTTCAGGGCTTTTCAGGATTGTAATGTAGGCTTAGGCAGGGGTAGGTAAAAATAGGCATTTAGGCTCAATTTACGTACCATAAGTTCTTTTGCTTTCGATTCTTCATTTTTTCTTTTGATTTTTCTTTTTCACCTCATACCTATCTTTCCTCTCTTGTGTTTTGAGAGAATGAGGTGTATTATGAATAGCAAGCACCCCCAAACTTAGGCTTTTGCCTATTTATTATTACTTTTTCATTGGGGTGCATCAAACTTGTTCAATATCTTTTTGTCTCTTTTCAACACTTTATATCCAAACAATTCAATTTTTCACTTATGGCACAAATATGAAATTTATAGGGTGTAAAAGAAGGGTCTTATTTTTGGCTCAATGGGGCTGACTAGGGATACAATTTGAATGTCAGGGATAGGTAAAAATGGTAAGAAAGGGCTAACAAATAAATGTCTGAGTCATCTCCCTAACATGCATATCCTAACTATTTCGCCTCAAATAGCAAGCAAGCAGACACATAGGTTTTAATTACTAACAATGCATAAATCAAGCAAGATACCCAAATAGTTTGATTTCATGAATTTTTGGCATATCTAACCTAAGTGTTCAGATGGTTGCTTCTAATTCCATTACATTATTCCACTTTACTTCACTAGGCGTTTCAAGTAACTACAGCATTCTTGATCATAAGAAAAAATTATGACTAAAAAACACACAAAACAAATCAAAAAGACTCAAAAACAATAAAACACCCCCCAAACTTAAATCACACATTGTCCCCAATGTGTGCAAGGCTCAAAAATAAAAGAAAAACAGGACAACTTACAAACTTGGTTTAAAGTGGTGGCGGTGGATAATGCATGGCAGATAACGTCAGAAATCCCGTCAGAATGGAAGAGGGAAATCGTTTCTAGGGCTCTTTTATTTTTCAGATTTTTCGTTGCGGCGTCGTGGCCCTGAGATCGGCGTCGTGGCGTCCAAACATCTGCGCCCCTCTGAACTTCCGTGAGTGTCGCTCGATTTAGCAATGGCGCCAAACCGAGACGCCACGGACTTTCGGCCGCGGCCACGAATCGGCGCGTGGCGCCAACCTCCTGCGCCTTTCTGCATTCTCGGTGCCATGACCCTCTGCTGGGCGCCATGGCGCCGAGCCAATTTTCTCTTCTCTTCACATTTTCGTCCTCCAATTTTTGGCCCTGTACCTGTCATCACAACATGCAAACAATACCTTCTGTGAGACTGTTCTAACTAAAACTAAATTACATAAAATAAAATAACCTTGGGTTGCCTCCCAAGTAGCGCTGTCTTTAACGTCTTTTAGCCGGACGCAAGTTTCTTATCACGAGGCATGGGGTAAATTAACCCCACAGCCTATCAATTTCATAATCATTTTTCGCTTCCGCCTTCTGTTTTTCTTTTTCTCCTTTTTCTCAAGAGAAGGTTTAGCGTTGTTCACCTATACTGGCGGACTGATTTCCCTTGCATTGGCCAATGCTGGCTCAACCGATGTGCTGACAGTGCTGACTGGAAAATACTTGCTTATGACTGGGGGTTCAACGATGTGTTTAAACACCTTGAACACCATCTCTTCATTCTCAACTCTGAGTGTCAGCTCGCCCTTCTCCACATCAATCAGGGCTCTTCCAGTTGCCAAGAATGATCTTCCCAATATGATAGGGATCTCATCATCTTCCTCCATATCAAGGATTTGGAAGTCCGCAGGAAAGAAGAATTTTCCCACCTTAACCAATACATCTTCAATCATTCTCCTGGGATGCACCACTGTCCTATCCGCCAACTGCAAGCTCACAGTGGTTGGTTTGGCTTCACCCAAACCCAACCTCTTGAAAACGAACAAGGGCATGGGATTTATGCTGGCCCCCAAATCACACAGGGCCCTGTTACATGTCACCCTGCCAATTGTGCAAGGCAATGTGAAGCTCCATGGATCCTTAAGCTTGGGGGGTAGTTTCTTCTGCAATATGGCACTGCATTCCTCTGTCAATGCCACTGTCTCATACTCAGCTAACTTCTTCTTCTTTCCAAGAATTTCCTTCATGAATTTAAAATAAGTAGGCATTTGCTCCAATGCCTCAATGAACGGAATGTTAATGTGTAGCTTTCTGAATACCTCAAAGAACTTGGAGAATTGCTTATCAACTACTTTCCTTTGCAACCTCTGAGGGTAAGTAATATTCTCTGTGTATTCCCTCACTGGAACTGTTGGAGCCTTCTCTAACATAGGGCGGTCCTCAGTAACCCCCTCATTCTCTGCATCTACTCTCTGCTCAACTCTCTGTTCTACCACAGGCTGGGGTGTAGGCTGTTCTATCTGCTTTCCACTTCTCAGCTGCACCGCCTGGCACTGCTCTCTGGGATTCATTTCTATATTACTAGGAAGAGTGCCCTGTGGCCTGTTATTTTCCATATTTGCTAGCTGTCCCACCTGCGTCTCCAAATTCCTGATAGAGGATCTTGTCTCTGCCATGAACTGGGTCTGTGAGTTGGTAAGTGTCAACATGGCTGCTCTCAACTCATCTGTCTTTTCTTGTTGAGCAGGTGCACTGAATTGTTGTGAAGATGAGGCCTGAGTGAATGGTTGCTGATTTTGGTATTGGCCTCGAAACTGGTTCTGCTGCCCTTGATCACCCCTCCATGAAAAGTTAGGGTGATTTCTCCACCCTGGATTGTAGGTATTTGAATAGGGGTTATTCTGGGGCCTTTGGTAATTCCCCAGTGCCTGACATTCTGCTTGCTCAATAGAGATGTTGTTGGGGTCTGCTGATGGGCACCTATCACAGGTATGATGACCCCCACACATCTCACAACTCAATGACATCTGAACTGCATTCACTGACACTGTGTTCTGCTGCAGTTGCTTGGTCAAGAGAGCAACCTGTGCATTTAACGCGGTGATGGCATCAATCTCATGAACTCCTATTGCTCTCCTTCCACTTACCCCTCTGTCATCTATCACATGGTTATTTGTGGCCATGTCTTCTAGAAAATCATGGGCCTCATGTGCTGTCTTCCTCATGAAGGTTCCACCTGCAGCTTCGTCAATGATGGTTCTTGTGGTCCCGCTTAGCCCATTGTAGAAAATATGGACCAAATTCCACAGCTCAATGCTATGATGTGGACACTTTCTCTGCAAATCTTTAAATCTCTCCCAAGCCTCATAGAGTGACTCTCCATCAGCCTGGTAAAAATTGTTCAACTCTCCTCTCAGCTTAGCTGCTTTGGACGGTGGAAATTTTTTTGCTAAGAACTTCTGTGCCAACTCCTGGCATGTGAATATAGAATCTGTAGGCAGAGAATTCAACCAAACTTTTGCTCTATCCCTGAGTGAGAAGGAAAAAAGCCTCAATCGGATGGCGGCGTCAGTAGCGCCATTATACTTGAAAGTTGCACACAACTCCAAGAAATTCGCTATGTGCATATGAGGATCTTCAGATGGCAATCCTCCGAATTGAACTGTATTCTGCACCATACTCAGGATCGCAGGCTTGATTTAGAAATTATTTGCTCCTATTACTGGGAGTCTGATGCAAGTTTGTGCTCCATTCACCCTTGACAACACATAATCTCCCAAGCTTCTCTCAGCTTGGACCTGGACCCTTTCTTCCACATCCATTAGTAACCTCCGGGGCATTCTTTGGTTAGGTTGATGATCACCTAACCCTTCGTTCATCTCATTGTTATTCTGCAAGCCTCCCATTGCTATTAAGGCCAAAATTCGTTTGTTTCTCCGGTTCTGCTTGCAAGTCTTTTCAATCTCCGGGTTGAGGGGAACAAGTGTATCTGCTCCTCTTCTCCTTCGCATAAACTAGATGCCTGCAACAGATCAAAATCAACAAACGGATCACGACGCACGGTTTCACAAAAAAAATAATAAAAAGAAAAATAAAAACCAAATTAGAAATTAAGAATAGATAGAATGATATTGAACTACGCTAATCCCCGGCAACGGCGCCAAAAACTTGATGCGCGATTTATGCACACACTAAACGCAAGTGCACGTGTCGTGACAAGTAATATAGTCTAAAAGACCGATAAGGCTACCTCCCTGGACATATATACATATACATAAACAACAGCAGTTATATCCCCTTTTTTTTTTACAAACTGACCCACAACATGTGACTACTGCACTTAAGAATTACAATCGTGGCGGGGACAGGCCGCCATACCACGAATGTACATAAATCTACAACATCGTGAAACCGTACTAAAGAGATAAGCCTCCGGAGTGAATGGAGCTTCCCAAAATCGAGCGAGAGATCCTATGAGCAAGGATCACCAACCTGTGTACCTAACACCTGCGGGCATGAACGCAGCCCGAGAAGAAGTCGACAACAGTGCAAGTATTGAACAGAAATAAGGTGCAACAATCAAATCATAACTGTATAAAAGAATGCCATTTTAACTCCTGAAATCAATCGTATATTAACCGTTCATTTCCTTCTTTCAATAATATTTAACATCATATTCTTACATACATACTTAAGAATTTAATCAAGTTTTTCCACATAACTTACATATCTTACATAACATAATCCGGCCCTTTATGGAGGGACTTCTTATTTGGAAGCTAACTTTGCTTATTCATACGTGATAACATAATCCGGCCCATTTGCGGGACACGGTGTACTGATGAATCATGTGACATAATCCGGCCCGCCTGTGGGGCTCGGTGTACTGTGGAATCATGTAGCATAATCCGGCCCGCCTGTGGAGCTCGGTGTACTGTGGAATCATGTAGCATAATCCGGCCCGCCTGTGGAGCTCGGTGTACTGTGGAATCATGTAACATAATCCGCCCGCTGTGAGCTTGTAAGATGACGTAACCCGCCTATGTGTAGGCTCGGGGTAATATGGCGTAATCCGGCCTATGTGTAGGCTCGGTGTATCTCATAACGTAATCCGGCCTATTTGTAGGCTCGGTGTATTTCATAACGTAATCCGGCCTATTTGTAGGCTCGGTGTATTTTCCTTACATACCATTTTAAATCGCATTATTACTTCTTCTTAAGTCGTTATAACAACTTCCCATAAAGCTATTATAACAACCTTTCATTTTAGAGAACTTAAGACACTTTATTCTTGCAACATTAGGGAAACTAAACCCAAAAATACTACGTACATACATACTTAAAAGAATCATAAAACTTCTTTCTTTTTAAAGCTCAAGTCACATACTCTTTTGGAAACCATCTCCTTAACTTTTTGATATAAATTAAGAAGCCATACTTTTTAAAGTTTAGTCATTTCCACTCATAAGATCAAGGCTTATAGTATTAACACCTCGTAGCATACACTCTTTAAAATCATGTCACCAATACTTTAGAAATCAAGTCCCATAACTTGAAAAATAAAATTTCAAAATCCTTAAAAGACAACCAAAGTTCATAGTCTTAAAACTTCATAACATACATTCTTTAAAGTCCATTTACTTATACTTATATAAAAAATATATATATAAAGTTCCATACACTTCCAAAACCAAGTAACTTATTCTCTTAAAATCATATAACTTCCACTTTTAAAATCAATCCCCTTTTCACATATAAATTCAAGTCATTTTCGAACATAAAATCCACTTCCTTACTTTAAATAAATCAAAACACATAGCTTTAAATCAAATCTCATATTTTCCTAACCATTCTTACCAACATCTCCCATAAGACTTGGTAAGGACTTAGGACAATTTAACATACTTTTAACTTAGGATCAACGATGTGAATACTTCTTAACTTCTAAGAGTAGAAGGAATCATGAAATACTATCACATGGATATTTCATACGTAGGATCATGCCAAAGAAAGAAGGGGTTCACATACCTTGCGACGACTAGCGACAAGTTGCAAAATGCTCCAAAGTACTATAACCTTGCTAGCCTTTCCACCCTTCAAGTAGAATACACTACTCGTAGTACTTCAACCTATAAAAGTCATAACACGTCCATTAACCTCTAGCTTCAATCGTAGAATATTCTAAGTGTAAAGTCTCCAAATTCTACGGAAAATCGGACAGCACTTCCTTTGTTTCTACTTACTTTGCCACCTTTTTCAAGGCCGAATTCAATAACCAAACACGCCACATTTAAGGCCCAATCAATGCAATTAACAATAGGGGATTACACGCCTACTAGACGTGTAAAATTCCGCCCCACAAAAGATATCAACTAATACAAACTACTAGTCCAATTTCGGCCACATTGAGTACAATAACACCAATTCTTATCCAATTTTCATTTCAATCCAAGTTGTTAACATAACATGATATCAAGTCGCAATCGATTATAACCACTATAATCTTCAAGTAAGTAACATGCGACGATTCTAATAAACGACCAAATTGTAATCCAACTTCACAAGGCTTAAATGACATTTCGGATTTAAGGCTACAATCAATCCATAATACTTATAAAACATCAACACATAAACTTCATGCTAGCAACATGTAAATCTAACAACAATATATATAATCTTGTAACACTTTTAAGGGACAAGATTATTACCTCAACGAATCCTAATCCAACTCAAAATCTGAAGTCGCTCCTTAGCAACTTAGAGCCTCTCCAAGACACTTCAATCCGCTATTGAGATCCTTAGAACAATACTAAAAACTTTCCTTCAAACTTCCAAACAAAACCTAGAAAAGCAACTAGGTTTTCACCTTGCGACCAATACGAAAACTATCTTTTTCCGGGATTTTTCTATTGAGATGCCCTTACAATACACTTAGGAACCTTGGTTAAAAGTGGGAAGATTATTGGACAACAAACAAATTTTTTTTTCTCCCTTGATGAACCCAAACCCGAGAGCCTAGCATAGTTCATCCAATATTTCTTGAAAATTTGGCTAAGTGTGGAACTTGTCTCACTACTAGTACTACTATATAGTAACATGGAGGGTTGAGATTAGCACAAATGTGTGGTTTGGATGATGTTCTTCTAAATATCAAGCTAGTGGTCCCATTGACTAAGTCAAATATATCAAGCTTTACTACTTGCAAGACTTGTCTTCCTAACAAGGGTCAAATGACCATTTTGCCCATGTAATTTCGTCCAAGACCTTTTAAGGGGGGTGACACGTGTCGCCCTCCCATTCGTCACAATATTACGTTTTCCGACAATTCCAAAATTCCGATAAATTTTTACTAGTCTCAAATCTTAACATTTGAGATTCTTACGTACGTTCTTAAAACATGTCCTGTAAATACGGGGTGTAACATTCTTCCCCCCTTAGAAACATTCGTCCCCAAATGTTCTTTCGGAGTCAAACTTATAATTAGCGACATAGTTTCCTTTTACCACCCCGACATACCAATAATGCCACACATGGCCCTAATACCTCGCACACGCATATCCGTCCATCATAAGCCCAAAAGAGATAATCTTTTCGTACTTCCAACTCCTTCTAGCATATACATAGTCTCAATATAATCTGTTCATGACACTTAAACATACCACAACTTTATCATGCATACAAGTTTCTAAAGGGGTCAAAAATATACCTGAAATCATATTGGCGGTTCAAAGGACCGCTAAAACTGGGAACTTCCACCACGACCTCTGCCACGGCCTGCCGGTGTATGAACATCCTGCCTAGCTACTGAAGGCGAAGAACCCATGAATCGATCCTAGACTTTGCTCTCCTCCTCAGAACTCTCTCCTACTAGGACAATCCCTCAACATATGGCCCTGACGGCCACAGGTAAAACAGGCACCAGTAGCACGACGACATTCCCCATGGTGATGCCGGCCACACTGTGGATACTGAGGGAAGAGTGGCCCTGTTATACCCCGTATTTCCAGAGTATGTACGTGAGGGCGTACGTACAAAAGTTTAAGCCTTAAGTAGGCAAAGTGGCGAAATTTGTACACAACTAGCGAAAAGAGTCGTTTTCCGACGAAACGTTTTCCGGACTTTGCGAAGGGAAAAATACGGCTATGTCATTTATTATTTTTGTGGATTTTTCCGAGAGACGGGATATTTTGGACCAACGAGAGGGCGACACTTGTCACCCTCAAGTTGGCGGACCAAGTGGGACGACCATGGCACGTTTTGCCTTCTTTTTTGTCAAGGAGTTGGTAGGATATTTTTGTGTAGTTGATGAGCAATTGGGACCCACAAACACATGTCCAAATCCCCACCCTACACTTGCCTACCACTTGGCTTGATCTTGGCCATTGAAAGTCCTATAAATACCCCCTTAGTTGAAGACTATTTCTTCATCCTCACTTGAAATTCCAAGTCTAAAAATCCTCCCTCCCTTCTTGTTGCTCGCCCAAGAGCCTCCTCCCCTTTGTAAGGCCTTGTGGTCAGAGGTACCCCTTCCTAGTGGTGCTAAGCCGAGAGGTACCCCACCCCCCCTGCCGAAAGTGTTCTCGTAAAAAAACCCTTCCTTGGTTGAGAAATACTTCCAAGTATTGTTATAATGCCAAAATACTCTAGCCCATATACCTTGTAGTATTCCAAGGTTACACTTATACTAAAAGCCCAGAAATACTATTATACTTCCCTTCAGTCACTAAACGAAACCCTAAGGAAAATCTTCACAATTGGTTGAAGTATTAGGAAGAAGTTTCGTAGAACTTCTAAGGATTGTTTGGAGCGGGTTGGAGCACCCGGAGTAGGAGCTAAACGTTGCTCAGGATCGACATTAAACTTGGATAATTTTGGGATTACCGAGGTAAATAATCCTATCCTTCTATTGTAATTGGAAATTTCATACTGTAGTTGTATAGAAATGAATATAAGATTCATAGAAGAGAATTGAACTGTAATAGAAGGATATTACGTAAAAGACTTGAATCAAATCACATCGGAAGAATATTAAAGTAGAAGATTAAATCAGATTTACATAGAATTTGTATTCTGTAGACTTATAACCTTTATTGGTTGAATGTTCTGCGAGTAGCATGTACTACTTGGAAGGTGGACAAGGCTAGCCGGGTTATAGCCGTGGAGCGTTTTGCTAATAGTCGATAATCGTCGCGAGGTATGTGATTCTTCCTATCCTCTTGAGCATGATATTTTAAAAGAATATATAGTACGGTAGACGTACGTGTGTTAACGGAACGTAGTTTTACGGCAATGTCTTTTGACTTAAGCCTGAATAATAAGAATCTTGAAGTATTTCAAAAGAATTAAGAAACCTTTTTTGAAAGAAGAGTAATACTTGGTTTTGAAAACATAAGAGTTATACTAGCTTTATGGAAGTTAGGTATAACGTCTTAAGAGAGGTAAAGAGAATGGTTTACTGATTTTAGAAGTTAAGAGACTTGATCTTAAAAGATAAGAGACTTGACTTAATTGAATTGATATGAATTTTGTTAAAAGTGTGAAACCTCATTCGTGAGTAATGAGTACTTGGTTTTTAAAAGGAATAATGTTTCTTGATTTGAAATCGTAATAAGTATCGAGCAAACCATCATAGCTAATAAAGGGAAATGTATTGAATAATTAAGTATTATTAAAACCAGTAGAAACCTCCATCTGCATAGAAGCTAAGATGAGACAAAATGATATTACATTTCCTAGATCATGGTTGCTTTTATAAAATTGTTATAAACAAAGAATAACCTACTCACACATAAGGCTTATTGTTTTAAAGAGGAGTACATTATTTGATTAAGACTATAAACCATGAAATCTTTCAAAACTAAAAGACGTGAGTATCTGAAATTAGGCAAACTTGAACTTTTGGAAAATAATGTTGTTACTCGACGTTGTTCTAAAAAGTGTAAGCCACTTGGTTAAAACAGTGTAAAGTACTTGATTTTAAAACATGAACGTATTTGGTACTACGGATAATAATATCGAGTTGTTTTTATGTAAAAAGAGGTCTTTTTGAAAGGATTGATGTATGTAGTACTTTGGGGTTAAAACCCGGATTTGTTGTAATAAAATAAGAGTCTATAAGTATGTTGAACTTGCCTATGTTTGTGGTAATAGCCTTTGTTGTGCAAGTGTTGTATTTCGCGCTACCGCGTCTCGCCGAGGGCCGCTTATTCCGATCGAGTGATGGACATACCGACACGACGGGTGGCCCACGTATGCTTCCATTGTGAGTGTGATGTTGTTACATGGACATGTCCGCACCGGCGCACTCCGGCATGCGTTACGCGGCGTTAATCACCCGATATATTGTTATTGTTGTTACATGGATACGTCGCACCGACGCAGAATTCCGGGGCATGCGGGTACGCGGCGGGTTAACCACGATATATTGTTATTGTTGTTACATGGACATGTCCCGCACCGATGCACTCCGGCATGCGTTACGCGGGTTAATCACCCGATATATTGTTATTGTTGTTACATGGACATGTCTGCACCGATGCAGAATTCCGGGGGCATGTGGCCATGCGGCAGGGTTGATCACCCGGTGTATTGGACCATCGTCAAATTTATTTCCACACCGCTTTTACATTTATTATAACTGCAGATATTCAACATTTAGATTTGAAACTAGACGATATGTAAACTGACCATTAAACCGCCTTTACAATTATTAAAACTGAAGATACAATATTTAGAATTATGTCACGACCCGACTTCGGGCCCGCAACTGGTGCCTTACCCGGGCACCCTAGTAGGTATACATCAGAGAAAACCAGCAGAATAAACTCATAGACATGGAACAATGTAGAATAGAAAATAGGCTAACCGATAAGGTCGCCTCTCAACATATATATAAATATTAACAAGCCCGAACAATTATATCCTTTACAAACCCAACTCACAACAGGACTACAAACCTCTAAGAGTTTTTGACATAACAACTATGACGGGACAGGGCCCCGCCATACCCCTGAATGTACATGTACCTACAATGACAGGGAACCATACCAAAAGATAAGCCTCCGGAGAAACGGAGCTTCCAAAAACGCAGAACTGTGATCCTATGAGTGAGGATCAACAACCGGTATACCTCTACCTGCGGCATGAACGCAGCCCCCCGAAGGAGGTCAGTACAACAGGTACCAAGTATGTGAAGCTGAAAGTACTGTAATGAAATCACAATAGTCTAAAAATAAATCCAGAGACATATATGACAAACCAATTAACAGTACACCGTGTCTTACTATATACGAGAGTAAATAAGTGTAACTGGGCCGGTTCTGAATAGGCAGCCAATGATCAAACTAGGGTCATTTGCCCATAGTATCATTGTGTAAATCCTAATCCTGGACTCTCTTAGTCCGCATAGGTCGCGTGGACACGCATGAGGTACTCCTCGCATCGGGGGAAGCTAACCCGCGGAATGTAACACATAGGACCCTGTCCCGCATGAGCCCCTTGGACTCGCATGAGGGTATTCCTCGCATAGGACCCCGTCCCGCATGAGCCCCTTGGACCCGCATTAGGTACTCCTCGCATCGGGGGGAACAACCCGCAGAATATGAACAACGCAACATGGACAGGGGGTTGACCCCATAATAAGTGATATAATACAAGCGCAACCGGCTATCGTAAACAACATAGGCAAATTAAGAAAACCCCCTTAACACAAAAGTCTCAAGACACTAATACCCGCAGTATCAACGTTTACTCATCAAACCAAGTTACTACACCTTCAGAAAATCATTACAAGGCCTTTAAAATCAAGTAAGTAAACTATTTTTTTATCCTCCTAAAGTCGTTATAACTAACTTCCCATAAAGCTATTATAACACTTATGTTATAAGCAATTCAAAACAACCACACTCATTTGGGAAACCAAGAGAACTTATTCTTTTAAAACCAAGCATCAATTCCTTTCCGAATAATGATTCACAACTTTTTAGAATAATTCAAGGCTCTTAAGATTCAGAAGTCAAGTCAAGGACATCAAAATGAAACCAAATTCATTTAACACACGTACGTCTACCGTACTATATATTTCATAATAATCATGCTCAAGAGGATATGAAGAGTTCACATACCTCCTCGGCTTAATCCACTTGCCAAGTCGAATATGCCGCACGTAGAATATCAACCTATAATAACCATAACACGTCTATCAACTTCTAGTTCTCTTCGTAGAGTATTTCTAAGCATAAGGTCTCTTATTCTACAGAAAATTGGGAGCACTTCCCCTGTTTCTACGTACTTTTCCACCTTTTTCAAGGCCCGAAATCAATAACCAAAATGCCATATTTAAGGCGCAACAATTCAGCAAGTCAAAGGGGATTACACGCCTAACTGGACGTGTAAAATTCAGCCCCTTAATCTACCAAAGATGTCCATTAATACTAGTCCATAGTCCAATGTAAAAACAGTCCATTAGTCCACTAATACAATAGTCCAGTCCTTTAGTTGGTGTTCTTGGCCAACTACTACAATCAAAACTGTCCAGTTTTCGGTTAGTATGCCAAAATTGTTTCATTACTTCTCTATAATTCCAACTTATATTCCAATCTTTATTAAGTTATTTTAACTTGTTTATCAACAAGATTCCTTCATGTCAACAAGTAATAGGTAATGTTTTAACAACTTAAATGGCTAGCATGCCAATTTTCGGTTTTAACATCTTAATAAGGTCCAAATCTTTTCAATCTTCCTCCCACATATCACATACTCATTTATATACTACTATAACATGTAATCTCCAATTACATTAGAAGGACAAAGATTATTACCTCAATAAGCCCAAATTATTCCAAGATCTAAAAGTCGATCCTTAGAAACTTTAGCTCCTAATCCTTACGTTCCAATCCACTCCAATAAACCCTTAGAAGTTCCTAAACAACTTCTCTTCAAGCTTCATCCAAAAATATGAAGATCACCTTAGGTTTTCACGTTGCGACTAACTGATTAACGTAGTATTTCCGGGATTTTTATGTTGGGATATCCTTAGAACACTACTAGGGACACTTGGTTTAAGTATTGGGATTAGTCAACAACAATTGAAGAATTGTTCTTCAAACAAGGGGGTGCCGAGAGTCTCAAAGGGGGAGGAAGTATATTTCTTGAAATTATTCTAAGTTTTGAAGTCTTCAACCTCTAGGTGTGTATATATAAGACAACCAAGGGCTAGGATTAAAGCAGGTGTGTGGTTGAGATTGGGGACAATTGTGTGTGGGTCACACAAGCCACTTGTCCAACAAATAACTTGGGCCACTTGGTTTGCCACTTGTTCCACACATTCTCGCCCAACATGGGCCACATGGGGGTGACACGTGTCGCCCTTCTATTGGTCCAAAATATTTCATCTCTCCAAAGTCTCAATAATTGGTCAAATATCGAAAATCTTGTGGGCCCCACAAAATCGTAAAATTTTCCGGGTGGGCCCTACATGACCAAATCTGGAAATAAAATTCCATAATTCATATAAATCCTATAAGTCTTAAGTACCAAAACTGAGAATCCAATTCCCAATAATAAACCTTTTTCCTTCACGAGGTTCGGACTATTTTCCGTAGGAAAAAGAAATCTTTCTTCCTTTTCAAACTTAAGGTCGCATTTTCTTGCGCACGCCCTCATATACATACCCTGAAACTATGGGGTGTAACATTCTCCCTCCCTTAGAAACATTCGTCCTGAATGTTCCTTCTAAGTTCAATCAAATCAGATATCGGCATAGTCCCTCTTAACTATACCCACACAATCACGAATGCCACACATGGCCACAATTACACTTAAGCATATATGTCAATTAAAATCGACAAGTAGGAAAGTGAGTTACCTGGAGGTGTAGGGAATAAGTGAGGATACTTCTTCATCATGTCCTCCTCTGCTTCCTAAGTCATCTCATCTCTATTCTCGTTCTGCCACAAGACTTTTACGGAAGCCACGTCCTTTGTCCGCAGTCGCCTGACCTGGCGATCAAGTATCGCTATGGGGCTCTCCTCATACGATAACCCCTCTGTCACCTGGACATCACTAACCGAGAACACTCTGGATGGATCTCCGATACACCTCCGCAACATAGAAACATGAAAGACCGGATGTACTGCTTCCAGATCGGACGGCAGATCCAACTCATAGGCAACCTTGCCTACTCTACGGACAATCTGATAAGGCCCAATGTACCTTGGGCTAAGTTTCCCCTTCTTCCCAAACCTCATCACATCTTTCATGGGTAACACCTTCAGAAAGACCCAATCGTCAATCTCAAACTCCAAGTGTCGACGCCGATTATCTGCATACGACTTCTGTCGACTCTGAGCTGCTAATAACCTCTCCTAGATAAGCTTCACCTTATCCACAGCCTGCTGAATCAAGTCCGGCCCGACTAACTGAACCTCGCCCACATCGAACCAGCCTATCAGCGACCTGCACTTCCTTCCATACAAGGCCTCATAAGGCGCCATCTGGATACTGGAATGATAGCTATTATTATACGCAAACTCAACAAGAGGCAAGTGATCCTCCCAGCTACCTATGAAATCAATAATACAGGCCCGCAATATATCCTCGTTGTTTGATAGTACACTCGCTGTCGTCACACCGAGGATGAAATGCGATCGAGGCTCACCAAGGCCCCTAATCCCTTCTGGAAAGACCTTCAGAAATTATCCATAAACTGGGCTCCTCTGTCCGATATAATAGATATAGGGACCCCATGCAGTCTCACAATCTCCCGGATATAAAGTCTAGCATAATCCTACTAATAAGTCGCCCCGATCGAAGAATGTGGGCTGATTTCGCTGGTCTACTATAACCTGATGGAATCACACTTCCTCCGAGTACGAGGTAACCTCAGAATAAAATCCATGTTGATCACCTCCCATTTCGTGTCGAATATCAATCGTCGCAACAACCCACTGTGCTTTGGTGCTCCACTGACCGCCGACAATTTGGGCATCGAGCAACGAACTCGCAACGCCCATCATCGTGCCATCCCACCAATATCGCCACGACCAACCCGTTCGCGGATCGTGCCTTACCCCGGGCACCCTAGTGATACAACATCAGAGTAATCAGCGAAATATAAAACATGACATAATATAATATGAATGAGAAAAGCTTAATCGAGAAAGATTGCCCTTCGCATATATATATAAAAACATGAATCCGAATGCACATCCTTTACAAACTCGCCACAACAAGATTACAAACCTCTAAGAATGATACGACAACAAAGTGGACAGGTTCCCGCCATACCCCGAATGTAAGTACCTACTACGACAGTGGACTATACCACCGATAAGCCTCCGAGAAACGGAGCTTCCCAAACGCCGAATCGTGACCCTACGAGCGAGGATCAACGATCGTGTACTTCTACCGCGGCATGAACGCACCTCAAGGAGGTCAAGATAACAGTACCAAGTATGTGAAATCAAAATATCGTAAATGAAATCATAGTAGTCTATATAAAGGTGAGACATGTATGATAACCAAACTACGCTCACAATAAATAAGCAAATATGTCAAGTCGTGGACTCACGCCTAAAGCCATCACTCAAATATAACTATGGGTCTCACGCCACAACATAAACAAGAGCGAAATGGATATATCAGAATCGGTCTTTTCTAGGCCGCTAATGATCGGGCAAGGCGCTAATCGCCCATATAGTATCACATGCTGCCTAACCTCGACTCCGCACCGCATAGTCACACATAGACCGCGTGAGGTATTCCTCGTGACGGTAGCTAACCCCGATACTCCTCGACTCCCGCAGTCCGCATAGTCTCGATAGACCGTATAGTCACATGCATCGCATAGGCATCCTCGTGACGGGATAAAACACTCGGAATGATCAACCCTGGAACTCCCGCAGCTCCGCATAGTCACGCAGACCGCATAGGCCGTATAGACCCGCATCAAGGGTGGCAAGACCTCGGTATAACAAGTCAAGGGGGTATGTGATATAATAACATAACAACTTATCGTTAAACAACATAAGCACAACAAGGGAAACCCCTTTACACAAACATCACCAGATACTAACACACGTAGCATCCTAACATGTTTACTTATCAAATCAACAAGAAAGTATTACAAGGCTATCACAAACCAACACAATCAAGTTATTCACACAAGGTACTTTCTACTTTATGTTAACAATTTCGGGTTTCTATCCCCAAAGTACTTTATACATTAACTCTTTTAAAAGATCTGTTTCTTTCACAAAAGTCACACAATACTCGTAGTATAAAAATAGAGTGACTATCCTTTTAAGTAAACCAAAACACTTCCCTTTGTAAATCAAGTAACAACATTATTTTCCAAACGTTCAAGTTTGCCTAATTTCAAATGCTCAAGTTTCTTATTTTCGAAAGGTTTCGTAGTTCATAGTTTTAATCACTTAATGATATAATTCTCCTTTAAAACAATTTGAGATACATATGCCTTATATGTGAGTAGGTTATTCTTGTTCATAATCAATCTTATTTAAGCAGCCATGATCTAGGAAATGTAATATCATTTTGTCTCATCTTAGCTTCTATGCAGATGGAGGTTTCTACTGGTTTTAATAATACTTTATTAGTCAATACATTTCCCTTTATTAACGCTGCAGGTGGTGTTCGATACTTATTCTGATTTCCGAAATCAGTAAAACATTATTCCTTTTAAAAACCAAGTAGCCATTACTCACGAATGAGGTTTCACACAAAATTTATTTAAGTCAAGTCTCTTATATTTTAAGATCAAGTCTCTTAACTTCTAAAATTTATAAACCATTCTTTTTATCTCTCTTAAGCCGTTATACCTAACTTCCCATAAAGCTAGTATAACTCTTAAGCTTTTTAAAACCAAGCATTACTCTTCTGTTAAAAAATGATTCAGTATTCTTTTGAAATGCTTCAAGATCCTTATTATTCAGGCTTAAGTCATAAGACATTGCCGTAAGTATTATTCAGGCTTAAGTCAAAAGACATTGCCGTAATTATTATTCAGTTCACACACGTACGTCTACCGTACTATATATATATTTAAAATATCATGCTCAAGAGTATAGGAAGAATCACATACCTCGCGACGATTATCGACTATTAGCAAAACGCTTCACGGCTATAACCCGGCTAGCCTTGTCCACCTTCCAAGTAGAACATGCTACTCGCAGATCATTCAACCTATAAAGGTTATACAAGTCTATCAAAGCCTAGACTACTCTTGTAGAACATTCTTCTGATGTGATTCCAGTTCAAGTCTATTCTGTAATATCCTTTTATTACAGTTCAATTCTCTTCTATGAATCTTATATTCATTTCTATACAACTACGATGTAATTTCGATTCTAATAGAAGGATAGGATTATTTACCTCGGTAAGCCCAAAATTATCCAAGTTTAATGTCGATCCTGAGCAACGTTTAGCTCTTACTACGGGTGCTCCAACCCGCTCCAAATAACCCTTAGAAGTTCTACGAAACTTCTTCCTAATACTTCAACCAACTGTGAAGATTTTTCCTTAGGGTTTCGTTTTTGTGACTGAAGGGAAGTATAATAGTATTTCTGGGCTTTTAGTATAGGTGTAACCTTGGAATACTACAAGGTATTTGGGCCAAGATATTTTGGAATAGTAACTATACTTGGAGAGTATTTCTACCAAGAGGGGGGGGTGTATTTTACGGAAACAACTCTAGGTAGGGGGGGTACCCCTCGGCCAAGGCCACTAGGAGGGGGGGGTGTACTTTCAAGACTTAGAAACTATTTTAGGATGAAGAAGTTCATCAACTAAGGGGGTATTTATAGGCCAACCAATGGCCAAGATCAATACAAGTGGGGTGCAAGTGTAGGGTGAGGATTTATCCATGTGTCCTTATCCATCTACTACACAAAATATCCTACCTAACCCTTGACAAAAAAAAAACACAAAAAACGTGCAAGGAAAGCCCTCCCAATGCCGTCCACTTGAGGGACAAGTGTCACCCTCTTGTTGGTCCAAAATATTTCGTCTCTCGGAAAAATCCGCAAAAATAATAAATGACATAGCCGTATTTTTCCCTTCGCAAAGTTTGGAAAACGTTTCGTCGGAAAACGATTCCTTTCGTGTGTTGTGCACAAAATTTCGGTCCTTGCCTAACTTAAGGCTCAAACTTTTATACGTACGCCCTCACGTATATACTCTGGAAATATGGGGTATAACATTCTCCCCTCCTTAGAAACATTCGTCCCGAATGTTCCTTCTCAAGACAGATAACGATCAAGTTCCTCATAGCTTAACCAGTTTGCAAATGCCACACATGGCCACAGAAAACACCCGCGCAAATACTTACATCCAAGTCCACGAGGAATCACCTCTATCATTACAAAAACTCCCACCCAAGGGCTAAAAGATACTCCCTTCGCACCTTCACTTTACAAAAGAAAAGATCACTTCTACTTTCTTAACACATGCTCGCTTCTTCCCTTACTGTCGATCTTCTCGTACACTCGAACTCTTTCTCATAACTTACCACATTCCTGCTACTGCTTCAATTTCCAAAACTCTGGGTTACTACCTCCAACTTGGTCATCATTAACTAAGAATACTCTGGATGGATCTCCGATACTCTTCCGAACATAGCAACATGCAAGACAGGACGTACTGCTCCCTACGTCGGATGGCAATGCCAACTTATAGGCAACCTGGCCTATTCTTCACATAACCTGAAAAGGCCCAAAGTAACTCGGGCTAAGTTTCCTCTGTTTTCCAAAACTCGTCACACCCTTTCCGGTGGTACCTTGAAGACTCCACCACAACTCAACTCCAAGCATCATCGCCGATTATCCGCACGACTTCTGTTGACTTTGAGCTGCCAATAACCTCTTCTGGATAAGCTTCACCCTATCCACATCCTGCCGAAACAAGTATGAACCAACTATCTGAACTTTGCCAACATCGAACCAATCGACCGGCAACTTACACTACCGCCCCTACGAGGCTTCGTAAGGCGATATCCGAATACTGAAATGGTGGTTATAAAAACACTCTCTTAACCGGAGGCAACAATCCTTACAGCTACCCATGAAATCCAAACACTGGCCCGAGGCCGAATGCGATACTGAGACTCACCTGAGTTCCTCAACCCTGCCTGGTAAAACTTCCGGAAAACGAAATAGCCACAACCTGGGCTTCACTGTCTGCCATAAGGTGAAAGTAAGCACCTCGTGCAGCCTTACAACCTTCCTGATGTAACATCTCGCATAACCCTCTGCCGAGTGAACGGTCCCGATCAAGGACAAGATGGTCGACCTCAATGGCCCGACCATCGGGTCGAACGCATCCACGAACTCAGACGGGTTTACTAAACTTGGGCCTAACACCTCGTGACCCTACCACTGGAGGACCACCTAATCGACTTCGCCACAAAACAGTCACGGTTGACCCGCGATTGGTCCTCAACTGACTCGCCATCGCGCAAAAACTCTTGTTCCCCGATCCGGAACGATCTCACTAATCAAGTCACGAAAACCTAGTGGTCTTCTTAGTTCAACTACCCTCTTTCATACCACACTACTCAGGGACTTATTATACAACTATATCTCACGTGCACTATGCACTCCGATAAGGGTCAAACACATAAAGAAAAAACATCTTTTACTCGAGATGGCCTTACCTCTAAGGTCCCTACGAATAAAACTCTAAGGCTCACACTTTCTCTGCCCCCCAATCTTACCCGATTAACTAACCATGATTTCTAATCACAATTAACACTTATGTTATCTGAACATAACACTTAAGATACGCTTATCTTATCACACCTACAATCTCTAGAGGGTTCAAGGATATACATGTATCTACCGCTTCACTTCCCCTTTGTCGTTCTAATCAAACCTTCCCTGTTGGACGCATAGCTGGGGAAGGTGATGAACTAGTCACTGATCCCGAAGGCTGAGTCTCCACATCCGCACCACCCTTGGTCGGACAATTCCTCGCAAATGGCTCGCTGGGCGACGATAACAAGTCGTCAAGTAGTACGACACTTCGAATGATACCTACCACAACGCCATAATGGTGGGGTGGCCTCCTCAGCTAACACCCTTCCTCCCGCACCATCAATCCACAATCGACCGTAGGCTGAGTCCTCCTTCTTGCACATTCTTTCGTCACATGGCCCTGACGGCCGCAAGTAAAACAAGCACCAGTAAAAAGACGACATTCCCCGGGATGACGCCTGCCACACTGCGGAACACCGAGGAAATCAATCCGGCTAGCCGAACCTACGTATAGCCGCGAACCGTAAGCCCCGAGTTCTCACCAACTCCTTCATACTCAACGCCCCGAAGTGCGCGAGGACCACTCGCATGGTGGATGTGCATATCTAATCCGCCGAGGCGTTCGCCTGAAAGTTACCAAAGGATCTCGCCGACGCCCTTCTCGCCCCCCCGATTAACTGCCGATCTCTACGCTCACTGCCGCAGATAAGCCCGTACGCAGGCCATGCTCAAGCCTGACTGACGAGCTATTCTTGCACAACCCTCTCTTAGATAGTCATCATGACCCGCGATAAATCGGTAGATAATATACTCTCGCCATAAATCCATAGCTAGTAAAAGTGGTCGCCTTTTGAAATCTATATTCTCTCTTCCAGGTCGTGGAACTGAAGTTTCAACTATCATGGACGCAGTAGGAACTGCTGCCGCTGCGCTAAACTCTGCTGGGCGATGTCGCGTAATCCCCCGAATGGCACCATATCGGTGATGATTGGGCTGTGCCTCGTAACCTTCTCAGATTAACTCAGCCTCCTACGCTTTGCCCTTCTCGGGCGGACGCTTTACGCGGAGGCATAACGGTAAGGGAAATAAATACGTTAGAGGGGTCCAACTTATAACACGGCTCTAAGCACGATCTCAGAGTGAGAAGAATGGAAACCAATCCTAAATATCCTATAGCCTCCTGATTATTGGTGTGGTGCACAACACACCGATAATCAAGACTCTACTAGATACGGTCTGTAGACACTTTCCGAGGATTAACTGCTCTGATACCACTTTTGTCATGACCCGAACCCGGGCCCGTGACTGGTGCCTTACCCCGGGCACCCTAGTGATACAACATCAGAGTAATCAGCGAAATATAAAACATGACATAATATAATATGAATGAAAAAGCTTTAATCGAGAAAGATTGCCCTTCGGCAGATATATATAAAAAAACATGAATCCGAACAGTTACATCCCTTTTACAAACTCTGCCCACAACAGTACTACAAACCTCTAAGAATGATACGACAACAAAGGCGGGACAGGGCCCCGCCATACCCCTGAATGTAAGTACCTACTACGACAGGGGACTATACCACTGATAAGCCTCCGGAGAAACGGAGCTTCCCAAACGCTGAACTGTGACCCTATGAGCGAGGATCAACGATCGTGTACCTCTACTGCGGCATGAACGCACTTCAAGGAGGTCGATAACAGTACCAAGTATGTGAAATCGAAAATACAGAAATGAAATCATAGTAGTCTATATAAAGCAGAGACATGTATGATAACCAAACTACGATCACAATAAATAAGCGAATATGTCAAGTCGTGGACTCACGCCTTAAAGCCATCACTCAAATATAACTATGGGTCTCACGCCACAACATAAACAAGAGCGAAATGGATATCAGAATCGGTCTTTTCTAGGCCGTTAATGATCGGGCAAGGCCAATCGCCCATAGTATCATTATGCGTGCCTAACCTCGACTCCGCACCGCATAGTCACACATAGATCCGCATGAGGTATTCCTCGTGACGGTAGCTAACCCCGGTACTCCTCGACTCCGCAGTCCGCATAGTCTCAATAGACCGCATAGTCACACGCATCGCATAGGCATCCTCGCGACGGATAAAACACTCGGAATGATCAACCTGGAACTCCGCAGACTCGCATAGTCACGCAGACCGCATAGGCCGTATAGACCCGCATCAAGGGTGGCAAGCCATCGGTATAACAAGTCAAGGGGGTATGTGATATAATAACATAACATCTTATCGTTAAACAACATAAGCACAACAAGGGAAACCCCTTTACACAAACATCACCAGATACTAACACACGTAGCATCCTAACATGTTTACTTATCAAATCAACAAGAAAGTATTACAAGGCTATCACAAACCAACACAATCAAGTTATTCACACAAGGTACTTTCTACTTTATGTTAACAATTTCGGGTTTCTATCCCCAAAGTACTTTATACATTAACTCTTTTAAAATATCTGTTTCTTTCACAAAAGTCACACAATACCCGTAGTATAAAAATAGAGTGACTATCCTTTTAAGTAAACCAAAACACTTCCCTTTGTAAATCAAGTAACAACATTATTTTCCAAACGTTCAAGTTTGCCTAATTTCAAATGCTCAAGTTTCTTATTTTCGAAAGGTTTCGTAGTTCATAGTTTTAATCACTTAATGATATAATTCTCATTTAAAACAATTTGAGATACATATGCCTTATATGTGAGTAGGTTATTCTTGTTCATAATCAATCTTATTTAAGCAGCCATGATCTAGGAAATGTAATATCATTTTGTCTCATCTTAGCTTCTATGCAGATGGAGGTTTCTACTGGTTTTAATAATACTTTATTAGTCAATACATTTCCCTTTATTAACGCTGCAGTGGTGTGTTCGATACTTATTCTGATTTCCGAAATCAGTAAAACATTATTCCTTTTAAAAACCAAGTACCCATTACTCACGAATGAGGTTTCACACAAAATTCATTTAAGTCAAGTCTCTTATATTTTAAGATCAAGTCTCTTAACTTCTAAAATTTATAAACCATTCTTTTTATCTCTCTTAAGCCGTTATACCTAACTTCCCATAAAGCTAGTATAACTCTTAAGCTTTTTAAAACCAAGCATTACTCTTCTGTTAAAAAATGATTCAGTATTATTTTGAAATGCTTCAAGATCCTTATTATTCAGGCTTAAGTCATAAGACATTGCCGTAAGTATTATTCAGGCTTAAGTCAAAAGACATTGCCGTAATTATTATTCAGTTCACACACGTACGTCTACCGTACTATATATATATTTAAAATATCATGCTCAAGAGTATAGGAAGAATCACATACCTCGCGACGATTATCGACTATTAGCAAAACGCTCCACGGCTATAACCCGGCTAGCCTTGTCCACCTTCCAAGTAGAACATGCTACTCGCAGATCATTCAACCTATAAAGGTTATACAAGTCTATCAAAGCCTAGACTACTCTTGTAGAACATTCTTCTGATGTGATTCCAGCCAAGTCTATTCTCAGAATATCCTTTTATTACGCTTCAATTCTCTTCTATGAATCTTATATTCATTTCTATACAATTACAAAGATGTAATTTCCGATTCATAGAAGGATAGGATTATTTACCTCGGTAAGCCCAAAATTATCCAAGTTTAATGTCGATCCTGAGCAACGTTTAGCTCCTACTCCGGGTGCTCCAACCCGCTCCAAATAACCCTTAGAAGTTCTACGAAACTTCTTCCTAATACTTCAACCAACTGTGAAGATTTTTCCTTAGGGTTTCGTTTTTGTGACTGAAGGGAAGTATAATAGTATTTCTGGGCTTTTAGTATAGGTGTAACCTTGGAATACTACAAGGTATTTGGGCCAAGGTATTTTGGAATAGTAACTATACTTGGAGAGTATTTCTACCAAGAGGGGGGGTGTATTTTACGGAAACAACTCTAGGTAGGGGGGGGGGGTACCCCTCGGCCAAGGCCACTAGGAGGGGGTGTACTTTCAAGACTTAGAAACTATTTTAGGATGAAGAAGTTCATCAACTAAGGGGGTATTTATAGGCCAACCAATGGCCAAGATCAAGACAAGTGGGGTGCAAGTGTAGGGTGAGGATTTATCCATGTGTCCTTATCCATCTACTACACAAAATATCCTACCTAACCCTTGACAAAAAAAAAACACAAAAAACGTGCAAGGAAAGCCCTCCCAATGCCGTCCATTTGAGGGACAAGTGTCACCCTCTTGTTGGTCCAAAATATTTCGTCTCTCGGAAAAATCCGCAAAAATAATAAATGACATAGCCGTATTTTTCCCTTCGCAAAGTTTGGAAAACGTTTCGTCGGAAAATGATTCCTTTCGTGTGTTGTGCACAAAATTTCGGTCCTTGCCTAGCTTAAGGCTCAAACTTTTATACGTACGCCCTCACGTACATACTCTGGAAATACGGGGTATAACAAATACATACATCTGAGGTCGTGGTACATCTTTGTCAACCTCGGATGAATAGAGTAACGAGCGTTGTGTGCTTCCCCTAGAACCTACTGACGAAGTCCTGCAACATCGGGTACACACAATCTACCCTCGTATCTTAGCACCCCATCAGGTGCTACCTCAAATGAACCCTTCTCCTCTCGAAGAGTCGTATCTCAATACCGTATCATAATCAGATCCTCATACTGTCGCCTCTTCACCTCCACAACGATGGAAGACTCGGTAACCTCTCGAACCCGAACCCCACTACTATCAGAACTAACCAATTGAACCCCAAGGCTCGCTAGCTGATGAATCTCGCAGACCATGCCCCTTCTATCTGACTTCACATCTGACAGACTACCCATAGATCTACGACTAAGAACATCTGCAACTACATTGGCCTTCTCTGGGTGGTATAGGATATCGACATCATAATCCTTAAGTAACTCTAACCACCGTCTCTGCCGCAAGTTCAGCTCCCTCTGGCTGAAGATATACTGGAGGCTCTTGTGGTCTGTAAAAATATCCACATGAACTCCATATAAATAATGCCTCCAGATCTTCAAGGCATGTATCACTGCTGCTGACTCCAAATCATGTGTGGGGTATTTCTTCTTATGCTTCTTGAGTTGTCGAGACACGTAAGCTATAACCTTACCATGCTGCATCAACACACATCCAAGCCCGACACCCGACGCATCACAATAAACCACATACCCGTCTAAACCCTCTGGAAGAGTAAGAATTGGGGTTGTCATCAATTTCTCCTTCAGTAACTGGAAGCCCTTTTCACAAGCATCCGTCCACTGGAACTTAGCCGCTTTCTGAGTCAGCCTAGTCAAAGGCGCTGAAATCGAAGTAAACTTCTCCACAAACCTCCGATAATAACCCGCAAGACCCAAAAAGCTGCGCACCTCAGTTGGTGTAGTAGGTCTAGGCCAAGTCTTGACTGCCTCAATCTTTGCTGTATCAACCTGAATACCATCGGCCCCGATAACGTGTCCTAAGAATGCCACTGAAGCTAATCAAAACTCACATTTAGAGAACTTTGCATACAACTGCCGGCTCTGGAAGACTCTCAGTACCGTCCTCAAATGATCCGCATGCTCCTTCTCCGTGCGAGAATAAACCAAGATGTCATCAATGAATACTATAACAAACTTATCCAGAAATGGCTTGAACACCTGGTTCATTAAATCCATAAATACTGTTGGAGCATTAGTCAAACCGAAAGACATCACCTTGAACTCATAATGCCTATACCGGGTCCTGAACGCAGTCTTTGGGACATCTGCCTCCCTAACTCGCACCTGATGATAACCAGACCGCAGGTCTATCTTGGAAAAATACTTCGCACCCTGCAACTAATCAAACAAATCATCAATCCTGGGGAGGGGGTATCTATTTTTTATGGTTACCTTGTTCAGCTTCCTGTAATAGACACACATACGCAGCGTCCCATCCTTCTTCTTTACAAACAATACCGGCGCTCCCCAAGGTGAAGTACTAGGCCTAATAAAGCCTTTCTCCAGCAAATCTTTCAGCTGGTCCTTCAACTTTCTCAACTCAGCAGGTTCCATTCTGTACGGTAGAATAGATATAGGACGAGTATCTGGCAGAACATCAATACAGAACTCTATCTTCCTCTCAGAAGGAATACCTGGGAGATCGTCTGGGAATACATCCAGAAATTCTCTAACAACCGGAACTGACTGAAGATCTGGCAACTCAGCTTCTGTATCAAATACCCGAATAAGATGGTAGATATATCCCTTTTGAATCATCTTTCTAGCCTTGAGGTACGAAATAAACTTACCCCTCGGCGACGTAGTATTCCCTTTCCACTCGATAACCGGCTCACCGGGAAACTGGAACCGTACCAATATCTCCCTACAATCCACATTGGCGTAGCAAGAAGCCAACAAATCCATACCCATAATAGCATCAAAATCTGTCATATCCAATTCTATCAAGTCGGCTAAGGTCTGACGACTGTATATAGTCACCGGTCAAGCCTTATATACCCGCTCCGCTACCACCGAATCACCTACTGGCGTAGCTACCTCAAAAGGTTCTATGGACTCAGGCTCTATCCCTATTCTACCAGCAATATGAGGAGATATATAGGACAAAGTAGAACCCGGATCTATCAAAGCATACACGTCACAACATGAAACTAATAATGTACCTGTGATGACATCCGGCGACGCCTCCTGGTCCTGACGGCTGGATAAGGCATATATGCGGTTCTGAGGACCGCCGAACTAGACTTCGCCACGACCTGCCGTGACTCGCTGCCCACGAGCACCACGCCTCGGCGAGTAACCGCAGAAGATAAAGACCCGACAAACGACCCTGTAGGCTGAACCCTACCATCTGCGCTACCTCTGGTCGGACAATCCTTCGAAAAATGGCCCTGCCGGCCGCAAGTGAAACAGGCTCCCAAAGCACTACTACAATTCCCAAAATGGGATTTACCGCATCGGCCACACCGAGAGGGTGATGGTCTCGATCGGCTAAGATCCCTGCCTTCCTGGAAACCCGAAGTCCTGGAGCCCTGACCCGCCCCTGAATACCGGACGCCCAAGATCGCGAAGGAGTACTGCATCGGGCCGAGGTGCATATTTAGCTCGCCTTGAGGCTGTCCGCCTCGAAAGTTACCAACGGACCCTGTTGTCTTGGCCCTCTTATGCTGATCTCGGTCATTTCGTCGACCTCTACGTTCCTCAGTCCCCTGTGCATAAGACTGTATGCGGGCAATGTCCATGTCCGGGAAGAGCTACCCCCGTGCAACCCTCCGCTAGATAATCATCAAGCCTAGTGACATAGCGGTGCACTCTATCCTCCATGTCTGCCACTATAGTGGGGGCATACTGAGCCAACGAGTCGAACTCTATGTTGTACTACCGAACCGTCCGCCCATTCTGCCTCAACATCATAAACCTATCCACCCGGGCTCTCCTCATCTGTGGAGGCAAGAAGTGGTTAAGAAATACCTCTGAGAACTCGTTCAAACCAGCTGGAAGCGCATGCTCCCCCCGGAACAGTTCCCATGAATCAAACCAGTTGACTGCAATATCACGCAACCGATGAGAACTTGATACCACTGACTCTGAAACTGAGGCCTTGATCACCTTCATGATCCGTTGCAGCTGTCGAATAAACTCCTGAGGATCTTCCTCAGTTTTTGATCCATAGAACTCTGGTGGATTGCAACTCAAGAAGTCCCGAAGCCTCAAACTATCGGTTCTGGGGTGCACCACCGGTAATACCAGAACCACCGGCTCCCGTCTGTCCTCATGCCTCTCCACGATCCTAGCTAGTAACTGGGCCATCTCTTTGTAACCCATATCCTCTTCTCCTGGCCGTGGGACTGGAGGCTCAGGTACCGTGGCCTCAGTAGCTATTGCTGCTGCTCTAAACTCTCCTGGGGCTGACGGCGTCGTAGAACTTACCGTCTGATGCACTATCTCAGGCAATGACTGGGCCTGTGCCCTAGTAACCCTCTGAGTCCCACTAGCAGCTCCCTCTGCTGCCTTGCCCTTCTGGGCCGTGGTTGCCTTGCGTGGAGGCATAACTGGTACATAAGAATACGACAGAGGGAGTCCAACCTATAACACAGCTCTATTGCACGATCTCAGAGTGAGAAGAATGGAAACCAATCCTAAATATCCTGTAGCCTCCTGATTATAGGTGTGGTGCACAACACGCCGATAATCAAGACCCTACTAGATACGGTCTGTAGACACTTTCCGAGAACTAACTGCTCTGATACCACTTTTGTCACGACCCGACCTCGGGCCCGCAACTGGTGTCTTACCCGGGCACCCTAGTAGGTATACATCAGAGAAAACCAGGGGAAGAAACTCATAGACATGGAACAATGTAGAATAGAAAACAGGCTAACCGATAAGGTCGCCTTTCAACATATATATAAATATTAACAAGCCCGAACAGTTATATCCTTTAGAAACCCAACTCACAACAGGACTACAGACCTCTAAGAGTTTTTGACATAACAACTATGACGGGACAGGGCCCCGCCATACCCCTGAATGTACATGTACCTACAATGACAGGGAACCATACCAAAAGATAAGCCTCCGGAGAAACGGAGCTTCCCAAAATGCAGAACTGTGATCCTACGAGCGAGGATTAACAACCGGTGTACCTCTACCTGCGGCATGAACGCATCCCCCCGAAGGAGGTCAGTACAACAGGTACCAAGTATGTGAAATTGAAAGTACTGTAATGAAATCACAATAGTCTAAAAATAAATCCAGAGACATATATGACAAACCAATTAACAGTACACTGTGCCTTACTATATACGAGAGTAAATAAGTGTAACTGGGACGGTTCTGAATAGGAAGCCAATGATCAAACTAGGGCCATTTGCCCATAGTATCATTGTGCAAATCCTAATCCTGGACTCTCTTAGTCCGCATAGGTCGCGTGGACCCGCATGAGGTACTCCTCGCATCGGGGGAAGCTAACCCGCAGAATGTAACACATAGGACCCTGTCCCACATGAGCCTCTTGGACTCGCATGAGGGTATTCCTCGCATAGGACCCCATCCCGCATGAGCCCCTTGGACCCGCATGAGGTACTTCTCGCATCGGGGGGAGCAAACCCGCGGAATATGAACAACGCAACATGGCCAGCGGGTTGACCCCATAATAAGTGATATAATACAAGCGCAACCGGCTATCGTAAACAACATATGCAAATTAAGAAAATTCCCTTAACACAAAAAGTCTTAAGACACTAATACCCGTAGTATCAAGACACGTTTACTCATCAAACCAAGTTACTACACCTTCAGAAAATCATTACAAGGCCTTTAAAATCAAGTAAGTAAACTGTTTTTTTATCCTCCTAAAGTCGTTATAACTAACTTCCCATAAAGCTATTATAACACTTATGTTTTAAGCAATTCAAAACAACCACACTCATTTGGGAAACCAAGAGAACTTATTCTTTTAAAACCAAGTATCAATTCCTTTCCGAATAATGATTCACAACTTTTTAGAATAATTCAAGGCTCTTAAGATTCAGAAGTCAAGTCAAGGACATCAAAATGAAACCAAATTCATTTAACACACGTAAGTCTACCGTACTATATATTTCATAATAATCATGCTCAAAAGGATAAGAAGAGTTCACATACCTCCTCGGCTTAATCCACTTGCCAAGTCGAATATGCCGTACGTAGAATATCAACCTATAATAACCATAACACGACTATCAACTTCTAGTTCTCTTCGTAGAGTATTTCTAAGCATATGGTCTCTTATTCTACGGAAAATTGGGCAGCACTTCCATTGTTTCTACGTACTTTTCCACCTTTTTCAAGGCCCGAAATCAATAACCAAAATGCCACATTTAAGGCGCAACAATTCAGCAAGTCAAAGGGGATTACACGCCTAACTGGACGTGTAAAATTCAGCCCCTTAATCTACCAAAGATGTCCATTAATACTAGTCCATATTCCAATGTAAAAATAGTCCATTAGTACACTAATACAATACATTAGTCCAGTCCTTTAGTTGGTGTTCTTGGCCAACTACTACAATCAAAATTGTCCAGTTTTCGGCTAGTATGCCAAAATTGTTTCATTACTTCTCTATAATTCCAACTTATATCCAATCTTTATATAAGTTATTTTAACTTGTTTATCAACAAGATTCCTTCATGTCAACAAGTAATAGGTAATGTTTTAACAACTTAAATGGCTAGCATGCCAATTTTTGGTTTTAACATCTTAATAAGATCCAAATCTTTTCAATCTTCCTCCCACATATCACATAATCATTTATATACTACTATAACATGTAATCTCCAATTACATTAGAAGGACAAAGATTATTACCTCAATAAGCCCAAATTATTCCAAGATCTAAAAGTCGATCCTTAGCAACTTTAGCTCCTAATCCTTACGTT
Organism: Przewalskia tangutica; assembly: GCA_029844215.1. Lineage (NCBI taxonomy): Eukaryota > Viridiplantae > Streptophyta > Magnoliopsida > Solanales > Solanaceae > Przewalskia > Przewalskia tangutica. Next base: position 45,849,374 of record CM056724.1, on the reverse strand, counting down.
CCAATCCACTCCAAGCAACCCTTAGAAGTTCCTAAACAACTTCTCTTCAAGCTTCATCCAAAAATATGAAGATCACCTTAGGATTTCACGTTGTGACTAACGGATTAACGTAGTATTTCTGGGATTTTTGTATTGGGATATCCTTAGAACACTACTAGGCACACTTGGTTTAAGTATTGGGATTAGTCAACAATAATTGAAGAATTGTTCTTCAAACAAGGGGGGGGTGCCGAGAGTCTCAAAGGGGGGGGGGGGGAGTATATTTCTTGAAATTATTCTAAGTGTTGAAGTCTTCAACCTCTAGGTGTGTATATATAAAATAACCAAGGGCTAGGATTAAATCAAGTGCGTGGTTGAGATTGGGGACAAGTGTGTGTGAGTCCCACAAGCCACTTGTCCAATAAATAATTTGGGACACTTGGCTTGCCACTTGTTCCACACATTCTCGCCCAACATGGGCCACATGGGGGTGACACTTGTCTCCTTCCTATTGGTCCAAAATATTTCATCTCTCCGAAGTCTCAATAATTGGTCAAATATCGAAAACCTTGTGGGCCCCACAAAATCGTAAATTTTCCCGGGTGGGCCCTACATGACCAAATCTGGAAATAAAATTCCATAATTCATATAAATCCTATAAGTCTTAAGTACCAAAATTGAGAATTCAATTCCCAATAATAAACATTTTTCCTTCACGAGGTTCGGACTATTTTCCGTAGAAAAAAGAAATCTTTCTTCCTTTTCAAACTTAAGGTCACATTCTCTTGCGTACGTCCTCATATACATACCCTGAAATTACGGGGTGTAACTAATTAAAACTGAACAAATTGATGAATGGTATAGTCTAATTAGGCACTTCAACGTGGGCGGAATAAATTTGTGTTAAAACTGAAAGTAATACAAAATAGTAATAGATAATATTATCACTAGACCGTCCTTACGGATATTAGAACTGCAGATATTTAATATTTAGATTCAAACGGGACCAATTGACAAACTTATCACTACACCATTTTATGTTATAACTGCAGAAATTCAATATTTGGATTTCAACTGAATGATATGCACACTGACCATTAGCATATGCAAAATAAATTTATACTAAAACTAAAAGTAATACAAAATAGTAATAGACAATATTATACTTAACATTAATATACTTTGAATTCTTACATCGAGGGGAGAATAATAATCATGCTATATACTAAAAAACTAATTAGACATGATGGGCAGAATCGGTAGGGCTGTTGAAATCTGCATTAGGAGGAGGAGAATCCGGTGGGTCGTTGAATTCTGCAAGAGTTTGTCCTCTTTCATCAAGAAGTATAGTGATTATCCTCTCTATTCTTCTGACGGTCTTGTTGAGTTCTTCCAACTGTTCCTCATAATCCCAATCTCTAGCGTTGCAGCGGTTTATCTTATCATTTGTTCTACATAGCCCCGGGTGCTAGAGTTATGTCATTTGGTTGTACCATTTGGTAGTCCATTTGGTACACCATTTGGTAAGTCGTTCATTTGATTCATATCAAATTTGTCGTCTGATCTTTTGATTAATGAAATACTTAAAGAATGATCACTACAATTCGTGAATGAGGATATTTATAGAACCGAAAGGGCACTTTGAAAAGTGAAAAGGAACCTTTACGTGAAGTAGCACCTTATTATGAGAGATTCGGGAGTATTAATAGATTGTATTTGGATTCTATTACACTATAAGGACTATTGCTTTAATGATTTAACCCGAAAAAGTACATTTTCGTGAAGCAGCACCTTATTATGATAGGTATCAGAATTATGTATTCTAATAGACTGTATTTGAATTCTATTACATCATAAGGACTATTGCTTTAATGATTTAACCTAAACAATGCTCCTTTACGTGAAGCAACACATTATTATGAGACACTACTACAGAAAAGCGCTTGCATAGCGCTTTTTTCGCCGCTTGCGTAGCGCTTAAAATACCCCTGCATAATATTCCGATAGAACTTTTGAATAGCGTTTAAAAAAGCGCTATGTTATCTTTTTTTTTACTTTTTATTTATTGTTTTGGTAATATCCCTGTTTTTTCACCTAATAAGTAAAAATTAAAAAAGATAACAAAAAGAATACTCATTCAAAATATAATATAATATAATCATTCGCATAAAACATAATAATATATTTAAAATAGTATCTCAATCATTAGTAGCTTACAATTATTAACTAATAACAATACGACATATGATTAAATTAATATAATATATTTAAATTAACTCATTTGCCTCATCAAGTATAGCCAATTGTTCCCAACAGTAGAGCAGTAGCACATAAATAGCCAAGGCAGAAGCAACAGCTCGACAAATATGACAAATCAGTATGTTCACTTGAGACTGCAGCAATAGGAAATAGCACAGGACAAGCACAACCAGTGGAAGTAAAATCGACATTATGGGAAAGTTTTTTGAGCACGACAATGGTTTAAACCACAAGCATGTCGGCTATTGTCTTCCTTCTAGTTCATCAACCGAGTAGCACAATCTCAAAGACACTCGACATTTTCCCAAAGTCATGCAAAAAAAAAAAGAAGGAAAAGGGTGAATATCCACAATTAGACCATATAGACTTCAGGGACATGCTCATGCTTAAACTTGGTTAGAAATCAAACATGCATCCTATATTAAGGCCTCCAGAACTGAGGCAGATTCATTTCTTCTAATTAAAAGCTTATTCAAATCAGATACCCAACTTTTCCACTGATTCAAGTTATTTCAGTACCAAACTCTACCCCCTATATTCTTACTAAAGATCATGAGTTAAATGATGAGATGCAAACCAATAATAACTCAGTATGACACAAACTAAACCAAACATGTATAAAATATTGGTACATGGGCTGTTTAAAGGATGCATCAGACAAATTATGACACAAAGATAGCTTGTGAAATCTGATTGAACACACATAGGAATTAATGAGTTCAAGACGGGGCTTAGGGATGTGGAAACATAAATTATCGGTCTGGTTCTCGGTCCAGTTCCGGGTCAGAGGCCTTTTTTTTTAAAAAAAAAAAATTAAATTTCCAATACTGAAATTGACATTCTCGGACACATTACCATGAAATTTGAACTTTGAAATCTATTGTATATCGTGAGATATTTAGCTTTGAAAAGGGAAAAATCGTAACGATTTGGGTGAAAAGTGAAATTGATTGTCAAGAAGGATGTTTTGGAGAAATCCTCTGAACCAGTTTGGGATGGCTCCGTCTCGAAAAAATACGCAAAATCAAAAACAAAATTAGGTCAAACGGGCGTCCGAGCGCAAAGTTATGACCATTTAAAGTTTCACTAATTTACAACCTATATTTTATATGTCAATACGTCCGGGGCTGGCTGGGGAGGGGACCGGTGGGGAGGGCTGGGGGAGGGGACCTGCTAGAAATTACACACACAAAAGACCACTGCTTGACTGATTACATCTAAGTATTAGTTTAAAGAAAATGTAATACCATATGATTGACTCAACCGGTAACCATACTGGTGAAACAAGGACATGGTTATCCTTCATAGATTATACATCCTAGATTTAGCTAAAACACATTATAACTTTCATACTAAACTAATATAAGATCACATAAGCAGATTGCACATGGCTAAATAAACCTCGACTAGATTTCAAGTCAAACAGATAGTTCATATATGAACTGGATCTGTTCTTAAAGCAACACAAGTATTTATCTAAACAAACAGTCAATGACTAATGATCATTAAACTAATTCATAGGCAAATTAGTCATCAGTAGCAGAAATTGATGGAGTCATAATTGATTAAATTAAGCCCAAACTAACAAGATAAAACATTACAGACTTCAACAAGAACACATGTGAATGAACATGCTTAATAACTTACTAAATAATCTTAATAGCCATCATTAAACCAGAATATGATTAGTAAACAGTTGGAACAAACACAGACAAGCACTACCGTCAATTAGACATGTTAAGAAATACCTCACTTTGTTTATTTTGCTTTTTTTCTACAATTGAAAGTTTTTGATAGACATAAGAGTATCATAATCCTCCTTAATGGAGCATCGAATAAACACATGCCTACTATGGAGATAACTAACATTTACATATGCCTTAAGCTTTAGTTTTTTTGGGATTTCAGTCCTTAAGAATTCGATATGAGGCATTCCATGACTGAATTTTTCTATCACTGCCCATTTCAAATCTTGCCTAGAAATCAATACATCAATTTCAGATACCACAAAAACGAATGTAGGTTCACCGTGTAAGTATTGTACCTGTTTTGATGCAATCGGGGGAGGAAAATCAGAATTCGGTTTAGAGCAGGCTGTGCAAATCCCATAGCATTCCATGTTGATTGTGAGAATAATAGAGGTACTATGGGTGTTGCTGAGTTGAGGATTGGATATTGAGAAGCCATTAAAACCGATGTAGCTGGTCGAGAATGGCTATTGTTAGTAGTCGGAATGATTTTTGAATTCGAAATTGGTTGTTGTTGATGTTGTGATGAAAAAAAGGGTGGAAAAGATAAGTCATGACACTGGATACCCTCAGTAGGAGAGAGTCCAGTGCTCGTTGCCACCATAATGTCCCAAAGTCAACTTTTCGATCAACAATGGTGTTTTCCGATGGGTGATGAATTGAGAGACGGTGGTGGGTATAGAATATAGATAGAAGCTATACAAACACAATGAGACCTCTCTTGATGCTCGACGTTACCGGAGATGGACGGAAAATCGAAAGTTGCGCCTAGGGTTTTTGGGAATTTCGATTTGGGAGATGTAGATATAGGGGTTGAATCGAAGGGTGTTGTTAGGTGAAAACTGTAGGTCTGATGAAGACGAACCTTTTGGCATAACACTTGAACCTCGAATCGATCAAAGATGACCGAAAATCAAGAACGACGATAAAAAAACAGGGAGATTTTTCGATCTGAGATTGCCGACGATGTAGGTAGAATCGACGATTGTGGTTGGTATGGAAATGACAGGCTTGAAGAGACGAAACTAATGGTATAAGTCTCGTCTCTAATGGAGTCCTGTGGTGGCCGAAATCGACGATTCTCCGCCGGCATCACTGTTCACCGACGCATTCTAAAGAGAATTTCAGACTTCATACATGTACAAGTTCGGCTAAGTCCTTCATTATTAGGTAACATTTACTTGCATAGCTCTTCCACAAGCGCTATCTAAGTGATATATTTATATTATTATATTAATAAATTACTTAGATAACGCAAATTATAATAGCGCTTGTAATAAGCGCTATGCAAGGAGTAACTTGCATAGCGCTTCGGTTAAATTTTTTGAAAAGCTCTATGCAAGTATTTTTTGTTAGATTTTTTTTTTAATTTGAAAATTTGAAAAAGCGTTATGCAAGCTGTTACTTAGATATCGCTTTGTAAAAGCGCTATCTAAGTAGTGTTACGCAAGCTGAAATCTATAGTAGTGAGAGGTTTCATAAGTGTGTATTCTAATAGACTATATTAGAGATTACTACACGCTATTATAATTTACCCGAAAAAATCTAAATATGTTGGTAGTTAAAATTAAGTTTAGTCTACAGAAATAAACTTTGGTATTTACCTTTAAATCTTATCAACATGTGGGTATTGATAATAGTTGAAACAAACTACTCAATTAGGTGCTTTGTGGCCTGAAAAGGCGTGTACTCATATTAATATATGCAATGATTATTTAGAGCAGTGTGCAGGTGAATTTATTATATTCAAACTAACAGTCTATTAGAATATTCAAGATCACAAAGACAAAACCCCAAATTAATGCATAAATCATCTTTTTAATTTAAAAACATGATGTTCCCTTCTAAAATATCTGTCGTCTATCGGCTGACGAAATCGGATGACAAATTGATTCCTTCACTAAGTGATTTCTGCTGAAAGTAGAACTCTAACTTCTAGAAATGGTTTCCCCAACTACTTCAGAATGCATTAGGATGGTTATTGAATAAACTAAGTGGTAAGAAACATAAATACAACTAGAGTGCAGTAAAGTCGATAATGATAAAATGAAGATATGTAAAATCAGTTGTTTGATTGATTGGTCTCTTATTCTGTACAAATGATCCTATATATGATCCTATATTTATAGTACAAGAAAAATAAATGTGATCCCCCTATGTTAACTAAATCTACTAGTCAACTATGAGGAGGTGCTACCGATTTTTACTTCTTGTTTTCCTATTGCACGATTAATGGTACTTCATTCTAGTTGTTGCTGGTTGTTACCATTTCTTGGTCTAGAAGATTTTTTGACTTGGTCTTCGAGGCGTCCAAATATGTGTAGGTCTCAGTCATTCCTTGGAATTATGACTCGACCAGGCTACCGTAATAGCCGATGAAGCTTTTCTATGTGAGGGCTAGGACTAATAGATTCAGCTACGAGTCAGTTCGGTTATCGACTTATAATTTTGTTGCCTGCTCATTTTGAGATTTCCACCTTCGGCTGCCACTTTATTCGGCTAAACACTTAAAAGTATTTTTGAGTGTTAACAATTGCCCCTACATTAACTCGAGTGCAGATGTTGAGTTGATGTATTCAAAAATAGTCGTCGTTTTGTGTGACAGCCGCGGGTGTTATTTCAATCACTTTTTCCCTAAATGCATGCAGTGATGATTTTTCTCTTAAAAGTTTCTTCTTTTCAACCGAGGCGTCTCGGCTTCCACAACTAAATTTCGATGCATTTCAGCTGCATGTTTGAAAGAAAGTAGTCCCAATGCGTGTCAGTCACATCTCCAAAAAATATTTAAGGAGATACACCCCCAGAGATTTCAAACTTAATCTTCAGTCGTTCCCAAATCTCTTTCCTTCTCCAAAGAATCCTATTTCCTTAATCAGAAAAACTATGTCTTCATCTTAGGGATCAGATAACGCTAATTTGGCTGCTGATGACCTAACCCCTACCTTTGCCTTCATCAATGAACAACTGATTATTGCTCCTTATAGTACATCTGAACAGGGCGACCTTATTATTTCTCGGTATCTTACCCTGTCAAACTATGACCTTCCTATTACATGTGATTGGTTCACCGACGATCGCTCTCCAACTAGTATGCATACCTGGTTGGCCAAGATTACCAACTACTCTGATTGGTTGGAACGAGTGAAGTTGGCCAGAGAGGCCGAATAGAGACACATGGGTCTCTATGATGCCATTACGCTATCGGAGTTTGACCTCTCCTGTAACATTGGTCTCATATACGCCTTCCTCGATTACTGGTCAACCACTACCAAAGCCTTTGTTTTCCCCTGGGGAATGATGACCCCCATACTGATCGATGTGACGGCGATACTTGTCCTTCCGATACTGGGAGCCAAAGCTCCTATCTTAAGTGACATAGATGTTTCTGACTTGGGCATTAAGGTCTCAAATAATTCTTCCGGCTATGGCCACTTTATGACCAACAACAACCGAATATCACCTCTTCCAATCGACGATGCCGAGCATCATGCTTTCCTGCTCTTTTGGTTCAGCTGATATTTTGTCTGCACATGATCTTGTGCAGTCGTGAATAAATTGGAAATTTATGCGACGCTAGTCATTTCGGGGGAAGATGTCAACTAGGCATCTCTCTTCCTGATGATTTTGATGACCGTTGTTTCCCATTAAACACGCCGGTGCTAACCGATACTCTTCGGAAAACACCCTTCGTGCCTCAAGACGCTTTCACTACAGTCTCCACCCTGTATTGTCTGTCTCGAGACCATTACACAGATTGGCAACCGGTCCTCGAAAGATGGGCCACCCCCAATTAGGTCCGTCAAGTAGTCGATAACAACCTTACATTTTCTCAGCGGAGAATTATGTCTCTCACATGAGGGCGTATTCACACGACTAAGGATTTATTAGGTGGCTTGAAGCCCACCTCTAGGAATTATATGTTGAACACGGAGCCCTATGGGCCAAACTTTATGGAAAGGCAATTCGGTCTCACTCAGCACGTACCATGGCCTCACGGCAGTTTGTTTGCTCAACCCAACACTGCATTCTTGATGAAAAACAGGCAAGGAAAATATTCGATCACAATCTTGATAGGGTTGCCCTATTTTACTGTCAGTCATTTTCCCTTAGAGCAAATACTATTGTGTCGATTGGTGGAACACGGCCAAGGAGAAATTATTCCAATTTCCTCTAGATGTCTAATGTGATCGGCTGGTCCTGTCAAAGAAAACGAAACCCAAGAAACCTCTAAACCATGGACGAAAGAGGCCCCTCTAAAAGTTTCTCCCCTTAAATCGATTATACCTTCTGTCTCAAGGTCTTCCATCAGGTTACGGCAAACGAAGAGAAAAGGTAAATTGCTTTCTATATATGTGTCAGCCAGATTGTTCTTGTGAATTTTCGGCTACATCTCTTATGCGTCTTTCAACAACTCAATCTTCTCCAACGTTTGTTGATCTAGAGACCACTTCAAACAACGAATCCCCATCACCAATGAAATTAGTTCCTAAGCAACCAGGCGAAGCGGAGGGATTTTCATCCGAGATCGTAGTGAGGAAGAATCCCATAGAACCAGAGTTCCTTTTTATGTTGAGAAAGAGGAGGAAATCGAGGTATATCCCTTGTCTTGCTTAAATCCCTTCACATCGGCTATCTTTCAATATTTATGTTTTACGTTTGCCCTTCAGGGACCACAACTAACAAGACACATATGGCCGTAGAAAGCGTTCGATGCCCCTCTTCATATTGGAGGTTCATCCTCTTTAGCTCATACTTCCACGCATCCGCAGGATACATTATCGGCTATCCTCAAGTCCAAAATTTCTCCTTTCAAAGCAGCCAATTTTTTTTATGTTGATGTAGCTGTAAAGGTATACCCTTTCTCTATGTTTGGTCCTTCACTCTTTCCAAATCGTTGCCTCTATTATGAATATGTCATTTTTATACAGGAGACGACTGGAGATAAACCCTCGACTAAAACCAACCCAATTGATGACTCAAAAGCGATAGCCAAGATCATCCTTGAAGATGTGCTTTTGCAATAATTTAGCTCAGTCGACATTGAACCTTCACCATCTTCGCCTATTGGAATTCATCGAGAGTGAGTTGAGGAGTCTCTTTCTAGGGGAATACTGACCAGCAAAGAAGAGTTTCGTGCTTTGAGGGAATCCCTGTTCCGATTGTCAAAAGAAGCAAAAGATTCCCCAGTTTTGGCAACCGCCTATAATGACATGGCTTTGGCTCTAAATGGCTTATTTGCTTTACACAAAACTGCCAAAGATAGCCATGATGAGGCTATCACTGCTCTACGGCACTTGGGGTTTCTTCGGCAAGAGAATAGCCATATTTAGACTTCTTTCAATGAGGTGAATGTAGAAAGGCAGCAGAATGCAGCCGAATGAATGACTTGCATGAGCAGTTGTCAAAACTGCGAGCTGATTTGGAGAGGATCCAGGAGAAGATAAAGGTTATTGCTCCGGCCATAGGCACCTTGGAATAGACTATTAATGCCCAAGCTTCCTCCTGCACTTTTTTGTTTTGGCAGGGCATTCATTTGGATAACAAGATCCGGAAACTTGATAACCAATAGGTGGTTTTGGAATTGGATCAGAAAGCAGGTAGTGAACGACTAGCCCAAATGGATAATGAGTTGACTGGGTGGAAAAACAGACTTGCTCAAGCAACACCAACACTCTCTGCTAGTTTTTTTGAAGTGGTATCCAATGAAACTTATTCTTTGGTTATGAATACTCTTTTTCCAGTTGATCATATTGCTCAATTGTCAACCGACGTCCTCATGGATTTGAAATCCAATCCATCATTGCTTCTGTTACTCGAGAGGTATTGTCAGAAGCAGAACAACAGCTAGAGGACCCTCTAGCGGCCGACACTCAAGCCTTTACCGAGACCCCATTAGTTGTAGTGGTTGAGCCTTTGTTGGATACAGAAAAGGGAGTCCCAGAAGAAGTAGGAGCGGATGAGGTAGTAGCCGTTGGTGCGACCGAGGATGAGAAAGAGACTATGTCTATCCAGGACGACCAAGCAACCATAGATTCGGCTAATCCTGAGACCTCTATTACTGATGATATAGTGCAACCTCTAGCTAGTGAAATGCGAACCAACTTGGCTTTCTAGTTTTAATGACCCTAAATTGAAGGGTCTACTTTTATGACCAGGCAGCCGATCCGTGGTTGTTGTTTACTCCTTCCTTCCCCAAATCAGATGGAAGTACTTTTTGCCTTTGTATATGATTATTACCAGTCCGCTGGTCTGTGGCTATCATTCATTCATGTATTCCCCAAATAGAAGGGAAATAGTTTATTCTGTGCGGCCAGACAGCCAGTCTGTCACTATTATTTACTCATGCATACCCCAAATCGAAGGGTAATCATTTTTGAAGTATTTGTCATTTATATTTTTGTCAATCTCTTCATCATGTATATCTATTAGTCGATACACATTGCCAGCAATATATTTCTTACTACAAAGGGTTCTTCCCAATTTGGTAACCATTTGCCGAATTTACGATATTTCATTCCAAACGGCAACACAGTTTTCCAAACCAAGTATCTTTCGGCGAACCTCTTAGGCTTAACATGTTTTTTGTATGCTTTGAAAATTTTCCGTATACCGGCTTCAATTCTTTCTAGGGCCATCAGTCGATCTTTATCTAGCTGATCTAACTCCATTAGCATGGCCTGCTGATATTCTTCTAAGCTTAAATAATTCTGTTTGGCCATCCGTAATGACTTAACATTAACCTCCAAGGGCAACACTACATCTTGGACATAGGTTAGCCGATAAGGTATTGTCCCAGTAGCTGTAGACTTAGAGTTTCTGGTTGCCCAAATAACTTAATCCAAAGTGAGATTCCATAATGTCGCTCTATTCTCCATATTTTTACTCACTATGTCCACAATAAGCTTGTTAACTGCCTCGACTTGTCTATTTGCCTGTGTATAATAAGGCGAGGATGTGATCATCTTGATCCAAAATTTCTCAGTAAAGGTTTCCAACTTAGAACCAGTGAACACCGTCCTTTGATCGGTTGTAATCATCTCAGGAATATCATAACTATGTATGATCTGGTGTTAGCTAAACTGAATGACATTTGTCTGATAAATCCTCTTCATCGGCTGTGCCTCTACCCATTTAGTGAATTAATCGGTAGCCACAATAATGAAATTATGTCCTTTAGCCGATTGTAGGTGAATCTTATTGATGAGGTCCATATCCCATCCTCTGAAAGGCCAAGGCTTCATGAACAGGTGTAACAACCCGGCTGGTACTCGTTGGATTGGTTCATGTCTTTGACACTCTTCACACCCTTTTGCATTTTGAAAAAAATCGACCGTGATGGTAAAGACCAATAATAGCCATGACGATAAATCAACCATTTCATCGCTGGCCTGGCTCTATGTGATCCACAAATTCTTTTATAAACTTCTCTCATGACTCTTAAGGCTTCTTCCTTATCAATGCACTTGAGTAACACTCCACTTATGCTCCATTTGTAAAGACCATCATCAATGAGAACATACTTCAGGGCTCTCCTATTAACCTTAAGGTCCTTGCAAGTAGAATGATCTTTTAAGTAGCCAATTAATACCCGCTTCTACGAGTTGATTTGGTCCATGGCTAGCACTTCGGCTGGCAACTCATCATACTCTAGAGTGAGTAGATACTTCCTAAATCCAGAAGCTTCTTTTGCTAAGTCGTTAGCCTCAACATTCAAGCCCATGGGAACATAACTTAACGTAGATGATGCGAACCCACTAAGTAACCTGCTAGTCATTCTATAACATGCCAACAAATTTGGATCTTCACAGTCATATTCCCCAGCCAGCTGCTTGATAACTAGCTGAGTGTCTCCACGAATATTGATACACTTCGTCTTTATAGAGACTAGGAGTGTGAGTCCCATGATTAGAGCATCATATTCAGCTTGGTTATTTTTCAATTCAGAATCTAGCCGATAAGAGAACCACAATGTTTTATCTCTAGGATTGGTTATTGTTATTTCAGATCTGACTCCTTTATGGGTTCTTGACCCATCAAAGGTAGAGTCCAAGAGACGACGTCCATACACACAATAGAAGAGACACATGGGTCCTCCACATCTACACAAGGGTGGTCTGCCAAGAAATCGGCTAATGCCTGACCTTTAATAGCCCTCAGTGGCCCATACTTGAGAGAAAACACAATGAGCTTGATTGCCCATTTCATTAGTCGTCCTTGCAAAATAGGTCTATTCAATAAGTATTGCACGATGTTAATTTTGCACAAAAAGGGAACCACATGTGGCATTAAATAATGTTCAAGTTTTGTACAAACATAGAATAAGGAAAAACAAAGCTTCTCTATAGGGGTATATCTAGTTTCAGCCTCATTGAGAATTTGACTAAGGTAGTAAACTACCCTTTCGTTCCATCATCGGCATCCTGTGCTAACAAGCAGCCGATAGAAAAATCTACAGCCAAGATGTACAACTTCAACAGTTTTCCTAATATGGGAGGCACCAGCACAGAAGGAGTTTCTAAGGCCTTTTTAATTTGGTCAAATGCCTCTTGCTGTTTCGGGCCCCATACTAGCTCTTTTGACCCTTTAAGCCTAAGTAAAAGTGAGAAAGCCTTCATTTTGCCAGCTGAATTAGATATGAACCTCTATAGGAAGGTGATTTTTCCTAATAGGCTTTGTAACTCCTTCTTTGTTCTGGGTAGTGCAGATTCCATTACTACCCGGGCTTTGTTATGATCTATCTCAATACCTTTCTTATTTACCAAGAATCCAAGAAAGTTGTCAGTCAATACTCCGAACATGTAATTGACTGGATTCATTTTAAGATTATGAATCCTCATTTTTTTTAGTGCTTGTTCAAGATCGGCTAAATGATCTTTGGAGTCCATATACCTCACCACCACATCATAAATGTAGACCTCTATTGTCTTGTCAATTAAATTATGGAAGATGGTGTTCATTGCCCTCTGATATATGTAGCACTAGCATTCTTCAGACCAAATGACATAACTATCCACTCGTAAATTCCCAAGGCTCTTGGATACCTAAAAGAAGTCTTCTGAATGTCATCTTCAACTACTGTTATCTAATTATAGCCATAGTATCCATCCATGAATGTAGAGGTTGCCAAATTGACTAGCATATCGGCTATAGGAATGACGTATTCATCTTTGGGAGTGGCTAGATTTAGGTTCCTGTAATCAATACATACATGGACCTTGACATTCTTCTTCTTGACTGGCATAATATTTTCCAAACATTCCACATACCTAGCCATTTTGATGAACCCGACATTTAGCAACCGTTCAATCTCAACTTTAATTTGAGGCATCAACTGAGGGTGATATCTTCTAGGCGGTTGTTTATGAGGTGTGAAACCCTCCTTAATCGACAATCTATGCTCTACCAAAGTACGTGCTAGCCAGGTATCTCATGATAATCCCACATGATGCAGTCCTTGTACTACAGTAGAAGAGCTGTTATGCTTTGTTTATCCTTCTCCTTCAGCAAACCACTAATTTGTGTTAGACGAGGGACTTCCTCAGTACCCAAGTTGATAACTTCCGAGGGATCCTGAGACTCAAAACTAGGCATAGCCCTTCTTATAGGCGATTCAAGTTCCAATGGCAACTCAATGTCACCGGCTGCCATTGTTGGTTCTCTGTTGTAGTCCACTACCTGTAATGCCTCAGATATTCTTGCTTAATAACTTAGAGCAGTCAGTCGATGCCACAGATCATGTATGATTTGGGTCTCCTCAATCATCTAACTCTTCCAAGGTAAGTCGTGGTTCTACAAATTGTTTTATTTCAAAACCTCGTGGACTAAGATTGCAGTATTCCCATGATCCTTCTTCGTATATCTCCACAATAGCTATGGGAGACACATAGGGTGAATATAAGACAACCTTCAAGTTCTTAACCCCTGCTTGAAATGGTTTATCATCAGCTGGGATGATTTCTATCTTATCTCCTTCCTAGAAAATAAGTTTTTGATGCATAGTAGAAGGAAGGCATTGGGTTTTGTGAATCCAGTCTCTGCCCAATAGAATGGCGTAGGACAGCTTGCCATCTATTAAAAAGAAGGCATATCTGACCGTTTTATGACGTACGGTGATTTCTGCTACTAAGATCCCCAAAACTTTAGAGGCCTCTCCCATAAAGCTAGCAATTTTTATGTTAATTGGGATGAAATCCTCCCTGGTTTTGTTGAGGTCTTTCAAAGTAACCAGCGACATCACATTTAGCACAACCCCATTGTCAACGAACACTCGACTAATAGCTTTGCCGTTAATGGCATCCATAATATAGAAGGGGTTTGAGGTGTTTAACCATCTCTTTTATAGGTGCACCAAATATAGTGCTCAAACCATACCTAGCTATGGTATCGACTATAGCTGCCCATTCAGTGTCTTCCACACATATATTACCTTTTAGGTTATCCAACATTGAGTGGCGGACCCAGAACTCACATGGTATCAGGCTGACCATTTCAATAGCTGCCCAAATCTCATCGGCCGAATCATGCTTAAATAAATCAAGTATGGAGTCTCCCACCTCGTCCAATTTGGTTGACAAAAAGTTAATATCTTCCATCTCCTGGAGATATATAGGAACCAATTGAGGTTCTAATTCTTGGATCCTCTACGCGATCTGTGGAACCATCTCGCTAGGGATTCCTTCAGGATAGTAGTATCCCGTCGAGATTACTCTGTCGTGTTGTCATCAAGCTATATATTCAACTCTGGTTTCTCCAAAGCCTTTTCTTCATGCAACACTATTTCTAAAGAGATTAAACCGAATGCTCGTTCAATAGCCTCAGCTACGGTAGACTCAGGAATTTCCTGCTTATCGGCCGCCTTAGAACTGGATATCATGTGCAACATTTATTTCATCTTGCGTAAGGATTTGGCACGTTGTATCCTTCTTCTTTGAGTCCTAGATACGACACTCGGTGGTGCCTCTTTCTTTCCAAAAGCCTGATTGATGAACCACTTCCCTTCCTCTATATTGGCAGTTGTCTTAATCATCCTCCAGAGTTTCAACTGACCTTCATCCCTCACTATGATACGCAAGGAATAAATGCCTTTTTTTACGTTGAACTCATCCACCCTCTGTTTAGCTATGAAGAGTGATTCCTCATCTAGCTGGGGCATGTTCTGCTTCTCATCGACTGGTAGCCATGCTTGCCCTCAAAGCCTGCACTTGGCGTCTGTTGGGTCCCTTTTGAATTTTGGGTACTATTTGTGAGGTTCCCGAGCAATGTTCTCTGGTTTATAAGGGCGACCACTACAATTTCTTCCAGCTAGATGCATGTTAGTGTCCTCATAGATGTCACATACGTTGTCTAGAAGATCAAACACAGAGGCCTTTGTGGACTCCTCCTTACATTGGGCTTCTTTGGGACCCATATATTTTTCATCTGTTGTTTCCCTTTGACATCCCTTGATTGATCCGACTTAGCAAAGATACCATATATATCGGTACTGCGTGAAAGGGGTCAATATCAACATACATTTCAACTATGTTTTTATCGACTAGCTTGAACCTCCCCTCCTTGATACCTTTTCGATTTGCCTTTCTGAATACCACACAACTAGAATTAGTGTGGCTATATGATTTGTGCCATTTACAGTACTTCTTATCGTTGAGCTCTTCGGCTGGCGAAATCTTATGGCCATCAAGAAGCCGAATCTGTTTATATTTAAGTAGATGATCAAAGATCTGATCTGCCTTTCTAATGTCAAATGAGTAACCGACCCTGTCAGTGGTTGAACTCATCTTCTTGACTTTTGTAGCTTTCAAGGCTGGGCTAGAATAAACCTTAGCCCTGACAATCTTGGCTACTATTGCGTCTACCGTGTAATCAACTGACTCTGAGTCAGACTCATATTCCTAAATAATGTATACCAAATGGGAGCCTCAATTTCGGTTAACTCTTCTTTTCTCCTTCTCCTGGATATACTTAAGTAGATGATCAAAGATTTGATCTGCCTTTCTAATGTCAAATGAGTAACCGACCCTGTCAGTGGTTGAACTCATCTTCTTGCCTTTTGTAGCTTTCAAGGCTGGGCTAGAATAAACCTTAGCCCTGACAATCTCGGCTACTATTGTGTCTGCCGTGTAATCAACTGACTCTGAGTCAGACTCATATTCCTAAATAATGTATACCAAATGGGAGCCTCAATTTCGGTTAACTCTTCTTTTCTCTTTCTCCTGGATATACTTAAGTAGATGATCAAAGATATGATCTGCCTTTCTAATGTCAAATGAGTAACCGACCCTGTCAGTGGTTGAACTCATCTCCTTGCCTTTTGTAGCTTTCAAGGCTGGGCTAGAATAAACCTTAGCCCTGACAATCTCGGCTACTATTGCGTCTGCCGTGTAATCAACTGACTCTGAGTCAGACTCATATTCCAAAATAATGTATACCAAATGGGAGCCTCAATTTCGGTTAACTCATCTTTTCTCCTTCTCCTGGATATACTGCTCTATTTGGCTAGCCTTCTCGACTAACTGTCTTAAGTCAGAGAAGGATTGTCCCACTAATTTCTCTTTTAGCTGAGGATGCATGTTGTTGATTATCATGTGGGCGCATTCCGATTCAGGGAAGTGTACATTGCATTTCCCAACCTTTCTACTGAATCTCTCGATATAATCGGTAGCCGACTCATCGACCTGTTGTTTGAGATTCGTCAAATCGGTTACAGTGACCTAAGGCCCTAGGTTAGGGCCAATAAAATCAATCATGGAAACAACGCTCCATGTCAGCCCAATTTTGTACGGAGTCGGGGGGTCAAGGATGAATACCAGGCAAATGTTGTTTCAGTTAGAGAAACGGGGAACAACTAGAGTTTGTGATACTCATTCTGGACAACGTATATCTGTATATGTGCTCAATGGTAGATTTGTTGTCATCACCCAAAAAGGTGGTGAAATCAGGCATTTTAAAGCCTCTTGGTAATGGTACTATCTGATCTACCTAATCGGGGTAGGGCTTCTTGTAAACAGGCATATCCAAGGGTTTCAGTTGGATGCCAAAGTACCTTTTTATGGTATTCTCTATAGTTTTAGGATTCATCAACTATGAAGTTTCCTACCGATTCTCAGCTGGAACCGGCTAGTTGGCATTCTGAACTGGATGCCTCAATTCTGTATCTTGTTGAGCAGTGTTTTGAAAGTTGTAGGTATTTTACTGGTCATTACCAATAGGCGGGGTATATAACCATTGCTGCTGCTGGGCATAGACACCAAGGCCTACAATCTGAGCTCCTGGAACAGCCGACGGAGCATGAGGATAAGGTGGAACAGTGTTCCATGTCTACTCTCCCCTGACATCAGTCGTTCTTGGAAAGTTTGTGTTATACCCCGTATTTCCAGAGTATGTACGTAAGGACGTACGTAGAGAAATTGAAGCTTAAAGTGTAAGGGCCGAAATTCACTTTGTACACAACACCCGATTAGAGTCGTTTTCCGACGAAACGCGTTTCCACTTACGTAGGAAAATTCCGCTATGTCATTTATTATTTTGCGGATTTTTCCGAGAGATGAAATATTTTGGACCAACGGGAGGTGACACTTGTCACCCTCATTGACGGCAAAAATGGGCTAGTTTGACGATTTTCTTGCCTTTCCTTGGTCGGGGTTAGGTAGGATATTTTTGTGTAGATGGATAAGGTTGCACATGGCTAAATCTTGGCCTTACACTTGCTATACACTTGTCTTCATCTTGGCCATTGGTTGGCCTTCACTTGACCTATAAATACCCCTCTAAGTTGAAGACTTTCTTCATCCTCACTTGAGCAATCTATCTAAGTCTCAAAATACTCCCTCCCTCTTGTTCTTTCGTCCACCACACCCCCCTCCCCCTTTGAGAAGGCCCTTTGGCCGAGAGCTTCCCCCTCCCCCTTTGTAGTGGTTAGCCGTGGGGTACCCCCCCCTAGCCTAGTTGTTTTCGTATAATACCCCCCTTTTGTGGTATAGAAATACTCTCCTAGTATTGTTATAATGCCCAAATACCTTGGCCCAAATACCTTGTAGTATTCCCAAGGTTACACTTACACAAAAGCCCAGAAAATACTATTATACTTCCCTCAGTCACAAACGAAAACCTAAGTAAATCTTCACCCGTAGTTGAAGTTATAAGTAGAAGTTGGTTAGAACTTCTAAGGGTTGGTTGGAGCGGGTCGGAGCGCACGGAGTAGGAGCTAAACCTTGCTCAGGATCGACATTTAAACTCGGATAATTTTGGGCTTATCGAGGTAAACACTCTTGACCTTCTATTGTAATTGGAAATTACATGTTGTTGGAATATATAGTTGAAGTATACTATATATAGAATTGAACTTAGTTGTGCGGCAATGTCTTTTGACTTAAGCCTGAATTTAAATAAGAGAACTGAACTGTAATTACATAGGACTGTATTACAGTAGACTTGTGTAGCATTACTGTGTAGTAGAATTGTACGCGTCCGGTTAGACGTGTTAACCCCCCCCCCCTGGTTGGCTTGGTAGCCGGCCTCGATAGAGGAGGAGTTTTACGCTGTTGCGGGGGGGGGGGGGAGGTGCTGCCGAAGTTTCTGTAGAATATTCTACATTAAGATCTAGGATGTTAATAGACGCCTTGTGGCCTCTATAGGTTGAAGTACTACGTATGGCGTGATCTACTTGGCTTAAGGAGTAGCCGACGGTTCGAGTTACTTGGAGCGTTTTGCTATTAGTCGATAATCGTCGCGAGGTATGTGAACCTCTTCCTATCTTTTCTAGCATGATATGTGTGAGCTATGTAGTGCGGTAGACGTACATGTGTTAACTGTATTTGGTTGTTTTAAAACCGGAAGTGTTATAACGACTTTATGGGAAGTTGGTTATAACGACTTTATGTAAGTAAGAAAATGTTTTGTGGTTTTAAAAGACAATCGATTTGACTTATAACCGACTTAATGTGTGACCATAAAGAACTTGAAGTATTTGAAAGATTAAGAATCCTTTTTTGAAAGAAGAGTAATACTTGGTTTTGAAAACATGTTGTTATACTAGCTTTATGGGAAGTTAGGTATAACGCCTTAAGGGTGGTAAAATGAATGGTTTATTAATTTTAAAAGTTAAGAGACTTGGTCTTAAAAGATAAGAGACTTGACTTGAATGAATTAATATGAGTTTTGTGTGAAACCTCATTCGTAAGTAATGAGTACTTGGTTTTAAAAAAGGAATAATGTTTTCTTGATTTGGAAATCGAGAATGTGTATCGACAAACCACCGCAGCGTTAATAGAGGAAAATGTATTGAATAATGAAGTATTATTAAAACCAGAGAAACCTCCATCCGCATGAAGCTAAGATGAGACAAAATGATATTACATTTCCTAGATCATGGCTTAATAAGATGGATTATAAACAAGAATAACCTACTCACATATAAGGCTTATGTTTCTCAAGTCGCTTAAAAGAGAATTATGTTTTAAAGGATTAAGACTATGAACTATGAAATCTTTCAAAAAATGGGACTCGAGTAATCAAACTAGGCAACCGGAACTTTAGGAAAAAGGAATGTTGTTACTTGACTTTAAAAGAATGTGGGTTGGTTTACTTAAAAATGTGGGTCACTCTTCTTATACTACGTATTGGGTGACTTATTGAAAAAGGAATGGATCTTTTAAAAGGATTTAACGATGTAGTACTTTAGGGTTAAAACCGTGGCTTTGTCATAAAATGAAAGTACTTTAAGTAGTGTGTAACTTGCCTATGTTTGCGTATGATAGACTTGCTGCAAGGAATGTATCGCACTCGACTACGGTTCATGGATGAACCGAATGTATTTCACTCGACTACCGGTTCATGGGATGAACCGAATGTATTTCACCCGACTATGGCTCATCCGAATGTATTTCACTCGACCACCGGCTCATCCGAATGTATTTCACTCGACCACCGGCTCATCCGAATGTATTTCACTCGACCACGGTTCATGGGATGAACCGGGTATGTATCCCACACTTTTCTATACTGGGTCCATAAGATGGGCCGAGACCGTTATACGTATCACATGATTTGTACCTAGGCGGCAGCGGTGAGGAAGGAGTTCCACGTACGGAGGATGACTTGAGGCGTGAGTCCTCGACTTGACATGATCGCTTATGTTGTGAATCGTAGTTTGGTTATCATACATGTCTCCCGCTTTATATAGACTATTATGATTTCATTTACGATTTTACGCTTTCACATACTTGGTACTGTTGCATCGACCTCCTTCGGGGCCGCGTTCACGCCGCAGTAGAGGTACATCGATCGCCGATCCCCGCTTATAGGATCACATTTCAGCGTGTTGAAGCTCCGTTCCTTCGAGGCTTATCTTTGGTATGTTACCCCGAGTCCAGAGGTTCTTGTACATTCGTGGTATGGCGGGCCCGTCCCGTCATAGTTGTTGTCACTTCTTAGAGTGCAGTAAATCGTTGTGGCGTAGTCCGTAAAGGATAATCGTCGGTATTTATGTATATATACCAAGGCAACCGCTTTGGCCTGCTTATTTATCATGTCTCTTAATTCATGTTCATGTTTTTATTTCCGCTGATTTTCTCGATGTTGTATCACTAGGGTGCCCGGGTAAGACACTACCACGCCCGGTTCGGTCTTGACAAAGTGGTATCGAGCGCTTAGTCTCTGAAAGTGTCTACGCATCGTGTCTAGTAGTCTTGATTATCGGTGTGTTGTGCACCACATCTATAATCGTGAGGCTGCAGACATTTAGGATTGGTTTCCATTCTTCTCATTCCGAGATCGTGCCTTAGAGCATGTGATAAGTCGGACCCCTCGACGATTCCTTTCCTTTACCGATTATGCCTCGCGTAAGGCAACCCAGCCCAGATGGGCAAGGTAGTCGAGGAGTCGTAGTGAGATACGAGAGGGTACGAGGGCGCAGCCCTGGCCAAGACTGAGATAGTGCTTCAGACGGCTAGTTTTGCGACACCGCCAGCACCAGTAGAGTTTAGAGTCGCAGCAGTGGCTGCTGAGACTACAATCCCTGAGCCTCGGCCCCACACTGGAGTGTATGAGACGGGTACAAGGAGATGGCGCATCGCCGTGGTCGTGGCGATATGAGGATAGGTCGACGCAGATTCGATCCAGAGCACCCGTAGTTCACCCCGAGCGCATTTTGAGACTACGATTTTCGAGACGTCCGCCGAGTTTTATGGGTCGAGGCTCGAGGATGATCCGCAGGAGTTCATCCGGCGATTCTGGATCGCGAGTGATCAAGGCTTCGAGACCGAGTCGGTGGTCTTAGGTTCGCATCACCGCGTGATACCGCAGCCGATCGTTTGACTCGCGAGCCGTCCGGGAGAGTATGCGCTTCCAGCAGTTGGAACGAAGTTCTCGGGGCGCTTGCACATTTCTTACCTTCACGGATGAGAGGGCTCGGGCTGTGTTTTTGACGCCAAGCGGGGCGGGCGGTTAGAGAGTATAATGTGAGTTCGACTCATTGGCTCGATATGTCCCGCTTTAGTGGCGACCATGGAGGATAGAGTGCACCGATATGTCACCGGCTTGACGATTATCTAGCAGAGTTGCTCGTGTAGCTCTTCACCGGCATGGACATTGCCCGCACGCAGCTTATGACCGGGAGGCGAGGAGCGGAGGAGTCGACGGAACGACCGAGATCGCAGAAGAGGCCGCAATGCAGAGTCCTTTGGTAGCTGAGGCGGATCGCCAAAGAAGAAAGTTAGTTATGTACTCCGCCAAGACAGAGTGGTCCTCCGCGCCTTCGTGACGCTCGGTATTCGAGCCGGTCGAGCTCCGTGGCTTCGTTTGCTGTGGTTACGTAAGTTCTAGCCGCAGGATTCATGTCCCCTCAGCTGCACGATGCGGCAGCGCCATCCCGAGAATGTCGCTTTTTATCGGGTGCTTGTTTCACCGCGCGCCGGCCATGTGACGAGATCAGGCTTATAGAGGGGTACCGCAAAGATGACGCAGCCATGGATCAATGGCGTGTTCATCGATTCTACGATACGCCTGGCAGGCGTGCCTATGATTAGAGTGAGCGGTAGCTTCAGGTATATTCTTAACCCTCTAGAGATTTGTATGCGTGATATGATGACCTAATATTTATGTGCTATGTACGAATAGCGTTGTGTTATTTGTGAGTTAGAAAACATGGTTAGTTGGAAGGATAAGTATGGGGGCATGGGAAGTGTGAACCTTAGAATATTTCATGTTGAGACCTTAGAGGTAAGGTCGTCTTAAAGGAGAGATTCTTACGGTTAGTCTTTGTTGAAATACTTGGTATGCATAAAATGTATTGTGGGAAATTCATTGGGTTGTGTGAGGTGAAAGTGGTAGCTTTCATGACGCAGATTAGTAAGAATGTTGCAGGGCGAGGAACGAGAAAGTTGACACGATTACGGGTCGGGTTGAGGACCATTCGCGGGTCAACCCGTAGCTCGGAATGTGGTGAGGTCACCGAGGTGGTCCCGCGGTGGTAGGGTCACGAGGATGCTAGGCCCAAGTTTAGATAACCATCGTAAGAGTTGGTGGATACGCTCGACCGAATCACTTCGTGAAGGCCGGGAATGGCCTTAGAGGAAATCGAGGTTAGTAAGATGACCAAGTTTGGAGGTAGTGAATCCAAGGGTTGGAAACAAAAGCGTTGACGGAAGTGTGGTACGGATACTAGAAAGAGTTCGAGTGTTCGAGAAGGGTACAACGAGATAGGGGAGAAGTGAACGTGTGTGATCGTTTCTTTGCGAAATGAAGGCGCGAAGGAGTATATTTTAGACCTTGGTGGAACTTTTGATCATCGAGGTGGTTCCTCGTTGGCCTAGATTTAAGTATTTGCGCGCATGTGTTATTTCGTGGCGGTGTGGCGCTGACGACTTCTTTGGAGGAACTTTATCGTTATCCGTCTTGAGAAGGAACATTCGGACGAATGTTTCTGGGAGGGGAGAATGTTATACCGTATTTCAGAGTATGCGTAAGGATGTACGTGAGAAATTGAAGCTTAAAGTGTAAGGGCGAAATTCACTTTGTACACAACACCCGACAGAGTCGTTTCCACAAACGCTTCCATTTTACGTAGGGAAAATTCCGCTATGTCATTTATTATTTTTGGATTTTTCCGAGAGATGAAATATTTTGGACCAACGGAGGGTGACACTTGTCACCCTCATCGACGGCAAAATGGGCTAGTTTGGACGATTTTCTTGCCTTTCCTTGGTCAAGGGTTAGGTAGGATATTTTTGTGTAGATGGATAAGGTTGCACATGGCTAAATCTTGGCCTTACACTTGCTATACACTTGTCTTCATCTTCGCCATTGGTTGGCCTTCACTTGACCTATAAATACCCCTCTAAGTTGAAGACTTTCTTCATCCTCACTTGAGCAATCTATCTAAGTCTCAAAATACTCCTCCCTCTTGTTCTTTCGCCCACCACACCCCTCCCCTTCGAGAAGGCCCTTTGGCCGAGAGCTTCCACCTCCCTGTAGTGGTTAGTGGGGTACCCCTAGCCTAGTTGTTTTCGTATAATACCCCCCTTGTTGTGCTATAGAACTACTCTCCTAGTATTGGAATAAGCCCCAAATACATGGGCCCAAAGACCTTGTCGAGTTCCCAAGGTTACACTTACACAAAAGCCCAGCACCGACTATTATACTTCCCTCAGGCACAAACGAAAACCTAAGTAAATCTTCACCGTAGTTGAAGTTATAAGTAGAAGTTGGTTAGAACTTCTAAGGGTTGGTTGGAGCGGCCTGAGCACTGGAGTAGAGCTAAACCTTGCTCAGGATCGACATTTAAACTCGGATAATTTTGGGCTTATCGAGGTAAACACTCTTGACCTTCTATTGTAATTGGAAATTACATGTTGTTGGAATATATAGTTGAAGTATACTATATATAGAATTGAACTTAGTTGTGCGACAATGTCTTTTGACTTAAGCTCAATTTAAATAAGAGAATCGAATCGTAATTACATAGATCGTATTATGAGACTTGTGTAGCATTACTGTGTAGTAGAATTGTACGCGTCCGGTTAGACGTGTTAACCCCCCCCCCCCCTGGTTGGCTTGGTAGCCGGCCTCGATAGAGGAGGAGTTTTACGCTGTTGCGGGGGGGGGAGGTGCTGCCGAATTTTCTGTAGAATATTCTACATTAAGATCTAGGATGTTAATAGACGCCTTGTGGCCTCTATAGGTTGAAGTACTACGTATGGCGTGATCTACTTGGCTTAAGGAGTAGCCGACGGTTCGAGTTACTTGGAGCGTTTTGCTATTAGTCGATAATCATCGCGAGGTATGTGAACCTCTTCCTATCTTTTCTAGCATGATATGTGTGAGCTATGTAGTGAGGTAGACGTACATGTGTTAACTGTATTTGGTTGTTTTAAAACCGGAAGTGTTATAACGACTTTATGGGAAGTTGGTTATAACAGCTTTATGTAAGTAAGAAAATGTTTTGTGGTTTTTAAAAGACAACTGATTTGACTTATAACTGACTTAATGTGTGACCATAAAGAACTTGAAGTATTTCGAAAGATTAAGAATCCTTTTTTTGAAAGAAGAGTAATACTTGGTTTTGAAAACATAAGTGTTATACTAGCTTTATGGGAAGTTAGGTATAACGTCTTAAGGGTGGTAAAATGAATGGTTTATTAATTTCAAAAGTTAAGAGACTTGGTCTTAAAAGATAAGAGACTTGACTTGAATGAATTAATATGAGTTTTGTGTGAAACCTCATTCGTAAGTAATGAGTACTTGGTTTTTAAAAAAGGAATAATGTTTCTTGATTTGGAAATCGAATGTGTATCGACAAACCACCGCGGCGTTAATAGAGGAAAATGTATTGAATAATGAAGTATTATTAAAACCAAGAGAAACCTCCATCCGCATGAAGCTAAGATGAGACAAAATGATATTACATTTCCTAGATCATGGCGCTTAATAAGATGGATTATAAACAAGAATAACCTACTCACATATAAGGCTTATGTTTCTCAAGTCGCTTTAAAAGAGAATTATGTTTTAAAGGATTAAGACTATGAACTATGAAATCTTTCAAAAATGGGACTCGAGTAATCAAACTAGGCAACCGGAACTTTAGGAAAAAGGAATGTTGTTACTTGACTTTAAAAGAATGTGGGTTGGTTTACTTAAAAATGTGGGTCACTCTATTCTTATACTACGGGTATTGGGTGACTTATTGAAAAAGGAATGGATCTTTTAAAAGGATTTAACGTATGTAGTACTTTAGGGTTAAAACCCAGGGCTTTGTCATAAAATGAAAGTACTTTAAGTAGTGTGTAACTTGCCTATGTTTGCGTATGATAGACTTGCTGTACAAGGAATGTATTTCACTCGACTACCGGTTCATGGGATGAACCGGGAATGTATTTCACTCGACTACCGGTTCATGGGATGAACCGGGAATGTATTTGTTACACCCCGTGTGTACAGGACGTGTTTTAAGAACGTACGTAAGAACTCACATTGTTAAGATTTTGAGACTTGTAAAAAAAAATTATCGGAAATTTTGGGAATTGTCGGAAAATGAATTATTATGACGAATGGGAGGGCGACACGTGTCACCCCCCCCCCCCTTAGTATGCCTTGGTCGAATTCGGCATGTCCCTAATGGTCTTTTACCATAAGTCTTGGATGAACAAGTCTTGCCATGTAGTGAGCTTGACAATATTGACCAAGTCAATGGGTCCACTTTAGTCTTGATATTTGTTAAGACCTCATCCAAGCCTCACATTTGTATGAATCTTGACCCTCCATGTCCCTTTATAATACTAGTAGTAGTAGCAAGACTTTGTCCAAACACTTAGAAAAAAATTACAACACTTAGAGAAGGGGGGGGAAGCTCTCGGCTTTAGTGAGCTCAAGGAGGAAAAATTTTCGTTGATTGTTCTTTAAGCTCCAAACTTTAACCCAAGGTTCATGAGTGTTATGTAAGTGTATCTCAATAGAAAAATTCCGGAAAAATATAGTTTTCGGGTTAGTCGCAAAGTAAAAACCTAATGGTCTTTCTAGGTTTTGGATTGGAAGTTGAAGGAAAGTTGTTGGTGTTGTTCTAAGGGTCTCAACAAGCGGATTGAAGTGTCTTGAAGAGGTTCTAAAATACTAAGGAGCGACTTCGGATTTGGAAGTTAGATTGAGATTCGTGGAGGTATAATCTTGTTCTCTTTAAGTGTTACAAGATTATGTATTTGTTGTTAGCCTTACATTTTACTAGCATGAAGTATATGTGTTGAAGTTTTATAAGTATTATGGATTGTAGTAGCCTAAATCCGAAATGACATGTAAGCCATGATTAAGTTGGATTACAATTTAATCGTTGTTAGAATCGTCGCATGTAATTGACTTATAGATTATGGTTGTTTTAATCAAATGCGACTTGATATCATGTGAGGCTACCAATTTGGATTGAAATGGAAATTGGATAAGAATTGGTATTGTTGTATTCATTATGGCAAAAATTGGACTAGTAGTTTGTTATTCATTTGTATCGACTACCGCCTATATGTGGTGAGCCAATCAGTCAGTATGTTTATTTATTTGTATTGTACTACCTTATAGATTGTGTGAGCCAATTGGGGCTGTTTGGTTATTGTATTCGACCTTGAAAAAGGTGGCAAAGTTAGTAAAAACAAAGGAGGTGCTGTCCGATTTTCCGTAGAATTTAGTGACTTGGCACTTAGGATATTCTACGTTTAAAGTAAGAGGTTAATGGACGTATTGTGGCCATGATAGGTTGAAGTACTAAGTATAGCGTATCCTACTTGAAGAATGGAATAGCTCAAGGTTGAAGTACTTTGGAGCATTTTGCTACTTGTCGACAATCGTCGCGAGGTATGTGAACCTCTTCTTTCTTTGGCATGATCCTACGTATGAAATATCCATGTGATAACATTTTAAGATTCCTTCTACTCTTAGAAGTTAAGAAGTATTTACATTGTTGAATCTAAGTTAAGAGTATGTTTAAATTGTCCTAAGTCCTTACTAGGTCTTATGGGAGACGTTGGTAAGGATGGTTAGGAAATTATGAGATTTGATTTAAGGGCTATGTATCTTGATTTATTTAAAGTAAGTATGTAAGTTGATTTTTATGTTTGAAAAGGACTTGAATTTATATGTGAAAAGGGGATTGGTTTTAAAAGTGTAGATGACATGATTTTACAAGTATAAGTAAATGGACTTTAAAGAATGTATGTTATGAAGTTTTAAGACTATGAACTTTGATTTTCTTTAAAGGATTATGAAACTTTATTTTTCAAGTTATGGGACTTGATTTCTAAAGTATAAGCGACATGATTTGAAAGAGTGTATGCTACGAGGTGTTAAGGCTATAAGCCTTGATTTTATAAGTGGAAATGACTTAATTTTACAAAGTATGGCTTAATTTATTTCAAAAGATAAGAAGATGGCTTCCAAAAGTATGTGACTTGAGCTTTAAAAGAAAGGAGTTCTATGATTCTTTTTAAGTATGTATGTACGTAGTATTTTGGATCTAGTTTTCCTAATGTTGTAAGAATAAAAGTGTCTTAAGTTCTCTAAAATGAAAGGTTGTTATAATAGCTTTATGGGAAGTTGTTATGACGACTTAAGAAGAAGTGAAAAGATGGTTTGAAAATGTTATGTAAGGAAAATCACACCGAGCCTACAAATAGGCCGGATTACGTTATGAAATACACCGAGCCTACAAATAGGCGGACACGTTATGAGATACACCGAGCCTACTCATGGCGGATTACGCCATATTACCCCGAGCCTACACATAGGCGGGTTATGTCATCTTACACCGAGCTCACAGCGGGCGGATTATCTTACATGATTCCACAGTACACCGAGCCCCACAGGCGGGCCGGATTATGTTATATGATTCCACAGTACACCGAGCCCCACAGGCGGGCCGGATTATGTTATATGATTCCACAGTACACCGAGCTCCACAGGCGGGCCGGATTATGCTACATGATCCCACAGTACACCGAGCCCCACAGGCGGGCCGGATTATGTTATATGATTCCACAGTACATCGAGCCCCACAGGCGGGCCGGATTATGTCACATGATTCATCAGTACACCGTGTCCCGCAAATGGGCCGGATTATGTTATGTAAGATATGTAAGTTATGTGGAAAATACTGGATTAAACTCTTAAGTAAGTATGTAAGAATATGTTGTTAAATCTTATCGAAAGAAGGAAAGGAACGGTTAATATATGATTGATTTCAGGAGTTAAAATGACATTCTTTTATACAGATATGATTTGGTTATTGCATTTTACTGTTCCATACTAAACTGTTGTTATCGACTTCTTCGGCCGCGTTCATGCCCGCAGGTGATAGGTACACAGGTTGGTGATCCTTGCTCTTAGGATCTCTGTTCAGTTTTTGGAAAGAAGCCCCTTTCACTCCGGAGGCTTATCCTTTGGTACGGTTTTCCCTGAGGTAGTAGATTCAAGTATATTCAGGGGTATGGCGGGGCCCTGTCCCGCCACAGTTGTTATGTTAAAACTCTTAGAGGTCTGTAGTCACATGTTGTGGGTCGGTTTGTAAACGGAAAGGGATGTAACTGCTGTTGTTTATGTATATGTACATGTGTCCAGGGAGGTAGCCTTATCGGCTAACCTGTTGTTTAAATTCTTGTTATTTTATTTTATAAGTTTCATGTATGTTCCGCTGATTATCTCTGATGTGTGCTTGTAAGGGTGCCCAGGTAGGGCACCAGTCGCGGCCCGGGGTCGGGTCGTGACAAAAGTGGTATCAGAGCAGTTAGTCCTCGGAAAGTGTCTACAGACCGTGTCTAGTAGAGTCTTGATTATCGGTGTGTTGTGCACCACATCTATAATCAGGAGGCTGCAGGACATTTAGGATTGATTTCCATTCTTCTCACTCTGAGATCGTGCGATAGAGCTGTGTTGTTAGGGTCGTCTCTCCCTAACGAGTTATGTTGATTGCAGCTACGAGAAAGACAGCAGTGACCCAGGAAGGACTAAGTGGATTGCGTATCCAGGTTGGTAATGATATTAGTATAGTTGGTATTGTGACATATATCTATACGGAGTTATGCAGTCGGGCAGCGTGTTGCCTAGAATGATTTTAGATTACCAGGAATTGGTAAAGACTAACTAGATACCGGGAAGGTATGGAATAGTTAATGAATTTTCGCCAAGGTTTTGTGTTTTATTTTGAGATAATTGGGAAAGGATGAGCTGTCTGATAGGGTAGTGAACCCTTAAGAAGCCATATTAAGGAACCTAACGGAATGTCATGTTAATAGATTAAGCTGTGTAGTAAGCTTAAGAGGATTATACGGATGAGGCCTGTACAGAGTAAGTAATGGTTGTTGTGATCGAGACAACATGGTTATGGTTTTGTGAGAAGTTTTTGTACCCGTTTACTGGGGGACTGGTAAGGTAGGCGTGGAGCATGGGAATTGCGAGCCTAAGAATATTGATTACTGCCGAGACCTTAGGAATATAATGTTTTCTCTGGCAATAAGATTTTAAGTCAGACCAAGGATAAGAGTTAAGTGCGACGTTGAGTCGGGTTGAGGACCTGTTGCGGGTCTCCCCATGGCCTGGAATGGAGTGGGATCAGTTGGTAGTAGTTCCTCTGCGTGACAGGGTCACGAGGGCGCAAGGCCAAAGTCTAGTTAGTTGTTTTACGGGTTCGTGGACACGTTCCACCGGAACCAGGTCGTGAGAGCCGGAAATGGCCGTATATTGTTTTATAGAATGACTCCAAAGATTTGAGGCCAGAATTGATATGGAAGTTATGTATGTATGTTAGAAGGAGTTGGAAGTACGAAAAGGTAATCTCTTTTGGGCTAATGATGGACAGTTATGCGTGTGCGAGGTATTAGGGCCATGTGTGGCATTGTTGGTATGTCGGGATTGTGATAGGAAACTATGTCGGTAATTTTAAGTTTGACTCCGAAAGAACATTCGAGGACGAATGTTTCTAAGGGGGGAAGAATGTTACACCCCGTGTGTACAGGACGTGTTTTAAGAACGTACGTAAGAACTCACATTGTTAAGATTTTGAGACTTGTAAAAAAAATTTATCGGAAATTTTGGGAATTGTCGGAAAATGAATTATTATGACGAATGGGAGGGCGACACGTGTCACCCCCCCTTAGTATGCCTTGGTCGAATTGGGCATGTCCCTAATGGTCTTTTACCATAAGTCTTGGATGAACAAGTCTTGCCATGTAGTGAGCTTGACAATATTGACCAAGTCAATGGGTCCACTTTAGTCTTGATATTTGTTAAGACCTCATCCAAGCCTCACATTTGTATGAATCTTGACCCTCCATGTCCCTTTATAATACTAGTAGTAGTAGCAAGACTTTGTCCAAACACTTAGAAAAAAATTACAACACTTAGAGAAGGGAAGCTCGGCTTTAGTGAGCTCAAGGAGGAAAAATTTTCATTGATTGTTCTTTAAGCTCCAAACTTTAACCCAAGGTTCATGAGTGTTATGTAAGTGTATCTCAATAGAAAAATTCCGGAAAAATATAGTTTTCGGGTTAGTCGCAAAGTAAAAACCTAATGGTCTTTCTAGGTTTTGGATTGGAAGTTGAAGGAAAGTTGTTGGTGTTGTTCTAAGGGTCTCAATGGATTGAAGTGTCTTGAAGAGGTTCTAAAATACTAAGGAGCGACTTGGTTGGAAGTTAGATTGAGATTTGGAGGTATAATCTTGTTCTCTTTAAGTGTTACAAGATTATGTATTTGTTGTTAGCCTTACATTTTACTAGCATGAAGTATATGTGTTGAAGTTTTATAAGTATTATGGATTGTAGTAGCCTAAATCCGAAATGACATGTAAGCCATGATTAAGTTGGATTACAATTTAATCGTTGTTAGAATCGTCGCATGTAATTGACTTATAGATTATGGTTGTTTTAATCAAATGCGACTTGATATCATGTGAGGCTACCAATTTGGATTGAAATGGAAATTGGATAAGAATTGGTATTGTTGTATTCATTATGGCCGAAAATTGGACTAGTAGTTTGTTATTCATTTGTCTTGGACTACCGTCTATATTGTGGTGAGCCAATCAAATTTGTATGGTTATTTATTTGTATTGTACTACCTTATAGATTGTGTGAGCCAATTGGGGCTGTTTGGTTATTGTATTCGACCTTGAAAAAGGTGGCAAAGTTAGTAAAAACAAAGGAGGTGCTGTCCGATTTTCCGTAGAATTTAGTGACTTGGCACTTAGGATATTCTACGTTTAAAGTAAGAGGTTAATGGACGTATTGTGGCCATGATAGGTTGAAGTACTAAGTATAGCGTATCCTACTTGAAGAATGGAATAGCTCAAGGTTGAAGTACTTTAGAGCATTTTGCTACTTGTCGACAATCGTCGCGAGGTATGTGAACCTCTTCTTTCTTTGGCATGATCCTACGTATGAAATATCCATGTGATAACATTTTAAGATTCCTTCTACTCTTAGAAGTTAAGAAGTATTTACATTGTTGAATCTAAGTTAAGAGTATGTTTAAATTGTCCTAAGTCCTTACTAGGTCTTATGGGACGCGTTAGTAAGGATGGTTAGGAAATTATGAGATTTGATTTAAGGGCTATGTATCTTGATTTATTTAAAGTAAGTATGTAAGTTGATTTTTATGTTTGAAAAGGACTTGAATTTATATGTGAAAAGGGGATTGGTTTTAAAAGTGTAGATGACATGATTTTACAAGTATAAGTAAATGGACTTTAAAGAATGTATGTTATGAAGTTTTAAGACTATGAACTTTGATTTTCTTTAAAGGATTATGAAACTTTATTTTTCAAGTTATGGGACTTGATTTCTAAAGTATAAGCGACATGATTTGAAAGAGTGTATGCTACGAGTGTTAAGGCTATAAGCCTTGATTTTATAAGTGGAAATGACTTAATTTTACAAAGTATGGCTTAATTTATTTCAAAAGATAAGAAGATGGCTTCCAAAAGTATGTGACTTGAGCTTTAAAAGAAAGGAGTTCTATGATTCTTTTTAAGTATGTATGTACGTAGTATTTTGGATCTAGTTTTCCTAATGTTGTAAGAATAAAAGTGTCTTAAGTTCTCTAAAATGAAAGGTTGTTATAATAGCTTTATGGGAAGTTGTTATGACGACTTAAGAAGAAGTGAAAAGATGGTTTGAAAATGTTATGTAAGGAAAATCACAAGAGCCTACAAATAGGCGGACACGTTATGAAATACACCGAGCCTACAAATAGGCGGATTACGTTATGAGATACACCGAGCCTACTCATAGGCGGATTACGCCATATTACCCCGAGCCTACACATAGGCGGGTTATGTCATCTTACACCGAGCTCACAGCGGGCGGATTATGCTACATGATTCCACATGCAAGGCCCGCGGGAGGCGGATTATGTTATATGATTCCACAGTACACCGAGCCCCACAGGCGGGCCGGATTATGTTATATGATTCCACAGTACACCGAGCTCCACAGGCGGGCCGGATTATGCTACATGATCCCATAGTACACCGAGCCCCACAGGCGGGCCGGATTATGTTATATGATTCCACAGTACACCGAGCCCCACAGGCGGGCCGGATTATGTCACATGATTCATCAGTATACCGTGTCCCGCAAATGGGTCGGATTATGTTATGTAAGATATGTAAGTTATGTGGAAAATACTGGATTAAACTCTTAAGTAAGTATGTAAGAATATGTTGTTAAATCTTATCGAAAGAAGGAAAGGAACGGTTAATATATGATTGATTTCAGTAGTTAAAATGACATTCTTTTATACAGATATGATTTGGTTATTGCATTTTACTGCATTCCATACTAAATTTTTGTTCGACGCCCGAGGCTGCGTTAAATGCCCGCAGTGATAGGTACAGGTTGGTGATCCTCGCTCTTAGGATCTCTTCGATTTTGGAAAGAAGCCCCTTTCACTCCGGAGGCTTATCCTTTTGCAGTTTTCCACGGTAGTAGATTCAAGTATATTGGGGTATGGCGGGGCCCCTGTCCATACGCTTGTTATGTTAAAACTCTTAAGTCCGTAGTCACATGTTGTGGGTCGGTTTGTATGCGGAAAGGGATGTAGCTTTGTTGTTTATGTATATGTACATGTGTCCAGGAGGTAGCCTTATCGGCTAACTTTGTTGTTTAAATTCTTGTTATTTTATTTTATAAGTTTCATGTATGTTCACTGATTATCTCGATGTGTGCTTGTAAGGGTGCCTGGGTAGGGCACGATCGCGCCCGGTTCGGTCGTGTGATTTCACCCGACTCGGTTCATCCGGGAATGTATTTCACTCGACTCTGGGTTCATCCGGAATGTATTTCACTCGACTCACGGTTCATCCGAATGTATTTCACTCGACCACGGTTCATGGATGAACAGGAGAATGTATCCCAGCGTTTCTATCTGGGTCCATAAGATGGGCGAGACACGTTATACGTATCACATGATTTGTACCTAGGCCGGCGGTGAGGAAGGAGTTCCACGGGCGTGAGGATGACTTGAGGCGTGAGTCACGACTTGATATGATCGCTTTTATGTTGTGAGCGTAGTTTGGTTATCATACATGTCTTACGCTTTATATAGACTATTATGATTTCATTTCTGATATTTTACGATTTCACATACTTGGTACTGTTATGCGACCTCCTTGAAGTGCGTTCATGCCGCAGTAGAGGTACATCGATCGTCGATCCCGCTTATAGGATCACATTTCGGCGTGTTGAAGCTCCGATCCTTGGAGGCTTATCTTTGGTATGTTACCACAGTGCAGTAGGTTTCTTGTATATTGAGGGTATGGCGGGGCCTGTCCCGTCATAGTTGTTATCACTTCTTAGAGTGCATGTAATCGTTGTGGCGAGTGCGTAAAGGATAAGCGTCGGGTATTTATGTATATATCTTGAAAGCTATTTTGGTTGCTTTGTTTATTTATCATGTCTCTTAATTCATGTTCATGTTTTTTATTTCCGCTGATTTTCTCTGATGTTGTATCACTAGGGTGCCCGGGGTAAGGCACCAGTCACGGGCCCGGGTTCGGGTCTTGACAGTTTGCGCTTCCTGGATGGTATAGATTGGGCACCGACTTTGACTGCTGGAATGGTGTTCCGCTGCTGGCCAACACTGGTCGCCTGTACCATAAGACCCTTTGCGGGAGAAGATGGCATAACGGGCAGCAACCAAAGGTGTCTGGATGCCTGGACTGGTCTCTATGCCATATTGATCTGCCCATACTGCAGACTCGCTTGGTTGAGTGGCACAGTTTTCCCCGCAGTGTTTTGTGGCAACCATACAGTAGATTTGTTACCAAGTGACTATACTTGTGCTCCTAGGTGTGTTATCGATTGTACCTGAGTAG
Organism: Przewalskia tangutica; assembly: GCA_029844215.1. NCBI lineage: Eukaryota > Viridiplantae > Streptophyta > Magnoliopsida > Solanales > Solanaceae > Przewalskia > Przewalskia tangutica. The sequence goes on along the minus strand of CM056724.1, from coordinate 45,815,048 downwards.
GTACTAATCGATACAAATTTGGCTGAGGAACAATACATGGAATCATAGTTGCATGTTGCACAGCGCCACTCGTCAGAGAGGTGGCAGAACATGCCGAACATTCTTCTGGATGCAGTCGATTGGCTTCCAATTCTCTTGCCTGCTGAACCTCATTATACACCATTGGCTTCACAATGTCATCTAACTGTTTGGAAACCTGGTACATAATGTCGTGGATGCCTAAGTCAATCTTTTGTCTAATGAACAATGTGGTCACGATAGTTGGACCTTCAGGTTGGCTAAGTTCACCCACAACTTGGGTTGATGGAAGAAGTGGAGGGGTATCAACATATGTAGGCATACCCGAGGAAAATGGTGGCTTGATGTTCCTTCTTGGAGGATTATGTTTAGGATATGGACTGGACTATGGGTTCATTTTCTTACCAGACTTTAGGCACATACGCCAAGCGTGATCCTGACCTGGAGAATCAAATTTCATTATGGAGTCACCTATGGTTCCACTCGGCATGCCAAATTTGTTCTCTTCCGAAATGTCTATCGTCGATCGGTTGATGAAATTGGATGACAAATTGATTCCTTCACTAAGCGATTTTGGCTGAAAGTAGAATACTAACTTTCAGCAATAGCTTCCCCAACTACTCCAGAAAGCGTTAGGACGGTGATTGAGTAAACTAAGTGGTAAGAAACATAAATACATCTAGAGCGCAGTAAAGGCGATAAAGATAAAATGAAGATATGTAAAATCAATTATTTGATTGATTGGTCCCTTATTCTGTACAAATGATCCTTTATTTATGTTACACCCCGTAAATCAAGAAGATAAGATAAGAACATACCAAAGAATATAAGATTTGAAAGTTGAAAGATAAGTTGACAAACATGGGTTGGACGGATTTTGAGTCTACCTTGGAAGTGTTGTACCCAAGTTGTTAAGAATTGTAAGGTGTTTAAGAAGCCTAGTGTGTAGTCTGTTAAATCTAGTTCCAAACGCAACAAACCGTTCGTCGATAGGACCTCGGAGTCAAAAGTTATGGAAGTTTCAAGTTTGGTGCGCAGTCAGGCAAAGCAGTGGTTTCGGTTCAGGGGTCACAGCGCCGCGGCGCCGGAATGCAGGGCCGCGGTGCCGGTTGTACTGGGAGTTCGCAGGGGTTGCAGCGCCGCGGCGCCGGAATTCTGGAAAGTTTTCAGAAGTGGAAGCGAACCGCGGCGCCAAGGCGGGATTTTTCTGCGGTAAAGGGCGAAAATCAGGGGATATTTTCGAAAAGGGCCCATGGGAGGGTGACAAGTGTCCCTCCCATCTTTTTGACCAAGGAAAGGGTCCTATTTTAGGGCCAAGTCTTGGAAGACTTGGCCATTTCATCTCAAAACCCTCTCAAGGAAATCCTCTCCCTTTCTCTCTAGTTTTTTTTGAAGAAAACCTAGCCTAAGAAAATTGTTGGAGCGGCGGCAAGAAGGCAAAGAGTGGGTGAACTTGTGGAAGCGCGGGGGGGACGAATTTGACGGAAAAGAAGTGGAAGAAAAGGGCTTTTGTGGGCTATTCCAAAAGGTAAAAGTTTTCCCCTTCTCTTGGAAATAAGTTTTAATGCTTGTTATAGTAGTTTAGAAATGAGCCTGAGGCTGTTATATTTAAGTTGAATAGATTTGGATCTTGTTGTCTTGTTGAAAACCGAAAATGGGCATGTTAGCCTTAAGATTGTAACTTCAATTTGGTTACTAATTTGGTCGTCACATGTTGTAAAGGGGGAAATTGTAGTTGTTGAAGATGTCTAGGGCTAGATATCATGTTAGACCTAAGAACTTGGATTGGAAGATAATTGGAAAAGATTTAGGATTGGTTGTATTGTTGGCCAAGAATGGCATGGAAAGTATTGATTTTGTATTGTTGTGGGGCGGAATTTTACACGTATTGTTAGGCGTGTAATCCCCTTGTTTTTGCTGAATTAATTGAGCCTTAAATGTGGCGTTGGTTATTGAATTCGGCCTTGAAAAAGGTGGCAAGTATGTTAAAACAAAGGAAGTGCTGTCCGATTTTCCGTAGAATTTTAGGGACTTTGCACTTAGTTTATTCTACGTTCGAAGCTAGAGTTTGATAGACGTTTTATGACCATATTAGGATTGAAGTACTACGAGTAGCGTATCCTACTTGAAGGGTATAGTACTGTGGAGAATTTTGCTAATTGTCGACAATCGTCGCGAGGTATGTGATCCTTCCTATCCTCTTCAGCATGATTATTTGTGAAATATATAGTGCAGTAGATGCACGTGTGTTAAAGGAATTTGATTTCCCTTGTTGTGCCTTGACTTGATATGAAGTGTAAAGGTCTTGATTGTTTGAAAAAGTAGGAAAATCTTATTCGTTAGTAATGGGTACTCGGTTGTTAAAGAATAAGCCCTCTTGGTCTCATAAAGGCTTATAGTTGTAATTGGTTGGTTTAAAACATAAAGTGTTATAACGGCTTCATGGGAAGTTTGTTATAACCACTTTATGTAGGTAAAAGAATGGTTTGTTAATTTCAAAAGATAAGAGACTTGACTTATAATTGACCTAAATGGTGTTGAAAAGTGTGAAACCTCATTCGTGAGAAATGAGTACTTGGTTTTTAAAAGAATAATGTTACATAAATTTCGGAAATGGGAATAAGAATCGAACAAGCCAATACAGCGTTAATAAAGGAAAAAGTAATGACAATTAATTATATTAAAACCAGTAGAAACCTCCATCTGCATAGAAGCTAAGATAAGACAAAATTGTATTACATTTCCTAGATCATGGCTGCTCTAATAAGAATTATTGTAATCAAGTTTTGATCTTCTTATAAATTCCAAAGTAAGGAACTCGATTTCTAAAAGAAAAGAGACTTAAGAATTTGAAGTGTTTTGGTTTAAAAGAAAGGCATGGTTTTGTCTTGACTTGTTTTAAGAACATAAAGTGTTATAATAGCTTTATGGGAAGTTAGTTATAACGACTTTATGGAAAATAAAAGAATGGATTCATTATTGGATTTAAAATGGTAACTTGATTTTGGGAAAAGAGAAGTAACTTGTTTTCAAATATTGAACTCTTTGTGATGGAAAAACATAAGTGGCTTGGTAATAAAAGGTAGGAGTACCTTGATCTTAAAGGGGTTAGATACTTGGGTTTTAATGGTATACTTGACGTTGTGTTAAGAAGTGTGTAAAGTACCTTGAGTTGTGTGTAACTTGCCTATGCTTGGTTGAGATAGCCTTGTTGTGCAAGGGTTTGATTTGTGCTACCGAGTCTCTCGATGGAGGGCCGGCTATCTGTTGTTTGATTGGACATACTGACACGTTGGGTAGCCCACGGGTATGCTTCCACAGTGAGTATTCTCTTGTTATTTGTTTGGACATACTGACACGTTGGGTAGCCCACGGGTATGCTTCCACAGTGAGTATTCTCTTGTTATTTGTTTGGACATACTGACACGTTGGGTAGCCCACGGGTATGCTTCCGATGAGTATTCTCTTGTTATTTGTTTGGACATCCGACACGTTGGGTAGCCGGGTATGCTTCCGAGGATTGTTATCTTGTTATCTCCTTTGGGCATACCGACACATTGGATGGTCCACGGGTATGGGCCCACTAGGGCGGTCCCGGGCCATGCTTATACCGAGTGAGATCTTGGGGCATGCGGCCATTGCGAGTTAAATTCCCGGGTTGTATTTGAGTGATGATTTCACGGGCATGAGTCCCTGATTTGACATGACTGCTTATATGTTGTGTACAGTAGTTTGGTTATCATACATGTCTCCTGCTTTTTATAGACTATTATGATTTCATTTCTGATATTTTCGATTCACATACTTGGTACTGTTATCGACCTCGCCCGGGGCTGCGTTCATGCCGCATGAGTTGAGGTACATAGCTTGCGATCCGCACTCTTAGGATCGCTGATTCTCGGAAAGCTCCATATCTCGGAAGCTTGTCGTGGTGCAGTTCCTGAGTAGTAGACTTTTGTACATTCAGGGGCATGACGGGCCCTGTCCGTCGTTATGGTTTTAAAATTCTTAGAAGTGCATGCCTTTGTGGCGGGGGTTTGTAGGATATAGCTATTCAAGTTTTCATTTATGTGCAAAAAGGTAACCGTTTGGGTTAGTCTGTTTTCTTATTTCACTGTTTTCTTTCATGAGTTTTTATTTCCACTGGTTTTTCTCTGATGTTGTATCACTAGGGTGCAGGGTAAGGCACGATCACGCCCGAGTCGGGTCGTGACAAAAGTGGTATCGAGCGATTAGTCCTCGGAAAGTGTCTGAGGCCGTATCTAGTAAGTCTTGATTATCGGTGTGTTGTGCACCACATCTATAATCGTGAGGCTATAGGATATTTAGGATTGGTTTCCATTTTTCTCACTCGAGATCGTGCCTTAGAGCTGTGTTATAAGTTGGACTCCTCAGCGTATTCTTTGTATACCAGTGATGCCTCCACGCAAGGCAACCAGGGCCCAGAAGGGCAAGGCAGCAGAGGGAGCTGCGAGTAGAGCAGCAGCGGTCTCTACTAAGACCAAGGCACACAGGCCTCGATCCAGCACAGGCGAGAGGAGATGGGTTCTGAGAGATGGCCCGATTATTGGCTAGAGATCGTGGCTAAACGCGAGATAGGCTGAATCAGCGATTCGTGCCGTAGCACCCATAGTTCACCCGAGGTCAGATAGTTTGAGACTACGAGATTTCCTGAGTTGCAGCCCACCCGAGTTCTACGGGTCGAGCCTGAGGATGATCCGCAGGAGTTCATCAAGCGATTCTGTGGATCGCGAGTGATCGTGGGCTTGGAGACCGAGTCGGTGGTCTTAGGTTCGCATCGGTGCGTGATACCGCCGATCGTGTTTGATTCGCGAGCTGTCCCGGGGGGAGCATGCACCTCCAGCTGGTTGGGGCGAGTTCTCAGAGGCTAGCCTTGGCCATTTCTTTCCTCCACAGATAAGAAGAGCACGGGCAGATAGATTTTTGATGTTGAGGCAGAACGGGCGGACTGTTCGGGAATACAATGTAGAGTTTGACTCGTTGGCCCGGTATGTCCCTGCTTTAGTGGCAGACATGGAGGATAGAGTGCACCGTTATGTCACAGACTCGATGATTACTTAGCGAGAGTTGCAGGAGTAGCTCTTGACGGGCATGGATATTGCCCGCACGCAGCTTATGCACAGGTGTGAGGCGTAAGTCGGCGGAATAACCAAGATCGCGAGAAGAGGGCCAGGACGGCAGGGTCCTCTGGTGACCTTCGAGGCAGGCAGCCTCAGCAGCAGACTAGTTATGCGCCTCCGCCAGTACGGAGTGCTCCACCACGATCTTCGTGACATTGGAGATTCGGGAGGCGGTCGGGGCTCGAGTTTTGAGTTTTGGGAAAGCAGGATGTTAGCCAGATGGGACCACCCCTACCTCGTTGTGGCCGTTGTGGTAGGCTCCATGATGGAGTGTGTCGTGCTAGTATGGGAGTTTGTTTTACGTGCGGCCAGCAGGGCTATTTTGCGAGCAATTGTCCAACCAAAGGTAGCGCGGATGTAGAGACTCAGCCTTCGGGATCAGTGATTGGTTCATCTCCTTCGTTTGTGCGCCGTGCAGGGAAGGAACATGAGTAGAACGACAAAAAGGAAAGTGAAGCAATAGTTACAGGTATATTCTTAACCCTCTAGAAACTAGTAGGCATTGATGTTATGGTGATGTGTTAAGTGTTATGTTCGGATAGCTTTGTGTTAAAAATGTGATTTAGAAGCCTGATTAGTGAAAAGGGTAAGTCTGGAGATGAGAAAATTTTGAACCTTAGGATTTATAACAATCGAGACCTTAGATGTAAGGCCGTCTTGAGTAAAAGATTTTACGGTTATCTTTGTCGGAGTACATAATATACGTGGAGTATATTCGGGTGATAAGTCCATAAGTGGTGGGAGCTTTTGGGATATTAGAGATGATCCCTCATTGGCTGGAATTTAGAGTTTTGCGTGATTTGTATATTATGGCCATGAGTGGCATAACTGATTCTTTTGTAAGTGCAGTGGTGAAGACTATACCGACGTCTGCGTTTTGGGGACTTAGAAGGAACATTCGGGACGAATGTTTCTAAGGGGGGGGGGGGATAATGTTACACCCCGTAAATTCAAGAAGATAAGATAAGAACATATCAAGGAATATAAGATTTGAAAGTTGAAAGATAAGTTGACAAACATGGGTTGGACGGATTTTGAGTCTACCTTGGAAGTGTTGTACCCCAGTTGTTAAGAATTGTAAGGTGTTTAAGAAGCCTAGTGTGTAGTCCGTTAAATCTAGTTCCAAACGCAACAAACCGTTCGTCGATAGGACCTCGGAGTCAAAAGTTATGGAAGTTTCAAGTTTGGTGCGCAGTCAGGCAAAACAGTGGTTTAGGTTCAGGTCACCAGCGGCCGCTGGCCAGATCTTGGAGTTCGCAGGGCAGCGCTTGGCGCCGGATTGCAGGGCCGCGACGCCGGAATGCTGGAAAGTTTTCAGAAGTGGAAGCGCCCTTGTGGCGGGCGGCGCCAAGGCGCGGATTTTCTCATAGAAAGGGCGAAAATCAGGGGATATTTTCAAAAAGGGCCCATGGGAGGGTGACAAGTGTCCCTCCCATCTTTTTGACCAAGGAAAGGGTCCTATTTTAGGGCCAAGTCTTGGAAGACTTGGCCATTTCATCTCAAAACCCTGCCAAGGAAATCCTCTCCTTTCTCTAGTTTTTTTTGAAGAAAACCTAGCCTAAGGAAATTGTTGGAGCGGCGGCAAGAAGGCAAAGAGTGGGTGAACTTGTGGAAGCGCGGGGGGGACGAATTTGACGGAAAAGAAGTGGAAGAAAAGGGCTTTTGTGGGCTATTCCAAAAGGTAAAAGTTTTCCCCTTCTCTTGGAAATAAGTTTTAATGCTTGTTATAGTAGTTTAGAAATGAGCCTGAGGCTGTTATATTTAAGTTGAATAGATTTGGATCTTGTTGTCTTGTTGAAAACCGAAAATGGGCATGTTAGCCTTAAGATTGTAACTTCAATTTGGTTACTAATTTGGTCGTCACATGTTGTAAAGGGGGAAATTGTAGTTGTTGAAGATGTCTAGGGCTAGATATCATGTTAGACCTAAGAACTTGGATTGGAAGATAATTGGAAAAGATTTAGGATTGGTTGTATTGTTGGCCAGGAATGGCATGGAAAGTATTGATTTTGTATTGTTGTGGGGCGGAATTTTACACGTATTGTTAGGGGTGTAATCCCCTTGTTTTTGCTGAATTAATTGAGCCTTAAATGTGGCGTTGGTTATTGAATTCGGCCTTGAAAAAGGTGGCAAGTATGTTAAAACAAAGGAAATGCTGTCCGATTTTCCGTAGAATTTTAGGGACTTTGCACTTAGTTTATTCTACGTTCGAAGCTAGAGTTTGATAGACGTTTTATGACCATATTAGGATTGAAGTACTACGAGTAGCGTATCCTACTTGAAGGGTATAGTACTGTGGAGCATTTTGCTAATTGTCGACAATCGTCGCGAGGTATGTGATCCTTCCTATCCTCTTCAGCATGATTATTTGTGAAATATATAGTGTAGTAGATGCACGTGTGTTAAAGGAATTTGATTTCCCTTGTTGTGCCTTGACTTGATATGAAGTGTAAAGGTCTTGATTGTTTGAAAAAGTAGGAAAATCTTATTCGTTAGTAATGGGTACTCGGTTGTTAAAGAATAAGCCCTCTTGGTCTCATAAAGGCTTATAGTTGTAATTGGTTGGTTTAAAACATAAAGTGTTATAACGGCTTCATGGGAAGTTTGTTATAACCACTTTATGTAGGTAAAAGAATGGTTTGTTAATTTCAAAAGATAAGAGACTTGACTTATAATTGACCTAAATGGTGTTGAAAAGTGTGAAACCTCATTCGTGAGAAATGAGTACTTGGTTTTTAAAAGAATAATGTTACATAAATTTCGGAAATGGGAATAAGAATCGAACAAGCCAATGCAGCGTTAATAAAGGAAAAAGTAATGACAATTAATTATATTAAAACCGAGAAACCTCCATCTCATAGAAGCTAAGATAAGACAAAATTGTATTACATTTCCTAGATCATGCATTGCTCTAATAAGAATTATTGTAATCAAGTTTTGATCTTCTTATAAATTCCAAAGTAAGGAACTCGATTTCTAAAAGAAAAGAGACTTAAGAATTTGAAGTGTTTTGGTTTAAAAGAAAGGCATGGTTTTGTCTTGACTTGTTTTAAGAACATAAAGTGTTATAATAGCTTTATGGGAAGTTAGTTATAACGACTTTATGGAAAATAAAAGAATGGATTCATTATTGGATTTACAATGGTAACTTGATTTTGGGAAAAGAGAAGTAACTTGTTTTCAAATATTGAACTCTTTGTGATGGAAAAACATAAGTGGCTTGGTTATAAAAGGTAGGAGTACCTTGATCTTAAAGGGGTTAGATACTTGGGTTTTAATGGTATACTTGACGTTGTGTTAAGAAGTGTGTAAAGTACCTTGAGTTGTGTGTAACTTGCCTATGCTTGGTTGAGATAGCCTTGTTGTGCAAGGGTTTGATTTGTGCTACCGAGTCTCTCGATGGAGGGCCGGCTATCTGTTGTTTGATTGGACATACTGACACGTTGGATAGCCCACGGGTATGCTTCCACAGTGAGTATTCTCTTGTTATTTGTTTGGACATACTGACACGTTGGGTAGCCCACGGGTATGCTTCCACAGTGAGTATTCTCTTGTTATTTGTTTGGACATACTGACACGTTGGGTAGCCCACGGGTATGCTTCCACAGGGATTGTTATCTTGTTATCTCCTTTGGGCATACTGACACGTTGGATGGTCCACGGGTATGGGCCCACTAGGACGGTCCCAGGGCCATGCTTATACCGAGGTGAGATGCCGGGGCATGCGACCATTGTGCGGGTTAAATTCCCGAGTTGTATTTGAGTGATGATTTCACGGGCATGATTCCCTGATTTGACATGACTGCTTATATGTTGTGTACTGTAGTTTGGTTATCATACATGTCTCCTGCTTTTTATAGACTATTATGATTTCATTCTGATATTTTTCGTTCACATACTTGGTACTGTTATGCCGACCTCGCCCGGGGCTGCGTTCATCATGCGAGTTGAGGTACATAGCTTGCTGATCCGCACTCTTAGGATCGCTGTTCAGTTCTCGGAAAGCTCCATATCTCCGGAAGCTTGTTCCGTGGTACGGTTCCCTGAAGTAGTAGACTTTTGTACATTCAGGGGCATGACGGGGCCCTGTCCCGTCGTTATGGTTTTAAAATTCTTAGAGGTTTGTAGCACTGTTGTGGGCAGGGTTTGTAAGGAATGTAACTGTTCAAGTTTTCATTTATGTGCAAAAAGGTAACCGTTTGGGTTAGCCTGTTTTCTTATTTCACTGTTTTCTTTCATGAGTTTTTATTTCCTCTGGTTTTTCTCTGATGTTGTATCACTAGGGTGCCCGGGGTAAGGCACCAGTCACGGGCCCGAGGTCGGGTCGTGACAATTTATAATACAAGAAAAATAAAATGTGATCCCCATCTGTTAGCCATTAAATTACCCACTAAATCCACTAGCCAACTATGAAGAGGTAGTGCCAATTTTTACTCCTTGTTTTCCTATTGCACGATTAATGGCACTTACTTCTAGCTATTGCTAGTTGTTACCGTTTCTTGGAGTCTAAAAGATTCTTTGACTTGGTCTTCGAGGCATCCAAATATGTATGGGTCTCTGGCGTTCCTCAGAATTATGACTCGGCCAGACTACCATAATAGTCGATGAAGCTTTTCTAGCCGAGGGCTAGGACTAATAGATTCAGATACGAGTCAATTCGGTTATCGACTTAGAATTTTGTTGCTTGCTCATTTTGAGGTTTCCACCTTCGGCTGTCACTTGATTCGGCTAAACATTTAAAATTATTTTTGAGTGTTAACACATGATTATCAAAATAATAATCTAATGGTATTTTGTGTTTGCATGACCTAAATCATCATTATTGTTGAAGTATTATAAAATTAATCATTATTGTTGATATATTACAAAAATATAGATATTAATATCAACCTTACAAGTTCATACATAGTTATCTAATGTTTGAAGTGTAACTTACGTCGTAGATAATGTGTTATTACACATAATTTCTAATAATTAATATATCAAGTCACCAATTTCATGCCTTTTAACATATTAGTCACTATTGTAAGTTTTTATAAATTTAAGTGATAAACCTAAACCTTACATTAATAATTATATTTTATTATTATTATTATCATATGAAACGCCAATGAAACTTAATATCTAAGAAATAGATTATTAATAAACTCAGTTGTTCGTCTTCCCCTTGTCAAATCACTTCGTAAAATATTGTGATTTAATTGATCATTGCACTAATTGATTACTAAAGCACGAAACAACACCTTTCTACTCCTATAAATTCAGCACCCACACCTCTTACTTTTTTCACTTGCAATATTTCTATTTCTCTTCTCACTTGATAAAAAATGCCTGCAAGCGGATGCTCAACGCTAGTAGATAAACAGCAGGCACATTGTTCACATGCTAAGGTCCCTATTCCTTTTAGCGTGGATTGAAATTGATGATTCGATCACCCCCCCCCCCCCCCCAACTCCCCTCCTCGTTTTTAAATTTTAATAAATTCTAATGGCGGTATGAGCCTTTTTTTGTTAAATAAATGAATATTTAAGTTTATTTTTGCATAAATATCTCAATATTTGTTATGAAATACATATCCTTTTTATGGATGTCCATACACATTCACTAATCATTTGTATGTAACCTCCATTGAGTGGTTACACGTACCTATTAATTTGGGCACTTAATATTTGTAACCTCCATTGGGTGGTTTCATCCTATAAATTGAGATGTTATTCACCTTTGAAGAAAGAATGAGATAAACTTGAATTAAGAAGAAAGTTTCCTCCATCTATACTTCTTTGTTTACATCTCTTGTCTTATATTGCTATTGCTATCATTTTATAACACATTATCAGCACGAGATGAAAGTAAGAACTGCATCAGGTATTCCTTTTTAGCATCTTTCGTTTCTTTTTATTATTCCCTCCGTTGCATATAATATCGTAAGGGGCGTAAGTTCTCTTTGCTGAGATATTTGAGATTCTACTATGTTGGTCGAAGAAAGATGATTTACAACCTTACTTGTTAGTTCTGACTAAATCTTTGATATGTATTTTTCCATAAGTAAATTGTTATTATGGGAAAGAGCTAATGAATTCATAACATTAGTAGTGTATTATATATCATCCTTAATGAATCTTGGATGTCTATTATCATTATTTCGTATGGATTCTATTGATCTTCGAATATTAAATGGTTCGCTTAATCATTTATGCCTCAAATTTGTTCCTGGAGAACAATATTATTAAGAGGAATTATAATATTAATTTATTATTCCTTAATGGCTAAGAATGAAGGTTTACAAGAAATACATGATCACCAGAAGTGATAATATCTCTTAAATCTCGTTATGATTAAATTCATATATGTCAATAACCATGTAGCATCATTACAAATGATTGTGTTCCATTCTCGAAGAATGAGAAATTTTGATAAATGTTACAAATACAGATCTATTCCCTAAAGTAAATGTGTTGCTAGTATATAATAAAGCTTATATATATGGACGTGTATTTGATTGTGACGTTATCACGACTCACCTCTAGAAGAGGTAGAAAGATTGAGAAAAATAATAATATATGAATATTCTATGCATTACTCCGAAGCAGTAAACTCATTAATTTGCTCCCGAAGTAGCAAATTTTAAACTCTAGTCTCGAAGTAGTAGAAGTTTGAACTTTACTCTTGAAGTTGCAGAACTTTGAATTTTACTTTTGAAATGGTAAACCTTTGAACTTTACTCCTGAATTAATAAAATAGGTATGAACTTTTTCTCCTTTACAAAAATAATGACGTGATTAGTTGAATACTTCAAGTTCTTTTATTTTTGTTTAAATCAGCAATCACGATCATATATAATGCAATTATCATGATTTTTATATTTACACGGATATATAAGTGTCGATTATATTAATAAAATAATTATTATATCTCAACATAAGTTAAACATGTTATTTATTCTAATATCATATAATTATGAGTCTTAATATTCCTCAATTAAGTCCTTGTATTTAATTGAATTGATACAAATATTGAATTGTCTTAATGACATTTATTATGAGAATATTTGATCCGTTTCCAGATGATTTTCTTCAAACAACTGAATGTCATATATTATTTTTAATGAACAATATATTGTCAGTTTCTAACAAATAATTTGAATTTATTGCAATTCAATTGATAACGTATTTGACCTCTTAAATAGCCATCATTGGCTTATATTTCATTGCAAAATGAAACGTTGGCTTATATATAGTTCTATGTTTATAATTTTTTATTATTAATTTCTAACGCTAGTTTGTTGGGCGTATAAAATATTATATACGGAGTATATATTTGGTATGTGGTGAGAATGATTTGATGTAAATTAATGAATTTAATTTGAATTAGTTGATAAATGGGTTTAAAGGTATGGACGTTACATTTGAGAGGGTGATTAAAGAGAATTAAATGAGTTTAATTTTCTGTAAAATGTTAAGGTAACAATTAAAGGCAAAGATGGTGTGTATCCATATTTGTGGTTATATATCTTCTGAATTCTCTTTATGGTCAATGCCTTTAATAAAATATTACTAATATCTCAAAAAGAATAAGATCAATTTTGAATTTTTTTACTATGTTCATTCAGTAATATGTCATATAGTTCATTCAGTAACAATTACTTCATTATATTACTTAGTTTTCACTTTGTATTTTATGACAATGCTAGTAGTTAATGTGTATTAGTTTTACTTTGTGTATGTCATTCTATTTGAAGATATGGATACTTCTCATAGCAAGTTTGGATTAAAAATCAGTTATGAATTTATCATTTGTAGGTGTCCATTCATTTGTTGTTTTCTTTCATGATATCATAAATATCTAAGAAAAAATTATTTCATGACACCAGTAGTGTTTAACTATAATTTCGTTTATTATACCCTCAATATCTAAGCAATATTTGGTTATACAAAATTAATGATCAAGTGCTCTAGAAGAGCTAACTATTTATCTAGAAGATTGTGACACAAATTGTGTCTAAATAATATGTGTGATTATGGAGAATGAAATAAAGGCTCCTAAAGAGCTTATATACTATTATGTCATTCATTCTAGATTATAAAAAATTGTTATGATCGAAGCACAAGTTGTAGTAATCCCGAAGTTTACTAAAGTAAATGACTATCATATTGAAGTTATAAATGATTGGATGACTAAATATCTACGAAATCATAGTGGGTAAGAAATATGTATTTGAAAGGTTACCTTCTTTATTTTCCAAATTGTATTACACAAATATAAGCATGATGAAATCACATGTCACGATAAACTAGAAGTTTATTGTACAAAATAGAATTTATGTTATAGTAAATCAGAAGTTTACTAAAACAAATAGCACATGACATGGTAAATTTTGGTTGTCCTGATTTAAATTTGATATACAAAGTTTGTATTCGGACTATATTGAATAACTAGAAGATTCTTCAAGAATTAATTTGTTTGTTTTCATGATAAGTTGATTACACCAGCCAATATTGAGATTGATTTCCCTAAATTTTGAAAAATATAAAAGGTGAATAAGGGACTGTTCACCTATTATGTGATGTCTTAACTAGATGCATCGATAAGACGGTCACATGTGCGTTTATTGTCAACCTGCAGTTGACATTTAGAAAGTCGCTTGCTCAAAATAATTTAGTTGAGAGCACAGTCTTCAAATTATGTAATCAAGATAATTCATCTTGTTAATGCTAGTTTGTATTCAAGATGGTTTAGCGTTGAATGCCTATGAAAAATAGTTAAACCATTGCGAATGAGAACAAAACTTCACGTGTTGATATGAAATATGATATATTACATACAACATCACTTGTATGCTTCAGACCAATAAATTATGATAAATTCTCCGCTCATATTTGGTTTAAGGTCAGGAACCAAATGTTTTCATCTAATAGTTATGTTGTGCGATATATGATTAATGAATCTACCACGATGCACACAGATGGATTCCCCAAAGAAGGTGAAAATGTATGTTAGTTTTTCTAACATAAGGGTAGGGAGAATAAACATCTAAGAAATATATTGTGAATTATCATCAGTACGATCCTCGTTCAAACGATAATTCAAGTCAAATGCTATAATCATTTACTGACCCAACTATTCCATATTTCAGCTGCAAGATGTTCCTAAATGTCCCTGAAGGACAGGGTTTACAACATGCGTGAAGCATGGTAGACAAATTGGTTTCAAACGCAATAATCCTTGAAAAAAAAGGAGCAAATGATCATAATAAGGAGACAATGCGATCAAAAAGAGTCTACGACATAACACTTCATAAAACCTCGTACGAGGATCAGATACCTGCAAAATGAAGTGATAAGATCTCAATAAGTTATTTCTAATTGCAAATCGATACAAAATAATATCATGTCGACGATATCTTTGATACAATATAATGCTCAATATTGTATAATATTATGAGGATCTAAATTCTACGTCTCTTAAAACATGTTGATGTAGAAATAATTATCAAGTAGATGCATCATGGTAAGGATAAATTTACTGTACCTGCAGTCCTAACATTAGAAAATATTATGTAAATGAAAATTGTCTCAACCTATATGGCTTACGTGACAAAATTTATATAATTTTTTTTGAAGGATTCAAAATGCTTGAAGCATATATAAGTTATTGAAAAACTTATTTGTAATCCTTGAACGGATTAAATGAACTAAGGTTGATGTACTGAAATCACCTTAATAAATATTTATTGATGATGGGTACAAAAATGACTCTATTTACCATTATTCCTTTATGATATTCAAAATCTTTCATAATGTTAAGCAAGTGGTTGACTTGAATATTATTGAAGCTTTAGAGTTTTCGAAAAGTAGTAGACTATTCACTGCTTTTATTTGTATTGCTATAACTATGAGCATGATAAGGGAAATTTTCAAGTCCATATATTTGTTCAATTGATTCATTTATTTGTCTTTCTATAACTATGAGCATGATAAGGGAAATTTTATGAAATAATTCATCATTGTCTCATCTTGATCCACGAGTTTCTATTTGTGAGCAAGAAAGATTATTCATTTGTAGAAAATAGCAAATCAAACGTGAGACGCATTTACAGATTTGAAAAGGATTACCAAATCACATATCTCTATAGAGAATGTCACAATTCGGATTGATGTCCTTGTAGGACCATCTGCTAGTGTCATAGAAAATGAGTCCAAAACACTCCTGAAGCGTGATAGACCATTGGGTTGTAATGATCGAAATACTAGAAAAGAAAAATAAATGGTCAAGATGACACTAAGAAAGAATCTCATAAAGCAATGCAAGATTTGATCAATCCTAATATTCTTGAAGAAATTAATGAGCCGCAAACTCAAGAAAATAAAGAAATATCAATAAATCCAATTGATGGAGGATTCATAAAAAGAGAAAGGACAAAGCACATTTCACCAAAGTTGTTCTTCGCAACAAGAGCTCTAAAAGAATGGTGATATCAACGTGCAACATATTCGTTCAAGTGATAATATGGCGGATTTGTTCACTAAGTCTCTGCCAACTGCAACTTTCGAGAAGATGGTACACAAGATCGGAATGTGAAGACTCAAACATTTGGCCTGAAGTTCTCATAAGGGGTGTGTGATAATACATTTTGTACTCTTTTTTCCGTATATGATTTTGTCCCACTGGATTTTCCTTGTAAAGTTTTTAATGAGGCAACTAAAATATGTATTATTAGAAATATGTACTCTTTTTCCTTCACTATAATATTTTCCCACTGATTTTTCTAGTAAGGTCTTAACGAGACACATTATATATGAACATCCAAGGGGGAGTTTTATGAAATACATATTGTTTGTATGAATGTCCATACACATTCACTAACTTTTTGTATGTTACATGGACACTTAATATTTGCGACCTCCATTTGGTGGTTACATGTACCTATTAATTTGGGCACTTAATATTTGTAACCTCCATTGAGTGTTTTCATCCTATAAATTGGGATGTTATTCACCTTTGAAGAAAAACTAAGATATACCTAAAATAGGCAAATTTATTTCACCACTAGACTCACTAGACATGACATGTGTTATAATAACTGCTACATTATTAGGCAAATTGTACAATAGACTCACTAGATAAAATAGTCGTTATAATAACTGCTAAAATTATTAGGCAAATTTAACACTATACTCACTAGATAAAATAATCGTTATAATATCAGCTTCATTTTAAAAATTACTAGGCAAATTTATTTCACCACTAGACTCACTAGACACGACATTCGTCATAATGACTACTACATTAGAAAAAACATCCATTATAATAGCAGGTTCATTAGGGAAATTTATTTAACCACTATACGACTACACAAAACATTCGTTATAATCACTGGTGAATTGTGACTCTGAAAATTGTGAAATGAAAAGTATAAAAAAACAAAATCAAATTTGTCATTAATGAATTGTTAATGGTGAGTAATTTGCAGCTATATAAAAAAGGAACTTAAATAATTGTTCCAACAACAACTTAACTTAAATAGTTGTTCCAAAATGTAACTTAAATAATTGTTCCAAATGTAATTTAAATAATTGTTTCAAAAGTTAACTTAAATAATTATTCCAAATACAAACAACTTCTTCATTGACAGTCTCATAGCCATTTTCAGCAGCATCTCCAAACTATTCAATGTCATTCTCTTCATATATCTGTGCTAAGACATCATTAATTGTTCCATCGGATGATCGATCTTCACTATCAACAGCAGAATCAACAACCTCATCAGGAAGAGTCTTGCAACTAGCATCATCAACTTGAACAGGCAAATGATTTGAAGGAAGAGTCTTGCAACTAGCATCCTCAACTTGATCAGGAAAAGGACTAGAAGGGTCATCATCATTATGGACATGTGCATGTTCAGTCAATAGAAGAGTCTTGAAACTAGCATCAGTAACTTTATCAGACAAAGAACTAGAAGGGATATCATGGACATCATCAACATGGTTAAGATGACTCAAAAGAGAACCATCAAAAGAATTCACTGGTTCAAAATTAACATAAGTGAACATCACATAAATTGATAATAAACCATAGCCGTTTCTACTAACTAACTTCAATGTCACAGAAGTTGACATTACCTTTGGTCTTCATAGCATTGGGAAATTGCAATGCCTTCTGGATCCTTATCCTACTGGACCTAACCAAAGAAGAAACACATTTAGAACGCCTTATTGGTTTTGTCTCCAATAAGTTGTGACTAGCATCTAGTTCAACCTCAATTGATGTCAATCTATTTGCAATAACACTTGACTTACGACCACAATGGTCACACGTCTCTTTAGCCCTTCCTCTAAGATCTTGATCTTCAACTTGGTCTTCAGGCCAGAACCAGATGCAAGTTTCATTTTGACACGAAATTAACATGTATCACCAATATCCCTCTTTATGACATCAATATTTTGGTTTGGTACTTCATCGTCATAATCTACAAGATCTTTAATGTACTTCTTACTCTCGTCTGCATCCTCGAGGTATAAAAAAAGGTCTCTCCACCTAAAGTAAACAAAAACAATAACATATTAAATCAGAATAGACAATCACTAACCCAAGTTGTAATACACTAATAGGTTCATATTATTACCGCACACTCAGTTACATTTTTGAAAGGATCAACAAGTTCGCGCTTCTTCTTTGTTCGCCGTCTCAAAATCTTTGAAATCAGCAAAAGACATTGTTTAGATAGGGCAACATTTTCCCTAATAAATGACATAGCTTCATATGTCCATGCCTATTGTAAATAAATAAGTAGAATAATCATTAAGATAGAAATCAGTAATATATAAATTGATTCATTATAAAATACTTACAAAGAAGGCTCAGGGGTAGCCATAAAAACATATTGTGGTGGTTAGTTTTGCTGACAATATACGCGGTACATCTTGAGAGTGTCCAGCTTCGTCAAATATTCAAAAGTCAGTTTGAAGCATTTCTTGCCCCATGGAAAATTCTCAAAGATTTTAATGCTATGAATCATGGTGATCCACTTCTTATCAACGTTTTTCGTAACATTGCTAGCCGACAAGACGATATGGACAAACACAACCATTACAATCTTATGCTTCTCTAAATCGGTCAATGTACCTTCTTTTTTAATCAATTTAAGCAGCGCACCAGTGGTCAACCCTGTATTTCCGGTAAGCTTTCTTAGTTTGTTTCAAAACCTCACACCTCTTGAGAAAACGATCTTTCAAGTCTCTTCACTGGAAAAAGCTCCGCCATTCAAACATGTGATCAGGGAAAACTTTCTCAACGCAAAACAATAGGCCATTCCCTCCACTATGAACCACATCTCATGTTTTTTCTTATTCTCCGTAACTTGACGAAGAAGAAGAGAACGATTTTTTTTTCCATTAAATTCATTCCATAGACTTGACAATGACATAAAGTGGCCAAAATTTTTTTTTCAAAATACTCAGCAAGTCCTTGAGCTTTAATAATTTATATCAATTCGAAAAAATGGACATCCTAGACCTTACTGAGAAATTATCACCAAATTTAACTCTTCATTTGGTCAATCCATACCTTGCAAGGTCTATGCCCATCTCATTAACTTGAACATTGCCAATTTTTTCTTTTCTAACAATCTTTTTTAATGAACATCGCCTTTCTTTTCTTTTGATACTCGTTTATTAGAAACCTTTTTTCATTTATGAATGAAATTAAGAAACAACTTATCTCCTTCCTCATCTACTCTCAATATTTTTTATCTTTCTTGTTATTTTCAGCGGACTTCACTGTCGATTTACCTTAACAAATTTATAACTATTTTATTTATCTTTTTTATTCTGCGCATTATCTTTTTTGATATTTTCGTCCTATGCATGAATATAATAAAAAATGTGAACAAAAAAAGAAATATTACAAACCAAGATCGAAAAATTAAAAAAGAATGATAAAATTAGGGTTTCATACCTATATATCTCTTCAAGGTAATGTAAATATAAAAATTGCAGGTTTCTAAGGAAGTTGAAGAAGGGGATATTGAAGAACTTCAAATAATTCTTCAAATATTATTGAATTAACGCGAGCGGAATGATCAAACGAAGGCATTTGGGGGGAGTGAAGATGACGGTAAAGATGATCGATCAGTTTGGAGCCTAAATTATTAGATTTTTGTTAGTTTAAAACTTAACCACAAAGTTTTTAAAAATACACAAAGACCCCTGCGTGTTTGCTAATCAGCTCATTACTAATTTCTGGGGTAGAAATAAATGATAACAAATGAGGGGCTTGCCATCTAAAAAAAACTTTTAGGGTTCTGCCAACTTAATCATCCTGAAAAGTATCATTCATAAAGACGCACTCGAAAGAGTAGCGGCTGCGGGTTCCTTCGTAAAAAAATAAAATAAAAATAAAGACAACATTTTAGGGACCACGTGATTTCATGCCAAAAATATAGCTCATACATCTATTTTCAAATTTATTATTGTACTTTATATTTTATTTTTTCTTTAACTTTTTCTGAATATATTTTAACATTTTCTAAATACCCATCACTTATTAAATGCAAAAGTTCTCTTTGACTTTATTCTTAAATCTGCATCTTCAATTTCCATTCTCCAAATTTGAGGGGGGTGGGGGAGGGGGGGAAGAGCCGAAGATATACTTAAGATTTCTTTTTCATGTTTTCAAGAATTGTGAATTTTGGAAGAACGAAAGTTATTTTAAAATCAAGTTATTCGTCTCTTGAATCGAGTTCTATCTTTCTATCTTTTATTAGTTTCTCATATTTTTAATATTTTATCGGTATAAAGTGTCTTTTAAATTTTTAAAAGATATTAATTACTCCATCCATTTTAAAATGTTTGTCTAGTTTTGACTTGACACAAAGTTTAAAAAAATAGAGAATTTTTTTAAATCTTGTGGTCTTAAATTAAAGATGTGTTGAAAGTAGTAAAATACCCTTTAATTTTGTGGTATTAAACATGTCATGTGGAAAGTTGAAGTTAAAGAGTTGCCAAAAAGGAAATAAACATTCTTTTTTAAAATGGATTAAAAAGGAAAGTAAGACAAACATTTTGAAATGGAGGGATTGTAAAAAAAATTATTAGTAATTGTGCTTCCCCCAGAAATAGAATCTACCCATCAAAAATCTGAATATAATCAAGTTTCAGTGCGAGTACCGGACACCGAATGAAAAATAAATAAAACAAACTTAAGGCCCATTTATATTTTCTACGATTAATATCGTTAAATTTTAATACATTTCTAAGATTTGTTTTCTCAACATCTGTACATCTTTATATTTATTAAAAACTAATAATATAAAATTTAAATAAACTAATAATTACATACATATATATTAGAGAAAGTGGAATTTACATGATATTGTAAACATTGTTTGTTTGACCTTTTTAAAATGTATCATCCACCGAGCTTTCATCTTCCATGGTGGTGGGATACTTGATCATGTGATTGCCAATTATGTTTGTTAATGTTATGTTTGGTGTTGTGACATTTTGTCTAACATATCATTTTATGTACTAAGTTAAAATTAGAAATGTTGGAATAAATGTCACAACATTTGGACCAACATTTTGTGAAACAGTTTTGCCTTACTTCACGGAACTGATGCAAATCTTGTGAGATTTTCACGACGTTAGTAAAGTGACTTGAAAAGGAGTTTTGGAGCTGATGAAAAATGTGGGAAGACCAAATCAAAGTCGTTGCTAAGCTTGGGTAACAAGTACAAGAAGTTAGAGGATCTTGCTCCACAATCTTCTCCAACAAACCTTATCGGCTGCCCACCTTTCTCTCAGCCTCTACAATGATTCAATGAGCTTTTCAAGGAAGAGCCTCTACTATAAATAGAGAGACTACATTAGTGAATCGATATCCAGAAAAAATTAGAAAAAATATCAAGAGAGCTCTCCGATATATTCATCAGAAAACTGGATCACAAGCGTTTCCTGAGCGTGTCGCCAACATTATGTCCAACATTATAATTGTTGCCCAGATTCTAGATTTGTTCTTTGTTGAAGCAATTGTAATGAGATGTTGTCTATGTCTATTTAGTTATATTTTTCAGGCAGAAGTCATCTGCGACTTCAACTTTGTAATTCCTTTTGTATTATCTTATAATATAACCTATGTAAATATTAAACTTTTGTGTTCTTTATATTTCCGTTGCATTTACTATTAAATTTTTCTATTTTATCGAAGTATTGTCACTTGTGTCAGACGACATTATCACTGACATTTGCAAACTGTATTAGCATTCAATCTTCAGTTTATCTTTTATTGTTCCATAGTATACCCTAGGGACCCAACAAGTGGTATCAGAGTTAACACTTAACATAATAAGTGCTTGATCCTGTTATTTACAACTATGGATCCGGCTAATCCAACAATTGATAGACTTCCTATTTTAGTTGGTTCAAACTATGCCTATTGGAAGATTCTCCTACGCTCTCATATCAAATCAATTAATGTTATGGCATGGAGATCCATCACCAATGGATATGTTGTTCCAATAAGGTGACATACGTGTTAAACCAGAATCCGAATGGACTGCGGAAGAAACCAACAATGCAAGCTTCAACGAAAAGGCCTTAAATGTCATTTTTGGATGGGTTGATCTTTACATGTTCAACTCATACAAAACTGTTCCACGGCCAAAGACGCATGAGATACTTTACAAACTCATTGTAAAGGTAGCTCTAGTGTTCATCGAATGAATCTTCGTATGCTCATGAGTAAATATGAACGTTTAAGGATGGAGGAAACGGAGGACATTAAAAGCAATTTTGAAAAGTTGATTGACATCTCTAATGAATGTCAAGTGATTGGTGACCCTTTGACCAATACTCAACTTGTGGAAAAAGCACTCTGTTATCTTCCTGAAAAGTTCAATATAAAGATTTGTGCGATTAAAGAAGCTTATAATCTTGCTACAATGGACCTTCATACCTTAATGAGTATTCTCAAAACTTATGAGATGAATATTGAGAATCATAGAACATTATATAAGAGTAAAGATGTAGCACTTCAAGTCAAATCCTTGGAGTGTCAAATCGAAGAAGAGGATGAGAATTTTGAAGAAATTGGTGATGGTGCAAATGTTTCTCTCCTTACTCGAAAATTCAATTCGATGGTAAGGAATTTCAACAATTATAGAAATAAGTTCAAATCCAAAGAACACCAAAACCAAGACTTCAATCAAAAGTCCACTAAAACACTTCTTATAGTTCAAAGAGAAAATCAACTAAAGATAACCAACTCAGATCCTACCAAATTTGATCCCAAGCAACTTGAAACCGTTCAATGTCATGCATGCTCAGAATGGGGTCATTATGCTAATGAATATGAAAATACCTTGAGAAAATTTGGTAAAAGTCTGTGGGTGTCCCTGAGTGATAATGAAGGAGAAGATGAAGGAAAGTCACAAGCAATGTTGCCTACTGTTTTTGAACAGTCCTTGTCAGACGAGAAAGATGTCATCGACAGTGTTACCCCAAATGTCACAACATTTACGTCAACATCAGCGACAACATCTACATTTCTAGCAACATCCGAGAGGTATGGATACTTTAACTATCCTGATATTAATTGCTTTAGTGGTTTTGTTTCTAGTAGTGAGACTAACTTTGAAAATCAAGTTGACTCCAAAGATGACATGATTAAGGAATTAATTTTTTTTTGTAAAGACTTAATCATATCCAAGCAACTTGACACAAAGTTAAAAGCTTTAACTCTTGAGAATGCGGATTTAAAAGGCACGATAAACCGTTTAGAAGTTGTACTTACCAAAAAGGACATTGAATTTGGTAAGATAAGTGCAAAGTTGGATCTAGCTGAAGCAACATTTCGTAAGCTCAACTCAGGGACTTCTAAACTGAATGAGATACTCAACTTTAGTAAACCTACACATACAGGTATTGGGTATAAAAACTCTCTCAAAATAATAAGCTCAAGTTTGTTTGATATAAATGAGAAAATATGCTTTGTAAAGGAAAAATGATTAAATATTAGGTTCTCATATACGTCAAAGGATATGAAGTTTGTATGTCATCACTGTAACTCTACTGGTCATTTAAAACCATATTGTTTCAAACTTCAGAATTTTTTGAGCAAAATGTTGCCTAAAATATTTTCCAACATCTCGGACCACATTCGAAGCAACATTTATGAGCCTAAAATTAAAAATTATTTTAAAAGAGTTTGGGTTCCCAAAATGACTGTAACTTGTAATGTTGCGATAACTGCTTTAAGGACTAACATTGCAGGTTCTTGGTACTTCGATAGTGGATGTTCACTCCACATGACAGGTACGAAATAGTTTCTAAAGAACTACGAGTCATTCAGTGGAGGTAATGTAACTTATGGAAATGGCAGTAAAGCAAGATAATTGGAAAATGAATCTGAAATGTTCCTGGTTTTCCTGCCTTAAAGAATGTCTTACATGTTGAAGGGCTAATGACTAATTTGGTTAGCATAAGTCAACTATTTGACGAGAATCTTGAGGTAAAGTTTAATAAGAATGCTTCTGTAGTTACAAATTGTTACACCTCGTAAGTTTAAGGGCAATAAGTTGAGAACGTAATTAAGAAAATAAGATTCGGGTATTGGAAATTAGTATGCAAAGGATGTAATCCCAGAATAATTTTGGATATAACAAATGTGGCGACGAGAATTAATACTAGTAGTTGAATTTTTCCAATGGGATTATGGATTAGTGTCGTATTATAAAATGTTTGACGTCGAGAAAATGAGAACTTATCGAATTTTCAGGATTTAAATAAGATTGATTATGTGGGAGATTGATTTATTAATTGTGGGATTAATTTAGTGGAAGGGAATAATAATTAGTGGACTTTTTTGGGAACTTGTGCCTCTCCCCTCACGTCGAACCAGTGGGCAGAATACAAAAATAATTCTGCTCACATGCTCACTTATATCAATGTTTCTTTTACCCTTAATTCAAAGTTCTCCTTCCACACACTCCCTTTCCCTCCTCCTCAAACAGATTTTTCATGACCTCCATAGCTGAGTTATAGACCAAACTAACTCTTTTTCCATGATTAACTTCTTTTACAAATTTCTAAGATAATGGTAAACTCCAAACAGTGCTAAAATCGGTAATCTGGACCGAAAACTGCCCAGAAAACTTTAGAATTGAAGATGAACTATTTAGAAGAAAAACATGTAAGTAAGATGGTTTCAATCTTGTAAAGAATGCATGCATGTCATTAAAAGTTGAAGAATGATGCACATTGGAGCAGTGGGTGTCGAATGCAAGACGAGACTGTTTTAGGTAAGATTTCTTCCTCTTATAAAGTAATTGGAAGTTAAATGATGTTGTAGTTAAGAGATGAACTTGTGTTAAGAGAAATTGGAAGTAAGAAATGCATGTGATTGTATTGGTGTTGTAGTTGAGCCGATTGGAATTGTTGTTACCGATTTTGGGGTTGTTTTGTATACATTGGGTTTGATTGTTGTTGTTGTTGTTGTTATCATTGTCACTAATTGCATGTTAAAATTGAAGGAAATATTGACATTTAAAGTTGTAATTGTTTAAATGATAGTGTTGGAATATGAATTGGATTTTAAAGGAATTATGATAAGAGTTTTGGTATTAAGTCTTGGGTCGTGACATTCATGAATTGTTGGGTATTGTTGTGTCGAATTTAGGGGTTGTTTTGAGTTAGAATGCTGGAAGTTTAATTATGAAAATGCATGTACATTGTTGTAGTTGCGGATATATGTCCTAAAGGAATTAAGGTGTAGAAAAGTGTTATGTTGCAAACTATAAGACTTGAACTCTCGTTTTTGCTAGAAGTATGGACTGTTTTTAAAGGCTGCTTTAATATGGATTGAGGGGCTGGATTAACATGAGAAATAAGAGTATGAATCACCTTGGTTGTTGTGGTTGTTGTATTCCATGGATGTAAAGAGAAAGAATGTATAACGATGACGTATATGGAATATATGTGTCACGACCCGAGCTGACGGGCCGCGACTGGTGCCCTACCTGGGCACCCTTATACCCACATATCACATATAAACAACTAATACTCGTAACGCCACATAACAAAGAGATCCTGTCCCCTGAACTGTAATAGTAAACTCATATAATAAAATAGGCAAGCCGACAAGGCCGCCACTATACATGGAGATGTACAAAATGAACTACGACTCACACATGTCCAAAAACACATTTACCACCCACACATGTCTATAGACCTCTAAGAGTGATAATGAAATGTGACGGGACAAGGCCCCACCGTACCCCTGAATATACATAAGTCTATAATTAAAGATCTGTACCAAAATGACAAGCCCCAGAACAATGGAGCTATCTCAAAAAGTGGAGCAGAGATCCTAAGCTCGAGGATCACCAAACTAAGTACTTATACTTGCGGGCATGAAACGCAGCCCCCCGAAGAAGGGGGTCAGTACAACAATGTACCAAGTATGTAAACATAAAGTACTGTAAATAAGATCATAACTGGCCAAAAGATGACAGGGGACAAGTATGATAATCAAAATACCAGATCCACCCGTGCCATATAAAATAAAAGTCAACTGTACCTTTGTAAAAATAAAGAGTCAACTGTGCCTATTAAAATATGAGAGTTATTTCAAATCATGAATGTCTGTCCATATAATCATATACTGCCATGGGTATCTATACCCGCATCATGGATGCATGTCCATGGAATCATAAACTGTCAT
The DNA here is from genome assembly GCA_029844215.1 of Przewalskia tangutica. Lineage (NCBI taxonomy): Eukaryota > Viridiplantae > Streptophyta > Magnoliopsida > Solanales > Solanaceae > Przewalskia > Przewalskia tangutica. Next base: position 45,789,174 of record CM056724.1, on the reverse strand, counting down.
GGGTATCTATACCCGCATCATGGATGCATGTCCATAGAATCATATATATATACTGTCCGACCCTCTAGTGAAGGATGCGGTGAACATATAGAGGACTGTGCACAAATCTGCCCGGCCCATTATGGGACGCGGTGAAATCATATACTGCCCGGTCCATTATGGGACGCGGTGAAATAGAATAATAAGACTTGCACGAATAGCTATCATGAGCAACCATGTGCAATTTAAATCATCATTTTAGAAAAACCAAGGCACTATCATATCATGCATCAATAGAAATTAGGATTCAATGGAATTACGTACAGTCCGCCGTACACCCATTTCATATACATCATGCCAAAAGAAGAGATGATAGTTTCACATACCTTATCGTCTATACCAACACGATAAGTAGAATACGTCTCAATTAGCACTTCAACCTATAATAACAATAATACGTCTATCAACTTCATGCTTACTAGTGTAGTTCATATACCAAATGATGGTTCTCTTTTCATATAAAAATCTGTGCAGCACTTCCCCTATTTATACATACATCTACAACTTACAAACAAGGCCATTAATATCACTAACCAAGCACCAATTAAGGATAGTTCAAAACAGCAACCAAAGTGATTTACACACCTACTTCTCATGTTAATCCAACCTCTTGATTCATATTAAAACAACCCATCAAAACAGTCCATACTTCACCAACAACGAGGGTAAAATGTGAAGCTTTCTACACCTTTCTATATTATTATTCCTTTAGGACATACGTTAGCAATTACCACATTAAACATGCATAATTGTAACTAAATTTCCAGCATTATAACCTCACAAAACAGTCCCGAAAATAACACAACAATATCCAACAGTTTCATACATGTCTCGGCCAACAACCAATACCAAAGCCCTTTTCATAACTCATTATAATCCAATTCATGTTTCAACACTTTTATATAAACTCTTTAACTTTAAATAACAAGATTTCCTTAAATCTAACATGCAATTAGTGACGATAATAACAATAACAACCAACGAATCCAATATAATAAAAACAATCCATAAATCGGCTAACTTGCCAAAACTGTCACATACACTTCTTATTCTCCATTTTTTTTAACACAAGTTCATCCCTTAACTACAACATCATATAACTTCCATTATTCTTAAAGAGGAAGAAGAAATCCTACCTTAACTTTTAGCCAAAACAGTCCCTAAGTCTCGGCCATAACTGCTTCACTTTTGCACCACTTCTTCAAGTTACAATAACACACATGTACCCTTTACAAGCTTGTAACCATCCTACATTCTTGTTTTTCTTTCAAAAAGTTCACCTCCAAGCTTAGGGTTTTTCTTGGGCAGAATCGGTCCAGCCGTGACCCACTTCTTTGAGTATTTAACTTGGCTTAGAACTTAGTTAAAGAGCTTAATCTTGGAAGAGAAACTAATTTTGGTCTTCTCTTGGCTATGGATTTCGAAACTTGTGGGAGAAGGTAGAGATAAAAGAGGTTGAGGGAGAAGATATTTATGATACATAAGGTAAGAAGCTCTTGCAATGCATCTTTATAATTGGAGCGTGTACACAAGTGGGGGAGGGACCCGTGTTGACCCAACCTTGCCCACAATAATTCTCTTCACAAAAATTAATCCCACACTTAGTTAAATCTTGTAATTTTTGATGGTCTCATGCTTCTCAATGCCAAGATTAATAATTCAACACTAAGTTCATAACTCCATTGGAAAGAATTCAACTACAAGTATTAATTCTCGTCGTCACATTTGTTGTATCCAAAATTATTCCATACAGAAAATGTAAATATACTTTCCTTTCAACATTCAAATCTTATTTCCTTAATTACGTTCTCATGTAATTGCCCTGGAATTACGGGGTGTAATAATATGGGACTAGTTTGGTTATGACCTTGAGACGTGTCTTATTATTGATGTTGTTGACCTTGTTTATGAGTTGTGGATGTGTGTATAAGTAGAGGAAGTTCTGCCCAAATTTATATAACAAGAGAGTCATCATTCGATACATATAAATTATACTAGTAATCATAGAGTTGACGGACATGTTATTATTGTTATAGGTTGAAGTGCTAATTGAGACGAACTTTAATTATTGAGTTGGTTAATTCGACAATAAGGTATGTGAAGCTATCCTTTCTTATTTTTGGCATGATTTATATAAAATGAGTGTACGGCGGACGCACATAATTCTATTGAATCCTAATTCCTAGTAATACTTGATATGATAGTTGCCTTTGATTTTACAAATAGTTCATTCTATTTATTCCATTGAGAGTCAAATGATGATTTAATTTGTATAAGGTTACTCATGATATTCTATTCGTGCTTGATGTGATTATATTATTTCACTGAGTCTCGGGCCGGGTATGTATATATATGATGATTTTACCGAGTCCCAGAATGGGTCGGGTACGATATATGTGGACAGACATCCACGGATATAATTTTATGTGGACAGGCATCCACGGATATGATTTTACTGAGTCCCATGATGGGCCGGGTACGGTATATGCACATTATATGATTTCACCGAGACCATCACTAGAGGACCGAGTACGGTATGCTTTTTTTATGACTTCATTCACTGAGTCCCACATTGGGTCGGGTACAGTATATTATATGGACATACATAACGCTCATTTTATAAGGCACAAGTACATTGGTATACTGATTATTATACTTGTTTCATGACATCTTTTGGCCATTTATGATCTTCTTTACAGTACTTCATGTTTTATATACTCGGTATATTTTTCGTACTGACCCCCTTTCTACGGGGGGCTGCGTTCATGCCCGCAGGTACAGACACTCGATTTGGTGATCCTCCATCTTAGGAATTTTGCTCAGCTATTTGGAGAGCTCCATTGTTCCGGAGCCTAGTTATTTTGCGTACATATCCTTTTGATATAAACTTATTCATATTCAGGGGTACGACGGGGCCCTATCCCGTCATATTTCATTATCATACTCTTAGAGGTCTGTAGACATGTGCGGTAGACTCGTGTGGGTTGTGGTTCATTTTGGATATTACCTTGTATAGTGGCAGTCTTGTCGGCTTGTCTATTTTGTTATGATTGACTAGCTGTGACTCCTCAGGAGAGAGGTGCATTTTGATATATAGCGTTGTGAGGCAGCATCTTACTTTTACAAGATTTTTACATTGTCCTTGGTATCAGTCTGATTATATTTAACAGGTTCGTATACGGGTGTCCAAGTAGGGCATCGGGTCGCGGCCCGTCAGGTCGAGTTGTGATACAAATGAAGCTAACATGTGTGTGATGACATGTACAAGAATATTGTCACGACCCGACCCCGGGCCCGCGACTGGTTCCCTACCTGGGCACCCCTTTCAGGTATACATCATAGAATAACAACGAAACATACACAAACTCATAAAAATAATTAGACAGCAAATATCAACAGGCTAGCCGATGAGGCCACCTTCCGTGAAATATACATAATCGAAAAATAAAACAGCACATCTCTGTTCTTACAACCCAATCCACAAATATGACTACTGCACTTAAGAATAACAATTGTGACGACAGTGGTTCGCCATACCCCTGAATGTACATAAATCTACAACATCAGGGAAACCGTACCAAAAGACAAGCCTCTGGAGAAATGGAGCTTCTGACACCTGATCAGTGATCCTAAGAATGAAGATCCACCACCTGCTTACCCCTACCTGCGGCATGAACGCAGCCCCCCCGAGGAAAGGGGGTCAGTACACAATATGTACCAAGTATGTAAAACTGGAAAATATTGCAATTTACATCATAAGTCTAAAATAAAGCTGGAGACATGTATGATAATCAAATTAACAGTATACTGTGCCTTACTAACAATGAGAGTAAAATATACATTTTCGGTTCTTAAAAATAGGAAGTCGATCATTAACATAGGACCATCCGCTCGTAGTATTATCACGTAATCCTACTCCTGGGATTATTTCACCCGCATAGGCCCTATGGACCCGCATGAGGTAACTTCCTCGCATAGGACTGGTCCGCCCCGCATGAGCCCTACGGACTCGCATGAGGTATTCCTCGCATCATGGGTAGCAAATCCATGGAATATGCAAATTCCACAAGCCCGGGGAATGACCCCGTAATGAACAATATATCACAAGCACAACCGGCTACTATAAATAACATAAACAAGTTAAGAAACCCCTTAACTCCTCATTTGACTTAATTAGCATACACTCTCATTTCTTTTAACTTAAGGCACTATCGTATCATAAAAGATCCGGGAATTTAACCCAAAGTGCTACGTACTTCTATTCTTTTAAAAAAAATGACTCTTTTCATATAAAATTCCAAGATACTAATAACCGTAGTATCAAGCCATACTTACTTTTCAAGACAAGTCACAATACCTTTTAGAACTACATTTTTAGGCTTCTAATTTAAGTGACTTTTTACCTTAAAACGTTAAGCAATTGATGCCTTCAAATCAATTTGTCTTTCTTCCTTTCAAGTCATTTTATCATTATTTACATTACTAGAGCAACCATTCTTTTAACTTTCCATAAAGTTATTATAACCAACTTCCCATAAAGCCGTTATACTAACTTTATGCTTTAGACACAAAGGCATTCTTATCCTTTTAAAACAAGTGAGTTAATTCTCTAACTCAACTAACTTGGACATTCTTAAAACAAGTCAAGGATACCAAATGAAACTTAATTCATTTAAAGCTCGTACGTCTACCGTACTATACATTTATAACTACTCATGCTCAAGAGATAAGAAAGTTCCACATACCTTTTTGGTTCAATCCACTTGTCAAGTCCAATATGCCGTACGTAGTATGTCAACCTATAATGACCATAATACATCTATTAACTTCTAATTTCAAACGTAGAATATTCTAAGTGTAAAGTCACCAAATTCTACGGAAAATCGGACAACACTTCCTTTGTTTCTACGTACTTTTCCACCTTTTTCAAGGCCCAAATTCAATAACCAAACATGCCACATTTAAGGCTCAACAATGTATCTAACAAAAGGGGATTACACGCCTAGTAGGACGTGTAAAATTCTGCCCCACAATTGATATCAAACTAATCAAAAAGGCAATGCCATTCACGGCCAAAAGGTGCAACAACATATCATCCTTTCCAATTCCTTTTCAATTCAAGTTGTTTAGTATAACATGTTATAAAGCCGCAATCGATTATAACAACTACAATCTTCAAGTAGATAACATGCGACGATTCTAATATCGACCAAATTGTATTTCAATTTCAAATGGCTAACAAGGTCATTTAGGATTTTAGGCTTCCAATATCCATAACACTTATCAATCCTTAATACATATATCTCATGCTTGTTAAAATGTAGAGCTACAACAATATGTAATCTTATAACACTTAAGAGAATAAGATTGTTACCTTGACAAGCCTTAATTCAACTCCAAGATCCGAAGTCGCTCCTTAACAACTTAGCGCCTTTACTTGACACTTCAATCCGCCACTTGAAGCTCTTAGAAGTTCACAAATAACTTTCCTTCAATTTCCAATCCAAACCTACGAAAGTGACTTAGGTTTTCACCTTGCGACTAATGCAAAAACGACACTTTTCCGGGATCTTTCTATTGAGATACCCTTACAATACCCTTAGGAACCTTGGTTTAAAGTATGGAGATTATTGAATAACAAATGAAATTTTTTCTTGTTCCTTAGAACCCTAACCCGAGAGCACAATAGTGAAGAACAAGTTTTTCTTGAAAATTTTACTAAGTGTGGGAACTTGTCTTGCTAGTAGTATGCTTAAATAACACTATGGAGGGTCAAGATTAGAACATATGGGTGGCTTGGATGTATTTCACTAAAAGATCAAACCAAGTGGCCCTTTGACTTAGTCAATATTATCAAGCTCTAGCCTAGCAAGACTTGGTCATCTTAACATTGGTCAAATGACCCTTCTAACCTTGGTACATTCGACCATGACCATACAAGGGGGGGTGACACGTGTCACCCTCCCGTTCGTCGCAATATTTCGTTTCCCGACATTTCCATAATTCCGATAAATTTTTACTAGTCTCAAATCTTAATATTTTTTAGTTCTTACGTACGTTCTTATAAACATGTCCTGAAATTACGGGGTGTAACAAATATGTGACAATTGCTATCTTGTTGGAAGAAAAGAAATATGCAATAATGTTATGACAGATGACACAACATTGTGGCATCAAAAGTTAGGGCATGTAAACTATCGTAACTTAGAAATATTGATCTCTTATTAGGCGGTAATAGGAATTCAGGTAAGCAAACCCGTATTTTCCATAATGTTGTCCAGAATGATGGACAACATTTAAGTACGTCTCACTATTTTCAATTACTGTACATGGATCTTATGGATCCAATTGAGGTAGATATTTTAGGAGGCATGAGGTATTCTTATGTGATTGTAGATGATTTCTCTAGATATCCATGAATATATTTTTTGAAAGAAAAATCTCAAACTTTTGACATGTTTAAAGTCCTGCACTCTAGGATAAGAAACTTGTTTCATTCTCCTATTTTTCAGATTAGGTCCGATCATGAAAAAGAATTTGAAAATAACTTGTTCTCAAAATTTTGTGAGAAAAAAAGTATTTTTCATGAATTTTCTGCTCTCAAAACTCCTCAACAGAATGGTGTAGCAGAGAGGAAGAATAGAATACTACAAGAAATGGCTAGAGTTATGCTTAGTTCTAAGAAAATATCAAAACATTTTTGGGCTGAAACCTTGAATACTGTAAGTCACATCACTAATAGAGTCTATATTAGGCCTGGAACAAAGATGACATCCTATGAGCTAATAAATGAAAAGAAACCTAACTTACGTTACTTTGATGTTTTTGGGTGTAATTGTTACATTTTAAATGATAGAGATCATTTGGCAAAATGCAACTCTAAGAGTGACAAAGGAATTTTCATTGGTTATTCTCAAAATAGTCATGCTTATCGAGTGTACAATCTTAGGACCAAAATTATTTAAGAGTCTGTAAATGTTGTTTTGATGACTTTTATGATTTTAAAAGGAATACATCTGAAAATAGCACTATAATTTCAGTGGAAAATGTGCAGACTTCTAAAGAACCAGACGTTGCCCTAAATGTTACCATATCTGAAGCAATATCTGAACCTGAACCAGAGATCACAAAAGGTGCGAATGAGGAGTCAAATTCTGAATTACTAGATCAAGTACGCAGGGACCCCTCATCAAGAATTAGGAAGAATCATCCTACAGGTCAGGTGATAGGGAGAGTGTTTGAAGGAGTAAGAACAAGAGGGAAGGAACCACTAAATCACAGAGATATGGTAAGGTATGTGTGTATGTCTATCATATATCTAAAGGTTAGTCTTTCTTGTTTTGTATCTACTTTAGAACCTAAAAATGTTTCAGAAGCACTCAAGGATAATTGTTAGATTCAAGCAATGCAAGAAGAACTAGAACAATTTTCTCGAAATGAAGTATGGATTTAGTTCCACGCCCAAAGGATATCAATGTAATTGGAACTAAATGGATTTTTAAAAGAATTCAGATGAATCAGGAACTATTGTGAGAAACAAAGCTCGCCTAGTTGCTTAAGGATATACTCAGGTCGAAGGGATTGACTATGATGAAACATTTGCTCCTGTGGCTAGAATTGATTCAATTAGACTACTACTTGTCATTGCTTGCTGTCTAAAGATTACTCTTCATCAAATGGATGTTAAAGGTGCTTTCTTGAATGGCTATCTTGATAAGGAATTCCATGTTGAACAACCTAAAGGATTTGAAGATCCTCACCATCCACAATTTGTATACAAGCTCAAAAAGGCATTGTATGGACTGAAACAAGCTCCTCGTGCATGGTATGGTCGTCTAACTCACTCCTTCTTGAATTTGGTTTTAAACGTGGTGAAGCTGATTATACTTTATTCATCAAACATCACGGTGTAGATATTGTTATTGCTCAAATCTATGTAGATGACATAGTTTTTGGTTCGACCTCACTGTCCTACCTTAAAACATTTGTTGAAGCAATGTCATCAACATTTGAGATGAGCATAATTGGAGAACTAACGTTTTTCTTAGGCTTGCAGATAAAGCAAACTGAAGATGGAATCTTCATCTCCCAAAGCAAGTATGTCAAGAATCTAGTTAAGAAATTTGGATTGAAAAATGCTAAACAAATGAGGACTCCAATGGGATCATCACAGAAGATATGCAAAGATGATGTTGGCAAAAATGTCGACCCAACACTGTATGGATCTATGATAGGTAATATTCTATATCACTGTTAGTCGTCTTGATATAATGTTTAGTGTTTGTTTATATGCTTGATTCCAAGCCTGTCCCAAAATCTCCCACTTAAATGCTATAAAACGTGTCATTAGATATGTTGTCGGCACATGTGAGTTGGGAATTTGGTATTCCAAAGACACTAATCCTAATCTAATAGGATATAATGACTCGGATTGGGCTGGTGATGTGGATGATAGAAAGAGTACAAGTGAATGATGTTTTTATCTTGGCAATAATCTTGTTTCTTGGTATAGTCGTAAACAAAATTGTGTCTCACTTTCAACTACTGAATCTGAATATGTAGCAGCTGGAAGTTGTTGCTCTCAATTGATATGTCTAAGTCACATGTTAGACGACTAAGGTTTTTCATGTAAAATCTTAATTTTGTATTGTGATAATTTGAGTGTTATAAATATTTCCAAATATCCAGTTCAGCACTCTCGTACAAAACATATTGATATCAGACATCTTTTTTTAGAGATTTGGTTGAAAACAGCTAGTTCAAATTGAACATGTTGACACTCTTCATCAACTAGATGATATTTTTACAAAAGCATTGGACCATGAGAGATTTTCTAGTTTGAAGAAATCTCTTGGTCTATGTAATCTCTAAAAAGGCATGTTTGGTGAATGTTGACTGAAATGTATCTAACATTTTAGGTGACATTTACCTTTGTAATATCATAATCTGATTATTGTTATTGTATAGTGTATTAATTTTGGTCACACAAGCATGATCCTCAATAAGAATATGATTCGAATGTGATATTGTTCTCTGCGATGATATTAGATATCATAAAAAAGGAGTATCAAAATGAGGCTGTTATACCCCGTAGTTCTGACCCTACGTATGAGAGCATACGAAAGCATGTAAGACTTAAAATTTTCAAAGGATAGGTTGACGGATTATTCCGGACGGGTTTTAGTCAACTTTGAGGCGGGTTATGACCCGATTCATTGAGAGTTCCTAAGTATTTTAAAGGCCTAGGGCGTAGTTCGTTGAGACTAGATTCCAACGCAACCAACCGTTCGTCGATAGGGCGTCGGAGTAGAAAGTTATGAGATTTACAAGTTCGGTCGTGATCGGACAGAAATGTGTTTGGGCAAAGCGGCAGGGCCGCGGCCGGATCTGAGGCATGGCGCGAAAGTTGAGACTGCGGAGGTTTCAGCGCCAGCGCTGAGCGGATTTTTGGGCGTAAAAAACTTAGAAAAGTCTGTTTTCTCTTTTAAAAAGGCCATGGGAGGGTGACAAGTGTCCCCCCCATCTGATTTTGCTTGCATGGCTTATATTGACCAAGTCTTGCAGACTTGGTCATCTCTCAAACATCTTCCTCTCTCTAAAAATCAGCTCCTCCTTCTCTCTAAAAACCCAAGAAAAATCTGAAAGTTAAGAACAAGAAAAGGAAGCTTGTAGCTAGCTTGTGGTGGTGTTCTTGGCAAGGAAGCTAGCAAAACATTTGGAATAAGTTTGGCTAAAACTTTAAGGTAATGATTCTTCCTTTAGATTTAGTTTATAGTGTTGCATGTTAAGAAGAAAGAACTTGTGGTAGTAAATAATGCTCTTAGAGTCATTCAATGCTAGAAATGTGGTTTGGATATGAAGAATGGGTTAAGAAGGGATTATGAGCATGTTGTAGCCTAAAAACTACCTTAGAATTGTTAAGTGAATTGTTGTAAACTTATGGGACAGAATTTTGGGTGTGTAATCCCCTTTGAATTGTTGGATTGATTGAGCCTTAAATGTGGTGTTTTGATGGTAATTTCGGCCTTGAGAAAGGTGGCAAAGTGAGTAGAAACAAAGGAAATGCTGCCCAATTTTCCCTAGAATTTAGTGGCTTTGAGTTAGATTATTCTACATTGAAATTAGAGGTTAATGAACATATCATGGTTATTATAGGTTGAAATATTACTTGCGGTAGTTGGACTTAGCAAGTGGATTGACCAAAGAGGTATGTGAAGCTTTCCTATCTCTTGAGCATGAATAGATGAAACTATGTAGTACGGTAGACGTACAAGATTTTGGTATTCTTACTTGTTTTAAGTATATAATGACTTGTTTCGTTTTAAGAATGTATAAGTCCCTTGGTTAGGGGAAAGGTATGATTTTACTAAAGTATATAGTTAATATAACAACTTTATGGGAAGTTGGTTTATTAGCTTCATAAAAGGTTAATGAGAAGAGATTTACTCTAAGTAAGATAAGTATATGAAGAGGCAAATTGATTTTAAGGTATCAATTGCCCAAAGGTTTTTATGTATAAAAGAGTCACTTTTTAAAGAGTTGAAGTATGTAGTACTTGGGTTAAATTCCCGGTTTTCTTTTATTAAAGATATGATTAAGTGCCTTAAGTAAACTAAAATGAGAGAGTATATGAACAAGACTAAAAAGAAGTTATAAGTTTTCTTAACTTATTTATTATTATGATATGATGACAGTTTGAGATAGGGTAAGAGTATGTCTGAGGGGCAAGCCCCAAGATCGTCATACCACCTCCTTCAGTGTAAGAGTATATGCGAGGCCAGCCCAAGATCGTCATACCATGCTTGGTGTAAGAGTATATCGAGAGGCGATCCAAGATCGTTATACCATCTGCACCAGTATAAGAGTATATCTGAGGGGCAAGCCCCAAGATCGTTATACCATCTGCTCCAGTGTAAGAGTATATCTGAGGTACAACCCCAAGATCGTTATACCATCTGCTTCAGGGTAAGAGTATATCTGAGGGGAAAGCCCCCAAGATCGTTATACCACCTGTTCCATGGATTTGCTACCCATGATGCGAGGAATACCTCATGCGAGTCCCTATGGGCTTATGCGGGTGAAATAGTCCCATGCCGTGGTAGTGCGATCACGAGTACCTCATGCGGGTCCACAGGACCCATGCGGGTGAAATAGTCCCAGGAGTAGGATGGTTTTATTGATACTACGGGCGAGGTACCCTGTTTTGATCATGAGCCTCCTATTTTATGCAGTATTATATATATATACTTGTCACTCTCATTGTTAGTAAGGCACAAAAAAAGGTATTTTAATTGTCTTCCGTGACTCCAGCTTACTTTTAGACTTGATATCATTATTACATTATTTTCCAGCTTTACATACTTGGTACATATTGTGTGTCGACCCTTCCTCGGGCATGCGTTAAATCTTGCGGTAAGGGTAAGGTGTGGATCCTCATTCTTAGGATCACTCTTCCGATGTCGAAGCTCCATCCCTCCGGACGCTTATTATTTTGGTACGGATTTCCCTGATGCTATAGGTACTTTGTATATTCAGGGGGTATGGCGGGGCCCTGTCCCGCCACAGTTGTTGTCTTTAGAGGTCTGTGGTCACATATGTATTTTGGGCTATAAGAACCAGTTGTACTATTATACTTTTGTTAAGTATGTTCTATGGAAGGCAGCCTTACCGGCTGGCCAGTGATGTTACTTCTTTATACGTATGTGTTGTGTATGTTCATTGCTATTCTCGACATATACGGCGGTGCCCAAGGGTACTAGTCGCGGCCCGGTCGGTCGTGACAAAAGTGGTATCAGAGCAGTTAGTCCTCGGAAAGTGTCCACAGACCGTGTCTAGTAGAGTCTTGATTATCGGTGTGTCGTGCACCACATCTATAATCAGGAGGCTGCAGGATATTTAGGATTGGTTTCCATTCTTTCACTCTAAGATCGTGCAATAGTGCTGAGTTATAGGTTGAATCTCCCCTGATGTTTTCCTTTATGTATCAGTTATGCCTCCACGCAAGGCAACCGCGGCCCAGAAGGGCAAGGCAGCTGAGGGTGCTGCTAGTGGGACGCGGAGAGTCACGAGGGCACAGGCCCAGTCCTTACCAGAGATGATGTTTAGGGCGGCGAATTCCACGTCGTCGCGACCTCAGAGTTCGAGCGTGACGCGGCCACGAGACGCGATGCGAGCCTCAGCTCCGATCGAGGGCCGAGTACGGATATTACGGGAACATATTGATTCGACCAACATAGTGGCGAGCGTGGCCAGGAGTAGTCGGCCAACCCTAGAGCCGACAGCTTACGGATTCGGGATTTCTTGGGTTGTCACCCACCCGAGTTCTATGGTTCGATATTTGAGGAGGATCCGCAGGAGTTTTTCCGGCGATTCTGACGGACCACGCAGTCCTTAGGGCATCGAGAGTGCATTATACTAGCTTCTTGGGTTCGCGATATTGCGTTGGTGGTTTGAGTCATGGGTATTGTCGAGGGTGAGGATGCTCTTCCCGCTGATTGGGAGGAGTTCACGAGGCGTTCCTAGACCACTTCTTGCCTCCCGAGGTGAGAGAGCCGCGTAGATAGGTTCTTGACCTTGAGGCAGGACGGGAGGACTATCAGAGAGTACAGCCTGGAGTTTGACTCCTTAGCCAGGTATGCGCACACCATCGTAGCGGACATGGCAGACAGGGTTCATAGATACATGATGGGGCTAGACCGTCACATGATTACTGCTTGCTTAGGAGTGACTCTTCAGCCAGGGATGGATATTGCGGAGATGCGAGCATACGCGCGAGGATTGAGGCGAGAGAGCGAGATCGGCTATATTTGGGCGGCCCAAGAGGCAGGCGAGTTCTCGTGGCGATTTTAGGCGGCGGCCTCGGCAGCGAACTAGGTCCACATTCCGGCCCGGACAGAGTGCTCCTTCTCGATTTCCGGCGGGAGGTACGATCAGCGAGGTTATCGAGGCGGGTCGGGGCTCCAGGACTTCAAGTTTTCGAGGAGCGAGACCGGCTGTCGAGACCACCTACCTCGGTGCGTTCGACGCGGTAGGTCTCATTCGGCGAGTGTCATATGGGTTCGAGCATGTTACTCTTGTAGCGCAGGCCATCCGAAGAAGGATTGTCCGTCGCCAGGCGGCGGGAGCATTCTGGCTCGGTAGCGAAGTGCATTCTTTGGATCTTCATCTTCGATGGTTAGACGCCCGGGCGAGGGTACTTATGGGCCCAGCGCGGCGCAGGTCGTGGTAGGGGTTCGATTCTAGCGGTCCTCGAACCGCATATATGCTATGTCGGTCAGCGGGACCGGAGGCGTCGCGGATGTCACAGTACATTATTGGTTTCTTGCTGTGATGTATATGCTTTGATAGATCCAGGTTCTACCTTGTCCTACATATCTCCTCATATTGTCAGTAGAATAGGGATAGAGCCCGAGTCCATAAGACCTTTTGAGGTGGCTACGCGATGGTGATTCGATGGTAGGCGGCGAGTATATAAGACTTGTCCTGTGACTATAGATAGCCGTCAGACTCTAGCCGACTTGATAAAGTTGGATATGACAGACTTTGATGTGATTATGGGTATGGATTGGCTAGCATCTTGCTATGCCAACGTGGGTATGAGAGAGATTAGTTCGGTTCGGTTTCGTGGCCGTTGCCAGTGGAAGGGGAATACTGCATCGCCGAGGGGTAAGTTTATTTCTTACCTCAAGGCTAGGAAGATGGTGCGGAAAGGGTACATCTATCATATGGTTCGGGTATTCGACACTGAGGCCGAGGTACCGGACCTTCAGTCAGTTCCGGTCGTTAGAGAGTTTCCAGACGTATTCCCAGATGAGCTTCCGGGTATCCCTCCTGAGAGGGAGATTGAGTTTTGCATTGACTTGGCGCCAGATACTCGACCGATATCTATTCCGCCATACCGGATGGCACCTGCCGAGCTGAAGGAGTTGAAGGACCAGCTGAAAGATTTGCTGGAGAAAGGCTTTATTAGGCCAAGTGTTTCTCCTTGGGGAGCACCAGTGTTATTTGTAAAGAAGAAGGATGGGACGCTGCGTATGTGTATTGATTACGAGCGGTGAACAAGGCAACTATCAAGAACAGATATCCCCTCCCCAGGATTGACGATTTGTTTGACCAGTTGCAGGGTGCAAAGTGTTTTTCCAAGATAGACCTGCGGTCTGGTTATCATCAGGTGCGAGTTAGAGAGATAGATATCCCAAAGACTGCATTCAGGACCCGGTATGGGCACTATGAGTTCAGGGTGATGTCTTTCGGGTTGACCAACGCCCCAGCAGTATTCATGGATTTGATGAATAGGGTGTTCAGGCCATTCTTGGATATGTTCGTTATAGTTTTCATTGATGATATCTTGGTGTATTCGCGCACAGAGCGGGAGCATCTGCATCATTTGAGGCGGTATTGGGAGTCCTCCGAGACCGCGATTGTATGCCAAGTTCTCGTATTGCTAGTTTTTGTTTGCGTCAGTGGCTTTCTTAGGACATGTCATGGGCGATGGTATTCGGGTTGTCTGATGAAGATTGAAGCGATCAAGACTTGGCGGACCAGCTACACGACATAGGTCGCGGCTTTGGGCCTTGCGAGTTATTATCGGTTTGTAGAAGTTTGCTTCTATTTCAACACCTTTGACTAGTGACTCGAAGCGGCTATGTTCGGTGGACGGATACTTGTGAGGAAAGTTTCCAGTTGCTAAAGGAGAAGTTGACGACCGCCCCAGTTCTTACTCTTCCAGATGGCTTAGATGGATATGTGGTTTATTGTGACGCGTCAGGTGTCGGGCTTGGGTGCGTGCTGATGCAGCACGGCAGAGTTAGAGCTTATGCATCTCGACAGCTTAGGAAGCATGAGAAGAACTATCCCACACATGACTTGGAGTTGGCAGCGATGATTCATGCCTTAAAGATCTGGAGACATTATTTATATGGAGTTCATGTGGACATTTACACAGACCACAAGAGTCTCCAGTACATCTTCAGCCAGAGGGAGCTGAACTTGCGGCAGAGATGGTGGTTGGAGCTACTTAAGGATTACGATGTTGATATTCTATACCACCCAGGGAAGGCCAATGTGGTTGCAGATGCCCTTAGTCGCGGTCGATGGGTAGTGCATGCGATGTTCACCAGAGAAGAGGATATGGTCCGAGAGTTACATCATTAGCGAGCCTTGGGGTTCGTTTGGTTGATTCGATAGTGAGGAATTCGGATTCGAGAGGTTGCCGAGTCTTCTATCGTCGAGAAGTAAAGAGGCGATGATGAGGATCCGATTTTGATGCGATGCAGAGATGCTGCTCGGAAGGAGAAGAGTCTTTGGTAGCTTTGATAGGGTGCTAAGATTTGAGGCGGTTGTGTGTTCCCGATGTAGCGAGGACTTCGTCGTGATTCGGGGAGGTACGGTGCTCGTTATTCTATTC
Organism: Przewalskia tangutica; assembly: GCA_029844215.1. Classification (NCBI taxonomy): domain Eukaryota; kingdom Viridiplantae; phylum Streptophyta; class Magnoliopsida; order Solanales; family Solanaceae; genus Przewalskia; species Przewalskia tangutica. The sequence continues at coordinate 45,773,729 of CM056724.1, read as the reverse complement.
ATCCGGTCGACTAAGATGTACCATGACCTCGAATCGTGTATTGGTGTGATGGCCTAAAGAGGAGGTTGCGGAGTTCGTGGCGCGATGCGAATTGTCGGCGAGTTAAGATTGAGCACGAAGCGGTGGAACATTGCGAGCCATTGATATTCCGACTTGGAAGTGGGAGGTGATAAATATGGATTTTATTACGGGGCTACCTACCACTCGGAGGAAGCATGATTCCATTTGGGTGATTGTCGGCGGTGTCGAAATCACCCATTTTCTTCCGATCGAGCGATGTTTTGGTGAGGACTATGCGGATCATATATTAGAGAGATTGTGAGGCGCGTGAGTTCCGTATCGATTATATCGAGATAGAGAGCGGTTCTCGGCTAATTTCGGAGGTCTTTTCGAAGGGATTAGGGACAGGTGAGTCTCGATGCGGCGTTTCATCCTCGGTAGCGGACAGGCGAGCGCACTATCCGCACAACGAGGATATGTTGCGGGCTTGTGTTATTGATTTCAGGGGTAGCTGGGAGGATCATTTACCTCTTGTGGAGTTTGCGTATAACAATAGCTACCATTCCAGTATTCAGATGGCGCCTTATGAGGCCTTATACGGAAGGAAGTGCAGGTCACCGATAGGCTGGTTCGAGGTGGGAGAAGTTCAGTTAGTCGGGCCAGACTTAGTTCAGCAGGCAGTGGATAAGGTGAAGCTTATCGGGAGCGGTGTTGGCAGCTCAGAGTCGGCAAAAGTCGTATGCAGATCATCGGCGTCGACACTTGGAATTCGAGATAGATGATTGGGTTTTTCTAAAGGTATCGCCCATGAAGGGCGTGATGAGATTTGTAAAGAAGGGGAAGCTTAGCCCAAGGTACATTGGGCAGTATCAGGTTGTCCGTAGGGTAGGCAAGGTCGCCTATGAGTTAGATCTTCCGTCCGACTTGGAGGCGGTACATCCAGTCTTCCATGTGTCCATGTTGCGGAAATGTATTGGAGATCCATCCAGAGTGCACCCGGTTCAGGATGTCCAAGTGACAGAGGAGTTATCGTATGAGGAGAGTCCCATAGCGATACTCGATCGTCAGGTTAGACGACTTCGGACGAAAGACGTGGCTTCCGTCAAGGTGCTATGGCGGAACGAGAACAGGGAGGAAATGACATGGGAAGCACAGGACGATATGATGAAGAAGTATCCTCACTTATTCCCTATACCTCCAGGTAACCTACTTCCCTGCTTGTTAGTTTTGATTTAGTAATTTCGCTTAAGTATGTTGTGGCTCGTGGAGCTTCTTTACTTGCAAAAGAGTAGTTGAGAGGGTCTATGTCGATAATGTGATTTGAGTAAGCCTAGAAGGAATATTCGGGATGAATGTTTCTAAGGGGGGGAGAATGTTATACCCCGTAGTTCTGACCCTACGTATGAGAGCGTACGAAAGCATGTAAGACTTAAAATTTTCAAAAGATAGGTTGACGGATTATTCCGGACGGGTTTTAGTCAACTTTGAGGCGGGTTATGACTCGATTCATTGAGAGTTCCTAAGTATTTTAAAGGCCTAGGACGTAGTTCGTTGAGACTAGATTCCAACGCAACCAACCGTTCGTCGATAGGGCGTCGGAGTAGAAAGTTATGAGAGTTACAAGTTCAGTGCGCAGTCGGACAGAAATGTGTTTCGGGCAAAGGCGACAGGGCCGCGGCGCCTAAAGTACTGAGGGGTCGCTGAAGTTGCAGCGCCGCGGCGCCGGGATAGCAGGGCCGCGGCGCCGAAAGTTCAGAGAGCCTGCGGAGGTTTCAGCGCCGCGGCGCCGAGGCGGGATTTTTGGGCGGAAAAAACTTAGAAAAGTCTGTTTTCTCTTTTAAAAAGGCCATGGGAGGGTGACAAGTGTCCCCCCCATCTGATTTTGCTTGCATGGCTTATATTGACCAAGTCTTGTAGACTTGGTCATCTCTCAAACATCTTCCTCTCTCTAAAAATCAGCTCCTCCTTCTCTCTAAAAACCCAAGAAAAATCTGAAAGTTAAGAACAAGAAAAGGAAGCTTGTAGCTAGCTTGTGGTGGTGTTCTTGGCAAGGAAGCTAGCAAAAACATTTGGAATAAGTTTGGCTAAAACTTTAAGGTAATGATTCTTCCTTTAGATTTAGTTTATAGTGTTGCATGTTAAGAAGAAAGAACTTGTGGTAGTAAATAATGCTCTTAGAATCATTGCATGCTAGAAATGTGGTTTGGATATGAAGAATGGGTTAAAAAGGGATTATGAGCATGTTGTAGCCTAAAAACTACCTTAGAATTGTTAAGTGAATTGTTGTAAACTTATGAGACAGAATTTTGGGTGTGTAATCCCCTTTGAATTATTGGATTGATTGAGCCTTAAATGTGGTGTTTTGATGGTAATTTCGGCCTTGAGAAAGGTGGCAAAGTGAGTAGAAACAAAGGAAATGCTGCCCAATTTTCCCTAGAATTTAGTGGCTTTGAGTTAGATTATTCTACATTGAAATTAGAGGTTAATGAACATATCATGGTTATTATAGGTTGAAATATTACTTGCGGTAGTTGGACTTAGCAAGTGGATTGACCAAAGAGGTATGTGAAGCTTTCCTATCTCTTGAGCATGAATAGATGAAACTATGTAGTACGGTAGACGTACAAGATTTTGGTATTCTTACTTGTTTTAAGTATATAATGACTTGTTTCGTTTTAAGAATGTATAAGTCCCTTGGTTAGGGGAAAGGTATGATTTTACTAAAGTATAGAGTTAATATAACAACTTTATGGGAAGTTGGTTTATTAGCTTCATAAAAGGTTAATGAGAAGAGATTTACTCTAAGTAAGATAAGTATATGAAGAGGCAAATTGATTTTAAGGTATCAATTGCCCAAAGGTTTTTATGTATAAAAGAGTCACTTTTTAAAGAGTTGAAGTATGTAGTACTTGGGTTAAATTCCCGGTTTTCTTTTATTAAAGATATGATTAAGTGTCTTAAGTAAACTAAAATGAGAGAGTATATGAACAAGACTAAAAAGAAGTTATAAGTTTTCTTAACTTATTTATTATTATGATATGATGACAGTTTGAGATAGGGTAAGAGTATATGCGGCAAGCCCCAAGATCGTCATACCACCTCCTTCAGTGTAAGAGTATGTCTGAGGGGCCAGCCCCAAGATAGTCATACCATCTGCTTCAGTGTAAGAGTATATCTGAGGGGCAGATCCAAGATCGTTATACCATCTGCACCAGTATAAGAGTATATCCGGCGGCAAGCCCAAGATCGTTATACCATCTGCTCGGTGTAAGAGTATATCTGAGGTACAACCCCAAGATCGTTATACCATCTGCTTCAGGGTAAGAGTATATCTGAGGGGAAAGCCCCCAAGATCGTTATACCACCTGTTCCATGGATTTGCTACCCATGATGCGAGGAATACCTCATGCGAGTCCCTATGGGCTTATGCGGGTGAAATAGTCCCATGCCGGCGGGTACAGCCGATGCGAGGAGTACCTCATGCGGGTCCACAAGACTCATGCGGGTGAAATAGTCCCAGGAGTAGGATGGTTTTATTGATACTACGGGCGAGGTACCCTGTTTTGATCATGAGCCTCCTATTTTATGCAGTATTATATATATATACTTGTCACTCTCATTGTTAGTAAGGCACAGTAAAAGGTATTTTAATTGTCTTCCGTGACTCCAGCTTACTTTTAGACTTGATATCATTATTACAGTATTTTCCAGCTTTACATACTTGGTACATATTGTGTACTGACCCCCTTCCTCGGGGGCTGCGTTCATGCCGCAGGTAAGGGTAAGCAGATTGTGGATCCTCATTCTTAGGATCACTCTTCCAGTGTCAGAAGCTCCATCCCTCCGGACGCTTGTTATTTTGGTACGGATTTCCCTGATGCTATAGGTACTTTGTATATTCAGGGGGTATGGCGGGGCCCTGTCCCGCCACAGTTGTTGTCTTTAGAGGTCTGTGGTCACATATGTATTTTGGGCTATAAGAAGCAGTTGTACTATTAAACTTTTGTTAAGTATGTTCTATGGAAGGCAGCCTTACCGGCTGGCCAGTGATGTTACTTCTTTATACGTATGTGTTGTGTATGTTCCGCTGCTATTCTCTGACATATACCTGACAGGGTGCCCCAGTAGGGTACTAGTCGCGGCCCCGGGGTCGGGTCGTGACAGAGGCAAAGCCTTTACTAATTTTTGGCAACTGTGCAAAATGGACAAAACCCTTGAAATGATATTGTTCCTATTCTATATGAGTATCAAGTGATTAAACATAAATTATGAGGATACTAAATAAGTATTCTTATTTTTTACACAAAAATAATTTTGTATGTGTTTTATGATTAGATCAAGGACACAATGGAAAAATGTAACAATGGTCCAGTCGTTAAACTCATAAAAATACAAATAAAACGTGTCTTGTTTTGTTGCCAAAATAAAAAGTTCTTGCGGGTTACAAGGAATTTTGGCCAGCCCCATATAGATTCAGCTTAGGGGTTTATGAGAGATTGATTGATGGACCTAAGCTAAACAACTAAGATTGAACCTAAACCAAAACTTGGATCATAAACTTGTGTTGTCTAAAATGTTGCCAACATTGCTGTTGACATTCTCAGATAATGATATTTGTTGGGATATTGTTTGTAACTGACTTTCGAAAAATCAGTTTTTATCTTTCCTATCTTATGCCATGTTTTTCAATTGGAATTCAAACTTTTAAATAATTAGATCAAATTCCAATTTTTTATGTATAAAATCTTCTTCATTGATTCTTCTTTTTGTTTTAGTCTTTTCCGTAATAAACAAAAAAGGGGAAAAGATCACATCACTCTCGGTTAAATCAACCAAAACTGATGGATTTCTTACTTCACTCTTCAACCAAAAATCCTAAACCTTAAATACCTTCTTATCCAATCTCACCCATGAATACATCACCAATATCAACACCTATGTCCAGCAACACCACAAATAACACTCCCATGAGCACTAGTCCCCTACTTTGCTCCGCCATTGTTCTCAGTTCTATTCAAGAACTCTTGGAGATCAGTTACCCTGAGAATGACAATAACCCCATCGATGTGGACTCAACTCCTGATGTTTTTGTCATAGGCAAAAGGACCAGCTCTTCATCTTTTCCCTCCAGAAAATAAAGCAGAGTGTTTGAAAGAACATTCCAACCAGAACCTGTTGTCAAGAAATCCAGGTTCGAGTTCAAAGTTCCTACTTATTCAAGCAGTGATACATATGATATAGACTTCGAACTATCTTCTGAGGATACTAAAGAAGAAACCCCAGTCGCAGATCATCAAGATGAACCACAAAATTCTGATACTCAACCTGAATCCTCAGTCTGTTCCAGAAGAAGAGATTTCAGACAACACTTATTTGAGAAAGTTCTGTCCCAGAGGAATCCCTCGTAAAGACATACCAGATGCTTCTGCAGATGTTGTCCAAGATGCCACAATATCTCAAGCAATACTTCAATCAACATCTGTAGAAACCAATTCTCCTACTTCCTCCAGTAAAATAGAAACATATTTTGACCACGAGGTATCTACTTTCTCAGAAGATTTCTACTCTAAAGCTTGTTCTGATAATTAGATCTAGTACAAAAATAGAATCATTAGGTCTGAAAAATTAATAGACATTGCCTCTTGCTCAGAATATGGTTTGGTAGAGTTCTTAAAGGAAAGACAACACCTAGGATCTGTTACAAACAAAGGACCTTATGTTGATCAAATAGTCAGGTTATTTTATGCTAATTTAGAATCTGTTGTAGAAGATATCAACTCAAAGAAATTTGGGAAAATATATCTCTATAACAGAATGTATTCTTTCACACCTGTTGTTATAAACCAATGTATGAGATTAAATGATGAGGAGAATGATAGAGAAACAGACTCTGCGGTGGATAATAGAGATGAAGTAATTAAATATCTCACAGGAGGTATAATGCATAAGTGAATCTCTAGATGTCCAGCTTCTAAACTGACAATCCTGTTTTCCACTCTACACAAAATTGCAATACACAATTGGCTTACTTCTACGCATGAGTCAATTGTAACTTCAGAACAAGCCACCCTGCTATACAAAATTGGCTAAGGTTTGAGAGTTGATCTGGGCAGAATAATCTTCCATCAAGTTGTTAACTTGGCACAAAAAGAATCAACTTCAATCCTACCTCTTCCCTCTTTGATATATAAAGTCCTAAATATACAAGACTTTCAACCTAAGAATGACATATTAGGAAAAAATCCAGAGTTGTACACAGTAAATAAAGCAGTTTTAAAAAGCAAAGAAAGAATCATTGATCTACCCTGAAAACTGGAAAGAAGTAGTATAAATGTTGAAAGAAATGTCACCAACATTTCTGGCAACACTAAATCAGGACAATCTCCAATGACCACTGAATGACTGGTGGATCAAATTACAAAAATTAATCACCAAATTTCTGAGGTTGATACTATGAGGGAGGCCCTGGTTTAAGCACGAGTCCATCTTCTGCTACTGCTTTCTTCACAAATGGGGAGATAATATTGCTGCTAGTGGTGGTGAAGTTGTTGATATTGCTATTGCTCGTGAAGCTACGGGAGACAGAGAAAATACTGATACAGGGGGAGCTGAGGAAGAAGGATAGAAACTGAAGTTGATGTAGAGCTGAAGTCATGCAAAAGTAGAAAGCGGCTGGAAGCTACTATTGATGCATGACATGCAAGGGATATTTGTTGTTGTTGTTGTTAAAATGTGGAATGCTGGTTACTGTTTGTTTTTGAAAACTTGGGATGTAATGATCTGACAATTTTTTTTGTTATTTTTGGATTATGTAATTAAATGACTATATTTTAGTATTTCTAATCCTATATGAATGACATATATATGTGCTACTTGTATATGTTGTGTTTGTATGCCATCACATGTTAAGGGGGAACATTATTGTAATCATAGATGTTGGGATAACATCTATGACATTGCCGTAAGTCACTTGCACATAATAGAATAGGCTTTGTGAAGAAAGGAAAAAGGGGGAGCATGTTAATGTTGGATTTGGTGTTCTGATATTTTGCCCAACATATCATTTTCTGTACTAAGTTAAAATCAGAAATGTCGGAACAATGTCACGACATTCGGACCAACATTCCGTGAAATAATTTTGCCTTACTTCACAGAACTGATGCAAATCTTGTGAGATTTTCAAGACGATAGTAAAGTGACTTGGCAAGGAGTTTTGGAGCTGATGAAAAATGTGGGAAGACCAAGTCAAATTCGTTGCTAAGCTTGGGGAACAAGTCTAAGAAGTTAGAGGATCTTGCTCCACAATCTTCTCCAACAAACCTTATCGGCTGCCCACCTTTCCCTCAACCTCTACAACGATTCAATAAGCTTTTAAAGGAAGAACCTCTACTATAAATAGAGAGGCTGCATCAGTGAATCGATATCCAGAAAAAGTTAGAAAAAATATCAAGAGAGCTATACGATATATTCATCAGAAAACTGGATCACAAGTGTTGTCTGAGCGTGTCGACAACATTCTGTCCAACATTATAATTGCTGCACAGATTCTAGATTTGTTCTTTATTGAAGCAATTGTAATGAGATGTTGTCTATGTCTATTTAGTTAGATTTTTCAGGCAGAAGTCATCTGCAACTTCAACTTTGTAATTCCTTTTGTATTATATTGTAATATTTTAAAGAAGGAATTTATTCATTTGTATATAAATATATACAATACTTTCGGTCACTGACCGTCATAGGTTATATTGATAATATAACCTATGTAAATATTAAACCTTTGTGTTCTTAATATTTTCGCTGCATTTACTCTTAAAAGTGTTATGTTTTATCAAAGTGTTGTCACTTGTGTCAGACGACATTATCGCTGACATTTGCAAACTGTATTAGCATTCAATTTTATTTTATCTTCAGTTTGTCTTTTACTATTTTATAGTATACCCTAGGGACCCAATAATTTCCTTAGCCTTTTCAATTACAAATTGAGTTGTCTTTAGTTTGCGCATGGCGAATTATGTCCTTAGCCTTTACAATTACAACTTATTTTTTTAGTTTTTTATTTGATGTCCGATATCCGTATTGGAGTCCGATTAATTCGGATTCACGTCGGATAGCGCTTCATTCGGGGATAGCGCTGATAAGAGTTTTTCATATCAAGACTCGAACCCGAAAACTCTGGTCAAGGAGCATCACAATGCATCACATTTGGTATGCTTTACAACTTAGAAGTAATTAAAAGTGTATTCTTTTTGCAATAGATATGAAGCTTTTCCCCATATATGCTTTTCCTCAACCTGCGGCATGAACGCAGCCCAAGGAGGTCGATAACAGTACCAAGTATGTGGCGAAAAAATCGTAAATGGAATCATAGTAGTCTATATAAAGCGGGAGACATGTATGATAACAAAACTACGATTCCTGATAAACAAGCGATCATATCAAGTCGGGGACTCACGCCTCAAAGTCATTACTCAAATATAATAATGGGTCTCACGCCACAACATCAATCATGCGTGGAATACCTTCTCACCGCCGGCGATTTATGATATAAAAGCACCAAGGAAACACACATAAACACGGGTCCCACTGTGCCTAATAACACCGTGCGGGGTAAATGCGAAGGCATAGCCGGCTACTAACACCAGCGGTACCAACAAGGTCATGAATCGTATCATAAGATCTGTCTGACCGTCACATGATCAAAGGCGGCCACTTGCCCGCGATATCTAATGCGCGCGTCAAGCCACGGAACTTCCGCGACTCGCGTAGGCCAATCTCATCGGCCGCGTGAGGTATTCCCGCGTCGAGGGTAGCTACTCCGGCGTCGTCACGGACTTCGATCGCATGGCCACATGGACGCGTGCCCGTAAGGGACGCACACTAACACGGAACTCTCGTAGCTCGCGCATAGGCCCACAGGACTGCGTGAGGTATTCTCGAATCATAGGTCCATCGACCGCTGAGTCTACCCGCGACGGAGGCGGCAACCTCGGAAACAAGTCAAGGTGAGTGGTACAATACCAATACATCGGTGATAGTTAAACAACTTTAAGCGCAAGCGAGGGAACACCCCTTTACACAAAACATCACAAGATACTAACACACGTAGCATCCTAGCATGCTTACTTAACAAATCAACAAGACAATATTACAAGGCTATCACAACCCAACATAATCAAGTTATACACACAAGGCACTTTCTACTATATGATTAACAAGATCGGGTTTTTATCCCCAAAGTACTTCATACGTTAACTCTTTTAAAAGATCCGTTTCGTTCACAGAAGTCACACAATACCCGTAGTATAAAATAGAGTGACTATCTTTTTAAAGTAAACCAAAACACTTACTTTGTAAAGTCGAGTAACAACATTATTTTCCAAACGTTCAAGTTTGCCTAATTTCAAACGTTCAAGTTTCTCATTTTCGAAAGGTTTCGTAATTCATATTATTAACTACTTAATATTATAATTCTCTTTTAAAACAATCTGAGAAACATAGGCCTTATATGTGAGTAGGTTATTCTTGTCCATAATCAATCTTATTAAAGCAGCCATGATCTAGGAAATGTAATATCATTTTGTCTTATCTTAGCTTCATGCGGATGGAAGTTTCTCTTTTATTAATACTTAATTAGTCAAAACATTTCCTTTTATTAACGCTGCAGTGGTTTGTCGATACACATCCTGATTTCCGAAATCAGTAAAACATTCTTAAGCCGTTATACCTAACTTCCCATAAAGCTAGTATAACTCTTAAGCTTTCAAAAATCTTTTGAAATACTTCAAGTTCTTTATTATCACATAACAAGCCGATTATAGTTCAAATCAATTACCTTTTAAAAACCACAAAGTATTTTCTTACCTACATAAAGCTGTTATAACCAACTTCCCATAAAGCCGTTATAACACTTTATATTTTAAACCAATCAAATACTTTTAACACATGTACGTCTACCGTACTACATAGTTATACACATATCATGCTAGAAGAGATAGGAAGAGGTTCACATACCTCGCGGCAGTATCGACTAATAGCAAACGCTCAAGTACTTCAAACCGTCGGCTACTCCTTAGCGATGGATCGCGCCACGTAGTACTTGACTATAAGGCCACGCGGCTTATTAACATTTAGATCCGCCGTAGAACATTCTCTGAGAAAATTCAAAGACCTCCCCCATGGCGGCGTAAATCTCCTCTCTATCGGCCGTGACTATCAAGCCAACCGGGGTTCATACATCTAACGGGCGTGCACAATTCTACCTCACGAGAAAAGCTACACAAGGTCTCATGTCTGATCCTATGTAAAAAGCGATTCGATTCTTCTTTCGAAAAGGTTTCTAATTATTGGGCTTAAGTCCAAAGACATTGCCGACAACAACGTTGATTCTATATATAGTATACTTCAACTATATAGTCTAACAATCATGTAATTTCCAATTACAATAGAGGACAAGATATTTACCTCGATAAGCCCATAATTATCCAAGTATAAAGTCGATCTGGGCAATCGTTTAGCTCGACTCGGCGCTCCAACCCGCTCTAAACCACCCTTAGAAGTTCTAACCAACTTCTACACAATACTCAGCGGACTATGGAGATTTTCCTAGGGTTTCGGTTTTGTGACAGACGGGAAGTGTAATAGTATTTACGGGCTTTTCGTATAGGTATAACCTTAGAATACTACAAGGTATACTAAGGTAATTTGGGCATTATAACAATACTTTTGAGAGTATTTCTACCAAGAGGGGGTATTATCTGAAAACAACTAGGCTGGGGGTACCCACTAGCACCCAGGAGGGGTGGCTACCCTCGGCCTACCCCAGCTGGGGAACTCTCGGCCAAGGGGAGAGGGGCTCTCGGCGAGACACTACACTAAGGGAGGAAGAAGCTTTCAAGACTTAGGCAATTTGTGGATGAATTAGTCTTGAAGGGGTATTTATAGGTCTAGCAAAGGCCAACCAATGGCCAAGATCTTGCCAAGTGCAAGGCAAGTGTAGGGCGAATCTTGCCAAGTGCACCTTAACCAACTACACACAAAATATCCTACCAACTACTTGACAAAATAGTCACCATTTCGTCCACTCTACCGCCACTGATGAGAGGGTGCCAAGTGGCGCCCTCTTGTTGGTCCAAAATGTTTCGTCTCTCGGAAAAATCCGCATAAAAATAAAAATGACATAGCGGAATTTTCCCTACGAAAGCGTGAAAGCGTTTAAATCAGCGACTCTGTCGGGTGTTGTGAACAAATAAATTTCGGCCAAGCCTAATTCTCAAGTTCAAATTTTCTACGTCGTCATACGTACATACTCTGGAAATACGGTATAACATTCTCCTCGCTAGAAACATTCGTCGAATGTTCCTTCTAAGTCTCAAAACAAGCGCGCGGTATAGTCCTCACCGCTATACTTACGAAAACAATCACGCACGCACGTAGCCACGGAACCAACTTGCGCCAAAGTACTTACCTTCAAGTCCACGAGGATACACCTCTAACATCACAAACGCTCCCATCCAAGGGTCTAAAATATAATTTCTTCGCACTTTCTCCACACAAAGAAATGATCACATCTACGCCGCCATACACGCCGCTTCCCTTACGTGTCGTACCGCTTCTCGTACACTCGAATTCTTACCACATGATACCACTTTTGTCACTTTGCGAGGCATAAACCTTCTCGGCGACCAACAAATGATGCGGATTTGCGTCGATCGCTGCGGTGTCGTACACCCAAACTCTTGATCTCGCTTGATTCCGAAACTCGGGGTTACTATCTCTAACGTGGTCATCATTGGCGGGAACACTCTGGATGGATCTCGATACTTTCCGATCATAACAATACGAAAGGCCGGACATCGCCTCCTAAGTCGGACGGCAAAAGCTAACATATAGGCAACGGCCTATTCTTCACATGGACTCAAGGCCCAAGTAACTCGGGCTAAGTTCCTCTGTCTTCCAAAACTCGTCACACCCCCGGGGTGGTACTTTCAAGAAGACCGACCGTCGTCCCGAACTCTGGCGTCGTCGCGATTATCCGCACGATTTCTGAGTGCGGAACCTCTTCTAGACAAGCTTTACTCTATCCACGGTCTGCTGGAACAAGCTGAACCAACTATCTGAATCACGCCAACATCGAACCAATCGGCCGTGACTCACATCCGCCCTACAAGGCCGTAAGGCGACATCCGAACACCGAAATGGTAGCTTAAACACTCCTTCGGAGACAACAATTCTCGCAACTATCACCGAAATCCAAACAACGGCGAGGCGAATGTGGTCGAGACTTACTCGAGTTCCTAACCTTGCTGGTAAAACCTCGAGAAAAGCAGTATGACACAGGCTCCACATGCGACATAAGGTGAAGGTAGGCACCCGTGCAGCCTTACAACTTTTCCGATATATCATCTCGCATAACCTGCGCCGAGTACGGTCTTTGCTAGAAGACAACACGGTGACCTCGCCGGCCAACTGCGGTCGAATCGTTCATGAAATCGTCGTTGGTTAACTAAACTCGGGCCTAACACCTCGTGACCTATCACGGCGGGACCACCACTGACCCGCGCACCCAAACATGCGCGGGTTGACCCGCGTGTAGCCTCAACCCGACGCAGCGCGGCGCTAGCTCGCGAAGGAAAACTCTCACTAATCACGTTACGAAAACCTAGCGGTCTTCTTAGCTCAACTACCTCTTTCATGCCACACTACTCGGGGACTTATCGTAACATAGCTCACGTGCACTATGCACTCCTATAAGGGTCAAACATAAACATCGTCTTTTACTCGAGATGGCCTTACCTCTAAGGTCTCTACGTATAAAACTCTAAGGCTCACTTTCTCTATCCCCAAATCTTACTTGGTTAACTAACCAAGATTTCTAATCACCATTTACACATACTAAACCCAGAGGGTTAAAGATCTATCTGTATCTGCTTCACTCCCTTGTCGTTCCAATCAAACTCGCCGTGAGGCGATAGCTAAGGAAGATGACAAACTACCCACCGATCCGAAGGCTAAGTCCTCGCGAGGACACTCTTTCGACAATGACCACGGCGGTCGCCGTGCAACACGCGTACCAACTAAAAGCGACATTCACGGGATGGCGCTGCCACGTGTGAGCGGTGAGAAAAAGTGAATCCGGATGGTGGAACCTACGTGTAGCGTGAGCGGAAGCTCTGGAGCTCGACCCGACTCCGCGTACCGAACATCACGAAATTCGTGGAGGACCTCGCTGCACTGGTGGATGTGCATAATCTTATCCGCTGGTGAGGCGACTCGCCTCAAAAGTTACTAAAGGACCTTGCTGCTCTGGCCCTCTTCTGCTGACCTTCATTAACCCGTCGATCTCTACGTTTTCTCGGCCTGCTGCGCATAAGCCCGTACACAGGCCATGCTCAAGCCCGACTTGAAGAATTACTTTCGCCTGACAACCTTCCGTTGATATTCATCAAGGCTCGCGATACGTGGTATACTCTCGGTAGCCAAATCCATAGCTAATGTAACAGGTTGTCTTTTCGTCTGTATTCTCTGTTCTGGTCGTGGGCGAAGGTTCAAATATCATGGCGCGGTAAGGCTGCGCGCCCGTGCTAAACTTTCTTGGGGCTAGTGATGTCGCGAAATCCCGAATGAAGCACCTAACTCGGGTGATGATTGGGCGTGTGCCTCGTAACCCTCACGAACTCTACTCGCGGCTCCGCCGCGCGCCTCTGGGCGGGTTTGCCCTACGCGGAGGCATAGCGATAAGGAAATAATTTCGTCGGAGGTCCAACTTACAACACACGGCTACACGATCTCGAGTGAGAAGAATAGAAACCAATCCTAAATACCTATAGCCTCACGATTATTGATGTGGTGCACAACACACCGATAATCAAGACTCTCTTGGATACGATGCGTAGACACTTTCAGGATTAAGCGCTCACGATACCACTTTTGTCACGACCGAACTGGGCGTGGTGGTGCCTTACCGGGCACCCTAGTGATACAACATCGAGTAATCGGGAACATAAAACATATACATGAAACAAATGAAGTACAAAGCGATGTCGAGAAAACTTGCCTTCGGCATATATATAAATATCAACTTTTATAAATTAACAGTTAAATACTTTTTTCAAACCCTTCCCTATAGATTACTACAGTCCTCTAAGAAATGATATGACAACATGATGGCGGGGCGGGGCCCGCCAAACCCCGAATGTAAACACCTATTACGACAAGGAATATACCACCGATAAGCCTCGGAGAAGCGGGGCTTCCACGTCTGAATTGTGACCACGAAAGCTAGGATCAACGGCCCGGTGTACCTCGACTGCGGCATGAACGCAACCCGAAGGAGGTCGATTACGGTACCAAGTATGTGGCGAAAATCGTAAATGGAATCATAGTAGTCTATATAAAGCGGGAGACATGTATGATAACAAAACTACGATTCCTGATAAACAAGCGATCATATCAAGTCGAGGACTCGCGCCTCAAAGTCATTACTCAAATATAATAATGGGTCTCACGCCCGCAACATCAATCATGCGTGGAATACCTTCGCCGCTGCGGTTTATGATATAAAAGCACCAAGGAAACACACATGAACACGAGTCCCACTGTGCCCTAATAACACCGTGCGGGTAAATGCGAAGGCATAGCCGACTACTAACACCAGCGATGCAACAAGGTCATGAAGCGTATCATAAGATCTGTCTAGGCCGTCACATGATCAAAGCCGCCACTTGCCCGCATATCTAATGTGCGCGTCAAGCCACGGAACTTCCGCGACTCGCGTAGGCCAATCTCATCGGCCGCATGAGGTATTCCCGCGTCGGTAGCTACTCCGGCATCGTCACGACCGCGATCCGCGTAGCGCATGGACCGCGTGCCCGTAAAGGGCGACACTAACGGAACTCGTAGCTCCGCATAGTCCCAGGACTGCGTGAGGTATTCTCGAATCATAGGTCCATCGACCGCTGAGTCTACCCGCGTGGAGGCGGCAACCTCGGAAACAAGTCAAGGTGGTGGTACAATACCAATACATCGGTGATAGTTAAACAACTTTAAGCGCAAAGAACACCCCTTTACACAAAACATCACAAGATACTAACACACGTAGCATCTAGCATGCTTACTTAACAAATCAACAAGGCGATTATTACAAGGCTATCACAACCCAACATAATCAAGTTATACACACAAGGCACTTTCTACTATATGATTAACAAGATCGGGTTTTATCCCCAAAGTACTTCATACGTTAACTCTTTTAAAAGATCCGTTTAGTTCACGAAGTCACCTGATACCCGTAGTATAAAATAGAGTGACTATCTTTTTAAAGTAAACCAAAACACTTACTTTGTAAAGTCGAGTAACAACATTATTTTCCAAGCGTTCAAGTTTGCCTAATTTCAAACGTTCAAGTTTCTCATTTTGAAAGGTTTAGTAATTCATATTATTAACTACTTAATATTATAATTCTCTTTTAAAACAATCGAGAAACATAGGCCTTATATGTGAGTAGGTTATTCTTGTCCATAATCAATCTTATTAAGCGACCGTGATCTAGGAAATGTAATATCATTTTGTCTTATCTTAGCTTATGCGGATGGAAGTTTCTCTTTGTTTTATTAATACTTAATTAGTCAAAACATTTCTTTTTATTAACGCTGATGGTTTGTCGATACACATCCTGATTTCCGAAATCAGTAAAACATTCTTAAGCTTTATACCTAACTTCCCATAAAGCTAGTATAACTCTTAAGCTTTCAAAAATCTTTTGAAATACTTCAAGTTCTTTATTATCACATAACAAGCCGATTATAGTTCAAATCGATTACCTTTTAAAAACCACAAAGTATTTTCTTACCTACATAAAAGTGTTATAACCAACTTCCCATAAAGCCGTTATAACACTTTATATTTTAAACCAATCAAATACTTTTAACACGTATGCGTCTCCGTACTACATAGTTATACACATCATGCTAGAAGAGATAGGAAGAGGTTCACATACCTCGCGAGTATCGACTAATAGCAAAACGCTCCAAGTACTTCAAACCGTCGGCTACTCTCCAGCGAGATCGCGCCACGTAGTACTTGACTATAAGGCCACGGCGCTTATTAACATTTAGATCCGCCGTAGAACATTCTACGAAAATTCGGCGACCTCCCGCACATGCGGCGTAAATCTCCTCTCTATCGGGGCGGCTATCAAGCCAACCGGGGGTTCATACATCTAACTGGGACGTGCACAATTCTACCTCACGAGAAAAGCTACACAAGTCTCTGTAATACGTCACATGTAAAAGCGATTCGATACTCTTCTTTCGAAAAGGTTTCTAATTATTGAGCTTAAGTCCAAAGACATTGCCGACAACGTTGAGTTCTATATATAGTATACTTCAACTATATAGTATAACAATCATGTAATTTCCAATTAAAATATAGGGACAAGATATTAACCTCGATAAGCCCATAATTATCCAAGTATAAAGTCGATCCTGCGCAATCGTTTAGCTCGACTCAGCGCTCAACCCGCTATAAACCACCCTTAGAAGTTCTAACCAACTTACACAATACTCGAGCGGTCTATGGAGATTTTCCTAGGGTTTCGGTTTTGTGACAGACGGGAAGTGTAATAGTATTTCTGGGCTTTTCGTATATTTATAACCTTAGAATACTACAAGGTATACGGCTAAGGTAATTTGGGCATTATAACAATACTTTTGAGAGTATTTCTACCAAGAGGGGGGGTATTATACGAAAACAACTAGGCTAGGGGGTACCACGGCTAGCACCCAAGGAGGGGTGGCTACCCTACTGCCACTGCTGGGGAACTCGGCCAAGGGGAGAGGGCTCTCGGCGAGACACTACACTGGGGAGGAAGAAGCTTTCAAGACTTAGGCAAGTTGTGGATGAATTAGTCTTCAAGGGGGTATTTATAGGTCAGAGGCCAACCAATGGCGAATCTTGCCAAGTGCAAGGCAAGTGTAGGGCAGATCTTGCCAAGTGCACGCCAACTACACACAAAATATCCTACCAACTACTTGACAAAATAGTCACCATTTCGTCCACTCTGCCGCTGATGAGAGGGTGCCCAGTGGCGCCCTCTTGTTGGTCCAAAATGTTTCGTCTCTCGGAAAAATCCGCAAAAAATAAAAATGACATAGCCGGAATTTTCCCTACGAAAGCTGTGAAAACGTTTCGTCGAAAAACGACTCTAATCGGGTGTTGTGAACAAATAAATTTCGGCCAAGCCTAATTCTCAAGTTCAAATTTTCTACGTACGTCCTTACGTACATACTCTGGAAATACGGGGTATAACAAGATATCTATCAAAGACTACTCTGAAGGTCATTCTAAACAGAGGGTTCACAATTCTACGGAAAGTCGGGCAAAGACTTCCACTGCAGGTGAGCTATATAAGTCTCTTGTGAAACGATCTATGTAAATCTGATTGATTATTCTTCTTTTAAACCGCCTACTGTAGTAGCAGTTCAATTCTATTCTGCAATATTCTTCTTTAATACTTATTCTTATACTACTACAGTATGTATTCTCTAATTCAAAAGAGGGTTAGGATTAGTTACCTCGGTAAGCCCAATAATATCCTAGAAAAAGTCGCGCCTGAGCAAGGTTTTGCTCCTAAGTTGTATGCTCAGAAACCTTAGAACTTCGTCACAACTTCAACTCAGTACTAAGGTATTTGGGCTAGGGTATTTTGGGCATTATAACAATACACCAACGCAACTTTTCTACCAAGGGAGGGGGGTAGATTTTTGGCTAGGCTAGGGAGTGTCGGCCAAGGGCCTTCTGAGGAGGGGAGGTGTTGGGCGAAAAGGGCTACAAAGGGAGGAGAGGATTTTCAAGACTTGGAAAGATTTGTGGATGAAGAACTCTTCATCTCTGGGGGTATTTATAGGTCAAGAAGTGGCCAACCAATGGCCAAGATTAAGACAAGTGCAAGGCAAGTGTAAGGTGAGGATTAACTATACACAAATATCCTACCAACTCCTCGACTTGTGCCAAGGCACAAAAACGTGCTCCTATTGTTCAAATCGTCCAAATGGGCGATTCCAAGTCCATCAATTGGAGGTGACAAGTGTCGCCCTCCGTTAATCCAAAATGTTTCGCGTCTCTCGGAAAAATCCGCAAAAATTAGAAATGGCATAGCGGAATTTACCCTACGAAAGCTGTGGAAACGTTTCGTCGGAAAACTATTCGTTTTGTGAGTGGTGCCCAAAAACAACGTTTTGCCTAAACTTTAAGGCTAGACTTTTTGTACGTATTCCCTTACGCATACTGCGGAAATACGGTATAACATTCTCCTCCTTAGAAACATTCGTCGAATGTTCCTTCCCAAACGATTAACGATAAGATTCTTCATAACTTAAGCGATTGTAAATGCCACACACGCCACGCGAGCAACACTTAGCGAAGCGATAACGAAAATTTACAAGTAGGAAAGTGAATTACGGAGGTGTGGGGAAATAGGTGAGGATACTTACGCCTCGTGTCCTCGCCGGCTTCCGTCATCTCCTCCCGAGCTCGTTCGCCACAAGACTTTGTGGAAGCCACGCGTCCTTGGTCAGACGCCTAACGACGATCGACTATCGCTATGGGAATCTCCTCATACGATAACCCCTCGGTCACCTGGACATCGTCAATCGGGTGCACCCTAGATGGATCCCCGATACATCTCCTCAGCATAGATACGTGAAAAACCGGATGCACTGCCTCCAGATCGGACGGCTGCATTTACTCTTAAAAGTGTTCTGTTTTATCAAAGTGTTGTCACTTGTGTCAGACGACATTATCGCTGACATTTGCAAACTGTATTAGCATTCAATTTTATTTTATCTTCAGTTTGTCTTTTACTATTTTATAGTATACCCTAGGGACCCAATAATTTCCTTAGCCTTTTCAATTACAAATTGAGTTGTCTTTAGTTTGCGCATGGCGAATTATGTCCTTAGCCTTTACAATTACAACTTATTTTTTTAGTTTTTTATTTGATGTCCGATATCCGCATTGGAGTCCGATTAATTCGGATTCACGTCGGATAGCGCTTCATTCGGGGATAGCGCTGATAAGAGTTTTTCATATCAAGACTCGAACCCGAAAACTCTGGTCAAGGAGTATCACAATGCATCACATTTGGTATGCTTTACAACTTAGAAGTAATTAAAAGTGTATTCTTTTTGCAATAGATATGAAGCTTTTCCCCATATATGCTTTACGAATGAACACTTGCGGTAGTTTACAGAACTAGCTTTATGTCACTATCATTACTATTTTCATCATCGCACTTAATAGTAGTGAGCACTATATTTTATGTGTAAATTTCATGGAACTTTCCATGTAGTGCTATACGATAATGTTGGAAAA
This sequence comes from Przewalskia tangutica, assembly GCA_029844215.1. NCBI lineage: Eukaryota > Viridiplantae > Streptophyta > Magnoliopsida > Solanales > Solanaceae > Przewalskia > Przewalskia tangutica. The sequence goes on along the minus strand of CM056724.1, from coordinate 45,754,361 downwards.
GTCTTGGAGTGTAATTAATTAAAGTTGGAAACTGGATTTTAAATTAGGTGGACGTAGTCAAAAGTGAGTCTTTAAATTCGTTTTTTGTTAAGTGACAACAGAATCCTTGGAGTGTAATTTATTCTTCTTCTTCTTCCATAAAGGAAAGATACTTTAATTTGATAAGTGAAAGCTTAGAAAAGAAAAGAAAATACTCATTCCATCTCAAATTATTTCCTCGTGATTTTACTTCTCTAAATTATTTATCATATTTAGAAGTTCCAGAAAGGGTAAATTTTTCTTTTACATTTTAATTACCTTTAGATTAATTATTCTTAAATACTACAAACACTTCAAAATGATAACACATAAATATAGAGTAAAATATTCAATAAAGAAGGATTATATCTTATAAGGCATACATAAGTGAAACATAGTAATAAAAAACTCCTAATTTATATTTTTTTAAAGAAGTGTGTAAAAGAGAACAACCACAAATAATTTGAGATGAAGAGAATAGGTTGGTAAAGCAAAGCTCCATTATTAAAGGCTTAACAAAAACTATTCAGATTTTCATCTCTATTTAGATGTAAACATCATGTAAACTTGACTTATGCAGGACAGAATTACGACAATATTCTCTAACTCGAAGTCTGAAAAATACCAATAAGAAATGGGAAAGAACTTCTGTCCTTGAAATTATTGCTTCAGAACCTACGGTGTAGCAACTACAAGAAAAACATCCTACGATGACGGGTAAAAACAGTCATCTAACTCCTAAGATGACGGTTTCTGTAAGTGTCATTTTTGTCACTGTCACAAACAGATGACGGTTTTGGAACCGTCAAGCGACATGTGACAGTTTTTACCCGTCACACAAATGTCACAAACGGATGACAGTTCTGAAACCGTCACACGACATGTGACGGTTCAAACCCGTCACACAAATGTCACATAAATTTAAATTTTGATTCGATTTTTTTTTAAATTTCTATTAAATTAATAATTTATTTTAATATGGCGGGAAAATTACTTTTGGCATTTTTTTTGGCAATTTAATTTCAATATTGCAAATTGAGTGCACCAATAAAATGGACTAAAAATTTAAATAACACCAAAAATATATATTGAATTGCTAGAATCTGTATGACCAAAAGTTGAATCCACATAATCAAGTCTTCATTTAATTATACAGAGAGGACGCTATAATCCAGGTTATGATGACGGATGCTTTCAGCTATGACCGTATTAACAAGACCGGCAAGGAATGTAGGAAGGTTAACTGCCAAACGTACTACTAAGCCAGAGAAATACAAAACATAATTTAGTGACATTTCAACTGGAACCGTGGTCATGATGCGAGCCACAATGCAATCGATTGCCTTATCTGCTTGATGTGTTCTGGAATGAAGAATCAAATACGATTGTTAAGAAATCACTCACGAGCGATCCATAGAAAGCGCAATCGGGCTTTGCTTGATGACATCAAGACTCTGAAGAAATTCTTTACGCCACCGCATCATTGCATCTCCTCTCAGAGTGCTATTCTCGTCCTTGATGAGCACTCAAATTTTGATCATCATTGGACTCTCGCTTGTTCTCCTACAACCGACTTCCAAACTCGGACCAAGTGTAATTAGGGAAGTAGAAACTTGCAGATGGAGATCACCATACTTTCTTATAGAAACATTAAGCATGTCACCGACATTTTTCATTTTATTCACGAAGTTCTGTAACTGGTGCATGTATTGGACTTGTATAAGGGTCTGAGGCAAATCTTGAGCCAGAGACCGGATGTTATGAGCGAGACAACTAATGTTGTCTTGTTAGAAGCAAATCCAGCTAGTTGTACAAATCTCTCATCGCGTCTTTTACTTCATGAGCGGGATATATCTTCTCTAAGATAGCCTTAGCTTTGTCTTTCTTGCCCTGCAGAGAAGTCAGCAGACATGCCAATTAGTCGTGGCAATGACGAGAGAATGGATAAAACTGAGAAGATTAAAGAGGTCATCGGCCTACCGCTCTATACAACCATCGAGGTGACTCGGGAAGGGATATCATTAGAAAAAATTGAATAAGAGCAGGAATACCAACTACGCCAAGCATCCATCGTCAAGTTCCTTTTGTCTAAAAGTGATACAGACAAATCAGTTAAAGCATTCCAAAAAGGAACATTTCCAATTGACGAAAAAACTTCAAAAAGAGTTTCAACGTGTATTATTACCCTTGTAAATGTTAAGTTGATAAGATACGAAAGAAAATGTCCTCCCGTAATTACTTGACCGTTCGTGCTAACTAAAGCTCCTCTAATCCGAGCCGAGGAAGCTTCCGAGATATAAAGTGGTGAAGTCTTGGAAGCCATTCCAACTCCTAAACCGACGAGTACTCTTCCAATAATTATCACCCAAGGTACTGGGGAAAGTGCCATGATGATCGCACCAACAAATAAAAATATCTGCTAAAAGAATCGACTTTCTCCGATCATACTTGTCATTCAACCAGCCACCAAATCCTGCCCCAAAAATCGCCCCTGCAACCGCCATGCTTACTATGGTTTCCTATATTTTTAATGGGAAAAAAATATGTTATTCTGTTTTCACAAAATAATCAAATTGAACTAACATATAAAGGATATTAAGTCACTTACTTGCAACCAAGTATGCTTGTCGACAGATTTGAAGTCATGTGCACATTGTTCTTATTTCAAACTTCAACCTCTCATCAACTTCTTCAACTCTTTTCTTTTGGTACGCCTTCTACGACTTTCTCAAACACTTTGTCGAACATCTCACGTGCACAACTTTTATTCCTTCTCAATCCTAAAATTCAAAATAGCCTTGAACAGGTTTGCTCAATTCAAACATTTAGTTACACAACTACTGGAAAATAAATTTTACATTTCCAGAAACTACAAAATTAATGAGAATTAGATAAATATGAATTCACACATGAGCATATCAGTAAGACCGTGTCATCATATTGCTATGAGTGATTCTCGCATGTTTGATCTAATTACCTTACTCTTGTTCAATCAAGCAGTAATAGAATCACCAGACTGAAGATAGAACTAATTCATCCAATCATAGCATGCGACAGAGAAAAGCAGAGAAGTTGACGATAGACTGTTTCAATCAGCGTCCTGCAAATGTGCCTTAAACTGGATAGTTAGTAAGGTGAAGTATAGGGATAGTTCTTGATAATTGAAATTCCTCCAGAATCCATACAATTACAAGACTCTAAAAGTTTAATGAATATGCGATATTGAGTAAACAAAATATTCACTAATGAAAACAAAACCTGGATAGAGTAACAATAAATAATCAGTAACAACCAATATGTTATCCTTTTGTATGATCCCAATTGAAACACAAAGTACACTGTACACATGTGTAACCTCACCAAACTAGGAATTGGTATCCTGCCATTTTCAGTATTGAATTGCCTTGTACATGTTTTACTTTATGAGACCATAAGTTATATACTCTGAGTATGAAATGCAACAGAGGCTACAACTTTACATGGCATAAGTTTGTCCAAGAGGTGTTAAACTTATCGAGGGCTAGGGTTTAGGAAAATGTCAAAATTCCTAAATTTTGAAGATCTTAGGGTTTTTTCTCAAAATCTGAGTTGTAAAAATTAGAAATTTCAACTCTCTAAAGATGAAGCCAAGAGGTTCCTTTTATGTGAGATTGAATCGAAACCAATAGAACTCGAGGACAAACGGACAAAACCCATTAAGATTTCGTCTTTGTTTGACTGGAAAAGCAAAAGGAGAAAGAGCACGCAAGCTTACATGTTCATGGCTGAGGAGCGGTTGAGAGAGGTGGAAGGAAATCGTACACTGCCATTAATGGCCGATGTTGTTGAAAAATAGAAGGACGATAGAGGCGTTAGGTTTTTCCTCAAAGGTAAAATCGTGAAAATGAAATAAGGGAAAAGAATTAGATATGGCAGTGGATAAAATAATTTCACAAAATAGTTGAGCTAAGGACAACCCGTGGAAATAATTTCTCAAATAACCTAAACTTTTCAGATTAATAGCTAAGATAAAATAAGAAAAATCAAACCAGCGAGTGGGGAAGCAAAACCTAATTGTGTGAGCGTAAAGACAATTAATATTTTTATAGAGTTTTTGATCTTTTATTTTTTATAATGTTAAAACGATAACGTTTAGTTTGTTTTTATTAAAAGCAATTTTAAAAAAAAATAAAAATCGTGTAGGTCTAAATTTGAATTTAAAAAGTGTTAAAAAATAATAAAAATGACGTCGTTTTAATCAGTCAAACACGTCATTTTTTGGTCAATTTAAAACACAAGTCACTTATTTATATGATATTTCACAAACCCGTCACACAAACATCATAAACAAATGACACTTACAAAAATCGTTACACAAATGTCATAATTTTATGACACTTAAAAATTCGTCACACAAATGTCATAATTTTATGACACTTAAAAAAACTGTCATATGAATGTCAAGAAAAAACATTAATTTAATAAAAAGATGTGACACTTGCATTTCTGTCACATGTGATCTATCACCGTAGCCTGTGAGTGATACCTGCAAAAGGGAGTAAATTCAAGTACTGTGAATTATTTGTAATTTCTTAAAAACCAGATTTATAACAATATCAATTCATTTTCCTTATTTTTATCTGGAAAAAATTAATTAGCTCCTAGTATTATTTTGAAAAGCGGACAGTTTCCATGGAAGGTTTCTTCCATTTTTTGGATCTTAACATGGAAGAATATGTTACTGTTGAAACACAGAATAATTGAATTCTTAGATCAAAACATTATGTTATAGGAGGTTACACGGAATAATTGAATTCTTACCGTGTACGCATTTATACAATAGTATTAGCTAGTGTATCATGTTATAGGAGGTTAACCGACTAATTTTCCTATATAGTTGTTAATCTTACTTATTATAGACATTCATATATATTTACATTTTATGTGATCAGATAGTTTAATTTTTTTTTATACTATGTATAAGGAGGAGAGGAGGAGAGGAGGATTGGTGGCAGGACCAGATGTAGAGTGTTATAAATTATGAGTTCATTATCTTAGGCTCAAACTCTTTTTAGATATTTTAACCAATTTATTGCAGCTGCTAATAACAGAAATTGATTAAAAATAAAATTTGATTGGCCTACCAAGTTAGGGTATAGGTGCCATCACGACTTAGATTATTTTAGGGTGGTGATAATTCCACACGATGGTCATGCAATGCTGATTTCCACTCAAGTCATGAGACGTTTTATTTTGTTCATTTTAAGTATGTTAATGTTGGGTTTTATGTTATGACATTTTTTCTAACATAACATTTCAGTACTAAGTTAAAAACCAAAATGTTGAAACAAATGTCTTTGACATTCGGACCAACATTCTGGTAACAGTTTTGCCCTTCTTCACGGACTGAAGCTTATCTCGTGAGATTTTTACCACGATGGTAAAGTGACTTGGCAAGGAACTTTGGAGCAGAATAAAAACGTGGGAGAATGAGTCAAAGCTTGGAGATCAAGATGAGTGAAGAACAAGTCAAATTAGTTGAGAAACTGATGCCTCAAGCTACTGCTTCACGTGCCAATTTTTAGCTCAACCTCTCAACCAATCGATGAGCTTTTCTAGGACGACTCTCTACTATAAATAGAGAGGGAAGAAGAGTGAACCGATATCCAAAAAATTACAAGAGAAAAGATCGAGAGAGCTCTCCAGATTTTAGATCAGAAACTGGATCAACAAGTGTTGCCTGAGTTTGTGACGACATTCTGTCCAACATTATAATTGCTTCTTAGATTCTAGATTTGTTCTTTCATTGAAGCAATTGTAATGAGATGTTGTGCATATCTATTTAGATAGATTTTTCAGGCATAAGTCATCTGCGACTTAACCTTTTTTATTCCTTTTGTAACATCTTGTAACAATCTTGTAACATTGTAAAAGAAGGAATATATTCAATTGTATATATATATTTATATATATACAATACTTTGGTCATTGACCATCATAGGTTATATTAATATATATAACCTATGTAAAATTAAATCTTTGTGTCTTTATTATTTCCGCTGCAATTTAACTCTACAAAGGTTTTTTTTTCTGTTTTTATCTAAAGCATCGACAGTTTTATCAGACGACATTGTTAACGACATTTGCAAACTGTTTAACGTACATGTATTTTACTTACTGTTTGTTTTTCATTATTCCGTAGTATAACCCCCGGGACCCAACAAGTGGTATCAAAGTCTACACTTGACATAATAAGTGTTTGGTCCTTTTACATAAACTATGGATCCGGCTAATCCAACAATTGGTAGACTTCCCATAGATGGATCAAATTATGCCTATTAGAAAATTCGCCTACGCTCTCATATCAAATCCATTGATATTGGAGCATGAATATCTATTACCAATGGATATAATGTCCCCATGCTGCCACCAGACGATGAAGGTGACATACTTCCTACGCCTGAGGCAGAATGGAGTGTGGAAGAAACCAATAATGCAAGCTTCAATGAAAAGGTCTTAAATGCCATTTTTGCATGGGTTGATCTCTACATGTTCAAGCTCATACAAAATTGCTCTACAGACAATGAAGCTTGGGATACTTTGCAAACCCATTGTGAAGGTAGCTCAAGTGTTCGACGAACGAAGCTCTGCATGCTCATGAGCAAATATGAACGTTTAAGGATGGAAGAGACGGAGGATATAAAAAATTATTTTGAAAAGTTGATCGACATTTCTAATGAATGTCAAGTTTTTGGATCTCCACTGACCAACAATCAACTTGTAGAAAAGTCACTTCGTTCTCTTCCTGAAAAGTTCAATATAAAGATATGTGCGATTGAAGAAGCTCACAATCTTGTGACAATTGACCTTCATACTTTAATGAGTATTCTAAAAACTTATGAGATAAATATGGAGAATCAAAGGATATTGTATAAAAACAAAGATATAACACTTCAAGCTAAATCCTTAGAGAGTCACGTCGATGATGAGGATGAAAGTCTTGACGAAATTGATGATGGTGCAAATGTTGCCCTCCTTACTCAAAAATTCAATTCGATGGTAAGGAAGTTCGACAACAAGAATAGTAATTTTAAATCCAAAATGCACCAAAACCAAAGCTTCAATCAAAAGTCCACTAACCCCCTTCCTATAGTACAAAGTGGAAACCAACTAAGGAGAACAAACTCAGATCGAACCAAATTTGATCCCAGGCAACTCGAATCTGTGCAATGCCATGCATGCTCAGGCTGGGGTCATTATGCAAATGAATGTGCGAATACCTTGAGAAAAGCTGGTAAGAATCTGTGGATCTCTCTTAGTGATGACGAAGGAGGAGAGGAAAGAGACCAAGAAATAGAGTCACAAGCAATGTTGGCCACTGTTTACGAACAGTCACTCTCAGGAGATGAAAATGTCATCGACAGTGTTGTCCCAGATGTCACCACATCTGCGTCAACATCTGCGACGTCATCTGCGACGTCATCTACAGGTCCAGAAACATCTTTAAGATATGAATATTTTAATTATCCTGATGTTAATTGCTTTACTAGTGTTATTTCTTGTAGTGAGACTAGCTTTGACGATCAAGTTGATCCTAAAGATGACATGATTAAGGATTTACAAAAACTTTGTGAGGACTTGATCCTAGAATCGAAACAAGTTGACTCAAAGTTAAAATCTTTAACTCTTGAGAATGCAGGTTTAAAAGGCACAATAACCCGCTTAGAGGTTGCACTTACCAAAAAAGATCTTCATTTTGGTAAGATTAGTGCAAAGTTGGACTTAGCTGAAGCAACCTTCCATAAGCTTAATACAGGCACCTCCAAACTGGATAAAATACTGAATATTAGTCAACCATCACATGCAGGTTTGGGTTACAAGAACTCTCTTAATGCCATATGCTCCAATCTGTTTGACAAAAACAAGAAAATGGGCTTTGTAAAAGAAAGGATTTTTTTGTGTCATCACTGTAACAAGTCTGGTCACTTAAAAACTTATTATTCTAACCTGGAAAAATCCAGGAGCAGAATGTTGCCAAAACAACGTTCTGACATTTCGGACAGCACTCGAAGCAACACTCCTATGCCAAGTAACAGAAAAAGGTTTAAGGAGAGTTTGGATTCCTAAAATGAATGTGCGATGTAATGTTGCTATAACTACTTTAAGGACTAATATTTCAGGTTCATGGTACTTTGACAGTGGGTGCTCTCGTCACATGACAGGGACAAAGGACTGCCTAAGAAACTACGGGGTACTCAGTAGGGGAAACGTTACTTATGGAGGTGGAAGCAAAAGTAAAATCATAGGAAAAGGAACCTTAAATGTTCCAGGAGTTCCAGCCTTGAAAAATGTCTTACATGTTGATGGATTATTGGCTAACCTAGTCAGTATAAGTCAATTGTGTGATGACGATTTAGAGGTAAAGTTTAATAAGCATGCTTATATAGTTACAAATGAAGCTAAACAATGTGTAATGACAGGTACAAGAACAGGTGAGAATTGCTATATTGTTGGAGAACAAGGGATATGAAAAAGTGTTAGGACTGATGACATAACCTTGTGGCATCAAAACTTGGGACATGTTAACTATCGTAACCTTGAAAGATTAATTTCTTATGAGGCTGTAAAAGGCATCCCTAAATTGAGTCCTAAAGATAAAACAATGGTTTGTGAAAATTGTCTAAAAGGTAAGCAAACTCGTGTCTCTCATAATGTTTCCCAAAGTGACGGACAACATTCAGGTATGTCTCACTGTTTTCAGCTTTTGCACATGGATCTTATGGATCCAATTGAGGTAGATAGCCTAGGAGGCATGAGGTATTCTTATGTGATTGTAGATGACTTTTTCAGGTACTCATGGATATTCTTTTAGAAAGAAAAGTCTCAAACTTTTAGCATGTTCAAAGTGTTGCACTCTAGGATAAAGAATATGTATCATTCTTCCATATTTCGAATTAGGTCAGATCATGGAAAGGAATTTGAGGAATATTATGTTCTCAACATTTTGTGAGAAAAATGGTATTTTCCATGAATTTTCAGCTCCGAAAACTCCCCAGCAGAATGGTGTACCAGAAAGGAAGAATAGGACTTTACAAGAGATGAATAGAGTCATGTTGAGTTCAAAGAAATTGTCAAAACGTTTTTGGACTGAAGCCTTGAATACTGTATGTCACATAACAAATAGAGTCTATCTTAGGCCTGTCACTAGAATGACACCCTATGAGTTATTAAATGGAAAGAAGCCAAATCTGTGTTATTTCCATGTTTTTGGGTGTGTGTGTTACATCTTGAATGATAGGGAACAACTAGCCAAGTTTTACTTTAAAAGTGACAAAGGAATTTTTGTCGGTTATTCTCAAAATAGCCATGCTTACTGTGTGTATAATCTTAGAACCAAAACTATACAAGAGTATGTTAACATTATTTTCGATGATTGTGCTGATCTTGTAGGAAATAGGCCTGAAAATAACATTGTGATAATAGTGGAGAATGAGCAGAATGCAGAAGATTCAGATGTTGCCCCAAATGTCACGACATCTGAAGCAACACCTGAATCTGAACCCGAGAACACAGAAGGTGAAACTGAGGGATCAAATTCTGAATTGCAAGATCCAGTACACAGGAATCCCTAATCCAGGATTAGAAAGAACCATCCTACAGGCCAAGTGATAGGAGAAGTGTTTGAAGGGCTAAGGACAAAAATAAAAGAGCCTCGAAATTACAGAGATATGGTCAGATATGTGTGTATGTCTACCATGTATCATAAGGTAAGTCTTTCTTGTTATGTTTCTACTATAGAATCAAGAATGTTGGAGAAGCACTCAAGGACAATTGTTGGATATAAGATATGGAAGAAGAACTTGAGCAGTTCACCAGAAATAAAGTATGGGATCTAGTTCCTCGTCCAAATGATACTAATGTTATTGAAACTAAATGGATCTTTAAAAACAAGACAGATGAATCTGGAAATATGGTAAGAAACATGGCTAGACTAGTTGCTCAAGGATACACGCAGGTCGAAGGAATCGACAATGATGAGACATTTGCTCCTGTGGCCAGGATTGAGTCGATTAGGTTGTTACTTGCTGTAGCTTGCTGTTTGAAGATCACTATCCATTAGATGGATGTTAAAGGAGCCTTCTTGAATGTCTACCTTGTCAAAGAAGTCTATGTTGAACAACCGAAAGGATTCGAAGATCCTCACCATCCTCAGTTTTTATACAAACTCAAAAAGGCTTTATATGGATTGAAACAAGCACCTCGAGCATGGTATGGTCGTTTAACTTAGTTTCTTCTTGAATTTGATTTTAAACGTGGTGAAGCAAATTGCACATTGTTTATAAAACATCGCGGAGTAGATATGGTCATTGCTCAAATCTGTGTAGGGGAATTAACTTTTTCTTAGGCTTACAAATAAAGCAAAATGAATATGGAATCTTCATCACCCAGAGCAAGTATGCCAAGAATTTGGTTAAAAAGTTTGGATTGGAGAATGCTAAATAGATGAGGACACCAATGGGATCCGCACAGAAGATATGCAAAGACGATGTTGGCGAAATGTCGACCCAACATTGTATCGATCTATGATAGGTAGTCTCTTGTATCTCACTGCCAATCATCCTGATCTAATGTTTACTGTGTGTGTGTGTGTGCTCGATTCCAAGTCTATCCCAAAATCTCTCACTTAAATGCCTTAAAACGTGCCATTCGATATATTGCCAGCATATGTGAGTTCAAAATTTGGTATTCCAAAGACACCAATCCTAATCTAATAGGGTATAGTGACTCATATTGGGCTGGTGATGTGGATGACAAAAAGAGTATGAGTGGATGATGTTTTTACCTTAGCAATAATCTAGTATCTTGGTATAGTCACAAACAAAATTGTGTCTCACTTTCAACTGCTGAATCTAAATATGTAGCAACTGGAAGTTGTTGTTCTCAATTGATATGGTTAAGACACATATTAGACGATTATGGTTTTTCAAATAATATCTTGGTTTTGTATTGTGATAACTTGAGTGCAATAAATATTTCTAAAAATCCAGTTCAGCACTCTCGTACAAAACACATAAATATTAGACATCATTTTTTTAAGAGATTTGGTTGAAAAACAGTTAGTTTCAAATTGAACATGTTGACACTACTCATCAACTAGCTGATATTTTTACAAAAGCTTTGGATCATGAGAGATTTTCAAGTTTGAAGAACTCTCTTGGTCTCTGTAATCTCTGAATCGGCACTGATGATGGAATGTCAGCTGAAATGTCTCTAACATTTCAGGTGACATTTGCCTCTGTAAATATCAGAATCAGATCGTGTTTACTATTTTTTTGGTGGTTTTAATTTTGTGTTCACTCAAGTATGATCCTAAAGAAATAACATGTTTTTAAAAAGTGATACCGTTCTCTGCGATGATATTAGATATCATAAAAAGGAGTATCAAAATAAGGCAAAGCTTTTTACTAAAAGATTGGCAACTGTGCAAATGAGCAAAGCTCTTTGAAGATGATACCGTTCATATACTATAGGAGTATCAAGTGCTTAAACAGGAAATTATGAGGATACTAAATAAGTGTTCTTATTCTTTTTGACACAAAAATAAATTTTATATGTGTTTCTATGATTTAATCAAAGACAATGGGAAAATGTTACATTGATCTGCAGGTTAAACTTATAAAAGCACATATGAAATGTGTCTTGATTTGTTGCCAAAATTGAATAAGTTCTTGTGGGATCATAATATTTGTGTCATCCAAAATGTTGCTAACATTACGGTTGACATTCTCAGATGATGATATCCTATTGGGATACTATTTATAACTGATTTTTGAAAATTATGTTATTTTCCCTATTTTTGTGTCGTTATTTTTCCATTTTGTTGATGTCTATTTTTTTCATAAAATCTAGGTGTAAGTATTTGACTAAAACTCAAACACCTAAAACCAATATTTTGTTTGCCAATGTATATAATCTTCCTCTTAAGGTCTTTTTGATCTCTGTTGCCTTGTTTCTGAAAAACAAAAAAAATATAAAAAAAGTAAGCAAAAGGAAGCACATCATCTCAGTCTTCAAATACTGATGGAACACCTAATCACCCCTTCATCTTGCAAAACCCTTAAAAACCCTAACTCTTCCCCATCTTCTCCACACTATTCACCCATTGATACAAGCCCAATGTCACCATCCATGCCATCTAACATCTCAGAAACAACTCTAATGAGTACAAGCCAACCTCAGTGCACTGCAATTGTGCTAAGTGCATTTCAAGAACCTCTTGAAATAGCATATCCTGGAGATAACAATAATCCCATCGATTTAGAAAGCACCTCCGATGTTACTGTGTTAGGAAGAAGGGAAGACACATCTACATTCCCAACAAGAAGGTTAAGAAGGGTGTTTGAAAAAGTTGTTAACTCTCCACTTGTCGCAAAGAAATCAAGGGTTGAAAAGGAAATTCCTGTTCCTGCCAGCCCCAGCTATAGTTGGGATGATTCTGACTTCAACTGGTCCACTGAGAATGATGCAAAGAAAACCCCTTCAGTTGAAGAACAAGATGAAACCCCAATCCCTTCATCTCAGTCTATACCCACTGTTCCTACTGTTGAAGAGTCGTCTGATGAGGAAATTCCAGACGACACACCATTGAAGAGATTTTGTTCGAAGAAGTTCACAGATCACCAAAGTCAAGTGCTGACTGATGCGCGATTTATACACACGCTAAACGCAAGTGCACGTATCGTGACAAGTAATATAGTCTAGAAGACCGAGTTATCGTCCTCAGGGATTAATGTCCAATTACCAACCTCTATTCTGTAGTATCTATTTGGTGACCAATAATTTGATGTTTTTTTTATAGCTAATGATTATAGACGCTAACTAAATTACTTTACTTTATTTCAGATATGGTGGAAATAGGGCTTCTAAATCTCCTCGACTATCCGCTCGCTTTACTCGTTAATGCAAATAATTAAGGTTCTTCTTCTATGTTGAGATAGCAGGTTAAATAAGCCATTTTATACTCCTGTTAAGGTAATATAAACACTCAACCCCAATGTAGAACCCTTCTATCTTTCGATGACAAGATTTACCACAAAGGAGGATTAAGAGCAATAACCTATTAAACTACACAAGTATCGGGGTACTTTCATCCACGATTTTAACCTATGTTTATTCAACTATAACATATTCACAATCTCCCCTTTCGGATTTCGATTAGAAATCATATAAGTGATGATAATTAGTGATCAATTAATTACCAAGCAATCAAACCAATTATTGAATAAATCTCAACAATAATAAGAAGAAACCAAAATCTTTCATTAATTCATAAAACGAGGTTCAAGCGATTCGACATGGAAAACCCTAAATTAAGTTAGTTCCTAACCATAGACATGCCAAGAACTAAAATAGTATCCAACATATACTAGAAATAAATAAATTAAAGAACAAGAAATTACTCAAAAATAAGTCTCCAATCTTGATCTAATGTTGTGATGAATGGTAAGGTATGGAACTCCTCAAATCTGACCTAAAAGGTCCTTTTATATCACCCAAAATATGCAAAACCTTTTCCTTCATGGGCTTGGCCCAATCCTATCGGAATTAACTCAATTCCCGCGTCGGTGCCACGGCCTTGCAACCGGCGCCGTGGTGCCGAAACTTCTGCGGCCGAATCTGCTTCTTGGGCACCGTGGCCCTGCTGCTGCTGATGGGTTGGCACTACGGCGCCTCTCTGTTTCTCGTCCGGGTTGCCAACTTTTCAGCTTTTTGAGCTCTGGAACCTCTGTTTCTGCCCACGTTTCGCTCCTTCTCACCAATGTGCCACTTTAAACCACTGTGACTCAAAAGAAAGAAAATCTATCCTAACACGACACATATTTGTACAAAAATGGGGAAAAGACTAACTAAAAATGACTCAAAAGGTGTATATAAAATACACCGATCAAACACCCCCAAACTTAATCTTTGCTCGCCCTCGAGTAAAGATCAAAAATAGAAACAAAGACACGAAAGAAAAAAAATAAAATGACTCAAAGACATTGATCAATTTCCTGCACAATAGTTATTTAGAAACGCATGAAAGTTAGTAGAATAATATGCAGGAACATATAACATGAATTTTTAGCATTCTAAACACTCAAGTCAGATATTTCACAAATTCAATTCAATCATGCTCAATGGATGTAAAAATAACTAACTATGCATGTCAATTTCAAAATCCTATGACATGTTCACTTGCTATTCTCCACTAATCATGGATACACACATTAGAGATCTTCAGGGCTTTTCAGGGTTGTAATGTAGGCTTAGGCAGGGGTAGGTAAAAATAGGCTTTTAGGCTCAATCTTACGTACCATAAGCTCTTTTGCTTTCGATTCTTCCCTTTTTTTTATTTTCTTTTTAACCTCATACCTATCTTTCCCCTCTTTTGTTTTGAGAGAATGAGGTGTCTGATGATTAGTAAGCACCCCCAAACTTAGGCTTTTGCCTATTTATTATTACATTTCATTGGGGTGCATCAAAATTGTTCACTCTCTTTTGTCTCTTTTTTCAACACTTTGTATTCCAAGCATCTCAATTTTTTTCACTTATGACACAAGTATGGAATTTCAGGGTGTCAAAGAAAAATCTTATTTTCAGGCTCAAAGGGCTGACTAGGGATACAATTCTAATGTCAGGGATAGGCAAGGAATGGTAAGAAAGTGCTAACAAAGAAATGTTTGAGCATCTCCCTAACATGCATATCCTAACTATTTTGCCTCAAATAGCAAGCAAGCAGACACATAGACTTAATTATTAACCATGCATAAATCAAGCAAGATACCCCAAATAGTTTGACTTCATGAATTTTTGGCATATCTAACCTAAGTGTTCAGATGGTTGCTTCTAATTCCATTACATTATTCAACTTTACTTCACTAGGCGTTTCAAGTAACTACAGCATGCATGATCATAAAAAAAAAAAATAGACGCAAATAAACATAGAAAATAATACAAAAAGACTCAAAAACACATCAAAAATAAACTAAGAACTCCCCCCAAACTTAAATTACACATTTTCTCTAATGTGTGCAAGACTCAAAAATACAAGAAAGACGGGATAACTTACAGACTTGTGGTTTAAAATGGTGGCGGTGGCAGCGGATAATGCATGGCAGATAACGTCAGAAATCCTGTCAGAATGGAAGAGGGAAATCGTTTCTAGGGCTCTTTATTTTTTAGATTTTTCGTCGCGGCGCCGCGACCCTGAGACCGGCGCTGTGGCGCCCAAACATCCGCGACCCTCTGAACTTTCAGAGCCGTGGTGCTCTGATATTGGCGCCGTGGCGCCCAACTTCCTGCGGCTTTCTGCATTCTCTGCGCCATGGCCCTCTGATGGGCGCCGTGGCGCCGAGCCGATTTTCTTCCTCTCTCACATTTTTTGTCCTCCACTTTTTAGCCCTGTACCTGTCATCACAACATGTAAACAATACCTTCCGTGAGACTGTTCTAACTAAAACTAAATTGCATAAATTTAAAAACCTTGGGTTGCCTCCCAAGTAGCGTTGTCTTTAACGTCTTTTAGCCGGACGCAGGTTCCCATTCATTTTGGAATGAGATGGGTCACTAGCTCATGTATTCCATTTCATTGATCAAATAGGGTTTCAACCTCTGTCCGTTTACCTTGAAAGGGGCTCCCTCTCTCCCTCTCACTTCAACTGCACCATAGGGGAATGCTCTTACAATGATGTGCGGTCACGACCAACGCGATTTGAGCTTGCCTGGGAATAGCCTCAACCTTGAGTTGAATAAAATCACTTGTTGTCCTGCTTGGAAGTCTTTTGGGATCAACATCTTATCATGTCATACTTTGGTTCGTTCTTTGTAGATCCTTGCATTCTCATAGGCATTGTGTCTGAATTCCTCCAACTCGCTCAGCTGTAGCAACCTCTTCTGCCCTGCTGCCTTGGCATCCATGTTCAGCTTCTTCATAGCCCAATAAGCCCTGTGTTCTAACTCTACTGGCAGATGACATGCTTTACCAAAAACTAACTTATATGGTGACATTCCAATGGGGGTTTTGAATGTTGTTCTGTATGCCCATAGTGCGTCATCCAATTTGATAGACCAATCCTTTCTTGAGCCATCCACCGTCTTTTCCAATATGCTTTTCACTTTCTTGTTTGAAACTTCTGCTTGCCTATTCGCTTGAGGGTGATAGGGCAATGTGGTGCGGTGGTAGACTCCATATCGGGAAAGCAGTGTATCAAGCTGCTTGTTGCAAAAGTGGCTTCCTTCATCACTGATGATGGCCCTGGGAGTACCAAACCTTGTGAATATATTCTTTTGGATGAACCTTTGGACAGTCTTACTGTCATTTTCTTTAGTGGCTACCGCTTTTACCCATTTGGACACATAATCTACTCCAAGAAGAATGTACTGATTCCCAAAGGACGACGGGAATGGACCCATGAAGTCGATCCCCCATACATCAAATAGTTCCACCTCCAAGATCCCATTCGAAGGCATTTCATTTCGTCTTGATATGTTCCCTGTTCTTTGACAACGATCATAGCTCTTCACAAAGGTGTGGGCATCCTTGAAGGGGGTTGGCCAATAGAACCCACTTTGCAGTACCTTCGCAACTATTCTTGATGCCCCAAAATGTCCACCACATTGTAAGGTGTGACAATGGGTGAGAATCTGGTGCATCTCATCCTCTAGTATACATCGCATGATGACTTGATCGACGCAATGCTTGTATAGCATTGGCTCATCCCAATAGTAGTGTTTTACTTCAGAGTAGAACCTCTTCACTTGCTGTCTTGTCAATCCTGGGGGTACTACCTTGGCTGTGAGAAAATTAACAAAATCAGCGTACCAAGGTAACTTAAAGACAGCACTTACTTGAAACAATTGCTCATCTGGGAATTGATCATTTATCTGCACATCCTTGGTGCTCTGGCTCTCTATGTTTTCAAGCCTCGACAAGTGGTCAGCAACTGAGTTCTCTGTCCCCTTCTTGTCACGGATCTCCATGTCAAATTCTTGTAATAGCAGAACCCATCGGATAAGGCGCGGTTTTGCATCCTTCTTTGTCATCAAGTACTTTATGACAGAGTGGTCAGTGTATACTATTACCTTATTCCCAATTAAGTATGGCCTGAATTTCTCGAATGCATATACTATTGCTAGCAATTCTTTTTCTGTAGTGGCATAATTCAACTGTGCATCATTAAGAGTTTTACTAGCATAGTAAATGGATCTGAATACCTTATCGACCCTCTGCCCAAGCACTTCTCCCACTGCATAATTACTTGCATCACACATTAGTTCAAATGGGAGCTCCCAGTTTGGTGCAATGACTATGGGTGCTGAGATAAGCCTCTCCTTGAGTGTCTGAAAAGCAGTCATGCATTCCTTATTGAATTCAAAAGCAACCCCAGTCATTAGCAAGGTGGAAAGAGGTTTTGAAACTTTTGTGAAGTCCTTGATGAATCTTCTATAAAAACCGGCATGGCCAAGAAAACTTCTGACCCCTTTTGTTGATACTGGAGGCGGTAGATTTTCAATTACTAAAATCTTTACTTTGTCCACCTCAATACCTTGGTTGGATATTTTGTGTCCAAGGACAATCCCCTCTTTTACCATGAAGTGACACTTTGTTACACCCCGTAAGTCCAGGACATGTATAAGAGAATGGACGCGAGAACGCAAGACTTGAAAAAGGGTACGAAAGGAAGAATTATTTTTCCGACGGAAAATCTTCCGAACGTCGGAAAGGAAAAATGTTCGTTGATGAGAATTAGATTCTCAAAATGCATTATTTGAAGAGTGTGGAACTTATTATCATTATGAAAATTTATTTTTACGGATTTGGTCACGTGGGACCCACCCGAGAAAATTTACGTTTTGTGGGGCCCACGAGGGTTACGAAATTTTATGGACGAATGGGAGGGCGACACGTGTCACCCCCCATATGGTCTTGAACGAAATTGGGCAAGGGTGTTATGGTCATTGACCTATGTAGATGAACAAGTCTTGCAAAGCTTGAGAAAATTGACCAAGTCAACTTGCCACTTGGATAAATATTAATTACTCTTCATCCTAGCCACACATATGTTGTAATCTTGACCCTCCATTGTATTATATATACACACTAGATGCAAGACCAAGTCTTCAACACTTAGAAAATTTCACAACATTCTTGTTCTTAGAAGTGTGCTCTCGGGTTCAAGGTCCCTAAGGGTATTGTAAGGATATCTCAATACTTTAACCCAAGGTCCCTAAGGGTATTGTAAGGATATCTCAATAGAAAGATCTCGGAAAAATGACGTTTTCACGTTAGTCGCAAGGCAAAAACGTAAGTCGTTTTCATAAGTTTGGATTGGAAATGGAAGAGAAGTTGTGTTACACCCCGTAAGTTCAGGACATGTGTAAGTGAAGGTACGTAAGGAAACAAGACTTGGACATTAGTACGAAAGGAAGAATAGTTCTTCCGACGGAAAATCTTCCGGACGTCGGAAAGGAAAAATGTTCGTTGTTGAGAATTGGATTCTCAAAATACATTATTTGAAGAGTATGGAACTCTTAACCTTATGGAAATTTATTTTACGGATTTGGTCACGTGGGGCCCACCCGAGGAATTCTACATTTTTGTGGGGCCCACGAGGGTTACGGAATTTTATGGACGAATGAGAGAGCGACACGTGGCACCCCCATAAGTGGCCTTGGACGTTTTTAGCAAGGCTAAAATGGTCATTGACCATGGTAGAAGATAAGTCTTCAAAGCTTGATATTGTTGACAAGTCAACTTGTCCACCTAGCTTGATCCAAGTGATCTTCATCCTAACCTCACATTTGTGGACCTCTAAACCCTCCTTTGTGTTATAAGTATACTACTAGTGCAAGACTTGTCATTTAACACTTAGAAAAATTAGAACTCATTTGTGCCATGAAATTGTGCTCTGTCGCTTCCTCCCACACACACAAAAATTTGTGATTTTGATCCATTAGCCACAAGACTTTAACCCAATGGTCCTAAGGGTATTGTAAGGTAATCTCAATAGAAAGATTTCGAAAACGATTTTTACGTTAGTCGAAGGCGAAACTAAGTGAGTTCTTCAACTTTGAAGTTGGAACTTGAAGATGGGTTCTTCATAGGCCTCTAAGGAGTGCTTGGAGCGGATTGGAACTTAAGGAAAGGAGCTAAGAATTGCTAAGGCAACTTTGGATCTTGGAAATTTTAAGGGCTTTGAAAGGTATAAATTTTGTCGTTTTAATAGTTAAGGCTTACTTATGATTGTAGCTATGGTTATTAGCAAGCATGAGATATATAGTATGAGTATTGATAAGGATATTGGCTATTGAACCCTAATCCAAATCTAGCATGTTTAACTTTAAGATTTCAATTTAGTCGATTATTAGTCTAAGCGCATGTTGTATAAAGAAGGAAATTGTAGTTGTTGAAGTTGTTTAGACTATATAACATGTTAGACCTTAGAACTTGGAATTTTAAGAAGGATTGAAAAGGACTTGTGTTGAGTCATTGTTGGTAGAATGACTAGTAAGTATCGAACTACTGTATGAATTGTGGCGGAATTTTACACGTATTGTAAGGCGTGTAGTCCCCTTTGTTTGGTTGTTGTTTAGAGCCTTAAATGTGGCGTGTTGGTTATTGTATTCGACCTTGAAAAAGGTGGCAAAGTGAGTAGAAACAAAGGAGGTGCCCGATTTTCCGTAGAATTAGACCATATACTTAGTATTATTCTACGTTAGAGACTAGAAGTTGATAGTCTTGTTGTGACCATTATAGGTTGACAAATTCTACGTACGGCGTATTCGGCTTAGCTTGTGGATTTAGCCGAAAAGGTATGTGAACTATCTCCTCTTCTAGCATGATTCCTTAGAATAAAGAAAGTAAGTTCTACTCCCTGAATGATCCATTCCTTGCTTGTATTTGGATTGCCTAAGATAGAATTTGTTCTATGTACTTCCTTGGGTGTACTTTGATGTTTAAACTGTAAGTAGTATAATCCATTTCCTTAGGGAAGTTTGGATTCTTAAAAGTGAAGGTATTTTTCTTAAAGTACATAGAGACTTGAAAAGGAAGTGGTTTTCCAAATCTTTTGACTAATGCCTTAGTTCTAAAACCTAAAGGTCATTATAATGACTTTAGGGGAGTCAAAGGAGTGATTTACTTATTTGATTTAAAAGAGGAGAAATGACATGATTTAAGAGAAGTAACTTGCGTTAAGGGTGAAGTTACTTGAAGTTTAAAAAGTAGAAGAAAACTTGTTTTCTAACTAGTAAGAGACTCAAGTATTTTGAAAGTTAAGAACTTGATTTGTAAGTATGTGATACTTGGTTTTAATAGTATAAGTCTCTTGGTTATTGAAGGAATGGATACGTCTAAAACCATAAAGGGTTATAACGGCTTTATGGGAAGTTGGTTATAACGGCTTTATGGAAGGTTTAGAAAGTGGTCTATTTTGATTAAATCGGCATAAGTTGCCTAGATTGTGAAAATTTGGAGTTACTTGATTTCAAGCTTTGAAATGAGTTTTCTAAAAGTGTAGTAACTTACTTTGAAAAATAGACACGCCTTGATACTACGGGTGTTAGTATCTTGGGGCTTTACATAGAAAGGAGTCTTTTATAAAAGAATGTACGTATGTAGTACTTTGGCTTGATAAATTGAGAATTTGTCTAAAGTGTGCCTTGATAAGTACTTTGACTTGTTAAAAGAGAATTATTCTATGTATGCCTTGATTAGTACTTTGGCTTGTTAAATGAGAATTTATTCTATTTGTGCCCTGATAAGTACTTTGGCTTGGTTAATTTAGAACTTGCCTATATGTGCTGGTAATAGCCTTTGAGTGCAAGTACTATGTTTTATTACGTTGTCGCGACTCGGTTGAAGCGGTCTACCGTCAGTTGTAAGTTCTTGACGCGTCGACAGTGATGTGGGATTCCACGGGTATGCTTCCGTTATTTGTAGTACTTGGGTTAAATTCCCGGATTTCTTTTTATAAAAGACATGGTGGTGCTTATGTCTTGTTTGATGGTCGGTCGAGATAGGGTAAGAGTGTAAGTGAGGGGTACACCCCCAAGATGCTATACCACCTGTTTTACCACCTTCTCCAGGGTAGAGTATATGTGAGGGGTAAACCCCCAAGATGCTATACCACCTGTTTTACCACCTTCTCCGTGGTAGTATATGTGGCGGGTACACCCCAAGATGCTATACCACTGTTTACCACCTTCTCCGAGTAGAGTGTATGTGAGGGGTACACCCCCAAGATGCTATACCACCTGCTTTACCACCTTCTCCAGGTAGAGAGTATATGTGGTACACCCCAAGATGCTATACCACCGCTACCACCTTCTCCAGGGTAAGAGTATAAGTGAGGGGTAAACCCCCAAGATGCTATACCACCGGTGGGACTTGGTATTCATGTATGCCTATTGGTGTTGTACTATATCATGGACTGCCGGCAGTGAGGAAAGATTCCACGGGCATGATTGATGTTATGGGCGTGAGACCCATGGTTATATTTGGGTAATGACTCTGAGGGCTGCCCCACGACTTGATATGATCGCTTATGTATTGTAATCGTAGGTTGGCTATCATACATGTCTCTGCTTTGTTTAGATCACATTTGATTTCATTACGATTTCATCGCTCACATACTTGGTACATTTTTCGTACTGACCTCCTTCGGGGGGCTGCGTTCATGCCGCAGGTTTAGGTACGCAGTTCGGTGATCGGCAGGTGTAGCATCCTGCTCAGGGTTTTGGATAGCTCCCTCTATTCCGGAGTTTATCTTTGGTATATGTCCTTCAAGCATGTGCTTTGTACGCTTTGGGTACGGGCCTTGTCCTGGTCATGGTTCGGCTTTAACTCCTGAGGTGCGTATTCATATGTGGGATTGGACTCGTGTACAGTGTAGTGTCTTTTGTTTATGTATATTATATGGCAGCCTAGTCGGCTTTGCCTTACACGTACGGTTGTTTTAAAAAAAAAAATGAGCTGTTATTAATTTCCGCAATGTACTTAGTTGTTAATGTCACGACCCGAACCCGGATCCGTGACCGGTGCCTTAACCCGGGCACCCTAGTGACACAACATCAGAGAAAACCAGCGGAATATAAACTCAAGATAAACAACCATAAGATATAGAATAGTCTAGCCCAAAATGGCTAACCCAAAAGTACATAAAACCGAACGATTACATCCTTAAACGAACCAAGTTCGACAAGACTACATGTGCCTCTAAGAATGAGTAACACTATGACGGACAGTGGCCCCGTCATGCCTGAATGTACAAAACAAAGAACAACACTGGGAGAACCATACCAAAAGTCGAGCCTCCAAGAAATGAGCTCACGACACTGAGTAAAGATCCTATGAATGAGGATCTACCACCAGCTTTCCTTACTGCAGATGTAACGCAGCCTGGCGGGGTCAAGACACAACGTACCAAGTATGTAAATCGAAAATATCGTAGTAATATCATAAGTCCAAAAATATATCAAGTTATAGATAAAATCAATTTATGTCAGACCGTGCCTTACTAACAATGAGAGTAATAAGTATAAGTTTTATAGCATAAAAATAGGAGGCTCACGATCAAAACAGTGGTACCTCGCGTGTAGTATCATCGAGCAATCCTACTCCCGACTATTTCACCCGCACGGGTCTGTGGACCCGCATGAGGTCATCCGCCTCGTCATAGGACTATTTCACCCGCATGGGACTATTTCACCCGCATGGATCCTGTGGATCCGCATGAGTACCATCGCGTACTCGCATGGGACTATTTCACCCGCATGGATCCTATGGTCCAGATCCGCATGAGTACAAGCGCCGCACTCGCATCATGGGTAGCAAATCCATGGCATAAACAATAACCCGGGGTTTACCCAGAATAATATATATATAACATAGCTCATCCGGCTATCATACATAACATAAGCACTACCGGCCTATCATATCAACACAAGCACTACCGGCCTATCATATCATAACATAAGCACTACCGGCCTATCATAACTTACGCAAGTTAAGAATCACCTAACTTCTTATTAATAGTATTAATACATCCTCTCATTTTAGTATACCTAAGGCACGATCATGTCTTTTAATAAAAATCCGGGAATTTAACCCAAGTATCATATACTCTAACCTTTTAAGGAATAACTCTTTTATACCAAAAATTCCAAGATACTAATCACCATAGTATCAAGTTACGGTTTCTTTTCAAAACAAGTCACATTTCCCTTTTAAAACTATCTCAAGCTTCTAAATTAAGTGACTTCATTTCTTGTAAAACCTTAGGCAATTCATGCCTTAAAACCATTTTCCTTCCACAAGTTCAAAACATCAAAACCTTCCTCCATTAAACTTTCACCAACTTATTTAACCAACTCCCATAAAGCCGTTATATTAGAGTTAACAATAGTAAAACACATTCCTTAAGTCCAAGGGATTTTTATACTTTTCATAAAACGAAGCAAGTATCAATTGCTTATAACAAACGAAGATTTTCAAATCTCAGACGTCTACCGTACTACATAGTACAACTAATCATGCTCAAGAGATAGGAAAGCTCCACATACCTCTTCGGTTAATCCACAAGCTAAGTCCAATTTACCGCACGTAGTATGTCAACCTAAAATAATCATGATACGCTTGTTAACCTCTAATCTCAAAGTAGAACAATCCAAGTTCTAAGTCACTAAATTCTATGGAAAATTGGCAAGCATTTCCCTTGTTTCTACTCACTTTGCCACCTTTTCTCAAGGCCGAATTTATCATCCAAACACCACAATTAAGGCTCAACAATCCAACATTTTAAAGGGGATTACACATCCATACTGGGTGTGTAAAATTCTGCCCCACTAGTTACAACAATTCACTTATCACTTCTAAGGTAGTTTTAGGCTACAACATGCTCATAATCACTTCTTAGCCATTTCTTTCATACCCAAACCACATTTCTAACATGCAAAGATTCTAGAAGCATTATTTACTACCACAAGTTCTTTCTTCTAAACATGCAACACTTAGAACTAATTCTAAAGGAAGAAATGTTACCTTAAAGTTTTAGCCAAAACTTATTCCAACTATTGCTAGCTTCCTTGCCAAGAACACCACCACAACAATGCCAACAAGCTAGCTACAAGCTTCCTTTTCTTGCTCTTAACTTTCAGATTTTTCTTGGGTTTTCTTAGAGAGAAGGAGCAGATTTTAGAGAGAGAGAGAGAGTGTGAAGATGAAAGATGGGAAGAATGACCAAGTCTTGGTCAATATAATGCATGTAGCAGAATCGATGGGGACACTTGTCACCCTCCCATGGCCTTTTTAAAACAAAATCGACTTTCTAAGTTTTTCCGCCCAAATTTCGCTTCGCCACACAAGGCGCCGCAACTCCCGCGGACTCCGGATCTTTGGCGCCGCGTTCGCTTCCAAGGCCATGGCTGAAACTTCAGACCCTCAAGATTTCGAGCCGCGCCCGACTTCGCGCGCGGCCCTACAATCACCGCGCTTGGCGCCGGCCCGGGCCATGCCACTGAGACTCGACCGCGGTCCAGCGAACCACTGGTATAACATTCTCCCCCCCTTAGAAACATTCGTCCCGAATGTTCCTTCTAGCCTCACACAAAACACAATATAAACATATCTTCTTAACTATTCCTTTGCAAATAAGAATGCTCCCCGAGCCACAACATTACTCAAGCATAATCAACTAAATCAAAACTAACAAGCAGGAAAGTGGGTTACCTGGAGGTGTAGGGAATAAGTGAGGATACTTCTTCATCATGTCATCCTCTGCTTCCCACGTCATTTCCTCCCTGTTCTCGTTCCGCCATAAGACCTTGACGGAAGCCACGTCCTTCGTCCGAAGTCGTCTAACCTGACGATCGAGTATCGCTATGGGACTCTCCTCATACGATAACTTCTCTGTCACCTGGACATCCTGAATCGGGTGTACTCTAGACGGATCTCCAACACATTTCCGCAACATAGACACATGAAAAACTGGATGTACCGCCACAAGATCGGACGGCAGATCCAACTCATAGGCAACCTTGCCCACTCTTCGGACAATCTGATACGGCCCAATGTACCTTGGGCTGAGTTTCCCTTTCCTCCCAAATCTCATCACACCCTTCATGGGTGACACTTTCAGAAAGACCCAATCATTAACCTCAAACTCTAAGTGTCGACGCCGATGATCTGCATATGATTGGCCGACTGGGCGCTAATAACCGCTCTGATAAGCTTCACCTTATCCATCGCTCACGAACCAACCGCCCGATTAATCGCACTTCTCCCACTTCAAACCAACCTATGGGTGACTGCACTTCCTCCCGTATAAGGCCTCATAAGGCGCCATCGAACACTAGAATGGTAGCCGTTGTTATAAGCAAACTCCACAAGAGGTAAATGATCCTCCCACTACCCCGAACTCAATAACACAAGCCCGCAACATATCCTCGAGTGTTCGGATAGTGCGCCGCCTGTCCCGTCCGTCACGAGGATGAAACGCCGCACGAGACTCACTGTGTCCCTAATCCCTTCCGGAAGGACCTCCAGTTAGCCGTGAACCGGGCTCTCTATCCGATATAATCGACACCGACTCCGCAATCTCACAATCTCTAATATATAACCCGCATAGTCCTCTACCAAAACGTCGCCCCGATCGAAGAAAGTGGGCTGATTTCACACCATCAACAATAACCCAAATGGAATCATGTCTCTCCGTGCGAGGTAACTCGTAATAAAGTCCATGTTGACCACCTCCCACTTCCACATCGGAATATCAATACCGTAATAGCCCACCGCTTCGTGCTCAACCTTAACTCGACAATTAGGACATCGGGCAACAAACCGGCAACGTCCCTCTTCAAACCATCCCACCAATACATGCACCTGAGGTCATGGTACATCTTAGTCGACCCCGGATGAATCGAATAACGAGCACTGTGTGCCTCCCCCAGAATCTGCTGACGAAGTCCTGTCACATCGGGAACGCACAACCGGCCCTCGAATCTTAGCACCCCATCCGGCTACCTCAAATAGACTCTTCTTCCGGAGAGTCGCATCTCGATCGCACCAAAATCGGATCCTCATATCGCCGCCTCTTCACCTCTCGACGATGGAAGACTGGCGACCTTCGAACCCGAATTCCGTTATTAACGGAATCAACCAAACGAACCCCAAGGCTTGCTAATCGTGTAGCTCTCGACCATATCCCTTTTCTGCGTCTCAACATCGATAGACTACCCATCGACCGCGACTGGCGGCATACGCCACTACATTGGCTTTCCCGGTGGTACGAATATCAACATCGTAATCCTTAAGTAGCTCCAACCACCGCTCGCCGCAAGTTCACTCCTCGGTGAAGATGTCTGGAGACTCTTGTGGTGCGTGTAAATGTCCACATGAACTCCATATAAATAATGCCTCCAGATCTTGAAGGCATGAATCATCGCCGCTAACTCCAAGTCATGTCTGTGATAGTTCTTCTCATGCTTCCTAAGCCGCCGAGATGCATAAGCTTATAACCTTGCCGCGGCCGCATCAAGACGCACTCCAAGTCCGACACTGACGCGGCCACAATAAACCACATAACCATCTAAGCCCTCCGGAAGAGTAAGAATCAAGGCGGTCGTCAACTTCTCCTTTAGCAACTGGAAACTTTCCTCACAAGTATCCGTCCATCGGAACGTAGCTGCCTTCTGAGTCAGCTTAGTCAAAGGTGCTGAAATAGAAGCAAACTTCTCTACAAACCTCCGATAATAACTCGCAGCCCAAAAGTCGCGCACTCCGCGCCAGCTGGTCTGGGCCAAGTCTGATCGCTCAATCTTAGCTGTATCAACCCGAATACCATCGGCCCCGATAACATGCCCTAAGAAAGCCACCGAAGCTAGCCAGAACTCGCATTTCGAGAACTTGGCATACAACTGCCGGTCTCGGAGGACTCCCAATACCGTCCTCAAATGATCTGTATGCTCCTGCTCTGTGCGCGAATACACCAAGATATCATCAATGAAAACTATAACGAACATATCCAAGAATGGCCTGAACACCCTATTCATCAAATCCATGAATACTGCTGGGGCGTTGGTCAAACCGAAAGACATCACCCTGAACTCATAGTGCCCATACCGGGTCCTGAATGCAGTCTTTGGGATATCCGCTTCTCTAACTCGCACCTGATGGTAACTGCATCGCAGTCTATCTTGAAAACACTTTGCACCCGCAATCGTCAAACAAATCGTCAATCCTGGGGAGGGGATATCTATTCTTGATAGTTACCTTGTTCAGCTGCCTGTAATCAATACACATACGCAGCGTCCCATCCTTCTTTTTTACAAATAACACTGGTGCTCCCCAGGGAGAAACACTAGGCCTGATAAAGCCTTTCTCCAGCAAATCTTTCAGCTGGTCCTTCAATTCCTTCAACTCGGCAGGTGCCATTCGGTATGGCGGGATAGATATTGGCCGAGTGTCTGGCGCCAAATCAATACAAAACTCAATCTCCCTCTCTGGAGGGATACCCGGAAGCTCGTCTGGGAAAATGTCTGGAAACTCTCTAACCACCGGCCGATCAAGGTCGAGATCTCACTCTCGATGATCGAATACGAACCAAATGGTAAATATACCCTTCCGTACCATCTTCCTAGCCTTGAGGTAAGAAATAAACCTACCGCCGGCGATGCAAGATTCCCTTCCACTCGATAACGGCCACCAGAAACCGAACCGAACTAACCTCTCTGCGATCACATTGGCATAGCAAGACGCTAGCCAATCCATACCCATAATCACATCGAAGTCTGTCATATCCAACTCTATCAAGTCGAAGGCCCGACGACCATCTATAGTCACCGGGCAAGCCTTATATACCCGCCGCTAACACCGAAGCACCTACGGCGTAGCCACCTCAAAGGATTCTATGGACTCGGCTCTATCCCTATTCTACCAAAGAATATGAGGAGATATATAGGACAAGGTAGAACACGGATCTATCAAAGCATAAACATCACGAAGAAACCAACAATGTACACTGCGGACATCGGTGACGCCTCGGTCTGGCGGCCGACATAGCATAAATGCGTTCGAGGACCGCTGAATCGAACTCTACCACGACCGCCGCGCTCGCTCGTCCGCGGAACACCTCCGGGCGCGTGCCATCGACGATGAAGACCCAACATCGACTGTCGCTACCGAGCCATCATATTCCCGCCACTGCGGACGGACAATCTCTCTCAACGGCCTCGCCGCCGCAAGAATAACAAGCTCACGGAGGAACACGACACTTCATAATGGCAATCACCACATCGACCACACCGAGGCATAGGTGGCCTCATCCGACCGAACTCGTCCTCCGAAACCCAAGCCACGAACCCCGCCCCGCTCTCGAATACTCTGTACGTCCCGAAGATGGTGGAGGAGTGCTCTGAACTGGCTGTGGTGCAACTGGTTTCTTCTTGGGTTGCTACCCCTAAAACTACCGAGGACCTCGCTGCCCGGCCTCTTCTGGCGATACTGCCGATCCGCTTACCGCGTTCACACCCGAGAGCATGTGCTGCACGCGGCAATGTCCATGCCCGGCCGAGAGCCACCCCGAGCAACTCTCGCCAAGTGATCATCGAGTCTGTGACATAGCGGTGCACCCGTCCTCCATGTTCGCTACCAATGCGGCACATACCTAGCCAATGAATCAAACTCCACGTTGTATTCTGACCGCCCGCCATTCTGTCTCGGGCCACAAAAATCTATCGCCCGAGCCTCCTCATCTGCGGAGGCAAGAAATGGCTAAGGAATGCCTCGAGAACTTCGCCCCAAACGGCCGAAGCGCATGCCCTCGGGACATCCCCACAAATCGTACGCCAATCGCCAGATATCCGCGGCCGATGCGAACTCAAGACCACCGACTCGCCTCGAAGCCCCGATCACCGCCATGATCCGCGCAATCGTCGGATAAACTCACGAGGATCATCTCGTGTCTCACCCGTAAAACTCGTGGGTTACAACTCAAAAGTCCTCGCCTCGAGCTAGCAGCCTGTGGTTGAACTACAGTGCTGGCCGAATCGCCTCCAACCTATCTCTCGCTCGCCACGATCTCGCGATGAATCGGCTATCTCCTTGTAGCCCATATCCTCCGCCTCGCCGCTGGGTGGGGCTCGTGTATCGCGGTCTCGCAGTTGCCGCCGCCGCCTCGACTCTGGGCCGGGCGACGTCAGAACTCGCCGTCCAAATACCTCGTCTGGTAAGGACTGCACGTGCCTCGTGACCTCGCCCTACCGGTAGTTCCTCTCGCTTTGCCTTCTTGCCGCGGCCTTGCTTGCGGAGACATAATCGATACAGAAAATATGTCGAGGAAATTCAACCTATAACACGCCTTCATTGCACGATCTTAGAGTAAAAGAAGGGGAACCAATCCTAAATATCCTGCAGCCTCCTGATTATAGATGTGCACCACAACACACCGATAAACAAGACTCTACTAGAAACGGACTGAAGACTCTTACCAAGGATTAAGCGCTCGATACCACTTTTGTCACGACCGAACCGGATCGTGACCGGTGCCTTAACCCGCACCCTAGTGACACAACATCGAGAAAACCAATGGAATATAAACTCAAGATAAACAACCATAAGATATAGAATAGTTCAGCCCAAAATGGCTAACCCAAAAGTACATAAAAACCGAACAGTTACATCCTTAAACGAACCAAGTTCTGACAAGACTACAGGCCTCTAAGAATGAGTAACACTATGACGGGACAGGGCCCCGTCATGCCCCTGAATGTACAAAACAAAGAACAACACTGGGAGAACCATACCAAAAGTCGAGCCTCCAAGAAATGGAGCTCGACACTGAGTAAAGATCCTATGAATGAGGATCTACCACCGCCTTTCCCTTACTGCGCAGATTTAACGCAGCCCGGGAAGCGGGTCGACACAACGTACCAAGTATGTAAAACTGGAAAATACTGTAGTAATATCATAAGTCCAAAAATATACTGAAGTTATAGATAAAATCAATTTATGTTGCACTGTGCCTTACTAACAATGAGAGTAATAAGTATAAGTTTTATAGCATAAAAATAGGAGGCTCACGATCAAAACAGGGTACCTCGCCGTAGTATCATCGAGCAATCCTACTCTCGGGACTATTTCACCCGCATGGGTCTGTGGACCCGCATGAGGTCATCCGCCTGCCATAGGACTATTTCACCCGCATGGGACTATTTCACCCGCATGGATCCCGTGGATCCGCATGAGTACCATCGCTGCACTGCACGGGACTATTTCACCCGCATGGATCCTATGGTCCAGATCCGCATGAGTACAAGCGCCGCACTCGCATCATGGGTAGCAAATCCATGGCATAAACAATAACCCGGGGTTTACCCGTAACAATATATATATAACATAGCTCATCCGGCTATCATACATAACATAAGCACTACCGGCCTATCATATCAACACAAGCACTACCGGCCTATCATATCATAACATAAGCACTACCGGCCTATCATAACTTACGCAAGTTAAGAATCACCTAACTTCTTATTAATAGTATTAATACATCCTCTCATTTTAGTATACCTAAGGCACGATCATGTCTTTTAATAAAAATCCGGGAATTTAACCCAAGTATCATGTACTTAACCTTTTAAGGAATAACTCTTTTATACCAAAATTCCAAGATACTAATCACCATAGTATCAAGTTACGGTTTCTTTTCAAAACAAGTCACATTTCCCTTTTAAAACTATCTCAAGCTTCTAAATTAAGTGACTTCATTTCTTGTAAAACCTTAGGCAATTCATGCCTTAAAACCATTTTCCTTCCACAAGTTCAAAACATCAAAACCTTCCTCCATTAAACTTTCACCAACTAATATAACCAACTCCCCATAAAGCCGTTATATTAGAGTTAACAATAGTAAAACACATTCCTTAAGTCCAAGGGATTTTTATACTTTTCTGTTAAAACGAAGCAAGTATCAATTGCTTATAACAAACGAAGATTTTCAAATCTTGTACGTCTACCGTACTACATAGGTACAACTAATCATGCTCAAGAGATAGGAAAGCTCCACATACCTCTTCGGTTAATCCACAAGCTAAGTCCAATTTACCGCACGTAGTATGTCAACCTAAAATAATCATGATACGCTTGTTAACCTCTAATCTCAAAGTAGAACAATCCAAGTTCTAAGTCACTAAATTCTATGGAAAATTGGGCAGCATTTCCCTTGTTTCTACTCACTTTGCCACCTTTTCTCAAGGCCGAATTTATCATCCAAACACCACAATTAAGGCTCAACAATCCAACATTTTAAAGGGGATTACACATCCATACTTGGGTGTGTAAAATTCTGCCCCACTAGTTACAACAATTCACTTATCACTTCTAAGGTAGTTTTTAGGCTACAACATGCTCATAATCACTTCTTAGCCATTTCTTTCATACCCAAACCACATTTCTAACATGCAAAGATTCTAGAAGCATTATTTACTACCACAAGTTCTTTCTTCTAAACATGCAACACTTAGAACTAATTCTAAAGGAAGAAATGTTACCTTAAAGTTTTAGCCAAAACTTATTCCAACTATTGCTAGCTTCCTTGCCAAGAACACCACCACAACAATGCCAACAAGCTAGCTACAAGCTTCCTTTTCTTGCTCTTAACTTTCAGATTTTTCTTGGGTTTTCTTAGAGAGAAGGAGGAGCAGATTTTAGAGAGAGGGAGAGAGAGTGTGAAGATGAAAGATGGGAAGAATGACCAAGTCTTGGTCAATATAATGCATGGAGCAGAATCGAGATGGGGACACTTGTCACCCTCCCATGGCCTTTTAAAACAAAATCAGACTTTCTAAGTTTTTCGCAAATTTCCCGCCTCGGCCATGTTCGCTTCCGGCCATGGCCGAACTCTGCGGACCTCGGATCTTTGGCGCGCGGCTGCTTCCGGCCATGGCGCTGAAACTTCAGCGACCCTCAAGATTTTCGAGCCGCGGCCACGACTTCCGCGGCCCTGCAATCACCGCTTGCGCCCGGCCTCCGGCGCCGCGGCGCTGAGACCCCTGACCGCGGTCCAGGCCCGAACCACGGGGTATAACAGTTAAGGTAGAAGGGTGCCCAGGTAGGGCACCAGTCACGGGCCCGGGGTTCGGGGCGTGACAAGTTGGTTGTGAAATTCTAAAGGCTTCAAATAGTGGATTGGAGTGTAAAGGAAAGGAGTTAAGAATTGCTAAGGAACGACTTTGAATCTTGGAATTTATAAGGGCTTATAAAGGTAACAATCTTGTCGTTTTAGTAATTAAGATTACTTATTGTTGTAGCTATGGATATTAGCAAGCATGAGGTATATAGTATGAAGTTTGATAAGTATATTGGCTATTGGAACCCTAATCCGAAAACTAGTATGTTTAGCCCTTGAGATTACAATTCAATTTGATTATTAGTTTAGTCGTCGCATGTTATATAAAGAAGAAATTGTAGTTGTTGAAGTTGTTTATGACTATATAACATGTTAGACCTAAGAACTTGGATTGAAAAATAATTGGAAAAGACTTTTGTTGTTGTACAAGTTAGCCGAGAATGGCTTTGAATATGGAACTAGTTGGTATTAATTGTGGGGCAGAATTTTACACGTATTGTAAGGCGTGTAATCCCCTTTGATTGGTTGATGTATTGCGCCTTAAATGTGGCATGTTGGTTATTGATTATCGGGCCTTGAAAAGGTGGAAAAGTACGTAGAAACAAAGGAGGTGCTGCCCGATTTTCTGTAGAATAAGAGTCCGTATACTTAGTATGATTCTACGTTTAAAAGGGAGGAGTTGATAGACATGTTATGATTAATATAGGTTGAAGTACTACGAGTAGCGTATTCTACTTAAAGGATGGAATAGCTATCAAGGTTGAAGTACTTTGGAGCATTTTGCTACTTGTCGATAATCGTCGCGAGGTATGTGAACATCTTCCTTCTTTTGGCATGATTCTATGTATGAAATATACATGTGGTGTTATTTCATGATTACTTCTACTCTTAGAAGTTAAGAGGTATGTATGTTGATTTACTCTATGTACAAGTTATGTCTAAGTTATCCTAAGTCCTTACCAAGTCTTATGGGGGATGTTGGTAAGAGTCGTTAGGAAGTATTTGGAGTCGAGTTGACTTTGCTAATTTACTGCACGAATGAGAATAAGTATCGAACAAGCCATTGCAGCGTTAATAAAAGAAAATGTATCGACAATCAATTATATTAAAATGAGTAGAATTCTCCATCTGCATAGAAACTAAGATAAGACAAAATTGTATTACATTTTCTAGATCATGGCTGCTTTAATAAGATCGTTATAAACAAGTATAACTTATTCACAACGCACTAATGTATATGTTACTTAATTTAAAGAGATTACGTTATGAAGTTTTAAGACTATGAATCTTAAATTCTTAAAAGGTTAAGAGACTTTATTTTCAAGTTATGAGACTTGATTCTTAAAGGAAGAAATGACACGATTTAAAATTAAGAAACTTGATTTCTAAAATTAAGAGACTTGAAATATTTTGAAAGTTAAGAAAATTGATTTGAAAGTATATGATACTTGGTTTTAAAAGTATAAGTCTCTTGGTTATAAAAGGAATGAATTTGTCTAAAACCATAAAGGGTTATAACGGCTTTATGGGAAGTTGGTTATAACGGCTTTATGGAAGGTTAAGAGAGTTGTCTATTTTGATGGATAGGTATGAGTTGCCTAGGTTGTGTAATTAAAAAGTTACTTAGTTTCAAAGCCTTGAAATGAATTTCTAAAGGTGTAGTAACTTATTTTGAAAAAAATAGACATGCCTTGATACTACGGGTGTTAGTATCTTGGGATTTTATATAAAAAGGAGTCTTTTGAAAAGAATGGACGTACGTAGTACTTTGGCTTGTTTAAATGAGAATTTTCCTATTTGTGCCTTGATAGTACTTTGACTTGCTTAAATAAGGATTTCTCTTGGTTTATGTAAAAAGAAGGCATGGTAATTGTCTTGGTTTACGTAAAAAGAAGGCATGGTAATTGTCTTGGTTTATGTAAAAAGAAGGCATGGTAATTGTCTTGGTTTATGTAAAAAGAAGACATGGTAATTGTCTTGGTTTGTGGAAAGGCATGGTATTGTCTTGGTGTGTAAAGGCATGGTATTGTCTTGGTTTACTTGCATATGAGTTGCTCATATAGACATTCGTGCAAGTGTCATATTTCCACATCTCCGCGTCCCTCCATAAAAGACCGGCAACTTGTTTCAAGGCTATCATGGAGTAGCTCCCCATGGTGGTGAGTGGTACACACTCACGGCGGGTCGGTATTTGACTCGGGCGGGTTAAATTCCCGGGATATATATAAGCCATGTATTAGCTATCCGTGATGCGAGTATCGTGTACCGATGACTCATTGCGGGTCCACATGACCTAAGCGGGTGAAATAGTTCCTTGCGGGTGAAATAGTCCATTGATAGGTTGCATTATAACACAGAGGGTGGTTGACCGCATCGCAGCGCGCTTCGTGTTTTGAAGCGGTAGTGATTTCATTAATGAAAAGGTGCGGTGTTTATGACTTAAAGTGGAACAGTTGGTCTCATTGTTAAAAGCATAACTTAAAAGATAAAAATGATTGCATTACTCTCATGATTGCAAGGTTCAGTGTGCTTATTGATGTTATATTATATCATGGATCGCGGTGATGGCGATTCCACGCATGATTGATATTATGGGCGTGAGACCCATGGTTATATTTGAGTAATGACTTTGAGGCACGCGTCCACGACTTGATATGATCGCTATGTATTGTGTATTGTAGTTTGGCTATCATACATGTCTCTGCTTTTGTATAGATGTTATGATTTCATTACGATTTTCGTTCACATACTTGGTACATTCTTCGTCGACCGACTGCCGGGCCGCGTTACGCCGCAGTTTAGGTACGCAGCTTGGTGATCTCAGTGTAGGACCGCTTAGTTTTTGGATAGCTCCATCTGTTCAGGAGTTTATCATTTTGGTATAGATCCTTCAGTACAGGCTTTTGTACAGTTATGGGTACGGCGGGGCCTTGTCCCGTCATAGTTCAGTAAAACTCTTAGAGGTATGTATTCATATGTGGGATTGAACTCGTGTACAGTGTAGTGCATTTTTTTTATTATGTATATTATATGGTAGCCTTGTCGGCTTTGCCCTTGCATGTTCGTTGGTTTTAAAAAAAATGAGGTGTTATTTAGTTCCGCGATTTACTTGTGTTATTAAGGTAGGAGGGTGCCCAGGTAGGGCACCAGTCACAGGCCCGGGGTTCGGGGCGTGACACACTTCTCCCAATTCAGCACAAGGTTGGACTCTTCACACCGTTTCAACACTGCTTCCAAGTGCCTCAAACACTCATCGAACGAGGACCCAAAGACCGAGAAATCATCCATGAAAATCTATATAGTCCTCTCCACCATATCAGAGAAAATTGTCATCATACACCTCTGAAAGGTCGCAGGTGCATTGCAAAGCCCAAATGGCATCCTTCTGAATGTAAACGTACCAAAGGGGCAGGTGAATGTTGTCTTTTCCTGATCTTCTGGTGCTATGACAATCTGATGATACCCTGAGTAACCATCCAAGAAGCAGTAGTAATTGTGCCCTGCAAGTCTATCCAACATCTGATCTAGGAATGGCAACGGGAAGTGGTATTTTCTGGTTGCCTTGTTCAACTTGCGATAGTCAATGCAAATTTTCCACCCAGTAACTGTTCTAGATGGAATGAGCTCATTCCTTTCATTGGTCACTACTGTCATACCACCCTTTTTGGGCACCACTTGCACAGGACTCACCCATGCACTGTCAGAGATAGGATAAATTACCCCAGCATCAAGCCATTTCATGATTTCGTTTTTGACTACCTCCTTCATGTTTGGATTCAGTCTCCTCTGTGCCTCAATGGAGGGTCTGCTCTCATCATCTAGACGGATCTTATGCATCACTGTTGACGGACTTATCCCCCGTATGCCTGCTAATGTCCACCCAATGGCACGCTTGTGAGCCCTCAGTACTCTCAGCAGCTTCTCAACCTCCACTGTGGATAGATGACATGAGATGATCACTGGTAAAGATTGATTCTCACCTAGATATCCAGATCGCAAATGATCCGCAGAGTCTTCAACTCTAACTCGAGTTTTTACGTGGATGGTATCGATCTCTCCTAAGATCCGCCAAGCTCTTCATATCTTTTCTTATCACACTGCTCATAAGAATTCATCCAATTTGCATACCCTATTAGGTTCAGGTCATTGCCACTACTCTCATCCCATCGTGTCAGCACATCTTCAAGCGCATCAGTATTTCTGAACCCATTTTCCGACACTGCTTCTTCGATCACATCAATGGCGAAGCAGTTGTCACTCGCCTCTGGGAAGGTTGCTGCTCGAAAAACATTGAAAATCACCTCTTCTTCTTCCACACGAAGTCTCAACTCACCTTTTCGAACATCAATGAGTGCCTGTATTGTGGCTAGGAAGGGTCTGCCAAGGATAATGGGGATCATGTCATTATCTCTCATTTCTAAGATGATGAAATCAGAGGGAAAGATGAACTTGTCCACCTTAACCAACACATCCTCGATGACTCCTCTAGGGTGGACGATGAAGCGGTCAGCTAGCTACAAAGTGATGTTTGTAGGTCTGGCTTCTCCCATTCCAAGTTTGCAAAACACCAGATAGGGCATCAAATTTATACCTGCCCCCAGATCACACAACGCCTTCTGACACTCAAACTTTCCTATAGTGCATGAGATGGTGAAACTCCCCGGATCTTTCAACTTCTGAGGTAGCTTTCTCTGTAGGATGGCACTGCATTATTCAGTCAACACCACTGTTTCGTAGTCATCTATCCTCCTCTTTTTGCTGAGAATCTCCTTCATGAACTTTACATAACTCGGCATCTGCTCTAGTGCCTCAGCAAATGGGATGTTGAGTTGCAATTGTTTGAGAACTTCCAGGAATTTAGAGAACTGTTTGTCAAGAGAACTTGTTTTTAGCTTCTGGGGGTATGGTATCTTCACTTGGGGTGCGTCCACAACTGCTCCCGAAATCATTGTACCTTCTGAGCCCTGGGCGCCGCGGTCCTGAGATTCGGCGCCGTGGCGCCTAAACTTCTGCAATGTCTCAGGATTATCGGCGCCGTGACGCTGCTCAGTGGCGCTGTGGCGCTGCAACTTCTGTGAGAAATCTGGGCCCTTCTTTTCTGGACACGGTGGTGGTGAGTTTTCTTCCACTGGTTCGCCATTTCTCAGGTCAATCGTCTGACATTGCTCTTTTATATTCTCCCCAATATGTTCAGGGTGATTCCCTTGTATTATGTTGCTTAGCATGCCCGCGAGTTGTCCTATATGCGTTTCCAAATTCTTTAGGGATACTCTCGTCTCATCCATGAACTGAGTTTGGTGCCTAATTAGCCTGAGTATGGCTGCTCGTAGCCCATCCTGCTCTTCCCGTGGGGCATGGGCTACGAGCAGGGATTTATACACATGCTAAACGCAAGTGCACGTATTGTGACAAGTAATATATTCTAGACGATATTTTGTAGTATCTATTTGGTGACCGATAATTTGATGGTTTGTTTATAGCTAATGATTATAGACGCTAACTAAATTACTTTACTTTACTTCAGATATGGTGGAAATAGGGCTTCCAAATCTCCTCGACTATCCGCTCGCTTTACTCGTTAATGCAAATAATTAAGCTTCTTCTTCTATGTTGAGATAGCAGGTTAACTAAGCCGTTTTATACTCCTGTTAAGGTAATATAAACACTCAACCCCAATGTAGAACCCTTCTATCTTTCGATGACAAGATTTACCACAAAGGAGGATTAAGAGCAATAACCTATTAAACTACACAAGTATCGGGGTACTTTCGTCCACGATTTTAGCCTATATTTATTCAACTATAACATATTCACAATCTCCCCTTTCGGATTTCGATTAGAAATCATATAAGTGATGATAATTAGTGATCAATTAATTACCAAGCAATCAAAACAATTATTGAATAAATCTCAACAATAATAAGAAGAAACCAAAATCTTGCATTAATTCATAAAACGAGGTTCAAGCGATTCGACATGGAAAGCCCTAAATTAAGTTAGTTCCTAGCCATAGACATGCCAAGAACTAAAATAATATCCAACATATACTAGAAAGAAATAAATTAAAGAACAAGAAATTACTCAAAAATAAGTCTCCAATCTTGATCTAATGTTGTGATGAATGGTAAGGTATGGAACTCCTCAAATCTGACCTAAAAGGTCCCTTTATATCACCCAAAATATGCAAAACCTTTTCCATCTTGGGCTTGGCCCAATCCTATTCGGAATTGACTCATTCCGCGCCGCCACGGCCGCAGAATCGCGCTGGCGCCAAACTTCGCGCTGAATCTGCTTCCTGGGCGCCGTGGCTCTGCTGCTGCTGATGGGTTGGCGCCACGGCGCCGCCCTTTTTCTCGCCCGGGTTGCCAACTTTTTAGCTTTTTGAGCTCTGGAACCCCTGTTTCTGCCATCTTTTCGCTCCTTATCACCAATGTGCCACTTTAAACCACTTTGACTCAAAAGAAAGAAAATATATCCTAACACGACACATATTTGTACAAAAATGGGCAAAAGACTAACTAAAAATGACTCAAAAGGTGTATATAAAATACATCGATCACTGACCCAGATGTTGCCACAAATGTCACTACATCTGAAGCAATATTTCAGCCATCATCTGACCAGACTCAATCTCGATCTTACTGGAGGTATACTCAAGAAATGGATTCCTAGGTGTCAAGCATCAAAACTCACTGCTCTGTTTTTCATCCTTCACAAAATTGCAACCAACAATTGGTTGCCCTCAATGAATGAATCAATTGTCACATCTGAAGCCTCACTCCTTTCTAAGATAGGTAAATGATTTAAAGTTGATCTTGGAAAGATAATTTTCTATCAAATTGCAAATTTGGCCGAAAAAGAATCAACTTCAATTCTTCTATTTCCCTCTCTTATTTTCAAAGTTTTAACTAGTGAAGGACTAGATCCTTTAAGAGGGGATATCTTAGGAAAAGCTCCTAAACTATACACAGTAAACAAAGCCATTTTAAAAAGAAAGGACAGACTAATCGATCTCCCTTGGACCAAAGAAGCAGAAAAAGAAAATGTTCCCAAAAATGTTCCTCACATACAGAGCAACATTAGTCCAAAAAAGTATGATATATCTACAAATTGGCTAGTAATTGATAAATTAAGAGAAGCACTAGTCCAGGCAAGAGATCATTATCTACTTTTGCTTTCTTCCCAAAAAAAATGAGAAGATGCTGCTGCACAGGGGGAGCAAAGAGAGGCAGGTGAAGGTTCAAGTGAAGGTTCAAGAAGAGATTCTAAAGAAGCTGTGGATGCTGCTATGAAAAGAGAAGAAGCAGTCGGCAGGAAAGTCTTACTAACAAGACTCAGGCTTAGGGCAGAAACAGATGCTGCAACCCAAAAAGCTGAGGCTGAAGCAGAACTGAAAAGACAAAAGAAGGAGCAAGCTGAGGTCTTGTGAAGGTAAAAATTGTTGCTGATATGCTGTTGTTGCTGCTAACTTACTGCTGAATGGTTGTTGCTGATGAATGGATGATTGTGACCGGATATTACTCTTTGGGCATGTATTAAAACAATGATGTTTTCTGATTGGTTAATGCTTGGATTTTTTTGGGCTGTAATAGTTGAACAAAATAGGTCTATATTTTTGGGTTCGACTAATCCTATGTAAGCATAACATATGTATTGTCTTGTATATATTGTTTGTATGCTATCACATGTTGAGGGGGAGTATTCATATAGTTATACCATTGCCATAAGTCACTCGCACTAAAACGTTTGGTTTTGTGAAGAAAGGAAAAAAGGGGGAGAATGTTAATGTTGGATTTTATGTTATGACATTTTTCCTAACATAACATTTTTAGTACGAAGTTAAAAATCAAAATGTTGGAACAAATGTCTTTGACATTCGGACCAACATTCTGGTAACAGTTTTGCCCTTCTTCACGGACTGAATCTTATCTCGTGGGATTTTTACCACGATGGTAAAGTGACTCGCCTGTTTTTCCATTTCCTTATATTGATCAGCCTCCTGGGGAGGTAGGTTAGGTAGGATGATAGCAAAGGGCTGGACTTTCATTGCATATATCGGTGTCATAGATTGTCTGTTCTGGTTAGCTATGTGTGCCATCGGCATTTGCTGAGTCGCCTGGTAATTTTGGGTGAAGGGAATATTTTGGACGAGTGGGGTAGTTTGGGTAATCGGGGCTTGAGGCATATATGGAGTTGGGGAGGATAAAAGATCATTTCGTGGTTGGCTTTGTGGGTTGATAGGTTGTGGATCAGTAGACTTTCGAAGTCGGTCAATCTCATTTTTCATGGTTGTCATCTGTTGCAATAATTGGGCAAGGAATTCATCACGAATGATAGCATTTCCCCTTTCTGAATTTTCCGGTTCATCTCTTGGGAGAGCGACAAGTCCCAAACCAGTTTGTTTAGATGGCCCTAAATCAATCATTTTGCTGGTCGATCGTGCCTTTATGAAGTGGAGATGTTCCTCCAGTCTAACGCGAATCAACCTCTAGGAGAATAAGCTAGGCAAAAATAATTCTTCTAAAAATGAAGCAAACCCAGTTAGTATAACATGGGTAATTTATTACTTTAAATAATATGTACATAGATGCAAGTGACAAATAATAATAAGCAAAATGGCATGCAAATCAAGTGCGCGCTCTAACATGCTTGTGACCTCTTTTCATGCCAGAGGTAGGCATAAACGTCAAATATGCGAGATTATAATAAATTGGTCCAAGCCGTAAACTGCAATGTTTTGTGGGAAATGACGACCAAATGACGGTGCACTTTTTTCAATTTCGGCATGTCATAATTAGGCTTTGATCCGTCTATCATTATCACGCTACACATAATATGTTGATTGGTCATTAGGTTGTGAAACTCGTTGACCATTTTGGTGTTTTCTTAACTGTGGTGTAAATACCAAGGATTAACCCACCTAAGGTTTATGCATGCATGACTTAATATAAAAGGGTGGTATAGCTCCATCTTAAGTTTTCTAAGATTTGGCTTACTAGATGCAAGCTTCCCGAGCGGACAACTCGAGTGAGAAGGCTACACGGCTGACCAGACGAACCGGTCTAAATCCGCGCATGTGCCAACTCTCCTAAAATTTGGGTATCTGAAAGAAATTTGCGGGTGCGCGAAGCACACCATCGCGTGTAGTGTGTGATAGTGTCAATTTTCCAGAGTGGAAGAAGTATGAACGGAATGACAGTTTAAGAAAAGCGGTAACAAATAGCAATATACAAATATTCATATGTAAAGGAAAATAGTTTAAGCAAAACATAAAAGCAAATAAATGTAAAACACAAAAGAAGCAATTAAGCAAAATAAAATACAATAATCAACCTATGTTTGTTTTGGTTAAGAACCTAAATATCTCCAGTGGAGTAGCCATGCTGTAATATCACATTTCGACTCTGGTTAAAATGGGATGTGACAATCGCAGCTCTTTTTTCAACCCATTTCAATCTTACACTTCACACACTTCTTCCTTCATTTACCAACGTGGAACACTCGTCATTTAACCAACAACCGTCCATCATTTTATGTCTCAAACATTTACTTACGTACCAATATCTCTTTCACTAATGAAATTTACGATACTTGGCAGTTGGCACTACGAGAGCACGTGTATGGAAATGACGTTTCCGACGTGAAGGGCCCCAATTGTTCTAGTCATCAATAATGGGTTAAACTTAATTCCACACTAGTAAATTTCCAAAAACCCTCTCTTGAAAGAGATTTTGGCGCACTCACAAGGTGCCTTTCTAGCAATCTTTCAGCAAACCGATGTTGCATCTGGTTCGGTAGCCTTAGCTTTGAACCTTCCATAGTTGAATATCATCGGGCTTACTTACTGCGCAGTGAACTTGATATCTTGAAACATCAGTATTTTGTTTTAGCCAAGACAACAGTACCAACACAACAACTTTCCTTACTCTGTTCTTCTTAATATTTTGTTCGTTGTGGCCGTGGACATACTTGGATTCTTAAGTGCGTTCATTTGAGGTAGGCATGTCCTCGCACTTAAATAGGTGGTCTCCTACAAGGTATCCTGCTATACCTCAGTTCACAAGTGTTAGGCACTATTAAAAGTTTCCACAAACCTAACCTCAACCGATGAGGATCATTAAAGATTTTGAAAACTTAACATCTACCCACCATGCAAGTAGAACTTTAAGGTCTATGGCAGGAACAACTTTGGATTCATGTTTCTTTACAGAAAATATCATCCGAAGTGATCTTGCTTCCACTGAGGCGCTCAACTAAACCTTTACGATTTAGTTTTTCCATTGAACCTAATTCCTGGGATCTCCAATCAGTAAGATTGAGTATTCACCATATCAGTTAATATTGATTGGCTTTTTATGCATATTCCCCTAGACATACAAATTTCTTGATCTTCGGGTAGTCCCTTATTAAAAGGTCTATTATATCCTTTGATTAGTAAAAAAGGAAGTGATACCCATGATGATCAACTGTCATACGGTCTTATGTCTCCGACAGATATGTCCTGACGTCGTCATCCGTGCCCTATAGTGTATAACTGACGAAGGCACGGGTTTCTCCCAATAAGGGACATCCTCTAAGAGGTCGTGAAGTTACTCAACTTCTTTTCATGTTTTGTCCAAAGCGATAAACTCTGATTCCATCACGAATCGGCCGATGCAAGTTTTCTTAGAGGATTTTCAGAGACACACCATACACATTCACTTGTGGCTTTGGTGTTCTTGATGTCCAGTTTGCATCATTGTGTTCTCCCAGAATCACTGGACATCCAGAATATCATAATCCATAGTTAATCAAATATTTCAGATATTATCATATCCGATTTAACGCCTTCTATCGATTATTTCCAGAATCATGAGTGAACCTTAGTTCAACCAATTTACTTTGTGAGTCGATACCAAGTTGTTCGTAGTGTGTAAAATACATTGAACTACATGTAACCTGTGAATATTTCTTCTGTTACATGTGTGCACCATGATTCCAATCAATTCTATGATTCATATATATTGGTGACTTCAGCGAGACTGTCAAACACCTCACATATGAGTTTGGAATTAGACCAGTCCGTTAGATGTCTTAGAAATTCCAATTCCTAAGATGTCATCTGCAATACCCATATTCTTTCATGTCGAAACATCATTTCAACATACTCTTTAGTCTCTAAGATTAAACTAGGACTACTACATGTGATCAACATGTCGTCTACGTAAAGGCATATCATGACAAACAAGTCAGAATTATCTTTCATGTAGACACATTTGTCACACATTTTAATGGATAAACCCTTCGATAGTAGAGTACTATCAAAATTTTCGTGTCATTGCTTCGGGCTTGTTTTAGCCCGTAAGGAGATTTGACAAGTTGATAGACTTTCTTCTTTTGTCCTGGAACCACACACCTCTCGGGTTGTTCCATATAAATTTCTTCTTCCACTTCTAGACTATTGGTTTTCCAACGGTTGTCTTTCTACCTTCAGAGTCAATGTTTTTGTTGTCAGATTCATTGTTTCTATTTTATTTGAAACTTTTAGGACCAAAATGTTTTCAGGGACCAAAAAGGAAGTTAAGGAAGAAGCTTAATAATTCACCAAACCAACTCTTCGATTAGAAAGTTTGTCTCAATATCCATGCCATGCAAGACTGTGGTGGTCCTGGATGTTAAGCTATTCAAAGAGGAGCACATGTCCAAGTAGTCGATGCCTTATACTCGTCATTAAATCCATCTACTGGGTACTCAATTTTTAGTATCCACTATTACAACTCAAATGTTCTTTTCCTGGAGGAAGGCCAACTATTACACTAGTATGGTTCTATCTGATGGAGTCTATTTCTCTCTTTGTAGCTCCTTTTCAAAGCAGCGCTTCTGGAGATGACAATTCTTTCTTAATTGTCCATGGTTTATTCTCAACCATACAAGCTAGAAGGCCTGAAACAAGTCTCTGTCCCCTCTTTGCTCCATTTCGGTTCAACACCTAGAATCCCTGAGTTCTGTAGATCTAAAACATTAAGTTCTTGATAGTTAGCAACTTCCGAGTCATGTAGATCTGGAACGTCTAGTTCTGTACAATCAGGCACTCGCGGGTTCTTGTTAACCTCG
The DNA here is from genome assembly GCA_029844215.1 of Przewalskia tangutica. NCBI lineage: Eukaryota > Viridiplantae > Streptophyta > Magnoliopsida > Solanales > Solanaceae > Przewalskia > Przewalskia tangutica. The sequence continues at coordinate 45,710,103 of CM056724.1, read as the reverse complement.
AGCAATTACTTCTTTTTCCTACAAAAGTAAAGTTATCTTCAAAGAATTCAACATTATTTGTCACCAAGAGATGATAATCACTACTGTTATTTGCAGATCCAGTGGATATGCAATCTATAGTCTTAAGTCCAACTTGATATGTTTCGGTATTCCAATATCTACCAAGACACCCCACATCACAACATCTATATATGAGATTCTTTCCAAGTTTCACATGGAGGGTTATCCTTATCCTTATGCGGAGTTCTGTTGTGAATCGCATTAGCGTTAAGGATCGCCTTGCCCCATATATTTTGGGTATATGTCTTTGCGCTTGGCTAATATCGTTATACTAAGGTGAGTATGGAGCAATTGTTTGATGAATGATGCTTCACATTCTCCCCCTCTATCACTACAAATTCCTCAATCCATAGGCTTAGTTTTTTTTCAACTTCTGCTTTGTAGTGTTTATCCAATTCAACAGCTTCATCTTTGCTTTTCAACAAACAAAAGATGTCATACGTTGTACCATCGTCAACAAAGGTCACAAAGTACTTATCTCCCCCTCTCTATTTTATACAAGCTTTAAATCGCATATGTAAGTGTGACTAAGTTATAGAGGAGCGAAGCTTCTTTCGCTATTCCTTTGACGGAATGGAAAGGTGATTTTGCCTCTTCGCCCACCTTATATTCATTTTGAGGATTTATGTCGACAGACGACAACAATCTTAACTTAGTTAGTTGTTGAATGACTTTCTATTTAACTTGTCTTAATCTATGATGACATAGATGCACGGATTACAAATATATCATTTATTTGGCTGCAGACATACTGTACCATTCTTAGTTATTACAAACCTGTTGGACTAGACTAAAACCAGCTTGACCAACAACGTCCCTGAAACCAAGTTTGGTACATGTATCACCTCTTTTAGAGTGATCTCATTCCCTGAAGTCCTTCTAAGGACAACCTCTCCAACCCTTCTACTTTAGTGGTGGAGTTGCTTCACATGAACAACATTTTGCCCGTGGTTAGGGTGTAACCGGATCATATGTGATCTAGATAATCTGGCCCACTCCAGTTTCTTTGGCAGACTGAGTGTCCAATTTCTTTTCTGCCTTTCTTTTGGCCTTCAGATCATTTAAGACCTGGAAACTCTGGCCCACTCCAGTCGCCCGTAGGCTTTATATGACTGAGTGTCCAATACCATCCTGTCAAATGAAGGATACTCTGTCGGAAATGGTGACAGGTTTTTCTTTAGTCTTCTAGTCATCTTCCCTTATGATTGGTGCCCAGGGAAATTCCTAGTGCTTACTTAGGTTTTTCCATAATTCCAATTTAATTACAACCTAAGTCCATAACGTTTAAGCCATTGTTTACAATAGTCCAATCTTTAAACGGGAAGGTGAAATATTCAATTTCTTATTTTAGAGTGTAGAGAATATAAGTTTTAATCGAACACTTTCATATTCCTAGCCTTGCTTACATACTTTTATTCAGAAATTGTTTAACCATATTATAGACAAGGAATGAGAATCAACTTAGACCTTTTGGATTCTGACCCACGTCAGTCCCTTAGTTGGACTGAGTGTCCATATCATCCTTACCATTCTTCAGATCCTTTGTCTGGAACAAATGCAGGACTTCTTCTACAAGGTAGAACATCATCTTCAGCCTTCTCCTCTTGTCCCAGTTGACATCCTCAACCTCTTATAAGCTCTTGTTTCCACCACTCTCGAGAGCGGTGACACCAACTCTTCCTCGAACCTTAGCCATACTAGCTGTTACACCCCGTAGTTCCAACACATTTATATGAGAACGTAAGTAAGGAAGTAAGACTTGAACGTTGGAAGAAAGTATAACTATATTTTCATAAGGAAATAATTCAAAAAGGTGAAGACGACAATTTGATTACTCGGAGTTCAATTCTCCTAATTGGAGTCACGGAATTAGTTTTGGATTTTGAAGTCTTGGATTTGGTCATGTGGGCCCACCGAAAATTTTACAATTTTGTGGGGCCCATGAGATTTTGAGATATTTTGGCCAAGTATAGAAATTATTTGTGAAGAATTATTTTTGGACCAATAAGAGGGTGACACGTGTCACCCCTCCACTTGTCATTGACTTGAACTTTAGATATTTTGAGAAAAGGGGACAAGTGGACATGGGTCCCACTCCACTTGTCCATCCACTTAGCTTAGATATTATATATACATAGAGGCTTGGCAAGACTTCAACACTTAGCATATTTCACAAAATATTTTCTATATCTCTCTTTCTAGTGCTCTCGGTTTTAGGGGCATTTGAAGAGAAAAAATTCTAAATCCTCCAAACTTGGTTTATTAATGCAAGATCAAGAACCCTAGCCTAGTCCTAAGCCAAATTAACACTCCATTAATCTCCAAATCCATTTGGGCCGTGTGTAGTGGTCTTGAAACCCCAACTTGTTCTTCAACTTTTGGTGTTGAAACATGAAGTGAAGTTGGTTACAAGCTCGTAGAGGTTACATGTGTGTGATTGGAACTTGAAGAATATGAGCTAAGACTAATCTAAGGACCGACTTTAAAGTGGACTATTTTGGGCATATTGGAGGTAAGATTTCATCCTCCTCTTGAAGTAATTAGATATTACATGTTGTAGTAATGTATAGATGAGCTTGTGCTAAAAAGAATGAAGATTAAAAAGTGTTTGGAAGGTTTTGGGGATTGAGGCCGAAAGTGAGACATTTTCGGGTGTTGGATTTGTTGGTCATTATTGTTGTTATTTTCACTTGTTGCATGTTGTATAATGAAGGAAATATTGTTGTTGATAGTTTATATGATTTATATAACATGTTGAAATAAGAATTGGATTATAAGGAATTGTGGAAAAGGACTTTGGATATGTAGTTGTTGTTGGCCGAGAATGAGCTAGAAATTGTTGGATATTGTGGGCAGTTTTGAGACTGTTTTAGACGTGGTTATAAGCTGGAAATTTAGTAGCTTTATTGTATGTTTAATATAGTAAATTAATGTTGATTAATTTGTGTACTGTTTTATGGACTGTTTTTATATCGTTGTGCAGCAGAATTTTACACGTCAAGTAGGCGTGTAATACCCTTGGGTTGATGCTTTGTTGTGCCCTTAAGTGTGGCTTTATTGTTGTTGAATTTGGGCCTTGTAAAAGGTGGAAAAGTACGTATAAACAGGGGAAGTGCTGCCCAATTTTCCGTAGAATAAGAGACCATTTACTTGGTACTAATCTACCTTAGAAAGCTTGGAATTGATAGATGTGCTATTGTCATTTTAGGTTGAAGTACTACGGGTGGCGTATTCTACTTAGCGTGTGGAAATAGCTTAAGAGGTATGTGAACTAGCCCTTCTTCTTTGGCATGATTTGATTTCATAAAGTGAGTGGATTTTTAATCCTTATTGATACTTGATTTGATTTTCTAAAGTGAGTGGATTTTAAGCCTTAAACGATACTTGACTTGATCTCTATAGAGTTCTGTTGGAACCTAATCCTTAGTGATATACTCTATTAAATGTACTTTGGGTTCTTAAAGTGAAAGTTGTTCTATCTATAGTACTTGGGGTTTCTAAAAATGAAAGATTGTTACATTTACTCTCTTGATAGTACTTGAGGTTTCTAAAATGAAAGATTGTTATATCTATTCTCTTGATAGCACTTTGGGTTGTCTAAATGAAAGCTATTTTAGTTCATTGAGAGTCAAAGGAGTGATTATTAAAATAAATGTACGGTGAACGTACATAGTACTTTTGGGATCAAGTCCCTAATATTACAAGATGTATATTGTCCGTGAACTTGTATTCACGATGCGGGTATAAAATCCCATGAGATGTATATTGTCCGTGAACTTATATTCACGATGCGGGTATAGATTCCCATGAGATGTATATTGTCCGTGAACTTATATTCACGATGCGGGTATAGACTCCCATGAGATGTATATTGTCTGTGAACTTGTATTCACGATGCGGGTATAGATTCCCATGAGATGTATATTGTCCGTGAACTTGTATTCACGATGCGGGTATAGACTCCCATGAGATGTATATTGTCGGTGAACTTGTATTCACGATGCGGGTATAGTTCCCATGAGATGTGTTTTGTCCGTGAACTTGTATTCACGATGCGGGTATAGATTCCCATGAGAGGTGTATTGTCCGTGGAATTATATCCATGATGCGGGTTCAACTCCCATGGCAGTATTTGTTTATATAGACAGACGTTCATGATTGTGACATGGCTTTCATACTTAAAAAAAAGGGTACAGTTGATTTCATATTTAAAGTGATACAGTAGTACAATGATACAGTGATACAAATGATACTGAGTACAGTTGATACTGATGATATAGTAGACATCTGATACAGTGTCTGATACAAAGAGTACTGTTGATACAGTTGATACAGTTGATACAAGAGTACTGATACAAAGAGTACTGGATACAGTTGATACAAAGAGTACAGTCTGATACAGTCTGATACAGTTGATACAAAGAGTACGCTGATACAATGATACAGTAGTACAATTGGCTCTTATTGTATATGGCACGGTAGGATCTAGTAATTGATTTTCATACTTGTTCCTGTCATTCTTTTGTACAGTTATGATCTTGTTTATCAGATTTATGTTTACATACTCGCACTGTTGCATCGACTTCTTCGGGCTGCGTTCATGCCCGCAGGTATTAGGTACGTAGTTTGTTGATTCTCGCTCTTAGGATCTCTGCTCAATTTTTGAGGAAGCTCCATTATTTCGGAGGCTTGTCTTTTGGTACGGAGTTTACAATCTTACGCATATCTGGTACGCGGGCCCCGTCCGTCATAATATCAGAAAAAAACTCTTATACGTCTGTATTCATATGTAATGGACTTCATGGAGTTGTATTTATTTTTGGGCCAATTGTATAACTGCATTGTTGGGTTATTCCCTTTTTATATATATAGCGGCAGCCTCACCGGCTTGCCTTGTTGCTACATACGTACAATTTTCATTTATCATTTGGCCTAGGACTTATATGGGATGTAAAAGTATAAGAGGGGGGTACCCAGGTAAGGCACCAGTCGCGGGCTCGGGGTCGGGTCGTGACACTGGCATGACTATCAGTAGTATCCTGAAGCTCATCATCAGATCCAGAGATCCCACCTTTGACAGAGATAGATTTGTAATTGTCGTCAAAGAGAGAGCCAAAACTAGGACTAGATTTGAAACCACGGTTGTTGACAGAGATAGTATTTGAACTGTCAACAGAACTGGTTTCAACAAGAAAACCACAGCCAGATTTGGGATCATATCTGCTAGCAAACATCTTTCAAGCACTAATACAAATCTTGTTTTAAGATTGTTGGCAAACAATAGATGTACAGAAATAGTAATAACTATTACAAGTGTTTTTAAAGGATAAACTATAAGGATTACAACAACAGCGACAAGCTTGTAGTAGATAATGATTGTCAATAACAAGCTTGTGAGATCTTGATCTTCGTTCTTAAATCAGTCTTGGAGTCTTAGATCTTTGTTCCAACTGTTGAATGCTCCTTGAATCTTGATAACCTGAAATAAAGAGACATTAAATCCTTACTTGTTACAACTATGTTGAGTCGAGTGTTAGCACTCTATCCTTAAAAAAAGATGGCCCCCATATATATACTTTTACATTAATGGCTAATTTTCTCCCAAGATAAAACAACACCAAACAAATGAGCAAAGGATACTTAAGTGTTTACTAAAATAAAAACCGTGAGTGTTTGAAAGAGTTCTTAGAGAAGAAGATCAGAAAATCTGAGTGTATGTGTGAACTTCAAGTTTAGACTATTGAATAATTGAGCCAAAGGCCTCAATATATAGTAGTGTAAGAAGGCATCTTCAAGTGCCCAAGTAATGGCCATTTAAGTGCCATGTAATGGCCACTTAATCCACCAACTAATGCAACCAAATAATGGATGAGTTATGGAAGAAAAACTGATATTTTAGTGCTCCAAAATATTCCCATAATCAGCCAAACTTTTGGACTTCCATCGCACAAATAATGCCTGGGTAGCGCTGCGGCTCGGTCTCGGATGCGCCGCGATGCCGCAGCTTCAGTAGGCCAAAAGACCAATTAGCGTCGCAGCTTATACCTTGTGGCGCCGTGGCCCTGGATGGTAGTGGTATCGCGGCGTCTCGGCTACGCGGTGGCGTCATGGCCCTTTTTATGACCCGTTTCAATCTTACACTTCCCACACTTCTTCCTTCATTTACCAACGTAGAACATTCGTCATTTAACCAACAACCGTCCATCATATTATGTCTCAAACATTTACTTACGTACCAATATCTCTTTCACTAATGAAATTTACTATAGTTGGCACTACGAGAGCATGTGTGTGGAAATGACATTTTCGACGTGCGGGGCCTCAATTGTTCGAGTCATAAATAATGAGTTAAACTTAATTCCATATTAGTAAATTTCCAACAGCAACATCCTCCACCTATTTGTCCCTGTCACCTAATTCTCTACATCACCTCATTGATTCTTGTCCCATTAAGCTAAAGCCCTTGACCTATCTAATTAGGAGGACACAAATACTCTAGTTGATTTTGACAGAATATAGCACGGTACCGTGCTCAAATAGGATTACGATTGTAATTAAACTAGTGTACAAACTTACTATAGTTATAGAATTCTTGTACAAGTATGATTAGGATTTAAAAGTATAGTATAAATATAATTTTCCATATTTGGAGATTGTAACTTGTATATATATCACATTCATTAATTAAAATAATCAATGGATTATTTCTTTCATGGTATCAGAAGTCTATGACTAAATTACCTTCTCCCAAAAACTCTTCCGCTTCTCTCATTTTTTCTGTCTTAGTTTCCGAGACCACTTTTTAGTTTCCGTGTCTCCTATCTTCCAAAAATTTCTTACCAATCCCTAATTTACCTATTGTTCTTTCGATATGTCTACGTCAAAGAACATGTTTCATCCGAACCTTACAGTTTCCAACAACAAGAATAACATCCCTACTTGAAATGGAAAACGTCCACTACGTGACGTGGGTTGAATTATTCAAAGTTCACGCACGCTCGCATCAAGTTCTTCTTCACATAATTCCCTCGATACCTGGCGAGGAGAAGGTGCCTACCCCCGAGGATAATCCTACGTTATGGACAACATTTGATGCTACCGTTCTACAGTAGATTTATTTCACGATCTCTACAGACCTCTTGCAGACGATTATTGAACCCGACGCTACGACAATGGCTTCTTGGAATAGGGTGCGTGATATATTCCAAGATAACAAAAAATTTCGTGTTGTCACTCTTGAGTAGGAATTTTCCCATGTCAACATGAAATATTATCCTAATGTCTTGGCCTATTGTAAAAGGCTGAAAGAATTGGCGAAGCAACTCCGCAACATTGGTGCGCCCGTTACCAATGATTGTGTTGTTCTTCAAATGATTGCAGGCCTGTCTGAGGGCACAACAGTCGATTGATGCTCAATAAAAGAGCTAGGAGTTGTAAGAGAAAATTCATTTTTAATTATTCTGCCGATACACTGACGACCTGATAGACTAACCACTCATCTTCCTCCATTTGACTTGTAGACATGAGATGTGTATAAAAAAATGGTGTAGTTTCTGAGAATGCCACATCATCATTGATTCATAACAAAGAATGAAGTTTTCACCCAAAATAGAACCTGAGCAGCTTTGATTAAGATATGGAATACCAAAAAAAGGCATCGAACAGAGAATAGAACGAACACACCTGAAATCTGAGAATAGTCTCCAAACAAGGTTTAAATGACGAACAACCACCATAATCACGTCGGAATTAGAGGAATCTGGCTGAAAATCCCTAGGTGTGTTCTCCTATGCTAGTGGTGACACAAACCAGTCACTTTTTAGGGTGACCCAAATACCAAATATTTTTTCTCAAAATGGAGAAAAGGTTCTGACTTTGCAAAAATTTGAGTCGTATGGCTCTGATACCATGTACCTGAAGGTATGAAAATATTTGATATCTTATTCCATGAATCAACAAGTATATATAAACACATGTACAGAATCCTAAATATGGAAAAAATAAAAAGAAGATAATATAGATATGATATCAATCCCTATAATTATGTTGATATTAATCTCTACAATTACTACATTCATTCCTTAACAGATTTAAAAGTATTAAGAGAAATAATACAAGTAGAAGATAATGATCTAATAGAAATACTCAATAATATAAAAAGACTTGATTTTTTTTTCAAATACATATATTGCTTATATAATGTTAACAGTTCATATAACTGTAGGCTCAGCCAAACGAAGTTTTCAAAACTAAAATTGATAAAATCTTATCTTATATCAACAATATCTTAAGAGATTACATGGATTGGTTATATTATCAATTGAAAACAAATTCTTAGAACAAATAGAGTATAAAACGGTAATTAATGAGTCCATATCTAAAAAGCTAGAAAAATAAATTTTAAATAAAAATATATATGATGATTTTAAAAAAAAAATTAGGGTCTCTACGTGATGTTTGATTTTAGGCCCCAAATCTTATTGAGATGTACCATGAGAATCATTAAATATGGAAAATCATTATGTTGTTGCACGCGAGCACCCTCTTTGACTAATGGATCTGCAGCCTTATTTTGTTCTCAAATTGCGCCGGATGAGATTTTGAGATTTGAAGTAAAGTGAATGGCGACTCGGCTCCGCCCCGACCGATCGACCCAACCCGGCCATGAAAGGGCCGGGGCGCCGGGGCGGGCCGACCCCGCCAGCCCCGCCACTTGAGCCCGCCGATCCGCCCGCCCCGCCCCGCCCGCCCCGCCCCAAATCCATGATTCGACCTGCACAAAATAGCCGTTGTCCAACGGCCATTTATTTAGTTGTTGACAACGGCCATTTTAGGCCTCCCCTCCCCTACCCCTTTATATTCATTTTAACCCTATAAATACCTCATTCCTCTTCTTATTATTTTCACAAATCTTTCTACTCTCTAATCTCTCAATCAATCTCTAATTCTCTATACAACATTGTCTACATATTCAATCTATTTATTAATTTGAGAATGGGAGTAAGTTAGCAACTTGAGGATTATCTATCGAGCAAAGTTTCAATTTTCAACCTCTCGATTACGTCGACTTCGTCGGCGTTTGGTCTCGTTCTCTCATTAAATTATTATTTTGTTTTTATTTCATTTAGCACATTTAATTTCATTATCTTTAACTATTTATTAGCATAATTAAAATGAAAGGACTAAGAGGCATGTTGGGTAAGGGTAAGTCGGGCTTCTAGTAGGGGTAACAAGGGCAGGTACTTCTTCTAGTATTCTGTTCGATTATTCCTAGACAAGATGATTTTATAGATCTGAAATGTTTCTGAAATACCATATGATCTTGACACAATGATTATCACGAAATTGAAGAAGATTTTAATTTAGATGACACTCTAGTTGATGATACACCTATTAATGAAGATGATGATACACACTAGTGAAATGCCTTATCTCTATGAGGCAGTTAAAAGCGACCATTAAAATCGGTGTATGGAAATATTTTGAGGGACGTAGCTAATCAAGTAGTGTATGTAAAACTTGTAAAATGTTTATTCTTTTAAAATGGACAAAGGTCATGGTGGGACGGGGGTTTAGGAAGACTATTGCAAAAACACAAAGCCTTGCATGCCAATACATTTTTGAAAAGAGCGTGAGAAGTCGTCCTCTCATCGGGACAAGGTTCACATCACATCTTTGTCCCTGGGAGAAAGTGTCAAATTAACCCATGAGGGGAGTCAGAGGCCTAAATACGATAAACATAAAGATAGGAAGCACTAGCAAAATTAGTTCTTTGTGGAGAGTTTGCCTTTTCATTTCTGAATCTCTGGTTTTATTCATTATATTAGAGATATGTATAATCCGCTTATAAAGGTTTTCTAGATCAATCGTTAAAAGAGATGTATTTAAATTTGCACATGAATATCAACGATATTTACGTTATGCATTATATCATTTAAATTGCAAAGTCGCTTTAACTTCGATATAGTCGTAGTATAACGCCATGATTATTTAACGGTAACTTTGTCATTGGATAGATTATAAATGGTCTATGCAAAAACGTATTTTAGCATATAGATATATAGATAGTAGGCACATTTGGTGAGTTTATTTGAAAATATTTATTCGATGCCGATTATTACGGAATAAGCGATAAAGTTATGAGTATTACATTAGATAATGCATCTTCTAACAATTACGCTATTAGTATTTTAAGAAATGTTTTAACTCGTCTTTTCAACACATTTTCATATCAAATGCGTGCCATATTTATAACTTAGTTGTAAAGGATGGTCTTTCACTTTTCAAGATATTCTTGAAAAATACAATTTGCTATACACTTTATTTTTAAAATAATAGAATTCAACAAAGAAAAGAATATAAAAAACTTGCCACGATTGTGGACTATCTTCTGAAAAATTCAGAAGAAGTACCAACTAGGTGGAATTCTTTATATGACCAACTAGTTGTTGCTTATGACTATAGAAAACCTATTACTTTATTTTTAACGTCATAATCAAAATCCAAATGATATGATTGTGAATCGATTGGGAGAAAATTAGAGAACTTATTGTATTTTTAGAAAATTTTCAACGAGCAACAAAAGAATTTTCTACTTTATATTATCCTACTATTTCAACTATGTTGTTTTATATAGCTATAATATTTTACTTCTTAAAGAATATATGGAAAAACACCTTATCTCAGCCTATTAAAAAATGTTTATGAAATTAAAAATATTTTATTCTATTCCCTATTTATATTATTGGTCTGTATTAAACCCGACTATTAAAGTAGAGGGTTGTAAAAGTCTTATTGAAAATATATATAATTGTATGGACGTACTACCTCCAACTCCCAAAAATTTAAATGTTGAACCACCTATTGAACTAACGCTAGAAGAAGTGTTGAATAGCGTAGAAGATGAATGCAAAAAGTATATCGGCATTACAGCAAGAAAGTGCTAGTAACCAACCGACTTTTGTATCATCTTCTTCTTCAACACAACCTAAAAAGACAAGCGTTTTACGTGGCTAGGCCTAATATTAATTCTATTGAAAGCCTCGTAAATAAAATGTGCGGTGGTAGCAGCTAACCAAATTAGTGAGTTCGATGTTTTTGTTTTGCGGGTAATTTACCTTACAGCGATTATCAATGAAGAAGGAAAGGAAGACTTCTGAAATATTGGAGCGAGAATGAAGACATTTGACACTTTCAATGATGGCGAGATATTTTGAACATTCAGCGTCATGATCGCCAAAGCGCTTTTGCAGCGATTTCAAATAGGAAAGCAGAGACACTCGTTAGCCGGAGCGACTTGGAGATGGCGGTACTATTGAGAGATTGGATACGAGCGGAGGCGAAGGAGTCAATCGAAATTAACGAAGATGGCGACAACTCTGGCGACATTTTATCACGAAGGCATGAGTAGCGGCGTGGAACAATTTGATCAAAATATACCAATTCCAATAGAAGAACCACAAGAAATTATAAAGAAATTAGAAAAATATTTTCAAATTGGTAATTTATTTCATTGCAATTTTAAATTTTTCTATGTCTTTCACTCTTTTGCAATTTTTTCAACAATTACACTACAATGTAATTTTGAATCTTGTATATTTGATATTTCATATTTCAATGAAATTAATAATATAAAAGGCACAAAAACAGCCTTGGGATGTTTTTTTTACACTATTCTTGTCTTTGTTTAATTATTTAGTTTATAACTTTATACTTTATAGTTTATACTTTATAGTTTATAGTTTATACTTTATACTTTATAAATATATTATAGTATATATAGACTTATAGTATTATAATTTATAATTATAGTATTATAGTATTATACTCATATAGTCATATAGACTTATAGTATTATAATTTATAATACTATAAGTCTATATATACTATAATATATTTATAAAGTATAAAGTATAAACTATAAACTATAAAGTATAAACTATAAAGTATAAAGTTATAAACTAAATAATTAAACAAAGACAAGAATAGTGTAAAAAAAACATCCCAAGGCTGTTTTTGTGCCTTTTATATTATTAATTTCATTGAAATATGAAATATCAAATATACAAGATTCAAAATTACATTGTAGTGTAATCGTTGTTGAAAAAATTGCAAAAGAGTGAAAGACATAGAAAATTTAAAATTGCAATGAAATAAATTACCAATTTGAAAATATTTTTCTAATTTCTTTATAATTTCTGTGGTTCTTCATTGAATTGGTATATTTTGATCAAATTGTTCCACGCCGCTACTCATGCCTTCGATAAAATGTCGTTGTAGTTGTCGCCATCTTCTTCGCACTCGTCGATCGACCTCCTTCGCCTCCGCCGTATCCAATCTCTCAATAGTACCGCCATCTCCAAGCCGCCTCCCGCTAACGAGTGTGCGTTTCCTATTTGAAATCGCTGTAAAAGCGCCGTGGCGATCGATGACGCTGAATGTTCAAAATATCTCGCCATCATTGAAAGTGTCGAAATGTCTTCATTCGCCCAATATTTCAGCAAGTCTTCCTTTCCTTCTTCATTGATAATCGCTGGTAAGGTAAATTACCCGCAAAACAAAAACATCGAACTCACTAATTTGGTTAGCACCGCTACACCGCACATTTTATTTCGAGGCTTTCAATAGAATTAATATTAGCCTAGCCACGTAAACCGCTTGTCTTTTTTAGGTTGTTAAGAAGAAGATGATACAAAAGTCGGGTTACTAGCACTTTCTTGCCGTAATGCCGATATACTTTTTGCATTCATCTTCTACGCTATTCAACACTTCTTCTAGCGTTAGTTCAATAGTGGTTCAACATTTAAATTTTTGGGAGTTGAGTGTAGTACGTCCATACGCTTATATATATTTTCAATAAGACTTTTACAACCTCTACTTTAATAGTGTTTAATACAACACCAATAATATAAATAGGGGAATAGGAATAAAATATTTTTTAATTTCATAAACATTTTTTAATAGTCGCAGATAAGGTGTTTTTCCATATATTCTTTAAGAAGTAAAATATTATAGCTATATAAAACAACATAGTTGAAATAGTAGGATAATATAAAGTAGAAAATTCTTTGTTGCTCGTTGAAAATTTTCTAAAAATACAATAAGTTCTCTAATTTTCTCCCAATCAAGATCCACAATCATATCATTTGGATTTTGATTATGGCGTTAAAAATAAAGTAATAGGTTTTCTATAGTCATAAGCAACAACTAGTTGGTCATATAAAGAATTCCACCTAGTTGGTACTTCTTCTGAATTTTTCAGAAGATAGTCCACAATCGTGGCAAGTTTTTTATATTCTTTCTTTGTTGAATTCTATTATTTTTAAAAATAAAGTGTATAGCAATTGTATTTTTCAAGAATATCTTGAAAAGTGAAAGACCATCCTTTACAACTAAGTTATAAATATGGCACGCACATTTGATATGAAAATGTGTTGAAAAGACTGAGTTAAAACATTTCTTAAAATACTAATAGCGTAATTGTTAAAGATGCATTATCTAATGTAATACTCATAACTTTATCATTATTCCGCAATAATCGGCGATCGAATAAATATTTTCAAATAAACTCACCAATGCCTACTATCTATATATCTATATGCTAAAATACGCTTTTGCATAGACCATTTATAATCTATCCAATGACAAAGTTACCGTTAAATAATCATGGTCATAGTACTACGACCTATATCGGTTAAAGCGACTTTGCAATTTAAATGATATAATGCATAACGAAATATCGTTGATATTCATGCAAATTTAAATACATCTCTTTAACAAATGATCTAGAAAACCTTTATAAGGTGGATTATACATATCTCTAATATAATGAATAAAACCAGAGATTCAGAAATGAAAAGGCAAACTCTCCACAAAGAACTAATTTTGCTAGGCTTCCTATCTTTATGTTTATCGATTTAGTGGCCTACAACTCCGTCACATAGGTTAATTTGACCAGACTTTCTCCGACAAGAGTATCGTGATGTGAACCTTGTCCCGACTGAGAGGACGACTTCTCACGCTCTTTTCAAAAATGTATTGAGCATGCAAGGCTTTGTGTTTTGCACAGTGTCTTCCTAAACCCCGCCCCACCATGACCTTGTCCAGCTTTTAAAAGAATAAACATTTTTACAAGTTTTACATACAGCTACTTGATTAGCTACGTCCCTCACAAAATATTTCCATACAATGATTTTAATGGTCGCTTTGCGACCTGCCTCATAGAGTGGATAGTGAGGCATTTCACTAGTGGGTGTATCATCATCTTCATTAATAGTGTATCATCAACTGTGAGTGTCATCTAAATTAAAATCTTCTTCAATTTCAGATAATCATTTGTGTCAAGATCATATGGTATTTCAGAAACATTTCAGATCTATAAAATCATCTTGTCTAGGAATAATCGAACAGAATACTGTAAGTACTTTGCCCTTTGTTACCACCCCTACTAGAAGCCCGACCCTTACCCTTACCCAACACGCCTCTTAGTCCTTTCATTTTAATTATGCTAATAAATAGTTAAAGATAATGAAATTAAATGTGCTAAATGAAATAAAAACAAAATAATAATTTAATGAGAGAACGAATCAAAACGACGAGTAGTCGACGTGTAATCGAGAGGTTGAAAATTGAAACTTTGCTCGATAGATAATCCTCGCTAGTTGCCAACTTCACTCCCAATTCTCAAATTAATAAATAGATGAATGTAGACAATGTCAGATAGAGAATTAGAGATTGATTGAGAGATTAGAGAGAAAGATTTGAAAATAATAAGAAGAGGAATGAGGTATTTATAGGGTTAAAAATGAATATAAAGTGGGGTGGGGAGTGAGGTTTAAATGGCCGTCATTCAACGCCAAATAAAATGCCGCTTGGACAACGCTATTTTCGCAAAGCGGTCGAATCATGGATTTGGGGCGGGTCGGGCGGGTCGGCGGATCGGTCGGGCTCGGCGGGTGACCATACTCGCCCCGCCTGCTCGAGCCCCGGTCCCGCTTTTTTTTTTTTTTTTTTTTTTTATAACCTGTCGTGGTCGGCCTGGTCTGGCCTGAGTCGGGTCGACCGACGGGTCGGTCGGCCGCCCATCGCCAGCCTTAGTTTGAAGGGATTCGAAAAAACATTTGATAAGTTTTATCTAACAATTGTTTTATATAAGAAAAATGTTTACAAACTAATCTGGATAAGGTCAGAGGTTCTTTAAGGTTTCAAGAGTGCACTTTAGCACTAATCACATAACTGAGAAATTGGGGAATAGATAACGCGTCTTGTTCATCATTTGGTAGACATGTAAAAATTTCAAAGTCAATGTCAATTATATGCTATTACTTTATTAGTTTTTCCATATATTCCAATGGAATGCCACAAAAATAATGTACTAATAGTCAATTACATGGAAACTTCCGAGGGAAAATACATTGGCCTGTTTGACACGCATCTATAGACTATAGATTGGCTCAATTAATTGTCTATCTCAATTTTTTGTTTTTTTGGTGATGATTCAAATTCCCACATCCTCCTCATTTTTCATTCCCTGCTCCTATATAATAAAAAAATTAATTTATATAAATTAAACTAATATATAATTATTATTAATTTATAAAAATTATACTAATATATAATTATTCTGTCTAGTGATATGAAACATTTTAAATTTATTCTCTTGGAGTTTTGCTTGTCTCTGATTCTTTGCAATATTGCAGGTACGAGTGTCTAAGGTAAACTTGGTGAACGAGTTCAAGAGGTTGGAGGATTTTGCTCCACTTTTGTCTCCAACAAATATGGTCAAGCTGCCCACCTTTTGCTCAACTTCCACAACGATTCATTGATCATTTCAAGGAAGACTATCTACTATAAATAGAGAGGCTACATCAAGGAATCGATATCCAGAAATTACAGAAGAAAAAGATCAAGAGAGAGCTCTCAAAAAGATCACGATCTGAGACTGGATCACTGTGTTGCCTAAGTGTTTTGACGACATTCTGTCCAACATTATAGTTCCTGCCTAGATTCTAGATTAGTTCTTTATTGAAGCAATCATAATGAGATGTTGTCTATATCTACTTAGTTAGATTTTTCAGGCATGTAAGTCACATGCGACTTCACCTTTTTATTCCTTTTGTATTATCTTGTAATATTGTAAAAGAATGAACATTCAATTGTATATATATATATATATATATATATATATATATATATATAATACTTTTGGTCATTGACCATCATAGGTTATATATATGTAAATTAAACATTTATGTCTTTATTATTCCGCTGCAATTTAACTCTTCAAAGGTTTTTCTGTTTTTATTTAAGTGTCGTCAGTTCTGCCAGACGATATTGTTAACGACATTTGCAAATTGTTTAAGCTAACAAGTAATTTTACTTACTGTTTGCTTTTTATTATTCTATAGTATAATCCCCGGGACCCAACAATAATTATGATATATGGGTCTAACCTACAATTTGACTATCTTATCAGATACTTGCTTCTCCCACCAAAACCTAAGCAGACACATGTTGTCTTTTTGTAGCTTGTTTTGCTTTATTAATAGGGAAAATGGTCAAATATCCCTCTATTTTATTTTATTAATCAGGTTTATCCTCTGTTACAAGTTGAGGCTATTTTTAGAGCAAACAATGTTGTAACGAAAATCACATATCGACTGTGTTACTATAAATATATATATGAGATTACAATTCATTAATTGCCCTCACACGTACGTACGTGAACACAATTACACAAGGATAACTAAGTTCATAGGTGGAGCTACAATGTAAGTGTAACTGGGTATTATAGCTTGGATCGTATTTCATTCCCAAAATGTTGAATTTCGACAAAACTTACTCTTTTCGATTCGTTTAACTTCTAATCCTTATGAAACCCCGTAAAACTCTTTTAAACCAACCATAACCGATGAAGTACCCTAAGTCCTCCGAGATTTCGTGAATTAACTACAACACATACTAACGTAAAAGTACGGGGTGTTACATTCTTTCTCCCTTAAAAACATCCATCCTCTAATGTAGAGGTGAGACTTTGAGGGAAAAACTAATGCCAATAATATTGATACCCTTAGTCATATCTTACTTTATGTCTATCACGTCACATGGGAGGAATACTAATGAAATTCCAACGATGTATAGTCTAGTATAAGCCTATATAAGGACGGGATACTACTAATTTGTTCGACCTATTAGCTAGCATGATTAAGAACGTACACATCTTATACTTCTCATATACTCACCTATTCAATTATCCTCACAAAATAACCATACCAGTTTGATTTCTACAAGTACGAATCTATTTTATGGTAATAACACGAAACTCTCTATATGATTCAACCTACGCATTAGTTTATATCTCAACTTAAATTATAAAGTATGGTCCTGTAGTATTTACTTGTAATTCAACTTACGTAGAATGCTCTAATCCTATTTGGTGCTTCGATACTTAACTTGCTGACATAATATTTCAATCACGAAACTACATAAAATAAAGTATCCTTAGACCTGTTACCTCACAACACCCTAGTAAGGAAACAAATGACATACTTATATCCTCGTCACGTGATGGCTCTAATCTCTATTGACCCCCAAAGCATACATACAGTCATGACCGCCATCTTCACTAGATGATCTACTCATTCCTACAACAGGGTTGAAATTGATATTCATACCTTAAGGCTCTATTATAATACCCGCACCTTCGGTGCACACATGATCTAATAGAAACTTCACATTTACTCATCATAAGCACGAGTTGGAATCAAGTTCCTATGATTCAACTCTACTTCACGATTTGAAATATCAAAGAAGGGTAATAATTTCTAAATACTTTGTAGCCTTATCTTTATAAATGTGATGTACAACACATCCATAAATAAAATTATATTAGACACGACTTGTACACTCCCTATAACAGAATTAACTCTGATACCAAGTTTATCACACTCCAATCTTAGGGGGGTTGGCTGCCACCTGGCGCATGAACGGCCCAAGCGAACCACCTTAATATCATCACGCGAACATATAATCATTTAGGCCGACAAGGCTCCAGAATGATAATTGTGAAATAACATAACATAAAATCTCGCAAACTGAAAACCCTAAACTATGCATATATATACATACTCAGGACGACAATGACAATATAATCTCTAACCAACATCAAGGCCTACAAGGACGTACTGATCAAATTGTACCACACATGACATGTCTACAAAGCTTCTAAAAGAAAATATTAATATAATATATAAGTTGGGACAGGTACCCCAACATACCCAAAGTACCCAAAAGCACATAAACATTACCCTACCTTGGTATTACTCCAAGAGGAAGTGGAGCTCACTAACAAAAACTGATATCTGAAAGAAATCTACAATGGTATGTCCTCTTCTCGCCTACTTGAACCTGCGCGGCATGAAACACAATATCCCAGTGTAATACCTCATACCTTCAAACTAAGACTTGTTCATGATCCATGAGTGTAGGAAACCAAAATGGAGAGTTTACGTTGGAAAATCAAGTTCAGCTCTGCAGAAGAAATTTGACAGCAGAAAGTATGAACCGTAAAATATTTTACGGTCTGTCAAATGAACCATCGATCTTCACTTTTGAAAATGACGATCAAGTTGTAAATTCTACGGACCGACAAACTATTGATGGCTCATCAATCTTCTCCGTCTTTTAATTTCAGATTTCACCACTCTCTGGAAATTTTCAGAAAATGATGGTACTGTCAGATTACATGTCATGTCAGTATTGATTTTCAGACTTATTATATTTTTAGATCATTCCTGTTATGACTCTTTTAGACTACTTTTCACACTATTTAGTATATGTTTTGATGACCATGTTGACAAGCAAGCCATGTGGTTTGCTTGATCACATACAGTCAGGAACCAACTACCGTGTTTCATCCAGGCTAGGGTTTGGGGAGTGACACCCAGTCAAAGAGACATCAATATGAATAATGTAATAATATGTAAGGCAAATATAAAACACAATATTTATTAATCATAAACAAAGATATGAATCAACCTGAACCCCTGAAGTGCCACTGATGTTATATTGCTAGATTCTTGATTAGAATTTGGCGACCATGGTCAATAATATTCACTTTACCTTTAAACCAGGAGAATCCTTTTAAACTGAATACATACGTCCTATGAGGTCTCAAGTAAGAGCTCTTAATTCAACAAAACTAGAGTCGCTACACTTACGACTGACATTATGGAGATACCATACCATTTTACTATTTCATTCGAATCAACAAGACAATATTCATCATTTCTTGGTTTCGTGAAACCAACAAGAAACTACAAGATGTCAATATAGACGAAATGTTATAAATTGCGAAAAGGACTCCCGACAAGGTACAAACAGAAATCATAGAATCCTTTCAAGCGTGAAGAAAACAATCATATCTACCATATACCAGAATAGAGTACTCTTTAGCGGATGTTTCGTGGTGCATCGTCATTTCAAAAATCATGTCAAAAGAAGGAAGAGTTTAGTCTTAACATACCTTTCATTGATTTACTCCAACCATCCCAATAAACACTATCTGAACAACACTTCAATCTACTACAACAGTGATAACATTCTTGTCAAGCTAAGAATATACTACTATACAAGGTATATCGAGCGACAAACTCATTCTATAATAAATTGGGCAGCACATCCCCCGTTTCCTTCACCTATCATCAAAACAATAAGAACGACAACAACTATCCTAAATACATAAATTTTAGCCATCAAGACTACTTATAATATTCATCAACCAGCCCACACGATAATAACAACACCTTATATGATTTCCCGCTATTAACTCCGTATTTTCATCTCACAATTTAGTTATGACTTGTATGAACTTAAAAATATATAGGAAAGAAGCATTCATACCTTATATACTAAAAAATACTCTTCGTTAACCTTAATTCACTTCGAGAAATCCCGGATTCAACAACGCATCAAATCGGAACAACGAGATCAAAACGGTGTGAAAATTCCATGTGTTGCTCTTGACGGGAATTATACTTTGATCTCGTGAATTTTTCATATTGTTTCATAAGGGTGTAGTATTTTGCTGTGTAGGTGTGTAATGTGCCTCAAATACATACATATATATCTATCCTTATGTTTACTCACTAATTAGGAGCCTAATGTCACTTTTAGTCACTTATACATGGCACTCGACTGTCACCTTTGGTGACTTGCACATGTCACCTCCTTAACACTTAATGCTAAGGGAGCCACCACACACAAAAATCAATATATATATATATATATATATATATATATATATATATATATATATATTGACCACTAACTTCCCACTTGCTAAGGATACACATGGATTGATGGCCCACTCATGACATCTATTAGCTTTGTTTAATAATTTATTTTACTACAATCCATATTAATCAATTACACACATAATGAATTTCTTGATCTCAATTCAATTAAATATAAATCACATTCAACACTGTTCATATACTCATTATCATGATAATGTGATATAGTACTAGTTCGTAGCCTCGTTTTAGAACACAAACAAATATTATTTCAAGTCATCATTGACCCATTTTTAGGTCTTAAATCATTTCAGGACTTTATTCTTTTATACATCGAGCTCTTGATCTGTATACTTGAACATGACCTTATTCTTGCATGTTCGGTTAAATTTCTTCATGTTGGACGATTCAATTCCTAGTACAAAAATATAAGGTATTATAGCTTGGATCGTATTTCATCCCTAAAATGTTGAATTTCGACAAAACTTACTCTTTTCGATTCATTTAACTTCTAATACTTACGAAACCCTGTACAAACTCTTTTGAAACCATCTATAACCCGATGAAGGACGCTAAGTATGGGGTGTTACATCATTTCCCACTTAGGAACATTCATCCTCGAATATAAAGGTGAGACTTTAAGGGAAAAGCTAATGTCAATAATATTAGTACCCTTAGTCATATCTTACTTTATGTCTATAACATCACGTGGGAGGAATACTAATGAAATTCCAACGATGTATGGTCTTGTAGAAGCCTATATAAGGACAGAATACTACTAATCTGTTCGACCTATTATCTAGCATGTGATTAAGAACATACACATCTTATACTTCTCATATACTCACCATTCAATTATCCTCACAAAATAACCATACGAGTCTCATTTCTTCAAGTAGTAACCTATTTTACGGTAATACACGAATCTCTCTATATGATTCTACCTAGGCATTAGTCTATATCTCGACTTAAATGATGACATATGGTCCTGTAGTATTTACTTGCAATTCATCCTAAGAAGAATGCTCTAATCCCATTTGGTTCTTCGATACTTAACTTGCCAACATAATATCTCAACCACGAAACTACATAAAACATAGTAACCTTAGACGTATTACCTCAAAAATCCCTATTAAGGAAACAAATGACATACTTATCTCCTCGTAATGTGGTGGTTCAAATCTCTATCGACCCCAAAATCATACATATGACCCTAACCACCATCCTTACTAGATGCTCTACTCCTTCCTCCCGCATGGCTGAGATTGATATTCGTATCTTAAGGCTCTATCATAATACTCGCACCTCTGGTGCACACATGATCTGATAGAAACTTCATATTTACTACTCACAAGCATGAGTTGGAATGACGTTCCTATGACTCAACTCTACTGCACGATCTGGAATATCAAAGAAGGGTAACAGTTTCTAAATACCTACAAGCCTCCTATTTATAAATGTAGTGCATAACATATTCATAAACAAGAGTCTATTAGACATATCTTTTAGATTCCCTAGGACAAACCTAACTCTGATATCAAGTTTGTGACACTTTAACCTTGGGGGATGTTATCGACACCATGTGCCTGGACGGTCCGAGTGAACTACCTGAATATCATCACGTGAACGTATAACCATATGGGCTAACAAGGCCCCAGAACGATAACTGTGAAAAAACATGACATAAAATCATGCAAACAAAAGAACTCAACCTATGCATATATATACATACTAAGGCCGA
Source organism: Przewalskia tangutica (assembly GCA_029844215.1). Lineage (NCBI taxonomy): Eukaryota > Viridiplantae > Streptophyta > Magnoliopsida > Solanales > Solanaceae > Przewalskia > Przewalskia tangutica. The sequence continues at coordinate 45,688,011 of CM056724.1, read as the reverse complement.
CAAGGCTAATATAATCTCTGACGAACATCCAGGCCTACAAGGCCGTACTGAATAAATTGTATCACACATGACATGTCAACAAAGCCTCTAATAGGAAATATTTATATAATATATATGTCAGGAAATGGCCCCTAACATACCCCGAAAAGACATAAACATGACTCTGACTCGACAATACTCTAGCAGGAAGTGAAGATCACCAACAAAAGTTGATATCCAGAAGCGATCTATAATGGCGGGTCCTCTCCTCGCCTACCTGAACCTGTGCAACATGAAATATATTTCACAAGGCAATGGAACATCATTACGAATAAATGTACTAAATATGTAAGGCAAAATTCAAACACGATAATAAGTAATCATAAAAGAAAGAGATACGAATAAACCTGAACCCCTGAAGTGCCACTGAGGGCCACAACATACATAATAGTCATTCTAGTAATCTAACCTTATTCTATGCCACTATATTAATGTTGCAATTCTAACTGCTCGACTGTCAAACTAATTAGTGGTAACTGCCCAACCGATCATAGTCAGGTGGTAAATACGTGACTACCCAATCGATGATAAATAATGATACATAATTGCTTAACCGGTAGTAACTTCCCAACCGACCATAGCTCGGTGATAAATACATACCTGCCTAACTAGTGGTAAATAATGATACAAAAATGTCCGATCGATCGTAGCTCGGTGGTAAATATGTGTCTGCCCAACTAGTCGTAGCTTAGTGGTAAGTAGAGACACATAATTTGCCCGACCGACCATAGCCCGGTGGTAATTCATAATACCATATCCATGTCCCCTCTAGGTACCACACACATACATGAAGAGTCATAAGAGACTTCTATGAGCTTATTGTAATGACGTAATATTGTTAGATTCCTGATTAGCATTTGGGGACCATGGTAAAGAATATTCACTTTACCTTAACTAAGAGAATCCTTTTAACATGAATACATATGTCCTACGAGGACTTAAGTAAGAGCTCCTAATTCATCAAGAATAAAGCCGCTACACTTCCGACTGGCATTATGGATATAACATACCATTTTACTCATTTATACGAATCAACAAGACAATATTCATCATTTGTAGCTTTCGTGAAACCAACAAGAAACTACAAGATGTCAATATAGACGAGATGTTATAACTTGAAGAAAGTACTCCCGACAAGGGACAAACAGGAATCATAGAATCCTTTCAAGCGTGAAGAAAACAATCGTATCTACTATAGACCAGAACAGAGTACACTTTAGCGGATATTTCGTGGTGCATCGTCATTTCAAAAATCATGTCAAAAGAAGGAAGAATTTAGCCTTAACATACCTTTCATTGTTTTACTCCAACCATCCCAATAAACACGATCTGAACAACACTTCAATCTACAACAACAGTGATACAATTCTTGTGAATCTGAGAATATACCACTATACAAGGTATATCGAGCGGCAAACTCGTTCTATAATAAATCGGGCAGCACCTCCCCCGTTTCTTTCACCTCTCATAAATCAAAACAATAAGAACGACAATAACTATCCTAAATCCATCATTTTTATCCATCAAGACAACTTATAATAATCATCAACCAGCCCACACGATAATAACAACACCTTATATGATTTTCCGCTGTTAACTTCGTATTTCTCATCTCACAATTTAGCTATGACATAGATGAACGTAAAAATATATAGGAGATAAAAATTCTTACCTTATAATCTAAGAAATACTCTTCTTTCACCTTACTTCACCTCGAAGAAATCTCGAATTCAACAACGCGATAAGACAAAACAACGAAATCGAAGCGGTGCCCAAAATCCGTGTGTTGCTCTTTAGGGGAATTGTATTTTGATCTCATGAATTTTTCATGCTTTATAAGGGAGTAGTATATTGCTGGCCATGTGCTTAATGTGCAGCAAATATATATATATATATATATATATATATATATATATATATATATATATATATATTTAAGTTTACTCACTAATTAGAAGCCTAATGTCACTTTTAATCACTTACACATGGCACCTGAGTGTCACCTTTGGTGACTTACACATGGCACCTCTCTTAACACCTAATGCTAAGGGAGCCACCACGCATTAACATGCATATCTATATAATACTAGATGTTAGTAGCCGTGCTTTGCACGATCCATTGTTATTGTTTACTAACTAATTAGAAGCCTAATGTCACTTATAATCACTTACACATGGCACCTGAGTGTCACCTTTGGTGACTTACACATGGCACCTCTCTTAACACCTAATGCTAAGGGAGCCACCACACATTAACATGCATATCTATATAATACTAGAAGTTAGTAGCCATGCTTTGCACGACCCAATGTTATTATTTGTTCTTTTTTAAAATCTTTATTACTCATATTACTAATAACTTACATGTACGTTTTACCACGACTTTCTGGACATAAGTTCAATTTTAGTATATTTTTTCCTATTTCTTTTTGTATTTCTGATGAGAAAGAAGTCCAAAATAACCAATAAAATATTTTGTTTTAAATTATTTATCGTTTTAGAAGTTCAAGGCACAATTTTTTTTCCGTTTTACCTATAGAATTTTGTCATTAAAGAATATAACACATAAATAGAGTAAATATTTAATGAAGAGATTATAACTTAAATATAAATAAAGATAACATTAGTCAAGTATATTCTAATTAATATGTTGTAAGGAGCGTGTTAAATAAAAAAATTATAAATAATTTAAAACAGATTGAGTAACTCTGTTAACATGTGATAAAGTACTCACTTGTACGTTTTATTTATCGTGATTATTAAAAATAATTGTCTCAATTTTTTTGGCGTTTTAGAAGTTAATGGCACAATTAATTATTTTTTTCATTTACTTTTAATAGAATTTTGTCATTAATGGGGATAACACATAAATAGAATAAACATTTAATGGAGTGAGATTATAACTTGAAAATAAATAAAAGTAATATTAATCAAATACCCTCTAATTAATATTTCTTAAGGGGCGTCTATAAAAAAACGACAAATAATTTGAAACGGATGGAGTAACCATGGCTTCATCAATTATAGAAAAAATCGATGTTGAAGAACCATCAAGATGGGAACATCTTTAGAAAGCCCGTTTTGTGTTAAGTGAAAGAAAGCGAAACTGTAGGCTGAAATCTCTTCAACCTGTCGGAATAGCGAACGGGAACAACGGACTCCCGTTAACATGGGGACTTTCTAATGTAAAAACGTACAAAAGTTATCAATAAAAACAGTTGACTTTCAATTCCAGTAAAAAAAGATAGATATTACGTAAAAGTAAAGCTACATAGAAAGGCTAAGCGGAAGAATTGAGATTTTTAAGATATAGTAATCTTCCAATCAACCTCCTGTAAACACCATGATCCTCAAATGTCATGTCCTGTACACCAGAATCCTCCAATGTCATGTCTAGTAGTTGGCCACCTTTATCACTGTCTGAGTTTATGTGTTGATCATACATTGTTGTAGTAAGTTTCTGATTCACTTCCATTGGGGTAGAAGCACTCTTTGAACCAGAAAGTCCCATATCCGATATCAACTCCAATGTATATTTTCTTTGATGCATAATGATCTCTTCTGAACTCCTTGCAAACTCAATCCCAAGGAAGAACCTGAGTTCTCCCAGGTCCTTAATCTTGAAGGCAATCTGTAGAACCCCCTTAGTGTGTTGGATCAATTCTAAATCATTATCTGTGATAAGTAAGTCATCAACATACAAAGTATAACTACCAATCTCTTCTCCTTTCGTTTGACAAACAGAGAATAGTCCCTGTGACTCTGACTGAATCCTGCTTCAAGCAGTGCTGATGTAAGTTTAATGTTCCACTGTCTCGATGTTTGCTTTAAACTATATAGGAATTTCAACAGCTTACACACATGCTTCTGCTTCTGTCCCCTGGTGTGAAAGCCCTCTGGTGGCAACATGTAGACTTCTTCATACAAATCTCATTGTAAGAATGCATTGTATACATTCATTTGATACAATTTCCACTGTTAGACGCAGCAATGTCTATGACTGCTCTCACAGTTGTCATCTTAACTACAGGAGAAAATGTTTCTTGATAGTCGAGTCCCTTCTTCTGATTGTACCCTTTAGCCACTAACCTGGCCTTGAATCTTTCAATCTCTCCTGATGCTGTATACTTTATTTTGTATACCCATCTACAACCTATGACCTTTTTCCCTCTTGGCAGATCCACCATCTCCCAGGTCTTATTGTCCACTAATTCTTGAACCTCAGGCTTCATTGCTTATATCCACCTTTTGTCATTCATTGCTTCTGAATATCTCTATGGCTCAACTTCTTTGGACATCTACCCCACAAATTTCTGGTACTGGGGTGACAATCCAGAATAGCTTATTCCATCAGCAATGGAATACAAACACTTAGATGAATCATGATTAGTAACATAATACTTGTGCTAAATAGGTGGCTTGGATGGTCTAGATGACTTTCTGACTGTCTGCTGAGATGAGCTTGTGCTTGCTGGTCTCACCTCATTATGATGTTCTCCTTCACTCACTGCATCAGGTTCATTCTGTTGTCCTTCTTCACTCACTGCATCAAGTTCTTCATTGTCCTACATTGATGGCTCACCTATTGTATCAGGATTTTCATTGTCCTGCACTGCTGGTTCACCTTCAGTCTGATCCAAACTCATCTGATTATCAGTCATCCTGAGATCATCAAAATAGAAATATTCTTGTAATGTCATGAAACCAGGCCTATCTTCAGTTTTATTTTTAAAAGGGAAGATAGACTCTATGAACACCACATCTCTACTCATGAATATCACCCTATTCTCCATGTCATAGAGCTTATAGCTTTTCTATCACGACCCGAATCCCAGGCCCGAGACTGGTGCCCTACTTGGGCACCCTTCTACACATTCATCCCAAGTAACCCATAGAAGATAAAGATACTCATCATCATTTTTTTTAAAACAAGCAAAGGAAAAGCCGGCAAGGCCGCCACTATATATATATAAGCCAAAATGAAACTACACTGTACACGGGTCCAATCCCACATATGAATACAGACCTCTAAGAGTTACAACAATATACTATGACGGGACAAGGCCCCGCCGTACCCATAAATGTACCAAAACCTGTAATGAAAGGTCATTACCAAAATGATAAACTCCAGAACAATGGAGCTATCCCAAAACTCTGAGCAAGGATCCTACACTTGCAGATCACCAATCATGCACCTAAACTCATGCAGATGAGCGCACTTCCTGAGAAAGCGGGTCAAGATTTAAAGATGTACCAAGTATGTGAAACAATAAGTACTGTAAATGAGTCAACTGTATCCTTTTTAAACTCAGAGTAATGAAAATCAACTACACTTTTTCAAATTATGAAAGTCTGTCCAAATAAACAAATACTGTCATGAGAGTTGAACCCGAACATTATACACAAATACTGTCATGGGAGTTGAACCCGCAACATGGATACTCAGTCCATGGAATAATACACGCATACTGTCATGTCACAATCAGGGACGCCTACCCTCAGAATATCACATCACGGGACTCGAACCTGCATATGTATATATAGTATCATGGGATTTGGACCCACATCATGGAGAGATAATCCATGGAATAATATAGTTTCATGGGACTCTAACCCACATACATCTATATATAATGTCGGCGGGAGAGTAATATAGTGTCATGGGACTCTAACCCACATACATCTATATATAATATCGTCGGGAGAATAATATAGTGTCATGGGAATCTAACCCACATACATCTATATATAATGTCGCCGGGAGAATAATTTAGTGTCATGGGACTCTAACCCACATACATCTATATATAATGTCGTCGGGAGAATAATATAGTGTCATGGGACTCTAACCCACATACATCTATATACAATGTCGCCGGGAGAATAATATAGTGTCATGGGACTCTAACCCACATACATCTATATATAATGTCGGCGGGAGAATAATATAGTGTCATGAGACTCTAACCCACATACATCTATATATAATGTTGTCGGTCCTCTAGTGAGGACGCGGTCCAGATATCAAGAACTGTACACCTATAGCTATCACAAGCAACTATGTACAATTTAAATCATCTCCGACTCTCATTAGCACAACTAGAATGGACTATCATTTTAGAAGAACTCAATGCATTCTCATGTCATATAATAATAGGGAATTGAACCCAAAGTACTATGTACATCCACCGTACACACCACGTAATATTAGGGAATTGAACCCAAAAGTACTATGTACATCTACCGTACACATCAAGTAATATTAGGGAATTGAACCTAAAAGTACTATGTACGTTCACCGTACATTCCTTTCCTTTATAATAAATCCTTTGACTCTCAATGAACTAAAATAAAATAACTTTCATTTAGACAACCCAAAGTACTATCAAGAGAATAGATATAACAATCTTTCATTTTAGAAACCCCAAGTACTATCAAGATAATAGATATAACAATCTTCCATTTTTAGAAACCCCAAGTACTATCAAGAGAATAGATATAACAATCTTTCATTTTAGAAACCCCAAGTACTATCAAGAGAATGGATTATAACAACTTCCATTTTATAAAATCCAAGTACTATCAAGAGAATTACATCATTAAGGAGTAGGATCCACTTACTTTATAAAAAGGAATCATGCTAGAAGAAGAAATGATAGTTCACATAACTTTTTGGTGACTAACCAACTCTACAATCTAGAATACGTCTCAATGTACTTCAACCTATAACGACAATAAAACGCATATCAAAACGTGCTCACTAAAGTAGGTTAATACCAAGTAAAGGTTCTCCTTTTTTTCTACGGAAATTTGGGCAGCACTTCCCCTATAAATACGTACTTTTCCACCTTTTCCAAGGCCCAAATTCAACAACAATCAAGCCCCATTTAAGGCACAATCAAAACAGAAACCAAAGGAGATTACACCCCTACCTGACGTGTAAAATTCGGCTCCTTAATCTATACAAAATAGTTCATAAAAACAGTCCACAATTCCATCAACAATAAGGGTAAAATGTGAAGTCTTTTAACACCTTTTTACACCCTTATTCCTTAGGACTTTCATTAGCAATTATACCACATTAATCATGCATTTTGACAACTGAATTTCCAGCATATACACGCCACAAAACAGTCCATAAAAATGGCACGACAATATCCAACAGTTTTATAGATTCCACGGCCAACAACTACAATCCGATAACTCTTTCCTTAATCCTTTTTATTCCAATTCAAGTTCCAAAACTTCTATATAAGTTATATCAACTTATTAACAACAATATTACTCCATTATAATATGTAACAAGTGAAAATAATAACAATAATGACCAATGAATCCAAGACACCAAATCTGTCCTATTCTTGGCCAACTTCACAAAAATTGTCCAAACACTTTTTATTCTTCATTATTTTTAGCACAAGCTCATCTACATATTATAACAATATGAAATATCCAATTACTTCAAGAGGGAGAATAATTTTTACCTTAATTTGTAGCAAAAACCGTCCAAAACAGTCCCAAGAGATTCGGCCCACATTTTTCGTTTTGCTCCACTTCTTCAAGTTCCAATCACACACATGTATCTAATACAAGCTTATAACCAACTTCCCTTCTTGTTTTACTTCCATAAAGTAGACGAACAAGTTAGGGTTTTAATGGCCATTCTCGGCCCAAATGGATTCTTGGAGGGTTTTGAACATTTAACTTGGTTTAAGACTTGATTAGAGTTCTTAATCTTGGATAATAATCAACCCTTGATCTTCTCTTTGGCTATGGAAGTTATCGAAATCTTGTAGCTCCAGAAAGATGAGAGAAAGAGCTTTGGAGGAGATGAGATATTATGTCTCAAAGTCTTGCAAGACTTATCCTATATAGCACAACTTGTAATGACAAGTGGAGAGGGACACATGTCGCCCTCTTATTGGTCAATAATTTACTCTTCAAAATATCAAGATATGTAGCCCAAAATATCTTAAAATTGAAGGGCCCTGCGAAATTGTGAAATTCTCGGCGGACCACATATTATCAATTCCAATTCTTCGTAATCCAATACTAATCCCATAAATCCAATTAGAAGTATTAAACTCCAAGTTAATAATTTTTCCGTCGTCACATATTTTCCGGAGGAAAATGTAAATATTCTTTCCTTTCAACATTCAAATCTTGATTCCTGAATCACGTTCTCAATTAGTAGCCCTGGTATTACGGGGTGTAACATCCTTCCCCCCTTAGAAAAATTCGTCCCGAATGTTCTTAGTGGGTCTCAAACTATACAGATTCCGGCGGCGTATCCTTACTATACCTATCAACCAATACTCCACAAAACCAACGATGTCACACACGACCACAATATATCACATGTATATACACCAATGGACCTTCCATCTGAGGTCACTTCTCACAATACTCGAAGGTTGCAGTCCTTTCCAAAATGGGATCTTCAGACATTCTTTTCTCTTCCCGTACTAGGGATGACCCTGCTGTATTCTAAGCCATAAGCTATCACTATCTGAATCCTTCAGTCGGACTCCCACTCAACTAACTGATGTGTTCCCTCGTGTCAACTTCTCTTCTCCGTCCTCACATTAGTCAAACTACTGGTTGGTGAATGATCATATTGTCTACCTAGCTTTGTTTACTAACAGGTGTAAATTCTAATACTAGTAGTATCTCAATCACGAACACCTATGGGCAATGTTACTGAATATAAGGTGTGTGTATCATCACAATTAACTCTCAATCATGGTCTAAAATGAATCTCTCTCCTGTCTCAAAGTATTTTTCACACTATCCTTTTCACTCATTAGAGGTTCACCTCCTTTGGCCGAAGTATTCCTACTGTACATCCTCTACTATCGGTCTTTACATTGTTATGGGGTAATTACACATTGTGAATGTCACGACCCGATCCCGGGCCCGTGACTGGTGCCTTACCCCGGGAACCCTAGTGATACAACATCAGAGTAACCAGCAGAATATAAAACAAGACATGAAACAATATGAAGTGGGAAACAGTTTATCTGAGAAAAGTTGCCATTCGTCATATATATATATATGTTTGAACAGTTACATCCCTTTTACGAACCCGCCCACAACAGTACTACAGACCTCTAAGAATGTTATAACAACTATGACGGGACAGGGCCCCGCCATACCCCTGAATGTACAAGAACCTACAACTCAGGGAAACATACCAAAAGATAAGCCTCCGGAGAAACGGAGCTTCCCAATACGCTGAACTGTGATCCTATGAGCGAGGATCAACAACCGTTCTCTACCGCTGCAGATGAACGCAGCCTCGAGCGAGGTCGATAACAGTACCAAGTATGTGAAATCAAAATATCAGAAACGAAATCATAACAGTCTAAAATAAAACAGGAGACATGTATGATAACAAAACTACAGTTCACAACATAAAAGCAGTCATGTCAAGTCAGGGACTCACGCCCTCAAAGTCATCCCTCATGCCCGTGGAACTCCTTCCTCACTGCCGGCAGTCTAGGTATAAATCGTATGATACGTATAACGTGTCTCGGCCCATCTCATGGACTCGGTGTCGGATCGTGTGGAATACATTCCCGGTTCATCCCAAGAACTCGGTATCGTGTGAAATACATTCCCGGTTCATCCCATGAACGCGGTGTGTGAAATACATTCCCGGTTCATCCCATGAACGCGGTGTCGAGTGAAATACATTCCCGGTTCATCCCATGAACGCGGTGTCGAGTGAAATACATTCCCGGTTCATCCCATGAACGCGGTGTCGAGTGAAATACATTCGGCTCATCCTACGAACGCGTGTCGAGTGAAATACATTCCGGTTCATCCCATGAACGCGGTATAGAATCGACCATAACATTTAAACGCTTCTTAAGACAGATTAAGATAATACCATGCTTTCCTTTTAAATCAACTAAGGCAATATTATGCCCTCCTTTTTAAACCAAAACACTTTCCTTTTTAAAGTCAAGTAACAACATTCTTTTCCAAAAGTTCAAGTTGCCTAATTTCAAATACTCAAGTCTTTTAGTTTCGAAAGATTTCATAGTTCATAGTCTTAATCAAATAACGTAATCTTTTTTAAAACAATTGAATAACGTATGCCTTATGTGTGAGTAGGTTATTCTTGTTTATAACAATCTTATTAAAGCAGCCATGATCTAGGAAATGTAATACAATTTTGTCTTATCTTAGCTTATATGCAGATGGAGGTTTCTACTGGTTTTAATATAAATTAATTATTTGTCAATACATTTTCCTTTATTAACGCTGCAGTGGTTCGTTCGATACTTATTCTCATTTCCGAAATCAGTAAAACATTATTCTTTAAAACCAAATACTCATTACTCACGAATGAGGTTTCACACTTTTTAACAAAATTCATATCAAGTCAATTAAGTAAAGTCTCTTATCTTTTAAGATCAAGTCTCTTAACTTCTAAAATCAGTAAACCCTTCTTTTACCTACATAAAGTCGTTATAACTAACTTCTCATAAAGCTATTATAACACTTTATGTTTTAAACCAACCAAACTCATTTAGCACACGTGACGCTCACCGCACTACATAGTTTACAAAATATCATGCTAGAAAGGATAGGAAGAGGTTCACATACCTCGCGACGATTATCGACAATTAGCAAAATGCTCCAAGTACTACAACCTTGCTAGCCTTTTCCACCCTCCAAGTAGAATACGCTACTCGTAGTACTTCCACCTACACTGGCCATAAAACGTCTATCAACTCATAGATCCCTTCGTAGAATATTCTTAAATACACGCCCATATTCTACGTAAAAATTCAAAGACCTCCCCGTAACCACACAAATCTCCTCCTCTACTCAGGCCCGCTACCAGGCCAACAACTCCCAGGGAATTACACGTCTAACCGGACGTGTTCAATTCTACATTCACAGATATACTACACAAGTCTACTGTAAATACAGTCCAATGTAAATACAGTTCAATCCTTTTCAATATTCATTCTTCATATAGCATACTCAATTATACATTACTACAACATGTAATATCCAATTACAATAGGGGGATAAAGATCATTACCTCGATAAGCCCAAAATTATCCAAGATAATATGTCGATCATGAGCAACGTTTAGCTCCTAATCTGTACGCTCCAACCCGCTCCAAGAAACCCTTAGAAGTTTCTAATAACTTCTCTTAAACACTTTAACTCCAAAAAAGTGAAGAACACTTAGGCTCTAAGTGTGGCTAGTTTCGGCCAAGGGGTAATTTAGGGGCTAGGGGTGTGAAATCTTTTCCAACACTTGGTTAATAATCTTCCTAATACTCTAAGGAAGAACACTTAAAACTCTAAGGATTTTTGGACAACTTTGGCTAAGGGGGAGGGCTAAAAAAACGAGAACCATAAGGAGAGGGGAGGGAGTATTTCAACTTAGAAATCTCTAAGTGTGGATGAAAATAAGTCTTGCATTCATGGGGTATTTATAGGACACTCAAGGGCTAGGATTAAAGCAAGTGGATGGTGGAGATTTGGACAAGTGTGTGTGGGTCCCACCTTATCCATCTACCACACAAATATCACAAAAATATCCTACCTAACCTTGACCAATGTTTTAGGCCAAAAAAAATGAAAAAAAACGTGCACTCCATTCGTCCACCAACCGCCCTCTTGAGGGTGACACTTGTCGCCCTCTCGTTGGTCCAAAATATTTTATCTCTCAGAAAAATCCGCAAAAAATTTTAAAAGTAGTAACCGTAATTTTTCCTTCGCAAGGTTCCGAATATTTTCCGTTGGAAGTTCACTATTTCGCCCTTTGCCTAATTAAGGCTTAAACTTTTGTACGTACGTCCTCACGTACATACTCTGAAAATACGGGGTATAACATTCTCCCCTCCTTAGAAACATTCGTCCCGAATGTTCCTTCTCAAGACGGATAACGATAAGGTTCCTCTTAACTTAAACAAGCTGCTCCTGCCACACCTGGCCACAAAAATAACACACGCGCAAATACTTAATCCAAGTCCACGAGGAATCACCTCTAGCATTACAAAAGCCCCCACCCAAGGTCTAAAAGATATTCCCTTCGCACCTTTACTTCACAAAAGTAATGATCACTTATATTCTCTTACTGCCGCACTCTCCTCGCACACACTAACACTTCTAAATAAACTTACCACCCTTCATCATCGCCTGGGCCAAAAATCTCGGGGTTATTACCTCCAACTTGGTCATCATTAACTGGGAACACTCTGGATGGATCTCCAATACTTTTCCGAACATATCCACGTGAAAGACGACGTCGCTCCTACGCTTCGGACGACAATGCTAACTTATAGGCAACCCGACTATTCTACAAACGATCCAAAATGCCCAAAGTACTCGCAAAGTTTCCCGCTTCACATCTCGTCACACCTTTCCGGGGTGGAACCTTCAAGAAGACCTACCGTCAACCTGAACTCCAAGTGTCAACGCCGATTACCCGCACGACTCCTGTTGACTCTGAGCTGCTAAAAACTTCTTCTGGATAAGCTTTCCCTTACCCACATCCTGCTGAATTAAGTAGGGACCAACTATCTGAACCTTGCCATCATCGAACCAATCGACCGGCAACCTACACTTCCGCCCATACAAGGCTTCATAAGGCACCATCCGAATACTAAAATGGTAGCTATATAATACTCACTCAACAAGAGGCAAATAATCCTCACAGCTACCCCTGAAATCAAAACACCGGCCCGTAACCTATCCTCCAACTCCCTCAAGGCCATTCCCGGCCTTCACGATCTACTTCTAGTCGAACACATCCGCGAACACGTACGATGGCTACCTAAACCTGGGTCTTGCACCCTCGTGATCCTACCACCTGGCGGGACCACCTCGAACTGACCCCACCTCATTCCGGGCTGCGGGTTGACCCGCGAATGGTCCTCAACCCGACCCATAATGGCGCCAAACTCTTGTTCCCCGATACGGAACAATCTTACTAATTCACGTCATGAAAGCTACCACTTCCCTCTCACACTACCCATGGACTTATCACACTAATACACCCTATGCATATAATGCACTCCGACAAGGATCATTTGCAAAATCCTTTACTCAAGACGGCCTTACATCTAAGGTCTCAATCGTGAAATATTCTAAGGTTCACACTTTCCATGCCCCCAAACTTATCCTTTCAACTAACCATGTTTTCTAACTCACAAATAACACAACGCTATCCGTACATAGCACACACTAATAAGATCATCATATCAAGCATACAAATCTCTGTAGGTTAAGGATATACCAGATCTACCGCTTCACTTCCCTTCGCCGCCTCTAATCATAATCACGCCTGCAGGCATAGCCATAAGGCGATGAACCCGCCATCGACCGTGGTCGAGTCACGCTTCTGCACTCTCCTATAAGCACGCCTCACATGGCTCGCGGCCGCAGTGAAACAAGCACCAATAAAGACGACATTCCCGACGACGCCGCCACATCGCACACCGGTGGGGGACATGAATCTGCGGCTAGAACCCATGTATATCTCAGAAACGAAGCCCCGAGCTCGACCGGCCCCGAATACCCGAACGCCCCAAGATCGCGGAGGACCACTGCATCTTGGCGGAGGTACATAACTAGCTCACGAGGCGGTCCGCCGAAAGTTACCAAAGGACCTGCTGTCCCGCCTCTTTTGCCGATCTCGGTCATTTCGCCGACCTCTCCGCCTCACACCTAAGTGCATAAGCTCGCACGCGGCAATGTCCATGCTCGTCAAGAGCTACACGAACAAGCCTCTACCAAGTAGTCATCGAGCCCGGACGTAGCGGTGCACTCGCCCTCCATGTCGGCTACTAATGCGGGACGCATCGAAGCTAATGAGTCAAACTCCACATTGTACTCCCGAATCAGACGCGCGGCTCGCTCAACGTCAAAAATCTACCGAGCCCTTCTCATCCGCGAGGCAAGAAATGTGCAAGAAATGCCCCGAGAACTCGCCCCAAACGGTGGAAGTGCATACTCTCCCGACGCCTCCCACGAATCAAACCAATGATCGCAGATCACGCGGCCGATGCGAACCTAAGACCACCGACTGGTCTCGAAGCTCGATCACTTACGATCCACAGAATCGCTTGATGAACTCGCGATCATCCTCGTGCCTCGACCGTAGAACTCGCGGCTACAACTCGAAAGTCCGTAGCCTCAAACTATCCGATCTCGTGAACCATGGGTACTATCGAATCGAACCGCTGCGATCCGTCTATCCTCATGCTCGCCACGATCCCGCCGAATCGCCATCTCTTTGTACTTAACTCTCCGCTTCCAGCCGTGGACTGAGGCTCGTGTATCGTGGTCTCAGCAGCACCGCTGCGCTCTAAACTCAGCTGGCCGGGCGGCCGCAAAACTCGCAATCAAGCACTATCTCGGTAATGACCGCTCGCGCTCGTACTCTCTCAGATCTCTACTAGCAGCCTCCGCTTTGCCCATCTGCCCGGTTGCTGCGCGAGGCATAATCGGTAGAAACGAAATACGTCGAGGGGTCCAACTTATAACATACTCTAAGGCACGATCTCGTAATGAGAAGAATGGAAACTAATCCTAAATGTCTGCAGCCTCACGATTATAGATGTGGTGCACAACACATCGATAATCAAGACTTACTAGACACGTGCAGACACTTTCCGAGGATTAATCGCTCGATACCACTTTTGTCACGACCCGATCCGGCCCGTGATCGTGCCTTACCTCGCACCTAGTGATACAACATCGAGTAACCAGTGAATATAAAACAAGACATGAAACAATATGAAGTGGGAAACAGCTTATTCGAGAAAAGTTGCCTTTCTAAGATATATATATATATGTTTGAACAGTTACATCCCTTTTACAAACTCGCCACAACAAGATTACATGCACTTCTAAGAATGTTATAACAACTATGACGGACAGGGCTCCGCCATACCCCGAATGTACAAGAACCTACAACTCAGTGGAAACATACCAAAGGATAGGCCTCGGAGAAACGGAGCTTCCTAATACGAATGGTGTGATCCATGAGCGAGGATCAACAACCGTGTACCTCTACTGCAGATGAACGCACTCCGGGCGAGGTCAAGACAACAGTACCAAGTATGTGAAACGAAAATATCAGAACGAAATCATAACGGTCTAAAATAAAACAGAGACATGTATGATAACAAAACTACGATTCACAACATAAAAGCGATCATGTCAAGTCGTGGACTCACGCCTCAAAGTCATCCTCACGCCCGTGGAACTCCTTCCTCACCGCCAGCCTAGGTATAAATCGTATGATACGTATAACGTGTCTCGGCCCATCTCATGGACTCGGTGTCGGATCATGTGGAATACATTCCCGGTTCATCCCAAGAACTCGGTATCGTGTGAAATACATTCCCGGTTCATCCCATGAACGCGGTGTGGGCAATACATTCCTGCTCATCCCATGAACGCGTGTCGAGTGAAATACATTCGGTTCATCCCATGAACGCGTGTCGAGTGAAATACATTCCTGCTCATCCCATGAACGCGGTGTCGAGTGAAATACATTCCTGTTCATCCTACGAACGCGGTGTCGAGTGAAATACATTCCCGGTTCATCCCATGAACGCGGTATAGAATCGACCATAACATTTAAACGCTCTTTTAAGACAGATTAAGATAATACCATGCTTTCCTTTTAAATCAACTAAGGCAATATTATGCCTTCCTTTTTAAACCAAAACACTTTCCTTTTTAAAGTCAAGTAACAACATTCTTTTCCAAAAGTTCAAGTTGCCTAATTTCAAATACTCAAGTCTTTTAGTTTCGAAAGATTTCATAGTTCATAGTCTTAATCAAATAACGTAATCTTTTTTTAAAACAATTGAATAACGTATGCCTTATGTGTGAGTAGGTTATTCTTGTTTATAACAATCTTATTAAAGCAGCCATGATCTAGGAAATGTAATACAATTTTGTCTTATCTTAGCTTCTATGCAGATGGAGGTTTCTACTGGTTTTAATATAAATTAATTATTTGTCAATACATTTTCCTTTATTAACGCTGCAGTGGTTCGTTCGATACTTATTCTCATTTCCGAAATCAGTAAAACATTATTCTTTAAAAACCAAATACTCATTACTCACGAATGAGGTTTCACACTTTTTAACAAAATTCATATCAAGTCAATTAAGTAAAGTCTCTTATCTTTTAAGATCAAGTCTCTTAACTTCTAAAATCAGTAAACCCTTCTTTTACCTACATAAAGTCGTTATAACTAACTTCCCATAAAGCTATTATAACACTTTATGTTTTAAACCAACCAAACTCATTTAGCACATGTACGTCTACCGTACTACATAGTTTACAAAATATCATGCTAGAAAGGATAGGAAGAGGTTCACATACCTCGCGACGATTATCGACAATTAGCAAAATGCTCCAAGTACTACAACCTTGCTAGCCTTTTCCACCATCCAAGTAGAATACGCTACTCGTAGTACTTCCACCTACACTGGCCATAAAACGTCTATCAACTCATAGATCCCTTCGTAGAATATTCTTAAATACACGGTTCCATATTCTAAATAAAATTCGGCAGCACCTCCCCCCCCCCCCCCCCCCCGTAACCACACAAATCTCCTCCTCTACTCAGGCCCGCTACCAGGCCAACAACTCTCAGGGAATTATACGTCTAACCGGACGTGTTCAATTCTACATTCACAGATATACTACACAAGTCTACTGTAAATACAGTCCAATGTAAATACAGTTCAATCCTTTTCAATATTCATTCTTCATATAGCATACTCAATTATACATTACTACAACATGTAATATCCAATTACAATAGGGGGATAAAGATCATTACCTCGATAAACCCAAAATTATCCAAGATAATATGTCGATCCTGAGCAACGTTTAGCTCCTAATCTGTACGCTCCAACCCGCTCCAAGCAACCCTTAGAAGTTTCTAATAACTTCTCTTAAACACTTTAACTCCAAAAAAATGAAGAACACTTAGGCTCTAAGTGTGGCTAGTTTCGGCCAAGGGGTAATTTAGGGGCTAGGGGTGTGAAATCTTTTCCAACACTTGGTTAATAATCTTCCTAATACTCTAAGGAAGAACACTTAAAACTCTAAGGATTTTTGGACAACTTTGGCTAAGGCGGAGGGCTAAAAAAACGAGAACCATAAGGAGAGGGGAGGGAGTATTTCAACTTGGAAATCTCTAAGTGTGGATGAAAATAAGTCTTGCATTCATGGGGTATTTATAGGACATTCAAGGGCTAGGATTAAAGCAAGTGGATGGTGGAGATTTGGACAAGTGTGTGTGGGTCCCACCTTATCCATCTACCACACAAATATCACAAAAATATCCTACCTAACCTTGACCAATGTTTTAGGCCAAAAAAAATGAAAAAAAACGTGCACTCCATTCGTCCACCAACCGCCCTCTTGAGGGTGACACTTGTCGCCCTCTCGTTGGTCCAAAATATTTTATCTCTCGGAAAAATCCGCAAAAATTTTTAAAAGTAGTAATCGTAATTTTTCCTTCGCAAGGTTCCGAATATTTTCCGTTGGAAGTTCACTATTTCGCCCTTTGCCTAATTAAGGCTTAAACTTTTGTACGTACGTCCTCACGTACATACTCTGAAAATACGGGGTATAACAGTGAACCCTACACAACTATAGTTTCATTCACTTTATCATTTTTGTCAACATCCTTCACTCTACACATTACTTAAAACAAAAATATTTCTACCTCTGATGGTCCTATCAATTCACATCCTACTAGCAACAAGGGGAATATATACGCTAGGGTGGAATCTGAATCTATCAATGTATGTATGACTCAAAAGGGTCAAAATATTCCTGTGATGCCTCTTGATCCTGCCTGGTAGCCACAACATCAATACGGTTCGAAGGACCGCCAGAACTATAAACTCCACCACGACCTCTACCACGGCTGGCTGATGATAGGCGTATTTTATATATACTTTTAAAGTTATTTTTAGTTAGTATTTTACTCATTTTATTTATGTTTAGTATAGTATTAGGGTCGTTTTCCTTCTTTTGTGTCACAGCGGTCAGAAATGGAGAAATGGCGAAAAGAAGATGAAATGAGCTTAATTGAGATGGAATTGCACACTTAAAGGAGCCAACAAAAGAAGTCTAAGAAGTCCTGGGAAGTATAGAAAAGATCAGACGAAGCCCGGATGAAAACTGGACGACGGCAAGAATCATTAAAAACGCCACCGGCGCCGACCATCGAAGTTGTCCAAACTTCGATTTTCAGCGCCAGTGGCGCCGATCGCGAACCACACGACGCAGTATTTTTGACATTTTGGGCCGAATTTGACACGTTTTCAGGGTCCAAAAGGGATAACTTTTCCTACCATCATTCTCTAGAGGGAATCATCCATCCATTGTGCATACAACACAACTCTAGGAGGTGAAGATTTGAGACCTAGTTCAAGTATTTTCTTTTCTTTCTCTTTTCTTTGTTTATTTCAATTCATGTATGTAGATTGTATTAGTTCTTATCATGACTATGGCTAGGAGCTAATTACTTTATTAGGGATTTCCTTGAGATTCACTTGAAACTCTATTCATGAATTAATATATTAGTTTGGTTTCTTCTTCACTTGTTTAAGATTTATTCAATAGTTGTTTTGATTGCTTGATAATTAATTGATCACTAGTTATCATCACTTATATGAGTTCTAATCGAAATCCGAAAGGGGAGATTGTGAATATGCTATAGTTGAATAAACATAGGTTTAAATCGTGGACGAAAGTACCCCGATACTTGTGTAGCTTAATAGGTTATTGCTCTTAATCCTCCTTTGTAGTCAACCTTGCCATCGAAAGATAAAAGGGTTCTACATTGGGGTTGAGTGTTTATATTACCTTAACAAGAGTATAAAACGGTCTAGTTAACCTGCTATCTTAACGTAGAAGAAGAAGTTAGTCTAATTGTATTAAGGATTGAATAGAGTGGATAGTTGATGATCTTGGAAGCCCTAATTCTCCATCATAACCGATTTAAATCAAAGTATTTTCATAATTAGTTTATTTCCTGCATTATTGGTTTAAAATTCCAACCCAATTAACGTTAACCAAATAGAAACTAAAGCATAGACAATCGGTACTTGAAAACCAGTACCTGAGGACGATATTCGGTCCTAGACTTATATTACTTGCAACGATACGTGCACTTGCGTTTAGCGTGTGTATAAATCGCACATCAGCTGACATCTGAATACCCCGCCCTGTGGGGCGCACAACTGTAGAGGGAGGAACCAACCACCGATCCAGCAGGTCGAGTCACACCACCAGTGCCCCTTCTAAGAGGACATTCTCTCACCACATGGCCCGGACGACCGCAATAAAAACAAGCATCTATACCAAAAAGGAATCTCCCCAAATGATGCTTACCATACTGGAAACACTGAGGGAAAAGTGGCCTCAACTGAGAAGATCCCCTGCTCCTCTGAAAACCTGGAACCCTGGAGCTCTGACTGGCTCCTAAATACATCGTGGGGTCCAATTTCCCACCTGTGAACTGTGGGGGTATGTTCTGTGTAGGCTGGGACGAATATCTCATCCGCTGCTGAGGCTGCTCGACCAGAAACTCACCGGGATATCCAACCGGTCTAGCCCTCTTACGCTGATTTCTGCATTGGCCCTCTACCCCCTGTACACATGCCTGTACCGGCCGAATAAACCCATGCTGACAAGTCTGCATCACCATTAGCCTAGTCAGTAAAAGAACTGCGTCCCTCATGGCCCTATAGTCTTCTCGATCGGTGAGCCGGAGGCTCAGTGTGCCGGCCTAAAAAACCGGTGCAGAAAAACTCGCAGACTGAGGTACAATATCCGGTATATACTGGGCATGAGCCCTAGTAACTCTCTGGGTCTGACTAGTAGCTCCTGCTACTGATTTGCCCTTCTGGGAAACTGTTGCCTTCCTCGAAGGCATAGCTGTAACACAATAATACGTCAGAGAGGGATTATCCTAATAACACATCTCTATTGCACGATCTCAGAGTGAGAAGAATAGAAACCAAATCCTAAATGTCCTATAGCCTTCTTGTTACACCTCGTAATTCCAGGACATGTTTATAAGAACGTACGTAAGAACTCAAAAATGTTAAGATTTGAGACTAGTAAAAATTTATCGGAATTATGGAAATGTCGGGAAACGAAATATTACGACGAATGGGGGGGGTGACACGTGTCACCCCTTGGTTGGTCTTGGTCGAATTAGACCATGGGTAGAAAGGTCATTTGACCAAAGTAAAGATGAACAAGTCTTGCAAGCTAGAGCTTGAGTTTATTGACTAAGTCAAAGAGCCCACTTGACTTGATATTTAAATCCCATTCATCCAAACCCAATATGTGTTGTAATATTGACCCTCCATGTTATTATATAACCACACTAGTAGCAAGACATGCTTCCCACACTTAGAAAAATTTTCAAGAAAACTTGTCCATGTCTAGAGTGCTCTCGGGTTAGGGTCACTTTGCAAGACAAAAATTTTCGTTTGTGGTTCAATAATCCCAACACTTTAAACAAAGGTTCCTAAGGGTATTGTAAGGGTATCTCAATAGAAAGATCCCGGAAAAGTGTCGTTTTTGCACTAGTCGCAAGGTGAAAACCTAAGTCGCTTTCATAGGTTTGGATTGGAAATTGAAGGAAAGTTTTTTATGAACTTCTAAGGGCTTCAAGTAGCGGATTGGATTGTCAAGGAAAGGCGCTAAGTTGCTAAGGAGCGACTTCGGATCTTGAAGTTGGATTAAGGTTTGTCAAGGTAACAATCTTGTTCTCTTAGTGTTATAAGATTACATATTGTTGTAGTTATACATTTTAACAAGCATGAAGTATATGTATTGGAGGTTATAAGTATTATGGATATTGGAAGCCTAAATCCGAAATGACCTTGTTAGCCATTTGGAATTGAAATACAATTTGATCGATAGTTAGAATCGTCGCATGTTATCTAATTGAAGATTGTAGTTGTTATAACCAATTGAGGCTATATAACATGTTAGACTAAACAACTTGGATTGAAAAAGGAATTGGATAAGACTTTGCATTGTTGTACTTTATGGCCGAAAATGGCATTGGTTATTGAATTACTTGGTATTAATTGTGGGGCAGAATTTTACACGTCTTGTAAGGCGTGTAATCCCCTTTTGTTAACTACATTGTTGAGCCTTAAATGTGGCATGTTTGGTTATTGAATTCGGGCCTTGAAAAGGGTGGAAAAGTACGTAGAAACAAAGGAAGTGCTGTCCGATTTTCCGTAGAATTTGGTGACTTTACACTTAGAATATTCTACGTTTGAAGCTAGAAGTTAATAGACGTATTATTGTTATTATAGGTTGACATACTACGTACGGCATATTGGGCTTAGCAAGTGGATTGAACCGAAAAGGTATGTGGAACTTTCTTATCTCTTGAGCATGAGTAGTTGTAAATGTATAGTACAGTAGACGTACGAGATTTAAATGAATTTTGTTTCATTTGATATCCTTGACTTATTTTAAGAATGTCCAAGTTGGTTGAGTTAGAGAATTAACTCACTTGTTTTAAAGGTTAAAGATATCTTAGTTTCTAAAGCATAAAGTTAGTATAACGGCTTTATGGGATGTTGGTTATAACAACTTTATGGGAAGTTAAAAGAATGGTTTATTCTAGTAAAGTAAACAAGGATAACCAAGTAAGGGTTACTTGGTTTAGAAGCCTAAAAATGTATTTCTAAAGGTATAGTGACTTGTTTTGAAAAGTAGACAAGCCTTGATACTACGGGCGTTAGTAAATTGGGGATTTATATAAGAAAGAGTCATTTTTAAAAGGATAAAGGTACGTAGTACTTTCGGTTAAATTCCCGGATTTTATAATGATATGTTAGTGCCTTAAGTAAACTAAAATGAGAGTGTATATAAATAAGGTTAATAAGAAGTTAGGGGATTTATTAACTTGCTTATGTTATGTATGATAAGCCGGTGGTGCTTATGTTATGTATGATAAGCCGGTAGTGCTTATGTTATGTATGATAGCTGGTTGTGCTAGGTTATGTTATTCTTGCGGGGTAAACCCCCGGGTTATTACTTATTCCATGTATTTGCTACCCATGATGCGAGTGCGGCGTTTGTACTCATTGCGGGCCCACTCAGAACGACCCGTTCGGCCCGCATCGTGCCTTATCCGGGCACCCTAGTGATACAATCATCGAGAAAACCAGGAAAATAAAACTTAAACAAGAAATGATATATGAACATAAACAAAGCCAACCCAACGGTTACCTTCCAATAACATAATAAATACAACTCTTTCAAAACGAGCAGCTTTAATCCCTTTTACAAACCCCGCCACAACAAAGATTACATACCTCTAAGATTTACAACAACTATGACGGACAGGGCCTCGCCATACCCCGAATGTACAAGAACCTACAACTCGTGGAACACATACCAAAAGATAAGCCTCCGAGAAACGGAGCTTCCCAAAAACGCAATCGAGATCCTAAGGCGAGGATCCACGATCGATGTACTCTACTGCGCAGATGAACGCAGCCCGGGCGAGGTCAAGATAACAGTACCAAGTATGTGAAATCGTAAAAATCAGAATGAAATCATACTAGTCTATATAAAGCGGGAGACATGTATGATAACCAAACTACTGATTCACAACATAAAAGCGATCATGTCCAATGTGACTCACGCCTCAAGTCATCACTCAAATATAACTATGGGTCTTACGCCCACAACATCAATCATGTTCGCATCACGGCCGCATGCCCCGAATTCTGATCGGCAGACATGTCCATGATGCAACAATAATACCAATGCCCCATGGCCACATGCCGGAATTCTACCTCGGTGTAGACACGTCCATGTGACATCAATAATATCTTGGTGATCAACCCCGCCGCACGGCCACATGCCCCGAATTCTACCTCGGTGTAGACATGTCCATGTAACCACAATAACAATATATCGGGTAATCAACCCGCCGCACGTCCGCGTGCCCCGAATCATCAGACGGTAGACATGTCCATGTGACATCAACAACAAGACAAGAATCAAAATGGAAACATACCCGTGGAATTCTCCATCACCGCCAAAGACGCCCAAGTAAGTTCT
Source organism: Przewalskia tangutica (assembly GCA_029844215.1). Lineage (NCBI taxonomy): Eukaryota > Viridiplantae > Streptophyta > Magnoliopsida > Solanales > Solanaceae > Przewalskia > Przewalskia tangutica. Next base: position 45,664,850 of record CM056724.1, on the reverse strand, counting down.
CAACAAGTCGTAGGCCCTCTATCGAGACGCCAGAATACGTAAATACCACACTTGCACAACAAAGGCTATCACCACAAGCATAGGCAAGTTTCACAACAACAAGCATAGGCAAGTTTCACACAACAAGCATAGGCAAGTTTCACACAACTCAAAGTACTTTCATTTTATACCAAAGTCCGGGTTTTTAACCCCAAAGTACTACATACGTTAAGTTCTTTTAAAAGAGATCCATTACTTTTATAAAAGTCACCCTATACCCATAGTATTAGAATGACCAACCCACATTCCTTTTCAAAATCAAGTAACAACATTCTTTTCCTAAGTTCCAGTTTGCCTAGTTTCAATTACTCAAGCTTCTCATTTTCAAATGCTCAAGTCACTTATTTTAGAAAGGTTTCATAACTCATAGTCTTAATCTCTTTTAAAACAATTGAGTAACATATGTCATATATGTGAGTAGTTTATTCTTTGTTTATAACGATCTTATTACAAAGACATGATCTAAAAATGTAATATCATTTTGTCTCATCTTAGCTTCTATGCGGATGGAGGTTTCTACCGGTTTTAATACAACACATCATTATTCAATACATTTTCCTTTATTAACGCCGCAATAGTGCTGCCGATACACATTCGATTCCCAAATCAAGAAACATTATCCCTTTAAAACCAAGTACTCATTACTCACGAATGAGGTTTCACACAAACATCCACATTAAAACAAATAAGTTAAGTCTCTTATCTTATAAGATCAAGTCTCTTAACTTCTAACATCAGTAAACCATTTTCACCTACATAAGGTCGTTATAACTAACTTCCCATAAAGCTATTATAACACCCTATGTTTTAAACCAACCGAATCACTTAGCACTTGTACGTCTACCGTACTACATAGTTCACAACAATCATGCTAGAAAAGATAGGAAGAGGTTCACATACCTCGCGACGATTTATCGACAATAAGCAAAACGCTCCAAGTACTTCAACCCGTAGGCTACTCCTTAAGCCAAGTAGATCACGCCACACGTAGTACTCCACTCCTAAAATGGTCATGGTACTCCTATAAAACCTTTCTTATCATTGAAGACTTATACCAATAAAAAGCCCTCAAAATCTACGGAAATTTCGGCAGCACTTCCCCCGTTTATACTCACTTTTCCATCTTTTACCAAGGCCCGAATAACCGTAATATATATACCATATATATATATAAGGCGTAATAATTAAACAACATAAAGAAGGGGATTACACGCCCAAACGGTAACGCGTTTACTATCACGCCCATAACAACAATAAGTAAAAGAAGGGATTACGCGCCAACCGAACGCGTTTACTATCACGCCTTCATAACAATACAATAATTAAAAAGGGATCACACGCCCAAACGGAACGCGATTGAAAAATCTTCCTTAATGTAAATGTAAATACACCAATGTAAATACACCAAAGTAAATACGGTCCAAAGTAAATACAGTCCAAAGTAAATACGGTCCTTAAGTTGGGGTCCTTGGCCAACTTTGTCCATTTTACTTATCCAATTTACTCATTAGTCATCCAACTTATATTTCCATTCTTAATATAAGTTATAGTTACTTTGTTATTAGCTTCTTAGCAAGTAAGATACGTTTTTACCATTTTAATGGCAAACGGCCAATCCTTTCTTTTAACAAGTTAACAAGATCCAACTCTTCCAAACTTACTCCATATATTATATAATCCATAATATACTTATAATATATGTATAACAACCAATTCACAAAGAGGTTTAAGTTCCACTACCTCAAATAGCCCAAAAATATCCAAGTTCTTAAAGTCGCTCCAAGCAAGTCTTAGCTCCAAATCTTTACGTTCCAATCCGCTACAAGCAACCCATAGAAGCTCCTAACCAACTTCTCTTCAAGATTCAACTCCAAAAAGTGAAGAACACTTAGGGTTTCAAGATGACAACTTTCGGCCAAGGCATCCCTTCAAGGCCTAGGGGTGTGAAATCTTTTCCAACTCTTGGTACACAATCTTCCTAACACCTTAGGGAAGAACACTTGAGAGTTTAAGAATTGTTGGACAAATTTTGCTCAAGAAATGGGGGCAAAACCGAGAGCTCTAGGTCAAGGGAGAAGGGAGGGTTTTTCAAGTCTTCAAATGTCTAAGTGTGGAAGATTTCATCAACTAAGGGTGCATATATAGGACAACCAAGGGATAGGATGAAGGCAAGTGTGTGGTTGAGATTGGGGACAAGTGTGGGTGGGACCCACAAGCCACTTGTCCACACAAAATATCTAGCAAGACTTGCCACTGTCTTGCCACTTGTCTAGCTAATTTCGGCCAAGGGCCACCTAGGGGGTGACACGTGTCGCCCTCCTACTCGTCCAAAATATTTCATCTCCCGAAAATATCCATAATGGCCAAAATCTCAAAAACTAAGCGGGCCCCACAAAACCGTAAATTTCACCCGTGGGCCCCACGTGACCATTTCCGGAAATAAAATTCCATAATTCACAAATATTCTAAGAAGTCCGAATACCAAATCTGGGAATCCAATTCCCATTAACGAACCTTTTTCTTCACAAAAACCGGAAACTTTTCCGTCGAAAAATCACATCTTTCTTTTTTTCCAAAATTTCTGTCGTAATCTCGCACGTACATCCTCACCTATATACCCTGGAACTACGGGGTATAACACCACCGGGCCCATGCGGGTGAAATAGTCCTATGCGGGTGATATAGTCTCATGCGAGGCGGATGACCTCATTGCGGGTCCACAAGACCTATGCGGGTGAAATAGTCCCAGGAGTAGGATTGCTTAATGATACTACGGGCGGGTGACCCTACTTTGATCATGAGCCTCCTATTTTTATGCAGTAAAGTATACTCTTGTTTACTCTCATTGTTAGTAAGGCACAGTGTATTGTTATTTGAGTTATCATACATGTCTCCAGCTTTATTTAGACTTTATGATTTCATTTCAGTACTTTCATTTTTACATACTTGGTACATCTCTGATCAATTTCTTTCTGAGGCTGCTCATGCCGCGGTAGGTAAAGGTGTGGTGGATCGTCATTCTTAGGATCACTGATCAGGTATCAGAAGCTCCATTTCTCCGGAGGCTTGTCTTTTGGTACGGTTTCCCTGATGTTGTAGATTTATGTACATTCAGGGGTATGGCGGGGCCCTATCCCGTCACAGTTGTTATTCTTAGAGGTATGTAGTCATATTTTGTGGATTGGGTTGTAAGAAGAAAGATGTAACTGTTATTTTTTGTTATGTATATTTCACGGAAGGTAGCCTTATCGGCTAGCCTGTTGATATTTACTGTCTAGTATTAAATGAGTTTATGTATGTTCCGCTTCTATTCTCTGATGTATACCTGTAAGGGGTGCCCAGGTAGGGCACCAGTCACGGGTCCGGGGTCGGGTCGTGACAAAAGTGGTATCAGAGCAGTTAGTTCTCAGAAAGTGTCTACAGACCGTGTCTAGTAGAGTCTTGATTATCGTTGTGTTGTGCACCACATCTATAATCAGGAGGCTGCAGGACATTTAAGATTGGTTTCCATTCTTCTCTCTCTGAGATCGTGCAGTAGAGCTGTCTTATTAGGTTGAATCCTCTCTGACCTATTCTTATGTATCAGTTATGCCTCCACGGGCGACTGAGTCGAAGGGCAAGGCGGCGCAGGAGGCGCTAGTGGTACGCAGAGGTTACTAGGACTCGTGCCAGACTATGCACGAGGTTGCGGTAGTCGGCGAGTTCAGCCACGCCGGCAGTATTAGAGGAGCCAAGAGCGGCCGTAGCTCCAGAGTTTCCGATACCTGAGCCTCCAGTTCCGCAGTCAGGGGCAGAGTATAGAGATTATGGAGAGCAGATCATGTTATTGACTATCATAGTGGCAGGGCAGCGCTGACAGGAGCAGGTAGCTAACCCTAGAGCCGACAGTTTGAGGATTCGGGATTTTCTGGGTTGCAATCCACCAGAGTTCTATGGTTCGAGATATGAGGAGGATCCTCGGGAGTTTATTCAGTAGATACAGCGGACTATGCAGGTGCTTAGGGCCTCAGAGACAGAGTCAGTTGTGTTAGCTTCTTATCGGTTACGCGATATTGCGTTGAACTGGTTTGAGTCATGAGAGCTGTCTAGAGGTGTGGATGCTCTTCCAGCTGTTTGGGATGAGTTCACAGAGGCCTTCCTGGATCACTTTTTGCCTCCTAAGATGAGGAGAGCCCGCGTGGATAGATTATTGACATTGAGACATAATGGGAGGACTATCAGAGAGTACAACCTGGAGTTTGACTCATTGGCCAGGTATGCGCTCACCATTGTGGGTGACATGACGGACAGAGTTCATCGCTATGTGATGGGGCTAGACCGTTATATGATTACTGCATGCCTGGGAGTGGCCCTTCAGCCAGGTATGGATATTGCAGGCTTATGCACAGGGGATAGAGGACAGAGAGAGAGAGAGGATCAGCGGACCAGTGCCAAGCCAAGAGGCTGTGACATCGTGGATTTCGTGGTAATTTTTAGGCGACAGCACCTGTGAGCCAGTCTACATTTCAGCGACGCAGTGCTCCTTCCCGCCGCGGGAGGTCTGATCGGCCGGGTTATTCAGGAGCAGGTCAAGGCTTCGGGTTCCCAGGGGAACCAGGGTTCCAGTCAGATGAGGCCACCTTTACCTCGGTGTGGTCGATGTGGGGGTTCCCATCGTGGGGGGTGTCTTATTTCTCCAGGAGTTGTTACTCTTGCGGCCAGCAGGGCCATTTGAAGAGAGATTGTCCGACCAGAGGCGGCATTGGTGGTATGGTTCAGCCTACAGGGTCAGTTGCTAGGTCTTCATCTTCTGTGGTTATGCGCCGGAGGCGGGTGTTCCGCGGACCAGCGGCGCGGCGAGTCGTGGTGGAGGTCCTAGTTCTAGCGGTCCACAGAACCGCATATATTCCTTAGCCAGCCGGCAAGATCAGGAGGCTTCCCCGGATGTCGTCACAGGTACATTATTGATTTCATGCTGTGACATTTATGCTTTGATAGATCCAGGTTCTACATTGTCCTATGTGTACCCTCTTATTGCTGGTAGAATAGGGATAGAGCCGGTGTCGATAGAGCCTTTTGAGGTAGCTACGCCAGTGGGTGATTCGGTGTTAGCTGAGCGGGTGTACAAAGATTTCCCGGTGTTTATATACAGTCGTCAGACCCTAGCAGACTTGATAGAGTTGGAGATGACAGATTTTGACGTCATTATGGGTATGGACTGGTTGACTTCTTGTTATGCCAATGTTGACTGTAGAGATAGGTTGGTCCGATTCCAGTTTCCGGTGGCTGTTACGAGTGGAAGCGGCAACACAATGGCGTCGTAGGGTAGGTTTATTTCTTACCTCAAGGCGGGAAGATGGTGCGAGAAAGGGTACATCTATCATCCGTTCGGGTATTCGTCTGAGGTGATGTGCTAGTTCTTGATCGATTCGATGGTTAGAGTTTCCGGATGTATTCCTAGATGATCTCCCAGGTATCCCTCCAGAGAGGGAGATTGAGTTTTGTATTGTTACATTGCCAGACACTTGGCCTATATCTATTCCGCCGTACAGGATGGCACCTGCTGAGTTGAGGGAGTTGAAGGACCAGCTGAAAGATTTGTTGGAAAAAGACTTTATTAGGCCTAGTATTTCTCCCTGGGGAGCGCCGGTTCTGTTTGTAAAGAAGAAGGATGGGACGCTGCGTATGTGTGTTGACTACAGGCAGCTGAATAAGGTAACCATCAAGAATAGATACTCCCTCCCCAGGATTGATGATTTGTTTGACCAGTTGCAGGGTGCGAGGTGTTTTTCCAAGATAGACCTGCGGTCTGGTTATCATCAGGTGCGAGTTAGAGAGGCAGATATCCCAAGATCGCATTCGGGACCGGTATGGGCACTATGAGTTCGGGTGATGTCTTTCGGTTTGACTAACGCTCAGCGGTATTTATGGATTTGATGAACGGGTGTTCAAGCCATTTTGGAATCGTTTGTTATAGTATTCATTGATGACATCTGGTTTATTCGCGCCGCAAGCGAGAGCATGCAAATCACTTGAGGACGGTACTTGGGGTCCTCCAGAGCCGGCAGTTGTTCGCCAAGTTCTCCAAGTGTGAGTTTTGGTTGGCCTCAGTGGCATTCTTGGGGCACATTATCGGGGCTGACAGTGTTCAGGTTGATACGGCAAAGAATGAGGCGGTCAAGTCTTGACCGAGACCTACTACTCCGACGGAGGTGCGCAGCTTCTTGGGGCTTGCAGGTTATTACCGTAGGTTTGTGGAGCAGTTTGCTTCGATATCAACACCATTGACTAGGCTGACTCAGAAAGCAGCTAAGTTCCAGTGGACAGAAGCTTGTGAGAAGGGCTTCCAGTTACTGAAGGAAAAGTTGACGACGACTCCAGTTCTTACTCTTCCCGAGGGATTAGAGGGCTATGTGATTTATTGTGATGCCTCGGGTATCGGGCTAGGGTGCGTATTGATGTAGCACGACAAGGTTATAGCCTATACTTCCCGGCAGCTATGGAAGCATGAGAGAAATTACCCGACTCACGACTTAGAGTTGGCCACAGTTATTCATGCCTTAAAGATTTGGAGACATTATTTATACGGGGTTCATGTGGATATTTATACAGACCACAAGAGCCTCCAGTACATCTTCAGGCAGAGGGAGCTGAACTTGCGGCAGAGATGGTGGTTAGAGTTGTTGAAGGATTATGATGTTGATATCCTATACCATCCGGGAAAAGCCACGTGGTTGCAGATGATTTGAGTCGTAGATCTATGGGGAGTCTGTCAGAGGTGCAACCAGATAGATAGGACATGGTCCGTCAAATCCATCAGCTAACGAGCCTTGGGGTTCGGTTGGCCGATACCGATGATAGTGGGGTACGGGTTCGTGAGTTTGCCGAGTCTTCCATCGTTGAGGAGGTGAAGAGGCGATAGTATGAGGACCCAGTTATGATACGGTATCGAGATATGGCTCTTCGAGAGGAGGGGAGTTTATTTGAGGTAGCGCCTGATGGGGTGCTAAGATTCGAGGGCAGATTGTGTGTTCCCGATGTAGCAGGACTTCGTCAGCAGATTCTGGGGGAGGCACACAGTGCTCGTTACTCTATTCATCCGGGGTCGACTAAGATGTACCATGACCTCAGATGTATGTATTGGTGGGATGGCCTGAAGAGGGACGGGGTTTGTTGCTCAGTGTCCGAATTGTCAGCAAGTCAAGGTTGAGCACCAAAAGCTCGGTGGGCTATTGCAGGCGATTGATATTCCGACATGAAAGTAGGAGGTGATCAACATGGATTTTGTTACAGGGTTACCTCGTACTTAGAGGAAGTGTGATTCCATCTGGGTTATTGTAGACAGGCTGACGAAATCAGCCCACTTTCTTCCAGTCAGGACTACGTATTCGGCTGAGGATTATGCTAGATTGTATATCAGGGAGATTGTGAGACTGCACGGAGTTCCTATATCGATTATATCGCATGCAGGAGCCCGCCATTTACTAACTTCGAGGTCTTTCGAGAAGGGGTTAGGGACATGTGAGTCTCAAGATCGCGTTTCATCCTCGGGCCAAGCGGGCAGGCAGAGCGTACTATCCAGACACTTGAGGATATGTTGCGGGCCTGGGTTATTGATTTCAGGGGTAGCTGGGAGGATCATTTGCCTCATGTAGAGTTTGCTTATAACAACAACTACCATTCTAGCATTCAGATGGCGCCATATGAGGCTTTGTATGGGCGGAAGTGTAGGTCGCCGATTGGTTGGTTCGACGTGGGCGAGGTTCAGTTAGTTGGCCCAAACTTGATTCAGCAGGATGTGGATAAGGTGAAGCTTATCCAGGAGAGACTGTTAGCAGCTAAGAGTCGGCAGAAGTCTTATGCAGATAATCGGCGTCCACATTTGGAGTTTCAGGTAGACGATTGGGTCTTCTTGAAGGTATCACCCATGAAGGGTGTGATGAGGTTCGAAAAGAAGGGGAAACTTATCCCAAGGTACATTGGGCCTTACCAGATCATTCGTAGAGTAGGAAAGGTTGCCTATGAGTTAGATCTGCCATCGGATTTAGACGCGGTACATCTGGTCTTCCATGTTTCTATATTGCGGAAGTGTATCGGAGATCCATCGAGAGTTTCCCAACTAACGAGGTCCAGGTGACAGAGGGATTATCGTATGAGGAGAGTCCCATAGCGATACTCGATCGCCAGGTTAGGCGACTGCGGACCAAGGATGTGGCTTCCGTCAAAGTCTTGTGGCGGAATGATAATAGAGAGAAGATGACTTGGGAAGCAGAGGAGGACATGATGGAGAAGTATCCTCACTTATTCTCTACACCTTCAGGTAATTCATTTCCCTTACTTGTCAAGTTTTAATTGAAGTATTTTGCTTAAATACTATTATGTGGCCACGTGTGGCATTATTGGTAAGTAGGGGTTGTAAAAGGAGACTATGTCGCTATCTATAAGATTGACTCTGAAAGAACATTCGGGGACGAATGTTTCTAAGGAGGGAAGAATGTTACACCCCGTAATTCCAGGACATGTTTATAAGAACGTACGTAAGAACTAAAAAATGTTAAGATTTGAGACTAGTAAAAATTTATCGGAATTATGAAAATGTCGGAAAATGAAATATTGCGACGAATGGGAGTGTGACACGTGTCACCCCCCTTGGTTGGTATTGGTCGAATTAGACCATGGGTAGAAAGGACATTTGACCAAAGTAAAGATGAACAAGTCTTGCAAGCTAGAGCTTGAGTTTATTGACTAAGTCAAAGAGCCCACTTGGCTTGATATTTAAATCCCATTCATCCAAACCCAACATGTTTTGTAATGTTGACCCTCCATGTTATTATATAACTACACTAGTAGCAAGACAAGCTTCCCACACTTAGAAATATTTTCAAGAAAACTTGTCCATGTCTAGAGTGCTCTCGGGTTAGGGTCACTTTGCAAGACAAAATTTTTCGTTTGTGGTTCAATAATCCCAACACTTTAAACCAAGGTTCCTAAGGGTATTGTAAGGGTATCTCAATAGAAAGATCCCGGAAAAGTGTCATTTTTGCATTAGTCGCAAGGTGAAAACCTAAGTCGCTTTCATAGGTTTGGATTGTAAATTGAAGGAAAGTTGTTTGTGAACTTCTAAGGGCTTCAAGTAGCGGATTGGAGTGTCAAGGAAAGGCGCTAAGTTTCTAAGGAGAGACTTCGGATCTTGAAGTTGGATTAAGGCTTGTCAAGGTAACAATCTTGTTCTCTTAGTGTTATAAGATTACATATTGTTGTAGTTATACATTTTAACAAGCATGAAGTATATGTATTGGAGATTATAAGTATTATGGATATTGGAAACCTAAATCCGAAATGACCTTGTTAGCCATTTGGAATTGAAATACAATTTGATCGATAGTTAGAATCGTAGCATGTTATTTAATTGAAGATTGTAGTTGTTATAATCAATTGCAGCTATATAACATGTTAGACTAAACAACTTGGATTGAAAAAGGAATTGGATAAGACTTTGCATTGTTGTACTTTATGGCCGAAAATGGCATTGGTTATTGAATTACTTGGTATTAATTGTGGGGCAGAATTTTACACGTCTTGTAAGGCGTGTAATCCCCTTTTGTTAACTACATTGTTGAGCCTTAAATGTGGCATGTTTGGTTATTGAATTCGGGCCTTGAAAAAAGTGGAAAAGTACGTAGAAACAAAGGAAGTGCTATCTGATTTTCCGTAGAATTTGGTGACTTTACACTTAGAATATTCTACGTTTGAAGCTAGAAGTTAATAGACATATTATGGTTATTATAGGTTGACATACTACGTACGGCATATTGGGCTTAGCAAGTGAATTAAACCGAAGAGGTATGTGGAACTTTCTTATCTCTTGAGCATGAGTAGTTGTAAATGTATAGTACGGTAGACGTACGAGATTTAAATGAATTTAGTTTCATTTGATATCCTTGACTTGTTTAAGAATGTCCAAGTTGGCTGAGTTAGAGAATTAACTCACTTGTTTTAAAGGTTAAAGATATCTTAGTTTCTAAAGCATAAAGTTAGTATAACAGCTTTATGGGAAGTTGGTTATAACAACTTTATGGAAAGTTAAAAGAATGGTTTATTCTGGTAAATTAAACAAGGATAAATGACTTGAAATAAAGAATGGCAATTTGATTTAAAGGTATCCATTGCTCAAAGTTTAAAGTAAGGGTCACTTGGTTTAGAAGCCTAAAAATGTATTTCTAAAGGTATAGTGACTTGTTTTGAAAAGTAGACAAGCCTTGATACTACGGGCGTTAGTATCTTGGGGATTTATATAAGAAAGAGTCATTTTTAAAAGGATAAAGGTACGTAGTACTTTGGGTTAAATTCCCGGATTTTATAATGACATGTTAGTGCCTTAAGTAAACTAAAATGAGAGTGTATATAAATAAGGTTAATAAGAAGTTAGGGAATTTATTAACTTGCTTATGTTATGTATGATAAACCGGTGGTGCTTATGTTATGTATGATAAGCCGGTAGTGCTTATGTTATGTATGATAGCCGGTTGTGCTAGGTTATGTTATTCTCATGGGTAAACCCCTGTTACTACTTATTCCATGGATTTGCTACCCATGACGCGAGTGCGGCGTTTGTACTCATCATGGGTCCACCGGCCCACGCGGTGAAATAGTCCTATGCGGGTGAAATAGTCCCATGCGAGGCGGATGACCTCATTGCGGGTCCACAGGACCTATGCGGGTGAAATAGTCCCAGAAGTATGATTGCTTAATGATACTACGGGCGGGTGGCCCTACTTTGATCATGAGCCTCCTATTTTTATGTAGTAAAGTATACTCTTGTTTACTCTCATTGTTAGTAAGGCACAGTGTACTGTTATTTGAGTTATCATACATGTCTCCAGCTTTATTTAGACTTTATGATTTCATTTCAGTACTTTCAGTTTTACATACTTGGTACATCTGTCAGATCGACCCTTTCCTGAGGCTCGTTGCTCATGCCGCAGTGGGGTAAGCAGGTTGTGGATCCTCATCCTTAGGATCACTGATCAGGTGTCAGAAGATCCATTTCTCCGGAGGCTTGTCTTTTGGTACGGTTTCCCTGATGTTGTAGATTTATGTACATTCGTGGTAGTATGGCCCTGCTCATCACTGATTGTTATTCTTAGAGGTCTCTAGTCATATCTTGTGGATTGGGTTGTAAGAATAAAGATGTAACTGTTATTTTTGGTTATGTATATTTCACGGAAGGTGGCCTTATCGGCTAGCCTGTTGATATTTACTGTCTAGTATTATATGAGTTTATGTATGTTCCGCTGCTATTCTCTGATGTATACCTGTAAGGGGTGCCCAGGTAGGGCACCAGTCGCGGGCCTGGGGTCGGGTCGTGACACTTCTGTTTATGGGGGTGGCGCGCAACACACTGATAATCAAGACTCTACTAGACACGGTCTGTAGACATTCCGAGGACTGACAGCTCTGATACCACTCTTGTCACGACCCGAAACCCGGACCCGCGACTGATGCCCTACCTGGGCACCCTTCTACCCATTCATCCCAAGTAACCCGCGGAAGATAAAGATACTCATCATCATTTTTTTTAAAACAAGCAAAAAGGCAAAGCCTTCAAGGCCGCCGCTATATATATATAAGCCAAAATGAAACTACATTGTATACAAGTCCAATACCACATATGAATAAAGACCTCTAAGAGTTTGGACAATATACTATGACGGGACAAGGCCCCGCTGTACCCATAAATGTACCAAAACCTTTAATGAAAGGTCATTACCAAAATGATAAACTCCAGAACGATGGAGCTATCCCAAAACTCTGAGCAAAGATCCTACACTTGCAGATCACCAAACTGCGTACCTAAACCTGCGGCATGAACGCAGCCCACCGGAGAAAGGGGGTCAGTACGAAAGATGTACCAAGTATGTGAAACAATAAGTACTGTAAATGAGATTATAACAGGCCAAAAAGATAACAAGAGACAAGTATAATAATCAAATACCAGTACACTGTGCCTTTTCAAAGTAAGAGTCAATCAGATCCTTTAAACTGAGAGTAATGAAAATCAACTATACTTTTTCAAATTATGAAAGTCTGTCCAAATAAACAAATACTGTCATGGGAGTTGAACCCGAACATTATACACAAATACGATCATGGGAGTTGAACCCGCAACATGGATACTCAGTCCATGGAATAATACACGCAAATACTGTCATGTCACAATCAGGGACACCTACCCTTAGAATATCACATCACAGGACTCGAACCCGCATATGTATATATAGTATCATAGGATTTGAACTCACATCATGGAGAGCTAATCTATGGAATAATATAGTGTCATGGGACTCTTACCCACATACATCTATATATAATGTCGTCGGAAGAATAATATAGTGTCATGGGACTCTAACCCACATACATCTATATACAATGTCGTCGGGAGAATAATATAGTGTCATGGGAGTCTAACCCACATACATCTATATATAATGTTGCCGAGAGAATAATATAGTGTCATGGGACTCTAACCCACATACATCTATATATAATGTTGCCGGTCCTCTAGTGAGGGACACGGTCCAGATATCAAGAACTGTACACCTATAACTATCACAAGCAACTATGTACAATTTAAATCATCTCCGACTCTCATTAGCACAACTAGAATGAACTATCATTTTAGAAGAACTCAAGGCATTCTCATGTCATGTAATAATAGGGAATTGAACCCAAAGTACTATGTACATCCACCGTACACACCAAGTAATATTAGGGAATTGAACCCAAAAGTACTATGTACATCCACCGTACATACCAAGTAATATTAGGGAATTGAACCCAAAAGTACTATGTACGTTCACCGTACATTCCTTTCCTTTATAATAAATCCTTTGACTCTCAATAAACTAAAATAAAATAACTTTCATTTAGACAACCCAAAGTACTATCAAAAGAATAGATATAACAATCTTTCATTTTAGAAACCCCAAGTACTATCAAGAGAATAGATATAACAATCTTCCATTTTAGAAACCCCAAGTACTATCAAGAGAATAGATATAACAATCTTCCATTTAAGAAACTCCAAGTACTATCAAGAGAATAGATATGACAATCTTTCATTTTAGAAGCCCCAAGTACTATCAAGAGAATGGATTATAACAACTTCCATTTTATAAAATCCAAGTACTATCAAGAGAATGGATTATAACAACTTCCATTTTATAAAATCCAAATACTATCAAGAGAATTACATCATTAAGGAGTAGGATCCACTCACTTTATAAAAAGGAATCATGCTAGAAGAAGAAAGGATAGTTCACATACCTTTTTGGCGACTAACCAACTCTACAATCTAGAATACGTCTCAATGTACTTCAACCTATAACGACAATAACACGCATATCAACACGTGCTCACTAAAGTAGGTTAATACCAAGTAAAGGTTCTCCTTTTTCTACGAAATTTGGGCAGCACTTCCCCTATAAATATGTACTTTTCCACCTTTTCCAAGGCCCAAATTCAACAACAATCAAGCCCCATTTAAGGCACAATCAAAATAGAAACCAAAGGGGATTACACGCCTACTTGACGTGTAAAATTCGGCCCCTTAATCTATACAAAATAGTCCATAAAAACAGTCCACAATTCCATCAACAATAAGGGTAAAATGTGAAGCGTTTTAACACCATTTTACACCCTTATTCCTTAGGACTCTCATTAGAAATTTTACAACATTAATCATGAATTTTGACAACTTATTTTTCAGCATATACACGTCACAAAACAGTCCATAAAAACTGCACGACAATATCCAACAGTTTTATAGATTCCACGGCCAACAACTACAATCCGATAACTCTTTCCTTAATCCTTTTTATTCCAATTCACGTTCAAAACTTCTATATAACTTATATCAACTTATTAACAACAATATTACTCCATTATAATATGTAACAAGTGAAAATAACAACAATAATGACCAACGAATCCAAGACACCAAATCTGTCCATTCTCGGCCAACTTCACAAAAATTGTCCAAACACTTTTTATTCTTCATTCTTTTTAGCACATGATCATCTATACATTATAACAATATGCAATATCCAATTACTTCAAGAGGAAGAAGAATTTTTACCTTAATTTGCAGCAAAAATCGTCCAAAACATTCCCTAGAGATTCGGCCCACAGTTTTCGTTTTGCGCCACTTCTTTAAGTTCCAATCACACACATGTATCCTCTACAAACTTATAACCAACTTCCCTTCTTGTTTTACTTCCAAAAAGTCGACGAACAAGCTTGGGTTTTAATGGCCACTCTCGGCCCAAATGGATTCTTGGACGGTTTTGGAGAGTTAACTTGGTTTAAGAATTGATTAGGGTTCTTAATCTTGGATAATAATCAACCCTTGATCTTCTCTTTGGCTATGGAAGTTTTCGAAATCTTGTAGCTCAAGAAAGACGAGAGAAAGAGCTTTGGAGGAGATGAGATATTATGTCTCAAAGTCTTGCAAGACTTATCCTATATAGCACAACTTGTAATGACAAGTGGAGAGGGACACATGTCGCCCTCTCATTGGTCAATAATTTCCTCTTCAAAATATCAAGATATGTAGCCCAAAATATCTTAAAATTGAAGGGCCCCGCGAAATTGTGAAATTCTCGGCGGAACCCATATTATCAATTCCAATTCTTCGTAATCCAATACTAATCCCATAAATCCAATTAGAAGTATTAAACTCCAAGTTAATAATTTTTCCGTCGTCACAGTTTTCCAAAAATTTTACGGAGGAAAATGTAAATATTCTTTCCTTTCAACCTTCAAATCTTGATTCCTGAATCACGTTCTCAATTAGTAGCCCTATTATTACGGGGTGTAACACTTTCTGTGATGTGTCATACCCTAATAGTACACTTATCACAGCCTGGGACTGAATTTGTCTAACTTGGGCAGTGTAGTTGCAAAGCATAGACATCCTATCACTCTTAAATGTGAGAGTGAGGGTGTCTTCTGGTATAGCATTTCATATGGTGACTTGTTATTCAAAACAGTAGCAAGAATCCTGTTTATAATGTATGCAGCACCTTCAACACAGAACCCCCAAAATCTATCTGGCAAATTAGCTTGAATCTTAACAGCTCTAGCAGTCTCTAATAGCTGTATATGTTTCTTTTCCACAAAACCATTTTGTTGAGGTGTATACGGGCAAGAACTCTCATACAATACCCCATGTACCTGAAACAACTCCGTACAATTAGAGTTAAAGAACTCAGATCCATTATCTGATCTAACCCTTTTAATAGCCATAGTAAACTGAGTTTTCACTTCTGTAAAGAATTTTTTCAATACAGTTGTGACATCTGATTTCAATTTCAACAAGAATATCCAAGTCCATCTTGAATAGCCATCTACAATAGTTAGAAAGTACCTCATTCCATTAAAAATTTCAACTTTGTAGGGACCCCATACATCCATAAGCAATAACTAGAAAGGTTTTAGTCTTCTACTAGTACTGGATGGAAAGGGAAATCTAACTTGTCTAGCTAATGGACAAATCTCACAATTATTCAATGTAAACGAATCATTATTGCTAATACATGGTTTCCTCTTTAATACTTTCAGAGGAATATGCCCCATTCTCAGATGCCAAGTAGTGACATCAACACACTGTGAAGCTGTCATTGCCTTGATCATCTTCTTATTTTATGCATCATCAATGCACAACACATACAATCCTCCTTCTTCATTACCAATCGCTCTCACCTTCCCAGACGAGAGATCCTGAAACACACAATATTCAGGCAAAAATGTAACACTGCAATGCAATTCTTTAGTTACTTTAGAGATAAACATAAGGTTGAACTTGAATGTAGGTATGTGTTAGACGTATTTTGTGTCACGACCCGACCTCGGACTCGTGACTGGTGCCTTACCCCGGGCACCCTTGTGATACAACATCAGAGAAAACCAGCAGAAGTAAACTCATAAACAAGAACAATATAAAATATGAAACAGGCTAACCCAAAATGGCTACCTTTCCGTAAATATAACTATAGCAAAAACTGAACAGTTACATCCTTAACAACCCAATTTATAACAGGACTACAGGCCTCTAAGATTTTAGAACAACTATGACGGACAGGCCCCGCCATACCTCGAATGTACATAATATCTACAACATCGTGGAGAACTGCATCAAAAGTCAAGCCTCCGAGAAATGGAGCTTCGACACTGATCAAAGATCCTAAGAATGAGGATCCACCACCGCTACTCCCTACCGCGACATTTAACGCAGCCCCGGCGAAGGGTCAAGACACAATGTACCAAGTATGCAAAATCGAAAATACTATAATAATATAATAAGTCTAAATAAAGATGAGTCATGGATGATAATCAAATTACGACAGATCGTGCCTTACTAACAATGAGAGTAACAAGTATAAACTTTATCGCATAAAAATAGAGGCTCGTGATCAAACAGGTCCTCGCCCGTAGTATCATTAAGCAATCCTACTGCTGGGACTATTTCACCCGCGTAGGTCCTATGGACCCGCATGAGGTCATCCGCTTCGCATGGGACTATTTCACCCGCATGGATCCGGTGGGCCCGCATGAGTACAAACGCCGCACTCGCATCATGGGTAGCAAATCCATGGAATAAGTAGTAAACCATCCTAATGGACGCATACCAGTGGACCATCCATCGTGTCAGTATGTCCAAAGGAAATAACAAGAATAACCCGGGGTCTACCCCGTAAGAATACATAACCTAGCACAACCGACTATCATACATAACATAAGCGCTACCGGTTTATCATAACATAAGCAAGTTAAGAAATCCCCTAACTTCTTATTAACATTATTAATATATCCTCTCATTTTAGTTTACTTAAGGCACTAACATGTCATTTAAGAGGAAATCCGGGAATTCAACCCAAGTACTACGTACCTCTAACCTTGTTAAGACTGACTTCTTTTTATGTAAAACTTCCAAGATACTAATAATTGTAGTATCAAGTTAAGACTATCTTTCAAGACAAGTCACATTTCCTTTTAGAAATATAATAGGCTTCTAAATTATGTGACTTCTTTTCTTTTAAAACCTTAGGCAATTGATGCCTTAAAACCAATTTGCCTTTCATAAATTCAAATCATTTATCCGTACTTATTTTACTTAGAGTAAATCTTTCTTTTGTTAACCTTCCATAAAGCTAATATATACCAACTTCCCATAAAGTCGTTATATTAACTTTATACATTAGTCAAATACATTTCCCTATATCCAAGGGACTTATACTTTTAAAACGAAACAAGTATCATATACTTAAAACACTTCAAGTCCCTTAACTTTGAAAACTTAAGACATCCTTAATACTTTTTAAGAAGTGAGTTAATCCCCTTACTCACCAAACTTGGCCATCCTCAAAACAAGTAAGGGATATCAAAGCCTCAGACGCTCATCAGACTACATAAGTGTAACTATTCATGCTCAAGAGATAGGAAAGTTCCACATACCTCTTCGGGTCAATCCACTCGCAAGTCCAATATACCACGCGTAGTATGTCAACCTATAATGACCATAATACGTCCATTAGCCTTTATCTTCAACGCAGAACATTCTAATTGAAAAGTCCCTTATTCCTACGGAAAATTGGACATCACTTCCTTTGTTTGTACATACTTTGCCACCTTTTTCAAGGTCGAATTCAATAACCAAACACGCCACCTTTAAGGCTCAACAATCCAATCAATACAAAGGGGATTACACGCCTAACTTGGACGTGTAAAATTCTGCCCCACAATACATAACAACTAATACAAACTACAAGGTCCAATTTGGCAATTTTGAGGTATAACAACATAACTTCTTATCCAATTCCTTTTTAATCCAATTTCTTATCCAATTCCTACATGCAATACATCTAAAGGCAATATTGACAACTATAAGTCCTTTCTTCCACACATGCAACACAATTTACTAGCAAAAGAGAAAGGATTGTTACCTTAGAGCTTACCCAAATTAGTCCAACCAATTTCCCTTGCCTTCTTTCCACAATCACCTCCACAAACCTCCTACAAGCTTGTCAAATGTTTCCTTCTTGCCACATTTTCTGAAATTTTCTCTAAACCTTGGTTTCTTCTTAAATTTCTAGAGAGAAGTGAGGAATTTTAGAGAGAAGGAAGAACTTTTTAGAGAGAAGGGAGAGGAATTTTAGAGAGAAGGAAGAACTTTTTAGAGAGAAGGGAGAGCTTTCAAGAATGGCCAAGTCTTCAAGACTTGGTCAATAAATAGGACATGCACAAAATCCGATGGGGGGGACACTTGTCACCCACACATGGCCTCTTTTTTAAAAATGCCTTGATTTTTCCAGATTCGCAGAACCCGCCTCATGGCGCGCAGTCAGGCCATGGCTACCGCAACCTCTAGAACCTTTCGAACTCACGCTGCCCTGCAGATCCGGCCACACAGGCTCCCGACCGAAAATACTTTTCTCGCCGATCACAAGACCGAACTTGTAACTTCCATAACTTTCTACTCCAATGTCCTATCGACGAACGGTTGGTTGCGTTGGGAACTAGACTCAACGAAACTTATACTGGGCTATTGAAACACCTAAAAACTCCTAATGATCTAGGAGATATACCGCTCCAAAGTTGACTCAAAATTGTCCAAAAATATTTTGACAACCTATCTTTCCAAGATTTTTGTCTTAAGTCCTTTCCTACGTTCTCATAAGCATGGCCAGAACTACGGGGTGTAACATTCTCCCCCCCTTAGAAACATTCGTCCCGAATGTTCCTTCTAAGTCTCCAAAACACATGCGCCGCTATAGTCTTCACTACTACACCTATAAAACCAATTATGCCACATATGGCCATAATACAATAACCACACAAAAACTTACATCCCATCCAACGAGGAATTACCTCTAAAGCGTATAACAACTTATTAGTTCTCATCCATGGTCTAAGGGTATTCTCCTCACAAAATAATCACTTCCATCCTCTTAACACATGTTCGCTTCTTCTTCCACTTGCCGTATCCTCCTTGCCTACTCGAACTCTTTCTAGTATACGTACCACATTTCCGTCATTGCTTAAGTTTTCAAAAATCTCGGGGTTACTATCTCCAACTTGGTCATTACTAGCTTCAAATTCCTTTAAGGCCATTCCCAGCCTTCCTGATCCGATTTTTGGTCGAACGCACCCACGAACTCGTACGATGATTACCTAAACTTGGGCCTAGCACCCACGTGACCTTATCACCTAGAGGGACCACCTCAAACTTACCTCACTTCATTTACGGATCTGCAGGTTGACCCGCGATTGGTCCTCAACCCGACCCATTACGTACCAGCTCTTGTTCCCGGTCCGGAACAATCTCACTATTCAAGTCACGAAAAACCTAGTGGTTCCCTTAGCTTAACTACCCTCTATTATTTCACACCACTCATGGACTTATTACCCAAGTATACCCCACGTATACTATGTTCCTTTACAAAGGTCCCCTGTAGAATCTTTCACTCAAAATAGCCCTGTATCTAAGGTTCCCACGGTTATCAGAATTCTAAGGCTCACAACTTCCATGTTCCCAAACTTACCCCTTCTACAAACCAGGTTTTATAAATCACAATTTACATAAAATTACCCGCACATAACACTTAAAATGTAACCATCTTATCACACCCACTAATCTTTAGAGGGTTAAGGATATACCTGTAATTATTGCTTCACTTCCCTTTGTCGTTCTAATCATGATCCTGTCCTGCACGGCGCATAGCAAAAGAAGGCGATGAACCAGCCACTGATCCCGAAGGCTGGGTTTCTACATCCGCGCTACCTCCGGTCGGACAATTTCTCGCAAAATGTGTCACGACCCGACCACGGACCCGTGACTGGTGCCTTACCCCGGGCACCCTTGTGATACAACATCAGAGAAAACCAGCAGAAAAATAAACTCACAACAAGAACCCATATAGAATATAAGCAGGTTAACCCAAAATGGCTACCTCTAAATATAACAAACACTGAACAGTTACATCCTTAACAATCCAATTTATAATGGACTACGCACTTCTAAGAATGTAATCACTATGACGACAGGCCCCGCCATACCCCGAATGTACAAAACATCTACAACACTGTGGAGAACTGCACTAAAAGTCGAGCCTCCGAGAAAGGAGCTTCGACACCGAGCAAGATCCTAAGAATGAGGATCCACCACCGCTACTCCCAACTCATGCAGATGAACGCAACCCCGGCGAAGGGGGTCAAGACACATATGTACCAAGTATGCAAACCGAAAATACTGTAATAATATCATAAGTCTAAAATAAGTTGGAGTCATAGATAAAGATCAAATTACATCAGACCGTGCCTTACTAACAATGAGAGTAACAAGTATAAACTTTACTGCATAAAAATAGGAGGCTCATGATCAAAACAGGGTCTCTCGCCCGTAGTATCATTAAGCAATCCTACTCCTGGGACTATTTCACCCGCATAGGTCCTGTGGACCCGCATGAGGTCATCCGCCTCGCATGGGACTATTTCACCCGCATGGGACTATTTCACCCGCATGAGGTCATCCGCCTCGCATGAGACTATTTCACCCGCATGAGACTATTTCACCCGCATGGACCCGGTGGGCCCGCATGAGTACAAGCGCCGCACTCGCATCATGGATAGCAAATCCATGACATAAGTAGTAATAATAATAATAATACATAACTTAGCACAACCGGCTATCATACATAACATAAGCGCTACCGGCTTATCATAACGTAAGCAAGTTAAGAATATCCCCTATCTTCTTATTAACCATTATTAGTATATCCTCTCATTTTAGTTTACTTAAGGTACTAACATGTCATTTTTAAGAGAAAATCCGGGAATTCAACCCAAGTACCACGTACCTCTAACCTTTTAAGAAAATGACTCATTTTTATGTAAAACTCCCAAGATACTAATAATCGTAGTATCAAGTCACGACTACTTTTCAAGACAAGTCACGTTTACCTTTAGAAATATAATAGACTTCTAAATCAAGTGACTTCACTTCTTTTAAAACCTTAGGCAATTAATGCCTTAAAAACAATTTGCCTTTCACAAATTCAAATCATTCATCCGTACTTATTTTACTTGGAGTAAACCTTTCTTTGTTAACCTTCCATAAAGCCAATACAACCAACTTCCCATAAAGTCGTTATATTAACATTATACATTAGTCAAATACATCTCCCTATATCCAAGGGACTTATACTTTTAAACGAAAGACATCGTTAAAACAAGTAAGGGATATCAAAGCCTTTGTACGTCTACCGTATTACATAGATGCAACTATTAATGCTCAAGAGGTAGGAAAGTTCCACATACCTCTTCGGGTCAATCCACTTGCTAAGTCCAAAATACCGCACGTAATACGTCAACCTATAATGACCATAATACATTTATTAACCTCTAGTTTCAACGTAGAATATTCCAAGTGCAAAGTCACTAAATTCGATGGAAAATCGGGCATCATTTCCTTTGTTTCTACATACTTTGCCACCTTTTTCAAGGCCGAAATCAACATCCAAACGCCACTTTTAAGGCCCAACAATCCAATCAATATAAAGGGGATTACACACCTAACCTTGGATGTGTAAAATTCTTCCCCATAATGCATAACAACTAACTTAACAAGTTTAAGGTAGTATTTTGGCTACAACATGCTTACATAACCTTCTTATCCAATTCTTTCATATCCAAACCATATTTCTTACATGCAATTTATCTAAGAGCAATATTTTCAACTACAAGTTCTTTCTTCTTCACATGCAACACCAAAAACTAGCAACAAGAGAAAGAATTGTTACCTTAGAGCTTTAGTCAAATTAATCCAACAAATTTGCTAGCCTCCTTTCCACAATCACCACCACAATAACTCCTACAAGCTTGCAAATAAGTTTCCTTCTTGCCACACTTTTCAGATTTTTCTCAATCCTTGATTTCCTCTTGATTTTCTAGAGAGAAGGAAGAGCTTCTAATTTAGAGAGAGAGAAGAGCTTGAAGAATGACCAAGTCTTCAAGACTTGGTCAATAAATAGGACATGCAAAAATAAGATGGGGGACACTTGTCACCCTCCCATGGCCTTTTTAAAACAAAATGCTTTAGATTTTTCCACTCACCGCAGAACCGCCTCGGCCGCGGCCTCGGCCAGCCGGCGCACAAAACCTCGCTAACTTAGAATCGCGCGCTGCCTCGCTTCGGCGCGGCTCTGCAACATCAGCAAACACTCAGATCATCCGCGCCGCTGCCTCGCATCCGGCGCCACACCGTGGCTCTCGATCAAACATTTTTACGTCGAGTACGCATCGAACTTGTAACTCCCATAACTTTCTACTCCGATGTCCTATCGACGAACGGTTGGTTGCGTTGGAAACTAGACTCAACGAACTACGTACTAAGCCTTTGAAACACCTAGAAACTCTCAAAGTAACGGGTCATAACCCGCCTCAAAGTTGACTAAAAACCCGTCCAAAACAATCCGTCAACCTATCCTTCTAAAATTTAAGTCTTAACTCCTTTCGTACGTCCCCATAAGCAGGACCTGAACTACGGGGTGTAACATTCTCTCCCCCTTAGAAACATTCGTCCCGAATGTTCCTTTTAGGCTTACTAAAATCACAATATCGACATTGACCCTCATAACTATTCTTCTTGCAACTAAAGACGCTCCACATGGCCACAACAATACTTAAGCATAATTGCTAAATTTAAAAACTAATAATTAGGAAAGTGGGTTACCTGGAGGTGTAGGGAATAAGTGAGGATACTTCTTCATCATGTCCTCCTCTGTTTCCCATGTCATTTCCTCCCTGTTCTCGTTCCGCCATAAGACCTTGACGGAAGCCACATCCTTTGTCCGTAGTCGTCTAACCTGACGATCGAGTATCGTTATGGGACTCTCCTCATATGATAACCCCTCTGTCACTTGGACATCACAAATCGGGTGCACTCTAGACGGATCCCCAACACATTTCCGCAACATAGACACATGAAAAACTGGATGTATTGCCTCCAGATCGGACGAAAGATCCAACTCATAGGCAACCTTGCCTACCCTACGGACAATCTGATAAGGCCCAATGTACCTTGGGCTAAGTTTCCCCTTCTTCCCAAATCTCATCACGCCCTTCATGGGTGATACCTTCAGGAAAACCCAATCATTTACCTCAAACTCCAAGTGCCGACATCGATGATCTGCATATGACTTCTGTCGACTCTGGGCTGACAATAACCGCTCCTGGATAAGCTTCACCTTATCCACCGCCTGCTGAATCAAGTCTAGCCCGACTAACTGAACTTCTCCCACCTCAAACCGGGCCATCAGACCGCACTTCCTCCCGTATAAGGCTTCATGGCGCCATCCGGATACTAGAATGGTAGCCGTTGTTATAAGCAACTCCACAAGAGGTAATCGATCCTCCCACTACCCCGAAATCAATAACACAAGCCCGCAAAGATATCCTCGTTGTTCGGATAGTACGCCTACCGTCTGGCTTGGCCCGAGGATGAAACGCGATCTTGAGACTCACTGTCCCTAATCCCTTCTGGAAAGACCTCCAGAAGTTAGCCGAGAACTGGGCTCCCCTGTCTGAAATAATCGATATAGGCACTCCGTGCAGTCTTACAATCTCTCTGATATACAATCTAGCATAATCTCACCAAAAAAGTCGCCCGATCGGAAGAAAATGGGTCGATTTCACACCGTCGACAATAACCCAAATGGAATCATGCTTCATCTGAGTGTGAGGTAACCCTGTAATAAAGTCCATATTGATCACCTCCCACTTCCACATCGGAATATCAATAGCCTGTAATAGCCCACCGCTTCGTGCTTAACCTTGACTTGCTGACAATTAGGACACTGTGCAACAAAACCTGCCACATCCCTCTTCAGGCCATCCCACTAATACACACATCTGAGGTCATGGTACATCTTAGTCGACCCCGGATGAATAGAATAATGAGCACTGTGTTCCTCCCTGCACCTGGCCGACGAAGTCCTCGCTACACATCGGAACACACAACCGCCCTCAAATCTTAGCACCCCATCGTGAGCTACCTCAAAAAGACTCTTCTCCTCCTCAAGAGTCGTGATCTTGATACTGCATCATAATTGATCCTCACATCGCCGCCTCTTCACCTCCTCGACGATGGAAGACTCGCAACCTCTCGAACCCGAACTCCATTATTATCGTAACCAACCAAACGAACCCCAAGGCTCGCTACCGATGTAACTCGCGACCATGTCCTCTTCCCCGGCCGCACACCGATGCACTACCCATCGACCGCGACTGGCGTGCTCGCAACTACATTGGCCTTCCCCGGTGGTATAGGATATCGACATCGTAATCCTTGCCAGCCCAACCACCATCTCTCGCCGCAAGTTCAGCTCCTCGATGAAAATATACCTGAGGCTCTTGTGGTCCGTGTAAATATCCACATGAACTCCATATAAATAATGTCTCCGCATCTTCAAGGCATGAATCATCACGCCAACTCTAAGTCATGCGCTGGATAGTTCTTCTCATGCTTCCCGAAATGCCAAGACGCGTAGTTATAACTTTACTGCGGCCGCATCAAGACGCACCCGAGCCCAACACTGACGCATCACAATAAACCACATATCCGCCTAAACCCTGGAAGAGTAAGAATCAAGGCGTCGCCAATTTCTCCTTCAAGAATCGAAACTCTCTCACAAGCATCCGCCCACCGAACATAGCCGCTCGAGTCACCTAGTCAAAGGTGCTGAAGTGGAAGCAAACTTCTCCACAAATCTCCGATAATAGCCTGCAAGGCCCAAAGCCGCGCACTGCTTGTAGCTGGTCCGCCAAGTCTCGATCGCCAATCTTTGTTGTATCAACTCAATACCATCTACCCATAACATGCCCTAAGAAAGCCATCGAGGCCAACCAAAACTCGCATTTCGAGAACTTGTCATACAACCGCCGGCCCCGAGGACTCCCAATACCGCCTCTCGCCGATTCGATGCCTCGCTCGGCGCTAATAAACCAGATATCATCAATGAATACTATAACGAATATATTCAAGAATGGATTGAACACCGCTCATCAAATCCATGAATACCGCTGGGCGCTGTCAACCCGAAAGACATCACCTCGAACTTATAGTGCCCATACCGGTCCCGAATGCGCTTTGGGATATCCGCCTCTAACTCGCAGACTGATGATAACCAGATCGCAGTCTATCTTGAGAAACACTCGCCTCGCAATCGGTCAAACAAATCATCAATCCCGGGAGGGATATCTGCTTCGATAGTTACCTTGTTCACCGTCAGAATCAACACACATACGCAGCTGGCCCCATCCTTCTTCTTTACAAATAACACCGGCGCTCCTGCGGAGAAACACTTGGCCCGATAAAGCCTTTCTCCAAAGAAATCTTTCACCGGTCTTTCAATTCCTTCAACTCAAAGTGCCATCCTCAGATGGCGGAATAGATATCGGTCGAGTATCCGTGACATATCAATGCAAAACTCAATCTCCTCTCGTGAGGATACCCAAGCTCGCCTCGGGAATACGCCCGAAACTCTCTAACAACCGAATCGATCAAGGTCCGTATCTCGACCTCGATCGTAATACCCGAACCATATGGTAGATATACCCTTCCGCACCATCTTCCTAGCCTCGAGGTAAGAAATAAACCTACCCTCTACGACGCAAAGATTCCCTTCCACTCGATGACCGGCTCACCAGGAAATTGGAATCGTACCAATCTCTCTCTATATTCCACATTGGCATAGCAAGATGCTAGCCAATCCATACCCATAATCACATCAAAGTCTGTCATATCCAACTCTATCAAGTCGGCTAGAGTCTGACGACTGTATATAGTCACTGGGAAAGCCTTATATACTCGCTCGGCTACCATCGAATCACTCATCGCGTAGCCACCTCAAAAGTTTTATGGACTCTGCTCTATCCCTATTCTACCAAAGAATATGAGGAGATATATAGGACAAGGTAGAACTCGGATCTATCAAAGCATATACATCACAACATGAAACCAATAATGTACCGTGACGACATCCGTGACGCCTCCGTCCTCGATTTACCGACATAGCATAAATGTTGTTCTCGAGGACCGAATCGGGACCCTACCACGACTTCGCCGCGCTCGCTGGTCCGTGAACACTCGCCCCGGCGCATCGCCACCAAGACGAAGATCCACCATCGACCGCTTACCTGAACCATAGCATTCCCGCCGCCTCTGGTCGGACAATCTCTCCTCAAATGGCATTGCTGGCCACAAGAGTAACAAGCTCCTCGGAGGAACACGACACTTCATAATGACATCGCCACATCGCCACACCGAGGTATATGTGGCCTCATCTCGACCGGAACTCGTCCTCTTGGAACTCAAGCTCGAACCTCGCCCCGCCTCAATGCCTCAGACGTCCGGACGATGGTGGAGGAGCGCTCTGAACCGGCTGAGGTGCAAATCCGGTCTGTTGCTGAGGTTGTCTACCTTGAAAACTACCAGAGGACCCTGCTGTCCTGGCCCTCTTCTTCTGATACCTATCAATCCGCCGCCGCCTCTTTACACCTGCGCATATGCTCGCACGCGGTAATGTCCATGCCGGCCAAGAGCTACTCCCGCAACTTCGCCAAGTAATCATCGAGCCTCGTGACATACGGTGCACTCGCCCTCCATGTTCGCTACCAAAGCGGTACATACCGAGCCAACGAAGTCAAACTTACGTTGTACTCCCGACCGTCCGCCCGCCTGCCTCAACGTCGAAATCTATCACCGAGCTCTCTCATCCGCGAGGCAAGAAATGGCTATGAACGCTCGAGAACTCGTCCCAAACACCGGAAGCGCATGCTCCCCGGATAGTTCCCATGAATCATACTACCAACCGCAGATCCCGCACCGATGTGAACCTAATAATACCGACTGCTCGAGGCCCCGATCACTCACGATCCAGAATCGCTTCGGATAAACTCCTGAGGATCATCCTTAGGCCTCGACCCATAGAAATCTGGTGGGCTGCAACTCAAAAAGTCCCTAAGTCTCAAGCTATCAGATCTGGGGTGGACTACGGGTACAACCGGAACCGCTGCCTCCCGCTCGTCTCTCCCGCCAGCCACGATCCTCGCTAATAATCGCCATCTCCTTGTAACCCATCTCCTCTCTCCAGCCGTGTAATGGGGCTCAGTACCGCGGTCTCTGTGGCGCCGCCGCCGCCCAACTCGCTGGGTGGCGACGTAGTGGAACTCGCCGTCCGAAACATCATCTCGTGCATGCATCGGGCTCGTGCTCTCAGAATCCTTTCAGGTCTCGCTAGCAGCTCCTCACCGCTTGCCTTCTCGCGGCTGGTTTTACGCGAGGCATAATCGATACATAAAAATATGTCGAGGAAGTTCAACCTATAACATGCCTCTATTGCACGATCTTAGAGTGAAAGAATGGAAACTAATCCTAAATATCTCGTAGCCTCACGATTATAGATGTGGTGCACAACACACCGATAATCAATACTCTACTAGATACGCTGTCAGAGACCCTTTCCGAGGATTAATCGCTCGATACCACTTTTGTCACGACGACCACGGACGTGGATCGTGCCTTACCCTGCACCTCGTGATACAACATTAGAGAAAACCAATAAAAATAAACTCACAACAAGAACCCATATAGAATATAAGCAAAGCTAACCCAAAATGGCTACCTCTAAATATAACAAACATCAACAGCTTACATCCTTAACAACCCAATTTATAACAGACTACTGCACTTAAGAATGTGTAATCACTATGACGGACAGTGGCCCCGCCATACCTGAATGTACAAAACATCTACAACACCAGGGAGAACCGTACCAAAAGTCGAGCCTCCGGAGAAAGAGAGCTTCTGACACCTGAGCAAGATCCTAAGAATGAGGATCCACCACCTGCTTACCCCTACCTGTGGCATGAACGCAGCCCCCGAGGAAGGGGGTCAATACACAATATGTACCAAGTATGCAAAATTGGAAAATACTATAATAATATCATAAGTCTAAAATAAGTTGGAGTCATAGATAAAGATCAAATTACATTGCACTGTGCCTTACTAACAATGAGAGTAACAAGTATAAACTTTACTGCATAAAAATAGGAGGCTCATGATCAAAACAGGGTCTCTCGCCCGTAGTATCATTAAGCAATCCTACTCCTGGGACTATTTCACCCGCATAGGTCCTGTGGACCCGCATGAGGTCATCCGCCTCGCATGGGACTATTTCACCCGCATGGGACTATTTCACCCGCATGAGGTCATCCGCCTCGCATGGGACTATTTCACCCGCATGAGACTATTTCACCCGCATGGACCCGGTGGGCCCGCATGAGTACAAGCGCCGCACTCGCATCATGGGTAGCAAATGCATGACATAAAAAGTAATAATATTAATAATACATAACTCAGCACAACCGGCTATCATACATAACATAAGCGCTACCGGCTTATCATAACGTAAGCAAGTTAAGAATATCCCCTAACTTCTTATTAACCATTATTAGTATATCCTCTCATTTTAGTTTACTTAAGGAACTAACATGTCATTTTTAAGAGAAAATCCGGGAATTCAACCCAAGTACCACGTACCTCTAACCTTTTAAGAAAATGACTCATTTTTATGTAAAACTCCCAAGATACTAATAACCGTAGTATCAAGTCACGACTACTTTTCAAGACAAGTCACGTTTACCTTTAGAAATATAATAGGCTTCTAAATCAAGTGACTTCACTTCTTTTAAAACCTTAGGAAATTAATGTCTTAAAAACAATTTGCCTTTCACAAATTCAAATCATTCATCCGTACTTATTTTACTTGGAGTAAACCTTTCTTTGTTAACCTTCCATAAAGCCAATACAACCAACTTCCCATAAAGTCGTTATATTAACATTATACATTAGTCAAATATATCTCCCTATATCCAAGGGACTTATACTTTTAAACGAAAGACATCGTTAAAACAAGTAAGGGATATCAAAGCCTTTGTACGTCTACCGTACTACATAGATGCAACTATTCATGCTCAAGAGGTAAGAAAGTTCCACATACCTCTTCGGGTCAATCCACTTGCTAAGTCCAAAATACCGCACGTAATACGTCAACCTATAATGACCATAATACGTTTATTAACCTCTAGTTTCAACGTAGAATATTCCAAGTGCAAAGTCACTAAATTCTATGGAAAATCGGGCAGCATTTTCTTTGTTTCTACATACTTTGCCACCTTTTTCAAGGCCGAAATCAACATCCAAACGCCACTTTTAAGGCCCAACAATCCAATCAATATAAAGGGGATTACACACCTAACCTTGGATGTGTAAAATTCTGCCTCATAATGCATAACAACTAACTTAACAAGTTTAAGGTAGTATTTTGGCTACAACATGCTTACATAACCTTCTTATCCAATTCTTTCATATCCAAACCATATTTCTTACATGCAATTTATCTAAGAGCAATATTTTCAACTACAAGTTCTTTCTTCTTCACATGCAACACCAAAAACTAGCAACAAGAGAAAGAATTGTTACCTTAGAGCTTTAGTCAAATTAATCCAACAAATTTGCTAGCCTCCTTTCCACAATCACCACCACAATAACTCCTACAAGCTTGCAAATAAGTTTCCTTCTTGCCACACTTTTCAGATTTTTCTCAATCCTTGATTTCCTCTTGATTTTCTAGAGAGAAGGAAGAACTTCTAATTTAGAGAGATACAAGAGCTTGAATAATGACCAAGTATTCAAGAATTTGTAAATAAATAGGACATGCAAAACATCGATGGGGACACGTGTCACCCTCCCATGTCCTTTTTTAAAACAAAACAGCCAGATTTTTCCACTCACCGCAGAACCCGCCGCGGCCATGTTCGCAGCGCCACTGCCACAAAACCTCTCGCCAACTCTCGAATCGCGGCCATGGCGCGCAGAATCTCAAAGAAACACTCAGATCATCCGCGCCGCTGCCTCGCATCCGGCCGCGCCTCGTGGCTCTCGATCAAACACTTTTCTGTCCGAGTACGTACTGAACTTGTAACTCCCATAACTTTCTACTCCGATGTCCTATCGACGAACGGTTGGTTGCGTTGGAAACTAGACTCAACGAACTACGTACTAGGCCTTTGAAACACCTAGGAACTCTCAAAGTAACGGGTCATAACCCGCCTCAAAGTTGACTAAAAACCCGTCCGAAACAATCCGTCAACCTATCCTTCTAAAATTTAAGTCTTAACTCCTTTCGTACGTCCCCATAAGCAGGACCTGAACTACGGGGTGTAACAAAATGGCCCTGCTGGCCGCATGTAAAACAAACTCCCATACTAGCACGACACTCCCCATAATGGAGCCTACCACAACAGCCACAACGAGGTAGGGGTGGCCCCATATGACTAACATCCCTGTTCCCAAAACTCAAACTCAAGCCCCGACCGCCTGAATCTCCCGAACGCATCAAGATCGTGGTGGAGCACTGCATCGGGCCGAGGTATATATCCGGGCTCAAAGGCCGCCGCTCGAAAGTCACCAAAGGACCTCGCATCCCGCCCTCTTCGCGATCTTCGTTATTCCGCCGACTTACGTTCTCGATCACGCGCAGATAAGCTCGCACGCGGCAATGTCCATGCCCGCAAGAGCTACACCCGTGCAACCCTCCGCTAAATAATCATCGAGTCCTGTGACATAGCGGTGCACTCTATCCTCCATGTCTGCCACTAAAGCGGGGACATACCGAGCCAACGAGTCAAACTCTACATTGTATTCCCGAATCGCCCGCCTGCTCGCCAACATCAAAAATCTATCAGCCCGCGCTCTCCTCATCTGCGAAGGCAAGAAGTGTGCAAGAAATGCCGCTGAGAACTCGTCCCAACCAGCTGGAAGTTCATGCTCCCGACGCTTCCTATGAATCAAACTACCAATCGCAGATCACGCAGCCGATGTGAACTCAATACTACCGACTGCTCTCCGAGGCCCCGATCACTCTACGATCCGTCAGAATCGCTTGATTAATTCACGAGGATCATCTCGCCCCACCCATAGAACTCGGGTGGCTGCAACTCAAAAGTCCCAAGTCTCGTTATCGATTCGGGTGAACTACGGTACAACCGAACCGCTGCCTCCGCTCGTTCTCCCGCTTGCCACGATCTCAAGCAACAATCGGGCCATCTCTCAGAGCCCATATCCTCTCGCTTCCAGCCGTAATCGAGGCTCGTATCGTGGTCTCGCAGCTGGCCGCCGCCGCCCAACTCGCTGATTGGCGACGCCGCGAACTCGCCGTCAAACATCATCTCGTAAAGATGGGCCTGCTCTCAGAACCCTTCGTGTCCTACTAGCGCTCCTCACCGCTTTGCCTTCTCGGGCCGCGGTTCATGCGTGAGGCATAATCGATACATAAAAATATGTCGAGGAAGTTCAACCTATAACACACTCTATTGCACGATCTTAGAGTGAAATAATGGAAACTAATCCTAAATATCTCGTAGTCTCGATTATAGATGTGGTGCACAACACACCGATAATCAAGACTTACTAGATACGTCAGACCCTTTCCGAGGATTAATCGCTCGATACCACTTTTGTCACGACCGACTGACTCGTGGATCGTTGCCTTACCCCGCACCTCGTGATACAACATCGAGAAAACCAAATAAGTAAACTCATAAACAAGAACAATATAAAATATGAAACATGCTAACCCAAAATGGCTATATTTCCGTAAATATAACTATAGCAAAAACTGAACAGTTACATCCTTAACAACCCAATTTATAACAGGACTACAGGCCTCTAAGAGTTTGTAACAACTATGACGGGACAGGGCCCCGTCATACCCATGAATGTACATAATATCTACAACATCAGGGAGAACCGTACCAAAAGTCAAGCCTCCAGAGAAATGGAGCTTCTGACACCTGATCAAAGATCCTAAGAATGAGGATCCACCACCTGCTTATCCCTACCCGCGGCATGAATGCAGCCCCCGAGGAAGGGGGTCAGTACACAATATGTACCAAGTATGCAAAACTGGAAAATACTGTAATAATATCATAAGTCTAAATAAAGCTGGAGTCATGGATGATAATCAAATTACACAGATCGCGCTTTACTAACAATGAGAGTAACAAGTATAAACTTTATCGCATAAAAATAGGAGGCTCACGATCAAACAGGTCCTCGCCTGCAGATCATTAAGCAATCCTACTCCTGGGACTATTTCACCCGCATAGGTCCTGTGGACCCGCATGAGGTCATCCGCCTCGCATGGGACTATTTCACCCGCATGGGACTATTTCACCCGCATTGACCCGGTGGGCCCACATGAGTACAAACGCCGCACTCGCATCATGGGTAGCAATTCCATGGAATAAGTAGTAAACCATACTAATGGACGCATACCCGTGGACCATCCATCGTGTCAGTATGTCCAAAGGAAATAACAAGAATAACCCGGGGTCTACCCCGTAAGAATACATAACCTAGCACAACCGGTTATCATACATAACATAAGCGCTACCGGCTTATCATAACATTAGCAAGTTAAGAAATCCCCTAACTTCTTATTAACATTATTAATATATCCTCTCATTTTAGTTTACTTAAGGCACTAACATGTCATTTAAGAGGAAATTCGGGAATTCAACCCAAGTACCACGTACCTCTAACCTTGTTAAGACTGACTTCTTTTTATGTAAAACTTCCAAGATACTAATAATTGTAGTATCAAGTTACGACTACCTTTCAAGACAAGTCACATTTCCTTTTAGAAATATAATAGGCTTCTAAATTATGTGACTTCTTTTCTTTTAAAACCTTAGGCAATTGATGCCTTAAAACCAATTTGCCTTTCATAAATTCAAATCATTTATCCGTACTTATTTTACTTAGAGTAAATCTTTCTTTTGTTAACCTTCCATAAAGCTAATATATACCAACTTCCCATAAAGTCGTTATATTAACTTTATACATTAGTCAAATACATTTCCCTATATCCAAGGGACTTATACTTTTAAAACGAAACAAGTATCATATACTTAAAACACTTAAAGTCCCTTAACTTTGAAAACTTAAGACATCCTTAATACTTTTTAAGAAGTGAGTTAATCCCCTTACTCACCAAACTTGGTCATCCTCAAAACAAGTAAGGGATATCAAAGCCTTGTACGTCTACCGTACTACATAAGTGTAACTATTCATGCTCAAGAGATAGGAAAGTTCCACATACCTCTTCGGGTCAATCCACTCGCAAGTCCAATATACCACGCGTAGTAAGTCAACCTATAATGACCATAATACGTCCATTAGCCTCTATCTTCAACGTAGAACATTCTAATTGAAAAGTCCCTTATTCCTACGGAAAATTGGACAACACTTCCTTTGTTTCTACATACTTTGCCACCTTTTTCAAGGCCGAATTCAATAACCAAACACGCCACCTTTAAGGCTCAACAGTCCAATCAATACAAAGGGGATTACACGCCTAACTTGGACGTGTAAAATTCTGCCCCACAATACATAACAACTAATACAAACTACAAGGTCCAATTTGGCAATTTTGAGGTATAACAACATAACTTCTTATCCAATTCCTTTTTAATCCAATTTCTTATCCAATTCTTACATGAAATACATCTAAAGGCAATATTGACAACTATAAGTCCTTTCTTCCACACATGCAACACAATTTACTAGCAAAAGAGAAAGGATTGTTACCTTAGAGCTTATCCAAATTAGTCCAACCAATTTCCCTTGCCTTCTTTCCACAATCACCTCCACAAACCTCCTACAAGCTTGTCAACATATTTCCTTCTTGCCACCTTTTCTGAAATTTTCTCTAAACCTTGGTTTCTTCTTGAATTTCTAGAGAGAAGGGAGAGGAATTTTAGAGAGAAGGAAGAACTTTTTAGAGAGAAGGGAGAGCTTTCAAGAATGACCAAGTCTTCAAGACTTGGTCAATAAATAGGACATGCACAAAATCAGATGGGGGGGACACTTGTCACCCACCCATGGCCTCTTTTAAAAAAAACAGTTCTGATTTTTTCTCAGATTCGCAGAAACCCGCCTCGGCGCCGCGACCCTGCAGCCGGCTCCACGGCGCTGCAACCTCTGCAACCTTTCAGAACTTCCGGCGCCGCGGCCCTGCATCTGGCACCGCGGCGCTGTTCCCCCTGACCGAAAATACTTTTCTGCTCGACTGCGCACTGAACTTGTAACTTCCATAACTTTCTACTCCGATGTCCTATCGACGAACGATTGGTTGCGTTGGGAACTAGACTCAACGAACCTCATACTGGGCTATTGAAACACCTAAAAACTCTTAATGATCTAGGAGATATACTACTCAAAAGTTGACTCAAAATTGTCCAAAAACATTTTGACAACCTATCTTTCCAAGATTTTTGTCTTAAGTCCTTTCCTACGTTCTCATAAGCATGGCCAGAACTACAGGGTGTAACATTTTTTATACGCCTTTTGAGTCATTTTTAGTTGGTATTTTACTCGTTTTTGTTGTGTTTAGTATAGTAGTAGGTTCGTTTTTCTTTCTTTTGAGTCACAGCGGTGCAAAAAGGCAAAATGACAAAAAGGAACGAGAAATGGGCAGAAAAGGTACTCCTGAGGCGAAAAGGACGAAAGTTGGCAACTCAGAGCGAAAGAAGGCAGCACCGCGGTGCCACTATGCAGAACCGCGGTGCCATATTTACCGAGGAGTCACAGGACTTTCAACATCGTGGTTCCATCAGCAAGATCTGCGCGGTGCCATTTGCCGAGAAGGCTGCAGAGTTTCGGCACGCGCAGATGCGT
Organism: Przewalskia tangutica; assembly: GCA_029844215.1. NCBI lineage: Eukaryota > Viridiplantae > Streptophyta > Magnoliopsida > Solanales > Solanaceae > Przewalskia > Przewalskia tangutica. The sequence continues at coordinate 45,629,974 of CM056724.1, read as the reverse complement.
ATCTGGCTGCGGTGCCAACACGGGAAATTTCAGTTCCGAAGGAAAATTGGCTAAGGGCAGATTGGTCCATAGGGCACGAAAATTAGAGGATATTTAAGCCTTATGGATTAATGTTATGAAGGAGGTTGGTATACCGACACCGCGGTGCCAACACGGGAAATTTCAGTTTCGAAGGAAAATTGGCTAAGGGAAGATTGGTCCATAGGGCACAAAAATTAGAGGATATTTAAGCACTATGGATTAATGCTATGAAGGAGGTTGGTCATTCTACAACACAACACAACAGAAGGCGGATTTGGAGCTACAATTGGAGACTTAGTTCGCAGTAATTTCTTTTCTTTTGTTTTTTATTCAGTTTATGTATGGATTTTGTGTTAGTTCTTAGCGTGACTATGGCTAGGAGCTAAACACTTTATTAGAGCTTTCCTTATGAATCGCTTGAACTTCTATTCATGGATTAATGCAGTAGTTTAATTTCTTCTTCACTTGATTAAAATTTAATCAATAATTGGTATGAATGCTTAATAATTAATTGATCACTAATTATCATAATATATATGATTTCGAATAAAAAACCGAGAGGAGATATTTGGATATGTTGTAATTGACTAGACATAGGTTAAAATCGCGGACGAAAGTACCCCGATACTTGTGTAGCATTATAGGTTACTGTTCTTAATCCTCCTATGTGGTAAATCCTATCATAGAAATATAGAAAGGTTCTGTACTGGGGTTGACTGATTATATGTCCTAACCGGAATATAAGACAGTTTAGTTAACCGTTATCTTAACGAAGAAGAAGAAGTCATTCTAGTTGCATTAAGGATTGAATAGAGTGGATAATCGAGGATTTTGGAAGCCCTAATTCCTTCATAAATGATCACAACATAAATAGTTAGTTAATTCTTGCAATTATTCTAGTAGTTAAACAAAACCCAACTTAAATATCGATTGCCAAATAGATAACATAAAATAGATGAACGATACTTAGAAACCAGTCTCTGAGGACGATATTCGGTCTTACCAGACTATATTACTTGTGAACGATGCAGACGCCATGCGAGCAAATAAATATCACTGACAAGTTTTTGGCGCCGTTGCCGGGGACTGGCGTATTCTAATATCGAACCGTCTATTTTCAATTTCTAATTTGGCTTGTACTTTATTTCTTTTTACTGTTAGAATCATGTGTCGTGATTTGTTTGTTGATTTTGATCTATTTTCAGGGAACCAGTTTATGTGAAGAAGAAGACAGGCAGACACACTTGTTCCCTTCAATCCTGAAATTGAGAAAACCTACAAACAGAACAGGCGTGAAAAGATAATTGCGGACTTATTAGCAATAAACAACTAGAGGAACAACAAGTTAAACGGAGGGTTGGGTGATGATCAAAACAACCATGAAATACCCGAAGATGTGCCCGAAAATAATGAGGTACCAACTGCCATGGGACAAGTCCCTCCACCTGCAGAAAGGAGTCTGGGGGATTATGTTTTGCCCACAGTCACAGGTGCACATACTTGCATCAGGCTCCCAGCTATAGAGGCCAATAACTTTGAGATCAAGCCAACTATCCTGAGCATGGTCCAGAACACAGTACAATTTGGGGGACTGCCATCTGAAGATCCCCACATGCACATTGCAAACTTTCTGGAGCTGTGTGCCACTTTCAAATACAATGGCGTTACTGACGATGCCATTAGACTGAGACTCTTCCCGTTCTCACTGAGGGATAGAGCCAAAAGCTGGTTGAACTCACTGCCTGCCAACTCGTCACTACCTGGACCTAGCACAGAAGTTTCTAGAAAAGTTCTTCCCTCCTTCCAAAGCTGCAAAGTAGGGGAGAGCTGAACTGTTACACCCCGTATTTACAGGACATGTTTTAAGAACGTACGTAAGAACTCACAGTGTTAAGATTTGAGACTTGTAAAAATTTAACGGAGTTATGAAATTGTCGAAAAACGCATTATTAGGATTTAATGGGAGGCGACACGTGTCACCCCCTAATGATGCCTTGACAAAATTTGCAAGGGCAAGAGGGTCATCGATTTTGTTAGCAAGACAAGTCTTGCAAGTAGTAGCTTGAGATTCTTGACTAAGTCAAAGGACCCACAAAGTCTTGATATTTAAATAAGAGCTCATCCAAACCACCCATTTGGTTGCATCTTGACCCTCCATTACACTATATAATACTAGTAGTAGTATGACAAGCTTAACACTTAGTAAAATTTCACAAAAAATTTGAAGAACAAGAGCACTAGCTCTCGGGTTCTCTCACAAAGAAGAAGAAGAATTTTTGTTTCTTGTTCATTAAGCTCCCACTTTAAACCAAGGTTCTGGGTGTATTGTAAGCATATCTCAATAGAAAAATCTCGGAAAAAGATAGTTTTCGGGTTAGTCGCAAAGCGAAAACCTAGTTGCTTTTCTAGGTTTTGGATTGGAAGTTTGAAGGAAAGTTGTTGGTATGGTTCTAAGGGTCTCAAGTAGCGGATTGAAGTGTCTTCAAGAGGCTCTAAGTTGCTAGGGAGAAAATTCGGATTTGGAGTTGGATTGAGATTCGTTGAGGTATAATCTTGTCTCTTAATAGTGTTACAAGATTATATATATATTGTTGTTGTTGGCTTTACATGTTGCTAGCATGAAGTTGATATGTTGAAGTTTATAAGTATTATGGATTGCTTGTAGCCTTAAATCCGAAATGTAATGTAAGCCATGTGAAGTTGGATTACAATTTGGTCGTTTACTAGAATCGTCGCATGTTACTTAGTTGGAGATTATAGTAGTATAATCGATTGCGACTTGATATCATGTTATGCTAACAATTTGGATTAAAAAGTAAATTGGATAAGAATTGGTATTGTTGTACTCAATATGGCCGAAATTGGACTAGTAGTTGTAGTAGTTTGATATCTTTTGTGGGGCGGAATTTTACACGTCTAGTAGGCGTGTAATCCCCTATTGTTGATTGCATTGATTGGGCCTTAAATGTGGCGTGTTTGGTTATTGTATTCGGCCTTGAAAAAGGTGGCAAAGTAAGTAGAAACAAAGGAGGTGCTGTCTGATTTTCCGTAGAATTTAGTGACTTAGCACTTGGAATATTCTACGTTTGAAGTAAGAGGTTAACTGACGACAGACCATTATAGGTTGAAGTACTAAGTATAGCGTATCCTACTTGAAGGATGGAATAGCTATCAAGGTTGAAGTACTTTGGAGCATTTTGCTACTTGTCGATAATCGTCGCGAGGTATGTGAACCTTTTCCTTCCTTTGGAATGATTCTATGTATGGAATATACCGGTGGTATCATTTCATGTTTCCTTCTACTCTTAGAAGTTAAGAGGTAGTTGTATGATTTACTCTATGTAGAACTTTTCCTATCTTTTGAGCATGACTAGTCAGACGATATAGTACTCAGAGACGACAAGACCTTGATATCCTTTACTAGTTTTATGAATAGCCAAGTTGGGTGAGTTAGAGATTAACTCACTTCTTTGAAAGTATTAAGGATGTCTAATGTTTTATAAAAGTTAAGGACTCAAGAGTTTAAAGTATGTGATACTTGTTCCGCTTTAAACGTATAAGTCCTCGATAGGAAATTATATTTTGGCTAAGGTATAAAGTGAATATAACGACTTTATGGGAAGTTGGTTATATTTGCTTTATGGAAAGATAAATGACTTGATTTTAGTGAAAAGGCAACTTGATTTTAAGACATCAATTGCCTAAGGTTTTATAATAAAAGGAGTCACTTGATTTCTTAAGGTTAAGAGACTTTATTTTTCAAGTTAGGAGACTTGATTCTTAAAGGAAGAAATGAATTGATTACAAGTATAGAATACTCGATTTGGAAAGACTTGATTTCAAAAGTTAAGAAACTTGTTTTCTTAAAAGTTAAGGACTTGAAGTATTTTTAAAAATATAAGTCTCTTGGTTATAAAAGGAATGGGTTATCTAAAACCATAAAAGAGTTATAACGGCTTTATGGGAAGTTTGTTATAACGGTTTTATGGAAGGTTAAGAGAATGATTTTCTTCAGTAATGTAATCAAAGAAATGATTTTAAATAAAGAATCGCAAACTGTATTTAAGGTACAAAATGCTTAATGTTTTTAATAAAGAAGTCACTTGATTTAGAAGTTCTGTAAATGTATTTCTAAAAGGTATGGTGACTTGTCTTGAAGGTAGATATGACTTGATACTACGGTTGTTAGTATCTTGGAAGTTTATTTGAAAAGAGTTTTTCTAAAGGAGTAGAGTGCGTAGTACTTGGGGTTAAATTCGGATTTTTATGAGAAACGGAAGTGCCATGAGTTTATAAAAATGGAAGTCTAAAGTTTAATGAACTTGTGTATTTGCTTGTGATAGCTTTAAGTGCAAGTATTATATGTTACGTTGTCGTGACTCTCGGTTGGAGGGTCTACTGTCTTGTTATAAGTTTACTTGGACGATCGGCTGATGTGGGATTCCACGGGTATGCTTCCATTATGATTAATCCTTGACATGCTTATACGATGTGGGATTCGGGGCATGTGACCGACGCGGTTAGATGCCCGAACATTTTTATCGACGCATCGCGCGACGGGGATTCCACCGTATGCTTCCATTGTGATTGATCTCGCCATGCTTATACGATGAGGATGCCGGGCATGCAGCCGTGACGGGTTAGATGCCCGTGTTTTATTACTCCATGGCCATGCTTATACGATGGGATTCCGGCACGCGACCATGTTATATTATTACTCCACGGGCTAGCTCCCACGAAGACCGCACTCACGATGAGGATGTCGAAGGCACGCGTTATGGCCACGCTTATACGATGTGGTATTCGGCATGCGTCGCGTTATATATATATATATATATATACGTATGTACGCCGACAGTGAGGTGGGATGCCACGCGCCACATGGTTATATGTTACACTACGGTGCCGGCATGGATGTGGGATTCCACGAGGAGATATATATATGTGTTGTGTATGTACGCCGACGGTGAGGTGGATGCCACGCGCCGCACATGGTTATATTTACACTTATAGTCGGCTGATGGGGATTCCACGGCACGCTTTGATATTTGTGACTTGATCGCGTCCCATTGGGCGGGTAGTATGCGCCCTCCATGCGGCGGATTATGTTATGAAAGATAAGTAAGTTATATGGTAATGAACTTAATGACTTCTCCTAAGTATGCACGCACGATATGGCTATAACTTTTATTGAAAATGGGAAAAGATAATAAGGTACATTAAGTTCATAAGTGGTAATGACACGCAGATCCGCATGCATCAGTATATTTGTCCTCGCCATTCTTTTATCTGATTATGATCTCTTATCGCACGTTATTTCTATTCCATATTCGTACATGTTATCTTCTGCGTTAAATGCCGCGAGTTTTAGGTACCAGTTGGTGATCCTTGCTCTTAGATCTCGGTTGATTGGGAAAAAGCTCCATTTGCTCCGAGGCTTATCTCTTGCACGGTTTCCGAGGTTGTAGATTCATGTATTCGTGGTATGGCGGCCCTCGTGTCACGACTCCGACCCGGCCCGCGATCGGGCCCTACCCGGGCACCCTTACAGTACACATCGAGAGATAATCACGAACATACATGAAACTTATAAAATAACACAATCAAGTAAACAAATGTGTTAGCCGATAAGGCTACCATCCTCGACATATAAATACAACCAAGCAGCTTGCCTCGTTCCTTTACAAACCGACCCACAATATGTGACTACTGCACTTCTAAGAATTTTAACAGAACAATCGTATGGACAGGGCCCCGCCATACCCGAATATACATGAATCTACTACCTCGTGGAAACTGCACAAGAGATAAGCCTCGGAGCAAATGGAGCTTTTCTCAAAATCAACCGAGATCCTAAGAGCAAGGATCACCAACTCGCGCACCTAATACTGCGGCATTTAACGCACTTCGGGGTCGCATAACAAAAATCGAATATGGAATGTAAAAACGATAAGAAATGTGATCATAATCGTAAAAGAATGACAGGACAAGTATAAAAATACATACGGATCCTACGTGTCATTACCACTTATGAACTTAATCGCACCTTATTATCTTTTCCCATTTCCAATAAAAGTTATAGTCACATTCTTATGTACACGATTAGGAAAAATCATTATGTTCATTACTATATAACTTACTTATCTTCCATAAGTATAATCCGGCCCTTTAAGGAGGGCACATTTACTACCCGGCCCAATCTGGGACGCGATCAAGTCACACAAATATCAAGCGTGTCCGTGGAATCCCCCATCACTGCCGACAGCTATAAGTGTAAAATATAATCATGTGACGCGCCCGTGGCATCCCACCTCACTGTCGGCGTACACATACACAACATATATATATATCTCCTTCCCGTTGAATCCCACATCACTGCCGACAGTCCAGGATATGATAATACACCAATAGGAATACATGAACACCAAGTCCCACCGGTGGTATAGCGTCTTGGGGGTCTACCCCTCACTTATACTCTTACCCTGGAGAAGGTGGTAAAGCAGGTGGTATAGCATCTTGGGGGTCTACCCCTCACTTATACTCTTACCCTGGAGAAGGTGGTAAAGCATCTTGGGGGTTTACCCCTCACTTATACTCTTACCCTATCTCGACCGACCATCAAACAAAACAAGCAGGGGGTATAAGTTCTTGGGTGTTTACCTCACTTATACTCTTACTCGAGAAGGTGGTATAGCATCTGGGGTTTACCCTCACTTATACTCTTACCCTATCTCGACGGCCAGTCAAACAAATGTAAGCACTACCATGTCTTCTATAAAAATCCGGGAATTTAACCCAAGTACTACAAATAACGGAAGCATACCCGTGGAATCCCACATCACTGTCGGTACGTCCAAGTACTTACAATAAGACAACCGGCCCTCCAACCGAGAGTCGCGGCAACGTAATAAAACATAATACTTGCACTCAAAGGCTATCACCAGCACACATAGGCTAATTCTCAATTAACAAGCCAAAGTACTTATCAAGGCACACTTAGACTAATTCTCAATTAATCAAGCCAAAGTACTTATCAAGTCACACTTAGACTAATTCTCAATTAATCAAGCCAAAGTACTTATCAAGGCACACTTAGACTAATTCTCAATTAATCAAGCCAAAGTACTTATCAAGGCACAAATAGAATAATTCTCATTGAACAAGCCAAACTACTTACCAAGGCATACTTAGACAAATTCTCAATTTATCAAGCCAAAGTACTAATCAAGGCACAAATAGAATAATTCTCATTGAACAAGCCAAAGTACTTATCAAGGCATACTTAGACAAATTCTCAATTTATCAAGCCAAAGTACTAATCAAGGCACACTTAGACAAATTCTCAATTTATCAAGCCAAAGTACTAATCAAGGCATCACATAGAATTATTCTCAATTAAACAGGTCAAAGTACTACGTACGTACATTCTTTTCAAGAGACTCTTTTTTGTGTAAAACCCCAAGATACTAACACCCGTAGTATCCAGGCTTGAGTACATTTCACATAAGTCACGATACTTTTAGAAATACATTTCTCGGCTTCTAAATCAAGTGACCCTTACTTAAAAGCTTTAAGCAAGTGATACCTTTAAATCACATTGCCCTTCCTTAATACAAGTTAATTCTTTGATTACTTTATTAGAGAAAACCATTCTCTTAACTTTCCATAAAGCCGTTATAACCAACTTCCCATAAAGCCGTTATAACCCTTTATGGTTTTAGACAAAACTCTTTCCTTTTATAACCAAGAGACTTCTACTTTTAAAAACCAAGTATTGTATACTTTCAAATCGATTCTCTTATCTTCAAAAATACAATTAGTCTCTTAACCTTAGAAATCGAGTGACTCCTTTTATTATAAAACCTTAGGCAATTGATGCCTTAAAATCAAGTCATTATCCTTCCATAAAACAAATATAACCAACTCCCCATAAAGTCGTTATACTCACTTTATACCTTAGCCAAAAATACAATTTCCTATCCAAGGGACTTATACGTTTAAAACGGAACAAGTATCACATACTTCAAAACTCTTCAAGTCCCTTAACTTTAATAAAACATTAGACATCCTTAATACTTTCAAAGAAGTGAATTAATCTCCTAACTCACCCGACTTGGCTATTCATAAAACTAGTAAAGGATATCAAGGTGTTGACGCTCATCAGATTACATACGTCTTGCCACGACCGAACCGGCCGTGGATCGTGCCTTACCCGGGCACCCAAGTAGTCATACATCAGAGAAAATCAGCGGAACATAAAAACAAGACATGAAGCAAGAGATATTATATATAAACAAAGCAACCAAAACAGCTTGCCTCAGATATAAATACATAAAAACCCAAGCTTTAATCCTTTTACAACCCCGCCACAACAAGATTACATGCACTCTAAGATTTACAACAACCATGACGGACAGTGGCCCCGCCATACCCTCAATGTACAAGAACCTACAACTCGTGGAACACACACGAAGAATAAGCCTCGGAGAAACGGAGCTTCCTAATACGCTGAATCGTGATCCCATGGCGAGATCAACTACCGTGTACTCCTACCATGCATGAACGCAGCCTCAAGGAGGTCGCACAACAGTACCAAGTATGTGAAATCAAAATATCGCAGCTTAAATCATAATACTATATAAAGCGAGACATGTATGATAACCAAAATACAAGACGCAACATAAAAGCGCCAAGTCGTGGAATCACACCTCAAAGTCATCACTCAATATATAACTATGGTTTCACGCCACAACATCAATCATGTACGCATCATGGCCGCATGCCGGACTCAGACGGTGCGCATATGTCCATGATGCAACAATAATAACAATGCCGCATGGCCACATGCCCCGAATTCAGATCGGCAGCATGTCCATGTAACATCAACAACAATATACTGGGTGGTCAACTCGCCGCACGCCACATTCCCGACTGCAGACGGCAGTACACGCCCATGTAACAATAATAACCATATATCGTAATCAACCCCGCCGCACGGTCACATGCCCCGACTCAGACGGTGTAGACATGCCCATGTAACAATAATAATGGAAGCATACGTGGAATCTTCCGTCACCGCCAGACGCCCAAGTAAGCTCAATAAGTCAACCGCCCATCGAGACGCGGTGGTATAGAACACAATTCTTGCACAACAAAGGCTATCACAACAAGCATAGGCGAAGTTACACAACAACAAGCATAGGCAAGTTATACAACAACGAGCATAGACAAGTTATACACAACTCAAGGTACTTCCATTTTATATCAAAGTCAGGTTTTAACCTAAAGTACTACGTCGTTAAATTCCCTTTAAAGAGATCCATTCCTTTTATAAAGGTCACCCGATACCGTAGTATAAAAATAGAGTGACTCACATTTTTAGGTAAACCAAAACACTTTCCTTTTCAACAACATTCTTTCCCTAAAGTTCGGTTTTGCCTAATTTCAATTACTCAGTCTCTTTATTTTAGAAAAGTTTCATAGTTCATAGTCTTAATCATTTAAGAATATAATTCTCTTTTAAACAACTGAGAAACATATGCCTTATATGAGTGTAGGTTATTCTTGTTCATAATCAATCTTATTAAGCGACCATGATCTAGGAAATGTAATATCATTTTGTCTCATCTTAGCTTCTATGCAGATGGAGGTTTCTACTTGGTTTTAATAATACTTTATTATTCAATACATTTTCCTTTATTAACGCTGCAGTTGGTTTGTCAATACTCATTCGATTTCAAATCAAGAAACATTATTCCCTTTAAAACCAAGTACTCATTACTCACGAATGAGGTTTCACACAAACATCCATATTAAGTCAAGTCTCTTATCTTTTAAGATTAAGTCTCTTAACTTCTAAAAATCAAGAAACCATTCTCTTTATCTCTCTTAAGATGTTATACCTAACTTCCCATAAAGCTAGTATAACTCTTATGTTTTCAAAACCAAGTATTACTCTTCTTTCCAAAAAGGTTTCTTAATTCTTTTAAAATACATTCAAGGTTCTTATTATTCAGCTTAAGTCAAAGACATTGCCGCATACCACGCTCATAACACACGACGTCTACCGTACTATATATATATTCCTTTAAAATATCATGCTCAAGAGTATAGGAAGAATCACATACCTCGCGACGATTATCGACTATAAGCAAAACGCCCACTCGCTATAACCCGCTTAGCATTGTCCACCTTCCAAGTAGTACATGCTACTTGTAGAACATTCAACCAATAAAGTTTATAAGTTCATCAGAATACGGTCCTATGTAAGTACAGTTTAAACTTCTACTTATTTTCTTCTGAAGCGATTTCAGTTCAAGTCTATTCTGTAATATCCTTCTATTACAGTTCAATCTCTTCTATGAATCTTATATTCATTTCTATACAACTACAGTATGTAATTCCCAATTACAATAGAAGGACAGTAGTATTTACCTCGATGAGCCCAAAATTATCCAAGTTTAATGTCGATCCTGAGCAACGTTAAGCTCCTACTCCGAGTGCTCCAATCCGCTCCAAACAACCCTTAGAAGTTCTACGCAACTTCTACTTAACACTTCAATCGACTATGAAGGTTTTCCTTAGGGTTTCGTTTTTGTGACTGAGGGGAAGTATAATAGTATTTACGGCTTTTCAGATAGAGGTAACCTGGGAATACGACAAGGAATTAGGGCGAGAGGATTTCGGGCATTATAACAATACTTGGAGAGTATTTCTATACCACAAAGGGGGGTATTATACGAAACAACTAGGCAAGGGGGGGGTGTATTCTCGGCCGACCACTAGGAGGGGGGGGGGGAGGGGGAAGGCTTTGGACGAAATATCAAGAGGGAGGGAGTATTTTGAGACTTAGAAAGAATGCTCAAGTTTGGATGAAATAACTCTTCAACAAGGGGGGTATTTATAGGTCAAGAAATGGCCAACCAATGGCCAAGATCCATCCAAGTGTAAGGCAAGTGTAGGGCTAGATTTTAACCATGTGGACCTTATCCATCTACCACAACAACTTGCACAAAATATCCTACCAACTTTGACCCACCTTTCGTCCACTTGCCGCCCAACCTCACGTCCAATGTGAGGGTGACACATGTCACCCTCCCGTTTGTCCAAAATGTTTCGTCTCTCGGAAAAATCCGCAAAAATTAAAAATGACATAGCCGTATTTTTCCCTTCGCAAGTCTAGTAAAACGTTTCGTCGAAAAACGACTATTTTCGGCACTTGTGTACAAATTTCGATTCTTGCCAATCCTTAAGGCTTAAATTTTCTACGTACGTCCTCACGTACATACTCTGGAAATACGGGGTATAACATTCTCCCCTCCTTAGAAACATTCGTCCCGAATGTTCCTTCTCAAGACGGATAACGATAAAGTTCCTCTAACAAGTTGTCAACGCCACACCTGGCCACGTAATAACACACGTCCTCTTCCTTCCTTACTCGTCGTGCCCTTCTCGAACACTTGAACTCTTCTAGTATACGTACCACACTTCAGTCATCGCTTCAGTTCCCAAAACTTTGGAGTCACCACCTCCAAACTTGGTCATCTTACTAGCCTCAATCTTCCTTAAGGCCATTCCCGGCCTTCACGATCTGCTTCTGGTCGAACATATCCACGAACTCATCCGATGGTCAACTAAACTTGGGCCTAGCACCCTCGTGACCCTACCACCTGGCGGGACCACCCAGAGCTGACCCAACCCCAAAACAGGCCGCGGGTTGGCCCGCAACATGGCCCCAACCCGACCCACTTAACGCATCAAGCTCTTGTTTCCCGATCCGGAACAATCTTACCTATACAGGTCATGAAAGCTACCACTTCCATTTTACACCACCCAAGGAATTTTCCCACAATTACTCCACGTATACTTATACATTCTGACAAAGATCACCCGCAAAATCTTGTACTCAAGACGGCCTTATATCTAAGGTCTCAATTGTAATATTCTAAGGTTCATCATTTTCTCACCCCCAGGCTTACCCTTTTACACTAACCAGGTTTCTAAATCACATTTTAGCACAAAGCTATCCGAACATAACACTAAACACATCATCATAACATCAATACATACAAGTCTCTGAGGGTTAAGGATATACTGAAAATAGGCGGCTCAAAGGACCGCTAAAATCGGGAACTTCCACCGCGACCTGCGGCGTGGCTCACGGTGTATGAACATCCCGCCTAGCTATGGAAGGTGAAGAACCCGCAATCGATCCGTAGTCTGTGCTATCCTACCAGCGCTACCCCGGTCGACGCCTTCGCTAGATGGCCCTGTTGGCCGCAAAAATAACAAGCTCCTCGTACCACGACACTTCAAATGCGTTCTACCACATCGACCACACCGAGGTAGGGTGATCGCATCCGCCCACACCCCTACTCTAGAAATCGAACCCCGAGCTCGACCGCCTCGAATCCCGGATGCTCGAAGGTTGTGGAGGACCACTCGACCGGGCGGAGGTACAAAACTAGTATCTTGCTAATGCGGTCCGCCTCAAAAGTCACCAGGACCTCGTTTGGCCCTCTTCGCCGATATTGGTCATTCCGTCCGACCTCTCCGCCTCACACCCAAGTGCATAAGTCGCACGCGGCAATGTCCATGCCCCAAGAGCTACACCCACCAAGCCTCGCCAAGTAGTCATCTAACCCAGAACGTAGCGGTGTACTCGCCCTCCATATCGGCTACTCTGGGGCATACCGAGCCAATGAGTCGAACTCCACATTGTACTCCCGAATCAGACGCCTGCTCGCCAACATCAAAAATCTGTCGGCCCGAGCCTCTTCATCCGCGAGGCAAGAAATGTGCAAGAAATGCCTCAAAACTCGTCCCAAACGGTGGAAGTGCATTCTCTCCCGGATAGCTCCCACGAATCAAACGACCGATCGCGTATCACGCGGCCGATGCGAACCTAGACCACCGACTCCTCCAAGCCTTGATCACTCACGACCGTCAGAATCGCTTCGGATGAACTCTGCGGATCATCCTCGTGCCTCGACCCATAGAACTCAAGGGCTACATCTCGTAAAGTCCCGTAGCCTCAAACTATCCGATCTTGGGTGAACCATGGGTGCACGGAATCGCCGCTGGCCCACTTATCTCATGTTCGCCACGATCCCGCCAAGAATCGGGCCATCTTTGTACCCCAACCTCTCGCCTCAGCCGTGGACCGGGTGCGTGTATCGTGGTCTCATCGCCCATCGCTGCGCTCTAAACTCGCTGGGCCGGGCGACGCCGCAAAACTCGCCGTCAAGCACTGCTCGTGTAATGGCCGCTCGCGCTGCGTACTCTCTGTATCTCACTAGCAGCTCCTCGCTGCCTTGCCCACTGGGCCGGGTTGCCTTGCGCGGAGGCATAATCGGTGAAAACGAAATACGTCGGAGGGTCCAACTTACAACATACTTCTAAGGCACGATCTCGAATGAGAAGAATGGAAACTAATCCTAAATGTCTGCCTCCTCGATTATAGATGTGGTGCACAACACACCGATAATCAAGACTCTACTAGACACGGTCTGTAGACACTTTCCGAGGATTAACTGCTCTGATACCACTTTTGTCACGACCCGAACCCGGGCCCGTGACTGGTGCCTTACCCGGGCACCCAAGTAGTCATACATCAGAGAAAATCATCGGAACAATATCAATCTTGATAGCTAATCCATCCTTCAAGTAGGATACGCTATACTTAGTACTTCAACCTGTAATGGTCACAATACGTCCATTAACCTCTTACTTCAAACGTAGAATATTCTAGGTGCTAAGTCGCTAAATTCTACGGAAAATCGGACAGCACCTCCTTTGTTTTTACTTACTTTGCCACCTTTTTCAAGGCCGAATACAATAACCAAACACGCCACTTTTAAGGCCCAATCAATGAAATCAACAATAGGGGATTACACGCCTACTAGACGTGTAAAATTCCGCCCCACAAACGATATCAAATTAATACAACTATATGTCCAATTCGGCTAACTTGAAACACTACAACATCAATTCTTATCCAATTTCCATTTCAATCCAAGTTGTTAGCAATACATGATATCAAGTCGCAATCGACTATAACTACTATAATCTTCAAGTCAACAACATGCGACGATTCTAATAACGACTAAATTGTAATCCAACTTAACATGGCTTACATACATTTCGGATTTAAAGCTACAAGCAATCCATAATACTTATAAACTTCAACATATCAACTTCATGCTAGCAACATGTAAAGCTAACAACAATATAAATAATCTTGTAACACTTTCAAAGAACAAGATTATACCTCCACGAATCTTAATCCAATCTTCAAATCCGAAGTCGCTCCTTAGCAACTTAGAGACTCTTCAAGACACTTCAATCCGCTACTTGAGACCCTTAGAACAACACCAACCAATTTCCTTCAACTTCCAAACAAAACCTAGAAAAGCCACTAGGTTTTCACTTTGCGACTAACCCGAAAACTATCTTTTTCTGAGATTTTTCTATTGAGATATGCTTACAATACACTTAGGAACCTTGGTTTAAAGTGGGAAAATTATTGGACAACAAACAAATTTTTTTCATGTGGAGAGGGAGTGAACCCGAGAGCAACATGCTCTTGTTCATCCAATTTTTGTGTAAAAATGGCTAAGTGTTAGGCTTGTCTCACTACTAGTAGTATTATATAGTGTAATGGAGGGTCATGATATAAACAAATGGGTGGTTTGGATGAGCTCTTCTTTAAATATCAAGACTTGTGGGACCTTTGACTTAGTCAATTTTCTCAAGCTCACATTTGCAAGACTTTGTCATCTAAAGACTATGGTCAATGACCATTTTGGCCATGCCTATTTCGAACAAGGCATCAATAAAGGGGGGTGACACGTGTCGCCCTCCCATTCGTCACGATAGTACGTTTTCCGACAATTTCATAATTCCGATAAAATTTTACAAGTCTCAAATCTTAACACCTGTGAGTTCTTACGTACGTTCTTAAAGCATGTCCTGTAAATACGGGGTGTAAAATTCTTCCCCCCTTAGAAATATTCCTCGAATGTTCTTTCGGAGTCAATCTAATTAAAGCGCGACATAGTCTCTTTATACTACACCCTTCTTACAACATATGCCACCCATGGTCACATAACAATATTTATACTAAGATGTCAACCTTGGCACTCACGAAGCCAACTAGCCCATACTTATAATGACCTCAAAGTCTGTCATAATCCTCTCTACTAGGTCTACTAGGGTCTGACAACTGTATCATCACCGGGAAAATCTCATATTCCCGCTCAGCTACCACCCCACACACTTACGGGTGTAGTTACCTCGAAAGGTCCTTATGGATTCAGGCTCTATTCCTTTACACTTGGTTGTTATCTTTCTTACTAGTCGTACTCTTTTCATATTTCCAACTCACACTAGTATACATAACTTCCATACCGATGCTGACCTCCAATCTCTGGAGTCACTCTATAAAACAATATAAGGCCATTTCCGGCTTTCACTACCTGGTTCCGGTGGAACGCGTCCACGAACCCGTAAAACAATTAACTAGACTTGGGCCTTGCACCCTCGTGACCCTGTCACGTAGCAGAACTACTACCAACTGATCCCACTCCATTCCAGGCCATGGGGAGACCCGCAACAGGTCCCCACCCCGACCCGCCGTCGCACTTAACTCTTATTCTTGGTCTATAATAAATCTTTCTACCCGAGAAGACCTTGTACATCTAAGGTCTCAGCGGTCTTCAACATTCTTAGGCTCGCAATTTCCATGCTCCAAGCCTATCTTATCAGTCTCCCCGTAAACGGGTACAAAAACTTCTCATAATACCATAATCATGTCGTTGATCACAAGAACCATTACTTACTCTATACGGACCTCATCCGTACAATTTTCTTAAGCCTACTACGCAGCTTAATCTGTTTACATGACATTCTGTTAAGTTCCTTAACATGGCTTCTTAAGGGTTCACTACCCTATCAGACAACTCATCCTTTCCCAATAATCTCAAAATAAACCACAAGACCTTGGCGAAAATTCATTAACTATTCCATACCTTCCCGGTATCTAGTTAGTCTTTACCACTCTTGGTAAAACTAAAATCATTCTAGGCAACCCATAAATGACCCTCATACATAACTCCGTATAGAGGTATGTCACAATACCAACTATACTATAATCATTACCAACCTGGATACGCAATCCACATAGTCCTTCCCGGTCATCACGCTTTCTCGTAGCTGCAATCAACATAACTCGTTAGGGAGAGACGACCCTAACAACACAGCTCTATGGCACGATCTCAGAGTGAGAAGAATGGAAACCAATCCTAAATGTCCTACAGCCTCCTGATTATAGATGTGGTGCACAACACACCGATAATCAAGACTCTACTAGACACGGTCTGTAGACACTTTCCGAGGACTAACTGCTCTGATACCACTTTTGTCACGACCCGGCCCGCGATCGTGCCTCTACAGGCACCCTTACAGTACACATCGAGATAATCACGAACATACATGAAACTTATAAAATAACACAATCAAGTAAACAAAAGGTTAGCCGATAAGGCTACCATCCTCGACATATATAAATACAACCAAGCTTCTCGCCTTTACAAACCGACCCACATATGTGACTACTGCACTTAAGAATTTTAACAGAACAAGCGTGGACAGGCCCCGCCATACCTGAATATACATGAATCTACTACCTCGTGGAAACCGTACAAGAGATAAGCCTGCAGCAAATGGATCTTTTCAAAATCAACCGAGATCCTAAGAGCAAGGATCACCAACCTGCACCTAATACTGCGGCATTTAACGCAGCCTCGGGCGGGGTCATAACAAAAATTTAATATGGAATGAAAAAAGCGACAAGAAATGATCATAATCGCATAAAAGAATGACAGGGACAAGTATAAAAAATACATACCAGATCCGGCCGTGTCATTACCACTTATGAACTTAATCGCACCTTATTATCTTTTCCCATTTTCAATAAAAGTTATAGTCACATTCTTATGTACACGATTAGGAAAAATCATTAAGTTCATTACTATATAACTTACTTATCTTCCATAAGTATAATCCGGCCCTTTAAGGAGGGCACATTTACTACCCGGCCCAATCTGGGACGCGATCAAGTCACACAAATATCAAGCGTGTCCGTGGAATCCCCCATCACTGCCGACAGCTATAAGTGTAAAATATAATCATGTGATGCGCCCGTGTGGCATCCCACCTTACTGTCGGCGTACACACAACATATATATATATATCTCCTACCCGTGGAATCCCACATCACTGCCGACAGTCCAGGATATAATAATACACCAATAGGCATACATGAACACCAAGTCCCACCGGTGGTATAGCGTCTTGGGGGTCTACCCCTCACTTATACTCTTACCCTGGAGAAGGTGGTAAAGCAGGTGGTATAGCATCTTGGGGGTCTACCCCTCACTTATACTCTTACCCTGGAGAAGGTGGTAAAGCATCTTGGGGGTTTACCCCTCACTTATACTCTTACCCTATCTCGACCGACCATCAAACAAAACAAGCAGGGGGTATAATGTCTTGGGGGTTTACCCCTCACTTATACTCTTACCCTGGAGAAGGTGGTATAGCATCTTGGGGGTTTACCCCTCACTTATACTCTTACCCTATCTCGACCGGCCGTCAAACAAACAGAAGCACTACCATGTCTTCTATAAAAATCCGGGAATTTAACCCAAGTACTACAAATAACGGAAGCATACCCGTGGAATCCCACATCACTGTCGGTACGTCCAAGTACTTACAACAAGACAGCCGGCCCTCCAACCGAGAGTCGCGGCAACGTAATAAAACATAATACTTGCACTCAAAGGCTATCACCAGCACACATAGGCTAATTCTCAATTAACAAGCCAAAGTACTTATCAAGGCACACTTAGACTAATTCTCAATTAATCAAGCCAAAGTACTTATCAAGGCACACTTAGACTAATTCTCAATTAATCAAGCCAAAGTACTTATCAAGGCACACTTAGACTAATTCTCAATTAATCAAGCCAAAGTACTTATCAAGGCACAAATAGAATAATTCTCATTGAACAAGCCAAAGTACTTATCAAGGCATACTTAGACAAATTCTCAATTTATCAAGCCAAAGTACTAATCAAGGCACAAATAGAATAATTCTCATTGAACAAGCCAAAGTACTTATCAAGGCATACTTAGACAAATTCTCAATTTATCAAGCCAAAGTACTAATCAAGGCACACTTAGACAAATTCTCAATTTATCAAGCCAAAGTACTAATCAAGGCATCACATAGAATTATTCTCAATTAAACAGGTCAATGTACTACGTACGTACATTTTTTTCAAGAGACTCCTTTTTGTGTAAAACCCCAAGATACTAACACCCGTAGTATCCAGGCTTGTGTACATTTCACATAAGTCACGATACTTTTAGAAATACATTTCTCGGCTTCTAAATCAAGTGACCCTTACTTAAAAGCTTTAAGCAAGTGATACCTTTAAATCACATTGCCCTTCCTTAATACAAGTTAATTCTTTGATTACTTTATTAGAGAAAACCATTCTCTTAACTTTCCATAAAGCCGTTATAACCAACTTCCCATAAAGCCGTTATAACCCTTTATGGTTTTAGACAAAACTCTTTCCTTTTATAACCAAGAGACTTCTACTTTTAAAAACCAAGTATTGTATACTTTCAAATCGATTCTCTTATCTTCAAAAATACAATTAGTCTCTTAACCTTAGAAATCGAGTGACTCCTTTTATTATAAAACCTTAGGCAATTGATGCCTTAAAATCAAGTCATTATCCTTCCATAAAGCAAATATAACCAACTCCCCATAAAGTCGTTATACTCACTTTATACCTTAGCCAAAAATACAATTTCCTATCCAAGGGACTTATACGTTTAAAACGGAACAAGTATCACATACTTCAAAACTCTTCAAGTCCCTTAACTTTAATAAAACATTAGACATCCTTAATACTTTCAAAGAAGTGAATTAATCTCCTAACTCACCCGACTTGGCTATTCATAAAACTAGTAAAGGATATCAAGGTGTTGTACGTCTACCGTACTACATACGTGCAACTAGTCATGCTCAAAAGATAGGAAAAGTTCTACATAAAGCAATTCACACAACTACCTCTTAACTTCTAAGAGTAGAAGGAAACATGAAATGATACCACCGGTATATTCCATACATAGAATCATGCCAAAGGAAGGAGGAGGTTCACATACCTCGCGACGATTATCGACAAGTAGCAAAATGCTCCAAAGTACTTCAATCTTGATAGCTAATCCATCCTTCAAGTAGGATACGCTATACTTAGTACTTCAACCTATAATGGTCACAATACGTCCATTAACCTCTTACTTCAAACGTAGAATATTCTAGGTGCTAAGTCACTAAATTCTACGGAAAATCGGACAGCACCTCCTTTGTTTTTACTTACTTTGCCACCTTTTTCAAGGCCGAATACAATAACCAAACACGCCACTTTTAAGGCCCAATCAATGAAATCAACAATAGGGGATTACACGCCTACTAGACGTGTAAAATTCCGCCCCACAAACGATATCAAATTAATACAACTATATGTCCAATTCGGCTAACTTGAAACACTACAACATCAATTCTTATCCAATTTCCATTTCAATCCAAGTCGTTAGCAATACATGATATCAAGTCGCAATCGACTATAACTACTATAATCTTCAAGTCAATAACATGCGACGATTCTAATAACGACTAAATTGTAATCCAACTTAACATGGCTTACATACATTTCGGATTTAAAGCTACAAGCAATCCATAATACTTATAAACTTCAACATATCAACTTCATGCTAGCAACATGTAAAGCTAACAACAATATAAATAATCTTGTAACACTTTCAAAGAACAAGATTATACCTCCACGAATCTTAATCAAATCTTCAAATCCGAAGTCGCTCCTTAGCAACTTAGAGACTCTTCAAGACACTTCAATCCGCTACTTGAGACCCTTAGAACAACACCAACCAATTTCCTTCAACTTCCAAACAAAACCTAGAAAAGCCACTAGGTTTTCACTTTGCGACTAACCCGAAAACTATCTTTTTCTGAGATTTTTCTATTGAGATATTCTTACAATACACTTAGGAACCTTGGTTTAAAGTGGGAAAATTATTGGACAACAAACAAATTTTTTTCATGTGGAGAGGGAGTGAACCCGAGAGCAACATGCTCTTGTTCATCCAATTTTTGTGTAAAAATGGCTAAGTGTTAGGCTTGTCTCACTACTAGTAGTATTATATAGTGTAATGGAGGGTCATGATATAAACAAATGGGTGGTTTGGATGAGCTCTTCTTTAAATATCAAGACTTGTGGGACCTTTGACTTAGTCAATTTTCTCAAGCTCACATTTGCAAGACTTTGTCATCTAAAGACTATGGTCAATGACCATTTTGGCCATGCCTATTTCGACCAAGGCATCAATAAGGGGGGGGGGTGACACGTGTCGCCCTCCAATTCGTCACGATATTACGTTTTCCGACAATTTCATAATTCCGATAAAATTTTACAAGTCTCAAATCTTAACACCTGTGAGTTCTTACGTACGTTCTTAAAGCATGTCCTGTAAATACAGGGTGTAACACCCTGTCCCGCCACAGTTGTTATGTTAAACTCTTAGAGGTCTGTAGTCACTTATTGTGGTTCAGTTTGTAAAGGAAGGGAGGCAACTGCTTCGTTTATGTATTTACTATCCAGGGAGGTAGCCTTATCGGCTAACCTGTTGATTTTATCTTTGATGATTTATTTATAAGTTTCATGTATGTTCATTGATTATCTCGATGTATACTGTAAGGGTGCCTGAGTAGGGCACGATGCGAGCTTGGGTCGGTCGTGACAAAAAGTGGTATCGAGCGATTAGTCCTCGGAAAGTGTCTCAGCACCGTGTCTAGTAAGTCTTGATTATCGGTGTGTTGTGCACCACATCTATAATCGTGGAGGCTGCAGGATATTTAGGATTGGTTTCACTCTTCTCTCTTTGAGATCGTGCAGAGAGTCATCTAGTAGGTTGAATCCTCTCTGACCCCTTCTTATGTAACAGTTATGCCTCCACGGAAGGCGACCAGGGCCCAGAAGGGCAAGGCAGCAGCAGGAGCTGCTAGTGGTACGCAGAGGGTTACCAGGACTCGGGCACAGACTATGCCTGAGGTATTAGGCGGATCGGCGAACTCGGCCACGCCGGCAGTATTAGAGGAGCCGAGAGCGGCAGTAGCTCCAGAGGTTCCGTGCATCCGAGCCTCAATCCATTGCCGGCGAGTTTAGAGATTATGAAGAGCGGTCGGGCTATTGACTAGCATAGTGGTAGAGCGGCGTGGCGGGAGCGAGTAGCTAACCCAGAGCCGATAGTTTGAGGATTCGGGATTTTTAGGTTGTAGTCCACCCGAGTTTTATGGTTCAAGATCGAGGATGATCCTCAAGAGTTCGTTCGCGACTCAATGGACTATGCAGTGCTTAGGGCCTCGGAGGCAGTCGATTGTGTTAGCTTCTACGATTCTGCGATATTGCGTTGAACGGTTTGAGTCTTGGGAGGCTGTCGAGAGGTGTGGGTGCTCGTCCGGCGGTTGGGATGAGTTCACGGAGGCCTTTCTTGATCACTTTTGCCTCCCGAAATGAGGAGGCCCGTGTTGATAGGTTCTTGTCATTGAGGCGAGAATGGGAGGACCATCAGGGAATACACACAGAGTTTGACTCATTGGCGGTGTCGCACACTATTGTGGGTGATATGGCGGGCGAGTTCACCGTTATGTGATGGGGCTAGACCATTATATGATTCTGCATGCTCGGAGTGGCCGCCCTTCACCGGTATGGATATTGCCGAGATCTGAAGCTTATGCGCGAGGATAGAGGGCGAGAGAGAGGTCGGTAGACTCGGGCCGGCCAGAGTCGGGGCAGCGGTGTTCGGTGGTAACTTTCGAGGCGGACAACCTCAACAGCAGACTAGGTCTACATCTCAGCCGGCACAAAGTGCTCCTTCCCGGTCTTCTGGCCGGAGGTTTGGTCATGGGGATATTCGGAGCGGTCGGGGCTCGGGCTCTGAGTTCGCAGATGTCCAAGAATAGTAGCCAGGGGAAACCACCTTTGCCCCGGTGTGGTCACTGTAGTAGATTCCATTTTGGGGAGTGTCGTACTCGCCCGGCGACTTGTTATGCTTGCGGCCAGTGGTCATTCGTGAGACCGTCCAGGCGGAGGTGGCACTGGTGGGATAGCGCAGTCTACTGGATCAGTTGCGGGTTCTTCGCCTTCCATAGCTAGGCAGGATGTTTATGCACCGGCAGGCCGTGATAGAGGCCGTGGTGGTAGTTCCCAGTTTTAGCGGTCCATTGAACCGCCCATGTGATTTAGTGGCAAAGTAAGTAGAAACAAAGGAGGTGCTGTCTGATTTTCCGTAGAATTTAGTGACTTAGCACTTGGAATATTCTACGTTTGAAGTAAGAGGTTAACGGACGTATTGTGACCATTATAGGTTGAAGTACTAAGTATAGCGTATCCTACTTGAAGGATGGAATAGCTATCAAGGTTGAAGTACTTTGGAGCATTTTGCTACTTGTCGATAATCGTCGCGAGGTATGTGAACCTTTTCCTTCCTTTGGCATGATTCTATGTATGGAATATACCGGTGGTATCATTTCATGTTTCCTTCTACTCTTAGAAGTTAAGAGGTAGTTGTGTGATTTACTCTATGTAGAACTTTTCCTATCTTTTGAGCATGACTAGTTATGACGATATAGTACGGTGAGCGACAAGACCTTGATATCCTTTACTAGTTTTATGAATAGCCAAGTTGGGTGAGTTAGGAGATTAACTCACTTCTTTGAAAGTATTAAGGATGTCTAATGTTTTATAAAAGTTAAGGGACTTGAAGAGTTTAAAGTATGTGATACTTGTTCCGTTTTAAACGTATAAGTCCCTTGGATAGGAAATTATATTTTGGCTAAGGTATAAAGTGAATATAACGACTTTATGGGAAGTTGGTTATATTTGCTTTATGGAAAGATAAATGACTTGATTTTAGTGAAAAGGCAACTTGATTTTAAGGCATCAATTGCCTAAGGTTTTATAATAAAAGGAGTCACTTGATTTCTTAAGGTTAAGAGACTTTATTTTTCAAGTTAGGAGACTTGATTCTTAAAGGAAGAAATTAATTGATTACAAGTATAGAATACTCGATTTGGAAAGACTTGATTTCAAAAGTTAAGAACCTTGTTTTCTTAAAAGTTAAGGGACTTGAAGTATTTTTAAAAAATATAAGTCTCTTGGTTATAAAAGGAATGGGGTTGTCTAAAACCATAAAGAGTTATAACGGCTTTATGGGAAGTTGGTTATAACGGTTTTATGGAAGGTTAAGAGAATGATTTTCTTCAGTAATGTAAGCAAAGAAATGATTTGAAATAAAGAAGGGCAAACTGTTTTTAAGGTACCAATTGCTTAATGTTTTTAAGAAAGAAGTCACTTGATTTAGAAGCCGGTAAATGTATTTCTAAAAAGGTATGGTGACTTGTCTTGAAGGTAGATATGACTTGATACTACGGTTGTTAGTATCTTGGAAGTTTATTTGAAAAAGAGTTTTTCTAAAGGAGTAGAGGTGCGTAGTACTTGGGGTTAAATTCCCGGATATTTTATGTGAGAAACGGAAGTGCCATGAGTTTATAAAAAAATGGAAGTCTAAAAGTTTAATGAACTTGCCTGTGTTTGCTTGTGATAGCTTTAAGTGCAAGTATTATATGTTACGTTGTCGTGACTCTCAGTTGGAGGGCCGGCTGTCTTGTTATAAGTTTACTTGGACGTACCGACAGTGATGTGGGATTCCACGGGTATGCTTCCATTATGATTGATCCTTGGACATGCTTATACGATGTGGGATTCCGGGGCATGTGACCAGGATGCGGGTTAGATGCCCGGACATTTTATTGGACGTACCGGCAGTGACGGGGGATTCCACGGGTATGCTTCCATTGTGATTGATCTTGGCCATGCTTATACGATGAGGGATGCCGGGGCATGCAGCCAGGATGCGGGTTAGATGCCCGCGTGTTTTATTACTCCATGGCCATGCTTATACGATGTGGGATTCCGGGGCATGCGACCATGTTATATTATTACTCCATGGGCTAGCTCCCCATGAAGACCTGCACCTACGATGAGGGATGCCGAGGGCACGTTATGGCCATGCTTATACGATGTGGGATTCCGGGGCATGCGACCGCGTTATATATATATATATATATATATATATATATATATATATGTGTGTTGTGTATGTGTACGCCGACAGTGAGGTGGGATGCCACGGGCGCGTCACATGGTTATATGTTACACCTACGGCTGCCGGCAGTGATGTGGGATTCCACGGGCAGGCTATATATATATTTATGGGTTGTGTATGTGAACGCCGACAGTGAGGTGGGATGCCACGGGCGCGACACATGGTTATATTTTACACTTATAGTTGTCGGCAGTGATGGGGGATTCCACGGGCACGCTTTGATATTTGTGTGACTTGATCGCGTCCCAGATTGGGCCGGGTAGTATATGCGTCCCTCCATAAGGGGCCGGATTATGTTATGAAAGATAAGTAAGTTATATGGTAATGAACTTAATGACTTCTCCTAAGTATGTACGTAAGATATGGCTATAACTTTTATTGAAAATGGGAAAAGATAATAAGGTACGATTAATTTCATAAGTGGTAATGACACGGCAGGATCTGGTATGTACTCTGTATATTTGTCTCTGTCATTCTTTTATGCGATTATGATCTGTTTCTCATGCGTTATTTCTGTTCCATATTCTGTACTGTTATCTTGACCCCGGGCTGCGTTCATGCCCGCAGGTTTTAGGTACCCAGGTTGGTGATCCTTGCTCTTAGGATCTCGGTTCAGTTTTTGGGAAAAAGCTCCATTTGCTCCGGAGGCTTATCTCTTGGTACGGTTTCCCCTGAGGTTGTAGATTCATGTGTATTCAGGGGTATGGCGGGGCCCTGTCCCGCCACAGTTGTTATGTTAAAACTCTTAGAGGTCTGTAGTCACATATTGTGGGTCAGTTTGTAAAGGAAGAGAGGCAACTGCTTCGTTTATGTATTTACTATCCAGGGAGGTAGCCTTATCGGCTAACCTGTTGATTTTATCTTTGATGATTTATTTATAAGTTTCATGTATGTTCCGCTGATTATCTCTGATGTATACCTGTAAGGGTGCCCAGGTAGGGCACCAGTCGCGGGCCCGGGGTCGGGTCGTGACATGAACAACTTTTATCAGGTGGATGGTGAGTTGCTCTATGATGCATGGGAATGATTTAAGGACTTGCAAAGGAAATGCCCACATCATGGCATTGAGAAGGGGATGTTAGTCCACATTTTTTATAATGGGCTGAGTGGTACTACTCGTACCATCATTGATGCTGCAGCAGGTGGTGCTTTCATGAGAAAGAGTGCCAATGAGGCACATGAGTTACTGAAAGATATGGCTGCCAACAATCATCAAGGGGCGGATGACAGGTCAGTAAACATCAGGAAGACTATGGGCATACATGAAATAGATGCCATCACTGCCTTGAATGCACAGGTGGCCCTACGGCGAAGCAAGCTGCTGAGAACACCATGTCGTGAATGCGGTCGGATCTTGTAAATTGTGAGATTTGTGGTGGGCGCACTTTGACAGATGCGTGGTTGACCCCAATAATGTGCCAATGGAGCAGGTGCAGGTAGTTGGGAACTTTCAGAGGCCTATAATTCCAACACGTACAATACAGGGTGGAGAAATCACCCTAACTTTTCGTGGAGGAACGACTAACCCCAGCAGCAAACATATTAAGGTGGTTACCATAACCAGCAGGCACAGAATCAGGCTACCTCATCCCATCAGTATAGACCACCTACACAATAGGAGAAGCCTGATGAACTGAAAGCTGCATTGCTTACACTCACCAATTCGCAGAATCAGTTCATACCTGAAACTAAGTCCACTCTCAGGAACCTGGAAACGCAGGTTGGACAAATGGCAAACATAGCAACCAACAGACCGCAGGGCACTCTCCCAAGCAATACAGAGGTAAATCCTAGAGAGCAATATCAGGCAGTGTTGTTAAGAAGTGGAAAGCAGTTGGAACAGGTTGCTCCCCAACCCGCAGTGGTTCGTGAGAAGAGGTTGAGAAAGCAGTTGTGTTACGCCCCGAACCCCGGGCCCGTGACTGGTGCCCTACCTGGGCACCCTTCTACCTTAACAACACAAGTAAACTGCGGAATTTAAATAACACCTCTTTTTTTTTTTCAAAACCAACATACGTGCAAGGGCAAAGCCGACAAAGCTGCCATATAATATACATAATCAGAAGACACTACACTGTACGCAGGTCGATCCACATATGAATACGACTTCTAAGAGTTATCTTGAACTATGACGGACAAGGCCCGCCGTACCCATGCGTACAAAAGCCTGTACTGAAGGATCTATACCAAAAAGATAAACTCCTGAACAGATGGAGCTATCCAAAAACTATGAGCAGGGTCCTACACCTGCAGATCACCAAACTGCGTACCTAAACCTACGTCATGAACGCAGCCCCCCGAAGGAGGTCAGTACGAAGAATGTACCAAGTATGTGAACATTAAAATATTGTAATGAAATCATAACAGTCTAAACAAAACAGGAGACATGTATGATAGCCAAACTACGATGCAATCTCATCGCGACTGTTCGGGGCGTGGTAGTGCCTTACCGGGCACCCAGTAGTCATACATCGAGTAATGTCGGAATATAAAACAAGACATGAAACGATTGTAAAATGAGACACAGTTTATCGATGAAAAGCTTGCCTTTCGGCGTATATATATAACCCAAATTTTGCGATTACATCCCAGTGCAATAGGACTCTGCACTCTAAGAAGTAAACAACTATGGCGGGACGGGGCCCGCCATACCTGAATGTACAAAACTATCTACAATACAGGAGATCATACCCAAAAGTAGAGCCTCGGAGAAGATGGAGCTCAGGCACCAAAGCAAAGATCCTAAGGATGTGGATCTAGCACTGCTTGCCACTGCGGCATGAGCGGCCCGAAGGAGGTCGATCTAACAGTACCAAGTATGTGAAACTGTAAAGTACTTAAATGAACTCAAGTATTTAAAAACCATTTGCAAATTAGTTCAATTGCACATAGTGCCATATCACAAACAAGAACAATAATAGGTAAGCGTATGTGTCTTTTCTAGGCGCGAATGATCGAAGCAAGGCCAGCGCCCATAGTATCATTATGCGTGCCTAATCACGGACTCCGCGATCCGCATAGTCACACAGACCCGCGTAGTATTCCTCGCGTCGGGGTAGCTAACCCGGTACCCTCACGGACTCGCGATCCGCATAGTCTCGATAGACCGCGTAGTCACGCGGACCGCATAGGCATCCGCGTCGGGCTAAAACACCGGAATGATCAATCACGGAACTCCGCGACTCGCATAGTCACATAGACTGCATAGGCGTATAGACCCGCGTCAGGGTGGCAAGCCCTCGGTATAGCAAGTCGAGGGTAGGTGATATAATAACGATCTAACGGACTTACCGTTTAGCAACGTAAGCCTGGCAAGAATGACCTCCTTTCACAACCTTACACGACACTCACACAGGTAGCATCATGATATGTCTACTTATCAAACAATCTTACTACACTTAACAGAAATCAATACAAGGCTTTTATAAACAAACAAGTAAACAGATCCTTTTATCTTTCTTAAGTTGTTATACCTAACTTCCCATAAAGCTAGTATAACTCATTAAGCTTTTTGTTTAAAAACCAAATATTTCTCTTATTAAAAATGATTGATATTCTTTTGAAATGCATCAATATTCTTATTATTGGGCTTAAGTCAAAAGACATTGCCGTAATTATTATTCGGGCTTAAGTCAAAAGACATTGCGTAATTATTATTCGATTAACACGTACGTCTGCGTACTATATATATATATCTTAAAATATCATGCTTAAGAGTATAGGAAGAATCACATACCTTTTTGGCGAACTCCACCTGCCAAGTCGAATATGTCGCGCGCAGAGAATCAGCCTATAATAGTCAAATACGTCTATCAACGTCTAGACTACTCATGTGATTCTAAGCGAGAGGTTCTCTATTACATGGAAATTTGGGCAGCAACTTCCTTACGGTAAGCTATACGATCTCTTGTAAAAAGCAGTCTATGTGAGTACAGTTCAATTATTCTTCTTTATACCGCCCTTCTTTGTGATACTTGATTCAATTCTATACGTAATATCCTTCTAAGTATTTATACTTATTCCTATACTTCTACGGTATGTATTCTCTAATTATAAAGAAGGATAAGATTATTTACCTCGGTAAGCCCAATAATATCCTAGATAAAAGTCGATCTGAGCGAGGTTTAGCTCCTAGTCCGAGCGCTCGATAGCTCCAGAACCCAGAAGTTTCCAACAACTTCTACTAAATACTATACGGGATTTGGGCTAGGGTATTTTGGTATAGTAACTACACTTGGAAGACAACTTTTCTATCAAGGGAGGGGTAGGTTTCGGCTAGGCTAGGGGGTTGCTTCGGCTAAGCTTCACTCAAGGGGGGGGAGGAAGGCTTGGACGAAAAAGGCTCACAAGGGAGAGGGGAGGATTTTCAAGACTTGGAGAAAGATTTGTGGATGAAGAACTCTTCATCTTAAGGGGGGTATTTATAGGTCAAGCCATGGCCAACCAATGGCCAAGATGAAGCCAAGTGCAAGGCAAGTGTAGGGTGAGGATTTTCCCAAGTGTCCTTATCCATCCACTACACAAATATCCTACCAACTCCATGCCCATCCATTCGGCCCTATTACCGCCCCACGTCCATCAAATAGAGGGTGACAAGTGTCGCCCTCTCGTTGGTCCAAAGTGTTTCGTCTCTCGGAAAAATCCGCAAAAATTAGAAATGACATAGCCGGAATTTACCCTACGCGAGTTGTGTAAAACGTTTCGTCGGAAAACGATTCTTTTAGTGAGTTGTGCCCAAAAAACGTCCCATGCCTAAACTTTAAGGCTAAACTTTGACGTGCGCCTCACGTACATACTGCGGAAATACGGGTATAACATTCTCCTCCTTAGAAACATTCGTCCCGAATGTTCCTTCCCAGACCGTTAACGATAAGGTTCCTCATAACTTAAGCGGTTTGCAAATGCCACACGGCACAAAACAACACTTAGGCATAAGCGATAATGAAAATTTACAAGTAGGAAAGTGAATTACGGAGGTGTGGGAATAGGTGAGGATACTTACGCCTCGTGTCCTCGCCGACTTCCCACGTCATCTCCTCCCGAGCTCGTTCCACCACAAGACTTTGTGGAAGCCACGTCCTTGGTCATGAGCGCTAACGACGATCGATTATCGCTATGGGAATCTCCTCATACGATAACCCTCGGTCACTGGACATCGTCAATCGGGTGTACCACTAGATGGATCCGATACATCTCATCGGCATAAACGTGGAACACGGATGCCGCCTCGGATCGGACGGCGGATCCAACTCGTAGGCAACCTTGCCTACCTGCGGACAATCGATAGGGCCCGATGTACCTTGGTGAGTTTCCCTTTCTTCCGAATCTCATCACACCGCCATGGGTGACACCTTCAGAAAACCCAATCATCAACCTCGAACTCCGGATCTGACGGCGATGATCTGCGTATGACCATCGACTCGGTATCGATGCCGCTCCGGATAAGCTTTACCTTATCCACTGCCTGCTGCACCAAATCTGGTCCCACTAACTGCACCTCGCCTACATCAAACCAGCCTATCGATCTGCACTTCCTCCGTACAAGGCCTCATAAGGCGCCATCGAATCTTTGGGTGGTAGCTATTATTATCATGAAACTCAACTAGAGGCAAATGATCCTCCGGCTACCCACTGAAGTCGATAACACAGGCTCGCAGCATATCCTCAAGAGTCTAGATAGTGCGCTCTGCTGTCCGATGCATGCGTGGATGGAATGCGATGCTCGAGCTCACTGCGTCCTAAACCCTACGGAAAGACCTCAGGAAGTTAGCGTAAACCGGGCTCCTGCATTTGATATGATCGAAATAGGGACTCCATGCAATCGGCGATCTCGGATGTAAAGTGCGGCATAATCCTCAGCCGAAAAAGTCGTCCTGACGGGAAGAAACACCGCTGATTTTGTCAGCCTGTCGACGATAACCCAAATAGAATCATGTCTCCTCTGAGTGCAAGGTAATCCTGTGATAAAGTCCATGTTGATCACCTCCCACTTCCAGGTCGGGATCTCTATAAATGCGCAACAAACCACGGGCCTCGGTGCTCTACCTTCACTGCGACAACACGGTCAGCGAGCTACGAACTCGCAGCGTCCTCTTCAAGCCATCCCACCAATACACGGATCTAAGGTCGTGGTACATCTTGGTCGACCACGGATGGATAGAGTAGCGCGTGTGTGCTTCCCAAGAACCCTGCCGAAGTCTGAAACATCTGGAACACACAACGCCCTCAAACCTTAGCACCCATCGGGTGCTACCTCAAGACCCTTCCCTCACGAAGAGCCGTATCGCGATAACGTGCCAAAGCGGATCCTCGAATTGTTTCCTCTTCACCTCGCCGGCGATGGAAGACTCGGCAACCTCACGAACTCGAACCCCACGCTATCGGAATCAATCAAGCGGATACGAGGCTCATTGGCGATGCAAATCACGAACCATGTACCTCTCTCTGCGTTTGCATGTCGATAGGCTCCCATCGACCACGACTAAGAGCATCGCCACAACATTGGCCTTCCGGGTGGTACAGGATATCGGCGTCATAATCCTTAAGCAACTCTAACCACCGTCTCGTCGTAAGTTCGGCTCCTGCGGTGAAGATATCTTGGAGGCTCTTGTGGTCTATATAAATATCCACGTGAACCCCATACAAATAGTGCCTCAGGATCTTGGCGTGAATCACCGCTGTCGACTCCAAATCATGGGTGGGGTAGTTCCTCCGTGTTTCTTAAGGTGTCGGGATCGTGCGCTATAACCTTACCAGTGCGTCAACACACAACCGAGCGGCGCTGGCGCATCACAATACACAACATAACCGTCTGGACCTGCGGAAGAGTAAGAAGCGAGGCGGTCGTCGATCTCTCGCCCGATGGCGGAAACCACGCTCCAAGCATCGATCCGCGAAACTTAGCTGCCACGAGTCGGCCTAGTCAATGGTGCGAGAGATAGAAGCAAACTTCTCCACGAACCGCCCGATAGTAACTGCTGAGGCCCGAGCTGCGAACCTATGTCGGAGTAGTAGGTTCAGGCAAGTCTGTGCCTCGATCTTGGCGTATCCACTCGAATGCCATCACCGACAATATGCCCAAGAAAAGCCACGAAGCTAACCAAAACTCACATTTGGAAAACTTGGCGTATAGCTGCTGGTCGGAGAAGCGTCGGCCACAGTCGCCGAATGCTCTGCGTGCTTTCGCTCTGGCGAGAATAAACGAATATCATCGATGAACACTATCACAAGCGTGTCCAAAAATGGTTTGAACACTCGGTTCATCAAATCCATGAATACCGTGGAGCATTGGTCAACCAAAGACATGACCACGAACTCATAATGCGTCTGGGTCGGAATGCGATCTAGGGACATCCGCCTCGAATCGTGCACTGATGATAGCCCGATCGCAAATCAATCTTGGAGAAACATCTCGCACCACTGCGGTCGAGCGGATCATCAATCACGGGAAGGGGTATACGTTCTTAATGGTCACCTTGTTGGCCGTAATCAACACACGTGCGCGGCGTCGCCCTTCTTCTTCACGAACAACACGGCGCTCCCGGGGAGAAACACTAGGCACGATGAAGCCCTTCTCCGGCAAATCTCGCACTGGTCCTTGACTCTCTCAACTCGGCGGTGTCATTACGTATGGCGGAATGGAAATAGGCCGAGTGTGCGCAATACATCTATACAAAACTCGATCTCCCTCTCGCGAGGATGCGGAGGTCGTGAAACACGTCTGGGAACTCTCGACTCTGGGCCGGTGAAAATCTGCGCTGCACCTCGATATCAAACACGACGAGATGGTAGATATACCGCCTGCGCACCATCTTCCTAGCCTTGAGGTAAGAAATAAACCTACCGCCGGCGTCTGATGTTCCTCCCGCTCAACAATGGCTCGCCGAAGCTGGGCGTACCACTCTCTCCTGCGGTCTACATTGGCGTAGCAGAAGCTAGCCAATCCATGCCCATGATCACGTCGAAATCGGTCATGTCGGCTCTATCAAGTCGGCTAGTCGGCGATGTAAATGGTCCTTGGACAAGCCTATATACTCGCCAGCTACCAAGATCACCCAGCTGGCGTAGCTACCTCGAAAGGGTCTATGGACTCGTGCTCTATCCCTATCCTACTAGCAATAAGGGGATATATAGGGCCAGTAGAACCGGATCTATCAAAGCGTATACATCATAACGGCCCGATAAAGTACTGTGGCGACATCGGTGAGGCCTCACGATCTTGCCGGTGGACAAGGCATAAATGATTCGAGGACCGCTAGAATCGGGACCAGCGCCCACGACCTGCCGCGACCTGCTGGCCCATGAGTACCACGCCTCGGGCGAGTAGCGTAGGAGATGATGAGCGACAGACCTGTAGTGGTGAGCCTACCACCAGCGCCGCCCCCGGTCGGACAAACTCTCGCATAATGACCCTGCTGGCCACAAGTATAGCAAGCTCCGGAGTAGTACTCTGACTCCCGAATGGAATCTACCACAGCGGACACAGCTGGCGGACCTCGATCGGTTAGCACCCTTGCTACCGAAATCGAAGTCACAGGGCCACGACACGCCCGAATACTCTGTTTGTCTTGTGATGATGTGGGAGTGCTCTGAGCTGGCTGGGGTGCAAATCTAGACTGCTGCTGAGGCCGTCCACCCCAAGAACCACCAAAAGAACCGGCCGTCTTGGCCTTCTTCTGATGCTGATATCTGTCGACTCGTCGGTCTCTGCGCTCCTCGCATCAGTCGTGAGCTGCATACGGGTAATGTCGTACTGGTGAAGAGACACACCCGCAAGACTTCGGCCATATAATCATCTAGCCGGTGGCGTGGCGGTGTACGGTCCTCCATATCTGCTACTAGCGCAGGGACATATCGAGCCAAAGAATCGAACTCGACATTATACTCCCTAACTGTGCGCCCTCTCTGCCTCAGCAATAAAAATCTGTCAGCCCGCGCCCTCCTCATCTGTGGAGGCAAGAAGTGAGTGAGGAAAGCCTCCGAGAACTCATCCCAAGTAGCTGGGGACGCGTGCTCTCCCCGGGATAACTCCCACGAATCAAACCAATCATTTGCGGTATCACGCGGCCGTCTGAATCAAGATCACGGACTCGGTCTCCGGCGCCACGATCACTCTCATAATCCTCTGTGGTGACGGATGAACTCCTGCGGATCATCCTCCGGCCTCGACCAGTAAAACTCTGGCGGGCTCTGACTCAGAAATCTCGTAGCCTCAAACTATATGCCTCGGGTGAACCACGAATGCAGTGGGGCCGGGCTGAGCTGCTGCGTCGGCCCTATCCTCGTATGCGGCCACAATCCTAGCCAATAGCCGGGCCGTCTCATTGTACCTAACTCCTCCGCCCGGTGTGGGGCGGGGAGTGCGTCTGTGGTCTCTTTGGGGGCGGCGTCATGGAACTCGCCGTCTCGGGTATAGGCGGGCACGAGCCCTCGTAACTCTCGGTGTCCTACTAGCGGCTCCTCATTGCCTTGCCGCCAGGCGGGTTGCCTTACGCGGAGGCATAATCATTCTGAAAGGAATATGTTAGAGGGTCCAACTTATAACACACGGCTACAGGCACGATCTCGAGTGAGAAGAATGGAAACCAATCCTAAATATCCTATAGCCTCACGATTATTGGTGTGGTGCACACACACCGATAATCAAGACTTACTAGATACGATGCGTAGACACTTTCCGAGGATTAAGCGCTCACGATACCACTTTTGTCACGACGATTCGGGGCGTGATCGTGCCTTACCCGGCACCCAAGTAGTCATACATCAGTAATCGGCGGAATATAAAACAAGACATGAAACGATTGTAAAATGAGACCACGCTTTATCGATGAAAAGCTTGCCTTTCGGCATATATATATAACCCAAGTTTTGCGATTACATCCCAACTGTACAATAGACTCTGACCTCAGGAAGTAAACAACTATGGCGGGACGGGGCCGCCATACCCCGAATGTACAAAACTATCTACAATACGGGAGATCATACCCAAAGTAGAGCCTCGGAGAAGATGGAGCTCGACACCAAAGCAAAGATCCTAAGGATGTGGATCTAGCACCTTGCCGCTTACTGCGGCATGAACGGCCCGAGGAGGTCGATCAGTACCAAGTATGTGAAGCGTAAAGTACTTAAATGAAATCAAGTATTTAAAACCATTTGCAAATCAGTTCAATTGCACATTGTGCCATATCACAAACAAGAACAATAATAGGTAAATCAGAATGGTCTTTTCTAGGCGCGAATGATCGAAGCAAGGCGGCGCCCATAGTATCATTATGCGTGCCTAATCACGGACTCCGCGATCGCATGGTCACACTGTGAACCGCGTGAGGTATTCCTCGCATCGGGGTAGCTAACCGGTACCCTCGACTCCGCGATCGCGCATAGTCTCGATAGACGCGTAGTCACGCATCGCATAGGCATCCGCGTCGGGCTAAAACACCGAATGATCAATCTCGAACTCCGCGACTCGCATAGTCACATAGACTACATAGGCCGTATAGACCCGCATCAAGGGTGGCAAGCCCTCGGTAAAACAAGTCAAGGGGGTAGGTGATATAATAACAGTACAACGGACTTACCGTTTAGCAACGTAAGCACATCAAGAATGACCTCCTTTCACAACATTACAAGACACTAACACAGGTAGCATCATGATATGTCTACTTATCAAACAATCTTACTACACTTAACAGAAATCAATACAAGGCTTTTATAAACAAACAAGTAAACAGTTCCTTTTATCTTTCTTAAGTTGTTATACCTAACTTCCCATAAAGCTAGTATAACTCATTAAGCTTTTTGTTTAAAAACCAAATATTTCTCTTCTGTTAAAAATGATTCAGTATTCTTTTGAAATGCATCAATATTCTTATTATTCAGGCTTAAGTCAAAAGACATTGCCGTAATTATTATTCAGGCTTAAGTCAAAAGACATTGCCGTAATTATTATTCGATTAACACGTATGCGTCTACCGTACTATATATATATATCTTAAAATATCATGCTTAAGAGTATAGGAAGAATCACATACCTTCTTGGCGAACTCCACCTGCCAAGTCGAATATGTCGCGCGCAGAGAATCAGCCTATAATAGTCAAATACGTCTAGACTACTCTGTAAACAGTTCTAAGCAGAGGGTTCTCTATTCTATGGAAATTTGGGCAGCACTTCCTTACCCGGTAAGCTATACGATCTCATCAGAAAAACAAATTCTATGTGAGTACAGTTCAATTATTCTTCTTTATACCCTTCTGCGTGATATGATTCAATTCTATTCTCAGAATATCCTTCTAAGTATTTATACTTATTCCTATACTTCTACAGTATGTATTCTCTAATTATAAAATAATGATAAGATTATTTACCTCGGTAAGCCCAATAATATCCTAGATAAAAGTCGATCCCGAGCGAGGTTTAGCTCCTAGTCCGAACGCTCAGATAGCTCCAGAACCCTTAGAAGTTTCCAACAACTTCTACTAAATACTATACGGGATTTGGGCTAGGTATTTTGGTATAGTAACTACACTTGGAAGACAACTTTTCTACCAAGGGAGTGGGGTAGGTTTCGGCTAAGCTTCACCGAGGGGAGAAGGCTTGGACGAAAAAGGCTCATGAGGAGAGGGAGGATTTTCAAGACTTGGAGAAAGATTTATGGATGAAGAACTCTTCATCTTAAGGGGGGTA
Organism: Przewalskia tangutica; assembly: GCA_029844215.1. Taxonomy (NCBI): domain Eukaryota; kingdom Viridiplantae; phylum Streptophyta; class Magnoliopsida; order Solanales; family Solanaceae; genus Przewalskia; species Przewalskia tangutica. The sequence continues at coordinate 45,593,952 of CM056724.1, read as the reverse complement.
GTTATAGGTAAAGCCATGGCCAACCAATGGCCAAGATGAAGCCAAGTGCAAGGCACGTGTAGGGTGAGGATGTTCCCAAGTGTCCTTATCCATCCACTACACAAATATCCTACCAACTCCAAGCCCATCCATTCGCCCTATTGCACGCCCCACGCCCATCAGAGGGTGACAAGTGTCGCCCTCTCGTTGGTCCAAAGTGTTTCGTCTCTCGGAAAAATCCGCAAAAATTAGAAATGACATAGCCGGAATTTACCCTACGCGAGTTGTGTAAAACGTTTCGTCGGAAAACGATTCTTTTAGTGAGTTGTGCCCAAAAAACGTCCCATGCCTAAACTTTAAGGCTAAACTTTCGTACGTACGCCCTCACGTACATACTCTGGAAATACGGGGTATAACAAATACATAAGCAGTCACATCAAGTCAGGGACGCATGCCCTCAAAGTCATTACTCAAATATAACCATGGGTCTCACGCCCATAATACCAATCATGCCCGTGGAATCCTTCTTCACTGCCGGCAGTCCATGATATAACAAAACATCAGTAAGCACACTGAACCTTACAATCATGAGAGTAATGCAATCCTTTTATCTTTTTAAGTTATGTCTTTAACAATGAGACCAACTGTTCCACTTTAAATCATAACCACACTGCACCCTTTCATTAATGAAATCAATACCGTTTCAAAACATGAAGGTCGTGCCAGTGCCAGGGTCAACCACCCTCTGTGTTATAATGCAACCTATTATAGGACTATTTCACCCGCAAGGGACTATTTCACCCGCTTAGGTCATGAGGACCCGCAATGAGTCATCGGTACACGATACTCGCATCACGGATAACTAATCCATGGCTTATATATATCCCAGGAATTTAACCCGCCCGAGTCAAATACCGACCCGCCGTGAGTGTGTACCACTCACCCCAGAGGCGACCCATGGTATCCTTGAAACAAGTTGCCGGCCCTTTATGGAGGGACGCGGAGATGTGGAAATATGACACTTGCACGAATTTCTATATGAGCAACCCATATGCAAGCAAACCAAGGCAAAACCATGCCTTTACACAAATCAAGACAATTACCATGCCTTTCTTTTTGTCATAAGCCAAGACAATACCATGCCTTTACACAAACCAAGACAATTACCATGCCTTCTTTTCACATAAATCAAGACAATTACCATGCCTTCTTTTTACATAAACTAAGAGAAATCCTTATTTAAGCAAGCCAAAGTACCTATCAAGGCACACATAGAATAATTCTCATTTAAACAAGCCAAAGTTCTATCAAGTCACAAATAGAATAATTCTCATTTAAACAAGCCAAAGTACTATCAAGGCACAAATAGAATAATTCTCATTTAAACAAGCCAATGTACTATCAAGGCACAAATGGAAAAATTCTCATTTAAACAAGCCAAAGTACTACGTACGTACATTCTTTTCAAAAGACTCCTTTTTATGTAAAACCCCAAGATACTAACACCCGTAGTATCAAGGCATGTCTATTTTTCAAAGTAAGTTACTACACTTTTAGAAACTCATTTCAAAGCTTGAAACCAAGTAACTTCAAATTTTCACAATCTAGGCAACTTATGCCCATTAATCAAAATAGACAACTTTCTTAACCTTCCATAAAGCCGTTATAACCAACTTCCCATAAAGTCGTTATAACCCTTTATGGTTTTAGACCAATTCATTCCTTTTTATATCCAAGAGACTTACACTTTTAAAACCAAGTATTACATACTTACAAATCAAGTTTCTTAACTTTCAAAATACTTCAAGTCTCTTAATCTTTAGAAATCAAGTTTCTTCTACTTTTAAATTCAAGTAACTCACACCTTTAAAACAAGTTACTTCCCTTTAAATCATGTAATTTCTCCTCTTTTAAATCACTTAAGTAAATCACTCCTTTGACTCCCCTAAAGTCATTATAACAACCTTTAGATTTTGGAACTAAGGCACTAGCCAAAAGGTTTGGAAACCACTTCCTTTGCAAGACTCTATGTACTTTAAGTAAAATACTTTCACTTTTAAGAATCCAAACTTCACTAAGGAAATGGATTATACAACTTACAATTTAAACATCAAAGTACAATCAAGGAAGTACATAGAACAAATTCTATTTTAGGCAATCCAAGTACAACCAAGGAATGGATCATTTAAGGAGTAGGCCATACTTTATTTACCATACGGAACCATGCTAGAAGAGGAGATAGTTCACATACCTTTTCGGCTAAATCCACAAGCTAAGTCGAATACGCCGCACGTAGAATTGTCAACCTATAATGGCCACAACATGACTATCAATTTCTAGCTTCTAACGTAGAATAATACTAAGTATACGATCTCTTATTCTACGGAAAATTGGGCAGCACCTCCTTTGTTTCTACATACTTTGTCACCTTTTTCAAGGCCGAATTCAATAACCAAACATGCCACATTTAAGGCTCAACATACCAACCAATCAAAGGGGATTACACGCCTTACAATACGTGTATAATTCCGCCCCACAATTCATACCAAGTAGTTTAATATCCAAAGCCATTCTCGGCCAACATATACAACAACACTAAGTCCTTTCCAATTCTTTTTCAATCCAAGTTCTTAGTTCTAACATGTTATATAGTCATAAACAACTTCAACAACTACAATTCCTTCTTTATATAACATGTGACGACTTATACAATAATCAACTTGAATTGTAATCTTAAGGCTAAACATGTTAGTTTTCGGATTAGGGTTCCAATAGCCAATACACTTATCAAACTTCATACTATATACTTCATGCTTGCTAATATCCATAACTACAATGATAAGTAATCTTTAATAGCTAAAACGACAAGATTTATACCTTCACAAGCCCTTAAAAATTCCAAGATTCAAAGTCGCTCCTTAGAAATTCTTAGCTCCTTTCCTTTCCGCTCCAATCCGCTATTTGAAGCCTTTAGAAGTTCACAACCAACTTCTCTTCCATTTCTAATCAAAACCTATGAAAATGTCTTAGGTTTTCGCCTTGCGACTAACGTGAAAACGCCATTTTTTCGAGATCTTTCTATTGAGATATCCTTACAATACCCTTAGGGACCTTGGGTTAAAGTCTTGTGAATAATGGATCAAAACTACAAAAAATTTGTGCGGATAATAGGGTGAACCCGATAGCTCTTGTGAAGAACAAGAAATGTTGTGATTTTTTCTAAGTGTTGAAGACCATGTCTTGCACTAGGGTAGTATATAAAACATAATGGAGGGTTTAGATTGCAACACTTGAGTGGCTAGGATGAAGAACACTTGGATAATTGGCCAAGTGGACAAATTGACAAGTCAACAATCTCAAGCTTGAAGACTTATCATCCACAATGGTCAAATGACCATTCTAACCTTGCTAATTTTCTTCCAAGACCATGTGGGGGAGGTGTCACGTGCCGCCCTCCCATTCGTCCATAAAATTCCGTAACCCTCGTGGGCGCGTAAAATTCCTCGGGTGGGCCTCACATGACCAAATCCGTAAAAATAAATTTCCATAATGTTAATAAGTTTCATACTCTTCAAATAATGCATTTTGAGAATCCAATTCTCAATAACGAACATTTTTCCTTTCCGACGTTCGGAAGATTTTCCGTCGGAAAAATAATTCTTCCTTTCGTACCAATTTTCAAGTCTTGATTCCTTACGTACATTCCCTTATACATGTCCTGGACTTACGGGGTGTAACATTCTTCCCCCCTTAGAAACATTCGTCCCCGAATGTTCTTAGTCGGTTGTCAAGCTATACAAACTCCGGCACAGTCTCTTTATCATGTTTATCAATCAATACTCCATAAGACCAACGATGCCACACATGGCCACCACATAACATACATAAACATATCAATGGACCTTCCGTCCGTGGTCCCTTCTCACAACACTCGAAGGTTACCGTTTTCTCAAACACGGGATCCTTAGAGGTTCCTTTATTTTCTTACTTGTCATACTTTCTCGTACTTCTAAACTTATTTAGCATACGTACAAAATCTCGCGTATTGATTCTGTTCTCCGATCCTTGGAGTTACTATCCAAACTTGGCCATTATGCTACTTGAATTTCCGTTAAGGCCTTTCTCGGTCCTTACGACCTGGTTCTGGTGGAACGCGTCCACAAACTCGTACAACAATCAACTAGACTTGGGCCTTGCATCATCTAGACCCTATCACATAGCGGGACCACTACCAACTGACATCACCCCATTCCATACTACCGGTTGACCCGAAATGAGTCCATAACCCGACTCATCGTCATACTTAACTTCTCATTCTTAGTCTGAAATAAATCTTTCTCTTATCTCAAGGTACTTCTCACTCTATCCCCCTATTCACTAGAGGTTCGTCAGATAAGCCAAAGTATTTCTACTGTACATTCTTCCATATCGGTCTTACTCTTATTATGGGGTAACTACAACTTGTGAACTCTACACAACTATAGTCTCAGTTCACTTTATCATTCTTGTCAACATTCTTAACTTTTCACTTTACTAATCAAAGTATTCCTACCTCTGGAGGTACTATCACTTACAACTGCTAGCAACAAAGGGAAAACATATACGCTAGGGTTAAATCTGAATCTATCAATGCACGTATGATTCAAAAGAATCGAAATATACCTGTAACCCCATGCGATGTCGCCTCCTGATCCTGCCCCGTAGTCACGTCATCTATGTGGTTCGAAGGACCGCCAGAACTATAAACTCCACCCTGACCTCTGCAACGGCTGGCTGACATCTGAACACCCTGCCCTAGGGAACGCACAATTGTGGAGGAAAGGGAATCAACCATCGGCCTCATAGGCTGAGCCACCTCACCGGTGCTCTTTCTAAAAGGACATACCCTCAGTATATGGCCCGGACGGCCACAATAAAAACAAACACATGTGCCATAATGTAATTTCCCCATATGACGCTTACTACATCGGAAACACTGAGGAATAGGTGGCCTCGACTGAGAAAATCCCCTGCTCCTCTGAGAACTTCGACCCCTGGAGCTTGGACCGACTCCTAAATACCTCGTGGGGTCCAATATCCCACCTGTGATATGCGGGGGTATGCATTGGGTAGGCTGGGACGAATATCTCACTCGCTGTTGAGGCTGCTCGTCCAAACACTCACCGGGATAACCAACCGGTCTAGCCCTCTTACGCTGATCTCCGCGTTGGCCCTCTACCCTCTGTACACCTGCCTGTACTGGCCGAATAACTTCCTGCTGGTGAAACTGTAGCACCGCTATCTTGGTCAATAACATAACTGCTTCCATTATGACCCTATAGTTTTCTCCTAACTAAGAAACTAGAGGCTCTGGTGCTGGGGCCTCAAAACCTGGAGCAGAAGAACTCGCCGACTGTGGCACAATATCCGGTATACCATGGGCATAAGCCCTATCAACTCTCTGAGTCTGACTGGTAGCTCCTGCTACTCCTTTACCCTTCTGGGCGACTGTTGCCCTCCTTGGAGGCATAGCTGTAACACAAAAATACGTCAGAGAGGAATTATCTTACTAACACAGCTTTATGGCACGATCTCAGAGTGAGAAGAATAGAAACTAACTCCTAAATGTCCTGTAGCCTCCTGTTTATGGGTGTGGCGCGCAACACACCGATACTCAAGACTCTACTAGACACGGTCTGTAGACATTTCGAGGACTGACTGCTCTGATACCACTCTGTCACGCCCCGAACCCCGAGCCCATGACTGGTGCCCTACCTGGGCACCCTTCTACCTTAACAACATAAGTAAACTGCAAAATTTAAATAACACCTCATTGTTTTTTCAAGACCAACATACGTGCAAGGGCAAAGCCGACAAGGCTGCCATTTAATATACATAATCAGAAGACACTACATCGCATACAGTCCAATCCCACATATGAATACGCACTTAAGAGTTATCTTGAACTACGACGGACAAGGCCCCGCCATGCATAATCATACAAAAGCACATCTTCAAGGATCTATACCAAAAAGATAAACTCCTGAAAGATGGAGATATCCAAAAACTCTGAGCAGGGTCCTACACCTGCAGATCACCAAACTGCGTACCTAAACCTACGGCATGAACGCAGCCCCCCGAAGGAGGTCAGTACGAAGAATGTACCAAGTATGTGAACAGTAAAATACTGTAATGAAATCATAACAGTCTAAACAAAACAGGAGACATGTATGATAGCCAAACTACAGTACACAATACATAAGCAGTCACATCAAGTCAGGAACGCATGCCCTCAAAGTCATTACTCAAATATAACCATGGGTCTCACGCCCATAATACCAATCATGCCCGTGGAATCCTTCCTCACTGCCGGCAGTCCATGATATAACAAAACATCAGTAAGCACACTGAACCTTACAATCATGAGAGTAATGCAATCCTTTTTATCTTTTTAAGTTATGTCTTTAACAATGAGACCAACTGTTCCACTTTAAATCATAACCACACTGCACCCTTTCATTAATGAAATCAATACCGTTTCAAAACATGAAGGCCGTGCCAGTGCCAGGGTCAACCACCCTCTGTGTTATAATGCAACCTATCATAGGACTATTTCACCCGCAAGGGACTATTTCACCCGCTTAGGTCATGAGGATCCGCAATGAGTCATCGGTACACGATACTCGCATCACAGATAGCTAATCCATGGCTTATATATATCCCGGGAATTTAGCCCGCCCGAGTCAAATACCGACCCGCCGTGAGTGAGTACCACTCACCCCCATGGGGAACTAACCCATGGTATCCTTGAAACAAGTTGCCGGCCCTTTATGGAGGAACGCGGAGATGTGGAAATATGACACTTGCACGAATGTCTATATGAGCAACCCATATGAAAGCAAACCAAGGCAAAACCATGCATTTACACAAATCAAGACAATTACCATGCCTTTCTTTTTTTCATAAGCCAAGACAATACCATGCCTTTACCCAAACCAAGACAATTACCATGTCTTCTTTTCACATAAACCAAGACAATTACCATGCCTTCTTTTTACATAAACTAAGAGAAATCCTTATTTAAACAAGCCAAAGTACCTATCAAGGCACACATAGAATAATTCTCATTTAAACAAGCCAAAGTACTATCAAGGCACAAATAGAATAATTATCATTTAAACAAGCCAAAGTACTATCAAGGCACAAATAGAATAATTATCATTTAAACAAGCCAAAGTACTATCAAGGCACAAATGGAAAAATTCTCATTTAAACAAGCCAAAGTACTACGTACGTACATTCTTTTCAAAAGACTCCTTTTTATGTAAAACCCCAAGATACTAACACCCGTAGTATCAAGGCATGTCTATTTTTCAAAGTAAGTTACTACACTTTTAGAAACTCATTTCAAAGCTTGAAACCAAGTAACTTCAAATTTTCACAATCTAGGCAACTTATGCCCATTAATCAAAATAGACAACTTTCTTAACCTTCCATAAAGCCGTTATAACCAACTTCCCATAAAGCCGTTATAACCCTTTATAGTTTTAGACCAATTCATTCCTTTTTATATCCAAGAGACTTACACTTTTAAAACCAAGTATTACATACTTACAAATCAAGTTTCTTAACTTTCAAAATACTTCAAGTCTCTTAATCTTTAGAAATCAAGTTTCTTCTACTTTTAAATTCAAGTAACTCACACCTTTAAAACAAGTTACTTCCCTTTAAATCATGTAATTTCTCCTCTTTTAAATCACTTAAGTAAATCACTCCTTTGACTCCCCTAACGTCATTATAACAACCTTTAGGTTTTGGAACTAAGGCACTAGCCAAAAGGTTTGGAAACCACTTCCTTTGCAAGACTCTATGTACTTTAAGTAAAATACTTTCACTTTTAAGAATCCAAACTTCACTAAGGAAATGGATTATACAACTTACAATTTAAACATCAAAGTACAATCAAGGAAGTACATAGAACAAATTCTATTTTAGGCAATCCAAGTACAACCAAGGAATGGATCATTTAAGGAGTAGGACATACTTTCTTTACCATACGGGACCATGCTAGAAGAGGAGATAGTTCACATACCTTTTCGGCTAAATCCACAAGCTAAGTCGAATACGCCGCACGTAGAATTGTCAACCTATAATTGCCACAACATGACTATCAATTTATAGCTTCTAACGTAGAATAATACTAAGTATACGGTCTCTTATTCTACGGAAAATTGGGCAGCACCTCCTTTGTTTCTACATACTTTGCCACATTTTTCAAGGCCGAATTCAATAACCAAACATGCCACATTTAAGGCTCAACACACCAACCAATCAAAGGGGATTACACGCCTTACAATACGTGTAAAATTCTGCCCCACAATTCATACCAAGTAGTTTAATATCCAAAGCCATTCTCGGCCAACATATACAACAACACTAAGTCCTTTCCAATTCTTTTTCAATCCAAGTTCTTAGTTCTAACATGTTATATAGTCATAAACAACTTCAACAACTACAATTCCTTCTTTATATAACATGTGACGACTTATACAATAATCAACTTGAATTGTAATCTTAAGGCTAAACATGTTAGTTTTCGGATTAGGGTTCCAATAGCCAATACACTTATCAAACTTCATACTATATACTTCATGCTTGCTAATATCCATAACTACAATGATAAGTAATCTTTAATAGCTAAAACGACAAGATTTATACCTTCACAAGCCCTTAAAAATTCCAAGATTCAAAGTCGCTCCTTAGAAATTCTTAGCTCCTTTCCTTTCCGCTCCAATCCGCTATTTGAAGCCTTTAGAAGTTCACAACCAACTTCTCTTCCATTTCCAATCAAAACCTATGAAAATGCCTTAGGTTTTCGCCTTGCGACTAACGTGAAAACGCCATTTTTTCGAGATCTTTCTATTGAGATATCCTTACAATACCCTTAGGGACCTTGGGTTAAAGTCTTGTGAATAATGGATCAAAACTACAAAAAATTTGTGCGGATAATAGGGTGAACCCGATAGCTCTTGTGAAGAACAAGAAATGTTGTGATTTTTTCTAAGTGTTGAAGACCATGTCTTGCACTAGGGTAGTATATAAAACATAATGGAGGGTTTAGATTGCAACACTTGAGTGGCTAGGATGAAGAACACTTGGATAATTGGCCAAGTGGACAAATTGACAAGTCAACAATCTCAAGCTTGAAGACTTATCATCCACAATGGTCAAATGACCATTCTAACCTTGCTAATTTTCTTCCAAGACCATGTGGGGGAGGTGTCACGTGCCGCCCTCCCATTCGTCCATAAAATTCCGTAACCCTCGTGGGCGCGTAAAATTCCTCGGGTGGGCCTCACATGACCAAATCTGTAAAAATAAATTTCCATAATGTTAATAAGTTTCATACTCTTCAAATAATGCATTTTGAGAATCCAATTCTCAATAACGAACATTTTTCCTTTCCGACGTTCGGAAGATTTTCCGTCGGAAAAACAATTCTTCCTTTCGTACCAATTTTCAAGTCTTGATTCCTTACGTACATTCCCTTATACATGTCCTGGACTTACGGGGTGTAACATTCTTCCCCCTTAGAAACATTCGTCCCCGAATGTTCTTAGTCGGTTGTCAAGCTATACAAACTCCGGCACAGTCTCTTTATCATGTTTATCAATCAATACTCCATAAGACCAACGATGCCACACATGGCCACCACATAACATACGTAAACATATCAATGGACCTTCCGTCCGTGGTCCCTTCTCACAACACTCGAAGGTTACCGTTTTCTCAAACACGGGATCCTTAGAGGTTCCTTTATTTTCTTACTTGTCATACTTTCTCGTACTTCTAAACTTATTTAGCATACGTACAAAATCTCGCGTATTGATTCTGTTCTCCGATCCTTGGAGTTACTATCCAAACTTGGCCATTATGCTACTTGAATTTCCGTTAAGGCCTTTCTCGGTCCTTACGACCTGGTTCTGGTGGAACGCGTCCACAAACTCGTACAACAATCAACTAGACTTGGGCCTTGCATCATCTAGACCCTATCACATAGCGGGACCACTACCAACTGACATCACCCCATTCCATACTACCGGTTGACCCGAAATGAGTCCATAACCCGACTCATCGTCATACTTAACTTCTCATTCTTAGTCTGAAATAAATCTTTCTCTTATCTCAAGGTACTTCTCACTCTATCCCCCTATTCACTAGAGGTTCGTCAGATAAGCCAAAGTATTTCTACTGTACATTCTTCCATATCGGTCTTACTCTTATTATGGGGTAACTACAACTTGTGAACTCTACACAACTATAGTCTCAGTTCACTTTATCATTCTTGTCAACATTCTTAACTTTTCACTTTACTAATCAAAGTATTCCTACCTCTGGGGGTACTATCACTTACAACTGCTAGCAACAAAGGGAAAACATATACGCTAGGGTAAAATCTGAATCTATCAATGCACGTATGATTCAAAAGAATCGAAATATACTTGTAACCCCATGCGATGTCGCCTCCTGATCCTGCCCCGTAGTCACGTCATCTATGTGGTTCGAAGGACCGCCAGAACTATAAACTCCACCCTGACCTCTGCAACGGTTGGCTGACATCCAACACCACGCTCGGGAACGCATGGCGTGGAGGAAAGGGAATCAACCATCGGCCTCATAGGCTGAGCCACCTCACCGGTGCTCTTTCTAAAAGGACATACCCTCAGTATATGGCCCGGACGGCCACAATAAAAACAAACACCTGTGCCATAATGTAATTTCCCCATATGACGCTTACTACATCGGAAACACTGAGGAATAGGTGGCCTCGACTGAGAAAATCCCCTGCTCCTCTGAGAACTTCGACCCCTGGAGCTTGGACCGACTCCCAAATACCTCGTGGGGTCCAATATCCCACCTGTGATGTGCGGGGGTATGTACTGGGTAGGCTGGGACGAATATCTCACTCGCTGCTGAGGCTGCTCGTCCAAACACTCACCGGGATAACCAACCGGTCTAGCCCTCTTACGCTGATCTCCGCGTTGGCCCTCTACCCTCTGTACACCTGTCTGCATCGCGAATAACTTCTTTGGTGAAATCAGTAGCACCGCTTATCTTGGTCAATAACATAATCGCTTCCTTATGACCTATAGTCTTCTCCTAACTAAGAAACTAGAGGCTCGTGCTGGGCCTCAAAACTGGAGCGAGAAGAACTCACGATCGTGGCACAATATCCGGTATACCATGGGCATAAGCCCTATCAACTCTCTGAGTCCGACTGGTAGCTCCTGCTACTCCTTTACCCTTCTGGGTGACTGTTGCCCTCCTTGGAGGCATAGCTGTAACACGAAAATACGTCAGAGAGGAATTATCTTACTAACACAACTTTATGGCACGATCTCAGAGTGAGAAGAATAGAAACTAACTCCTAAATGTCCTGTAGCCTCCTGTTTATGGGTGTGGCGCGCAACACACCGATACTCAAGACTCTACTAGACACGGTCTGTAGACATTCCGAGGACTGACTGCTCTGATACCACTCTGTCACGCCCCGAACCCCGAGCCCATGACTGGTGCCCTACCTGGGCACCCTTCTACCTTAACAACACAAGTAAACTGCAAAATTTAAATAACACCTCATTGTTTTTTCAAGACCAACATACGTGCAAGGGCAAAGCCGACAAGCCTGCCATATAATATACATAATCAGAAGACACTACACTGTACATGAGTCCAATCCCACATATGAATACAGACCTCTAAGAGTTATACTGAACTACGACGGGACAAGGCCCCGCCGTACCCATAACTGTACAAAAGCCTGTACTGAAGGATCTATACCAAAAAGATAAACTCCTGAAAGATGGAGATATCCAAAAACTCTGAGCAGGGTCCTACACCTGCAGATCACCAAACTGCGTACCTAAACCTACGGCATGAACGCAGCCCCCCGAAGGAGGTCAGTACGAAGAATGTACCAAGTATGTGAACAGTAAAATACTGTAATGAAATCATAACAGTCTAAACAAAACAGGAGACATGTATGATAGCCAAACTACAGTACACAATACATAAGCAGTCACATCAAGTCAGGAACGCATGCCCTCAAAGTCATTACTCAAATATAACCATGGGTCTCACGCCCATAATACCAATCATGCCCGTGGAATCCTTCCTCACTGCCGGCAGTCCATGATATAACAAAACATCAGTAAGCACACTGAACCTTACAATCATGAGAGTAATGCAATCCTTTTTATCTTTTTAAGTTATGTCTTTAACAATGAGACCAACTGTTCCACTTTAAATCATAACCACACTGCACCCTTTCATTAATGAAATCAATACCGTTTCAAAACATGAAGGCCGTGCTAGTGCCAAGGTCAACCACCCTCTGTGTTATAATGCAACCTATCATAGGACTATTTCACCCGCAAGGGACTATTTCACCCGCTTAGGTCGCGAGGATCATGATGAGTCATCGGTACACGATACTCGCATCACAGATAGCTAATCCATGGCTTATATATATCCCGGGAATTTAGCCCGCCCGAGTCAAATACCGACCCGCCGTGAGTGAGTACCACTCACCCCCATGGGGAACTAACCCATGGTATCCTTGAAACAAGTTGCCGGCCCTTTATGGAGGGACGCGGAGATGTGGAAATATGACACTTGCACGAATGTCTATATGAGCAACCCATATGCAAGCAAACCAAGGCAAAACCATGCATTTACACAAATCAAGACAATTAACATGCCTTTCTTTTTGTCATAAGCCAAGACAATACCATGCCTTTACACAAACCAAGACAATTACCATGCCTTCTTTTCACATAAACCAAGACAATTACCATGCCTTCTTTTTACATAAACTAAGAGAAATCCTTATTTAAACAAGCCAAAGTACCTATCAAGGCACACATAGAATAATTCTCATTTAAACAAGCCAAAGTACTATCAAGGCACAAATAGAATAATTCTCATTTAAACAAGCCAAATTACTATCAAGGCACAAATAGAATAATTATCATTTAAACAAGCCAAAGTACTATCAAGGCACAAATGGAAAAATTCTCATTTAAACAAGCCAAAGTACTACGTACGTACATTCTTTTCAAAAGACTCCTTTTTATGTAAAACCCCAAGATACTAACACCCGTAGTATCAAGGCATGTCTATTTTTCAAAGTAAGTTACTACACTTTTAGAAACTCATTTCAAAGCTTGAAACCAAGTAACTTCAAATTTTCACAATCTAGGCAACTTATGCCCATTAATCAAAATAGACAACTTTCTTAACCTTCCATAAAGCCGTTATAACCAACTTCCCAAAAAGCCGTTATAACCCTTTATAGTTTTAGACCAATTCATTCCTTTTTATATCCAAGAGACTTACACTTTTAAAACCAAGTATTACATACTTACAAATCAAGTTTCTTAACTTTCAAAATACTTCAAGTCTCTTAATCTTTAGAAATCAAGTTTCTTCTACTTTTAAATTCAAGTAACTCACACCTTTAAAACAAGTTACTTCCCTTTAAATCATGTAATTTCTCCTCTTTTAAATCACTTAAGTAAATCACTCCTTTGACTCCCCTAAAGTCATTATAACAACCTTTAGGTTTTGGAACTAAGGCACTAGCCAAAAGGTTTGGAAACCACTTCCTTTGCAAGACTCTATGTACTTTAAGTAAAATACTTTCACTTTTAAGAATCCAAACTTCACTAAGGAAATGGATTATACAACTTACAATTTAAACATCAAAGTACAATCAAGGAAGTACATAGAACAAATTCTATTTTAGGCAATCCAAGTACAACCAAGGAATGGATCATTTAAGGAGTAGGACATACTTTCTTTACCATACGGGACCATGCTAGAAGAGGAGATAGTTCACATACCTTTTCGGCTAAATCCACAAGCTAAGTCGAATACGCCGCACGTAGAATTGTCAACCTATAATTGCCACAACATGACTATCAATTTATAGCTTCTAACGTAGAATAATACTAAGTATACGGTCTCTTATTCTACGGAAAATTGGGCAGCACCTCCTTTGTTTCTACATACTTTGCCACATTTTTCAAGGCCGGATTCAATAACCAAACATGCCACATTTAAGGCTCAACACACCAACCAATCAAAGGGGATTACACGCCTTACAATACGTGTAAAATTCTGCCCCACAATTCATACCAAGTAGTTTAATATCCAAAGCCATTCTCGGCCAACATATACAACAACACTAAGTCCTTTCCAATTCTTTTTCAATCCAAGTTCTTAGTTCTAACATACCTTTTCGGCTAAATCCACAAGCTAAGTCGAATACGCCGCACGTAGAATTGTCAACCTATAATTGCCACAACATGACTATCAATTTATAGCTTCTAACTTAGAATAATACTAAGTATACGGTCTCTTATTCTACGGAAAATTGGGCAGCACCTCCTTTGTTTCTACATACTTTGCCACATTTTTCAAGGCCGAATTCAATAACCAAACATGCCACATTTAAGGCTCAACACACCAACCAATCAAAGGGGATTACACGCCTTACAATACGTGTAAAATTCTGCCCCACAATTCATACCAAGTAGTTTAATATCCAAAGCCATTCTCGGCCAACATATACAACAACACTAAGTCCTTTCCAATTCTTTTTCAATCCAAGTTCTTAGTTCTAACATGTTATATAGTCATAAACAACTTCAACAACTACAATTCCTTCTTTATATAACATGTGACGACTTATACAATAATCAACTTGAATTGTAATCTTAAGGCTAAACATGTTAGTTTTCGGATTAGGGTTCCAATAGCCAATACACTTATAAAACTTCATACTATATACTTCATGCTTGCTAATATCCATAACTACAATGATAAGTAATCTTTAATAGCTAAAACGACAAGATTTATACCTTCACAAGCCCTTAAAAATTCCAAGATTCAAAGTCGCTCCTTAGAAATTCTTAGCTCCTTTCCTTTCCGCTCCAATCCGCTATTTGAAGCCTTTAGAAGTTCACAACCAACTTCTCTTCCATTTCCAATCAAAACCTATGAAAATGCCTTAGGTTTTCGCCTTGCGACTAACGTGAAAACGCCGTTTTTTCGAGATCTTTCTATTGAGATATCCTTACAATACCCTTAGGGACCTTGGGTTAAAGTCTTGTGAATAATGGATCAAAACTACAAAAAATTTGTGTGGATAATAGGGTGAACCCGATAGCTCTTGTGAAGAACAAGAAATGTTGTGATTTTTTCTAAGTGTTGAAGACCATGTCTTGCACTAGGGTAGTATATAAAACATAATGGAGGGTTTAGATTGCAACACTTGAGTGGCTAGGATGAAGAACACTTGGATAATTGGCCAAGTGGACAAATTGACAAGTCAACAATCTCAAGCTTGAAGACTTATCATCCACAATGGTCAAATGACCATTCTAACCTTGCTAATTTTCGTCCAAGACGGGGAGGTG
Organism: Przewalskia tangutica; assembly: GCA_029844215.1. NCBI lineage: Eukaryota > Viridiplantae > Streptophyta > Magnoliopsida > Solanales > Solanaceae > Przewalskia > Przewalskia tangutica. The sequence goes on along the minus strand of CM056724.1, from coordinate 45,578,512 downwards.
CCACGTGCCGCCCTCCCATTCGTCCATAAAATTCCGTAACCCTCGTGGGCGCGTAAAATTCCTCGGGTGGGCCTCACATGACCAAATCCGTAAAAATAAATTTCCATAATGTTAATAAGTTCCATACTCTTCAAATAATGCATTTTGAGAATCCAATTCTCAACAACGAACATTTTTCATTTCCGACGTTCGGAAGATTTTCCGTCGGAAAAACAATTCTTCCTTTCGTACCAATTTTCAAGTATTGATTCCTTACGTACATTCCCTTATACATGTCATGTACTTACGGGGTGTAACAAGTTGAGGTAGAGAATGAGAGGGTCACTGAGGACCGCCCTACAGTTGAGAAAGCTCCATCAGCACCTTTTAGGGAATACGTTGATAGAATCCCTTACCCTCAGAGGTTACAAAAGAAGGCAATTGACAAGAAATTCTCTAAATTCTTGGAGGTGTTTAAGAAGTTGCACATAAATATCCCCTTCATTAAGGCGCTAGAACAAATGCCCGCATACTTCAAATTCATGAAGGAGATACTTGAGAAAAAGAGGAGGCTAGCGGATTATGAGACAGTATCATTGACAGATGAGTGTAGTGCCATCCTGCAAAAGAAACTGCCTCCTAAGCTGAAGGATCCAGGAAGTTTCACCTTGCCCTACACTATTGGTAAGGTGACATGCAACAACGCGTTGTGTGATCTAGGGGCCAGTATCAATCTCATGCCTCTGTATGTCTTCAAGAGATTGGGTTTGGGTGAAGCCAAACCAACCACAATCAATTTTCAATTGGCCGACTGAACCATAGTGTTCCCTAGAGGCATAATAAAAGATGTGCTTGTCAAGGCGGGGATGTTCTTCTTCCTAGCATACTTCCTCATTCTGGACATGGAGGAAGATGATGAGATACCCATCATTTTGGGGAGACCCTTCATTGCAACGGGGAGAGCTTTAATTGATGTAGAGAAGGGAGAACTGAGATTTAGGGTCCAAGAGGAAGAGATGGTCTTCAAGGTGTTTAAATCCACCATCGATTCTCAAGCCAGCAACAAGTGCTTCGCAGTAAGCACGGCTGACACAATAATTCAGCCAGTACAGGCCAAAGCCAGGGAGATCATTTCGACAGTTGTGAAACCACAGGCTAGTTTAAAAGCTAAAACGAAAATTGATGAGATGAAAGTTGTCGAACAGGTAAGACTTACTGAACCCCCTCTTGTGAAAAAGAAAAATAGAATGAGAAAGAGGAGGATGATTATGAAGTGAATAGGTTGTGGGGTTAAATTACCCCAATAAATTTTGATAAGGAACATGCGTCCGGCTACAAGACGTTAAAGACAACGCTACTTGGGAGGCAACCAAAATTTTAAATTATGCAATTTAATTTAATAGAACAGTCTCACTTTTGGTATATTTTTGTTGTGTTGTGAAGCCAGGTGAAGGAATGAGACACTAAGCACGAAGACAAGGATGGAAAACATGTAATCGGGGAAGCACCGCTGTGCCATTGTGCAAGACCGCGATGCCTAATATTCAGAGAGGTCGCGGGAGTTTATGAACCGCGGTGCCATGATGCAATACCGACGTGCCTCAAGAGCAGAGGGGCCACAATATTTTTGGCACCGCGTTGCCGTCAGGCAGTACCGCGGTGCCGGAATGGGATTTCCAAATTAAAAGCCCTAATCCTCCAAATCTTTCCTCTCTAAAAAGTTCGAAAATCCCTTTCTCTACCCATAAAAATCTCCCACAAACTTCCCCAAATTCTTCCAAAAATCCCTACACAAACCCTCACATCTTGCACCACCATTATTCCTTCCAATTGGGTCAAGAAATTGGTGAAGAACAACTCTTCAAAAGGTAATCTTCATCATTGTTCTTGCAATTTCAAGGCTAGTAGGGAAAGTAACTTGCAAGTTTTGGGGTGTATGGACTTTGTTGGTAGGGCGTTGTGTAGTTGTGGGTGTGTCTTCTGATGGTTGTCTGTTGTGTAGTTGTGTGAATTGAGGTGTATTTGTTGTGTATTGCTGTTGTGGTCCGATTTTGCTTGATTATTGTTGTTTTGTGGTGTGAGAGTTGTTGGGAAACCTCAAAGAAACAAAGGAAACGCTGCTGAAATTTTTCCAACAACCTTCACTATGGCCTCTAGGAAGCGAACTTCAAGAGCTTCTCCATCTTAATCCGCCCCAGACTATGACGTGACTCGATTCACCAACAAACAGGCAGAGGATCGATACAACAAGATTAGCACTAGGGCATTGAACCAGAAAGAGGCATGGATTACCAGGCCAGGCCATTTGATGATGATGATGACTACGAGACTATTAGGTCCGTGATTGAGGAAAATGGGTGGAGAAGGTTCACCAATCCAGAAAGAATCCCACTTCAAAATTCTAGCCTTGTGAGGGAGTTTTATGCGAACTACCCCGAGCAAGAGGATGGGCGGTGCTTTGTTAGAGGGAAATATGTGCCTGTCAGTTTCGAAACAGTGAATGTGATACTAAGGACCTATGATGTGGAGGACCGAAACGATCATCCAAACCACTTCAGAAGTTGGTCAAGAGACGCCAACCACATCCTGTGGGACGTAGTAGCGCAGAAATTGTGCCACTCAGGCTCTGAGTTTAGTTTTGCCCGCAAAAGATCCAGGAGACTTGCCCGATGCCAATTCAATAGAACAACCAAAGGATAGCTATATTTCATAAGTGCACGCTTGATTCCGTCAACTTACTTTACAAATATGCCCTCAGACATAATCAAGCTCATTTATGGCATCATGACGGACATGACAATTGATGTGGGGAGGGAAATAGTGCATAGCATAAGGGAGATTAGTAGGCTGACGACTACTGGCGGATTGGGACATGGTTCACTCATAACTGCCTTTTGTGATAGGCATGGAGTCCCAACATTTGCCACTGATATCCTAGAGAAGAGTTAGTCTGTTGTGACCTACAGTTTAGTGCACTCCTTCCTTGACCCCCACCCAGGACCAGCAGCAAGGGTAAGGGGCCCAACAATAGCAGACCCAACAGCCATGTATGAGGAAGAGCCAGAGGCACATAATGAAGCGGTAGCGACCATCGACCTCACCGTCCTTAGAGCCTCGATGCGATGATGGAGCAGATGCTCTTGAACCAACAAAGGATGTTGCGCAAATGATGCAAGACCATCAACACCTGACCCAGCGTGTTGATAATTTGAGTTCCATGTTCACCCAATGGACAATGCAGTATCCGCCGCCACCACCACCATTTTGAGCCGCTGTATGTCTGTAAGTCGTCTCATTTTAATTTTTGAGTCTTTTACACATTTGAGACAATGTGTAGTTTAAGTTTGGGGGGAGTTTTTATTTTATTTTTGTGAGTCTTTTGTTGTTTTTGTGTTTTATGTGAGTCAATTTCTTTTATATATCATGCATCCTGTGCTTATTTGGAATGTCTAGTGAACTAAGTGGGATAATGTAATGGAATGAGAAGCTAAAATTCGTGTGCTTCAGTTAGATATGCCAAAAATTCATGAAAATCTGATTATTTGGAATATTTGATGCTTAGCCTGTGTGTTGTCAATTGAAAATGTCTGTGAAGTCTGCTTGCTTGTTATTTGAGGTGAAATAGTTAAGATGTACATTCTAGGGAGATGATTCAGACATTTCTTTGTTAACCTTTCTTACCATTCATTACCTACCTTGCAATAAATTGTATCCCTAGTCAACCCCTTTGAGCCTAAAATAAGTTATTTCTTTGACACCCTATGATTCCTTGTGTGCCATAAACAGTAATTAAAAAAAATTTGAATGAAGAAGTGTGAAAAAAAAAATACAAAAGAGAGTGAAAAATTGATACACTCCAATAAAAAAAATATGCTAAAGCTTAAGTTTGGGGGTGCCTATGTGAATGTGTTTCATGCTCTCAAAAAGAGAAGAGGGGAACGATAGGTATGAACTGAAAAAGAATACCAAAAAGAAGGACCAAATGGTTGAGTAAGAAAAATGCTTATGGTGCGTAAATTGAGCCTAAATGCCAACTTTTACCTACCCCTACCTAAGTCTACATTACAACCCTGAAAATTCTTGAGGATCTATAGTATGTATGTCTATGATTAGTGGAGAATAGAAAGTACACAGGCCCGTAGACTAAATGAAATTGACATGCATAGGTTAGGTATTGATGCTTCCATTACTTGTGATTGAAATGAATTTGCAAAATATCTGACTTGAAATTCTAGATTGCTGAATTCATGCTATATATGTTCCTGCATATTATCTCAACTGACGTTCATGTGTTTCTAAGTCTTTGTGCATCTGCTTGATTTGAGTCTTTGAATCTTTTATTTTTGTGTCTTTGTTTTTATTTTGATCTTTGCTCGAGGGCGAGCAAAGGTTAAGTTTGGGGGTGTTTGTTAGGTATATTTTGTATACGCCTTTTGAGTCATTTTTAGTTGATATTCTAATCGTTTTTGTTGTGTTTAGTAAAGTAGTAGTTTGTTTTTCTTTCTTTTGAGTCACAACGATGCAAAAAGGCAAAATGGAAAAAAAGAACGAGTAATAGGCAGAAAATGTGCTCCCGAGGCGAAAAAGACGAAAGTTGGCAACTCAGAGCGAAAGAAGGCAGCACTGCGGTGCCACTATGCAGAACCGCGGTGCCATATTTACCGAGGAGTCACAGGACTTTCAGCACCGCGGTGCCATTTGTGCTGAGAAGCTGCAGAATTTACGCATGTGCGGTATCTGGAATCAGTGCCGACACGGGAAATTTCAGTTCCGAAGGCAAATTGGCTAAGGGCAGATTGGTCCATAGGGCATGAAAATTAGAGGATATTTAAGCCCTAGGAATTAATGTTATGAAGGAGGTTGGTCATTCTACAACACAATACAACACAAGGCGGATTTTGAGCTACAATTGGAGACTTAGTTCGCAGTAATTTCTTTTCTTTTTTTTTTAATTAAGTTTATGTATGGATTTTGTGTTAGTTCTTAGCATGACTATGGCTAGGAGCTAAACAATTTATTAGGGCTTTCCTTATGAATCGCTTGAACGTGTATTCATGAATTAATGCAGTAGTTTGATTTCTTCTTCACTTGATTAAGATCTAGTCAATAATTGATATGAATGCTTGATAATTAATTGATCACTAATTATCATAATATATATGATTTCGAATCAAGAACCGAGAGGAGAGATTTGGATATGCTGTAATTGACTAGACATAGGTTAAAATCGCGAGCAGCGATTACTCGATACTTGTGTAGCATTATAGATTCTTGTTCTTAATCCTCACATGTGGTAAATCCTATCATAGAAATATAGAAGGATTACGCTTTGGGGTTGGTGATTATATGTCCTAACCGGAATATAAGACAGTTTAGTTAACCGCTATCTTAACGTAGAAGAAGAAGTCATTCTAGTTGCATTAAGGATTGAATAGAGTGGATAGTCGAGGATTTTGGAAGCCATAATTCCTTCATAACTGATCACAACTTATATAGTTAGTTAATTCTTGCAATTATTCTAGTAGTTAAAGAAAAACTCAACTTAAATATCGATTGTCAAATAGATAACATAAAATAGATGAACGGTACTTAGAAACCAGTATCTGAGGACGATATTCGGTCTTATCAGACTATATTACTTGTAAACGATGTGTGCGCTTGCGTGATTAGTCGAAATATCGACGGTATGCCTGATACATTCTTAAGTACATCACCTCCTCCTAAACAGTAGTCTCCAACATGTGCAATGTTGGTTGAATCTCCTGTGCACCTTACCTGCATCTCCTACCAAATTCATAACTTTCAGTAACTTTCGATTATTGGTCATGTGATTTGTGGCCCCAGTGTCCACATTCCACTTTATTATCCTTTCTGTATCCTGTTTAGATATACCTACCATGTTTGCAATAGCATTGGTCATGTTCTCTGGTTCATCATCATTGTCGATATCCCGGTAACCATTGTTGTTTCTGTGTAAGATTTCCTAGTAATCCAAATGCACTCTGATTCCCCTGCTGTACTATATCTGATTTTCAGTGACTACCAACTTGTCCATTATCCTGTTGTCCAGTGTCTTCAAAATGTGAGTCTTCTCCTATCACAACATTTGCCTTCTTGAATCTTCCCTTGAAATCTTCAGGATATCCAATCAATTGGTAACAACTTTCTTCCAGATGTCCAATCTTGTGGCAATGAGTACACTTCATCAGTTTGTTACAATCCTCTTTCAGATGTCCCCTAACATGACAATAATCACAAACCACATTGGGATTGAAATGCTTATACATTTAGAGGCCCGGTCATGTTCCTCGCAGTAAACATTGCTGTAGGTTCTACCAAATCTTGCATCAACATCTGACTCTCTTCTTGGTTGATCATAGCATAGACTTGGTTTAAACTAGGAACTTGTTGCATCATCAACACTTGACTCTTGGCCTGATTAACACTATCGCTTAGCCCCATAAAAAACTGCAGTAACCTTTGATACTGCATATGATCCACAAACTCCTTCGACTTGTCGCAACAAGTTGGCAATGGAATAATTGAATCGTATTCATCCCATAAATCCTTCAGTTTCGAGTAGTACATTGACACCGACAGTGTTTCTTGCCTCTGCGAGACTATCTCCTTATGCAGCTGAAATGCCCTCGAACTATTGATCTTATCGAATCACTCCTTTAGATCCTTCCAAATCACATGTAAGTTCGAATTGTATAACATTCCTATGACCAGTGGCTTGCTCACATTCCCCAATTAGCCACGAGACCACTATGGCATTGCACCTCTCCTATAGCCTTGTCAATGGTCCTTGATACGATTCTTTTTTCACTGTTCCATCTATGACACCAATCTTGTTCTTTCCTAGAAAAGCCAATTTCATAGCCCTGCTCCATAGAGTGTAGTTGTCCATGCCTGTCAAAATCACTCCAATTGACAGCGATCCTGGCGCATTCGAAGGAAATAGGTACAATGGATGATTGTGGTCGATCGTAACAAGAGATGTAGTATTGTCAACTGCCCCATCGTAATCGATATAGATTTCTCAAATTCTTCAGTTTGAGATTCGATTCGACTTCTTCGATCCTTCGATCTCAAGTTCTTCTTCGATCGAGATTCAATTTCTACTTCTTCAACCTTCAATCTCAAGTTCTCGACTAGTTTCAGAGAATCAATTTCGACTCCTTCGATTTCGATTTCTCTAACTAGTTACTCTTCTACTGTATGTCCGATCTTGATAGATTGCATGTTCGATTTTACTTTCACAATTCCTTCGATCTGTAATTCCTTCACTGCGTGTTCTTGTCTGATCGTGATTCCTCCAATCGACTTGCGAACCGACTCGATACCATAAAAAGTCATGAGCAATGATTCAACAACACAATGACCTTGCAATGTACAAATTGAATAAACAGAAAGGAATCGAGAATGGGAGAAAGAATTCATTTATGTGTATTTCACTAACTGTCCAATACAATGTACAACTCTCCTTATATATGGAGTGTAAAAAGAACTAAAAAGTATATTCACCTCACTAACCGACTTAGCAGCTAACTAATCAAAATAATTAGACATGTGGTAATATATTGAAATGATACAGTGTGTCTCTCCCTATGGCATTTGTGTACACTTTTCTATTATCTCAACACCCCCCTCAAGTTAGGAGATATGATTTGGTCATTGTTCTGTCTTAAAACATTGAACCAACAAACCTCAAATTTCGGCTCCGCATCTGATTGAGTTCACACATCTTTTTGTTTAAACTTATTCGTTAGTGTCAATGGTCCTTTGTTTAAATATGTGTGCAAATTAAACTCCATACAACTTGAATGGGGAAAAAATTAAGGAAGATACACGTAGACGTAGTACATAGACACTCTAATAACTCTAACTTCTAGGAAAATACTACACCCTCCAAGTGGAGCGAGTTTACCAAGAAATTAAAGTTTAATTTATTACGTACTATATACAGTAAATAAATATTTTTATTTTATATATATAAATTACAATGTAATTTTCCGACAAAGAAAATTTGGATGAACCCTCCTACCCTCTAAACAATGAGCTCTCTCTCCCTTTAAATTTGTCATATTTGCTTTTCTAATGCAATTCGGAGAAGACGTTTTTTTGCTTTCTATTTAGATCGTTTTATATATACATTATTAAGAAAAATATGCGGCTTCAAGTTTTAAAGTTAACTACTTTTGGAAGCAAGAAAGCTACTTCCAAAATTTGACATACTTTGGTGCAATAAGAAAATGAAAGAGTAAAAAAAAAAAAATTACCAAAAGAAAAATAAACGGAAGAGTAACAAAAGGTGAACGACAGTACTAAAAATATGTATGTGCTAGAGACAATCATTATTAAGGACAAATGTACTTGAACACATTCGTATTATTAATAAGATTAATATATTTATGGCATTTGCGATTATTGAATTATTATTTGATTGTTTGTAATTATTCATTAATGAGCATCTCTTGAGCTTACATTGTCATTAATAGAGTGAGATATTAATGATAGAGTGTAATTCTCAAAGTTGCCTCAACTAATGATCATCGAGAATGGGATATCGATGATATGTTATAAGTCGACATGTGGTCTGCATCATATTCTTGGAGAATGTAGTATGTCTCACCTGCTACTAGTAATGGTTACAATTTATGGACACATGGATACTTTTGGAAAGTATTGGTATACCCTGCTGATAATTTATTTGTTATACATGTGTAGAGTGTTATCAGCGTATGAGAGATAAAGGTCATTTGACATGAGGTCAATGCGCACCTGGTTTACAAAGTAATGTACTTTGACCATGTCCTAAGCTTAAATTCCTTATAAGATAAGATACGTGTTTCGTGCATTACGATATAAACTAAGGTGGTAGTTGAGCCAAGAATATGATTCATTCCTCGATTGGATATTCGAGAGAACACTCAACTTCTCAGTGATATTAGGTCGACCAAGTCATTGGCTAATGCAAGAGACATATTTAGAATATAGTCTAGTTGTCGACTAATATAGATGAGATAAAATGATCAAGCCATTTGGATAGACATATGGAAAATCCGAAGCTTGATAGGGTGTGTCGCGAATGAAAGAAATTACTTGAAGCGTCATGGACTTCAATCACAATGGACACCTCCTGGAATGCCACAAATGAATGGTGTTACTGAAAGGAGAAATCGAACCATATTAGATATGGTTAGATCCATGATGAGTTTCTCAGTTCTACCAACATGCCTTTGGGGATATGCATTACAAATCTCAATTTATATTCTGAACAGGGTTCCTTCTAAATCAGTAGAGAAAACTCCATATGAGATATGGAATGGCAAGAACCCAACACTTAAAGTCATGCGATCCTGGGGGTGCCCTGCGTATGTAAAGAAGATGCTTACTGACAACTTGGAATCTAAAAGTGAGAAGTATTATTTTGTGGGGTATCCAAAGGAAACTAAGGGATATTATTTCTATCTTCCTGGAGAACATAAGGTCATTATTTCCAGAAATGCAACTTTCCTTGAAGAAGACTATGTCTACAAGGAACGGAGCTACAATGAGATAGAACTTAAAGAAATTCAAGAACCACAAGATAACACAGAAGTTGAGCCTTTATCAAATGACCTAGACAATGATTCAGTGGGAGTATTTGGTGAAGGGTGGGTACTAAATCGCCCTCGGCCCGATTGGGAGTGCTGTGAGAGATAGTTCAGAAATGCAAGGCTCGCATACACAACAATGGAAGCTGATACAATGGTTGTACATCATTCCATTAAGGAAATACATGAAAATGACATTCCTGAAAGCTCTCAAGGTGGTGGATTGTCCAGCACACAAAGACCTTCTCACAATCAGAATAGAACAAATATTGAAACGCAGAATAATCAACTCCGTAGGATCACTAGGACTCATTATTCGCCTGAAAGACTTAATCTCCTTATTGAACGCACAATGAGATATATATTCCTGATGACGATGAACCTACAACCTACAGGGAAGCTATGTTAGACATTGATTCGCAAAGATGGCAAGAAGTCATGAAATCCGAAATGGACTCGATGTACGTCAATCAAGTAAGTAACTTGGTTGATTTTCCAACAGGGGTTAGACCCATATGATGCAAATAGGTTTTTAAGAAGAATATTGATGCATTTGGCAATGTAAAGACTTATTAGGGAAGATTGGTGTCTAAAGATTATAATCAACGGCTTGGGGTCGATTATGATGAAACCTTTTCACTTGTTGCAAAAATTAAGTCCATTCGGATTTTGCTTGAAATAGCCGCATACTATGATTATGACATTTGGAAAATGGATGTTAAAACTGCTTTCCTCAATGGTAACCTAATTGAAGAGGTGTATATGATACAACCTGGGGGTTTTACATCCAAGACTAAGCCTAAAGCAGTATGCAAGCTGCAGAATTCCATTTATCGACATAAGCAAGCCTCAAGGAGTTGGAATATTTGCTTTGACAAAGCAGTCAAATCATTTGACTTTGTTAGAAGCAAAGAAGATCCTTTCGTTTATAGTAAGCGCAAGGAAGGGAGTATTTTCTTCATTGTTATATATGTAGATGCCATATTGATAATGGAAGACAATAAGACTCTCATGCAATCAGTCAAGGAATTGTTATCCAGCACCTTCATGATGAAGGACTTGAGTGAAACATGTTACATTCTTGGAATTAGGATCTATAGAGATAGACCTAATAGACTGTTGGGGCTTTCACAGTCCATATACATAGACAAAGTGCTAAGACGATTCTCTATGGAAAACTCCAAGAAGGGAGGTCTTAATATGGGTCAAGGCATCAAGTTATCAAAGAAGGATAGTCGCCTACTCATTTGCGAGAACTTGAATGCATGAAAAGAATCACATATGCTACAACTATAGGATCAATCATGTATTCCATGACATGTACGAGACCAGATGTGGCCTATGCACTTAGTATGACTTGCAAATTCTAGCAGAATCCTAGAGAAGAACACTGAAAAACAGTTAAGAGTATTCTTAAGTATCTTAGACGAACTAAATAATATTTATTAGTCTATGATGGACAAGAGAAGCTAGTGGCTATTGGGTACACTGATGCTACCTTCCAGACAGATCTTGATGATTTCAAGTCTCAATCTGGATATACCATTTTCAATGGTGGAGCAGTGAGTTGGAAAAGTTCCAAACAAGCAACAGCTGTTGATTCGACAACTGAAGCCGAGTACACTGCTGGATTGGAAGCTGGTAAAGAAGCTATCGTGATATCTGAGTTCCTGAAGGAAGTAGGGATTGTTCTAAGTGCCACTTTTCCAATAACGATTTATTGTGACAACACTGGTGCAATTGCGCAAGTTAAGGGACCAAGATCAAGAAACAAAAATAAGCATGTACCAAGGAAATACCACATACTCAGAGAGATGGTGGAAACTGATGAAATAAAATTAGACTATGTTACTACATATGATAATCTAGCTGACCCATTCACAAAACCATTAAGCTTAGTTAATTATAATGGTCATTTTGTAAACACGGGTATTATATACATTGTAGATTGGCTCTAGGCCAAGTGGGAGATTGAAAGTATGTATGTCCTAGAGACAGTCATTATTAGGGATAAATGTACTTGAACACATTCGTATTATTAATAAGATTAATATATTTATGGTATTTGTGATTATTGAATTATTATTTGATTGTTTATAATTATTCATTAATGTGCATCCCTTGAGCTTACGTAGTCATTAATAGAGTGAGATATTGATGATAGAGCATAACTCTCAAAGTTGCCTCGACTAAGATATGTTATATTATAAGTCGACATGTGGTCTGCATCACATTCTTGGAGAATGTAGTATGTCTCACCTGCTACTAGTAATGGCTACTAGTGATGGACACCTGTATACTTTTGGAAAGTATTGGTATACCCTACTGATAAACTATTTGTTATACATGTCTAGAGTGTTATCAGCATGTGGGAAATAAAGGTCATTTTACTTGAGGTCAATGCGCACCTGGTTTATAGAGTAATATACTTTTACCATGTCCTGAGATTAAATTCCTTATAATAGGATACGTCTTGTGTTGGGTGCATTACGATGTAAACTAAGGTGGTTGTTGAGCCTAGAATAGGATTCATTCCTCGAGTGGATATTTGATAGAACACTCAACTTCTCAGTTTTATTAGGCCGATCAAGTCATTGGCCAATGCAAGTGACATATTTAGAATATGGTCTAGTTGTCGACTAATATAGATGAGATAAAGTGGTCAATCTATTTGGATAGACACATGACAAATTCTAAGCTTGATCGAGTGTGTCAGGAATTGGATTAATTGGATCAAGCCATTTGGTAGACACAGTATAAGAGTTCAGTATGGACCTTAATTGGATTAATGTCAATATGTGAAGGCCTATAGGGTCACACTATGTCGATTGTCTCTTTGATCTAAGGGTGTAATGAGAAAATATTAAATATTCAATTTGGAATCAAGATATTTAAATTGATAATAACTATGAGATAATTTCTATTTGATGAAATTATTTAATTAAGTCAAAATTGAATTTTGGATTTAATTAAACATGCTGAATATATATTTAACGAAATGGGACATAAGGAGTCGCGGCGACGACCCGCGCCGCGACTCCGACCCAGCAGTGGGCCTAGTCAGACTGGCCCACTGCACCTTTTTTTTCCCAGGTAAATGCAAATATTATTACTAATAACGAAAAGAAAAATGGCTACAATCAGTCATTGAGGGATCTCAAGCCTCAACATAATGTAAACAAGAAATGGGGGAGGAGAGGGGTTGTCACTCAAAGGTGCCATTACAAGAGGGGATAAAATCATAGAGAACTCTATAAGATGTTGTTTTGATTCTTGCAATGACCTCGTTTGCCGGAAAGCTTGTGCCTTCAAAGAGCAACGTGTTTCTTGCCCTCCAAATCTCATAGACCACTATGCAAAAAGTAAGCAAAATAGCTTTGGCTCGGATGCTAGTCCCGCGGTGATCTTTCTTAATCCATTTAAGGGAGCTTTCGATAGTTGTCATTTCTCTTCTAATGCCCAACCAATCTTTTATGCTCTTCCAAATCAAGCGTGTGTAGGGGCAAGTAAAGAAGAGGTGTTCCCTTGTTTCATTAGCTTGCTTGCAGAACCATGAACTTATCCTCCAAGTTGAGATATGAAAGAGTATCCTTTGTAGCTAACGCTTTACGCAATTTAGCCACATAGTGAAAGAGAATTTGGGAGGAATGAAGCCTTTCCAAATTTGTGACATCGAGGCTTTTAACTACAGTGCGCAAGATATCATACGACAGTGGAATCAAATTTTCCGTTGGTACAACACTTTGTAAAGCCATCAGCGCATCACCACGGCTACCAAAGATAGAAACAAATTTGTCGCGGATCCTACAAATCCTTTTGAATAAGGGGGAGTCCCTAGGACGTACCCCATAGTTCCAAATTGTTATACCTCTCAAGTATTGGCTATTGATCCATTGGACCCATAGAGAATTTGCATCCGTGTGAGTTTGCCAAATAGTCCTGGATAGAAAGGCATGATTCCATTCGTTGATTTTCATTAGACATAAGCCTCCTTAAGATTGAGGTAAGCAAATGACATTCAAAGAGACTCTTGGTGGTTTCCCTCCCCATAAGAACTGAATACAAGCGGGCCGTACCTTGTTGATAATAGTGGCGGGATAGGAAGTGCCGGAACCAAAAGCTCTCAACCGGCGGACAACCGACACGATTAGTTCGGCTTACCCGCGTAAGAAAGAGTGTGATGCCCCGTTTACGAATGTAATTCGAAATTGCGCTAGTGAATGGAGCAAATTGGTCCACAGAGACTGAAATTGGGGACAAAGGGATCCCCAAGTATCGTCTGGAAAGCTACCAATGGCGAATCCCACTGGACAATATCAAGTCACGACGTAATATGCATTCCGCTAAGTGACAGAGGATTTAGGCGGGTTAAGAGTTAGCCACGAGACAGCCTCGAACTCTTCTAGACAATTCATAAGAATCCCAGTGAAGATATATCTCCTTTGGCAAAGAGCATGAGGTCGTCGCAAATGCAAGATGAGTAATGCCCAATCTCTTGCACTTTGGAAAATATGAAAGCTCTTGCCTCGGCCTTCATTTTAAGCGACCTTGAGAGGTATTCCATGCACAAGATAAAGAGAGTAGGGACATAGGATCACCTTGTCTTAGGCCGCGCTTACCTTTGAAGTATCCGTGTAGCTCACACGTTGATAGAAAGGGAGAAGGAGGTTGAGCTAACACATTCCATGATCCAAGTTATAAATCATGCGGAAATTTTAGACTTCTTAGTACGAATTCAAGGAAACTCAGAGGCGTATCAAATGCGTTGGAGGTCCGCATGCATACATCTTGGTGAGACTCTGCCTCTATTAAACCCTCTCACAAGCTCCTGTGCCACATATACGTTGTCCATCATGTTTCTTCCCTTCACAAAAGCCCCTTGGGATTTGTCAATGAGATAAGGAAGGATCAATGCTATTCTGTTAGCTAGAATATTTGTGATGATCTTATAGACCACATTAGTCAATCCGATGGGCCTAAAATCATTTACCTTAGGATCATGATCAGTCTTCGGTAGTAGGGTAATGATGGTATGATTCACCTGCTTCAAAAGAACTCCAGTAGAGAAGAACTCTTGGACACTTCTTACAACATCATGGCCCACATCTCTCCATCTATTCTTGAAGAAGGCAGCCGAATAACCATCTGGTCCAGGTGCCTTGTCATTGCCTATATCAGAAAGAGCTTCCCAAATCTCCTTTGGGGTGATGAAATGCAAAAGCTGTAATCTCTCCTCTTCACTTAGCTTCGGGCCATAGTTGAACACATCAGGATCGAAGCTGGTAGTGGATCGGGATGTACCTAATAGATCCTTGTAAAATTCAACAAGCAACTTCCTAACTTCTCCTGGTGATGTAGTGATAGTACCATTGGCTTTAACAAGAAAGTTGATTGAGTTCCTGACATTACTCCTCTTGATCAGGCTATGAAAGTATTTGGAGCATCTATCACTTCCAATCAAGTGTTTCTGCCTTGACTTCTGCCTTATGAAGTGTCTTTCTGCTTCCAGCAAGGTGTTTGCTCTAGCTCTTGAGGACTTGACCTTGGATTTTAGTTCCTCATCAAAGGGATTTTCCATGTGTGCATTGATAGTCTCCTTAAATTCCATGTTTGCCCCTTTTGCTCTTTGTTCAATACCCCCAAAGTCACTTATGTTCAATGCCCTCAATGGTTCTTGAAGGCTTTCAATTTTGAGGCAAGGGCAGAATTGGCGATTCCCAATATATCTTGTCTCCAACATGAAGTCATTATGTCCTCGAAATTTGGGTGAAAGCCACGTATTAATGAACTTGAAAGGGCGTTTCCCAGCATTATAGGATGCAATAACCGTGGCTATCACTGGACAGTGGTCCGAGACAGGTTCCATAGGCAAGAAATTGGTCGTGCATTCCAAGGTCAAATCACTCCAATTTTGATTCATCAACACTCTATCAAGCTTGGACCAAATCGAACCATTTGTCCAAGTGTAGAAGGAACCGGAAGAAGGAGTGTCTTCTAGTCCATGAGAATTCCTGAAATCTCCAAGATCCCTAAGTGCATAAGGCGTGAGAGGAGGACCTCCCGCCTTATCATGTGGGTAACAATAAGTGTTGAAATCTCCATAATCATCCAAGACATAGTGATGCCAATGCCCAGTGAGTAAGGTGATGCCAAAGCTTCCTTATACGAGATCTTATAAGCGGGTACACAAATGTGACAAGATAGGACACTTGTGTTATATTGCAACTTGCTGTACATGGATATCTTTGAGAGTCAATTCCAAGCAACTGCATGGACCACTGGAGGATCCCATACTAATAGCATTCTTAGCGATAATGAATTCCAAATTGGAGCAAAAGTTCCAACCTTTGAATCTTAGAGTAGAAAGACTACTGTCCTTGCGAGATAGTTTAGTTTCCAATAGACAAATCATAGCGCATCATCTTTGTTTTGTGATACTACACACTAGAGCTTGCGTGGCTGCCCTATCCCTTTGTCCGCAAAGACCATGGACATTCCAACAAAGTATTTTCATTAGGAAACAAAGGAGGTTTTGTTAGCACCTCCGCGCTTTGCTGCCTTCGCCTTTCCACTGCCTTTCGGCACATACTTTTTTTACGAAACTTCTTTCCATCCATCTTCTTTGTTGTTGGGAGCCAGAACTTGTGGTTCAGCCAAGCTATGTTCCCCGCGTTCAAAGTTAACGTTACTTGACACTAGTTGAGCCTTTTCCGTAGCACCCTTGTATGTTTCTCCATCCAAAGAAGGTGGCGGGTTCATAGGCACCTCAGAATCAAAATGTTTTGACTCAGAACTCATCCTAACATGTTGCGTACTGCCATGGTGAGAAATAGGCAGTGAGGAACTTGCTTGAGTTTCCCGCAAACTTGATGGGCCAGAATGACCCAAAACCGGAGGGCCCGCGGCATGCGATGCTTCTCCCAAACTTCCGGTACCAGGAGGTATTGTGTGCTCACTTTCTTCAATTTCCATCAAGTTATCAGCATCTGCGGGATGTTGAGAAGTTGGTGGATGAGGGGGAGGAGGGTTGGTTCCACCGTACCTCTGTTGACCTCCAAACAAGTAGAATCTTCCTTATTGTTAGGGGGTACCTCAGTATTGCGTGTTTTTGGAGCTTCTTCATTGTTGACATCATCCTCGACCTACACTTCAAGTGGTTGTGTCCAAAAGCCGCGCAATGATAGCAAAAGTCCGGGTAATTCTCATAGTTTACCCTTTGAGTATACCTTCTGTTATCGGGGAGTTTGACGACAAAATCCATTATTGGCTCCTTACTGACATCCACTTCCACTAGAACTCTTGCATAGTTCATTTTTGACCTTTCCTTAGTATATTGGTCCGTGTAAAGAGGCCTTCCTACACGTGAAGCAATCTTACTAAGGCAGTTACCTCGAATAGAAAGGGAATGTCAGGAAAAGTGACCCAAATAGGAATGTCGAAGAATAAATCATCCGTTATTAGAACTCCTTTATTGATAGCCTTGAGCATCATAGTTTTCCGTAGACCATATAAGGGCCTCAGTGAAGTACATTAGTGCGCTCTTCCTCCGTCGTGAATTTGAACACCGTCGACCTTTGCCGTATGGTATATCGGCATTTAACTCCCGTCATCCTTTCACGATGGTATTGATGCTTCTCTTCGGGAAAGGACAGTGAAGCAACCTATTAGGCAATAGCCCGTGTTTCTATGAATGGAACTTCATCCTCGGTTTCTATATCTACTTAGCTCCTTGTTGCTCGATAAATTGTAACTTCATACCTTTTGCCTCGATCCTAGTTCATGAAGACTCAGCGTAAGTCTTGGGAGGGATGGTACCTTTGCCATGATTTGGGGGAAGATTGCTATGGGATGTAGCCGCGGTAGGAATTTGATGTTGTTTAGAAGGTGCATTAGTGTGTAAATCATTGGGAGGTATTTCTGGAGGTATAGGCAGAGGGGGATGGGTAGAAGGAATAGAGCTTGGGCCCGCGATAGGTGAGAGGATTCGCGTGCCATTTGGGAGGGTAGGGAATTTGTGTTGGGTTTCAGGAGGAATAGAAGGAAGGGAAGATAGAAGGGGTGAGGTGTTGTGTATTTCAGAGAGTAGTGAAGGGGTATTAGAGGAGAGAGGGGGTATGTTCAAGACATTACTCGTACCCAAGGAAGAATTAAAGACGAAAGGTTTATTGTGGTTCTTGAGATTGACTCCACTAAGCAAACTAGCTAAAGTAGGGAAGGCTTCATTAGTGACACTTAAAGAAATCTGGGGTTGTTGTCTTAATACACGAGAGGGCTCTTCGGATCGCGTCATTCAAGTCGACCCTCGGCTCCGCGTTATTAATGATCGAGAGTTCTAGGCTCCTTGGAAATAGAATTTGCTTTGTTCGACAACTAACTTAGCTCCTTGTATAGCGGGAATAGTCGATGACCCATGGTTATCCACGACCCGTCTTGGAAATTTGACCATCATAAAGACCGTGCTTGCAAGTGAATCGTTGGTACCCACAGCATTAATGTGTGACGCCTCGGCACCCTCAATAATAACGTTAGGATCCTTGGGGATAGAAATCCCTTCGTGTCCCACATCTGACCTTGAACCTTGCATAATGTGCATATTCCTAGTTTCATTGTTATCCGCCTGACCCGCCTTATCGCCTTGACCCATGCCAGGCCGGAATGGGAGGAGTCACATCGTTTCCCGGGGCATTAAAGTTTGTTCTCTTGGCACCCGCGTCAAAATTCTTGGGGATAGGAGTACCTTCAATGCTATCAACTGACTTTGATTCATACAAGATGTGATTACTCTTGGACCCATGGACACCTGCCCGACCCGTCATGAGCTTCTGACCCGCGCCCAAACCCGGCTTTGGCCCGAGTATGCCATCGTGCCTTGTTTCATCAATTGCAATGGCTGGCCCAGATTTTAACCCTTTTCCTAACTGAGCAAATTACGGGTAGTGTCGAGTACTAATGTTTGAGTGGTATCTGCTCTTCGAAATGATCCATTATCAACTAGTTGGCGTGGAATGATCGACCACCGTAGTAGCGTTAGGGGTGTCAATGGCTATCGGTAAAGACCTGCACTGCGGAAGTTCCGCCTTAATTCACTTATATCCAAGCTTTCAATTTCTATATTTTTGCCCCAATCATGTATCCTTTGTAGCATAGAATCGTCTACTACATTTTCTAATGGAAAGCAGTGCAGCGTGACATGAACCAATCTGAAGGGTCAGAGATTAGGAATAAGATTTTCCTCGGCAATTGTTGGGTGCCTCACTCTTTTTTTCTTCCTTGTTCTAGCTTTGCGAGCTGCTGAACCTCTGAATCATTGCTAGAGCGTGTGTAACGTTTAGACTTCTTCATATTGTGAACAATAACAATTAAACCATTGTGAAACAAACGAAAATCTTAGGGGGGGAAGAAGAGGCAAAACCGAAGGAGCAACTAAGGGGAAACGTTGAGAGCGTTTTCTTAGTGAGAGAAACTTCTCTCTAACTCCCCCCACTGCACCTCAGTTTTGGGTCAGGCTTGGAGCCTAACCCTAATTCATTTTTACCTAAAAATCAACTATATATACAACACAAAACCTTATTATCATTATACTAATTCAAAACCATTTTCTAGACTCATAGTTTAGAAAAGAAACTCTCTCAAAACCTCTGTCAAGATATTCTGGCTTTCTTGACAGAGGAATACACATCGGCATAGTGCTTGCAATCGAATGGACAGCCGCATGTAATCCCTAAAGTTAAGATTCCAGATTAACAACATGTAAGTTCTATTGTTTAAGTCTTTATAAGTTTCAATTGTCATATAACCATACCAGAATGATTCGTTGGGGTAAGTAAGCAAAATATTTTAAATTTCTATTGTGTTTTACTTATATATTTTGAACCCAACAAAATCCTACGACTACTCTCCAAGAAAAGTGATATCAATCACCATTCAAGTCCCTAAATACTAGAATATTTGTTTCTACTTATTTTGACAAAAGTTGGCGAAAAACGATTGATCAAATGTTTTCACGGTCGTTATACATCGTAACAAATTCATGATTATATTTGACGAATTTAATTTTTTCAGATTTTTATCACTAAAAATTATGTACCTTTAAAATTATAGTTCAGAACATAATTTGCTAAATTTTAATAATTATATATTCCCTCCTTTTTCAATTTATGTGTCTTACTTTCCTTCAATTTTAGTATGTTTCAAAAAAGGTGTCTCTTTTCTAATTTGACAACTCCTTAAATTTTACTTCTCATATGGCATGTTTAAGACTATAAAATTAAAAAATAATTTAATATATTATACATATCTTTATTTTAACACCACATTCAAAAATCTTCTTTATTTTTTTAATCATGTATCGAATCAAATTAAACAAACAAATTGAAATGGAAGTATATTCTTTGAGTTGGGCGATGAGTTTGGTTTTTACGGGTAAATGATAATATTTATTACTAAGAAAGAAAGCGGGAACTACAATCAATCATTGAGGTTCTCAAACCTCAGCGTAACATAAAGCGAAAAAGAAGAAGGGAAGGGCGATCACCGGAGGTGACGTTACAAGAAGGGATTAAATCATAAAGAACTCTATATGTTGTTGTTTTAACTTTTGCCACAACTTCATCCGATGTTGAGCTAGTGCCCGCAAATAGCAATTCATTTCTTGTTCTCCAAATCTCATATACCACTATGCAAAAGGCAAGTAGGATGGCTTTGGATCGAATGCTAGTCATGATTGCTCTTTCTTGATCCACGAGTGCGCTTTCAATTGTTGTCATTTCTCTTCTAATTCCCAACCATTCTTTTGTGTGCTTCCAAATCTTGTGAGTGAAGGGGCAAGAAAAGAAGAGATGAGCCCTTGTCTCGTTGGCACGCTTGCGAGAATCCATGAGTCTTGTCTTCAGTTTAGGAAGGAGAGAGTGTCTTTGGTAGCAGGCGCTTCCTACAAGTGAGCCAAACCGTGAATGAGAATTTAGGAGGAATGTAACCTTTCCAAATTTGAGACATCCAAAGCTTATGTTCTCGCGAGTGCATGAGACATCGTACACAAGACTGAATCAAATCTCCATTGATGCAACACTTCTCCAAGCCGTGATAGTGTTTCCTTGATTCTCAAAGATGCTTATGAAAGTGTCACGGATGCAACAAAGCTTCTTGAATAAAGGGAATCTCTAGTGCGTGCCTCGTAATCCCAAATGGATTGATTTCTCAAGTAATAGCTATTAATCCATTGAACCCGTAGTGTATTCGCCTTAGTGTGAGCTTGCGGATGGTCAGAGAGTAGGCGTGATTCCATACTTTGATGTCCATGAGGCCTAAGCCTCCTTCAGATTGAGGCACACAAATTTCATCCGCGACTCTTGGTGGCTTGCCACCCCATAAGAACTGGATGCAAGCAGAGCGAACCTTGTTGAGCACCGAAGAGCTAATAGGTAGAGCTCGACCCCCTGAACAACCGATCTGATTAGTTCTAACTTACTCGCATAGGAGAGTGAGTGGTGTCCCCATTTCTGAATGTAACCCAAGATTGCACTAGTAAAAGGGGCAAACTGATCCGCGAGACAGAAATTGGAGACAAAGGACCACAAGTACCGCGGGAAAGACTTCTAAAAGGCGACTGACTCTTGCCAAGATCAGTCGCGGATTGAACCTTGCACTCCATGATGTAGATGGAAGATTTTGTGGGTTAAGTGTGAGGCGAAGCGCCTCCAAATCCTCAAGACTATCCATAAGAACACCAACGAAGATAAATCCGCTTTGGCAAAAAGCATAAGATCGTCATGAGGCAAGATGAGAGATGCCTAGTCTCTTGCACTTTGGATGGAAAGAAAAGGCTTTGTCAGAAGTTTTAAGCGAGCAATCTTGAAGGTATTCAATGCATAGGATAAAGAGCATAGGAGACATGGGATCACCTTGCCTCAAGCCACGTTTACATGAAAGTAGCCATGTAACTCTCCGTTGATTGAAAGAGAAAGAAGTTGAGCTTACACATTCCATAATCCATCTAACAAATCTGTCAGGAACTTGAGACCTCTTAGTACTGATTCGAGGAAATTCCAGGAGACTGTGTCAAAAGCTTTCCGAAGATCCACCATAAGCATACACCTTGGTGATACTCTAGTTCTATTATAGTCTCTCACGAGTTATTGGGCAATGAAGACATTATCAATCATGTTTCTTTCTTTCACAAAAGCACCTTGGCATTTATCAACTAGTGTAGGAAGAAACCTTGCCATCCGGTTAGCTAGGATCTTAGTAATGATCTTGTAGACCACATTTGTCAATCCAATAGGTCTAAAGTCGCTCACCTTGGGGTCCCGGTCTGTTTTAGGTAGAAGGGTGAGTATTGTATGGTTCACTTGCTTCAAAAGCACACCGGAAGAGAAGAATTCTTGTATACTCCTTACTACTTCATGTCCCACATCCTTCCATCTTTTCTTGAAGAAGGCAGCTGAAAAACCATCGGGCAGTGCTTTGTCATTGCCAATATCGGAGAGAGCATCCCAAACCTCCTTTGGGGAGACAGGATGTAAAAGGAATGAGCCATCCTCCTCCCCTAGATTCGGACCACAATCAAGAACCGCAAGATCGATGTTTGTTGCGGGTCGAGAGGAGCCAAGAAGTCCTTTATAGAACTCAACAAGCATGCATATTACTTCACCGGGAGATGTTGTGGTATTACCGTTATCCTTTACAAGATAAATGTCGAGTTCTTAACATTGCTTCTTTTGATCAAGCTATGGAAGTATTTGGAGCACTATCACTTCCGATCAAATGTTTTGTCTCGCCTTTTGTCTTAAGAAGTGCAGCCGGATTCAAGGAGGTGATTGGCTTTAGCTCTTAAGGAATTGACCTTGGATTTTAAATCTTCATCAAAGGGATTCTCCATATGCTCATTTATAGCCTCCTTTAATTCCATGTTAGCCGCATTTGCTCTTTGTTCAATACTCCCGAATTCACTAGAGTTTAAATCCCGCAATGGCTTCTTTAACGACTTCAATTTTGTGACCAATGTAAATTGGGCGGTTCAGGCACGTTGTCTCGGCGTAAAGTTAGGATGTTCTCAAAGGCGGAGTATGAGAGCCACATGTTCATAAACTTGAAAGGTCGTTTCCCAATACTACAAGATGCGATTACCGAAGCAATCACGGGGCAATGGTCCGAGAATGGTTCCATAGGCAAAAAGTTGGCTAAGCATTCTAGGTTCAAGTCACTCCAATGTTGATTCATTAACACTCTGTCTAACTTGGACCAAATTGAGCCATTCGTCCAAGTGTAGAAGGAACCCGTAGAAGGAGTGTCATCAAGACCGTGAGCAGTGCGAATTCCAGAGGTCCCTAAGTGCATAAGGCGTGAGTGGAGGACCACGGCCTTGTCTTGAGGGTAGAAATAAGTATTAAAGTCTCGATGATCATCGAAGGCATGATAATACGGTGCCTATGTGGGTGAGATGATGCCAAAGTTTCCTTCGTTCCGGAATGCTATAGACCGGATACACAAACGTAGCAAGAAAGGACACTTGAGATATGGATATGTTGAGAGTCCATTCAAAGCACATCACAACTAACTCTGGAGGGGTCCCATAGTACTAGTATTCTTCCGCCATCAATGAAATCTATGTTGGAACAAAATTTCCAAGCAAGGAATCTTTGAGAAGTAAAAGAGTTTATCCGTATTCGGTTGAATTTAGTTTCTATTAGGCAAACCAATGCCACATCATGTTGTTTTGCTAGCCTACACACAAGAGTTTGTGTGGCTGCCCTATCCCTCTGTCCGCAAAGACCTCGGACATTCCAACAAAGAATTTTCATTTGGAAACAATGGAGGATTTAGTAGCACCTCCGCGTTTCGCATTTTTTGCCAAACTGATATTCTTTCTTGAAATAACTTATTTCCTTCCCTCTTCCTTGTTGTTAGAAGCCAAGGCAGGGGTCCCAACTAGGCTATGTTCTCCGCGCTTAAAGTTTATGCAACGTGTTGCGTGGATAAGCTCTTCCTTAGTACTCCTACAAGTTCCCACATCTAGAGGAGTCTGCGGGACAGATAGTGAGTTCTTTTCAGCATGCATGGTCTCCTTAATCAGCCTCTCATGTTGCGAAGACCGATGCAGGGTGCTGGTTAGAGGACCCTCAAGTGATACGTAAGTACGAAGATTCGGGATGACCAACCGGAGGATTTGAAGGTTGAGCTTCTCCAACACTTAGGAATATCGTCGGAGATTGCACACTATTCTCAAAGTCCATCAAGTTATCACTACCCACGGGATATTGAGGGGTGGTGGATTAGTGTTAGAAGGACGGTTTGACCCATGACCATGCGGTTCGAGCTCTGAAGCGCCTTCATTGCGAGGTGGTACGATGGGTTGTCGGATTTCAGGTGCTTCGAGTGTTGGTGTCTTGCATCGACCTTTACACTTCAAATGGTTGTGACCAAAAGAGGCGCAATGATAACAAAAATCAGGGTAGTTCTCATATTTCACCTTTTGGATGTATCTTCGATTGTCGGGAAGTTTAACACCAAACTCTGTGACCGGCTCTTTACTAACATCAACTTCCACCAAGACTCTTGCATAGTTCATCTTAGACCTTTCCTTGGTAAATTGATCCGTGTATAGAGGTTTCCCCACACGCGATGTAATCTTACTAAGTCCTGATGCACTCCAAACCGAGAGGGGGATGGAAAGTGACCCATATCGGGATATCCATGAATAAGTCATCCGTTAGTAATACTCTTTTATCAATGGGTTTTAACATCATAGTTTTGCCAAAGACCATATATGGGCCTCCGTGGAGCACATTCGTGCGTTCCTCTTAGTCGTGAATTTGAAGATTGTCCATCCTTTGTCGTATGGGATGATCGACACTTCACTCCCACCCTTAACAATAGAATTCAGCGCCTCTCTTCCGGTAAAGGACAGTGAAGCGACTATAAGACAATATCCCGGGTTTCAATGAAGGGACTTCATCAGTAACCAGTTCTACATCTTCTCCTTGTTGTTCAATGAATTGAAGTTTCATTCCTTTTGATTCAAGTCGGAACTCGCAAAGACTCCGCGTAGGTTTTCTTTTGCGGTTGGAACCATTGCGTTGAGAAGGGTATTTCTCCACTTTGATGCCTCATGGGTGGATCGCGTGATGAATTCTAGAATTGTCGATGGGCATGTTGCTCTTGTCATTCTTGGTAATGTAGGCGAGGATAGGGTTAGAGGGGGTAGAGCTTGGGCCCGCATCTGGAGATAGTATGCGTGTGCCATTTGGAAGGGTAGGGAAAATATTGGGCATTTCAGGTGGGAGTGATGGTTTGGAAGGTGGTGGGGGTGTGTCATCATGAATTCTGGGAAGTATTAAAGAAGTAGAGGAGGAGAGAGGTGGAAAGTTCTTAGCGTTTCCAATGTCCAAGGAAGAAGTAAATGAAAATGGGATATTGGGATTCTTTTGTTGAAGTCCGTTTAGAAAATTTGGTTAGGGTGGGAAGGAATGATTAGTGATTCTAGATGGATTCAAAGTATCTTTGACTAATAGAGTGGTGTGACTCTTTGGTTCCATGAGATGAAAGCTGCCCATTAAAGGTAATAGACTCTTTGGCTCCCGCGCTAGTTAAGAAAGGAGAGTTACAAGGCTCCTTGGGAATAGATGGCCCTTCGGTTTCCACAACATGCATTGTACCCCGAGCTCCAGTAGTAATCATAGACCCATGGATTCCCTCACGACCCTCCTTGTCCATTTGACCGCTTGGACCGGTTTAGACGAGAATGCCTTAAATGCAATATTTTGTCGATTGTAGTTCTAGTCCCGAATTTCTAGCTTTTAGGCATGCGGGCAATTTACCTCTAAGTGATGAGATTTTTATACTCCGTGATTGCCATTATCTTGGTTGTGGTCGGAGTTCACCAATTTACCCGCATTTGTATCGCCATTCTTAAGAGAGGATGGAGTGTCTATAGTTGTCTGAACTTCTAAAGTATTGCCGGAAGCTTTGGAGGGAGCATTTTCCTTAGGCTTGTGGACAGTATGAGGAGTACCCTTCGTAGTTTCTTCACCTTCAAACATGCTTCTGTCCGGGCTATTAACATCTATACTTTTTCCCCAATCATGAATTTTTTGTAGCGTAATATCATCCACCACATGTTCTAGTGGAATACGCATGCTCGGGCATGGCGTGTACTAACAGTGGGATCGAGATTCTTTGGAATTAAGTTACATTTAACAATGGTTGGACTTCACCATTCTTTTTCTTTTCTTGGATCTAGATTTGAAGAGCCTCGGAACCATTGGAATCATTGCTAGGCGTGTAAAGCGCTTTGTCTTTCTCATGTCATGAACTCTAAACTTGATTATTGAAGAATAAATTGTGAGTGTGAGTTTAGGAGGAGAGGAAGAGCAGAAATCGTAAGGAGCAACCAAGGAAAAGCGTTGAGGCGTTTTCCTTAGTGAGAGAAACTTCTCTCTAACTCCTTAGCCGAAAATACTGATGAGTTTGGTTGAATCCATTGAACGCATGTTCTATCGATGTGTCTATCAATAGATGGTTTTGCATCAATTACTTGGCCTAATATATGAAAACTAATAGAATAAAGGGAAAAGGATCAAATATATCCCTTTAGTTTATTAGTCAATTTTATCATTTGTTAACTAAAGTAATTAAATATATCCCTTCCATTATAAGTTGGGACCAAATATACCTTCACCGTTAGCAAAATACTTAAAAATAAGTTGGGGCCAAATATACCCCTATCGTTAGTAAAATATTCAAAAATACAAAAAAAAAATATAAAAAATCGAGTTTTTAATTAAAAAATAAAGTATCCTAATTTTGTTTTAAATCTGGATTAGTTTTAAAAAGAAATCTGAAAAACTGATTTTTTTTTAAAATCCAGATTTTTAATAAAAAATCTAATTTTTCAGAATATTTTTTTTAAAAATGAGTTTTATAAAATCAAGAAAAGTTCATATTTTTAATAAAAATCATTTTTTCAGTTTTTTTTTAATTAGAAAAAAACAATTTTCCAGATTGTTTTTTTAAAATATTGTTACGTAGGCACCACGTAGAATAAGTTAAATGCTACTCCATCCGTTTCAATTTTTGTGAATCGTTTCGGAGTACGAGGGTCAAACTTTATAACTTTGACCTTTTAAGTTTGTAAAAATAAAATTATATATTTGAAAACTACATTAAAAGTACTATAAGTCAAATAATTTAAAAAAATGTAAGAAAAACATGGTCAAAGAACCATCTCGTAGACTCCCTTAATAGTAAAGGGTTCGTGTTGATGTTAGATGAGTGTTATGACAACACCAGTAATCGTTCAGGACAACATCGCTTATGAACATAAGGATGGTGTCTGCAGTGTTGTGACAACATCACAGACAACATCTCTACAAACGATTTTGCATATTCTTTCGGCCAAAACAATGATTGTTACTGTGAGGTAAAAATGGCCTAGGCAAGCTAACCAAGTTGTGTTTAGAGCGTGGGAAAAGAAGAAGTCAAGCTTGGAAGGAAAGCGATGTGAAGACGAGTCAATGTCGTTGAGGTTTTCATGGAGGAAGAATCGGTCCAAGCTGCTGCCTACTTTCTCTCAACTCCCGCAACCAACCAGTGAGGATTTCAGGAAAGTTTCAAACTATAAATAGAGGAGGAACTTCATAGTATCGACATCCAGAAACAAATGTAAAAAATACCTACAGAGCTCTCGGGATTTTATCTCAGAAACTGGATCAACACCTTAGCCTAAAGTAGTATAACAACATCTAGTCCAACATTACTATTCTGCTTGATTCTAGATTAAGCTTATTGTTGAAGCAATTGTAATGAAGATGTTGTATGTTTCTTTATAGATGTTTTATCTTTGAAATTTGAAGTCATATGCGACTTTGTTTTGTTTGTAATTTCTTTTTATTTTATTTCTACAAATTGTAAAAGAAATTCAATTGTAATTGTATATAATATATACATTACTTGATCATTGACCATCAATGACTATATTAATATATACCCTTAAAAATATAAACCTTATTTCTTTTACTTTTCCATTGCATTTACTCTTTAAGGTTTATTAATGTTTTATCAAAGTGTTGATCTGACACGGAAGGCAACGTCAGCGTTTAGTTGTTCAAGTTTGTGAATTCTTATTTATTGTTACTTCTAACTTCTTATATGTAGCCTCGGACCTAACAAGTGGTATCAAAGCGACACTTAATACAATAAGTGTTTGGTCACATGCCTAATGGCTATGGACTCGGCTATTCAAAATGTTGGTAGACTTCAATTCTTGATGGAACAAATTATGCCTATTGGAAGATCAGTCTCGTTCGCATCAAGTCCATTGATGTTCGAGCATGTAGATCTGTCATAGAAGGATATGTTATTCCTAAGTATCCAGCGTATGAGGATGGTGATATACTTACCAAACCTGAATCTGAATGGACCGCGGAAGAAACTAATAATGCGAGATTTAACGAAAAAGACTTAAATGCTATATTCGGATGGGTAGATGCTGCGTGTTCAAACTTATTGGAATTGTACAACATCTAAGGACGCATGAGATACCTTACAAACTCATTGTGAAGGTACCTCAAGTGTGCGACGAACAAAGCTACGCATGATTTTGAGCCAATATGAGCGCTTAAGGGTGGAAGAATCTGAGGATATAAAATCCTATTTTGAAAAGTTAATTGATATTGCAAATCAGTGTCAAATGCTTGGTTCTCCTTTGACCAACACACAACTTGTGGACAAAGCCCTCAGTTCTCTTCTTGAAAGATTTAACACAAAGATTTGTATTATTGAAGAGGCCCATAATCTTGCCTGATGGATCTACATGCCTTGATATCATCTTTCAAACTTATGAGATGAACATCAAGAGTCAAAGGGATTTCTATAAGGACAAGACAATGACACTCGAAGGACAAACGCGAAAACTAACATTAAAGGCGAGGATGAGAACTTGAGGAATTAGGTGATGGTGCAGCTGTTGCCTTACTCGCTCCATTTTGGGCTCACTATTGACACATTTCTCAAGGAAACTTCCTAAAGAAAGAAGAGACTATTTAATTTGATGATGAGGAAGATCGACAATGATCAGTAAAGCTAAATATAAGCGACACCAAAACCCACTCTTGATAAGCGACCAATAAGATCACCGGGGTAAAGAAGTGATAATTCACGAGAAAAACAAACTCGGACAATACCAATTTTACTCCCAAACAACTCGAGGAGTGCGATGTCATGCGTGCTCGGGTTGGGGACATTATGCTAATGAATGTGTAAACACTCTTTGAAAAGTTGGTAAAAGTATGTGGGTGTCTCTCGGTGATGATGAAAATGATGAAGATGAAGGAGATAGAGAAGAAGAATCACGCAATCTTTGGCGGCAATGTTCGAGCAATCACTATCCGACAATGAATATGTTTCTTACCATGTTGTTACAACATCTGTGACAACATTGGATACACCATCTGAAATTCCAGCAACATCAGAGAGGTATGTGTATTTTGATTATTCTGATGTTAATTGTTTTAGTGGTTTAATTTCTTCATGTAAAGCGTAAACTTGGATCTAGTTTCCCGTAAAGATGAAGTGATAATGGAATTACAAGAGCTTTGTAAATCCTTGGTCACAAAATCGAGCAACTAGACTCAAAGCAAAATATTTGGCTCTTGTAAACAACAATCGAAGGCCTTTGTCGATTAGAGTAGCACTTACCAAAAAGACCTAGAACTTGGTAAGATCAGTGCAAGATTGAATTTAGCGAGACCACCTTCCAAAGGCTCAACACGAGGACCTCGAGTTGGAAAAAATTTTAAACATTAGCAAACCAACACAGTGGGCTTGGGTATCAATCACTAGTAAAACTAAGACTTCTAAGATCCGTAGTAAAGGGAGAAGATAAAGTTTGTTAAATAAAATGCTAAGAATAACTCTCATAACACTAAGGATAGATTGAAGTTTAGATGCAACTCTTGTAAGTTAGGACATCTCTTTGCATTCTTTGCGCAAACTTCAAAACTCTATACTCGGATAGTTCAGAAGATGTCATCACGATGTTGTCGACATTGCTAACAACATTCAAAGCAATCGATGCGAGAAGAAAAAAGAAAAGTTTTGAGAAGGTATGGGTACCTAAACTAAACTGAGGTGTAGTTTGTGCATAAGCGCTTACGTACTAACATTCTGAGTTCTTGGTATTTTGATGGTGGTTGTTCACGACATATGAGAGGTACCAAAAGCTTACTAAAGGATTATGATGCATTTGATGGAGGATATGTGGCGTTTGGTGGGAAGCAAGAGTAATATAATTGGTAGAGGGCTCTCGATATTTACGATGTACGGCCTTGAAGAATGTCCTCGTGTTGAAGGTTTAGTGGCTACCTACTTAGCATAATCCAACTATGTGGCGGCGATATCGGTAAGATTCAACAAGCGAATATAAAGTTACATATTACGCGATAAATGTGTTATGTATGATACCCAAATTGGAGACAATTGCTATCTCGTCGGTAGACAAGAATACTGCAATTCTGCAAAGGTAAGCGACACAACACTGTGGTATCAGAAGTTGGGACACATAAACTATCGCAACTTGGAGAAACTAATCTCTTTTGAAGCTATTAGAGGCATTCCCAAGCTGAACACAAAAGGTAAGACACTGCGAAGATTGTTTAAAAGGTAAGCAGACTCGTGTTCCCCATAATGTTGTCCAACACGACGTACAACACTCAGGTACGTCTCATTGCTTTCAATTAGCACATATGGACCTTATGTGTCCTATTTGTTCGACGTTCGGGGCCGTTCTTGAGTGCCTTATCCGGGCACCTAGTGATACAATCATCGAGAGAAAACAGTGGAAAATAAAACTTTAAACAAGAAACAAGATATATGAACATAACAGGCCAACCCAGCGGTTACCTTCCAATAACATAAATAAATACAACTCTTTCAAAGCGAGCAGTTTAATCCTTTTACAACCACACTTGCAGTACTACGGACCTCACAAGATTTACAACAACTATGGCGGGACGGGGCCGCCATACCACAGATGTACGAGAACCTACAACTCGGGGAACACATGCAAAAGATAAGCCTCGGAGAAAGCGGAGCTTCCAACGTGGCGAGATCCTAGGCGAGGATCACGGCCGATGTACCTCTACTGCGGCATGAGCGGCCACGAGAGGTCGATCTGCAATGTACAGTATGTGGCGTAAAAAAATGCGTAATGAAATCATACTAGTCTATATAAGCGGGGAACATGTATGATAACGAACTCTGATTCGACATAAGCGATCATGTCGATCGAGGACTCGCCTCAGTCATCACTCAAATATAACTATGGGTCTCGCGCCCAGCATCAATCATGTTCGCGTCATGGCGCGTGCCGGAGTGCGCCGGTGTAGACATGTCCATGATGCAACAATAATACCAATGCCCGGTGGCGTACCGGAATTCTACCTCGGTGTGAACCGTCCGTGTGGCGTCAACAATAATATCTTGGGTGATCAACCTGCCGCGTGGCCATGCCCCGGAATTCTACCTCGGTGTAGACATGTCCGTGTAACCACAATAACAATATATCGGGTAATCAACCCGACCGCGTGGCCGCGTGCCGGAATTCTACCGGTGTAGACATGTCCGTGTGACATCATCAACAAGGCGATAATCAAAATGGAAACATACGTGGAATTCTCCGTCACCGGCCGTGCGTCGAGTAAGTTCTCGACAAGTCGGCCAGGCCTATCGAGAGCGGTAACGAAATACCACACTTGCACAACAAAGGCTATCATCACAAGCGTAGGCAAGTTTCACAACAACAAGCATAGGCAAGTTTCACAACAACAAGCATAGGCAAGTTTCACAACAACTCAAAGTACTTTCATAAAAGTCACGATACGTAGTATTAGAATGACCAACCAGCCATTTTCTTTTCAAAATCAAGTAACAACATTCTTTTCCTAAGTTCGGTTGCCTAGTTTCAATTACTCAAGCTTCTCGTTTCGGATGATTTCATAGTTCCCAAACTTAATCACTTGATTCCTTTTTAGAACAATTGAGTAACATATGTCATATATGTGAGTAGTTTATTCTTGTTTATAACGATCTTATTACAATGACCGTGATCTAGAAAATGTAATATCATTTTGTCTCATCTTAGCTTCATGCGGATGGAGGTTTCTCTGGTTTTAATACAACACATCATTATTCAATACATTTTCCTTTATTAGCTGCGGTGGTGCAGTCGATACACGTTACGATTTCGAAATCGGTAAAACATTATCCCTTTAAAAACCAAGTACTCATTACTCACGAATGAGGTTTCACACAACGTCCACATTAAAACAAATAAGTTAAGTCTCTTATCTTATAAGATCAAGTCTCTTAACTTCAACGTGATAAACCATTTTCACCTACGTAAGGTCGTTATAACTAACTTCCCGTAAAGCTATTATAACACCTATGTTTTAAACCAACCAATCACTTAGCATACGTATGCGTCTACCGTACATAGTTCACAACAATCATGCTAGAAAAGATAGGAAGAGGTTCACATACCTCGCGACGATTTATCGACAATAAGCAAAATGCTCCAAGTACTACAACGCTTGCTGGCACTTTCCACTCCTCGAGTAGAATACGCTACTCTTAGTACTTTCACCTATAAAGGTCCTGGCGTCTATTAACCCCAAAACACAAGTTTCTAACCTACAGAAAATTAGACACCTCACCGCATGACAGCGTAAATCTCTCTCTATCGAGTGGCTACGAAGCCAACCGAGGGGTTTACGTCTAACGGGCGTGTACAATTCTACTCGATATCTTACACAAATCTCTTTGCAATCTGATCTATGTAAATCTGATTGATTCGATTCTTGATCTTGAGCTTAAGTCAAAAGACATTGCGAATACTAAGTATAGTTCCATATATAGTATACTTCAACTATATATTCTAACAAACATGTAATTTCCAATTACAATAGAGAACAAGATAATTACCTCGATAAGCCCAAAATTATCAAGTTATAATGTCGATCTGAGCAAGGTTTAGCTCACTCAGTGCGCTCAAACCACTCCAAACAACCTTTAGAAGTTCTAACCAACTTCTACTCAAATACTTGACCAACTATGAAGATTTCCTTAGGGTTTCGGTTTGAGACTAAAAGGACAAAGGTAGTATTTAAGACTCTACGTATAGAGGTAACTTTTGGAATACAACAAGGTAAAGGCTAAGGTATTTTGGGCATTATAACAATACTAGGAGAAGTATTTCAATACCACGAGGAGGGTATTATCACGAAAACAACTAGGCTAGGGGTACCATGGCTAGCACCTCGAAGGGGAGGAGGAGGCCTCGGCGAGACTCTCAGAGGGGAGGATGAGTTGGACGAACTCAACACTAGAGGAGGGAGGGATTTACCCTGTTCCGTCAGAAGTCTATTGTTCCAGTTCCTGTAGTTACCAGAATAGTTACCCTGTCCCGTCAGAAGTCTACTATTCCAATTAGATTTAATCACTTAGTGGTTATCTTTGTTAGTTAATCCTCATTGAGTACTCTTTGTAGTAAGCTTTCCTGGAGCAGTATGTTGCCCGTGAAGCCGAGGTAGGCGTAGGGCGTGAAAATACTGTTGGATGTCGCCGAAGATCATAGGAGAAAGTGTCAGATGAACAGGACATGTTAACTGTTTAAGTAATTAAAAAAGATAGGAAATAGTGTTGACAACTAGGATAGGAGAACTATTTAGGTAAAGAAAGAACAAGAACTAGTATTGACAACTAGGATAGGAGAACCGCTTCGGTAAAGAAAGAACAAGGACTAGTGTTGACAACTAGGATAGGAGTACTATTAAGTAGTCGAAGGAATAAGAAAAGAGTAGGACTAAAAGCCTAATAACAAGTTAGAACAACAGCCCTAGGAAAAGGATGGTAGTCTCCACGCTTATCGACAAACCCTTTGGTTATAAACCAAGAAGTCATAAATGAAGATGCGTCCAGAATTTGATTATATAAGAAAGTATAATTCTTCTAAGTTAAATTGCATAATAGAAAGTAATTCCTGCAATAAGAGGATAAAGGCAAACCTTAAGGAGTTAGAGTATTATAAAATTGCTAAACCTATCGGTGGATTGAATGAATTTTATCAAATCATAATTAGACAAGTAATCATCAATAGAATGGTTGAATTATATAAAGAGAATGATAGGTTAAGAGTACATGTCAGATGCTTGGCAACAAGGCAAGCTATGGCCCAAACCCTTTTGTTATAAACCAAGAAGTCATAAATGAAGATGCGTCCAGAGTTTAATTACATAAGAGAATATAATTCTCAGATAATTGATTTAGTCATAGCAGGCTATGAGTGCAATAAATCGTTAAAAGAAAGTCTTAGAGAATTAGACCGATTACCTGACCGCAAGACACTGTAGAAGGCCTAGGAGTTGTTGTCCTGACAATCAACCAAGTTATCATCGATAAAATAAATGAACTTCAGGAAGAAGTTAGCAGATTAAAAAGATATCTTAGTTATTTAAAGAAGAGACAATCCATGTCTAAATTCTTAGTGGAGCTCCACACAGCTTCTTACTAATAAAGAATGAATGAAATCAACAGTGAAAACTTAGCAACTTCAAAGATTGCTAAAGTTGAAAAGGATTTACAGAATTGGAATATTCCAAAAGAATCTTTCAAATCTGTTTATGAAATAGGAAAGTTTGATTTTATAAAAAATTATAACATCAAAACTTGTGAGTCCACAGTAGCTATTAATAACTCAAAAGAGATTATTAAATTGCTATCATTGAAGATATAAGCAGATATAAAAGGAATTTAATTTCCTTCACATTGGTTTAGTACAAATTCTTTGTAAAGCCTTTTTATCGATTGGGTCTCTATACATCCATATGTCTCTTACTAAGATCTGAATGGTTCTTAAACTTTTATGATTCCTTAATGGGAGTTCTAAAAAGTAATTTGCTTGAGGTCGGTTTATTTTAAGCGTTACCCAAATTTTTAGATATTAATGATCGAGCGTTATGGATACCTTAACATTAAACATTAAAACAAAGAATATGAGCGATAAGATAAACACAAGAGAAATAGCTATAATATCTGAGTATATTACGGTAATGAAAACAACCTTAGCTCAAAAGCTAAACTAGTTAGCGATAAATGTGCTACCATGCTTATGGAAGCAAACGGGGAACATAGTAACATCTTTGTTCCAGAATGCTAAAATGGAATGAAATTTTAGCAAAAGATGAATGGCACGATGCTATTACTGACCAAAGATAGAGCAGGAGAGTTACGATATTGAACAAATAATCCGGCATTTGGATGGTTGATTGATTTAAAATTTTAAGATCTAATGGAAGATACTCTTTGGTCGTCTTCTTCCAAACCGGGAGGATGAAGAGTATTACGATAGTGGCGAAACTATAGCAGAGCGAAAAGTTCGGGAGTAGACTATTCGTCATCGGTACCCAAAGTCTACTATCGACCAATCGATAGAGCATTGCGACCCGCGAAGTGAAATGCATGGTGGAGCGACAGGCATGATTAGAGAAGATATCGATTTTAAAATCATTGGAAATATATTGATAAGTTATGGATAGATCGAGCACGCCATTAAAAGAAAATGGTATGTAGCACCTTTTCACTTAGTGAAAGGAAGGTGTTTAAAGCGGTGGATAAGAGCATGAACGATGTTAGAGCAAATCTAGAATTCTTTAGGTGGTTTGAAATCAGCGATAAACCATAATGTGTGACGATTATACGAGTACCATTGTAAAAAATGGTTCACGGTGAAAGAAGCTGTTGAGTCGATAACACCTCCTTAGAACAGATAAAGATTCAGTTAACGGTGAAGTCTTAACCGCCACTCCTTTTAAAGAGATATAAAAGATCTAATGATATCACACGTGTTGATGATATTAATAAAATTACGCTGTGAACAACTACACCAACCGGTTGTTACATGTTATCTCTAACCAAATTTGAGAGGCAAGTAATGCTTACCTTGAGAATACACGATTCGGTCGGAAGAAAACCTTATCGAACGCTTTTAAGATTCCCAGTTTTGGCAAAAAGCCATCCAAAATTCGGGAAGGAAATCGAAGATGATCTGCTGAAACGAGAATCGATAGTAAGTTCAAAGAGATGAAAGTCTCTGAAGGATCAACCTCGAAACATCGACAAATCCGTCGAGGTGTTAGCGAAGGTTCTAGTTCAAGTAATAAAATCGAGGTTAATAAAATATCAAAATTAACCAATAATAAAAAGAATTTTTATAAACAATCAGCGTTCGGACATGTTGTTTGAAGAGCGAATTCCACGACCACGTATTCGGGTGATGAAATCCATGAATGGAACATTGGCGGCATGTCAGAAGGACAAGTTGTTAAAGTGCTCCGTGAGATGGGAGTTTGTTTAACGATTATAAAATAAAAACACATGCGATGATGCCCGACTTGCGTCGATCATTATTTCGGTTTCTTTGGAATGTTAAAAAATTGGTGGGATAACTTCTATTCGATATTGAAAAAGCAAGCATCATGAATGCTACTACCACGATCCAAATAAGGAACATCGATAGCGGTTTTACTAATGAAGTTCCGCGGTGATGCCTCGGCAACCTGTTATCTTGTATCGGAAACACTTTGTTGGTGATCAAAACTTTTCAAGGAAGTTTAGAGATCCTTAATAATCTAACGTGTCCAAAATTACACGATTTTAAATGGTATAAAGATATATTTCTTAACAAAGTCATGCTACGACCTGATTGTAACCATGATTATTGGAAAGAAAGATTTTCAGTGGTTTGCCTAAACTCTTGTAGAAGGTAGAACGATATCGGAAGATGCCTGATGGTGATACTCGCATGCCGTCCTGACATCTGGGGATTGAATCAGCTATATTAATATGGCGGGCTTAGAATTATGTAATTCTATAAAGCTTAATAATCAGATCCAAAGATACTCCACCAAAGGAGAGTTAGGAAGTTTCTGCGAAGACTTCGGCTATGTTAAGATTTACGCTCCATCAAAGAGCATCAAGAGAATGAAAAGAATCATAACATTTCTGCCCCAGAAAGCGTATAAAAGAATTATACTCGTAAAAAGAAGTATAACAAAGAAAGCAACAAAAATACGAAAGTAAAAGGAGTTTCTTTGGAATTGCGGTAAAGCAGGCCATGGCGATAAATCTGAAGAACGATAAAGGAAAGATAAGATTAATCATTTGGGAATTGATCCCAAAATAAAAGATAAGCGTTTACAATCTTAAATGAAGAAACGATGCGATAAAAGCTCTGAAGAATCTTGAGGCGGTTTTTCTGATGGCGATGGATCATTTGGATCTAGGTTCTGATTCGAGATAGTTCCACTTCCGGCTTTATTTGCGAATGTCTTGGGAAAATGCGCGTGTACGAGACGGACAATTGGCGTTATCTCGAGTAGCGACCAAGAGTTCTTTTTGACATAGTCGATCACATTGATGGCGACAATTTTAAAAAGCAATACGAGAGAGCTCGAAGCTTGTCGTTAATCGAGAAAAAGAAAAAGGGATTATAGAGCCCTATGACATGAAAAGAGTTTTTGATAAATTTAAAGACTCTAAATCGGTGCCATTACGGACTTAATAAAAGAAGTCTCGAATGCGAAGGAAGAATCCTTGAATAAATAAAGGCTCGATTCGTTAGAAAGCGAAACAGTCAAAACGGAAGTCGGATCTCGAGAAGATCCCCCGAACATCGTCTAAGCAGGATAATTCGATAATCGAGATAATGAAGAAAGCGATTATAATCTTGATTCGGGATTAACTTTAATATCTAGGGCTAGAGCGATAAGCTACCATGTCGATTAAGTTAATTATTGAAGATTTTGCTATCGAAAGAATAGCACTTTTAGATCGGGAAGCGAATCAAAGCTGCATTAGCGAAGGTATAATCCTACCGGTACTTAAACAAAAATGCGTATAGATTATATTCCGCCACGGTGAGGATATAGAAATTAATTATAAACTTTGAAAGCAACGTATCTGATAAAAACATTGCGTTCTGAGCGACCATTATAACGAGGATATAAGCGAGAAATCATCTTAGGAACACCATTCCTAGCCGGATCTTTGGTATCACGGCAAAACCGACAGTATTTACACTACCACTATGGGAGAAGATCTCATATTTCCTTATATAAATCCTTTGACAACGGATCAGAGTGGTCGTAATAAACAGAAGGTGGTCTTTAGAACACAGCCAGACTGAAACCATTTGAGTAAGCACGAAAGGCTGGAATGGCCTGTGCCATATCATTGGTAAGGATAAGTAAAAGCTACCATTGAAGAAAGCACAAAAGGCTGGAAGGGCCTGTGCCGTATCATTGGTAAAATAAGCCAGAAAGTAAATTGCTAGTTAGAACAACCAGAAACAATCCCCGAATTGTTTAAATTACTACGGTTTCATAAGTCTCTTATCAAAACATTGATTTTGAAATTTTATGAGTCTCTTATCAAAACACTGATTTTAAAGATCGTATAAATATTTTATCAAAAATTGATTTTGAAAACCAGGTTTTAAATCTATAACGATTTAATGGAATTCCTGCAAAAACATTTGTTATGGCACCATAAGTTCCATAGACATTTCTTGGCATAGACCATCCACAAAGCATTTCTCCAGAAGAACATCAGGCATTAATGCCCGGCAGGTAAGTCAGCAAGAAAACAAAAAGAAGGCTCCAGAACGCCTTGAACAAAATAATAGAGACATTGACATAAAAGTCAAAAAGGTAACCCCGCCTACGCAAAAGCGTACCAACAGCAAGTCCCTTCAAGAAAAGGACACAAAGCAAAATGGCGACATTTGCCCTTTCAGAAAAGCAAAGGACACTTGCCCGGATAAAGCGGCGACACGCCGCCGGAAAAGCAAGAGTCAAAAGTAAAGCAGATAGTGACATTTGCCGCTTTCGCAAAGCAAAAGGACAAAACCCATAAAGCGACGACATTTGCCTCTTGAAAGAAAGAGCCAAAAACAGCGACATAAAGCAGAAGAAGACAAAGGACTTTAAAGCAGAAGAAGACGTTTGCCCTTTCAAAAAAGTAAAGGTCATGTAGTCTTAGCCGTCCATTGTTTTAAGCGAGCCGTCCACGTGTTAGGCGAATAATTCATTCGAGGCCTATTTAAGGCTCTCGTTTGTAAACATAGAAGGCGTCAGGAAATATCCCCTCTCTCTCTTTCCTTGCCTGATCTTGTATCCCTCTCTCTCTATGCTTTGAATAAAATTGTAAGTTTATTTTAAACTTATATTTTCTTATTTTCTTATGTTTTAAAGTTTTGATTATGTTTTCGCATCGTTTTAATTATTCCGCTTTATTCACACCCTTTATGGTATCAGAGCCATGTTGGTAGAGATGAGTGAGTAGTCTCATACTACCGTCCTTAGGGCGGTGTTGTTCTTAGGTTGCTAGGAAGAGTCTGTTACTCTGTTTAAATTCTGTAAGCTACGAGAATAGTGACCTGTTAGTCGAAGTCCTGTTCTAGTTCTGTATTTACCATGGTCGTAACCTGTTAAAGTGAAGTCTATTGTTCGGTTCTGTAGTTACGGAATAGTTACCCTGTCCCGTCAGAAGTCTACTATTCCAATTAGATTTAATCACTTAGTGGTTATCTTTGTTAGTTCGTCCTCATTGAGTACTCTTTGTAGTAAGCTTTCTGGGCGATATGTTGCGTGTGGCCAGGTAGGCGTGGGGCGTGAAAATCTTGTTGGATGTCGTAGAAGATCATGGGAGAAAGTGTCGGATGAGCAGGACATGTTAGCTGTTTAAGTAATTAAAAGATAGGAAATAGTGTTGTGACTAGGATAGGAGAACTATTTAGGTAAAGAAAGAACAAGAACTAGTATTGACAACTAGGATAGGAGAACCGCTTCGGTAAAGAAAGAACAAGGACTAGTGTTGACAACTAGGATAGGAGTACTATTAAGTAGTCGAAGGAATAAGAAAAGAGTAGGACTAAAAGCCTAATAACAAGTTAGAACAACGATACAGGAAAGGATGGTAGTCTCGACTTATCGACAAACCCTTTGGTTATAAACCAAGAAGTCATAAATGAAGATGCGTCCAGAATTTGATTATATAAGAAAGTATAATTCTTCTAAGTTAAATTGCATAATAGAAAGTAATTCCTGCAATAAGAGGATAAAGGCAAACCTTAAGGAGTTAGAGTATTATAAAATTGCTAAACCTATCGGTGGATTGAATGAATTTTATCAAATCATAATTAGACAAGTAATCATCAATAGAATGGTTGAATTATATAAAGAGAATGATAGGTTAAGAGTACATGTCAGATGCTTGGCAACAAGGCAAGCTATGGCCCAATTCTTGGTTGATCTCTATACAGATCAGTATTAATGGAAACTTTTTTATCTCTAGAAGATAACTTTGTTAACAGAATTAATACTTTATTAGCCCAAGAAGCTAAACACAGTAAGCTTGGTGTTATTAATAAAGATATCAATTTTAAAATTGATTGGAAAACTCTTGATAAATCATGGGTAGATCCAGAAAATACCATTAAAAGAAAATGGTACATGACTTTCCCACTCGAGGAAAGAAAAGAATTTAGAAATAAATGGATAGGTGATATGAACAGAATTAATTCTAATGTAGAATTCTTTAGGTGGTTCCAAATCACTGATAAACTCCATAATGGCATGAAGTGTCTTAACACTATTGTTGAGGAATGGTTCAAAAGAGAGAATATTGTTGAAACAGTAACTCCGCCATTAAAACAGAATGAGGTCCCCGTAAAGGGTAAGATCTTGATTAAAACCGTTTCAAGAGAGCGAAAAGATCGAAAAGAAATCCGGCGGTTGTTACTAGAATCTTTGGTGCAAGAAAGGCCCACGTATGCGGTGATAAACAAATTGGAGCGAAGGAAAACCGCTTTACGATCATTTCTTTAATATTAAAAGTGGTTTGGCAAAAGCGCATTATCGGTCGGATGATAATAATAATTTATCAAGCAGGATTACTAGTAAGCTTAAAGAGTGAACTCAATCAAAAAACCCGATGAGGTTGTAATTCAATTATTAATAAGAATGGATTAACGGTCGAAAGATTATTAATATAAAGAAAAGTCGAGAAAGCCCGAAAGAAAGATAAATAATTCATTAATTATTACAAAGTTAAATGAAGAAACGATCCGATGGTTATTACGAAGTTTCTTGAGAAAATTATTCTGATGGCGATAGTTCATCAAATTCTGATTCGACTTCCTCAATTTGTGAAATGCGAGGGCGATAAGTACGTATAAAGCAGAAAATTAGTGTTATCACGAATAACCAAGAAGTTTCTATTAAAGAAACTAACTTGATTCTTCTTGTTGATTTATTAAAAGAAATTGCAAACCTAAAGGGTGAGATCCTCAGTATGAAAAAGAATCTCAGTCCCACAGAGGCTGAAACCTGGACTAACGGAGAACTAATTCCAGTTGATAAACCTCTGACAACAGAGAATAACTTCGAGGTTAAAATTAATTAGGGCCAGAGCATTAAGCTACCACGTCCCTATTAAGGTTATGATAAATAAAGATTTTATCTTAGAAAAAATAGCGTTATTAGACTCCGGAGCAGACCAGAATTGTATTTGCGAAGGAATAATCCCCACTAAATACTTAAGTAAAAGTACACATAAATTATACTCTGCTACAGGAGATAAAATAAAAATAAATTGGAAGCTTTCAAAAGCCCATGTCTGTAATAATGGTATTTGCTTCACTAATGATTTCGTTGTTACACGAAACATAACTGAAGAAGTCATTCTAGGAATCCCATTCCTAACACAAATAAAACCATATCTGCTAAATTAGGCGGTATTTACGATTCCATGGGAAGAGACCTTGTGTTCCCATCGTAAGTCCTTTAACTACGATCACGATGTCATGTTAAGCAGAAGACAATCTTTAAAATACGGCTATTAACCAATCGGGTTAACTACCTAAAGAAGATGTTAAAATAAAAGGATAGAATCTAATTTAAAAGCCGGAGGTAATTACTAGAGTAAAGAAATTATTAGATTCTATGGAAAAGAAATATGTTCGAGAACTACAGTGCTTTACGGAAAGAAAGAAGCATCTTTGTAGAAGCGCCATTACGGATGACTTTAGTGAGAAGAACATTCCCACAAAGCGGACCAATCCGGATGAGCCATGAGCTCATGGAACCTTTGTAAAAGAAGTCGATGATCTACTTGAAAGAGAATCATTAGGCATTCTAAATCACGATGGAGTTGTTGACTTCTACGTTAACAAAAGCGAGAAAAAGAAAGAGGTCCCAAGACTCGTCATCAATTATAAACCTCTTAACGGCGTTAAAATGGATTAGGTACGATTCCTAATAAAAGAGATTTATTAAAAAGAACTTATAATGCTAATATTTACTGACAAGTTAGACATGAAGTCGAGGATTACGGCAAATTCAAGTCGATGAAAAGATAAGTATAAAGCGACATTGAATGTCCCTTTTGGACAATATGAATGGAATGTAATGCCGTTCGGGCTCAAGAATGCCACTTAGAATTTGAACATCATGAATAACATATTCAACCCTACAGTCAATACATGATTGTATACATAGGCGATGTTCTAGTATTCTCGGATAACATAGAACAACATTTTAGGCATCTTAACACTTTTGCCCAAACCATTAAATCTGATGGTCTAGCGGTAAGTGCGAAGATAAAGCGTTTGATGGCCATTAGATTCCTAGGGCATGACCTACCAAGGAACCTATAAACGAATTTGCGAGCCATAGAGTTCTACCAAGTTCCCAGATAAAATTCGGATAAAACTCATTACAAAGATTCTTAGGAAGTCTTAATTATGTTGCGATTTTATCCCAAGAATTAAACGATTTGTGAACCCTTATATAAAAGGCTAAAGAAAAATCCGATCCCTTGGTCGGAAGAAACAGACTAGATTTGTCATCTGAGATAAAAGAAATTGTCGAAACTTCCATGTTTAGGCATCCCTAATCGAAGCCTTTATGATAGTAAGCCGATCTTGAGCATAGGTTACGGGGTATCCTTAAACAAAGAATTCCTCTTGAGTCAGTTGAGCGATTAGTAAGATTTACTTACGGAAAGCTGGAACCACCTGAGAAAAACTATATACGATTAAAAGGAAATTTTGTCTATAGTACTATGTATTACAAAATTTCAAGATGATTTGGTAAACAAAGAATTTTTACTAAAGTCATTAAGCGACGAAAGACATTTGCAAAAGATGTTAAAAATTTAGTTTCTAAACAGATTTTTGCGGATAAGCGAGCCTTATTATCGGTTCGACTTTAAAATTGATTTTATAAAGGTGAAGAAAACTCTCTGCGATTTCCTAACGAGAGAGAATTTTTGCGGGGAGATAATGAGACCGAGCTTTGGGCTTGCGCGAAATCGACCTCCGTTTCAAAGTAAGCGGAAGAAAACTAAAGCGGCCTTTTCAAGTGGAAAGCTCAAGTAGAGCTTTACATAAACCTCGTGGGCGGAACATGTTCACGATCTTGAAACCTCGATAGTACCAACCCTCACGAAGAGCTAACCCGAGAAAAAGGCACAACGCTTTTAAGGCCACGCCATCGAAGCAGTAAAAGAACTACGAGGATGGTTCCTCGA
This sequence comes from Przewalskia tangutica, assembly GCA_029844215.1. Lineage (NCBI taxonomy): Eukaryota > Viridiplantae > Streptophyta > Magnoliopsida > Solanales > Solanaceae > Przewalskia > Przewalskia tangutica. The sequence goes on along the minus strand of CM056724.1, from coordinate 45,535,295 downwards.
ATCATATTGAGCGATTAAACCGAACTCGATGAAAAGGAGTCCTCGATTCCAATTCCAAAATGGGAATTTATCCGGCCTGAAGTTTTCGGTAATGGCGTTAGATAAACGATGCGAAAATTTGAGTGCAAGACCTTACGAAACCGTATTATCTGGACCATCGGTATGTGGATAACGAAGACCGATAAAAACCGGGAGGTATTATGAATTTATTTTAGTGGATCTGATTCCATTGAAATAGAACACAAGTACTTGATAAAGCGGGAGGAATCGGTATTCCAAATTCACGATCAAAAGATCTTGAGTCAGTTTAATTGGTATATGGATCATTTCAGACACCAATACCACTATCGAGACCCATAAACCCCAAACATATAATTGGTATGATTACAAAGATGCATGGTTTAATTTCTGTATATGCGCCTAATACGCCACATGGTTTATTAAATATCTTGAAGATATAAAAGATAAAATCATTCCCGGATGGTTCTACGAATGGTGGAACATATTTGGTGGAAATTTACAGTGGTTGCCAGAGCTTCCAAAATCGATGCGTTCGCTTTTGCGGGAACAACGATTTCGACACTTCGAGCACGTTAAATTGTGTAAATTTTTATCGGTAAAAGGGTTTCTAAATCTAAATTGGGCGTTCGATATCGAGAAATAAGCAGGATCAAATACCTTAGCAAGACCGTGAAAATCAAGGATGGAGCCCAAAATTAAAGAAGATAAAGCGAAAAGAAGACATCAACTTCCGGAAGAGACATCAAGTTCCAGCGAAACGGAAGAAGGCTCCAGAGGCCTTAGCAAAACTAGAGGATAGCGAAGGCGTGGCATCTAGCCGCGGTGAAGCGAGATAATGGCGACGTGCTCGTTCCACAGAAATTGCACAAGCTACGCGGAAGCATACCTCGACAAATGGCAGAAAGTCCGCTTCGAGAAAAGGGCGTAAAGCGGGATGGAGACACGCCCTTTCGGAAAAGCAAAGGACACTTGCCTTCAGATAAAGCGGCGACACTTGCCCGGAAAAGCAAGAGTCAAAAGTAAAGCAGATAGTGACATTTGCCCTTTCGCAAAAGCAAAAAGGACAAAACCCATAAAGCAGACAGCGACATTTGCCTCTTCAGAAAAGAAAGAGCCAAAGACAGCGACATAAAGCAGAAGAAGACAAAGGACTTTAAAGCAGAAGAAGACGTTTGCCCTTTCAAAAAAGTAAAGGTCATAGCCGTCCATTTGTTTTAAACAGAACCGTCCACGTGTTAGGACGAATAATTCATTCGAGGCCTATTTAAGGCTCTCATTTGTAAACATAGAAGGCATCCGGAAATATCCCCCTCTCTCTCTTTCCTTGCCTGATCTTGTATCCCTCTCTCTCTATGCTTTGAATAAAATTGTAAGTTTATTTTAAACTTATATTTTCTTATTTTCTTATGTTTTAAAGTTTTGATTCTGTTTTCGCATCGTTTTAATTATTCCGCTTTGAGTCCGACTGGTAGCTCCTGCTACTCCTTTACCCTTCTGGGTGACTGTTGCCCTCCTTGGAGGCATAGCTGTAACACAAAAATACGTCAGAGAGGAATTATCTTACTAACACAACTTTATGGCACGATCTCAGAGTGAGAAGAATAGAAACTAACTCCTAAATGTCCTGTAGCCTCCTGTTTATGGGTGTGGCGCGCAACACACCGATACTCAAGACTCTACTAGACACGGTCTGTAGACATTCAGAGGATGTTCGCTCGATACCACTGTCACGCCCGAACCCGAGGCCATGGTGGTGCCCTACACAGGCACCCCTACCTTAACAACACAAGTAAAGCGCAAAATTTAAATAACACCTCATTGTTTTCAAGACCAACATACGTGGCAAAGCCGACAAGCTGCCATATAATATACATAATCGAAGACACTACATCGCATACGAGTCCAATCCACGTATGAATACAGGACCTAAGAGTTATCTTGAACTCTGACGGACAAGGCCGCGCCGTACCATAATCGTACAAAAGCACATCTTGAAGGATCTATACCAAAAAGATAAACTCTGAAAGATGGAGATATCAAAACTACGGCGGTCCTACACTGCAGATCACCAAAGCTAGTACCTAAACCTACGGCATGAACGCGCGGCCGAGGTGAAGCGAAGAATGTACCAAGTATGTGAGCGAGAAAAATCAGTAATGAAATCATAATCTAAACAAAGCAGAGACATGTATGATAGCCAAACTACGATACACGATACATAGCGATCCACGTCAAGTCGAACGCATGCCCTCAAAGTCATTACTCAAATATAACCATGGGTCTCACGCCCATAATACCAATCATGCGTGGAATCGCCTCATGCCGGCGATCCATGATATAACAAAACATCGAAGCACTGTTGAACCTTACAATCGTGAGAGTAATGCAATCCTTTTTATCTTTTTAAGTTATGTCTTTAACAATGAGACCAAGCTGTTCCACTTTAAATCATAACCACACCGCACTTTTCATTAATGAAATCAATACCGTTTCAAAACATGGGCGAGTGCGATGCGAGTCAACCACCCTACGTGTTATAATGCAACCTATCGTAGGACTATTTCACCCGCGAGGACTATTTCACCCGCTTAGGTCGCGAGGATCCGCAATGAGTCATCGGTACCACGATACTCGCATCACGGATAGCTAATCCATGGCTTATATATATCCCGAATTTAGCCCGCCCGAGTCAAATCTGACCACGCGAGTGAGTACCACTCACCCCACGGGGAACTAACCCGTGGTATCCTTGAAACAAGTTAGGCCGCTTTATGGAGGACGCGAGATGTGGAAATATGACACTTGCACGAATGTCTATATGAGCAACCCATATGCAAGCAAACCAAGGCAAAACCGTGCATTTACACAAATCAAGACAATTAACATGCCTTTCTTTTTGTCATAAGCCAAGACAATACCATGCCTTTACACAAACCAAGACAATTACCATGCCTCTTTTCACGTAAACCAAGACAATTACCATGCCTTCTTTTTACATAAACTAAGAGAAATCCTTATTTAAGCAAGCCAAAGTACTATCAAGGCACACATAGAATAATTCTCATTTAAACAAGCCAAAGTACTATCAAGGCACAAATAGAATAATTCTCATTTAAACAAGCCAAATTACTATCAAGGCACAAATAGAATAATTATCATTTAAACAAGCCAAAGTACTATCAAGGCCTGAATGGAAAAATTCTCATTTAAACAAGCCAAAGTACTACGTGACGCACATTCTTTTCAAAAGACTCCTTTTATGTAAAACCCCAAGATACTAACACGTAGTATCAAGGCATGTCTATTTTCAAAGTAAGTTACTACACTTTTAGAAACTCGTTTCAAAGCTTGAAACCAAGTAACTTCAAATTTTCACAATCTAGGCAACTTATGCCCATTAATCAAAATAGACAACTTTCTTAACCTTCCATAAAGCCGTTATAACCAACTTCCCAAAAAGCCGTTATAACCCTTTATAGTTTTAGACCAATTCATTCCTTTTTATATCCAAGAGACTTACACTTTTAAAACCAAGTATTACATACTTACAAATCAAGTTTCTTAACTTTCAAAATACTTGAAGTCTCTTAATCTTTAGAAATCAAGTTTCTTCTACTTTTAAATTCAAGTAACTCACACCTTTAAAACAAGTTACTTCCCTTTAAATCATGTAATTTCTCCTCTTTTAAATCACTTAAGTAAATCACTCCTTTGACTCCCCTAAAGTCATTATAACAACCTTTAGGTTTTGGAACTAAGGCACTAGCCAAAAGGTTTGGAAACCACTTCCTTTGCAAGACTATATGTACTTTAAGTAAAATACTTTCACTTTTAAGAATCCAAACTTCACTAAGGAAATGGATTATACAACTTACAATTTAAACATCAAAGTACAATCAAGGAAGTACATAGAACAAATTCTATTTTAGGCAATCCAAGTACAACGAGGAATGGATCGTTTAAGAGTAGGACATACTTTCTTTACCATACGGGACCATGCTAGAAGAGGAGATAGTTCACATACCTTTTCGGCTAAATCCACAAGCTAAGTCGAATACGCCGCACGTAGAATTGTCAACCTATAATTGCCACAACATGACTATCAATTTATAGCTTCTAACGTAGAATAATACTAAGTATACGGTCTCTTATTCTACGGAAAATTGGCAACACCTCCTTTGTTTCTACATACTTTGCCACATTTTTCAAGGCGGATTCAATAACCAAACATGCCACATTTAAGGCTCAACACACCAACCAATCAAAGGGGATTACACGCCTTACAATACGTAAAATTCTGCCCCACAATTCATACCAAGTAGTTTAATATCCAAAGCCATTCTCGACAACATATACAACAACACTAAGTCCTTTCCAATTCTTTTTCAATCCAAGTTCTTAGTTCTAACATACCTTTTCGGCTAAATCCACAAGCTAAGTCGAATACGCCGCACGTAGAATTGTCAACCTATAATTGCCACAACATGACTATCAATTTATAGCTTCTAACTTAGAATAATACTAAGTATACGTCTCTTATTCTACGGAAAATCGACACCTCCTTTGTTTCTACATACTTTGCCACATTTTTCAAGGCGAATTCAATAACCAAACATGCCACATTTAATGCTCAACACACCAACCAATCAAAGGGGATTACACGCCTTACAATACGTGTAAAATTCGCCCCACAATTCATACCAAGTAGTTTAATATCCAAAGCCATTCTCTACCAACATATACAACAACACTAAGTCCTTTCCAATTCTTTTTCAATCCAAGTTATTAGTTCTAACATGTTATATAGTCATAAACAACTTCAACAACTACAATTACTTCTTTATATAACATGTTACGACTTATACAATAATCAACTTGAATTGTAATATTAATGCTAAACATGTTAGTTTTCTGATTAGGGTTCCAATAGCCAATACACTTATAAAACTTCATACTATATACTTCATGCTTGCTAATATCCATAACTACAATGATAAGTAATCTTTAATAGCTAAAACGACAAGATTTATACCTTCACAAGCCCTTAAAAATTCCAAGATTCAAAGTCGCTCCTTAGAAATTCTTAGCTCCTTTCCGCTCCAATCCGCTATTTGAAGCCTTTAGAAGTTCACAACCAACTTCTCTTCCATTTCCAATCAAAACCTATGAAAATGCCTTAGGTTTTCGCCTTGCGACTAACGTGAAAACGCCGTTTTTTCGAGATCTTTCTATTGAGATATCCTTACAATACCCTTAGGGACCTTGGGTTAAAGTCTTGTGAATAATGGATCAAAACTACAAAAAATTTGTGTGGATAATAGGGTGAACCCGATAGCTCTTGTGAAGAACAAGAAATGTTGTGATTTTTTCTAAGTGTTGAAGACCATGTCTTGCACTAGGGTAGTATATAAAACATAATGGAGGGTTTAGATTGCAACACGAGTGGCTAGGATGAAGAACACTTGGATAATTGGCGAGTGGACAAATTGACAAGTCAACAATCTCAAGCTTGAAGACTTATCATCCACAATGGTCAAATGACCATTCTAACCTTGCTAATTTTCGTCCAAGACGGGGAGGTGCCACGTGCCGCCCTCCCATTCGTCCATAAAATTCCGTAACCCTCGTGGGCGCGTAAAATTCCTCGGGTGGGCCTCACATGACCAAATCCGTAAAAATAAATTTCCATAATGTTAATAAGTTCCATACTCTTCAAATAATGCATTTTGAGAATCCAATTCTCAACAACGAACATTTTTCATTTCCGACGTTCGGAAGATTTTCCGTCGGAAAACAATTCTTCCTTTCGTACCAATTTTCAAGTATTGATTCCTTACGTACATTCCCTTATACATGTCATGTACTTACGGGGTGTAACAAGTTGAGGTAGAGAATGAGGGGGTCACTGAGGACCGCCCTACAGTTGAGAAAGCTCCATCAGCACCTTTTAGGGAATACGTTGATAGAATCCCTTACCCTCAGAGGTTACAAAAGAAGGCAATTGACAAGAAATTCTCTAAATTCTTGGAGGTGTTTAAGAAGTTGCACATAAATATCCCCTTCATTAAGGCGCTAGAACAAATGCGCGTGATACTTCAAATTCATGAAGGAGATACTTGAGAAAAAGAGAGGCTAGCGGATTATGAGGCGATTACCGTTGGATGAGTGTAGTGCCATCCTGCAAAAGAAACTGCCTCCTAAGCTGAAGGATCCAGGAAGTTTCACCTTGCCCTACACTATTGGTAAGGTGACATGCAACAACGCGTTGTGTGATCTAGGGGCCAGTATCAATCTCATGCCTCTGTATGTCTTCAAGAGATTGGGTTTGGGTGAAGCCAAACCAACCACAATCAATTTTCAATTGGCCGACTGAACCATAGTGTTCCCTAGAGGCATAATAAAAGATGTGCTTGTCAAGGCGGGGATGTTCTTCTTCCTAGCATACTTCCTCATTCTGGACATGGAGGAAGATGATGAGATACCCATCATTTTGGGGAGACCCTTCATTGCAACGGGGAGAGCTTTAATTGATGTAGAGAAGGGAGAACTGAGATTTAGGGTCCAAGAGGAAGAGATGGTCTTCAAGGTGTTTAAATCCACCATCGATTCTCAAGCCAGCAACAAGTGCTTCGCAGTAAGCACGGCTGACACAATAATTCAGCCAGTACAGGCCAAAGCCAGGGAGATCATTTCGACAGTTGTGAAACCACAGGCTAGTTTAAAAGCTAAAACGAAAATTGATGAGATGAAAGTTGTCGAACAGGTAAGACTTACTGAACCCCCTCTTGTGAAAAAGAAAAATAGAATGAGAAAGAGGAGGATGATTATGAAGTGAATAGGTTGTGGGGTTAAATTACCCCAATAAATTTTGATAAGGAACATGCGTCCGGCTACAAGACGTTAAAGACAACGCTACTTGGGAGGCAATCCAATTTTTAAATTATGCAATTTAATTTAATAGAACATTCTCACTTTTGGTATATTTTTGTTGTGTTGTGAAGCCAGGTGAAGGAATGAGACACTAAGCACGAAGACAAGGATGGAAAACATGTAATCGGGGAAGCACCGCTGTGCCATTGTGCAAGACCGCGATGCCTAATATTCAGAGAGGTCGCGGGAGTTTATGAACCGCGGTGCCATGATGCAATACCGACGTGCCTCAAGAGCAGAGGGGCCACAATAGTTTTGGCACCGCGTTGCCGTCAGGCAGTACCGCGGTGCCGGAATGGGATTTCCAAATTAAAAGCCCTAATCCCCCAAATCTTTCCTCTCTAAAAAGTTCGAAAATCCCTTTCTCTACCCATAAAAATCTCCCACAAACTTCCCCAAATTCTTCCAAAAATCCCTACACAAACCCTCACATCTTGCACCACCATTATTCCTTCCAATTGGGTCAAGAAATTGGTGAAGAACAACTCTTCAAAAGGTAATCTTCATCATTGTTCTTGCAATTTCAAGGCTAGTAGGGAAAGTAACTTGCAAGTTTTGGGGTGTATGGACTTTGTTGGTAGGGCGTTGTGTAGTTGTGGGTGTGTGCTGCAGTGGTTGTCTGTTGTGTAGTTGTGTGAATTGAGGTGTATTTGTTGTGTATTGCTGTTGTGGTCCGATTTTGCTTGATTATTGTTGTTTTGTGGTGTGAGAGTTGTTGGGAAACCTCAAAGAAACAAAGGAAACGCTGCTGAAATTTTTCCAACAACCTTCACTATGGCCTCTAGGAAGCGAACTTCAAGAGCTTCTCCATCTTAATCCTCACCAGACTATGACGTGACTCGATTCACCAACAAGCAGGCAGAGGATCGATACAACAAGATTAGCACTAGGGCATTGAACCAGAAAGAGGCATGGATTACCAGGCCAGGCCATTTGATGATGATGATGACTACGAGACTATTAGGTCCGTGATCGAGGAAAATGGGTGGAGAAGGTTCACCAATCCAGAAAGAATCCCACTTCAAAATTCTAGCCTTGTGAGGGAGTTTTATGCGAACTACCCCGAGCAAGAGGATGGGCGGTGCTTTGTTAGAGGGAAATATGTGCCTGTCAGTTTCGAAACAGTGAATGTGATACTAAGGACCTATGATGTGGAGGACCGAAACGATCATCCAAACCACTTCAGAAGTTGGTCAAGAGACGCCAACCACATCCTGTGGGACGTAGTAGCGCAGAAATTGTGCCACTCAGGCTCTGAGTTTAGTTTTGCCCGCAAAAGATCCAGGAGACTTGCCCGATACCAATTCAATAGAACAACCAAAGGATGGTTATATTTCATAAGTGCACGCTTGATTCCGTCAACTTACTTTACAAATATGCCCTCAGACATAATCAAGCTCATTTATGGCATCATGACGGACATGACAATTGATGTGGGGAGGGAAATAGTGCATAGCATAAGGGAGATTAGTAGGTGGCGACTCATTTGGCGGATTGGGACATGGTTCACTCATAACTGCCTTTTGTGATAGGCATGGAGTCCCAACATTTGCCACTGATATCCTAGAGAAGAGTTAGTCTGTTGTGACCTACAGTTTAGTGCACTCCTTCCTTGACCCCCACCCAGGACCAGCAGCAAGGGTAAGGGGCCCAACAATAGCAGACCCAACAGCCATGTATGAGGAAGAGCCAGAGGCACATAATGAAGCAGGCGAAAACAGCCATCAGCCTCCCCTGTCCTTAGAGCCTCCAATGCCAATGATGGAGCAGATGCTCTTGAACCAACAAAGGATGTTGCGCAAATGATGCAAGACCATCAACACCTGACCCAGCGTGTTGATAATTTGAGTTCCATGTTCACCCAATGGACAATGCAGTATCCGCCGCCACCACCACCATTTTGAGCCGCTGTATGTCTGTAAGTCGTCTCATTTTAATTTTTGAGTCTTTTACACATTTGAGACAATGTGTAGTTTAAGTTTGGGGGGAGTTTTTATTTTATTTTTGTGAGTCTTTTGTTGTTTTTGTGTTTTATGTGAGTCAATTTCTTTTATATATCATGCATCCTGTGCTTATTTGGAATGTCTAGTGAACTAAGTGGGATAATGTAATGGAATGAGAAGCTAAAATTGTATGCTTGATTAGATATGCCAAAAATTCATGAAAATCTGATTATTTGGAATATTTGATGCTTAGCCTGTGTGTTGTCAATTGAAAATGTCTGTGAAGTCTGCTTGCTTGTTATTTGAGGTGAAATAGTTAAGATGTACATTCTAGGGAGATGATTCAGACATTTCTTTGTTAACCTTTCTTACCATTCATTACCTACCTTGCAATAAATTGTATCCCTAGTCAACCCCTTTGAGCCTAAAATAAGTTATTTCTTTAACACCCTATGATTCCTTGTGTGCCATAAACAGTAATTAAAAAAAAATTGAATGAAGAAGTGTGAAAAAAAAATACAAAAGAGAGTGAAAAATTGATACACTCCAATAAAAAAAATATGCTAAAGCTTAAGTTTGGGGGTGCCTATGTGAATGTGTTTCATGCTCTCAAAAAGAGAAGAGGGGAACGATAGGTATGAACTGAAAAAGAATACCAAAAAGAAGGACCAAATGGTTGAGTAAGAAAAATGCTTATGGTGCGTAAATTGAGCCTAAATGCCAACTTTTACCTACCCCTACCTAAGTCTACATTACAACCCTGAAAATTCTTGAGGATCTATAGTATGTATGTCTATGATTAGTGGAGAATAGAAAGTACACAGGCCCGTAGACTAAATGAAATTGACATGCATAGGTTAGGTATTGATGCTTCCATTACTTGTGGAAATGAATTTGCAAAATATCTGACTTGAAATTCTAGATTGCTGAATTCATGCTATATATGTTCCTGCATATTATCTCAACTGACGTTCATGTGTTTCTAAGTCTTTGTGCATCTGCTTGATTTGAGTCTTTGAATCTTTTATTTTTGTGTCTTTGTTTTTATTTTGATCTTTGCTCGAGGGCGAGCAAAGGTTAAGTTTGGGGGTGTTTGTTAGGTATATTTTGTATACGCCTTTTGAGTCATTTTTAGTTGATATTTTAATCGTTTTTGTTGTGTTTAGTAAAGTAGTAGGTTTGTTTTTCTTTCTTTTGAGTCACAACGATGCAAAAAGGCAAAATGGAAAAAAAGAACGAGTAATAGGCAGAAAATGTGCTCCCGAGGCGAAAAAGACGAAAGTTGGCAACTCAGAGCGAAAGAAGAAGATCATGCGGTGCCACTATGCAGAATCATGGTGCCATATTTACTGAGGAGTCACAGACTTTCAGCACCGGTGCCATTTGTCTTTGAAGTTGCGAATTTGCATCGCGTGCCAGATGCGTAATCACGGTGCGACACGGAAATTTCAGTTCCGAAGGCAAATTGGCTAAGGGCAGATTGGTCCATAGGGCATGAAAATTAGAGGATATTTAAGCCCTAGGAATTAATGTTATGAAGGAGGTTGGTCATTCTACAACACAATACAACACAAGGCGGATTTTGAGCTACAATTGGAGACTTAGTTCGCAGTAATTTCTTTTCTTTTTTTTTTAATTAAGTTTATGTATGGATTTTGTGTTAGTTCTTAGCATGACTATGGCTAGGAGCTAAACAATTTATTAGGGCTTTCCTTATGAATCGCTTGAACGTGTATTCATGAATTAATGCAGTAGTTTGATTTCTTCTTCACTTGATTAAGATCTAGTCAATAATTGATATGAATGCTTGATAATTAATTGATCACTAATTATCATAATATATATGATTTCGAATCAAGAACCGAGAGGAGAGATTTGGATATGCTGTAATTGACTAGACATAGGTTAAAATCGCGAACGACAGTACTCCGATACTTGTGTAGCATTATAGATTACTGTTCTTAATCCTCCTATGTGGTAAATCCTATCATAGAAATATAGAAGGATTCTGCACTGGGGTTGACTGATTATATGTCCTAACCGGAATATAAGACAGTTTAGTTAACCGATATCTTAACGTAGAAGAAGAAGTCATTCTAGTTGCATTAAGGATTGAATAGAGTGGATAGTCGAGGATTTTGGAAGCCATAATTCCTTCATAACTGATCACAACTTATATAGTTAGTTAATTCTTGCAATTATTCTAGTAGTTAAAGAAAAACTCAACTTAAATATCGATTGTCAAATAGATAACATAAAATAGATGAACGGTACTTAGAAACCAGTATCTGAGGACGATATTCGGTCTTATCAGACTATATTACTTGTAAACGATGTGTGCGCTTGCGTGATTAGTCGAAATATCGCTGACAGTATGCACAATACATTCTTAAGTACATCACCTCCTCCTAAACAGTAGTCTCCAACATGTGCAATGTTGGTTGAATCTCCTGTTGGCATCTGCACCTTACCTGCATCTCCTACCAAATTGATAACTTTCAGTAACTTTCGATTATTGGTCATGTGATTTGTGGCCCCAGTGTCCACATTCCACTTTATTATCCTTTCTGTATCCTGTTTAGATATACCTACCATGTTTGCAATAGCATTGGTAATGTTCTCTGGTTCATCATCATTGTCCAGTATCCCCAGTAGCTTCTGTTGTTGTTTCTGTGTAAGATTTCCTAGTAATCCAAATGCACTCTGATTCCCCTGCTGTACTATATCTGATTTTCAGTGACTACCAACTTGTCCATTATCCTGTTGTCCAGTGTCTTCAAAATGTGAGTCTTCTCCTATCACAACATTTGCCTTCTTGAATCTTCCCTTGAAATCTTCAGGATATCCAATCAATTGGTAACAACTTTCTTCCAGATGTCCAATCTTGTGGCAATGAGTACACTTCATCAGTTTGTTACAATCCTCTTTCAGATGTCCCCTAACATGACAATAATCACAAACCACATTGGGATTGAAATGCTTCTTCTGTTTCCGAGGCCCAGTCATGTTCCTCGCAGTAAACATTGCTGTAGGTTCTACCAAATCTTGCATCAACATCTGACTCTCTTCTTGGTTGATCATAGCATAGACTTGGTTTAAACTAGGAACTTGTTGCATCATCAACACTTGACTCTTGGCCTGATTAACACTATCGCTTAGCCCCATAAAAAACTGCAGTAACCTTTGATACTGCATATGATCCACAAACTCCTTCGACTTGTCGCAACAAGTTGGCAATGGAATAATTGAATCGTATTCATCCCATAAATCCTTCAGTTTCGAGTAGTACATTGACACCGACAGTGTTTCTTGCCTCTGCGAGACTATCTCCTTATGCAGCTGAAATGCCCTCGAACTATTGATCTTATCGAATCACTCCTTTAGATCCTTCCAAATCACATGTAAGTTCGAATTGTATAACATTCCTATGACCAGTGGCTTGCTCACATTCCCCAATTAGCCACGAGACCACTATGGCATTGCACCTCTCCTATAGCCTTGTCAATGGTCCTTGATACGATTCTTTTTTCACTGTTCCATCTATGACACCAATCTTGTTCTTTCCTAGAAAAGCCAATTTCATAGCCCTGCTCCATAGAGTGTAGTTGTCCATGCCTGTCAAAATCACTCCAATTGACAGCGATCCTGGCGCATTCGAAGGAAATAGGTACAATGGATGATTGTGGTCGATCGTAACAAGAGATGTAGTATTGTCAACTGCCCCATCGTAATCGATATAGATTTCTCAAATTCTTCAGTTTGAGATTCGATTCGACTTCTTCGATCCTTCGATCTCAAGTTCTTCTTCGATCTGAGATTCAATTTCTACTTCTTCAACCTTCAATCTCAAGTTCTCCAACTAGTTTCAGAGAATCAATTTCGACTCCTTCGATTTCGATTTCTCTAACTAGTTACTCTTCTACTGTATGTCCGATCTTGATAGATTGCATGTTCGATTTTACTTTCACAATTCCTTCGATCTGTAATTCCTTCACTGCGTGTTCTTCAATACAGTCAGCGATTCCTCCAATCGACTTGCGAACCAGCTCTGATACCATAAAAAAGTCCCGCGGAAGCAACAATTCAACAACACAATGACCTTGCAATGTACAAATTGAATAAACAGAAAGGAATCGAGAATGGGAGAAAGAATTCATTTATGTGTATTTCACTAACTGTCCAATACAATGTACAACTCTCCTTATATATGGAGTGTAAAAAGAACTAAAAAGTATCTTCACCTCACTAACCGACTTAGCAGCTAACTAATCAAAATAATTAGACATGTGGTAATATATTGAAATGATACAGTGTGTCTCTCCCTATGGCATTTGTGTACACTTTTCTATTATCTCAACACCCCCCTCAAGTTAGGAGATATGATTTGGTCATTGTTCTGTCTTAAAACATTGAACCAACAAACCTCAAATTTCGGCTCCGCATCTGATTGAGTTCACACATCTTTTTTTGTTTAAACTTATTCTCGTTAGTGTCAATGGTCACTGTTTAAATATGTGTGCAAATTAAACTCCATACAACTTGAATGGGGAAAAAATTAAGGAAGATACACGTAGACGTAGTACATAGACACTCTAATAACTCTAACTTCTAGGAAAATACTACACCCTCCAAGTGGAGGCAGGATTTACCAAGAAATTAAAGTTTAATTTATTCTGTACTATATACCCGTAAATAAATATTTTTATTTTATATATATAAATTACAATGTAATTTTCCGACAAAGAAAATTTGGATGAACCCTCCTACCCCTCTAAACAACCGACTCTCTCTCCCTTTAAATTTGTCATATTTGCTTTTCTAATGCAATTCAGAGAAGACGTTTTTTTTTGTGCTTTCTATTTAGATCGTTTTATATATACATTATTAAGAAAAATATGCGGCTTCAAGTTTTAAAGTTAACTACTTTTGGAAGCAAGAAAGCTACTTCCAAAATTTGACATACTTTGGTGCAATAAGAAAATGAAAGAGTAAAAAAAAAAAAAATTACCAAAAGAAAAATAAACGGAAGAGTAACAAAAGGTGAACGACAGTACTAAAAATATGTATGTGCTAGAGACAATCATTATTAAGGACAAATGTACTTGAACACATTCGTATTATTAATAAGATTAATATATTTATGGCATTTGCGATTATTGAATTATTATTTGATTGTTTGTAATTATTCATTAATGAGCATCTCTTGAGCTTATATTGTCATTAATAGAGTGAGATATTAATGATAGAGTGTAATTCTCAAAGTTGCCTCAACTAATGATCATCGAGAATGGGATATCGATGATATGTTATAAGCCCATACGTGGTCCAGATCATATTCTTGGAGAATGTAGTATGTCTCACCTGCTACTAGTAATGGTTACAATTTATGGACACATGGATACTTTTGGAAAGTATTGGTATACCCTGCTGATAATTTATTTGTTATACATGTGTAGAGTGTTATCAGCGTATGAGAGATAAAGGTCATTTGACATGAGGTCAATGCGCACCTGGTTTACAAAGTAATGTACTTTGACCATGTCCTAAGCTTAAATTCCTTATAAGATAAGATACGTGTTTCGTGCATTACGATATAAACTAAGGTGGTAGTTGAGCCAAGAATATGATTCATTCCTCGATTGGATATTCGAGAGAACACTCAACTTCTCAGTGATATTAGGTCGACCAAGTCATTGGCTAATGCAAGAGACATATTTAGAATATGGTCTAGTTGTCGACTAATATAGATGAGATAAAATGATCGCCATTTGGATAGACATATGGAAAATCCGCTTGATAGGGTGTGTCGCGAATGAAAGAAATTACTTGAAGCGTCATGGACTTCAATCACAATGGACACCTCCTGGAATGCCACAAATGAATGGTGTTACTGAAAGGAGAAATCGAACCATATTAGATATGGTTAGATCCATGATGAGTTTCTCAGTTCTACCAACATGCCTTTGGGGATATGCATTACAAATCTCAATTTATATTCTGAACAGGGTTCCTTCTAAATCAGTAGAGAAAACTCCATATGAGATATGGAATGGCAAGAACCCAACACTTAAAGTCATGCGATCCTGGGGGTGCCCTGCGTATGTAAAGAAGATGCTTACTGACAACTTGGAATCTAAAAGTGAGAAGTATTATTTTGTGGGGTATCCAAAGGAAACTAAGGGATATTATTTCTATCTTCCTGGAGAACATAAGGTCATTATTTCCAGAAATGCAACTTTCCTTGAAGAAGACTATGTCTACAAGGAACGGAGCTACAATGAGATAGAACTTAAAGAAATTCAAGAACCACAAGATAACACAGAAGTTGAGCCTTTATCAAATGACCTAGACAATGATTCAGTGGGAGTATTTGGTGAAGGGTGGGTACTTAGAGTACGCCCTCCAGCCAGTGGGAGTGTTGTGAGAGATAGTGCAGAAATGCAAGACTCTCATACACAACTAATGGAAGATGATACAATGGTTGTACATCATTCCATTAAGGAAATACATGAAAATGACATTCCTGAAAGCTCTCAAGGTAGTGGATTGTCCAGCACACAAAGACCTTCTCACAATCAGAATAGAACAAATATTGAAACGCAGAATAATCAACTCCGTAGGATCACTAGGACTCATTATTCGCCTGAAAGACTTAATCTCCTTATTGAAACGCACAATGAGATATATATTCCTGATGACGATGAACCTACAACCTACAGGGAAGCTATGTTAGACATTGATTCGCAAAGATGGCAAGAAGTCATGAAATCCGAAATGGACTCGATGTACGTCAATCAAGTAAGTAACTTGGTTGATTTTCCAACAGGGGTTAGACCCATATGATGCAAATAGGTTTTTAAGAAGAATATTGATGCATTTGGCAATGTAAAGACTTATTAGGGAAGATTGGTGTCTAAATATTATAATCAACGGCTTGGGGTCGATTATGATGAAACCTTTTCACTTGTTGCAAAAATTAAGTCCATTCGGATTTTGCTTGAAATAGCCGCATACTATGATTATGACATTTGGAAAATGGATGTTAAAACTGCTTTCCTCAATGGTAACCTAATTGAAGAGGTGTATATGATACAACCTGGGGGTTTTACATCCAAGACTAAGCCTAAAGCAGTATGCAATCTGCAGAATTCCATTTATCGACATAAGCAAGCCTCAAGGAGTTGGAATATTTGCTTTGACAAAGCAGTCAAATCATTTGACTTTGTTAGAAGCAAAGAAGATCCTTTCGTTTATAGTAAGCGCAAGGAAGGGAGTATTTTCTTCATTGTTATATATGTAGATGCCATATTGATAATGGAAGACAATAAGACTCTCATGCAATCAGTCAAGGAATTGTTATCCAGCACCTTCATGATGAAGGACTTGAGTGAAACATGTTACATTCTTGGAATTAGGATCTATAGAGATAGACCTAATAGACTGTTGGGGCTTTCACAGTCCATATACATAGACAAAGTGCTAAGACGATTCTCTATGGAAAACTCCAAGAAGGGAGGTCTTAATATGGGTCAAGGCATCAAGTTATCAAAGAAGGATAGTCCTTCTACTGTTGCAGAACTTGAATGCATGAAAAGAATCACATATGCTACAACTATAGGATCAATCATGTATTCCATGACATGTACGAGACCAGATGTGGCCTATGCACTTAGTATGACTTGCAAATTCTAGCAGAATCCTAGAGAAGAACACTGAAAAACAGTTAAGAGTATTCTTAAGTATCTTAGACGAACTAAATAATATTTCTTAGTCTATGATGGACAAGAGAAGCTAGTGGCTATTGGGTACACTGATGCTACCTTCCAGACAGATCTTGATGATTTCAAGTCTCAATCTGGATATACCATTTTCAATGGTGGAGCAGTGAGTTGGAAAAGTTCCAAACAAGCAACAGCTGTTGATTCGACAACTGAAGCCGAGTACACTGCTGGATTGGAAGCTGGTAAAGAAGCTATCGTGATATCTGAGTTCCTGAAGGAAGTAGGGATTGTTCTAAGTGCCACTTGTCCAATAACGATTTATTGTGACAACACCGTGCAATCGCGTTAAGGGACCAAGATCAAGAAACAAAAATAAGCATGTACTAGGAAATACCACATACTCGGAGAGATGGTGAAACGATGAAATAAAATTAGACTATGTTACTACATATGATAATCTAGTGACCCATTCACAAAACCATTAAGCTTAGTTAATTATAATGGTCATTTTGTAAACACGTATTATATACATTGTAGATCGCTCTAGGCCAAGTGGGAGATTGAAAGTATGTATGTCCTAGAGACAGTCATTATTAGGGATAAATGTACTTGAACACATTCGTATTATTAATAAGATTAATATATTTATGGTATTTGTGATTATTGAATTATTATTTGATTGTTTATAATTATTCATTAATGTGCATCCCTTGAGCTTACGTAGTCATTAATAGAGTGAGATATTGATGATAGAGCATAACTCTCAAAGTTGCCTCGACTAAGATATGTTATATTATAAGTCGACATGTGGTCTGCATCACATTCTTGGAGAATGTAGTATGTCTCACCTGCTACTAGTAATGGCTACTAGTGATGGACACCTGTATACTTTTGGAAAGTATTGGTATACCCTACTGATAAACTATTTGTTATACATGTCTAGAGTGTTATCAGCATGTGGGAAATAAAGGTCATTTTACTTGAGGTCAATGCGCACCTGGTTTATAGAGTAATATACTTTTACCATGTCCTGAGATTAAATTCCTTATAATAGGATACGTCTTGTGTTGGGTGCATTACGATGTAAACTAAGGTGGTTGTTGAGCCTAGAATAGGATTCATTCCTCGAGTGGATATTTGATAGAACACTCAACTTCTCGCTTTATTAGGCCGATCAAGTCATTGGCCAATGCAAGTGACATATTTAGAATATGGTCTAGTTGTCGACTAATATAGATGAGATAAAGTGGTCAATCTATTTGGATAGACACATGACAAATTCTAAGCTTGATCGAGTGTGTCAGGAATTGGATTAATTGGATCAAGCCATTTGGTAGACACAGTATAAGAGTTCAGTATGGACCTTAATTGGATTAATGTCAATATGTGAAGGCCTATAGGGTCACACTATGTCGATTGTCTCTTTGATCTAAGGGTGTAATGAGAAAATATTAAATATTCAATTTGGAATCAAGATATTTAAATTGATAATAACTATGAGATAATTTCTATTTGATGAAATTATTTAATTAAGTCAAAATTGAATTTTGGATTTAATTAAACATGCTGAATATATATTTAACGAAATGGGACATAAGGAGTCGCGGCGACGACTCAGCGCGACTTGACCAAAGATGGGCCTAGTCGATCGCCCATCGGACCTTTTTTTCCTGTAAATGCAAATATTATTACTAATAACGAAAAGAAAATGGCTACAATCACCATCGAGGATCTCAAGCCTCAACATAATGTAAACAAGAAATGGGGAGGAGAGGGTTGTCACCAAAGCGTGCCATTACAAGAGGATAAAATCATAGAGAACTCTATAAGATGTTGTTTTGATTCTGCAATGACCTCGCTTGGAAAGCTTGTGCCTTCAAAGAGCAACGTGTTTCTTGCCCTCCAAATCTCATAGACCACTATGCAAAAAGTAAGCAAAATAGCTTTGGCTCGGATGCTAGTCCCGCGGTGATCTTTCTTAATCCATTTAAGGGAGCTTTCGATAGTTGTCATTTCTCTTCTAATGCCCAACCAATCTTTTATGCTCTTCCAAATCAAGCGTGTGTAGGGGCAAGTAAAGAAGAGGTGTTCCCTTGTTTCATTAACTTGCTTGCAGAACCCGCAAGACTTATCCTCCAAGTTGAGATATGAAAGAGTATCCTTTGTAGCTAACCGCCGCAATTTAGCCACATAGTGAAAGAGAATTTGGGAGGAATGAAGCCTTTCCAAATTTGTGACATCCAAGGCTTTTTAACTTACGGAGTGCGCAAGATATCATACACGAGGCTGGAATCAAATTTTCCGTTGGTACAACACTTTGTAAAGCCATCAAGCGCATCACCCTGGCTACCAAAGATAGAAACAAATTTGTCGCGATCCCACAAATCCTTTTGAATAAGGGGAGTCCCAGACGCACCATAGTTCCAAATTGTTATACCTCTCAAGTAGTGGCTATTGATCCATCGGACCCATAGAGAATCTGCATCCGTGTGAGTTTGCCAAATAGTCCCGGATAGCAAGGCATGATTCCATTCCTCGATGTTCATTGCACTCCAAGCCTCCTTCAGATTGAGGTAAGCAAATGACATCCTGGCGACTCTTGGTGGTTTCTCCGCATAAGAATCGAATACAAGCAGACTGCATCTTGTTGATAATAGTGGTCGGATAGAAGTGCCCTAACCAAAAGCTCTCAACCCTCGACAACCGACCTGATTAGTTCCAGCACCCGCATAAGAAAGAGTGTGATGCCCCATTTCGAATGTAATTGAAATTGCGCTAACGAATGGAGCAAATTGGTCCACCGAGACCGAAATTGGGGACAAAGGGATCCCCAAGTATCGCATCGAAAGCTACCAATGGCGAATCCCACTGACAATATCAAGTCACGAATCGTAATACGATTCCCGCTAAGTAGACAGAGGATTTAGACGGGTTAAGAGTTAGCCCCGAGACGCCTCCAACTCTTCTAGACAATTCATAAGAATCCCAATCAAGATATATCTCCTTTGGCAAAGAGCATGAGGTCGTCGCAAATGCAAGATGAGTAATGCCCAATCTCTTGCACTTTGGAAAATATGAGAAAGCTCTTGCCTCAGCCTTCATTTTAAGCAGCCTTGAGAGGTATTCCATGCACAAGATAAAGAGAGTAGGGAACATAGGATCACCTTGTCTTAGGCGCGCTTACCTTTGAAGTATCCATGTAGCTCACCGTTGATAGAAAGGAGAAGGAGGTTGAGCTAACACATTCCATGATCCAAGTTATAAATGTTCGAAATTTTAGACTTCTTAGTACCAATTCAAGGAAACTCAAGAGATCAGATTAAATGCGTTCTGAGGTCCACCATAAGCATACATCTTGGTGAGACTCGCCTCTATTAAACCCTCTCACAAGCTCCTCGTGCACATACGCTTGTCCATCATGTTTCTTCCCTTCACAAAAGCCCCTTGGGATTTGTCAATGAGATAAGGAAGGATCAATGCTATTCTGTTAGCTAGAATATTTGTGATGATCTTATAGACCACATTAGTCAATCCGATGGGCCTAAAATCATTTACCTTAGGATCATGATCGCCTTCGTAGTAGGGTAATGATGGTATGATTCACCGCTTCAAAGAACTCCAGAGAGAAGAACTCTTGGACACTTCTACAACATCATGGCCCACATCTCTCCATCTATTCTCAAGGCGCACTAATAACCATCCGGTCCAGTGCCTTGTCATTGCCTATATCGAAAGAGCTTCCCAAATCTCCTTTGGGGTGATGAAATGCAAAAGTCGTAATCTCTCCTCTTCACTTAGCTTCGCCATAGTTGAACACATCAGATCGGCCGGTAGTGGATCGGACGTACCTAATAGATCCTTGTAAAATTCAACAAGCAACTTCCTAACTTCTCGGTGATGTAGTGATAGTACCATTGGCTTTAACAAGAAAGTTGATCGAGTTCCCGACATTACTCCTCTTGATCAAAGCTATGAAAGTATTTGGAGCATCTATCACTTCCAATCAAGTGTTTCGCCTTGACTTCGCTCTTACGGTGTCTTTCTGCTTCCAGCAAGGTGTTTGCTCTAGCTCTTGAGGACTTGACCTTGGATTTTAGTTCCTCATCAAAGGGATTTTCCATGTGTGCATTGATAGTCTCCTTAAATTCCATGTTTGCCCCTTTTGCTCTTTGTTCAATACCCCAAAGTCACTTATGTTCAATGCCTCAATGGTTGCTTCAAGGCTTTCAATTTTGAGGCAAGGACGACTGAGGCTTCAATATATCTTGTCTCCAACATGAAGTCATTATGTCCTCGAAGGTGGGTGAAAGCCACATATTAATGAACTTGAAAGGACGCTTTCCCAACATTATAGATGCAATAACGTGGCTATCATCGACAATGGTCCGAGACAGGTTCCATAGGCAAGAAATCGTCGTGCATTCCAAGGTCAAATCACTCCAATTTTGATTCATCAACACTTATCAAGCTTGGACCAAATCGAACCATTTGTCCAAGTGTAGAATGAACCGGAAGAAGGAGTGTCTTCTAGTCCATGAGAATTCTCAAATCTCCAAGATCCTATGCATAAGGCGTGAGAGGAGGACCTCCCGCCTTATCACGCTGGTAACAATAAGTGTTGAAATCTCCCATAATCATCCAAGACATAGTGATGCCAATGCCCAAGTGAGTAAGGTGATGCCAAAGCTTCCTTCTATCTCGAGATGCTATAAACTGGTACACAAATGTGACAAGATAGACACTTGTGTTATATTGCAACTTGCCTCGTACATGGATATGCCGAGAGTCAATTCCAAGCATCAGAATGCACTCGGAGGGATCCCATAGTAATAGCATTCTTCCGCAAGAATGAATTCCAAATTGGAGCAAAAGTTCCAACCTTTGAATCTTAGAGTAGAAAGACTCGCCCTGCCCGAGATAGTTTAGTTTCCAATAGACAAATCATAGCCGCATCATGCTGTTTTGTGATACTACACACTAGAGCTTGCGTGGCTGCCCTATCCCTTTGTCCGCAAAGACCATGGACATTCCAACAAAGTATTTTCATTAGGAAACAAAGGAGGTTTTGTTAAGACCTCCGCGCTTTGTCGCTTCGCTTTCCATCGCCTTTCGCACATACTTTTTACGTAAACTTCTTTCCATCCATCTTCTTTGTTGTTGGGAGCCGAACTTGTGGTTCAAAGCTATGTTCCCCGTGTTCAAAGTTAACGTTACTTGACACTAGTTGAGCCTTTTCCGTAGCACCCTTGTATGTTTCTCCATCCAAAGAAGGTGGCGGGTTCATAGGCACCTCAGAATCAAAATGTTTTGACTCAGAACTCATCCTAACATGCTGCATCGCCATGGTGAGAAATAGGCAGTGAGGAACTTGCTTGAGTTTCCCGAAACTTGATGGGCCGAATGACCCAAACCGGAGTGCTCAGCACGCGATGCTTCTCCCAAACTTCCGTACGCGAGGTATCAGGTGCTCACTTTCTTCAATTTCCATCAAGTTATCAGATCCGGGATGTTGAGAAGTTGGTGGATGAGGAGGAGGTTGGTTCCACCGCACTCTGCTGACCTCCAAACAAGTAGAATCTTCCTTATTGCAGTGGTACCTCAAGATTGCGTGTTTTGGAGCTTCTTCATTGTTGACATCATCCTCGCCTTCCTACACTTCAAGTGGTTGTGTCCAAAAGCCGCAAGAATGATAGCAAAAGTCCTGTAATTCTCATAGTTTACCCTTTGAGTATACCTTCGTTATCGGGAGTTTGACGACAAAATCCATTATCGCTCCATCGACATCCACTTCCACTAACTCTTGCATAGTTCATTTTTGACCTTTCCTTAGTATATCGTCCGTGTAAAGAGGCCTTCCTACACGTGAAGCAATCTTACTAAGGCGTTGCACTCCAATAGAAAGGGAATGTCCTAAAAGTGACCCAAATAGAATGTCCAAGAATAAATCATCCGTTATTGTAACTCCTTTATTGATAGCCTGAGCATCATAGTTTTCCGAGACCATATAAGGGCCTCCGTGAAGTACATTAGTGCGCTCTTCCTCCGTCATGAATTTGAACACCGTCCAGCCTTTGCCATATGGTATAATACGGCATTTAACTCCCCATCCTTTCACAATGGTATTCAATGCTTCTCTTACCGGGAAAGGACCCGTGAGCAACCTATTAGGCAATAGCCCCATGTTTCTATGAATGGAACTTCATCCTCGCTTATATCTACTTCGCTCCTTGTTGCTCAATAAATTGTAACTTCATACCTTTTGCCTCAATCCTAGTTCCCGCAAAGACTCCAGCATAAGTCTTCTTGGGAGGGATGGTACCTTTGCCATGATTTGGGGGAAGATTGCTATGGGATGTAGCCGCGGTAGGAATTTGATGTTGTTTAGAAGGTGCATTAGTGTGTAAATCATTGGGAGGTATTTCGGAGGTATAGGCAGAGGGGACGGGTAGAAGGAATAGAGCTTGGGCGCGATAGGTGAGAGGATTCGCGTGCCATCTGGGAGGGTAGGGAATTTGTGTTGGGTTTCGTGAGGAATAGAAGGAAGGAAGATAGAAGGGCGAGGTGCTGTGTATTTGAGAGTAGTGAAGGGGTATTAGAGGAGAGAGGGGGTATGTTCAAGACATTACTGCACTCGGAAGAATTAAAGACGAAAGGTTTATCGTGGTTCTCGAGATCGACTCCACTAAGCAAACTAGCTAAAGTAGGGAAGGCTTCATTAGTGACACTTAAAGAAACTGGGTTGTTGTCTTAATACGAGAGGGCTCTTTCGATCCCGCGCCATTCAAGTCGACCCCCTCGGCTCCCGCGTTATTAATGATCAAGGAGTTCCTAGGCTCCTTGGAAATAGAATTTGCTTTGTTCCTCACAACTAACTTAGCTCCTTGTATAACGGAATAGTCAATGACCCATGGTTATCCACCTGACCCGTCTTGGAAATCTGACCATCATAAAGACCCGTGCTTGCAAGTGAATCGCTGGTACCGCAAAGATTAATGTGTGACGCCTACACCTCAATAATAACGTTAGGATCCTTGGGGATAGAAATCCCTTCGTGTCCCACATCTGACCTTGAACCTTGCATAATGTGCATATTCCTAGTTTCATTGTTATCCGCCTGACCCGCCTTATCCTTCTGACCCATGCCCCGACCCGGAATAGGAGGAGTCACATCGCTTCCTGGCATTAAAGTTTGTTCTCTTCGCACCCGCCAAAAATTCTTGGGGATGTGAGTACCTTCAATGCTATCAATCGACTTTGATTCATACAAGATGTGATTACTCGACCTATGGACACCGCTCGACCACATGAAGCTTCGACCCGCGCCAAACCCGCTTGGCCCGAGTATGCCATCGTGCCTTGTTTCATCAATTGCAATGGCCGCCCGCATTTTAACCCTTTTCCGCTAACCCGAGCAAATTACTGTAGTGTCGGGTACTAATGTTTGAGTGATCGCCCGCCGCTTCTTCCGAAATGATCCCATTATCAACTAGTTGGCGTGGAATGATCACCACCATAGTAGCATTAGGGTGTCAATGGCTATCGGTAAAAGACTCGCCGCGGAAGTTCCGCCTTCAAATTCACTTATATCCAAGCTTTCAATTTCTATATTTTTGCCCCAATCATGTATCCTTTGTAGCATAGAATCGTCTACTACATTTTCTAATGGAAAACGCGAGTCTGGCGTGACATGAACCAATACGTATGGTCCGAGATCGCTTAATAAGATTTTCCTGCAATTGCTGGATCGCTCCACTCTTTTTTTTCTTCCTTGTTCTAGCTTTAGCCGAATCGCTCAACCTCCGAATCATTGCTAGAACGTGTGTAACGTTTAGACTTCTTCATATTGTGAACAATAACAATTAAACCATTGTGAAACAAACGAAAATCTTAGGGGGGGAAGAAGAGGCAAAACCGAAGGAGCAACTAAGAGGAAACGTTGAGAGCGTTTTCTTAGTGAGAGAAACTTCTCTCTAACTCCCCATCGCACTCGCTGGGTCGCTTGAGCCTAACCCTAATTCATTTTTACCTAAAAATCAACTATATATACAACACAAAACCTTATTATCATTATACTAATTCAAAACCATTTTCTAGACTCATAGTTTAGAAAAGAAACTCTCTCAAAACCTCTGTCAAGATATTCGGCTTTCTGACAGAGGAATACATCGGCATAGTGCTTGCAATCGAATGGACAGCCGCATGTAATCCCTAAAGTTAAGATTCCAGATTAACAACATGTAAGTTCTATTGTTTAAGTCTTTATAAGTTTCAATTGTCATATAACCATACCAGAATGATTCGTTGGGGTAAGTAAGCAAAATATTTTAAATTTCTATCAGGTTTTACTTATATATTTTGAACCCAACAAAATCCTACGACTACTCTCCAAGAAAAGTGATATCAATCACCATTCAAGTCCCTAAATACTAGAATATTTGTTTCTACTTATTTTGACAAAAGTTGGCGAAAAACGATTGATCAAATGTTTTCACGGTCGTTATACATCAGAATAAATTCATGATTATATTTGATTTAATTTAATTTTTTCAGATTTTTATCACTAAAAATTATGTACCTTTAAAATTATAGTTCAGAACATAATTTGCTAAATTTTAATAATTATATATTCCCTCCTTTTTCAATTTATGTGTCTTACTTTCCTTCAATTTTAGTATGTTTCAAAAAAGGTGTCTCTTTTCTAATTTGACAACTCCTTAAATTTTACTTCTCATGTGGCATGTTTAAGACTATAAAATTAAAAAATAATTTAATATATTATACATATCTTTATTTTAACACCACATTCAAAAATCTTCTTTATTTTTTAATCATGTATCCAATCAAATTAAACAAACAAATTGAAACGGAGAGTATATTCTTTGAGTTGAACTGATGAGTTTGGTTTTTTTTTCTGGGTAAATGATAATATTTATTACTAAGAAAGAAACTGGGAACTACAATCAATCATTGAGGGTTCTCAAACCTCAACGTAACATAAAGCAAGAAAAGAAGAAGGGAAGGGGCGATCACTCAGAGGTGACGTTACAAGAAGGGATTAAATCATAAAGAACTCTATAGGTTGTTGTTTTAAATTTTGCCACAACCTCATCCGATGTTGAGCTAGTGCCCGCAAATAGCAATTCATTTCTTGTTCTCCAAATCTCATATACCACTATGCAAAAGGCAAGTAGGATGGCTTTGGATCGAATGCTAGTCCCGCGGTGCTCTTTCTTGATCCACTTGAGTGCTCTTTCAATTGTTGTCATTTCTCTTCTAATTCCCAACCATTCTTTTGTGTGCTTCCAAATCTTGTGAGTGAAGGGGCAAGAAAAGAAGAGATGAGCCCTTGTCTCATTGGCACGCTTGCAGAATCCGCAAGTCTTGTCTTCCAAGTTTAGGAAGGAGAGAGTGTCTTTGGTAGCAAGACGCTTCCTACAAGTGAGCCAAACCGTGAATGAGAATTTAGGAGGAATGTAACCTTTCCAAATTTGAGACATCCAAAGCTTATGTTCTCGCGGGGTGCGCAAGACATCGTACACAAGACCTGAATCAAATCTCCCATTGATGCAACACTTCTCCAAGCCGGCAATAGTGTTTCCTTGATTCTCAAAGATGCTTATGAAAGTGTCACGGATGCAACAAAGCTTCTTGAATAAAGGGGAATCTCTAGTGCGTACCTCATAATCCCAAATGGATTGATTTCTCAAGTAATAGCTATTAATCCATTGAACCCATAGTGTATTCGCCTTAGTGTGAGCTTGCCAGATGGTCCGAGAGAGTAAGGCGTGATTCCATACTTTGATGTCCATGAGGCCTAAGCCTCCTTCAGATTGAGGCACACAAATTTCATCCTGCGACTTTGGTGGCTTGCCACCCCATAAGAACTGGATGCAAGCAGAGCGAACCTTGTTGAGCACCGAAGAGCTAATAGGTAGAGCTCGACCCCCTGAACAACCGATCTGATTAGTTCTAACTTACTCGCATAGGAGAGTGAGTGGTGTCCCCATTTCTGAATGTAACCCAAGATTGCACTAGTAAAAGGGGCAAACTGATCCACCGAGACAGAAATTGGAGACAAAGGGACCCTTGGCACCGCACGGAAAGACTTCTAAAGGGCAACAACTCTGCCAAGATCAAGTCGCGGATTGAACCTTGCACTCAAGATGTAGATGGAAGATTTTGACGGTTAAGTGTGAGGCCAGAAGCCGCCTCCAAATCCTCAAGACTATCCATAAGAACACCAACCGAAGATAAATCCCCTTTGGCAAAAAGCATAAGATCATCCGCAAAGGCAAGATGAGAGATGCCTAGTCTCTTGCACTTTGGATGGAAAGAAAAGGCTTTGTCCGAAGTTTTAAGCTTGAGCAATCTTGAAAGGTATTCAATGCATAGGATAAAGAGCATAGGAGACATGGGATCACCTTGCCTCAAGCCACGCTTACCGCAGCAGCCATGTAACTCTCCATTGATTGAAAGAGAAAGAAGTTGAGCTTACACATTCCATAATCCATCTAACAAATCTGTCCGGGAACTTGAGACCTCTTAGTACTGATTCGAGGAAATTCCAGGAGACTGTGTCAAAAGCTTTCCGAAGATCCACCATAAGCATACACCTTGGTGATACTCTAGTTCTATTATAGTCTCTCACGAGTTATTGGGCAATGAAGACATTATCAATCATGTTTCTTTCTTTCACAAAAGCACCTTGGCATTTATCAACTAGTGTAGGAAGAAACCTTGCCATCCGGTTAGCTAGGATCTTAGTAATGATCTTGTAGACCACATTTGTCAATCCAATAGGTCTAAAGTCGCTCACCTTGGGGTCCCGGTCTGTTTTAGGTAGAAGGGTGAGTATTGTATGGTTCACTTGCTTCAAAAGCACACCGGAAGAGAAGAATTCTTGTATACTCCTTACTACTTCATGTCCCACATCCTTCCATCTTTTCAAGAAGGCAACAAAAACCATCCGGCCTGTGCTTTGTCATTGCCAATATCGGAGAGAGCATCCCAAACCTCCTTTGGGGAGACAGGATGTAAAAGGAATGAGCCATCCTCCTCCCCTAGATTCGGACCACAATCAAGAACCGCAAGATCGATGTTTGTTGCGGGTCGAGAGGAGCCAAGAAGTCCTTTATAGAACTCAACAAGCATGCATATTACTTCACCGGGAGATGTTGTGGTATTACCGTTATCCTTTACAAGATAAGTAATCGAAGTTCTTAACATTGCTTCTTTTGATCAAGCTATGGAAGTATTTGGAGCACCTATCACTTCCAATCAAATGTTTTTGTCTCGCCTTTTGTCTTAAGAAGTGTCTGTCGGATTCAAGGAGGTGATTGGCTTTAGCTCTTAAGGAATTGACCTTGGATTTTAAATCTTCATCAAAGGGATTCTCCATATGCTCATTTATAGCCTCCTTTAATTCCATGTTAGCCGTGATTTGCTCTTTGTTCAATACTCCGAATTCACTAGAGTTTAAATCCCGATGGCTTCTTTAACGACTTCAATTTTGTGACCAATGTGAATTGGGCAGTTCAAGACACGCTGTCTCCAAAGATAAAGTTAGGATGTTCTCAAAGGCTGGTATGAGAGCCACATGTTCATAAACTTGAAAGCGTCGCTTTCCCAATACTACAAGACGCGACATCAAGCAATCACGGCAATGGTCCGAGAATGGTTCCATAGGCAAAAAGTTGGCTAAGCATTCTAGGTTCAAGTCACCCAATGTTGATTCATTAACACTGCCTAACTTGGACCAAATCGAGCCATTCGCCCAAGTGTGAAGGAACCCGTAGGCGAGTGTCATCAAGACCGCGAGCAATTCGAATTCCCGAGGTCCCTGGCGCATAAGGCGTGAGTGGAGGACCACCGCCTTGTCTTGAGGGTAGAAATAAGTATTAAAGTCTCCACGATCATCCAAGGCATGATAATACCAAAGGTGCCATGCGGGTAGATGATGCCAAAGTTTCCTTCGCTCCTAACGCCATAGACCGGATACACAAACGTAGCAAGAAAGGACACTTGAGATATGGATATGTTGAGAGTCCATTCAAAGCACATCACAACTAACTCTGGAGGGGTCCCATAGTACTAGTATTCTTCCGCCATCAATGAAATCTATGTTGGAACAAAATTTCCAAGCAAGGAATCTTTGAGAAGTAAAAGAGTTTATCCGTATTCGGTTGAATTTAGTTTCTATTAGGCAAACCAATGCCACATCATGTTGTTTTGCTAGCCTACACACAAGAGTTTGTGTGGCTGCCCTATCCCTCTGTCCGCAAAGACCTCGGACATTCCAACAAAGAATTTTCATTTGGAAACAATGGAGGATTTAGTAGCACCTCCGCGTTTCGCATTTTTTGCCAAACTGATATTCTTTCTTGAAATAACTTATTTCCTTCCCTCTTCCTTGTTGTTAGAAGCCAAGGCAGGGGTCCCAACTAGGCTATGTTCTCCGCGCTTAAAGTTTATGCAACGTGTTGCGTGGATAAGCTCTTCCTTAGTACTCCTACAAGTTCCCACATCTAGAGGAGTCTGCGGGACAGATAGTGAGTTCTTTTCAGCATGCATTGTCTCCTTAATCAGCCTCTCATGTTGCGCAAGACCAGTACAGGGGTGCTGGTTAGAGGACCCCTCAAGTGATACCCGTAAGCACGAAGATTCAGGATGACCCGCAACCGGAGGGATTTGAAGGTTCAGAGCTTCTCCAACACTTCCGGGAATATGCGTCAGAGATTGCACACTATTCTCAAAGTCCATCAAGTTATCACTACCCACGGGATATTGAGGGGGTGGTGGATTAGTGTTAGAAGGACCAGTTTGACCCGCAACCATAACAGTTCCCGAGCTACAGAAACGCCTTCATTGCAAGGTGGTACCAATGGGTTGTCGGATTTCCGTGCTTCTTGAGTGTTGGTGTCTTGCATCAGCTTCTTACACTTCAAATGGTTGTGACCAAAAGAGGCGCAATGATAACAAAAATCAGGGTAGTTCTCATATTTCACCTTTTGGATGTATCTTCGATTGTCGGGAAGTTTAACACCAAACTCTGTGACCGGCTCTTTACTAACATCAACTTCCACCAAGACTCTTGCATAGTTCATCTTAGACCTTTCCTTGGTAAATTGATCCATGTATAGAGGTTTCCCCACACGCGATGTAATCTTACTAAGTCCTGATGCACTCCAAACCGAGAGGGGGATGGAAAGTGACCCATATCGGGATATCCATGAATAAGTCATCCGTTAGTAATACTCTTTTATCAATGGGTTTTAACATCATAGTTTTGCCAAAGACCATATACGGGCTCTCCGTGAGCACATTCGCTGCTCCTCTTCCGTCATGAATTTGAAGATTGTCCATCCTTTGTCGTATGGGATGATACGACACTTCACTCCCCACCCTTAACAATAGAATTCAGCGCTCTCTTCCTGCAAAGGACCCGTGAAGCAACTATAAGACAATATCCCTGTGTTTCAATGGCGGACTTCATCCGTAGCTTCTAGTTCTACATCTTCTCCTTGTTGTTCAATGAATTGAAGTTTCATTCCTTTTGATTCAAGTCCGAACTCGCAAAGACTCCGCATAGGTTTTCATTGCGGATTGGAACCATTGCGCTGGTATGGGTATTTCTCCCTTTGACGCCTCACCGTGGACGCGCATGATGAATTCTAGAATTGTCATGGGCATGTCGCTCGTCATTCTCGGTAATGTAGACCGAGGGATAGGGTTAGAGGGTAGAGCTTGGGCCCGATCCGAGATAGTACGCTGTGCCATTTGGAAGCGGTAGGGAAAATATCGGGCATTTCAGTGGAGTGATGGCTCGGAAGTGGCGGGCGTGTGTCATCATGAATTCGGAAGTATTAAAGAAGTAGAGGAGGAGAGGTGGAAAGTTCTTAGCGCTTCCAATGTCCAAGGAAGAAGTAAATGAAATGGGATATCGGGATTCTTTTGTCAAGTCCGCTTAGAAAGTCGTTAAAGGGGAAGGAATGATTAGTGATTCTAGATGGATTCAAAGTACTGACTAATAGAGTGGTGTGACTCTTTGGTTCCCGCAGATGAAAGCTGCCCATTAAAGGTAATAGACTCTTTGGCTCCCGCGCTAGTTAAGAAAGGAGAGTTACAAGGCTCCTTGGGAATAGATGGCCCTTCGGTTTCCACAACATGCATCAGACCGAGCCCAGAGTAATCATAGACCCATGGATTCCTCCGACCCTCCTTGTCCATTTGACCCGCCGCACCGGCTTAGACCCGAGAATGCCTTCATGCAATATTTTGTCGATCAGAGTTCTAGTCCTGCACTTCTAGCTTTTCCATTGTCGGGCAATTTACCTCTAAGTGATGAGATTTTTATACTCCCGTGATTGCCATTATCTTCCGTTGTGGTCCCGGAGTTCACCAATTTACCCGCATTTGTATCGCCATTCCTAGGAGAGGATGGAGTGTCTATAGTTGTATGAACTTCTAAAGTATTGCCGGAAGCTTTGGAGGGAGCATTTTCCTTAGGCTTGTGGACGTTGTTGTGAGTATCCTTCGTAGTTTCTTCACCTTCAAACATGCTTCGTCCGCTATTAACATCTATACTTTTCCCCAATCATGAATCTTTTGTAGCGTAATATCATCCACCACCGCTCTAGTGGAATACGACATCGTGCATGACATGTACTAACACCGTGATCCGAGATTGCCGGAATTAAGTTCTATTTAACAATGGTCGACTTCCACCATTCTTTTTCTTTTCTTGGATCTAGATTTCAAGAGCCTCCGAACCACCGAATCATTGCAGAGCTGTAAAACGCTTTGTCTTTCTCATGTCATGAACTCTAAACTTCGATTATCAAGAATAAATCGCGAGCGTGAGTTTAGGAGGAGAGGAAGAACCGAAATCGTAAGGAGCAACCAAGGAAAACGCTGAGAGCGCTTTCCTTAGCGAGAGAAACTTCTCTAACTCCTTAGCGAAAATACCGATGAGTTTGGTTGAATCCATCAACGCACGTTCTATCGATGTGTCTATCAATAGATGGTTTTGCATCAATTACTTGGCCTAATATATGAAAACTAATAGAATAAAGGGAAAAGGATCAAATATATCCCTTTAGTTTATTAGTCAATTTTATCATTTGTTAACTAAAGTAATTAAATATATCCCTTCCATTATAAGTTGGGACCAAATATACCTTCACCGTTAGCAAAATACTTAAAAATAAGTTGGGGCCAAATATACCCCTATCGTTAGTAAAATATTCAAAAATACAAAAAAAAAATATAAAAAATCGAGTTTTTAATTAAAAAATAAAGTATCCTAATTTTGTTTTAAATCTGGATTAGTTTTAAAAAGAAATCTGAAAAACTGATTTTTTTTTAAAATCCAGATTTTTAATAAAAAATCTAATTTTTCAGAATATTTTTTTTAAAAATGAGTTTTATAAAATCAAGAAAAGTTCATATTTTTAATAAAAATCATTTTTTCAGTTTTTTTTTAATTAGAAAAAAACAATTTTCCAGATTGTTTTTTAAAAATATTGTTACGTAGGCACCACGTAGAATAAGTTAAATGCTACTCCATCCGTTTCAATTTTTGTGAATCGTTTCGGAGTACGAGGGTCAAACTTTATAACTTTGACCTTTTAAGTTTGTAAAAATAAAATTATATATTTGAAAACTACATTAAAAGTACTATAAGTCAAATAATTTAAAAATGTAAGAAAAATACGGTCAAAGAACCATCTCGTAGACTCCCTTAATAGTAAAGGGTTCGTGTTGATGTTAGATGAGTGTTATGACAACACCAGTAATCGTTCAGGACAACATCGCTTATGAACATAAGGATGGTGTCTGCAGTGTTGTGACAACATCACAGACAACATCTCTACAAACGATTTTGCATATTCTTTCGGCCAAAACAATGATTGTTACTGTGAGGTAAAAATGGCCTAGGCAAGCTAACCAAGAAGTTGTGTTGAGAACGGGAAAAGAAGAAGTCAAGCTTGGAAGGAAAGCAATGTGAAGACCAAGTCAATGTCGTTGAGGTTTTCATGGAGGAAGAATCGGTCCAAGCTGCTGCCTACTTTCTCTCAACTCCCGCAACCAACCAGTGAGGATTTCAGGAAAGTTTCAAACTATAAATAGAGGAGGAACTTCATAGTATCGACATCCAGAAACAAATGTAAAAAATACCTACAGAGCTCTCGGGATTTTATCTCGTAAATCGGATCAACACCTTAGCCTAAGTAGTATAACAACATCTAGTCCAACATTACTATCACGCCTGCATTCTAGATTGCTTATTGTCAAGCAATTGTAATAAGATGTCAGATGTTTCTTTATAGATGTTTTATCTTTAGGCTGAAGTCATATGCGACTTTGTTTTGTTTGTAATTTCTTTTTATTTTATTTCTACAAATTGTAAAAAGAAATTCAATTGTAATTGTATATAATATATACATTACTTCGGTCATTGACCATCAATGACTATATTAATATATACCCTTAAAAATATAAACCTTATTTCTTTTACTTTTTCCACGATTTACTCTTTAAGGTTTATTAATGTTTTATCAAAGTGTTGATACAACACTAAGGCAACATCAAGAAACCGCTTAGTTGTTCAAGTTTGTGAATTCTTATTTATTGTTACTTCTAACTTCTTATATGTAGCCTCGCATCTAACAAGTGGTATCAAAGCCGACACTTAATACAATAAGTGTTTGGTCCGCACCTAATGGCTATGGACTCACTATTCAAAATGCTGGTAGACTTCTAATTGATGGAACAAATTATGCCTATTGAAGATCCGTTTACGCCGCACATCAAGTCCATCGATGTTCGAGCATGTAGATCCGTCACCAAGGATATGTTATTCCTAAGCATCCAGATGAGGATGGTGATATACTTACCAAACCTGAATCTGAATGGACCGCGGAAGAAACTAATAATGCGAGCTTTAACGAAAAAGCCTTAAATGCTATATTCGGATGGGTAGATCTGTACATGTTCAAACTTATTCAGAATTGTACAACATCTAAGGACGCATGAGATACCTTACAAACTCATCGCAAGGTACCTCGTGTGCGACGTAACAAAGCTACGCATGATTTCGAGCCAATATGAGCGCTTAAGGGTGGAAGAATCTGAGGATATAAAATCCTATTTTGAAAAGTTAATTGATATTGCAAATCAGTGTCAAATGCTTGGTTCTCCTTTGACCAACACACAACTTGTGGACAAAGCCCTCAGTTCTCTTCTTGAAAGATTTAACACAAAGATTTGTATTATCAAGAGGCCCATAATCTTGCCACAACGGATCTACATGCCTTGATATACATCTTTCAAACTTATGAGATGAACATCAAGAGTCAAAGGGATTTCTATAAGGACAAGACAATGACACTCCAAGGACAAACCGCGAAAACTAACATTAAAGACGAGGATGAGAACTTGAGGAATTAGCGACGGTGCAATCGTTGCCTTACTCACTCCATTTTGGGCTCACTATTGACACATTTCTCAAGGAAACTTCCTAAAGAAAGAAGAGAGACTATTTAATTTGATGATGATAAGATCGACAATGATCAAGTAAAGCTAAATATAAGCAAAGACCAAAACCCACTCTTCAATAAATGTACCAATAAGATCACCTTCAGTAAAGAAGTGATAATTCATCGAGAAAACAAACTCGCATAATACCAATTTACTCCCAAACAACTCGAGGGAGTGCAATGTCACGCATGCTCTGGTTGGGGACATTATGCTAATGAATGTAAACACTCTTTGAAAAGTTGGTAAAAGTATGGGTGTCTCTCGCTGATGATGAAAATGATAAGACGAAGGAGATAGAAGAAGAATCACAGTAACGCCGCAAAGAATGTTCGAGCAATCACTATCCGACAATGAATATGTTTCTTACCACGTTGTTACAACATCCGTGACAACATCGATACACCATCCGAAATTCCAAAGAACATCGCAGGTATGTGTATTTTGATTATTCCGATGTTAATTGTTTTAGTGGTTTAATTTCTTCATGTAAAATCAGAAACTCGGATCTAGTTTCCCATAAAGACGAAGTGATAATGGAATTACAAGAGCTTTGTAAATCCTTGGTCACAAAATCGAGCAACTAGACTCAAAAGCAAAATATTTGGCTCTTGTAAACAAATAACTGAAAGGCAATCGTTAATCGATTAGAGGTAGCACTTACCAAAAAGACCTAGAACTCGTAAGATCCGTGCAAGATTGAATTTAACTGAGACCACCTTCCAAAGGCTCAACACGAGGACCTCCAAGTTGGAAAAAATTTTAAACATTAGCAAACCAACACAGGCTGGGCTTGGGTATCAATCACCTAGTAAAACTAAGACTTCTAAGATCCATAGTAAAAGGGAGAAGATAAAGTTTGTTAAATAAAATGCTAAGAATAACTCTCATAACACTAAGGATAGATTGAAGTTTAGATGCACCATCGTAAGTTAGACATCTATCATTATCACGCAAACTTCAAAACTCTATACTCAGATAGTTGCCGAAGATGTCATCACCAATGTTGTCCAACATTGCTAACAACATTCAAAGCAATCAGTCTGAGAAGAAAAAAAAGAAAAGTTTTGAGAAGGTATGGGTACCTAAACTAAACCTGAGGTGTAGTTTGTGCATAACTGCTTTACGTACTAACATTACAGGTTCTTGGTATTTTGATGGTGGTTGTTCACGACATATGAGAGGTACCAAAAGCTTACTAAAGGATTACGATGCATTTCAATGGAGGATATGTGACGCTTGGTGGGGGAAGCAAGAGTAATATAATTGGTAGAGGGGCTCTCAATATTTCTGATGTACCAGCCTTGAAGAATGTCCTCATGTTGAAGGTTTAGTGGCTACCTACTTAGCATAATCCAACTATGTGACGACGATATCGAGGTAAGATTCAACAAGCCCAATATAAAGTTACATATTCGCCAATAAATGTGTTATGTATGATACCCAAATCGGAGACAATTGCTATCTCGCTTCAGACAAGAATACCGCACTCGCAAAGGTAAGCGACACAACACTGTGGTATCAGAAGTTGGGACACATAAACTATCGCAACTTGGAGAAACTAATCTCTTTTGAAGCTATTAGAGGCATTCCTAAGTCGAACACAAAAGGTAAGACATCGCAAGATTGTTTAAAAGGTGCTGCACTCGTGTTCCCATAATGTTGTCCAACACGACGTACAACACTCAGGTACGTCTCATTGCTTTCAATTAGCACATATGGACCTTATGTGTCCTATTTGTTACGAATTCGCCCGGCCCGCATCGTGCCTTATCCCGCACCCTAGTGATACAATCATCGAGAAAACCAATGGAAAATAAAACTTTAAACAAGAAACAAGATATATGAACATAACACGTGCCAACCCAACTGTTACCTTCCAATAACATAAATAAATACAACTCTTTCAAAACGAAAGCTTTAATCCTTTTACAACCCCGCCCACAACAGATTACTGCACTCTAAGATTTACAACAACTATGACGGACAGGTTCGCCATACCCCGAATGTACCGTAACCTACAACTCAGTGGAACACATACCAAAAGATAAGCCTCCGAGAAACGGAGCTTCCCAAAACGCTGAATCGAGATCCTAAGAGCGAGGATCCACGACCGATGTACCTCTACCGCAGATGAACGCAGCTCAAGGCGAGGTCAAGCATAACAGTACCAAGTATGTGAAATCAGAAAAATATCAGAATGAAATCATACTAGTCTATATAAAGCAGTGAGACATGTATGATAACCAAACTACGCTTCACAACATAAAAGCAATATGTCCACTGTGGACTCACGCCTCAAGTCATCACTCAAATATAACTACGGGTCTCACGCCCACAACATCAATCATGTTCGCCATGGCCGCATGCCCCGAATTCATCGGTGTAGACATGTCCATGATGCAACAATAATACCAATGCCCCACGGCCACACGCCCGAATTCTACCTCTGTAGACACGCCCATGTGACATCAACAATAATATACTGGTGATCAACCCGCCGCACGCCACATGCCCCTAATTTACCTCTGTAGACATGTCCATGTAACCACAATAACAATATATCGTAATCAACCCGACCGCACGGCCGCATGCCTAATTCTACCTCTGCAGACACGCCCATGTGACATCATCAACAAGACAAGAATCAAAATGGAAACATACCCGTGGAATTCTCCATCACCGCCAAAGACGCCCAAGTAAGTTCTCAACAAGTCGATCGCCTCTATCGAGACGCCAGAATACGTAAATACCACACTTGCAGAACAAAGGCTATCATCACAAGCATAGGCAAGTTTCACAACAACAAGCATAGGCAAGTTTCACAACAACAAGCATAGGCAAGTTTCACAACAACTCAAAGTACTTTCATAAAAGTCACCCGATACCCGTAGTATTAGAATGACCAACCCACCTTCCTTTTCAAAATCAAGTAACAACATTCTTTTCCTAAGTTCCAGTTTGCCTAGTTTCAATTACTCAAGCTTCTCATTTTCAGATGATTTCATAGTTCCCAAACTTAATCACTTGATTCCTTTTTAGAACAATTGAGTAACATATGTCATATACGCGAGTAGTTTATTCGCTTATAACGCTCTTATTACAGCAGCCATGATCTAGAAAATGTAATATCATTTTGTCTCATCTTAGCTTCTATGCAGATGGAGGTTTCTACTGGTTTTAATACAACACATCATTATTCAATACATTTTCCTTTATTAACGCCGCAGCTGGTCCTGTCGATACACATTCGATTTCCAAATCAAGAAACATTATCCCTTTAAAAACCAAGTACTCATTACTCACGAACGAGGTTTCACACAACATCCACATTAAAACAAATAAGTTAAGTCTCTTATCTTATAAGATCAAGTCTCTTAACTTCTAACATCAAGAAACCATTTTCACTACATAAGGTCGTTATAACTAACTTCCCATAAAGCTATTATAACACCCTATGTTTTAAACCAACCCAATCACTTAGCACATGTACGCTCACCGCATTTACATAGTTCACAACAATCATGCTAGAAAAGATAGAAGAGGTTCACATACCTCGCGACGCATTTATCGACAATAAGCAAAATGCTCCAAGTACTACAACCTGCTAGCCCTTTCCACTCCTCGAGTAGAATACGCTACTCTTAGTACTTTCACCTATAAAGGTCACAAACGCCTATTAACCCCAAAACACAAGTTTCTAACTTCTACGTAAAATTCAAGAAGACCTCCCCGCAACAACAGAAATCTCTCCTCTATCGAGGCTACCAAGCCAACCGTGGGTTTACACGCCTAACCTGACGTGTACAATTCTACTCAAGAATACTACACAAGTCATCGCAATACACCTATGTAAATACAGGGCCTGGGCTTCTTCAATCTTCGTGCTTAAGTCAAAAGACATTGCGAATACTAAGTATAGTTCCATATATAGTATACTTCAACTATATATTCTAACAAACATGTAATTTCCAATTACAATAGAGGACAAGATAATTACCTCGATAAGCCCAAAATTATCCAAGTTATAATGTCGATCCTGAGCAAGGTTTAGCTCCACTCCGCGCGCCCAAACCACTCCAAACAACCTTTAGAAGTTCTAACTAACTTCTACTCAAATACTTCAACCAACTATGAAGATTTCCTTGTGGTTTCGGCTTGAGACTAAAAGGACAAAAGGTAGTATTTCCTGCTCACGATAGAGGTAACTTTGAATACAACAAGGTAAAGGCTAAGGTATTTTGGGCATTATAACAATACTAGGGGAGTATTTCAATACCACAAGGGAGGGGTATTATACGAAAACAACTAGTTAGTGGGTACCACTACTAGCACCTCAAAGGGGAGGAGGAGGCCCTCGCCAAGACTCTCAAAAGAGTGAGGATGAGTCGACGAACTCAACACTGTATGAGGGAGGATTTACCCTGTCTGGCCGAAGTCTATTGTTCCAGCTCAGAGTTACTGTAATAGTTACCACTGTCCGTCGTAAGTCTACTATTCCAATTAGATTTAATCACTTAATGGTTATACGTTCGCTCATCCTCGCGAGTACTACCGTAGTAAGCTTTCCCGAGCAAGATGTCGCCCGTGAAGCCGAGGTAGGCGTAGGGCGTGAAAATACCGCTGATGTCGCCAAGATCATAGGAGAAAGTGTCGATGAACAGACATGTTAACTGCTTAAGTAATTAAAAAGATAGGAAATAGTGTTGACAACCAGATAGAGAACTATTTAGGTAAAGAAGAACAAGAACTAGTATCGACAACTAGATGTGAGAACCGCCAGAAAGAAAGAACAAGGACTAGTGTTGACAACTAGGATGTGAGTACTATTAAGTAGTCAAGGAATAAGAAAAGAGTAGACTAAAAGCCTAATAACAAGTTAGAACAATGTTCTAGGAAAAGGACGGTAGTTCCACGCTTATCGACAAACCATTTTGTTATAAAACAATAATTCATAAATGAAGATGAGTACATAATTTGATTAAATAACAAAGTATAATTCATCTAAGTTAAATTGCATAATAGAAGGTAATAACTGCAATAAGAGGATAAAGGCAAACCTTAAGGAGTTAGAGTATTATAAAATTGCTAAACCTATCGGTGGATTGAATGAATTTTATCAAATCATAATTAGACAAGTAATCATCAATAGAATGGTTGAATTATATAAAGAGAATGATAGGTTAAGAGTACATGTCAGATGCTTGGCAACAAGGCAAGCTATGGCCCAAACCCTTTTGTTATAAACCAAGAAGTCATAAATGAAGATGCGTCCAGAGTTTAATTACATAAGAGAATATAATTCTCAGATAATTGATTTAGTCATAGCAGGCTATGAGTGCAATAAATCGTTAAAAGAAAGTCTTAGAGAATTAGACCAGTACACAACCGCAAGACCTGTAGAAGGCCTAGGGAGTTGTTGTCCACAACCAATCAACCAAGTTATCATCGATAAAATAAATGAACTTCAGGAAGAAGTTAGCAGATTAAAAAGATATCTTAGTTATTTAAAGAAGAGACAATCCATGTCTAAATTCTTAGTGGAGCTCCACACAGCTTCTTACTAATAAAGAATGAATGAAATCAACAGTGAAAACTTAGCAACTTCAAAGATTGCTAAAGTTGAAAAGGATTTACAGAATTGGAATATTCCAAAAGAATCTTTCAAATCTGTTTATGAAATAGGAAAGTTTGATTTTATAAAAAATTATAACATCAAAACTTGTGAGTCCACAGTAGCTATTAATAACTCAAAAGAGATTATTAAATTGCTATCAACTGAAGATATAAACAGATATAAAAAGGAATTTAATTTCCTTCACATTGGTTTGGTACAAATTGCTGTAAAGCCTTTGTATCGATTGGGTCTCGATATTCCCATCCGCCTCTTACTAAGAGATGCAAGGTTATTAAACTTTGATGATTCTCATCGAGTTCTACAAAGTAATTTAGCTTGAGGTCCAGCTTTATTTTAATCATACCCAAATTTTTCAAGATATTAATGATCGTAACGTTATGGATACCTTAACATTAAACATTAAAACAAAGAATATGAACAGTAAGATAAACACAAGAGAAATAGCTATAATATACAGAGTATATTACAAAGCAATGAAAACAACCTTAGCTCCAAAAGCTAAACTAGTTAGCAAGAAATGTGCTACCATGCTTATGGAAGCAAACCAGAACATAGTAACATCTTTGTTCCAAGAATGCTAAAACGGAATGAAATTTTAGCAAAAGATGAACGGCACTTCGATGCTATTACCCAACCAAAGATGTAACCTGAGAGTTCGATATTGAACAAATAATCCAAAGATTTGGACGGTTCAATTGATTTAAAATTTTAAGATCTAATGGAAGATACTCTTTCAAAGGCATCTTCTTCCAAACCCGGAGGACGTAAGAGTATTCGATAATTCGCGAAACTATAACCGAACGAAAGTTCAGTGGAGTAGACTATTCGTCATCACACTAAAGTCTACTATCGACCAATCGATAACGATCGCACTCACCGTATGAAATGCACGCGGAGACAGCTTGGGCATGATTAGAGAAGATATCGATTTTAAAATCGACTGGAAATATATTGATAAGTTATGGATAGATCCAGAGCACGCCATTAAAAGAAAATGGTATGTAAGCACCTTTTCACTTAGTGAAAGGAAGGTGTTTAAAGCAGATCGATAAGAGATACGAACAATGTTAGAGCAAATCTAGAATTCTTTGTGGTTTGAAATCACCGATAAACTTCATAATGACAGATAAAGGTCGAGTACCATTGTAAAAAAATGGTTCACAGTGAAAGAACTGCTGAGTCAAGAACACCTCCTTAGAACAGATAAAGATTCCGCTAACTGAAGTCTTAACCGCCACTCCTTTTAAAAGAGATATAAAAGATCCTAATGATATCACACATGTTGATGATATTAATAAAATTCTGCAACAGAACAACTACACCAACCAGTTGTTACATGTTATCTCTAACCAAATTTCAGAGGCAAGTAACGCTTCTACCTTCAGAATACACCGCTCGGCCAAGAGAAAACCTTATCCAACCGCTTAAGATTCCCGCGCAAAAAGCCATCCAAAATTCGGGAAGGAAATCAAGACGATCCGCTAGATGTAATCAAGAGTAAGTTCAAAGAGATGAAAGTCTCAAGGATCAACTCAAACATCCCGACAAATCCGCAAGGTGTTAAGCAAGCGTTCTAGTTCAAGTAATAAAATCGAGGTTAATAAAATATCAAAATTAACCAATAATAAAAAGAATTTTTATAAACAATCAACGCTCCTGCACATGTTGTTCAAGAACGAATTCCACCCCACCACATATTCGGGTGATGAAATCCATGAATGGAACATCGACGGCACGTCCAAGGACAAGTTGTTAAAGTGTTCCACGAGACGGGAGTTTGTTTAACCGCTTATAAAATAAAAACACATACCGACGATGCCCAACTTGATCGATCATTATTTCCGCTTACCGAATGTTAAAAATCGCGGATAACTTCCTATTCGATATTGAAAAAGCAAGCATCATGAATGCTACTACCACACCCAAATAAGGAACATCGATAACAGCTTTACTAATGAAGTTCACAGTGACGCCTGCAACCCCGTTATCAGACGGAAACACTTTGTTGGTGATCCAAAACTTTTCCAAGACGTAAGTTTAGAGATCCTTAATAATCTAACGTGTCCAAAATTACACGATTTTAAATGGTATAAAGATATATTTCTTAACAAAGTCATGTTACGACTGATTGTAACCATGATTATCGAAAGAAAGATTTATCGCTGGTTTGCCTAAACTCTTCGCCGGTATGTAAGAACCAATATCGTAAGACGCCACAATGGTGATACTCCCTATGCCATCATGACATACGGGATTTAATCAACTATATTAATATGACGCTTAGAATTATGTAATTCTATAAAGCTTAATAATCGATACAAAGATACTCCACCAAAGCGAGAGTTAGGAAGTTTCTCAAGACTTCGCTATGTTAAGATTTCGCCCATCAAAGAGCATCAAGAGAATGAAAAGAATCATAACATTTCTCGCCCCAAAGCGTATAAAAGAATTATACTCATAAAAAGAAGTATAACAAAGAAAGCAACAAAGAAAATACGAAAGTAAAAGGAGTTTATTGGAATTGCAGAAACAGCCACATGGCCAATAAATGCAGAGAACCTGATAAAAGGAAAGATAAGATTAATCTGTTGGGAATTGATCCCAAAATAAAAGATAAACTGTTTACAATCTTAAATGAAGAACAGTCTGATAAAAGCTCTGAAGAATCTTCAGACAGTTTTTACAGTGACGATGGATCACTGGATCTAGGTTACAGTTCAGATAGTTCCACTTCCAGCTTTGACTGCGAATGTACTGGGAAAATTCGCACGTACCGCATGCATAATTGGCGTTATCTCAAGTAGCAGCCAAGAGTTCTTTTTTGACATGGTCGATCACATTGATGACGACAATTTTAAAAAGCAATACCTGAGAGAGCTCAAGAAGCTTGTCATTAATCAGAAAAAAGAAAAAGGGATTATAGAGCCCTATGACATGAAAAGAGTTTTTGATAAATTTAAAGACTCTAAATCAGGTACTTCATTACCAGACTTAATAAAAGAAGTCTCGAATCTGAAGGAAGAATCCTTCGAATAAATAAAAGGCTCAGTTCATTAGAAACTGAAACACTGGTCAAAACCAGAAGTCCGGATCTCACAGAAGATCCCCAAACATCGTCTAAACAGATAATTACTGATAATCAAGATAATGAAGAAACTGATTATAATGCTGATTCAGGATTAACTTTAATATCTAGGGCTAGAGCAATAAGCTACCATGTCCCGATTAAGTTAATTATTGAAGATTTTGCTATCGAAAGAATAGCACTTTTAGATTCAGGAGCAGATCAAAATCAGATTCGCGAAGGTATAATCCTACTGTGTACTTAAACAAAAGTACGATAGATTATATTCCGCCACAAAGTGAGGATATAGAAATTAATTATAAACTGAAAGCACTTCAGATGCAATAAAAACATTGCATTTACTTAATGCCTTCATTATAACCAAGGATATAATCGAGGAAATCATCTTAGGAACAC
The DNA here is from genome assembly GCA_029844215.1 of Przewalskia tangutica. NCBI lineage: Eukaryota > Viridiplantae > Streptophyta > Magnoliopsida > Solanales > Solanaceae > Przewalskia > Przewalskia tangutica. The sequence continues at coordinate 45,492,026 of CM056724.1, read as the reverse complement.
CATTCCTAGCTCAGATATCGCCAGATACGGCAAAACCAGACGGTATTTACACTACCACTACGGGAGAAGATCTCATATTTCCTTATATAAATCCTTCGACAACGGATCGAGTGGTCGAATAAATGTAAGGTGGTCTTTAGAACACACAGATCAAACCATTCGAGTAAGCACGAAGGTCGGAATGGCTCGCGCCATATCATCGTAAGGATAAGTAAAGCTACCATTGAAGAAAGCACAAAAGGCTGGAAGGGCCTGTGCCGTATCATTGGTAAAATAAGCCAGAAAGTAAATTGCTAGTTAGAACAACCAGAAACAATCCCCGAATTGTTTAAATTACTACGGTTTCATAAGTCTCTTATCAAAACATTGATTTTGAAATTTTATGAGTCTCTTATCAAAACACTGATTTTAAAGATCGTGATAAATATTTTATCAAAAATTGATTTTGAAAACTGTGTTTTAAATCTATAACGATTTAATGGAATTCCTGCAAAAACATTTGTTATGGCACCATAAGTTCCATAGACATTTCTTGGCATAGACCATCCACAAAGCATTTCTCCAGAAGAACATCAGGCATTAATGCCCGGCAGGTAAGTCAGCAAGAAAACAAAAAGAAGGCTCCAGAACGCCTTGAACAAAATAATAGAGACATTGACATAAAAGTCAAAAAGGTAACCCGCCACGCAAAGCTGCATCAACAAAGCAAGTCCCTTCAAGAAAAGGACACAAAGCAGGATGGCGACATTTGCCCTTTCAGAAAAGCAAAGGACACTTGCCCCTTCAGATAAAGCAGAAAGCGACACTTGCCCCTTCGGAAAAGCAAGAGTCAAAAGTAAAGCAGATAGTGACATTTGCCCTTTCGCAAAAGCAAAAGGACAAAACCCATAAAGCAGACAGCGACATTTGCCTCTTCAGAAAAGAAAGAGCCAAAAACAGCGACATAAAGCAGAAGAAGACAAAGGACTTTAAAGCAGAAGAAGACGTTTGCCCTTTCGAAAAAGTAAAGGTCATGTAATCTTAGCCGTCCATTTGTTTTAAACAGAACCGTCCACGTGTTAGGACGAATAATTCATTCGAGGCCTATTTAAGGCTCTCATTTGTAAACATAGAAGGCATCCGGAAATATCCCCCTCTCTCTCTTTCCTTGCCTGATCTTGTATCCCTCTCTCTCTATGCTTTGAATAAAATTGTAAGTTTATTTTAAACTTATATTTTCTTATTTTCTTATGTTTTAAAGTTTTGATTATGTTTTCGCATCGTTTTAATTATTCCGCTTTATTCACACCCTTTATGGTATCAGAGCCATGTTGGTAGAGATGAGTGAGTAGTCTCATACTACCGTCCTTAGGGCGGTGTTGTTCTTAGGTTGCAGAAGAGTCCCGTTACTCGCTTAAATTCCCCGTAGCTACCGTAATAGGACTGCTCGCCGTAAGTCCACCGTTCTAGTTCCCAGATTTACCACGGTCGTAAACTGCTCGCCGAAGTTCATTGCTCCAGCTCCAGAGTTACGTAATAGTTACCCCGTCTGCCGTAAGTCTACTATTCCAATTAGATTTAATCACTTAGTGGTTATATCGTTCGCTCATCCTCGCCGAGTACTCGTAGTAAGCTTTCCCCGAGCAAAGATGTCGCCTGAAGCCGAGGTAGGCGTAGGCGTGAAAATACCGCTGATGTCGCCAAGATCATAGGAGAAAGTGTCGATGAACAGACATGTTAATCGCTTAAGTAATTAAAAAGATAGGAAATAGTGTTGACAACCAGATAGAGAACTATTTAGGTAAAGAAAGAACAAGAACTAGTATTGATAACTAGATATGAGAACCGCTTCTAAAGAAAGAACAAGGACTAGTGTTGACAACTAGGATAGGAGTACTATTAAGTAGTCAAGGAATAAGAAAAGAGTAGACTAAAAGCCTAATAACAAGTTAGAACAACACTTCTAGAAAAGGACGGTAGTCTCCACGCTTATCGACAAACCCTTTGGTTATAAACCAAGAAGTCATAAATGAAGACGGCGAATTTGATTATATAAGAAAGTATAATTCTTCTAAGTTAAATTGCATAATAGAAAGTAATTCCTGCAATAAGAGGATAAAGGCAAACCTTAAGGAGTTAGAGTATTATAAAATTGCTAAACCTATCGGTGGATTGAATGAATTTTATCAAATCATAATTAGACAAGTAATCATCAATAGAATGGTTGAATTATATAAAGAGAATGATAGGTTAAGAGTACATGTCAGATGCTTGGCAACAAGGCAAGCTATGGCCCAATTCTTGGTTGATCTCTATACAGATCAGTATTAATGGAAACTTTTTTATCTCTAGAAGATAACTTTGTTAACAGAATTAATACTTTATTAGCCCAAGAAGCTAAACACAGTAAGCTTGGTGTTATTAATAAAGATATCAATTTTAAAATTGATTGGAAAACTCTTGATAAATCATGGGTAGATCCAGAAAATACCATTAAAAGAAAATGGTACAACAGCACTTTCCCACTCGAGGAAAGAAAAGAATTTAGAAATAAATGGATAGGTGATACAATGTAATAATTCTAATGTAGAATTCTTTAGGTGGTTCCAAATCACTGATAAACTCCATAATGGCATGAAGTGTCTTAACACTATTGTTGAGGAATGGTTCAAAAGAGAGAATATTGTTGAAACAGTAACTCCGCCATTAAAACAGAATGAGGTCCCCGTAAAGGGTAAGATCTTGATTAAAACTTCGTTTCAAGAGAACGAAAAAGATCCAAAAGAAATCCGACAGTTGTTACTAGATACTGGTGCAAGAAAGGCCCACGTGTCTGGTGATAAACAAATTGGAACAGAAGGGAAAACCCTTTCTGATCATTTCTTTAATATTAAAAGTGGTTTGGCAAAACGCCGCTATCGGTCAGATGATAATAATAATTTATCAAACAGGATTAATAGTAAGCTTAAAGAGCTGAACTCAATCAAAAAACCCAGTAAGGGTTCTAATTCAATTGTTAATAAGAATGGATTAACCAGTCCAAAGATTATTAATATCAAGAAAAGGGTCAGAAAGCCCAAAAGAAAGATAAATAATTCATTAATTATTACAAAGTTAAATGAAGAACAGTCCAGTGGTTATTCTGAAGTTTCTTCAGAAAATTATTACAGTGACGATAGTTCATCAAGTTACAGTTCAGCTTCCAGCTCAGACTGTGAGAGTACAGGGACGATAAGTACCTGTATAAAACAGAAAATTAGTGTTATCACGAATAACCACCAAGAAGTTTCTATTAAAGAAACTAACCCAGACACTACTGTTCAGGATTTATTAAAAGAAATTGCAAACCTAAAGGATGAGATCCTCAGTATGAAAAAGAATCTCAGTCCCACAGAGGTCAAACCCGACTAACGGAGAACTAATTCCAGTTGATAAACCTCTGACAACAGAGAATAACTCAGGGTTAAAATTAATTAGGGCCAGAGCATTAAGCTACCACGTCCCTATTAAGGTTATGATAAATAAAGATTTTATCTTAGAAAAAATAGCGTTATTAGACTCGGAGGCACTGCACTGTATTTGCAAGGAATAATCCCCACTAAATACTTAAGTAAAAGTACACATAAATTATACTGCCACATGAGATAAAATAAAAATAAATCGAAGCTTTCAAAAGCCCATGTCTGTAATAATGGTATTTGCTTCACTAATGATTTCGTTGTTACACGAAACATAACTGAAGAAGTCATTCTAGGAATCCCATTCCTAACACAAATAAAACCATATACCGCTAAATTAGACGGATTTACACCTCCATGGGAAGAGACCTTGTGTTCCCATACGTAAGTCCTTTAACTACCGATCACAGAATCATGTTAAATGTAAGACAATCTTTAAAATACCGCTATTAACCAATCAAAGTTAACTACCTAAAGTTAAGATGTTAAAATAAAAGGATAGAATCTAATTTAAAAGCCCGAGGTAATTACTAGAGTAAAGAAATTATTAGATTCTATGGAAAAGAAATATGTTCGTAACTACCAAGTGCTTTCTCGAAAAGAAAGAAGCATCAGAATCGCATACACTGATGACTTTAGTGAGAAGAACATTCCCACAAAAGCCGATCAATCTGCATGAGCTACGAAGCTCATGGAACATCAGTAAAAGAAGTCAATGATCTACTTGAAAAGAGAATCATTAGGCATTCTAAATCACAATGAGTTGTTCAAATTTTCTACGTTAACAAAAACGCAGAAAAAGAAAGAGGGGTCCCAAGACTCGCCATCAATTATAAACCTCTTAACCAAAGCGTTAAAATGGATTAGGTATTCGATTCCTAATAAAAGAGATTTATTAAAAAGAACTTATAATGCTAATATTTACAAAGAAGTTCGATACGAAGTCGGATTCGCAAATTCAAGTCGATGAAAAGATAAGTATAAACAAAGATTCAATGTCCCTTTTGGACAATATGAATGGAATGTAATGCCATTCGCTCAAGAACGCCTCTTCCGAATTTCGTAACATCATGAATAACATATTCAACCCTTACACCAATACATGATTGTATACATAGACGATGTTCTAGTATTCTCAGATAACATAGAACAACATTTTAGGCATCTTAACACTTTTGCCCAAACCATTAAGTACAATGGTCTAGCAGTAAGTGCCAAGAAGATACAACTGCTTGCATACCATTAGATTCCTAGGGCATGACCTCTACCAAGGAACCTATAAACCAATTTGCAGAGCCATAGAGTTCTCTACCAAGTTCCCCGATAAAATTCCAGATAAAACTCAGCTACAAAGATTCTTAGGAAGTCTTAATTATGTTGCAGATTTTATCCCAAGAATTAGACAGATTTGTGAACCCTTATATAAAAGGCTAAAGAAAATCCAAATTCCTTGGTCGTAAGAATGTACTAGAGTCATACAGATAAAAGAAATTGTCCGTAAACTTCCATGTTTAGGCATCCCTAATCCGTAAGCCTTTATGATAGAGAAACCGACGCCCGACATAGGTTACGGGGGTATCCTTAAACAAAGAATTCCTCTTGAGTCAGTTGAACAGTTAGTAAGATTTACTTCTGGAAACTGGAACCAAGCACAGAAAAACTATAGCACAGTTAAAAAGGAAATTTTGTCTATAGTACTATGTATTACAAAATTTCAAGATGATTTGGTAAACAAAGAATTTTTACTAAGAGTCGACTGCAAAGCAGCCAAAGACATTTTGCAAAAAGATGTTAAAAATTTAGTTTCTAAACAGATTTTTGCCAGATGGCAAGCCTTATTATCCAGTTTCGACTTTAAAATTGATTTTATAAAAGGTGAAGAAAACTCTCTGCCAGATTTCCTAACGAGAGAATTTTTGCAGGGAGATAATGAGACCAGGCTTTCCGGGCTTGCGCCCGATACGACCTCCGTTTCAAAGTAAGCCAGAAGAAAACTAAAAGTGCTTTTCGTGGAAAGCTCAAGTAGAGCTTTACATAAACCTCGTGACGTAACATGTTCACAGATCGGGAAACCTCCCAATAGTACCAACCTCCCCAAAGAGCTAACCTAAAAAGTCGCACAACCTTTAAGGCCACGCCATCGTAAAATGTAGTAAAAGAACTACAGGATGGTTCCTCCAGAATCATATTCAGAAGCAGTTAAACCAGCAACTCCAATGAATAAGGAGTCCTCAGTTCCAATTCCAAAATGGGAATTTATCCCAAAGACAAGTTTTGCTTAGAATGGCATTAGATAAACAAAGATTTAAAATTTCAGAGTGCAAGACCTTCTGAAACCATGTTATACAGACCATCAGTATGTGGATAACCAAGACCCGATAAAAACCAGGAGGTATTATGAATTTATTTTAGTGGATACAGATTCCATTGAAATAGAACACAAGTACTTCGATAAAACAGGAGGAATCGAGTATTCCAAATTCACGATCAAAAGATCTCGAGTCCGCTTAATTGGTATACGGATCATTTGCAGACACCAATACCACTATCCGAGACCCATAAACCCCAAACATATAATTGGTATGATTACAAAGACGCATGGTTTAATTCTCAGATGCGCTCTAATACGCACACATGGTTTGTTAAATATGTCAAGATATAAAAGATAAAATCATTCCCGCACGGTTCTACGAACGGTGGAACATATTTGGTGGAAATTTACAGTGGTTGCCGAGCTTCCAAAATCAAGACGCTCCTTTGCCAGAACAATGATTTCGACACTTCCAGCACATTAAATTGTGTAAATTTTTATCAAGAAAGCGGTTTCCTACATCCTAAATCGACGCTCGATATCCAAGAAATAAACAGGATCAAATACCTTAGCAAGACCATCAAAATCAAAGGACGGAGCCCAAAATTAAAAGAAGATAAATCAAAAGAAGACATCAACTTCTTCGTAAGAGACATCAAGTTCCAAAACAGAAACCGTAAGGCTCCTGAGGCCTTAGCAAAACTAGAGGATGACGAAGACGCGGCATCTAGCCACGTTGAAACAGATAACGGCGACACGCCATTCCCGAGGAATTGCACAAGCCTACGCGAAGCATACCTCAAAGAATGACAAAGTCCCTTCCGTAAAAGGACGAAAGCAGGATGGAGACACTTGCCCTTTCGAAAAGCAAAGGACACTCGCCCTTCGTGATAAGGCAGAAACGACACTTGCCCTTCTAAAAGCAAGAGTCAAAAGTAAAGCAGATATGACATTTGCCCTTTCGCAAAAGCAAAAGGACAAACCCATAAAGTTAGACAATGACATTTGCCTCTTCGTAAAAGAAAGAGCCAAAGACAATGACATAAAGTTATAAGAAGACAAAGGACTTTAAAGGTAAGAAGACGCTTGCCCTTTCAAAAAGTAAAGGTCATAGCCGCCCATTTGTTTTAAATGTAACTGCCCACGTGTTAGACGAATAATTCATTTGAGGCCTATTTAAGGCTCTCATTTGTAAACATAGAAGGCATCCGGAAATATCCCCCTCTCTCTCTTTCCTTGCCTGATCTTGTATCCCTCTCTCTCTATGCTTTGAATAAAATTGTAAGTTTATTTTAAACTTATATTTTCTTATTTTCTTATGTTTTAAAGTTTTGATTCTGCTGCATCGCTTTAATTATTCCGCTGAGTCCGACCGTAGCTCCTCGCTACTCCTTTACCCTTCGTGATCGTTTCTCTCGAGGCATACCGTAACACAAAAATACGTCAGAGAGGAATTATCTTACTAACACAACTTTATGGCACGATCTCAGAGTGAGAAGAATAGAAACTAACTCCTAAATGTCCTGTAGCTCATGCATGGGTGTGGCGCGCAACACACCGATAATCAAGACTCTACTAGACACTGTCTGTAGACATTCGGAGGACTGACTGCTCTGATACCACTCTGTCACGCCCCGAACCCCGAGCCCATGACTGGTGCCCTACCTGGGCACCCTTCTACCTTAACAACACAAGTAAACTGCAAAATTTAAATAACACCTCATTGTTTTTTCAAGACCAACATACGTGCAAGGGCAAAGCCGACAAGCCTGCCATATAATATACATAATCAGAAGACACTACATCGTATACGCAGTCCAATCCACATATGAATACGCACTTAAGAGTTATATCAACTACGACGGACAAGGCCCCGCTGCATCCATAATCGCATAAAAGCTCATCAAGGATCTATACCAAAAAGATAAACTCCAAAGCATGGAGATATCCAAAACTCGAGCAGGTCCTACACTGCAGATCACCAAATCAAGGCATCTAAACTTACGCATGAACGCACTTCAAGCGAGGTCAAGACGTAAGAACGTATCAAGTATGTGAACAAGAAATATCAGAATGAAATCATAATACTTAAACAAAACAGAGACATGTATGATAGCCAAACTACAAGACACAATACATAAGCAAGCCACATCAAGTCGAACGCATGCCTCAAAGTCATTACTCAAATATAACTACGGGTCTCACGCCATAATACCAATCACGCCTGGAATCCTTCCTCACCGCCTACATCCATGATATAACAAAACATCGAAGCACACCGAACCTTACAATCACGAGAGTAATGCAATCCTTTTATCTTTTAAGTTATGTCTTTAACAACGAGACCAACTGCTCCACTTTAAATCATAACCACACCGCACCTTTCATTAATGAAATCAATACCGCTTTCAAAACACGGGCGTCGCGCTGCTGTGGTCAACCACCCTGTGTTATAATGCAACCTATCATAGACTATTTCACCCGCAAGTGACTATTTCACCCGCTTAGGTCACGAGGATCCGCGAATGAGTCATCCAGACACGATACTCGCATCACGATAGCTAATCCATGGCTTATATATATCCCGAATTTAGCCCGCCCGAGTCAAATATCGACCACGCGAGCGAGTACCACTCACCCTACGGGAACTAACCCACGGTATCCTTGAAACAAGCTGCCGCCCTTTATGAGGACGCGAGACGTGAAATATGACACTTGCACGAATGTCTATACGAGCAACCCATACGCAAGCAAACCAAGGCAAAACCACGCATTTACACAAATCAAGACAATTAACATGCCTTTCTTTTTGTCATAAGCCAAGACAATACCATGCCTTTACACAAACCAAGACAATTACCATGCCTTCTTTTCACATAAACCAAGACAATTACCATGCCTTCTTTTTACATAAACTAAGAGAAATCCTTATTTAAACAAGCCAAAGTACCTATCAAGGCACACATAGAATAATTCTCATTTAAACAAGCCAAAGTACTATCAAGGCACAAATAGAATAATTCTCATTTAAACAAGCCAAATTACTATCAAGGCACAAATAGAATAATTATCATTTAAACAAGCCAAAGTACTATCAAGGCACAAATGGAAAAATTCTCATTTAAACAAGCCAAAGTACTACGTACGTACATTCTTTTCAAAAGACTCCTTTTATGTAAAACCCAAGATACTAACACCGTAGTATCAAGGCACGCCTATTTTTCAAAGTAAGTTACTACACTTTTAGAAACTCATTTCAAAGCTTGAAACCAAGTAACTTCAAATTTTCACAATCTAGGCAACTTATGCCCATTAATCAAAATAGACAACTTTCTTAACCTTCCATAAAGCCGTTATAACCAACTTCCCAAAAAGCCGTTATAACCCTTTATAGTTTTAGACCAATTCATTCCTTTTTATATCCAAGAGACTTACACTTTTAAAACCAAGTATTACATACTTACAAATCAAGTTTCTTAACTTTCAAAATACTTCAAGTCTCTTAATCTTTAGAAATCAAGTTTCTTCTACTTTTAAATTCAAGTAACTCACACCTTTAAACAAGTTACTTCCTTTAAATCATGTAATTTCTCCTCTTTTAAATCACTTAAGTAAATCACTCCTTTGACTCCCCTAAAGTCATTATAACAACCTTTAGGTTTTGGAACTAAGGCACTAGCCAAAAGGTTTGGAAACCACTTCCTTTGCAAGACTCTATGTACTTTAAGTAAAATACTTTCACTTTTAAGAATCCAAACTTCACTAAGGAAATGGATTATACAACTTACAATTTAAACATCAAAGTACAATCAAGGAAGTACATAGAACAAATTCTATTTTAGGCAATCCAAGTACAACCAAGGAATGGATCATTTAATGAGTAGACATACTTTCTTTACCATACTGACCACGCTAGAAGATGAGATAGTTCACATACCTTTCGCTAAATCCACAAGCTAAGTCGAATACGCCGCACGTAGAATTGTCAACCTATAATTGCCACAACATGACTATCAATTTATAGCTTCTAACGTAGAATAATACTAAGTATACGGTCTCTTATTCTACGGAAAATTGGGCAACACCTCCTTTGTTTCTACATACTTTGCCACATTTTTCAAGGCCGGATTCAATAACCAAACATGCCACATTTAAGGCTCAACACACCAACCAATCAAAGGGATTACACGCCTTACAATACGTAAAATTCTGCCCCACAATTCATACCAAGTAGTTTAATATCCAAAGCCATTCTCGCCAACATATACAACAACACTAAGTCCTTTCCAATTCTTTTTCAATCCAAGTTCTTAGTTCTAACATACCTTTCTACTAAATCCACAAGCTAAGTCGAATACGCCGACGAGAATTGTCAACCTATAATTGCCACAACATGACTATCAATTTATAGCTTCTAACTTAGAATAATACTAAGTATACGGCCTCTTATTCTACGGAAAATCGGCAAAGACCTCCTTTGTTTCTACATACTTTGCCACATTTTTCAAGGCCGAATTCAATAACCAAACATGCCACATTTAATGCTCAACACACCAACCAATCAGTGGATTACACGCCTTACAATACGTAAAATTCTGCCCCACAATTCATACCAAGTAGTTTAATATCCAAAGCCATTCTCGCCAACATATACAACAACACTAAGTCCTTTCCAATTCTTTTTCAATCCAAGTTCTTATTTCTAACATGTTATATAGTCATAAACAACTTCAACAACTACAATTCCTTCTTTATATAACATGTGACGACTTATACAATAATCAACTCAATTGTAATCTTAAGGCTAAACATGTTAGTTTTCTGATTAGGTTCCAATAGCCAATACACTTATAAAACTTCATACTATATACTTCATGCTTGCTAATATCCATAACTACAATGATAAGTAATCTTAATAGCTAAAACGACAAGATTTATACCTTCACAAGCCCTTAAAAATTCCAAGATTCAAAGTCGCTTCCTTAGAAATTCTTAGCTCCTTTCCTTTCCGCCTCCAATCCGCTATTTGAAGCCTTTAGAAGTTCACAACCAACTTCTCTTCCATTTCCAATCAAAACCTATGAAAATGCTCTTAGGTTTTCGCCATGACTAACGTGAAAACGCCGCTTTTTCGAGATCTTTCTATCGAGATATCCTTACAATACCCTTAGTGACCTCGTTAAAGTCTCGGAATAATGGATCAAAACTACAAAAATTTGTGTGATAATGTGGTGAACCCGATAGCTCTTGTGAAGAACAAGAAATGTTGTGATTTTTCTAAGTGTCAAGACCATGTCTTGCACTAGGTAGTATATAAAACATACCTGAGGGTTTAGATTGCAACACTGAGTGGCTAGGATGAAGAACACTTGGATAATCGCTGGACAAATTGACAAGTCAACAATCTCAAGCTTGAAGACTTATCATCCACAATGGTCAAATGACCATTCTAACCTTGCTAATTTTCGCCCAAGACGGAGGTGCCACGCGCCGCCTCCCATTCGCCCATAAAATTCGTGAACCTCGGGCGCCAGAAATTCCTGGGTGGGCCTCACATGACCAAACAGAAAAATAAATTTCCATAATGTTAATAAGTTCCATACTCTTCAAATAATGCATTTTGAGAATCCAATTCTCAACAACGAACATTTTTCATTTCCGACGCTCTAAGATTTTCCGCTCTGAAAAACAATTCTTCCTTTCGCACTAATTTTCAAGTATTGATTCCTTACGCATTCCCTTATACATGTCATGTACTTACGGGTGTAACAAGTTGAGGTAGAGAATGAGGGGTCACCGAGACCGCCTACGCTGAGAAAGCTCCATCAAGACCTTTTAGGGAATACGCTGATGTAATCCCTTACCCTCAGAGGTTACAAAAGAAGGCAATTGACAAGAAATTCTCTAAATTCTTGGAGGTGTTTAAGAAGTTGCACATAAATATCCCCTTCATTAAGGCGCTAGAACAAATGCCCGCATACTTCAAATTCATGAAGGAGATACTTGAGACAAAGAGTGAGGTTAATGGATTACGAGACAAGATTACCGATGTATGAGTGTAGTGCCATCCTGCAAAAGAAACGGCCTCCTAAGCTGAAGGATCCAGGGAGCTTCACCTTGCCCTACACTATTGGTAAGGTGACATGCAACAAGGCGCTGTGTGATCTAGGGGCCAGTATCAATCTCATGCCTCTGTCTGTCTTCAAGAGATTGGGTTTGGGTGAAGCCAAACCAACCACAATCAATTTTCAATTGGCCGACTGAACCATAGTGTTCCCTAGAGGCATAATAAAAGATGTGCTTGTCAAGGCGGGATGTTCTTCTTCCTAGCATACTTCCTCATTCTCGACATGGAGGAAGATGATGAGATACCCATCATTTTGGGAGACCCTTCATTGCAACGGGAGAGCTTTAATTGTTGTAGAGAAGAGAGAACTGAGATTGAGTGTCCAAGAGGAAGAGATTATATTCAAGGTGTTTAAATCCACCATCGATTCTCAAGCCAAGAACAAGTTCAAAGAAGCACCTGACACAATAATTCAGCCAAGACAGCCAAAGCCGTGAGATCATTTCGACAAAGAAACCACAAAGCTAGTTTAAAAGCTAAAACGAAAATTGATGAGATGAAAGTTGTTTAACAGTAAGACTTATCAACCCCTCTTGTGAAAAAGAAAATAGAATGAGAAAGAGGAGGATGATTATGAAGTGAATAGGTTGTGGGGTTAAATTACCCCAATAAATTTTGATAAGAACACGCGTCCGCTACAAGACGTTAAAGACAACGCTACTGGGAGGCAATCCAATTTTTAAATTATGCAATTTAATTTAATAGAACATTCTCACTTTTGGTATATTTTTGTTGTGTTGGAAGCCGTGTGAAGGAATGAGACACTAAGCACGAAGACAAGGATGGAAAACATGTAATCGGGAAGCACCGCGCTATCAGTGCAAGACCGCGATGCCTAATATTCGCAGAGGTCGCGGAGTTTATGAACCATGCGCTACGACGCAATACCGACGTGCCTCAAGAGCAGAGGCCACAATAGTTTTGGCACCGCTGTCACAGCAAGATCATGTGCCGAATGGGATTTCCAAATTAAAAGCCCTAATCCCCAAATCTTTCCTCTCTAAAAAGTTCGAAAATCCCTTTCTACCCATAAAAATCTCCCACAAACTTCCCCAAATTCTTCCAAAAATCCCTACACAAACCCTCACATCTTGCACCACCATTATTCCTTCCACTTGGGTCAAGAAATTGGTGAAGAACAACTCTTCAAAAGGTAATCTTCATCATTGTTCTTGCAATTTCAAGGCTAGTAGGAAAGTAACTTGCAAGTTTTGGGTGTATGGACTTTGTTGGTAGGCGCCGTGTAGTCGCGCGCAGCCGCAGTGGTTGTCATTGTGTAGTTGTGTGAATTGAGGTGTATTTGTTGTGTATTGTTGTGGTCCGATTTTGCTTGATTATTGTTGTTTTGTGTGAGAGTTGTTGGGAAACCTCAAAGAAACAAAGGAAACGCTGAAATTTTTCCAACAACCTTCACTACGGCCTCTAGGAAGTTAACTTCAAGAGCTTCTCCATCTTAATCCTCACCAGACTATGACGTGACTCGATTCACCAACAAGCAGGCAGAGGATCGATACAACAAGATTAGCACTAGGGCATTGAACTGCAAAAGAGGCATGGATTACTGTGCCGTGCCATTTGACGATGATGATGACTACGAGACTATTAGGTCCGTGATCGAGGAAAATGGGTGGAGAAGGTTCACCAATCCGTAAAGAATCCCACTTCAAAATTCTAGCCTCGCGAGGAGTTTTATGCGAACTACCCCGAGCAAGAGGATGGGCTGCTTTGTTGTGAGGGAAATATGTGGCCCGCTGGGCCAAACAATGAATGTGATACTAAGGACTATGACGCGAGGACCAAACGATCATCCAAACCACTTCAGAAGTTGGTCAAGAGACGCCAACCACATCCTGTGGGACGTAGTAGCGCAGAAATTGTGCCACTCAGGCTCTGAGTTTAGTTTTGCCCGCAAAAGATCCAGGAGACTTGCCCGATACCAATTCAATAGAACAACCAAAGGATGGTTATATTTCATGTGCACGCTTGATTCCGCTAACTTACTTTACAAATATGCCTCGCATATAATCAAGCTCATTTATGGCATCATGACGACATGACAATTGATGGGGAGGGAAATAGCAGATAGCATAAGGAGATTAGTAGGTCGACGATCATCAAGTGATTGGGACACGGTTCACTCATAATCGCCAGGATATGCATGGAGTCCCAACATTTGCCACCGATATCCTAGAAGAGAGTTAGTCTGCAGACCTACGCTTTAGTGCACTCTTCCTCGACCCCACCCAGACCAAAGAAGTGGTAAGGGGCCCAACAATAGGCACTCCAACAGCCATTTATGAGGAAGAGCCAGCGGCACAAAATGAAGCAGGCGAAAACAGCCATCAACCTTCCCTGTCCTTAGAGCCTCCAATGCCAATGATGAAACAGATGCTCTTGAACCAACAAAGGATGTTGCGGAATCAAGATCAAATGATGCAAGACCATAAACACCTAACCCAACGTGTTGATAATTTGAGTTCCATGTTCACCCAATGGACAATGCAAAGATCCGCCACCACCACCATTTTGAGTCAGATGTCCTGTAAGTCGCCTCATTTTAATTTTGAGTCTTTACACATTTGAGACAATGTGTAGTTTAAGTTTGGGAGTTTTATTTTATTTTTATGAGTCTTTGTTGTTTTTGTGTTTTATGCGAGTCAATTTCTTTTATATATCATGCATCCCGTGCTTATTTGGAATGTCTAGTGAACTAAGTGATAATGTAATGGAATGAGAAGCTAAAATTGTGGTGTTTCGCTTAGATATGCCAAAAATTCATGAAAATCTGATTATTTGGAATATTTGATGCTTAGCCCGTGTTGTCAATTGAAAATGTCTGTGAAGTCCGCTTGCTTGTTATTTGAGGTGAAATAGTTAAGATGTACATTCTAGTGAGATGATTCGCATTTCTTTGTTAACCTTTCTTACCATTCATTACCTACCTTGCAATAAATCAGATCCCTAGTCAACCCCTTCGAGCCTAAAATAAGTTATTTCTTTAACACCCTATGATTCCTCAGGTGCCATAAACAAGAATTAAAAAAATTGAATGAAGAAGTGTGAAAAAATACAAAAGAGAGTGAAAATTGATACACTCCAATAAAAAAATATGCTAAAGCTTAAGTTCGGGTGCCTATGTGAACGTGTTTCATGCTCTCAAAAGAGAAGAGGGGAACGATAGGTATGAATCAAAAGAATACCAAAAAGAAGGACCAAATGGTTGAGTAAGAAAATGCTTATGGTGCGTAAATCGAGCCTAAATGCCAACTTTTACCTACCCCTACCTAAGTCTACATTACAACCCCAAAATTCTCGAGGATCTATAGTATGTATGTCTATGATTAGTGGAGAATAGAAAGTACACAGTCAGAGACTAAATGAAATTGACATGCATAGGTTAGGTATTGATGCTTCCATTACTTGTGGAAATGAATTTGCAAAATATCCGACTTGAAATTTAGATTGTCAATTCATGCTATATATGTTCCTCGATATTATCTCAACCGACGCTCACGTGTTTCTAAGTCTTTGGCATCCGCTTGATTTGAGTCTTTGAATCTTTTATTTTTGTGTCTTTGTTTTTATTTTGATCTTTGCTCGAGGCGCAGCAAAGGTTAAGCTCAAAGCGTTTGTTAGGTATATTTTGTATACGCCTTTTGAGTCATTTTTAGTTGATATTCTAATCGTTTTTGTTGTGTTTAGTAAAGTAGTAGGTTTGTTTTTCTTTCTTTTGAGTCACAACGATGCAAAAAGGCAAAATGGAAAAAAAGAACGAGTAATAGGCAGAAAATGTGCTCCCGAGGCGAAAAAGACGAAAGTTGGCAACTCAGAGCGAAAGAAGAAGCATGCTGCCACTATGCAGAATCATGGTACATATTTACCGAGGAGTCACAGACTTTCAGCACCGCGTGCCATTTGCCGAGAGTCAGACTCGCACCGCGCCAGATGCGTAATCATGCGCCGACACGGGAAATTTCAGTTCCGAAGGCAAATTGGCTAAGGGCAGATTGGTCCATAGGGCATGAAAATTAGAGGATATTTAAGCCCTAGGAATTAATGTTATGAAGGAGGTTGGTCATTCTACAACACAATACAACACAAGGCGGATTTTGAGCTACAATTGGAGACTTAGTTCGCAGTAATTTCTTTTCTTTTTTTTTTAATTAAGTTTATGTATGGATTTTGTGTTAGTTCTTAGCATGACTATGGCTAGGAGCTAAACAATTTATTAGGGCTTTCCTTATGAATCGCTTGAACGTGTATTCATGAATTAATGCAGTAGTTTGATTTCTTCTTCACTTGATTAAGATCTAGTCAATAATTGATATGAATGCTTGATAATTAATTGATCACTAATTATCATAATATATATGATTTCGAATCAAGAACCGAGAGGAGAGATTTGGATATGCTGTAATTGACTAGACATAGGTTAAAATCGCGAACGACAGTACTCCGATACTTGTGTAGCATTATAGATTACTGTTCTTAATCCTCCTATGTGGTAAATCCTATCATAGAAATATAGAAGGATTCTCAAGATCGGTTGATCGATTATATGTCCTAACCTAATATAAGACGCTTTAGTTAACCGCTATCTTAACGTAGAAGAAGAAGTCATTCTAGTTGCATTAAGGATTGAATAGAGTGGATAGTCGAGGATTTTGGAAGCCATAATTCCTTCATAACTGATCACAACTTATATAGTTAGTTAATTCTTGCAATTATTCTAGTAGTTAAAGAAAAACTCAACTTAAATATCGATTGTCAAATAGATAACATAAAATAGATGAACGGTACTTAGAAACCAGTATCTGAGGACGATATTCGGTCTTATCAGACTATATTACTTGTAAACGATGTGTGCGCTTGCGTGATTAGTCGAAATATCGCTGACAGTATGCACAATACATTCTTAAGTACATCACCTCCTCCTAAACAGTAGTCTCCAACATGTGCAATGTTGGTTGAATCTCCTGTTGGCATCTGCACCTTACCTGCATCTCCTACCAAATTGATAACTTTCAGTAACTTTCGATTATTGGTCATGTGATTTGTGGCCCCAGTGTCCACATTCCACTTTATTATCCTTTCAGATCCTCGCTTAGATATACCTACCATGTTTGCAATAGCATTGCAATGTTCTCTCGTTCATCATCATTGTCCAAGATCCCCAGAGCTTCGTTGTTGTTTCGTAAGATTTCCTAGTAATCCAAATGCACTCGATTCCCGCAGCACTATATCTGATTTTCAAGTGACTACCAACTTGTCCATTATCCTCGTTGTCCAAAGGTCTTCAAAATGCGAGTCTTCTCCTATCACAACATTTGCCTTCGAATCTTCCTTGAAATCTTCAGATATCCAATCAATTGGTAACAACTTTCTTCCGTATGTCCAATCTTGTGGCAACGAGTACACTTCATCGCTTGTTACAATCCTCTTCGCATGTCCCTAACATGACAATAATCACAAACCACATTGGGATTGAAATGCTTCTTCTGCTTCGAGGCCCACCATGTTCCTCGCAAAGAAACATTGTCGTAGGTTCTACCAAATCTTGCATCAACATCCGACTCTCTTGGTCGATCATAGCATAGACTCGGTTTAAACTAGAACTTGTCAGATCATCAACACTTGACTTCGCCCGATTAACACTAACGCATAGCCCCATAAAAAACAGCAGTAACCTTTGATACTGCATATCATCCACAAACTCCTTCGACTTGTCGCAACCAGTTGGCAATGGAATAATAGAATAGTATTCATCCCATAAATCCTTCAGTTTCTAGTAGTACATTGACACCGACAGTGTTTCTCGCGAGACTATCTCCTTACGCACCGAAATGCCCTCAACTATCGATCTTATCGAATCACTCCTTTAGATCCTTCCAAATCACATGTAAGTTCGAATTGTATAACATTCCTATGACCAGTGGCTTGCTCACATTCCCCAATTAGCCACGAGACCACTATGGCATTGCACCTCTCCTATAGCCTTGTCAATGGTCCTTGATACGATTCTTTTTTCACTGTTCCATCTATGACACCAATCTTGTTCTTTCCTAGAAAAGCCAATTTCATAGCCCTGCTCCATAGAGTGTAGTTGTCCATGCCTGTCAAAATCACTCCAATTGACAGCGATCCTGGCGCATTCGAAGGAAATAGGTACAATGGATGATTGTGGTCGATCGTAACAAGAGATGTAGTATTGTCAACTGCCCCATCGTAATCGATATAGATTTCTCAAATTCTTCAGTTTGAGATTCGATTCGACTTCTTCGATCCTTCGATCTCAAGTTCTTCTTCGATCTGAGATTCAATTTCTACTTCTTCAACCTTCAATCTCAAGTTCTCCAACTAGTTTCAGAGAATCAATTTCGACTCCTTCGATTTCGATTTCTCTAACTAGTTACTCTTCTACTGTATGTCCGATCTTGATAGATTGCATGTTCGATTTTACTTTCACAATTCCTTCGATCTGTAATTCCTTCACTGCGTGTTCTTCAATACAGTCAGCGATTCCTCCAATCGACTTGCGAACCAGCTCTGATACCATAAAAAAGTCCCGCGGAAGCAACAATTCAACAACACAATGACCTTGCAATGTACAAATTGAATAAACAGAAAGGAATCGAGAATGGGAGAAAGAATTCATTTATGTGTATTTCACTAACTGTCCAATACAATGTACAACTCTCCTTATATATGGAGTGTAAAAAGAACTAAAAAGTATATTCACCTCACTAACCGACTTAGCAGCTAACTAATCAAAATAATTAGACATGTGGTAATATATTGAAATGATACAGTGTGTCTCTCCCTATGGCATTTGTGTACACTTTTCTATTATCTCAACACCCCCCTCAAGTTAGGAGATATGATTTGGTCATTGTTCTGTCTTAAAACATTGAACCAACAAACCTCAAATTTCGGCTCCGCATCTGATTGAGTTCACACATCTTTTTTTGTTTAAACTTATTCTCGTTAGTGTCAATGGTCACCGCTTAAATATGTGTGCAAATTAAACTCCATACAACTTGAATGGGGAAAATTAAGGAAGATACACGAGACGTAGTACATAGACACTCTAATAACTCTAACTTCTAGAAAATACTACACCTCCAAGTGAGGCAGATTTACCAAGAAATTAAAGTTTAATTTATTCTGTACTATATACCCGTAAATAAATATTTTTATTTTATATATATAAATTACAATGTAATTTTCCGACAAAGAAAATTTGGATGAACCCTCCTACCCCTCTAAACAACCGACTCTCTCTCCCTTTAAATTTGTCATATTTGCTTTTCTAATGCAATTCAGAGAAGACGTTTTTTTTTGTGCTTTCTATTTAGATCGTTTTATATATACATTATTAAGAAAAATATGCGGCTTCAAGTTTTAAAGTTAACTACTTTTGGAAGCAAGAAAGCTACTTCCAAAATTTGACATACTTTGGTGCAATAAGAAAATGAAAGAGTAAAAAAAAAAAAAATTACCAAAAGAAAAATAAACGGAAGAGTAACAAAAGGTGAACGACAGTACTAAAAATATGTATGTGCTAGAGACAATCATTATTAAGGACAAATGTACTTGAACACATTCGTATTATTAATAAGATTAATATATTTATGGCATTTGCGATTATTGAATTATTATTTGATTGTTTGTAATTATTCATTAATGAGCATCTCTTGAGCTTATATTGTCATTAATAGAGTGAGATATTAATGATAGAGTGTAATTTCAAAGTTGCCTCAACTAATGATCATCGAGAATGGGATATCGATGATATGTTATAAGTCCATACGCTGTCCGTGATCATATTCTCGGAGAATGTAGTATGTCTCACCGCTACTAGTAATGGTTACAATTTATGGACACATGGATACTTTTGGAAAGTATTGGTATACCCCACGATAATTTATTTGTTATACATGTGTAGAGTGTTATCGCATGAGAGATAAAGGTCATTTGACATGAGGTCAATGCGCACCTGGTTTACAAAGTAATGTACTTTGACCATGTCCTAAGCTTAAATTCCTTATAAGATAAGATACGTGTTTCGTGCATTACGATATAAACTAAGGTGGTAGTTGAGCCAAGAATATGATTCATTCCTCGATTGGATATTCGAGAGAACACTCAACTTCTCAGTGATATTAGGTCGACCAAGTCATTGGCTAATGCAAGAGACATATTTAGAATACGGTCTAGTTGTCGACTAATATAGATGAGATAAAATGATCAAGCCATTTGATAGACATATGGAAAATCCGCTTGATAGGTGTGTCGCGAATGAAAGAAATTACTTGAAGCGTCATGGACTTCAATCACAATGGACACCTCCTGGAATGCCACAAATGAATGGTGTTACTGAAAGGAGAAATCGAACCATATTAGATATGGTTAGATCCATGATGAGTTTCTCAGTTCTACCAACATGCCTTTGGGGATATGCATTACAAATCTCAATTTATATTCTGAACAGGGTTCCTTCTAAATCAGTAGAGAAAACTCCATATGAGATATGGAATGGCAAGAACCCAACACTTAAAGTCATGCGATCCTGGGGGTGCCTGCGATGTAAAGTAAGATGCCATCGACAACTTGGAATCTAAAAGTGAGAAGTATTATTTTGTGGGGTATCCAAAGGAAACTAAGGGATATTATTTCTATCTTCCTGGAGAACATAAGGTCATTATTTCCAGAAATGCAACTTTCCTTGAAGAAGACTATGTCTACAAGGAACGGAGCTACAATGAGATAGAACTTAAAGAAATTCAAGAACCACAAGATAACACAGAAGTTGAGCCTTTATCAAATGACCTAGACAATGATTCAAATGGGAGTATTTGGTGAAGGGTGGGTACTTAGAGTACGCCTCCACCAAATGGGAGTGTTGTGAGAGATAGTGCGTAAATGCAAGACTTCATACACAACTAATGGAAGATGATACAACGGTTGTACATCATTCCATTAAGGAAATACATGAAAATGACATTCCTGAAAGCTCTCAAGGTAGTGGATTGTCCAGCACACAAAGACCTTCTCACAATCAGAATAGAACAAATATTGAAACGCAGAATAATCAACTCCGTAGGATCACTAGGACTCATTATTCGCCTGAAAGACTTAATCTCCTTATTGAAACGCACAATGAGATATATATTCCTGATGACGATGAACCTACAACCTACAGGGAAGCTATGTTAGACATTGATTCGCAAAGATGGCAAGAAGTCATGAAATC
This sequence comes from Przewalskia tangutica, assembly GCA_029844215.1. Classification (NCBI taxonomy): domain Eukaryota; kingdom Viridiplantae; phylum Streptophyta; class Magnoliopsida; order Solanales; family Solanaceae; genus Przewalskia; species Przewalskia tangutica. Next base: position 45,470,898 of record CM056724.1, on the reverse strand, counting down.
CGAAATGGACTCGATGTACGTCAATCAAGTAAGTAACTTGGTTGATTTTCCAACAGGGGTTAGACCCATATGATGCAAATAGGTTTTTAAGAAGAATATTGATGCATTTGGCAAATGTAAAGACTTATTAGGAAGATTGGTGTCTAAATATTATAATCAACCATTGGGGTCGATTATGATGAAACCTTTTCACTTGTTGCAAAAATTAAGTCCATTCGATTTTGCTTGAAATAGCCGATACTATGATTATGACATTTGGAAAATGGATGTTAAAACTGCTTTCCTCAATGGTAACCTAATTGAAGAGGTGTATATGATACAACCTGGGGGTTTTACATCCAAGACTAAGCCTAAAGCAGTATGCAATCTGCAGAATTCCATTTATCGACATAAGCAAGCCTCAAGGAGTTGGAATATTTGCTTTGACAAAGCAGTCAAATCATTTGACTTTGTTAGAAGCAAAGAAGATCCTTTCGTTTATAGTAAGCGCAAGGAAGGGAGTATTTTCTTCATTGTTATATATGTAGATGCCATATTGATAATGGAAGACAATAAGACTCTCATGCAATCAGTCAAGGAATTGTTATCCAGCACCTTCATGATGAAGGACTTGAGTGAAACATGTTACATTCTTGGAATTAGGATCTATAGAGATAGACCTAATAGACTGTTGGGGCTTTCACAGTCCATATACATAGACAAAGTGCTAAGACGATTCTCTATGGAAAACTCCAAGAAGGGAGGTCTTAATATGGGTCAAGGCATCAAGTTATCAAAGAAGGATAGTCCTTCTACTGTTGCAGAACTTGAATGCATGAAAAGAATCACATATGCTACAACTATAGGATCAATCATGTATTCCATGACATGTACGAGACCAGATGTGGCCTATGCACTTAGTATGACTTGCAAATTCTAGCAGAATCCTAGAGAAGAACACTGAAAAACAGTTAAGAGTATTCTTAAGTATCTTAGACGAACTAAATAATATTTATTAGTCTATGATGGACAAGAGAAGCTAGTGGCTATTGGGTACACTGATGCTACCTTCCAGACAGATCTTGATGATTTCAAGTCTCAATCTGGATATACCATTTTCAATGGTGGAGCAGTGAGTTGGAAAAGTTCCAAACAAGCAACAGCTGTTGATTCGACAACTGAAGCCGAGTACACTGCTGGATTGGAAGCTGGTAAAGAAGCTATCGTGATATCTGAGTTCCTGAAGGAAGTAGGGATTGTTCTAAGTGCCACTTGTCCAATAACGATTTATTGTGACAACACTGGTGCAATTGCGCAAGTTAAGGGACCAAGATCAAGAAACAAAAATAAGCATGTACCAAGGAAATACCACATACTCAGAGAGATGGTGGAAACTGATGAAATAAAATTAGACTATGTTACTACATATGATAATCTAGCTGACCCATTCACAAAACCATTAAGCTTAGTTAATTATAATGGTCATTTTGTAAACACGTATTATATACATCAGATCGCTCTAGGCCGTGGGAGATTGAAAGTATGTATGTCCTAGAGACAGTCATTATTAGGGATAAATGTACTTGAACACATTCGTATTATTAATAAGATTAATATATTTATGGTATTTGTGATTATTGAATTATTATTTGATTGTTTATAATTATTCATTAACGCATCCTCGAGCTTACGTAGTCATTAATAGAGTGAGATATTGATGATAGAGCATAACTCTCAAAGTTGCCTCGACTAAGATATGTTATATTATAAGTCGACATGTGGTCTGCATCACATTCTTGGAGAATGTAGTATGTCTCACCTGCTACTAGTAATGGCTACTAGTGATGGACACCTGTATACTTTTGGAAAGTATTGGTATACCCTACTGATAAACTATTTGTTATACATGTCTAGAGTGTTATCAGCATGTGGGAAATAAAGGTCATTTTACTTGAGGTCAATGCGCACCTGGTTTATAGAGTAATATACTTTTACCATGTCCTGAGATTAAATTCCTTATAATAGGATACGCCTTGTGTTGGGTGCATTACGATGTAAACTAAGGTGGTTGTTGAGCCTAGAATAGGATTCATTCCTCGAGTGGATATTTGATAGAACACTCAACTTCTCAGTTTTATTAGGCCGATCAAGTCATTGGCCAATGCAAGTGACATATTTAGAATATGGTCTAGTTGTCGACTAATATAGATGAGATAAAGTGGTCAATCTATTTGGATAGACACATGACAAATTCTAAGCTTGATCGAGTGTGTCGAATTGGATTAATTGGATCAAGCCATTTGGTAGACAAAGATAAGAGTTCAAGATGGACCTTAATCGATTAATGTCAATACGTGAAGGCCTATAGGTCACACTATGTCGATTGTCTCTTCGATCTAAGGGTGTAATGAGAAAATATTAAATATTCAATTTGGAATCAAGATATTTAAATTGATAATAACTATGAGATAATTTCTATTTGATGAAATTATTTAATTAAGTCAAAATTGAATTTTGGATTTAATTAAACATGCTGAATATATATTTAACGAAATGGGACATATGAGTCATGGCGACTCACCCGCGATTTGACTTCAAAGAATGGGCCTAGTCGATCGCCCATCGCACCTTTTTTTTCCCAGGTAAATGCAAATATTATTACTAATAACGAAAAGAAAAATGGCTACAATCACCATCGAGGATCTCAAGCCTCAACATAATGTAAACAAGAAATGGGGGAGGAGAGGGGTTGTCACTCAAAGGTGCCATTACAAGAGGGGATAAAATCATAGAGAACTCTATAAGATGTTGTTTTGATTCTTGCAATGACCTCGTTTGCCGGAAAGCTTGTGCCTTCAAAGAGCAACGTGTTTCTTGCCCTCCAAATCTCATAGACCACTATGCAAAAAGTAAGCAAAATAGCTTTGGCTCGGATGCTAGTCCCGCGGTGATCTTTCTTAATCCATTTAAGGGAGCTTTCGATAGTTGTCATTTCTCTTCTAATGCCCAACCAATCTTTTATGCTCTTCCAAATCAAGCGTGTGTAGGGGCAAAGAAGAGGTGTTCCCTTGTTTCATTAACTTGCTTGCAGAACCCGCAAGACTTATCCTCCAAGTTGAGATATGAAAGAGTATCCTTTGTAGCTAACCGCTTTCTGCAATTTAGCCACATAGTGAAAGAGAATTTGGGAGGAATGAAGCCTTTCCAAATTTGTGACATCCAAGGCTTTTTAACTTACGGAGTGCGCAAGATATCATACACGAGGCTGGAATCAAATTTTCCGTTGGTACAACACTTTGTAAAGCCATCAAGCGCATCACCCTGGCTACCAAAGATAGAAACAAATTTGTCGCGGATCCCACAAATCCTTTTGAATAAGGGGGAGTCCCTAGGACGTACCCCATAGTTCCAAATTGTTATACCTCTCAAGTAGTGGCTATTGATCCATCGACCCATAGAGAATCTGATCCGTGAGTTTGCCAAATAGTCCTGGATAGCAAGGCATGATTCCATTCCTTGATGTTCATTAGACCCAAGCCTCCTTCAGATTGAGGTAAGCAAATGACATCCCAAGCGACTCTTGGTGGTTTCCCTCCGCATAAGAACTGAATACAAGCAGACCGTACCTTGTTGATAATAGTGGCCGGGATAGGAAGTGCCCGGAACCAAAAGCTCTCAACCCCTTGGACAACCGACCTGATTAGTTCCAGCTTACCCGCATAAGAAAGAGTGTGATGCCCCCATTTCTGAATGTAATTCGAAATTGCGCTAATGAATGGAGCAAATTGGTCCACCGAGACTGAAATTGGGGACAAAGGGATCCCCAAGTATCGTACCGGAAAGCTACCAATGGCGAATCCCACTCTGGACAATATCAAGTCACGAACTGTAATATGCATTCCCGCTAAGTAGACAGAGGATTTAGACGGGTTAAGAGTTAGCCCTGAGACAGCCTCCAACTCTTCTAGACAATTCATAAGAATCCCAACTGAAGATATATCTCCTTTGGCAAAGAGCATGAGGTCGTCCGCAAATGCAAGATGAGTAATGCCCAATCTCTTGCACTTTGGAAAATATGAGAAAGCTCTTGCCTCAGCCTTCATTTTAAGCAGCCTTGAGAGGTATTCCATGCACAAGATAAAGAGAGTAGGGGACATAGGATCACCTTGTCTTAGGCCGCGCTTACCTTTGAAGTATCCATGTAGCTCACCGTTGATAGAAAGGGAGAAGGAGGTTGAGCTAACACATTCCATGATCCAAGTTATAAATCTGTCTGGAAATTTTAGACTTCTTAGTACCAATTCAAGGAAACTCCAAGAGATCAGACAAATGCTGCTCCGAGGTCCACCATAAGCATACATCTTGGTGAGACTCTGCCTCTATTAAACCCTCTCACAAGCTCCTGTGCCACATATACGTTGTCCATCATGTTTCTTCCCTTCACAAAAGCCCCTTGGGATTTGTCAATGAGATAAGGAAGGATCAATGCTATTCTGTTAGCTAGAATATTTGTGATGATCTTATAGACCACATTAGTCAATCCGATGGGCCTAAAATCATTTACCTTAGGATCATGATCAGTCTTCGGTAGTAGGGTAATGATGGTATGATTCACCGCTTCAAAAGAACTCCGAGAGAAGAACTCTCGACACTTCTACAACATCATGGCCCACATCTCTCCATCTATTCTTGAAGAAGGCAATTAATAACCATCCGGTCCAGTGCCTTGTCATTGCCTATATCGAAAGAGCTTCCCAAATCTCCTTTGGGGTGATGAAATGCAAAAGTCAGAATCTCTCCTCTTCACTTAGCTTCGCCATAGTTGAACACATCAGATCGCTCGGTAGTGGATCGGGATGTACCTAATAGATCCTTGTAAAATTCAACAAGCAACTTCCTAACTTCTCCTGGTGATGTAGTGATAGTACCATTGGCTTTAACAAGAAAGTTGATTGAGTTCCTGACATTACTCCTCTTGATCAGGCTATGAAAGTATTTGGAGCATCTATCACTTCCAATCAAGTGTTTCTGCCTTGACTTCTGCCTTATGAAGTGTCTTTCTGCTTCCAGCAAGGTGTTTGCTCTAGCTCTTGAGGACTTGACCTTGGATTTTAGTTCCTCATCAAAGGGATTTTCCATGTGTGCATTGATAGTCTCCTTAAATTCCATGTTTGCCCCTTTTGCTCTTTGTTCAATACCCCCAAAGTCACTTATGTTCAATGCCCTCAATGGTTGCTTCAAGGCTTTCAATTTTGAGGCAAGGACGAATTGAGCAGTTCCCAATATATCTTGTCTCCAACATGAAGTCATTATGTCCTCGAAGGCTGGGTGAGAAAGCCACATATTCATGAACTTGAAAGGACGTTTCCCAACATTATAGGATGCAATAACCGTGGCTATCACTGGACAGTGGTCCGAGACAGGTTCCATAGGCAAGAAATTGGTCGTGCATTCCAAGGTCAAATCACTCCAATTTTGATTCATCAACACTCTATCAAGCTTGGACCAAATCGAACCATTTGTCCAAGTGTAGAAGGAACCGGAAGAAGGAGTGTCTTCTAGTCCATGAGAATTCCTGAAATCTCCAAGATCCCTAAGTGCATAAGGCGTGAGAGGAGGACCTCCCGCCTTATCATGTGGGTAACAATAAGTGTTGAAATCTCCCATAATCATCCAAGACATAGTGATGCCAATTCCCAAGTGAGTAAGGTGATGCCAAAGCTTCCTTCTATCTGAGATGCTATAAACTGGGTACACAAATGTGACAAGATAGGACACTTGTGTTATATTGCAACTTGCCTGTACATGGATATGCTGAGAGTCAATTCCAAGCATCGCAAGAATGCACTCGGAGGATCCCATAGTAATAGCATTCTTCCGCCAGTAATGAATTCCAAATTGGAGCAAAAGTTCCAACCTTTGAATCTTAGAGTAGAGAAAGACTCTGTCCTTGCCCGAGATAGTTTAGTTTCCAATAGACAAATCATAGCCGCATCATGCTGTTTTGTGATACTACACACTAGAGCTTGCGTGGCTGCCCTATCCCTTTGTCCGCAAAGACCATGGACATTCCAACAAAGTATTTTCATTAGGAAACAAAGGAGGTTTTGTTAGCACCTCCGCGCTTTGTCGCCGCTTTCCATCGCCTTCGCACATACTTTTTTTACGAAACTTCTTTCCATCCATCTTCTTTGTTGTTGGGAGCCAGAACTTGTGGTTCAGCCAAGCTATGTTCCCCGCGTTCAAAGTTAACGTTACTTGACACTAGTTGAGCCTTTTCCGTAGCACCCTTGTATGTTTCTCCATCCAAAGAAGGTGGCGGGTTCATAGGCACCTCAGAATCAAAATGTTTTGACTCAGAACTCATCCTAACATGTTGCGTACTGCCATGGTGAGAAATAGGCAGTGAGGAACTTGCTTGAGTTTCCCGCAAACTTGATGGGCCAGAATGACCCAAAACCGGAGGGCCCGCGGCATGCGATGCTTCTCCCAAACTTCCGTACTGTGAGGTATCAGGTGCTCACTTTCTTCAATTTCCATCAAGTTATCGCATCCGCGGATGTTGAGAAGTTGGTGGATGAGCGGGAGGAGGGTTGGTTCCACTGCACTGCTGACCTCCAAACAAGTAGAATCTTCCTTATTGTTAGTGGTACCTCAAGATTGCGGTTTTTGGAGCTTCTTCATTGTTGACATCATCCTCGCCTTCCTACACTTCAAGTGGTTGTGTCCAAAAGCCGCGCAATGATAGCAAAAGTCCGGGTAATTCTCATAGTTTACCCTTTGAGTATACCTTCTGTTATCGGGGAGTTTGACGACAAAATCCATTATTGGCTCCTTACTGACATCCACTTCCACTAGAACTCTTGCATAGTTCATTTTTGACCTTTCCTTAGTATATTGGTCCGTGTAAAGAGGCCTTCCTACACGTGAAGCAATCTTACTAAGGCCCGTTGCACTCCAAATAGAAAGGGGAATGTCCGGAAAAGTGACCCAAATAGGAATGTCCAAGAATAAATCATCCGTTATTAGAACTCCTTTATTGATAGCCTTGAGCATCATAGTTTTCCCGTAGACCATATAAGGGCCTCCGTGAAGTACATTAGTGCGCTCTTCCTCCGTCATGAATTTGAACACCGTCCAGCCTTTGCCATATGGTATAATACGGCATTTAACTCCCCATCCTTTCACAATGGTATTCAATGCTTCTCTTCCGGGAAAGGACCTGAAGCAACCTATTAGGCAATAGCCCCATGTTTCTATGAATGGAACTTCATCCTCAGTTTCTATATCTACTTCCGCTCCTTGTTGCTCAATAAATTGTAACTTCATACCTTTTGCCTCAATCCTAGTTCCCGCAAAGACTCCAGCATAAGTCTTCTTGGGAGGGATGGTACCTTTGCCATGATTTGGGGGAAGATTGCTATGGGATGTAGCCGCGGTAGGAATTTGATGTTGTTTAGAAGATGCATTAGTGTGTAAATCATTGGGAGGTATTTCTGGAGGTATAGGCAGAGGGGGATGGGTAGAAGGAATAGAGCTTGGGCCCGCGATAGGTGAGAGGATTCGCGTGCCATTTGGGAGGGTAGGGAATTTGTGTTGGGTTTCAGGAGGAATAGAAGGAAGGGAAGATAGAAGGGGTGAGGTGTTGTGTATTTCAGAGAGTAGTGAAGGGGTATTAGAGGAGAGAGGGGGTATGTTCAAGACATTACTCGTACCCAAGGAAGAATTAAAGACGAAAGGTTTATTGTGGTTCTTGAGATTGACTCCACTAAGCAAACTAGCTAAAGTAGGGAAGGATTCATTAGTGACACTTAAAGAAATCTGGGGTTGTTGTCTTAATACACGAGAGGGCTCTTTGGATCCCGCGTCATTCAAGTCTGACCCCTCGGCTCCCGCGTTATTAATGATCAAGGAGTTCCTAGGCTCCTTGGAAATAGAATTTGCTTTGTTCCTCACAACTAACTTAGCTCCTTGTATAACGGGAATAGTCAATGACCCATGGTTATCCACCTGACCCGTCTTGGAAATTTGACCATCATAAAGACCCGTGCTTGCAAGTGAATCGTTGGTACCCGCAGCATTAATGTGTGACGCCTCGGCACCCTCAATAATAACGTTAGGATCCTTGGGGATAGAAATCCCTTCGTGTCCCACATCTGACCTTGAACCTTGCATAATGTGCATATTCCTAGTTTCATTGTTATCCGCCTGACCCGCCTTATCCTTCTGACCCATGCCCCGACCCGGAATGGGAGGAGTCACATCGTTTCCCGGGGCATTAAAGTTTGTTCTCTTGGCACCCGCGTCAAAATTCTTGGGGATAGGAGTACCTTCAATGCTATCAACTGACTTTGATTCATACAAGATGTGATTACTCTTAGACCCATGGACACCTGCCCGACCCGTCATGAGCTTCTGACCCGCGCCCAAACCCGGCTTTGGCCCGAGTATGCCATCGTGCCTTGTTTCATCAATTGCAATGGCTGGCCCAGATTTTAACCCTTTTCCGGCTAACCTGAGCAAATTACCAGGTAGTGTCGGGGTACTAATGTTTGAGTGACTGTCCTGCTCTTCCGAAATGATCCCATTATCAACTAGTTGGCCCGTGGAATGATCGACCACCATAGTAGCATTAGGGGTGTCAATGGCTATCGGTAAAAGACCACCGCCGCGGAAGTTCCGCCTTCAAATTCACTTATATCCAAGCTTTCAATTTCTATATTTTTGCCCCAATCATGTATCCTTTGTAGCATAGAATCGTCTACTACATTTTCTAATGGAAAACGCGAGTCTGGCGTGACATGAACCAATACAGAAGGGTCCGAGATTGCCGGAATAAGATTTTCCTCGGCAATTGTTGGACTGCCTCCACTCTTTTTTTTCTTCCTTGTTCTAGCTTTAGCCGAACTGCCTGAACCTCCTGAATCATTGCTAGAACGTGTGTAACGTTTAGACTTCTTCATATTGTGAACAATAACAATTAAACCATTGTGAAACAAACGAAAATCTTAGGGGGGGAAGAAGAGGCAAAACCGAAGGAGCAACTAAGGGGAAACGTTGAGAGCGTTTTCTTAGTGAGAGAAACTTCTCTCTAACTCCCCATCGCACTCGGTTTTGGGTGGAGCTGAGCCTAACCCTAATTCATTTTTACCTAAAAATCAACTATATATACAACACAAAACCTTATTATCATTATACTAATTCAAAACCATTTTCTAGACTCATAGTTTAGAAAAGAAACTCTCTCAAAACCTCTGTCAAGATATTCTGGCTTTCTTGACAGAGGAATACACATCGGCATAGTGCTTGCAATCGAATGGACAGCCGCATGTAATCCCTAAAGTTAAGATTCCAGATTAACAACATGTAAGTTCTATTGTTTAAGTCTTTATAAGTTTCAATTGTCATATAACCATACCAGAATGATTCGTTGGGGTAAGTAAGCAAAATATTTTAAATTTCTATTGTGTTTTACTTATATATTTTGAACCCAACAAAATCCTACGACTACTCTCCAAGAAAAGTGATATCAATCACCATTCAAGTCCCTAAATACTAGAATATTTGTTTCTACTTATTTTGACAAAAGTTGGCGAAAAACGATTGATCAAATGTTTTCACGGTCGTTATACATCGTAACAAATTCATGATTATATTTGACGAATTTAATTTTTTCAGATTTTTATCACTAAAAATTATGTACCTTTAAAATTATAGTTCAGAACATAATTTGCTAAATTTTAATAATTATATATTCCCTCCTTTTTCAATTTATGTGTCTTACTTTCCTTCAATTTTAGTATGTTTCAAAAAAGGTGTCTCTTTTCTAATTTGACAACTCCTTAAATTTTACTTCTCATATGGCATGTTTAAGACTATAAAATTAAAAAATAATTTAATATATTATACATATCTTTATTTTAACACCACATTCAAAAATCTTCTTTATTTTTTTAATCATGTATCCAATCAAATTAAACAAACAAATTGAAATGGAGAGTATATTCTTTGAGTTGGAACTGATGAGTTTGGTTTTTTTTTCTGGGTAAATGATAATATTTATTACTAAGAAAGAAACTGGGAACTACAATCAATCATTGAGGGTTCTCAAACCTCAACGTAACATAAAGCAAGAAAAGAAGAAGGGAAGGGGCGATCACTCAGAGGTGACGTTACAAGAAGGGATTAAATCATAAAGAACTCTATAGGTTGTTGTTTTAAATTTTGCCACAACCTCATCCGATGTTGAGCTAGTGCCCGCAAATAGCAATTCATTTCTTGTTCTCCAAATCTCATATACCACTATGCAAAAGGCAAGTAGGATGGCTTTGGATCGAATGCTAGTCCCGCGGTGCTCTTTCTTGATCCACTTGAGTGCGCTTTCAATTGTTGTCATTTCTCTTCTAATTCCCAACCATTCTTTTGTGTGCTTCCAAATCTTGTGAGTGAAGGGGCAAGAAAAGAAGAGATGAGCCCTTGTCTCATTGGCACGCTTGCAGAATCCGCAAGTCTTGTCTTCCAAGTTTAGGAAGGAGAGAGTGTCTTTGGTAGCAAGACGCTTCCTACAAGTGAGCCAAACCGTGAATGAGAATTTAGGAGGAATGTAACCTTTCCAAATTTGAGACATCCAAAGCTTATGTTCTCGCAAGTGCAAGACATCGTACACTGAACTGAATCAAATCTCCCATTGATGCAACACTTCCAAGCCGTGATAGTGTTTCCTTGATTCTCAAAGATGCTTATGAAAGTGTCACGGATGCAACAAAGCTTCTTGAATAAAGGGGAATCTCTAGTGCGTACCTCATAATCCCAAATGGATTGATTTCTCAAGTAATAGCTATTAATCCATTGAACCCATAGTGTATTCGCCTTAGTGTGAGCTTGCCAGATGGTCCGAGAGAGTAAGGCGTGATTCCATACTTTGATGTCCATGAGGCCTAAGCCTCCTTCAGATTGAGGCACACAAATTTCATCCCAAGCGACTCTTGGTGGCTTGCCACCCCATAAGAACTGGATGCAAGCAGAGCGAACCTTGTTGAGCACCGAAGAGCTAATAGGTAGAGCTCGACCCCCTGAACAACCGATCTGATTAGTTCTAACTTACTCGCATAGGAGAGTGAGTGGTGTCCCCATTTCTGAATGTAACCCAAGATTGCACTAGTAAAAGGGGCAAACTGATCCACCGAGACAGAAATTGGAGACAAAGGGACCCCTAAGTACCGCACGGGAAAGACTTCTAAAGGGCAGCCAACTCTTGCCAAGATCAAGTCGCGGATTGAACCTTGCACTCCCGCAATGTAGATGGAAGATTTTGACGGGTTAAGTGTGAGGCCAGAAGCCGCCTCCAAATCCTCAAGACTATCCATAAGAACACCAACCGAAGATAAATCCCCTTTGGCAAAAAGCATAAGATCATCCGCAAAGGCAAGATGAGAGATGCCTAGTCTCTTGCACTTTGGATGGAAAGAAAAGGCTTTGTCCGAAGTTTTAAGCTTGAGCAATCTTGAAAGGTATTCAATGCATAGGATAAAGAGCATAGGAGACATGGGATCACCTTGCCTCAAGCCACGTTTACCCGCAAAGTAGCCATGTAACTCTCCATTGATTGAAAGAGAGAAAGAAGTTGAGCTTACACATTCCATAATCCATCTAACAAATCTGTCCGGGAACTTGAGACCTCTTAGTACTGATTCGAGGAAATTCCAGGAGACTGTGTCAAAAGCTTTCCGAAGATCCACCATAAGCATACACCTTGGTGATACTCTAGTTCTATTATAGTCTCTCACGAGTTATTGGGCAATGAAGACATTATCAATCATGTTTCTTTCTTTCACAAAAGCACCTTGGCATTTATCAACTAGTGTAGGAAGAAACCTTGCCATCCGGTTAGCTAGGATCTTAGTAATGATCTTGTAGACCACATTTGTCAATCCAATAGGTCTAAAGTCGCTCACCTTGGGGTCCCGGTCTGTTTTAGGTAGAAGGGTGAGTATTGTATGGTTCACTTGCTTCAAAAGCACACCGGAAGAGAAGAATTCTTGTATACTCCTTACTACTTCATGTCCCACATCCTTCCATCTTTTCTTGAAGAAGGCAGCTGAAAAACCATCCGGGCCAGGTGCTTTGTCATTGCCAATATCGGAGAGAGCATCCCAAACCTCCTTTGGGGAGACAGGATGTAAAAGGAATGAGCCATCCTCCTCCCCTAGATTCGGACCACAATCAAGAACCGCAAGATCGATGTTTGTTGCGGGTCGAGAGGAGCCAAGAAGTCCTTTATAGAACTCAACAAGCATGCATATTACTTCACCGGGAGATGTTGTGGTATTACCGTTATCCTTTACAAGATAAGTAATCGAGTTCTTAACATTGCTTCTTTTGATCAAGCTATGGAAGTATTTGGAGCACCTATCACTTCCAATCAAATGTTTTTGTCTCGCCTTTTGTCTTAAGAAGTGTCTGTCGGATTCAAGGAGATGATTGGCTTTAGCTCTTAAGGAATTGACCTTGGATTTTAAATCTTCATCAAAGGGATTCTCCATATGCTCATTTATAGCCTCCTTTAATTCCATGTTAGCCGCATTTGCTCTTTGTTCAATACTCCCGAATTCACTAGAGTTTAAATCCCGCAATGGCTTCTTTAACGACTTCAATTTTGTGACCAATGTGAATTGGGCAGTTCCAAAGACACGTTGTCTCCAGCATAAAGTTAGGATGTTCTCAAAGGCGGGGTATGAGAGCCACATGTTCATAAACTTGAAAGGTCGTTTCCCAATACTACAAGATGCGATTACCGAAGCAATCACGGGGCAATGGTCCGAGAATGGTTCCATAGGCAAAAAGTTGGCTAAGCATTCTAGGTTCAAGTCACTCCAATGTTGATTCATTAACACTCTGTCTAACTTGGACCAAATTGAGCCATTCGTCCAAGTGTAGAAGGAACCCGTAGAAGGAGTGTCATCAAGACCGTGAGCAATTCTGAATTCCCCGAGGTCCCTAAGTGCATAAGGCGTGAGTGGAGGACCACCGGCCTTGTCTTGAGGGTAGAAATAAGTATTAAAGTCTCCAATGATCATCCAAGGCATGATAATACCAGTGCCTATGTGGGTGAGATGATGCCAAAGTTTCCTTCGTTCCGGAATGCTATAGACCGGATACACAAACGTAGCAAGAAAGGACACTTGAGATATGGATATGTTGAGAGTCCATTCAAAGCACATCACAACTAACTCTGGAGGGGTCCCATAGTACTAGTATTCTTCCGCCATCAATGAAATCTATGTTGGAGCAAAATTTCCAAGCAAGGAATCTTTGAGAAGTAAAAGAGTTTATCCGTATTCGGTTGAATTTAGTTTCTATTAGGCAAACCAATGCCACATCATGTTGTTTTGCTAGCCTACACACAAGAGTTTGTGTGGCTGCCCTATCCCTCTGTCCGCAAAGACCTCGGACATTCCAACAAAGAATTTTCATTTGGAAACAATGGAGGATTTAGTAGCACCTCCGCGCTTCGCATTTTTTGCCAAACTGATATTCTTTCTTGAAATAACTTATTTCCTTCCCTCTTCCTTGTTGTTAGAAGCCAAGGCAGGGGTCCCAACTAGGCTATGTTCTCCGCGCTTAAAGTTTATGCAACGTGTTGCGTGGATAAGCTCTTCCTTAGTACTCCTACAAGTTCCCACATCTAGAGGAGTCTGCGGGACAGATAGTGAGTTCTTTTCAGCATGCATTGTCTCCTTAATCAGCCTCTCATGTTGCGCAAGACCAGTACAGGGGTGCTGGTTAGAGGACCCCTCAAGTGATACCCGTAAGCACGAAGATTCAGGATGACCCGCAACCGGAGGGATTTGAAGGTTCAGAGCTTCTCCAACACTTCCGGGAATATGCGTCAGAGATTGCACACTATTCTCAAAGTCCATCAAGTTATCACTACCCACGGGATATTGAGGGGGTGGTGGATTAGTGTTAGAAGGACCAGTTTGACCCATGACCATGCAGTTCGAGCTCTGAAACGCCTTCTGCAAGGTGGTACCAATGGGTTGTCGGATTTCCGTGCTTCTTGAGTGTTGGTGTCTTGCATCAGCTTCTTACACTTCAAATGGTTGTGACCAAAAGAGGCGCAATGATAACAAAAATCAGGGTAGTTCTCATATTTCACCTTTTGGATGTATCTTCGATTGTCGGGAAGTTTAACACCAAACTCGTGGCCTCTTTACTAACATCAACTTCCACCAAGACTCTTGCATAGTTCATCTTAGACCTTTCCTTGGTAAATTGATCCATGTATAGAGGTTTCCCCACACGCGATGTAATCTTACTAAGTCCTGATGCACTCCAAACCGAGAGGGGGATGGAAAGTGACCCATATCGGGATATCCATGAATAAGTCATCCGTTAGTAATACTCTTTTATCAATGGGTTTTAACATCATAGTTTTGCCAAAGACCATATATGGGCCTCCGTGGAGCACATTCGTGCGTTCCTCTTCCGTCATGAATTTGAAGATTGTCCATCCTTTGCCGTATGGGATGATACGACACTTCACTCCCCACCCCTTAACAATAGAATTCAGCGCCTCTCTTCCCGGTAAAGGACCCGTGAAGCAGCCTATAAGACAATATCCCCAGGTTTCAATGAAGGGGACTTCATCCGTAGCTTCTAGTTCTACATCTTCTCCTTGTTGTTCAATGAATTGAAGTTTCATTCCTTTTGATTCAAGTCCGGAACTCGCAAAGACTCCCGCATAGGTTTTCTTTTGCGGATTGGAACCATTGCGTTGAGAAGGGGGTATTTCTCCCTTTGATGCCTCACCGGGTGGATGCGCATGATGAATTCTAGAATTGTCAGTGGGCATGTTGCCTGCTGTCATTCTTGGTAATGTAGACTGAGGGATAGGGTTAGAGGGGGTAGAGCTTGGGCCCGCATCTGGAGATAGTATGCGTGTGCCATTTGGAAGGGTAGGGAAAATATTGGGCATTTCGGGTGGGAGTGATGGTTTGGAAGGTGGTGGGGGTGTGTCATCATGAATTCTGGGAAGTATTAAAGAAGTAGAGGAGGAGAGAGGTGGAAAGTTCTTAGCGTTTCCAATGTCCAAGGAAGAAGTAAATGAAAATGGGATATTGGGATTCTTTTGTTGAAGTCCGTTTAGAAAGCTGGTTAGGGTGGGGAAGGAATGATTAGTGATTCTAGATGGATTCAAAGTATGCTGACTAATAGAGTGGTGTGACTCTTTGGTTCCCGCAGATGAAAGCTGCCCATTAAAGGTAATAGACTCTTTGGCTCCCGCGCTAGTTAAGAAAGGAGAGTTACAAGGCTCCTTGGGAATAGATGGCCCTTCGGTTTCCACAACATGCATTGTACCCCGAGCTCCAGTAGTAATCATAGACCCATGGATTCCCTCCTGACCCTCCTTGTCCATTTGACCCGCCGCCAGACCCGGTTTAGACCCGAGAATGCCTTCATGCAATATTTTGTCGATTGTAGTTCTAGTCCCAGAATTTCTAGCTTTTCCGGCTTGTCTGGGCAATTTACCTCTAAGTGATGAGATTTTTATACTCCCGTGATTGCCATTATCTTCCGTTGTGGTCCCGGAGTTCACCAATTTACCCGCATTTGTATCGCCATTCCTAGGAGAGGATGGAGTGTCTATAGTTGTATGAACTTCTAAAGTATTGCCGGAAGCTTTGGAGGGAGCATTTTCCTTAGGCTTGTGGACAGTGTTAGGAGTATCCTTCGTAGTTTCTTCACCTTCAAACATGCTTCTGTCCGGGCTATTAACATCTATACTTTTTCCCCAATCATGAATCTTTTGTAGCGTAATATCATCCACCACCTGTTCTAGTGGAATACGCATATCAGGCATGACATGTACTAACACCGTGGGATCTGAGATTGCTGGAATTAAGTTCTATTTAACAATGGTTGGACTTCCACCATTCTTTTTCTTTTTCTTGGATCTAGATTTCGAAGAGCCTCCGGAACCACTGGAATCATTGCTAGAGCGTGTAAAACGCTTTGTCTTTCTCATGTCATGAACTCTAAACTTCGATTATTGAAGAATAAATTGTGAGTGTGAGTTTAGGAGGAGAGGGAAGAACCGAAATCGTAAGGAGCAACCAAGGAAAAACGTTGAGAGCGTTTTCCTTAGTGAGAGAAACTTCTCTCTAACTCCTTAGCCGAAAATACTGATGAGTTTGGTTGAATCCATTGAACGCATGTTCTATCGATGTGTCTATCAATAGATGGTTTTGCATCAATTACTTGGCCTAATATATGAAAACTAATAGAATAAAGGGAAAAGGATCAAATATATCCCTTTAGTTTATTAGTCAATTTTATCATTTGTTAACTAAAGTAATTAAATATATCCCTTCCATTATAAGTTGGGACCAAATATACCTTCACCGTTAGCAAAATACTTAAAAATAAGTTGGGGCCAAATATACCCCTATCGTTAGTAAAATATTCAAAAATACAAAAAAAAAATATAAAAAATCGAGTTTTTAATTAAAAAATAAAGTATCCTAATTTTGTTTTAAATCTGGATTAGTTTTAAAAAGAAATCTGAAAAACTGATTTTTTTTTAAAATCCAGATTTTTAATAAAAAATCTACTTTTTCAGAATATTTTTTTTAAAAATGAGTTTTATAAA
Organism: Przewalskia tangutica; assembly: GCA_029844215.1. Lineage (NCBI taxonomy): Eukaryota > Viridiplantae > Streptophyta > Magnoliopsida > Solanales > Solanaceae > Przewalskia > Przewalskia tangutica. Next base: position 45,454,268 of record CM056724.1, on the reverse strand, counting down.
ATCAAGAAAAGTTCATATTTTTAATAAAAATCATTTTTTCAGTTTTTTTTTAATTAGAAAAAAACAATTTTCCAGATTGTTTTTTTAAAATATTGTTACGTAGGCACCACGTAGAATAAGTTAAATGCTACTCCATCCGTTTCAATTTTTGTGAATCGTTTCGGAGTACGAGGGTCAAACTTTATAACTTTGACCTTTTAAGTTTGTAAAAATAAAATTATATATTTGAAAACTACATTAAAAGTACTATAAGTCAAATAATTTAAAAAAAATGTAAGAAAAACATGGTCAAAGAACCATCTCGTAGACTCCCTTAATAGTAAAGGGTTCGTGTTGATGTTAGATGAGTGTTATGACAACACCAGTAATCGTTCAGGACAACATCGCTTATGAACATAAGGATGGTGTCTGCAGTGTTGTGACAACATCACAGACAACATCTCTACAAACGATTTTGCATATTCTTTCGGCCAAAACAATGATTGTTACTGTGAGGTAAAAATGGCCTAGGCAAGCTAACCAAGAAGTTGTGTTTAGAACGTGGGAAAAGAAGAAGTCAAGCTTGGAAGGAAAGCAATGTGAAGACCAAGTCAATGTCGTTGAGGTTTTCATGGAGGAAGAATCGGTCCAAGCTGCTGCCTACTTTCTCTCAACTCCCGCAACCAACCAGTGAGGATTTCAGGAAAGTTTCAAACTATAAATAGAGGAGGAACTTCATAGTATCGACATCCAGAAACAAATGTAAAAAATACCTACAGAGCTCTCGGGATTTTATCTCAGAAACTGGATCAACACCTTAGCCTAAAGTAGTATAACAACATCTAGTCCAACATTACTATTGCTGCCCAGATTCTAGATTAAGCTTATTGTTGAAGCAATTGTAATGAAGATGTTGTATGTTTCTTTATAGATGTTTTATCTTTAGGCTGAAGTCATATGCGACTTTGTTTTGTTTGTAATTTCTTTTTATTTTATTTCTACAAATTGTAAAAAGAAATTCAATTGTAATTGTATATAATATATACATTACTTCGGTCATTGACCATCAATGACTATATTAATATATACCCTTAAAAATATAAACCTTATTTCTTTTACTTTTTCCGCTGCATTTACTCTTTAAGGTTTATTAATGTTTTATCAAAGTGTTGATACAACACGGAAGGCAACATCAAGAAACTGTTTAGTTGTTCAAGTTTGTGAATTCTTATTTATTGTTACTTCTAACTTCTTATATGTAGCCTCAGACCTAACAAGTGGTATCAAAGCCGACACTTAATACAATAAGTGTTTGGTCCTGTACCTAATGGCTATGGACTCAGCTATTCAAAATGTTGGTAGACTTCTAATTCTTGATGGAACAAATTATGCCTATTGGAAGATCCGTCTACGTTCGCACATCAAGTCCATTGATGTTCGAGCATGTAGATCTGTCACCGAAGGATATGTTATTCCTAAGTATCCAGCGTATGAGGATGGTGATATACTTACCAAACCTGAATCTGAATGGACCGCGGAAGAAACTAATAATGCGAGCTTTAACGAAAAAGCCTTAAATGCTATATTCGGATGGGTAGATCTGTACATGTTCAAACTTATTCAGAATTGTACAACATCTAAGGACGCATGAGATACCTTACAAACTCATTGTGAAGGTACCTCAAGTGTGCGACGAACAAAGCTACGCATGATTTTGAGCCAATATGAGCGCTTAAGGGTGGAAGAATCTGAGGATATAAAATCCTATTTTGAAAAGTTAATTGATATTGCAAATCAGTGTCAAATGCTTGGTTCTCCTTTGACCAACACACAACTTGTGGACAAAGCCCTCAGTTCTCTTCTTGAAAGATTTAACACAAAGATTTGTATTATTGAAGAGGCCCATAATCTTGCCACAATGGATCTACATGCCTTGATATACATCTTTCAAACTTATGAGATGAACATCAAGAGTCAAAGGGATTTCTATAAGGACAAGACAATGACACTCCAAGGACAAACCGCGAAAACTAACATTAAAGACGAGGATGAGAACTTGAGGAATTAGGTGATGGTGCAACTGTTGCCTTACTCACTCCATTTTGGGCTCACTATTGACACATTTCTCAAGGAAACTTCCTAAAGAAAGAAGAGAGACTATTTAATTTGATGATGAGGAAGATCGACAATGATCGAAGTAAAGCTAAATATAAGCAGCACCAAAACCCACTCTTCAATAAACAGCCAATAAGATCACCTTCAGGGTAAAGAAGTGATAATTCACTGAGAAAAACAAACTCAGACAATACCAATTTTACTCCCAAACAACTCGAGGGAGTGCAATGTCATGCATGCTCGGGTTGGGGACATTATGCTAATGAATGTGTAAACACTCTTTGAAAAGTTGGTAAAAGTATGTGGGTGTCTCTCAGTGATGATGAAAATGATGAAGATGAAGGAGATAGAGAAGAAGAATCACAGGCAATGCTGGCAGCAATGTTCGAGCAATCACTATCCGACAATGAATATGTTTCTTACCATGTTGTTACAACATCTGTGACAACATTGGATACACCATCTGAAATTCCAGCAACATCAGAGAGGTATGTGTATTTTGATTATTCTGATGTTAATTGTTTTAGTGGTTTAATTTCTTCATGTAAAACTGTAAACTTGGATCTAGTTTCCCATAAAGATGAAGTGATAATGGAATTACAAGAGCTTTGTAAATCCTTGGTCACAAAATCTGAGCAACTAGACTCAAAAGCAAAATATTTGGCTCTTGTAAACAACAATCTGAAAGGCACTGTTAATCGATTAGAGGTAGCACTTACCAAAAAAGACCTAGAACTTGGTAAGATCCGTGCAAGATTGAATTTAACTGAGACCACCTTCCAAAGGCTCAACACGAGGACCTCCAAGTTGGAAAAAATCTTAAACATTAGCAAACCAACACAGGCTGGGCTTGGGTATCAATCACCTAGTAAAACTAAGACTTCTAAGATCCATAGTAAAAGGGAGAAGATAAAGTTTGTTAAATAAAATGCTAAGAATAACTCTCATAACACTAAGGATAGATTGAAGTTTAGATGCAACTACTGTAAGTTAGGACATCTACTGCATTACTGCTGCAAATTTCAAAACTCTATACTCAGATAGTTGCCGAAGATGTCATCACCAATGTTGTCCAACATTGCTAACAACATTCAAAGCAATCAGTCTGAGAAGAAAAAAAAGAAAAGTTTTGAGAAGGTATGGGTACCTAAACTAAACCTGAGGTGTAGTTTGTGCATAACTGCTTTACGTACTAACATTACAGGTTCTTGGTATTTTGATGGTGGTTGTTCACGACATATGAGAGGTACCAAAAGCTTACTAAAGGATTATGATGCATTTCAATGGAGGATATGTGACGTTTGGTGGGGGAAGCAAGAGTAATATAATTGGTAGAGGGGCTCTCAATATTTCTGATGTACCAGCCTTGAAGAATGTCCTCATGTTGAAGGTTTAGTGGCTACCTACTTAGCATAATCCAACTATGTGAAGACGATATCGAGGTAAGATTCAACAAGCCCGAATATAAAGTTACATATTCTGCCAATAAATGTGTTATGTATGATACCCAAATTGGAGACAATTGCTATCTCGTCGGTAGACAAGAATACTGCAATTCTGCAAAGGTAAGCGACACAACACTGTGGTATCAGAAGTTGGGACACATAAACTATCGCAACTTGGAGAAACTAATCTCTTTTGAAGCTATTAGAGGCATTCCCAAGCTGAACACAAAAGGTAAGACACTGCGAAGATTGTTTAAAAGGTAAGCAGACTCGTGTTCCCCATAATGTTGTCCAACACGACGTACAACACTCAGGTACGTCTCATTGCTTTCAATTAGCACATATGGACCTTATGTGTCCTATTTGTTACGACCCGTTCCGGGGCCCGTTACTGGTGCCTTATCCCGGGCACCCTAGTGATACAATCATCAGAGAAAACCAGCGGAAAATAAAACTTTAAACAAGAAACAAGATATATGAACATAACACAGGCCAACCCAACGGTTACCTTCCAATAACATAAATAAATACAACTCTTTCAAAACGAACAGTTTAATCCTTTTTACAACCACACTTGCACAAGATCTACTGACCTAAGATTTACAACAACTATGACGGACGGGGCCCGCCATACCCAGAATGTACCGAACCTACAACTCGGGGAACACATGCAAAAGATAAGCCTCGGAGAAACGGAGCTTCCCAGCTGAACCGAGATCCTAAGAGCGAGGATCCACGGCCGATGTACCTCTACTGCGGCATGACGCGGCCCCGAGGAGGTCGATCAGCAGTACCAAGTATGTGAAACTGTAAAAAAAATACTGTAATGAAATCATACTAGTCTATATAAAGCAGGAGACATGTATGATAACCAAACTACTGATTCACAACATAAGCGATCATGTCGATCGGGGACTCACGCCTCAAGTCATCACTCAAATATAACTATGGGTCTCGCCCACAACATCAATCATGTTCGCGTCATGGCGCATGCCGGAGTCTGCGCCGGTGTAGACATGTCCATGATGCAACAATAATACCAATGCCCCACGGCCACGTGCCGGAATTCTACCTCGGTGTGAACACGTCCGTGTGACATCAACAATAATATCTTTGGGTGATCAACCCCGCCGCGTGGCCACATGCCCCGAATTCTACCTCGGTGTAGACATGTCCATGTAACCACAATAACAATATATCGGGTAATCAACCCGACCGCAACGCGTGCCGGAATTCTACCTCGGTGTAGACATGTCCGTGACATCATCAACAAGCGATAATCAAAATGGAAACATACGGTGGAATTCTCCATCACGCCGGACGCGTCAAGTAAGTTCTCGACAAGTCGACCAATCTGCATCGAGGCAGCGGTAACCGCGAAATACCACACTTGCACAACAAAGGCTATCATCACGGCATAGGCAAGTTTCACAACAACAAGCATAGGCAAGTTTCACAACAACAAGCATAGGCAAGTTTCACAACAACTCAAAGTACTTTCATAAAAGTCACCCGATACCCGTAGTATTAGAATGACCAACCCACCTTCCTTTTCAAAATCAAGTAACAACATTCTTTTCCTAAGTTCCAGTTTGCCTAGTTTCAATTACTCAAGCTTCTCATTTTCAGATGATTTCATAATTCCCAAACTTAATCACTTGATTCCTTTTAGAACAATTGAGTAACATATGTCATATATGTGAGTAGTTTATTCTTGTTTATAACGATCTTATTACAATGACCGTGATCTAGAAAATGTAATATCATTTTGTCTCATCTTAGCTTACATGCGGATGGAGGTTTCTCTTGGTTTTAATACAACACATCATTATTCAATACATTTTCCTTTATTAACTGCGGTGGTGCAGCCGATCTGGCGTTACGATTTCGAAATCGGTAAAACATTATCCCTTTAAAACCAAGTACTCATTACTCACGAATGAGGTTTCACACAACATCCACATTAAAACAAATAAGTTAAGTCTCTTATCTTATAAGATCAAGTCTCTTAACTTCTAACATCAAGAAACCATTTTCACTACATAAGGTCGTTATAACTAACTTCCCATAAAGCTATTATAACACCCTATGTTTTAAACCAACCCAATCACTTAGCACATGTATGCGTCTACCGTACTACATAGTTCACAACAATCATGCTAGAAAAGATAGGAAGAGGTTCACATACCTCGCGACGATTTATCGACAATAAGCAAAATGCTCCAAGTACTACAACGCACTGGCCACTTTCCACTCCCGAGGTAGAATACGCTACTCTTAGTATTTTCACCTATAAAGGTCACAAACGTCTATTAACCCCAAAACACAAGTTTCTAACTTCTACGAAAATTCGACACCTCACACACATGGCGTAAATCTCTCTCTATCGAGTGGCTACTAAGCCACCGTGGGTTTACGTCTAACGGGCGTGTACAATTCTACTGATGTCTTACACAAGTCTCTTGTCTGATCTATGTAAATCTGATTCGATTCGATTCTTGATCTTGAGCTTAAGTCAAAAGACATTGCGAATACTAAGTATAGTTCCATATATAGTATACTTCAACTATATATTCTAACAAACATGTAATTTCCAATTACAATAGAGAGACAAGATAATTACCTCGATAAGCCCAAAATTATCCAAGTTATAATGTCGATCTGAGCAAGGTTTAGCTCGCTCCGTGCGCTCAAACCACTCCAAACAACCCTTAGAAGTTCTAACCAACTTCTACTCAAATACTTGACCAACTATGAAGATTTCCTTAGGGTTTCGGTTTGAGACTAAAAGGACAAAAGGTAGTATTTAGGGCTCTACGTATAGAGGTAACTTTTGGAATACAACAATGTAAAGGGTAAGGTATGTTGGGCATTATAACATTACTAGGAGAAGTATTTCACTACCACAAGGTGGGGGTATTATAGGTAAACAACTAGGCTAGGGTACCCATGGCTAGCACCTCAAAGGGGAGGAGGAGGCCTCGGCCAAGACTCTCAAAGAGGGGATGAGTTGGGCGAACTCAACACTAGAGGAGGAGGGATTTTAGGCTTGGAAGGTTTCATTTGTGGATGAAGAGTTCATCAACATAAGGGGTATTTATAGCAAAACCAAAGGCCAACGATGGCCAAGATCCTTCCAAGTGTAAGGCAAGTGTAAGGCCAAGATCAAGCCAAGTGCACCTAACCCTACTCCACAAAACATGCCACAAAACATTGCACAAAACATTGCACAAAACAATGCCACAACAAGGCACCAATCGGCGAGCGAAGCCAGGCCCTAAGGCGTCGGCAGGGTGACAAGTGTCACCTCTTGTTGGCCCAAAATGTTCCGCCGCTCGGAAAAATCCGCAAAAATACAAAGCGACATAGCCGAATTTTCCTTCGCAGTTACGCAAAACGTTTAGTCGAAACGACTCTAGCAGGTGTTGTGCCAAAGGTAACCGGCCAGCCACCTGGCGGGGTGACACGTGTCACCCTCTATTGGCCCTCATAAAACGTCTTTCGAAAAAATATCCACAATGGCCAAAATCTGAAAACAAAGTGGGCCCCTTGGCCGTAAATTTCTCCGTGGGCCCACGTGACCATTTTCGAAAATAAAATCTCAAAATTCTAATATAATCTATGAAGTCCAAATACCAAACTGGGAATCCAATTCCCATTAACGAACCTTTTTCTTCACAAATAACAGGAAACTTTTCCGTGAAAACTCACATCTTTCTTTCTTTTCAAAATTTACGCGTACTCTCGCAAATGCGTCGTCCTCACATACATACCCTGCAACTACGGGTATAACATTCTCCCCTCGGAAACATTCGTCCGAATGTTCCTTCTCAATCGGATAACGATAAAGTTCCTCTAACAAGTTGCCAACGCCACGGCAGCCGCGAAATAACACACGCCCTCTTCTTTCCTTACTCGTCGTGCCCTTCTCGAACACTTGAACTCTCCCAAGACGTACCATACTTGGTCATTACTTAGTTCCCAAAAATCTCGGAGTCACTACCTCCAACTTGGTCATCTTACTAACCTCAAACTTCCTTAAGGCCATTCCGGCCTTCTGAACCGCTCGGTCGAACGCGTCCACGAACTCATACGATGGTCACAAAACTTGGGCCTAGCATCCTCGTGACCCTACCACCTGGCGGGACCACCCAGACTGACCCACCCCAAACCGGGTTACGGGTTGACCCGCAAATGGTCCTCAACCCGACCCCGCGCGAACTCTTGTTCCCCGATCCGGAACAATCTTACTAATTCACATCATGAAAGCTACCACTTCCATCTCAAACTACCCACGGACTTATCACACAAATAAATCCCACATATACCACTACTCTGATAAGGGTCAAACATAAAATAAATCTTTAACTCAAGACGACCTTACCACAGGTCTCGGTCGTGACATAGTCTAAGGTTCACACTTACCATTGCCCCATACGTATCCTCCCAACTAAGCATGTTTTCTAACTCACAATTAACACAACGCTATTCGTACGCATAGCACATAATAATGAGACCATCATAACAAGCATACCAAAACTCTAGAGGTTAAGGATATACGAAGCTACCGCTCCACTTAATCTAGGCACTGCCTGCAGTGCATAAGCGTAGGCGATGAACCAGCATCGATCCGTGGGTGAGTCGTAACATCCGTGCTACCCTTGGTCGGACAGTTCCTAAAATGGCCACCTGTCGCCAAAATAACAAGCTCCCTGGCACCACGACACTCCCGAAATGCGGTCTACCATCGACCACGCAGGTAGGGTGACCGCATCGCCAACACCGCACTTCCTGAAACACAGACCCGGAGCCACGACGCTCCGAATACTCTGAAGGTTGTGGAGGACCACTCTGCTGGCGGAGGTGCAAAACTAGTATCTTCCGAGGCGGTCCGCCTCGAAAGTCACCAAGGACCTGTTGTTCGGCCTCTTCGCCGATCTTGGTCATTCCGTCGACCTCTCCGTGCCTCACATCCCGGTGCATGAGCTGCGTGCGGGCAATGTCCATGCGGTGAAGAGCTACTCACGAACATGCCTCGACATGTAATCATCGAGCCACGTAACATATCGGTGCACTCGATCCTCCATACTAGCTACCAACGCCGGGGCGTCTGGCCGATGAGTCGACCTCCACATTGTACTCCCGAACCGTGCGCGCTCTGTCTAAGCATCAAAAATCTGCCGGCGTGCCTCCTTATCTGCGGAGGCAAGAAGTGAGTGAGAAAGCCGAAAACTCATCCCATCTGCTGGAGTGCATGCTCTCCCGAAAGCTCCATGAATCAAACCAATCATTGCGGTATCACGCGGCCGATGCGAACAAAGGTCACGGACTCGGTCTTTGAAGCCTTGATCACCGCGTGATCGGTCAGAATCGCCGAATGAACTCCTGCGGATCATCCTCGTGCCTCGACCCATAAAACTACGGCGGGCTACAACTCGAGAAAGTCCCGTAGCCTCAAACTATCTGCTCGGGTGCACGCGGTCTTCTGGAGCCAGGCTGCTGCATCGACCTCTCTCATACAGCCACGACCACGGCGGCCAAGAATCGCCATCTCCTTGTAACCCATCTCCTGCGCGGTGTGGGGTGGAGGCTCAGTGCTGCGGTCTCGGCAGCCATTCTTTGCGGCTCTAACCTCTCTTTGGGTGGCGTCACAAAACCGCCGTCAAGCCTGACCTCAGTCTTATGCGGGCTGCGCGTCGTACTCTCGTATCTCACTAGCGGCACCCTCGGCTGCCTTGCCGCTTCGGGCTCTGGTTGCCTTGCGCGGAGGCATAACTGGTAAAAACGAGATACGTCAGAGGGGTCCAACTTATAACACAGCTCTAAGGCACGATCTCAGAATGAGAAGAATGGAAACCAATCCTAAATGTCCTATAGCCTCCTGATTATAGATGTGGTGCACAACACACCGATAATCAAGACTCTACTAGACACGGTCTGTAGACACTTTCCGAGGATTAACTGCTCTGATACCACTTTTGTTACGACCCGTTCCGGGGCCCGTTACTGGTGCCTTATCCCGGGCACCCTAGTGATACAATCATCAGAGAAAACCAGCGGAAAATAAAACTTTAAACAAGAAACAAGATATATGAACATAACACAACTGACCAGCGGTTACCTTCCAATAACATAAATAAATACAACTCTTTCAAAACGAGCAGTTTAATCCTTTTACAACCACACTTGCAGTACTATAGACCTAAGATTTACAACAACTATGACGGGACAGGGCCCGCCCTACCCAGATGTACGGAACTCCTGACTCGGGAACACATACAAAAGATAAGCCTCGAGAAAGCGGAGCTTCCCAAGCTGGCCGAGATCCTAAGGCGAGGATCCACGGCCGATGTACCTCTACTGCGGCATGAACGCAGCCCCGAAGGAGTCGATCTGACAGTACCAAGTATGTGAAAGCGTAAAAAAATCAGAATGAAATCATACTAGTCTATATAAAGCGGGAGACATGTATGATAACCAAACTACGATTCCAACATAAGCGATCATGTCGATCGAGGACTCACGCCTCAAGTCACTTTCAAATATAACTATGGGTCTCGCCCACAACATCAATCATGTTCGCGTCGTGGCGCGTGCCGGAATTGCGCATCGGTGTAGACATGTCCATGATGCAACAATAATACCAATGCCCGGCCACATGCCGGAATTCTACCTCGGTGTAGACCGTCCGTGTGACATCAACAATAATATCTTTGGGTGATCAACCTGCGCGTAGCCACATGCCGGAATTCTACCTCGGTGTAGACATGTCCATGTAACCACAATAACAATATATCGGGTAATCAACCCGACCGCATGGCCGCATGCCCCCGGAATTCTACCTCGGTGTAGACATGTCCATGTGACATCATCAACAGCGATAATCAAAATGGAAACATACGGTGGAATTCTCCATCACCGCCAAGACGCGTCAAGTAAGTTCTCGACAAGTCGAGGCCTCTATCGAGACGCGGTAACACAGAAATACCACACTTGCACAACAAAGGCTATCATCACAAGCATAGGCAAGTTTCACAACAACAAGCATAGGCAAGTTTCACAACAACTCAAAGTACTTTCATAAAAGTCACCCGATACCCGTAGTATTAGAATGACCAACCCACCTTCCATTTCAAAATCAAGTAACAACATTCTTTTCCTAAGTTCCAGTTTGCCTAGTTTCAATTACTCAAGCTTCTCATTTTCAGATGATTTCATAGTTCCCAAACTTAATCACTTGATTCCTTTTTAGAACAATTGAGTAACATATGTCATATATGTGAGTAGTTTATTCTTGTTTATAACGATCTTATTACTGACCATGATCTAGAAAATGTAATATCATTTTGTCTCATCTTAGCTTATGCGGATGGAGGTTTCTCTTGGTTTTAATACAACATCATTATTCAATACATTTTCCTTTATTAACGCTGCGGTGGTGCTGTCGATACGTTACGATTTCGAAATCGGTAAAACATTATCCCTTTAAAAACCAGTACTCATTACTCACGAATGAGGTTTCACACAACATCCACATTAAAACAAATAAGTTAAGTCTCTTATCTTATAAGATCAAGTCTCTTAACTTCTAACATGATAAACCATTTTCACTACATAAGGTCGTTATAACTAACTTCCTATAAAGCTATTATAACACCCTATGTTTTAAACCAACCCATCACTTAGCACGTATGCGTCTACCGTACTACATAGTTCACAACAATCATGCTAGAAAAGATAGGAAGAGGTTCACATACCTCGCGACGATTTATCGACAATAAGCAAAATGCTCCAAGTACTACAACCTTGCTAGCCACTTTCCATCCTCGAGTAGAATACGCTACTCTTAGTACTTTCACCTATAAAGGTCACAAACGTCTATTAACCCCAAAACACAAGTTTCTAACTTCTACAGAAAATTCGACACCTCACCCCACACAGCGTAAATCTCTCCTCTATCGGTGCCTACCAAGCCAACCAGGGGGGGGGGGGGTTAACACGTCTAACCGGACGTGTACAATTCTACTCGATGTCTTACACAAGTCTCCGCAATACGATCTATGTAAATCTGATTGATTCGATTCTTCAATCTTGGGCTTAAGTCAAAAGACATTGCCGAATACTAAGTATAGTTCCATATATAGTATACTTCAACTATATATTCTAACAAACATGTAATTTCCAATTACAATAGAGGGACAAGATAATTACCTCGATAAGCCCAAAATTATCCAAGTTATAATGTCGATCCTGAGCAAGGTTTAGCTCCACTCCGTGCGCTCCAAACCACTCCAAACAACCCTTAGAAGTTCTAACCAACTTCTACTCAAATACTTCAACCAACTATGAAGATTTCCTTAGGGTTTCGGTTTGAGACTAAAAGGACAAAAGGTAGTATTTCCGGGCTCTACGTATAGAGGTAACTTTTGGAATACAACAAGGTAAAGGCTAAGGTATTTTGGGCATTATAACAATACTAGAAGAAGTATTTCAATACCACAAGGGAGGGGTATTATACGAAAACAACTAGGCTAGGGGGGGTACCCCACGGCTAGCACCTCAAAGGGGGGAGGGAGGAGGCCCTCGGCCAAGACTCTCAAAAGAGGGGGGGATGAGTTGGACGAACTCAACACTAGAGGAGGGAGGGATTTTAGGCTTGGAAGGTTTCATTTGTGGATGAAGAGTTCATCAACATAAGGGGAGGTATTTATAGCAAAACCAAAGGCCAACCAATGGCCAAGATCCTTCCAAGTGTAAGGCAAGTGTAAGGCCAAGATCAAGCCAAGTGCACCCTAACCCCTACTCCACAAAACATGCCACAAAACATTGCACAAAACATTGCACAAAACAATGCCACAACAAGGCACCATCGGCGAGGCCAAGCCAGGCCCTAAGGCGTCGGCAGGGTGACAAGTGTCACCTCTTGTTAACCCAAAATGTTCCGCTCGGAAAAATCCGCAAAAATACAAAACGACATAGCCGAATTTTCCTTCGCAGTTACGAAAGCGTTTCGTCGAAAAACGACTCTAACCGGGTGTTGTGCCAAAGGTAACCGGCCAGCCACTAGGCGGGGTGACACGTGTCACCTCCTATTGGCCCTCATAAAGCGTCTTTCGAAAAAATATCCACAATGGCCAAAATCTAAAACAAAGTGGGCCCCAAAACCAGTAAATTTCTCCCGTGGGCCCCACGTGACCATTTTCGAAAATAAAATCTCAAAATTCTAATATAATCTATGAAGTCCAAATACCAAATCTGGGAATCCAATTCCCATTAACGAACCTTTTTCTTCACAAATAACCGGAAACTTTTCCGTCGAAAACTCACATCTTTCTTTCTTTTCAAAATTTCTGCCGTACTCTCGTACGTACGTCCTCACATACATACCCTGCAACTACGGGGTATAACACTATTGAAGTAGATAGCCTAGGGGGTATGAGATATTCCATTGTAATAGTAGATGATTTGTTCAGATATACATGAATTTATTTTCTAAAAGAAAAATCACAAACCTTTGATATGTTTAAAGTACTATACTCTAGGATTAGGAACCTGTTTTGTTCTCCCATTTTTTGGATCAGATCCGATCATGGAAAGGAATTTGAGAATCAATCTTTTGCAAAATTTTACGACAAGAAAGTTATATTCCATGAATTCTCAGCACCAAAAAACCCTTAACAGAATGGGGTAGCAGAGAGGAAGAACAGAACTTTGCAAGAAATGGCTAGAGTAATGTAAAGTTCCAAACAATTGTCAAAAAGGTTTTGGGCAGAAGCTTTAAACACTGCATGTCACATCATTAATAGAGTCTTTTTAAGGCCAGGTACCAGAATGACCCCTTATGAACTGTTAAATGGAAAGAAACCAACTTTGCGTTACTTTCATGTCTTTGGGTGTGCGTGTTATATTTTAAATGATAGGGACAAACTGGCGAAATTTGACTCAAAAAGTGACAAATGAATATTTGTCGGCTACTCACAGAATAGTCATGCTTACCGGATATACAATCTAAGGACTAAGACCATACAGGAGTCCGTTAATGTTATATTTGATGATCTTGTGGATATCTCAGGAAAGTCATCAGAAAATAGCATTGTAGTTACAGTAGAAAAAAGCAATAAACTGAAGAAACAGAAGTTGTCCCGAATGTTGTCACAACATCAGAGGAAACATCTGAACCACACGAAGAGACCAAAGAGGTTGAAGTGGCAGAATAGTCTATAACTGAACTACATGACCAAGTAAGGCGAGACCCTCTGTCAAGGATTAGAAGGAACTATCCACCTGACCAGGTGATAGGGGGAGTGTTTGAGAGAATGCGTACAAGAGAGAAATAACTAATCAACTATTTCGAAATGGTAAGGTATAAGTGTATGTCCACCATATACCAGCAGGTTAGTCTTTCTTGTCTCATATCTACTTTTGAACCAAAGAACATTGAAGAAGCTTTAAAAGATAATTTTTGGATTCAAGCAATGCAAAAAGAGCTTGAACAGTTTTCCCAAAATGAAGTCTGGGACTTGGTTCCATGTCCTAACAACACAAATGTTATTGGAACCAAGTGGATCTTCAAGAACAAATCAGGTGAATTAGGGATAGTTGTTTGAAACAAAGCTCATCTTGTTGCTCAAGGCTACAGACAGGTTGAAAGAATCGACTACGACGAAACCTTCGCACCTATGGCTAGGATTGAGTCAATAAGATTATTACTTGCTACCTAAAAATTACCTTGCATCAAATGGATGTTAAATGAGCATTTATCAATGGTTATTTGGACAAGGAAGTTTACGTTAAACAACCAAAAGAATTTGAGGATCCTCACCATCCACACTATGTGTACAAGCTGAAAAAGCCTTGTATGGGTTAAAACAAGCTCCTCATGCATTGTATGGTCATCTAACAAACTTCCTTATACACTTTGGATTCATCCGTGGAGAAGCCGATAGAACATTGTTCATCAAAAGATACGGTGTAGATATAGTGATTGCTCAAATATAAGTTGATGACATTGTTTTTTGCTCGACTTCTAGAACTTATCTAGAGTCATTCGTTGAAGCAATGTCGGCAACATTTGAGATGAGCATGATTGGAAAACTAACTCTTTTCTTATGCTTGCAGATAAAACAGACTGAAGATGGGATCTTTGTATCGCAAAGCAAGTATGCCAAGAATCTGGTTAGAAAGTTTGGCTTGAAAATGCAAAACATATGAAGACACCAATGAGTTCTACACAACAGGTATGTACAAACGATTTTGGCCAGGATGTTGACCCAATTTGTACCGATCAATGATAGGTAGTCTTTTATACTTTACTGCTAGTCGCCCTGACATTATGTTTAGCGTGTGTGTCTCTGCTAGGTTCCAAGATAGTCCCAAATTATCACCTAAATTTCATAAAACGTATCATTAGATATCTCTCCGACATAAGTGATTTGGGTATTTGGTGTACCAAGGACACTAATCCTAAAACCTAATAGGATATAATGACTCGGATTGGGCTGATGATGTAGATGATAGAAAAAGTACCATTGGTGGTTGTTTCTATTTAGGCAATAATTTAGTCTCATGGTATAGTCGTAAACATAATTGTATATCACTTTCGACTACCGAATCTGAATATGTGGCAGCCGAAAGCTTTTGTGCTCAATTGATTTTGGTACGTCATATGCTAGATGACTATGGCTTATCAAATAACTCAATGATTTTGTATTGTGATAATCTGAGTGCAATTAATATTTCTAAAAATCATGTTCAGCATTCACGTACAAAATACATAGACATACGACATCATTTTTAAGAGACTTAGTTGAAAAACAGCTAGTTCAAATCGAACATGTTGATACACTTCGTCAACTAGCTAACATTTTTACCAAAGCTCTAGATCATGAGAGATTTTCTAGCTTAAAGAAATCTCTTGGTCTTTGTTTTCTCTGAAAATAAGACAAGTTAGGTAGATGTTATCCTAAATGTTGTCTCAACATTCTGGATAATATTTACTGTTGAGTCAATATACATGGTCAATGTTGTGGCGATGTTGCATAGTTTTTATTACTCAAGTATGACTCTATAATGACAAGTTCTTAATGCGATATCGTTCTCTGTGATGGTATATATAGAACAATTATAAATATATCATAAAAAGAGAGTATCATAAAAGGCAAGCCTCTATATAAGATTTGGATATATACAAAAAGAGCAAAGCTCTAAGATTGGTATTGTTCCTATTTTATAGGAGTACCATGTGCTTCAAAGAAGGTTGAAAATACCTCAAAAATTATTTTAAAAAAGAATTCAGTATGTGTTCAACTAAGTTGATTAAGGACAATGGAAAAATATTATATTGGTCCAGAGATCAAACTCATAGGGAACATATACAAAATATGTCTGTCAAATCTGTAAGTCCTTGGAGTTTCTCACTACTTGTGTTGATTCAAAATGTTGCCAACATCGCTAACAACATCAAGTATATTGATAATTCTATTTTGTTATGTCTTATTTTTATTTTTTATTTTCATCTCTGTTTGAACTTCAAATCCCGTTAAATCTGGATTGTGATAACTCTTTCTATTTTCAAAAATGAATGATTGTGTGTGTTATGTTATCCCTTTGTTTTAGGTGTAAAGAGTTTCAATTCTTCTACACTACTAAAATTTAAGGGGAAAGAAATTGTAACGTGTATAAAGTTTGTCATAATGATGAAACATCCCACTTGTATTTTCTTAGTCACATCAAGCCGCCACTGGGTTTTTCAAATCGATGGAAGCCCAAGAACCACAAACACCTTTTTCAAATCAAACCTTCCCTAAAACACCAAACTCTCCTAAACCCTATCCTATGTCCATTTCTCCAAAATCTTTAAATACAAAAGAATATACACCAATTTCAACCATCCCATCGCACAAGAAGGTGGTATATAACATTATGTACCAACCAATAGTCAGAAACCTGACCAGGAATATTATGCACGAGTAATAATTCTTGTAGGTTCGGATGAACCATTAAAGACGAGCTATCCAGGTGATAATGAAAACCCCATTGATGTTGATGCAACATCAGATTTCTCGAACCTAGGTTCCCGACGCTCAACATCAACATTTCCTTCAAGAAGGTCCAAAAGGGTTTTCGACAGCAGGTTTGGTTAAAATCAGTCTGCTAAGAAATCAATGATGGAGTCAACTTTTCCTGTTGACTCCAGCAGCAGTAGCAGCAACACTGACATTGATTTCAGTATGCACAACATTCCTGAATATCTTCAACACCCACTCCATAAGCTAAAACTGAAAGGGAAGAAGATGAGGTGTCTGACAACACACCTCTGAGAAGATTTATACCGAAAAAGGTCTGAAGAACTTACAAAAATGTTCCTTCGAATGTTGCCACAATATCGAAGGCAATAGACACATCGGTAGACCCAGACTATGTTGCCTCAACATCTCAGGCAACACCTGCACCAACTCCATCAGACGACAGCAACACAGAATCTGAATCTGATTCTGAGGGCTTACTCGCCCTTATTTCAGATAAAATCATTCACTGATAATTGAAAATGGTTAAAAAATAGAATGATTAGGGGAGAGAAAGTTATTGTCCTAAACTCATTTTCTGATAATGGCCTTATTGATTTTCTAAGCAGCAGAAATATCTTAAATTCAGTAACCGAAAAAATCATTATTGTGAAAAAGTGATTAGGATATTTTATGTAAACTTGACACCTGTTGTTAAAGACATTAGCTCAAAGAAATTTGGGAAAGTGTACTTATAACAGAGTATATAATTTTATACCCAAAATCATCAACACCACTCTAGAGATAACCATAAATGAAAGACCCTCTCACTCCAATCCCACTACTGAGGAACTTAATTTGGATCAAATACCTTACTGGGAATTTGATCAAAGTCTAGGCACCTCGTAGTCTTGTATCCAAACTCACTGCCCTATTTACAACCTTGTACAAGCTTGTCATATTCAACTGGCTACCTTCTCTAAATGAGATTGTAGTAACTCTAGAGCAAGCAACATTGATGTATAAAATAGGAAGAAATGACAGAGTTGATTTAGGAACCATTATATTTGAACATGTTGCAAATTTGGCAGAAAGAAAAAATAACTATGTCCTTCCGCATCCCTCCTTAATCTATCAAATCCTACTCAATCAAGGGTTTAAAATCCCAAAGAGGAAAAAGTTGAGTCCTGCATAAATGGTATACTTAATACACGGAGCAGTGGTTAACAGTAGGGACATGATCATTGACCTACCCTAGAAGAAGGAAAACTGGGACACAAAAACTTCATCAGATGTTGCCAACACTTCAGGCAACACAGGACAGAACCAGTTCCCCATGTCTAAAGAATGGCTATAAATTCACATTGCTGAGCTAAATAGGCAAATTGAAGAGCTAGTGTGAGCCAAGAATTATTACAAGGGCATCCTTTCTTCACAAAAAGTGGGATATGATGATACTAAAGCTGATATAGGTCCAAACAATGATGCAGTGGGAGATTTAGATTGATAGATAATGATGACTGGTTGCTGCTGCCAATGCCTAGGAGATGAAGATGGTGGAGCTGATCGCAGATTGTTTTGTCAAAATATAAAGCGATTGGAAGCTACTGTGACACAAGTAAAATCTAGATAAGGGTGTCAGGTTTATGGAATGAAATATGAATGTGATAATATGTGATGCAAGATTGATATGTTGATACATTGGTTTACATTTTTTGATGGTTTGTAATATGTTTTAAACTGAGAATATGGTATGCTCTTGTAAATATATTTATATTCCGTGGAAATAGTATGACTATTGGTTGTTGACTATCTACAAATGTAGTATATTCACATCACGACTAATGGACATAAGGTCTTTCTAACCTAATCATCGATACAAGTACTTGAAATTTGTAATTGCATGTTGAGGGGGAGCATGGTCCCAATCCTACTAATTTTTAAATTGTTAAGGACAACATCAAGAATCAGTATCCTAGGCATTTTTAGGTTTGTATGGAGTTTTGTGAAGAAAGGCAAAAAGGGAGATATTGTTGATGTTGGATGAGTGTTGTGACAACACCAGTAATCGTTCAGGACAACATCGCTTATGAACATAAGGATGTTGCCTGCAGTGTTGCGACAACATCTCTATAAATGTTTTGTCTATTCTTCTGGCCAAAATATTGATTGTTACTATGAGGTAAAATGACCCAGGCAAGCTAACCAAGAAACTGTGTTTAAAACGGGGGAAAATAAGAAGTCAAGCTTCGAAGGAAAGCAATGTGAAGACCAAGTCAATGTCGTTGAGGTTTTAATTGAGGAAAAATCGGTCCAAGCTGCTTCCTACTTTCTCACAACTCCCGCAACCAATAAGTGAGGATTTCAGGGAAGTTTAACACTCTAAATAGAGGAGGAACTTCAGAGTACATAATAGAACACAAGCTTAATTATATATCTGGGATATTTTAGTCAAGAAAATGATACACATATGTAGAGAAGATAAGCAAATAATATCAACTAACATCACAGAATATTACCACATATTTATTTACAAAATACAGAACATGTCATTCAACAAAAGGACATGGACAATGACAGTACTAAACTCTACAAAATAGGACTAAGGGCTAAGGAACTAGGATTTGGGTGTGTCTTTGCATCTGCTGGTATTTTCCACAACTTTCTCAACTTGTCTTGTTCCTCCAAAACCACTATCTTTATCAAACTTTTTCCCTAGAAGAGCCATCATCTTTATCCAGACTGTTCTTCTTTCCTAAATAGTTGTTGTCATACCCCAAAAATTCACGTATCGAATATAACATAAATTAAGAAGCCTAATAGAAGGAAGAAGGTTCCATTGGAAGACATAACAAATGGTCGAGTTAAAATTAAAGAAAACATAAGAGTTTAAAGCGTTGTTATGCCCTTTGCGCTTATAATCCTTATGTTGAGTGCATCGTGTCAATCCCATGTAACATGTGAATAGCATAATGACCATTACAAGGGGTGGGGAAGGCTCTGAGCCAAAGTTGGAAACATATCCAAAAGTTCTTAGGTTATATCCGTCATTTCGCGCACGTTTGAGAACCCGATTAGCCGATTTAAGACCTGATGAATCGAGATTCATTTTGAGGGTCGCATATGATATAAATGGATATAAAAAGGTTTATGGATGGTTATAAGTCATTGGGATCAAAGGAATCACATCTTGATAAGATTCTATGAAGATAGGACGATACGCTAAATATTTTGCCCCACGAAACCCATTCCACGCTGCGGATGGGGAAGAGGATCAAGACACTCACTTGGTCACCTCCCTACCACCATATAAGGTGGAAGATATGACCACAAAACCTCATAGGCATCGCACATCCTGCCGCAGATGCGAGGCGGTGGAGATGCCTATATAAGGCCCAGTCTCAAAGTTTCATTTCATTTCAAGTCCAATTCGACCCAAACTCATCCTAAAGTCTCTACAACCCTCTATTAAGACCCACCTATCATTTTATATTAAATCCTTAAGATAATGATGAGAATTTCCCCTTGGAAATCTTAGGTTACCTCAAATATCCCCCTAGAGTGTTGGATAAGCTTGGATCTTCTTTGATGATTGGAAGGAGACTTGATATGGGTGTTTTTTTGATTGTTTCAAGGTATTTTCTTGATACTCTTGGAGGATATTAATGTCACGACCCGACCCCGGGACCGCGACTGGTGCCCTACCTGGGCACCCTTACAGGTAAACATCAGAGAAAATCAGCGGAACATACATGAAACTTATAAATAAAACATCGGAAGTAATACAACAGGTTAGCCGATAGGGCTACCTTCCTGAACATATATAAATACAACCGAAGCAGTTGCCTCCTTCCTTTTACAAACTGACCCACAATATGTGACTACAGACCTCTAAGAGTTTTTAACATAACCATTGTGGCGGGAAAAGGCCCCGCCGTACCCCTGAATATATGTAGCCATGACAACTCCGGAACATTGGAGCCATCTGAAAATGCTAAACCAGGATCCTAAGCTCGCGGATCCACAACTGTGTACCTAAACCTGCGGACATGAACGCAGCCCCGAAAGCGGGTCGATAACAAAATTTAATATGGAACAGAAAATAAAGTACAATGACAAATCATAACTGTACTAAAGAATGACAGGGCAAGTATAAAGAAAGGGTAAATACCAGATCCTACCGTGTCATTTCCATCTCGTGACTTAATCGTACTTTATTATCTTTTCCCATTTTTCCATAAAAGTATAGTCAAATTCTTACGTACTTACTTAAGAAAACTCATCAAGTTCGTAAACATATAACTTACGTATCTTGCATAACCTAATCCGTCCCTTTATGGAGGAACGCCTATATCGTTTACCAACTGGGACGCGATAGTCACATAAGTCCGCCCATAAAGGTATCTTGATATAAATATGAGGCTCATGATCAAAACAGGGTCCCTCGCCCGTAGCATCGATAAGCAATCCTATTCCTGGGACTATTTCACCCGCATAAGCCCATAAGGACTCGCATGAGGTATTCCTCGCATCATGGGTAGCAAATCCACGGAACAGGTGGTATAACGTCTTGGGGGTTTACCCCTCATTTATACTCTTACCCTGAAGAAGGTGGTATAACGTCTTGGGGGTTTACCCCTCATTTATACTCTTACCCTAACTCAACCGGCCATCATACATAACATAAGCCCTATCGGCTTATCATACATAACATAAGCACCACCGGCTTATCATACATTACATAAGCAAGTTAAGAAATCCCCTAACTTCTTATTAGCTTGTTCATATACACTCATTTTTTGTTTACTAAGGGCACTAATATGTCATTATAAAATCCGGGAATTTAACCCAACGTACTACGTGCCTCTACTCCTTTAAAATGACTCTTTTTCAAATAAAACTTTCAAGATACTAATAACCGTAGTATCAAGTCATATCTACTTTTCAAGACAAGTCACAATACATTTATAGGCTTCTAAATCAAGTGACTTCTTTCTTAAAAACCTTAAGCAATTGGTACCTTTAAAACAATTTGCCCTTCTTTATTTCAAATCATTTCTTTGCTTACATTACTGAAGAAAACCATTCTTTTAGTCTTCCATAAAGTTGTTATAACCAACTTCCCATAAAGCCGTTATAACTCTTTATGTCTTAGACAAATTCATTCCTTTTATAACCAAGAGACTTATACTTTCAAATCAAATCACATAGCTTTCAAAATACTTCAAGTCTCTTAACTTTTGAAATCAAGCTTCTTTAACTTTTAGAAATCAAGTCTCTTATCTTTAAAATGGCAAGAAATCAATTCTTTCCAAATCAAGTATTCTATACTTTTAAATCAATTCATTTCTTCCTTTAAGAATCAAGTCTCATAACTTGAAAAATAAAGTCCCTTAACCCTTTAAAAAATTTGATGTTCATAGTCTTAAAACTTCATACGTAAATTCTTATAAATTAAGTAACATATACTTTGGTGCGTTGTGAATAAGTTCTGCTTATTTATAACGATCTTAATCAAGTAGCCATGATCTAGAAAATGTAATACAATTTTGTCTTATCTTAGCTTCTATGCAGATGGAGAATTCTACTCGTTTTAACGTAATTAATTGTCATTACATTTTCCTTTATTAACGCTGCAATGGCTTGTTCGATACTTATTCTCATTCGTGCCGTAAATTAGCCAAGTCAACTTGGCTCCAAATACCCCCTAACGACTCTTACCAACATCCCCCATAAGACTTGGTAAGAACTTAGGATAACTTAGACATAACCTTTACGTGGAGTAAATCAACATACATACCTCTTAACTTCTAAGAGTAGAAGGAAATCATGAAATAGTACTACCCGTATATTCCATACATAGAATCATGTCAAAAGAAGGAAGAGGTTCACATACCTCGCGACGATTGTCGACAAGTAGCAAAATGCTCCAAAGTACATCAACCTTGAGCTACTCCATTCTTCAAGTAGGATACGCTATACTTAGTAATTCAACCTATCATGGTCACAATACGTCCATTAACCTCTTACTTCAAACGTAGAATATTCTAAGTGCTAAGTCGCCAAATTCTACGGAAAATCGGACATCACTTCCTTTGTTTCTACTTACTTTGCCACCTTTTTCAAGGCCGAATACAATAACCAAACAGCCCCAATTGGCTCACAATTTCTATAAGGTACTCCAATACAAATAAAAAACAAACTAAAAGTCCAAATTCGGCCACCTTGAGTTCAACCTTACCAATTCTTATCAAATTTCCATTTCAATCCAAATTGGTAGCATAACATGATATCAAGTCGTATTTGATTATAATAACCATAATCTTTAAGTAAGTAACATGCGACGATTTCTAATAAACGACCAAATAGTAATCCAATTTTCAAGTGGCTTGCACAACATTTCGGATTAAGCTACAAGCAATCCATAATACTTATAACTTCAACATACCAACTTCATGCTATCAACAAGTAAAGCTAACAACAACAATATAAATATATAATCTTGTAACACCTTAAAAGACAAGATTATACCTTAACGTTCCTTAATCCGATTCCAATCCGAAGTCGCTCCTTAGTAGTTTAGAGCCTCTCCAAGACACTTCAATCCGCTTGTTGAGACCCTTAGAACCACACCAACAATTATCCTTCAATTCTCCAAACAAAACCTAGAAAGACCATTAGGTTTTCGTTTTGCGACTAACCCGTAAACCATCTTTTTCCGAGATTTTTCTATTGAGATATGCTTACAATATCCTCAAGAACCTTGGTTTAAAATGTGGAGCCTAAAGAACAAGGAACGAAATTTTTCTTCTTGCTCCTCTCAAACCCGAGAGCTATCCTAAGCAAGAACAAGAGTTCTTCAAATTTCCTAAGTGTAAAATGCCTTGTCTTGCTACTTAGGATGACTATAACACAACATAGAGGGTTAGGATTAGAACACTTGTGAGGTTTGGATGAGGTCTACTTAAATATCAAGAGTAGTGGTCCCATTGACCAAGTCAAATATGTCAAGCTCTTCAAGTTGCAAGACTAGTCTTCCTAACAAGGGTCAAATGACCCTTATGTCCATGATCAATTCGTCCAAGCTTACTTAAGGGGGGGTGACACGTGTCGCCCTCCCATTCGCCACAATATTACATTTTCCGACAATTTCATAACTCCGATAAAAAAAATTTACAAGTCTCAAATCTTAACACTTGTGAGTTCTTACGTACGTTCTTACAACATGTCCTGCAAATACTGGGTGTAACATTCTTCCCCCCTTAGAAACATTTGTCCTCGAATGTTCTTTCGGAGTCCAATCTAATTAAAGCGCGACATAGTTTCCTTATACTACACCCTTCTTACTACATACGCCACCCATGGCCACGTAACAATATTTATACTAAGATGTCAACCTTGGCACTCACGAGGCCAACTAGCCCATACTTATAATGACCTCAAAGTATGTCATAATCTTCACTACTAGGTCTACTAGTGGTCCGACGATCAGATCATCATCGAAAACCTCATATTCCCACTCAACTACCGCCCACGCACTCACGTGTAGTTTATCAAAAGGTTCTTATGGATTCGCTCTACTCCTTTACACTTGGTTGCTATCCATCGTCGGGCCGCATTTCTTCCGTAATTCCAACTCATACTAGCATACATACATAACTTCCATACCGATTCTGGCCACTAATCTTTGGAGTCATTCTTTAAGACAAAAATACGACCATTTCCGCCATGACTGTTCGGTGGAACGCGCCCACGAACTCAGAAACAATCAACTAGACTTGGCCTTGCGCCCGGACCCCGTCACATAGCGGAACTACAACCAACTGATCCCACTCCATTCCAGCCATGGGAGACCTGAATGAGTCCTTAACCCACTCGGTCGCACTTAACTCTTATCCTCGGTCCGACTTAAAATCTTATTGCCAGAGAAAGCCTTATATACCTAAGGTCTCGGCAGTAATCAATATTCTTAGGCTCGCAATTTCCATGCACCAAGCCTACCTTACCAGTCCTCCAGTAAACGGGTACAAAAACTTCTCATAAAATCAAAGCCATGTTGTCTCGATCACCACAACCATTACTTACTCTATACGGACCTCATCCGTACAATTCTCTTAAGCCTACTACGCAGCTTAATCTATTAACATGACATTCGCTAGGTTCCTTAACATGGCTTCTGGGGTCCACTACCCTATCGCATGACCCCATCCTTTCCCAATTATCTCAAAATAAAACACAAGACCTTGGCAAAAATTCATTAACTATTCCATACCTTCCCGGTATCTAGTTAGTCTTTACCACTCTTGGTAAATCTACAACCATTCTAGGCAACCCATAAATGACCCTCATACATAACTCCGTATAGATGTATGTCACAATACCAACTATACTAAAATCATTATCAACCTGTATACGCAATCCACAAAGTCCTTCCTGGGTCCCTGCTGCCTTTCTCGTAGCTGCAATCAACATAACTTGTTAGGGAGGGACGACCCTAACAATCTGACTCTATCGCACGATCTCAGAGTGGGAAGAATGGAAACCAACCCTAAATGTCCTGCAGCCTCCTGATTATAGATGTGGTGCACAACACACCGATAATCAAGACTCTACTAGACACGGTCTGTAGACACTTTCCGAGGACTAACTGCTCTGATACCACTTTTGTCACGACCACCCTCGATCGCGATCGGTGCCCTACACAGGCACCCTACAGTAAACATCAGAGAAAATCAGCGGAACATACATGAAACTTATAAATAAAACGTCGGAAGTAATACAACAAAGTTAGCCGATAGGCTACCTTTCCGAACATATATAAATACAACCGGCAGCTTGCCTTCCTTCCTTTACAACCGACCCACACATGTGACTACTGCACTTAAGAGTTTTTAACATAACCATCGTGTGGGGACAAGGCCCCGCTGCACTGAATATACATAGCCATGACAACTCCAGAACATTGGAGCCATCTGAAAATGCTGAACCAGGATCCTAAGCTCGCGGATCCACAATCGTACCTAAACTCGCGACATTTAACGCGGCCGAAAGCGGGTCGCATAACAAAAATTTAATATGGAACAGAAAATAAAGTACAATGACAAATCACAACTGTACTAAAGAATGACAGGGCAAGTATAAAGAAAGGGTAAATACCAGATCCTACCGTGTCATTTCCATCTCGTGACTTAATCGTACTTTATTATCTTTTCCCATTTTTCCATAAAAGTATAGTCAAATTCTTACGTACTTACTTAAGAAAACTCATCAAGTTCGTAAACATATAACTTACGTATCTTGCATAACCTAATCCGTCCCTTTATGGAGGAACGCCTATACTGTCGGCCCAATCTGGGACGCGATAGAGTCACATAAGTCTGCCCATAAAGGTATACTGCATATAAATATGAGGCTCATGATCAAAACAGGGTCCCTCGCCCGTAGCATCGATAAGCAATCCTATTCCTGGGACTATTTCACCCGCATAAGCCCATAAGGACTCGCATGAGGTATTCCTCGCATCATGGGTAGCAAATCCACGGAACAGGTGGTATAACGTCTTGGGGGTTTACCCCTCATTTATACTCTTACCCTGAAGAAGGTGGTATAACGTCTTGGGGGTTTACCCCTCATTTATACTCTTACCCTAACTCAACCGGCCATCATACATAACATAAGCCCTATCGGCTTATCATACATAACATAAGCACCACCGGCTTATCATACATTACATAAGCAAGTTAAGAAATCCCCTAACTTCTTATTAGCTTGTTCATATACACTCATTTTTTGTTTACTAAGGGCACTAATATGTCATTATAAAATCCGGGAATTTAACCCAACGTACTACGTGCCTCTACTCCTTTAAAATGACTCTTTTTTAAATAAAACTTTCAAGATACTAATAACCGTAGTATCAAGTCATATCTACTTTTCAAGACAAGTCACAATACATTTATAGGCTTCTAAATCAAGTGACTTCTTTCTTAAAAACCTTAAGCAATTGGTACCTTTAAAACAATTTGCCCTTCTTTATTTCAAATCATTTTTTTGCTTACATTACTGAAGAAAACCATTCTTTTAGTCTTCCATAAAGTTGTTATAACCAACTTCCCATAAAGCCGTTATAACTCTTTATGTCTTAGACAAATTCATTCCTTTTATAACCAAGAGACTTATACTTTCAAATCAAATCACATAGCTTTCAAAATACTTCAAGTCTCTTAACTTTTGAAATCAAGCTTCTTTAACTTTTAGAAATCAAGTCTCTTATCTTTAAAATGGCAAGAAATCAATTCTTTCCAAATCAAGTATTCTATACTTTTAAATCAATTCATTTCTTCCTTTAAGAATCAAGTCCCATAACTTGAAAAATAAAGTCCCTTAACCCTTTAAAAAAATTGATGTTCATAGTCTTAAAACTTCATACGTAAATTCTTATAAATTAAGTAACATATACTTTGGTGCGTTGTGAATAAGTTCTGCTTATTTATAACGATCTTAATCAAGTAGCCATGATCTAGAAAATGTAATACAATTTTGTCTTATCTTAGCTTCTATGCGGATGGAGAATTCTACTGCTTTAACGTAATTAATTGTCATTACATTTTCCTTTATTAACGCCGCAATGGCTTGTTCGATACTTATTCTCATTCGTGTCAGAAATTAGCCAAGTCAACTTGCTCCAAATACCCTAACGACTCTTACCAACATCCCCATAAGACTTGGTAAGAACTTAGGATAACTTAGACATAACCTTTACGTGGAGTAAATCAACATACATACCTCTTAACTTCTAAGAGTAAGGAAATCATGAAATAGTACTACCCGTATATTCCATACATAGAATCATGTCAAAAGAAGGAAGAGGTTCACATACCTCGCGACGATTGTCGACAAGTAGCAAAATGCTCCAAAGTACATCAACCTCGAGCTACTCCATTCTTCAAGTAGGATACGCTATACTTAGTAATTCAACCTATCATGGTCACACACGTCCATTAACCTCTTACTTCAAACGTAGAATATTCTAAGTGCTAAGTCGCCAAATTCTACGGAAAATCGGACAAAGACTTCCTTTGTTTCTACTTACTTTGCCACCTTTTCAAGGCCGAATACAATAACCAAACAGCCCCAATTGGCTCACAATTTCTATAAGGTACTCCAATACAAATAAAAACAAACTAAAAGTCCAAATTCGCCACCTTGAGTTCAACCTTACCAATTCTTATCAAATTTCCATTTCAATCCAAATTGGTAGCATAACATGATATCAAGTCGTATTTGATTATAATAACCATAATCTTTAAGTAAGTAACATGCGGCGATTTCTAATAAGCGACCAAATAGTAATCCAATTTTCAAGTGGCTTGCACAACATTTCGGATTAAGCTACAAGCAATCCATAATACTTATAACTTCAACATACCAACTTCATGCTATCAACAAGTAAAGCTAACAACAACAATATAAATATATAATCTTGTAACACCTTAAAAGACAAGATTATACCTTAACGTT
Source organism: Przewalskia tangutica (assembly GCA_029844215.1). NCBI lineage: Eukaryota > Viridiplantae > Streptophyta > Magnoliopsida > Solanales > Solanaceae > Przewalskia > Przewalskia tangutica. The sequence goes on along the minus strand of CM056724.1, from coordinate 45,426,205 downwards.
CCTTAATCCGATTCCAATCCGAAGTCGCTCCTTAGTAGTTTAGAGCCTCTCCAAGACACTTCAATCCGCTTGTTGAGACCCTTAGAACCACACCAACAATTATCCTTCAATTCTCCAAACAAAACCTAGAAAGACCATTAGGTTTTCGTTTTGCGACTAACCCGTAAACCATCTTTTTCCGAGATTTTTCTATTGAGATATGCTTACAATATCCTCAAGAACCTTGGTTTAAAATGTGGAGCCTAAAGAACAAGGAACGAAATTTTTCTCTTCTTGCTCCTCTCAAACCCGAGAGCTATCCTAAGCAAGAACAAGAGTTCTTCAAATTTCCTAAGTGTAAAATGCCTTGTCTTGCTACTTAGGATGACTATAACACAACATAGAGGGTTAGGATTAGAACACTTGTGAGGTTTGGATGAGGTCTACTTAAATATCAAGAGTAGTGGTCCCATTGACCAAGTCAAATATGTCAAGCTCTTCAAGTTGCAAGACTAGTCTTCCTAACAAGGGTCAAATGACCCTTATGTCCATGATCAATTCGTCCAAGCTTACTTAAGGGGGGGTGACACGTGTCGCCCTCCCATTCGCCACAATATTACATTTTCCGACAATTTCATAACTCCGATAAAAAAAATTTACAAGTCTCAAATCTTAACACTTGTGAGTTCTTACGTACGTTCTTACAACATGTCCTGCAAATACTGGGTGTAACATTCTTCCCCCCTTAGAAACATTTGTCCTCGAATGTTCTTTCGGAGTCCAATCTAATTAAAGCGCGACATAGTTTCCTTATACTACACCCTTCTTACTACATACGCCACCCATGGCCACGTAACAATATTTATACTAAGATGTCAACCTTGGCACTCACGAGGCCAACTAGCCCATACTTATAATGACCTCAAAGTATGTCATAATCTTCACTACTAGGTCTACTAGGGTCTGACGACTGTATCATCATCGGGAAAACCTCATATTCCCACTCAACTACCGCCCCACGCACTCACGGGTGTAGTTTCCTCAAAAGGTTCTTATGGATTCTGGCTCTACTCCTTTACACTTGGTTGCTATCCATCGTACTGGCCGTACTCTTTCCGTAATTCCAACTCATACTAGCATACATACATAACTTCCATACCGATTCTGGCCACTAATCTTTGGAGTCACTCTTTAAGACAAAAATACGACCATTTCCGGCTTTCATGACCTGGTTCCGGTGGAACGCGTCCACGAACTCGTAAAACAATCAACTAGACTTGGGCCTTGCGCCCCCGGGACCCCGTCACATAGCGGAACTACAACCAACTGATCCCACTCCATTCCAGGCCATGGGGAGACCCGTAACAGGTCCTTAACCCGACTCAGCGTCGCACTTAACTCTTATCCTTGGTCTGACTTAAAATCTTATTGCCAGAGAAAGCCTTATATACCTAAGGTCTCGGCAGTAATCAATATTCTTAGGCTCGCAATTTCCATGCACCAAGCCTACCTTACCAGTCCTCCAGTAAACGGGTACAAAAACTTCTCATAAAATCAAAGCCATGTTGTCTCGATCACCACAACCATTACTTACTCTATACGGACCTCATCCGTACAATTCTCTTAAGCCTACTACGCAGCTTAATCTATTAACATGACATTCCGCTAGGTTCCTTAACATGGCTTCTTAAGGGTCCACTACCCTATCAGACAGCCCATCCTTTCCCAATTATCTCAAAATAAAACACAAGACCTTGGCAAAAATTCATTAACTATTCCATACCTTCCCGGTATCTAGTTAGTCTTTACCACTCTTGGTAAATCTACAACCATTCTAGGCAACCCATAAATGACCCTCATACATAACTCCGTATAGATGTATGTCACAATACCAACTATACTAAAATCATTACCAACCTGTATACGCAATCCACAAAGTCCTTCCTGGGTCCCTGCTGCCTTTCTCGTAGCTGCAATCAACATAACTTGTTAGGGAGGGACGACCCTAACAATACAGCTCTATCGCACGATCTCAGAGTGGGAAGAATGGAAACCAACCCTAAATGTCCTGCAGCCTCCTGATTATAGATGTGGTGCACAACACACCGATAATCAAGACTCTACTAGACACTGCCTCAGACACTTTCCGAGACTAATCGCTTCGATACCACTTTTGTCACGACGACCCCGATCGCGATCGTGCCCTACAGGCACCCTTACAGGTAAACATCAGAAAAAATCAGCGGAACATACATGAAACTTATAAATAAAACATCGGAAGTAATACAACAGGTTAGCCGATAAGGCTACCTTCCTGAACATATATAAATACAACCGAAGCAGTTGCCTCCTTCCTTTTACAAACTGACCCACAATATGTGACTACAGACCTCTAAGAGTTTTTAACATAACCACTGTGGCGGGACAAGGCCCCGCCGTACCCCTGAATATACGTAGCCATGACAACTCCGGAACATTGGAGCCATCTGAAAATGCTGAACCAGGATCCTAAGCTCGCGGATCCACAACTGTGTACCTAAACCTGCGGACATGAACGCAGCTTCGAAAGTGGTCGATAACAAAAATTTGAATATGGAATGTAAAATAAAGTACAATGACAAATCATAATCAGATTTAAAGAATGACAGGGCAAGTATAAAGAAAGGGTAAATACCAGATCCTACCGTGTCATTTCCATCTCGTGACTTAATCGTACTTTATTATCTTTTCCCATTTTTCCATAAAAGTATAGTCAAATTCTTACGTACTTACTTAAGAAAACTCATCAAGTTCGTAAACATATAACTTACGTATCTTGCATAACCTAATCCGTCCCTTTATGGAGGAACGCTATATCGTTTACCAATCTGGGACGCGATAGAGTCACATAAGTCTGCCCATAAAGGTATACTGCATATAAATATGAGGCTCATGATCAAAACAGGGTCCCTCGCCCGTAGCATCGATAAGCAATCCTATTCCTGGGACTATTTCACCCGCATAAGCCCATAAGGACTCGCATGAGGTATTCCTCGCATCATGGGTAGCAAATCCACTAATGTGGTATAACGTCTTGGGGGTTTACCCCTCATTTATACTCTTACCCTGAAGAAGGTGGTATAACGTCTTGGGGGTTTACCCCTCATTTATACTCTTACCCTAACTCAACCGGCCATCATACATAACATAAGCCCTATCGGCTTATCATACATAACATAAGCACCACCGGCTTATCATACATTACATAAGCAAGTTAAGAAATCCCCTAACTTCTTATTAGCTTGTTCATATACACTCATTTTTTGTTTACTAAGGGCACTAATATGTCATTATAAAATCCGGGAATTTAACCCAACGTACTACGTGCCTCTACTCCTTTAAAATGACTCTTTTTTAAATAAAACTTTCAAGATACTAATAACCGTAGTATCAAGTCATATCTACTTTTCAAGACAAGTCACAATACATTTATAGGCTTCTAAATCAAGTGACTTCTTTCTTAAAAACCTTAAGCAATTGGTACCTTTAAAACAATTTGCCCTTCTTTATTTCAAATCATTTTTTTGCTTACATTACTGAAGAAAACCATTCTTTTAGTCTTCCATAAAGTTGTTATAACCAACTTCCCATAAAGCCGTTATAACTCTTTATGTCTTAGACAAATTCATTCCTTTTATAACCAAGAGACTTATACTTTCAAATCAAATCACATAGCTTTCAAAATACTTCAAGTCTCTTAACTTTTGAAATCAAGCTTCTTTAACTTTTAGAAATCAAGTCTCTTATCTTTAAAATGGCAAGAAATCAATTCTTTCCAAATCAAGTATTCTATACTTTTAAATCAATTCATTTCTTCCTTTAAGAATCAAGTCCCATAACTTGAAAAATAAAGTCCCTTAACCCTTTAAAAAAATTGATGTTCATAGTCTTAAAACTTCATACGTAAATTCTTATAAATTAAGTAACATATACTTTGGTGCGTTGTGAATAAGTTCTGCTTATTTATAACGATCTTAATCAAGTAGCCATGATCTAGAAAATGTAATACAATTTTGTCTTATCTTAGCTTCTATGCAGATGGAGAATTCTACTCGTTTTAACGTAATTAATTGTCATTACATTTTCCTTTATTAACGCTGCAATGGCTTGTTCGATACTTATTCTCATTCGTGCCGTAAATTAGCCAAGTCAACTTGGCTCCAAATACCCCCTAACGACTCTTACCAACATCCCCCATAAGACTTGGTAAGAACTTAGGATAACTTAGACATAACCTTTATGTGGAGTAAATCAACATACATACCTCTTAACTTCTAAGAGTAGAAGGAAATCATGAAATAGTACTACCCGTATATTCCATACATAGAATCATGTCAAAAGAAGGAAGAGGTTCACATACCTCGCGACGATTGTCGACAAGTAGCAAAATGCTCCAAAGTACATCAACCTTGAGCTACTCCATTCTTCAAGTAGGATACGCTATACTTAGTAATTCAACCTATCATGGTCACAATACGTCCATTAACCTCTTACTTCAAACGTAGAATATTCTAAGTGCTAAGTCGCCAAATTCTACGGAAAATCGGACATCACTTCCTTTGTTTCTACTTACTTTGCCACCTTTTTCAAGGCCGAATACAATAACCAAACAGCCCCAATTGGCTCACAATTTCTATAAGGTACTCCAATACAAATAAAAAACAAACTAAAAGTCCAAATTCGGCCACCTTGAGTTCAACCTTACCAATTCTTATCAAATTTCCATTTCAATCCAAATTGGTAGCATAACATGATATCAAGTCGTATTTGATTATAATAACCATAATCTTTAAGTAAGTAACATGCGACGATTTCTAATAAACGACCAAATAGTAATCCAATTTTCAAGTGGCTTGCACAACATTTCGGATTAAGCTACAAGCAATCCATAATACTTATAACTTCAACATACCAACTTCATGCTATCAACAAGTAAAGCTAACAACAACAATATAAATATATAATCTTGTAACACCTTAAAAGACAAGATTATACCTTAACGTTCCTTAATCCGATTCCAATCCGAAGTCGCTCCTTAGTAGTTTAGAGCCTCTCCAAGACACTTCAATCCGCTTGTTGAGACCCTTAGAACCACACCAACAATTATCCTTCAATTCTCCAAACAAAACCTAGAAAGACCATTAGGTTTTCGTTTTGCGACTAACCCGTAAACCATCTTTTTCCGAGATTTTTCTATTGAGATATGCTTACAATATCCTCAAGAACCTTGGTTTAAAATGTGGAGCCTAAAGAACAAGGAACAAAATTTTTCTCTTCTTGCTCCTCTCAAACCCGAGAGCTATCCTAAGCAAGAACAAGAGTTCTTCAAATTTCCTAAGTGTAAAATGCCTTGTCTTGCTACTTAGGATGACTATAACACAACATAGAGGGTTAGGATTAGAACACTTGTGAGGTTTGGATGAGGTCTACTTAAATATCAAGAGTAGTGGTCCCATTGACCAAGTCAAATATGTCAAGCTCTTCAAGTTGCAAGACTAGTCTTCCTAACAAGGGTCAAATGACCCTTATGTCCATGATCAATTCGTCCAAGCTTACTTAAGGGGGGTGACACGTGTCGCCCTCCCATTCGCCACAATATTACATTTTCCGACAATTTCATAACTCCGATAAAAAAAATTTACAAGTCTCAAATCTTAACACTTGTGAGTTCTTACGTACGTTCTTACAACATGTCCTGCAAATACGGGGTGTAAAAATTAAACCCCTCCTATGGTGTTATATACACAATTATATTTCATTTATGCACATTCTGTCCCACAGAGGCACTCATAGTACATGTTGTTTCTCTATTGCTCCACCTAACAGTTATGTATCCAGTTACAGTTTCAGCTTATACTTCATATACCATATTATACTTGTTTACAGTTTTAGCTTTACATATTCAGTACATCTTTCATACTAATGTCTCTTTTGGGGCACTGCATTTTATGCCCGCATGTATAGATAGAGCTTCGGGTGATACCTCGCAGTAGGTGACTCAACTCAGCTGAGGATTGTCATGCTCATTTCTTCTAGAGTTGTATAGTGAGCTGATAGGTATGATGGTTGCATTTATGTATATAGTCAGGTATATTGGGGCCCTGTCCCGACCAGGTGTTATTGACATACTCTCTAGAGGCTTGTAATCAGTCATTTTGTGTAAAGTGGACTTGTGTGGCCTTGCTAGCCTCTTTAGTAGACTCATTGTGATTATATCGGCCTTGTCGGTCTTGTTGTTTATATATGTATAGGTTGGGCCTTTTATGCGTGCAGGTGATTGTGTCTTGATAAATAATAATTCATCAGAAGCCTTACCGGCCCATGCTATGCCAGGATGTGTTACATGTATCAGGATTGGTATGATCGAGCCTTAGAGTGTCGGGTGCCGGCCACACCCCCCAAGATTGGGGTGTGACAAACTCGGTATCATAGTATGTTTGTTCTATAGATGTCTACAAAATATGTCTAGTAGAGTCTTGATTATGGGTATGTTGAAAGCCACACTTATAAACAGGAAGCTACATGGCATTTAAGATTGTTTCTCTTTTCTTAATCTAGATCGTGCACTGGAGACAAGCTCTAAGTATCTCTTTCCTAATCTTGTTGTATTATGATTTCAGCGATGTCCTCTTCAAAAGATACACCTTCTATCAAGATTGACCAGTCAGAGGATACAAGAAGATTACCTCCCCACCAGTCTTCGACCCAGATACAATCAGGGTCACCGAGGGAGATCTCCTGGGGCTGGCGGCGTCGTAGAACTTGCCGTCTGAAGCACTATCTCAGGCAATGACTGGGCCTGTGCCCTGGTAACCCTCTGCGTCCTACTAGCAGCTCCTTCTGCTGCCTTGCCCCTCTGGGTCGCGGTTGCCTTGCGTGGAGGCATAACTGGTACATAAGAATACGTCAGAGGGAGTTCAACCTATAACACAGCTCTATTGCACGATCTCAGAGTGAGAAGAATGGAAACCAATCATAAATATCCTGTAGCCTCCTGATTATAGGTGTGGTGCACAATACGCCGATAATCAAGACTCTACTAGATATGGTCTGTAGACACTTTCCGAGGACTAACTGCTCTGATACCACTTTTGTCACGACCCGAACTCGGGCCCGCAACTGGTGCCTTACCCGGGCACCCTAGTAGGTATACATCAGAGAAAACCAGCGAAATAAACTCATAGACATAAAACAATGTAGAATAGGAACCAGGCTAACCGATAAGGTCGCCTTTCAACATATATATAAATATAAAAACTTGAACAGTTATATCCTTTACAAACTCATCCCATAACAGGACTACAGACCTCTAAGAGTTTTTGACATAACAACTATGACGGGACAGGGCCCCGCCATACCCCTGAATGTACATGTACCTATAATGACAGGGAACCATACCAAAAGATAAGCCTCCGGAGAAACGGAGCTTCCCAAAACGCAGAACCGTGATCCTATGAGCGAGGATCAACAACCGATGTACCTCTACCTGCGGCATGAACGCATCCCCCCGAAGGAGGTCAGTACAACAAGTACCAAGTATGTGAAACTGAAAGTACTGTAATGTAATCACAATAGTCTAAAAACAAATCCAGAGACATGTATGAAAAACCAATTAACAGTACACAGTGCCATAGTATATACGAGAGTAAATAAGTGTAACTCGGCTGGTTCTGAATAGGCAGCAAATGATCAAACTTGGGCCATTCGCCCATAGTATCATTGTGCAAATCTTAATCCTGGACTCCCGCAATCTGCATAGGTCGCGTGGACCCGCATGAGGTATTCCTCGCATCGGGGGAAGCAAACCCTCGGTAATACATAGGACCCTGTCCCGCATGAGCCCCTTGGACTCGTATGAGGGTATTTCTCGCATAGGACCCCGTCCCGCATGAGCCCCTTGGACCCGCATGAGGTATTCCTCGCATCGGGGGGAGCAAACCCGCGGAATATATGTCACGCAACGTGTCAGGGGGGTAAGTGATATAATACAAGCACAACCGGCTTATCGTGAACAACATAGGCAAATCAAGAAAACCCCCTTAACACAAAAGGTCTCAAGACACTAACACCCGTAGTATCAAGACATGTTTACTTATCAAACCAAGTTACTACCCCTTCAGAAATCATTACAAGGCCTTTAAAATCAAGTAAGTAAACCGTTCTTTTTATCCTCCTCAAGTCGTTATAACTAACTTCCCATAAAGCTATTATAACACTTATATTTTAAGCAATTCAAAACAATCACACCCTTTTTAGAAACTAAGAGAACTTATTCTTTTAAACCAAGTATCAATTTCTTTCCGAATAATGATTCACAACTTTTTAGAATAATTCAAGTCTCTTAAGATTTAGAAGTCAAGTCAAGGACATCAAAATAAAACCAAATTCATTTAACACGCGTACGTCTACCGTACTATATATTTCATAATAATCATGCTCAAGAGGATAGGAAGAGTTCACATACCTCCTCGCCTAATCCACTTTCCAAGTCGAATATGCCACGCGTAAAGTATCAACCTATAATAATCATAACACGTCTATCAATTTCTAGTTTTCTTCGTAGGAAAATTCTAAGTGTAAGGTCTCTTATTCTACAAAAAATTGGGCAGTACTTCCCCTGTTTCTACGTACTTTTCCACCTTTTCAAGGCCCGAAATCAATAACCAAATGCCTCTTTTAAGGCGCAACAATTCAACAAGTCAAGGGGGATTACACGCCTAACTGGACGTGTAAAATTCAGCCCCTTAATCTACAAAAGCTGTCCATAATACTAGTCCATAGTCCAATGTAAAAACAGTCCATAGTCCAATGTAAAAATAGTCCAAAGTCCAAGTCCTTTAGTTGGTGTTCTTGGCCAACTACTACAATTAAAACTGTCCAGTTTTTCGGCTAGCATGCCAATACTTGTTTCATTACTTCTTTTATATTCCAACTTATATTCCAATCTTTATATAAGTTACATTAACTTGTTATTAACAAGATTCCTTCATGTCAACAAGTAATAGGTAATGTTTTAACAACTTTTATGGCTAGCATGCCAATTCTCGATTTTAACAACTTTAATGGCTAGTATGCCAATTTCGGTTTTTAACATCTTAATAAGGTCCAAATCTTTTCAATCTTCCTTCCACAAATCATATACTCAATTATATACTACTATAACATGTAATCTCCAATTCACATTAGAAGGACAAATATTATTACCTCAATAAGCCCAAAATTATCCAAGATGTAAAAGTCGATCCTTAGCAACGTTAGATCCTATTCCTTACGTTCCAATCCACTCCAAGCAACCCTTAGAAGTTCCTAACCAACTTCTCTTAACACTTCATCCAAAAATATGAAGATCACCTTAGGGTTTCACTTTGCGACTATAGGATTAACGTAGTATTTCCGGGATTCTTTGTGTTGGGATATCCTTAGAACACTACTAGGGACACTTGGTTAAGGTATTGGGATTAAACAACAACAGTTGAAGAATTGTTCTTCAAGGAGAGGGGGGGTGCCGAGAGCACACTCAAGGAATGGAGTATTGTTCTTGAAAAATATCTAAGTGATGAAGTCTTCAACCCTAAGGTCTGTATATATAAGACAACCAAGGGCTAGGATCAAAGCAAGTGTGTGGTTGAGATTAGGGACAAGTGTGTGTGGGTCACACAAGCCACTTGTCCAACAAATATCTTGAGACAAGTGGCTTGCCACTTGGCTCAACCAATTCTCCCAACATGGGCCACATGGGGGTGACACGTGTCGTCCTCCTATTGGTCCAAAATATTTCATCTCCCCAAAATCTCAATAATTGGTCCAAAATTGAAAACCTTGTGGGCCCCACAAAAACGTAAAATTTCTCGGGTGGGCCCCACATGACCAAATTTGAAAATAAAATTCCATAATACTTATAAATCCTATAAGTCTTAAATACCAAAATTGAGAATCCAATTCCCAATAATAAACTTTTTTCCTTCACGAGGTTCGGAATATTTTCCGTAAGAAAAAGAAACCTTTCTTCCTTTTCAAACTTAAGGTCGCATTCTCTTGCGTACGTCCTCATAAACATACCCTGACGTGGTGTAATATTCTCTCCCCCTTAGAAACATTCATCCCGAATGTTCCTTTTAAGTTCAATCAAAATTAGATAACGGCATAGTCCCTCTTAACAATACCCAACACAATCAAGAACGCCACACATGGCCACAATAACACTTAAGCATTTATGTCAATTAAAATCAACAAGTAGGAAAGTGAGTTACCTGGAGGTGTAGGGAATAAGTGAGGATACTTCTTTATCATGTCCTCCTCTGCTTCCCAAGTCATCTCCTCTCTATTCTCGTTCCTCCACAAGACTTTTACGGAAACCACGTCCTTTGTCCGCAGTCGCCTGACCTGGCGATCGAGTATCGCTATGGGACTCTCCTCATATGATAACCCCTCTATCACCTGGACATCACTAACCGGGAACACTCTGGATGGATCTCTGATACACCTCTGCAACATAGAAACATGAAAGACCGAATGTACTGCCTCCAGATCGGACGGCAGATCCAACTCATAGGCAACCTTGCCTATTCTACGGACAATCTGATAAGGCCCAATGTACCTTGGGCTAAGTTTCCCCTTCTTTCCAAACCTCATCACACCCTTCATGGGTGACACCTTCAGGAAGACCCAATCGTCAATCTCAAACTCCAAGTGTCGACGCCGAGTATCTGCATACGACTTATGTCGACTCTCAGTTGCTAATAACCTCTCCTGGATAAGCTTCACCTTATCCACAACCTGCTGAATCAAGTCCGGACCGACTAACTGAACCTCGCCCACATCTAACCAGCCTATCGGTGATCTGCACTTCCTCCCATACAAGGCTTCATAAGGCGCCATCTAGATACTGGAATGGTAGCTGTTATTATACGCAAACTCAACAAGAGGCAAATGATCCTCCCAGCTACCTCTGAAATCAATAATACAGGCTCGTAACATATCCTCAAGTGTCTGGATAGTACGATCTGCCTGTCCGTCGGTCTGAGGATGGAATGCAGTACTGAGGCTTACCTGCGTCCCTAATCCCTTCTAGAAAGACCTCCAGAAATTAGCCATAAACTGGGCTCCTCTGTCTGATATAATAGATGTAGGGACCCCATGCAGTCTCACAATCTCCCAGATGTAAAGTCTAGCATAATCCTCGGCCGAATAAGTCGTCCTGACTGGAAGAAAATGAGGTGATTTTGTCAGCCTGTGTACTATAACCCAGATGGAATCACACTTCCTCTGAGTACGAGGTAACCCTGTAAAAAATCCATGTTGATCACCTCCCATTTCCAGGTCGGAATATCAATCGTCTGCAGCAACCCACCAGGCTTTTGGTGCTCCACCTTGACCTGCTGACAATTCGGACACTGAGCAACGAACTCTGCAACATCCCCCTTCAGGCCATCCCACCAATACATACATCTGAGGTCGTAGTACATCTTTGTCGACCCCGGATGAATAGAGTAACGAGCGTTGTGTGCCTCCCCTAGAACCTGCTGACGAAGTCCTGCAACATCGGGTACACACAATCTACCCTCGTATCTTAGCACCCCATCTGGTGCTACCTCAAATGAACCCTTCTCCTCTCGAAGAGCCGTATCTCGATACCGTGTCATAATCGGATCCTCATACTGTCGCCTCTTCACCTCCTCAACGATGGAAGACTCGGCAACCTCTCGAACCTAAACCCCACTACTATCGGAACCAACCAATCGAACCCCAAGGCTCGCTAGCTGATGTATCTAGCGGACCATGCCCCTTCTATCTAGCTGCACATCTGACAGACTACCCATAGATCTACGACTAAGAGCATCTGCAACTAGATTGGCCTTCCCTGGGTGGTATAGGATATCGACATCATAATCCTTAAGTAACTCTAACCACCGTCTGCGCAGTTCACTCCTTCGTGAAGATATACTGGAGGCTCTTGTGGTCTGTAAAAATATCCACATGAACTCCATATAAATAATGCCTCCAGATCTTCAAGGCATGAATCACTGCTGCTAACTCTAAATCATGGGTGGGGTAGTTTTTCTCATGCTTCTTGAGCTGTCGAGATGTGTAAGCTATAACCTTACCATGCTGCATCAGCACACACCCAAGCCCGACACCCGACGCATCACAATAAACCACATACCCGTCTAAACCCTCTGGAAGAGTAAGAACTGGGATCGTCGTTAATTTCTCCTTCAGCAACTGGAAGCCCTTTTCACATGCATCCGTCCACTGGAACTTAGCCGTTTTCTGAGTCAGCCTAGTCAAAGGTGCTGAAATCAAAGAAAACTTCTCCACAAACCTCCGATAATAACCCGCCAGGCCCAAAAAGCTGCGCACCTCCGTTGGTGTAGTAGGTCTAGGTCAAGTCTTGACTGCCTCAATCTTTGTTGTATCAACCAGAATACCATCGGCCCCGATAACATGCCCCAAGAATGCCACTGAAGCCAACCAAAACTCACATTTTGAGAACTTGGCGTCTGTTGCCACTCTGAGGACTCTCGATCACCGTCGCCAAATGATCCGCATGCTCCTGCTCCGTGCGAGAATAAACCAGGATGTCATCAATGAATACTATAACAAACGTATCCAGAAATGGCTTGAACACCCGGTTCATTAAATCCATAAATATTGCCGAAGCATTAGTCAAACCAAAAGAAATTACCCTAAACTCATAATGCCCATACCGGGTCCTGAATGCAGTCTTAAGGACATCTGCCTGCCTAACTCGCACCTGATGATAACCAGATCGCATGTCTATCTTGGAAAAACACTTCGCACCCTGCAACTGATCAAACAAATAATCAATCCTGGGGTGGGGGTATCTATTTTTTATGGTCACCTTGTTCAGCTGCCTGTAATCGACACACATACGCAGCGTCTCATCCTTCTTCTTTACAAATGTCACGACCCGACCCCGGGACCGCGACTGGTGCCCTACCTGGGCACCCTTACAGGTATACATCAGAGATAATCAGCGGAACATACATGAAACTTTATAAAATAAACAACAGAAGTGAAACAACAGGTTAGCCGATAGGGCTACCTTCCTGGACATACATATATACAACCGAAGCAGTTGCCTCCTTTCTTTACAAACTGACCCACAAAATGTAACTACAGACCTCTAAGAGTTTTTAACATAACAACAGTGGCGGGACAGGGCCCCGCCATACCCCTGAATATACATGAATCTACTACTTCAGGGAAAACCGTACCAAGAGATAAAGCCTCCGGAGCAAATGGAGCTTTTTCCCAACAACTGAACCGAGATCCTAAGAGCAAGGATCACCAACCTGGGTACCTAAAACCTGCGGGCATGAACGCAGCCCCCCGAAGAAGTCGATTACAACAGTAGAATATGGAGCGAAATAACGTCTGATAAGCAGATCATAACTGTACAAAAGAATGACAAGGACAAGTATACAACAATACATACCAGATCCTGCCGTGTCATTACCACTTATGAACTTAATCGCACCTTATTATCTTTTTCATTCTTAATAAAATTTACACCACATTCTTACGCACATTATTAGAAAAGAATCATTAAGTTCATTACTATATAACTCACTTATCTTTCATAAGCATAATCGGCCGCTTTGGGAGGGGCACCTATACTACGGCCCGATCTGGGGCGCGATCAAGGTCACATAGTGCGCGTAAAGGTATCGCCGGCCCGATCACGGGTCGATAACGTCATCTAGTGCGCGTAAGGTATCGCCGGCCCAATCACGGGTCGATAACGTCATCTAGTGCGCGTAAGGTATCTTGCGGCCCGTTCTCGGTCGATAATGTCATATAGTGCGCGTATAGGTATCTCGCGCCCATTCCTGGGTCGATAATGTCATATAGTCTGCCCGTATAGGTATACTGCCCGGCCCATTCCTGGGTCGATAATGTCATATAGTCTGCCCGTATAGGTATACTGCCCGGCCCATTCCTGGGTCGATAATGTCATATAGTCTGCCCGTATAGGTATACTGCCCGGCCCATTCCTGGGTCGATAATGTCATATAGAATCCGGGAATTTAACCCAACGTACTACGCGCCTCTACTCCTTTAGAAAGACTCTTTTTCAATTACAACTTCCCAGATACTAACAACTATAGTATCAAGTCCTATCCACCTTTCAAGACAAGTCACAATACCTTTTTAGAAATACAATTACAGAACTAAAACAAGTGACTTCTTTCTTAAAAACCCTAAGCAACTGGTACCTTAAAAACAGTTTGCCCTCCTTTATTTCAAAATCATCTCATTACTTACATTACTGAAGAAAATCATTCTTTTAACCTTCCATAAAGCCGTTATAACCAACTTCCCATAAAGCCGTTATAACCCTTTATGGTTTTAGACCAACTCATTCCTTTTATAACCAAGAGACTTCTACTTTTTGAAACCAAGTATTAAATACATTCAAATCAATTCTCTTAACTTTCAAAAATACAATTAGTCTCTTAACCTTTTGAACTCAAGTGACTTCTTTTATTATAAAACCTTAGGCAATTGATGCCTTAAAATGAAGTTGCCTTTTCATTAAAAACAAGTCATTTATCTTTCCATAAAGCAAATATAACTAACTTCCCATAAAGCCGTTATATTCACTTTATGCCTTAGTCAAAAACAATTTCCTATCCAAGGGACTTATACGTTTAAAACGGAACAAGTATCACATACTTCAAAACTCTTCAAGTCCCTTAACTTTACTAAGACTTAAGACATCCTTAATATTTTCAAAGAAGTGAGTTAACTTCCTAACTCACCCGACTTGGCATTTTATAAGGCTAGCAAAGAATGTCAAAGTCTTGTACGTCTACCGTACTACATACGTGCAACTAGTCATGCTTAAAGATAGGAAAAGTTCTACATAGAGTAGGTCACACAACTACCTCTTAACTTCTAAGAGTAACGGGAAACATGAAATGATACCACAGGTATATTCCATACATAGAATCATGCCAAAGGAAGGAAGAGGTTCACATACCTCGCGACGATTGTCGACAAGTAGCAAAATGCTCCAAAGTACTTAAATCTTGATAGCTATTCCACTCTCCAAGTAGGATACGCTATACATAGTACTTCAACCTATAATGGTCACAATACGTCCATTAACCTCTCACTTCATCGTAGAATTATTCTAAGTGCTAAGTCACCAATTCTACGGAAAATCGGACAGAACCTCCTTTGTTTCTACTAACTTTGCCACCTTTTTCAAGGCCGAAAATACAATAACCAAACAGCCCCAATTGGCTCACAATTATATAGAAGGTAGTCCAATTCAAATGACTAACTAAACAGCCCCAATTGGCTCACAATTACATTATGGATTTCCAAGGCTATAATCAATCCATAATTCTTATAACCTCTATATAACAACTTCATGCTCGCAACATACAAAGCTATCAACAACAATATAAATATGCAATCTTGTAACACCTTTAAAAGACAAGATTATACCTTAACGATTCGTAATCCAACTCCAATCCGAAGTCGCTCCTTAGTAGTTTAGAGCCTCTCCAAGACACCTCAATCCGACATTGAGACCACTTAGCACAATACCAACAATTATCCTTTCAAATTCCAAGCAAAACCTAGAAAGACCCTTTAGGTTTTCGTTTTGCGACTAACAGAAAACAATCTTTTCCAAGATTTTTCTATTGAGATGTGTTTACAATACACCTAAGAACCTTGGTTTAAAGTGTGGAATCAAATGGACAAGAAACGAAAATTTTCTTTCTTCTTCTTAGTGAACAGTGAGCTTGCTCAATGTTCCTCCAAATTTGTGTAAAATTTTCTAAGTGTCAAGACATCTCTTGCTACTAGTATTAAATAGAGAATTGGATGGTCAAGATAATTACAAATGTGAGGCTTAGATGTGTTCTTACAAAAGATCAAGACTTATTGACCAAGACTAGTCAACCTTCTCAAGCTATACAAGTTGCAAGACTAGTCATCCAAGACTTAAGGTAAATGACCAAAATGGCCATGCCATTTCGTCCAAGGCAATGCTAAGGGGGGTGACACGTGTCGCCCTCCCATTAAATCCTGATAAAACGTTTTCCGACAATTCCATAAATATACTAAAAAAAAATTCAAGTCTCAAATCTTAACACTTATGAGTTCTTACGTACGTTCTTAAAACATGTCCTGTAAATACGGGGTGTAACATTCTTCCCTCCTTAGAAACATTCGTCCTCGAATGTTCTTTCGGAGTCAAACTTAAAATTAACAACATAGTTTCCTTTCACCACCCCCGACATACCAACAATGCCGCACATGGCCTTAATACCTCGCACCCACATATCTGTCCGTCATAAGCCCAAAAAGGGATTATCTTTTCGTACTTCCAACTCCTTCTAACATATACATAGTCTCAATATAATCTGTTCATAAAACTTAAACATACCATAACTTATCATGTAAACAAGTTTCTAAAGGCCAAAGACATACCTGAAATCATATAGGCGGTTCAAGGACCGCTAAAACTGGGAACTCCCACCACGACCTCTGCCACGGCCTGTCGGTGCATGAACATCCTGCCTAGCTAGTGAAGGCGAAGAACCCGCAACAGATCCAGTAGGCTGTGTTGTCCCACCAGGACCCCCTCTATAAGGACACTCTCTTAACATATGGCCTAGACGACCACAAGAAAAACAAGCACACGTCTGCGTGCGACATACCCAGAATGTAACCTACCACCAGGCACGTTGAGGCAAAGGTGGCCTCGATTGACCGAACCCCACCTCCTCGAGACTACGAAGCTCTAGAGACCTGACCGGCCCCTGCATTCCCGGGGTTGTGAAAACCCCCGCTGGAAAACTGTGGAGGTGCACTCTGTGTCGGCTGAACTGTAGACCTAGCCTGCTGCTGAGGCTCTCCGCCTCGAATATCACCCTGAACCCCTGCCGTCTTGGCCCTCTTGGGCTGGCCTTGGTCTGGTCGGTCCTCTCTCTCCCTGTCCTCAATCCCCTGTGCATATGTCTGTATCCTGGCAATATCCATTCCTGGCTGAAGGGCCACTCCCAGGCAAGCAGTGATCATATAACGGTCTAGTCCCATAACATAGCGATGGACTCTATCGGCCATGTTAGCCACAATAGTGTGCGCATACCTTGCCAACGAGTCAAACTCTAGGGTGTACTCCCTGATGGTCCTCCCATTCTGCCTCAATGATAAGAATCTATCAACACGGGCTCTCCTCATCTCAGGAGGCAAAAAGTGACCAAGAAAGGCCTCTGTGAACTCATCCCAAACCGCTGGACGAGCATCATCACCTCTCGAAAGCAACCACGACTCAAACCAGTTCAACGCGATGTCGCGTAACCGGTAGGAGGCTAGCGTAACAGACTCTGTCTCTGAAGCCCTAAGAACCTGCGTGGTCCGCTGTAGCTGCCGAATGAACTCCTGCGGATCCTCATCAGACCTCGAACCATAAAACTCAGGTGGATGACATCTGAAAATCCCTAATCCGCAAACCCATCGGCTCTGGGGTGGGTTGCTGCTCACTCATCGTGTTGCCCGACTACTATCTTGGTCAATAATCGGATCTGCTCTCGTAGTCTCTATACTCGGCCGGTGCGGGCTCGAGGCTCGTGCAGGAACCTCGAGCTCTTGCGCTCTCGGCTCCTCTAATACTGCCGGCGTGGCTGAACTCGCCGACCCGCCTACTACCTGAGGCATAGTCTGTGCGCGACTCCTGTTAACTCTCTGCGCCTTCTGCGGCGCTCCTGCTGCTTTGCCTTGCCTACGGGCCTTGGTCGCTTCCGGTGGAGGCATAGGCATTTCATAAGAATAGGTCGGAGGATTCAACCTAATAAGACGACTCTCTTCGCACGATCTCGAGAGAGAAGAATGGAAACCAAATCCTAAATGTCCTACGGCCCACGATTATAGATGTGGTGCACAACACACCGATAATCAAGACTCTACTGAACACGGTGCGTAGACACTTTTCGAGACTAAGCGCTCGATACCACTTTTGTCACGACCGGCCGGGATCGCGGCCCGGTGCCCTACACAGGCACCGCTTCAGTATACATCGAGAGATAATCAATGGAACATACATGAAACTTTATAAAATAAACAATGAAGTGAAACAACAGGTTAGCCGATAGGGCTACCTTCCCGACATACATATATACAACCAACGATTGCCTCCTTTCTTTACAAATGACCCACAAAATGTAACTCTGGACCTCTAGAGTTTTTAACATAACAGATGGCGGGACAGGGCCCGCCATACCTGAATATACATGAATCTACTACTTGGGAAAACCGTACCAAGAGATAAAGCCTCGGAGCAAATGGAGCTTTCCCCAACAATGAACCGAGATCCTAAGAGCAAGGATCACCAACTGGTACCTAAAACTGCGGGCATGAGCGGCCCGAAGAAGTCGATAACAACAGTGCGAATATGGAGCGAAATAACGTCTGATGAAATGATCATAATCGTACAAAAGAATGACAAGGACAAGTATAAAACAATACATACGGATCCCGTCGTGTCATTACCACTTATGAACTTAATCGCACCTTATTATCTTTTTCATTCTTAATAAAATTTCTGACCACATTCTTACGTACATTATTAGAAAAGAATCATTAAGTTCATTACTATATAACTCACTTATCTTTCATAAGCATAATCCGGCCGCTTTGGGAGGGCACCTATACTACGGCCCGATCTAGGGCGCGATCAAGGTCACATAGTGCGCGTAAGGTATCTTGCGCCCGATCACGGGTCGATAACGCCATCTAGTGCGCGTAAAGGTATCTTGCGGCCCGATCTGGGTCGATAACGTCATCTAGATGCGCGTAAAGGTATCTTGCCGCCCGTTCTCGGTCGATAATGTCATATAGTGCGCGTATAGGTATCTTGCCGGCCCATTCTCGGTCGATAATGTCATATAGTGCGCGTATAGGTATCTTGCGGCCCATTCTGGGTCGATAATGTCATATAGTGCGCGTATAGGTATCGCCGGCCCATTCTCGGGTCGATAATGTCATATAGTGCGCGTATGGGTATCTTGCCGGCCCATTCTCGGGTCGATAATGTCATATAGAATCCGAATTTAACCCAACGTACTCACGCGCTCTACTCCTTTATAAAGACTCTTTTACAATTACAACTTCCCATATACTAACAACTATAGTAACAATTCCTATCCACCTTTCAAGACAAGTCACAATACCTTTTTAGAAATACAATTACGAACACAAAAACAGTGACTTCTTTCTTAAAAACCCTAAGCAACTGGTACCTTAAAAACAGTTTGCCCTCCTTTATTTCAAAATCATCTCATTACATACATTACTGAAGAAAATCATTCTTTTAACCTTCCATAAAGCCGTTATAACCAACTTCCCATAAAGCCGTTATAACCCTTTATGGTTTTAGACCAACTCATTCCTTTTATAACCAAGAGACTTCTACTTTTTGAAACCAAGTATTAAATACTTTCAAATCAATTCTCTTAACTTTCAAAAATACAATTAGTCTCTTAACCTTTTGAACTCAAGTGACTTCTTTTATTATAAAACCTTAGGCAATTGATGCCTTAAAATCAAGTTGCCTTTTCATTAAAAACAAGTCATTTATCTTTCCATAAAGCAAATATAACTAACTTCTCATAAAGCCGTTATATTCACTTTATGCCTTAGTCAAAAACAATTTCCTATCCAAGGGACTTATACGTTTAAAACGGAACAAGTATCACATACTTCAAAACTCTTCAAGTCCCTTAACTTTACTAAGACTTAAGACATCCTTAATATTTTCAAAGAAGTGAGTTAACTTCCTAACTCACCCGACTTGGCATTTTATAAGGCTAGCAAAGAATGTCAAAGTCTTGTACGTCTACCGTACTACATACGTGCAACTAGTCATGCTTAAAGATAGGAAAAGTTCTACATAGAGTAGGTCACACAACTACCTCTTAACTTCTAAGAGTAACGGGAAACATGAAATGATACCACAGGTATATTCCATACATAGAATCATGCCAAAGGAAGGAAGAGGTTCACATACCTCGCGACGATTGTCGACAAGTAGCAAAATGCTCCAAAGTACTTAAATCTTGATAGCTATTCCACTCTCCAAGTAGGATACGCTATACATAGTACTTCAACCTATAATGGTCACAATACGTCCATTAACCTCTCACTTCATACGTAGAATTATTCTAAGTGCTAAGTCACCAATTCTACGGAAAATCGGACAGAACCTCCTTTGTTTCTACTAACTTTGCCACCTTTTTCAAGGCCGAAAATACAATAACCAAACAGCCCCAATTGGCTCACAATTATATAGAAGGTAGTCCAATTCAAATGACTAACTAAACAGCCCCAATTGGCTCACAATTACATTATGGATTTCCAAGGCTATAATCAATCCATAATTCTTATAACCTCTATATAACAACTTCATGCTCGCAACATACAAAGCTATCAACAACAATATAAATATGCAATCTTGTAACACCTTTAAAAGACAAGATTATACCTTAACGATTCGTAATCCAACTCCAATCCGAAGTCGCTCCTTAGTAGTTTAGAGCCTCTCCAAGACACCTCAATCCGCTTGTTGAGACCCTTAGCACAATACCAACAATTATCCTTTCAAATTCCAAGCAAAACCTAGAAAGACCCTTTAGGTTTTCGTTTGCGACTAACCCGAAAACAATCTTTTTCCAAGCTTTTTCTATTGAGATGTGTTTACAATACACCTAAGAACCTTGGTTTAAAGTGTGGAATCAAATGGACAAGAAACGAAAAATTTTCTTTCTTCTTCTTAGTGAACCCGTGAGCTTGCTCAATGTTCCTCCAAATTTGTGTAAAATTTTCTAAGTGTCAAGACATCTCTTGCTACTAGTATTAAATAGAGAATTGGATGGTCAAGATAATTACAAATGTGAGGCTTAGATGTGGTCTTACAAAATATCAAGACTTATTGACCAAGACTAGTCAACCTTCTCAAGCTATACAAGTTGCAAGACTAGTCATCCAAGACTTAAGGTAAATGACCAAAATGGCCATGCCATTTCGTCCAAGGCAATGCTAAGGGGGGTGACACGTGTCGCCCTCCCATTCGTCACAATAAAACGTTTTCCGACAATTCCATAAATATACTAAAAAAAAATCAAGTCTCAAATCTTAACACTTATGAGTTCTTACGTACGTTCTTAAAACATGTCCTGTAAATACGGGGTGTAACAACAAACAATATCGGCGCTCCTAAAGGTGAAGTACTAGGCCTAATAAAGCCTTTCTCCAGCAAATCTTTCAGCTGGTCCTTCAACTCCCTCAACTCAGCCGGTGCCATTCTGTATGGCGGAATAGATATAGGCCGAGTATCTGGCAGAATATCAATACAGAACTCTATCTCCCTCTCAGGAGGAATACCTGGGAGATCGTCTGGGAATACATCCGGAAATTCTCTAAGCACCGGAACTGACTGGAGATCTGGCAACTCAGCCTCTGTATCAAATACACGAATAAGATGGTAGATATATCCCTTCTGAACCATCTTCCTAGCCTTGAGGTACGAATAAACCTACCCCTCAGCGATGCAGTATTCCCTTTCCACTCGATAACCGGCTCATCTGGAAACTGGAACCGTACCAATCTCTCCCTACAGTCCGCATTGGCGTAGCAAGAAGTCAACCAATCCATACCCATAATAGCATCAAAATCCGTCATATCCAACTCTATCAAGTCGTCTAGGGTCTGACGACTGTATATAGTCACCGGTAAAGCCTTATATACTCGCTCCGCTACCACCGAATCACCTACTGGCGTAGCTACCTCAAAAGGTTCTATGGACTCAGGCTCTATCCCTATTCTACCAGCAATATGAGGAGATATATAGGACAAAGTAGAACCCGGATCTATCAAAGCATATACGTCACAGCATGAAACCAATAATGTACCAGTGACGACATCCGGTGACGCCTCCTGGTCCTGACGGCTGGATAAGGCATAAATGCGGTTCTGAGGACCGCTGGAACTAGGACCCCTTCCACGACCTCTGCCGCGACCTGCTGGTCCATGAGCACCCTGCCCTCCGGGGCGAGTAACCACAGGAGATGAAGACCCGACAAACGACCCTGTAGGATGAACCCTACCATCTGCGCTACCTCTGGTCGGACAACTCCTTGAAAAATGGCCCTGCCAGCCGCACCGAGGGGGGGAGGGGTGGTCTCAATCGTTTAAAACCCCTGCCTTCCTAGAAACCCGAAGTCCTGAGCCACGACCCGCACGAATACCTGGGCGTCACGAAGGCGCGAAGGAGTACTATCTTGGTGAGGTGCATATCTAGCCTGCTGCTGAGGTTGTCCGCCTCGAAAGTTACCAAAGGACCCTGCTGTCCTGGCCCTCTTATGCTGATCTTGGTCATTACGTCGACCTCTACGTTCCTCAGTCCCCTGTGCATAAGCCTATATGCGGGCAATGTCCATGCCCGGCTGAAGAGCTACCCCCGTGAAACCTTCCGCTAGATAATCATCAAGCCCTGTGACATAGCGGTGCACTCTATCCTCCATGTCTGCCACTAGAGTGAGGGCATACCGAGCCAACGAGTCGAACTCTATGTTGTACTACCGAACCGTCCGCCCATTCTGCCTCAACATCATAAACCTATCCACCCAGGCTCTCCTCATCTGTGGAGGCAAGAAGTGGTTAAGAAACGCCTATGAGAACTCGTCCCAACCAACTGGAAGTACATGCTCCTCCCGGGACAGTTCCCATGAATCAAACCATTTGACTGCAATATCACGCAGCTGATGAGAACCCAATACCACTGACTCTGTCTCTGAGGCCTTGATCACCTTCATGATCCGCTGCAGCTGTCGAATAAACTCCTGAGGATCTTTCTCAGTTCTCGATCCATAGAACTATGGTGGACTGCAACTCAAGAAGTCCCGAAGCCTCAAACTATCGGTTCTTGGGTGCACCACCAGTACTACCGGCTCCCGTCTGTCCTCCTGCCTCGCCACGATCCTAGCTAGTAACTGGGCCATCTCCTTGTAACCCATATACTCTTCTCCTGGCCGTGGGACTAGAGGCTCAGTGCGTAGCCTCGATGAAAGCGCCATTGCTCTAAACTCTCCTGGGGCTGGCGGCGTCGTAGAACTTGCTGTCTGAAGCACTATCTCAGGCAATGACTGGGCTTGTGCCCTGGTAACCCTATGCGTCCTACTAGCAGCTCCCTCTACTGCCTTGCCCTTCTGGGCCGCAGTTGCCTTGCGTGGAGGCATAACTGGTACATAAGAATACGTCCGAGGGAGTTCAACCTATAACACAGCTCTATTGCACGATCTCAGAGTGAGAAGAATGGAAACCAATCCTAAATATCCTGTAGCCTCCTGATTATAGGTGTGGTGCAAAACACGCCGATAATCAAGACTCTACTAGATACGGTCTGTAGACACTTTTCGAGGACTAACTTCTCGGATACCACTTTTGTCACGACCAGAACTCGGGCCCGCAACTGGTGCCTTACCCGGGCACCCTAGGAGGTATACATCAGAGAAAACCAGCGAAATAAACTCATAGACATAAAACAATGTAGAATAGGAACCAGGCTAACCGATAAGATCGCCATTCAACATATATATAAATATAAAACCTGAACAGTTATATCCTTTACAAACCCATCCCACAACAGGACTACATACCTCTAAGAATTTTTGACATAACAACTATGACGGGACAGGGTCCCGCCATACCCCTGAATGTACATGTACCTATAATGACAGGGAACCATACCAAAAGATAAGCCTCCAGAGAAACGGAGCTTCCCAAAACGCAGAACCATGATCCTATGAGCGAGGATCAATAACCGATGTATATCTACCTGCGGCATGAACGCAGCCCCTCGAAGGTGGTCAGTACAATAGGTACCAAATATGTGAAACTGAAAGTACTATAATGTAATCACAATAGTCTAAAAACAAATCCAGAGACATGTGTGAAAAACCAATTAACAGTACACAGTGCCATAGTATATACGAGAGTAAATAAGTGTAACTCGGCTGGTTCTGAATAGGCAGCCAATGATCAAACTAGGGCCATTCGCCCATAGTATCATTGTGAAAATCCTAATCCTGGACTCCCGCAATCCGCATAGGTCGCGTGGACCCGCATGAGGTATTCCTCGCATCGGGGGAAGCAAACCCGCGGTAATACATAGAACCCTGTCCCGCAAGAGCCCCTTGGACTCTCATGAGGGTATTCCTCGCATAGGACCCCATCCCGCATGAGCCCTTTAGACCCGCATGAGGTATTTCTCGCATCGGGGAGAGCAAACCCGCGGAATATGTATCACGCAACGTGTCAGGGGGGTAAGTGATATAATACAAGCACAACCGGCTTATCGTGAACAACATGGGCAAATGAAGAAAACCCTCTTAACACAAAAGGTCTCAAGACACTAACACCCGTAGTATCAAGACATGTTTACTTATCAAACCAAGTTACTACACCTTCAGAAATCATTACAAGGCCTTTAAAATCAAGTAAGTAAACCGTTCTTTTTATCCTCCTCGAATCGTTATAACTAACTTTCCATAAAGCTATTATAACACATATATTTTAAGCAATTCAAAACAATCACACCCTTTTTAGAAACTAAGAGAACTTATTCTTTTAAAACCAAGTATCAATTTCTTTCCGAATAATGATTCACAACTTTTTAGAATAATTCAAGGCTCTTAAGATTTAGAAGTCAAGTCAAGGACATCAAAATGAAACCAAATTCATTTAACACACGTACGTCTACCGTACTATATATTTCATAATAATCATGCTCAAGAGGATAGGAAGAGTTCACATACCTCCTCGCCTAATCCACTTGCCAAGTTGAATATGCCGCGTGTAGAGTATCAACCTATAATAATCATAACACGTCTATCAATTTCTAGTTTTCTTCGTAGGAAAATTCTAAGTGTAAGGTCTCTTATTCTACAGAAAATTGGGCAGCACTTCCCTTTTTCTACGTACTTTTCCACCTTTTCAAGGCCCGAAATCAATAACCAAATGCCTCTTTTAAGACGCAACAATTCAACAAGTCAAAGGGGATTACACGCCTAACTGGACGTGTAAAATTCAGCCCCTTAATCTACAAAAGTTGTCCATAATACTAGTCCATAGTCCAATGTAAAAACAGTCCATAGTCCAATTTAAAAACAGTCCAAAGTCCAAGTCCTTTAGTTGGTGTTCTTGGCCAACTACTACAATCAAAATTGTACAGTTTTTCGGCTAGCATGTCAATACTTGTTTCATTACTTCTTTTATATTCCAACTTATATTCCAATCTTTATATAAGTTACATTAACTTGTTATTAACAAGATTCCTTCATGTCAACAAGTAATAGGTAATGTTTTAACAACTTTTATGGCTAGCATGTCAATTCTCGATTTTAACAACTTTAATGGCTAGCATGCCAATTTTGGTTTTTAACATCTTAATAAGGTCCAAATATTTTCAATCTTCCTTCCACAAATCATATTCTCAATTATATACTACTATAACATGTAATCTCCAATTCACATTAGAAGGACAAAGATTATTACCTCAATAAGCCCAAAATTATCCAAGATCTAAAAGTCGATCCTTAGCAACGTTAGATCTTATTCCTTACGTTCCAATCCACTCCAAGCAACCCTTAGAAGTTCCTAACCAACTTCTTTTAACACTTCATCCAAAAATATGAAGATCACCTTAGGGTTTCACTTTGCGACTATCGAATTAACGTAGTATTTCCGGGATTCTTTGTGTTGGGATATCCTTAGAACACTACTAGGGACACTTGATTAAGGTATTGGGATTAAACAACAACAATTGAAGAATTGTTCTTCAAGGAGAAGGGGGGTGCCGAGAGCACACTCAAGGAATGAAGTATTGTTCTTGAAAAATTTCTAAGTGATGAAGTCTTCAACCCTAAGGTGTGTATATATAAGACAACCAAGGGCTAGGATCAAATCAAGTGTGTGGTTGAGATTGGGGACAAGTGTTTGTGGGTCCCACAAGCCACTTGTCCAACAAATATCTTGAGACAAGTGGCTTGCCACTTGGCTCAACCAATTCGCCCAACATGGGCCACATGGGGGTGACACGTGTCGTCCTCCTATTGGTCAAAAATATTTTATCTCCCCAAAATCTCAATAATTGGTCCAAAATTGAAAACCTTGTGGGCCCCACAAAAACGTAAAATTTCCCGGGTGGGCCCCACATGACCAAATCTGAAAATAAAATTCCATAATACTTATAAATCCTATAAGTCTTAAATACCAAAATTGAGAATCCAATTCCCAATAATAAACCTTTTTCCTTCACGGGGTTCGGAATATTTTCCGTAGGAAAAAGAAACCTTTCTTCCTTTTCAATCTTAAGGTCGCATTCTCTTGCGTACGTCCTCATAAACATACCCTGAAAATACGAGGTGTAACAACAACTCTCGGACTTTTCTAACTCCCCCAACACGATATCCCTATCCCCTCTTTCATTCAAAAGCTTATGAAAGTACGTCTGCCATCTCCATCTAAAGTGTGCCTCTTCTGTCAACACCTCGCCATTCTCATTGTTGATGCACTTCACTTGATCCAAGTCACGAGACTTTATCACTCTCACATCTTGGCGAGCCTTTACATCTTACTATCTCTACATTTGTATTTGAGCTCTTTATACAAGTGCTTAAAAGCTGAGGTTTTAGTCGTCGTAAAGGCTAGCTTCACTGCCTTATACCTCTCTTTATTCCTCATTTTGTCCTCCCCATCCACGCTTTCCACTAACGTCGCATAGGTAATCTTCTTGGCTTCTATGTTTTCTTAGACCTCTCTATTCCACTACCAATCTCATCTACGTCTACCTAAGTTACCCCTCGAGACCCCTAACACCTCTCTAGCAGCTTTCTTGATGCATTTAGTTGTCCTAGTCTACATACTATATGCGTCCCTACTACTCCCCGAAGCCCTCATAGCCACCAATTTTGCCTTCATCTCCTGATCTTTGACCCAGTCAAGCGTCCCCATCTAATCCTTGGCCGGTCATCCCCAACCTTCCTCTTCTTCTATCTCTTGACCTCTAAGTCCATAACCATGAGCTTACACTGGGTTGCAAGATTCTCGCCTGGAATAACCTTGTAATCCTTGCATACACCTCTATCCCCCTTCCTAAGGAGCAAGTAATCTATCTAGGTTTTAGCCACCACACTACAGTAGGTCACCAAGTGTTTCTTCTTTTTTCAGAAGATCGAGTTAGCTATGACCAACTCTTTCGTGAAGTATAAAAGCGACAATCCACCCTTTTTTCTATCCTCAAAGCCAAACTCTCCATCCACATCAAGTTATAAAAAAGTAATGAGGCCAAAGAATGTTTTCCAAATAAATAGACCAGTGGAAAGTCCATAATGGTAAGGATATAGATAACAAGACTAAGGTGGCACCCACAACAGTATGATTTCCATCGAAGATAAGGATATTAGTAAAGAAATAGTACTTAAACTTTCCTAGACAAAAATATAATACCTGACGTCCATAAGTGATGGTACCAGAAGTACATTAAACGAGGAATCCTTAATGGAATTCAAGCCGGTAATGTGCAAGTTAGTTGGTTGAATGACAGGTAAAGAAGGGCTCTAATATCAATTAAGGGAGGAAGGCTGAATTAGTGGTAAGGTTGAGACCGACTATGATTTGAATATATCAAGCACTAGTTATGCCATGAATGTCAGTAAGACATTTGAGGTTATGTGAGTAGAAGTAGGGACGAATGAAGCCCGATGAAAGTATATGACGAAGTAAAGAAAATGGTCCAAGGTAGACGTTAAGGAAATTATCCAAAGAATAAGAGCCAGGAAATAAAGCGTGAATAATGGTAAATTTTGATTTGCTAAATGAACTAGAACCTCCACGAGAAGGATAACGTAATGGTCAAAAGGATTAAGGACAATGATTAGAAAGAAAGTCAGAGTCAGGAAATAAAGGCAGAAATGCTAAGTATAGTGACCACATGGGGATTTGGCAGATCAATGCCTTGCGAAGGTGAATCCTTCAATGAAAAGGGGGGTAGGATGACCCCTAGCATGAGCAATACTGAGGAATAGTACGAGTATGTCAAAGTTTCTCTTTTGAATAAGATATATAGGAGATACCCAACGAACGGATAGTCGAATATGACGTATAAGGGATCTCAGAGTTTGAAGGGTCAAGTATTGCACTCTTAGTATAGATAAATGTTGTTCTCAGAAGAGCACAATTCCGGAGATAGTAAAAAAAAGTAGACGCCTAAGAAATAAGGCCAACAAAAGGGAAACGATGTCGAAGGTGAGAGAATGTCTTATTTATAGTACTTAACTAAAAAAGGAAAATTAAAGTAGATTGAAAGGGAATGATATGAATCGAGAATGAATACTTGAACAAATATGGGGTACGACTAAGGAATGATGAACCTATCTTGGAATTCATAGCATCGCTTATAGAGTATGCAAATTAGAGATGTTATAAGAAGAAAGAAGTTTTGACATAATAAATAGTGAGATAGTTGATGATAGAGTCGTATACCATCGAAAATGAGGGACATTATGAAAGCTACAAGAAAGAATCGACCTAAGGGGGTATAGGTGGCCAACCACAATAAAAACCAGATGATGATAATTCCCCGAAGAAGAAGACAAATGAACTCTTTCTTATATTGGCAAACGTCAAGACAAAGAGCCCCGTCTAGAGTCCATTGGGAGGTATTATGATACGGAGTAAAGTTAATAACAGGAACTTTATTAGGATCCGAGAATTAAGTATATTGATTAACAACACCCAAGAACATTCGTCTGTGGAGTTGAAACATTACATAAGGACTATTGACTGATCCAAGGATCGTTGTGGGCCATCTCATTGTCATTGTAAACTATTCTGGTTCGGGATATTAATGCCAAAAACTTGTTAGCGATTTTCCACACGCTTAACGCAAGTGTACGTATCGTTACAAGTAATATAGTCTAGGTAAGATCGAATATCGTCCTCAGGGATTAGTGTTCAATTACCAAACATTTATCCTATGGTATATATTTGACTGTCGATATTTTGTTGTGGTTTTTATCTATGAACTACTGAACAATTGTAAAAGTTAACTAAATTACTTTACTTAAATCAGATATGGTGGAAATAGGGCTTTCAATCTCCTCAACTATCCACTCGCCTTAATCCTTAATGCAACAATAAAGGTTCTTCTTCTATGTTAAGATAGCAGGTTAACTAGACCGTTTTATATTCTGGTTAGAATATATAAACACTCAACCCCGATGCAGAAATCTTCTATATTTCTATGACAGATTTTACCACATAGGAGGATTAAGAACAATAACCTATAAAACTACACAAGTATCGGGGTACTTTTGTCCACGATTTTAACCTATGTTTATTCAACTATAGCATATTCAAATCTCCCCTTTCAGATTTCGATTCGAAATCATATAAGTGATGATAACTAGTGATCAGTTAATTACCACGCAATCAAAACAACTATTGAATAAATCTTAACTATATGAAGAAGAAACCAAATTAATGCATTAAGTCATAAAGACGAGGTTCAAGCGATTCGAAAGTAAATCCCTAAATAAAGTTTAGCTCCTAGTCATAGACATGCTAAGAACCAAAAGATTATCGAACATAAACTGAAAGTAAATAAAGTAAAAAAAGAAAAATACTTAAGAACAAGTCTCTAATCTTGAAGCTTCCAAGAAATTATGTTATGTGATGAATTAGGGATTGTGTCACCCTTGAAAAATCTGCCCAAAGGGCCTTTTATAGCCTCCCAAAACGTGTCCCACTTTTCCTTCTATGCCTTGTCCCATTCCTTTTCGGATTTGGCAAAATTCTCGCGTTGGCGCCGCGGCCCTACAGACTGGCGTCGTGGCGCCGAAACTCCTGCAGCTTCTCAGTACATTGGGCGTCATGGCCCTACAGTCTCTGATGGATTGGCGCTACGGCGCCGCCCTGTTCTCGTCCGGGATGCCAATTTTCGTCTCTTTTGGCTCGAGAACCTCCTTTTCTGCCCTCTTTTCGCTTTTTTTCTCCACGTTGCCTTTTTAAACCACCGTGACTCAAAATAAAGAAAAACTATCCTAACACGATACGTATTTGGACAAAAACGGGTAAAATACTAACTAAAATGACTCGAAAGGCGTATATAAAATATGTCTAACAAACACCCCCAAACTTAACCTTTCCTCGCCCTCGAGTAAAGATAAAAAATAGAAACAAAGACACGAAAGAAAAGAAAATAACATACTCAACGACACTGATCAACCTGCTGCACAAATATCACTAGAAAAGCATGAAGGGTAGTAGGATTATATGCAGGAACATGTATAGCATGGATTTTTAGCATTCTAAACTCTCAAGTCAGATATTTCGCAAACTCAGTTCAATCATGCTCAATGGAAGTAGGAATACTTAACCTATGCATGTCAAATTCAAAATTCTATGGCATGTTCACTTGTTATTCTCCACTAATCATAGATACACATACTAGAGATCTTCAGGACTTTTCAGGGTTGTAATGTAGGCTTAGGCAAGGGTAGGTAAAAATAGGCATTTAGGCTCAAATTATGTACCATAAGCTCTTTTTCTTTCAACTCATACCTATCTTTTCCCTCTCTTATTTTGAGAGAATGAGGTGCATTATGAATAACAAGCACCCCCAAACTTAGGATTTTGCCTATTTATTTTCATTGGGGTGCATAAATTTGTTCACTCTCTTTTTGTCTCTTTTTCAACACTTTTCATTCCAAACATCTTCAATTTTTTACTTATGGCACAAACATGGAATTATAGGGTATCAAATAAAAGATCTTATTTTAGGCTAAAAGGGGCTGACTAGGGATACAATTTATTGTCAGGGATAGGAAGTGAATGGTAAGAAGGGCTAACAAAGAAATGTCTGAGTCATCTCCCTAACATGTACATCCTAACTATTTCGCCTCAAATAAGAAGCAAGCAGACACATAGGCTTTATCATTAACAATGCATAAATCAAGCACAGATACCCCAAATACTTTGATTTCATGAGTCCTTGGCATACCTAACTTAAGCGTTCAGATTTTTCTGCTTCTAATTCCATTACATTATCCCACTTTACTTCACTAGGCGTTTCAAGTAACTACAGCACGCATGATTATAAAAAAAATTAAACTCATATAAAACATAAAAAAAAACTCAAAAATAAACTAAGAACCCCCCCCCCCCCCCCCATACTTAAATCACACATTGTCCCCAATGTGTACAAGACTCAAAAAAAATGGGACTACTTACAGACTTGTGGTTTAAAATGGTGGCGGTGGCGGCGGCTGATACTGGAGGGACTGGTTCTGGGAAAGAGTGCACTATACCATACGTCACAGAGGGCTGACCCTTCTCATATGTATCAGTAACTAAGGTTGGGACTCCATAGCTAGAACATATGGTGCAAATAAGTGATCAATGTCCCAACACACCAGTGGTGGCCAACCTGCTAATTTCTCTAATGCTCTGCACTATTTCCTGCCCAGCGTCAATTATCTTCCCCGCCATGATTCCATATACCATCTTGATTCTATCTGTAGGCACTCTGGTGAAGTGTGTAGATGGAATCAGGCGAGCACTTACAAAATACAGCCAAGCCTTAGCTGTTCTATTGAATTGACACCTGGCCAGTCCCCTGGCTCCATTGCGAGCAACCTCATACTCGGCCCCTGGGTAACATAATGTTGCTGCGACGGTGTCCCAATTGATGTGGCTGGCATCTCTAGACCAACTCTTGAAATGGAGAGGTTTAGAGAATTGGGTTTTGTGTGGGAGAAGGATTAGAGAGTTAAGGCTTTTTATTTTTTTCTGAAAACCCGTCGCGGCCCTGCATTTCGGCGTCGTGGCGCCCAAAGTCCTGCGCCTTCTGATAAATCAGCGCCACGGCGTTGCATTTTGGCGCCGTGGCGCCCAACCTTCTGCGGGCTCTCTGAACTTTCGGCGCCACGGTCCTGCATCTGAGCGCCGCAGCTCTGAACTGATTTTCTCCCTTCTCTCGTATTTCGTGTTCCACTTTACAGCCTTGTACCTGTCATCACAACACCACAAATAATACCATACGTGAGACTGTTCTAACTAAAACTAAATTGCATAATTTAAAAACCTTGGGTTGCCTCCCAAGTAGCGATGTCTTTAACGTCTTGTAGCCGGACGCCGGTTCCTTATCAAGAATATTGGGGTAATTTAACCCCACAGCCTATCCATTTCAGGATCATTTTTCTTCTCAGCCTTCTATTTTTCTTTTTCTTAGGAGAGGGTTTAGCAATGCTTACCTGCGTTGACGGACTGATCTCCTTGGCTTTGGCATGTGCTGGCTCAGCTGCTTTGTCTGTCGTGCTGACTGCGAGACATTTGCTCATGACTTGGGATTCAATAGTGGGTTTAAACACCTTTAATATCATCTCCACGTCCTCAACTCTCAGTTTTAGCTCTCCCTTTTCCACATCTATCAGGGCTCTCCCAGTTGCAAGGAATGGCCTTCCCAAGATGATGGGAATTTCACCGTCTTCCTCCATATCAACAATGAGGAAGTCTGCTGGGAAGAAGAACTTTCCCACCTTAACAAGCACGTCTTCGATGATACCTCTGGGATGCACCACTGTTCTGTCAGCCAACTGCAAGTTCACTGTGGTTGGTTTGGCTTCACCTAAACTCAATCTCTTAAATACTGACAGAGGCATAAGGTTGATACTAGCCCCCAAATCACATAGGGCCCTGTTTCATGTCACCCTACCAATAGTGCAGGGGTGTGTGAAGCTCCTTGGATCCTTAAGCTTACGAGGCAGTTTCTTCTGCAAGATGGAACTGCACTCCTCTGTCAATATCACCGTCTCATAATCAGCCAGCTTCCTCTTTTTCCCAAGAACCTCCTTCATGAATTTAAAATAAGTAGGCATTTGCTCCAACGCCTCAATGAAAGGAATGTTTATGTGCGGCTTTTTAAACACCTCCAAGAACTTGGAGAATTGCTTATCAATTGCCTTCCTTTGCAGCCTCTGAGGGTAGGGTATCTTCTCTGTGTATTACCTCACTGGAACCGGTGGAGCCTTCTCTAAAATAGGGTCGTCATCAGTGACCCCCTCCTTTTATGTATCAACTTTCTTCTCAACTCTCTGCTCTATCACAGGATGTGGTGTAGGTTGCTCTAACTGCCTCCTACTTCTCAATGCCACTGCTTGACACTGCTCTCTCGGGTTAACCTCTGTATTGCTCGGAAGAGTGTCATGTGGCCTGTTATTCGCCATATTGGCCAGCTGTCCAACATGGGTCTCTAAGTTCCTTATGGAGGACCTTGTTTCTGCCGTGAATTGAGTCTGTGAGTTAGTGAGCGTCAACAAGGCTTCCCTCAAATCATCTTGTTTTTCGTGTGGGGCAAATGAGTTAAATTTTTGTGAAGATGAGGCTTGATTTAGTGGTGGTTGATTCTGATATTGGCCTCTGAACTGATTCTGCTGCCCTTGGTCACCCCTTCATGAGAAATTTGGGTGATTTCTCCACCCTGGATTATAAGTGTTCGAATAGGGGTTGTTCTGGGCCCTTTGGAAATTTCCTACTGCTTGACATTATGCTTGCTCAATAGGAATATTATTGGGTCAGCTGCTGGGCACCTGTCAAAAGTATGTGGACCCCCACAAATATCACAAATCATTGGCATCTGGACTGCATTTACTGACACAATGTTCTGCTGGAGTTGTTTGGTCAGGAGAGTCACTTGTGCATTGAGTGTTGTGATGACATCTAGCTCATGAACTCCTATCGGTTTCCTTCCACCTATCCCCCTCTCATATGGAAAGTGATTGTTAGTGGCCATATCCTCTAGCAAATCATAAGCCTCATGTGATGTCTTCCTCATAAAGGTGCCCCATGCAGCTGCATTAATAATGGTTCTCGTGGTCCCAACTAGCCCATTGTAAAAGATATGGACCAAATTCCACTATTCAATGCCATGATGTGGGCACTTTCTCTATAGATCCTTAAATCTTTCCAAAGCCTCATAAAGTGACTCCCCGTCAGTCTGATAAAAATTATTTAGCTCTCCTCTTAGCCTTGGCTGCCTTTGATGGTGGGAAGAACTTTGCCAGAAACTTTTGTGCTAGATCCTGCCATGTGAATATAGAATCTGTCGGAAGCAAATTCAACCGAACCTTTGCTATATCCCTAAGTGAGAAAGGGAAGAGCCTCAACCGGATGGCGGCGTCAGTAACGCCATTATATTTGAACGTGGCACAAAACTCCAGGAAATTTGCAATGGGCATATGTGGGTCTTCAGATGGTAACCCTCCGAACTGGACTGTGTTTTGCACCGTTGTTACACCCCGTAGTTACAGGACACGTGTAAGAGAAAGTACGTGAGAAATTTAGACTTTAAAATTGAAATGAAAGAAAGATTACTTTTTCCTACGGAAAATATTCTGAACCTCGTGAAGGAAAAATGTTTATTAATTGGAATTGGGTTCTCAAATTTGGTATTTGAGACTTATAGAATTTATTGGAATTATGGAATTTTATTTTCAGATTTGGTCATGTGGGGCCCACCCGGGAAATTTTACGATTTTGTGGGGCCCACAAGGTTTTTGATATTTTGATCAATTATTGAGAATTTGGGGAGATGAAATATTTTGGTACCAATAGGAGGGTGACACGTGTCACCCCCACATGGGCCTATGGTGGGCGAATTTGACCAAGGCCAAGTGGTCAAGTTGACTCTAGATATTTGTTCATCACAATCTTGGCCACACATTTGTTTTAATCCCCACGCTTGGTTACTTTATATATCTACATACTAGTAGCAAGACTTCAACACTTAGTGAAAATTCATGAAAATATTTTCCAAAGCCAAGAGGCTCTCGGCCAAGCTCCCCTTTGAACAAAAAAAAATCTTCATTTGTTGTTGATAAATCCCCATACTCAAACCAAAGATCCCTAGTAGTTTACTAAGCATAAACAAACCCTTAAACCTCAGAAATACTACGTTAATATGTTAGTCGCACCTTGAAACCCTAAGGTGATCTTCAGCTTTAGAGTTGAAACTTGAAGAGAAGTTGGTTGTGAGCTTCTAAGGGTCGTTTATTGTGGATTGGAACGTGGAGAAGAGGAGATAAAATTGTTAAGGATCGACTTTTAATCTTGGAATATTTTGGGCTTATTGAGGTAAAGATCTTTGTCTTCCAAATGTAATTGAAGATTACATGCTATAGTAGTGTATAAACGAACTTGTGATATAAGGAATGAAGATTAATTAAGTGTTAGGATATTTGGAGGGTTGAAACCGAGACATGGCATGTTAGCCATTGAAGTTGTTAATCAATTTGGTTGTTAGTTATAATCGTTACATGTTATACAAGAAAGGGAATATAATTGTTATGACGTATATAACATGTTGGAGTAACGACTTGGATTAAAGAATTTAAAAAGGACTATATGTTGTATTGTTGTTGATTGTGTCCGAGAACACCTAAGTGTGTTGATTAAAAATGGACTAATTAATGGACTTGTTATATATGAATTGTGGGACAGAATTTTACACGTCCAGCTAGGCGTGTAATCCCCTTTGGTTAGCTGATTGGTTGTGCCTTAAATGTGGCATATTGGTTATTGATTTCGGGCCTTGAAAAAGGTGGAAAAGTACGTAGAAACAGGGGAAGTGCTGCCCAATTTTCCGTAGAATAAGAGACCTTATACTTAGTATTATTCTACCTTAGAAAGCTAGAAGTTGATAGACGTATTATGGACATTATAGGTTGACATTCTACGTGTGGCGTATTCAACTTAGCGGGTGGATTAAGCCGAAGAGGTATGTGGAACTTTCCCTAT
Organism: Przewalskia tangutica; assembly: GCA_029844215.1. Classification (NCBI taxonomy): domain Eukaryota; kingdom Viridiplantae; phylum Streptophyta; class Magnoliopsida; order Solanales; family Solanaceae; genus Przewalskia; species Przewalskia tangutica. Next base: position 45,390,295 of record CM056724.1, on the reverse strand, counting down.
CTTCTTGAGCATGAGTTTTGTAAATGTATAGTACGATTGACGTACATGTTTTAAATGAATTCAGTTTCATTTTGGTACCATTGATTTGATTTAAAATGTACAAGGTTAGTTGAGTTGGAGAGGTAAACCCATTTGGTTTAAAAGGATAGATGCCTTAGTTTTCTAAAGCATAAAGTTGTTATAATGGCTTTATGAGAAGTTAGTTATAACGACTTTATGGGAAGTTAAAAGGTGTAGTAACTTGATTTGAAAAATAGTCATGCCTTGATAATACGGTTGTTAGTATCTTGTGGTTTTTATATGAAAAGGGTTCTTTTTAAAAGAATAGAAGTACGTAGTACTTTGGGGTTAAATTCCCGGATTTTTTACATGATAGTGCCTTAAGTTTAATTAATGAGAGTTAAAGATTGCTAACTTGCATATGTTGTTCATGATGGTCGTTAGTGCTAGTGTTACATTATTTATTACGGGGTCAATCCCCGGGTCATTTTGCATTTTGCATTTTCGTGGATTTTTTCCCCACGATGCGAGTATGGCATATATACTCATTGCGAGTCCACAGGGTCCATGCGGGTGAAATAGTCCTATGCGGGTGAAATAGTCCTATGCGGGGAAAATTTCCCTATGCGGGTCTACAAGACCTATGCGGATGAAATAGTCCCAGGAGTAGGATTGCATAATGATGCTACGGGAGGGTCGCCCTAATTTGATCATAAGATTCCTATTTTTAAACGGTAAAGTTTACTCTTATTTACTCTCATTATTAATAAGGCACAGTGTACTGTTGATTTGGTTATCATACATGTCTCCAACTTTATTTTAGACTATATGATTTCATTACAGTACTTTCAGTTTCACATACTTGGTACATATTTTGTACTGACCCACTTTCCTCGGGGGGCTCCATTCATGCCGCAGGTAGAGGTAAACAGGTTGCTGATCCTCACTCTTAGGATCACTGTTCAGCTTTTGGGAAGCTCCATTACTCCGGAGGCTTATCTTTGGGTACGGATTCCTGTTGTTGTAGATTTATGTACATTCAGGGGTATGGTGGGGCCCTATCCCATCATCGATATGGTCCAAACTATTAGAGGTCTGTAGTCATGTATGTGGGTTGGACTTGTAATAAATGTAGCTCTTTTGTTTATGTATATATATATACAGAAAGGTGACCTTATCGGCTAGCCTATTTTTTGTTTTACTTTGACGCATGTCTATGAGCTTTATTTATATTCTGCTGGTATTCTCTGATGTTTACCTGTAAGGGCACCAGTCGCGGGCCGGGGGTCGGGTCGTGACAAAATTGGTATTAGAGCAGTTAGTCCTCGGAAAGTGTCTACAGACCGTGTCTAGTAGAGTCTTGATTATCGATGTGTTGTGCACCACATCTATAATCAGGAGGCTACAGGATATTTAGGATTGGTTTCCATTCTTCTCATTCTGAGATCGTGCAGTAGAGTTGTGTTATTAGGTTGATATCTCTATGACGTAATCTTGTGTATCAGTTATGCCTCCACAGAAGGCAACGGCCCGAGAAGGCAAGTCGCCAGAAGGTCGCTAGTAGGATCGCAGAGTCACTAGGGCTCGTGCCCGCACTACGCGGAGGTCAGGCCCAGTCGGCGAGTTCGGTTACACCGATAGTACCAGAGGAGCTTAGAGCACCGCGGCTCCAGGATTACGATACCGAGTCTACACCCTCACCAGGCGTAAGATAGAGACTATGGAGATACTGATCCGATTACTCAGATAGTGGCGCAAAGCGCATGTGAGCAGGTAGTGAACCCTAGAGCAGACAGTTTGAGGGTTCGGGATTTTCTGGGTTGCAATACGCCAGAGTTATATGGGTCGAGACCTGAGGATGATCCTCAGGAGTTCATTCGGCAGATGCAACAGACTATGCGGGTGATTAAGGGCTCGGAGGCCGAGTCAGTTGTACTAGCTTCTTACCGGTTACGCGATGTTGCAGTGAACTTGTTTGAGTCGTGGGAATTGTCAAGGGGTGTGGGTGTTCCTCCAGCCATTTGGGACGAGTTCACGGAGGCCTTCCTAGATCACTTCTTGCCTCCTGAGATGAGGATAGCCCGGGTTGATAGGTTTCTGACATTGCGGCAGGGTGGTAGGACCATCAGAGAGTATAGCCTAGAGTTCGACTCATTGGCTAGGTATGCGCCCGCGATTGTGGCTGACATGGCGGATAGAGTTCACTGCTACGTGATAGGGATAGACCGCTACTTAGTTGATGGATACATAGTAGTGGCTCTTCAGCCAGATTTGGATATTGCCAGGATCAAGGCATACGCACAAGGAGTCGAGGATCGACATAGAGGTCATGATGGAGATCAACCCAAGAGGGCCAGGACGGCAGGGTTTCAGGGTAACTTTCGAGGTGGACAGTCTCAACAACAGGCTAGGTCTGCGTCTCATCCAGCACATAGTGCTCCTCTCCAGTCTTCTGGCAGACAGTTTGATCAGCCAGGTTATTCGGGAGCAGGTCAGGGCTCCAGGGCTTCAAGTTTCCAGGGGAACAGGGGTACTAGCCAGATGAGGCCACCTTTACCTCGGTGTGGTCGATGCGGTAGGTCCCATCGTGGGGAGTGTCGTATTGCTTCGGGAGCTTGTTTCTCTTGCGGCCAGCAGGGCCATTTGAAGAGGGGTTGTTCGACCAGAGGCGGCACGGGTAGTATGGCTCAGCCTACAGGGTCATTTGTTAGGTCATCATCTTCTATGGTTATGTGCCCCAAAGGGCAGGGTGTTCACGGGCCAGCAGGCCGCGGCAGAGGTCGTGGCAGAGGTCCTAGTTCTAGCGGTCCTCCGAACCGCATCTATGCTTTAGCCAGTCGACAGGATCAGGAGGCTTCGTCGGATGTCGTCATATGTATATTATTGATTTGATGCCGTGACGTTTATGCTTTGATAGATCCGGGTTCTACCTTGTCCTATATATCTTCTCTTATTGCTGGTAGAATAGGAATAGAACCTGTGTCAATAGAACCGTTTGAGGTAGCTATGTCAGTGGGTGATTTGGTGGTAGTTGAGAGGGTATATAAGAATTGCTCGGTGATTATACACAGTCGTCAGACCCTAGCAGACCTGATAGAGCTAGAGATGACAGATTTTGATGTCATTATGGGCATGGACTGGTTGGCTTCTTGTTATGCCAATGTTGGTATGAGACAGATTGGTGCGATTCCGCTTCCGTGAGCGGTTATTGAGTAGCGGAATCTCGCGTCGCCGAGGGGTAGATTTATTTCTTACCTCAAGGATAGGAAGATGGTTCAGAAAGGGTATATTTATCATCTGATTTGGGTGTTCGACACGGAGGCTGAGGTACCAGCTTTTCAGTCAGTTCCGGTGGTTAGAGATTTTCCGGATGTTTTTCCAGATGATCTCTCAGGTATTCCTCCAGAACGGGAGATAGAGTTTTGTGTTGATGTTCTGCCAGATACTCGACCTATATCTATTCCTCCGTACAGAATGGCACCTGCTGAGTTGAAGGAGTTGAAGGACCAGCTAAAAGACTTGCTGGAGAAAGGCTTTATTAAGCCTAGTACTTCACCTTGGGGAGCGCCGGTATTGTTTGTGAAGAAGAAGGATGGGACGTTGCGTATGTGTATTGACTACAGGCAGCTGAACAAGGTAACCATCAAGAATAGGTACCCCCTCCCCAGGATTGATGATTTGTTTGATCAGTTGCTGGGTGCGAAGTGTTTCTCCAAGATAGACCTGCGATTCGGTTATCATCAGGTACGAGTTAGAGAGTCAGATATCCCGAAGACTGCATTCAGGACCCGGTACGGGCATTATGAGTTAAGGGTGATGTTGTTCAGATTGACTAATGCTCCAGCGGTATTTATGGATTTAATGAACGGGGTGTTCAAGCCATTTATGGATATGTTTGTTATAGTATTCATTGATGACATCATGGTTTACTCTCGCACGGAGCAGGAGCATGCGGATCATTTGAGGACGGTACTTAGAGTCCTCCAGAGTCGGCAGTTGTATGCCAAGTTCTCTAAGTGTGAGTTCTGGTTGGCCTCAGTAGCATTCTTGGGGCACATTGTTGGGGCCGATGGTAATCGGGTTGATACGGCAAAGATTGAGGCGGTGAAGACTTGGCCTAGACCTACTACACTAACTAAGGTGCGCAGCTTTTTGGGCCTTGCGGGTCATTACCGGAGATTTGTGGAAAAGTTCGCTTCTATTTCAGCGCCTTTGACTAGGCTGACTCAGAAAGCGGCTAAGATCCAGTGGACGGATGTTTGTGAGAAGGGCTTCCAGTTATTGAAGGAGAAGTTGACGACGGCTTCAGTTCTTACTCTTCCCGAGGGATTAGAGGGTTATGTGATGCTTCGGGTGTCGGACTTGGTTGTGTGTTGATGCAGCACGACAAGGTTATAGCTTACGCGTCCCGACAGCTCAGGAAGCATGAGAGAAACTACCCTACTCATGATTTGGAGTTAGCGGCAGTGATACATGCTTTGAAGATTTGGAGGTATTACTTATATGGGGTTCATATGGATATTTATACAGACCACAAGAGCCTCCAGTATATCTTCAGACAGAGGGAGTTGAACTTGCAGCAGAGACGGTGGTTAGAGTTACTTAAGGATTATGATGTGGATATCCTATACCATCCGGGGAAAGCCAATGTGGTTGTAGATGCTCTTAGTCGTAGATCTATGGGTAGTCTGTCAGACGTGCAGCCAGATAGAAGGGACATAGTTTGTGAGATTCATCAGTTAGCGAGCCTTGGGGTTCGGTTGGTTGATTCCGATAATAGTAGAGTTCGGGTTCGAGAGGTTGCCGAGTCTTCCATCGTTGAGGAGCTGAAGAGGCGACAGTATGAGGATTCGGTTCTGGTATGGTACAGAGATGCGGCTCTTCGAGAAGAGAAGAGTCTATTCGAGGTAGCACCTGATGGGGTGCTTAGGTACGAGGGTAGATTGTGTGTACCCTATGTTGCAGGACTTTGTCAGTAGGTTCTAGGGGAGGCACACAGTGCTCATTATTCAGTTCATCCGGGGTCGATTAAGATGTATCATGACCTCAGATGTATGTATTGGTGGGATGGCTTGAAGATGAACGTAACAGAGTTCGTTGCTCAGTGTCCGAATTGTCAGCAGGTCAAGGTTGAACACCAGAAGCCTGGTGGGCTACTACGGACGATTGAGATTCCGACGTGGAAGTGGGAGGTGATCTACATGGATTTTGTTACAGGGTTACCTCGTATTCAGAGGAAGTGTGATTCCATCTGGGTTATAGTAGATAGGCTGACGAAATCAACCCATTTTCTTCCGGTCAGGACTACTTACTAGGCTGAGGATTATGCTAGAATGTATATCAGGGAGATTGTGAGACTGCACGGAGTTCCTACATCTATTATATCAGACAGAGGGGCTCAGTTTACGACTAACTTCTGGAGGTCTTTCCAGAAGGGATTGGGGACACAGGTGAGTCTCAGTACTGCTTTTCACCCTCAGACCGACGGACAGGAAGAACGTTCTATACACTTGAGGATATGTTGCGGGCCTGTATTATTGATTTTAGGGGTAGCTGGAAGGATCATTTGCCTCTTGTCTAGTTTGCATATAACAACAACTATCATTCCAGTATTCAGATGGCCCCGTATGAGGCCTTATATGGGAGGAAGTGTAGGTCGCCGATTGGTTAGTTCGATGTTTGCGAGGTTCAGTTTGTTCGCCTAGACTTGATTCAGCGGGTTGTGGATAAGGTAAAGCTTATCCAGGAAAGGTTATTAGCAGCTCAGGGTCGGCAGAAGTCGTATGCAAATAATCGACATCGACACTTGGAGTTTCAGCTTGACGATTGGGTTTTCTTGAAGGTATCACCCATGAAGGGTGTGATGAGGTTTGGTAAGAAGGGGAAACTTAGCCCGAGGTACATTGGGCCTTACCAGATTTTTCGTAGAGTAGGAAGGGTTGCCTATGAGTTAGATCTGCCATCCGATCTGGACACAGTACATCCGGTCTTCCATGTTTCTATGTTACAGAAGTTCATCAGAGATCCATCCAGAGTTTTCCCGGTTAGTGATGTCCAGGTGACAGAGGGGTTATCGTATGAGGAGAGTCCTATAGCGATACTTGATCGCTAGGTCAGACGATTATGTACTAAGGACGTGGCTTCCGTCAAAATCTTGTGGCGAAATGATAATAGAGAGGAGATGACTTGGGAAGCAGAGGAGGACATGATGAAGAAGTATCCTCACTTATTCCCTATACCTACAGGTAAATTCATTTCCCTACTTGTCGATTTGGATTAACATATATGCATAAGTGTTATATTGTGGTCATGTGTGGCATATTTAATTGTGTTGGATATAGTTAAAGGGGACTATGCCGATATCGATTTAGATTGAACTTAGTAAGAACATTCGGGACGAATGTTTCTAAGGGAGGAAGAATGTTACACCCCGTAGTTCCAGGACACGTGTAAGAGAACGTACGTGAGAAATTTAGACTTTAAAATTGAAACGAAAGAAAGATTACTTTTTCCTACGAAAAATATTCCGAACCTCGTGAAGGAAAAAGGTTTATTAATAGGAATTGGGTTCTCAAATTTGGTATTTGAGACTTATAGAATTTATTGGAATTATGGAATTTTATTTTCAGATTTGGTTATGTGGGGCCCACCCGGGAAATTTTACGATTTTGTGGGGCCCACAAGGTTTTTGATATTTTGACCAATTATTGAGATTTTGGAACCAATAAGAGGGTGACACGTGTCACCCCCACATGGGCCCATGGTGGGCGAATTTGACCAAGGCCAAGTTGACTCTAGATATTTGTTCATTACAATCTTGGCCACACATTTGTTTTAATCCCCACCCTTGGTTACTTTATATATCTACATACTAGTAGCAAGACTTCAACACTTAGTGAAAATTCATGAAAATATTTTCCAAAGCCAAGAGGCTCTCGGCCAAGCTCCCCTTTGAACAAAAAAAATTCTTCATTTGTTGTTGATAAATCCCCATACTCAAACCAAAGATCCCTAGTAGTTTACTAAGCATAAATAAACCCTTAAACCCTGAAAATACTACATTAATCTGTTAGTTGCACCTTGAAACCCTAAGGTGATCTTCAGTTTTTGAGTTGAAACTTGAAGAGAAGTTGGTTGTGAGCTTCTAAGGGTCGTTTATTGTGGATTGGAACGTGGAGAAGAGGAGATAAAGTTGCTAAGGATCGACTTTTAATCTTAGAATATTTTGGGCTTATTGAGGTAAAGATCTTTGTCTTCCAAATGTAATTGAAGATTACATGTTATAGTAGTGTATAAACGAACTTGTGATATAAGGAATGAAGATTAATAAGTGTTAGGATATTTGGAGGGTTGAAACCGAGACATGGCATGTTAGCCATTGAAGTTGTTAATCAATTTGGTTGTTAGTTATAATCGTTACATGTTATACAAGAAAGGGAATATAGTTGTTATAATTGTTATGACGTATATAACATGTTGGAGTAACGACTTGGATTAAAGAATTGAAAAAGGACTATATGTTGTATTGTTGTTGATTGTGGCCGAGAACACCTAAGTGTGTTGATTAAAAATGGACTAATTAATAGACTAGTTACATATGAATTGTGAGGCAGAATTTTACACATCCAGCTAGGCGTGTAATCCCCTTTGGTTAGCTGATTGGTTGTGCCTTAAATGTGGCGTATTGGTTATTGATTTCGGGCCTTGAAAAAGGTGGAAAAGTACGTAGAAACAGGGGAAGTGTTGCCCAATTCTCCCTAGAATAAGAGACCTTATACTTAGTATTATTCTACCTTAGAAAGCTAGAAGTTGATAGACATATTATGGCCATTATAGGTTGACATTCTACGTGTGGCGTATTCAACTTAGCGGGTGAATTAAGCCGAAGAGGTATGTGGAACATTCCCTATCTTCTTGAGCATGAGTCTTGTAAATGTATAGTATGATTGACGTACATGTTTTAAATGAATTCAGTTTCATTTTGGTACCATTGATTTGATTTAAAATGTACAAGCTTAGTTGAGTTGGAGAGTTAAACCCACTTGGTTTAAAAGGATAGATGCCTTAGTTTTCTAAAGCATAAAGTTATTATAATAGGTTTATGGGAAGTTAGTTATAACGACTTTATGGGAAGTTAAAAGGTGTAGTAACTTGATTTGAAAAATAGTCATGTCTTGATACTACGGGTGTTAGTATGTTGTGGTTTTTATATGAAAAGGGTTCTTTTTAAAAGAATAGAAGTATGTAGTACTTTGGGGTTTAATTCTCAGATTTTTTACATGATAGTGCCTTAAGTTTAATTAATGAGAGTTAAAGATTTCTAACTTGCATATGTTGTTCATGATGGCCGTTAGTGCTAGTGTTATATTATTTATTACGGGGTCAATCCCCGGGTCATTTTGCATTTTCGTGGATTTGCTCCCCACGATGCGAGTATGGCGTATATACTCATTGCGGGCCCACAGGGTCTATGCGGGTGAAATAGTTCTATGCGGGTGAAATAGTCCCATGCGGGGCAAATTGCCCTATGCGGGTCCACAAGAGCTATACGGGTGAAATAGTCCCAGGAGTAGGATTGCATAATAATGCTACGGGCGGGTGGCCCTATTTTGATCATAAGCTTCCTATTTTTAAACGGTAAAGTTTACTCTTATTTACTCTCATTATTAATAAGGCACAGTGTACTATTGATTTGGTTATCATACATGTCTCCAGCTCCTTGACAGTCGAGAGGCCGGAGAGATATTGGTTTAATCACATACCAGAGAGACAAGCAAGGGTAAAAGCCCAGAAAGCCACCAACCATCGAAGCGTTAACCGTTAAGCCTGATGAGGAAGTTGCACTAATTGCGTTCCATTCGCGGTGCAACGAACGAGAAGGTAGAACTTCCCCTCTTCCGCATCAAACAAAGAAAGGGAAGGAAAGTCAACAGTCCCAGAGCCTATTCTTGAAAAGAGCTGATACCATCGCAATCGTGGAAAAAGATTGGCCTATAAACTTAGGGTGGAATACAAGGGAGCCAACACAGTAGTGGAACTCCTCTTGGACATCCATTGTCGTGACCATAAAGCGACTTCCGGGCGAAGAAGGTCGACTCAGTGTACATATGGCGAGATTCCACATGGGTTTTAAAACGGGTCTTTTTCCCCGTCTTTCCAAGTCAACAATCGTTTTCCTTCACCGGGGAAGATCAAAGAAAAAGGTTTTATTTAATTACCTAGAGCGATAGAGGCTCGACAATCAATCTTTAAAGATTTCAATGGTCGGGAACTGTGACGATTGAAATTGAAGTCACCGAGCAGTAACTTTCTAAAGTGCCTTACACAGTGGTTCTTTGAACGGGATAAAACAATAAGGAATTCCGTCAAGCTGATAAAGAATGCTCCTTTATATGGTGGTGTTGTAGCAGTTAATTAACGATGTTGCCCACTTCTCTTACTGATTTGGCATTTGGCCTTCAAGGAGATGATTCAATAGCAGTAGCACCAGTCATGAACCCAAGAGCTCAAACTAGAAAGCAAGCAGATGATGATGGTTCAGCCGGTAAGCTAGCAAGCTTACGAAATGAAGGAAGAGGACTATATGATTTCATTACAGTACTTTCAGTTTTACATACTTGGTACATATTTTGTACTGACCCCCTTTCCTCGAGGGGGCTGCGTTCATGCCACAGGTAGAGGTAAACAGGTTGTTGATCCTCACTCTTAGGATCACTGTTCAGCTTTTGGGAAGCTCCATTACTCCGGAGGCTTATCTTTTGGTACGGATCCCTGTTGTTGTAGATATATGTACATTCAGGGGTATGGCGGGGCCATGTTCCGTCATAGATAGGGTCCAAACTCTTAGAGGTCTTTAGTTATGTATGTGGGTTGGACTTGTAATAGATGTAGCTTTTTTGTTTATGTATATATATATATACAGAAAGGTGACCTTATCAGCTAGCCTGTTTCTTGTTTCACTTTGACGCATGTCTATGAGCTTTATTTATATTCCGCTAGTATTCTCTGATGTTTACCTGTAAGGGTTCCTAGGTAGGGCACCAGTCGCGGGCCCGGGGTTGGGTCGTGACAACCATGCTCATGATCGCAGGCTTTATCTCAAAATTATTCGCTCCTATTGCTGGAAGCCTTATGCAAGTCTATGCTCCAGTAACTCTTGGCAGCACATAATCTCCCAGACTCCTCTCTGCCTGGATCTGAACTCTTTCCTCTACATCATTCTGCAACCCTGGGGGTACTCCTTGGTTGGGTTGATGATCACCCATCTCTTCATTTATCTCATTATTATTCTGTTGATCCCCCATGGCTATCAATTTAATAATCCGCGTGTTTCTCCGGTTCTTCTTGCAAGTCTTTTCAATTTCAGGGTTGAAGGGAACAAGTGTGTCTTCTCCTCTTTTTCTTCGCATAAACGAGATCCCTGAAATAGATCAAAATCAACAAACAGATCACGACGCATGGTTCCACAAATAAAAGAAAATAAAATTAAAATAAAAACCAAATTAGAAATTAAGAAGAGATAAATTGATATTGAACTACGCCAATCCCCGGCAACGGCGCCAAAAATTTATTAGCGATTTTCCACATGCTTAACGCAAGAGTACGTATCGTTACAAGTAATATAGTCTAGGTAAGACCGAATATCGTCCTCATGGATTAGTGTTCAATTACCAAACATCTATCCTATGGTATCTATTTGGCTGTCGATATTTTGTTGTGGTTTTTATCTATGAACTACTGAACAATTGTAAAAGTTAACTAAATTACTTTACTTAAATCAGATATGGTGGAAATAGGGCTTACAATCTCCTCAACTATCCACTCGCCTTAATCCTTAATGCAACAATAAAGGTTCTTCTTCTATGTTAAGATAGCAGGTTAACTAGACCATTTTATATTCTGGTTAGGATATATAAACACTCAACCCCGGTGTAGAAATCTTCTATATTTCTATGACAGATTTTACCACATAGGAGGATTAAGAATAATAACCTATAAAACTACACAAGTATCGGGATACTTTCGTCCACACTTTTAACCTATGTTAATTCAACTATAGCATATTCAAATCTCCCCTTTCGTATTTCGATTCGAAATTATATAAGTGATGATAACTAGTGATCAGTTAATTACCAAGCAATCAAAACAACTATTGAATAAATCTTAACTATATGAAGAAGAAACCAAATTAATGCATTAAGTCATAAAGACGAGGTTCAAGCGATTCGAAAGAAAACCCTAAATAAAGTTATAGACATGCTAAGAACCAAAAGATTATCGAACATAAACTGAAAGTAAATAAAGTAAAGAAAGAAAACTACTTAAGAACAAGTCTCTAATCTTGAAGCTTCCAAGAAATTATGTTATGTGATGAATTAGGGATTGTGTCACCCTTGAAAAATCTGCCCAAAGGGCCTTTTGTATCCTCCCAAAACGTGTCCCACTTTTCCTTCTATGCCTTGGCACATTCCTTCTCGGATTTGGCAAAATTCCCGCGTTGGCGCCACGGCCCTGCAGACTGGCGTCGTGGCACCGAAACTCCTGTAGCTTCTCAGTACATTGGGCGTCGTGGCCCTGCAGTCTCTGATGGATTGGCGCCATGGCGCTGCCATGTTCTCGTCCGGGATGCCAACTTTCGTCTCTTTTGACTCGGGAACCTCCTTTTCTGCCCTCTTTTTGCTTTTTTTCTCCACGTTGCCTTTTTAAACCACTGTGACTCAAAAGAAAGAAAAAATATCCTAACACGACACATATTTGGATAAAAATGGGTAAAATACTAACTAAAAATGACTCAAAATGCGTATATAAAATATGCCTAACAACAAGTTTCTTTCTCCAAGATTAGCTCCTAAACCAAGTGCTAAAACAAGTTAACTCTCCAAACCCTCCAAATCTTGTGTTGGCCGAAAATGAGGGTGCAACCCTAGGGGTTTCCGTCGACTTTTTGGAAGCGAAACGTGAAGTGGAGTTGGTTATAATCTTGTATAGGATACATATATGTGATTGGAACTTGAATAAGTGGAGTGAAACGAGAACTGCGGGCCAATCTTCCTCGGACTGTTTTGGGCAATTTTTGGGCTAAAAATGAGGTAATAATTCTTCTTTTTTTAAAGTAATTGGATATTACTTATTGTTGATATTTATGGATGAGCATGTACTAAAAATAATGAAGATTAAAAAGTGTTTGGATCAGAAATGGATGTTGAGGCCGAGAGTGAGGTGTTTTCGGGTCTTGGGTTCGTTGATCATTTTTGTTGTCATTTACACTTGTTGCATGTTATATAATGAAGGAAATATTGTTGTTGATAGTTTATATGACTTATATAACATATTGAATGAGAATTGGATTAAAGGAATTGTGGTTGAAGTACTACGTGGGGCATATTCTACTTGGCATGTGGAATAGCCGATAAGGTTGAAGTACATTGGGGCGTATTCTACTTGTCGCATGGGTTAGTCGTTAATGAGGTATGTGAACTACTTCCTTCTATCGGTATGATTGATTATTGAAGTGTACTTGTCTTGATTCTTGTCACGACCCGAACCCGGGTCCGTGACTGGTGCCTTACCCCGGGCACCCTAGTGATACAACATCAGAGTAATCAGCGGAACATAAAACACAATATGAAATAATGCAAAGGAAACACATGTTTCTGAAGAAAAGTTTTTTCTAAGCATAAATATAAATAACAACTCTTTCAAATGAACAGCTTTAATCCTTTTACAAACCCCGCCACAACAAGATTACTGCACTTACGAATGATATGATAACAACGACGGACAGTGGTTCGCCATACCCCAATGTAAGCACCTACAACAACAGGACTATACCAAGATAAGCCTCCGAGAAACGGAGCTTTCCCAAACGCCGAATCGTGACCCTAAGAGCGAGGATCAACGATCGTGTACCTTTACTGCGGCATGAACGCAGCCCGAAGGAGGTCGATAACAGTGCAGTATGTGAGATGAAAATAAATCAGAAATGAAATCATAGTAGTCTATATAAAGCGGAGACATGTATGATAACCAAACTACGCCACAATAAATAAGCGAATATGTCAAGTCGTGGACTCACGCCTCAAAGTCATCACTCAAATATAACTATGGTCTCACGCCCACCACATCATTCATGCGTGGAATACCTTCCTCACCGGCGATGCATGATATAAAAGCATCAAGGAATACACATGAACACTGTGTCCCACCTGTGTCCTAATAAAACCGCATGCAGGTAAGTACGAAGGCATAGCCGACTACTAAAACCTACAGCACTAACAAGGTCATAAATCAGATCATGAGATCTGCCTGCATCGTCACATGATCAAAGCTGGCCACTCGCCCGCAGTATCTAATGTGCGCGTCTAGCCCTGAAACTTCCCGCAGCTCCGTATAGGCCAATCTCATAGGCCCGCATGAGGTATAATCTCGCATCGAGGGTAGCTACTCCCAAGATCCGCTGGACTCGCGATCCGCATGGCCACATGCACCGCATGCCCATAAAGGACGATACTAACACGAACTCGTAGCTCGCATAGGCCCTCAGGACCCGCATGAGGTATCCTCGAATCATAGGTCACTAGACACCGAGTCTACCCGCGTCGGAGGCGACAACCTCCGAAACAAGTCAAGGTGAGTGGTACAATACCAACATATCGGTGATAGTGAAACAATTTAAACGCAATCGAGGGGAAACCCCTTTACACAAACATCACAAGATACTAACACACGTAGCATCCTAGCATGTTTACTTATCAAATAAACAAGAAAGTATTACAAGGCTATCACAACCCAACACAATCAAGTTATACACACAAGGCACTTTCTACTATATGATTAACAAGATCGGGTTTATATCCCCAAAGTACTTCATACATTAACTCTTTTAAAAGATCCGTCTTTCACATAAGTCACAATACCCGTAGTATATGAAAATAGAGTGATTACCTTTTGAAGTAAATCAAACACTTCTCTTTGTAAAATCAAGTAACAACATTCTTTTCCAAACGTTTCAAGTTTGCCTAATTTCAATTACTCAAGTTTCTCACTTTTCGAAAGGTTTCGTAGTTCATAGTTTTAATCCTTTAAAACAATTTGAGAAACATATACCTTACGTGTGAGTAGGTTATTCTTGTTCATAACAATCTTATTAAGCAGCCATGATCTAGGAAATGTAATATCATTTTGTCTCATCTTAGCTTCTATGCAGATGGAGGTTTCTACTGGTTTTAATAATACTTCATTAATCAAAACATTTCCCTTTATTAACGCTGCAGTGGTTTGTCAATACTCATCTCTGATTTCCGAAATCAGTAAAACATTGTCCCTTTTAAAAACCAAGTACTCATTACTCACGAATGAGGTTTCACACAAAATTCATATAATTCATTTAAGTTAAGTCTCTTATCTTACAAGATCAAGTCTCTTAATAAATAAATCATTCGTTTTATCCCTCTTAAGCCATTATACCTAACTTCCCATAAAGCTAGTATAACTCTTAAGATTTTAAAACCAAGTATTACTCTTCTTTTAAAAAGGGTTTAATTCTCTTGAACTACTTCAAGATTATTATTATTCGGCTTAAGTCAAAAGACATTGCCGCACAACTACGTTCAATTAACACACGACGTCTACCGTACTACATAGTTACACACATATCATCTTGGAAGAGATAGGAAGAGGATCACATACCTCGCGACGATTATCGACTAAAAGCAAATCGCTTCCATCGCTTATAACCCTAGCTTTGGTCCACCTTCTCAAGTAGCACATGCTACTCGCAGAACATTCAACCTATACAGTTATACAAGTCTATCAAAGTCTAGACTACTCGGTAGAATAAATCTAGACGCAAGGTCCTACGAAAAATTGGGACCCTTCCCTACCCACAAACTACACGAGTCCATCGCAATACTACCCGTAATTACGATGATTCTCTTCTTTAAATTCGCTTAAGTCCAAGGACATTGCCACAAAACTATGTTCAGTTCTTATATATAGTATACTTCAACTATATATTCCTACAACATGTAATCTCCAATTACAACAGTGACAAGATAATTACCTCGATAAGCCCATAATTATCCAAGTAGAGATGTCGATCCCGGGCAACGTTTAGCTCCAACTCCGCGCTCCAACCCGCTCCAAACCACCCTTAGAAGTTCTAACCAACTTCTACATAACACTCCAACTAACTATGGAGATTTTCCTTGTGGTTTCGGTTTTGTGACCGACGAAAGTATAATAGTATTTTCCGGCTTCAGATAGGTATAACCTTAATACAACAAGGTATACGGCTAAGGTAATTTGGGTATAGTAACAATACTTTGAGAGTATTTCTACCAAGAGGAGGGTATTTATACGAGACAACACCACAAAAGTGGTGTATACCTCGGCCTACCCCATTAGTGGTACTCGCCGAGGGGAAAGCTCTCGCCAAGGGCCTCACAGGGAGGACGAGACACCACACAAAAGGGGGGGGGGGAGGATTTTAACACTTAAGGAAATTTAGGAATGGATGAAGAAGTCTTCCAAAGGGGGGTATTTATAGGACAAGCCAAGGCCAACCAATGGCCAAGATCTTGCCAAGTGCAAGGCAAGTGTAGGGCCAAGATCTTGCCAAGTGCACCTTATCCATCTACCACAAAATATCCTACCAACCCCTTGACCAACAAGGCCACCAATCGTCCACTTTACCGCCACCAATGAGAGGGTGCCAAGTGTCGCCCTCTCGTTGGTCCAAAATGTTTCGTCTCTCCGAAAAATCCGCAAAAATTAAAAATGACATAGCCGGAATTTTCCCTACGAAAGCTGTGGAAACGTTTCGTCGAAAAACGACTCTAACCGGGTGTTGTGCACAAAAATAATTCGGCCAAGCCTAATCTCAAGTTCAAATTTTCTACGTACGTCCTTACGTACATACTCTGGAAATACGGGGTATAACATTCTCCCCTCCTTAGAAACATTCGTCCCGAATGTTCCTTCTAAGTCTCAAAACAAACGTGCGCCAGTATAGTCTTCACTACTATACTTACGAGAACAAACCTGCCACAAATGGCCACAGAAACAACTGCGCAAAATACTTACATCCAAGCCCACGAGGAAACACCTCTAACATCATAAAAGCTCCTACTCGAGGTCTAAAGTATACTCCCTTAGCACCCTTTCTTTACAACGAAATGATCACATCTATGCTCGCCATACATGCTCGCTTCTTCCCGATACCACTTTTGTCACTTTGCTGCGAGGTTCTAGTGTCACTCCGGCGACCCAACAAATGGTACCGGACTGCATGCGATCCCTGAGGATGTCGTACACTTTTGGTACACTCGAACTCTTTCTCATAACCTACCACATTCCTGATACTGCTTCAGTTTCCAAAACTCGGGGGTTACTATCTCTAACGTGGTCATCATTAACTGGGAACACTCTGGATGGATCTCCGATACTTTCCCGAACATAACAATACGAAAGATCGGACGTACTTCCTCCTAAGTCGGACGGCAATTGTTAACATATAGGCAACCTGGCCTATTATTCACATGAACTCAAAAAGGCCCAAAGTAACACGCTCGCTTCTCTCGCTTTTCGAATCTCGTCACACTCTATCCGGGGTGGTACCTTCCAGAATACCGACCACAACTCAACTCTAAGCCGTCGCCGATAATCCGCACGATTTCTCGAGCCGCCAATAACTTCTTCTAGATAAGCTTCACTTTATCCACGGTACCGGGAACAAGCCTGAACCAACTATCTGAATCTTGCCAACATCGAACCAATTGACCGGCAACTTACACTTCCGCCCCTACAAGGCTTCATAAGGCGACATCCGAACACTGAAACGGTAGCTTAAACACTCCCTCCATAGGAGACAACAATCCTTGCAACTATCCCTGAAATCCAAACACTGGCCCGAGGATGAATACGATACGGAGACTCACCTAAGTTCCTAACCCTGCCTGGTAAAACTTTTTAGAAAACGAAAAATAGCCACAACCTGGGCTTCACTGTCTGTCATAAGGTGAAGGTAGGCACCCCGTGCAGCCTTACAACCTTTCTGATAAATCAACACTGCCGAGTAAACGGTCCCGATCAAAACACGACGGCCGCCCCATCGGTCCGACTACTGGTTGAACACATCCACGAACTCATACGCTGGTTAACTAAACTTGGGCCTAACACCCTCGTGACCCTATCACAAGGCGGGACCACCACAAACTGACCCCACCACCAAACAGGCCGCGGGTTGACCCGCAACGTGGCCTCAACCCGACCCGGTAATGCGCAAAACACTAGCTCCCCGATCCGGAGCAATCTCTCTAATCATGTTACGAAAACCTAGCGGTCTTCTTAGCTCAACTACCCTCTTTCATTCCACACAACTCAGGGACTTATCCCACAAACATAGCTCAGGTGCACTATGCACTCCTATAAGGGTCAAACATAAACATACGTCTTTACTCGAGATGGCCTTACCTCTAAGGTCTCTACGTATAAAACTCTAAGGCTCACACTTTTCTTATCCCCCAATCTTTCCCGGTTACTAACCATGACTCCTAATCACAACTAACACAATGCTATCAGAACATAGCACTTATGATATACCCATCTTATCACACATACTGATCTCTAGAGGGTTAAGGATATGTCTGTATCTACTGCTTCACTCCCCTTTGTCGTTCTAATCAAACCTGCCCCGTAGGGCGCATAGCTAGGGAAGATGACGAACTACCCACCGATCCTGAAGGCTAAGTCCTCCTACTAGGACACTCTTTCGACATCAGACCCTGACGGTCATAGGTATAACAAGTACCAACTAAAAGACGACATTCCCGGATGACGCTCACACATCGTGAACTAAGCCCCGGAGTTCGACCAACTCCTGATACCCGAATGTCACGAACCCCGCGAGGACCTCTACGACCGGTGGATGTGCACAATCTAATCCACGCGAGGTGACTCGCCGAAAGTTACCAAAGGACCTTGCCGCTCGCCTCTTAGCGTCGCCCGTTAACCCGTCGATCCCTACGTTTCTCATCTTGCTGTGCATGAGCCCGTACACAGGCCATGCTCAAGCCTAACTGAAGAGCTACTCTTGCACAACCCTCTCGTTGATATTCATCAAGACTCGCGGTACATCGGTATACTCTCTGGTAGCCAAATCCATAGCTAGTAACAGGGTCGCCTTTTTGCAATCTAAGTTCACCGTTCCCGGTCGTGGAACTGAAGGTTCAAATATCATGGCCGCAGTAGGAACTGCCGCCGCCGTGCTAAACTCTGCTGGGGCTAGTGACGTCGCAGAACTCCTCAAACGAAACACCTAACTCAGGTGATGGTTGGGCCTGTGCCCTCGTAACCCTCTCAGATTTACTCGCAGCCTCCTCGGCCGCTTCGCCTCTGGGCGGGTTTGCCCTACGCGAGGCATAGCGGTGAGGGAAAGAAATACGTTAGGGTCTAACTTACAACACGACTCTAAGGCACGATCTCGAGTGAGAAGAATAGAAACCAATCCTAAATATCCTATAGCCTCACGATTATTGGTGTGGTGCACAACACACCGATAATCAAGACTTCATCGATACTGATCAGAGACACTTTCCGAGGATTAATCGCTCGATACCACTTTTGTCACGACCGAACGGGCCCGTGGATCGTGCCTTACCGGGCACCCTAGTGATACAACATCGAGTAATCACGAACATAAAACACAATATGAAATAATGCAAAGGAAACACATGTTTACGAAGAAAAGTTGCCTTTAAGCATAAATATAAATAACAACTCTTTCAAAATGAGCAGTTTAATCCTTTTTACAAACCCCGCCACAATAAAGATTACTGCACCTCTACGAATGATATGACAACAACGACGGACGGGCCCGCCATACTCGAATGTAGCACCTACAACAACAGGGACTATACCAAGATAAGCCTCCGAGAAATGGAGCTTTCCCAAACGCCGAATTGTGACCCTAAGAGCGAGGATCAACGATCGGTGTACCTTTACCGCGCATGAACGCAGCTTCGGGCGAGGTCGATAACAGTGCAGAGTATGTGAGATCGAAAATAAATCGTAAATGAAATCATAGTAGTCTATATAAAGTAGGAGACATGTATGATAACCAAACTACGATCACAATAAATAAGCGAATATGTCAAGTCGGGACTCACGCCTCAAAGTCATCACTCAAATATAACTACGTCTCACGCCCACCACATCACTCAGGCCCGTGGAATACCTTCCTCACCGCGAGCCTATGATATAAAAGCATCAAGGAATACACATGAACACCGTGTCCCACTGTGTCCTAATAAAACCGCATGGTAAGGCACGAAGGCATAGCCGACTACTACCACCAACAGTACAAACAAGGTCCTAAAGTGTAGCATGAGATCGGTCTGGACCGTCACATGATCAAAGCTGGCCACTCGCCCGCAGTATCTAATGTGCGTGTCTAGCCCTGGAACTTCCCGCAGCTCCGCATAGGCCAATCTCATAGGCCCGCATGAGGTATAACCCCGCATCGAGGGTAGCTACTCCCGGATCCGCTCGACTCGCGATCCGCATGGCCACATGTAACCGCATGCCCATAAAGGACGATACTAACACGAACTCGTAGCTCGCATAGGCCCTCAGGACCCGCGTGAGGTATCCTCGAATCATAGGTCACTAGACCCTTTGAGTCTACCCCAGACGGAGGCGCAACCTCGGAAACAAGTCAAGGTGAGTGGTACAATACCAACATATCGGTGATAGTGAAACAATTTAAGCGCAATCGATGGGAAACCCCTTTACACAAACATCACAAGATACTAACACACGTAGCATCCTAGCATGTTTACTTATCAAATAAACAAGAAAGTATTACAAGGCTATCACAACCCAACACAATCAAGTTATACACACAAGGCACTTTCTACTATATGATTAACAAGATCGGGTTTCTATCCCCAAAGTACTTCATACATTAACTCTTTTAAAAGATCCGTCTCTTTCACATAAGTCACACAATACCCGTAGTATATGAAAATAGAGTGATTACCTTTTGAAGTAAATCAAACACTTCTTTGTAAAATCAAGTAACAACATTCTTTTCCAAACGTTTCAAGTTTGCCTAATTTCAATTACTCAAGTTTCTCATTTTTCGAAAGGTTTCGTAGTTCATAGTTTTAATCCTTTAAAACAATTTGAGAAACATATACCTTACGTGTGAGTAGGTTATTCTTGTTCATAACAATCTTATTAAGCAGCCATGATCTAGGAAATGTAATATCATTTTGTCTCATCTTAGCTTCTATGCAGATGGAGGTTTCTACTGGTTTTAATAATACTTCATTAATCAAAACATTTCCCTTTATTAACGCTGCAGTGGTTTGTCAATACTCATCTCTGATTTCCGAAATCAGTAAAACATTGTCCCTTTTAAAAACCAAGTACTCATTACTCACGAATGAGGTTTCACACAAAATTCATATAATTCATTTAAGTTAAGTCTCTTATCTTACAAGATCAAGTCTCTTAATAAATAAATCATTCGTTTTATCCCTCTTAAGCCATTATACCTAACTTCCCATAAAGCTAGTATAACTCTTAAGATTTTAAAACCAAGTATTACTCTTCTTTTTAAAAACAGTTCTTAATTCTCTTGAACTACTTCAAGATTATTATTATTCGGGCTTAAGTCAAAAGACATTGCCGTACAACTACGTTCAATTAACACACGTACGTCTACCGTACTACATAGTTACACACATATCATGCTGGAAGAGATAGGAAGAGGATCACATACCTCGCGACGATTATCGACTAAAAGCAAATCGCTCCACGGCTATAACCCGGCTAGCCTGGTCCACCTTCTCAAGTAGCACATGCTACTCGCAGAACATTCAACCTATACAGGTTATACAAGTCTATCAAAGTCTAGACTACTCGGTAGAATAAATCTAGATGCAAGGTCCTACGAAAAATTGGGCAGCCCTTCCCTACCCGTCAAACTACACGAGTCTACTGCAATACAGTCCTACGTAATTACAGTTCAGTTCTCTTCTTTAAATTCAGGCTTAAGTCCAAGGACATTGCCACAAAACTATGTTCAGTTCTTATATATAGTATACTTCAACTATATATTCCTACAACATGTAATCTCCAATTACAACAGGGGGACAAGATAATTACCTCGATAAGCCCATAATTATCCAAGTAGAGATGTCGATCCTGGGCAACGTTTAGCTCCAACTCCGTGCGCTCCAACCCGCTCCAAACCACCCTTAGAAGTTCTAACCAACTTCTACATAACACTCCAACTAACTATGGAGATTTTCCTTAGGGTTTCGGTTTTGTGACTGACGGGAAGTATAATAGTATTTTCCGGCTTTTCGTATAGGTATAACCTTAGAATACAACAAGGTATACGGCTAAGGTAATTTGGGTATAGTAACAATACTTTTGAGAGTATTTCTACCAAGAGGAGGGTATTTATACGAGACAACACCACAAAAGGGGGGTGTATACCTCTCGGCCTACCCACTGGGGTACTCTCGACGAGGGAAAGCTCTGCCAAGGGGGCCTCACAAGGGGGGAGGACGAGACACCACACAAAGGGGGGGGAGGATTTTAACACTTAAGGAATTTTAGGAATGGATGAAGAAGTCTTCCAAAGGGGGGTATTTATAGGACAAGCCAAGGCCAACCAATGGCCAAGATCTTGCCAAGTGCAAGGCAAGTGTAGGGCCAAGATCTTGCCAAGTGCACCTTATCCATCTACCACAAAATATCCTACCAACCCCTTGACCAAAAAGGCCACCAATCGTCCACTTTACCGCCACCAATGAGAGGGTGCCAAGTGTCGCCCTCTCGTTGGTCCAAAATGTTTCGTCTCTCCGAAAAAATCCGCAAAAATTAAAAATGACATAGCCGGAATTTTCCCTACGAAAGCTGTGGAAACGTTTCGTCGAAAAACGACTCTAACCGGGTATTGTGCACAAAAATAATTCGGCCAAGCCTAATCTCAAGTTCAAATTTTCTACGTACGTCCTTACGTACATACTCTGGAAATACGGGGTATAACAATTCTTGAAGTACACGCACCTTGTTTCTTGAGGTATACTTGCCTTGTTATTGGAGTATTCATGTTATTGATTCTATGCTAAAGGCATGTATAAATTATTCCTAAGTCTTTACCAAGTCTTATGGGAGATGTTGGTAAGAATGTTTAGTAGGCATTGGAGTCAAGTTGATCTTGTTAAGTTATAACACTAATGAGAAAAGGTATCGAACAAGTCATTGCAGCGTTAATGAAAAAGGAATCGACAACCTATTATATTGAAATGAGTAGAATTTACCATCTGCATAGAAGCTTAAGATATAACCAGTTTGTTTTACACTTTCTAGGTTCACAGCTGATTAGATAAGATCATTATTAATATAGAACCTAATGGCTCATAAAATGGATTAATTTGGGAATTCGGATTCATTGTAGTATATGAAAGGAATTACTTGATTTAAAGAGAATAAGTGACATGATTTTATATGTACAGATGACTTGAGTTTATATGAAAAAGTGACTTTATTTTAAAGGTATAAGTTACTTGGCTTTAAGTGTAAACTTGATTTTAGAAGGGCAAGTGACTTAACGGGGCAAGGTTAGTACTTTGAGGCTTTATAAAGGAAAGGATGTACGGCGGACGTACATAGTACTTTGGGGTTCAACTCCCTGATATTACATGATATGTACGGTGAATGTACATAGTACTCTTGGGTCCAACTCCCTTATATTACATGATGTGATTCTTTTATAAGAATAGATGTACATAGTACTTTGGGTTCAATTTCCCAAATTTTACATGACATGATAATGCCTTGGTTTTATTAAAAGGAAAGAGGTGATAGTGCCTTGGTTTGTTTAAAAAGAAAGATGTGGTAGTGTCGTAGTTTTCTAAAATGAAGGTTTGTTATAATGGCTTTATGGGAAGTTTGTTATAACGGCTTTGTGAGAATGTCCATGATTATGACCTATATACGCTTATGGAAATCATGTGAGAACGTCCATGATTATGACATAAATCTTATTTGTGTATGGTACACGAGATGTTGGTACCTAGGGTTGTCTAACATGAAGTTCATTATATTTGTTTTGTATATGATGTGTTGGTACCTTGGTTTTATTCCATGACAGTATTGGTGTATATTTGCTCCATGGATGTGCTTCCATGATACAAGTAGAGATACTCATGCGGGTATTAATAACTATGCAGGTTCGATTCCTATGCGGGTTCGATTCCCATGAATAATATCCACGGACAAGATCCGTGATGCGAGTAGAGATACTCATGTGGGTATAATTACCTATGCGGGTTCGATTCCCATGCGGGTTCGATTCCCATGAAAAAAAAGATATACATATTGATTCTTGGGCAGGTGTCCCTGTCTTTGATGTGACTCTCACTTTGAAAAGATCTGATGTGCGTTGATGTCTGATGATACGGTGTCTGATGATACAAGTCTGATTGACTTTTATTTTATATGACACGGTTGGATCTGGTATTTGATTATTTTACTTGTCCCTATCATTTCTTGGCCAGATATGATTTTAATACTATACTTTATTTCTGTTCCATACTTAGTACCTGTTGTACTGACCCCCTTCGGGGGGCTGCATTCATGCCCGCAGGTATAGGTACTCAGTTGGGTGATCCGTGAGCTTAGGATCCTTGTTCAGCGTTTTGGGAGAGCTCCAGTGTTCCGGAGCTTGTCATTATGGCTAGGTATATTCAGGGGTACGGCGGGGCCTTGTCCCGTCCTAGTTTACTGTCCAAACTATTAGAGGTCTGTATTCATATGTGGGATGGACTTGCGTGAGTTGTATTTATATTTTTGTACAGTTGTAGTCTCATTTGGGTGTTATATATTATAGCAGCCTTGCCGGCTTTGCCTTTGCCCTTGCAAAAAAAAAGTGATGAGTGTTATTTAGCTTCCGCCGGTTACTTGTGTTGTATGGGTAGAAGGGTGCCCAGGTAGGGCACCATTCGCGGGCCCGGGGTTCGGGTCGTGACAAGAACTCTACCAAAGTTTCCGAAGAATATAGGAATCACTATAACCGAGTAATGATGCTCCAACATTCAAGGATGAATGTTCTTAAGGGGGAAGGATGTTACATCCCGTGAATTTTCATATCAAATATACCTTAAGGATTTTATGAGAAAGAAGTTTCCATTGGAAGAATTAAGAAATGGTCAAGTTAAAACCAAAGAAGTCATATGAGTTTAAAGCATTGTTATGCCCTTCGTGCTAATAATACTTATGTTAAGTGTGTCATGTCAAGATGATATAAGATGAAATAGCATAATGACCATTAAAGGGAGTGAGGAAGGCCTTGTACCAATGTTGGAAACAAATCTAAAAGATTTTGACTTATACCCGTCATTTCGCGCGCGTTTGAGAACCCGATCAAACGATTTACATTCTAAAAAATCAAGAGCCATTCCTAGGTCACATATGACATAAATGTATGTTAATAAGGTTTATGGATGGTTATGTCATTAGGACAAAAAGAATCACATCTTGACAAGATTCGACAAAGATAGGACGATATGTTAAACGTTTTACCTCACGAAACCCATTCCACACCGCATGTGGGGTAGAGGATTAAGGTACTCACTTTGTAACCTCCCTGCCACCATATGCGGTGAAGGATGCAACCATAAAACCCCATCTACATCACACATCCTCCTGCAGATGGGAGGCAGTTGAGAGGCGTATATAAGACCTAATCTGAGAGTTTCTTTCATTTCAAATCCAATTAGACCCAAACTCACCATAAAGGATATCTAACCCTCTTTTAACACCCTACTACCATTTGATATCAATTCCTTAATATCATGATGAGAAATCCCCATTGGAAAGCTTAGATTACCTCAAAAATCCCCCTAAAGTGTTGGATAATCTTGGAGCTTCTTGGATGATTGGAAGGAGACGTGATATGGGTGTTCTCCTGATTGTTTCAAGGTATGTTCATGATACTCTTTGAGGATATTAAAACCCTCCTATCTTAGATGGATCACATTAGGAGGATAGCTCGTAAAAATTTAGCTAAAACTCCAAAGTAGACACAAGTTGATGTTGAGTTGGCTTAGTTGAATTCTTAGAAGATTTGTGGTTAAAATCTTATGGATTATGGAAGTGGTGATCTTGGTATTCTTGTATTTGATAAAGGAGAGGGGAGAGTAGCTTGTATATCCATGATAGCAACACATGGTAATTTTACACACTAAGTGTTCGATGACATGTCACAACGACGAAATCATAAAACCATTTATCGGATATTGACATGGATTGTCTTAATTGTTTAGGTTGATAATTATACGTTGAGCGAGAAGTCATATGAGTAGTGTTGCCCTGCTAACAAGGTATGTAAGACATGCCATTTTCATTTTTGGCATGATCGATATGAAAATGATACTTGCGAGTTGCTTTCAAATATATACTCCACTCTTATCATCAAGAATGCACTTTTGACATATTTATGTTGCTTGGTTATGGATCTTAGCTGCTCTTGGTTGAATATACTTTTTATATCCTATTGAATCGTTCTTAAGTTGATATAACAAGGTTCCATGTGTGTATTCTTAAAGATTAAGTTAATTTAGGTCATATTATTCTTATTGATTCTCTTGAGAAGGGAAGGTACTATGTAACACTTATAAGGGAGTCAGAGATATAATGACCTTATGTCACTCTGACGGATTCAAAAGAGTATTATATTCCTTAAAAGGTTCTCATATGCATGTATTATATATCTATATTATCCACAGAGGACTATGTCGTTATATACGTGATTATACATATATGATATTAATGTTGTTGCCTATAGAGGCCTATGGCGCTATATATGTAGTTTATACAGATATGATATTGATGATACAACCCCCAGAGGCCTATGATATTAAATATGCGATTATATTTTATTTATACATATTCTAGCCTACAGAGGCACTCAGAGTACATGTTTTTTCTCTATTGCTCTACTTACAGTTATGTATTAGTTACAGTTTCAGCTTATGTTTCATGTACCATATTGTACTTGTTTAAAGTTTCAGCCTTACATATTTAGTACATCTTTCATATTGATGTCCATTGTGAAGAATTGCATTTCATGCCTGTAGGACAATAGAGCTTTCGGTGATACCTCGTAGTAGGTGACTCGACTTAGTTGAGGATTATCATGCTCCTTTCTTCTGAAACTTTCTAGTGAGTTGATAGGTATTATGGTTGCATATATCTATATAGTCAGGTATGGAATGGCTCTATCCTAACCATATGTTATTGACATACTCTCTAAAGGCTTGTAGATAGTCGTTTTGTGTATAGTAGACTTGTGTGGCCTAATTGTCCTCTTTAGTAGACTCATTATTTTTATATCAGCCTTGTCGGCCTTGTGGTATATTTATGTATGTATAGTTTGGGATTTTTCTACGTGTAGGTGATTATGTCTTGATCAATAATCGTTCATCGGAGGCCTTGTTGGCCTATGTTATGTCAGAACGTGTTACAGGTATCAGAATTGGTACGCTCAGGCTTTAGGGTGCCAGGTGTCGGCCACACGCCTCAAGGTTGGGGTGTGATAGTTGTGGTTTTCTTTCAGTTTCAACCTTTGTCCCCTAAGAACCACCATTATTTTTCATTACTCATTTTTCAGAATAGCCGCGGGCATCATATTTGGTAGAGTTTGCAGTGTCTAGTAACTCATTATCCAATGAGATTTATTCACCACTAACTTCATTTTTAGGCACTTCAAGCTCTGGATATGAGCGCTTCTCCCGAATTGACCCTTTAATTTTGTGGTTTCTCAATTTACCCTCTTACTGTGAGCTCCATTCATTTTTCTACTATCACTTGTGGGATCTGGGTTTGGAGAGTGATGGTGGGCGGGGCAGTGCTGATTGTGTTAGTGGAGGGTAAAGTGATGTTGATTGTTTCGGTGATGGGTTCTTGGATTAGTACAGGAGGAACACATGATTGTTTATGATGGTGATATGAACGGTATAGTTTGAGTCGTCGAAGGAGCTTGAGGGATAATATGGTCTATCAGGGGAGGGGGGTGAGTCGGCCATTTTTAGTTAGGGTTTGGGATGAAACCAGGGGTTGACATGAAGATGAAAATACGAGAGGTGTAAACGTGTATAATGATTAATACAAAATCCCTATCCATAATTAGAATATATTTCATATATTGTGTAAATATAATTATGGTAAGACTAGGATTCCTATTGTAATTAGGACTTGGATTTCTATTGTATAAGGGATGAATATTGTACACTATATATATTGATATTAATGAGAAAGACTCCTCAAGGGAGATTAATATCATCTTACATGGTATCAAGAGCCGAACCCCTATTTTTCTTCTAAGAAAGCCCCCATTCTCGGCTTCCAATCACATGACTAGGGTTCTCCCTCTCCTTCTTTTTCCTTCTCTACTAAAATTTATCCACTATCATGACTTCTCCTCCAAAACCTACAGCCTTCTCATCTACCGTTATCACTCCCGAAACACCAAAACCATCTTTTCATCCATCTCTAACCGTTACCAACATCAAGAACTGTCTTCCTATACTTCTTGATCAAGAAAACGGTCAGTACTCTCCATGGGTTGAACTGTTTCGCATTCATGCATGTGTCTATAACGTGCTTGATCATATTGATAACTCTATTCCGCACTCCCCGGAGGTTGATGATTTTACATGGCTTCATCTCGACGCCGTTGTCAAACTGTGGATATATGGCAGTATTTCTCAAGATCTATTCTCACTATCATGAAATCTGGCGCCACAGCCCGCGACTTGTGGATTTGTTTGGAGGAAATCTTTCAAGACAACAAACACACACGTGTTGTTTATTTGGAGGAACAATTTAATACAACACGTCTTCAAAACTTCTCCAACATGACTGTGTATTGCAAATAGCTGAAACTCGCGGCAGATCAACTTTCCAGCGTCGGCATGCCTGTCTCTTAAACTAAGATGGTCTTACAATTGATTGCAGGACTCCCAAAAGGTGAATATGATACTTTAGCCACCATAATTCAACAGGCGAGTCTGTTATCAAGTTTCAACAAAGCACGTTCGCAATTGTTGCTCGAAAAAACCCGTCGTGCTAAACAGGATGAACATAATCAAAAGGCGTTAGCCATCAAAACTTTTCACGACCCGAACCCCGGGCCCGCGACTGGTGCCCTACCTGGGAACCCTTCTACCCATACAACACAAGTAACCCGCTGAAGGTAAATAACACTCATCATTTTTTTCATTTTTTGCAAAGGCAAAGCCGGCAAGGCTGCCATAATATATAACACCCGAATGGGACTACAACTGTACAAAAATATAAATATAACTCACGCAAGTCCAGCCTACATATGAATACAGACCTCTAAGACATGTAAACTATGACGGGACAAGGCCCCGCCGTACCCCTAAATATACCTAGCAGTAATGGAAGACATGTGCCAAAATGACAAGGTCCGGAACATTGGAGCTATCCCACAATGCTGAACAAGGATCCTAAGCTCGCGGATCACCCAACTGAGTACCTAATACCTGCGGGCATGAACGCAGCCCCCCGAAGGGGGTCAGTACAACAAGGTACCAAGAATATAAACATGAATGACAGTAAACAAGATCATAACTGTACAAAAGAATGACAGGGACAAGTATGAAAATCAAATACTAGATCCTACCGTGCCAAAAATAAGAGCCAACTGTACATTGTATCATTGTACCCCTGTACCACGGTACCACCATATTGTTGTATCACTGTACTCTTTGTATCAGACATCAGATTGTTGTACCATGTACTCTTTGTATCAGACATGTACTTTATAAAAATAATTCAACTGTATCCTTTTAAAAATAAGATTCAACCGTGCCCACGGTACTTCCTTTTAAAAATGAGAGTCATGTCAAAATTAAGAACGTCTGTCCAAATAAACAAATAATGTCATGCGAGGTACGACATGTCCCGACCCATTCTGAGACTCGGTGTAACGCTCTATAAGTCATGCAAGGTACGACATGTCCTGGCCCATTCTGGGACTCGGTGTAACGCTCAATAAGTCATGCAAGGTACGACATTTCCCGGCCCATTCTGGGACTTGATGTAACTCTCTATAAGTCATGCAAGGTACGACATGTCCCGGCCCATTCTGGGACTCGGTGTAACGCTCTATAAGTCATGCAAAGTACGACATGTCCCGACCCATTCTGGGACTCGGTATAATATGCTATAAGTCAAATAAGGTACGACATGTTCCGGCCATTCTGGGACTCGGTGTGAATATAAAGGACTGTACACCTATAGTTATCACAAGCAACTATGTACAATTTAAATCATCTTTGACTCTCATTAGCACAATTAGAATGAACTGTCTTTTTAGAAAAACTCAAGGCATTATCAAACGAATAGGTAAACAGTTTTCCTTTTATAAAACCCAAAATACTATCAAGGGAAAATATCACTAAGGATTAGGATCCGCTCAGTTTATAAAGATCAAGTCAAGTATAGGATCCACTCGTCGTTTGTACCAACTCGATAATCTAATTCTTATCGCTCCTCTAGCTAACATTATGGAAACATTTGCATGGTGATAACTGATCCGAATTGGCAAATTAATCCATTTTATGAGCCATTAGTAGGTTATATATTAATAATGATCTTATCTAATCATCTGTGAACCTAGAAAGTGTAAAACGAACTGGTTATATCTTAGTTTCTATGCAGATGGAAAATTCTACTCATTTCAATATAATAGATTGTCGATGCCTTTTTCATTAACGCTGCAATGGCTTGTTCGATACATTTTCTCATTAGTGTTGTAACTAGCAAGATCAACTCGACTCCAATATTTACTAAAAGCTCTTACCAACATCTTCCATAAGACTTGGTAAGGACTTTGGAATAATTTAGACATGCTTTTAGCATAGAATCAATAACAAGAATACTCCTTAACTTCTAAGAGTAAAATAACTTTTGAAACAATACCACAGTTATGGTTCACACGAAGAACATGCCAAAACAGAGAAGGAAGAGGTTCACATACCTCATTGACGACTAACCAACACGACAAGTAGAATACGTTCCGATTAGGTACTTCAACCTATAAATACAATAACACTTCTATCAACTTCAACGTTACTAGAGTAGGTTAATACTAAGTAAAAGTCCTCTTATTCTACGAAAATTTGGGCAACACTTTCCCCGTTTATACGTACTTTTCCACCTTTTCCAAGGCCCAAATTCAACAACAAACAAGCCACAATTAAGGGAACAACCAACAGTTAACCAAAGGGGATTACACGCCTACTTGACGTGTAAAATTCAGCCCCTTAATCCATGTAAAACAGTCCACAAAATCAGTCCAAAATACGACAACAACAAGGATAAAATGTGAAGCCTTTTAACACATTTTTATACCCTTAATCTCTTAGGACTTTCATTAGCAATTTACCACATTAAACATACATAATGTCCACTGAAATTCCATCTTAATAACGCCACAAAATAGTCCATAAAAACTGCACGACAATATCCAACAGTTTTATAGATTCCACGGCCAACAACTACAATCCGATAACTCTTTCCTTTATCCATTTTATTCCAATTCAAGTTCCAACACCTCTATATATGACATATCAACAACCATATATGACATGCTTTTAGCATAGAATCAATAACAAGAATACTCCTTAACTTCTAAGAGTAGAATAATTTTTGAAACAATACCACAGTTATGGTTCACACGAAGAACATGCCAAAAGAGAGAAGGAAGGGGTTCACATACCTCATTGACGACTAACCAACACGACAAGTAGAATACGTCCCGATTAGGTACTTCAACCTATAAATACAATAACACTTCTATCAACTTCAAGGTTACTAGAGTAGGTTAATACTAAGTAAAAGTCCTCTTATTCTACGAAAATTTGGGCAGCACTTCCCCCGTTTATACGTACTTTTCCACCTTTTCCAAGGCCCAAATTCAACAACAAACAAGCCACAATTAAGGGAACAACCAACAGTTAACCAAAGGGGATTACACGCCTACTTGACGTGTAAAATTCAGCCCCTTAATCCATGTAAAACAGTCCACAAAATTAGTCCAAAATACGACAACAACAAGGGTAAAATGTGAAGCATTTTAACACATTTTTATACCCTTAATCTCTTAGGACTTTCATTAGAAATTTACCACATCAAACATACATAATGTCCACTATTCCAGGTTAATAACGCCACAAAACAGTCCATAAAAACGGCACGACAATATCCAACAATTTTATAGATTCCACGGCCAACAACTACAATCCGATAACTCTTTCCTTAATCCATTTTATTCCAATTCAAGTTCCAACACCTCTATATATGACATATAAACTTATCAACGACCATATTACTCCATTTATACTCAAACCAGGGAATCATCACCTCTAATATACTTCACATATACCATGTACTTTAACTACGATCACACATAAAATACTTTACTCTTGAAGGCCTTGTCTATCTAAGGTCTCAACGATTATCCAATACTCTAAGATCCTCAATTATTTCATGTCCCAAGCTTATATTATTTCTCCCCGTATACGGGTAAGACGGCTTCTCAATATCTCAAAATCATGTTGTCCTAATCACAACAACCCTATTTACTCCATACAAATATTATTTGTACACATCACTTAAGCATACAACATAGCTTAATCTAACAACATGGTATGTCCTTAAGTCAATTAAACATGATCTCCTAAGGGTTTATCACCCTTCCCGACAGCTCATCACCTCCTAATTATTCCAAATTAGCACATATATAACCTTGATGTGGATTCATTAAACTGTTTCACACCTTCCAAGCAATTTATAAAGCTTAATCATCACATGATAACCCACAATTGCTGCAGACAACACACACATGGCCCCAAAAATATATGTCTGCATAGATGTATATCATCATTATACCAACTCTACAACAATTTTACCAACCTGGATACTAAGTCCAAATATTTCCTTTCTGGGCCACTGTCGCTTTCTCATAGCTGCAATCACAAAAATATGTTAGGGAGGGACTACCCTAACCACACAGCTCTTTCGCACGATCTTGGAGTAAGAAGAATAGAAACCAATGCTAAATGTACTATAGCCTCCAGTTTATGGGTGTGGTGCACAACACACCGATAACCAAGACTCTACTGCACACGATCTGTAGACATTCTGAGGACTAACTGCTTTGATATCACTCTGTCACGACCCGAACCCCGGGCCCGCGACTGGTGCCCTACTTGGGGACCCTTCTACCCATACAACACAAGTAACCAGCGGAAGCTAAATAACACTCATCATTTTTTTCATTTTTTGCAAAGGCAAAGTTGGCAAGGCTGTCATAATATATAACACCCGAATGGGACTACAACTGTAAAAAAAAATATAAATATAACTCACGCAAGTTCAGATCACATATGAATACAGACCTCTAAGAGTTTGGACAGTAAACTATGACGGGACAAGGCACCGCCGTACCCCTGAATATACCTAGCCGTAATGGAAGACCTGTGCCAAAATGATAAGCTCCGGAACATTGGAGCTATCCCACAACGCTGAACAAGGATCCTAAGCTCGCGGATCACCCAACTGAATACCTAATACCTGCGGGCATGAATGCAGCCCCCCGAAGGGGGTCAGTACAACAAGGTACCAAGTATGTAAACATGAAGTACAATAAACAAGATCATAATTGTACAAAATAATGACATGGACAAGTATGAAAATCAAATACTAGATCCTACCGTGCCAAAAATAAGAGCCAATTGTACCTTGTATCACTGTACCCATGTACCACAATACCACCGTATTGTTGTATCACTGTACCATTGTACTCATCAGACATCAGATCGTTGTACTAACTCTTTGTATCAGACGTATCATTGTACTGTACTCTTTGTATCAGATTACTTTATAAAAATAATTCAACTGTATCCTTTTAAAAATAAGATTCAACCGTGCCCACAGTACTTCCTTTTAAAAATGAGAGTCATGTAAAAATTAAGAACATCTGTCCAAATAAACAAATACTGTCATGCGAGGTACGACATGTCTCGGCCCATTCTGGGACTCGGTGTAACACTTTATAAGTCATGCAAGGTACGACATGTCCCGGCCCATTCTGGGACTCGGTGTAATGTGTTGTAAGTCAAATAAGGTACGACATGTCCCGGCCCATTCTGGGACTCGGTGTTAATATAAAGGATTGTACACCTATAGCTATCACAAGAAACTATGTACAATTTAAATCATCTTTGACTCTCATTAGCACAATTAGAATGAACTATCTTTTTAGAAAAACTCAAGGCATTATCAAACGATTAGGTAAACAACTTTCCTTTTATAAAATCCAAAGTACTATCAAGGGAAAATATCACTAAGGATTAGGATCCGCTCAGTTTATAAAGATCAAGTCAAGTATAGGATCCACTCGTCGTTTGTACCAACTCGATAATCTAATTCGTATCGCTCATCTGGCTAACATTATGGAAACATTTGCATGGTGATAACTGATCTGAATTGGCAAATTAATCCATTTTATGAGCCATTAGTAGGTTATATATTAATAATTATCTTATTTAATCAGCTGTGAACCTAGAAAGTGTAAAACGAACTGGTTATATCTTAGCTTCTATGCAGATGGAAAATTCTACTCATTTCAATATAATAGATTGTCGATTTCTTTTTCATTAACGCTGCAATGGCTTGTTATACATTTTCTCATTAGTGATGTAACTAGCAAGATCAACTCGACTCCAATGTTTACTAAAAGCTCTTACCAACATCTCTCATAAGACTTGGTAAGGACTTAGGAATAATTTAGACATGCCTTTAACATAGAATCAATAACAATAATACTCCTTAACTGCTAAGAGTAGAATAACTTTTGAAACAATACCACAGTTATGGTTCACACGAAGAACATGCCAAAAGAGAGAAGAAAGAGGTTCACATACCTCATTGACGACTAACCAACACGACAAGTAGAATACGTCCCGAGTAGGTACTTCAACCTATAAATACAATAACACTTCTATCAACTTCAAGGTTACTAGAGTAGGTTAATACTAAGTAAAATTCCTCTTATTCTACGAAAATTTAGGCAGCACTTCCCCCGTTTATACGTACTTTTCCACCTTTTCCAAGGACCAAATTCAACAAAAAAACAAGCCACAATTAGGGGCACAACCAACAGTTAACCAAAGGGGATTACATGCCTACTTGACGTGTAAAATTCGCCCCTTAATCCATGTAAAACAGTCCACAAAATCAGTCCAAAATCCGACAACAACAAGGGTAAAATGTGAAGCCTTTTAACATCTTTTTATACCCTTAATCTCTTAGGACTTTCATTAGCAATTTACCACATTAACATACATAATGTCCACTGAAATTCCAGGTTAATAACGCCACAAAACAGTCCATAAAAACTGCACGACAATATCCAACAGTTTTATAGATTCCACGACCAACAACTACAATCCGATAACTCTTTTCTTATTCCATTTTATTCCAATTCAAGTTTTGACACCTCTATATATGACATATCAACTTATCAACAACCATATTACTCCATTTTTACATGTAATAGGTGAAGATAACAATAACAATAACCAACGAAATCCAAAGGGACCAAAACTGCCCATTCTCGGCCCAACACCCAAAAATGGTTCAAACACTTTTTAATCTTCATTCTTTTAGCACAAGCTCATCTATACATTACTACAACATGTAATGTCTAATTACATCAAGAGGAGGACGAAATCTTACCTCAAAGTCGTCCAATCACTTCCATGCATCCACTACAACCTTATAACCAACTTCCCTTCACGTTTTACCTCCAAAAAGTCGATGAACAAGCTAGGGTTTTCATCACCATTTTCGACCAACCCAAGGTTTTTGGTTCTTGGAGAGTTAACTTGGTTTAAGACTTGATTAAGGTTCTTAATCTTGGATAATAATCACTTCTTGTTCTTGGAATTTTCGAAATTTAGAGCTAAGGGAGAGAGAAGAGAAAAGTTTGGAAGATGAAAATGTGAAAAATGGCTAAGTCTTTCATCTCTTTCTATATATAGATATTTTTCCCCTTTCAAGACAAGTGGATGAGGGACACATGTCACCCTCCCATTGGTCAAAATTTCCTTTTTAATAAATATCTAGATATTTGTCCAAAATATCTTAAAATCGAAGGGCCCCGCAAAATTGTGAAATTTTCGGCGGGCCCCATATTATTAATTCTGATACTTCACAATCCAATACTAATCTCATAAATCAAATTAGAAGTATTAAACTCCGAGTTAATCATTTTTCCGTCGTCATATTTTTTTCCGAAATTTTCCTTAAGAAAATGTAATAATTCTTTCCTTCCAAAATTCAAATCTTAAATCCTTAATCACGTTCTCAATTAGTAGCCCTGGTATTACGGGTTGTAACAAAACTCCTTCTCAAAATCAGATTCCTGTCGACCAAACGCCACCAGAAAATTCCCAATAGCGGCAGAGGAGTTGTGGTCGTGGCAAAGGTCGCGCCAAGATGAAAGCAGCAGGCGGCGGCTGCCGATTCCATTACGGTTGGCGCGGCACCTCAGCGATTCGATGGCGCGCGGTGCCAACGATACAGCAGTGGCTCAACCCGTATGCTCAACCAGGGTTATTAGGCCCTCGGCCAGCCCAGTACCAGCAGCAAGCCCACTTTATGTAAGTCCAGTTTCAGCAGCCCGCACCCAACATGGCTCCCACTGATTTGGGCCAAGCCTTCAGCAGCATAAACTTGCAGCCACCGACCAACACTTGGTACATGGACTCGGGAGCCACATCTCACCTCACCCAGTCTCCATGTAATATTTCCAAAATGTTTAGTTTAAAGCATCCTCAATATATTACAGTTGGCAATGGCCACTGCATTCCAATACAGGGTTATGGTACATCCTACACACAACCACCTCATCCACCCTTCTCCCTTAAAAATTTACTCGTAATAACTCTATCTCTGTTGACTTTGACCCTTTTGGTTTTACTGTGAAGGATTTTCATACGGGGACACCTCTTACAAGATGCAATAGCACGGAGGATCTCTATCCTTTCCCATCCACCTCCGCTGTCAGATCTTGCTCTCCCGTCTCTCTAGAGGTTATCTCTCCATCCACATGGCATAATAGGCTTGGTCATCCAGGAGCCCCAATTTTTAATTTTCTTAGAGGCAATAATTTTATTCCATGTAATAATGTAAAACTAGCCCAACACTGTATTTCTTGTTCTTTAGGAAAACATACTCGTTTTCCATTTAAATCATCTACTATTGTTACTTTTACACCTTTTGATATTATACATGCCGATTTATGAACAACTCATATCCGTAGTTCCATCGGTCATAAATATTATCTTGTGTTACTAGATGATTTTTCTCACTACATTTGGGTCTATCCTCTTAAATTCAAATCGGAAGTGTTTGCCAAATTTCTTGAGTTTCACACTTTTATCCAAACACAATTTGAAAAAGGTATAAAATATTTGCAGTGCGATAATGGTCATGAATTCAATAACTCTGTCTTTCACCGGTTTTGTACAAATAATTGCATAGTTTTTCGATTCTCTTGTCCTCACACCTCCCCACAAAACGGTAAAGCTGAATGAATAATTTGCACCATTAACAATATGATTCGCACTCAATTGATTCATGCGTATATTCCTCCGTCATTCTGGTCTACCATGGAATTCCTTCTTACGGTCATTTACGGATATTCGGTTGTGTCTGTTATCCTAACCTTGCCTCTATCTCCCCTCACAAACTAGCCCCCCGGACCACACCATGTGTCTTTGTAGGCTTCCCGCCAAACAATAGGGGCTATCTCTGCTATGACTTGTCCACTCATCAAATCCATATTTCCCATCTTGTCACGTTCGACGAGACCATATTCCCATTTTCGAATCCTCAGAAATTCCAAAAATCGGATTACTCATTTCTTGACGAGTCTGCCATCTCTCTCATTATTCTCAGTCAACTCCAGTCAGCGTCGCGGCCCATCGATGAGGTGCGGGTGCCAAACTTCCAGTGAACAAAGTGCTTCCACACCATCGTCAGCGTCGCGACCCATCGATGAGGCATCGCGGCGCCTAATCTATAGTGAACAAAATTCTTCCACATCGTCGTCAGCGTCGCGGCCCATCGATGAGGAGCTGCGGCACCTCAACTCTAATAGCCACTAGACCTCGAGCGCCACGGCGCCTCCGATGGATTTTCCACCACCCTCCCCATATCCGACCATACCATCTGCCACTCAGCCGCTGCAGCCACCCACTTTCCCCACTCACCAAATGGAACTCGTGCCAAACATGGGATTTTCAAACCCAAAATCTAATTTAACTTGTATGTCCAAACCATCTCTCCAATTCCCAAAAACCCCAAATTGGCCAAACAATACCCTAATTGGAATGCAGTTATGTATGAGGAATTCAATGCTTTAACTAAGAAGCATACGTGATATCTAGTACCTAGACCAGAGGGGGTGAATGTGATCCATTGTATGTGGCTTTTTCGCCACAAATTCAGAGACAGTGGAGATCTAGAGAGGTATAAGGCTCGACTTGTGGCTAATGGCACAAACCAGCAGGAGGGAATTAATTATAGTGAGAAATTCAGCCCGGTTGTCAAACCGGCTACCATTCACACCGTTCTAAGCATAGCCATGGGAAAACACTGGTCGATACATCAACTTGATGTGAAAAATGCATTCTTACATAGGGACCTGAAAGAGACAGTTTACATGCATCAGCCACCTGGGTTCGCCCATCCAGCAGTCCCTCACTATATGTGTCGCCTCTGTAAGTCACTATATGGCCTGAAACAGGCCCCCCATGCGTGGTATGACCGCTTTGTCAGGTATATTTTGCAGATTGGGTTTGTATGCAGCAGGAGTGATACTTCACTTTTCATTTTTCATCGAGGTGGTAGCATTGCTTACTTACTACTATATGTGGATGATATTGTCCTTACTTCCTCATCTGATGGGTTTAAAAATGAGATTATTGCTTACTTAAGACCGAATTTGCAATGACTGATTTGGGCAAGTTGAGTTACTTCTTGGGGATATCAGTGACCAGGTCTGCCAATCACATTTTCTTGAGTCAGCGTAAGTATGCAGAGAAGATTGTGTATAGTACTAAGATGGCGAATTGCAAAATAATTCCCACTCCGGTTGATTCAAAATCCAAGATCAGTGCTATGGATGGTCCTCTTGTCTCTGATCCTACTCTTTATAGGAGCTTTGCAGGTGCACTTCAGTATCTCACATTTACCAGGCCAGATATTACTTATGATGTTCAGCAGGTATGCCTTTTTATGCATGCCCCTAAGGAGTCTCATTTCACTGCTCTTAAGTGTATCATCTGATACATTAAGGGCACGCTTGATTATGGTTTGCACTTATACCCCTCTGCACCAAACATGTTGCTCTCTTATACGGATGCAGATTGGGCAGGGTGTCCGGACACGCGATGCTCTACCTCCGTCTATTGTGTTTTTTAGGGGATAATCTGAACTCATGGTCTACCAAGCGACAGGTCACCCTATCCCGTTCTAGTGCCGAATTAGATTACAGAGGTGTTGCAAATGTGGTAGCTGAGATTTGTTGGCTCAGAAATTTAATGTTAGAGCTCCAATGTCCTTTACGTCAGGAATCTATTGTGTACTGTGATAACATATCTGCGATTTGTCTTTCTCACAATCAGGTTCAACATCAGCGAATCAAGCACATTGAGATAGACATACATTTCGTCCGTGAGAAAGTTACGCTAGGACATGTCAGAGTGTTACATGTTCCCTCATCATATCAGTATGCAGATATATTCACCAAAGGACTTCCCTGACAGTTATTTCTTGACTTCAGATCCAGTCTCAGCGTCCGACCTCCTTCCGCTCCGACTGAGGGGGTGTGTAAACGTGTATAGTGATTCATACAAAATTTCTACCCATAATTAAAATATATTCCATATATTGTGTAAATATAATTATGGTAAAACTAGGATTCCTATTATAATTAGGACTAAAATTCATATTGTATAAGGGATGAATATTATACACTATAAATATTGATATTAATGAGAAATACTTATCATATCAGAAGAGGAGGTTGGTTTATGAGGTTGGTTTAAATAAAAATATATATATTAACTGGATATGAATTGAGGTGTAGGTTCTTGTTTCAAGGGATTTTTATCCAAAAAAGCTCAAAGATAGTCTTGGAAGGGGAGTGATATGATAGTTGTAGGTTCCAAAAAGAGTCATCATTGCAAAAAGGACTTTGATGGATATTGGTGGTTCACACGTAGAGATGGCAATGGATACCGGACCCGATCCGGATCCGGTGTATCCAGATCCGTTTTATAGGATATGGATATTCAAAATTTGGATCCGACGGATCCGGATCGGACCCGGATCCGTTTATGATGGATCGGATCTGGATCTGGATCTTGTCTTTGAGATCCGTATCCGGTCCAGATCCGACCCGTGAATTCATTTTTTATTAAATTAATTATACATTTATTATTTATACATCATGACACTGAATCCTTTGTAATCTTAATTTTATTTTATATTCAAAGGGCCGAAGACCATTATTTTTTTAATTGAGACACGTTTTGCGTGTTATTCTTTAATCATTATATTAATCATTTATGTGGTACTTATGTAGTAGTTTAGGTATTGAGAGGATTGTTTCTCACTACAGCAATAGCCAATAGGCATAACAATTGTCAACAATGTCATTTAGTCCTAATTTACGGATGCACTCCCCATGATTCCGTTAAATTAAATTGACTCTTTTTCTAGAAAATTTGGACTGATTAGAAGGTATAACTTAATAATCAGTCACCTTGATTTGGATCCAGATCCGATCCGTGGATCCGGTGGATCCGATGGATCTGGATTTGGATATGATTTTATGGATCCTATGGATCTGGATCTTGATATGGATACATGTATGTAAAACGGATCTGGATCTGGATCTAGTAGGATCCTGTCCAGATCCTACCCGTTGCCATCCCTATTCACACGTAAACTCTCATTTTATTTTTCAAAATTAATACATTCTTAATGACAGCCTATTTGGAACGGGTGGAAGTATTTAACAATATGTTTATGGCCATAGTGTATAATTGATCACACAAGATGGGATACATGCCTGAGGTGCATCAAGAGCAATACAAGCCTCTCATTTCAAGTCAATCACTATGACACTAAATACCTATTATATTTTGTGAGATCATGAAACTATCACTGTATAGGACATACAACTAAATGTACAAGATTGAATAAAATATTATATAATTAATGCATTTGCAATTTTGAAGAAAATATTTTAGTTAATCATTAAAGGATACTTATGTAATCTTAATCATCCTCAAGTCTTACCTATTTCTTTCAAAGTGAACTCTTCCTAGGATTTTAGTTAAGATATCAACAATTTTCTCTTATGTGGCATAAAACTTTATTAAAATAAGACATTTTTCAACATTATTACTTAAAAAGTGGTTTCTTATATCAATATGTTCGGTTCTCTTATGCTTAACATGATTTTTATAATATTGATGGTGAGATCCTTAGGATTAGACTGAAATATTGCACACAATCACGCTAAACCCTATGTCAAGTCTACTAGCAATGAGATACAAAAGAGATCAAATCATACTTGTATATAACCTTTGCTCAACAAATAAACCCGTTTCATCAAGCTCAAGTTTTGTGGCATCTTCCATTTTGAACCTTTTGAAAAATTCCTTGACATAATTGTGTTGGGACGGTATTCCAAATTCAAGTTAGGAATGAACACTCCAAAATTACGTAAATAAAGTACGCAATATTTTTTACCAAACAAAAAAATGAGCCTTCTTTATAACACACACCTATTTATATACATAATTAATAGATACCCACTACTATCACTATACTCTAAATTTGAAACTAACCTCACATGATCTACTAATCTGCCCACTAATTATCAACTACTACATCCACTAATAACACTACTGATAATGCTGAAACTAAATTACTGCAACTATTACTAGATAATGTCTAATTAAAAGGATCCATTAAAGTTGAAAGTCTTTGACCCAATTTGGGGCTTGTCTAGAACGTATGGGCCTCTTGTTTCTTCCTTTCATTGGCTTGTTCTGAGACTCTTGTTGTTGGCCCATAACAATTCCCTTTCCTTCACACCTTGTCCTCAAGGTCCATAGGATCATTAGTCGTTGGTTTGCTTGAGTTGGTAGGCGACTCTTCTTCATTGATGTGGTTGAAGAATTGGGGGTGAGTAGTCTTCAAAAGATCTCGTGATTCCCATGTTCGATCGGCCACTGTAGAATGTTCTCAATGAACCAAGACTTGAGTTTCTTTTCTTCCATCCTTCCAAACTGTGCATTCATTAATGATTGCTTCAGGCTTGAAGTATAATTGTTCATCCTCGGCGACGTTTGGTAAATTCACACTTGGCTCGATTGTTTCTTCTAAATGAGGTTTGAGACGGGAGATGTGAAAAATTGGGTGAATGCGACATCCACTTGGAAGGTCTAGCTTATACGCCATTATACCGATTTTTCGCAACACTCGAAAAGGCCCAAAATATTTTTTTGCGAGCTTTGCCGAGATGGTGCGGTGTAGAGTTACTAGTCTATAGGCGCGGAGTTTGACATAAACCCAATCTCCGACTAAAAATTCTTTTGCCATGCGCTTTCGGTTTGCTTGGGTCTCCATTTGCTATCGGGTTTTATGGAGTGCTTCTTTAAGCTTAGTTAGGAGGGTGTTTCTGTGGCCAAAAGTGGAGTCGATGGTTTCATTCTGGAACTTTTCGGGTAGGTACGGAGTTGTTGTGGGTGGGGTTCGGCCATACAGGGCTTGAAAATGGGTGGTTTTAATGGTTGTATGGTAACTGGTGTTGTACCAATACTCTGCGAGAGCTAAGTATCTGGTCCAGTTACGGGGTTCGTCACTGACAAAAAAATGCATATATGTTTGAAGGCTGCGATTGACTACTTCCGTTTGCCCGTCCGTCTCCGGATGATATGCACTGCTATAAGCTAATTTTGTTCCCAACTATGAAAAGATTTATTTCCAAAATTTACTTAGAAACAGGGGATCTTGATCTAAGACTATGGTTTTGGGTAATCCGTGAAGTTTGTAAATGTCAGTAAGAATATAGAGGCTAGGTATGAGGCGGTGTATTTTGTGGGTAATGTTATAAAATGGGCAAATTTAGTTAATCTATCAACAATTACCCAAACCGCAGTCTTGTCTGATGATAGGGGAAGATGGTTTATGAAATCCATACTTATGTCTTCCCACACTTGGTTTGGTATGGGTAAGGGTTGGAGCAGGCCATATGATTTGTGATTCACTGCCTTGTTCTGTTGGCAGGTGGAGCAGTCGCGCACAAATTGCTCAATTTTCTTCCTCATTGCTGGCAACAAAAATGCAGCCAATTGCGACTCAGAGTTATCTTAACTCCTAAATGGCCACCGCAGGGTGACGAATGATATTTCTCTATTAACTGGGCTTGGAGTCCGGTT
This sequence comes from Przewalskia tangutica, assembly GCA_029844215.1. NCBI lineage: Eukaryota > Viridiplantae > Streptophyta > Magnoliopsida > Solanales > Solanaceae > Przewalskia > Przewalskia tangutica. The sequence continues at coordinate 45,347,660 of CM056724.1, read as the reverse complement.
TCATCAGGTACATATAACTTCATATCGAGAAAGATTAAGCCGTCGTGTACCTTAACTTTTTCATTGACCCTTGCTTCGCTTGTGAATTTGGTCAGGAATTCAGCTCCGGCTTGAGATGTGGCATAGAAGTCATTCAGTTGCGTGACCCAAGATACAGTGGGCTCGATAATGATATTGTATTGGGGTTGCTCCATCCTCGACAATTCATTAGCGACTTGGTTCTCCTTCCCTGGCTTATACCAGATTTCATACTCAAACCCGATCAGTTTAGTGAGCCACTTTTATTGTTCAGGCGTCTGGATTACTTGAGATAGTAAGTGTCGGATACTTTTGTGATCCGTATAGATGATGAACTTTCTCCCAAGTAAATAATGCCTCCATTTTTTTACTGCTTCAGTGATGGCGTAGAGCTCTCTCGTGTAGGTGCATGCTGACTGTATTCTCGGAACTTGTTTCTTGCTGAAAAAGACCAAAGGATGATCTGATTGTGATAGGACTGCACCAATGGCACTTCCGCTAGCGTCTATCGTGACTTCGAAGTCTTTATCAAAGTTGGGTAGAGCAAGGACTGGAAGGGTGGTCATATACTCTTTCAATTTGCTGAATGTTGTCGTGGCATTGAGATTCCATGTAAATTCCCCTTTTTTTAACAAGTCAGTGAGGGATGAGGCATGAGTTGCATAATTCCGCACAAACCGCCGGTAATAACCAGTGAGTCCTAAGAATCCTCTTAGAGCAGTGATACTGGCAGGTACGGGCCACTCCATTATGGCTTGAATTTTATTCGGGTCCATGCTTACCCCTTTGCTGGAAATGATATGCCCCAGATATAGTATTTGTTCCTCTCAAAACACACACTTGGACAGCTTAGCGTAGTACTTATGAGTATGGAGTAAGTAAAAGACCTTGGAGAGGTGTTCCAAATGTTCAGCCCATCCGAAACTATATATGAGGATATCGTTAAAGAAAACCAGCACATAACGCCTCAATTGTTCGCAAAACAACTCATTTATTTCTTCTTGAAAGGTGGAAGGAGCAGTGGACAACCCAAATGGCATTACAGTGAACTCACAGTGTCCATCGCGGGTCTGAAAAGTTATTTTATGCACATCTTGAGAATCCATCCGTATTTGGTGATATCCGGACCTTAAGTCAATCTTTGAGAACATGACAGCCCCTTTCAACTCGTCCAGTATCTCATCTACTGTTGGTATCGAGAATTGATCTCGAATTGTGATAGCATTCAAAGCTCGGTAGTCGACACAAAATCTCCAAGTTTCGTCCTTCTTATAAACTAATAATACTGGTGAAGAATAAGGACTTTTACTTGGTCGAATCACTCCTTCTTCTAGCATTTCCTCAATGAGCTTCATCATAATCTCCTTCTAATAATGAGGTTAATGGTAGGGTGGAACGTTGACTGGTTTGGTATCGGGTTGTAGATGGACTTGATGGTCGTGTTTGTTGGGTGGGAGTTTTGTGGGATTTTTAAAAAGGTGGTTGTATTTGGTTATCAGTTGATGCAATTTTGGGGTAAGGTTTTGAGGGTTAGATCGGGTGTTGATGAAAGAGGACTGATCTCGTGGATAATGGCATGTAAGGATAGCACAGACCATGTGGTGATCATTCGATTCAGTTGGGCTGGAGTTGTCAGACTCAAAGTGGGCTCATTGGTTAACTAGATTAACTTTCCGTTATGGTTAAAACTTATTTGGGGTATGGAAAAGTCGGCAGTAAAAGCCCCTAAAGTTCTTAACCACTGAACCCCGAGAACGACGTCGGCTCCTTGAATTGGTAAAATTAGGAAGGGAATATAAAATTCTTGCCCTTTTAACGAAACTTTCACATCGAGGCAGTGGCCTGTGCAGTCCAAGAATTCTCCATTCTCTACATCACCTTGATATTTGAGAGTGTTAGAACCGACAATCTGAGTTGCTCCGTAAGTCGTGGTTGTATGATGTTGTGGGTACTCCAGGAATCTACCAAGGTTGTAAATTATTTCCCTTAAATAGCACAGTGGGCTCGCAGGGTCCGCGGAGTTGAGATTCCTACATAGGCTGCCATGGATAGATGAAAAGTTCCTTCCAATTGCTCATGCTGAAGGAAGTCTGTTTCGCCAGTTTTGTTATTTCTTGTTTCTCCCCTTTCTTCCTCTTTTATGATCTCCATGGTTGAGAATGTATGATCAGTAATTTCATTTACCACAACAATGAGGAACTGTGGTTTCTTGCATACGTGCCCAGGTTGCCATTTCTCCATGCTGAAACACGACCCTTTTGCTCGCCGTTCTTTGGATTTACGGTTGAGTGAGCCTCTGTGAGCATATTCTGGTTTGGTCTTGAGGATGCAGTTAGTTGAGGAAGTGGCGGGGACTGTTTGATGGTTCTGTTTTCACTAGTTGGTGTCGGGTAATGAGAGTGGGGCAGATAACGATAGGTTGGATTTATTTTGGGTTTGGCTTCCTTCATCTTGACCTCGATTAACTTGGCTAGACCGATGGCATCGGTGACTGTTCGTGGTTTTAAAACTGCGAGTTCTTGTTGTATTTCCTCGCGCAATCCAGAAATGAAGTAATTTAGAATTGCGACAGGTGACAAACCATCTACACAATTGCAGATTTTCTCAAACTCTTCTTGGAACTCTATTATCGATCCTCGTTTCTTGAGTTTGAATAAGGACGCTTGATGGTTTTCATACGAACTTGGACCGAATCGGACTTCTAACCCCCTCGTGAATGAATTCCAATCACTGAGTTGGTGATTAGAGTACATCCATTTATACCAACTTAAAGTTGGTTCTTGCATACAAAACGATGCCATCATTAAGCGTTGGTCCGGAGGTACGTGATAGTAATTGTAATAGGGTTCGGCTTGAAAAAGTCAATCCAATGGTTTAGTCCCATCTAAGACTGGAAGGTTCAGTTTGGGTGTCTTTATGGAGGGGTGTTGATCGAGTAGTTTCAGTTATTGAAATTGATTGGTGATTGTGGCCGTGAATATGAAGTTCTTTTTTTATAATACGGGTTTGTATGAAAGGTGAGGGGTGGTGCGAAAGGGTTAATGTCATCAAGACGGTTCCGAATGTCTTGTATGATCTCATTTAAAGAGGTCACGGAATCCTTCAATGCATCAAATTCTTCCGTGGTAGGATTTTTATTTTGCTTGGGAGGCATGGAGCTTTGGATGAAAGCACCAAACATTTGGGACGGTATTCCAAATTCGAGTGAGGAATGAACACTCCGAAATTACGTAAATAAAGTACGCAATGTTTTTGGCCAAACAAAAAAGATGAGCCTTTTCTTTATAACACACCTATTTATATACATAATGTATAGATACCCACTACTACCACTATACTCTAAATGGGAAACTAACCTCACATGATCTACTAATATGCCCACTAATTATCAACTACTACATCCACTAATAACACTACTGAAAATGCTTAAACTAAATTACTGCAACTACTACTAGATAATGCCTAATTAAAAGGATCCATTAAAGTTGAAAGTCCTTGACCCAATTTGGGGTTTGTCTAGCACGTATGGGCCTTTTGTTTCTTCCTTTCATTGGGCTGTTCTGAGACTCTTGCTGCTGGCCCATAACATTTTGATGATGGGTCATTGTGTCAGTTGAGGTCTGTTTAATTTGAAATCCCAAGAAGAAACTGAGTTCTCCCATCATGCTCATCTCGAATTTACTCCCCATTAGTGTGGAAAATCTTTTGGACAAGGAGTCAATTGTTACTCTAAAAATGATGTTATCCACATAGACCTGCACAACCAACAAGTTCTTTTCTTTGACCTTTAGAAACTGCGTGTTGTCAATATACCTCTTATATGACCATGCGCCAAAAGAAATTTTGAAAATCTCAAATACCATGCTTGTGGAGCTTGCTTGAGCCCATAAAGAGCCTTGTCAAGCTTATAAACATGATCAGGATGTTCCACATTTTTAAACCCTAGAGGGAATTTCACATACACTCTTCTTGTAAGTACCCATTTAGAGAAACTTTTTTCACATCTTTTGTCACGACCCGACCTCGGGCCCGCGACTGGTGCCTTACCCCGGGCACCCTAGTGATAATACATCAGAGAAAAACCAGCGGAAATAAAAACTCAAAGACATGAAACAATGAAATATAAGAAAACAGCAACTAAAACGGTCACCTTCTCAGATATATACATAAAACCCGAACAGTTATATCCTTTTACAAACCCTGCCCACAACAGTACTACATACCTCTAAGAATGTAACCACAACTATGACGGGACAGGGCCCCGCCATACCCCTGAATGTACAAGTACCCTACAATGACAGGGGACTATACCAAAGATAAGCCTCCGGAGAAATGGAGCTTCCCAAAACGTTGAACTGTGATCCTATGAGCGAGGATCAACAACCGGTGTACCACTACCTGCGGCATGAACGCAGCCTCGGGCGAGGTCGACAACAGGTACCAAGTATGTGAAACTGAAAATACTGTAAATGAAATCATAATAGTCTAAATAAAGCAGGAGACATGTATGATAACCAAACTACAGTACACAACATATAAGCGGTCATGTCAAGTCAGGGACTTACGCCCTCAAGGTCATCACTCATGCCCGTGGAATTCCTTCCTCACTGCCGGCAGTCTATGACATAAATCATACTCCTGTGACGCGCCCGTGGCATCCTACCTCACCGCTTGCGTACATATACAATACATATATATTTACCTCCCGCCCGTGGAATCCTCCATCATTCGGCACTGTAGGTGTAACATATAACCACGTGACCGCCATGGCATCCTACCTCACCGTTACAGACACATATACAATATATATATATATATATATATATAATAATCGACCGCAGGCCCCTAATCCTCATCGTAGCATGGCCATAACGTGCCCTCGGCATCCTCATCGTAGTGCAGTCTTCACGGGAGCTAGCCCATGGAGTAATAATCGTATATACCATACCCCCGGAATCCCTCATCGGTGTAGACAGGTCTTCATGGGGAGCTAGCCCATGGAATAATAGTAATGGTCACATGCCCCCGGAATCCCTCATCGGTGTAGACATGCCCATGTGACAATAATAATATATCGGGAGTTTAACCCGCTGCATGGCCACATGCCCCCGGAATCCCTCATCGGTGTAGACATGTCCATGTGATAATAACAATGGAAGCATACCCATGGAATCCTCCGTCACTGTCGGTACGTCCAATGAAACGTCCGGGCATCTAACCCGCATCCTGGTCGCATGCCCCGGCATCCCTCATCGTATAAGCATGGCCAAGATCAAACAAAATGGAAGCATACCCGTGGAATCCTCCGTCATTGCCGGTACGTCCAACAAATTCACAACAAGTCAGTCGGCCCTCCAACCGAGAGACGCGGTAACATAGTAATACCACCAAAGGCTATCATAACTAGCATAGGCAAAATTTAACATACTCTTAGACTTCCATTTTATGACAACAAATCCGGATTTTTAACCCCAAAGTACTACATACTCAAATTCTTTTCAAAAAGATCCATTTCTTTTACGAAAGTCACACGATACCCGTAGTATCAAAAATAGAGTAACTATCATTTCAAGTAAACCAAAACAATTTCCATACCTTCTTTTTTAATAAACCAAGACAATACCGTGCCTTCTTTTCAACCCAAATCACTTCTCCTTTTAAAGCCAAGTTACCCTTTTAAATCCAATAATAAAACCATTCTTTTGTTTTCATAAAGTCGTTATAACTAACTTCCCATAAAGCTATTATAACACTTTATGTTTTAAACCAATTTAAGACGAAACCATGCCTTTCTTTTTAAACCAATTTAAGACAAAACCATGCCTTCTTTTTAAACCAAAAACACTTCAATTCCTCAAGTCTCTCTCTTTTATAAATCAAGTTCCTTACTTTGGAATTTAAGAAAATTTGTACTTGGTTATAATGATCTTATTAAAGCAGCCATGATCTAGGAAATGTAATACAATTTTGTCTTATCTTAGCTTCTATGCAGATGGAGGTTTCTACTTGTTTTAATATAATTAATTGTCGTTACTTTTTCCTTTATTAACGCTGCAATGGCTTGTTCGATACTTATTCCCATTTTCCGAAATCAATATAACTTATTCCTTTTCTTTAGACAAAGTACTCATTTCTCACGAATGAGGTTTCACCACTTTTTAACACAATTAAAGTTCTTCACATTTCATATCAAGTCAAATATAAGTCAAGTCTCTTATCTTTTAAAAACAACAAACCATTCTTTTACCTACATAAAGTCGTTATAACTAACTTCCCATAAAGCTATTATAACACTTTATGTTTTAAACCAACCAAAATTCGTTTAGCACACATACGTCTACCGTACTACATAGTTCACAACAATCATGCTAGAAAAGATAGGAAGAGGTTCATATACCTCGCGACGATTATCGACAATTAGCAAAAAGCTCCATAATACTATACCCTTGCTAGCCTTTTCCACCCTCCAAGTATAATACGCTACTCGTAGTACTTCCACCTAAAAAGGCCACAAAACGTCTATCAACTTCTAGATCTCTTCGTAGAACATTTCTAAGTACAAGGTTCCATATTCTACGGAAAATTCGGGCAAAGACTCTCCTCCTCAGAACCACATATATCCCCCTCTAACAAGACCTGCTACCAAGCCAACAACTCCAAAGGGGGGGTTACACGTCTAACCGGACGTGTACAACACTGCCCTACAATAATACTACAAGTCCATCAGAAATACACCAATGTAAATACAGTTCAATTCTTATCAATCTTCTTTCCACATATAATATACTCAATTATAAACTACTACAACATGTAATATCCAATTACAATAGGGGGACAAAGATCATTACCTCGATAAGCCCAAAATTATCCAAGATTAATAAGTCGATCCTGAGCAATGTTTAGCTCCTATTCCTTACGCTCCAATCCGCACCAAGCAACCCTTAGAAGTTTCTAAACAACTTCTCTTAACACTTCATCCAGGCTATGAAGATTTTCCTAGGGTTTCATTTGCGTCTAAAGGAATAAAGTAGTATTTACGGGCTCTTATGTTGAGATTACTTTAGAATACTACAAGGGACACTAGGCTAAGGTATTTGGGATTTATACCACAACAATTGAAGTACTTCTACACAAAGTGGGGGAGGGTGGACGAAATCACCACAAGGGAGGGAGTATATATTTTGCCTTGGAAACTATCTCAAGTGTGGATGAATTAAGTCTTGCACTCAAGGGGTATTTATAGAACAATCAATGGTCAAGATTAAAGCAAGTGTGTGGTCTAGATTGGGACATGTGTGTGTGGGTCCCACCCACCACATGGCCAACAAAATCAAGAGACAAGTGGCAAGGCTATTCGGCCAAGAATGGACAAGTGGCTAGCCACTTGTCCCACCCATTTCGGCCCACATGGCCACCTAAGGGGGTGACACGTGTCGCCCCCCTACTCGTCCAAAGTATTTCATCTTCCGAAAATATCTAAATATCGAAAATCTTGAAAACAAAGTGGGCCCCACAAAACCGTAAATTTCTCCCGTGGGCCCCACGTGACCAAATCCGGAAATAAAATTCCATAATTCTATAATAATCCAAAAAGTCCAAATACCAAATCTGGGAATCCAATTCCCATTAACGAACCTTTTTCCTTCACAAAAACCGGAAACTCGTCGAAAAAATCACATCTTTCTTCCTTTCCAATTTAATGTCGTATTCTCGTACGTACGTCCTCATATACATACCCTGGAACTATGGGGTGTAACATCTATCTTATGAAGTATGGATTCCATGTGAGCAACAAAGGTTATCAATAGCCTTATTGCTTCTAATCTTGCCACCGGGAAAAATGTTTCATCATAGTCTATGCCTACTTCCTAATTGTACCCTTGGACCACCAAGAAAGCCTTATTTTTGTGACTATTCCATGCTCATCCAGTGTATTCCTGAATACCTATTTTGTGCCAATGATTTTCTATTCTTCGGTCTAGGTTCAAGGTGCCACACCTTGTTCCTTTCAAACTTATTCAATTCTTCCTGCATAACAACAATCTAATCTGCATCCTGCAAAGCTTCGTTAACTTTCTTTTTCTCAATAATAGACAAAAAACATGTATAACACATAAATTCTTGAGATCAAATTTTGTTATTATTCCAGAGTTTTAAGTCTATTAAAAAATTATCAATGGATGAGATACCTAATATTTATATTCCTTCTGAGTTAAACTCTGAGTATTTCTTGTATGTATGTTGAGATTCATTAGGTGAATCGGGTTCATCAGGGGTTTCATCAGATGCTCCCCCTATTTGTGTGCTAGTTGGCACAGTGATATGAACCTAGTTTAGCAAAATCACATAGTTTATCATTATTTCTTGACTTACTGTGTGAGTCTGTGGTTTGACTGAATATGAGCTCCTCATCATCACCATGTGCCTGCTTCTCAAATATGATAATGGGTTCATAAAAAATAACATGCACACTTTCTTGTGCACAAATAGTTTTGTTGTTGATTACCCTATAAGCTTTACTATATTGTGAGTAGCCCATGAAAACTCCCTCATCACTTCTAGCATCAAACTTTTCTAAGGAGTCTTTTTCATTATTATTAATTAAGCATATACAACAAAAACCTCTTAGGTGAGTGATGTTGAGATTTCTACCTTTGAGCAATTCATAGTGATTCTTCTTCAAGTGATCTTGTCATGTATCTATTAAGAATGTAACAAGTACTGTTGATGGCTTCAGCCAAAAAATTCTTATCAATATCACTAGCAATCGTCATATCCCTAGCCATTTCTTCAAGAGTCCAATTATTTCTTTCCACTACCCAATTTATTGGGAATTTCTAGGAGCAGAAACATTATGATCCATACCATTTCTAAAATAATATTCTTCAAATTTAGCATTTTTGAATTATGTTACATGGTCATATTTGATGGAAGTTAGCTTATTTCTTAGTTTTCTTTCTAAATTTCGTATCAGAATGATGAAAGAATCAGAGCCTCATCATTAGATGCAAGAAACAATGTCCAGATAAATCTGGTGAAGTCATTAACAATCACAAAAATATACCTCTTACCTCCACGACTCATACTCTCATTGGACCACATATATCTATATGGACAAGTTACAAAGACTTGGTTGTGCTGACTACCTTGTTGATTTTGAATAATGATCTTTACTTATTTCCCATTTACACAAGTACCACAAAGCTTATCTTTCTTGAACTTAATGTTAGGCAGACCTACTACTAAGTTCTTTGAGACCAGTTTGTTTAGTTGACCTAGACTCGCGTGACTGATCGGTGTATTTTATATACACTTTTTGAGTCATTTTTAGTTAGTCTTTTGCTCATTTTTGTACAAATATGTATCGTCTTAGGATATATTTTCTTTCTTTTGAGTCATAATGGTTTAAAGTGGCACATTGGTGAAAAGGAGCGAAAAGAGGGCAGAAACAGAGGTTCCATAGCTCCAAAAGCTAGAAAGTTGGCAACTCGGCGAATGGCCAGCGCCACCAACCAGAAGCATCAGAGCGCCACGACGCCCAAAGAACAGAGAGCCGCAGAGTTTCAGCACATGGCGCTGCAGGCCGCGTGCCGAGGCGGGAAATCTGCTAAATCTGAATGGGAATGGGCCAAGGCCAAGAAGGAAAAGTTGTTGGACGTTTTATATGCTATAAAAATGACCTTTTTAGGTCTGATTTAAGGATCCCACTTTGGAGAATTCATCACAACTTGGAGATCAAGATTAGAGACTTTCTTTTAAGTAATTTCTTGTTCTTTATTTTATTTCTTTTTAGTTTATGTTGGATATTAGTTTAGTTCTTGGCATGTCTATGGCTAGGAACTAACTTAATTTAGGGCTTTCCATATCGAATCGCTTGAAATTCATTCTTATGAATTAATGCATTCTTTTGGTTTCTTCTTATTATTGTTGAGATTTATTCAATATTTGTTTTGATTGCTTGGTAATTAATTGACCACTAATTATCATAACTTATATGATTTCTAATCGAAAGCCGAAAGGGGAGATTGTGAATATACTATAGTTGAATAAACATAGGTTAAAATGTGGACGAAAGTACCCCGATACCTGTGTAGCTTAATAGGTTATTGCTCTTAATCCTCATTTATAGTCAATATTGTCATCGAAAGATAGAAGGGTTCTATATTGGGGTTGAGTGTTTATATTACCTTAATAGGAGTATAAAACGGCTTAGTTAACATGCTATCTCAAAATAGAAGAAGAACCATAATTATTTGCATTAACAAGTAAGACGAGCGGATAGTTGAGGAGATTTGGAAGCCCTATTTTCACCATATCTGAAGTAAAATACAGTAATTTAGTTAGCATCTATAATCATAGTTATAAACAATTCATCAAATTATCGGTTACCAAATAGATACCATAGAATAGAGGTTGATAATTGGACACTAATCCCTGAGGACGATAACTCGGTCTTCTAGACTATATTACTTGTCACGACACGTGCACTTGTGTTTAGCGTATCGCGCATCAAGTTTTTGGTGCCGTTGTCGGGGATTGGCGTAGTTCAATATCATTCTATCTATTCCTAATTTCTAATTTGGTTTTGTTTTTTTTATTACTATATTTTTCTCTTTTATTCGTGAAACCGTGCGCCGTGATCCGTTTGTTGTTTTTGATCTGTTGCAGACATCTAGTTTATGCGAAGGAGAAGAGGAGCAGATACACTTGTTCCCTTCAACCCGGAGATTGAAAAGACTTGCAAGCAGAACCGGAGAAACAAACGAATTTTGGCCTTAATAGCAATGGGAGGCTTGCAGAACAACAATGAGATGAACGAAGGGTTAGGTGATCATAAACCTAACTAAAGGATACCCCGGAGGTTATCAATGGATGTGGAAGAAAGGGTCCAGGTCCAAGCTGAGAGAAGCTTGGGAGATTATGTGCTGCCAAGAGTGAATGAAGCACAGACTTGCATCAGGATCCCAGTAATAGGAGCAAATAATTTCGAAATCAAGCCTGCGATCCTGAGTATGGTACAGAATACTGTTCAATTTGGAAGGTTGCCATCGGAAGATCCTCATATGCACATAGCGAACTTCTTGAAGTTGTGTGCAACTTTCAAGTATAATGGCGTTACTGACGACGCCATCCGATTGAGGCTCTTTCCCTTCTCACTCATTGATAGAGCAAAACTTTGGTTGAATTCTCTGCCTACAGATTCTATATTCACATGGCAGGAATTGGCACAGAAGTTCTTAGCAAAGTTCTTTCCACCGTCTAAATCCGCTAAGCTGAAAGGGGAGTTGAACAATTTTTACCAGGCTGATGGAGAGTCACTCTATGAGGCTTGGGAGAGATTTAAAGATTTGCAGAGAAAGTGTCCACATCATAGCATTGAGCTGTGGAATTTGGTCCATATTTTCTACAATGGGCTAAGTGGGACCACAAGAACCATCATTGACGCAGCTGCAGGTGGAACCTTCATGAGGAAGACAGCACATGAAGCCCATGATTTGCTAGAAGACATGGCCACCAATAATCATGTAACAGAGGACAGAGGGGTGAGTGGAAGGAGAGCAATAGGAGTTCATGAGATTGATGACATCACAACGTTAAATGCACAGGTTGCTCTCTTGACCAAGCAACTTCCACATAACACAGTGTTAGTGAATGCAGTCCAAATTCCATTGAGTTGTGAGATGTGTGGGGGTCATCATACCTTTGATAGGTGCCCATCAGCAGACCCCAACAGCATCTCTATCGAGCAAGCAGAATGTCAGGCAGTGGGAAATTACCAAAGGCCCCAGAACAACCCCTATTCAAATACCTACAATCCAGGGTTGAGGAATCACCCTAACTTTTCATAGAGGGGTGATCAAGGGCAGCAGAACCAGTTTCGAGACCAATACCAAAATCAGCAACCATTCACTCAGGCCTCATCTTCACAATAATTCAGTGCACCTGCTCAACAAAAAAAAGCCAGATGAGTTGAGAGCAGCCCTGTTAACACTCACAGACCCAGTTCATGGCAGAGACAAGATCCTCTATCAGGAATTTGGAGACGCATGTGGGACAACTAGCAAAGATGGCAAACAATAGGCCACAAGGCACTCTTCCTAGTAATACAGAGATGAACCCCAGAGAACAGTGACAAGCGGTGCAGCTGAGAAATGGAAAGCAGCTAGAACAGCCTACACCCCAGCCTGTGGTAGAACAGAGAGTAGATGCAGAGAAAGAGGGGGTTACTGAAGACCGCCCTATGTTAGGGAAAGTTCCAACAGTCTCAGTGAGGGAATACACAGAGAAAATTCCTTACCCTCAGAGGTTGCAAAGGAAAGCAATTGATAAGCAATTCTCCAAGTTCTTGGAGGTATTCAGAAAGTTGCACATTAACATTCTGTTCATTGAGGCATTGGAGCAAATGCCTACTTATTTTAAATTCATGAAGGAAATTCTTAGAAAGAAGAAGAAGCTAGCTGAGTATCAGACAGTGGCATTGACTGAGGAATGCAGTGCCATCTTGCAGAAGAAATTGCCCCCCAAACTCAAGGATCAAGGGAGCTTCACATTGCCTTGCACAATTGGCAGGGTGACATGTAACAGGGCCCTGTGTGATTTGGGGGCCAGCATAAATCTCATGCCCTTGTCTGTTTTCAAGAGGTTGGGGTTGGGTGAAGCCAAACCAACCACTGTGAGCTTGCAGTTGGCGGATAAGACAGTGGTGCATCCTAGGGGAATGATTGAAGATGTATTAGTTAAGGTGGGAAAATTCTTCTTTCCTGCGGACTTCCTCATCCTTGATATGGAGGAAGATGATGAGATCCCTATCATATTGGGAAGACCATTCTTGGCAACTGGGAGAGCCCTGATTGACGTGGAGAAGGGCGAGCTGACACTCAGAGTGGAGAATGAAGAGATGGTGTTCAAGGTGTTTAAACACATCGTTGAACCCCCAGTCATAATCAAGTGTTTTTCACCAAGATCACAAGACATCGGTTGAGCCAAAGACACCAAAGCAAGGGAAATAAGTCCACAAGACAGTGAGCAACGCTAAACCTTCTCTTGAGAAAAAGAGAAAAGAAAAATGGCGCGGTTAAAAATGATTATGAAATGGATAGGCTGTGGGGTTAATTTATCCCATGCCTCTTGATAAGGAACTTGTGTCCGGCTAAAAGACGTTAAAGACGGCGCTACTTGGGAGGCAACCCAAGGTTATTTTATTTTATGCAATTTAGTTTAGTTAGAACAGTCTCACGGGAGGTATTATTTGCATGTTGTGATGACAGGTACAGGGCCAAAAATTGGAGGACGAAAACGTGAAGAGAAGAAAAAATATCGGTCAGCCACGTCGGTGCCGCAGGTCAGCACAAAGTCTAGAAGGTCTCTAGTTCAGCCACGGCGCCGGAAGTTCAGAGGGTCGCAGAAGTTTGGGCACCGCGACGTCGATTGCAGGGCCGTGGCGCCGCGACAAAAAATCTAAAATTTAAAGGAGCCCTAATCCGATTTTCCCTTCTCCAAATCAAAAATCCAAAACCCTTCCTCTCTCCAAAACCCACGAAATCAGCCCTTTTACTTAAAAATCTTCCACAAACTAAACTCAATCACAACCAAATTACTTAAATTCCTTACACCCTTAGCCATCTCAAACAACAACCCTCAATCCATCATTAGGAACAAGAAAATCTTGAAGAACACCGTCCAAGGTAACCTTTATCACTTTTCTTGAAATTTTCAAAACAATCAGGGGAGGTAATAGATTTGGGGATGTGCTTTATTGGTGGATAATGTGTGGTGTGTTGAAGTTTGGTGTGAAAATTTCGCGGAAGATTATACGTAGTGATCGCGGGTGTCAGACTGCTTTGAGTGAAGTTTGGGGTTGAATGGTGTTGTAGTTTCGACATTCTGTGTGTGTTGATTGGTTTGATTGATAGTTGCTGGGTAATATCACTGAAACAAAGGAAACGTTGCCGAATTTATCTAAAAATGTCTGCCAAAAAGAGGAGAGCTTCCACATCCACCTCCGTACCTCAATATGATACTACTAGGTTTGTCAGTCAAAAAGCAGAAGATAGATATTACAAACTTTGTATTAGACCCTTGATCCCTGAGCGAGGAATGGAGTACCAAAAGGAGTCATTTGAGGATGGAGATGCCTATGAGCCTATTCGGGCAATGATAGATGCCATGGGGTGGAAGAGATTTGTTAATCCGGAAAGAATAGTACCACAGAACACCGTAATGGTGAAAGAATTCTATGCTAACTTTTCGGAGAGGGTAAATGGTAGGTGCTTTGTGAGAGGACAATATGTGCATGTGACGGCCGAAGTGGTGAATGAGTTATTCAGAACAGTCGATGTTGAAGAAAGAGGCGATGATCGAAGCTATTTCAGAACTTGGTCTAGAGACGCCAACAACATCGACTGGGATATCGTCGCAAGCACATTATGTTATCCTGGGGCTGAGTATGATGTTGCAAGAAATGGATCAAGAGGACTGAGCAGATGTCAGTTCAATAAAAAAGCCAAGGGTTGGTTATATTTCGTCAGTTCCCGCTTAATTCCATCGACGCACTTCACCAGAGTGTCAGCGGATAGAATAAAAATGATATATGGAATCATGGAAGGGAAGACGATTGATGTTGGGAAGGAGATATTGCAAAACATTGGAGAAACCAGTAGGTTGGTCACTACAGGTGGGTTGGGATATGGATCACTTATTTGCAGTTGTTCCAGATATGGAGTCCCAACCCTATCTACTGATACATATGAGAAGGGCCAACCTCCTGTGTCTTATGGGATAGTGCATGTCTTCCCAGAACCAGTCCTCCAAAGAAGAGCAGCAAGCATGAGACCAAAGACCAAAGACCAAAGAAGCAGCAGGCGCAGAGGTCACATGGATGAAGATGAGCACGAGATGCAGGCTCAAAGATGGCAGTAAAGCACGCCAAAGCCTCGGAATTAGAACCTCCGGTGCCTATAATGGAGCAGTTGCTCATGAACCAGAGGAGGATGATGCAGAGTTTTGACATTATGATACAAGGTCAACAGGATCTGAGGCAATGACAGCAAGAACTAAGGCATGAGCAACAACAGTTGCACCAGAGATTTGATGAGATGAGTTCCTTGTTCAACCAGTGGTCCATGCATTATCCGCCGCCACCGCCACCACTTTAAACCAAGTTTGTAAGTTGTCCCATTTTTCTTTTATTTTTTTAGTCTTGCACACATTGGGGACAATGTGTGATTTAAGTTTGGGGGGTGTTTTATTGTTTTTGAGTCTTTTTTATTTGCTTTGTGTATTTTTGAGTATTTTTTTAGTAATAATTTTTTTTTTAAGATCATGCATGTTGTAGTTACTGAAAACGCCTAGTGAAGTAAAAGTTGAATAATGTAATGGAATTAGAAGCAATCATCTGAACACTTAGGATAGATATGCCAAAAATTCATGAAATCGAACTATTTGGGGTATCTTGCTTGATTTATGCATTGTTAGTGATTAAACCTATGTGTCTGCTTGCTTGCTATTTGAGGCGAAATAGTTAGAATATGCATGTTAGGGAGATGATTCAGACATTTCTTTGTTAGCCCTTTCTTACCATTATTTGCCTATCCCTGACAATACAGTTGAATCCCTAGTCAGCCTCATTGAGCCTAAAAATATGACCTTTCTTTGACACCCTATAATTCCATATTTGTGTCATAAGTGAAAAATTGAGATGATTGGAATATAAAGTGTTGAAAAAAAAGAGTGAATAATTTTGATGCACCCCAATGAAAAAATAATAATAAATAGGCAAAAATCTAAGTTTGGGGGTGCCTGTTATTCATCATACACCTCATTCTCTCAAAACAAAAGAGGGGAAAGATAGGTATGAGGTTAAAAAGAGAATCAAAAGAAAAGGGAATAATCGAAAGCAAAAGAGCTTATGGTACGTAAGATTGAGCCTAAAAGCCTATTTTTACTTACCTATGTCTAAGCCTACATTACAACCCTGAAAAGCCCTGAAGATCTCTAATATGTGTATTCATGATTAGTTGAGAATAGAAAGTAAACATGCCATAGGATTTTGAAATTAACATGCATAGTTAGGTATACTTACTTCCATTGAGCATGATTAAAGTGAATTTGCGAAATATCTGACTTGATGTGTTTAGAATGCTAAAAATTCATGTTAAATGTTCCTGCATATTATTCTGCTAACCTTCATGCTTTTCTAAGTAACAATGATGCAGCAAAGTGATCAATGTCTTTGAGTCATTCTATTTTCTTTTCCTTCGTGTCTTTATTTCTTTCTTTTGATCTTTGCTCGAGGGCGAGCAAAGGTTAAGTTTGGGGGTATTTGATCGGTGTATTTTATATACACTTTTTGAGTCATTTTTAGTTAGTCTTTTGCCCATTTTTGTACAAATATGTGTCGTCTTAGGATAGATTTTCTTTCTTTTGAGTCATAATGGTTTAAAGTGGCACATTGGTGAAAAGGAGCGAAAAAAGGGCAGAAACAGAGGTTTCAGAGCTCAAAAAGCCAGAAAGTTGGAAACTCGGGCAAGAAACAGGGAGGCGCCACGGCGCCACCAACCAGCAGCATCAGAGCGCCACGGCGCCCAAAGAACAGAGTCGCAGAGTTTCGCGCCGCGACGCTGGGCCAGTGGCCGCGCGCCGAGCCGGGAAATCTGCCAAATCCGAATGGGAATGGGCCAAGTCCAAGAAGGAAAAGTTGTTGGACGTTTTATAGGCTATAAAAAAGACCTTTTTAGGTCAGATTTAAGGATCCCACTTTGGAGAATTCATCACAACTTGGAGATCAAGATTAGAGACTTTCTTTTAAGTAATTTCTTGTTCTTTATTTTATTTCTTTTTAGTTTATGTTGGATATTAGTTTAGTTCTTGGTATGTCTATGGCTAGGAACTAACTTAATTTAGGGTTTTCCATATCGAATCGCTTGAAACTCATTCTTGTGAATTAATGCATGTTTTGGTTTCTTCTTATTATTGTTGAGATTTATTCAATATTTGTTTTGATTGCTTGGTAATTAATTGATCACTAATTATCATAACTTATATGATTTTTAATCGAAAGCCGAAAGAGGAGATTGTGAATATGCTATAGTTGAATAAACATAGGTTAAATCGTGGACGAAAGTACCCTGATACCTGTGTAGCGTAATAGGTTATTTCTCTTAATCCTCCTTTATAGTCAATCTTGTCATCGAAAGATAGAAGGGTTCTATATTGGGGTTGAGTGTTTATATTACCTTAACAGGAGTATAAAACGGTTTAGTTAACCTGCTATCTCAAAATAGAAGAAGAACCATAATTATTTGCATTAACAAGTAAGACGAGCGGATAGTTGAGGAGATTTGGAAGCCCTATTTCCACCATATCTGAAGTAAAATACAGTAATTTAGTTAGCATCTATAATCATAGTTATAAACAATTCATCAAATTATCGGTTACCAAATAGATACCATAGAATAGAGGTTGATAATTGGACACTAATCCCTGAGGACGATAACTCGGTCTTCTAGACTATATTACTTGTCACGACACGTGCACTTGCGTTTAGCGTATGCATAAATCGCGCATCAGTGACCTAGTCTCTTGTGCCAGAACAAGGGGTCATATTTCATCACACTCATACAGGTGAGATAATTGCTTGGTATGCCCATTATATCATCCTTGTACACATTTTTGTACCTATCAACTATTAGACATGTATTACTCATTTTAAGATCAGTTACCTCATAACCTGTACAAGTAAAAAAACAACATTGTTCCCCCTGTCACATCATTGTGATATGCTTAGGAGGTTGTGCACCAGTCCGTCAACATGGTACACATTTTCAATAGCATGTTCCTTTGATCTGCCTCTCTTTCTAATACCCTTGACTTTTCCTTTCTTTCCGCCTCCAAAGGGCATATTGCCTCCTTCCGTGGCAATACATTCATGAACCTGTTCCACTGCTTTTGATAGATTTAGTGTTCTTTTATTTACATTTTTTAGATTTTTTTTCTTATATATTAAGTTCACTTGGCACATAGCTCTAAGATGTCGAGATTTACCACAGAGAAGGCACAAATCATCTCCAATAGATTCCTTTATAGCACTTTCTCTTTTAAAACCTAGCCCAATGGTTTCAATATGTTTTTTTATGAAAAGATAAATGTGTATTAAAATCATCAAAATGTACATGTATGATTGGCATACCCACAAACTCAGTGACGATATAAATCTAGCGCGTCTCTGCTAGGCAGATCAACACCAGATTTAATCACGCCAATAACAAAACTCTGGCTAGTCCCACAAGTTGGGTAGTCAAGAGTACAAAACTATGATGCGGGAAGGATATCAATGAGAAAGTCCTAAGCTATGGAAATTCTCTTATGTAACCATAAGGTTGCAGCCGTGGGCCTCCTTAAACCCTTGCCATGGTAAACCTAAAGGGAAAAACCCACGGTCAAGGTAAGAGTACCTATTCGGACATGGGCTGAGCCCACCCTCATCATGTTATGCTGCTATAAGATAATCGCCATAGTACCTAAGACCTAGGTTCTCGCACTTACCCACAATCCGGGAAATCACGCGGTACAACAAAATAGGATGAACCCCCGCCAATCCCACACGCCGGGTGGTCAGGGGACTCCAGCTGATCCCACAGGTCGGGTAGTCTGGAGATTTACACGTGACTAACCAAGACATACATATCATCCCGTATCCTAGCCCGCGGCCAAAGTAACGAAATTGTCTTGGAATAGGGGGTACAAAGCAAACAAGATTTTGTAGATGCTGGTCTTGATCCTAAAAAGAATAGCTTTTCTATCGAGTCTAGACCCGTCAAAAATAATCTTGTTCCTCTCAGTTCAAATGTGGTAGATGGTGGTGGCCAGCCCAACCCGCTTTGCTTTAGCTTGCCAACCCGTACCACGCCCCTCTTTATTAATATATTTCAAAGCGCTATTGATGGTGGTCATAGCCCTCCGGATGCCAAGTCATGTCTTGACCCTATACCAAAGGTAACTACTGAGCGTGCAACTGAAGAATAAGTGCGCTATTGACTCATCAGAATGGCCGCAAAGGAGCACCTTCTATCAATGTCCATATAAGGGACTATATCCTTCGTTCGTAATCTCTTCCTCGCACAAATACACAGAATGAAAGACTGCTTTGGAATGATACAGGCACTCCAAACATCCTTCGCCCAAATCACCGGCTGCCCATGTGTCCTGAAGTAATCATAGGCATTGTGATTGCTACGGAAGTCCATATACCATGTCGCCATGGTAGTAGTCGCCCGTTTATGGGACCCTTCACGGTCAAGAATGATGACACGAATAATGAGAAGCCGCTTGATCAAAGGTGAGTCGTCCTTCTTTGCAACCCACGTCCAAATGTTGTTGTTGTTGCTAAGATACTTGTGATTGATCTATTTAATCCAGAGCGTGTCCTTCTTTAGATGGATGTTCCAAAGGCATTTAGCAACAAAAGCAAGATTCTAGGCCTTGAGATCCCTGATTCTGAGGCCACCCTCGACTTTTGGCCTGGTACACTCCTTCCAGGCTATAAGAGGGTGGTTAGAACACCACAAGAAGGTCCTACATAGCCCGTAAACTTTCTTACAAACTGCAACAGGCACCGACAACATAGATAACCAGAAGCATTCCACACCTTGGAGGACAGACTTGATGAGCTCAAGCCTACCCGCATAAGATAAAGTAGCGCTCATACACGAATCAGTGTATCCGGAATTTTTTTTCACAAAAGGGTCATAGTGTACCAGCCTCATCCTCTCCGCAGCTAGGGGAATGCCGAGATAGCGGAAAGGCATAGTGCCGGTGTTGAAACTAGTAATCTTCTTAATATCATCAAGGTCATGTTCTGTAATACCAACCGTGTACAAGCTGGACTTTAGGGCATTGGAGCTAAGACCTGAGCATTTCTGGAAGTCTCGAAGGCATTCCTTGAGGATCCAGACGGAAGTAGTGTCCCCTCTTGACATAAGAAGCAAATCATCGGCGAAAGCAAAGTGGGTGATCCTTAAGCTTTTGCACCTGGGGTGGTAGTTAAAAACCGTTGTCCGAGTGTTCTTGTTGATCATCCTCGAGAGATATTCCAATCAAATAACAAACAAGGTAGGGGAGAGAGGGTCCCCCTATCTGAGCCCCTTTCGGCCCTTAAAGTGGTCGTGTAAGCTCCCGTTGATAGAAATCGAATATGAAGTCGTGGAGACGCACTCCATAATACAAGCCACCAGCCTTTCCGGGAAATTCAAACCAATCAAAATAGCCGTGAGGAATTCCCAATTCACCGAGTCGAAGGCCTTGCGGAGATCAACTTTGAGCATGCATCTACTTGAGACCCTTTTGTGGTTGTAACCCCTCAAAAGCTCTTGAGCTAGGTGTATGTTGTCAGACATACTTCTACCCTGGACAAAAGCCGCCTGAGCTGGATCAATGAGAGAATCCAAAACCGGCACCAACCGTGAAGCAATAATCTTGGTGATGACATTGTATAAGATGTTGCAGCACGAAATAGGTCTATAGTTTCCCACCGTTGAGCAGTGGGTAGATTTAGGAATAAGGGCGATGGTAGTGTGATTGATCTGTTTGAGAATCTTTCCGGAACTGAAGAACTCTTTAACCGCGGCACAGAACTCTCCGCCGATAATGTTCCAAGCTTTCATGAAGAAACCCGAAGAGTATCCATCCGGACCAGGAGCTTTGTCTTCCCCAATACCGAATAATGCCCTTTTAATCTCTGCGTCCGTGACATTTCTAATGAGATTATCCCCTTGTTCCACCACAAGACAATTTCCCCCGGAGATGACACCAATATCAATAGGTTCACAAGCGTCCCTAGTTCCAAACAACCCTTTATAGTAATTGATGAATTTTGTCACAACTTGATCACCGGAGTTCGTAAGAGAACCATCACTCTTGGTAGTGGCCGCAAGGAAATTCCTTTTGGAGTTGCGCTTGACCATACCATGAAAGAACTTCGTGCACCTATCACTGTGCTTGAGATACTCGCATTTGGCAAGCTTTCTAAGGAAACTCATTTCCGCGTCAATAAGAACCATGGACTTGTGCTTGAGCTCGGTAACCCTAGTGTGTAAGTGGTCAAGATGCGGGTTGCTCATAGCATACTATTGAGCAATATCAAGCTCCTTTTTTGCCCTTTTGACCTGAGAAGAGATATGAGAGAATTCTTTCTCATTGAGCTGCTTCAAGGGTCCTTTAAGGCTAAGTAACTTCCAGCATAACCCGAATTGGGCATTGCCGTCAATATTCTGCTCCCAAGCATCAGTCACAATCCTTCCGAAGTTCTCGTGTGTAGCCCATATGTTGAAGAACTTGAAGGGTCTATTATGCATTCTCGGGCTTTGCAAAAAAGTGACAATGCACGGCGTATGGTCCAAGAAGGGCTCGGACCGACGGAAATGTGCATTGTCATATCAACCAGCTTGTAGCCAATGGGCGTTAATAAAGGCCCTGTCGAGCTTGCTCATCGTATTGGTACGGCTGATCGTGAACTCGTAGCCCGTCGAGGTCAAATCTGTGAGGCTCAAATCTCGGCAACAATCAACGATATCCTTCGTGTCATAGCTGGAGATGGGCGCCATGTTGAAACACTCATCCTCCTTCATAACCATGTTGAAATCACCAAGTACTAGCCACGGCTCAGTCATGGGTGTCTCGTACTCCCTCAATGTCACGACCCGACCCCGGGGCCGCGACTAGTACCCTACTGGGGTACCCTGCCAGGTATATGTCAGAGAATAGCAGCGGAACATACATAACTTTATAAAAGGGTAAAACATCTCTGGCCAGCCGATAAGGCTGCCTTCCATAAACATACTTAAACAAAGTATTTATAATACAACTGGTTCTTGTAGCCCAAAACACATACGTGACCACGCACTTAAAGATAACAATCGTATGGCGGGACAGGGCCCCGCCATACCCCTGAATGTACAAATACCTATAGCATCAGGGAACATCCGTACCAAAATAATAAGCTTCCGGAGGAATGGAGCTTCTGACGCCGGAAGAGTGATCCTAAGAATGAGGATCCACACCGCTACTTACCTGCGGATTGAACGCAGCCAGGGAAGGGGTCAAGACACAATATGTACCAAGTATGTAAAGTGGAAAAATCGTAATATGATATCATAAGTCTAAAAGCAAGTCGAGTCATGAAGACAATAAAATACCTTTATCAGGCCTTACTAACAATGAGTGACAAGTATATATATATGATGATCGCATAAAATAGAGGCTCATGATCAAGACGGTACTCGCCTAGTAGTATCAATAAAACCATCCTACTCCCGGGACTATTTCACCCGCATGGGTCCTGTGGACCCGCATGAGGTACTCCTCGCATCGGCTGTACCTGCCGGCATGGGACTATTTCACCCGCATAAGCCCATAAGGACTCGCATGAGGTATTCCTCGCATCATGGGTAGCAAATCCACGGAACAGTGGTATAACGATCTTGGGACTTTCCTCCGGATATACTCTTACCACAGGCGGATGGTATAACGATCTTGGGTCAGACTCGCGGATATACTCTTACACTTGAGCAGTTGGTATAACGATCTTGGGGCTTGCCTCGATATACTCTTACACCGTGCGGATGGTATAACGATCTTGGATCCGCCTCGATATACTCTACACCGGAGAAGGTGGTATGACGATCTGGGGCTTACCTCGCATACATACTCTTACCCCGGAGAAGGTGGTATAACGATCTTGGGGTTTGCCTCGATATACTCTTACCCTAACTCAAATCACATCATATCATAATCATAAATAAGTTAAGAAAACTTATAACTTCTTATTAGTCTTGTTCATATACCCTCTCATTTTAGTTTACTTAAGACACTTAACCATATCTTTAATAAAAGAACACCGGGAGTTTAACCCAGGTACTACATACTTCAACTCTTTGAAAATGACTCTTCTTTATACATAAAAACCCTTTGGGCAATTGATACCTTAAAATCAATTTGCCTCCCCATATACTTATCTTATTTAGAGTAAATCTCTTCTCATTAACCTTTTAAAGCTAATAAACCAACTTCCCATAAAGTTGTTATATTAACTCTACACTTTAGTAAAATCATACTTTTCCCCTAACTAAGGGAATTATACATTCTTAAAATGAAACAAGTCATTATATACTTAAAACAAGTAAGAATACCAAATCTTGTACGTCTACCGTACTACATAGTTTCATCTATTCATGCTCAAGAGATAGGAAAACTTCACATACCTCTTTGGTCAATCCACTTGCTAAGTCCAACTACCGCAAGTAATATTTCAACCTATAATAACCATGATATGTTCATTAACCTCTAATTTCAATGTAGAATAATCTAACTCAAAGCCACTAAATTCTAGGGAAAATTGGGCAGCATTTCCTTTGTTTCTACTCACTTTGCCACCTTTCTCAAGGCCGAAATTACCATCAAAACACCACATTAAGGCTCAATCAATCCAACAATACAAAGGGGATTACACACCCAAAATTCTGTCCCATAAGTTTACAATAATTCACTTAACAATTCTAAGGTAGTTTTTAGGCTACAACATGCTCATAATCTCTTCTTAACCCATTCTTCATATCCAAACCACATTTCTAGCATGCAATGACTCTAAGAGCATTATTTACTACCACAAGTTCTTTCTTCTTAACATGCAACACTATAAACTAAATCTAAAGGAAGAATCATTACCTTAAAGTTTTAGCCAAAACTTATTCCAAATATTGTTAGCTTCCTTGCCAAGAACACCACCACAACAATGCCAACAAGCTAGCTACAAGCTTCCTTTTCTTGTTCTTAACTTTCAGATTTTTCTTGGGTTTTTAGAGAAGGAGTCGATTTTTAGAGAGAGGAAGATGTTTGAGAGATGACCAAGTCTACAAGACTTGGTCAATATAAGCCATGCAAGCAAAATCAGATGGGGGGGGACACTTGTCACCCTCCCATGGCCTTTTTAAAAGAGAAATCAGACTTTTCTAAGTTTTTCCGCCCAAAAATCCCGCCTCGGCAGCCTCTCCTCCGGTGCGCGCCAAACCTCCGCAGCTCTCGAACTTTCGCGCCCTCGCTATCTGGCGCGCGCGCTGAAACTTCAGCGACCCTCGATACTTTAGCGCCGCGTTCGCATCCGCGCCGCGCCTCGCCGCTTTGCTCAAACGCATTTACGCCCGATTGCGCTGAACTTGTAACTCTCATAACTTTCTACTCCGACGCCCTATCGACGAACGGTTGGTTGCGTTGGAATCTAGACTCAACGAACTACGCCCTAGGCCTTTAAAATACTTAGGAACTCTCAATGAATCGGGTCATAACCCTCCTCAAAGTTGACTAAAACCCGTCCGGAATAATCCGTCAACCTATCCTTTGAAAATTTCAAGTCTTACATGCTTTCGTACACTCTCATACGTAGGGTCAGAACTACGGGGTATAACACTTAACTTCTCCCATAAGCCCCGTCTATCGACAATCGTGTGGAGCCCGTACACGAAAGTGACCTGAAGCCTCTTGGAGGAGATAGCACAGGTGACACCACAATGAATGGCTTACGGGTTGATGTCAAGCACTTGTAGTATGACTTTGGCCGGGTTGAATAAAATAAATATCCTTCCCACCGGATGATAGGCAAAGTTATCCAACACCTCCCAGTTGTGAAATTTTGAAGACCAGAAACGATCAAGCATTGTGTTGTTAAGCTTCGATTCTAGGATACCAAAAATGTCAATGTTGTTCTCATGCACCACGGAGAAAATCTCCTTTTGCTTGGAGGAGCGGTGCAGGCCCCTTATATTCCAAGAAGCAATGATCATTTCAATAACGGAAGGGGAATAGTCCCATTCGTGCTATCTTCAATAGTGTTGATAGAGCCGGTGGCACCATAAGGTCCCTTATTTTTAGGGGGAAGGGTCGTCATTCTGCTCAAGGTATGGGCAAGTTTTTCCCGCCATTATTAGCCTTAGCTTTCGCCTTCGTCCTCACGCCCACGTGCCCCTCCTCATTTTTGGTACCTTCAGAGTTCCCACCTTTCCCAACCTTAGCCGATGGGGTGAAAGGTTGAGCTTCTTTATCTGTCCGGCCCACGCCAACTATGGTATGTGTCCTCGCGGTCTGGCCACCAATATCCGCAACTACTGGACTACCCGTTCTGTCTGCGGGTTGTCCTACATCTTCAGTATCAATAAGCAGTCATGTGCCAGCCACGGTTTGTATCCCCGCGGCTGGCCCTCATTCTTGATCGAAATCCCTCTGGCATTCCCCCCTTCTATCCTAGGCTTAGTCTGACCTTTGCCAGCCTCGGTTTGGGACCCCGAAGACTGGCCACCATGAGTCTGAGGATCAAGAATCTGAGTATACGCAGACTGATCATCACGGATACAACTCCCAGTTGTACCCGCGTCCTTCACAGGAGAGTTCAAATAGGTGTGCACCCCTTGAACTTCTCCATTCCGGTACTGGGATCTCATTTGCGAACCTGTACTAGGCACGGTTTGTGACCCTGTGCTAGTTTTCACCTTTTCTATCTTCTTTACTTTCGTGAACCCATCATTCGCCATAGCACCCTTGCCTTTGCCAGCCCTTTCTGTTCTTCTGAAATAGTAGGCAGACCATAACCATGCGCAAGGACTGTCTCAATGGCTGATTTAGCTTTGCCATCGGCTGTATTTTGCACCAAGATATTACCGTGCATGTCCACAAGCTTTTGGAAGATCGCGGATTGTTTAACGACCGGGCTCATGGTGCCCGGGTCATTAAACTTGGAGAATTGTGCCTTCACGCCCTTACCAGCCTCGGTTAGTGGTTCCGAAGGTTGGTCACCCATATCATTAGGATTCCCCACAGTAACCGCGGGTTGCCCTCTACTGTCGGTGTCCCTATGCATTCCATTGCCTACCTCGGTGTGTGTCCCCGAAGTCTGGCCACACTTTCCCTCATCATTTGGACTCCCCGCTTTGCCCACGAGTTGTCCTCCACTGACGGCATCCAAATGCAACTCTTTGCCGACCTCGGTCTATGTCCCCGAGGTCGCCACCAAAACCGTAATCAGAGGAGTACCCGCCGCTCGCGGTTGTCCTATCTTGGGCGTATCCAAATGCAGCCCTTTGACGACCTCGGTCTGTGTCCCCGAAGGCTGGCCACCAAAATCCGCAACACTGGGATTACCCGCTCTGCCCGCGGGTTGTCCTATACTGGCGTCATCCAAATGTAACCCTTTGACAACCTCGGTCTGTATCCCCAAAGGCTGGTCACCAACATCCGTAACACTGGGACTACCCGCTCTGCCTGCGGGTTGTCCTATACTGGCGTCATCCAAATGCATCCCTTTTCCAACCTCGGTATGTGTCCCCGAAGGCTGGTCACCAACATCCGCAACACTGGGACTACCCGCTCTGCCCGCGGGTTGTCCTACACCGTTGATATCAATTGGAATCTTATAACACTTGTCTCCTCATCCTTGGAGTTTACCATGTCCATCTCATAAGTCTTCATATTTCTAATAAGTTCGTGTAGAGACATGACTCCTATGTCTTTGGCTTCCCTTATGGCAGTAACCTTCATTTCAAATGACTTTGGTAAAGTCCTTAGAACGTTGGCGACAAAGTCATTCATAGTGATGATCTTTCCTAGTGATGTTAACGCGTTCATCATCGTCGTGTATCTAGAGAACATTTCAGAAACTGTTTACCCTAGTTCATTATAAATTTCTCAAATTTAGTGGCAAGCATGACTTTGCTGAACATTCTAACCTGAGTTGTTCCTTCGTGTGCATTCACCAAAGCATCCCAAATTTTCTTTACAATTGTACAACAGAGATACCTTTACACACTTATCTGGTCCAAGACCACAGATAAGGACATTTTTGGCCTTTGTACCCCTTTCAAGTATCATGGTGACACCTACAAACTTCTCTGGTAGGCAAACTATTTCCAAAACCCAATAACGCAATACACGACTTAAAAGCATAAAAGAGAGAAGTAATACTAAATTGTCTTGCCATAGATAATAAGTCCTAAATATACTATAATTATCTAATTATTACAATTCCAAAAACTTTGTCTTGATAGAACAAGAGAGTCTACATAATAAAGAATACAATGTATGAGTAGTACTATCTTGGAAATAAAGCAAGAACGGGGGTAAATGAAGGGGAAATCTAGGATTGTTGAAGGTGGTGTTGTATCTGCATCCAAATAAGAATACAACAAGTGTATTATGAGTAAACCACATACCCCGTAAGCATCATAGGCCGACAACGATGGACAACATGTAATTTATATAAAGACTGAGGCTACCTAACGCATAATCTCAAAATAGTTCAATGATATTCTGTCACGACCCGACACCGGGCCCACGACTGGTGCCCTACCTGGGCACCCTTAAAGGTATACATCAGAGAAAATCAGCGGAACATACATGAAACTCATAACGTACATTAACAGGAAATAAACAACAGGTTAGCCGATAAGGCTACCTCCCTGGACATATATATATATATATATATATATATATATATATATATACATAACCAAAAGCAGTTACATCCTTCTTCTTTACAAACCGACCCACAAGATATGACTACAGACCTCTAAGAATTTTGACATAACCACTGTGACGGGACAGGGCCCCGCCATACCCCTGAATATACATAATCTACATCAACAGGGATCCGTACCAAAAGATAAGCCTCCGGAGTGAATGGAGCTTCTTCCCAAAAACTGAACAGAGATCCTAAGAACGAGGATCACCCACCTGGGTACCTAATACTGCATGGCATTTAACGCAGCTTCAAAGGGGTCGATAACAGGTATCGAGTATGGAACGGAAATAAGGTACAGTAACCAAATCATAACTGTATAAAAAAATGACAGGGGCGAGTATATAAAAATTTAGTACCAGATCCTACCGTGCTATTTTAACTCATGAAATCAATCGTACATTAGTCGTTATTTTCCTTCTTTCAATATGAATTAACATCATATTCTTACATACATACTTAAGATTTTGATTAAGTTCTTTTCCACATAACATACATATCTTACATAACATAATTCGGCCCTTTATGGAGAGACTTCTTATTTTTTTAGCTTGCTTTGATTATCCATACGTGATAACGTAACCCGGCCTATTTGCGGGACACGGTGTACTGATGAATCATGTGACATAACCTGGCCCACCTGTGGGGCTCGATATACTGTGGAATCTGTAGCATAACTCGGCCCGCATGTGGGGCTCGGTGCATCGTGGAATCAGAAGATAACCCGCCCGCTGTGGGCTCGGTGCATTGTGGAATCAGAAGATAACCCGCTTGGGGCTCGGTGTACTATGGAATCAGAAGCATAACCCGCCCGCCCGGTGTCTTGTGGAATCAGTAGCATAACCGCCCGCCTTGGGCCTGTGCATTGTGGAATCAGAGCATAACTCGGCCGCTTTGTGGGGCTCGGTGTAAATGACGTAACGCCTATGTGTAGGCTCGGTGTATATGGCGTAACCCTACTATGTGGTAGCTCGGTGGATCTCATAACATAACCCACCTATTTGTAGGCTCGGTGTATTACATAACATAACCCTACTATTTGTAGGCTCCTGTAACTTTCTTACATAACGAATCTACGCCCATTTACGGGACACGGTGTAATTCTCCTTACATAACATTTTAAACCATATTTTCACTTCTTCTTAAGTCGTTATAACAACTTCTCATAAAGCTATTATAACAACCTTTCATTTTTAGAGAACTTAAGGCACTTTGATTTCTTACAACATTAGGGAAACTAAACCCAAAAGTACTACGTACATACATACTTAAAAGAATCATAGAACTCCTTTCTTTTTAAAATTCATAAAATTCTACTTCTTTTTTTTAAACTCAAGTTACATACTCTTTTGAAATCAAGTCCCATAACTTGAAAATAACGTCTCATAATCCTTTAAAGAAATCAAAGTTCATAGTCTTAAAACTTCATAACATACATTCTTTAAAATCATGTCGCTTATACATATAAAATCATGTCATCTATACTTTAGAAATCAAGTCCCATAACTTGAAAATAAAGTTCCATACACTTCCAAAACCAAGTAACTTATTCTCTTTAAAATCATATAACTTCCACTTATGAAATCAAGTCCCTTTTCACATATAAATTCAAGTCATTTTCAAATATAAAATCAACTTACTTACTTCAAATAAATCAAGGCTCATAGCTTTAAATCAAACCTCATAACTTCCTAACCATTCTTACCAACATCTCTCATAAGACTTGGTAAGGACTTAGGATAATTTAGACATACTTTTTACATAGAGTAAATCAACATACGTACCTCTTAACTTCTAAGAGTAGAAGGAATCACGAAATAACACCACATGTATATTTCATACGTAGAATCATGTCAAAAGAAGGAAGAGGTTCACATACCTCGCGACGACTAACGATACGTAGCAATATGCTCCAAAGTACTTCAACCTTGTTAGCTATTCCACCCTTCAAGTAGAATACGCTACTCGTAGTACTTCAACCTATAAGGACCATAATACGTCTACCAACTCCTAGCCTTTTAAAGTAGAATCATACTAAGTGTAAGGTCTCTTATTCTACGGAAATTTGGGCAGCACTTCCTTTGTTTCTACGTACTTTTCCAGCTTTTTCAAGGCCCTAAATCAACAACCAACATGCCACATTTAAGGCGCAACAAACCATCAATTCAAAGTGGATTACACACCTTAACAGGACGTGTAAAATTCTGCTCCACAATCAATGTAAAATTGTCCAATGTTCTTGGCCATTTTCGGCAATCACAAGGATAACACCACATCTATTCTTTTCCAATTCCTTTTTAATCCAAGTTGTTATTCTAACATGTTGTATAGTCGCAATCAATTATAACAACTATAATCCCTTTCTTATATAACATGCGACGATTATAACTATCGACCAAATTGATTTCCAATTTTTAATGGCTAACATGCCAATCTCGGACTTAAGCTTCCAAATTCCATAACATTTATCAATCTTCATTCTAAATATCACATGCTCATCTATCAACTACTACAACATGAAATCTTGAATTACAATAGCAAGACGGAGATTATTACCTCTTTAAGCCCAAATACAATCCAAAACCTAAAGTCGATCCTTAGTACTTTTAACTCCTTTCCTTCACGTTCCAATCCGCTATTTGCAACCCTTAGAAGTTTGTGAAGAACCCCACTTCAAGTTCCAACTCCAACTATGAAAAACTCCTTAGGTTTTCATATTGCGACTAACGTAAAAACATAGTTTTTCCGGGATTTTTTGTGTTGAGATATCCTTAGAATACCTTTAGGGATCTTGGGTTTGAATATTGGGATTTATGAAGCAAGATTGCAAAATTTTATTGTTCTTAGAGCGCTATGGCCGAGAGCTCCTCTTGTGCTCAACAAGATTTCTTGATTTTTCTCTAAGTGTGGAATTTGTCTTGCACTAGTAGAGGATATATACTACAATCAATGGCTTGGATTAAACTAAATGGATGGCTAGGATGTAGTCAATTTTAGTCAATAATGTCAAGCTCTCCACTTGGTCTTTCTTGACCAAGTCATTTTCGACCAAGCCATATGGAGGGTGACACGTGTCGCCCTCCTATTGATCTAAAATATTCCATTTCCCGAAATTTTCATAATTGGTCAAAATATCGAAAACTCTGTGGGCCCCACAAAACGTAAAATTTCCCGAGTGGGCCCCACGTGACCAAATCCGAAAATAATATTCCATAATTCTGATAAATTATCTAAGTCTAAAATAACAAATTTGAGAACTCAATTCTCATTAACAAACACTTCTCTTTCCCGAGGTTCGGAAGAATTTTCTTAAGAATAACGAATTCTTCTTTCGTTCAAAATTTTTAAAGTTCTGCTTCCTTACATACATTTTCTTAAACATGTCCTGGAATTACGGGGTGTAACATATTCCAACACATAATCACTTCAAGCCAGGGATAATCAGATAGGCACAGAACATACAATTCATGAATGGTGATGTATGAAATGAATGAATGCAAGTTACCTTTCATCATCCTAGTATACACATGTTATTGAACGTCATCACATATTATGACCCATGTGGGACTACGTGAGTCCATATACCACTTATAGCTAACAGCATAAATCCTCATACTGGTTGAGCATCAAATCACGGACTCATTTGTTGAGTCATTTCATATCATATCATCTCAGTATTCATACCTTCTCATACCAGACTCATTTACCTTTATTTCTTAGCGTCATCGAACGAAAAAACATTTCATATCAGATCCATCCCAGTATCAATGATAATATGAATGTGTGAATGCAAATGGTAAATAAGACAATTAATCATGGTAGCATGAGATGAAAGTCATGCTTTTAAGAGATGAATAACCATACATCTCAATATCATCAATATCACAACAATTTCAGATAATTCACTATTTCCATATTAAGAGGCATAAAGTGGTGAAATATATCAATGCACGTACCAAATATAAGTTCACACACAATTATCATAGCCCATATAACACCTGACAGAACAAACCTAAGTGTGATCATCCCAAACACAATAAAACAATACCCACCCAAGTGATCATCATAACCACTAAGGTAGGACCCCCATCATGCCCAATACCCCTAAATAATTATAAGCATTACATGCATCTATCGGAGTCTAAAAGAATAAATTGTAGCCTACCTCACAACTGAGCAGGTGTCACAAACTCAATCCCACGCCAAGGCCTTACCTTTTCGTAACGCCTTTTAATGACCGTAGTCTAACATTATAGATTTTACATTAACACATAATTCTAAACACAACCATAAAGATAATGATTTTCAACGAATCTGAATACCAGACCCCAAAAGTGACACGGGCCCACAATGGAAAAATTGAAACTTTAATTTAGAAATACGCTACTCAAGGTCTAAATTATCACCTCCTTAAGTTTCATAGAAAACTAATCACATCTTGGCCTTCAATTGCCAAAATATCAAAAACTCCCAAATTAGAAGAACCCTAAATCATCACTTAGAAATCAAGAAATTGAAAAAGAAATTCAGGATTAAAATTACTTTTTCCAATCATTAACAAGTCTAAAACTGAAAAATTAACAAATAAAGCCTAGTTTTTGATATTAAAATTCATGAAATAATCTCTCTTAAGTTTTGGGGATAAACCCTAGGTTTTCTACCCCTAACTCATAGCACAATCCACAAAATAATAAAGAAAAACATGGGTAATTAATGGGAACAAGGTGAGACTCTTACCCCAAGATGAAATTGTTGAAATCCCCTTAAATCATCCCAAAATCGAGCCTAGACTTGAACGATGTGAGAAATGAAGACTAAATTTGAACTAGGGTCTTTTAATGATTCTAAAACAGTGACTCCGCTTCTGCGGAATTTCCTCATAGAATAGGCCTCGCTTCACGAAACAATGATCGTAGAAGCAGTCCCAACTTATTCACCACAATCGCGCAGGAGTGGTCGAGGTCCATAGAAGCGGCCTCGCACCTGCACACAAAATACCGCATAAGCAGCTTCTCCCATCATCACTAGAACATACATATGCGAACCAACTTCTGTAGAAGCGGCTCGACAAGTAAAGCTGGAACTTCGCTGGTGTAATTATCCCAGCAGCAGCAGCATAAAAGTCAAACTCTCCATATAACACTCGAAACTCACTCGAGACTCCCCGGATACAAATCAAATATGTTATCTGAGTGTAAATAACGCTATAAACTTATTCGCGCACTCGAATAGCCACTCGACATTGCTAAAACTCATTTTTCTATAAAATTCCCAAACTTCACAATTAAAAGCAATGACTCAAACCACATCTCAATGCCTCAAGAAGCAAAACAACAACACGAGGAAGTCATAAATTGTAACGACTCGTAATTTTGGACAATAATTTGAGCATGTTAACGAAGAAAATTGATCCGAGTGTTGGAAAATTTTATTATATTTACGTATGCTAATAAGGAAATTAGTAAACAAGGAATGTGATCTCGAAATAATTTTGGATGTAACAAGTGTAACGATGGGGATTAATAATAATAATAATTGTATATCTCCAAAAGAGGTGATGGACAATGTCATATTACAAATTATGACATCAAGTATACGAAGGTTTTATGAATTTTTAGAATTTAAATTTATTAATATCGAGAATTAATTATATGTATAATTTATAAATTATACGAACGCATGTCACTTAATTAAAATTAGGTGACACGTTGCCAAGTGGCAGGGATAAGGCCACTGCCTTTGTGGCCAAAGGAAAGCAACATTGTACTTGATATTTTCGTCTGCCAAAAAAAAAAGTATAGAAAGCATTTGATTACTTTTTCTTTCTGTACATCCACACTTTCCTTTTTCAATTCCTATACCCAACAACCCCTTAAGACAAAACAAAAAGAACAGATTAGAACCCTAGGCGTTTGGACCATAGGGATTCCAAATATTTTCTACTGCTGCTACTACTACATACAATTTTCTGCAAATATCCACTTTTTGAGAATTTGGAACCTTAAAGTGGAAGCGAAGGTATGTGAAAGCAAATTAATTCTTTCTTTTGGCATGTTTTACGTATGAAATATAACTGTGATATTGTTCCAAAATTTCACATGATTCTTATGCTGAAAGCATGTCTAAATTGTTTCTAAGTCCTTAAAAAAACATATGAAAAAGATGATAATGATATTCACAGTGTCGTCAAATGTACAAAGGTAATATGTCACATGTTGAGATTAGAATATGGTGTTGTCATTCATGTATTTTCATTTGTATTGTAATTGCATATTACCCTGGACCACTTGTGTTATGCACATTACTATATGGTAAATACGGTATATATATGTAGGGGAATGGAAAAAAGGGAAAAAGGCGTTATATACGCACACCACCTGCAGCTGGTACAGACTATCACAAAAGAGCCCTAAGAGGCCACATATCGTGTCTGTGTGGCCTAAATGGATGTCTGTGTTGCCAAGACGATATGATACGAATTGCCTGTGTGGCCAATATAACCAAATGCCCACAGAGGCGGTTATGGGTAAGATTCCTGTGTGGCAGTAGTACACCGCATGTGCATCATGCATGACATTTATGTATATTATGCCACAGAGGATATTATGAAAAGAGAGATGCATGTGTGGCCATCAGTATACTGCATTGGTATTGCATAACATTTAGACATACCTACTAGGGCCCTTAGAGGTATGTACTGTTGGTCAGTGTTTCTGTTTTAGATTATGATATATCTTGACTATGTTATTTCTTATGTCTGACATACTCAGTACAACAGTCGTACTGACGTTTCTTTTGTTGTGGATGATGCGTTTCATGCCCGCAGGTTCACACAAGCAGGACGATGGTCCACGTGAGTAGGTTGCAGATTTCAACGGACTTTTGGAAGCACTCCTCTCTTTCCGGGGTGTTGGTGTAACTTTGATATGTTACATTTTTGCGTGTCAATATGGGTATGGCGGGACCTTGTCCCGACCTAGTGATGTTGTACACTCTTTAGAGGTTTGTAGACATGTGTCTTGTGTATAGTAGTTTTGTATGGCCTCGTCGGCCTTGATATGGGTATGTATATATGTTTAAGTCAATTTTATGGTTAAAAGCTTTTATAACCTTTTCGGCTTAGTCCGTTTTATTTATGGTTGTGTGTTGATTGCGTTGATTAGCGGTACCCGGCGGGTGCAATACGGGTTCCCATCGCATCCCTCCGATTTGAGTCATGACAAACTTAGTATTAGAGCATGTTTGTCCTAGAGAGTTTACAGGTCGTGTCTAGTAGAGTCTTGTGTATGTGTATGTTGTGCACCATGCTTATACGCATGAGGTTGCCTGACATTTAGGGATGGTTTTCATTCTTTCATTTCATAAATCGTGCAGTAGAACGGAGTTATAAGTATTTTACCTCTAATCCATTTCGCATTTATATTCCAGCGATGCCTATAACAAAGAAGAAATTCAAGAGTATAAGAACATTAGATACGACTGTGGGTGAAGGTACTAGTCGGCTGCCACCTACTAGCGAGGGACAAAGTGAGACCATCCATACGACCCCTCCGTACAATGCTCTTAGTTTCCCGCCATCAGAAGACTGTAGTGGAGCTGCAGTACCACCAATACCTCTACTTGATACTCCAGCTGTAGATCTTGAGATGCGAAGTGCAGTTCAGTTATTGACACGATTGGTAGCCGCTCAGGCCCAACGATAGGTTCCCGGTCCTTCTGACAGAGCCTCTAGTTCCAGAGCTCGAGATATTATTAACCTAGACCCTCAGGTATTTACGTGGTCAGACTTGCACGCGGACTCGTAATTTTTTTTAGATCAGGTACATTGTACTCTACTGGTGATGGACGCTACCGATACTGAGTCAGTAAAATTTGCTTCTTATATACTGCGGAATATCGCAGTAACCTGGTATGAAACGTGGGAGCAGTATAGGGGACCCCGTGCTACACTAGCATGATGGGGCGAGTTTTCGGAGGCTTTCTTATGACACTTTCTTCCTGTCGAGCTTCGACGAGCCAGGCAAGATAGGTTTCTACGTCTGGAGCAGGGCAGTATGAGCATCCGAGAGTATAGCCTGCAGTTCAACTCATTAGCTCAATACGCTTTCACACCTAGTCAATGAGTGTACTACTGCTTCTTTGAATTCAGATATGGATATTGCACGCATCCAGGCTTATGCACAGAACCTGGAAGATCGCAAGAGGAAACAATGGATCGATCGAGAGCGTGACAGGGGCCAGCCTAGGAGGACCCAATCTGTTGGTAATGGGAGAGATTTCAGAGGTGGTCCCAGGTCACAGCCTTATAGGCCACCAACTTACCTAGCAGCCAGCGCATCGTTGCCATTTTCAAGATTGAGGGCAAATCGGTATGTTCAATCGGGACCAGGGCAAAGTTCATGAGCGTCAGGGCCTTCTTATATAGGGAATTCCATGCAGATGAGGTCTTCATTGGCTCGGTGTAGGAAATGTGATAGTACTCATACAGGGTCGTGCCAACCCGGAACAAGGATATGTTATTCTTGTGGAGAACCTGGTCATTTTGCGCGAGACTGTCCTATAGGGGGCAATGGTGTTAGAGCTCATCCAGTCGAATCTGCGGCAGCTTCATCGCGATCAGTACGCCCATCAGGGCAAGGTCAGCAGACATTAGCTGGTCGAGGCAGAGGTAGGAACCAGAACCGCACATATACATTGATGGGTCGACAGGATCAGGAGTACTCACCTGACGTCATTACATGTACATTATCAGTCTTTTCACGCAATGTGTATGCGTTTTTAGATCCAATCTCAAATTTATCATATATTACTCCTTTTTTTGCCTGTAAATTCGGTATGGATCCTGAGTCGATTAAGGATCCATTTGTGGTATCTATATCGGTTGGCGAATCGGTAGTCGCTAGATGGGTCTATCGGAACTGTGCAGTATTATCTTGTGATCGTCAGACCCAAGCAGACTTGGTGGAATTAGAAATGGTTAACTTCGATGTTATTATGGGAATGGATTGGCTAGCGTCATGCTACGCTAATGTTGATTGTCGAACGAAGATTGTTAAATTCCAGTTCCCATATGAGCCAGTCCTTGAATGGAAGGATAATATGGAAACGCCAAAAGGTAGGTTTATTTCAAACCTTAAGGCAAGAAAGATGATCTCCAAAGGATGTATATACCATCTTGTCCGAGAAAGGGATGTCGATGTCGAACCATCTGCAGCTCAATCAATTCCGGTGGTTGGTGAATTTCTTGATGTATTTTCAAACGAACTTCCATGTCTTCCTCCTGAAAGATAAATTGAGTTCGGTATAGATGTTTTTCCAGACACTCAACTGATATCTATTCCTCCTTCTATAATAGCTCCAGCTGAATTGAAGGAGCAACTAAAGGATCTGCTCGAGAAAGGATTTATTAGGCCTAGTATATCTCTTTGGGGCGCGCCGGTACGAAAGAAATATGGTTCATTACGAATGTGTATCGATTATCCGTAGCTGAATAAAGCTACTATCAAGAACAAGTATCATCTTCCCCGAATTGACGATTTGTTTGATCAATTGCAAGGTGCGAGATGTTTCTCAAAAATTGACCTAAGGTCAGGGTACCATCAGCTAAAGGTTAAGGAAAGGGATATTCCAAAGACGACTTTCAGGACAAGGTATGGGCACTTCGAGTTCCTAGTAATGTCATTTGGACTCACGAATGCACCAGCATCATTTATGGATCTAATGAACAGCGTATTCCGCCCATTTTTGGATGTATTTGTGATAGTATTTATAGATGACATTATGGTTTATTCTCACTCGGAAGCAGAGCATGAGGAGCATTTGCGAATAATACTACAGATGCTCCGGGATCACAGGTTGTATGCAAAGCTCTCCAAGTGTGAGTTTTGGCTGAAGTCAGTAGCTTTTCTTGGTCATATAGTGTCAGATGAAGGTATAAGAGTTGACACTCAGAAGATTGAAGCAGTGAAGAATTGGTCGAGGCCTACGACTCCAACAGAGGTTCGCAGCTTTCTGGGCTTAGCTGGCTATTATAGAAGGTTCGTAGAAGGGTTTTCTACCATATCAACACCATTAACAAAGTTGACACAAAAGGCCATAAAATTTTAGTGGTCCGATGTTTGTGAGCGGAGTTTCCAAGAGCTAAAGGATAGATTAACATCAGCTCCAGTCATTACTCTCCCAGAAGGTTCGGAAGGCTATGTTGTGTATTGTGATGCTTCGGGAGCAGGTTTATGATGTGTGTTGATGCAGCATGGTATAGTGATTGCCTATGCTTCAAGGCAATTGAGGAAACACGAGAAGAACTATCTGACACATGATTTAGAGTTTGTCGCGGTAGTCTATGCACTGAAGATTTGGTGGCACTATCTATATTGTGTTTATGTCGATATCTTTACGAATCACAAGAGCCTGCTATACATATTCAAACAGAAAGAGCTGAATTTGAGACAAAGAAGATGTCTTGAATTATTAAAGGATTATGATGTGGACATCTTATATCACCCTGGTAAAGCTAATGTGGTAGAAGACGCACTTAGCCGTAAATCAACGGTTAGCTCGATTCAAGCGCAAGTCAAAATGAAGTAATTGGTGAGAGAGCTTCATCAGTTATCTAGTTTAGGGATTCGACTAGTGGATTCAGAGGATGGTGGTTTTGTGGTTCAGAATATGTCAGAATCATCCTTATATTAGAAATTAAGGAACGTCAATGGGAAGACCCTAGTTTGAAGAAGATAAGAGAGGGCATTCAGCAAAAGAAAACCACGACCTTTGAGATTGATGAACATGGAACTCTCAGATACTAGGGTCGTCTATGTGTTCCAAATGTAGAAGGATTATGGAATAGAATTATGACAGAGATTCATTTTTCACGATATTCCATTCATCCAGGATCAACTAAAATGTATCATGATCTCAAGAGTATGTATTGGTGGAACGACATGAAGAGGAGCGTGGCGGAGTTCGTGGCTCAATGTCCCAACTGCCAGCAGGTAAAAATAGAACATCAGAAGCCTGGTGGCTTGGCTCAGAACATTGAGATTCCGACATGGAAATGGGAAATGATTAATATGGACTTCATTATGGGATTACCTCGTTCTTTCCGTAAGTTTTATTCTATTTGGGAAATTGTTGACAGGCTGATCAAATCAGCTCATTTCTTACCGGTAAAAGTTACCTGCACAGCCGAGGACTACGCGAACTTATATATTAAGGAGATTGTTTGACTTCATGGTATGCATGTTTCTATTATATCCGTGAGGTGCTCGGTTCTGACTAACTTCAAAGTAATTTGCAGCGGTTAGGCACCGAGTTAATTTAAGCACGCTTCCATCCACGCATGCATCTGGCCGAGCAAACGATTCAGACGCTCGAAGACATGTTACGAGCTTGTGTGTTGGACTTTAAGGGAAGTTGAGATGATCACTTACCTCTTATTGAATTCGCGTACAATAACGGCTACCATGCCAGCATTAAAATGGCTCCATATGAGGCTTTGTACGGGCGTAGATGTAGATCTCCTATTGGATGGTTCGAGGTAGGCGAATCAGAGTTATTTGTACCAGACTTAGTGCATCAAGCCATAGAGAAGGTGAAACTTATTCAGGAACGATTGTTAATGGCTCAGAGTCGTCAGAAGTCATATTCAGATGTACGACGGTGAGACTTAGAATTGCAGATAGATGATTGGGTATTCTTGAAGATTTCACCTATGAAGGGAGTAATGAGATTCGGAAAGAAGGGAAAGCTCAGTCTAAGATATATTGGACCATATCGCATAATTCGGCGTATTGGTGAGGTAGCTTATGAATTGGACTTACCTTCAGAGTTAGAGTTTGTTCATCCAATTTTTCATGTGTCCATGTTGAGAGCATGTGTTGGAGATCCTTCTCGGATTGTACCAATAGAGGATGTACAGGTTACAGAGGACCTGTCATATGAAGAGATTCATGTTGCTATCCTAGATCGACAAGTACGCAAGTTAAGGACTAAGGAGGTAGCTTATGTGAATGTCTTGTGGCGAAATAGGAACGTGGAAGAGATGAAGTGGGAGGCGGAAGAAGAAATGATGCACAAATATCCACACTTATTCCAGATCAACGCTGATGTTCCAGGAGAAGCATGAGGTAAATTTCAATTCCTAAGATTGTAATCAATGCTTGAAAACCGTAAGAGGTCTGATGTAGTGGTGTATGTTATATATATCACCCCAACATTCGAGGACGAATGTTTCTAAGGGGTGAAATATGTAACAACTCGTAATTTTGGACAATAATTTGAGCATGTAAACGAAGAAATAGATCCGAGTGTTGGAAAATTTTATCATAGTTACGTATCCTAATAAGGATATTTGTATACAAGGAATGCGATCCCGAAATAACTTTGGATGTAACAAGTGTAACGATGGAGATTAATAATAATAATTGTATATCCCCAAAAAAAGTGATGGACTAATGTCATATTACAAATTATGATATCGAGTATATGAATGTGTTACGAGTTTTAAAATTTAAATTTATTAAGATCGAGAATTAATTATGTGTATAATTAATAAATTATATGAAGACAAGTCACTTAATTAAAATTAGGTCACACGTTGTCACATAAGTGGCAAGGTATAAGTGGCAAGGTATAAGGCCACCGCCTTTGTGGCCAAAGGAAAGCAACATTGTACTTGATATTTTCGTCTGCCAAAAAAAAAAGTATGGAAAGCATTTGATTACTTTTTCTTTCTGTACATCCACACTTTCCTTTTTCAATTCCTATACCCAACAACCCCTTTAAGACAAAAAAAAAACAGATTAGGACCCTAGGCGTTGTACCATAGGGATTCCAAATATTTTCTACTACTGCTACTGCTACATACGATTTTCTGCAAATATCCACTTTTGAGAATTTGGAACCTTGAGTGGAAGCGAAGATACGTGAAGGTAAATTAATTCTTTCTTTTGACATATTTTATGTATGAAATATAACTGTAATATTGTTTCAAAATTTATTTTACTCCTAGAATTTAAGAATAATCATGTTTGTTGAAATATGTCTTGAATTCGGGCATATTAGGTATATACCATGTTTAAGAATCTTTTTCCTTATCTGTGTGGAAAACTTTTTTCTTTTTCTGTTTGAAAAACCTTTCCTTAGTCTGTGCAAGAAATACTCTATATAAACCTCATAGGTCATAACCTAATAAGCAATCTGAAATACAATTCAGAGAAATTTCAAAATTGTATTCCTCAAGATCAATAAAGCTTTTCTCTTTTCTGCCCGTGGACGTAGCTAACACATTGTTAGTGAACCAAGTTAAATCGTTTGTGTCATTTACATTCATTATTATTTTTTCTTCTGTTTAATTGCTTCCGCTATAACAAATTGATATCAGAGCCAGATTTATTTGTTTGAAAGATGTCTGGAATGAATGTGAAAATCGACGAATTTACGAGGAGAAACAGTTTTAGTCTGTGGCAGATCAACCAGCGAGCCTTGTTAAAACAATAAGGACTTTGGGCGCCGCTTGCTAGGAAGCCGGCAGAACCCATTAACGCTGAGATGGTCGTTCTGGAAGAGAAGGCTCATTCAACAATTATGTTGATTCTTGCTGATGATATTATCACTGAGGTCGCGGAGGAGAAAACCGCGCAGGGTCTATGGGTCAAGCTCGAGAGTATTTATATGGCGAAGTCCTTAACCAACAAGTTGCTTCTGAAGCAACGTCTGTTCAGTCTACGAATGCAGGAAGGTATGCCTCTTCGAAATCACTTAGATCAACTAAACACAATCTTGTTAGAGTTGCGTAATATTGATGTGAAAGTTGAGGATGAGGATGCTGCATTGATTCTGTTAGTATTTTTACCATTATCGTACGAAAATTTCGTACAATCATTCATTGTTGGAAAATATAATGTGTCTCTAGAGGAAGTGAGATCGTCTCTCCATACTAGGGAGCTGCACCATAAGGCGGCTGGTACATGTGCAGATAATCAGTCTGAAAATGATATTGCTCTAGTTGCTAATGAGTACACACATCACAATGATGTGTGAATCCTCGATTCAGCAGCATCTTACCATATATGTCCGCGCAGGGAGTGATTTACAACCTATGAGCAAGTGGATGGTGGCAGTGTTTCTATGGTCGGCGCTCGCTTTGCAAAACGGTTGGGATATGCTCTATTAAAATTCGGACACATGATGGTAAATTCTGCACATTGAATGACGTCAGGCATATTCCATCCATGACAAAGAATCTGATATCATTGAGCATGTTAGATAGCAAGTGGTTCAGATTTCGAGGTGGAGTTCTATATGTCTGCAAGGATTCGAATGTGGTTCTGAAGGGCATAAAACGTGGTACCTTGTATTTCCTTTAGGTTCTACGTTATCAGGTTTTGTTGTTTTTCATCCTCAGAGGTTGATAAAGAAAACTTGACCAAGTTATGGCTTATGAGGCTTGGCCATATGAGCGAGAGAGGGATGCAAATTCTGTCAAAATGGGATCTTCTTTGTGGTCACAAGGTCGAGGACCTTAAGTTTTGTGAACATTGTATATTCAAGAAATTACATCGCAGCAAGTTTTCCAAAGCAATACACAGGAAAAAAAAAGACACACTCGATTACATTCATTCTGATTGTTGGGGTCCTTCCCGGATGGAGTCTCTAGGAGGTCACAAATATTTTATGACAATTATTGATGATTTCTCAAGGATGACTTGGGTGTTCTTTATGAAGCATAAAAGTGAAGCTTTCAAGAACTTCAAGCAGTGGAAGGCAATAATGGAAAATCAAACAGGGAAGAAGATTAAAAGACTGTGAACTGATAATGGTCTGGAATTTTGTTGTTCTGAGTTCAATGAGTTTTGCAGAAAAGAAGGGATTGCTAGGCATCATACAGTCAGGGAGACGCCACAACAAAACGGTGTAGCAGAACACATGAATCAGACACTTCTGTAGAGAGCTAGATGCATGCTCTCTAATATTGGACTAACTAGGACATTCTGGGCAGAGGCGGTTAGTACATCTTGCTATCTGATAAATCGTGGACCTCACATAGGTATACATCTCAAAACTCCTTTTGAGATGTGGTCTGGTAAGCCTGCTGATTACTCTAGCTTGAGAGCTTTTGGTTGCAATGTTTATTATCATGTGAATTAGGGTAAATTTGAACCACGAGCTAAAGGGGAGTGTTTGTGGGTTATGGGTATAGTGTTAAAGGTTACAGAATATGGTCCCCGTCTGAGAAAAGGGTTATATTGAGCAGGAATGTAGTTTTTGATAAAAATTCTATGTTTAACCCTATTGTGAAGTCTATTGTTGGTGGAAGTGCTGGGAAACAGGTGGAGTAGCAAGGCACTCCAGATGAGGGTGAACCATCATATGAAGTCGAACAGCCACAGTCAGAAGCAGAATCATCAGGATCTTCATTAACAGGAGCAAATCAGCACAATTTGGCTCTTGATCGATCAAAGAGAGCAAATTATGGAATACCTCCCAGAAGTTATGGTTTTGAAGACATGGTAGTTTATGCATTGCAGGTTACTAAAGAAGTGGATCCTGACTCACATTAGCCATCCACTTACAAAGAAGCAGTTGCATGTACTGAATCTTTTCAATGGCTTGCTGCTATGGGAGAGGAGATGGAGTCACTCCATAAGAATTAGACTTGGGAGTTAGCCAAGCGACCGCGAGACAGAAAAGTTGTCACTTGCAAGTGGATCTACAAGAAGAAGGAATGAGGAACACCTGTTGATGGTATCAAGTATAAAGCTCGAGTAGTATCTAGGGGGTTCACTCAGAGAGAGGGGGTAGACTACAATGAAATTTTCTCGCCAGTGGTCAGACACACTTCCATCAGGGTGCTACTAGTAATAGTTGCACATCAGAATCTGGAACTTGAACAACTAGATGTGAAGACAGCTTTCCTACGTGGAGAGTTGGATGAGGAAATATACATGACTCAGTCAGATGGGTTTCAGGTTCCTGGTAAGGAGGACTATGTTTGCAAGTTGAAGAAGTCCTTGTATGGGCTAAAGCAGTCTTCGGGGCAGTGGTACAAAAAGTTCGACAGCTATATGATAGATATTGGCTACAACAGAAGTCCATATGATTGATGTGTTTACTACAACAGGTCAGCAAACAGTTCTTTGATTTACTTGGTCATGTATGTAGATGATATATTGATATCTGCGAAGGACAAGTCTGATGTCTAGAAGTTGAAGGATCTTCTGTGTGTCGAGTTTGATATGAAGGATTTGGGTGCAGCCCGGAAAATTTTGCGAATGGAGATCTATAGGGACCTAAGC
This sequence comes from Przewalskia tangutica, assembly GCA_029844215.1. Lineage (NCBI taxonomy): Eukaryota > Viridiplantae > Streptophyta > Magnoliopsida > Solanales > Solanaceae > Przewalskia > Przewalskia tangutica. The sequence goes on along the minus strand of CM056724.1, from coordinate 45,303,794 downwards.
AGAGGGAAGCTCTTCTTGTCACAGAAGGTCTACATTCAGAAGATTTTGTCAAGGTTTGGCATGTCTACAGCAAAGCCTATAGATACTCCCAGTACTGCAAATACACATTTGTCTGTTGCCTTTGCACCTAAATCAGCTGAGGATAAGGAGTACATGTCTCGAGTTCCCTATGCTAGTGCAGTAGGAAGCTTGATATATGAAATGGTCTGCACTAGACCTGATATTGCACAGTCTGTTAGTGTTGTTAGCAGGTTTATGAGTGAGCCTGGCAAAGAGCATTGGCAAGCTGTGAAGAGCATTTTTTGGTATCTCAAAGGTACGTCCGATGTTGGTCTCATTTATGGAGGTGATACAGAGTGTTTGATGACAAGGTTTTCAGACTCCGACTATGCTGGAGATGTTGACAGTAAAAGATCTATGACTGGTTATGTTTTCACTCTTGGTGGTTCAGTTGTCAGTTGGAAAGCTACTTTGCAGCCTACAGTGACTTTGTCGACTACAGAAGCAGAGTACATGGCATTAACAAAAGCAGCCAAGGAGGGAATCTGGTTGAAAGGATTGATCAGCGATCTAGGTCTACATCAGGATCAGGCCACAGTGTATTGTAACAGTCTTAGTGCAATCTGTTTAGTCAAGGATCAAGTCCATCATGAGAGGACTAAGCATATTGATATGAGGTATCATTTCCTGACAAGTGAGAAGAGAATCAAGGTGAACAAAGTGGGTACTGCTGATTGTTGACACCCAATTTTGACCCTTTCGTCCAATCAATAATCATAAAATTACACTAATTTTTAGAATAATCTCAATAATTTTAATAATAATAATACATGCATAAACACATAAATACATAAATAAGTAATTCAATAATGACATCCCAAGCATTACGCACTTCATAAATATTATGTCCGCATTTAACATTTTAATAATAATAAATACATAAATAAATAAATAATTTAATAATGGCGTCGCATCAAGCATTCCTTAAAATTATATCCACATTTATTGATACCCAAAGCAATTTCATAAGCAATTGAAACCCCTCATTAATTCAATTTTAATTTAACATCGCAAAGTATGCATAATAAATAAGATATTAATAACGGCATCGCATTATAAAATATTAAGCACTAATTAAATAGCACGCCCGCATTTATTATTGTAATAATTTAAACCCGAGCTAAAAATAATAAAGCACCTAAAGTCATATTAAAATAATTTAATAATAACTTAAACCCATTTACTAACACCTAAGTTTCTAGCCAACCAAAAACTAACACCTAAAACTAATACCCATATAAAATCCCTCAAAGCTGCAGCCCAAGCAAATATACATCAACCCACACCTGAAGCCTAAACCCGATGGCCCAAACACCCCCCACATACCTTATCTTCATCTTCCCCACACCCTTAACCTAAAAATAAACTCTAAACCTAAATTAATCAAGCAACCTGCCGCCTCTATCTCTACATACCCAAATATTTCCAAATCACGCCCTCATAATCAAAACTTACCAAAAACAAGTGTTACACCAAAAATAATTGAGCGAAATCAGAGTTACCCTAAACAAATCTTACACCAAAAACTTACCCTAAAATGGAACTCAATCAAGGCTATAAATAGAGGTTTATACACATGCAATAGTCATCCTCCAGCATCAGCAGGGAATCGAAAGAACATGCATCTTTTTAGCATCAGTTAATGAGACCCACGGTAAAATAAGACATCGATCAATCAGCAATAATGAAAGTTTCATCCTTTCAAATCGCATAACAACAAAACCTTCGAGTGGATCGATGACTTGATACACTGCCTCGGTTCGCTGTCCGGAGAAGGTAAATTTATCACCCTTTCCGTCTTAGATTTCGTTCGATATTAATGTGTGTAATATGTGTTTCGTGCAATGGCTTAGGTGTATTAAGTTGATTGCTGAACCTGTTTAGTTAATATTGACGGCTATTAATGTTCTCGACTATGTCTGTTAATGCGATTCAGTTAAAAGTTAATAGTTATTGATATGCGCGACTTGTTTCTTAATGTGATTTGGATAATACTGGCATTGGTAATGTGTTCGTATATATTGCTGATAATATCTGACCTCATTGTGTCATTGTTAAGGTATTAGTCATTACTATACTTGAGAAATAATATGATATGGTTCTGTGTGTTCATGTATTGGGTATCCCTGCATCTTTGAGCGACCCTTTGGTATTTGCGCATTGATTTTAGTGTCTCTATATGCTCACAAAATTTGTAATCCTATATGTTTTGTATATTTAATAGTTAAATGGTACCTACATCATCATGTCAATCTCTTGAATTGTTTCCTATGCCATGGGAATTATAGTCTCTGTTGCATCTCACACTGGGAAGATAATAATGACTTAAGGTAGTAAGACATAGGTGGAGTGTTAGAAAGTATTGTGTCGTTTGTCTTTGTCTAAGTTTTTAAAAGTGTCTTTCTATGTCTGGTTTCAATATCGCTGAGATCTATCCCAAATGGATCCTAAAAGCAAGTAACAAGATGCTAAATGGTTAGATAATTTGGAAAATATCATGATATACATATTTGGATGCCTGAAAGTTATCTAAAATGTGCTTGAAAGCCTACATTTGTTTAAAAATGATTCAAAGTATTAGCTGGTTGATTTTATCGTAGGATAGGTGACTTTTCTAGGCTTGAATGTACCCTCACTGTTTAGACTAAAATACGCGACATCGGGTTGTAACTTATACAAATTAGCATTGTTAGGATGAAAAAGAGGCAGAGTAAAAGACCAATCACCATAGTTGTTGTTAACTGGTGTCTGGTATGCCCTGTTTATAGACTGGAAATTGAATCTCTTAGTTTCTCTCCTTGTATGATTTCTTGTCCAATGCCTTGTCCCTTCATGCCTTCTGTCTGCTTGCCTGATTGCTTGAATAAAGTGTAGATGGGATGTGTTGATTGCCCGCCATGTTCCCAAATGCTTGTTAATGCTGATTGAAGCCAAATCAAGTCATATATTCACATCTGAATGCAAACTCCTGATGACCTTTGTCTAATCTGTTTATGAGTGTTTGTATGTCTTATGTACATCATGATTAAAACTTGTCACGATTAGCATAGTGAAATATTCGGTATGTTGACGCGGTTATGCTAAAAAATGGCTATTTATATGCCACTATGTCTCAACCCCCTCCCCCTAAATTGGTTAACTGATATGCATTTAAATGCTAAAGTGCATCCATGTATTCACCATTTCGTGGTGACTGTTGGTATACTCTTTTGGACTAACTGTTGTGACCTTAAAAATGTGCCTTTCCCTCGGTACTACTTGGGGTTGGACAAGTTTTCACTACTTTTCTTGAGCCACTGTGACATGCGTATACAGTGAATATATGTGCTCGTCTTAATTATTTCTATCAGTTATTATTTGGGTTCGTACTAATCCTTATCTTTTCTTTCTTTTACATGAAATGCCTCGGAGCGCAAATGAAGAGTCTCATGGAGAGACTCATCATGACTTTCGTCAATGAAGGCCCGCATCTACATCCATCGGATTCCCTCCTCGGCAATTTCTAGAAAAAGAAAATAGGACGGAGTCATCCACTTCAATTCCCTTACTCTCTTAACCTCCTTGCCTCCTCATGTTTATGTCTTTATTTATTTATTGTAATTTTATCATATAACTTTATAATTAACAGGAGATCTAGAGCAATTAGTCTTTGAACATATAAGGTGGGAAGGTAATTTAGAATTAGAAATGCACTTCTAGTTATTTATCTTAGGTTTGTCATGCATGTATAATCTCTTGCCTAACAATTAAAACTGCATATCTAATCATGAAGTTAATGCATAACAAAAGAAATTGATTTTCTCATAAATTACTTAATGACATTATAATTCATTTCATAGTAAAATTATCTTCTTATTATCAATTGTAAAAAATAGCATCTTTTATATCATACCTTGCATATGTTAATCAAAATCGATTTTGCAAATGAAATGCATATCTTCAGTAAATACATCATTTTTATAAATACATACTTTTAAACTTTACGTATATTTTTGTAGCATTAGTCTTATAAATCTTTTATCAAAAATGCATTTTTTTATAAAACACTTGCACCATATTTTTTTTAAACACGCATTTTCTCTAACATAATAATCAACCTAAGTTTGGCAGGACAACCACAAGTTAGCGGATCTTAGAGGATGCTTAATCCCTTCTCTCTAGATTAATAAAGAACTCTTACCCAGAATCTCACACTAGTTTCATAGACCATACAAATGGAGTTAATGTTGACTTTAACCTAGTTACATTTAGGTGTTCTAATTCACTCAAAATAATTAGGTGGCGACTCCGCGAACCCTTTAGAACCCCTTTAGCATTATTTTAGCACCCTTAGCACTTTTTAGCATTTTATTATTTTTCTAACATTCTAAGCAGGAGTGAATTTGTCGCGATCGAAAAAAGGCGCGACAGAATGGTGACTCCACTGAGGATAATCAGGTTCTTAACCATAGCAAACCTATGGTTATTATTTGGTATTGTTTTTTGCATTTAATTTTTGTTGTAATTTGTTTTATTTGTAATTGTTGTAATTGCTATTTTTTACCGCTTTCCTTAAACTGGCATTCCGCTCATACTTCCTCCACTCTGGAAAAATTCACAATCACACACTACACGCGTTGGTGTGCTTCGCGCACCCGCAAATGTCTTTCAAATATCCAAATTTTAGGAGAGTTGGCGCTTGCGCGGAGTTAGATCGGTTCGTCTGGTCAGCCGCGTAGCCTTCTCACTCGAGTTGTCCGCTCGGGAACCTTGCGTCTAGTAAAGCCAAATCTTAGTAAACTTAAGATAGAGCTATACCAACTTTATATAAGGCATGCATGCATTTATCTTAGGTGGGTCGATCCTTGGCATCGTCTCCACAATTAGGAAAATACCAAACTTGTCGACGGGTTTTGCAACCCAACGACCAAATCAACATATTATGTGTTGCGCGACAATGATAGACGAATTCTAGCCTAAACATGACGTGCTGAAATTGTAAAACGCACATTCATTTTGTCGTCGTTTCCAACAAAAGCATTGCAGTTTGACGGTTTGAACCAATCTATCATAATCTCGCATATCTGGCGTTTAGACCTACCTCTGGCATAAAGGGGCCCCATGCATATTAGGAAATCGCTTTAATATGATGTTTTGTGTGCAATATATCTGCTACATGTTGTCTTCAGCTTTGCAAGATCATATGCTTTACACTAATTTGGTTTTTTGCATCTTAAAGGATTTATCATCTTTCCCAAAGGTCGATTCGTATTTGACTAAGCAATAACAGAACATCAATACTTCACCTGATCAAAGGCACGATCTAATGTCATGACTGATTCAAGGACATTTGAGCAGAATGATTCGGAACCCGTTTTAGTTCCTATAGGCGAAGCAGAGGCCTCAGAAAAGGAAAATACTACAGAGCACCTCGCCCAATTGCCGCAACAGATGGAAACCCTGCAGGCGGAAGTTAAAAGGCTCCGGAACCTCACCAAATTACTCGTCAGTTCAAATAACCAAAACAACCAAAACCCTCCAAATTATTACCAATACCCTCTTACCGCATATCTCATTTACCATACTCAACCCATATCACGCACCCATATATTCCCCATCATACCTACCTACATACTCACAAAGCCAAATGCCTACCATACCCAAGTCAAACACCAAATATGACACCAAAGATACACATCCATCTAGTTGAACCTTTGCCCCAGGTATATGAAAGGCTGAGAGCTACAGGAATACTTCAGCCAATTTCGGGGAGGATCCCTAACCCCTTTCCGAAATGGTATGATGAGACCATGCATTGCACATACCACTCTGGAGTCGCTGGGCATGACACTGGAAATTGCCACACTCTCAAGGATAAGATCGAGGCATTGACTAGAGAAGGAGTCATTCAGCAGAGAAAGGTCTTTTGTGATACATATGATAACTCCTTACGGTATCCACCCATGTACACACCGCAGCTAAAAGCCCATCCACTAAATACACCCACGCTCCTAAATGCCAAGAAGAAGCCAGTCAAAACCTACCCCTCTAGTCGAGCCTTTGTCGCAGCTGTACGAGAGGTTGAGAGCTGCAGGAATACTCCAACCAATTCCAAGAAATATTCCCAATCCCAATTCCAAGGCGCATGACGAGACTAAGAGTTGTGCATACCACTCCGGAGCCATCGGACATGACACTAGAAAGTGTCACACACTCAAAGGCAAAATCGAGGAGCTGATCAAAGAAGGCGTCATTCAGCTAAAGGAGTCATCCCCCAATGTGCACAATGATCCCCAAAGGAATAAAGGTGTTCCTTTGCCAAAACCTGCTCCGTCCGAATCAGTCATGCAACACGTAATGGTCAAAAGAAAGCGATACTGACAGCAAAGCATTATCCCGCGAAGAGCAGCCAGCCGAGACGCAGAGGAAGGATGCAGCTTTGAAAATCAGACTTGCACCCCTGTCTTGGCCTACTTAGAATATTGATAAAAGAGCATAATTTGAGTCCACACTCATATTTAAGTCTTAAAAGTTTTACTCCCGTTTTGCTTGTAATGTAAACTACGTTTGACCTGATTCCCTTGGTGGGATACGTAGGCGGCCATATCGTCTTCGGTCCCACTTTTAGAAAAGCACAATCCATTTTGCTGGTAATTGTGAACTACGTTTGACTTGATTCCCTTGGTGGGATACGTAGGCGGCCTAAATCGGCTTCGGTCACACCATTAGAAATTTTTCTCCACTTGTTTTGCAATAACAAAATACACACTTTTTGTAAGATAGACAAACAATTTCCTACAAGGTTCGTTTTAAACCAAGCACCGTTACAAGTTAAAACTGAGACAATTTTGATAAAATGTTAACTTAGTCAATCCGACATAAACTTTTATCAAAATACTCACCTTATCACAAGAAATAATTAATAATTAGCCAAGGCAAGAAATCAGACAGGGGTTACAGGTCAAGTCAGGCGTGCATATATCAATGATCAAAGCTGCGAAGTCAATACGAATCAACCAACCCCCCAAACTAACAAAATTTTTTTGAGCGCAGGTTCTCCATATTAACAAAAGCAAAAACACAGCAACAATCGAAGTACAAATCCCGTAACAAGGCATAAGCAGAAAATTTAACAACAATCAAATTTTACATTCCGCAGCAGAAGCAGAAAAGACAGCAATCATCAAAGTTCAAAATCCTACAGTAGAAGCAGCAGAAGCAAAGAAAACAGCAACAACCAAAATTCAAATTCCGCAATTCTTCATATTAGTAGAAGCAGCAGAAGCAAAGAAAACAACAACAACCAAAATTCAAATTCCGCAATTCTTCATATTAGTAGAAGCAACAGAAGCAAAGAAAACAACAACAACCAAAATTCAAATTCCGTAATTCTTCATATTAGCTGGAGCAGCCGAAGCAGAAAAGAACAGTAACAATCAGAGTTCAAATTTCGCAACAAAGTCCAGCGCATCAGCTCGGTCACAAAGGCATCATTGCAATCCATGCGGTTCACAAACGTATTATTTCAGTCTGTGCGAGAACAACATCTCAGCATTTACAACATTCTACAGGGGAGACATCTCTACTCGTAGAATTGCAGTTTCCATATATTCATTATTTTGGCTTAATAGTTATGCACTAATTATTTCTTCAGCTTAGCTTGCAGGAGCATCAACACAATGACGCCTTCAATGACGTCTTCATCAACACCATGGGGTCACAAACGCAAACGCATAAGCAACGACATCATTTCAACCCAGACAGAATCTGCAAATAAACTACATTGGTTTGTAAATGAATTGTGTTATGACCTGATTTTCCTGTTGGGATACGTAGGCGGCCTATATCGGCTTCGGTCACATTATTTAAATTCTCTCTCTTATCTCGCATATAATGAAACGCCTGTTGTATTTGAGTCTCAGGGAACAAACACCCTTAGAAGCAAGTCTCAGGGAACAAACACCCTTAGAGGAACCTCAGGGAACAAACACCCTTAGAGACATTTTCGACCTCAAGGAACAAACACATTTAGAGGCACCTCATGGAACAAACACCCTTAGAGGCATTTAACCTCAGGGAACAAACACCTTTGGAGGCACCTCGGGGAACAAACACCCTTAGAGGCATTAAACCTCAGGGAACAAACACCCTTAGAGGCATTTTCAGTCTCAGAGAACAAACACCCTTAAAGGTACCTCAAGGAACAAACACCCTTAGAGACATTTTTGACCTCAAGGAACAAACACCTTTGGAGGAACCTCAGGGAACAAACACCCTTAGAGGCATTTAACCTCAGGGAACAAACACCTTTGGAGGCACCTCAGGGAGCAAACACCCTTAGAGGCATTTAACCTCAGGGAACAAACACCCTTAGAGGCATTTTCGACCCCAAGGAAAAAACACCTTTGGAGGCACCTCAGGGAACAAACACCCTTAGAGACATTTTCACCTCAAGGAACAAACACCTTTTGAGGCACCTCAGGGAAACAAACACCCTTAGAGGCATCTTTGACCTCAAGGAACAAACACCCTTAGAGGTATTTTCGACCTCAAGGAACAAACACCTTTCGAGGCACCTCAGGGAACAAACACCCTTAGAGGCATATCGATCGCAAGAAACAAACAACTTTAGAGGCACCTCAAGGAACAAACACCTTCGGAGGCACCTCAGGGAACAAATACCCTTAGAGGCAAGTTTCAGGGAACAAACACCCTTAGAGGCATTTAACCTCAGGGAGCAAACACCCTTAGAGGCATTTAACCTAAAGGAACAATACACCCTTAAAGGAATTTAAACACATTTGTCGCCAAACACCATTGGGAAATTATGCTCCTTATTTTTCATATATTAATCGGTTCATCTTGATAAGACAGGAACATTTATAGTAGGTCTGCAGGATTTACATTCGCAGATCCAAAGAAAGATCCAATAAGTCCAGATTCGCAAAGATCCAAAGAAGATTCACAGCATCCAACACGTCCGTGCAAGGACGACATCTCAGCATTTACAGCATCAAATCAACACAATAACGTCGTCAACAGTATCACAGACACGCTACCCAGGATAACATCTCTACTCACAGAATCGTATTGCTTATATATCATTGCTTTATCATTTTTGCCTTAACAGTTATGTACTAACTTTTTCTTAAGCTTTAGTATGCAGGAGCAGGAGCACTGTTAGGTGTATTTTGTATACACTTTTTGAATCATTTTTAGTTAGTATTTTACTCATTTCATTTGTGTTTAGTATAGTATTGTGGTTGTTTTTCTTTCTTTTGAGTCACAACGGTCATAAATGGAGAAACGTCAAAAAGAAGATGAAATGAGCTTATTTGAGATGGAATTGCACACTAAAAGGGCCAAGAAATGAAGCCTAAGAAGTCCCGAAAAGTATAGAAGAAATCAGACGAAGTCCGGATGAGAAAAGGACAAGGTTTCGGAAAATATTTGTTGTAGTACTTTCAGCACCGCGGTGCCAAAAGATCTGTGAGTTCAGGTTGGCTACAGGACTTCCTGCACCGCGGTGCCATTCTGCAGGACCGCGATGCCGACGCAGAATTTTGCAGATCCGAGCCGAAATTGGACAGGGGTATAAGGGTCCAAAGCAATATAGTTTATAAGTATAAAACCCTATACCCTAGGTCATATTATTCATTCTACTTTGAGGCATCTTGTACATAATTTCACATTCTACTTTGGAGAGGAAAAGGAGGCTACAGCACAAGATTGGAGACAACTTTAGTTCAAGTTTCTTTCTTTGTTTTTATTTCAGTTTATGTTGGTTTGTATTAGTTCATGACATGACTATGGCTAGGAGCTAAACACTTTATTAGGGTTTTCCTTATGAATCGCTTGAAACTGTTATTCATGAATTAATGCAGTAGTTTGATTTATTCTTCGCTTGATTAAGATTTAGTCAATATTTGGTATGAATATTTGATAATTAATTGATCACTAGTTATCATAACCTATATGATTTCGAATAAAAAACCGAGAGGAGAGATTTGGATATGCTGTATTTGACTAGACATAGGTTAAAATCGCAGACGAAAGTACACCGATACTTGTGTAGCATTATAGGTTATATTTCTTAATCCTCCTATGTGGTAAATCCTATCATAGAAATATAGAAGGGTTATGCACTGGGGTTGAGTGATTATACGTCCTAACCGGAATATAAGACAGTCTAGTTAACCGCTATCTTAACGAAGAAGAAGAATCATTTTAGTTGCATTAAGGATTGAATAGAGTGGATAGTCGAGGATTTTGGAAGCCCTAATTCCTTCATAATTGATTTAAACAAAAGTATTATCATAGTTAGTTTATTCTCTGCAATTACTTAGCCTTAGTTATTAGATAAAAATACAAATCAATTAACGTTCACCAAATAGAAACCATAGCTTAGATAATCGGTACTTGATAACCAGTCTCTGAGGAAGATATTCAGTCTTACCAGACTATATTACTTGTCAACGATGCGTGAGCATTCGAAATATCGCTAACAAGTTTTTGGCGCCGTTGCCAGGGACTGGCGTACTTTCAATATTGAATTATCTAATCTTATTTCTAATTTGGTTTGTATATATTTGATTATGTTATTTTATTTCTAATTTGGTTGCTCCAAGAACAAGTTTATAACTTGTTCTGCGATCATCTTTTTATCATTTTTTGTTGTTTTTCTTATTTTGTAGGTAAAGTTGAAAAAAAATGGACTACTACTACTATCAGGGGCATCAGTACTTTGACTAATATTTGCAGCATCAGTATCATCAACATCAATTTAACCCACAGATTCCACAGGAAGATCGAAATGAGCTGCAGGAAGCCTTACTCAGGCTCACCCAGTCCCAGACTCCTCAAGGGCAATTCCAGCAGCCACAGAGTCAGGCCCCATCAGAGGAGCGGGATGAATTGAGAGAAGCATTATTGGAACTCACAAACGCCCAAACTCAGTTCATGGTGGATGTAAGATCCTCTTTGCAGAACTTGGAGACTCAAGTGGGACAAATTCTGAATTTGGAACCACAAATCGGGCAACTGATGGACATGGTACCCATTACACCTCAATAAAGTCCACCGAGTGACCCAGTTACGAGGAGTGGTGAGCAGATGGTGGAACCTGACCCACAACAAGCTATTGAGGAATTTGGAGAGATAGTTGGTATAGAGAAAGAAGAGGTCACTAAGGACCACCCTATTGTAGAAGGGACAACACCAAATGTCATTGCTGACCCTCAAAAAAAGAGTCCATACTCTGAAGGGCACCCCCAAAAGTTGAGAGATGTATGGAGTTTCACTGATCCCTACATTACAGAGAGCCTAGAAGACAAGTCTGCCTTGTGTAATTGGGGGATAATCTTATATACGAGGCCCTAGTTTGAAAATAGTGTTGTAGGAAAAGTGAGACCTGCAACAATGACTGTGCGGATTGCAAGCAGTTCGCAGAAGGATCCACTGGGTACTAGTAAAGGTTAACTGCGTCCGGCTAAAAGACGTTAAAGACAACGCTTGTTGGGAGGCAACCCAATGTTTTTAATTATGTTAGTGTAATTTTTGTTTTAGTTTGTTTTATTTTATCTTGAACAGTCTCACGATCTTGGGTTTTGTCTTATGTTTTGATGGCAGGTGGACTAGGGACTGACCCTAAGGGGGAAAGAATCAAAAGCGCTGAAACTTCAGAGAGCCCAAAAGATGTGCAATTTCCAGAATCTCATCCCGGACCTCCGTTATGATCGTTGTTTTGTGTCAGTAAGTTATCCCTTATTTTTAGTCTTCATACATTAGGAACAATGTGTTGTTTAAGTGTGGGGGGACCTTAGTTTGTTTTGAGCGTCTGTTTTTTAGTCTTTTTTATTTGTCTTTGTGTTGTTCCATGTGTCTTTGAGTCATAATTTTTTTTTGTGGATCAAGAATGTTGTAGTTGCTAAAGATATTGAGTGGATAAAGTGGGATAATGTAATGGAATTAAAAGCGACAATCTGTGTGCTTAAGTTAGATATGTCAAAAATTCATGACATCTAATTATTTGAGATATGTGTGCTTAGCTTATGTGTGTCAGTTATGGAAAGAAAAGTTGAAAAATGTCTAGAAAGTTTGTTTGCTTGTTATTTGAGGCGAAATAGTTAAGATGTACATGTTTAGGGAGATGATTCATGCATTTCTTTGATAGCCCTTCTGACTATTCATTATCTACCCTGACATGAATTGTATCACTAGTCAGCCTCTTTGAGCCTAGAATAAGATCTTTGTTTGACACCCTATGATTCTCTGTTTGACACCCTATGATTCTCTGTTTGTGTCATAAGTGATAATTGAAAGTTAGTGGGATGAAAAGTGTTAAAAAATAAACAAAAAGAGAATTGAAAAATTTGATGCACCCCAATGAAGAATATGCAAAAACCTAAGTTTAGGGGTGCTTATTATTTATAATGTATCTCATTCTCTCAAAATAAAAGAGGGGGAAAATAGGTGTGAGATTAAAAAAGAAATCAAAAAGAAGGAAAAAGAGTTGAATGAAAAATGTTTATGGTACGTAATTGAGCCTAAATGCCTATTTTTACCTATCTCTGCCTAAGTCTACATTACAACCCTTGAAAGCCCTGATGGTCTTTAATGTGTATGTCTATGATTAGTGGAGAATAGTAAGTAAACAGGTCTATAGCATTTCGGAAAAGATGGAATAAAATTGACATGAATAGGTTAGGTGTTTGTATTTTCATTGACCATGATCTAAGTGAATTTGCGAAATATCTAACTTGAAATTCTAGATTGCTGATTATTCATGCTATATATGTTCTAACATATTATCTCATATTTCATCCATGATTTTGAAGAAGCATCGCTATAGTTACTTGATCCATTTCATAGAGTCTTCGTTTGTTTTGTTTTTGTTTTTGTCTTGTGCTTTACTCGAAGGCGAGTAAAGTTTAAATTTGGGGGTATTTGTTAGGTGTATTTTGTAAACACTTTTTGAGTCATTTTTAATTAGTATTTTACTCATTTCATTTGTGACAAGTTGTTGACACCCAATTTTGACTCTCTCGTCCAATCAATAATCATAAAATTACACTAATTTTTAGAATAATCTCAATAATTTTAAAAATAATAATACATGCATAACACATAAATACATAAATAAGTAATTTAATAATGACATCCCAAACAATAAGCACTCCATAAATATTATGTCCGCATTTAGCATTTTAGCTACACATTTCTTAATGTTTTATTTTAGATCACAAGTTTTAAAAATATTCCTTTCTTTTTTAAATTTTGTATCGAGTCAACCACCTTCATATAAAATGGGATAGAGTATTTTGCCAATTTTGTCCGAAAGAAAGCCCAAGCTGAGAGCAAACGCTGATCACTTACTTTGCAATTTGATTGGATCTTTTCGAAACCATCCAATTTGGAATCTACAACAACAGAATGCGCTCCATTTTTCATTAGCTCATCTTCTTTATTCATTTTCCTTGTCTTTTAGCTATCATACATCGGAATTATAAAGACTTTGACTTGAGTAAGAACTAAGAACTAGAGTCTATAGCTCAACTTCAGAATTATAAAGATTTCGACTTGGGTAAGAACTAGAGCTTAAATTTGACAATCTCCAACTTCAAATATATATATGTTTGAGATCAAACTCATCTGAAGTTGGTTGCAGCTCCTTTTTTGTGCTTCAGCTTGATGTTTTGAGCCAACCCTCCTCAAATCAGTTTGAACTTTGGATTTCACTTCACTGAACTAGTTTAAACAAGTTTTGGCAATACCTGAACAAATATTATTCAACAGATTTCGAATTCTACTTTCCAAATCAAGCTTTCTAGTTGTCAGCAATGGTTTTCTCAGCTTTAAAATGAATATAAACTTCAATTTCAATTACTTTTTCTTGGATTATTCTAGTTTTGAATTTCAAACCAAAGCTCAATCATAGGATTTTCATAGTATAGTATAGTTCTTCAATTATATTTTTCCAATCCCACATGCAAATCAGTTTTTCAATCACTACTTAAGCTTAAAAGTCATTGCAATAAACAAGCAACTAAAATTTATCAACACCAATTACAAGTTAATTACTTTTAAAAAGGTAATATAACTTAAAGTTCATGGTGGAAACAGACCACCCCGTAAAATTTTAACGAAGAAAGGTAACCTATAAGAGAACATTTAAAACCTAGTTGTATAAATATTTAACATGTAATTACTTTATGAGACCGTGTAAAAATATTTCTCGCCGTAATGCATAAAACTTACCCTCATCCCGTAAGAAAACGACTCTAAGATATAGAATAATCAACTGTGTAAATATTTGTCGCACTGTAATGCACAAAACTTACGCACGCCCACTCAGTAAGAAAACAACTAAAAATAAATGATAAATCTAACATCAATATTGGCACCATATTAGAAACTAATGAGAAAAGAAAGGGAAGACCAAGTTGTGCTTCTTAAAGCAAAACGTAAAATGAAAAGTCAAATACTATAGTAGTTGGCAGTAATAGAAGCCAAACACACAACCCCCCTCTCCCAAACCACAAATGGGAAGGTTAAGTATGAACTATGAAGTGAAGAACATAACATGAATATTGATGATCACATTTCTTCATGCAAAATACAACTGTACAGGAGCAGCTTGCTTTTCAGCAGTAAAACCTGCTGCTCACAAACTATCACCCTCTTTTATCTGTTAATTAAAATGTTCAAAAAGAGTTCCTCAAATATTACGACAGAATATATTAACATGGTGAACTACATGCATGGCAGCATATCTGTGTAATTTTTTTCATACGTTGGGCAGCTTGTCTTCACCAACCAGCCATCTCGTTAGTTGGCTCGGATCAGCAGCCAATGCCTTACATGACTTGGGGAAAATCCCAAGATCTGCACCAATTTGGTCATATGCCTTGAAAGCAGATTCCATCTCTGCTTCAATAGCTGCATCATCCATGGCATCAACTGAGCCTTTCAGGAGAAGTTCGGTGTAATACTTCTCATTCTCACAATCATGTTCGAAAGGTTCCATTGCAGGGCCCTGCTGGTTTACACAAACATCATCTGAGTAAGGCAAATCCAAAGACACCCACTTTTCCGTAACATAAAACTAGGTACTTAACAACGACACATATCATGGAGGAATATTGCTCATTGAAGCCAAAACACAATTTTTTAAATGGATCTTGGTCTAAAAGTTCCCTCGAAGCCATAAGCCAATTGTTATTGAAATTTGCAATATCTAAATTTTCAGCCTCATGCTTATGTGAGTCCTGAATATAATTGAAAGTGCTCCAACATAAGGATCTAATATAGCTTATTTTGAGAAAAAATGAAACATTTGAGCAACTTAACCAGCAATACATTTCCACGGATCAGAATATAGCAAAGCATGACTACAGACAAAAGTTGCACATATCTGTACCTGGATAAGTTCTGCATAATGTCGGTAGATTTCACTGCTTTCATCTTGATCACCAAGCAATGAACCACCATACCAGCCATTAGCTTCATTTGCTGCCGTCATTGTAAGGTATCTAGAAGAGGATTAAAACAGTGAGGGAGTGTAAACTGAAACAGAAGAGTGCTACAACAGGAAAGGCATTTTGTATATACAGTCCCTTGAAAGGAACCAAACAAACATATTAATCAGTTCTTTATGAGTGCCAAATGAAGGAATTCTACCAGCTCCCTTTCCTTTCCTCATTTTAGAATTTCATTATATATATATATATATATATATATATATATATTGATTTTGATTTTCAGGGTTGGTTGGGATATAACCATGTCCAAGGAAACTAATTGTTTAAAGCAACAACATACCCAGTATAATCCCACCAAATGGGGTCTGGGAGGGTAGAGTGTATGCAGACCTTACTCCATAGTTAGAAATTAACCCAATAGAAGTTAAGCATTAACTAATCCTTAGACTGCAGTGCGGGCGGATCTACAATGTAGCCTATGACTTCACGTGAACCCAATAGCTTTTGCCCAGATCCTATATATGTATTAAGAAATCCACTAAATATCTATAAATATTTAACGGTTGAATCCAATTATTATTGTATTAACTTGAGGTCACTGAACGAACCCATAAACTTCAAATCCTGGATTCACCTATGATATCGAGAGATTTAACAACTTCGATGAAGTGATTGAAATAAGGGGAAAAAGAGGTGATGGACTAAAATAGAAAGCTCTATCGAGAATATTTTTGTTAACCTAAAGCTCTCCAGAGAAGTTAAAGACAATTCTGAGGGAACATACATAACAGGCCAATTAAGGCCTACCACTGAACCCCCAACCTTTCAATTTGTCAATACTATTTCTTCCTTAAATGAGGTAAGCTTTGAAGGTGACTCCACTCGTATACTAGAGGTAGGGCACTGCCTCTGACTAATATAATGAAAAAATCTAACAACAATACAGTTCAGTTTTTTTACAACATACTAAAGAAAATAGGTAAACCACCTAAAGAATAGTGGGAAATGAGGTCTCAGACACAACTTTTAAACATTTAAACAATTCCCTAGTTTAGATGTTTGCTTAATAACCTTTCCGTTTTGTACTTTTCCAATTGAACTTTAAGAAACAAATAAACTGTGCAAGAAGTTATATTTCCAGCATAATCTAGTTAAACATCTATTTTAACACACAAAACAAAGTTTATATTACCCAAATGACCAGATATTAATGTCATCTCCAAGATATTGCATCATCATCATTTCAAAGGCAGTCTTATCAACTTTGGTAAAATGGTAAAAGTATAATTTGCTATGACATTACACATACAGCTGATGATGAACTGTATATTTCATTCAGTTATGAAGAGTGAATACGTTAAAAAAAGCTTCTTCGCTTCTGCACCTTCATCGACTATTTTTCCGACACGTGATTTTGCAACAAAAAAGGAGAATGAGAAAACAAAATGGACGAGTGAGCTACAAGAGAAGTTTGAGGGTAAAGGTAAACTACCTTTCAAAGATATCTTCTTGATTTAAATCAGGAACACCAGAAATCCAGGTAAGATCACCAAGACCATCTACTTCGTTCTCACCGTTTGAAGGCCCATTAGAAACTGCATGTGATGCAGAATTACTATCATCATTCTTTCTCTGTCCAAAAAGCCAATTCGGGCTCTTAAGCTGTATTTCACTGCAACAAAGACTCAAAAATTATCAGCTACAGAGAACTTTCTGGTCACATATTGCAAAATTCACACTACAGAGAAAAGACTCAATATACTGAAGATAAAAATAAAAATAAAAAAGTTTATCAAAATACATGAAAAAATCTTTAAAATCTCAAAGGAAGAGTGGCAAGAATGAGTCGAGACTCGAGCTTTCGTTTGGAATTATTCAGATGAAGATGGAGCTGTTTGGGAGCCTATAAACTTGATTTACTCTTAGAATAGTTTCTTTATTTAGTTATAAGTACTGACACCCGCACTATCTCACGCCCTATGCCCATTCATTTTCTCTTGGTACAAGTATGAAATAATATTTTTATCAGAACTTTACTTAGCTGTGCAAACAAAATAGACATGTATTCTCACTTATATATCATAATTCATAAACAATAAAGACAAAGCTAACAATGTATCACGTAAAATAACTTGGTCAATAAAATTTAAAAGGTGGTAAGTTTGAAATTGTTCTTCTCAATTTTCCTTTTCAACAGCTAGCATTGTCATCATGTTAGTAGAAAAAGGATAGTCAACAAAGGGAAGAGGTAGAAAACTAAAAGGATATGAAATAGGATATCACTTATTTGTACATATATCGAGAGAGAAAGGCATTATTAATTTTATCATACAGTAAGATCGTTGACTATTTTTTCGTCACTTGACTATTTTGCGTTACAACCTCCATTTCATTTTATGTCTTAGTTTGACTGGACAAGTTTAAGAAAGGAAGACCTTTAGAACCAGATGAGTATAATGTACCAAAATTCCCGTTGAGCTTGTTGTCTTAAACATGCCATGTGCCACGTTGGAATTAAAGAGTTACTAAATATAGAAAATGGCATTCTTTTTTAAACAGACTAAAAGGAAAGTAAGATACATAAGTTGAATTTCAGCCAAAATTACCATTTTTCTTAATATTTCGTATGAGAACCGTAACAGTTATATATTTACCTCTAATACCACTGAGATGTTGTGTCACTTTCTGATCCATGAAAAAATTGAAGTACTTTTTCCTTTAAAATCATTGATAACTAATCATTGCATGAATTGATTTCTCTTTACGCCATTATTCAGAACTAACCATTTGAGTAAAAGAGCAACAAAAGAAGAGGGAACAAAGAACAAAAATAAAATATACCCTCTAGGCTCTATGCAGACACTTCCTCACCTTTCTTTTCTCCATTTGTCATGTAATCTCCTTTTTCAGGGCTCAAACAAAATGTAGAAGTATCTTCTATATCCATTGAATAAGCATTAGTCCTCCACAATTTTTAATGGGGATTAGTTTTATTATTTTCAATGGTTTAAGAGAATATTTAACAACCACTACGCCCAAAACAGTAATTAGGCGTTGTTGTAGCTAAGTATCTACTATTGAAACTAACAGCATTACAAACTTTGGAAACAAATTCTTATTCAAACTAATGCTTGAACTTCCCGTAAGAGTATATACTAAACATTTCGACAAAAACGTTTTAAGAAAAAATATAAGTGTTACAATAATCTATTTAGCAGAAGTATTAAATTAAATGGAAGTAACCAACTAATGGAAGTTAGTGAGATAAAATAAGAATCGATGTGTGTTAATTGATAACCATGTAAAGTTTGATGGTTCCTAAGTAGATTAAGGAATTAAGAGAATTGTTCAATTCAGCCTTAATGCAAAAAAAATAATTAACAACCTTGTAAGTTCCTCTCGTGACTAACTACACAAAATTATTTACTAACAGTACAGCTAAAATTTGAAGGAAGAAAAGAGAAAAAAAGAGAAGAAAGATAAACAAACTAAAGAGGCAGACAAAGCAAGACGGGCAAAAAGAAAAAGGTACACCTCATTTCTTTATTCTTACCATGTCAGCCCATCCCTTCAACTCAAGGAAAAGAAACGAGATAAAACAAAATTAAGAATCAACCCTGAAGGCATCTCAACATTTATGATTCAGAAATATTTTAAAATAATGAGCATGAAGGAGACAGCAAGGATAAATGCTGTTGCCACTTCGCATTTCTGGACATATGATTGACAGGATGTCATGTTAGTTATAACTCAAGATTTTAAGGGCAAACATTTTAATGTACAAAGATAGAAGCTGTGATTATAACTCTCCGAGCATGTAAATGAAAACTACAGAAGACTAAAGAGTTGAAAATGGAACCTCAAACTAAATTATACGCTAAACTACAGTTAACACTTACGCAGCATCAGGTGCCACTCCAGAATTCCCTGATTTTTGATCAGCTTCACTACAGAGCCGTACATTCTTAATATGACAGCATGTTCTTTCAAGCAACTTGTCAAACGATGTCAACTTCATGCGCAAGAAATCCTCCCTGATTGCTGGAACAGGGGCTAGTTCGGTTCCTTGTCCAACAGCACTGGCATCAAATGACAAACTGGACCATGAATTAAGACAGCATCCATTAGTGACCAGACAAGCATGCGTAAGAAGTGAATTTTCTTCTTGA
Source organism: Przewalskia tangutica (assembly GCA_029844215.1). Classification (NCBI taxonomy): domain Eukaryota; kingdom Viridiplantae; phylum Streptophyta; class Magnoliopsida; order Solanales; family Solanaceae; genus Przewalskia; species Przewalskia tangutica. The sequence continues at coordinate 45,284,107 of CM056724.1, read as the reverse complement.
ATCTTTCCTTAATTAAAATACACAGTTGAAAAAACTGGGGCCTGAAAACCACTTCAGAAACATTCTGTTTATTCAAGAATCCCATTCACGTTACTCAAAAAAGACAAGCAAATTTGTAGCTTTCAAGAAAAAGAATCCATATGTGCAGCCAAGACTCCTTATCATGTTTAATTCCGCAGAGGTTATTAATTTGAGTGCAGCATCTCAGTAGTCACAACTCATCATGCTCTTAGCGGGACAAAACATCAACAACAACAACATACCCAGTGAAATCCCACAACATGGGGTCTGAGGAGGGTAGAGTGTACGCAGACTTTAACTCTACCTTGGTAGATAGAGCGGCTGTTTCCGAAAGACCCTCTGCTCAAGACAAAACATAAGCACAAGCAAAGCAAGAGAAACGGTAGGACCCGTACACGAAATTTAAAGCAGTATGAAAATGATGGTAACAAAAGCGAATAAGCCATGATAGCGCGTTCCGAAAAGGGAAGAGGTAAATAAGATAAACTTAGTGGGGCAAAAGAAAGACATATTTTTGTTCTACTACATCTCAATTTAAGTATCATAGTTTGATTGGCAAGAGCATTAAGTTAAGAATTCAATTTTTATTTTATTTAAATACCAGTTTGCCTTGATAAAGTTGAAATATCTTTATCGAAAAAGTAGGCAACTGGTACCTTTTCAATGGTAGACTATTGAAAAACATTTAATAGTCAAGTGAAAAAATTTCCTTTATCGGATGGGAAAATTTTAGGACACCCAAAATAAAAAATAAAAAAGAAAGGACAAACTGAAAAAGAGGAATATACTGGATAGAGCAATTTCAAACTTCCCAAAAAAGTTTGGTTTTGATTTGATCTCTACTCAAAAGTAGCCAATTTAAATAGTCCTTGGACATCAACTTAAATAAACAGAATCTGCCATAGATATTTTACCAGTACGAAATTTGCAATGAAAGTACCCATACTCTGGGATGAAATCGTCTCCTATGCCAGATACATGAAGATAATAGTCCGAATCCAGCTCCCAAAGTGCAGGTTTCCCTTCCTGAGGTTGGAAATATCCCAAGAATCTGGAAATGAAAAAAAATGTGACAAAATTGTTAAGAAATATAACTTCCAAAAAATTTGCAACAGAAACCCATATATCAAGAATTCCACAACTTCAGATTGGGAAAATTCCTAATCACCAAGATGCATGCATCATAACAAGGAAAATTACATGGCAGGTAAAAGTTTAGGGAAATATACAAGTTAATTGCATCTTGCTTTTCACCATCTGTATATGCATTGCTGTAATATCGTTTGATAGACTTGAGGAATTCCCTCGACTGAGTTGTAGCTTTCCACTTGCCCTGCCTCTCTGGAAACACCTAGTTTAACCAAAATAACTATTCAACAATACGAACAATTCGTAGGAATCAACATTTATTCAGAAACATCAAGAGAAATTGGATTATTAGTCAGACAGTAAGAATCGGTGAACATACGGTGTTGTGAGCAGCAGAGCCACCATATTGTTGAGCAAGAGCATCACCCATACCCTGGTACATATCCATGAGAGCAGCAGCAATGCTACTGTCAGCATCCACTTTAGGTCTATCAGTCAAGCCCATGGCATGGAGTTGGCGACCTAAAGCTTCAAGACCATAAGCATACTGGGCGACATTTGTTCGGTCCAAACAATCAATGCAGTTGGTCCGCAGCACTCCACTTTGAAACTTCGGTGCTGCATTCTCATCATTATCTTTGCCAATTTGTTGACTACTATCAGCCTCTCTTTCTTGTTTGATCAGCGAATTCAGAATTTCATTACTGCTTCCAATCCTTGAGAGCTCTCCTGAATTTGCTCTCAAATCTCTAAGAGAAGAATCCCTGCACGAAACACCATGAATCAGTTATATCTAGTCATAAATCAATTGTGCATCAACGCAGTTAAATGTCCATGATCCGGACAAAATTCACAAGGATAAACTCTCCTTAGCAACTCGTTCACTTTAAAAGAAATAGTACCTGATAGGAGATCTGAATGTTACATGGAGAGTAAGATAAATATTGGCCACAAAGCCCACAACAGAATAGCAAAATCATCTTATGACTACAGCCCACAACAGAGTAGCTACATCAGCTTATGACCAAGGCCAGATATGGATTTAATAGCAAATAATGTGGAACGATTATACAAAGGCTGAGACTAGAATAACGATAATTAACTTATATCTGTCTGGATGTCAACTACTTCAAACCCGATCAACTATACTTGAATACCATTTTACAAAGGTCCACGCTCTAAAAAATCCAAGTGCCAGAATAATTCAAAAAGAATGATACAGTTCTATATTTAAAAAATAATTGTAACTTTTTTTGGAAACTGAAGAAATAACTGTAACTTTAAACATCTCAGGTTTCCTTAATGAGATGATTTAGCCAAACAAATATCTCTGTCTTGTATTAGACCACAAGTTGCAAAAGTTTTTCTCTTAAACTATGTGATCAGTGCATCACATAAATTGGGACCGAGGGAGTATTTGATGCAAGAAAGACCACGGACTTGAACTCTCAACTTGAGTTGATAAGTGAGTTGCCGAAGATGCCAACAATGAACCATCAATCCACGGCTAGTTGCCTAAAATGGCATGGTTTATGGAGTGGAGTTGAGAACATCACGTGAAGGTTTAAGAAGACATTTTATTTCGGCTTTGTATGTAGGTCTTGGCCGAAGACCATCTTGTTTCTTTTTAGCTTTTCTTTAATTCTTAGCTTAGCTTTTAGTTTTTATTAGGACATCATTAATAAGTCATGATGACCAGGCCATGTAATAAGGTGACTAGGCCAAAAAGCCTTCCAAGAAGGTGACTAGGCCGAGGGTAAGAGGACAAGATGGCAAGGACAAGAATCATCTAGAAGATGAGGCTTCAAGAGAAGAATTCATGAATTAACTAGTTCATGTATTTGAGACATCAAGATCGGCCTAGGGGAGATGAAGAGTTGGCCGAAAACAACTCACCAAGGCACATATGCAAGGAATGGAAGCTGCCAAACATATTCCAAAAAGATGAGATTTTTGAGGAGCCAAGTTCATGCATTTTTCTACATGGGAACCAGTGTCAAAGAGATTGAGTTCATCCTTGTCCCCAAGTAAATCCGAAACCTTTCCCATGGATGGAGTTCAAGCCGAGAACTTCCTTGTTCCCCAAGCAAACCGAGACCCTTCCCACTTGTCCATACTTGGCCGAGAAATTCATGTAGTTTGTGTCCTTTAATTTCTCCATTCCTTTAAGATATTAAGAATATATCAAGTCTAGCTGCATTTGTATGGTTAACTCCTCTTTTCCATGTGTATTTCCCTCCGGTCAAAGCCAAATCCACTAGCTCCATATCTTCAATGAACTCCGAAAAATCTGTCATTGATTTTGTGATTCTAGTTCCCTTCTTTTCAGATGGAAACCTTGTAGTATTAAAATCCCCACAAAGTACCCAAGGCCCACTGAACAGACCTTTAGCTGCTGCGATTTCCCCCAAGTCTCCTCCCTTTCTTTACAATCATTATGAGCATACACACTAGTCAAATGCCAAGTGAAATCTTGAATATTTCCAGTGAGTTTACAAGTAACAGAGTACGTTCCCAAGCTGCTGATTCTCCTTCCCAATCCCTCTTATCCCACATTATTATGATACCACCCCTTGTTCCACTAGCCTCCAATTGTGCAAAATCAGTCCACCTATTCCCCCATACTTCTTTGATTATCTCTTTTATGTCCCCCTCTAACTTGGTCTCTTGAAAGCACACTATATCTGGCTTTGAAGTAAGAATTAGATTTTTCACCAAGCTTCTCTTTTTTACACAATTCAGTCCCCTCACGTAGTCACGTTCCAGGATACTATATTGAGCTTCATTAATCTTTAATGGCCAGATATCCCCCCCCCCCCCCCCTACTTCTAGTCCCATTACTTATAAAATTACTCCCCATGTCCAGCCCTTTCAATTCATTTATCCCTTTCAACCTTGGAGTTGTTAGGGATTGAATCTTCCCTCTGTTAGCTTGTCTCTGCTCATCTATCTTCAAAAAAAGCTCTTGTGCTACTGCCTCGCACCCTGTGAAATGTTCTCCGAACACCTCACTCATCTTGAGAATATTTTGTTTAATCCAATCTGGAGTATTTTCTGTTGGATTACTATCGTCTGAAGGCAATTGGATTTTCAATGGAGTTGCCTCCTCAATTGGATTATCCCTCTCTTCTTCATCCTGCATGGATATAATTTCCATTGAATCAGACCCTTGCATAACTAAATCGGCCATGGAAATTAAATTCTGATCTTCTTGTGTCCCCTCGCAACTGATGGGACTGATGGGTTTCGCTAAAGATTTCAAAACAGGAGTTATCGCGAGAGACTGAGCAATCGATTCTGTTTTCTTTGTGTTGATACTGATCACAAGGATTTCTAATGTTACTGGTTGGTCTTCATTATCAGACCACATGTCCCTTTTTTGAATTATTGGGTCTATTTTTGTTGGGCTCATCTTTTGGGCCACTTTCAGTTGGACTTTTAAATGACCCATTAGCATCAGCTGGAACTGTACTATTATCCACTGGACAAAGTGGTGTCTCCCCACTCCTCCTTCTCTCTTACCTCACCGTGACCGGCGCTTCAACCCACACCGGAATAGTGTAAGTTAAGCCTTCAATCTCTCTAGGAATCTCTTTTCCGTCCCCTTTCACTTTGATACGAGCCCAATGAAGATGATTTCTGAGGGTTGTTTCCTCTGTTTCGATGAAACCGCCGCATCGATTCCCTGTTTCTTCAAAAATCTTCTGAGATAACTATATAAAACCATAATTAGAAAAGAATCAAAAGGGCTACATTTTAAGAGAAATTATTGTTAGAGTAGTTCTCTTTACGAAGGAGCTCATATAACGATGTGGTACATGCTTTAGCACCTTAGTTCCTACATTGAAGGAGTGCCTAATCAAGGAGAATCACCCAACCTTTTTCGAACCTTTCTTCAAGGTTTAAGTATGCCTTAGGCAAGCCTTTGACAACATTGCTATTATTTAGAAATAATTTGTATCTTTTTTCTTAAAGTACAATTTTGCTGATCATGGAAAAGCCCATGTATAAAAGAGGTGTACCAAAAATGAATCTACATCAAGATAATTATCCACAAAGATAAGATTGGATAATCCACGAAAAGAGTATGATTCTTATCTTTTTTGGTATCAGTAACTTTGTCCACCAAGGCTTGGGTAAATGGGAAGATTCACCCAGTGATTTTGCCTCCGTTGGGATTTGAACAGAAGACCTCAAGTTCTCAACCACTTCATTGATCACTAGGTCACACCCTTGGGTGCACGACTCTTTTCTTTTAGTTAGAGATAGAGTTCTAGTAATATTATGAGGTCTAACTTCTTCAGAACTCACTATCAGACATTTTACTCCTCTTTGATACAGACTGGTTCGCATATAGAGGGGCAATCCAATTTCAATATAACATTCCTTTCCCATTGTACTCTTCTCTTTTCTCTCTGCAACACTCTGAGACGCAACAGTAGCGAAACAGACAAATGAGAAGAGAGAGACAGAGATAAGAAAGAAGAGTGGGGAAAAGAGTATACACGCTTCAGAACATCCTTATAGTCAAATTCATGGAAGGGCGGAAAACACTTATAGAGGCGAGAAAGAGAGACCAAAGAACAAAATGAGTAGCGTGGCATAGAGAGAGAATTGAATTAGATGATGTATAACTAACTAGCATCACCTTAGCATTTGCAAAGATAGGGAAAAAACAAATTTAGACTCAGAGTAACTCATTACATGCTAAGGTGATGCTAGCATTATGATACTCGCCTGATCCAAAAAAAACATTTATGATACTCAGTTGTTCAAACACATGTCACTAGATGCTAATACCTCGCAGTGCTTGTACGGCTGAGCTGTGTAGCCCGCCTCTTAACAACCACTTTCTTGCCACTGTAGTAAAACCCAGTTAAATCAAGTGCTTCACTCGCCACACCACCCAAAACTGCTAATACATTTGCAGACTTGCTTAACACGGGAAAAAAGGAAGAAATTAGCAAAAAAGGATTTAAAAGATTTTCTTCAGAAAATATCTGAACTTATTAGGATGATCAGGGGAAAATAATCTACACCTTTTTGCAAACTTGTGAAAATCCCAATGTATGAATTTTAGATGATTTTCTTCAGAAAGTATCTGATTTAGGTACCCAACTGCATTGGCAAACTCACGCCTCAGCATCATTTCTCGTGGCCTTTTCTCAACCGTCTGCAGTCATTGAATTCATTAATGACAGAATTGAAGAAAATTTTATAAGGCAAATATCGGATGCTGGAATGCAAAGACTAGAACCATTTGAAGCAAATAGTTTCAAGGGGTGGACAAACGAAAGTTAGTCTGATCAACTTAAAAGAAACACAATGTAAATTTGGAGGCCCAGATTCATTTTTGCACAAACCTTAATCAGATTAAGTATGATTATTGGGTTTCCATATCTCCTTGCAAGATCTTCAAAATGCAGTCTCGTTGCTTCATAAGTAGGATCATATCTTTGTACTTGTGTCAGAAAGGAGACAAGCAAGCTCATTCCAGTCAGAATGGAAGTACACATGACTTCACCTTTAAAATTCTCTAGTAACAATCAGGTGGAAGAATTTAGTTGCTCTTACAGATTATATCTGGTTTTGGGCTGAATCTTGAGGCTTCTTGTGACCAAAAAAGAGGAATTGAGCCCCTCATTTGAACAACAGAGCTCATTTTTCCTTTGCATGAGCCAGCTTCTTCGTCAAGCACAATTTGTTCAGTTTCAACATCATTTGCCACTCTTCCATGATCATTAACTCCCCTTTTCAAGTAACTGCAGTATGAATATTCACTGGTAAGACTTCCGCGACAGATACTGAAGTTACTCATGAAAGATCACAGAAGTACCAATTCACACATTAACAGGAAAATCAGTTATTCAGCTGTTCTGATTGAGAACAACAGAACTGTGATGGTTTTCTAGTAAGGGAAAGCTGTTTCAAAGAAATATAATATAAACGGGCTAGTTTTTCGCACTCCCATAACACTCTTAGGCCAGACCCTAGATAGAATTGTAATCTGCACGATGCCTTTCGGAATGATTTTGAAATGTGATAAGACCGCTTAAAATGTATCTTTAATTTTTTAAAACCAGCCAACCACATAACTCTTAGCATATGTAGCCAATCTCTCAGCAGCCAACAAAACCATGAATATGAATAGCCCCAAAAAAGAAGTCAAAAAAGCTTCTTGATTTATTTCTATTTACATTTTTTATTTTATTATTAATATTAATTTTTTTCTTTTTTAGGGCGGATGTGTAGCAGCTCTGTAGTAAAATGTCACCAAGCAAGTGTCTACTTAGACCACCTCCGATTTATCAAAAGCATGAACCATCTAGAAACAAGAAAGAACAAGGATACAGCAGGGTTATTTAGGATTAATAAGAAAACAGACTGCACAACATCTGCAATTCTTTGAAGCATCTACTGTCTCTTTCCTTCAAAGTTTCCCTGGGGTCCACATAATGTAGTTAGGGTGTATGACCAATTGGCAGTGTCTGTAATTCCAAACTTTAATTCAAGAGTTCATGCCAGCATGTGCTAAAAAATGTGTACCCATTGAAAGCCAAAGTACAGAGAAACATGTGCCAAAAATACAGGTAACTTGGCAGTCCAGTAGATAAGGATTGACAGACTGACATTTAGCCACACAAAAGACATTTGTCAGCGAACTTTCTACCCCTATTCTGGAGATTGTCCTGAGTCAAAATGGCCTCAAGCACTGCAGTCACGACAAAGATTTCAACGCCAGTAAGAGAGCCTTATGGTTCCAGATAGGTTTCCAAGTAAAAGATGACAAAAGGAGGACCTCTCCTGGTATTTCGTCTACCCATTCCATTAAGATTATCTTGTTTTCCAATACAAACAGAGTCTAATGATACATGCAATGAAAAACTAAATTAGATGGATTGTGATACCGAGAATGGGAGCTCAGGCTACAGAAACAGTATATAACTAAAGGGGATGAACAGCATATGACTACCGCCACATTCCCTTTACTAGTTATCCTCCATCCTTTTCCCTTCTGGAGGTGTAAATGTTAAACAAGCTAGCAAATGGTGTTCCATCATGAAACCTCACCCATGATTTTAATACAGAATTAGGACATCTTTCTGTTCCGCAATCAAAGACCTGAACAAAGTTTAATGTGTGTTCCTAGCTTTGCACCAAAAATCCCCCATTGGATGCTGTATTATGGTGTTTTTATGGATTTTATCTCAAGATTAAATGGCCCCTTAACATATCCATGATCTACAGTTCCATGATGTCTATGGTATCCTATCTCTCTTTAACTACAAATAACGGATTTAGATAAATATATGCCTCATCTAGACTTTTTTATTCTTTGGGAAGTTTATAGAATTCCTGGAGATTATAGATGATAAATGGATTTCCAGACAACAGTAAGAGCATGCAAATGATTGATACTAGCTAACCTAGCAGAAAAGTGATGCCAAAAATATTGTCAAATCCAAGTGAACGATACATAGCAAGGAACCCGCAGTTCAATTTAGAACTTCCCTAGTATTTCAGTAATCCAAGCAAGGAGATTGCTAACCTGGGTTGTTGTTCTCCCTCTTTTGGTCCTTCCATGAACTTAGCAAATATAAGGAAAAATAAAGAAATGCAGATGCAGCATAATGAAATTGAAGAATTGCTTCACGGAAACAGAACATATATTTTAGATTGAGGCTTTAAAAATTTGTACTATTTGTGCGAGCACATATGAAAACCAAGTCGGGCATATAACGGCAAGGTAGCAAGATCTCAGGGAGGCACAACCTAAGAACAAAGGGAAAAGGAAGATGACGCTCAAATACAGTTTAAATAGCAAAATATATTAGGATCTTCTCTCGCACAAATATATCATACACGCAATGACATACGTCCATGCACAATTACAGGTGGTTCATGGATGTAGATCCTCATCTGAGTCTTTTCACAGAATGATACTTAGAATGTGGCACAATCACAGCAAGAGCAGAATGCATGAAAGTGCTATAACACACTTGTTCTTTTTTTAAAAAATTCAAATTACCATTTGTAAGAAATCATAGAAACGGGAGAAAGAAGTGAGGAAACGCATGAAGACTAATGTCTTACTCTTGAATCCTTTTATATGCATGTCTTAGAGCATATATCGCTATATTCATCCCAGGTGGGACATCAACTCTATATTACGTCGCATATAATTAGATATTCTTATTATATCTTCACGCGTATAAGATAGCGAAGGAGGATGCTAAGCTAGCGGTTATGGCGGCGAAAACGATAGCTTTTGAACGCCTATATGTAGAACTAGAGGGCAGAGGCGGGGATAAGTTGTACAGACTAGCCAAGGTGAGAGAGGAGGGCTCGTGACCAGGACCAAGTAAAATGCATCAAGGTCGAGGAAGGAAAAGTACTGGTGGATGAGGCACTCATTAAACGAAGATGGCAATCATACTTCCATAAACTCCTAAACGAAGATGGCAATCATACTTCCATAAACTCCTAAACGAAGAGGGGGACAAAGACATTGTGCTGGGGATTTGGAGTACTCAGAGAGGAGTCGTGATTTGGATATTGTAGGTGTATAAAGGTGGATGAGTTTAAGGGTGTCATTTGTAGGATGCACAAGGGAAGAGCGACGGGGCCAGACGAGGTCCCGGTGGAATTCTGGAAGAGTGAAGACAGGGCTAGGGCTGGTATGGAATGGCTGACTAAGTTGATCAATGTCGTGTTTAAGACGGCAAAAATGCCCGAAGAATAGAGGTGGAGTACAATGATTCTGTAGTACAAGAATAAAGGAGATATCCAGAGCTGCAACAACTATAGGGTATTAAGTTGCTAAGCCACACGATGAAAGTTTGGGAGAGGGTGGTGGAGATGAGGGTAAGGAGTGGCGTGTCTATTTCGAAGAACCAATTTGGATTCATGTCGGGACGCTCAACGACAGAAGCAATTCATCTTGTGAGGAGGTTGGTGGAGCAGTATAGGGAGAGGAAGAAGGACCTTCACATGGTGTTCATCGATCTAGAAAAATCCTACGACAAAGTCCCTAGGGAGGTTTTATGGAGATGCTTGGAGGCTAGAGGTGTAGCTATGGCGTACACAATCAAGGACATGTACGAGAGGGCCAAAACCCAAGTAAGAACAATGGGAAGAGATTCAGAAGAGCGGAAGTGTGGATGTCCAGTGCGGAGATGTGAGAGGTTGGCTATGGATGGCTTTAGGAGAGGTAGGCCGAAAAAGTATTGGGGTGAGGTGATTAGATACGACATGATGCAGTTACAGCTCACTGAGGATATGGTCTTAGATAGGAGGGGGTGGAGGGCGCGGAATAGGGTAAAAGGTTAGTAGTTAGTAAGGTGTTGTCTCGCGTATCCTTCCTTACTAGCATTCGTAGTATTTCTGTTGTAGTTCTTGTTCTTTGATTTTTATTATTATGTGATGTACCTTGTCCTTTCTCGAAATACTTTATCATGCTTTCAATAGTTGGATCTCGTTATTTTCTTTTTGATATGCTTTCTCTTGAGTCGAGGGTCTATCGAAAACAGCCTCTCTACCTCCCAAGGTAGAGGTAAGATCTGCGTACACTTTACCCTTCCTAGACCCCACTTGTAGGATTACACTGGATATGTTGTTGTTGTATAATTAGATAAGCTTAACTCTATTAATACTTAATAATCACTTCCCTCAAGCTACTGCATACAAGTTGTATGTGTTAAGCTTGCTACATAGGTAACTAGTTAAGACATCAGTGAAGGATTTGGTAGACATGCTCTCGCAAGCTGATCACTGGAATTCACAAACTTCGTATCTTTTCTCTCTTTTCTCTGACAAAGTGACTATCGATATTTGTGTGGGACAATCATGAAATAGTATATTTGATGCAACATGAAGTGCAAACTGATTTTTAGGCACGGATTCCACTAATCTCTACAAAATTGCATTCCATTGATTAAAGGTTTGATCCATATAAGTTCACAAGTTGAAATGCCATGACTTGCTAATCTGCTTTTCAACTATATTTGAAACCACTCTTGCTTTTCCTTGACATCAAATTACCTCCAACTAGAATACTATTTTTGGAAGTAGCACATCTATCAAATGATGATCCTGCCCAATTAGCATCTATGTACCCAACAAACAGTTCATATCCTCGATCCTCATAGAGTAATACTTTTCCTAGAACAGATTTTATATAATGAAGAATGTGGATCACTTGCATCTCAATGACTATTAGACTGAGTCTAGAAGTGACTTATAATACTCATCAAAAAGCCAATACCAATTCGAGTAATTGTGAGATAGTTCAACTTTCAAATCAATCTAAAGAAATCACTACGAGGCCCTTGTGACCTGAAAGAAGATTGACACTCGAATTCATAACAGTGTCATCGGACCTGCAATGGACATCTTTATATTCTAGAGAACGTTAAGAGCATACTCCCGTAGTAAAATAACAACATATGATGTGGCCTAGGCAACTTTAATCCCCAAAAAGAACAGAATCTACCAAGGTTCTAGGCTTGGAAGTATGAAACTAAATGATTCAATTTAGCCAACCCCTCCTGAGCACTACCCATGCCAAATATATCATCAACCTACATCACCAAGTAAAAACATAGATCCCCCTCCCCATTTCCCCTCCCCTACCCACTCTGTAATAAAAATAAAAAAATAAAAAAATAAAAAGTAAAAACATAGATCCATAGCAGAGTGCCAATAGAATATAGTGTTCAGTTACACCACTAATCATATGTAACTCTTGAATAATTGTGATAAACACTCGCAATGAAATTGAAGATTGACCATTCCATAATCCCACATAAGACGGGAAACCCAACAACGCTTCAGAAGTTACCTTCTAGATATCGAATAAACACAGAATGATAAGCAAGTCATTGATAGGTTATAAGATCAAATATAAGTATCATTATCATTATACACTCATATACATGAAAAGAGAAACTGAAAAGAGAAGCTGATGCCAAAACTAAAGCATTGACGATATATTAAATTAAATTTTGAGCCCCAACAAAAATAAACATGCAATTTCCGCTTTGCTGAAAAGTGAAATTCCCTATCACTTGACATCAAAAACTCTTATCCCAACTAATGCATAGAACAAATATCTTGAGCAAGCTACTTCTTAAAGCAAGAAAGAAGAGTAATTAGCTCAGGTCTTAACCCATCCTACAATTTGATGCAACACGATTTAAGCCACTGTGCATGTAAGATTCTAAAATCTGTTTTCTAGAGTCCGGACACGTGAAAACTTGTTAGCTTGTAAGCACATTTATTTAAAATATATATATATATGTGCTTACCAGCTAACAAGTTGCCAGGTCTCCAGACTCTAGAAAACAGATTTATTTCTTATAAACATTAGCTGCATATCTTAGGTTAATACTCCCTCCCACTTTATGTGACATGATTCCGAGTACGAGGGTCAAACTATCTAATTTCGGTTTGAATTCGCACATAGAATCTTCGAGTTTTTTCAAATAAAAGTGACATATTTAGAAACAGCATAAATGTAGTATAAGTTATATGTAATAATTAAGAAAATTTAAAAGGCATATGAAAAAATTGCGGTCCAAGAACAACTCCTTTGATTCTCTAAATAGTAACTGTGTCACACAAAGTGGGACAAAGGGAGTAATAAGTTTCGAGTAACTCGCAGTAGGAAACCCCAATGAGACTGAAAAATAAACAGAAAAAGAAAACAACGAATTGACCTTGTTCACTTAACTTCCCCTCAGACAAGTTATTGTCTTCCCTTTCAGTTTTCTTCTACCAATGTGAAGAAAAGAAAAGTTTGTTTGTCACAACTTCTTAGTTTGTACAGTTAATCAATTTAACAAAGCTGGAAAACAAAAGAAAAGCTTCTGGAAATTACGAGAGAAAATAAAAAATAAAAAATAAAAAGGGCAGTGTCTACCGTGTTCCCGCAAAATGCCGAGAACGTCTAGAAATCAGAGAAACACTGAAGTCTTTTCCAAATATCGATAGCCTAGTCTGCAATCATTAAGCAGAGATTAGATATTAGGTGACCGAGTAATTTATAATCAACTGATCTGCAATGCTCTAGTAGAAGGGATATATTACAACAAATATGAAAATAGAAAATTAAAGGAGAAGATACCAAGCTATAAGTGTGAAAAGAGCAGGTAGATAGTCTCGTTTCCAAAGAACAGCTCATGCCAGCTGGTCAAAACCTCATTTCAAAATCTACATTGATTTGGACCTAATATTCCTGAAGTATTTCTTTCTTTTTTATGACAAAATATTCCTGAAGCATTTCTTCAGAAGAGTTTCTATAAGGGAAATGGATCTGTCTCATGGTTATGTCCTTGTCATAAAGACCACTTAAAAATGGATTAAACACAAAATTTACATACTAACTCAGTTATTTGTACATGAAGAATCAGACTGTTGGCATGAAGACACATCCACCTGTATTTGTACACAAATTTAAGTACATATACTACTTAAAATTTTAACTGTAAAAGAAAAAAGTTATCCTATGGGTATGAATCTTCCATACTACCAATTCCTTTGTACTTTCTTTTTCTGAATTCCGATAAAGAAAGAATGCACAGTAGTTGTAATAGTTGGGGAGGAAGCCTTCTATCGGTAAACCTAATCTGCCAAAACCTACCAAATCATATCCCAGGGTTTGTCAGGAATAAAGTCCACAGCGGTTTGAGATTTAAACATACTAACTGGCTATTTTTATATGATAGTAGTTGCAAGGTAAACTGCACAAACTGACCCAGTCCCTGTAATTATTTTTTATAACTGCCATAGTAGTTGCAAGGTAAACTGCACAAACTGACCCAGTCCCTGTAATTATTTTTTATAACTGCCATGTCTAGGCCAGCTTGTCCTCACCTCGACGAATTCCATGAGGTACCTGCTATTGCCAAAGACGGGATAGACGAGTCTTTCTGCTTATACTGATACCTTTCTCGAGTAGCTCAGGTACCAGAGTTAACTCTGTCCACCAAAGCTTTGGAAGAAATCACTGGGTATTGTTACCTTCGCTGGGATTTAAACCTGAGACCTCATGGTTCTCAATCCACTTCATTGACCAATAGGACATACATTAGGTAACACCCATGTCACTGTAATTATAATCAGATGCAAGGAAAACTATTTTGTAATTTTTTCTATACCATAATCTTTGATTCTCGTTTCCATAATCTGAAGTAGATTTGATCCATGTATATTGTACGAGACATCTAAAAAGATAAAACATGCTAATTTGTCCTTCAAAAAGGGCCAACTTATGTTCTATACAAACAAGAAACTGCAGCAAGATCACATAAGGAAATCATGAAAAAAACTGATGCAGCAACAAGCAGGAGGTTAGAGAGTACGGCTATTTTAAGCTTGAGCATTGAATACAAAGTTCTTGTAACCAGAGGTATCAGTATGGCTATTTTAAGCTTGAGAATTAAATCCAATATGCTTATCAAAAAAGGGCAGCCCGGTGCACTAAGCTCCCGTATGCGCGGGGTCGGGGAAGGGCCGGACCACAAGGATCTATTGTACGCAGCCTTGCCCTGCATTTCTGCAAGAGAAAACAACATACGTGATGGAAAAGTAAGTCTTAATGTTCCCCCCACCCCCCGGCTTTGGTCTAGTGGTAATAGCGCAACACGTGATGTGTGGTTAGGTGCATATGACGTGTTCGAACCCTGCCTCAGACAAAAGCCTAGTACTTAAGTGGAGAAGGTTGAGAGGCGGCCCATTATCCACCAAATTCCGAACCGTGCACCACCGGCCCTTGGGGATTTCTCGATTATCAAAAAAATGTAATGGAAAAGTAAGCAAACACCTGCTTAAAGTGCCCATGAACTAAAGCAATTGTCCACATTGTGTTCTTGCATCTTGATCGAATTGTATGTGTTAGATAACTATTCCAGACAAAAATATTGTCATACGGCATCCCGTCCTCACCCGTAGACAAGACATTCTTCTGCAAACTTCGCATTATAGGATAGGTGTAGCTGTAGAAAAAATCTTTTGTCAAGTCAACACTGGACAAAAGCTTCTTGTACCTGCAATTGTTGAAACTTTAGTCAGCCAAGAAACAATCTAAGGACCAGAAGTTTGTTCACTAAATAAAACACAAGGCATAAAATTTGTGCAAAAATAAACATAAACAGAATTCAAGTTGTGAAACTTCTTCATAATTTCCGTATCAGACGCAACAACAGTCATCTTAAAACACTAAACAAGGAACAGATAGTAAGATACCGAATAGAAATATGAACATTTCAAAAAGGAAACAGGAGAAAAATGACCAATGACTTACTTTCTCCGTACAAATATATATGATACTCTTTCTATCTTGGACATTCCAAAATTTAACACTATTTAAGCAATAATATTATTCTATACTATTTTATTTTTATTTTTTGAGAAAGAGAAAGAGTATTTAAAACTTTCAAATATGCAAATTCATTTAACTAATGAATTTTTTTTTCAAACTAACTTTCCAATTCACTACTTTAATATCCAAACTAACATCTTAAACTCGGCGTTGATCAAGCACCTTCATGTGGGATACAACAGAGGTATACTACTTTGCAATCGTTGTTTTTCAGGAAATTTATCTCTAGAAGGAACATAGTAAAGGAAATTTTCTTGACCTAACAGACTTGGTGCTTATTCTTGAACTTATTTGTACAATAAGTGAAGGGTAGGTTTGAAAACTGACAAGGGCAAATGTGGATAACTGGTCCCGCATGCATACTATGTCGGAATTTTTCTACATTTTCAAAAAGAAAAAAATGCATTATATCCATACATGTTGAATGATTGCAGGTTCCTATTAAAGGCTATGAATCAGGCACAAGTACACCACATTATTTACCGGGAGGCAATAAGGTGGCGAACTGTCTAGCAATAGTTATAGAAAAAACTAGTTGGATACGATATTGTGTGTTTGGATTCACGATCTCCCTTATTCTTTATTTCAATTACAGAAAGACTATTTGGGAGCTGATGCTCCAAGACCAGTCCAATGAACCTCCTTAATTTCAGTCCTTAATATATTTGGATCATTTAGTAGCAAGAAGAACTGGTCCTGCATGCATCATATGGAATGTGTGGAAATAACGCAATCGTGAACATTTTTGGGGTAAACTTGAGGCTGTGCACATTACAAAGCACACGCGTTTATATTATTTGACATTTTTGTGTAGGATGAACAATGTAATGATATGGATACTCTGATGGACTTCATAGACTCCTTAAAGAGCATGGTCCTTTTTGTCTTGGCGTTATATAGTGAATAAAACTATCAAAGTTGAAATCCAAACAGATACGTTGCGGGCTTGCGACTGGATTTGAAAATGGACGGTTAATCAAAACATCGAAGAAAGGGAGACAGCCCCTTAATGCAAGCCCGAGTATACTTAAGCAATAAAAAGAAAGGAAATTGTATCACTAGCTCAAAAGACATATAAACAGTATGCAGCAAAAAGCTTCTCATTCCAAAGATTAAAGCATACCTTAACTCAGTTTTCGAATGAGCAACATCAGTTTGGACCGACACATGAGGTATTGTAATAATTTGGCTCTCGTCTATACTATATATCGCATGACCACATATACATCCAATTTGTCGCCTTTTTGTCACCAATACAAAATAATATGACTCCAAGAATTTAATACAACCTAATCAAATCCAACAAATACAAAAAAGTTAGCCCAAAATTTCTAGTAGAAACTTTAAGAGATAATGGTCAAAAACACACCTAAACTATCACTACTTCGTTTTCCTATCTACATGAATTATCACCATCTATGTATTAAAACAACCTAGTTGATAATTCATGTAGGAAAAGGGTTCAGATGATAGTTGGCCTAATCAGCTTCGAGGTGCGTTTTAATACATTAGATATTAGGAAAAAGGAAAAGTTGATAGTTGGGGGTGTGAAATTATCGAAAAAGTGATAGTTTTTTTACGGACACTAAATTATAAGAAAGACTATAATACAAAATGAAGTGAATATTTATAAGAAAGCCTATAATACCAGCAATGCCATAAACTTTAGCAACAAAATTCAAACCGCCAGTAGCTCTATTTCCTTCAGAAATGCGTTGAAGTAAGGATTTAACTTCGAGAGGAGGATAGACAACAGGGTCTTCACTTATGTTAAGATCTGAACCCTCCATTCTATCAATCTTTAACACTCTGAACAACTCCTTATTCCTATCACTCCCTATTAAATAAAACCTCTGCAATCAAAAAGAAAAACAAGCATAAATTGGGGCGAAACATTCAACAACAACAACAACAACAAAAGTAACGTAACGTACAGCACGTGTTTCGTAGAGGCGAAACTTTTCGAGGGAATAGGAAGATTGGATTTGGTTTGACTTCATATTCATATCGATTTCTGAACAACGCTTTTGGATCATAATCTTCAAGGAGGAGGAGGAGGATTCATTATAATTCTCTCACTTTCTGCTCTATATTCTTTTCCTTTTTTACCCCTATAATTTACTACTCCTACACTTTCACCCTCTTAGTTTGACTTAGGCACCATTTTAAGAAATATTTTTATAGTCTTTAATTAAAAATTAATTTTATGATCTTAAATTTGTTTTAAAATGAAAAAACTTATTAAATATAGAAACAACCACTTTTTTTGGACAACTCAAAAAAGAAAATAAAGCACTTAAATTAGAAGTTACTATCACACTCGACAAGTTTTATCTTTTTCTTTTTCATCAAAGAAGGGCAAAAAGGTCAAATTTGCCTATAAAATTAGGTGAAATGAAATAAAAAAACTCCGTTAATAATTGTGATTAGATATGTCTTCATCATAACTAACATTAACTAAATTTACATTAATTGTACTTATTTAATGCTTTCAGGTAACCTTGATCTTCTTTCTAGGGTCGTCTTTGGGCACGTGCGAGCTGTGCTATCGCACAGGCTCCCCGAAAAATAAAAAATTTAGAGACCTCTTTTTTAAATTTTTGTATTAAGTAGTATTAACCAAAATTTACTGTAAAGACTTATAATTCGCAGGTTATAGCTCAATCAAAGTAAAGTGATTCAGTTTCAGGCTTGCGTCTGACTACTTCACTTGTATTATCCAGACATCCTGAAGGTCTAATTCCCCAACATACAAAGTTACTTCGTGCTTGCGGGGAATCGAATCCACGTTGTCTATGTCAGAGCGTCTTATAGCGCTCAGACTTTGCCATTGAATTATGCCCCGGAAGACAAAACTCTTATTTTCGTTTATTGATCAGTTTTATCCCAGATATACTATTCCCCTTACTTTTCAGTTTTACTACTGCCATTATTAAACTCAATAAATATACCCCTAATTTGATAATTTTATCCAATTCGACCTCAATTATTCGATTTCACTTTAAATTACTCATTCTACTTGATTCCTTCTTTTAACTCGATCCCGACCCATTAAACTAAATAAATCCATACCAAATTGAAGTATTGAACCAAGCTTCCCTCTTTTACTACCGCTAAAATTGGTGAAAACCCAAATCAGCATTTTTTAACTGCATTAATCTCTACGAATATGCGTTGCATGTTATTCCATATCAGGTATTACAAGAAAATAAATATTAGGCAATATTATTTGTAATTACATTATATTTATTTTATGAGATATAAAAATATTGTTAAACACTAATTCTAATAGAGAGGTAAATACTTTTCTCTCTGTGTGACATTATATTTATTATTGTCACTTACAAATATGATATAATATTTAAAAGTAAAATAAAATCCTAGCCTCTCCAATTGTTTTTCTGACTTCACAATAGTTTTGAACTGCTGAAGCAGCCTTTAATGCTTATATTAAAGTTGTATATCTGCATCACATCCCTTAGAATGCGGCCCTTTTCTGAATCTTTTATAAATGTGGGATGTTTTGTGCACTGGTTGCCCTTTTATAATAGTTTTAAACAGTAAATTTATATGTATTAAAAATATTTTCAACTATTTTATTTTCTTTCAACACAAATTTTAATATCCATCAACTTGTAAACGATAATTAATCCTTTTTTTAAAATACTTGGCCAAATACTATTAGTTAGGGAGTGAATTCTTCATTTTGCTTCTTCATCACAATGTTGTGGTCCTTTTTTTTTCTTTAAATCAAAAGTGGCCAGAAGCTATCCTAGTTGAGATTCATCTAGCAAAAAAGTTTTATATTAAGAAGACTATTTGTCTAAGTAGGAGTTCATTCAAGTGTTAGGAATAAAAAGTTAGTAGAAACTTCAGTGCTCATCAATTTAAAACCGTTGATATAGGTATTGGTTACGTAGTTCAAAGTAAGGTTGTCCCACAGGGCGGGTATACCGACCCCAATCCGACCCCATACCAACCCCGCCGCGACCCCCCGTCCTGTATAGGTATCGGTATACCGATATTCGGTATCGGTATCGGTACGGGGCCGAGGAAAAACCGACCAGGCCCTTCTTACCCCAGGCCCGCCTTCTTGCCGCTGCACGCGATTTGGCGTTGTGCAGCCAGTCAAATCCCCCTCCCCCAACCCCCCAACCTCCTAATATTTATTTTTAACCCTTAAGTTATTATATTTACACCTTAACCCAATTTTTTCAACTATAAATACTTTATTTTCTGTTCATTCTTTCTCACAAATCTTCCTACAATTACAATCTCTGTAATAATCTCTCAATCTATCTCTCATTCTTTTTACATTGTCTTCTAAATATTCAATTTAATTTATTCATTTGGGAATTGGGAGTGAAGTTGACAACTAGCTTGAGGATCATCCGTTGAGCAAAGTTTTAATTTTCAACATCTCTCAATTACACGTCAACGTTACATCGGCGTTTGGTACAATCGTTCCTTTATTAAATTATTAGTGTTTCTTTATTTTAATTAGCGCACTTAATTTCATTATCTTTAACTATTTAAATATTTATTAGCATAAATTAAAATGAAAGGAATAAGAGGTATGTTTGGTTCTAGTAGGGGTGACAAGGGCAAGGATACTTCTTTTAGTCATCCTATGCCTCCTAGACAAGATGATTTTATAGATACTGGACATTTTCTGAAGTACCATTAGATTTAGACGATGAGCTATTTTTCTGAAAATCAACAAGAGTTTAATTTAGAAGATAATCTAGATGACACACCAACTAATCTAGATGACACACCAACTAATCTAGATGACACGCCACTAATGCACCTCAAACTGGAACACCTCCTATTCCCCCTAGTATGAGACGAGGCTCACCAGAACGAAAATTAAAATCACATGTATGGGCTTTTTTTATAGAGACGTACAAAATCAAGTTGTTACATGCATAATTTGTAAAATTATTTATAAATTTAAAATAGGAAAAGGTCAGAGCGGGACGGGAGATTTAACTACGCATTTGAATACCAACCACAAAGCTAGGTAGGATGAATATAAGGCTCAAATGAAGGAACATATATTTGTCAACATTTAACGTTTAGTTTTTGATAATTAACTTTTTTTTAAAAAATTTAAACTATTTAACTGTGTAATTACACTTGTGCAAACAAACAATATCCTTATAATTATAATGTAATTACCTTATGACAAACAAACATGTCATCATAATTACTATACTGTGTAATTACTAGGTATATAGAGCGAAATTCGTATAAGATAGTTGTACGAATTATGATGTGGCAGTTGACGTTGAGTCAAGTCCAGGTCAGCCTGAGGCACTACCGATAGGACGCAAGCAACACCAGGGTGTCGAATGCGCGTGTGGTATGGTAATTCAGAAGGTCAAAATAATCGCTTGAATCATAACGGACATACCATTACTGAACCGATCGTACGTCTTCTAGCAGAGTATTAATGACATTTATGGAGATAATAACCATCTAATTATTACAACATCCATTATCCTGTATTAACGAGAGCACACATTTTGTGGAGTGTGTACCCATGTAGAACATGTATAAATAGGACATATAACTCCATTGTAAAGTATGAGATTCAAGTTATTACAATACAAAATCTTACTTTCTGATCGGTGTATTTTATATACACTTTTTGAGTCATTTTTAGTTAGTATTTTACTCATTTCATTTATGTTTTGTATAGTATTAGGGTCGTTTTTCTTTCTTTTGTGTCAGAGCGGTCAGAAATGGAGAAATGAAGAAAAGGAGATGAAATGAGCATAAATGAGATGGAATTGCACACTAAAAGGGCCAAGAAATGAAGTCTAAGTTAGGAAATTATAGAGGAGATCGGGCAATCCGGACGAAAAAGGGCGACGAACGAATCCGCTCAAAAACGTCACCGGGCGCGCGGCGCTGGCGGCTGTGCTTGGCGCCCAAATCTTTGGAAAGACCAGAGTTCTTGATTTTGGTAAGCGCGCCAGATGCCGCGCCGATGCGGGATTTATTAAGTCTGGGCCGAATTTGACATGTTTTCAGAATCCTAAAGGGATTACTTTTCCTACCTAAAGGGATAACTTTTCCTACCTTAAAACCCTTACCTAAAAGGATTCTAATAACTTTTCCTACCTACAAATCCTTAACCCTTCACCTAAAGGATTCTTGGTCTATAAATAGTCTCTACATCATTAGAAGAATTCATTCTCCATTCCACCATTCACCACTCTACATCCATCCTTCCACCAATCCATCTTGTAAATATTCCACAACACAACCCTTGGATGCTAGAAGGCTTGGAGACTCATTCTTAAGTATTTTTCTTTTCTTTTCTTTACTTTATTTCAGTTTTCATGTTGGATATTGAATTAGTTCTTGTCATGTCAATGGTTAGGAACTAATTCCTTTATAGGGCTTTCCATGTTAAATCACTAGAAACGTATGTTATGAATTGATGCATGTTTATGGTTATTCTTCTTCTTGTTGAGATTTATCCAATAATTTCTTTGAATGCTTGGTAATTAATTGATCACTAATTATCATTATTTATATGATTTCTAATCAAACTTCGAAAGGAGGAGGTTGTGAATATGCTGTAAGTTGGGTAGACATATTTTGGATTGGGGATGAAAATACCTCAATTACTTATGTAGCGTTAATGAGAGGCTTAAAACACCTAATTTTACGCATGGCGGCGTGTGATTAACTAGGTTTTTGGTCTTAATCCTCCTATAGAGTCATCCTTATCACCGAAAGGTAGTAAGGAGCAATACTGGAGTTGAGTGTTTATATAGCCTTAACGGGAGTATAAAACGATTTCGTAAATCTGCTAGCTCTGAGAGAAGAAGAACCATAATTCATTGCATTAATAAGTAACATAAGCGGATGGTTGAGGAGACATGGAAGCCCTATTTCCATCACTACTGAAGTAAACACATTAGTTAAATTAGTATTTATAATTGTTAGTTATAAACAACAAAATCAAATATCGGTTACCAAATAGATACCAAAAGATAGATAATTGGTACTTGAACACTAATCCTTGTGGACGATATTCGGTCTTACCAAGACTATATTACTTGTCACGATAACGTGCACTTGCGTTAAAGTGTGTGCATCTTTCGCGTCAAGTTTTTGCGCCACGTTAGGATTAGGCATAGTTCAATATCAATTTTATCTATTTTTAATTTCTAATTTGGTTTTATTTCTGTTTTTATTTTTATTTGTTTTTTCTGCTCCAAGAACAAGTTTCTAACTTGTTCTGTGAGCATCGTTTTATCACCTTTTGTTGTTCTCTTATTTTGCATGTTAAAAAAAATAAATAAAAAATAAAAAAACGAAAAAAAAAAAATATATATATATATATATAATAAAATCAGGACACATGGACTACTACTATCAGAGACAGTGGAGTCATCAATGCAGCTTAACCGCGGATGTCGGAGGAAGATCGAAATGAGTTGCGGCGAGACATACTTATGTTCGCCAGTGTCGAGCTCGGTTTATGGGTGAGACAAGAGTCCCTCAGAAAGTTGGAGACACAAATAGGGCAATTGATGGATGAGATGAGCAATACAACTCAAGCAAATCTGCCTAGCGACATCATTATGGGAGGTGATAAGCAAATAGAAGAGCCTGAACCACACTCAGCTGTTGAGGAATCTGGCGAGATAATTGGTGTAGAGAAGGAAAAGGGTACTGAGATCCAATCATTCATCTTTTTGGATTCCTTGGAAAATCTTTTTCTTGTACCTATTGCAGAAGAAACACCACCAGCTGTCAATGTTGACCCCCAAACAGAAGGTCCATACCATCAAGGGCACCCCCTAGAGTTGAGAGATGTTGGGAATCTCACTGATCCCTACATTAGAGAGAGCCTAAAAGACAAGCACGTCTTGTGTACTTGGGGGATAATCGTATATTGGAGGCCTTTGTTTGAAGCAATTGTTGTAGTAGAAGTGAGACCTGCAACAATAACTCTGCGGATTGCAAGCAGTTCGCAGAAGGATCCAATGGGCACTCGTAAAGGTTAATTGCGTCCGGCTAAAAGACGTTAAAATCATGGCTTGTTGGGAGGCAACCCAATGTTTTTAATTATGTTATTTTAATTTACATCTTTATTTCATTTTATTTTGTCTTGAAACGATCTCACGGTCTTGGGTTCTTGTTTTGTGTTGTTGGATGACATTGGGTAGCTAAAGCAGAAAGAAAAAAAAAGCAAAAGCTGGAAAAAAAAAGCGATCGTCGTGCCGCGGCTCCAGAAGCAAGCGCGCGTATGAACCGTAGAGCCACGAGCATGGGGCGCCATGGCTGATTCTGAAGCCGTGGCGGAACTCGAAACCAGTTAGTGCAAATTCTGAATTTTCCTCTGAACTCCGTTATGGCCATTGTGTTGTGTCAGTAAGTTGTCCATATTTTTTTTGAGTCATGCACACATTGGGGACAATGTGTGATTTAAGTTTGGGGGGATGTTTTATTATTTTTTGAGTCTTTTTGAATTGTTTTGTGTATTTTTTTAATTTTTGAGTCATTTTTGAGTCATAATTTTTTTTTATTTATGATCATGCATGTTGTAGTTACTTGAAACGCCTAATGATGTAAAGTGGAATAATGTAATGGAATTAGAAGCAACCATCTGAACACTTAGGATAGATATGCCAAAAATTCATGAAATCGAACTATTTGGGGTATCTTGCTTGATTTATGCATTGTTAGTGATTAAACATATGTGTCTGCTTGCTTGCTATTCGAGACGAAATAGTTATGATATGCATGTTAGGGAGATGACTCAGGCATTTCTTTGTTAGCCCTTTTCTTACCATTCTTTGCCTATCCCTGACAGTCAAATTATATCCCTAGTCAGCCCCTTTGAGCCTAAAAATAAGATCTTTCTTTGACACCCTATAATTCCATACTTGTGCCATAAGTGAAAAATTGAGATGTTTGGAATATAAAGTGTTGAAAAGAGACAAAAAGAGAGTAAATACTTTTTATGCACCCCAATGAAAAAGTAATAATAAATAGGCAAAAGCCTAAGTTTGGGGGTGCCTGCTATTCATCATACACCCCATTCTCTCAAAACAAAAGAGGAGAAAGATAGGTATGAAGTGAAAAAGAAAATCAAAAGAAAAGGGAAGAGTTGAAAGAAAAAGAGCTTATGATACGTAAATTGAGCCTAAATGCCTATTTTTTACCTACTCCTGCCTAAGCCTACATTACAGCCCTGAAAAGCCCTGAAGATCTCTAATATGTGTATCCATGATTAGTGGAGAATAGCAAGTAAACATGCCATAGGATTTTAAAATTAACATGCATAGTTAGGTATTCTTACTTCCATTGAGTATGATTAAATTGAATTTGCGAAATATCTGACTTGAGTGTTTAAAATGCTAAAAATACATGTTATATGTTCCTACATATTATCCTGCTAACCTTCATGCTTTTTCTAAGTGACAATTGTACAGCAAAATGATCAGTGTCTTTGAGTCATTTTCTTTTTTTTCACGTCTTTGTTTATATTTTTTATCTTTGCTCGAGGGCGAGCAAAGGTTAAGTTTGGGGGTATTTGATCGGTGTATTTTATATACATTTTTTGAGTCATTTTTAGTTAGTATTTTACTCATTTCATTTATGTTTAGTATAATATTATGGTCATTTTCCTTTCTTTTGTGTCACAGCGGTCAGAAATGGAGAAATGACGAAAAGGAGATGAAATGAGCATAAATGAGATGGAATTGCACACTAAAAGGGCCAAGAAATGAAGTCTAAGAAAGTTCCGAAAATTATAGAGGAGATCAGACGAAGTCCGGACGAGAAAAGGACGATGAAACAGAATCACTTTGAACGTCAGACGCGGCGCTGGCGGCAGCCATGGCTGCCAAATCTTTGAAAGACCCGAGTTCTTGATTTTCAGCGGCGCCGATCTGCGGCATGGCGCCGTCTGGGATTATGAAATGCGGGCGGGTGACATGTTTTCAGAATCCTAAAGGGATTACTTTTCCTACCTAAGGGATAACTTTTCCTACCTTAAAACCCTTACCTAAAAGGATTCTAATAACTTTTCCTACCTATAAATCCTTAACCCTTCACCTAAAGGATTCTTGGTCTATAAATAGTCTCTACATCATTAGAAGAATTCATTCTCCATTCCGCCATTCACCACTCTACATCCATCCTTCCACCAATCCATCTTGTAAATATTCCACAACACAACCCTTGGATGCTAGAAGGCTTGGAGACTCATTCTTAAGTATTTTTCTTTTCTTTTCTTTACTTTATTTCAGTTTTCATGTTGGATATTGAATTAGTTCTTGTCATGTCAATGACTAGGAACTAATTCCTTTATAGGGCTTTCCATGTTAAATCACTAGAAACTTATGTTATGAATTGATGCATGTTTATGGTTATTCTTCTTCTTGTTGAGATTTATCCAATAATTGCTTTGAATGCTTGGTAATTAATTGATCACTTATTATCATTATTTATATGATTTCTAATCAAACTTCGAAAGGAGGAGGTTGTGAATATGATGTAAGTTGGGTAGACATATTTTGGATTGGGGATGAAAATACCTCAATTACTTATGTAGCGTTAATGAGAGGCTTAAAACACCTAATTTTACGCATGGCGCGTGACGGTTAACTAGGTTTTTGGTCTTAATCCTCCTATAGAGTCATCCTTATCACCGAAAGGTAGAAAAGACCAATACTGGGGTTGAGTGTTTATATAGCCTTAACGGGAGTATAAAACGATTTCGTAAACCTGTTAGCTCTGAGAGAAGAAGAACCATAATTCATTGCATTAATAAGTAACATAAGCGGATAGTTGAGGAGACATGGAAGCCCTATTTCCATCACTACTGAAGTAAACACATTAGTTAAATTAGTATTTATAATTGTTAGTTATAAACAACAAAATCAAATATCGGTTACCAAATAGATACCAAAAGATAGATAATTGGTACTTGAACACTAATCCTTGTGGACGATATTCGGTCTTACCAAGACTATATTACTTGTCACGATAACGTGCACTTGCGTTAAAGTGTGTGCATCTTTTCGCGCATCACTTTCTCTCCATTGTTGTGCTTTCATATGAGTTTCGGTGACTTTGCCCAGAAGTTATCACGAGGCTCAGGATGAGTATTGCATTACTCTACTTTAGTAATATTTACTTGAAAATATTTTATCTAGAATTTCTGTCAAACTAATCACCTGAGATCCACGTGTTCTTGACCATATATATAAATTTAACTGTACCATTTTACAGGTAAATACTTTGGCTCCCACCATGGGTCCTGAACAATTATGGTGTCACAAGTTACCCTCTCTCTACTAATATAATTTTTCTAAGTCTTGTTTTTTGCTTTAAACAAACAAATGACAGGAGTAGGAGAACACGGAAGCACTCGCAATATCGGGGATAATACAACAACATCATACTTGGACCAGATGGTTTGCCAATAGGAACTCTGGTACCAAAGGACTCAATGGTTGCAGACAAAGCAACTTACGGAGGCAAACATACTCAGCGTAAGGATATTCCCAATGACGAAACGCCGGAAGAAGTGATACAAAATTTGAGGGTGCAGAATGCTGCTATGAGTGAACAGTTTCAACACCTAATGCGGTTTCACTCAGAATACATGTCCAAGAATGTTGGCAGTACTCCAAAAGATATAATGACACCTCCACCAAATATCAATGGAGATATCAGAACTGATCAAAGCAGATCGAGAAATGATGGTGCTTCAGAAAGTGAAGTCGTTCCTAAAAATCCTTTCCAGGAACATGTTTTGAAATTTATGAAAGACATGACGAACAAAGTAGACACCAACATAGAGAAGGCAGTGAAAAATGTCAAGAAGTTCCAACATCGGTTAAATCAAATACCAGGAGCCTCTCACGTGGTTGAAGGGCTAGACGCAAAGAGATATATTCAGTTGGCATATAAGCCAGAGGCTGCCCTGAACTAATCCCCAAAATGTTCAAACTATCATTTGTATTGCAAGTATGATGAGTCTTCAGATCGACAAGAGCACATAACTACTTATACTTTGATCGTAAAAGGAAATGATCTAAGGGAACACAAAATAGAATCAGTTCTGATCAAGAAGTTTGCTGAAACACTTACTAAGTGAGCCTTGACATGATATTCACTGCTCCCTGAGTATTCAATCGGATCATTTGCCTACTCACTGACATATTCATAAAAGCTCAGGCGGGGCACGGAAGGTAAAGACGCGCGAAGTGGATATCTTTCGCATTGCGTAAGGAGAAACGAAACTCTTTAAGGACTTCATTTACCGGTTCCTGAAGGAACGTATGTTGCTACCCGCAGTCCTGAATGAGTGGGTTGTAAAGGCTTTCACAAAAGGTTTGAATCTTTTAAGTTCAGACACTTCACGAAAGCTCAAAGATAATCTTTTGAAATTTCAGGTTGCAACTTGGTAAGAAATACATATATCGGTATGAGTCCAAGATCCGGATAAAAGATAATATGTTGGGGACTCAGGCCATAAGTGTTTTTCTGAAGTCAGACAAAGGAGCTGAAGCAGACCAAAATTCTTATAAGAGTCACCTCTATAAGAAATCATTTTATAGTATCCTGTGTAAGTGGAAGAAATCATCATTGCCCAGAAAGCTTCATTTTATTTTATTTTCCGTCTTTGCAACTGTGGAGGCCTAAAAAATCGACGGATAACTTTTTCATTGGCCATTGTAGTATCTGTTCAAAATCAGTAGACCAGCAAAAATGTCAAGAATCAGTGGCAGTAAGGACAAAATCAGTCCGCCAAAGAAAGACTAAAATTAATAGCAATATAGCAAAATTCAGTGCGCCAAACATGGCCAAAATCCAGTAGCAAACTGGTCGAAAAGCAGTAGTCCATGGCCTCAAAATACTTCAGCAAAATGGCCACAAATCTGTTCAAAATTAGTTTCAACAGCAGAGTAAAAGGCAAATTTGTCAAAACAGTCCGGAAAATGGCAAAACCAGTATTGGTTCAATGACAGCATTGATCCGTCAAAATGGCCCAAAAATTAGTCTCACAAACAGCAAAACAACATGCTTAGCTAGCATAACTCGCCGGAAAAAACATTGGGGTCACCGGAGTTCGAAAGAACTCCTGCCGAAAATGCAAAGAAAAAATGAAAATCAGTCCAGATAATTGAATCAACCGAGAAACCCAACGATGAAACCCAAGCGAAGTCGCGGAGTTTTTAGAACTCGGCAGAACTAAAACATAAAATCAGTCCAATACCAACAAATATAATAGCGTCAAAACCGAAAATAAATAATAGCGTGGGCAGCCGGCGACGGGATTTGAAAGCATGATGGGAGCAATGGTTTCACCGGAGCTTAGAGCTCCGACATTGGCAGCAAGGTCGACGGTGAGAGGTCGATGGAGTTCGCGAGAGTCTTTGGGGTGTGGTTGAAGGAGCGATGGTTGATGGGAGCGTGGTGGTTATTTGGTGTGCCGCCACGGTCATCACTCCGTGGCGATGCGTGGAAGCGATGGGGGTGTGAGTGTGTGCGTGTGAGCAGTGAGGGAGATAGTTCGGTGATGGCAGTAGTGGTGGTTTCACCGGTGGTGGGCGACGGGAGCAGTGGCGAGACGGGAAAGGGGTTCGTCGGAGATGGAACTCCGGTGAAGGGCGGCGATGTGGGTATTCGCTGGGGGAGAAGGGTGAAGATGTTGCGGCTGAAGAAAATGAGATTGAGAGAGTAGTGTATGGAAAATGAGGGGGAGGTTCCTTTTGTGCGGCGCTGGTCTGGTTTTATTCCCGTAGAATAAGGAGGGAATAGTTTTATTTATAGTGTGGGATTAGGTTTAGGTTTAGTTTTGGGTTTTGGGGGGAAAAGATGAAAGGTGTACTGGGACTCATTTTTTGGCCTTAGTTTGGGCTTCGATTTTCGACGGATTGGACTGATCCAGATTGTGCCTCGGACTGGACTGGTTTGACAAAAAATCAAAACGGGTTTATTATTTAAAAGAAAAATTATTTAAATTTACAAAATTATCAAAATAAAAATGCCGATGCAATAATAATAAAATAAAATATTTAAGAAATGTTTAATGCCTAATTAAAAGTAAAAACGGGATGCCAATTAATTATTTAAAGAGATGCAAATATTATTAAAATAAAACGATGGTGTAATAATAATAGAAACATAATATTAACAAAGACATCATGCTTAATTTAAAATAAAAAGATGCAATGTCATTTTGTGAAGAAATAAACATAGAATATTATGTAAAAAATGCAAAAAATGATGATTAAAATGCGGTGTCCTAAAATGCTTAAAATTGCAAGAAATGACTAAAAGATGGGTTAAAATTGGGTGTCAACAGCTTGTCCCTCTTTGACCGAAGACGATGAAAGAGTTTTCGGACAAAGACGTTGACTTGTAGCCAATTTTGTCCCCATCGTCAGAATTAAAACAAAGATCAAGAAAATGAATGGACAAAAAGCTGATGCAGATTCAAAATTTTGTCCCAGTGTCGAATTATGATGACACTGGGCCGTTGTGATGCCAAAATAGAAGGCAAAGCTGATGCAGATTTAAAATTTGTCCAGTGTCGAATTATGAGGACACTGGGTTGCTGCGATGCTAGAAAATTAAAGCAGGCAGACGCCGATTCAAAATTGTCCCAGTGTCAAATCATGATGATACTGGGCTTCTGTGATGCTGCAAAATTAAAGACAATGCCGACG
This sequence comes from Przewalskia tangutica, assembly GCA_029844215.1. Classification (NCBI taxonomy): domain Eukaryota; kingdom Viridiplantae; phylum Streptophyta; class Magnoliopsida; order Solanales; family Solanaceae; genus Przewalskia; species Przewalskia tangutica. The sequence continues at coordinate 45,253,903 of CM056724.1, read as the reverse complement.
CAGATTCAAAATTTGTCTCAGTGTCGAATTATGATTGACACTGGGTTACAGGTGATGTGGTGCTGTAAAAGACAGGGTGTTTGTTCCCTGAAATGTCTCTAGGATGTTTGTTCCCGAGGTCCAAATGCAAAAGGTGTTTGTAGATGCTGATGACGTCATTACATGGACGCGATGCAGATGTTCGTCGTTGCATGAACGAAACATAGACGAAGCCGTTGCATAGGCTTACATGAAATGTCGTCGTTGCATAGACGCGATACAGATGCTCGTCGTTGCATAGACGAAACATAGATGAAGCTGTTGCATAGACTTACATGAGATGGCGTCGTTGCATAGACGCGATGAAGATGTTCATCGTTGCATAGACGAAACATAGATGAAGTTGTTGCATAGGCTTACATGAGATGGCATCGTTGCATAGACGCGATGCAGATACTCGTCGTCAGACAAAGCCATACGATGACGTCGATGCGTAGGCGATGCAGATGTTTGTCGTTGCATAGACGAAACATAGATGAAGCCGTTGCATACGCTTACATGAAATAACGTCATTGCATAGACGCGATGCAGATACTCGTCGTTGCATAGATGAGACATAGATGAAGCTGTTGCATAAACTTACAATGAAATGGTGTCGTTTTATGGACGTACCTGCTTTGTGACTCACCTGGGTTGAGATAACGTCATTGCATAGACGTTGTGCGTTTGTAACCCGCATGGGCTTATTGTTGTCCTCCCGCCTTTGCTGGTATGAAGATCCTGCTTCAAAGAAAACTTGTGAGTTTTAAGAAAGGAGTGGTTGATCCGCGTCAACTTTGTAGCTTTGGCTCTTGATGCTTGCATGCTTAGACTGGTTTGGACTTAGGGGTGTATCGGTATCGACTTATGATGACGCTGGGCTTGTTGGTGATGCGGGATGAGTGGACCGACGCTCGAGGTCGCTTCTGCCATTCGTTGGGAATGTTGACCCCCTAAAAAATTGTCTCGGTTCGCTGTAAGAGAAAATCAACGTTGTGCTCATGCTCCTACATGCTAAGACTTAAGCAAAAAGTTAGTGCATAACTGTTAAGGCAAAAATGATCGCATGAATTTATAAGCAATGTAATTGTATGAGTAGAAATGTTATCCTGTAAAATGTGATGGTTGTTGTATTGATGTGATGCTGCAAATGCTGAGATTTCGTCCTTGCACGGACGTGTTGAATGTTGTGAATGCTTGTTGAATGTTGCGAATGCTGATGCAGTCTATGTGCGGACTTGTTGGATGTTGTCAATGCTTGCTGAATGTTTTGCGCGGGCTTGCTGGATGCTGTGAATGTTTGCTGAATGCTGCGATTGCTGATGTAGTCTCTGCACGGACTTGCTAGATGTTGTGAATGCTTACTGAATGCTGCGATTGCTGATGTAGTCTCTGCACGGACTTGCTGGATGCTGCGAATGCTGCGATTGCTGATGTAGTCTTTGCACGGACTTGCTGGATGCTGCGATTGCTGATGTAGTCTTTGCACGGACTTGCTGGATGCTGCGATTGCTGATGTAGTCTGATAGTCTCTGCACGGACTTGCTGGATGCTGCGAATGCTGCGATTGCTGATGTAGTCTCTGCACGGACTTGCTGGATGCTGCGAATGCTTGCTGAATGTTGCGATTGCTGATGTAGTCTCTGCACGGACTTGCTGGATGTTGTGAATGCTGCGATTGCTGATGTAGTCTCTGCACGGACTTGCCGGATACTGTGAATGCTTGCTGAATGATGTGAGTGCTGATGTAGTCTCTGCACGGACTTGCTGGATGCTGCGATTGCTGATGTAGTCTTTGCACGGACTTGCCGGATGCTGCGAATGCTTGCTGAATGTTATGAGTGCTGATGTAGTCTCTGCACGGACTTGCTGGATCTTTGTGAATGCTTCTTTAACGCCGCTTGCTTGATGTAGTCCCCGTCGGACTTCGGACGCCGCGAATGCGGTTGTCGTTTCGCCCAGATTTTACTGTTGTTTCTGCTTCTACTAATGGAAAAGAATTTGTACTCAAAGAAAACTTGTGAGTTTGGGGCTTCTTATTGATTCTCGCGGTCTTGATCTTTACGCCGCTTTACGATTTGTTTGGACTCAGTAACCCGCTCGATCTCGTTGAGATGTTTGGTAGCAAAAAATTTGACGTAGCGTGTCCCAAAAGTATTTTCAAAACGAATCATTTTCATGAGGTCTGCACAAAACATCATTTAGAATAAAACATTTATATGACATGCGTATAAAGTTTAAAAGCCTTACAGAATTTGCCGAATATGACACGTATTCTGACCAAACGAACACCTTTTTTGGAATCCTTGTTATGATTTCTTCATGGTGCGTTTCCCAAAATTGTCCCAGTTTTCGTTATGCTGGGCGCGTGGGTAAGACTTAACTCTGGCGGAAATTGCTCATATCTCTTTTCGGAATAATCAAACGCATTATGTCCCACGCGAGCCAATGGGAACATTTCTAATGGTGTGACCGAAGCCGATTTAGGCCGCCTACGTATCCCCATGAGGGAATCAGGTCATGACGTAGTTCATTATAAGCGAAATTTGGTAAAGCTAAAATTTCTAAAGGTGGGACCGAGACCGATATGGCCGCCTACGTATCCGACAAGAGAATCAGGTCGAACGTAGTTCCAATTACAAGCAAAAGGAATTGTGATTTTTCCCTAAAAGTGGGACCGAAGCCTATATGGCCGCCTACGTATCCCACCAAGGGAATCATGTCAAACGTAGTTCGTGATGCAAAAAATGATTGTACAATTTTCAAAAAATGAGACCGAAGCCAATGTGGCCACCTACGTATCCCGCTGAAGGAATCGGATCAAGACGTAGTTCGTGATGCAAAAAATGATTGTACAATTTTCAAAAAATGAGACTGAAGCCAATGTGGCCGCCTACGTATCCCGCTGAGGGAATCATGTCAAGACGTAGTTCGTGATGCAAAAAATGAGACCGAAGCCAATGTGGCCGCCTACGTATCCCGCTGAGGGAATCAGGTCAAGACGTAGTTCGTGATGCAAATAATGATTGTACAATTTTCAAAAAATGAGACCGAAGCCAATGTGGCCGCCTACGTATCCCGCTGAGGGAATCAGGTCAAGACGTAGTTCGTGATGCAAAAAATGACAATTTTTATATATGTATTTTTTGTTGTTTTTTGTTTTTGTTTTTTGAAAAAGTGGAAAGACAGGATCACGTTCTGACTTCAGTTGATACCAACAATTAGTATTGTGCTTAGGAATTTCATTATTTACTTCCAGTCTAACCGAGACTGACTTCTGGATAATTCTTATAGTTTCAAATGGTACCTCAGACACCTAAGTATCGACACACTTGCTTGCAGCCAAGATTTCGAACTACACGTAATTTCACGTTTCAAATGCCCTCACTGAAGAAAGTCCTATTTCTCACATATATTCCAGTATTTTGAATTTTGGGACGTTTAGAGAAGTGCGCTCACACTCAAAAGGATGTCAATGCATGCAATTGTGATACCATAGGCTTGACCATCATGTAAGTATCCACTAATGTGAGAACCCTTAGTATAAGATCATGTAGGGTTTGTCACAGACTTGTAATGTAGGTTTGGGGGAAGGGATGAATATCATTTGGGTAAAAAGTGACTAATCATTCCTCGAGCGTTGGACTACGTCTGTGCTTGACATTTGTGTGCTTTAATGCTGACCTGCTTTCTTTTTGTCCCAGTTTCCCTGTACTGACTTCTTTTTTAATCTTTCGTTTGGAGCCCCCTTTTTCCAAAGTTATTCTCTCATTTTTATTCATTTTTTTATAATGTCGGGGCTTTTGATTTCTTCTTTTTGTGAAGTCGTCATTTGTGTTTTTCTTTCTTTTCCCTTTTGGGACTTTGACAACTTTTGTCTTTGAAAACTTCAACTAGAATTTTGTCAGCCACTTGCACATTTCTAAAGCGCTCAAGGAGGTCGGGCCAAGAGAGGGATAATGCGTATGGTATCAGAAAGAGTATAGGCTTAATATGTGGTTGTCAAAAGAATAGGCTTTAGGCTCAAAGGGGTGTACTACAGATAATGTTATTTGGTAGGCTGAAAAGGCTCAAACGGGTCAATGAAAGCCTACGATCATTTTCTACACCGAGTGTTACTCAGGATTTCACCTCAACAAACATTCAGGCCAAGTTCTAGATCACAATGCAATGCAATTGAACTTATTCTAAAACTCACCACACAATGCATATGAAACGATGAGGTTGGTTTCATTCTTATCTTGGAAACATGCAAGACAATGTCATTTACGGGTGAATAAGAGGTACCAAAAGAATCTATGGTTTACCACGAAGTCAACCCATATTGATTATTACTCGTTCTTTTCTATGCACACTCCTAAATGTGTTGGTATCAACCAAGTCAAACAATGATACTTAAAAAATGTTTTTGTATTTTTGGATAACATTTTTTTTTGTATTTATGAACAAAATATTTTTTTTTGTATTTTTTGAATAAAGGGTACCGAACCCGAGTAGGGCTGCCTATGCATATCATCTTTGACGAGAATCAGGTGTGCGTAGTTCGTTCAGATATGTTTGAAAATGTATGCTTGAAAAAGAATTCAACTATGATAGGATATCAATAGTAAAAACTGTGCAAAACAAATGATAGAATGAATGCAAAGTAAGATGAATGTCCATGATATGATGAATGTAAAGAAAAGGAAAAAAATGTATGTGATAGAATGAATGAAATGCAAAAATGAATGTATGTGATAGAATGATTGAATTGCAATAATGAATGTTCGTGATTGGATAAATACAATGAATGGGTGAACCAAATATGTCCTTTTTTTTATGTGGTGGTGTCGAACCCAAGATGAGTTGCCTACGTATCACACCGTATGGTGAGAATCAGACACTCGTAGTTCGGGATGATTATATTGTAAAATGCATGATAAAGAATTATGTAATCGACACTAGACATATCAATTGAATTTGCAAATATGTATAAAGATACAAAATATAGGACCCAGAGCGATGCTTCGTTGAATCTGGTATAAGCTGACTTCTTCCCGTCAACATAACTCCAGCTCATTCTTGTGATGATTTTTTTTCTTTTTCTTTTTCTTCCTTTGTTTATTTTCTTCCAGCCGCCCTCGACTATTTGAGAGGACGGTCTTCCTGCAAAAAATATGACAAATGAGTGAGAATAGACAAGCCACAAAAATAATAAAATGTAAGGGTGTGACAATATAGTCAAAGACTCCCCTGCTTGGTTCGACCGGACTGGTGGTTGATGCTTCACAAAGTCCAAATCGCGCTGTTCAAAGAGCGATTTACGTAGTAGAAGTCCCGATTGCAATGTGACAGCAAAAAGTGCAAAAATACAAATGCTCGAACCCGGAGTTACAAAAAGGGTAATTATTGCATTAAATAATATGTACAGAATTGCTAGCGACAACAATAGTAAATAAAAGCATGCAAATCAAGTGCGCGCCCTAATATGCATGGGACCTCTCTTATGCCAGAGGTCGGCCTAAACGCCAGATATGCGAGATTGGGATAGATTGACCAAAGTTGCTAAACATTAATGCTTTTGTTGGAAATGGCGACCAAATGACGGTGCACTTTTTCCAATTTCGGCGTGTCATGATCAGGCTTGGATCCGTCTATCATCATCACGCTACACATAGTATGCTAATGGGTCGTTGGGTTGTGAAACCCGTCGACAAGTTTGGTGGATTTCTAATTGTGGCGTTAATACCAAGGATTAATCCACCTAAGGTTTATGCATGCATGACTTAATATAAAAGGGTGGTATAGCTCTATCTTAAGCTTTCTAAAATTTGGTTTACTAGACGCAAGGTTCCCGAGCGGACAACTCGAGTGAGAAGGCTACGTGGCTGATCAGACGAACCGATCTAACTCCACGCAGGCGCCAACTCTCCTAAATTTTGGGTGTCTTAAAAGAAATTTGCGGGTGCGCGAAGCACATCAGAGCGTGTAATGTGTGACAATGTGAATTTTTCAGAGTGGAGAAAATATGAGCGGAATGCCAGTTTAAGGAAAGCAGTAAAAGCAAATAGCAATTAAAACAGTTAAGCATACAAAATTAAAGCAAACAATTTTAAGGCATTTAAAACAATAAAAGCAAATAAAGCCAAACAATAATAAACCTAGGTTTGCTATGGTCAAGAACCTGATTATCCCCAGCGGAGTCGCCATGCTGTCGCGCTCGTTTTTGACCTCGGGGTCTGAACGGTATCCGCAGCATTATTCTTTGGCGCGGTTCCCTGGATGTAGCAATAATGCTGATTTTGAGGAGTCGCCACCTAATTAGTTAAGTGAATTAGGACACTTGATTTATTGCAATAAGAATACTGCAATTAATCTCCATTTAATGGTCTGCAAAATTAATGAGATTCTGGATCAGAGTTCTTTATTATCCTAAAGGGAAAGGGTTAGACATCCTTTAAGATCCGCTAACTTGCGGTTATTCGTTCAAACCTAGGTTAATTATATATTGGCTTTTATTCTACCTATTCTAAGTATTTTTTCATAATATACAATTAAAATAAAATGCAATACAGAATAATAAAACTAAAATTAAATGCGACATAAAATAAAACTCCGGGACATTCTTTTTGAAATGCATCTCCGGGTACCTGTATAAACACTTACTAAAAGTATTAGTAATAGAATGAATAATTCTAAAGCAATGACAAGAGTTAATAAGTTAAAACCAAAAATAAAAACTCGTCTTTTATACATGGGAGGCCTTGGAAATCTGACGGAGATTCCTTCATCAGCCAATATTGTTAGAAACAATAAAATAAATAAAACCTTCAGATCCGCGCCAAAACAGTAATAGTTTTAAACACGGAGGGCTCAGATATATAAAAAATAAAGTGGGACATACTAAATAAGTCCGGCTGCAAAAATTCGCTCTGCCAGCGCATGTTGGTTATCCTGTGTAAGTGGAAGAAATCATCATTACCCAAAAAGCTTCATTTTATTTTATTTTCCATCTTTGCAACTGTGGAGACCTCAAAAATCGACGGATAACTTTTTCATTGGCCATTGTAGTATCTGTTCAAAATCAGTAGACCAACAAAAATGTCAAGAATCAGTGGCAGTAAGGACAAAATTAGTCCGCCAAAGAATGGCTAAAATTAATAGCAATATAGCAAAATTCAGTGCGCCAAAAATGGCCAAAATCCAAAGAGCAACCGGTCGGTGCGATGAGTCCATGGCCTCAAAATACTTCATCAAAATGGCCACAAATCTGTTCAAAATTAGTTTCAACAGCAGAGTAAAAGGCAAATCAGTCAAAACAGTCTGGAAAATGGCAAACCCAGTATTGGTTCAATGGCAGCATCAATCCATCAAAATGGCCCAAAAATCAGTCTCACAAACAGCAAAACAACAGGCTTAGCTAGCATAACTCGCCGGAAAAAACATAGGGGTCACCGGAGTTCGAACGAACTCCTGCCGAAAATGTAAAGAAAAAATGAAAATCAGTCCAGATAATTGAATCAACCGAGAAACCCAACCAGTAAACCCAAACAGAAGTTGCCGGAGTTTTTTAGAACTCCACCAAGAACTAAACATAAAATCAGTCCAATACCAACAAATATAATAGCGTCAAAACCGAAAATAAATAATAGCATGGGCAGCCAGCGACGGGATTTGAAAGCATGATGGGAGCAATGATTTCACCGGAGCTTAGAGCTCCGGCATTGGCAGCAAGGTCGACGGTGAGAGGTCGATGGAGTTTGCGAGAGTGCTGGGGTGTGGTTCGAAGGGAACAATGGTTGATGGGAACGTGGTGGTTCGCTGGTGTGCCCGTCGGTCATCACCTCCGGCGGACAGTGCGTGGAAGCGATGGGGGTGTGAGTGTGTGCGTGTGAGCAGTGAGGGAGATGGGTCGGCGATGGCAGTGGTGGTGGTTTCGCCGGTGGTGGGCGACGGGAGCAGTGGCGAGATGGGAAAGGGGTTCGCCGGAGATGGAACTCCGGTGAAGGGCGATGATGTGGGTATTCGCTGGGGGAGAAGGGTGAAGGTGTTGCGGCTGAAGAAAATGAGATTGAGAGAGTAGTGTATGGAAAATGAGTGGGAGGTTCCTTTTGTGCGGCGCTGGTCTGGTTTTTTTTCTTAGAATAAGGAGGGAATAGTTTTATTTATAGTGTGGGATTAAGTTTAGGTTTAGTTTTGGATTTTGGGGGGAAAAGATGAAAGGTGTACTGGGCCTCATTTTGGGGCCTCAGTTTGGGCTTCGGTTTTCGGCGGATTGGACTGATCCAGATTGTCCCTCGGACTGGACTGGTTTGACAAAAATGCAAAACGGGTTTATTATTTAAAAGAAAAATTATTTAAAGGTACAAAATTATCAAAATAAAAATGCCGATGCAATAATAATAAAGTACAATATTTAAGAAATGTTTAATGCCTAATTAAAAGTAAAAACGGGATGTCAATTAATTATTTAAAGAGATGCAAACATTATTAAAATAAAACGACGGTGTAATAATAATAGAAACATAATATTAACAAAGACATCATGCTTAATTTAAAATAAAAAGATGCAATGCCATTTTGTGAAGAAATAAACATAGAATATTATGTAAAAAATAGGGTGATCGATTAAATGGCGCCCACCGGGTCGGGTTTAGCGGGATCGGACGGGTCGGGTCGGGCGGACCATACCAGTGTCCCGCCCCGCTCCCGCTGGGTAGGGGTCGGACGGTCAAAGTGTTTTGTTTTTTTGTTTTTTTTTAAATTTTTTTTTCACTAAATTAAAAATACTAAATTACTAACAAAGTAACTGTTAGAATATTATTAATTATTATTAATAATATAATTATGTAGAATCTTTTGTAAATGGTAAGTAGTATTATGTATTAAATAGAATAGTATTAATATAGGGAATAAGAATATATTATGGGATAGGTAGGAGGATTTTAAGGAAGACTTAATCTTCCTATTAATTGTTACTTAGTGTATATATTGTAACCATTTGGGATGAATGAGATTAAGGAAGATTTTTCAATTCTAAATATTTCTTACATGGTATCAGAAGGTAATTCAAAGATCCTATTCTAAATAAAATTTTCCTTCCAAATTCGGTCATCTTCCCCATCCTTCCAACCGAATTTGTCTTCTCCATTGTTATACTTTATTTTTTTCTCCATTATTGTTGTCAACCATGTCTGAATCAAAATCTTCGTTTCACTCAGCCCTTACTATTTCCAACATCAAAACACATATTTCTGTCAAACTAGAGATGGAAACTGTTCACTACGCAACATGGGCGGAGTTGTTCAAAATATGTTGTAGGGCTCACAAAGTTCTTCATCATATAATTCCACCAAAAAATGGTACAACAACGGAACAATCGTTCAAGCGGACAAAGAATTGTGGGATACCCGATGCCACGTTCTTGGTTGATTTATGCAACAATATCCATGCACTTGTTGCATACAATAATGGAACCAGATTCATCGCCGTGGCGTACGGGAACACGAGAGACATTTTTCAAGACAATCAAAACTCTCGTGCGTTGCGTTGGAACAAGAATTTTCAACCATTGTCATGGCAGACTTCCTAACGTTTCAACCTCACAACGCGTCAAAGTGGTGGCATCAATTGAGAACGTAGGTTCACCGGGCTTCGACAACCGGTTAGTTTTACGATTAGTTACGGGTCTCACGGATGCTTATAGTGGCGTGGGGACTCTAATCGTCAAAGTAATCCCTTACCAAAGTTTTATCAAGCAAGATCCATGTTTGTTCTTGAAGAATCGGGTTTGATTAAGAAGGTTTCAAGAAATTCCGCCATGGTTGCCACGTATTCAAATGAAGGTAATTATTTTGACTATTCTTCACAAAATAAGAGTCAAAAGGGCGTGGTAATAATAATAAGAAGGGTGGAAATCGCGAAAATAATAAGGTGAAGTGCGGAATTGGTGGCGGAAATGGCCGCACCAACTCCGCGGAGGCTATGGCGAACAAAGAACTCCGGGCGGCCATCGCAACAACCACCGGCGGCCGCAGCAATGAAGCAGATCGGCAGCCCATCGCCGAACGATGGTCCAGACGGCATCGACAGTAAACCAATCGCCCAATGGCGATGGCACCAACCCGCCCAAGAGAATCCGGAGCCTTTTTCAAAGAAAGCCAGCCAAAGAGCCTGTGCCCGGTCGCAGTCATTCTTCGTGGCGAGAAATGATTGGCGGCCCGCATCGCCGGAGTCTCTTCAGCGCAGCGAGAGCCGTTTGGGCCTCCTCCGGCCCAATGGCAGGAGGCCCATTCAACCATGACCCATCCTCCGGATATTGAAAGCTATGCACACTCTTGGACTCAATCCACCGGATTCTAATTGGTATATGGACTCCGGGGCTACGTCACATATGACGGCGTCCCAAGGTACACTCTCACCCTATTATAATTTGAGCAAAGAAAATGGTATTATTGTCGGAAATGACCATACAATTCCAATAAAAGGTTATGGGTCGAACACACTGTCACCACCACACCCGCCACTAGTTTTAAAAAATGTCCTGCATGCTCCCAAATTAATAAATTTTTTTGTTTCTGTTAGAAAGTTTACTAGTGATAATTGGGTTTCTGTTAAATTTGACCCATTTTGGTTTTTCCGTACATGACTTTCAAACGGGGAAACTTCTCATGAGATGTGATAGCAAGGGGGAGCTCTATCCAATAAGTTTACCAAATCCACAGTCTAAAGCTCCTTCCACTTTTGCAGCCTTGGCTCCATCACTATGGCATGAACGATTGAGACATCCGGGGGAGTCTGTATTGGCCTCTCTTAAACAAAACAATTTTATTTCTTGTACTCAAACTCATGTTTTGAATAAGTGTCAGGCTTGTGTTCTTGGTAAACATGTTAGGTTGTCATTTACTTCTTCTACTTCATGCACTACTATGCCATTTGATATTTTACATTGTGATATTTGGACATCACCTGTTTTGAGTTCCTCAGGTCATAGATACTATTTATCGCTTTCTTGATGATTACTCTAATTATTTGTGGACATTCCTTTGTCGAAAAAATCACAAGTGTTTTCCACTTTCCTAAACTTTAGAGCATTTATCCGAACTCGGTTTGAGCGGAGATTAAAAGTATTCAATGTGACAATGGGAGGGAATTTGACAATAATCGCTTTTGGGATTTTTCAAAACAAATGGTTTACAATTTCGTTTATCTTGTCTCACACATCTTCACAGAATGGGAAGGCGGAGCAAAATTAGAACCATTAACAATATTGTGAGAACATCCTTGCTCATGCTTCTATACCCCCCATTTTTGGCATCATGCACTTCAAATGGCAACCTACATGTTAAATATCTTTCCCCACAAAAACATGTCTTACCAAGCTCCACTAAAAATACTTTATTTACGAGAGCCCTCATATCATCATTTGAGAGTATTTGGATGTCTTTGCTACCCCCTATTTCCATCCACCACAATCACAAAACTTCAACCCGGCCTACTCCATTGTGTCTTCCTGGGATATCCTACGAATCACCGTGGTTACATGTGTTATGACATTTCTTCCAAACGTATGTTTATATGTCGTCATGTAATTTTTGATGAGTCACAATTTCCCTTTGCCAAGATACATGACACAGGGACAAATACTTATGATTTTTTGGATGATGATAGGCCCCCGTATCTAACTCATTTCCTCCACAGCCCGGGACCCACAAAAATATCCAAAGAACCGGGCCATCGCCCAAGGCCCAGTGAACGAGAACCCCCTACTTTAAACCAGCTGCCCCTTCAGTTGGGCCAATCTCCAACTCCAGGCCCAACTACACACAAAATACTCGGTCAGCCCAGTGCAACCAGTGGAGAAATTAACAATAATCTGGGCAGTGGCGTTCAGCCCACTGTCTCACTCCCGGCCAGTGGCGTCCAGTCAGGCCCACTAAACCGGCCGGTCACTCGTAGTCAACATGGAATTACAAAACCCAATGCCAAATACAGTCTCCACACTCAAGTCTCCAAATCACCTTTGCCTTGTAACCATGTGTCTGCTCTAAAAGATCCTAATTGGAAAATGGCCATGAATGATGAATATCATGCTCTAATTAAAAATAGGACATAGGAGTTAGTACCTCGTCCATCTAATGCTAATATAATTCGTTCTATGTGGATTTTTAGCCATAAAGAAAAATTTGATGGTTCTTTTGAGCGGCATAAGGCCCGACTTGTAGGTGATGGCAAGACTCAACAGGTGGGATTAGATTGCGGCGAGACATTCATCGATGGTTAAACCAAAGAACCATCAGAATTGTTCTCAGTTTAGCCCTCTCAAAAGGATGGTTACTTCATCAATTGGATGTCAAGAATGCCTTCTTACATGGACACTTGAGTGAGACTGTATACATGCACCAACCATTGGGTACAGAGATTCTCGATATCCCAATCATGTGTGTTTACTTAAAAATCATTATATGGTCTCAAACAGGCTCCCGTGACTTGCAAGGCGGTTTGCGATTTTGTGTTCAACATGGGTTTCTCAAATGCCGCTTCGGATAATTCACTATTTATTTATCAACAGGAAATCATCGCTTATATTCTCTTATATGTAGATGATATTATCCTAACCTCTTCAGACTCTCTCTTCGCAAGAATATCATGACCCAGCTGAGTTCCGAATTTGCTATGAAGGATCTTGGTCCACTTCACTACTTTCTAGGAATTGCGGTGACACGTCATGCAGGTGGTTTATTTCTTTCCCAGAAGAAGTATGCATCAGAAATCGTAGAACGGGCTGGAATGTCATCTTGCAAACCTTCTGCAACTCCAGTAGATACCAAGTCAAAATTGAGTGCCACATCCAGTAGTCCTTTTGCCAATCCGACACTGTATCGCAGCTTGGCAGGAGCTTTACAATATCTCACATTCACCAGGCCAGATATTACATATGCAGTACAACAAGTGTGTTTGTTCATGCACAATCCAATGGAAGAACATATGCATGCACTCAAGCGTATTGTACGATATATTCAGGGCACTCTGAATTATGGATTGCATCTGTACCCGTCTTCCATGACCAAGCTTGTCACCTACACAGATGCAGACTGGGCAGGATGTCCAGACACCAGACGCTCCACCTCTGGCTATTGCGTCTTCCTCGGTGATAATTTAATCTCATGGTCCTCCAAAAGGCAACCCACCGTATCACGTTCAAAGGTCTTGAAGTGAATCGCATGCGGTAGCCAATGTTGTGTCCGACTACGCTGGATTCGAATCTTTTACTTGAGCTTCATTGTCTATTCCGACCACCATGGTATATTGTGATAACATTAGTGCAATTTATCTCTCCGGAAATCCAATCCATCATCAACGCACTAAGCATATTGAGTTAGATATTCATTTTGTCCGTGAAAAGGTGGCTCGCGGACAGGTGCGAGTGTTACATGTCCCGACGCGACATCAGATTGCAGATATATTCACAAAAGGGCTTCCGCTGATCTTATTTGAAGAATTTCGGGACAGTCTCAAAGATTCGCCTCCTCCCATTTCGATCATGGAGTGTTAGAATATTATTAATTACTATTAATAATATAATTATGTAGAATCTTTTGTAAATGGTAAGTAGTATTATGTATTAAATAGAATAGTATTAATATAGGGAATAAGAATATATTATGGGATAGGTAGGAGGATTTTAAGGAAGACTTAATCTTCCTATTAATTGTTACTTAGTGTATATATTGTAACCATTTGGGATGAATGAGATTAAGGAAGATTTTCCAATTCTAAATATTTCTTACAGTAACATTAACATATACTTGTCATATAGTCATAATGTCATATACATATACTATAATATTATAGACTTATAGTATTATAATTATAGTATTATACTCATATATATATAATATATTTATAAAGTATAAACTATAAAGTATAAACTATAAAGTATAAACTAAATAATTAAACAAAGACAAGAAGAGTGTAAAAAAAAACATCTCAAGACTGTTTTTGTGCCTCTTATATTATTAATTATTTCATTGAAATATACAAGATTCAAAATTACAACATTGTAGTGTACTGTTGTTGAAAAACTTTACAAAAGACATAGAAAAATTAAAAAATTGCAATGAAATAAATTACCAATTTGAAAATATTTTTTCTAGTTTCTTTATAATTTCTTGTGGTTCTTCGGTTGGAATTGGTATATCTTGGTCAAATTGTTCCACGTCGCTACTCATGCCTTCAGATAAAATGTCGTTGTAGTTGTCGTCTTCTTCTTCGTTAATCTCGGTTGATCGCCTCCTTCGCTCGCTCGTATCCAATCTCTGAATAGTACCGCCATCTCCAAGCCGCTCGGCTAATGAGTGTCTGTGCTCTCCTATTTGAAATCTGTCTGCAGAAAAAACGCTTTCAGAAGCGATTCTTGACGCTTGAATGTTCAAAATATCTCGGGCCATCATTGAAAGTGTCGGAAATGTCTTCTCATTCTGCATCCAATATTTCAGCAAGTCTTCCTTTCCTTCTTCATTGATAACTGCTTGGTAAGGTAAATTACCCTGCAAAACAAAAACATCGAACTCGCTAATTTGGTTAGCACTGTTACCACCGCACATTCTATTTCTGAGGCTTTCAATAGAATTAATACTAGCCACAGAAACAGCATGTCTTTTTTTAGGCTGTGTTGAAGAAGAAGATGGTACAAAAGTCGGTTGGTTACTAGCATTTTCTTGCTGGTAATGCCGATATACTTTTTTGCATTCATCTTCTACGCTATTCAACACTTCTTCTAGCGTTAGTTCAATAGGTGGCTCAACATTTAAATTTTTGGGAGTTGGAGGTGGTAGTACGTCCATACAGGTATAAATATTTTCAATAAGACTTTTACAACCCTCTACTTTAATAGTCGGGTTTAATACAGCACCAATAATATAAATAGGGGGAATAGGAATAAAATATTTCTTTGATTTCATAAACATTTTTTTAATAGCTGCCTTATAAGCAGGTTTTTCCAAATATTCTTTAAGAAGTAAAAATATTATAGCTATATAAAACAACATAGTTGAAATAGTAGGATAATATAAAGTAGAAAATTCTTTTGTTGCTCGTTGATTTTTTTTTAGAAATACAATAAGTTCTCTAATTTTGTCCCAATCATATCATTTGGATTTTGATTATGAGCGTTAAAAAATAAAGTAATAGGTTTTCTATAATCATAAGCAACAACTAGTTGGTCATATAAAGAATTCCACCTAGTTGGTACTTCTTCGGGAATTTTTCTGTAAGATAGTCCACAATCGTGACAAGTTTTTTTATATTCTTTTCTCTGTTGAATTCTATTATTTTTAAAAATAAAGTGTATAGCAAATTGTATTTTTTCAAGAATATCTTGAAAAAGTGAAAGACCATCCTTTACAACTAAGTTATAAATATGGCACGCACATTTGATATGAAAATGTTTTGGAAAAGACGGAGTTAAAACATCTCTTAAAATACTAATAGCAGAATTGTTAGAAGATGCATTATCTAATGTAATACTCATAACTTTATCAGTTATTCCGTAATAATCGCAGACTGAATAAATATTTTCTGAAATAAACTCACCAGTGTACCTACTATCTATATATCTATATGCTAAAATACGTTTTTGCATAGACCATTTATAATCTATCCAATGACAGGTTACAGTTAAATAATCATGGTCGTTAGTACTACGACCTATAACAGAAGTTAGAGCGACTTTGCAATTTAAATGATATATTGCATAACGTAAATACTGTTGATATTCATGTGCAAATTTAAATACATCTCTTTTAACAGTTGATCTAGGAAAACCTTTATAAGCAGGATTATACATATCTCTTTTATGTTTATCGTATTTAGGGCCTACAGCTCCCCCCGTCATAGGGTTAATTTGACCATGTACTTTGTCCGGGACAGTATGTGAACCTTGTCCCGATTGAGAGGACGCTTGCTCACCATTTTTTTCAATCATGTATTGGGCATGCAAGGCTTTGTGTTTTTGCAATAGGTGTCTTCCTAAACCCCCCGTCCCACCATGACCTTGTCCAGTTTTAAAAGAATAAATATTTTTACAAGTTTTACATACAGCTACTTGATTCGGTACGTCTCTGTCAAAATATTTCCATACAACTGATTTTAATGGTCGTTTTGCCGGACCTCGTCTCATAGTAGGGGGGATAGGAGGCATTTCACTAGTGGGTGTATCATCATCTTCATTAGTAGGTGTATCATCATCTAGAGTGTCATCTAAATTAAAATCTTCTTCAATTTGAGAATAATCATTTGTGTCAAGATCATATTGTATTTCAGGAAACAGTTCAGGATCTATAAAATCATCTTGTCTAGGAATATCTGGAATACTAGAAGTACCATACTTGTTACTCATACTACTAGAAGTACTTTGCCAAAAACATTTTTACTCTTTTCATGGTAATAAATAGTTAAAGACTTAAAGATAATGAAATTAAATGTGCTAAATGAAATAAAAACAAAATAATAATTTAATGAGAGAACGAATGTACCAAACGCCGCCGACGTAGAGTCGACGTGTAATCGAGAGGTTGAAAATTGAAACTTTGCTCGATAGATAATCCTCAAGCTAGTTGCCAACTTCACTCCCAATTCTCAAATTAATAAATAGATTGAATATGTAGTAGACAATGTTGTATAGAGAATAGAGATTGATTGATTGAGAGATTAGAGAGTAGAAAGATTTGTGAAAATAATAAGAGGATGAAATGAGGTATTTATAGTTGAGAAATTGGGTTAAAGTGTAAATATAATAACTTAGGGGTTAAAAATAAATATAAAGGTAGGGGTTGGGAGGGAAGCCAAATATGGCCGTTAGACAACTGCTATTTTCTCGCAGCGGCGGATCAAGTGGTCGGCGTGATCGGGCGGATCGGGCGGACCATACTCGCCCCGCCTGCCGAGCCCCGGCCCCGTTTTTTCCGGTCGTGTTTGGGTCGGTCGGGCCTGACCGGATGGGGTCGGTCGGCGGCCATCGCCACTAGTAAAAATGCAAAAATGATGATTAAAATGCGGTGTCCTAAAATGCTTAAAATTGCAAGAAATGACTAAAAGATGGGTCAAAATTGGGTGTCAACAACCGAGTATCGTCCTCAGAGACTGAATTATCAATTACCAACGAATTAATCTTTGGTTTCTATTTGGTAAACAATTATAGATTGAGATTTCTAAACTAAGAACTAACAACTAAAGTAATAAGCAGGAATAAACTAAGAATGAAAATACTTGGATTTTAATTCAGCGATGGAGGTAATTAGGATTTCCAATCTCATCAACTATCCCCTCTATTATTAGTTAATGCAAGACTAGCAATCTTTCTTCTTATCAAGATAAAAGGTTAACTGAGGTGTTCTATATTCCGGTTAGGACATATAAAAACTCAACCTAAGTGAGAATTTTCTATATTTATATGATAAATTCTACCGCATAGAAGGATTAAGATCAATAACCTACACGATTCACAAGTAATCGTGATACTTTCGTTCAAGATTAAACCTATGTCTAATCAACTATAGCATATTCAAATCTCCCTTTTCAGATCTTGATGTGAAATTATATAAGTAATGAAAACTAATGACCAATCAATTTTCATTTAATAAACGCAAGTTGATTAGATAATTATAGACGAAAAAGAAATACTAACAATGCATTAATTCATAATAGGGGTTCAAGTGAATCGACAGAAAATCTTAATAAAGTAATTAGTTCATAGACATGCTAAGAGAACTAATTAACTCAATATCCAACATGAACTGAATTAAAGTAAAGAAAAGGAAAAGAACTTGAACAATCCGTGCTTCTAATTGCGTTATGCCCTCTTGTTTCTTGCCTCCAAAAGTATCCTCGTCATAAAATCTTCCACGAAAATTCCCAAAATAGACCATTTTACCCTCGTTAAAAATAGGGTTTCTCGCGTATTTCCGTTGGCGGCGCCGCGGCGCTTCAGACAGGTGCCGTTGCGCTAATTTTCTCAGATGTTACTGTCGGACAGGAACCGCGACGCTACTACCACGCGTTGAAGCTCATAGCGTCGCGACCCTTGCCTTCCTACACCTCGACTCTTCCTCGTTTTCGTCCAGATTTTTGTCAGATTACTTCCTACGCTTCCCGGGACTTCTTTGATTAATTGCATTGGGACTTGATGTGCACTTTTGAGCCTCCATGAACGCCTATTCTCTTTGAATTGCCTAAAACCTTACTGAATCGCTTAGAACCTGAAAACACAATACAAAACGCATAACATTGTACAAAACAATTCAAAGACAACAAAAGATTCCCTAAAACACACTCTAAAATCGTACTAAAAATAGATTTAACAAACACCTCCAAACTTAAACTTTACTCGTCCTCGAGTAAAGAACTCTAGACATCCTAAAAATAGTAACACACACAGAGACTCTAAGAATGAATCAAGTGAACCACAATAGATTATGTATCGAAGATTATGAACACATGCAATATCATTTTCAGAAACATTCTAGCTATTAATTTGCTATCTAGAATTTCAAGTCAGATAATCATCAAACTTGCTTAAAGTTATTAAGGCATATGATCACTCAACCATGATTATTGACTTGAACATGTAATCAATATCAGTTTATGCACAATGAATTCTTTCCAACAGTCTATCAGACAAAAATTCTATAAGCTTGCTAACTTGTTGCTCTCCCCTAATGTAGACACACATGCTTAAGAATCAATATAACTTTTATAGGTTATATCGTTAGGCTTAGGCACGGGTAGATACAATGTCATTTAGGCTCAAGATTACCATAAGCATAGGAATCACCCAAACCCAACTTGATATCACATTACAGTTCACAACAATCCCCCTTTTTCTTCTTTTCTAGATTGAGAAATTCCATTTTTTTTAACTACAACACTCCCCCAAACTTGTTTTTCATTGTATGTACAAGAGATGTGTAGTTTATTTTTAGATGCTTTTTTCCAATCATTTTACACTTCTTATTGATAGTAACCAGTCTAAAATATCATTCACTAAAATTCAACCCCCAAAATTCCATGCTATCTATAGTTATGGTAATTCAAGGGGATGGAAAAATAGTAAAGTGTTTCAAGTAGGCTCAAAGATAGGTGTTAATCAACAAAGACAGATTCATTAAGGCTCAAAAGGGATAACTAGAGATTAATGTAATCAAGGGTGGCTTGAAAGACTCAAATGTTCCAAAGATGGCCTAAATCATTTTTCTAAGCATGCATTATCTAGGATTTCGTCTCAAGTAGCAAACAAGCAAGTTGTAGAATTTCCATCATCTTTCCTCTAACTAAAATTCAATCATGCATAACGCGAACAATTGAGTACAAGAAAGTCAACAATCATGATCAAGTTTTCATCACTATTAATAATAAAAAGCAAACACAAAAACTATACAACTTCAGCACACACATTTATGCATTTCATGGCTATCAATAACATCCAATGTTATCACATACATTCACTCAATCTCATGGACTATTATTTGTAACTTGATTCATTGACACAATACACCAAAACAAAGACACGAACAATAAACAAACAACTAAACATAAATAATTTAAACACGACTAACTCAAAACAACAACAACTAACACAAAACAATAAGACTCCCCTAAACTTATTCAACACATTGTCCCCGATGTGAAAAAGTAAAGCAAATGAATGAAGACTTACAGAAACCTAATAGCGATTCAAAATGGTGGTGGCGGCGGTTGTGGTTGATACGGATGGTATTGTGGATAAGAAAACGACTCAGGCGATGCAGCTCTTTTAACCCAAAAATTGTTCAGGCACTTTGTCAATCAAGCATCGCGACCCTTCATCTTGGCGCCGCGGCGCTTCACCGTCGAAAATAAGTTCTACTCACTGCCTCTCAAGAATCACGGCTCTTCATCTGGGCACCGCGATGCTTCTCCAGTCCGAACACTGCAATTATTTTCTTCAAATTTCAGCTTTTCGCGATCCTTTTTCACTCAGAGTTGGGGTCCCAATTTACCTGACATAAAAAACATAGACTAATAGACAACAACATATTGAGATTGTTCAAAATAAAATGAAATAAAATAAAATAATAAAGTAAAATGTTGGGTTGCCTCCCAATAGCACTGTCGTTAAAGTCATTTAGCCAGACTCATATTTGTTCCTCATTCAAGGGGGGTAATTTACCCCTGCAACATAGCCATTTCAGGACCTCTTTTTTTCCTCTTTCTTCTCCCGTAGAGGGGTTCAAAAGGGTCAACACACTTGGCATATTTCACACGCTCAATGTCCTCAATATCATCTTTTCCACATTGCGTTATTGCTACTTCAAGAGCCTCAGTACTCTTAAAGCTTTTCTCAGACACAAACTCTGCAATCACATCATTGGAGAAGCAGTCGACACTTGCTTTTGGATCGGTTGTTGCCCTGAAAATATTGAAACTCACTTCTTCCCCCATGGACTCTAAGTTTTAGTTCGCCCTTTTCAACATCTATAAGTGCTCGCCCTGTAGCTAAGAAGGTCTCACTAGGATGATGTGTATATTTTCATCTTCTTTCATATCAAGAATAATGAAATATGCAAGAAAGATGAACTTATCCACTTTCACCAACACATCTTCAATTATATCTCGTGGATTCTTGATTGAACGATCTGCTAGCTACAAGGAAATGGTTGTAGGCTTTGATTCATCTAACCCAAGTCTACGAAACATAGAATAGGACGTCAAATTAATATTTGCCCCCAAGTCGCATAGAGCATGTTAGCACTCAAAGTTCCCTATAATGCATGAGATGGTGAAGCTTCCTGGATCTTTCAACTTCTGGGGCAGCTTCCTCTGCAAAATAGCAGTGCATTCTTCAGTTAATGTCACTGTCTCATACTCTTCTAGCTTCCTCTTTTTAAAGAGGATTTCTTTCATAAACTTGACATAGCTAGCCATCTGTTCTAGAGCTTCAACAAAAGGGATGTTGATGTGCAGTTTCTCGAAAACCTCCAAAAATATCGAAAATTATTTATCAAGAGAATTTTTTCTAAGCCTCTAGGGGTATGGAATTCTGATCTGCGGAGCATTACTAACCGCTAGTGGTGCTTCTTTTGATGTGGACTGGTCTTCAGTAACCACTACCTTTTCTGACTCGGATGCTTCACCTGATTTATTTGTCTTCTCTGCAGATGGTAGATGTGCAATCAGTTCAACTAGCTTACCACTTTTCAAGGCGATTGCCTGACATTGCTTCCTTGGGTTTAAAACAGTATTGCTAGGGAGATTCCCTTGCGTTCTGTTGTTTAACATATTCGCTAGCTGACCCTCTTTTGTCTCAACTGGGTTTGGGAATTGGTAAAGGTCAACAAAGTTGCTCTCAATTCATCAGGCTTCTCTTGTGGGGCTGGTGGCCTAAAGTGCTGAGAAGGTGAAACATGATTCATAAGTTGTTATGGACTACTCTGTTGGTACTGCCCTTGGAACTATGGTTGATGGTCTTGGTCATTTCTTCATGAAAAGTTAGGGTGATTTCTCCACCCAGGATTATAAGTGCTGAAGAATGGATTGTTGTAAGGCTTCTGAAAATTTCCAACTGCCTGAACCTATGCTTACTCCATAGGTATATTGTTGGGATCCACTGTTGTGTAATGATAAAAAATATGTGGTCCCCCACAAATTTCACATAGAACATGCGTTTAAACAACATTTGTAGTCATAGTACTCTGTTACAATTGCTTTGTTAAAGACGCAACCTGAGCAGTCAACGCAGTGATAACATTTAACTCATGAACTCCAACCACCTTTCTGCTATTGGTCGATCTTTCATCGGACCACTGATGATTATTCGTTGTCATGTCCTCCAATAGCTTATGTGCCTCATTAGCACTCTTGCTCATGAATGTTCCCCCAACAGCAGCATCAATTATGGTACGAGTAGTACCACACAACCCATTATAAAAAGTATGGACTAACACCCATTGTTCTATCCCATGGTGAGGACATCTCCTTTACAACTCCTTAAACCTCTCCCAAGCATCATATAAGGACTCCCTATCAAGCTGATAAAAAATATTCATTTCTCCTCTTAACTTCGCAACCTTTGATGGAGGAAAGAATTTGGTACGAAATTTCTGTGCCAAATCTTGCCAAGTAGTAATTGAATTTGCTTGAAGAGAATTCAACCAGCTTTTAGCTCGGTCCCTGAGTGAGAATGGAAATAGTCTTAACCTAATGACATCATCAGTAACACCATTGTATTTAAGGTGGCACATAACTCCAAGAAGCTCGCCAAATGCATGTGCGGGTCTTCTGAAGGCAACCCCCAAAAACTTGTTGCGATTTTTCTATATGTTACGCAAGTGTACGTATCACAATTCATAATAAAACTCGGTAAGACCTGAATTCCGTCCTCAGAGACTGAATTATCAATTACCAACTAATTAATCATTGGTTTCTATTTGGTAAACAATTATAGATTGAGATTTCTAAACTAAGAACTAACAACTAAAGTAATAAGAAGGAATAAACTAAGAATGAAATACTTGGATTTTAATTCAGTCACAGAGGTAATTATGATTTCCAATCTCATCAACTATCCCTCACATTATTCGTTAATGCAAGACTGACAATCTTTCTTCTTATCAAGATAATAGGTTAACTGAGGTGTTTTATATTCCGATTAGGACATATAAAAACTCAACCTAAGTGGAAATTTTCTATATTTCTATGATAAATTCTACCACATAGGAGGATTAAGATCAATAACCTACACGATTCACAAGTAATCGTGATACTTTCGTTCAAGATTGAACCTATGTCTAATCAACTATAGCATATTCAAATCTTCCTTTTCAGATCTTGATTTGAAATCATATAAGTAATTAAAACTAATGGCCAATCAATTTTCATTTAATAAACGCAAGTTGATTAGATAATGATAGACGAAGAAGAAATACTAACAATGCATTAATTCATAATAGGGTTCAAGCGAATCGATAGAAAATCCTAATAAAGTAATTAGTTCATAGACATGCTAAGAGAACTAATTAACTCAATATCCAACATGAACTGAATTAAAGTAAAGAAAAGGAAAAGAACTTGAACAATCCGTGTCTGTAATTGTGTCCTGCACTCTTGTTTCTTGCCTCCAAAAGTATCCTCATCATAAACCTGCCTCCCCTATCTTTATATCATGAAAATTCCCCAAATAGACCATTTTACCCTACGTTAAAAATAGGGTTTCTCACGTATTTCCGTCATCGGCGCCGCGACGCTTATTTACTCAGATTTTACTGCCGGTCAGGCACCGCGACGCTACTACCAGGCGACGCGGCTCTATAGCGCCGCAACCCTTGCCTTCTTGCACCGCGACTCTTCCTCGTTTTCATCCCGATGTTTGCTAGATTGCTTTCTATGCTTCCCGTGACTTCTTTGATTAATTGCATTGGGACTTGATGTGCAATTTTGAGCCTCTATGAACGCCTATTCTCTTTGAATTGCCTAAAACCTTACTGAATCGCTAAGAAACTGAAAACACAACACAAAAATGCATAATGATGTACAATACAATTAAAAGACAACAAAAGACTCCCTAAAACACATTCTAAAACCATACTAAAAATAGACTTAACAGTCATAAATGTTAATTGCTGAAGATTCTGATTATTAGAGGGCTCACTTGGATGCTTTGTGACTGGTTGTGATGACAGTTCTTTAGATGAACGTGTAGATGCCATCCTGGATTTTGCTGCTCTGATACCTAAATGATAGAATTTGTGATGAAGAAGAGTTAAGAAAGGAAGTTCACTGGTTAAAAAAAGTGCAAGAATATTGAACACTGCATTAACCAATAATTATGTCCGTATGGAGTGGACAAATCTCCCGATACAAATATGATGATAATAGTATTTCTACTAGAATCCTTTAGATACATATATTCCAACCAAAACATAAAGATAACTCCTAACACAAATAGTTACTGCTAAGTCCGTAAAGGAGCGGTTGTATCATAATTCAACCCAAATAAATCCGGGGATCAATATATGAATTAAATCCTCATCATTTTCCCCCTTCTTTGCTTGTTGCTTTTTCCCAAATTAAATCTTTAAGATATTTAGGTATTTAATAATTTGGACAAAATCAAATAACTACTTCTATTTTTTGGAGTAAGCAGGAAGTGAAAGCCACCTAAAATATAACATACCTACATTATTAGGGAGAAACAAATTCAGTCATGTCAAGTCATTTTTATGTGTTGTCCTTATTAAATTCCTCCTATGTTATAAGTAGGTGGACAACATAACACACTCCTTGCTAAAAAAGAAAAAATCAAGTAACACTAAAAAAATTGAGTATGACTATTCAAAAAGTTTCAGACCCCACGATGTGGGATTACACTAGGGTATGTTGTTGTTGTACTATTAAAAAGTTAGTTACCTTGCTCTCCTCCTTTTATTTGGTAAGGTCCTTCGTCATGTTATGCTAAATTATGTCCGTAAAGGAGCGATTATATCAGAATCCGACCCCAAACAAATTTGGAGATCAATATATGAATAAAAACCCCACCGTTTCCCCTTTCTTTGATCATTTCTTTTTCACATATTAAATCTTCACACTACAAGAAAATTGACCTACGGTGACAGTCAGAGTGTGACAGTTTTTGCAACTGTCACATAGTATGACAGTTTTTTCTAGACTTCCCGGTCAACAGAAACTTATGACATAAGTGTGACAGTTATATAAATTGTCATAAATTTATGATATGCATATGATAGTTATTTACACCGTCACATATTGTGTGACGATTTTTTTACATTGACCCATTTTTTTGGAGTTGACCTGACCCAACATGGCCTAAACAAAATAAAAAAGACCAGCCTATTATTTGGTATGATCGTAAAAACAAAAATAATTAAAAAGCAAAACATAAAAACCAAAAAAAGAAAGTAGAAGCAAAAGATAAAAACAAAACTTATTGCCCCAGATGCTGCTCGCTCAACTCTTCAATTTCTTCAGGAAAGGCTTCATTTCTGGTTTTATGGAAGTGATGAGAAGTCATTAATGGTATTCTAAATCACCATATTTGATTCACAACACCTACGTCTTTCCCAATCTCCATTTTTACAAATAAAATCCAGGTGAATTGATGTTGTTGTTCGATTCTTTCTTTTCTTGTTGATTTTCTTCGAATTCAGCTGCTAACTGACATTTTCTTTTCATGCATGTACTGAATCGATGGTCAATGATGTTTGAGACCTTTCTCTTTTGCCAAATCTGATGTTCTTCTGTACAAAATGATGTCACTGTTCCTCTTTAAAGCTTTGCGGTACTTTTTCTTTTCTTCAGCCCTTATTTACTTGTTAGTATCTGTAACTCCTGTTGTGATTTTTGTGCTATTGATTTAAGCTTTCCTTTTCTGCATATGTTAAATCTTCTGCATAGGAGCTTAGATCCACTACTTATATAATCCAACATGGAAATTTTTAACTATTATTGTTAATAATTTCTTCTACCACCCATGCGAAGGTAAACACCCCACCCCCTTCACTGTTGCTTTTTTCACCAAGGACGAAGCCCTTTAATAATTTTTGTCTTGTTTCCAATTTAAAATTCGCGATTTTCATCGGTCAATTGTTGTTCTTTTAAAAAATTAAATCAAAATCCTCTGATTTTCTCACATTGGAGGGTTGAATGATTTTTGGGGCTTTTGGCTCCTATAAAAGGAACCACCATCCCCTCAACAAAACCAAGTCTTAAGCATTGGATTTTCTCCCAATGTTTAAGCATAAGGTCTTAACACCCAAATTTTAGAGAGTTGAGCAATCAAGTCTCTATTTGAGCATTTTTGAAATCATGCAATATTTTTTTAGGTGTCAATAGTCGAAATCTTTAATTTCTTTTGTGTGGTCCGAGTATCGAGTATTGGAGAAAGACTTTCACTTTGGATCTCATCGTCGGCTACACATCGAAGGAGGAAAGTTTGATGATGGTTGAATATCATGTTTGCTACTGTAGGTTTCTGATAATACTTCTCTGCTTATTCTCCGTTTTGTCAAATAATTAATTTTGTTTTGACTTAGATTTTTAATGCTCTACCATTGTTTAATCATGTGAAGGATTTTTAAATAACTTTATGCTTAATCTATGCTAGTCTTAAGAGTTGATTGATTATATGTGAGCTTCTTAGATGTTGTTAAGCTGGTTAACATGTTGATTTTGAGTTTGTTTTGGTTAAAATTGATGGTTTAAGGTATTATAATGTCTAAATAATATTAGATTAGCTAGTTAACCATCTTAACAACAAAGCTTCATCTTTTCATCCAAGTCAGAAAAGATTGGAGTTACTATTGACTTTTTCCTGTTCTTTATTGCTTTAGCATATTGTATGCTGATTTAAACACATGCTTCACAAAAAGAAATATGACCTCTAAATAAGTGAATAAAGTAGTATCAGACTATCAGCCTACTGTATCTTTTGATGGAATGGATGCAGTAGTTTAGTGATCTCTTAACTGTGGGAAAAACTCAGTAGGCTTTATTAGCTATTTACCTTTTTTTTGTTTCAAATTTGTATGGGTTTTTGTTTGTCTTTTTTTAATGTTTATTTGTTAACAACCTCCTATAGATTTTCTAATTTCATTTTTAGTTTATGAGACATTAATTGTTTTCTTTGTTTGGGGTGACCCATTAATTTTGTGAAATATATTTGTTTTATTTGTAGGGCCATGAAGAGTTTGATGCTGCTAGTTTAAGAGAGCATGAAGAGTTCACAAAAGTTAAAAAAATTGCTACAATAGAACTTGAAAGATATGAGATTGAAACGTGGTACTTCTTCCCATTTCCTTCAGAAATATAATAAATGTTCGAAGTTGTTCTTTTGCTAATTATATCTCAATTTTATGAAACGCAAAGAACAGTTTCAGAGGCACATGGTGAGCCTTTTCCCAGTTTTTCTTGCTTTTCTTCTTGTTATGGAATCAATTCCTCCTAGATTATTTGTCTCTAATGTCAACTGTGTGATAGAATCGGTTGTTAATTTGCAGAAAGACCGAGGTCCAGAATTTGCTGGAAAGTGTTGGGTTCTCTCGTTCTAATCCATCTTATGTTGTGCAGCAGAGAAAGTTATGTTAATATTTTTATCTGCTTCTTGTTCATGTCTTATATTCTTCTCATTTTCTATTGCAGATAGCATCTTTGACGTTAATGAAAGATTCAGAACGACTTGATCTATTGAAAGAAATTGGAGGGACACATGTTTATGAGGAGAGACGTCGAGAAAGTTTAAAAATCATGCAGTAAACTGGCACGTTATTATCGAAATGTGGCTTGGGAGGAAAACTGTTCTGTATTCTATTTGTTATCTTATAAAGGGGAACATGAGTGTCCCTTGACGGTGAATGTTCTTGTCAAATGATAACATGTCATATTTTAGATAATTGTGATATATGCAAGTGCCTATTATGTGTCTTTTTAGTTTGTTGTTACTGTCTTCTGACACAACTTTTTAGTTGTATTTGTTTAGTTAACATTCATATGGTAATGCAGGACTTTGATTGGTTGTTATCTTTATGTTTGCTTGGCTACGTGTCAGTCTAGCTTACTATATAACCACTTTCATCAATTGCAGATAGAAGATGCTCGAACCAAAGTTGTTGAGAATGATTGCTATAATGATTTTCGTATTGGGGCATTTCTTTCTGTTGGATGCCGACCTTGCTAGAGTTATTCATAGTGATTTTCTTATTGGGGCATTTCTTCTTATTGTAGGTTATTATTGAAGGGTATAAGAGTTATAAGGAACAAGTAGCAACTGAAGATTTCAGTCCGAAAGTTAACAAATAGCCATTGGGGCATTTCTTGCTTGAAGAACATGTGTTTGTTTACCTCTAAATCTTAACCCATGTTCATATAGCTCAAAATTCTTCTGCCTTGGCTATTCTAAGATTATGTGTGTATGATTGATCTCTATCATATACCATGCCTACTGTTGTGCCCTTATGCCGTGCTAAGTTTGATTCCGTGTTAATTTCCGTTTACTTAGGGGTCACCATGTGCCATACCATGTATTAGACATAGATATTTCATATGTATGAGCTATTTGTTGAGTTATAATGGATGTTTCTTTGAGGTAAATTCCTGAAATATGCTTACTGTTATTATGCCTTTTTTATTTATATGGGATCTGTTATAGCTTAGGATGAGTGTTGCTTAGACCATCTAAATTCACTTTTAGTTGTCTTATTTGTCTCTAGTTATTTTGCTTGTTAAATCATAGATTAGTGCTTAAAAATGATGTTTGATTAGCCTGTTTTATTTGAATAAGTATTTAGACTATGTAGTTAGTGTGAGTATTTATGTTTCCACGTGGTATGCTTAGTGTGTTATTAAATATTTACCTAAGGGAGTATATTGTTAGATACTGGATTGACAGAATTGTGTGTAAGACTTTAGCATAAATGTCCAGCTATGACTACCATGAATTAAGTATAACTTTTGTACACTTTCATGTATGTGAAATGTGTTTATTCTTGAAAAACATCCTTGATTCCTTTGTTGTTTTCAAACCTATAGAGCAAAGCCCAAGGGTTGATTTGGAATCACTGGGTTATGTTCTAATGCATGTCTTAAGAGGAAGGTAAAATCTCTTTCTGTATATCTTCTTTTCTTTAAATTTCTTTTACACTTCTTTTTTGACATTTCTACTTACTGATTTCAAAATGTTTAATCTTCCTTGGCAAGGACTGAAAGCAGACACAAAGAAACAAAAGTATGAGATGATCAGTGAGAGAAAGTTTCAAATGATTTGATTAATTAGTTACATTTTGTTATTTTCTCCAATTTAACTATTATTGAAAAATAAAAAAAATAATTAACTAAATTAAATTAATTATTAAATAAAAAATGTGTCACAATCAATTTTTCCGCATTTGTTTTATATTTAAATTAAATTAATTAAAATTAAAATTTATTTTAAAATTTACAGCAAAAATATATTAAATTAATAAAATTTAAATATTTTACCGCCAAAATTTATAAATACCCGGGATTTTTTTTTTTAAAAAGCAAGAACTAATTAAAGTCAACGAGCAATTGTCGGGAAATAGTCAAAGTCAGCGAGCAAATCTGTGACGGTTTATGTCCGTCACATATTGTGTGACAGTTATTTAAACTGTTATCTATTCGTGACACTGACTTTGATAACACTTACAAAAACCGCCATCCACCCCTCCGATGACAGTTTTTAACTGTTATCGTAGGTTGTTTTTCTTGTAGTAAAGAACCTATCTAAGTGTTTAATAATTTGGACAAAATCAAATAACTACTCCTATTTTTATAGGATACCAGGAAGTGCAAGTTACCTTTATATATAATATATGTACATTATTAGAGAGAAACAAAATCAGTCATGTCAAGTCATTTTCATGTGTTGTCCTATTAGATTCCTCATAGGCTATAAATAAATGGATATGATAACACCCTCCTTGCTAAAAAAGAAAACCAAGTAACACGAGAAATATTGAGTATGGCTGTTCAAAATGTTAGTTACCTTTCTCTCCTTTTATTTGGTAAGGTCCATTTTCTCTTCTTCCCAATTTGATACTTGGGTGTGTTTGGTACGATGAAAAATGTTTTTTATGAAAAATATTTTCTTAAAAATTAAGAGGGTTTTTTATTTATTTTTTTGTGTTTGGTAAGTAATCAAAATAATATTATTTTAAGAACATTTATATATAATCTAACAAAACATTATTGGGGTGGGATGGGGTGCAGAGTAGGGGTTCGAATTAGCGGCTAATTTATAGCCTAATATGGGGCACGTGAGCCCATATTGTCTAAATAAAACATGGTATTTTATGTATAAATTTTCTAAATGTGGTATAACAGTATTTGCTAGCACTCATGCTATAAGAAGGCTAAATGGTACACTTTGTTGAATGTTGAGTTAATTATTTACCTAGAGGACTTAAGGACCAATTCCCATGTAATACATATTTTTCATTCTTTTTTTAGTGGTGCACTCATATTGTAGAAATTCTAGATTCGATTCTAGTTTGAGTGTGGGATCGTCAAGGGATGGCGTTTGGGGGCGCAACGTTGGGTGGATATGGAGAAGACATTGAACTTGGAATATGAGAAAATTAAAAATATTGAACTTGTTTTCCTTCTTTAGGAAAGTCGTTATTTTTTTCATTTTTAAGAAACTTGTTTTCCTAGAAAAATATTTTCCGAACATTTTGACCAACCAAACATGAGAAAATTAAAAATATTTTCCTCCATACTGAACACACCCTTATTCACGGTTACAATTAAGCAACATTTTATGATATTTTCCTTGCTATCTTATTGGATCCATAATATTGGTGGCAACGCTGAGATAATTAATTTGGTTATGCTGTACGTAGGAATAATTCTGCTTGTGAGCAATGTGAAACATGCGGATGCGGAGGCTTGCTCGAAAAAATGTGATGATAATCTTTACACTGAGATTTGCCCAGGAATAATTCGTCCCACATGCATTAACTGTTGCGAAGGGAAATTGGGTTGTCAATATTATAATGGTAATGGAGATCTTGTTTGTTATGGGTTTAAAAAAGACGAGGGCAAAGGGGAGCCTGATCAATTAGAAGGATGTATCGATGAAGATGGAACTTTAGTTTGTGATGTGGAAGATGATGTCCAAAAATTCAAGAGGTGGTTGTTTCCTAATAAATAATTGTTAAAGACAAATGGGCTGCATTCCAGAGAAGACCACACGGTCGGGCAGTCCACTATGTAGTATATTTTGGTATATTTGTTATATTCTCCTATATTTTGAATTGACAAATTATTTTCACATGCTTGTCGTGATTTTCCTCTAAAGTAAGTTCGTAAAGGAGCGATTGTATCACAATCTGACCCAAACAAATTTGGAGATCGGTATATGAATAAAAAACCCACCATTCCCTCTTCTTTGATCATTTCTTTTTCCCAAATTATATCTTCAATATATCAAGTGTTTAATAATTTGGACAAAATCAAATAACTACTCCTATTTTTATAGGATACCAGGAAGTGCAAGTTACCTTTATATATAATATATCTACATTATTAGAGAGAAACAAAATCAGTCATGTCAAGTCATTTTCATGTGTTGTCCTATTAGATTCCTCATTAGCTATAAATAAGCGGAGAGGATAACACCCTCCTTGCTAAAAAAGAAAACCAAGTAACACGAGAAATATTGAGTATGGCTGTTCAAAATGTTAGTTACCTTGCTCTCCTCCTTTTATTTGGTAAGATTTTTAGACTTCTTCTTTTGTCCTTAATTAGTAGGCATTTGGCCATAGATTCCACAGATTTCTTTTATTTTATTTGAAATTTATGGAGTTAGAATTGAAAATGAAGTTGTGTTTAGATATACTTTTTTCAAATAAAATTTTGAATAATGTTCATGTATATAACTTCAAAAGTGAAAGTGAGTTGAAAAATAGGTTATAAGTTGGTTTTCAAATTTAAAATACAACTTCAAGTTGGATTTGAAATTCTGATGACCATTTTCAAATAAAGTGAAAATTTATTCCATAAAAAAGTGAATATTTTTTATGGCCAACCTGTCCTTATTCACTATTACAATTCAGCAAAATTCTAAGATGTTTCCTTGCTATGTTATTGGTATTGCTGGCAAGTGGCAACGCTGAGATAATTACTTTGGGTATGTTTTACGTAGGAATAACTCTACTTGTGAGCAATGTCGAACATGCAGGTGCCGAGGTTTGCTCGAAAAAAATGTGATGAGAGAATATATACTGAGATTTGCCCGGGAATAATTCGTGACACATGCATTAACTGTTGCGAAGGGAAATTGGGTTGTCAATATTTTAGTGGTAAGGGAGATCTTGTTAACAAGGCACATTTATAATTGTTACTGGAAGAAACACGACAGGCTAAACAAGATGAACACAATAAAAAAACATTAGCCGTTGAAAATATGCAATCGCCGGCCAACACCACCGCTGCACCACCATTGGACCACCAGCAGGAACAGGACCGCGGCGGAGGACGTGGCAGCAAGGGATGCGGGAATGGCAACAAAGGCAAGGGCCGCGACAAAGGCCAAAAGGCCCAACAGGCAGGCCCTTCCCCTCAGAATGCATATTACCCATGGGCTGGTCAGCAAGGTTGGCCTAATTCCGCGAACTGGGCCTCGCCTGCATGCCCCTACCCGACAAAGAGGGCCTGGGCCCAGCAGACCGAGGCACGGTCTCCTACCAACACCACAACAGAGGCAAGCCCAACAACTGAATCAGCAAGCACACCTGATGTCAGCCCAACAGCTTCCGCAAGCCCAAAATCTGGCCCCATCTGATTTGGGCCAGACATTCAACACTCTCAATCTTAAACAGCCCGACAACAATTGATATATGGACTCCGGAGCCACATCACACCTGACCAGCTCTTCATGTAATTTTTTTCAACTGCTACGGTTAAATTATCCTCAATATATTACTGTCGGCTATGATCACCGCATTCCAATTGCATGTTACGGTAATACACAAATAAAACATCTCCATCCACCCTTCTCACTTAACCATGTCCTATACACACCTCAAATCATTAAAAATTTGATATCTGTTAGAAAATTCACTCGCAATAATTGGGTGTCTGTCAATTTTGACCCTTTTGGTTTCTCTGTGAAAGATCTCAATACGGGGAGAATTCTTACGCGCTATAATAGTGTGAGAGGCCTCTACCCTTTCACTCACTCTACGCCGTAACCACATGTCTCCTCACGCGATCTCCATCCACTGAACAATAGGCCTGGACATCCAGGAGACCATGTCTTTTCTTTTTTTAGAAATAATTTGCGTATTCAATGTAATAATGGAAAACTTGCCCAAAACTGTTTTTCTTGTCCTCTTGGCAAGCATACTCGTCTTCCGTTTATGTCTTCATTGAGTATTATAGTTTCACCATTTGATAATGTTCATGCTGACTTGTGGACATCTCCTATTGTTAGCTCACTATGTCACAAATTTTACCTTATTCTATTAGATGATTTTTCACATTTTTATGGATTTATCCACTCAAATTCAAGTATGAGGTGTTTGCTAAATTTCTTGAGTTTCACAAATTTATTAAAACTCAATTTGAAAATCCATAAAATATTTTCAGTGTGATAACGGACGTGAATTTAATAATTCAACATTCCACAATTTTTGCTCCTAACATGGCATGGTGTTCCGTATCTCTTGTCCCCACACCTCCCCTCAAAATGGAAAAGCTGAACGAATTATTTGTACCATCAATAACACGGCCCGTACCCTCCTCTTTCATGCCTGTCTGCCACATTCTTTCTAGGTTTATGCTGTTAAAATGAAAGAAAACCTTCTTAATATTTTACCCACTAGCACCCTACAAATTAAGACCCATACCGAAATTCTATACCGTAGGACTCCTTCCTATGACCACTTACGAATTTCCGGTTGTCTGTGCTACCCCAATATTAGCTCCACCACCTGTTACACCCCGTAAATTCAAGAGGTTAAGTCAAGAACGTACGAAAGGGGATAAGATTTGAATTTGGAAAGTTGGGTTGGCAAAAAGGTTGTGGGCAGACTTTCAGTCAATTTTGGAGCGGTATATCTCCTAGTTCCTTAGGAGTTTTGGCGAGTTTTAAAAGACTAGTATGAAGGTTGTTGAGTCTAGTTTCCAACGCAACAAACCACTCGTCGATTGGACATCGGGGTAGGAAGTTACGGGCGTTAGAAGTTACGTGGTGACGCAGATTTATGATTTTCCCAAAGGCCGCATGGCCGTCGGCCAGGGCGCCGATAATTCTGAAAGTCCTCTGAGGTTGAGGCGCCTTGCCGCGGCGCCGATAATTCTGAAAGTCCTCTGAGGTTGAGGCGCCGCGGCGCCGGCGGCAGGGCCGCGTCGCCAAGGCGGGATTTTTACGCGGAAAGGGGCGAAAAACAGGGGATATTTTGATAGAAGGCCTATGGGAGGGTGACAAGTGTCCCTCCCATCTTTTGACCAAGTGAGGGTCTTATTTTAGGAAGACTTGGCCATTTGCAAGGGTTTCCCTAAAGAAAAATCCCTCTCCTCTCTCTCAAATTGGTGAACCCCGGTAAGATTTTTGGAAAGGCTTCAAGAAGGAGAAGTGTTTCAGAGCATGCGGGTTCGTGTGGGTAATTTTGAAGTGAAGAAGATTTTGGAAAGAGGGCTTCTTGAGGTAAAATCTCCACCTTCTTGTGTAATTGAAGATTTCAAGTTATAATAGTTAAGAACTGAGCCTGAGGCTGTTATATTAAAGTTTGAAAAGATTGGGGTCATGTCGACTTGTTGAAAACCGAAAATGGGCATGTTAGCCACTCATGTTGTAATCAATTCGGTTGCTAGCTAAAAATCGTTGCATGTTACAAATAGGGGGGTATATAAGTGGTTATGATTTATATAATATGTTGGGATAACGAGTTGGGTTAAAAGGAAATTGAAAGGAAATTGATAATTGTTGTGATATTATAGCCGAATGTGGCTTGGAATTATTGGATTGTTTGGTATTATTGTGGGGCAGAATTTTACGCGTCATGTAAAGGCGTGTAATCCCCTTTTTGTTAGCTGAATTGTTGTGCCTTAAATGTGGCGTTTGGTTATTGAATTCGGACCTTGAAAAAGGTGGAAAAGTGCGTAGAAACAAAGGAAGTGCTGTCCAATTTTTCCCGTAGAACAAGGGACTTTACATTAGAATATTCTACGTTGAAACTAGAAGCTAATAGACGTATTATGGTCATTATAGGTTGACATCTACGGACGACATATTGGACTTGGCAAGTGGATTAAACAAAAGAGGTATGTGGAAACTTTCTTATCTCTTGAGCATGAATAGTTATAACTGTATAAGTACGGTAGACGTACGTGATTTAAATAAGGTAAAATCATTTGATATACTTGATTTGAAAGTATTGATTCTGGAACTATATTAAAGATAAGGACTTGTTGTCTAAGTTAAGAATTTTGTCTGCTAATGTAAAGAGACTTGAAGCGTTTTTGAAAGTTGTGTAACTTGATTCGAAGTACAAGTATCTTGGTCATAAAAAGAACGGGGTTGTCTAAGACATAAGGAGTTATAACGACCTTATGTGAGGCTAGTTATGACGGCCTTATGAAAGGATAAGATTGTCTTAGTTTCTAAAGCATAAAGTTAGTATAACGGCTTTATGGAAAGTTGGTTATAATAACTTTATGGAAGGTTAAAGAAATGGGTTTTCTCGAATAAGTAAGCCTAGAGGAAAGAATTGAAACTAAGAAGGGCAATTTGATTTAAAGGCATCAATTGCTTAAAGTTTAAAATGAGGGTCACTTGATTTAGAAGCCCGAAGCATATTTCTAATAATATAGTGACTT
This sequence comes from Przewalskia tangutica, assembly GCA_029844215.1. NCBI lineage: Eukaryota > Viridiplantae > Streptophyta > Magnoliopsida > Solanales > Solanaceae > Przewalskia > Przewalskia tangutica. The sequence goes on along the minus strand of CM056724.1, from coordinate 45,218,518 downwards.
GTTTGAAATGTAAATAAGCCTTGATACTACGGGTGTTAGTATCTTGGGGTCTTATGTGGAAAAGGGATCTTGGAAAGAATAGAAATACATAGTACTTTGGGTTGAAACTCCCCCGGACTTGTTAAGTGATATGAAAAGTGCCTTAAGGTCATAAAATGAGATCCATTTTGAATGTTAATGAAAGTCTAAAGAAGTTACAAGTTTACTCGACGTCTGCAGATGATGGGATTCCACGTATCTTCCATTGTCTAGTACAAGTTTACCCGACGCATTCTGCAGATGATGTGATTCCGGGTATGCTTCCATTGTCCTAATACGAGTTTACCCGACGCATCGAAGCTGATGTGGGATTCCACGTATGCTTCCTTGTGATTGATCCGGACATGCTTACGATGAGGATTCCGAGGCACGCACCTCGACACGCCACGATGAGGATTCCGAGGCATGCAGATGAGCTTACCGGACGCATCGGCAGCGGTGATGTGGGATTCCACGGGTATGCTTCGGTGTGGTTGACCCTTGACATGCTTACGATGAGGATTCCGAGGCACGCGCCTGACATGCCTACAATGAGGATTCCGAGGCACGCGACCGTGATGCGTTAAATTCGGATACGATTATTACTCCATGGATTAGCTCCCCATGAAGTCATGTACCCGAGATGAGGGATTCCACGGGCATGAGATATATATATAGGTATATATGTGTAGTATGTGTGTACGCCGACAGTGAGGAAGGATGCCACGGGCGCGTCACATGGTTGTATTTTTCTCTTACGGTTGTCGGCAGTTATGGGGGATTCCACGGGCAGAGGATATAGGTTTATATGTGTTGTATGTGTGTACGCCGACAGTGAGGTAGGATACCACGGGCGCGTCACATGGTTAGATTTTACACCTAGCGGTCGGCAGTGATGGGGTATCCCACGGGCGCGCTTTGATATTTGAGGGCTGGTGTTCGTAGCCCTGGTGTGACTATCGTTCATACGTTAAAACATGTTGTACAACGTAAAAATTGACTTTCATTACTTCCATTGTTAGTAAGGCACTGTGTACTGTTAATTGGGTTATCATATATGTTTTCAGCTGTATTTTTGACTATTATGATTTAAATTACAGTACTTTCAGTTTTGCATACTTGGTACATATTTTGTCTTCGACCTTCGGCCTTTGCGTTCATGCCGCAGGTTGAGGTACATAGCTTGCTGATCCGCGCTCTTAGGATCACGGTTCAGTTCTTGGAAAGCTCCATTTCTCCGGAGGCTTTGTCTTTGGTATGGTTCCCTAAAGTGGTTGACTTTTGTACATTCAGGGGTATGGCGGGGCCCTGTCCCGTCACAGTTGTTATATAAACTCTTAGAGGTCTGTAGTCATATCTTGTGGGTCACTTTATAAAAAAACAAAAAAATGAGGTAACTGCTTTTGGATTTGTTTATATCCATGGAGGTAGCCTTATCGGCTGACCTAATATTTATTTCATTATTAAGTTTGTGTATGTTCATTGATTATCTCGATGTATACTGTAAGGGTGCCTGTGTAGGGCACCGCCGCGGTCCGGGTCGTGACAAAAGTGGTATCGAGCGCTTAGTCCTCGGAAAGTGTCTACAGACCGTGTCTAGTAGTCTTGATTATTGATGTGTTGTGCACTACATCTATAATCGGGAGAGGTCGCAGGACATTTAGGATTTGTTTCCATTCTTCTCTCTCGAGATCGTGCAAGAGTCGCCCTACTAGGCTGAATCCTCTCTGACCTATTCTTATGTATCAGTTATGCCACCACGGAAGGCGACCAGGGCCCAGAAGGGCAAGGCAGCAGCAAGAGTTGTTAGTGGTACACAGAGGATTTCTAGGAATCAGGCCCAGACTATGCCTGAGGTTATGGGGGGATCGGCGAGTTCAGCCACGCCGGCAGTATTAGAGGGGCCGAGAGCGGCAGTAACACCAGAGGTTCCAGCACGAGCCTCGGTTCACCACGGTGAGTATAGAGATTACGGAGAGCGATCCGATTATTGACTAGCGTTGTGGCGGCGTGAACCCGTAGCTAACCCTAGAGCCGATAGTTTGAGGATTCGGGACTTTCTGAGTTGCAATCCACCCGAATTCTATGGTTCGAGGTCTGAGGAGGACCCTCAGGAGTTCATTCGGCAGGTGCAGCGGACTATGCAGGTGCTTAGGGCCTCGGAGACGGAGTCCGTTGTGTTAGCGTCTTACCGGTTACGCGATATTGCGTTGAACTGGTTTGAGTCGTGGGTGTTGTCTAGAGGTGTGGGTGCTCCTCCAGCTGTTTGGGATGAGTTCACGGAAGCTTTCCTCGACCACTTTTTGCCTCCTGAGACGAGGAGAGCCCGCCTGGATAGGTTCTTGGCATTGAGACAGAATGGGAGGACCATCAGGGAGTACAACCTGGAATTTGACTCTTTGGCAGTACGCACTCCACTATTGGCGGATATGGCGCGATGAGTTCACCGTATGTGACGGGACTAGGCCGATATATGGTTACCGCATGTCTGGGAGTAGCTCTTCAGCCAGGTATGGATATTGCCAGGATGCAGGCTTATGCACAGGGGATTGAGGATAGGGAGAGAGAGAGCCCAGATTCACCCACCAAGAGGCTGTGACGCAGAAGTTTCAGATAGTTTTCGAGGCGGCCTCAAAGTGACTAGGTCTACATTTCACCGACGCGAAGGCTCCTTTCGGCCTTTCCGGCGGGTGGTTTGACCGCCAGGATATTCGAGCGTCGTGGCTCCGGCCGTTCACAGATGTCTGGAGATAGTAGCCAGGTGTCACGACCCGACCCGACGGGCCGTGATTAACGTCCTAATTGGACGTCATTACTGACTTGTCACTCTTAATCCAATTAATACAGATGTCTACATAAATTTCGGCAGCATAACGCTGCTTTTACAACATATCCCTAAAAATGGGCGAGCCGACAAGGCTGCCAAAACAACAACAAAACAACAGTCATAATGGGCTAGCCGACTAGGCTGCCACCAACCACATCACACGCACAAAGGCATAAGTCAAAATACGCAAGCCGGCAAGGCTGCTACTAAATAACGACATCAAAATCCAAAACGAAGTACAAACATCCAACCCACAACTGTCTACAGACCTCTAAGAGAATAATACTGACATATGACGACAGGACCCCGTCGTGCCCAAAAATATGCATAAGTCTGAAAATAAAGGTCTGTACCAAAAATAGCTGGCTCCGGAACAAAGGAGCTCTCAACCGCATGTAAATCCTAAACCGGAGGGTCACCTATTCGAACTCCCGAACTGCGGGCATTTAACGCAGCTTCGAGGAAGGGGGTCGATGAGATAATGTCTTGAGTATGTAAACATAAAATCTCAGAAACTGATTAACAATCGTACAAGTAAAACAGAGAGTCATCAAACCGCTATAAACCGAGAATCATGTCTGAAAGCATATCATGTATACTGAATCATAAAACATCGTGCTCATGTCTGTATAAAAAAACTGTAAAACATGTCTCGGCCCTCTATGGAGGGACTCGATGGAATTTGTATCTACGCGCGTAGCATGTCTCGGCCCTCTAAGGAGGGACTCGATGTAATCTGTATATATATATCGTGTCTCGGCCCTCTAGTGAGTGACTCGATGAATGATGCATGACTGTGCACGAACATGATCTGGCCCGGGACTCAGTGGAATGAAATAGTAACACTTAGCACGAGTAGATATCATGAGCAACTGTATGCAGCTAAAATCATTATGTGACTCTCAATAACATTACTACATAAACTCTGTTACTGAATCATAATCATTAGTAAATAATCATTTGTAAAACTGAACTGGTAGGAGTTAAGTACGTCCGCCGTACTTTACCAAAAATCATGCCAAAAGAAAGAAGGAAATGTCTTACATACCTCTTAGGCGAACTAATCAGCTTGGTATTAAAGTATTCCTCGTCTAGTACTTCAACCTATGATAATGAACAACATGCTCGTCAATTCTATGGTTCCTAATGTAAGTTATATGCTTAAAGGCTCCCTTATTTCTACAAAAATTTGGGCAGCATTTCCTTTGTTTATGTGTGTATCAACAATTTTCCAATAATCCAAATCAACCAACAATTCAACTCCAGCTACAATCCAATCAACCAACAATCCAATTCAAACCAACAATTCAATTCAAACCAACAATTTTCCCCTTTATTCCAGAATATATAAAATTAACACCTTTCTTACACTTAATCCTTTCGAGGCATGTATAGGTATCTTATTGCAATACTTATGCATGTTTGTAGCTTATTTACATACTAGTTCAGCCCGTAATACATTACCAAACATGTTCAATAATTTCTATCAATTTCCCGGCCGTATCGACATGTTATCAATTCCAAACTTTTTCTTTTAAATTCTTAAACATTTAAATTCACCTTGCAATTCTTTCATACAAATAATTATCTCTTAATCGCCAAGGCTACATTTCAATTCTCAACATGCAAATGGTAAGCAACATACAATTTAACCATTGAAACCAATATCTAACTATTTTAGTTCGAACTTTGCCAACCAATTCTAACAATAACTATAAGCGATTCTTATTCACGTTCCATCATAATTTAGGCTTGTTTTATTAACCCAAAACCATCTCCTAAATTCTGAAAATAAGCATTTCATTTATATCACAAAAAAAAGAAGTTTTTACCTTAAGAGAATGCTAAAAAAAAACTGCTCACTTTTCGATTTTCAAGCCCAATTTTCTTTCAATTTCTAGTCCAATCCTTCACTTCTTCATCTCCAATCCAACATGCAACCATTCTACCATGTTAATCCCTCATTCTTACACCTTTTTCTTCAAGAAAACTTGTCCAAAAACCCAAGAACCCACTGCCCTAAAATTGGCAGAAATGCCGAGAACTCCCCACTGTTTTGGGGTGATAATTTCGCCTCAAAATGGTGGGATAATTTACCCCAAGAAGATGGAATAACAAGCTAAATTTTCTTTGCAAAGGGTGGAGATTTTCGATCAAGATGGGGGAGAAGGAGAGCTTAAAAATTCTGATTTTGTTTTGTGGAAGAAATGAAGGATTTAGAGGAGTTTTATTAAATTTTCAGATTTTAAAAAAATGCACTAAGACCCCCTTAAAAGCCACACTTTGCCCCCTCTAAGTATTTATTTAACTAAATCAACCCCCCACTTCTTTTAATCTAATTTTCCATTGCCTTAATTTCTCATCATCGTACCTTTAATTACCTTACTAACTCATAACGAAAAAATACATATTTATTTATACCACCATTTCTAAAGAGATTTCCGGCGTCACATTCGTCATTGCCAAAAATTAAACCGCCGTAGTACGTAAAATATATGTAATTTCGAGAATTGGGAAACCCAATCCTTAATGACGTTCTAAATCTCTGTCTTAACATACGAGGTGTAACACCAGGGGAGGCCACCTTTGCCTCGGTGTGGTTACTGTGGTAGAGCTCATTTTGGGGAATGTCGGACTAGGTCGACAGCTTGTTACGCTTGCGGCCAACAGGGCCATTTGGCAAGGGACTGTCCGACCAGGGGTGGCACTGGTGGGGCGGCGCAGTCTATTGGATCAGTTGCGGGTTCTTCGACTTCAATGGCTAGGCAGGATGTTCATGCACCGGCAGGCCGCGGCAGAGGTCGTGGTAGCAGTTCCCAGTTTTAGCGGTCCTTTTAACCGCCTATGCGATTTCAGGTATTTTTTTTTATCCTTTAGAGACTTGTATGCATGATAAAATTGTGGTGTGTTTAAGTGTCATGAATGGATTATATGGAGACTATGTATGTATGCTAGAAGTAGGTGGGAAGTACGATAAAAGGAGCATTTTAGGCCTTGAATGAGAGTAAATAGCATTGGTGCGATATCTTAGGGTCATAAGTGGCATAATAAAGTTCCATTAATTGTAAGGTACGAGGAGTATTAGATTGACTCCAAAAGAACATTCGAGGACGAATGTTTCTAAGGGGGGAAGAATGTTACACCCCGTAAATTCAAGAGGTTAAGTCAAGAAAGTACGAAAGGGGATAAGATTTGAATTTGGAAAGTTGGGTTGGCAAAAAGGTTGTGGGCAGACTTTTAGTCAATTTTGGAGCGGTATATCTCCTAGTTCCTTAGGAGTTTTGGCGAGTTTTAAAAGACTAGTATGAAGGTTGTTGAGTCTAGTTTCCAACGCAACAAACCACTCGTCGATTGGACATCGGGGTAGGAAGTTACGGGCGTTAGAAGTTCTGTGGGCTGACGCAGATGATGATTTTCCCAGGCGTCGCGCGCGGCCGCCAGGCCGACACCGATAATTCTGAAAGTCCTCTGAGGTTGAGGCGCCGCGGCGCCGGCGGCAGGGCCGCGACGCCAAGGCGGGATTTTTACGCGGAAAGGGGCGAAAAACAGAGGATATTTTGATAGAAGGCCTATGGGAGGGTGACAAGTGTCCCTCCCATCTTTTGACCAAGTGAGGGTCTTATTTTAGGACTTGGCCATTTGCAAGGGTTTCCCTAAAGAAAAATCCCTCTCCTCTCTCTCAAATTGGTGAACCCCGGTAAGATTTTTGGAAAGGCTTCAAGAAGGAGAAGTGTTGGCAAGCTTGTAGAGGGTTCGTGTGGGTAATTTTGAAGTGAAGAAGATTTCGGAAAGAGGGCTTCTTGAGGTAAAATCTCCACCTTCTAGTGTAATTGAAGATTTCAAGTTATAATAGTTAAGAACTGAGCCTGAGGCTGTTATATTAAAGTTTGAAAAGATTGGGGTCATGTCGACTTGTTGAAAACCGAAAATGGGCATGTTAACCACTCATGTTGTAATCAATTCGGTTGCTAGCTAAAAATCGTTGCATGTTACAAATAGGGGGGTATATAAGTGGTTATGATTTATATAACATGTTGGGTTAAAAGGAAATTGAAAGGAAATTGATAATTGTTGTGATATTATAGCCGAATGTGGCTGGGAATTATTGGATTGTTTGGTATTATTGTGGGGCAGAATTTTACGCGTCCTGTAAAGGCGTGTAATCCCCTTTTTGTTAGCTGAATTGTTGTGCCTTAAATATGGCGTTTGGTTATTGAATTCGGACCTTGAAAAAGGTGGAAAAGTGCGTAGAAACAAAGGAAGTGCTGTCCAATTTTTCCCGTAGAACAAGGGACTTTACATTAGAATATTCTACGTTGAAACTAGAAGCTAATAGACGTATTATGGTAATTATAGGTTGACATCTACGGACGACATATTGGACTTGGCAAGTGGATTAAACAAAAGAGGTATGTGGAAACTTTCTTATCTCTTGAGCATGAGTAGTTATAACTGTATAAGTACGGTAGACGTACGTGATTTAAATAAGGTAAAGTCATTTGATATACTTGATTTGAAAGTATTGATTCTGGAACTATATTAAAGATAAGGACTTGTTGTCTAAGTTAAGAATTTTGTTTGCTAATGTAAAGAGACTTGAAGCGTTTTTTAAAGTTTTGTAACTTGATTCGAAGTACAAGTCTCTTGGTCATAAAAAGAACGGGGTTGTCTAAGACATAAGGAGTTATAACGGCCTTATGGGAGGCTAGTTATGACGGCCTTATGAAAGGATAAGATTGTCTTAGTTTCTAAAGCATAAAGTTAGTATAACGGTTTTATGGGAAGTTGGTTATAATAACTTTATGGAAGGTTAAAGAAATGGTTTTTCTCGAATAAGTGAGCCTAGAGGAAAGAATTGAAACTAAGAAGGGCAATTTGATTTAAAGGCATCAATTGCTTAAAGTTTAAAATGAGGGTCACTTGATTTAGAAGCCCGAAGCATATTTCTAATAATATAGTGACTTGTTTGAAATGTAAATAAGCCTTGATACTACGAGTGTTAGTATCTTGGGGTCTTATGTGGAAAAGGGATCTTGGAAAGAATAGAAATACATAGTACTTTGGGCTGAAACTCCCCCGGACTTGTTAAGTGATATGAAAAGTGCCTTAAGGTCATAAAATGAGATCCATTTTGAATGTTAATGAAAGTCTAAAGAAGTTACAAGTTTACCTGGACGTACCGGCAGTGATGTGGGATTCCACGGGTATGCTTCCCTTGTGATTGATCCTTGAACATGCTTACGATGTGGGATTCCGAGGCATGCACCTTGGACATGCTTACGATGAGGGATTCCGAGGCATGCAGTATGAGATTACCTGGACGTACCGACAGTGATGTGTGATTCCACGGGTATGCTTCCAGTGTGGTTGACCCTTGGACATGCTTACGATGAGGGATTCCGAGGCATGCGCCTTGGACATGCCTACGATGAGGGATTCCGAGGCATGCGACGCGACCGTGACGCGTTAAATTCGGATACGATTATTACGCCATGGATTAGCTCCCATGAAGTCATGTACGAGATGAGGATTCCACGCATGAGATATATATATAGGTATATATGTGTAGTACGCAGCTGGTGAGGAAGGATGCCACAGGCGTCACACGGTTGTATTTTTCTCTTACTACCGCTTCAGTGATGGGGATTCCACGCGCAGAGGATATAGGTTTATATGTGTTGTATGTGTACGCAAGCGGTGAGGTAGATACCACGCGCCACATGGTTAGATTTTACACCTAGCGGTCGGCAATGATGGGGTATCCCACGGGCGCGCTTTGATATTTGAGGGATGGTGTTCGTAGCCCTGGTGTGACTATCGTTCATACGTTGAAACAGGCTGTACAAGGTAAAAATTGACTTTCATTACTTCCATTGTTAGTAAGGCACTGTGTACTGTTAATTGGGTTATCATATATGTCTTCAGCTGTATTTTTGACTATTATGATTTAAATTACTGATTTTCGCTTTGCATACTTGGTACATATTTTGTACGACCTCCTTCGGGCCGCGTCATGCCGCAGGTTGAGGTACATAGCTTGCTGATCCGCGCTCTTAGGATCACGGTTCAGTTCTTGGAAAGCTTCATTTCTCCGGAGGCTTTGTCTTTGGTATGGTTCCCTGAAGTGGTTGAATTTTGTACATTCAGGGGTATGACGGGGCCCTGTCCCGTCACAGTTGTTATATAAACTCTTAGAGGTCTGTAGTCATATCTTGTGGGTCACTTTATAAAAAATAAAATAAAATTGAGGTAACTGCTTTTGGATTTGTTTATATCCATGGAGGTAGCCTTATCGGCTGACCTAATATTTATTTCATTATTAAGTTTGTGTATGTTCCGCTGATTATCTCTGATGTATACCTGTAAGGGTGCCCAGGTAGGGCACCAGTCGCGGGCCCAGGGTCGGGTCGTGACACCACCCCTCACAAATTAGCTCCCTGAACTACTGTTAGGCGTATTTTATATACACCTTTTGAGTCATTTTTAGTTAGTCTTTGGCCCATTTGTACAAATACGTGTCATGTTAGTATAGATTTTCTTTCTTTTGAGTCACAGTGGTTTAAAATGGCACATTGGCGAAAATAAGCAAAAAGAGGGCAAAAACAGAGGTTCCAGAGCACAAAGAGACGAAAAACTGGCACCCTGGTAAATACAGGCGCCGTGGCTGATCCATTAGGAGCAGAGGCCACGGCGCCCGTCTGGGACAGTGCAGGAGTTTAGCGCCACACACGGCCTGGCCGTGGCTGACGCAGGTTTTCAGCCAAATCCGAATGGGAATGGGCCAAAACCAAGAGGGAAAAGTCGGGAACGTTTTTGGAGGATATAAAAAGGCCTTAGGGCAGATTTTTGAAGGGTCCCACAATCCCTAACTCTACACAACACATAGTTCTTGAAAGCTTCAAGATTGAAGGCTTGTTCTTGAGTAATTCTTTTTCTTACTTTATTTATTTTTCAGTTTATGTTGGATAATATTTTAGTTCTTAGCATGTCTATGGATAAGAGCTAAACTTTAATTAGGGCTTTCCATTCGAATCACTTGAACCGCGTTCTATGATTTAATGCATGGTTTTGGTTTCTTCTTTATATAGTTGAGATTTATTCAATAATTGCTTTGATTGCTTGGTAATTAATTGATCACTAATTATCATCACATATATGATTTCTAATCGAGATCCGAAAGGGGAAGTTGAGGAGATTGGAAGCCCTATTTCCACCATATCTGATTTAAGTAAAGTAATTTAGTTAACTTTTATAATTATTTAGTAGTCATAGATACAAACAACCATCAAAATATCGATCACCAAATAGATACCATCGGATAGAAATGGGTAATTGAACACTAATCCCTGAGGACGATATTCGGTCTTACCCAGACTCTATTACTTGTCACAATACGTGCACTTGCGTTAAGCGTGTGGATAAATCGCTAACAAGTTTTTGGCGCCGTTGCCGGGGATTGGTGTAGTTCAATATCAATCTATCTATTCTTAATTTCTAATTCGGTTTTTATTTTCTTTTATTTGTGGAATCGTGCGCCGTGATCCGTTTGTTGATTTTGATCTATTTCAGGTATCTAGTTTATGCGAAGAAGAAGAGGAGCAAATATACTTGTGCCTTTCAACCCTGAGATCGAGAGACTTGCAAGCAGAACCGGCGAAACAAAAGAATCTTTGACTTAATAGCCATGGGGTATCGACATAATAATAATGAGATGAATGAAGAGATGGGTGATCACCAACCCAACCAAGGAATACCCCCAGGGTTGCAGAATGATGAAGAGGAAAAAGTTCAGGTCCAGGCAGAAAGGAGTCTGGGAGACTATGTGCTACTAAGAGTGAATGGAGCACAAACATGCATAAGGCTCCCAGCAATAGGAGCGAACAATTTTGAAATAAAGCCTGCGATCCTGAGCATGGTGCAACATACAGTTCAATTTGGAGGGTTACCATCTGAAGACCCACATATGCACATTGCAAATTTCTTGGAACTGTGTGCAACGTTCAAATATAATGGTGTTACTGATGACGCCATTCGGTTGAGGCTCTTTCCTTTTTCACTCTGGGATAGAGCAAAGGTTTGGTTGAATTCCCTACCTACAGATTCTATATTTACATGGCAGGATCTGGCACAGATGTTCTTGGCAAAGTTCTTTCCACCTTCCAAAGCAGTCAAGCTGAGAGGAGAGCTGAACACTTTCTACCAGACTGATGGGGAGTCACTCTATGAGGCTTGGGAGAGATTTAAAGATCTGCAGAGAAAGTGTCCACATCATATCATTGAACTGTGGAATTTGGTCCATATTTTCTATAATGGGCTAAGTGGGACAACAAGAACCATCATTGATGCAGCTGCAGGTGGAACCTTCATGAAGAAGACAGCACATGAGGCCCATGATTTGCTAGAAGACATGGCCACTAATAATCATGTGTCAGATGATAGAGGGGTAAGTGGAAGGAGAGCGATCGGAGTTCATGAGATCGATGCCCTTACAACGTTAAATGCACAGGTTGCTCTCTTGACCAAGCAACTTCAGCAAAACACAGTGTCGGTGAATGCAGTTCAGATGCTAATGAATTGTGAGATTTGTGGGGGTCCTCATACTTTTGATAGGTGCCCATCAGCATACCCCAACAACATCCCTATTGAGCAAGAAGAATGTCAGGCAGTGGGAAATTACCAGAGGCCCCAGAACAACCCTTATTCAAACACTTACAATCTGGGGTGGAGGAATCACCCAAACTTCTCATGGAGGGGTAACCAGAGGCAGCAGAATCAATACAGAGGCCAATACCAGAATCAACAACCATTTAATCAGGCCTCATCTTCACAACAGTTCAGTGCACCTTCCCCACAAGAAAAGCCAGATGAATTGCGAGCAGCCTTGTTTACACTTACAAATTCACAGACCCAGTTCATGGCAGAGACAAGGTCATCCATAAGGAACTTGGAAACCCAAGTTGGACAGCTGACAAAAATGGCAAATAACAGGCCACAAGGCACTCTTCCCAGTAATACAGAGATAAATCCAAGAGAGCAGTGTCAGGCAGTACAGTTGAGAAATGGGAAGCAGTTAGAACCAGTTGCTCCTGAACCTGCAGTGGTGACTAAAAAGGAAGTTGAGATTGAGAAGAAGGGGTTACTGATGACCGCCCTATTTTAGAGGAGGCTCCACCAGTTCTAGTAAGGGAGTACACAGAGAAGATCCCCTATCCTCAGAGGCTTCTGATAAAGACCCAAGATAAACAGTTCTCAAAGTTCCTAGAGGTTTTCAGGAAATTGCATATCAATATCCCCTTCATTGAAGCGTTGGAACAATCGCCTACCTACTTCAAATTTATGAAGGAGATCCTTGGAAAGAAGAGGAAACTAGTGAAATATGAGACCATAGCACTAACTGAGGAGTGTAGTGCCATTTTGCAGAAGAAGCTGCCCCCAAAGTTTAAAGATCCGATGAGTTTCACCCTACCTTGCACGATAGGGAATGTGACTTGCAACAGGGCATTATGTGATCTAGGGGCTAGCATAAACTTGTTACCCCTATCTGTATTCAAGAAGCTGGGATTGGGAGTGATCAAGCCAACTACAGTGAATCTACAGCTAGCGGACAGATCAGTGGTGCATCCTTTAGGCATCATTGAAGATGTGCTCATCAAAGTGGGGAAGTTCTTCTTCCCATCAGACTTTCTCATCATCGACATGGAGGAAGACGATGAAATTCCCATTATTTTTGGACGGCCATTCCTCGCCACTGGGAGAGCATTGATTGATGTGGAAAATGGCGAGCTAAAACTGAGAGTTGAGGACGAGGAAATGATATTTAAAGTATTTAAACCCTCAATTGAATCTTCAATCATAAGCAAATGTCTCGCAGTCAGCACAGTTGACACATCATTTGAGCCAACACAAGCCAAAACCAAGGAGAACAGTCCGCCATCACAGGTAAGTATTTCTAAACATCCTCTTGAGAAAAAAAAGAAAAATACAAATAGAAGGCTAAGAAGAAAGATAATCATGAAATGGACAGGTTGTGGGGTTAAATTACCCCAGGCTTCTTGATAAGGAACTTACGTCCGACTACAAGACGTTAAAGACAACGCTACTTGGGAGGCAATCCAAGGTTTTAAATTTATGCATTTTTAGCTTAGTTAGAACAGTCTCACGTCTGGTATTGTTTTTGACGTTGTGATGCTAGGTACAAGGCCAAAAACGTGGAGCAAAGCGCCGTGGCGCCGAGTTCTCAGACCTCGCAATGATTTAGCCACAAATACGACATGCAATGGCGCCACCCTGAAATTATCTGCCATGCATTATCCACCTCCACCACCACCATTTTAAACCACAAGTCTGTAAGTTGTCCCGTATTATTTTATTTTTGAGTCTTGCACACATTAGGGACAATGTGTGATTTAAGTTTGGGGGGGTTCTTAGTTTATTTTTGTTCTTAGTTTATTTTTGATAGTTTATTTTTGAGTCTATTTTTGTGTGTTTGAGTCTTCTTATTGTTTATTTTTATGTCTTATATGAGTCTAATATTTTTTTTATGATCATGCATGCTGTAGTTACTTGAAACGCCTAATGAAGTAAAGTGGATAATGTAATGGAATTAGAAGTAGAAAATCTGAACGCTTAAGTTAGTATGCCAAGAATTCTTGAAATCAAATTATTTGGGGTATCTTGCTTGATTTATGCATTTGTTAATGATTAAGCCTATGTGTCTGCTTACTTGTTATTTGAGGCGAAATTGTTAGGATATACATGTTAGGGATATGACTCAGTCATTTCTTTGTTAGCCCTTTCTTACCATTCATTGCCTATCCCTGACATAAAATTGTATCCCTAGTCAGCCCCTTTGAGCCAAAAATAAGATCTTTCTTTGACACCCTATAATTCCATAATTGTGCCATAAGTGGAAAATTAAGATGTTTGGAATGAAAAGTGTTGAAAAAGGACAAAAAGAGAAGAAAATAATTTTATGCACCCCAATGAAAAAAATGCAAAATCTTAAGTTTGGGGGTGCCTGTTATTCACAATGCACCTCATTCTCTCTAAACAAAAAGAGGGGAAAGATAGATACGAGATTAAAGAGGAAATCAAAAGAAAAGGAAAGAGTTGAAAGAAAAAGAGCTTATGGTACATAAGTTGAGCCTAAATGCCTATTTTTTTACCTACCCCTGCCTAAGCCTACATTACAACCCTGAAAAGTCCTGAAGATCTCTAGTATGTGTACCCATGATTAGTGGAGAATAGTAAGTAAACAAGCCATAAAATTTTGATATTGACATGCATAGGTTAAGTGTTCTTACGTCCATTGAGAATGATTGAATTGAATTTGCGAAATATCTGACTGAAGAGTTTTAGAATGCTAAAAATTCATGCTATATGTTCCTGCATATTATCCTACTAACCTTCATGCTTTTCTAGTGGCAATTGTGCAGCAGATTGATCAGTGTCTTTGAGTCATTTTATTTTCTTTTCTTTCGTGTCTTTGTCTCTATTTCTGATCTTTACTCGAGGGCGAGCAAAGGTTAAGTTTGGGGGTGTTTGTTAGGCGTATTTTATATACACCTTTTGAGTCATTTTTAGATAGTCTTTGGCCCATTTTTGTACAAATACGTGTCATGTTAGTATAGATTTTCTTTCTTTTGAGTCAGTGGTTTAAAATGACACATTGGCGAAAAGAAGCAAAAAAAGGGCAAAATACAGGGCGGCGTCGTGGCTCCAGTCCATCAGGAGCAGCAGTGCCACGGCACCCAGATCACTGGACAGCTGCAGGAGTTTCGGCGCCACGGCGCCGGTCTCAGGGTCGTGGCGCCGACGCGGGTTTTCAGCCAAATCCGAATGGGAATGGGCCAAGACTAAGAGGGAAAAGTTGGGAACGTTTTTGGAGGATATAAAAAGGCCTTAGGGCAGATTTTTGAAGGGTTCCACAATCCCTAACTCTACACAATACATAGTTCTTGAAAGTTTCAAGATTGGAGGCTTGTTCTTGAGTAATTCTTTTTCTTACTTTATTTATTTTTCAGTTTATATTGGATAATCTTTTAGTTCTTAGCATGTCTATGGCTAAGAGCTAAACTTTAATTAGGGCTTTCCATTCGAATCACTTGAACCTCGTTCTATGATTTAATACATGGTTTTGGTTTCTTCTTTATATAGTTGAGATTTATTCAATAATTGCTTTGATTGCTTGGTAATTAATTGATCACTAATTATCATCACATTTATAATTTCTAATCGAGATCCGAAAGGGGATATTGTGAATATGTTATAGTTGAATAAACATAGGTTAAAATCGTGGACAAAAGTACCCCGATACTTGTGTAGTTTAATATGTTATTGTTCTTAATCCTCCTTTGTAGTAAATCTTATCATCGAAAGATAGAAGAGTTATGCATTGGGGTTGAATGTTTATATATCCTAACCAGAATATAAAACGAAATAGTTAACCTGCTATCTCAATATTTTAGAAGAACCTTTATCATTGCATTAAAGATTAAAGCGAGCGGATAGTTGAGGAGATTGGAATCCCTATTTCCACCATATCTGATTTAAGTAAAGTAATTTAGTTAACTTTTATAATTATTTAGTAGTCATAGATACAAACAACCATCAAAATATCGATCACCAAATAGATACCATAGGATAGAAATTGGTAATTAAACACTAATCCCTGAGGACGATATTCTGTCTTACCCAGACTATATTACTTATCACGATACGTGCACTTGCGTTAAGCGTGTGGATAAATCGCTAACAACTACACCATGTGTATTCATTGGATTTCCGTCTAATCATAGGGGATTCTTGTTCTATGACTTATCATCACGTAAAATCATTGCCTCTCGTCATGTCACATTCGATGAGATGATTTTTCCTTTTTCCAATATCCGGAAATTTCAAAACACTGATTACATGTTCCTCGATGAGTCTGACATTTCACCGCTAGTGCGTACCCTAAATCACCACTGTACAACAATCCAGTCGCCACCACCGGCGGCACCTCCGGCGACCCCTCCAGCATCGGTTTCCGACACCACTATTGCCATCCTGTTGGAGCCCAACCATCTGGTGTCCCTTCCATCCAGTGTATGTCGGTCTCTACCATACGCACACCCCTATGACACTCCATCCAGCGTCAGATACTCTGTCCTGACACCCACCACCTCTCCATCTACTGCTTTGATCGCAACACAATAAAGACTCAACTCCCCGCAGTCAAACCCTCTCAGCCAGCCCCCATCGGTCAACCATCCAGATCCGGTCCAAACACAACCCCGATCTACTATGAGTCCGACCTTCACATCAACCCACACAGTGTCGCCCATACTTGATACTGCAGTTCATCCACCCCAGCAGAACAAGTTCGCACCACCCACCACCCATTCCATGAAAACTCGTGCATAACACGATATTTTCAAACCCAAGGTTCATTTTAATCTGGCTACTCAAACACTCTCACCCATTCCCAAAAATCCAAAATTAGCCAAACTGGACCCCAATTGGAATGTGGCCATGTGTAAAGAATTCAATTCTTTAACAAAGCAATATACTTGAGATTTGGTACCTAGACTGGTTAGGGTTAATGTGATCCGATGCATGTGGCTATTTCATCACAAATTCATAGACAATGGTGACTTGGAGCGATATAAGGCGAGTCTTGTGGCAAATGGTACAAATCAGCAGGAAGTCATCGACTGTGGTGAGACTTTTAGCCCGGTTGTTTAATCGGCTACGATTCGTTCTTAGTATTTTTATGGGTAAGAAGTGACCGATTCACCAGCTGGATGTCAAGAACACATTTCTTTATGGAGATTTGAAAGAAATCGTGTATATTCATCAGCCGCCAGGTTTTGTTCATCCCGCAGTTCCTCAGTATGTCTGTCGTCTCAGAAAGTCATTTTATGGCCTTAAATAGGCACCTCGTGCTTGGTATGACCGCTTTACCATGTATCTTATGCAAATTGGGTTTATATGTAGCAGATACATCTCTGTTTATTTTTCATCATGGTAGTAGCATTGCGTACTTACTGTTATATGTGGATGACATTGTTCTCACTGCCTCCTCAGACAAATTAAAAAATGACATTATTGCTCTTCTCAAAACTGAATTTGCTATGACTGATTTTGACAAACTGAGTTAGTTCTTGGGTATATCAGTGACTAGATCTGCAGATAATATGTTTCTGAGTCAGCTTAAGTATGCAGAAGAAATTATGTACAGGGCTAAGATGTCGAATTGCAAAGCTATGCCTACTCCGATTGATTCAAAATCCAAGCTTAGTGCTTCTGATAGTAATCCGGTGTCTGATCCTACTCTCTATCGGAGTCTTGCAGGTGCTCTTCAATACCTGACATTTACAAGGCCCGATATTGCATATGCCGTTCAGCAGGTGTGTCTGTTTATGCATGCCCCGAGTGAACCCCATTTTGCTGCTTTTAAACGTATTATCAGATACATTAAGGGTACTCCTGACTATAGGTTGCATCTCTACCCCTCCGCTCCGATCAAGTTGCTCTCTTACACAGGTGCTGATTGGGCACGATGCACGGACACGCGACGCTCTACCTCCGAATATTGTATTTTTTTAGGGGATAACCTTATTTCTTTATCTGCCAAGCGGCAAGCCACTTTATCTCGCTCTAGTGATGAAGCAGAGTATAGAAGTGTTGCTAATGTGGTTGCTGAAGTTTCTTGGCTCTGAAATCTTCTCTTGGAGCTCCATTGTCCACTGCGTAAAACGTCTGTAGTCTATTGTGATAATATATCTGCCATATTTATGTCTCATAATCCGGTCCAGCATAAGCGGACCAAACATATTGAGATGTATATCCACTTTGTACGTGAGAAGGTAGCACTTGGTCAAGTCAAAATAATGCATGTGCCTTCCTTCTATCAATATGCAGACATCTTCACAAAGGGACTACCCAGACAGCTGTTTATAGACTTCAGATCCAGCCTTAGCGTTCGGCCTCCTCCCACTCCATCTGATGGGGAGTATTAGCCAATATTCTTCAAATATTCACACTATATATTGTATTTATTATTGATATGTACTTAAGGTAGTTTAGAATTTTTACTGTATTAGGAATTACTTTTGTACAACTATATATATTGTGATTAATAAAAGAAATTCCTAAGGAAAATTATTCCATAATCTTATGATCCAAAAAAACAGACATAAGCAAAGTGGAGGATAATCAGCTATAATGATGTAACTATATCCGTGAATTAGAAGCTATACGTTGTATTGGAAGATGATCACGATGTCCAAAAATTCAAGAGGTTGTCGTTTTCTAATAAATAAATAATTTGTACTTTATGTATGTATGATTAAAGGCCTAACGATATATATATGATTTGTCATGCATGTAACACTGTAATATGAACTTGGATTATCCTCACTCTATAAGCTAGTTTTTGGGGTGAGTTAGGCCCAAGATCCATTCTTTATATGGTATCAGAGTCAAACTCATTCCAATTCTATTTTTACTGATGTTGGGTCCCCAAATTATGTCATCCACGCTATAGTTAACAGGGTCTAGACGTGCGGGAGAGTGTTAAGAGTCACACATCGAAAATGAAATGAGAACATAGACTCCTTATATGGACTTGGACATTACTCACCCTACAAGCTAGTTTTTGAGATGAGGATTGTCCAAGTCCATATAAGGAGTCCATGTTCTCATTCCATTTTCAATGTGAGATTTTTAACACTGTAATATGAAGCTTTCCACAGCTTGTGCTTGTTTTCGATGTGTTTAATGATGGATGTACTGGTTTTTCTCGTTTAAAATTCTTGAGTGATGCTTTTATAAGTACGTTTTCTATTCCCTCTTTTTTTCCCTGTATAATATACTACTCTCTCCGTCCTAAAAAGACTGATCTAGTTTAATTTGATACGAAATTTAAAAAATAAATGAAGACTTTTAAAATTTGTGGTCCAAAACAAATCTTAGATATTTGTGTGGCTGTAAATAATCTCATAAAATTAAATTATTTTTAAATATAAAAATGTGTTAATCTTTTTGATACAAATTAATAAGGAAAGTAGACAGGTGTTTGTTAGACAGAGGAAGTAATATGCTAGACCAAATCCCATGTTCATTGTGGGACCATGTTTGTTGGCTATTTGATGAAGACCTTCGTGTAGATTTTTGAATCATATGGAGATTTCCTATAGTTGGTGTATAATAGGTTCATTTCTTTGGCATTAAAATATATATATATATATATATTTGTTTTTTATTTTATGTTGTAACTAGTGATACAAAGTTCTTTATCTTATTTTTGGAAGTTTATATGTGTTTGTATTGTTATTGTATTTTTTTTTGTATATATTAATTATAAGTTAAATTTTTCAAATTAGAGTATACCTTTTTTTATATTGTATTTCTCAGTTGTTGAATAGTATCATTTATATTTTTCCTCTAAAGATTATATGTTCATTATTCTGACAGAAGAGTATATAGACGTGTTCTATATTTATATTGTATTTCTCAGTGCCTAAAATTGTATGACTTATATTTTTCCTCTTCTGATAATCTTGCCAGTGTTTTAAAAGGCGTGGGGGTAAGGCGAGACGTTTTACATATGCCTCGGCGAGGCATATGCACCGAGGCATAGAGTTTAAGTCTTATGAGTATTTAATTTTTAGTATTTTATAAATTAATAAAATAAATATATAAATCAAAAACTAAATTATAAAAAATAATAAAATTAGTAGAAAAATCTGTATATCTATTATTAACATGCTAACATGTGCATGAATCATCTAAAAGAAATCTTGAAAAAGTAAATGACGTAAAGATGTATTACATCAATAATATGACTATGGTTAAACATAATTAGAGTTGCAAAAATGATACTCAGTCCTAATAATTTAAAGATAAAAATGACAATAACATAAAGTTACTATTTTAAAACTTAAAACTAGATAACAAATTAATACTCATTATAATACAAATATTCAGAATAGAGTCTTCAAAATATTATCTAAACTAGAGCGATACCAAAAGAAAGTATAAGATTAAAAACTATCTTGAAAAAAAATTAACTGAACAATGCTAAAAATTTGAAGAAAATAAAGCATAAAGAAGGAATATGCAAGCATGGAAGTATAGTAAGAATTAGAGGACAAACCTCTTTACTTTGTGATTTGCACTTGGCATACAAATTAAAGATCTAAAGTGTATATGTTACTCTATAAACAACAAAGAGAAAAGATTATGAAATTAAGATAAACAATTAGATTTTTTTTTAACTTTTTGCTATCTTTTAGTTTGAGAATTTACTATGAGTTAGCTTTTGAATATTTAACTTTTTAAAAAATTATTAAGCAATTTTGACTGAACTTTGGAAATGTTCTCGTGGCTTATGCATGAAATGAATGCCCAAAATATTGAGGAATTGTAACGATCCGTCCGGTTGTTTTTAGCTAAAGATCCTTATTTTTCTATTTTACCATTCCCGTAAACTCTATGTGGGGCTTGTGATGCAAGATGATGGGTAATGGATCCCGAGGTCCATTTATATGAGTTTCGAATAAATAACTCAAAATAAGAATCTTAGAATTAGATAGTTTGACTCTAGGTTGACTTTTGAGTATATGGGATATTTTTCGGGATCCATCACTTCTGGTAGTTCCTGAGGGTCATTGTGACTTATTCGAGTCATTGATTCGCTTCCCGAGACAATCATATGTATTTTATAACTTTATTTGTAATATTTGGATATTTGGTTATTTTGGGAGGTTCTTTAGAAAAGTATGTCTTAGTTGAGTTAAATAGAAAATCTGAGGGCACGCGTGAGTTTGTAGCATTGTTTACCATAGGGGAGCATATCTGGTCTGTTTTCGGAGGGTCTCGAGAGTAGTTCAGGTGTTTGGTGAAAGTTTGGCCTAGTTTCCATTTTGTTGGTGTCTGCCTAGGTGGTACTATTGTCTACTCTTGTTTGGGAGCACTTTTTGCACATGGGAGGTTGCATACCTTAGGTATCGTCGAGTCGTACAGAGTCAATTTTGTGGCCCATCAGCTCTTGGGAGATGTAAAACAGTCGTGGAGAGCTTATATTAATTATCGACCAGTGGGGTCGCCTCCACTGTTATGGGTTAGGTTTTATCATGGTTTCTTAGAGAAGTATATGCCTCTTAGCTTGCGTTTATGAAAGTGTGATACGCTCTATAGGTTGGAGCAGAGGGGTTCTTCAGTTGCATATTATGAGACTCGCTTTCACGCCTTATCACGTTATGCAGCGCTGTTGCTACCTAAAGAGGCCAAAGAGAGTGAGTTGCTTTGTGAGAGGTTTGAGTATTCCCCTTTAGTTGGCTACGTTGCAGTTAGTGGGCTCTGGGTTTCTTTTGAGATAATAGTCGAGCATGCGAGGACGATAGAGTATGTTAGGGGCAGGAGGCCCAGATATGAGCCCGATAAGAGGGCAATGCAACATGGACAGTTCATCAGGTCTACTTCTCGTGGTTATGGACAACATGGTCGATATCGATGGTCGGCGGTTGAAGCTCTCAGACACGGATGGTGTCTCTGCGGGGCAAAGCGATTATAGTGGGGGTCAGTCTTCGAGGGGGTCTTAGTCTCGGTATTCTGACTGTGGTGGTTCAAGTTTCTCTATCTCTATTAATCAACCCTCAGCGGATAAAATCTATTACGAGTGTGGTGAGATTGGTAATTTCAAGAGAGAGTTTCCCAGACTTATATCGAGTACATCCCGTGCACCCAGGAGTCCAGCACAACCATCTAGGGGTGGTGGTCAGGTTGGACGAGGAAGATCTCAGTTAGGTCATGGTGTCCATCAGTCTAGTCAGAGTGGTTCTCATATGAGTAGGGATGGAGATTGTTCAGGCCGAGGTGGCCATCAGGGTACCTTGTCCAATGTGGAATGCACTAATTTCTATGCTTTTCCAAGTAGGCCCAAAACTAAGGCATCTGACGCAATTATCACAAGTATCATCTTAGTCTATCACCGGTCTGCTTCAGTACTATTTAATCCAAGGTCCATATTCTCATATGTGTCTACTTACTTTTCTGTTGATTTGGATATGTGGTGATATGCTTGATGTCCCTATTCGTGTGTCCACACTGGTTGGTGATTCTTTAATAGTAGATAGAGCTTATCATATGTGTGTCATTAATGGGGTACGATACCTAGGTACATTTTGTCATTAAAGACATGGTTGACTTCGATATTATTCTGGGGATGGTTGGCTATCACCATACCATGTGATTCTGGACTATCATGCAAAGACAATCACTTTAGCTATGCTTGGTGTTCCGACGTTAGAGTGGAGGGACGCTCCCAACCCTGCTCCTAAGAAGATCATTTCTTTCATCCGAGCTAGGATGTTAGTAGACAAGGGTTGTCTGGCGTATCTTGCTCATATTCGGGATACGAGTGTGAAGACTCCTTCCCTTGAGTTCCTTCTGGTAGTTAGTGAGTTTGTCGAGGTTTTTCCTTTAGATTTATTGGGTATGCCGCCAAACAAGGTTATTGATTTCTGCATTGATTTTGCAACACCTCGTACCTCTAAACTAAGTCATGTTTATGATTAATGAGTTTAGAAAGACAAAATGAGAAGTTTAAGTTGGAAAACCAGTTTCAGCTCTGCAGATTGAATTTGACGCCAAGAATTACAGATTGTAAAATATTATACGACCCGTCAAAATAGATCACAATTTCATTTTTGAAATTCATGGCAGACTGTAAATTCTACGGAGCGTAAAACTTTAAATGGTACGTCGATTCCCACCATCTCAGAATTTTAGATTTCACAACTCTCTAGAAATTTACAAGTTCATGACATTCCATTTATACGGACCGTCAAACATTCTACGGTCTAGACCCAAGCCGTCAAAAATTTGACGGACCATCAAATTGTTTCGATAGAAAATGATATAAATGGGACTTAATTCTAAAAATCTCTTTTCACAATTCCCAATCCCTAGAATGAAGGTTCTCTATTCCCAATCATCTCCTGTTTGTAGTCCATGAATCCATATCTTAGTTTTCATGATTTCTTGAATATAAGTTATGATTATTATTACTGAATTTCATGAAGTCACATAAGTTATATTTTTCCTCTAAAGATTATATGTTCATTATTCTGACAGAAGAGTATATAGACGTGTTCTATATTTATATTGTATTTCTCAGTGCCTAAAATTGTATGACTTATATTTTTCCTCTTCTGATAATCTTGCCAGTGTTTTAAAAGGCGTGGGGGTAAGGCGAGACGTTTTACATATGCCTCGGCGAGGCATATGCACCGAGGCATAGAGTTTAAGTCTTATGAGTATTTAATTTTTAGTATTTTATAAATTAATAAAATAAATATATAAATCAAAAACTAAATTATAAAAAATAATAAAATTAGTAGAAAAATCTGTATATCTATTATTAACATGCTAACATGTGCATGAATCATCTAAAAGGAATCTTGAAAAAGTAAATGACGTAAAGATGTATTACATCAATAATATGACTATGGTTAAACATAATTAGAGTTGCAAAAATGATACTCAATCCTAATAATTTAAAGATAAAAATGACAATAACATAAAGTTACTATTTTAAAACTTAAAACTAGATAACAAATTAATACTCATTATAATACAAATATTCAGAATAGAGTCTTCAAAATATTATCTAAACTAGAGCGATACCAAAAGAAAGTATAAGATTAAAAACTATCTTGAAAAAAAATTAACTGAACAATGCTAAAAATTTGAAGAAAATAAAGCATAAAGAAGGAATATGCAAGCATGGAAGTATAGTAAGAATTAGAGGACAAACCTCTTTACTTTGTGATTTGCACTTGGCATACAAATTAAAGATCTAAAGTGTATATGTTACTCTATAAACAACAAAGAGAAAAGATTATGAAATTAAGATAAACAATTAGATTTTTTTTTAACTTTTTGCTATCTTTTAGTTTGAGAATTTACTATGAGTTAGCTTTTGAATATTTAACTTTTTAAAAAATTATTAAGCAATTTTGACTGAACTTTGGAAATGTTCTCGTGGCTTATGCATGAAATGAATGCCCAAAATATTGAGGAATTGTAACGATCCGTCCGGTTGTTTTTAGCTAAAGATCCTTATTTTTCTATTTTACCATTCCCGTAAACTCTATGTGGGGCTTGTGATGCGCAAGATGGGTGGCATGGATCCCGAGGTCCATTTATATGAGTTTCGAATAAATAACTCAAAATAAGAATCTTAGAATTAGATAGTTTGACTCTAGGTTGACTTTTGAGTATATGGGATATTTTTCGGGATCCATCACTTCTGGTAGTTCCTGAGGGTCATTGTGACTTATTCGAGTCATTGATTCGCTTCCCGAGACAATCATATGTATTTTATAACTTTATTTGTAATATTTGGATATTTGGTTATTTTGGGAGGTTCTTTAGAAAAGTATGTCTTAGTTGAGTTAAATAGAAAATCTGAGGGCACGCGTGAGTTTGTAGCATTGTTTACCATAGGGGAGCATATCTGGTCTGTTTTCGGAGGGTCTCGAGAGTAGTTCAGGTGTTTGGTGAAAGTTTGGCCTAGTTTCCATTTTGTTGGTGTCTGCCTAGGTGGTACTATTGTCTACTCTTGTTTGGGAGCACTTTTTGCACATGGGAGGTTGCATACCTTAGGTATCGTCGAGTCGTACAGAGTCAATTTTGTGGCCCATCAGCTCTTGGGAGATGTAAAACAGTCGTGGAGAGCTTATATTAATTATCGACCAGTGGGGTCGCCTCCACTGTTATGGGTTAGGTTTTATCATGGTTTCTTAGAGAAGTATATGCCTCTTAGCTTGCGTTTATGAAAGTGTGATACGCTCTATAGGTTGGAGCAGAGGGGTTCTTCAGTTGCATATTATGAGACTCGCTTTCACGCCTTATCACGTTATGCAGCGCTGTTGCTACCTAAAGAGGCCAAAGAGAGTGAGTTGCTTTGTGAGAGGTTTGAGTATTCCCCTTTAGTTGGCTACGTTGCAGTTAGTGGGCTCTGGGTTTCTTTTGAGATAATAGTCGAGCATGCGAGGACGATAGAGTATGTTAGGGGCAGGAGGCCCAGATATGAGCCCGATAAGAGGGCAATGCAACATGGACAGTTCATCAGGTCTACTTCTCGTGGTTATGGACAACATGGTCGATATCAGTAGTCGACCGGTTCAGGAAGCTCTCCAGATTACAGATGGTGTCTCTGCGGGGCAAAGCGATTATAGTGGGGGTCAGTCTTCGAGGGGGTCTTAGTCTCGGTATTCTGACTGTGGTGGTTCAAGTTTCTCTATCTCTATTAATCAACCCTCAGCGGATAAAATCTATTACGAGTGTGGTGAGATTGGTAATTTCAAGAGAGAGTTTCCCAGACTTATATCGAGTACATCCCGCACCTGGAGTCCAAAGACAACCATCTAGGGGTGGTGGTCAGGTTGGACGAGGAAGATCTCAGTTAGGTCATGGTGTCCATCAGTCTAGTCAGAGTGGTTCTCATATGAGTAGGGATGGAGATTGTTCAGGCCGAGGTGGCCATCAGGGTACCTTGTCCAATGTGGAATGCACTAATTTCTATGCTTTTCCAAGTAGGCCCAAAACTAAGGCATCTGACGCAATTATCACAAGTATCATCTTAGTCTATCACCGGTCTGCTTCAGTACTATTTAATCCAAGGTCCATATTCTCATATGTGTCTACTTACTTTTCTGTTGATTTGGATATGTGGTGATATGCTTGATGTCCCTATTCGTGTGTCCACACTGGTTGGTGATTCTTTAATAGTAGATAGAGCTTATCATATGTGTGTCATTAATGGGGTACGATACCTAGGTACATTTTGTCATTAAAGACATGGTTGACTTCGATATTATTCTGGGGATGGTTGGCTATCACCATACCATGTGATTCTGGACTATCATGCAAAGACAATCACTTTAGCTATGCTTGGTGTTCCGACGTTAGAGTGGAGGGACGCTCCCAACCCTGCTCCTAAGAAGATCATTTCTTTCATCCGAGCTAGGATGTTAGTAGACAAGGGTTGTCTGGCGTATCTTGCTCATATTCGGGATACGAGTGTGAAGACTCCTTCCCTTGAGTTCCTTCTGGTAGTTAGTGAGTTTGTCGAGGTTTTTCCTTTAGATTTATTGGGTATGCCGCCAAACAAGGTTATTGATTTCTGCATTGATTTTGCAACACCTCGTACCTCTAAACTAAGTCATGTTTATGATTAATGAGTTTAGAAAGACAAAATGAGAAGTTTAAGTTGGAAAACCAGTTTCAGCTCTGCAGATTGAATTTGACGCCAAGAATTACAGATTGTAAAATATTATACGACCCGTCAAAATAGACCGTCAATTTCATTTTTGAAATTCATGGCAGACTGTAAATTCTACGGAGCGTAAAACTTTAAATGGTACGTCGATTCCCACCATCTCAGAATTTTAGATTTCACAACTCTCTAGAAATTTACAAGTTCATGACATTCCATTTATACGGACCGTCAAACATTCTACGGTCTAGACCCAAGCCGTCAAAAATTTGACGGACCATCAAATTGTTTCGATAGAAAATGATATAAATGGGACTTAATTCTAAAAATCTCTTTTCACAATTCCCAATCCCTAGAATGAAGGTTCTCTATTCCCAATCATCTCCTGTTTGTAGTCCATGAATCCATATCTTAGTTTTCATGATTTCTTGAATATAAGTTATGATTATTATTACTGAATTTCATGAAGTCACATAAGTTATATTATGTATTTCTTTACATGGTAAATTATGAATTTACAAGATTATGTTTACAAGCTATTTCATACAATTCAGGAGCTTTCAAGTCAATTATTTTCAAGTACATATTTTGGGAGTTGCACAGATTACTGAGAAGGCTCATATAGCCTGAAACTACGTATACAAACGTAGGAAAAGGGTCGCTCCGCCAGAGGACACATTAACGTGTGGCGGTTCATATAAATTTTGTTAATGCTCTCCCACATATATATACAGATATACAAATATATACAATTTTCATATTTTACACGTTATTATGCCTATGTTCATGTTCATGTCTTAGTTTCAGTTTCATTTTTTTATTATGTCATGTGCCTGCTTATTCTTTCAGTTTATTGACATACAATACAATTCAAATGTACTAACGTCCCTTTGCATGGTGCCTGCACTTCACGGTGCAAGTGCTAAGTTTCAGGGAGACGAATTTATTTCGTAGGATTGCTTCAGTACCAGCTGTTTGGTGAGCCTATATCACTCTAGGTATCAATCTAGTATTTTATGATTATGCATTATTAGTAAATGTATGTCAGGGCCTTGTCCTGGTAAATAATATTGCAAACTCATATTCAGAGGTTTCATAGACTAGTCCAGTATCATGTCATGTCAACATTATTTTCAGACTTATCATGTTTTACTTAGATGATTTTGTTATTATAATTTCAGACTATTATTTCCGTATCATGTTTTACATATTTTAAATCATTACTTTAGTATGTTTTGATGCACATGTTGACAAGAAAGCTAAATGGTTCGTCGGTCACAGACATTTAGGCACCGAGTGTCATGTTCTACCCAGACCATGGTTCGGGGCATGTCAAAGCTTGGTATCAATGCCCTAGGTTCAAGTGTCTTAGGAGTATATAAAATATTATCTAGTGGGGTCACTTTTATGTGTGTGAGAGCCCCATACATGTAAACAATTGACCATCAAGATATCTAAGATTGTCTCACTTCCTTTATACTCTAGATCATGCAGTTAGATCTATACTTTTAGGACATCCTTCTAACTTGTGTGTATTAAGTATTTTCAGAAAAATGCCTATTAAAAGGAAAACAACTACAAGCAAGAGAGCTGCTACCAATGCTGCTCGCAAGGATGATGCTCAGGCTCAGGGATCCAATTCGGGTAACAACACCCCCACCCGATACCACAAGGCCTACAAAGATTCCAGTTCTGTCGTCTATTTCTACTAATTCAGATATTAGGGGATCTATTCAACTGCTCACCCAACTTGTGGCTGCTCAATCCCAACGTCAGGGAATGACTCCAAGTACGAGAACTAATGGGGAGTCATCCAGCTTTAGGACTCAGGAATTCTGTGAATGGAACCTTCGGTATTCACAGGGTCTAGCAAGACAGAGGATCCCCAGAACTTTATTGATGGGCTTCAGAAAATCTTTTGTGTTATGTATGTTAATGAGATAGAGACAACAAAGTTTGGAGCTTATAAGTTGCAGGATGTTTTCAAAATTTGGTATGAGTTATAGAAACAGTCATGCGGGGAAGATGCATCTCCAACAACTTAGGATCAGTTTGCTGATGCTTTCATTGAGCATTTTCTGCCAATTGAGGTCAAGAAGGCAAAGGCTATGGAATTTGAAAAGCTTAAGCAAAATGACAGGACTGTGCAGGAGTACTATCTTCAGTTTGTCTCTTTGGCAAAGTATGCTCCACATATGGTCCAAACAATGAGAGTGAATTAGGTGTTTCGTGTATGGTATTGATCCTCATTTGTACGATTCATCTAATATCATAGCGCATAACATAGAGATGACTATTACAAATATGATTTCTTTTATATAGGGTAATGAGAGCAATTTAAAAGAAGAGGAAGCCTCGATGAAAGAAAAGGATAAAGAGTTTAATAAGAGAGTCATGTCTTTAGGTAACTTCGGTTATGGGGGAGGTGGAGACAGACATGTTACACCCCGTACTTACAGGACATGTTTTAAGAACGTACGTAAGAAACTCACAAGTGTTGAGATTTGAGACTTGTAAAAAATTTATCGGAATTTTGGAATTTGTCGGAAAACGAAATATTGCGACGAACGGGAGGGCGACACGTGTCACCCCCTATATGGTCTTGGACGAAAGTGACATGGAGGAAATGGTCTTTTGACCACAAATTAAAAGACCAAGTCTTGCAAAGACATTTAGCATGACATTGTTGACTAGGTCAATGCCACTTGGCTTGATCCATGTGAAAAGCATCCAAACCACCCATTTGTTCTAATCTTGACCCTCCATTTATTTATATAAGCTCCCTAGTGCAAGACAAGGCTTAACACTTAGCAAATTTTCAAGAAAAATTGGATGAGCATGGAAGGGAGCTCTCGGCCAACCTAGGGTTCCAAAGGAAATTTTTTCAATTGTTGTCCAATAATTCCCCCACTTTAAACCAACGTTCATGAGTGTTATGTAAGTATATCTCAATAGAAAAATCCCGGAAAAAGAGAGTTTTCGTATTAGTCGCAAAGTGAAAAACCTAGTGGCTTTCTAGGTTTTGGATTGGAAGTTTGAAGGAAAGTTGTTGGTATGGTTCTAAGGGTCTCAACAAACGGATTGAAGTGTCTTGGAGAGGTTCTAAACTACTAAGGAGCGACTTCGGATTGGAATTGGATTAAGAATCGTTAAGGTATAATCTTGTCTTTTAAAAGTGTTACAAGATTATATAATTATATTGTTGTTGTTAGCTTTACATGTTGCTAGCATGAAGTTGTTAAGTTGAAGTTTATAAGGATTATAGATCAATTGTGGTCTTGGAAGTTCGAAATGTAATGTAGGCCATGTTAAGTTGGATTACAATTTGATCGTTATTAGAATAGTCGCATGTTAATTACTTGAAGATTACGGTTTATATAATCAAATGCGACTTGATATCTTGTTATGCTACCAATTTGGATTGAATTGGAAATTGGTTAAGAATTGGTATTGTTGAACTTAAGGTGGCCGAATTTGTACTTATAGTTTGTAATAGTTTGTTATTCATTTGTATTGGACTACCTTATAGATTGTGGTGAGCCAATTGGGGCTGTTTGGTTATTGTATTCGGCCTTGAAAAAGGTGGCAAAGTTAGTAAAAACAAAGGAGGTGCTGTCCGATTTTCCGTAGAATTTAGTGACTTGGCACTTAGGATATTCTACGTTTAAAGTAAGAGGTTAATGGACGTATTGTGGCCATGATAGGTTGAAGTACTAAGTTTAGCGTATCCTACTTGAAGAATGGAATAGCTCAAGGTTGAAGTACTTTGGAGCATTTTGCTACTTGTCGATAATCGTCGCGAGGTATGTGAACCTCTACTTTCTTTGGCATGATCCTACGTATGAAATATCCATGTGATAGTATTTCAAGATTCCTTCTACTCTTAGAAGTTAAGAAGTATTTACATTGTTGAATCTAAGTTAAGAGTATGTTTAAATTGTCCTAAGTCCTTACTAGGTCTTATGGGAGACGTTAGTAAGAATGGTTAGGAAATTATGAGATTTGATTTAAAGGCTATGTGTCTTGATTTGTTTAAAGTAAGTAAGTGGATTTTATGTTCGAAAATGACTTGAATTTATATGTGAAAAGGGGATTGATTTTAAAAGTGGAAGTTATATGATTTTAAGAGAATAAGTTACTTGGTTTTGGAAGTGTATGGAACTTTATATCTTTTTTTTATAAGTATAAGACAATGGGCTTTTAAGGACGCATGTTATGAAGTTTTAAGACTAAGAACTTTGATTGTCTTTTAAGGATTTTGAAGTTTTAAGCGATATGATTCTTTTAAGTATGTATGTACGTAGTATTTTTGGGGCTAGTTTCCCTAATGTTGTAAGAATAAAAGTGTCTAAGTTCTCTAAAATGAAAAGTTGTTATAATAGCTTTATGGGAAGTTGTTATGACGACTTAAGAAGAAGTGAAGTGATGATTTAAAAATGTTAAGTAAGGAAGATTACACCGAGCCTACAAATAGGCCGGATTACGTTATGAGATACACCGAGCCTACACATAGGCCGGATTACGCCATATTACCCCGAGCCTACACATAGGCCGGGTTACGTCATCTTACACCGAGCCTCACAGGCGGGCCGGATTATGTTATATGATTCCACAGTACACCGAGCCCCACAGGCGGGCCAGATTATGTTATATGATTCCACAGTACACCGAGCCCCACAGCGGGCGGTTATGTTATATGATTCCACAAGACACCGAGCCCCACAGCGCGGATTATGTTATATGATTCCACAAGACACCGAGCCCCACGGGCCGGATTATGTTATATGATTCCACAAGACACCGAGCCCCAAAGCGGGCGGATTATGTTATATGATTCCACAAGACAGCGAGCCCCACATGAGGGCTGGATTATGTTATATGATTCCACAGTACACCGAGCCCCACAGGCGGGCCAGATTATGTTATATGATTCCACAGTACACCGAGCCCCACAGGCGGGCCGGATTATGTTATATAAGATATGTAAGTTATGTGAAAAAGACTGGATTAAACTCTTAAGTAAGTATGTAAGAATATGTTGTTAAATCTTATCAAAAGAAGGAAAGGAACGGTTAATATATGATTGATTTCAGGAGTTAAAAGGACATTCTTTTATACAGATATGATTTGGTTATTGCATTTTATTTACATTTCCATACTGCACTGTTATCGACCCTTCGGGCTGCGTTCATGCCCGCATGTGATAGGTACACAGGTTGGTGATCCTTGCTCTTAGGATCTCTGTTCAGTTTTTGGAAAGAAGCCCTTTCACTCCGAGGCTTGTCTTTTAGTGCGGTTTCGATGTGGTAGACTTATGTACATTCGGGGTATGGCGGCCTGTCCCGCCGCATGATTGTAATTCTTAAGTGCAGTAGTCACATGTTGTGGGTCGGTTTGTAAAAAAAAGAAAGGGATGTAACTGCTGTTGTTATGTATATGTATATGTGTCCAGGAAGGTAGCCTTATCGGCTAACCTGTGGTTTAATATGTCGTTATTTTATTTTTTAAGTTCATGTATGTTCACGCTATTCTACGATGTATACAACAGGTGCCCAGGTAGGGCACGATGCCCGGCTCGGTCGTCGTGACAAGACGATTTAAAGAATAGGTCATAAGTGTCACGACCAACCCGGGCCGCGATGGTACCTGCCGGGTACTCATCGGTATATGTCGAGAATAGAATGAACATACAAAACACATAACTTATAAAAAGGGTAAACATCACTGGCCAGCCGATAAGGCTGCCTTCCATAAAACATACTTAAACAAAGTATAGTAGTACAACCGGTTCTTATAGCCCAAAACATATATGACCACGCACTATAAAGATAATAAGCGTATGGCGGGGCCCGCCATACCCCGAATGTACAAAAATACCTATAGCATCGTGGAATATCCGTACTCAAAAACAAGCTTAGGAGGAATAGAGCTTCGACACCGAGTAAAAGATCCTAGGAATGAGGATCTACCATGCTTTCTTACTCGCGGATTTAACGCAGCCCCAGGAAGGGGTCGATACACAACGTACCAAGTATGTAAAGCGGAAAATCGTAGTAATATCATAAGTCAAAAATAAGCTGGAGTCATAGATAAAATCAATTTCCTTGCATTGTGCCTTACTAACAATGAGAGTAACAAGTATAAATCTTATAGCATAAAAATAGGAGGCTCACGATCAATACAGGGTACCCCGCCAGTAGTATCATTAAGCAATCCTACTCCTGGGACTATTTCACCCGCATGGGTCCTGTGGACCCGCATGAGGTCATCCGCCTCGTCATGGGACTATTTCACCCGCATGTGACTATTTCACCCGCATGGATCCTGTGGACCCGCATGAGTACCATCGCCGTACTCGCATGGGACTATTTCACCCGCATGGATCCTGTGGTTCGGATCCGCATGAGTGCAAGCGCCGCACTCGCATCATGGGTAGCAAATCCATGGCATGGATAATAACCCGGGGTTTACCCCGTAATAATACAATATATAACATAGCTCATCCGGCTATCATACATAACATAAGCACTACCGGCCTATCATATCATACATAAGCACTACCGGCCTATCATATCACAACGTAAGCACTACCGGCCTATCATATCATACATAAGCACTACCGGCTTATCATAACATAAGCAAGTTAAGAAATCCCCTAACTTCTTATTAACATTATTAATATATCCTCTCATTTTAGTATCCTAAGGCACTAACATGTCTTTTAATAGAAAATCCGGGAATTCAACCCAAGTACCATGTACTTCTAACTTTTTAAGAAAAACTCTTTTTATACAAAGATCCCAAGATACTATTCACCATAGTATCAAGTTACGATTTCTTTTCAAGACGAGTCACATTTCCTTTTAGAAATATAATAGGCTTCTAAATCAAGTGACTTCATTTCCTTTAAAACCTTAGGCAACCAATGCCTAAAAATCAATTCACCTTTCTTAGTTTCAAATCCTTTACCCGTACTTGTTTTAATTAGAGCAAACCTTTCTTTGTGAACCTTTCAAGAAAACTAATATAACCAACTTCCCATAAAGTCCTTATATTAGCGTTATCCCTTTGTCAAATACATTTTCCCTTAATCCAAAGGAACTTATACTTTTGAAATGAAACAAGTATCATATACTTTAAAACAAGTGTAGATTATCAAATCTTGTACGTATACCGTACTACATAGATACAACTATTCATGCTCAAGAGATAGGAAAGCTCTACATACCTCTTCGGTCAATCCACTTGCTAAGTCCAACTACCGCAAGTAATATGTCAACCTCTAATTTCAAAGTAGAAATTCCAAATTCAAGTTACCAATTCCTAAGGAAAATTGGGCAGCATTTCCTTTGTTTCTACTCACTTTGCCACCTTTTTCAAAGGCCGATTTTCAACACTCAAACGTCTCATTAAGGCCCAACATCCAAACCAACACAAAGGGGATTACACACCAAATCTTGGGTGTGTAAAATTCTGCCCCATAAGTTATAATAATACACTTAACAATTCTAAAGTAGTTTGTAGGCTACAACATGCTCATAATATCTCTTTAGCCAAATCCTTCATACCCAACCCACATTTCTTGCATGCAATGACCCTAATAGCATTATTTACTACCACAAGTACTTTCTTCTTAACATGCAACACTAAAAACTAATAATAGAGGAAGAATCATTACCTTAGAGCTTTAGCCAAATTTATCCAACAATTTGCTAGCTTCTATTCCAAGAACACCACCACAACAACCTTCACAAGCTAGCCACAAGCTTCCTTCTTGCTTTTTACTTTTTTCAGATTTTTCCTAAGGCTAGAATATCTCTTGGAGTTTTAGAGAGAAGGAGGAGCTTGAAATAATTAAGAGAGAAGGAGGAGCTTTTTCTAAGAGAGAGATGAAAGATGACCAAGTCTTTAAGACTTGGTCAATATAATGCATGCAAAATCAGATGGGGGGGACACTTGTCACCCTCCCATGCCCTTTTTAAAAGAAAAGATCAGATTTTCCTAAGTTTTTCCCCGATTTCCGCCTCGGCCTTCGCCCGGCGCGGCCTGCGCAGGCCTCCGGACTCGGATCTTCCCCGTGGCTACGGGCTTCAACGACCACCTCGGATCTTGGCTACTGAAACCAGCGACCCTCAGATCTTCCGAGCGCGGCCTGTCTTCGCGGCCGCGGCCCTACAAACACCCGCCTTGGCGCGCGTTCTCCTGGCGCCTACTGAGACCACGACGCGGTCGGACCGAACCACGGGGTATAACATTCTCCCCCCCTTAGAAGCATTCGTCCCGAATGTTCCTTTCAGGCTTACTTGAATCACAAATTGACGTAGACGCTCTTAACTACTCTTTTGCAAATAAGGACGCTCCCCACGGCCACAACAATTCTTAAGCACAATTGCTAAATCAAAACTAACAAGCAGGAAAGTGGGTTACCTGGAGGTGTAGGGAATAAGTGAGGATACTTCTTCATCATGTCATCCTCTGCTTCCCACGTCATTTCCTCCCTGTTCTCGTTCCGCCATAAGACCTTGACGGAAGCCACGTCCTTCGTCCGAAGTCGCCTAACCTGTCGATCGAGTATCACTATGGGACTCTCCTCATACGATAACTCCTCTGTCACTTGGACGTCATGAACCGGGTGCACTCTAGATGGATCTCCAATACATTTCCGCAACATGGACACATGGAAAACTGGATGTACCGCCTCCAAATCGGACGGCAGATCTAACTCATAGGCAACCCTGCCTACCCTACGGAAAATCTGATACGGCCCAATGTACCTTGGGCTAAGCTTCCCTTTCTTTCCAAATCTCATCACGCCCTTCATGGGCGATACCTTTAGAAAAACCCAATCATCTATCTCAAATTCCAAGTGTCGACGCCGATGATCTGCATACGACTTCTGCCGACTCTGAGCTGCCAACAACCGCTCCTGGATAAGCTTCACCTTATCCATCGTCACTGAACTAAGTCTGGCCCGACTAACTGAACTTCTCCCAACTCGAACCAGCCTATCGGTGACCTGCACTTCCTCCCGTATAAGGCCTCATAAGGCGCCATCTGAATACTGGAATGGTAGCTGTTGTTGTAAGCAAACTCCACAAGAGGCAAATGATCCTCCCAGCTACCTCTGAAATCAATAACACAATCCCGCAAAGATATCCTCAAGTTACGGATAGTGCGCTCGGCTGTCCGTCGATGCGAGGTGAAATGCAAGATCGAGACTCACTGTGTCCCTAATCCCTTCTGAAAAGACCTCCAGAAGTTAGCCGAGAACTGGGCTCCTCTATCTGATATAATCGACACTGGGACTCCGTGCAGTCTCACAATCTCCCTAATATATAATCTGGCATAGTCCTCAGCTGAGAACGTCGTTCTGACCGGAAGAAAATGGGCTGATTTCACACCGGCCGACAATCACCCAAATGGAATCATGCTTCCTCTGAGTGGTAGGTAGCCCTGTAATAAAATCCATATTTATCACCTCCCACTTCCAAGTCGGAATATTAATAGCCTGCAATAGCCCACCGGGCTTCTGGTGCTCAATCTTAACCTGCTGACAATTCGGGCACTGTGCCACGAACTCCGCAACGTCCCTCTTTAGGCCGTCCCACCAATACACGCATCTGAGGTCATGATACATCTTAGTCGACCCCGGATGAATAGAATAACGAGCACTGTGTGCCTCCCCCAGAATCGCCGACGAAGTCTGTACATCGGAACACACAACCGGCCCTCGAATCTTAGCACCCCATCAGGCGCTACCTCAAATAGACTCTTATCCTTCTGGAGAGCAGCATCTCGGTACCGTACCAAAATCGGATCCTCATACTGTCGCCTCTTCACCTCCTCGACGATGAAAGACTCGACAACCTCTCGAACCCGAATTCCGTCACTAACAGAATCAACCAAACGAACCCCTAGGCTCGCTAGCTGATGTAACTCTCGGACCATATCCCTTTTCTCGTCAGACATCGCATGGACTACCCATCGATCTGCGACTGGGGTATCCGCAACTATATTGGCCTTCCCGGGTGGTACGAATATCAACATCGTAATCCTTAAGTAGCTCCAACCACCGCTCGCCGCAAGTTCACTCCTGCTGGTGAAGATGTCTTGGAGACTCTCGTCCGTGCTGTAAATGTCCATGAACTCCATATAAATAATGTCTCCGGATCTTCAAGGCATGAATCATCACGCCAACTCCAAGTCATGTGTGGGATAGTTCTTCTCATGCTTCCTAAGCCGCCGAGACGATAAGCTATAACCTTGCCGCGGCCGCATCAAGACGCACTCCAAGCCCGACACTGACGCGTCACAATAAACCACATATCCATCTAAGCCCTGCGGAAGAGTAAGAATCAGGCGGTCGTCAACTTCTCCTTTAGCAACCGGAAACTTTCCTCACAAGTATCCGCCCACGAACATAGCCGCTTTCCGAGTCGACTTAGTCAAAGTCTTTGAAATAGAATCAAACTTTTCTACAAACCTCCGATAATTGCCTGCAAGGCCCAAAAAGTTGCGCACCTCCGTCGGTGTAGTGGTGCAGGCCAAGTCTTGATCGCTTCAATCTTCGTTGTATCAACCGAATACCATCGCCCCGATAACATGTCCTAAGAAAGCCATCGACGCCAACTAACTCGTGACCGAGAACTTGGCATACAATCGCCGGTCTCGGAGGACTCCCAATACCGCCCTCAAATGATCAGTATGCTCCGCCTGCGGCGCGAATACACCAAGATATCATCAATAAACACTATAACGAACATATCCAAGAATGGCCTGAACACCCTATTAATCAAATCCATGAATACTGCTGGGGCGTTGGTCAACCCGAAAGACATCACCCTAAACTCATAGTGCCCATACCGGGTCCTGAATGCAGTCTTTGGGATATCTATCTCTCTAACTCGCACCTGATGATAACCAGACCGCAGGTCTATCTTGGAAAAACACTTTGCACCCTGCAACTGGTCAAACAAATCGTCAATCCTGGGGAGGGGATACATGTTCTTGATAGTTACCTTGTTCAGCTGCCTGTAATCAATACACATACGCAGCGTCCCATCCTTCTTCTTTACAAATAACACTGGTGCCCCCCAAGGAGAAACACTTAGCCTAATAAAGCCTTTCTCCAGCAAATCCTTCAGCTGGTCCTTCAATTCCTTCAACTCGGCAGGTGCCATCCTGTATGGCGGAATAGATATCGGTCAGTGTCCGCGCCAAATCGATGCAAAACTCAATCTCCTCTCGGAGAGGATACCGGCTCGTCGGGAATACGCCTGAAACTCTCTAACAACCGACCGATCAAGGTCCAGATCTCACCTCGATGTCGAATACGAACCAAATGGTAAATATACCCTTCCGTACCATCTTCCTAGCCTTGAGGTAAGAAATAAACCTACCCTGGCGACGCAAGATTCCCTTCCATTCGATAACCGGCTCACCAGGAAACCGGAACCGAACTAACCTCTCTCTGCAGTCCACATTGGCATAGCAAGACGCTAGCTAATCCATACCCATAATCACATCGAAGTCTGTCATATCCAACTCTATCAAGTCAGCTAGAGTTTGACGACCATCTATAGTCACTGGCAAGCCTTATATACCCGCTCAGCTACCACTGAAGCACCTACCGGCGTAGCCACCTCAAAAGATTCTATGGACTCGGGCTCTATCCCTATTCTACCAGCAATATGAGGAGATATATAGGACAAGGTAGAACCTGGATCTATCAAAGCATATACATCACAAAGAAGAAACCAATAATGTACTGTGACGACATCGGGTGACGCCCCGGTCCCGACGATCGACATAGCATAGATGCGGTCGAGGACCGCTGAACTAGAACCCCGCCACGACCCTGCCGCCTCGCTGCCGCGTGAACACCCGCACTCGGCGCATAACAATCAAGACGAAGACCCAACAATCGAATCGGGCCGAGCCATAGCATTTCCGCCGCCTGGTCGGACAATCTCTCTTCAAATGGACTCGGCCGCCACAAGAGTAACAAGCTCTGGAGGAACACGACACCCCATAATGGCAATCACCACATCGACCACACCGAGGCATAGGTGGCCTCATCCGACCGAACTCGGTCCTCCGAAACCGAAGCCACGAACCCCGCCCCGCTTCCTGAATACTCAGACGTCCCGAAGATGGTGGAGCGCTCGACCGGCCGTGGTGCAAATCTGGTTCTGCTGGTCTACCCTAAAACTACCAGAGGACCTCGCTGTCCCGCCTCTTCTGGCGATACTGCCGATCCGTCGCCCTGCGTTCACACCTGCAGTGCATATGCTGCACGCGGCAATGTCCATGCCCACAAGAGCCACTCCTGCGGCAACTCTCGCCAAGTGATCATCGAGTCTGTGACATAGCGGTGCACCGCCCTCCATGTTCGCTACAAAGCGGGGACATACCGAGCCAATGAGTCAAACTCCACATTGTACTCCCAAACTGTCCGCCCACTCTGTCTCAGTGTCAAAAATCTATCGGCCCGAGCCCTCCTCATCTGCGGAGGCAAGAAATGGCCAAGTAACGCCTCTGAGAACTCGTCCCAAACAGCTGGAAGCGCATGCTCCCCGACAGTTCCATGAATCATACCGCCAATCTGCGGTGTCCGCGGCCGTCGCGAACCTAGTACCACCGACTCGGTCTCAAGCCCCGATCACCTCGTGATCCGTCAGAATCGCTTGGATAAACTCCTGAGGATCATTCTCAGGCCTCGACCCATAAAACTCTGGTGGGCTGCAACTCAAAAAGTCCCTTAGTCTCAAGCTAGCTCTGTCTTTGAACTACGGTACAGCGAATCGTTGTCTCCACTATCTCGCGTTCGCCACGATCACGCTAGTAATCGCCATCTCTGTAGCCCATATTCTTCGCTCGCTGGATGGAGGCTCGTACCGCGTCTCGATGGCCGCTGCTGCCTCAGACTCTGCTGGGGTTGGCGACGTTGTAGAACTCGCCGTCCGAAATACCTCATCCGGTAGCGATCCGGGCTCGTGCCACGTAACCTCGGTGGCCTACTAGTAGTTCCTCTCGCCTTGCCCTTACGGGCGCGGTTGCCTTGCGTGGAGGCATAATCGATACATAAAGGAAAACATCGAGAGAGGTTCAACCTATAACTCACTCTATTGCACGATCTTAGAGTGAAAGAATGGAAACCAATCCTAAATATCCTGCACCTCTCACGATTATAGATGTGGTGCACACACCGATAATCAAGACTCTACTAGACACGATGCATGGACACTTTCCGAGGACTAATCGCTCGATACCACTTTTGTCACGACCCAACCCGGCCGCGATCGGTACTTACCGGTACCTGTCGGTATATGTCAGAGAATAGCAGCGGAACATACAAAACACATAACTTATAAAAAGGGTAAACATCACTGGCCAGCCGATAAGGCTGCCTTCCATAAAACATACTTAAACAAAGTATAGTATTACAACTGGTTCTTATAGCCCAAAAAATATATGTGACCACGCACTTCTAAAGCTAACAACTGTGACAGTGGCCCCCGCCATACCACGAATGTACAAAATACCTATAGCATCGTGGAATATCCGTACCAAAAACAAGCTTAGGAGGAATGAGCTTCGACACCGAGTAAAAGATCCTAGGAATGAGGATCTACCACCGCTTCCTTACTGCAGATGAACGCAACCCCGGCGGCGGGTCGCACACAACGTACCAAGTATGTAAAACTGGAAAATACTGTAGTAATATCATAAGTCAAAAATAAGCTGGAGTCATAGATAAAATCAATTTCCTTGCATTGTGCCTTGCTAACAATGAGAGTAACAAGTATAAATGTTATAGCATAAAAATAGGAGGCTCACGATCAAAACAGGGCACCCCGCCCGTAGTATCATTAAGCAATCCTACTCCTGGGACTATTTCACCCGCATGGGTCCTGTGGACCCGCATGAGGTCATCCACCTCGTCATGGGACTATTTCACCCGCATGAGACTATTTCACTCGCATGGATCCTGTGGACCCGCATGAGTACCATCGCCGTACTCGCATGGGACTATTTCACCCGCATGGATCCTGTGGTCCGGATCCGCATGAGTGCAAGCGCCGCACTCGCATCATGGGTAGCAAATCCATGGCATGGATAATAACCCGGGGTTTACCCCGTAATAATACAATATATAACATAGCTCATCCGGCTATCATACATAACATAAGCACTACCGGCCTATCATATCACAACATAAGCACTACCGGCCTATCATATCACAACATAAGCACTACCGGCCTATCATATCATACATAAGCACTACCGGCTAATCATAACATAAGCAAGTTAAGAAATCCCCTAACTTCTTATTAACATTATTAATATATCCTCTCATTTTAGTATCCTAAGGCACTAACATGTCTTTTAATAGAAAATCCGGGAATTCAACCCAAGTACCATGTACTTCTAACTTTTTAAGAAAAACTCTTTTTATACAAAGATCCCAAGATACTATTCACCATAGTATCAAGTTACGATTTCTTTTCAAGACGAGTCACATTTCCTTTTAGAAATATAATAGGCTTCTAAATCAAGTGACTTCATTTCCTTTAAAACCTTAGGCAACCAATGCCTAAAAATCAATTCACCTTTCTTAGTTT
Organism: Przewalskia tangutica; assembly: GCA_029844215.1. Lineage (NCBI taxonomy): Eukaryota > Viridiplantae > Streptophyta > Magnoliopsida > Solanales > Solanaceae > Przewalskia > Przewalskia tangutica. The sequence continues at coordinate 45,177,780 of CM056724.1, read as the reverse complement.
CAAATCCTTTACCCGTACTTGTTTTAATTAGAGCAAACCTTTCTTTGTGAACCTTTCAAGAAAACTAATATAACCAACTTCCCATAAAGTCCTTATATTAGCGTTATCCCTTTGTCAAATACATTTTCCCTTAATCCAAAGGAACTTATACTTTTGAAATGAAACAAGTATCATATACTTTAAAACAAGTGTAGATTATCAAATCTTGTACGTATACCGTACTACATAGATACAACTATTCATGCTCAAGAGATAGGAAAGCTCTACATACCTCTTCGGTCAATCCACTTGCTAAGTCCAACTACCGCAAGTAATATGTCAACCTCTAATTTCAAAGTAGAAATTCCAAATTCAAGTTACCAATTCCTAAGGAAAATTGGGCAGCATTTCCTTTGTTTCTACTCACTTTGCCACCTTTTTCAAAGGCCGATTTTCAACACTCAAACGCCTCATTAAGGCCCAACATCCAAACCAACACAAAGGGGATTACACACCAAATCTTGGGTGTGTAAAATTCTGCCCCATAAGTTATAATAATACACTTAACAATTCTAAAGTAGTTTGTAGGCTACAACATGCTCATAATATCTCTTTAGCCAAATCCTTCATACCCAACCCACATTTCTTGCATGCAATGACCCTAATAGCATTATTTACTACCACAAGTACTTTCTTCTTAACATGCAACACTAAAAACTAATAATAGAGGAAGAATCATTACCTTAGAGCTTTAGCCAAATTTATCCAACAATTTGCTAGCTTCTATTCCAAGAACACCACCACAACAACCTTCACAAGCTAGCCACAAGCTTCCTTCTTGCCTTTTACTTTTTTCAGATTTTTCCTAAGGCTAGAATATCTCTTGGAGTTTTAGAGAGAAGGAGGAGCTTGAAAGAATTAAGAGAGAAGGAGGAGCTTTTTCTAAGAGAGAGATGAAAGATGACCAAGTCTTTAAGACTTGGTCAATATAATGCATGCAAAAATCGATGTGGGGACACTTGTCTCCCACCCATGCCCTTTAAAAGAAAAGATCGATTTTCCTAAGTTTTTCCGCGATTTCGCCCGGCCGCGCTGTTCGCTTCCGGCTGGCTGCAGAACTCTGCGGACCTCGGATCTTCCGGCCATGGCACAAACTTCAGCGACCAGATCTTCCGAGCCGCGGCCTGTCTTCCGCGCGCGCCCTACAAACACTGCTTGGCGCCGCTGCACTCGCGCCGCGAGCTGAGACTTCGATCGCGGTCGGCACGAACCACGGGGTATAACAATAAGGACCTGCTCTATATTTTTAGAGCACAAGGCTCCCAATCATAGGCCAGTGTGGGTTAAAGTTCTTTCAGTAACCCAGTTTGTGCTAAGTGTGGTAAGATGCACCCAGGGGAGTGTCACTTGGGTATGTATGGATGTCTGTTTTGGGTGTGGCCAGTTGATCGGTGTATTTTATATACATTTTTTGAGTCATTTTTAGTGAGTCTTTTGCCCCTTTTTGTACAAATACGTGTCGTCTTAGGATAGATTTTCTTTCTTTTGAGTCAAATTGGTTGAAGTGGCTCTTTGGCGGAAAAGGAGCGAAAAGAGGGCAAAAATGGAGGTTCCAGAGCTCGAAATGCGAGAAAGCGGCGAACCAGGCACAGACACAGTTGCAGCGCCGCGGCGCCTCCAGCCAGCAGGGCCAGGCGCCCCGGCGCCCAATATTCAGACGCTTGCAGAAGTTCCAGCGCCGCGGCGCCTAATCGTCAGAACAGTGCAGAACTTCCGGCGCCGCGGCGCCAGTTGCAGCGCCGCGGCGCCGACGCGGGAAAAATCAGGTTTTTGACGAATTATGGGCCAGGCCTGAAGGAAAACCTTAATGTCGGTTTGGAGGCTATAAAAAGAGAACCCTAGGTCAGAATTAAGAGTTTCCTTTCTTGCCAATTCACAACACATCTTGGAGTTCAAGATTAGAGACCATTCTTTAGTAATTTCTTTCTTTCTTTTACTTTATTTTCAGTTTTATGTTGGATATTGAATTAGCTCTTGTCATGTCTATGGCTAAGAACTAATTCTAATATAGGGCTTTCCATGTCAATTCACTTGAACCTTATTTTATGAATTAATGCACGTTATGGTTGTTATTCTTATTGTTGAGATTTATCCAATAGATGATTTGATTGCTTGGTAATTACTTGATCATTAATTATCATTACTTATATGATTTCTAACCGAAATCCGAAAAGGGAGGTTGTGACTATGCTGTAGTTGGGTAGACATAGGTCAAATTGGGGATGAAAATACCTCAATTACTTGTGTAGCATTAATAGGTTTTTGTTCTTAATCCTCCTCTAGAGTCATCCTTATCACCGAAAGGTAGAAAGGAGCTGTACTGGGATTGAGTGTTTATATAACCTTAACAGGAGTATAAAAACGAATTAGTAAACCTGCTATCTCCAAAAGAAGAAGAACCATAGTTAATTGCATTAGTGAGTAATATAAGTGGATAGTTGAGGAGATTTGGAAGCCCTATTTCCATCATTACTGAAGTAAACAACATAGTTAATTAGTCTTTATAATTATTAGTCATAAACAACAAATCAATATTCGGTCACCAAATAGATAACAAAGAATAGAAATTGGTAATTGAACACTAATCCCTGAGGACGATAACTAGGTCTTACCTAGACTATATTACTTGACACGACACGTGCACTTAATTTCTAATTTGGTTTAATTTTTTTTATTTTTATTTATTACATTTTTTTTTTCATTTTTTGTGAAAACCAGTTACCGTGATCCGTTTGTCTGTTTTTGATCTATTTCAGGAACTCAGTTTATGCGAAGGAGAAGAGGAGCAGACACTCTTGTTTCCTTCAATCCAGAAATTGAAAAAACTTGTAAACAGAACAGAAGGAACCAACGAATTTCAGCTTTAATTGAGATGGAAGGCGTACAGAACAATAACGAGATGAATGAGGGATTAGGTGATCATCAGCCTAATCAAAGAATGCCTCGAAGAGTGCCAATGGATGTAGAGGAGAGAGTTCAGGTCCAAGCGGAGAGAAGCTTGGGAGATTACGTGCTGCCGAGGGTGAACGGAGCACAAACTTGTATTAGGCTCCCAACAATAGGAGCAAATAATTTTGAGATCAAACCTACAATTCTAAGTATGGTGCAGAATACGGTGCAGTTTGGAGGGTTGCCGTCGGAGGATCCTCACATGCATATAGCTAATTTCTTGGAGCTGTGTACAACCTTCAGATATAATGGCGTTACTGATGACGCCGTCAGATTGAGGCTCTTTCCCTTCTCACTCAGGGATAGAGCGAAAGTGTGGTTGAATTCTTTGCCAGCGGATTCGATATTTACATGGCAAGAGCTGGCACAGAAATTTCTAGCAAAGTTCTTCCCACCATGCAAAGCAGCAAAGTTGAGAGGGGAGTTGAATAATTTCTATCAAGCCGATGGAGAATCATTATATGAAGCTTGGGAGAGATTCAAGGACTTGCAGAGGAAGTGTCCACACCACAGTATTGAGTTGTGGAATTTGGTCCACATCTTCTAGAATGGGCTGAGCGGAACGACCAGAACAATTATTGATGCAGCAGCAGGTGGAACATTTATGAGGAAAACAACCCATGAAGCTCATGACTTATTAGAAAACACGGCCACCAATAACCATGTCACAGAGGATAGGCAAGTAAGTGGGAGAAGAATAGTGGGAGTTCATGAGATAGATGCCATCACTGCCCTGAATGCCCAAGTTGCCCTTTTGACCAAGCAGCTGCAACAAAATACAATGTCTCAGAATGCGGTCACCGCCCGAGAGTGTGAAATGTGTGGTGGTCCACATACATTCGACAGATGCCCTTCACCTGATCCTAACAACATGACGATCGAGCAAACAAAGTGCCAAGCTGTAGGGAACTATCTGTCAGGACCCGAACCCGGGCCCGTGACTGGTGCCTTACCCCGGGCACCCTAGTGATACAACATCAGAGAAAATCAGCGGAAATAAAAACTTAAAAATGAAACAAGATATATGATAAGAACAGGATAACCAAAACGGTCATCCTCCAATATATATACAAATCTTTCAAACCGAACAGTTTAATCCTTTTTACAAACCCTGCCCACAACAGTACTACAGACCTCTAAGAGTTTTTATACAACATGACGACAGTGGCTCCCGCCATACCCACGAATGTACAAGTACCTACAGTGATGTGACTATACCAAAAGATAGGCCTCGGAGAAACGGAGCTTCCTAATACTGAACTGTGATCCTATGGCGAGGATCAACAATCGGTGTACTCTACTCGCAGATGAACGCAGCCCCCCGAAGGAGGTCAGTACAACAGGTACCAAGTATGTGAAACTGAAAAATACTGTAAATGAAATCATAGCAGTCTATATAAAGCAGGAGACATGTATGATAACCAAACTACAGTCCATAATGAATAAGCAGTCATGGAAGTCAGGGACTCACGCCCTCAAAGTCATCACTCAAATATAACTATGGGTCTCACGCCCTCAACATCAATCATGCCCGTGGAATACCTTCCTCACTGCCGGCAGTCTATGATATAATAACACCAAGGAGTACATATGAACACCAAGTCCTACCTGAGTCATAAAACCGTACGGGGCAAATACGAAGGCTAACTACCAGATACCAAAGCCGCATCATCAACTGACCGGGGCAAGTACGAAAGCCAACTACCAGATACCAAAGCCGCACTATCAATACTATACAATCAATACTATACAATCAAACCACGGAGCTGATACGGGGCAAGTACGAAAGCCGACTACCAGATACCAAGGCCGCGGTCACGAAATGACCGGGCAAGTACTGAGGCTAACTACGGATACCAATGCCAGATCACGAGACTCCGCCACGGCGTCACGGCAAGCACGAAAGCCGACTACCAGATACCGCGCCGTGTCACGTGAGTGGCCGGGGCAAGTACGAGGCTAACTACGGATACCAAGGTCAGATCACGAGACTTCGCCACTAAACTGAACGGGGCAAGTGCGAGGGCTAACTACCAGGTACCAAGGCCGAATCAGCCACGAGATGGGGCAAGTACGAAAGCCGACCACCAGATACCAAGGCCGAATCAGTAAGAAACCTCATGGAGAGCTAGTCCATGGAATAACACTATCAACAGGAGCGTACCCGTGAAATTCTCCGTCACTGCGCAGACGCCCAAGTAATATCATAACAAATCAGCCGGCCCTCCATTGAGAGACGCGGCGGTATAGAAATACAATACTAGCACGACAAGGCTATCACACGCAAACATACACAACTCAAGGTACTTTCATTTTCTGCCAAAGTCCAGATTTTAACCCCAAGGTACTACGTACGTTAAATTCTTTTTAAAAGATCCATTTCTTTTACAAAGGTCACCCGATGCCCGTATTATAAAAGATAGAGTGACTAACATTTTTAAGTAAACCAAAACAACTTCCATACTTTCCTTTTAAACCAAATTAAGACAATACTATGCCTTCTTTTTGACCAAAACACTTCTCCTTTTTAAAGTCAAGTTATCACTTTAAAACCAATGATAAAACCATTCTTTTGTTTTCATAAAGTCGTTATAACTAACTTCCCATAAAGCTGTTATAACACTTTATGTTTTAAACCAATTTAAGACAAAACAGTGCCTTTCTTTTAAACCAAAAACTCTTCAATTTCCTCAAGTCTCTTTTAGAAATCAAGTTCCTTACTTATTCTCATTTCTGAAATCAAGAAACATTATTCTTTTAAAAAAAACCAAGTACTTATTACTCACGAATGAGGTTTCACACTTCTTAACAACTTTCATTTCAATTCAATTAAGTCAAGTCTCTTATCTTTTAAGATTAAGTCTCTTAACTTCTAAAATCAATAAATCATTCTTTTATCTTTCTTAAGTCGTTATACCTAACTTCCCATAAAGCTAGTATAACTCTTAAGCTTTTTTAAAACCAAGTATTACTCTTCTTTCAAAAACGATTCTTAATTCTTTTGAATATACTTTCAAGATTCCTTATTATTCAGGCTTAAGTCCAAAGACATTGCCGTAAAACTACGTTTAGTTAACACACGTACGTCTACCGTACTATATATATATTTTAAAATATCATGCTCAAGAGTATAGGAAGAATCACATACCTCGCGACGATTATCGACTATTAGCAAATAGCTCCAAAGTACTGTAATCCTGCTAGCCTTTTCCACCCTTCGAGTAGAATACGCTACTCGCAGTACTTCAACCTATATTGGTCATACAAGTCTATCAACGTCTAGACTACTCTGTAGAATAATTCTATGGAAAATTGGGCAGCACTTCCTACTGCACAAACTACACAAGTTCATCAGAATACAATCCCATGTAAATCTGATTCTTCTTCTTTAATATTCTTCTGTGTGATATCAATTCAATTCTCTTCTTTTATACCATCTTTCTATTACAGTTCAATTCTCTTCTGTAATATCCTTCTATGTATCTTATATTCATTTCTATACTACTACAATATGTAATTCCCAATTACAATAGAAGGACAGTAGTATTTACCTCGATGAGCCAAAAATTATCCAAGTTTAATGTCGATCCTGAGCAACGTTTAGCTCCGATTCTGAACGCTCCAATTCGCTCCAAGAAACCCTTAGAAGTTCTACACAACTTCTACTCAACACTTCAACCGACTATGAAGATTATTCTTAGGGTTTCGTTTAGTGGCTAAAGGAAGTATAATAGTATTTCTGGGCTTTTAGTATAGGTGTAACCTTGGAATACTACAAGGTATTTGGGCCAAGGTATTTTGGAATAGTAACAACACTTGGAGAATACTTTTCTACCAAGGGGGGGTATTTTTCGAAAACTACTAGGCAAGGGGGGGGGGGGGGTATTCGGCCGAGGGCCTCTCTAAGGGGGGAGGGATTTTCAAGACTTGGAAAATGATTTGTGGATGAAGAAATGTCTTGCATTAGAGGGGTATTTATAGGCCAACCAATGGCCAAGATTAAGACAAGTGGTAGGCAAGTGTAGGGTGGGGATTTGGACATGTGTTTGTGGGTCCCACTTGCTCATCAACTACACAAAAATATCACAAAATATCCTACCTAATCCTTGACCAAGGAAAAGGCACAAAAAACGTGTAAAGAATGCCCACTTGGCCGTCCACTTGAGTGTGACAGTGTCACCCTCTCGTTGGTCCAAAATATTTCATCTCTCGGAAAAATCCGCAAAAATTATAAATGACATAGCCGTATTTTTCCCTTCGCAAAATCCGGAAAACGTTTCGTCGAAAAACGACTCTTTTTGCTAGTTGTGCACAAATTTCGCCACTTTGCCTACTTAAGGCTTAAACTTTTGTACGTACGCCCTCACGTACATACTATGGAAATACGGGGTATAACACTATCAGAGACCCCAGAACAACCCATATTCAAACACCTACAATCCAGGGTGGAGGAATCACCCAAATTTCTCATGGAGAGGTGAGCAGGGGAAGCAGAATCAGTTTAGAGGCCAGTACCAACATCAGCAGCCATTTACTCAGGCCTCATCTTCACAAAGAATTCAATGCCCCGCCCAACCGAAAAGCGAGCCGAGAGCAGCCTTTGTTAACACTCACCAACTCCTGCACTCCGCCACGGCAGACTAGATCCTCGCTCAGGAACTTGGAAACACAGGTGGGACAACTAGCAAAGCTATCGAACAACAGGCCACAGGGTACACTGCCAAGCAACACAGAGATAAACCCTAGAGAACAATGCCAGACAGTGCAGCTAAGGAGTGACAAACAGTTGGAGCAGCATGCACCTCAGCCGGTAGTTGAACAAAGGGTAGAAATAGAGAGAGAGAAGGTGGTTGAAGCCCGCCCAGTATTAGAGAAAGCTCCAGAGAAGGAGTATACTGAGAAGATTCCGTTCCCACAAAGATTGTAGAGGAAGGTAGTTGATAAACAATTCTCCAAGTTTTTGGAAACGTTCAGAAAGTTACATATCAACATACCCTTCATCGAGGCGTTGGAGCAAATGCCTTCTTATTTCAAATTCATAAAGGAAATTTTGGGGAAGAAGAAGAAACTAGCAGAATATGAGATGGTGGCGCTGACTGAGGAGTGCAGTGCCATCCTGCAGAAGAAGTTGCCCCCTAAACTGAAAGACCCAGGGAGCTTTACATTGCCTTGCACAGTTGGCAAGGTGACATGCAATAGAGCCCTCTGTGATTTGGGGGCAAGTATAAATTTGATGCCTTTGTCGGTGTTTAAACGGTTGGAGTTAGGTGAGGCAAAACCAACCACGGTGAGCTTGCAATTAGCAGACAGAACGGTGGTGCACCCAAGGGGGAAGATTGAGGATGTGCTTGTTAAAGTAGGAAAATTCTTTTTTCCTGCGGACTTCCTCATTTTTGACATGGAGGAGGATGCAGAGATTCCCATCATATTGGGGAGACCGTTCTTGGCAACAGGGAGAGCCTTGATTGATGTAGAGAAAGGAGAGCTGACACTGAGGGTAGAAAGTGAAGAGATGGTGTTTAAAATGTTTAAACACATTATTGAGACACCGGTCATGAGCAGGTGCTTTGCAATCAGCACCATCAGAACCTCCTGTGAGCCAGTGCAAGCCAAAACAAGGGAGATAGGCCCACCAAAGCAAGTACATAATATTGAACCTCCGCCAAAGCAGGTATGTACCACTGAACCTTCGCTTGAAAATAACTATAAGAAGAAAAACAGAAGAAGAAAAAGGCGAATGTTAAAAAAATAGATTGGTTGTGGGGTTAATCTACCCCACACCTCTTGATTTAAGGAAGTTGCGTCCGACTAAAAGACGTTAAAGACAACGCTACTTGGGAGGAAACCCAAAGTGTTTTAAATTGTTTATTTTAACTATAGTTAGTTTTTACTAAGAACATTCTCACGGAGGTAGTGTTTGTGTTGTGATGACAGGTGCAGGACCAACAAATTTGGAGGACGAAAAACTGAAGATAAGCAAAGGGATTTCCAGAAAAACGGTTCAGCGCCGCGGCGCCAAAAGAGCAGAAAGGCGTAGGAAATTCAGCGCCGCGGCGCCAAAAGTCCAGAGAAAAGTCTGAAGTTTGAGCGCCGCGGCGACCATTTCTGGCGCGCGCAGAAGTTCGAACGAGCGCAGAATCAGCCGATAAATTGGGCCAGCTGATTCTGGCGGAAATCCAGAAATTTAAAGACGCCCAAATCCGATTTTCCCCCAATTCCAAATCAAAACCTAAACCTTCCTCTCCACAAAAACCCACGAAAATCCACACCTTACCTAAAACTCTTCCACAAACCAAAACCAAACACAACCAAAGTTCTTAAATTCCCTAAACCCTTAACCATCCTAACCAACAAACCTCATCCCATTACCTCAAATCACCATTAGAAGCAAGAAAACCTTGAAGAACACCGACAAAAGGTAATCTTTATCTTTTCTTGAAAGCTTTACTGTAGACAGAGGAGGTAGTAGATTGGAGGAGTATTGTATATGTGAAGTTGTTGGGGTGTTGAAATTGGTTGTGAGATTTCGAGGAAGAGTATACGAGGTGTGTGTGGGTGTTGTGCAGGAGCTTCTTAAGTGAAGTTTGGGGGTGATAGGTGTTGTAGCTGCTAATTGTTGGGTGATAGTGTTGGTTAACGTTGTTGGTGTCACGACCCGACCCCGGGCCGCGACTGGTGCCCTACCTGGGCACCCTCAAAACATACAACATAATAAACTGCTGCGGAAAATAAGTAACACATTTTTTTTCTCTTAAAACCAAGGCAAAGCCGATAAGGCTGCCGTAATATAAATCACCCAAAAAGGACTTACACTATCCAAAAATGTAATTACAATTCTAACGATCCAAATTTACACGTGAATACTGACCTCTAAGATTTGAACACCTACTATGACGACAAGGCCCCGCTGCACTTCGAATATACATAGCCATGACAACTCCGAACATTGGAGCCATCTCAAAATCTTGAACCAGATCCTAAGCTCATGATCCATAACAGTGTACCTAAACTGCGGACATTTAACGCGGCTTCGGCGGGTCGATAACAAAATTTAATATGAAATGTAAATAAAGTACAAGAAATGATCATAATCAGATAAAAGAATGACAAGGACGCAGTATAAAAATACATACGGATCCCGCCGTGTCATTACCACTTATGAACTTAATTTCACATCAATATCTTTTCCATTCCATTAAGAGTTATAGCCATATCTTACGTACTTACTTAGGAGAAGTCATTAAGTTCATTTCTATCTAACTTACTTATCTTTCATAACATAGTCCGCCCACTACGAGGGACACATATACTACCCGCCCAAACTGACGCGATCACACACCAATATCAAAGCATGCGTGGAATCCCCATCATCACGCCGACTAAAAGTGTAAAACATAACCATGGGTCTCACCGCCATAAAATCAATCAAAACAGGTGGTATAACGTCTGGGGGCTTGCCCCTCATTTATACTCTTACCACGAGAAGTGGTAAAGCGGGGTATAACGTCTTGGGCTTGCCCTCATTTATACTCTTACCGGAGAAGGTGGTATAACGTCTTGGGGCTTGCCTCATTTATACTCTTACCCTATCTCGAATGGCCACAATAACACATAAAGGGTGGTACAGCGTCTTGGGGATTTACCCCTCACTTATACTCTTACCCTGGAGAAGGTGGTATAACGTCTTGGGGCTTGCCCCTCATTTATACTCTTACCCTAACTCAACCGGCCATCATACATAACATAAGCACTACCGACTTATCATACATAACATAAGCACTACCGACTTATCATACATAACATAAGCACTACCGGCTTATCATACATAACATAAGCACTACCGGCTTATCATACATAATATAAGCAAGTTAAGAAATCCCCTAACTTCTTATTAGCTTGTTCATATACACTCTCATTTTTGTTTACTTAAGGCACTAACATGTCATTATAAAATCCGGGAATTTAACCCAACGTACTACGTGCCTCTACTCCTTTAAAATGATTCTCTTTCAAACAAAACTTCCAAGATACTAATAACCGTAGTATCAAGTCATATCTACTTTTCACGACAAGTCACAATGCTTTTTAGAAATACAATTACCGGCTTCTAAATCAAGTGACTTCTTTCTTAAAGACCTTAAGCAATTGGTACCTTTAAAACAATTTGCCCTTCTTTATTTCAAATCATTTCTTGTTTATGTTACTGAAGAAAACCATTCTCTTAACCTCCCATAAAGTTATTATAACCAACTTCCCATAAAACCGTCATACTAACTTTATGCCTTAAACTAATTCATTCTCTTTATAACCAAGAGACTTATACTTTCAAATCAAATCACATAGCTTTCAAAATACTTCAAGTCTCTTAACTTTTAAGAAAACAAGTTTCAAAGTCTTAAAAACTTCATACGTAAACTCTTTTAAAATTAGTAACATATACTTTGGTGCGTCGTGATTAAGTTATACTTATTTATAACGATCTTATTCAAGTAGCCATGATCTAGAAAATGTAATACAATTTTGTCTTATCTTAGCTTCTATGCAGATGGAGAATTCTACTTGTTTTAACATAATTAATTGTCATTACATTTTCCTTTATTAACGCTGCAATGGCTTGTTCGATACTTATTCTTATTCGTGCCTTAAATTAGCCAAGTCAACTTGGCTCCAAAATACCTCCTAACGACTCTTACCAACATCCCCCATAAGACTTGGTAAGGACTTAGGATTTCTTAGACGTAGCTTTTGCATAGAGTAAATCAACATAACTACCTCTTAACTTCTAAGAGTAGAAGGAATCATGAAATAGTACTACATGTATATTCCATACATAGAATCATGTCAAAAGAAGGAAGAGGTTCACATACCTCGCGACGATTATCGACAAGTAGCAAAAAGCTCCAAAGTACTTCAACCTTGCTAGCTATTCCATCCGTCAAGTAGAATACGCTATACTTGGTACTTCAACCTAAATTGGCCATAATACGTCCATTAACCTCTAGCTTCGAACGTAGAATATTCTAAGTGCTAAGCCACTAAAATCTACGGAAAAATCGGGCAGCACTTCCTTTGTTTTTACATACTTTGCCACCTTTTTCAAGGCCGAATACAATAACCAAACACGCCACATTTAAGGCCCAACAAGTCAGCTAACCAAAGGGGATTACACGCCTTAACAGGACGTGTAAAATTCCGCCCCACAAATTACATTAAACTAGTCCACAATGCAAATGTCAATTCGGCCAAAAAGTGCAACAACTTATCAACCTTTCCAATTCCTTTTCAATCCAAGTTCTTAGGTCTAGCATGTTATATAGTAATAAACAACTTAACAATTATAACCACCTTAATCCACTCTTTAGATAACATGCGACGACTAAACTAGTACTAAATTGAATTACAATCTTAAAGGCTAAATCATGCAACTTCGGATTCCATCCAACTATTCCATAACACATATCATTCTTCATAATATAATCCACATGATCATTTCTAACTACTACAACATGAAATCTTGAATTATAATAGTAAGACGGAGATTAATACCTTCTTAAGCTCAAAATGCTCCAAAACCCTAAGTCGATCCTTAGCAACTCCAACTCCTTTTCTTAACGTTCCAATCCGCTATTTGCGACCCTTAGAAGCTTGTGAAAAACTCCTCTTCTATTTCCAACTTCAAAGTTGAAGAACACCTTAGGGTTTCGCCTTGCGACTAACGTAAAAACGTCGTTTTTCCGAAATCTTTCTATTGAGATATCCTTACAATACCCTTAGGGACCTTGGGTTAAAGTCTTGTGGCTAATGGATCAAAACTACAAAATTTTTGTGTGGGAATGAGACAAAGCCGAGAGCACTTAGCTCAAGAACAAGGCCTCTCTATTTTTTTCTAAGTGTTCAAGACTAGTCTTGCACTAGTGTAGTGAATATATAACACCTTGGAAGGCTTAGACTTAAACAAATGGGTGGCTAAGATGAAAATCACATGGATTAAGCACAAGTGGCAAGTTGACTTGGTCAACAAACTCAAGCTAGCAAGACTTATCTTCCAAGATGGTCAATGACCATTATACCCTTGCAAATTTCGTCCAAGACTATGGTGGGGGGGTGCCACGTGTCGCCCTCATTCGTCCATAAATTTCAGAACCTCGTGGCCCCATAAAAATGTAAAATTCCTCGGGTGGACCCCACGCGACCAAAACCGTAAAACAATAAATTTCCATAATGATAATAAGTTCCATACTCTTCAATTAATGCATTTTGAGAACCTAATTCTCACCAATGAACATTTTTCCTTTCCGACGTTCGGAAGATTTTCCGTCGGAAAAACAATTCTTCCTTTCGAACTAATTTCAAGTCTTGAGTTCCTTACGTACATTCTCTTAAACATGTCCTGGAGTTACGGGGTGTAACAGTTGGTACGAAGGAAACGCTGCAAAAAGTTATCTAAAAATGTCTGCCAGAAAGAAAAGAGCCTCCACATCCACCTCAGCCCCTCAATATGATGATACTAGGTTTGTCAGCCGAAGAGCTCATGATAGATACCAAAAACTTAGTACTAGGCCCTTAATCCCTGAAAGAGGAATGGATTATCAAAGGGATTCGCTTGAGGAGAGGGGATATTTATGAGCCCATTCAGGCGATGATTGAGATGAGGGAGTGGAAAAGATTTGTAAACCCGGAAAAGATAGCACCAATGAACACAGTGATGGTGCGTGAATTTTATGCTAACCTTCCGGAGAAGGTGGACAATGGATGCTTTGTGAGGGGAAAATATGTGCCTGTGACGGCAGAAGAGGTCAATGCGTTATTGGAAACAGTTGATGTTGAAGGAGGAGACGGTGATTGGAGCTATTTTAGAACATGGTCTAGAAGCACCACCAACATCGACTGGAATGCCGTCGCAGACACAGTAAGCTACCCTGGGGCTGCATATGAATTTGCCAGAAATGGGTCAAGAGGACTGAGCAGGTGTCAGTTCAACAAAGCAGCCAAGGGTTGGTTGTATTTCGTCAGTGCCCGCCTGATTCCATCAACGCACTTTACCAGAGTGCCAGAAGACAGAATCAAATTGATATATGGAATTATGACGGGGAAGACGATTGATGTTGGGAAGGAGATAGTGCAAAATATTGAAGAGACCAGCAGGTTGGTAACAACAGGTGGGTTGGGACATGGCTCGCTTATTACAAGTTTATGCGCCATAAATGGGGTCCCAACCCTACCCACTGATACTTATGAGAAAAACCAACTTCATGTGTCATACGGGATAGTGCACTCCTTCCTGCACTCCAATCCTCCAAAGAAGGCGAAGGAGACCAACAACACCACCAGCAGCAGCAACAGAGGCTGCCATGGATGAAGATGAGCCTGAAACAGAGGCTCACTATGAGGCAGGCAACAGCCATCAGCCACCCACAGAATCAGAATCTCCAGTGCCTATGATGGAGCAGTTGCTCCAGAACCAAAGAAGGATGATGCAGAATTTTGACACGGTGATACAAGGACAACAAGAAATGAGGCAGAGAATTGACGAGATGAGTTCCGTGTTCAACCAGTGGTCAATGCACTATCCACCGCCACCGCCACCATTTTAAACCAAGTTTGTAAGTGTCCTGTTTCTTTTATTTTCTTTGAGTCTTGCATACATTGGGGACAATGTGTGATTTAAGTTTGGGGGGGGGGGGTGTCTTATTTGTGTCTTATTGTTGTAGTATGTTTGAGTCTTTTTTTGAATTGTTTTGTGTATTTTTTAGTCATAAATTTTTTCTTTTTGAGTCATAGTTTTCTGTCAAAGATCATGCATGTTGTAGTTACTAGAAACACCTAGTGAAGTAAGGTGGAATAATGTAATGGAATTAGAAGCAACTATCTAAACACTTAGGTTAGATATGCCAAAAACTCACGAAATCTGTCTATTTGGGGTTTCTTGCTTGAATTGTGCATTGTTAAATGATTAAAACCTATGTTATGATTGTTTGCTATTTGAGGCGAAATAGTTAGGATATGCATGTTAGGGAGATGACTCAGACAATTCTTTGTTAGCCAATTCTTACCATTTTTTCTATCCCTGACATAAAAAAAAATATCCCTAGTCAGCCCCGTTGAGCCTAAATATTAAACTTTTTCTTTGACACCCTATATTCCCATACTTGTGCCATAAGTAAAAATGTGAAATAGTTGAAATAGAATGTGTTAAAAAAGAGACAAAAAGAGTGAACAAGTTTGATGCACCCCAATAAAAAAGTAATAAGAAATAGGCAAAAGCCTAAGTTTGGGGGTGCTTGTGATTTATAATACACTTCACTCTCTCAAAACAAAAGAGGGGAAAGATAGATATAAAGTGAAGGAAAGAAATCAAAAGAAAAGGGAAAAAGTGAAAAGCTAAAGAGCTTATGGTACACAAAATGAGCCTAAATGCCTATTTTTACCTACCCATGCCTAAGCCTACATTACAACCCTGAAAAGTCCTGAAGATCTCTTATATGCATATCCATGATTAGTGGAGAATAGCATGATTAGTGGAGAATAGCAAGTAAAAATGCTATAGGATTTTTGAAATTGACATGCATAATTCAGTATTCTTACTTCCATTAAGTATGATTAAAATGAGTTTGTGAAATATCTAGCTTAATGTGTTTAGAATGCTAAAATTTCATGCTATATGTTCCTGCATATTATTCTGATAATCCTCATGTTTTTCTAAGTAACACCAATGCAGTAAAGTGATCAATGTCATTGAGTCTTTCTATTTTCTTTTTCTTGTATTTTTATTTCTTCTTTTTGATCTTTGCTCGAGGGCGAGCAAAGGTTAAGTTTGGGGGGTATTTGATCGGTGTATTTTATATACACTTTTTGAGTCGTTTTTAGTGAGTCTTTTGCCCCTTTTTGTACAAATACGTGTCGTCTTAGGATAGATTTTCTTTCTTTTGAGTCAAATTGGTTGAAGTGGCTCTTTGGCGGAAAAGGAGCGAAAAGAGGGCAAAAATGGAGGTTCCAGAGCTCGAAATGCGAGAAAGCGGCGAACTGTGCACGACATTGCTGGCATGCCGCCTCCAGCCAGGCGAGGCCCGGCGCCCAATATTCAGACGCTTGCAGAAGTTCCAGCGCGCGCCTGCAGATGCAGAAAGTCGGCGCCTAATCGCCGTAATCAGCAGAACTTTCTGGCCATACTACGGCTGGAAAAATCAGGTTTTTGACGAATTATGGGCCAGGCCTGAAGGAAAACCTTAATGTCGGTTTGGAGGATATAAAAAGAGAACCCTAGGTCAGAATTAAGAGTTCCCTTTCTTGCCAATTCACAACACATCTTGGAGTTCAAGATTGGAGACCATTCTTTAGTAATTTCTTTCTTTTCTTTTACTTTATTTTCAGTTTTATGTTGGATATTGAATTAGTTCTTGTCATGTCTATGGCTAGGAACTAATTCTAATATAGGGCTTTCCATGTCAATTCAATTGAACCTTATTTTATGAATTAATGCATGTTATGGTTGTTCTTCTTATTGTTGAGATTTATCCAATAGATGATTTGATTGCTTGGTAATTACTTGATCATTAATTATCATTACTTATATGATTTCTAACCGAAATCCGAAAGGGGATGTTGTGACTATGCTGTAGTTGGGTAGACATAGGTCGAATTGGGGATGAAAATACCTCAATTACTTGTGTAGCATTAATAGGTTTTTGTTCTTAATCCTCCTCTAGAGTCATCCTTATCACCGAAAGGTAGAAAGGAGTTGTACTAGGGTTGAGTATTTATATAACCTTAACAGGAGTATAAAACGAATTAGTAAACCTGCTATCTCCAAAAGAAGAAGAACCATAGTTAATTGCATTAGTGAGTAATATAAGTGAATAGTTGAGGAGATTTGGAAGCCCTATTTCCATCATTACTGAAGTAAACAACATAGTTAATTAGTCTTTATAATTATTAGTCATAAACAACAAATCAATATTCGGTCACCAAATAGATAACAAAGAATAGAAATTGGTAATTGAACACTAATCCCTGAGGACGATAACTCGGTCTTACCTAGACTATATTACTTGATACGACACGTGCACTTGCGTTAGTGTGTGCATAAATCTCGCATCACCAGTGAGGTCACTTTCAGTGAGAGTGCCCATAAACAAGGCATAATATAAGAGGTAATGTGGCTAAGTCTACAAATTCAGTAGTGCCTCGCAATTCTCAGGCCCAATCAAGGTGTATTCCAGCTAAGTTCGATAATACAAGAGGAGGTCCAAACTGTTTGTATGCACTATCAAGTTATCAGGTTACAGAGGCTCGTACAGATGTGGTCACAAGTATATTAACCATTTTTACTTTTGACATTTATGCCCTTATGGATCCTAGATTCACTCTGTCCTATGTAACCCCTTTTATTGCTACGAAATTTGAGATAGAACCAGAAAATCTGCATGAAACCTTTGAAGTATCCATTATGGTTGGTGAGTCAATTATATTAGAGTGAGTATATAAGGGTTGCGGGACACTGCGAGGTGGGTAGTTTATCTGGGCGGATGCCTCCTAAAGAGTAACAGAGGTGTGCGAAGGTAGGTTCAAGCCCAGGAATGCAGAATTTACTCCAAAAAAAAATTCACGGTGCTCTCTTTCCTGTTGTTTTTGGGGTTCATAACCGGTGCTATTGAATCTTCAGTTAAGGGAATATCACCAGTTCTTGGAAGGAGAAAGAGTCCTTTTTATAGATGTTGAGGTGAGTAAGGGGGGTTTGCAGGATTTCTCGGAGCAACCCCTTAGGTTCCAGACCCAGGAGAGCCTGCACAAGCGGTGGAGCATGTGGTTTAATTCGATGTAAAGTCTATCATTGTATTACAATAGCTAACTTGGTTGAGTTAGAAATGGTAGACTTTGATGTAATCATGGGTATGTATTGGTTGCCTTCATGCTATGTCTAGGTTGTAGAACCAAAATTATAAAATTTGAGTTTCCCAGTGAATACGTCACAAAATTGAAGGGTGATTCAGTAGCACCCATAAGTAGATTTATTTCATATCTTAAGGTAAGAAAAATGATATCTAAGAGGTATATTTACCATCTAGTTCGGGTTAGGGATGTAGATACCCAGACTCCGACTCTTCAGTTAGTGCCAGTTGTCAATGAGTTTTTAGAAGTATTTTCAGAAGATCTTCCCGGAGTTCCTCCTGATAAGGAGATTGAGTTCGGAATTGATCTATTTTTCGACACTAAACCAATATCTATTCCACCATGCAGAATGGCTCCAGTAGAGTTAAGAAACTAAAAGCCGAGTTGTAAGATCTCATTGACAAGAGATTCATTAGACCAAGTATCTCACCATAGGGTGCACCAATCTTGTTTGTTCGAAAGAAAGATGAGTATTTGCATATGTGCTTTGATTATCGCCAGTTGAACATGGTCACCATTAAGAACAAGTATCATCTTCCTAGAATCGATGATTTATTCGATCAACTTCAGGGTGCTTAGTATTATTCCAAAATTGACCTTAGATTAGGGTACCATCTGCTTAAGGTTAAGGAGGTTGATATTCCAAAAACTGCCTTCAGAACACGTTATAGTTATTTCAAATTTTGTGTCATGTCATTCGAATTGACAAATGCAACAACTGCTTTCATGGAACTTATAAACAGGGTCTTCAAGCCTTATCTTGATCTTTTCATTATTATCTTCATTATATTCTATTCCCGTAGTGAGGCTGATCATTCAGAACATCTTAGAATTATAATGCATACACTTTGAGACCGCGAGCTTTACACTAAGTTTTTCAAGTGTGAATTTTGGCTTAAGTCATTGACATTCTTAGGCCATGTGATTTCAGGCGAAGGCGTCCAACTTGATTTTCAGAAAATATATGTTGTTATGAATTTGCCTAGACCCACATCTGCTTCAGATATTTAGAGTTTCTTGGGTCTGGCAGGCTATTACTGGTGCTTCATAGAAGGGTTTTCTTCCATCTCAACTCCATTGACTTGATTGACTTAAAAGAAGGTCAAATTTCAGTGGTCAGATGCTTGTGAGCGTAGTTTTGAGAAATTGAAAATGAGGATGACTTCTACTCCAGTGTTAACATTGCCAGAGGTAACCGAGGGGTTCATAGTATAATGTGATGCTTCAGAAATTAGTATTGGGTTTGTTTTAATTCAGTATGATAAGGTTATAGCTTATACATCAAGACAACTTAAACCTCATGAAAAGAAATATCCGACTCATGACTTAGAATTGGCAACAATGATTTTTGCACTCAAGATATGGCGTCACTATTTGTATGGAGTTGATGTTGATATATTCACAGATCACAAGAGCCTTCAGTATATTTTCAAGAAGCGAGAGTTGAATCTTAGGTAGAGAAGATGGCTTAAATTGATAAAGGATTATGATGTAGATGTTCTCTACCATCCAAGGAAAGCGAATGTGGTAGCCGATTCTCTTAGTCGACAATATATGGGAAGTTTAGCTCATGTTGATGAAAGTAAGAGAATCATGATAAATGTGATTCATTGAATAGACAATTTAGGGGTTCGAATCATGGACTCCGAAGATGGCGATGTCGTTATCTAAAATTGCTCTGAATCCTCCTTAGTTGCCGAGGTAAAGGAGAAACAATTTAATGATCCTTTTTATTGCAATTGAAAGAGGGGATTCACAAGAATAAGACTACAACTTTTTAATAAGAGGGAGATGACGGTACCGAGGTAGGTTATGTGTTCCAAATGTAAACAGACTCAGAAAGCGGATCATGGAAGAAGCACATAATTCCAGGTATTCTATTCACCCAGGTTCCACAAAGATGTATTATGATCTTAAGGAGATTTATTGGTGGACCGATACGAAAAAGAATGTGGCATATTTTATAGCTAAGTGTTTGAATTATCAACAGTTGAAAGTCGAGCACTGGAGGCATAGTGGGTTGACTCAGAATATTGATATTCCTATTTGAAAATGGGAGATGATAAATATGGACTTCATAACATGTCTACCTCGCTCAACACGGAGGCATGATTTAATTTAGGTGATTGTGGACCGACTGACTAAATCAGTCTACTTCTTGCCAGTTAAGACCACATATTCAGTAGAGGTTTATACTAAGTTGTATATTTGCGAAATTGTCCGGCTTCATGGGACCCCAGTGTACATTAATTCATATCATGGTGCAGTTCACATCACGCATTTGGAAGTCTTTCCAGAAAGGATTGGGTGCCAATGTAAATCTCAGCACAACTTTTCACCATCAGACATATGGCCAGATAGAGCATACTATTCAGACTCTTGAGGACATTTTTAGGGCGTGTGTTCTCGATTTTAAAGAAAATTGGGATGATCATTTACCTCTTGTTGAATTTGCTTATAATAACAGTTACCATGCTAGTATCGAGATGACACCGTTTGAGGCTCTGTATGAGAAAAGGTATAGATCACCAATAGATTGGTTCGAAGTTAGTGAAGTAGAATTGCAAGGACTAGAATTGGTCTATAAGGCTTTGGAGAAAGCCAAGTTAATTCAGGAGCATTTGAAAATAGCTCAGAGTCATAAAAAATCTTATTCATATGTGAGGCATAGAGACTTGGAGTTTCAAGTTGATGATTGAGTATTTCTGTAAGTTTCACCTATGAAAGGTGTCATGAGGTTTGGAAAGAAAGGAAATCCTATCCCAGATATATCATACCATACAGGATTTTGAAGAGAGTTTGCCAAGTGGCTTTTGAACTTGAATTGCCACGATATTTAGTTGTCGTTCATCTAGTATTTCATGTATCTATGTTGAGGAAATATATGGAAGACCCATCGTTGGTTGTCCCTATCGATTCCATTATAGTTGAGGATGGTCTGACCTATGAGGAAATCCCTGTGGCTATTTTGGGTCGTCAGGTTTGAAAATTGAGAACTAAGAAAGTTGCCTCAATTAAAGTTTTGTGGAGAAGTAAAAATGTTGAGGAGGCTACATGAGAAGCCGAAGAGGACATGAAGTCCAGTTATCCGCATTTATTCAAGGAGCAAGCAGAAAAAGATCAAGGTAAAGACCCTCCGCATTCATGTGATGTTCCTTGCGTATCTATGTCTCATGACTCACGTTCATGCATTTAGTACTCATTTTACATGTCCTCATGTCTAGATTTTCATGTAATTATGTTATTTCGTTCCCTGTTTTATGTCTTGTTTCTTCACGCTTATGTACTTATGCTATGTTCAGTTCTATTCTTAACCATGGCCCATCATTCGAGGATGAATGATCACAAGGGGAGATATTGTAACACCTTATACCTCTAAACTAAGTCATGTTTATGATTCAAGAGTTTAGGAAATCAAAAGGGAGAGTTTAAGTTGGAAACCCAATTTCAGCTTTGCAAATTGAATTTGACGCTAAGAATTATGGATTGTAAAATATTATACGGCCCGTCAAAATAGTCCGTCAATTTCATTTTTGAAATTTACAGCAGACTATAAATTCTACAAATCGTAAAGATTGATACGGTCTGGCGATTCCCACCGTTCAGAATTTCAGATTTCACAACTCTTTGGAAATTTCCAAGTTCATGATAGTCCATTTATACGAATCATAGAACAATCTACGGTCCAGACCCGATCAGTCAAAAAATCGATAGACTATCGAATCAAACCATCAAATTGTTCCAACAACAAACAATATAAATATGGGACTTAATTATAAAAATAGGTTTTCACAATTCGTAAGCCCTAGATGAAGGTTCTCTCTTCTCAATCATCTCATTCACCAAGGTAAGTCCCTTCCATATATTTCCATGCAATTCTAATCAAATATAATCACTTCATAAGCGAATAACACTACTTTTAACCTAGGATATTCAAGATAAATCCATTCTAAGGTTTCAAGTTTCATGTTTTGGAATTATCCATTCAAGTTTAGATTTTTAGGACACGTATTGGAACGATTAAGGTATGTAGAGCTTTTATCCACGTGGGGACATCATTATTCTTCCCCACGCCACATCTAATCCATGAATCAAGAATACTTTAAACCGAGGGTTTTGCTCAAGTTTATATATATATATATATATATATATATATATCATGCTTTAGTTTATTATATTCATGATATGTCAATTGTGATTATCATGAACATGTTCGTAATCCATGAACCCATGTCTTGATTTCAATGACTCCTTAAATACAAGTTATGATAATTATTACTCAGTTCTATGAAGTCATATATGTTCTCATGATTTATATAAGTTATATTATTTATTTTTTCACATACCAAATTATTAATTTACAAGATTATGCTGACAAGCTATTTCATGAAATTCATGGGCTTTCAGGCAACTATTTTCAAGTACATGTTTTGGAAGTTGCACAGATTACCGAGAAGGCTAAGATAATCTGAAACTATGTATTCCAATGTAGGACAAGGGTCGCTCTGCCAGAGGACGATACCTTCATACTATTTATTGGATCCATCATGTTCATGTTCATGTCTCGTACTCCGGCAAAGTATAAGATATCTTAGCTAATCGGGCAGAGATTAGACTCCACATTCACGTGTGGTGGTTCATGTCAGTTTTGTTAATCTTCTCCCGTGGATATATATATATATATATATATATATATATATATATATATACAGTTTTCAGATTTTAGACATGTTATATACTCATGTTCATGTCTCAGTTTCAGTTTCATATATCTATTTTGTCATGTGTCTGCTTATTCTTTTAGTTTCTTTACATACAATACAATTTAAATATACGAACGTTCCTGTGCATGTGGCCTACACTTTACAGTGCAAGTGTTGAGTTTCAAGGAGATGGATCTGCTTAGTAGGATTGCTTCAGTACTAGTTGTTTTGTGAGTCCCATCTCATTCGAGGTGTCAGTCTAGTATTTTATGATTATGCATTGTTAGTAGAGGTATTCCTGGGCCTTTTACTGGTTTACAGTTTTGCAGACTCATGTTCAGAGGTTTCATAGACTAGTCCAGTATCATCTCATGTCAGTCATGTCAACATTATTTTCAGACTTATCATATTTTACCTAGATGATTCTTCTATTATATTTTCAGACTATTATTTTTATATCATGTTTTACATGTTTTAAATCATCATTACTTTAGTATGTTTTGATGCTCATGTTGACAAGCAAGCCATGTCATTTTCTTGGTCACATATAGTCAGGCAACGAGTAACGTGTTCCGCCCAAGCAATGATTCGGGGCATGACAGATCTTGAGTCAGGTACTCGACCCATTTCCATTACTCTATACCATATGGCTCCGATAGATCTTAGAGAGTTGAATGAGTAGTTTCAGGATTAGTTGAGTAAGGGCTTCATTCGACCAAGTGTATCTCCATAGGGTGCTCCTGTCTTATTCGTGAAGAATAAAAATAACACCATACATTTGTGCATTGATTATAGATAATTGAACAAGGTCACCATTAGAAACAAGTATCTAATCCCTCGTATTGATGACATGTTCTACTAGCTTCAGGGTGTTTCGGGTATCACCAGTTGAAGATTCAGGCTGAGTATGTTCATAAGATGGCTTTCCTGACTCATTGTGGTCATTACGAGTTCTTAGGGATATCCTTTGGGCCTACTAATTCCCATGCAAAATTTATGGACATGATGAATGGAATATTCAAGCCATATTTAGATTCTTTTGTGATTGTATTTATTGATGACATCCTGATCTATTCAAAGAGTCGAGAGGAACATGAGAAACATCTCAGAGTGGTTCTTGGGTTATTGAAGGAGAAGGAGATATATGCTAAGTTTTCAAAGTGTGAGTTTTGGAGTTAAGTGACATTCATGGGACACGTGGTGTTCAATGAGGGTATTATGGTTGGTCCTAAGAAGATAGAGGCAATGAGGGTGTTACACCCCAGAATCTCAGGATATGTTTATAAGAACGTACGTAAGAACTCAAAGATGTTAAGGTTTGAGACGAGTAAAAATTTACCGGAATTATGGAATTTGTCGGAAAATGAAATATTGCGACGAACGGGAGGGCGACACGTGTCACCCCCCTTAATGGTCTTGGACGAAAAATGTGATGGAGAAAATGGTCATTTGACCATAATTTAAAAGACCAAGTCTTGCAAGACAAATAAGCTTGACAACATTGACCAAGTCAATGACCCCACTTAGCTTGATATTTAATTAAGATGAATCCAAACCACCCATTTGTTCTAATATTGGCCCTCCATATTTTTATATAAGCTCCCTAGTAGTGCAAGACTTTGTCATTCACTACACTTAGAAATTTTTTGAAACTTGTTCTTGCACTAGAGAGAGGGCTCACGGTTTCGGGATTTTTCCAAGAGGAAAATTTCCAATTGTTGTCCAATAATTCCCCCACTTTAAACCAAGGTACCTAAGGGTATTGTAAGTGTTTCTCAATAGAAAGATCCCGGAAAAATGGTGTTTTCGTATTAGTCGCAAGGCGAAAACCTAAAGGGTTATTCAACTTGGAAGTTGAAACTTGAAGATGAGTTTTTCTTAAGCTTCTAAGGGTGGCTTGGAGTGGATTGGAAGGTCGAAAGGAGGAGCTAAAGGTGCTAGGGATCGACTTGAACTCTTGGAGCATATTTGGGCTAATTGAGGTATAACCTTCATTTTACTTTTGTAATTGAAGATTTCATGTTATGATAAGTTATAAGTGGTCATGTGATATGTGTTATGAAGTTTGTTAAGTGTTATGGAATTGGAAGCTAAAAATCCGAAAATGTCATATTTAGCCATTTGAAATTGAAATCCAATTTGATCGATAAATTGATTTGTCGCATGTTACCTACTTGGAGAATGTAGTAGCTAGAATCAATTGCGGCTTGATATCTTATTATGCTACCAATTTGGATTGAAATGGAAATTGAATAAGAATTGGTATTGTTATTTTATTGTGAGCCAATTGGGGTTGTTTGGTTATTCATTTGCATTGGATTACCTTCTATTTTATTGTGAGCCAATTGGGGCTGTTTGGTTATTCATTTGCATTGGATTACCTTCTATTTTATTGTGAGCCAATTGGGGCTGTTTGGTTATTCATTTGCATTGGATTACCTTCTATATTATTGTGAGCCAATTGGAAATTTGTTTGGTTATTGTATTTCGACCTTGGAAAAGGTGGCAAAGTTAGTAAAAACAAAGGAGGTCTTTGTCCGATTTTCCGTAGAATTTAGAGACTTAACACTTATAATATTCTACGTTTGAAGTAAGGCCTTAATGGACGTATTGTGAATATTATAGGTTGACATACTACAGACGGGAATTTGTACTTGACAAGTGGTTTGACCCGAAGAGGTATGTGGAACTTTTCCTATCTTTTGAGCATGACTAGTTTCACGTATATAGTACGGTAGACGTACAAGATTTTGACAATCTAGTCAATTTGACATCCTTGGCTTATTTTAGGAATGTCCAAGTTGATTGAGTTAGGGAATTAACTCACTTGTTTAAATGTTAAGGATATCTTGGTTTTCAAAGTTAAGAGACTTTAAGTATGTTGAAAGTATTTTGATACTTGTTTTTATGGAAAGTTTAAAGAGTGGTTTACTCTAAGTAATTTAAGTATGTTAAGGGACTTGAAGAGTTTTAAAGTATGCGATACTTGTTTCGTTTTAAACGTATAAGTCCCTTGGATAGAAATTGTACTTGACTAATGCATAAAGTGAATATAACGACTTTATGGGAGTTGGTTATATTGACTTTATGGAAAGATAAATGGCTTGATTTATTGAAAGGCAATTTGATTTAAGGCATTAATTGCCTAAGGTTTTTCTGAGAAAGAAGTCACTTGATTTAGAAGCCTAATTTTATTTCTAAAAGTATTGTGACTTGTCTTGAAAAGAATTGTAACTTGATACTACGGTTATTAGTATCTTGGAAGTTTTATAATGAAATGAGTCATTTTAAAAGAATAGAAGTACGTAGTACTTTGGGTTAAATTCCCGGATTTTATAATGACATGTTAGTGCCTTAAGTAAACTAAAATGAGAATGTATATGAATAAGGCTAATAAGAAGTTAGGGGGATTTCTTAACTTGCTTATTTATTGTATGATAAGCCGGTAGGGCTTATGTTATGTATGATGGCCGGTTGAGCTAGGGTAAGAGTATAAATGAGGGGTAAACCCCCAAGACGTTATACCACCTGCTTCAGGGTAAGAGTATAAATGAGGGGTAAACCCCCAAGACGTTATACCACATGTTTCAGTGGATTTGCTACCCATGACGCGAGAATACCTCACGCGAGTCCTTATGGGCTTACGCGGGTGAAATAGTCCCACGTGCGGTAGTCTGACTATGCGAGGAATACCTCATGCGGGTCCACGCGATCTATGCGGGTGAAATAGTCCCAGGAATAGGATTGCTTAATGATACTGCGGGCGGGTGGTCCTGCTTTGATCGTGAGCCTCCTACTTTAGATATTGTAAGTATTCACCTATTTACTCTCATTGTTAGTAAGGCACCGTGTACTGTTAATTGAGTAATCATACATGTCTCCAGTTTTATTTTAGACTCATGATTTCATTCTGATGCTTTCAGTTTCACATATTTGGTACATGTTGTCTCGACCTCCTTGGGCCGCGTTCACGCCGCAGTAAAGTGCTGTTCTTGATCCTCGCTCTTAGGATCACTGTCATTTGTTGAAGCTCCTTCATTTCGGAGGCTTATCCTCGGTATTGTCGGTTGTTGTACATTCGGGGTATGACGGGGCCTGTCACTTGAGTTGTTATTCTTAAGTGCAGTAGTCACATTGTGGATTGGGTAAAGAAAAGAAAAATGTCTTTTCTATTTACGGATTGAGTATATTTTACGGAAGGTGGCCTTATCGGCCAGCAGTTGTTGGTTCTTGTCTAAGTTTTTGTATGTTGTGTATGTTCATTGCTATTCTCGATGTATACAGCGGCGGTGCCTGGGTAGGGCACCGATCGCGGCTTGGTCGGGTCATGACAAAAGTGGTATCAGAGCAGTTAGTCCTCGGAAAGTGTCTACAGACCGTGTCTAAGTAGAGTCTTGATTATCGGTGTGTTGTGCACCACATCTATAATCAGGAGGCTGCAGGACATTTAGGATTGGTTTCCATTCTTCTCACTCTAAGATCGTGCGATAGAGCTGTATGGTTAGGTCGTCTCTCCCAACAAGTTATGATTGTTTGCTCACGAGAAAGCGTGATGACCGGGAAGGATTACGTGGATTGCGTATCCAGGTTGGTAATGGTTGTAGTTGGTATTGTGACTTACAACTATGCGAATTTATGTATGAGGGTCAGACGCGTGTTGCCTAGAATGATTTAGATTACCAGGATTTGGAAGGGACTAAATAAATACCGGGAAGGTATGAAACAATTTAATGAATTCTCATCAAGGTTTTACGTGCTAATTTGAGATAATTAGGAAATGATGAGTTATCGGAAAAGGTAATGGACCCTTAAGAAGTTATTATTAAGAGACTAAGTGGAAGACTATGATAGTAACTTAAACTACGTGGTATGCTTAAGGGAATTGTACGGGCGAGATCCGAACGAAGAAAGTATGGTTGTTGTGGTCAAGAAAACACGATTATGATATTACGAGAAGTTCTTGTACCCGGTTACGGGGGGCTGATAAGATAGGCTTGGAGCATGGAAATTGCGAGCCTAAAAATATTGATAACCACCGAGACCTTAGGTATATAAGGCCTTCTCGGGTAGTAAAAAGTTAAGACAGACCTAGGAAAAGAGTTAAGTACGACGCCGAGTCGGGTTGGGGATCTATTTAGGGTCGCCCCATAACTTGAAAGGAAATGGGATCAGTTGGTAGTAGTCCCGCTACGTGACAGGGTCACGAGGGTGCAAGGCCCAAATTTAGTTAATCATTTTATGGGTTCGTGGACGTGTTCCACCGGAACCAGGTTGTGAGCCTGAATCGGCCTTATGTTGTTTAATTTAGTAACTCCAAGTGGAGGCGGAGTTAGTATGGAATTTATGTATGTAAGCTAGAATAAGTTTGAGAGTACGGAAAGAGTACGACCCGATGAAAAGAGAGCAACCAAGAGTAAGAAATGGAACACGAATCCATGAGGACCTTTCAAGGTGACTACACGTGAGGGTTGGGTGGTAAATGGCGGTTAGATAATAATCGACGGTAACGATAAAGTCGTTGGACCAGAGCTATTATGTGACATTGAGGTCATTATGAGTTCGGGCTAGGTGGCATCTTGTTTTGCCAACGTGGACTACATAAGAGAGATTGATTCGGTACCAGTTGCCCGGTAAGCCGGTTATCGAGTGGAAAGGAAGATAAGTGGTGGTAACCAGTGAATTATCCTTCCTTCTTTGACATTGTTTTCTTTTTAAGTCTGTGTGACTTGTTCACTTGGGTAAATTGACGGGAAGTATGTAATAATTGAATTTGGAGGAAGTTATTTTGAGTGCCCTTGGAGGTACTTGGAGTTGGTTTGGTGTGGCGGTCGGGGCGACCTTCCGGATAGTTTCAGGAAATGTCCAAGGCAAGAATAAAATAAGTACGAATGCTGCCGGCGGAAAACTGAGGGCAACTTTGGTAGGTTTTGAAAATCTACATGACTTTAAGGCGGTGCGTGATGATTAGCTAATTCTCGGACCGCAAGAGGACCCCGTGATTAGGGTTGTGGCTCAGGAAAGTTTAAGAAAGGAGATAAGTTCTCTTCCCACGAAAAAGGGCGGTTTGCGTATTATGGGGTTGTGTGTACCCATGTTGTTATCTGAAGGATATAAGATCGTAAGGTCTTGATATCGCCATGCCATAGGTTACAATTGTAGATAACCGTGGGAAAAGTGTTGTGTTGGGGTAATTAAGAGCAGCGTCGAATTGGTGAGGAAGTATCGTAAAGATATAAATGTAGGTTGCGAGATATGTTTACCCCAGACTAGTATATAGACCATTAGTACATAATGGGAAGTAAGAACATTTCGAGAGAAAGTGGTAACACCTAGTTTTAGGCTCTGCAAGCTGGGAAAGAAAACCGGGTTACTACTTGGCGAGATCAAGGAGACCCCCCCCAAAAAAAAAAAAATGATTGACAGTAAATCATAGCCATGAGGCAAGCAAAGGAATTAAGTCTAGTTTAGTGACCAAGTTTGGTTGCAACAAAAAGGGAAACAGGAACCATAAGTGAGATTAAGGATACCCGAACATTTCGCAGGAATGAGAAAGGCTTTCAGTTATTGGAAGATAAGTTGACCACGACTCTGATTCTAACCCTCATGTGAGACTAGAGGTTAGGTTATTATGATAACACGTTGGGTGTTGGGCTAGGTTGTGTCTTGTATGGCAGAAGGATAGAGCCTATGTTTTCCGGTAGTTAGGGAAGCGGGGAAAGAAGTGCGCCACTCACGATTTAGAGTGGCGATTAAATCATGCCTTGAAGATTTGGGGGCATAGCGTATATCTGAACTTCATGTGGAGATTTATGCGGACCACAAAAGACTCAGGTATATCTGCGATGAGCGGTAGAATTTCTGGCAGCGATGGTGGTTAGAGTTACTCAAGGATTGTGATATTGATATCCTATACCATCGGGAAAGTCAAGCGATTCTGAGATACTCTTGGTCGTGGACTGGGGTAGTGCGCGGATGGGCGACAGATAGGCGAGGATGTAGTCCGTATGATTCTTGCCATCGAGCCTAGGGGTTCGATTACTTGTTTTCAAGGTTAATGAAGTTAGATCAGGAGTTGCCGAGTCTTCCGTCGTTGAGGAGGTAAAGAGGCGATATGAGGATCGATTATGATCTGATATCGAGTTACGACTCTCAGGAGAAAAGCTGTTTGAGTAGCACGGATGGGGTCTTTGTGAGATGAGGATAGATTGCGTGTACGATGCTGCGAGGACTAGTCACAGAGTTTTAGGGAGGCATACGATCTTATTGCTCACATTGTTTGGGGCCGACTAAGTCGTGTCGTGACCTCAGTATGTATGGGTAAGATGACCGGAAAAGGGACATAGCGGAGTTCTCGCTAGTGTCGAGATAGTAGCAGGTCATGGTTGAGCACCAGAAGCCCAGTGGGCTATTGCAGGCGATTGAAATCCCAACCTAGATATGAGAGGTAATTAATATAGATCTTGTTACAGGGTGGCATCGTACTCGGAGGAATTGCGACCCCTGGGGGTCATGGTAAGTGGGCTGGCGAAACCAGTCGTGTTCTTCCGGTTAGGGCCATTTACTCGGCTGAGGATTATGCTTGCTTGTATAGCAGAGAGATTGTGAGACTGCACGGGGTTTCTATGTTTATGGTGTCAGACAGATGAGCTCGATCACAGATAACTTCTGGAGGTTTTTCAGAAGGGTTTTAGGGACACAGGTGAGTCTCAGTGTTTCATTACACCTCGCATCGGACAGGCAAGGCGTACTATCCAGGCACTTGAGGATAGGATGCGGGCCTATGTTCTTGATTTCAGATATAGCCGGGAGGGTTAATTGTCTCTTTATGTGTTGCGTACTATAACATATACCTTTCCAGTATTCAGATGGCCCTGTATGAGGCATTGTATGTGAGAAAGTGTAGATCGCCGGTTGGATGCTTCGACATAGACTTGATTGTGGCCGTGGATAAAAGCGTATCAGGAAAAGATTATTAGTAGGCTTAGGGTCAGAAGCTTCATACTGAATAACCGACGTTGACACATGGGGTTCAGCTTGACATTTTTGTATGAGTACAGTTGTGGCCTCGTGTGGTATTATTGGTATGTAGGGGTTGTAAAAGAAGACTATGTCGCTATCTTTAAGTTTGACTCCCGAGAGAACAATCGGGGACGAATGTTTCTAAGGGGGGAAGAATGTTACACCCCAGAATCTCAGGATATGTTTATAAGAACGTACGTAAGAACTCAAAGATGTTAAGGTTTGAGACGAGTAAAAATTTACCGGAATTATGGAATTTGTCGGAAAACGAAATATTGCGACGAACGGGAGGGCGACACGTGTCACCCCCCTTAATGGTCTTGGACGAAAAATGTGATGGAGAAAATGGTCATTTGACCATAATTTAAAAGACCAAGTCTTGCAAGACAAATAAGCTTGACAACATTGACCAAGTCAATGACCCCACTTAGCTTGATATTTAATTAAGATGAATCCAAACCACCCATTTGTTCTAATATTGACCCTCCATATTTTTATATAAGCTCCCTAGTAGTGCAAGACTTTGTCATTCACTACACTTAGAAAATTTTTGAAACTTGTTCTTGCACTAGAGAGAGGGCTCACGGTTTAGGGATTTTTCCAAGAGGAAAATTTCCAATTGTTGTCCAATAATTCCCCCACTTTAAATAAAGGTACCTAAGGGTATTGTAAGTGTTTCTCAATAGAAAGATTCCGGAAAAATGGTGTTTTCGTATTAGTCGCAAGGCGAAAACCTAAAGGGTTATTCAACTTGGAAGTTGAAACTTGAAGATGAGTTTTTCTTAAGCTTCTAAGGGTGGCTTGGAGTGGATTGGAAGGTCGAAAGGAGGAGCTAAAGGTGCTAGGGATCGACTTGAACTCTTGGAGCATATTTGGGCTAATTGAGGTATAACCTTCATTTTACTTTTGTAATTGAAGATTTCATGTTATGATAAGTTATAAGTGGTCATGTGATATGTGTTATGAAGTTTGTTAAGTGTTATGGAATTGGAAGCTAAAAATCCGAAAATGTCATATTTAGCCATTTGAAATTGAAATCCAATTTGATCGATAAATTGATTTGTCGCATGTTACCTACTTGGAGAATGTAGTAGCTAGAATCAATTGCGGCTTGATATCTTATTATGCTACCAATTTGGATAGAAATGGAAATTGAATAAGAATTGGTATTGTTATTTTATTGTGAGCCAATTGGAAATTTGTTTGGTTATTCATTTGCATTGGATTACCTTCTATTTTATTATGAGCCAATTGGGGCTGTTTGGTTATTCATTTGCATTGGATTACCTTCTATTTTATTGTGAGCCAATTGGGGCTGTTTGGTTATTCATTTGCATTGGATTACCTTCTATATTATTGTGAGCCAATTGAAATTTGTTTGGTTATTGTATTTCGACCTTGGAAAAGGTGGCAAAGTTAGTAAAAACAAAGGAGGTGCTGTCCGATTTTCCGTAGAATTTAGAGACTTAACACTTATAATATTCTACGTTTGAAGTAAGGCCTTAATGGACGTATTGTGAATATTATAGGTTGACATACTACGGGCGGGAATTTGTACTTGACAAGTGGTTTGACCCGAAGAGGTATGTGGAACTTTTCCTATCTTTTGAGCATGACTAGTTTCACGTATATAGTACGGTAGACGTACAAGATTTTGACAATCTAGTCCATTTGACATCCTTGGCTTATTTTAGGAATGTCGAGTTGATTGAGTTAGGAATTAACTCACTTGTTTAAATGTTAAGGATATCTTGGTTTTCAAAGTTAAGAGACTTTAAGTATGTTGAAAGTATTTTGATACTTGTTTTTATGGAAAGTTTAAAGAGTGGTTTACTCTAAGTAATTTAAGTATGTTAAGGGACTTGAAGAGTTTTAAAGTATGCGATACTTGTTTCGTTTTAAACGTATAAGTCCTTGGATAGAAATTGTACTTGACTAATGCATAAAGTGAATATAACGACTTTATGGGAGTTGGTTATATTGACTTTATGGAAAGATAAATGGCTTGATTTATTGAAAGGCAATTTGATTTAAGGCATTAATTGCCTAAGGTTTTCTGAGAAAGAAGTCACTTGATTTAGAAGCCTAATTTTATTTCTAAAAGTATTGTGACTTGTCTTGAAAAGAATTGTAACTTGATACTACGGTTATTAGTATCTTGGAAGTTTTATA
Organism: Przewalskia tangutica; assembly: GCA_029844215.1. Classification (NCBI taxonomy): domain Eukaryota; kingdom Viridiplantae; phylum Streptophyta; class Magnoliopsida; order Solanales; family Solanaceae; genus Przewalskia; species Przewalskia tangutica. Next base: position 45,145,009 of record CM056724.1, on the reverse strand, counting down.
ATGAAATGAGTCATTTTAAAAGAATAGAAGTACGTAGTACTTTGGGTTAAATTCCAGGATTTTATAATGACATGTTAGTGCCTTAAGTAAACTAAAATGAGAATGTATATGAATAAGGCTAATAAGAAGTTAGGGGGATTTCTTAACTTGCTTATTTATTGTATGATAAGCCGGTAGGGCTTATGTTATGTATGATGGCCGGTTGAGCTAGGGTAAGAGTATAAATGAGGGGTAAACCCCCAAGACGTTATACCACCTGCTTCAGGGTAAGAGTATAAATGAGGGGAAAACCCCCAAGACGTTATACCACCTGTTTCCGTGGATTTGCTACCCATGATGCGAGGAATACCTCATGCGAGTCCTTATGGGCTTATGCGGGTGAAATAGTCCCATGCGGTAGTCTGACTATCACGAGGAATACCTCATGCGGGTCCACGCGATCTATGCGGGTGAAATAGTCCCAGGAATAGGATTGCTTAATGATACTGCGGGCGGGTGGTCCTGCTTTGATCGTGAGCCTCCTACTTTAGATATTGTAAGTATTCACCTATTTACTCTCATTGTTAGTAAGGCACCGTGTACTGTTAATTGAGTAATCATACATGTCTCCAGTTTTATTTTAGACTCATGATTTTATTCTGATACTTTGATTTCACATATTTGGTACATGTTGTCTTGACCTCCTTGGGCCGCGTTCACGCCGCAGTAAATGATTCTTGATCCTCGCTCTTAGGATCACTGTTCAGCTGTTGAGAAGCTCCTTCATTTCGGAGGCTTATCCCTGGTATTGTCGGTTGTTGTACATTCAGGGGTATGGCGGGGCCCCGTCACTTGAGTTGTTATTCTTAGAGTGCAGTAGTCACATTGTGGATTGGAACGTAAAGAAAAGAAAAATGTCTTGTTCTATTTACGGATTGAGTATATTTTACGGAAGGTGGCCTTATCGGCTAGCCCGTTGTTGAGTTCTTGTCTAAGTTTTTGTATGTTGTGTATGTTCATTGCTATTCTCGATGTATACAGCGGGGTGCCAGGTAGGGCACGATCGCGAGCTTGGTCGGTCGTGTGAGAGAACATCTGGCGACACGTAATAGATATTCAAAGCTTTGTGGGTCTTGATAGCTACTATCAATAGTTCATCAATGGATTCTCTTCTATTTCTTATCATCTGATGCGTTTGACTCAGAAGTAGGTGCATTTCTAGTAGTCCGATGAGTGTGATGAGAGCTTTTAAAAGCTCAAGTCTCTTTTGACCACAACCCCGATTTTGTCCCTTCCAATGAAGGGAAAGGACTTTACTATATATTATGATGCTTCGATGATCGAGTCAGGCTGTGTGTTGATTCAGGAGGGTAAGGTAATAACTTATGCATCAAGGCAATTGAAGATGAAATGACCCTATTCATGACTTAGATTTGTTGTCGTTGTGTTTGTTTTGAAGATTTGGAGGCATTATCTTTATTATGTCCACTGTGAGGTATATACCGACCACCGTAGTCTTCAGCACATATTTAATCAAAGGTATTTGGATTCTACGTAGCATCAGTGGATGGAGTTGTTGAAGGATTTTAACATGATTATTTTGTACCATCCAGACAAGGCCAATGTGGTTGCAGATGCCTTGAGCCGAAAGGCACTCAACATGGAGAGTTTAGCTTTTTGATTGTTTTTAGCATCCATTGGTATTGGAGGTGTTACACCCCGGAATTTCAGGATATGTTTATAAGAACGTAAGTAAGAACTCACAAATGTTAAGGATTTGAGACTCGTAAAAATTTATTGGAAATTATGAAATTGTCGGAAAACGTAGTGTCGTGTCGAATGGGAGGGCAACACGTGTCACCCCCCCCCCCCCTTATGTGATGCCTTGGTCAAAATATGCAAGGGCAAGAGGGTCATTGGACCTTAGTCTTGCAACATGTGTAGCATGAGAAAGTTGACTAGTCAAAAGGTCAATAAGTCTTGATCTTTTGTAAGACCACATCCAAGCCTCACATTTGTAATTATCTTGACCATCCAATTCTCTATTTAATACTAGTAGCAAGAGATGTCTTAACACTTAGAAAATTTTACACAAAATTTGGATGATCATAGGGCAAGCTCACGGGTTCACTAAGAAAAAGAAAGAAAATTTTTCGTTTCTTGTCCATTTGATTCCACACTTTAAACCAAGGTTCTTGAGGGTAGTGTAAGCATATCTCAATAGAAAAATCTTGGAAAAAGATTGTTTTCGGGTTAGTCGCAAACAAAAACCTAAAGGGTCTTTCTAAGTTTTGCTTGGAGTTTTGAAGGATAATTGTTGGTATTGTTCTAAGGGTCTCAACAAGAGGATTGAGGTGTCTTGGAGAGGCTCTAAACTACTAAGGAGCGACTTCGGATTGGAGTTGGATTAAGAATCGTTGAGGTATAATCTTGTTCTTTGAAAGTATTACAAGATTACTTATATTGTTGTTGTTAGCTTTGTATGTTGCGAGCATGAAATTGTTATATTGAAGTTATAAAGATTATGGATTGATTATAGTCTTGGAAATCCGAAATGTAATGTAATCCATTACTAAGTTGAATTACAATTTAATCGTTGTTAGAATCGTCGCATGTTATTGACTTGAAGATTATGGTAGTTATAACCAAATGCGACTTGATATCATTTTATGCTACCAATTTGGATTGAAATGGAAATTTGATAGAATTGGTATTGTTAAACTCAAGATGGCCGATTTTGGACTACCTACATGTATTTGTGAGCCAATTGGGGCATTTAGTTAGTCATTTGCATTGGACTACCTTCATATATTTGTGAGCCAATTGGGGCATTTAGTTAGTCATTTGCATTGGACTACCTTACATATATTTGTGAGCCAATTGGGGCTGTTTAGTTGGTCATTTGCATTGGATTACCTTCTTTTTAATTGTGAGCCAATTGGGGCTGTTTGGTTATTGTATTTTCGGCCTTGAAAGAGGTGGTAAAGTGAGTAAATACAAAGGAGGTCTTGTCAGATTTTCCGTAGGATTTAGAGACTTAACACTTATAATTTTCTACGATTGAAGTAAGGCTTTAATAGACGTATCGTGAATATTATAGGTTGACGTACTACGGGCGGGACTTTGTACTTGGCAAGTGGTTTGACCCGACGAGGTATGTGGAACTTTTCCTATCTTTTGAGCATGACTAGTTTCACGTATATAGTACGGTGAGCGTCTGAATTTTGACAATCTAGTCCATTTGACATCCTTGGCTTATTTTAGGAATGTCGAGTTGGTGAGTTAGAATTAACTCACTTGTTTAAATGTTAAGGATATCTTGGTTTTCAAAGTTAAGAGACTTTAAGTATGTTGAAAGTATTTTGATACTTGTTTTTATGGAAAGTTTAAAGAGTGGTTTACTCTAAGTAATTTAAGTATGTTAAGGGACTTGAAGAGTTTTAAAGTATGCGATACTTGTTTCGTTTTAAACGTATAAGTCCCTTGGATAGGAAATTGTACTTGACTAATGCATAAAGTGAATATAACGACTTTATGGGGAGTTGGTTATATTGGCCTTATGGAAAGATAAATGGCTTGATTTATTGAAAGGCAATTTGATTTAAGGCATCAATTGCCTAAGGTTTTAAAGGAAAGAAGTCACTTGATTTAGAAGCCTAAATGTATTTCTAAAAGGTATCGTGACTTGTCTTGAAAAGTAGTTATGACTTGATACTACGGTTATTAGTATCTTGGAAGTTATATATGAAAAAGAGTCATTTTTAAAAGAATAGAAGTACGTAGTACTTTGGGTTAAATTCCCGGATTTTATAATGACATGTTAGTGCCTTAAGTAAACTAAAATGAGAATGTCTATGAATAAGGCTAATAAGAAGTTAGGGGGATTTCTTAACTTGCTTATTTATTGTATGATAAGCCGGTGGGGCTTATGTTATGTATGATGGCCGGTTGAGCTAGGGTAAGAGTATAAATGAGGGGTAAACCCCCAAGACGTTATACCACCTGCTTCAGGGTAAGAGTATAAATGAGGGGTAAACCCCCAAGACGTTATACCACCTGTTTAGTGGATTTGCTACCCATGATGCGAGAATACCTCACGCGAGTCCTTATGGGCTTATGCGGGTGAAATAGTCCCGTGCGGTAGTGCGACTATCACGAGGAATACCTCATGCGGGTCCACGAGATCTATGCGGGTGAAATAGTCCCAGGAATAGGATTGCTTAATGATACTGCGGTCGGATGGTCCTGCTTTGATCGTGAGCTTTCCTACTTTATATTGTAAATATACTCCTATTTACTCTCATTGTTAGTAAGGCACGATTATCTTTATTAATTGAGTTATCATACATGTCTCGGTTTTATTTTAGACTTATGATTTCGTTCTGATGCTTTCAGTTTCACATATTTGGTACATGTTGTCGACCTCGCCGAGGCTGCGTTCATGCCGCAGTGGTAGAGTACAGTTCTTGATCCTCGCTCTTAGGGGTCACTGTTGGTGTTGAGAAGCTCCTTTATTAGGAGGCTTATCCTGGTATTGTCGGTTATTGTACTTTCAGGGTATGGCGGGGCCTGTCACTTGAGTTGTTGTTCTTAAGTGCGTAGTCACATTGTGGATTGGGTTGAAGAAGAAAAATGTACTGTTTTATTGTTATAAGTTACGGAAGGTGGACTTATCGGCTAGCCTGTTGTTATTTTATGTTTAAGTATTTTATCAGTTGTGTATGTTACGCTGCTATTCTCTGATGTATGCCAAAGGGGTGCCTGGGTAGGGCACGATCATGAGCTTGAGGTGGTCGTGATAAAAGTGGTATCGAGCGATTAGTCCTCGGAAAGTGTCTGAGCAGTGTCTAGTAGAGTCTTGATTATCGGTGTGTTGTGCACCACATCTATAATCAGGAGGCTGCAAGACATTTAGGATTGGTTTCCATTCTTCTCACTCTAAGATCGTGCGATAGAGCTGTATGGTTAGGGTCGTCTTTCCCTTACAAGTTATGATTGTTTGCGGCTACGAGAAAGGCAACAGTGACCCAGGAAGGATTATGTGGATTGCGTATCCAGGTTGGTAATGTTTGTAGTATAGTTGGTATTGTGACATACAACTATACGGATTTATGTTTGGGGGTCACATGTGTGTTGCCTAGGATGACTTTAGATTACCAGGATTGGGTAAGGACTAAATAAATACCGGAAAGGTATGAGCAGTTAAGGAACTCTCATCAAGGTTTTACGTGCTAATTTGAGATAATTAGGTGATGATGAGATGTGTGAGGATGTAATGGACCCTTAAGAAGTTAATTAAGAGACTAAGTGGAAGACTATGTTAGCAACTTAAGCTACGTGGTATGCTTAAGGGAATTGTACGGGCGAGATCCGGACGAAGAAAGTATAGTTGTTGTGGTCAAGACAACACGGCTATGATTTTACGAGAAGTTTTTGTACCCGGTTGCGGGGGGCTGATAAGTTAGGCTTGGAGCATGGAAATTGCGAGCCTGAGAATGTGATAACCGTCGAGACCTTAGGTATATAAGGCCTTCTCGGGTAGAAAGTTAAGTCAGACCAAGGGTAAGAGTTAAGTGCGACGCTGAGTCGAGTTGGGGATCTATTAAGGGTCGCCCCATAGCTTGAAATGAAATGGGATCAGTTGGTAGTAGTCATTCGTGGCGAGTCACGAGTGCAAGGCCCAAGTTTAGTTAGTCATTTTACGGGTTCGTGGGCGTGTTCCACCAGTTGTGAGCCGGAATGGGCCTTGTATTGATTAATTTAGTAACTTCAAGAGTTGAGGCCAGAATTAGTATGGAATTTTGTGTACGTATGCTAGTATAAGTTTGGAAGTACGGGAAGAAGTACGACCAGTGACAAAGAAAGCAACCAAGTGTAAAGAAATAAAGCCGAATCTATGAGAACCTTTCGAGGTGACTACACCCGTGAGTGTTGGGTGGTAGCTGAGCGGGTAGATGATTTCCGGTAACGATAAAGTCGTTGGACCCAGTAGAGCTGTTATGACAAACATTGAGGTTACTACGAGTACGGACTAGTTGGCCTCTTGTTATGCCAACGTGGACTACAGAGAGAGATTGATTCGGTACCAGTTTCCCGATAAGCCGCTTATCGAGTGGAAAGGAAGAGAAGTGGTGGTAACCAGTGAATTACTCTTCCTTCTTTGACATAATTGAATTTGAAGGAATTTATGTTAAGTGCCCTAGCAGGTACTTGGAGTTGGTTTGGTGTGGCGGTCAGAGCCACGACATTCCGGATAAGTTCAGGAAAATGTCCAAGGCAAGAATAAAATAAGTACGAATGCTGCCGGCGGAAAGCTGAGGGCAACTTTAGTAGGTTTTGAAAATCTACATGACTTTAAGGCTGTGCGTGATGATTAGCTAATTACTGGACCGCAAGAGGACCCTGTGATTAGGGTTGTGACTGCAAGGAAAGTTCAAGATAGGGAGATAAGTTCTCTTCCCCACGAAAAATGACAGTTTGCGTATTATGGGGTTGCATGTACCCATGTTGTTAGACGCAGGTTATGACCAGAATAATGAAGGAGAATACGACTATGGTTAAAGATAGATTGCACGAGATATGTTTACCCCAGACGAGTGTAAAGACCATTATTAGATAATGGACAGTAAGAACATTTCGAGAAAATGTGGTAACACCTAGTTATAGGCTCTGCAACTGGGAAAGGAAAACCGGGTTACTACTTGACGAGACCAAGGAAACCTCCCCCCCTAGAATGTGATTGACAATAAGTCTTAGCCGTGAGGCAAGCAAAGGAATCAAATCTAAGTTTAGTGACCAAGTTTGGTTGCAACAGAAAAAGGGAATCAGGAACCATAAGTGAGATTAAGGATACCCGAATATTTCGCAGGAATGAGAAAGGCTTTCAGTTATTGGAAGATAAGTTGACCACGACTACAGTTCTAACCCCTCCTGTGAGACTAGAGGGTTAGGTTATTATTACTACACGTTGGGTATTAGGCTAGGTTGTGTGCTGACGCAACCCGATAAGGATAGAACCTATGTTTTCCCGGTAGTTAGGGAGGCAGGGAAGGAAATTGCGCCACTCACGATTTAGAGCTGGCGGCAGTTAAATCATGCCTTGAAGATTTGGGGGCAGGACGTATATACAGACTTCATGTGGATATTTGTGCAGACCACAAAAGCCTCCGGTATATCTGCGGGCTGAGGCAGTAGAATTTGCGACAGCGATGGTGGCTAGAGTTACTCAGGGATTGTGATATTGATATCCTATACCATCCAGGGAAAGCCAAGACAGTTACAGATACTCTTTGTCGTGGACCTAAGGGTAGTCTGCCAGATAGGCAGCCAGGTAGACATGAAGTAGTCCGTAAGATTCTTCAGTTACCAAGCCTAGGGGTTCAATTAATTGTTTCCAAGGTTAACGAAGTTTGATCCGAGAGGTTGCCGAGTCTTCCGTCGTTGAGGAGGTAAGGAGGCGACAGTATGAGGATCCGGTTATGATACTGTATCGAGATACGGCTCTCCGAGAGGAGAAGAGCCTGTTTGAGTAGCGCCGGATGGGGTGCTGTGAGATGAGGATAGATTGCGTGTACCGGTCTTTGCGAGGACTAGTCAGCAGGTTTTAGGGGAGGCACGCAGTGCTTATTGCTCTAATTGTTTGGGGCCGACTAAGTTGTGTCGTGACCTCAGATGTATGTATGGGTGAGAAGACCGGAAAAGAGACATAGCGGAGTTTAATGCTTAGTGTCCGAGTTAGTAGCAGGTCATGGTTGTGTACCAAAAGCCCAGTGGGCTATTGCAGGCGATTGAAATCCCAACCTAGATATGAGAGGTAATTAATATGGATCTTGTTACAGGGTGGCATCGTACTCCGAGGAAGTGCGACTCCCTGGGGGTCATGGTAATTAGGCTGGCAAAACCAGCCGTGTTCTTTCGGATTGGGACCACTTATTCGGCTGAGGATTATGCTAGCTTGTATAGCAGGGGTATTGTGAGACTGCACGGGGTCCCTACGTTTATGATGTCAGACCGATGAGCTCGATTACGGGTAACTTCTGGAGGTTTTTCAGAAGGGTTTTAGGGACACATGTGAGTCTCAGTGTTGCATTACACCCTCAGACCGACGGACAGGCAGAGCGTACTATCCAGGCACTTGGGGATAGGTAGCGGGCCTGTGTTATTGATTCCAGGGGTAGCCGAGAGGGTTAATTGTCTTTTGTTGTGTTACGTATGATAACAGATACCCTTCCAGTATTCGGATGGCCCTGTATGAGGCCTTGTATGTAAGAAAGTGTAGATCGCCGGTCGGTGGGTTCGACATAGGCGAGATTCGATTCTTGAGTCCGCACTTGATTCACGTCGTGGATAAGGCGAAGCTTATCCAGGAAAGATTATTAGTAAGCTTAGAGTCAGCAGAAGCTTTATGCAGATAATCGACATTGACACATGGGGTTCAGCTTGACATTTTAGTTTGTGTATTGTTATGAGGCCTCGTGTGGTATTATTGATATGTAGGGGTTGTAAAAGGAGACTATGTCGCTATCTTAAGTTTAACTCCCGAGAGAACATTCGGGGACGAATGTTTCTAAGGGGGGAAGAATGTTACACCCCGGAATTTCAGGATATGTTTATAAGAACGTAAGTAAGAACTCACAAATGTTAAGGATTTGAGACTCGTAAAAATTTATTGGAAATTATGAAATTGTCGGAAAACGTAGTGTCGTGTCGAATGGGAGGGCAACACGTGTCACCCCCCCCCCCCCTTATGTGATGCCTTGGTCAAAATATGCAAGGGCAAGAGGGTCATTGGACCTTAGTCTTGCAACATGTGTAGCATGAGAAAGTTGACTAGTCAAAAGGTCAATAAGTCTTGATCTTTTGTAAGACCACATCCAAGCCTCACATTTGTAATTATCTTGACCATCCAATTCTCTATTTAATACTAGTAGCAAGAGATGTCTTAACACTTAGAAAATTTTACACAAAATTTGGATGATCATAGGGCAAGCTCACGGGTTCACTAAGAAAAAGAAAGAAAATTTTTCGTTTCTTGTCCATTTGATTCCACACTTTAAACCAAGGTTCTTGAGGGTAGTGTAAGCATATCTCAATAGAAAAATCTTGGAAAAATATTGTTTTCGGGTTAGTCGCAAACAAAAACCTAAAGGGTCTTTCTAAGTTTTGCTTGGAGTTTTGAAGGATAATTGTTGGTATTGTTCTAAGGGTCTCAACAAGCGGATTGAGGTGTCTTGGAGAGGCTCTAAACTACTAAGGAGCGACTTCGGATTGGAGTTGGATTAAGAATCGTTGAGGTATAATCTTGTTCTTTGAAAGTATTACAAGATTACTTATATTGTTGTTGTTAGCTTTGTATGTTGCGAGCATGAAATTGTTATATTGAAGTTATAAAGATTATGGATTGATTATAGTCTTGGAAATCCGAAATGTAATGTAATCCATTACTAAGTTGAATTACAATTTAATCGTTGTTAGAATCGTCGTATGTTATTGACTTGAAGATTATGGTAGTTATAACCAAATGCGACTTGATATCATTTTATGCTACCAATTTGGATTGAAATGGAAATTTGATAGAATTGGTATTGTTAAACTCAAGATGGCCGATTTTGGACTACCTTCTATGTATTTGTGAGCCAATTGGGGCTGTTTAGTTAGTCATTTGCATTGGACTACCTTCTATATATTTGTGAGCCAATTGGGGCTGTTTAGTTAGTCATTTGCATTGGACTACCTACATATATTTGTGAGCCAATTGGAAATTTGTTTAGTTGGTCATTTGCATTGGATTACCTTCTTTTTAATTGTGAGCCAATTGGGGCTGTTTGGTTATTGTATTTTCGGCCTTGAAAGAGGTGGTAAAGTGAGTAAATACAAAGGAGGTGCTGTCCGATTTTCCGTAGGATTTAGAGACTTAACACTTATAATATTCTACGATTGAAGTAAGGCTTTAATAGACGTATCGTGAATATTATAGGTTGACGTACTCTGGCGGGACTTTGTACTTGGCAAGTGGTTTGACCGACGAGGTATGTGGAACTTTTCCTATCTTTTGAGCATGACTAGTTTCACGTATATAGTGCGGTGAGCGTCTGAGATTTTGACAATCTAGTCCATTTGACATCCTTGGCTTATTTTAGGAATGTCGAGTTGGTGAGTTAGGAATTAACTCACTTGTTTAAATGTTAAGGATATCTTGGTTTTCAAAGTTAAGAGACTTTAAGTATGTTGAAAGTATTTTGATACTTGTTTTTATGGAAAGTTTAAAGAGTGGTTTACTCTAAGTAATTTAAGTATGTTAAGGGACTTGAAGAGTTTTAAAGTATGCGATACTTGTTTCGTTTTAAACGTATAAGTCCCTTGGATAGGAAATTGTACTTGACTAATGCATAAAGTGAATATAACGACTTTATGGGGAGTTGGTTATATTGACTTTATGGAAAGATAAATGGCTTGATTTATTGAAAGGCAATTTGATTTAAGGCATTAATTGCCTAAGGTTTTTACGAGAAAAGAAGTCACTTGATTTAGAAGCCTAATTTTATTTCTAAAAGTATTGTGACTTGTCTTGAAAAGAATTGTAACTTGATACTACGGTTATTAGTATCTTGGAAGTTTTATAATGAAATGAGTCATTTTAAAAGAATAGAAGTACGTAGTACTTTGGGTTAAATTCCCGGATTTTATAATGACATGTTAGTGCCTTAAGTAAACTAAAATGAGAATGTCTATGAATAAGGCTAATAAGAAGTTAGGGGGATTTTTTAACTTGCTTATTTATTGTATGATAAGCCGGTGGGGCTTATGTTATGTATGATGGCCGGTTGAGCTAGGGTAAGAGTATAAATGAGGGGTAAACCCCAAGACGTTATACCACGCCTTGGGGTAAGAGTATAAATGAGGGTAAACCCCAGGCGTTATACCACTGTTTAGTGGATTTGCTACCCATGATGCGAGGAATACCTCACGCGAGTCCTTATGGGCTTATGCGGGTGAAATAGTCCCGTGCGGTAGTGCGACTATCACGAGGAATACCTCAATGCGGGTCGCGAGATCTATGCGGGTGAAATAGTCCCAGGAATAGGATTGCTTAATGATAATGCGGACGGATGGTCCTGCTTTGATCGTGAGCTTTCCTACTTTATATTGTAAGTATACTCCTATTTACTCTCATTGTTAGTAAGGCACGATTATCGTTAATTGAGTTATCATACATGTCTCGCTTTTATTTTAGACTTATGATTTCGTTCTGATACTGATTTCACATATTTGGTACATGTTGTGCGACCTCCTTGGGTGCGTTCATGCCGCAGTAGAGTGAGTTCGCGATCCTCGCTCTTGGGTCACTGTTCAAATTTGTTGAGAAGCTCCTTTATTCCGGAGGCTTATCCTCGTATTGTCGGTTATTGTACTTTCGGGGTATGGCGGGGCCTGTCCCTTGAGTTGTTGTTCTTAAGTGCAGTAGTCACATTGTGGATTGGATTGAAGAAGAAAAATGTCTTGCTTTATTGTTATAAGTTCGGAAGGTGGCCTTATCGGCTAGCTTTGTTGTTATTTTATGTTTAAGTATTTTATCGATTGTGTATGTTCATTGCTATTCTCTCGATGTATGCCAAAGGGTGCCCAGGTAGGGCACGATCATGAGCTTGGTCGGGTCGTGACAGGAGGTCCAGTCTTTGGCCAATCATTTTGTGAGGCTTGATATTTTGGATCCGAAAAGGATTTTGTCTTGTGTTGAGGCGAGGCCGTCTCTTTCAGATCAGATTCAGACCCACCAGTATGATGATGAGAAGTTATGTGAAATTCAAGATAAGGTGATGAGTGGTGAAGCCATAGAGACTATAATTGATAACGATGGGGTTTTCAGGATCAAATATAGAGTATGTGTTCGTAGAGTTGATGATTTGACGAGATTAATTATGAAGGAGGCCCATAACTCTAGATATTCGATTCATCCAGGTGCTACTAAGATGTACCATGACTTGAGGCATCATTATTAGTGGGGGAGAATGAAGAGAGACATTATTGAGTCTGTGTCTCGGTGTCAGTATTGTCACCATGAGCACCAGTGACACGATGATGTGTCTCAGAGGATGCACATTCATGAGTAGAAGTGGGAGAGGATTGCCATGGATTTTGTTGTTGGGTTGCCCAAGATCTTAGGCAAGTTTGATGCTATTTGGGTCATTATTGATAGGTTGACCAAGTCTGCGTATTTCATTTTGATCTAGACGACTTATAATGCATAGAAGATGGATAACAACTACATTCGTGAGATTGTTCATCTATATGGGTTCCTATTTCTATTATCGCATATTGGGGGTACTTAGTTTACTTTGAATTTCTGGCGGACTTTGCAGGAAGAGTTGGATACTAGCTTGGATCTAAATATTGCTTTTCACTCTCAGACTGACGGTCAGTCCGAGCGGACTATTCAGGTATTGTAGGATATTTTACTAGCCTGTATGATTGATTTTGATGGTCATCAGAACCAATTATTACTTTTGGTAGATATTGCGTACAACAACAACTATCACTCTAGTATTGATATGGCACCGTTCTAGGCCTTGTATGGTAGGAGATGTTGTTCTCCCATTGGTTAGTTTGATGCATTTGAGGCTCGACCTTGGGGTACCAATTTGTTGAGGTATTCCTTATAGAAGGTGAAGGCGATCCATGACAAGCTTCTAGTAGCTCAGAGAAGATAGAAATAGTATGCGGACCGTAAGGTCCGAGATATGGAGTTTATGGTTGGTGACAGGGTTCTTCTGAAGGTCTCACCCATGAAGGGTATAATGAAGTTCGGCAAGAGAGAGAAGTGGAGTCTAAGGTATATCATATCTTTTGAGGTTCTTCATAGGGTTGGGGAGGTAGCATATGAGTTGACTCTACTACAAGATCTTTCAAGCGTCCATCCGATTTTCCAGGTGTCCATGTTGAAGAAGTATCATGCCTACGGTTCTTATATCATCCAGTGGGACTCCGTATTGCTAGATTAGAATTTGGAGTTTTAGGAGGAGCTTGTGGCTATTTTGGACATGTAGGTAAGAAAGTTGAGGTTGAAGGAGATAACTTTTGTGAAGGTGCAATAAAAGCATTGTCCTATTGAGGAGGCGACTTGGGAGACAGAGTCTGACATGCGAAGTTGATATCCTGACTTGTTTACTAACCCTGGTACATTTCCTTTTTTGTTTCTCTTCGTTTGAGGACAAACGTTTGTTTGATTAATATCTTATGTAACAACCCATCCGGTCGTTTTTAGCTATAGACCTTTATTTGCCTATTTTAGCCTTCCCGTAGACATTATGTGGGGTTTGTGATTCACGGGGATGGGTGGTACATATCTCGAGGTCCATTTATATGAGTTTCGGATGAAAAACTAAAAATAAGAACCTTAGAGTTGGATAGTTTGACTTTGGAGTATATGGGGTCGTTTCCAGGTTCCATCATTTCCGGAAGTTCCGGAGGTGTTAGGCATATTTTATATGCACTTTTAGAGTCATTTTTAGTTAGTATTTTGGCCATTTTTGTTCAAATATGTGTCGTGTTAGTGTATTTTTCTTTCTTTTGAGTCACAGTAGTTTAAAAAGGTAAAGTGGCGAAAAAGAGAAATAATTGGGCAGAAAAGAAAGTTCCCGAGCCAAAAATTGATGAAAGCTGGCAATCCGGACAAAGGCGAAGCAACGCCGTGGTGCAGGAATGCAGGGCCACGGCGCCCAAAGATCTGAGAGGCTACATGAGTTAAGGCACCGCGACAACAGTCAGCAGGGCCGCGGCGCCGAGGCGAAAAATTGTCCAGATCCGAAAGGGAATTGACCAATGGCGAGGAGGAAAATGGTACACATTTTTGGAGCTTATAAAAGGCCCTTTGGGCAGATTTTTTAAGGGGAACTCAACCTTTATTCACAACACAACATAGTTTTTGGAGGCTACAAAATTAGAGACTTGTTCCAAAGTATTTTCCTTTCTTTACTTTATTTTAATTTAGTTCATGTTGGATATTAATTTGGTTCTTAGCATGTCTATGGCTAGGAGCTAAACTTTTAATTAGGGTTTTCCTTTCGAATCACTTGAAACTCATATTTATGAATTAATGCAGTATTTTGGTTTCTTCTTCATATAGTTAAGATTTATTCAATATTTGGTTTGATTGTTTGATAATTAATTGATCACTAGTTATCATCACGTATATGATTTCGAATCAAGAGCCGAGAGGGGAGATTTTGATATGCTGTAGTTAAATAAACATAAGTTAAAATCGTGGACGAAAGTACCCCGATACTTGTGTAGCTTCATATGTTATTGTTCTTAATCCTCCTATGTGGTAAAATCTATCATATAAATATAGAAGATTTATGCACTGGGGTTGAGCGTTTATATATCCTAACCGGAATATAAAACAGTCTAGCTAACATGTTATCTTAAAATAGAAGAAGAACCTTTATTGCTGCATTAAGGATTAAAGCGAGTGGATAGTCGAGGAGATTGGAAACTCTATTTCCACCATAACTGATTCAAATAAAGTATTTTAGTTAATTTCTGCAATTACTTCAGTAATTTATAGATAAAACCAAAACAAAATATCGATAGTCAAATAGATAACTTAGGATAGATGTTTGGTAATTGAAAACCAGTCCCTGAGGACGATATTCGGTCTTACCAAGACTATATTACTTGAGTGATACATACACTTGCGTAAAGCATAAGGAAAATCGCTAACAAGTTTTTGGCGCCGTTGCCGGGGATTGGCGTAGTTTCAATATCAAATTATCTATTCTTAATTTCTAATTTGGCTTTTATTTTCTTTCTATTAATTTCTTTTATTTGTGGAACCGTGCGCCGTGATTTGTTTGTTGGTTTTGATCCATCTCAGGGACCCAGAGAACATGGACCACCACTATCACGGGCTACAGAACTATCAACGACAATGCAACCCTCATGTCCCACATGAAGATCAAAATGGGTTGTAGACGGCTATACTCATGCTCACTAAGCGCCAGACTCAGTTCATGGATTAGACAAGAGTGTCCCTAAAAAATTTGGAGATACAAATAGGACAACTCGCTAGCATGCTGATCAACAGAATACAAATGAACCACCCTGACAATATTGGGGTGAATCCGAAAGATCAGTTTCAGGCGATTGATCTAAGAAATGGCAAACTAGTGGAAGCTAGCTCACCACCACCGTGTTCGGAGAAGGAGGACTCAGAAGGCTCTCAGGATTTCCAGCGTCGCGGCTCCACTGAGCAGGGCCGCGACGCCGATATATCAGACGACGTAGTGGTTGCTGGAGACCTTCTTCTGAAACAAAGAACACTGCCAACAGTTGTTGACGCACCCCAGGTGAAGATACCATGTCCCCAGAGGATAAAAACAAGTTCTCTTGACAAACAGTTTTCTAAATTTCTAGAAATCTTCAAACAACTGCAAATCAACATTCCATTTGCTGAGGATCTAGAGCAGATGCCGAGTTATGTAAAGTTCATGAAAGAGATCCTCAGTAAAAAAAGAGGTGGGATGAGTATGAAACAGTGGTGTTGATTGAAGAATGCAGTGCCATCCTACAGAGGAAGTTACCTCAGAAGTTGAAAGATCCGGGGAGCTTCACCATCCCTTGCATTATAGGGAAGTTTGAATGTCAGAAGGCCTTGTGTGATTTGGGGGCAGGTATAAATCTGATGCCCTATTTGGTGTTTTACAAACTTGGAGTGGGGGAAGCACGACCTACAACCATCACCTTACAGCTAGCCGATCGCTCCATCGTCCATCCTAGAAGAATCATCGAGGATGTGTTGGTTAAGGTGGATATGTTTATCTTCCCCACTGATTTCATCATCTTAGACATGGAAGAAGATGAATTGATTCCCATTATCCTTGACAGGCCATTCCTAGCCACAGGACAGACACTCATTGATGTTCAAAAAGGTGAGCTGAGATTTCGTGTTCAAGAAGAAGAGGTGATTTTCAATGTATTTCGGGCAGCAACCTTTCCAAGAGAAAGAGACAACTGTTATGCTATTGATGTGATGGAAACGACAGTTTCAAAGAACAATCTCAGGAATGTGGATGCTCTTGAGTGGGTGATAACACAATGTGACCAGGACATAAGTGATGATGCAGAGTTGATGGAGTATGTGTATTGGATGGATTTTTATGAGCCATGTTATAAGAATAAATATGAAGGGCTATGGCAGATGCCAGAAAGATCAGTACCATCTATCGAAAAAGCTCCAGAGTTAGAGTTGAAGACGCTACCTGATCACTTGCACTACCAGTATCTAGGTGAAAATAAGACATTGCCGGTTATTATTTCTTCTCAACTATTTAAAGTAGAGACTGGAAAATTATTAAGAGTGTTGCGGGCCCACAAACATGCTATTGGGTGGACATTGGCAGACATAAGAGGGATAAGTCCTTCAACAGTGATGCATACGATCCGTCTAGAAGATGAGAGCAGATCCTCCATTGAGGCACATAGGAGACTGAATCCAAACATGAAGGAGGTGGTGAGGAAAGAAATCATGAAATGGCTTGATGCTGGGGTGATTTATCCTATTTCTGATAGTGCATGGATGAGTCCTGTACAAGTGGTGCCCAAGAAGGGTGGTATGACTATGGTGACCAATGAAAAAAATGAGCTCATTCCATCTAGAACAGTTACAGGATGGAGGATTTGCATTGACTACCGCAAGTTGAATAAGGCAACCAGAAAAGACCACTTCCCATTGCCCTTTCTAGATCAGATGCTGGACAGGCTCGCAGGACACAACTATTATTGCTTCCTATATGGTTACTCAAGGTATCACCAGATTGCCATATCATCAGAAGATCAGGAAAAGACGACATTCACCTGGCCCTTTGTTACGTTCGCTTTCAGAAGAATGCAATTCGGGCTCTGCAATGCACCTGCTACCTTTCAGCGGTGCATGATGGCAATCTTCTCTAACATGGTGGAGAGGACCATAGAGATTTTCATGGACGACTTTTCTATCTTTGGGTCTTCTTTTGATGAGTGTTTGAAGCATTTGGAAGCAGTGTTGAAATGGTGCGAAGAGTCCAACCTTGTGCTGAACTGGGAGAAGTGTCATTTTATGGTAAATGAGGGTATTGTCCTTGGCCACAAAATATCCAGCCAAGGCATTGAGGTGGACAGAGCAAAGATTTCAGTGATTGAAAATCTGCCACCCCCAGTGTCAGTAAAAGGGGTTAGAAGTTTTCTTGGGCATGCTGGTTTCTATAGAAGATTCATCAAAGACTTCTAAAATTTTTTGAAACCCCTTTCCACCTTGCTGATGAACGGAGTCGCTTTTGAATTCAATGAGGAATGCATGGCAGTGTTCCAGACACTCAAGGAGAGGTTGATTTCAGCACCTATAGTCATTGCGCCTAACTGGAAGCTCCCATTTGAACTAATGTGTGATGCAAACGATTATGCAGTGGGAGCAGTTCTTGGACAGAGGATTGATAAGGTATTTAGATCCGTCTACTACGCTAGCAAAACTCTTAATGATGCATAATTGAATTATGCCACAACAGAAAAAGAGATGCTAGCGATAGTATACGCATTTGAGAAGTTCAGGCCATACCTAATTGGGAATAAGGTGATAGTGTACACCAACCACTCTGCTATAAAGTACTTGATGACAAAGAAGGATGCAAAACCCTATCTTATTCGATGGGTGCTGTTGTTACAAAAATTTGACATGGAAATCCGTGATAAGAAGGGAACAGAGAACTTGGTTGCTGACCACCTATCAAGGCTTGAAAACAAGGAGATCTAGAACACCAAGGATGTGCAGATAAATGATCACTTCCCAGATGAGCAATTGTTTCAGGTAAGCACTGGTTTTAATTTACCCTGGTACGCTGATTTTGTTAATTTTTTTGCAGCCAAGGTAGTACCCCCAGGATTGACAAGACAGCAGGCGAAAAGGTTCTATTCAGAAGTAAAACACTACTATTGGGATGAGCCGATTCTCTACAAGCATTGCGCTGACCAAGTCATTAGGCGTTGTATACTAGAAGATGAGATGCACCAGATTCTCACCCATTGTCACACCTTACAATGTGGTGGGCATTTTGGAGCATCACGAACAGCCGCCAAAGTACTGCAGAGTGGGTTTTACTGGTCATCCCTATTCAAAGATGCCAACACCTTTGTGAAGGGCTGTGATCGTTATCAACGAATTGGGAACATATCAAAGTGAAATGAAATGCCCTTGAATGAGATCTTGAAAGTGGAGCTGTTTGATGTTTGGGGGATCGACTTTATGGACCCATTCCCGTCATCCTTTGGGAATCAATACATCCTTCTTGCAATGGATTATATGTCCAAATGGGTAGAAGCAGTGGCTACCAAAGAGAATGACAGTAGGACTGTCTAAAAATTCCTCCAGAAGAACATATTCACAAGTTTTGGTACTCCCAGAGCCATCATCAGCGATGAAGGAAGCCATTTTTGCAACAAGCAACTTGACACGCTACTTTCCCGCTATGAAGTCTACTACCGTACCACATTTCCCTATCACCCTCAGGCAAATGGGCAAGCCGAAATTTCTAACAGGGAAGTGAAAAGCATATTGGAAAAGACAGTGGATGGCTCAAGAAAGAATTGATCTATCAAATTAGATGACGCACTCTGGGCGTATAGAACGGTGTTCAAAACTCCCATTAGAATGTCACTATACCGGTCAGTCTTTTGGAAAGTATGTCATCTACCAGTGGAGTTGGAACACAGGGCTTATTGGGCAATGAAGAAGCTGAACATGGATGCCAAGGCAACAGAGGATGCTACAGCTGAGTGAGTTAGATGAATTTAGATACAACGCCTATGAGAATGCAAAGATTTACAAGGAAAGAACCAAGGCATGTCATGATAAGAACTTGATCCCAAAAGACTTCTAATCAGGACAACAAGTGCTCTTATTCAACTCAAGGTTGCGACTCTTTTCAGGAAAGCTTAAATCTTGATGGTCAGGCCCTTTCACTGTTGAAAGAATATTCCCCTATGGTGCAGTTGAAGTAAGAGGAAGAGAGGGAGCCCCATTCAAAGTGAACGGACAGAGATTGAAACCTTACATGATAAATGACATGGAACATGTGAGCTCTGTGATCCATCTCAAGCCAATGTAAAGAGGAGCCTGCGTCCGGTGATCGGTGTATTTTATATACACTTTTTGAGTCATTTTTAGTTAGTATTTTACTCATTTCATTTATGTTTAGTATAGTATTAGGGTTGTTTTCCTTTCTTTTGTGTCACAGCGGTCAGAAATGGAGAAATGACGAAAAGGAGATGAAATGAGCATAAATGAGATGGAATTGCACACCAAAAGGGCCAAGAAATGAAGTATGAGAAGTTCCGGGAATTATAGAAGAGAACCGACGAAGTCCGGACGGAAAAAGGACGACGAAACAGAATCCGCCTGAAAAACGTCACCGGCGCCACGGCGCCTGGCAGCAGCGCCGCGGCGCCCAATGTGCTGGAAGTTCAGAAAGTTGCAGGTTTTGCGGCGCCGCGACGCCAGTCTGCAGGGCCGCGGCGCCGACGCGGGATTTATGAAGTTCTGGGCCGAATTTGACATGTTTTCAGAGTCCTAAAGGGATAATTTTTCCTACCTAAAAGGATAACTTTTCCTACCTAAAGGGATACCTTTTCCTACCTTAAAACCCTTACCTAAAAGGATTCTAATAACTTTTCCTACCTACATAATCCTTAACCCTTCACCTAAAGGATTCTTGGTCTATAAATAGTATCTACATCATTAGAAGAATTCATTCTCCATTCCACCATTCACCATTCTACATCCATCCATCCACCAATCCATCTTGTAAATATTCCACAACACAATCCTTGGATGCTAGAAGGCTTGGAGACTCGTTCTTGAGTATTTTCTCTTCTTTCTTTTTGCTTTATTTATTTCAGTTCATGTATGGAGATTGTATTAGTTCTTAGTGTGACTATGGCTAGGAGCTAATTACTTTATTAGGGATTTCCTTGTGATTCACTTGAAACTCTATTCATGAATTAATATATTAGTTGATTTCTTCTTCACTTATTTAAGATTTATTCAATAGTTGTTTTGATTGCTTGGTAATTACTTGATCATTAATTATCATTATTTATATGATTTCTAATCAAACTTCGAAAGGAGGAGGTTGTGACTATGTTGTAGTTGGGTAATCATAGGTCAAATTGGGGATGAAAATACCTCAATTAC
The DNA here is from genome assembly GCA_029844215.1 of Przewalskia tangutica. Taxonomy (NCBI): domain Eukaryota; kingdom Viridiplantae; phylum Streptophyta; class Magnoliopsida; order Solanales; family Solanaceae; genus Przewalskia; species Przewalskia tangutica. Next base: position 45,124,812 of record CM056724.1, on the reverse strand, counting down.
TTGTGTAGCGTTAAACATGGGTTTTTGTTCTTAATCCTCCTATAGAGTCATCCTTATCACCGAAAGGTAGAAAAGAGTGCTACTGCGGTTGAGTGTTTATATAGCCTTAACGAGAGTATAAAACGAATTAGTAAACCTGCTATCTTAACGTAGAAGAAGAAGTCAGTCTAATTGTATTAAGAATTGAATAGAGTGGATAGTTGATGATCTTGGAAGCCCTAATTATCCATCATAACTGATTTAAATTAAAGTATTTTTATAATTAGTTTATTTCCTGCATTATTAGTTAGAATTCCAATTCAATTTACGTTAACCAAATAGATACCATAGGATAGATAATCGGTACTTGAAAACTAATCCTTGAGGACGATATTCGGTCTTACCTAGACTATATTACTTGACACGACACGTGCACTTGCGTTAAAGTGTGTGCATTAAATCGCGCATCATCCGGCTACAAGACGTTAATGACAGCGCTAGTTGGGAGGCAACCCAACACTTTAGAAATTTTGTTAATTTTTCTCATGAACAGACTCACAATCTTGTAATCCCAGGCAGATCATGGATTAGAATCAGAAGGGTAAAGAAAGGGAGCCGCAAGAAAAATGGCACCGCGGCGCCAGATAGCAGGGCCACGACGACGAAAGTCCAGAGAACCTGTACGAGTTGCAGCGCCGCGGCGCCAAAAATCAGGGTCGCGACACCTATCTGAAAGTGTCTGCCATGCATTACCCGCCAACGCCACCACCACTATTTTAAACCATAAAGTCTGTAAGTCATCCCGTCTTTTTATTTTGAGTCTTGTACACATTAGGGACAATGTGTCATTTAAGTTTGGGGGGGGGGGGGTTCTTAGTCTATTTTGTGTGTCTATTGTATATTTTTATGTCTATTTGATTGTCTTGTTTATGTTTTATATGAGTCAATTTTTTTTTCATGCATGCTGTAGTTACTTGAAACGTCTAGTGAAATAGGTGGGATAATGTAATGGAATTAGAAGCAAAAAATCTGAATGCTTAAGTTAGATATGCCAAAAATTCATGAAATCGAATTATTTGGGGTACCTGTGCTTAATTTATGCGTTGTTAATGATAAGGTCTATGTGTCTGCTCGCTGGTTATTTGAGGTAAAATAGTTAGGATGTTCATGTTAGGGGGATAACTCAGTCATTTTTTTGTTAGCCCTTCTTACCATTCATTGCCTATCCCTGATAATAAATTGTATCCCTAGTCAGCCCCTTTGAGCCTAAATAAGATCTTTCTTTGACACCATATGATTCCATGTTTATGTCATAAGTGATAATTGAAAACTCTTGGGATGAAAAGTGTTGAAAAAGAAACGAAAAGAGAATTGAAAAATTTGATGCACTCCAATGAATGATGAATATGCAAAAGCCTACGTTTGGGGGTGCTTGTTATAATATATCTAATTCTCTCAAAAGAAATGAGGGGAGAAGATAGGTATGAGACTAAAAAAGAAAGTAAAAAAGGAGGAAAAATGAGTTGAATGAAAATAGCTTATGGTACGTAATTTGAGCTTAAATGCCTATTTTTACCCACCCCTGCCTAAGCCTACATTACAACCCTGAAAAGTCCTGAAGATCTCTAGTATTTATGTCTATGATTAGTGGAGAATAGCAAGTGGACATGCCATATAATTTTGAAATTGACATGCATAGGTTAGGTATGCGTACTTTCATTGAGCATGATTAAAATGAATTTGCGAAATATCTGACTTAAAATTCTAGATTTCTAAAAAATCCATGCTATATATGTTCTTGTATATTATTCCAACTTACATTCATGATTTTCTAGTGACATTTGTGCAGCAAGTTGATCAGAGTCTTTGAGTCTTTTATTTTCTTTTGTGTCTTTGATTCTGTTTTGATCTTTACTCGAGGGCGAGCAAATGTTAAGTTTGGGGGTGTTTGTTAGGCATATTTTATATGCACTTTTAGAGTCATTTTAGTTAGTACTTTGCCCATTTTTGTTCAAATATGTGTCGTGTTAGGGTATTTTTCTTTCTTTTGAGTCACAGTGGTTTAAAAAGGTAAAGTGACGAAAAAGAGAAATAATTGGGCAGAAAAGGAAGTTCCCGAGCCAAAAATTGATGAAAGCTGGCAATCCGGACAAAGGCGAAGCAGCACCGTGGCGCAGGAATACAGGGCCACGACGCCCAAAGACCTGAGAGGCTACAGGAGTTAAGGCGCCGCAGCGCCAGTCAGCAGGGCCGAGGCGGAAAATTGTCCAGATCTGAAAGGGAATTGGCCAATGGAGAGGAGGAAAATGGTACACGTTTTTGGAGCTTATAAAAGGCCCTTTGGGCAGATTTTTTAAGGGGAACTCAACCTTTCTTCACAACACAACATAGTTTTTGGAGGCTACAAAATTGGAGACTTGTTCCAAAGTGTTTTCTTTTCTTTGCTTTATTTTAATTTAGTTCATGTTGGATATTAATTTGGTTCTTAGCATGTCTATAACTAGGAGCTAAACTTTTAATTAGGGTTTTCCTTTCGAATCACTTGAAACTCGTCTTTATGAATTAATGCAGTATTTTGGTTTCTTCTTTATATAGTTAAGATTTATTTAATATTTGGTTTGATTGTTTGATAATTAATTGATCACTAGTTATCATCACGTATATGATTTCGAATCAAGAATCAAGAGGGGAGATTTGGATATGTTGTAGTTGAATAAACATAAGTTAAAATCGTGGACGAAAGTACCCCGATACTTGTGTAGCTTCATAGGTTATTGTTCTTAATCCTCTTATGTGGTAAAATCTATCATAGAAATATAGAAGATTTCTGCATTGGGGTGAGCGTTTATATATCCTAACCGGAATATAAAACAGTCTAGCTAACCTGCTATCTTAAAATAGAAGAAGAACCTTTATTGCTGCATTAAGCATTGAAGCGAGTGGATAGTCAAGGAGATTGGAAACCCTATTTCCACCATAATTGATTCAAATAAAATATTTTAGTTAATTTCTGCAATTACTTCAGTAGTTTATAGATAAAACCAAAACAAAATATCGATAGTCAAATAAATAACTTAGGATAGATGTTTGGTAATTGAAAACCAGTCCCTGAGGACGATATTCAGTCTTACCAAGACTTATTACTTGAGCGATACGTACACTTGCGTAAAGCATAAGGAAAATCGCTAACAAGAGGGTCATTTAAGACTTAATCGAGTCATTGGTTTGATCCCTGAGGATTTGTTTATTGTAATATTTGGATATTTGATTATTCTGGGTGATTATTTAGAAACATATATCTTAGCTCGGTTAAATAGGAAATCCGAGTACGCGAGTGAATTCATAGAACTATTTACCTTGGGAGAGGATGTCTGGTCTATTTTTGAGGGATTTCGGGTGTTTGGTGGAAGTTTGGCCTAATTTCCATTTTGCTGGTGTATAGTGTCTTCCCCGGTGACACTGTTGTCCTCTCAAGAGCGTCTGTCTCTGTGTGGGTTGGCTTATAGAAGCGGGGTGTAGGTGATTAGTGAGTTTCCACCTTGAGGGAGGGTTTTTCGACAGGAGCGAGTGCGCCTCTGCGGGGTCGGGATTGCTTCGGCGCTGGGGCGAGCTATTAATTGACTGCGCCTGAGCGAAGTCATTTTTAAGCGTGAGTGAGACCGCACCAGTGGAGTCAATTCTGTTGGGGCGGAATCACTGGATCAGGTAACTTATTTAATTCTCTAGTTCCAATCACTTTTCCAAAAATAGTTTTCCTCGAACCTAGAGCCACCAGAAGGGAAATTCTGAAGTTTAGGAGTGAATTCTTCATTTGAGGTAAAGTTTCCACCCTTTTAGGTTTAGATTTCATGATTTAAAGTCTATTAATGGTGAAATAGTGTGCATGTGAATTGGGGAAGATAAGTTATAACTTTCATATGAGATTAAGAGAGTTGAATTTGGAGCAATCCGGAAGATATCAGATTTTTAGGTATTGTAGAACTATTAAGGTTGAGGAGTTAGATGTGATGTTCGCAGGATGCACAGTGTACAAGCGACCAGGCCTGATAAGATCTCAGTTGAATTTTAGAAGAGCGCAGACATGGCAGGATTGGAGTGAATGACTGAGTTGTTTAACGTCAGTTTTAAGACAACAAGAATGCCCGAAGAATAGAGGTGGACTACAATGATTCTTTTGTACAAGAACAAAGGTGACATTGTCGAGTGTATTTTGGTACACTTTTTTGAGTCATTTTTAGTTAGTATTGTACTCTTTTCGTTTGTGTTTAGTATAATATTAGGGTTATTTTCCTTTCTTTTGAGTCACAACGGTTCCAAAGGAGAGAATACCACTTTTAAGGAGAAAAGAGCTCAATGGAGATGAAATTTGCATAAGCACATGCCCAAGGAATGAAGCCTAGGAAGCCACGAGAAGAATAAAAGAAATCAGGCGAATTCCGGACAAAACAGATCAAGGGTCGCGACTCCTGGACGAAGGGCCGCGGCCCCTCAGAGGCAGTAACTTATCAGGGATTTGAGCCATTAAGAGCCGCGACTCCTGAACGAAGGACCGCGGCCCATTTTTTCCAGTACCTGCAGTTGATTTCAGCTGAATTAGAGTCGTGGCCCAAGAACGAAGGGCCGCGGTTCCGACGCGTGTTTTTGACAAAAATAAGCTGATTTTGGCAAGGGCAAAGTGGTCCGAAAGAGGGTTCTTTTGGGGAGAATATAAAAGCCTAAGAAAGGGTTTTAGGAGGGGGATCTTGTACATATTCCATCATTCTACTTTGGAGGCGAAGAAGAAGGCTACAACACAAGATTGGAGACAACCTTGGTTCAAGTTATTGTTTTTTCTTTTATTATTTCAGTTTATGTTGGTTTGTATTAGTTCTTGACATGACAATGTTTAGGAGCTAATTAGTTTATTAGGGCTTTCCTATTGAATCGCTTGAAACTCTATTTCATGAATTAATGCATTAGTTCGATTTCTTCTTCACTTGATTAAGATTTATTCAATATTTGGTATGAATGTTTGATAGTTAATTGATCACTAATTATCATAATCTATATAATTTCGAATCAAGAACCGAGAGGAGAGATTTGGATATGCTGTAATTGAATAGACATAGGTTAAAATCACGGACGAAAGTACCCCGATACTTGTGTAGCATTATAGGTTACTGTTATTAATCCTCCTATGTGGTAAATCCTATCATAGAAATATAGAAGGGTTATGTACTGGGGTTCAGTTATTATATGTCCTAACCGAAATATAAGATAGTCTAGTTAACTGCTATCTTAACGTAGCAGAGGAAACCATTGCTGTTGCATTAAGGATTGAAAAGAGCGGATAATCGAGGATATTGAAATGCCCTATTTCCATCATAATTGATTTAAACCAAAGTAGTATCATAATTAGTTTACTTTCTGCACTTACTTTTAGTATTAGATAAAAATACAATCAAATTAACGTTCACCAAATAGAAACTAAAGCTTAGATATTCGGTACTTGATAACCAGTCTCTGAGGATGATATTCAGTCTTACCAAGACTATATTACTTGTGAACGATGCGTGCGCTTGCGTGAGCATTCGAAATATCGCTAACAAGTTTTTGGCGCCGTTGCCGGGGACTGACGTACTTTCAATATCATATTATCTAATTTTATTTCTAATTTGGTTTGTATATATTTGATTATGTTATTTTATTTCTAATTGGTTGCTCCAGGAACAAGTTTCTAACTTGTTCTGCGAGCATCTTTTTATCACTTTTTTTTTCTTATTTTGTGGGTAAAGTTTAAAAAAAAGGAGACACGTGGACTACTACTACAATCAGGGGCAGTGGAATCATCAACAACAACCTAACTCCCAGATTCCACAGGAAGATGAAAATGAGTTGCAGACAGCCATACTCACGATCACCAAGTGCCAAAATCAGTTTATGGCTGAGACAATGGTGTCCATAAAAAAATTAGAGACACAAATAGGGAAGGTAATGGATATGGTGAGCAATGTACTGCAAGAAAATCTGCCTAGCGACATAATTGTGGGGAGTGATAAGAAGAGTGAGGAACCTGAACCACAACAAGCTGTTGAGAATGGTGATGAATTGAGAGAGATAGTTGGTGTAGAGAAAGAAGAGGTTACTGAGGACCACCCTATTGCAGAAAAGATAACATCGATTGTCATTGCTGACCCTAAAAAATAAAGTCCATACTCTGAAGGGCACCCCAAAAAGTTGAGAGATGTAGTGAGTTTCACTGATCCCTACATTATAGAGAGCCTAGAAGACAAGTCTGCCTTGTGTAATTGGGGGATAATCTTAGATCTGAGGCCCTTGTTTGGAGCAATTGTTGTAGTTGAAGTGAGACCTGCAACAATAACTATGTGGATTGCAAGAAGGATCTAATGGGCACTAGTAAATGTTAACTGCGTCAGGCTAAAAGACGTTAAAGACAACGCTTGTTGGGAGGCAACCCAATGTTTTTAATTATGATATTTCAATTCTTGTTTTAGTTTGTTTTATTTTATCTTGAACAGTCTCACGGTATGTCTTATATTTTGATGTCAGGTGGAAAAGTGTCAAGATGCTGAAATTCTGAACTTCAGGGAGCCTAGAAGCTTGTGCAAACTCAAGAATCTCATACCAAGACCTCATTTATGACCGATGTGTTGTTTCAGTAAGTTGTCCCTACTTTTATTCTTCACACATTGGGGACGATGTGTCGATTAAGTTTGGGTGGAGTGTTTTATTTTGTTTTATTGTTTTGTGTTTGAGTCTTTTAATTTGTCTTTGTGTGTTTTTGAGTCATAATTTTTTTATGGATCATGTATGTTGTAGTTGCTAACGATATGGAGTGGATAAAGTGGGATAATGTAATGGAATTGAAAGCAACAATCCGTGTGCTTAAGTTAGATATGCCAAAAATTTATGATATCTAGTTATTTGAGATATTTGTGCTTAGCCTATGTGTTGTCAATTATGAAAAGAAAAGTTAAAAAATGTCTAGAAAACTTGTTTTCTTGTTATTTGAGGCGAAATAGTTAAGATATACATGTTTAGGGAGATGATTCAAGCATTTCTTTGATAAGCCCTTCTTACCATTCATTACATACCCTGACATAAAATGTATCACTAGTCAGCCCCGTTGAGCCTAACATAAGATCTTTCTTTGACACCCTATGATTCCTTTGTTGTGCCATAAGTGATATTTGAAAACTCTTGGAATGAAAAGTGTTGAAAAAGAAATAAAAGAGAGAGTGAAAATTTGATGCACCCCAAGAAAAAATATGCAAAAGCCTAAGTTTGGGGGTGCCTGTTATTTGTAATGTATCGCATTCTCTCAAAATAAAAGAGGGAAAACTAGGTATGAGATTAAAAATGAAGTAAAAGGAAGGAAGAAGGAGTTGAATGAAAATGCTTATGGTACGTAATTGAGCCTAAATGCCTATCTTTATCTACTCGTGCCTAAGCCTACATTACAACCCTTGAAAGTCCTGAGTATCCTTAATGTGTATGTCTATGATTAGTGGAGAATAACAAGTAAACAAGTCTATTGCATTTTGGGATTGATGGAATGAAATTGACATGCATAGGTTAAGTGTTTATGTTTCCATTAATTATGATCTAAGTGAATCTGCGAAATATCTAACTTGAAATTCTAGATATATATATATTCATGCTATATGTTCTAACATATTATCCACCTTTCATCTATGATGATGAAGAAGCATTGCTATAACTACTTGATCCAGTTCATAGAGTCATTATTGTTTTTGTTTAGTGATTTACTCGAGGGCGAGTAAAGTGTAAGTTTGGGGGTGTTTGTTGAGTGTATTTTGGTACACTCTTTTGAGTCATTTTTAGTTAGTATTTTATCCTTTTCGTTTGTGTTTAGTATAGTATTAGGGTTGTTTTCCTTTCTTTTGAGTCACAACGGTTCCAAAGGAGAAAGTACCACTTTTAAGGAGAAATGAGCTCAATGAAGATGAAATTTGCATAAACACATGCCCAAGGAATGAAGCCTAGGAAGCCACGAGAAGAATAGAAGAAATCAGGCGAATTCCGGACAAAACAGGTCAAAGGCCGCGGCTCCTCAGAGGCAGTAACTTATCAGGGATTTGAGCCATTAAGAGCCGCGGCTCCTAAACGAAGGTCCGCGGCCCATTTTTTCCAGTACCTGCAGTTGATTTCGGCTGAATTAGAGTCGCGGCCCAAGAACGAAGGGCCGCAGATCCGACGCGTGTTTTTGATGAAAATAAGTTGATTTTGGCAAGGGCAAAGTGGTCCGAAAGAAGGTTCTTTTGGGGATAATATAAAAGCCTAAGAAAGGGTTTTAGGAGGGGGGTCTTGTACATATTCCACCATTCTACTTTGGAGGCGAAGGAGGAGGCTACAACACAAAATTGGAGACAACCTTGGTTCAAGTTCTTGTTCTTTTCTTTTATTTATTTCAGTTTATGTTGGTTTGTATTAGTTCTTGACATGACAATGTTTAGGAGCTAATTACTTTATTAGTGCTTTCCTATTGAATCGCTTGAAACTATATTTCATGAATTAATGCATTAGTTTGATTTCTTCTTCACTTGATTAAGATTTATTCAATATTTGGTATGAATGTTCGATAGTTAATTGATCACTAATTATCATAATTTACATGATTTCGAATCAAGAACCGAGAGGAGAGATTTTTATATGCTGTAATTGAATAGACATAGGTTAAAATTGCGGACGAAAGTACCCCGATACTTGTGTAGCATTATAGGTTACTGTTCTTAATCTTCCTATGTGGTAAATCCTATCATAGAAATATAAACGGTTCTGCACTGGGGTTGAGTGATTATATGTCCTAACCGGAATATAATCCAATCTAGTTAACCGCTATCTTAACGTAGAAGAGGAAACCATTGTTGTTGCATTAAGAATTGAAAAGAGTGGATAGTTCAGGATATTGGAATGCCCTATTTCCATCATAACTGATTTAAACCAAAGTAGTATCATAATTAGTTTACTTTCTGCACTTACTTTTAGTATTAGATAAAAACACAAACAAATTAACATTCACCAAATAGAAACTAAAGCTTAGATAATCGGTACTTGATAACCAGTCTCTGAGGACGATATTCGGTCGTACCAAAACTATATTACTTCTGAACGATGCGTGCGCTTGCGTGAGCATTCGAAATATCGCTAACAGACATCCATAGTTGCAATAACTATATGGATATCAAGCTGCTAAGCCACACTATGGAAGTTTAGGAAAGGGTTGTAGAGATGAGAGTGAGAAGATGCGTGTCTATTTCCGAGAACTAGTTTGGGTTCATGTCGTGGCATTCGACTACGGAAGCCATTCATCTTATTAGGAGGTTGGTGGAGCAGTATATGCAGAGTAAGAGGGACTTACATATGGTATTCATCAACCTCGAGAAGGAATATGACAAAGTCCCTAGGGAGGTTCTATGGAGATGTTTGGAGCTTAGAGGTGTACATGTGGCATACACTATGGGTATCAAGGATATGTATGATATAGCCAAGAATAATGTACGGACAGTAGAAGGAGACTTGGAGAACTTTTCAGTGATGATGGGGTTACACCAGAGATCATCTCTTTAGCCCATTCTTATTTACCTTGGTGATGGATGGACTGATGCGACAAATTCAATGGGAGGTGTCATGGTATATGTTATTCTCAGATGACATAGTCCTTATTGATGAGACTCACAGCTAAGTGAATGCTAAGTTAGAAGTTTGGAGACATACTCTAGAGTCTAAAGGGTTCAGGTTGAGTAGGACCAAAATAGAATACTTGGAGTGCGATTCAGTAACGTGAGCGACCATGAGACAGGTATGAAGGTGAGGCTTGGTACTCATGTCATTCAAAAGAAAGGAAGTGTCAAGTATCTCAGTCTATTATCTAAGGGGGTGGAGAGATTGATGACGATGTCACACATCATATTGGTGAAGGGTGGATGAAATAGAGGCTCGCATCTGGAGTTTTACACGATAACAAGGTGCCACCAAAACTTAAAGACAGTTCTATAGAGTGGTGGTTAGACCAACTATGTTGTATGGGGCTGAGTGTTGGTCAATCAAGATATCATACATTCAAAAGATAAAATTTGCAGAGATGAGAATGATGAGATGGATGTGTGGGCATACGAAGAGGGATAGGGTTAGAAATAATGATATCCGATATAGAGTGGGAGTGGACTCGGTGGAGGATAAGATGCGGGAAGTGAGATTGAGATGGTTCGGGCATGTGCAGAGGAGAGGCACAAATGTCTTAGTGCATACGTGTGAGAGGTTGGTTATAGATGAGTTCAAGAGAGGTAGAGGTAGGCCGAAGAAGTATTGAGGAGAGGTGATTAGACGAGATATGACACAGGTGAAACTTACTGAGGACATGACCTTATATATGGGATGTGGAGGACACTGAATTAGGGTAGAAGGGTAGTAGGTAGTTGAGCGTAGTCCTACTTACGCTTACATACTAACAGATATAGTATGGTTATTGTAGCCCTGTGTAGCCTATCATACTAGTAGGCGCAATATTTTTTTTATAGTTCCATGTCCTTGGATTTCTGCTACGGTATGTTCTTTCGTGTACTTCGATTATCTTATTTACCTCTGATAGTTAATTCTTCTTTTTTCAGAATGCTTTATCATGGCTTATTCGCTTTGTTACTCTTTTTTTCATACTGCTTTAAATTTTTTATCCGGGTCTGAACGTTTCTTTTGATTTTGTCTTTTTCTTGAGCCGAGGGTCTTTCGGAAATAGCCTCTTTACCTACCAAGGTAGAGGTACGATCTACATACACTCTACCCTCCACAGACCCCATGTTGTCGGATTTCACTAGGTATGTTGTTGTTGTTGTATGGATTAGTTTACTTTAAATATAGTGAATTAGTGATGGAATATGCCAGATAATTATATTGTGGAGTTTATTTGTTTATGGAAACCCTTTTTGATTTTGGGGATGTTCTAGGGTTTGTGATTTAGGTTTTTCTTAAATTGACTCCAAATGAGCTTAGATTTTTAATTAACTTAAGGATATGATTACCTAGTTTGTGTTCATGCTTTTTAAGTAATAAAATTTTGAGACATGGTGACGTGGGCCCGAGGTTAATATTGGAAGTCTTGATTTTTTAAGGAGTAAGTCCTTGTAGTATGTGTAAGCTTTATATTAACGAATAGTAAATGCGTATTAGACTTTGATTACCACGAGGCATAGCGGAAGGGCAAGGCTAGCGCAGAGATTTGATTGTTTGAGGTTCCTGTTTGGTCTAGAGGCAGGCTATGGTTTACTTTCACTAGACTCCGATAGAAGTATGTAATTAGTTATAAATATTGACGGGCATTGAGCGTGTTTGGGGGTCCAACTCAAATAGTTGTGATGAACATTTGAGTGAGTACCGGTGTTGATATGTGATGATGGATGATTTGGAAAAGCAACCTTAAGCTTATTCCAATTATTGATTGATTGGGCTTGTTGCCATTATGTGGGCTCGTCGCATACTTGTTATCGTTGTGCTTATTCATCACACATGTTGTGATATGATATCCTGATTGGATTATATGTTGATGTATTCTTGAAAGCACGTGGTAATCATCTCTATACTTGATTGCATCTAATTATATCACGATTTATTGCCTTACATTGTCATTTGCATTCATACACTCATGGTTCTAATGATATTGATATGAGAGTGGTATGAAATTATTGTGGGTCCAAGAGACCGAAGAGGTAAGAATACTTATGAGATTATTGGCAACATTAAGATGATGATAATACGCGGGGGAATGAGTTGCACGCCTACAATAGTTATTACAGCCAAGAGTTGGGCTCAGTGTAGAATTTCAGAGGAGTATATGGACTTCGCGGGTCCCCCATGGGTGTGCAATTCATAAAATTTGAACGCCTAGATACTGGAGGATAAAGGCACCAGACATATCATTACGTTTGTATCATACATACTTCATTTCATTGATTATTTGTGGATGAATTTACTCATTTAGTACTGGATTGGTTGTTGATGAATTGGCTAAATTTTCGATAGGCTTGTTAATTTGCTAATTTATACTTGGCACATCGTTGATTGAGCTCTTCTGTAACTGAGTGACTTAAGTGATTATGAAATCTTCATGATTAAGGTGATTTGTGGATAACATGACTTTGTTGGGATATTGAACTGTTTAGTGTAGTACTATTTGGTGTCAACTTGATATTTCACTTTTTTTGTATATCTTCTGTCGTTGTCGACCTGTGATGTCTACGGGGGTACGTTGTGTACTCATGCTATACTTGTTGTATCATTTTGTTATGCAGATACATATTCCTCTACCAGTTTGCGACCTCGAGTGTGAGTCCGAGCGGGTAGACTTCAGTATTCAGGGTGAGGATGCTACCTCCGACATGCATTGGATGCTCTATCTCTTATTTTGTTTTTTATTTTGATCGAGAGACGTATTCAAACACTTATATTATGAGATTTAGTTGTCTTATGTTGCCTTATTTCAAACTTGTATCATATTTTAGTGCTCTAGTATGATTGACCAGATCTTTGGAGGTTGTGTTTGATTCTCAGACCTATATTTTCGCATTTATATCATGATCAACAACTTTATCGTGTATTTGGTTATCTTTCCGATTTGTTTATTATATCATGTGAATGATTTGGGAGTGGTTCGTCTATCGGTGAGAAATGTGTAGGTGCCACCACGATCTCTAAATTTGGTCGTGACAGGAACACGCCTAGGCGAACGCCCGGAAGGTTGGGCTTACGCCCTATGATACTTATGGCCCACCAGTACACCCGGGGCAGTTTTGATAGGGGCTAGTTCCGAGACTTTTTAAAAAACGTCTTTTAAAACACTGATTCTTCCTCAAAAAATATCTTATTGGACGAAAGATTATGAATCGTGAAAGATGGTAACGACAGATCCCTAAAAATGATGCCTTGAAAGTGGGATTCTATTAAAGGTAAAATTATATCCTACATTCTATCCTTATTTATCCCTTTTTATATGTTGGTAATCAAACCACTAGTACTTTCTGTAAAAACAATTTTAATGGTACTTTACGTAAGTAACGTTATAATATTACCCGTATAGGAAATTTTTCCATGATAAATATGCGAGAGAATCACAAAATACTCCTCTTACGTTTCACCACTTGTAACCTTTTCTTTCTCGGGGAAAAAATCAAATATGGTCTCAAACACTTTTTTTTTCCTGTTGGTATGATGTAATAAAAATTTATTGACCCCATTCATTCGAATTCATATTTTGCATATCCTTTCAAAGGGAAAGCAATTACAACAATAACATACCCAGTAAAATCTCAATAAGAATAACATATTTAGTAAAATTTCACAACGTGAGATATGGAGAGGATAGAGTGTACACAAACCTTACTGTAAGATGATATTAATCTCCCTTGGGGAGTCTTTCTCATTAATATCAATATATATAGTGTACAATGTTCATCCCATATACAATAGGAATCCTAGTCTCATATACAAGAGAAATCCTAGTCTTACCATAATTATATTTACACAATATTCTAATTATGGGTAGGGATATACTGCAAACACTATACTACACGTTTACACACCCCCTCAGTCAGAGCGGGAGGAGGCCGGACGATGAGACTGGATCTGAAGTCAAGAAATAATTGTCTAGGAAGTCCTTTGATAAATATATCGGCATACTGATAGGATGAGGGAACATGTAACACTCTGACATGGCCTAGCGCAACTTTCTCACGTACGAAGTGTAGGTCTATCTCAATGTGTTTGGTTTGCTGATGCTGAACCGGGTTGTGAGAGAGATAGATGACAGATATGTTATCACAGTACACAATAGATGCCTAACGCAAAGGACACTGAAGCTCTAACAGTAAAATTTTTAGCCAATAAATCTCAGCTACTACATTTGCAACGCCTCTATACTCAGCCTCGACACTGGAGCGAGATAGGGTAGCATGTTGCTTGGCAGACCAAAAAATCAGATTATCTCCTAAGAAAATACAAAATTCGGAGGTGGAGCATCGCGTGTCCGTACACCCTGCCCAATATGCATCAGTATATGAGAGGAACCTGTTTGGTGCAGAGGGGCATAGGTGCAAATCATAATCAAGTGTGCCCTTAATGTATCAGATGATACGCTTAAGGGCAGTGAAATGTGACTCCCTGAGGGCATGCATGAATAGGCATACCTGTTGAACAACATAAGCAATGTCTGGCCTTGTAAATGTGAGATACTGAAGTGCACATGCAAGGCTCGTATACAGAGTAGGATCGAAGACTGGAGCACCATCCATAACACTGAGCTTAGATTTTGAGTCAACTGGAGTAGGTGAAATTTTGCAATTCGCCATCTTAGCCCTGTACACAATCTCCTGTGATACTTACACTGACACAAGAACATGTGGTCGGCAGACCTGGTCACTGATATCCCCAAAAAATAACTCAGCTTTCTCAAATCAGTCATTGCAAATTCGAACTTATGCAAGGCAATAATCTCATTTTTCAACCCATCGGAGGAAGCAGTAAGAACAATATCATCCACGTAAGGTAATAAGTAAGCAGTGCTGCTACCTCGATGAAAAATGAAGAGTGATGTATCACTCTTGCTGCATACAAACACAATCTGCAAGATATACATGACAAAACGATCATACCACTCACTGGGGCTTGTTTCATGCCATATAGTGAGGAACTGCTGGATGGGTGAACCCAGGCGGCTGATGCATGTAGACTGTGTTATACCCCGTAGTTCTGACCCTACGTTTGGAAACGTACGAAAGTATGTAAGACTTAAAATTTCCGAAGGACAGGTTGACGGGTCGTTCCGGACGGTTTTTAGTCAACTTTGAGGCGGGTTATGACCCGGTACATTGAGAGTTCCTAAGTGTTTTAAAGGCCTAGGGCGTAGTTCGTTGAGTCTAGATTCCAACGCAACCAACTGTTCGTCGATAGGACGTCGGAGTAGAAAGTTATGAGAGTTACAAGTTCAGCGTGATCGGGCGAAATGCGTTTGAGCAAAGCGGCAGGCGCGGCGCGGATGCAGCGCGGCGCCTAAAAATCGAGGGTCGCTGAAGTTGCAGCGCCATGGCGCCAGACAGCAGGGCGCGGCGCGAAAGTTCGAAACTGCGGAAGTTTCAGCGCCACGGGAAGCGGGCGTGGCGAGGCGGAAATTTGGGCGAAAAACTTAGAAAGTCGATTTTGTTTTAAAGAGACCATGGGAGGGTGACAAGTGTCCCCATCTGATTTTCTGTTGCATGCAATATATTTACAAAGACTTTGTCATTTTCTATCTTTCATCTTCTCTCTCTCTCAAATTGCTCCCTCTCTAAAAAACCCTTAGAAAAATCTGAAAGATAAGAGCAAGAAAAGGAAGCTTGTGGCTAGCTTGTTGGCATTGTTGTGGTGGTGTTCTTGGCAAGGAAGCTAGCAATATTTGGAATAAGTTTGGCTAAAACTTTAAGGTAACATTTCTTCCTTTAGAATTAGTTCTAGTGTTGCATGTTTAGAGAAGGAACTCGTGATAGTAGATAATGCTCTTAGAATCATTGCATGCAAGTAAATGTGGTTTGGATATGAAGAATGGGTTAAGAAGAAATTATGAGCATGTTGTAGCCTAAGAACCACCTTAGAATTGTTAAGTGAATTGTGGTAAACCTATGGGGCAGAATTTTGGGTGTGAAATCCCCTTTGAATTGTCGGATTGATTGAGCCTTAAATGTGGTGTTTTTGATGATAAATTGGGCCTTGAGAAAGGTGGCAAAGTGAGTAGAAACAAAGGAAATGCTGCCCAATTTTTCTTAGAATTTAGTGACTTTGAACTTGGATTGTTCTACATTAAGATTAGAGGTTAATAAACGTATCATGACTATTATAGGTTGAAATATTACTTGCGGTAGTTTGGACTTGGCAAGTGGATTGACCAAAGAGGTATGTGAAGTTTTCCTATCTCTTGAGCATGAATAGATAAAACTATGTAGTACGGTAGACGTACATGATTTAGTATTCTTACTTGTTTTGAGTATAAAATGACTTGTTTCGTGTTAAGAATGTATAAGTCCCTTGGTTAAGGGAAAAGTATGATTTTACTAAAGTATAGAGTTAATATAACAACTTTATGGGAAGTTGGTTTATTAGCTTCATAAAAGGTTAATGAGAAGGGATTTACTCTAAGTAAGATAATTATATGAAGAGGCAAATTGATTTAAAGGCATCAATTGCCCAAAGGCTTTATGTATAAAGAAGAGTCACTTTTGAAAGAGTTGAAGTATGTAGTACTTGGGTTAAATTCCCGGTGTTCTTTTATTAAAGATATGGTTAAGTGCCTTAAGTAAACTAAAATGAGAGAGTATGTGAACAAGACTAAAAAGAAGTTATAAGTTTTCTTAACTTATTATTATTATGATATGATGTGATTTGAGGTAGGGTAAGAGTATATGCGAGGCAAGCCCCAAGATCGTCATACCACCTCCTTGATGTAAGAGTATGCGAGGGCGGCCCAAGATCGTCATACCATGCTTGATGTAAGAGTATATCGAGGCGGATCCAAGATCGTAATACCATCTGCACGATATAAGAGTATATCGAGGCAAGCCCCAGATCGTTATACCATCCGCTCAGGTGTAAGAGTATATCGAGTGACCAAGATCGTTATACCATCCGCTTGGGGTAAGAGTATATCGAGGAAAGTCCCCAAGATCGTTATACCACACATTAGTGGATTTGCTACCCGTGACGCGAGGAATACCTCACGCGAGTCCCATGGGCTTATGCGGGTGAAATAGTCCCGTGCGGCGGAGCACGGCCGATGCGAGTACCTCATGCGGGTCCACAGGACCCATGCGGGTGAAATAGTCCCAGGAGTAGGATGGTTTTATTGATACTACGGGCGAGGTACCCTGTTTTGATCATGAGCCTCCTATTTTATGCAGTATTATATATATATATATACTTGTCACTCATTGTTAGTAAGACACGATGAAGTATTTTTATTGTCTTCCATGACTTATTTGCTTTTAGACTTATGATATCATATTACAGTATTTTCCGACTTTACATACTTGGTACATATGTGTCGACCCCTTCCCGAAGTGCGTTCATGCCGCAGGTAAGGGTAAGCAGATTGAGGATCCTCGTTCTTAGGATCACTATTCCGGTGTCAGAAGCTCCATTCCTCCGGACGCTTGTTGTTTTGGTACGGATTTTTCCCTGATGCTATAGGTATTTTATACATTCAGGGGGTATGGCGGGGCCCTGTCATACTTGTTATCTTTAAGTGCGTGGTCACATATGTATTTTTGGGCTATAAGAACCAGTTGTATTATAAATACTTTGTTTAAGTATGTTTATGGAAGGCAGCCTTATCGGCTGGCCAGATATGTTTTACCCTTTTTAAGAAGTTATGTGTTGTGCTATGTTCATTGCTATTCTCGACTTATACTGACGGTACCCAAGAGGTACTAGTCGCGGCCCCGGGGTCGGGTCGTGACAGACTGTTTCTCTCAGATCCCCATGTAAAAATGCATTCTTGATCGGTGTATTTTATATACACCTTTTGAGTCATTTTTAGTCAGTATTTTACTCATTTCATTTATGTTTAGTATAATATTATGGTTGTTTTCCTTTCTTTTGTGTCTCAGCGGTCAGAAATGGAGAAATGGCGAAAAGAAGAGGAAATGAGCTTAATTGAGATGGAATTACACACAAAGGGGCCAAGAAATGAAGTCTAAGAAGTTCCGGGAATTATAGAGGAGATCAGACGAAGTCCGGACGAAAAAAGGACGACGAAGCGGAATTCGCGAGCATCACCGGCGCGGCGCTTGGCGATGGCGCGCGGCGCAATGTCTTCTGCGAAGTCCGAAAGTTGCAGTTTTTTGGCGTGGCGTGCCTGCCAGGCTACCACAACGCATGATTTTTGAGATTTTAGGCCAAATTTGACATGTTTTCAGAGTCCTAAAGGGATAACTTTTTCTACCTACATATTTTCCTAAACCCTTTACCTTAAAGGATTCCATAACCTTTCCTACCTACATAATCCCTAACCCTTTACCTAAAGGATTCTTGAGTTATAAATAGTCTCTACATCATTAGAAGAATCGATCATCCTTCAATCCTACATCCTCCATCCTACACTACATTCTCCATCCACCATTCCATTCCATCCCATCTTGTAAATATTCCACAACACAATCCTTGGATGCTAGAAGGCTTGGAGACTTGTTCTTGAGTATTTTTTTCTTTTCTTTCTTTTGCTTTGTTTATTTCAGTTTATGTATGGAGATTATATTAGTTCTTAGCGTGACTATGGCTAGGATCTAATTACTTTATTAGGGATTTCCTTATGATTCACTTGAAACTCTATTCATGAATTAATATATTAGTTTGGTTTCTTCTTCACTTATTTAAGATTTATTCAATAGTTGTTTTGATTGCTTGATAATTAATTGATCACTAGTTATCATCACTTATATGAGTTCTAATCGAAATCCGAAAGGGGAGATTGTGAATATGCTATAGTTGAATAAACATAGGTTTAAATCGTGGACGAAAGTACCCCGATACTTGTGTAGCTTAATAGGTTATTGCTCTTAATCCTCCTTTGTAGTCAATCTTGTCACCGAAAGGTAGAAGGGTTCTCCATTGGGGTTGAATGTTTATATTACCTTAACAGGAGTATAAAACGGTCTAGTTAACCTGCTATCTTAACGTAGAAGAAGAAGTTAGTCTAATTGTATTAAGGATTGAATAGAGTGGATAGTTGATGATCTTGGAAGCCCTAATTCTCCATCATAATTGATTTAAATCAAAGTATTTTCATAATTAGTTTATTTCATGCATTATTAGTTTAGAATTCCAACTCAATTAACATTAACCAAATAGAAACTAAAGCATAGATAATCGATACTTGAAAACCAGTCCCTGAGGACGATATTCGGTCTTACCTAGACTATATTACTTGTAACGATACATACACTTGCGTTTAGTGTGTGGATAAATCGCGCATCAATTCTTCACATCAAGCTGATGGATCGGCCAGTGTTTTCTCATGGTAATGCTTAAACCTGTGCGAATGGTGCCGGTTTGACAACCGGGCTGAAGGTCTCACCATAATCAATGCTCTCCTGCTTATTTGTGTTATTAGCCACAAGTCGTGCCTTATACCTCTCAAGATCTCCACTGTCTCTGAATTTGTAACATGTAAGATGATATTAATCTCCCTTGGGGAGTCTTTCTCATTAATATCAATATATATAGTATACAATGTTCATTCCATATACAATAGAAATCCTAGTCTCATATACAAGAGGAATCATAGTCTTACCATAATTATATTTACACAATATTCTAATTATGGGTAGGGATATATTACAAACACTATACTACATGTTTACGCCTTACCTCTACCTTGGTAGTTAGAGCGGCTGTTTCCGAGAGACCTCGGCTCCGGACATGCAAATCAAAATAAAAAACAGTCAGACCCGGTCAAAATTTTAAAAATTTAAAATTTTAAAATTTAAAGCAGTATGCAAATGCTGATAGCAAACGTGAATATGTCATAATAGCGCATCCTGAAAAAGAAGGAAGAAGCAGTAACGATA
The DNA here is from genome assembly GCA_029844215.1 of Przewalskia tangutica. Lineage (NCBI taxonomy): Eukaryota > Viridiplantae > Streptophyta > Magnoliopsida > Solanales > Solanaceae > Przewalskia > Przewalskia tangutica. The sequence continues at coordinate 45,105,232 of CM056724.1, read as the reverse complement.
AATGAGATAAACCAAGTACATTAAAGAACGCATATCAGAAGAAATACAACTACAAAAGACTATAAAAACAATACTATGTCTATTCGTATGATATGCTAAGCGGGTCTACAGTACTAACACTACAACTACCCGTTTGTAAGTGTAAGTAGGACTACGCTCGATTACTTACTACCTCTCTATCATAATTTGTGTCCTCCACAACCCCCTAGCTGATGTCATATCCTCGATAAGTTGTGCCTGCTCCATATCCCGTCTAATCACCTCTCCCCATTATATCTTCGGCCTACCTTTACCCCTTCTGTATCCGTCCATAGTCAACCTCTCACACCTCCGCACTGGGGCATTTGTGTCTCTCATCTGCACATGTCCAAACCATCTCAACCTCGCTTCCCGCATCTTATCCTTTACCGAGGACACTCCCCCGGATATCATCATTTCTAATCATATCCATCCTTGTATATCCATACATCCATCTCAGCATCCTCATCTCTGACACTCTCATCCTTTGGGTCTGCGACGTCTTGACTGGCCAACACTCCGCCCATACAACATAGTCGGTCTAACCACCACCCTATAAAATTTGCCTTTTAGTTTTGGTGGCACCTTTTTATCGCACAAGACTCTAGATGCAAGCCTCCATTTCATCCACCCTACCCAAATACGATGTGTGACATACCAAATGTAAGGGCCTGAAGATCTCTTGTGATTTACAGATGATATGTTGATATTCAACAAAGGGACATTTACATATGTGGTACCCATGTTGAGAGCACTGAAAACATTGTCTGATGCATCAGGACTCAACACAAATGCTGCAAAATCTAATATCTTCATTGTAAATATGGAGAACTAGGTTGTTGCTGATATCTGTGAGCTGACAGGATACTCAAAAGGAGTCGTACCACTTAGGTACTTGGGAGTACTAAATAATTCAAAGAAAATTAATGTTGTGAATTGTGAGGTGTTGGTGGAGAAAATGACAGCCAGGGTGAAAATGTGGGTATCAAGGAATTTATCATATATTGAAAGAGTGTAGTTGGTGAACTTTTTCCTTATGCATATTCATAGTTACTGGTCAACAATATTCTTGCTACCTAAAATAGTGCTTAAAGATATCAGTTTTGTGTGGAGGAATTTTATATGTACATGATAGGTGTACACTAATAAAGAACCACTGGTAGTTTGGGATGTGGTATGACAAGCAAATAAAGCTGGGGGATTGGGAGTAACTAACTGTATTGTATGGAATGAAGCCGCAATAGAGAAATACATGCTAATAAAATAGCCTGTGGGTCAAATGGATAGACCACGTGTACTTAAAAATGGGGAAGGGGGTGGGGGGGTTGGTGGTAGTACTCTCTTTTTTAGGACAACTGCTGGTATTGGAAGAAGATATGTAATATAAAAGAGAAGTTTTCCCATGGATATAGGGGAAACAACTTGCTGAACCCTATTGGAAAATATACTATTAGTAGTGGATATCATTGGAGGATGGGGAAAGGGGTGCAAAAAGCATGGTGTAGAGTAGCATGGAAAAAGGTCAACATCCCAAAGCATAATTTTATCTATTGGCTAGCTATGCATGGTAGGCTATTGACTAGAGTGAGGCTTGCCAAGATGGGGATTTGCCAAGGCACATCATGGTCACTAGGTGGAAACTATCCGAAGACTATGGAGCACTTGTTCTTTGAGTAATTCTTCGCCAAAACATGCATGGAGAATGTGTTTAAATGGCTCAAGATCAGGCAATGTAATCCAAAATTGAAGGGGTTGTGGAAGAGAATGGCAAGATAGGCAAAGAGAAGGATTAGTCGAGGCCTTATCTGAGCAGTGTTGGCTTCACTAGTCTACCAAATTTGGATGGCAAGAAATGAGGCATTCTGGAATCAAGCAGTACCAAGTCCCCTGGTGGTGATCAAGCAAATACAGGAAGAGAGCAAAGTGAGGTTTTTGATATACTACATAGGGAAGTACGATGTAAAGATAGATCTTGGATTGACCAACTTTATACATAGTTAAACATGTATAGGTAGGACAGGTAGATAGGAGCAGTACTCTTTGATATGGATAGGTGGTCGTGGTATTGGCATAGATTACTGTTGCTGTTGGTTTTGGAAGTGATCAAAAAAATGTGTTCATTCGAACAAAAAAAGGTTGATATCAACCTTGTTATCTGGACAGCAACTTGCCTCTGGCAATTTGATCCTACAACTAAATTTGTCTGGAACATGAGGCTCATGAAAGAATTCTTGAATAATTTAATCCATTCTTTCTGTATTAAATATGAGAAGATTGATATTTTTTTTTCGTCCAAGTTAACTCGCACACTCGCAAAGGTAATTGTTCGCTTTAAAATCGAAAATGAATTCGATACAATTCAACAGAATCTTAGAAATGATCAAATTCGGAAATCATTTCTATTTTGATTCTATTGAAATTCAAGGTTCATTTTTTAATGAAGTTAGACCATACAACTTTTATTAATTTAATAGTTTACTCAAGAGTTACTCAACGATGGAAGTCACTCCGCTTTGTGTATGACTTGACGCTCTAAAGTATGTATCTTACCCTTAGTTACAACACCGTATTCGACTTCTATCGCAGAGATCTGTTATTTCTTACGTATTTCTTTCCATTAGCTCTCCAAGCTTTCTATCTTTCCATTCCTTCCTAAGCTTCTTATTTGAGACTATTAAGGCAGGCGGTGGACTCTTTCATTAGGTAAGGGAAGAAGGGGCCTAAGCATAGCAGATGCCGTACACTTGAGTGGCAAAGGAAAGTGAGATCTTACCTTTTTTTTCGAGGTTTGTTCGGATATATGGTTCCCGCAGAAGATCAAGTTGGTGAGCCGTGTGATGGGAAACCTTCCCGCACGGTTCGGAGAGCGCGCTTCGTTGTAGCCAAGCTTACTGCTAGTCTATCGGCTAGAGCCAAGTTTCGACCACGACTACTCGTCGCTTCTGGCCGTCTTATTCCGTCAGATCCAAGGTGCTGCAAAGATTTCTTAATTCCTCGCGGCCGGGCCAACTTGGAAGCACCGCGACATTAGAAAAATAGTTCCATAAATTATAAATGAATCAATCATTAGAGGAGAATTGTAACTATACCGCGGACTATTTACAAACACTTATTTTTCTTGTGGCTTAAAACATTACATGATTGTTATTTTTTACATTTGTGTAAGCAACTTTAATTTAATCTCGATTGAAGGGTTTTTCTTTCGTATATTTAATTTTCAATTGCATAAGGGTTAAATAACTCTTTTTAAAGTAAATATATCATATCTTAAATTCAACATAATTATCATTTGGAAATTAAATTTTCCAGCATTGCTAAAACTTGGTGTACAGAAAGAAAATATTGTGTCTCACTTTAGGTGGTCCTGTAACAACAACGAACACATGAATAAAAAATCATAAAGGATGACCACAGGCTGAATTTTCTAAATCATCTGTACCCATCTTTCGAGTTTCCATTAAAATTCTTATTTGATAAAAAATATATGCAGTTATTATAATAATGGATAAGGTTTTTAACGTGGACAACTATATGTCCATACATCTTCCGAAATATTTGATAGTACTATATACGTGATACATATATTGATACTACTTTGTGATATATTTGTCAAGAGACGTCTACTTCAAATGAAGGGTTTCTTTGTTGAAGATGAAGTTGGTGTCAATTCTCGTTCAAATCAAGACTTTCCACTTTTTCCCTTATTTTGTGATGGTCTTTCATTTTTGTCCTTCAAATGAGGTGGTCGTTAATATTTGCTCTTCAAAATTAAATTTATGCCTTTATGATGCATAACTTATACCCTATAAGTATAAGTTTAATTTTGAAGAGCAAAAATTAATGACCACCTCATTTGAGGGGCAAAGATTAAAGACAAGTCCAATTGAACGATAATGGAGAAGAGTGAAATCGTGAATTCTGATAAAACGATAAGAATTATGATTCCCAAAGACCAACCCGAAAGCAACGATCGACAAATATCCACCAAGAGAAGGGAATAAGACAAGCGAAGGGAGGAACAGTATTAATTTGAACCAAAATTAACATATAATTAAAAAAGTGTAAAATTTCCATTCTTACATTGAGAAGATACCCTAACAAGAACAATTGATGGAGACAGCGGTGACAAACAATTTTTTCTACTCCCAGAAACTTACGTTTGATTGCGGTGGCAGCTGAAGGATTTGTTGGAAATTTTAGTAACGGGGAATAAGTTTATCCCGTCATTTATGAATCAAACATAAGGTGCGCAACACGTCGAAAACTTTGTTTCCACACACGTGCACACGAATGGCTAAATATCGTAAATTTTCTTAGTGAAAGAGATATTGACACTAGTAAGAGTAACATGTTTGAGACATAGAATGATGAACGGTTATTGTCGACAATAACCCATATTCCACGTCGGTTAACGAAGAAAGGATTGTGCGAAGTTTAAGATGGAACGGTCGAGAAAAAGCCAGTAGGCCGTAGAAAGTGACGCGGACCGGGCCGAGCGCGGTAGCGCGCGTGGCCTCGCTGGAGGCCGAGGCATACATGGGCATAATGATTCTGGTTGCTTGGTGTCGTGATGCGATCGGCGAGCGCGGCGCTTCGGCGATGAATGCAGGCGGAAATTTAAGAGTTTCTCTTGAATTTTGTGTTGGGTTTGGAAGAATGAACCTCCATTAATTCTCCCATTATGTGAGTCATTATTTTGAGTGTGTTCACACGTTATTTACTTGGCTCAATGAACCTCCATTAAAGCATTCACATTGCAAGTGAAGAGACATTTTTGTCCTATAAATTGATGCCTTAGTGGATCAGTTTTAAGGTGTGTCTAGCATGCTTCACTTCTGATTAAGAACGCCTCATGCACTTCATTTCAGATGAAAGTCTTACAAACTTCTCAAATATGTTATTTCAGAATGTTATGAACTTGTTACACCACAAAGTTCAAACAAATCTCTGAGTCAATCCTTTTTACTTAGCAATTCCATATTTGTGTTCTTCGATAGAGCTTATTCGTTGTTCTTTTACGAAGAAGATATATGTTACACCCCGTAGTTCCAGGACATGTGTTTAAGAGAATGTACGTGAGAAGATACGACTTTAAGTTTGATACGAAAGAAGGATTTCTTTTTCCTACGGAAAATGATTTCGAACCTCGGGAAAGAATAATGTTTGTAAATTGAGACTCGTAAAATTTATCGGAATTATGGAAATGTCGGGAAACGAAGTGTATGGACGAATGGGATGGCGACACGTGTCACCCCTACTTAGGCATGGACGAAATTGACATGGAATTGGTCAAGTCTTGAACAAGACAAGGCTTGACATATTTTGACTTAGTCAACTAGCCAACTTGACATTAGATCTTTTAACCCCAATGAATCTAGGCCACACAAGTGTTCTAATCTTGACCATTGGAAGTAGTATATCATCACACTAGTAGCAAGACAAGCCTTACACTTAGAAAAAAAATTGCAAAACTTTAGGTGCTCATAAGGTAGCTCTCGGCTTTGTGCAAGAATGAAGAAGAAAAAATTTCGTTTGTGGTTCAATAATCCCATTACTTTAAACCAAGGTTCCTAGAGGTATTGTAAGGTTATCTCAATAGAAAGATTAGGAAAACGCAGCGTTGTTACGTTAGTCGCAAGGCGAAAACCTAAGGTGTTCTTCAACTTTGAAGATGGAACTTGAAGAGGAGTTCTTCATGAGCTTCTAAGGAGTGCTTGGAGCGGATTGGAACATAAGAAGAGGAGATAAAAGTTGCTAAGGATCGATTTTTACGCTTGGACATTATTAGGGCTTATTGAGGTAAAATCTTCATCTTCTTAATGTAATTGAAGATTGCATGTTATAGTAGTTAAGAAATGAGCATGTGGTATATAGAATGAAGTTTGAAAAGATTTGGATCATGTCGACATGTTAAAACCGAAAATGGACAAGTTAGCCATTAATGTTGTAATCAATTTGGTCGATAGTTACAATCGTCGCATGTTAAGGAAGAAAGGATTTATAGTTGTTGTAATTGTTATTATGTATATAACATGTTGGAATAACAACTTGGATTGAAAAAGGAATTGAAAGGAAATTGATGATTGTTGTGAAAATGGTAGCCGATTATGGCTTGGAAATATTGGACAGTTTTATATTGATTGTGGGACAGAATTTTACACGTCATATTAGGCGTGTAATCCCCTTTGTATTGCTGAATTTTTTAGCCTTAAATGTGGAGTTTGGTTATTGATTTTCGGGCCTTGAAAAAGGTGGAAAAGTACGTAGAAACAAAGGAAGTGCTGCCCAATTTTCCGTAGAATAAGAGACCTTACACTTAGTATGATTCTACGTTAAAAAGTTAGGAGTTGATAGACATGTTATGATTAATATAGGTTGAAGTACTACGAGTAACGTATTCTACTTAAAGGATGGAATAGCTATCAAGGTTGATGTACTTTGGAGCATTTTGCTACTTGTCGATAATCGTCGTGAGGTATGTGAACCTCTTCCTTCTTTTGGCATGATGCTATGTATGAAATATACATGTGGTGTTATTTCATGATTCCTTCTACTCTTAGAAGTTAAGAGGTATGTATGTTGATTTAATCTATGTAGAAGTTATGTCTAAGTTATCCTAAGTTCTTACCAAGTCTTATGGGGGATGTGGGTAAGAGTCGTTAGGAAGTATTTGGAGTCGAGTTGACTATGCTAATTTACTGCACGAATGAGAATTAAGTATCGAACAAGCCATTGCAGCGTTAATAAAAGAAAATATCGACAATCAATTATATTAAAATGAGTAGAATTCTCCATCTGCATAGAAACTAAGATAAGACAAAATTGTATTACATTTTCTAGATCATGGCTGCTTTAATAAGATCGTTATAAACGAGTATAACCTATTCACAACGCATAAAAGTATATGTTACTTAATTTAAAGAGTTTACGTTATGAAGTTTTAAGACTATGAACCTTGAATTCTTAAAAGGTTAAGAGACTTTTTTTTCAAGTTATGGGACTTGATTCTTAAAGGAAGGAATGACTTGATTTAAAAGTGTAGAGTACTTGATTTGGAAAGTATTGTTTTCTTGATATTCTAAAGATAAGAGACTTGATTTCTAAAGTTAAGAAACTTGATTTCTAAAGTACAGATGACATGATTTTATATGTATAAGCGACATGATTTTAAAGAGTATATGATACGAGGTTTTAAGACTATATGCCTTGATTTATAAGTGGAAATGACTTGATTTAAAAAGTATGGCTTTTTAAATTATTTCAAAAGTTAAGAAGATTAATTTCAAAATAATATGTGACTTGAGTTTTAAAAAGAAAGGAGTTTTATGATTCTTTTAAGTATGTATGTACGTAGTACTTTTGGGTTTAGTTTCCCCAATGTGATAAGAAATAAAGTGCTTAAGTTCTCTAAAATGAAAGGTTGTTATAATAGCTTTATGGAAAGTTGTTATAACGACTTAAGAAGAAGTGAAAAGATGGTTTAAAAATGTTATGTAAGAAAAATCACACCGAGCCTACAAATAGGCCGGATTATGTTATGAGATACACCGAGCCTACAAATAGGCCGGATTATGTGATGAGATACACCGAACCTACAAATAGGTCGGGTTATGTTATGAGATACACCGAGCCTACACATAGGCCGGGTTACGCCTTATGCACCGAGCTTACACATAGACCGGGTTACATCATCTTACACCGAGCCCCACAGGCGGGCCGGATTATGCTACATAATTCCACAGTATACCGAGCCCCACAGGCGGGCCGGATTATGCTACATGATTCCACAGTACACTGAGCCCCACAGGCGGGCCGGATTATGCTACATGATTCCACAGTACACCGAGCCCCACATGCGGGCCGGATTATGCTACATGATTCCACAGTGCACCGAGCCTACACATAGACCGGGTTACGTCATCTTACACCGAGCCCCACAGGCGGGCCGGATTATGCTACATGATTCCACAGTACGCCGAGCCTCACAGGAGGGCCGGATTATGCTACATGATTCCACAGTACACCGAGCCCCACAGGCGGGCCGAATTATGCTACATGATTCCACAGTACACCGAGCCCCACAGGCGGGCCGGATTATGCTACATGATTCCACAATACACCGATCCCCACAGGCGGACCGGATTATGCTACATGATTCCACAGTACACCGAGCCCCACAGGAGGGCCGAATTATGCTACATGATTCCACAGTACACTGAGCCCCACAGGCGGGCCGGATTATGCCACATGATTCATCAGTACACCGTGTCCCACAAATGGGCCGAATTACATTATCACGTATGGATAATTAAAGTAAGCTCCCAAATAAGAAATCCCTCCATAAAGGGCCGGATTATGCTACATGATTCCACGATACAGAGCCCACAGCGGCCGGATTATCTTACATGATTCCACAAGACACCGATCCTCAGCGGACGGATTATGCTACATGATTCCACGATGCACCGAGCCCCGAAGGGCGGATTATGCTACATGATTCCACAGTACACCGAGCCCCACAGGCGGGCCGGATTATGCCACATGATTCATCAGTACACCGTGTCACGCAAATGGGCCGAATTACATTATCACGTATGGATAATTAAAGTAAGCTCCCAAATAAGAAATCCCTCCATAAAGGGCCGGATTATGATACATGATTCCACAGTACACCGAGCCCCACAGGCGGGCCGGATTATGCTACATGATTCCACAGTACACCGATCCTCACAGGCGGATCGGATTATCTTATGATTCCATTGCAAGACACCGAGCCCGGGAGGCGGATTATGCTACATGATTTCACAGTACACCGAGCCCCACAGGCGGGCCGGTTTATGCCACATGATTCATCAGTACACCGTGTCCCGCAAATGGGCCGAATTACATTATCATGTATGGATAATTAAAGTAAGCTCCCAAATAAGAAATCCCTCCATAAAGGGCCGGATTATGTTATGTAAGATATGTAAGTTATGTGGAAAAACTTGATCAAATTCTTAAGTATGTATGTAAGAATATAATGCTAATTCTTATTGAAAGAAGGAAAAGAACGGTTAATGTACGATTGATTTTATGAGTTAAAATGGCACGGTAGGATCTGGTATTTCATTTTTATACTTGCCTCTGTCATTCTTTTATACAATTATGATTTGGTTACTGTACCTTATTTCTGTTCCATACTAAATTTGTTGTCTTGACCCACTTTCGAAGTCTGCGTTCATGCCCGCAGGTTTTAGGTACACAGGTTGGTGATCCTCGCTCTAGGATCTCTGTTCAGTTTTGGGTAAAAGCTCCATTCACTCCGGAGGCTTATCTTTTGGGTACAGTTTCCCTGATGTTGTAGATTTATGTACATTCAGGGGTATGGCGGGGCCCTGTCCCGCCACAGTTGTAATTATTAGAGGTCTGTAGTCATATCTTGTGGGTCGGTTTGTAAAGAATAAGGATGTAACTGAGTTTGGTTATGTATAAGTATATGCGTCCAGGGAGGAAGCCTTATCGGCTAACCTGTTGTTTAATTCTTGTTGATTTATTTTATAAGTTTCATGTATGTTCCGCTGATTATCTCTGATGTATACCTGTAAGGTGCCTGGTAGGGCACGATCGGCGAGTGTAACGACTGTTCGGGGCGTTCTTGGTGCCTTACCGGGCACCTAGCGATACATACATCGAGAGAAAATCAGCGGAACATAAAATGAGTCATTATACAAGAGATATAATAAATAAACAGGCCAACCAAAGCGGTTGCCTTAGTATATACATAAAACACGAGCAGTTTAATCCTTTTACAACCACACGCGGTACTCTGACCTCAAGATATCTGATGACTATGACGGACAGGGCCCGCCATACCCCGAATGTACAAGAACCTACAACTCAGTGGAACACCTACCAAAAGATAAGCCTCGGAGAAGCGGAGCTTCAATCTGTTGGCGTGATCATGGCGAGGATCCACGGCCGATGTACCTCACTGCGGCATGAACGCAGCCCCAAGGAGGTCAAGATAACAGTACCAAGTATGTGAAGCTGCAATCAGTAAATGAAATCATACTAGTCTATATAAAGCGGGAGACATGTATGATAACCAAACTACGATTCCCAACATAAAGCGATCATCACTCGATATAACTATGGGTCTCACGCCACAACATCAATCGTGGTCGATCGTGGCGCATGCCGGAATTCTGCATCGGTGTAGACATGTCCATGTGACCTCAACAACAAGACAGCAATCCAGATGGAAGCATACCCGTGCGCTACGCATCGTGTCAGTATGTCCAAAGGGAAACAATAAGACAACTTTCCAAATGGACGCATACCCGTGCGCTACGCATCGTGTCAGTATGTCCAGAGGGAAACAATAAGACAACTTTCCAAATGGACGCATACCCGTGCGCTACGCATCGTGTCAGTATGTCCAAAAGGAAATCACAAGGCGATAATCAAAATGGAAACATACCCGTGCGCTACGCATCGTGTCAGTATATCCAAAGCGATTAACCACAAGACCTTAACCAAAATGGAAGCATACCCGTGCGCTACGCATCGTGTCAGTATGTCCAAAGTGATTAACAACAATAATACTATCAGCGAGCGTGCGTGGAATTTCTCCGTCACCGCAAGACGCGTCAAGTAAGTTCTCAACAAGTCAACCGACCTCCATCGAGACGCAGCGATACGTAAATACAACGCTTTGCACAACAAAGGTTATCACAATAAGCATAGCCAAGCTTCACAACAACAAGCATAGGCAAGTTTCACAACAACACAAAGTACTTTCATTTTATACCAAAGTCCGGGGTTTTAACCCCAAAGTACTACATACGTAAGTTCTTTTAAAAGAGATCCATTTCTTTTATAAAAGTCACCCGATACCCGTAGTATTAGAATGACCAACCCACCTTCCTTTTCAAAACCAAGTAACAACATTCTTTCCTAAGTTCGGTTGCCTAGTTTCATTACTCAAGCTTCTCATTTTCAAATGGTTTCATAGTTCCCAAACTTAATCACTAGATTCCTTTTTAGAACAAATAAGTAACATATGTCATATATGTGAGTAGTTTATTCTAGTTTATAACGATCTTATTACGTGACCATGATCTAGAAAATGTAATATCATTTTGTCTTATCTTAGCTTATGCGGATGGAGGTTTCTACTGGTTTTAATACAACACATCATTATTCAATACATTTTCCTTTATTAACGCTGCAGTGGTCTGTCGATACACATTCTGATTCCGAAATCAGTAAAACATTATCCCTTTAAAACCAAGTACTCATTACTCACGAATGAGGTTTCACACAAACATCCACATTAAAACAAATAAGTTAAGTCTCTTATCTTATAAGATCAAGTCTCTTAACTTCTAACGTCAGTAAACCATTTTCACTTACATAAGGTCGTTATAACTAACTTCCCATAAAGCTATTATAACACCCTATGTTTTAAACCAACCAAATCACTTAGCACATGTACGTCTACCGTACTACATAGTTCACAACAATCATGCTAGAAAAGATAGGAAGAGGTTCACATACCTCGCGACGATTTATCGACAATAAGCAAAATGCTCCAAGTACTACAACCTTGCTAGCCCTTTCCACTCCTCGAGTAGAATACGCTACTCTTAGTACTTTCACCTATAAAGGTCACAAACGTCTATTAACCCCAAAGCACAAGTTTTCTATCTTTCTATAGAAAATTCGGCGACTCCCCGCAAGCGTAAATCTCCTCCTCTAACGAGGCCGGCTACCAAGCCAACCAGGGGGGGGGGTTTACACGTCTAACCGGACGTGTACAATTCTACACAAGCCTCTTTGCGAATTCTATGTAAATACTGATTTAGTTCGATTCTTAATTCTTCAGGCTTAAGTCAAAAGACATTGCCGAATACTAAGTATAGTTCCATATATAGTATACTTCAACTATATATCCTAACAAACATGTAATTTCCAATTACAATAGAGGGACAAGATAATTACCTCGATAAGCCCAAAATTATCCGAGTTTAATGTCGCTCCTGAGCAAGGTTTAGCTCACTCGTGCGCTCAAACCACTCCAAACAACCCTTAGAAGTTCTAACCAACTTCTACTCAATTACTTCACCAACTATGAAGATTTCCTTAGGGTTTGGTTTGAGACTAAAAGGACAAAAGGTAGTATTTCGGACTCTACGTAAAGAGGTATCTTTGGAATACTACAAGGTACAAGGCTAAGGTATTTTGGGCATTATAACAATACTAGGGAGTATTTCTATACCACAACAAGGGTATTATACGAAAACAACTAGGCAGGGGAACCCTTCTCGGCCAAAGGCCTGAGGAGGAGGGAGGGAGAGGCTTAGGGCGAGCTACTAGAGGAGGAGGGATTTCAAGACTTAGACAAAGTGAGGAGTGAATGAATAAGTCTTCACAAGGAGAGGGTATTTATAGCAAACCCAAAGGCCAACCAATGGCCAAGATCTAGCCAAGTGCAAGGCAAGTGTATGGGCAATATCAAGCCAAGTGCAGCCTAGACCCTACTCCTTAAAACCTCACAAATATCTACACAAATATCAAGCCCAACTTGCCCTTGTTTCGCCAGTGCGCCCACTTGTCTCCGTTGTGAGGTGACACGTATCACCCTCCCGTTGGTCGAATGTTTCGTCTCTCGGAAAAATCCAAAAACAAAACGACATAGCCGGAATTTTCCCGCAGTTACGCAAAACGTTTCGTCGAAAACGACTCTAGGGTGTTGTGCCCCAAATGTAAAATCGGCCAAGGGTGCCACATGGGGTGACACGTGTCGCCCCGATTCGCCTGAATATTTCGTCTTAGAAAATATCCAATTTACTGAAATCTCAAAAACAAAGCGGGCCCCAGCCAGTAAATTTCTCCGTGGGCCCACGTGACCATTTCCAAAATAAAATCTCAAAATTCTAATATAATCTATGAAGTCCAAATACCAAATGGGAATCCAATTCCCATTAACGAACCTTTTCTTCACAAAAACCGAAACTTTTCCGTGAAAACTCACATCTTTCTTTCTTTTCAAAATTTTCTCTAGTACTGCACGTGCGTCCTCACATACATCCCCTGCAACTACGGGGTATAACATTCTCCCCCTTAGAAACATTCGTCCCGAATGTTCCTTCTCGAGACGGATATCGATGAAGTTCCTCTAACAGTTGTCAACGCCATACGGCAGCGCGAAATAACACACGCTATCTTCCTTCCTTACTCGTCGTGCCCTTCTCGAACACTTGAACTCTCGGTATGTACCATACTTCAGTCATTACTCCGTTCCTGAAAATCTGCGAGTCACTACCTCCAAACTTGGTCATCTTACTAACCTCAAACTTCCTTAAGGCCATTCCGGCCTTTACGAACCGCTTCGGTCCAACGCGTCCACGAACTCATACGATGATCATACAAACTTGGGCCTAGCATCCTCGTGACCCTACCACCTGGCGGGACCACCGAACTGACACCTTAATCAAGCACGGGTTGACCCGTATCACGTCCTCAACCCGACCACAACCGTGCAAACTCTTGTTCCCGATCCTAACAATCTTACTAATTCACATCATGAAAGCTACCACTTCCATCTCACACTACCCATGGACTTATCACACAAATAAATCCCACGTATACTACTACTCTGATAAAAGTCAAACATAAAACGAATCTTTAATCTCAAGACGACCTTACCCTAAGGTCTCGATGTGACATAGTCTAAGGTTCATACTTACCATGCCCCCATACGTAACCTCCCAACTAAACATGTTTTCAAACTCACAATATCACAATGCTATCCGTACATAGCACACAATAATGAGATCATCATAACAAGCATACCAAAACTCTAGAGGGTTAAGGATATACGAAGCTCTTCGCTCCACTCTAATCATAGGCACACTGCGCAGGCGTATAGAAGGTGATAAACCAGCCACAGATCCACGAAGGTGAGTCGTAACATCCGCACTTCCCTTGGTGGACGATTCCTCGAAAAATGGCCTGCTGGCCGCATGCAAAACAAACTCCCAATCTAGCACGACACTCTCCAAAATGGAGTCTACCACAATGGTCACAACGAGGTAGGGTGGCTTGGTGGTTAACACCCCGCTCTGCGAAAATCTGAACCTCGGAGCCACGACCGCTCTCGAAGACGGTGGAGGACCACTCTGCACCGGTGGGGGTATATAACTAGCCTGCTGCTGAGGCGGTCCGCCTCGAAAGCCACCAAAGGACCTGCCGCCCCGGCCTCTTCTCGCGATCCAGTCATTCCGTCGACCCTCCGTGCCTCACATCTGGTGCATGAGCTGCGTGCGGGCAATGTCCATGCGGTGAAGAGAAACACCGCACAAGATTCGGCCATATAATCATCAAGCCCGGTGACGTAGCGATGCACCCTATCCTCCATATCTGCAACTAGCGCAGGGACATATCGAGCCAAAGAATCGAACTCGACATTGTACTCCCGACGGTCGCCTCTCTCTCTCGATAAAAATCGGCTACCGCGTGCCTCATCCGCGAGGCAAGAAGTGCGTGAGAAAGCCCCAAAACTCATCCCATACTGCCGAGTGCATGCTCTCCCGGAAAGCTCCATGAATCAAACCAATCGATGCGGTATCACGCGGCCGATGCGAACCAAAGGTCACGCACGGTCTCAAGCCTTGATCACCCGCGTGATCCGTCAGAATCGCCGGATGAACTCCTGCGGATCATCCTCAGGCCTCGACCCATCAAACGCTGGCGGGCTACAACTCAGAAAGTCCCGCAGCCTCAAACTATCTGCTCTGGGGTGAACCATGGTGCTCGAACTGAATCGAATCGGCTGATCCACTTATCCTCATATCCGCCACGACTCGCCAAAGAATCGCCATCTCCTTGTGACCCATCTCCCGCCTGCATCGTGGGGTGGAGGCTCAGTCTTGTAGTCTCGTGACCAGCTGCTGCGCTTTAAACTCTGCTTTGGTCTTTGGCGGCGTCGCGAAACTCGCCGTCGGAAGCATCTCAGTCTTGGCCGGGACTGCGCCTCGAACTCCTCGTATCTCACTAGCAGCTCCTCGGCCGCCTTGCCCTTCGGGCTCTGGTTGCCTTGCGGAGGCATAATCGGTAAAACGAGATACGTCGAGAGGGTCCAACTTACAACACGCTCTAAGGCACGATCTCGTAATGAGAAGAATGGAAACCAATCCTAAATGTCCTATAGCCTCACGATTATAGATGTGGTGCACAACACACCGATAATCAAGACTTACTAGACACGGTGCGTAGACACTTTCCGAGGATTAATCGCTCTGATACCACTTTTGTAACGACCCGTTCCGGGGCCCGTTACTGGTGCCTTACCCCGGGCACCCTAGCGATACATACATCAGAGAAAATCAGCGGAACATAAAACATGAGTCATTATACAAGAGATATAATAAATAAACAGCAACCAAAACGGTTGCCTTAGTATATACATAAAACACGAGCAGTTTAATCCTTTTACAACCCCGCTACAACAAGATTACTAGACCTCTAAGATATCAATGACTATGACGGACAGGGCCGCCATACCCCGAATGTACAAGAACCTACAACTCGTGGAACACTGCTAAAAGATAAGCCTCGGAAAGCGGAGCTTCAAATCTGTTGGCGTGATCCCATGGCGAGGATCCACGGCCGATGTACCTCTACTGCGGCATGACGCGGCCCGAAGGAGGTCGATAACAGTACCAAGTATGTGGCGCATGCAATCAGTAAATGAAATCATACTAGTCTATATAAAGCGAGAGACATGTATGATAACCAAACTACGATTCCCAACATAAAGCGATCATCACTCCAATATAACTATGGGTCTCACGCCCACAACATCAATCGTGGTCGCACGGCGCATGCCGGAATCTTGCATCGGTGTAGACATGTCCATGTGACCTCAACAAGACAAAGCAATCCAGATGGAAGCATACGTGCGCTACGCGTCGTGTCGATGTCCAAAGAAACAATAAGACAACTTTCCAAATGGACGATACCCGCAGCGCCACGATCGTGTCGGTATGTCGAGAGGGAAACAATAAGACAACTTTCCAAATGGACGCATACGTGCGCTACGCGTGTCGGTATGTCCAAAAGGAAATCACTGGCGATAATCAAAATGGAAACATACGTGCGCTACGCGTCGTGTCGCGATATATCAAAGCGATTAACCACAAGACCTTAACCAAAATGGAAGCATACCCGCGCTACGCGTCGTGTCGGTATGTCCAAAGTGATTAACAACAATAATACTATCAGCGAGGCGTGCGTGGAATTTCTCCGTCACCGCCGACGTCCAAGTAAGTTCTCAACAAGTCAACCGACCTCCATCGAGACGCAGAACACGTAAATACAACGCTTTTACAACAAAGGTTATCACGATAAGCATAGCCAAGCTTCACAACAAGCATAGGCAAGTTTCACAACAACACAAAGTACTTTCATTTTATACCAAAGTCCGGTTTTAACCCCAAAGTACTACATACGTAAGTTCTTTTAAAAGAGATCCATTTCTTTTATAAAAGTCACCCGATACGTAGTATTAGAATGACCAACCCACCTCCCTTTTCAAAACCAAGTAACAACATTCTTTTCCTAAGTTCCGGTTGCCTAGTTTCATTACTCAAGCTTCTCATTTTCAAATGGTTTCATAGTTCCCAAACTTAATCACTTGATTCCATTTTAGAACAATTAATTAAAATATGAAATATAAGTGAGTATTTTATTATTGTTTATAACTATCTTATTACTGACCATGATCTAGAAAATGTAATATCATTTTGTCTTATCTTAGCTTCATGCGGATGGAGGTTTCTCTTGGTTTTAATACAACACATCATTATTCAATACATTTTCCTTTATTAACGCCGCAGTGGTCCTGTCGATACACATTCGATTCGAAATCAGTAAAACATTATCCCTTTAAAAAACCAAGTACTCATTACTCACGAATGAGGTTTCACACAAACATCCACATTAAAACAAATAAGTTAAGTCTCTTATCTTATAAGATCAAGTCTCTTAACTTCTAACGTCAGTAAACCATTTTCACTTACATAAGGTCGTTATAACTAACTTCCCATAAAGCTATTATAACACCCATGTTTTAAACCAACCAAATCACTTAGCACGTATGCGTCTACCGTACTACATAGTTCACAACAATCATGCTAGAAAAGATAGGAAGAGGTTCACATACCTCGCGACGATTTATCGACAATAAGCAAAATGCTCCAAGTACTACAACCTTGCTAGCCCTTTCTACTCGAGGTAGAATACGCTACTCTTAGTACTTTCACCTATAAAGGTCACAAACGCCTATTAACCCCAAAGCACAAGTTTTCTATCTTTCATAGAAAATTGTAAGACCTCCCCATAACAGCGTAAATCTCTCCTCTAACGAGGCGGCTACCAAGCCAACCGGGGGTTTACACGCCTAAGGACGTGTACAATTCTACACAAGCCTCCAATACTGTCTATGTAAATACAGTTTAGTTCAGTTCTTAATTCTTCAGGCTTAAGTCAAAAGACATTGCCGAATACTAAGTATAGTTCCATATATAGTATACTTCAACTATATATCCTAACAAACATGTAATTTCCAATTACAATAGAGGGACAAGATAATTACCTCGATAAGCCCAAAATTATCCGAGTTTAATGTCGCTCCTGAGCAAGGTTTAGCTCCACTCCGTGCGCTCAAACCACTCCAAACAACCCTTAGAAGTTCTAACCAACTTCTACTCAATTACTTGACCAACTATGAAGATTTCCTTAGGGTTTCGGTTTGAGACTAAAAGGACAAAAGGTAGTATTTAGGACTCTACGTAAAGAGGTATCTTTGGAATACTACAAGGTCTGAGGCTATGGTATTTTGGGCATTATAACAATACTAGGTGATTATTTCTATAACACAACAAGGGGTATTATACGAAAACAACTATTCTAGGGGGGGCGGGAACCCTTCTCGGCCAAAGGCCACAAGGAGGAGGGAGGAGGAGGCTTAGGGCGAGAGCTACTAGAGGAGGAGGGATTTCAAGACTTAGACAAAGTGAGGTGAATGAATAAGTCTTCACAGGAGGGTATTTATAGCAAACCCAGGCCAACCAATGGCCAAGATCTAGCCAAGTGCAAGGCAAGTGTAGGCCAAGATCAAGCCAAGTGCACCCTAGACCCTACTCCTTAAAACCCTCACAAATATCTACACAAATATCAAGCCCAACTTGCCCCCTTGTTTCGGCCAAGTGCCGCCCCACTTGTCTCCATTGTGAGGGTGACACATGTCACCCTCCCGTTGGTCCAGAATGTTTCGTCTCTCGGAAAAATCCGCCCAAAATCAAAACGACATAGCCGGAATTTTCCTTCGCAGTTACGTAAGCGTTTCGTCAAAAACGACTCTAAGGGTGTTGTGCCCCAAATGTAAAATCGGCCAAGGGTGCCACATGGGGTGACACGTGTCGCCCCGATTCGCCAGAATATTTCGTCTTAGAAAATATCCAATTTCTGAAATCTCAAAAACAAAGCGGGCCCACAAAATCAGTAAATTTCTCCCGTGGGCCCCACGTGACCATTTCCGAAAATAAAATCTCAAAATTCTAATATAATCTATGAAGTCCAAATACCAAATCTGGGAATCCAATTCCCATTAACGAACCTTTTTCTTCACAAAAAACCGGAAACTTTTCCGTCGAAAACTCACATCTTTCTTTCTTTTCAAAATTTTCTGCCGTACTCTCGTACGTACGTCCTCACATACATACCCTGCAACTACGGGGTATAACAGCGGGCCCGGGGTCGGGTCGTGACAATATATAAGCTGCTTCTTTATCTTGGGAGACAATTGCCCTGCTAACGTAAAAGCATGTATACGGGGGCAATCTTGTCTTAAAGAGAAAGAGCCATCCCTTGACTCAGCGTGTGGTGAAACCTAACCAATTTATTATTTGAGTTCTTATTTCAAATACAAAAGGATCAAAAGCTTGCAGCAGTTGAAGTTGCCAATGATAGTCCAATGAAGTATGTAGTTGTTGAATCTACAGATACCACGTCACGAGACTTGATGGTTGCTGACACAAAAATTCAAGAACCTAGATTCATAAAGATTGTAACTAGATGATCTTGTTGTAATGTTGTTGTAATGATCTCCTTAGTTTAGCCTTTAGATCACTTGTAATAGTTAGTTCAACTATTTCCTGGATGTACATGGAAATAATTCCAACAGTTTAAGACAAGATTGTAAAAGTGATCAAAAGATGATCTCGTAAACGTGTGTTCAAAGCACGACGAGAAATATGCCGCAAGGAGATTCGTGCGTCAGACTACTTCAACACATAAGACTACATAAGTCTAGGCTACAGATCCGAAAGATCCGAAATATGATGGGCTGGAAGAAACAATGTCGTGTTAAGGTAAACATTTCTTCTTTGTCGATAAATAAGTTAAAGGGTTTCTGATTAAAGGCAAGAAATGGAATATGAAAAGGTTTCCTAAAAATCATATTCCACAAGTCCTTGAAATCAGAATTTTAACTTCATACCCTTCCCACCTAGTGATTGGATTATAGAAATCAAATTCTATATGATCCAGTCTAATGGTATAAGGGGAAGAAGATTAAAACAAGTTAAACCTGTCACCGTTTTCGACAGAAGATCATTCGTTTGATAGGATGGTAAGAGATGAACCTGTCACACTATCAGGCAGAAGATCCTTCATAGGATAGAATTGAACACCCGATGAGGTGGGCCAAAATAGACACTCAGTCATACAAAACCTACGGGTGACTGGAGTGGGCCAGAATATTCAAGTCTTAAATGACCGGAAGGTTAAGGCTATCATTGGGAAAGACAAGTATAAACCTTCGGATCTTGAAAACAAGGTTGTGGATAAAAAGGATCCAATATATCGGCATACAAGACATCCAAAAACTCAAAAATAGGCTAATTTTGAGAAGGGCCATGAGCTGAATTAGTGGTCGCAGACTTCGACGGAGCGGCGTGAAACCACTTCCACCTTAGCATCGTGGTGCCATGGTGGCAGAGCCGCACCGCCACCTATAATGATGTGGAACCGCAGATCCAGTCAAACTGGCGCCGCGGCACTAAATTGCAGAATTAGTAGACAGAAAACCTAGAGTTCCGGTTTTTGAGATCCAAGAGTCTTGTGAATTTTAAGATGGCCTGTGGTGAGTTGAACCAACATTCAATCTCCATTACACAACCAAATGTTGGAGTACTAATTCTCCATTAACCGGAAGCATTCTTCGATTGCGCCCTATTCACGGGCAAGAGGTCATTCATGTGAAATGACGTCACCACTAGTGTGTACATGGGTTAAAGAGAGAGTCCTCAAAAGGACATTAAAGAAAGAGATACATGTCCTTGACATTCGCAAGAACGTGGTTGGAAGGCCTCAGCTGGTCAAGTTAGTTTGAGAATAGTCCAACGAGTCCGAAATAACCAAGGGTGATAAAGTAAGATTGAAGTCATTTGTAATACGTGCATCTACGACACGTTAAATGGAAATCCATGTTGGGATTGTTTCCCTCTGTCGCCATGCCTCAAAATAGATTTGAGGTAGGCGAAGAGGCAAAATCACCTTTTCATTCCGTCAAAGGAATAGCGAAAGAAGAACCTCCCCTCTAGAACCTAGTCACACCTACGTGGGTGATTTAAAGTTTGTACGAAATAGAGGGGGAGATAAGTATTTTGTGATCTTCATTGACGATGGTCCAAAGTGTTGTATTCTTTGATTGTTGAAAAGTAAAGATGAAGTTGTTGAAGCGGATAAGCGTTACAAAGCAGAAGTTGAAAATCAACTAAGTCTACGGATTGAGGAATACGTAGTGATATAGGGGAGAATGTGGAGCATCGTTTATCAAACGAATGCTCCTTACTCACCTCAGTCTTACGGTATTCGCCAAGTGTAAAAACCATACGCTGAAATACTGAGGTGTGGGGTTGTTTGGCAGAGGCTGGAATACCGAAACAGGTCAAGTTGAACCTAAGACTGTAGATTGCATATCCACTGGATCTGCAAATAACATTAGTGATTATCGTCTCTTGGTGTCAAATAATTCTGAATTCTTTGAAGGTATCTTCCCTTGAGAAGGGAAAAGAAGTATTTGCTCGAGGTTAACAAGAACCCGCGAGTGCCAGGTAGTCCGAACTAGACGTTTCAAGATCTATAGGACTCGGAAGTTGCTAACTGTTCAGAACTTGATGTTCCTAATCTACAGAACTCAGGGACTCTAAATGTTGAACTGAGATGAAACATAGAGGGGATAAAAAATTTGTTCTAGGCCTTGCAGCTTATACGATTGAGAATGAACCAAGGACAAGTGCAGAAGCATTGTCATTTCCAAAAACACTGCTTTGGAAAGAAGCTACAAAGAGAGAAACAGTTTCCATCCGATGGAACCATACTCGTGTGATGGTTGACCTTCCTCCGGGAAAAAAACCTTTGGGTTGTAAAAGTGGATACTCGAATTGAGTACAAAGTGGATAGATCTATTGACAAGTATAAGGCCTCGGCTACTTGGACATGTGTTCCTATGTGAATAGCTTAACCTCCATGGTCACCGCAGTATTGCGTTACATGGATGTTGGGACAGTCTTCCTAACCGGAGAGTTGGTTTTTGTGGACTGTTGAGCTCCTTCCTGAACTTCCATTCCGGTCCCTGAATTGTTTACATTTTGGTCCTGGAAGTTTCTATAAAATAAAAACAATGAATCTAACTATGAAAATATTGACTATGAAGCTGGAAAGCTAACAGTTGGAAAAAACAAAAGTCCGAAAGTGGAAGAAGAAAGTAATACAGAACAACCAGAGGGATATGTGGTTCCAGGGAAGATAAGAATGCTTGTTGACTTGTCAAATGTCACGACCCGACCTCGGGCCCGTGACTGGTGCGTTACCCCGGGCACCCTAGTGATACAACATCAGAGAAAATCAGCGGAAATAAAAACTCAAAACATGAACAATATGAAAAGAGAAACAGGCTAACCAAAACGGTCACCTTTCTGTATAAATATAAAAAACGAACAGTTACATCCTTTACAAACCCTGCCCACAACAGTACTACAGACCTCTAAGAATTTTTATAACAACTATGACGGGACAGGGCCCCGCCATACCCCTGAATGTACAAGTACCTACAATGACAGGGGACTATACCAAAAGATAAGCCCCCGGAGAAACGGAGCTTCCCAATACGCAGAACCGTGATCCTATGAGCGAGGATCAACAACCGGTGTACCTCTACCTGCGCGGCATGACGCGGCCGAAGGAGTCGATAACAGTACCAAGTATGTGGCCCGAAAATCGTAAATGAAATCATAATAGTCTATATAAAGCAGGAGACATGTATGATAACCAAACTACAGTACACAACATATAAGCGGTCATGTCAAGTCAGGGACTCACGCCCTCAAAGTCATCACTCATGCCCGTGGAATTCCTTCATCACTGCCGGCAGTCAATGACATAAATCATACTCATGTGACGTTCGTGGCATCCTACCTCACCGTACCGTACATATACAATACATATATATATACCTCCGCGTGGAATCCTCATCACGTGGCGTAGTAGGTGTAACATAAAACCAGTGACACGCGTGACATCTACCTCATTTGTCCAGACACGTATACAATACATATATATATATATATATATATATATATATATATATATATATATATATATATATATAGCGACGCATGCCCTAATCCTCATCGTATAAGCATGGCCATAACGTGCCCTCGGCATCCCTCATCGTAGGTGCAGGTCTTCATGGGGAGATAGCCCATAGAGTAATAATATACATGCCCCCGACATCCCTCATCGTGGGTACATGTCTTCACGGGGAGCTAGCCCATGGAGTAAAATATAACATGGTCGCATGCCCCGGAATCCCTCATCGTATAAGCATGGCCATGGAGTAATGAAACACCCGAGCATCTAACGCGTCTCGCGCATGCCCCGGCATCCCTCATCGTATAAGCATGGCCAAGATCAATCACAATGGAAGCATACCCGTGGAATCCTCCGTCATGGCTGGTATGTCCAAAACAAATAACAAGATAACACTCCTAGTGGAAGCATACCCGTGGGCCACCCATCATGTCAGTATGTCCAAAAAGATCGATATAGTGGAAGCATACCCGTGGGCCACCCATCGTGTCAGTATGTCCAAAAAGATCGATATAGTGGAAGCATACCCGTGGGCCACCCATTGTGTCAGTATGTCCATCAATCAACCAGATAGTCGGCCCTCCATCGAGAGACTCGGTAGCACAAAATCAAACACTTGCACAACAAAGGTTATCACAACAAGCATAGACAAGTTCAACGTACTCATAGACTTCCATTTTATGACCACAAATCCGGGCTTTAACCCCAAAGTACTACATACTTAAATTCTTTCAAAAGATCCATTTCTTTTATAAAGGTCACACGATACCCGTAGTATCAAAATAGAGTAACTATCTTTTTAAGTAAACCAAAATCAATTTCCATACCTTCTTTTTAAACCAATTTAAGACAAAACCATTCCTTCCTTTTAAACCAAAAACACTTCAATTCCTCAAGTCTCCTTTCCTTTAGAAATCAAGTTCCGTACTTTGGAATTTAAGAAAATCAGTACTTGTTTATAATGATCTTATTAAAGCAGCCATGATCTAGGAAATGTAATACAATTTTGTCTTATATTAGCTTCTATGCAGATGGAGGATTCTACTTGTTTTAATATAATTAATTGTCATTACATTTTCCTTTATTAACGCTGCAATGGCTTGTTCGATACTTATTCCCATTTCCGAAATCAATATAACATTATCCTTTTAAAGACCAAGTACCCATTACTCAAGAATGCGGTTTCATAACTTTTTAACACAATTCAAGTTCTTAACATTATAACAAGTCAAATATAAGTCAAGTCTCTTGCCTTTTAAAATCAACAAACCATTCTTTTACCTACATAAAGTCGTTATAACTAACTTCCCATAAAGCTATTAAAACACTTTATGTTTTAAACCAACCAAATTTGTTTAGCACACGTACGTATACCGTACTACATAGTTCACAACAATCATGCTAGAAAGGATAGGTAGAGGTTCACATACCTCGCGACGATTATCAACAAATAGCAAAACGCTCCAAGTACTTCAACTTCGTCGGCTACTCCTTAAGCCAAGTAGATCACGTCACACGTAGTACTTCAATCCTAAAATGGCCATAGTACTTCTATCAAACCTTACTTACCATTGAAGACTTATACCAATTAAAAGCCCTCCAATTCTACGGAAAATCGGGCAGCACTTCCCCTGTTTCTACGTACCTTTCCATCTTTTTCAAGGCCCGATAACAGTAATCAACATGCCACATTTAAGGCGCAACAATTCAACAACTAAAGAAGGGGATCACACGCCCAAACAGACGTGTTAAACAGTCTTCCCCTTAACAACAACAACAACTAAAGAAGGGGATCACACGCCCAAACGGACGTGTTAAAAAATCTTCCCCTTAACAACAACAACTTAAAAACCGAAATGGAACAAGTCCATAGTCCAAAGTAAATACAGTCCAATGTAAATACAGTCCAAAGTAAATACAGTCCAATGTAAATACAGTCCATTAGTCCACTAGTTGGTGTTCTTGGCCAACTTACAATAATTACACTTATCCACTTTTTCGGCTATCATGCCGGAATTACTTCTTTAATCCTCCAACTTATATTCCAATCTTCATATAAGTTATAGTTACTTTGTTATTAGCTTTCAACAAGTAAGATACGGTTTTACCATTTTATGGCTAACATGCCAATTTCCATTTTAGCAACTTAACAAGTTCCAAATCTTTCCAACCTTCATTCCACATATCTCATACTCATATATATATATATACTTCCAATATACATAATATCCAACTTCACAAAGAGGATTAAGATTATTACCTCAAAAAGCCCAAAAATATCCAAGATCTTAAAGTCGCTCCTTAGCAAGTTTAGCTCCAAATCCTTACGTTCCAATCCGCTACAAGCAACCCTTAGAAGTTCCTAACCAACTTCTCTTCAAGAATCAACTCCAAAAAGTGAAGAACACTTGGGTTCCAATCTTAGCAAGTTTCGGCCAAGGCATGAAAAATAGGCTAGGGGTGTGGAATCTTGTCTAACTCTTGGTACACAATCTTTCTAACACCTTAAGGAAGAACACTTGAGAGTTTAAGAATTGTTGGACAAATTTAGGTCATAAAACAAGGCCATGGCCGAGAGCAACAATGAAGGGAGAGGGAGGGTTTTTCAAGTCTTGAAATGGTTAAGTGTGGAAGATTTCATCAACTAGTAGTGTATATATAGGACAACCAAGGGCTAGGATGAAGGCAAGTGTGTGGTTGAGATTGGGGACAAGTGTGTGTGGGCCCCACAAGCCACTTGTCCTACACAAAATATCTAGCAAGACTTGGCCACTTGTCTTGGCCACATGTCAAAGGATTTCGGCCATAAGCCACATGGGGGGACACATGTCGCCCTCCTACTCGTCCAAAATATTTCATCTTCCGAAAATATCCACAATGGACAAAATCTCGAAAACAAAGTGGGCCCCACAAAATCGTAAATTTCTCCCGTGGGCCCCACGTGACCAATTCCGGAAAATAAAATCCATAATTCTCTAATATTCCAAGAAGTCCGAATACCAAATCTGGGAATCCAATTCCCATTAACGAACCTTTTTCCTTCACAAAATCCAGAAACTTTTCCGTCGAAAAATCACATCTTTCTTCCTTTCCAATTTTTATGTCGTATTCTCGTACGTATGTCCTGACATACATACCCTGGAACTACGGGGTGTAACATTCTTCCCCCCTTAGAAACATTCGTCCCGAATGTTCCTTCTAAGTCTCCAAACGCGTCGTCTTGTGGTATAGTCTTCACTACTATACTTACAAAACCAATTATGCCACACATGGCCATAATATAACATACGCGCGAAACCCAAATCCAAGCCAACGAGGAATCACCTCTAAGATGTAAAACAACACTAACTCTCACTCCTGGTCCAAAGGATACTCTCTTTGCATCTTCACTTCACAAAAATGATCACTTCCATCCTCTTAACAAATGTTCGCTTCCTTTCTTACTCGTCGTACCCTTCTCGTACACCCGAACTCTTTCTAGTACACATACCATATTTCCGTCATCGCTTCAGTTTCCAAAACCTTGGAGTCACTACCTCCAAACTTGGTCATCTTACTAGCCTCAAATTCCTTTAAGGCCATTCCCGGCCTTCACGATCTGATTCTGGTCGAACACATCCACGAACTCATATGATGGTTACCTAAACTGGAGCCTAGCACCCTCGTGACCCTACCACCTGGAGGGACCACCTCGAACAGACCCCACCTCATTTTGGGCTGCGGGTTGACCCACTATCTGGCCTCAACCCGACCCGCTATCGCGCCAATCTCTTGTTCCCCGATCCGGAACAATCTTACATATTCAAGTCATGAAAGCTATCACTTCCCTCTCACACAACCCATGGATTTATCACACTAATACACCCTATGTATATAATGCACTCCGACAAAGATCACCCGCAAAATCTTTTACTCAAGACGGCCTTACATCTAAGGTCTCAACGTGTAATATTCTAAGGTTCACACCTTCCATGTCCCCATACTCATCCTTTAAACTACCCATGTTTTCTAATGCACAATTAACACAATGCTATCCGTACATAGCACTCAACATGTACCCACCATAACAACATAAACAAGTCTCTTAAGGGCTAAAGAAATATCCGTAACTACTGCCTCACTTTCCCTTTGTCGCTCTAATCATAATCCTGCCCTGCATCACAAATCTATCTGCCCGAGCCCTCCTCATCTGCGGAGGTAAGAAGTGTGTAGAAAATGTCTCTGAGAACTCGTCCCAACCAGCTGGAAGCGCATGCTCCCAATCTGAAGTACCACCTTAGGTAATGACTGGGCCGGTGCCCTCGTAACCCTCTGTGTTCTACTCGTAGCTCCCTCTGCTGCCTCGCCCTTCTGGGCTCTGGTTGCCTTGCGTAAAGGCATAACGGGTACATAAGAATACGCCCGAGGGAGTCCAACTTATAACACAACTCTAAGGCACGATCTCAGAGTGAGAAGAATGGAAACCAATCCTAAATATCCTGCAGCCTCCTGATTATTGGTGTGGTGCACAACACGCCGATAATCAAGACTCTACTAGATACGGTCTGTAGACACTTTCCGAGGACTAACTGCTCTGATACCACTTTTGTCACGACCCGACCTCGGGCCCGCGACTGGTGCCTTACCCCGGGCACCCTAGTGATACAACATCAGAGAAAATCAGCGGAAATAAAAACTCAAAACATGAACAATATGAAAAGAGAAACAGGCTAACCAAAACGGTCACCTTTTTGTATAAATATCAAAACCGAACAGTTACATCCTTTACAAACCCTGCCCACAACAGTACTACAGACCTCTAAGAATTTTTATAACAACTATGACGGGACAGGACCCCGCCATACCCCTGAATGTACAAGTACCTACAATGACAGGGGACTATACCAAAAGATAAGCCTCCGGAGAAACGGAGCTTCCCAATACGCAGAACTGTGATCCTATGAGCGAGGATCAACAACTGGTGTACCTCTACCTGCGGCATGAACGCAGCCCCCCGAAGGAGGTCAGTACAACAGGTACCAAGTATGTGAAACTGAAAATACAGTAAATGAAATCATAATAGTCTATATAAAACAGGAGACATATATGATAACCAAACTACGATACATGACATATAAGCGGTCATGTCAAGTCGTGACTCACGCCTCAAAGTCATCACTCATGCCCGTGGAATTCCTTCCTCATCGCCTAGCCTATGACATAAATCATACTCACGTGACGCGCCTGGTGGCATCCTACCTCACCGTGGCGCACACATATACAATACATATATATATACCTCCCGCCTGGAATCCTCCATCATCGCTAAAATTGTAGGTGTAACATAAAACCAGTGACACGCGGTGGCATCCTACCTCATCGCTGCACGATACATATATATATATATATATATATATATATATATATAACGTGCCGCATGTCCCGAATCCTCATCGTATAAGCGTGGCCATAACGCGTCTCGCATCCTCATCGTAGGTGCAGGTATTCATGGGGAGCTAGCCCATGGAGTAATAATATACATGCCCCCGGCATCCCTCATCGTGGGTACATGTCTTCACGGGGAGCTAGCCCATGGAGTAAAATATAACATGGTCGCATGCCCCGGAATCCCTCATCGCATAAGCATGGCCATGGAGTAATGAAACACCCGGGCATCTAACCCGCATCCTGGCCGCATGCCCCGGCATCTCTCATCGTATAAGCATGGCCAAGATCAATCACAATGGAAGCATACCCGTGGAATCCTCCGTCACGTCTGGTATGTCCAAAACAAATAACAAGATAACACTCCTAGTGGAAGCATACCCGTGGGCCACCCATCGTGTCAGTATGTCCAAAAGGATCGATATAGTGGAAGCATACCCGTGGGCCACCCATCGTGTCAGTATGTCCATCAATCAACGGATAGCCGCCTCCATCGAGACTCCTGAGCACAAAATCAAACACTTGCACAACAAAGGCTATCACAACAAGCATAGGCAAGTTCAACGTACTCATAGACTTCCATTTTTATGACCACAAATCCGGGCTTTAACCCCAAAGTACTACATACTTAAATTCTTTCAAAAGATCCATTTCTTTTATAAAGGTCACACGATACCCGTAGTATCAAAATAGAGTAACTATCTTTTTAAGTAAACCAAAATCAATTTCCATACCTTCTTTTTAAACCAATTTAAGACAAAATCATGCCTTCCTTTTAAACCAAGTTCCTTACTTTGGAATTTAAGAAAATCAGTACTTGTTTATAATGATCTTATTAAAGCAGCCATACTCTAGGAAATGTAATACAATTTTGTCTTATCTTAGATTCTATGCAGATGGAGGATTCTACTTGTTTTAATATAA
This sequence comes from Przewalskia tangutica, assembly GCA_029844215.1. Classification (NCBI taxonomy): domain Eukaryota; kingdom Viridiplantae; phylum Streptophyta; class Magnoliopsida; order Solanales; family Solanaceae; genus Przewalskia; species Przewalskia tangutica. The sequence continues at coordinate 45,076,165 of CM056724.1, read as the reverse complement.
TTAATTGTCATTACATTTTCCTTTATTAACGCTGCAATGGCTTGTTCGATACTTATTCCCATTTCCGAAATCATTATAACATTATCCTTTTAAAGACCAAGTACCTATTACTCAAGAATGCGGTTTCATAACTTTTTAACACAATTCAAGTTCTTAACATTATAACAAGTCAAATATAAGTCAAGTCTCTTGCCTTTTAAAATCAACAAACCATTCTTTTACCTACATAAAGTCGTTATAACTAACTTCCCATAAAGCTATTAAAACATTTTATGTTTTAAACCAACCAAATTCATTTAGCACACGTACGTCTACCGTACTACATAGTTCACAACAATTATGCTAGAAAGGATAGGAAGAGGTTCACATACCTCGCGACGATTATCGACAAATAGCAAAACGCTCCAAGAACTTCAACTTCGTCGGCTACTCCTTAAGCCAAGTAGATCACGCCACACGTAGTACTTCAATCCTAAAATGGCCATAGTACTTCTATCAAACCTTACTTACCATTGAAGACTTATACCAATTAAAAGCCCTCCAAATCTACGGATAATCGGCAAAGACTTCCTGCTTTCTACGCATCTTCCATCTTTTTCAAGGCCCGATAACAGTAACCAACATGCCACATTTAAGGCGCAACAATTCAACAACTAAAGAAGGGGATCACACGCCCAAACGGACGTGTTAAACAATCTTCCCCTAACAACAACAACAACTAAAGAAGGGGATCATACGCCCAAACGGACGTGTTAAACAATCTTCCCCTTAACAACAACAACTTAAAAACCGAAATGGAACAAGTCCATAGTCCAAAGTAAATACAGTCCAATGTAAATACAGTCCAATGTAAATACAGTCCAAAGTAAATACAGTCCATTAGTCCACTAGTTGGTGTTCTTGGCCAACTTACAATAATTACACTTATCCACTTTTTCGGCTATCATGCCGGAATTACTTCTTTAATCCTCCAACTTATATTCCAATCTTCATATAAGTTATAGTTACTTTGTTATTAGCTTTCAACAAGTAAGATACGTTTTTACCATTTTGTGGCTAACATGCCAATTTCCATTTTAGCAACTTAACAAGTTCCAAATCTTTCCAACCTTCATTCCACATATCTCATACTCATATATATACTTCCAATATACATAATATCCAACTTCACAAAGAGGATTAAGATTATTACCTCAAAAAGCCCAAAAATACCAAGATCTTAAAGTCGCTCCTTAGCAAGTTTAGCTCCAAATCCTTACGTTCCAATCAGCTACAAGCAACCCTTAGAAGTTCCTAACCAACTTCTCTTCAAGAATAAACTCCAAAAAGTGAAGAACACTTGGGTTCCAATATTAGCAAGTTTCGTCCAAGGCATGAAAAATAGGCTAGGGGTGTGGAATCTTGTCTAACTATTGGTACACAATCTTCCTAACACCTTAAGGAAGAACACTTGAGAGTTTAAGAATTGTTGGACAAATTTAGGTCATAAAACAAGGCCATGGCCGAGAGCAACAATGAAGGGAGAGTGAGGGTTTTTCAAGTCTTGAAATGGTTAAGTGTGGAAGATTTCATCAACTAGTAGTGTATATATAGGACAACCAAGGGCTAGGATGAAGGCAAGTGTGTGGTTGAGATTGGGGACAAGTGTGTGTGGGCCCCACAAGCCACTTGTCCTACACAAAATATCTAGCAAGACTTGGCCACTTGTCTTGGCCACATGTCAAAGGATTTCTACATAAAGCCACGTGGGACACACGTCCGCCTCCTACTGCCCAAAATATTTCATCTTCCAAAATATCCACACTGGCCAAAATCTCGAAACAAAGTGGGCCCCACAAAACCGTAAATTTCTCCGTGGGCCTAAAAATCAGAATTTCTCCCGTGGGCCCCACGTGACCAATTCCGGAAAATAAAATCCATAATTCTCTAATATTCCAAGAAGTCCGAATACCAAATCTGGGAATTCAATTCCCATTAACGAACCTTTTTCCTTCACAAAATCCAGAAACTTTTTCGTCGAAAAATCACATCTTTCTTCCTTTCCAATTTTTATGTCGTATTCTCGTACGTATGTCCTCACATACATACCCTGGAACTACGGGGTGTAACATCAAATCTCTGTGTGGGCTAAAACAGGCCCCGAAGTAATGGTACAAAAACTGTGATAGTACTCTTCTATCGAAGGGGTTTCTCCATTAATGAGTGACAAATGTGTCTACATTAAAGGTAATTCTGACTCGTTCGTCATAATGTGCATTTATGTAGACGACATGTTGATCATAGGGAGACGTCCTAGGTTGATCCTATAGACTAAGAGTATGTTAAAATGATGTTTTCGATATGAATGATATGGGTATTGCATATGACATCTTATGAATTGGGATTTCTAAGACATCTAAACGGGCTGGTCTAAATCAAACTCATATGTATTGTAGATTGACAGTCTCGTTGAAGCCACCAATGGATAGAAGTCATAAATTGACTAGAATAATGGTGCACCCATATACCAGGAGCGATATGCGCATGTCTCAGTTAGTTCAAAGTATACTACACACTACAATCGACCTGATATCGCTTGCCAAATTAACCAGTTGAACCAGGTTCACTCGTGATCTTGGAAACAATCACTGGATGTCACTAAGACAGATATGACGATATCGGAGATGTTCACTAATCTACGGATTATGGTATTCTGGATGTCTGGCCATTCTTGGAGAACACAACGATGCAAACTAGACATCGGATATGAAGAACCCCATTGCCACAAGAGAATGTGTATGGTGTTTTTTTATAAAAATCCTCTAAGCAAACTTGCATCGGCCGATTCGTGAGGGAATCATATTCTTTCGCTTTATACAAAGTGTGAAAAGAAGTTGAGTAACTTCACTACATCTTAGAGGAAGTCCCTTATCGGGAGGAGCCCGTGCCTTCGGCAGTTACATATTGTGGCTAGTCGGTCGGCTTCTGGAAGGGCACGGATAACGGCGTCTTGACATATTCGTCAGATACATAAGACCGTTAGTCAGTTGATCACTACGGGTATCATATCCATCGATTACATAAAAGCAAAGGAAAATGGACCCGCTAACTAAGGGCCTACCCAAAGATCAATCAACTGCATGTCTAGGGGAATATGCTGAAAACCCAATACATAAGAAACTTTGCGGTGGTAACCCAACCATACTGACTGGAGATCCCAAGAATTTGGTTCAATGGGAAAACTAAGCTGTAAAAGGTTCAGTAGAGCGCTTCATTGAAAGCAAGAGCACTTCCGATAGTGATTTTTGTTAAGAAACATAAGTCCAACAACCATTCCTGCGATAGACTTTAAAGTGCTACTTGCATACTAGGTAATGGTTAAGTTTCTAAACCTTTTAATGATCCTCAACAATTGAAGTTAAGGTTTGGGAAACTTTTAATGATTCTTAATACTCGTGAAGTGGGATATAGCATGATACCTTGTACAAGATCACCTATTTAAGTGTGAGGTGTGGCCCCCTCAAATGAACGTATTTAAGAATCCAAGAAGTTGTCTACGGCCAAAACGGACAGAGCTATAAGAAGAAACAAATAAGGTAAGGTATTGTGTTGGTACCATTTTCTTGACTTACACTAAACACTGACGGTTCAAGACATCATGTTCACTGTGCAATAAGTAAGTCCAATGGTATTCGACTAGGAAAGGTTCAAGGCCAAGCACTACCTCTCCCGATGCAATATCTTTCTGCCGGAAGATTGCTAAAAGTGGAACGATGTGTGTGCACCAACATCTCTTTCAAGAGGGGATTGTTGGAAATTTTACTAATAGGGGAATAATTTGATCCCGTAATTTATGAATCAAATATAAGGCGTGCAGCACGTCAGAAACCTTGTTTCTACACACGCGCAAATATAGTAAATTTCCTTAGTGAAAGAGATATTGACACTCGTAAGAGTAACGTGTTTGAGACATAGAATGATGGACGGTTATTGCCGATAATAACCCATATTCCACGTCGGTTAACGAAGAAAGGATTATGCGTAGTGTAAGATGGAACGGGTCGGAAAAGACCGTTGAGCCGTAGAGGGCCGCGACGCCGGACGGATCGAGCTATGGCGGTGGAGCGCCACGGTGCCCTATGGGCAGAATGGTTCTGGTTGCTTGGCGCCGCTGAGCCAGTCAGGAAGGGCTGCAGCGCTTCCCGGGCAGTGAATCTAGAGACGGAAATTTAAGAGTTTCTCTTGAATTTTGTGTTGGGTTTGGAAGAATGAACCTCCATTAATTCACCCATTATGTGAGTCATTGTTTTGAGTGTGTTCAGATATTATTTACTTGGCTCAATGAACCTCCATTAAAACATTCACATTGCAAGTGAAGAGGCATCTTTGTCCTATAAATTGATGCCTTTGTGGATCAGTTTTAAGGTGTGTCTAAGGAGTGTCTAACATGTTTTACTTCAGATTAAGAAAGCTTTATGCACTTCATTTCAGATGAAAGTCGTAAACACTTCTGAAATATGTTATTTCAGAATGTTATGAACCTGTTACACTACAAAGTTCAAACAAATCTTTGAGTCAATCCTTTTTACTTAGCAATTCCATATTTGTGTTCTTCGATAGATCTACTTCGTTGTGCTATACGAATAAGATAAGCCGCTGCTTTATCTTGGAAGACAATTGCCTTGCTAACGTAAAATCATGTATACGGGGACAATCTTTTCTTAAAGAAGAAGGGTCATCCCTTAGCGTGTGGTGAAACCTAACCAATTTATTATTTGAGTCCTTATTTCAGATACAAAATGATCAAAAGCTTGCAGCAGTTGAAGTTGCCAACGATAGTCTAATGAAACATGTAGCTGTTGAATCTACAAACACCACGTCACGAGACTTGATAGTTGTTGACACAGATATTCAAGAACCTAGATTCATAAAGATTATAACTAGATGATCTTGTTGTAATGTTGTTGTAGTGATCTCCTTAGTTTAGCCTTTAAATCACTTATAATAGTTAGTTCAACTATTCCCCAGATGTACATGGAAACAATTCCAACAGGATTCTTAGGATGTTGGCGACAGACCAACAATTTTCACTTCGGACATGTGTGTGTGTTTTGATCGACTATTTTTTTTTGGAGGAGGAGGTGGAGTGGTGGGGTGGGGAAAAAGTAAACGAGGGTTATTGATACTTAATAAATTAACTCTTAACGACGTGTTATTTATGATTTTAAGGACGGAATATTATCCCCTCGTTAATTTTGAGTTAAATATAGGCCTTGACGACTGGAAAAAATAATTAGTCGCTATAAATATATTTATACCGACCGGGTTCATGTCCCATCGTTAAGAAGGAAGGTTGAATAAAGTCAACTTTATTGGGTGAATTATAAACCAAGTAGTTAATAAATCACCTTAAGATATAATAACTAACTTCTAAGAAAATTTATAGACCACAAAGGTCGATGATACACAAGTTGTATAAAATCGACTGTTGGAGTCAGAAACATGCTGAATTTACGTATACCAAAAAAATGAAACACCAAACCTCAATATTTGTCTAAGAAATCCATAAATAAATAAAATAAAAAAAGCACATGCCACTATTTTAAATCATAATAACACTTTAATACATCATATGAGAGTAATCATCTATTAAATATGTGATCAAAATAGTTTTAGGGATAATAATGATACTTAAAAGGCTAATATTTGTATAAAATACATAAATAAATAAAATAAAATAAAGGATATAACACTATTTAAAAATCATAATAACACTTTAATACATCATATCGGAGTCCTCATCCATTGAACAAATGATTAAAAGAGTTTTATGATAAGTAATGGTACTTAAAAGGCTAATATTTATCTAAAAACCATAAATAAATAAAATAAAATAAGAACATACCACTATTTTAAAATCATAATAACACTTTAGTACATCATGTGTGAGTCTTCATCTATTGAACACATGATCAAAATAGTTTTAGGAATAATAATGGTACTTAAAAGGTTAATATTTGTCTAAAATCCATAAAAAAAAAAAAGAACATACCGCTATTTTTAAATCATAATAACACTTTAATACATCATATGATAGTCCTCATCCATTGAACACGTGATCAAATAGTTTTAGGAATAATAATGGTACTTAAAAAACTAATATTTTTATAAAAAAAATATAACTAAATAAAATGAAGGATATAACACTACTTAAAAATCATAATAACACTTTAATGCATCATATTAGAGTCCTCGTCCATTGAAAACATGATCAAACGAGTTTTAAGATAAGTAATGGTACTTAAAAGTCCAATATTTATCTAAAAATCCATAAATAAATAAAATCAAATAAAAAAAGAACATAACACTATTTTTATATCATAATAACACTTTAATACATCATATGAGAATCTTCATCCATTGAAAACATGATCAAAATAGATTTAGTAATAAAAATGATACTTAAAAGGCTAATATTTGTCTAAATAAATCCATAAATAAGAAAATAAAAAAAGAGCATACCATTATTTTCAAATCATAATAACATTTTAATACATCATATGAGAGTCCTATCCATTGAACACAGATCCGGAAGGTACAAAGCATCTCGTTCAGCCGATGCTGACCCAACAACTACTCTACCCCATCCAGTCAAGATTTCGATGTCGGGCCCAATAACGATCGGAACAAGGACAACTAGACATTCGATCAGAAGAGTTTAAGGACAAGTAATGATAATCATAAGACTATTATCCAATTAGTCTGACAACAAGTTATTATTCTCAAAGCACAACCTTGTTCTAAGTACAACCGTTACTTGTCCTAATCTATTTTTATCATGCGTTCAATGGATGATGACTCTCATATGATGTATTAAAGTGTTATTGTGATTTTTAAATAGTGGTATGTCCTTTATTTTATTTATTTATGGATTTTTAAATAAATATTTACCTTTTAAGTATCATTACTTATCCTAAAACTCTTTTTACCATATGTATAATGGATGAGTACTCTCATATGATTGTATTAAAGTGTGATTATGATTTCATAATAGTGGTATGTTCTTTTTTTATTATTTATTTATGGATTTTTAGACAAATATTGGGGTTGGTCTATATATAACATGTGAAAAATTATTTACCATGCGTAAAGCCGAGTCTAAAAGATAAATTTTAGCTATTATCGATGATCGGTTTATGATATAGCTATCTATGGTCCCTTAATTCGTGTAATTTGGTGTTTGGGGTTTTATTTTTTTATATACTAGTGCAAATTCAGCATGCTTCTAACTCGAGCAGTCTATAAATTTTCTTAGCAGTGAGTTATTATTGCTTAAGGTGGTTTATTAACTACTTGGTATATAAATGACTGAATATACTTGGCGTTATTTCGATTGAAAAGAAAGACAAATGCAGAAATCAAAAGAGGACAGAAGTGTGAAATACAATAGAGGAAAAATATAACAACCCCAATGTCTCATTTCATTTCATAAACCCATTAATTTTTATGATGGACTAAAAAATACAATAAAAATATATTGAAATGGAAAATCATTAAGTGGGATGCTCTCTCAAATATTGGCATGTTGTTTTTTATGGTCAGTTCCCTTGCAAATTGAGCACTTGTTCCTATTCCCTTTTCTAATTGCAATAGCATTGAAAGATTCCACGATGCCCGAAATATGTTTCACTCTCTTTCTTCCAAGTTTGGGTTCGTAAAGGGGTGGAGCAATGTACATGTTTGTATATTTTTCTGGGACATCCCATTCTACCTCTGCAGGCACTACATAAATAGTTTTATCAAATGCAAGAATGTAAGACTGAACTTTATACATAAGTGAGGAAAAATTGTACATTCTTGAACCATCGCGTGAGCATACGGTAATTTCACCAAGTCATACTCTCTACAAGAACATATTTTGTTGAGTAAACTGGCTTTGATAGTTAGGCCACTACCGACTATGGTGAACCCGTTGGCATCCCCATTTATATTCACGACAAATAAGGAGTGACCCTCATTCATCTTTTCTCTTATCGTCTTTTCAACCGAAGGCACAAATAAATTAATTGAACTGCTAATATTTGCACGCCTCTACCTGAAAAATTCAGCAAACCTCCTAGAAATGGAAGTGAATAAGGCAGTTTTAGTGTACTCTCTTTCATCCCTCAACATTGAGTTTTACGACTTAGCATTATTTGTGGTCAGCTCATCGTACCTATATGCTGGAAAATGTGCCATGCTCCACTTGTCAAATTCAATATCAAACTCGAGGCAATTAGCTGCTTTGAGGCATTTATCACTGAATTGAACAAAATGTTTATTGAACTCCTGATACCCATGCCTTTGCTACATCCTAATATACAAGAAGATATTCTTCATATTGGAAATTTTTTCGGAGGTTATCACCAAGATACTTAATGCAAAATTTATTGTAAGCATGCTCAAAAATTCTGCAAATACCATTGCCTATGCTCTTATGCCTATCAGAGATTATGCACAAGTCTGGTTCATCGTGAATTATATGCTTCAGCTGCTCGAAGTAGTAGGTCCAAGATTCATTTCACTTATTGTCCACCACACAAAATGCAATTGGATAGATATGGTTCTCATAGTCCTGTGCAACGGCAGACAACAACACACCCTCATACTTATCGTATAAATATGTGTCGTCAATGGCAATAACCTTTCCCATGTGGGTATATCCTTGAATGCAAGATGTGTAAGATACGAAGTAGTATTTAAATAATTTCGCATCATCAAGGCTAATGAAAATTCTCGAACCTGGATTTAGAGTTTCAACCATGTAAGAATAAGCTGGTAAACAAGCATATATGTGCTCCGATGTCCCCCCTAACCATGTTCTTAACCATTACACCAGTCTTCCAACACTTCCAGTAGCTTGGTTTACAATGAAACTCCGTGAAAATCATCCTCTGGATTTCCTTTGTCGTTGGCCCTTTGTTATCAATAGAGTCATTCATCAAGACTGGTGGAAAGACAATTGCTGAAGCATGCTTATGTGTGTCTATAACATATTCACCCCGCAAGTGTGATCACTAACGTACTTGTAATGAAAATCCTATTCGAGTTGTCGTACTTATTAGCCCGCAATATCCCACCACAATTAAGAGATGTACATTCCACCTTACTTGTTCGGTTTAAAACAAAATGATGCTTTTATTGCAACTTTCTTCAATAAACCTTTAAATACTCCTTGTTATCGAATGTTTGTCCATGGTAAAAATCGATTCCACCATTAAAGTTGTGGTTGCTTTGTGAATCACTTGGCTTCCCATCACCTACGTCACACTCTTCGTCATCACTATCAGTATCCATTGAATGATCATCCATATCTATTGAATGATCACCTATGCCCTCATGTTGTATTGAAACATCATCAGCTTGCGGATTTGGCAGTGGTGGGTCTGTGGGTGGGGGTGGTTGTCATGACCAAACCTAATTCTGGATATAACAGGCATCCAGTGTTATGAACAACACAGTAAACACCTTATAAGTCACTAAACGTTTACCTCTTTTAACAATAATTTATTATTTAATCAAACAAGGTTTTGAAACTAAATGAAATTATAATCATAATTATGAAATGAAATTATAATCATAATTATGAAATGAAATTGACGAAAGTCTGATATAAATGCATCGTCAAGAAATGTAGCAACATCCAAAGAGTGAATAATGACTTCAACGACTACCCACAGAACTAAAGTCTATATATAGAGCCTTTAAGATGATAAATAAAGCATAGTCTAACTTCGTGACACAAACTGAAAACTAAAAGAAATAATTACGATAAGAGTATCCCACGAGTGTGGGCTCACCAAAAGTATGAAAATAGCAAGATCTCCTAGTCCGCACGCATATCACGAACTTGCTCTTCAACGTTATTTGATACACCATAAAAATAATGTTATGGCTGAGTACTTGGTACTCAGTGAATGTCTAAGGGGTAATAGTTGACAATAACAAAATAAGTTGGAAAATCAGTAAAACAATATCAATGCAAAGCAGTTCAAAATCCAAAGATAGAGTACGACATCAAGCTTAACAAAATCCATCAAAAAACGATCAATAACGAACAACCTATCAAGTTTAATTTATTTACCGTTATCATATTAACTCTTTCACTTATGAAATTGAAATCATCATCAAGCCAACTTATGGGAAATCAAAGAATCAACACATGCCAACTCACGGATGAACAATCATTTGATACACCGAAGATTTTTCCCAAGGAGGCTAATCATCCTCTAAACTAGCACCACAATAGATACCCTGAGGTATGCGCCTCGGAGGTCAATTGTCCTATGTACTGACACAATAATACTCAAATTGATATGCTAGGATTCATAATGGCTAATCATCCTCTGCACTATCACAATTTTCCATATATTCCCAAACACAAACACGAACAAATAATGACACGAAAGCCGAATAGTTCAGTATGAATTATATTCATCATCCCATCGGTAGGGGTACACCAAGTCATTAATTGATTTAGAAATCATGTTCAAGTCACTAAACAAGTTTCAACTTCAACAAAACTCATTCATAGGGAAAAACACATGAAATATCCAAGCTTTCAAAATCAAGTTCAAAACGTCCCTTATAGGGATAACTCATGTTAAAAATCCAAGGCTTTATAAATCAGTTTCAGCAATCCTTTGATAGGAATAAAATTACAAATAAATAAATATAGTATGATACACCTAATATTCCATGGGGGCTTGCCCCTCACGCACATAAAACCTTACTTAAGAAATCATTTTTAAAGTTGAAAAGTATGTTCCAAAAAGTGACATAACTCTAATCCTGCTAATATGCTACCAACCAGAATATCCAAGGTTCAACAATCACTCTACAATGGATTTAGATGAGAAAGGTTAAAACTTTATTCAATTCTACATGTTTTCTTACTTATTCAAAAACTATGGCTTTTTCCAAGCCTTAGAACTTGTTCTTGAACCTCATAAGGATCATTTGTAGATCCTAATACCGTAGTATACTTTATAATAGCCTGATAATATTCAATAATATCATAATTCAGAGGTCTTACCTTTTAGACGAAATCTCACACACTCTTTTTCTTCTTCCTTGAGTTTTCAAGAATTTAAGGTTTGGGAAGATGAACTAGTATCAAACAAGATTGAATTTGATGTATAATTGTTATGGATTAGGAACTCACTTTAGGGTTTGATAGATGTCTCTAGGGTTATTTTCCTCCAAAGGTTATTCCAAAATGATATGGGGAAAGTTATGATGAGGTTTTAAACTTATAAAATTCAGAACCAACAAAATAGGTCGTGCCATGATCGTGCGTCGCACGTCCATAGCACAAATGGGGTCCGTGATATTCTTGTGCATCGCACACCCATAGCACGTTCCTCTGACAGTGAGATTTCATAAACACGTTTTCTGTGCGACGCTCGTGTGATGCACGAGGGCTCGGATGCTCGGGCAAATGAGCATAACCCTTGGCACAGATCGGAAATTTATTTCAAAGATCTACAACTTTAATGTTTTAAGTTTTCCTATATTCCCAACGTAACTATCAGAAAACTGGGCATACGTGAAAACTACCTCAGACATAGACAAATTAAAGAACTTTTACAAACTCCCTTATTTTGTTTGACTTCAAAACGACCATATATCACCCGAATTCATCCTAAAGGGATTCACATAACTAAAATGACACATCAACACTCATTTAATTCCTTCACACCTAACCCGGATTTATGAAATATTACATTATCCCCATCTCATGATCATTCATCCCCGAATGAAAGTCATGGCTTAGATTTTCTTCCTAAACTTCAAATTTCTAGAATTTCTAGAGTTCTTTAGCAAAGTGAGTTATCCCCGAGGACAAAATAATACTAACCACACAACGATTAGATCATTCAAACCAAAACACAAGAGTGAGAGATTTATACCTCTAATTTAAACTTTTGCAAATCAAATAACTGAAAGGTTCAACACAGACTTGCAATAGGAAATAAGTGAGAGTATCTCTTCTTCATGTCCTCCTTAGCTTCTCAAGTTGCTTCTTCAGTATTATAATTACTCCATAAGACTTTAACTGAAGCTACATCTTTTGTTTTCAACCTACTAACTTGATGATCTAAGATTTGCATCAGTTCTTCTTCATAAGAAAACCCCTCATTAATTTTAATCTCTTCATGATTCAAGAAATAAAAAGGATCAAGTTTATCAATCTCAACATCGAAATGTGAAACACAAGATGCACCATAGTCATCTCCAATGGTAACTTTAATTTGTAAGCCACCTTTCCGATTCTTTTCAAAATTTCATATGGGCCAATAAAATGAGAGATTATCTTACCATTTATACTAAAATGCATTAGTCCTTTCATTGGTGACACTTTTAAGAACACCTTGTCACACACATAAAACTCTAGCTCGCGATGCCTCGTATCCATATAAGACTTTTGTCTATTTTGAGCTATCTTGAGTCGTTACACAATAAGCTTCACCTTTTTTATTGCTTTGTGAATTGAGTCAGGACCCAATAGCTCTACTTCGGTAGATTGAAACCACCCAATTGGCGATCTACAATGCCTCCCATAAAGAGCTTCAGAAGGATCCATCTGAATGTTCGCTTGATAATTGTTGTTATAAGAAAACTCCACAAGAGGTAAATGTACATCCCAATTACCCCAAATATCAATAGCGACAGCTCTTAACATGTCTTCGAGAGTTCATATAGTGCTCTATGCCTGCCCGTTTGTCTGAGAATAGTAGGCAGTTCTCGAGTTTACACGAGTTCCCAAACCTTCTTAGAACGATTTCCATAAATGAGAAATGAATTACGTACCTCTATCATATATGATGGATGTTAGAATCCCAAGCAATCTAACTATTTTCTTTAAATATAACTTGGCATATTGTGCCGCGGTATCCGTTGTTTTCACAAGAAGGGAATGCATAGACTTGGTGAGTCTGTCCACAATTACCCAAATAGAATCAAACTTGGCCCTTGTGCGGGGTAAACCCACGACAAAGTCCATATTAATCAACTGCCACTTCCACTGGGGAATCTCGAGATTATGAGCTAAGCCACCAGGCCTTTGATGCTCAGCTTTCACATGATGACAATTCAAACACTTAGTAACAAAGATAGAGATATCTACTTTCATGCTCTTCCACTAACAGTATTTCTTCAAATCCTTATACATCTTGGTGGATCCCGAGTGCACAAAATTCTTGAAACTATGCGCCTCCACCATCAATTCTTGTCAAAGGCCATCAACATCCGAGATGCACATGTACCATTGCAACCTCATGACATTACTATCGGTGTCGATGGTGAAAGAAATGTAATCACCTATTTTAACCCCATCTCGAAGCTTAGCTAGAAGTTTATCCTCATATTGTTTCGACTTAATTCTCTCCACCACATCAGATCGCGCTTAAGTAATTCCTACTAACTCTCTATTCTACATTTCATCGAATCGGACCCCAATACTGGAAAGTCTTAAATTTCTCTGCCCATTAGCATCTCATGTGCGCACAAATAAGGTAAAGTGCCCATAGACTCTCGTCTCAAAACATTAACAACAACATTCGCCTTATGAGGATTATACAAGATGTTCAAGTCGTAATCTTTCAACAACTCCAACCATCTTCTCTGTCTGAGATTAAACTCTTGTTGCTTGAAGATAGATTGGAAGCTCTTGTGATTCATGAAGACATCACATTATTCATTATACAAGTAGTGACTCCAAATATTTAAAGAGAAAACCACAATAGCTAACTCTAAATCATGAGTCGGGTAATTCTCCTCATGTTTCTTCAACTATCGTGAAGCGTAAGCAATCACTTTGCTATTCTGCATTAGGAAAAAACCCAAACCAATTCTAGAGGTATCACAATATACCACATAGCCACCGGACCCTGAAGGTAGCGGCAAGACCAGAGCTGAAGGCAATCTCGCCTTAAGTTCTTGAAAACTCTTTTCACAGCCTTTAGACCATTTAAATTTAGCAGCCTTATGCGTCAATTTTGTCAATGGTGAGGCTATAGATGAGAAGCCTTCCATAAACTTCAGATAGTAATTTGCAAAATCCAAGAAACTACAAATATGTGTTGCACTCGTGGGTCTTGACCTGTCTTTAACTGCCGAATTTTTTTGGGGATCAACTTTGATACCTTCGCTAGACACTACGTGACCCAAGAATGTCACCGAGTTAAAAGCCAAAACTCATACATAGAAAATTTTGCATAAAACTTGTTCTCCTCAAGCATTTTCAAGCTTATTCTCAAATGATATGCATGCTCCTCATGACTCTTCGAATACACCAGAATATCATCAATGAAGATAATAATGAAGCGATAAAGAAAAGGTTTGAATGCATGAATCATCAGGTCTATAAATACAACAGGGGCATTAATCAGACCAAAGTATATCACCAGAAACTCAAAGTGTCCATAATAAGTATGAAAAGTTTGTTTCAGAATATCTTGCTCCTGTATTTTCAGTTGATGATACCCACACCTCAAGTCAACCTTGGAAAAGAACCTAGCATCCTGAAGTTGGTCGAACATGTCATATATCCTATGAAAATGATATTTATTCTTAATGGTTACCTTATTAAGTTGACGATAATCATCACACATTCGAAAGAACCATCCTTATTTCTGACGAATATAACTGGAGCACCCTAAGGTGAGGTATTTGGCTGAATGAAACCTTTATACAACAAGTCTTTCAATTGGTCTTTCAATTCTCGTAGGTCTACTGAAGAGATACGATACAGTGGAATAGAGATCAATTGAGTATCGAAAAGGACATCAATCCCTAAATTAATAACTATATCAGGAGAAATACCTGGAAGATCCTCTAGAAACTGTTAGCCCGATTTTCCAATTGCTCACGCAAGTATACGTATCGTTACAAGTAATATAGTCTGGTAAGACTGAATATCGTCCACAGATATCAGTTTCTAATTACCGAATATCTATTCTAGGTTATCTATTTGGCAAATGATGGTTGATTTGGGTTTTTATCTAACACAACTAGAGTAATTGCAAGAATTAAATTAAATTACTTTAGTTTAATCAGTTATTATGGAAATGGGGCTTCCAATATCCTAGAAAATGCAACTAGAATGACTTTTTCTTCTACTTTAAGATAGCGGTTAACTAGACTGTCTTATATTTCGGTTAGAATATATAATCGCTCAAACCCAGTGCAGAAACCTTCTATATTTTTATGATAGGTTTTACCACATAGGAGGATTAAGAACAATAACCTATAATGCTACACAAGTATCGGGGTACTTTCGTCCGCGATTTTAATCTATGTCTTTTCAATTACAGCATATCCAAATCTCTCCTCTCGGTTCTTGATTTGAAATCATATAGATTACGATAATTAGTGATCAATTAACTATCAAACATTCATACCAATATTCAATAAATCTTAATCAAGTGAAGAAGAAATCAAACTAATGCATTAATTCATGAAATATAGTTTCAAGCGATTTAATAGGAAAGCCCTAATAAAGTGTTTAGCTCCTAGCCATAGACATGCTAAGAACAAATACAAAATCCTAACATGAACTGAATTGAAAACTAAGTAAGAAAAATTACTTAGAACTAGGTCTCCAATTGTAGCCTCCAATTTATTTTCCTGTGTTGTCTTCTGTTGTCCAATCCCCCTTTCTGTAGAATAATCCCTAGGGCTTAAGTATGTTGTTATTTTCGTGCCCTCTGGACCCTATTTGCCCCTGGCCAATTTGTCCTCGGATCTGCAAAATTTCGCGTCGGCGCCACGGTTCTGCTGACTGGCGCCGCGGCGCCTAAACTTATGTGAGCAATCTGATCTTTAGGCGCCGAGGTCCTGCTGCTAGGCGCCTTGGAGCTGCTTTGCCTTCATTCGAATCTCCAATTTTTTAACTTTTTTCCTCGGGACCCTCCTTTTATGGCCGCTTTTCGCTCATTTTCGCCATTTTATTTTTTTGAACCGCTGTGACTCAAAAGAAAGAAAAACGACCCTAACACTACACTTATTTAAACGAAAATGGGGAAAATACTAACTAAAAATGACTCAAAAAGTGTATAAAAAATACGCCTAATAAATACCCCCAAGCTTAACCTTTGCTCGCCCTCGAGCAAAGATCAAAACAAAATCAAAGAAACAAAAATAAAAAGACTCAAAGACTCAAATCAAGCAGCTGCACAAGGTTACTTAGAAAAACATGAACGTCAGTTGAGATAATATGTTGGAACATATATAGCATGAATATAGAAATCTAGAATTTCAAGCCAGATATTTCGCAAATTCATTTCAATCACACTCACTGGAAACCTGAACATTAACCTATGCATGTCAATTTCATTTAGTTCTATGGGTCTGTTTACTTGCTATTCTCCACTAATCATAGACATACATACTAGAGATCTTCAGGACTTTTCAGGGTTGTAATGTAGGCTTAGGCAGGGGTAGGTAAAAGTTGACATTTAGGCTCAAATTACGTACCCTAAGCGTATTTCTCATTCAACCATTTTGTCCTTTTTGGTACTTTTTTCCGTTCATACCTATCATTCCCCTCTTCTCTTTTTGAGAGCATGAAACACATTCACATAGTCACCCCCAAACTTAAGCTTTTACACCTTTTTTTTTCATTAGGGTGCATTAAATTTTCACTCTCTTTTGGTATTTCTTTTTCACTCTTTTTCCACCCTACTTTCAATTACTGCTTATGGCACACAAGGGAATCATGAGGTGTCAAAGAAATAACTTACTTTAGGCTCAAAGGGGCTGACTAAGGATATAATTTATTGCAGGGTAGGTAATGCATGGTAAGAAGGGCTATCAAAGAAATGTATGAATCATCTCCATAAACATGTATATCTTAACTATTTTGCCTCACATAACAAGCAAGCAGACTTAATAGCCATTTTTCAATCATTCTTTTCACAATTGACAACACATAGGTTAAGTACAAATATCCCAAATAATTAGATTTTCATGAATCTTTGACATATCTAACTTAAGCACACCGATTTTAGCTCTAATTTCATTACATTATCCCACTTAATTCACTGGGCATTTTCAGCAACTACAGCATGCATGATCATAAAACAATTGACTCATATAACACAAAAACATAATAAAAAAGAATCCAAAAATAGACACACAAAATAAAATAAAATAAAATAAGAATCCTCCCCTCCAAATTTAAACGACACATTGTACCAAATGTGTAAGACTCAAAAATAAAAGGGACGACTTACAGACAATAGCGGTTCAACATGGTGGTAGTGGCGGCGGATACTGCTCGTCGAAAAATTTCACAGAGGCGCGGCGGCCCTGCAGCTTCACTGATTGGTAGGCGCCGCGGTCCTGCAAACTGGCGCCGCGGTGCTGAAATTCCTGCAATCTCGTAACATTCGCCGCCGCGCTGCGCTAGGAATCGCGTACACAGACCGATTTCATGTTTCCAGCATTTTCCCGTGCTTCATGTCCAATTCCCTTCACCTATCATCACAACACAACAAAAAAATACCAAACGTAAGAATGTTCTATTTAAACTAATTGCATAATTTAAACATTGGTTTGCCTCCCAAGTAGCGTTGTCTTTAACGTCTTTTAGCCGGACGTAGGTTCCTTATTCAATCACTGGGGTAAATTAACCCCACAACCTATCCATTTAAAGATCATTTTCCTTTTCCTCACTCTATTCTTCTTTTTCACAGGATCGGGTTTAGCCAGATTTACCTCCATGTCAGCTTTCATCTCATCAATATTTATTTCAACACTCACACTAACCTGTGGGTTCACCGCCATCGCAATGATCCCCGTGCCGTTGGTTTGTGCATGATGAGTTGTTGTGTCAGTTGTGTTCACTGCAAAGCATTTGTTGCTGGCCTGGGATTCAGTGGTAGATTTGAATACCATCTCTTCTTCTTGAACCCTGAGTCTTAACTCTCTCTTCTCCACATCAATTAGGGCTCTACCCGTTGCAAGGAATGGTCTCCCCAAAATTATGGGCATTTCCTCATCTTCCTCCATGTCAAGAATGAGGAAGTCCACTGGGAAGAATAACTTGCCCACCTTGACTAGCACATCTTCCACTATACCTCGGGGGTGTACCACAGATCGGTCAGCAAGCTGCAGATTAACTGTGGTTGGCTTGGCTTCCCTCAAACTCAATCTCTTGAATACTGATAGAGGCATAAGATTTATACTAGCCCCTAAGTCGCAAAGTTCCCTGTTACAGGTTACATTTCCAATAGTGCAGGGCAGGGTGAAACTTCCTGGATCTTTCAATTTAGGAGGCAGTTCCTTTTGTAAGATGGCGCTGCACTCCTCTGTCAGCACTACTGTCTCATAATCCGCCAATCTTCTCTTCTTCCTAAGTATCTCCTTCATGAATTTAAATATGTGGGCATTTGTTCTAACGCCTCAATGAAGGGGATATTGATGTGGAGCTTCTTAAATACCTCCAATAACTTGGAGAACTGTTTGTCTAGGGCATTCTTTTGGAGTCTTTGAGGGTAATGGATTTTGTCAGTGTATTCCCTCAAAGGTGCTGGTGGAGCTTTCTCTACTGTCGGGCGGTGCTCAGTGAACCCCTCATTTCCTATATCAACTGTCTTCTCACACTCTTTCTTATTCACCACTGCTGGTTGGGGAGCATCCTGCTCCAACTTCTTTCCACTTCTCAACAAAACTGCCTGGCACTGCTCTCTCGGATTAACCTCTGTGTTGCTTGGGAGAGTACCCTGCGGTCTGTTATTTACCATCTTCGCCAGTTGCCCCACCTGCGTTTCCAAGTTCCTGAGAGAGGACCTTGTTTCTGACATAAATTGATTCTGCGAATTTGTGAGTGTAAGCAAAGCCGCCGATCATCAAAGCTCTGCTTTGGTAGGTGGTCTAAAGCTGGGAAGATGTAGCTCGATATGTGCTGCTGGTTACGTAATTACCTTGATATGGTGGCTGTTGGGCTTGGTCATTCCTCCATGAAAGGTTGGGGTGATTTCTCCACCCCGGATTATATGTGTTGGAGTTATAAGGGCGCTGAAAGTTCCCCACTTCTTGAACCTGCTCCATGGGCACATTATTAGGATCCACCGTTGTGCATCTGTCAAAAGAGTGTGGGCCCCCGCAAATCTCACACCATCGACATCCGGACCGCATTCACGCATAGTATTCTCGCTGCACCGCTGTCAAGAGGGTCACCTGCGCATTTAATGCAGTGATAGCATCTATCTCATGTATGCCCATAGTTTTCCTGCTACTCATTGATCTGTCATCTGCTCCTTGATGATTATTGGCAGCCATGTCTTCTAGCAACTCATGTGCCTCATTGGCAATCTTCCTCATGAACGCTCCCCCTGCTGCAGCATCAATGATGGTACGAGTAGTGCCACTCAACCCATTATAAAAAATGTGGACCAACATCCACTTC
Organism: Przewalskia tangutica; assembly: GCA_029844215.1. Classification (NCBI taxonomy): domain Eukaryota; kingdom Viridiplantae; phylum Streptophyta; class Magnoliopsida; order Solanales; family Solanaceae; genus Przewalskia; species Przewalskia tangutica. The sequence goes on along the minus strand of CM056724.1, from coordinate 45,056,733 downwards.
TCTATGCCATGATGTGGGCATTTTCTCTGCAAATCCTTGAATCGCTCCCATGCATCATACAACGACTCTCCATCTACCTGATAGTAGTTATTCAACTCTCCCCTTAACATTGTAGTCTATGAAGGAGGGAAGAACTTTGCAAGAAACTTTTGGGCTAAATCCTTCCAGGTGGTGATGGAGTTGGCAGACAGTGAGTTTAATCAGCTCTTGGCTCTGTCCCTAAGTGAGAACGGGAAGAACCTTAATCTAATGGTGTCGTCAGTAACGCCATTGTACTTGAAGGTGGCACACAGCTCCAGAAAATTAGCAATGTGCATGTGGGGGTCTTCAGACGACAATCCCCCAAACTGTACTTTGTTCTGGACCATGTTCAGGATGGCTGGCTTGATCTCAAAGTGTTTGCCCCTATTGTTGGGAGCCTGATGCATGTCTGTGCACCAGTAACCGTGGGCAGAACATAGTCTCCCAAGCTTCTTTCCGCTGGAACCTGGACTGGCTCCCCTGTATTTTCAGGAACCTCATTGTTCGCCCTATTTTGATTCGGTTGGTTTTCCATGGTCACTGAATCAGATATCCTCTTGTTTTGCCTGTTCTGCTTGCAAACTTTCTCAATCTCAGGGTTAAAAGGAACAAGTGTGTCTGCTTCTCTTCTTCGCATAAACTAAGTCCCTGAAATCGATCAAAATCAACAAACAAATCAAGGCAACAGGGTTCTAAAAAAAATATAAAAATATAAAAACAAAAGTAGAAATAAGAATAAATGGTTCGATATTAGAAGTACGCCAGTCCCCGGCAACGGCGCCAAAAACTTGTTAGCCCGATTTTCCAATTGTTCACGCAAGTATACGTATCGTTACAAGTAATATAGTCTGGTAAGACCGAATATCGTCCACAGAGACTGGTTTCTAATTACCGAACATCTATTCTAGGTTATCTATTTGGCAAACGATGGTTGATTTGGGTTTTTTCTAACACTACTAGAGTAATTGCAAGAATTAAATTAAATTATTTTGGTTTAATCAGTTATGATGGAAATAGAGCTTCCAATATCCTTGACTATCCACTATTTTCAATCCTTAATACAACAAGAATGACTTCTTCTTCTACGTTAAGATAGCAGGTTAACTAGACTGTCTTTTATTCCGGTTAGCATATATAATCACTCAACCCCAGTGCAGAAACCTTATATATTTCTATGATAGGTTTTACCACATAGGAGGATTAAGAACAATAACCTATAATGCTACACAAGTATCGGGGTACTTTCGTCCGCGATTTTAACTTATGTCTATTTAATTACAGCATATCCAAATCTCTCCTCTCGGTTCTTGATTCGAAATCATATAGATTATGATAATTAGTGATCAGTTAACTATCAAACATTCATACCAATATTGAATAAATCTTAATCAAGTGAAGAAGAAACCAAACTAATGCATTAATTCATGAATAAGAGTTTCAAGCAATTTAATAGGAAAGCCCTAATAAAGTGTTTAGATCCTAGCCATAGACATGCTAAGAACTAATACAAATCTAAACATGAACTGAACTAAAATAAAGAAAATAAAGAAACAATACTTAGAACTAATGTCTCCAATTGTAGCCTTCAAGGTTGTGATATGTTCTGAGAGATGAGATATGTAAAAGATGTTAAGATGCCTCCTTAATGAGCAGGGTTTTAGGGTTTTATACTTGAGAAAACTTGCTCTTCGGACCTTTTTTACCCTCTGAAATTCGGCTAAAAAATCAGAAATCTCGCGTCGGCTGTTCGCGGCTGGCGCCACGGCACACAAACTCTGCGAAAAATCAGACAGTGCAGGACATTTAGCGTCGCGGCGCTGCTGGCAGGAGCCGTGGCGCCTGTGGCGTTTTCGGGCATTTTTTTGGTTTTGTGTCCTTTTCCGTCCGGACTTCGTCAGATTTATTATATGCTTCCCGAGACTTTGTATACTTCATTTCTTGCTCTTTTCTTGTGCAATTACACCTCAATTAAGGTCATTTTATCTTCTTTTTTCCATTTCTCCATTTAGGACCGCTGTGACTCAAAAGAAAGAAAAACGACCCTAACACGACACTAATTTAAACAAAAATGGGGAAAATACTAACTAAAAATGACTCAAAAAACGTATACAAAATACGCCTAACAGAAACACATCAGGAAATTCATTAACTATGGGAATAGACTAGAATGCGAGTATTACTTCTTGAGTATCATTGACAACAACCAGATGATAAATACACCCCTTCGAGATCATTTTATGAGCCTTAAGACAAGAAATAAACCTATATCGAGGCCGAGCAATTTCACCTTACCACATTATGGAATGCAAAACGAACTAACTTATACCAATCAATATTGGCATTGCATGCGGATAGACAATCTATCCCCACATTCACATCAAAATCTACCATCTGTAGTTCAAACAAATCAGTTGTAGTCTAATGACCTTTAACTACCACTATACACTTTCTATAGACTCTAGAAGAAACAACGGGAACACCAGAAGATGTATCCACGAAGAAGAATTTAACAATAGTTCGGGCTCTACCCCAAAATTAAGAGCAAAATATGATGTCATATAGGAAAGGTTTGTGCCTGGATTAATCAATGAATACACATCAAAATAGAAAATAGTGAGAATACATATGACCACAATATTTGAGGCTCCAACTGCCTCCCTATGAGCCAAACCATAAAGTCGAGTTTGTCCCCTATTAGCGGTGTTACCAACCGTTTTTCCAATTCCATTACCATGAGTATAATATTGTTCACATTAACAACAGGCAGATTCTTAGTAGCAATAGAAGCAAACAGATTGTTTCTCTGGCCAGAAGAGTTAGTCATTTCACGCAACCATTTCCTACAATCTTTCTTGATATGACCTCTTATTCCACAGTGATGACAAATTCGGTCCACCTATCCGGACGAAATGTCGGCTACCACTTTGCGAATATCTGTTCTGATTGTAATTCTGTTGACCTTGTCTGCCTGACAGAATACTAGCACTAGAGTATGTATCAAACTGAGCAGGTGCAGAATACCCTCTCTTTTTTTCCCCATTATGTGAACCACTAAAACCACCCTCAGACTAAGCGTTCTTATTTTTTCCCCTTTCTAACCGCTTTTCACCCTTCCAGTTCTCTTATTGTTCAGCGAACCCAACGAGGGATAAAAAACGTACAAGTTGGAGACATAATAGAAGCAACACATTAAGACTTAATACATGGCATTAGACCACGCACAAACCTGGTCAACTTATGTTTCTTAGTCGTAATCATATACATAGCTTATCTTTCCAAATGGGTAAACATCAAACTATACTCACGAACAGACATAGTGCCCTACTCGATTTTCTCAAACTTAGTAGATAAAGCAAACCACTCCTTATCAGACAAAAACCTCTCCATAAATTCCCCCTCAAATTTAGGCCAAGTATGAGCCAAAGCATTGATACCTCGCTCAGCCTCCCACATTTCAAACCAAGCATGAGAAACATCTTTCAGCTTATAGACTGCAAACTCCACATCTTCAGAACTATGGGCATTCATAGCCCTAAAGGCATGTTTGGTACGTTGTATTACGCTGGACTGCACTGGATAAAAAAATAATACAGCGTTTGGTGGACATTTTTAGCGGGACTTGACTGTACTATTTCTAAAACTAGTACACTCCAACTGCCACTTTTTAGATCTATCTAGTAGATGGGTCTCCCCTGGACTGTACTAAAAAAATACAGTTCATTATATATTAATACTCTAATACCGTCCATTATATATTAATATAGTTCAGTCCATTATAATACAGTACAGTCCAACATAAAAATATACAGTCCAGTGTGACGTACCAAACAAGCCCTAAGAGGCTTAAAAGTCTCATCCATAAAGCAATGAGGATCATCTTCTCCTATAAAACCAAAGAACTTGGGCAGCCCCAAAAAGTTCTTAAGTCTTCCTCCTCTGCTAAGAGTCGAACCCGTACACCCACGTTGTCTTTTGGATGCCACCAGAGTGGTGAGCATCTGGATGGCAATCTGCATCGATCCGAAATCAGTTACACATTCAGCAGGGGCTACAAGAGTAGATAGAGCAGGAGGTGATGCATGATTTCCATTGTCATGATCAGCCTCAACATTGACCTCGATAATGGGGGGATAGTGACCTTGGCGGGTCATCCACCAGATGATGAACTTAAATCAACATTGATTCCTAGATTAGCAGCTCCGGCATGAGTTAACATTTCTGCGAGGCATAAATTTAACGAATACATTAGAACGATCCTAAAAAAAATCAAGCTCTATAGCACAATCTAAAATCAAGAAAAGTGAGAAACGCCTAAAAACAATGTCCTGGCAGTCATACATCCATACATGTGTCCATTCTGCATAAAGAAGACTCTACTAGACACAACTCCACAGATAATTTCTAGGACACTTTAAACCTAGGCTTTGATACTAAGATTATCACGCCGCTAACCCGTCCCTAGACGTAATAGGCATACGGTGCTATGGCACCTTATAAGTCACTAAATATTTACCTCATTTAATAAATTATATTATTTAATTAAACAATGTATAAATAGCTAAATGAAACCATGATCACAATTATGAAATAAAATTGGCGGAAGTCTGATATAAATGCATCGTCAAGAAATGTAGCAACACCCAAAGAGCCAATAATGACTCCAATGACTACCCATAAATTAGCTTCTATCTATGGAGCCTCTAGATGATAAATAAAGCATAGTCTAACTTCTGAATGCAGCTCGGGAACTAAAAGCAATAACTAAGATAAAAGTGTCCCACGAACAAGAGTGTGAGCTCAACAAAAATCTAGAAAATACCAAGCTCTCCTAGTCCACACGCGTATCACGAACTTGCTCCTCAAACTTACCTGACACACCATAAAAAACACCAATGATATGCCTAAGAACTGGATACTTAGTGAGAGTCTAAGGGGAAATAGTTGAAAATAACAAAATAAGTTGAAAAAATCAGTAAAACAATATTAATGCAAAGCAGTTTGAAATCCAAAATATAGTATGACATCAATCTTAACAAAATTTATCAAAAAGATCAATAACGAAGAACCTATCAAGTTTAATTTATTTACCGTTATCGTAAGTATTTCACTTACTAACCTGAAATCATCAACAAGCCAACTTATGGGCAACCAAAGAATCAACACATACTAACTCGAGGATGAATAATCATTTGATACGCCAGAGATCTGTCCCATGGAGGCTAATCATCCTCTGAACTAGCACAACAATAGATACACCGGGCTACGCGCCTCGAAGGTCAATTATCTTTTAGACTGACACAATAATACTCAAATAGATATGTTAGGATCCATAATGGCTAATTGTCATCTGAACCAGTACAACATGCATATACAAGCCCAAACATAAATATATACAAATCATGGCATGGAAGTCGAATAGTTCATTATGAATTATGTTCATCATCCTATTGGTAGGGGTACATAAAGTCATTGATAGGTTTAGAAATCATGTTCAATCCACTAAATAATTTTCAACTTCAACAAAACTCATTCATAGGACAAAACACATAAAATATCCAAGCTTTCGAAATCAAGTTCAAAATGTCCCTTACAAGGGTAAATCATGTTAAAAATACAAGGATTTATAAATCAATTTCAACAATACTTTGATAGGTATAAAATCACAAATACATATAGTATGATACACCTAAGATTTCATGAGGGTTTTCCCCTAGTGCACATGAAACCTTGCTAAAGAAATCATTTTAAAGTTAAAAGGTATGTTTGTAAAAGAGACATACCTCTAATCCTACTAATATGATACCAAATAGAAAATCCAAAATTTAGCAATCACTCTACAATGGATTTAGATGAAACAGGTTAAAATTTTATTCAATTCTACGAATTTTCTCACTAATTTAAAAACTAGGGCTTTTTCAAGCCATAAAACATGTTCTTGAACCTCATAAGAATCATTCGTGGATTCTAATAACGTAATATACTTTATAATAGCCTAATAATATCATAAAAAAATTGAAGTCTTACCTTTTAGATAAAATCCCACACACCGCTTTTTCTCCTTTTTTGAGTTTTCAAGAATCTAGAATTTGGAAAGATGAACTAGCGTCAAACAAGATTGAATTCGGCGTATAATTGATATGGATGGATTAGGAACTCACCTAGGGTTTGAGATAGGTCTCTAGGGTTATTTTCCTCCAAAAGTTCATCCAAAAACGAAGTGAGAAAAATTTATGATGAGGTTTTAAACTTATAAAATTTGGAACCAACAAAATAGGTTGTGCCATGGTCGTGCGTCACACGTATATAGAACAAATAGGGGTCGTGCTATGCTTGTGCATCGCACACCCATAGCACATGCCTCTAACATTGAGATTTTAAAATAAACATTTTTTGCGTGATGCTCGTGCGATACATGAGGGCTCTAATGCTCCGTAAAATGGGCATAACTCCTAGAACAGAGCTCCGATTGAGCTCCACAATATATAGTTGGAAAGGTATTTCAATGATCTACAACTTTAATTGGTGCGTTTTCCCATATTCCCAATGTAACTACTAGAAGACCTTGAATAAGTGAAAACTACCTCAGGCTTTGATAAATTTAAGAACTTTTACGAATTCTCTTATTTGTTTTGAATTCAAAACGACCATCTATCACCCGAATTCACTCCAAAGAGATTCATTTAACTAAAATAACTTATCAACACTCATTTAATTCTTTCACACCTTAATTGAATTTATGGAATATTACAATGGTGTTGCTGATGTAGAACTAACTTGAGACCTCTCAACAATAATTATTTTTAAAATAGTCCTAGAACTATCAACAACAACATCAAGTATGTACAATCCCACATGCATGTCATTCGTTATGAAAGAAGGATGGGGTTTTTCCCTAGTGGGTAAAGCATTAATCATATAACTAATTAACAAGTCACTAGACTCACAGTTTAACTCTGTGCTTTCTATTACACTTGTAATCAAGTCATTATACATACCATTGCGACACACGACAATCAGCACTGTCACCTCACTCATAGAATTCCGATTCTAATATTTTGGTGTCTCCTCCCATTCACCCATATAATTACCACCTACTATAATATATTATGCAATCAACGCCATAATTAGTCTATAATAGATTATGACTATGTTCTATGGATGGTCGATGACTTGCTGATGACTGTGATATCTGGTTGTGTTCTATGAATAGCTGAGGAACTGTACCAGATGCAGAACCAAAAAGAGCAGTGACAAAGCTCTTACCAGTTACTTACGAACTAAGGTATTTGAATGAAATTCGACAGAAGAGTGAGCTTTTACACTAATGGGGAAAGCTCATTCTCAACGTTTTCTACTAGAGTTTACTTACAATGGCTGAAATATAGAAGCTTTCCATCATTCGGGAATGATTTTTCGGTGAAAATATGAAATTTTGGCCGAAAATTGAGCTTGAAATGAGCATAAATCGGAGCTTTTGGAGGTTTTGGAGTGAAATAATTCAGATTATTTACAAGTGGTATTCAAGCTCTTATTTTTTTAAATTTCGGGTAATTAAAATGTTGGGGGGTGTGAAACCAAAGTGTATTTTTCAAAACTTTGGGCAAGGGTTAACAAAAAGGGTCTGACATGTTGATGTCATAAATGGTGGCCGATCCTTATATTTTTGGAAACTTATGACCTTTTAGCAATAAAAGTGTTCAAACTGACCTTCCACCAAAAAAAGCCCCTAGTAACTAATTAAGGCGTTAAGCTGTAAAAATGTCTAAATACGCAAAGGACCAATCACTAAGAAAAAACTTTAGGCTCCTCAACCACACCTCCATATATAAATTAGCAGCAACAAGAGAACAATATAAAGATAAAAATAAGATCACGTTTAAATACGCGAAGACTACTTTTATTAATCAATAAGACAGATAAAATTAGCAGTAAGAAGGAAAATTTCATTACATAAAGAATTTTCTTGTTTTATGACATTATGGGCTCGTTTCATACGTCATGTATAATTTTACATGGACTGTATTGTATTGTAATGAACTGAACTGTATTATTTTACATGGACTGTATTGTATTGTAATAGACTGGACTGTATTAATATATATAATGGACGATATTAGAGTATTAATATATAATAGACTGTATTTTTTTTTTGGTACAGTCCAGGGGAGACTCATCTACTAAATCACGTTTAAATACGCGGAGACTACTTCTATTAATCTACTAGATGAGTCTCAAAAATAGCAGTTGGAGTGTACTATTTTTAGAAATAGTACAATCCAGTCCGGCTGAAAACGTCCACCAAACGCTGTATTATTTTTTTGTCCAGTGCAGTCCAGCGTAATGGATCAAATATATCCTTAAAGTATGTATTTAGATCCAAATATGCCCTTAAAATATGTTTTTAGGTCCAATATGCTCTTATTCATAGACTAGAAACCCAAACTTTGTTATTTTCCCTTTTTTAAAACCCAACCCATTTTTGTTTACCTAATTTTAAAGAGAATCTGACCCAACTATTTCGGGGATCAGTATATAAACTAATATTTTATATATAGTTTGAGAACAAGCTGCATGAGGTTAAAAAAAACCAAACCGGGAAGTGAAAGCCACGTATATATAAAATAAATAGTAACAAATATATCTACATTAGTAGAAAGAAACAAATTAATTATGTCATGTCAAGTCATTTCCACGATGGAGTGCCTATAACGCATCTGAGCTTAGTTGACCACATGATCATATCACACACATGTCCATTGCATTGGTCAATAACTTAGTCAACCTAATATCATATGAGTATCTGAGTATTCACTCGAATATATATTCAAGGAATGAATCCTAATCATGACTCACATACCACCTTTAATCTACTTCATAATACACTCAAAATAAGCCGCGTCTCAACCTATAAGACATTTGAGCTTAGGACATGATCAAAATACATTACTCCGTAAACAAGGTGATATTGACCTCAAGTCTAAGGACTTATATCTCCCACATGCCGATGACATTATAGACATATAACAAATAGTGCATCAACAGGGTATATCAATACTCCAACAAGTATTCATGTGTCCATCACAAGTTGCCATAACTCGTAGCAAGTGAGACATACTACATCTCCTAAGAAATATGATGCAGACCACGTGTCAACGTATCGCATATCATCGATATCCCTATTTCGATGATCATTAGTCGAAGTAATTTAAGAGTTACGTTATAACATTAATTCTTACATCATTAATAAATACGTAAACTCTAGGGATGCATTTATAGAATATTATAAACAATCAACTAATAATTCAACAAATGCAAATTGCCATAATATTAATTATCATTAATATAAATACGAATGTGTATAAAGTACATTGTGTCCTAATACGATCATTCTGTGACATACATATACTTTCAATCTCCCACTTGGCCTAGAGCCAATCACCAACATATCTAATACCCATGTTCTCAAAATGACCATTATGCTTCACCAAGCTTAATGATTTAGTAACGGATCTGCTAGATTATTGTCTGTGGGAATATAATCTATCTTGATATCTTCAGCTTCCACCATCTCTCTCAGGATGTGGTATTTCCTCGGTATATGCTTGTTTCTGGTTGTTGATCTTGGTTCCTTCGTCTATGCAATCGCACCAGTGTTGTCACAATAAATAGTTATTTGACAACTAGCACTCGGAACAACCCCTAGTTCCTTCAGAAACTCAGAAATCGCGACAGCTTCCTTAGAAGTTTCTGATCCAGCAATGTACTCCGCTTCAGTTGTCGAGTCTGCAGTAGTAGCTTGTTTGGAACTCTTCCAGCTCACTGCTCCTCCGTTGAAAATGAACGTGTAACCATACTGAGATTTGAAATCATCAACATCTGTCTGAAAACTAGCATCGGTATACCCAGTGGCAACCAGCTCATCAACTCTACCATAGACTCAGAAGTAATCTTTAGTACGCCTGAGGTACTTGAGAATACTCTTGATTGTTTTCCAGTGTTCCTCGCCAAGATTTTGTTGGAACTTGCAAGTCATACTAAGTGCAAAGGCCACATCTGGCCTAGTACAGGTCATGACATACATGATCGATCCTATAGCCGAAGCATATGAAATCCTCTTCATGCGCTCAAGTTCAATAGCATTAGAAGGGCAACCCTTCTTTGATAACTTGATGCCTTGACCGATCAGAAGACCGCCTTTCTTGGAATTCTCCATTGAGAAGCGTCTAAGCACTTTGTCTATGTAGACTGACTATGACTGCCCCAACAATCTATTAGGTCTATCTCTATAGATCCTAATTCCCAGAATGTAGCAGGCTTCACCTAAATCCTTCATCATGAAGGTCTTGGACAACCAATCATTAACTGCATGAGGGTCTTATTATCTCTCATTATCAATATGTCATCAACATATAGAATAATGAAGACAATACCCTCATCCTTGCGTTTGAAATAAACACACGGATCCTCTTTGCTTCTGACAAAATCAAAAAATTTGATAGCATTGTCAAAGCAAATGTTCTAACTCCTAGAGACTTGCTTAAGTCCATAAATGGACTTCTGTAGCCTACACACAACATTTGGTCGGGACTCACATGAAAAACCCTCGGGTTGTTTCATAAACACTTCCTAAATTAGATTACCATTGAGGAATGCAGTTTTGATACCAACACTAATACACCGAATCCCATCAGAACTCCGAAGTTAAGCGTGTTTGGACGAGAGTAATACTATGATGGGTGACCCCCTGGGAAGTCCTCGTATTGCATCCCTCTTTTTGCCCCGGATAGCACCCTCATTGCAAAAAAAAAAGTAACACTGAAAATATTGAGTATGGCTATTCACAAAGTTAGTTACCTTGCTCTCCTCCTTTTATTTGGTAAGGTTTTTTCTTCTTCTTTTCTTTTCAGTTTGATACTTATAGACTATTACAATTAAGCAACATTTTAAAGATATTTTCTTTGGTATCTTATTGGATCCATTGTGCAACACTGTTGCTGGAAACACTGAGATAATTAATTTGGCTATGTTGTATGCAGGAATGATTCTGCTTGTAAGTAATGTCGAACATGCAGATGCCAAGGCTTGCACGAGAGAATGCGATACGAGAATCGCATACGGTATTTGCCCACGTTCGGGAATAAGTAACAAAGTTGATCTTAGTCGCATATGCACCAACTGTTGCGCGGGACAAAAGGGATGCAACTATTTCAGCTCCGATGGAACTTTCATTTGTGAAGGAGAGTCTGAATATGTAAGTGAAGTGGAAAATAATCTAGAGAAACCTTGTCCTCGTAACTGTGATGGAATAATTGCCTATGGGATTTGCCCATATTCACAAATAAAAGGATTAATCAAATATGCACCAACTGTTGCGTGGGAAAAAAGGGATGCAACTATTTCAGCTCTGATGGAACTTTCATTTGTGAAGGAGAGTCTGAATATGTAAGTGAAGTAGAATATGATCTCCAGAAAAGCAAGGTTGCTGTTTCTTAATCTGCAGGTACTCTATGTATGAACTAAAGGCATGATGATATATTCTCTGCCATGGATGTAATATGTAATATGGCTGTGGAGCATTACCACAGCTTGTGTTAGTTCAGTGTTGAATAATGAATGGAACACTAGTTTGTTCTAGTTTTAAAATATTGAGTATATCTCTTCCATTTTAGCCTTCTTCCATGTTATCATATTTTCCTGTTTTCTTTGGACGACAACACCTCAAGATTGGTCATTCAGCTTGAGGTGCTGCATGCATGCTATTATTTCCCTTCTTCGATGACGATATGTTTTGGACAATTCATTTGGGCAAGTAAAAAGCGCGTTCAATTAAGAAAATCCGGTGAGCTTTTTAATCAAAATCAGGTGAGAGTTTTATAATTCGGCTAAAGTGATTTTTGTGATAATCGGAACAAAGTAATATAATTTTTATGTAATAAAAAAGTGACTTTTGTACCATAATAAACACAAAGCTCAATGACCTCCCATAAAATTCACTCTGAGAAAAAGTGCCATGGTTCATATAGAATCCATGTGGTGAATCGAGAAAAAAAAATATTATTCGTAATCTATATGTAATAAAATAGAATGGGAGATATTATTTTAGAAGCATCGGTATATAATCAAAAAGATACTAGAAGAGGTGGAAGTAGGGGTGGGGCTGGGGTGATAGAGATGAGGTGAAGATTGTTGAATATTTGGGTGGAAAAAGGAAATGAGAATGCAACAACAACAATCAATGTGAACAATGTAACTTGTCTTGCTGAGTCAATTGATGATCAATCTCTCCTTAAGATAATATTGCCCCGTATATCCTTTCAACGATTGTAATGGCAACTTATCTCTCAAGATAAAACAGCAATCAAACAAATGAGCAAAGGAAACTCAAGTGTTTGCTTTGGAAGAAAGATCTTTGAGTGTTTGTGATTGCAAGAGAGGAAGAATACTTTCAGAAATGTATTGTCAAATGTGTAAAGTGTGTTTCCAAATGAGCCTAAGGCATCATTTTATAGTGTTGGAGAAGAAGACCCTCCAACTATCCAATTTATGGCTTTGAATGACCAAGTAATGTCCATTAGTATGGAGTTACAATTTAGCCAAGTAATGGCTGAATTCAAGAGCAAAATAATGAGGAGTTAATCCTCCAAAGTCAGCTCAAACGTCAGTTTTTATTCTTCTCCAACTGACTGAAACTGTCGCAGCGCCGCGGCCCTACAGGTTGGCGCCGGAACTTCAGAGAGTTCCGGGCGTCACCGGCGCCGCGGCGCCGAGATGTTTCTCCGACATCACGGTCCTTTTTCCAACTCGTTTCGACATTCACACTTTGTACATTTCTTCATTTACCAACGTGAAACCAACGTCATTTGGCCAATAACCGTCTATTACCTTACGTCTCAAAAAATTCGTATACGTACCAATATCTATTCCATTAAGGAAATTATGATCATTGGCATTGTATGTACACGTGTGTGAAAACAACGTTTCCGACGTGTGGGACCCCTAATTATTCGATTCGTAATTAAATAGGATTAACTTTATTTCACGTTTAATAAATATTTCCAACAATCCCCTCTTGGAAGAGATTTTGGTGCACGCGTATGGTGTCGTTCTAGCAATCACTCGGCGGAATGATGTTGCATCTGGAGAGGTAGCCGGAGCTTTGAACCTTCCATAGTAGAATATCATCGGACATATTTACTGCGCGGTGAACCTGATGTCTTGAACCGTCAGTGTTTAGTATATGCCAAGACAATGATACCAACACAACACCTTTCCTACTCAATCTTTCTAGTGTTTTGTCCGTCGTGGGCCGTGGACACACTTGGATTCTTAAGTACGTTTATTTGAGGCGGCATGTCCTCGTACTTAAATAGGTGGTCTCCTACAAGGTATCCTGAAATACCCAGCTATACAATCGTTAGGAACCATTAAAAATTTCTCAACCTAACCTCAAGTATTGAGGATCATTAAAGGTTTGGAAACTTATCCTTTACCCCTCTATAGGTAGAACTTTTTGTCTATCACGGGAATGACCTTAGATTATGTTTCTTAAGAAGAAATCATAATCTGAAGTGCTTTTTCTTCCACCGAAGCGCTCACTGAACCTTTACAATTTAATTTTTCCATTGAACCTTATTCCTGTGATCTCCACCGTAAGTGTCAGTGTCCATCAGACGTTCTTATTGTTTGGGTTTTAAGCCTATTCCCCTAGACAGGAAGAACATCTGATCTCTGGACATTCCCTTCGTCATGGGATCTCCGATGTTTTCCTTAGATTTTACGTATTCAATAGAAATAACACCCGAAGTGATCAGCTATCTAATGGACTCATGTCTCCGTCAAATATGACAAGATTTGTCATTGTAAATAGAACTTCGTGTTCTTCCTAGAGCCGACTGACTGTTGCAGTGGATCATTACAGAAGTCACATATTTATCCCAATATGGAATATCTTCTAAGAGACCATGCAGTCATTCAAATTACAAATGAGTCTTGCCAATTTATTGACTACATACGCGATATTAGGTCGAGTGTAGTTTGATATACATCAGACTCCTAACTACCTATGCGTATTGATCCTGACGTACGAGCACACCAAGACGTTTGTCAATCTTTTGATCCAATGGTGTCGTTACCGGTGAACTGTCGAACATCTCAAATTTCTTCATCACACCCTTGATGTAGTGAGATTGAGACGAGACCAATTCGTTAGTTGTCTTAGAGATCTTGATCCCTAAGATAATATCTATGACTCCCATATCTTTCATGTCAAAGCGTTGTTTTTAGCACATTCTTAGTCTCTAGGATTACCCTAGGACTACACCAAGTGATCAACAAGTCGTTTACATAGAGGAATGTTATGCCTAATGAATCGATAGTAGGGTACTATCAAATTTCTCGTGTCATTGTTTCAGCCTGTTTCAGCCTGTACAATGATTTGACAAGCAAACAGACTTTTGTCTCTTGTTCTGGAACCACATACCCCTCTAATTAGACTATGTATATTTCTCCTTCCAAATCATCATTTAGGAAGACTGTCTTAATATTCATTTGATGTATTTCAAGATCCCGCAAGGCGGCGATGGTTGTGAACATACGTATGGATGTCTTAGATTTTTACTTGTCTATAGACTCATTGGCATTGTTGGTTCTCAACTATGTTTTGTGGCGCTTAGATGTTTTTAGAAGTTTCGTCTTTACTTTAAAATAAGTAAAGGTAGCACAACCTTGTGCCATCATCCAAGAAAGTCACATAGTACTTGTTCCCCCCTCTAGCTTGAGCGAACTTTAAAACACATATGTTGATATGTGTGAGTTCTGGAGGAGCGGTTCCCCTTTAGACGGATCTAAGGGGACTTCTTAGAGAGTCTTTGCCTCTATTCCCACCTTACACTTATGTTGAGGGTTTATGTCGATAGACACCAGTGATTCCAACTTTACCAATCTTAATATAGATTGATAGTTAACACGTCTAATTTATGGTACCATAAATTAGAAAACACAAACAGGTAATAGGAAGACTCAATTTTATTGATAATAGAAGGTAGTACAAGTACTGTATTTGCCTTAAAGAGGCCTTCACAGGCGAAGCCCCTTTCTAAGTAGACGACATTATAGGTGTAACATTAACCTTAAGGAGGCTTTCACATGTGAAGCCCCTTCCTACAAATGTTCCGTTTTTAGTGATTACTAACTTATTAGCCTGTAACACTAGTCTAAAACCAGCATTCACTAATAAATTTCCAAAAATTACATTTCGTCGAATTTCTGGGACATGCATCACTTCTTTGAGAATCAGCTCCTTTCCGGACGTCATCTTAAGGATTACCTTTCCTACCCCCAGCACCTCTGAAGAGGAGTTGTTGCCCATGAACAACTTCTTATATGTGACTGGTGTATACGTATAGAAAGCGTCTTTATTGGAACAAATGTGACGGGTAGCACCCTTGTCCAACCACCATTGCGTCGGATTCTCAACAAGGTTTGCTTCTAGCACCACTGCTGAGAATTCTTCAATCATATCATCTAGGCGTGTCTTCGATGATGTTTACCTTATCCTTGCCTTTATCATGTTTTTGCTTGCGGCAGTCTTTGGCCATATGACCAACTTTACCACAATAGTAGCATCTTCCCTTAAACTTTTCAGTTGTTTGGGACTGGCCATCTTCTGGAACTTCCGCTTCTTTCTTGGATTCCCTTTGACTTCCGTCAGATTTGTCTTAGCCTCAACGGGTTGTTTCCTCTTTGAAATGGACTTCTTATTGTCCTCTTGAATCTGGAGTTTGACAATAAGTTCGTCTAAATTCATCTCATTCGTTTTGAGTTTCAAGTAATTCATGAACTCATTCCACGAGGGAGGCAACTTCTCGATTAATGCCCTAACCAAGAATGCTCGTTGGGCTTCAATACTTCCAAGTCTATGTGATGTAGAATCATTTGAAATTCCTGGACTTGGGATGACACACTTTTGTTGTCCACCATTTGAAATTTTAGAAATTTTCCAATGATGAACTTCTTGCTACCCGCATCTTGGGTGTCGTACTTCTTTTGTAGTTTGTCCCACAAATGCTTGACAGTTTCAACGGTACAATATACCATGTAGAGAGGATAAGACAAATTGTTTAGGATGTAGTTCTTGCACATGAAATCACTGTGTTTTCATGCTTCGCGAACCACCCTTATATCGTCATCAACATGGTTACCTCGGCCCCCTCCTGCCAAATCATTTGGCTGAGAGTCCCTGTCTTCCCTAACTTGTGGAGGGTCTTCGGTTAGGAAACGTTTCAGTCCCATAACCGTAAAAAAACATCTTTTGCTGCCATCGCTTGAAATGTGCACCCATGAACTTCTCGGGACGTTCATGGTGGAAACCGGCAGGAGTTGGAGCAGGAGTGCTCCCTTGACCAGTAGCAAAGGCATTGTAAATACCTTGAGCAGGAGCATAGGCATTGTGAACGCCTTGAGGAGCAGTGGGGGCACTAGTTGTGTCAAACGTATTGTTGACACCAGTTGTGCCAAACGCAGCAGGTTGGAAGACATTTGGAATGCCTGGATTAAGGGGAGAGTAGGCAGTGTCATTGCCTTGAGTGGTGGGATTGAAGGCAGCGGGATTGCCTTGAGCATTGGTGTTGTTCAAAGTTGAATTGGTCTTCAGCAGACATGTTGTTGTTGTTGTTGTTGAAATAGCGAATATTATCTTAAGCTTGTTGGATATTTGGGTGGAAAAAGGAAATGGGAATGCAACAACAACAACCAATGTGAACAATGTAACTTGTCTTGCTGAGTCAATTGATGATCAATCTCTCCTTAAGATAATATTGCCCCGTATATTCTTTCAACGGTTGTAATGACAACTTATCTCCCAAGATAAACAACAATCAAACAAATGAGCAAAGGAAACTCAAGTGTTTGCTTTGGAAGAAATATCTTTGAGTGTTTGTGATTGCAAGAGAGGAAGAATACTTTCAGAAATGTATTGTCAAGTGTGTAAAGTGTGTTTCCAAATGAGCCCAGGGCATCATTTTATAGTGTTGGAGAAGAAGACCCTCCAACTAGCCAATTTATGGCTTTGAATGACCAAGTAATGGCCATTAGTATGGAGTTACAATTTAGCCAAGTAATGGCTGAATTCAAAAGCAAAATAATGAGGAGTTAATCCTCCAAAGTCAGCTCAAACGTCAGTTTTTATTCTTCTCCAACAGACTGAAACTGTCGCAGCGCCGCGGCCCTGCAGGTTGGCGCCGTGGCGCCGGAACTTCAGAGAGTTCCGGGCGTCACCGGCGCCGCGGCGCTGAGGAGATGGCGCCGCGGAGCCGAGATGTTTCTCCGGCGTCGCGGTCCTTTTTCCGACTCGTTTCGACATTCACACTTTGTACATTTCTTCCTTCATTTACCAACGTGAAACCAACGTCATTTGACCAATAATCGTCTATTACCTTACCTCTCAAACAATTCGTATACGTACCAATATCTCTTCCATTAAGGAAATTATGATCCTTGGCATTGTATGTACATGTGTGTGGAAACAACGTTTCCGACGTGTGGGCCCCTAATTGTTCGATTCGTAATTAAATAAGATTAACTTTATTTCACGTTTAATAAATATTTCCAACAAAGATAAAGTGTGTTGGAGGGTGGAAAGAACACAATCAATGTGAAATGTCACTTGTAGAACTTATTTTCCCTACTTCTACTAAGAAAGTCATTTTTTCATTTAAGAAATTTATTATTATTTTTTAAAATATTTTCCAAAATTATCATCGTATTATATTATTACCCCCATAAACTATAAATTTTATGATTAAAACCCACTCGAATAAACAGATAGCAAAGAATTTGTGACGACTTTCTACAATGGCGGATCTTAAAAGGGGCGGGAGGGGGCCACGACCCCTCTCAATTTTTTTTATATATATCTCAAAATACATTATTTTATATAACTCAATTTGTTTTGTCCTCAATCACAAAAGTCTCCTTCTTCACTCTCTATGTGGTTCATACTTCAACTCCAAATCTTCTTCTTTATATCAATGTAAGTTGATACATAACTGGTTTTTTTGTGTAGATTGATTAAGCTCATTTTTCATTGTACTTTTCTTGGGATATTTTTGTTTTTTGTTGTTTTTTTTAGCTCAAACTTTATAGTTCTCATGACTTTATTGTCACGACCCGAACCTGGGCCCGTGACTGGTGCCTTACCCCGGGCACCCTAGTGATACAACATCAGAGTAATCAGCGGAACATAAAGACAATACATGAAACCAGTGTAATAAGACAGTGAAATAAGACAAAGCTAACCAAAACTACGGTTACCTTCAGATATATATAAATAGCAACTTTTTCAACATGAGCTTTAATCCTTTTTACGAACCCCGCCCACCACGATTACTGCACTCTAAGAATGATACGACAACAATGGCGGACAGGCCCCGCCAAACCCCGAATGTAAACACTTACGACGGCAGGACTATACCATCGATAAGCCTCCGAGAAACGGAGCTTCCCAAATCAAATCGTGACCGAGAGCTAGGATCAACGATCGGTGTACCTCAACTGCGGCATGAACGCACTTCGGGCGAGGTCGATAACAGTGCAGAGTATGTGAAACTAAAAATATCAGAATGAAATCATAATAGCCTATAAAGCAGAGACATGTATGATAACCAAACTACAGCCACAATAAATAAGCGATATGTCAAGTCGTGGACTCACGCCTCAAAGTCATCACTCGAATATAACTATGGGTCTCAAGCCCATAACATCAATCATGCGTGGAATACCTTCCTCACCGCCTAGCCATGATAGACAAGCACGAAGGAATACACATGAACACCGTGTCCCACTGTGTCCAAATAAAACGAGACAGTAAGGCACGAAGGCATAGCCGACTACTAACACCTACAAGACTAACAAGGTCATAAATCGTATCATGATATCTGTCTGCATCGTCACATGATCAAAGCCGTCACTCGCGCAGATCAAATGTGCGCCTAGCCCCGAACTTCCCGCACTCGCATAGGCCAACCTCATAGGCCCGCATGAGGTATAACCCCGCATCGAGGGTAGCTACTCCGGCATCGCCCCGACTCGTAGTCCGTACGGCCACATAGACCGCATGACCATAAAGGCCGCGACACTAACACGAACTCCGTAGTTCCGCATGGATCCCCGACCCGCATGAGGTATTCTCGAATCATGGTCCTGCATCGCCGAGTCTACCCCGACGGAGGCGCAACCTCCGGAAATAAGTCAAGGTGAGTGGTACAATACCAACATAACGGCTGATAGTCAAACAACTTTAAGCACAGTCGAGGGGAAAACCCCTTTACACTAACATCACAAGATACTAACACACATAGCATCCTAGCATGTTTACTTATCAATCAACAAGAAAGTATTACAAGGCTATCACAAACCAACACAATCAAGTTATACACACAAGGTACTTTCTACTATATGTCAACAAGTTCGGGTTTTTATCCCCCAAAGTACTTCATACATTAAATCTTTAAAAGATACGTTACTTTCACAAAAGTCACACAATACCCGTAATTATGTGAAAATAGAGTGATTATCCTTTTAAGTAAACCAAAACACTTACCTTTGTAAAATCAAGTAACGACATTATTTTCCAAACGTCCAAGTTTGCCTAATTTCAAATGTTCACGTTTCTTATTTTAGAAAGGTTTCGTAGTTCATAGTCTTATTCATTTAAGAATATAATTCTCTTTTAAACTATCTGAGAAACATAAGTCTTATATGTGAGTAGGATATTCTTGATTATAACAATCTTATTACCGCAGCCATGATCTAGGAAATATCATTTTGTCTCATCTTAGCTTCTATGCAGATGGAAGTTTCTACTGGTTTTTAATAATACTTAATCTGTCAAAACATTTCCTTTTATTAACGCTGCAGTGGTTTGTCGATACACATTCTGATTTCCGAAATCAGTAAAACATTCTTAAGCCGTTATACCTAACTTCCCATAAAGCTAGTATAACTCTTAAGTTTTCAAAAACCAAGTATTACTTCTTCTTTCAAAATGATTCAAAAATCTTTTGAAATACTTCAAGTTCTTTATTAACACATAACAAGCCAGTTATAGTTCAAACCATTTACCTTTTAAAACCACAAGTATCTTCTTACCAACATAAAGTCGTTATAACCAACTTCCCATAAAGCCGTTATAACACTTTATGTTTTAAACCAATCAAATACATTTAGCACACGACGCCTCACCGCACTACATAGTTATACACATATCATGCTGTAAGAGATAGGAAGAGGTTCACATACCTCGCGACGTATCGACTAATAGCAAAACGCCCAAGTACTTCAAACCGTCGGCTACTCCAGCCGCAGATCGCGCCAATGAGTACTTCAACCTATAAGGCCACAAGGCGCTTTATTAACATTTAGATCTCATCAGAGAACATTCTACCGAAAATTCGCAAGACTCTCTCCCGCAACAGCGTAAATCTCCTCTCTATCGAGGCCGACTACCAAGCCAACGGGGTTATCGTCTAACCCTAACGTACAATTCTACTCCACGGACTACTACACAAGTTCATCAGAATACACCCATGTAATTACATTCAAGATTCTTCTTTAAATTCAGGCTTAAGTCAAAAGACATTGCGATAACTACGTTCGATTCTATATATAGTATACTTTAACTATATATTCTAACAATATGTAATTTCCAATTACAATAGAGGACAAGATAATTACCTCGATAAGCCCATAATTATCCTAGTTAAAGTCGATCCCGGGCAATCGTTTAGCTCCAACTCCGAGCGCCAACCCGCTCTAAACCACCCTTAGAAGTTCTAACCAACTTCTACACAATACTCCAACGGACTATGGAGATTTTCCTAGGGTTTGGTTTTGATCGACGGAAGTATAATAGTATTTACGGGCATTTCAGATAGGTATAACCTTAGAATACAACAAGGTATACGGCTAAGGTAATTTGGGCATTATAACAATACTTTTGAGAGTATTTCTACCAAGAGTGGGTATTATACTGAAAACAACTAGGCAGTGGTACCTACGCTTAGCACCCTAAGGAGGGGTGGCTACCCTCTACTACCCCACTGTGGGGAAACTCTCGACGAGGGGCCTCACGAAATGGGGAGGAGCTCTCAAGACTTAGAGATTTTTGGATGAAGAAGTCTTCAAAGGGAAGGGTATTTATAGGTCAAGGGCGTCAACCAATGGCCAAGATCTTGCCAAGTGCAAGGCAGTAGGCCAAGATTCACCCATGTGTCCTTGACCAACTAACACACAAAATATCCTACCAACTACACCTCCATTTCGTCCAAACCGAGCTCTCACGCCCGCCAATGGGAGGTGCCAAGTGGCGCCTCTTGTTGGCCCAACACGCTTCGTCTCTCGGAAAAATCCGCAAAAATTAAAAATGACATAGCCGGAAATTCCCTTCGAAAGTTGTGAAAACGCTTTAAAAAAACGACTCTAAACGGGTGTTGTGAACAAAATTAATTCGCCAAGCCTTAGTACAAGTTTCAAATTTTCTACGCACGCCCCACGCATATACTCAAAATACGGTATAACATTCTCCTCCTTAGAAACATTCGTCGAATGTTCCTTATAAGTCTCAAAACAAACGCGCCAAGATAGTCTTCACTACTATACTTACGAGAACAATCTCGCCACACCGCACTGCGTAAATACTTACATCAAAGTCCACGAGGAAACACCTCTAATCATCACCACAAAACACTCTCACCGGGTCTAAAATATACTTCCTTCGCGACCTTCTCTTTACAAAAGAAATGATCACATCTATGCCCGCCATACATGCTCGCTTCTCTTTACTCGTCGTAGATACCACTTTTGTCACTTTGTCGCGAGCCTTGCCCGACGCCCCAACAAATGGTACCGGCCGCCATGCGACTTCGAGGTCGCCGTGACACTCGAACTCTTACCACATTCTCGATACGGCTTGTTTCAAGACTCGGTTACTATCTCTAACGTGGTCATCATTAATCGGGAACACTCTGGATGGATTCTCCGATACTTTCCGATCATAACAATACGAAGACCGGACGCATCGCTTCCTAAGTCGGACGGCAAAAGCTATCATATAGGCAACCCGCCTATCCTTCACATGAACTCGTGCGGCCCAAAGTAACACGCTAAGTTCCTCTCATACCAAAACTCGTCACACCCTAACCACACCGGAACAAGCTCGAACCAATCTCGAACCTTGCCAACATCGAACCAATCGGCCAAGAACTTACACTTCCGCCTCAAGGCTTCATAAGGCGATATCCGAACACTGAAATGGTAGCTTAAACACTTCCTCCACAGGAGACAACAATCCCCACGACTACCTCTGAGATACACACACTGGCCCGAGGGCGAATGCGATTCTGAGATTCACCTGAGTTCCTAACCTTGCTCGCAAAACCTCCGTAAAAAGCAGCCGTAACCTGGGCTCCACTGTCTGTCTTAAGGTGTAGGTAGGCACCTCGTGCAGCCCTACAACCTTTCTGATAACTCAACACAGCCGAGTAAACGGTCCTGACCGAAGAACACGATGGGCTGCCCCCATCGGCCCGACCACTGGTCGAACGCATCCACGAACTCGTTCGCTGGTTAACTAAACTTGGGCCTAACATCCTCACAACCCTAACACAAGGCGGGACCACCACAACCTGACCCCACCACCAAACCTACCGCGGGTTGACCCGCAACGGCCTCAACCCGACCCGCAACGCGCACAATACTAGCTTCCCGATCCTAACAATCTCACTAATCACGCTTGAAAACCTAGCGGTCTTCTTAGCTCAACTACCCCTTTCATTCCACACTACTGGGACCTATCCCAACATAACTCACGGCACTATGCACTTCCGATAAGGGTCAAACATAACACTACACCTTTCTCGAGATGGCCTCACCTCTAAGGTCTTTACGTAAAAGCTCTAAGGCTCACACCTTCTCTATCCCCAAAATCTTACTCGGTTAAACAACCATGATCTAATCACGACTAACACAATCGCTATCGTAACATAGCACTTAAGGTATACTCACCTTATCACACATACCGATCTCTGAGGGTTAAAGATATATCTATATCTCATCGCTTCACTCCCTTAGTCGTTCTAATCAAACTCGCCACGTAGGCGCATAGCTGGAAGGTGACGAACTACCCACCGATCTCAAGGCTAAGTCCTCCTACCAGACACTCTTTCGACATCGACACTCGACGGTCATAGTACAACAAGCACGAACTAAAAGACGACATTCCCGACGACGCTCGCTAAATCGCGAACCGAAGCCACGGAGTTCTAACCAACTCCTGCATACCCCGAACGCCCCGAAATCCGTGGAAGACCACTGCGTTGTGGATGTGCATAATCAAATCACGCGAGGTGACTCGCCTCGAAAGTTACCAAAGGACTCGCCGCCCGCCTCTTCTCGCCCTCGTTAACCCGCCGATCTCTACGCTTTCTCGCCTTGTGTATAAGCCCGCATACGTGCCATGCCAAGCCTAATCAAGAATTACTCTTGCACAACCTCTCTTAGATAGTCATCAAGCACTGTGGTACATCGGTATACTCTCGTAGCCACATCCATAGCTAGTAATGTGGTCGCTTTCTTTGTACTCTATATTCACCGCTCTGGCCGCGAGCCGGGCGTTCAAATATCATGGCCGCAGCTGGAACCGCCACGCCGTGCAAACTCACGGGGCTAGTGACGCCGCAAAACTCCCGAATGAAGCACTACCCTAGGTAATGATTGGGCTGTGCCTCGCCACCCTCCGAACTCTACTCGCAGCCTCCGCCGCTTTGCCCTCCGGGCGGGTTGCCTACGCGAGGCATAACGATAATGGAAAGAAATACGTCGAGGGTCCAACTTACAACATGCCTTCTAAGGCACGATCTCGAGTGAGAAGAATAGAAACCAATCCTAAATACCCTATAGCCTCCTCGATTATCGTGGTGCACAACACACCGATAATCAAGACTCTATCGGATACGTCAGACACTTTCCGAGGATTAATCGCTCGATACCACTTTTGTCACGACCGAACTGGGCCTGGATCGTGCCTTACCCGCACCCTAGTGATACAACATCGCAGTAATCACGAACATAAAGACAATACATGAAACCAAAGGTAATAAGACGGTGAAATAAGACAAAGCAACCAAAAACGGTTACCTTCGATATATATAAATAGCAACTTTTTCAACATGAACAGCTTTAATCCTTTTACGAACCCCGCCACCACAAGATTACTGCACTTAAGAATGATACGACAACAACGGCGGACGGGCCCCGCCAAACCCCGAATGTAAACACTTACGACGGCAGGGACTATACCACCGATAAGCCTCCGAGAAACGGAGCTTCCCAAACGCCAAATCGTGGACTCGAGCTAGGATCAACGATCGGTGTACCTCAACTCGCGGATTTAACGCACTTCGGGCGAGGTCGATAACAGTTTAGTATGTGAAACTAAAAATATCAGAATGAAATCATAATAGCCTATAAAGCAGAGACATGTATGATAACCAAACTACGCTACAATAAATAAGCGAATATGTCAAGTCGTGGACTCACGCCTCAAAGTCATCACTGAATATAACTATGGGTCTCAAGCCCATAACATCAATCATGCCCGTGGAATACCTTCTCATCGCCTAGCTTCATGATAGACAAGCACCAAGGAATACACATGAACACGGTGTCCCACTGTGTCCAAATAAAACAAGACAGGGTGGCACGAAGGCATAGCCGACTACTAACACCTACGCACTAACAAGGTCATAAATCAGATCATGATATCTCGCTCTGCATCATTACATGATCAAAGCCGTCACTCGCTCGCAGATCAAATGCGCGCCTAGCCCCGAACTTCCCGCAGCTCGCATAGGCCAACCTCATAGGCCCGCATGAGGTATAACCCCGCATCGAGGTAGCTACTCCCGCATCGCCCCGACTCGTAGTCCGCATGGCCACATGCATCGCATGACCATAAAGGTCGCACACTAACCCGAACTCCCGTAGTTCCGCATGGATCCTCGGACCCGCATGAGGTATTCTCGAATCACGGTCCTGCATCGCTGAGTCTACCCCGCGACGGAGGGCAACCTCCGGAAATAAGTCAAGGTGAGTGGTACAATACCAACATAACGGTGATAGTCAATCAACTTTAAGCACAGTCGAGGGGAAAACCCCTTTACACTAACATCACAAGATACTAACACACATAGCATCCTAGCATGTTTACTTATCAATCAACAAGAAAGTATTACAAGGCTATCACAAACCAACACAATCAAGTTATACACACAAGGTACTTTCTACTATATGTCAACAAGTTCGGGTTTTTATCCCCAAAGTACTTCATACATTAAATCTTTAAAAGATACGTTACTTTCACAAAAGTCACACAATACCCGTAATTATGTGAAAATAGAGTGATTATCCTTTTAAGTAAACCAAAACACTTACCTTTGTAAAATCAAGTAACGACATTATTTTCCAAACGTCCAAGTTTGCCTAATTTCAAATGTTCACGTTTCTTATTTTAGAAAGGTTTCGTAGTTCATAGTCTTATTCATTTAAGAATATAATTCTCTTTTAAACTATCTGAGAAACATAAGTCTTATATGTGAGTAGGATATTCTTGTTTATAACAATCTTATTACAGCAACCATGATCTAGGAAATATCATTTTGTCTCATCTTAGCTTCTATGCAGATGGAAGTTTCTACTGGTTTTAATAATACTTAATCTGTCAAAACATTTCCTTTTATTAACGCTGCAGTGGTTTGTCGATACACATTCTGATTTCAAATCAAGAAACATTCTTAAGCCATTATACCTAACTTCCCATAAAGCTAGTATAACTCTTAAGTTTTTAAAAACCAAGTATTACTTCTTCTTTCAAAATGATTCAAAATCTTTTGAAATACTTCAAGTTCTTTATTAACACATAACAAGCCGCTTATAGTTCAAACCGCTTACCTTTTAAAACCACAAGTATCTTCTACCAACATAAAGTCGTTATAACCAACTTCCCATAAAGCCGTTATAACACTTTATGTTTTAAACCAATCAAATACATTTAGCATACGACGCTACCGCACTACATAGTTATACACATATCATGCTAGAAGAGATAGGAAGAGGTTCACATACCTCGCGACGAGTATCGACTAATAGCAAAACGCCCAAGTACTTCAAACCGCTACTCCTTAGCCAGATCGCGCCACGTAGTACTTCAACCTATAAGGCCACAAGGCGCTTATTAACATTTAGATCTCATCGTAGAACATTCTACCGAAAATTCGAAGACTCCCGCAACAACAGCGTAAATCTCCTCTCTATCGAGGCCGACTACCAAGCCAACCAAGTGTTATACGCCTAACCCTAACTGCACAATTCTACTCCACTGCACTACTACACAAGTCTACTGTAATACGTTCTATGTAATTACTGCAAGATTCTTCTTTAAATTCAGCTTAAGTCAAAAGACATCACGATAACTACGTTCATTCTATATATAGTATACTTTAACTATATATTCTAACAATATGTAATTTCCAATTACAATAGAGGACAAGATAATTACCTCGATAAGCCCATAATTATCCTAGTTAAAGTCGATCCCGGCAATCGTTTAGCTCCAACTCCGAGCGCCAACCCGCTCTAAACCACCCTTAGAAGTTCTAACCAACTTCTACACAATACTCCAACTGACTATGGAGATTTTCCTAGTGGTTTCGGTTTATGATCGACGAAGTATAATAGTATTTACGGGCATTTCAGATAGTATAACCTTAGAATACAACAAGGTATACTACTAAGGTAATTGGGCATTATAACAATACTTTGAGAGTATTTCTACCAAGAGTGGGTATTATACGAAAACAACTAGGCAGTGGGTACCCACTGGCTAGCACCCTAAGGAGGGTGGCTACTCGCCTACCCCACTGTGGGAAACTCTCGGCCAGGGGCCTCACGAAATGTGGGAGCTCTCAAGACTTAGAGATTTTTTGGATGAAGAAGTCTTCAGGGAAGGGTATTTATAGTCAAGTGGCGTCAACCAACGGCCAAGATCTTGCCAAGTGCAAGCAAGTGTAGGGCCAAGATTCACCCACGTGTCCTCGACCAACTAACACACAAAATATCCTACCAACTACACCTCTCCATTTCGCCCAAACCGAGCTCTCACGCCCGCTAACGGAGGTGCTGCCGCGCCTCTTGTCGCCCAACACGCTTCGCCTCTGGAAAAATCCGCAAAATTAAAAATGACATAGCCGGAAATTCCTTCGAAAGTTGTGAAAACGTCATTTAAAAACGACTCTAAACGGGTGTTGTGAACAAAATTAATTCGGCCAAGCCTTAGTACAAGTTTCAAATTTTCTACGTACGTCCTTACGTACATACTCTGAAAATACGGGGTATAACATTTATATCAATGTAAGTTCCTTCTTGTTTAGATTTCTCGCCGGAGCTAGGTTGCTGCTGGCGGTAGTTGTGCCGGTCATGGATTCTTGAAATTTCAATCAAATTAAGTAAAGTTTAATTTTTGCCAAAAAAGAATCAAAATATCAAATGGGTAATTCACGATTTGTGGAAAAAAAGGAAAAATATGACAAAGAGTCGTTCAAGATTTGCAAAAAAAGGGAAAGGAAAAAAGACCAAAAAAATCAACAGGGTTAGTTCAAAGTAAGCCTTAATAATGAGTTTTTTAAGAGAAATTTATATTAGAATATGGTGGGTTGTGTAGTTTGGAGATGTTGATGTTATTTTTTTGAGTTATTTTTAGGTTAATGATTGTGTACAGATGTGTATCTTGTATGTATAACTTAGACAAAATAAGAATTTTTTCAGTTTGTGTTCCTATCCAGTTTTCTCGCAAAAAACAGATTAATGCTTTAACAGATTAACTATTCTTTTATGTTTGTTTCTTTGATAATTGATTTATGTTTTTGTAGGAGTGGTAGTTGGTACGATGGTCCAACTTAAGAAAATTCATTCAATTTGTTGGCTCACGTTCCAAGCTTGTACTTTTAGAGGTCATAACGAATCACTGAGATACAAAAATAGAGGTAACTTTCTTGAAATTATTAAATTCTTATTATTTTGGGCAAAATCGGTCACCCCTTAATATTTTGGACAAGATCCGCCACTGACTTTCTGAATGGCTCGTGATAGATAAAAATGTTGTCTGAATTTTATATCGGTTAATTAAGCCGCCGGTATTTACTAATTTTTTTAGTTGTTCTATTTCTTCTCTTCTTTATTTGCTTTATGTTCTCCATTTTCCTATCTTCTTCACTCTTCTTTAACCGAATTGATCTGAATTTTGTCATTGGATTTCATTTGAAAATATTTATCCCATTTTAGTTTCATTTTTTCCCTCATATTATTGAAAGAACACCTCTTTAATGCCCTTTTCTTGATTTTTTCGCCCAGAAAATCTGACAACTTTTTGAGGATAAAAACAAATATGATGTGTAGCTCAACCTTTGCAGAAAAATAGGATAAAAATCGACATCAAACCCAAGAAAATACTCCTAATTTTTTAAAGAAAAAAATCCTAAAACATAAAAGTCTCATTTTTTTGACAATCTCTAATGTCAATAGAAAAAGAGAAAAAAACAATCAATGTTACTCAACCTTTGCAGAAAAATAAATGACCGGTCTCTTTCTATGTCTCGTTGTTTGGTTCTTTTATTTGATTTTCTTGTATTAACTTTAATAGAGTTTTAATTTGGGCTAAAAATATAATGCCATGGGCTTTGTTGTGCCACATTAGACACATTGAACAATATTTTCTTTTGGGGAGGGGGGGATAACGTTCAAAAATTATAGTTTAGGGGTAACCAAAAACACTCAGTGATAGTACTTTAAGGGGGGAGGTGGGTATGTATTAACTCTAAATTCAAATGACATGTGTGTTGTGCTACTTTGCAGTATTAGTTTTCGACCACGTATATTATTAGTTTTCAGTATTTATTATCACTGCAGAATATTGCAATCAATTTTTTAACTGATATAGTGAAATGTTGTTATATAGAACATATTATTATATTATATCATTTGTTTTGTATCTTGATATTTTATTGTCTTATTTTTCATGCAATTCATTATTGATTACGTTTCTTTTGAGCCGAAAGTCTATCAAAATAACATTTCTACCCGCAAAGGTGGAGATAAGATCTGCGTATATCATATCCTTTCCAAACCCACTTGTGAGATTGCACTGAATATGTTGTTGTTGTTGTTGTAATATGAAAGTTCAATTTTATATATAGTGAAATATTGTTATAGCGGATGACAGTTACATAAAGGTGATATTTTATTATCACCTAAAAACATAAACAAATAGAATGTGGTTTCAAATTATAAATATGAAAGAGTATCCTTCACTTTCAAGCGGTGAAAGTTGAATTCTGGTGAGAAAGAAACGTTTTTCAATAGTATTTTCTTCTATTTTGATCACCAATATAATTTATAACGGTACATCGTCAATCGAATTGGTTTGACCTTTTCTCACTTGGTTCTATGGGTGACAAAATAAGCCCAAATCCAAATGATCCGCCTAATTCGTTTAAGGTTTCATGAGTTTGGATAAAAATAATTTTGATGATGGGTTGGTTTGAGCTAGCCCAAGTTGATTCATCATAAATCAACAGCACAAATGAATCCATGATGATGCCAAATTTGACATACGAGAATGTTCAATTTTTACGATTAGAGCTTCACTCTAGATTAAGATTTTTATTTATAAATAATTATTTTAAAAATTCCTTTATTATTTCGGAACAATAAAAATACATCAACGCACCCCAGCCAGACTATCCATTCACCCTTCCCCTACTGTTAAATATATATACAATATACAAAGTATATTGTATGTATATCAAGAAATACCCACTGCCGGATAAAAGCCCACTTGCCCAAGTCCAGTCCGTGATCCATTTTCAGTCTGTGCTTGATGAATATATTATGTGTTATACCCCGTATTTCCAGAGTATGTACGTGATGGCGTACGTATAATAATTTGAGCCTTAAGTTAGGCAAATTTCGAAATTAGTGCACAACACTCGATTAGAGTCGTTTTCTGACGAAACGTTTCCACAGCTTTCGTAGGGAAAATTCCGGCTATGTCATTAATAATTTTTGCGGATTTTTCCGAGAGACGAAATATTTTGGACCAACGAGGCGATACGTGTCACCTCACATTGGAAGAGGTTGACGCAAACGGGCTAGTCTTGCACGCTTTTGGTGTTGAAATTTTGGTCAAGGGTTAGGTAGGATATTTTGTGTAGATGGATAAGTAGCACGTGGCTAAATCTCGCCTTACACTTGCTATGCACTTGTCTTCATCTCGCCATTGTCGCCTTCACTGACCTATAAATACCCTCTAGTTGAAGACATTCTTCATCCAAAACTTGAGCAATCTATCTAAGTCTCAAAATACTCCTCCTCTTGTCCTTCGCCCACCACACCCCCTCCCCTTCGAGAAGGCCCTTCGCCGAGAGCTTCCTCCCCTTTGTGGTTAGCCGTGGGTACCCCTAGCCTAGTTGTTTTAGATAATACCCCTTTGTGGTATAGAAATACTCTCCTAGTATTGTTGTAATGTCCAAATACTCGCCCAAATACCTTGTAGTTTTCCCAAGGTTACACTTATACCAAAAGCCCGTAAAATACTATTATACTTCCTTTAGCCACTAAACGAAACCCTAAGGAAATCTTCATTGATAGTTGAAGTATTTGAGTAGAAGTTGGTTAGAACTTCTGGGTTGTTTGGAGCGGGTCGAGCGCCGAGTAGAGCTAAACCTTGCTCAGATCGACATATAAACTCGGATAATTTTGGGCTTATCGAGGTAAACACTCTTGACCTTCTATTGTAATTGGAAATTACATGTTGTAGGAATATATAGTTGAAGTATACTATATATAGAATCAACATTATAATTGTGCGGCAATGTCTTTTGACTTAAGCTCGAATAATACTTACTGAATGTCTTGCGACTTAAGCTGAATTTAAAGAAGTAGATCGAATCGTAATTACATAGATCAGACATGCAGACTTGTGTAGTATGCGTGAGTAGAATTGTACACGTCCGGTTAGACGTGCAAACCCCTCGTTGGCTTGGTAGCTACCGATAAAGGAGAGATTAACGCTGCGGGGGGGGAGGGGAGTTGCCGAATTTTCTCGTAGAATATTCTACGTGGAGACCTTGATGTTAATAGGCGCCAGTGGCCTCTATAGGTCAAGTACTACGTGTGGCGTGATCTACTGGCTTAAGGAGTGGCCGACGGTTTGAGGTACTTGGAGCGCTTTTGCTATTAGTCGATAATCGTCGCGAGGTATGTGAACCTCTTCCTATCCGTTCTAGCATGATATGTGTATAACTATGTAGTACGCAGACGCATACGTGTTAATCGTATTTGATTGGTTTGAAACATAAGGTGTTATAACGCTTTATGGGAAGTTGGTTATAACAACCTTATGTAGTAAGAAAATGCTTTGTGGTTTTAAAAGGTAATCGACTTGATATGTGTTAATAAAGAACTTGAAGTATTTCAAAAGATTCTCGAGTCGCTTTTGAAAGAATGAGTAGTACTTGGTTTTGAAAGCTTAAGAGTTATACTAGCTTTATGAGTTAGTATAACGCTTAAGAATGTTTTACCGATTTCGAAATCGTAATGTATCGACAAACCACCGCCGTTAATAAAAGGAAAATGTATTGACTAAAGAAGTATTATTAAAACCAGTAGAAACCTCCATCCGCATGTAAGCTAAGCTAAGACAAAATCAAATTACATTTCCTAGAACAAGGCGGCTTCATAAGATAGATTATGACTAAGAAAAACCAACAATCATCTAATGCATATGATACTCAATAGTTTTAAAAAGGGATTAAGACATTGAACTATGAAACTTTTCTAAAAAGAGACTTGTGTAATGAATATTAGGCAAACTGGAACTTTAGGGAAAAGAAAGGCATCAGGTTGTCTTAAAATGTTTTAAAACTTAAAGTGTTATAACAGCTTTATGGGAAGTTGGTTATAACGACTTTATGAGAACAAAAGAAGGGTTTTTATCATTGGTTTTAAATGTGGAAACTTGGCTTTAATAAAGAGAAGTTGTTTTTATTTGCTTAAAAGATGTAAGTCACTCTATTTTTATACTACGGGTATCGGGTGACTTTTATAAAAGGAATGGATCTCTTTAAAAGGAATTTAACGTACGTAGTACTTTAGGGTTAAAAACCCGGACTTTGGCATAAAATGAAAGTACCTTGAGTTGTGTAACTAGCCTATGCTTGTTGTTGTGTAACTTGCCTATGCTTGTTGTTGTGTAGCTTGCTTATGCTTGTGGTGATAGCCTTTGTTGTGCAAATGGTGTTCTATATAACCGCGTCTCTCAATGGAGTGCCGGTTGACTTGTTGAGGACTTACTGACGCACGCAAGTGACGGAAAATTCCACGTATGCTCCGCTGATAGTGTTATTCCATGGACTAGCTCTCCATGAGGTTTCATCGCTCGCCTCGTACCGGTGGTCGGCCAGATTTGCCCGCCTCGTGGCTGATTCGCCTGTACTGTAGTTAGCCCTCGACTTGCCCTGCTCAGCCAGAGTGACGAAGTCTCGTTATACGCCTTGTACCCGGTGGTCACCAGACTTGCCCTGGCCGCCACGTGACCGCCTTGGTATCCGTAGTCGGCCGTGACTTGCCCCGTGTCAACTTCGTGTTTGTGGTTGCATTGTATTATTGGTACGGCCGGATCCGGTAGTTGTACTTGTCTCAGACGGTTTTTATGACATGGGACTCGTGTTCATGTATACTCCTTGGTATTGTTATATCATAAACTGCCGGCAGTGAGGAAGAAATTCCACGGGCACGAGTGATAATTTGGAGGCGCGAGTCCACGACTTGAATCGGTTATATGTTATGATCGTAGTTTGGTCATCATACATGTCTCCTGCTTTATGTCTACTATTATGATTTCATTTACAGTATTTACAGTTTCACATACTTGGTACTCAGATCGACCTCCTTCGGCCGCGTCACGCCGCAGTAAGTACATCTACCGCCGATCCTCGCTAGGATCTCCTTTCACCGTATTGGGAAGCTCCATTCCTTCTGAGGCTTATCTTTGGTATGTTACCACGGCCGTAGGTTCTTGTACATTCGTGGTATGGCGGCCCCGTCCGTCATAGTTGTTGTAAAAATCTTAGAGGTCCGAGTAATCCGCCAAGTGTGGTTGTAAGGATTGTAACTGCTCGCACGCTTATATATATATGTTGAAAGGCAACCGCTTTGGTTGCTCGCTTATTTATTATATCTCTCATTTCATGTTCATGTTTTATTTCCGCTGATTTTCTCGATATTTTATCACTAGGGTGCACCACCACGCCCTGATTGGGTCGTGACAAAGTGGTATCGAGCGCTTAGTCTCGGAAAGTGTCTACTGCACCGTGTTCAGTAGTCTTGATTATCGGCGTATTGTGCACCACATCTATAATCGTGAGGTCGCAGGACATTTAGGATTGGTTTCATTCTTCTCATTCGAGATCGTGCCTTAGAGGTGTGATAAGATCGACCCTCCGACATACTTCGCTTTTACCGCTTATGCCTCCGCGTAAGGCAACCCGGCCTGGCGGCAAGGCAGAGGAAGTCGCGAGTAGAGCAGCGCAGAGACCACAAGACTGAGCCTCGATCCGCGATGCGGAGCAGGAGAGATGAGTCACGCGAGTGGGCCCGATTAACGGCCGTGGTCAGGCTGACTTGATGATAGGCCGGACGCAGCAGCCCGAAGAGCACTGGTTCACCCTAGATCGAGATAGTTCGAGGCTACGGGATTTTCCGAGTCAGAGCCGCGAGTTTTACGGGTCGAGGCACGAGGATGATCCGCAGGAGTTCATCCGGCGCTAAATGATCACGAGAGTAATCAAGGCACGGAGACCGAGTCGGTGGTCCTAGGTTCACATCAATCGCGTGATACCGCAGCCGATCGTTTGATTCGGAGCCGCCCGTGGGAGAGCATGCACTTCCAGCTTTTTGGGACGAGTTCTCGAGGCCTTTCTTGCACATTTCTTGCCTCGCTGCATGAGGAGGGCTCGCATGCAGATTTTTGGTGTTACTGGCAGAATCCGCGACGGTTCGGAGTAGAATGTAGAGTTCGACTCATTAGCCCGTGACGCCTCGCTTGGTAGCTAGTATGGAGGATCGAGTGCACCGATATGTTACGTGGCTCACGATCACCTAGCCGAGAGTTGTTCGTGTAGCTCTTCACCGGCATGGACATTGCTCGCACGCAGCGTATGCACTGGATGTGAGGAGGATAAATCGACGAAGGACTGTGGTCGCAGAAGAGGTCGTAACAGCAGGTCCTTTGGTGACTTTCGAGGCGGACCGCCAAGAAGAAAGCCGATTATGCGCTCCACCGACAGAGTGGTCCTCCAGCCTTTCGGACCTTTGGGTTATTCAGAGCGTCGTGGCTCCTGTGTTTCAGATTTTCGGGAGTAGGAGTGCTCGCGGATGAGGTTGCCCTTTGTCTCAGTGTGGCCGCCAGGGAAAACTTCATAAGTGAGTGTCGATCGACACCGAGATTGTTATTTTTGCGGCCAACAGGCCATATCTCGCAAGAGATCGTCCGACTGTGGTAGCACCGGTAGATAGCATGGACTACTAGAGCGATGGTTCTTCACCTTCCATAGCCAGCAGATGTTCAGACACCTAAGGCCCCTAGAGGTCGCGGGAGTTCCCAGTCTTAGCGGTCCTTTGAACCGCCTATTTTCAGGTATATCCTTAACCCTCTAGAGACTTATATTGTATTGATGTTGATGATGTGTTTAGTGTTATGTTCGGATAGCTTTGTGCTAAAATGTGATTTAGAAACCTGGTTGGTAAAAAGGGTAAGCCTGGGGGTGAGAAATGATAAACCATAGAATATTACAGTTGAGACCTTAGATGTAAGGTCGTTTTGAGTACCAGATTTTGCAAGTGATCCGTGTCGAGTGCATTTTGCCTAGAATGTATTGTGTGATAAGTCCTGGTTGGGTAAATGAAAGTGGTAGCTTACGATGTGTTTTAGCAAGATTGTTCCGCGTGTCGGCGAGCAAGAGTTGGGCGATAGTGGGTCGGGTCAGCTATGTTGCGGGCCAACCCGCGGCCTGTTTCGAGGTGCGGTCAGCTCTGGGTGGTCCCGCCAGGTGGCAGGGTCACGAGGGTGCTAGGCCCAAGATTAGATGACCATCGTATGAGTTCGTGGATACGTTCGACCAGAATCAGTTCGTGAAGGCCGAGAATGGCCTTAGAGGAGATCGAGGCTAGTAAGATGATCAAGTTTGAGGTAGTGACTCCAAAGTTTTGGAAACCAAGTATGGTATGTATACTAGAGAGAGTTCGAGTGTTCGAGAAGCGGTACAACGAGATAGGGGAGAAGTGAACGCGTGTGTGATCGTTTCTTTTGAGAAATGAATGCGCGGCGGATTATGTTTTTAGACCTTGCGGAACTCTTGTGATAAACAGAGGTAATTCCTTGTTGGCTTGGATTTGGGTTTTCGCGCGCATGTTATTTTTGTGGCCAGATGTGGCATGTTTGGTTTCGTAAGTATAGTAGTGAAGGCTATACCGGCACGTGTTTGCTTTGAGACTGAAAAGGAACATTCGGGACGAATGTTTCTAAGGGGGGAAGAATGTTATACCCCGTATTTCCAGAGTATGTACGTGATGGCGTACATATAATAATTTGAGCCTTAAGTTAGGCAAGTTTCGAAATTAGTGCACAACACCCGATTAGAGTCGTTTTCTGACGAAACGTTTCCACAGCTTTCGTAGGGAAAATCCCGGCTATGTCATTAATAATTTTTGCGGATTTTTCCGAGAGACGAAATATTTTGGACCAACGGGAGGGTGACATGTGTCACCCTCACATTGGAAGAGGTTGGACGGCAAATGGGCTAGTCTTGCACGTTTTTGGTGTTGAAATTTTGGTCAAGGGTTAGGTAGGATATTTTGTGTAGATGGATAAGGTAGCACATGGCTAAATCTTGGCCTTACACTTGCTATGCACTTGTCTTCATCTTGGCCATTGGTTGGCCTTCACTTGACCTATAAATACCCCTCTAGTTGAAGACATTCTTCATCCAAAACTTGAGCAATCTATCTAAGTCTCAAAATACTCCCTCCCTCTTGTCCTTTCGTCCACCACACCCCCCTCCCCCTTTGAGAAGGCCCTTTGGCCGAGAGCTTCCCCCTACCCCTTTGTTGTGGTTAGCCGTGGGGTACCCCCCCTAGCCTAGTTGTTTTCGTATAATACCCCTTGTTGTGGTATAGAAATACTCTCCTAGTATTGTTGTAATGTCCAAATACCTTGGCCCAAATACCTTGTAGTTTTCCCAAGGTTACACTTATACCAAAAGCCCAGAAAATACTATTATACTTCCTTTAGCCACTAAACGAAACCCTAAGGAAATCTTCATTGATAGTTGAAGTATTTGAGTAGAAGTTGGTTAGAACTTCTAAGGGTTGTTCGAGCGGGTTGGAGCGCCGGAGTAGAGCTAAACCTTGCTCAGGATCGACATATAAACTCGGATAATTTTGGGCTTATCGAGGTAAACACTCTTGACCTTCTATTGTAATTGGAAATTACATGTTGTAGGAATATATAGTTGAAGTATACTATATATAGAACTGAACATTATAATTGTGCGGCAATGTCTTTTGACTTAAGCTCGAATAATACTTACTGAATGTCTTGCGACTTAAGCCCGAATTTAAAGAAGTAGATCGAACTGTAATTACATGTATTACATGAGACTTGTGTAGTATTATCGTGAGTAGAATTGTACACGCCCGGTTAGGCGTGCAAACCCTCGGTTGGCTTGGTAGCCGGCCTCGATAAAGGAGAGATTAACGCTGCGGGGGGAGGCGCCAATTTTCGTAGAATATTCTACGTGGAGACCTTGATGTTAATAGGCGCCTTGTGGCCTCTATAGGTCAAGTACTACGTGTGGCGTGATCTACTTGGCTTAAGGAGTAGCCGACGGTTTGAGGTACTTGGAGCGTTTTGCTATTAGTCGATAATCGTCGCGAGGTATGTGAACCTCTTCCTATCTGTTCTAGCATGATATGTGTATAACTATGTAGTACGGTCGACGCATACGTGTTAATCAGATTTGATTGGTTTGAAACATAAGGTGTTATAACGGCTTTATGGGAAGTTGGTTATAACAACCTTATGTAGGTAAGAAAATGCTTTGTGGTTTTAAAAGGTAACTGACTTGATATGTGTTAATAAAGAACTTGAAGTATTTCAAAAGATTCTTGAGTCGTTTTGAAAGAATGAGTAGTACTTGGTTTTTGAAAGCTTAAGAGTTATACTAGCTTTATGGGAAGTTAGGTATAACGGCTTAAGAATGTTTTCTTGATTTGAAATCGAATGTGTATCGACAAACCACCGCGCGTTAATAAAAGGAAAATGTATCGACTAATGAAGTATTATTAAAACCGTAAGAAACCTCCATCTGCATAGAAGCTAAGATAAGACAAAATGATATTACATTTCCTAGATCATGGCTGCTTAATAAGATTAATTATGAATAAGAATAACCTACACTCATATAAGGCATATGTTACTCAATAGTTTTAAAAAGGGATTAAGACATCAACTATGAAACTTTTCTAAAAAGAGACTTGTGTAATGAATATTAGGCAAACTGGAACTTTAGGGAAAAGAAAGGCATTGTGTTGTCTTAAAATGTTTTAAAACTTAAAGTGTTATAACCGCTTTATGGGAAGTTGGTTATAACGACTTTATGAGAACAAAAGAAGGGTTTTTATCATTGGTTTTAAATGTGGAAACTTGGCTTTAATAAAGAGAAGTTGTTTTTGTTTGCTTAAAAGATGTAAGTCACTCTATTTTTATACTACGGGTATCGGGTGACTTTTATAAAAGGAATGGATCTCTTTAAAAGGAATTTAACGTACGTAGTACTTTAGGGTTAAAAACCCGGACTTTGGCATAAAATGAAAGTACCTTGAGTTGTGTAACTTGCCTATGCTTGTTGTTGTGTAACTTGCCTATGCTTGTTGTTGTGTAGCTTGCTTATGCTTGTGGTGATAGCCTTTGTTGTGCAAATGGTGTTCTATATAACCGCGTCTCTCAATGGAGTGCCGGTTGACTTGTTGAGGACTTACTTGGACGTACCGGCAGTGACGGAAAATTCCACGGGTATGCTCCTGTTGATAGTGTTATTCCATGGACTAGCTCTCCATGAGGTTTCTTACTGTCGCCTTGTACCGGTGGTCGGCCAGATTTGCCCCGCCTCGTGGCTGATTCGACCTTCGTACCGGTAGTTAGCCCTCGCACTTGCCCTGCTCAGCCAGAGTGACGAAGTCTCGTTATACGCCTTGGTACCGGTGGTCACCGTGATTGCTCCTACCACGTGACCGCCTTGGTATCCGTAGTCGGCTCGTGACTTGCCCCGTGTCAGCTTCGTGTTTGTGGTTGCATTGTATTAGTGGTACGGTCGGATCCTAGTTGTACTTGTCTCCAGACGGTTTTTATGACACAGGTGGGACCTGGTGTTCATGTATACTCCTTGGTATTGTTATATCATAAACTGCCGGCAGTGAGGAAGAAATTCCACGGGCACGAGTGATAATTTGGAGGGCGTGAGTCCCTGACTTGATGTAACTGGTTATATGTTATGTACTGTAGTTTGGTCATCATACATGTCTCCTGCTTTATATAGACTATTATGATTTCATTTACTGATATTCTGATTCCACATACTTGGTACTGTTATCGACCTCCTTGGCCGCGTCACGCCGCAGTAGAAATCATCGGCTGTCGATCCCCGCGTTTAGGATCTCCTTTCAGCGTATTGGGAAGCTCCGTTCCTTCGGAGGCTTATCTTTGGTATGTTACCCTGATGTCTGTAGGTTCTTGTACATTCAGGGGTATGGCGGGGCCCTGTCCCGTCATAGTTGTTGTAAAAATCTTAGAGGTCTGTGAGTATTGTGGGCGGGTTGTAAGGATTATGCTTGACGCTTTATATATATATGTTGAAAGGCAACTGCTTTTGGTTGCTTTGCTTATTTATTATATCTCTCATTTCATGTTCATGTTTTATTTCCGCTGATTTTCTCTGATATTTTATCACTAGGGTGCCCGGGGTAAGGCACCAGTCACGGGCCCGGATTTGGGTCGTGACATTATGTATATTAGGAAAATATATTGTAGTATAATTAGACTTGTATTATTACCATAATTGTATAGTTAGTCTCCAAATAAAATACAATTTTAGATGAATTGTAGGAATAGAATTTTCCTATACGTAACTTGTATAAATACCTCATTCATGAATAAGAATAATCAAGGGATTAATTTTTTCATGGTATCAAGAGTCTAGGTTATTTTCCTTGCTTCCGTTTCTCACTTCCTTCTCAATTTTTTCTTGAAAACCGTGACCAAATATCCCCCCCCCCCGGTTTCTGCAAAACTCGAGTCCCTCTCCCTAAAATATAGTCTTGTCCAAAGTTCGTTCTATTCACCATGACTGATAAGAACACTTTTCATCCTGCCCTCACATTTTCTAATATCAAGAGCGTTCTTCCTATTGTTCTTGACGTGGGCGGAATTATTCAAGATTCATGCTATGGAACATCAAGTTCTTCATCACATCATCCCTCCGTCTACTCCTACAGAGGGTGATACGGAGACCACATAGGTTGTGCCCACCAAAGCAGACGATCCAAAATTATGGGTAACACTTGACGCAAAGGTTTTCCAATAGATTTATGCCACAATATTCATGGACCTTTTACAGATGATTGGAACCCAACTCCACAGCTATGGCTGCGTGAAATCGATTGCGTGATATCTTCCAGGATAACAGTCATTCACGCATTGTCACCCTTTCTCAGGTTGCTATGGTGAATTGTTCTAATGTTTCATCCTATTGTAAACGACTCAAGGACTTGGCGGATCAACTTCACAATGTGAGGGCTCTTGTGAGCAATAGTTGTCTCGTCTTACAAATGGTTGCAGGCCTGTCAGAGGCCTACAACGGTATTGCTTCAATTCTTCGTAAAAGTAACCCCTTGCCGGAATTCTATCAGGCCCGATCCATTCATACATTGGAGGAGGTCGGTTTGGCTAAAAAGGAGACTACCTGTACATGCTCCAGCTTTATAGCCACGTCAACATAATTCCCAGCATATTTTGACAATTCAAGCCAAAATCATAATAGCGGTTGAGGCAAGAAAGGTTAAAAACGCGAAAATAAAAATGAGGGACGTGGTGGTAATAATGGCAATGAAGGAGGACATAGAATATGTGGGTCCCGCCAGACTATCAAAGATATCGCCAGGCTCATCGCCATGGGCCAACAACGATGGCCCACGACAACACATCTAGCAAAGAAACGTAACTAGGCCAGCACGATGATCGCCCACGCCCAAAGAAGCGGCAGCCTAGTTCCAAAGATCGCCATCGCCTAATATCGCCCACGCCCCAAAGAATAAACAAGATCCGGTTATAGCACTCACAGGCCCAGTTCCAGCAGGCCCAACAGGTTCTTGCACGCCCTATTGGGCCTTGGTCAGCCCCAGGCCTGCTTGGGCCTCGGACACAGCAGGCCTTTGCGGCAGAGGGGCCTATTTTCGCACCATCCCCGACAGACATCCGACTAAGGTGCTCTCTCGTCTTATTTCAATTTGAACAGTAATCGTGGTATAATTAGTGATAATGGTAATTCGATTCCAATTAAGGGTTATAGTCATAAAACTTTATCTCCTCCCCATCCATCACTTGTCTTGAAAAATATCATTCATGCCCCAAAACTAATTAAAAGTTTGGTGTCTGTCCGTAAATTCACCACTGAAAATTGGGTTTCTATTGATTTTGATCCGTTTGGGTTTTTTGTGAAGGATTTCAAGATGGGGAGTCCTCTCATGAGGTGTGACAGTAGGGTAGATCTTTATCCGATCACACCAAGTCTCAGTTTCTCGCGTCAAGCCATGTCATCCACTTTTGCAGCTCTTGCTTCTTCCTTGTGGCATGCTCGTCTAGGTCATCTGGGGTCTTCTATTTTATCTACCTTAGATAGAAATAAGTTTATTTCCTGTAAGGGTACGCGTAGTACTCCAAATTGTCAATCTTGTTCTCTAGGAAAAATTATTAAGTTGTCATTTGTAGCTTCGAATTCTCATACGTCAATGCCATTTGATATTATTCAGAGTGATTTATGGACATCTCCAATTCTCAGTTCTATGGGTCATCGTTATTATGATTTATCCTTGGATGATTATTCTAAATTTTTATGGACGTTCAATATCGAAAAAAATCCCAATTTTTTTCCATTTTCGTAAAATTTAGAGCTTTCATTAGAACTCAATTCGAACGGAAAATAAAAAATATTCAATGTGATAATGGAAAAGAATATGGTAATGCGGAGTTTCGGAAGTTTTGTGCTAACAATGGAATAAATTTTCATTTTTTTGTCCTCATACGTCTTCACAAAATGGGAATGTTGAACGTAAAATTCATACTATTAATAACATTATCTGCACCTTATTGGATCATTCTTCCATCCCTCCGTTGTTTAGGCATCATGCTCTACAAATGGCCACATACCTACTTAATATTCTTCCTTCTAAAAGTTTGACATATTCGTTCCCTCTTCAAATTTTATATAATAAGACCCCTTCGTATTCACATCTTAGGATATTTGGGTGCTTATGTTATCCACTCTTTTCATCCACCACAATTAACAAACTTCAGGCACGTTCTACCCCTTGTGTGTTTTTGGATTTTCCGGCAAATCATCGTGGTTATAAATGTTTTGATTTGTCTTCTAAACGAATCATTATTAGTTGTCATGTTATTTTTTATGAGTCCCAATTTCCGTATACTAAGGTAAATAGTCTTGTGCCTAGTTTGTATAATTTTTTGGATGATGACATATCCCCATATTTAATTCATCATTTTTCGGACACATCCCGAGCCTCGAATCCACCAGTGGGCCCACTGGCCCAAACACCACTGCCACTGCTCCCGATCTGGGTCCAGAAACTGG
This sequence comes from Przewalskia tangutica, assembly GCA_029844215.1. Classification (NCBI taxonomy): domain Eukaryota; kingdom Viridiplantae; phylum Streptophyta; class Magnoliopsida; order Solanales; family Solanaceae; genus Przewalskia; species Przewalskia tangutica. The sequence goes on along the minus strand of CM056724.1, from coordinate 45,014,626 downwards.
GCCTCCGTCATGATTACGGCCTGGCCCTTCATCAATCGCCGATTTCCTGGGCCTAACTTCTAGTAATTCCGATTTGGGGCTAACAGCGATGGTCCGTCTCCGACTAAAAATTCCCAAAATTCCCAAAATTCACCCAATCCATCCATGAGTCATGATTCAGTCACCCGCGGTCAACGGGATATTTTTAAATCAAAAAAATATTTTAATTTAAATTCTAATGTTCTTAAATTACTCTTACCCTGTATCAAGTATCTGTCTTAAATGACCCAAATTGAAAAATTGTTATGACTGATGAATATAGTGCTCTTATTGATAATAAGACATGAGAGTTGGTACCCCGTCCATCTGGTGTTAATATTATTCGGTCTATGTGAAGTTTTGCTCATAAAGATAATTCTGACGGTTCGTTTGCAAGACATAAGACTCGTCTTGTAGGCAGTGGCGGAGCCACCATGTAGCCAGGGGGCCTAGGCTCCCCCTCAAAAATTTATTTTTTTCCTAGTATACTACTAGTAATATTCATGATATTACAATAGAGTCCTCAATTCTGACTTCACCGGGCTCCCCCTAGATACCTGAAGCTTCCCCGGGCTCTCTCTAGACCAAAATCCTGGCTTCTCCCCTGCTTGTAGGTGATGGTAAGACTCAGCAGGTTGGTGTAGATTGTGGTGAGACATTTAACCCGGTAGTCAAGTCGGCTACCATTCGTACTGTGCTCAACTTGACTCTGTCGAAATCATGGCTCATTCATTAGCTAGACGTGAAGAATGCATTCCTACATGGTGATATCAAGGAGATAATCTATATCCATCAGCCAATGGGGTTTAGAGATACTAGATATCCTCATCATGTCTGTTTGTTGAAGAAATTCTTGTATGAGCTTAAACAGTCTCCACGAGCTTGGTATAAGAGGTTTGTTGACTATGTTTTGATGATTGAGTTCTCTCACAGCAGGTCTGATAACTCCTTATTCATATATCATCGAGGGTCTTCCATGGCTTATATACTACTATATGTGGATGATATTATCTTGATTGTCTCTTCTGATGCTTTGCGAAAGTCCATCATGACAATGCTCAGTTCTGAGTTTGTCATGAAATACTTAGGCCCATTGAGTTATTTCTTGGGGATTGCTCACTCATCATGTATGAGGATTGTTCTTATCACAGAGGAAGTATGCAGTTGAGATCATTGAGAGGGCTAGGATGTCATCCTATAAGTCTATTTCTACTCTAGTTGATACTAAACCCAAACCGGGTGCTGCAGTTGGCTTTCCCTATGAGGATCCAACCCGCTATCGTAGTCTTGCAGGGGCCCTACAGTATCTTACGTTCACGCGATCTGATATTACATATGCCGTACAACAAGTGTGTTTGTTTATGCATGATCCCAGAATTGAACATATGAATGCGCTCAAACGCATTCTTAGGTACATTCATGGAATACTTGATTATGGCTTGCATTTGTATCATTCGTCGACATCCACACTTGTCTCATACACAAATGCTGATTGGGGTGGTTGTCCGGATACCAGGCGTTCTACGTCTGGCTATTATATGTTTTTAGATAATAACTTGGTCTCATGGTCTGCAAGCGTCAATCCACGCTTTCACGTTCAAGTGTAGAGGCCGAATATCGAGGGGTAGCCAATGTGGTTTCTGAGTCAAGTTGGTTACGTAATCTTTTAGAGCTCCATTGTCATATTCAGAAGGCTACCTTGGTGTATTGTGATAATATAAGTTCCATCTACCTTTCTGGTAATCCAGTTCAGCACCAGCGCACTAAACATATAGAGATGAATATTCACTTTGTTCGAGAAAAGGTAGTTAAAGGACAAGTACGCGTCTGCCATGTCCCTTCTAGGTATCAAATTGTAGACATCTTTACAAAGGGTCTTCCCCCCAGTCTTTTTTTAATGTTTTAGAGACAGTCTCAGCGTACGAAGACCGCCCGTTATGACTGCAGGGGTGTATTAAATATACATATAATATACAAAGTTTATTGTATATATATCAAGAAATGCCCACTGCCAGATAAAAGCCCACTGGCCCAAGTCCAGTCCGTGATCCATGTTCAGTCCGTGCTTGATGAATATATTATGTATATTAGGAAAGTATATTGTAGTATAATGACTTGTACTATTACCATAATTGTATAGTTAGTCTTCAAATAGAATAGGGTTATAGATGTATAGTAGGAATAGATTTTTTCTATATGTAATTTGTATATATATCCCATTCATGAATAAGAATAATCAAGGGATTAATTCTTTGACCTACACCAACCCTGAACCACCCTCACAACTCTGCCCCTACCTTTCCTACTACACCCCTACCACCACTACCCACTTCTACCCCACCTATCCTACCTCCTACCCTACCCCATGCCCTACCTACACCTACCCCCTGCTTCCCCACCCCTCATTGCCCTACCCCACCCTCAAATTTCTATTTCATATTTTTTTACTTTTATAAAAAAATATTTTTGCTTACCTTCCCCTACAGCCCTAACCCCACCTACCCCCTCCACCCCCATTCCCATCTCAAATTTCTATTTCATATTTTTGTTACTTTTATAAAAAAATTATTAAAAATATGATTTTTTTTACATCCCCATATCCCCCAGTCCTATCCCATTCTCAAATTTTTATTTTTTTTACTTTTATAAATAATTTATAAAAAATATGATCTTTTTTCTTCCCCCGCCCTACCCCCAAACCCCATTTCCTTACCCATCCTCAAATTTTATTTCATATTTTTCTTTACTTTTATAAAAATTATGATTTTTTTCTTACCTTCCCCTAACGCTCAACCACCACCTACGCCCTCCAGCACCTTCGTATCCTCAATTTTTTTTTTCATATTTTTTGTTACTTTTATAAAAACATTATTAAAAATATGAATTTTTTTCTTACCTCCCTCAACCCCCCCACCCCGGGGCGACCGCAATTTTAAATTTCTATTTTATATATTTTTTATTTTTATAAATAATTTATAAAAAATATGAATTTTTTTCTTTTATAAAAAAATGAAAAAAATCTTAAATATATTATTCTTATTTAAAAATAAAGATATGAAAAAAATCAAATATCATACAAAATAAAATAACATCATAGAAAGTAAGTTTGAAATTTGTAAAATTAATAGGACAAGTTGGGCTAGTTGGGTTATGACCCATCATTTAACCATCTTGACCCGCCCATCTTAGTCCATGTATGTTTTGGGCGTGTTGGACATTGACTGATCTGTTGATTCAGCCCATCTCCGCCCAACTTCAGCACAAATGACCCATATGCCACCCCTACTTGGTTCAAATTCACTTTTTTATTTATTATCATATGTCGTTTTATTTATTTTGTTCACATTATTTGATAATAAAATTTAATGTAACAAAGTAATGTCTTCAACGACTTCAATTATGCAGGAGGATTGAATATTCAACTCGACACTAACATAAAATTTTCATTATCAAAAGATTTAATGTAGCAATTTATTTCTGGGTAATAAATTAAGTAAGAAAATAAATTAAATATGCTGATGAAATCTTTAAACAACACAATAATAAGTGTGAATGATACACCGCTAATTAAAATAAAAGTAAAAAGAAAAGGTAGATTATTATAGAGATAGTTCAAAATTCAGATTAACGTACAAGATTACCGCGTAAGATAATTTGAAAAAGAATCCTCGTGTTATATAGAATTTGCAAAAAAAAAAAAAAGAACTGTAACGACCCGTCCTGTCGTTTTAGCTAAAGACTCTTACTTGCCTATTTAACCCTTCCCGTAGACTCTATGTATGGCTTGTGATGCGCGGGGATGGGTGACACAAATCTCGATGTCCATTTATATAAGTTTCGGATGAAAAACTCGTGTATGGGAACTTAGAGTTGGTTAGTTTGACTCAAGTTGAATTTTGACTAGATGAGTTCGTTTTCAGGTTCCGTTGCTTTCGGTAGACCGAAGGGTCATTTATGACTTAGTCAAGTCATTGATTTGCTTCCCGAGGCACTCGGATGTATGATGTGGCTTTATTTGTAAAGTTTGGATTTTAGTTTGTCTAAAACGATTCTTTAGAAAAGTATGCTTTAACTCGGTTATTTGTGAAATTCGAGGGTACGAGCGAATGTTATGGACTTGAGTTCTTATGGAGACATTTTGAGTGGTCAAGTGCCGCTGAAAACTCTAAGCTAGCAATTTAATTAAAATTATGGGGAAAATTGATAAATATCTATTTTTTAATTATTATTTTATGTAGTATCACATGTTTATTATACACATGGTAATAGTAATGTTTTATTTCTTTTTATGGATTATACACCTGATATGAGTAATATTGGGCAATTTTCTCAGTTCGGTGCAGTTGATTTTTATCAGTAGGTATACTTTTTATTAATTAAATAATGTAAGTATTGATGTTTAGTATTTTCAATACTTGAACTTCCTCTGTAGTGAAAATTATTCACAAAACTCGCCAGTGGTACCAAATGTTGATTTCGGCGCAGTTGATCTTTCTTCAAACCTTAACAATATTGATTATTATTGTTAGGTTCATCACCTTGATATTAATAATCCATATATATTTTGATGTTGGTATTTAAATTATGTTACCTATTTTTCATATAGGAAGAGGGCTTTACTAGATGGTGATGATTATCCAAATCATATTGAAACATCATCGAGTGATAACCATGATACACCGAATGCAGAGGTATCCAATGATGATGACTTAAATACATCAGATAATGAGGTTGATGTTCATTCTCATAGGAAGGAACAATAGTTAGTTGAAATGATGCAAAGTCGGCCACACCAGCAAGAACCGCTGGCAGGAAGTCCAATTCACCAGCATTAACTGATGGCAGAAAGGCAAATTCAGTGACATTCTGACGTGATTCCATATCTTGACAATCTTTAAGATCACGTTGATACCTTTGACCTCACCAGAGAAGATGATTCAATTCACCAAAAATATGAAAAGAACCGGTCGATCGTGTAAATGATAAAGTTTACCTTGCAAAAGACATGGTGTTCGAATCCAAAAAGGCATTGCAAACGGCCGTCAAAATTTATAGCTTCAAGAAAATGAGGAACTTTAGGGTTGATGATTCAACCCGAAAAATATTTAGACTAGTTTGAAAATGATGGTATCAAGGTTGCCAATGGATGCTTTAGGGTATTGTTACTCATGATAGTATATGGACTAAAATTCTACCCACGTCACACTTGTGATATGGAAAAGAATCAAGCAGATCCTTTTAATTTAGATACAAATATGATTGCTCAAGTGTTACTTGCTGACATTGCCGAAACCCCAAAGTAACCTATTCGACCAAGTTCATTATAATTTTGACATCAATTAAATGATCATTACTAAATATTGTTTGTTTAAACTTGTCCAGGTTTCCATCAAAGATTACATTAGAAATATTGAGAGAGTATATCGTAAAACGATAAGCAAGAGAAAGAGATATCTCAGACGTAGGCCCACTTTTGAGATGATTTATGATATCTAGGATGGCTCTTTCCAATAGTTGCTGAAGTATATGTCAGTTCTACAAAAAATTAATTATGGTATTATTGTAGAGTGGAAGCTTGACATCCAACCTGGTGAGACCGGTAATATTTTTAATTGTGTTTTAGACATTCAAATCATGCATTGATATTTTTTCTCGTTGTTGGCCAGGCATATCCATAGATGTCACGCATGTGTAAGGGATATATGACATCGAGCTACTGATTGTAGTAGGAATGAATGCCAATGAGTCAATATATTCCCTCTTGCTTTCGCCATTGCCGCTAATTAGAACAATGAGCCACGAGGGATGTTTTGACACATTTGAGGCGATATGTTATTAAGGATCGTTTGGGCATATGAGTGCTATCGGATCGACATGACAACATATTAAATAATATGTTTCATTTAGCTAGTTTAAGGTACATAAAGACAAAATGTCTAATGACCTTTAGAAACAGTACACTAAATAAATTGATGTGGGTGGCTGCAATAGAGCATCATGAAAAAAAGTTTCTTGTGCGAATGAAGATGATCAAGGCAGTGAAGTCGGAAGCATATGATTGGTTGAAGACACTCGATGTTGACAAATGAAAATTACATGCAGATGAAGGCAGAAGATAAAAGAGTCTAACAACAAATAACTCTGCGATGGTGAGAATGACTTACAAACAAGTTGTGGAGTGATTTGTGCCTAGAACAAGACAAGCTAAAACCATATTAGTAGATGAATGGAAATGAATGCCAAATTCTACAAAAATGTTCGAGCGTCATAGGAAAAAATGTGAGATACACGTGATGGTAGAGTATAACCATACTAAACATGTCTTTGAAGTCATGATAGGTTATTACCAAGGTCGGGGAGGAAACATTCATACCGTTTATGAGATGATGAGAACGTGTAGTTGTGGTAAGTGATAATCATACCACATATCCTGTTCTCATGCCATCAAGTACTTTGAGGCAACTGGAAAAATGGTGTCAAATTATGTTGCATCGGAATACAGTGTCAAAAGTTATCTTGCAGCGTATGTCGGTCATTTCTACCCACTTGGTGATTAGGCTTATTGACCAAATAATTCATTTTCAATGATTTATAACAAGGAGTATATCCGTAAATTACGTGTTAACATACGAGCTCAGATTCCTAATCAACTAGATATTTCGAATATTTCGGATATGACATACTCAGATCCCTCTTCATTTATTTCTTCGTCATCCTCGTTGTAGTCTATGTCCCAACTATCATCATTAGGAGCACTCGCTTGGTTAACACAATAATATGGCACTCCCAATCTAATATTTGTGGTAAATATTTGTTACATCCCGTAATTCCGGGATATGTATACGAGAATAGACGCGAGAACACAAAACTTAAAAGTTTGAACGAAAGAAAGAATTGTTTTCCAAAGGAAAAATCTTCCGAACCTCGGGAAGGAAAATTGTTCGTTAATGAGAATTGGGTTCTCAGAATTTTTATTTGAGACTGTTGGAATTTATCAAAACTATGGAATTTTATTTTCAGAGTTGGATACGTGTGGTCCACCCGAAAAATTTTACGTTTTTGTGGGGCCCACGAGGTTTCCGATATTTTGACCAATTATGGAAATTTTGATAAACGAAATATTATGGACCAATGGGAGGGCGACATGTGTCACCCTCCACATGCTTATGTTGAATGAATAAAAGAATTGACTAAGTCAATAAACAAGTGAAAGCTTGACATTATTGACTAAAATTGACCACATCCTAGCCACACATTTGCCTTGATCCAAGCCCTTGATTTTAGTATTTATCTACACTAGTAGCAAGACAAATTCCATACTTAGAAATTTTCAAGAAACTTTATGCAAGTTTGGGAGGCTATCGGCCAAGCTCTTGGAAGGAAAGAATCTTTTTGCAATCTTGCTTCATAAATCCCAATATTCAAACCCAAGATCTCTAGAGGTATTCTAAGGATATCCCAATACAAAAATCCCGAAAAAACTATGTTTTTACGTTAGTCGCAAGATGAAAACCTAAGGTGTTCTTCATCTTTGAAGTTGGAAATTGAAGAGAAGTTGTTTATGAACTTCTAAGGGTTGCTTGGAGTGGATTGAAACGGCAAGAAGATGAGCTAAAGTTGTTACAGATCGACTTTAGGTTTTGGATCGTATTTGAGCTTAAAAGAGGTAATAATCTCCGTCTTGCTATTATAATTCAAGATTTCATGTTGTAGTAGTTGATAGATGATCATGTGATATTTAGAATGAAGATTTATAAATGTTATGGAATTTGGAAGCTTAAATCCGAGATTGACATGTTAGCCATTAAAATTGGAAATCAATTTGGTCGATAGTTATAATCGTCGCATGTTATATAAGAAAGGGATTATAGTTGTTATAATTGATTGCGAATATATAACATGTTAGAATAACAACTTGGATTAGAAAGGAATTGGAAAAGAATAGTTGTGGTGTGATCCTTGTGATTGCCGAAAATGGCCAAGAATATTGGACAGTTTTACTTTAATTGTGGGGTAGAATTTTACACGTCCTGTTAAGGCGTGTAATCCCCTTTGAATTGCTGGTTTGTTGCGCCTTAAATGTGGCATGTTGGTTGTTGATTTTGAGCCTTGAAAAAGGTGGAAAAGTACGTAGAAACAAAGGAAATGCTGCCCAAATTTCTGTAGAATAAGAGACCTAACACTTAATATTATTCCACGTTGATAAGCTAGGAGTTGATAGCCATGTTATGGTTATTATAGGTTGAAGTACTACGTATAGCTTATTCTACTTGAAGGGTGGAATAACTATCAAGGTTGAAGTACTTTGGAGCATTTTGCTACTTGTCGATAGTCGTCGCGAGGTATGTGAACCGCTTCCTTCTTTTTGCATATTCTATTTATGAAATATACATGTGGTGTTATTTCATGATTCTTTCTACTCTTAGAAGTTAAGAGGTACGTATGTTGATTTACTCTATGTAAAAGGTATGTCTAAGTAATCCTAAGTTCTTACCAAATCTTATGGGAGATGTTCGTAAGAGTCGTTAGGAAGTATTTGGAGCCGAGTTGACTTTGCTAATTTACTGCACTAATGAGAATAGGTATCGAACAAGCCATTGCAGCGTTAATAACAAAAAATGTATCGACAATCAATTATATTAAAATGAGTAGAATTCTCCATCTGGATAGAAACTAAGATAAGACAAAATTGTATTATATTTTCTAGATCATGACTGCTTTAATAAGATCGTTATAAACAAGTATAACCCATTCACAGCTCATAAAAGTATATGTTACTTAATTTAAAAGAGTTTATGTTATGAAGCTTTAAGACTATGAATCTTCATTTCTTAAAAAGGTTATGAGACTTTATTTTTCAAGTTATGAGACTTTATTTTTCAAGTTATGAGACTTGATTCTTAAAGAAAGGAATGACTTGATTTAAAAAGTATGGTTTCCATGAATTATTTCAAAAGTTAAGGGGCTTGATTTCAAAAGAGAATGTAACTTGAGTTTTCAGAAGAAGAAGTTTATTGATTTAAAAGAGGAGTTTTATGATTCTTTTTAAGTATGTATATACGTAGTACTTTTGGGTTTAGTTTTCCATAATGTAATAAGAAATAAAAGTGTCTTAAGTTATTTAAAGTGAAAGGTTGTTATAATAGTTTTATGGGAAGTTGTTATAACGACTTAAGAAGAAGTGAAAAGATGGTTTAAAATGTTATGTAAGGAAAATTACACCGGGTCCCGCAAAAACGGGTCGGGTTATGTTATGAGATACACCGAGCCTGCAAATAGGCCGGGTTATGTTATGAGACACACCGCGTCCCAGAATGGGCCGGGCAGTATACCTTTATGGGCAGACTATGTGACTTTACCGCGTCCCAGAATGGGCCGGACAGTATACCTTTATGGGAAGACTATGTGAATTTACCGCGTCCCAGAATGGGCCAGACAATATACCTTTATGGGCAGTCTATGTGACTTTACCGCGTCCCAGAATGGGCCGGGCAATATACCTTTATGGGCAGACTTTACCGCGTCCCAAAATGGACCGGGCAGTATACCTTTATGGGCAGACTATATGACTTTACCGCGTCCCCGAATGGACCGGGCAGTATACCTTTATGGGCTGACTATATGACTTTACCGCGTCCCAGAATGGGTCGGACAGTATACCTTTATGGGCAGACTATGTGACTTTACCGCGTCCCAGAATGGGCCGGGCAGTATATCTTTATGGACAGACTATGTGACTTTACTGCGTTCCAGAATGGGCTGGGCAGTATACCTTTATGGGCAGACTATGTGACTTTACCGCATCCCAGAATGGGCCAGACAGTATACCTTTATGAACAGACTATGTGACTTTACCGCGTCCCAGAATGGGTCGGGCATTATACTTTTGGGGGAAGACTTTTTATGAATTCACAGTGTCCCGCAAATGGGCCGGGTTACGTTATCACGTATGGATAATCAAAGTGAACTTCAAAATGAGACGTCCCTCCATAAATGACCGAATTATGTTATGCAAAATACGTAAGTTATGTGTTTTTGAACTTGATGGTGTTTCCTAAGTATGTATGTAAGAATTTGATTATAACTCTTATTGAAAATGGGAAAAGATAATAATGTGTGATTAAGTTCATGAGTTGTAATGACACGGTAGGATATGATATTTACTTTTTATACTTGCCCCTGTCATTCTTTTGTACAGTTATGATTTGTTTACTGTACCTTATTTACGTTCCATACTCGGTACCTGTTGTACTGACGCTCTTCGGGGGGCTGCGTTCATGCCCGCAGGTATTAGGTACACAGGTTGGTGATCCTTGCTCTTAGGATCTCTGTTCAGTTTTTTGGGAAAAAACTCTATTTACTCCGGAGGCTTATCTTTTGGTATGGATCCCTGTTGATGTAGATTTATGTATATTCAGGGGTATGGCGGGGCCCTGTCCCGTCACAGTGATTATGTCAAAATTCTTAGAGGTCTGTAGTCATATCCTGTGGGTCGGTTTGTAAAGAAAAAAAAAGGATGTAACTGCTTTTGGCTTTATATATATATATATATATATATATATATGTTCAGGGAGGTAGCCTTACCGGCTAGCCTGTTGTTTATTTCCTGTAAACGTACGTTATGAGTTTCATGTATGTTCCGCGGATTTTCTCTGATGTATACCTGTAAGGGTGCCCAGGTAGGGCACGACGCGGTCCGGCTCGGTCGTGATAAAAGTGGTATCGTGAGCGATTAGTCCTCGGAAAGTGTCTACAGACCGTGTCTAGTAGAGTCTTGGTTATCGGTGTGTTGTGCACCACATCTATAACCAGGCTGCTGGACATTTAGGATTAGTTTCCATTCTTCTCTCTCTAAGATCGTGCAGTAGAGCTGTTTTACTAGGTTGAATCCTCTCTGACCTATTCTTATGTATCAGTTATGCCTCCACGGAAGACGCACCGGGGCCCGTGGGCGGCGCAAATGGAGGTGCTAGTGGTACACAGAGGGTTTCTAGGACTCGTGCCCGCACTATGCACGAGGTCAGGTCCAGCGGCGAGTTGATTCACTGGCAGACAGAGGAGCCGAGAGCAGCCGCAGCTCCAGAGGTTCCGATACTTGAGCCTCCAGTCCCTCAGCCAGGGGCGGAGTATAGAGATTATGGAGAGCAGATCAGGTTATTAACTAGCATAAGGTGGCAAATGACGAGCAGTGAGCAGCTAACCACAGAGACAACATTTTGAGGATTCGGGATTTTCTGGGTTGTAGTCCACCCGAGTTCTATGGTTCGAGATCTTTCATTTGGCAGATACAGCGGACTATACATGTGCTTAGGGTCTCGGAGACAGAGTCAGTTGTGCTAGCTTTTTACCGGTTACGCGATATTGCGTTGAACTAGTTTGAGTCATGGGAACTGTCTAGGGGTGTGGGTGCTCCTCCAGCTGTTTGGGATAAGTTCACAGAGGCCTTCCTTGATCACTTTATGCCTCCTGAGTTGAGGAGAGTCTGTGTTGATAGGTGTTGACACCCAATTTTGACCCTCCCGCCCAGTCATTAACTATAAAATTACACTAAATTTCCAAATAATTTTAACGATTTTTATAATAATAAAATTCAACAATAAAACATTAATACAGACATAAATAAGCGATTAATAACGACACTGCATTTTACGTAGAGTATTAAGCACACCTTGAGTCTCACGTCCGCATTCGTCATTTTAATAACAACAATTTCATGAATATTATTCATAAGCCCTATTTCCCATTAATTAAAACTCAAACAATTCTTAATGATAACTAAATAAATAAATACATAAAATAAATAATTTAACAATGACGTCGTGTTAAATAGCATATTCGTATTTTTATTAATACGCAAGGCAATTTCATAATTATTATTTGTAATTTAAATTAATTTTAATCTAATACATGCGTTTTAATAGCGTCGCATTTATAGAAGCATTAAGCAATCCTTAAATATCATATATGCATTTAGCATTTAAATAATTTAATAATAATATAAACCCCTTTTTATTTTAATTTAACATCGCAAACTACGCATAATAAATAAGATTTTAATAACGGCATCGCATTATAAAAATATTAAGCACTAATTAAATAGCACGCCCGTCTTTATTTTTTGTAATAATTTAAACTCAAGATTAGACTAATAAAGCACCTAAATAATTTAATCACAATTTAGATTCCATTTATTTACCACTAATTAAATAATACACCTAAAACTAACAACACACTACCCAAATTAAATACCCAGCCCAAGCCCAAACCGCCTAGCCCACTAGCCCCTTATACTCATCCCCAACCGCAGCCCAAACTTCCCGCAGCCCACCTCTATCCTGTAGCCTCCCCCCATCGTCCCTAACAACCCTTAAGAAAAAAAAACCTAAAAAAACATTCCTAAACCAGCGAACCCTAGCAGCCTAAGGTAATCTGCCGCCAGCACCTCGCACCCCATCGTCCTAGCCGAGATTCTCGCCGGAGAATCCGACGTTTCCTTAACCAAATCGCACAGAACAATACCAAGGTCTTGCCTTGTTAGAACCGAATCAAAATGGTAACAAATCAATACCAATCTTTACCAATAAACACCAAACGGTAACAGAATCTTACCAAATCAGCAACCCAAATCGTATTAAAGCTTACCCAAAATTAGAACCCAAAAGGAAACTATAAAAGGAACCAATCTACACATGCAATGACATCGGCGAGGGGATGACACTAGAGAAACAGATCGAAAACCAGTAGGAAACCCAATAGAAATCCAGAGAAAATAGGGGATAATAGTAAGAGTTTTTACCGTACAAAACCCTTAACCCTCTGAATAGCATCCATAACATAAAACAAAAATTCATAAATAAATCAACGAAAAGCTTCATTCCCTTTTAATCGCATAGCATAAAACCTCCGGGTGGATCGACGACTTGATACGCTGCGTCGGTTCGCTGCCCGGAGAAGATAAAATCAGCTCTCTATCGATTTCGTCGCATTCCTGTATTTCTGCATTTTGTTTCGTGTGTTAAACATGTGTTAGTTCATTCGTGTGGTTGTGTTCGTTAATGCTTGAATATGATGTTGAATGGTTTGCTTTGATTAATCTGGGTATATTCTTACTTTAAATTGTTGATTAGATTTTTGTGTTAATACAACATGTGGCGATCAGTAAAAATCAGTAAGACTGTTAACAAATCATTTCTTTGCCTGACTGTATTTGTTAAAAGTATTCTCATGTCTAATGAACGACCAGACTAAGATCCCGTAAGTCCAGCTTAAGGCTAATTGACCTCATGCTTTCAAAACAGTGTCTTCAAATGGCTATTTGCTCCCACTTTTGTATGTCTTGAGTATCTCTTAAGCCTGGAATTGATTGCGTTAGTTCCTGCCCGCTTGAATACTGAAACATCTCAGGATCTGGATCTTTTTGCTTCCTGCTTAGACATTATCATGTTAGCTATACTATAATAGTTGAGTTGATATCCGTAGTCTTGCATACCTGAGGTATTATCCCTATAAGTCAGTTAACCTTGCCAGATAGCCCTCTTTACTGGATTTGAGTCGATGGTCTGTGTGTCATTATCTATTCGTCTGCTAAAGTATGAAAATACACCCCTTTGCCTGTGCTGATATGTGGCCCCCAAGTTGATTAGGTGTTTGTCCCTACTTACTTAGGTGTCGATTGTCTTCATTATATGATATGATATTCTCTTATCGTCTTATTACAATTACCGATTTACTGAGAATATGTATGTTAACACTCTGTTTTGGTATCAAGTCAGTTGTGTCACCTTACCCATTAAACCTTGTTTATTTGCATTCGATATGTTGGTTTGATTTTGATAAAATTAATCAAGTGGCCATATTCTTGTTCTGGACTATAAATGTTTGTACCTATTGCCTAAGTTTGGATATGTATAATGTATTTATGCCTGAGACATATAATCAACATGATGTATGAACTGTTTCTTGTAGTGTGTCCTTTGTTATCTGCGTACCAAAACTATATCTTGGGAGCTGCCTCTGTTTCTTTCCCTTAAAATCTGAAATTCTCTTTGTTTGGGCTTGTTTCGTGGGTCTGCTGTTGTCTGTCTACGACCCAAGTGCCCAGCTTCTTATCAAATTGTTTAAATTAACATGTCGGGCCTGCTGGCCCTTCGAACAGTGAACTATATGTGCATGAATTTTATTATTAATGTTTTGTTTGCTCTTTGATAAGTTTTGTTGAGTATATCCTAATCCTTATCTTTTCCTATTCTTTTGCATGAAATGCATCGGAGTGAAAACGAAGAGTTTCATGGCGAGACTCATCATGAATTACTTCAAATGGGACCCGCATCCATATTCATCCGCATTCCTGATTCAGAAATTCCTAAAACAAAAATAGGACAAGATGATGTCGTCATCCATCTCAACTCCTCTTACTCTTTTAATCTCATTGCCTCATTTTATGCCTTTATTTGTTTATTGCAATTTTATTATCTAACTTTGTAATTAATAGGAGAGCTAGTTCAATTAGTCTTTGAACATATAAGGTGGGGTGGTGATTTAGAATTAAATGCACTTCTAATTATTTGTCTTAGACTTGTCATTCATGTCTAATCTTTTGCCTAACCGTTAAAATTGCATATCTAAACATGAAACTAACACATCACTTCTTTGATTTCGCAGATAAATGCATATCCTTAGTCAAATCAATCGACTTTGCGCATATTCATTTTATAAACAGTATAAATGCATACTTTCAACTTTATATATTTTACAATGCACTTATCCAAAGTTAGCTTTACATGTCTTTTTATAAAGCAAGTACATATATTTAGTCCACAAATCAACTTCGCATCGTTTACATTATAAATAATATAAACGCACACTTTAAAACTTTACATATATTTTTATAGCATTAGTCTTATAAACTTTTTATCAACATGCCTCCTTTTATAAAATACTTTGAAGCATCTTTTATATTTTCAAAACACGCATTTTTCTTAGCATAAATAATTAACCTAGGTTTGAACGGACAACCGCAAGTTAGCGGATCCTTTAGGGTGTCTAACCCCTTCCCTTTAGGATAATAAAGAACCCTTACCTAGAATCTCATTAAGTTTAGCAGACCATTTAAATAGAGTTAGTGTTGACTTTAACTTAGTTCATTTTAGGTGTCCTAATTCACCCAAACTAATTAGGTGGCGACTCCGCGAACCCTAGCACTACCCTTTAGCATCTTTAGCACTCTAGCACCCTAGCATTATCTTTTAAGCACTTTTAGCACTTTTTAACCATTCAGCATTTTATTTTATTTCCTAACATTTTTATTAAGCAGAAGGAGTTTTTTAATAAAGTCGCGCCCGAAAAAGGGCGTGACAGAAATGGCGACTCCGCTGGGGATTGAGGTTCTTGACCATAGCAAACCTAGGTTTATTATTGCTTGGCTTTATTTGTTTTTATTAGTTTTAAATGCCTTAAAATTGTTTGTTCTAATTTTGTATGTTTAATTATTTTAATTGCTATTTGCTTTACTGCTTTCCCTAAACTGGCATTCTGCTCATATTTCTTCCACTCTGAAAAATTCACACTATCACACACTACATGCGAGGTGCGCTTGGTGCATCAACAAAATTCTTTCTTCAAAACCCAAATTTAGGAGAGTTGGTAATATACGTGGAGTGTCCGGTCTAACCGGTGGCCGCGTAGCCTTCTCACTCGAGTTGTCCGCTCGGGAACCTTGCGTCTAGTAAAGCCAAATCTTAGAAACTCAGGATAGAGCTATACCACCCTTTATATTAAGGCGTGCATGCATTTACCTTAGGTATGTCGGTCCTTGGTATCAACACCACAATTAGGAAAACACCAAACTTGTCGACGGGTTTCTCAACCCAACGACCAACCAAGAATACTATGTGTAGCGTGACAATGATAGACAAATCCAAACCTAATCATGACATTGGAAAAAGTGCACCGTCATTTGGTCGCCATTTCCAACAAAAGCATTACAGTTGGACGACTTGGACAAATCTATCATAGCCTCGCATATGTGACGTTTAGGCCTACCTCTGGCATGAAAGAGGTCCCAAGCATGTTAGAGCACGCGCTTGATTTGCAATTTGCTTATTATTATATATTGCCTGCAACTCTTTGCATATTATACTAACTGTTATACCCCGTATTTCCAAAGTATGTACGTGAGGACGTACGTAGAAAAGTTTGAGCCTTAAAGTAGGCTAGTGCCGAAAATTTTGTTCACAAGTACCGAAAAGAGTCGTTTTCCGACGAAACGTTTTACAAACTTTGCAAAGGGAAAATTCCGGCTATATCATTTATTATTTTTGCGGATTTTTCCGAGAGATGAAATATTTTGGACCAACGGGAGGGTGACATGTGTCACCCTCAAAAGTGGACGGCAAAGGCAAGCTTGGCACGTTTTTTGTGCCTAAAGTTTGGTCAATAGTTGGTAGGATATTTTGGTGGTAGATGGATAAGGTGTACTTGGGTAAATCTTGGCCTTACACTTGCACCACACTTGTCTTCATCTTGGCCATTGGTTGGCCATTGATTGACCTATAAATACCCCCTTAGTTGATGAACTTCTTCATCCACAAAATAGTTTCTAAGTGTTAAAATCCTCCCCTCTTAGAAAGGTTCTCGTCCAACCCTTGGAGAGACCATGGCCAAAACCCCTCCCCCTTGTGAGCTTTAGCCGAAACCAACCCCCCCTAGCCTAGTTGTGCTAGCTGAAAATACACCCCCCCTTTGTGGTATAGAAATACTTCTCCAAGTATTGTTATAATGCCAAAATACTCTAGCCCAAAACCTTTGTAGTATTTCCAAGTCCCCACTTTACGACAACCCGGAAAATACTATTATACGTCCTTGAGCCACTACACGAAACCCTATGGAAAAATCTCCCTAATTGGTTGGAGTACTAAGTAGAAGTTGTGTAGAACTTCTAAGGATTTCTCGGAGCGCACGGAGTAGGAGCTAAACCATGCTCGGGATCGACTTTAAACTTGGATATTTTGGGGCTTACCGAGGTAAATAATCCTATCCTTCTATTGTAATTGGAAATTACATCGTAGTTGTATTGAAATGAATATAAGATTCATAGAAGAGATTGAATTGTAATAGAAGGATATTACAGATAAGACTTGAATGAAATCGCATCGTAAGAATATTTAAGTAGAAGATTAAACTGCATTTACATAGGACCGTATTTACGTAGTCTTATAACCTTTATTGGTCGATCGCTCGCGAGTAGCATGTACTACTTGGAAGGTGGACAAGGCTAGCGGTTATAGCCGGCGAGCGCTTTTGCTAATAGTCGATAATCGTCGCGAGGTATGTGATTCTTCCTATACTCGAGCATGATATTTTAAAAGAATATATATATATAGTACGGTAGACGTACGTGTGTTAACTGAACGTAGTTGTACGGCAATGTCTTTTGACTTAAGCCTGAATAATATATATATATATATATATATATATAGTACGGTAGACGTACGTGTGCTAACTGAACGTAGTTTTACGGCAATGTCTTTTGACTTAAGCCTGAATAATAAGAATCTTGAAGTATTTCAAAAGAATTAAGAATCCTTTTTGAAAGAAGAGTAATACTTGGTTTTGAAAACATAAGAGTTATATATGCTTTATGGGAAGTTAGGTATAACGTTTTAAGGGAGGTAAAATGAATGGTTTATTGATTTTAAAAGTTAAGAGACTTGATCTTAAAAGATAAGAGACTTGACTTAAATAAATTAATATGAATTTTGTGTGAAACCTCATTCGTGAGTAATGAGTACTTGGTTTTTAAAAAAGGAATAATGTTTTACTGATTTCGGAAATCAGAATGAGTATCGACAAACCACCGCGTTAATAAAGGGAAATGTAATGACTAATGAAGTATTATTAAAACCAGTAGAAACCTCCATCCGCATGAAGCTAAGATGAGACAAAATGATATTACATTTTCTAGATCATGGTCGCTTTAATAAGATGGTTATAAACAAGAATAAGCGCACACATATGACATATGTTACTCAATTGTTTTAAAAGAGATTAAGACATTGAACTATGAAACGTTTCTAAAATAAAGAGACTTGAGTAATTGAAATTAGGCAAACTGGAACTTTAGGGAAAAGAAAGGCATTGTTTTGTCTTAAATTGGTTTAAAACATAAAGTGTTATAACTTTTTATGGGAAGTTAGTTATAACAACTTTGTGAGAACAAAAGAAGGGTTTTATCATTGGTTTTAATGTGGTAACTTGACTTTAAAAAGAGAAGTGTTTTGGTCCAAAAAGAAGGCATGGTATTGCCTTAATTTGGTTTTAAAAAGGAAAGTATGGAAGTTGTTTTGGTTTACTTAAAAAGATGTAAGTCACTCTATTTTTATACTAAGGGTATCGGGTGACTTTTATAAAAGGAATGGATCTCTTAAAAGGAATTTAACGTACGTAGTACTTTAGGGTTAAAACCCGGACTTTGGCATAAAATGAAAGTACCTTGAGTTAGGGATAACTTGCCGATGCTTGTTGCTGTGAAACTTTCCTATGCTTGTTGTGATAGCCTTTGTGCAAGAATTGTGTTTCTATACTACCGTCTCTCGATGGAGTAGGTTGACTTGTTGAGAACTTACTTGGACGCATCGCAGCGTGACGGAGAATTCCACCGCACGCTCCGCTGATAGTGTTATTCCATGGACTAGCTCTCCACGAGGTTTCTTCTTGCTCGCCTTGGTACCGGTGGTCGGCTTCAGACTTGCCCGCCTCGTGGCTGATTCGCCTCGTACTGTAGTTAGCCCTCGTGACTTGCCCTGCTCAGTAGTGGACGAAGTCTCGTGATACGCCTTGTACCGTAGTTAGCCCTCGATTGCCCGGCCGCCACGTGGCCGCCTTGGTATCCGTAGTCGGATTTCGTACGCCCCGTGTCGCCTTCGTGGTTTGGTTGTATTGTATTGTTAGTACGCTTTGGCATCGGTAGGACTTGGTGTTGGTGTACTTCTTGGTGTTATCATATCATAGATCGCCAGAATGGCGAAGGTATTCCACGGCATGATTGATGTTATGGGCGTGAGACCCATCGTTATATTTGAGTAATGACTTGGAGGCGTGAGTCCCCGACTTGATATAATCGTTATATGTGTATCGTAGTTTGGCTATCATACATGTCTCCCGCTTTATATAGACTATTATGATTTCATTTACTGATTTACGCTTCACATACTTAGTACTGTTAGATCGACCTCCTTCGGGCTGCGTTCATGCCGCAGTGAGGTACATCTACCGCCGATCCCCGCTTTTAGGATCACATTTCAGTGTTGGAAGCTCAGTTCCTTCTGAGGCTTATCTTTGCATGTTACCCAGTGCAGAGGTTCTTGTACATTCGGGGTATGGCGGGGCCCGTCCGTCATAGTTGTTGTAAAAATCTTAGAGGTGCAGAGTAATTGTAGGCAGGGTTGTAAGGATTGTAACTGTTCAAAGGTCGATATATATATAAATGCTGAAAGGCAACCGTTTTGGTTGGCCTATTTTCTTTCATCTTGATCTATATCTATTTACATGTTTAAGTTTTCATTTCCGCTGGTTTTTCTCTGATGTTGTATCACTAGGGTGCCCGGGGTAAGGCACCAGTCACGGGCCCGGGTTCGGGTCGTGACACTAACTTGGTTTGCTTCATTTGTTAGATGATTATTTTTGCCTAGCTTATCCCCAAAAGGTTGATTCGCGTTGACTGGTAGAAGCACAATCATCCAACAAATGACTAATCCAGAGGCACCAGAACGAACCAGCTTAGGACTTGTCCCTGTTCCTGTAGAGGACGCAGAGGCGTTAGAAAGGAGAAACACCAATGATCAACACCTCGCCAAATTATTGCAGCTAATGGAAATCATGCAAGCCGAAATAGAAAGGCTCCGAAGTATGACAAACCTGTCTATTAGTTTGAATGCACCACTCCCGGAGCAAAGGACAAATGCAATCGTATCACAAGCCCTTGAGCCTCCACTTCCACAAAATCCCCGCAACGGCCGCAACATACCAGCTCACACCAAAATGTCACCCGCCCGGTCAATTTCCAAGCCGACCTCCAAAATGATCCGTTTACTACATACATATCCCAACCTCCACCTACTTATATCTCCCCACTCAGTTCAAATTGCCAAGCCACCCAATACGAGCAGACGACACGCATCACTGGTCCTAACAAACAATATGGGGAATTAGCACATCCGACCGAAAGCCAACCATTTATTATGCATGCATCCTCTCAAGAGACAGATCAATACAAGGAAGTGGAGTGGCAGACTCGAGATAGAGCTGATGAAAATGTGGAAAAAGAAATCTGTAGCTTGAAAGAGACATTCAAAAGCATTCAGATGAACAAGGGGGAGGAAGGGTTAGAATATGAAAACTTATGTATGCACCCCGACGTTGAATTACTTGTGGGGTACAAGGTGCCCAAATTTGACATGTTCGATGGAAAGGGGAATCCTCGAGCTCATCTAAGGTCATATTGCGATAAATTGATTGGAGTTGAGAAAAATCAAGCAATCATCATGAAACTATTCATCAGGAGTCTAACCGGCGAGGCGCTGGACTGATACACATGCCAAGACCCTCGCAAATGGGACGGTTGGAATGCCATGTGATCGGTGTATTTTATATACACTTTTTGAGTCGTTTTTAGTTAGTCTTTTGTCCCTTTTTGTACAAATAAGTGTCGTATTAGGATAGATTTTCTTTCTTTTGAGTCAAGTTGGTTAAAATGGCCCAATGGCGGAAAAGGAGCTAAAAGAAGGCAAAAGTGGAGGTTCCAGAGCTGAAAAGACGAGAAAGTGGCGAACAGAGGCGTAAACATGCGCTAGCGCAGCGAGTTCAGGGCGGCACCCAATATCCGTGGCGCGCAGAGTTGCAGCGCGGCCGCTCCGAACAGCAGAGCGTGGCCGCGACGCCAAATCATCCGAGATCGCGAACTTCGCCGCGGCGCCGACGCGGGAAAATCAGGTTTAATGACGATTTTCTGGGCCAGGCCTGAAGGGAAAAGTTAGAGGCGGTTTTGAGCCTATAAAAGGAGAACCCTAGGCAGTTTTTAAGGGTTCCCTTTCTTGCACAACACAAAGCTTCTTGGATTGAAGATTGGAGACCATAATTTAGTAACTTTCTTTTCTTTTCTTTTCTTATTTCAGTTTTTATGATGAACATTGAATTAGTTCTTGTCATGTCAATGGCTAGGAACTAATTCCATTATAGGGCTTTCCATGTTAAATCACTAGAAACTTATGTTATGAATTGATGCATGGTTATGGTTATTCTTCTTCTTATTGAGATTTATCCAATAATTGCTTTGAATGCTTGGTAATTAATTGATCACTAATTATCATTACTTATATGATTTCTAATCAAACTTCGAAAGGAGGAGGTTGTGAATATGCTGTAAGTTGGGTAGACATATTTTGGATTGGGGATGAAAATACCACAATTACTTGTGTAGCGTTAACGAGAGGTCTAAACACCTAATTTTACGCATGGCGCGTGACGGTTAACTAGGTTTTTGGTCTTAATCCTCCTATAGAGTCATCCTTATCACCGAAAGGTAGAAAGGAGCACACTGGGTTGAGTGTTTATATAGCCTTAACGGGAGTATAAAACGATTTAGTAAACCTGCTAGCTCCAAAAGAAGAAGAACCATAATTCATTGCATTAATAAATAACATAAGCGGATAGTTGAGGAGACGTGGAAGCCCTATTCCCATCACTACTGAAGTAAACATATAGTTAATTAGCCTTTATAATTATTAGTTATAAACAACAAAATCAATATCGGTTACCAAATAGATACCAAAAGATAGATAATTGGTACTTGAACACTAATCCTTGTGGACGATATTCGGTCTTACCAAGACTATATTACTTGTCACGATAACGTGCACTTGCGTTAAAGTGTGTGCATCTTTTCGCGCATCAAGTTTTTGGCGCCGTTGCCGGGGATTAGACATAGTTCAATATCAAGTTATCTATTTTTAATTTCTAATTTGGTTTTTATTTATGTTTCTTTAAATTATTTATTTTATTTTAATTTTCGGTAAAAAATCAGGGTGCCGTGATCTGTTTGTCTGTTTTTGATCTGTTTCAGGAAATCGGTTTATGCGAAGGAGAAGAGGGGCAGACACTCTTGTTCCCTTCAATCCAGAGATTGAGAAAACCTGTAAACAGAATAGAAGAAACCAGCGAATTTCAGCCTTGATAGAGATGAACGGTGTTCAAAACAATAATGTGATGAGAGAAGGGTTAGGTGAAAATCAACCTAACCCAGGAATGCCTCAGAGAGTGCCAATGGACGTCGATGAGAGAGTGCAAGTCCAGGAAGAAAGAAGCTTGGGAGACTACGTGCTACCGAGGGTGAACGGAGCACATACATGTATTAGGCTCCCTGTAATAGGAGCAAACAACTTTGAGATAAAACCGGCGATTCTGAGCATGGTGCAGAACACAGTGCAATTTGGAGGACTGCCATCAGAGGATCCACATATGCACATAGCTAATTTCTTGGAGCTATCTGCAACTTTCAGATATAACGGCGTTACTGATGATGCCGTCAGATTGAGGCTCTTTCCCTTCTCACTCAGGGATAGAACAAAAGTATGGTTGAATTCCCTGACAGCTGATTCGATTTTTACATGGCAAGAGCTGACACAAAAATTTCTAGCCAAATTCTTTCCCCCATGCAAAGATGCGAAATTGAGAGGGGAGCTGAATAACTTCTACCAAGCAGATGGAGAGTCATTGTACGAAGCGTGGGAAAGGTTCAAAGATTTGCAGAGAAAATGCCCACACCATTGCATTGAGTTGTGGAACTTGGTCCATATCTTCTATAACGGGCTGAGCGGAACAACCAGAACCATTATAGATGCAGCAGCAAGTGGGACATTCATGAGGAAAACAACCCACGACGCTCACGAATTATTAGAAGATATGGCCACCAACAACCATGTCACAGAAGAGAGATCAATGAGTGGTAGGAGAACAGTGGGAGTTCACGAAATAGATGTCATTGCTGCCTTGAATGCCCAAGTGGCTTTGTTGACGAAACAGCTGCAGCAACACACATTATCAGTAAATGCAGTGCAGATGCCTAAGTGATGTGAAATATGTGGTGGCCCACATACATTCGATAGGTGTCCTTCAGCTGATCCGAATAATATGCCAATCGAGCAGGCAGAGTGTCAGGCCGTGGGTAATTATCAGAGGCCACAGAACAACCCATACTCCAATACATATAATCCAGGGTGGAGGAATCACCCAAATTTCTCATGGAGAGGAGACCAGGGGCAGCAGAATCAATTTAGGGGCCAGTACCAAAACCAACAGAACCAAAATCAGCAGCCCTTTACTCAGGCCTCACCTTCCCAACAGTTTAATACACTGGCCACCAGAAAAGCGGACGAGAGAGCGGCTTGTTGGCACTCACCAACGCCTGCACTCCGCCAGGATGTGGCTAGATCCTCGTTCAGGAACTTGGAAACACAAGTGGGTCAGCTAGAAAAGCAAGCAAACAGCAGGCCACAGGGTACATTGCCAAGCAATACAGAGGTGAATCCGAGAGAGCAATGCCAGGCAGTACAGTTGAGAAGTGGTAAACAGTTGGAGCAACAGTCACCTCAGCCAGTAGTTGAGCAAAGGGCAGAGATAGAAAAAGAGAAGGTGGTTGAATCTCGCCCAGTAGTAGAGAAAACTCCAGAGAAGGAGTATACAGAGAAGATCCCATTCCCACAGAGATTGCAGCGGAAGGCAGTTGATAAACAATTCTCTAAATTTTTGGAGACTTTCAGAAAGCTACATATCAACATACCTTTTATAGAAGCGTTGGAACAGATGCCCTCCTATTTCAAATTCATGAAGGAGATCTTGGGGAAGAAGAAGAAACTGGCGGAGTATGAGATGGTAGAACTAACGGAGGAGTGCAGTGCTATCTTACAGAAGAAGTTTGTTATACCCCGTATTTCCAGAGTATGTACGTGAGGGCGTACGTATAAAAATTTAAGCCTTAAGACTTGGCAAGTTTCGAAATTTGTACACAAGTGCCGAAAGGAGTCGTTTTTCGACGAAACGTTTTACAAGACTTACGAAGGGAAAATTCCGGCTATGTCATTTATAATTTTTGCGGATTTTTCCGAGAGACGAAACATTTTGGACCAACGGGAGGGTGACATGTGTCACCCTCACATTGGAAGAGGTTGGGCGGTAAAGTGGACGAAATGGGTGGCATGGGTTAGGTAAATTTTGTGCAAGTTGGTGTGGTAGATGGATAAGGTGCACTTGGCTTAATCATAGCCCTACACTTGCCTAACACTTGGTTAGATCTTGGCCATTGGTTGGCCATTCCTTGACCTATAAATACCCCTCTAAGTGATGAACTTTCTTCATCCAAAAATCATTTCCTAAGTGTTAAAATCCTCCCCCCCTCCCTCTTGTTTGCTCTCGTCCTAGCCCTCTCCCCTCTTTGAGAGCCTTGGCCGAGAGCCTCCTCCCCATTTTTAGTGCTCTGCCAGGGTACCCCTTGCCTAGTTGGTTTCGTATAATACCCCCTTTGTGGTATAGAAATACTCTCCAAAGTATTGTTATAATGCCCAAATACTCTAGCCCAAATACCTTGTAGTACTTTCCAAAGTTACCTCAATACGTAGAGCCCGGAAATACTATTATACCTTCCTTTAGCCACTAAACGAAACCCTAAGGAAAACCTTCATAGTCGGTTGAAGTGTTTAGTAGAAGTTGCGTAGAACTTCTAAGGGTTGTTTGGAGCGGATTGGAGCACTCGGAGTAGGAGCTAAACGTTGCTCAGGATCGACGTTAAACTTGGATAATTTTGGGCTCATCGAGGTAAATACTACTGTCCTTCTTTTGTAATTGGAAATTACATACTGTAGTAGTATAGAAATGAATATAAGATTCATAGAAGAGAATTGAACTGTAATAGAAGGATATTACAGAATAGACTTGAACTGAAATCGCATCAGAAGAATATTAAGATAGAAGATTAAACTGTATTTACATAGGACTGTATTTACAGTAGACTGATAACCTTTATTGGTTGAATGTTCTGCAAGTAGCATGTGCTACTTAGAAGGTGGACAAGGCTAGCCGGGTTATAGCCGTGGAGCGTTTTGCTTATAGTCGATAATCATCGCGAGGTATGTGATTCTTCCTATACTCTTGAGCATGATATTTTGAAGTATATATATATAGTACGGTAGACGTACGTGTGTTATCTGAACGTAGTTATCGGCAATGTCTTTTGACTTAAGCCTGAATAAAAGAATCTTGAAGTATATATATATATAGTACGGTAGACGTACGTGTGTTATCTGAACGTAGTTGTACGGCAATGTCTTTTGACTTAAGCCTGAATAATAAGAACCTTGAATGTAATTCAAACGAATTAAGAAGCCTTTTTGGAAAGAAGAGTAATACTTGGTTTTGAAAACATAAGAGTTATACTAGCTTTATGGGAAGTTAGGTATAACGTCGTAAGAGAGATAAAAGGGATGGTTAACTGATTTTTAGAAGTTAAGAGACTTAATCTTAAAAGATAAGAGACTTGACTTGAATGTATTAATATGAATTTTGTGTGAAACCTCATTCGTGAGTAATGAGTACCTGGTTTTTAAAAGGAATAATGTTTCCGATTTGAAATCGAATGAGTATCGAACAAACCATCGCAAAGACTAATAAAGGAAAATGTATTGAAAAATGAAGTATTATTAAAACCAGTAGAAACCTCCATCTGCATAGAAGCTAAGATGAGACAAAATGATATTACATTCTCTAGATCATGGCTGCTTTAATAAATGGTTATAAACAAGAATAAACTGCTCACACCTATGGCATATGTTATTCAATTGTTTTAAAAGAGATTAAGACATTGAACTATGAAACCTTTCTAAAATAAAGAGACTTGAGTAATTGAAATTAGGCAAACCGAACCGTAGGAAAAGAAAGGCATTGTTTTGTCTTAAATTGTTTAAACATAAAGTGTTATAACAGCTTTATGGGAAGTTGGTTATAACGACTTTATGAAAACAAAAGAAGGGTTTTATCATTGGTTTTAATGTGGTAACTTGACTTTAAAAAGGGAAGTTGTTTTGGTTTACTTAAAAGATGTAAGTCACTCTATTTTTATACTACGGGTATCGGGTGACTTTTATAAAAGGAATGGATCTCTTAAAAGGAATTTAACGTACGTAGTACTTTAGGGTTAAAACCCGGACTTTGTCATAAAATGAAAGTACTTTAAGTTGTGTGTAACTTGCCTATGTTTGCGTGTGATAGACTTGTTGTGCAAGGAATGTATTTCACTCGACTACCGTGTTCATGGAATGAATCGGGAATGTATTTCACTCGACTACCGTGTTCATGGGATGAACCGGGAATGTATTTCACTCGACTACCGTGTTCATGGGATGAACCGGGAATGTATTTCACTCGACTACCGCGTCCACGGGATGGACCGGGAATGTATTCCATCCGACTACCGAGTTCATGGGATGAACCGGGAATGTATTCCACACGTTTCTATACTGGGTCCATGAGATGGGCCGAGACATGTTATACGTATCACATGATTTGTACCTAGACTGCCGGCAGTGAGGAAGGAGTTCCACGGGCATGAGGGATGACTTTGAGGGCGTGAGTCCCTGACTTGACATGACCGCTTTATGTTGTGAACTGTAGTTTGGTTATCATACATGTCTCCTGCTTTATATAGACTATTATGATTTCATTTACTGATTTTTACGCACATACTTGGTACTGTTAGATCGACCTCCTTCGGCTGCGTTCATGCCGCATGTAAGTACATCTACCGTCGATCCCCGCTTTAGGATCACCTTTCAAAGATATTGAAGTCCGTTCCTTCGAGGCTTATCTTTGGTATGTTACCCAGTCCAGAGGTTCTTGTACATTCAGAGGTATGGCGGGGCTCTGTCCCGTCATAGTTGTTGTAAAAATCTTAGAGGTCGGTAGCACTGTTGTGGGCAGGGTTGTAAGGATTGTAACTGTTCAAATGTTTATATATGTATATGTAGAAAGGCAACCGTTTTGGTTGGCCTGTTTTCTTTCATCTTGATCCATATCTATTTATATGTTTAAAGTTTTTATTTCCGCTGGTTTTCTCTGATGTTGTATCACTAGGGTGCCCGGTAGGCACGATCCACGGGCCCGGTTCGTGACAAAAGTGGTATCGTGAGCGATTAATCCTCGGAAAGTGTCTACAGACCGTGTCTAGTAGAGTCTTGATTATCGATGTGTTGTGCACCACATCTATAATCAGGAGGCTATAGGACATTTAGGATTGGTTTCCATTCTTCTCATTCTAAGATCGTGCCTTAGAGTCGCAGTGTGATAAGTCGACCCTCCGACGTATTCCTTTCCTTTACCGATTATGCCTCCGCGTAAGGCAACCTGAGCCCGATGGGCAAGGCAATGAGGAGCTGTTAGTGAGATACTGAGGAGTACGAGGCGCAGCCCTGGCCAAGACTGAGACAAGGCTTCCAACGGCGGGTTTCGCGACGCCGCCAAAGACCAAAGAGAGTTTAGAGCCGCAGGTTGGCCGAGACTACAAGATTGAGCCTCCACCCCACACCGGAGCAGATGAGACGGGGTACAAGGAGATGGCCCGCCATCGCCGTGGTCGTGGCGATATGAGATAGGTTGACGCAGCAGCCCAGCCCCAAAGAGCACCGTAGTTCACCCCGAGCGCATTTGAGACTACGGATTTTCCGAGATGTAACCCGCCAGAGTTTTATGGGTCGAGGCACAAGATGATCCGCAGGAGTTCATCCGCGATTCTGTGGTCATGAGTGATCAAGGCACGGAGACCGAGTCGGTGGTCCTAGGTTCGCATCGGCCGCGTGATACCGCAATGATCGTTTGATTCGTGAGCCGTCCCGGGAGAGAATGCACTTCCAGCTATATGGGACGAGTTCTCAAAGGCATTTCTTGCACACTTCTTGCCTCCACAGATGAAGAGGGCTCGGGCCGACAGATTTCTGATGTTGAGGCAGGACGGGCGGACGGTTAGAGAGTACAATGTGGAGTTCGACTCATTAGCTCGGTATGTCCCACAGAGTAGCCGATATGGAGGACGAGTACACCACTACGCCACCGGGCTAGATGATTACTTGGCAGAGGCTTGTACAGTGTAGCTCTTTCACCGCATGGACATTGCCCGCATGCAAGCTCACCTAGGATGCGAGGCACGGAGAGGTCGACGGAATGGCCGAGATCAGCAGGAAGAGGCCGTGACAGCAGGTCCTTTGGTAACTTTCGAGGCGGACCGCCAAAGAAGAAAGTTATGTACCTCCGCCAAGATGAGTGGTCCTCCGCGCCTTCGTGACGCTCGGGTATTCGAGCCGGGTCGAGCTCTAGGTCTTCTGGTTCACAGGTATACGTGAGTTCTAGCCAGCAGGATTCATGTCCCCCTCAGTGTGCACGATGTGGCAGAAGTCATCCCGGGGAATGTCGTCTTTTTACTGGTGCTTGTTTCACTGCGCCGTGGGGCCATGTGACGAGATCGTGCTTATAGAGGGGTACGCAGCTTGGCGCAGCCTACCGGATCGATGGCGTTCATCGCTTTCTACGCATGCCGCAGGCGCACCTATGATTAGAGTGGAGCGGTAGATTCAGGTATATCCTTAACCCTCTAGAGTTTTGCATGCTTGATATGATGATCTTTTGTTGTGCGCCATGTACGGATAATGTTGTGTTAGTTATGAGTTAGAAAACATGGTTAGTTGAAAGGATAAGTCCATGTGTAGTGTAAAATGGAAGTGGTAGCTTTCATGACCCGTATAGGTAAGATTGTCCCGGATCGGGAAACAAGAGCTTGATGCGTTAAGTGGGTCGGGTTGGGGCCATGTTGCGCCAACCCGCGCCCGCTTTCGAGGTGGGGTCAGCTCGGGTGGTCCCGCCGGTGGTAGGGTCACGAGGGTGCTAGGCCCAAGTTTAGATGACCATCGTATGAGTTCGTGGATATGTTCGACCGTGGCGGTCGTGAAGGCCGGGAATGACCTTAAGGGAGATTGAGGCTAGTAAGATGACCAAGTTTGGAGGTGGTGACTCCAAAGTTTTGGGAAACTGAAGCGATGACTGAAGTGTGGTACGTATACTAGAAGAGTTCAAGTGTTCGAGAGGGGCACGACGAGTAAGGAAGGAAGAGAATGTGTGTTATTTCATGGCCAGGTGTGGCGTGGGCAACTTGTTAGAAGAACTTCATCGTTATCCGTCTTGAGAAGGAACATTCGGGATGAATGTTTCTAAGGAGGGGAGAATGTTATACCCCGTATTTCCAGAGTATGTACGTTAGGGCGTACATATAAAAATTTAAGCCTTAAGACTTGGCAAGTTTCGAAATTTGTACACAAGTGCCGAAAGGAGTCGTTTTTCGACGAAACGTTTTACAAGACTTACGAAGGGAAAATTCCGGCTATGTCATTTATAATTTTTGCGGATTTTTCCGAGAGACGAAACATTTTTGACCAACGGGAGGGTGACATGTGTCACCCTCACATTGTAAGAGGTTGGGCGGCAAAGTGGACGAAATGGGTGGCATGGGTTAGGTAGGATATTTTGTGCAAGTTGGTGTGGTAGATGGATAAGGTGCACTTGGCTTAATCCTAGCCCTACACTTGCCTAACACTTGGTTAGATCTTGGCCATTGGTTGGCCATTCCTTGACCTATAAATACCCCTCTAAGTGATGAACTTTCTTCATCCAAAAATCATTTCCTAAGTGTTAAAATCCTCCCCCCTTCCTCTTGTTTGCTCTCGTCCTAGCCCTCTCCCCCCTCTTTTGAGAGCCTTGGCCGAGAGCCTCCCCCTCCCCCCTTTTTAGTGCCTTAGCAGGGTACCCCTGCCTAGTTGGTTTCAGTATAATACCCCTTTGTGGTATAGAAATACTCTCAAAGTATTGTTATAATGCCCAAATACTCTAGCCCAAATACCTTGTAGTACTTTCCAAAGTTACCTCAATACGTAGAGTCTAAATACTATTATACCTTCCTTTAGCCACTAAACGAAACCCTAAGGAAAACCTTCATAGTCTGTTGAAGTGTTTAGTAGAAGTTGCGTAGAACTTCTAAGGGTTGTTTGGAGCGATTGGAGCACTCGAGTAGAGCTAAACGTTGCTCAGGATCGACGTTAAACTTGGATAATTTTGGGCTCATCGAGGTAAATACTACTGTCCTTCTTTTGTAATTGGAAATTACATACTGTAGTAGTATAGAAATGAATATAAGATTCATAGAAGAGAATTGAACTGTAATAGAAGGATATTACAGAATAAACTTGAACTGAAATCGCATCAGAAGAATATTAAGATAGAAGATTAAACTGTATTTACATAGGACTGTATTTACAGTAGACTGATAACCTTTATTGGTTGAATGTTCTGCAAGTAGCATGGGCTACTTAGAAGGTGGACCAGGCTAGCCGTTATAGCCGTGAGCGCTTTTGCTTATAGTCGATAATCGTCGCGAGGTATGTGATTCTTCCTATACTCGAGCATGATATTTTGAAGTATATATATAGTACGGTAGACGACGTGTGTTATCTCGAACGTAGTTATCGCAATGTCTTTTGACTTAAGCCCAATAAAAGAATCTTGAAGTATATATATATATAGTGCGGTAGACGACGTGTGTTATCCGAACGTAGTTACGGCAATGTCTTTTGACTTAAGCCTGAATAATAAGAACCTTGAATGTAATTCAAACGAATTAAGAAACCTTTTTGGAAAGAAGAGTAATACTTGGTTTTGAAAACATAAGAGTTATACTAGCTTTATGGGAAGTTAGGTATAACGTCGTAAGAGAGATAAAAGGGATGGTTAACTGATTTTTAGAAGTTAAGAGACTTAATCTTAAAAGATAAGAGATTTGACTTGAATGTATTAATATGAATTTTGTGTGAAACCTCATTCGTGAGTAATGAGTACCTGGTTTTTAAAAGGAATAATGTTTTACTGATTTGAAATCGAATGAGTATCGAACAAACTATCGCAAAGACTAATAAAGGAAAATGTATTGAAAAATGAAGTATTATTAAAACCAGTAGAAACCTCCATCTGCATAGAAGCTAAGATGAGACAAAATGATATTACATTCTCTAGATCATGGCTGCTTTAATAAATGGTTATAAACAAGAATAAACTGCTCACACCTATGGCATATGTTATTCAATTGTTTTAAAAGAGATTAAGACATTGAACTATGAAACCTTTCTAAAATAAAGAGACTTGAGTAATTGAAATTAGGCAAACTGGAACTGTAGGGAAAAGAAAGGCATTGTTTTGTCTTAAATTGGTTTAAAACATAAAGTGTTATAACAACTTTATGGGAAGTTGGTTATAACGACTTTATGAAAACAAAAGAAGGGTTTTATCATTGGTTTTAATGTGGTAACTTGACTTTAAGAAGGGAAGTTGTTTTGGTTTACTTAAAAGATGTAAGTCACTCTATTTTTATACTACGTATCGGGTGACTTTTATAAAAGGAATGGATCTCTTAAAAGGAATTTAACGACGTAGTACTTTAGTGGTTAAAACCGGACTTTGTCATAAAATGAAAGTACTTTAAGTTGTGTGTAACTTGCCTATGTTTGCGTGTGATAGACTTGTTGTGCAAGGAATGTATTTCACTCGACTACCGTGTTCACGGATGAACCGAATGTATTTCACTCGACTACCGTGTTCACGGATGAACCGAATGTATTTCACTCGACTACCGTGTTCATGGATGAACCGAATGTATTTCACTCGACTACCGTGTTCGTGGATGAACCGAATGTATTTCACTCGACTACCTGGCCCACGGATGGACCGGAATGTATTCCATCCGACTACCGAAGTTCACGGATGAACCGAATGTATTCCACACGCTTCTATCGGGTCCACGAGATGGGCCGAGACATGTTATACGTATCACATGATTTGTACCTAGATTGCCGGTGAGGAAGGAGTTCCACGCACGGCGGATGACTTTGAGGCGTGAGTCCCGACTTGACATAACCGCTTTATGTTGTGAATCGTAGTTTGGTTATCATACATGTCTCCTCGCTTTATATAGACTATTATGATTTCATTTACGTATTTTTACTGATTCACATACTTGGTACCATTGTATCGACTCCTTCGGGGTTGTTCACGCCGCAGTAAGTACATCGATCGTCGATCCCCGCTTAGGATCACCTTTCAGATATTGAAGCTGCTCCTTCTGAGGCTTATCTTTGTATGTTACCCCGAGTCCGTAGGTTCTTGTACATTCAGGTATGGCGTGGCCCCGTCCCGTCATAGTTGTTGTAAAAATCTTAGAGGTCCGTAGAGTAATCGCCAGGGCGTAAGGATTAGAATCGCTCAAATGTTTATATATGTATATGTAGAAGGCAACCGCTTTTGGTTGCCTGCTTTCTTTCATCTTGATCCATATCTATTTATATGTTTAAAGTTTTTATTTCATTGGTTTTCTCGATGTTGTATCACTAGGTGCCCGGGTAAGGCACCACTACGGGCCCGGTTCGGTCGTGACAAAGTTGCCCTCTAAACTAAAAGACCTGGGAGCTTTACACTACCTCGCACAAGCGGTGGTGACACGCAACAGTATACTGTGGCGATTTAGGGGCAAGTATAAATTTGATGCCTTATCGGTATTTAAACGGTTGAGTCAGGTGAGGCCAAACCAACCACGTGAGCTGCACTGGCCGATAGATGATGGTTCATCCAAGAGGGAAGATTGAGGACGTGATTGTTAAAGTAGGAAAATTCTTTTTTCCCGCGGACTTCCTCGTTCTTGACATGAAAGAGGATGCAGAAATCCCTATCATATTGGGGAGACCATTCCTGGCGACAGGGAGAGCATTGATCGATGTAGAAAGAGGAGAGCTGCCATTGAGGGTGGAGAAGGAAGAAATGGTGTTTAAAGTATTTAAACACATCATTGAGCCACCAACCATGAGCAGGTGCTTTGCAATAAGCACCATCAAACCCCCTGTGAGCCAATACAAGTCAAACCAAGGGAGATGAGCCTACAAAAGCAGGTATGTGACGCCAAACCTCCACAAAAGCAGGTATGTGTTCCTGAACCTTCCCTTGATGATATATCTAAAAAGAGAAGAAGAAGAAGAAGAAGAAAACGAGAAATATGGAGAAAATGGATTGGTTGTGGGGTTAATCCACCCCACACTTATTGAGTTAAGGAACTTGCGCCCGGCTAAAAGACGTTAAAGACAGCGCTACTTGGGAGGCAACCCAAGGTATTTTGATTTATTTTACGTAATATAGTAGTTTTTATTAAAAACGGTCTCACGGAGGTAGTGTTTATGTTGTGATTGACAGGTGTAGGCCAATAAATTGAAGGGAGAAAAACTGAAGAACAGCAGGGATTTCCAGAAAAACGGGTAAGCGCAGCGACTGTTATACCCCGTAGTTCTGACCATACGTGTGAGAGCGTACGAAAGGGAGTAGGGCTTAAAATTTTCGAAAGATAGGTTGACGGATTATTTCGGACGGGTTTTTAGTCAACTTTGGGGCGGGTTATGACCCGGTATATTGAGAATTCCTAGGTGGTTCAAAGGCCTAGTGCGTAGTTCGTTGAGGCTAGTTTCCAACGCAACCAACCGTTCGTCGATAGGACATCGGAGTAGAAAGTTATGGGAGTTACAAGTTCAGTGCGCAGACGGACATAAATGTGTTTCGCATAAAGCGGTGGTGCGACGCCGATTTGTGGTCGCGCGCCGGTATTCTGAGGGGTCTCTGAATTTGCAGCGACGCGGCGCCGGAAAATCCTGAGAGGCGATGAAGTTTCAGCCGCGCCGAGGCGGTTCTCGAAGTTGAGTGGGATTTACCGCTTTGTTTTAAAGAGGTCATGTGGGTGGCGGTGTCCCCATCTGAATTCTTGCATGTCTTATATTGACCAAGTCTTGAAGACTTGGTCATCTTCCAAATCCCTCTCTCTCTCTAAGCTAAAGCTCTCACTTCTCTCTAAAATTCCCAGAGAAATTCAAAGCCTAAGGAAAATCTGAAAAGTTAAGGACAAGAAGGAAGCTTGTGGCTAGCTTGTAGGAGTTATTGTGGTGGTGTTCTTGGAAAGGAGACTAGCAAAGTTGTTGGAATAATTTTGGCTAAAGCTTTAAGGTAACAATTCTTCCCTTGTAGCTAGTTATTGATGTTGCATGTGAAGAAGAAGGAACTTGTAGTAGTAAATAATGCTCTTGGATTCATTGCATGTAAGAAATATGGTTTGAGTGTGAAAGAATTGGTTAAGAAGATATTATGAGCATGTTGTAGCCTAAAAACTACCTTAAACTTGTTTAGTTAATTGTTGTACCTTATGGGGCAGAATTTTACACACCCAAGTTTAGGTGTGTAATCCCCTTTGAAATGTTTGGATTGTTAGGCCTAAGATGTGGCGTTTGGATGTTGAATTCGGCCTTGAAAAAGGTGGAAAAGTATGTAGAAACAAAGGAAATGCTGCCCAATTTTCCATAAGAAATTAGTAACTTTGAACTTGGATTATTCTACACTGAAATTAGAGGTTAATAAATGTATCATGGTTATTTTAGGTTGATATATTACTTGCGGTAGTTTGGGCTTAGCAAGTGGATTGACCAAAGAGGTATGTGGAGCTTTCCTATCTCTTGATCATGAGTAGTTGTATCTATATAGTACGGTAGACGTACAAGATTTGGTATTCTTACTTGTTTTAAGTATATAAAGACTTGTTTCGTTTTAAGAAGTATAAGTCCCTTGGTTAAGGGAAAAGTATAATTTTACTAAAGTATAGGGTTAATATAACAACTTTATGGGAAGTTGGTTTATTAGCTTTATAAAAGGTTAAGAAGAAGAGATTTACTCTAAGTAAGATAAGTAAGGACAAGTGACTTGATTTATGAAAGGCAAATTGATTTTAAGGCATCAATTGCCCAAAGGTTCTATATAAAAAAGAGTCATTTTTAAAGAATATAAGTATGTGGTACTTTGGGTTAAATTCCCGGATTTTCTTTTATTAAATATGTTAGTGCCTTGAGTAAACTAAAATGAGAGGGTATATGAACAAGACTAATAATAAGTTATAAGCTTTCTTAACTTATTTATGATTATGATATGATGATCGATTGAGCTAGGGTAAGAGTATAAATGAGGGGCAAGCCCCAAGATCGTTATACCACCTTCTCCAGGGTAAGAGTATGAATGAGGGGTAAGCCCCAAGATCGTCATACCACCTTCTTCGGGGTAAGAGTATATCTGAGGGGTACATCCCCAAGATCGTTATACCACCTTCTTCAGGGTAAGAGTATATCTGAGGGGTACATCCCCAAGATCGTTATACCACCTGCTTTAGGGTAAGAGTATATCTGAGGGGTAAATCCCCAAGATCGTTATACCACCTATTCCGTGGATTTGCTACCCACGATGCGAGGAATACCTCATGCGAGTCCTATGGGCTTATGCGGGTGAAATAGTCCCATGCGGGCGGGTACAGCCTATGCGAGGAATACATCATGCGGGTCCACAAGAACCATGCGGGTGAAATAGTCCCAGGAGTAGGATTGCTTATAGATACTACGGGCGAGGGACCCTGTTTTGATCACAAGCCTCCTATTTTTATGCAGTAAAGTATATACTTGTTACTCTCATTGTTAGTAAGGCACAGTGTACTGTATTTTGATTTTCTTCCATGACTCCAGCTTATTTTTCAGACTTATGATATCATTATTGTTATACCCCGTATTTCCAGAGTATGTACGTGAGGACGTACGTAGAAAAGTTTGAGCCTTAAAGTTAGGCAAGGACGAAATTTTGTTCACAACTACCGAAAAGAATCGTTTTCCGACGAAACGTTTTACAAAACTTGCGAAGGGAAAATTTTGGCTATGTCATTTATTATTTTTGCGGATTTTTCCGAGAGATGAAATATTTTGGACCAACGGGAGGGTGACACGTGTCACCCTCAAAAGTGGACGGCAAAGGGCTAGCTTGGCACGTTTTTTGTGTTGAAGTTTTAGTCAAGGGTTAGGTAGGATATTTTGTAGATATTTTGTGTAGTTGATGAACAAGTGGGACCCACAAACACTTGTCCAAATCTTGACCCTACACTTGCCCACCACTTGTCTTGATCTTGGCCATTGGTTGGCCTATAAATACCCCCCTTTGTTGAAGAATTCTTCATCCACAAAATGTTTCTCTGTCTTGAAATCCCTCTCCCTCTCTATAGTTTTCGCCCTCCTCATGAGGCTTTGGACGAGAGGTACCCCCCCTACCTTGAGTTGCTCTCGTCCAAATACACCCCCCCCTTGGTAGAAAAGTATTCTCCAAGTATAGTTACTATTCCAATACCTTGGCCCAAATACCTTGTAGTATTCCAAGGTTATCCCTATACTAAAAGCCCAGAAATACTATTATACTTTCCTTCAGTCACAAAAACGAAACCCTAAGGAAAATCTTCATAGTCGGTTGAAGTATTAAGAAGAAGTTGCGTAGAACTTCTAAGGGTTGTTTGGAGCGGGTTGGAGCGCCCAGAGTAGGAGCTAAACGTCGCTCAGGATCAACATTTAAACTTGGATAATTTTGGGCTTATCGAGGTAAATACTCTTGACCTTCTATTGTAATTGGGAATTACATACTGTCGTAGTATTGAAATGAATTTAAGATTCATAGAAGAGAATTGAACTGTAATAGAAGGATATTACAGAAGAGAGTTAAACTGAAATCGCATCAGAAGAATATTAAAGAAGAGATTAAACTGTACTTACATAGGACTGTATTTACAGTAGACTTGTGTAGCTTAATGGGTAGGGAAGTGCTACCCAATTTTCTGTAGAATAGAGAAGCCTCTGCTTAGAATGTTCTACAGTGTAGTCTAGACATTGATAGACTTGTATAACCGTTATAGGTTGAAGTACTGCGAGTAGCGTGATCTACTTGAAAGGTGGACAAGGCTAGCCGGGTAATAGCGGTGGAGCGTTTTGCTAATAGTCGATAATCGTCGCGAGGTATGTGATTCTTCCTATCCTCTTGAGCATGATATTTTAAAGAATATATATATAGTACGGTAGACGTACGTGTGTTAACTGAACGTAGTTTTGCGGCAATGTCGTTTGACTTAAGCCTGAATAATAAGAATCTTGAAGTATTTCAAGAGAATTAAGAAACCTTTTTGAAAGAAGAGTAATACTTGGTTTTAAAAGCTTAAGAGTTATACTAGATTTATGGGAAGTTAGGTATAATGGCTTAAGAGAGATAAAAAGAATGATTTATTGATTTTAGAAGTTAAGAGACTTGATCTTAAAAGATAAGAGACTTGACTTAATTAAATTAATATGAGTTTTGTTAAAAAGTGTGAAACCTCATTCGTGAGTAATGAGTACTTGGTTTTAAAAGGAATAATGTTTCTTGATTTGAAATCGAGAATAAGTATCGAACAAACCACCCAGCGTTAATAAGGAAATGTATTGACTAATTAAGTATTATTAAAACCGAGAAACCCCATCTGCATAGAAGCTAAGATGAGACAAAATGATATTACATTTCCTAGATCATGGCTGCTTTAATAAGATTGTTATAAACAAGAATAACTTACTCACATATAAGGCATATGTTTCTCAAATTGTTTTAAAGGAGAATTATATCATTAAGTGATTAAAACTATGAACTATGACACCTTTCGAAAATGAGAAACTTGAGCATTTGAAATTAGGCAAACTTGAACGTTTGGAAAATAATGTTGTTACTTGATTTTACAAAGGAAAGTGTTTTGGTTTATTTAAAAAGATAGTCACTCTATTTTTATACTACGGGTATTGTGTGACTTTTGTGAAAGAAACGGATCTTCTAAAGAGTTAATGTATGAAGTACTTTGGGAATAAAAACCCGAACTTGTTAACATAAAGTAGAAAGTACCTTGTGTGATTAACTTGATTGTGTTGGTTTGTGATAGCCTTGTAATACTTTCTTGTCGATTTGATAAGTGAACATGTTAGGATCTTACGTGTGTTAGTGTCTTGTGATGTTTGTGTAAAGGGTTTCCACTTGTTGTGCTTATGTTGTTTAACGATAAGTTGTTATGTTAGTATTATATCACTCACCTTGACTTGATCCGGGGTTGTGCCCTCCGACGCGGGGTATAGCTCAGCGATGCAGGACCATGATTCGAGACTACCATGCGGGTCCGAGGACCTATGCGAGCTACGAGTTCCGGTTAGTGTGCGGCCTTTATGGTCACGCGGTCTATGTGGCCATGCGGATGCGAGTCCGGGCGTTGCAGGGAGTAGCTACCCTCGATGCGAGAATACCTCACGCGGGCCATTGGGTGGCCTATGCGAGTCGCGGAAGTTCGGGACTAGACGCGCACATTAGATCTGCGCGCGAGTGGCCAACTTCGATCATGTGGCGGTCAGACAGATCTCATGATCTGATTTATGACCTTGTTGATGCGTAGGTTTTAGTAGTCGGCTATGCCTTCGATTACCCCTCACGGTTTATTATGACACAGTGGGACACGTATTCATGTGTATTCCTTGGTGCTTTTATATCAAGGACTGACGGCAGTGACGAAGGAATTCCACGCGCATGATTCATATTTTGGTAATGAGAACCATGTTTATATTTCAGTTATGACTTTAGGCGTGAGTCCCCGACTTGACATACGCTTACATATTGTGTATCGTAAATTGGTTATCATATATGTCTTACATTTTATATAGACTATTATGATTTCATTCTGATATTTTGATTTCACATACTTGGTACTGTTATCGACCTCCTTGAAGTGCGTTCACTGCGCGGTAGAGGTACACCAGTTGTTGATCCTCGCTCATAGGGTCACAGTTCAGCGTTTTGGGAAGCTCCGTTTCTCCGGAGGCTTATCTGTGGTATAGTCCCCTGTCGTTGTAGGTACTTACATTCAGGGGTATGGCGGTGTCACGACCCGACCCCGGGACCGCGACTGGTGCCCTACCTGGGCACCCTTACAGGTAAACATCAGAGAAAATCAGCGGAACATACATGAAACTTATAAATAAAACATCGGAAGTAAAACAACAGGTTAGCCGATAGGGCTACCTTCCAGAACATATATAAAAACAACCGAAGCAGTTGCCTCCTTTCTTTTACAAACTGACCCACACTGTGTGACTAAAGACCTCTAAGAGTTTTAACATAACCACTGTGGCGGGACAGGGCCCCGCCATACCCCTGAATATACATGACTCTACTACCTCAGGGAAAACCACACCAAGAGCTAAGCCTCCGGAGCAAGTGGAGCTTTTTCTCAAAACTGAACCGAGATCCTAAGAGCAAGGATCACCAACCTGGGTACCTAAAACCTGCGGGCATGAACGCAGCCCCCCGAAGGGGGTCGATAACAGTGCAGAATATGGAGCAGAAATAACGTCTGATAAGCAGATCATAAGCGTACAAAGAATGACAAGGACAAGTATAAAAACACATACAGATCTGCCGTGTCATTACCACTTTTGAACTTAATCGCACCTTATTATCTTTTCCATTCTCAATAAAAGTTATAGCCACGCTTCTTACGTACATTATTAGAAAAGAATCATTAAGTTCATTACTATATAACTTACTTATCTTTCATAAGTATAATCCGGCCTGTAAGGAGAGGGCACCTATACTACGGCCCGATCTAGACGCGATCAAGGTCACATAGTCCGCGTAAGGTATCGCCGCCCAATCTCGGGTCGATAACGCCATCTAGTGCGCGTAAAGGTATCGCGGCCCATTCTCGGGTCGATAATGTCATATAGTGCGCCTAAAGGTATCGCCGACCCATCTCGGGTCGATAATGTCACATAGTCGCGTAAAGGTATCGCCGGCCCATCTCGGGTCGATAATGTCATATAGTGCGCGTAGGTATCTGCGGCCCATTCTCGGTCGATAATGTCATATAGTGCGCGTAAAGGTATCGCCCGCCCATTCACGGGTCGATAATGTCATATAGTGCGCGTAAGGTATCTTGCCGGCCCATTCTCGGTCGATAATGTCATATAGTCCGCGTAAGGTATCGCCCGCCCATTCTCGGTCGATAATGTCATATAGTGCGCGTAAAGGTATCTTGCGGCCCATTCTCGGTCGATAATGTCATATAAAACCGAAGTTAACCCAACGTACTACGCACCTCTACTCCTTTAGAAAAACTCTTTTTCAAACAAAACTTCCCAGATACTAACAACCGTAGTATCAAGTCATCTCTACCTTTCAGGACAAGTCACACTACCTTTTTAGAAATACAATTACCGGCTTCTAAATCAAGTGACTTCTTACTTAAAAACCTTAAGCAATTGGTACCTTTAAAACAATTTGCCCTTCTTTATTTCAAATCATTCTTTGCTTACATTAGAGGAAACCATTCTCTTAACCTTCCATAAAGTTATTATAACCAACTTCCCATAAAGCCGTCATACTAACTTTATGCCTTAAACTAATTCATTCTTTTTATAACCAAGAGACTTATACTTTCAAATCAAATCACATAGCTTTCAAAAATACTTCAAGTCTCTTAACTTTTAAGAAAACAAGTTTCAAAGTCTTAAAAACTTCATACGTAAACTCTTTTAAATTAAGTAACATATACCTTGGTGCGTTGTGAATAAGTTATACTTATTTATAACGATCTTATTCAAGTAGCCATGATCTAGAAAATGTAATACAATTTTGTCTTATCTTAGCTTCTATGCAGATGGAGAATTCTACTTGTTATAACATAATTAATTGTCATTACACTTTCCTTTATTAACGCAATGGCTTGTTCGATACTTATTCTCATTCGTGCGTAAATTAGCCAAGTCAACTCGACTCGAATACTTCCTAACGACTCTTACCAACATCCCCCATAAGACTTGGTAAGGACTTAGGATTTCTTAGACGTAGTTTTTACATAGAGTAAATCAACATAACTACCTCTTAACTTCTAAGAGTAGACGGAATCATGAAATACTACTACATGTATATTGCATACATAGAATCATGCCAAAGGAAGGAAGAGGTTCACATACCTCGCGACGATTATCGACAAGTAGCAAAAAGCTCCAAAGTACTTCCACCTTGAGCTATTCCATTATTCAAGTAGGATACGCTATACCTAGTACGTCAACCTATAATGGTCACCATCGTCCATTAACTTCTTACTTCATCGTAGAATATTTTAGGTGCTAAGTCGCTAAATTCTACGGAAAATCGGACAGCACCTCCTTTGTTTCTACTTATTTTGCCACCTTTTTCAAGGCCGAATACAATAACCAAACAGCCCCAATTGGCTCACAATTTCTATAAGGTACTCGATACAAATGACTAACTAAACAGCATCAATTGGCTCACAATTTAGAAAGTAGTCCAATACAAATGAAAAACAAACTAAAAAGTCCAAATTCGGCCACCTTGAGTTCAACCTTACCAATTCTTATCAAATTTCCATTTCAATCCAAATTGGTAGCATAACATGATATCAAGTCGTATTTGATTATAACAATCCATAATCTCTAAGTAGGTAACATGCGACGATTTCTAATAACGACTAAATTGAAATCCAACTTAACAAGGCTTATATTACATTCCGGATTCCCAATGCTACAATTAATCCACAATCCTTATAAACTTCTACTAATCAACTTCATGCTAGCAACATTTAAAGCTAACAACAACAATAAATAATCTTGTAACACTTAAAGAGAACAAGATTATACCTCCACGAAACTCAATCTAACTTCCAAATCCGAAGTCGCTCCTTAGTAGTTTAGAACCTCCCCAAGACACTTCAATCCGCTCCTTGAGACCCTTAGAACCATACCAACAACTTTCCTTCAAACTTCCAATCCAAAACCTAGAAAGCCACTAGGTTTTCACTTTGCGACTAATACGAAAACTCTCTTTTTCCGGGATTTTTCTATTGAGATACACTTACAATACACTCATGAACCTTGGTTTAAAGTGGGGAGATTATTGGACAACAAACAAAAAAATTTCTTTCTTCTTATGGGTAAAGCCGAGAGCACCATCACATGTTCATCCAATTTTCTTTAAAAATTTGGCTAAGTATGGACTTGTCTCACTACTAGTAGTATAATATAGTAGCATGGAGGGTTGAGATTAGCACAATTGTGTGGTTTGGATGAAGTCTAAGTAAATATCAAGTAAGTGGTCCCATTGACCAAGTCAACATTCTCAAGCTCACACTTGCAAGACATAATCATCCTACCAAAGGTCAAATGACCCTTTTGTCCAAGGCATTTTCGTCCAAGCTCACTAAAGGGGGGGGGGTGACACGTGTCGCCCTCCCATTCGTCACAATAATACGTTTTCCGACAAATTTCATAATTCCGATAAATTTTTACAAGCCTCAAATCTTAACACTTGTGAGTTTCTTACTTACGTTCTTAAAACATGTCCTGTAAGTACGGGGTGTAACAGGCGGGGCCCTGTCCCGTCGTTGTGGTAACATTCTTAGAGGTCTGTAGTACTGTTGTGGGCAGAGTTTGTAAAAGGGATGTAACTGTTCGGATTTAAGTTTTTATATATATATGCCGAAGGGAAATTTTCCTCAGATAAACTGTTTCGCACTTCTTATTATTTCATGTCTTGTTTTATATTCCGCTGATTACTCTGATGTTGTATCACTAGGGTGAACGGGTTAAGGCACCAGTCACGGGCCCGGGTTCGGGTCATGACAAAAGTGGTATCAGAGCAGTTAATCCTCGGAAATTGTCTACAGACCGTATCCAGTAGAGTCTTGATTATCGGTGTGTTGTGCACCACACCAATAATCAGGAGGCTCTAGGATATTTAGGATTGGTTTCCATTCTTCTCACTCCGAGATCGGGCCTTAGAACTGTGTTATAAGTTGGACCCCTGTAACGTAATTCTTTCCCTTACCGTTATGCCTCCGCGTAAGGCAACCCGGGCCTAGAAGGGCAAAGCGTAGGAGCTGCGAGTAAATCTGAGAGAGGTTACGAGGGCACAGCCCAATCATCACCTAGGGTGGTGCTTCATTCGAGGAGCTCTGCACGTCACGGCCCAGAGTTTAGCGGCGGCGATTCCTCTGCGGCCATGATATTTGAACCTTCAGTTCCACGACCAGTGGCAGGAGGTATGGATTGCAAAGAGACGACCCTGTTTCTAGCTATGGATTTAGCAACCAGAGAGTATTTTATGTATCGATTTATCGCGGGCCTTGATGAATATCTAAGAAAGGGTTGTGCAATAGTAGCTCGTCGGTCAGGCATGAGCATGGCCTGCGTACAGGCTTATGCACAGCAGGCCGAGAAACGTAGGGATCGACGGGTTAACCAAGATCGGCAGAAGAGGGCCAGAACGGCAGGGTCCTTTGGTAACTTTCGAGGCGGATCGCCTCTGCAGCGATGAATCGCACCTCCGCCCGATGCAGTGGTCATCCACGTGGTTCGGGGCGTTCGGGGTATCGAGTTGGTCGAACTCGTGGCTCCTGATTCACAGCTATACGTAGGTTCTAGCCAGCCGGGTTCAGTTTTTCCCTAGTGTTCACAGTGTGACAGGCGTCATCCCGGGGAATGTCATCTTGTTGTTGGTGCTTGTTTTACCTGCGGCCTTCAGGGCCATGTGTCGAAAAGATGTCCTAGTAGGAGGACTCAGCCTACCAGATTAGTTGCGGATTCAGTGGTTCGGAGAGGAAGGGGTGTTAGCCAGAGGAGGCCACCCCCACCTCGGCGTGGCCGTTGTGGTAGGTGTCATTGTGGGGAGTGTCGTACTTCTTCGACAACTTGTTATGCTTGCAGCCAGCAGGGCTATTTTGCTAGAAATTGTCCGACCAGAGGTGGCGCGGATGTAGAGACTCAGCCTTCAGGATCGGTGGCTAGTTCGTCACCTTCTCTAGCTATGCGCCCAACAGGGCAGGATTGATTAAAACGACAAAGGGGAGTGAAGCAGTAGATACAGGTATATCCTTAACCCTCTAGAGATATGTGTGACAAAATGAGTGTATCTTAAGTGCTATGATAGCATGGTGTTAATTATGATTAGAA
The DNA here is from genome assembly GCA_029844215.1 of Przewalskia tangutica. Lineage (NCBI taxonomy): Eukaryota > Viridiplantae > Streptophyta > Magnoliopsida > Solanales > Solanaceae > Przewalskia > Przewalskia tangutica. The sequence goes on along the minus strand of CM056724.1, from coordinate 44,970,566 downwards.
TTCGTGATTAGTTAAAAGGGTAAGATTGGGGATAGGGAAGGTGTGAGCCTTAGAGTTTTATACGTAGAGACCTTAGAGGTAAGGCCATATCGAGTAAAAGATTTATATTTTTACGTTTAACCCTTATCGGAGTGCATAGTACCCGTGAGATATGTTTGTGTGATAAGCCCCCGAGTGGTATGAAATGAAAGAGGGTAGTTGAGCTAAGAAGACCACTAGGTTTTTCGTGACTCGATGGTGAGATTGTTCCGGATCGGGAAACAAGAGTTTTTGCGCGATAGCGGGTCGGGTTGAGGACCGATCGCGGGTCAACCCGCGGCCTGCATTGTGGTGGGGTCAGTTCGAGGTGGTCCCGCCAGGTGATAGGGTCACGAGGGTGTTAGGCCCAAGTTTAGTTAACCAGCGTACGAGTTCGTGGATGCGTTCGACCAGTAGTCGGGCCGATGAGGTCAGCCCATCTTATCTTTTAGTCAAGACCGTTTACTCGGCAGAAGGTTATGCGAGATGTTATATTAGGAAGGTTGTAAGGTTGCACGAGGTGCCTACTTTCACCTTACATGACGATGGAGCCAGTTACTGGCTATTTTTTTTTCGGAAGTTTTACGAGCGGGGTTAGGAACTCGGTGAGTCTCAAGATCACATTCGCCTCGGGCGGTGTTTAGATTTTAGGGGTAGCTGTGAGGATTGTTGCCTCCTATTGAGGGAGTGTTTTTATAGCTACCATTTCAGTATTCGGATATCGCCTTATGACGCCTTGTATGGGCGGAAGTGTAAGTTGCCGATCGATTGGTTCAATGATTGGCAAGGTTCAGATAGTGGGTACATACTTGTTTCAGCAGGATGTGGATAGGGTGAAGCTTATCCAGGAGAGGTTATTGGCAGCTCAGAGTCAACAGAAGTCGTGCGGATAATCGGCGTCGACACTTGGAGTTCAGGTTGACGGTGGGTTTTCTTGAAGGTACCACCCCGGAAGGGTGTGACGAGATTTGGAAAACAGGGGAAACTTAGCCCAAAGTACTTTTGGGCATTTTCAGATTGGTTGTAGAATAGGCCAGGTTGCCTATAAGTTAGCACTGCCGTCCGACTTAGGAGGCAGTACGTCCGGTCTTTCATGTTGCTATGTTCGGAAAAGTATCGGAGATCCATCCAGAGTGTTCCCAGTTAATGATGACCAAGTTGGAGATAGTAACCCAGAGATTTTGGAAACTGAAGCAATAACAGAAATGTGGTAAGTTTATGAGAAAGAGTTCGAGTGTACGAGGAGGGTACGACGAGTAAGGGAAGAAGCGAGCATGGGTTAAGAGAATAGAAGTGATCAATTCTTATGTGAAGTAAAGGTGCGAAGGGAGTATCTTTTAGACCTTGGGTGGAAGCTTTTGTGATGCTAGAGGTGATTCCTCGTGGACTTGGATTAAGTATTTGCGCGTGTGTTATTTTATGGCCAGGTGTGGCATGTTTGTTTTCGTAAGTATAGTAGTGAAGACTATACTGGCGCAGGTATCTTTTGAGACTTAGAAGGAACATTCGGGACGAATGTTTCTAAGGAGGGGAGAATGTTATACCCCATATTTCCAGAGTATGTATGTGAGGACGTACGTAGAAAAGTTTGAGCCTTAAAGTTAGGCAAGGACGAAATTTTGTTCACAACTACCGAAAAGAATCGTTTTCCGACGAAACGTTTTACAAAACTTGCGAAGGGAAAATTTCGGCTATGTCATTTATTATTTTTGCGGATTTTTCCGAGAGATGAAATATTTTGGACCAACGGGAGGGTGACACGTGTCACCCTCAAAAGTGGACGGCAAAGGGCTAGCTTGGCACATTTTTTGTGTTGAAGTTTTAGTCAAGGGTTAGATAGGATATTTTGTAGATATTTTGTGTAGTTGATGAACAAGTGGGACCCACAAACACTTGTCCAAATCTTGACCCTACACTTGCCCACCACTTGTCTTGATCTTGGCCATTGGTTGGCCTATAAATACCCCCCTTTGTTGAAGACTTCTTCATCCACAAAATGTTTCTAAGTCTTGAAATCCCTCTCCCCCCTCTCTATAGTTTTCGTCCTCCCCCTTGTGAGGCTTTGGCCGAGAGGTACCCCCCTACCTTGAGTTGCTCTCGTCCAAATACACCCCCCCCTTGGTAGAAAAGTATTCTCCAAGTATAGTTACTATTCCAATACCTTAGCCCAAATACCTTGTAGTATTCCAAGGTTATCCCTATACTAAAAGCCCAGAAATACTATTATACTTTCCTTCAGTCACAAAAACGAAACCCTAAGGAAAATCTTCATAGTCGGTTGAAGTTTTAAGAAGAAGTTGCGTAGAACTTCTAAGGGTAGTTTGGAGCGGGTTGGAGCGCCCAGAGTAGGAGCTAAACGTCGCTCAGGATCGACATTTAAACTTGGATAATTTTGGGCTTATCGAGGTAAATACTCTTGACCTTCTATTGTAATTGGGAATTACATACTGTCGTAGTATTGAAATGAATTTAAGATTCATAGAAGAGAATTGAACTGTAATAGAAGGATATTACAGAAGATAGTTAAACTGAAATCGCATCAGAAGAATATTAAAGAAGAGATTAAACTGTACTTACATAGGACTGTATTCTGATGAACTTGTGTAGCTTAATGGGTAGGGAAGTGCTACCCAATTTTCTGTAGAATAGAGAAGCCTCTGCTTAGAATGTTCTACAGTGTAGTCTAGACATTGATAGACTTGTATAACCGTTATAGGTTGAAGTACTGCGAGTAGCGTGATCTACTTGAAAGGTGGACAAGGCTAGCCGGGTAATAGCGGTGGAGCGTTTTGCTAATAGTCGATAATCGTCGCGAGGTATGTGATTCTTCCTATCCTCTTGAGCATGATATTTTAAAGAATATATATATAGTACGGTAGACGACGTGTGTTAATCGAGCGTAGTTTTGCGGCAATGTCGTTTGACTTAAGCCTGAATAATAAGAATCTTGAAGTATTTCAAGAGAATTAAGAAACCTTTTTGAAAGAAGAGTAATACTTGGTTTTAAAAGCTTAAGAGTTATACTAGCTTTATGGGAAATTAGGTATAACGGCTTAAGAGAGATAAAAAGAATGATTTATTGATTTTAGAAGTTAAGAGACTTGATCTTAAAAGATAAGAGACTTGACTTAATTAAATTAATATGAGTTTTGTTAAAAAGTGTGAAACCTCATTCGTGAGTAATGAGTACTTGGTTTTTAAAAGGAATAATGTTTTTACTGATTTCAGAAATCAGAATAAGTATCGAACAAACCACTGCAGCGTTAATAAGGGAAATGTATTGACTAATTAAGTATTATTAAAACCAGTAGAAACCCCCATCTGCATAGAAGCTAAGATGAGACAAAATGATATTACATTTCCTAGATCATGGCTGCTTTAATAAGATTGTTATAAACAAGAATAACTTAGTCACATATAAGGCATATGTTTCTCAAATTGTTTTAAAGGAGAATTATATCATTAAGTGATTAAAACTATGAACTAAGACACCTTTCGAAAATGAGAAACTTGAGCATTTGAAATTAGGCAAACTTGAACGTTTGGAAAATAATGTTGTTACTTGATTTTACAAAGGAAAGTGTTTTGGTTTACTTAAAAAGATAGTCACTCTATTTTTATACTACGGGTATTGTGTGACTTTTGTGAAAGAAACGGATCTTCTAAAGAGTTAATGTATGAAGTACTTTGGGAATAAAAACCCGAACTTGTTAACATAAAGTAGAAAGTACCTTGTGTGATTAACTTGATTGTGTTGGTTTGTGATAGCCTTGTAATACTTTCTTGTCGATTTGATAAGTGAACATGTTAGGATGCTACGTGTGTTAGTGTCTTGTGATGTTTGTGTAAAGGGGTTTTCCTTGTTGTGCTTATGTTGTTTAACGATAAGCTGTTATGTTAGTATTATATCACTCACCTTGACTTGATCCCGGGTTAAGCCGCCTCCGTCACGGGGTATAGCTCGGTGATGCAGGACCATGATTCGAGACTACCTCATGCGGGTCGGGGACCTATGCGAGCTACGAGTTCGAGGTTAGTGTGCGGCCTTTATGGTCACGCGGTCTATGTGGCCGTGCGGTGCGAGTCGGGGCGTTGCGGGAGTAGCTACCTCGATGCGAAATACCTCATGCGGGCCATTGGGTGGCCTATGCGGGCTGCGGAAGTTCGAGGACTAGGCAGCGCGCATTAGATCTGCGAGCAGTGGCGGATTCGATCATGTGGCGGTCAGACAGATCTCATGATCTGATTTATGACCTTGTTGATGCGTGGTTTTAGTAGTCGGCTATGCCTTCGTACTTACCGTCACGGTTTATTATGACACAGGTGGGACACGTGTTCATGTGTATTCCTTGGTGCTTTTATATCATGGACTCTGGCGGTGAGGAAGAATTCCACCGGCATGATTGATATTGTGGGCATGAGACCCATGGTTATATTTGAGTGATGACTTTAAGGCGTGAGTCACGACTTGACATATTGCTTACATATTGTGTATCGTAAATTGGTTATCATATATGTCTTCATTTTATATAGACTATTATGATTTCATTTCTGATATTTTTAGTTTCACATACTTGGTACTGTTGTCTCGACCTCCTTGGGGCTGCGTTCACGCCGCGGTAGAAGTACACGATTGTTGATCCTCGCCATAGGGTCACGATTCAGCGTTTTGGGAAGCTCCGTTTCTCGGAGGCTTATCGTGGTATAGTCCCGTCGTTGTAGGTACTTACATTCGGGGTATGGCGGCCTGTCCGTCGTTGTGGTAACATTCTTAGAAGTGCAGATCTTGTTGTGGCGAGTTTGTAAAAGGGATGTAATTGTTCGGATTTAAGTTTTTATATATATATGCCGAAGGGAAATTTTCCTCAGATAAACTGTTTCGCACTTCTTATTATTTCATGTCTTGTTTTATATTCTGCTGATTACTCTGATGTTGTATCACTAGGGTGCCCGGGGTAAGGCACCAGTCACGGGCCCGGGTTCGGGTCGTGACAATTATTACAGTATTTTCCAGTTTTACATACTTGGTACATATTGTGTACTGACCCCCTTCCTCGGGGGCTGCGTTCATGCCGCAGGTAAGGGTAAGCAGGTGGTGGATCCTCGATCTTAGGATCACCATTCGGTGTCGAAGCCGTTCCTCCGGAAGCTTGTTTTGTTGGTACAGTTTTTCCCTGATGTTATAGGCATTGTGTATATTCAGGGGTATGGCGGGGCCTGTCGTCCGATTGTTATCCTTAAGTGCGTGGTCACGTATGTGTTTGGGGTAAGGATAAGTTGTCTTCTTGTACTTTTGATTAAGTATGTTTTATGGAAAGCGGCTGATCGGTGGCGATGATGTTACCTTTTATAAGTTATGTGTCATGTATGCTCATTGCTATTCTCGATGTATACGGCGAGGTACGATCGCGGCCCCGGGGTCGGGTCGTGACAAAAGTGGTATCAGAGCAGTTAGTACTCGGAAAGTGTCTATATACCGTATCTAGTAGAGTCTTGATTATCGGTGTGTTGTGCACCACATCTATAATCAGGAGGCTGCAGGATATTTAGGATTGGTTTCCATTCTTTCACTCTAAGATCGTGCAATAGAGCTGTGTTATAGGTTAAACCTCCTCTGATGTTTTCCCTTATGTATCAGTTATGCCTCCACGCAAGGCAACCGCGGCCCAGAAGGGAAAGCGGTGAGGTCCGCTAGTGGGGCGGAGGGTCACGAGGGCCTGAGCCCGATCTTTACCAGAGAAGATGTTTCGGGCGGCGAGTTCCACGACGCCCGACCTCAGCGAGTTCGAGGCGTGAGCGGCTCATCGAGACCGCGATGCGGAGCCTCCATCCACGATCGGTGAGTATAGAGATTACGGGGAACAGGTCCGCTTATTGACCCGATATAGTGGCGGCGGCAGCGGGAAGCAGCGGCCAACCCTAGAGCCGGCGGTTCTGATTCGGGATTTCCTAGGTTGTCATCCACCCGAGTTCTATGGTTCGAGACTCGAGGAGGATCCGCAGGAGTTTGTTCGGTAGTTACAGCGGACCATGCAGGTGCTTAGGGCCTCGGAGACTGAGTCTGTTATGCTAGCTTCTTACCGGTTACACGATATTGCTTTGAACTGGTTTGAGTCATGGGTGTTGTCGAGAGGTGAGGATGCTCTTCCAGCTGTTTGGGAGAAGTTCACAGAGGCTTTCCTGGATCACTTCTTACCTCCTGAGATGAGGAGAGCCCGCGTAGATAGATTCTTGACCTTGAGGCAAGACGGGAGGACTATCAGAAAGTACAACCTGGAGTTTGACTCCTTCGCCAGGTATGCGCACACCATTGTAGCTGACATGGCAGATAGGGTTCATCGATATGTGATGGGGTTAGACTGTCATATGATTACTGCATGCTTGGGGGTGGCTCTTGACGAGGATGGATATTTCGGAGATGCAGCGTATACGCGAGGGATTGAGGCGAGAGCGAGATCGGCTAGATTTAGGCGGCCAAGAGGCGAGATAGCGGTCTCAGGCGATTTCGAGGCGGGCAACCTTAGCAGCAGACTATGTCCACATTTCAGCCAGCACAGAGTGCTCCTTCTCAGTTTTCTGGCAGGAGGTCTGATCAGCCGGGTTATTCAGGAGCAGGTCAGGGCTCCAGGACTTCGTGGTTTCGAGGCGGCAGTCGCACCAATCGAGACCACCCACCTCTCGGTGCATTCGATGTGGTAGGTCTCATCCGGGCGAGTGCCGTATGGGTTCGGGAGCGTGTTATTCTTATGGCCAGCAGGGCCATCTGAAGAAGGATTGTCCGTCCTTAGGCGGCGAAAGCGTTATGGTTCAGCCGACGGTCGATTCTTTGGATCTTCGTCTTCGATGGTCGACGCCGGAGGCGTGTGTTCACGGCCAGCGGTCGCAGCGAGAGGTCGTGGTAGGGTTCGATTCTAGCGGTCCTCGAACCGCATCTATGCTATGTCGGTAAATCGGGACCGTGAGCGTCACGGATGTCGTCACAGTACATTGTTGGTTTCTTCTTTGTGATGTATATGCTTTGATAGATCCAGGTTCTACCTTGTCCTATATATCTCCCCATATTGCTGATAGAATAGGGATAGAGCCCGAGTCCATAAGACCTTTTGAGGTGGCTACGCTAGTAGGTGATTCGGTGGTAGCCGAGAGGATATATAGAGCTTGCCCAGTGACTGTAGACAGTCGTCAGACTCTAGCCGACTTGATAGAGTTGGATATGACGGACTTTGATGTGATTATGGGTATGGATTGGCTAGCGTCTTGCTATGCCAATGTAGACTGTAGAGAGAGATTAGTTCGGTTCCAGTTTCCTGGCGAGCAGGTTATTGAGTGGAAGGGGAATACGGCGTCGCCGAGGGGTAAGTTTATTTCTTACCTCAAGGCTAGGAAGATGGTCCGGAAAGGGTATATCTACCATATGGTTCGGGTATTCAATACTGAGGCTGAGATACCGAACCTTCAGTCAGTTCCGGTCGTTAGAAAGTTTCCAGACGTATTCCCAGATGAGCTTTCGGGTATCCCTCCTGAGAGGGAGGTTGAGTTTTACATTGATTTGGCGCCAGATACTCGACCGATATCTATTCCGCCATACAGGATGGCACCTGCCGAGTTGAAGGAATTGAAAGACCAGCTGAAGGACTTGCTGGAGAAGGGCTTTATCAGGCCAAGTGTTTCACCCTGGGGAGCGTTAGTGTTGTTTGTAAAGAAGAAGGATGGGCCGCTGCGCATGTGTATTGATTACAGGCAGCTGAACAAGGTAACTATCAAGAAGAGATATCCCCTCCCCAGGATTGACGATTTGTTTGAACAGTTGCAGGGTGCAAAGTGTTTTTCCAAGATAGACCTGCGGTCTGGTTATCATCAGGTGCGAGTTAGAGAGACAGATATCCCAAAGACTGCATTCAGGACCCGGTATGGGCACTATGAGTTCAGGGTGATGTCTTTCGGATTGACCAACGCTCCAGCGGTATTCATGGATTTGATGAATAGGGTGTTCAGGCCATTCTTGGATATGTTTGTTATAGTTTTCATTGATGATATCTTGGTGTATTCGCGCACAGAGCAGGAGCATACGGATCATTTGAGGACGGTATTGGGAGTCCTCCGGGACCGGCAGTTGTATGCCAAGTTCTCGAAATGCGAGTTTTGGTTAGCTTCAGTGGCTTTCTTGGGGCATGTTATCGGGGCCGATGGTATTCGGGTTGATCTGAAGATCGAGGCGATCAAGACTTGGCGGGCCCACTACAAGCGGAGTCGCGCAGCTTTGGGCCTTGCAGGTTATTATCGAAGGTTTGTGGAGAAGTTTGCTTCTATATCAGCACCTTTGACTAAGCTGACTCAGAAGGCAGCTATGTTCCGGTGGACGGATACTTGTGAGGAAAGTTTCCAGTTGCTAAAGGAAAAGTTGACGACCGCCCCAGTTCTTACTCTTCCAGAGGGTTTAGATGGATATGTGGTTTATTGTGACGCGTCAGGTGTCGGGCTTGGGTGCGTGCTGATGCAGCATGGCAAGGTTATAGCTTACGCATCTCGACAGCTTAGGAAGCATGAGAAGATTATCCCACACATGACTTGGAGTTGGCAGCAGTGATTCATGCCTTGAAGATCTGGAGACATTATTTATATGGAGTTCATATGGATATTTACACAGACCACAAGAGTCTCCAGTATATCTTCAGCTAGAGGGAGCTGAACTTGCGACAAAGACGGTGGTTGAAGCTGCTTAAGGATTACGATGTTGATATTCTATACCACCCAGGGAAGGCCAATGTAGTTGCAGATGCCCTTAGTCGCAGATCGATGGGTAGTCTGTCTGATGTACAGCCAGAGAAAAGGGATATTGTAACGACCCGTTCCGGGGCCCGTTACTGGTGCCTTATCCCGGGCACCCTAGTGACACAACATCAGAGAAAACCAGCGGAAAATAAAACTTTAAACAAGAAACAAGATATATGATCATAAAACAGGCCAACCCAACGGTTACCTTCCAATAACATATATAAATACAACTCTTTCAAAACGAACAGTTTAATCCTTTTTACAAACCACACAACAAGATCTACTGCACCTCTAAGATTTACAACAACTATGACGGGACGGGGCCGCCATACCCCGAATGTACAAGAACCTACAACTCGGGAACACATACCAAAAGATAAGCCTCGGAGAAACGGAGCTTCCCAAAACGCTGAATCGAGATCCTAGGCGAGGATCCACGGCCGATGTACCTACTGCGGCATGAACGGCCGGGCGAGGTCGACAACAGTACCAAGTATGTGGCGTAAAATATCGTAATGAAATCATACTAGTCTATATAAAGCGGGAGACATGTATGATAACCAAACTACGATTCACAACATAAAGCGATCATGTCGATCGAGGACTCACGCCTCAAGTCATCACTCAAATATAACTATGGGTCTCACGCCCACAACATCAATCATGTTCGCATCACGGCGCATGCCGGATTGCGCATCGGTGTAGACATGTCCATGATGCAACAATAATACCAATGCCCGGCGCATGCCCGGGAATTCTACCTCGGTGTAGACGCGTCCATGTGACATCAACAATAATATCTTTGGGTGATCAACCCTGCCGCATGGCCACATGCCCCCGGAATTCTACCTCGGTGTAGACATGTCCATGTAACCACAATAACAATATATCGGGTAATCAACCCGGCCGCATGGCCGCATGCCCCCGGAATACTGCATCGGTGTAGACATGTCCATGTGACATCAATAACAAGACAGTAATCAAAATGGAAACATACCCGTGGAATTCTCCATCACTGCCAGCACGTCCAAGTAAGTTCTCAACAAGTCGACCGGCCCTCTATCGAGAGACGCGGTAACACAGAAATACCACACTTGCACAACAAAGGCTATCATCACAAGCATAGGCAAGTTTCACAACAACAAGCATAGGCAAGTTTCACACAACTCAAAGTACTTTCATTTTATGCGAGTCGGGTTTTAACCCCAAAGTACTACATACGTTAAGTTCTTTTAAAAGAGATCCATTACTTTTATAAAAGTCACCCTATACCCGTAGTATTAGAATGACCAACCCACATTCCTTTTCAAAATCAAGTAACAACATTCTTTTCCTAAGTTCCAGTTTGCCTAGTTTCAATTACTCAAGCTTCTCATTTTCAAATGCTCAAGTCACTTATTTTAGAAAGGTTTCATAACTCATAGTCTTAATCTCTTTTAAAACAATTGAGTAACATATGTCATATATGTGAGTAGTTTATTCTTGTTTATAACGATCTTATTACAGCAGCCATGATCTAGAAAATGTAATATCATTTTGTCTCATCTTAGCTTCATGCGGATGGAGGTTTCTTGGTTTTAATACAACATCATTATTCAATACATTTTCCTTTATTAACGCTGCGGTGGTCCTGTCGATACACATTACGATTTCAAATCGGTAAAACATTATCCCTTTAAAACCAAGTACTCATTACTCACGAATGAGGTTTCACACAAACATCCACATTAAAACAAATAAGTTAAGTCTCTTATCTTATAAGATCAAGTCTCTTAACTTCGACATGATAAACCATTTTCTTACCTACATAAAGTCGTTATAACCAACTTCCCATAAAGCCGTTATAACACTTTATGTTTAAACCAAACAAATACACTTAGCACTGACGTCCACCGCACTACATAGTTACACACATATCATGCTAGAATAGATAGGAAGAGGTTCACATACCTCGCGGCAGTATCGACAATAAGCAAAATGCTCCAAGTACTACAACTTTGCTAGCCCTTTCCACTCCTCAAGTAGAATACGCTACTCTTAGTAATTTCACCAAGAAAGGTCACAAACGTCTATTAACTTCAAAACACACGGTTCCATTTCTCTACAGAAAATTCAAGGCCTCACCCGCAACAGCGTAAATCTCCTCTCTATCGAGGCCGCCACCAAGCCAACCGTGGGGGTTTACACGCCTAACGGACGTGTACAATTCTACTCGATGTCTTACACAAGTCTATCGCAATACAGTCTATGTAAATACAATGCGATTCTTTTCTTTATTCTTCAGCTTAAGTCAAAAGACATTGCCGCGATGCTAAGCTTAGTTCTATATAGTATACTTCAACTATATATTCTAATAACATGTAATTTCCAATTACAAATAGAGGACAAGATAATTACCTCGATAAGCCCATAATTATCCAAGTTAAATGTCGATCCTTAGCAACGTTTAGCTCGACTCCGGTGCTCCATCCCGCTCCAAACAACCCCAGAAGTTCTAACCAACTTCTACTTAAATACTTCAATCAATCAACGAAGATTTTCTTAGGGTTTCGGTTTGAGACTAAAAAGGACAAAAGGTAGTATTTCCGGACTCTACGTATAGAGGTATCTTTGGAATACTACAAGGTACAAGGCTACGGTATTTTGGGCATTATAACAATACTTGGAAGACAACTTTCTACCAAGGGGGGGGGGGGGGGTAGGCTCGGCTAGCACACTAGGCTAGGGGGAGGGGGTGTTCTCGGCCAAAGGCCACACGAAAAGGGGAGGAAGGCTCTCGGTTTAGAGCTCACAAAGGGGAGGAGAGGGTTTCAAGACTTGGAAGTTTTGGAATGGATGAAGTCTTCACATTTAGGGGGGTATTTATAGCAAAACCAAAGGCCAACCAAGGGCCAAGATCCTTCCAAGTGTATAGCAAGTGTAAGGACAAGATTAAGCCAAGTGCACCCTAAACCCTACTCCACAAAACAAGGCACAAAACATGGCACCAAACAAGCCACAAAACAAGGCCAAAACAAGGAGCCAATAGGCCATAGAAACGTGACCCAAGCGGCCCAACGCCACTGAGGGTGACAAGTGTCACCCTCGTTGGTCCAAAACATTTCGTCTCTCGGAAAAATTCGCAAAAATACTAAATGACATAGCGAATTTTCCCAACGTAAGTCGTGGAAAGCGTTTCGTCGAACGACTTATTCGCTTGTGCCCAAATTTCGAACCAAAGCCTAACTTAAGGCTCAAATTCTCCACGTCGCCCTTACGCATATACTGCGGAAATACGGGTATAACATTCTCCTCGCCGAAACATTCGTCCCGAATGTTCCTTCTCAAGTCTCAACACAAACATGCGCTAGTATAGCGCTTCATCGCTATCACGAAAACAATCATGCCACACGGCCATAAAAATAACAAACGCACCAATACTTAAACCCGTGTCAACGAGGAAACACCTCTAATCATCACAAAACCCTTACCCGAGGTCTAAAATATACTCCTTCACACCTTCATTTCACAAAAGAAACGATCACACACGCTCACTTTACCCCTACCTTGTTGTACCGCTTCCGAACACTCAAACTCTTTCTAGTATCTGTACCACACTTCCGTCAACGCTTCTGTTTCCAACCCTTGGAGTCACTACCTCCAAACTTGGTCATCTTACTAACTTCGATCTTCTCTAAGGCCGTTCCCGGCCTCCACGATCCGCTTCTGGTCGAACATATCCACCAACTCATACGATGGTCATACAAACTTGGGCCTAGCATCCTCGTGACCCTACCACCTGGCGGGACCACGAAGACTCCCACCCCAAACGGGTTCTGGGTTGACCCGAAATGGTCCTCAACCCGACCCCGAACCGCGCCAAACTCTTGTTCCCCGATCCGGAACAATCTTACTAATTCACATCATGAAAGCTACCACTTCCATCTCACACTACCCACGGACTTATCACACAAATAAATCCCACGTATACTACTACTCTGATAAGGGTCAAACATAAAATAAATCTTTAACTCAAGACGACCTTACCCCTAAGGTCTCAGTCGTGACATAGTCTAAGGTTCACACTTACCATGCCCCCATACGTATCCTCCCAACTAAGCATGTTTTCTAACTCACAATTAACACAACGCTATTCGTACATAGCACATAATAATGAGACCATCATAACAAGCATACCAAAACTCTAGAGGGTTAAGGATATACCTGAAGCTACCGCTCCACTCTAATCATAGGCACGCCTGCAGGCGCATGTAGAAAGCGATGAACGGCCATCGATCCGTGGGTGAGTCGTAACATCCGTGCTACCTTGGTCGTGACAGTTCCTCGCAAAAATGGCCTGCTGGCCCAAAAAATAACAAGCTCCCGGCACCACGACACTCCCGAAATGCGGTCTACCACATCGACCACCGAGGTAGGGGTGACGCATCCGCCAACACCCTTACTTCCTCGAAACTCGAACCCGGAGCCCCGACCGCTCCCGAATACTCAAGGTTGTGGAGGACCACTCAGCGGGCGGAGGTACAAAACTAGTATCTCTTGAGGCGGTCCGCCTCGAAAGTCACCAAAGGACCACTGTTGTTCGCCTCTTCTGCCGATCTTCGTCATTCCGTCGACCTCTCGTGCCTCACATCCCGGTCGTGAGCTGCGCATGCGGGCAATGTCCATGCCGGTGAAGAGCTACTCCTGAACATGCCTCTGACATGTAATCATCGAGCCCTGGAACATATCGGTGCACTCGATCCTCCATACTAGCTACCAACGCTGGGACGTACCGGGCCAATGAGTCGAACTCCACATTGTACTCCCGAACCGTACGCCCGCTCTGTCTAAGCATCAAAAATCTGTCGGCCCGTGCCCTTCTCATCTGCGGAGGCGAAGTGAGTGAGAAAGCCCGAAAACTCATCCCATCTTGTTGGAGTGCATGCTCTCCCGAAAGCTCATGAATCAAACCAATCGATTGCGGTATCACGCAGCCGATGCGAACAAGGTCCAGACTCGGTCTCTGAAGCCTTGATCACCCGCGTGATCCGTAGAATCGCCGGATGAACTCCTGCGGATCATCCTCGTGCCTCGACCCATAAAACTCTGGCGGCTCTGACTCGAGAAAGTCCCGTAGCCTAAAACTATCTGCTCGAGGTGAACCACTGGTGCTCTGGGCTGAGGCTGCTGCGTCGGCCTATCCTCATATCGGCCACGACCACGGCCAAGAATCGCCATCTCCTTGTAACCCATCTCCTCCGCCGGTGTGGGATCGGAGGCTCGTGCTGCGGTCTCGGCGGCCATTGCGCGGCTCTAACCTCTTTTGGGTGGCGGCGTCCACAAAACCCGCCGTCAAGCACAACCTCAGTCTTATGCGGGCTGCGCCTCGTACTCCTCAGTATCTCACTAGCGGTTCCTCATGTCTTGCCGCTTCGTGGCTCTGGTTGCGCTGGCGGAGGCATAAGCGGTAGAACGAGATACGTCGGAGGGTCCAACTTACAACACACTCTAAGACACGATCTCGTAATGAGAAGAATGGAAACCAATCCTAAATGTCTGTAGCCTCACGATTATAGATGTGGTGCACACATCGATAATCAAGACTCTACTAGACACGGTGCGTAGACACTTTCAGAGATTAATCGCTCGATACCACTTTTGTAACGACTGTTCGGGGCGTTCTGGTGCCTTATCCCGGGCACCCTAGTGACACAACATCAGAGAAAACCAGCGGAAAATAAAACTTTAAACAAGAAACAAGATATATGATCATAAACAAAGCAACCCAACTGTTACCTTCCAATAACATATATAAATACAACTCTTTCAAAACGAGCAGTTTAATCCTTTTTACAAACCCCGCTTACATAAGATACAGACACTTAAGATTTACAACAACTATGACGGGACAGGGCCCGCCATACCACGAATGTACAAGAACCTACAACTCGGGAACACATACAAAAGATAAGCCTCGAGAAACGGAGCTTCCCAAAACGCGAACCGAGATCCTAGGCGAGGATCCACGACCGATGTACCTCTACTGCGGCATGACGCAGCCGAAGGAGGTCGATAACAGTACCAAGTATGTGAAATCAGAAAATCAGAATGAAATCATACTAGTCTATATACAGCAGGAGACATGTATGATAACCAAACTACAGTTCACAACATTCCAGTCAGGGACTCACGCCCTCAAGTCATCACTCAAATATAACTATGGGTCTCACGCCCACAACATCAATCGTGTTCGCATCGGCGCATGCCGAATTCTGCGCCGGTGTAGACATGTCCATGATGCAACAATAATACCAATGCCCTGCCACATGCCGGAATTCTACCTCGGTGTAGACACGCCCATGTGACATCAACAATAATATCTTGGGTGATCAACCTGCGCGTGGCCACATGCCCCGGAATTCTACCTCGGTGTAGACATGTCCATGTAACCACAATAACAATATATCGGTAATCAACCGCGCATGGCCGCATGCCCCCGGAATACTGCATCGGTGTAGACATGTCCATGTGACATCAACAACAAGACAAGAATCAAAATGGAAACATACCCGTGGAATTCTCCATCACCGCCAAAGACGCCCAAGTAAGTTCTCAACAAGTCGACCGCCTCATCGAGACGCGGTAACACGTAAATACCACACTTGCACAACAAAGGCTATCATCACAAGCATAGGCAAGTTTCACAACAACAAGCATAGGCAAGTTTCACACAACTCAAAGTACTTTCATTTTATGCGAGTCGGGTTTTTAACCCCAAAGTACTACATACGTTAAGTTCTTTTAAAAGAGATCCATTACTTTTATAAAAGTCACCCTATACGTAGTATTAGAATGACCAACCCACATTCCTTTTCAAAATCAAGTAACAACATTCTTTTCCTAAGTTCCGTTTGCCTAGTTTCAATTACTCAAGCTTCTCATTTTCAAATGCTCAAGTCACTTATTTTAGAAAGGTTTCATAACTCATAGTCTTAATCTCTTTTAAAACAATTGAGTAACATATGTCGTATATGTGAGTAGTTTATTCTTGTTTATAACGATCTTATTACAAAGACCATGATCTAGAAAATGTAATATCATTTTGTCTCATCTTAGCTTCATGCAGATGGAGGTTTCTCTTGGTTTTAATACAACACATCATTATTCAATACATTTTCCTTTATTAACGCATTTGCGGTGGTGTCGATACACATTCGATTTCCAAATCGGTAAAACATTATCCCTTTAAAACCAAGTACTCATTACTCACGAATGAGGTTTCACACAAACATCCACATTAAAACAAATAAGTTAAGTCTCTTATCTTATAAGATCAAGTCTCTTAACTTCGACATCAAGAAACCATTTTCTTACCTACATAAAGTATTATAACCAACTTCCCATAAAGCGTTATAACACTTTATGTTTAAACAAACAAATACACTTAGCACTGTCGTCCACCGTACTACATAGTTACACACATATCATGCTAGAATAGATAGGAAGAGGTTCACATACCTCGCGACAGTATCGACAATAAGCAAAATGCTCCAAGTACTACAACTTTGCTAGCCACTTTCCACTCAAGTAGAATACGCTACTCTTAGTACTTTCACCTAGAAAGGTCACAAACGTCTATTAACTTCAAAACACAAGGTTCCATTTCTCTACAGAAAATTCGGCAGCACCTCCCCCCCCCCGCAACAGCGTAAATCTCCTCCTCTATCGAGGCCGGCCACCAAGCCAACCAGGGGGGGGGTTTTACACGTCTAACCGGACGTGTACAATTCTACTCAGTAATACTACACAAGTCTACTGCAATACAGTCCTATGTAAATACAGTGCAGTTCTTTTCTTTATTCTTCAGGCTTAAGTCAAAAGACATTGCCGCAGTACTAAGCTTAGTTCTATATATAGTATACTTCAACTATATATTCTAATAACATGTAATTTCCAATTACAAATAGAGGGACAAGATAATTACCTCGATAAGCCCATAATTATCCAAGTTAAATGTCGATCCTTAGCAACGTTTAGCTCGACTCGGTGCTCCATCCCGCTCCAAACAACCCTTAGAAGTTCTAACCAACTTCTACTTAAATACTTCAATCAATCAATGAAGATTTTCTTAGGGTTTCGGTTTGAGACTAAAGGGACAAAAGGGTAGTATTTCCGGGCTCTACGTATAGAGGTATCTTTGGAATACTACAAGGTACAAGGCTACGGTATTTTGGGCATTATAACAATACTTGGAAGACAACTTTCTACCAAGGGGGGGGGGTAGGCTCGGCTAGCACACTAGGCTAGGGGAGGTGTTCTCGGCCAAAGGCCACACGAAGGAGGAGGTAGGCTCTCGGTTTAGAGCTCACAAAGGGGGAGGAGAGGGTTTCAAGACTTGGAAGTTTTTGGAATGGATGAAGTCTTCACATTTAGGGGGGTATTTATAGCAAAACCAAAGGCCAACCAAGGGCCAAGATCCTTCCAAGTGTATAGCAAGTGTAAGGACAAGATTAAGCCAAGTGCACCCTAAACCCTACTCCACAAAACAAGGCACAAAACATGGCACCAAACAAGCCACAAAACAAGGCCAAAACAAAGGAGCCAATAGGCCATAGAAACGTGACCCAATCGCCAACCCAACGCCACCAGGGTGACAAGTGTCACCCTCCGTTGGTCCAAAACATTTCGTCTCGGAAAAATTCGCAAAAATACTAAATGACATAGCCGGAATTTTCCCAACGTAAAGCTGGAAACGCGTTTCGTCGGAAAACGACTCTATTCGGCACTTGTGCCCAAATTTCGAACCAAAGCCTAACTTAAGGCTCAAATTCTCCACGTACGTCCTTACGTACATACTCTGGAAATACGGGGTATAACAGATATGGTCCGAGAGTTACATCAGCTAGCGAGCCTTGGGGTTCGTTTGGTTGATTCTGATAGTGATGGAGTTCGGGTTTGAGAGGTTGCCGAGTCTTCCATCATCGAGGAGGTAAAAAGGCGACAGTATGAGGATCCGATTATGGTACGGTATCGAGATGCCGCTTTTCAGAAAGAGAAGAGTCTATTTGAGGTAGCGCCGGATGGGGTGCTAAGATTTGAGGGCCGGTTGTGTGTTCCGATGTAGCGAGGACTTCGTCGGTGCAGGGAGGCACATAGTGCTCGTTATTCTATTCATCCGGGGTCGACTAAGATGTACCATGACCTCAGCTGCGTGTATTGGTGGGATGGCCTGAAGAGGGACGTTGCGGAGTTCGTGGCGCGGATGCGAATTGCCGGCGAGTTAAGGTTGAGCACGAAGCCGGTGGTCATTGCAGCTATTAATATTCCAACTTGGAAGTGGGAGGTGGTAAATATGGATTTTATTACAGGGTTACCTTCCACTCAGAGGAAACATGATTCCATTTGGGTTATCGTCGACAGGCTGACGAAATCAACCCATTTTCTTCCAGTCAGGACGACTTTTTCGGCCGAGGATTATGCTAGACTGTATATCAGGGAGATTGTGAGACTGCACGGAGTGCCTGTATCGATTATTTCAGAGGAGCGGTTCACGGCTAATTTACGGAGGTCTTTCGGAAGGATTAGGGACCCAGGTGAGTCTCATTACGGCATTTCATCCTCAGACCGACGGACAAGCCGAGCGCACTATCCAGACACTTGAGGATATGCTGCAGGCTTGTGTTATTGATTTCAGGGGTAGCTGGGAGGATCATTTACCTCTTGTGGAGTTTGCTTATAACAACAGCTACCACTTTAGTATTCAGATGACGCCTTATGAGGCCTTATATGGGAGGAAGTGCAGGTCACCGATAAATTTGGTTAGAGGTGGGAGAAATACGCTTAGTCGGGCGGACTTGGTTCAGCAGGCAGTGGATAAGGTGAAGCTTATCCAGGAGCGGTTGTTGGCAGCTCAGAGTCGACAGAAGTCGTATGCAGATCATCGGCGTTGACACTTGGAATTTGAGATAGATGATTGGGTTTTCCTAAAGGTATCACCCATGAAGGGCGTGATGAGATTTGGAAAGAAGGGGAAACTTAGCCCAAGGTACATTGGGCCGTATCAGATTGTCCGTAGGGTAGACAAGGTTGCCTATGAGTTAGATCTGCCGTCCGATCTGGAGGCAGTGCATCCAGTCTTTCACGTATCTATGTTGCGGAAATGTATTGGAGACCCATCTAGAGTGCACCTAATTCATGATGTCCAGGTGACAGAGGAGTTATCATACGAGGAGAGTCCCATAGCGATACTCAATCGTCAGGTTAGGCGACTTCGGACGAAGGACGTGGCTTCCGTCAAAGTATTATGGCGGAACGAGAACAGAGAGGAGATGACGTGGGAAGCAGAGGTTGACATGATAAAGAAGTATCCTCACTTATTCCCTACACCTCCAGGTAACCCACTTTCCTTCTTGTTAGTTTTTATTTGACAATTATGCTTGAGTATTGTTGTGGCTCGTGGAGCATCTTTTATTGCAAAAAGAATAGCTAAGAAGGTCTATATCGGTATTGTGATTTGAGTAAGCCTAGAAGGAACATTCGGGACGAATGTTTCTAAGGGGGGGGAGAATGTTATACCCCGTAGTTCTGATCATACGTGTGAGAGCGTACGAAAGGGAGTAGGGCTTAAAGTTTTCGAAAGATAGGTTGACGGATTATTTCGGACGGGTTTTTAGTCAACTTTGGGGCGGGTTATGACCCGGTACATTGAGAATTCCTAGGTGGTTCAAAGACCTAGTGCGTATTTCGTTGAGGCTAGTTTCCAACGCAACCAACCGTTCGTCGATAGGGCATCGGAGTAGGAAGTTATGGGAGTTACAAGTTCAGTGCGCAGACGGACAGAAATGTGTTTCGGACAAAAGCGACAGGGCCGCGGCGCCGGATGCAGGGCCGCGGCGCCGGATATTCTGAGGGGTCGCTGAAGTTGCAGCGCCGGGAAGCGAGGCATGGCGCCGAAAATCCCGGAGGCGAAGTTTCAGTGTGGCCGAGGCGGGTTCTGCGAAGTTGAGTGGGGATTTCTGCACTGTTTTGTTTTAAAAGAGGTCATGGGTGGGTGACAAGTGTCCCCCCCATCTGAATTCTTGCATGTCTTATATTGACCAAGTCTTGAAGACTTGGTCATCTTCCAAATCCCTCTCTCTTTAAGCTAAAGCTCTCACTTCTCTCTAAAATTCCAAGAGGAAATCAAAGCCTAAGGAAAATCTGAAAAGTTAAGGACAAGAAAGAAACTTGTGGCTAGCTTGTAGGAGTTATTGTGGTGGTGTTCTTGGAAAGGAGGCTAGCAAAGTTGTTGGAATAATTTTGGCTAAAGCTTTAAGGTAACAATTCTTCCCTTGTAGCTAGTTATTGATGTTGCATGTGAAGAAGAAGGAACTTGTAGTAGTAAATAATGCTCTTGGATTCATTGCATGTAAGAAATATGGTTTGGGTGTGAAAGAATTGGTTAAGAAGATATTATGAGCATGTTGTAGCCTAAAAACTACCTTAAACTTGTTTAGTTAATTGTTGTACCTTATAGGGCAGAATTTTACACACCCAAGTTTAGGTGTGTAATCCCCTTTGAAATGTTTGGATTGTTGGGCCTAAGATGTGGCGTTTGGATGTTGAATTCGGCCTTGAAAAAGGTGGCAAAGTATGTAGAAACAAAGGAAATGCTGCCCAATTTTCCATAAGAAATTAGTAACTTTGAACTTAGATTATTCTACACTGAAATTAGAGGTTAATAAACGTATCATGGTTATTTTAGGTTGACATATTACTTGCGGTAGTTTGGGCTTAGCAAGTGGATTGACCAAAGAGGTATGTGGAGCTTTCCTATCTCTTGAGCATGAGTAGTTGTATCTTTGTAGTACGGTAGACGTACAAGATTTGGTATTCTTACTTGTTTTAAGTATATAAAGACTTGTTTCGTTTTAAGAAGTATAAGTCCCTTGGTTAGGGGAAAAGTATAATTTTACTAAAGTATAGGGTTAATATAACAACTTTATGGGAAGTTGGTTTATTAGCTTTATAAAAGGTTAAGAAGAAGAGATTTACTCTAAGTAAGATAAGTAAGGACAAGTGACTTGATTTATGAAAGACAAATTGATTTTAAGGCATCAATTGCCCAAAGGTTCTATATGAAAAAGAGTCATTTTTAAAGAATATAAGTATGTGGTACTTTGGGTTAAATTCCCGGATTTTCTTTTATTAAATATGTTAGTGCCTTGAGTAAACTAAAATGAGAGGGTATATGAACAAGACTAATAATAAGTTATAAGCTTTCTTAACTTATTTATGATTATGATATGATGATCGATTGAGCTAGGGTAAGAGTATAAATGAGGGGCAAGCCCCAAGATCGTTATACCACCTTCTCCAGGGTAAGAGTATGAATGAGGGGTAAGCCCCAAGATCGTCATACCACATTCTTCAGGGTAAGAGTATATCTGAGGGGTACATCCCCAAGATCGTTATACCACTTTCTTCAGGGTAAGAGTATATATGAGAGGTAAATCCCCAAGATCGTTATACCACCTGTTCCGTGGATTTGCTACCCACGATGCGAGGAATACCTCATGCGAGTCCTATGGGCTTATGCGGGTGAAATAGTCTCATGCGGGCGGGTACAGCCTATGCGAGGAATACCTCATGCGGGTCCACAAGACCCATGCGGGTGAAATAGTCCCAGGAGTAGGATTGCTTATTGATACTACGGGCGAGGGACCCTGTTTTGATCACAAGCCTCCTATTTTTATGCAGTAAAGTATATACTTGTTACTCTCATTGTTAGTAAGGAGCGATTATCGTATTTTGATTTTCTTCCATGACTCCAGCTTATTTTTCAGACTTATGATATCATTATTACAGTATTTTCCAGTTTTACATACTTGATACATATTGTGTACTGACCCCCTTCCTCGGGGAATGCGTTCATGCCGCAGGTAAGGGTAAGCAGGTGGTGGATCCTCGATCTTAGGATCACTGTTCCGGTGTCAGAAGCTCCATTCCTCCGGAAGCTTGTTTTGTTGGTACGGTTTTTCCCTGATGTTATAGGCATTGTGTATATTCAGGGGTATGGCGGGGCCCTGTCCCGCCATAGTTGTTATCCTTAGAGGTCTGTGGTCACGTATGTGTTTTGGGCTGTAAGAATAAGTTGTACTGCTATACTTTTGATTAAGTATGTTTTATGGGCGACTGATCGGTGGCGATGATGTTTACCTTTTATAAGTTATGTGTCATGTATGTTCATTGCTATTCTCTCGATGATACTTGATAGGTACCATTGCAGGTACGGCCGCGCCCGGTCGGTCGTGACAGAGCGCCGAGCGTGGCGCGGCGCCAAAAAAAGAAGGTGTTGAAAGATTAGCGCGCGGCTGAGCGGCGCGATGCCAAAACCTAAAAATTGCCAAGTCTAAGCGTATTTCAGAGCATGGCGCGGCGCCAGAAGAGGCCGCGCGCCAGAGCAGGGCCGGCGCAGAAATTCAGCGATGCAGAACATTGGGCGCCACGGCGTAAATGCGTGGCGCGGCGGCGGAAATCCAGAAAGTAATTAAACGCCCAAAAATCCGATTTTCCCCAAATTCAAACCAAAACCTAACCCTTCTTCTCCACAAAACCCACGAAAATTCAACCCTCACCCACAAATCTTCCATAAAATCAAACCCAACCACCACCAAAAACTCCTAAAGTCCCTAAACCCTTAACCATTCCAACCAACAAAACCTCATCAAAGTGCCTCAAATCACCATTAGAAGCAAGAAAACCTTGAAGAACACCGTCAAAAAGGTAATCTTCATCTTTTCTTGAAAGCTTTCAGTAGTCAAAGGAGGTAGTAGTTTGGAGAAGTTTTGAAGTGTTGTAGTAGTTGGGGTGATGAAAAATTGGTTGTGAAGTTTAGAGGAAGAGTATACAAGGAATGTGTGGGTATTGTGTAGTACAGGAGTTGGAGTTTGGGGGTGTTAGTGTTGTAGCTGCTAATTGTTGATTGTGTTGGGGAACATTGGTAATACTAAGTTTGTAAGCTGCAAAAAGTGATTTAACCATGTCTGCCAGAAAGAGAAGAGCCTCCACATCCACCTCAGCCCCGCAATACGATGTTACTAGGTTCGTGAGCCACTAAGCTTATACAAGATACAAAAAGCTTAGTACTAGGCCTTTAATCCCTGAAAGGGGAATGGACTATCAGAGGGAGTCACTTGGGGAAGAGGATGTCTATGAGCCCATTCGGGCAATGATTGAGATGATGGGGTGGAGGAGATTTGTACACCCGGACAAGATAGCACCAATGAACACAGCGATGGTGCATGAATTCTATGCTAACTTTCCGGAAAGGGTGGACAACAAATGCTTTGTAAGGGGAAGATATATGCCTGTGACGGCATGAGTGATAAATATATCTCTAAAAACAGCAGATGTTGAAGAAAGGGGTGACGACGACGGTTATTTCTGCATCATGGTCGAAGCACCACCAGCATCAACTGGGACGCCGTTGCAGACACAGTGAGCTACCCTGGGGCTGCATTTGATATTGCAAGAAATGGGTCAAGAGGACTGAGCAGGTGCCAGTTCAATAAAACAGCCAAGGGTTGGCTATATTTCATCAGTGCCCGTCTAATCCCATCAACGCACTTCACCAGAGTGCCAGAAGATAGGATTAAATTGATATATGGAATCATGACGGGAAAAACGATTGATGTGGGGAAAGAGATAGTGCAGAGCATTGAAGAAATCAGCAGGTTGGTAACAACAGGTGGATTGGGACATGACTCACTTATCACTGATTTATGCCACATGAATGGGGTCCCAATCCTACCCACTGACACTAATGAGAGAAACCAACTGTCTGTGTCTTATGGGATAGTGCACTCTTTCCTGCACTCCAAGCCCCCAGCAAGAAGAAGAGCACCAGCACCACCAGCAGCAGCAGAGGCCGCAATGAACGAAGATGAGCCTGAAATAGAGGCTCAATATGCGGCAGGGAGCAGCCACCAGCCAACCACAGAATCAGAACCTTCAGTGCCCATGATGGAGCAGTTACTCCAGAATCAGATGAGGATGATGCAGAGTTTGGACACGGTGATACAAGGACAACAAGAAACGAGGCAGCAAATTAACGAGATGAGTTCCTTGTTCAACCAGTGGTCAATGCACTATCCAATGCCACCGCCACCACCACCATTTTAACCAAAGTCTGTAAGTGTCTTGTTTTCTTTTATTGTCTTTGAGTCTTACACACATTGGGGACAATGTGTGATTTAAGTTTGGGGGGTGTTTTATTTGTGTCTTATTGTTATAAGTATGTTTAAGTCTTTTTGTTGTTTTTGTGTATTTTTGAGTCATAATTTTTTTTTCTTTTGAGTCATAATTGTCTGTCAAAAGATCATGTATGCTGTAGTTACTAGAAACACCTAGTGAAGTAAGGTGGAATAATGTAACGGAATTAGAGAAACTATCTAAATACTTAGGTTTGATATGCCAAAAACTCACAAAATCTGTCTATTTGGAGTTTCCTGCTTAAATTGTGCATGATAAATGATTAAAACCTATGTGTTATGATTGCTTGCTATTCGAGGCGAAATAGTTAGGATATGCATGTTTAGGGAGATGACTCAGGCGTTTCTTTGTTAGCCAATTCTGACCAATCTTTTCTATCCCTGACTTTAAAAAATATCCCTAGTCAGCCCCATTGAGCCTTAAAAATTGAAACTTTTTCTTTGACACCCTATATCCCCATACTTGTGCCATAAGCAAACATGTGAAATAGTTGGAATAAAGTGTGTTAAAAAAGAGACAAAAAGAGCAAGAAAAATTGAGGCACCCCACTTAAAAAGTAATGAGAAATAGGCAAAAGCCTAAGTTTGGGGGTTCTTGCGATTATGATACACTTCACGCTCTCAAAACAAAAGAGGGGAAAGATAGATTTGAAGTGAAAGAAAAGAATCAAAATAAAAGGGAAAAATTGAAAAGCTAAAAGAGCTTATGGTACACAAAAATGAGCCTAAATGCCTATTTTTACCTACCCGTGCCTAAGCCTACATTACAACCCTTAAAAGTCCTGAAGATCTCTTAGATGCATAGCCATGATTAGTGGAGAATAGCAAGTAAACATGCCATAGGAATTTTGAAATTAACATGCATGATTCAGTATTTGACTTCCGTTAAGCATGATGAAAATGAGTTTGCGAAATATCTAGCTTAATGTGTTTAGAATGCTAAAATTTCATGCTATATGTTCCTGCATATTATTTTGCCAATCTTCATGTTTTTCTAAGTAACGCCAATGCAACAAAAGTGATCAATGTCATTGAGTCTATTTATTTTCTTGTTTTTCTTGAGTCTTTATTTCTTTCTTTTTATCTTTGCTCGAGGGCGAGCAAAGGTTAAGTTTGGGGGTATTTGATCGGTGTATTTTATATACACTTTTTGAGTCGTTTTTAGTTAGTCTTTTGTCCCTTTTTGTACAAATAAGTGTCGTATTAGGATAGATTTTCTTTCTTTTGAGTCAAGTTGGTTAAAATGGCCCAATGGCGGAAAAGGAGCTAAAAGAAGGCAAAAGTGGAGGTTCCAGAGCTGAAAAGACGAGAAAGTGGTGAACGAGGCAGAAACACGGAGCAGCGCCGCGACGCCATCGCAGACGGAGTTCGGCGCGGCGCCCAATATCCGTATGACGCAGAGTTGCAGCGCCGCGCTACCGCATGCCAGAGAGCGGGCCGGCGCCAAATCATCCGGTATCGCAGAACTTCCGGCCATGGCGCCGACGCGGGAAAATCAGGTTTAATGACGATTTTCTGGGCCAGGCCTGAAGGGAAAAGTTAGAGGCGGTTTTGAGCCTATAAAAGGAGAACCCTAGGCTGTTTTTAAGGGTTCCCTTTCTTGCACAACACAAGACTTCTTGGATTGAAGATTGGAGACCATAATTTAGTAACTTTCTTTTCTTTTCTTTTCTTATTTCAGTTTTTATGATGAACATTGAATTAGTTCTTGTCATGTCAATGGCTAGGAACTAATTCCATTATAGGGCTTTCCATGTTAAATCACTAG
Source organism: Przewalskia tangutica (assembly GCA_029844215.1). NCBI lineage: Eukaryota > Viridiplantae > Streptophyta > Magnoliopsida > Solanales > Solanaceae > Przewalskia > Przewalskia tangutica. Next base: position 44,944,775 of record CM056724.1, on the reverse strand, counting down.
AAACTTATGTTATGAATTGATGCATGGTTATGGTTATTCTTCTTCTTGTTGAGATTTATCCAATAATTGCTTTGAATGCTTGGTAATTAATTGATCACTAATTATCATTACTTATATGATTTCTAATCAAACTTCGAAAGGAGGAGGTTGTGAATATGCTGTAAGTTGGGTAGACATATTTTCGATTGGGGATGAAAATACCTCAATTACTTGTGTAGCGTTAACGAGAGGTCTAAACACCTAATTTTACGCATGGCGCGTGACGGTTAACTAGGTTTTTGGTCTTAATCCTCATATAGAGTCATCCTTATCACCGAAAGGTAGAAAGGAGCAATACTGGGGTTGAGTGTTTATATAGACTTAACGGGAGTATAAAACGATTTAGTAAACCTGCTAGCTCCAAAAGAAGAAGAACCATAATTCATTGCATTAATAAATAACATAAGCGGATAGTTGAGGAGACGTGGAAGCCCTATTCCCATCACTACTGAAGTAAACATATAGTTAATTAGCCTTTATAATTATTAGTTATAAACAACAAAATCAATATCGGTTACCAAATAGATACCAAAAGATAGATAATTGGTACTTGAACACTAATTCTTGTGGACGATATTCGGTCTTACCAAGACTATATTACTTGTCATGATAACGTGCACTTGCGTTAAAGTGTGTGCATCTTTTCGCGCATCACCATGGCACAAGATTTCATGGATAGATTCAGATTCAACACTGACACTGTTCTGGATAGATTTTATCTTATGAAACTAGAAAAGAAATCCACATAAACTTTCAGGGAATACGCCCTGAGGTGGCGGTCAGAAGCAGCAAAGGTCCAACCTCCAATGACAGAGATCAAAATGACCACCTTGTTCGTGCAGTCTTTAAGAGACGTGACGCATTATGAAAGGATGATCAGTGTAATTGGGCGAAGTTTTGCAGAAGTCGTAAGAATGGGCGACTTCGTGGAAGAAGGCATCAAAACGGACAGGATTACCAACCTGACAACCCTACAAGCAACTAGCAGAGCAATGCAGTCAGATTCCATAGGAGGTACCTCACAGAGGAGAAGAGATGCATCACCCTCTGTCATGGTCATTCAGGAACATAGGCCAGAACAACTTCCAGTGTATCAAAGCTCACCACCTTCTTACTATAACCAAAATACTCAAAATCCACAGTCGTATTATCAGCACTGCGCTACCCCATATCCTGTTTACCATACCCAACCAGCATATCCAAATCCCTCATACTCACCACAATCACGAACCCGTACACCAAACGGACCCAAACCCCGCATAGATGCCTAAAGAAAACCAAACAAAACCTATACACCTTTAGCCGAACCCATAGCCCAAGTGTATGAGAAGCTGAAAGCCGCAGGAATACTCCAACCAATTCCCAGAAATACCCCCAGGCCTACTTCCTGAGGGTACGATAAAACCAAACATTGTGCATACCACTCCGGTGCCGAATGACACGACATCGAAAATTGATATACACTCAAGGATAGAATAGAGAAGTTAATCAAAGAGGGAGTCATTCAGCTGAAAGATGCTCATCTCAATGCAAACAATAACCTTCTTCCCGGTTTATGAATATGCCCATGTGAATATGATAGCTAAAGATGAAGAAAACAGGCTGGAAGGGACTATTACGCCAGCCCGGAAAGGGAAGAAAGTTGAATCATCGATCAACCGCCAGAGAAAATGAGGTACTCCTTGCCGGAGATTGTTTAACTGATGAATAAGTCATTGGTTTAGTTGTGTGATGTGAGGGATGATCCTGCTGAAAACTCATTCATTGAAGACGCAGAGCAAGAAGACATTTTGAACAAGTGGACTCGTGCCTCTGCCTTGGCCCCCCGAGTCCTAAAATAGTTAGTTTAATATATTTTGCACTTTATCTGTAATAAAATGGAACTACGTTTGACCTGATTCCCTTGGCGGATACGTAGGCGGCCATACCGGTTTCTGTCCCACCTTTAGAAATTTTACCCAATTTCGCTTGTAATGCACTACGTCATGACCTGATTCCCTCATGGGGATATGTATGCGGCCTAAATCGGCTTCGGTCACACCATTAGGAAGCCTTCCCCTATTTTGAAAATAACGAAAATACACATAATATACAAGCAACCCCATTGAGACCCACTTTAGGCCAAACGCCCTTTGCATATTCAGAACTGGGACAAGGTAGGAAACCAGACAGGGGTTACGAGTCCAAACAAGGTAGACGTCCGAGCATCAAGAGTCAAAATTACAAAGTCAATGCGAATCAACCGCCCCCCCTCAAACTCACAAATTTTCTTTGAGCGCAGGTTCTTCATATTAGCAGAAGCAGAAAATACAACAAAAGTTCTTCATATTAGCAGAAGCAGAAAGAAACAGCGGAAGCAGACAAACATCAACAATCAAAGTTCAAATTCCGCAACAAAGTCTAGCGCATCAGCTCGGACATAGAGTCAAATTGCAATCCATGCAGTGCACAAACGCACAACAAATACATCATGACAATCCATACGGTTCACAAAATGCATCACAACAACATCTCAGCAGTTGCAACATTTAGCATGTCCTCCAAAGGACAACATCTCAGCATTTACAACACCCCACATATCATACAGAGACGACATCCCTACTCACAGAATTGCATTTCTCATATATTTATCATTTTGTTTTAACAGTTATACACTAATTTTTTTCAAGCTTATCTTGCAGGAACATTTATTCTATAGGAGCACCAGCACAACACGTCCAGGCAAAGACGTCATCAACACAACATGTCCAGACAACGACGTCATCAGCGCAACACGTCCAGGAAACGACATCATCAGCGCAACACGTCCAGGCAACAACGTCATCAGCGCAACATGTCCAGGCAACGACGTCATCAGCGCAACACGTCCAGGCAACGACGTCATCAGCACAACACGTCCAGACAATGACGTTATCAGCACAACACGTCCGCATAACAACGCTATCGCGACAACGCGCGTCGCATAACGACGCCATCAATCACATATTCATCGCATTACACAGGATGACATTCATATCTACCTGACTGCATTGATTATATATTTATGCTTTATTACTTTTCTTAGCAGTTATGCACTAACTTTTTCTTAAGCTTTAGCCTACAGGGTCCTTAGTTTACAGGAACAGTTCCAACACGTCTGGGAACGGACAACATCAGCAATCACAGCATTCAGCAAGCATTCGCAGCATCCAGCAAGTTCATGCAGAGACTACATCAGCAGTCGCAACATTCAGTAAGCATTCGCATCATCCAGCAAGTCTACGCAATGACGACATCAGCATTCGCAGCATCCAGCAAGTCCGTGCGGAGACGACATCAGCATTCGCAGCGTCCTACATGGACGACATCTCTACTCACAAATTTTTATTTTTTCATATATTTATTATTTTGATTTAACTGCTATGCACATTTTCACAAAGTTTTAGCATGCAGGAGCATTAATTCGCAAGAATGGTAGCATCAACACAATGACGTTTTCATCAACATCGTGTCCGAAATGATGTCAAGTCCGAAAACGATGCCAAGTCTGAAAATGAGTTTTCGAACATGTTCGAAAATGACGCCATGTCCGAAAGCGACGCCAAGTCCGAAAACGACGTCGAGTCCGAAAACGACGCCGAGTCCGAAAACGACGCTAAGTCCGAAAACGACGCCCGTCCGAAAACGACGCCGAGTCCGAAAATGACGCAGAGTCCGAAACAAAATCCGTGCGAAAACGACGTCACGTCCAAAGACGACGTCATCATCATATCACATCTACGCAAGGACACTTTCTCTACTCTCAGAATTGCATTTCTTATATATTCATGCTTTATTATTTTTGTCTTAGCAGTTACGCACTAACTTTTTCTTGAGCTTTAGTCTACAGAGCTTCAATCTAAAAGGGCAGTTGCGGCAAAGACAACATATCCGCATTCACAATCGCAACGCATCCGTGCAAGGACGAAAATCACAGCAGTTGCAGCATCACATCAACACAACAAGCATCACATTTTTACAGGATAACATTTTCTACTCACACAGTTATATTCCTAAACTAGCGAACCCTAGCAGCCTAAGGTAATCCGCCGCCAGCACCTCGCACCCCATCGTCCTAGCCGAGATTTTCGCCGGAGAATCCGATGTTTCCTTAACCAAATCGCACAGAATAATACCAAGGTATTGCCTTGTTAGAACCGAATCAAAATGGTAACAAATCAATACCAATCTTTACCAATAAACACAAAACGGTAACAGAATCTTACAAAATCAGCAACCCAAATCGTATTAAAGCTTACCCAAAATTAGAACCCAAAAGGAAACTATAAAAGGAACCAATCTACACTTGCAATGGCATCGGCGAGGGGATGGAAGGAAAACACAAGAGAAACAGATCGAAAACCAGTAGGAAAACCAATAGAAATCCAGAGAAAATAGGGGATATCAGTAAGAGTTTTTACTGTACAAAACCCTTAACCCTCTGAATAACATCCATAACATAAAACAAAAATTCATAAATAAATCAACGAAAAGCTTCATTCCCTTTTAATCGCATAGCATAAAACCTCCGAGTGGATCGACGACTTGATACGCTGCCTCGGTTCGCTGCCCGGAGAAGGTAAAATCAGCTCCCAATAGATTTCGTCGCATTTCTGTATTTCTGCATTTTGTTTCGTATGTTAAACATGTGTTAGTTTATTCGTGTGGTTGTGTTCGTTAATGCATGAATATGATGTTGAATGGTTTGCTTTGATTAATCTGGGTATAGTCTTACTTTAAATTGTTGATTAGATTTTTGTGTTAATACAACATGTGGCGATCAGTAAAAATCAGTAAGACTGTTAACAAATCATTTCTTTGCCAGACTGTATTTGTTAAAAGTATTCTCATGTCTAATGAACTACCAGACTAAGATCCCGTAAGTCCAACTTAAGGCTAATTGACCTCATGCTTTCAAAACAGTGTCTTCAAATGGCTATTTGCTCCCACTTTTGTATGTCTTGAGTATCTCTTAAGCCTGGAATTGATTGCGTTAGTTCCTGCCCGCTTGAATACTGAAACATCTCAGGATCTGGATCTTTTTGCTTCCTGCTTAGACATTATCATGTTAACTATACTATAATAGTTGAGTTGATATCCGTAGTCTTGCATACCTGAGGTATTATCCCTTTAAGTCAGTTAACCTTGCCTGATAGCCTTCTTTACTGGTTTTTAGTTGATGGTCTGTGTGTCATTATCAATTCGTCTGTTGAAGTATGAAAATGCACCCCTTTGCCTGTGCTGATATGTGTTTGCCCCCAAGTTGATTAGGTGTTTGTCCCTACTTAGTTAGGTGTCGATTGTCTTCATTATATGATATGATATTCTCTTATCATCTTATGACAATTACCGATTTACGGAGAATATGTATGTTAACACTCTGTTTTGGTATCAAGTCAGTTGTGTCACCTTACCCATTAAACCTTGTTTATTTGCATTCGATATGTTGGTTTGATTTTGATAAAATTAATCAAGTGGCCATATTCTTGTTCTGGACTATAAATGTTTGTACCTATTGCCTAAGTTTGGATATGTATAATGTATTTATGCCTGAGATATATAATCATCATGCTGTATGAACTGTTTCTTGTAGTGCGTCCTTTATTATCCGCGTACCAAAACTATATCTTGGGAGCTGCCTCTATTTCTTTCCCTTAAAATCTGAAAATCTCTTTGTTTGGGCCTGTTTCGTGGGTCTGCTGCTGTCTGTCTACGACCCAAGTGCCCAGCTTCTTATCAAATTGTTTAAATTAACATGTCGGGCTTGATGACCCTTCGAACAGTGAACTATATGTGCATGAATTTTATTATTAATGTTTTGTTTGCTCTTTGATAAGTTTTGTTGAGTATATCCTAATCCTTATCTTTTCATATTCTTTTGCATGAAATGCATCAGAGCGAAAACGAAGAGTCTCATGGTGAGACTCATCATGAATTACTTCAAATGGGACCCGCATCCATTTCACCCGCATTCCTGCTTCAGAAATTCCTAAAACAAAAATATGACAAGATGACGTCGTCATCCATCTCAACTCCTCTTACTCTTTTAATCTCATTGCCTCATTTTATGCCTTTATTTGTTTATTGCAATTTTATTATCTAACTTTGTAATTAATAGTAGAGCTAGTTCAATTAGTCTTTGAACATATAAGGTGGGGTAGTGATTTAGAATTAAATGCACTTCTAATTATTTGTCTTAGGCTTGTCATTCATGTCTAATCTTTTGCCTAACCGTTAAAATTGCATATCTAAACATGAAACTAACGCATCACTTCTTTGATTTCGCAGATAAATGCATATCCTTAGTCAAATCAATCGACTTTGCGCATATTCATTTTATAAACAGTATAAATGCATACTTTCAACTTTATATATTTTACAATGCACTTATCCAAAGTTAGCTTTACATGTATTTTTATAAAGCAAGTACATATATTTAGTCCACAAATCAACTTCGCATCGTTTACATTATAAATAATATAAACGCACACTTTAAAACTTTACATATATTTTTATAGCATTAGTCTTATAAAAATTTTATCAACATGCCTCCTTTTATAAAATACTTTGAAGCATCTTTTATATTTTCAAAACACGCATTTTCCTTAGCATAAATAATTAACCTAGGTTTGAACGGACAACCGCAAGTTAGCGGATCCTTTAGGGTGCCTAACCCCTTCCCTTTAGGATAATAAAGAACCCTTACCCAGAATCTCATTAAGTTTAGCAGACCATTTAAATGGAGTTAGTGTTGACTTTAACTTAGTTGACATTTAGGTGTCCTAATTCACCCAAACTAATTAGGTGGCGACTCTGCGAACCCTAGCACTACTGTTACACCCCGTAATACCAGGGCTACTAATTGAGAACGTGATTAAGGATTTAAGATTTGAATTTTGGAAGGAAAGAATAATTACATTTTCTTAAGGAAAATTTTGGAAAAAATGTGACGACGGAAAAATTCTTAACTTGGAGTATAATACTTCTAATTGGATTTATGGACTTAGTATTGGATTATAAGGTATTGAAATTGATAATATGGGTTCCGCCGAGAATTTCACAATTTCGCGGGGACCTTCGAAAAATTATAATATTTTGGACCAATCGGAGGGCGAAACGTGGCACCCCTCCACTTGTCTTGATAAGATGACAATAAATTAAATATTTTGAGAGGGGAAAAGTGGACATGGGTCCCACTCCACTTGGCTATACATATCCAAGTCTTGCAAGACTTGGATCACTTTACACTTAGACAAAAAAATAAGCTCTCATCTTCTCCCCTTTAGCTCCATAATTTCGAGAGCCCCTTGGCTAAGAACAACCATTGTTGATCAATTTATTTCTCCAAGATTAAGCCCTTAAACCAAGTGTTAAGCCTAGATTAATATTCTACACGTTTTTACTTGTCTTGGCCGAAGGTTGATGCCAAAACCCTAGGGGTTCCGTCGACTTTTTCGAAGTAAGATTCAAAGAGAAGTTGCTCCAAAGGTTGTAGGGGGTACATATATGTGATTGAAACTTGAAGAAGTGGAGCGAAACGAAAACTGCGCACCAATAAAGACCGGATTGTTTGGGGGTGTTTTTGGGCAAAAAAATGAAGTAAAAGTCCTTCTTCTTTTAAATTAATCGGATATTACTTATTGTTATTATGTATGGATGAACTTGTGTTAGAAAAGAATGAAGAATAAAAAGTGTTTGAGCCATTTTTGGGGCAAAAACCGATTTGGAACAGATTTGGTGCAAATGGAATTCGTTGGTTATTGTCGTTGTTATCTTCACCTATTGCATGTTATAATGGATTAATATTGTTGTCAATAAGTTGTTATAACTTATGTAGAAGTTTTGGAACTCGAATTGGAATAAAATGGATTAAGGAACGAGTTATCGGGTTGTAGTTGTTGTGGCCGAGAAACTGCCCAAAACTGTGAGACGTTGTTGTGTCGTTTAGTTGACTGTTTTGAGGTATTAAATGCTGGAAATTTAGTTGTTGTTATTCATGTTTAAGTGTAGTAGTTGCTAATGAAAGTCCTAAGGGAATAAGGGTGTGGAAAGGCGTTAAAAGGCCTCACATTTTACCCTCGTTATGGTTGGATTGCGGACTGTTTTTATGGGCTGATTTGTGGACTGTTTTGTATAACTATGGGGCAGAATTTTACACGTCCAGTTAGGCGTGTAATCCCCTTTGGCTAACTGTTGGTTGTGCCTTAAATGTGTCTTGTTGTTTGATGAATACGGGCCTTGGAAAAGGTGGAAAAGTACGTAGAAACAAAGGAAGTGCTGCCCAATTTTCCGTAGAATTAGAGGGCCATTATTTGGTATAAGTCCTACACTTGATAGCTTGTAGTTGATAGAAGTGCTATTGTCATTTTAGGTTGAAGTACTACGTGTAGCACATTCTACTTGGCTTGTGGAATAGCCAATAAGGTTGAAGTACATTGGAGCGTATTGCTACTTATCGTTTGGGTTAGTCGCCAACAAGGTATGTGAACTTCTTCCTTCCTTTGACATGATTATTTGGTAAGTCTATGTGATTAAATTTTAGTGAGTCTATGTGACTTGATTTGGTAAGTCTATGCGACTTAATTCATTTGAAGTAAGTAAGTCGATTTTGGAAATATATGAGTCTTGATTATGAAAGTAGGAGTGGCTTAGTCAAAATTGTATAAGTTACGTGAAGTACTTTAAAGTTAAGAGATTTTATTTAAGGTTAAGAGACTTGATTTCTTTACAAGTTATGAGACTTTATTTTTCAAGATATGAGACTTGATTTCTAAAGTTAGGAGATTTGATTTAAAGTTATGAGACTTGATTTCTTTACAAGTTATGAGACTTTATTTTTCAAGATATGAGACTTGATTTCTAAAGTTAAGAGATTTGATTTAAAGTTATGAGACTTGATTTCTTTACAAGTTATGAGACTTTATTTTTCAAGATATGGGTTACTTGATTTACTTCTAAAGTTAAGAGGCTTGATTTCGAAAGAGTATGTGACTTGAGTTTTAAAAGTATACGTTTATTGATTTAAAGAGAAGGAGTTTTATGATTCTTTTTAAGTATGTATGTACGTAGTACTTTTGGGTTTAGTTTCCCCAATGTGATAAGAAATAAAAGTGTCTTAAGTTCTCTAAAATGAAAGGTTGTTATAATAGCTTTATGGGAAGTTGTTATAACGACTTAAGAAGAAGTGAAAGGGTGGTTTAAAATGTTATGTAAGGAAAATCACACCGAGCCCCACAGGCGGGCCGGATTATGCTACATGATTCCACAGTACACCGAGCCCCACAGGCGGGCCGGATTATGCTACATAATTCCATAGTACACCGAGCCCCACAGGCGGGCCGTATTATGCTACATGATTCCACAGTACACCGAGCCCCACAGGCGGGCCGGATTATGCTACATGATTCCACAGTACACCGAGCCCCACAGGCGGGACGGATTATGCTACATGATTCATCAGTACACTGTGTCCCGCAAATGGACCGGGTTACGTTATCACGTATGGGTAATCAAAGTAAGCTCCCAAATAAGAAGTTCCTCCATAAAGGGTCGGATTATGTTATGTAAGATATGTAAGTTATGTGGAAAAACTTGATCGAATTCTTAAGTATGTATGTAATAATATGATGTTAATTCTTATTGAAAGAAGGAAAATAATGATTAATGTACGATTGATTTCATGAGTTAAAATGGCACGGTAGGATCTAGTATTTTAATTTTTATACTTGCCCCTGTCATTCTTTTGTACAGTTATGATTTTGTTTAATGTACTTTATTTCCGTTCCATACTTAGTACTTGTTGTACTGACCCCTTTAGGGGGGCTGCGTTCATGTCTGCAGGTCTAGGTACACAGTTGTGGATCCGCGAGCTTAGGATCCTTGTTCAGCATTTTGTGATGGCTCCAAGTTCTGGAGTTTGTCATTATGGCTAGGTATATTCAGGGGTACGGCGAGGCCTTGTCCCGTCATAGTTGTTGTCACCTTCTTAGAGGTCTGTATTCATATGTGGGTTGGACTGGTGTAAGTTGTATTTACATTGTTGTACAACGTAGACCCTTTCGGGTGATTTATATTTATACGAAAGCCTTTCCGGCTTTGCCTTTGTTTTAAAAAAAATGAGTGTTATTTATCTTCCGCGGTTTATTTATGTTGTATGGGTAGAAGGGTGCCCAGGTAGGGGCACCAGTCACGGGCCCGGGATTTGAGGCGTGACAACTACCCTTTAGCATCTTTAGCACTCTAGTACCCTAGCATTATCTTTTAAGAACTTTTAGCACTTTTTAACCATTCAACATTTTATTTTATTTCCTAACATTTTTATTAAGCAGAAGGAGTTTTTAATAAAGTCGCGGCCGAAAAAGGGCGTGATAATAGGTTCTTGACATTGAGGCAGAATAGGAGGACCATCAGAAAGTACAACCTGGAGTTTGACTCATTGGTCAGGTATGCGCTCACTATTGTGGCTGACATGGCTGATAGAGTTCATCGCTATGTGATGGGGCTAGACCGCTACATGGTTACTGCATGCCTGAGAGTGGCCCTTCAGCCAGGTATGGATATTGCCAGGATGCAGGCATATGCACAGGGGATTGAGGACAGGGAGAGAGAGGACCAGCCAGACCGAGGCCAGCCCAAGAGGGCCAGGACGGCAGGGTTTCAGGGTAATTTTCGAGGCGGACATCCTCAGCAGCAGACTAGGTCTATATTTCAGCCAGCACCGAGTGCTCCTCCATAGTTTTCCGGTGGGGGGTTTTACAACCCCGGGAATGCAGGGGCCGGTCAGAGCTCTAGAGCTTTATGTCTCAGGGAGATGGGGGTTCCAGTCAGTCGAGGCCACCTTTGCCTCAATGCACCCAGTGTGGTAGGTTCCATTCTGGGGTGTGTCGCTCCGGTACGTGTTATACCACGTAGTTCAGGCCATGCGTATGAAAACGTACGAAAGGGATTAAGACTTAAAATTTTAGAAAGATAGGTTGACGAATTGTTTCGGACGGGTTTTTAGTCAAATTTGAGGCGGGTTATGACCCGTTACATTGAGAGTTCCTAGGTTTTTCAAAATCCTAGTATGTAGTTCGTTGAGTCTAGTTTCCAACGCAACCAACCGTTCGTTGATAGGACATCGGAGTAGAAAGTTATAGAAGTTACAAGTTCAGTGCGCAGTCGGGCAGAAAAATAATTCGGTCAGGAGCCACAGGGCCGCGGCGCCGGAAAGCAGGGCCGCGGCGCCGGAAGATCTGTGGTGTTGCGGAGGTTTCAGCGCCGCGGCGGAGTTTTTGTCGGAAAAATTGAGGAAATCAGATATTTTCTTTTAATAAGGCCATGGGAGGGTGACAAGTGTCCCCCCCCCCCCCATCTGATTTTGCATGTTCTACTTATTGACCAAGTCTTGAAGACTTGGTCATTCTTCAAGCACTTCTCTCTCTCTAAAAATTAGAAGCTCTTCCTTCTCTCTAGAAAATCAAGAGAAAATCAAAGCTTGAGAAAAATCTGAAAAGTGTGGCAAGAAGGAAACTTGTTGGCAAGCTTATAGGAGTTGTTGTGGTGGTGTTTGTGGAAAGGAGGCTAGTGAACTTGTTGGATTATTTTGGGTAAGCTCTAAGGTAACCATTCTTTCTCTTTTTGCTAGTATTTGGTGTTGCATGTGAAGAAGAAAGAACTTGTAGTTGTAAATATTGCTCTTAGATACATTGCATGTGAGAAATATGGTTTGGATATGAAAGGATTGGATAAGAAGGTTATGTGAGCATGTTGTAGCCAAAATACTACCTTTTACTTGTTAAGTTAGTTGTTATGCATTGTGGGGCAGAATTTTACACATCCAAGATTTGGTGTGTAATCCCCTTGTATTGATTGGATTGTTGGGCCTTAAAAATGGCGTTGGGATGTTGAATTTGGCCTTGAAAAAGGTGGCAAAGTACGTAGAAACAAAGGAAGTGCTGTCCAATTTTCCGTAGAATTTAGTGACTTTACACTTGGGATATTCTACGTTGAGGCTAGAGGTTAATAAATGTATTGTGGTCATTATAGGTTGACGTACTACGTGCGGTATATATATTGGACTTAGCAAGTGGATTGACCCGAAGAGGTATGTGTAAACTTTCTTATCTCTTGAGCATGAGTAGTTATAACTATATAGTACGGTAGACGTACGTGTTTTAAATGAAGTAAATCCATTGTTTATACTTGACTTGTTTTAAGAAAATGTCTAAGTTGGTTGGGTTAAGGAGTTAACCCACTTGTTCTTGAGGAATGGTTTAGTCTAAATAAGGTAGACAAGGATTTCTTGACATGAAAAAGTATAGAATACTTGGTGTGGAAGTATTGAGTATTGAATTATTCTAAAAATAAGAGACCTGATTTTTAAGTTAAGAAACTTATTTTTCTAAAGATAAGTGACTTGAAGTATTTTGAAAATTGTGTAAACTGAATTGAAGTATAAGTCTCTCGGTTAATAAAAGAACGAAATTGTTTGAGATATAAGGAGTTATAACGGCTTTATGGGAAGTTAGTTATAACGGCCTTATGAAAGGATAAGAATGTCTTAATTTCTAAAGCATAAAGTTAGTATAACGGCTTTATGGGAAGTTGGTTATAATAACTTTATGGAAGGTTAAAGAGTTGGTTTTTCTTGAATAAGGTAAACATAGATGAAAGAATTAAAATTAAGAAGGGCAATTCGAATTAAAGGCATGCAGTATGAGTTTACTTGGACGTACCGTCAGTGATGGAGGATTCCACGGGTATGCTTCCATTGTCTTAGTATGAGTTTACTTGGACGTACCGTCAGTGATGGAGGATTCCATGGGTATATTCCATTGTCTTAGTATGAGTTTACTTGGACGTACCGTCAGTGATGGAGGATTCCACGGGTATGCTTCCATTGTCTTAGTATGAGTTTACTTGGACATACCGACAGTGAGATGGGATTCCACGGGTATGCACCTTGGACATGCTTACGATGAGGGATTCCGAGGCATGCAGTATGAGTTTACCTGACGTACCGACAATGATGTGGGATTCCACGGGTAGCGGCAGTTGTATATTCCGTGGATTTGCTACCCACGATGCGAGGAATACCTCATGCGAGTCCGTTGAGGCTTATGCGGGTGAAATAGTCCCATGCAGGTGAGTACAGCCTATGCGAGGAATACTTCATGCGGGTCCACATGACCCATGCGGGTGAAATAGTCCCAGGAGTAGGAATGTTTAATGATACTGCGGGAAGGTGACCTGGCTTTGATCATGAGCTTCCTATTTTCATACAGTATGGTATATACTTGATATTCTCATTGTTAGTAAGGCACAGTGTACTGTAAATTGATTATCATACATGTCTCCAGTTATTTTAGACTTATGAGGTATTTTCAGTATTTTCCCAGTTTCGCATACTTGGTACCTGTTGTACTGACCTCCTTCGGGGGGGCTGCGTTCATGCCGCTGGTTGAGGTACGTAGCTTGTTGATCCGCACTATTAGGATCACTGCTCAGTTCTTGGAAAGCTCCATTTCTCCGGAGTCTTTGTCTTTTGGTACGGTTCCCTGAGGTTGTAGACTTTTGTACATTCAGGGGGTATGGCGGGGCCCTGTCCCGTCACAGTTGTTATTCCTAGAGTTCTGTAGTCACGTTTGTGGTTTGGGCTGTAAGAACAAGTTGTACTATTTTACTTTTGATTAAGTATATTCTATGGAAGACGACCTTGTCGGCTAGCCGGTGATGCTTACTATTTACAGGTTTATGTGTTATGTATGTTCCGCTGCTATTCTTTGATGTATACCTGACGGGGTGCCCGGCAGGCACTGATCGCGAGTCGGGTCGCGATGACTGGTGCTTGTTTTTCTTGTGGTCGTCTAGGCCATAGGATAAGGGAGTGTCCTCATAGAGGTGGCACTGGTGGGATAGAACAGTCTACTGGATCATTTGAGGATTCTTCGCCTTCAATTGCTAGACAAGATATTCATGCACCGGCAGACCGTGGCAGAGGTCGTGGTGGAAGTTCCCAATTTTAGCGGTCCTTTGAACCGCCTATATGATTTCAGGTATATCTTTGACCCTTTAGAGACTTGTATGCATGATAAGGTTGTTGTATGTTTAAGTGTCATGAACGGTTAATATTGAGATTATGTACGTATGCTAGAATAAGTTTGGAAGTATGAAAGGATAATCCTTTTAGGCCATGAATGGGAGTAAATTGTCACCCCCCGAACCCCGGGCCCGTGACTGGTGCCCTACCTGGGCACCCTGCTACCTTAACAACTAAGTATATTGCGGAAATTAATAACAGCTCATATTTTTTTTCTTTTAAAACCAACGTACGTACAAGGCAAAGCCGACTAGGCTGCCCTATCATATACATAAACAAAAGACACTACACTGTACACGAGTCCAATCCCACATATGAATACAGACCTCTAGGAGTTAAACTGAAATATGACGGGACAAGGCCCCGCCGTACCCAGCTGTACAAAGCACATGCTTGAAGGATATATACCAAAAAGATAAACTCCTGGACAGAGGGAGCTATCCAAAAACCCTGAGCAGGATCCTACACCTGCCGATCACCAAACAGCGTACCTAAACCTGCGGCATGAACGCAGCCCCCCGAAGGAGGTCAGTACGAAGAATGTACCAAGTATGTGAGCGATGAAATGCTTGTAATAAAATCATAACAGTCTAAACAAAACAGGAGACATGTATGATAGCCAACCTACAGTACACAATACATAAGCAGTCATATTAAGTCAGGGACGCAGGCCCTCAAAGTCACTACTCAAATATAACTATGGGTCTCACGCCCATAATATCAATCATGCCCGTGGAATCCTTCCTCACTGCCGGCAGTCCATGATATAACATAGCACCAATAGGCATACATGAACACCAAGTCCCACCTGTGTTCTAAAAACTGTACGGGCCAAGTAGGCAAACGAACAGGTGGTATAACGTCTTGGGGTTTACCCCTCATTTATACTCTGACCCTGAAGGAGGTGGTAAAGCAGGGGGTATAACGTCTTGGGGCTTGCCCCTCATTTATACTCTTACCCTGGAGAAGGTGGTAAAGCAGGGGGTATAACGTCTTGGGGCTTGCCCCTCATTTATACTCTTACCCTGGAGAAGGTGGTATAACGTCTTGGGGCTTGCCCCTCAATTATACTCTTACCCTATCTCAACCGGCCGTCAAACAACACATAAAGCAGGTGGTACAGCGTCTTGGGGGTTTACCCCTCACTTGTACTCTTACCCTGGAGAAGGTGGTACAGCGTCTTGGGGGTTTACCCCTCACTTATACTCTTACCCTATCTCGACCGACCATCAAACAAGACATAAGCACTACAATGTCTTATATAAAATTCCGGGAATTTAACCCAAGTACTACAAGTAACGAAGCATACGTGGAATCCCACATCACCGATGCGTCCCCAAGAACTTACAACAAGACAACCGACCCTTCAACCGAGAGTCGCAGCAACTTACTAAAACATAATACTTGCACTCAAAGGCTATTACCAGCACATATAGGCAAGTTCTCAATTAACCAAGCCAAAGTACTTATCAGGGCACAAATAGAATAAATTCTCATTTAACAAGCCAAAGTACTTATCAGGGCACAATTAGAATAAATTCTCATTTAACAAGCCAAAGTACTTATCAAGGCACAAATAGAATAAATTCTCATTTAACAAGCCAAAGTACTTATCAGGGCACAAATAGAATAAATTCTCATTTAACTGGCCAAAGTACTTATCCGGGCACAAATAGAAAAAATTCTCATTTAACAAGCCAAAGTACTTATCAGGGCACAAATAGAATAAATTCTCATTTAACAAGCCAAAGTACTTATCAGGGCACAAATAGAATAAATTCTCATTTGACTAGCCAAAGTACTTATCCGGGCACAAATAGAAAAATTTCTCATTTAACAAGCCAAAGTACTTATCAGGGCACAAATAGAATAAATTCTCATTTAACAAGCCAAAGTACTTATCAGGGCACAAATAGAATAAATTCTCATTTAACAAGCCAAAGTACTACGTACGTACATTCTTTTATAAAAGACTCCTTTCTATGTAAAGCCCCAAGATACTAACACCCGTAGTATCAAGGCGTGTCTATTTTTCAAAGTAAGTTACTACACTTTTAGAAAATTCATTTCAAGTCTTGAAATCAAGTAACTCCAAATTTTCACAATCTTGGCAACTTATGCCCTTTTATCAAAATAGACAACTTTCTAAATCTTTCATAAAGCCGTTATAACCAACTTCCCATAAAGCCGTTATAACCCTTTATGATTTTAGACATATCCATTCCTTGATGACCAAGAGACTTATACTATTAAAACCAAGTATCACATACTTACAAATCAAGTTCTTAACTTTCAAAAATACTCAAGTCTCTAATAGTTAGAAAACAAGTTTTCTTCTACTTTTTAAACCTCAAGTAACTTCACCCTTAACACAAGTTACTTCTCTTAAATCATGTCATTTCTCCTCTTTTAAATCAAATAAGTAAATCACTCCTTTGACTCCCCTAAAGTCACTATAATGACCTTTAGGTTTTAGAACTAAGGCACTAGCCAAAAGATTTGGAAACCACTTCCTTTTTAAGACTAAATGTACTTTAAGTAAAAATACCTTCACTTTTAAGAATCCAAACTTCATCAAGAAAATGGATTCTACAACTTACAATCCAAACATCAAAGTACACTCAAGGAAATACATAGAACAAATTCTATTTTAGGCAATCCAAATACAACCAAGGAATGGATCATTTTAGGAGTAGAACCTACTTTCTTTATCTTACGGAATCATGCTAGAAGAGGAGATAGTTCACATACCTTTTCGGCTAAATCCACAAGCTAAGCCGAATACTCCGTACGTAGAAGTTTCAACCTATAATGGTCACAACAAGACTATCAATCTTCTAGTCTCTAACGTAGAATAATACTAAGTATTTAGTCTCTAATTCTACGGAAAATCGGGCAGCACTTCCTTTGTTTCTACTCACTTTGCCACCTTTTTCAAGGCCGAATACAATAACCAACAAGCCACATTTAAGGCTCCAAACAACAACCAAACAAAGGGGATTACACGCCTTACAATACGTGTAAAATTCCGCCCCACAATTCATACAAAATAGCTTAAAACTCCAAGCCATTCTCGGCCAATCTTATAACCAACAATACTAAGGTCTTTTCCAATTCTTCCTAATTCCAAGTTCTAAGGTCAACATGTTATTTAGTCGTAAACAACTTCAACAACTACAATTTCCTTCTTTATACCACATGTGACGACTTAAATGAATAATCAACTTGAAATGTACTCTTAAGGCTAACATGCTAGTTTTCGGATTAGGGTTCCAATAGCCAACATAATACTCAAACTTCGTAATATATAACTCATGCTTGCTAATAACCATAGCTACAATCAATAAGTAAGCTTAATTGCTAAAACGACAAAGTTTATACCTTTCGAAGCCCTTAAAATTTCCAAGATCCAAAGTCGCGCCTTAGCAATTCTTAGCTCCTTTCCTTAGGTTCCAATCTGCTCCAAGCACTCCTTAGAGGCCTATGAAGAACCCATCTTCAAGTTCCAACTTCAAAGTTGAAGAACTCCAATAGTTTCGCTTGCGACTAACGTGAAAACTCCGTTTTCGAAATTTTTCTATTGAGATAACCTTATAATACCCTTGGGGACATTGGGTTAAAGTCTTGTGGCTAATGGATCAAAATCACAAAATTTTTGTGTGGGAGAGGGCTTGAACCCGAGAGCAATGTTGCTAGAACAACAATGTTTCTAATTTTTCTAAGTGTTAAAATGAGCTAGTCTTGCTACTAGTTAGTATATAACATATTGGAAGGCTTAGATATTAACAAATGTGAGGCTAGGATGATTATCACAAGGATCAAGCTTATGTGGCAAGTTGACTAGTCAATTATGTCAAGCTTGCAAGACTTATCATCTACATAGGTCAAATGACCATTTTACCCTTAACATTTTCGTCCAAGACCACTAGTTGGGGTGCCACGTGTCGCCCTCTCATTCGTCCATAAAATTAGTAACCTCGTGGGCCCACAAAAATGTAAAATTCCTCGGGTGGGCCCCACGTGACCAAATCCGTAAAAATAAATTTCCATAGTGTTAATAAGTTCCATACTTTACAAATAATGCCTTTTGAGAATCCAATTCTCAACAACGAACATTTTTCCTTACCGACGTTCGGAAGATTTTCCGTCGGAAAAACAATTCTTCCTTTCGTACCGATTTCCAAGTCTTGTTTCCTTTCGTACATTCTCCTTTACATGTCCTGGACTTACGGGGTGTAACATTCTTCCCCCCTTAGAAACATTCGTCCTCGAATGTTCTTAGTCGGTTGTCACGCTATACAAACTCCGGCACAATCTCTATACTATGCCTATCAATCAAATGCACAAGACCAACGATGCCACACGCATCACCACATAACATACGTAAACATAATAATGGACCTTCCGTCCGTGGTCCCTTCTCACAAAACTCGAAGGTTACAGTCTTTCCAAACACGGGATCCTTAGAGGTTCCTTTCTTTCCTTACTTGTCATACTTTCTCGTACTTTCAAACTCATCTAGTACATGTACAAAATCTCAAATTTTGTTTCTGTTCCCCAATCCTTGGAGTTACTAATCAAACCTGGCCATTAAGCTACTTGAATTTCCGCTAAGGCTCTTCTCGGTCCTTACGACCTAGTTCCGGTGGAACGCATCCACGAACTCGTACCACGATTAACTAAACTTGGGCCTGGCATCCTCGTGACCCTATCACATAACGGGACCATTTCTAACTGACATCACCCCATTCCATACTATCGGCAGACCCGAAATGAGTCCACAACCCGACTCATCGTCACCCTTAACTTCTCGTTCTTAGTCTGAAATACATCTCTCTTATCTCAAGGTACTTCTTACCCTATCCCCTATTCACTAGAGGTTCGTCACATAAGCCAAAGTATTTCTACTATACAATCGTCCCTATCGGTCTAACATCATGAGGTAATTACAACTTGTGAACTCTACACAACTATAGTCTCAGTCCACTTATCATTCTTGTCAATATTCTTAACTTTTCACTTTACTAATCACAGTATCCCTACCTCTGGGGTACTATCACTTTACAACTCTTGCAATAAAGGGAAAACATATACGCTAGGGCAAAATCTGAATCTAACAATGCACGTATGATTCAAAAGAACCGAGATATACCTGTAACCCTAGGCGACGTTGCTTCCTGATCCTGTCCAGTAGTCGCGTCATCTATGCGGTTCGAAGGACCGTCTGAACTATAAACTCCACCCTGACCTCTACCACGACCGGCTGACATCTGAACACCTGTCACGGGAACGCATTTGGGGAGGAAGGAACCAACCTTCGGCCTCATAGGTGAGCCACTCACGGTGCTCCTTCTAAAAGGACATACCCTAATATGGCCGGACGGCCACAATAAAAACAAAGTCCGTGCCATAACGGCATTTCCCAAATGACGCTTACCACATCTGATACACTGAGGAATAGGTGGCCTCGACCGAGAAAATCCTCTGCTACTCTGAGAACCTCGACCTCTGGAGCTCGGACCGGCTCCTAAATACCTTGTGAGATCAAATCTCCCACCTGTGAGCTGCGGGGGTATGTACTGGGTAGGCTGGGACGAATATATCACTTGCTGCTGAGGCAGCTCGTCCAAAAACTCACCGGGATAACCAACCGGTCTAGCCTCTTACGCAGATCTCCGCCGCCTCTCTACCCTCTGTACACCTGTCTCAGATCGCCGAATAAACTCCCGCCGAGGAAACCGCAGATTGCTATCTTGGTCAATAACATAATGGCTTCCTTCATGACCCTAAAGTCCGCCCCAATCGAGAAATCAGAGGCTCGTGTCGTGTTCTCAAAACTGGCGAAGAAGAACTCGCCGATCATGAACAACATCCGGTATAACACGGCATAAGCCCTATCAACTCTCGAGTCCGACTAGTAGCTCTGCTACTCCTTTGCCCTTCTCGCGGCCGCTCTCCTCGAGGCATAATCAGACACAACAATACGTCGAGAGGAATTATCTTACTAACACCTTTCAGTGGCACGATCTCGAGTGAGAAGAATAGAAACCAACTCCTAAATGTCCCGTAGCCTCCTGTTTATGGGTGTGGCGCGCAACTAACCGATAATCAAGACTCTACTAGACACGGTCTCAGAACATTCCGAGGACGATCGCTCGATACCACTCACACCCCGAACCTCAAGCTCGTGGATCGTGCCCTACTGGGCACCTCGCTACCTTAACAACTAAGTATATTGCGGAAATTAATAACGGCTCATATTTTTTTCTTTTAAAACCAACATACGACAAGGCAAAGCCGACTAGGCGCCCTATCATATACATAAACAAAAGACACTACACTGCATACTAATCCAATCCTACATATGAATACTGCACCTCTAGGAGTTAAATCAAATATGACGGACAAGGCCCCGCCAGCACCCAAAACAGCATAAAGCCTCATCAAGGATATATACCAAAAGATAAACTCACGGACAGAGGAGCTATCCAAAACCCCGAGCGGATCCTACACTGCCGATCACCAAACAGCGTACCTAAACTGCAGATGAACGCAGCCCGGGCGAGGTCAAGACGAAGAATGTACCAAGTATGTGAACAGTAAATGCGTAATAAAATCACAAATGCCTAAACAAAACAGAGACATGTATGATAGCCA
This sequence comes from Przewalskia tangutica, assembly GCA_029844215.1. Classification (NCBI taxonomy): domain Eukaryota; kingdom Viridiplantae; phylum Streptophyta; class Magnoliopsida; order Solanales; family Solanaceae; genus Przewalskia; species Przewalskia tangutica. The sequence continues at coordinate 44,923,981 of CM056724.1, read as the reverse complement.
ACCTACAAGACACAATACATAAGCGGTCATATTAAGTCGTGACGCAGCCCTCAAAGTCACTACTCAAATATAACTATGGGTCTCACGCCCATAATATCAATCATGCCCGTGGAATCCTTCCTCACCGGCGATCCATGATATAACATAGCACCAATAGGCATACATGAACACCAAGTCCCACTGTGTTCTAAAATCAGACGCCAAGTAGGCAAACGAGCAGGTGGTATAACGTCTGGGTTTACCCTCATTTATACTCGACCACGAAGGAGGTGGTAAAGCGGGGTATAACGTCTGGGCTTGCCTCATTTATACTCTTACCGGAGAAGGTGGTAAGCAGGGGTATAACGTCTTGGGCTTGCCTCATTTATACTCTTACCCCGGAGAAGGTGGTATAACGTCTTGGGGCTTGCCTCAATTATACTCTTACCCTATCTCAACCGGCCACAAACAACACATAAAGCGGTGGTACATGGCTCGGGGTTTACCCTCACTTGTACTCTTACCGGAGAATGGTACTGCGTCTGGGGGTTTACCCTCACTTATACTCTTACCCTATCTCGACCGACCATCAAACAAGACATAAGCACTACCATGTCTTCTATAAAAATCCGGGAATTTAACCCAAGTACTACAAGTAACGGAAGCATACCCGTGGAATCCCACATCACTGACGGTACGTCCCAGTAACTTACAACAAGACAACCGACCCTTCAACCGAGAGTCGCGACAACTTACTAAAACATAATACTTGCACTCAAAGGCTATTACCAGCACATATAGGCAAGTTCTCAATTAACCAAGCCAAAGTACTTATCAGGGCACAAATAGAATAAATTCTCATTTAACAAGCCAAAGTACTTATCAGGGCACAATTAGAATAAATTCTCATTTAACAAGCCAAAGTACTTATCAAGGCACAAATAGAATAAATTCTCATTTAACAAGCCAAAGTACTTATCAGGGCACAAATAGAATAAATTCTCATTTAACTGGCCAAAGTACTTATCCGGGCACAAATAGAAAAAATTCTCATTTAATAAGCCAAAGTACTTATCAGGGCACAAATAGAATAAATTCTCATTTAACAAGCCAAAGTACTTATCAGGGCACAAATAGAATAAATTCTCATTTGACTAGCCAAAGTACTTATCCGGGCACAAATAGAAAAATTTCTCATTTAACAAGCCAGAGTACTTATCAGGGCACAAATAGAATAAATTCTCATTTAACAAGCCAAAGTACTTATCAGGGCACAAATAGAATAAATTCTCATTTAACAAGCCAAAGTACTACGTACGTACATTCTTTTATAAAAGACTCCTTTCTATGTAAAGCCCCAAGATACTAACACCCGTAGTATCAAGGCGTGTCTATTTTTCAAAGTAAGTTACTACACTTTTAGAAAATTCATTTCAAGTCTTGAAATCAAGTAACTCCAAATTTTCACAATCTTGGCAACTTATGCCCTTTTATCAAAATAGACAACTTTCTAAATCTTTCATAAAGCCGTTATAACCAACTTCCCATAAAGCCGTTATAACCCTTTATGATTTTAGACATATCCATTCCTTCAATGACCAAGAGACTTATACTATTAAAACCAAGTATCACATACTTACAAATCAAGTTCTTAACTTTCAAAAATACTCCAAGTCTCTTAATAGTTAGAAAACAAGTTTTCTTCTACTTTTTAAACCTCAAGTAACTTCACCCTTAACACAAGTTACTTCTCTTAAATCATGTCATTTCTCCTCTTTTAAATCAAATAAGCAAATCACTCCTTTGACTCCTAAAGTCACTATAATGACCTTTAGGTTTTAGAACTAAGGCACTAGCCAAAAGATTTGGAAACCACTTTTTTTAAGACTAAATGTACTTTAAGTAAAAATACCTTCACTTTTAAGAATCCAAACTTCATCAAGAAAATGGATTCTACAACTTACAATCCAAACATCAAAGTACACTCAAGGAAATACATAGAACAAATTCTATTTTAGGCAATCCAAATACAACCAAGGAATGGATCATTTTAGGAGTAGAACCTACTTTCTTTATCTTACGGAATCATGCTAGAAGAGGAGATAGTTCACATACCTTTTCGGCTAAATCCACAAGCTAAGCCGAATACGCCGTACGTAGAAGTTTCAACCTATAATGGTCACAACAAGACTATCAATCTTCTAGTCTCTAACGTAGAATAATACTAAGTATTTAGTCTCTAATTCTACGGAAAATCGGGCAGCACTTCCTTTGTTTCTACTCACTTTGCCACCTTTTTCAAGGCCGAATACAATAACCAACAAGCCACATTTAAGGCTCCAAACAACAACCAAACAAAGGGGATTACACGCCTTACAATACGTGTGAAATTCCGCCCCACAATTCATACAAAATAGCTTAAAACTCCAAGCCATTCTCGGCCAATCTTATAACCAACAATACTAAGGTCTTTTCCAATTCTTCCCTAATTCCAAGTTCTAAGGTCAACATGTTATTTAGTCGTAAACAACTTCAACAACTACAATTTCCTTCTTTATACCACATGTGACGACTTAAATGAATAATCAACTTGAAATGTACTCTTAAGGCTAACATGCTAGTTTTCGGATTAGGGTTCCAATAGCCAACATAATACTCAAACTTCGTAATATATAACTCATGCTTGCTAATAACCATAGCTACAATCAATAAGTAAGCTTAATTGCTAAAACGACAAAGTTTATACCTTTCGAAGCCCTTAAAATTTCCAAGATCCAAAGTCGCGCCTTAGCAATTCTTAGCTCCTTTCCTTAGGTTCCAATCTGCTCCAAGCACTCCTTAGAGGCCTATGAAGAACCCATCTTCAAGTTCCAACTTCAAAGTTGAAGAACTCCAATAGTTTCCGCCTTGCGACTAACGTGAAAACTCCGTTTTTCCGAAATCTTTCTATTGAGATAACCTTATAATACCCTTGGGGACATTGGGTTAAAGTCTTGTGGCTAATGGATCAAAATCACAAAATTTTTGTGTGGGAGAGGGCTTGAACCCGAGAGCAATGTTGCTAGAACAACAATGTTTCTAATTTTTCTAAGTGTTAAAATGAGCTAGTCTTGCTACTAGTTAGTATATAACACATATTGGAAGGCTTAGATATTAACAAATGTGAGGCTAGGATGATTATCACAAGGATCAAGCTTATGTGGCAAGTTGACTAGTCAATTATGTCAAGCTTGCAAGACTTATCATCTACATAGGTCAAATGACCATTTTACCCTTAACATTTTCGTCCAAGACCACTAGTTGGGGTGCCACGTGTCGCCCTCTCATTCGTCCATAAAATTAGTAACCTCGTGGACAAAAATGTAAAATTCCTCGGGTGGGCCCCACGTGACCAAATCCGTAAAAATAAATTTCCATAGTGTTAATAAGTTCCATACTTTACAAATAATGCCTTTTGAGAATCCAATTCTCAACAACGAACATTTTTCCTTACCGACGTTCGGAAGATTTTCCGTCGGAAAAACAATTCTTCCTTTCGTACCGATTTCCAAGTCTTGTTTCGTTTCGTACATTCTCCTTTACATGTCCTGGACTTACGGGGTGTAACATAAATAGTGATGGTGCACACTTTGGATTTGTTTCCTCGTTTGGCTTATGATGGATGGATATGCATGTGCGACGTATTAGTGCCATATGTGACATAATTAGGTTTCATTAAGTGTAGTTTTATGAGACTATACCGAGAAATCTTTAGATTGAGCTCCGAATAAACATTCGGGGACGAATGTTTCTAAGGGGGGAAGAATGTTACACCCCGTAATTCCGGGACATGTATACGAGAATAGACGCGAGAACACAAGACTTAAAATTTTGAACAAAAGAAAGAATTGTTTTCCAAAGGAAAAATCTTCCGAACCTCGGGAAGGAAAATTGTTCGTTAATGAGAATTGGGTTCTCAGAATTTTTATTTAAGACTGTTGGAATTTATCGGAACTATGAAATTTTATTTTCAGAGTTGGATACGTGAGGCTCACCCGAGAAATTTTACATTTTTGTGGGGCCCACGAGGTTTCCGATATTTTGATCAATTATGAAAATTTCGGGAAACGAAATATTATGGACCAATGGGAGGGCGACACATGTCACCCTCCACATGCTTATGTTGGATGAATAAAAGAATTGACTAAGTCAATAAACAAGTGGAAGCTTGACATTATTGACTAAAATTGACCACATCCTAGCCACACATTTGCCTTGATCCAAGCCCTTGATTTTAGTATTTATCTACACTAGTAGCAAGACAAATTCCATACTAAGAAATTTTCAAGAAACTGTATGCAAGTTTGAGAGGCTCTCGGCCAAGCTCTTGGAAGGAAAGAAATTTTTTGCAATCTTGCTTCATAAATCCCAATATTCAAACCCAAGATCCCTAGAGGTATTCTAAGGATATCCCAATACAAAAATCCCGTAAAAACGTAACGTTAGTCGCAAGATGAAAACCTAAGGTGTTCTTCAACTTTGAAGTTGGAAATTGAAGAGAAGTTGTTTATGAACTTCTAAGGGTTGCTTGGAGTGGATTGAAACGGCAAGAAGATGAGCTAAAGTTGCTACGGATCGACTTTAGGTTTTGGATCGTATTTGGGCTTAAAAGAGGTAATAATCTTCGTCTTGCTATTATAATTCAAGATTTCATGTTGTAGTAGTTGATAGATGGGCATGTGATATTTAGAATAAAGATTTATAAATGTTATGGAATTTGGAAGCTTAAATTCGAGATTGGCATGTTAGCCATTAAAATTGGAAATCAATTTGGTCGATAGTTATAATCGTCGCATGTTATATAAGAAAGGGATTATAGTTGTTATAATTGATTGCGACTATATAACATGTTAGAATAACAACTTGGATTAGAAAGGAATTGGAAAAGAATAGTTGTGGTGTGATCCTTGTGATTGCCGAAAATGGCCAAGAATATTGGACAGTTTTACTTTAATTGTGGGGCAGAATTTTACACGTCCTGTTAAGGCGTGTAATCCCCTTTGAATTGCTGGTTTGTTGCGCCTTAAATGTGGCATGTTAGTTGTTGATTGTGGGCCTTGAAAAAGGTGGAAAAGTACGTAGAAACAAAGGAAATGTTGCCCAAATTTCTGCAGAATAAGAGACCTAGCACTTAGTATTATTCCACGTTGATAAGTGATGTGTGATTTATGCACACACTAACGCAAGTGCACGTGTCGTGACAAGTAATATAGTCTAGGTAAGACCGAATATCGTCCTCATGGACTGGTTTCCAAGTACCGATTATCTATCCTATGGTATCTATTTGGTTAACGTTAATTGATTGGGAATTTTAGACTAATAATGCAGAAAATAAACTAATTATAAAAAATACTTTGAATTAAATCAGTTATGATGGAGAATTAGGGCTTCCAAGATCATCAACTATCCACTCTATTCAATCCTTAATACAATTAGACTAACTTCTTCTTCTACGTTAAGATAGCAGGTTAACTAGACCGTTTTATACTCCTGTTAAGGTAATATAAACACTCAACCCCAATAGAGAACCCTTCTACCTTTCGGTGACAAGATTGACTACAAAGGAGGATTAAGAGCAATAACCTATTAAGCTACACAAGTATCGGGGTACTTTCGTCCACGATTTAAACCTATGTTTATTCAACTGTAGCATATTCATAATCTCCCCTTTCGGATTTCGATTAGAACTCATATAAGTGATGATAACTGGTGATCAATTAATTATCAAGCAATCAAAGCAATTATTGAATAAATCTTAAATAAGTGAAGAAGAAACCAAACTAATATATTAATTCATGAATAAGAGTTTCAAGAGAATCACAAGAAAATCCCTAACAAAGTAATTAGCTCCTAGCCATAGTCACGCTAAGAACTAATACAATCTCCATACATGAACTGAAATAAACAAAGCAAAAAGAAAGAAAAGAAAATACTCAAGAACAAGTCTCCAAGCCTTCTAGCATCCAAGAATTGTGTTGTGGAATATTTACAAGATGGAATGGTGGATGGAGAATGGAATGGGTGATGGATTGTAGGATGGGAATTGGATGATTGTAGGATGGGTGGAATGAATTCTTCTAATGATGTAGAGACTATTTATAGACCAAGAATTCTTTAGGTAAAGGGTTAGGGATTATGTAGGTAGGAAAGGTTATGGAATCCTTTTAGGTAAAGGTTTTAGGAAAAGTTATGGAAAAGGGTTAAGGAATATGTAGGTAGGAAAAGTTATCCCTTTTGTACCACTCGAAATGTGTCACCCGCCCAAAACTCGGAAATCCAGGCGTCGCGCCATGCCTAGATCGAGCCATGGCTGAAAATCGAGGCTTTGGACGACTTGATGGTCGGCGCACAAGCTGCTGGGCCCGTGTGGACGGCATTCTTCCGGATTTTTCGTTTCTTCGTCCTTTGTTCGTCCGGTCTTCGTCTGATTTCTTCTATATTTCTCGAAACTTCTTAGGCTTCATTTCTTGGCCCTTTTAGTGTGCAATTCCATCTCATTTATGCTCATTTCATCTCCTTTTTGTCATTTCTCCATTACTGACCGTTGTGACACAAAAGAAAGGAAAACGACCCTAATACTATACTAAACATAAATAAAATGAGTAAAATACTAACTAAAAATGACTCAAAAGGTGTATATCAAATACACCGATCAAATACCCCCAAACTTAACCTTTGCTCGCCCTCGAGCAAAGCTCAAAACAAAAATAAAACAAAACGAACAAAGACTCAAAGAGATGGATCAAGTAGTTATAATATTGCTTCTTCAAAATCATGGATGAAAGATGAGATAATATGTTAGAACATATATAGCATGAATAATCAGCAATCTAGAATTTCAAGTTAGATATTTCGCAAATTTACTTAGATCATGTTCAATGGAAATACAAACACCTAACCTATGCATGTCAATTTCATTCCATCTTTCCCAAATGCTATAGACATGTTTACTTGCTATTCTCCACTAATCATAGACATACATATTAAAGATCATCAGGACTTTCAAGGGTTGTAAGGTAGGCTTAGGCAGAGGTAGGTAAAAATAGGCATTTAGACTCAATTACGTACCATAAACACTTTTCATTCAAACTCCTTTTCCTTCTTTTAGATTTCCTTTTTAGTATCGTACCCACCTTCTCCCCACTTTTCTTTTGAGAGAATGATATGTATTATGAACAACAGGCACCCCCAAACTTAGGCTTTTGCATATTTTTCATCGGGGTGCATCAAATTTTTCACTCTCTTTTTATTTCTTTTTCAACACTTTTCATTCCAATACTTTTCCATTATTACTTATGGCACAACAAAGGAATCATAGGGTGTCAAAGAAAGATCTTTATTTTAGGCTCAAAAGGGGCTGACTAGTGATATATTTTATGTCAGGGTAAGTAATGAATGGTCAGAAGGGCTATCAAAGAAATGTCCGAATATCTCCCTAAACATGTACATCTTAACTATTTCGCCTCAAATAACAAGCAAACAAATTTTTTAGACAATTTTTCAATCTTCTTTCCATAACTGACACACATAAGCTAAGAACAAATATTTTAAATAATTAGATGTCAGGAATTTTTGGTATATCTAACTTAAGCACACAGATTGTCGCTTTTAATTCTATTACATTATCCCACTTTATCCACTCAATATCTTTAGCAACTACAACATGCATGATCCATCAAAAAAAAAAATTAAAAAAAAAATTATAAAAAAAAAATACTCAAAAACACACAAAACAAATAAAAAAGACTCAATAACAATAAAACACCCCCCCAAACTTAAATCACACATTGTCCCCAATGTGTGCAAGACTCAAAAAATAAATAGGGACAACTTACTGACACAACACATCGGTCATAACGGAGGTCTGGGAGGAAAAATTCTGAAATTTGCACGGAATATGTCACGCCCAACCTCAAGCCGTGGATGGTGCCCTACACAGGCACCTTCTACCTTAACAACTAAGTAAATGCGGAAATTAAATAACACCCTTTTTTTTTAAACCAACATACGCAAGGGCAAAGCCGAAGGTCGCCATAATATACATAACAAAAGACACTACACCGCATACGAGTCCAATCCGCACATGAATACGCACTCTAAGAGTTATCTTGAACTATGACGGACAAGGCCCCGCTGCACTCCATAATCGCATAAAGCACATCGAAGGAACTTATACCAAAAGATAAACTCCGACGAAGGAGCTATCCAAAACTCGAAAGGTGGTCCTACACTGCAGATCACCAAACAACAGCACCTAAACTCATGCAGCGTAACGCAGCCGGGCGAGGTCAAGACGAAGAATGTACCAAGTATGTGAAATGCAGCATCAGAATGAAATCATAACAGTCTAAACAAAATAAGAGACACATATGATAGCCAACCTACAGTACACAATACATAAGCAGTTATATCAAGTCAGGGACACATGCCCTCAAAGTCACTATTCAAATATAACTATGGTCTCACGCCATAATATCAATCATGCGTGGAATCCTTCCTCACCGCCGGATCCATGATATAATATAACACCAATAAGCATATCCAGGAGTATCCTCGTGGTCGCATGCCGGAATCCCACATCGTATAAGCATGACCACTGGGTATACAAACAAATCCGAATCAAACCCGCCTCGGTCACGTGCCTAATCCCACATCGTATAAGCGTGTCCATGAGTATCCTCGTGGTCGCGTGCCCGCATCCCACATCGTATAAGCATGACCATAGGGTATCCTCGCGCGTCGCATGCCCAAGATCCCACATCGTATAAGCATGACCGTAGGGTAACACAAACAACCGAATCTAACCCGACTCCTGGTCACATGCCCCGGAATCCCACATCGTATAAGCATGTCCAAGGAGTATCCCTCGTGGTTGCATGCCCCGGAATCCCACATCGTATAAGCATGACCATAGGGTAACACAAATAATGGAAGCATACCCGTGGAATCCCACCTCACCTGTCAGACGCCCAAGTAAACTTACACAAGGTAGACCCTCCAACCGAGAGTCGCGGCGTAATAAAACATAATACTTGTACTCAAATGCTATCACCAGCACACATTGGCAATTCTCAACTAAACAAGCCAAAGTACTTATCAAGGCACACATAGAATAATTCTCAATTAAACAAGCCAAAGTACTTATCAAGGCATACATAGAATAATTCTCAATTAAACAAGCCAAAGTACTTATCAAGGCACACATATAATAATTCTCAATTAAACAAGCCAAAGTACTTATCAAGGCATACATAGAATAATTCTCAATTAAACAAGCCAAAGTACTTATCAAGGCATACATAGAATAATTCTCAATTAAACAAGCCAAAGTACTACGTACGTACATTCTTTTCCAAAGACTCCTTTTTGTGTAAAACCCCAAGATACTAACACCCGTAGTATCAATGTATGTCTATTATTCAAAGTAAGATACTATACTTTTAGGAAACTCATTTCAAAGCTTGAAATCAAGTATCTTCAATTTTGTTTTGACAAACTAGGCAAATTATGCCCATTAATCAAAATAGACAACTTTCTTAACCTTCCATAAAGCTGTTATAACCAACTTCCCATAAAGCCGTTATAACCCTTTATGGTTTTAGACATATCCATTCCTTTTATAACCAAGAGACTTATACTTAAAATCAAGTATCAAATACTTATAAATCAAGTTTCTTAACTTTCAAAATACTTCAAGTCTCTTAATATTTAGAAAACAAGTTTCTTCTACTTTTAAACCTCAAGTAACTCACACCTTTAAAACAAGTTACTTCTCTTAAATCATGTCATTTCTCCTCTCTTAAAACAATTAAGTAAATCACTCCTTTGACTCCTCTAAAGTCATTACAACAACCCTTAGGTTTTGGAACTAGGACACTAGCCAAAATATTTGGAAACCACTTCCTTTTCAAGACTCCATGTACTTTAAGTAAAATACTTTCACTTTTAAGAATCCAACTTCACTAAGGCAATGGATTATACAACTTACAATTTTAAACATCAAAGTACAATCAAGGAAGTACATAGAACAAATTCTATTTTAGGAAATCCAAATACAACCAAGGAATGGATCATTTAAGGAGTAGGACATACTTTCTTTATCTTAAGGAATCATGCTAGAAGAGGAGATAGTTCACATACCTTTTCGGCTAAATCCACAAGCTAAGCCGAATACGCCGTACGTAGAAGTGTCAACCTATAATGGTCACAACAATACTATCAACTTCTAGTCTCTAACGTAGAATAATACTAATTATACGGTCTCTAATTCTACGAAAAATCGGGCAGCACTTCCTTTGTTTCTACTCACTTTGCCACCTTTTCAAGGCCGAATACAATAACCAACACGCCACTTTTAAGGCTCAAAACAACAACCAAACAAAGGGGATTACACGCCTTACAATACGTGTAAACTTCCGCCCCACAATTAATACGAAGTAGTTCCATATTCAAGCCATTCTCGGCCAACAACAACCAACAAATCAAAGTCTTTTACAATCCTTTTCCAATTCCAAGTTCTAAGGTCTAACATGTTATATAGTCATAAACTACTTCAACAACTACAATTTCCTTCTTATACAACATGCGACGACTTAAACTAATAATCAACTTGAATTGTAATCTCAAGGCTAACATGCTAGTTTTCGGATTAGGGTTCCAATAGCCAATATACTTATCCAACTACACAATATATACCTCATGCTTGCTAATATCCATAGCTACAACGACAAGTAATCTTAATTACTAAAACGACAAGATTTATACCTTTATAAGCCCTTAAAATTTCCAAGATTCAAAGTCGCGCCTTAGCAATTCTTAGCTCATTTCCTTAAGTAATAAATCCGCTCCAAGCACTCCTTAGAAGCCTATGAAGAACCCATCTTCAAGTTCCAACTTCAAAGTTGAAGAACTCCTTAAGTTTCCGCCTTGCGACTAATACGAAAACGCCGTTTTTCCGAAATCTTTCTATTGAGATATCCTTACAACACCCTTAGGGACATTGGGTTAAAGTCTTGTGAACAAAGGATCAAAACTACAAATTTTTCTTGTTGGAACTCCTCCAAAACCGAGAGCAATACTATGGACAAGAAAATGTTGTGAAATTTTCTAAGTGTTAGAAGAGCTTGTCTTGCACTAGCTTAGCATATATAACACATTGGATGGCTTAGATTATAACAAATGTGTGGCTTGGATGATGATCATTAATTAAAGAGCCAAGTGGACAAGTTGACCTTGGTCAACAATCTCAAGCTTGAAGACTTATCTTCCAAGATGGTCAATGACCATTCTACCCCTTACAAAATTCGACCAAGACCAAGTGTGGGGGTGCCACGTGTCTCCCTCTCATTCGTCCATAAAATTCCGTAACCCTCGTGGGCCCCACAAAACGTAAAATTCCTCGGGTGGGCCCCACGTGACCAAATCCGTAAAAGTAAATTTCCAAAATGTTAATAAGTTCCATACTCTTCAAATAATGCATTTTGAGAATCCAATTCTCAACAACGAACATTTTTCCTTTCCGACTTCCGGAAGATTTTCCGTCGGAAAAATAATTCTTCCTTATGTACTAATTTCCAAGTCTTGATTCCTTACATACCTTCTCTTATACATGTCCTGAACTTACGGGATGTAACATTCTTCCCCCCTTAGAAACATTCGTCCCCGAATATTCTTAGTCGGTTGTCAAGCTATACAAACTCCGGCATAAACTCTATACTATGCCTATCAATCAATACTCCACAAGACCAACGATGCCATACATGGCCACCACAACATACGTAAACATATCAATGGACCTTCCGTCCGCGACCCCTTCTCACAAAACTCGAAGGTTACAGTCTTATCACAAACAAGATCTTTAGAGGTTACTTTATTTTCTTACTTGTCATTCTTTCTCGTACTTCTAAACTTATTTAGTAAACGTACAACATCTCAAATATTGTTTCTGTTCCCCAATCCTTGGAGTTACTAACCAAACTTGGCCATATTATTACTTACATTCCCGTTAAGGCTCTTCTCGGTCCTTACGACCTAGTTCCGGTGGAACACATCCACGAACTCGTACAACGATTAACTAAACCTGGGCCTTGCATCCTCGTGACCCTATCACATAACGGGACCATTTCTAACTGACATCACCCCATTCCATACTACCGGTTGACCCGAAATGAGTCCATAACCCGACCCATCGTCACACTTAACTTCTCATTCTTAGTCTGAAATAATCTTTCTCTTATGTCAAGGTACCTTTTACCCTATCCTCCCATTCACTAGAGGTTCGTCACATAAGCCAAAGTATTTCTACTGTACATCCTTCCCTATCGGTCTATACACTGTTACGGGGTAATTACAACTAGTGAACTCTACACAACTACAGTCTCAGTTCACTTATCATTCTTGTCAACATTCTTAACTTCTCACCTTACTAATCAAAGTATTCCTACCTCTGGGGGTACTATCGCTTACAACTGCTAGTAACACAGGGAAGACATATATGCTAGGGCAAAATCTGAATCTAACAATGCACGTATGATTCAACAGAATCGAAATATACCTGTAACCTCATGCGATGTCGCCTCCTGATCCTGTCCAGTAGTCACGTCATCTATGCGGTTCGAAGGACCGCCAGAACTATAAACTCCACCCTGACCTCTACCACGGCTGGCTGACATCTGAACACCCTGCCCTGGGGGACGTACAGCTGCGGAGGAAAGAGAATCAACCATCGGCCTCATAGGCTGAGCCACCTTACCGGCGCTCTTTCTAACCTGATATTCCCACTTCTTGTGGCCCGGACGTCCACAATAATAACAACCATCTGTGTCATAACGGCATTTCCCTGAATGACGCTTACCACATCTGATACACTGAGGAATAGGTGGCCTCGACCGAGAAAGTCCTCTGCTCCTCTGAGAACCTCGACCCCTGGAGCTTGGACCGGCTCCTAAATACCTTGTGGGGTCATATCTACCACCTGTGAGCTGCGGGGGTATGTACTGGGTAGGCTGCGACGAATATCTCACTCGCTGTTGAAATTTGCTGCCCAAGAACTCACCGGGATAACCAACCGGTCTAGCCCTCTTACGCTGATCTCCACGTTGACCCTCTACCCTCTGTACACCTGTCGGTACTGGCCGAATAACCTCCTGCTGATGAAAATGTAGCACCGCTATCTTGGTTAATAACATAACGGCTTCCCTCATGACCCTATAGTCTTCTCCTAACTGAGAAACTGGAGGCTCTGGTGCTGAGGTCTCAAAACACGCGCAGAAGAACTTCGCCGATCGCGAACAACATCCAGATACCACGGCATAAGCCCTATCAACTCTTTGAGTCTGACTAGTAGCTCTCGCTACTGATTTGCCCTTCAAGGCGGTGTTGTTCTCCTCGAGGCATAATCAGAACACAAAATACGTCGAGAGGAATTATCTTACTAACACGCTCATGGCACGATCTCGAGTGAGAAAATAGAAACCAACTCCTAAATGTCCTGTAGCCTCCTGTTTATGGGTGGCGCGCAACACACCGATAATCAAGACTCTACTAGACACGGTCAGTAGACATTCAGGATCGATCGCTCGATACCACTCACACGCCCCGAACCGGGCGTGGATCGGTGCCCTACCTGGGCACCCTTCTACCTTAACAACTAAGTAAACTGCGGAAATTAAATAACACCCTTTTTTTTTAAAAACCAACATACGTGCAAGGGCAAAGCCGACAAGGCTGCCATAATATACATAACAAAAGACACTACACCGCATACGAGTCCAATCCCACATATGAATACGCACTCTAAGAGTTATCTCAAGTATGACAGACAAGGCCCCGCCGCATCTATAATCAGATAAAAGCACATCAAGGAACTTATACCAAAAAGATAAACTCCCGAACAGAATGAGCTATCCAAAAACTCTGAGCAGGGTCCTACACCTGCAGATCACCAAACAGCGCACCTAAACATGCGGCATGAACGCAGCCCCCTGAAGGAGGTCAGTACGAAGAATGTACCAAGTATGTGAAACAGTAAGTACTGTAATGAAATCATAACAGTCTAAACAAAATAAGAGACATGTATGATATCCAACCTACAATACACAATACATAAGCAGTTATATCAAGTCAGGGACGCATGCCCTCAAAGTCACTATTCAAATATAACTATGGGTCTCATGCCCATAATATCAATCATGCCCGTGGAATCCTTCTCACTGCCGGCAGTCCATGATATAATATAACACCAATAAGCATATCCAAGGAGTATCCCTCGTGGTCGCATGCCCCGGAATCCCACATCGTATAAGCATGACCATGGGGTATACAAACAACCGAATCAAACCCGCTCCGGTCACATGCCGGAATCCCACATCGTATAAGACGCGTGCGAGTATCCTCGTGGTCGCATGCCGGCATCCCACATCGTATAAGCATGACCATGGGTATCCTCGCGTCGCATGACGGCATCCCACATCGTATAAGCATGACCGTAGGGTAACACAAACAACCGAATCTAACCCGACTCGGTCACACGCCGGAATCCCACATCGTATAAGCGTGTCGCGAGTATCCTCGTGGTCGCGTGCCGGAATCCCACATCGTATAAGCATGACCATAAGGTAACACAAATAATGGAAGCATACCCGTGGAATCACACCTCACCGCTTCGACGCCCAAGTAAACTTACAACAAGGCAGCCGACCCTCCAACCGAGAGTCGCGGCAAAGTAATAAAACATAATACTTGTACTCAAATGCTATCACCAGCACACATTGGCAATTCTCAACTAAACAAGCCAAAGTACTTATCAAGGCACACATAGAATAATTCTCAATTAAACAAGACAAAGTACTTATCAATGCATACATAGAATAATTCTCAATTAAACAAGCCAAAGTACTTATCAAGGCACACATAGAATAATTCTCAATTAAACAAGCCAAAGTACTTATCAAGGCATACATAGAATAATTCTCAATTAAACAAGCCAAAGTACTTATCAAGGCATACATAGAATAATTCTCAATTAAACAAGCCAAAGTACTACGTACGTACATTCTTTTCCAAAGACTCCTTTTTGTGTAAAACCTCAAGATACTAATACCCGTAGTATCAATGTATGTCTATTTTTCAAAGTAAGATACTATACTTTTAGGAAACTCATTTCAAAGCTTGAAATCAAGTAACTTCAAAAAAAATTCACAAACTAGGCAAATTATGCCCATTAATCAAAATAGACAACTTTCTTAACCTTCCATAAAGTCGTTATAACCAACTTCCCATAAAGCCGTTATAACCCTTTATGGTTTTAGACATATCCATTCCTTTTATAACCAAGAGACTTATACTTAAAACCAAGTATCAAATACTTATAAATCAAGTTTCTTAACTTTCAAAATACTTCAAGTCTCTTAATATTTAGAAAACAAGTTTCTTCTACTTTTAAACCTCAAGTAACTCACACCTTTAAAACAAGTTACTTCTCTTAAATCATGTCATTTCTCCTCTCTTAAAACAATTAAGTAAATCACTCCTTTGACTCCTCTAAAGTCATTACAACAACCCTTAGGTTTTGGAACTAGGACACTAGCCAAAATATTTGGAAACCACTTCCTTTTCAAGACTCCATGTACTTTAAGTAAAATACTTTCACTTTTAAGAATCCAACTTCACTAAGGCAATGGATTATACAACTTACAATTTTAAACATCAAAGTACAATCAAGGAAGTACATAGAACAAATTCTATTTTAGGCAATCCAAAAACAACGAGGATGGATCATTTAAGGAGTAGACATACTTTCTTTATCTTAAGGAATTATGCCGTAAGGAGATAGTTCACATACCTTTCTGGCTAAATCCACAAGCTTGCCGAATACGCTGCACGTAGAAGTGTCAACCTATAATGGTCACAACAATACTATCAACTTCTAGTCTCTAACGTAGAATAATACTAATTATACGGTCTCTAATTCTACGAAAAATCGGGCAGCACTTCCTTTGTTTCTACTCACTTTGCCACCTTTTCAAGGCCGAATACAATAACCAACACGCCACTTTTAAGGCTCAAAACAACAACCAAACAAAGGGGATTACACGCCTTACAATACGTGTAAACTTCCGCCCCACAATTAATACGAAGTAGTTCCATATTCAAGCCATTCTCTACAACAACAACCAACAAATCAAAGTCTTTTACAATCCTTTTCCAATTCCAAGTTCTAAGGTCTAACATGTTATATAGTCATAAACAACTTCAACAACTACAATTTCCTTCTTATACAACATGCGACGACTTAAACTAATAATCAACTTGAATTGTAATCTCAAGGCTAACATGCTAGTTTTCGGATTAGGATTCCAATAGCCAATATACTTATCCAACTACACAATATATACCTCATGCTTGCTAATATCCATAGCTACAATGACAAGTAATCTTAATTACTAAACCGACAAGATTTATACCTTTATAAGCCCTTAAAATTTCCAAGATTCAAAGTCGCGCCTTAGCAATTCTTAGCTCCTTTCCTTAAGTTCCAATCCGCTCCAAGCACTCCTTAGAAGCCTATGAAGAACCCATCTTCAAGTTCCAACTTCAAAGTTGAAGAACTCCTTAAGTTTCCGCCTTGAGACTAATACGAAAACGCCGTTTTTCCGAAATCTTTCTATTGAGATATCCTTACAACACCCTTAGGGACATTGGGTTAAAGTGTTGTGAACAAAGGATCAAAACTACAAATTTTTCTTGTTGGAACTCCTCCAAACCCGAGAGCAATACTATGGACAAGAAAATGTTGTGAAATTTTCTAAGTGTTAGAAGAGCTTGTCTTGCACTAGCTTAGCATATATAACACATTGGATGGCTTAGATTATAACAAATGTGTGGCTTGGATGAGGATCATTAATTAAAGAGCCAAGTGGACAAGTTGACCTTGGTCAACAATCTCAAGCTTGAAGACTTATCTTCCAAGATGGTCAATGACCATTCTACCCCTTTCAAAATTCGACCAAGACCAAGTGTGGTGGTGCCACGTGTCGCCCTCTCATTCGTCCATAAAATTATGTAACCCTCGTGGGCCCCACAAAACGTAAAATTCCTCGGGTGGGCCCCACGTGACCAAATCCATAAAAGTAAATTTCCAAAATGTTAATAAGTTCCATACTCTTCAAATAATGCATTTTGAGAATCCAATTCTCAACAACGAACATTTTTCCTTTCCGACGTCCGGAAGATTTTCCGTCGGAAAAACAATTCTTCCTTTCGTACTAATTTTCAAGTCTTGATTCCTTACATACCTTCTCTTATACATGTACTGAACTTACGGGATGTAACATAATATGACTCTCTGAAGTTCCGGTGCCACGACGCTGATTCTGGGCGTCGCGGCGCTGATGACGGCTTTTCCTTTTTTCAGCGTTTTTGCTCCTTTTTCCTCTGTTTTAGCTTTCAGTCCACCTGTTATCCAACAACACAAAACAAGAACCCAAGACCGTGAGACTGTTCAAGACAAAATAAAACAACTAAAACAAAAATTAAAATAACATAATTAAAAACATTGGGTTGCCTCCCAAAAGCAATGTTGTCTTTAACGTCTTTTAGCCGGACGCAGTTAACCTTTACGAGTGCCCATTGGATCCTTCTGCGAACTGCTTGCAATCCGCAAAGTTATTGTTGCAGGTCTCACTTTTCCTACAACAATATTTTCAACTAAGGGCTTCAGATATAAGATTATCCTACAAGTACACAAGACATGTTTGTCTTTTAGGCTCTCTCTAATGTAGGGATCAGTGAGATTCCCAACACATCTCAACTCTAGGGGGTTCCCTTGATTGTATGGACTTCCTATTTGGGGATCAACAGTGACCGCTGGTGGTATTTCTTTTGCAATAGGTACAGGAAAAAGAATTTCCAAAGAATCCAGAAAGGTGAATAATTGGATCTGAGTAATCTTTTCCTTCTCTACACCAACTATCTCGCCAGATTCCTCAACAGCTGGTGTGGTTCAGGTTCCTCAATTTGCTTATCACTTTCTACAACGGTGTCGCTAGGCAGACTTTCTTGAAGTGTACTGCTCATCCTATCCATTAGTTGCCCTATTTGTGTCTCCAAATTTCTGAGGGACACTCTTGTCTCATCCATAAACTGAAGCCGCACTCACTTGGTGAGCACGAGTATGCTTGCCGCAACTCATCCGATCTTCCTCTGGAACACGTGGGTTAAGCTCATTGATGACTCCACGCCTTTCGATAGAAGTAGTAGTCCATGGACCTGTATATATATATTTTTTTTTCGTTTTTTTTTTTTTTGAATTTAACCTGCAAAATAAGAAAAACAAAAAAGGTGATAAAAAGATGCTCGCAGAACAAGTTAAAAACTTGTTCTTGGAGCAACCAAATTAGAAATAAGAATAGATAAATCGATATTGAAAGTACATCAATCCCCGGCAACGGCGCCAAAAACTTGATGCGCGATTTATGCACACACTAACGCAAGTGCACGTGTCGTGACAAGTAATATAGTCTAGGTAAGACCGAATATCGTCCTCAGGGACTGGTTTTCAAGTACCGATTATCTATCCTATGGTATCTATTTGATTAACGTTAATTGATTGGGAATTTTAGACTAATAATGAAGAAAATAAACTAATTATAAAAAATACTTTGAATTAAATCAGTTATGATGGAGAATTAGGGCTTCCAAGATCATCAAATATCCACTCTATTCAATCCTTAATACAATTAGACTAACTTCTTCTTCTACGTTAAGATAGCAGGTTAACTAGACCGTTTTATACTCCTGTTAAGGTAATATAAACACTCAACCCCAATGGAGAACCCTTCTACCTTTCGGTGACAAGATTGACTACAAAGGAGGATTAAGAGCAATAACCTATTAAGCTACACAAGTATCGGGGTACTTTCGTCCACGATTTAAACCTATGTTTATTCAACTGTAGCATATTCACAATCTCCCCTTTCGGATTTCGATTAGAACTCATATAAGTGATGATAACTAGTGATCAATTAATTATCAAGCAATCAAAGCAATTATTGAATAAATCTTAAATAAGTGAAGAAGAAACCAAACTAATATATTAATTCATGAATAAGAGTTTCAAGAGAATCACAAGGAAATCCCTAACAAAGTAATTAGCTCCTAGTCATAGTCACGCTAAGAACTAATACAATCTCCATACATGAACTGAAATAAACAAAGCAAAAAGAAAGAAAAGAAAATACTCAAGAACAAGTCTCCAAGCCTTCTAGCATCCAAGGATTATGTTGTGGAATATTTACAAGATGGAATGGTGGATGGAGAATGGAATGGGTGATGGATTGTAGGATGGGAATTGGATGATTGTAGGATGGGTGGAATGAATTCTTCTAATGATGTAGAGACTATTTATAGACCAAGAATCCTTTAGGTAAAGGGTTAGAGATTATGTAGGTAGGAAAGGTTATGGAATCCTTTTAGGTAAAGGTTTTAGGAAAAGTTATGGAAAAGGGTTAAGGAATATGTAGGTAGGAAAAGTTATCCCTTTTGGACCCTGAAAATATGTCAAATTCGGCCCAAAACTCAGAAATCCCGCTTTCGGATGACTTCAGTGGTCGGCGTCGGCCGCTAGCCATGGCACGGTGACGGCATTCTTCCGGATTTTTCGTTTCTTCGTCCTTTGTTCGTCCGGTCTTCGTCTGATTTCTTCTATATTTCCCGAAACTTCTTAGGCTTCATTTCTTGGCCCTTTTAGTGTGCAATTCCATCTCATTTATGCTCATTTCATCACCTTTTTGTCATTTCTCCATTACTGACCGTTGTGACACAAAAGAAAGGAAAACGACCCTAATACTATACTAAATATAAATGAAATGAGTAAAATACTAACTAAAAATTACTCAAAAGGTGTATATCAAATACACCGATCAATAAGCTAGGAGTTGATAAACATGTTATGGTTATTATAGGTTGAAGTACTATGTATAGCGTATTCTACTTGAAGGGTGGAATAGCTACCAAGGTTGAAGTACTTTGGAGCATTTTGCTACTTGTCGATAGTCGTCACGAGGTATGTGAACCTCTTCCTTCTTTTGGCATGTTCTATGTATGAAATATACATGTGGTGTTATTCATGATTCCTTCTACTCTTAGAAGTTAAGAGGTATGTATGTTGATTTACTCTATGTAAAAGGTATGTCTAAGTAATCCTAAGTTCTTACCAAATCTTATGGGGGATGTTGGTAAGAGTCGTTAGGAAGTATTTGGAGTCGAGTTGACTTTGCTAATTTACTGCACTAATGAGAATAGGTATCGAACAAGCCATTGCAGCGTTAATAACAAAAAATGTATCGACAATCAATTATATTAAAATGAGTAGAATTCTCCATCTGCATAGAAGCTAAGATAAGACAAAATTGTATTACATTTTCTAGATCATGGCTGCTTTAATAAGATCGTTATAAACAAGTATAACTCATTCACATCTCATAAAAGTATATGTTACTTAATTTAAAAGAGTTTATGTTATGAAGCTTTAAGACTATGAATCTTGATTTCTTAAAAGGTTATGGGACTTTATTTTTCAAGTTATGGGACTTGATTCTTAAAGAAAGGAATGACTTGATTTAAAAAGTATGGTTTCCATGAATTATTTCAAAAGTTAAGGGGCTTGATCTCAAAAGAGAATGTAACTTGAGTTTTCAGAAGAAGAAGTTTATTGATTTAAAAGAGGAGTTTTATGATTATTTTTAAGTATGTATATACGTAGTACTTTTGGGTTTAATTTTCCCTAATGTAATAAGAAATAAAAGTGTCTTAAGTTCTCTAAAGTGAAAGGTTGTTATAATAGCATTATGGGAAGTTGTTATAACGACTTAAGAAGAAGTGAAAATATGGTTTAAAATGTTATGTAAGGAAAATTACACCGGATCCCGCAAAAACGGGTCAGGTTATGTTATGAGATACACCGAGTCTGCAAATAGGCCGGATATGTTATGAGACACACCGCGTCCCAGAATGGGCCGGACAGTATATCTTTATGGGCAGACTATGTGACTTTACCGCGTCCCAGAATGGGTCGGGCAGTATATCTTTATGGGCAGACTATGTGACTTTACCGCGTTCCAGAATGGGCCGAGCAGTATACCTTTATGGGCAGACTATGTGACCTTACCGCGTCCCAGAATGGGTCGGGCAGTATACCTTTATGGGCAGACTATGTGACTTTACCGCGTCCCAGAATGGGCCGGGCAATATACCTTTATGGTCAGACTATGTGACTTTACCGCGTCCCCGAATGGGCCGGGCAGTATACCTTTATGGGCAGATTATATGACTTTACCGCGTCCCAAAATGGGTCGGGCAGTATACCTTTATGGGCAGACTATGTGACTTTACCGCGTTCCAGAATGGGCTGGGCAGTATACCTTTATGGACAGACTATGTGACTTTACCGCGTCCCAGAATGGGCCGGGCAGTATACCTTTATGGGCAGACTATGTGACTTTACCGCGTCCCAGAATGGGCCGGCGAAGATACCTTATGGGCGACTACATGTGACTTTCTGCGCCCCGAATGGGCCAGGCAGTATATTTTTGGGGGAAGACTTTTTATGAATTCAGCGTGTCCCGCAAATGGGCCGGGTTACGTTATCACGTATGGATAATCAAAGTGAGCTTTAAAATGAGACGTCCCTCCATAAAGGGCCGGATTATGTTATGCAAAATACGTAAGTTATGTGTTTTTGAACTTGATGGTGTTTCCTAAGTATGTTTGTAAGAATTTGATTATAACTCTTATTGAAAATGGAAAAAGATAATAATGTGTGATTAAGTTCATGAGTTGTAATGGCACGGTAGGATCTGGTATTTACTTTTTATACTTGCCCATGTCATTCTTTTGTCTGATTATGATTTGTTTATCAGACTTATTTATGTTCCATACTGCATTTGTTATCGACCCTTCGGGTCGCATTCATGCCCGCATGTATTAGGTACACAGGTTGTTAATCCTTGCTCTTAGGATCTCTGTTCAGTTTTTGGGGAAAAGGCTCCATTTACTCCGGAGGCTTATCTTTTGGTATGGATCCCTGTTGATGTAGATTTATGTATATTCAGGGGTATGGCGGCCCCGTCCGTCCACGGTGATTATGTTAAAATTCTTAGAGGTCTGTAGTCATATCTTGTGGGTCGGTTTGTAAAGAAAAAAAAGGATGTAACTGCTTTTGGCTTTATATATATATATATATATGTCTGCGAGGTAGCTACCGCTAGCTTTGTTGTTTATTTCTCAGAACGTACGTTATGAGTTTCATGTATGTTCCGCTGATTTTCTCTGATGTATACCTGTAAGGGTGCCCAGGTAGGGCACCAGTCGCGGGCCCGGGGTCGGGTCGTGACAATATTTTGGAAGACCTATCCATTATTGAATTATTTGATAAACTGGATAAGAAGAGTCTTGGTGAAGATTTTTATTTTCTAACAGTTTCCAATGATCTTCTTCATCAGCTCCTCAAAAAATAAGATCGTCCAAAGCATGATACATATTTAGGGCTTTCTGCATATTTGAAGTTTCTTTTATCAAGTATTGAATAACTAGTGGTTCATCCTTGAATTTGGAGGTCTGGTATGTAGCAGATAATGCTTGTGGCATAACTAAACTATGCCGGTGATATAATTCCTCATAATCACACATTTTCGGATATAATTAAACCCATTAAAGTTTTTCACCCCATATTATAGCTCATTCGGGTTTTCAGGAGAGTGTGTCACCCTCAATTATGTGTCCAACAACTTTTAAATCAACATTAATTTAAATTGGTTGATTTTCAAAGTAACGAAAAAAAACCATACCATTTTTCATAAGATAAATCTTTGTAACATTCTAATACCTCTTTTTCAAAATATGATTCAATTGTGTTTGTGTTTGTTTCTATCCTACCATGATGTCTTCTTGAGCTACCCCCGATTTTTTGTTTATTTTTTAACCAATTATTGAATATAAGTTTTCTATGCATTTTTAAAATGTGAGGTGTTTTAACCAAATGAGTTATATAAAAGTTCTTAACCAAAAGAGTTATATAAAACATTTGTTATATAAGTGTCATATTTTGCGCATGTAAAAGTTGCGCAATATAAGTATGTCATATAAAGCGGTCAAAAGCGAGCATAGTATTGTCAAATCAAGGGTGTCATTCCAAAAACTCATATTTTGTGCATGTAAAAGTTGCACAATATTAATGTGTCATATAAAGCGGTCAAAAGCGAGCATGGTGTTGTCAAATGAAGGATGTCATTCTGAAAACTCATATTTTGTGCATGTAAAAGTTGCGCAATATAAGTGTGTCATATATTCTGAAAACAAATATTTTGCGCATGTAATAATTGTGTAATATAAGTGTGTCATATAAAGCGGTCAAAAGTGAGCATGGTGTTGTCAAATAAAGGATGTCATTCTGAAAACTCATATTTTGCGAATATAAAAGTTGCGCAGTATAAGTGTGTCATATAAATCGGTCAAAAGCGAGCATAATATTATCAAATCAAGGAGTAATATATAACATGAATGACGAACAACTAGCATTCACATTAAAATGAGTTGTTATGTCAATTTGAAACCAATTTTCTGATATTGATTCTATTACATGTTTACCCCTACCAAACATATTCGAAGCAATGGGTAGGACATGAGAATTAGATGAGGATGATTTTAAATACTCAAATAACCCGAACCTCAAATACACTTAAGAATACAATAATACAATGAGAGATGAGTGGAATTGGCGTGTTAGGGAGGCCGAAATGCTAAAACAAAATTTGTGGTCACTTAGACTCAAACGTTCAAAAAGTCGTGCTACGTCAATGTCTCGTGGTACACCACAAGATTTTAATTTTTCTCTTAACCATTTTCGCGTAGAGAACAATCGAATAAAAATATGTTACCTTAGGGTAGAATATGGTCAACATGGTTACGTCAGATTATCCGATGAAGATGGATCCCTGTGATCCTATTAATATATTTTTTATAATAAAGTAGGTAGGTAGGTAGGTAGAGTCATAATGACGACCCCAAGGGTACTTGGGGGTTTGCAACTATATAGGTAGCCTTTCATTTATTATTAAATTATAACATATTCAATGTCGAGTAGTAAAAATATAGATTGGTCGGTATTCCTTCCAAATGATTCGAATAGCAGTGGTGATGATAGCTCAAATAATAGCAGTTATTCCAGTGAATCGAGTTATCTTGATAGACGATTTGAAACCCCACCTTTTTATAGACCGTAATGATGATTTTCAGTGTGAAATATTCAAATCTACGAGAATATTATTGCGGGTTATGTCGAAAATGGGCATATCGACAAGCCGAATTAGAACGTCTTGTCCGTGACTTGGAAAATCTCAATGCTCAAATCCCAACAAGGTACTCAATGACCATCCATCGAACTGATCCACATTCTTGTGAGGTTGTCGTACAGAGGATTAGAAAAGAAAATAACAGAATTCTAGCAAGACGTAGACTTTACATGCTAAAGTTGGGCGAAGAATAAGCGTCATCAACGGGTAGAGAACTAACATCTACAAAAAAAAGATGTCTTAAGAAACCCAAAATATTGTTCTGAGGACGATTTTGAGGACTTCTATTCTAATGATGATTAGGGGTTATTTTAGTTCACTTGCTTAGTTTTTGGATTATTTAAGTTCCAAACTCATAATTTAATTTGTATTTTTAATTTATGATGAAGTCATATATTTGAAGAAAATTAGTATATTTTATTTTTCTTTGATTGGTATAGTCTATTATTAATTTATATAAGCTTCTTAGAGTTAATAATACATAAAAAGTTCAACAATTAAAAAAAAACACAAATAAATTAGTACATAAAATGTGTCGATTACATAATACATGAAAACGTGCAACCAGTAAAAACAAAATAAATAAAATAACAAACTAAACTGAAAATACATAAAAACAAAATATATAAAAATAATAAACTTAATAAATAATACATAAAAATAATAAACAATAACAAGATATCATAAATAATCTTCTAAAATTTCAGTTTTTCTTTCAAAACATCTTTCTCGTGTTGATTTGTCTCGAAGGTTATGCTTGAAATTCCATTTGTTTTTCTTTGAATTCTTTTAGCAAGCCCTCCAGAAGGTCATTTTTTTCTTGAGCTTCCGTAAGTCTAAACTGCAAGTCAAACTTCACAGTATCTCTATTGATACGTGAAGTTGCGGTATCTCTATCAACATGAGGTTTTTTAAAACTTCACCGCAACCCTTTTATCCATGAGAATGTCATCTTCCCCTCGAAATGTTTGCAACCATTCATATCCTATAAACATTACAAGAAAATCAGTTTTTAAATGTAAAATATGTTGATGATGTGGAAAAAAAAATCTAAACCCTAAAAACTTATAAAAACACTTACTTCGGGAACCTTACAACCGAAAAATGACGACCCGAATTATCTTGAGTCCTTGTTGTTCTTAGCTTATAATAATAACCGCATTTACAAATATCGGGTTCTATGACAAAGTTCGACGTTTCGGATCTTTGAGACGTGATTTTCGGAAGGCTAAAGTATGTTAAAAGAGTGAAAATTGAGAGGTGAATAGTTCCTTGAATTTGGCCAAAGTGTTGGGGTTTATACTTAACCCATATTGCTGCTCAAAATGTAATATGGTAGTTTTTTTAGTGGTTATTTATATTTAAAATCCCACCAAGTGGATTACTCAAGTAAGGACTCCTAGAAAACATATAGTACAAGAATACACGTGAAAAATTGATGGCCACAATAAGCTTGATGCACTTTATTTGTCTTTTTCCTTACATTATTGTCCTTGCAATTGACAGTGTACGTGTTTTGGACTGACCCTTTCGACATATTGCTAGAGTATTCTTTTCTATGTGCTTCATTTGTCTTTTTTCACCTTATATTATTGTGTTTGATATGACGAATTACTAAACAAAATTAATAGCACGTCATATTTTACGCATATAAAAGTTGCGTAGTATAAGTGTGTCATATAAATCGGTCCAAAGCGAGCATAATATTATCAAATCAAGGAGTAATATATAACATGAATGACGAACAACTAGCATTCACATTAAAATGAGTTGTTATGTCAATTTGAAACCAATTTTCTGATATTGATTCTATTACATGTTTACCCCTACCAAACATATTCGAAGCAATGGGTAGGACATGAGAATTAGATGAGGATGATTTTAAATACTCAAATAACCCGAACCTCAAATACACTTAAGAATATAATAATACAATGAGAGATGAGTGAAATTGGCGTGTTATGGAGGCCGTAATGCTAAAAAAAAAATTGTGGCCACTTAGACTCAAACGTTCAAAAAGTCGTGCTACGTCAATGTCTCGTGGTACACCACAAGATTTTAATTTTTCTCTTAACCATTTTCGCGTAGAGAACAATCGGATAAAAATATGTTACCTTAGGGTAGAATATGATCAACATGGTTACGTCAGATTATCCGATGAAGATGAATCCCTGTGATCCTATTAATATTTTTTTATAATAAAGTAGGTAGGTAGGGTCATAATGACGACCCCAAGGGTACTTGGTGGTTTGTAACTATATAAGTAGCCTTTCATTTATTATTAAATTATAACATATTCAATGTCGAGTAGTAAAAATATAGATTGGTCGGTATTCCTTCCAAATGATTCGAATAGCAGTGGTGATGATAGCTCAAATAATAGTAGTTATTCCAGTGAATCGAGTTATCTTAATAGACGATTTGAAACCCCACCTTTTTATAGACCGTAATGATGATTTTCAATATGAAATATTCAAATCTACGAGAATATTATTGCGGGTTATGTCAAAAATGGGCATATCGACAAGCCGAATTAGAACGTTTTGTCCGTGACTTGGAAAATCTCAATGCTCAAATCCCAACAAGGTACTCAATGACCATGCATCGAACTGATCCACATTCTTGTGAGGTTGTCGTACAGAGGATTAGAAAAGAAAATAACAGAATTCTAGCAAGACGTAGACTTTACATGCTAAAGTTGGGCGAAGAATAAGCGTCATCAACGGGTAGAGAACTAACATCTACAGAAAAAAGATGTCTTAAGAAACCCAAAATATTGTTCTGAGGACGATTTTGAGGACTTCTATTCTAATGATGATTAGGGGTTACTTTAGTTCACTTGGTTAGTTTTTGGATTATTTAAGTTCCGAACTCATAATGTAATTTATATTTTTAATTTATGATGAAGTCATCAATTTGAAGAAAATTAGTATGTTTTATTTTTCTTTGATTGTTATAGTCTATTATTCATTTATATAAGCTTCTTAGAGTTAATAATACATAAAAAGTTCAACAATTAAAAAAAAACACAAATAAATTAGTACATAAAATGTGTCGATTACATAATACATGAAAACGTCAACCAGTAAAAACAAAATAAATAAAATAACAAACTAAACCGAAAATACATAAAAACAAAATATATAAAAATAATAAACTTAATAAATAAAATACATAAAAATAATAAACAATAACAAGATATCATAAATAATCTTCCAAAATTTCAGTTTTTCTTTCAAAACATTTTTCTCGTGTTGATTTGTCTCGAAGGTTATGCTTGAAATTCCATTTGTTTTTCTTCGAATTCTTTTAACAAGCCCTCCAGAAGGTCATTTTTTTCTTGAGCTTCCGTAAGTCTAAACTGCAAGTCAAACTTCACGGTATCTCTATTGATACGTGAAGTTGCGGTATCTCTATCAACATGAGGTTTTTTAAAACTTCACCGCAACCCTTTTATCCACGAGAATGTCATCTTCCCCACGAAATGTTTGCAACCATTCATATCCTATAAACATTACAAGAAAATCAGTTTTTAAATGTAAAATATGTTGATGATGTGAAAAAAAAAATCTAAACCGCATTTACAAACATCGAGTTCTATTACAAAGTTCGACGTTTCGGACCTTTGAGACGTGATTTTCGGAAGGCTAAAGTATGTTAAAAGAGTGAAAATTGAGAGGTGAATAGTTCCTTGAATTTGGCCAAAGTGTTGGGGTTTATACTAACCCATATTGCTGCTCAAAATGTAATATGGTAGTTTTTTTAGTGGTTATTTATATTTAAAATCCCACCAAGTGGATTACTCAAGTAAGGACTCCTAGAAAACATATAGTACAAGAATACACGTGAAAAATTGATGGCCACAATAAGCTTGATGCACTTTATTTGTCTTTTTCCTTACATTATTGTCCTTGCAATTGACAGTGTACGTGTTTTGGACTGACCCTTTCGACATATTGCTAGAGTATTCTTTTCTATGTGCTTCATTTGTCTTTTTTCACCTTATATTATTGTGTTTGATATGACGAATTACTAAACAAAATTAATAGCACGTCATTCAGTGTTCCCATATCAATTTATTGCTACAATCTAACCTTTCAAAACTAGAGATAGTGTAACAAGTACTAGACGAACCTGCTCAACCAACATTCTCAACTTGTTATCAATCATAAGTAAAGCAATTCCACATGCTCAACTCAATTTAATTATCGTAATCATTTATTAACTAAAGGCTAAACAAAGACACGGAAATACCTAATGGTGACATTATATTTTAGTATAATGTCATGACTTATTCACAATTATTTTTATTTTTTAAAAGCCCTATAAAATTATTCTATTTTACTAGAACAAAAGAAATAATTGAAAGCATTATTTACATGTTTTGTGTTGTGGAAATTTTACCAGGGTAAAGTATAAAAAAATGAAAAATCACGAAAATTGAGATTAAATCCAACTTTTATTGATCTGATTTGATTTATAGATTTAAAAAAATTGACATTGATTTGATTTGGTAAATAAAAACCGAACCAAACTAATTTATGCACACTCCTAGTTACACTTGTGTTAAATATACGGCCCAGTTACTATGACCAGGCCCATTTCGGATGTCTAGTCCATGTTCCCTTAGTGTATATTCATTTATAGATATTTGTATATTAGACTTGTATATTAATTAGTCTTGTAGTCTTACCATAATTGTATGATTAGTCTCCATATATAATAGTGATTTAGAAGTAAAATAGGAAAAAGATCTTCCTATTGTAAGTTTGTAACTTGTATATATATGTCTTTCATTAATAAGAATAATCAAGGGATTAATTCTTTCATGGTATCAAGAGTCTAGGTTATTTTTACCTTGCTTCCGCTCCTCTCTTTTCTCTCAAAATTCCGTGAACATCCCCTTCAAATCCGAGACACTTCTAAGTTTTTCTTGTCTTTCCCAATTTCTTCTCCGAATCTTGTTGTTCTATTCACTATGACTGATAAGAACACGTTTCATCCTGCCCTCAAAGTTTCCAACATCAAGAGTGTTCTTCCTATTGTTCTTGACTTAGAAAATGTCCAATATGGGACATTGGCGGAGTTATTCAAGATTCATGCCACATCACATCAAGTTCTCCACCACATCATCCCTCCGGCTACTACTATGGAGGGGGCTACGGAGACTGCAATGGAGGGTACTATAGAGGTGGTGCCCACCAAAGCAGATGATCCAAAATCAAGGGTCACGCTTGATGCAAAAGTTCTTCAGTGGATTTATGTCACTATCTCCCTTGACCTCTTACAGACGATTATGAAACTCAACTCCACAACTACGGAGGCTTGGAGTCGATTGCGTGACATATTCCAAGATAACAGTCATTCCCGGATTGTTACCCTTGAACAAGAATTTTCTCAAGTCAAGATGGAGAATTTTCCAAACGTTTGCCTTATCGCAAACGCCTCGCGACTCGCGATCAACTTCGCAATGTGAGTGCTCCTGTGAGCAATAGTCATCTCATCCTACAAATGGTTGCAGGCATGTCTGAGGCCTATAATGACGTTGATTCAATTCTTCGTCAAAGTAACCCCTTGCCGAAATTCTACCAAGCACGCTCCATATTTACATTGGAAGAAGTCGGATTGGCTAAGAAGGCGGCTATTGGGGCTAGTCCTGTCGTCATGATGACTGAGTCCAATTTGTCTCCTTCCGGATCCATCAACTCAAGCCAAAATCGCAACAACGGTGGTGGTAAATGGGGCAAAATAGGAAAAATAATGGCAAGAATTGCGGCGGAAACACCTACCAGAACAGTGGCAATGGCGGCAGTCAGCAGCATCCGCAAACATGGGGCCAGCAGTGGGCCCTAATGCAGTGGCAGTGGGTCCATGTCGCTGTCCACTCGCTCGCGGCCACCAGGCCCAAAGACCGGCCCTTCACCATCGGCGGGCGATTTCAGCCCCGACCCAGTTACTCACGTCAGGCTCCAGGTTTCAGATCATTTTATGGGCCGACCCAGCAGTCTAGCATACTTGGGCCTCGCCCCCCTCAGACCCATCACGCAATGGGACCCACGCAGGCTGACATTGAAGCTGCAATGCACACGTTTGTAATGACTCAACCAGACCTGAATTGGTATATGGACATCGGCTCCACCACCCACATGACATCTGACCAAGGAATCTCTCATCTTATTTTAATTTGAATAGTTATCGTGGTATAATTATTGGTAATGACAATTCAATTCCAATTAAGAGTTATGGTCATAAAACTTTGTTCCCTCCTCGTCCATCACTTGTCTTGAAAAATACCATTCATGCCCCAAAACTAATTAAAAATTTGGTGTATGTCCGTAAATTCATCACTGATAATTGGGTTTCTATTGATTTTGATCCCTTTGGGTTTTCTGTGAAAAATTTCAAGACGGCGAGTCCTCTCATGAGGTGTGACAGTAGGGGGGATCTTTATCCAATCACACCAAGTCTCGGTTTCTCGCGTCAGACCATGCCATCCACTTTTGCAGTTCTTGCTCCTTCCTTGTGAATGCTCGTCTAGGTCATCCGGGGTCGTCTATTTTATCTACTTTAGACAAGAATAAGTTTATTTCATGTAAGGGTACGCATAGTACTCCAAATTGTCAATCTTGTTCTTTGGGAAAAATTATTAAGTTGCCATTTGTAGCCTCGAATTCTCATACTTCAATGCCATTTGATATTATTCATAGCGATCTATGGACATCTCTCGTTCTCAGTTCTATGAGTCATAGTTATTATTTTTTATTCTTGGATGATTATTCAAAAAATTTATGGACATTTCCAATAGCGAAAAAATCTCAAGTTTTTCCATCTTCATAAAATTTAGATCTTTCATTAGAACTCAATTAGAACGGAAAATAAAGAATATTCAATGTGATAATGGCAAAGAATATGACAATGGGGAGTTTCGGGAGTTTTATGCTCAAAATGGTATAAATTTTCATTTTTCTTGTCTTCATGCGTCTTCACAAAACGGGAAAGCTGAACGTAAAATTTGTACCATTAATACATTATCCACACCTTATTGGTTCATTCTTCTGTCCCTTCGTTGTTTTGGCATCATGCTCTACAAATGACCACATATCTACTTAATATTCATCCTTCTAAACGTTTGAAATATTCGTTCCCTCTTCAAATTTTATATAATAAAACTCATTTGCATTCCCATCTTATGGTCTTTGGGTGTTTGTGTTATCCCCTCTTCCCATCCACCACAATTAACAAACTTCAGGGACTTCTACCCCTTGTGTGTTTTTGAGTTTTCCGTCAAATCAATGTGGTTATAAATGCTTTGATTTGTCCTCTAAATGAATCATTATTTGTCGTCATGTTATCTTTGATGAGTCCCAAATTCTGTTTTCTAAAGTAGAAATCTCGTGCCTAGTTCGTATGATTTTTTGAATGATGATATATCACCCTATCTTATCCATCATTTTTCTGATATCGTCTCAACCGGCCATCGCCGCGACTTAGTGAGGCGCCACTACCCAACCATCCAAAGAGCTAATTTTTTTACCTTTGTCGTCGGCGACCGCCCGTGGAGGTGCACGCCATCCAAGAGCTAAAATATTTCGATCACATCGGCACATGGCGCCTCGATGGTCCACCACCACCGTCGCTGAAAATTCCCAAAATTCACCTAATCTAGCCCCGAATTATGGTCCACTCAGTCGCAGTCAACGGGGTATTTTTAAATCAAAGACATTTTAATTTTAATTCGAATGTTCTTAAATCACCCTTACCCCGTAATCTTGTGGCTGCCTTAAATGACCATAATTGAAAATTTGTCATGACCGATGAATATAATGCTCTTATTGATAATAAGACGTGGGAGTTGGTGCCCCGTCCATCTGATGTTAATATTATTCGATCTATGTGGATTTTTGCTCAAAAGGGAAATTCTGAAGGTTCGTTTGCGAGGCATAAGGCTCGTCTTGTAGGTGATGGTAAGACTCAACAGGTTGGTGCAGATTGTTGTGAGACATTTAGCCCGGTAGTCAAGTCGGCTACCATTCACACTGTGCTAAGCTTGACTCTTTCAAAATCATGGTTCATTCATCAGTTAGATGTGAATAATGTTTTCCTACATGGTGATCTCAAGGAGACAATATATATGAATCAGCCCTTGGGGTTTAAGGATACTAGATATCCTAATCATGTTTGTTTATTAAAGAAATTCTTGTATGAGCTTAAGCAGTCTCCACGGGCATGGTATAAGAGGTTTGCTGACTATATTTCGACTATGAATTTCTCTCACAGCAGGTCTGATAATTCATTATTCATATATCGTTGCGGTTCTTCAATGACTTATATACTATTATATGTGGATGATATTATCTTGACTGCCTCTTTTGATGCTTTGTGAAAGTCTATTATGACAATACTCAGTTCTGAGTTTTCCATGAAAGACTTGGACCCATTAAGTTATTTTTGGGGGATTACCGTCACTCATCATGCAGGTGGATTGTTCTTATCACAGAGGAAGTATGCAACAATGATTATTGAAAGGGCTGAGATGTCATCTTGTAAGTCCACTTCTACCCCAGTTGATACTAAACCCAAGCTGGGTGATGCAGCTGGCTCTCCCTCTGAGGATCCGACCCGCTATCGTAGTCTTGCATGCACCCTTCAGTATCTCACGTTTATGCGACCTGATATTACATATGTCGTACATCAGGTGTTTTTGTTTATGCATGATCCCAGGATTGAACATATGAATGCGCTCAAACACATTCTTAAGTACATTCAGGGAACACTTTATAATGACTTGCATTTGTATCCTTCGTCGACGTCTACACTTGTTTCCTATACAGATGGTGATTGGGGTAGTTATCCTAACACCAGACGGTTTACGTCTGGCTATTGTATGTTTTTAGGTAATAACTTGGTCTCATGGTCTGCCAAACGTCAGTCCACGCTATCACGCTCAAGTGCAGAGGCCGAGTGTCGAGGGGTAGCCAATGTGGTTTCTGAGTCATGTTGGTTACCTTAGTGTATTGTGATAATATAAGTGTCATCTACCTTTCTGGTAATTCAGTTCAGCACCAGCGCACTAAACACATAGAGATGGATATTCACTTTGTTCGAGAAAATGTCACGACCCGACCCCGGATCCGTGACCGGTGCCTTGACCCGGGCACCCTTGTGACACAACATCAGAGAAAACCAGCGGAATATAAACTCAAAATAAAACAACCATAATGGTATAAATAGTCTAGCCCAAAATGGCTACCCCAAAAGTACATAAAACCGAACAGTTACATCCTTAAACAACCCAAGTTATGACAAGACTACAGGCCTCTAAGAATGAGTAACACTATGACGGGACAGGGCCCCGTCATGCCCCTGAATGTACAAAATATCAACCACACCAGGGAGAACCATACCAAAAGTCGAGCCTCCGAAGAAATGGAGCTTCTGACACCTGAGTAAAAGATCCTAGGAATGAGGATCTACCACCTGCTTCCTTACTGCGCATGAACGCGGCCAGAAGGGGGTCAGTACACAACGTACCAAGTATGTAAAACTGGAAAATACTGTAGTAATATCACAAGTCAAAGATAAGCTGGAGTCATAGATAAAAATCAATTTCCTTGCACTGTGCCTTACTAACAATGAGAGTAACGAGTATAAAACTTATAGCATAAAAATAGGAGGCTCACGATCAAAACAGGGTACCTCGCCCGTAGTATCATTAAGCAATCCTACTCCTGGGACTATTTCACCCGCATAGGTCCTGTGGACCCGCATGAGGTCATCCGCCTCGTCATGAGACTATTTCACCCGCATGGATCCTGTGGACCCGCATGAGTACCATCGCCGTACTCGCATGGGACTATTTCACCCGCATGGATCCTGTAGACCGAATCCGCATGAGTACAAACGCCGCACTCGCATCATGGGTAGCAAAGTCATGGCATAAGTAGTAAACCATCCTATTTGAGCATACCCGTGGGCCACCCATCGTGTCAGTATGTCCAAAGGAAATAACAAGAATAACCCGGGGTTTACCCGTAATAATATATATATAACATAGCTCATCCGGCTATCATACATAACATAAGCACTACCGGTCTATCATACGTAACATAAGCACTACCGGCCTATCATATCATAACATAAGCACTACCGGCCTATCATATCATAACATAAGCACTACCGGCTTATCATATCACAACATAAGCAAGTTAAGAAATCCCCTAACTTCTTATTAACATTATTACTATATCCTCTCATTTTAGTATCCTAAGGCACTACCATGTCTTTTAATAGAAAATCCGGGAATTCAACCCAAGTACCATGTACTTCTAACTTTTTAATAAAAACCCTTTTTAATCAATTCACCTTTCTTAGTTTCAAATCCTTTACCCGTACTTGTTTTAATTAGAGTAAACCTTTCTTTGTGAACCTTTCAAGTAAACTAATATAACCAACTTCCCATAAAGTCATTATATTAGTGTTATCCCTTTGTCAAAAACATTTTCCCCTCAATCCAAGGGACTTATACTTTTGAAATGAAACAAGTATCATATACTTTAAAACAAGTGTAGATTATCAAATCTTGTACGTATACCGTACTACATAGATACAACTATTCATGCTCAAGAGATAGGAAAGCTCTACATACCTCTTCGGTCAATCCACTTGTTAATTCCAACTATCGCCCGTAATACGTCAACCTATAATGACCATAATACGTTTATTAACTCCTAATTTCAATGTAGAAATTCCAAATTCAAGTTACCAATTCCTAAGGAAAATTGGGCAGCATTTCCTTTGTTTCTACTCACTTTGCCACCTTTTTCAAAGGCCGATTTTCAACACTCAAACGCCTCATTAAGGCCCAACATCCAAACCAACACAAAGGGGATTACACACCTAATCTTGGGTGTGTAAAATTCTGCCCCATAAGTTATAATAATACACTTAACAATTCTAAAGTAGTTTTTAGGCTACAACATGCTCATAATATCTCTTTAGCCAAATCCTTCATACCCAACCCACATTTCTTGCATGCAATGACTCTAATAGCATTATTTACTACCACAAGTACTTTCTTCTTCACATGCAATACTAAAAACTAATAATAGAGGAAGAATCATTACCTTAAAGCTTTAGCCAAATTTATCCAACAATTTGCTAGCTTCTATTCCAAGAACACCACCACAACAACCTTCACAAGCTAGCCACAAGCTTCCTTCTTGCCTTTTACTTTTCAGATTTTTCCTAAGGCTAGAATATCTCTTGGAGTTTTAGAGAGAAGGAGGAGCTTGAAATAATTAAGAGAGAAGGAGGAGCTTTTTCTAAGAGAGAGATGAAAGATGACCAAGTCTTTAAGACTTGGTCAATATAATGCATGCAATAATCAGATGGGGGGGACACTTGTCCCCCACCCATGCCCTTTTAAAAGAAAAGATCAGATTTTCCTAAGTTTTTCCGCCAGATTTCGCTTCGGCGCAACTCTGCGGACTTTGAACTTTCCGTCGTGGCCTCGCTTCCGTGGCACGCTGAAACTTCAGCGACCCCTCAGATCTTCCGGCGCTGCGGCCCTGTCATCCGGCGCCGCGGCCCTACAATCACCCGCCTTGGCGCCGCGGTCCAGACCCGAACCACGGGGTATAACAGAAAAAATAGCTAGAGGACAAGTACGCGTCTGTCATGTCCCTTCCAGATATTAAATTGCAGACATCTTCACAAAAGGTCTTCCCTCGGTCCTATTTGAAGATTTTAGAGACAGTCTCAGCGTACGAAGACCTCCCGGTATAACTGTGGGGGTGTGTTAAATATACAGCCCAGTTACTATGACCAGGCCCATTCCGGATGTCCAGTATGTGTTCCCTTAGTGTATATTCATTTATAGTATATTTGTATATTAGACTTGTATATATATTAGTCTTGTAGTCTTATCATGATTGTATGATTTTTTTTTTTAGGTAAATGCAAATATTATTACTAATAAAGGAAATAAAGATGGCTACAATCAGTCATTGAGGGTTCTCAATCCTCAACGTTATGCAAACAAGAAATGGGGGAGGGGAGCAGTGGTCACTCAAAGGTGCCATTACAAGAGGGGATAAGATCATAATAGATTTAAGTCCTTTTGATTCTAGACGAGGAATTGGAAAGATTTCTGCATAAGTTTCCTACGTTGAATTAAACTCCTTGCACGCTTATTAGGTGCATTAGTTGCATTCGTGGGGGAATGCAAGGGTAGTGCACTATTGGGAAAAGTTGCCATAAATGGCTCAAGTCCGTTGGCATTAAATGCTCCATTGGCCGAGACCAAATGAAAGGTTTTAGGCAAATTGGAAAAGAGTGACCCTTCGATTTCCACATTAGTTGATCTTCCAAGACTCAATTGAAGAGTAGTCCCTTCGGATCCCGTAGCCATCAAGTTTCCAAACCTCTTTTGACGAGCTGCCCCTTTGGTTTCCGCAACCTTTGAATTCATTAGAATAGTTGACTCTTCGGTTCTCACCCTTATCAATTTTTGATGTCCCATTGAATGAGATGTTTCCTTGGTTTTCTCAGCAATTAAATGCCCCAAATTACCAAGTCTCGTTAGAAGGGTAGGCTGTTCAACTTCGACACGATTTGTACTACCAAGAACCATGGGAAATGAACCATCATCTGCTCTACATTCTTAACCGAAGACCCTTAGATCGCGGCCATGACCCGCGACCACCCACGTGACCAATCGAATTTCATGACCACCCTTCCGACTTCATTCGACCCGTAACCACCCTCTTGATCCGCCATCAACACATGCCCACCCATGCGACCGACATTCCTCGAGAAGGGCGGGCTTGAAACCGCAACAATTGCATTCTCGATGTCCGTGGGAAATGAAGTCCCAACGGCTTCACCAACCTTTGATCGATGCCACGTGGACATGAAACGACCCATGACCACCGCCCCGACCGCCAACGACTCGGATCATCCACATGACCGCTTCATCTCCGACCTCCATGTTGTCAGTCGGAAAACAACTATAAGCCACATCGTTATCCTTCATATGATTACCCTCTATACCGTGACCCATGGGTTCCACCCTCAACCCATGACCAATATCACGACCCTCTTGCAACCCGGGACCTCCCACCATACCCACCTTTGACCCGGGATCTCTATCAAGATCCACAAACCATCCAAAGGTCAAAAGTTGTTCAAGAGTAGTCTCTTCAATCCGTGAGCCATCAAGTTTCCAAACCTCTTTGACGAGTTGCCCTTTGGTTTCGTAACCTCGAATTCATTAGAAGAGTAGTCTCTTCGGTTCTCACCCTTATCAAGTTACAATGTCCCATTGAATGAGATGTTACCTTGGTTCTCACAAAGAATTAAATTCCCAATTTACCAAGTCTCGTCATGGTAGGTCGCTCGACTTCCACACGATTTGAATTACCAAGAACCATGGGAAATGAACCATCATCGGGCTCTACAAGGCCCTTAGGTTGCAGCCATGACCCGTGACCACTAACGTGACCCATCAGCATCCCATGACCACCCTTCTGACCCTCATTCGACCCGAGACTAACCTTGAGACCCGCTTTTACCTCGGCATCCAAAGTGCCCGCCGGAAAAACCTCTTTGTACTCAGAAACCAAGGATCGGCGATCCAAGAGTTCAAACCACAAATCATGAACATCAACACCACCCTCCTGCAACCCGGGACCACCCTCCATACCCACTTTCGACCCGGGATCCCTATCAAGATTCGCGATCCCCCCAGAGTCAAGAGAGTCTACCGGAACCGCAACTGTCTTTCCGACTTCCAAGGAGTCTGCCGGAAAAGCGACTTTGGACTTAAACACTATAGAACGGTGACCCATGGGTTTCAACCACAACCCCTTATCACCATCACGACCCTCCTGCAACCCGGGACCACCCTCCTTACCCGCATAAGACCCGGGAAATCCGTCAAGACCCATAAACCTTCCAGTTTCAAGTTTTTCAACCGGAACACCAGCTGTGGTTGCCACCGGAAGGTTGGGAGAATCCAAGAGCTGCGTCCTCAACCCAAGACCACCATCATGACCCTCTTGCACACCAAGATCACCCTCCGGACCTGCTAACAACCCCGCAACACCCGCCTGTCCCGAATATTCCACAATATTCAGAGAAGCAAACTGGCCACCGCCGGAAGCTGCCCCCCCGGGAATGCAAACTTCAAATTCATATCTTGAATCTTGTAATTTTGAACAATCAAAATAATTTCTTTCATTCTTTTGGCTGAAATCTTTGTATTCTTTCTCATGGCTAGAAGGAAGATACTTTACTCTATAACAAATCAATTAGAGTGAACATGAAATGAACACACAAACTTCTTCTTAGGATAGATTAGATTAAAGAACAATCCGTAGCAAATTAGTTGATGAAAATCCTAGTAGAAGGAAGACGTAGAAGAGCAACTAGAAAAAAATGTTGAGAGCATTTTCGCCTAGTGAGAGAAACATCTCTCTAACTCTTTTTTTAAGAGACTATATATTGTATGATTTTTCTCCATATAGAATAGGGATTTAGAAGTAGCATAGGAAAAGGATCTTCCTATTGTAACTTGTATATATATGTCTTTCATTAATAAGAATAATCAAGGAATTAATTCTTTCTAACTTGGAACAAAAATAAGGAGCAAAAGACACCGTAATATACATAAAAAAAAATCAAGATAATTATAGTGTGGCAAAAGTATGTATTTTCCCTAATATTTCCAACCATTATTTATTGTTGTCATATTATAATCGAAATAAAGTGAATTTTTTTTATTATTATTTTTTTCTTAATTTATTTGATTATTGGAAATATATTACTGTCTTCGGTCCCCCAAACTTACTTACTGGTGGCAACTTTTCGGCCGCCCAACGATTAGGACCATATCTTTGTGGCACTAAGTGAGACATCTACTTCAAATAAACAAAATTAAACACGTGTCATATCTTTGTTCCCAAATGTTTCTTTCACCTTTTTGCTAAATTTGTTTCTCGCTTTCTTTTACACTCAAATTTGGAGTATGTAAATGATTTTTCATAATAACGTCAATGTATTTTTCCTAATATTTTAAACATTATTTTATGTGGTGATATTTGTCAGGATCATATTTTTGTGAAGCCCGTCCGTTTGGCAGTGTATTAGACGTCCGTTTCAATAAGCAAAATAAAACACGTGTTACCAAATGTTTCTTTCACCTCTTTGCTAAATTTTATTTCTCTTTTTCTTTCTGTATTCATTACGAAAATCGCGGTATGTGATTTAATAATCTGTGTTTAAGAACGAATAATTAATAGCACATACAAGGATCAATCCCAGAAGAGAGCAGAATGCTTTCACTGAGAATCGATCTCACACTACAAGTATCCAAAATGTCTTAAACCCCCTCCTTTGCCATTGGACTGTGCCCCAGAGACGCCATCCATCCTATTTTATTCGTCGTTATTCCACAGGACATGCAGTTTAAGTTATCAATCCCTGCGTTTGATACGTGTCATAGAAAATATGAAACTAATAGATGCAAAGGTGCTTGATAGATAAGATTCATAGTAAATTTTAAATTAAAACAGTTTAATAAATCCAAATTATTAAAAGGTGTTAAAGCTGTATAGCCTAGGATGATGACAAATATATTAGTACGCCCCAAATACAAAATTGTCATACAAATTCTCTTTTCATTTCGACCAAAAATACAAAACTTGTAATACAAATTCTCTTTTCATTTCGACCAAAAATACAAAACTTGTAATACAAAATTTCTCTTTATTTCTTCTCCTTAAATTCATGCAAACCATAGCTTGGTCCTCCATCATAAGTACCTTCAATACTATTAAATTTGCTACGCTTTCAAAAAGTAAGTATTAAAATCTCTAGTTGAGAAACAAAGTCTCTTACTAAATGTTAGTGTTAATTTGTGTAATCCAAGTTTGCATGCTGGATGTGATCCAGATCATGTCGATGCAGAGAAGAGAAAAAGGAAGAGAAAAGAGGAAAAGAGGAAGAGAGAGAGTTTTGTGGGAACTTTTCTGATTTTCAATTAATGATACAATGCACAAATTGTGCTTATTTATATAAGTATGTAATCAGCACTTAACACTAACAATTCATAACAGCATTTAACAAACTAAACAATCCCTTAACAAAGTAACCAATTGACTGCATATATATGATATGTATATATGATGTCTATCTGTATCTATACTTCACCCCCCCCCCCCCCCCGCAAGCTAGGTACTAAACAAATTCTTCACACCTAGCTTGGATAATAGATAAGAGTGTTGACTCTGCACTAGACTCTTGGTCAGGATGTCTGCAGGCTGCTCTGCAATGGCAACATACAAAGTAGATATCAATCCATGTTGCACCGTCTCTCGTATAAAATGACAATCAATGTCAATATGCTTTGTACGCTCATGAAACACCGGATTAACAGCAATTTAAATGGAATAGGTAACTTCAGACACATATTAAGCTCAGCAAACAGACCTGAAATCCAGGCCACCTCAGCCACCACAGATGCCAAACTTTGATACCCAGCTTTTGTCGAGCTTCTAGAAATTGTGTGTTATTTTTTCGACTTCCAAGAGATAAGAGAAGATCCAAAGAACACATAGTAACTTGTAATCGACCTTCTGGTGTTATGACATGAAGTCCAATCAGCATCACAGTAGGTAGACAACTTATCAGAGCTTCAAGCAGGCATGAAAATACCTAAGCATGGTGTCTTCTTCACATACCTAACTACTCTCTCTGATGCCATCATATGTGACATCTTTGAAGCTTGCATAAATTGGCTTAAACACTGCATTTCAAAAGATATATATGGTCTAGTATTAGTCAGATACAACAACCTCCCAATCAGCCTCTGATAACTTGCAACATTTGTCAACAAAGGATTTTCACACACTGTGCTATCTTCAGAAACTGCAGCCCCAGTCTCTCTCAGATGTTGATCATACATAGCAAAGGTTAGTTTCACATTCAACTCCATTGGGGAACCAGCAGGTTTAGCTTCTGTTAGTCTCATATCTGCAACCAGCTCTAATGCATACTTCCTTTAGGGCATCACTATCCCATCTTTGCTTCTAGCAAATTCAAATCCCAAAAAATATCTCAGTTCTCTCAAATCCTTGATTTTAAAATGTTGATGCAGTATTCCCTTAGTTTCTTCAATCAGGCTCACATCATTCCCAGTAATAAGCAGACCATCTATATATATTAGAACTATCACAATTCTGTCCTTATCCTTCTTTGTGAGCAGAGAATAATTCAAATGGCTCTGTGTTAACCCAGAGGACATCAATGCAGTGGTTAATTTTATGTTCCATTGCCTTGAAGCTTGCTTCAGCCTATATAGTGACTTTCGCAATCTACAAACCTTCTCTTTCTTGTGTGTGAACCTCTGTGGAAGGTTCATATATACCTCTTCATTAAGGTCTCTTTGTAAGAAGGCATTAAACATATCCATTTGATGTACAATCTATCCTTTAGTAGCAACAATTGAAAGAACTGACCTTACTGTCACCATCTTTAAACACAGGAGAGAGTGTGTCTTGATAGTTTATACCTTTCTTCTAATTGTATCCTTTTGCCACTAGTCTTACTTTAAACCTTTCCATTTTATCTATAGCTTTGTATTTAATCTTATATACTCATTTACAACATATGGCTGTCTTATTCTTTGACAACAACCACCTCCCATGTCTTGTTATCCTCTAGAGCTTTGATCTCTGCCTTCATGGCTTCAATCCATTTATTTGCTTTGCTGCTTCAGTGTATGACTGTGGCTCACTTTCATCTAATATTTTGGCTATAAAACTTTGGTAGGATGCAGATAATCCAATGTAATTGACAACATCTGATAATGATACTTAACGCCTCTTGCTTCTGTTATAGGATGAATGAAATTTGTCATCCAAGAGGGAGGTCTTCTATTTCTGCTCGACCTTATGATCTCCAGAGATGCCTGATTATGAGTCATGTCCTGTGTGATGATATCTGACTGACTGTGAGATGAAAATAATTCTCTGTCTCAATTGGTCTTGCAATATCATCAGAAACTGCATCATGAGCTGCCTCTATTCCCGGTCTTGCATCATCATCAATAACTTCAACATGAGATGCATCATCAAGAACTGCCTCTACTTCAACATCGTCACTTTGTATTCTTGGTATTCCAGAATCATCAACTCCTCCAGGAGTAACATGCTCATTAAAATAGTAAAATGATAATCATGTGTGTTAGACACATGGGAATCATAAGATGATTCTCCAATATGTACCTTAGTTTTACCTTTCTGAGTTTGTTTAAAAGAAAAAATATCTTCATGAAAGATCACATCTCTATTCACAAAGACTGTTTTATTAGTTAAGTCAAGCAATTTATACACCTTTTGCCTACTTTCATATCCCAGTAATACTGTTTTAATAGATCTAATATCAAATTTTTCTCTCTTGACTAAGTTAGTGGCATAACAAAGACATATTATGACTCTCATGTGGGACAAAAAGGGTACTTTCTTGAATAACTTTTCATAGAGTAAGATATTTCCTAAAACAACATAAGAGATTCTATTGATCACATAGATTGTTGTCTCCACACAGTCTCTCCAGAATTTTGATGATAAATGTCCTTGAAATTTGATAGCCGTAGCAATCTCCAAATGTGTTTGTGTCTCTTTCCACTACTCCATTTTGTTGTGGAGTATATGGACAAGAGATCTGGTGTATAATCCCATGCTGACTGAATAATTCTTAACAAACATTGTTAAGAAATTTTGTGTCATTGTTTGTTCTAATACTCTTGTCACTCATATCAAACTGATTTCTGATTTCTATAAGCAAGTTCTTAAGAATAGTGGACACATCAGACTTAACATGTAGCAAAAACCCAAGTCCACCTAGTACAATCATCCACAACAGTGAGAAAATATCTCATCCCATTATAGATAGGCACCTTATAAGGTCCCCAAACATCAATATGCAACAACTCAAAAGAAAAATTATCTTGCTAGTACTAGTAGGAAATGATTTTCTAGTCTGTCTAGCTATATGGCAGACATCACAATGTTTTATTGTAAAATTGGATTTATCTCCAAAGCCACTTATTTTCCTCAGCATGCTCATTAGAACATGTCCCAGTCTCTTATGCCATAGTTCTGCCTGTATGTAAATCTTTGTGGATCCAGCTACTAAAGATGTTTGTCCCTTTATCTGCTTGGCACCATTCTGCTTTGTTCTCAGGATCTAGAGCCCATCAACCATATTACCAATCTCATTCACCTTCCCAGTGAAGAGATTCTACAGGGAAAAAAGTCAGGGAAGAATGAAACACTACAGTTTAATTCCTTGGTCAGTTTTGAGACTGAAAGAAGATTAAACTAGAAACTTGGCACACATAACACATGCTTAATAAGATCACCTCCTCCTGATCTACAACTCCCCACCTGTGTAATTGCTGCTGTATAACCAGTAGGCAACTGTACATGACCTACATTGTCTATGAAAGCATTTTCTTCAATCATAGTATCATCATTTACCATATGGTTAGTTGCTCCTGAATCAACTATCCAACTGGAATCCTTTCCTTTACTAAATACATGATTACCTGCCATATGTGTTTGAGACACTTGTGCACTGGTGTTGAATGGGTCTGCATCATGTTGTTGTCTAAGTATTGCAAGCATTTTCTCATATTTGTCAGGAGGGCATGACCTCATCATCTGATGGAACTGATCCTACTGCTCTTAGATAGTTGTCTCACTCCTTCTTCATACCTTTGGTTTGATTGTCCAGAGTTATATACCTGTGAAACATTACCTTCTCATGCTATAACCATATTCACTTTCTTCTTTCCTTTGAAATCAGCAGGATATCCAA
Source organism: Przewalskia tangutica (assembly GCA_029844215.1). Classification (NCBI taxonomy): domain Eukaryota; kingdom Viridiplantae; phylum Streptophyta; class Magnoliopsida; order Solanales; family Solanaceae; genus Przewalskia; species Przewalskia tangutica. The sequence goes on along the minus strand of CM056724.1, from coordinate 44,879,735 downwards.
TAATTCTGTAGCAATTATATCTTATATGTCCTTTATTTTTGCAATAATCACAATACATCAACTTATAACAGGTTTCTCTATTATGTCATTTCATTTGGAAGTGATCACAAAACATGTAGTGAGAGAATGGATTTTTCTGTCTGTTCTGAGTATTGACAGGTCTACCAAATAGTGCTATAGGCTCAGCAGACTCTGTTGTTGTATACCTTTCAGTTATCAATTTTTGGCTTTCATCCTGTGCAATCATGGCATATTCTTTATTCACATGACATCAAGAAAATATGGCTTCTAGCCTGTTATAACCATCATTCAATCCCTTCAGGAACTCTAGCAATCTCTGATTTTCTATATGTTCTATGTATTCCATGGGACTAACACAATCATATATCGGTGTTGGAATGATTGAGTCGATTTCATCCCACAAATATTTCATCCTTGAGTAATAACTAGATATTGGTGAGGTACCTTGATGCAACATAACCATTTCTTTTTTCAATTGATATACATGAGATAAATTTATTTTATCAAATCGCTCATTTAGGTCCTTCTACAATGTATATGAAGTAGATCTATATAGTATGCCACTAAGTAAATTCTTACTTACATTCTTCATTATCCGTGAAATTACTATCGCGTTACAACGATCCCACTGTTTCAAGTAATTAGTACCGTAAGTATCTCATTTTAATGTTCCATCAATGAAGCCTATCTTATTTTTTGTTAGAAAATTGAATTGCATTGCTCTGTTCCACAGAGTATTTTTCCATGCCTACTAGTTGTATGTCGACTTCCACAGCTCCAGGTATGTCTGAAGCACTCAGAAACAGCGGATGGTCGTGATCGACTATGTTTAGACTCGAATTTGAACTTTCATCAATACTCAATGATTTAATAGATGTATTCTCCATGATTATTGCAACAATACTATCACAGTGATGCATAAGTAAAATACAGATACTCAATTCGCTAATTCAAAATAAAATTAGAACAACTCATAGAGTAAACAACAACCGTAGATTGCACTACGAATCCCTCGACTTTCTGCTATAAATCCATCAAAAAATCCCTCGATTCATCTCGTTTTGACTTTGATACCATGTTAATTTATGTAATCCAAGTTTGCATGCATGATCTGGATGTGATCCAGATCGTGTCGATGCAAAGAAGAAAAAAAGAAGAGAAAAGAGGAAAAGAAGAAGAGAGAGTTTTGTGGGAACTTTTTTGATTTTCATTTAATGATACAATGCACTGATTGCGCTTATTTATACAAGTGTGTGATCAGCACTTAAAACTAACTACCTCTAACAACCCATAACAACTTCTTAACAACCTTTAACAAACTAAATAACCCCTTAACAAACTAACTAACTAAGTGCATATATATGATATTTATATATGATGTATATCTGTATCTATACTTCAACAGTTAGTATATGATATCCATTAGAAAATTATATACATTGTTTAATAAATTTAGGTGTCATAACTCATAATTTACTATACTCGGCCAATTAATATTATAAGAAAATATCTCTGTATTTCGTTTATAATTTTTCAATATTTCTGAACAGTTGGACACTGGGTTGATGCCAAGGCTTGCACAAGAGAATGCAATGACGTAAAAATCGCCTAAGTAATTTGCCAACATTCAAAAAAATAAAAGGATTAATCAATTGTTGTGCAAGTAAAAATGGTTAACTATTTCAATACTGATGAAACTTTTGTTCATGAGGGAGAATATAGTCTAAATATATTTAAGTAAGGTTGCGAATGATTAGGGAAGGGCTTGCATTTTTGTATGTGACCCTAGAATTGCCTATGTGGTTTGCCCGGAAATAATAGAAGTGATCAAATATGCATAAACTATTGTGCATGGAAAATGGAGGTTGTGAAATTCTGAGTATTGAAGCTCGAATTTAACAATAATTGTGAAACTCTAGATTGAATGAGAGTGTATTTCATCATAGAAGAAGAGAAAAGAGATATTTTTATTGATCTTGTTGAATTGCTTACAACTGATTTTCAAGTAGTTAGTTATATAGGCCCTACTAGTCATGTGCAAAACATGTGCAAAATTAAGTAACTACTCTAAAAGTTCAACTAATTACTATTTTAACACACCACCTCAAACTGGAGTTTGAATACATCTAAAACACCCAGTTTGCATAATAAAAGGTGATGTGCAACTTCTAGCCCTTTGGTAAGAAGATCTGCAACTTGAGACTTTGTTCCAAATGCTTAGGCTTGATCAATCATGTATTGAGTTATTCCCTCACAAAGTGACAATTGATTTCTATATGTTTGGTGCGCTCATGAAACATAAGATTTGATGATATTTGTATGACAACTTTGTTATCACAGCAAATCTTCACAGTCTGCATCACTGAGACATTTGGATCCTTCAGGTAAATCAACTAACCACATGACCGCTGCAACTTCCCCGGGCATACTCCTATATTCAGCTTCAGTTGAAATTCTGCTAACAGTGTGTTGCTTCTTAGAATTCCATGAGACAAGTGAACTCCCCAACTGAATTATATAACCAGTCCCTAATCTTCTGATATTGGGGCATGATACCCAATCTGAATCACAATAAGTCGTCATATGTTTTATTCCACCTTTTCTCAGTAGTATTCTAGCACCAGGGCATTTTTTTACATATTTTACAACTCTCAATGTTGCTTCCCATTGAGACTTCTTGGGATGCTACATGAATTGACTGAGGACTTGTACTGGAAAACATAAGTCTGATCTAGTAATTATAAGGTAGATCAATTTTCCAATCAATTTTTTATAGTTAGTAATGTCCTCTAGGAACGGATCATCAATTTTCTTCATGTCTAGATCATCAGTTTTCCCATATATTGGTCATACTCTAGTGAAATGAGCTTGACATTCAATTGGGTGGATGCTGGTTTGGCACCACTCAGTCACAGACTTGAGATTAATTCCAAAGAGTACTTCTTCTGATTGAGAAGAACTCTTTTGTCAGACCTCATGATTTCAATGCATAAGAAATATCTAAAAATTTCAAGATCCTCAACTTTAAACTTACTGTGAAGAGTTTGTTTGGCAGCCTCAATCATGGATTGATTACTACCAGTGGTAAGTAAATCATCCACATAGACCAATATAACAACTATGTCATCATCGTGTTGCTTGGTAAATAGAGAACGATCATGTGAACTCTGGCAATAGCTCCGCTTAACGGCGCGATGAAAACTTAATGTTCCTTTGCCTAGAAGCATGTGTTAGGCCAAACAAATATTTTAACAACTTCTACACAGCGTGTTCCCCGTGAAAACCTTCAGGTAAAGTCATGTACGCGCCCTTCATTAAATCACCACTATTGACATCTATTTAAAATAATGGACAAGCCTTAGAGGCAACAATATTATAATTGTCCTCATTGTCACCATTTTTTCTACAGGGGAAAAGGTTTTACCTATTTTTGTGTGTACCCCTTAGCAACTAGCCTAGCTTTATACTTGTCCACTTCTCCATTTGCTTTGTACTTGATTTTGAACACTCATTTAGATCAGATGGGCTTCTTGTCTGGTGGTAAAGAAGTCAATTTCCAAGTGTGATTATTTTCTAAAGCAGAGCTTTCATCTTATATTGCTGAGATACACTTGAGGTTCTTATATGCTTCTAGAAAAGTTTTTGGTTAAATATCAACAGAGATATCACTAAGGTAGCTTGATATTTTGGGGATAAGTGAGAATAAGAAACGTGATGAGAAATGGAATATATGATATGTTTGGTTGGTTTAGTTGGAGTGATAAAGTCTTTAAGCCATAAATGAGGCTTAGGAACTCTAGATGGTATTGTAGTAATAATGGGTGTGCAGTAATAGAGTTAGGTGTATCAGAAATGATTGGATCAGGATCAAGATCAGGGACACTAATGTCTACTGCAACCTGGATTTCATCAGAATGGAGTATTTCTTCACCTTGATTGTGTGTTTCAACAGAACTAAACCTATTTTTACCTACCTCAATTATCGACCTTATGAGGTTCAACCTCAAGCGTAGGTAGGCTACAACTGGGTTGGTAAATTTACCAACCTCATGAGGTCGGTAAATTATTTAAACGGACTGAATATTTATTAAATTTATTGACCAAACGAGGTCGATAAATATATTATTTTTTAAATAAATAAATCACCGACCTCATAAAGTCAGTAAATTAATTAACAGTAAATCACTTACCGACCTCTTGAGGTCAGTAATATGTAAAAAAAAATTAAAAATTAAAATAATCGATCTCATAAGGTAGGTAAATTTCCATATTTTCAACCCTACCGACCTCATAAGGTAGGTAAGTTTCAAGAAATAAAACTCTATTGATATCATGATGTCGGTAATTTTCCAGAAATTCATAACTACCAATCTCATGAGGTTAGTAGTGTTGAATTTCCAAAAATATACCCACCTCATGTGGTCGGTATTTATAATTTCTATAAATTTACCGACATCATGAGGTAGGTAATTTAGAATTTCTGCAAATTTACCTACCTCATGAGGTCAGTAGGTTTAAATTTCTGAAAATTTACCGACCTCATTGTCACGCCCTTTTTCGACCGCGACATTTTAAAATAATACTCCTACTTAGAAAAAGGTTAGAAAATGAAATAAATGCTAAATGTTAAAAGGGTGCTTAAAAGGTTAAAAGTGCTAAAGGGTTGCTAGGGCGCTAAAAGTGCTAAGGGGTTCGCGGAGTCGCCACCTAATTATTTTGGGTGAATTAGGACACCTAAATGTTAACTAGTTTAAAGTAAACATTAACTCCATTTAAATGGTCTGCTAAACTTAATGAGATTCTGGGCAAGGGTTCTTTATTATCCTAAAGGGAAGGGGTCAGACACCCTAAAGGATCCGCTAACTTGCGGTTGTCCGTTCAAACCTAGGGTAATTATTATGCTAAGATGCATGTTTTGAAAAGTTTAAGTGAAGAGGTGCCTGCAAATTTAAAAAGTAAAAAGATGCATTATTTTATAACCTGAAAAAGGTTTATAGGATTTATTTATAAAGTTAATTTTCGAAAGAGATCATATAAAGTGTTATAAATAAGAAGTTTAAAAATATGACTGTGCAAAGTTAACTTAGTGATTAAAAATAGGCCTTTGTTTGCAAAGTCGGTGGATAATAAATTATATAGTATTAGTGAAAGAATTATTAATTCTTTTAAGATGCAATAGTCTCGTGATTAGTTGTTCAAAAATAGGTTAAGCAAGCTAGAATAATTAACTTAATGAGAAGCAAATTTCTAGTGTCGAACTATTTTCTAATAGCGACTTAAAGCTTAGGCTATTCTAAATATATTAATGTTAGAGTAATGTTAGACAAGTAATTACAACAAATGAATGGGGAAAGGATATGAATTAATAAGGATGACTCGAAGAATGGCGATGTCCTTTCGCCGCGGTTTGGAATTTTCCTATGCGAGGTGGATGCACATAAATGCGGGCCTTCATTTGAAGTAGCTCAAGATGAGTCTCGCCATGAGACTCTTTGTTGCTCCGGTGCATTTCATGTAAAAAAAAAAAAGATAAGGATTAGTATATAATCTAACAATATAAATGGACATGTGCATATTCTAGCTAACATTTAATTAAGTTACCCTCTAAAAATAATAGAAGTTGACCAAGGGCCCAACGTTATTCAGCCCAAACTGGGCTTTGGTAACTGGCAGCAACCAACATAAGCAGAATGTTGAGTTTCAGATTTTAGAGCAAGCATACACAATCATATTTGGGCCACATTAATTATACTAATACTTTGAAGAATAACCCAGATTTGGCCTTAATAACTATATCAAGCCCAAACCAGTCCTGTGACAAAGAACAACATTTTAGGAGCGTAAGGGAGACATTTGGACCTAAATCTACCCTCTAGATTACTATTCATGCGGCTGCTGGCTCGAATACCGAAAGGAAACACCAATATTTCAGACTTATGTGGACAGCAGTAAATGGCGCACAACAAAGACTAAGTAAATAACTTGTCAAGCTTACATATTCGATTCATTTATCACAACAATGGTAACATCTTGATGACCTATTCTTAGCCTATTCCAGGATATATATTACTGCAGACCATCCCAAGACTGATAAGAAAGCTGAATTACAAGCAGGCTACGTACATGACTATTTAAAAACAACACATAAGGAAGACTCTACACACTTGCTAATTCATACAGGGGCATACAGTCTGCCAAGTAGCAGGTCATTAAGAGATAACGTACATAGTATAAGCATGATTTAAATACCACCAGGCATACACAGGTTAACCATAACAGAGGACCTGAATATGTGTATGGTTGTCCACATTATCAACTTAGAACCGAGTTAATCCCCACAATGTATCTGTGTTGCATTACAACAGACACAATGTACAATAAATTTAAGGTCTAAGGTTAAGTGAATACATGCTCCTGGCAGAATAAACCTAGGTGGTTAAGATGAGTCTCACATTATTCCATGAAAGCTGGATAATCCTTATTAGGATAAGCACCGATGATACACCGGGCTTAAACCACATTCAGGTACAACAAAAGTAGGGCATGTGTGAACAAATGCATTGAAGCCAACAACACACATGTCACGACCCGACCCCGGGCCGCGACTGGTGCCCTACCTGGGCACCCTGTTCAGGTATACATCAGAGAATAGCAGCGGAACATACACAACATAAACACAGGTGTAAACAATATAACAACACAAAGCAGCCGATAAGGCCGCTTCCATAATATAAACAAAGTCAAAAGTACAACTTACAACTCGCTTACACCCAACCACATATGTGAATACGCACTTAGAATAACAATCGTGGCGGACGGTTTCGCCATACCACGAATGTACATAATCTACAACATCGTGGAAAGATCGTACTAAAAGAAAGACAAGCCTCCGAGAATGGAGCTTCCGACGCCCGAAAGTGATCCTAAGAGTGAGGATCCACCACCGCTACCCTTCCTCGCAGATGAACGCAGCCCGAGAAGGGCCGATGACACATATGTACTAAGTATGTAAATCGAAAGTACTGAATTACAACATAAGTTTAAAAGAAAGCCGAGACATGTATGATAACAAAATTACAGACACAATGCCTTACTAACAATGAGTACATCAAGAGAATACGCATAACATCACAATAGCAGCTTCTCGATCATATCATGGGTAGCGAACCCATAAAAACAGTGGTATAACGCCTTGGGGTTCCTACCTCATTTATACTCTTACCTGGCGGTGGTATAACGTCTTGGGTTTACCCTCATTTATACTCTTATCCGGAGAAGTGGTATAGCGCCTGGGGTTTACCCCTCACTTATACTCTTACCCTATCTCAACCGGCCATCATACAATAAATAAGCAAGTTAGAAATCCCCCTAACTTCTTATTAGTCTTATTCGTCTACATTCTCATTTTAGTTTACTTAAGGCACTAATGTGTCTTTTATAAAAATCCGAAATTTAACCCAAAGTACTACGTACTTCAACCTTTTAACAAAAATGACTCATTTTCATATAGAACTTCCAAGATACTATAAACCGTAGTATCAAGTCAAAATCTCTTTTCAAGACAAGTCACAATACCTTTAGAATTTAAGTTAGGTTTCTAAATCAAGTGACTTCTTTTCTTATAAAACCTTAGGCAATTGATACCTTAAAACCAATTTGCCTTTCATTAAAAACAAGCCATTTACCTTTGCATAAAGTCAATATAACCAACTCCCATAAAGTCGTTATATTCACTTTATACCTTAGTCAAGTACAATTTCCTATCCAAGGGACTTATACGTTTAAAACGGAACAAGTATCACATACTTTAAAACTCTTCAAGTCCCTTAACTTTAATAAAACATTAGACATCCTTAATACTTCCAAGAAGTGAGTTAATCTATTAACTCACCCAACTTGGCTATTCAATAAACTAGTAGAGGATATCAAGATCTCAGACGTCACCGTACTATATACGTGCAACTAGTCATGCTCAAAGGATAGGAAAAGTTCTACATACCTCGCTTCGTCAAACCACTTGCCAAGTACAAAGTCCCGCCGTAGTATGTCAACCTATAATATTCACAATACGTCTATTAAAGCCTTACTTCAATCGTAGAATATTATAAGTGTTAAGTCTCTATATTCTACGGAAAATCTGACAAAGACCTCCTTTGTTTTTACTCACTTTGCCACCTTTTCAAGGCGAAATACAATAACCAAACAGCCCCAATTGGCTCACAACAATAAAGAAGGTAATCCAATACAAATGAATAACCAAACAGCCCCAATTGGCTCACAACAATATAGAAGGTAGTCCAATACAAATGAATAACAAACTATTACAAACTACAAGTACAAATTCGCCACCTGAGTTCAACAATACCAATTCTTATCCAATTTCCATTTCAATCCAAATTGGTAGCATAACATGATATCAAGTCGCATTTGATTATAACAACCATAATCTTTAAGTAAGTAACATGCGACGATTTCTAATAAACGACCAATTAGTAATCCAATTTTTCGTTGGCTTGTATACATTTCGGATTTAGCTACAAGCAATCCATAATACCTATAACTTCAACCTATCAATCTTCATGCTAGCAACAAGTAAAGCTAACAACAACAATATAAATATATAATCTTGTAACACCTTTAAAAGACAAGATTATACCTCAACGATTCTTAATCCAACTTCAATCCGAATCGCCCTTAGAAGATTAGAGCCTCTCCAATACACTTCAATCCGCTTGTTGAGATCCTTAGAACAACACCAACAATTATCCTTCAAATCTCCAAACAAAACCTAGAAAGACCCTTAGGTTTTCGTTTTGCGACTAACCCGTAAACTACCTTTTTCCAAGATTTTTCTATTGAGATATGTTTACAATACACATAAGAACCTTGGTTTAAAGTGGGGAATTAAAAGAACAAGGAACGAAGAATTTTCCTTTCTTCTAGAGAGGAACCCGAGAGCTCCCTTAGTGTAGTCTTCAAATTTGTGAAATTTTTGCTAAGTGTTAAGTCCTCTCTTGCTACTAGTATTATATATAAAGGGTCATGGAGGGTTAAGATGCATCCAAATGGTTGGCTTGGATAATCTCTTAGCAAATATCAAGACTTATTGACTATTTGACTTAGTCAAGATTGTCAAGCCACAACTTGCAAGACTTTAGTCATCCAAGACTTATGGTAAATGACCATTATGGCCTTGCCTAAATTGACCAAGGCATCAATAAGGGGGGTGACACGGGTCGCCCTCCCATTCGTCACAATAAAACATTTTCCGACAATTCCATAATTTCCGATAAATTTACAAGTCTCAAATCTTAACACTTGCGAGTTCTTACTTACGTTCTTAAAACATGTCCTGTAATTACGGGGTGTAACATTCTTCCCCCCTTAGAAACATTCGTCCCCGAATGTTCTTTCGGAGTCAAACTCATAATTAGCGATATAGCTTCCTTTCACAACCCCGACACACCAATACTGCCACACATGGCCACATAATAGCATTTAAGCAAAAGAAATACTTCAATTAAAACCTGACAAGTAAGGGAAAATGAATTACCTGAAGGTATAGGAAATAAGTGAGGATACTTCCTCAACATGTCCTCCTCCGCCTCCCAAGTCATCTCCTCTCGGTTATCATTCCTCCACAGGACTTTGACTGGAGTTACTCTGGTCCGCAGCCGTCGACCGCGATCGAGTATCGCTATGGGACTCTCTCATACGATAACCCCTCTCACACTGGACCTCACTAGTAGGAAAACTCGATGGATCACCGATACACTTTCGCAACATAGAAACATGGAAGACCGGATGTACGCCTCCAACTCGATGGCAGACTCACCAGTAGGCACTCTACGACGATCCGGTAGGCCCAATGTACCTTGGGCCGAGTTTCTTCTTATCAATCTCATCACCCCTTCACGGGTGACACCTTCAAAGACTCCAATCGCTCACGAAACTCCAAATGCCGACGCCGATTATCCGCATAAGACTTCGCCGACTCTAAGCCGCTATCAGCTCTCCCGGATAAGCTTCACCTTATCCATACCGCCAGTACCAAATTGGGCCAACTAATCGCACTCTCGCCCACGCCGAACCAACTAATCGGCGATCTACATTTCGCCATATAAAGCCTCGTATGAGCCATCCGTATCTTCGGAATGGTAGCCGTTATTATAAGCAAACTCCACAAGAGGCAAATGGTCCTCCAGCAATACCATCGAAATCAATCACGCAGCTCGCAGATATCCTCGTTGTTCGATAATACGCTCGCCGCCCGCCACCGAGGATGAAATGTCAGATCGAGACTCACTGTGTCCCCAAACCCTTCTCGAAAGACCTCCGTGTTAGCCAGAACCGGGCTCCCTATCGAAATAATCGACACCGACACCGCAAATTTCACAATCTCCCGATGTACACCGCATAGTCTCACCAAAACGCTGCCCCGATCGAAGGAAATGGGCTGATTTCACGACTGTCAACAATAACCCAAATGGAGTCGCATTTCCTCCGAGTACGAGGTAACCTCAGAACAAAGTCCATGTTGATCATCTCCCACTTCCAAGTCGGAATCTCAATAGATCGCAATAATCCACTGGCCTCCGTGCTCGACCTTAACTCGCCGGGCAATTAGGACATCAGGTAACAAAACTCGCCACGCCCTCTTCGTGCCATCCCACCAATACAAACATCCGAGGTCATGGTACATCTTGGTCGACCAGATGAATAGAATAACGAGCACCGTGCGCCTCCCTGCACCACTGTTTGAGTCCTGCCACATCGGAAACACACAACCGGCCCTCAAATCTCAGCACCCCATCAGGCGCTACCTCGAATAGACTTGTCACGACCCGAACCGGGGCCCGTGACTGGTGCCTTACCCCGGGCACCCAAGTAGACATACATCAGAGTAATCAGCGGAACAAACACAACAATATGAGATAATGTAGTATAAAACAATAATCAGGAAAACTTGCCTTTTCTAAGATATATATAAATGACAACTTAACATGAATAGCTTAATCCTTTTTACAAACCCCGCCACAACAAGATTACATGCACTTAAGAATGATATGATAACAATGGCGACAGTGGCCCCGCCAAACCCCGAATGTAAACACTTACTACGATGCGGACTACACCATCGATAAGCCTCCGAGAAACGGAGCTTCCCAACGCCGAATCGTGACCACGAGAGCTAGGATCAACGATCGCGTACTCAACTCGCAGATGAACGCAGCTTCGGGCGAGGTCAAGCATAACAGTACCGAGTATGTGAAACTAAAAATACCGCAAATGAAATCATAATAGTCTATAAAGCAGAGACATGTATGATAACCAAACTACGCTTTTACAATAACTAAGCAAATATATCAAGTCGTGACTCACGCCTCAAGTCATCACCAAAGAACATAACAAATGGTCTCACGCCCACAACATCAATCGTGCGTGGGACACATTCTCACCGCCATAGCTTTATGATATAAAAGTTCCAAGGAACACATGAACACCGTGTCCCACTGCGCATAATAACACCGCACGGTAAGCACGGCGCATAGCCGACTACTAACACCTACGCACTCAACAAGGTCATGAATCAGATCATAAGATCTCGCCTGCATCATTACATGATCAAAGCCGCCACTTGCCCGCAGATCTAATGCGCGCCTAGTCCTCGAACTTCCCGCAGCCCCGCATAGGCCAATCTCATCGCCCGCATGGCATCCCCGCATCGAGGGTAGCTACTCCCGCATCGCCCCGACTTCGCACCGCATGGCCACGCGACCGCATGCCCATAAAGGACGACACTAACTCGAACTCGAGTTCCGCATAGGCCCCGGACTGCATGAGGTATTCTCGAATCATAGTCCATCGACCGCCGAGTCTACCCCCGCAGACGGAGGCGCTTAACCCCCGAATCATCTCAAGAGATGAATGCCACAATACTATCATAACGATCGATAGTTAATAAGCACTATCAAGGGAAACCCCTTCACACAAACATCACAAGATACTAACACACGTAGCATCCCAACACGTTTACTTATCAACGCAATCAAGAAAGTATTACAAGGCTATCACAAACCAATACAATCAAGTTGTTCACACAAGGTACCTTCTACTATATGATTAACAAAATCGGGTTTTTATCCCCAAAGTACTTCATACATCAACTCTTTAAAAGATACGTTACTTTCACAATGTCACACAATACCCGTAGTATAAAATAGAGTGACTATCCTTTTAAAGTAAATCAATTACTTCTCTTTGTAAAATCAAGTAGCAACATTCTTTTCCAATGATCAAGTTTGCCTAATTTCCAATGTTCAAGTTTCTCATTTTAGAAAGGTTTCGTAGTTCATAGTCTTATTCAATTAAGAATATAATTCTCTTTTAAACAATCGGAGAAACATAAGCCTTATATGTGAGTAGATATTCTTGTTTATAACAATCTTATTACAAAATGACCATGATCTAGAAATATCATTTTGTCTCATCTTAGCTTCTATGCAGATGGAAGTTTCACCGGTTTTAATAATACTTAATTTATTCAAAACATTTCCTTTTATTAACGCCGCAGTTGGTTTGTCGATACACATCCCGATTTCCAAAATCAAGAAAACGTTTAAGCCGCTATACCTAACTTCCCATAAAGCTAGTATAACTCTTAAGTTCTCAAAACCAAGTATTACTTCTTTCAAAACGATTTGTAAATCTTTTGAAATACTTCAAGTTCTTTATGATCACACATCAAGCCGCTTGTAAACAAATCATTTACCTTTTAAAACCACTAAGTGTTTTCTTATCTACATAAAGTCGTTATAACCAACTTCCCATAAAGCCGTTATAACACTTTATGTTTTAAACCAATCGAATACATTTAGCACATGACGCTCACCGCACTACATAGTTCACACATATCATGCTAGAAGAGATAGGAAGAGGTTCACATACCTCGCGACGATTATCGACTAATAGCAAAATGCTCCGAGTACCTCGCCGCCGGCCACTCCTAAGCCAAGTAGAACGCGCCATACGTAGTACTTCAACCTATAAGGCCACGCGCGCTTTATTAACATCTAGATCTTATCGCAGAACATTCTACCGAAAATTCGACAAAGACTCTCCCGCAACAACAGAAATCTCCTCCTCTATCTGGCCTGGCCATCAAGCCAACCAGTGGGTTATACGCCTAACCCTAACTGCACAATTCTACTCCACGGTACTACTACACAAGTTCATCAGAATACGTCCCATGTAATTACAACAAGACTATATATAGTATACTTCCACTATATACTCCTACAACATGTAATATCCAATTACAATAGGACAAGATAATTACCTCGATAAGCCCATAATTATCCAAGTATAAAGTCGATCCCGGGCAATCGCTTAGCTCCAAATCCGAGCGCCCAACCCGCTCTAAACCACCCTTAGAAGTTCTAACCAACTTCTACACAATACTCCAACTGACTATGGAGATTTTCCTGTGGTTTCGGTTTGTGATGACGGAAGTATAATAGTATTTCGGGCTTTTCAGATAGGTATAACCTTAGAATACTACAAGGTATACGGCTAAGGTATTTGGGCATTATAACAATACTGAGAGTATTTCTATACCACAAATGGGGTATTAAACGAAAGCAACTAGCAGTGGGTACCCTACTGGCCAGCACCTCAGCGAGTGGTGTCTACTCGGCCTACCCCACTGTGGGGACTCTCGCCAAGGGGAGAGAGGCTCTCGCCAAGACACCACACAAAGGGAAGGAAGAAGCTTTCAAGACTTAGGCAATTTGTGAATGAATTAGTCTTCAAAGGAGGGTATTTATAGTCAAGTGAAAGCCAACCAACGGCCAAGATTACACCAAGTGTTAGGCAAGTGTAGGCCAAGATTCACCCATGTACCTAGCCAACTTGCACACAAAATATCTACCAAAAATATCTACCACTGACACCCTTTTCGCCCAAGAACCGCCCACCTGCCCACCAACGCAGGTGCTGCGCCGCCTCTCGTTGGTCCAAAATGTTCCGCCTCTCTAAAAATCCGCAAAAATACTAAATGACATAGCCGAAATTCCCTACGAAAGTCGTGGAAAACGCTTTCACTAAAAACGACTCTAACCGCGCTATGACAAACATAATTCGCCCAGGTGCCACACGGGGTGACACGTGTCGCCCCGATTCGGCCCAAAATATTTCGTCTTCCAAAATATCCAAAACGCCAAAATCTCAAAATCAAAGCGGGCCCTACAAAACCAGAATTTCTTCCGTGGCCCCACGTGACCATTTCCAAAATAAAATTCCATAATTCTCTAATATTCCAGAAGTCCGACACCAAACTGGGAATCCAATTCCCATTAACGAACCTTTTCCTTCACAAAACCTAAACTTTTCCGTGGAAAAATCGCCTCTTTCTTCCTTTCCAATCTTTCTGTCGTATTCTCGTACGTACGTCCTCGCATACATACCCTGGAACTACGGGGTATAACATTCTTCCCCCCTTAGAAACATTCGTCCCGAATGTTCCTTCTAAGTCTCAAAACGAACACGTGCCCGTATAGTCTTCACTACTATACTTACGAAACAATCCTGCCACAGCTGGCCATGGAAACACCTGCGCAAAACTTACATCTAAGTCCACGAGGAAACACCTCTATATCACCACAAATAATACTACTTTTGTCACTTTGTCGCGAGCCTTGCTCCGACGACCCAACAAATGGTACCGGGCTGCATGCGATCATCGTTCGCCGTGACACTTAATTCTTACCACATTTCGACATCGCTTAGTATCCAAAACTCGGGTTACTATCTCTAACGTGGTCATCATTAATCGGGAACATTCGGATGGATCTTCGATACTTTCCGAACATAACAATACGAAGACGGACGCCCTTCCTCCTAAGTCGGACGGCAAATGCTAACATATAGGCAACTCGCCTATTCTTCACATGAACTCACAAAGGCCCAAAGTAACTCGCTAAGTTCCTTCGCTTTCCAAAACTCGCCACACTCGTCCCGGTGGTACTTTCAAGAAGACCGACCGTCAACTCGAACTCTGCTGCCGCCGATTATCCGCACGATTCCTCCGAGCCGCCGTAACTTCTTCTAGACAAGCTTCACACTATCCACAAATTACCGGAACAAGCTCGAACTAACTATTCAACCCCGCCAACATCGAACCAATCGACCGCAACTTGCATTTCGCTCTACAAGGCGCCACAAGACGATATCCGAACACCGAAATGGTAGCTTAAACACTTCAACCGAGACAACGATCTCACAGCTACCCGAAATCAAAACATCGCCCGAGGCGAATGCGATACGAGACTCACCCGAAGTTCCTAGCCCCGCTCGTACAAACTCCCGAAGAGAAACACTGCACTGGCTCCATCGTCATAAGGTGAAGGTAGGCACCCTGCAACCTCACAACCTTTTCGATAACATCAACATCGCCGAGGAACGACTTCGACCAAGAACACGATAGGTCGCTTCATCGCCCGACCATCGGTCGAACGCATCCACGAACTTGCACTGGCTAACTAAACACGGGCCTAACACCTCACGACTTAACACAAAGAGGATCACCAAAACTGACCCCACCACCAAAACCTACCGCGGTTGACTGCACGTAGCCACAACCCCGACCCGGCAAGCGCGCAAAATACCATCTCCCGAAGGAACAATCTTACTAAACACGTTACTTAAAACCCGGTCTTCTTAGCTCGACTACCTTCTTTCAAATCACGCTACTCGTGGACTTATCCCACGAACATAGCTCATGTGCACTACGCACTCCTCTAAGGGTCAAACATAACACTACACCTTTCTCGAGATGGCCTTACCTCTAAGGTCTTTACGTATAACACTCTAAGGCTCACACTTCTCTATCCCCAAAATCTTACTCTGCTAACCCACCATGATTCCTAATCACAACTCACACACCGCTATCGAACGTAGCACTTAAGGTATACTCACCTTGAAAGTTACCAAGGACCTCGGCCGCCCGCCCTCTTCACGCTCTCGTTAACCCGTCGATCTCTACGTTTCTCGGCCACTGCGCATAAGCCCGCATACGTGCCATGCCAAGCCTAATCAAGAATTACTCTTGCACAACCTCTTTAGATAGTCCTCCGCATCGCAGACATCGGTATACTCTCGTAGCCAAATCTATAGCTAGTAATGCGTTGTCCTCGCAATCTATATTCTCTGCTCCCGGCCGTGAATCAAGGTTCAAATATCATGGCCGCAGAGGAATCGCTGCCGCTGCTAAACTCTGGGCTAGCTGACGCGCAAAACTCCCGAATGAAGCACTACCCTAGGTAATGATTGGGCTCGTGCCTCGCCACCCTCGAACTCTACTCGCAGCCTCCCTACGCTTGCCCTCCCGGCTCGGGTTGCTACGCGAGGCATAACGATAAGGGAAAGGATTTCGCCAGAGGTTCAACTTACAACACGCCTCTAAGGCACGATCTCGAGTGAGAAGAATAGAAACCAATCCTAAATATCCTATAGCCTCACGATTATTGATGGTGCACAACACACCGATAATCAAGACTTCATCGATACGGTTCAGACACTTTCCGAGGATTAATCGCTCGATACCACTTTTGTCACGACCAACCGGTTCGTGGATCGTGCCTTACCGCACCCAAGTAGACATACATCGAGTAATCACGAACAAACACAACAATATGAGATAAATGTATATAAAACAATAATCAGGAAACTTGCCTTTCTAAGATATATATATAAATGACAACTTAACATGAACAGCTTAATCCTTTTACAAACCCCGCCACAACAAAGATTCATGCACTTCTAAGAATGATATGACAACAATGGCGGACAGGCCCCGCCAAACCCCGAATGTAAACACTTACTACGACAGGACTACACCACCGATAAGCCTCCGAGAAACGGAGCTTCCCAAACGCCGAACTGTGACTCGAGAGCTAGGATCAACGATCGTGTACCTCAACTCGCGTATGAACGCAC
Organism: Przewalskia tangutica; assembly: GCA_029844215.1. Classification (NCBI taxonomy): domain Eukaryota; kingdom Viridiplantae; phylum Streptophyta; class Magnoliopsida; order Solanales; family Solanaceae; genus Przewalskia; species Przewalskia tangutica. The sequence goes on along the minus strand of CM056724.1, from coordinate 44,862,719 downwards.
TTCGGGCGAGGTCGATAACAGTACCGAGTATGTGAATCTAAAAATACTTTACATGAAATCATAATAGTCTATAAAGCAGTAGACATGTATGATAACCAAACTACGCTTTACAATAACTAAGCAATATATCAAGTCGTGACTCACGCCTCAAGTCATCACCAAAGAACATAATAAATGGGGTCTCACGCCCACAACATCAATCGTGCCGTGGGACACATTCTCATCACCGCTAGCTTTATGATATAAAAGTTCCAAGGAACACACATGAACACCAGTGTCCCACTGTGCTATAATAACACCGCACGGTAAGTGCACGGCATAGCCGATTACTAACACCTACGCACCAACAAGGTCATGAATCAGATTATAAGATCGCTCTGCATCATTACATGATCAAAGCCGCCACTTGCCCGCAGATCTAATGCGCGCGTCTAGTCTCCGAACTTCCCGCAGCCCGCATAGGCCAATCTCATCGCCCGCATGGCATCCCCGCATCGAGGTAGCTACTCCGCATCGCCCCGACTTCGCACCCGCACGCCACAAGGACCGCATGCCCATAAAGGACGACACTAACACGAACTCGTAGTTCCGCATAGGCCCCGGACTGCATAGGTATTCTCGAATCATAGTCCATCGACCCGCCCGAAGTCTACCCCGACGGAGGCGCTTAACCCCTAATCATCTGAAGAGATGAATGCGACATTACTATCATAACGTCTGATAGTTAATAAGCACTATCAAGGGAAACCCTTCACACAAACATCACAAGATACTAACACACGTAGATCCCAACACGTTTACTTATCAACGCAATCAAGAAAGTATTACAAGGCTATCACAAACCAATACAATCAAGTTGTTCACACAAGGTACCTTCTACTATATGATTAACAAAATCGGGTTTTATCCCCAAAGTACTTCATACATCAACTCTTTAAAAGATACGCATTTCACAATGTCACACAATACCCGTAGTATAAAATAGTGACTATCCTTTTAAAGTAAATCAATTACTTCTCTTTGTAAAATCGTAGCAACATTCTTTTCCAATGATCAAGTTTGCCTAATTTCCAATGTTCAAGTTTCTCATTTTAGAAAGGTTTCGTAGTTCATAGTCTTATTCAATTAAGAATATAATTCTCTTTTAAACAATCTGAGAAACATAAGCCTTATATGCGAGTAGATATTCTTGTTTATAACAATCTTATTACAAACCATGATCTAGGAAATATCATTTTGTCTCATCTTAGCTTCTATGCAGATGGAAGTTTCTACCGTTTTAATAATACTTAATTTATTCAAAACATTTCCTTTTATTAACGCCGCAGTTGGTTTGTCGATACACATCCCGATTTCCAAAATCAAGAAACGTTCTTAAGCCGTTATACCTAACTTCCCATAAAGCTAGTATAACTCTTAAGTTCTCAAAACCAAGTATTACTTCTCTTCAAAACGATTTGTAAATCTTTTGAAATACTTCAAGTTCTTTATGATCACACATCAAGCCGCTTGTAAACAAATCATTTACCTTTTAAAACCACTAAGTGTTTTCTTATCTACATAAAGTCGTTATAACCAACTTCCCATAAAGCCGTTATAACACTTTATGTTTTAAACCAATCGAATACATTTAGCACATGACGCTCACCGCACTACATAGTTCACACATATCATGCTAGAAGAGATAGGAAGAGGTTCACATACCTCGCGACGATTATCGACTAATAGCAAAATGCTCCGAGTACCTCAGCCGTCTGGCCACTCCTGCCAAGTAACGCGCCATACGTAGTACTTCAACCTATAAGGCCACAAGGCGCTTATTAACATCTAGATCTTATCGTAGAACATTCTACCAAAATTGACAAAGACCTCCCGCAACACAGTAAATCTCCTCCTCTATCTGGGCCTGGCCATCAAGCCAACCGTGGGGGTTATACGCCTAACCCTAACGGGTACAATTCTACTCCACTGCACTTACTACACAAGTTCATCAGAATACCCTATGTAATTACGATCAAGACTATATATAGTATACTTCCACTATATACTCCTACAACATGTAATATCCAATTACAATAGGGGACAAGATAATTACCTCGATAAGCCCATAATTATCCAAGTATAAAGTCGATCTGGCAATCGTTTAGCTCCAACCGAAGCGCCCAACCCATCTAAACCACCCTTAGAAGTTCTAACCAACTTCTACACAATACTCCAACTGACATGGAGATTTTCCTAGGGTTTCGGTTTTGTGACAGGACGGAAGTATAATAGTATTTCTGGCTTTTCAGATAGGTATAACCTTAGAATACTACAAGGTATACGGCTAAGGTATTTGGGCATTATAACAATACTGAGAGTATTTCTATACCACAGCGTGGTATTAAACGAAAGCAACTAGCAGTGGTACCCACTGCAAGCACCTCAAAGGAGGTGTCTACCCTCGGCCTACCCCACTGTGGGGACTCTCGCCGAGGGGAGAGAGGCTCTCGCCAAGACACCACACAAAGGGAAGGAAGAAGCTTTTCAAGACTTAGGCAATCATGAATGAATTAGTCTTCAAAGGAGGGTATTTATAGGTCAAGTGAAAGCCAACCAATGGCCAAGATTACACCAAGTGTTAGGCAAGTGTAGGCCAAGATTCACCCATGTGTACCTAGCCAACTTGCACACAAAATATCTACCAAAAATATCTACCACTGACACCCTTTTCGCCCAAGAACCGCCCACCTTGCCCACCAACGAGAGGTGCTGCCGCCTCTCGTTGGTCCAAAATGTTCCGCCTCTCGGAAAAATCCGCAAAAATACTAAATGACATAGCCGAAATTCCCTACGAAAGTCGTGGAAAACGTTTCACTAAAAACGACTCTAACCGTGTTATGCACAAACATAATTCGCCCAAAGGTGCCACGTGGGGTGACACGTGTCGCCCCGATTCGCCCAAAATATTTCGTCTTCCAAAATATCCAAACGGCCAAAATCTCAAAATCAAAGCGGCCCTACAAAACCAGAAATTTCTTCCGTGGGCCCCACGTGACCATTTCCAAAATAAAATTCCATAATTCTCTAATATTCCAGAAGTCCGAATACCAAACGGGAATCCACCCCATTAACGAACCTTTTTCCTTCACAAAACCTAAACTTTTCCGTGGAAAAATCGCCTCTTTCTTCCTTTCCAATCTTTCTGTCGTATTCTCGTACGTACGTCCTCGCATACATACCCTGGAACTACGGGGTATAACAAGACTCTTCTCCTCCCGAAGAGCTGCATCTCGATACCGTACCAACACTGGGTCCTCAAACTGTCGCATCTTCACCTCATCAATGATGGAAGACTCGGCAACCTCACGAACCCGCACTCACTATCGCTTCAGATCGATCAATCGTACCCCAAGTCTCGCTAACTGGTGGATCTGACTGACCATGTCCTGCCTCTCGGGCTGTACCTCTGATAGGCTCCCCATCGACCTACGACTCAAGGCATCAAGAACTACGCCGCCTTCCCGATGGTATGTAATATCAACATCATAATCTTTCAAGAATCTAACCACCGCCTCGCCTCAAGTTCGCCTCCTCTCGCTCAAGATATACCGAGGCTCTGTGGTCTGTAAAAATATCCACATGAACCCCATACAAATAATGTCTCCAAATCTTCAAGGCATGAATAACCACGCCAACTCTAAGTCATGGGTGGTAATTCTCCATGCTCCGTGAATCGCCGGAAGCATAGGCTATAACCTTGCCGTGCCGCATCAAAACACACCCTAACCCGATACCCGAGGCATCACAATAGATCACGCATCTGCCTAACCCTCAGAAAAGTAAGAACTGAGTCAGAGTCAACCTTTCCTTCAAAGAACTCAAACCCTTCTCGCAAGCCTCTCGTCCATCGGAACTTGGCCGCTTACGAGTCACCCTAGTCAACGGTCTTGAAATCAAGCAACCGCTCCACAAACCTACAATAACTCGCCAGCCCTAAGAAATCGCGCACTTGGTCGAGTAGTAGGTCTCGCCAAGACTGATCGCCAATCTTCGCCGTATCTACCCGAACACCATCACCCCAATATGCCCTGTGAATGCCATCGAGGCCAACCAAAACTCACACTTGGAGAACTTGGCGAACAATCGCCGCCCGAGAATCCTAAGTACAATCTCAAGTGATTCGCATGCTCGCTCGTCCGTGAATACACCAGATGTCATCAATGAATACAATCACAAATGTATCCAAAATGGCTTGAACACCTTGCTCATCAAATCCATAAATACCATTGAGCGTTGTCAAACCGGAAGACATAACTCAACTCATAGTGCCCATACCGGTCCCGAATGCATCTTTGGGATATCCGCTCGAACTCGAACTCGATGATAACTGCATCGCAGTGTCTATCTTTGAGAAACACCTCGCACTTCGCAATCGGTCAAACAAATCATCAATCACGGGAGGGTACCTATTCTTAATGGTTACCTTATTCACCGCCTGTAGTCAACACTGGCCCCATCCTTCTTCTTCACAAACAACACCGCCCTTGTGGAGATACACTAGGCTTGATAAAGCCTTTCTCCAAAGAAATCTTTCACCGGTCCTTCACTCCTCAACTCAAGAAAGCCATTCAGATGGCGTAATGGAAATAGGTCGAGTATCCGCAACGTGTCAATACAAAACTCAATCTCCTCTCGGGAGGATACCCAAGATCATCCGGGAACACATCCGAAACTCCCTAACCATCGGCATCGATCGAAGAATCGCACCTCACCAGTATCAATTACCCAACGGATTTACGATGTACATTCTTCGCACCATCTTCCTAGCCTTGAGGTAAGAAATAAACCTACTCCTCGGCGACGCTGTGTTGCCTCTCCACTCGATAATCGCTCGCCAGAAATCGAACCGAACCAACTCGCCCTACCAACGTTGGCATAACAAGAAGCCAACTACCCATACCCATAATGACATCAAAATCTGTCATCTCTAACTCTATCAAGTCTGCAAGGGTCTGACGACTGTGAATGAGTACCGGACAACCTCTATACACCCGCTCAGCTAACACCGAATCACCCACTGGCATAGCTACCTCAAACGGCTCTATCGACACCGGCTCTATCCCGATTCTACCCGCAATAAGAGGGGACACATAGGACAAGGTAGAACTCGGATCTATCAAAGCATAAACATCACAAAGATGAAATCGCGAATGTACTGACGACGCCGTGGAAGCCTCCGATCCCGGGCGGTGGTTAATGAATAGCTGCGGTTCTAAGGTCCGCTAGAACTGGAACCACCACCACGACCTCTACCGCGCCGCTCGTCCGTGAGTACCGCCTCCGGGCGCATAACCACGAAGGAGAGAAGACACCCAAAGAACAGATCCTCGCTTGCACCGCACCACCCATGCCGCCCTAGACGGACAATCTTCTCTCAAATGGCCCCCGCCGCCACACGAGTAACAAGCCCCGGCTCGCGACACTCGCCGTGGAACCTACCGCATCGAGCACACCGAGGTGTGGGTGGTCCCGACGGTGACGGCTCGCCTCCTCGAAATCCAAGTCCCGAGCCCCGACTCGCCTTAATCGACTGGCCGCCGCACCTCTTGCCGAAAATCGCGAAGGAGCACTCGCGCCGGGCCGGAAAGTGGACTCGTTCACACAGGCCGCCCGCCTCGAAATCGCCTCGAGACCACGATGTCCCGCCTCTTGGCCGGGCTCGAGTCAATCTGGTCCTCCTCTCTATCTCGATCCTCGCGCATAGGCTCGCATCCGGCGATGTCCATACCGGCCAAGAGCTACACCCAAGCATGCGGTAATCATATGACGGCCAAGCCCCATCACATAACGATGAACCCTATCCGCCATGTCGCCTACAATAGTATGCGCATGATCGCCAAGGAGTCAAACTCTGCTATACTCCCGACAGCCCTCCTGCTCGCCTCAAGGTCAAGAACTGCCTACCCGGCTCTCTCATCTCGAGGCAAAAAGTGATCCATGAAGGCCTCAGTAAAATCCTCCCAAACACCGGAAGAGCATCATCACCCTCGAAAGCAACCACGACTCAAACCAGTTCAACGCAATATCGCGCAACCGTAAGAGGCTAGCGTAATGCACTCGTGATTCAAGCCCTAAGAACTCGCATGGTCCGGTCAGGCGCCGAATGAACTCGCGATCCTCATCGACCTCGAACCGTAAAACTCGGTGGATGACATCCCAAAAATCCCTAATCCGCAAACCGGCTCAGGGTGCTGGTCGCCGCTCTGCCGCCCGACTACTATCTCGGTCAAAATCGGATCTGCTCTCGTAGTCTCTATACTCGGCACCGGGCCGGGAACTGGAGGGTCTGCACGAACCTTCGAGCTACCGCGATCTCGCCTTCTATCGCCGGCGTGGGTGAACTCGCCGACCCGCCTACTACCTCGTATAGTCCGTGCTCGAGCCCGTGTAACCCTCGAGTACCGCCGCGCCGCCGCTTTGCCCTTCTCGGGCCTCAGCCGCTCCGCGAGGCATATCTGCTTTCATAAGACTAGGCCGGAGAGGATTCAACCTAATAAGACATTTCTATCGCACGATCTCGTAGAGAGAAGAATGGAAACCAATCCTAAATGTCCCGCAGCCTCCCGATTATAGATGTGGTGCACAACACACCGATAATCAAGACTTACTAGACACTGGCTCAGACACTTTCCGAAGTTCTAATCGCTCGATACCACTTTTGTCACGACCCACCGGGCGCGATCGTGCCCTACCGGGCACCCTGTTCGTATACATCGAGAATAGCAATGAACATACACAACATAAACACAGTGTAAACAATATAACAACACAGCTAGCCGATAAGGCCGCTTTCCATAATATAAACAAAGTCAAAAGTACAACTTTACAACTCGTTCATTACCCAACCACATATGTGAATACAGCACTCTAGGAATAACAATCGTGGACAGTGGCCCCGCCATACCACGAATGTACATAATCTACAACATCGTGAAAAGATCGTACTAAAAGAAAGACAAGCCTCCGAGAATGGAGCTTCCGACACGAAAGTGATCCTAAGAGTGAGGATCCACCACCGCTACCCTTCCTCGCGGATGAACGCAGCCCGAGAAGGGGGTCGACACAATATGTACTAAGTATGTAAATCGAAAGTACTGTAATTACAACATAAGTTTAAAAGAAAGCCGGAGACATGTATGATAACAAAATTACAGTACACAGTGCCTTACTAACAATGAGAGTACATCAAGAGAATACGTACAACATCACAATAGCAGTCTCCCGATCATATCATGGGTAGCGAACCCATAAAAACATGTGGTATAACGTCTTGGGGTTCCTACCCCTCATTTATACTCTTACCCTGAAGCAGGTGGTATAACGTCTTGGGGGTTTACCCCTCATTTATACTCTTATCCTGGAGAAGGTGGTATAGCGTCTTGGGGGTTTACCCCTCACTTATACTCTTACCCTATCTCAACCGGCCATCATACAATAAATAAGCAAGTTAGAAATCCCCCTAACTTCTTATTAGTCTTATTCGTCTACATTCTCATTTTAGTTTACTTAAGGCACTAACAGGTCTTTTATAAAAATCCGGGAATTTAACCCAAAGTACTACGTACTTCAACCTCTTAACAAAAATGACTCATTTTCATATAGAACTTCCAAGATACTATAAACCGTAGTATCAAGTCAAAATCTCTTTTCAAGACAAGTCACAATACCTTTAGAATTTAAGTTAGGTTTCTAAATCAAGTGACTTCTTTTCTTATAAAACCTTAGGCAATTGATACCTTAAAACCAATTTGCCTTTCATTAAAAACAAGCCATTTACCTTTGCATAAAGTCAATATAACCAACTCCCCATAAAGTCGTTATATTCACTTTATACCTTAGTCAAGTACAATTTCCTATCCAAGGGACTTATACGTTTAAAACGGAACAAGTATCACATACTTTAAAACTCTTCAAGTCCCTTAACTTTAATAAAACATTAGACATCCTTAATACTTCCAAGAAGTGAGTTAATCTATTAACTCACCCAACTTGGCTATTCAATAAACTAGTAGAGGATATCAAGATCTTCAGACGCTCACCGTACTATATACGTGCAACTAGTCATGCTCAAAGGATAGGAAAAGTTCTACATACCTCGTCGGGTCAAACCACTTGCCAAGTACAAAGTCCCGCCCGTAGTATGTCAACCTATAATATTCACAATACGTCTATTAAAGCCTTACTTCAATCGTAGAATATTATAAGTGTTAAGTCTCTATATTCTACGGAAAATCGGACAGCACCTCCTTTGTTTTTACTCACTTTGCCACCTTTTTCAAGGCCGAAATACAATAACCAAACAGCCCCAATTGGCTCACAACAATAAAGAAGTTGGCTCACAACAATATAGAAGGTAGTCCAATACAAATGAATAACAAACTATTACAAACTACAAGTACAAATTCGGCCACCTTGAGTTCAACAATACCAATTCTTATCAAATTTCCATTTCAATCCAAATTGGTAGCATAACATGATATCAAGTCGCATTTGATTATAACAACCATAATCTTTAAGTAAGTAACATGCGACGATTTCTAATAAACGACCAATTAGTAATCCAATTTTTCAAGTGGCTTGTATACATTTCGGATTTAGCTACAAGCAATCCATAATACTTATAACTTCAACCTATCAATCTTCATGCTAGCAACAAGTAAAGCTAACAACAACAATATAAATATATAATCTTGTAACACCTTTAAAAGACAAGATTATACCTCAACGATTCTTAATCCAACTTCAATCCGAAATCGCTCCTTAGAAGATTAGAGCCTCTCCAATACACTTCAATCCGCTTGTTGATACCCTTAGAACAACACCAACAATTATCCTTCAAATCTCCAAACAAAACCTAGAAAGACCCTTAGGTTTTCGTTTTGCGACTAACCCGTAAACTACCTTTTTCCAAGATTTTTCTTTTGAGATATGTTTACAATACACATAAGAACCTTGGTTTAAAGTGGGGAATTAAAAGAACAAGGAACGAAGAATTTTCCTTTCTACTAGAGAGGAACCCGAGAGCTCCCTTAGTGTAGTCTTCAAATTTGTGAAATTTTTGCTAAGTGTTAAGTCCTCTCTTGCTACTAGTATTATATATAAAGGGTCATGGAGGGTTAAGATACATCCAAATGGTTGGCTTGGATAATCTCTTAGCAAATATCAAGACTTATTGACCATTTGACTTAGTCAAGATTGTCAAGCCACAACTTGCAAGACTTTAGTCATCCAAGACTTATGGTAAATGACCATTATGGCCTTGCCTAAATCGACCAAGGCATCAATAAGGGGGGTGACACGTGTCGCCCTCCCATTCGTCACAATAAAACATTTTCCGACAATTCCATAATTTCCGATAAATTTACAAGTCTCAAATCTTAACACTTGCGAGTTCTTACTTACGTTCTTAAAACATGTCCTGTAATTACGGGGTGTAACAACACATATAGCATATGACTCGATAAAGTATATTCCTAACAACACGAAGATTGAACTTATATTTTTAGATTTCAGAATGCGCAAACAAGATGACACACACATTGAGCCTACTTTGAAACAAAGACAGTACAAATACTATAGATGACGTACTAGACAGACCCTGGACGATATAATTAGCACAATTCGTCGATCTCATAAACTCAAACGATAACTACTCCATTCGACCCAAACATATTAGGGAGGTTTAACAACAATTAAAACCAAACAAACGCGATCAGCGATTCACTTCGCATATATGGACAGTCGTCGACACCCACCAAACTTAGACAGAATCTGTCATAATAACACACATTTCACGCCAAAGGTAATAAAATACGAAAGGGATGATAAATTACCTTCTCCGAGCAAATAACCGACGTATCAAGTCGTCGACGACTCGGGTTTTGGTTCATACGCGAATAAAAGGGAAAAGCTGGTTTGCTGATTTCTTGGCTGAAATTGGAAGAAGGGGTTTCGAACCTCCTGTTCCTGTGATGCTAATGGTCTGGGTGCTGAGCCCCCTAACTCCCTATGCCTGTCGATTCTCTCCTGAGCTCTGCATGTGCATATCAGTCGTTTTTTGGATCGTGAAGAAGGGTCTGGGTTACTGCGTTATACCGTCTTTACTACTGGCTTCTGATTGAGTCTCGGGGATACCTTTCTTGTGCAGATCGACCTCCTTTTATAGCCCTGATTTAGGTTTTGATTTATGGAAAGTCTTTATGACGATTTTGGACTGATTTTATGGGTTGATTCTTACTCTGATTTTGTATTTATTCCTGCGATTTTGTGTGATTCGGGTGATATAGGTTAGGATTGGTTACCATTTCGAAGATGGGGGGTGAGTACGTTGGTTATTCTAGGTAAGGGAAGGGTTGCGTGTGCCTGGGTAAGGAAGGTCCCCGGATTCTCCGGCGAGAATCTCGGGATGTGCTGGTGTTGGTGCGGCGGATTATCGCTGAGCTGCTAGGTTTTTTTTTCTTCTAGGTTTTCGTTCGACATGGATGAAGGTATAGGGAAATAATGGATGGGTTCGTGGTCTGCGGGCTGAAGGGAAAAATAAAGGGTAGAAGGGTGTTGGGCCTGCGGGTAATTGGGCCTTCGGGTAGTTGGGCTGGGTAGTTATTAGGGGTAGTGGGCTGCGTTTTAAAGGTTTAATTTAAGTGGGTTATTAGTTTTAGGAATTAGTTTTAGGTATTAGGTATTATTAATTAATAAATTGTGATTAAATTATTTAGGTGCTTTATTAGTCAATGTTTGAGTTTAAAATTATTACAAGAACAAAAACGGGCGTGCTATTTAATTAGTGCTTAATTTTTATAATGTGATATTGTTATTAAAACTTATTTATTATGCGTATTTTATTATTATTTAAGCTAAGATTAAACTATCTTAATATGACTTTAGGCGCTACAATGAAATTGCTTTACGTATTAATAAATGCGACTATGCTATTTAACATGACGTCATTGTCGAATTATTTATTTTATGTATTTATTTATTTTATTATCGTTTAAGAATTATGACAGGGCTTAAATTTAATAAATGCAGGCGCGAGACTCTAAGTGCTTAATATTCTGCGTAAGATGCGGTTCTATTATTAAATTGCTTATTTATGCCAGTATTATTGTTGCATTTTATTATTAAAAATCATAAAAATTATTTTGCAAAATTAGTCTAATTTTATAGCTAATGACTGGACGGGAGGGTTAAAATTGGGTGTCAACAACTTGTCCCTCTTTGTATGGAGATGATGGAAGAATCTTCGGACAAAGACGTTGACTTATAGCCAATTTTGTCCGATCTTCAGAATTGCAAAAAATGTTGGGCAATTAAGACAGGGCTGACGCAAAATCAAATGGCCCCAAAGGTCGAGTTATGACGACACTGGGCTGCCATGGTCAAATACCAAGGCGGGCTAATGCAGACTCAAAATTTGTCCCAGTGTCGAGTTATGACGACACTGGGCTACCATGGTCAAAACACCAAGGCGGGCTAACGCGGACTTAAAGCTGTCCCAGTGTCGAGTTATGACGACACTGGGCTACCATGGTCAAAACACCAAGGCGGGCTAACGCGGACTCAAAATTTGTCCCAATGTCGAGTCATGAGGTAGGTAATTTAGAATTTTTGCAAATTTACCTACCTCATGAGGTCAGTAGGTTTAAATTTTGAAAATTTACCGACCTCATAAGGTCGGTTTTCTACATAACCTAAATGCTATTCCAGCTGCCCACCTGCCAAATTCAAAATAATTTATATATTCAACTAAATACAACTCTAATAGCTGCCAACAATTCACCAAACAACAACAAGACTACATTAAATTCAACTATACACTACTTTAATGTTTAACCATAACATTCACAAATCACATTAAACTATTTCAACCTTCACATCAATCACAAAACATTAAACTAGTCCAAATTAAGTTAGTCTAGAATATCAAACTACTTAAACATCCACAAAACTCTTAAATGATTCTTACAAATTCACCAACAAGGTCGTAAAATAGTTTACAACTCAAGGAGGTTGTTGAGTGTTTGACACATGATCCCCTCTTCTTCCTCACCACTAGTGGACTGATCTCTAGGTTGATATTGTTGATTATCCACTCTACGTCGTGCCCTTTATTGAGGTTGGGTAGGTGGATTCTAGTTACGAGTGTCACCAAGACACGGGGGAATACCCCCAGAAGCACGTAATGCATCTATTTGGGCCTGCACACTCATATATTGATTGTCCCTCCGCATTTCCCAATCCACTACAACCCTTAGCTTGTTAGAAAGCTCAGTAATCGTGACGTGATGGTGATTCTATGATACATTGATATAATATGTGTTTAGGGTGATGGTGATAAGTGAGAAGGAAACAACATTGATTCTTATGACATACTGATTGCGTAGCCATTCTATATTCCACCCGGAGCATGTATGTACGATATGAGACAGTTGGTCAGTGCATTGCATCGCATCGCATACACATTAATATTACACCCACTCATATCTCTTATTCTGGTCATTGTATTTATTGCATCGTATGATATATTTCAGCCTTGTTTCCTTGGTTGTTGATTTATTTGAGATGTAGTATGCTTGTTTGTCTCTTACCTAGACACTTGATGAATTCGATGATAAGAGATTTCACTTAGGCTATGACTATATACTACTGAGATCTAGTGTGATTTCCATTACTGCAAGTCTTACATGGGTGTGCTTAGTGATTACTTCATTTTCGTATCTCTTGGATTCTAACTGGATTCTCTATACTTGGGTTGATTATTCTTAGACTGTGATATTACTTGTACTTGATTGCGAGCATATCTATTCTTTAGTTTCTTTATTTTATATATGTCAGCTAACTATTGCCATCCTATGATACATACTAATACATAGTGTTTGTACTGATACTACTCTTGCTACATATTTTTCGGGTGTATAGTTGTTGCAAGAACTTCAGCGATGTTTGATTAGCCTTTAAGGGTATCATGCAGTTCATCTGGATTTTCCGTTTAACTTTCATTCTAAACAGAAGTTGTATTCAGGTTGTGGTGTATCTTTTATTCAGTTGTTTACTTACAAGCTCGTACTATTCGGAGCAGATCCCTTAGATAGTTGTTGTATCCCACACTTGATATTTATAATATGAATTAGATTTCTATTTACTCTACTTTATTTACTTTACTGTGATGAATTATTGATTAAGGGAAGGGTTCACCTACCGAGGTGGTAAAAAGGTAAGTGCCCGCACGACTCGATAATTTGTCGTGACAAGTTGGTATTAGAGCCCTAGGTTACCCAGTCTATAAGTACAGGAGAAATGTTTAGTAGAGTATTACTTATAGGTGTGTTGCATGCCACACTACTAATTAGAAGACTATAGGACATTTAGGAAACTTCGAATTCTTTCATTCTTTCGTGCTATTTCATTTGAATTGGTATCTAGTCGATTCCAATTGGTATCAGAATTTCCTTGCTCATCCTTAAATTCTTACGCAAACGATTGTTTATGACGTGTTATGGTAAGGTATGATATGATATGTGACCACGTCTGAGGCTTCAACCACCTCCCTACGAGCCAAATCATAAAGTTGAGCTTACTTTGTACTAAACCATACCGGTAAGATGAGGACACAACTAACACCCGAATAAGAACAACACAGTCCTCGGGGGAATACTAAAAACTAGAACACTCAAGTCTCAACACGAAGTAAGGGGTTTCTTCCTTTAGCTCACTTTCCCAAGAGTTAGATAACCAAAAGTTTTAACATGTATATGCTTTTGCAAGGAAGCTCACAATATATCAATCCAGGAAATATACTCTAGAAAAGAGGCTAAACCAACAACACGTGATTCAAGCCTAGCTTACCTTATTTCCCATTTTCATTAAATTTGAAAAGAACAAACATACCTATAGTTGCCAATAAGAGGTAGTATCAATTACTTATATATTCCCCTTTCTTAATCTGAAGTATCTTATCCGGACCTTAACTTTGTCTTATATAATATCCCTTCACTCTTTTCACTATACAATCTCTCACGCCGTTCTTAATCGTATCACAATCCTACATAGGTAGCGTAAATTCCACATATCATAGGCCCTTTTAAATTATATAACTTTTGGAACATCCTGGGTATCTCCCCTACTTAGCATGCTATTTTCCATCAGACTTTTTGAAACTTTTATAACTCTAAGGACGTGTTCTTTAAGACTAGATACTTATGACATCTTTCCCTCATGGTGTTGTTCTCTAATCTCTTTTGTAACTAAGGTTTCATATTTATATAATGCTTTAACCTTCAGTCACTTATTCATCTAAAACTCACATATGTCATACTCACACCTTCACATGTGTCGTAAATTATTGACTTGAGTTCTTGTAGCTTTTATATCAAACCTACAAGATAAAATCTAGTCGTTACCACTCTCATACTATTGTTCTCCCACCAAGGTGATTATTTAAAATTCCAACCTAATAATTAGAACCAACCTAAGCAGCAACACAAATCTCCTTTGGGCTAGATTTTACAACCGTTAGAGTACATTCAAAGAAACATTAGTCTACTGAGAGTCCATGACAAAAATAGCCTATCCAAATCACACAAGTCCATCTAACTACAACCTCAAATCATAATTCTTTGTATCAAAACTTAGGATAATAAATTAAAGCCTAAATCAAACCTCATCATCTTCTTAAATCATTCTTCCACAAGCGGTTGTTTTTCGAGTTTCAAGACTAAAATATAGTTCTTCCACTAAACGTCAAAATAGACAGGTCTTTTAACCCAATAAGAATATAGCCTTAATGTACGATAATTCTTAATTCAGTACAAGATACCTTCAAAACAAATTCTTCTGAATCTTCAGTACTCTAAACATATCACTTCTTAAATATGTCTCAAATCCATAATAACATATAGATCCTTATACTTAAACCCGTAGAGAGCACCGCAACATCATATCACAATCCAGAAATACACCTATGATTGTCTCTAATCTAGTCACACCAACAAATTTATTTATGCATTTATATCAAAGCTCAAACCTTCAATTCCAAACTTTAAACACCACAAGAGAACAAACAAAAGAAACACAAACAAAAGCTCAAAGGATGTAGTCTAAAAGCATTCTCTTTCATGAATTCCAAAAGTATAGTCTATACCTTTCAATTCCTGACTATTGTATCATGTTATTCATGCCTTATTTATGATCAACACTACAATGACAGACCATCATAATATTTCATCCTAGTTTCGAATATACTCTAAGTCTCGTAATTTTACAACACTTTAATCATTTTATAATAAGAGTATTAACTATACCATAAGAAAGTCTCACCATATATTCTAATACCAGTTAGTTAATGCAAGTAATCACTACCACTAATCTCGTGTTATGAACAATGTTAAAATATAATATTGTGCAAAGTTCCTGAGCTGGTCTTAAAATAAAATTTGTGAGGAATTTACCGCAAAAAAAAAAAAACTCTATCGTTTCTCATTTGTTAAATAAAATATAATATCATTAAATTCTCCAAAGGTGGCTACTATAAAGTAAGGTAACATGGAATGAGTATGAATGTTAATACCTAAATCTTTGGAATGTAACTCTCAAATATATTTTTCTCTACATGCTAATACAAAATATTTCCAAATCACATTACCTATTAGTCAATACCTAAGGACATAGCTATCCCACTCTTCACCTAACAAATCAATGGCCCTCGGCAAGATATTTTCATCCATCACTATATCATATTTTGGCTAATACGTCTTTCTTTCTTAGCAGAATTATGTCCATCGCATTGAAAAATCTATTCATCTTAACAATACTTATAGGTCCACTAAGATTTCGGTAGAATTTCCCGTGCAATTGTAACTACTTCCGTTTTATACATGTCTCAATTTATCAAAAACCATACCCTACAATCACCATACATATGCACTTACCATTAAATTCCAAGCAATGTTGCACCATCCATCAATTTTTAAATCATAACAATGTGCACCTCATAGCACCATTGTTCACTAGGTTAGAAACTACAACACGAGTTAAAGTCATCTCCACGAGGCACGATTAACGAACACGTCGGAACGATCCTAAAAAGAAATTCAATCAAGAAAAATGAGAAACACCTATAAATGTCCTGGTAGTCTTTCGATCATGCAAGTGATCAGGCTGCACGAGGAAGACTCCATTAGACACAACTCCACAGACACAGACGACTCCTAGGACACACTAAATGTAGGCTCTAATACCAAGTTTGTCACGCCCCAAAATTCACCCTAGACATAACAACCATCTGATGTCATGAACAACACCTGAAGCACCTTAGAAAATCAATAATGTCGAATCTCTTTTAAAAATATTTTAATATTTATTTAATAAAAGTCATTATGGCTAACTGAAATCATGTTCACACTTATAAAATAAAACCAACAGAAATTTAATATAAATAATTACTCATGAACGTGGCAACCTCAATAAGTCATATGAGACTTTTTATATCTACCCACAATCTGACACTATCTATGGAGATTCTAAGATAAAACAAATCAAGTTTCTAACATCGGGATGCAGCCCAAAGACTAAAATAATAAAACTGAAGATAGAGGGGTGTCCCACGAACAAGGATGTAGGCCCATCAATAATTCTGAAAACAGCAAGTTCTCCTACTTCGTATGCGAGTCACAAACTTGCTCTTCTTTGTTACCTAACATACCATCAAAAACAACAATGGTATGACTGAGTACTAGGTACTCATTGAGTGTCTCTGGGACAATGGTTAACAACAAAATATATAAGTAATAAGTGTAAAATAAACAATGTTGTGAAACAATTCAAAATAATTGATAACATCTCACGAACATCAAATATAAGTTAATGATGAAGATATAATAACTTTTAATAAGTAAGTTATTATCGTTACCTTATGTTCTTTCAAAATAGTTCAAAATTCAGCAATACAAAAGTTCATCAAACTCAAACAAACCATTAAAAGAGAAGTAAATCACTTTCAATCCATTATGCTATTTATTAAGATTAAGTCATCCATTTGTGAACTTAAGATCATCATCAAGTCAATCACGATCAATTACAATCATACCAATACATGCCACACTAATAACACGAAGGGATGACCACTTAAGGTTCCTTAAACCAGCATAGAAGCACCACATCGGGATTAGTTACCCTTGATGGCTATCATTCCTCCCGAATAGCTATGAAAAAACACATCGTAGTTATGAACCCTCGATGACCACTCTTCCTTATGAATAGCTAGGCAAAGACCGCACCAGGGCTATGAACCCTCGATGACCACTCTTCCTTCTGAATGGATAGGGAAACCCCACTAGGATCTACAGTGGCTACCCTTCCTCCCGAGTAGCTACGCCAAACACAAATAATATAATTCATGACATATTATTTGAATCACAAATTATGACATGAAAGTCGAATCTTACATCATGGTATGGAAGCTGAATATTTATTTGTTTATTATGTTCATCATCCCGTTAGTATGGGTATATAAATCCATTAACAGATTTAGAAATCATGTTCCAATCAGTAATCACATTTCAATTCAACGAAACCCGTTCATGGGGAAAAATACATCGAATATCCAAGCTTTCCAAAATCAAGTTTAAGCATCCCTTATGGGGTAGTTTATGTTCAAATATCAAAGCTTTATATTTTAAATTCAACCATCCTCTAATAAGGGAAAATCACGTATATATATATATATATATATATATATATATATATATAAATATATATAACATAATACACATAAAGGTTTAATAAGGGCTTGTCCCTCAGGCACACAAACCTTGCCAAACGACACCTTAAACATTTGAAAAAATATTTCGAAAAAGAGACATAGCTCAACTCCTTCTATAACACTATTAAACGATTTTTCCAAGATTCAACAATCACAATACAATTTATTTAGATTAGAAAGATTAGAACTTTCAACCTTTTTGCTAGAATCCCAACATTTTTTTAAAACTAGGGTTTTAAGCCCACATTCATGTTCTTTCTTTCTTATGATTTACCTATAAATTCTAATCACATGTAATAGCCCAGACTAGTCTCAATATATTCAATAAAAATCATTAGAGGTAAAAAATCTTACCTTTATTGAGATACCCCCAAAAGCCCTCTTCAATTGCCCTTCCTTTGATTCTCAAGAATCTATGGATTGGAATGATAATCTAGTGTTAATCCTTCTGTTTTGATGAGGTTTAATTATAGGATGGTTAGGAACTCACCTTTTAGGGTTTGAAGAAGTTCTAGGGTCTTTTCTCCTCAAAATGTCGGCCAAGAATGAAGTTGGATTGAAAATTCAATAAAACCTCATTCTTATACAATTTCAACGAAGTTGGGAATGCTACGCAGCATATGCGGTCGCATTCTTAATTTGTGGCCCCATTTTGATCGCATACGCGGACATAAATATTGGACAATTGTCCTGAAATATGGAGTGAGTATGTTGCACTACATTCTGAGTATGTGGTCACATACTGAGTTTCTGGCCGCGTGCAGTCGCATTCGGCCCGGCGTCGGCGAGCTTGATCTGATAACGGGAATAACCTTTTGTTCACATCTCCGATTGAGCTCCACCTTATATTGTTGGAAATTTATTTTAAAGTGCAACAACTTTTATGTTTTACATTTTCTCAAATTCCTAACAGATTATCACATAAACAGGCGAACAATCAAGACTACTAAAAACTTAGTTGATTCTATCGAATCTTACGCACCCCACTATTCGTGTTGATCTTAAAACAATTATTTTCACCCAAAATCACCTTTATAGGACTTCATATATATGTCTAAAGTGCCATATTAACACTCATTTAACTCATTCACACCTAATTCATATTTGCGGAGTGTTATATCCTTCGTCTAACTTTAGTGGAACAACCATGAGAGATATCTTTTCTAGGTGTTAACTCTTTAGAAAGCACATGCTCTGATACCAATTGATAAAAACTAAAAGTCCACCAAACATTATAGAGAACCAGATTCTCTATCTGTTCTCTTAAGTAGAAAAAGAAAGTAAATAACACACGATAAAATCCTTACTCAAGGGATTAAAAACCACGACCTACCAAGTAGGATTTTCAACTTCACTAACTGAGTAACTTTGGATTACAACCTATTGCAATCTAGGAATTAAACTACTAATCCCTCACTCCTTACCATACCTCTATTGTAAGACCTTTACAATAACTCTATTACAAAGCAACAAACCTTGACTAAATCTAGCCAAGAACACAAACCTACCAACCAAGCTGGTTCACCTCTAGAATTACGTATGTAAGTGTCTTCTTTCTTGCTCCTCTAGTAAAAAAAAAGGTGATCCTCCGTCCAATAAAGCCTAGCCCGAGAGAGGACTTCTCCGGTGTGGATCGAAAAGGTCTCGTGAAGTCAGAGGAAAGATTTGCTGCTTTCATACTTCTTCTTCTTGCTACGCCCTTGCTTTCCCACCACTCCTTGGGGGCCTTTTCTTCTCACTTGAGAGATGCGATTTGAAAGAAGAGCAAAGGTTGAGATATTTCCTACTATGACACTTCTTGAATGTAGTGTAGGATTACAATAAAGAACAAAATTACAAAAATACAAAACAAACTAAATGACTTAGACATCTTCAGTGTCGGGATCTGGTCCTTCAGTTTGTAACAGCTTTGTTCTTGAGAGCACTTGGAGATATGGGGCGACTGCCGTTGTGAAAGTGTGATTTTAGGTTTTGAAGTGTTTGGTTAAACCTTGTAACATGTATATATATTGGGGAACAAAGAGATAGAGACAATTCAATCCTTGATTGGCCACTAGCGAGCTGCTGTACTTCTGTCAGTGAACACTACAGCTTTACTATACGACAATCAAGAGAACGATCCTATCTAGTTCCTCGAATGTTTGCCAAATCATCAAAACACAAGATAACATAACTTATCATTTTTTAGTGTAGAGAACTTATTCAAGTCAAAAGATTAGAACTGTTTTGTACTTAAATTTCTTGGTGCATGCATATATATGATTAGACGGTGAGCAATTTGTTGTTATGAACAACTGGCTTAATAGGATATTGTTCGAATTTGAGGCGATCAATTAAGTATTAGAAATCGGCAAATTGCCAAATCAGCAACGCATTGGGTTTACCTTAATTTGTCCTTTGTTGCTGGGCAAATATATCCTTGCCTCCTTGGTTAAAGGTACGGGAGTTCTATTTTTGGTCAAGAATTATTTACCGGAGTTTGAATAATATAAATGGGTGGCTCACCTTATTTAATGCATAGTGGTTGGCTGCCTCTGTTTTTTTTAATTGACCCAATTTTTATTATTAAACTGGATAAGGATTTGTTCCAGTTGGGTCTAGAGATGACAGTGGATCCTGGATTCGCGTTTGGATTCGATTGATCCAGATCCGTTTTATAGGATATGAATCTTCAAAATTTGGACCCGACGGATTCGGAAGATTCGGATCCATTTCTGACGGATCGGATCTGGATATGGATCTTGCATTTAAGATCTGTATCCGATCCAGAACCGATCCGTGGATCCGTTTTTTATTAATATATCCATAACCCTAGAATGTAATTTTATAAGTATTTTCTTAAATTTTTTCATAATTTTTGTATTTTACATTCAGATTTGAAAAAAATAATCATACAACTTATAACATCTTATGTTAAAATGAACTAAATAAAGGATTGATATTGTAACTATAAGAATTAATGATACCTCGACGCTGGCAATAAACATAAATTTTCAACTAAATTAAATGTACTAAAGCAAATATTACAGAGACTAATTAAATGTACCAAAGCAAATGTTCCAGAGAGACAACTAAGCCGCCACAAAGTCAAAGTACTCTACCAAAATAGTATGTCACCTTCATTAGCTAAGCTTCTCTGACGTAGCATGTGTTTTTTTCCTTTTCAAATTATCAGCAATTTACGACTCCTCATTTGATTCAGTTCTTTAATAATTTTTCAAAGTCATAAATACACAATTAACTCGTTCAGTATTTTGAAAGAATGTTGTCATGTTTGTGTAGGTTGATTGAATGAACTTAAGTATTTTTTTTCAATCAGATTGGGCTTCATTCTGTCAAAAAAGTTTCAACATGTGGGAATATTATTCAAGGCAAAAAAAATTACATGTGGATCCAGATCCGATCCGTGGACCCGATAGATCCGATGAATCCGGATTTGGATATGATTTTTATGGACCAGATGGATCCGAATTTGGATCTAGATATGAAAAACGAATATGAATATGAATTTGGATCTAATAGGATCCGGTCCAGATCTTATCCGTTGTCATCCTAGTTAGGTCTTCTTTGTTAAGAAGTTATAATCTTCAAAATCAATATATATTGATTGGTTAGCATGACTTTGATTAAACTTGACAAATTACCCATTAAAAGTATAGTAGAATCATTGTTATATAGTATTGCTCTCTTTGACATGGACCTTGCATAATATGTCTTGAACAGTGGCGGAGCTAAAAATCCATCAAAGACGGTTCACTTATAAGGTAAATACCTTTTAGCAAAAAATTTAACTCAAACTACATAATATTTTACTCTGCCATTTTGAATTTTACTTTTTCCTAAAAGCATTCGAGCACTAAATTTGAATTTTCACTGAAAATTTAGTTCACCAAAAAAAAATCACTCAAGGGAGTGAAATAAAAAAGCAGGCATCGGTAAAGAAAAAATGGAATGAAAGAAAATAAAATAAAAGAAGAAAGCGGAGAAGAACTAATCAGATAATCAACTTTGACGACGTTGGACGCATGGAGATGACGAGGTTTTAAATAGACTTCTTGTAGTAATTAAAAAGTAAGTCAAATTAAATAAAACTAGTAAAAATATATGCACTTCACGCGATTGAAAACATCAACAAATTTATAAATAATATTTTTTATAAATTTAATCGAGATCTTGCAGGGTGAATGAACAAATTTATAAAATAATATATTTATAAATTTAGTCGAGATATTTTCATGTATATACAAATAAAATTTAATAATATATTAATGAAATAAAGTAATATAGACATATTTATTAGAATTAGAGTTTACATTGAACTGCATTTTTCTTTATCAGATGAAAAAAAATAAAAAAATAAAAATTTACTTGATGGAATTTAATACATAACTACATTAATCTAATTATATACATATTTCAAGAAGGTTTTAATGAAGGCTTTCTAGTTTACAATTTTAAATGATATTTTGAGAATTGACATTGGAAAAAGAGGGTATTGATAATGGTAAAACTTGATGGAACCCACAAATTCAATAACCAAAGTTTTCAATTAATGTAAGCACCCAAATACTTGAAGAGCAGGAACTGAACTCCCGCAACGCAAAAAAAAACACTAAAAAGTGTCGCTAGCCATATAGTCGAACCTGCAACTTCAAGAGAGATTTGAACACCTTTTACCGCTGAGCAAACCATTTGGCTTGTATAATTGAAGTTCAACATTAAAAATATACACATATAACAAAAATTTAACCCTACACAGTGTAAGTTGGTTCGGATGAACTCTCGGGTCTACCTAGATCCGCCCCTGGTCTTTACTGTCCTTGTGAATAAGCTAAATTATGCAATTTTAATGAAATTACAAATATATACTTTGGATGTAGATTTTCATAGGCATCTAATAGTTGACTTTAGAGATGCACTTCGCTTGGTATCTCATGTTGTATAGGTTAGGAAGGAGATAGAGAGAAGTTTCTCTCACTAAGGAAAACGCTCTCAACGTTTTGCCTTGGTTGCTCCTTAAGGTTTCGGTTCTTACCCTTCTTCCTAATCTCACAATAACAACTGATTCTTCAATATTCTAAGATTAGAGTTCATGTCATGAGAAAGACAAAGCGTTTTACACGCTCTAACAATGATTCCGGTGGTTCGGGAGGCTCTTCGAAATCTAGAACCAAGAAAAAGAAAAAGAATGGTGGAGTCCATCCAAAGTCATAGAAAACTTAGTTCCGGCCATCTCAGACCCCACGGTGTTAGTTCATGTCACGCCTGATATGCGTATGCCACTAGAACATGTAGCGGACGATATCACGCTTCAAAAGATTCATGATTGGGGAAAAAGTATAGAAATTAATAGCCCGGACAGAAGCATGATTGTAGGTGAAGGTATTACGAAGGGAACTCCTAACACTGTCCACAAACCCAATGAAAATACTCCCTCCAATGCTTCCGGCATCACCCTAGAAGTTCAGTCAACTATGGACACTCCATCCTCCCCTAGGAATGGCAATATAAACGCGGGTCAATTGGTTAACTCCGGGACTACAACGGAAGATTATGGCAATCACGGGAGCACAACAATCCCATCACTTAGAGGTAAATTGCCCAGAATGGCCGGAAAAGTTAGAAGTTCTGGGTCCAGAATTGCTATCGGCAAAACAGTGCATGAAGGCATCCTTGGTACTAAACCGGGTCAGGCGGCGGGTCAAAAGGATAAGACGGGTCAGGAGGGTATCCATGGGTCTGAGATTGCTACTGGTGCTCGGGGTCCTATGCTAGTTGAGGATACCGAAGGGTCATCTAATCCCAAGAAGTCTTGTAACTCTCCTATCTTAATTAGCACGGGTGGGTCATATCCGGGTCAGGAGGCGGGTCAAAAGGACAAGGCGGGTCAAGAGGGTATTCATGGGTCTTTGATTACTACTGATGCTCGTGAAACAATGCAAGTTGTGGATACCAAAGAGTCACCTAATCCCAATGAGCCTAGTAACTCTCTTACATTAATTGGTGCGGGAGCCAAAGAGTCTATTGCCTTTAATGAGCTTCTTTCATCCGCGGGAACCTATGAGGCACTTCATCCTAATAGTCAACATTCCTTTATTTCATCCAGAATCTCTAATCAATCCTTCCCCACCCTAACCAGCTTTCTCAACGGACTTCCACAAAAGAATCCCAATATCCCATTTTCATTTACTTCTTCCTTAGACATTGGAAACACCAAGAACTTTCCACCTCTCTCCTCCTCCACTTCTTCATCACTTCCCAGAATTCATAAAGACACACCCCCACCCCCTTCCAAACTTCCGCTCTCACCCGAAATAGCCAATACTTTCCCTACCCTTTCAAATGGCACACGCATACTATCTCCAGATGCGGGCCCAAGCTCTACCCCTTCTAACCAACCCCTCTGCCTACGTTACCAAGAATGACAGTTGGAAACTTGCCCACTGACAGTTCTAGAGTTCATCAAGCGCATCCATCCGGTGAAGCATCAAAGGGAGAAGTACCCCCCTCTCAGCGCAATGGTCCCAATCCGCAAAAGAAAACATATGCGGGAGTCTTTGCGGGGTCCAGACTTGAAGCAAAAGGAATGAAACTTCATTTCATTGATCAACAAGGAGAGGATGTAGAACTTGAAGCTACAGATGAAGTCCCCTTCATTGAAACCTGGGGATATTGTCTCATAGGCTGCTTCACGGGTCCTTTCCCGGGAAGAGAGACGCTGAATTCTATTGTTAAGGGGTGGGGAGTGAAGTGTCGTATCATTCCATATGGCAAAGGATGGACAATATTCAAATTCATGACGGAGGAGGAACGCACGAATGTGCTCCACGGAGGCCCTTATATGGTCTTTGGCAAAACTATGATGTTAAAACCAATTGACAAATGAGTATTACTAACGGATGATTTATTCATGGATATCCCGATATGGGTCACCTTCCATGACATCCCACTTTCGGTTTGGAGTGCATCAGGCCTTAGTAAGATTGCATCTCGTGTGGGGAAACCTCTATACACAGACCAATTTACCAAAGAAAGGTCTAAGATGAACTATGCAAGAGTCTTGGTAGAAGTTGATGTTAGTAAAGAGTCGGTCACAGAATTTGGGGTTAAACTGTCCGACAATCGAAGATACATCCAAAAAGTGAAATATGAGAACTACCCTGATTTTTGTTATCATTGCGCCTCTTTTGGTCACAACCATTTGAAGTGTAAGAAACTGATGCAAGACAACCTCACTCATGAAACCCGGAATTCCGTCAACCCGTTAGTACCGCCTTGCAATGGAGGTGTCTCTTCTAGCTCTGGTCATACTATGGTTGCGGGCCACAATGGTCCTTCTACCACTGATCCACCTCTCCCTCTACATCCTGTGGATAGTGTTAACTTGATGGAAGTTGAGAATATTGCACAATCACTGCCGCATATCCCCGGAAGTGTTGGGGAGGCTCTGAACCTTTAAATCCCTCCGGTTGCGGATCTTCCTGGCCCTGCTTGCTTACGGGTATCTCTCGGGGGGTCCTCTAATCAACACCCCAATCCTGGTCTTGCACAACATGAGAGGCTGAGCAAGGACACTTTGCAAACGGAGAGGAACACATCAACTGACCCGCATACTCCTCTAGATGTGGGTACTTGTAGGAGTTCTAAAGAAGAGCTTATCCTCGCAACAAGTTGCATTAACTTTGAGCGCGGTGAGCATAGCATTATTGACGCCCCTTCCTTGGCTTCTAATGACAAGGATGAAGGATGGAAAGAAATTATTTCAAGGCGGAATTTCAGTTTGGCAAGAAATGCGAAGCGCGGGGGTGCTACTAAACCCTCCATTGTTTCCTAATGAAAATTCTCTGTTGGAATGTCCGTGGTCTTTGCGGACAGAGGGATAGGGCAGCCACACAATCTCTTGTGTGTAGGCTTGCAAAACAGCATGATGTGGCTTTGGTCTGCCTAATTGAAACTAAATTCAACCGATTGCGGATAGAATCATTTTCTTCTCAAAGATTCCGTGCTTGGAAATTTAGCTCCAACATTGATTTCATTGATGGCGGAAGAATGCTAGTACTATAGGACCCCTCCAGAGTTAGTTGTGACGTGCTTGGTATGGACTCTCAACATATCCATGTCCAAGCTCGTTGTAACATTTCTCAAGTGTCCTTTCTTGCTACATTTGTTTATCCGGTCTATAGCATTCCGGAACGAAGGAAACTTTGGAACCATCTCACCCTCTTGGGTACGGGTATTGTCATGCCTTGGATGATCTTTGGAGACTTTAACACTTATTGCCACCCTCAAGACAAGGCAGGTGGTCCTCCTCTCACGCCTTATGCACTTAGGGATCTCGGGGAATTCAGAATTGCTCACGGACTTGATGACACTCCTTCTAAGGGGTCCTTCTATACTTGGACGAATGGCTCAATTTGGTCCAAGCTTGATAGAATGTTAATGAACCAGCATTGGAGTGACTTGAACCTTGAATGCTCAGCAAACATTTTGCCTATGGAACCAGTCTCGGACCATTGCCCCTTGATTGCTTAGGTAATCTCATCTTGTGGTATTGGGAAACGGCCTTTCAAGTTTATGAACATGTGGCTCTCACACCCCGCCTTTGAGAACATCCTATCTTCATGTTGGAAGCAACGTGTCTTTGGAACTGCTCAATTCACATTGGTCACAAAATTGAAGTCGCTAAAGAAGCCATTGCGGGATTTAAACACTAGTGAATTCGGAAGTATTGAACAAAGAACAAATGCGGCTAACATGGAATTTAAGGAGGCTATAAATGAGCATATGGAGAATCCCTTTGATGAAGACTTAAAAGCCAAGGTCAAGTCCTTAAGAGCTAAAGCCAATCACCTCCTTGAATTCGAGAGACACTACTTAAGACAAAAGGCGAGGCAAAAACATTTGATTGGAAGTGATAGGTGCTCCAAATACTTCCATAGTTTGATCAAGAGAAGCAATGTTAAGAACTCGATTACTTATCTTGTAAAGGATAACGGCAATACCACAACATCTCCCGGTGAAGTAATAGGCATGCTGGTTGAGTTCTATAAAGGACTTCTTGGCTCTTCTCAACCCGTAACAAGCATCAACCTTGCGGTACTTGATTGTGGTCCGAAACTAGAGGAGGAAGACGGTTCATTCCTTCTACAACCTGTCTCCCAAAAGGAGGTTTGGGATGCTCTATCCGATATTGGCAATGACAAAGCACCTGGCCCAGATGGTTTTTCAGCCGCCTTCTTCAAGAATAGATGGAAAGATGTGGGACATGATGTAGTAAGGAGTATACAAGAATTCTTCTCTTCCGGTGTGCTCTTGAAGCAAGTGAACCATACTATACTCACCCTTCTACCCAAAACTGATCGGGACCCCAAGGTGAGTGACTTTAGACCTATTTGATTGACAAATGTGGTATACAAGATCATTACTAAGATTCTAGCTAACCGGATGGCAAGGTTTCTTCCGGCATTAGTTGATAAATGCCAAGGTGCTTTTGTGAAAGGAAGAAACATGGTTGAAAATGTCTTCATTGCCTAAGAACTCATGAGAGGCTATAATAGAACGAGAGTTTCGCCAAGGTGTATGCTTATGGTGGATCTTCGGAAAGCTTTTGACACGGTCTCCTGGAATTTCCTCGAATCGGTGCTAAAAGGTCTCAAGTTCCCGGACAGATTTATAAGGTGGATTATGGAATGTGTAAGCTCAACTTCTTTCTCACTTTCAATCAATGGAGAGTTGCATGGCTTCTTCATGGGTAAACGCGGCTTGAGGCAAGGTGATCCTATGTCTCCTATGCTCTTTATCCTATGCATTGAATACCTATCCAGAATGCTCAAGCTCAAAACTACGGATAGATCATTTTCTTTCCATCCTAAGTGCAAAAGACTAGGCATCTCTCACCTTGCCTTTGCGGATGATCTCATGCTTTTTGCCAAAGGGGATGTTTCTTCGGTTAGTGTTCTTATGGATTGTCTTGAAGATTTGGAGGTGGTTTCTGGCCTAACACTTAACCCGTCAAAATCTTCCATCTACATTACGGGAGTGCAAGATTCTATTCGCGACCTGATTTTGGCAAGAGTTGGCTTCCCTTTAGGAGTCTTTCCTGTGAGGTATTTAGGGGTCCCTTTGTCTCCAATCTCTGTCTCTGTGGATCAGTTTGCACCTTTCACTAGTGCAATCTCAGGCTACATTCAGAAATGGGGACATCACTCACTCTCATATGCGGGTAAATTGGAGCTTATAAGATCGGTGGTTCAGGGGGTTGAGTGTCACGCCCCGACTTTTCCTAAGTCTTTACTTAGGGCGTGATGGCACCTGGACAATTATTTTCCACCAGGAGCACCATTTAATTCCATTTATTTAGAAATTTGAACTTATATTCAAATACGGAGCTATTAATAAAAATAACAATAAAAGAAATCTGTTTATGACTTTATTAAAAACATAACGCGAGCCCATGCTCGTGCAAGTATTGTTTCTACATAGACATACTGACAAAAATTATTCTAAGTTGGAAGGGAGACCATTCCACACGGGCATTTCCCGAGACATTGAACCGACATTCGAACTCGACGAGTACCAAGCCCGAAACAATGGACTTGGTATGACAAGAGGCTGCGGGACGATCGCTAGCTTTGGCGTGGAGCCTTTCCTCTATCACGCTTTCCTGAAACATGTTAAATAAAGAGTCAGCCCTACCATCCGAAGTGGTGAACTTACTGCAATTCAAAGTAACATCACAATATTCCAAGCGCAATCACATTATAACGTAATAAGCATATTGCAAAAAATATCAGGTTACAACATTTTTAAATATGCAACAACTCCTCATAGGAAATTCTCGGTTTAACTAACACTTCATTTTATCTCGTATTATACGTTAAGACATTCCCCTGCATTTTCACATGTTCATTACATTTATATATTTGTGAACGCGTATTCACTTGTCATATTTATATATAGGTGAACATGTATTCATCTTTCATATTTGTTGCGGCGTGCAACCCGATCCATTATATTTACGTATTTGTGAACACGTATTCACTTTACGTTTTGTTGCGGCGTGCAACCCGATCCATTATGTTTACGTATTCGTGAACGCGTATTCACTTTACGTTTTGTTGCGGCGTGCAACCTGACCCATTATATTTACGTATTTGTGAACGCGTATTCACTTGACGTTTTGTTGCGGCGTGCAACCCGACCCATTATATTTACGTATTTGTGAACACGTATTCACTTTACGTTTTGTTGCGGCGTGCAACCCGATCCATTATGTTTATATTTACGTATTTGTGAACGCGTATTCACTTTACGTTTTGTTGCGGCGTGCAACCCGATCCATTATATTTATATTTACGTATTGGTGAACACGTATTCACTTTACGTTTTGTTGCGGCGTGCAACCCGATCCATTATGTTTATATTTACGTATTTGTGAACGCGTATTCACTTTACGTTTTGTTGCGGCGTGCAACCCGATCCATTATGTTTATATTTACGTATTTGTGAACACGTATTCACTTTACGTTTTGTTGCGGCGTGCAACCCGATCCATTTTGTTTATATTTATATATTTATGTGAACACGTATTCACTTTTCATATTTTTCAGAAGATCGAATAAATAATATTCTCTTTCCCAACATTCTGTCATTCATACTTGTAACGATTATAACTTTTTAACCATAACTCCAACTAAGGTATTTTCTCAAGCGGAAACTAAGGTAAAACGGGGATCTTTCACTGTACCAAATTTCATTTAAAAACTACTTTGGGTAACTAACACAAATTTATCCTCAAAACAGCCACATGAAATTTGTTTCGGCAGAATTTTTATTAAACAACACCCAATCTTATAATAGTCATAACTCCTAATCTGTAAACCCGTTCAATCCCCATAAATTCTCAAAACGACGAGAACAGAGAGCTACACGTCTCCATGTGAACCATTCTTTCATATTCTGTACCATTTGGTACAGTTTTACACTTTTATTCGCTGCCCTTCATGGATATCGATAGATCCGAGACAAAAACTTTAAACAGCGATAACTCTCAATCCGTAAGTCGGATAGACCCCCGTAAGGTCTAAAAATGTCCACAACAAAGAGATCTAGAACTTTCATTTAGCAACAATTTTCATATTACCCACATATTAGTACAGTTTTACGTTTCAACGTCCTGCCCTTATGGATTCCGACGAATCCGAGGCAGCAACTTCAAACTACAATAACTCTCAACTCGTAAGTCCGTTTTAATAAATATTTATATATATCTGTCCGTAACAGAGAGATTTACAACCATGTAAATTTTCATATAATTCTAATAAGTAAAACTCAATAAAAACAGTCCGTAATTATGCCTTTCCGAATTTCGACCAAATCTAAGGCAGGAACTTTGAACTATGATAACTTT
The DNA here is from genome assembly GCA_029844215.1 of Przewalskia tangutica. Classification (NCBI taxonomy): domain Eukaryota; kingdom Viridiplantae; phylum Streptophyta; class Magnoliopsida; order Solanales; family Solanaceae; genus Przewalskia; species Przewalskia tangutica. The sequence goes on along the minus strand of CM056724.1, from coordinate 44,832,510 downwards.
CAAACCGTATGTCCATTTTACCTCATTTTTGGTTCTATATGATCATATTAGAGAGGTGTACAATTCTTCCGAATTTCATCAAATTCTAACAATTATAACTCAGTTAGAACAGTTCGTAAAGTTCATGACGCAACTAGTTGTCTAAACAATCAAAAGTTCAATATTTCTTTTCAATACTCAATTCTTATTCTAACATGTATTGAACTTAAAATAAAGGATGTTACCAAGAATTTCTGAGTGAGAAAACTCACCTTGTAAGTGTGAAGATTATTGTTGTGTGGTTGCTAAAATTATCCTTACTCTCTAGTATTTTGCTTCTTGTTCTTCTTGCCCTCTTGGTATTTTTTCCTCTTCTTTTCACTTGTTTTTTTTTCTGATTTTCTAACCTTTATGTTATGTACTTTGTTTGTGTGTAAATACAATGTATAAGTGAAGAGTTTTCTATAACCTATGGGAGGTGAAATGACAAGAGTTGGAGGAGAAATGAAAAGGGGGGGAAGGGGTAAAGGGAAGGGGACGTGCAACACTTCTGCATGTGTTCTTTTTTTTTTTTCTTTTGTTTTCTTATTTTCATTTCATCTATATATTTATCCAACTTTAACACTAACTCTATTCCATGCAATTTATTCTTTGTTTTCTTATATATATATATTTTTTTTTATTAACTCAACCACAACTATATATATATTTTTTTTTTCGGATTTCACATTTTCTCCTCCTTAAGCAACATTCGTCCTCGAATGTGAATAAGGCCGTAACATAATCACATAGACACAATAATGTTTATTGTTATTGTAACAAATTTGGGGCTTCACATTCTTCCTTCCTTAAGAAGCATTCGTCCTCGAATGAGAATAAGGCTGTAACACATGCATATAGACACGCAAATGGCACACATATGAAGTACTATGTAACACATTTTTTTTTATTACCTTAGTCAAATAGGAATGGATATTTGACTTTCATCGCCTCTTCAGCTTCCCAGGTGGCTTCCTCTGTGGAGTGATTTCTCCATAGGACCTTCACGGAAGCAATATCTTTATTCCTAAGGCGCTTAACCTTCCTATCAAGTATTTCCACCGGAACTTCTTCATATTGAAGCTCCTTATTAAGAATTATCTCTTGGGGAAGGATGACGTGACTTGGATCGTGCAAGTATTTTCGTAACATTGATACATGAAATACTGGATGCACTGCTTCCAGCTTTTGTGGAAGTGCTAATTCGTAAGCCACATTCCCCACTCTTTGCAAAATCTCATATGGCCCAATAAACCTTGGGCTCAATTTCCCTTTCTTACCAAAACGCATCACTCCCTTCATTGGGGACACTTTTAAAAATACTTTCTCCCCCTCTTGGAATTCAAGATCTCTTTTCCGATGATTCGCACAGGACTTATGACGGCTATGAGCTGTTTTGATCCGCTCCCGAATCATCTGTACCTTATCATTTGTTTCCTGAATGACTTCAGGTCCGAACAGTTGCGTCTCACCCACCTCGAACCATCCAAGTGGAGACCTACATTTTCGTTCATATAATGTTTCAAACGGGGCCATCTGTATGCTCGAGTGAAAACTATTGTTGTAGGCGAACTCAATTAGACATAGATGGTCCAACCAGCTTCCATGAAAATCTAACACACAAGATCGCAACATGTCCTCAAGTGTTTGAATTGTTCGCTCAGCTTGCCCATCTGTTTGCGGGCGGAAAGTCGTGCTTAACTTAACTTTTGTCCCGAGACCCTGCTGGAAACTTTGCCAAAAGTGTGAGGTGAACTGGGAACCCCTATCTGAAATAATTTGTAAAGGAATCCCGTGTAACCGCACAATCTCCTTCAAATAAATCATGCGTCTTGTGGTGCGCGATACTTAGTCTTGGCCGGTAAGAAATGGGCTGACTTTGTGGCCGATCAACAATCACCCAAATAGAATCATACCCTTCTCGAGTTTTGGTAGGCGGTTACAAAATCCATATGAATCGCCTCCCATTTCCATGGGGACTCCAATGTCTGAAGTAATCCGCGAGTTTTGATGTTCAGCTTTCACTGGCGACATATAAGACATCTCCGACAAACTCATGACGTCTTTCTTCATCCCGTCCCCACCGGTAATTTGCCTTGAGGTCCTGATACATTTTGTTGACCCTAGATGAATGGAATATCTTGTGTTGTGACCCTCATCTAAGATCTTCCTCCTTAGATCCTTTACCTTAGGAACACATAACCTACCCTTATACCGAAGGGTTCCGTCATTATCTCCCAATGTAAACTGTGAAGGTTTTCCCTGTTGGATCCTCTCCCGAAATTCAACAAACTCCGTATCCTCAAACTGACTTTCTTTTATTTAAAGCTAAAGCGCATGCAGGTATCATGTACCACCACCCTACCTTCACCGATCTCGCTTAAGCTAACCCCGAGGTTTCCCAATCTTTGTACCTCCCAAACAATACCCTCTTTGTATTGCCAAATGGGTCAAGCGCCCATTGATCTCTCATCGAGTCGTACCACCACGCGTTGGCTTTCCCAGGATGGTAAAGAATACTAAGGTCATAATCCTTAAGCAACTCTAACCATCTTCTTTGTCGGAGATTCAAATCCTTCTGCGTGGTTATGTACTGCAAACTCTTATGATCTGTAAATATATCCACATGCACACCATACAAATAATGTCTCCATATTCGTAAGGCAAACACCACCGCGGCTAATTCCAAGTCATGAGTTGGGTAATTCTTCTCATGTATCTTCAATTGTCTAGATGCATACGCAATAACCTTTCCAAACTGCATCAAGACACATCCTAACCCAACTCTAGAGGCATCGCAATAGGCGTGAACCCTTCGTCCGGATGGTAAGGTTAAGGCAGTGCGATGAGTCAACAATTCCTTTAGTTTCGAAAACTTGTCTCACATGCTTCGACCATCGGTACTTAACCGCTTTTGAGTCAGTAGGGTCAAAGGAGCAAGACTAGAAAAACCTTTTACGAATCTTCTATAATACCCAGCCAAACCCAAGAAACTTCTAACCTCTGTCGGAGTGGTCGGTTTTGGCCAGTTCTTTACTGTTTCTATCTTCTGGGGGTCTACCATAATTCCATCCCTTGACACAACATGGCCCAAAAAGGCTACCTTTTCCAACCAAAATTCACACTTTGAAAATTTAGCATATAGTTTCTCCTGTTTCAAGACTTGCAGCACTACCCTCAGATGCTCTTCATGTTCTTCAACACTCTTCTCAGATTAGGATATCATCTATGAACACAATCACGAACAAATCTAGGAATGGTTTGAAGATTCTGTTCATTAAATCCATAAAATCTGCTGGGGCATTGGTTAACCCAAAAGACATGACCAAGAACTCATAATGACCGTATCGGGTTCTAAAGGCTGTTTTGGATATATCATCTGGATTTATTTTCAGCTGGTGATATCCCGAACGGAGATCAATCTTGGAAAAATAGCTAGCTCCCTGAAGTTGGTCAAAAAGATCATCGATTCTTGGTAATGGGTATCGGTTCTTGATCGTGACCTTATTGAGTTGCCGATAATCAATGCACATTCGGAGCGATCCGTCTTTCTTCTTCACAAACAGGACTGGTGCACCCCAAGGGGAAACACTAGGCCTTATAAAACCTTTATCCAGAAGATCTTTCAATTGTTCTTTTAACTCCCTCAATTCAGCTGGGGCCATTCGATATGGAGGAATAGAAATGGGTCTTGTACCCGGAATTAACTCTATAGCAACTCCACTTCTCTATCCGGAGGAAGGCCTGGAAGATCTTCAGGAAAAACCTCCGGAAAATTTCGAACAATAGGAACATCATTCACTGCTGGGGATTCCTTTTGGGTATCCACTATATTAGCCAGATATGCATACTCCACTCTGTGACTTCTCAATAACTTTTGAGCCCCAAGGTAGGAAATAAACTGACCTGAGGATATTCCAATCCTACCCCTTATAACAACTTCTGGTTCTCCGGGAAAAGTTAATCTCACTATCTTTCGCCGACAATCTAACATGGCATAACATGCCGACAACCAATCCATACCCAAAATGACGTCGAAGTCTACCATATCAAGTAGTACTAGGTTCACCATTGTTCCCCTGCCATTCACTTCTAATGGGAAATTATTTACCACCCGATAGGCCCAATTGAGGCCCTCATGGTGTCATAACCTCAAAAGGTTCACTTAAATAAGAAGGTTCTACGTGTAAATTCTTAGCAAAGCCCATTGACACATATGAAAATGTAGAGCCGGGATCGTATAATACAAATGCAGGAATACTCGAGACTAGCAAAATACCTGTGACCACCGCATTAGATGCTTCTGCCTCATTCCTCTGGGGCAAAGCGTAGAGTCGATTAGAATTGTTGGGTTGTTGACCTCCCTGACTCTGACAGGGTTAGTTTCCCTGATTTCCCCTGTAGGCAGTTGTGGTTGCTTCTGACCTCCCCTGAATAGATTTTATTTGAGTCCTCTTTTTGCAATCCCCGACATAGTGGCCTGATTTTCCACAGTTATAACATGACTTCGTTAAGAGCCGACATTCTCCAGCGTATTTCCTTTGACAAATCTTACAAACCGGTTTGTCACCTCCTGTGTTAGGGTTGGTGGCCTTGTCCTTACTACCTTGGTAATTAGACCAACTGTGCCCCTTAGGCTTGAAATAAGACTGGCCCACAGATTGGTTCGGTCCTGAAGATCCCTTACTAAACTCCTGCTTCTGATTTTGACTCTGGTTAAATGATCCTGACGTCCGAAATATCTTCTGCGATTATTCTCTTTTTGCTTTAGCGAAACCTTCTACCCTCATTGTCATACCGACAATCTTAAGGTATGCCCGATAATGGGCTAATGCCACTACCTTCTCTTCCAAGTTTGGGTTTAAACCCTTAACAACTCTTTTGACCTTCTCCCTTTCTGTAGGAATAATATGTGCGTTGTATGCTGACAATCGGATGAATTAGGTATTGTATTCTATCACATTGCGGTCTCATTGTTTCAACAGTTCAAACTCACGTCTGAGCGCATCTTTTCGGGAGTTAGGCATGTACTTTTCGCGAACGCGGCTCAACTCCCACGCGTCATCGGTGGTGACATCGAAAATGATTTCTTCTAAAATTTCTCCACCACACCCGTGTCGTCCACTAACCGTGCGATTACCAAATTGGCGTCATGCGTCTCCACACATCCTCGTGTAAGTGAGGTTTTCTAACTCATCGAGAAATTCTATTGATTTAGACTTTTAGTCCTTCACTGTATAGATATGTTCCGTTCTTCTCAAAAAATTTGCCACATATTCTATCTGTTACCTCTCCTACCTTTCCGGTCGGTGGTGCGATCTGGTTATTTTATCGTTGTACACTCCTTCCACAATCCTTTGAAGGAGGTAGTACGAGAACCAAGTCTTTGAAAAGACTCAAGATGAGCACGAGAAGAGTATGAAAGAAGTGAAACTTTAGGATGTTATTAGTTTACTTATTACTAAGGTGGCGCGCACACCGTCGCAATAAGTGACCGTTCAAACACCCAAACTCGAAGAAAACTTCCTAGAATCTCTTAACCTGGTTTAGCTTTGATACCAACTTGTCACGCCCCGACTTTTCCTAAGTCTTTACTTAGGGCGTGATGGCACTTGGACAATTATTTTCCACCAGGAGCACCATTTAATTCCCTTTATTTAGAAATTTGAACTTATATTCAAACACGGAGCTATTAATAAAAATAACAATAAAAGAAATCTGTTTATGACTTTATTAAAAACATAACGCGAGCCCATGCTCGTGCAAGTATTGTTTCTACATAGACATACTGACAAAAATTATTCTAAGTTGGAAGGGAGACCATTCCACGGGCATTTCGAGACATTGGGCCGACATTACGAACCTGACGAGTACCAAGCCTGAATCAATGGACTTGGTATGACAAGAGGCTGCGGTACGATCGCTAGCCTTGGCGTGGAGCCTTTCCTCTATCACGCTTTCCTGAAACATGTTAAATAAAGAGTCACCACCATGAAATTTGGTGAGAACCTTACCCTGCAATTCAAAGTAACATCACAATATTCCAAGCGCAATCACATTATAACGTAATAAGCATATTGCAAAACATATCAGGTTACAACATTTTTAAATATGCAACAACTCCTCATAGGAAATTCTCGGTTTAACTAACACTTCATTTTATCTCGTATTATACGTTAAGACATTCCCCTACATTTTCACATGTTCATTACATTTATATATTTGTGAACGCGTATTCACTTGTCATATTTATATATAGGTGAACATGTATTCATCTTTCATATTTGTTGCGGCGTGCAACCCGATCCATTATATTTACGTATTTGTGAACACGTATTCACTTTACGTTTTGTTGCGGCGTGCAACCCGATCCATTATGTTTATGTATTCGTGAACGCGTATTCACTTTACGTTTTGTTGCGGCGTGCAACCCGACCCATTATATTTACGTATTTGTGAACGCGTATTCACTTGACGTTTTGTTGCGGCGTGCAACCCGACCCATTATATTTACGTATTTGTGAACACGTATTCACTTTACGTTTTGTTGCGGCGTGCAACCCGATCCATTATGTTTATATTTACGTATTTGTGAATGCGTATTCACTTTACGTTTTGTTGCGGCGTGCAACCCGATCCATTATATTTATATTTACGTATTGGTGAACACGTATTCACTTTACGTTTTGTTGCGGCGTGCAACCCGATCCATTATGTTTATATTTACGTATTTGTGAACGCGTATTCACTTTACGTTTTGTTGCGGCGTGCAACCCGATCCATTATGTTTATATTTACGTATTTGTGAACACGTATTCACTTTACGTTTTGTTGCGGCGTGCAACCCGATCCATTTTGTTTATATTTATATATTTATGTGAACACGTATTCACTTTTCATATTTTTCAGAAGATCGAATAAATAATATTCTCTTTCCCAACATTCTGTCATTCATACTTGTAACGATTATAACTTTTTAACCATAACTCCAACTAAGGTATTTTCTCAAGCGGAAACTAAGGTAAAACGGGGATCTTTCACTGTACCAAATTTCATTTAAAAACTACTTTGGGTAACTAACACAAATTTATCCTCAAAACAGCCACATGAAATTTGTTTCGGCAGAATTTTTATTAAACAGCACCCAATCTTATAATAGTCATAACTCCTAATCTGTAAACCCGTTCAATCCCCATAAATTCTCAAAACGACGAGAACAGAGAGCTACACGTCTCCATGTGAACCATTCTTTCATATTCTGTACCATTTGGTACAGTTTTACACTTTTATTCGCTGCCCTTCCTGGATATCGATAGATCCGAGGCAGAAACTTTAAACAGCGATAACTCTCAATCCGTAAGTCGGATAGACCCCCGTAAGGTCTAAAAATGTCCACAACAAAGAGATCTAGAACTTTCATTTAGCAACAATTTTCATATTCCCCACAGATTAGTACAGTTTTACGTTTCAACGTCCTGCCCTTATGGATTTCGACGAATCTGAGGCAGCAACTTCAAACTACAATAACTCTCAACTCGTAAGTCCGATTTAATAAATCTTTATATATATCTGTCCGTAACAGAGAGATTTACAACCATGTAAATTTTCATATAATTCTAATAAGTAAAACTCAATAAAAACAGTCCGTAATTATGCCTTTCCGAATTTCGACCAAATCTAAGGCAGGAACTTTGAACTATGATAACTTTCAAACCGTATGTCCATTTTACCTCATTTTTGGTTCTATATGATCATATTAGAGAGGTGTACAATTCTTCCGAATTTCATCAAATTCTAACAATTATAACTCAGTTAGAACAGTTCGTAAAGTTCATGACGCAACTAGTTGTCTAAACAATCAAAAGTTCAATATTTCTTTTCAATACTCAATTCTTATTCTAACATGTATTGAACTTAAAATAAAGGATGTTACCAAGAATTTCTGAGTGAGAAAACTCACCTTGTAAGTGTGAAGATTATTGTTGTGTGGTTGCTAAAATTATCCTTACTCTCTAGTATTTTGCTTCTTGTTCTTCTTGCCCTCTTGGTATTTTTTCCTCTTCTTTTCACTTGTTTTTTTTTCTGATTTTCTAACCTTTATGTTATGTACTTTGTTTGTGTGTAAATACAATGTATAAGTGAAGAGTTTTCTATAACCTATGGGAGGTGAAATGACAAGAGTTGGAGGAAAAATGAAAAGGGGGGGAAGGGGTAAAGGGAAGGGGACGTGCAACACTTCTGCATGTGTTCTTTTTTTTTTTTCTTTTCTTATTTTCATTTCATCTATATATTTATCCAACTTTAACACTAACTCTATTCCATGCAATTTATTCTTTGTTTTCTTATATATATATATATTTTTTTTTATTAACCCAACCACAACTATATATATATTTTTTTTTTCCGGATTTCACATTGAGAGCTTTTGGTTTCGAGCTCTACCCATTAGCTCATCAGTGCTCAACAAGATTCGCTCAGCTTGCATCCAGTTCTTATGGGGTGGCAAGCCACCAAGAGTCGCTTGGGATGAAATTTGTGCGCCTCAATCTGAAGGAGGCCTAGGCCTCATGGACATCAAAGTTTGGAATCACGCCTTACTCTCTCGAACCATTTGGCAAGTTCACACTAAGGCGGATACATTATGGGTTCAATGGATTTATAGCTACTACTTGAAGAATCAATCCATTTGGGATTATGAGGTACGCACTAGAGATTCACCTTTATTCAAGAAGTTTTGTGGCATCCGTGACACTTTCATAAGCATCTTTGGGAATCAAGGAAACACTATTGCCGGCTTGGAGAAGTGTTGCATCGATGGGAATTTTGATTCGGGTCTTGTGTATGACGTCTTGCGGACCCCGAGAGAACATAAGCCTTGGATGTCACAAATTTGGAAAGCTTACATTCCTCCTAAGTTCTCATTCACGGTTTGGCTCACTTGTAGGAAGCGTCTTGCTACTAATGATACTCTCTCCTTCCTCAACTTAGGTGATAAGTCTTGCGGATTCTGCAAGTGTGCCAATGAGACAAGGTCTCATCTCTTATTTTCATGCCCCTTCACTCACAAGATTTGGAAGCACACAAAAGAATGGTTGGGAATTAGAAGAGAAATGACAACAATTGAAAGTGCACTCAAGTGGATCAAGAAAGAACACCGTGGGACTAGCATTCGATCCAAAGCCATCCTACTTGCCTTTTGCATAGTGGTATATGAGATTTGGAGAACAAGAAATGAAATGTTATTTGCGGGCACTATGTCAACCGTGGATGAGGTTGTGGCAAAAGTCCAAACAACAACATATAGAGTTCTTTATGATTTAATCCCCTCTTGTAACGTCACCTCTGAGTGAACTCCCCTTCCCTCCTTCATTTCTTGTTTTTTGTTACGTTGAGGATTGAGAACCCTCAATGACTGATTGTAAGTTTCCTGTTTCTTCTTAGTAATAACATTATCATTTACCCGGGAAAAAAAAAGCGTCTACAAAGTATATATTTTATATTAATTTGATTTTCAACCAATCCTTAAGGTATATGTTCGAATGTAGAAAATCAGTGTCAGTTATTTTAGATAGTTGTGAGAATTACCGACGTACAATTTTCAAAAGAATTATTAATAATTTGGAACTATGACAATATTTATGATTGAGGTGATACTTTTAAACTCGTGACCATTTATGGATTACCTTAGCAATTATTTTTCATAATGTAATTATTGCAAAATCTATTTTCCTCATGTTTCATAATTTAGCTACTTAGATTGTAAAACTAAGCCCTCATTTAAAATTCCTAACTTTGAAGATATTGAATTGATTAATTTCAATGAATATTTCCAAGGAATTAGATTTTACCTTTAGCAGTAGTATATTGAAATTGATCCCGACTATGATGGGCACGAGTCACCAGTTATTGCTATAATTATCACTAATTTATGTCATATGAAATTTAATAATATTCTCTCTGTCTCAATTTATATGACACACTTTCTTTTTTAGTCAGTCAAAAAAAGAATGACACTTTTATTTATTTGACAACAATTTAACGTTAAACATTACATTTTACGCTTAACGATATGATGTATAACCACAAAAACATCTTTAGCTTATTTTAGACACAAGATTCAAAAGTTTTCCTTTATTTCTTAAACTCTGTGTCAAGTCAAAGATGTTAGAAATTTATTAATGTGGAATAAAGCTTATCCCATTATTTATGACTCGAAAAATTAGGGCCCCGCACGTCGAAAACGTAATTTCCACACACGTGCACACGTTGTACCAAAGATCGTAAATTTCCTTAATTTCCTTAGTGAAATAGATATTGGTACGTAAGTAAATGTTTGAGACATAAAATTGTCACGACTCCAGGCCGGGCATCGTGCCCTACCCGCACCCTTACAGTTTACATCGAGAGATAAGCAGTGAACATACATAAACTTAAACAATGAAATAAATAATAGGTCAGCCGATAAGGCTACCTCCCTGGATATAAACAAATCCACAGCAGTTACCTCAATTTTTTTTTTATAAAGTGACCCACAAGATATGACTACAGACCTCTAAGAGTTTACATAACATCTGTGACGGGGCCCCGCCATACCCCGAATGTACAAAAGTCAACCACTTCAGGAACCATACCAAAGACAAAGCCTCGGAGAAAATGGAGCTTTCGAGAATCGACGTGATCCAGGAGTGCGGATCAACAAGCTATGTACCTCAACTGCGGCATGAACGGCCCGAAGAAGGTCGGTACAAAAATATGTACCAAGTATGCAAAGCGAAAATCGTAATTTAAATCATAATAGTCAAAATACACCAAGACATATATGATAACCCACGATGCACTGCGGCTCATCAAGTAGAAGTAATGAAAGTCAATTTTACCTTGTACACTGTTTCCACATATGAACGATAGTCACACTGGGGCTATGAACACCACCTCGAATATCAAAGCGCCCGTGGGATTCCCATCATCGCCGACCGCCAGGTGTAAAATCTAACCACGTGACGCGCGTGGCACCCTACCTCACCGCTTTGCATACACACACAACACATAAATCTATATCCTGCGCGTGGAATTTCACACGCCGACAGCCGTAAGAGTAAAATACAACCATGTGACGCGCCTGTGGCATCCTACCTCACTGTCGGCGTACACATACATAATACATACATATATATATATCTCATGCCCGTGGAATTCCCCATCTCGGGTACATGACTCGCGATCAGCGGACCGTTCGCGCGGATCCTTAAGCAATCCTACCTCGGGACTATTTCACCCGTGATAGTCGTGTGGACCGCATGAGGTATTCTCGCATAGTCAGACTACCGCATGGGACTATTTCACCCGCATAAGCCCATAAGGACCCGCATGAGGTATTCCTCGCATCGTGGGTAGCAAATCCACGGAAACAGGTGGTATAACTATCTTGGGGATTTACCCCTCAGGTATACTCTTACCCCTCAAACTACATGCCTCGGGATCCCTCATCGTAAGCATGTCCACGGTGCATACCCGTGGAATCCCACATCACTGACGGTATGTCCCCGTAAACTCATACTAAGACCATGGAAGCATACCCGTGGAATCCCACATCACTGCCGGTACGTCCCGGTAGACTCATGAGGAGGCAATGGAAGCATACCCGTGAAATCCTCCATCACTGACGGTACGTCCAAGTAACTCCTAACTTCTTTAGACTTCCATTAACATACAAAATGGATCTCATTTTATGACCTTAAGGCACTTTTCATATCACTTAACAAGTCAGGGAAATTCAACCCAAAGTACTATGTATTTCTATTTTTTTCCAAGATCCCTTTTCCACATAAGACCCCAAGATACTAGCACCCGTAGTATCAAGGCTTACTACATTTCAAACAAGTCACTATACTATTAGAAATATACTTCGGCTTCTAAATCAAGTGACCCTCATTTATAACTTTAAGCAATTGATGCCTTTAAATCAAATTGCCTTTCTTAGCTTCCATTCTTTTATCATTGTTTATCTACTCGAGAAAAACCGTTCCTTTAACCTTCCATAAAGTTATTATAACCAACTTCCCATAAAGCCGTTATACTAACTTTATGCATTAGAAACTAAGACGTCCTTACCCTCTCATAAAGCCGTCATAACTAACTTCCCATAAAGTCGTTATAACTCTTTATGTCTTAGACCACTTTGCTCTCTTTATAACCAAGAGGCTTGTACTTCAATTCAAGTTACACTACTTTCAAAATACTTCAAATCTCTTTACTTTAGAAGACAAAATTCATAACTTAGAAAACAAGTTCTTATCTTTATAGTAGTTCCATACTTTTTCACATCAAGGAGTCCTTGTCTACCCCATTAGAATAACCCATTCTTATAACTTTTCCTCAAGGACAAGTGAGTTAGTCCTCTAACTCAACCAACTAGGCATCTTTAAAACAAGTCAAGTATATCAAAATGACTTTACCTTATTTAAATCACGTACGTCTACCGTACCATATAGTTATAACTACTCATGTTCAAGTGATAAGAAAGTTTCCACATACCTCTTATGTTTAATCCAATTGCCAAGTCCAAAATGCCTTCCGTAGATGTCAACCTATAATGACCATAATACGTCTATTAGCTTCTAGCTTCAACGTAGAATATTCTAATGTAAAGTCCCTTGTTCTACGGGAAATCGACAAGACTTCCTTTGTTTCTACGTACTTTTCCACCTTTTTCAAGGTCCGAATTCAACAACCAAACGTCGTATTTAAGGCACAACAATTCAACTAATCAAAAGGGGATTACACGCCTTTACAGGACGCGTAAAATTCTGCCCCACAATAATACAAATCAAACCAAAAATTCCAAGCCACATTCGGCTATAATATTACAACAATTATCATTTTCCTTTCAATTTCCTTTTAATCCAACTCGTTATTCCAACATGGTATATAAAATCATAACCAATTATATACCCTCCTATTTATAACATGCAATGATTTAAGCTAACAACCCAATTGATTACAACATGAGTGGCTAACATGCCCATTTTCGGTTTTCAACAAGACGACAAGATCCATATCTTTTCAAACTTTAATATAACAGCCTCAGGCTCATTTCTTAACTACTATAACTTGAAATATTCAATTACACAAGAAGGTGAAGGTTTTACCTCAAGAAGCCCTCTTTCCGAAATCTTCTTCACTTTAAAATCGCCCACTCGAACTCTCTACAAGCTTTCCAACATTTTTCCTTCTTGAAGCCTTCCCAAAAATCTCATCGGGGTTCATCAATTTGAGAGAGAAGAGAGGGATTTTTCTTAGGGAAACCCTTGCAAATGGCCAAGTCTTGAAGACTTGGCCCTAAAATAAGACCCTCACTTGGTCAAAAGATGGGAGGGACACTTGTCACCCTCCCATAGGCCTTCTATCAAAATATCCCCTGTTTTTCTCCCCTTTCCGCGTAAAAATCCCGCCTTGGCGCATGGCGCCAACCTCGTGAGGACTGTCGGATTATCAGTGCCGCGCCTCGCGACGCCTGCTGGGAAAATCTGCCCTCTGCGTCAACCCACAGAACTTCTAACGCCCGTAACCTCCCACCCCGATGTCCAATCGATGAGTGGTTTGTTGCGTTGGAAACTAGACTCAACAACCTTCATACTAGTCTTTTAAAACTCCTCAAAACTCCTACGAAACTAGGAGATATACCGCTCCAAAGTTGGTGAAAGTCCGCCACAACCTTTTGCCAACCCAACTTTCCAAATTCAAATCTTATTTTCTTTCGTACGTTCTTAACTTAACCTCTTGAATTTACGGGGTGTAACATTCTTCCCCCCTTAGAAACATTCGTCCCCGAATGTTCTTTTGGAGCCAATCTAATATTCCTCGTACTTTACAATTAATGGAATTTTATTATGCCACTTATGACCTTAAGATATCGCACTCGCATATCCCTCCATCATGGTCAACCAAGAAAACAGATCCCAAGGGTGCACCAACGCTATTTACTCCCATTCAAGGCCTAAAATGCTTTTCTTATCGTACTTTCCACCTACTTCTAGCATACATACATAGTCTCAATATAATTCGTTCATGACACTTAAACATATAACAACTTTATCATGCATACAAGTCTCTAAAGGATCAAAATATACCGCAATGATAGGCGTAAAAGGACCGCTAAAATCGAATCGCTACACGACCTTCGCCATACCGCTGGTGCATGAACATCCTGCCTAGCCATTGAAGGCGAAGAACCCGCAACTGACCCAATAGACTATGCTACCCCACCGCACCCCGGCCTGGTCGGACGCCTTGCCAAATGGCCTGCTGGCGTAAGTATAACAATGTCGCCGACCTAGTCCGACATTCCCAAATGAGCTCTACCACAAGAACACACCGAGGCAAAGGTGGCTCCTCGCTACTATCCCCGACATCTCGGAACCAGAAATTTGAGCCCTCGACTCGCCTCGAATATCCCTGGCGGTCAAACCACTCGCCAGAAGGCCGAGAAGGAGCACTCTGCGTCGGTTGAAATGTAGTCCTAGCCTGTTGCTGAGGCTGTCCGCCTCGAAAACTCTCTCAAACTCGCTGCCCCGCCTCTGGGCCGGATGAATCTGGCCGCTCTCTCCTATCCTCAATCCTCGCATAAGTTCGCATCTCCGTCAATATCCATACTGGTGAAGAGCCACTCCTGCATACGGTAACCATATATCGGTCTAGTCCCATCACATAGCATGAACTCGCCGCCATATCCGCCACAATAGTGGGTGCATACCGCCAATGAGTCAAATTCTGTGTTGTACTCTCGATGGTTCTCCCATTCGTCTTAACGCTAAGAACCTATCCAAGCGGGCTCTCTCGCCTCGGGAGGCAAGCGGTGATCGAGGAAGGATCCCGTGAACTCACCCCAAACACCGGAGGAGCACCCATACCTCTAGACAACACCCACGACTCAAACAGTTCAACGCAATATCGCAGAACCGGTAAGAAGCTAACACAATGCACTCGTCTCCGAGGCCCTAAGCACATGCATAGTCCATTGCAGCCGAATGAACTCCTCGAGGTCCTCCTCGCACTCAACCATAGAATTCGTGGATTGCAACTCGTAAAGTCCCGAATCCTCAAACTATCGGCTCTAGGGTTAGCTACGGCTCGCATTGCCGCTCGCCACAATGCTAGTCAATAATCGGATCGCTCTCCGTAATCTATACTCACCTGGTGTGAACCGAGGCTCGTACGAACCTGCGTGTTACTGCCGCTCTCGCCTCCTCTATCTTGCGGCGTGGTGATCTCGCCGATCCCCATAACCTCAGGCATAGTCTGGGCCTGATTCCTAGAAATCCTCTGTGTACCACTAACACCTCGCCGCCGCTTTGCCCTTACGGGCCCTCGCCGCTTCCACGAGGCATATCTGATACATAAGAATAGGTCAGAGAGGATTCAGCCTAGTAGGACAGCTCTACTGCACGATCTCAGAGGGAGAAGAATGGAAACAAATCCTAAATGTCCTGCAGCCTCCTGATTATATATGTGGTGCACAACACATCAATAATCAAGACTCTACTAGACACGATGCCTCAGACACTTTCCGAGGACTAACTGCTCTGATACCACTTTTGTCACGACCCGACCCCGGGCCCGCGACTGGTGCCCTACCTGGGCACCCTTACAGGTTTACATCAGAGATAAACAGCGGAACATACATAAACTTAAACAATGAAATAAATAATAGGTCAGCCGATAAGGCTACCTCCCTGGATATAAACAAATCCACATCAGTTACCTCAATTTTTTTTTTATAAAGTGACCCACAAGATATGACTCATGCACTTAAGAGTTTACATAACATCTGTGACGGGACAGGGCCCCGCCATACCCCTGAATGTACAAAAGTCAACCACTTCAGGGAACCATACCAAAGACAAAGCCTCCGGAGAAAATGGAGCTTTCTGAGAACTGAACTGTGATCCTAGGAGTGTGGATCAACAAGCTATGTACCTTAACTCATGCAGATGAACGCACTTCAAGGAGGTCAAGACAAATATATGTACCAAGTATGCAAATCGAAAATCAGTAATTTAAATCATAATAGTCAAAATACAACTGAAGACATATATGATAACCCAATTAACAGTACCCTGTGCCTTACTGAAGTAGAAGTAATGAAAGTCAATTTTTTACCTTGTACAGCCTGTTTCCACATATGAACGATAGTCACACCAGGGCTATGAACACCAGCCCTCAAATATCAAAGCGCGCCCGTGATTCCCATCACCGACCGCCAGTGTAAAATCTAACCACGTGACGCGCTCGTGGCACTTACCTCACCGCTTGTCATACACACTCAACATATAAATCTATATCCTCCGCCTGGAATTTCACATCGCCGACACCGTAAGAGTAAAATACAACCATGTGACGCGCTCGTGAATCCTACCTCACCGCTTGCAGACACATACACAATACATACATATATATATCTCACGCCCGTGGAATTCCATCTCTGTACATGATCGACGATCAAAGCAGACCACTCGCGCGCAGATCCTTAAGCAATCCTACCTCGAGACTATTTCACCCGTGATAGTCGTGGACCCGCATGAGGTATTCTCGCATAGTCAGACTACCGCATGGGACTATTTCACCCGCATAAGCCCATAAGGACTCGCATGAGGTATTCCTCGCATCGTGGGTAGCAAATCCACGGAAATAGGTGGTATAACTATCTTGGGGATTTACCCCTCAGGTATACTCTTACCCCTCAAACTACATGCCTCGGGATCCCTCATCGTAAGCATGTCCACGGTGCATACCCGTGGAATCCCACATCACTGACGGTATGTCCCCGTAAACTCATACTAAGACCATGGAAGCATACCCGTGGAATCCCACATCACTGCCGGTACGTCCCGGTAGACTCATGAGGAGGCAATGGAAGCATACCCGTGGAATCCTCCATCACTGACGGTACGTCCAAGTAACTCCTAACTTCTTTAGACTTCCATTAACATACAAAATGGATCTCATTTTATGACCTTAAGGCACTTTTCATATCACTTAACAAGTCCGGGGAAATTCAACCCAAAGTACTATGTATTTCTATTTTTTTCCAAGATCCCTTTTCCACATAAGACCCCAAGATACTAGCACCCGTAGTATCAAGGCTTACTACATTTCAAACAAGTCACTATACTATTAGAAATATACTTCGGCTTCTAAATCAAGTGACCCTCATTTATAACTTTAAGCAATTGATGCCTTTAAATCAAATTGCCTTTCTTAGCTTCCATTCTTTTATCATTGTTTATCTACTCGAGAAAAACCGTTCCTTTAACCTTCCATAAAGTTATTATAACCAACTTCCCATAAAGCCGTTATACTAACTTTATGCATTAGAAACTAAGACGTCCTTACCCTCTCATAAAGCCGTCATAACTAACTTCCCATAAAGTCGTTATAACTCTTTATGTCTTAGACCACTTTGCTCTCTTTATAACCAAGAGGCTTGTATTTCAATTCAAGTTACACTACTTTCAAAATACTTCAAATCTCTTTACTTTAGAAGACAAAATTCATAACTTAGAAAACAAGTTCTTATCTTTATAGTAGTTCCATACTTTTTCACATCAAGGAGTCCTTGTCTACCCCATTAGAATAACCCATTCTTATAACCTTTCCTCAAGGACAAGTGAGTTAGTCCTCTAACTCAACCAACTAGGCATCTTTAAAACAAGTCAAGTATATCAAAATGACTTTACCTTATTTAAATCACGTACGTCTACTGTACCATATAGTTATAACTACTCATGCTCACGTGATAAGAAAGTTTCCACATACCTCTTATGTTTAATCCAATTGCCAAGTCCAAAATGCCTTCCGTAGATGTCAACCTATAATGACCATAATACGTCTATTAGCTTCTAGCTTCAACGTAGAATATTCTAATGTAAAGTCCCTTGTTCTACGGGAAAATCGACAAAGACTTCCTTTGTTTCTACGCATTTTTCCACCTTTTCAAGGTCCGAATTCAACAACCAAACGCCAGATTTAAGGCACAACAATTCAACTAATCAAAGGGGATTACACGCCTTTACAGACGCCAGAAAATTCTGCCCACAATAATACAAATCAAACCAAAATTCCAAGCCACATTCGCCATAATATTACAACAATTATCACTTTCCTTTCAATTTCCTTTTAATCCAACTCGTTATTCCAACATGGTATATAAAATCATAACCAATTATATACCCTCCTATTTATAACATGCAATGATTTAAGCTAACAACCCAATTGATTACAACATGAGTGGCTAACATGCCCATTTTCGGTTTTCAACAAGACGACAAGATCCATATCTTTTCAAACTTTAATATAACAGCCTCAGGCTCATTTCTTAACTACTATAACTTGAAATCTTCAATTACACAAGAAGGTGAAGGTTTTACCTCAAGAAGCCCTCTTTCCGAAATCTTCTTCACTTTAAAATCGCCCACTCGAACTCTCTACAAGCTTTCCAACATTTTTCCTTCTTGAAGCCTTCCCAAAAATCTCACCGGGGTTCATCAATTTGAGAGAGAAGAGAGGGATTTTTCTTAGGGAAACCCTTGCAAATGGCCAAGTCTTGAAGACTTGGCCCTAAAATAAGACCCTCACTTGGTCAAAAGATGGGAGGGACACTTGTCACCCTCCCATAGGCCTTTTATCAAAATATCCCCTGCGCCTTTCCGTAAAAATCCCGCTTGGCGCCATGCCGCCACGCCATGGCGCCTCAACCTCAGAGGACTGTCAGAATTATCGGCGCCGCGGCCCTGCTGACGGCGCGCGGCCGCGACGCTTTGGGAAAATCGCCTCTGCCACCACGTAACTTCTAACGCCCGTAACTTCACACCCCGATGTCCAATCGACGAGTGGTTTGTTGCGTTGGAAACTAGACTCAACAACCTTCATACTAGTCTTTTAAAACTCCTCAAAACTCCTACGAAACTAGGAGATATACCGCTCCAAAGTTGACTGAAAGTCTGCCCACAACCTTTTGCCAACCCAACTTTCCAAATTCAAATCTTATTTTCTTTCGTACGTTCTTAACTTAACCTCTTGAATTTACGGGGTGTAACAAGAATGATGGACGATTGTTGGTCAAATGACGAGTGTTCCACGTTAATGAATGAAGGAAGAAGTGTGTATAGTGTCAAAGATTGGAACAAATCGGAAAAGGGCCGCAGTGCCAATTCATCCCCGAGCTACTGGAGTCGCGGCGTCACAGCGCTTCCGAGGCAGTGCCTATGCGACGGAAGTCCAAAAGTTTGACTGATTATGGAAACGTTTTGGAGCATTAAGATGTCAGTTTTTCCTCTATCAATTAACCATTATTTGGCTGCATTACTTGATGGATTAAGTGATCATTACATGATATTTAATTGGAAAACACACTTAGAAATTTCTGAACTTCTTCCTCTCTAGCATACTTCAAACACTCAAAGTTCTTCTCTAGAACCTTCACAATCTTGTCGGACCGGGGTGTGGGGGCTCCTGGGGTGGGAGATCCACCTTTAATTGGAAAAAAGTTCTTCTCTAGAAACACTTGAGTTTCCTTTGCTCATTTGTTAGTTGTTGTTTTATCTTGGGAGACTATTTCCCATTAACGTAAAATGATATATACGGGGCAATTTTGTCTTAAAGACAGAGTATTATCACTAGACTCAGCGAATTCTCATAAGCATGTATTTGTTCTTGTTTTCTGTTTGTAATCTCTGTAATATTTACTTACTTTCTGTTTCTTGCAATTAATGTACTCACAAAAAACCTTCGTATAAAATTAGACGGAGGGAGTAATAATTTTGTGAATGATTTTATCATGATTAGATTGATTTAATTGATTCACAAGTTCTCAAGATATTCGTTTGCCTTCGAAGCTAAACTTGTAGGTGATATTGTACCTGAAGAAGTATCTTGATTAGGCGTTCTCCACAATATGGTACACAACGATTTATTTTAGCTTTTTTAATGTTGGGTTTGGTGTTGTGACATTTTTCCCAACATATCATTTTTAGTATTAAGTTAAAATCAGAAATGTTGGAACAAATATCACGACATTCGGACCAACGTTTTGTGAAACAGTTTTGTCTTACTTCACGGAACTGAAGCAAATCTCGTGGGATTTTTAGCACGATAGAAAAGTGACTTGGCAAGGTGATTAGGAGCTGATGAAAAATGTGGGAAGAACAAGTAAAAGTTGTTGTTAATCTTGGGGAACAAGTCCAAGAAGTTAGAGGATTTTGCTCCATGATCTTATCCAACAAACCTTATCGGCTGCCCACATTTCCCTCAACCTCTACAACCAATCGATGGGCTTTTCAAGGAAGACTCTCTACTATAAATAGAGAGGTAAGAAGAGTGAATCGATATCCAGAAATAAAATGTAAAAATACCAAAAGAGCTCTCGGAATTGCATCTCAGAAATCTGGATCACAAATGTTGCTGAGTGTGTCGACAACATTCTGTCTAACATTACAGTTGTTGTTTAGATCTAGATTAGCTTTATATGAAGCGATTGTAATTAGAGGTTGTCTATGTCTACTTTGTTAGATTTTTCAGGCAGAAGTTGTCTGCGACTTCAACTTTTAATTTATTTCCGTTTTATCTTGTAAATCTGTATTGAAAGGAATTTGTATATTTGTATATAATATATATACAATACTTCGGTCATTGACCGTCATAAGTTATATCAATATATAACCTATGTAAATGTTAAACCTTTGTGTTCTTTAAATTCTACTTCATTTACTCTTTAAATTTTTTCTATTTTTTCTGAAGTGTTGTCACTGGTGTCGGATGACATTGTCGGATGACATTGTCGTCGACATTCAGGAACTGAATTGGTATTGGAGTTTGTTTATTTCCAGTTTGTTTTTATTGTTCCATATCCCCCAGGGATCTAACAAGTTGTATCAGAGTCAACACTTAACACAATAAATGCTTGATCCTGTTATTCAAAGTTATGGATCCAGCAAATCCAAATATTGGTAGACTTTTCATTTTAGATGGTACAAAGTATGCCCATTGGAAGATTCGTCTACGTTCTCACATTAAATCAATTGATGTTAGAGCATGAATATCTATAACCAATGGGTATGTTGTTCCAATGTTGTCGCCGTATGAGGAAGGTGACATTCTTGTTAAACCTGAATCCAAATGGACGGCGGAAGAAACCAATAATGCTAGCTTTAATGAAAAGGCCTTGAGTGTAATTTTTGGATGGGTTGATGTTTACATGTTCAAGCTCATTCAAAACTGCTCAACGGCTAAGGATGCATGAGATACTTTACAAATTCATTGTGAAGTTAGCTCAAGTATTCATCGAACAAAGATACGCATGCTCATGAGCAAATATGATTGTTTAAAGATGGAAGAAGCGGATGATATTAAATCTTATTTTGAAAAGTTTATTGACATCTCTAATGAATGTCAAGTGCTTGAAGAACCATTAATCAATACTCAACTTGTTGAAAAGGATCTCCGTTCTCTTCCTGAAATGTTCAATTTAAAGATGTATGCCTTTGAAGAAGCTCACAATCTTGCTACTATGGACCTTCATACCTTGATGGGCATTCCCAAAACCTATGAGATGAACATTGAGAATCAAAGGGAACTATATAAGAGCAAGAATGTGGCACTTCAAGTTCAGTCCTCGGAGAATCAAATCAATGAAGAGGATGAAAATCTTAAAGAAATTGGTGAAGGTGCTAATGTTGCCTTACTTACTCACTCGAAAATACAATTTGATAATGAAGAAGTTCAACAATGAGAGAAATCAATCTAAATCTAAATAGCATCAAAACCAAGACTTCAATCAAAAGCCCACAAAGTTCCTTCCAAGTACTCAAAAGAAAGTCCACTAAGAAGAACAAATTCAGATCGTACCAAAATTGATCCCAAACAACTAGAACATGTACAATATCATGCATGCTCAGGTTGGGGTCATTATGCTAGTGAATGTGTAATACTCTTAGGAAATTTGGTAAGAATTTGTGGGTCACGCTTAGTGACTATGAAAGAGAAGAGGAAGGAGATCAAGAAGTCGAATCACAAGAAATATTGGTCACTATTACGAACAGTCTCTGTCTGATAATGAAGATGTCGTCTATAATGTTGCCTCAGATATCACAACATTTCGGGCAACATCTGTGTTACACCCCGTAATTCAGGTCATGCTATGAGAACGTACGACAGGAGTTAAGATTTAAAATTTTAGAAAGATAGGTTGTCAGAATGATTTGAACAGGTTTTAGTCAACTTTGAGGCGGTTTATGTCCAGTCGCATTATGAGTTCCTAGGTGTTTCAAAGGCCTAGTACGTAGTTCGTTGAGTCTAGTTCCCAACGAAACCAACCGTTCGTCGATAGGACATCAGAGTAGAAAGTTATGGAGGTTACAAGTTCAGTGCGCAGTCGAGAAGAAAAGCAACATCGGTCAGGGGCAACAGCGCCGCGGCACCGGATGCAGGGTCGCGGCGCCGGATAATCTGGAGCATCGCTGAAGTTGCAGCGCCGCGGCGCCGGAAAGCAGGGCCGCGACGCCGGAAGTGCCGAGACTTTGCGGAGGTTTCAGCGCCGCGGCGCCGAGGCAGAACTTTTGGCGGAAAACTGAGGAAAATCAAATATTTTCTTTTAAAAAGGCCATGGGAGGGTGACAAGTGTCCACCCCCGCCCATCTGATTTTTGCATGTTCTATTTATTGACCAAGTCTTGAAGACTTGGTCATTCCTCAAAGCTCTTTCTTCTCTCTAAAAAGCTCTTCCCTCTCTCTAAAATTCTTCTCCCTTCTCTCTAGAAATTCAAGAAGAAACCTAAGCCTAGAGAAATTCTGAAAAGGTGGCAAGGAGGAAACATGTTGACAAGCTTGTAGGAGGATTGTGGAAAGAAGACAAGTGGATTTTGTTGTACTATTTTGGGGTAAGCTCTAAGGTAACAATCCTTTCTCTTTTGCTAGTAAATTGGATTGCATGTGTGGAAGAAAGGACTTATAGTTGTCAATATTGTCTTTAGATGTATTGCATGTAGAAATTGGATAAGAATTTGGATTAAAAAGGAATTGGATAAGAAATTATGTTGTTATACCTCAAAAATTGCCAAATTGGACTTTGTAGTTGTATTAGTTGTTATGTATTGTGGGGCAGAATTTTATACGTCCAAGTTAGGCGTGTAATCCCCTTTGTGTTGATTGGATTGTTGAGCCTTAAAGGTGGCGTGTTTGGTTATTGAATTCAGCCTTGAAAAGGGTGGCAAAGTATGTAGAAACAAAGGAAGTGCTGTCCAATTTTCCATAGGAAATAAGGGACTTTACATTAGAATAGTCTACGTTGAAGCTTGGAGCTAATAGACGTATTATGGTCATTATAGGTTGACATCTACGGACGGCATATTGGACTTGGCGAGTGGGTTAACCGGAGAGGTATGTGGAAACTTTCTTATATCTTGAGCATGAGTAGTTATAACTATATAGTACGGTAGACGTACGTGATTTAAATGAAGTTAATCCATTTGTTATACTTGACTTGTTTTAAAAATGTCTAAGTTGATTGAGTTAGAGAGTTAACTCACTTGTTCTTGAGGAATGGTTTATTCTAGATAAGGTAGACAAGGATTTCTTGACATGAAGAAAATATAGAATACTTGATGTGGAAGTATTGAGTATTGAATCATTCTAAAAGATAAGAGACCTGATTTTTTTTTAAGATTAAGAAACTTGTTTTCTAAAGTTATGAGACGTGAAGTATTTTGAAAGTTGTGTAACTTGATTTGAAGTATAAGTCCCTTGGTCATAAAAAGAACGAAATTGTCTAAGATATATGGAGTTATAACGACTATATGAAAGGATAAGGACATCTTAGTTCCTAAAGCATAAAGTTAGTATAACGGCTTTATAGGAAGTTGGTTATAATGACTTTATGGAAGGTTAAAGGAATGGTCTTCTTGAGTAAGGTAAACCAAGATGAAAGAATCGAAATTAAGTAGGGCAATTTGATTTAAAGGCATCAATTGCTTAGAGTGTAAAATGGGGGTTTTATGTGAAAAGGGGATCTTTAAAAGAGTAGAAGTACAAAGTACTTTGAGTTAAATGCCCGGATTTCATAAAGACATGTTAGTTCCTTAATTAAACTAAAATGAGAATGTATATGAGCAAGACTAATAAGAAGTTAGGGGATTTCTTAACCTGCTTATATTATGTATGGTAGCCGGTTTGTGCTAGTGATATATTATTCATTACGGGGTCATTCCCCGGGTTGTGGCATTGCATATTCCGTGTATTTGCTATCCACGATGCGAGGAATACCTCATGCGAGTCTGTAAGGGCTTATGCGGGTGAAATAGTCCCATGCGGGCGGGTACAGCCGATGTGAGGAATACCTCATGCGAGTCCGTAAGGGTTTATGCGGGTGAAATAGTCTCATGCGGGCGGGTACAGCCTATGCGAGGAATACCTCATGCGAGTCTGTAAGGTCTTATGCGGGTGAAATAGTCCCATGCGGGCGAGTACAACCTATGCGAGGAATACCTCATGCGAGTCCGTAAGGGCTTATGCGGGTGAAATAGTCCCATGCGGGCGGGTACAGCCTATGCGAGGAATACCTCATGCGGGTCCACACGACCCATGCGCGTGAAATAGTCCCAGGAGTAGGATTGCTTAATGATACTACGGGTGTGTGACCTTGCTTTGATCATGAGCTTCCTATTTTCATGCAGTATAGTATAGGCTTGATATTCTCATTATTAGTAAGGCACAATGTACTGTAAATTGATTATCATACATGTCTCCAGTTATTTTAGTCTTATGAGGTATTTTCAGTATTTTTCCAGTTTCGCATACTTAGTACATATTGTGTACTGACCCCCTTCCTCGGGGGCTGCGTTCATGCCACAGGTAAGGGTAAGCAGGTGGTGGATCCTCATTCTTAGGATCACTGGTCTGGTGTCAGAAGCTCCATTCCTCCGGAGGCTTGTTTTGTTGGTACGGTTTTTCCCTGATGCTATAGGTATTATGTACATTCAGGGGTATGGCGGGGCCCTGTCCCGCCACATTTGTTATTCCTAGAGGTTTGTAGTCACATTTGTGGTTTGGGCTGTAAGAACAAGTTGTATTGTTTTACTTTTGATTGAGTATATTCTATGGAAGGCGGCCTTGTCGGCTAGCCAGTGATGTTTACTACCTACAGGTTTATGAGTTATGTATGTTCCGCTGCTATTCTCTGATGTATACCTGAACGGGGTGCCCCGGTAGGGCACCAATCGCGACCCCGGGGTCGGGTCGTGACAATCTGCAACAACATCTGCATCTCCAACAACATTCGAAAGGTGCATATTCTTTAAATATCCTGATGTAAATTACTTTCGTGGTTTTATTTCTAGTGGTGAGGCTGAGTGTATGGATCAAGTTGAATGCAACGATGACATGATTAATGAATTACAAAGCATTTGTAAAGTCTTAATCATAGAATCCAAGCAACTTCACACAAAGGTAAAATCTTTAACTCATGAGAATGTAGATCTAAAAGGCACAATAACCTGAATAGAGGTTGCACTTACCAAAAATAATACTGGATTTGGTACGATTCATGCGAAATTGAATTTAGCTGAAGCAACGTCTGAGCGGTTGAAAGAGTCGGTCTTGAAAACCCTTCCGTAAGCTCAACTCAGAGACTTCTAAATTGAATGAGATACTCAACTTCAGTAAACCTTCATATGCAAGTATTGGTTATGAAAACTCTCTTAAAACTATATGCTCTAGTTTGTTTGACAAAAATGAGAAAATATGCTTTGTAAAAGAAAAAGAAATAAATAATAGGTTCACATATATGTCAAAGAATATGAAGTTTGTGTCATTATTGTAATTCCCCTAGACACTTAAAACATATTGTTTCAAACTTCAAGATTTTGTGAGCGAAATGTTGTCTAAAAGGTTGTCCAACATCTCAGACAACATTCGAAGTAACATTTCTGAGCCTAAAGGTAAAAAAATGTTTTAAAAGAGTTTGGGTTCCCAAAAATACTGTAACCTGTAATGTTGCGATAACTGTTTTAAGAACTAACATTTCAGGTTCTTGGTACTTTGATAGTGGATGTTCTCGTCACATGACAAGTACAAATGAGTTTCTAAAGAACTATGAGTCATTCAATGGGGGTAACTTATGGAGGTGGCAGTTAAAGCAAAATAATTGGAAAAAGGATCTTGGATGTTCCTGGATTTTCAGCTTTAAGAAATGTCTTACACGTTGAAGGTTTAATGGCTAATTTGATTAGTATTAGTCAATTGTGTGATGACAATCTTTAGGTAAAATTTAATAAGAATGCATGTAAAGTTACGAATGAAGCTAATGAATATGTCATGTCAGGTACTAGAACAGGTGATAATTGCTATCTTGTTGCAAGACAAGAAACATGCAATAATGTCAAGATAGATGACACAACACTATGACATCAAAAGTTGGGGCATGTCAACTACCGCAATCTGGAAAAATTGATCTCATGTGAAGCAGTTAAAGGCTTACCCAACCTTAGCCATAGAGGTAAAATAGTCTGTGCAGAGTGTCTACAAGGTAAGTAAACTTGTGTTTCCCATAATGTTGTTCAGAATGACGGACAACATTCAGGTACATCTCACTGTTTTCAATTATTGCACATGGATCTTATGGGTCCAATTGAGGTAGACAGTTTGGGAGGCATGAAGTATTCGTATGTGATAGTGGATGATTTTTCTAGATATTCATGGATATATTTTTTGAAAGTAAAATCACAAACTTTTGACATGTTTAAAATTTTGCACTCTAGAATTAGGAATTTGTTCTATTCTCCTATTTTTTGAATTAGATCCGACCATGGAAAAAAATTTGAAATTAGCTCCTTCACAATATTTTGCGAAAAAAAAGATTTTTCTATGATTTTTCTGTTTCCATAACTCCTCAACATAATAGGGTAGCAGAAAGGAAGAATATAACATTGCAAAAAAGGGCTAGAGTTATGCTTAGTTCTAAAAAAATGTCAAAATATTTTTGGGTTGAAGCCTTGAACACTACAAGTCATATCACTAATAGAGTCTATCTAAGACATGGAATGAAGATGACACCCTATGAGCTAATAAATGAAAAGAAATCTAATTTGCATTACTTTCATATTTTTGGGTGTATTTATTACATTTTAAATGATAGAGATCAATTGACAAAGTTTGACTGTAAGAGTGACAAAGGAATTTTTGTTGGCTATTCACAAAATAGTCATGTTTATCGAGTATACAATCTAAGGACAAGTACTGTACAAGAGTCTATAAATATTATTTTTGATGATTTTTCTGCTTCTACAGGAAATACAACTGAAAATAACACTATAGTTTCAGTGGAAAATGTGCAGACTGCTGAAGAATCAGATGTTGCCCCAAATATTACCACATTCGAAGCAACATATGAACCTGAACCAGAGATCACATCGGGTGTGGATGATGAGTCAAATGTTGAATTGCTAGATCAAGTTCGAAGGGACCCTCATCAAGGATTAGGAAGAATCATCCAATAGGCCAGGTGATAGGGGGAGTTTTTGAATGAGATAGAACAAGAAGCAAAGAACCACTCAACCATAGAGAAATGGTAAGGTATGTGTGTAAGTCAACCATATACCAAGAGGTTTATCTTTCTTATTTATATATACATTAGAACCAAAGAATGTTGTCGGTGTAGATATTACAATTGCTCAAATCTATGCGGATGACATAGTCTTTGGATCGACTTCACAGTCGTACCTAAATTCATTTGTTGAAGTTATGTCATCGACATTTGAAATGAGCATGATTGAGAAATTAACTTATTTCTTAGGCTTGCAGATTAAGCAAATTGAAGATGGAATTTTCATCTCCCATGGTAAATATGCCAAGAATCTAGTTAAGAGGTTTTAATTGGAAAATAATAAATAGATGAAACTCCAATGGGTTCATCGTAGAAGGTATGTAAAGGATAATGTTGGTGAAAATGTCGACCCAATATTATATCGATCTATGATAGGTAGCCTTTTTTATCTTACTGCTAGTCGATCATACATTATGTTTAGTGTGTGTGTTTGTGCACATTTTCAAGACTGTCCCAAAATCTCCCATGTAAATGCCGTAAAATGTATCATTAGATATGTTGTCGGCACATGTGAGTTGAGAATTTGGTATTTCAAAGACAATAATCCTAATTTAATAGGGTATAGTGACTCGGATTGAGTGGAAATGTGGATGATAGAAAAAATATAAGTCGAGGATGTTTTTATCTTGGCAATAACCTTGTTTCATGGTATAGTCGTAAACAAAAATGTGTCTCACTTTCAACTACTGAATCTGGATGTGTAGCAGCTGGAGGTTGTTGGTCTCAATTAATATGGCTAAAACACATGTTAAACGACTATGGATTTTCTAGTAACATTTTGATTTTTTACAGTGATAATTTGTGTGCTATAAATATTTCTAAAAATCCAGTTCAGCACTCACGTACAACATATTGATATTAGACATCACTTTTTAAGAGATTTGGTTGAAAAACAGCTAGTTCAAATTGAACATGTTGACACTCTTTATCAACTAGCTGATACTTTTATAAAAGCTTTGGATCATGAATGATTTTCCAGTTTGTAGATATCTCTTGGACTCTGTAATCTCTAAAAAGGTATTTTTTGTGAATGTTGGTTGAAATGTATCTAACATTTCGGGTGACAAATACCTATGTAATATCATAATATGATTATTGTTATTCTATAATGCATTACTTTTGGTCACACAAGCATGATCCTTCAATAAGAACATGATTCTAAAGTGAAACTGTTCATTGCGATGATATTAGATATCATAAAAATGGAGTATCAAAATAAGCCAAAGCCTTTACAAATATTTGACAACTGTGAAAAATAGGCAAAGCCCGTGAAAATATACTGTTCCTATTCTATAGGAGTATCGAGTGCTATAAAAGAATTGTGAGAATGCTAAATAAGTATTCTCATATTTTGACACGAAAATCTTTTTGTATGTGTTTTATGATTAGACCAATGACACTATGGGAAAATGTTACATTGGTCCAGAGGTTAAACTCATAAAAATACATATAAACCGTGTTTTGATTTGTAGCCAAAATGAAAAGTTCTTGCGGGATCATAATACTTGTGTTGTCCAAAATGTTGTCAACATTGATGTTGACATTTTCAGATAATGATATTTGTTGGGATGTTGATCTTAACTGATTTCAGAAAATCAGATTTTCTCCCTATTTGTTTGCCTTGATTTAGTAGGAATTTCAAACTTTAAAATGATAAGATTAAGTTTTATTCCTATCGTGATGTTTAGTTGTTTTATTCCAATATTTTAGGTGTAAGTTATTGTGTAAATTAAAACACCTAAAACTAAAGGATTTTTGTTGCTTACAAAAGTTTGTCATGTATATAAATATTTCTCTCATTTGTTATTTCTTTATCATCTCTGATTATTCCTATAAAAAAAAAGAGAAATCACATCACACCTCGGGTATAATCCTACCTACCCGATGGAATCATCACCATTCCAAACTCCATCCTCAATCACAAACCCAAATTCCTCAAAATCATCTCCATAATATTCACCTATGGAAACCTCTCCAATGTAACCAATATCAGCCAACACACCGACCAATATTCTATGAGCATTAGCCCTCCTATAAACACTGAATCTTCTGAGCATATTAAACCACAACAACCCTATCGGTTTCCTTCTTCACCATCCACAGAGGACTTGTCTAAAACTATAGTATTCAAAGGTTTAGATGAACCTTTAGACATCAGCTATCCATGTGATGACAATAATCCAATAGATATTGATGAAACATCTAATATTTCAGCATTGGGTAAGAGACCAAGATCCTCTACCTTCCCTACTTGTCGATCGAGTAGAATGTTTGAGAGAACAATTCCTGAAGAACCGAGCAACAAAAGGTCCAGATGTGATACTTTTATACCTGCTTGCTCGAGCAGTGACAGTGACGAAACAGACTTGGTGTTCTAAACTAAGATAGTGAAGAAGAACCAACTGCTTCTGTACTGCAAAATATGTCTCAAGAAAACGAGGAAGTTCCTGATGAAACTCAATTGAAGCAATTCTTTCCAAAGAGAATTTCCAGATATGTCAAATCGAGTGTTGCTATGAATGTTGTCATTGATGCCACACCATCTTAGGAAATATTTCAGTAAACATCAGAAGAGACACAAACTTCAACATACTCCAGCAAAACCGTATCTAATTCAGACCTTGAGGTATGTATTTATTCAGACAAATTCTATTCTAAAACTAATTCTGATAATTAAGACTAGTACAAGAATAAAGTTATTAGATCTAAAAAAGTATTAGACATTGCCTCCTCTTCAGAATATGGTTTGGTAGAGTTCTTAAAAGAAAGACAGCTCCTAGGATATGCTATTGAGAAAGGACCATATATTGATAAAATAGTCAGGTAGTTTTTGCTAATTTGAGTTTTGCTATAGAGGATACCTGTCACGACCCGAACCCCGGGCCCGTGACTGGTGCCCTACCTGGGCACCCTCCTACCTTAACAATACAAGTAGACTGCGGGACTGAAATAACACCTCTTTTTTTTCTTCTTTTAAAACAAACGTACGTGCAAGGGCAAAGCCGACAAGGCTGCCATATATACATAAACAAAAGACACTATACCGTACATGAGTCCAATCCCACATATGAATACAGACCTCTAGGAGTTAAACTGAACTATGACGGGACAAGGCCCCGCCGTACCCATAAATGTACAAAAGCACATCGATGGAACTATACCAAAATGATAAACTCAACAAAGGAGCTATCCAAAACCCCGAGCGGATCCTACACTGCCGATCACCAAACAGCGTACACTGCGATGAACGCAGCGGAAGGAGGTCAAGAAAGAATGTACCAAGTATGTGAATCAAAATATCAGAAACAAATCATAACACTTAACAAAACAGAGAGACATGTATGATAATCAAATTACATTCACAATACATAAACAAATATATCCAAGGACGATGCCTCAAAGTCGTTACTAAACATAACCACGGGTCTCACGCCCATAATATCAATCATGCGTGGAATCCTTCCTCACCGGCGATCCATGATATAATATAACCTCAAGTCCCACGGTGGTATAGCATCTTGGGGTTTACCCTCACTTATACTCTTACCGGAGAAGGTGGTAAAGGTGGTATATCATCTGGGGTTTACCTCACTTATACTCTTACCGGAGAAGGTGGTAAAGCGGTGGTATAGCATCTTGGGGTTTACCCTCACTTATACTCTTACGGAGAAGGTGGTATAACGTCTGGGCTTGCCTCATTTATACTCTTACCCTATCTCAACCTGGCCACAAACAACACATAAAGGTGGTGCGTCTGGGGTTTACCCTCACTAATACTCTTACCGGAGGAGGTGGTATAACGTCTGGGCTTGCGCCTCATTTATACTCTTACCCTATCTCGACCGACCATCAAACAAGACACAAGCACAACCATGTCTTTTATAAAAATCCGAATTTAACCCAAGATTACAATAACGGAAGCATACGTGGAATCCCACATCACCGCTTAGACGTCCATGTAACTTATAACAAGACAATGCCCTCCAACCGAGTCGCGCAACATAATAAAACATAATACTTGTACTCAAAGGCTATCAAGACACATAGGTTAATTCTCAATTAACCAAGCCAAAGTACTTATCAAGGCACAAATAGAATAGTTCTCATTTAACAAGCCAAAGTACTTATCAAGGCACACTTAGACAAATTCTCAATTTATCAAGCCAAAGTACTAATCAGGGCACACTTAGACAAATTCTCAATTTATCAAGCCAAAGTACTTAATCAAGGCATACATAGAATAATTCTCTTTTAACAAGTCAAAGTACTTATCAAGGCACACTTAGACAAATCCTCAATTTATCAAGCCAAAGTACTCAATCAAGGCATACATAGAATAATTCTCTTTTAACAAGTCAAAGTACTTATCAAGGCACACTTAGACAAATCCTCAATTTATCAAGCCAAAGTACTTAATCAAGGCATACATAGAATAATTCTCTTTTAACAAGTCAAAGTACTTATCAAGGCACACTTAGACAAATCATCAATTTATCAAGCCAAAGTACTCAATCGAGGCATACATAGAATAATTCTCTTTTAACAAGTCAAAGTACTTATCAAGGCACACTTAGACAAATCCTCAATTTATCAAGCCAAAGTACTACGTACGTACATTCCTTTATAAAAGACTCCTTTCTATGTAAAGCCCCAAGATACTAACACCCGTAGTATCAAGGCGTGTCTATTTTTCAAAGTAAGTTACTACACTTTTAGAAAACTCATTTCAAAGCTTGAAATCAAGTAACTCCAAATTTTCACAATCTAGGCAACTTATGCCGATTTAATCAAAATAGACAACTTTCTAAACCTTCCATAAAGCCGTTATAACCAACTTCCCATAAAGCCGTTATAACCCTTTATGGTTTTAGACGTATCCATTCCTTCAATAACCAAGAGACTTATACTATGAAAACCAAGTATCACATACTTACAAATCAAGTTCTTAACTTTCAAAATACTTCAAGTCTCTTAATAGTTAGAAAACAAGTTTTCTTCTACTTTTTAAACCTCAAGTAACTTCACCCTTAACGCAAGTTACTTCTCTTAAATCATGTCATTTCTCCTCTTTTAAATCAAATAAGTAAATCACTCCTTTGACTCCCCTAAAGTCATTATAATGACCTTTAGGTTTTAGAACAAGGCACTAGCCAAAAGATTTGGAAACCACTTCCTTTTTAAGTCTCTATGTACTTTAAGAAAAATACCTTCACTTTTAAGAACCCAAACTTCATCAAGAAAATGGATTCTACAACTTACAATTTAAACATCAAGGTACACTCAAGGAAGTACATAGAACAAATTCTATTTTAGGCAATCCAAATACAAGCAAGGAATGGATCATTCAAGGAGTAGAACTTACTTTCTTTATTCTAAGGAATCATGCTAGAA
Source organism: Przewalskia tangutica (assembly GCA_029844215.1). Classification (NCBI taxonomy): domain Eukaryota; kingdom Viridiplantae; phylum Streptophyta; class Magnoliopsida; order Solanales; family Solanaceae; genus Przewalskia; species Przewalskia tangutica. Next base: position 44,799,453 of record CM056724.1, on the reverse strand, counting down.
GAGGAGATAGTTCACATACCTTTTCGGCTAAATCCACAAGCTAAGCCGAATACGCCGTACGTAGAAGTGTCAACCTATAATGGTCACAACAAGGCTATCAACTTCTAGTCTCTATGTAGAATAATACTAAGTACTTAGTCTCTAATTCTACGGAAAATCGAAAAGACTTCCTTTATTTCTACTCACTTTGCCACCTTTTTCAAGGCCGAATACAATAACCAACAAGCCACATTGAAGGCTCCAAACAACAACCAAACAAAGGGGATTACACGCCTTACACTACGTGTAAAATTCCGCCCCATAATTCATACGAAATAGTAATATACTTCACTAGCCATTCTCGGCCAACATACAACCAACATCACTAAGTCTTTTCCAACCCTTTTCCAAATTCTAAGTTCTTAGGTCAACATGTTATTTAGTCATAGACAACATCAACAACTACAATTTCCTTCTTTATTCAACATGCGACGACTTAAACTAATAACCAACTTGAATTCCAATCTTAAAGCTAAACATGCTAGATTTCGGATTAGGGTTCCAATAGTCAAAATACTTATCAAACTTCATACAATATAACACATGCTTGCTAAAATCCATAGCTACAACAATAAGTAAGTCTTAACTACTAAAACGACAAAATTTATACCTTTCCAAGCCCTTAAAATTTCCAAGATCCAAAGTCGCGCTTAGCAATTCTTAGCTCCTTTCCTTAAGCTCCAATCCGCTCCAAGTACTCCTTAGAGGCCTATGAAGAACCCATCTTCAAGTTCCAACTTCAAAGTTGAAGAACTCCCTTAGTTTCCGCCTTGCGACTAACGTAAAAATCCGTTTTTTCCGAAATCTTTCTATTGAGATATCCTTACAATATCCCTAGGGACATTGGGTTAAAGTCTTGTGTCTAATGGATCAAAACTATAAAATTTTTGTGTGGGAATAACATGAAAGCGAGAGCTTCACTTCTCTCTCTAAGGGTTCTAATTTTTCTAAGTGTAGAAAATGCCAAGTCTTGCACTAGTAGGATATATATAACACATTGGAGGGTTAAGATTGCAACACATGAGTGGTTAGGATTTAAAATCACATGGATCAAGCCTAAGTGGCAAGTTGACTAGTCAATAATGTCAAGCTAGCAAGACAAATCTTCCAAGGTGGTCAATGACCATTTTACCCTCACTCTAATTTCGACCAAGACCTTGTGGGGGTGCCACGTGTCGCCCTCTCATTCGTCCATAAAATTCCGTAACCCTCGTGGCCCCACAAAACGTAAAATTCCTCGGTGGGCCCCACGTGACCAAATCCGAACAAAATAAATTTCCATAATAATAAAAAGTTCTATACTTTACAAATAATACATTTTGAGAATCCAATTCTCAACAACGAACATTTTTCCTTTCCGACGTCCGGAAGACTTTCCGTCGGAAAAACAATCCTTCCTTTCGCACTAATTCCAAGTCTTGTGCTCCTTACGTACATTCACTTACACATGTCCTGAACTTACGGGGTGTAACATTCTTCCTTTAGAAACATTCGTCCCGAATGTTCTTAGTCGATTGTCAAGCTATATAAATTCGGCATAAACTCTATAATATGCTTACGATCAAAGCGCACAAGACTAACGATGCCACACTGCCATCGCCTAACATACGTAAACATAATAATGGACCTTCCGTCCGTGGTCCCTTCTCACAAAACTCAAAGGTTACAGTCTTCCCAAACACGGGATCCTTAAAGGTTCCTTTCTTTCCTTACTTGTCATACTTTCTCGTACTTTCAAACTCATCTAGTACACGTACAAAATCTCAAATTTTGTTTCTGTTCTCCAATCCTTGGAGTTACTATCCAAACTTAGCCATATTGTTACTTACTTTCCCGTTAAGGCTCTTCTCGGTCCTTACGACCTAGTTCCGGTGGAACGCATCCACAAACTCGTACCACAATTAACTAAACTTGGGCCTTGCATCCTCGGGACCCTATCACATAACGGGACCCTTTCTAACTGACATCACCCCATTCCATACTACCGGCTGACCCGTAATGAGTCCATAACCCGACTCATCGTCACACTTAACTTCTCATTCTTAGTCTGAAATAAATCTTTCTCTTATCTCAAGGTACTTCTTACCCTATCCCCTATTTACTGGAGGTCGTCTCATATGCCAAAGTATTCCTACTGCACAATCTTCCCTAACGGTCTTACACTGTCAGGGGGCAATTACAACTTGTGAACTTTATACAACTATAGTCTCAGTTCACCTATCATTCTTGTCAACGTTCTTACTTCTCACTTTACTAATCAAAGTATCCCTACCTCTGGGGTACTATCACTTACAACGGCTAGCACCGCTATCTTGGTCAATGACATAACTGCTTCCCTCATGACCCTATAGTCTTCTCCTAACCGAGAAACTGGAGGCTCTGGTGCTGAGGCCTCAAAACCTGGCGCAGAAGAACTTGCCGACTGCGGAACAACATCCGGTATACCCTGGGCATAAGCCCTATCAACTCTCTGAGTCTGACTAGTAGCTCTTGCTACTCCTTTGCCCTCCTGGGCGGCACGCCCTCCGGAGGCATAATCAGAACACAACAATACGTCAGAGAGGAATTTTCTTACTAACACAGCTCTATGGCACGATCTTAGAGTGAGAAGAATAGAAACCAACTCCTAAATGTCCTGTAGCCTCCTGTTTATGGGTGTGGCGCGCAACACACCGATAATCAAGACTCTACTAGACACGGTCTGTAAACATTCCGAGGATCGATCGCTCGATACCACTGTCACGACCGAACCCCTCGTGGATCGGTGCCCTACCTGGGCACCCTCCTACCTTAACAATACAAGTAGACTGCGGGACTGAAATAACACCTCTTTTTTTTTCTTTTAAAACAAACGTACGTGCAAGGGCAAAGCCGACAAGGCTGCCATATATACATAAACAAAAGACACTATACCGTACATGAGTCCAATCCCACATATGAATACAGACCTCTAGGAGTTAAACTGAACTATGACGGGACAAGGCCCCGCCGTACCCATAAATGTACAAAAGCCTGTACTGATGGAACTATACCAAAATGATAAACTCCTGAACAAAGGGAGCTATCCAAAAACCCTGAGCAGGATCCTACACCTGCCGATCACCAAACAGCGTACCTACACCTGCATGAGAACGCGGCCGAAGGAGGTCAGTACGAAGAATGTACCAAGTATGTGAACTGAAAATACTGTAAACAAATCATAACAGTCTAACAAAACAGGAGACATGTATGATAATCAAATTACAGTTCACAATACATAAACAGTCATATCCAGTCAAGGACGCATGCCCTCAAAGTCGTTACTAAAACATAACCATGGGTCTCACGCCCATAATATCAATCATGCCCGTGGAATCCTTCCTCACTGCCGGCAGTCCATGATATAATATAACCTCAAGTCCCACCGGTGGTATAGCATCTTGGGGGTTTACCCCTCACTTATACTCTTACCCTGGAGAAGGTGGTAAAGCAGGTGGTATAGCATCTTGGGGGTTTACCCCTCACTTATACTCTTACCCTGGAGAAGGTGGTAAAGCAGGTGGTATAGCATCTTGGGGGTTTACCCCTCACTTATACTCTTACCCTGGAGAAGGTGGTATAACGTCTTGGGGCTTGCCCCTCATTTATACTCTTACCCTATCTCAACCGGCCGTCAAACAACACATAAAGCAGGTGGTACAGCGTCTTGGGGGTTTACCCCTCACTAATACTCTTACCCTGGAGGAGGTGGTATAACGTCTTGGGGCTTGCCCCTCATTTATACTCTTACCCTATCTCGACCGACCATCAAACAAGACACAAGCACAACCATGTCTTTTATAAAAATCCGGGAATTTAACCCAGTACTACAATAACGGAAGCATACCCGTGGAATCCCACATCACTGTCGGTACGTCCATGTAACTTATAACAAGACAGCCGGCCCTCCAACCGAGAGTCGCGGCAACATAATAAAACATAATACTTGTACTCAAAGGCTATCAGCAGCACACATAGGTTAATTCTCAATTAACCAAGCCAAAGTACTTATCAAGGCACAAATAGAATAGTTCTCATTTAACAAGCCAAAGTACTTATCAAGGCACACTTAGACAAATTCTCAATTTATCAAGCCAAAGTACTAATCAGGGCACACTTAGACAAATTCTCAATTTATCAAGCCAAAGTACTTAATCAAGGCATACATAGAATAATTCTCTTTTAACAAGTCAAAGTACTTATCAAGGCACACTTAGACAAATCCTCAATTTATCAAGCCAAAGTACTCAATCAAGGCATACATAGAATAATTCTCTTTTAACAAGTCAAAGTACTTATCAAGGCACACTTAGACAAATCCTCAATTTATCAAGCCAAAGTACTTAATCAAGGCATACATAGAATAATTCTCTTTTAACAAGTCAAAGTACTTATCAAGGCACACTTAGACAAATCCTCAATTTATCAAGCCAAAGTACTCAATCGAGGCATACATAGAATAATTCTCTTTTAACAAGTCAAAGTACTTATCAAGGCACACTTAGACAAATCCTCAATTTATCAAGCCAAAGTACTACGTACGTACATTCCTTTATAAAAGACTCCTTTCTATGTAAAGCCCCAAGATACTAACACCCGTAGTATCAAGGCGTGTCTATTTTTCAAAGTAAGTTACTACACTTTTAGAAAACTCATTTCAAATCTTGAAATCAAGTAACTCCAAATTTTCACAATCTAGGCAACTTATGCCGATTTAATCAAAATAGACAACTTTCTAAACCTTCCATAAAACCGTTATAACCAACTTCCCATAAAGCCGTTATAACCCTTTTATGGTTTTAGAAGTATCCATTCCTTCAATAACCAAGAGACTTATACTATGAAAACCAAGTATCACATACTTACAAATCAAGTTCTTAACTTTCAAAATACTTCAAGTCTCTTAATAGTTAGAAAACAAGTTTTCTTCTACTTTTTAAACCTCAAGTAACTTCACCCTTAACGCAAGTTACTTCTCTTAAATCATGTCATTTCTCCTCTTTTAAATCAAATAAGTAAATCACTCCTTTGACTCCCCTAAAGTCATTATAATGAACTTTAGGTTTTAGAACAAGGCACTAGCCAAAAGATTTGGAAACCACTTCCTTTTAAGTCTCTATGTACTTTAAGAAAAATACCTTCACTTTTAAGAACCCAAACTTCATCAAGAAAATGGATTCTACAACTTACAATTTAAACATCAAGGTACACTCGAAGTACATAGAACAAATTCTATTTTAGGCAATCCAAATACAAGCAAGGAATGGATCATTCAAGGAGTAGAACTTACTTTCTTTATTCTAAGGAATCATGCTAGAAGAGAGATAGTTCACATACCTTTTCGCTAAATCCACAAGCTAAGCCGAATACGCGCATTTAGAAGTGTCAACCTATAATGGTCACAACAAGGCTATCAACTTCTAGTCTCTATGTAGAATAATACTAAGTACTTAGTCCCTAATTCTACGGAAAATCGGGCAAAGACTTCCTTTATTTCTACTCACTTTGCCACCTTTTCAAGGCCGAATACAATAACCAACAAGCCACATTGAAGGCTCCAAACAACAACCAAACAAAGGGATTACACGCCTTACACTACGTAAAATTCCGCCCCATAATTCATACGAAATAGTAATATACTTCACTAGCCATTCTCGGCCAACATACAACCAACATCACTAAGTCTTTTCCAACCCTTTTCCAAATTCTAAGTTCTTAGGTCAACATGTTATTTAGTCATAGACAACATCAACAACTACAATTTCCTTCTTTATTCAACATGCGATTTACTTAAACTAATAACCAACTTGAATTCCAATCTTAAAGCTAAACATGCTAGATTTGGATTAGGGTTCCAATAGTCAAAATACTTATCAAACTTCATACAATATAACACATGCTTGCTAAAATCCATAGCTACAACAATAAGTAAGTCTTAACTACTAAACGACAAAATTTATACCTTTCCAAGCCCTTAAAATTTCCAAGATCCAAAGTCGCCTTAGCAATTCTTAGCTCCTTTCCTTAAGCTCCAATACGCCCAAGCACTCCTAGAGGCCTATGAAGAACCCATCTTCAAGTTCCAACTTCAAAGTTGAAGAACTCCCTTAGTTTCCGCCTTGCGACTAACGTAAAAATACGTTTTTTCCGAAATCTTTCTATTGAGATATCCTTACAATACCCCTAGGGACATTGGGTTAAAGTCTTGTGGCTAATGGATCAAAACTATAAAATTTTTGTGTGGGAATAACATGAAAGCCGAGAGCTTCACTTCTCTCTCTAAGGGTTCTAATTTTTTCTAAGTGTAGAAAATGCCAAGTCTTGCACTAGTAGGATATATATAACACATTGGAGGGTTAAGATTGCAACACATGAGTGGTTAGGATTTAAAATCACATGGATCAAGCCTAAGTGGCAAGTTGACTAGTCAATAATGTCAAGCTAGCAAGACAAATCTTCCAAGGTGGTCAATGACCATTTTACCCTCACTCTAATTTCGACCAAGACCTTGTGGGGGTGCCACGTGTCGCCCTCTCATTCGTCCATAAAATTAGTAACCTCGTGGGCCCCACAAAACGTAAAATTCCTCGGGTGGGCCCCACGTGACCAAATCCGAACAAAATAAATTTCCATAATAATAAAAAGTTCTATACTTTACAAATAATACATTTTGAGAATCCAATTCTCAACAACGAACATTTTTCCTTTCCGACGTCCGGAAGACTTTCCGTCGGAAAAACAATCCCTCCTTTCGCACTAATTCCAAGTCTTGTGCTCCTTACGTACATTCACTTACACATGTCCTGAACTTACGGGGTGTAACAATACCGACTCAAAGAAATTTGAGAAGGTATATCTCTATAAAAGAGTATATTTTTCACACCTGCTATTATAAACCAATTTATGAGATTAAATGCTGAGGGGAATGTTAGAGAAATAGACTCTGCAGTGCATAATAAATATGAAATAATTAAGTACCTCACAGAAGGTATAATGCATAAGTGGATCTCTAGATGTCCAGCCTCTAAATTAACAGCCCTGTTGCCACCCTTCATAAATTGTTATACATAATTGTCTTCCTTCAATGAATGAGTCAAGTGTAACTATAGAACAAGCTACACTGATGTATAAAATTTGGAAAGGTTTGAGAGTTGATCTGGGAAAAATAATCTTCTATTAAGTTGTCAACTTGACACAAAAAGAATCAACCTCAAATCTTCCATTATCCCCCTCTGATATACAAAGTTTTAACTACCCAAGGTCTTAAGTCTAAGAGAGAGGACACATTAGGGAAGACTCCTAAACTGTATACAGTAAAGAAAGCAATTTTGAAGAGTAGATACAGAGTCATCGATCTACCCTAAAAATGGAAGGAAATACTGCAGATGTTGACAGGAATGTCACCAACATTCTTGACAACACTGGTCCAAGACAGTCTACTGAATATCTTGTGAATCAAATTGCAAAGATCAACCAATAAATCTCTGAGGTTGATACTGTGAGGAATGCTCTGATTCAAGCCAGAGACCAGTTCATGTTGTTGCTTTCTTCACAAAAAATGGGAGATGATGCTGCTGAAGTTGAGGAAGCAAAAAATGTGCTGATGCAGGGGGAGCTATATGATATTGTTCTGTGTACAGAAACAGTTATGCAGTATTAGACAGCAGTTGAAAGCTACTGCTACTGTATGATGAGTTATGAGGAGATAATGCTACTGGTTGATCCGATATGAAGCTGATGCTACTGGTTGATGTTGAGAATATAGTTTGAATATTTTGGATGATGTGTTAATATGTCAGTTTATTTCTTCTAATCCTTTATGATGTGTATATCTATGTTGTGATAACATTGTGAGTAATCCTATATAGTACTATACACTGGTGTATATATATTTTTTGTATGCCTTCACTGGTTAAGGGGGAGCATTATTGTAATCATAGATGTTGTGATAACATCTATGAGATTGTCGTAAGTCACTTGCACAGAATAGAATAGATTTTGTGAAGAAAGACAAAAAGGGGGAGAATGTTAAAGTTGGATTTGGTGTTGTGACATTTTTCCCACCATATTATTTTTAGTACTAAGTTAAAGTTGAGAAATGTTGGAACAAATGTCACGACATTCAGACCAACATTCTGTGAAATAGTTTTGTCTTACTTCACGGAACTGAATTAAATCTCGTGGAATTTTTACCACGATGAAGAGTGACTTGGCAAGTTGATTAGGAGTTGATGAAAAACATGGGAAGAACAAGTCAAAGTTGTTTCTAAGCTTTGCGAACAAGTCCAAGAAGTTAGAGGATTTTGCTCCATGATCTTCTCCAACAAACCTTATCGGTTGCCCACCTTTCCCTCAATATCTACAACAAATCGATGAGCTTTTCAAGGAAGACTCTCTACTATAAATATAGTGGGAAGAAGATTGAATCGATATTCAGAAATAAAATGTAAAAATACCAAGAGAGCTCTCGAGATTTCAAAACCTTGCAAAAATTGATTAATTTAGAAGTATTGCCTAAATTCGAGTGTAACAAATCAAAATGTGAAATATGTGTTGAATCTAAGTTTGTTAAACATCCATATAAGTCTATTGACAGGAATTCAAATCATTTAGACTTAATTCACACAAATATATGTGATATGAAGTCAATACCATCTCGTGGTGGGAAAAAGTATTTTATAACTTTTATTGACGATTGCACTCGATACTGTTATGTGTATTTGCTTAATAGTAAGGATGAAGCAATTAATACATTTAAGCAATAGAAGAACGAAGTGGAAAATCAATTGAATAAAAAGATCAAAATGATTAAAAGTGATAGGGGTGGAGAGTACGAATCTCCTTTTGCAGAGACATGTTTGGAATATGGAATTATTCATCAAACTACTGCCCCTTACACACCACAATCAAATGGAATTGCGGAAAGGAAAAACTGAACATTAAAAGAAATGATGAATGCCTTATTAATTAGTTCCGGTTTACCGCAGAGCTTGTGGGGGGAAGCTATCCTTACAGCTAATCGAATACTCAACAGAGTATCCCACAGCAAAACACAATCTATTCCATATGATCTATGGAAAGGAAGAAAACTCAACTTGAAATATTTCAAAGTGTGGGGGTGTTTAGCGAAGGTCCAAGTTCATATGCCCAAAAGGGTAAAAATCGGATCAAAACTGTGGATTGTGTTTTTATTGGCTATGCTACAAACAGCAAAGCTTGTCGGTTTTTGGTTCACAAATCGGACAATCCCGAAATTCATGTTAATACGGTAATTGAATCAGATAATGCTGAATTCTTTGAAACCATCTATCCGTATAAAACTGAATGTGAGTCGTCAAGTGAAAGATCTAAACGACCGCGGGAAGAACCAAAAGAAAGTATACCAAGCAAAGAGGGTCCAAGGCGTAGCAAACGTCAAAAGACATCTACTTCCTTTGGACCAGATTTTATAACATTCTTGCTTGAAAATGAGCCTCAAACATTTAAAGCAGCAATGTCATCTTCTGATTCAACATTTTGGAAAGAAGCAGGAAATAGTGAGATTGAATCAATTTTAAACAACCATACATGGGAATTAATTGATCTTCCTCCTGGAAATAAACCTTTAGGATCAAAATGGATTTTTAAAAGGAAAATGAAAGCTGATGGCACTATTGACAAATATAAGGCAAGACTTGTGGTCAAAGGTTGTAGACAAAAAGAAGGTCTTGATTACTTTGACACATACTCGCCGGTAACAAGAATAACATCTATTCGGGTGTTAGTGACACTGGCGGCTGTATATGATCTTGAAATCCATCAAATGGATGTCAAGACAACTTTAATGGAGAATTGGAGGAAGAAATTTACATGGAACAACCTGAGGGTTTTGTGGTTCCTGGTAAAGAAAGGAAAGTGTGCAGACTTGTTAAGTCACTTTATGGACTTAAACAAGCACCCAAACAATGACATGCGAAATTTGACCAAACAATGTTGGCAAATGGATTTAAGATTAATGAGTGTGACAAATGTGATTACATTAAAAATACTCCAAATCATGAAGTCATTGTTTGTTTGTATGTTGATGACATGTTAATAATGAGTAAAGATATTGTCGATGTAAATGCTACGAAGCGTATGCTCGCTAGCAAATTTGACATGAAAGACTTAGGGGTTGCTGATTTGATCTTAGGAATTAGAATCCATAAAACTCCACAAGGTCTAGCATTATCACAGTCACATTATATTGAAAAAATACTTGACAAGTTCAAGTATTTAAATTTCAATGTTGCAAAGACTCCAATTGAAGTAAGTTTTGCACTTCAAAAGAATGAAGGTGAAAGTGACTCACAATTGGACTTTGCACGAGCTTTGGGAAGTTTGATGTATATTATGAATTGTACACGACCAGATATAGCATGTGCTATAAGCAAGCTGAGTCGATTCACGAGTAATCCCAATCAAACTCATTAGATGACATTGAAACGAGTCTTGGGATATTTATAACACACCCAAAACTATGTTTTGCATTATAATAAATATCCCGCAGTACTTGAGGGATATAGTGATGCAAATTGGATCACCGGATCGTTTGAAGTTAAAATCCACGAGTGGATATGTTTTCACCGTTGGCGGAGGAGCAGTGTCTTGAAAATCATCAAAACAGACATGCATCGCCCGCTCTACAATGGAATCAGAATTTATAGCTTTAGACAAGGCGGGTGAAGAAGCTGAATGACTCCGGAATTTCTTAGAAGATATTCCATTCTGGCCCAAACCTTTGGCTCCTATATGTATACATTGTGACAGTCAAGCAGCAATAGGTAGGGCAGGGAGCATAATATATAACGAAAAATCTCGTCACATACGACAGAGACACAATACCGTTAGACAACTCCTCTCTAGTGGCGTTATCACAATTGATTATGTAAAGTCAAGAGATAACTGTCACGACCCGAACCCGGACCCGTGACCGGTGCCTTAACCCGGGCACCCTAGTGACACAACATCAGAGAAAACCAGCGGAATGTAAACTCAAGATAAACAACCATTAAGATATAGAATAGTCTAGCCCAAAATGGCTAACCCAAAAGTACATAAACCGAACAGTTACATCCTTAACGAACCAAGTTCTGACAAGACTACAGGCCTCTAAGAATGAATAACACTATGACGGGACAGGGCCCCGTCATGCCCCTGAATGTACAAAATAACACGACTCCAGGGAGAACCATACCAAAAGTCGAGCCTCCGAAGAAATGGAGCTCCTGACACCTGAGTACAAGATCCTAGGAATGAGGATCTACCACCTGCTTTCCCACTGCGGCGTGAACGCGGCCCAGGAAGGGTCGATTATGCAACGTACCAAGTATGTAAAGCGGAAAATCGTAGTAATATCATAAGTCCAAAATACCTTGAAGTTATAGATAAAACCAAATTATGTTGCTGTGCCTTACTAATAATGAGAGTAACAAGTATACATTTTATAGCATAAAAATAGGAGGCTCATGATCAAAGCGGTACCTGCCCGTAGTATCATTAAGCAATCCTACTCTAGGACTATTTCACCGCATAGGTCCTGTGGACCCGCATGAGTCATCCGCCTCGTCGTAGGACTATTTCACCCGCGTGGACTATTTCACCCGCATGGATCCTGTGGATCCGCATGAGTACCATCGGCGTACTCGCGTGGGACTATTTCACCCGCATGGATCCTATGGTCGGATCCGCGTAGTACAAGCGCGCACTCGCGTCATGGGTAGCAAATCCATGGCATAAATAATAACCGGGGTTTACAGTAACAATATAAATATATATAACATAGCTCATCCGGCTATTAAACATAACATAAGCACTACCGCCTATCACATCACAACATAAGCACTACCGCCTATCATAACCTAAGCAAGTTAAGAATCACCTAACTTTATTAATAGTATTAATACATCCTCTCATTTTAGTATACCTAAGGCACGATCATGTCTTTTAATAAAAATCCGGGAATTTAACCCAAGTATCATGTACCTCTAACCTTTTAAGAAATAACTCTTTTTATACAAAAATTCCAAGATACTAATCACCATAGTATCAAGTTACGATTTCTTTTCAAAACAAGTCACATTTCCTTTTAAAACTATCTCAAGCTTCTAAATTAAGTGACTTCATTTCTTGTAAAACCTTAGGCAATTCATGCCTTAAAACCATTTTCCTTCCACAAGTTCAAATCATCAAAACCTTTCTCCATTAAACTTTCACAAACTAATATAACCAACTCCCCATAAAGCCGTTATATTAGAGTTAAACAATAGTAAAACACAATCCCTTAAGTCCAAGGGATTTTTATACTTTTCTTTTAAAACGAAGCAAGTATCAAATACTTATAACAAACGAAGATTTCCAAATCTTGTACGTCTACCGTACTACATAGGTACAACTAATCATGCTCAAGAGATAGGAAAGCTCCACATACCTCTTCGGTTAATCCACAAGCTAAGTCCAATTTACCGCACGTAGTATGTCAACCTAAAATGACCACAATACGTTTATCAAGCTCTAATTACAATGCAGAATTTTTCCAAGTTAAAGTCACCAATTTCCTACGGAAAAATTGGGCAGCGTTCCTTTGTTTCTACATACTTTGCCACCTTTTCCAAGGTCGATTTATAACGCTCAAATGCCATGTTTAAGGCTCAACAACCAACCAACACCAAGGGGATTACACACCTAAATTTTGGTGTGTAAAATTCAGCCCTACAAGTTACAACAACTAACCCAACAAGTCTAATGTAGTATTTAGGCAACAACATGCTCATAAAATCCCCCTAACCAATTCTTTCATAATCAAACCCCATTTCTTACATGCAACTACTCTAAGTGCATTTTTCCAACTACAAGTTCTTCCTATTAAACATGCAACACCCAATACCAACTACAAGAGAAGAAATGTTACCTTAAGTTTTAGCCAAACTTATTCCAACACCTTGCTAGCCTTTTTCTCCAAGAACACCACCACAATAGCACTTCTAAGCTAGTCACAAGCTTCCTTCTTGCCTTTAACTTTTCAGATTTTCTTAGGCTAGAACACCTCTTGAGGTTTTAGAGAGAAGGGGGAGCTCAAGCTTTGGAGAGAGAGAGAGAGAGAGAGAGTAAAGATGAAAGATGGAAAAGTGACCAAGCCTTGGTCAATTATATTGCATGCATTCTGAAAATCAGATGGGGGGGGACACTTGTCACCCTCCCGCCTCTTTTAAAACAAAAATCAGATTTTCTAAGTTTTTCGCCCAAATTTCCGCCTCGGCGCCGCCCTTGCGCGGCAAGGCCGCAACTCCTGCGGACCCCGGATCTTCGGCGCGCCGCTTCCGGCGCGCGGCTGAGCAGCGACCCTCGATACTCGGCGCCTCGGCCACGACTTCCGCGCGCGGCTACAATCACGCTTGCGCGCCATGGCGCTCGGCCGGCCGCTGAGACCACGGCGCGGTCGGGCGAACCACTGGTATAACATTCTCCCTTTAGAAACATTCGTCCCGAATGTTCCCTCTAGGCTTACTCAAATTACAATATCGGCATAGACTCAAATAAGGACGCTTTACACGGCCACAACAAAACTCAAGCATAAATACTAAATTTAAAGACCAACAATTTTAGAACGTGGGTTACCTGGAGGTATAGGGAATAAGTGTGGGTATTTCTTCATCATATCATCCTCCGCTTCCCACGTCATCTCCTCTCTGTTCTCATTCCGCCATAAAACCTTGACGGAAGCCACCTCCTTCGTCCGGAGTCGTCTAACCTGACGATCGAGTATCGCTATGGGACTCTCCTCATACGACAACTCCTCTGTCACCTGGATATCCTGAATCGGGTGCACTCTAGACGGATCTCCAACGCATTTCCGTAACATAGACACGTGAAAAACTGGATGTACCGCCTCAAGATCGGACGGCAGATCCAACTCATAGGCAACCTTGCCCACTCTTCGGACAATCTGATACGGCCCAATGTACCTTGGGCTGAGTTTCCCTTTCCTCCCAAATCTCATCACACCCTTCATGGGTGACACTTTCAGAAAGACCCAATCATTAACTTCAAACTCTAAGTGTCGACGCCGATGATCTGCATAAGATTTCTGTCGACTCTGGGCTGCCAATAACCGCTCCTGGATAAGCTTCACCTTATACATCGCTGTGAACCAAATCGCCCGATTAACTGCACTTCTCCCACTTCAAACCAACCTATCGGTGACCTGCACTTCCTCCCGTATAAGGCCTCATAAGGCGCCATCTGAACACTAGAATGGTAGCTGTTGTTATAAGCAAACTCCACAAGAGGTAAATGATCCTCCCAGCTACCCCCGAAATCAATAACACAAGCCCGCAGCATATCCTCAAGTGTCTGGATAGTGCGCTCGGCCTGTCCGTCCGTCTGAGGATGAAACGCCGTGCTGAGACTCACCTGTGTCCCTAATCCCTTCTGGAAAGACCTCCAGAAGTTAGCGTGTTGGGCCTCTATCGATATAATCGACACGGGACTCGTGCGATCTCACAATCTCTCTAATATATAATCGGCATAGTCCTCGGTTGGCGTCGTCTGCCCGGAAGAAGGTGGGCTGATTTCGTCAGCCTGTCAACAATAACCCAAATGGAATCATGTCTCCTCTGGGTGCGAGGTAACCCTGTAATAAAGTCCATGTTGACCACCTCCCACTTCCACATCGGAATGTCAATAGCCTGTAATAGCCCACCGGGCTTCTGGTGCTCAACCTTAACCTGCTGACAATTAGGACACTGGGCAACAAAACCGGCCACGTCCCTCTTCAAACCATCCCACCAATACATGCACCTGAGGTCATGGTACATCTTAGTCGACCCCGGATGAATCGAATAACGAGCACTGTGTGCCTCCCCCAGAATCTGCTGACGAAGTCCTGTCACATCGGAAACACACAACCGGCCCTCGAATCTTAGCACCCCATCCGGTGCTACCTCAAATAGACTCTTCTCTTCCTGGAGAGCTGCATCTCGGTACCGTACCAAAATCGGATCCTCATACTGTCGCCTCTTCACCTCCTCGACGATGGAAGACTCGGCGACCTCTCGAACCCGAATTTCGTTACTAACGGAATCAACCAAACGAACCCCAAGGCTTGCTAACTGGTGTAGCTCTCGGACCATATCCCTTTTCTCTGTCTGAACATCAGATAGACTACCCATCGATCTGCGACTAAGGGCATCTGCCACTACATTGGCCTTCCCTGGGTGGTACAGAATATCAACATCGTAATCCTTAAGTAGCTCCAACCACCGTCTCTGCCGCAAGTTCAGCTCCCTCTGGCTGAAGATGTACTGGAGACTCTTGTGGTCTGTGTAAATGTCACATGAACTCCATATAAATAATGTCTCGGATCTTCAAGGCATGAATCACTGCGCCGGCTCCAAGTCATGTGGGATAGTTCTTCTCATGTTTCCTAAGGCTGCCGGGATGCATAAGTTATAACCTTGTCTTGCATCAGCACGCACCCAAGCCCGACACCCGACGCGTCACAATAAACCACATATCCATCTAAACCTTCTGGAAGAGTAAGAACGGGGGCGGTCGTCAACTTCTCCTTTAGCAACTGGAAACTTTCCTCACAAGTATCCGTCCACCGGAACATAGCTGCCTTCTGAGTCAGCTTAGTCAAAGGTGCTGAAATAGAAGCAAACTTCTCCACAAACCTCCGATAATAACCTGCAAGGCCCAAAAAGTTGCGCACCTCTGTCGGTGTAGTGGGTCTAGGCCAAGTCTTGACTGCCTCAATCTTTGCTGTATCAACCCGAATACCATCGGCTCCGATAACATGTCCTAAGAAAGCCACTGAAGCCAGCCAAAACTCGCATTTCGAGAACTTGGCATACAACTGCCGGTCCCTGAGGACTCCCAACACCGTCCTCAAATGATCTGTATGCTCCTGCTCTGTGCGCGAATACACCAAGATATCATCGATGAAAACTATAACGAACATATCCAAGAATGGCCTGAACACCCTATTCATCAAATCCATGAATACCGCTGGAGCGTTGGTCAACCCGAAAGACATCACCCTGAACTCATAGTGCCATACGGGTCTGAATGCGATCTTGGGATATCCGCCTCTCTAACTCGCTTTGATGATAACCAGAACGCAGTCTATCTTGGAAAAACATCTCGCACCCTGCAACTGGTCAAACAAATCATCAATCCTGGGGAGGGGATATCTATTCTTGACAGTTACCTTGTTCAGCTGCCTGTAATCAATACACATACGCAGCGTCGTCTCTTTCTTCTTTACAAATAACAGGTGCTCCCGGGGAGAAACACTTGGCACGATAAAGCCTTTCTCCAAATCTTTCACTGGTCCTTGATTCCTTCAACTCGGCGGGTGCCATTATGTATGGCGGGATAGATATCGGTCGAGTGTCCGTGCCAAATCGATGCAAAACTCAATCTCCTCTCGGGAGGATACGGAAGCTCGTGCGGGAAAGCGTCGGAAACTCTCTAACCACGGGCCGAAGGTCGGTATCTCAATAGTATCGAATACCGAACCAAATGGTAAATATACCCTTCCGTACCATCTTCCTAGCCTTGAGGTAAGAAATAAACCTACCCGCCGGCGATGCATTATTCCTTCCACTCGATAACCGGCTCGCGGAAATCGAACGAACTAACCTCTCTGCGGTCCACATTGGCATAGCAAGACGCTAGCCAATCCATACCCATAATCACATCGAGTCTGTCATATCCAACTCTATCAAGTCGGCTGAAGTCGGCGACCATCTATAGTCCCGGGCAAGCCTTATATACCCGCTCGGCTAACACCGCAGGCAGGCGTAGCCACCGAAGGATTCTATGGACTCGGGCTCTATCCCTATTCTCGGCAATATGAGGAGATATATAGGACAAGGTAGAACTGGATCTATCGAGCATAAACATCACGAAGAAACCAACAATGTACTGTGGCGACATCGGTGACGCCTCGCAGTCTGGCGGTGGACATAGCATAAATGCGGTTTGAGGCCGCTGAATCGGAACCTCTACCACGACCCTGCGCGGCACATGCTCGTCGTGAACACCACGCCTCGGGCGCATCGCCACCGGCGATGAAGATCCAACCATCGACCTGCCGGTGAGCCATCATATTCCCGCCACTGACGGACAATCTCTCCTCAAATGGCCTGCGTCGCGAGAATAACAAGCTCACGGAGGAACACGACACCCCCATAATGGCAATCGCCACATCGACCACAGAGGCATAGGTGGCCTCATCATTGGAACTCTGGTCCTCTGGAAACCGAAGCCACGGAACCTGTCCGCTCCTGAATACTCATGCGTCCGAAGATGGTGGAGAGCGCTCGACCGGTGTGGTGCAAATCTGGTTTCTTTGTTGGGGTTGTCTACCCTAAAACTACCGAGAGGACCTGCTGTCACAGCCTCTTCTGCGATACACGCCGATCCGTCGACCCTGCGTTCACACCCGAGAGCATGTGCTGCGTGCGGGCAATGTCGTGCGGTGCCGAGAGCCACCCCGAGCAACTCGGCCAAGTGATCATCGAGTCATGTGACATAGCGGTGCACCGCCCTCCATGCGCTACCAATGCGGGCACATACAGCCAATGAATCAAACTCCACGTTGTATTCGGACCGTCGCCCATTCTGTCTCGGCGTCAAAAATCTATCGGCCGAGCCCTCTCATCTGCGGTGGCAAGAAATGGCCCGATGCGCCTCGAGAACTCGTCCCAAATACTGGATGTGCATGATCCCCGGGGCGGTTCCGCGAATCATACGATCAAGCTGCGGTGTCCGCGGCCGTCACGAACCTAATACCACCTTCGGTCTCTGAAGCCCCGATCACCCTCATGATTCTCTGCAACTGCCGGATAAACTCCTGCGGATCATCCTCAGGCCTCGACCCATAAAACTCTGGTGGGCTGCAACTCAAAAAGTCTCTCAGTCTCAAGCTAGCAGCTCTGGGCTGAACTACGGGTGCAGCCGGAACTGCTGTCTCCAACCTATCCTCCTGTCTGGCCACGATCCTGGCCAGTAACTGGGCTATCTCCTTGTAGCCCATATCCTCTGCCCCTGGCTGCTGGACTGGAGGCTCAGGTACCGCGGTCTCAGCAGTCGCTGCTGCTGCCTCCGACTCTGCTGGGGTTGGCGACGTCGTAGAACTCGCCGTCCGAAACACCTCGTCTGGTAAGGACCGGGCCTGTGCCCTGGTGACCCTCGGTGCCCTACTGGTAGTTCCCTCTACTGCCTTGCCCTTCTGGGCTGCGGTTGCCTTGCGCGGAGACATAACTGATACAGGAAAAAATACGTCAGAGGAAATTCAACCTATAGCACGGCTCTATTGCACGATCTTAGAGTGAAAGAATGGGAACCAATCCTAAATATCCTGCAGCCTCCTGATTATAGATGTGGTGCACAACACACCGATAATCAAGACTCTACTAGATACGGCCTGTAGACTCTTTCCGAGGATTAACTGCTCTGATACCACTTTTGTCACGACCCGAACCCGGACCCGTGACCGGTGCCTTAACCCGGGCACCCTAGTGACACAACATCAGAGAAAACCAGCGGAATGTAAACTCAAGATAAACAACCATTAAGATATAGAATAGTCTAGCCCAAACTGGCTAACCCAAAAGTACATAAACCGACGATTTACATCCTTAACGAACCAAGTTCGACAAGACTACAGGCCTCAGAATGAATAACACTATGACCAGGCGGGGCCCGTCATGCCTGAATGTACAAAATAACACGACTCCAGGGAGAACCATACCAAAAGTCGAGCCTCCGAAGAAATGGAGCTCCTGACACCTGAGTACAAGATCCTAGGAATGAGGATCTACCACCTGCTTTCCCTTACCTGCGGCATGAACGCGGCCAGGAAGGGGTCGATTACCTGACGTACAGTATGTAAAGCGGAAAATCGTAGTAATATCATAAGTCCAAAATACACCAAGTTATAGATAAAACCAAATTATGTTGCCTTTGTGCCTTACTAATAATGAGAGTAACAAGTATACATTTTATAGCATAAAAATAGGAGGCTCATGATCAAAACAGGTACCTCGCGTAGTATCATTAAGCAATCCTACTCACGAGACTATTTCACCCGCATAGGTCTGTGGACCCGCGTGAGTCATCCGCCTCGTCATAGGACTATTTCACCCGCGTGGGACTATTTCACCGCATGGATCTGTGGATCCGCATGAGTACCATCGCGTACTCGCGTGGGACTATTTCACCGCGCATGGATCCTATGGTCGGATCCGCGTAGTACAAGCGCGCACTCGCGTCATGGGTAGCAAATCCATGGCATAAATAATAACCGGGGTTTACAGTAACAATATAAATATATATAACATAGCTCATCGGCTATTAAACATAACATAAGCACTCTGGCCTATCACATCACAATATAAGCACTACCGGCCTATCATAACCTAAGCAAGTTAAGAATCACCTAACTTCTTATTAATAGTATTAATACATCCTCTCATTTTAGTATACCTAAGGCACGATCATGTCTTTTAATAAAAATCAGAATTTAACCCAAGTATCATGTACCTCTAACCTTTTAAGAAATAACTTTTTATACAAAAATTCCAAGATACTAATCACCATAGTATCAAGTTACGATTTCTTTTCAAAACAAGTCACATTTCCTTTTAAAACTATCTCAAGCTTCTAAATTAAGTGACTTCATTTCTTGTAAAACCTTAGGCAATTCATGCCTTAAAACCATTTTCCTTCCACAAGTTCAAATCATCAAAACCTTTCTCCATTAAACTTTCACAAACTAATATAACCCACTCCCCATAAAGCCGTGATATTAGAGTTAAACAAGAGTCAAACACCTTCCCTTAATTCCAAGGATTTTTATACTTTTCTTTTAAAACGAAGCAAGTATCAAATACTTATAACAAGCGAAGATTTCCAAATCTTGACGTCACCGTACTACATAGTACAACTAATCATGCTCAAGAGATAGGAAAGCTCCACATACCTCTTGGTCAATCCACAAGCTAAGTCCAATTTACATGCGTAGTATGTCAACCAAAAATGACCAAAATACGTTTATCAAGCTCTAATTACAATGTAGAATTTTTCCAAGTTAAAGTCACCAATTTCCTACGGAAAATTGGGCAGCGTTTCCTTTGTTTCTACATACTTTGCCACCTTTTCCAAGGTCGATTTATAACGCTCAAATGTCATGTTTAAGGCTCAACAACCAACCAACACCAAGGGGATTACACACCTAAATTTTGGTGTGTAAAATTCAGCCCCACAAGTTACAACAACTAACCCAACAAGTCTAATGTAGTATTTAGGCAACAACATGCTCATAAAATCCCCCTAACCAATTCTTTCATAATCAAACCCCATTTCTTACATGCAACTACTCTAAGTGCATTTTTCCAACTACAAGTTCTTCCTATTAAACATGCAACACCCAATACCAACTACAAGAGAAGAAATGTTACCTTAAGTTTTAGCCAAACTTATTCCAACACCTTGCTAGCCTTTTTCTCCAAGAACACCACCACAATAGCACTTCTAAGCTAGTCACAAGCTTCCTTCTTGCCTTTAACTTTTCAGATTTTCTTAGGCTAGAACACCTCTTGAGGTTTTAGAGAGAAGGGGGAGCTCAAGCTTTGGAGAGAGAGAGAGAGAGAGTAAAGATGAAAGATGGAAAAGTGACCAAGCCTTGGTCAATTATATTGCATGCATTCTGAAAATCAGATGGGGACACTTGTCACCCTCCCCGCCTCTTTTAAAACAAAAATCAGATTTTCTAAGTTTTTCCGCCCAAATTTCCGCCTCGGCGCGGCCTTCACGGCACGCGGCGCGCGCCTGCGAACCCTCGGATCTTCCGGCGCCGCGGCCCTGCTTCCCGGCGCCGCGGCGCTGAAACTTCAGCGACCCCTCAGTACTTTCGGCGCCGCGGCCCTGACTTCCGGCGCCGCGGCCCTACAATCACCCGCCGCGGCGCTGAGACCCCTGACCGCGGTCCAGGCCCGAACCACGGGGTATAACAATAACGTGGCGAATCCGCTTACAAAAGACTTATCTAGAGAGGGAGTTAGTAGATCATCAATGGGAATGAGGTTAAGGCCAAGGACAAGTCATCATGGCGGTAACTCTACCTAGCAGACTGGAGATCCCAAGAGCTAGGTTCAAGGAGATCAAACAAAGTTGTGACTGACGGTTCAACATTGTCAAATAACTCAACCTATTCTCGGATGAAGACAATGTTCAGAAATAAGGATAAGACTTTATGGCTTGTTAATGAGTTAATAAAACATTAAGGTTTTTTAATGGTTATCTAAATCTGGCAATGTATGACCAGATAATGTGGCTATAGGACCACATGTTTAGAAATCACCTATGTGAGTGTTAAGTGTAAGCCGCTTTAAAGGGGAATGACAGTAAAGGCCCATTCTATGCACTCGTGTGACGAGCGGTGTTCATGGCTGAAACGAACACAACCGTGAGAACCATAAACGGTTGAGGGTTGATTGTGTGTCTTATGTTGTCTAGGTATACAACAAAGTTCGACGGTTCAAAGATATCAAATCTACCGATTGATCGAGTATATCCGATATAAGTTCACTACGGAAAGTTCAAAGGAAAACCTACTTATCCAGATGCAGTCAATTCTCGCTTGTATATCACACTTGTCCGTACATTCTTTTATCTTATAGCCATTCCCCATTCATGTGGGGGATTGTTGAGTTTTGATATTGGTGAATGGGAAATGATGGGATGAAAATTAAAGGGAGTAAAAGGCTCTTTTGTCCCACATCGAAAAAAGAGAAAGAAAGAGATGTGTATATATTACATTACACCTTCTCTAGTTGCTAAAAGGGTTGAGAGGGCAAGGACCCCTCGCGCCGTCATCGTTGCTCGCTCGGCTTCGACTTTGGATTTGGATTTGGATTTGTCAAAAGATCGATTGATTGATAATCTTTTTGGACAAACGTTTCTTTAATTAATTAATTAATTAATTATTTAATTAAAAATAAATCCAAACGGATCGACCCAAGACCCGCGACCGACCCGTCCGGTTTAAGCCCTTTCTTTTCGAATTTCCCTCTAAAATTTGGTGACTATTCTGAATGGTTGGAAACATTCATAATCATTACCTCCAAAACCTATAAATTCTTGATTGTTCCAAGAATTTATTGATTCAATTCTTCTCTGAATTTTAGTCTTCAACTCGAAAATTTTGTCTTCATTCTGTGTGATATACTGCCGTTGAGTGGTTCGCTGCTACCGGAATTTGGAGTACTACTATTCTGGTAAGATAATCGTTCTATCCTGGGAGGAGATATTCCATTAACTTCGAGTACTGTGAGGGGAATAATTTCCTTAAGGACACACTTTGAACTAAGTGAGCTCGATTATATTCTGAAATTATTTTCCAAAACAGATTCTGTTTTCGTTCACTGTTCATGATTAATTTACTGTTAAGTAATTTTTATACTGTGTAATCTGGTTTTACTAAGTGTTTAACAGATTGTGTTGAAATATTATTTAATCGTATACAAATTATTATACCAACAAGTTTATTATGAGCTTTTAATTTGATGATGGAGTGTGAAGTCTGTAAAAGAGAATATCTTAGTTTATTAAATTTATCTATCCAAATGAGATGAGTTTTCTGATACTGAATTATTTTCTCGTTACCTGTCCAAAGGGGGTAATATTGTGAAGGCTCACATTAGTTGCCCATAATTTTCTTACATCGCATTCATCATATTTGTTTTTCGAGAAAAGTAATTATGTTAGACTTTCCATATCATCTTGTTGCATTGGTTCAATTGCCTTATGTCTCATCGGACAAGTGTCACCAATATAGATTTTTGACTATTTAGAGATGAAACTTAGTCTTGAGTCAACCCTAAAACTTAGTAATATCAACCTTTAATTGCAATGTTAGACGGCTTATATTGATGGAAGAAATATATATATATTTTGTTAACTATTTCTCATTAAGATAATATTTGTTGAACTTATGTGATACCTTTGGCATTCTCTTTAATTGCTAAAGAAGATTTAACTTCATAATCCTTGATTTTTGATCATGTAAAAAAGATCAATTATGATAGATACCACATAATTAACATCATATAGCTTATACTGATTACCATGATGTTTGACTTTTTTTCTCAAAATATATGAGAAATATTCCACTATATTCCTCTCATACATAATTATCTACTATATGTAAGCATCTTTATCTCATGTCATTAAAGGATTAATTAAATGTGAGTAATGCTCATAAGAGGGAAATAATGAGAGCTTTTCCTCTCTTTTCTCTTAGATGTGAGTAAATCTTGTTATGTTATACGCAGTGGCGGATGTATGTAAAGCACGGTGGTGCATTTGCACCACCAGAATTTCCATTTTTTTTCCATCTCTACCCAGAAAATTTTTCCAGATTTTTTTTTCCTACGCAAAAAAATATTACTTCGTATGTTTGCACCACCAAAATTTGGTGGCTGGATCCGTCACTGGTTATACGTCATGGAGTCCTCTTTTAAAAAAACAAATTAGGGTGAGCATATATTCTTTGGTAAATAGAACACTTTATGGCTGATGTATAACATTTTAAATCTATGTATTAAATTAAATTAGTTTCTCAAGGAGATACAATATTCTATAAAGGAAAATTTTATAAAATGTATTTTCACGTGTTTGTAATTGTTCTTTTAAGAACACTTATTTGGCAAAGAGGGTAAGATTGTATTAATTTTTTTTGGGAGTCCTTCTCATTAATATAAATATATTTAGTGTATAATGTGGAACCCTATTACAATAAGGATACTAAATCTATCATAATTATACATCACTAATTATTACACAATATATGAAATATATGCCAATTATGGTAAGGGTAAAATATGTACGCTACACGTTACACTACTACATTTCTGGTCTAATGCGACATCTCAAAATCGTCGCAATAGGGCCCTTTTGCCGTCACATTAGGCCTAATGCAACGACAAGGAGTCGTTGCATCCTCTGGCGTTGCATTAGATCTAATGCAAGGCTAAAGGGACCTAATGCAACGGTCTTGTACAACCGTTGCATTAGGTGCATATCTAATGCGACAGTTGTACAAGGTTGTCGCATTAGGTGCATATCTAATGCAACGACTGATGGACCTAATGCGACGGCCATGTACAACCGTTGAATTAGATATGCATCTAGTTTGAAGAGGCCTAGAACACCTAATGCAACGCCAGAAAGGGCTAATGCGACAACCCTGGATAGTCGTCGCATTAGATATGCAACTGGGTTGTCTTTACTATAATGACAAAATAAATAATAAAAATTACAAAATAAATGACAAAACAAATAATAAAAAGAAAGATAATAACAAAAAAATGATTGTCATTGACATAAAAAGTACGATATTACAATATTAGACTTTACAAACAAAACAATTGGTTCCAGTGGTATTTGACTCTCCCAACCCAATTTTATTAGAAGTAGGAACTATGAAATCAATCCCATTAAGACTAGGATCTATACTTTCCATAACATGAGTTCCAATCCGACAAGTAGTTAGTTCAGCCAAACAAAGCCCAGTATCTTTTGCATCATCAGGTAATGTTTTCTGATTAGGTGTTGCCACAACAACAACCAATTCTTTCCCATCCTCAGCAGCCTCGACACCAACAGTTAGAAGACAAATTTGAGGACTCTTGAACTGCTGCAGTTCACACTTATCCCTCCTCAGTTTCATCTTCTACAGATTTACTCCATCTCCTACTACCAATTTCCACTGAATTATTCGAAGGAACATCTTCTCGAATACGATACAGTGTTACACAATCTTTCACTCGAGATACACAAATATGATTTGGTAAATTTGTGCTGTCAGTGTATCCAAGGCCTACCAACTCCATGATTTTTGGGAGCTGCAGAAAGAGGATTTTTTTTAGCTAATTTGGACATGTGAATGGAAACCACATAAGAATATCCATAAAAACACACTATCTCACTTTGTCTAAAGGAAATTAAATAGACTAGTAGGGAGAAGACAGCCAAACTGCAACAACTGCCCCACCTCCATAAATTATAATTGTAGACTTGTTGTCAACAACATCCCACTGTAAGCCATTAACCAAAAAACTCAGTGTTAGCACCTAAATATCATTTATCACACAACAACAACTACAAAATAGAAAACAAATATACCAATATGACAGGTTTGGCTGTATAATATTTAACAGGAAGAAGCAATCAAATGCAGTTGCAACCACATGTGACGGTTCTGTTCTCTTAAGTTTTAACATAATGTAGATAATTGCGTCGAACAATGACGGTTATGTTCATCTTAGCACTGTGGCATGTACCATAGAACAGAGTCCAACTAAGCAATCATAGCCATTTTATAATGCAGATAAAAATGCTTACAATATCATTTTCGATATGTGAAAGCCTAAACTACCTCAGTGTTTTATGCAACTTGTTATTAACAGGGTTTAGAAAGGGGACAATTTTTTTTTTTTAAAACTGAAAAAGGATCCAATGGATTATAGCAATAACAAACTAACCAATGAATGTAAGATAATAACAAAATCACAAGATTTTAATTTCCTATAAGCCATGAAAGAATCAAATGATAACAGGTGCAACAAATATAAATGATGACTTGAAATATGAGGAAATCTTTGCCTTCAAAGTCAGTCTTAACTATAGATTAAGTATGGCCCAATTAGGCAGTATTAATTCGTTCTCAGTATGTGTTTTCAAGACAAGAAGTGAACTGGACTAGCTGACACAAATAATATATATTATCTAACATGACAACCAAATCACATTGAATGCAAAAACTATTATCCCGCCGCCTTGCGTCTGCCTCATCTTTAGTTAGCGTACTATTATCCCAATCATCATGGTTACCTGCCTCAGTCTAACCCAAAATTTCCTTTTTAACATCAGACGTATTTCAAAATATGTTTGAAAAGGAAAAGAACTTCAATTCGATAACTCTCATATCCTTGCACCACAATAAATGTACAAAATGAAATCCTAGAACCTAAATTGTCATTGTTGAAGAAGCTGCATACCATCTTTGACCAGTGGAAGAATCCATCAGTTCTATCATAAGATAATCAAGGAGAAACATCACCAATAATGAGGAAAATTACACAATTTAAATGAATCAACTAAAGAATGTAGGCAAACAGTGCCTCTAAGATATGGCATCGACCGATATCATATTTCAGGTTTTCTCAACTAAGACCAATAAACAGACTAACGTAAGAGGAAGGTAAAACGATGGTAAAACATAATCTAACTTTGGAGAAAATGAAAGAGCAGTTCGATGAAGTGGATGCGACGACGAGTGGAAAAGGGCGACGACGAGCAGTGTGGGAATGGGATGCTACGGCGATGAGCAGTGGGGGAAGGGGGTGCGACGGCTAGCAGTGGGGGATATGAATTAGATGATCAAAACATAGCTACAACATGCCACCAATTTGCTTCATTTCCATTTCATAATGAAAAGTAAATGACCTAAATACTAATAATTGGTCATTCAATGATTCAAATATCCAATAAGGAAAAGATGAGGCATCAGAAATAGTCAAAGTCAGCGAGCAAATCTGTGACGGTTTATGTCCGTCACATATTGTGTGACAGTTATTTAAATCGTTATCTATTCGTGACACTGACTTTGATAACACTTACAAAAACTGTCATCCACAACTGTCATCGTAGGTTCTTTTTCTTGTAGTAAAGAACCTATCAAGTGTTTAATAATTTGGACAAAATCAAATAACTACTCCTATTTTTATAGGATACCAGGAAGTGCAAGTTACCTTTATATATAATATATGTACATTATTAGAGAGAAACAAAATCAGTCATGTCAAGTCATTTTCATGTGTTGTCCTATTAGATTCCTCATAGGCTATAAATAAATGGATATGATAACACCCTCCTTGCTAAAAAAGAAAACCAAGTAACACGAGAAATATTGAGTATGGCTGTTCAAAATGTTAGTTACCTTTCTCTCCTTTTATTTGGTAAGGTCCATTTTCTTCTTCCCAATTTGATACTGGGTGTGTTTGGTACGATGAAAAATGTTTTTATGAAAAATATTTTCTTAAAAATTAAGAGGGTTTTTATTTATTTTTGTGTTTGGTAAGTAATCAAAATAATATTATTTTAAGAACATTTATATATAATCTAACAAAACATTATTGGGGGGATGGGGTGCAGAGTAGGGTTCGAATTAGCGGCTAATTTATAGCCTAATATGCACGTGAGCCCATATTGTCTAAATAAAACATGGTATTTTATGTATAAATTTTCTAAATGTGGTATAACAAAGATTTGCTAGCACTCATGCTATAAGAAGGCTAAATGGTACACTTTGTTGAATGTTGAGTTAATTATTTACCTAGAGGACTTAAGGACCAATTCCCATGTAATACATATTTTTCATTCTTTTTTTAGTGGTGCACTCATATTGTAGAAATTCTAGATTCGATTCTAGTTTGAGTGTGGGATCGTCAAGGGATGGCGTTTGAAGCAACGTTGGGTGGATATGGAGAAGACATTGAACTTGGAATATGAGAAAATTAAAAATATTGAACTTGTTTTCCTTCTTTAGGAAAGTCGTTATTTTTTTCATTTTTAAGAAACTTGTTTTCCTAGAAAAATATTTTCCGAACATTTTGACCAACCAAACATGAGAAAATTAAAAATATTTTCCTCCATACTGAACACACCCTTATTCACGGTTACAATTAAGCAACATTTTATGATATTTTCCTTGCTATCTTATTGGATCCATAATATTGGTGGCAACGCCGAGATAATTAATTTGGTTATCTCGCACGTAGGAATAATTCGCTTGTGAGCAATGTGAAACATGCGACGCGAGGCTTGCTCGAAAAATGTGATGATAATCTTACACCGAGATTTGCCCAGAATAATTCGTCCCCACATGCATTAATCATTGCGGGCGGAAATTGGGTTGTCAATATTATAATGGTAATGGAGATCTTGTTTGTTATGGGTTTAAAAAGACGAGGCAAAGGGAGCCTGATCAATTAGAAGGATGTATCGATGAAGATGGAACTTTAGTTTGTGATGTGGAAGATGATGTCCAAAAATTCAAGAGGTGGTTGTTTCCTAATAAATAATTGTTAAAGACAAATGGGCTGCATTCCAGAGAAGACCACACGGTCGGGCAGTCCACTATGTAGTATATTTTGGTATATTTGTTATATTCTCCTATATTAATCTTGTACCGTAATTAGGATTGTAATACTATCATAAGTGTATAGTTATTTTTCATATAGAATCTTGAAAAAGGACCGAATTACTGTCTCTAAAATCTTCAATAAGGATCGAGGGAAGACCCTTTGTAAAAATGTCTGCAATTTGATATCTTGAAGGAACATGCAGACGCGTACTTGTCCTTTGATTACCTTCTCTCGAACAAAGTGAATATTCATCTCTATGTGTTTAGTAGGCTGGTGCTGAACTGAATTACCAAAAAGGTAGATGACACTTATATTATCACAATACACCAAGGTAGCTTTTTCAATAGGACACTGAAGCTCTAACAGTAGATTTTGTAACCAATATGACTCAGAAACCACATTGGCTACCCCTCTATACTCGACCTCTGCACTTGAACGTGAAAGTGTTGATTGACGCTTGGCAGACCATGAGACTAAGTTATTACCTAAAAACATGCAATAGCCAGACGTAGACTATCTGGTGTCAGGACAACCACCCCAATCAACATCTGTGTATGAGACAAGTGTAGACGTCGACGAAGGGTACAAATGCAAACCATAATCAAGTGTTCTCTGAATGTACCTAAGAATGCATTTGAGCGCATTCATATGTTCAACTCTGGGATCGTGCATAAACAAACACACCTGCTGGACTGCATATGTAATGTCTGGTCGCGTGAACGTAAGATACTGAAGGGCGCCTGCAAGACTACGATAGCGGGTCAGATCTTCATACGGAGATCCAGCTACAACACCCAACTTGGGTTTAGTATCAACTGGAGTAGAAGTGGACTTACAGGATGACATCCCAGCCCTCTCAATGATCTCTGCTGCATACTTCCTCTGTGTTAAGAACAATCCACCTGCATAACGAGTGACTGCAATTCCCAAAAAATAACTCAAGGGGCCCAATTCTTTCATGGCAAACTCAGAACTGAGCATTGTCATAATAGACTTTCTCAAAGCGTCAGAAGAGGCATTCAAGATAATATCATCCACATATAACAATATATAAGTCATGGAAGAACCCCGACGATATATGAACAATGAATTATCAGACCTGCTGTGAGAAAAACTCATAGTCGAAACAAAATCAGCAAACCTCTTATACCAGGCCCGTGGAGACTGCTTAAACCCATATAAGGACTTCTTCAATAGACAAACATGATTAGGATATCTAGTATCCCTGAACCCCAAAGGCTGATGCATATACACTGTCTCCTGAAGATCACCATGTAAGAAAGCATTCTTCACATCTAGCTGACGGGCCATGATTTTGAAAGAGCTAAGCTGAGCACAGTGCGAATGATAGTCGTCTTGACCACCAGGCTAAACGTCTCACCACAATCCACACCAACCTGCTGAGTCTTAACATCACCTACAAGTCTAGCCTTATGCCTTGCAAATGAACCATCCGAATTTTCCTTATGAACAAAAATCCACATAGACCGAATAATATTAACACTAGATGGACGGGGTACCAACTCCCACGTCTTATTATCAATAAGAGCATTATATTTCTCGGTCATTGAAAATTTCCAATTAGGGTCATTTAAAGCAGACACAGGATTACGGGGTAATGCAGACTTAAGAATATTTGAATTTAAATTAAAATGTCTTTTAGGTTTAAAAATACCCCGTTGACTACGAGTAACTGGACCAAGACTCTGGGATGGATTGATTGAATTTTGGGAAGCGTGAGAAATTTTGAAATTTTCCGTTGACGGAGCCGCGATGCTGGGGACTGGCGCCGCGGCGCCTGAATTACTGCAAGCTCGCAGGAGTTTTGGAGTCGCGGTGCCTCGATGCAGGGCCGCGGCGCTGATGACGAGTTTAACGTATTTTTTGGCAAACCTGAAAAATGACGGAGAACATAGGGGGAGATAGCATCATCCAAAAAATCATAAGAACTAGGCACGATTTTTTCTACTTTAGAAAAGGGAAATTGTGATTCATCAAAGAGAACATGACGACTAATGATGATTCGTTTAGAGGACAAATCAAAATATTTATACCCAAGGTGATTTGACGGAAAACCCAAAAATACGCAAGGAGTAGAACATGTCTGAAGTTTGTTGATTGTAGTGGATGAAAACAGTGGATAACATAAGCATCCGAAGACCCTAAGATGAGTGTATGTCGGAGTCTTATTGTATAGCACTTTTAGAGGGGATAAATATGTCAAACCTTTAGAGGGAATAATATTTAGTAGATCGGTAGCCATTTATAGCGCATGATGCCAAAATAATGGAGGAACGGAAGAATGAACCAATAAAGTCCGGACAATATTATTAATGGTACGAATTTTTCGCTCAGCTTTTCCATTTTGTGAAGACGTATGAGGATAAGAAAAACGAAAATTTAGCCCATTTTGAGCACAAAACTCCCTAAATTCTCCATTGTCATGCTCTTTTCCATTATCACATTGAATATTTTTTATTTTCCGTTCGAATTGTGTTCTTATGAAAGCTCTAAATTTTATGAAAATGGAAAAAACTTGAGATTTTTTCGCAATTGGAAACGTCCATAAATATTTAGAATAGTCATCTAAGAATAACACGATGACCCATAGAACTGAGAACCGGAGATGTCCATAAATCACTATGAATAATATCAAATGGCATTGAAGTATTAGAATTCGATGCTACAAATGGTAACTTAATAATCTTTCCAAAGCACGAGATTGACAAAGTGGAGGACTACGCGTGCCCTTACAAGAAATAAACTTATGTCTATCTAAAGAAGATAAAATCAACGACCCCGGATGACCTAGACGAGCATGCCACAAGAAAGGAGCAAGAGCTGCAAAAGTGGACGACATAGCTTGACGCGAGACACTAAGACTTGGAGTGATTGGATAAAGATCACCCCTACTGTTGCACCTCATGAGATGACTCCCCGTCTTGAAATCCTTCACAAAAAACCCAAACTGATCAAAATTAATAGAAACGCAATTATCAGTGGTGAATTTACGGACAGACACTAAATTTTTAATCAATTTTGGGGAATGAAGGGTATGTTTTAGGACAAGTGGTGGATGAGGAGGGGACACAGTTTTATGACCATAACCCTTAATTGGAACAGAATTGTCATTACCAACAGTTATACCACGATTAGTGCTCAAATTGGAATAAGACGAGAGAGTACCTTGGTCGGATGTCATGTGGGTAGTGGCGCCGGTGTCCATGTACCAATTAGGGTCCGGTTGAGTCAAGCCAAGTGTGTGCATTGCTGCTTCGATGTCGGTCTGAGTGGGGCCCACTGCGTGGTGGGCCTGATGGGGGCGCGGCCCAAGTATACTGGACTGCTGTTGCTGCCCATACGCTGGTCTGAAACCTGAATTCTGACCTGGGTAGAAATTGGGTCGTGGTGCCTGTGCTGGCAGCGCCGCGGCGTTGTAAGGCGGCGCCACGGCGTTGTTAGGTGCTGGGGCCCACTTCCACTGTCCAGGGCCCCCCCGTGGGCTCTAGAACTGTTGTCGGTTGCCTCCGTTGTTGCCGCCACAATTCTTGCCATTATTCTTCCGATTCTGGCCCTTCTTACCACTCCCGTTGTTGTGATTTTGAGTCACATTAGCTGGATTGGAAGGAAAAAATTGGAAGTAGTCATCATGACGACAGGGTTTGCCCCAATCGTCACTTTCTTAGCTAATCCGGCTTCCTCCAAAGTAAGCATAGAATGTGCTTGATAAAATCCTGGCAGGGGGTTACTCTGACGAATAACCGAAGCAACACCGCTAAAAGTCTCTGACAGGCCTGCAACCATCTGAAGAACTAGACGACTTTGAGAAACAGGAGAACCCACGTTGCTGAGTTGATCTGCCAAGTCCTTGAGGCGTTTGCAATAAGAAGAAACGTTGGGAAAACTCGTCATAGCCACCTGGGAGAATTCCTGCTCAAGGATAACAATTCGAGAATGATTGTTATCTTGGAATATGTCTCGCAGTCGATTCCACGCCGCCTTAGCCATGGAATTGGGTATAATCGTCTGTAAAAGATCCAAGGAAATAGTGGCATAAATCCACTGAAGAACTTTGGCATCAAGCATGACCCATAATTCTAGATCTGCTTCTTTAGTCGGCACAACCGTTGTAGAAGTACCCTCCTTTGGAGGAGAATGAGGAGTTATGTGGTGGAGGACTTTATATGCCAAAGCATGAATCTTGAATAATTCCTCCCACGTCCCATATTGGACGTTTTCAAGATCAAGAACAATAAAAATGACGCTCTTGATGTTAGAAACTGTGAGGGCAGGGTGAAAAGTGTTCTTATCAGCCATAGGGAATAGAACAACAAGATTCGGAGAAGAGAATTTGTGAGGGATAATTTGGAAGACAATTTTTGTCTCGATTTTGTAGTGAAACCCGAGAAAGAGGAAGTGGATATCACGAAAATTTGAGAGAAAAAGAGAGGAGCGGAAGCAAGGTAAAGAGAACCTAGACTCTGATACCATGAAAGAATGTAAGAAAAAATCTCTTGATTATTCTCATTAATGAAAGACATATATATACAAGTTATAATAGTAGGAATCCTATTCCTACTTTACATCTAAAACCCTATTCTATATGAAGAATAACTATACACTTATGATAGTATTACAATCCTAATTATGATACAAGATTAATATAGGAGAATATAACAAATATACCAAAATATACTACAAAGTGGACTGCCCAACCGTGTGGGCTTCTCTGGAATGCAGCCCATTTGTCTTTTAACAATAATCAGTACCTACTCCTATGTATGTATGATTAAAATATATAGTAATTTGTAATATGAGCTTTCCACAGCTTGTGCTATCTTTCAATGTTTTAATAATGGACGGACTATCCAAAGAGGCCAACGTGTTGGCAGAGAGTCAAATTTGTGACCTTCGGATCGCAGGTTTGATTCTCAACTCGGCGGATATCATCCTCCGGGACATATATCTGTAGTAAAGTCTGGGCGTTAAAAGCCGCGCGGGCATGTTGCAGTGTGGGTTCGATCCCCGTCAAGCCTATGAGGGGGTCAACTTTGTAGCAATGAGTCGTTGGACGCAATCAGACACTGACCACGGGTGCACATCCCGTGATTTACCTGGTGGTGGGGTGCTGAAGGACCGTCCCATCATCCCCAAGAGTCTAGTACCATTACTTGTGCAGGTACTAGCGATAGAAAGACACAAATCGTTTCGAGACCTGGGTTATCAAAAAATAAATAAAAAAATGGACGGACTACTAGTTTGTTCTCGTTTTAAAATTTTGAGTGATGTTTTTATCTACTTTTCTTATATTCTCCTTTTATATTATATATACTACACCAAATCTCATCTCATTGTGGGACCATGTTTTTTTGGCTATATGATGAATCATATGGAGATTTTCGGAAGTAATGGCGGAACTTGCTCAAAATATTAAGGGGAGCGGTAATTACTAACAAAGATATTATAATTGAAATTTACAAGAACAAAATATAATTTTATCAAAGATTCAAAATAAAATCAACACAACAAAAATATAATATATAAAATGAAAGGCGTACCTAGAATTAAAGTGGTGTCCTTCGTTCTTTTAAGGTTGCTCAGTTGAACCGTTTGATCATCGGAATGGTGCTTTTCAAGTGTCGATGTTGAAGTTATACAATTTTCATATTTGTTGGTAGCTTTCCTTTTGAAAAATGCATCAATTTTCCTAAGTTGGACCATCGTACCAACTACCACTCCTAAAATATACATAAATCAATTATCAAAGAAACAAACATAAAAGAATAGTTAATCTGTTAAATCATTAATCTGTAAACACCTAATCAACTAATTCATACTCATTTCAGTACACCAAACAAAATTGAAAATACATTAAACATGCTAAAGCAACAGAACTGCAAGCAAAAACGAAAATACTAGAAAACTACATCAAAAACAGAATTGAAAATCAAGGGAGGATCAGTATATCAAACACAAAAAATAAAAATAAAACTTATCATGAAGTTCTGTTGATTTTGATAAATAGGAACACAACTATAAACTAAAAGCAAACTGGAATACTACAAACCACATCGAACAATCAAAAATACTATAAATTATGTCAAAACAAAACTAAAAAGAAAAAGGAAGAAGATTACCTGTTGAAGTAGCGACTGAGGCGACGAGTGTCGAGGATGCTTCCTTCAACTCACCAAAAATGACATAGACAACTGGTCTTTGTTGGGATCAAAGGCGGCAATGAATTGGGGCTTAGAGTTTTTTGCGATTTGAGGCCAATGAAAAAGCTTAAGGAGCTTAGGGCTTTTTGAGATTTGGGGCCAAACAAATAGTGCATTTTGAGTAATATAATTAAGTTTTTTGAGGGGGAGTCCCCAGCCCCTACTATAATCCGCCACTGATTGGAAGCCCTTTTAGGCGGGGAGGAATTATTTTTCTTTCTTTTTCATGAATTTGTTGCGTAATTCTTAAAGAGAATATATAGTTGCAGCTTCTGCGAGAACTTGTAAGAATATTAACTGAAGCCATATATATGAAAATTATTATATTGTTTTGCTTCCCAAGTAGCAAATAATATACGTCCTCCAATTCAAAATAAGTGAATTGCTTGCACTTTTTTTGTTTCAAAATAAATGATTTTTCCAAAGCCCTAAGAAGTTATTAATTACTCTCCTCAGTCCAAATTTATGTGATACACATCGGATTTTCGAGAGTTTTAACTTCTTTATTTTGACCGTGAGTTCGGACCTACACTCTTTATATTTTTTGAAAAATAATTTACATATTTAGAACTACACCAAAAGTATTTTAACTCACAATAATTAACAATTTAAAATATTTAAAGGGCATACGAATAAATCGATATCAAGATTTTCTTGTTTGACTCTCGAAATTCAAACTGTATCACATAAATTGGAACAGATTGAACATTTTTTTTCAAAGTTACCTTCGAAAGGTGTGTTACGCTCCAAAATTTGTTTATTTTAGACGAAAGACAGTAGAGAAGTTAAAGAGTGGCAGTGGTGACTTAAAGGGTTTGTTTGGAAAGGCACCCTGTAATTGAGTATAAGTATAATTGAGTGTAATTACAGTTTTAGCATGTATGTATCTAGGGGTGTATAAAATCGGACCGGACCGGAAAATCGGATCGGAATGGACCGGATCGGTGGATTCCGGTCCGGTCCCCGGTCCGTCAAAATGGTGGATTTCGGTTTTCCGGTCCGGTCCGGGTAAAAACCGGAATGTTCCGGACCGGAATGAACCGGTTTTTTTTTTTTTTTTAATAAAAATAATTGAATTTTCAATATTGAAATTGACATTCCCGGACACATTACCATGAAATTTGAACGTTGAAATATATTGTATATCGCGAGATATTTAGCTTTGAAAATAGAAAAAACGTAACAATTTGGGGGAAAATTCAAATTGAGAGGGGAAAAATACGTTTTTCAGAAAATTGGCCTAGCCGCGGTTTGACCACCCCCGTATCGAAAAAATACGCGAAATCAAAAAAAAATTAGGTGAAACGAACGTTCGAGCGCAAAGTTATGATCATATATAGTTTGATTAATTTACAACTACTTTACTTTCTTCTCTCCCTACCTATAACTTATGTCGATGCTTCAGAAATGTCCAAATTCCAAATAGAAAATAGAAAATATAAATGTGGTGTGTAACTTTAATTAATGAGTAGTTCGTATACGAACCA
Organism: Przewalskia tangutica; assembly: GCA_029844215.1. NCBI lineage: Eukaryota > Viridiplantae > Streptophyta > Magnoliopsida > Solanales > Solanaceae > Przewalskia > Przewalskia tangutica. The sequence goes on along the minus strand of CM056724.1, from coordinate 44,763,456 downwards.
AGTACATTTGGTGGTTTTCTTTAAGTTAGTCATATTAATGAAATAAAGTTATTGAAGGATAAGGAAAAAAACAAACATATTTAATGAGATTGATAAACGAAGACAATGTTAAAAATTTATAATTTATAAATTGCATTTAACAACAAAAAAAAAAAAAAAAAAAAAAAAAAAACCGGTCCAACCGGTCCTCGGTCCGAAAAATTTCCGAATTCCGGTTCCGGTCCGGTCCGGTTCTGGACCGGTGAACACCCATATATGTATTCATGTAATTACCTAGTCAGCATGTAATGAGTGTATTTGAGGGGGTGTAATTACACTCTCCAATTTTCAAAGGGGGCTGAAAATTGCAGATAATTACATGGTGTAATTACAAGGTTGTTTTCTGAATCACTTCTTTTCCTTTTTAATTTATTTTTATTTCTATTAATTTTTTCTTTTTAATTTATTTTATTAAAGTTTGAATTTATTTTCTTAAATATTATTCTTTTTACATTATTATCTTTTATTTATCATTTTCCCAACATTTACATCACGTTATATTGTGCTTCTTTTTAATTAGTTTTCTTTATTTTTTTATTTCACTTAGCTATGTTAACTTTCTTATTGTTTTTCTTTATATTTTTCTTTTCAGCTAGCTATGTTATTATTCTAATTTTTGTTAAAGAAAGTTATATCTTTTAATCTTAGAAAGGACAAGTCATCCACAAACTTGACTTATAATGAGCTTGATGTCATTAAAGTTGAATTTCTTTGTTGGATGAGCTTATATGCAAACTTAGCTTATGTGGAGTGATGTTAGAATTGATAGATTACTTTTTAATTTAAATATTATTTTGAAATTATCGTTGTAAATATTAATTTTTTTGTCAAACATGTTGTGTGGGATGTTATTACAAAATGTGTGATTAGTAAGAAGTTCTTATTAATTGATTCAATTAAAGTATTATTTATTTATATATATATCAACTTTTTTACAATACTAGTTACAAATTTATAATTATTTAGTTTCAAATGTTTAAAATAATATGTATCTTGAATACATAGCGATATATAAAATTAAGTAATATTTATTATATTGTGAGTCAACAATGCCTCTCAGTCGGGACAAACTTCACATATTGTTCCACACCAGGTACATGGTCAAATTGACCCTATGATGAGAGCAGTTGTAGGTCCTAAATACGATAAAATGAAAGATAGGGAAGAATTATCAAAATTAGTTGCAGTGGAGGGTTTGCCTTTTTCATTTTCTGATTCTCCCGATTTTATTCATTACATAAGATCAATGTACAATCCTTCTTATAACGATTTTCCTAGATCAACTGTTAGGAGAGATGTTTTTAAATTTGCACATGAATATTAACAATATTTACGTTATTATTTATATCATTACCCTGGAAAAGTATCTATCACATCTGATATAGGTCGTAGTATTAACGGCCATGATTATTTAACGGTAACATGTCATTGGGTAGATTATAAATGGTGTATGCATAAACGTATTTTAGCATATAGATATATAGATAGTAGGCACACATATATTTTTATTCAAGAAGATATTTCTTCTGTTTGCGATTATTATGACATAACTGATAAAGTCATGACTATTACATTACGTAACGCTTCTTCTAATATTTCTGTTGTTAGATTATTAAAAATTGTCTTAACTCCATCTTTTCCAGATTATTTTAATATAAAATGTGCATATCATATTAATAACTTAGTTGTAAAGTATGGTATATCACTTTTTGAAGACATTCTTGGCAAAATTCAATTTGCTATAAACTATATTTTAAAAAATAATAGAATACAACGACTAAAAGAATATAAAAAATTTGTCACGATTGTGGTCTACCTTACAGAAAAGCTCCCGAAGAAGTATGCACTAGATGAAATTCTTTATACAACCAATTACGTGTTGCTTATGAGTATAGACAACCTATAACCCAAATTTTTAACGCCCGTAATCGAAATACTAATGATATGCTTATAGATTCCGATTGGGATACAATTTTAGAACTTAATACATTTTTAAAGAAATTTTATCTAGCTACTAAAGAATTTTCCGGTATTTATTATCCTACTATTTCATCAATGTTATTTTATATAGCTCTAATATTTATATTACTTAGTGAATATATGGAAAAACCAGCTTATAAAGCACCTATTAAAAAAATGTTTATAAAAATGAAGAAATATTTTATTCCTATTCTCCCAATATTTTTTATTAGTGCTGTATTAAATTCGTCTATTAAAATAGACGGTTGTAAAAATCTTATTGAAACTATTTACGATTGCATAGATATATTACCACCTCCAACTTCTAAAAATCCAAATGACCCACCACTTGTTGAAAAAACTAGAGAAGAAATGTTGTCTAGCATTCAAGATGAATGTAAAAAAGTATATACACATTACCAACAAGAAAGTGCTAGCAACCAACCGACTTCCATGTCATATTCTTCTTCTTCAACACAACCTCAAAAATGACATGTTGTTTCTGCGGCTAGTATTCAAAGCCTCAGACAGAGAATGTTTAGTGGTACCATTTCTAACTAAGTTAGCGAGTTTGATGTTTTTATTTTGCAGGGTGTTGTACCGTACGAAGAAATTGAAAATGAAGAGGGACGTGAAGACTTGCTAAAATACTGGAGGGAGAATGAGAAGAATTTTCCAACACTAGCAAAGATGGCTCGAGATGTGTTGAATATTCAAGCGTCATCAACAGCGTCTGAAAGCACATTTTCTGCGGGAAGATTTCAAATAGGGGAGCAGAGACATTCATTGGCAGGAGACTCATTAGAGATTACAGTTCTATTCAGAGACTGGATTCGTGCGGAGCGTAGGAGGTGCGGCTAACTGAAGATCAGCGAAGAAGAATACTACAACTACAACGAAATCTTATCCGACGGATGTGCAAACGACGTCGAAGAACCACAAGAAATTATAAAGAAACTAGAAAATGTGTTTCTTAAAATGTAATTCTTTTAATTGTAATTTTACTATGTTATTTATTTGCAACATTCAATATCACGAAGTTACAATTTTGAAATTGTATTACCAAGAAAAAATCATACTTCTAGTCGAATAATATAAGAGACACAAAAATAACATTGAGATGTTTTTATTAAACTATCTTATTGTGTGTGTGTGTTATTTATTTATATAATTTAAAGGCAAATAAAAAAATGACCCCACCCCGACTTCTCCGATCGGGACAGGCGCACTGGCCACCCCGACCTCGCCCTACCCCCCAACCCCGTTAGACCCCAACCCCGCCAGCCCCGACCCGACCCCGCCCCACCCGCCCCGTTGGATAGCCCAAGTTCAAAGTGTTCTTACCAATCTAGAATTGATATGATTTTTGAGCTTCAAATATAGGACGGATACAATATGTCAAGTATTTCAAAAGTGTTATAAAATAATGTTATAAAATGATATCAATAGCAGTATAAGACAAGAGATGTAGATAAAGAAGTAGAGAGGAGGAGGAGGAGACTTTCTTCATATTTCAAGTGTATGTTTTTCTTCCTTCAAAGATGAATAACATCTCAATTTATAGGATGAAACCACCCAATAGAGGTTACAAATATTAAGTGCCCAAATTAATAGGTACATGTAACTAAAGGTTAGTGAATGTGTATGGACATCCGTACAAAGGATATGTATTTCCTAACACTCCCCCTTGGATGTCCATAAATAATGTGTCTCATTAAAACCTTACTAGGAAAAACTCTGTGGGAAAAAAATCTAGTGAATGGAAAATAGTACACATTTCTAATAATGTATATTTTGATTGCCTCATTAAAAACCTTATAAGAAAAACCTAGTGGGACAAAACCTTATACGGAAAATAGAGTACAACATGTATTAACTCCACCTAATGAGAATTTCAGGCCAAATTATTGAGTCTTCGCATTCCAATCTTGTGTACTATCTTCTCGAAAGTTGCAGTTGTCAGAGACTTAGTGAACAAGTCCGTCATATTATCACTTGAATGAATCTGTTGCACGTTGATATTACCATTCTTTTGGAGCTCGTGTGTGAAGAACAACTTTGGTGAAATGTGCTTTGTCCTATCTCTTTTTATGAATCCTCCCTTCAATTGAGCAATGCATGCTGCATTATCTTCATATAAGATTGTGGGTATTTTATCACATTTCAAACCACATTTTTATTGAATGAGATGTATTAGTGAGCTCACCCACACAACTTTTCGGCTTGCTTCATAAATTGGTATTATCTCAACATAATTTGAAGAGGTCGTCACGATAGACTGTTTTGTAGATCGCCAAGATATGATAGCACCCCCACATATAAATACATAGCCTGTTTGAGATCTAGCTTTGTGTGAGTCAGATAAATACCTTGCATTAGCATAACCAACAAGATCGGGACTGCAACTGTTAGAGTAAAATAAGCCCAAATTGATAGTCCCTTTTAGATACCACAACGTGTGTTTAATTCCGTTCTAGTGTCTCTTTGTAGGAGCACAACTATATCTTGCTAACACATTAACTGAAAATGTTATGTCAGGCCTTGTGGTATTGGAAAGATACATTAGTGCACCGATTGCACTAAGATATGGTACTTCAGGACCAAGAATTTCCTCATTCTTTTTTTTTGTGGTCGGAACGGATCTTTATTCACATCAAATGATCTAACAACCATCAGAGTACTTAATGGATGTGCTTCATCCATATAAAATCGTTTCAACATTTTTTCTGTATATGCAGATTGATGGACAAAGATATCATTTGTCAAATGTTCAATTTGTAAATCAAGACATAATTTTGTCTTCCAAGATCTTTCATCTCAAATTCCATATTTAAATAATCAACCGCCCTTTTGAGCTCTACAGAAGTTCCAATGAGGTTTATGTCGTCAACATATAGAGCAAGTAATATAAACTCCGATATTGTTTTCTTTATAAAAATACATGGGCAAATGACATCATTTGTATATCATTCTTTTAACAAATACTCACTAAGGCATTTATACCACATGCGTCCGGATTTCTTTAAACCATACTATGATCTTTACAATCTGATTGAGTGCATTTCTCGAGACTTGAACTACATGATTTAGGCATCTTAAATTCTTCAGAAATTTTCATGTATATTTCATTTTCAAGTGTTCCATAGAGATAGGTTGTAACCACATTCATTAAGTGCATCTCATGTTTATCCTGGACAACGAAACTAATGAGATAACAGAATGCTATTGAGTCCATAACATGCGAGTACGTCTCTTCATAATCGACATAAGGCCTTTGTGAAAATTCTTGTGCAACAAGGCATGCCTTATATCTTTGTATCTCATTTTTCTCATTTCTTTTTCGCACAAAAACTCATTTATAACTAACTTGATTAATACCAAGAACTTCTCATTTGGTAAGTGAGTTTAACTCTGATTGAATTGCCTCTTGCCATTTTGATCAATCACATCTTTCTCGACATTCTTTAACAAATTGGGGTTCAAGATCCTCACTATCTTGCATAATTCTAGTTGCAATGTTATAAGTAAAAACATAATCCATGTTTATTTCCAAGTAATTCAAATTAGTCCTAACCTCACTTGAATTTATTGATATTTCTTCATTTTCTTGAGGTTGAGGCTCATTGATTTCTTCAAGAATACTAGGATTGATCAAATCTTGCATTTCTTTATGAGATTCTTTCTTAGTGTCATTTTATTTTTCTTTTTATAGGATTTTGATCATTAGAACTCAATGGTCTACCACGCTTCAAGCGTGCTTTGGACTCATTTTCCATGACACTAGTAGATGGTCCTACAGGAACATCAATTTGAATTGGAACAGTCTCTGAAGAGATATGTGATTTGATAATCTTTTTTAAATCTGTAAATGCGTCTGACATTTGATTTGCTATTTTCTGCAAGTGAATAATCTTTTGGACCTCTTGTTTACAAATAGAAGCACATGGATCAAGATGAGATAATAATGGACTATTCCATAAAATTTCCCTTTTATTGCATTATTCTCTTCCCTAATTTTGGGAAAATTGTCTCATCAAATCGACAATCAACAAATCGAGAAGTGAACATATCTCATGTTAATGGTTCAAGATAGCGAATAATAGAGGGGGATTCAAACCCAACATATATTCATAATCTTCTTTGGGGCCCATCTTGGTGCGAGGTGGTAGTGCTACAAACACATATACGACACATCCAATAATTCTTAGAAGAGATATATTAGGTTCTTGACTCAAAACCAATTGCAACGAAGAAAAGTTATAATAATTTATCGGTATGAGACACACAAGTATTGTTGCATGCAAAATAGCGTGACCCCAAACAGATGTGGGTAACCTTGTTTTCATAAGTAATAGTCTTGCTATCAACTACAGACGTTTAATTAATGACTTTGCAATGCCATTTTGAGTATGAACATGAGCTACGGGATGTTGAACTTTTATCCCAATTGATAAACAATAATCATTAAATGATTGGAATGAAAATTCTGCAGCATTATCAAGGCGAATAGACTTTATCGGATTATCAGAAAACTGTACTCGTAATCGAATTATTTGTGTCAATAATTTCACAAACGTCGGGTTGCGAGATGACAATAGGCACATATGAGACCATCTAGAAGAAGCATCAATTAGGACCATAAAATATCTAAATGATCCACTAGGTGGGTGAATAGATCCACAAATATCCCCATGTATACGTTTCAAAAATTTCAGGGGATTCAAACCCAACATTTGTATGTGATGGCCTAATAATTAACTTGTCTTGATAACAAGCAGGACAAGAAAATTCATTGTTTAAAAGAATCTTCAGGTTCTTTAATGGATGACCATTTAAATTTTCTATAATTCGTCTCATCATTATAGATCCAGGGTGTCCCAGTCGATCATGCCAAAGTACAAACATATCGAGTCGTGAAACTCGTTTACTTACAGAGTGTGTCTCAATCACACCAATTTTTGTCCAATATAAGCCAGTAGACAAGGCATGAAACTTTCTATAACAATTTCTTGGCCAGAGACATCCTTGGTAATACCAATATATTCAAGATTCATCTCATCCATTATTTTAATATGGTATCCATTTTTTACGAATATCTTTAAAACTTAATAAGTTCCTTCGGAATTTAGGAGAGAGCATGACATTGTTTATAATGAATTTTGTTTCCTTAGGCAAAATTATGGTGGCTCTTCCAGAGCCTTCAACCAAGTTGGTACTATCAGAAATGGTATTAACATTTGACTTACCCATAAGTAAATGAGAAAAATATTTCTTGTCTTTAAATATTGTATGTGTAGTAGCAGAATCAATCAGACAAATATCTTCATAATTGAATTGTAATTTAAACGTATAGATCATTTAAAAAATAAAGTCCGAATCTGAATGTAAAAATACATAAATTATGAAAAAATTTAAGAAAATACTTATAAAATTACATTATATGTTATGGATATATTTAATAAAAAATGAATCCACGGATCGGATCTGGACCAGATACGGTTCTCAAATACAAGATCCAGATCTGATCCGTCAGAAATGGATCCAGGTCCGATCCGAATCCGTCGGGTTCAAATTTTGAAGATCCATATCCTATAAAATGGATCTGGATCCAGCGGGTCCAAGATCCATTGTCATCTCTACCCACTACTCTAGGTGTGGAAAATGACGTGACCCCAGTCGTGGTCATGGTCATGGTCGTGGTCGTGATAATAGTCACGGAAGAAATTATTTCATTGATGTTAATCATTCATCAAAGAAAAATCACTACCACAAGAGAAAAAAGAAGGATGAGAGACATGAAGTGCCAGAAGCAGTAGCTCAGAAAATAAATGTTATCGATGTGGTGGAAGAGGACACTGGTCACGTACATGTCAAACGACAAAGCACTTGGTTGAGCTTTATCAAGAATCAATGAAAAATAAAGAGGAAAATATCAAAGTGGATTTTATCTCTGAAATTCAATTTGACATCACACACTTGGATGTAGTATATTTCTTTGAGCACTCTGAAGGAAAAATAGATCACTTGATTGGTGATGGTTCTGTAGTTAAAGATGATTAAGTTGTTTGTTTTTATGCATTATTGTTGCTAGTCACAGTAGTTAATGAATAAAAGATCATATAACAATAGTTGTTTATGTGATTACTTAAAATTGTGCTTGTAATCTCCTATTGAAATATGTACTACTGATGTTCCATTTTGTGTGTATAATTTTATTGTGAATTGAATTCATATGTTACTTACTGCTTTGATTTAAACTGAATGGGGAATTGTTAATAAAATAATTATTATATCTCAAAATAAGTTAAACATGTTATTTATTCTAATATCATATAATTATGAGTCTTAATATTCCTCTATTAAGTCCTTGTATTTAATTGAATTGATACAAATATTGATTGTCTTAATGACATTTATTATAATAATATTTGACCATTTGTCAGATGATTTTCTTCAAATAATTAAATGTCATATAATATTTTTAATGAACTATTGTCAGTTTCTAACATGTCATTGAATTTGTTACAATTCAATTGATAACGTTATTGACCTCTTAAATAGCCATCATTGCCTTATATTTTATTTCCAAATAAAACGTTGGCTTATATATAGTTTTATGTTTATAATTTTGTATTACTATTTTTTTAACGCTGGTTTGTTGAGCGTACGAAAATATTATGTACAAAGTATAAATTTGGTATGTGGTGAGAATGATTTGATGTAAATTAATGAATTTAATTTGTAGGAGTTGATAAATGGATTTAAAGGTATGTACATTACATTTGAGAGGGTGATTAATGAAAATTAAATGCGTTTAATTTTATGCAAATTCATATTTGTGGTTATATTTCTTCTGAATATGTTTTATGGTGAATGCATTTATGGCCTTTACTAAAATATTACTAATATCTCAAAAAGAATAAGAATCAATTTTGGAATTTCTTACTATGTTCATTCAGTAATATGTAATGTAGGTCATTCATTAATGGTTACTTCGTTATATTACTTAGTTTTCACTTTGTATTTTATGACAATGCTAGTAGTTAATGTGTATTAATTTTACTTTGTGTATGTCATTCTATTTTAAGATATGAATACTTCTCAAAGCAAATTTGACCCATAATTCTCAAAAGGCCGCTATAAGTTCTAAAATTTGCTCGTTAATACTGATAACGAGTTGTCTAAGCAAGTTCTGTCATTGGATAAAACATTAAGAATTACAACTTTGGCATATGGACTAAGAGATGTTCACTAGTGGTACTGTGGTAGATGTGGTAGTACTATAGTAGAAGTGAGTGATTGATGCTAGTGTACAAATATATAGAGAGATGGATTTTTTAAAAGAAAATAAGATAATCTTATTAATAAACCAGCACGAAGATTGTGTTGTGGCCACTGCACAATATTAGCAGAGGAGCATTGAAACAAAAGTATCCTAGATAATTCTGTAAAGACTCTAGCACCTGTTAAACTATTTCAGCCTCATTTACATGTTCCATTCTACACCAAAAGCAAATAAAAATATATAATTGGTCTTTCTTGCATAAAAATATTGTACATCCTTACTCTCTTGTCAAAAAAAGTTTCAATAAATGAAAATATTATTCAAGGCAAATTTTTTTACATGTGGATCCGATGAATTCGGATTTGGATCAGAATTTTATGGACTCGATGGATCTGAATTCGGATCTGAATCCAGGTATGAACAAGGGACCTGAATCTGAATCTAGTAAGATTCGGTCCATATCCGATCTGTTGCCATCCCTAGTAATGGGCGTATACCTCATTCACTTCGGGGAGTGATGCAACGCTAGTAGGTCGATTCTTATAATTTTTCATCAGCAAATCGTTATTTTATTAAGCTATTAGAAGGTGAGCTATCAAATTATAATACTTTGTGAAACCTTTCTCTCGATATTGCTGTTGCAGGAGCACATTCGAGGCATAAAAGGTGGAAAACAACTTTTCCAGCATATCAAAATCACTAATATTTTTCCACATAGTGTCATATAGAAGTAATTCTGAACATCTCAGAATTGTACTTCATAACTGACTTGAAATCTTGTAGCCTTAGATTGATCCATTCGTATCGAGTTTTTTGGAGGAAGACCATCTTCAGGTGGTCATACATTTCTTTCAAGTTTTTCCATAAAACGAGAGAATCTTTAGTAGTAAGATATTCCATCTTCAGGGTCTCGTCAAGGTGATGACGTATGAATATCATAGCCCTGACATTTTCTCACTACTACATTTCTAGGCTAATGCATCGCCCCCAAGTCTCCGCATTAGGCCCTTCTGGCCATTGCATTAGACCTAATACAACGGCTAGGGGACGTGACATCTCCTGGCGTTGCATTAGGTCTAATGCAACGGCCAGAAGGGCCTAATGCGACGACTATATAGGTGTCACATTAGATATGAAGCTAATGCGACGGTTGTGTTTAGCCGTCGCATTAGTTTCATATCTAATGCGACTCCTATACCCCCTAATGCGACGACTCCCAGCCCCCCTAATGCGACGTCCCCCCTAATGCGACGGCCAGGCAGAGCCGTCGCATTAGATAGTCAGCTGCTTTTATGATTATTTAACCCTCTAATACGACGGCCAGACAGATCTGTCGCATTACATATTCGATTGTTTTGAGGCTTTTTTAACCACCTAATGCGATGGCCAGGTACACAATATTGCAAAATAAATAATTAAAAGAGAAAAATAATAATAAAAAAGGATTTTATTACTAATTGTTCACAAATGTACAATAATACAATATTAGACCCCTTAGGATATTTTACAAGATAATTGTTCACAAAATTAAAGTATCTACACATAAGCCTCCACCTACACGCCCATTTGTTAGATTGCTAGATTTCTTCTCCATTTAGCTCACCAGACTCCTAAAAGATAACATAAAGAATAGTCATAAGTAAAAAAAAGGTAGACTAGCCAAAACATCATAAATAATAACTTCAATGTAGTTTACTCATATAAAAACATATAATTTCACAGTATAATAATATATAAAATTTAAAGTTCCAGAATATCACTATGTGTTGGAAAGAAGGGAAACACAAAAATTACCTGATTAGCTGTCCCAGGAGACTGTCTATTTGGTTCACTAACATGCGGTGCACTAGACGAATCATTTGGAATTGATGGACTCCCAAAAGAAGGAATCACAAGATTTATTCCAGGATTGGCTTCTTGAAGTTGTGATATAATCACTGATGCAACGGTCGGTGCAAGTTGTTGCACTAACTCAACTTTCATACTCTGCAAGAATTCCTCCGGAATTATGAAACCTGGTTTTTTTCTTTTTTCTTCAAATCAGTCTTTGTCACACCTTTTCCGACAAGTCGTAAGTGATCTTTGCTTTTGGAACCTTGAAGCACTTCAGAGTAAAGAACTAGATCCATAGAGTTGCTACCTTCTCCGTGTTGGGCGGACTCCATAGCATCTATCTTTGCCTATTTATAGAATGTTAAGTCATTGTCTTACTAAATTATCAATAGTACGCAAATATATGATAATACAATTTGTTAACTCACAATATTATGTTCAGTTTTCTCGTTGATGGTATGGTATGTTCTCCCTGAAACTCTTTTCCTTGATTCTTTGTAGACCTTTTCTTGAGAAGGTTCTTCCTTATTCGGATCCTTTATTGCTGTAAAAAACAAAACAAAATTTAGCACACAAATACCTAAGTCTTAAATTTTTACAAATTAAAATTAGTGAGAATTAATGGAACTCGCAAAGCTATGTGTTACGACTGTGAGTGTGACTCCATTGTTTTGAGTTACGCACTTTGCGTCATGCTTCATGGTATGAAACTTATATCCGTTAGCAGAGTACCCTGTGTACTTTTTAACAACATAAGAAGGTCCTTTCGATAACCATAAGATATGATTCGGAATAATGTCTTGACCTTCTTGAAGTTTCACTTCAATTTTCTCCCTAAACCAATCAATGAAATCCTTATTGTGATCTTGTGCACTATCCCATTTTCTTTTCCGTTTGGTGCTTACACCCGTTTTGTGTTCACTGTGATAAAAAATAGAAAAACAAATATCTTAATAACACAATACAATTGAATAATACATATAAAAATAAGGTAAAAAATTATCATCATAGTTTGTCATCTTACTTTATGTATCTCTCAACTTCCTCACAATTGCAATTGAATAAGACATAGCGATATGCTTGTGTCCATATAGTTTGATCAATCATGTATCCACAATGCTTTTTCTTTGAGGTCCTTCCCTTTCCCTTGATAGGACGCCCAATCTTAGGTAAAAATGATTTTGCGACACTATCCTTATTAACATTAATTGTGGACGAGTTTGATCGTTTCAGATGTCTAGCAATGAAGGTAATACATTCTTTAGCTTGGTATCCTTCTGCCATTGAGCCTTCTGGACGACTCTTGTTTCAAACATCCAACTTTAACTCTCGAAGATACCTCTCAATCCCATACATACACCTTGAACTAACTGGTCCACCTAACTTAATTTGGTCCACTAGATGTACAGGTAAATGCCATTATGTCGAAAAATGCGGGTGGAAAAATCTGTTCAAACAGGCAAAATGTTTCAACTACATCTGACTTGAGTTTGTCAAGATGTCGAGGATCAATAGATTTATTCCATATGCCTCTGAAAAAAGCACAAAGTCTTATCAATGGAGTAGCAACATCTTTGGGTAATGTTGTTTTCACAGCAATAGGGAGCAAGTAATTCATCATAAAATGAGCATCATGACTTTTGTAGCCTATGATTTTCCTTTCTTCAACATGCTCACATCGAACAATATTAGAAGCATACCCTTGTGGTAACTTAGCATTTTTTATGACTTGACAAAACTTGCGTTTTTCTTCAATTGACATCCAGAAGCGAGAGCATGGAATTTCTTCGCTACTATCTTCTAATTCTATTGGTTGAAGCTCTGGCATAATTTTAAGTTCTATCAAATCTCAACGAGCACTTACATGATCTCTAGTCTTCCCTGGTATGTCTAACAATGTTCCAATGACATTATCAAACACATTTTTCTCGATATGCATTGGGTCAAGATTATGACGATTAGAACAATGCTTCCAATAGGACAACTGAAAAAGTATGGATATCTTTCTCCATGGATTTGGATCATCATTATCATTACTCCTCTTTTTCTTTCGTTTCTTTCCAAATTCATTTGGAAAATCACGCAACATATTCTCAATATCAATTCCTGTCAAAGGAATAGGTTCACTTCTTTCCTCGGGTTTTCCATCGAAATTCCTCTTATTTTGACGCCAAGGGTGAGTTGGATCAAGAAATCTATGAGTGACCCTGTAGCAATTTTTATTACTATAAGACAACCTCTCAGAATCTGTTTCATAATGACATGAAGGGCATGCCAAATATCCTTTTGTGCTGCACCCGGACAACATTTCATAAGCTGGAAAATCACTAACAGTAGTCATCAAAGCTACACGCATGTCAAACCTTTGATTACTTAAAGAATCGTAAGTTTCCAACCCAGACACCCACAAATCCTTCAAATCCTTGATTAGTGGCTGCAAATAGACGTCAATATCATTACCCGGGGAAGAAGGATCAGGGATAAGTAAAATCAATATCAAAAACTCTGGCTTCATAATCATTGTCACGCCCTTTTCCGACCGCGACATTATTTTAGCGAACTCTGCTTAATAAAATGTTAGAAAATAAAATAAAATATTAAAGGGTGCTAAAAATGCTAAAATGCTAAAGTGCTAAAAAGATGCTAAAAGTGTTAAGTAGGGTGCTAAGGGTTCGCGGAGTCGCCACCTAATTAGTTTGGGTGAATTAAGACACCTAAATGTCAACTAGGTAAAGTCAACATTAACTCCATTTAAATGGTCTGCAAAACTATATGAGATTCTGGGTAAGAGTTCTTTATTAATCTAGAGGGAAGGGGTTAGACACCCTTTAAGATCCGCTAACTTGCGGTTGTCCTGCCAAACCTAGGTTAATTATTATATTAGAGACAATGGATGTTTTGAAAGTATTTGAAGAGAAAGATGATACAAGTGTTTATAAAATGATGCATTTTGATAAAAGATTTATAATGCTAATGCTATAACAATACATGTAAAGTCTAAAGGTATTTATATTATTTATAAAAGATGATGTAAAGTTGATTTATCATAGATGCATTTTTTATAAAAGATTTAAAAGACTTGTGCTACATGTAAAGTTTAAAAGTGTTCATTTATTTTTATAAAATAAAAATAAATGATGCAAAGTTGATTTATAGACTAAATGTATGCACTTACTTAAAAATTTGATTTATATATATGGCATAGTGCAAAAAGACGATTATCATTTGGCAAAGTTTAGTCATGCATGACAAGCCTAAAATAATTAACTTTAAGAGAAGCAAATTTCTAGTATCCAACTACTTGCTAATCTATTGATTCAAGATTTAATTATTCTAAGTGTTCTAATAATTAATGTAGCGTTAGACAATTAATTACAAAAATGAATGAGGGTGGGATAGGAAACCAATAAAGGGCAACTCGAAGGAGTGGCGATGTAATTCCGCCTGTGGTTTGGAATTTCTGATGCGGATAGCAAGATGCACACAAATGCGGGTGAATGCAGATCTTCAATTGATGGAAGGCGCGATGAGTCTCACAATGAAACTCGTCATTTGGCTCCGGTGTATTTCATTTAAAAGAAAGAAAAAATAAGGATTAGTACATGCCCAAAAATAAGAAACAAACACTTGACATAAGAATTAGCACATATAATTTATACTTAAACATATATGCATGATTCATATTGAGGAGCCACTGTTAGCAAACTTATACGTAAGCTTTAACCAATCTAAAATTGGAAGCAACAGAGAAAATGTAGCATGGATAGGCTGGACCCAAATAATTTCAGATAAATTTCTTTTCTTTGATAATGTATCAGTCTTCTATAGGCAGCGGAGTGATTGTTTCGAACATGAAAATCATGACTAAAAGGTCACAAATGTTTTATCCTAATATGGAGGCAGATTAACACTCAAGCGCAAGCAAATATAATTTCCCAAGACATGATAGCAACCCAAATGATCAATTGAGCAAACATCTCAATAATGTAGAATCTCTTAGGCTAGATTAGACATGTAGAATCACATTCGTATTACATAAGTATTATATCACAGAAAATCTAAGAATATGGACAACTTGGTAGATATGCAGATCATACTTATACACTGGAATCCAAAAATTAGCCAAAACGCATGGCACTTTTCCAGATTTGCCCAAAAATTAACGTAGACGCAACATAACCGTTTCAATAACCACAAGTATATGAATTTAATATCCCGTCTGGAATCAACATATATACCCACATGTAGCCTAGTAATCCCAGCATAATCAGGAACTTAAACCAATTATGAACACCAAGAAGAGCCAAATAAAAGGGTGATATACATGGAGTATATTCGATATAATATTGCGTATATGTACACAGTATATACCATTTTTAGAATGAATTCACTCAAACAGACATGGCAGGACAGGTTCGAGGCTCGATACTCGACATTCAGGTGAAACAGATTACAAAGCAGGCTCATTTCGGCTAGAGATACTCCTAGATACTGCAAATTCCAGTAATTCTAACCCACGGAAACACAACAAATAGTACAATCATATTGAGATTAGTATGACTTCTATCTAAGACCGTTGATTTAAGGGTTGTCTAATATCGATTGGTTTCGCGTATAAGACATGACAGGGAGAGGGAAAATACATTGACATCTACAACATACACTATTTAAACAAGTAATCAGACAAGCACATAGAAGGCATGAGGGGACATATATTATACAAGAGATCATGCAAGTATATGAGCTAAAAGATTCAATTTCCAGCCTATAAACATGACATACCAGACACCAGTTAACAAACCACCAGGACGATTGACATTTATTCTGCCCTTTTTATATCCTAACAATGCTGATTTGTATAAGTCATAATCCTATATCACATATGTCTGGTTCAGACAGTGAGGGCACATTCAAGCCTAAATGAGTCACTTATCCTCAATGATCATCAATCAACCACTGTCCTGAATCATTTTAACTACATGTAAGTTTCTGAATAGATCTTTTGACGACTTTTAGGCACTCATTGCTATTTCCAGATTGTTTAACCAGTTGGCAACTTGTTATTTGCTTTTAGGTTCAATTTAGGATAGACTTCAGTGATATTAAAATCAGACAAAGAAAGACAATTTACAAAACACAGATATTCCTAGCTCTAATTACACAGGTTCCTATATATATTATGAGTACAATAGGTCATTCCTAGGTTGGTAGCATAACAGGTAAAAGGGTTGTTTTACTATGCGACATGAACACAGATTTACGATCAACACATATGAATCGTATACTTTAACTAACACATCGTAGTTGCGAGTATTAACAGCAACCTGCATCAATCCAAACAGGCTTAATGATAGGACAAAAAATCACTGATATCAACTTAATGCATGCTTAAACAGTTGTTCAAAACACATATTGTACACATTAATGTTAAAACAAAATCTAAGACTAGAAGGGTAAAACATTACCTTCTCCGGGCAGCGAATCGAGGCAGCGTATCAAGTGTCGATCCACTCGGAGTTTTTGTTGCGATGCGATAAAAGGGATGATATTTCGTTTGTTACTCACCGACTTTCTATTGGTTTTAGGCTAGTTTTCAGCTGATCTTTACTGTTGTTCGAAAGTGTGAAGGATTTCGATGTCGATTCCTCACTGTGGGCGTGATATGGGTGTCTGCTATTCTAAGGGCTTCTCACGTGCTCTTCCCCGGATCTTGAGGGGGGGTTCCTCCCTGTAAAACTCTCTTTTTCTCCTCCCCCCGCATGTAAGGATTGCTTCGCTTATACAGTCTAACTTTAGGTTCTAAGTTTGGTAAGGTTATGAAAGCTTTTAGAGTTAATTGATTGCGATTTGTGTTGTATTTGGTGCAAAATCTCGGATTGATTATTACCGTTTTTTGTGAGATTTTTATGATTCTTGTTATGGAAACTTTCCTTTTGGAAAAGAAAGAAAAGATTTGGGTGTAATTAGAATGGTGGGTACGCAATGCCAGATTCTTGGCGAGAATCCGACGAAGATTTGTTGTTGCGGCGATTTCGTTTTTTTTTTTTTTTAGGTTAAGTTGATCTTTTGTTCTGTAGAAGATGAAGGGAGGGTAAATATATGTGGGCTTCTGGCGATGGGGAAGGGAAATAGGGCTGGGATGAGTTGGGCCGCGGGAATTGGGCTGCGGGTTAGGGTAGTTGGGCTGGACGAATTTAAGGGGTGTTGGGCTAATAGTTTTAGGAGTTAATTTTAGGTAAAATTAATTAATGGGAAATAAATGGGAGTTTAAATTATTATTAAATTATATAAATGCTGAATGCAAATATGATATTTAAGGATTGCTTAATGCTTTTATAAATGCGACGCTATTATTTAAAATATTATTTATTGTGCATTATTTATCATTATTTAAGTTAAAATTAAATTATCTTAATATGACTTTAGGTGCTTTATTAATTTTAGCTTGGGTTTAAATTATTACAATAATTATGAAATTGCTTTGCGTATTAATAAATGTGACTATGCTATTTGATACGACGTCATTGCTAAATTATTTATTTATTCACGTATTTATTATTATTAAAACTATTAAGAATTAATGGAAATAGAATAGGGCTTAAAATTGATAAATGCGGGCGCGAGACCTAAAGTGCTTAATATTCTACGTAAGATGCGGTGCCATTATTAAATTGCTTATTTGTGCCTGCATTAATGTTTTATTATTAAAAATTATTTTAAAAAATTAGTGTAATTTTATAGTTAATGACTAGACGGGAGGGTCAAAATTGGGTGTCAACAACTTGTCCCTCTTTGTGTGGAGATGATGGAAGAGTCTTCAGACAAAGACGTTGACTTATAGCCAATTTTGTCTCGATCCTCAGAATTTAAAAATGCTGGGCAATTAAGACAAGGCTGACGCGAAATTCAAAATTTGTCCAAGTTTCGAGTTATGACGACACTGGGCTACCATGGTCAAGCACCAAGGCGGGCTAATGCGGACTTAAATTTGTCCAGTGTCGAGACGCTGGACTACCATGGTCAAACACCAAGGCGGGCTAATGCGGACTCAAAATTTGTCCCAGTGGCGAGTTATGACGACACTAGGCTACCATGGTCAAACACCAAGGCGGGCTGACGTGGACTCAAAATTTGTCCCAGTGTCGAGTTATGACGATGCTGGGCTACCATGGTCAAACACCAAGGCGGGCTGACGCGGACTCAAAATTTGTCCCAGTGTCGAGTTATGACGACACTGGGTCGACGTGATGTTAAAATAAACTGGCTTGAGCATGGGGGTGTACCGGTATTGACTTATGAAAACGCTGAGCTTATTGGTGATGTGGAATGAGTGGACCGACGCTCGATGCCGCTTCTGCCATTTGCTGGGAAGGTTGGCCCCCCAATAAAGTGTCCCGGTTCGCTGTAAGAGAAAATCCACGGTGTGCTCCTTCTCCTGCATGCTAAGACTTAAGCAAACGGTTAGTGCATAACTGTTACGACAAAATGATAACGCATGAATTTATAGGTAATGTAACTGTGTGAGTAGAAAATATTATCTTGTAAAAATGTGATGCTTGTTGTGTTGATGTGATGCTGCAACTGCTGTGATTTTCGTCCTTGCACGGACACGTTGCGATTGTGAATGCAGATATATTGTACTTGCTGCAACTGCCCCTTTAGATTGAAGCTCTGTAGACTAAAGCTTAAGAAAAAGTTAGTGCGTAACTGCTAAGACAAAAATAATAAATGTATAAGAAATGCAATTCTGAGAGTAGAGAAAGTGTCCTTACGTAGATGTGATATGCTGATGACGTCGTGGCGTCGTTTTCGTACGGACGTCGTTTTGGACTCTGCGTCGTTTTCGGTCTCGGCGTCATTTTCGGACGGGCGTCGTTTCGGACTCGGCAGCGTTTTCGGACTTGGCGTCGTTTTCGGACTCGGCGTCATTTTCGGACTCGGCGTCGTTTTCGGACTCGGCGTCGTTTTCGTACTTGGCGTCGTTTTCGGACTCGGCGTCGTTTTCGTACTCGGCGTCGTTTTCGTACTTGGCGTCGTTTTCGGACTCGGCGTCGTTTTCGGACTTGGCGTCGTTTTCGGACTTGGCGGCGTTTTCGGACTTGGCGTCGTTTTCGGACTTGGCGTCGTTTTCGGACATGACGTCGTTTTCGGACTTGGGCGTCGTTTTCGGACTTGGCGTCGTTTCGGACACGATGTTGATGAAGACGTCATTGTGTTGATGCTACTATTCTTGCGAATTAATGCTCCTGCATGCTAAAACTTTGTGAAAGTATGCATAGCGGTTAAATCAAAATAATGAATATATAAAAAAATAAAAATTTGTGAGTAGAGATGTCGTCCCTGTATGATATGTAGGACGCTGCGAATGCTGATGTCATCTCTGCGGACTTCTTGGATCTGCGAACGCCGATGTCATTGCGTAGACTTCTTTGGATCCGCGAATGCTTGCTAAATCTTGCGCGATGTAGTCTCTGCGGACTTCTTTGGATCTTTGCGAATATTTACTGAATGCTGTGATTGCTGATGTCATCCATGCCCAGACATGCTGAAACTGTTCCTGTAAATTAAGGACCCTGTAGGCTAAAACTTAAGAAAAATTAGTGCATAAATTTTTTAAGACAAAAAATGGTAGAGCTTGAATGTGATTTTGTGTAATGTGATGAAGATGTGATTGATGGTGTCGTTATGCGGGCGCGTTGTCGATAGCGTCATTGTTCGAACGCGTGTTGTGCTGATAACGTCATTGCCTGGACATGTTGTGCTGATGATGTCGTGTGTTGCTGATGTAACGTCGTTGTCTAGACGTGTTGCTGATGTGACGTCGTTGTCTGGACGTGTTGCTGATGCTCCTGTAGAATAAATGCTCCTGCAAGCTAAGCTTGAGAATAAATTAGTGTATAACTGTTAAAACAAAATGATAAATATATGAGAAATGCAATTCTGTGGGTAGAGAAGTCGTCCCTGTATGATATGTGAGATGTTGTGAATGCTGAGATGTTGTCTTTGGGCGGACATGCTAAATGTTGCAACTGCTGAGATGTTGTTGTGATGCATTTTGTGAACCGTATGGATTGCCATGATATCTTTGTTGTGCGTTTGTGCACTGCATGGATTGCAATTTGACTCTATGCCCAAGCTGATGCGCTAGACTTTGTTGCGGGATTTGAACTTTGATTGTTGATGTCTGTCTGCTTCTGCTGCTTCTTTCTGCTTCTACTAATATGAAGAACTTTTGTTGTATTTTCTGCTTCTGCTAATATGAAGAACCTGCGCTCAAAGAAAATTTGTGAGTTTGAGGGGGGGCGGTTGATTCGCATTGACTTTGTAGTTTTGACTCTTGATGCTCGGACGTCTGCCTTGTTTGGACTCATAACCCCTGCCTGGTTTCCTACCTTGCCCCAGTTCTAAATATGCAAAGGGCGTTTGGCCTAAAGTGGGTCTCAATAGGGTTGCTTGTGTATTTTCGTTATTTTCAAAATAAGGGAAGGTTTCCTAATGGTGTGACCGAAGCCGATTTAGGCCGTATACGTATCCCCATGAGGGAATCAGGTCATGACGTAGTTCATTATAAGCGAAATTGGGCAAAATTTCTAAAGGTGGGACCGAAGCCGGTATGGCCGCCTACGTATCCGCCAAGGGAATTAGGTCAAACGTAGTTCCATTTTATTACAGATAAAGTGCAAAATATATTAAACTAACTATTTTAGGACTCGGAGGGCCAAAGCAGAGGCACGAGTCCACTTGTTCAAAATGTCTTCTTGCTCTGCGTCTTCAATGGCTGAGTCTTCAGCAGGATCATCCTTTGCAGCACACAACTAAACAAATGACTTATTCATCAGTTAAACAATTTCCGGTAAGGAGCACCTCCTTTTCTCTGGCGGTTGGTCGATGATTCAATTTTCTTCCCTTTTCGGGCTGGCGTAATAGTCTCTTCCAAACTGTTTTCTTCATCTTTAGCTATCATGTTCACATGAGCATCTTCATAACCGGGAAAAAGGTTATTGTTTGCATTGAGAGGAGCATCTTTCAGCTGAATGACTCCCTCTTTGATTAACTCCTCTATTCTGTCCTTGAGTGTATAGCAATTTTTGATGTCGTGTCCCTCGGCACCGGAGTGGTATGCGTAATATTTAGTTTTATCGTGCCCTCGGGAAGTAGGCCTGGGGGTATTTCTGGGAATTGGTCGGAGTATTCCTGCGGCTTTCAGCTTCTCATACACCTGGGCTATGGGTTCGGCTAAAGGTGTATAGGTTTTGGTTGGTTTTCTTTCGGCATCTATGCGGGGTTTGGGTCCGTTTGGTGTACGGGTTCGTGACTGTGGTGAGTATTTTGGATATGCTGGTTGGGTATGGTAAACAGGATATGGGGTAGCGCAGTGCTGATAATACGACTGTGGATTTTGAGTGTTTTGGTTATAGTAAGAAGGTGGTGAGTTTTGATACACTGGAAGTT
Source organism: Przewalskia tangutica (assembly GCA_029844215.1). NCBI lineage: Eukaryota > Viridiplantae > Streptophyta > Magnoliopsida > Solanales > Solanaceae > Przewalskia > Przewalskia tangutica. The sequence goes on along the minus strand of CM056724.1, from coordinate 44,741,888 downwards.
GTTCTGGCCTATGTTCCTGAATGACCATGACAGAGGGTGATGCATCTCTTCTCCTCTGTGAGGTACCTCCTATGGAATCTGACTGCATTGCTCTGCTAGTTGCTTGTAGGGTTGTCAAGTTTGTAATCCTGCCTGTCTTAATGCCTTCTTCCACGAAGTCGCCCATTCTTACGACTTCTGCAAAACTTCGCCCAATTACACTGATCATCCTTTCATAATACGTCGCGTCTTTTAACGACTGCACGAACAAGGTGGTCATTTCGCTCTCTGCCATTGGAGGTTGGACCTTTGCTTCGACCGCCACCAGGCGTATTCACGAAAGTTTCTGTGGATTTCTTTTCAAGTTTCATAAGATAAAATCTATCCGGGACAGTGTCAGTGTTGAATCTGAATCTATCCATGAAATCTTGTGCCATGGCATTCCAACCGTCCCATTTTCGAGGGTCTTGGCATGTGTACCAGTCCAGCGCCTCACCGGTTAGACTCCTGATCAATAGTTTCATGATGATTGCTTGATTTTTCCCAACTCCAATCAATTTATCGTAATATGACCTTAGATGAGATCGAGGATTCCCCTTTCCATCGAACATGTCAAATTTGGGCACCTTGTACTTGCGAGATAATTCAACGTCGGGGTGCATACATAAGTTTTCATATTCTAAACCTTCCCCCCCTTGTTCATCTGAATGCTTTTGAATGCCTCTTTCAAGCTACAGATTTCTTTTGCCACATTTTCATCAGCTCTAGCTCGAATCTGCCGCTCCACTTCCTTGTATTGATCTGTCTCTTGAGAGGATGCATGCATAATAAATGATTGGCTTTCGGTCGAATGTGCTAATGCCCCATATTGCTTGTTAGGACTAGTGATGCGTGTCGTCTGCTCGTATTGGGTGGCTTGGCAATTTGGACTGAGTGGGGAGATATAAGTAGGTGGAGGTTGAGATGTGTATGTAGTAAACGGATCATTTTGGAGGTCGGTTTGCAAATTGACCGGCGAGTGACATTTTGGTGTGAGCTGGTATGTTGCGGCCTTTGCGGGGGGTTTTGTGGAAGTGGAGGCTCAAGGGCTTGTGATACGATTGCATTTGTCCTTTGCTCCGAGAGTGGTGCATTCAAGCTAATAGACAGGTTTGTGATATTTCGGAGCCTTTCTATTTCGGCTTGCATGATTTCCATTTGCTGCAATAATTTGGCGAGGTGTTGATCATTGGTGTTTCTCCTTTCTAACGCCTCTGCATCCTCTACAGGAACGGGGACGAGTCCTGTCGTTTCGCTCGGTGCCTCTGGATTAGTCATTTATTGGATGAGTGTGCTTCTACCAGTCAACGCGAATCAACCTTTTGGGGATAAGCTAGGCAAAATAACCCTCTAACAAATGAAGCAAACTAAGTTAGTATAATATGCAAAGAGTTGCAGGCAATATATAATAATAAGCAAATTGCAAATCAAGCACGTGATCTAACATGTTTGAGACCTCTTTTATGCCAGAGGGAGGCCTAAACGTCACATATGCGAGGTTATGATAGATTTGTCCGAGCCGTCCAACTGTAATGCTTTTGTTGGAAATGGCGACCAAATGACGGTGCACTTTTTCCAATTTCGGCACGTCCTGATTAGGTTTGGATTTGTCTATCATCGTCACGCTACACATAATATGCTGGTTGGTCGTTGGGTTGAGAAACCCGTCGACAAGTTTGGTGTTTTCCTAATTGCGGTGTCGATACCAAGGACCGACCCACCTAAGGTAAATGCATGCATGCCTTAAAATAAAAGGTGGTATAGCTCTATCCTGAGTTTCTAAGATTTGGCTTTACTTTCCTGAGCGGACAACTCGAGTGAGAAGGCTACGCGGCCACCGGTTAGACCGGACACTCCACGTATATTACCAACTCTCCTAAATTTGGGTTTTGAAGAAAGAATTTTGCTGATGCACCAAGCGCACCTCGTATGTAGTGTGTGATAGTGTGAATTTTTCAGAGTGGAAGAAATATGAGCGGAATGCCAGTTTAAGGAAAGCAGTAAAACAAATAGCAATTAAAATAAATAAAACAAAATACAGCACATAAAAATTAAATGCAAAAGTAATGCCAAATAATAACCCTAGGTCTGTCGTGGTTAAGAACCTTAAGTCCCCAGTGGAGTCGTCATTTATGTCACGCCCTTTTCCGACCGCGACATTATTTTAGCGAACTCTGCTTAATAAAATGTTAGAAAATAAAATAAAATATTAAAGGGTGCTAAAAATGATAAAATGCTAAAGTGCTAAAACGATGCTAAAAGTGTTAAGTAGGGTGCTAAGCGTTCGCGGAGTCGCCACCTAATTAGTTTGGGTGAATTAGGACACCTAAATGTCAACTAGGTAAAGTCAACATTAACTCCATTTAAATGGTCTGCAAAACTATATGAGATTCTGGGTAAGAGTTCTTTATTAATCTAGAGGGAAGGGGTTAGGCACCCTTTAAGATCCGCTAACTTGCGGTTGTCCTGCCAAACCTAGGTTAATTATTATGTTAGAGACAATGGATGTTTTGAAAGTATTTGAAGAGAAAGATGATACAAGTGTTTATAAAAGGATGCATTTTGATAAAAGATTTATAATGCTAATGCTATAACAATACATGTAAAGTCTAAAGGTATTTATATTATTTATAAAAGATGATGTAAAGTTGATTTATCATAGATGCATTTTTTATAAAAGATTTAAAAGACTTGTGCTACATGTAAAGTTTAAAAGTGTTCATTTATTTTTATTTTTAAAAATAAATGATGCAAAGTTGATTTATAGACTAAATGTATGCACTTACTTGAAAATTTGATTTTTATATATGGCATAGTGCAAAAAGACGATTATCATTTGGCAAAGTTTAGTCATGCATGACAAGCCTAAAATAATTAACTTTAAGGGAAGCAAATTTCTAGTATCCAACTACTTGCTAATCTATTGATTCAAGATTTAATTATTCTAAGTGTTCTAATAATTAATGTAGCGTTAGACAATTAATTACAAAAATGAATGAGGGTGGGATAGGAAACCAATAAAGGGCAACTCGAAGGAGTGGCGATGTAATTCCGCATGTGGTTTAGAATTTCTGATGCGGATAGCAAGATGCACACAAATGCGGGTGAATGCAGATCTTCAATTTATGGAAGGCGCGATGAGTCTCACAATGAAACTCGTCATTTGGCTCCGGTGTATTTCATTTAAAAGAAAGAAAAAATAAGGATTAGTACATGCCCAAAAATAAGAAACAAACACTTGACATAAAAATTAACACATATAATTTATACTTAAACATATATGCATGATTCATATTGAGGAGCCGCTGTTAGCAAACTTATACGTAAGCTTTAACCAATCTAAAATTGGAAGCAACAGAGAAAATGTAGCATGGATAGGCTGGACCCAAATAATTTCAGACAAATTTCTTTTATTTGATAATGTATCAGTCTTCTATAGGAAGCGGGGTGACTGTTTCGAACATGGAAATCATGACTAAAAGGTCACAAATGTTTTATCCTAATATGGAGGCCGATTAACACTCAAGCGCAAGCAAATATAATTTCCCAAGACACGATAGCAACCCAAATGATCAATTGAGCAAACATCTCAATAATGTAGAATCTCTTAGGCTAGATTAGACATGTAGAATCATATTCGTATTACATAAGTATTATATCACAGAAAATCTAAGAATATGGACAACTTGGTAGATATGCAGATCATACTTATACACTGGAATCCAAAAATTAGCTAAAACGCATAGCACTTTTCCAGATTTGCCCAAAAATTAACGTAGACACAACATAACTGTTTCAATAACCACAAGTATATGAATTTAATATCCCGTCTGGAATCAACATAAATACCCACATGTAGCCTAGTAATCCCAGCATAATCAGGAACTTAAACCAATTATGAACACCAAGAAGAGCCAGATAAAGGGGTGATATACATGGAGTATATTCTATATACTCTTGCGTATATGTACACAATATATACCATTTTTAGAATGAATTCACTCAAACATACATGGCAGGACAGGTTCGAGGCTCGATACTCGACATTCAGGTGAAACAAATTACAAAGCAGGCTCATTTCGGCTAGATATACTCCTAGATACTGCAAATTCCAGTAATTCTAACCCACGGAAACACAGCAAACCGTCCAATCATATTGAGATTAGCATGACTTCTATCTAAACCGTTGATTTAGAGGCTGTCTAATATCGATTGGTTTCACGTATAAGACATGACAAAGAGAGGGAATATACATTGACATCTACAACATACGCTATTTAAACAAGTAATCAGACAAGCACACAGAAGGCATGATGGGACAAATATTATACAAGAGATCATGCAAGTATATGAGCTAAAAGATTCAATTTCCAGCCTATAAACAGGACATACCAGACACCAGTTAACAAACCACCAGGACGATTGACATTTATTCTGCCATTTTTACATCCTAACAATGCTGATTTGTATAAGTCATAATCCTATGTCACATATGTCTGATTCAGACAGTGAGGGCACATTCAAGCCTAAATGAGTCACCTATCCTCAATGATCATCAATCAACCACTGTCCTGAATAATTTTAACTACATGTAAGCTTCTGAATAGATCTCCTGACAACTTTTAGGCACTCATTGATATTTCCAGATTGTTTAACCAGTTGACAACTTGTTATTTGCTTTTAGGTTCAATTTAGGATAGATTTCAGTGATATTAAAATCAGACAAAGAAAGACAATTTACAAAACACAGATATTCCTAGCTCTAATTATACAGGTTCCTATATATATTGCGAGTACAATAGGCCATTCCCAGGTTGGTAGCATAACAGGTAAAAGGGTTGTTTTACTATGCGACATGAACACAGATTTACGATGAACACATATGAATCGTATACTTCAACTAACACATCGTAGTCACGAGTATTAACAACAACCCGCATCAGTCCAAACAGGCTTAATGATAGGACAAACAATCACTGATATCAACTTAATGCATGCTTAAACAGTTGTTCAAAACACATATTGTACACATTAATGTTAAAACAAAATCTAAGACTATAAGGGTAAAACATTACCTTCTCCGGGCAACGAATCGAGGCAGCGTATCAAGTGTCGATCCACTCGGAGTTTTTGTTGCGATGCGATAAAAGGGACGAGATTTCATTTGTTACTCACCGGCTTTCTACTGGTTTTAGGCTAGTTTTCAGCTGATCTTTTCTGTTGTTCGATAGTGTGAAGGATTTCGATGTCGATTCCTCATTGTGGGCGTGATATGGGTGTCTGTTATTCTAAGGGCTTCTCCCGTGCTCTTCCCCGAATCTTGGGGGGGGGGGGGTTCCTCCCTGTAAAACTCTCTTTTTCTCCTCCCTCCGCATGTAAGATTGCTTCGCTTATATAGTCTAACATTAGGTTCTAAGTTTGGTAAGGTTATGAAAGCTTTTAGGGCTAATTGATTGCGATTTGTGTTGTATTTGGTGCAAAATCTCGAATTGATTATTACCGTTTTTTTGTGAGATTTGTATGATTCTTGTTATGGCAACTTTCCTTTTGGAAATGAAAGAAAAGATTTGGGCGTAATTAGAATGGTGGGTACGCAATGCCGGATTCTCGGCGAGAATCCGGCGAAGATTTGTTGTTACGGCGATTTCATTTTTATTTTTTAGGTTAAGTTGATCTTTTGTTCTGTAGAAGATGAAGGGAGGGTAAATATATGTGGGCTGCTGGCAATGGGGAAGGGAAATAGGGCTAGGATGAGTTGGGCCGCGGGAACTGGGCTGCTGGTTAGGGTAGTTGGGCTGGGCGAATTTAAGGGGTGTTGGGCTAATAGTTTTAGGAGTTAGTTTTAGGTAAAATTAATTAATGAGAAATAAATGGGAGTTTAAATTATTATTAAATTATTTAAATGTTGAATGCAAATATGATATTTAAGAATTACTTAATGCTTTTATAAATGCGACGCTATTATTTAAAATCTTACTTATTGTGCATTATTTATTGTGCATTATTTAAGTTAAAATTAAATTATCTTAATATGACTTTAGGTGCTTTATTAATTTTAGCTTGAGTTTAAATTATTACAATAATTATGAAATTGCTTTGCGTATTAATAAATGCGACTATGCTATGTGACACGACGTTATTGCTAAATTATTTATTTATTCACGTATTTATTATTATTAAAACTATTAAGAATTAATGGAAATAGAATAGAGCTTAAAATTGATAAATGCGGGTGCGAAACCTAAAGTGCTTAATATCTACGTAAGATGCGGTGTCATTATTAAATTGCTTATTTGTTCCTGCATTAATGTTTTATTGTTCCATTTTATTATTAAAAATTATTTTAAAAAATAGTGTAATTTTATAGTTGATGACTAGACGGAAGGGTCAAAATTGGGTGTCAACAATAATCCATGGAGGCAAGTTATAATTGATCAATATAACATGCTATGTACTATGAACAATGCCTATCGAGTTGAATGGACTAAATTCATCTGTGGCTAACCCCAACCTCACATTGCACGGATCTTCTGCAAACTTTGAGTATACAGAATCAAACTCTTTCCAAGCTTGGCCATCCACTGGATGTTGTAAAATCCGATCTTTTTCACGCCCATCAGCATGTCATGTCATGTACTTCGCCGTCTCTTCGCACATAAATAACCTTTGCAATATTTTATTTATTGAAAAGTACCTAAGGATCTTATTAGGAATCCTATGGATCTTTCCATTTTCATGTCGTGTGTCATTCTCTTTATCATTCGACTTTCATCTTGGCGTCTCACAAACATGGCAACTTGTAGCATTTGCATGTTCTTCCCAATACAACATGCAATCATTGGGGCTTGCATCTATCTTAGTATAATCCAACCCTAGTACTTTTAAAACACTCTTCACTTCATAAAAGATTTAGGCAATTTTGCATCGGGTAACACCTCCCTTACAAGCTCTAATATATCAGTAAATGCAACATTGGTAAGCATGTGATCACACTTCAAAATAAATAGTCGAATCATAAAGGAAAGCTTTGAATGTTTCTTGCATCCGGGATATAGTTTCTTCTGGCCTTCTTCAATTAACTTGAAAAACTTTTTTGCCTCATCATTCGGCCCCTCTGTAAAAACATCACGAGCATCTCAACAACCCTGCTATGTCATCATTGCAATCATCCATATTTGATTGTTCATCATGATCCAGATTAGTTCTTTCTCTTTCAATTTCGATCCCTAATTCAGATAACTTATCTGTTCTTGGCACAAAACCATTACATATTACGTGATCTCTCACAACATTCTCATGCTTCCAATAACGATAGTGACAACTATCACATGGACACCAAATTTGGTTTCCTTGAGACTTTGTAGCAAAAGCCTTTTTAATATACTCGTCTACTCCTCGTTCATGTTCATCACTCCATTTGGCAGCCATCCACCACTCCTTAGTTCCACAATCCATTTCATCAATGTAATATTTAGGAGACTAATAAATAAAATCTGGAACAACATACAGTAAACAAAATGTAAATCGATGACGGTAAATTACATTCTCTGTAATTTAATTTGGAATTACAATTTACAAATAAACAAAATGTTGGAAGAACAATTAATAAAATCTAAGCAATTCGATTTCAGCAGTTCGACGACGCAACGACGGTAAAATCTAAGTAAATATATACACTTACATTAATCTAACCTTGAATTAATAATGATAAAACATGAAAGGAGAAGTCTAACCTTGGAGAAGAGGGAATGTATGTGTATAGATTTCTGCCGCTGAGCAGCGATGGTCTTCTACTTATTTGAAACGATGGTGAGCAGGGGAAGGGTAATGCGACGACGACGGGGATGTATGGTAATGCGACGACAGTTGAAAGTGAACAAAGCTAGGACATTTGAAGAGAAGTATTCTAAGATAATTCAACCGTATGATTTCATCAGCTCTTTTTGTAGCAGTGATGAAAAAGTGAATTCTAAATGAAAAAAATTGTTAGGTGTTCGGCGTCTTAAATTTTAGATTTTGATGAAGCTAATGGTTATTATTTTCTTTTGGATGTGTAGTGAATGCAATTGTAATTTAGATGTAATGTTTGTAACATAAGAATATAAAACTTTTTCAATTTTAATGCATATATGTTTGAATGAACTAATATTTGTATTTGTTCAGTTTTTATATGACCAAAATTGATGCAAATACAAAGCAATCTCATAATTAAATCAAAGCAATTTTAAGAAAACTGATCTGAAGGAAAATTGAATGTTACCAAAACAAATGCAAAACTGGAAAAAATCTAATGCAAAGTAGTGCCCAAAAAGTGAATCAAATCAATACCGAAAAACTGAACGATATCACAATCAAAACTGAACCAAATCAGTCTCAAAAGTAAACCAACTCAGTACCAAAAAACTGAATCAAATCACACCAAGTGAACCAAAGCAGCACCAAATATAGAACAAAAATAGAGCTAAAAGGAACTCAAAGCATAACAAAAGAGACGTTTCTCTCACTAAGTGAAAACGCTCTCAACGTTTTCCTTGGTTGCTCCTTTCGGTTCGTCCCTCTCATTCTAAACTCACCATTGATTCTTCATTATTCGAAGCTTAGTGTTCATGACATGAAAAAGACAAAGCGTTTTACTCGCTCTAGCAATGATTCCGATGGATCCGGAGGTTCTTCGAAGTATAGATCCAAGAAAAAGAAAAAGAATGGCGGAAGCCCAACCATTGTTAAGGAAAATTTAATTCCGACAATTTCGGATCCCACGGTGTTAGTACATGTTCCGCCTGATATGCGCATTCCACTTGAACATGTGGTAGATGATAATACGCTGCAAAAGATACATGAATGGGGAAAAAGTATAGAAGTTGATAGCTTGGATAGAAGTATGCTTGAAGGTGAAGAGGCCACGAAGGGTACTTGTAACACTGTCCACAAGCTTAATGAAAAAGCCCCCTCCGAAACTCCCGACAATACTATGGAAGTTCGGATAGCTAAAGACACTCCATTCTCTCCTAGAGATGGCGAAACTAACACGGATCAATTGATAAGCTCCGGGACTACAACGGAAGAGTATGGCAATCACGGGGCCAAAACAATCTCATCACTTCAAGGTAATTTGCTCAGGCAAGCCGGAAAAATTAGAAATTCGGGGACAGGAATTACAAACGACAAAACAATGCATGAAGGCATTCTCGGGTCACAACCGGGTCAGGTTGCGGGTCAAATAGCTGAGGCGGGCCAGGAGGGAGTCCATGGGTCTACGATTATTCCAGGTACTCGTGGTACAATGCAGGTTGGGAGAACCGAAGGGTCATCTACTCCCAAGGAGCCTTGTAACTCTCCTAACTTAATTAGCGCGGGAGCCAAAGAGTCACTTCACTTAATGGGGCAACATTCATCCGCGGGAACCAAAGGGTCACTGCACTTAATGGGGCAGCATTCATCGAATTCATTGAGAGTCACTAATCAGCCCTTCCCCACTTTAACCAGCTTACTTAGCGGACTTCAACAAAAGAATCTAAATAGCTCATTTTCCTTTACTTCTTCCTTGGACATTGGAAACGTTAATAACTATCCACCTCTCCCTCTTCTACCTCTTCAATACTTCCCGGAATCCAAGATGACACACCCCCACCTCCCTCCAAATCATCACTTCCACCCGAATGCCTGAAAATTTTCCAACCCTTCCAAATGGCACACGCATACTATCTCCAGATGCGGGTCCGAGCTCTATCCCCTCTAATCCTATCCCTCAGTCAACACTACACGGGAGGCTAGCTGATAATATGCCCACAGACAAATCTAGAGATCATCAAGCGCATCCACCCGGTGATGCAACAAATAGAGAACTACCCCCTCATCAACGCAAAGGTTCCAATCCGCCAAAGAAGACCTATGCGGGAGTCTTTGCGGGTACCAGACTTGAAGCTAAGGGAATGAAGCTACAATTTATGGAACAACAAGGAGAAGATGTAGAACTTGAAGCTACAGATGAAGTCCCCTTCATTGAAACCTGGGGATATTGTCTAATTGGTTGCTTCACGGGTCCTTTCCCGGGAAGAGAGGCATTGAATTCTATTGTTAAGGGATGGGGAGTGAAGTGCCGTATCATCCCATATGGCAAAGGTTGGACAATATTCAAATTCATGATGGAAGAAGAACGCACGAATGTACTTCATGGAGGCCCATATATGGTCTTTGGCAAAACTATGATGTTAAAACCCATTGATAAAAGAGTATTATTAACGGATGACTTATTCATGGACATCCCAATCTGGGTCACTTTCCATGACATTCCCCTCTCGGTTTGGAGTGCAACAGGACTTAGCAAGATTGTTTCGCATGTGGGGAAGCCCCTATACACAGATCAATTTACTAAGGAGAGGTCTAAAATGAACTATGCAAGAGTCTTGGTGGAAGTAAATGTTAGTAAAGAACCGGTTATGGAGTTTGGAGTTAAACTTCCCGACAATAGAAGATATATCCAAAAGGTGAAATATGAGAATTACCCGGATTTTTGCTATCATTGTGCGTCTTTTGACCACAACCATTTGAAGTGTAGAAAATTGATGCAAGACATCAACGCTCAAGAAGCCCAGAAAACCCATAATCCATTGGTACCACCTAGCAATGGTGGCGTTTCTACAAGCTCGGGTACTGCTACGGCTACGGGTCAAACCGGTCCTTCTAGCACTGATCCACTACCCCACCAACATCCCGTGGGTAGTGATAACTTGATGGATATTGAGAATAGCGAGCAAACAATGCCTCATATTCCCGGAAGTGTGGGAGAAGCTCTGAATTTTGGAATTCCTCCGGTTGCGGGTCAACTTGATTCATCGTGCTTGCGGATAACACAAGAGGGGTCCTCAAACCTTCACCCCAATGCTGGTCTTGAGCATCATGTGAGGCTGAGAAATGTGGCAAGTATTACTAAGGAAAACACACCAATTGACCCGCAAACTTTACTAGATGGGGGAACTTGTAAGGGTACTATAGATGAGTTTAATCATGCAAGACGTTGCATAAACTTTGAACGCGGAGAACATAGCCTAGTTGGGACCTCTACCTTGACTTCTAACAACAAGGACGAGGGATGGAAAAAAGTAATTTCAAGGAAGAATATTAGTATGGTGAAGAATGTGAAGCGCAGAGGTGCTACTAAATCCTCCTTTGTTTCTTAATGAAAGTTCTTTGTTGGAATGTCCGAGGTCTTTGCGGACAAAGGGATAGGGCAGCCACACAAACTCTAGTGTGTAGGCTCGCAAAACAACATGATGTTGCATTGGTTTGTCTAATAGAAACTAAATTCACTCGTGCACGGATGGACTCTTTTACATCTCAAAGATTTCTTGCTTGGAAATTTTGCTCCAACATAGATTTCATTGATGGCGGAAGAATGTTAGTACTTTGGGACCCCTCCAAAGTTAGTTGTGATGTGCTTGGAATGGACTCTCAACATATTCATGTCCAAGCACGATGTAATATTTCTCAAGTGTCCTTTCTTGCTACATTTGTGTATCCGGTCTATAACATTCCGGAAAGAAGGAATCTTTGGCATCATCTTACCCACTTGGGCACTAGCATTGTCAAGCCTTGGATGATTATTGGAGATTTTAATACTTATTGCTACCCTCATGATAAGGTCGGTGGCCCCCCTCTCACGCCTTATGCACTTAAGGACCTTGGGGAATTCAGAATAGCTCACAGACTTGATGACACTCCTTCTTCCGGTTCCTTCTACACTTGGACGAATGGTTCTATATGGTCCAAACTAGATAGAGTGTTGATGAATCAACATTGGAGTGACTTGAATCTAGAATGCTCGGCTACATACTTGCCTATGGAACCAGTCTCGGACCATTGTCCCGTGATAGCTTCGGTAATTGCATTTTCTAATATTGGAAAACGACCTTTCAAGTTTATGAACATGTGGCTCTCACACCCCGCCTTTGAGAACATACTAACTTCATGCTGGAGGCAGAGTGTATTAGGAACTGCCCAATTTATATTGGTCACAAAATTGAAGTCTTTGAAGAAGCCATTGCGAGATTTGAACACTAGTGAATTCGGGAGCATCGCACAAAGAGCAAATGCGGCAAACATGGAATTTAAGGAGGCTATAAATGCGCATATGGATGATCCCTTTGATGAAGAATTAAAAGCTAATGTCAAGTCCCTAAGAGCTAGAGAAAATCACCTACTTGAATCCGAGAGACACTTCATAAGACAAAAATCGAGACAAAAACACTTGATTGGAAGTGATAGGTGCTCCAAATACTTCCACAGCTTGATCAAGAGGAGCAATGTTAGGAATTCTATTACCTATCTTGTTAAGGACAACATATCTACCACAACATCTCACGGGGAAGTAATAGAGATGCTTGTTGAGTTTTATAAAGGACTTCTAGGCTCATCTCGGCCCTCAACCAACATTGATCCCGCGGTACTTGATTGTGGTCCGAAGCTAAGGGAGGAGGATGTCCTATTCCTTTTGCATCCTATCTCCCCGAATGAGGTTTGGGATGCTCTCTCCGATATTGGCAATGACAAAGCACCTGGCCAGATGGATTTTCAGCCGCATTCTTCAAGAAAAGATGGAGAGATGTGGGACATGATGTAGTAAGGAGTATACAAGAATTCTTCTCTTCCGGAGTTCTATTGAAGCAAGTGAACCATACCATACTTACCCTCCTGCCCAAAACTGATCGATACCCCAAGGTAAGTGACTTTAGACCTATTGGATTGACCAATGTGGTCTACAAGATCATAACAAAGATCTTAGCTAACCGGATGGCAATGTTTCTTCCTACACTTGTTGATAAATGCCAAGGAGCTTTTGTGAAAGAAAGGAACATGGTGGATAATGTCTTCATTGCCCAAGAACTTGTGAGAGGTTATAATAGAACTAGAGTCTCACCGAGGTGTATGCTTATGGTGGATCTTCGGAAAGCATTTGATACGGTCTCCTGGAATTTCCTTGAGTCAGTGCTAAGAGGTCTCAAGTTTCCGGACAGATTTGTTAGATGGATTATGGAGTGTGTAAGTTCAACCTCTTTCTCTCTTTCCATCAATGGAGAGTTACATGGTTACTTTGCGGTAAACGCGGCTTAAGGCAAGGTGATCCTATGTCTCCTATGCTCTTTATCCTATGCATTGAGTACCTTTCAAGGATGCTAAAGCTAAAGACTTCGGACAAAGTTTTTTCATATCACCCAAAGTGCAAGAGACTAGGCATCTCTCATCTTGCCTTTGCGGATGACCTCACGCTCTTTGCCAAAGGGGATGTATCTTCGGTTGGGGTTCTTATGGAGTGTCTTGAAGAATTGGAGGCGGCTTCTGGGCTTACGCTTAACCCGTCAAAATCTTCCATCTACATTGCGGGAGTGCATGGTTCAATCCGGGACTTGATATTGGCAAGAGTTGGTTTCTCGTTAGGAGTCTTTCCCGTGCGGTATTTGGGGGTCCATTTGTCCCCAATTTCTGTCTCGATTGATCAGTTTGCCCCATTCACTAATGCAATCTCGGGATACATTCAGAAATGGGGACACCACTCACTTTCTTATGCGGGAAAACTAGAACTTATCTGATCGGTTATTCAGGGTGTCGAGAGCTTTTGGTTTCGGGCACTCCCTATTAGCTCTTCAGTTCTCAACAAGGTACGCTCAGCTTTCATCCAGTTCTTATGGGGTGGCAAGCCACCAAGAGTCGCTTGGGATGAGATTTGTGTGCCTCAATCTGAAGGAGGCTTGGGCCTTATGAACATCAAAGTATGGAATCACGATACCTTATGGGTTTAATTGATTAATAGCTACTACTTGAGAGGTAAATCCATTTGGGATTATGAGGTTCGTACTAGGGATTCCCCTTTATTCAATAAACTTTGTAGCATTCGCGATACTTTCATAAGCATCTTTAGGAATCAAGGAAACACAATTGCCGGCTTGGAGAAGTGTTGCACCAATGGGAGATTTGATTCTAGCCTTGTGTATGAAGTCATGCGCATCCCGCGGGAACATAAGCTTTGGATGTCTCAAATTTGGAAAGGCTACATTCCTCGTAAATTCTCATTCACAGTCTGGCTCACTTGTAGGAAGCGTCTTGCTACCAAAGACACTCTCTCATACCTAAACTTGGAAGACAAGACTTGCGGGTTCTGCAAGCGTGCCAATGAGACAAGGGCTCACCTCTTCTTTTCTTGCCCCTTCACCCACAAGATTTGGAAGCATACAAAAGAATGGTTGAGAATTAGAAGAGAAATGACAACAATTGAAAGCACACTCAAGTGGATCAAGAAAGAGCATCGCGGGACTGACATCCGATCCAAAGCCATCTTACTTGCTTTTTGCATAGTGGTATATGAGATTTGGAAAACAAGAAATGAATTGCTATTTGCGGGCAATAGCTCAACAACAGATGAGGTTGTGGCAAAAGTTAAAACAACAACCTATAGAGTTCTTTATGATTTAATCCCCTCTTGTAACGTCACCTCTGAGTGAACGCCTCATCCCTCCTTCATTTCTTGCTTTGTGTTACGTTGAGGATTGAGAACCCTCAATGATTGATTGTAGTTTCCAGTTTCTTTTTTAGTAATAATATTTTCATTTACCCGAAAAAAAAAAGTGGACAGTGGTTCTAAAAATTTGTTCATTACATGTTATAACCCCCAAAAGATGCAATAAAAAAGTGATAAAATGGCATCTCTCTACCACCAACAACTATTAAAATCAACAACACAAGTTTTTACTAGTCTTAAGGCCACTGAAATATACATAATTATACAAACGATACACACGTATATACTTATGTATATTGGATATCATTCTCGGCTTGGGAAGTGGCCCATCACGGGCATTAGGCAATATCCATCACGGGAATATATTTGGCAGAATATTGAGTGTATATTGTTGTAATATTTTAGTGTAAAGATTACCTTAATTAGTATTATACACTTACCATAGTTATAGGAGTCTTATACTACTAGAATATGATTTTGGTATTAGAATAGGAATATGTTTTCTATTATGCCAATTTGTAAATTGTATATATACTCTTTCATTAATGAGAATAATCAAGGGATTATTTCTTTCATGGTATCACAAATCTAGGTTATTTTTCCTTGCTTCCGTTGAACACTTCCTCGGTTTCCGTGAGTTTTTTTGTTCTCCAAACCTAAAATTCATTCTTCGAAATCCCTCAATCACATATTGTTCTATCAATATGTCTACATCAAAGAACACGTTCCATTTTGTCCTTGTAGTTTCTAACAACAAGAATAACATCCCTCTTGTTCTTGAAATTGAAAACGTCCAATATGCGACGTGGGCCGAACTGTTCAAGATTCACACACGCTCGCATTAAGTCATCATCACATAATCCCCACGGCTCCTGAGGATACGGATATACCAAAACGCGAGGATGATCCTAAGTGATGGACAAATCTTGATGCCACCGTCCTTCAGTGGATTTACTCCACTATTTCTACCGACATGTTGCAGAAAATTATTGAGTCGGACGCTACGGCAATGGATGTTTGGGATAGGTTGCATGACATATTCCAAGATAACAGAATTCTAGGGTTGTTACACTTGAGCAGGAATTTTCCCACATCAACATGGAAAATTTCTCAAATGTTTCGGCTTATTGTACAAGGTTGAAAGAATGAGCGGACCAACTCCGCAACGTTGGTGCGCCCGTTAGTGACAATCGTCTTGTTCTGCATATGGTTTTCGGCCTATCCGAATCCTATAGTGGCGTTGGAACGGTTCTTTGTCAGAGTAATCCTCTCCCGAAGTTCTATCAAGCCCGCTCATACTTACTTTGAAAGTAGTCGGTTTGGCTAAAAAGGCGGCTACGACAGCTAGTACCGTGGCCATGATGACGACCTCCATAAATTATCCAAATTTTGTTGATAATATGGGCCAAAACCGTGCTCATGGTGGCAGCAAAAATAATCTTAAAAATAATAGGAAAAATAGTGGCGGCAAACGCGGTGATCCCGGTGGTGGGAACGGCGGCAGTGGGTGCCGCCCCAATAGCAGTAGGCCACCACCTAACTTGTCCCAGCCTTGGGCTATTTGGCCGTGGGCCTGGATCAGTTGGCAGTGGCCCAACAACCACTGGTATCGGCCACATTCAGCCCCAAGCAATTGGGCTGCCCAACAAAATTCCAAGCCCAATTCTGCCTGGCCCAGCAGTCACGGATCAGCAAGTTACCGTCCACCTTATGGCCCGGACCAGCAAGCCGGTGTGCTTAGGCCCCACCCTCCTCAGGCCCATTATACTGCGGGCCCCACCCCTATCTACCTTGAAGCCGTAATGCACACGCTTGTAATTAATCCTTCGAACCCAAATTGGTACATGGACACCGGCGCCACTACTCACACGACGTCCGACTCAGGTACTCTCTCGTCTTATTCAATTTGAGCAACAATCGTGGTATAATTGTTAGTAATGGTAATTCAATTCCAATTCGTGGTTACGGTCATAAAATGTTGTCTCCCCCATCCACCCCTTATTTTGAAAAATACCCTTCACGCTCCTAAATTGATTAAAAATTTAGTGTATGTCCGTAAATTCACCACTGATCATTCAGTTTTTGTCGAATTTGATCCATTTGGATTTTCTTTGAAGGATTTCAAGATGGGGAGTCCTCTCATGAGGTGATGTGTGATAGTAGGGGAGATATTTATCGTATCACGCCAAGGTCCGGTTTCTCGAGTCCAGCATTGTCATCAACTTTTGCAGCTCTAGCTCCCTCCTTGTGACATGCTCATCTAGGTCATCTGGGGTCATCTATTTTGTCTTCCTTAGATAAATGTAATTTTATATCTTGTATGGGTACGATTCGTACTTCGAATTGTCAATCTTATTCTTTAGGAAAAATCGTTAAGTTTCCATTTGTAGACTCTAATTATCATACTTTAATGGCATTTGATATTATTCATAGTGATATATAGACGTCTCCTATTCTTAGTTCTTTGGGTCATCGGTATTATGTTTTTTTCTGGATGATTATTCTAAATTTTATGGACGTTTCCGAGCGAAAAAATCTCAAAATTTTTCCATTTTCTTACAATTTAGAGTATTCATTAGAACCCAATTCGAACGGGACATAAAAAATATTCAATGTGATAATGGTAAAGAATATGATAATTGGGTGTTTCAGAAATTTTGTGCAAACAATGGGATCAATTTTTGTTTATATTATCCTCAAATGTCTTCACAAAATGGGAAAGCCGAACGGAAAATTCATACCATTAACAACGTTATCCGAACTTTACTAATTCATGCATCCGTACCCCTATTTTTTGGCATCATGCTCTACAAATGACTACCTATCTTATTAACATTCTTCATATCTAAAGTTTTTCGTCCCCTCTTCAAATTTTATATAATAAGACTCCTTCGTTTTCACATCTTAGAGTATTTCGGTGCTTGTGTATCCACTCTTTCTGTCCACCACAATTAATAAACTTCAGGTTCAGTCTACCCCGTATGTGTTTTTGGGTTATCCGTCAAATCATCGTAGTTACAAATATTTTGATTTATCATCTAATAAAATCATCATTAGTCGCCATGTAATTTTTGATGAATCCCATTTTCCGTTTGCTAATGTGAGTAATCCCGTATCGAGTTTGTATAATTTTTTGGATGATGGTATATCCCCGTATATTATTCACCATTTTCCGAACATGTTACGCACCCCAAGTCCACCAATGGGCCTACTGCCCGCTGGCCCCACTGTTCCATCACGACATAGTATCATTTGGGCGGACGCCACGATCTGTGCCAGGCTAGTGAGGTCGCTTAGTCCCGTGCGGGCGATGGCGAACTTGGCTAGTCACTGACCACTTTCCATCTCTTTCGATCCACGGTGTCCCCCATTGTTCGTGTTGGGCCAGCAGGCCCACTGCCTGCTGGCCAGTCCGTCACGTGACCCTCTTTCTTATTTCGATGTGGAGTGTAATAAAGCATCAATACGCATTCATACCATAATAAAATGAATGTTCTTATAGAAATAGAACAAAAAATCAAGAGCTTCGAGCCAATAAAGACGCTGGCATTCACCACTAATTCTTTATTGAATTTGACCTTTTTTTTGAAGGATGAAAAGTCTCCCCTCTGCCCAATTCTCCCCCAAGTCACAGACCAGTCACTCGTAGTCAACAGGGTATTTTTAAACCGAAAAGACATTTTAATTTAAATTATAATGTTCTTAAATCACCCTTACCTCATAATCCCGTGTCTGCCTTAAATGACCAAAATTGGAAAATTGCTACGGCCGATGAATATAATTATTTTATTGATATTAAGACATGGGAGTTGGTTTCCCATACATCTGGTGTTAATATTATTCCGTTTATGTGGATTTTTGCTCATAAGGACAATTCTGACGGTTCTTTTGCAAGACATAAGGCTCATCTTGTTGGTGATGGTAAGACTCAGTAGGTTCGTGTGGATTGTGGTGAGATATTTAGCCTGGTGGTCAAGCCGTCTACCATTCACACTGTGTTCATCTTGGCTCTTTTGAATGCATGACTCATTCATTAATTAGATGTGAATAATGCTTTCCTCCATGGTGATCTCAAGGAGACAGCCTATATGCATCAACCCTTGGGGTTTAGGGATCCCAAATATTCTCATCATGTCTGTTTATTGAATAAGTCCTTGTATGGGCTTAAGCAGTCCCTACAGGTATGATATAAGAGGTTTGCACACTATGTTTTGACTATTGGATTCTCTCACAGTAGGTCTGATAATTAATTATTCATATATCATCGTGGATCTTCCTTGGCTTATATACTTCTATATGTGGATAATATTATCTTGACTGCCTCTTCTGATGCATTACGCCAATCTATCATTACAATGTTCAGTTTTGAGTTTGTTATGAAAGACTTGGGGACCTTGAGTTATTTTTTGGGGATACTTTTCACTCGTCATGCAGGGTGGGTTGTTCTTATCACATAGGAAGTATGCAACTGAGATCATTGAGAGGGTTGGGATGTCATCCTGTCAGTTTACTTCCTACTGATACTAAACCCAAACTGGGTGTCGCAGCTGGCTTGTCGGAGCTCTTCAATATCTTACTTTCACGCGACCAGATATTACATATGTCGTACAACAGTTGTGTTTGTTTATGCATTATTCTAGGGTTGAGCACATGAATGCACTCAAATGCATTATACGCTACTTTCAGGGAACACTTGACTATGACTTGCATCTATATCTATCGTCGGTATCTACACTTGTCTCGTATACAGATGTTGATTGAGGTGACTGTCATGATACCAGACGTTGTATGTTTCTTGGTGATAACTTGGTCTCATGGTCTGCAAAGCGATAGTCGACATTATCACGATCCAGTGCAGAGGCCGAGTATCGAGTGGTGGCCAATGTGGTATCTGAATCATGTTGGTTACGTATCTTCTCTTAGAGCTCCATTATCCCAATCAGAAAGTTACCTTGGTATAATGTGATAATATTAGTGCAGTCTATCTTTCTGGTAATCCGGTTCAACATCAGCGCACTAAACAATCGAGATGTATATCCACTTTGTTCGCGAAAAGGTAGTTCGTGGATAAGTACGCGTCTTACATGTCCCTTCTAGGTACCAAATTGCAGACATTTTTACTAAGGGTCTTCCATCTGTTCTATTTGATGATTTTAGAGACATTCTCAGCGTACGACGATCTCCCGCTATGACTGCGGGGGTGCGACAATATACCACCATATACATTGTATACACACGGTATACAATACCTTGTGTATACCGTGTATATCTCTGTTGTTTGGTAATATATTATTTGTATATAATTAGCATTGTACACTTACCATAATTGTAGAATTTTTACACAAATAAAATAAGGTTTTGGGAGTAGAATAGGAATATGATTTTCAATATTATGGAAATTGTAAATTGTATATATATCATTCATTAATGAAAATCATTAAGGGATTATTTCTTTTAGTTTCACAAAAGTACATCACATATTCACTTTAAATATCGCTCCTTCATTGTTGTGTCTTGTTATTATCCTTTCTTACCTTAAATTTATCCACTCTTAGTTGCTTCAACTGTTTTTCAGTTATAGAAGTTTGAATCTTTCATTAGAGCTCTTTTGGTGCATACAAATCACTTGGTTTACTTAAACCTCTAGCATCGCCAAGAAAGTTGATTTGTCTTGTTCCAGTTATTAGGGATTGCTTCTGTTTCTGTTGGAGTATGAACTTCAGCTCTGACATACTTCTTAACCTCAAGGGTAGGTCTTTTTCAACTTCAAATGTAGAATACTCAAAATTAAGATTGTTGAAGAGTGGATCAAAGATGGATTGCCATGTTTGCACTCTAGGGAATGACATAAACATAACTTATATAGGCTAATTTAGTAGATTGTTTTGACTGGGCTGTGGAGCTAACAAGGGTAAGTCCTCTACTGTTGTTGTCACGTTCCGAACCTGAGCCTGGATGTAACACGATATTCGGTGCTTGTCAGCGAATCAAGTGGCTGACTGAATCAACATGTGATATCAAAACATACTGAATGTGGAATAAAACTAACATATGCTGATCTACTAAAAGTCTAACTGAATAATCATTTAGAGCTCCTCTTGGCCTTCACTATGTATATAGTTGAAAAGATATTACAAGGGGTTACAACTTTCATGTCCTAAGTTTTCTCATGATAAGTTAAGAGATATACTTCCTTTTAGTACCTCCAGTGGATCTCATTCAAGGGATCAAGTTTCTTGTAAAGAAGCACATTGATAGCATGGGGACATGGGATTTCAGTAAGGTTCAAACCTTGCAAGTGCACATTTCTTATTTGACAAATTGGCAATGTGCTTGTTGTTCATTGACTCGCCTCAAATTAATCCATAATCACACACCTATTAGAAATCTTCAAGAAATGGTTGTACATTTAAAAAGCTTTTGGACTCCATTCAGTAGCCTAACTCATCACCTCTTCTTTATTTTTCTCATCATGTTCATCATCTTTATTCTTATTTCCTCAAGCATCCCAATGGTAGGTTTGTGTCTTGCTTTCAATATTCAGGACAAACAAATAGAGACATAGAAGGAGTAGGACTTTAAAAAAAAAAAGTCTCACTTCTCCATAACTCTTAGGAAACAAAAATAAATGGGTGTAGGAGTTTACGTCGGGTTCGTACACGCAGCGGAATTTGTAAATTTATGTTTTAAATACGACGACGGTCGAACTGCAGTATGATAAGTAATGAAAACACAAACACAAAGTAAATATAAAACTTCGAATGAAGACTTACATTTTGGAAGCAGTCAGCCAAGCAGTTGAATCTTTAATCTTTGTGTAGTCCGAGGGTGCACATAAAAAACGTTCCTCGATATACAAGTTCTTGGAGAACTGTGATGTAATTTGCTAAGTCAGGAATGCTAGGGATTCTGACAGAGCTTTAATAGAGATTTACCTCTCTTAGGTTTTCAGTGTATTGAAATGAGAAGAGGAGCCTCCTATTTATAGGATAAAATACGAGCTCAAGGGTTTCAGTAGGGCCATGCCCAACAGAAATGAACTGGGCAGAA
This sequence comes from Przewalskia tangutica, assembly GCA_029844215.1. Lineage (NCBI taxonomy): Eukaryota > Viridiplantae > Streptophyta > Magnoliopsida > Solanales > Solanaceae > Przewalskia > Przewalskia tangutica. Next base: position 44,720,308 of record CM056724.1, on the reverse strand, counting down.
TTCGGACTGCCAGGCCACGTCCTGGCACCGCGGTTCCGTCCTATTTTCTGCCCACTTTTCCATTTTAATGTCCCGGTCATCAACCGAACATTTAGGTATCTCCTTCTAATTACATCCTTCAATCGATATAACATTTGACTTAGTGTTACCCTTCAGGCCTTTACATATCGTCACTAATTACATTAGGATATTCATGGAACTCCTAGACTGCGCCGGAAGACGAACAAAACATGTAAAGTTTAGCTACACAAAATATGTGAACTGAACCTATATGTGAGAAGATAAAATCCCTTCATTCATGACACACTTAATCAAGCTTAGGATTTGTCAAGTGTCTATCCAAATGGCTTGATTATTATAACTCATCTATATTAGTTGACAACAGGACCATGTCACGCATGTATCCATTGCATTAACTTGATGACTTAGTCAACCTAATACCATATGAGTACCTGAGTGTTCACTAGAATATAAATTCAAGGAATGAATCCTTTGGCTCACATATCACCTTTAATCTACTTCGTAATGCACCCAAAACAATCCGCGTCTCAACCTATAAGGCATTTTAGCTTAGGACAGGATCAAAGTACATTACTCCGTAAACAAGATGATATTGACCTCAAGTCTAAGGACTTTTATCTCCCACACGCCGATGACATTATAGACATATAACAAAACAGTACATCAGCAGGGCGTACCAATACTTCAACAAGTATCCATGTGTCCATCACGAGTTGCCATAACTCGTAGCAAGTGAGACATACTACATCCCTTAAGGATATGATGCAGACCACATGTCGACGTATCGCATATCATCGATATCTCAATTTCGATGATCATTAGTCGAGGTAATTTAAGAGTTACGTTATAACATTAATTCTCACATCATTAATAAACACGTAACCTCTAGGGATGCATTTATAGAATATTATAAACAATCAACTAATAATTCAACAAATGCAAATTGCCATAATATTAATCATCATTAATATAAATACGAATGTGTATAAAGTACATTGTGTCCTAATACAAATTGTCTCTAGGACATACATATACTTTCAATCTCCCATTTGACCTAGAGCCAATCACCAACATATCTAATACCCATGTTGTCACGACCCGAACCCGGGCCCGTGACTGGTGCCTTACCCCGGGCACCCTAGTGATACAACATCAGAGTAATCAGCGGAATATAAAACAAGACATGAAATAACATGAAGTGTGAAAGCGATTATCCGAGAAAAGTTGCCTTTCATATATATATAAAAACTTTAATCCAACGATTACATCCCTTTTACAAACTCGCCACAACGATTACTATGGACCTCTAGAATGATATAACAACAATGGCGGGACAGGGCCGCGTACCACGAATGTAAGTACCTACAACGGCAGGACTATACCCAAGATAAGCCTCGGAAAGCGGAGCTTCCCAAACGCTTGTGACCACATGGCGAGGATCAACAACGGTGTACCTCTACTGCGGCATAAACGCGGCCCAGAAGGAGTCGATCAACAGTACCAAGTATGTGAAGCAGAAAAATCGTAAATGAAATCATAGTAGTCTATATGAAGCGGGAGACATATATAATAACCAAACTACGATTCACGATAAATAGCGATCATGTCAAGTCGGGGACTCACGCCTCAAAGTCATCACTCAAATATAACTATGGGTCTCGCCCACAACATCAATCATGCGTGGAATACCTTCCTCACCGCGATCTAAGATATAAAAGCACCAAGGAATACACATGAACACGTGTCCCACTGTGTCATAATAAAACCGTCTGGGGTAAATGCGAAGGCATAGCCGACTACTAAAACCACGATACCAACAAAGTCATAAATCGTATCACGAGTGCATGCAGACCGCCACATGATCGAAGGCGGCCACTCGCGCGATATCAAATGTGCGCGTCTAATCCTCGAACTTCCGCGACTCGCGCATAGGCCACACACATAGGCCGCGTGAGGTATTCCCGCGTCGGTAGCTACTCCGGCATCGCCCCGGACTCGCGATCCGCATGGCCACATAGACCGCGTGGCCATATAGACCGCACACTAACACGGAACTCGTAGCTCGCGCATAGGTCCCTGGACCCGCGTGAGGTATTCTCGAATCATAGTCCTGGCGCACGAGTATACCGCGTCGGAGGCGACAACCCGTATCATGTCAAGAGGTGAGTGGTACAATACTATCATAACGGCTTATCGTTAAACAACGTAAGCACAATCAAGGGGAAACCCCTTTACACAAACATCACAAGATACTAACACACGTAGCATCCTAAACATGTTTACTTATCAAATCAACAAGAAAGTATTACAAGGCTATCACAAACCAACACAATCAAGTTATTCACACAAGGTACTTTCTACTTTATGTTAACAAGTTCGGGTTTTTATCCCCAAAGTACTTCATACATTAACTCTTTAAAAGATCCGTTTCTTTCACAAAAGTCACACAATACCCGTAGTATAAAAATAGAGTGACTATCTTTTTAAGTAAACCAAAACACTTCCCTTTGTAAAATCAAGTAATAACATTATTATTCAAACGTTCAAGTTTGCCTAATTTCAAATGCTCAAGTTTCTCATTTTCGAAAGGTTTCGTAGTTCATAGTTTTAATCACTTAATAATATAATTCTCTTTAAACCAATCTGAGAACATATGCCTTAGGTGTGAGTAGGTTATTCCTGTTCATAACAATCTTAATAAAGCATCCATGATCTAGGAAATGTAATATCATTTTGTCTCATCTTAGCTTCTATGCAGATGGAGGTTTCTACTGGTTTTAATAATACTTAATTAGTCAAAACATTTCCCTTTATTAACGGTGCAGTGGTTTGTTCGATACTTATTCTGATTTCCGAAATCAGTAAAATATTATTCCTTTTAAAAACCAAGTACTCATTACTCATGAATGAGGTTTCACACTTTTTAACAAAATTCATATTAAGTCAAGTCTCTTATCTTTTAAGATCAAGTCTCTTAACTTCTAAAATCAGTAAACCATTCTTTTTATCTCTCTTAAGTCGTTATACCTAACTTCCCATAAAGCTAGTATAACTCTTAAGCTTTTAAAACCAAGTATTACTCTTAAAAAAAACGATTCTTAATTCTTCTGAAATACTTCAAGATTCTTATTATTAGACTCAAGTCAAAAGACATCGCAGTAAAACCACGTTCAGTTAACACACGTACGTCTACCGTACTATATATATTCTTTTAAAATATCATGCTCAAGAGGATAGGAAGAATCATATACCTCGCGACGATTATCGACTATTAGCAAAATGCTCCACCGCTATAACCCGGCTAGCCTTGTCCACCTTTCAAGTATAACATGCTACTCGCAGAACTTTCAACCTATAAAGGCATATACGTCTATCAACGTCTAGACTACTCTGTAGAATATTCTAAGCAGAGGGTTCTCTATTCTACGGAAAATTGGGCAACACTTCCCTACCCGTTAAGCTACACAAGTCTACAGTAAATACAGTCCTATGAAAGTACAGTTTAATCTTCTTCTTTAATATTCTTCTGATGTGATTTCAGTTCAATTCTTTTCTATAATATCCTTCTATTACAGTTCAATTCTCTTCTGTAATATCCTTCTATGAGTCTTATATTCATTTCTATACTACTACAGTATGTAATTTCCAATTACAATATAAGGACAAGAGTATTTACCTCGATAAGCCCAAAATTATCCAAGTTTAAATGTCGATCCTGAGCAACGTTTAGCTCACTCTGGCGCTCCAACCCGCTCCAAACAACCCTTAGAAGTTCTCATAAATTCTTCTTAATACTTCAACCAATGTGAAGATTTTCCTTAGGGTTTCGTTTTGTAGTGAAGGAAGTATAATAGTATTTACGGGCTTTTAGTATAAGGGTAACCTTGGAATACTACAAGGTATTTGGGCAGGTATTTTGGAATAGTAACAATACTTGGAGAGTATTTTTCTACCAAGGGGGTATTTTACGAGAACAACTAGGCAAGGGGTTGTTTGGCCAAGGCCTTCCGAGGGAGGAGCTCTTTGGACGAGAGCTACACTAAGAGGGAGAGGGCTTTTCAAGACTTAGAAAATGTTTGTGGATGAAGAAGACTTCAACAAAGGGGGGGTATTTATAGGGAAATCAATGGCCAAGATCAAGACAAGTGGTGGGCAAGTGGAGGGTGAGGATTTGCCCAGAGTGCCCTAGCCATCTACTCTTCAATTCACTCCAAACGTTGACCCATGGTTTAGGCCACAAAACATGGCACAAAACGTGCACACCATCGGCCACAAGACCGCCCACTTGAGGGTGACAAGTGTCGCCCTCTCGTTGGTCCAAAATATTTCATCTCTCGGAAAAATCCCCAAAATAATAAATGTCGCAGTAATTTTCCTCGCAAAGTTTGGAAAACGTTTAGTCGGAAAACAATTCTTTCGCTAGTTGTGCACAAATTTCGTCCTTTGCCTACTTAAGGCTTAAACTTTTATCGTGCGCCTCACGTACATACTGGAAAATACGGGTATAACATTCTCCCCTTAGAAACATTCGTCCCGAATGTTCCTTCTAAGCCTCAAAACATACATGCGCCAGTATAGTCTTCACTACTATACTTACGAAAACAATCATGCCACACCTGGCCACAGAATAACACGCGTAAATACTTAAATCCAAGTCCACAAGGAATCACCTCTAGTATCACAAAGCTCCCACGAGGTCTAAAATATACTCCCTTCGTACCTTCTCTTTACAAAAGAAATGATCACATCTATGTTCTTAACACATGCTCGCTTCTTCCCTTACTCGTCGTACACTCGAACTCTTTCTCATAACTTACCACATTTCTGTTACTGCTTCAGTTTCCAAATCTCTGGGTTACTACCTCCAACTTGGTCATCATTACTGGGAACAATCTGGATGGATCTCCGATACTTTTTCGAACCTAGCAACACGAAAGACCGGACGTACTGCCTCCTATGTCGGACGGCAATGCTAACTATAGGCAACCTGGCCTATTCTTCACATGATCTGGAAAGGCCCAACGTAACTCGGGCTAAGTTTCCTCTGTTTTCCAAAACTCGTCACACCCTTTCCGGGGTGGTACTTTCAAGAAGACCCACCGTCAACCTGAACTCCAAGCGTCGTCGCCGATTATCCGCACGACTTCTGTTGACTCTGAGCTGCCAATAACCTCTTCTGATAAGCTTCACCCTATCCACATCCTGCTGAAATAAGTGTGAACCAACCATCTGAACCTTGCCAACATCGAACCAATCGGCCGTCAACTTACACTTCCGCCCTGAGGCTTCATGGCGATATCCGAATCGAAATGGTAGTTATAAACACCCTCAGCGGAGGCAACAATCCTCACGCCTACCACGAAATCCAAACACCGCCCGAGGCGAATGCGATCTCGAGACTCACCTGAGTTCCTAACCTGCTGGTAAAACTTCCGGAAAAAAAATAGCCATAACACGGGCTTTCATGCGTCATAAGGTGAAAGTAGGCACCTCGTGCAGCCTTACAACCTTCCTGATATAACAACTCGCATAACCCCCTGCCGAGTACACGGTCCTGACTGAAAGATAAGATGGGCTGACCTCATCAGCCGACTACTGGTCGAACGCATCCACAAACTCGTACGATGGTTAACTAAACTTGGGCCTAACACCCTCATGACCCTGCCACCTGGCGGGACCACCTCGAACTGACCCCATCATAATACAGGCCGCGGGTTGACCCGCGATTGGCCTCAACCCGACCCACTTCGCGCCAAGCTCTTGTTCCCCGATCCGGAACAATCTCACCATCGAGTCACGAAAACCTAGTGGTCTTCTTAGCTCAACTACCCTCTTTCATTTCACACTACTCAGGGACTTATCACACAAATAATCTCACGTGCACTATGCACTCCGATAAACATAAAAATAAATCTTTTACTCAAGATGGCCTCGCCTCTAAGGTCTCTACGTACAACATTCTAAGGCTCACACTTTCCCTTATCCCCAATCTTACCCTTTTAACTAACCATGATTCCTAATCACAATTAGCACAATGCTATCTGAACATAACACTTAAGATATACTCATCTCTAGAGGGTTAAGGATATACCTGTATCTACTGCTTCACTCCCCTTTGTCGTTCTAATCCATCCTGCCCTGTTGGGCGCATAGCTAGGGGAGGTAATGAACTAGCCACTGATCCTGAAGGCTGAGTCTCTACATCCGCGCCACCTATGGTCGGACAATTCCCCGCAAAATGGCCCTGCTGGCCGCAAGCATAACAATCAGTCGTAGAAATGCGACACTCCTGATGACATCTTCCACAACGCCACACCGAGGTGGGGTGGCCTCTGCAGCTAACACCCTTCCTCTCCGAGCCACCGAATCATGGCCCGATCGGTAGGTCGAGTCCTCCTACTGCATCCACAAAAACGACATTCCCGGGATGGCGCGCGCATTGTGAATATTGAGGGAAAAAATCGAATCGGTGCCGGAACCTACGTGTATCTGTGAATCAGAAGCCCTGGAGCTCTGACCAACTCCGGCATACCTTGAACGTCCTGAAGTGCATGAGGACCACTGCTGCAGAGGCGCATATCGATCTGGCTGAGGCGATTCGCCTCGAAAGTTACCAAAGGACCACTGTTTACGGCCTCTTCTGGCGATCTTGGTCAACTCGCCGATCTCTACGTTTCTCGCTTGCTTTGCATAAGCCCGTCTGTGAGCCATGCTCAAGCTCGATGAAGAGCTACTCTTGCACAACCCTCTCTTAGATAGTCATCAAGACCCGTAATAAGTCGGTACATAATATACTCTCTGGTTGCTAACTCCATAGCTAGTAACAGGGTCGTCTCTTTGCAATCCATACTTCCTGCTACTGGTCGTGGAACTGAAGGTTCAAATATCATGGCCGCAGTAGGAATCGCCGCCGCTACGCTTAGACTCGCTTGGGATCGTGTCGCCGCAGACTCCCGAATGGCACCACCTCGGTGATGATTGGGCTGTGCCACTAGTAACCCTCTCGTGCTTACTCGCACTTCCTCGCCGCTTTGCCTTCGGGTTGCCGCTTTACGCGAGGCATAACGGTAAGGGAAAGAAATACGTTAGAGGGGTCCAACTTATAACACAGCTCTAAGCACGATCTCAGAGTGAGAAGAATGGAAACCAATCCTAAATATCCTATAGCCTCCTGATTATTGGTGTGGTGCACAACACACCGATAATCAAGACTCTAATAGATACTGTCACGACCCGAACCCGGGCCCGTGACTGGTGCCTTACCCCGGGCACCCTAGTGATACAACATCAGAGTAATCAGCGGAATATAAAACAAGACATAAAATAATATGAAGTGTAAAACAGTTTTCTGAGGAAAGTTGCCTTTCATCATATATATATAAACATGAATCCGAACAGTTACATCCCTTTTACAAACTCGCCACAACAGCATTTCTGCACTTCTAAGAATGATGTAACAAGAATGGCGGACGGGTTCCCGCCATACCCCTGAATGTAAGTACCTACAACGACAGGGGACTATACCAAAGATAAGCCTCCGAAGAAACGGAGCTTCCCAAAACGCTGAATTGTGATCCTAAGAGCGGGAATCAACGACTGGTGTACCTCTACCTGCGGCATGAACGCAGCCCCCGAAGGAGGTCAGTACAACAGGTACCAAGTATGTGAAACTAAAAATACTGTAAATGAAATCATAGTAGTCTATATAAAGCAGGAGACATGTATGATAACCAAACTACAGTTCACAATAATATAAGCGATATGTCAAGTCGTGGACTCACGCCTCAAAGTCATCACTCAAATATAACTATGGGTCTCACGCCCACAACATCAATCATGCCGTGGAATACCTTCCTCACCGCCGTAGCCTATGATATAAAAAGCACCAAGGAATACACATGAACACGGGTCCCACTGTGTCATAATAAAACCGCACGGTAAGACGAAGGCATAGCCGACTACTAAAACCCACACCAACAAGGTCATAAACGGTATCATGAGATCTGTCTGACCGCCACATGATCAAGCCGCCACTCGCCTCGCAGATCTAATGCGGCGTCTAGTCCCGAACTTCCCGACTCCGCATAGCCACTCACATAGCCCGCGTGAGGTATTCCTCGCATCGAGGGTAGCTTACTCCCGTAAATCGCCCCGACTCGCGATCCGCATGGCCACATAGACCGCATGAGGTATAACCCCGCACACTAACACCGAACTCGTAGCTCCGCATAGGTCCCCTGGACCCGCATGAGGTATTCTCGAATCATGGTCCCAGACCGCCTGAGTCTACCCCGCATCAGAGGGCAACTTAACCCCCGGTATCATGTCAAGAGGTGAGTGATATAATACTAACATAACAGTTTATCGTTAAACAACATAAGCACAACAAGGGAACCCCCTTTACACAAACATCACAAGATACTAACACACGTAGCATCCTAACATGTTTACTTATCAAATCAACGAGAAAGTATTACAAGGCTATCACAAACCAACACAATCAAGTTATTCACACAAGGTACTTTCTACTTTATGTTAATAAGTTCGGGTTTTTTATCCCCAAAGTACTTCATACATTAACTCTTTAAAAGATTCGTTTCTTTCACAAAAGTCACACAATACCCGTAGTATAAAAATAGAGTGACTATCTTTTTAAGTAGACCAAAACACTTCCCTTTGTAAAATCAAGTAACAACATTATTTTTCAAACGTTCAAGTTTGCCTAATTTCAAATGCTCAAGTTTCTCATTTTCGAAAGGTTTCGTAGTTCATAGTCTTAATCACTTAAGAATATAATTCTCTTTTAAACAATTTGAGAAACATATGCCTTATATATGGGTAGGTTATTCTTGTTCATAATCAATCTTATTAAAGCAGCCATGATCTAGGAAATGTAATATCATTTTGTCTCATCTTAGCTTCTATGCAGATGGAGGTTTCTACTGGTTTTAATAATACTTAATTAGTCAATACATTTCCCTTTATTAACGCTGCAGTGGTTCGTTCGATACTTATTCTGATTTCTGAAATCAGTAAAACATTATTCCTTTTAAAAACCAAGTACTCATTACTCACGAATAAGGTTTCACACTTTTTAACAAAATTCATATTAATTTAATTAAGTCAAGTCTCTTATCTTTTAAGATCAAGTCTCTTAACTTCTAAAATCAATAAACCATTCTTTTTATCTCTCTTAAGTCGTTATACCTAACTTCCCATAAAGCTAGTATAACTCTTAAGCTCTTAAAACTTTTAAAACCAAGTGTTACTCTTCTTTCAAAAAGGTTTCTTAACTCTTTTGAAATACTTCAGATTCTTATTATTTAGACTCAAGTCAAAAGACATAGCAGTAAAACCACGTTCAGTTAACACACGTACGTCTACCGTACTATATATATTCTTTTAAAATATCATGCTCAAGAGGATAGGAAGAATCACATACCTCGCGACGATTATCGACTATTAGCAAAACGCTCCACGGCTATAACCCGGCTAGCCTTGTCCACCTTTCAAGTAGAACATGCTACTTGCAGAACTTTCAACCTATAAAGGCCATAAACGTCTATCAACGTCTAGACTACTCTGTAGAATATTCTAAGCAGTAGGTTCTCTATTTTACGGAAAATCGGGCAGCACTTCCCTACCCGTTAAACTTCACAAGTTCATCAGAAATACACCTATGTAATCTGATTCAATTCTCCTCTTATATACCTTCCTCAGATATAACTTATACTTAATTCTTATACCTCAGCAGTATGTAAACTCTAATTACAAAAGGACAAGATATTTACCTCGATAAGCCCAAAATTATCCAAGATTAAATGTCGATCTGAGCAACGTTTAGCTCTACTGGCGCCCAACCCGCTCCAAACAACCCTTAGAAGTTCTACGCAACTTCTACTTAACACTTCAACCGACTATGAAGGTTTTCCTTAGGGTTTCGTTTTTGTGACTGAAGGGAATATAAGGTAGTATTTCCGGGCTCTACGTATAGAGGTAACTTTGGAATACTACAAGGTATAAGGCTAAGGTATTTTGGAATAGTAACAATACTTGGAGAATACTTTTCTACCAAGGGGGGGGGGGGGTATTTTACAAGTGCGTTAAGGTAGGGGGTACCCTCGGCTAGCACTACTAGGAAGTGGTACCTCTCGGCCAAAAGGCCTCTCAAGGGGGAGGGGGGCTCTTTGGACGAGAGCCTCTCCAAAAGGGGGGAGAAAGGGTTTTCAAGACTTAGGAAATTTTTGTGGATGAAGAAGTCTTCAACAAAGGGGGGGTATTTATAGGCCAACCAATGGCCAAGATCAAGACAAGTGGTGGGCAAGTGTAGGGTCAAGATTTGGACAAGTGTTTGTGGGTCCCACTTGCTCATCAACTACACAAAATATCTACAAATATCCTACCAACCCCTTGACCAAAGTCCTAGCACAAAAAACGTGCCAAGACCCCTTTAGCTTTGCCGTCCACTTGAGGGCCAAGTGTCGCCCTCTCGTTGGTCCAAAATATTTCAACTCTCGGAAAAATCGGCAAAAATAATAAATGACATAGCCGTAATTTTCCCTTCGCAAAGTTTGGAAAACGTTTCGTCGGAAAACGATTCTTTTCGGGGGTTGTGCACAAAATTTCGACCCTTGCCTACTTAAGGCTTAATCTTTTATACGTACGCCCTCATGTACATACTCTGAAAATATGGGGTATAACATTCTCCCCTCCTTAGAAACATTCGTCCCGAATGTTCCTTCTAAGTTTCAAAACATACATGCGCCAGTATAGTCTTCACTGCTATACTTACGAAAACAATCATGCCACACCTGGCCACAATACAACACGCGCAAATACTTACATCCAAGTCCACGAGGAATCACCTCCATCACTACAAAAGCTCCCACTCGAGGTCTAAAATATACTCCCTTCGCACCTTCATTTTACAAAAGAAATGATCACATCTATGTTCGTAACACATGCTCGCTTCTTCCCCTACTCGCCACTTTCTCGTACATTTGAACTCTTTCATAACTTACCATATTTACGCCATCGCTCGTTTCCAAAATCTCGGGTTACTACCTCCAACTTGATCATCATTCACGGGAACAACGGATGGATCTCCGATACTTTTCCGAACATAACAACATGAAAGACCGGACGTACTGCTCCCTACGTCGGATGGCAATGCCAACTTATAGGCAACCTGGCCTATCCTACAACCAATCTGAAAATGCCCAAAAGTACTTTGGGTTAAGTTTTCCCTGCTTTCTAAGACTCGTCACACCCTCTCCGGGGTGGTACCTTCAAGAAAACCCACCACCTGAACTCTAAGTGCCGACGTTGATTATCCGCACGACTTCTGTTGACTCTGTGCTGCCAATAACCTCTTCTGGATAAGATTCACCCTATCCATATTCTGCTGAAACAAGTATGAACCAACTATTCAACCTTGCCAACATCGAACCAATCGATCGACAACTTACACTTCCGCCCTACAAGGCGTCATAAGGCGATATCAGAATCCGAAATGGTAGTTATACAACACTCCTCAACAGAGGCAACAATCCTCACACTACCCTCAAGTTCAAACACCGCCCGGAGGCGAATGCGTCATCGAGACTCACTTTGAGTTCCTAACCCCGCTGTAAAACTTCCAGAAAACGAAATAGCCGTGAACTGGGCTCCACTGCCTGCCATAAGGTGAAAGTAGGCACCTCGTGCAACCTTACAACCTTCCTGATATAATATCTCGCATAACCCTTTGCCGAGTAAACGGTCCTGACTGAAAGACAAGATGGGCTGACCTCATCGCCCGACATCGTCGAACGCATCCACGAACTCGCACTGGTTAACTAAACTTGGCCTAACGCCTCGTGACCCACCACCGGAGGACCACCTCGAACCGACCCCACCATATTACGGCCGCGGGTTGACTGCAATCGATCCATGAATCCGACCCGCTATCGCGCAAAACTCTTGTTCCCCGATCCGGAACAATCCCACAATCAAGTCACGAAGACCTAGTGGTCTTCTTAGCTCAACTACCCTCTTTCATTTCATACCACCCGGGACTTATCACACAGACATATCTCACGTGTACTATGCACTCCGATAAGGGTCAAACATAAATGTAATCTTTTACTCAAGATGGCCTTGCCTCTAAGGTCTCCACGTATAAAACTCTAAGGCTCACACTTTCCTTATCCCCAATCTTACCCTTTTAACTAACCATGATTTCTAATCATAATTAACACCATGCTGTCTGAACACAACACTTATGATATACCCATCTTATCACACATACTAATCTCTAGAGGGTTAAAGATATACCAGATTCATCGCTTCACTCCTCCGCTGCTCTAATCAAACCTGCTCTGTTGGGCGCCTAGCATAACCAGTTGTCGAAGAAGTACGACACTCCCCACGATGACACTTACCACAACGGCCACACCGAGGTGGGGGTGGCCTCCTCTAGCTAACACCCCTTCCTCTCCGAGCCACTGAATCCGGCTGGCTAGAACCTACGTATAGCTGTGAACCAGAAGCCACGGAGTTACGACTAACTCGTGATACCCGAACGCCCCAAGTCCGCGGAGGACCACTTTGCCCTGGCGGAGGTGCATATCCAGTCTGCTGCTGAGGCGATTTGCCTTGAAAGTTACCAAAGAACCCTGCCGATCTGGCCCTCTTTTGCTGATCTTGGTTAATCCGTCGATCTCTACGCTCCTCTGTGTGCTGCGCATAAGCTCGTGACACGGCAATATCCATGCTCGATCAAGAGCTACTCTTGCACAACCCTCTCTTAGATAGTCATCAAGACCCGTGAAAAATCGATACATAATATACTCTCTGGTTGCTAACTCCCTAGCTAGTAACAGGTCCATTCCTTTGTAATCCATATTCTCTGTTCCCGGTCGTGGAACTGAAGGCTCATATATCATGGCCGCAGTAGGAATCGCCGCCGCGTGCTAAAATCTGGCCAGTGGCGATGTCGCAGAACTCCCGAATGAAGCACCACCCAGGTGATGATTGGGCTGTGCCTCAGAACCCTCTCTCAGGTTTCTCGCAGCCTCTCACCGCTTGCCTTCTTCGCCCGGTTGCCTTACGCGAGGCATAGCGGTAAGGGAAAGAAATACGTTAGAGGGTCCAACTTATAACACACTCTAAGGCACGATCTCGAGTGAGAAGAATGGAAACCAATCCTAAATATCCTATAGCCTCACGATTATTGGTGCACAACACACCGATAATCAAGACTCTACTGGATACGGTCTGTAGACACTTTCCGAGGATTAACTGCTCTGATACCACTTTTGTCACGACCCGAACCCGGGTCCGTGACTGGTGCCTTACCCCGGGCACCCTAGTGATACAACATCAGAGTAATCAGCGGAATATAAAACAAGACATAAAATAATATGAAGTGTAAAACAGTTTTCTGAGGAAAGTTGCCTTTCGGCATATATATATAAACATGAATCCAATCAGCATATCCCTTTACAAACTCGCCACAACAAGATTACTGCACTTAAGAATGATGTAATAACAATGGCGGACAGGTTCCGCCATACCACGAATGTAAGTACCTACAACGACAGTGGACTATACGAAAGATAAGCCTCAAGAAACGGAGCTTCCTAAAAACGCTGAATCGTGATCCTAAGAGCGGATCAACGATCGTGTACCTCTACTGCGGCATGTAACGCACTCAAGGAGGTCGATAACAAAGTGCAAGTATGTGAAACTAAAAATATCAGAAATGAAATCATAGTAGTCTATATAAAGCGGAGACATGTATGATAACCAAACTACGATTCACAATAATATAGCGATCATGTCAAGTCGTGGACTCACGCCTCAAAGTCATCACTCAAATATAACTATGGGTCTCACGCCACAACATCAATCATGCGCCGTGGAATACCTTCCTCACCGCCGGCAGCTTCATGATATAAAAGCACCAAGGAATACACATGAACACCGTGTCCCACTGTGTCATAATAAAACCGTCTGACGGTAAGTACGAAGGCATAGCCGACTACTAAAACCGGCGCATCAACAAGGTCATAAATCGATTACATGAGATCTGTCTAGACCGCCACATGATCGGCCGCCACTCGCCCGCAGATCTAATGCGCGTCTAGTCCCGAACCTTCCGCACTCCGCATAGGCCACTCACATAGGCCCGCATGAGGTATTCTCACATCGAGGGTAGCTACTCCCAAGATCGCCCCGCACTCGCGATCCACATGGCCACATAGACGCATGAGGTATAACCCCGCACACTAACTCAGAACTCGTAGCTCGCATAGGTCCGTGGACCCGCATGAGGTATTCTCGAATCATGGTCCTGCATCGCTGAGTCTACCCGTGACGGAGGGGCAACCCCTTATCATGTCAAGAGGTGAGTGATATAATACTAACATAACAGCTTATCGTTAAACAACATAAGCACAACAAGGGAACCCCCTTTACAAAAACATCACAAGATACTAACACACGTAGCATCCTAACATGTTTACTTATAAAATCAACGAGAAAGTATTACAAGGCTATCACAAACCAACACAATCAAGTTATTCACACAAGGTACTTTCTACTTTATGTTAACAAGTTCGGGTTTTTTATCCCCAAAGTACTTCATACATTAACTCTTTAAAAGATCCGTTTCTTTCACAAAAGTCACACAATACCCGTAGTATAAAAATAGAGTGACTATATTTTTAAGTAGACCAAAACACTTCCCTTTGTAAAATCAAGTAACAACATTATTTTCCAAACGTTCAAGTTTGCCTAATTTCAAATGCTCAAGTTTCTCATTTTCGAAAGGTTTCGTAGTTCATAGTCTTAATCACTTAAGAATATAATTCTCTTTTAAACAATTTGAGAAACATATGCCTTATATATGGGTAGTTTATTCTTGTTCATAATCAATCTTATTAAAGCAGCCATGATCTAGGAAATGTAATATCATTTTGTCCCATCTTAGCTTCTATGCAGATGGAGGTTTCTAATGGTTTTAATAATACTTAATTAGTCAATACATTTCCCTTTATTAACGCTGCAGTGGTTCGTTCGATACTTATTTTGATTTCCGAAATCAGTAAAACATTATTCCTTTTAAAAACCAAGTACTCATTACTCACGAATGAGGTTTCACACTTTTTAACAAAATTCATATTAATTTAATTATGTCAAGTCTCTTATCTTTTAAGATCAAGTCTCTTAACTTCTAAAATCAATAAACCATTCTTTTTATCTCTCTTAAGTCGTTATACCTAACTTCCCATAAATCTAGTATAACTCTTAAGCTCTTAAAACTTTTAAAACCAAGTGTTACTCTTCTTTCAAAAAGGTTTCTTAACTCTTTTGAAATACTTCAGATTCTTATTATTTAGACTCAAGTCAAAAGACATAGCAAGAAACCACGCTTCGGTTAACACACGCACGTCACCGTACTATATATATTCTTTTAAAATATCATGCTCAAGAGGATAAGAAGAATCACATACCTCGCGACGATTATCGACTATTAGCAAACGCCCATCATTATAACCGGCTAGCCTTGTCCACCTTCAAGTAGAACATGCTACTTGCGTAACTTTCAACCTATAAAGGCCATAAACGCCTATCAACGTCTAGACTACTCTGTAGAATATTCTAAGCGAGAGGTTCTCTATTTTACGGAAAATCGGGCAGACTTCCCTGCAGTTAAACTTCACAAGTCTCATCAGAAATACAGTCTATGTAAGTACTGATTCAATTTTCTTCTTATATACCTTCCTCAGATATAACTTATACTTAATTCTTATACCTCAACAAGATGTAAACTCTAATTACAAAAGGGGACAAGATATTTACCCCGATAAGCCCAAAATTATCCAAGCTTAAATGTCGATCCTGAGCAACGTTTAGCTCCTACTGTGGGCGCCCCAACCCGCTCCAAACAACCCTTAGAAGTTCTACGCAACTTCTACTTAACACTTCAACCGACTATGAAGGTTTTCCTTAGTGGTTTCGTTTTGTGATGAAGGGAATATAAGGTAGTATTTCCGGCTCACGATAGAGGTAACTTTGGAATACTACAAGGTATAAGGCTAAGGTATTTTGAATAGTAACAATACTTGGAGAATACTTTTCTACCATGGGGTATTTTACAAGAGCTTCAAGGTAGGGGGGGGATATTTTACAAGAGCTTCAAGGTAGGGGGGGGGGTACCCTCGGCTAGCACTACTAGGAAGGGGGGGGGGTACCTCTCGGCCAAAAGGCCTCTCAAGGGAGAGGGGGGCTCTTTGGACGAGAGCCTCTCCAAAAGGGGGGAGAAAGGGTTTTCAAGACTTAGGAAATTTTTGTGGATGAAGAAGTCTTCAACAAAGGGGGGGTATTTATAGGCCAACCAATGGCCAAGATCAAGACAAGTGGTGGGCAAGTGTAGGGTCAAGATTTGGACAAGTGTTTGTGGGTCCCACTTACTCATCAACTACACAAAATATCTACAAATATCCTACCAACCCCTTGACCAAAGTCCTAGCACAAAAAACGTGCCAAGACCCCTTTAGCTTTGCCGTCCACTTGAGGGCCAAGTGTCGCCCTCTCGTTGGTCCAAAATATTTCATCTCTCGGAAAAATCGGCAAAAATAATAAATGACATAGCCGTAATTTTCCCTTCGCAAAGTTTGGAAAACGTTTCGTCGGAAAACGATTCTTTTCGGGGGTTGTGCACAAAATTTCGACCCTTTCCTACTTAAGGCTTAATCTTTTATATGTACGCCCTCATGTACATACTCTGGAAATACGGTGTATAACAGATACAGTTTGTAGACACTTTCCGAGGATTAACTGCTCTGATACCACTTTTGTCACGACCCGAACCCGGGCCCGAGACTGGTGTCTTACCCCGGGCACCCTAGTGATACAACATCAGAGTAATCAGCGGAATATAAAACAAGACATGAAATAACATGAAGTGTGAAACAGTTATCTGAGAAAAGTTGCCTTTCGGCATATATATATATAAACTTTAATCCGAACAGTTACATCCCTTTTACAAACTCTGCCCACAACAAGATTACTGCACTTAAGAATGATATAACAACAATGGCGGTGGTTCGCCATACCCCGAATGTAAGTACCTACAACGACAGGACTATACCCAAGATAAGCCTCCGAGAAACGGAGCTTCCCAAACGCTGAATTGTGACCATGAGCGAGGATCAACATCGTGTACCTCTACCGCAAAGATGAACGCAGCCGGCGAGGTCAAGACAACAGTACCAAGTATGTGAATCAAAATATCAGAAATGACATCATAGTAGTCTATATGAAGCAGGAGACATATATGATAACCAAACTACAGTTCACAATAAATAAGCAGTCATGTCAAGTCAGGGACTCACGCCCTCAAAGTCATCACTCAAGTATAACTATGGGTCTCACGCCCACAACATCAATCATGCCCGTGGAATACCTTCCTCACTGCCGGCAGTCTATGATATAAAAGCACCAAGGAATACATGAACACGAGTCCCACTGTGTCATAATAAAACCGTGACGGTAAGTACGAAGGCATAGCCGACTACTAAAACCCACGCATCAACAAAGTCATAAATCAGATCACGAGGTCCGCTCTAGACCGCCACATGATCGGCCGCCACTCGCGCGCAGATCAAATGTGCGCGTCTAATCTCGAACTTCCCGCAGCCTCCGCATATGCCACACATAGGCCCGCATGAGGTATTCCCGTGATCGGGGTAGCTACTCCCAAGATCGCCCGACTCGCGACCGCGTAGCCACATAGACCGCGTGGCCATATAGACCGCACACTAACTCGAACTCAGAGCTCGCATAGGTCCCTGGACCCGCATGAGGTATTCTCGAATCATAGTCCTGCATCGCTCGAGTATACCCCGTGACGGAGGGCTTAACCCCAGATCATGTCAAGAGTGAGTGGTACAATACTATCATAACGCTTATCGTTAAACAACGTAAGCACAATCGCGGAAACCCTTTACACAAACATCACAAGATACTAACACACGTAGCATCCTAAACATGTTTACTTATCAAATCAACAAGAAAGTATTACAAGGCTATCACAAACCAACACAATCAAGTTATTCACACAAGGTACTTTCTACTTTATGTTAACAATTTCGGGTTTTTATCCCCAAAGTACTTCATACATTAACTCTTTAAAAGATCCGTTTCTTTCACAAAAGTCACACAATACCCGTAGTATAAAAATAGAGTGACTATCTTTTTAAGTAAACCAAAACACTTCCCTTTGTAAAATCAAGTAATAACATTATTATTCAAACGTTCAAGTTTGCCTAATTTCAAATGCTCAAGTTTCTCATTTTCGAAAGGTTTCGTAGTTCATAGTTTTAATCACTTAATAATATAATTCTCTTTAAACCAATCTGAGAACATATGCCTTAGGTGTGAGTAGGTTATTCCTGTTCATAACAATCTTAATAAAACAGCCATGATCTAGGAAATGTAATATCATTTTGTCTCATCTTAGCTTCTATGCAGATGGAGGTTTCTACTGATTTTAATAATACTTAATTAGTCAAAACATTTCCCTTTATTAACGCTGCAGTGGTTTGTTCGATACTTATTCTGATTTCCGAAATCAGTAAAACATTATTCCTTTTAAAAATGAAGTACTCATTACTCATGAATGAGGTTTCACACTTTTTAACAAAATTCATATTAAGTCAAGTCTCTTATCTTTTAAGATCAAGTCTCTTAACTTCTAAAATCAGTAAACCATTCTTTTTATCTCTCTTAAGTCGTTATACCTAACTTCCCATAAAGCTAGTATAACTCTTAAGCTTTTAAAACCAAGTATTACTCTTAAAAAAAATGATTCTTAATTCTTCTGAAATACTTCAAGATTCTTATTATTAGACTCAAGTCAAAAGACATCGCAGTAAAACCACGTTCAGTTAACACACGACGCTCACCGCATTTATATATATTCTTTTAAAATATCATGCTCAAGAGGATAGGAAGAATCACATACCTCGCGACGATTATCGACTATTAGCAAAATGCTCCACCGCTATAACCCGGCTAGCCTTGTCCACCTTTCAAGTATAACATGCTACTCGCAGAACTTTCAACCTATAAAGGCATATACGTCTATCAACGTCTAGACTACTTTGTAGAATATTTTAAGCAGAGGGTTCTCTATTCTACGGAAAATTGGGCAAAGACTTCCCTACCCGTTAAGCTACACAAGTTCATCAGAAATACAAATCTATGTAAGTCTGATTTAATCTTCTTCTTTAATATTCTTCCGATGTGATTTGATTCAATTCTTTTACAGAATATCCTTCTATTACAGTTCAATTCTCTTCAGAATATCATTCTATGAGTCTTATATTCATTTCTATACTACTACAGTATGTAATTTCCAATTACAATATAAGGACAAGAGTATTTACCTCGATAAGCCCAAAATTATCCAAGTTTAAATGTCGATCCTGAGCAACGTTTAGCTCCTACTCTGAGCGCTCCAACCCGCTCCAAACAACCCTTAGAAGTTCTACGCAACTTCTTCTTAATACTTCAACCAAGTGAAGATTTTCCTTAGGGTTTCGTTTGGATCAAGGGAAGTATAATAGTATTTCTGGGCTTTTAGTATAGGGGTAACCTTGGAATACTACAAGGTATTTGGGACAAGGTATTTTGGAATAGTAACAATACTTGGAGAGTATTTTTCTACCAAGGGAGGGGGGGGTATTTTACGAGAACAACTAGGCAAGGGGGGGGGGGTTGTTTCGGCCAAGGCCTTCTCAAGGGGGGGGGGTTGTTTCGGCCAAGGCCTTCTCAAGGGGGAGGGGGAGCTCTTTGGACGAGAGCTACACTAAGGGGGAGAGGGCTTTTCAAGACTTAGAAAATGTTTGTGGATGAAGAAGTCCTCAACAAATGGGGGGTATTTATAGGGAAATCAATGACCAAGATCAAGACAAGTGGTGGGCAAGTGGAGGGTGAGGATTTGCCCAAGTGCCCCTAGCCATCTACTCCTCAATTCACTCCAAACATTGACCCATGGTTTAGGCCACAAAACATGGCACAAAACGTGCACACCATCGGCCACAAGACCGCCCACTTGAGGGTGACAAGTGCCGCCCTCTCGTTGGTCCAAAATATTTCATCTCTCGGAAAAATCCGCAAAAATAATAAATGTCGCAACCGTAATTTTCCCCTCGCAAAGTTTGGAAAACGTTTCGTCGGAAAACAATTCTTTTCGCTAGTTGTGCACAAATTTTGTCCCTTTGCCTACTTAAGGCTTAAACTTTTATACGTACGCCCTCACGTACATACTCTGAAAATACGGGGTATAACACATGTTCTCAAAATGACTGAAGCATAATGGTTTAGTAAACGAGTCTGCTAGATTATTGTCTGTGGGAATATAGTCTATCTTGATATCTTCAGCTTCCACCATCTAATGTGGTACTTCCTTGGTACATGTTTGTTTCTGTTTGTTGATCTTGGTTCTTTTGCTTGTGCAATCGCACCAGTGTTGTCAAAATAAATAGTTATTGGACAACTAGCACTCGGAACAACCCCTAGTTCCTTCAAGAACTCACAAACCGTGACATCTTCCTTAGCAGCTTCCGATCCAGCAATGTACTCCGCTTCATAGTCAGGTCTGCAGTAGTAGCCTATTTGGAACTTTTTCAGCTCACTGCTCCTCCGTTGAAAATGAACGTGTAACCAGACTGAGATTTGAAATCATCAACATCTGTCTGGAAACTAGTATCGGTATACCCAGTGGCAACTATCTCATCAACTCCACCATAGACTAAAAAGTAATCTTTAGTACGCTTGAGGTACTTGAGAATACTCTTGACTGCTTTCCAGTGTTCCTCGCCAGGACTCTGCTGTAACTTGCAAGTCATACTAAGTGCAAAGGCCACATCTGTCCTAGTACATGTCATGACATACATGATTGATCCTATAGCCGAAGCATATGGAATCCTCTTCATGCGCTCAAGTTCAATAGCATTAGAAGGGAAGCCCTTCTTCGATAACTTGATGCCTTGACCCATCGGAAGATCGCCTTTCTTGGAATTCTCCATTGAAAAGACGTCTAAGCACTTTGTCTATGTAGATCGATCGCGATAAATTTCAACAATCTATTAGGTCTATCTCTATAGATCCTAATTCCCAGAATGTAGCAGGCTTCACCTAAATCCTTCATCATGAAGGTCTTGGACAACCAATCCTTAACTGACTACATGAGGGTCCTATTATCTCCCATTATCAATATGTCATCAATATATATAATAATGAAGACAATACCCTCATCCTTGCGTTTGAAATAAACACAAGGATCTTTTTTGCTTCTGACAAAATCAAAAGATTTGATAGCATTGTCAAAGCAAATGTTCCAACTCCTAGAGGCTTGCTTAAGTCCATATATGGACTTATGTAGCATGCACACATCATTTGGTCCTGACTCACGTGAAAAACCCTCGGGTTGTTTCATATACACTTCCTCAATTAGATTACCATTGAGGAATGCAGTTTTGACGGCCATCTTCCAAATGTCATAATCATAATGTGCAACTATTGCAAGAAAAATTCGAATAGACTTTATCTTAGCCACCGGTGAAAAGGTTTCATCATAATCCACACCAGGACGCTGAGTAAAACCTTTAGCCACTAGTCTAGCTTTATAAGTCCGAACCTTGCCAGATGCATCATTCTTCTTCTTGAAGACTCATTTGCATCCTATGGGTTTAACCCCATTCGGAAAATCAACCAAGTTCCATACTTGATTGATATACATAGATTCCATTTCGGATTTCATGGCTTATTGCCATCTCTTCGAATCAATGTCTAGCATTGCTTCGTTGTAGGTTCTAGGCTCATCATCATCTGGAATATCTAGCTCATTTTGTGTTTCCACAAGCAGATTTAGTCTTTCTGGAGGACGATGAGATCTAGTGGACCTACAGAGTTGATTGTGTTGCAGTTCAGTTACAGGTATGTTCTGACTGTGAGTAGGTTCTTGTGCGCTGGTCGATCCACCAACATTAGAGATTTCAGGAATATCATTTTCATGTCTTTTCTGAATGGGAGGAAATGCAACAGGTGAACTTGCTCCCAAGGTCGGTGCCGGAAGATCTTGCATTTCTGCATTACTCCTCGTAGCACTCCCACTGGCCGAAGGAGGTACCATAAATACCCAATCTTCGCCAGAAGCTCCCACTGAATTCTTGCCTTTATCATGGGGCAATGATTCAACCTCTATATTACTTTGTTCTTGAATTTCTTCAAGTTCTATCTCCGCGCAACTCTCATCCTTGTAGACATATTCCTCTTCAAGAAAAGTTGTGTTCCTAGAAACAAATATCTTATGTTCTCCAGGAAGATAGAAGTAGTATCCCTTAGTTTCCTTTGAATACCCAACAAAGTAATATTTCTCACTTTTAGATTCCAACTTATTAGTGATCAACTTCTTAACATATGCAGGACACCCCTAGGGCCTCATGTGTCTAAGTGATGTCTTCTTGCCACACCATACCTCATATGGTGTCTTTTCGACTGATTTAGATGGAACTCTGTTTAGAACATATATTGAGGTCAAAATAGCATATCCCAAAAGGTATGTAGGAAGAGCTGAAAAGCTCATCATGGAACGAACCATGTCAAGCAAGGTTCGGTTTCTCCTCTCGGCAACACCATTCATCTGTGGTGTTCCAGGAGGTGTCCATTCGGAATGAACTCCATGAAGCTTTAAGTAGTCAAGAAATTCTTTGCTTAAGTATTCACCCCCACGATCAGATCAAAGAGTCTTGATACTCTTTGAGAGCTGTTTCTCAACTTCACACTTAAACTCCTTAAACTTCTCAAAAGCCTCAGATTTATGTCTCATAAGATACACATATTCAAACCTTGATAAGTCGTCTGTGAAAGTGATGAAGTAAGAGAAACCCTTTCTAGCTTGAGTCGAAATGGTCCATATACGTCCGTATGTACCAACTCAAGCACCTCCTTAGCACGGATACCCTTTCCAGAAAGAGATTTAATGGTCATCTTACCCTTCAAACAAGATTCACAGTTACCATAAAATTGTAAGTCGAATGGTTCGAGGTAATTTAATTTCCTCAACCGTTCTATCCTTGTTTGATTGATATGACCAAGTCTGCAATGCCATAAGTAGGTAGAAATTCTTTCATTTAACTTAGCCCTTTTATTTTGTACATTGAAAATTTCCCTGTGGCAGTTTAATGTATACAATCCATTCACAAGAGGCGAGTCAAAACTATATTGCCATTAGACGTGTTTGAGTAAAAATCCTCTGAATCAAGTACAGGAATGGAAATAATATTCCTTGTCAAAGAAGGAACATAATAACAATTGTTCAACATTAAAACTTTGCCAAAAGGTAAATCTATCCTATAAGTTCCCACGCACTCAGCAGCAACTCGTGCTCCATTTCCGACGCGCAGGTCCACCTCGCGAGGCCCGACCTTCCTGCTATCAGTTAGCCCCTACACATTTGTACAAGTGTGTGAGCCACAAGCGGTATCAAGTACCCATGAATGAGAATCATTTATAGATAGATTAATTTCAATTACAAACATACCTTACACATTAGCACCTGGTGCCATTCCTCCGCCTGGAGCAGTGCAATCCTTACTCCAATGCCCCTTCCTATTGCAATTCATGCAAACATGCGAAGCAGACAATTTCTTCTTCTTCTTCTTCTTCTTCGCCCCTCCCTTGGGCTTCAGTCGGAGCAACAGATTTGTTGTTACATCCCGTAATTCCATAGCTACCAAGTGAGAACATGATTATAGAAATAAGATTGGAATGTCGGAAGGAAAGAATTTTTACATTTCCTTATGCGGAAAATTTCTGAGATTATTGTGTTAACAAGAATTAATTTCTAGTAGATGAATTCCTTCCAATAGAATTGTGGACCAAGTGTTAAATAATTAAGTCTTGGTATATGGATGTTTAAGCCATCAAAATATGGGATGAGAAATGGCTAAGTGTGGAAATAATTTTTGTGAAGAGAAATACTTGGCCAATAGAGGGTGGCAAGTGCTCCCTCCACTTGTCTTGCAAAGACTCCACATAATTATATATAGATAAGTCTTGAAGACTTAGAACAAAAGATCTTCATCCATACAAACCCTCATATCTCTCCTTTCTCTTGTGATTTTTGAAAATCACCATCCAAAGACAAGAACAAGATTAACTTATTTTCTTTCCAAGATTAAACACCAAGACTAAGTTCTAAGCCAAGTTAACCTTGCAATATAGTAAGTCACAGTTTTGGCAAGAAAAGATCTTGAAACCCTAAGATTGTATATGAACTTATGAAAGGAAAAACATGAAGGCAAGATAGATAAAAGCTTGTAGAGGTTACATGTGTATTTGTAACGTGAAGAAGTGGTGCTAAAGTGAAGTAGTGTGTGCCGTGTGTGTGGCCTGTTTTTTGGCTAAGATTTTGGTAAGTTTTCTTCTTCCTCTTGAAATAATTATATATTACATGTTGTGGTAGTTAGGGTAAGAACTTGTAACAAGAAAAATGGAGTATAAGAAACCTATGTGACATTTTGGGTGATTACCGATTTGGGGACAGTTTTGTCGCCTTAAATTTCGTTGTTTATTGTTGTTATTTAACGTCCCTAATCGCATGTTAAATGAAGGAAACCATGTTGTTTCAAGTTGTTATGGTTTATATAAACATGTTGGAATGTAAGTTGGATTATAAGGAATTATGAAAAGGGCTTTAGGGTGTGTTGGCCGAAAACTGCCTAAACTGTTGGATATTGTTGTTACACCCCGTAATTGCAGGACATGTTTTAAGAACATAAGTAAGAACTCATAAGTGTTAAGATTTGAGATTTGTAAAGTTTATCGGAAATTTTGAAATTTGTCAGAAAATGTATTATTGTGACGAATGGGAGGGCGACACGTGTCACCCCCCTTATGTGATGCCTTGGTCGAAATGTGCAAGGACAAGAGGGTCATTGGACCTTTGTTGCAAGACAAGTCTTGCAACATGTGTAGCATGAGAAATTTGACTAAGTCAAAAGGTCAATAAGTCTTGATCTTTTGTAAGACCACATCCAAGCCTCACATTTGTGTTTATCTTGACCATCCAATTCTCTTTATAATACTAGTAGAGAGGGAGCTTAACACTTAGAAAATATTTCACAAAATTTGAAGACTACACTTAGGGGGAGCTCTCGGGTTTCACTACAAGGAAGAAGAAAAAAATTTGTTTCTTGTTCATTCAACTCCCCACTTTAAACCAAGGTTCTTAGGTGTATTGTAAACACATCTCAATAGAAAAATCTTGGAAAAAGATTGTTTACGGGTTAGTCGCAAAACGAAAACCTAAGGGTCTTTCTAGGTTTTGTTTGGAGATTTGAAGGATAATTGTTGATGTTGTTCTAAGGGTCTCAACAAGCGTATTGAAGTGTCTTGGAGGGGCTATAAACTACTAAGGAGCGACTTCGGATTGGAGTTGGATTAAGAATCATTGAGGTATAATCTTGTTCTTTGAAAGTATTACAAGATTATTTATATTGTTGTTGTTAGCTTTGTATGTTGCGAGCATGAAGTTGTTATATTGAAGTTATACGGATTATGGATTGATTATAGCCTTGGGAATCCGAAATGTAATGTAAGCCATGACTAAGTTGAATTACAATTTAATCGTTGTTAGAATCGTCGCATGTTATTGACTTGAAGATTATGGTAGTTATAACCAAATGCGACTTGATATCATATTATGCTACCAATTTGGATTGAAATGGAAATTGGATAAGAATTGGTATTGTTGAACTCAAGGTGGACGATTTTGGACTTGTAGTTTGTATTAGTTTGTTATTCATTTGTATTGGACTACCTTCTATATAACTGTGAGCCAATCGGGGCTGTTTAGTTATTCATTTGTATTGGACTACCTTCTATATAATTGTGAGCCAATCGGGGCTGTTTAGTTATTCATTTGTATTGGACTACCTTCTATATAATTGTGAGCCAATTGGGGCTGTTTGGTTATTGTATTTCGGCCTTGAAAAAGGTGGCAAAGTAAGTAAAAACAAAGGAGGCTTTGTCCGATTTTCCGTAGAATATAGAGACTTAACACTTATAATATTCTACATTTGAAGTTAGGCGTTAATAGGCGTATTGTGAATATTATAGGTTGATATACTACATGGACTTTGTACTTGGCAAGTGGTTTGACCCGACGAGGTATGTAGAACTTTTCCTATCTTTGAGCATGACTAGTTTCACGTATATAGTACGGTAGACGTACAAGACTTTGACATTCTTTACTTGTTTTATGAAATGCCAAGTCGGGTGAGTTAGGAGATTAACTCACTTCTTTGAGAATATTAAAGATGTCTTAAGTCTTGTTAAAGATAAGGGACTTGAAGAATTTTAAAGTATGTGATACTTGTGTCGTTTTAATCGTATAAGTCCCTTGGATAGGAAATTGTACATGACTAAGGTATAAAGTGAATATAACGACTTTATGGGGAGATGGTTATATTGACTTTATGGAAAGATAAATGACTTGATTTAATGGAAGACAATTCGATTTTAAGGCATCAATTGCCTAAGGTTTTATAAGACATGAGTCACTTGATTTAGAAGCCTAATTTTTATTTCTAAAAGTATGGTGACTTGTCTTGAAAAGAAATTGTAATTTGATACTACGGTTATTAGTATCTTGGGAGTTTTATAATGAAATGAGTCATTTTTAAAAGAATAGAAGTACGTAGTACTTTGGGTTAAATTCCCGGATTTTTATAAAAGACATGTTAGTGCCTTAAGTAAACTAAAATGAGAGTGTATATGAACAAGAATAGTAAGAAGTTAGGGGATTTCTTAACTTGCTTATATATTGTATGATAAGCCGATAGAGCTTATGTTATGTGTGATAGCCGGATTTGGGCTAGTGATATATTATTCGTTGGGGTCATTCCCGATTGTGGCATTGTATATTTCGTGATTTGCTAACCATGATGCGAGGAATACCTCATGCGAGTCCGTAAGGGCTTATGCGGGTGAAATAGTCCCATGCGGGCGGGTCCAGCCTATGCGAGGAATACCTCATGCGAGTCCGTAAGGGCTTATGCGGGCGAAATAGTCCCAGGCGAGGAATACCTCACGCAGGTCCACTGGACCTATGCGGGTGAAATAGTCCCAGGAGTAGGATTCCAATCCTATTTTTCGTTGTAAAGTATACACCTATTATTACTCTCATTGTTAGTAAGGCACTGTGTACTGTAATTTTGTTATCATACATGTCTCCGGCTTTCTATTAAACTTATGTTGTAATTCTGATTTTCAGCTTTACAAACTTAGTACATATTGTGTCGACCCGCTTCCTGGGCATGCGTTCACGCCGCAGAAAGTGGTAAGTGTCATGGATCCACACTCTTAGGATCACTTATCGGACGTCGGAAGCTCCATTCTCCGGAGGCTTGTCTTTCTTTTGGTACAGTCTTTCCCTGATGTTGTAGATTATGTACATTCAGGGGTATGGCGGGGCCCTGTCCCGCCACAGTTGTTATTCCTAGAGGTCTGTATTCACATATGTGGTTGGCTGTAAGAACTGAGTTGTAAAGTTGTACTTTTGACTTTGTTTATATTGGAAGGCGGCCTTATCGGCTAGCCTGTGTTGTTATATTGATTACACCTGTGTTTATGTTGTGTATGTTCCGCTGCTATTCTCTGATGTATACCTGAACAGGGTGCCCAGGTAGGGCACGATCGCGCCCGGTCGGTCGTGACAAAAGTGGTATCGAGCGATTAGTCCTCGAAAGTGTCTACGCATCGTGTTCAGTAGAGTCTTGATTATCGGTGTGTTGTGCACCACATCTATAATCAGGAGGCTGCAGGACATTTAGGATTGGTTTCCATTCTTCTCTCTCTGAGATCGTGCATTAGAGCTGTCTTATTAGGTTGAATCCTCTCTGACCTCTTCTTATGAAACAGCTATGTCACGACCCATTCCGGGGCCCGTGACTGGTGCCTTACCGGGGCACCCAAATAGTCATACATCAGAGTAATCAGCGGAATATAAAACAAAACATGAAACAGTTTATAAAATAAGACACAGTTTATGTGAGAAAACGTCGCCCTTCAGATATATATATATAAACATGGTTTAGCGATTACATCCGTCATGCATAAATACATGCACTCTAAAGAAATATACAACTATGGCGACAGGCCCGCCATACCTCGATCGTACAAAACTATCTACAACAGGGAGATCATACCCAAAAGTAGAGCCTCCGGAAAAGATAGAGCTCCCGACACCAACGTAGAGATCCTAAGGATGTGGATCTAGCACCTGCTTGCCC
Source organism: Przewalskia tangutica (assembly GCA_029844215.1). NCBI lineage: Eukaryota > Viridiplantae > Streptophyta > Magnoliopsida > Solanales > Solanaceae > Przewalskia > Przewalskia tangutica. Next base: position 44,691,938 of record CM056724.1, on the reverse strand, counting down.
TTACCTGCGGCATGAACGCAGCCCCCCGAAGGAGGTCAGTACAACAGGTACTAAGTATAAAGTACTTAAATGAAAACATATCATTTTAAAATCAGTTTACATAAATGTATGAAACAACCAAGGTAACCGCACATAGTGCCACATCATAAACAAGAGCAACAATAGGTAAATCGTAATGTGTCTTTTCTAGGTCGCGAATGATCGAGCAGGCCAATTGCCCATAGTATCACCATGCAAGCCTAATCCTGGACCCCCGTAGTCCGCATAGGCCACTCACATAGGCCCGCATAGGGTATATAACCCCGCATCGAGGGTAGCTACTCCTCGGCATCGTCCTGGACTCGTAGTCCGCATGGCCACATAGACCGCATGAGGTATTCCCCGCACACTAACTCGAACTCCGTAGCTCGCATAGGTCCCTGACCCGCATGAGGTATTCTCGAATCATGGTCCTGCATCGCTTCGAGTCTACCCCAGACGGAGGGCTTAACCCCAGAACATGTCAAGAGCGAGTGATATTACACTAACATAACAGCTTATCGTTAAACAACATAAGCACAACAAGAATACTCTCTTACACAAACGTTACAAGATACTATCACACATAGCATCATATCATGTCTACTTATCAAACCATCTTATTATTCTTTTCACAAATCAATATAAGTCTGTTATAAACACATAGGTAAACTGTTCCTTTTATTATTCTTAAGTGGTTATACCTAACTTCCCATAAAGCTAGTATAACTCTTAAGCTTCTGTTTTAAAAACCAGTTAGTTCTCTTCTGTTAAAAAAAATGATTCAGTGTTCTTTTGAAATGCTTTCAGATCCTTATTATTCAGGCTTAAGTCGCGAGACATTGCCGTAAGAATTATTCAGGCTTAAGTCAAAAGACATTGCTGTAGTTATTATTCAGTTAACACATGTACGTCTACCGTACTATATATATATTTTAAAATATCATGCTTTAGGAAGAATCACATACCTTCTCAAATAAAAACCACCGCCAAGTTGAATATGTCGCGCAGAGAATCAACCTATAATAGTCGACACGCCTATCAACGTTGGACTACTCAAAACAGATGGTTCTCTATCCTACGGAAAATTGGGCGACTTCCTACCCGGTGAGCTACTCAAGTTCATCGTGAAAACGATTCTAAGTAAGTACAGTTTGATTATTCTTCTTTTAAACCCTTCTACTGTGATAACAGTTCAATTCTATTCTGTAATATTCTTCTAAGTATTTAATACTTATCCTTATACTACTACAGTATGTATTCTCTAATACAAAAGAGGGTTATGATTATTTACCTCGGTAAGCCCAATAATATCCTAGATAAAAGTCGCGCCTGAGCAAGGTTTAGCTCCTAAGTTGTACGCTCCGATAGCTCCAAGGAAACCTTAGAAGTTCTTCACAACTTCTACTAAGTACTAAGGGATTTGGGCTAGGGTATTTTGGGCATTATAACAATACTAGAAGGCAATTTTTCTACCAAGGGAGGGGGGGGGGGGGGTAGATTTCGGCTAGGCTAGGAGGGGGCCCTCGGCCAAACTTTACTCAAGGGGGGAGGGAAAGGTGTTTGGACGAAATGGCTTTAAGGGAGAGGAGAGGATTTTTAGACTTGGAAAGCTTTTGTGGATGAAGAACTCTTCATCACAAGAGGGGTATTTATAGGTCAAGGGATGGCCAACCAAGGGCCAAGATTTAGCCAAGTGCTAGGCAAGTGTAAGGCCAAGATTAGGGCAAGTGTACCTAGCCAACTTGCACACAAAATATCCTACCAACTCCTTGACTTGTGCAAAGGCACAAAAAACGTGCAACTCTATGTCCAATTCGTCCAATGGACGATTTCAAGTCCACCAATTGGAGGGTGCCAAGTGTCGCCCTCCCGTTGGTCCAAAATGTTTCGTCTCTCGGAAAAATCCGCAAAAATACTAAATGACATAGCCGGAATTTTCCCTACGAAAGCTGTGGAAACGTTTCGTCGGAAAACGATTCTTTTAGTGAGTTGTGCACAAATAAAAACGTCCAAGGCTTAAACTTTTAAGGCCAAACTTTCGTACGTACGCCCTTACGTACATACTCCGGAAATACGGGGTATAACATTCTCCCCCCCTTAGAAACATTCGTCCCGAATGTTCCTTCCCAAGACAGTTAACGATAAGATTCTTCATAACTTAAACAGTTGCAAATGCCACACACGGCCACAGAACAACACTTAGGCATAAACGATAATGAAGATTTACAAGTAGGAAAGTGAATTACCTGGAGGTGTGGGGAATAGGTGAGGATACTTCTGCCTCATGTCTTCCTCGGCTTCCCATGTCATCTCCTCCCTGAGCTCGTTCCGCCACAAGACTTTGACGGAAGCCACGCCTCGTCCGCAGACGCTTAACTCCGACGATCGATTATCGCTATGGGAACCTCTCATACGATAACCCCTGGTCACTGGACATCGTCAATCGGTGCACCCTAGATGGATCCCGATACATCTCTCAAAGATAGATCGTGAAACACCGGATGCACGCCTCCAGATCGGACGACAGATCCAACTCGTAGGCAACCTTGCCTACCTCGCGACAATCAAAGCGCCCAATATACCTTGGGCTGAGTTTCCCCTTCTTCCCGAATCTCATCACACCCTTCATGGGTGACACCTTTAGGAAAACCCAATCATGAACCTCGAACTCAAGATGCCGACGACGATGATCTGCATATGACTTTTGTCGACTCTGAGCTGTCAGCAACCTCTCCTGGATAAGCTTCACCTTATCCATCGCTCGCCGCACCAACCGTCCCACTAATCGCACTCGCCCACATCGAACCAGCCTATAGGCGATCTGCACTTCCTCCCATACAAGGCCTCATAAGGCGCCATCTGAATACTGGAGTGGTAGCTATTATTGTATGCAAACTCAACTAGAGGCAAATGATCCTCCCAGCTACCCCTGAAGTCGATAACACAGGCTCGCAGCATATCCTCAAGAGTCTGGATAGTGCGCCACCGTCTGGCTCTGCTCGTGGATGGAATGCGACTGTGCTCACCTACGCCCTAAACCCTCCGAAAGACCTCGAAGTTAGCCGAACCGGCTCTCGTCGATATGATCGAAATAGGGACTCCATGCGATCGACGATCTCGGATGTAAAGTGCGCATAATCCTCACCAAAAGTCGCCCCGACGGAAGAAAGTGGGCTGATTTCACACCGCCGACGATAACCCATATAGAATCATGTCTCCTCCGAGTGCGAGGTAATCCTGTGATGAAGTCCATGTTGATCACCTCCCACTTCCGTGTCGATCTCTATCGTCAGAATAAAACCACGGGCCTCGTGCTCTACCTTACTGCCGACAACACGCATCGAGCTACGAACTCGCAACGCCCTCTTCAAGCCATCCCACCAATACACAGATCTAAGGTCGTGGTACATCTTGGTCGACCACGATGGATAGAGTAACGCACGCGTGTGCTTCCCAAGAACTCGCCGAAGTCTCAAACATCCGGAACACACAACTCGCCTCAAACCTTAGCACCCCATCGTGCTACCAAAAGGACCCTTGCCTCACGAAGAGTCAGATCACGATAACGTGTCAAAACCGGATCCTCGAATCTGCCTCTTCACCTCTCGACGATGGAAGACTCGCAACCTCACGAACTCGAACCCCACCGCTATCGTAATCAATCAAACGGACACCAAGGCTCGCTAATCGATGCAAATCACGAACCATGTCCTCCTCTCTAGCCGCACATCCGATAGGCTCCCATCGACCTACGACTAAGAGCATACGCCACAACATTGGCCTTCCGGGTGGTACAGGATATCAACATCGTAATCCTTAAGCAACTCTAACCACCGTCTCGCCGTAAGTTCGGCTCCTCCGTGAAGATATACTTGGAGGCTCTTGTGGTGCAGATAAATATCCACGTGAACCCCATACAAATAGTGCCTCCAGATCTTGGCGTGAATCACCGCCGCTAACTCCAAATCATGGGGGTAGTTCCTCTCGTGTTTCTTAAGCCGCCGGACGCTGCATACTATAACCTTGCCATGCCGCATCAACACATTCCAACCCGATGCCCGACGCGCAATACACAACATAACCGTCTGGACCCTCCGGAAGAGTAAGAACGGGGCGGTCGTCGCCTCTTTCAAGAATCGAAACCCCGCCACAAGCATCATCCATCAAACTTGATCGCTTTCCGAGTCACCTAGTTAATGGTGCAGAGATAGAAGCAAACTTCTACGAACCGCCGATAATAACTGCAAGGCCCGTAAAATCGCGAACCTCGCCGAGTAAGAGGTTCAGGCCAACTCCGATCGCCGATCTTGGCGTATCTACCAATACCATCACCCGGCAATATGCCCAAGAAAAGCCACCGGTTAACCAAAACTCACATTTGGAAAATTTGGCGTCATACCGCTGGTCTCGAGAATCACAAGACAGCCTCAAATGCCCGCGTGCTCCCGCTCGAGCGAATAAACCAAGATATCATCAATGAACACTATCACAACGTGTCCAAAATGGTTTGAACACTCGGTTCATCAAATCCATGAATACCGGAGCATTGTCAACCCAAAAGACATGACCACGAACTCATAATGCCCGCACGTCCGAATGCGATCTAGGGACATCCACCTCTCTCGACTCGAACTCGATGATAGCGATCGCAGATCAATCTGAGAAACATCTCGCGCTCGCAATCGGGTCGAACAAATCATCAATCCCGGAAGCGGGGTATTCGTTCTTAATGGTCACCTTGTTCACCGTCAGAGTCAACACACGCGCAGCGCCCCGCCCTTCTTCTTCACGAACAATACCGGCGCTTCGCGAGAAACACTAGGTCCGATAAACCCTTCTCCAAAGAAATCTCTCACCGGTCCTTCACTCTCTCAACTCGGCAGTGCCATTACAGATGGCGGAATGGAAATAGGTCAGTGTCCGCAAAATGTCTATACAAAACTCAATCTCCTCTCGGGAGGATACCCGGAGGTCGTCCGAAACACGCCCGGGAACTCTCTCGACTATCGGAATCGATCAAAAATCTGCATCGCTGCCTCAAGATCAAACACCCGAACGAGATGGTAGATATACCCTTCGCACCATCTTCCTAGCCTTGAGGTAGGAAATAAACCTACCCTCGGCGATACCGTGCTCTCCCACTCAACAACCGGCCTCAGAAACCGAACCGCACTACTTTCTCTGCGGTCTACATTGGCGTAGCAAGAAGCTAGCCAATCCATCCCCATGATCACGTCGAAGTCAATCATCTCCAACTCTATCAAGTCGGCTAGGTCCGACGATCAGAAATGGTCACAGGACAAGCTCTATATACCCGCCGAGCTACCACCGAATCACCCATCGGCGTAGCTACCTCGAAAGGGTCTATGGACTCGTGCTCTATCCCTATCCTACTAGCAACAAGGGAGATATATAGGACAGTAGAACCGGATCTATCAAAGCATACACATCAAACCAGAACCGATAAGGTACTCGTGGCGACATCGGTGAGGCCTCCGATCCCGCGGCCGGACAAAGCATAAATGCGTTCGAGGACCGCTAGAATCGGGACCCGCCATGACCTCGCCGCGACCGCTGGTCCATGAGTACCTTGCCCTCCGGCGAGTAGTCGGGGATGAAGAAGACCGCGAAAGAACACAGGTCGCTTACCATCAAGATCGCCTTGCCTGACAGTTCCTCGCATAGTGACCCTGCTGGCCACAACTAAAACAAGCTCCCGTAGCAGCACCACACCGCCCGAAGTGGGATCTACCGTGACGGCCACACCGGCGGGTGGTCCCGATCGCCGCACTTCGCCGCTCGACGCTCAAGCCCTGCCCGTGCCCGCTCGAATACTCTGCGGCCTTGAGGACGGTGCAGAGTGCTCAGCCGGCCGTGGTGCAAATCTAGACCGGCTGCGAGGCCGCCACCACGATAGCTACCGAAGACCTCCCGCCCCGGCCTTCTTCTGCTGTCGCCCACTCGCCGCCTCTGCGCCTCGCATCCAAGAGCATGAGCTCGCACGCGGTAATGTCCATACGGTGAAGAGAAACACCCGCATACGACTCGCCATATAATCATCTAGTCCGTGACGTAGCGGTGCACCCTATCCTCCATATCTGCTACTAACGCTGGGACATATCGAGCCAATGAATCAAACTCGACATTGTACTCACGACGGCGTCCTCTCTCGCCTAAGAAGAAAATCTATCACCCGCGCCTCCTCATCTGTGGAGGCAAGAAGTGAGTGAGAACACCTCCGAGAACTCATCCCAAGTAGTGGGACGCGTGCTCTCCCGGATAATTCCCACGAATCAAACCAATCGATCGCGGTATCACGCACCTATGTGAACCAAAGATCACGGACTCGGTCTCCGACGCACGATCACTCTCAAAATCCTTCAGAGTCGACGGATGAACTCCTGCGGATCATCCTCGGCCTCGACCAGAAACTCGCGCTACAACTCGGGAAGTCTCGTAGCCTCAAACTCTCTCGCCTCGGGTGAACCACGGTGCACGATGGGGCTGGACTGAATCACGCATCCACTGCCTCATGTCCGCCACGATCACGCCAATAGTCGGGCCATCTCCTTGTACCCTAACCTCCGCCCAGCCGTGGGGCGAGGTGTGGTACTGTGGTCTCGATGGGGCGGCGCGTCATAGAACTCGCCGTCGAGGTATAGATCGGGCACGAGCCCTCGTAACTCGGTGTCCGATGGCGCCTCCTCGGCCGCCTTGCCCTTCTGGGCCGGGTTGCCTTACGTGAGGCATAATCCTGTAAAAGGAATACGTTAGAGGGTCCAACTTTAACACGGCTCTAAAGCACGATCTCGGTGAGAAGAATGGAAACCAATCCTAAATATCTTATAGCCTCCGATTATTGGTGTGGTGCACAACACAATCGATAATCAAGACTCTACTAGATACGGCTCAGACACTTTCCGAGGATTAATCGCTCGATACCACTTTTGTCACGACCCATTCCGGCCCGTGGATCGTGCCTTACCGGGCACCCAAGTAGTCATACATCGAGTAATCGGAATATAAAACAAGACATGAAACGATTTATAAAATAAGACATACGCTTTATGTGAGAAAACGTCACCTTTCGATATATATATATAAACATGGTTTAGCGAGCATCCGATCTTGTATAACATGACTACTGCACTCTAAAGAAATATACAACTATATGGACAGGGCCCCGCCATACCCGACTTACAAAACTATCTACAACGGGAGATCATACCTAAAAGTAGAGCCTCGGAAAAGATGGAGCTCCGACACCAACGTAGAGATCCTAAGGATGTGGATCTAGCACTGCCGCCTCTTACCTGCGGCATGAACGCAACCCCCCGAAGGAGGTCAGTACAACAGGTACTAAGTATGTGAAACTGTAAAGTACTTAAATGAAAACATATCATTTTAAAATCAGATTACATAAATGTATGAAACAACCAATGTAACCGCATAGTGCCACATCATAAGCAGAGCAACAATAGGTAAATCAGAATGGTCTTTTCTAGGCTGCGAATGATCGGGCAGGCCAATTGCCCGTAGTATCACCATGCAAGCCTAATCTCGACCCCGTAGTCCGCATAGACCACTCACATAGGCCCGCATAGGTATATAACCCCGCATCGAGGGTAGCTACTCCTCGCATCGCCCCGACTCGTAGTCCGCATGGCCACATAGACCGCATGAGGTATAACCCGCACACTAACACGAACTCCGTAGCTCGTATAGGTCCCTGGACCCGCATGAGGTATTCTCGAATCATGGTCCTGCATCACCGAGTCTACCCCCAGACGGAGGCGACTTAACCCCCGGTAACATGTCAAGAGGTGAGTGATATTACACTAACATAACAGCTTATCGTTAAACAACATAAGCACAACAAGAATACTCTCTTACACAAACGTTACAAGATACTATCACACATAGCATCATATCATGTCTACTTATCAAACCATCTTATTATTCTTTTCACAAATCAATATAAGTATGTTATAAACACATAGGTAAACTGTTCCTTTTATTATTCTTAAGTGGTTATACCTAACTTCCCATAAAGCTAGTATAACTCTTAAGCTTCTGTTTTAAAAACCAGTTAGTTCTCTTCTGTTAAAAAAAATGATTCAGTGTTCTTTTGAAATGCTTTCAGATCCTTATTATTCAGGCTTAAGTCGCGAGACATTGCCGTAAGAATTATTCAGGCTTAAGTCAAAAGACATTGCCGTAGTTATTATTCAGTTAACACATGTACGTCTACCGTACTATATATATATTTTAAAATATCATGCTTTAGGAAGAATCACATACCTTCTCAGCGAAAACCACCTGCCAAGTTGAATATGTCGCACGCAGAGAATCAACCTATAATAGTCAGACACGTCTATCAACGTTCAGACTACTCTGAAAACAGTTCTAAGCAGATGGTTCTCTATCCTACGGAAAATTGGGCAGCACTTCCCTACCCGGTGAGCTACTCAAGTCTACTGTGAAAACAGTCCTAAGTAAGTACAGTTTGATTATTCTTCTTTTAAACCCTTCTACTGTGATAACAGTTCAATTCTATTCTGTAATATTCTTCTAAGTATTTAATACTTATCCTTATACTACTACAGTATGTATTCTCTAATACAAAAGAGGGTTATGATTATTTACCTCGGTAAGCCCAATAATATCCTAGATAAAAGTCGCGCCTGAGCAAGGTTTAGCTCCTAAGTTGTACACTCCGATAGCTCCAAGGAAACCTTAGAAGTTCTTCACAACTTCTACTAAGTACTAAGGGATTTGGGCTAGGGTATTTTGGGCATTATAACAATACTAGAAGGCAACTTTTCTACCAAAGGAGGGGGGGTAGATTTCGGCTAGGCTAGGGGGGGCCCTCGGCCAAACTCTACTCAAGGGGGGGGGGAAAGGTGTTTGGACGAAATGGCTTTAAGGGAGAGGAGAGGATTTTTAGACTTGGAAAGCTTTTGTGGATGAAGAACTCTTCATCACAAGAGGGGTATTTATAGGTCAAGGATGACCAACCAAGGGCCAAGATTTAGCCAAGTGCTAGGCAAGTGTAAGGCCAAGATTAGGGCAAGTGTACCTAGCCAACTTGCACACAAAATATCCTACCAACTCCTTGACTTGTGCAAAGGCACAAAAAACGTGCAACTCTATGTCCAATTCGTCCAATGGACGATTTCAAGTCCACCAATTGGAGGGTGCCAAGTGTCGCCCTCCCGTTGGTCCAAAATGTTTCGTCTCTCGGAAAAATCCGCAAAAATACTAAATGACATAGCCGGAATTTTCCCTACGAAAGCTGTGGAAACGTTTCGTCGGAAAACGATTCTTTTAGTGAGTTGTGCACAAATAAAAACGTCCAAGGCTTAAACTTTTAAGGCCAAACTTTCGTATGTACGCCCTTACGTACATACTCTGGAAATACGGGGTATAACAAGCTATGCCTCCACGAAAGGCAACCAGAGCCCAGAAGGTCAAGGCAGCAGCAGGAGCTGCTAGCGGTACTCAGAGGGTTACACGTTCTCAGGCACAGACTATGCCTGAGGTAGTAGGCGGGTCGGCGAGTTCAGCCACGCCTGCAGTTTTAGAGGAGCGGCGGTAGCTCGAGAGGTTCCGATACTGCAACCTCCAGTTCCCGGCCATTGCGAGTATAGAGACTACGAGGCAGATTGATTATTGACCAAGATAGTAGCGGCAGCGTACAGAGCGAGCGGCCACCCTGAGCCGGCGGTTGCGGATTAGGGATTTTCTGGGATGTCATCCACCTGAGTTTTATGGTTCGAGGTCTGATGAGGATCCGCAGGAGTTCATTCGGCAGCTACAGCGGACCATGCAGGTCCTTAGGGCTTCAGAGACAGAGTCTGTTACACTAGCCTCTTACCGGTTATGCGATATTGCGTTGAACTGGTTTGAGTCGTGGTTGCTTTCGAGAGGTGACGATGCTCTTCCAGCTGTTTGGGAGGAGTTTACAGAGGCCTTCATGGATCACTTTTTGCCTCCCGAGATGAGGAGAGCCGGCAGAGCATTCTTGACCTTGAGGCAGAACGGGAGGACTGTTAGGGAGTACAGCCTGGAGTTTGACTCCTTGGCCAGGCATGCTCATACTATTGTAGCTAGCATGGCGGATAGAGTTCATCGTTATGTGATGGGGCTAGACCGTCATATGATTACAGCATGCTTAGGGGTGGCTCTTCAGCCCGGTATGGACATCGCCCGGATGCAGGCCTATGCACAGGGGATAGAGGATAGAGAGAGGGAGGACCAGATTGACGCAGGCCAGCCCAAGAGGCCGAGACATCGTGGTCTCAGGGCGATGAGGCGGGCAGCCTCAGCAGCAGACTGGGTCCACTTTCCAGCCAGCACAGAGTGCTCCGTCACGGTTTTCTGGTAGGAGATCTGATCAGCAAGGTCATTCAGGAGCAGGTCAGGGCTCCAGGACTTCGGGGTTTCAGGGAGGCAGAGATCCTCGCCGATCGAGACCACCCACACCTCGATGCGCTCGATGCGGTAGGTCTCACCCAGGCGAGTGTCGTGTTCCTGCAGGAGGTTGTTACTCTTGTGGCCAGCTGGGCCACTTGAAGAGGGATTGTCCGTCTAGAGGCGGATGGGTGGTGCAAAGACAACCGACGGATCGATTCTTGGGTCTTCTCCTTCATGGTTACGCGCCCGAGGCGGTGGTACTCACGACAGCAGCCGCGGTAGAGGTCGTGGTGGTGGTTCCAGTTCTAGCGGTCCCCAGAACCGCATATATTCTCTAGCCACCGCCAGATCGTGAGGCTTCGACGCCGTCGCGGTACATTCACGATTTCAGGCTGTGATGTTTATGCATTGATAGATCCAGGTTCTACCTTGTCCTATGTGTCCCCTCTTATTGCGGGTAGAATCGGAGTAGAGCCGTTTGAGGTAGCTACGCCAGTTGGTGATTCGGTGTTAGCTGAGCGGGTGTATAGAGGTTGTCCGGTATTTATTTACAGTCGTCAGACCCTTGCAGACTTGATAGAGCTGGAGATGACAGATTTTGATGTCATTATGGGTATGGACTGGTTGGCTTCTTGTTATGCCAACGTTGACTGTAGGGACAGGTTGGTTCGGTTCCAGTTTCCTGGCGAGCCAGTTATCGAGTGGAGGGGCAACACAGCATCGCCGAGGGGTAGGTTTATTTCTTACCTCAAGGCTAGGAAGATGGTGCAGAAAGGGTACATCTATCATCTGGTGCGGGTATTTGATACAGAGGCTGAGGTGCGATTCTTGATCGATGCCGTGGTTAGGGAATTTGCAGATGTGTTCCCAGATGATCTTCCGGGTATCCCTCCTGAGAGGGAGATCGAGTTTTGTATTGACACGTTGCCAGACACTTGACCTATTTCCATTCCGCCATACAGGATGGCACCTGCCGAGTTGAGGAGTGAAGGACCGGTGAAAGATTTCCGGAAAAGGCTTTATCTCGCCTAGTGTATCTCCCAGGGAGCGCGGTGTTGTTTGTGAAGAAGAAGGATGGGACGCTGCATGTGTGTTGACTACGGTGAATAAGGTCACCATTAAGAATAGTACCCTCCCGTGATAGATGATTTGTTTGACCAATTGCAAGTGCGAGGTGTTTCAAAGATAGACTGCGATCCAGTTATCATCGTTCGAGTTCGAGAGGACATCCCAAAGATCGCATTCAGACCGGTATGGGCACTATGAGTTCAGGGTTATGTCTTTCGGCCTGACCAACGCTCCAGCGATATTTATGGATTTGATGAACCGGGTGTTCAAGCCTTTTTTGGATACATTTGTGATTGTATTCATTGATGACATCCTGGTGTATTCACGGACAGAGCGGGAGCATGCAGTTCACTTGAGGATTGTACTTGGGATTCTCCGGAGCCGGCAGTTATTCGCCAAGTTCTCCAAGTGTGAGTTTTGGTTAGCCTCAGTGGCATTCCTGGGGCATATTATTGGGGCTGATGGTGTTCGCGTGGATATGGCTAAGATTGAGGCAGTCAAGTCTTGGCCGAGGCCTACTACTCCGACCGAGGTACGCAGTTTCTTAGGACTAGCGGGTTATTATCGTAGGTTTGTGAGCGCTTTGCTTCGATTTCAAAGACCGTTGACTAGGTGACTCGGAAGGCATCCAAGTTCCGGTGGGCGAGGCTTGCGGCGGGGTTTTCGATTCTTTGAAGGAGAGGTTGACTACAGCCCATTCTTACTCTTCCCGAGGGTTAGGCAGTGCGTGATCTATTGTGATGCCTCGCATCGGGCTAGGGTGTGTTTTGATGCAGCACGGCAAGGTTATAGCCTATGCTTCCCGGCAGTTATGGAAACATGAGAGGAATTACCCTACCCATGACTTAGAGTTGGCCGCAGTTATTCATGCCTTGAAGATTTGGAGACATTATTTGTACGGGGTTCATGTGGATATTTATACAGACCACAAGAGCCTCCAGTATATCTTCAGGCAGAGGGAGCCGAACTTGAGACAGAGACGGTGGTTAAAGTTGCTGAAAGATTATGTTGATATTCTATACCATCCGGGGAAGGCCAACGTAGTTGCTGATGCCTTGAGTCGTAGATCGATGGGGAGCCTATCAGAGGTACAGCCAGAGAGACAGGACATGGTCCGTCAGATCCACCAGTTAGCGAGCCTTGGGGTTCGTTTGATCGATACCGACGATAGTGGAGTACGGGTTCGTGAGGTTGCCGAGTCTTCCATCGTTGATGAGGTGAAGAGGCGACAGTTTGAGGACCCAGTGTTGGTACGGTACCGTGATGCAGCTCTTCGGGAGGAGAAGAGTCTATTCGAGGTAGCGCCTGATGGGGTGCTGAGATTTGAGGGCCGGTTGTGTGTTCCCGATGTATCAGGACTTCGTCAGCAGATTCTGGGGGAGGCACACAGTGCTCGTTATTCTATTCATCCGGGGTCGACCAAGATGTACCATGACCTCAGATGTTTGTATTGGTGGGATGGCACGAAGAGGACGTGGCGAGTTTTGTCCTGATGTCCTAATTGCCGCAGTTAAGGTCGAGCACCAGAGGCCCAGTGGATTATTGCAGGCTATTGAGATTCCGACTTGGAAGTGGGAGATGATCAACATGGACTTTGTTACAGGGTTACCTCGTACTCAGAGGAAGTACGACTCCATTTGGGTTATTGTTGACAGGCTGACGAAATCAGCCCATTTCCTTCCAGTCAGGACGACGTTTTCAGCTGAGGACTATGCCAGATTGTACATCCGAGAGATAGTGAGGCTGCACGGTGTTCCGGTGTCGATTATATCTGATAGAGGAGCCCAGTTTACGGCTAACTTCTGGAGGTCTTTCCAGAAGGGTTTGGGGACACAGGTGAGTCTCAGCACAGCATTTCATCCTCAGACTGACGGACAGCAGCGCACTATCCGCATACAACGAAGATATGTTGCGAGCTGCGTGATTGATTTCGATGGTATTGGGAGGATCATTTGCCTCTCGTGGAGTTTTCTTATAATAACAGCTACCATTCCAGTATACAGATGGCGCCATACGAGGCTTTATATGGGCGGAAATGCAGGTCGCCGATCGGTTGGTTCGACGTGGGCGAGGTACAGTTAGTTGGCCCAGACTTGGTACAGCAGGCTGTGGATAAGGTGAAGCTTATCCAGGAGAGACTGTTAGCAGCTCAGAGTCGGCAGAAGTCATATGCGGATAATCGGCGTCGGCATTTGGAGTTTCAGGTAGACGATTGGGTCTTCTTGAAGGTGTCACCCATGAAGGGTGTGATGAGATTCGGTAAGAAGGGGAAACTCAGCCCAAGGTACATTGGGCCCTACCAGATCGTTCGTAGAGTGGGCAAGGTTGCCTACGAGTTGGATCTGCCATCAGAGTTGGAGGCGGTACATCCGGTATTCCATGTTTCTATGTTGCGAAAGTGTATCGGTGATCCAGCGAGAGTTTTCCCTACTAGTGAGGTCCAGGTGACAGAGGGGTTATCGTATGAGGAGAGTCCCATAGCGATACTCGATCGCCAGGTCAGGCGATTGCGGACCAAGGATGTAGCTTCCGTCAAAGTCCTGTGGAGAAATGATAACCGGGAGGAGATGACTTGGGAAGCGGAGGAGGACATGTTGAGGAGGTATCCTCACTTATTTCCTATACCTTCAGGTAATTCATTTTCCCTTACTTGTCAGGTTTTAATTGATGTGTTTCTTTTGCTTAAATGCTTTTATGTGGCCATGAGTGGCATTTTTGGTATGTCGGGGCTGTGAAAGGAAACTATGTCGCTAATTGTAAGTGTGACTCCGAAAGAACATTCGGGGACGAATGTTTCTAAGGGGGGAAGAATGTTACACCCCGTAATTGCAGGACATGTTTTAAGAACATAAGTAAGAACTCATAAGTGTTAAGATTTGAGATTTGTAAAGTTTATCGGAAATTTTGAAATTTGTCGGAAAATGTATTATTGTGACGAATGGGAGGGCGACACGTGTCACCCCCCCTTATGTTATGCCTTGGTCGAAATGTGCAAGGGCAAGAGGGTCATTGGACCTTTGTTGCAAGACAAGTCTTGCAACATGTGTAGCATGAGAAATTTGACTAAGTCAAAAGGTCAATAAGTCTTGATCTTTTGTAAGACCACATCCAAGCCTCACATTTGTGTTTATCTTGACCATCCAATTCTCTTTATAATACTAGTAGAGAGGGAGCTTAACACTTAGAAAATATTTCACAAAATTTGAAGACTACACTTAGGGGGAGCTCTCGGGTTTCACTACAAGGAAGAAGAAAAAAATTTGTTTCTTGTTCATTCAACTCCCCACTTTAAACCAAGGTTCTTAGGTGTATTGTAAACACATCTCAATAGAAAAATCTTGGAAAAAGATTGTTTACGGGTTAGTCGCAAAACGAAAACCTAAGGGTCTTTCTAGGTTTTGTTTGGAGATTTGAAGGATAATTGTTGATGTTGTTCTAAGGGTCTCAACAAGCGGATTGAAGTGTCTTGGAGGGGCTATAAACTACTAAGGAGCGACTTCGGATTGGAGTTTGATTAAGAATCATTGAGGTATAATCTTGTTCTTTGAAAGTATTACAAGATTATTTATATTGTTGTTGTTAGCTTTGTATGTTGCGAGCATGAAGTTGTTATATTGAAGTTATACGGATTATGGATTGATTATAGCCTTGGGAATCCGAAATGTAATGTAAGCCATGACTAAGTTGAATTACAATTTAATCGTTGTTAGAATCGTCGCATGTTATTGACTTGAAGATTATGGTAGTTATAACCAAATGCGACTTGATATCATATTATGCTACCAATTTGGATTGAAATGGAAATTGGATAAGAATTGGTATTGTTGAACTCAAGGTGGCCGATTTTGGACTTGTAGTTTGTATTAGTTTGTTATTCATTTGTATTGGACTACCTTCTATATAACTGTGAGCCAATCGGGGTTGTTTAGTTATTCATTTGTATTGGACTACCTTCTATATAATTGTGAGCCAATCGGGGCTGTTTAGTTATTCATTTGTATTGGACTACCTTCTATATAATTGTGAGCCAATTGGGGCTGTTTGGTTATTGTATTTCGGCCTTGAAAAAGGTGGCAAAGTAAGTAAAAACAAAGGAGGTGCTGTCCGATTTTCCGTAGAATATAGAGACTTAACACTTATAATATTCTACATTTGAAGTTAGGCGTTAATAGACGTATTGTGAATATTATAGGTTGATATACTACGGGCGGGACTTTGTACTTGGCAAGTGGTTTGACCCGACGAGGTATGTAGAACTTTTCCTATCTTTGAGCATGACTAGTTTCACGTATATAGTACGGTAGACGTACAAGACTTTGACATTCTTTACTTGTTTTATGAAATGCCAAGTCGGGTGAGTTAGGAGATTAACTCACTTCTTTGAGAATATTAAAGATGTCTTAAGTCTTGTTAAAGATAAGGGACTTGAAGAATTTTAAAGTATGTGATACTTGTGTCGTTTTAATCGTATAAGTCCCTTGGATAGGAAATTGTACATGACTAAGGTATAAAGTGAATATAACGACTTTATGGGGAGTTGGTTATATTGACTTTATGGAAAGATAAATGACTTGATTTAATGGAAGGCAATTCGATTTTAAGGCATCAATTGCCTAAGGTTTTATAAGACATGAGTCACTTGATTTAGAAGCCTAATTTTTATTTCTAAAAGTATGGTGACTTGTCTTGAAAAGAAATTGTAACTTGATACTACGGTTATTAGTATCTTGGGAGTTTTATAATGAAATGAGTCATTTTTAAAAGAATAGGAGTACGTAGTACTTTGGGTTAAATTCCCGGATTTTTATAAAAGACATGTTAGTGCCTTAAGTAAACTAAAATGAGAGTGTATATGAACAAGAATAGTAAGAAGTTAGGGGATTTCTTAACTTGCTTATATATTGTATGATAAGCCGATAGAGCTTATGTTATGTGTGATAGCCGGATTTGGGCTAGTGATATATTATTCGTCATGGGTCATTCCCGGATTGTGGCATTGTATATTTCGTGGATTTGCTAACCATGATGCGAGGAATACCTCACGCGAGTCCGTAAGGGCTTATGCGGTGAAATAGTCCCACGCGGTGTCCACTATGCGAGGAATACCTCATGCGAGTCCGTAAGGGCTTATGCGGGCGAAATAGTCCCATGCGAGGAATACCTCACGCAGGTCCACTGGACCTATGCGGGTGAAATAGTCACAGGAGTAGGATTCCAATCCTATTTTTCGTTGTAAAGTATACACCTATTATTACTCTCATTGTTAGTAAGGCAATCGCATCGTAATTTTGTTATCATACATGTCTCCGCTTTCTATTAAACTTATGTTGTAATTACAGTACTTTCGCTTTTACATACTTAGTACATATTGAATCGACCCCTTCCTGGCCGTTCATGCTGCAGGAAAGGGTAAGCAGGTTGTGGATCCACACTCTTAGGATCACTTATCGGACGTCGGAAGCTCCATTCTCCGGAGGCTTGTATTTCTTTTGGTACAGTCTTTCCCTGATGTTGTAGATTATGTACATTCAGGGGTATGGCGGGGCCCTGTCCCGCCACAGTTGTTATTCCTAGAGGTCTGTATTCACATATGTGGTTGGGCTGTAAGAACTGAGTTGTAAAGTTGTACTTTTGACTTTGTTTATATTGGAAGGCGGCCTTATCGGCTAGCCTGTGTTGTTATATTGATTACACCTGTGTTTATGTTGTGTATGTTCCGCTGCTATTCTCTGATGTATACCTGAACAGGGTGCCCAGGTAGGGCACCAGTCGCGGCCCGGGGTCGGGTCGTGACAATTGTGGTGCAGTTTTAGAGACTGTTTTGTGGTGTTATAATGCTGGAAATTCATTCATAATTATGCATGTTCAATGTGGTAAATCGCTAACGTAAGTCCTAAAGTAATAAGGGTATATAAAGGTGTTGTAAGCTTTATATTTTACCCTCATTGTCGTAAAAGTATGGACTGTTTTTATGGACCATTTTTACATGGATTAAGGGGCTGAATTTTACATGTAAAATAGGCGTGTAATCCCCTTTGGTTGCTGTTTTTTTGTGCACTTAGTTGGTGCCTTGGTTATTGTTGAATTGTCCTTTTTAAAAGGTGGAAAAGTACTTATAAACGGGGGAAGTGCTACCCAAATGTTTATACGAAAGGAGGTCTGTAGGCCCTGTCCCGCCATTGTTGTCGTATCATTCTTAGAGGTCTGTAGTACTGTTGTGGGCAGAGTTGTAGAAAGAGATGTAACTGTTCAAATTGTTATTTATATATATATTGAAGGTAACCGTTTTTGGTTAGCCTGTCTTCTTATTTCACTGTCTTATTGCATTGGTTTCATGTATTGTCTTTATATTCCGCTGATTTCTCTGATGTATGACTACTGGGGTGCCCGGGTAAGGCACCAGTCACGGGCCCCGGTTCGGGTCGTGACACGTCCCATGATGTTGACATGACTCTCTGTTAGTTTAAAAGGTACAGTTGGCCCTGATTTTATATGGCACAGTTTGATCTAGTATTTGACATTTATACTTGTCCCTATCATTCTTTGGCCAATTATGATTTTCATTACTGTACACTATGTTTACATACTTAGTACCTGTTGTACTGACCCCCTTAGGGGGGCTGCATTCATGCCCGCAGGTGTAGGTAATCAGTTTGCTGATCCGCGTGCTTATGATCTTTGCTCAGCTGTTGAGATAGCTCCATTGTCCCGGAGTCTAGTCTTTTGGTACATTTTTGGCTATTATAGGCTTATGTACATTCGGGGTACGGCGGGGCCTTGTCCCGTCATAGTTACTGTTATACTCTTAAAGGTCTGTAGTCAAGTGTGGGTTGGACATATGTACAGTTGCAGTTGTTTGAGTATTTTATATATATTGTGGCGGCCTTGTCGGCTTTCCAGTTTTATCATGTTATTTGTGTTATTATATGTGTTTTATTTGCTTCCGTTGGTTATATAGGAGGTACGGGTATAAGGGTGCCCAGGTAGGGCACCAGTCGCGGGTCTGGGGTTCGAGTCGTGACAAAAGTGGTATCTGAGCAGTTAGTCCTCGGAATGTTTACAGACCGTGTCTAAGTAGAGTCTTGGGTATAGGTATGTTGTGCACCATACTTATACATAAGAGGCTGCTGGGCATTTAGGATTGGTTTTTATTCTTTCATCTCATAAGATCATGCAATAGAGCTGTGTTACTAGGCTGGTTCCTCTCTAACCTGTTATTGTGTTACAGCTATGCCTCCGAAGAAGGCAACAGTGGCCCAGAATGGAAAGTCAGTAGCAGGAGCGGCTAGTCAGACTCGGAGAGTTACTAGGGCACATGCCCAGTCTATGCCTGAGGATGTGCATTAGTCAGCGAGTTCAGTTACACCGGCAGTACCAGAGGAGCTTAGAGCAGCTCCAGAGGCCCCGATACTTGAGCCTCCAGTTCCTCAGCCAAGAGCAGAGGATAGAGACTTCAAGGATACAATACAACTATTGACTAGGATAGTATCGTGACGGACTCGTGCAAGAGCGTAGCTAACCCCGCAGCGCACAATTTGAGGTTCGGGACTTCACGAGTTCTGATCACGGAGTTTTATGAGTCGAGGCCTGAGGATGATCCTCAGGAGTTCATCCACCAGATTCAGCGGACGATGAGGGTGATTAAGGCTTCGGAGATCGAGTCGATCGTATTGGCTTAACAGTTAACTGGTTCGAGTCGTGGGAGTTGTCTAGGGGTGAGAGTGCTCCTCCAGCTGTTTGGGATGAGTTCATGAAGGCCTTTCTTGACCACTTCTTGCCTCCTGAGATGCAGAGAGCTAGGGTTGACAAGTTGTTGACTTTGAGGCAGGGTGGGAGGACTATTATAGAGTACAACCTGGAGTTTGACTCATTGGCTCGGTACGCCACCACTATAGTAGCGGACATGGCAGACAGAGTGTACCATTACGTGATGGGACTAGACCACTACCTTATTGATGGGTGCATGGCAGTAGCGCTTCAGCCGGGCATGGATATTACTCGTATCCAGGTGTATGCACAGGGAGTCGAGGAGCGACATAGAGGGCGCCGGATAGATAGTGGTCATGGTAGGGATCAGCCTAAGAGGGCCAGGACGGTCGGGTTTTCAGGTGAGTTTCGAGGCGGGCAGCCTCGACAGCAGGCGAGGTATGCATCTTAGCCAGCTCAGAGTACACCATCACAGTCTATGGGCAGGAGGTTCGACCATCCGGGATATTCGGGAGCAGGTCAGGGCTCCACGACTGCAGTTTCGCAGATATTCAGGGGTTCTAGTCAGATGAGGCCACCTTTACCTCATTGTCCTCGGTGTGGTAGGTCCCATTTTGGGGAGTGCCACATTATTACAGGTGCTTGCTATTTTTGCGGCCTCCAAGGCCATTTGAGGAGAGACTATCCTTCCAGAGGTGGTACAAAGAGTATGGCACAACATACTGGGTCAGCTGTTGGATCTTCATCTTCTATAGCTATGCCCCCCCAGGGTAGGATGTTCACGGGCCAGCAGGCCGTGGTAGAGGTTGGGGAAGAGGTCCTAGTTCTAGCGGTCCTCCGAACCACATTTATACCTTGGCCAGTCGACAAGACCAGGAGACTTCGCCGGATGTCGTCACAGGTATATTATTGATTTCCTTCTGTGACGTATATGCTTTGATAAATCCAGGTTCTACTTGTCCTATATATCCCCTCTTGTTGCTGGTAGAATAGGAATAGAACCTGAGTTGATAAAACTCTTTGAGGTAGCTACACCAGTAGGTGATTCGGTGGTAGTTGAGCGGGTATATAAGAATTGCTCGGTGATTATATACAGTCGTCAGACCCTAGCAGACTTGATAGAGTTGGATATGACAGATTTTGATGTCATTATGGGTATGGACTGGTTGGCTTCCTGTTATGTCAATGTTGACTGTAGGGAGAAGTTGGTCTGATTCCAATTTCCTTGTAAGCCGGTTATTGTGTGGAAAGGTAATACAACATCACTGAGGGGTAGGTTTATTTCTTACCTCAACGCCATGAAGATGGTTCGAAAGGGGTATATCTATAATCTGATTTGGGTGTTTGATACGGAAGCTGAGGTGCCAGCTCTTCAGTCAGTTCCGATTGTTAGTGAATTCACAGATGTATTCCCAGATGATCTCCCAGGTATTCCTCCAAAGCGGGAGATAGAGTTCTGTATTGATGTTCTGCCAGATACCCGACCGATATCCATTCCTCCGTATAGAATGGCACTTGCTGAGTTGAAGGAGTTGAAAGACCAACTGAGAGACTTGTTGGAAAAGGCTTCATTAGTTGCGAGAATGGTTGTCTCCTGTTGAAGGAGTGTTTAAGCTACCATTTCAGTGTTCGGATGTCGCCTTATGAAGCCTTGTAGGGGCGGATGTGTGAGTCGCCGGTCGATTGGTTCGATGTTGGCAGGATTCAGATAGTTGGTTCAGCTTGTTCCAAAGACGTGGATAGAGTAAAGCTTGTCTAGAAGAGGTTCGCACTGCAGAAATCGTGCGGATAATCGGCGACGCCAGAGTTGAGTTGACGGTCGGTCTTCGAAAGTACCACCGGGTTGGGTGTGACGAGTTTTGGAATACAGAGGGAACTTAGCCCGAGTTACTTTGGGCCTTTGAGTTCATGTGAAGAATAGGCCAGGTTGCCTATATGTTAGCATTTGCCGTCCGACTTAGGAGGCAGTGCGTCCAGTCTTTCGTGTTATGTTCGAGAAGGAAATCGGAGATCCATCCAGAGTATTCCCAGCTAATGATGACCAAGTTGAAGATGATAACCCCGAGTTTTGAATCTCGGGCGATGTAAATGGTAAGAGTTCGAATGCACGATACCTTCGTGATCGACGCAGCCGGTACCATTTTTTGGGTCGCTTGAGAAGGTTAATGCCTCAGGCAAAGTGACAAAAGTGGTATCATTTTGGTGATGTTAGAGGTGTTCCTCGTGGACTTGGATGTAAGCATTTTTGCGCAAGTTGTTTCTGTGGCCAGGTGTGGCAGGATTGATTCTCGTAAGCATAGTAGTGAAGACTATACTGGCGCACGTTTGTTTTAAGACTTAGAAGGAACATTCGGGACGAATGTTTCTAAGGAGGGGAGAATGTTATACCCCGTATTTCCAGAGTATGTACGTAAGGACGTACGTAGAAAATTTGAACTTGAGAATTAGGCTTGGCCGAATTAACTTTGTTCACAACACCCGGTTAGAGTCGGTTTTCGACGAAACGTTTTCACAGCTTTCGTAGGGGAATTTCCGGCTATGTCATTTTTAATTTTACGGATTTTTACGAGAGAAACATTTTGGACCAACAAGAGGCGACACTTGTCACCCTCTCATTGGTTAGGCTTAGCGTAAAGGGGTGGCCGAAAGTGTGGTTAAATTGGTCAAGGGTTGGTAGGATATTTTGTGTGTAGTTGGTTAGGGTGCACTTGGCAAGATCTTGGCCCTACACTTGCCTTGCACTTGGCAAGATCTTGGCCATTGGTTGGCCTTCACTTGGCCTATAAATACCCACCCCTTTGAAGACTAATTCATCCATAAATTTGCCTAAGTCTTGAAAGCTCTCCTTCTCCCTCCCCTTGTGTTGAGTTCGGCCGAGGGCCTCCCCCTTGTGGCCGAGAGCACCCCCCCCCCTCTAGGGGTGCTAGCCGAGAGTGTACCCCCCCCCTAGCCTAGTTGTCTTCGTATAATACCCCCCCTCTTGTTAGAAATACTCTCAAAAGTATTGTTATAATGCCCAAATTACCTTAGCCATATACCTTGTAGTATTCTAAGGTTATACCTTTACAAAAAGCCCAGAAATACTATTGTACTTCCCTTCAGTCACAAAACCGAAACCCTAAGTAAATCTTCACCCGTAGTTGAAGTTATAAGTAGAAGTTGGTTAGAACTTCTAAGGGTTGTTTGGAGCGGCCTGAGCGCACGAGTAGAGCTAAACCTTGCTCGGGAGCGACATTTAAACTCGGATAATTATGGGCTTATCGAGGTAAATATCTTGTCCTATTGTAATTGGAAATTACATGTTGTTAGATTATATAGTTGAAGTATACTATATATAGTCTTGAGCGTTGTTATCGGCAATGTCTTTTGACTTAAGCTGAATAATAAGAAACCTTTTCAAAGAAGAGTAATCGAATCAGTATTTACATGGATCAGACATTCTGATAGACTTGTGTAGCTTTTCGGTGAGGTAGAATTGTGCACGTCCGGATTAACGTATAACCCTCCCCGGTTGGCTTGGTAGCGGCCCGATAGAGAGGAGATTTACGCTGCGGGGAGTGTCGCGAATTTTACGTAGAATGTTCTACGAAGGGATCTAAATGTTAATGGCGCCGTGGCCTTATAGGTTGAAGTACTACGTGTGGCGCGATCTACTGGGCTTAAAGGAGTAGCCGATTGGAAGTACTTGAGCGTTTGCTATTAGTCGATACTCGTCGCGAGGTATGTGAACCTCTTCCTATCTCTTCTAGCATGATATGTGAACTATGTAGTGCGAGACGCATACGTGTGCTAAATGTATTTGATTGGTTTAAAACATAAAGTGTTATAACGGCTTTATGGGAAGTTAGTTATATGACTTTATGTTGGTAAGAAAATACTTGTGGTTTTAAAAGGTAAATCGATTTGAACTATAAGCGGCTTGTTATGTGATAATAAAGAACTTGAAGTATTTCAAAAGATTTTGAATCATTTTGAAAGAGGAGGTAGTACTTGATTTTTTTAGAAAACTTAAGAGTTATACTAGCTTTATGGAAAGTTAGGTATAACGGCTTAAGAATGTTTCTTGATTTTGGAAATCGAATGTGTATCGACAAACCATCGGCGTTAATAAAGGAAATGTTTTAATAATTAAGTATTATTAAAACCAAGAGAAACTTCCATCTGCATAGAAGCTAAGATGAGACAAAATGATATTTCTAGATCATGGTCTTTGTAATAAGATTGTTATAAACAAGAATATCCTACTCACACATAAGGCTTATGTTCTCAGATTGTTTAAAGGAGAATTATATTCTTAAATGAATAAGACTATGAACTACGAAACCTTTCTAAAAAGGCAAACTTGAACATTGGAAACTAGGCAAACTTGAACATTGGAAATTAGGCAAACTTGAACATTGGAAAAGAATGTGGCTACTTGATTTTACAAAGAGAAGTAATTGATTTACTCTAAAAAGATAATCACTCTATTTTCATATACTACAGGTATTGTGTGGTTTTTGTGAAGTAACGTATCTTTTAAAGATTTAATGTATGAAGTACTTTGGGGATAGGTACCCGAACTTGTTAGTAGAAAGTACCTTGTGTGAATAATTTGATTGTATTGGTTCGTGATAGCCTTGTAATACTTTCTTGTTGATTTGATAAGTAAGCATGTTAGGATGCTACGTGTGTTAGTATCTTGTGATTATTGTGTAAGGGGGTCACTCTTGTTGTGCTTACGTTGTCAAACGCGTTAAGCGCAGATCGTTATTGTATCACATACCCTCGACTTATTATACCGAGGGCTTGCCACCCGACGCGGTCTATACGGCCTATGCGATCCTTGTGACTACGCGAGTGCGGTAGCTCCGGATTGATCATTCGGGTGTTTAGCCCGACGCGGGGATTCCTACGCGTCCGGCTGAGACTATGCGGTCTTTTGAGACTACGCGGGCTACGGAGCCTGGCGGATACCGAGGGTTAGCCGCTTCGACGGGGTATACCTCGGCGATGCAGGACCATGATTCGAGAATACCTCATGCGGTCCGTGGGTGACCTATGCGAGTGCGAGAGTTCGAGGATAGACGCGCGACATTGATATTGCGGGCGAGTGGCGGCCTTCGATCATGTAGTGCGCCTAGAAAGACCTCGGATACGGTTTGTGGTATTTTTGTGCGTGGTCTTAGTAGTCGGCTATGCCTTCGTACTTGCCCCGCACGGTTTTATTGTAATAACTTCGGCGCGAGTCCCCGACTTGACACGATCGCTTATTTATTGTGAATGTAGTTTGGTTATCATACATGTCTCCCGCTTTATATAGACTACTATGATTTCATTTACGATTTATTTTGATTTCACATACTTGGTACTCAGACCGACCTTGGCCGCGCTCATGCCGCAGTAAAGGTACACGATCGCCGATCCTCGCTCTTGGGTCACGTCAGCGTTTGGGAAAGCTCCGCTTTCTCGAGGCTTATCTCGTATAGTCCCTGTCGTTGTAGGTATTTACATTCGGGGTATGGCGGGCCCCGTCCCGCCATTGTTGTCGTATCATTTCTTAGAGTGTCTGTAAATCTGTTGTAGGCGGGGTTGTAAAAGGATTAAACTGTTCATTTGTAGGAGTTGTTATTTATATATACGCCGAAAGACAAGTTTTCCTCGACATCGCTTTGTACTTCATTTGTTTCATGTATGTGTTTATGTTCCTGATTACTCGATGTTGTATCACTAGGGTGCCCGGTAAGGCAGATACCACGCCCGATTCGGTCGTGCTTAATAACAAAGTTATTATAACTTATATAAAGATTGGAATATAAGTTGGAAGATTAAAGAAGTAATTCCGGCATGCTAGCCGAAAATTGGATAAATTTGATTGTAGTAGTTGGCCAAGAACACCAACTAATGGACTAATGGACTGTATTTACATTGAACTGTATTTACATTGGACTATTTTTACTTTGGACTAATGGACCATTTTGTTTATTGTGGGGCAGAATTTTACACGTCCAGTTAGGCGTATAATCCCCTTTAGTATTGTTGTATTATTGCGCCTTAAATGTGGCATGTTGGTTATTGAATTTCGGGCCTTGAAAAAGGTGGAAAATTACGTAAAAACAGGGGAAGTGCTGCCCGATTTACCGTAGAATAAGAGACCCTATACTTAGAAATATTCTACGAAGAAATCTAGACGTTGATAGACGTGTTTGATTATTATAGGTTGATATCTACGCGTGGCATATTCGACTTGGCAAGTGGATTAGCCGAGGAGGTATGTGATTCTTCCTATCCTCTTGAGCATGATTGTTGTGAAATATATAGTACGGTAGACGTACGTGTGTTAAATGAATTTGGTTTCACTTTGATGTCCTTGACTTGAGTTCTAAATGTTAAGAACCTTGAAGTATTCTAAAAAGTTATGAATCATTATTCGGAATGAAATTGATACTTGGTATTTAAAAGAATAAAGTTCTCTTAATTTCAGAAATGAGTGTGGTTGTCTTTGGTTGGTTTAAAACATAAAGTGTTATAATGACTTTATGGGAAGTTAGTTATAACGACTTTATGAAGATAAAAGAATGGTTTGATTATTCTAAAAGATAAGAGACTTGATTATTTTGAAAGTTAAGAGACTTGATTTTGAAAGCTAAGAGACTTGATTTTGAAAGCTAAGAGACTTGATCTTAAAAGTTAAGAGACTTGACTTATAAACGACTTGATTTTGGGAAAGGAGAAGTAACTTGATTTAAAAGTATAGGTTACTTGTTTTGAAAAAAGTAAGTTACTTGAGTTTAAAAGAGTAAGTAACTTGTTTTTAAATATTGAACTTGTCTTGATTGGAAAAGTGTAAGTGACTTGATTTTAAAAGGTGTGAGTGCCTTGATATTAAAAGAGTGAGTTACTTGAGTTTTAAAAGTATACTTGACGTTGTTTTAAAAGTGTAAGCCACTTGGTTTAAAAAGTATAAAGTACTTGATTTAAACATGAAAGTGTCTTGATACTACGGGTATTAGTATCGTGTGGTTTTTACTTAAAAATGGATCTTTTTAAGAGAATTGAAGTATGTAGTACTTTGGGGTTAAAACCCGGATTGTTGGCATAAAATGAAGGTCTAAGAGTATGTTAAACTTGCCTATGCTAGTTGTGATAGCCTTTGTTGTGCAAGCGTTGTATTTCTATGCTACCGCGTCTCTCGACGGAGGGCCGGTTATCTTGTTGTTTACTTAGACATACCGACACTGTTGGATGGTCCACGGGTATGCTTCCACTATGATTATTAGCGTGTTATTTACTTGGACATACTGACACGTTGGGTGGCCGGCGGGTATGCTTCCATTGTTATTGTTATTCCATGGACTAGCTCTCCATGAGGTTGATGACGCAGGCAGGATCTGGTAGTTAGCCTCCGTACTTGCCCGATCGATTCTTGATGCCGGATCCGTAGTTGGCTTTCGACTTGCCACCGATTCTATAGCATAGTTGTACGGTAGGCTCGCAGATGGCTTCGTACTTGCCGGCCATATCTCGTGGCGCAGTCGGATTCGTAGCCGATTTCGTACTTGCCGTCGATTGATAGACGCAGATCGATCTGTTAGCTATGCATTCGTACTTGCCCCGTCGATTTTATGATGCGCAGCCGATCCGTGGTTAGCTTTCTACTGCCCATACGGTTTTTATGACACAGGTGGGACCTGGTGTTCATGTGTACATTTTTGGGTGTTATATTATATCATAGACTGCCGGTAGTGAGGAAGGAATTCCACGGGCATGATTGATATTGTGGGCGTGAGACCCATGGTTATATTTGAGTGATGACTTTGAGGGCATGAGTCCCTGACTTGATACATCGCTTATATATTGTATCTTGTAGTTTGGTTATCATACATGTCTCTGCTTTATATAGATGTTATGATTTCATTCTGATTTTCGATTCACATACTTAGTACTGTTATCGACCTCTTCGGGGCTGCGTCATGCCGCAGGTAGAGGTATACCGATTGTTGATCCTCGCTCTTAGGGTCACAGTTCTGCGTTTTGGGAAGCTCCGTTTCTCCGGAGGCTTATCTTTTGGTATGATTCCCTGAGATTGTAGGTTCTTGTACATTCAGGGGTATGGCGGGGCCCTATCCCGTCATAGTTGTTATAAAAAATCTTAGAGGTATGTAGTACTGTTGAGAGTTGGACTTGTAAAGGATAACTGTTCGGGTTTTATATATATATATGCTGAAAGGAGACCTATCGGTTGGCCTGTTTCCTATTTTACATTGTTACATGTTTTTCAGTTATTCCGCTGATTTTTCTCTGATGTATTATCACTAGGATGCCCGGGGTAAGACACCAGTTGCGGGCTCGAGGTCGGGTCGTGACATTGATAATGAGAGACAATAAGACTCTCATGCAATCAATCAAGGAATGGTTATCCAACACCTTCATGATGAAGGACTTGGGTGAAGCTTGCTACATTCTTGGAATTAGGATCTATAGAGATAGACTTAATAGATTGTTGGGGTTGTCACAGTCCGTATACTTAGACAAAGTGCTAAAACGTTTCTCTATGGTGAATTATGAAAAAAAATATTCCTATAGGTCAAGGCATCAAGTTATCAAATAAGGATAGTCCTTCTACTATTGCAGAACTTGAACGCATGAAGAGGATCCCATATGTTTCAGCTATAGGATCAATCATGTATGTCATGACCTGTACGAGGCCAGATGTGGCCTATGCACTTAGCATGACTTGCAAATTCCAGCAGAATCCTAGGAGGAACACTAGAAAGCAGTCAAGAGTATTCTTAAGTATCTTAGATGAACTAAAGAATATTTCTTAGTGTATGGTGGACAAGAAAAGCTAGTAGCTACTGGGTACACTGATGCTAGTTTCCAGACAGACCTTGATGACTTTAAATCTCAGTTTGGTTATGCCTTCATTTTAAATGGTGGAATAGTGAATTGGAAAAGTTCCAAACAAGCTACAACTGCTGATTCAACTACTGAAGAAAGTCGAGTACATTACTGGATCGGAAGCTGGTAAGGAAGTTGTCGCGATATCTGAGTTCTTAAAAGAACTAAGGGTTATTCCAAGTGTCACTTGTCCAATAACGATTTTTTGTGACAACACTGACGCGATTGCGCAAGCTTAGGAACCAAGATCAACGAACAGAAATAAGCATATACCAAGGAAATACCACATACTCAGGGAGATGGTGGAGACTAAAGAAATAAAGTTAGACTACATTCCCACATATGAAAATCTAGCACCCATTTACTAAACCACTAAGCTTAGTCAAACATAATGGTCATTTCGAAAATATGGGAATAAATGCGTTGGAGATTGGATCTAGGCCAAGTGAGAGATTAAAAGTATATATGTCCTAGAGACAATCATTTTAGGGACAGATGTACTTGAACACATTCATATTATTAATGAGATTAATATATTTATGGCATTTCTAATTACTGAATTATTATTTGATTGTTTCTATTATTCATTAATGTGCATCCCTTGAGCTTACGTTGTCATTGATAGAGTGTGATATTAATGATAGAGCATAGTTCTTAAAGAAGCCTCGACTGATGATAATGAGATATCGATGATATATTATAAGTCGACATGTGGTCTGCATAATATTCTTAGAGAATGTAGTATGTCTCACTTACTACTAGTAATGGTTGCTAGTGATGGACACATGGATACTCTTAGAGGGTATTGGCATGCCCTGCTGATAAACTGTTTGTTATACATGTCTAGAGTATTATCAGCATGTGGGAGATAAATGTCCTTTGACTTGAGGTCAATACACACCTAATTTATAGAGTAATGTACTTTGATCATGTCCTAAGCTTAAATCCTTATAGGATAAGACATGACTTGTATTGGGTACATTGCGATGCAAACTAAGGTGATAGTTGAGCCAAGAATATGATTCATTCCTCGATTTGATGTTCGAGAGAACACTCAGCTTCTCATATATTAGGTCGACCAAGTCATTGGCCAATGCAAAAGACATATTTGAAATATGGTCTAATTGTCGACTAATAAAGATGAGATAAAGTGATCAAGCAATTTGGATAGACACATGACAGATCCTAAGCTTGATCGAGTGTGTCGCGAATGAAAGGAATTTATCATCTCACATAAAGGTTGTGTTTACTAGAGTTTTGTAAACGTTCTTCACATATTGAGTTCGTCATGTGGCGCAGTCTAGGAGTTTCGTGTGAACCTTAATTTGATTAAGTGTCGATGTGTGAAGGCCTAAAGGGTCACTCTATGTCGATTATCTTTTCGGTCTAAAGGTATATTGAGAGAATATAAAATATTCAATTTAGAATCGAGATATTTTAATCAATAATAAATTATGGGATAATTTCTATTTGATGGAAATTATTTAATTAAGTCAAAATTAGATTTTGGATTTAATTAAAATTAAAATGTGCTGAAACATTAAAATAAAGAAGCGTGTTGGTGCCTCGAGGTTGAGCCGCGACGCTGATGCGATAAAGGCCCAAATTGACCGCCCGCACTCGGATTTTGACGAGTTTTAATCCTAATCCCAGTATGATTTGTATCCTAATCTCCCTATATATTCAGCACTTAACCTCATAATTTATGTTATAGAATTTATACTGAATTCTTACTTTCTGAACTCAGAGTTCAGAGATTAAAATCCTCTCAAACCTCTGCCAAGATTTTCTAGCTTTCCTGATAAAGGAATATACCGAAATAAGGCTTGCACCCGAGCAGACAATCGCGTGCGCACCTTTTAGTAGAGACTTGAAGATTCATAAACTGTAAGTTTTCTTTGTGTCATTTCAATTGTAACATAATCATACCAGACGAATTTGTTGGGGCAAGTAAGTTAACAAAATTTTAAACTTTCGCTGTGCCTTAGTTGTGTGCTTTACCCCAACAAAATCCTACATGCATATGATACACAAATTCCTCTTAAACGATCACAGACCTTCTCACTGTTTCTTAAGAGAAGTTCTTTCACTGCAAGATATCTGTTTCTTTTTGGAGTATGAGGTACAAGTATTCCCAGCACACCTTCATTTGATTTATAAAATATCTTGTTTCATTATCAGTGACACATCCATCAGTCTTTGTTAGGTTTACTGCTGTCCTTGCCTCATTTTGTGTTCTTCACTTAGGACATCTGCTTTAATTTACCCTATTACTACGGAAATTGTGTGTGCAGGTTTTTGTGGATGAGCTTCTGGTGCATGGACAGTTGAGACAGTACTTTAAACTCATTGATTTTCTAGCCTCTTCTGCTGAAATTATATTTATACCTCAGTCTGGTCAGGGAGATATAGGAATAGTAATGGAAGTTTTGTCTAGGTACTTCTTAATATCATGGTCTGATGAGCATAGGTCTGGAGATCATTTTAACAGATTATTATTGGTAAACAATGAATATTTCAAATCCGCATTAAAAGCTGATGAATTGAGTCTGACTGCAGCCACATCGTTGCTTCTCAACCCAATCTTCTTTTTGCCCCAATACTAATGCAAGCACAACTGATTTCAATAATTTACGAGGCCACCTTTTTGCTGGTGGATATGGAAAATCTTAAAACAAATCATAGACCTGTCAACTTCTTTCTCTCACTGTTTGAAATATCAGTTGCTTTACACATGAAACATATCTCCGTGTTTCAAATTGACTGTCGGTCTTCATTTGCTAGTCATTCTTCTAGCAAAGATTCATCACAATCTCACTTTCTTAAACTTTTTTTTTTAAATGAAATCTGACCTGATAAGTTCCTGTATAACATATGTAAAAAGGAGTCGGTATCTTCTAGACAAATCCTGCCAAGATGAGATTATGTCCACCTTAAGTTGCCTAATTTTGAGAGCTTCGGACAATTTCAAGGAGAATGCAATTGTGGATGCAAGTCTGGAAGATATTTGTCTTCTGGTTTCTATACTGAAGTTAATGAGCTCTTCCTTGTTACAAGCTGTCTGGTGCCTCAGATGCGACTTGAATTCTGATTGTCCAAAAACTTTGAAAGATTTTTCATCCTGTGGGGAATACAATTCGTTCTTGGGAATAATTGATTGTTTTAGAGAGCTCAGCATATACAGTTCAGTCCAAAGTTAATCACGCCAAATGATGGAAATAGACTCTGAGAAGCACAAAATTTCCAAGATGATGTTTGTTACACCCCGTAATACCAGAGCTACAAATTGAGAACGTGATTAAGAGTTTAAGATTTGAATTTTGGAAGGAAAGAATTATTACATCTTCTTAAGAGAAATTTCAGAAAAATGTGACGACGAAAAATTATTAACTTGGAGTTTAATACTTCTAATTGGATTTGTGGGATTAGTATTGGATTACAGAGAATTGAAATTGATAATATGGGGTCCGCCGAAAATTTCACAATGTGAGGGGGGGGGGGAGGTTCGAAAATTATAATATTTTGGACCAATAGGAGGGTGACACGTGTCACCCCTCCACTTGTCTTGCAAGACATGACTTATTTAGATATTTTGTGGAGGTGAAACATGGACCTATAGGAAGGTGACAAGTGGCCCATCCACTTGTCTTGGTTGAGAGACATCTATATAGATATACACTTACAAGACTTGGATTCATTATTCACTTTCATCCAAAAGCTCTCATCTCTTCTCCCTTAAGCAAGGTTTTCGAAAATCTCCACAGCCAAGAACAATAAGATTGGTTAGTTTATTTCTCCAAGATTAAGAACATTAATCAAGTGATTAGCCAAGTTAACTCTCCAAACCCTTCAAATCTTGTGTTGGCCGAAAATGAGGGTGAAACCCTAGCTTGATTCGTCGACTTTTTGAAGGTAAAACGTGAAGGGAAGTTGGTTCTAAGGTTGTAGTGGATACATGGAAATGATTGGATCTTGAAGAAGTGGAGAAAAATGAAAACTACAGGCCAAAATGGAGCGGACTGCCTAGGGACATTTTTGGGCATTTTATAGGTAAAAATTCCTCATTCTCTTGAAGTAATTGAATATTACTTATTGTTATAATGTATATGTGAGCTTGTGCTAAAAAGAATGAAGATTAAAAAGTGTTTGGACCAATTTTGGTGTCTTGGCCGAGAATGGGACAGTTTTGGTGTCATTGAGTTTCGTTGGTTATTCTCGTTGTTATATTCACCTATTGTCGTTGTTAATAAGTTGATATAACTTATATAGAAGTTTTGAAACTCAAATTGGAATAAAAAGGATTAAGGAAAGAGTTGTCGGATTGTAGTTGTTGGCCGTGGAATCTATAAAACCGTTGGACGTTATTATGCAGTTTTTATGGACTGTTTTGTGGTGTTAGGCTGTTGGAAAATCAGCCACCTTAATGCATGTTTAAATGTAGTAATTGCTAATGAAAGTCCTAAGGATTAAGGGTGTAGAAAGGTGTTGAAAGACTTCACATTTTACCCTTGTTGTTGTGGGATATTGGGCTGATTTGTATGGACTGCTTTATGTGATTGTGGGGCAGAATTTTACACGTCTAGTAGACGTGTAATCCCCTTTGGTTAACTATTGATTATGCCCTTAAGTGTGGCTTGTTGGTTGTTGAATTTGGGTCTTGGAAAATGTGGAAAAGTACGTAGAAACAAAGGAAGTACTGCCCAATTTTCCGTAGAATAAGAGACCCTTAGTTGGTATTAATCTACCTTAGAAAGTTTGGAATTGATAATCGTGTTATTGTTGTTATAGGTTGAAGTACTTTGACACGTATTCTAGATTGTAGAGTTGGTTAGTCGCCAAAAAGGTATGTGAACTATCCTTTCTTCTTCTAGCATGATTCCTTGTTTTAAAGTGAGTGTATCCTACTCCTTAGTGATGTAATTCTTGATAGAACTTTGGATTTCCTAAAATAGAAGTTGCTCTATATACTTTCTTGATAGTACTTTGATTTTATAAAATGGAAGTGGTTCTATCCATTCTTTTGATAATACTTGGGGTTTCTAAAATGAAAGATTGTTATATCTATTCTCTTGATAGTACTTTGGGTTGTCTAAATGAAAGTATTTCATTTTAGTTCATTGTAGTATATGAAAGAAGTTACATGATTGAAAGGTATAAATTACTTGGTGTTAAAAGTATACTTGACTTGGTTTGAAAAGTATAACTTACTTGAGTTTAAAAATGTAGTAACTTGATTTTAAAAGTGGAAGCGTCTTGATACTATGAGTGTTAGTGTTTTGAGGTTTATAAATGAGAAGATGTACGTCGGACGTACATAGTACTTCGGGTTCAATTTCCCTATTATTAGTAGATGTGATATTGCCTTGAGTTCTCTTAAAATGATAGTTCATTCTATTTGTGCTAATGAGAGTCGGAGATGATTTAAATTGTATAGTTGGATCATGTGAGTACGTCCATGATTACGATATAAATCTTATTGTGAAAATTGTATAGTTGGATCATGTGAGTACGTCCATGATTACGACATAAATCTTATTGTGAAAATTGTATAGTTGGATCATGTGAGAACGTCCATGATTACGACATAAATCTTGTTGTGAAAATTGTATAGTTGGATCATGTGAGAACGTCCATGATTACGATATAAATCTTATTGTGAAAATTGTATAGTTGGATCATGTGAGTACGTCCGTGATTACGACATAAATCTTATTGTGAAAATTATATAATTGGATCATGTAAGAACGTCCATGATTACGACATAAATCTTGTTGTGAAAATTGTATAGTTGGATCATGTGAGAACGTCCATGATTACGACATAAATCTTATTGTGAAAATTGTATAGTTGGATCATATGAGTACGTCCATGATTATGACATAAATTTTGTTGTGAAAATTGTATAGTTGGATCATGTGAGAACGTCCATGATTACGACATAAATCTTATTGTGAAAACGATATAGATGAAATCATGTGAGTACGTCCATGATTAGGACTTGAACATTATATAAACCCATGGACAAGATCCATGATGAGAGTACAAATACTCTTTGCGGTTGATCTAACTCTTAAAAGGCATAACTTAAAAGGTAAAGTTGACTCTCATTACTCTCATATTTGCAAGGCACAGTGTACTGTTATTTTGAATTATCATACTTGCCTCCTGTTATATTTGGACTGTATGATCTCCTTTACAGTACTTATTATTTCACATACTTGGTACATTTTCCGTACTGACCCCCTTTCTCCGGGGGCTGCGTTCATGCCGTAGGTTTAGATATACAGTTTGGTGATATGCAAGTGTAAGATCCTTGCTCAGAGTTTTTGGGATAGCTCCATTGTTCCGGGGCTTATCATTTTGGTATAGATCTTTCATTACAGGCTTTTGTATATTTATGGGTACGGTGGGGCCTTGTCCCGTCATAGTTTTGTAAAACTCTT
Source organism: Przewalskia tangutica (assembly GCA_029844215.1). Taxonomy (NCBI): domain Eukaryota; kingdom Viridiplantae; phylum Streptophyta; class Magnoliopsida; order Solanales; family Solanaceae; genus Przewalskia; species Przewalskia tangutica. The sequence continues at coordinate 44,657,403 of CM056724.1, read as the reverse complement.
ATAGACATGTATTCATATGTGGGATTGGACTCGTGTACAGTGTACTTTCTTTTGGATTATATATATATATATATATGGCAGCCTTATCGGCTTCGCCTTTGCATGTTTGTAAAAAAAAAAGTGTTATTTAACTTCCGTGGGTAACTTTGGTCGTAGAGGGTAGAAGGGTGCCCAAGTAGGGCACAAGTCGCGGGCGCGGGGTTCAGGTCGTGACAATGTTTCTGCATTTTTCAGGATTGGTCTCATTCAGCTTCTTTAAGAGGCTTGATTGTTTAGTCAAAGGCTGCTTGCTTACCATTATAGCTCTGCTGAACTTATTCATCTTTGAAGAAGGTAACTTGGATATACTCCAGTCATTAGTTGATCCAACTCCAGACTCCTTTTCAAATGGATTATCTGCTGTTAGAATCCAGGAGGTCAGTTTTTTTCTTTTTGCTCTTGAAAGAATATATGGCTTATATTACTGTATTTCAAGCCGTTAGTTCATAATACAGGCTGTAGTGGACAAGAGATCTAGCCTTGTGGTTGCATCAAAGTTTCAGAAGGCAAGGACCTGCTCAAGTTCAAGAATCGATATAGTACCATCACCATGTTTCATTTATGAGCTTGAGGCCATATGTTTGCTTGCTTCCACTTTTCTTGTACTAAATCTGCATTTGCATTAAATCTGGCTTACTTTGTTGGCATAAAGACCTGTGTATGTATCTTGCGTTTTGAAGCCTCACATTCTTTGAATGTACTCTCAAGCTGACATGTGGACTGACCAGACTTTGAACCTTCTTCTTGACTTTTGTTTATTTAAGTTAAATTAGTGAAAGTATATGTATGTCTTAGAGACAATCTATATTAGGACACATATACTTTATACACATTCATATTTATATTAATGGAGATTAATATTATGTCATTTGCAGTTATTGAATTATTTGTTGATTGTCTGTAATATTCTATAATTGCATCGCTAGATGTTACATGGTTATTAATAATGTGAGAGATTAATATTATAACGTAACTCTTAAATTACCTCGACTAATGATATCGAGAATGAGATATCGATGATATGTGATACGTTGACATGTGGTGTGCATCATATCCTGCTACGAGTTATGGAAACTCGTGATGGACACATGGATACTTGTAGAAGTATTGGTATACCCTGCTGATGTACTGTTTGTTATATATATGTCTAGAGTATCATCAGCGTGTGGGAGATAGATGTCCTTAGACTTGAGGTCGATACGCGCCTTGTTTACAGAGTAATGTACTTTGATTCTGTCCTAAGCACAAATGTCTTATATGTGGAGATGCAGCTTGTATTGGGTATATTACGACGTATATTAAAGGTGGTAGTTGAGCCAAGATTATGATTCATTCCTCGAATGTATCTTCGAGAGAACACTCAGATTCTCATATGGTAGTAGGTTGACTAAGTCGTTGGCTAACACAGTAGACATATCTATGATATGGTCTTATTTTCAGCTAATATAGATGAGATATAATAATCAAGCCATTTGGATAGGCACTTGGCAGATCCTAAGCTTGATCGTGTGTATCGTAAATGAAAGGATTTTATCTATCCACATAGAGGTTTAGTTCACAGGTTTCGTGTAACTATAGTTCACATATTAAGTTCGTCTTCCGACGCCGTCTAAGAGTTCCATGTAGACCCTAATGATATTAGTGTCGATATGTGAAGACCTGTAGGGTAACACTAAGTCAATTGTTTCGTCGATTCAAGGATGTAATCAGAGAGAATATATATGTTCTGTTTATAATCGAGATGATGTTTCAGATTTAATTAAAATAGAAACGAGACAGAATTGGACCAGGGCCGCGGCTCGTGGGACCCAGGGCCCCGACGCCTCAGTGCCGCGGTGCCACCCAATCAGCGCCGCGGTGCCACATGTCCAGTGGGTCTGAAGTGACCCATTCTGTTTTGGTTTTTGGGCCTGGCCCACTGGAAACCCTAGCTGATTTTTCAGCTATAAATAGAGGGTTCAATCATTATTTTAATACACCAAATTCAATAGAATTATTCTCTACTGAAACTCTGCTGGATTTCCTAATTTTCCAAAGGAGTAATTACATCGGAGTGTTTGACTTGCAATCGAGTAACAATTGCGTGCTCACCCTCGGATTACACACTTGAAATTTGAAGATTCCAGATTTGCAAAACTGTTAAGTATTCATTCGAACTTCGAAGTATTACAATTATCTATGTGTTTTACATTATATAATTATCCATCAGTTTGACCGCCCATCGGGTTTGAAACATAAATTTTCATATTCCGCTGCGTGTACGAACCCGACAAAACCCTACTGTGGTGTCAGAGCCTGGACTATTTTGTGTGATTAGATAATGAATATTAATGATTATATGGGTTAGGATTTGTCTAAATCTAATTTTTATCGTTAAGAGGCTTTAAAACCTTAAGAAAGCATAATCATTGTCTCCGGATCTGTTAAACAATGACGTAATCGAGGAAGTTATTTCAATCTAACTCTTCTAAGTCAACGTGCGTAACCGGTTCATTTCAAACATGGTGCACTGAGACGAAGAACGAGAAGGTATTGGATAATGGTCGATGAACGTGTTGTTTAATGATGAAGGGGAACGAGGATGAATCTGTAAATCTAACCATGAACTAGTTTTAGGGCTTCAGAAATACAGATTTCGCGTTTCTGGGATCGAGGCGCCGTGGCGCCGACAGTGATTTTTCAAAAAAAAAAAAAAACGGAATCAGAAACTTAAGTTTTAAATATTTAGATTCAGATTCTAAAGTTTAAAATATTCAGAATCTGAAAATTAAAACTTTTAATTAGACAGATTTGGTCATTTCGGGCAATTCTGTAATTAATAAAGTTTCTGAAAACAGATTTTTTTAAATTTTGGTAATTATAGACAGGTCCCTAAAACCTGAATATATTTTCTAAAAATTAAAATTAGATTTTCTGAATTTAATATGATTCAAATTGAATCTTTAAATTCTTGAGGGACTAAACTGTAAATTTTGAAAGTTTGCAGAATTTCCTGAAAATCAAAACTTTTAAAATCAAAAACTATTTAGGGACTGTTTGACATAGACATATATTTTAGAGTTTAGACAAATAGACTCATGATTATCATTAATAATATATTATTGTATAATATACAAATGTGCTAAGTGTTTTAAATGCGAACATTATTATTATTAGCATAGTGTCTGCTATTATTGTCTGGGTAGGCAGCGCCCAGTAATTAATTTACATAAATGACCGCAATAACTGACTGGATAGGCGGCGCCCAGTGGTTGATTAAAACCATCTTATATCATGCCTATTGGGTTGATGGTTTCCCATCTAAATATGTTTTAGAAATTGCATGATAGGATGTCGTATGATATATGACATGTATCTTGATCTTGGTTGAAATCCCCAAAAACTGAAAATGTTCCCCAAACACTGAATACAAGTCTAAAATTAAAACGCGTCGTCCATTATAATTGTTAGGGTGCAAAATCCTTTTCGGCGATACGAGTATTTATGCTCAAGCATTTGCTCTAAGTCTACGAGGACTCAGACCCTTTCATAGATGTTTTAAATGTAAAAGTAGATGACAAACTTTTGTGAGTATTTACACCCAAGTGTTTGCTCGGAAAGACCAAGTTTACTTAGATACATAAACACAGTCGTGTAATGAGGTTGACTTGCTTAGACAAATCTTACCACCAAAGTGTCGGACTAATCTAAGGACGCAGGATTAAAATGAATTATTTAATCAACCAAGAGTTGCAAATAAGCTTTGCAATTGGTTTTAAGACCTACCAAAATGTGCTATTGAAGTTATCAGCCCAAGAAAACACGGATATAGCATATGTTTGGATCTTGGCCCATTATGACCTTAAAATATTCTAGGTCCATATTCTACCTTGGGGTCGTAGAAGTATGCTAAAATAGTGGGAGCTAATTAAACAAAAGGTCATGTTTGATTAGTCTAAAATGAATGTGTAAAATAGGGAAATAAATTTTTGATTGTAGTTTTCCGTCTATCTAAATTATTCAAAATGTCGAGCCTATGTTGAAGATGATAGGGCTGATAGAAAGGCTGACCTCGATTGATATAAGGCTGCAGAATAACGTCACTTCAATCCTTGTCCTGAACTCTCTCTCTCCCTCATTCGTTCGAGAGTTTTATTGTATACTACAATATGAACGGAACAAAGACGAGTCTGCCGGAGCTGCATGACATGCTAAAGACCTTTGAATCTTCAACTTCCAAGAGCAAAGTTGTGCTCATGATGAGCTCCTCTAGCCGGCCCAATCCGAAAGGTAAGGAATGACAGAAGAAGAAGGGCAAGGCAGTCACTGCGCCCTCAGCTATGAAGCCTAAGGGAGGTGTGAAGAAGGAAAAATGATTCTGGCCAAGGATGTATGCCTCAACTGTAATAGAAAGGGCATTGGAAGAAAGGAATGCACTACACTAGGAGGAAAGGCACCAGATGCTTCTACCTCTAGCGGACAAGGTATGTACGTCATTGAAATATCGAGAATTTTTCAATATACAAAACAAACGAGCTAAAATAAGTAAAAGAAATTCTACCTACATGTGGCATTGTAGACTTGGTCATATCAATCAAACAAGGATAAAACGGCTGAGGAAACTTAACTACCTCGAACCATTTGACTTAGAATCTTATGGTAACTATGAATCCTGTTTGAAAGGTAAAATGACCAATAAACCTCTTTCTGGAAAGGGGATACGAGCCATAGAGGTGTTTGAGTTGGTACATACTATGGGTGGCTAATGGGATGGGACGGGTCGGGGCGGGTTTGGGCGGGATCAGGTTTGTTACACCCCGTAGCTCCAGGGCATGTGTTTAAGAGAATGTACGTGAGAATATACGACTTTAAGTTTGATACGAAAGAAGGATTTCTTTTTCCTACGGAAAATGATTTCGAACCTCGGGAAAGAATAATGTTGAAAATTGAGACTTGTAAAATTTATCGGAATTATGGAATTGTCGGGAAACGAAGTATATGGACGAATGGGAGGGTGACACGTGTCACCCCTACTATAGGCTTAGACGAAATGGTCATATAAATTGGTCAAGTCTTGAAACAAGCCAAGGCTTGACATTATTGACTTAGTCAACTAGCCAACTTGACATTAGATCTTTTAACCCCAATGAATCTAGGCCACCCAATTGTTCTAATCTTGACCCTCCATTGTTTTATATATGCTACACTGGTGCAAGACAAGTCTTCACACTTAGAAAAAAATTAGAGAACTTGAGCATTGTGGAGATTCTCGGGTTTGCTTAGAGGAACAAGAAAATATTTTCAATTGTTGTCCAATATTCACAAAACTTTAACCCAAGGTCCCTAGGGGTATTGTAAGGATATCTCAATAGAAAGATCCCGGAAAAACGACGTTTTACGTTAGTCGCAAGGCGAAAACCTAAGGTGTTCTTCAACTTTGAAGATGAAACTTGAAGAGGAGTTCTTCATGATCTTCTAAGGAGTGCTTGGAGCGTATTTGAACATAAGAAGAGGAGCTAAAAGTTGGTAAGGATCGACTTTTACGCTTGGCCTTTATTAGGGCTTATTGAGGTAAAATCTTCATCTTCTTAATGTAATTGAAGATTACATGTTATAGTAGTTAAGAAATGAGCATGTGGTATATAGAATGAAGTTTGAAAATATTTGGATCATGTCGACATGTTAAAAACCGAAAATGGACAAGTTAGCCATTAATGTTGAAATCTATTTGGTCGATAGTTACAATCGTCGCATGTTAAGGAAGAAAGAATTTATAGTTGTTGTAATTGTTATTATGTATATAACATATTGGAATAACAACTTGGATTGAAAAAGGAATTGAAAGGAAATTGATAGTTGTTGTGACATTGTAGCCGTATATGGCTTGGAATTATTGGACAAGTTTTATATTGATTGTGGGGCAGAATTTTACACGTCCTATTAGGCGTGTAATCCCATTTGTATTTGTTGAATTGTTGGGCCTTAAATGTGGCGTTTGGTTATTGATTTTCGGGCCTTGAAAAAGGTGGAAAAGTACGTAGAAACAAAGGAAGTGCTGTCCGATTTTCCGTAGAATTTGGTGACTTTACACTTAGAATATTCTACGTTTGAAGCTAAAGGTTAATAGACATATTATGTCTATTATAGGTTGAAGTACTAAGTATAGCGTATCCTACTTGAAGGATGGAATAGCTATCAAGGTTGAAGTACTTTGGAGCATTTTGCTACTTGTCAATAATCGTCGCGAGGTATGTGATCCTCTTTCCCCTTTTGGGCATGATTCTATGTATGAAATATACAAGTGGTGTTATTTCATGATTCCTTCTACTCTTAGAAGTTAAGAGGTATGTATGTTGATTTACTCTATGTGAAAGTTATGTCTAAGTTATCCTAAGTTCTTACCAAGTCTTATGGGGGATGTTGGTAAGAGTCGTTAGGAAGTATTTGGAGTCGAGTTGACTTTGTTAATTTACTGCACGAATGAGAATAAGTATCGAACAAGCCAATGCAACGTTAATAAAAGAAAATGTATCGACAATCAATTATATTAAAATGAGTAGAATTCTCCATCTGCATAGAAACTAAGATAAGACAAAATTGTATTACATTTTCTAGATCATGGCTGCTTTAATAAGATCGTTATAAACAAGTATAACCTATTCACAACGCACCAAAAGTATATGTTGCTTAATTTAAAGAGTTTACATTATGAAGTTTTAAGACTATGAACCTTAAATTCTTAAAAGGTTAAGAGACTTTATTTTTCAAGTTATGGGACTTGATTCTTAAAGGAAGAAATCACTTGATTTAAAAGTATAGAATACTTGATTTGGAAAGTATGGATTTCTTGATATTCTAAAGATAAGAGACTTGAAATTCTAAGTTAAGAAACTTGATTTCTAAAGTTAAGAGACTTGAAGTATTTTGAAAGTTATGTAACTTGATTTGAAAGTATAAGTCTCTTGGTTATAAAAAGAATAAATTAGTCTAAGACATAAAGTTAGTATAACGGCTTTATGGGAAGTTGGTTATAACAAATTTATGGAAGGTTAAAAGAATGGGTTTCTCTAGTAATGTAAACAAAGAAATGACTTGAAATAAGGAAGGACAATTTGATTTAAAGGTATCACTTGCTTAAAGTTTTAAAGTAAGGGTCACTTGATTTAGAAGCCGAGAAATATATTTCTAAAAACGTAGTGACTTGTTGAAATGTAGACAGGCCTTGATACTACGGGTGTTAGTATCTTGGGATTTTATATGAAAATGAGTCTTTTGAAAAGAATGGAAGTACGCAGTACTTTGGGTTAAATTCCCGGATTTTTATGTGAAACAAAAAGTGCCTTGAGTATATAAAAATGAAAGTCTAAAGATTTTATGAACTTGCCTATGCTTGCTTGTGATAGCCTTGAGTACAAGTATTATATGTTTACGCTGTCGTGACTCTCAGTTGGAGGGCCGACTGTCTTGTTGTGAATTTACTTGGACGTACCGACAATGACGGAGGCTTCCACGGGTATGCTTCCATTATGATTGATCCTTGGACATGCTTATACGATGTGGGATTCCGGGGCATGCGACCAGGATGCGGGTTAGATTCCCGGATTGTTTTTATTACTCCTTGGACATGCTTATACGATGTGGGATTAGGGGCATGACTGGAGGCGGGTTAGATTCCCGGATTTGTTTTATTACCCCATGGCCATGCTTATACGATGGGGGATTCCGGGGCATGCGACCATGTTATATACGATTATTACCCCATGGCCATGCTTATACGATGAGGGATTTCACGAGCATATTATATACGATTATTACCCCATGGATTAGCTCTCCATGAATTCATGTACCCGAGATGAGGGATTCCACGGGCATGAGATATATATATATATATATATATATATATATATTGTATATGTCTGTAAACGGTGAGGTAAGATGCCACGGGCGCGTCACATGGTTATATGTTACGCTTACTGTTGTCGGCAGTGATGAAGGATTCCACGGGCAGGAGATATATATATGTATTGTATATGTGTACGCCGACAGTGAGGTGGGATGCCACGGGCACGTCACATGGTTATATTTTACACTTATGGCTGTCGGCAGTGATGGGGGATTCCACGGGCACACTTTGATATTTGTGGGCTTGAGACCCTTACTGTAATATGTGATGATATTTGAGGGCTTGTATCTGTAGCCCTGTGTGACTATTGTTCATGTGTTGAAATAGTCTTTAAAAGATAAAACTGACTTTCATTACTTTCACTTTGGCAAGGCCACGATGTCTTTATTATTTTGGTTATCATACATGTCTCGACTTTATATGATGTTATGATTTCATTCTGATATTTTCAGTTTCACATACTTGGTACATATTTCGTACTGACCTCCTTCGGGGGGCTGCGTTCATGCCGCAAGTTGGGGTACATAGCTTGTTGATCCTCATTCTTAGGATCACTGTTCAGCTGGTTGGAAAGCTCCATTATTTCGGAGGCTTTGTATTTGGTACAGTTCCCTGAGGTTGTAGATTTATGTACATTCAGGGGTATGGCGGGGCCCTGTCCCATCACAGTTGTTATGTCAGAAATTCTTAGAGGTCTGTAGTCATATCTTGTGGATTGGGTTGTGTAAAGAAAAAAAAAAGAGGTAACTACTTTTTGGGTTACGTGTATATTTTTGGAAGGTGGCCTTATCGGCTAGCCTGTTATTTATTTTCTGTTAAGTTTATGTATGTTCTGCTGATTATCTCTGATGTATACCTGTAAGGGTGCCCAGGTAGGGCACCAGTCGTGAGCCCGAGGTCGGGTCGTGACAGGGTTGGGGCGGGATCAGGATGGGGTGGGACTGATAGGCCGGGACAATCGGGCTTGACCGATGTCCCGTCCCGGTACCGGTCCCGTCGGGAAAAGGTACCGGATCTAGCGGGACGGGGCGGGCCGGGATCGAGTCGGGTCGATTTTTATTTTTTATTTTTTATTTTTTATTGTGCACTTATTTAAAAAATAACAGATATATTAAATTTAAATATACGAGCAACTCAATAATTGAACAAGATAGTGTAATAAAAACATCTCTAGACTATTTTTGGGCCTTTTATATTATTTTATTGAAATATGTTTTTTGATAATACATATACAATTGTCAAAATTACAACTTTGTGGTGTTGTTCAAAAGTTGCAAATGACATAGTAAAATTGCAATTAAATAAATTACCAATTTGAAAATACATTTCTAGTTCTTCATAATGTCGTGTGGTTCTTCAGTTGGAATTGGTATTTTGTCACTTCCCGAACCCCGAGCCCGCGACTGGTGCCCTACCTGGGCACCCTTCTACCTAAATGACACAAGTAACCCGAAGAACTAAATAACACCTCATTTTTTTTACCAACAAACATGCAAAGGCAAAGCCGATAAGGCTGCCATATATATAAGCCAAAAGAACTACACTGTACACGAGTCAAATCCCACATATGAATACACCTCTAAGAGTTTTACTGAACTATGACGGGACAAGGCCCCGTCGTACCCATAACTGTACAAAAGCCTGTAATGAAGGATCTATACCAAAATGATAAGCTCCGGAACAAATGGAGCTGTCCAAAAACTCTGAGCAAGGGTCCTACACTTGCAGATCACCAAACTGCGTACCTAAACCTGCGGCATGAACGCAGCCCCCCGGAGAAAGGGGGTCAGTACGAAGAATGTACCAAGTATATGAAACAATAAGTACTGTAAAGGAGATCACACAGTCCAAATATAACAGGAAGCAAGTATGATAACTCAAAATAACAGTACACTGAGCCTTGCAAATATGAGAGTAATGCAATCATCTTTACCTTTTAAGTTATGCTTTTAACAATGAGACTAACTGTTCCACTTTAAGTCATGAATACACTGCACCCTTTCATTAATGAAATCACTACCGTTTCAAAACATGAAAGCCATGCCAATGTCAGGGTCATCCGCCGTCAAAATTATTATGCAATCCTACCATAGGACTATTTCACCCGCATAGGTCATGTGGACTCGCAATAAGCATCAGTACACGATACTCGCATCACGGAGAGCTAGTCCATGGATTATGTCCCGGGATTTGAACCCACACGAGTCCTTCAGACCCGTAGTGAGTGTGTACCGACTCACGTCATGGGAGCTACTCCATGATATATATGTACTATGTTGCCGGCCCTTTATGGAGGGACGCGGAGATGTGAAAATACGACACTTGCACGAATGACTATATGAGCAACCCATATGCAAATAAATCATCCTTGACCCTTATTTATAATTAGATGTATGTCGCAATCATGGACGTTCTCACATGATCCAACTACACCATTTTTAAATCATCATCGACTCTCATTAGCACAAATAGAATGAACTATCATTTGAGCAGGCCAAAGTACTATCAATGCACAATTAGAATAACTATCATTTAAGCAAGCCAAAGTACTATCAATGCACAAATAGAATAATTATCATTTAAGCAAGCCAAAGTACTACGTACATCCGCCGCACGTCCTTTCCTTTTTATAAAATCCAAGGCACCAGCCTTGCAACATCAAGTTACTTATTCTTCAAATTAAGTGACCTACACTCTTTATACTCTAGTCACTTCTTTCATGTACTACAATGAAACCAAATTCATTTATGAACCCCAAGACACTAACACTCGTAGTATCAAGCCACTTCTATTTTTCAAATCCTAAGTAACTCACACCTTTAAAACAAGTTACTTCTCTTAAAATCATGTCATTTATCCTCTTTTAAATCAATCAAGTAAACCACTCTTTTGACTCCCCTAAAGCCGTTATAACTAACTTCCCATAAAGCCATTATAACAAACTTTAGGTTTTGGAAACTAAGGCACTATCACATCTTCCTAAAAAAAATCAAGTCTTATAACTTTTTAAAATAATTCAAGTCTCTTAACATATAAAATCAAATTACTACACTTTTAAACTCAAGTACTATCTAGAGATTAGAAACCACTTCCTTTTTAAGACTCTAAGTACTTCAAGTAAAACAACTTTCACTTTTGGAAACCCAAATATTATCAAGGGAATGGATTATAACAACTTCCATTTTAAACATCCAAAGTACAATCAAGGAAGTATATAGAACAACTTCTATATTAGGAAATCCAAGTACAATCAAGGAATAGATCATTTAAGGAGTAGGATTTACTCACTTTACAATAAGGAATCATGCTAGAAGAAGAGGAGATAGTTCACATACCTTTTCGGCTTAATCCACACGCTAAGTCGAATACGCCGCACGTAGAATGTCAACCTATAATGACCATAATACGTCTATCAACTTCTAGTTTCTAACGTAGGATGATACTAAGTATAAGGTCTCTTATTCTACGGAAAATTGGGCAGCACTTCCTTTGTTTCTACGTACTTTTCCACCTTTTCCAAGTCCCGAAATCAATAACCAATACGCCACATTTAAGGCACAACCAATAGCTAACCAAAGGGGATTACACGCCTAACTGGACGTGTAAAATTCTGCCCCACAATTCATATAAAACAGTCCAATATTTTAAGGGTATTCTCGGCCACAACAACTATAAATCCTAAGTCCTTTTACTTAATTCCTTTTAATCCAATTCTCATTCCAACATGTTATATAAGTTATACTAACTATCAACAACCATATTTCCTTCATTATATAACATGTAACAAGTGATAATACCAATAAGAATGATCAACAACTTCAATGGCTAACATGCCATGTCTCGTGTTCAACCCTCCAATATGGTCCAAACCTTTTTAAATCTTCATTCTTTATCTCACAAGCTTATTTATATACTACTACAACATGAAATCTTCAATTTCCTTAAGAAGACAATGATCTTTACCTCAATATGCCCAAAATAATCCAAGTTTAAAAGTCGATCCTTAGCATATTCCTTGCTCTCATTCTTTACGTTCCAATCCACTATATGCAACCCTTAGAAGCTCATAACCAACTTCTCTTCAAGTTTCAACACCAAAGTTGAAGAACACCTTAGGTTTTCATGGTGCGACTCACGGATCAACGTAGTATTTCAGGGGTTTAAGGGGTTGTTTATGCTTAGTATACCACTAGGGATCTTAGGTTTGAGTTTGGGGATTTAACAACAAAGATCGAAGAATTTTTGGTCTTGGAAATGGGCCTTGGCCGAGAGCCCTCTATGGAGTGAGAAAATATTCTTGAAAATTTCTCTAAGTGTTAAGTCTTGCACCTCTATGTGTATATATAATGTAGACAAGGAGGGGGATCATGACAAGTGTAGGGACAAGATTGTGGACAAATGTGTGTGGGACTGTTACACCCCGTAATTCCAGGACATATATATAAGAATGTACGTAAGGAATCAAGAATTAAAATTTGAACGAAAGAAAGAATTGTTTTTCCGAAAGAAAATCTTCCGAACCTCGGGAAAGGATAACGTTTGTTATTTGAGACTTTTAGAATTTATCGGAATTATGGAAATGTCGGGAAACGAAATTTTATGGACGAATGGGAGGGTGACACGTGTCACCCCCACATGGGCTTGTTGGCCGATTTGTTGGACAAGTCAAGGGTCAAACTTGGCTTGACATTCTTGACTCAATCCTAGACCTTCAAGTGTATTAATCTTGGCCCTTAGATGTGTTATATATTATACTAGTAGCAAGACATATTCTCAACACTTAGAAAAAATTACACTACTTGATGTTGCTCTAGGTTGCTCTCGGCTTTGAGCCTCAATTGGAGAACAAAATTTTTCGTTTGTTGTTCATAATTCACCATACTTAAACCCAAGGTTCCTAGGGGTATTGTAAGGTTATCTCAATACAAAGATCCCGGAAAAGCTACGTAAATCCGTTAGTCGCAAGATGAAAGCCTAAGTTGTTTTCATAGTTTTGGGTGTATTTTGAAGGAAAGTTGTTTGTAGACTTCTCAAGGTGGAAATTAGTGGATTGGAACACAAAGGAAAGGAGCTAGAGTTGCTACGGATCGACTTTAGGTTTTTGGATTAAAAATTGGGCCTAACAAGGTAAATCTTCATCTTACTTTTGTAATTAGGACTACATGTTGTAGTAGGTATATAATTGATCATGTGAATTGTATTATGAAGATTGATAAGTGATATGGAATATGTGGAAGCCTGAAATCCGAAAGTTGTTATGTTATACTTTGAGTTTGTAATTCAATTTGGTTATTGGTTATACCGTCGCATGTTATAAAAAGAAGAGATTTTAGTTGTTCTATTTGATTTTGACTATATAACATGTTAGAATGACAATTTGGATATGAAAGGAAATTGATATTGTTGTGATACATTGTAGCCGAATATGGCTTGGAAATATTGGACAGTTTTATATCGATTGTGGGGAAGAATTTTACACGTCCTGTTAGGCGTGTAATCCCCTTTGATTAGTTGATTGGTTGAGCCTTAAATGTGGCATGTTGATTATTGTTTTTCAGGCCTTGAAAAAGGTGGAAAAGTATGTAGAAACAAAGGAAGTGCTGCCCAATTTTCTGTAGAATAGAAAGCTTTACACTTAGTATATTCTACATTGGAAAGCTAGAAGTTGATAGATGTATAATGATCATTATAGGTTGACATTCTACGTGCAGCATATTCAACTTGGCAAGTGGATTAAGTCGGAGAGGTATGTGAACTCTTCCATATCTCTTGAGTATGAGTATTTACAAAGGTATAGTACGGTAGACGTACATTTTTTAAGTGAACTTGGTTTCAGTTTGGTATCCTTGCCTTGATTTCGAAAAGTGAAGTAACCCGGCTTTTAAAAGTATATATTACTTGATGTTACATATAAAAATTACTTGACTTGAAAAGAATAGAATGCTTGCTTTGGAAAAGTATGGGTTACTTGAACTATTTTTAAAGTAAAAGACTTGATTTCTAAAGTCAAGGAACTTGAAGTATTCTGAAAGTTATGAAACTTGATTTGAAAGTATATGATACTTGGTTTCAAAAGTATAAGTCTCTTGGTTTAAAAGAGGAACGTAATTGTCTTGGTTTAGAAACACATAAAGTGTTATAATGGCTTTATGGAAAGTTAATTATAACGACTTTATGGGAAGTTAAATGAGTGGTTTACTCAAATGGTTTAAACAAGGATAAACGACTTGGTTTTAAGAAAGACAACTTGATTTAAAGGCATAAGTTGCCTAAGTTTTGAAAGTAGAAGTCACTTGGTTTAAAAGCCTAAAGATGTATTTCTAAAGGTGTAGTGACTTGTTTTGAAAATTAGACAAGCCTTGATACTACGGGTGTTAGTATCTTGGGGTTTTATTTATGTTATACCCCGTATTTCCAGAGTATGTACGTAAGGGAATACGTACAAAAGGTTAGCCTTAAAAGTTAGGCTTGGACGAAAATTATTGGGCACAACTCACAAAACGATTGGTTTTCCGACGAAACGCTTTCACGACTTCATAGGATAAATTCCGGCTATGTCATTTCTTATTTTTGCGGATTTTTCCGAGAGACGTAACACTTTGGACCAATGAGAGGGCGACACTTTCCACCCTCTCATTGGTGGACTTGTCACGGCAATAGGGCCGATTGGATGACAATCCTTGTCATAAAGTTGGATAGATATTTTGTGTGCAAGTTGGCTAGGTACACTTGCCCTAATCTTGACCTTACACTTGCCTAGCACTTGGCTAAATCTTGGCCATTGGTTGGCCATGTCTTGACCTATAAATACCCCTCTTGAGATGAAGAGTTCTTCATCCACTAAAGCTTTCAAGTCTTGAAAAATCCTCCCCTCTCCCTTGTGAGCAATTCGTCCAAACACCCTCCCCCTTTGAGTGAAGTTTTGGCCTAGGCCCTTCCCCCCTCTAGCCTAGCCGAAACCTACCCCACCCTCCCTTGGTAGGAAAGTTACCTTCTAGTATTGTTATAATGCCCAATTTAACCTAGCCCAAATTCCTTAGTACTTAGTAGAAGTTGAGGGAAAATTCTAAGGATTCTTCGAGCGCATTGGATCTTTGGATTAGCAGCTAAACCTAGATCAGCATCGACATATTACATGGAAATTATAGGCCTTATCGAGGAATATAATCCTAACCCTCTTTTGTAATTAGAGAATGCATCCGTAGAAGTATTGAAATAAGTATAAATACTTAGGAGGTTATTAAGAATAGAATTGAATCGTAACACCTTAGAAGGGTATAAAGAAGATTTTACGAATCTGATTTTACATAGACTGTTTTCACAGTAGACTTATATAGCTCACCGGGTAGGGTTGTGCTGCCCGACTTTCCGTAGAATTGAGGACCCTCTGTTTAGAACGACCTACAGAATAGTCTAGACTTTGATAGATGTCTGTGACTATTATAGGCTGATTCTCATACGCGACATACTCGACTTGGCAGGTGGATTTCGCCGAGAAGGTATGTGATTCTTCCTATACTCTTGAGCATGATATTTTAAGTACATATAGTACGGTAGACGTACATATGATAATCGGCAATGTCTTTTGACTTAAGCCTGAATAATAAGAACCTTGAAGTATGTCAAAAGAATAATGAATCATTTTTAATGTAAGAGTAATATTTGGTTCTAAAACAAAAGCTTAAGAGTTATACTAGCTTTATGGGAAGTTAGGTATAACAACTTAAGAATGATAAAAGGAACTGTTTACTTGTTTGTTTATAAAAGCCTTGTATTGATTTCTGTTAAGTGTAGTAAGATTGGTTGATAGGTAGACATACTATGATATCGCGTGTGTTAATTGGCTTGTAATGTTGTGAAAGGGGGTCATTCTTGCTTTGGCTTACGTTGCTAACCGGTAAGTCCGTTGTCTCGTTATTGTATCACCTACCCTTGACTTGTTATACCGAGGGCTTGCCACCCGATGCGGTCTATACGGCTATGCGTCTATGAGACTATGCGAGTCGCGGCGTGCTCGGGATTGATCATTCGGGTGATTAGCCCGACGCGGGGATGCCCTATGCGGTCCATGGGACTACGCGGTCTTTTGAGGCTATGGGACCGCGAAGTCCGGGAGGGTACCGGGCTAGCTACCCCGATGCGGGAATACCTACGCGGTCTGCAGTGTGTGACCTATGCGATCGCGGAAGTCGAGACTAGGCACGCAGAATGATACTATGGGCGGTTGGCCTTGCTTCGATCATTCGCGCCTAGACTAGACTTTATTCTGATTTTCCTATTATCTTATTATTGTGATGTGGCACTATGTGCAATTGAATCGAATGTATTTGTGAAAAGGTTTTAAATACTTTGATTTCATTTAAAGTACTTTATAGTTTCACATACTTGGTACTGTTGTCTTGACTCCTTCCCGGGCCGTTCATGCCGCAGTTCTAGAGGAAAGCGGTGCTAGATCCACATCCTTAGGATCTCTACGTTGGTGTTAGAGCTCCACTCTCTCGGAGGCTCTACTTTTGGGTATGATCTCCCTGTTGTAGATAGTTTTGTACAGACAGGGTATGGCGGGGCCCTGTCCCGCCATAGTTGTTATTTCCTTAGAGGTCTGTAGTCCTGTTGTACAGTTGGGATGTAACTGCAAAAACTTGGTTTATGTATATATGCCGAAAGGCAATCTTTTTCATCAGATAAAATGTTCTAGTTATATCATGTTTCATGTCTTGTTTTATATTCCGCTGATTGTTCTCTGATGTATGACTACTTGGGTGCCCGGGTAAGGCACCAGTCACGGGCCCCGGAACGGGTCGTGACAAAAGTGGTATCAGAGCGGTTAATCCTCGGAAAGTGTCTACAGACCGTATCTAGTAGAGTCTTGATTATCGGTGTGTTGTGCACCACACCAATAATCAGGAGGCTATAGGATATTTAGGATTGGTTTCCATTCTTCTCACTCTGAGATCGTGCTTTAGAGCTGTGTTATAGGTTGGACCCCTCTAACGCATTCCTTTCCTGTAACAGATATGCCTCCACGTAAGGCAACCCGGGCCCAGAAGGGCAAGGCAGCCGAGGGAGCTGCTAGTGTGACACCCAGAGTCACGAGGGCTCAGGCCCAGTCTATACCAGAGACGGCGAGTTCTATGACACCGCCGGCCCCAGCAGAGACCGCAGTACCCACACCTCCTGTCCCTCAGCCCGGGGCAGAGGAGTTAGGGTACAAGGAGATGGCCCAGTTACTAGCCAAGGTCGTGGCCAGATATGAGGAGAGGTTTGAGGCAGCCATTCCAGTTCCAGCTCCAGTAGCACCCGTCGTTCACCAGAGGGCAGATAGTTTGAGGCTACGGGACTTCCTTAGTTGTAGCCCGCCAGAGTTTTACGGGTCAAGGCCGGAGGATGATCCGCAGGAGTTCATCCGTCAGTTGCAGAGGATTATGCGGGTGGTCAAGGCTTCAGAGACTGAGTCTGTGACATTCGGTTCGCATCGGCTGCGTGATACCGCAGTCGATTGGTTCGATTCATGGGAGCTTTCCCGGGGAGAGCATGCACCTCCAGCAGTATGGGATGAGTTTTCAGAGGCTTTTCTCACACACTTCTTGCCTCCGCAGATGAGGAGGGCACGATCTGACAGATTTTTGTTACTGAGGCAGGGAGGACGCACAGTTAGAGAGTACAATGTCGAGTTTGATTCATTGGCTCGATATGTTCCTCGACCGTAGCAGATATGGAGGACCGGTGCATCGCTACGCCACCGGCTAGACGACTATATGGCCGAAGTCTTGTGCGGAGTGTCCTTCACCGAGCATAGACATTACCCGATGCAGCTCATGCATTGGGATGCGAGGAGCGTAGAGACCGGGTAGACCGATATCGCCAGAAGAAGGCGCCAAGACGGCCGTTCGTTGGTGGTTCTCGGGGTAGGCAAAGATCGCAGAGGTCGGTGATTTGCACCACACCGCGCAGAGCGCTCTACATCATTTTCGATACCCAGAGCGATGGGGCGGTCAGGGCCCCAGGACTTCGGATTTCCAGGGTAGCAAGGGTGCTAGCCGATCGAGGTCTGTTCAGTGTGCCCGTTGTGGTAGATTCCATTCTGGGAGCTGTTATGCTACTACGGGGACTTGCCATACTTGTGGCCAGCAGGGTCATTTCGCGAGGGTTTGCCCGACCGGGGGCAGCGGGTAGGGGCCCACCTGGTCTGCATTGCCGCTTCTTCATCCCCGACAGCATTTCGCCGAGGCGTGGTACTCGAGAGATCGCCAGGTCGCGGCAGGTCGTGGCGCAGTCGATTCTAGCGGTCCTCGAACCGCATTTATGCTTTGTCCACCGACAGATCGTGAGGCCTCACCGATGTCGCCACAGTACCTTATCGGTTCGGGTTTGATGTATATGCTTTGATAGATCCGGTTCTACTGTCCTATATATCTCCCTTGTTGCTAGTAGGATAGGGATAGAGCACGAGTCCATAGACCCTTTCGAGGTAGCTACGCGGTGGGTGATTCGGTGGTAGCTCGGCGTATATAGAGCTTGTCTGTGACCATTTACGCCGCCGACTTTGCCGACTTGATAGAGTTGGAGATGATTGACTTCGACGTGATCATGGGATGGATTGGCTAGCTTCTTGCTACGCCAATGTAGACCGCAGAGAGAGTAGTACGGTTCCAGTTTCGGCGAGCGGTTGTTGAGTGGGAAGGGAGCACGGTATCGCCGAAAGGTAGGTTTATTTCCTACCTCAAGGCTAGGAAGATGGTGCAGAAGGGGTATATCTACCATCTCGTTCGGGTGTTTGATACTGAGGCCGCGGTACCAGATTTTCGAGCCCAGAGTCCGAGAGTTCTCGACGCGTTTCGCACGACCTCCCGGGTATTCCTCCAGAGAGGGAGATTGAGTTTTGTATAGATGTGTTGCCAGACACTCGGCCTATTTCCATTCTGCCATACAGGATGGCACCTGCCGAGTTAAGAGAGTTGAAGGAGCAGCTGAGTGATTTGTTGGAGAAGGGTTTCATCGACTAGTGTTTCTCCCAGGGGCGCGGTATTGTTCGTGAAGAAGAAAGACGGACGCCGCGCATGTGTGTTGACTACTGACGGTGAACAAGGTGACCATTAAGAATGATACCCTTCCCGTGATTGATGATTTGTTCGATCGATTGGTGGCGAGATGCTTTTCAAGATTGATCTACGATCGCTATCATCGAGTTCGAGTTAGAGAGGTGGATGTCCCTAGATCGCATTCGGACCCAGACGCATTATGAGTTCAGGGTCATGTCTTTTGGGTTGACCAATGCTCCGGCGGTATTCATGGAGTTGATGAACCGAGTGTTCAAACCATTTTTGGACACGTTTGTGATAGTGTTCATTGATGATATCTTGGTTTATTCTCGCTCAGAGCAGGAGCATGCGGAGCAGTTGCGGATCAGGCCGATAGCTTCTCCGATCGCATTTGTATGCGAAGTTTTCCAAATGTGAGTTTTGGTTGACCTCGGTGGCTTTTCTTGGGCACATTGTCGGGGCTGATGGCATTCGAGTGGATACGGCCAAGATCGGCGATCAGACTTGGCCTAGACCTACTACTCCGGCAGAGGTTTGCAGATTTCGGGCCTCAGGATATTATCGGCGGTTCGTGGAGAAGTTTGCTTCTATCTCGCACCATTGACTAGCCGACTCGAAGGCACCAAGTTTGATGGTGATGCTTGTGAGCGTGGTTTCGATTCTTGAAGAGAAACTGACGACCGCCCCCGTTCTTACTCTTCCAGAGGGTCCAGATGGTTACGGGGTGTATTGTGATGCGTCAGGCATCGGGTTGGGATGTGTGTTGATGCAGCAGGGCAGAGTTATAGCATACGCATCCCGACGGCCTTAAGATACACGAGAGAACTACCCCACCCATGATTTGGAGCCGGCGGTGATTCACGCTTTAAAGATCCGAGGCACTATTTGTATGGGGTTCACGTGGATATTTATCTGCACCACAAGAGCCTCCAAAGATATCTTCACGAGAGGAGCCGAACTTACGGCGAGACGGTGGTTAGAGTTGCTTAAGGATTATGACGTCAATATCCCGTACCACCCGGGAAGGCCAATGTCAGGCGGATGCTTAGTCGTAGGTCGATGGAGTCTATCGAGGTGCAGCGAGGAGAGGGCATGGTTCGTGATTTGCATCGATTAGCGAGCCTTGGTGTCCGTTTGATTGATTACGATAGCGATGGGGTTAGAGTTCGTGAGGTTGCCGAGTCTTCCATCGCCGGCGAGTGAAGAGGCAACAGCTCGAGGATCCGGTGGCACGTTATCGTGATACGAACCGTGAGGGCAAGGGTCCTTTTGAGGTAGCACCTGATGGGGCGCTAAGGTTTGAGGGCAGGTTGTGTGTTCCAGATGTTTCAGGACTTCGGCAGCAGGTTCTTGGGGAAGCACACAGCGCGCGTTACTCTATCCATCCAGGGTCGACCAAGATGTACCACGACCTTAGATCTGTGTATTGGTGGGATGGTTTGAAGAGGGACGTTGCAGAGTTCGTAGCTCAGTGCCCGTGTTGTCAGCAGGTGAAGGTAGAGCACCAGAGGCCTGGTGGTTTGTTACAGACGATAGAGATCCCGACCTGGAAGTGGGAGGTGATCAACATGGACTTCATCACAGGATTGCCTCGCACTCAGAGGAGACATGATTCTATATGGGTTATCGTCGACAGGCTGACGAAAGCAGCCCACTTTCTTCCCGTCAGGACGACTTTCTCGGCTGAGGATTATGCCAGACTTTACATCCGAGGTCGCCGATCGCATGGAGTCCCTATTTCGATCATATCGCATGCAGGAGCCCGCCACGCTAACTTCAGAGGTCCTTCGAGGGGTTTAGGACGCAGTGAGCCCGAGTATCGCATTTCATCCACGCATGTGACGGACAGCAGAGCGCACTATCCGCACTCGAGGATATGTCGCGAGCCCGTGTTATTGACTTCAGAGGTAGCCGAGGATCACTTGCCGTGGTAGAGTTCACAGATAATAACAGCTACCACTCTAGCATTCGATGGCGCCGTATGAGGCTTTGTATGGGAGGAAGTGCAGATCGCCGATAGCATGGTTCGATGTGGCGAGGTACGATTAGTGGGACCAGACTTTGCGCAAGAGCGATGGATAAGGTGAAGCTTATCCGAGAGCGGCTATCGACACCGTAGTCGCATGTGGTCGTATGCAGATCATCGACGTCGACATATGGAGTTCGCATTGATGATTGGGTTTTCTGAAGGTGTCACCCATGGCGGTGTGATGAGATTCGGAAGAAGGAAAACTCACCAAGGTACATTGGGCCGTTTGCATTGTCCATGTGGTAGGCAAGGTTGCCTATGAGTTGGATCTGCCGTCCGATCCGGAGGCGCGATCCCAGTATTTCACGTATCTATGCTGAGGAGATGTGTCGGGGATCCATCTAGGGTACACCCGATTGACGATGTCCAGGTGACCGAGGGGTTATCGTATGAGGAGATTCCCATAGCGATAGTCGATCGTCAGGTTAGGCGTCATGACCAAGGACGTAGCTTCCACAAAGTTTTGTGGCGAACGAGCAGTGAGGAGATGACGTGAAGCAGAGGAGGACATGAGGCGTAGATACCTCACCTATTCCCACACCTCCGGTAACCTACTTTCCTACTTATTGATTCAATTGACTTATGTGCTAAGTGTTTTTTTTTGCGAACTGCTTAGGTTGTTAAGAACCTTATCTTTAACTGTCTTGGGAAGGAACATTCGGGACGAATGTTTCTAAGGAGGGGAGAATGTTATACCCCGTATTTCCAGAGTATGTACGTAAGGGAATACGTACAAAAGGTTAGCCTTAAAAGTTAGGCTTGGACGAAAATTATTGGGCACAACTCACAAAACGATTGGTTTTCCGACGAAACGTTTCCACATTTTCATAGGATAAATTCCGCTATGTCATTTCTTATTTTTGCGGATTTTTCCGAGAGACGTAACACTTTGGACCAATGAGAGGCGACACTTTCCACCCTCTCATTGGTGGACTTGTCACGCAATAGGGCGATTGGATGACAATCCTTGTCATAAAGTTGGATAGATATTTTGTGTGCAAGTTGGCTAGGTACACTTGCCCTAATCTTGACCTTACACTTGCCTAGCACTTGGCTAAATCTTGGCCATTGGTTGGCCATGTCTTGACCTATAAATACCCTCTTGAGATGAAGAGTTCTTCATCCACTAAAGCTTTCAAGTCTTGAAAAATCCTCCCTCTCCTTGAGCAATTCGTCCAAACACCCCTCCCCTTTGAGTGAAGTTTCCGAGGCCCTTCCCCCCTCTAGCCTAGCCGAAACCTACCCCCCCTCCCTTGGTAGGAAAGTTGCCTTCTAGTATTGTTATAATGCCCAATTTAACCTAGCCCAAATTCCTTAGTACTTAGTAGAAGTTGTGGGAAACTTCTAAGGATTCTTGGAGCGCCTTGGAGCTTTGGATTAGGAGCTAAACCTCGCTCAGGATCGACTTTTTACTTGGATATTATTGGGCTTATCGAGGTATATAATCCTAACCCTCTTTTGTAATTAGAGAATGCATACTGTAGAAGTATTGAAATAAGTATAAATACTTAGGAGGTTATTAAGAATAGAATTGAACTGTAACACCTTAGAAGGGTATAAAAGAAGATTATACGAATCAGATTTACATAGGACTGCTTTCATGAGACTTATATAGCTCAATGCAGGGTTGCTGCCCGACTTTCCGTAGAATTGAGGACCCTCTGTTTAGAACGACCTACGAATAGTCTAGACTTTGATAGATGTCTCGTGACTATTATAGTCGATTCTTCGCGACATACTCGACTTGGGTGGATTTCGCCGAGAAGGTATGTGATTCTTCCTATACTCTTGAGCATGATATTTTAAGTATATATAGTACGGTAGACGTACATATGATAATCGGCAATGTCTTTTGACTTAAGCCTGAATAATAAGAACCTTGAAGTATGTCAAAAGAATAATGAATCATTTTTAACAGAAGAGTAATATTTGGTTCTAAAACAAAAGCTTAAGAGTTATACTAGCTTTATGGGAAGTTAGGTATAACAACTTAAGAATGATAAAAGGAATTTACTTGTTTGTTTATAAAAGCCTTGTATTGATTTACATTAAGTGTAGTAAGATTGGTTGATAGGGAGACATACTATGATACCGCATGTGTTAATTGGCTTGTAATGTTGTGAAGGGTCATTCTGCCAGGCTTACGTTGCTAACCTGAAGTCCGTCAGATCGTTATTGTATCACCTACCCTCGACTTGTTATACCGAGGGCTTGCCACCCTTGATGCGGGTCTATACGGCCTACGCGGTCTATGACTACGCGAGTCGCGGCGATGCTCGAGATTGATCATTCCGGGTGTTTAGCCCGATGCGGGGGATGCCCTATGCGGTCCATGGGACTATGCGGTCTTTTGAGGCTATGCGGACTGCGGAAGTCCAGGAGGGTACCGGGGCTAGCTACCCCCGATGCGGGGAATACCTCATGCGGGTCTGTGTGTGACCTATGCGGACTGCGGAAGTCCAGGACTAGGCACGCAGAATGATACTATGGGCGGTTGGCCTTGCTTCGATCATTCGCGGCCTAGACTAGACCTGTTACAGTTTTCCTATTACTGTTATTATTGTGATGTGGCACTATGTGCAATTGAACTGAATGTATTTGTGAAAAGGTTTTAAATACTTTGATTTCATTTAAAGTACTTTATAGTTTCACATACTTGTACTGTTATCTTGACTCCTTCGGGGCCGTGCTCATGCCGCAGGTTCTAGAGGAAAGGTGCTAGATCCACATCCTTAGGATCTCTACGTTGGTGTTAGGAGCTCCACTCTCTCCGGAGGCTCTACTTGGGGGTATGATCTCCCTGTTGTAGATAGTTGTGTACAGTCAGGGGATGGCGGGCCCCGTCCCGCCATAGTTATTATTTCCTTAGAGGTGTAGTCTGTATGCAGTTGGGATGTAATCGCAAAACTTGGTTTATGTATATATGCGAAAGGCAATCTTTTTCATCAGATAAAATGTTCTAGTTATATCATGTTTCATGTCTTGTTTTATATTCCGCTGATTGTTCTCTGATGTATGACTACTTGGGTGCCCGGGTAAGGCACCAGTCACGGGCCCCGGAACGGGTCGTGACAATTTAAAAAAGGAGTCTTTTGAAAAGAATAGAAGTACGTAGTACTTTGGGTTAAATTCCCGGATTTTCATGACATGTTAGTGCCTTAAGTTAAATAAAATGAGAGTGCATGCTAATTAAGTCTAATAAGAGTTTAGGGATTTCTTAACTTACTTATGATATTTATGGTAGCCGATTGTGCTTATGTTATGAGATTATGATAGCCGGTTGTTCTTATGTTATGAGATTATGATAGCCGATTGTACTTATGTTACGTGATTATGTTAGCCGGTTGTGCTTGTGATATATTATTCATTACGGGGTCATTCCCCGGGCATGTTGCATTTGCATATTCCGTGAATTTGCTCCCCACGATGTGAGGAAGTTACTTCATGCGAGTCCGTAGGGCTCATGCGGGTGAAACAGTCCCATGCGGGGCGGACCAGTCCTATGCGAGGAAATTACCTCATGCGACTCCGTAGGGCTCATGCGGGTGAAACAGTCCCATGCGGGCGGATACAGCCTATGCGAGGAGATTACCTCATGCGAGTCCATACGGCCTATGCGGGTGAAATAGTCCCAGGAGTAGGATGACATAATGATACTACGGGCGGATGGCCCTAGGTTAATCATAAGCTTCATGTTTTAAAACAGGCAAGGTATATTCTTGTTCACTATCTTTGTTAATAAGGCACAGTGTACTGTTATTTTAGTTATCATACATGTCTCCAGCTTTATTTTAGACTATATGATTTCATTTCAGTAATTTTAGTTTCACATACTTGGTACATATTTTGTACTGACCCCCTTTCCTCGGGGTGCTGCGTTCATGCCGCATGTAGAGTTAAACAGGTTGATGATCCTCATTCTTAGGATCACTGTTCAGCTGTTGAGAAGCTCCATTACTCCGGAGGCTTATCTTTGGTTCAGATCCCTGGTATCGTCAGTTGTTGTACATTCAGGGGTATGGCGGGGCCCTGTCCCGTCACAGTTATTATGTCAATACTCTTAGAGGTCTGTAGTCATATCTTGTGGGTCAGTTTGTAAAAGAAGGGATGTAACTGCTTTTGGATATGTAATTATATATATGTCCAGGGAGGTAGCCTTATCGGCTAGCCTGTGGTTTACTTACTATTGATGTATGTTATGAGTTTCATGTATGTTCCGCTGATTTTCTCTGATGTATACCTGTAAGGGTGCCCATGTAGGGCACCAATTGCGGGCCCGGTGTCGGGTCATGACAGGGACCCACTTGGCCAACAAATATCTTGCACACACTTGGCCCCACATGACCAAATCCGAAAATAAAATTCCATAATTCCAATAAATTCTATAAGTCTCACTTACCAATTTTGAGAATCCAATTCCAATTAATAAACTTTTTTCCTTAACGAGGTTCGGATAATTTTCCTTAGCAAAAAGAAATCTTTCTTTCGTTCCACATTTAAAGTCTTGTTTTCCCACGTACGCTCTCATATACATGTCTTGGAACTACGGGATGTAACATATTTATTGGTCAAATTGATCCACGTCGCTACTCATGCCTTCATATAAGATGTCGTTGTAGTTTTTGTATTCTTCTTCGTTGATCTCCGGTTGACCGCACTTTCTCCGCTCTGCTCGTATCCAATCTCTGAATAGTACTGCAATCTCCAAGCTGTCTCCGGCTAGTGAGTGTCTGTGCTCTCCTATTTGAAATCTGCCGGCAGAAAAACATTTTCAGAAGCCGTTGATGACACTTGAATGTTCAAAACATCTCGGACCATCATTGAAAGTGTCGGAAATGTCTTCTCATTCCCCCTCCAGTATTTCAGCAAGTCTTCCATTCCTTCTTCATTGACAATTGCTTCGTACGGTAAAATACCCTGCAAAACAAAAACATCAAACTCGCTAATTTGGTTAGTAGTGCTACCACCACACATTCTATTTCTAAGGCTTTCAATACTAGCCGCAGAAACAACATGTCTTTTTAGAGGGTGTGTTGAAGAAGAAGAAGAAAAAGAAGATGGTATGGAAGCCAGTTGGTTGCTAGCACTTTCTTGTTGGTAATACCTATATACTTTTTTGCATTCGTCTTCTATGCTAGACAACACTTCTTCTTTCGTTTGTTCAATTTCAATAGGTGGTGGAGCATTTAAATTTTTGAGAGTTGGAGGTGGTAGTACTTCTATACAGTCATAAATATTTTCAATATGAGATTTACAACTGTCTATTTTAATAGTCGGATTTAATACATCACCAATAATATAAATAGGAGAATAGGAATAAAATAATTTTTTAATAGCTGTCTTATAAGCAGGTTTTCTATATATTTTCTAAGCAGTAAAAGTATTATAGCTATATAAAACAACATAGTTGAAATAGTAGGATAATATATACCGAAAAATTCTTTTGTTGCTTGAAAAAAATTCTCTAGAAATACAATAAGTTCTTTAATTTTTTCCCAATCGTTATCTACAATCATATCAGTTGGATTTTGATTATGGACGTTAAAAAATAAAGTGATAGGTTTTCTATAATCATAAGCAACAAGTAGTTGTTTATATAAAGAATTCCACCTAGTGGGTACTTCTTCGGGAATTTTTCTATAAGGCAGTTGACAATCGTGACATGTTTTTTTATAATCTTTTATTCGTTGTATTATATTATTTTAAAAAATAAAGTTTATAGCAAATTATATTTTTTCAAGAATATCTTTAAAAAGTAATAGACCATCCTTTACAACTAAGTTATAAATATGACACACACATTTTATATAAATATTATTTGGAAAAGAATGAGTTAAAGCATCTTTTAAAACTGTAATAGCAATACTATTAGAAGATGCATTATCTAATTTAACACTATAATTTTATCAGTTATTCCGTAATAATCGCAAACTAAATAATTTTTTTCTGAAATAAAATCACCAATGTGCCTACTATCTATATATCTATATCTAAAATACATTTTTGCATAGACCATTTATAATCTATCCAATGACAGGTTACCGTTAAATAATCATGACCATTAGTATTACAACCTATATCAGAAGTTAGAGCGACTTTGCCATTAAAATGATATAATGCATAACGTAAATACTGTTGATATTCATGTGCAAATTTAAATACATCTCTCTTAACAGTTGATCTAGGAAAACCTTTATAAGCAGGATTATACATATCTCTAATATAATGAATAAAACCAGGAGATGATGGAAATGAAAAAGGCAAACCCTCTACAACAACTAATTTTGATAATGCTTCCCTATCTCTATGTATATCGCATTTAGGGCCTACAACTCCCCCCGTCGTAGGGTTAATTTGACCCTGTACTTGGTCCGGGACAGTATGTGAACCTTGTCCCGATGGAGAGGGCGCTTGCACACCGTTTTTAGAGTCGTATTAGGCAAACATAGCTGGGTGTTTTTGTTTGATGTGTCTCATTAAACCCCCCGTTCCACCATGACCTTGTCAAGTTTTAAAACTATAAACAAATTTACAAGTTTTAAAACTATAAACAAATTTACAAGTTTTACATATAACTATTTGATTTTGTACGTCCGTATAATTTTTTTCCATGCATCTGATTTTAATAGTCGTTTTGTTGGACCTCGTCTCATACTAGGGGGAATATGAGGCGTTTAAGTTGGATGTTCACTAGTGGGTGTTTCATCTACATTAATGGGTGTATCATCATCTAGATCATATTCTAAATTAAAGTCTTATTCATTTTGAGAAAATATCTGCTCGTTTAAATCATATGGTATTTCAGGAAAATCTTCAGTATTAATAAAATCATCATGTCTAGGAGTAGGACTAGGAATACTAGAAGAAGTACCCTTGCCCTTGTTACCCCTACAAGCAGAAGCCTGACCCTTTCCCTTAAATATATCTCTAAATCCTTTCATTTTAATTATGCTAATAAATAGTTAAAGATAATGAAATTAAGTGCGCTAAATAAAATAAGACACAATAATAATTTAATGAAAGAACGAATGTATCAAACGCCGACGTAACGTCGACGTGTAATCGAGAGGTTGGAAATTAAAACTTTGCTCGATAGATAATCTTCAAGCTAGTTGCCAACTTCAATCCCAAATGAATAAATAAAATTGAATATTTAGTAGACAATGTAGACTTGTAAAGAGATTAATTGAGAGACTAGAGAAAGATTTGTGAGAAAGATGAAGAGAAAATGAGGTATTTATAGTTGAAAAATTGGGTTAAAGTGTAAATATAATAACTTAGGAGTTAAAAATAAATATAAAGGGGTAGGAGGGGTTGGGAGTGGAGGAGGCCAAAAATGGCCGTTACACAACGACCAAAATGTAAAATGGTCATTGGTGTAATGGTTATATTTGCAATGGCGGGTTTCGGGTAGGACCGGGGCGCGATCGGGATGAGTCGGGTCCGGGCAGGATGAGACCATATCCCATCCCGGTAGAGTCCTGAAGCGGTGTCGGGGCTGGGGCGGGACAGGGGGCGGGATCCTGGCCCACTACCAGGCCTAGTACATACTGACGTATGTGGACCATTTTTTACTCAAGCTAGAGAAGGTTTCCCTTACTTCATCACTTTTACAGACGACTTGACAAGGTATGGATATGTGTATCTTATGAAACACAAATCTGAGGCTTTCGAAAAGTTTAGGGAGTACAAGTGTGAAGTGGAGAAATAACTCGCAAAGAGTATCAAGACTCTTCGATCTGATCGAGGGGGTGAATACTTGAGTAAATAATTTCTAGATTACTTGAAGCTACATGGAGTTCATTCAGAATGGACACCTTCTGGAACACCACAAATGAATGGTATTGCCGAGAGGAGAAACCGAACCCTACTTGATATAGTTCAATCCATGATGATCTTTTCAGCTTTACCAACATACCTTTGGGGATATGCTATACAAACCTCGATATATGTTTTGAATAGGGTTCCTTCCAAATCAGTTGAAAAGACGCCATATCAGATATGGTGTGGCAAGAAGTAGAATCTTAGACACATGAGGCCCTGGGGGTGTCCTGTATATGTCAAGAAGATGCTCACTGATAAGTTGGAATCCAAGAGTGAGAAATGTTACTTTGTGGGGGTATCCAAAGGAAACTAAGGGA
The DNA here is from genome assembly GCA_029844215.1 of Przewalskia tangutica. Taxonomy (NCBI): domain Eukaryota; kingdom Viridiplantae; phylum Streptophyta; class Magnoliopsida; order Solanales; family Solanaceae; genus Przewalskia; species Przewalskia tangutica. Next base: position 44,628,270 of record CM056724.1, on the reverse strand, counting down.
TACTATTTCTATCTTCCTAGCGAATATAAGATCATTGTTTCTAGGAACACAACTTTCCTTGAAGAAAAATATGTCTACAAGGAGAGAGTTGCACAGAGATAGAACTTGAAGAAAGTCAAGAACCACAAGATAACATAGAGGTTGAACCCTTGCCGAGTGACCAAGGCAAGAGTTTAGTGGGAGCTTTTGGCGAAGATTGGGTACTTAGAATACGCCCTTCGGCCAGTGAGAGTGTTGCGAGGAATGATGCAAAAATGCAAGACCCTCCTACATAGACCTTGGGAGCAAGTGCAGTGATTGCACCTCCTCCCATTCAGGAAAGGCATGAAAACGATATTCCTGAAAGCTCTCATGTTGGTGGATCAACCAACACACAAGAACCTTCTCACAGTCAGAACATACCTAACTGGAAAACAATAAACTTCGTATGTCTGTAAGAACTCATCGTCATCTAGAAATACTAAATCTACTTATGGAAACACATAATGAGATAGATATTCTAGACGATGATGAGCCTACAACATAAAATGAATCAGTGTTGGACATTGATTCGAATAGATGGAAAAAAGCCATGAAATTCGAAATGGAATCTATGTATGTCAATCAAGTGTGGAACTTTGTTGATTTGTCAAATGGGGTTAAACCCATAAGATGCAAAATGGGTCTTCAAGATGAAGATTGATGCATTTGGCAAGGTTCAGACTTATAAAGCTAAACTGGTGGCTAAAGGATATAATCAGCGGCCTGGTGTAGATTATGATGAAATATTTTCACCTGTTGCTAAGATTAAGTTTATTCGGATTTTGCTTGCGATATATGCACATTATGACTATGACATTTGGCAGATGGACATCAAAACTGCATTCCTCAATGGTAATCTAATTGAGGAAGTGTATATGAAACAACGCGAGGGTTTTTCATCCGAGTCCAGACCAAATATTGTGTGCAAGCTACAGACGTTCATTTATGGACTTAAGCAAGCCTCAAGGAGTTGGAACATTTGTTTTGACAACGCTATCAAGTCATTTGATTTCGTCAGAAGCAAAGAAAATGCTTTAATTTATAGCAAACGCAATGATGAGGGTATTGTCTTCATTGTTATATATGTTAATGGCATATTAATAATGAGATACAATAAGATTCTCATGCAGTCAGTTAAGGAGTGGTTGTCCATATACCATCATGATGAAGGACTTAGGTGAAGCCTGCTACATTCTTGGAATTAAATATCTATAGAGATAGACCTAATAGATTATTGGGGATGTCACATTCGGTCGACATAGACAAAGTGCTTAGACGTATTTCTATGGAGAATTCCAAGAAATGCGGTCTTCCAATGGGTTAAGACATCAAGTTATCTAAGAAGGATTTCCCATCTAGTGTTGTAGAATTTGAACACATGAAGAGGGTCACATATGTTTCGGCTATAGGATCAATCATGTATGCCATGACTTATACTAGGCCAAATGTGGCCTTTGCACTTAGCATAACTTACAAGTTCCAGCAGAACCCTGGTGATGAACACTGGAAGACAGTCAAAAGTATTCTTAAGTATCTCAGACGTACTAAAGATTACTTTTTGATCTATGGTGGTGATGAGAACCTAGTAACTACTGGTTACACAGATGCTAGCTTCCAGACAGATGTTGATGACTTCAAATCTCAGTCTGGTTACACGTTCATTTTCAATGGTGGAGCAGTGAGTTGGAAGAGTTTCAAACAAGCTACAACTGCTGATTCGACTACTGAAACAGAGTACATTGCTAGATCGGAAGCTGCTAAAGAATCTGTCGCGATTTCTAAGTTCCTGAAGGAGCTAGGGGTTGTTCCGAGTGCTAGTTGTCCAATAACCATTTATTGTGACAACACTGGTGCAATTGCACAGGCAAAGGAACCAAGATCAACAAACAAAAACAAGCATGTACCAAGGAAGTACCACATACTAAGAGAGACGGTGAAGACTGAATATATTAGATTATGTTCCTACAGATAATAATCTAGCAGACCCATTTACTAAACCATTAAGCTTGGTTAAGCATAATGGTCATTTTGAGAACATGGGTATTACATATGTTGGTGATTGACTCTAGACCAAGTGGAAGATTTAAAGTATATGTATGTCTAGAGACAATCTATATTAGGATAAATGTACTTTATACACTTTCATATTTATATTAATGGAGATTAATATTATGGCATTTGCAGTTATTGAATTATTTATTGATTGTCTGTAATATTCTATAATTGCATCCCTAGAGGTTACGTGGTTATTAATAATGTGAAAGATTAATATTATAACGTAACTCTTAAATTGCCTCGACTAATGATAATCGAGAATGGAATATTGATGATATGTGATACGTCGATATGTGGTCTGCAACATATCCTTAGGGATGTAGTATGTCTCACCTTCTACGAGTTATGGCTACTCGTGATGGACACATGGATACTTGTAAAAGTATTGGTATACCCTGCTAATATACTGTTTGTTATATATATGTCTAGAGTATCATCAACGTGTGGGAGATAGAAATGCTTAGACTTGAGGTCGATACGCGCCTTGTTTACAAAGTAATGTACTTTGATCCTGTCCTAAACTCAAATGCCTTATAGGTTGAGACGCGGCTTGTATTGGGTATATTACGACGTAGATTAAAGATGGTAGTTGAGCCAAGATTAGGATTCATTCCTCGAATGTATCTTCGAGAGAACACCTAGATTCTCATATGGTATTAGGTTGACTAAGTCATTGGCCAACATAGTAGACTTATCTATGATGTAGTCTTGTTGTCAGCTAATATAGATGGGATATAATGATCAAGCCATTTGGATAGACACTTAGCAGATCCTAAGCTTGATTGAGTGTATCGTGAATGAAAGAATTTTATCTAACCACATAGAGGTTCAGTTCACAGGTTTCGTGTTACTATACTTCACTTATTGAGTCCAGGCAAAATGTTGTGTGCAAGCTACAGAAGTCCATTTATTGACTTAAGCAAGCCTCAAGGAGTTGGAACAATTGTTTTGACAAGGCTATTGTTACACCCCGTAATTTCAGGACATGTATGTAAGAACGTACGTACGAAAACAGGACTTTAAGATTTGAGACTCGTAGAATTTATCGGAATTATGGAAATGTCGGGGAACGAAATATTACGATGAATGGAAGGGTGACACGTGTCACCCCCCCTTGGATGGTCTTGGTCGAATTGACCAAGGGCTAAAGGGTCATTTGACCAAATCTTAGATGATCAAGTCTTGCAAGTCCAAGCTCTATATATTTGACCAAGTCAATGAGCCACTTGGCTAGATATTTAAGTCATCCAAATCCAAGCCACACAAGTGTAATGATCTTAACCCTCCATTGAATTATATATTCATCCTAAGTAGCAAGACAAGTCTTTTACACTTTGAGAAAAAATTGAAAACATTGTTCTTGCCTAGTGAAGCTCTCGGGTTTGCTCTCATATGAACAAGAAAAAATTTCGTTTGTGGTTCAATAATCCCAATACTTTAAACCAAGGTTCCTAAGGGTATTACAAGGATATCTCAATAGAAAGATCCCGGAAAAACCATATTTTTACATTAGTCGCAAGGTGAAAACCTAAGTCGCTTTCATAGGTTTTGTTTGGAAATTGAAGGAAAGTTGTTTGTGAACTTCTAAGGGCTTCAAGTGACGGATTGGAGTGTCAAGGAAAGGAGTTAAGTTGCTAAGGAGCGACTTCGGATCTTGAAGTTGGATTAAGGCTTGTAAAGGTAACAATCTTGTCCTCTTTGTAATTAAAGACTACATGTTGTAGTAGATTGGTAATTGATCATGTGAATTACATTATGAAGATTGATAAGTGTTATGGAATATGTGGATGGAATCCGAATGTTTCATGATTTAGCCTTTAAGATTGTAATTCAATTGAGTTATTAGTTTAGTCGTCGCATGTTATCTAAAGAGAGGATTGTGGTTGTTATAATCGATTGCGGCTATATAACATGTTAGACTAAATAACTTGGATTAAAAAGGAATTGGAAATGATTATATGTTGTTGCACCTAGTAGCCGTGAATGGCATTGTCTTTTGGACTATTTTTGATATCAATTGTGGGGCAGAATTTTACACGTCCTGTTTAGCGTGTAATTCCCTTTTGTTAGCTACCTTGTTGAGCCTTAAATGTGACATGTTTGGTTATTGAATTCGGGCCTTGAAAAAGGTGGAAAAGTGCGTAGAAACAAAGGAAGTGCTGTCCGATTTTCTGTAGAATAAGTGACTTTACACTTAGAATATTATACGTTTGAAGCTAGAAGTTAATAGACGTATTATGGTTATTATAGGTTGACATACTACATACGACATATTGGACTTAGCAAGTGGATTGAACCGAAGAGGTATGTGGAACTTTCCTTATCTCTTGAGCATGAGTAGTTGTAAATGTATAGTACGGTAGACGTACGAGATTTAAATGAATTTAGTTTCATTTGATATCCTTGACTTGTTTTTTTGAATGTCCAAGTTGGTTGAGTTAGAGAATTAACTCACTTGTTTTAAAGGTTAAAGACGTCTTAGTTTCTAAAGCATAAAGTTAGTATAACGACTTTATGGGAAGTTGGTTATAGCAACTTTATGGGAAGTTAAAAGAATGGTTTATTCTAGTAAAGTAAGCAAGGATAAATGACTTGAAATAAAGAATGGCAACTTGATTTAAAGGTATCCATTGCTTAAAGTTTTAAAGTAAGGGTCACTTGGTTTAGAAGCCTAAAAATGTATTTCTAAAGGTATAGTGACTTGTTTTGAAAAGTAGACAAGCCTTGATACTACGGGTGTTAGTATCTTGGGGATTTTATAAGAGAAAGAGTCATGTTTTAAAAGGATAAAGGTACATAGTACTTTGGGTTAAATTTCCGGATTTTTAATGACATGTTAGTGCCTTAAGTAAACTAAAATGAGAGTGTATAATAATTAAGGCTAATAAGAAGTTAGGGGATTTCTTAACTTACTTATGATAATTATGATAAGCCGGTGGTGCTTATGTTATGTATGATAAGCCGGTGGTTCTTATGTTAGGTATGATAGCCGGTTGTGCTAGTGTTATGTTATTCTTGCTGGGTAAACCCCCGGGTTACTACTTATTCCATGGATTTGCTACCCATGATGCGAGTGCGGCGTTTGTACTCATTGCAGGCCCACCGGGCCTAAGCGGGTGATATAGTCATGTGCGGGTGAAATAGTCATGTGCGGAGAAAATCGCTCCATTACGGGTCCACAGGACCTATGCGGGTGAAATAGTCCAGGAGTAGGATTGCTTAATGATACTACGGGCGGGTGGCCCTACTTTGATCATGATCCTCCTATTTTTATGTAGTAAAGTGTACTCTTGTTTACTCTCATTGTTAGTAAGGCACATTGTACTGTTATTTGAGTTATCATACATGTCTCCTGCTTTATTTTAGACTATATGATTTCATTTCAGTACTTTCAGTTTTACATACTTGGTACATTTGTTGTACTGACCCCCTTTCCTCGGGAGTTGTGTTCATGCCTCAGGTAGGGGTAAGCAGGTGGTGGGTCTTCACTCTTAGGATCACTGATCAGTTGTCAGAAGCTCCATTTCTCCGGAGGCTTGTCTTTTGGTATATTTTCCCTGATGTTGTAGATTTATGTACATTCAGGGGTATGGCGGGGCCCTGTCCCATCACAGTTGTTATTCTTAGAGGTCTGTAGTCATATCTTGTGGATTGGGTTGTATGAATAAAGATGTAACTGTTTTTTTGTTAGGTATATTTCACGGAAGGTGGCCTTATCGGCTAGCCTGTTGATATTTATTGTCTAAGTATTTTATGAGTTTATGTATATTTTCTTTGCTATTCTCACGATGTATACTGTAGGGGTGCCTGTGTAGGGCACGATCGCGCCGGGGTCGGGTCGTGACAAAAGTGGTATCAGAGCAGTTAGTCCTCGGAAAGTGTCTACAGACCGTGTCTAGTAGAGTTTTGATTATCGGTGTGTTGTGTACCACATCTATAATCGGGAGGCTGCAGGAAATTTAAGATTGGTTTCCATTCTTCTCTCTCTGAGATCGTGCAATAGAGCTGTCTTATTAGGTTGATCCTCTCTGACCTATTCTTATGTATCAGTTATGCCTCCACGGAAGGCAACCAGGGCCCAGAAGGGCAAGACATCAGCAGGAGCTGCTAGTGGTTCACAGAGGGTTACTAAGACTCAGGCCCAGACTATGCATGAGGATGTGGCCCGGTCGGCGAGTTCAGCCACGCCGACAGTATTAGAGGAGCCGAGAGCGACCGTAGCTCCAGAGGTTCCAATACCTGAGCCTCCAGTTTCGCAGCCATGGGCAGAGTATAGAGATTATGGAGAGAAGATCAGGTTATTGACTAACATAGTGGCAGGGCAGCGCCGACATGAGCATGTAGCTAACCCTAGAGCCGACAATTTGAGGATTCAGGATTTTCTGGGTTGTAATCCACCCGAGTTCTATGGTTCGAGATCTGAAGAGGATCCTCAGGAGTTCATTCGGCAGGTACATCGGACTATGCAGGTGCTTATGGCCTCAGAGACCGATTCAGTTGTGTTAGCTTCTTACCGGTTACGCGATATTGCGTTGAACTAGTTTGAGTCATGGGAGCTGTCTAGAGGTGTGGGTGCTCTTCCAGCTGTTTGGCATGAGTTCACAGAGGCCTTCATTGATCACCTTTTACCTCCTGAGATGAGGAGAGTCTGGGTGGATAGGTTCTTGACATTGAGACAGAGTGAGAGGACTATCAGAGAGTACAACCTGGAGTTTGACTCGTTGGCCAGGTATGCGATCACTATTGTGGCTGACATGGCGGACAGAGTTCACCACTATGTGATGGGGCTAGACCGTTATATGATTACTGCATGCCTGGGAGTGGCCCTTCAGCCAGGTATGGATATTGCCAGGATGCAGGCATATGCTCAGGAGATTGAGGACAGAGAGAGAGAGGACCAGCCAGATCGAGGTCAGCCCGAAGGCGGGGCAGCGAGTTGCAGGGTAACTTTCAAGGTGTACAACCTCAGCAGCAGGCCAGTTCTACATTTCAGCCTGCACAAAGTGCTCCTTCCCAGTTTTCTGGTAGGAGGTTTGATCGGTCGGGTTATTCAGGAGCAGGTCAGGGCTTCGGGTTCCCAGGGAAAACGGGGTTCCAGTCAGATGAGGCTACCTTTACCTCGGTGTGGTTGATGTGGTAGGTCCCATCATGGGGAGTGTCGTATTTCTCCAGGAGCTTGTTACTCTTGCGGCCAGCAGTGCCATTTGAAGAGAGATTGTCTGACCAGAGGCAGCATGGGTGGTATGATTCAGCCTACAGGTCGATTCTTGGTCTTCATCTTACAGTACGCGCCCGGGCAGGGTGTTCACGGGCCGGCAGGCCGCGACAGAGGTCGTGGTGGAGGTCCTAGTTCTAACGGTCCACAAAACCACATATATTCCTTAGCCAGTCGACAAGATCAGGAGGCTTTCCCGGATGTCGTCACAGGTACATTATTGATTTCATGCTGTGACGTTTATGCTTTGATAGATCCATGTTCTACCTTGTCCTATGTGTCCCATCTTATTGCTGGTAGAATGGGAATATAGCCTGTGTCAATAGAGCCTTTTGAGGTAGCTACGCCAGTGGGTGGTTTGGTGTTAGCTGAGTGGGTGTACAAAGATTGTCGGGTGTTCATATACAGTCGTCAGACCCTATCAGACTTGATAGAGTTGGAGATGACAAATTTTGACGTCATTATGGGTATGGACTGGTTGGCTTCTTGTTATGCCAACGTTGACTGTAGAGACAGGTTGGTCCGATTCCAGTTTCCCGGTAAGCCGGTTATTGAGTGGAAGAACAACTGCCGTCGTAGGGTAGGTTTATTTCTTACCTCAAGGCTAAGAAGATGATGCAGAAAGGGTACATCAATCATGCAGTGCGGGTATTCGATCTGAGGTGAGTGCGATTCTTGATCGATTCCGGTGGTTAGAGAGTTCCCGGATGTATTCCCAGATGATCTCCCAGGTATCCCTCCTAAGAGGGAGATTGAGTTTTGTATTGATATGTTTCCAGACACTCGACCTATATCTATTCCGCTGTACCGGATGACACCTGCTGAGTTGAGGGAGTTGAAGGACCAGCTGAAAGTTTGCTGGAAAAAGGCTTTATTAGGTCTAGTATTTCTCCCTGGGGAGCGCCAGTTTTGTTTGTTAAAAAGAAGGATGAGACACTGCGTATGTGTGTTGACTACATGCAGCTGAATAAGGTAACCATCAAGAATAGATACCCCCTCCCCATGATTGATGATTTGTTTGACCAGTTGCAGGGTGCAAGGTGTTTCTCCAAGATAGACCTGCGGTCCGGTTATCATCAGGTGCGAGTTAGGGATGCAGATATCCCGAAGACTGCATTCAAGACCCGGTATGGGCACTATGAGTTCAGGGTGATGTCTTTCGGTTTGACTACCGCTCCAACGGTATTTATGGATTTGATGAACCGGGTGTTCGAGCCATTTTTGGATACGTTTGTTATAGTATTCATTGATGACATCCTGGTTTATTCTCGCACAGAGTAGGAGCATGCAAATCACTTGAGGATGATACTTGGGGTCCTCCGGAGTCGGTAGTTGTACGCCAAGTTCTCCAAGTGTGAGTTTTGGTTAGCCTCAGTGGCATTCTTGGGGCACATTATCGGGGCTGACGATGTTCAGGTTGATACGACAAAGATTGAGGCGGTCAAGACTTGGCCGAGACCTACTACTCCGACGGAGGTGCGCAGCTTCTTAGGGCTGGCAGGTTATTATCATAGGTTTGTGGAGCAGTTTGCTTCGATATCAGCACCATTGACTAGGCTGACTCAGAAAGCGGCTAAGTTCCAGTGGATAGAAGCTTGTGAGAAGGGCTTCCAGTTACTGAAGGAAAAGTTGACGACGGCTCCAGTTCTTACTCTTCCCGAGGGATTAGATGGCTATGTTATTTATTGTGATGCCTCGGGTATCGGGCTAGGGTGCGTATTGTTGCAGCACGACAAGGTTATAGCCTATGCTTCCCGGCAGCTACGGAAGCATGAGAGGAATTACCCTACTCACGACTTAGAGTTGGCCGCAGTTATTCATGCCTTGAAGATTTGGAGACATTATTTATACGGGGTTCATGTGGATATTTATACAGACCACAAGATCCTCCAGTACATCTTCAGGCAGAGGGATCTGAACTTGCGACAAAGACGGTGGTTAGAGTTGCTAAAGGATTATGATGTTGATATCCTATACCATCCGGGAAAAGCCAACGTGGTTGCAAATGCTCTGAGTCGTAGGTCTATAGGGAGTCTGTCAGAGGTACAGCCAGATAGACAGGACATGGTCCGTGAGATCCATCAGCTGGCGAGCCTTGGGGTTCGTTTGGTCGATACCGATGATAGTGGGGTACGGGTTCGAGAGGTTGTCGAGTCTTCCATCGTCGAGGAGGTGAAGAGGCGATAGTATGAGGATCCAGTTCTGACACGGTATCGAGATGCGACTCTTTGAGAGGAGAAGAGTTTGTTTGAGGTAGCGTCTGATGGGGTGCTAAGATTCGAGGGCAGATTGTGTGTTCCCGATGTTGCAGGATTTCGTCAGCAGATTCTGGGGGAGGAATACAGTGCTCGTTACTCTATTCATCCGGGGTCGACTAAGATGTACCATGACCTCAGATGTATGTATTGGTGGGATGGCCTGAAGAGGGACGTAGCAGAGTTTGTTGCTCAGTGTCCGAATTGTCAGCAGGTCAAGGTTGAGCACCAGAAGCCCGGTGGGCTATTGCAGGCGATTGATATTTCGACCTGGAAGTGGGAGGTGATCAATATGGATTTTGTTACAGGGTTACCTCGTACTCAGAGGAAGTGTGATTCCATCTGGGTTATTGTAGACAGGCTGACGAAATCAGCCCACTTTCTTCCAGTCAGGACTACGTATTCGACTGAGGATTATGCTAGATTGTATATCAGGGAGATTGTGAGACTGCATGGAGTTCCTATATCTATTATATCAGACAGAGGAGTCCAGTTTACAGCTAACTTCTGGAGGTCTTTCCAGAAGGGGTTAGGGACACATGTGAGTCTCAGTACCACTTTTCATCTTCAGACCGACGGACAGGCAGAACGTACTATCCAGACACTTGAGGATATGCTACGGGCCTGTTTTATTGATTTCAGGGGTAGCTGGGAGGATCATTTGCCTCTTGTTGAGTTTGCTTATAACAACAGCTACCATTATAGTATTCAGATGACGCCATATGAGGCTTTGTATGGGCGGAAGTGTAGGTTGCCGATTGGTTAGTTCGATGTGGGCGAGGTTCAGTTAGTTAGCCCAGACTTGATTCAGCAGGATGTGGATAAGGTGAAGCTTATCCAGGAGAGACTGTTAGCAGCTCAGAGTCGGCAAAAGTCTTATGCAGATAATCAGCGTCGACACTTGGAATTTCAGGTAGACGATTGGGTCTTCTTGAAGGTATCACCCATGAAGGGTGTGATGAGGTTCAGAAATAAGGGGAAACTTAGCTCAAGGTACATTAGGCCTTATCAGATCATCCGTAGAGTAGGCAAGGTTGCCTATGAGTTGGAGCTGCCGTCCGACTTGGAGGCAGTACATCCGGTCTTCCATGTTTCTATGTTGCGGAAGTGTATCAGAGATCCATCGAGAGTTTTCCCAGCTAGTGACCTCCAGGTGACGGAGGGATTATCGTATGAGGAGAGTCCCATAGCGATACTCGATCGCCAGGTCAGGCGACTGCGGACCAAAGATGTGGCTTTCGTCAAAGTCTTGTGGCGGAATGATAATAGAGAGGAGATGACTTGGGAAGCAGAGGAGGACATGATAAATAAGTATCCTCACTTATTCCCTACACCTTCAGGTAATTCTTTTCCCTTACTTGTCAGTTTTAATTGACGTATTTTACTTAAGTGTTGTTATGTGGCCAGATGTGGCATAATGGGTATGTAGGGATGGCAAAAGGAGACTATGTCGTTATCTAATTAGATCGACTCCGAAAGAACATTCAGGGACGAATGTTTCTAAGAGGGGAAGAATGTTACACCCCGTAATCCCAATACTTTAAACCAAGGTTCCTAAGGGTATTACAAGGATATCTCAATAGAAAGATCCCGGAAAAACCACATTTTTACATTAGTCGCAAGGTGAAAACCTAAGTCGCTTTCATAGGTTTTGTTTGGAAATTGAAGGAAAGTTGTTTGTGAACTTCTAAGGGCTTCAAGTGGCGGATTGAAGTGTCAAGAAAATGAGCTAAGTTGCTAATGAGCGACTTCTGATCTTGAAGTTGGATTAAGGCTTGTAAAGGTAACAATCTTGTCCTCTTTGTAATTAAAGACTACATGTTGTAGTAGATTGGTAATTGACCATGTGAATTACATTATGAAGATTGATAAGTGTTATAGAATATGTGGATGGAATCCGAATGTTGCATGATTTAGCCTTTAAGATTGTAATTCAATTGAGTTATTAGTTTAGTCATCGCATGTTATCTAAAGAGAGGATTGTGGTTGTTATAATCGATTGCGGCTATATAACATGTTAGACTAAACAACTTGGATTAAAAAGGAATTGAAAAGGATTATATGTTGTTGCACCTAGTAGCCGTGAATGACATTGTCTTTTGGACTATTTTTGATATCAATTGTGGGGCAGAATTTTACACGTCCTGTTAGGCATGTAATCCCCTTTTGTTAGATACCTTGTTGAACCTTAAATGTGGCATATTTGGTTATTGAATTCGGGCCTTGAAAAAGGTGGAAAAGTGCGTAGAAACAAAGGAAGTGCTGTCCGATTTTCTGTAGAATAAGTGAATTTACACTTAGAATATTCTACGTTTGAAGCTAGAAGTTAATAGACGTATTATGGTCATTATAGGTTGACATACTACGTACGACATATTGGACTTAGCAAGTGGATTGAACCGAAGAGGTATGTGGAACTTTCCTTATCTCTTGAGCATGAGTAGTTGTAAATGTATAGTACGGTAGACGTACGAGATTTAAATAAATTTAGTTTCATTTGATATCCTTGACTTGTTTTTTTTAATGTCCAAGTTGGTTGAGTTAGAGAATTAACTCACTTGTTTTAAAGGTTAAATACGTCTTAGTTTCTAAAACATAAAGTTAGTATAACGACTTTATGGGAAGTTAAAAGAATGGTTTATTCTAGTAAAGTAAGCAAGGATAAATGACTTGAAATAAAGAATGGCAATTTGATTTAAAGGTATCCATTGCTTAAAGTTTTAAAGTAAGGGTCACTTGGTTTAGAAGCCTAAAAATGTATTTCTAAAGGTATAGTGACTTATTTTGAAAAGTAGACAAGCCTTGATACTACGAGTGTTAGTATCTTGTGGATTTTATACGAGAAAGAGTCATGTTTTAAAAGGATAAAGGTACATAGTACTTTGGGTTAAATTCCCGGATTTTTAATTACATGTTAGTGCCTTAAGTAAACTAAAATGAGAGTGTATAATAATTAAGGCTAATAAGAAGTTAGAAGATTTCTTAACTTACTTATGATAATTATGATAAGCCGGTGGTGCTTATGTTATGTATGATAAGTCGGTGGTGCTTATGTTAGGTATGATAGCCGGTTGTGCTAGTGTTATATTATTCTTGCGGGGTAAACCCCCGGGTTACTACTTATTCCATGGATTTGCTACCCATGATGCGAGTGTGGCATTTGTACTCATTGCGGGCCCACCGGGCCTAAGTCGGTGAAATATTCCTGTGCGGGTGAAATAGTCCCATGCAGAGAAAATCGCTCCATTACGGGTCCACAGGACCTATGCGGGTGAAATAGTCCCAGGAGTAGGATTGCTTGATGATACTACGGGCGGGTGGCCCTACTTTGATCATGAGCCTCCTATTTTTATGCAGTAAAGTATACTCTTGTTTACTCTCATTGTTAGTAAGACACAGTGTACTGTTATTTGAGTTATCATACATGTCTCCAGCTTTATTTTAGACTATATGATTTCATTTTAGTACTTTCAGTTTTACATACTTGGTACATCATTTATCGACCCGCTTTCCTGGTGCGTTAAATGCCGCAGTAGGGGTAGCGGTGGTGGATCCTCACTCTTAGGATCACTGATCAGTTGTCAGAAGCTCCATTTCTCCGGAGGCTTGTCTTTTGGTACGGTTTCCCTGATGTTGTAGATTTATGTACATTCAGGGGTATGGCGGGGCCCTGTCCCATCAAAGTTGTTATTCTTAGAGGTCTGTAGTCATATCTTGTGGATTGAGTTGTAAGAACAAAGATGTAACTGTTTTTTGTTGTTAGGTATATTTCACGGAAGGTGGCCTTATCGGCTAGCCTGTTGATATTTATTGTCTAAGTATTTTATGAGTTTATGTATGTTCCGCTACTATTCTCTGATGTATACCTATAAGAGGTGCCCAAGTAGGGCACCAGTCGCGGGCCCGGGGTCGGGTCGTGACAGCTATCAAGTCATTTGATTTCGTCAAAAGCAAAGAAGATGCTTGTGTTTATAGCAAACGCAAGGATGAGGGTATTGTCTTCATTGTTATATATGTTGATGACATATTAATAATGATAGACAATAAGACATGCAGTCATTTAAGGAGTGGTTGTCCATATACCTTCATGATGAAGGACTTAGGTGAAACCTGCTACATTCTGGGAATTAAGATCTATAGAGATAGACCTAATAGATTGTTGGGGCTGTCACATTCGGTCTACATAGACAAAGTGCTTAGACGTTTTTCTATAGAGAATTCCAAGAAATACGGTCTTCCAATGGGTCAAGGCATAAAGTTATCTAAGAAGGATTTCCTTTCTAGTGTTGTAGAACTTGAGCGCATGAAGAGGGTCACATATGCTTCAGCTATATGATCAATCACGTATGCCATGACTTGTACTAGGACAGATGTGGCCTTTGCACTTTGTATGACTTGCAAGTTCCAGCAGAATCCTGGTGATGAACACTGGAATACAGTCAAAAGTATTCTTAAGTATCCCAGATGTACTAAAGCATACTTTTTGGTCTATGGTGGTGATGAGAACGTAGTTTCTACTGGTTACACTGATGCTAGCTTCCAGACAGATGTTGATGACTTCAAATCTCAGTCTGGTTACACGTTCATTTTCAATGGTGGAGCAGTGAGTTGGAAGAGTTCCAAACAAGCTACAACTGCTGATTCGACTACTGAAGCAGAGTACATTGCTGGATCGGAAGCTTCTAAAGAGTCTGTCGCGATTTCTGAGTTCCTGAAGGAGCTAGGGGTTGTTCCGAGTGCTAGTTGTCCAATAATAATTTATTGTGACAACACTGGTGCAATTGCACAGGCAAAGGAACCAAGATCAACAAACAGAAACAAACATGTACCAAGGAAGTACCGCATACTCAGAGAGATGGTGGAAACTGAAGATATTAGATTAGATTATGTTCCCACATATAATAATCTAGCAGACCCATTTACTAAACCATTAAGCTTGGTTAAGCATAATGGTCATTTTGAGAACATGGGTATTAGATATGTTGTTGATTAGCTCTAGACCAAGTGGGAGATTGAAAGTATTGTATGTTCTAGAGACAATCTATACTAGGACAAATGTACTTTATACACATTCATATTTATATTAATGGAGATTAATATTATGGCATTTGCAATTATTGAATTATTTGTTGATTATCTATAATATTCTATAATTGCATCTCTAGATGTTACGTGGTTATTAATAATGTGAGAGATTAATATTATAACATAACTCTTAAATTGTCTCGACTAATGATAATCGAGAATGAGATTTCGATGATATGTGATACGTCGACATGTAGTCTGCAATATATCCTTAGGGATATAGTATGTCTCACCTGCTACGTGTTATGGCAACTCGTGATGGACACATGAATACTTGTAGAAGTATTGGTATACCCTGCTGATATATTGTTTGTTATATATATGTCTAGAGTATCATCAACGTGTGGAAGATAGAAGTCCTTAAACTTGAGGTCGATACGTGCCTTGTTTACAAAGTAATGTATTTTGATCCTGCCCTAAGCTTAAATGCATTATAGGGTGAGACACGACTTGTATTGGGTATATTACGACGTAGATTAAAGGTGGTAGTTGAGCCAAGATTAGGATTCATTCCTCGAATGTATCTTCGAGAGAACACTCAAATTTTCATATGGTATTAGGTTGACTAAGTCGTTGGCCAACGCAGTAGACATATCTATGATATGGTCTTGTTGTTAGCTAATATAGATGTGATATAATGATCAAGCCATTTGGATAGACACTTGACAGATCCTAAGCTTGATCGAGTGTATCGTGAATGAAAGGATTTTATCTACCCTCATAGAGGTTCAATTTACAGGTTTCGTGTAATTATACTTCACATATTGAGTCCAGACCAAATGTTGTGTGCAAGCTACAGAAGTCCATTTATGGACTTATGCAAGCCTCAAGGAGTTGAAACATTTGTTTTGACAAGGCTATCAAGTCGTTTGATTTCGTTAGAAGCAAAGAAGATGCTTGTGTTTATAGCAAACGCAAGGATTAGGGTATTGTCTTTATTGTTATATATGTGGATGACATATTAATAATGAGAGACAATAAGACTCTCATGCAGTCAGTTAAGGAGTGGTTTTCCATATACCTTCATGATGAAGAACTTAGGTGAAGTCTGCTACATTCTGGGAATTAAGATCTATAGAGATAGACCTAATAGATGTTGAGGCTGTCACATTCGGCCTACATAGACAAAGTTCTTAGACGTTTTTCTATGGAGAATTCTGTTACACCTCGTAAGTTAAGACGATAATTAAGAACGTCATTAAGAAATTAAGATTCGAATATTGGTTATATAGTATGGTTATATTTGCTAAATCCAGAAGTTAGTACATGAAGGATGTGATTCCGGATTTTTTTTTAATTATTATTACAACGAGCGTGACAAGGGAATTGAAAATGATTGTGATATATATGTCCCGTTATGAATTAGTAACGTATATAAGTTACGACAACAAGAATACGAGGCTTTATGAGACTTTTGGGAATTAAAGGAAGCAAGATTAATTTAATTATACTATTAAGGGACCAAAGTGTAGATGGTAATTTTTCAGATTTTAGGCAACCCTTATTTAACTTATAAGCTTTCTCCTTCTCATTTTCTTCTTCTTTCAAAATTCAAACCAAGAGCAAACCCCTCTCCTTTTCTTTTCCCTTCCAGCCGTGAGCCTCACCATTTCTATACAAAGATTGGAGCTTTTGAATTCCTCTACCAAAGTTAAGTTCCTACAAAAATTTCGAACGTAATTAACCCAAAACAGTGGGTAAAAATGCACTGCTGCCGATTTTTGAGCCAGATTTATTCAAGTTTTGGTGAAATTTTTTGGAAGAGAAACATGTATAAATGATGGGTTAACATTGTAGATTGTTGCATGTCAATTTGGAGTTGAATAAGTATGAAAATGGGGGGCAAATTGGCAAAAACTGTGGCAAATAAAAATCGGGATTTCTGGGGCAGATTTTTAGTCAACTTTGGAAGGGCATATATCCTAGCATATTAGGAGTTTTTGGATGTTATAAAAGCCTAAAATGAAGTTCGTCGAGTCTAGTTTCCAAAGCAACAAACCACTCATCGATAGGACACCGTAGTAGAGAGTTATCAACGTTACAAGTTCAGCTGACGAAGCAGTGGCTAAAAATCTGGACAGTCACGTTTTTTGGGGACTGTTTTGGTAAAATTTTAAGGTATGAAATTCTTCTTCTATTGGTGAAAATGTATCCCTTTTACTTGATATTTGATAGATTAATTGATATTATAGTTAGGAGAATTATCCATGTCAAAGAAGAAAGGGAAAGAAGACAATGCATGTGAATGATAGAGGTCGAAACCGATTTAGAACCTATTCTTGGCGTACGTTGGAATTGAGTAATTGTGTTGGTATGTTATTACTAATTGCATGTGAAAATTTAGATGAAACCTTGATGTTTAAAGTTAAAGTTGTTAATTGAAGTTGTTGGGAGATTAATTGGAAAGTAAGGAATTTTGGAAAAAGCTTTGGAATTGTAAAATGTTGATATGACCGGAAAGTTGATAGAAATTGTTGAAAATTTCGATAATGTATTACGGACTGAATTAGTGTGTGAATATAAGTTACTACATGCATATTTATTGAGGCAATTATCTATACATGCCTCGAAAGGATTAAAGTATAGAAAAGTGTTAAATTCACATTCTTGAATTGGCGATGTCGTTAAGAGATTGGATTGCCCCATGATAATTCTAACGTGACTAAATGATTGACTAACATGAGAGGTAAGTGTATAAATTCCCTTGGTTATTGAAGTTGATAAATTGAATGTTTAGATAATTTTGACTACATATGGAAATGGTGGTGGTTATTAGTTTAATTTGGATCATTGGGTTGATTTAGATTGTTGGTTTGAATTGGATTGTTAGTTGGAGTTGAATTGTTGGTTGATTTGGATTATTGGTAAAATTGTGGATACGCACATAAACAAAGGAAATGCTGCCCAAATTTTTATAGAAATAAGGGAGCTGTTATTCATATAACTTACATTAGAAAATCAAAATTGACAAGCGTGTTATTCCTTATTATAGGTTGAAGTACTAGACGAGGCATACCCTAATATTGAGTTGATTAGCTCGCCTAAGAGGTATGTGAGACTATTCTTTCTTTGGCATGATTTTGTGAAAATCCTTTTTCCCTATTTTTGGCACGACCTTGTGAAAAACTTTCATTTGACTTGATTTTAATAAAAGTACGGCAGACGTACATGATTTTCTACAGAGTTAATTTTAAAGGAAAATTGTTATGACAAGTGCCTATGATTTCAGTAAAGAGTGTATTATGATGATATTATCAAAAGTCAAAGATGATTTCAAAATTGCATATGGTTGCTCATGATATCTACTCGTGCCGAGTCCTATTACACATTCACCGAGTCTCTCACATAGAGGGCCGGCACTATATAGTATGTTCCGGGTTCGAGTCCCGGCTATTATTATTATATTACTTGGGTTTGAGTCCCAAGCGGGTTCAACTCCCGATTTATTATTATTCCATGGATTAGCTCTCCATGATGCGGGTTCGAGTCCCATGACATTATATTATTCCATATATTTATGTGGGTTCGAGTCCCACGATATACATGCTTACTTGGGTTCGAGTCTCATAATATATACTTACTTACTTGAGTTCGAGTCTCATGATATATATGTACCTAGACGGGTTCGAGTCCCATGCTATTATATCCTGAGGATAGAGTTCATGATTTTGGCCCGACTTGCATATTTTGAAAAGGGAAGAACTGATTTTCATTACTCTCATTTGATGGAGTACAGTTATACAGTTAAGTTGAATTCTTACTTGTCTACTGTTTTACGTTGAACTGTTATGATTTCTAGTACAGTATTTTCTAGTTCCACATACTTGGTACATCTATCGTCGACCCTTTTCTGGGGCTGCGTTCATGCCGCGAGTTCGGTGTTCGAATAGGTGACCTTCCGATCTAGGATTTACAGCCTGATGGGAGAGCTCCTTTGTTCCGGAGCTAGCTATTTTGGTACAGACCTTTATCTTTCAGCCTTATGCATATTTTGGGCACGACGGTCTGTCGTCATATGTCAGTATTACACTCTTAGAGGGCTGTAGACTGTTGTGGGTTGGACGTTTGTACCTTGTTTTGGGTTTTGATGTTATTATCTCGTGGCAGCCTTGCCGGCTTGCTTATTTTGATTATGCCTTTGTGCACGTGATGTTGGTTGGTGGCAGCCTAGTCGGCTAGCCTATTATGACTGTTGTTTTGTTGTTGTTTTGGCAGCCTTGTCGGCTAGCCCATTTTAGGGAAATGTTGTAAAAGCAGCGTTGTGCTGCCGAAATTTCTATAGATCTCTGTATTAGATGGATTAAGAGTGGCATGTCAGTAATGACGTCCAATTAGGACGTTTGTCGCGGCCCGTCGGGTTGGGTCGTGACAAATTCCAAGAAAGGCGGTCTTCCAATGGGTCAAGACATCAAGTTATCTAAGAAGGATTTCCCTTCTAATGTTGTAGAACTTGAGCGCATGAAGAGGGTCACATATGCTTCGGCTATAGGATAAATCATGTATGCCATGACTTGTACTAGGCCAGATGTTGCATTTGCACTTAGTATGACTTGCAAGTTCCAGCAGAATCCTAGTGATGAACACTGGAAGACAGTCAAAAGTATTCTTAAGTATCTCAGACGTACTAAAGATTACTTTTTGGTCTATGGTGGTGATGAAAACCTAGTTGCTACTGGTTACACTGATGCTAACTTCCAGACATATGTTGATGACTTCAAATATCAGTCTGGTTATACGTTCATTTTTAATGGTGGAGCAGTGAGTTGGAAGAGTTCCAAACAAGCTACAACTGCTGATTCGACTACTGAAGTAGAGTACATTGCTGGATCGGAAGCTGCATAAGAATCTGTCGCGATTTATGAGTTCCTGAAAGAGCTAGGGGTTGTTCCGAGTGCTAGAGTTCTAATAACCATTTATTTTGACAACACTGGTGCAATTGCACAGGAAAAGGAACCAAGATCAACAAACAGAAACAAGCATGTACCAAGGAAGTACCACATACTAAGAGAGATGGTGGAGACTGAATATATTAGATTATGTTCCTACAGATAATAATCTAGCAGACCCATTTACTAAACCATTAAGCTTGGTTAAGCATAATGGTCATTTTGAGAACATGGGTATTAGATATTGTCACGACCCGATCTCGGGCCCGCGACTGGTGTCTTACCCCGGGCACCCTAGTGATAACAACATCAGAGAAAATCAGCGAAAAATAAAATTTAAACAGGAAACAGGAGACAATATAAGAAAACAGGTCAACCAAAACGGTTACCTTCATGTATATACATATAACTGAACAGTTAAAATCCTTTACAAACCCTGCCCACAACAGTACTACAGACCTCTAAGAATGTAACAACATCTATGACGGGACAGGGCCCCGCCATACCCCTGAATGTACAAGTACCTACACGGTGGACTATACTAAAAGATAAGCCTCGGAGAAACAGAGCTTCCCAGCCGAATCTGCGATCCTATGGCGAGGATCAACAATCGTGTACCTCTACTGCGGCATGAACGCAGCCCAGAAGGAGGTCGATAACAGTACCAAGTATGTGAAATCGAAAATACGTAATGAAAACCATTTCATCATTTTATAAAACCATTTCGTAATAAGTAAGCAGTTAGGTCAAGTAAGGGGCGATATCCCGAATAATCACTCACATAACTATGGGTCTCACGCCCATAATATCACTCATGCGTGGAACTCATTCTCATCGCTGCAGCATGATGTAAAACAACACCCATATGTGAACTCGAACACTAGATCACACTGCGTCGTCAAACCGACGGGCAGTAGAATAACCCATACCGGTTCCAAAAGCTAGTCATATCCCTTCACGGCAAGTGCGAAGCCAACTACGGATCCAAAAGCTAGCCACGAATCGCCGAGGCAAGTACCATAGGCGAACGCACTTAGCCTACCGTCTCACGAGATATGGCCGAGGCAAGTATCTCGCTATCTACGAGCACGCGATACGAGAAATGACCAGGACAAGTATCTCAAGTGTGCCTGAACCACATGTACAAATCAAGCCCGTGATCGCTCGTCACCGCGGCAAGCTTCATGGATTAGCGGTCCATGGACAAATAACATAATCATCACAATGACCGCATTCCCCGGCATCTTACCTCGGAAAGCATGGCCATGAAACCATCCTACTGGACGCATGCCCGTGGATCATCCATCGCGTTAGCATGTCCAAAGGAAATAACAAGATAATACTCAAAGTGGACGCATACTCGTGGACCATCCAACGTGTCAGTATGTCCAAAAGGAATAACCAGATAATACTCAATAGTGGACGCATACTCGTGGACCATCCAACGTGTCAGTATGTCCAAGCAATCAATCAGATAGCCGGCCCTCCCCGAGAGACACGGTAGCACACAATCAAACACTTGCACGACAAAGGCTATCACAATAAGCATAGGCAAGTTCAACGTACTTTCATTTTATGTCAACAATACGGGTTTCAAACCCAAAAATAATACCTACTTTCATTCTTTCAAAAAGACCTCTTTTTACGTAAAAGTTACTAATACTCGTAGTATCAAAAACACATTTCCTTTTCAAACCAAATTACTTTAGTTTCGTAAAAACCTTTACAAGACTTTTAAAATCAAGTATTGTATTCTTTTTAAACCAAGTGCCTTTCTTTTAAAACAACATCAAGTATATTCTTTAAAACTCAAATACTTACTCTTTTCAAAACAAGTAACCTATACTTAAATCAAGTTACTTCTCTTTTTCTGAAATCAAGTTGTTTATAAGTCAAGTCTCTTATCTTTCAAGATCAAGTCTCTTAACTTTCAAAATCAAGTCGTTAGGCTTTCAAAATCAAATCTTTCTTTTATCTTCATAAAGTCGTTATAACTAACTTCCCATAAAGTCATTATAACACTTTATGTTTTAAACAAACAAAATTCATTTCACACACGTACGTCTACCGTACTATATAGTTTACAACAATCATGGTCAAGAGTATAGGAAGAATCACATACCTTTTTAGCTTAAACCACAAGCCAAGTCAAGTATGCCGCGCGTAGAAGATCCACCTATAACAACCACAATATATCTATCAAACTCTAGTTCTCTTCGTAGTATATTCTAAGTGCAGTTCCTATTCTACGGAAAATTCGGCGACCTCCCCGCAAACACATAAATAACCTCGCTAACAAGGCTGCTACTGCCAACAACTCCAAGGGGATTACACGTCTAACCGGACGTGTTCAAATCTGCTTCACAATAATACTACACAAGTCTACTGTAAATACAGTCCAATGTAAATACAGTTCAATCCTTTATAATCATCCTTCCAATATATCTAATACTCAGTTCTAAACTACTACAATATGTAATATCCAATTACAATAGGGGGACACAGATCATTACCTCGATAAGCCCAAAATTATCCAAGATTATATGTCGATCCTGAGCAACGTTTAGCTCCAAATCCTTACGCTCCAACCCGCTCCAAGCAACCCTTAGAAGTTTCTAAACAACTTTTCTAAACACTTCAACCAAGCTAGGAAGATTTTTCTAGGGTTTCACTTTGCGACTATTGGAAAAAAAGTAGTATTTCCGGGCTCCTAGTATAGATATAACTTGGAATACAACTAGGGATACTAGGCTAAGGTATATGGGATTATACCACAATACTTAGAGTATTTCTACACAAGTGGGGGAAGGGGGGACGAAAATACAAGCTAAAGGGAGGGAAATTTTTGCCTTGGAAAGCTTAAGTGTGGGATGATAATAAGTCTTCAACTAAGGGGGTATTTATAGAGGATTCAAGGGTCAAGATCAATGTAAGTGTATGGTCAAGATTTGTCCATGTGTGTGTGGGTCCCACCACACCACATGGCCAACGAAATCACAAGACAAGTGGCTTGCCACTTGTTAGGTCATTTCGGCCAAGGGACAAGTGTCTAGCCACTTGTCCCACCATTTTGGCCAAGGTGCCACATGGGGGTGACACGTGTCGCCCCCCGAATCGTCCAAAATATTTCGTCTTCCGAAAATATCCAAAATACCGGAAACCTTAAAAACAAAGCGGGCCCCAAAAAACCGTAAATTTCTCCCGTGGGCCCCACGTGACCATTTTCGAAAATAAAATCTCATAATTCTAATATAATCCAAGAAGCCCAAATACCAAATCTGGGAATCCAATTCCCATCAACGAACCTTTTTCCTTCACAAAACCCGGAAACTTTTCCGTCGAAAAATCGCATCTTTCTTCCTTTCCAATTTTTCTGTCGTATTCTCGTACGTACGTCCTCACATACATACCCTGGAACTACGGGGTATAACAGATATGTTGGTGATTGGCTCTAGACCAAGTGTGAGATTGAAAGTATATGTATGTCCTAGAGACAATCTATATTAGGAAAAATGTACTTTATACACTTTTATATTTATATTAATGGAGGTTAATATTATGGCATTTGCAGTTATTAAATTATTTGTTGATTGCTTGTAATATTCTATAATTGCATCCCTATAAGTTACGTGATTATTAATAATGTGAGAGATTAATATTATAACGTAACTCTTAAATTGCCTCGACTAATGATAATCGAGAATGTGATATCGATGATATATGATACATCGATATGTGGTCTGCAACATATCCTTAGGGATGTAGTATGTCTCACCTGCTACGAGTTATGGCAACTCGTGATGGACACATGGATACTTGTAAAAGTATTGGTATACCCTGCTAATATATTGTTTGTTATATATATGTCTAGAGTATCATCAGCGTGTGGGAGATAGAAATCCTTAGACTTGAGGTCGATACTCGCCTTGTTTACAAAGTAATGTACTTTGATCCTGTTCTAAGCTCAAATGCCTTATAGGTTGAGACGCAGCTTGTATTGGGTATTTTACGACGTATATTAAAGGTGGTAGTTGAGCCAAGATTATGATTCATTCCTCGAATGTACCTTCGAGAGAACAGTCATATTCTCATATGGTATTAAGTTGACTAAGTCATTGGCCAACGTAGTAGACATATCTATGATATGGTCTTGTTGTCAGCTAATATAGATAGGATATAATGATCAAGCCATTTGGATAGACACTTGACAGATCCTAAGCTTGATCGAGTGTATCGTGAATGAAATGATTTTATCTACCCATGTTAGGCGTATTTTGTATACACCTTTTGAGTCATTTTTAGTTAATATTTTACTCATTTAGTTTGTGTTTAGTATAGTATTATGATCGTTTTTCTTTCTTTTTAGTCACAGTGGTCTAAAATGGAGAAATGGCAAAAAGAAGATGATATAAGCTTAATTGAGGTGTAAATTGCACAAGAAAAGGCCAAGAAATGAAGTCTAAGAAGTCCCGAGAAGTATAGAAGAAATCAGACGAAGTCCGGATGAGAAAATGACGAAAAATTGCAAAAAACCCGAAAGTGGACGATTCCGGCACCGCGGTGCCAGCCAGCAGGACCGCGGTGCCCACACTGCTGCGAGGCTGATTGGCTACAGGACTTTCGACACCACGGTGCCGTTCTGCAGGACCGCATTGCCGAGGCGAAAAAATCACGTTCTGGGCCAAAATTTGACACGTTTTCAGGATCTACAAATGCAATATTTTCCCAACTATATAATACCTAAAACCCTGACCTTATGGGGCAGCTGGGAATCCTTGTACATATTCCATAACGCAACTCTTGGAGGCATCAAAATTGAAGACCTAGTTCAAGTTATTTTCTTTTCTCTTTTCTTTGTTTTATTTCAGTTCATGTTCGATTATGTATTAGTTCTTAGCGTGACTATGGCTAGGAGATAAAAACTCTATTAGGGATTTCCTTATGAATCGCTTGAAACTTTTATTAATGAATTAATGCAGTAGTTTGATTTCTTCTTCAATTGATTAAGATTTATCAATATATGGTATGAATGTTTGATAATTAATTGATCACTAATTATCATAACCTATATGATTTGAATCAAAAGTCGAAAGGAGAGATTTGGATATGCTGTAATTGACTAGACATATGTTAAAATAAGGGACGAAAGTACCCCGATACTTGTGTAGCATTATAGGTTACTGTTCTTAATCCTCCTATGTGGTAAATCCTATCATAGAAATATAGAAGGGTTCTGCACTGGGGTTGAGTGAATATATGTCCTAACCAAAATATAAGACAGTCTAGTTAACCGCTATCTTAACGAAGAAGAAGAATCATTCTAGTTGCATTAAGGATTGAAAAAAGTGAATAGTCGAGGATTTTGGAAGCCCTAATTCCTTCATAACTGATTTAAACGAAAGTATTAGCATAATTAGTTTATTTTCTGCAATTACTTAGTCTTAGTTATTAGATAAAAATACAAACAAATTAACGTTCACCAAATAGAAACTAAAACTTAGATAATCAGTACTTGAAAATCAGTCTCCGAGGACGATATTCGGGCTTATCAAACTATATTACTTGCCAACGATGCGTGCGATTGCGTGAGCATTCGAAATATCGCTAACAAATTTTTGGCGCCGTTGCCGAAGACTGGCGTACTTTCAATATTGAATTATCTAATATTATTTCTAATTTGGTTTATATATATTTGATTATGTTATTTTATTTCTAATTTGGTTGCTTCAGGAACAAGTTTCTAACTTGTTCTGCGAGCATCTTTTTATCACTTTTTGTTGTTTTATTTTGTAGGTAAAGTTGAAAAAAAAGAAAAAAAATGGACTATACTACTATCAGGGGGAGCAGTACTTCGACTACTATCTACATCATCAGTATCATCAACAACAATTTAACCCACAGGTTCCACATGAAGATCGAAATGAGCTGCAGGAAGACTTACTCAGGCTCACCCAGTCCCAGACTCCTCAAGGGGAATTCCAGTAGCCACAGAGTCAAGCCCCATCAGAGGAGCGGGATGAATTGAGAGAAATATTGTTGGAACTCACAAACGCCCAAACTCAGTTCATGGTGGATGTAAGATCCTCTTTGCATAACTTGGAGACTCAAGTGGGACAAATTCTGAATTTGGAACCACAAATCGGGCAACTGATGGACATGGTACCCGTTACACCTCAAAAAAGTCCACCGAGTGACCCAGTTACGAGGATTGGTGAGCAGATGGTGGAACCTGACCCACAACAAGTTGTTGAGGAATTTGGAGAGATAGTGGGTGTAGAGAAAGAAGAGGTCACTGAGGACCACCCTATTGCAGAAGGTACAACACCAAATGTCATTGCTGACCCTAAAAAAGAAAGGCCATACTCTGAAGGGCACCCCCAAAAGTTGAGAGATGTAGGGAGTTTCACTGATCCCTACATTATAGAGATCCTAGAAGATAAACCTGCTGTTACACCCCGTAATTCCATAGCTACTAAGTGAGAACATGATTATGGAAATTAGATTTGAATGTTGGAAGGAAAGAATTTTTACATTTTCTTATATGGAAAATTTTCGAGATTATTGTGATGACAAGAATTAATTCTAGTAAGTGAATTTTTTCCAATAGAATTATAGACTAAGTGTTAAATTAATTAAGTCTTGGTATATGGTATGTGAGGCCATCGAAATATTGAGGAAAATATGGCTAAGTATGAGATATTTTATGAGAAGGGAAGACAAGAGGACAAGTGGACAGGTGGGGCTCCAAGGGTCCCTCTCCATTTGTGAGGTGTACACTTTATATATACAAAGGCTATACAAGTCTTGAAGACTTATGTCACGACCCGACCCCGGGCCCGCGACTGGTGCCCTACCTGGGCACCCTTACAGGTATACATCAGAGATAATCAGCGGAACATACATACATCTCCAAAGAAATAAATAACAGGCTAGCCGATAAGGCCACCTTCAAAAAATATACACGTAACCCAAAAGCAGTTACCTCTTTTTTTTTCATTACACAACCCAATCCACAAGATATGACTACAGACCTCTAAGAATTTTTGACATAACAACTGTGACGGGACAGAGCCGCGCCATACCCCTGAATGTACATAAATCTACAACCTCAGGGAACTGTACCAAAAATACAAAACCTTCGAAATAATGGAGCTTTCCAACCAGCTGAACAGTGATCCTACGAATGAGGATCAGCAAGCTATGTACCTCAACCTGTGGCATGAACGCATCCCCCCGAAGGAGGTCAGTACGAAATATGTACCAAGTATGTAAAACTGAAAGTACTGTAATGAAATCATAACAGTCTAAAATAAAGCTGGAGACATGTATGATAACCAAAATAACAGTACAATGTGCCTTGCCGAAGTGAAAGTAATGAAAGTCAGTTTTACTTTTTAAAGACTATTTCAACACATGAACAATAGTCCAGGGCTACAGACACAAGCCCTCAAATATCATCACATAGTCCAGTAAGGGTCTCAAGCCCACAAATATCAAAGCGTGCCCGTGGAATCCCCCATCACTGCCGACAACTGTAAGTGTAAAATATAACCATGTGACGCGCCCGTGGCATCCTACCTCACTGTCGGAGTACACACATACAATACATATATATATATCCCCTGCCCGTGGAATCCTCTATCACTGCCGACAGCCGTAAGTGTAAAATATAACCATGTGACGCGCCCGTGGCATCCTACCTCACTGTCGGCGTACACACATATGCAATATATATATATATATATATATATATCATGCCCGTGGAATCCCTCATCTCGGGTACATGACTTCATGGAGAGATAATCCATGGGGTAATAATCGTATATAACATGCCCATGGAATCCCTCATCTCGGGTACATGTCTTCATGGGGAGCTAGTCCATGGAGTAATAGTACATAACATGGCTGCATGCCCCGGAATCCCTCATCGTATAAGCATGGCCATGGGGTAATAAAACAAATCCGGGAATCTAACCCGCCTCCTGGTTGCATGCCCCGGAATCCCTCATCGTATAAGCATGTCCAATGAGTAATAAAAACAATCCGGGAATCTAACCCGCATCCAGGTCGCATGCCCCAGAATCCCACATCGTATAAGCATGTCCAAGGATCAATCACAATGGAAGCATACCCGTGGAAGCCTCCGTCACTGTCGGTACGTCCAAGTAAATTGACAACAAGACAACCGGCCCTCCAACTGAGAGTCACGGCAGCGTAAACGTATAATACTTGCATTCAAGGCTATTACAAGCAAGCATAGGAAAGTTCATAAAATCTTTAGACTTTCATTATCATACAAAAATGAATTTCATTTTATAAACTCAAGGCACTTTTCGTTTTACATAAAAATCCGGGAATTTAACCCAAAGTACTACGTACTTCCATTCTTTTCAAAAGACTCATTTTCATATAAAACCCCAAGATACTAACACTCGTAGTATCAAGACATGTCTACATTTCAAACAAGTCACTACATTTTTAGAAATACATTTCTATGCTTCTAAATTAATACACATTCTATACTGGTTCCTAGAGACAATCTATATTAGGACAAATGTACTTTATACATATTCATATTTATATTAATGTAGATTAATAATATGGCATTTGCAGTTATTGAATTATTTGTTGATTGTCTGTAATATTCTATAATTGCATCCCTAGAGGTTACGTGGTTATTAATAATATGAGAGATTAATATTATAACGTAACTCTTAAATTGCCTCGACTAATGATAATAGAGAATGGGATATCGATGATATGTGATACGTCGACATGTGGTCTGCAACATATCTTTAGGGATGTAGTATGTCTCACCTGCTACGAGTTATGGCAACTCGCGATGGACACATGGATACTTGTAGAAGTATTGCTATACCCTGCTAATATACTGTTTGTTATATATATGTCTAGAGTATCATCAGCGTGTGGGAGATAGAAGTCCTTAGACTTGAGGTCGATACGCGCCTTGTTTACAAAGTAATGTACTTTGATCCTGTCCTAAGCTCAAATGCCTTATAGGATGAGACACGGCTTGTATTGGGTATATTACGACGTATATTAAATGTGGTAGTTGAGCCAAGATTAGGATTCATCCCTCGAATGTATCTTCGAGCGAACACTCAGATTCTCATATGGTATTAGGTTGACTAAGTCGTTGGCCAAAGCAGTAGACATATTTATGATATGGTCTCGTTGTCAGCTAATATTGATGGGATATAATGATCAAGCCATTTGGATTGACACTTGGCATATCCTAAGCTTGATCGAGTGTATCGTGAATGAAAGGATTTTATCTACCCACATAGAGGTTCAGTTCACAGGTTTCGTGTAACTATACTTCACATATTGAGTCCAGACCAAATGTTGTGTGCAAACTACATAAGTCCATTTATGGACTTAAGCAAGCCTCAAGGAGTTGGAACATTTGTTTTGACAAGGCTATCAAGTCATTTGATATCGTCAGAAGCAAAAAAAGATGCTTGTGTTTATAGAAAACGCAAGGATGAGGGTATTGTCTTCATTGTTATATATGTTGATGACATATTAATAAAGAGAGAGAATAAGACTCTCATGCAGTCAGTTAAGGAGTGGTTGTCCATATACCTTCATGATGAAAGACTTAGGTGAAGTCTGCTACATTCTGGGAATTAAGATCTTTAGAGATAGATCTAATAGATTTTTGGGGCTATCACATTCGGCCTACATAGACAAAGTGCTTAGACGTTTTTCTATGGAGAATTCCAAGAAAGGAGGTCTTCCAATGGGTCAAGGCATCAAGTTATATAAGAAGGATTTCCCTTCTAGTGTTGTAGAACTTGAGCGCATGAAGAGGGTCACATAAGTTTCATCTATAGGATCAATCATGTATGCCATGACTTGTACTAGGCCAGATGTATCCTTTGCACTTAGTATGACTTGTAAGTTCCAGCAGAATCTTGGTGATGAACACTGAAAGACAGTCAAAAGTATTCTTAAGTATCTCAGATGTACTAAAGATTACTTTGGTCTATGGTGGTGATGAGAACCTAGTTGCTACTGGTTACACTGATGCTAGCTTCCAGACAAATGTTGATGACTTCAAATCTCAGTCTGGTTACACATTCATTTTCAATGGTGGAGCAGTGAGTTGGAAGAGTTCCAAACAAGCTACAACTGCTGATTCAACTACTGAAGTAGAGTACATTGCTGGATCGGAAGCTGCTAAAGAATCTGTCGCGATTACTGAGTTCCTGAAGGAGCTAGGGGTTGTTCCGAGTGCTTGTTGTCCAACAACCATTTATTGTGGCAACACTGGTGCAATTGCACAGGCAAAGGAACCAAGATCAACAAACAGAAACAAACATGTACCAAGGAAGTACCACACACTCAGAGAGATGGTGGAGACAAGAGATAATCGATTAGATTATGTTCCCACAGATAATAATCTAGTAGACCCATTTACTAAACCATTAATCTTGGTAAGCACAATGGTCATTTTGAGAACATGGGTATTAGATATGTTGGTGATTGTCTCTAGACCAAGTGGGAGATTTAAAGTATATGTATGTCCTAGAGATAATCTATATTAGGACAAATGTACTTTATACATATTCATATTTATATTAATGGAGATTAATATTATGACATTTGCAGTTATTGAATTATTTGTTGATTGTCTGTAATATTCTATAATTTCATCCCTAGAGGTTACGTGGTTATTAATAATGTGAGAGATTAATATTATAACGTAACTCTTAAATTGACTCGACTAATGATAATCGAGAATGGGATATCAATGATATGTGATATGTCGACATGTGGTCTGCAACATATTCTTAGGGATGTAGTATGTCTCACCTGCTACGAGTTATGACAACTCTTGATGGACACATGGATACTTGTAGAAGTATTGGTATACCGTGCTGATATACTATTTGTTATATATATGTCTAGAGTATTATCTGCGTTGTCACGACCCGAACCCCGGGCCCGCAATTGGTGCCCTACCTGGGCACCCCCTCTTTTACCCTCACACCCCATCTAATACACATGTAAAATAAAGTATGAAAGACAAAATAGTATTTCCAACTGGCCAACCAAATATATATATATATATATAACTCCCGCAAGTCCAGCCCACATATGAATACAGACCTCTACGAGTTTGGACAAAAACAACTATGACGGGACAGGGCCCCGACATGCCCCTGAATGTACATAAACCTACTGTCACGACTAGACTCCGGGCCCGCGACTGTTGCCCTACCTGGGCACCCTTACAGATATACATCGGAGATAATCAGCGGAACATACATAACCACATAATGTGTAACGACATAAATAAACAACAGGCTAGCCGATAAGGCTACCTCCCTGGACATATATATAATTACATATCCAAAAGCAGTTACATCCCTTCTTTTACAACTGACCCACAAAATATGACTACAGACCTCTAAGAGTTTTGACATAACAACTGTGACGGGACAGGGCCCCGCCATACCCCTGAATGTACAACAACCGACAATACCAGGGATCTGAACCAAAGATAAGCCTCCGGAGTAATGGAGCTTCTCAACAGCTGAACAATGATCCTAAGAGTGAGGATCAGCAACCCGTTTAACTCTACCTGCGGCATGAACGCAGCCCCCAAGGAAGGGGTTCAGTACAAAATATGTACCAAGTATGTGAAACTGAAAGTACTGAAATGAAATCATATAGTCTAAAAATAAAGCTGGAGACATGTATGATGACCAAAATAACAATACACTATGCCTTACTAATAATGAGAGTAAACAAGAGTATACTTTACTGCATAAAAATAAGAAGCTCATGATCAAATCAGGGCCACCCGCCCGTAGTATCATTAAGCAATCCTACTCCTGGGACTATTTCACCCGCATAGGCCCTGTGGACCCGCAATGGAGAAATTTGCTCCGCATGAGACTATTTCACCCGCATGGGACTATTTCATCCGCATGGGCCCGGTGGACCCGCAATGAGTACAAACGCCGCACTCGCATCGTGGGGAGCAAATCCACGGAATATGTAGTAACCCGGGGGTTTACCCCGCAAAACTTACATAACACTAGCACTTAAGGCTACCATAAATATCATAACATAAGCACAACCGGCTATCGTAAATATCATAAGCAAGTTAAGAAATCTCTTAACTTCTCATTAGACTTTAATTAGCATGCACTCTCATTTTATTTAACTTAAGACACTAACATGTCATGAAAAATCCGGGAATTTAACCCAAAGTACTACGTACCTTTATCCTTTTAAAAATGACTTTTTTTCATATAAAACCCCCAAGATACTAACACTCATAGTATCAAGGCTTGTCTACTTTTCAAAACAAGTCACTACACCTTTAGAATTTCATTTCAAAGCTTTTAAACCAAGTGACTTCTACTTTCAAAACTTAAGCAACTTATGACTTTAAATCAAGTTTCCCTTTCTCTAAATCAAGTCATTTATCTTCTTTAAAATCAATAGAGTAAACCAATCTTTTATCTTCCATAAAGTCGTTATAACTAATTTCCCATAAAGCCATTATAACACTTTATGTCTTTTTGAAAACCAAGGAATCGACATCCTTTCAAATCAAGTGAGTTAACTTTCTGTCTCAATCAAACTTGCACATTTAAAATCAAGTCTATGAATTCTAAAGACGCCGAATTCATTTAAAGCTTGTACGTCTATCGTACCATACATTTATAAAACTTCATGCTCAAGAGATAGGGAAAGTTCCACATACCTCTTCGGCTCAATCCACTTGCTAAGTCCAATATGCCGCACGTAGGATGTCAACCTATAATGACCATAATACGTCTATCAACTTCTAGCTTTCTAACGTAGAATATTCTAAGTGTAAAGTCACTTATTCTACGGAAAATTGGGCAGCACTTCCTTTGTTTCTACGCACTTTTCTACCTTTTTCAAGGCCCGAAATCAATAACCAATATGCCACATTTAAGGCTCAACACATCAACTAATCAAAGGGGATTACACACCTTACATGACGTGTAAAATTCTGCCCCACAATTTATATAAAACAGTCCAATATTAAATGTCATTCTCGGCTACAATGTACAACCACATACAATCTTTTCCAATTCCTTTTCAATCCATATTGTCGTTCTAACATGTTATATTGTCGCAACCAATTTTAACAACTATAATCCCTTCTTTATATAACATGCGACGACTAAAACTAATAACTAAATTGAATCACAATCTTATGGCTAACATGCAACTTTCGGATTTTCTTCCAAATATTCCATAACACTTATCAATCTTCATTATACATATCTCATGCTTGTGTACATATATATCTACAACAACATGAAATCTTTAATCACCAAGATGACAAGATTGTTACCTTGATAAGCCCCAAATATAACTTCAAGATTCAAAGTCGCTCCTTAGCAACTTAGCTCATTTCCTTCACGCTCCAATTCGCTATTTGACACACTTAGAAGTTCATAAACAACTTCCCTTTAATTTCCAACCAAAACTTATGAAAACAACTTAGGTTTTCATTTTGCGACTAACATAAAAACGTAGCTTTTCCGGAATCTTTGTATTGAGATATCCTTATAATACCCCTAGGAACCTTGGGTTTAAGTATTGTGAATTATGAACAACAAACAAAATTTTTTGTGTGTGGGATAAGTGCTTAGCCGAGAGCCTCAAGAACAAGAATAAAATCTTGAAATTTTTCTAAGTGTCCAATTAGTCTTGCACTAGTAATGAATATATAAAGAGATCAAGGGCTAAGATTAAAACACTTGTGTGTCTTGAATTTGGATGACTTAAATATCAAGAGTCAACTTGTCCACTTGTCTTGGTCATTCTCGCCCAACATGGGCATGTGGAGGGTGACACGTGTCGCCCTCCGGTTGGTCCAAAATATTTCATCTTTCGGAATTCCAATTAATTCTATAAGTCTCAAATATCAAATTCGGGAACTCAATTCCCTTTACTAAACATTTTTTCGTTCACGAGGCTCGGAATAATTTTCCATAGGAACAAAAATAATCTTTCTATCGCTTCAAAAAAAATCCAAATTTCTCACGTACGTTTTCTTACACGTGTCCTGAAACTACGGGGTGTAACATTCTCTCCCCCCCCCCCTCTTAGAAACATTCATCCCGAATGTTCTTTCGGAGTCCAATCTAATTAGATAACAACATAGTTCCCTTTAACCATACCCAACATAATCACATATGCCACATAATAATACTTAGGCAAACACGTCAATTTAACATTGACAAGTAGGGAAGCGAATTTCCTGTAGGTGTAGAGAACAAGGGTGGGTACTTCTTCCTCATGTCCTCCCAGGCTCCCCAAATTATCTTCTCTTTCAATATCATTACGCCACAAGACTTTGACGAAAGCCACGTCCTTGGTCCGTAGTCGCCTGACCTGGCGATCAAGTATCGCTATGAGACTCTCCTCAAATGATAACCCCTCTGTCACTTGGACATTACTAACCGGGAAAACTCTGAATGGATCTCCGACACACTCCCATAATATAACAACATGGAAGATCGGATGTACATGCCTCACAAGCGGACGCAGATCTAACTCATAGGCAACCTTGCCTACTCTACGGATAATCTGGTAAGGCCAATGTACCTTGGGCTTAGTTTCTCTTTCTTCCCAAACATCATCATACCATTCATGGGTGATACCTTCAAGAAGACCCAATCGTTAATCTCGAACTCTAAGTGTCGACGTCAATTCTCTGCATAAAGCTTCTGTCGACTCTGAGCTTGCTAATAATCTTTCCTGGATAAGCTTCGCCTTATCCACAGCCCGCTGAATCAAGTCTGGGACAATTAACTGAACCTCGCCTACGTCGAACCAACCAACCTGCGATCTACACTTTCTTTCATACAAGGCCTCATACAGGGCCATCTGACTACTTGAATGGTAACAGGTATTATACGCAACTCAACGAGAGGCGAAAGATCCTCCCAGCTACCCCTGAAATCAATAACACAGGCCCGCAACCTATCCTCAAGTGTCTGGATAACATGCCCTGCCTGTCCGTCGGTCTGAGGGTGAAATGCACCACTGAGACTCACCTGTGTCCCTAACCCCTTCTGGAAACCCCCCAGAAGTTAGCCGTAAACTGAGCTCATCTGTCTGACATCATAATGTAGGAACCCCGTGCAGTCTCACAATTTTCTTGCTATATAATCTAGCATAATCCTCAGCCGAGTAAGTAGTCCTGACCGGAAGAAAATGGGCGGATTTCGTCAGCCTGTCTACTATAACTCATAAGGAGTCGCACTTTCTCTGAGTACGATGCAACCCTATAACATAATCCATATCAATCACATCCCAATACCAAGTCGGGATCTCAATCATCGATAATAGCCCACTGGGCTTCTGGTGCTCACCATTGACCTGCTGCCAATTTTGACACTGAGCAATAACTCTGCTACGTCCCTCTCCAGGACATCTTACCAATACATACATCTGAGGTCATGATACATTTTAGTCGAACCCGAATAAATAGAGTAACGAGCACTGCGTGCCTCCCCTAAAACCTGCTGACAAGTCCTGCAACATCGGGCACACACAATCTATCCTCATATCACGGCACCCCATCCGGTGCTACCCAAACAGGCCCTTCTCCTCTCGAAGAACTGTATCTCAATTCCGCACTAGAACTGGATCCTTATACTGTCGCCTCTTCACCTCCTCAATGAGGGAAGACTCGGCAACCTCTCGTATCTGAACTCCACTATTATCGGAATCAACCAGCCGAACCCCTAGGCTCGCTAGCTGATGAATCTCCCGGACCATGTCCTGTCCATCTGGTTGTCCATCCGACAGGCTACCCATAGATCTACAACTAAGAGCATATGTAATCACATTAGCTTCCTCCGGGTGGTATAGGATATCAACATCCCAATCCTTGAGTAACTCTAACCACCGTCTCTATTGCAAATCCAGCTGCCTCTGTCTGAAGATATTCTGGAGACTCTTGTGGTCTGCATAAATATCCACCTGAGCTCCACATAACTAATGCCTCCAAATCTTCAAGGCATGAATAACTGCTGCCAACTCTAAATTGTGGCTAGGGTAAAACTCCTCTCATGCTCCCGTAGCTGCCGGGAAGCGTAGGCTATAACCTTACCGTGCTGCATCAGCACACAACCTAGCCCAACACTCAAAGTGTTACAATAATAATCTAACCCTCTAGTCCCTCAGGAGGGGTTAGAACTGTAGTCATAGTCAGCTTATCTTCCAATAACTGGAAGCCTTTCTCATACTTTCGAAATATTCGGGCATCACTAATCTCAATTATGGTTCATGTTTCTGATTCTCTGTTGCAACCAGACTTGGTCACTATACTTAGATTCAATTCCTTCGCTTGTCTCATGGCTACGACTTTCTGCCGATCACAATCTAGGGGAAGATTTCCTTGATCTCGTCAAGTAGTAATCCTATTATTCTCCCCAGCTCATATATCTTATAGTCCAGTGTTCAACCTCAATTCATGGTATTACATAATCCAAAGGCTTGCCAAGATTTCTTACATTGTCAAGATTAGGTCTCTCATCGTTCGAGTGTCTACTAGTCTTACCTTTATTTTATTTTTTCCATTTCACGTTGTCCTTGGGTCTCTTATCTCCCCGTAATTTTCCTTCTATCTTTCTCGACATTACAGATTTTTTCCACATTTCATTGGTGTTCTTACTTCCAATCATTTACTAATGGTCTTTACACTAGTCTGGGGTAATTATATCTCGTGCAACGTACATAACCATAGTTGCATTTTCTTTTATCATTCTGGTCATAACCCTTCATTATACTAACTATTAACCCAAAATATTTCTATCTTGATCCTTGGTCATACATTTCCATTCATGCTTATTACCAGCATTTATATCCTTACGACACATCCTCGACCATTTCCTAATGTCGTCCTCAATTACCCCAGCACAAAACTTTTCCCATGGTTATCTAAAATTGTAACCTATTGCATAACGAAGCCAGAGACTTTACCAGTCCCATATCTATGGACTAATAATATGGGTACGCATAACCCTCAATAATACGTAAAACTATCCTTTTACGTGGGGGATAAAGCTTATCTATCTTTCATAATCTTAATCATCAAGCGCCACCTTATAATCGTATAGATTTTTAAGACCTACCAAGGATATCTTCTGTTTTCCGCAGGCAACACTCGTACTTATCTTATTCTTGCTTTGCGTATTTTTCCTGAAATCATTCGGAAAGTCGTGGCCCTGACTGCCACACTAAACCAACTCCAAGTGCCTCCAAGGCACTTAACATAAACTCCTTCAATGATCGTACTTTTTCATTTCCATCTCTTAACTCCTCAATATTCAAGTATCACATACTTTCAGCATCAATTTATTTACTTTAAATGAACAAGTCACATAGACTTACTAAAATCAAGTCACGTGGATTTTTCAATAATTTATGCCAAAGAAGGAAGGATAATTCACTTATTTTAATCACTTCCCTTCCTTTCCACTCGGTAACCGGCTCACCGGAAAACTGGAATCGAACCAACCTTTCTCTGCAGTCAACGTTGGCCTAACAAGAAGCCAACTAGTCCGTACCCATAATGACCTCAAAGTCTGTCATTTCTAGCTCTACTAGGTCCGCTAGGGTCTGATGACAGCATCATCATCGGGAAATTCTTATATACCCGCTCAGCTATCACTTACGGGTGTAGCTACCTCGAAAGGTTCTTATGGATTCAGGCTCTATTCTTTTACACTTGGTTGCTCCCTTTCCGTACTTCCAAACTTATTCTAGCATACGTACATAACCTCCATACTGATTCTGGCCTCCAAATTTGGATTTACAATATCCACCAATTTAAGGCCATTTCCATGCCCCAAGCCTATATTACCCTTCCCTTCATACGGGTAAGATAGCTCCTCATAATACTACAATCGTGTTGTCTTG
This sequence comes from Przewalskia tangutica, assembly GCA_029844215.1. Classification (NCBI taxonomy): domain Eukaryota; kingdom Viridiplantae; phylum Streptophyta; class Magnoliopsida; order Solanales; family Solanaceae; genus Przewalskia; species Przewalskia tangutica. The sequence goes on along the minus strand of CM056724.1, from coordinate 44,590,801 downwards.
ATCACAACAACCATACTTACTCCATACAGATCCCATCCATACAATTCTCTTAAGCATAGTACGTAGCTTAATCTATTTACATAATCTTCCGTTAAGTCCCTTAACATGATTTCTTAAGGGTTCATTACTTTCTCAGACAGCTCATCATTAAACTGTTTCATACCTTCCCGGTATCTACTTAGTCCTTACCAATTCCTGGTAAAAAATCATTCTAGGCAACACATATATGACCCTCATACATAAACCCGTATAGCTGTACATCATTATACCAACTATACAACAATTCTTACCAACCTGGATACGCAATCCACAATAATCTTTTATGGGCCCCCGTTGTCTTTCTCATAGTTGCAATCAACATAACTCGTTAGGGAGAGACGACCCTAACAACACAGCTCTATCGCACGATCTCAGAATGAGAAGAATGAAAACCAATCCTAAATGTCCTGCAGCCTCCTGATTATAGATGTGGTGCACAACACACCGATAACCAAGACTCTACTAGACACGGTTTATAGACACTTTCCGAGGACTAACTGCTCTGATACCACTTTTGTCACGACCCGACCCGGGCCGTGACTGGTGCCCTACCTGGGCACCCTTACAGATATACATCAGAGATAATCAGCGGAACATACATAACCACATAACGTGTAACGACAGAAATAAACAACAGGCTAGCCGATAAGGCTACCTCCCTGGACATATATATAATTACATATCCAAAAGCAGTTACATCCCTTCTTTTACAACTGACCCACAAGATATGACTACAGGCCTCTAAGAGTTTTGACATAACAACTGTGACGGGACAGGGCCCCGCCATACCCCTGAATGTACAACAACCGACAATACCAGAGATCTGAACCAAAGATAAACCTCCGGAGTAATGGAGCTTCTCAACAGCTGAACAATGATCCTAAGAGTGAGGATCAGCAACCTGTTTAACTCTACCTGCGGCATGAACGCAGCCCCCGAGGAAGGGGGTCAGTACAAAATATGTACCAAGTTTGTGGCTGAAATCGAAATGAAATCATATAGTCTAAAAATAAAGCTGGAGACATGTATGATGACCAAAATAACAATACACTATGCCTTACTAATAATGAGAGTAAACAAGAGTATACTTTACTGCATAAAAATAGGAAGCTCATGATCAAATCAGGGCCACCGCCCGTAGTATCATTAAGCAATCCTACTCCTGGGACTATTTCACCTGCATAGGTCTTGTGGACCCGCAATGGAGCAATTTGCTCCGCATGAGACTATTTCACCCGCATGGGATTATTTCACCCGCATGGGCCCGGTGGACCCACAATGAGTATAAACGTCGCACTCGCATCGTGGGGAGAAAATCCACGGAATATGTAGTAACCTGGGGGTTTACCCCGTAAAATTTACATAACACTAGCACTTAAGGCTACCATAAATATCATAACATAAGCACAACCGGCTATCGTAAATATCATAAGCAAGTTAAGAAATCCCTTAACTTCTCATTAGACTTTAATTAGCATGCACTCTCATTTTATTTAACTTAAGGCACTAACATGTCATGAAACATCCGGGAATTTAAACCAAAGTACTATGTACCTTTATCCTTTTAAAAATGACTCTTTTTCGTATAAAACCCCCAAGATACTAACACTCGTAGTATCAAGGCTTGTCTACTTTTCAAAATAAGTCACTACACCTTTAGAATTTCATTTCAAAGCTTTTAAACCAAGTGACTTCTGCTTTCAAAACTTAAGCAACTTATGACTTTAAATCAAGTTGACCTTTCTCTAAATCAAGTCATTTATCTTCTTTAAAATCAATAGAGTAAACCACTTTTTTATCTTCCATAAAGTCGTTATAACTAACTTCCCATAAAGCCATTATAACACTTTATGTCTGTTTGAAAACCAAGGCATCTACATCCTTTCAAATCAAGTGAGTTAACTTCCTGTCTCAATCAAACTTGCACATTTAAAATCAAGTCTATGAATTCTAAAGACGCCGAATTCATTTAAAGCTTGTACGTCTATCGTACCATACATTTATAAAACTTCATGCTCAAGAGATAGGGAAAGTTCCACATACCTCTTCGGCTCAATCCACTTGCTAAGTCCAATATGCCGCACGTAGGATGTCAACCTATAATGACCATAATACGTCTATCAACTTCTAGCTTTCTAACGTAGAATATTCTAAGTGTAAAGTCACTTATTCTACGGAAAATTGGGCAACACTTCCTTTGTTTCTACGCACTTTTCCACCTTTTTCAAGGCCCGAAATCAATAACCAATATGCCACATTTACGGCTCAACACATCAACTAATCAATGGGGATTACACGCCTTACAGGACGTGTAAAATTCTGCCCCACAATTTATATAAAACAGTCCAATATTAAATGTCATTCTCTGCTACAATGTACATCCACATACAATCTTTTCCATTCCTTTTCAATCCATATTGTCGTTCTAACATGTTATATAGTCTCAACCAATTTTAACAACTATAATCCCTTCTTTATATAACATGTGACGACTAAAACTAATAACTAAATTGAATCACAATCTTATGGCTAATATGCAACTTTCGGATTTTCTTCCAAACATTCCATAACACTTATCAATCTTCATTATACATATCTCATGCTTGTGTACATATATATCTACAACAACATGAAATCTTTAATCACCAAGATGACAGGATTGTTACCTTGATAAGCCCCAAATATAACTTCAAGATTCAAAGTCTCTCCTTAGCAACTTAGCTCCTTTCCTTCACGCTCCAATCTGCTATTTGACACCCTTAGAAGTTCATAAACAACTTCCCTTTATTTTCCAACCAAAACTTATGAAAACAACTTAGGTTTTCATCTTGCGACTAACATAAAAACGTAGCTTTTCCGGGATCTTTGTATTTAGATATCCTTATAATACCCCTAGGAACCTTGGGTTTAAGTATTGTGAATTATGAACAACAAACGAAATTTTTTGTGTGTGGGATAAGTGCTTAGCCGAGAGCCTCAAGAACAAGAATAAAATCTTGAAATTTTTCTAAGTGTCCAATTAGTCTTGCACTAGTAATGGATATATAAAGAGATCAAGGGCTAAGATTTAAACACTTGTGTGGCTTGGATTTGGATGACTTAATGTCACGACCCGAACCCGGGCCCGTGACTGGTGCCTTACCCGGACACCCAAGTAGTCATACATCAGAGTAATCAGCGGAACATAAAAACAATACATGAAACAAAATGTGAAATGAGACACATTTTACCTGAGAGAAAATCGCCTTTCGGCATATATATAAATAATTACAAAGTTGAACAGTTTAATCCTTACAACCCTGCCCACAACAGTGCTACAGACCTCTAAGATTTATACAACCACTATGACGGGACAGGGCCCCGCCATACCCCTGAATGTACAAGAACCTACAGTCTCAGGGTAACTTACCAAAAGATAAGCCTCCGAAGGAACGGAGCTTCCCAATACGCTGAAATGTGATCCTAAACGCGGGGATCGACAACCGATGTACCTCTACCTGCGGCATGAACGCAGCCCCCCGAAGGAGGTCAGTACAACAGGTACCAAGTATGTGAAACTGTAAAAGACTGTAAATGAAATCATAATAGTCTATATAAAGCAGGAGACATGTATGATAACCAAACTACAGCTCACAACATAAAAGCAGTCATGCCAAGTCAGGGACTCACGCCCTCAAAGTCATCCCTCATGCCCGTGGAACTCCTTCCTCACTGCCGGCAGTCTAGGTACAAACCATGTGATACATATAACCTGTCTCGGCCCATCTCATGGACCCAGTATAGAAACGTGTGGAATACATTCCCGGTTCATCTCATGAACTCGGTAGTCGGATGGAATACATTCCCGGTCCATCCGTGGACGCGGAGTCGAGTGAAATACATTCGGTTCATCCACGAACGCGTAGTCGAGTGAAATACATTCGGTTCATCCATGACGCGGTAGTCGAGTGAAATACATTCGGTTCATCCCATGACGCGGTAGTCGAGTGAAATACATTCGGTTCATCCATGAACCGTGAGTGAGTGAAATACATTCGGTTCATCCCATGAACCGGTAGTCGAGTAAAATACAGTACTTGCACAACAAGGCTATCACACGCAAACATAGGCAAGTTACACACAACTTAAGGTACTTTCATTTTATGCCAAAATCCCGGTTCTGACCCTAAAGTATTACACATATTAACTCTTTTAAAAAGATACGTTTCTTTCACAAAAGTCACACAATGCTCGTAGTATAAAATAGAGTGACTATCTTTTAAGTAAACCAAAACACTTCCCCTGTAAAATCAAGTAACACATTATTTTCCAAACGTTCAAGTTTGCCTAATTTCAAATGCTCAAGTTTCTCATTTTCGAAAGGTTTCGTAGTTCATAGTTTTAATCACTTAAGAATATAATTCTCCTTTAAAACAAATTTGATAAACATATGCCTTATGTGTGAGTAGGTTATTCTTGTTTACGATCAATCTTAATAAGCAGCCATGATCTAGGAAATGTAATATCATTTTGTCTCATCTTAGTTTCTATGCAGATGGAGGTTTCTACTGGTTTTAATAATACTTCATTATTCAATACATTTTCCTTTATTAACGCTGCAGTGGTTTGTCGATACTCATTCTGATTTCCGAAATCAGTAAAACATTTCTCCTTTTAAAAACCAAGTACTCATTACTCACGAATGAGGTTTCACACAAAATTTATATTAATTCATTCAAGTCAAGTCTCTTATCTTTTAAGGTCAAGTCTCTTAACTTCTAAAAATCAGTAAATCATTCTCTTTACCACTCTTAAGACGTTACACCTAACTTCCCATAAAGCTAGTATAACTCTTATGTTTTCAAAACCAAGTATTACTCTTCTTTCAAAACGGTTTCTTAATCTTTTGAAATACTTCAAGATTCTTTATTATTCAGGCTTAAGTCAAAAGACATTGCCGTAACACTACATTCAGTTAACACACGTACGTCTACCGTACTATATATATTTCTTTAAAATATTTCAAGATTCTTATTATTCAGGCTTAAGTCAAAAGACATTGCCACACGTACGTCTACCGTACTATATATATATTCCTTTAAAATATTTCAAGATTCTTATTATTCAGGCTTAAGTCAAAAGACATTGCCACACGTACGTCTACCGTACTATATATATATTCCTTTAAAATACTTCATGCTCAAGAGTATAGGAAGAATCACATACCTCGCGACGATTATCGATTATAAGCAAAACGCTCCACGGCTAAAACCCGGCTAGCCTTGTCCACCTTCCAAGTAGTACATGCTACTCGCAGAACATTCAACCAATAAAGGTTATCAGTCTACTGTAAATACAGTCCTATGTAAGTACATATTAATCTTCTACTAAAATTCTTCTGATGTGATTTCAGTTCAATTCTTATCTGTAATATCCTTCTATTACAGTTCAATTCTCTTCTATGAATCTTATATTCATTATCAAATAATACTACAGTATGTAATCTCCAATTACAATAAAACGATAGGATTATTACCTCGGTAAGCCCCAAAATTATCCAAGTTAAAAGTCGATCCTGAGCAAGGTTTAGCTCCTACTCCGTGCGCTCCAATTCGCTCCAAGAAACCCTTAGAAGTTCTACACCACTTCTACTTAGTACTCCAACCAATTATGGAGATTTTCCTTAGGGTTTAGTTTAGTGGCTAAAGGAAAGTATAATAGTATTTTCCGAGCTTTTCGTATAGAGGGTACTTGGAAATACTACAAAGGTTTTGGGCTAGAGTATTTCGGCATTATAACAATACTTGGAGAAGTATTTCTATACCACAAAAGGGGGGTGTATTTCTTGAAAACAACTAGGCTATGGGGGGTACCCCTCGGCTAGGGCTCACAAAGGGGAGGGGGGAATGGCGGACGAAAGCTACAAGGCAAGGGGGAGGGATTTCAAGACTTGGAAAAGGATTTTTGGATGAAGAAGTTCATCAACTAAGGGGGGTATTTATAGGTCAAGCAAAGGCCAACCAATGGCCAAGATGAAGACAAGTGTGGTGCAAGTGTAGGGCTAGGATTTACCCATGTGTCCTTATCCATCTACTACACAAAATATCCTACCTAACCCTTGACCAAGAAACAACACCAAAAACGTGCCAATGTAGCCCCTCATTGCCGTCCATTGAGGGTGACAAGTGTCACCCTCCCGTTGGTCCAAAATATTTCATCTCTCGGAAAAATCCGCAAAAATAATAAATGACATAGCCGGAATTTTCCCTTCGCAAGTTTAGTAAAACGTTTCGTCGAAAAACGATTCTTTTCGGTACTTGTGTACAAATTTCGAACCTTGCCAACCTTAAGGCTTAAATTTTTATACGTACGCCCTCACGTACATACTCTGGAAATACGGGGTATAACATTCTCCCCTCCTTAGAAACATTCGTCCCGAATGTTCCTTCTCAAGATGGATAATGATAAAGTTCTTCTAACAAGTTGCCAACGCCACACCCGGCCACGAAATAACACACGTTCTCTTCCTTCCTTACTCGTCGTGCCCTTCTCGAACACTTGAACTCTTCTAGTATACGTACCACACTTCAGTCATCGCTTCTGTTTCCAAAACTTTGGAGTCACCACCTCCAAACTTGGTCATCTTACTAACCTCAATCTTCCTTAAGGCCATTCCCGGCCTTCACGATCTGCTTCTGGTCGAACATATCCACGAACTCATACGATGGTCATCTAAACTTGGGCCTAGCACCCTCGTGACCCTACCACCTGGCGGGACCACCTCGAACTGACCCAACCCCAAACCGGGCTACGGGTTGACCCGCAACATGGCCCCAACCCGACCCACTTAACGCATCAAGCTCTTGTTCCCCGATCCGGAACAATCTTACCTAAACAGGTCATGAAAGCTACCACTTCCATTTTACACCACCCAAGGAATTTTCCCACCATTACACCACGTATACTTATACATTCTGACAAAGATCACCCGCAAAATCTTGTACTCAAGACGGCCTTACATCTAAGGTCTCAACATGAAATATTCTAAGGTTCACACTTTCCATGCCCCCATACATATCCTTTCAACTAACCATGCTTTCTAACTCATAACCAACATAACGCTATCCGTACATAGCACACAATAAGGTCATCATATCATGCATACAAATCTCTCGGGGGTTAAGGATATACCTGAATCTACCGCTCCACTCTAATCATAGGCACGCCTGCAGGCGATATGTAGGCGATGAACACCATCGATCCGGTAGGCTGCGTCGTCTTTGCCGGTACCCCTCTATAAGAAACGATCTCTCGTCACATGGCCCGACGGCCGCAGTGAAACAAGCACCCGAAAAACGACATTCCCGGGATGACGCGCCCACATCGTGTGGCTGAGGGGGACATGAATCCTGCTGGCTAGAACTCACGTAAACCTGTGAACCAGCAGCCCTGGAGCTCTGACCAGCTCCCGAATACCCCGAACGTCCTGAAGATTGTGGAGGACCACTCTGCACTGGCGGAGGTACATAACTAGTCTGCTGCTGAGGCGGCCCGCCTCGAAAGTTACCAAAGGACCCTGCTGTTCTGGCCCTCTTCTGCTGATCCTGGTCATTCCGTCGACCTCTCCGTGCCTCACATCCCAGTGCATGAGCTTGCATGCGGGCAATGTCCATGCGGTGAAGAGCTACACCCGCAAGCCTCGCCAAGTAATCATCTAGCCGGTGGCGTAGCGGTGTACTCGTCCTCCATATCGCCTACTACGGGAACATACCGAGCTAATGAGTCGAACTCCACATTATACTCTCTAACCGCCCGCCTGCCTCAACGTCAAAAATCTGTCGGCCGAGCCTCCTCATCTGTGGGGCAAGAAATGTGCAAGAAAAGCCCTCGAGAACTCGTCCCAAACGGTGGAAGTGCATGCTCTCCCGGGACAGCTCGCGAATCAAACCGATCGGCTGAGATCACGCGGTGATGCGAACCCAATACAACCGACTCGCCTCGAGACTCGATCACTCTCATGATCCGTCAGTTTGTCGGATAAACTCCCGAGGGTCATCTCGCTCGATCCATAGAACAGCGGGCTACAACTCGGAAAGTCCCGTAGTCTCAAATCGCTCGGGGTGAACTACGGGTGCTACTGGAGGCTGCTGCGTGAGCCTCTCTCATATCGCCACGACTCGCCGATGGGCCATCTCCTTGTACCATCTCATCGCTCCAGTGTGGGGTGGAGGCTCAGTCTTGTAGTCTCGGCAGCCATCGCTGCGGCTCTAAACTCTGCCGTTGGCGGCGTCGCAAAAGCTCGCCGTCGGAAGCACTATCTCGGTAACGATCGGGCCTCGCCTCGTAACCTCCGTGCTTACTCACGCCTCACGCCTTGCCATACGGGCCGGGTTGCCTTACGGAGGCATAGCGGTAAAGGAAAGGAATACGTCGGAGGGTCCAACTTATCACACGGCTCTAAGGCACGATCTCGTAATGAGAAGAATGGAAACCAATCCTAAATGTCATATAGCCTCACGATTATAGATGTGGTGCACACCGAGATAATCAAGACTTACTGTAGACGGTCTGTAGACACTTTCCGAGGATTAACTGCTTTGATACCACTTTTGTCACGACCCGAACCCGGGCCCGTGACTGGTGCCTTACCCGGACACCCAAGTAGTCATACATCAGAGTAATCAGCGGAACATAAAAACAATACATGAAACAAAATGTGAAATGAGACACATTTTACCTGAGAGAAAATCGCCTTTCGGCATATATATAAATAATTACAAAGTTGAACAGTTTGATCCTTACAACCCTGCCCACAACAGTGCTACAGACCTCTAAGATTTATACAACCACTATGACGGGACAGGGCCCCGCCATACCCCTGAATGTACAAGAACCTACAGTCTCAGGGTAACTTACCAAAAGATAAGCCTCCGAAGGAACGGAGCTTCCCAATACGCTGAAATGTAATCCTAAATGTTATACCCCGTATTCTCAGGGTATGTATGCGAGGACGTACGTACGAGAGCACGACAGAAAAATTGGAAAGGAAGAAAGAGGTGATTCTTCCACGGAAAAAGTCTCCGGTTTTTGTAAGGAAAAATGTTCGTTGAAGGGAATTGGGTTCCCAGATTTGGAATTTGGGCTTCTTAGATTATATTAGAATTATGGAATTTTATTTTCGGAAATGGTCACGTGGGGCCCACGGGAGAAATTTACGGTTTTGTGGGGCCCGCTTTGATTTTGAGATTTTGGCCATTTTGGATATTTTCGGAAGATGAATTATTTTGGACAAGTAGGAGGGCGACACGTGTCACCCCCCCTAGGTGGCTTGGCCGAATTTACCTTTGTGCACAACACCCGGTTAGAGTCGTTTTTCGACGAAACGTTTTGCGTAGCGTGCGAAGGAAAATTCGGATATGTCGTTTTGTATTTTTGCGGATTTTTCCGGCGGCGAAACATCTTGGACCAACGGGAGGTGACACTTGTCACCTCGTGGTGGAGCAGTTAGTGGCGATCGGCTCACGTTTTGTGCCTTATTGGTGCCTTGTTTTGTGCCTTGTTTTGGCCTTGTTTTGTGCATTGTTTTGAGCCATGTTTTGTGGAGTAGGGGATAGGGTGCACTTGGCTTGATCAAGGCCTTACACTTGCCTTGCACATGGCTTGATCTTGTCCATTGGTTGGCCCTTGGCTTCCCTATAAATACCCCTCTCTTTGAAGACTTATTCATCACAAATTTCCAAGTCTAAATCCTCCTTCCCCCTTGTGAGCCATCGTCCTAAGCCTCACTTCCCCCCCCTTGAGTGGCCTTGTGGCCGAGAGCCTCCCCCTCCCCCCTTTGTGGTGCTAGTAGTGGGTACCCCACTGCTAGTTGTTTCGTATAATACACCCCTCTTGGTAGAAATACTCTCAGTATTGTTATAATGCCCAAAATACCTTAGCCTTTACCTTGTTGTATTCCAAAAGTTACCTCTATACGTAGAGCCCGGAAATACTACCTTTTGTCCTTTTAGTCTCAAACCGAAACCCTAAGGAAATCTTCATAGTTGGTTGAAGTATTTGACTAGAAGTTGGTTAGATCTTCTAAGGGTTGTTTGGAGCGGATTGGAGCGCACGGAGTAGGAGCTAAACCTTGCTCAGGATCGACATTATAACTTGGATAATTTTGGGCTTGTCGAGGTAAATATTCTTGTCCCCTTATTGTAATTGGAGATTACATGTAGTAGGAATATATAGTTGAGGTATACTATATATAGAACTGAACATTATTGTGCGGCAATGTCTTTTGACTTAAGCCTGAATTTAAAGAAGAGCTGACTGTAATTACATAGGTGTATTCTGATGAGACTTGTAGCATTGTTGTGTAGTAGAATGGTACACGTCAGGTTAGACGTGTAAACCCCGGTTGGCTTGGTAGCGGCCTCGATAGAGGAGGAGATTTCTGTTGTTGCGGGAGAGTCTTTGCGAATTTTACGTAGAGAAATGGAACCGTATGTTTAAAAGTTAATGAGCGTTTGTGACCTTTTTAGGTGAAAGTACTAAGAGTAGTGTATTCTACTTGAGGAGTGGAAAGGGCTAGCAAGGTTGTAGTACTTGGAGCATTTTGCTTATTGTCGATACTCGTCGCGGTATGTGAACCTCTTCCTATCTGTTCTAGCATGATATGTGTGAACTATGTAGTACGGTGAGCGTGCATGTGTTAATCGTGTTTGATTGTTCTTAAAACATAAAGTGTTATAACGGCTTTATGGGAAGTTGGTTATAACGACTTTATGTATGTAAGAAAATACTTTGTGGTTTTAAAAGGTAGCGATGTGAATTATAGCGGCTAGTTATAATAAAGAACTTGATGTATTTCAAAAGATTTATAAATCGTTTTGAAGGAGAGTAACACTTGGTTTTAAAGGTTTTAAAAAGAGTTATACTAGCTTTATGGGAGTTAGGTATAATGTCTTAAGAGAGGTAAAGAAAATGGTTTCTTGATGTTAGAAGTTAAGAGACTTGATCTTATAAGATAAGAGACTTAACTTATTTGTTTTAATGTGGATGTTGTGTGAAACCTCATTCGTGAGTAATGAGTACTTGGTTTTAAAGGGATAATATTTCTTGATTTGGGAATCGGAATGTGTATCGACAGGACATTTGCGGCGTTAATAAAGGAAAATGTATTGAATAATGATGTGTTGTATTAAAACCGGTAGAAACCTCATCTGCATAGAAGCTAAGATGAGACAAAATGATATTACATTTTCTAGATCATGGTCTTTGTAATAAGATCGTTATAAACAAGAATAACCTACTCTCGCGTGAGACATATATTACTCAATTGTTCTAAAAGGAATCAGTGATTAAGTTTGGGAACTATGAAACCATTTGAAAATGAGAAGCTTGAGTAATTGAAACTAGGCAAGCTGGAACTTAGGAAAGAATGTTGTTACTTGATTTTGAAAAGGAATGTGGGTTGGTCATTCTAATACTACGGGTATCGGGTGACTTTTATAAAAGTAATGGATCTCTTTTAAAAGAACTTAACGTATGTAGTACTTTGGGGTTAAAACCGGACTTTGGCATAAAATGAAAGTACTTTGAGTTGTGTGAAACTTGCCTATGCTTGTTGTTGTGAAACTTGCCTATGCTTGTTGTTGTGAAACTTGCCTATGCTTGTGATGATAGCCTTTGTTGTGCAGTGTGGTATTTACGTATTCTGGCGTCTCGATAGAGTAGGTTGACTTATTGAGAACTTACTTGGGCGTCTTTGGCGGTGATGGAGAATTCCACGGGTATGTTTCCATTTTGATTCTTGTCTTGTTGTTGATGTCACATGGGCGTATGTCTACACCGTCGCAAGATTAGAGCATGCGCCATGCGGCGGAGTTGATTACCGATATATGGTTATTGCGCAACATGGGCGATGTCTACACCGTCACGATGTTCGGGGCATGTGGCGTGCGGCGGGGTTGATCACCCGATATATTGTTGTTGATGTCACGTGGGCGTGTCACACCGAGGTAGAATTCCGGGCATGTGGCGTGGGGCATTGGTATTATTGTTGCATCATGGACATGTCTACACCGAGGCGGAAATTGGGGGTGTTATACCGTTTTCGCAGTATGCGTATGGGCGTGCGTCTGGAAATTTGAGCCTTAAGATAGGCATTGGATTCGAAATTTGGGCACAAGTGCCGATTAAGTCGTTTTACGGCGAAACGTTTCCACACTTTCGTAGGAAAATTCGGCTATGTCATTTATTATTTTGCGGATTTTTCCGAGAGGCGAAACATTTTGGACCAACGGGAGGGTGACATGTGTCACCCTCGCATTGGATGCAATAGGTTGGCTTGGACGATTTGGGCGTCAAGAGCCTTGGTTGGCCTTGGCGATTGGCTCCTCTTTTGTGCCTTGCTTTGTGGCTTGTTTTGTGGAGTGTTTTGTGGAGTGTTTTGTGGGTGCACTTGGCTTGATCTTGGCCTTACACTTGCCTTGCACATGGCTTGATCTTGGCCGTTGGTTGGCTTTGGTTTTGCTATAAATACCACTAAGCAGAAGACTTCATTCATCCACAAATGTTTCCAAGTCTTGAAATCCTCCCCTCCCTCTTGTGGCTCTCGTCCTTAGCCTCTCTCCTCCCTCCTAGTGGCCTTTGGCGAGAGGTCTCCCTCCCTTGTGGTGTCTAGCCGTGGGGTACCACTAGCCTAGTTACTTTAGTATAATACCCTTGTTGTGGTATAGAAATACTCTCTAGTATTGTTATAATGCCCAAAATACCTTGGCCTTATACCTTGTTATATTCCAAAAGTTACCTCTGTCGTAGAGCAGAAATACTACCTTTTAGTCTCAAACCGAAACCACAAGGAAAATCTTCATTGTTGGTTGAAGTTTTGGAGTAGAAGTTAGTTAGAACTTCTAAGGGTTGTTTGGAGCAGTTGGAGCACTCGGAGTAGGAGCTAAGTGTTGCTCGGGATCGACTTTATACTTGGATAATTTTGGGCTTATCGAGGTAAACACTCCGCCCTTCTATTGTGATTGGAAATTGCGTATGTTGTTGATTATATAGTTGAAGTATACTATATATAGTCGAACGTAGTTAGTTGGCAATGTCTTTTGACTTAAGCTGAAGAATCTGGAATGAGCTGTAATTACATGGGGTGTATTCTGATGACTTGTGTCTTGTGTAGTAGAATTATGCGTCAGGTTAGGCGTGTAAAACCCCCGGTTGGCTTGGTAGCCAGGCCTCGATAGAGAGGAGATTTCTGTTTGTGCGGGGAGAATCTTCTGAATTTTACGTAGAAAGATAGAAATTTGTGTTTTGGGGTTAATAGGCGTTTGTGACCTTTATAGGTGAAAGTACTAAGAGTAGCGTATTCTACTCGAGGAGTGGAAAGGGCTAGCAAGGTTGTAGTACTTGGAGCTTTTGCTTATTGTCGATAATCGTCGCGAGGTATGTGAACCTCTTCCTATCTCTTCTAGCGTGATATGTGTGAACTATGTAAATGCGGTGAGCGTACGTGTGTTAAGCTTGTGTTTGATTGTTCTTAAAACATAAAGTGTTATAACGGCTTTATGGGAAGTTGGTTATAACAGCTTTATGTAGGTAAGAAAATACTTTGTGGTTTTAAAAAAGGTAACTGATGAGAATTATAACTGGCTTGTTATAATAAAGGACTTGATGTATTTCAAAAGATTTATAAATCGTTTTGAAGGGAGAGTAACACTTGGTTTTAAAAGGTTTTAAAAAGAGTTATACTAAGCTTTATGGGGAGTTAGGTATAATGTCTTAAGAGAGGTAAAGAAAAATGGTTTACTGATGTTAGAAGTTAAGAGACTTGATCTTATAAGATAAGAGACTTAACTTATTTGTTCTAATGTGAATGTTTGTGTGAAACCTCATTCGTGAGTAATGAGTACTTGGTGTTATTTAAAGGGATAATGCTTTACTGATTTCGGAAATCAGAATGTGTATCGACAGACCACTGCAGCGTTAATAAAGGAAAATGTATTGAATAATGATGAATTGTATTAAAACCAGTAGAAACCTCCATCTGCATAGAAACTAAGATGAGACAAAATGATATACATTTTCTAGATCATGGCTGCGGTAATAAGAATGTTGTAAACAAGAATAACCTACTCTCACGTGAGACATATATTACTCAATTGTTCTAAAAAGGAATCAAGTGATTAAGTTTGGGAACTATGAAACCATTTGAAAATGAGAAGCTTGAGTAATTGAAACTAGGCAAACTGGAACTTAGGAAAAGAATGTTGTTACTTGATTTTTGAAAAGGAATGTGGGTTGGTCATTCTAATACTATGATTATCGGGTGACTTTTATAAAAGTAATGGATCTCTTTTAAAAGAACTTAACGTATGTAGTACTTTGGGGTTAAAAACCCGGACTTTGGTATAAATGGAAGTACTTTGAGTTGTTGTGAAACTTTATGCTTGTTGTTGTAAAACTTGCCTATGCTTGTTGTTGTGAAACTTACTATGCTTGTTGTTGTGAAACTTGCCTATGCTTGTTGTTGTGAAACTTGCCTATCTTTGTGATGATAGCCTTTGTTGTACAAGTGTGGTATTTACGTATTCTGCGTCTCGATGAGGCGGTTGACTTATTGAGAACTTCTTGGGGCGTCTTTGGCGGTGATGGAGAATTCCACGGGTATGTTTCCATTTTGATTCTTGTCTTGTTGTTGATATCACATGGGCGTATCTACCGTCTGATATTAGGGGCATGCGGCGTGCGGCGGGTTGATTACCGATATATGGTTATTCTGCAACATGGGCGTGTCTACCGTCTGATGTCCGGGCATGTGGCGTGCGGCGGGGTTGACCACGAGTATATTGTTATTGAGGTTACATGGGCATGTCTACCGTCACGATTCCAGGGGCATGTGGCGTGCGGCCTTGTTATTGTGTTGCATCATGGACATGTCTACAGAAGCGATATTAGGGGCATGCGGCCGTGATGCGAACATGATGGATGTATGGGCGTGAGACCCGTAGTTATATTTAGTGGTGACTTTGAGGCGTGAGTCCACGACTTGGTATTTTTATGTTGCGTCTTGTATTTTGGTTATCATACATGTCTCACCTTTTTAAGCTATTATGATTTCATTCTGATGTTGTGATTTCACATACTTAGTACTGTTATCTTGACCTCCTTGAAGCTGCGTTTATCTGCAGTGAAGTACATCGATCGTGGATCCTCGCTCTTAGGATCTCGATTCAGCGTTTTGGGAAGCTCCGTTTCTCGGAGGCTTATCTTTTGGTATGTGTTCCCGAGTTGTAGGTTCTTGTACATTCGGGGTATGGCGGGGCCACTGTCGTCATAGTCATTGTAAATCTTAAGTGCATAGAAGCTGTTGTGGCGGGTTGTAAAAGGATTAAAGCTGTTGGGTTTTATGTATATCTTGAAAAGCTATTTTGGTTGCTTTGTTTATTTATTATATCTCTTGTTTCATGATTCATGTTTTATTTTCCATTGGTTTTCTCGATGTTGTATCACTAGGGTGCCGGGGTAAGGCACGATGCGGGCCGGTTCGGGCGTTACAAAGTGGTATCGAGCGATTAGTCTCGGAAAGTGTCTGAGCCGTGTCTAGTAGAGTCTTGATTATCGGTGTGTTGTGCACCATCTATAATCGAAGGCTATAGGACATTTAGGATTGGTTTCCATTCTTCTCATTACGAGATCGTGCCTTAGAGTTGTGTTGTAAGTTGGGCCCTCGGCGTGTTTCGTTTTTACGATTATGCCTGCGAAGCGGCGGGGCCTAGAAGGGCAAGCGGCCGAGGAGGCGCTAGTGGGTTTCGAGAGAATGCGAGCGCGAGCGTCGATACTGAGTAGTGCTTGACGGCGAGTTTTGCGGCGCCCTGGCCAGAGTTTAGAGCGCGGCGATGGCTGCTGAGACTCTGATACGAGCCTCGGTCCGCGATGCAGCGGGAGATGGGTCGCGAGAGATGGCGATTATTGGCGAGTTGTGGCGATATGAGATAAATGGGCGTATGCGATTCGATTCAGCGGCACACGTAGTGCACCAGGCGAGCGATTTGAGGCTACGGGATTTCCTTAGTTGTAGCCGCTTTGAGTTTTCTGGTCGGCGGAGGATGATCGCATGAGTTCATCCGTCGATTCTGAGAGGATCATGCGGGTGATCGAGGCTTCGTGAGTGTGACATTTGGTTCGCGTCGGTGCGTGATACGCGATCGATTGGTTTGACTTCGTGGGAGCTTTCGGGAGAGCATGCACTTCGGCCGTTTGGGGCGAGTTTTGAGGGGCCTTCTGGCACATTTCTTGCCTCGCAAATGAGAGGCTCGGTAAACAGATTTTTGATGTTGAGCGAGCAGGCGTCTGATTCGGGAGTACAATGTGGAGTTCGACTCATTGGCGGTATGTTCCGCATTAGTAGCTAGTATGGAGGATCGAGTGCAGATATGTTCTGAGGCTCGATGATTACCTAGCGAGTTGTTCGGGTGTTTCTCTTGGGGCGTGGGCGTTGCCGCGTTCGAGCTCATGCGCCAGGTGCGAGGCGCGAGAAGATCGGCAGGTGGACGGCTTTCAGCGAGAAGAAGGCAAGACGGCGGATATTTTAGCGACTTTAGAGGCGGACCGCCTCGGCCAGAACTAGTTATGTACCTCCGCCATTGCAGTGGTCCTCCGCAGCCGGGACCGCAGGATATTCGAGGCGGTCGGGGCTCCCGAGTTTGAGATGTTCGGGGAGTAGGGGTGTTGGCGGATCGATCACCCTACCGGTGTGGTCGATGTGGTAGACCGCATTTCGGGAAGTGTCGTAGTACGAAGGAGCTTGTTATTCTTACGACCAGCGGGGCCGTATGGCGAAGGCGTCAGGCCGGGTAGCGGGTAGGATAGCCTGAACTACTAGGCGATTGCGGGCCACGGTAGAGTCGCGGTGGAAGTGCCGATTTTAGCGGTCCTTGAACCGCCTAGTTTGAGTATATCCTTAACCTACAGAGTTTTGTGTGTATTGATGTTGTTGATGTGTTTAATGATATGTTTGGATAGCTTTGTGCTAAAATGTGATTTAGAAACACAGTTAGTGAAAAGGGTAAGTCACGGGTAGTGTGAAATGGAGGTGGTAGCTTTCGGACTGTAGAGGTAAGATTGTTCGGATCGAAATTAGAGAGTTGGCGCTACGATGGGTCGGGTTGGGGCCATGTTGCGGGCCAACCAGCGTCCGTTCGAGGAAGGGTCGGCTCTGGGTGGTCGCGCCAGTGGCATGGTCACGGGTGCTAGGCCAGTTTAGATGACCATCGTATGAGTTCGTGAATCGTTCGACGAGAATCGGTTCGTGAAGGCGGGAATGGCCTTAGGGAAATCGAGATTAGTGAGATGACCAAGTTTGGAGTAGTGACTACAAGGGTTGGAAAGCGAGCGTTGGCGGAAGTGTGGTACGGATACTAGAAAGAGTTTGAGTGTTCGAGAAAGTGCAAGATAGGGAAAAGTGAGCGTGTATGATCGTTTCTTTTGTGAAATGAAGGTGTGAAGGGTGTATATTTTAGACCTCGGGTAAGGGGTTTTTGTGATGATTAGAGGTATTTCCTCGTTGACTTGAGTTTAAGTATTAGTGCGTTTGTTATTTTTATGGCGGGTGTGGCATGATCGTTTCGTGCGTATAGCGATGAAGGCTATACTAGCGCGTGTTTGTGTTGAGACTTGAGAAGGAACATTCGGAACGAATGTTTCTAAGGAAGGAGAATGTTATACCCGTTTTCCGGGTATATGCGTATGGACGTCGTCTGAAATTTGAGCCTTAAGATAGGCATTGGATTGAAATTTGGGCACAAGTGCCGATTAAGTCGTTTCGGCGAAGCGTTTCCACATCTTTCGTAGGAAAATTAGGCTATGTCGTTTATTATTTTTGCGGATTTTTAGAGGCGAAACATTTTGGACCAGCGGGAGGGTGACATGTGTCACGCCGCATTGAATCTGATAGGTTGGCTTGGGCGATTTGGGCGTCGAGCCTTGGTTGGCCTTGGCGATTGGCTCCTCTTTTGTGCCTTGCTTTGTGGCTTGTTTTGTGGAGTGTTTTGTGGAGTGTTTGTGGGTGCACTTGGCGATCTTGGCCTTACACTTGCCTTGCACATGGCTTGATCTTGGCCGTTGGTTGGCTTTTGGTTTGCTATTGTTATACCGTATTTCGAGTAGTATGCGTGTGGGCGTCGTAGAAAATTTGAACTTGTATTAAGGCTTGGCGAATTAATTTTGTTCACAACACGTTTAGAGTCGTTTTCGGCGAAACGTTTTCCACGACTTCGTAGGGAATTTCGGCTATGTCATTTTTAATTTTTGCGGATTTTTAGAGGCGAAGCGTGTTGGATCAACAAGAGGCGCCACGGCACCCTCGTTGGTGGACTTCAAATCGTCCGTTGGGCGAAAATGGCTAAGCTTAGCACGCGTTTTGTGCCTTGGCACAAAGTCAAGGGTAGGTAGGATATTTGTGTTTGGTAAATCCTAGCCTACACTTGCCTAACACATGGATTGATCTTGGCCTTTGGTTGGCCATCCCTTGACCTATAAATACCCTCCTTTGATGAACTTCTTCATCCAAAAAATATTCTAAGTGTTAAAATCCCTCCCTCTCCTTCTAGAGGTTCTCGTCCAAAAGCCTTCCTCCCCTTGGCGAGAGTTCCCCCAGTGGGGGTAGGCCGAGGGTATACCCCACTCGGGGTGCTAGCCGTGGGGTACCCCTAGCCTAGTTGTTTCCGTATAATACCACTCTCTTGGTAGAAATACTCTCAAAAGTATTGTTATAATGCCCAAATTTCCTTAGCCAATACCTTGTAGTATTCTAAGGTTATACCTTTACAAAAAGCCCAGATATACTATTATACTTCCCGTCAGTCACCAAACCGAAACCCTAGGGAAATCTCCATAGTCCGTTGGAGTATTGTGTAGAAGTTGGTTAGAACTTCTAAGGGTGGTTTAGAGCGGGTTGGAGCGCTCGGAGTTGGAGCTAAACGATTGCCCAGGATCGACTTTAAGCTAGGATAATTATGGGCTTATCGAGGTAATTATCTTGTCCCTCTATTGTAATTGGAAATTACATGATTGCTTGAATATATAGTTGAAGTATACTATATATTAGAACTGAACGTAGTTATTGGCAATGTCTTTTGACTTAAGCCTGAATAATACTTACGGCAATGTCTTGCGACTTAAGCCTGAATTTAAAGAGGAGTACTGAACTGTAATTACATAGGGTTGTATTACAGTAGACTTGTGTAGTAGTACCGTGGAGTAGAATTGTACCCGTTAGGGTTAGATGCATAACCCCCCCCTGGTTGGCTTGGTAGCCGGCCTCGATAGAGGAGGAGATTTACGCTGTTGCGGGGGGGGGGAGGTGCTGCCGAATTTTCGGTAGAATGTTCTACGATGAGATCTAAATGTTAATAAGCGCCTTGTGGCCTTATAGGTTGAAGTACTATGCGTGGCGCGATCTACTTGGCTTAGGGAGTAGCCGGCGGTTTGAGGTACTTGGAGCGTTTTGCTATTTAGTCGATAATCGTCGCGAGGTATGTGAACCTCTTCCTATCTCTTCTAGCATGATATGTGTGAACTATGTAGTACGGTAGACGTACATGTGCTAAATGTATGTGATTGGGTTAAAACATAAAGTGTTATAACGACTTTATGGGAAGTTGGTTATAACAGCTTTATGTTGGTAAGAAAATACATGTGGTTTTAAAAGTGCGATGTGAACTATAACTGGCTTGTTATGTGTTAATAAAGAACTTGAAGTATTTCAAAAGATTTTTGAATCATTTTGAAAGAAGAAGTAATACTTGGTTTTTGAAAAACTTAAGAGTTATACTAGCTTTATGGGAAGTTAGGTATAACGGCTTAAGAATGTTTCTTGATTTGAATCAGAATGTGTATCGACAAACCACTGCAGCGTTAATAAAAGGAAATGCTTTTGACTAATTAAGTATTATTAAAACCAGTAGAAACTTCCATCTGCATAGAAGCTAAGATGAGACAAAATGATATTTCCTAGATCATGGATGCTGTAATAAGATTGTTATAAACAAGAATATCCTACTCACATATAAGACTTATGTTTCTCAGATAGTTTTAAGGAGAATTATATTCTCAAATGAATAAGACTATGAACTACGAAACCTTTCTAAAATGAGAAACTTGAACATTGGAAACTAGGCAAACTTGATCATTGGAAAGAATGTTGCTACTTGATTTTACAAAGAGAAGTAATTGATTTACTTTAAAAGGATAGTCACTCTATTTTATACTACGGGTATTGTGTGACATTGTGAAAGTAACGTATCTTTTAAAGAGTTAATGTATGAAGTACTTTGGGGATAAAACCCGATCTTGTTAATCATATAGTAGAAGGTACCTTGTGTGAACAACCCGATTGTATTGGTTTGTGATAGCCTTGTAATACTTTCTTGATTGCTTTGATAAGTAAGCGTGTTGGGACGCTACGTGTGTTAGTATCTTGTGATGTTTGTGTGAAGGGTTTCTTGATTTTGCTTATTAACTATCGATCGTTATGATAGTATTGTGGCATTCATCTCTTGAGATGATTAGGGGTTAAGCGCCCTCCGTCTGGGGTAGACTCAGGAGGGTCGATGGACCTATGATTCGAGAATACCTGATGCAGGTCCCAGGGGCCTATGCGGAGCTACGATAGTTCCAGGTTAGTATGCGTCCTTTATGGGCCTGCGGTCCAGGTGGTCATGCGGTGCGAAGTCGGGGCGATGCGGGAGTAGCTACCCTCGACGCGGGAATACCTCATGCGGGCGATGAGATTGGCCTATGCGGGCTGCGGGAGTTCGAGGTTAGACGCGTACATTGATCTGCGGGCAAGTGGCGGCTTTGATCATGTGGCGATGCAGACAGATCTTATGATCTGATTCATGACCTTGTTGATGCGTAGGTTTTTAGTAGTCGGCTATGCCTTCGTACTTACCGTCTGATTTTATGATGACACAGGTGGGACCTGGTGTTCATGTGTGTTCCTTGGTGCTTTTATATCATAGACTGCCGGCAGTGAGGAAGGTATTCCACGGGCATGATTGATGTTGTGGGCCTGAGACCCATTGTTATACTTGAGTGATGACTGAGGCGTGAGTCACGACTTGACATGATGCTTTGTTGTAAGCGTAGTTTGGTTATCATACATGTCTCTGCTTTATATGGTGCTATGATTTCATTTCTGATATGTATTTTCAGTTTCACATACTAAATTGTTATCTTGACCTCGCCCGGGGCTGCGTTCATGCCGCAGTTGAGGTACACGATCGTTGATCCTCGCTCTTAGGGTCACATTCGGCGTGTGGGAAGCTCCGTTCCTCCGGAGGCTTATCTTGGTATAGTCCCCTGTTGTTGTAGGTGCTTACATTCAGGGTATGGCGGGGCCCTGTCCCGCCATTGTTGTCGTATCATTTCTTAGAAGTGCAGTAATCTTGTTGTGGCGGGGTTTGTAAAAAGGATTAAACTGTTCATTTGTAAAAGTTGTTATTTATATATGCCGAAAGGCAAGTTTTCCTCAGATTACTGTTTTGTACTTCACTTGTTTCATGTATGTGTTTTATGTTCCGCTGATTACTCTGATGTTGTGTCACTAGGGTGCCCGGGGTAAGGCACCAGTCACGGGCCCGGGTTTGGGTCGTGACAGCTATAAATACCCCCTAAGCTTGAAGACTTCATTCATCCACAAATGTTTCCAAGTCTTGAAATCCCTCCCCTCCCTCTTGTGGCTCTCGTCCTTAGCCTCTCTCCCTCCCCCTCCTAGTGGCCTTTGGCCGAGAGGTCTCCCTCCCCTTGTGGTGTCTGGCCA
Organism: Przewalskia tangutica; assembly: GCA_029844215.1. Classification (NCBI taxonomy): domain Eukaryota; kingdom Viridiplantae; phylum Streptophyta; class Magnoliopsida; order Solanales; family Solanaceae; genus Przewalskia; species Przewalskia tangutica. The sequence goes on along the minus strand of CM056724.1, from coordinate 44,568,972 downwards.
GTGGGGTACCCCTAGCCTAGTTACTTTGATAATACCCTTGTTGTGGTATAGAAATACTCTCTAGTATTGTTATAATGCCCAAAATACCTTGGCCTTATACCTTGTTATATTCAAAAGTTACCTCTATACGTAGAGCCGAAATACTACCTTTTTAGTCTCAAACCGAAACCCCAGGAAAATCTTCATTGTTGGTTGAAGGTGTGGAGTAGACGTTGGTTAGACCTGCTAAGGGTGGTTTGGAGCGGATTGGAGCACTCGGAGTAGGAGCTAAGCGTTGCTCAGGATCGACTTTATACTTGGATAATTTTGGGCTTATCGAGGTAAACACTACTGTCCTTCTATTGTGATTGGAAATTGCATGTTGTTGATTATATAGTTGAAGTATACTATATATAGTACTGAACGTAGTTAGTTGGCAATGTCTTTTGACTTAAGCCCAAGAATCTGGTACGAATCGTAATTACATAGGATCAGATGAGACTTGTGTACTGTGTAGTAGAATTGTACGCGTCCGGTTAGACGTGTAAACCCCGTTGGCTTGGTGGCCGCCTCGATAGAGGAGGAGATTTCTGTTGTTGCGGGGAAGTCTTCGAATTTTATGTAGAAAGATAGAAATTTGTGTTTTGGGGTTAATAGACGTTTGTGACCTTTATAGGTGAAAGTACTAAGAGTAGCGTATTCTACTCGAGGAGTGGAAAGGGCTAGCGTTGTAGTACTTGGAGCTTTTTGCTTATTGTCGATAATCGCCGCGAGGTATGTGAACCTCTTCCTATCTCTTCTAGCATGATATGTGTGAACTATGTAAGTACGGTAGACGTACATGTGTTAACTATGTTTGATTGTTCTTAAAACATAAAGTGTTATAACGGCTTTATGGGAAGTTGGTTATAACAGCTTTATGTAGGTAAGAAAATACTTTGTGGTTTTAAAAAAGGTAACTGATAAGAATTATAACTGGCTTGTTATAATAAAGGACTTGATGTATTTCAAAAGATTTATAAATCGTTTTGAAGGGAGAGTAACACTTGGTTTTAAAAGGTTTTAAAAAGAGTTATACTAAGCTTTATGGGGAGTTAGGTATAATGTCTTAAGAGAGGTAAAGAAAATGGTTTACTGATGTTAGAAGTTAAGAGACTTGATCTTATAAGATAAGAGACTTAACTTATTTGTTCTAATGTGAATGTTTGTGTGAAACCTCATTCGTGAGTAATGAGTACTTGGTGTTATTTAAAGGGATAATGCTTTCTTGATTTCGAAATCGAGAATGTGTATCGACAGCACCGCTGCGCGTTAATAAAGGAAAATGTATTGAATAATGATGAATTGTATTAAAACCAGTAGAAACCTCCATCTGCAGAAACTAAGATGAGACAAAATGATATACATTTTCTAGATCATGGTCATGTAATAAGAATGTTGTAAACAAGAATAACCTACTCTCACGTGAGACATATATTACTCAATTGTTCTAAAAAGGAATCAAGTGATTAAGTTTGGGAACTATGAAACCATTTGAAAATGAGAAGCTTGAGTAATTGAAACTAGGCAAACTGGAACTTAGGAAAAGAATGTTGTTACTTGATTTTTGAAAAGGAATGTGGGTTGGTCATTCTAATACTACGGGTATCGGGTGACTTTTATAAAAGTAATGGATCTCTTTTAAAAGAACTTAACGATGTAGTACTTTGGGGTTAAAACCCGACTTTGGTATAAATGGAAGTACTTTGAGTTGTTGTGAAACTTGCCTATGCTTGTTGTTGTGAAACTTGCCTATGCTTGTTGTTGTGAAACTTGCCTATGCTTGTTGTTGTGAAACTTGCCTATGCTTGTGATGATAGCCTTTGTTGTACAAGTGTGGTATTTCTGTGTTACCGCGTCTCGATAGAGGCGGTTGACTTGTTGAGAACTTCATCGACGTCGGCGGTGATGGAGAATTCCACGGGTATGTTTCCATTTTGATTACCGCCTTGTTGTTGATATCACATGGACATGTCTACACCGTCTGATTCGGGGCACGCGGCCACGCGGCGGGTTGATTACCGATATATGGTTATTCCGCAACATGGACGTGTCTACACCGATGAGATTCGGGCATGTGGCTACGCGCGTGGTTGACCACCAGATATTGTTATTGAGGTTACATGGGCATGTCTACACCGGCGCAGATTCGGCATGTGGCTACGCGGCCTTGTTATTATTGTTGCATCATGGACATGTCTACACCGAGGCGATTCGGGGCACGCGCCATGATGCGAACATGATGGATGTATGGGCGTGAGACCCATAGTTATATTTGAGTGGTGACTTTGAGGCGTGAGTCCTCGACTTGGATCGTTTTATGTTGCATCGTATTTTGGTTATCATACATGTCTCGCTTTTTAAGCTATTATGATTTCATTTACGATGTTGTGATTTCACATACTTGGTACTGTTGCGACCTCCTTGGGGCGTTCATCTGCGCAGTAGAGGTACATCGGTCGTGGATCCTCGCCTTAGGATCTCGGTTCAGTTTTGGGAAGCTCCGTTTCTCGGAGGCTTATCTTTTGGTATGTGTTCCCGAGTTGTAGGTTCTTGTACATTCAGGGTATGGCGGCCCACTGTCCGTCATAGTCAGTAAATCTTAAGTGCTGTAGAATTGTGTGGCGTGGTTGTAAAAGGATTAAACTGTTCGGGTTTTATGTATATCAAGGCAACTGTTTTGGTTGCTTTGTTTATTTATTATATCTCTTGTTTCATGATTCATGTTTTATTTTCCTGGTTTTCTCGATGTTGTATCACTAGGGTGCCCGGGTAAGGCACCGTAATGTCACGACCAACCGGCTCGTGATCGTGCCTTACCGCACCCAAGTAGACATACATCAGAGTAATCAGCGGAACAAACACAACAATATGAGATAACAGAAGTATAAAACAATAATCTGTGAAAACTTGCCTTTCGGCATATATATAAATGACAACTTTTAACATGAACAGTTTAATCCTTTTTACAAACCCCGCTTACAGCGATTACTCTGACCTCTAAGAATGATATGACAACAATGGCGGGGCGGGGCCGCCAAACCCCGAATGTAAACACTTACTACGACGGACTACACCACGATAAGCCTCGGAGAAACGGAGCTTCCCAAACGCCGAATCGTGACCACGAGCTAGGATCAACGACTGGTGTACCTCAACCTGCGGCATGAACGCAGCCCCCCGAAGGAGGTCAGTACAACAGGTACCGAGTATGTGAAACTAAAAATACTGCAAATGAAATCATAATAGTCTATAAAGCAGGAGACATGTATGATAACCAAACTACAGTTTTACAATAACTAAGCAGTCATATCAAGTCAGGGACTCCCTCCCTCAAGTCATCACCAAAGAACATAACAGTGGGTCTCACGCCCACACATCAATCGTGCGTGGGACACATTCTCATCGCGGCTTTATGATATAAAAGTTCCAAGGAACACATGAACACGTGTCCCACGTGCCATAATAACACATGCGGGGTAAGTCGAAGGCATAGCCGACTACTAACACCTACGCATCAACAAGGTCATGAATCAGATTATAAGATCCGCTTGCCGTCACATGATCAAAGCCGCCACTTGCCCGCAGATCTAATGTGCGCGTCTAGTCTCGAACTTCCGCGACTCGCGATAGGCCAATCTCATCGCCCGCATAGGCATCCCGCATCGAGGGTAGCTACTCCGGCATCGCCCCGACTTCGCGATCGCATGGCCACAAGGACCGCATGCCCATAAAGGACGTCACTAACACGGAACTCGTAGTTCGCATAGGCCGGGACTGCATGAGGTATTCTCGAATCATAGGTCCATCGACCCGCTGAGTCTACCGCGTCGGAGGGCTTAACCCGGAATCATCTCAAGAGATGAATGCCACAATACTATCATAACGATCGATAGTTAATAAGCACAATCAAGAAACCCTTCACACAAACATCACAAGATACTAACACACGTAGCGTCCCAACACGTTTACTTATCAACGCAATCAAGAAAGTATTACAAGGCTATCACAAACCAATACAATCAAGTTGTTCACACAAGGTACCTTCTACTATATGATTAACAAAATCGGGTTTTATCCCCAAAGTACTTCATACATCAACTCTTTAAAAGATACGTTACTTTCACAATGTCACACATACGTAGTATAAAATAGAGTGACTATCCTTTTAAAGTAAATCAATTACTTCTCTTTGTAAAATCAAGTAGCAACATTCTTTTCCAATGATCAAGTTTGCCTAATTTCCAATGTTCAAGTTTCTCATTTTAGAAAGGTTTCAGTAGTTCATAGTCTTATTCAATTAAGAATATAATTCTCTTTTAAACAATCGGAGAAACATAAGCCTTATATGTGAGTAGGATATTCTTGTTTATAACAATCTTATTACGACCATGATCTAGGAAATATCATTTTGTCTCATCTTAGCTTATGCAGATGGAAGTTTCTCCGGTTTTAATAATACTTAATTATTCAAAACATTTCCTTTTATTAACGCCGCGATGGTTTGTCGATACACATCCCGATTTCCAAAATCAAGAAACGTTCTTAAGCCGTTATACCTAACTTCCCATAAAGCTAGTATAACTCTTAAGTTCTCAAAACCAAGTATTACTTCTTTTCAAAACGATTTGAAATCTTTTGAAATACTTCAAGTTCTTTATGATCACACATCAAGCCGCTTATAAACAAATCATTTACCTTTTAAAAACCACAAAGTGTTTTCTTATCTACATAAAGTTATAACCAACTTCCCATAAAGCCGTTATAACACTTTATGTTTTAAACCAATCGAATACATTTAGCACGTATGCGCCTACCGTACTACATAGTTCACACATATCATGCTAGAAGAGATAGGAAGAGGTTCACATACCTCGCGACGATTATCGACTAATAGCAAAATGCTCCGAGTACCTCAAGCCGTCGGCTACTCCTTAAGCCAAGTAGAACGCGCCACACGTAGTACTTCAACCTATAAGGCCACAAGGCGCTTATTAACATCTAGATCTTATCGTAGAACATTCTAGAAAAATTGACAAAGACTCTCCCCGCAACAGCGTAAATCTCCTCTCTATCGGGTACCATCAAGCCAACCGGGGGTTATACGCCTAACCCTAACGGTACAATTCTACTCCACTACTACTACACAAGTCTCATCAGTCTGATCCTATGTAATTACGATTCAAGACTATATATAGTATACTTCCACTATATACTCCTACAACATGTAATATCCAATTACAATAGGGGGACAAGATAATTACCTCGATAAGCCCATAATTATCCAAGTATAAAGTCGATCCTGGGCAATCGTTTAGCTCCAATTCCGAGCGCTCCAACCCGCTCTAAACCACCCTTAGAAGTTCTAACCAACTTCTACACAATACTCCAACGGACTATGGAGATTTTCCTAGGGTTTCGGTTTTGTGACAGACGGGAAGTATAATAGTATTTCTGGGCATTTCGTATAGGTATAACCTTAGAATACTACAAGGTATACGGCTAAGGTATTTGGGCATTATAACAATACTTGGAGAGTATTTCTATACCACAAAGGGGGGTATTATACGAAAGCAACTAGCAGTGGGTACCCCACGGCTAGCACCTCAGGAGGGGGTGTCTACCTCGGCCCACTACCCCCACTGGGGACTCTCGGCCAAGGGGGGAGAGAGGGGCTCTCGGCCAAGACACCACACAAAGGGGGAAGGAAGAAGCTTTCAAGACTTAGGCAATTTGTGAATGAATTAGTCTTCAAAGGGAGGGGTATTTATAGGTCAAGTGAAAGCCAACCAATGGCCAAGATTACACCAAGTGTTAGGCAAGTGTAGGGCCAAGATTCACCCATGTGTACCTAGCCAACTTGCACACAAAATATCTACCAAAAATATCTACCACTTGACATCCCCTTTTCGTCCAAGAACCGCCCACCTTGCCCACCAATGAGAGGGTGCCAAGTGCCGCCCTCTCGTTGGTCCAAAATGTTCCGTCTCTCGGAAAAATCCGCAAAAATACTAAATGACATAGCCGGAAATTCCCCTACGAAAGCTGTGAAAACGTTTACTAAAAACGACTCTAGCAAGTGTTATGCACAAACATAATTCGGCCCAAAGGTGCCACATGGGGGTGACACGTGTCGCCCCCCGATTCGTCCAAAATATTTCGTCTTCCGAAAATATCCAAAACGGCCAAAATCTCAAAATCAAAGCGGGCCCCACAAAACCGTAAATTTCTCCCGTGGGCCCCACGTGACCATTTCCGAAAATAAAATTCCATAATTCTCTAATATTCCAGGAAGTCCGAATACCAAATCTGGGAATCCAATTCCCATTAACGAACCTTTTTCCTTCACAAAAAACCGGAAACTTTTCCGTGGAAAAATCGCCTCTTTCTTCCTTTCCAATCTTTCTGTCGTATTCTCGTACGTACGTCCTCGCATACATACCCTGGAACTACGGGGTATAACATTCTTCCCCCCTTAGAAACATTCGTCCCGAATGTTCCTTCTAAGTCTCAAAACGAACACGTGACAGTATAGTCTTCACTACTATACTTACGAAACAATCCTGCCACAGCTGGCCATGGAAACACCTGCGCAAAACTTACATCTAAGTCCACGAGGAAACACCTCTACATCACCACAAATAATACTACTTTTGTCACTTTGTCGCGAGCCTTGCTCCGACGACCCAACAAATGGTACCGGGCTGCATGCGATCACCGTTCGCCGTGACACTGAATTCTTACCACATTTACGAGCATCGCTTTAGTATCCAAAACTCGGTTACTATCTCTAACGTGGTCATCATTAATCGGGAACATTCTCGATGGATCTTCGATACTTTCGAACATAACAATACGAAGACCGGACGCCCTTCCTCCTAAGTCGGACGGCAAATGCTAACATATAGGCAACCCGACCTATTCTTCACATGAACTCACAAAGGCCCAAAGTAACTCGCTAAGTTCCTTCGCTTTCCAAAACTCGTCACACCGCCTCGGTGGTACTTTCAAGAAGACCGACCGGCCAACTCAACTCTAAGCGTGCCGCCGATTATCCGCACGATTCCTCCGAGCCGCCGAACTTCTTCTAGACAAGCTTCACACTATCCACGACCTTTGGAACAAGCTCAACCAACTATCTCAACCCCCGCCAACATCGAACCAATCGACCAAGAACTTGCATTTCGCTTCAAGGCGCGCACAAGACGACATCCGAACACCAAATGGTAGCTTAAACACTCCAACCGAGACAACGATCCTCACAGTACCCTCAAATCAAAACACCGCCCGAGCGAATGCGATCTGGAGACTCACCCGAGTTCCTAGCCCCGCCGTACAAACTCCCAGAAGAGAAACAGCCGTACCACTGGCTCCATCGTTCATAAGGTGAAGGTAGGCACCGTGCAACCTCACAACCTTTTCGATAACATCAACACCGCCGAGGAACGACCGACCAAGAACACGATAGGTCGCTTCATCGGCCCGACCACCGGTCGAACGCATCCACGAACTTGCACTGGCTAACTAAACATGGGCCTAACACCTCATGACCCTAACACAAAGAGGACCACCAAAACCGACCCCACCACTAAACCTACCGCGGGTTGACCGCACGTAGCCTCAACCCCGACCCTAAGGCGCAAAATACCATCTCCCGAAGGAACAATCTTACTAAACACGTTAAAACACGGCGGTCTTCTTAGCTCGACTACCTTCTTTCAAATCACGCTACTCGGGGACTTATCCCACGAACATAGCTCACGCACTATGCACTCCTCTAAGGGTCAAACATAACACTACACCTTTCTCGAGATGGCCTTACCTCTAAGGTCTTTACGTATAACACTCTAAGGCTCACACCTTCTCTATCCCCAAAATCTTACTCGGTTAACCCACCATGATTCCTAATCACAACTCACACACGCTATCGTAACGTAGCACTTAAGGTATACTCACCTTGAAAGTTACCAAGGACCTTGCCGCTCGCCCTCTTCTCACGCCTCGTTAACCCGCCGATCTCTACGCTGGCCACTGCGCATAAGCCCGCATACGTGCCATGCTCAAGCCTAATCAAGAATTACTCTTGCACAACCTCTTTTAGATAGTCCTCCGCACTCGCAGACATCGGTATACTCCGTAGCCAAATCTATAGCTAGTAACAGTGGTTGTCCTTGGCAATCTATATTCTGCTCTGGCCGTGGAACCAAGGTTCAAATATCATGGCCGCAGAGGAACCGCCGTCGCCGTGCTAAACTCATTGGGCTAGTGACGCCGCAAAACTCCCGAATGAAGCACTACCCTAGGTAATGATTGGGCTGTGCCTCGCCACCCTCCGAACTCTACTCGCCTCCTCGGCCGCTTGCCCTCACGGGCTCGGTTGCCCTACGCGAGGCATAACGAGCAAGTGGAAAGAATTTCGTCGAGGGTCCAACTTACAACACGCCTCTAAGGCACGATCTCAGTGAGAAGAATAGAAACCAATCCTAAATATCCTATAGCCTCACGATTATTGATGTGTGCACAACACACCGATAATCAAGACTTCATCGATACGGTTCAGAGACACTTTCCGAGGATTAATCGCTCGATACCACTTTTGTCACGACTAACCGGTTCGTGGATCGTGCCTTACCCCGCACCCAAGTAGACATACATCGAGTAATCGGAACAAACACAACAATATGAGATAATGTAGTATAAAACAATAATCAGTGAAAACTTGCCTTTGGCATATATATAAATGACAACTTTTAACATGAATAGCTTTAATCCTTTTACAAACCCCGCCACAACAAGATTACTGCACTTCTAAGAATGATATGACAACAATGGCGGACGGGGCCCCGCCAAACCACGAATGTAAACACTTACTACGACAGGACTACACGTGATAAGCCTCCGAGAAACGGAGCTTCCCAAACGCCGAATCGTGACCGAGAGCTAGGATCAACGATCGGTGTACCTCAACTCGCGGATTTAACGCAGCCCGAAGGAGGTCAAGACAACAGTGCAGAGTATGTGAAACTAAAAATATCGCAAAATGAAATCATAATAGTCTATAAAGCAGAGACATGTATGATAACCAAACTACGCTTTACAATAACTAAGCAAATATATCAAGTCGTGACTCACGCCTCAAGTCATCACCAAAGAACATAACAGTGGGTCTCACGCCACAACATCAATCGTGCCCGTGGACACATTCTCACCGCGGCAGCTTTATGATATAAAAGTTCCAAGGAACACACATGAACACCGTGTCCCACTGCCATAATAACACCGTACGGGGTAAGTACGAAGGCATAGCCGACTACTAACACCCACAGTACCAACAAGGTCATGAACTGTATCATAAGATCTGTCTAGACCGTCACATGATCAAAGCTGGCCACTTGCCCGCAGTATCTAATGCGCGTCTAGTCACGAACTTCCCGCAGACTCCGCATAGGCCAATCTCATCGCCCGCATGGCGATCCCCGCATCGAGGGTAGCTACTCCCCGGCATCGTCCTGGACTTCGCAGTCCGCATGGCCACAAGGACCGCATGCCCATAAAGGACGTACACTAACCTGGAACTCTCGTAGTTCCGCATAGGCCCCCGGGACCTGCATGAGGTCTTCTCGAATCATAGGTCCATCGACCACCTGAGTATACCCCCGCATCGGAGGCACTTAACCCCTAATCATCTCAAGAGATGAATGCCACAATACTATCATAACGACTGATAGTTAATAAGCACAATCAAGGGAACCCCTTCACACAAACATCACAAGATACTAACACACGTAGCATCCCAACACGTTTACTTATCAACGCAATCAAGAAAGTATTACAAGGCTATCACAAACCAATACAATCAAGTTGTTCACACAAGGTACCTTCTACTATATGATTAACAAAATCGGGTTTTTATCCCCAAAGTACTTCATACATCAACTCTTTAAAAGATACGTTACTTTCACAATGTCACACAATACGTAGTATAAAATAGAGTGACTATCCTTTTAAAGTAAATCAATTACTTCTCTTTGTAAAATCAAGTAGCAACATTCTTTCCAATGATCAAGTTTGCCTAATTTCCAATGTTCAAGTTTCTCATTTTAGAAAGGTTTCGTAGTTCATAGTCTTATTCAATTAAGAATATAATTCTCTTTAAACAATCGGAGAAACATAAGCCTTATATGAGTAGGATATTCTTGTTTATAACAATCTTATTACAAAGACCATGATCTAGGAAATATCATTTTGTCTCATCTTAGCTTCTATGCAGATGGAAGTTTCTCTCGGTTTTAATAATACTTAATTATTCAAAACATTTCCTTTATTAACGCCGCAGTTGGTTTGTCGATACACATCCCGATTTCCAAAATCAAGAAACGTTCTTAAGCCGTTATACCTAACTTCCCATAAAGCTAGTATAACTCTTAAGTTCTCAAAACCAAGTATTACTTCTTTTCAAAACGATTTGAAATCTTTTGAAATACTTCAAGTTCTTTATGATCACACATCAAGCCGCTTATAAACAAATCATTTACCTTTTAAAACCACAAAGTGTTTTCTTATCTACATAAAGTCGTTATAACCAACTTCCCATAAAGCCGTTATAACACTTTATGTTTTAAACCAATCGAATACATTTAGCACATGACGTCTACCGCACTACATAGTTCACACATATCATGCTAGAAGAGATAGGAAGAGGTTCACATACCTCGCGACGATTATCGACTAATAGCAAAATGCTCCGAAGTACCTCGCCGTCGCCACTCCTTAAGCCAAGTAACGCGCGCCACACGTAGTACTTCAACCTATAAGGCCACGCGCTTATTAACATCTAGATCTTATCGTAGAACATTCTACCGAAAATTCGACAAAGACTCCCCGCAACAAACAGTAAATCTCCTCCTCATCGGGCCGCCATCAAGCCAACCAGTGGGGTTATACGCCTAACCCTAACTGGTACAATTCTACTCCACGGTACTACTACACAAGTTCATCAGAATACAGCCCTATGTAATTACAGTCAAGACTATATATAGTATACTTCCACTATATACTCCTACAACATGTAATATCCAATTACAATAGGGGGACAAGATAATTACCTCGATAAGCCCATAATTATCCAAGTATAAAGTCGATCCTGGGCAATCGTTTAGCTCCAATTCCGAGCGCTCCAACCCGCTCTAAACCACCCTTAGAAGTTCTAACCAACTTCTACACAATACTCCAACGGACTATGGAGATTTTCCTAGGGTTTCGGTTTTGTGACAGACGGGAAGTATAATAGTATTTCTGGGCTTTTCGTATAGGTATAACCTTAGAATACTACAAGGTATACGGCTAAGGTATTTGGGCATTATAACAATACTTGGAGAGTATTTCTATACCACAAAGGGGGGGTATTATACGAAAGCAACTAGGCAGTGGGGTACCCCACTGGCTAGCACCTCAAAGGAGTGGGGTGTCTACCTCGGCCTACCCCACTGTGGGGGACTCTCGCCAAGGGAGAGAGGGGCTCTCGGCCAAGACACCACACAAAGGGGAAGGAAGAAGCTTTCAAGACTTAGGCAATTTGTGAATGAATTAGTCTTCAAAGGGAGGGGTATTTATAGGTCAAGTGAAAGCCAACCAATGGCCAAGATTACACCAAGTGTTAGGCAAGTGTAGGGCCAAGATTCACCCATGTGTACCTAGCCAACTTGCACACAAAATATCTACCAAAAATATCTACCACTTGACACCCCTTTTCGTCCAAGAACCGCCCACCTTGCCCACCAATGAGAGGGTGCCTAGTGCCGCACTCTCGTTGGTCCATAATGTTACGTCTCTCGGAAAAATCCGCAAAAATACTAAATGACATATCCGGAAATTCCCCTACGAAAGTCGTGGAAAACGTTTCACTAAAAACGACTCTAACCGGGTGTTATGCACAAACATATTTCGGCCCAAAGGTGCCACACGGGGGTGACACGTGTCGCCCCCCGATTCGCCCAGAATATTTCGTCTTCCGAAAATATCCATAACGCCAAAATCTCAAAATCAAAGCGGGCCTACAAAATCAGAATTTCTCCGTGGCCCCACGTGACCATTTCCAAAATAAAATTCCATAATTCTCTAATATTCCAGAAGTCCGATACCAACTGGGAATCCAATTCCCATTAACGAACCTTTTTCCTTCACAAAACCGGAAACTTTTCCGTGGAAAAATCGCCTCTTTCTTCCTTTCCAATCTTCGCCAGATTCTCGCACGCACGCCCTCGCATACATACCACGGAACTACGGTATAACAAGTAACGCCCGGTTCGGGCGCAGGGGGCACGCGCCATGATGCGAACATGATTGATGTTGTGGGCGTGAGACCCATAGTTATATTTGAGTGATGACTTGAGGCGTGAGTCCTCGATCGACATGATCGCTTTTATGTTGTGAATCGTAGTTTGGTTATCATACATGTCTCCCGCTTTATATAGACTAGTATGATTTCATTTACTGATTTTACGATTTCACATACTTGGTACTTGTTATCGACCTCTGGGCCGCGTCACGCCGCAGTAGAGGTACATCGGCCGTGGGTCCTCGCTCATAGGATCACAACAACAGATTGGGAAGCTCCGTTTCTCGAGGCTTATCTTTTGGTATGTGTTTCCCGAGTTGTAGGTTCTTGTACATTCGTGGTATGGCGGCCCCGCCCCGTCATAGTCGTTGTAAATCTTAGAGGTCATGTAATCTTTGCGGTGGTTGTAAAGGATTAAACTGCTCGTGTTTTATGTATATACCGAAGGCAACCGCTTTTGGTTGGCTGCTTATTATTATATCTCTTGTTTCATGACTCATGTTTTATTTTCCGCTGGTTTTCTCGATGTTGTATCACTAGGGTGCCCGGTAAGGCACTACCACGCCCGACCGGTGTGACACTAAACGCGGATCGACACCGATGTACCTTTACTCGCAGATGAACGCAGCTTCAAGGAGGTCAAGATAACAGTACCAAGTATGTGAAATCAGAAAGATCAGAAATGAAATCATAATAGTCTATATAAAGCAGGAGACATGTATGATAACCAAACTACAGCTCACAACATAAAAGCAGTCATGCCAAGTCGTGACTCACGCCTCAAAGTCATCCTCATGCCCGTGGAACTCCTTCCTCATCGCATAGCCTAGGTACAAACCATGTGATACATATAACTGCCTCGCCCATCTCATGGACCCAGATAGAAACGTGTGGAATACATTCCTGCTCATCTCATGAACTCGGTAGTCGGATGGAATACATTCGGTCCATCCTACTGACGCGTAGTCGAGTGAAATACATTCCTGCTCATCCCATGAACGCGGTAGTCGAGTGAAATACATTCCCGGTTCATCCCATGAACGCGGTAGTCGAGTGAAATACATTCCCGGTTCATCCCATGAACCGGTAGTCGAGTGAAATACATTCCCGGTTCATCCCATGAACCGGTAGTCGAGTAAAATACAGTACTTGCACAACAAGGCTATCACACGCAAACATAGGCAAGTTACACACAACTTAAGGTACTTTCATTTTATGCCAAAATCCCGGTTCTGACCCTAAAGTATTACACATATTAACTCTTTTAAAAAGATACGTTTCTTTCACAAAAGTCACACAATGCTCGTAGTATAAAATAGAGTGACTATCTTTTAAGTAAACCAAAACACTTCCAGAAAATCAAGTAACACATTATTTTCCAAACGTTCAAGTTTGCCTAATTTCAAATGCTCAAGTTTCTCATTTTCGAAAGGTTTCGTAGTTCATAGTTTTAATCACTTAAGAATATAATTCTCCTTTAAAACGAATTTGAGAAACATATGCCTTATGTGTGAGTAGGTTATTCTTGTTTACGATCAATCTTAATAAGCAGCCATGATCTAGGAAATGTAATATCATTTTGTCTCATCTTAGTTTCTATGCAGATGGAGGTTTCTACTGGTTTTAATAATACTTCATTATTCAATACATTTTCCTTTATTAACGCTGCAGTGGTTTGTCGATACTCATTACGATTTCAAATCAAGAAACATTTCTCCTTTTAAAAACCAAGTACTCATTACTCACGAATGAGGTTTCACACAAAATTCATATTAATTCATTCAAGTCAAGTCTCTTATCTTTTAAGGTCAAGTCTCTTAACTTCTAAAAATCAGTAAATCATTCTCTTTACCACTCTTAAGATGTTACACCTAACTTCCCATAAAGCTAGTATAACTCTTATGTTTTCAAAACCAAGTATTACTCTTCTTTCAAAACGGTTTCTTAATCTTTTGAAATACTTCAAGATTCTTTATTATTCAGGCTTAAGTCAAAAGACATTGCCGTAACACTACATTCAGTTAACACACGTACGTCTACCGTACTATATATATTTCTTTAAAATATTTCAAGATTCCTATTATTCAGGCTTAAGTCAAAAGACATTGCCACACGTACGTCTACCGTACTATATATATATTCCTTTAAAATATTTCAAGATTCTTATTATTCAGGCTTAAGTCAAAAGACATTGCCACACGTACGTCTACCGTACTATATATATATTCCTTTAAAATACTTCATGCTCAAGAGTATAGGAAGAATCACATACCTCGCGACGATTATCGATTATAAGCAAAACGCTCCACGGCTAAAACCCGGCTAGCCTTGTCCACCTTCCAAGTAGTACGTGCTACTCGCAGAACATTCAACCAATAAAGGTTATCAGTCTACTGTAAATACAGTCCTATGTAAGTACAGATTAATCTTCTACTAAAATTCTTCTGATGTGATTTCAGTTCAATTCTTATCTGTAATATCCTTCTATTACAGTTCAATTCTCTTCTATGAATCTTATATTCATTATCAAATAATACTACAGTATGTAATCTCCAATTACAATAAAACGATAGGATTATTACCTCGGTAAGCCCCAAAATTATCCAAGTTAAAAGTCGATCCTGAGCAAGGTTTAGCTCCTACTCCGTGCGCTCCAATTCGCTCCAAGAAACCCTTAGAAGTTCTACACCACTTCTACTTAGTACTCCAACCAATTATGGAGATTTTCCTTAGGGTTTCGTTTAGTGGCTAAAGGAAAGTATAATAGTATTTTCCGGGCTTTTCGTATAGAGGGTACTTGGAAATACTACAAAGGTTTTGGGCTAGAGTATTTCGGCATTATAACAATACTTGGAGAAGTATTTCTATACCACAAAAGGGGGGTGTATTTCTTGAAAACAACTAGGCTATGGGGGGTACCCTGTGGCTCATGAGGGGAGGGAATGGCGGACGAAAGCTACAAGGCAAGGGGGAGGGATTTCAAGACTTGGAAAAGGATTTTTGGATGAAGAAGTTCATCAACTAAGGGGGGTATTTATAGGTCAAGCAAAGGCCAACCAATGGCCAAGATGAAGACAAGTGTGGTGCAAGTGTCGGGCTAGGATTTACCTGTCACGACCCGACCCCGGGACCGCGACTGGTGCCCTACCTGGGCACCCTTACAGGTAAACATCAGAGAAAATCAGCGGAACATACATGAAACTTATAAATAAACATCGGAAGTAAGACAACAGGTTAGCCGATAGGGCTACCTTCCTGAACATATATAAATACAACCAAGCGGCTTCCTTTCTTTTACAAAGCGACCCACATATGTGACTACTGCACCTCTAAGAGTGTTAACATAACCACTGTGGCGGGACAAGGCCCCGCTGCACTGAATATACATAGCCATGACAACTCCTAACATTGGAGCCATCTCAAAATCTTTGAACCAGATCCCAAGCTCGCGGATCCATAATCGTACCTAAACTGCGACATGAACGCACTTCGGCGGGGTCGATAACAAAAATTGCGAATATGGAACAGAAATAACGTCAAGAAATGCAGATCATAAGCGTACAAAAGAATGATAAGGACAAGTATAAAAATACATACGGATCCTCGCCGTGTCATTACCACTTATGAACTTAATCGCACCTTAATCATTCTTTTTCCTTCTTTCAATAAGAATTAACATCATATTCTTACATACATACTTAAGAATTCAATCAAGTTTTTCCACATAACTTACATCAATATCCTTTTTCCATTCCATTAAGAGTTATAGCCATATCTTACGACTTACTTAGGAGAAGTCATTAAGTTCATTTCGTCTAACTTACTTATCTTTCATAACATAGTCCGCCCACTACGGAGGAAACATATACTACCCTACCAAACCGACGCGATCACACCAATATCAAAGCATGCCCGTGGAATCCCCATCACCGCCGACTAAAAGTGTAAAACATAACCACGGGTCTCACGCCATAAAATCAATCAAAACAGTGGTATAACGTCCGGGGCTTGCCCTCATTTATACTCTTACCCCGGAGAAGTGGTGGTAAAGCGGGGTATAACGTCTGGGCTTTCTCATTTATACTCTTACCCGGAGAAGGTGGTACAACGTCTTGGGCTTGCCTCATTTATACTCTTACCCTATCTCAACCGGCCGACAATCAACACATAAAGGTGTGGTACATGGCCTTGGGGTTTACCCTCACTTATACTCTTACCACGGAGAAGGTGGTATAACGTCTTGGGGCTTGCCCTCATTTATACTCTTACCCTAACTCAACCGCCATCATACATAACATAAGCCCTATCGCTTATCATACATAGCATAAGCACCACCACTACTATACATACATAACATAAGCAAGTTAAGAAATCCCTAACTTCTTATTAGCTTGTTCATATACACTCTCATTTTTGTTTACTTAAGGCACTAACATGTCATTATAAAATCCGAATTTAACCCAACGTACTCACGTGCCTCTACTCCTTTAAAATGATTCTCTTTCAAATAAAACTTCCAAGATACTAATAACCGTAGTATCAAGTCATATCTACTTTTCACGACAAGCCACAATACTTTTTAGAAATACAATTACCGATTCTAAATCAAGTGACTTCTTTATTAAAAACCTTAAGCAATTGGTACCTTTAAACCAATTTGCCCTTACCTAATACAAGTTATTCCTTTGATTACTTTACTAGAGAAAACCATTCTCTTAATCTTCCATAAAGCCGTTATAACCGACTTCCCATAAAGCCGTTATAACCCTTTATGGTTTAGACTAACACGTTCCTTTTATAACCAAGAGATTTATACTTCCCAATCAATTCTCTTAACTTTCAAAATACTTCAAGTCTCTTAACTTTTAAGAAAAACAAGTTTCAAAGTCTTAAAAGCTTCATACGTAAACTCTTTCAAAATTAGTAACAAATCTTTGCGCGTCGTGAATAAGTTATACTTATTTATAACGATCTTATTCAAGTAGCCATGATCTAGAAAATGTAATACAATTTTGTCTTATCTTAGCTTCTATGCAGATGGAGAATTCTACTTGTTTTAACATAATTAATTGTCATTACATTTTCCTTTATTAACGCTGCAATGGCTTGTTCGATACTTATTCTTATTCGTGTCGTAAATTAGCCAAGTCAACTTGGCTCCAAAATACCTCCTAACGACTCTTACCAACATCCCCCATAAGACTTGGTAAGAACTTAGGATAACTTATACATAACCTTTACGTAGAGTAAATCAACATACATACCTCTTAACTTCTAAGAGTAGAAGGAATCATGAAATAGTACTACATGTATATTCCATACATAGAATCATGTCAAAAGAAGGAAGAGGTTCACATACCTCGCGACGATTGTCGACAAGAGCAAAATGCTCCAAAGTACTTCCACCTGAGCTTTTCCATTCTCCAAGTAGGATACGCTATACTTAGTACATCAACCTATAATGGTCACCATACGTCCATTAACCTCTTACTTCATACGTAGAATATTCTAGGTGCTAAGTCGCTAAATTCTACGGAAAATCGGACAGCACCTCCTTTGTTTTTACTTACTTTGCTACCTTTTTCAAGGCCGAATACAATAACCAAACAGCCCCAATTGGCTCACAATTTCTATAAGGTACTCCAATACAAATAAAAACTAAACAGCCCCAATTGGCTCACAATTTAGAAAGTAGTCCAATACAAATGAAAAACAAACTAAAATGTCCAAATTCGGCCACCTTGAGTTCAACCTTACCAATTCTTATCAAATTTCCATTTCAATCCAAATTGGTAGCATAACATGATATCAAGTCGTATTTGATTATAACAATCCATAATCTCTAAGTAGGTAACATGCGACGATTTCTAATAACGACTAAATTGAAATCCAACTTAACAAGGCTTATATTACATTCCGGATTTCCAATGCTACAATCAATCCACAATCCTTATAAACTTCTACTAATCAACTTCATGCTAGCAACACGTAAAACTAACAACAACAATATAAATATATAATCTTATAACACATTAAAGGACAAAATTATACCTCAACGAATCTTAATCCTATTCCAATCCGAAGTCGCTCCTAGTAGTTTAGAACCTCTCCAAGACACTTCAATCCGCTTGTTGAGACCCTTAGAACAATACCAACAACTTTCCTTCAACTTCCAATCCAAAACCTAGAAAGACCATTAGGTTTTCACTTTGCGACTAACCCGAAAACTATCTTTTTCCGGGATTTTTCTATTGAGATACACTTACATAACACTCATGAACCTTGGTTTAAAGTATGGGGCCTATTGGACAAAAATTGAAAATTTCCTCTTGGAAAATGGCACATTGTCGTGAGCCTCTCTTTGTGAGCAAGACAAGATTTCAAATTTTTCTAAGTGTAGAGAATGACAAAGTCTTGCTACTTGTACACATATATAATACTATGGAGGGTCAAGATCTACACAAATGGTTGGCTTAGAAGAGTTTCACATGGATCGCGAGTGCCGCCCTGGACTTTTAGTCAACAATGTCAAGCTAAGTCATGTGCAAGACTTGGTCATCTCACTAATGGTCAAATGACCCTTATGCCCATGGTATATTTCGTCCAAGACACATTAAGGGGGGGTGACACGTGTCGCCCCCTCATTCGTCGCAATAATACGTTTTCCGACAAATTCCAAAATTCCGTCAAATTTTTACAAGTCTCAAATCTTAACACTGTGAGTTCTTACGTACGTTCTTAAAACATGTCCTGCAAATACGGGGTGTAACATTCTTCCCCCTTAGAAACATTTGTCCCCGAATGTTCTTTCGGAGTCAATCTTTATAATTTGCGACATAGTTTCCTTTCACAACCCCGTCATACCAACAATGCCACACATGGCCCTAATACCTTGTACACGCATACTCGTCCATCTTAAGCCCAAAAGAGATTATCCTTTTGTACTTCCAACTCATACTAGCATACATACATAACTTCCATACCTTCCTGCATCTAGTTAGTCTTTACCAATTCCTGGTAATTTAAAATTATTCTAGGCAACACGTGTCTGACCCTCATACATAACTCCGTATAGATGTATGTCACAATACCAACTATACTATAATCATTACCAACCTGGATACGCAATCCACATAGTCATTCCTGGGTCACTGCTGCCTTTCTCGTAGCTGCAATCAACATAACTCGTTAGGGAGGGATGACTTAACAACACAAATTTCTATCGCACGATCTTAGAGTGAGAAGAATGGAAACCAATCCTAAATGTCTCGCAGCCTCTCGATTATAGATGTGGTGCACAACACACCGATAATCAAGACTCTACTAGACACTGCAGTAGACACTTTCCGAGGACTAACTGCTCTGATACCACTTTTGTCACGACCCGACCCCGGGACCGCGACTGGTGCCCTACCTGGGCACCCTTACAGGTAACATCAGAGAAAATCAGCGGAACATACATGAAACTTATAAATAAACATCGGAAGTAAGACAACAGGTTAGCCGATAGGGCTACCTTCCTGAACATATATAAATACAACCAAGCAGCTTCCTTTCTTTTACAAATCGACCCACAATATGTGACTACTGCACCTCTAAGAGTGTTAACATAACCATCGTATGGGGACAAGGCCCCGCTGCACTTCAATATACATAACCATGACAACTCCGAACATTGGAGCCATCTCAAAATCTTGAACCAGGATCCTAAGCTCATGGATCCATAATCGTAGTACCTAAACTCGCGACATTTAACGCAGCTTCGGCGGCCGCATAACAAAAATTTAATATGGAATGTAAATAACGACAAGAAATGTGATCATAATCAGATAAAAGAATGACAAGGACAAGTATAAAAATACATACCGCATCCTCGCCGTGTCATTACCACTTATGAACTTAATCGTACCTTAGTCATTCTTGTTCCTTCTTTCAATAAGAATTAACATCATATTCTTACATACATACTTAAGAATTCAATCAAGTTTTTCCACATAACTTACATCAATATCCTTTTTCCATTCCATTAAGAGTTATAGCCATATCTTACGTACTTACTTAGGAGAAGTCATTAAGTTCATTTCGGTCTAACTTACTTATCTTTCATAACATAGTCCGGCCCACTACGGAGGGACACATATACTACCCTACCCAAATCGACGCGATCGATCACACCAATATCAAAGCATGCCCGTGGAATCCCCATCACCGCCGATACTAAAAGTGTAAAACATAACCATGGGTCTCACGCCCATAAAATCAATCAAAACAGGTGGTATAACGTCTGGGGGCTTGCCCCTCATTTATACTCTTACCCTGGAGAAGGTGGTACAACGTCTTGGGGCTTGCCCCTCATTTATACTCTTACCCTATCTCAACCGGCCGACAATCAACACATAAAGCAGGTGGTACAGCCTGGGGTTTACCCTCACTTATACTCTTACTCGAGAAGGTGGTATAACGTCTTGGGGCTTGCCCCTCATTTATACTCTTACCCTAACTCAACCGGCCATCATACATAACATAAGCCCTATCGGCTTATCATACATAGCATAAGCATCACCAGCTTACCATACATAACATAAGCAAGTTAAGAAATCCCCTAACTTCTTATTAGCTTGTTCATATACACTCTCATTTTTGTTTACTTAAGGCACTAACATGTCATTATAAAATCCGGGAATTTAACCCAACGTACTACGTGCCTCTACTCCTTTAAAATGATTCTCTTTCAAATAAAACTTCCAAGATACTAATAACCGTAGTATCAAGTCATATCTACTTTTCACGACAAGCCACAATACTTTTTAGAAATACAATTACAGCTTTCTAAATCAAGTGACTTCTTTATTAAAACCTTAAGCAATTGGTACCTTTAAACCAATTTGCCCTTACCTAATACAAGTTATTCCTTTGATTACTTTACTAGAGAAACCATTCTCTTAATCTTCCATAAAGCCGTTATAACCGACTTCCCATAAAGCCGTTATAACCCTTTATGGTTTAGACTAACACGCCTTTTATAACCAAGAGATTTATACTTCCCAATCAATTCTCTTAACTTTCAAAATACTTCAAGTCTCTTAACTTTTAAGAAAAACAAGTTTCAAAGTCTTAAAAGCTTCATACGTAAACTCTTTCAAAATTAGTAACAAATCTTTGGTGCGTCGTGAATAAGTTATACTTATTTATAACGATCTTATTCAAGTAGCCATGATCTAGAAAATGTAATACAATTTTGTCTTATCTTAGCTTCTATGCAGATGGAGAATTCTACTTGTTTTAACATAATTAATTGTCATTACATTTTCCTTTATTAACGCTGCAATGGCTTGTTCGATACTTATTCTTATTCGTGCCGTAAATTAGCCAAGTCAACTTGGCTCCAAAATACCTCCTAACGACTCTTACCAACATCCCCCATAAGACTTGGTAAGAACTTAGGATAACTTATACATAACCTTTACGTAGAGTAAATCAACATACATACCTCTTAACTTCTAAGAGTAGAAGGAATCATGAAATAGTACTACATGTATATTCCATACATAGAATCATGTCAAAAGAAGGAAGAGGTTCACATACCTCGCGACGATTGTCGACAAGTAGCAAAATGCTCCAAAGTACTTCCACCTTGAGCTTTTCCATTCTCCAAGTAGGATACGCTATACTTAGTACATCAACCTATAATGGTCACCATACGTCCATTAACCTCTTACTTCATACGTAGAATATTCTAGGTGCTAAGTCGCTAAATTCTACGGAAAATCGGACAGCACCTCTTTTGTTTTTACTTACTTTGCCACCTTTTTCAAGGCCGAATACAATAACCAAACAGCCCCAATTGGCTCACAATTTAGAAAGTAGTCCAATACAAATGAAAAACAAACTAAAAAGTCCAAATTCGGCCACCTTGAGTTCAACCTTACCAATTCTTATCAAATTTCCATTTCAATCCAAATTGGTAGCATAACATGATATCAAGTCGTATTTGATTATAACAATCCATAATCTCTAAGTAGGTAACATGCGACGATTTCTAATAACGACTAAATTGAAATCCAACTTAACAAGGCTTATATTACATTCCGGATTTCCAATGCTACAATCAATCCACAATCCTTATAAACTTCTACTAATCAACTTCATGCTAGCAACACGTAAAGCTAACAACAACAATATAAATATATAATCTTGTAACACATTAAAGGACAAAATTATACCTCAACGAATCTTAATCCTATTCCAACAAGTCGCTCCTAGTAGTTTAGAACCTCTCCAAGACACTTCAATCCGCTTGAGACCCTTAGAACAATACCAACAACTTTCCTTCAACTTCCAATCCAAAACCTAGAAAGACCATTAGGTTTTCACTTTGCGACTAACCCAAAACTATCTTTTCCGGATTTTTCTATTGAGATACACTTACATAACACTCATGAACCTTGGTTTAAAGTATGGGCCTATTGACAAAAATTGAAAATTTCCTCTTGGAAAATGGCACATTGCCGTGAGCCTCTCTTTGTGAGCAAGACAAGAGTTCAAATTTTTCTAAGTGTAGAGAATGACAAAGTCTTGCTACTTGTACACATATATAATACTATGGAGGGTCAAGATCTACACAAATGGTTGGCTTAGAAGAGTTTCACATGGATCAAGCCAAGTGGCCCTTGGACTTTTAGTCAACAATGTCAAGCTAAGTCATGTGCAAGACTTGGTCATCTCACTAATGGTCAAATGACCCTTATGCCCATGGTATATTTCGTCCAAGACACATTAAGGGGGGGTGACACGTGTCGCCCCCTCATTCGTCGCAATAATACGTTTTCCGACAAATTCCAAAATTCCGTCAAATTTTTACAAGTCTCAAATCTTAACACTGTGAGTTCTTACGTACGTTCTTAAAACATGTCCTACAAATACGGGGTGTAACATTACCCATGTGTCCTTATCCATCTACTACACAAAATATCCTACCTAACCCTTGACCAAGAAACAACACCAAAAACGTGCCAATGTAGCCCCTCATTGCCGTCCATTGAGGGTGACAAGTGTCACCCTCCCGTTGGTCCAAAATATTTCATCTCTCGGAAAAATCCGCAAAAATAATAAATGACATAGCCAGAATTTTCCCTTCGCAAGTTTAGTAAAACGTTTCGTCGAAAAACGATTCTTTTCGGTACTTGTGTACAAATTTCGAACCTTGCCAACCTTAAGGCTTAAATTTTTATACGTACGCCCTCACGTACATACTCTGGAAATACGGGGTATAACACTTAAATATCAAGAGTCAACTTGTCCACTTGTCTTGGTCATTCTCGCCCAACATGGGCATGTGGAAGGTGACACGTGTCGCCTTCCGGTTGGTCCAAAATATTTCATCTTCCAAAATTTCAATAAATTCTATAAGTCTCAAATATCAAATTCGGGAACTCAATTCCCTTTACTAAACATTTTTTCCTTCACGAGGCTCGGAATAATTTTCCATAGGAACAAAAATAATCTTTCTATCGCTTCAAAAAAAAAATCCAAATTTCTCACGTACGGTTTCTTACACGTGTCCTGGAACTACGGGGTGTAACACCTACCACAACAGGGATCCGTATCAAAAGATAAGCCTCCGAAGTAATGGAGCTTTTTCCAACAACCGAACAGAGATCCTAAGAGCGAGGATCACCAAACGGTGTACCTAAACCTGCGACATGAAACACAGCCCCCCGAGTAAAGGGTTTAGTACGAAAGATGTTCCAAGTATGTGAAACTGTAAGTACTGTAAATGAAATCATAACAGTCCAAAATATAACAAGAAGCAAGTATGATAATCAGAATACCAGTACAACTATGCCTTGTAAAAAGTGATAGAAATGAGAGTCACGTACCTTTTAAAATATGCCTTTTAAAAGTAAGATCGACTGTGTCATTTTAAATTATGAAATCATTTCCATTTCAAAGTGTGAAATCCATGTAAAGCCTGCTCATTAATGCCCGACCCATTCTGGGACGCGGTAAAGTCATATAAAGTCTGCCCTCAAAGGTATACTACCCGGCCCATTCTGGGACTCGGTAAAGTCATATAATATATATATACTGCCCTTCTCATTAAGGTATACTGTCCGGCCCATCCCAGGACACGGTAATAATCATGTGATATATATTCTGCCCTTCCCATTAAGGTATAATGCCCGACCCTTCCAGGACACGGTCCATCCATAAAGGATTGTACACATATAGCTATCATAAGCAACCATGTATAATTTAAATCATCTTTTTGACTTTCCATAAAACTGTTATAACAACTTCCCATAAAGCCATTATAACAAACTTTCATTTTAGAAAACTAAAGCACTAACACATCTTTCTTTTTAATAAAACCAACGTATTATCGTGTGATGTAAAATTAGGGAAATTAACCCAAAGTACTATGTACATCTATCCTTTATAAAAAAAATCATTTCATGCATTAGGGAGTTGAACCCCAAAATACTTTTTCTATCAAAATCAAGTTACTTACACTTTTTAAACTTAAGTAACTTATACCTTTAAAACCAAGTACTTTTTCTTTCAAAATCAAGTAACTATACCCTTAACTAAAGTTACTTCTTCTTTCAAATCAAGTCATGTATTCTCTTTAAAGCACTAAACTTCTACTTTTAAAACTCAAGATTTCACACTCTTTTGAGATCAAGTTATACTTTTACACCAAGGCAATTTCACTTTCAAATTCAAGTTACTACACTTTTAACACCAAGTCACTTCACATATCAAGTCATATATACTTTTACATTAAGTAACTTCTACCTTTCAAATCAAGTACTATAATGAGTCCGATTTCGTTTAAAACAAGTACGTACACCGTACACACATTTTTAGAATGTTCATGCTCAAAGAAAGATAGGAAAAGTTCCACATACCTCTTAAGTTATTCCACACGCCAAGTAGAATACGCCGCACGTAGAATGTCAACCTATAATGACCATAATAAGTCTATCAACTTCTAGCTTTCTAAGGTAGAATAATACTAAGTAAAAGGTCTCTTATTCTACGAAATATCAAAAGACTTCCCTGTTTCTACGCATTTCCACCTTTCCAAGGCCCGAACTCTACAACCAATACTCCATATTTAAGGCACAACTAACAGTTAAGCAAAGGGGATTACACGCCTAACTTGACGTGTAAATTTCTGCCCCACAATCACATTACAAAACAGTCCATTAGTTCATTAATACAGTCCATTAGTCCACTAATATAGTCCATTTAGTCCACTAATACAGTCCATTAGTCCACTAATACAGTCCATTAGTCCGCTAAAATCAGTCCATAGTCCAATGTAAAAACAGTCCCTTATTTAGTTGGTGTTCTCGGCCAACTACTACAACCAAAATTGTCCAGTTTTCGGCTAGCATGCCATAACTTTTTATAATCCAACTTATATTCCAAAACTTCATATAAGTTATATTAACTTGTTAACAACAAGATTCCATTATGTCAACATGTAATAGGTAATGTTTTATAACAACAATAACCAACGAATCCGTTAATACCAAAACTGTCCACAATCGGCTAACCTGCCAAGATTGTGACATGTACTTCTTATTCTTCATTCTTTATATCACGAGCTCATATATATACTACTATAACATGTAATCTTCAATTACATTAAGAGTACAAATGATTCTTACCTCAATATGCCCAAAATAGTCCAAGTTCAAAGTCGAGCCATAGAATATTCTTAGCTCCTATTCTTCATGTTCCAATCCACAATATGTAACCACTATATGCTTATAATGAACTTCTCTTCAAGTTTCAACACCAAAAGTTGAAGAACACCCTAAGGTTTCAAGCCCCTATGTTTCGGCCAATAGAGTTTTTAGGGGTTAGGGGTGTTTAATATTGGCTAACACTTGGTTAGGGACCTTAATCATACACTTAATGAACTAATCTTGGAAGAATATAAAGTTTTGGTCTTGAAATTGCACCATGGCCGAGAGCAAGGTAAGAGGAGGAGCTAGGATTCTTGAAATAATTCTAAGTGTTGGCTAAGTGTAAAATGAAGTCTTGCACTCCCTCTATGTATATATAATGTAGCCCAAGTAGTGAGATCAAGACAAGTGTCGGGACAAGAGTAGAGACAAGTTTGTGGGACCCATGTCCACTTGTCCACAAAATATCTCAAAGTCCAAGTCTTACAAGACCAAGACAAGTGGGGTGGGGGTGGGGGTGGGGGTGTTCCACGTGTCACCCTCCAATTCGTCAAAAATATTTCATCTCCAAAAATATCCATATTTGGCCAAAATATCTCGAAATATTGTGGGACCCATAAAACCGTAATTTTTTTCTGTGGGCCCCACATGACCAAAACCGGAACTTAAAATCCAAAATTCCAATATATTCTACAAGTCCAAAATATCAAATTTGAGAACCAAATTCCAATTAATAAACCTTTTCCTTCACAAATTCTCGATATTTTTCCTTAGGAAAAAGTGATCTTTCTTTCATTCCAAAATTCAAATCTTATATTCGCACATACGTTCTCATCTGATTCTCTAGGAAATACGGGGTGTAACATTCTTCCCCTCTTAGAAACATTCGTCCCGAATGTTCATACTAGGTCCAAACTTAACAGATATCGGCATAGTCCCATTTAACTATACCCCACACAATCAAATATGCTACACATGGCCACAATATATCACTCATGCATATACATTAATCCAAATAGGCAAGTAGGGAATCAAATTACCTGTAATCATATCTGGTGACGACACCTGGTCATGTCTACTGGTCAAAGCATGTAGGTGGTTCGAAAAGACAGCTAAAACTGGGAACTTCCACCACGACATCTACCACGGCCTGTTGGCGCATGAATATCCTGCCCTGCGGGGCGCATAGCTATAGAAGGCGAAGAACCGCCCGATCGATGGTGTGCTATACCATCAGTACGACCTTTATAAGGACACTCTCTCATCACATGGCCTAGACGACCATAAGAAAAACAAGCACCCGTTCCAGAACGACACACCCCAGAATGCAACCTACCACACTGGGTGCACTGAGGCAAAGGCGGCTTCATCTGACTATGACCCCTATTCCCCTGAGAACCTGAAGCCCCTGAACTCGGACTGATCCCCGAATACCCCGAACGGTCAAAACTCCCGCCTGTAGACTGTGGATGAGAACTATGTGCTGGCTGAGATGTATACCTCACCTGCTGCTGAGGCTTCCCTCCTCGAAACTCACCTGAAAACCCTGCCGTCCTGGCCTTCTTGGGCTGATCTCCATCATGACCCCTGTGTCGGTCCTCCACTCTCTGTACATAGGCCTGAATCCGAGCAATATCCATGCCCGGATGAAGAGCTACCCCCATGCATCCATCAATCAGATAGTGGTCCAGCCCCATCACATAGCGGTGCACCCTGTCTGTCATGTCCGCTACAATAGTGGGTGCGAACCGAGCCAATGTGTCAAACTCCAGGATGTACTCTCTAATAGTACTTCCACCCTGCCTCAAGGTCAAGAACCTGTCCACTCTGGCTCTCCTCATCTCAGGAGGCAAGAAGTGGCCAAGGAAGTCCTCCATGAACTCGTCATTCCTAACTGGAGGAACACCCTTGCCACCGGACAGCTCCCATGACTCAAACAAGTTTACTGCTACATCGCGTAACCGGTAAGAAGCCAATATAACCGACTCAGTCTCTGATGCCTTAATCATCTCATCGTCCGCTGAATCTGGCAGATGAACTCCTGAGGATCATCCTCAGGTCTCGATCCATATAACTCTGGCGGACTGCAACTCAGGAAATCCCGAACTCTCAAACTGTCGGCTCTGTGGTTAGCTACAGGCTCATGTCTGTCAGTCTGTCCTGCTACTATCCTAGCCAGTAACTGGACTGTATCCATGAAGTCCCTATCCTCTGCCTCTGGCTGAGGAACTAGAGGCTCAGGTGTTGAAGTCTCTGGGGCTGCAGCTGCTCTAAGCTCCTCTGGTGACGGTGGCATAACAGAACTAGCCATCTGACGCACACCCTCAGGCATCCTCATAACTCTATGTGTCTTACTAGCAGCTCCTGCTACTGCTTTGCCCTTCTGGGCCATTGTTGCCTTCCGTGGAGGCATAACTGTTACACAAGAATACGTCAGAGAGGGATCAACCTAATATCACATATCTATTGCACGATCTTAGAGTGAGAAGAATGGAAACCAATCCTAAATATCTTGTAGCCTCCTGGGTATAAGTATGGTGCACACATACCCATACCCAAGACTCTACTAGACACGGTCTGTAGACATTCCGAGGACTAACTGCTCTGATACCACTTTTATCACGACCCGAACCCCAAGCCCGCAATTGGTTCCCTACCTGGGCACCCCCTCTTTTACCCTCACACCCCATCTAATACACATGCAAAATAAAGTATGAAAGACAAAACAGTATTTCCAACTTGGTAACCAAATATATATATATATATATATATATATAACTCCGGCAAGTCCAGCCCACATATGAATACAAACCTCTAAGAGTTTGGACAAAAACAACTATGACGGGACAGGGCCCCGCCATACCCCTGAATGTACATAAACCTACCACAACAGGAATTCGTAACAAAAGATAAGCCTCCGAAGTAATGGAGCTTTTCCCAACAACCGAACAGAGATCCTAAGAGCGAGGATCACCAAATTGTATACCCAAACCTGCGGCATGAAACACAGCCTCCCGAGGAAAGAGGGTCAGTATGAAAGATGTACCAAGTATGTGAAACTGTAAGTACTGTAAATGAAATCAGAACAGTCCAAAATATAACAGGAAGCAAGTATGATAATCAGAATACCAGTACAACTATGCCTTGTAAAAATTGATAGAAATGAGAGTCACGTACCTTTTAAAATATGCCTTTTAAAAGTAAGATCGACTGTGTCATTTTAAATTATGAAATCATTTCCATTTCAAAGTTTGAAATCCATGTAAAGCCTGCCCATTAAGGTATACTTCCCGGCCCATTCTGGGACACGGTAAAGTCATATAAAGTCTGCCCTCAAAGGTATACTGCCCGGTCCATTCTGGGATGCGGTAAAGTCATATAAAGTCTGCCCTCAAAGGTATACTGCCGGCCCATTCTGGGACGCGGTAAAGTCATATAAAGTCTGCCCTCAAAGGTATACTTCCCGGCCCATTCTGGGACGCGGTAAAGTCATATAAAGTCTGCCCTCAAAGGTATACTGCCCGGCCCATTATGGGACGCGGTAAATCATATAATATATATATACTGCCAATCCCATTAAGGTATACTGCCCAACCCTTCCCAGGACACGGTAATAGTCATGTGATATATATTCTGCCCTTCCCATTAAGGTATACTGCCCGGCCCTTCCCAGGACACGGTCCACCCATAAAAGAATGTACACATATAGCTATCACAAGCAACCATGTATAATTTAAATCATCTTTCTGAATTTCCATAAAACTGTTATAACAACTTCCCATAAATCCATTATAACAAACTTTTATTTTAGAAAACTAAAGCACTAACACATCTTTCTTTTTAAAAAAACCAACGCATTATCGTGTGATGTAACATTAGGGAAATGAACCCAAAGTGCTATGTACATCCATCATTTATAAAAAGAATCATTTCATGCAATATTAGGGAGTTGAACCCCAAAATACTTTTTCTATCAAAATCAAGTTACTTACACTTTTTAAACTTAAGTAACTTATACCTTTAAAACCAAGTACTTCTTCTTTCAAAATCAAGTAACCTACACCCTTAACTCAAGTTACTTCTTCTTTCAAATCAAGTCATGTATTCTCTTTAAAGCAATAAACTTCTACTTTTAAAACTCAAGATTTCACACTCTTTTGAGATCAAGTTATACTTTTACACCAAGGCACTTTCACTTTCAAATTCAAGGTACTACACTTTTAACACCAAGTCACTTCACATATCAAGTCATTTATACTGTTACATCAAGTAACTTCTACCTTTCAAATCAAGTACTATAATGAGTCCGATTTCGTTTAAAACAAGTACGTACACCGTACACACATTTTTAGAATGTTCATGCTCAAAGAAAGATAGGAAAAGTTCCACATACCTCTTAAGTTATTCCACACGCCAAGTAGAATACGCCACACGTAGAATGTCAACCTATAATGACCATAATAAGTCTATCAACTTCTAGCTTTCTAAGGTAGAATAATACTAAGTAAAAGGTCTCTTATTCTACGAAATATTGGGCAGCACTTCCCCTGTTTCTACGTACTTTCCACCTTTTCCAAGGCCCGAACTCTACAACCAATACTCCATATTTAAGGCACAACCAACAGTTAAGCAAAGGGGATTACACGCCTAACTTGACGTGTAAATTTCTGCCCCACAATCACATTACAAAACAGTCCATTAGCACAGTCCATTAATACAGTCCATTAGTCCACTAATATAGTCCATTTAGTCTACTAATACAGTCCATTAGTCCACTAATACAGTCCATTATTTCGATAAAATCAGTCCATAGTCCAATGTAAAAACAGTCCCTTATTTAGTTGGTGTTCTCGGCAAACAACTACAACCAAAATTGTCCAGTTTTAGGCTAGCATGCCATAACTGTTCCATAATTTTTTATAATCCAACTTATATTCCAACACTTCATATAAGTTATATTAACTTGTTAACAACAATATTCCATTATGTCAACATGTAATAGGTAATGTTTTATAACAACAATAACCAACGAATCCGTTAATACCAAAACTGTCCACAATCGACTATCCTGCCAAGATTGTGACATGTACTTCTTATTCTTCATTCTTTATATCATAAGCTCATTTATATACTATTGTAACATGTAATCTTCAATTACATTATGTGGACAAATGATCCTTACCTCAATATGCCCAAAATAGTCCAAGTTCAAAGTCGAGCCTTAGAATATTCTTAGCTCCTATTCTTCACATTCCAATCCACAATATGTAACCACTATAAGCTTATAATGAACTCTCTTCAAGTTTCAACACCAAAAGTTGAAGAACACCCTAAGGTTTCAAGCCCCTATGTTTCGGCCAAGAGAGTTTTTAGGTGTTAGGGGTGTTTGATCTTGGCTAACACTTGGTTAGGGACCTTAATCATACACTTAATGAACTAAGCTTGGAAGATTATAAAGTTTTGGTCTTGAAATTGCACCATGGTCGAGAGCAAGGTAAGAGGAGGAGCTAGGATTCTTGAAATAATTCTAAGTGTTGGCTAAGTGTAAAATGAAATCTTGCACTCCCTCTATGTATATATAATGTAGCCCAAGTAGTGAGATCAAGAGAAGTGTAGGGACAAGAGTAGAGACAAGTGTGTGTGGGACCCATGTCCACTTGTCCACCAAAAATCTCAAAGTCCAAGTGTTACCAGACCAAGACAAGTGGGGGGTGTGCCACGTGTCACCCTACAATTTGTCAAAAATATTTCATCTCCAAAAATATCCATATTTGGACAAAATATCTCGAAATATTGTGGGCTCCACAAAACCGTAAAATTTTCCCGTGGGCCCCACATGACCAAATCCGGAACTTAAAATCCAAAATTACAATATCTTCTATAAGTCCCAAATACCAAATTTGAGAACCAAATTCCAATAAATAAACTGTTTCCTTCACAAATGCCCGATATTTTTCCTTAGGAAAAAGTGATCTTTCTTTCATTCCAAAATTCAAATCTTATTTTCTCACGTACGTTCTCATCTGATTCTCTAGAAAATACGGGGTGTAACAAGCGTGTGGGAGATAGAAGTCCTTAGATTTGAGTTCGATACGCACCTTATTTACAAAGTAATGTACCTTGATCCTGTCCTAAGCTCAAATTCCTTATAGGTTGAGACGTGGCTTGTATTGGGTTTATTACGACCTATATTAAAGGTGGTAGTTGAGCCAAGATTAGGATTCATTCCTCGAATGTATTTTCGAGAGAACACTCAGATTATCATATGGTATTAGGTTGTCTAAGTCGTTGGCCAACGCAGTAGACATATATATGATATGATCTTGTTATCAGATAATATAGATGGGATATAAGGATCAAGCCATTTGGATAGACACTTGGCAGATCCTAAGCTTGATCGAGTGTATCGTGAATGAAAGGATTTTATCTACCCACATAGAGGTTCAGTTCACAGGTTTTTTGTAACTATACTTCACATATTGAGTCCAGAACAAATGTTGTGTGCAAGCTACAAAATTCCATTTATGGACTTAAGCAAGCCTCAATGAGTTGGAACATTTGTTTTGAAAAATCTATCAAGTCATTTGATTTCGTTAGAAGCAAAGAAGATGCTTGTGTTTATAGCAAACACAAGAATGAGGGTGTTATCTTCATTGTTATATATGTTGATGAGATATTAACAATGAGAGACAATAAGACTCTCATGCAGTCAGTTAAGGAGTAGTTGTCCATACACCTTTATGATGAAGGACTTAGGTGAAGCCTGCTACATTCCGGAAATTAAGATCTATAGAGATAGACCTAATAGATTGTTGGGTTGTCACATTCGGCCTACATATACAAAGTGCTTAGACGTTTTTCTATAGAGAATTCCAAGAAATACGGTCTTCCAATGGGTCAAGGCATCAAGTTATCTAAGAAGGATTTACCTTCTAGTGTTGTAGAACTTGAGCGCATGAAGAGGATCACATATGCTTCGGCTATAGGATCAATCATGTATGCCATGACTTGTACTAGGCCAGATGTGGCCTTTGCACTTAGTATGACTTTCTAGTTCCAACAGAATCCTGGTGATGAACACTGGTAGACAGTCAAAAGTATTCTTAAGTATCTCAAACGTACTAAAGATTACTTTTTGGTCTATGGTGGTGATGAGAACCTAGTTTCTATTGGTTACACTGATGCTAGCTTTCAGACAGATATTGATGACTTCATGTCACGACCCGTTCCCGGGCCTGTGACTGGTGCCTTACCCGGGCACCCAAGTAGACATACGTCAGAGTAACCAGCGGAATATAAACTTGCAACATGAAACAGTGTAAAATAAGAACAGTCTATCCAAAGAAAAGTTGCCTTTCGGCATGTATATAAATACCAAAAGTGAACAGTTACATTCCAACTTTACAACAGGACTACAGACCTCTAAGAAGGTGTACACTATGCGGACAGGCCCCGCAGAGGCCCGTCATACCCCTGAATGTACAAAACATCTACAACACTAGGGAGAACCGTACCAAAAGTCGAGCCTCCGGAGAAATGGAGCTCCTGACACCTGAGTAAAGATCCTAAGAATGAGGATCCACCACCTACTTCCCCTTACCTGCGGCATGAGCGGCCCGAAGAGGTCGAGACAAAGTACCAAGTATGTGAAGCGTAAAAATCTTGATATATATATAATTATAACATTTTAAAACCAATTCACAAATATATGCGAAACAACCAAGTTAACATACATAGTGCCACATCATAAACAAGAGCAAAAATAGATATAATGTAATCGGTCTTTTCTAGGCCGCTAATGATCGAAGCAAGGCCAATCGCCCATAGTATCATTATGCGAGCCTAATCTCGAACTCCGCGATCCGCATAGGCCCCCAGGCCCGCATGAGGTATTCTCACATCGGGAGTAGCTAACACGCGGCATCGTCTTCGGACTCCGCGATCCGCACGGCCACATAGACGCGTGAGGTATTCCTCGCATCGGCGTAACACACCGGGTGATCATCCCGGAACTCCGCGACTCGCATAGGTCCCATGGACCCGCATGAGGTATTCCTCGACGGGCGGCTAACCGCGACATCGTAACAAGTCAGGAGGGTGAGTGATATAATACTAACACAACGGCTTATCGTTAAACAACATAAGCACAACAAGAATAACCTCCTTACACAAGCGTCACAAGATACTAACACAACGGCTTATCGTTAAACAACATAAGCACAACAAAGATAACCTCCTTACACAAGCGTCACAAGATACTAACACACGTAG
The DNA here is from genome assembly GCA_029844215.1 of Przewalskia tangutica. Lineage (NCBI taxonomy): Eukaryota > Viridiplantae > Streptophyta > Magnoliopsida > Solanales > Solanaceae > Przewalskia > Przewalskia tangutica. The sequence continues at coordinate 44,534,646 of CM056724.1, read as the reverse complement.
CATCATAACATGTTTATCAAACCAACTTACCATACCTTCAAACATCATTTCAAGCATTTGATAAACAAATAATTAAACCGTTTCTTATCTTTCTTAAGTCGTTATAGCTAACTTTCCATAAAGCTAGTATAACACTTAAACTTTTTATGAAAACCAAGTATTACTTTTCTTCCAAAATGATTCATAACTCTTTTTGAAATATTCAAGATTCTTATTAATTAGAACTCAAGTCCAAAGACATCAAAGTAAAGCCAAATTTAGTTTAACACACGTACGTCTACCGTACTATATATATTTCACAAATATCATGCTCAAAGGGATAGGAAGAATCACATACCTCCTCGGCTAAATCCACTTGCCAAGTCGGATATGTCGCGCGCAGAGTGTCAACCTATAATAGTCAAAACACGCCTATCAACTTCTAGTTTTACGTGGGATTCTTCTAAGTAAAATTTCTCTTAGCCTACGAAAAATTGGGCAGCACCTCCCCCGTTTCTACTCAATTCTCCACCTTTTTCAAGGCCCGATAATGGTAACCAACATGCCATAAATAAGGCGCAATAATTCCGAAATTTAAAGAAAGGGATCACACGCCCAAACGGAACACGATTAACAATCTTCCCCTTAACAACAACAATAATTAAAGAAGGGGATCACATGCCCAAACGGAACACGATTAACAATCTTCCCCTTAACAACAACAATAATTAAATAAGGGGATCACACGCCCAAACGGAACGCGATTAACAATCTTCCCCTTAACAACAACAATGTAAATACAGTCCAAAGTAAATACAGTCCAAAGTAAATACGGTCCAAAGTAAATACGGTCCAAAGTAAATACCGTCCAAAGTAAATACAGTCCTTAAGTTGGGGTCTTTGGCCAACTTTTACAATTTTACTTATCCAATTACTTCATTAGTCTTCCAACTTATATTCCAATCTTTATATAAGTTATAGTTTCTTTGTTGTTAACTTCTTAGTCAAGTAATGGATACGTTTTTACCATTTTAATGGCTAATATGCCAATTCTCCTTTTAACATCTTAACAAGATCCAAATATTTCCTTATGTCTCATACTTCATAATATACTTCCAATATATGTATAATATCCAATATACTTAATAATCAACTTCACAAAGAGGTTGGGGTTCATTACCTCAATTTAGCCCAAAAAAATCCAATTAAAGTTGTTCCTAAGCAAGTTTTAGCTCCAAATATTTGTGTTTCAAACCACCACAAGTCACCCTTAGAAGTTTCTAACCAACTTCTATTCAAGAATTAACTCCAAAAAGTGAAGAACACTAAAGTTCCAAATCTGTCCACTCTCGGCTTTGTGAGGGTTTTTGAGGCTAGGGTGTGAAATCTTGTCTAACTCTTGGTTAATAATATTCCTAATACATTAAGGAAGAACACTTATAAGTTTAAGAATTTTTGGACAACATTTGCTCAAGAAAGAGGGGGGTGGGACGAGAGCAACTAGGGAGGAGAGGAAAATATTTTCAAGTCTTGAAATGTTCTAAGTGTGGAAGATTTCATCAACTAGAGGTGTTTAAATAGGACAACCAAGGGGTAGGATTGAAACATGTGTATGGTATAGATTGTTTGTGTAGGTTCCTTTCTCCACTTGTCCCACAAATGCCATGCAAGACTTTGACCATTTGACTTGCCCACTAACCTTGCAAAAACCGTCCACTATGCCATGCAAATGCCATGCAAGACTTTTGGCCACTTGTCTTGCCCACTAGTCTTGAAAAACGTCCACCCATGTCCACTTGGGGTGACACATGTCGCCCTCCTATTGGTCCAAAATATTTATCTCTCGAAAAAATTCCATAATTGGTTAAAATATTGAAAACGTAAAAATTTCCTTCACAAGGTTCGGAATATTTTCCGTCGGAAAACAATTCTTTCATTCTTACCCTAATTAGGGTTTATACATTCGTACGTACGTCCTTACATACATACTCCGGAACTACGGGGTATAACACTTCAGATCTCAGTCTGGTTACACGTTCATTTTCAATGGTGGAGCAGTGAGTTGGAAGAGTTCCAAACAAACTACAACTGTTGATTCGACTACTGAAGCATGGTACATTGCTGGATCGAAAGCTGCTAAAGAATCTGTCGTGATATCTGATTTCCTGAAGAAGCTAGGGGTTGTTCCGAGTGCTAGTTGTCCAATAACCATTTATTGTGACAACACTGGTGCAATTGCACAGGCAAAAGAACCAAGATCAACAAACAGAAACAAGCATGAATTAAGGAAGTACCATAGACTCAGAGAGATGGTGGAGACTGAAGATATTAGATTATGTTCCCACATATAATAATCTAGCAGACCCATTTACTAAACCATTAAGCTTGATTAAGCATAATGGTCATTTTGAGAACATGAGTATTAGATATGTTGATGATTGGCTCTAGACCAAGTGGAAGATTGAAAGTATATGTATGTCCAAAAGACAAACTATATTAGGACAAATGTACTTTATACACATTCATATTTATATTAATGGAGATTAATATTATGGTATTTGTAGTTATTGAATTATTTGTTGATAGTCTGTAATATTCTATAATTGCATCCCTAGAGGTTACGTGGTTATTAATAATGTGAGAGATTAATATTATAACGTAACTCTTAAATTGCCTCGACTAATGATAATCGAGAATGGGATATCGATGATATGTGATATGTCGAATGTGATCTGCATCATATCATTAGGGATGTAGTATGTCTCACCTGCTATGAGTTATGACAACTCGTGATGGACACATGGATACTTGTAGAAGTAGTGGTATACCGTGCTGATATACTGTTTGTTATATATATGTCTAGAGTATCATCAGCATGTCGGAGATAGAAGTCCTTAGACTTGAGGTCGATACGCGCCTTGTTTACAAAGCAATGTACTTTGATCCAATCCTAAGCTCAAACGCCTTATAGGTTGAGACGCGACTTGTATTGGGTATATTACGACGTAGATTAAAGGTGGTAGTTGAGCCAAGATTAAGATTCATTCATCTAATGTATCTTCGACAGAACACTCAGATTCTCATATGGTATTAGGTTGACTAAGTCGTTGGCCAATGCAGTAGACATATCTATGATATAGTCTTGTTGTCAGCTAATATAGATGGGATATAATGATCAAGCCATTTGGATGGACACTTGGCAGATCCTAAGCTTGATCGAGTGTATCGTGAATGAAAGGAATTTATCTACCCACATAGAGATTCAGTTCACAGGTTTCGTGTAACTAAACTTCACATATTGAGTCCAGACCAAATATTGTGTGCAAGCGAAAAAAGTCCATTTATGGACTTAAGCAAGCCTCAAGGAGTTGGAACATTTGTTTTTACAAGGCTATCAAGTTATTTGATTTCATCAGCAACAAAGAAGATGCTTGTGTTTATAGCAAACGCAAGGATGAGGGCATTGTCTCATTGTTATATTTGTTGATGACATATTAATAAAGAGAGACAATAAGACTCTCATACAGTCAGTTAAGGAGTAGTTGTCCATATACCTTTATGATGAAGGACTTAGTGAAGCATGCTACTTTCTGGGAATTAAGATCTATAGATATAGACCTAATAGATTGTTGGGGCTGTCACATTCGGCCTACATAGACAAAGTGCTTAGACATTTTTCTATGGAGAATTCCAAGAAAGACGGTCTTCCAATGGGTCAATACATCAAGTTATGTAAGATGGATTTCCCTTCTAGTGTGGTAGAACTTGAGCGTATGAAGAGGGTCACATATGCTTCGGCTATAGGATCAATCATGTATGTCATGACTTGTACTAGGCCAGATGTAGCCTTTGCACTTAGTAAGACTTGCAAGTTCCAGCAGAATCTTGGTGATGAACACTGGAAGACTGTCAAAAGTAATCTTAAGTATCTCAGACGTACTAAAGATTACTTTTTGCTCTATAGTGGTGATGAGAACCTAGTTGCTACTGGTTACACTGATGCTAGCTTCCAGACAGATGTTGATGACTTCAAATCTCAGTCTGGTTACACGTTTATTTTCAATGGTGGAGCAGTGAGTTGGAAGAGTTCCAAACAAGCTACAACTGCTGATTCAACTACTGAAGCAGAGTACATTGCTGGATCGGAAGCTTCTAAAGAATCTATCGCAATTTCTGAGTTACTGAAGGAGCTAGGGGTTGTTCCGAGTGTTAGTTGTCCAATAAGCATTTATTGTGACAACACTTATGCAATTGCAAAGAAACCAAGATCAACAAACAGAAACAAGCATGTACCAAAGAAGTACCACATATTTAGAGAGATGGTGGAGACTGAAGATATTATATTAGATTATGTTCCCACAGATAATAATCTAGCAGACCCATTTACTAAACCATTAAGCTTGGTTAAGCATAATGGTCATTTTGAGAACATGGGTATTAGATATGTTGGTGATTGGCTCTAGACCAAGTGGGAGATTGAAAGTATATGTATGTCCTAGAGACAATTTATATTAGGACAAATATACTTTATACACATTCATATTTATATTAGTGGAGATTAATATTATGGCATTTGCAGTTATTGAATTATTTTTTGATTGTCTGTAATATTCTATAATTGCATCCCTAGAGGTTACGTGGTTATTAATAATGTGAAAGATTAATATTATAACATAACTCTTAGATTGCCCCGACTAATGATAATCGAGAATGGGATATCGATGATATGTGATACGCTGATATACTGTTTGTTATATATATGTTGTCACGACTTCGACCAGGGCATCGGTGCCTACACAGGCACCCTTGCAGTATACATCAGAGATAATCAGCGGAACATACATGAAACTTATAAAATAAATCAACAGAGATAAAATCAACAGGTAAGCCGATAAGGCTACCTCCCTAGATAAATAAATACATAATCGAAGCAGTTGCCTCCTTTCCTTTACAAACTGACCCACAATATGTGACTACAGACCTCTAAGAGTTTTAACATAACAACTGTGGTGGGACAGGGCCCCGCCATACCCCTGAATGTACATAAACCAACAACATCAGGGAACCGTACCAAAAGACAAAGCCTCCGGGGAAATGGAGCTTTCCAAGAACTGAACTGTTACACCCCGTAATTCCAAGAGGATGAGATGAGAACCTACGAAAGGAAATAAGATTCGAAGTTGGAAAAAGAAAAAAAAAAGTTGGCAGAATATGTTTTGCACAGTTTTTCAGTCAACTTGGGAGCAGTATATCTCCTAGTATAAATGAAGTTTTTAGGTGTTTCAAAAGCCTAATATGAAGTTCATTGAGTCTATTTTCCAACTCAACAAATCGCTCGTCGATAGGACATCGAAGTAGAAAGTTATGGACGTTACAATATCGGCTGACAGAACAGACAGGGTCAGGCGCCACGGCGCCGGATCTGTGGCCGGGCGCCAAAAGCTGAGTATGCAGAATTGCAGCGTGGCGCTGGCTGCAGTGCGCCGAGGAGGAATTTTTTGCGGAAATAGGGGAAAAATAGATGATATTTGTTGTAGAGGACCCCTGGGTGAATGACAAGTGTCCCCCCAACTTGTGGAACATGATAAAGGCTATATTTGACCAAGTCTTGCTAGATTAAAATCATTTTACAAGACTTCACCCAAATCTTCTCTTCTCTTCTCTCTCAAATGGTTGAAACCCTAAGCCTAAAAGAGATTTCTTTTTAGAAAGGCAACAAGAAGGAAATACGTTGGCAAGCTTGTAGGGGGTTCGTAGAGATGATATTTGCGGGAAGAAGAATTTCGGAAAGAGGGCTAAAGTGGGCAAGATTGTTGGACTATTTTGGGCTTATCAAGGTAACCACTTTGTCCTCTTAAGTGATTGAAGATTTCTTATTGTTGTAGTTATACATTTTAACTAGCATGAAGTATATGTATTGAAGATTGATAAGTTATATGGATTGAAGTAGCCTAAATCCGAAAATGACATGTTGAGTAGTTTGAAATTGAATTACAATTTGGTCGTTAACTAGTATCGTTGCATGTTATCTACTTGAAGATTTTAGTTGCTATAATCGATTGCGGCTTTATAACATGTTGTACTAAACAACTTGGATTGAAAAGGAATTGGAAAAGACTTTGTGGTGATGTACCTCAAATTTGCCGAATGTGACATAGTATGTTGGACTAGTTTGATATCAATTGTGGGGCGGAATTTTACACGTCTTGTAGGCGTGTAATCCCCTATTGTTAACTACATTGTTGAGCCTTAAATGTGGCGTGTTTGGTTATTGAAATTCGGCCTTGAAAAAGGTGGCAAAGTATGTAGAAACAAAGGAAGTGCTGTCCGATTTTCCGTAGAATTTAGTGACTTTGCACTTAGAATATTCTACGTTTGAGGTAAGAAGTTAATAGACGTATTATGGTCATTATAGGTTGACATACCACGTACGGCATATTGGACTTGGCAAGTGGATTGAACCGAAGAGGAATGTGGAACTTTCTTATCTCTTGAGCATGATTAAGTTGTAAATGTATAGTACGGTAGACGTACAAGATTTTGACAATCTAGTCCATTTGATATCCTTGGCTTATTTTAAGAATGTCCAAGTTGGTTGAGTTAGGGAATTAACTCACTTGTTTAAAAGTATTAAGGATATCTTGGTTTCTAAAACTTAAGAGACTTTGAGTATTTTGAAAGTATTTTCGATACTTGTTTTGTTGGAAAATTTAAGTCTCTTAGTTATAAAGAAGAATGTAAGTATCTAAGGCATAAAGCTAGTATAACGGCTTTATGGGAAGTTGGTTATAATAACTTTATGGAAAGTTAAAAAGAGTGGTTTACTCTAAGTAATGTAAGTATGATAAATGACTTGAAATAATGAAAGACAAATTGATTTGAAGGCATCAATTGCTTAAGGTTTTTTTTAAAGAAAGAAGTCACTTGATTTAGAAGGCTAAATGTATTTCTAAAAGGTATTGTGACTTGTCTTGAAAAGTAGTTATGACTTGATACTACGGTTATAAGTATCTTGGAAGTTTTATATGAAAAAGAGTCATTTTAAAAGAAAAGAAGTACGTAGTACTTTGGGTTAAATTCCCGGATTTTATAATGACATGGTAGTGCCTTAAGTAAACTAAAATGAGAGTGTATATGAATAAGACTAATAAGAAGTTAGGGGGATTTCTTAACTTACTTATGTTATGTATGATAAGCTGGTAGTGCTTATGTTATGTACGGTAAGCTGGTAGTGCTTATGTTATGTATGATAGCCGGTTGAGCTAGGGTAAGAGTATAAATGCGGGGTAAACCCCCAAGACGTTATACCACCTTCGCTAGGGTAAGAGTATAAATGCGGGGTAAACCCCCAAGACGATATACCACCTTCTGAGTATGATTGCGGGGTAAACCCCCAAGACATTATACCACTCCATGGATTTGCTACCCATGATGCAAGGAATACCTCATGCGGGTCCACACGACCTATGGGGGCGGAGACAGTCTATGCGAGGAATACCTCATGCGGGTCCACACGACCCTTGCGGGTGAAATAGTCTCAGGAGTAGGATTGCTTAATGATAATGCGGGTGGGTGGCCCTGCTTTGATCGTGAGCCTCCTATTTTTATGTTGTAAGTATACTCTTAGTTACTCTCATTGTTAGTAAGGCACAGTGAACTGTAATTTGATTATCATACATGTCTCCAGTTTTATTTTAGACTTATGATTTCACTACAGTACTTTAAGTTTCACATATTTGGTACATGTAGTACTGACCTCCTTCGGGGAGTTGTGTTCATGCCGCAGGTAGAGTACAGGTTGCTGATCCTCACTCTTAGGATCACTGTTCAGCTGTTGAGAAGCTCCTTTATTTCGGAGGCTTATCCCTGGTATTGTCGGTTGTTGTACATTCAGGGGTATGGCGGGGCCCTGTCCCGCCAAAGTTGTTATTCTTAGAGGTCTGTAGTCACATTTGTGGATTGGGTTTGTAAGAACAGAGATGTACTATTTTAATTTTGTATTATGTATATGTTACGAAAGGCGGCCTTATCGGCTAGCCGGTTAATGTCTACTGTCTAAGTATGATTTTTATTTTAGGAGTTGTGTATGTTCCGCTGCTATTCTCTGATGTATACCTGAAAGGGGTGCCCAGGTAGGGCACCAGTCGCGGGCCCGGGGTCGGGTCGTGACAAAAGTGGTATCAGAGCAGTTAGTCCTCGGAAAGTGTCTATAGACCGTGTCTAGTAGAGTCTTGATTATCGGTGTGTTGTGCACCACATCTATAATCAGGAGGCTGCAGGACATTTAGGATTGGTTTCCATTCTTCTCACTCTGAGATCATGCGATAGAGCTGTGTTGTTAGGGTCGTCTCTCTCTAACGAGTTATGTTGTTTGCAGCTACGAGAAAGGCAGCAGTGACCCAGGAAAGATTATGTGGATTTCGTATCCAGGTTGGTAATGTTTGTAGTATAGTTGGTATTGTGACATACAACTATACGGATTTATGTATGAGGGTCACATATGTGTTGCCTAGAATGGTTTGAGATTACCAGGAATTGGTAAGGACTAAATAAATACCGGGAAGGTATGAACAGTTAATAGACTCTCGTGAGTTTTACGTACTAATTTGAGATAATTAGGAGATGATGAGCTGTCTGAGAAGGAAATGGACCCTTAAGAAGTTTAATTAAGGGACTTAATGGAAGACTATGTTAACAAATTAAGCTACGTGGTATGATTAAGAAAATGGTATGGATGAGATCCGTATGGAGTAAGTATGGTTGTTGTGATCAAGACAACACGATTATAGTATTATGAGAAGTTATTGTACCCATTTACGGGGGGGCTGATAAGGTAGGCTTGGAGCATGGAAATTGCGAGCCTAAGAATATTGATAACCGCCGTGACCTTAGGTGTATAAGGCTTTCTCGGGTAGTAAAAACTTAAGTCAGACCAATGATAAAAGTTAAGTGCGACGCTGAGTCGGGTTGAGGACCTATTAAGGGTCGCCCCATAGCCTGAAATGGAATGGGATCAGTTGGTAGTAGTCCCACTACGTGACAGGGTCACGAGGGTGCAGGGCCCAAGTCTAGTTAATCGTTTTACGGGTTCGTGGACGCATTCCACCGGAACCAGGTTGTGAGCCGGATATGGCCTTATATTGTTTAATTAGTAACTCCAAAGATTGGAGGCCAGATGTAGTATGGAAGTTATGTACGTATGTTAGTATAAATTTGGAAGTACGAAAAGTGTACGACCAGTGAAAAAGAGAGCAACCAAGTGTAAAGAAATGGAGCCTGAATCCATGAGAACCTTTCGAGGTGACTACACCCGTGAGTGTTGGGTGGTAGCTGAGTGGGTAGTTAATAATTACCGATAACGATACAGTCGTTGGACCCTAGCAGAGCTGTTATGACAGACATTGAGGTCATTATGAGTACGGACTAGTTGGCCTCTTGTTATGCCAACGTGGACTACAGAGAGAGATTGATTCGGTACCAGTTTTCCGATAAGCCGGTTATCGAGTGGAAAGGAAGAGAAGTGGTGGTAACCAGTGAATTATTCTTCCTTCTTTGACATAATTGTTTTTAATAAGTCTGTGTGACTTGTTCATTTGAGGTGAATTAAGGCAGAAAGTAATTAATAATTGAATTTGAAGGAATTTATGTTAAGTTCCCTTGGAGGTACTTGGAGTTGGTTTGGTGTGGCGGTCAGGGCCACGACCTTCCGGATAATTTCAGGAAAATGTGCAAGGCAAGAATAAAATAAGTACGAGTGCTGCCGGCGGAAAGCTGAGGGCATCTTTGGTAGGTTTTGAAAATCTACACGATTTTAAGGCGGGGCGTGATGATTAGATATTTACAGGACCGCGAGAGGACCCTTTGATTAGGGTTGTGACTCCAAGGAAAGTTTATTTAAGGGAGATAAGTTCTCTCCCCCACGTAAATGATAGTTTTACATATTATAGGGTTGTGTGTGCCCATGTTGTTATACGAAGGATATGAGACTGGTAAGGTCTTCGGTATCGTCATGCCATAGGTTACAGTTTTAGATAACCGTGGAAAAAGTATTGTGTTGGGGTAATTAAGAACGACGTTACGAAGTGGTCGAGGAAGTCTCGTAAGGATAAAAAAATGCAGGTAGTACGCATGTATGAAACTGTACGATTACGGATCAAGATAGAAATACTTTTGTTAATAATAAGCATAAGGTAAGGTTATGACAAGAATGATAAAAGAGAATACGACTATGGTTATGTGAGTTGCACGAGATATGATTACCCCGGACTAGTGTAAGACCATTAGTAAATAATGGGCAGTAAGAACACCTCAAGGGAAGGTGGTAGCATCGGTACTGACAAGAAAGATAGTAAGAAAATACGGAGGGGTAAGGGACCCCAGGACAACTTGAAATAACTTATAAAGGAAAGACGAGTAGACACTCGAACGATAAGAAATCTTGACAAGTCATTGGATTATGTAATACCGTGAATTGAGGTTGAACACCTGACTATAAGCTCTACGAGCTGGGAGAGAATAATCGGGTTACGACTTTACGAGACCAAGGAAATCCCCCCCCCTAAATTGTGATGGACAGGAAGTCTTAGCCATGAGGCAAGCAAAGGAATCAAATCTAAGTTAGTGACCAAGTTGAGTTGCAACAGAGAAAGGGGAAACAGGAACCATAATTGAGATTACGAATACTCAAATATTTCGCAGGTATGAGAAAGGCTTCCAGTACTAGAAGATAAGTTGACCACGACTACAGTTCTAACCCCTTCTGAGAGACTCAAGGGTTAGGTTGTTATTGTAACACTTTGGGTGTTGGGCTAGGTTGTATGCTGACGCAACACGATAAGGTGAGAGCCTATGTTTTCCCGGTGGTTAGGGAAGCAAGAAAGGAAATTACGCTACTCACGATTTAGAGTAGGCGGCAGTTAATCGTGCCTTGAAGATTTGGAGGCATGACGTATCTATAAGACTTCATGTGGATATGTGTATAGACCACAAGAGCCTCCGGTATATCTTCAGACAGAGACAACTGAATTGGCGACAGTGATGGTGGTTAGAGTTACTCAAAGGATTGTGATATTGATATCCTATACCATCCGGGGAAAGCCAAGACAGTTACAGATCCTCTTAGACGTGGATCTATGGATAGTCTGCCAGGTGGGCAGCCAGATAGACAGGACGTGGTCCGTGAGATTCACCAGCTACCAAGCCGAGGGATTCGATTGTTTGTTTCCAAGGTTAATGAAGTTTAGGTCCGAGAGGTTGCCGAGTCTTCCGTCATTGAGGAGGTAAAGAGCGGCGTATGAGATCCGATATGATCTGAGATCGAGATACGGCTCTTGAGAAGAAGAGCACATTTGAGTAAAGACCGGATGGGGTGTTGTGATATGAGGATAGATTGTGTGTACCCGGTGTTATAGGACTAGTCAGCAGGTTTTAAGGGAGGCACGCAGTGCTTATTGCTCTAATTGTTCGGGGTCGACTAAGTTGTGTCGTGACCTCAGATATTTGTATTGGTAAGATGGCCTGAAGAGGGATGTAGCAGAGTTGTAACTTAATGTCCGAATTAGTAACAGGTAAAGGTTGAACACTAGAAGCCCAGTGGGCTATTGCAGGCGATTTAGATCCCGACTTAGATATGAGAGGTAATTAATATGGACCTTGTTACAGGGTAGCATCGTACTCAGATGAAGTGCGACTCCGTGGGGGTCATGATAAATAGGCTGGCGAAACCAGTCGTGTTCTTCCGGATTGGGACCACTTACTCGGCTGAGGATTATGGTAGCTTATATAACAGGGAGATTGTGAGACTGCAAGGGGCTCCTATATTTATGATGTCAGTCAGATAAGCTCAGTTTACGGCTAACTTCTGAAGGTGTTCCAGAAGGTATTAGGGACACAGGTGAGTCTCAGTGTGGCATTTCACCCTCAGACCGACGGACAGGCAGAGCGTACTATCCAGGCACTTGAGGATAGGTTGCGGGCCGATGTTATTGATTTCAGGGGTAGCTGGGAGGATTATTTACCTCTTGTTGAGTTTGCGTATAACAAAAGCTACCATTCCAGTATCCAGATGGCCCTGTATGAGGCTTTGTATGAAGAAAGTGTAGACTCGCCAATTGGTTGGTTCAACGTAGGCGAGGTTCAGATAATTAGCCCGGTCTTGATTCGTGAAGTGTGGATAAGGCGAAGCTTATCCAGGAAAGATTATTAGCAAGCTCAGAGTCGATAAAAGCTTTATGCAGATAACCGACGTCGACACTTGGAGTTCAGGTTGACTTTGTAGCATAAGTATTGTTATGTGGCCAGGTGTGGCAAGTGTGATTATGTTGGGTGTAGTCAAGGGACTATGCCAATATCCGTTTAGATTGGACTCCGAAAGAACATTCGGGGACGAATGTTTCTAAGGGGGAGAGAATGTTACACCCCGTAATTCCAAGAGGATGAGATGAGAACGTACGAAAGGAAATAAGATTCGAAGTTGGACAAAGAAAAAAAAAAGTTGGCAGAATATTTTTTGGACAGTTTTTCAGTCAACTTGGGAGCGGTATATCTCCTAGAATAATTGAAGTTTTTAGGTGTTTCAAAAGCCTAATATGAAGTTAATTGAGTCTAGTTTCCAACGCAATAAACCGCTAGTCGATAGGACATCAGAGTAGAGAGTTATGGACGTTACAAGATCGACTGACAGAACATCTGGTCGGGCGCCGTGGCTGCAGTGGCGGCGCGAAAAGCTGAAATTGTGCGAATTGCAGCGCCGCGGCTCCGACTGCAGGGCCGCGGCGCCGAGGTGGGATTTTTTGCGAAAATAGGGGAAAAATAGAAGATATTTGTTGTAGAGGACCCCTGGGTGAGTGACAAGTGTCCCCCCAACTTTTGGAACAGGATAAAGGCTATATTTGACCAAGTCTTGCTAGATTAAAATCATTTTACAAGACTTCACCCAAATCTTCTCTTCTCTCTCAAATGGTTGAAACCCTAAGCCTAAAAGAGATTTCTTTTTAGAAAGGCAACAAGAAGGAAATACGTTGGCAAGCTTGTTGGGGGTTCGTAGAGATGATATTTGCGGGAAGAAGAATTTCGGAAAGAGGGCTAAAGTGGGCAAGATTGTTGGACTATTTTGGGCTTATCAAGGTAACCACTTTGTCCTCTTAAGTGATTGAAGATTTCTTATTGTTGTAGTTATACATTTTAACTAGCATGAAGTATATGTATTGAAGATTGATAAGTGATATGGATTGAAGTAGCCTAAATCCGAAAATGACATGTTGAGTAGTTTGAAATTGAATTACAATTTGGTCGTTAACTAGTATCGTTGCATGTTATCTACTTGAAGATTTTAGTTGCTATAATCGATTGCGGCTTTATAACATGTTGTACTAAACAACTTGCATTGAAAAGGAATTGGAAAAGACTTTGTGGTGATGTACCTCAAATTTGCCGAATGTGACATAGTATGTTGGACTAGTTTGATATCAATTGTGGGGCGGAATTTTACACGTCTTGTAGGCGTGTAATCCCTTATTGTTAACTACATTGTTGAGCCTTAAATGTGGCGTGTTTGGTTATTGAAATTCGGCCTTGAAAAAGGTGGCAAAGTATGTAGAAACAAAGGAAATGTTGTCCGATTTTCCGTAGAATTTAGTGACTTTGCATTTAGAATATTCTACATTTGAGGTAAGAAGTTAATAGACGTATTATGGTCATTATAGGTTGACATACCACGTACGGCATATTGGACTTGGCAAGTGGATTGAACCGAAGAGGTATGTGGAACTTTCTTATCTCTTGAGCATGATTAAGTTGTAAATGTATAGTACGGTGAGCGTCTGAATTTTGACAATCTAGTCCATTTGATATCCTTGGCTTATTTTGCTAATGTCCAAGTTGGTTGAGTTAGGGAATTAACTCACTTGTTTAAAAGTATTAAGGATATCTTGGTTTCTAAAACTTAAGAGACTTTGAATATTTTGAAAGTATTTTCGATACTTGTTTTGTTGGAAAATTTAAGTCTCTTAGTTATAAAGAAGAATGTAAGTATCTAAGGCATAAAGCTAGTATAACGGCTTTATGGGAAGTTGGTTATAATAGCTTTATGGAAAGTTAAAAAGAGTGGTTTACTCTAAGTAATGTAAGTATGATAAATGACTTGAAATAATGAAAGACAAATTGATTTGAAGGCATCAATTGCTTAAGGTTTTTTTTTAAAGAAAGAAGTCACTTGATTTAGAAGCCTAAATGTATTTCTAAAAGGTATTGTGACTTGTCTTGAAAAGTAGTTATGACTTGATACTACGGTTATTAGTATCTTGGAAGTTTTATATGAAAAAGGGTCCTTTTAAAAGAATAGAAGTACGTAGTACTTTGGGTAAAATTCCCGGATTTTATAATGACATGGTAGTGCCTTAAGTAAACTAAAATGAGAGTGTATATGAATAAGACTAATAAGAAGTTAGAGGATTTCTTAACTTACTTATGTTATGTATGATAAGCTGGTAGTGCTTATGTTATGTACGGTAAGCTGGTAGTGCTTATGTTATGTATGATAGCCGGTTGAGCTAGGGTAAGAGTATAATTGCGGGGTAAACCCCCAAGACGTTATACCACCTTCGCTAGGGTAAGAGTATAAATGCGGGGTAAACCCCCAAGACGTTATACCACCTTCTCTAGGGTAAGAGTATAAATGCGGGGAAAACCCCCAAGACGTTATACCACATTCTGAGTATGATTGCGGGATAAACCCCCAAGACATTATACCACTCCATGGATTTGCTACCCATGATGCGAGGAATACCTCATGCGGGTCCACACGACCTATGCGGGCGGATAAAGTCTATGCGAGGAATACCTCATGCGGGTCCACACGACCCTTGCGGGTGAAATAGTCCCAGGAGTAGGATTGCTTAATGATACTGCGGATGGGTGGCCCTGCTTTGATCGTGAGCCTCCTATTTTTATGTTGTAAGTATACTCTTAGTTACTCTCATTGTTAGTAAGGCACAGTGAACTGTAATTTGATTATCATACATGTCTCCAGTTTTATTTTAGACTTATGATTTCACTACTGATGCTGATTTCACATATTTGGTACATGTCAGATTGACCTCCTTGAGGCTGTGTTCATGCCGCAGGTAGAGTACAGGTTGATGATCCTCACTCTTAGGATCATTGTTCAGCTGTTGAGAAGCTCCATTATTTCGGAGGCTTATCCCTGGTATTGTCGGTTGTTGTATATTCAGGGGTATGGCGGGGTCATGTCCCGCCAAAGTTGTTATTCTTAGAGGTCTGTAGTCACATTTGTGGATTGGGTTTGTAAGAACAGAGATGTACTATTTTAATTTTGTATTATGTATATGTTACGAAAGGCGGCCTTATCGGCTAGCCGGTTGATGTCTACTGTCTAAGTATGATTTTTATTTTAGGAGTTGTGTATGTTCCGTTGCTATTCTCTGATGTATACCTGAAAGGGGTGCCAGTAGGGCACGATCGCGAGCCGGTTGGGTCATGACAAAAGTGTTATCGCACGCTTAGTCCTCGGAAAGTGTCTCTGACCGTGTCTAGTAGAGTCTTGATTATCGGTGTGTTGTGCACCACATCTATAATCAGGAGGCTGCAGGACATTTAGGATTGGTTTCCATTCTTCTCACTCTGAGATCGTGCGATAGAGCTGTGTTGTTAGGGTCGTCTCTCTCTAACGAGTTATGTTGTTTGCAGCTACGAGAAAGGCAGCAGTGACCCAGGAAAGATTATGTGGATTTCGTATCCAGGTTGGTAATGTTTGTAGTATAGTTGGTATTGTGACATACAGCTATACAAATTTATGTATGAGGGTCACATATGTGTTGCCTAGAATGGTTTGAGATTACCAGGAATTGGTAAGGACTAAATAAATACCGGGAAGGTATGAACAGTTAATAGACTCTCAGCAAGGTTTTACGTACTAATTTGAGATAATTAGGAGATGATGAGCTGTCTGAGAAGGAAATGGACCCTTAAGAAGTTTAATTAAGGGACGTAATGGAAGACTATGTTAACAGATTAAGCTACGTGGTATGATTAAGAAAATGGTATGGATGAGATCCGTATGGAGTAAGTATGGTTGTTGTGATCAAGACAACACGATTATAGTATTATGAGAAGTTATTGTACCCGTTTACGGGGGGACTGATAAGGTAGGCTTGGAGCATGGAAATTGCGAGCCTAAGAATATTGATAACCGCCGAGACCTTAGGTGTATAAGGCTTTCTCGGGTAGTAAAAAGTTAAGTCAGACCAATGATAAGAGTTAAGTGCGACGCTGAGTCGGGTTGAGGACCTATTAAGGGTCGCCCCATAGCCTGAAATGGAATGGGATCAGTTGGTAGTAGTCCCACTACGTGACAGGGTCACGAGGGTGCAGGACCCAAGTCTAGTTAATCGTTTTACGGGTTCGTGGACGCATTCCACCGGAACCAGGTTGTGTGAGCCGGATATGGCCTTATATTGTTTAATTAGTAACTCCAAAGATTGGAGGCCAGATGTAGTATGGAAGTTATGTACGTATGTTAGTATAAATTTGGAAGTACGAAAAGCATACGACCAGTGAAAAAGAGAGCAACCAAGTGTAAAGAAATGGAGCCTGAATCCATGAGAACCTTTCGAGGTGACTACACCCGTGAGTGTTGGGTGGTAGCTGAGTGGGTAGATAATAATTACCGATAACGATCGATCGTTGGACCACAGCGACCTAGCGAGTATATGATGACATTGAGGTCATTATGAGTACAGACTAGTTGGCCTCTTGTTATGCCAACGTGGACTACAGAGAGAGAGAGATTCGGTACCAGTTTCCCGATAAGCCGGTTATCGAGTGGAAAGGAAGAGAAGTGGTGGTAACCAGTGAATTATTCTTCCTTCTTTGACATAATTGTTTTTAATAAGTCTGTGTGACTTGTTCATTTGAGGTGAATTGAGGCAGAAAGTAAGTAATAATTGAATTTGAAGGAATTTATGTTAAGTGCCCTTTGAGGTACTTGGAGTTGGTTTGGTGTGGCGGTCAGGGCCACGACATTCCGGATAATTTCAGGAAAATGTGCAAGGCAAGAATAAAATAAATGCAGTCTTTGTGGAAAGCTGAGGGCATCTTTGGTAGGTTTTGAAAATCTACACGATTTTAAGGCGGGGCGTGATGATTAGATATTTACAGGACCGCGAGAGGACCCTTTGATTAGGGTTGTGACTCCAAGGAAAGTTTATTTAAGGGAGATAAGTTCTCTCCCCCACGTAAATGATATTTTTACATATTATAGGGTTGTGTGTGCCCATGTTGTTATACGAAGGATATGAGACTGGTAAGGTCTTCGGTATCATCATGCCATAGGTTACAGTTTTAGATAACCGTGGAAAAAGTATTGTGTTGGGGTAATTAAGAACGACGTTATGAAGTGGTCGAGGAAGTGGCGTAAGGATAAAAAAATGCAGGTTGTACGCATGTATGAAACTGTACGATTACGGATCAAGATAGAAATACTTTTGTTAATAATAAGCATAAGGTAAGGTTATGACCAGAATGATAAAAGAGAATACGACTATGGTTATGTGAGTTGCACGAGATATGATTACCCCGTACTAGTGTAAGACCATTAGTAAATAATGGGCAGTAAGAACACCTCAAGGGAAGGTGGTAGCATCGGTACTGACAAGAAAGATAGTAAGAAAATACGGAGGGGTAAGGGACCCCAGGACAACTTGAAATAACTTATAAAGGAAAGACGAGTAGACACTCGAACGATAAGAAATCTTGACAAGTCATTGGATTATGTAATACCGTGAATTGAGGTTGAACACCTGACTATAAGCTCTGGTGGGAGAGAATAATCGGGTTCTGACTGACGAGACCAAGGAAATCCCCTAAATTGTGATGGGCGGAAGTCTTAGCCATGAGGCAAGCAAAGGAATCAAATCTAAGTTAGTGACCAAGTTGAGTTGCAACAGAGAAAGGGGAAGCAGCCATAATGAGATTAAGAATACCGAATATTTCGCAGTATGAGAAAGGCTTCGATACTAGAAGATAAGTTGACCACGACTACGCTTCTAACCTCCGAGAGACTCAAGGTTAGGTTGTTATTGTAACACTTTGGGTGTTGGGCTAGGTTGTATCTTGTCGCAACACGATAAGGTGAGCTATGTTTTCCGGTGGTTAGGGAAGCAAGAAAGGAAATTACGCTACTCACGATTTAGAGTAGGCGATTAATCGTGCCTTGAAAATTTGGAGGCATGACGTATCTATAAGACTTCATGTGGATATGTGTATAGACCACAAGAGCCTCGGTATATCTTGAGACGCAGACAACCGAATTGGCGGCGATGGCGGTGGTTAGAGTTACTCAAAGGATTGTGATATTGATATTCTATACCATCCGGGGAAAGCCAAGACCGTTACAGATCCTCTTAGACGTGGATCTAGGGATAGTCTGCCAGGTGGGCAGCCAGATAGACAGGACGTGGTCCGTGAGATTCACCAACTACCAAGCCAGGATTCGATTGTTTGTTTCCAAGGTTAATGAAGTTTAGGTCCGAGAGGTTGCGAGTCTTCCGTCATTGAGGAGGTAAAGAGGCGGCGATATGAGGATCGATTATAATCTGATATCGAGATCGGCTCTCAGAAGAGAAGAGCACATTTGAGTAGCACCGGATGAGATGTTGTGATATGAGGATAGATTGTGTGTACCCGGTGCTGCAGGACTAGTCAGCAGGTTTTAGGGGAGGCACGCAGTGCTTATTGCTCTAATTGTTCGGGGTCGACTAAGTTGTGTCGTGACCTCAGATATTTGTATTGGTAAGATGGCCTGAAGAGGGATGTAGCAGAGTTGTAGCTTAATGTCTGAATTAGTAACAGGTCAAGGTTGAACACCAGAAGCCCAGTGGGCTATTGCAGGCGATTTAGATCCCGACTTAGATATGAGAGGTAATTAATATGGACCTTGTTACAGGGTAGCATCGTACTCAGAGGAAGTGCGACTCCCTGGGGGTCATGATAAATAGGCTGGCGAAACCAGTCGTGTTCTTCCGGATTGGGACCACTTACTCGGTTGAGGATTATGGTAGCTTATATAACAGGGATATTGTGAGACTGCAAGGGGTTCCTACATTTATGATGTCGATCGGATAAGCTCGATTCGGCTAACCACGAAGTTGTTCCAGAAGGTATTAGGGACACAGGTGAGTCTCAGTGTGGCATTTCACCCTCAGACCGACGGACAGACAGAGCGTACTATCCAGGCACTTGAGGATAGGTTGCGGGCCGATGTTATTGATTTCAGGGGTAGCTGGGAGGATTATTTACCTCTTGTTGATTTTGCGTATAACAAAAGCTACCATTCCAGTATCCAGATGGCCCTGTATGATGCTTTGTATGAAGAAAGTGTAGACTCGCCAATTGGTTGGTTCAACGTAGGCGAGGTTCAGATAATTAGCCCGGTCTTGATTCAGCGGGCTGTGGATAAGGTGAAGCTTATCCAGGAAAGATTATTAGCAATCTCAGAGTCGATAAAAGCTTTATGCAGATAACCGACGTTGACACTTGGAGTTCAGGTTGACTTTGTAGCATAAGTATTGTTATGTGGCCAGGTGTGGCAAGTGTTATTATGTTAGGTGTAGTCAAGGGACAATGCCAATATCCGTTTAGATTGGACTCCGAAAGAACATTCGGGGACGAATGTTTCTAAGGGGGGGAGAATGTTACACCCCGTAATTCCAAGAGGATGAAATGAGAACGTACGAAAGGAAATAAGATTCGAAGTTGGACAAAGAAAAAAAATAGTTGGCAGAATATTTTTTGGACAGTTTTTCAGTCAAATTGGGAGCGGTATATCTCCTAGAATAATTGAAGTTTTTAGGTGTTTCAAAAGCCTAATATGAAGTTAATTGAGTCTAGTTTCCAACGCAACAAACCTCTAGTCTATAGGACATCAGAGTAGAGAGTTATGGACGTTACAAGATCGACTGACAGAACAGACAGGGTCAGGCGCCGCGGCGCCGGCTGCAGCGCCGGGGAGCCGAAAAGCCTGAAATTGTCTGAAATTGCAGCGCCGCGGCTCCGGCGCCGAGGTGGGATTTTTTGCGGAAATAGGGGAAAAATAGAAGATATTTGTTGTAGAGGACCCCTGGGTGAGTGACAAGTGTCCCCCCAACTTGTGGAACAGGATAAAGGCTATATTTGACCAAGTCTTGCTAGATTAAAATCATTTTACAGGACTTCACCCAAATCTTCTCTTCTCTTCTATCTCAAATGGTTGAAACCCTAAGCCTAAAAGAGATTTCTTTTTAGAAAGGCAACAAGAAGGAAATATGTTGGCAAGCTTGTAGGGGGTTCGTAGAGATGATATTTGCGGGAAGAAGAATTTCGGAAAGAGGGCTAAAGTGGGCAAGATTGTTGGACTATTTTGGGCTTATCAAGGTAACCACTTTGTCCTCTTAAGTGATTGAAGATTTCTTATTGTTGTAGTTATACATTTTAACTAGCATGAAGTATATGTATTGAAGATTGATAAGTGATATGGATTGAAGTAGCCTAAATCCGAAAATGACATGTTGAGTAGTTTGAAATTGAATTACAATTTGGTCGTTAACTAGTATCGTTGCATGTTATCTACTTGAAGATTTTAGTTGCTATAATCGATTGCGGCTTTATAACATGTTGTACTAAACAACTTGCATTGAAAAGGAATTGGAAAAGACTTTGTGGTGATGTACCTCAAATTTGCCGAATGTGACATAGTATGTTGGACTAGTTTGATATCAATTGTGGGGTGGAATTTTACACATCTTGTAGGCGTGTAATCCCCTATTGTTAACTACATTGTTGAGCCTTAAATGTGGCGTGTTTGGTTATTGAAATTCAGCCTTGAAAAAGGTGGCAAAGTATGTAGAAACAAAGGAAGTGTTGTCCGATTTTCTGTAGAATTTAGTGACTTTGCATTTAGAATATTCTACGTTTGAGGTAAGAAGTTAATAGACGTATTATGGTCATTATAGGTTGACATACCACGTACGGCATATTGGACTTGGCAAGTGGATTGAACGGAAGAGGTATGTGGAACTTTCTTATCTCTTGAGCATGATTAAGTTGTAAATGTATAGTACGGTAGACGTACAAGATTTTGACAATCTAGTCCATTTGATATCCTTGGCTTATTTTGAGAATGTCCAGGTTGGTTGAGTTAGGGAATTAACTCACTTGTTTAAAAGTATTAAGGATATCTTGGTTTCTAAAACTTAAGAGACTTTGAGTATTTTCAAAGTATTTTCGATACTTGTTTTGTTGGAAAATTTAAAGTCTCTTAGTTATAAAGAAGAATGTAAGTATCTAAGGCATAAAGCTAGTATAACGGCTTTATGGGAAGTTGGTTATAATAGCTTTATGGAAAGTTAAAAAGAGTGGTTTACTCTAAGTAATGTAAGTATGATAAATGACTTGAAATAATGAAAGACAAATTGATTTGAAGGCATCAATTGTTTAAGGGTTTTTTTTAAAGAAAGAAGTCACTTGATTTAGAAGCCTAAATGTATTTCTAAAAGGTATTGTGACTTGTATTGAAAAGTAGTTATGACTTGATACTACGGTTATTAGTATCTTGGAAGTTTTATATGAAAAAGAGTCTTTTTAAAAGAATAGAAGTACGTAGTACTTTGGGTTAAATTCCCTGATTTTATAATGACATGGTAGTGCCTTAAGTAAACTAAAATGAGAGTGTATATGAATAAGACTAATAAGAAGTTTGAGGATTTCTTAACTTACTTATGTTATGTATGATAAGCTGGTAGTGCTTATTTTATGTACGGTCAGCTGGTAGTGCTTATGTTATGTATGATAGCCGGTTGAGCTAGGGTAAGAGTATAAATGCGGGGTAAACCCCCAAGACGTTATATCACCTTCTCTAGGGTAAGAGTATAAATTCGGGGTAAACCCCCAAGACGTTATACCACCTTCTCTAGGGTAAGAGTATAAATGCGGGGAAAACCCCCAAGACGTTATACCACCTTCTGAGTATGATTGCGGGATAAACCCCCAAGACATTATACCACTCCATGGATTTTCTACCCATGATGCGAGGAATACCTCATGCGGGTCCACACGACCTATGCGGGCGGATACAGTCTATGCGAGGAATACCTCATGCGGGTCCACACGACCCTTGCGGGTGAAATAGTCCCAGGAGTAGGATTGCTTAATGATACTGCGGATGGGTGGCCCTGCTTTGATCGTGAGCCTCCTATTTTTATGTTGTAAGTATACTCTTAGTTACTCTCATTGTTAGTAAGGCACAGTGAACTGTAATTTGATTATCATAGATGTCTCCAGTTTTATTTTAGACTTATGATTTCACTCTGATGCTTTGATTTCACATATTTGGTACATGTTATCTTGACCTCCTTGGGGTTGCGTTCATGCAGTAGAAGTCTGAGTTCTGTCATGCCAAAGTTGTTATTCTTAGAGGTCTGTAGTCACATTTGTGGATTGGGTTTGTAAGAACAGAGATGTACTATTTTAATTTTGTATTATGTATATGTTACGAAAGGCGGCCTTATCGGCTAGCCGGTTGATGTCTACTGTCTAAGTATTATTTTTATTTTAGGAGTTGTGTATGTTCCGCTGCTATTCTCTGATGTATACCTGAAAGGGGTGCCCAGGTAGGGCACCAGTCGCGGGCCCGGGGTCGGTTCGTTACATGAACCGTGATCCTAAGAGTGTGGATCAGCAGCTATGTACCTCAACCTGCGGCATCAACACAGCCCCCCGAAGGAGGTCAGTACGAAATATGTACCAAGTATGTGAAACTGAAAATACTGTAATGAAATCATAACAGTCTATATAAAGCTGGAGACATGTATGATAACCAAAATAACAGTACACGGTGCCTTGCCAAAGTGAAAGTAATGAAAGTCAGTTTTACCTTTTAAGGACTATTTCAACATATGAACAATAGTCACACGGGGCTACGGACACAAACCCTCAAATATCATCACATAGTCCAGTAAGGGTCTCAAGCCCACAAATATCAAAGCGTGCCCGTGGAATCCCCATCAGCTGATAGCGACCATAAGTGTAAAATATAACCATGTGACGCGTCCGTGGCATCCCACCTCACTGTCGGCGTACACATATACAATACATATATATATCTCCTGCCCGTGGAATCCCCCATCACTGCAGGCAGCCATAAGTGTAACATATAACCATGTGACGCGCCCGTGGCATCCTACCTCACTGTCGGCGTACACCTATACAATACATATATATATATATATATCTCATGCCCGTGGAATCCCTCATCTCGGGTACATGACTTCATGGAGGGATAATCCATGGGGTAATAGTACGTAACATGGTCGCATGCCCCGGAATCCCTCATCGTATAAGCATGGTCATAGGGTAATAATCGTATATAACATGCCCGTGGAATCCCTCATCTCGGGTACATTTCTTCATGGGGAGCTAGTCCATGGAGTAATAGTCGTACATAACATGGTCGCATGCCCCGGAATTCCTCATCGTATAAGCATGCCCATGGGTAATAAAACAAATCCGGGAATCTAACCCGCCTCCTGGTCGCATGCCCCGGAATCCCTCATCGTATAAGCATGTCCAAGGAGTAATAAAAACCATCCTGGAATCTAACCCGCATCCTGGTCGCATGCCCCGGAATCTCACATCGTATAAGCATGTCCAAGGATCAATCACAATGGAAGCATACTCGTGGAAGCCTCTGTCACTGTCGGTACGTCCAAGTAAATTCACAACAAGACAGCCGGCCCTCCAACTGAGAGTCACGGCAGCGTAAACATATAATACTTGCACTCAAGGCTATCACGAGCAAGCATAGGCAAGTTCATAAAATCTTTAGACTTTCATTTTATATACTCAAGGCACTTTTCGTTTCACATAAAAATCCGAAAACTTAACCCAAAGTACTACGTACTTCTTTTCCTTTAAAATGACTCTTTTTCATATAAACTTCCAAGATACTAACAACCGTAGTATCAAGTCATATCTACTTTTCAAGACAAGTCACAATACCTTTTAGAAATACATTTATAGGCTTCTAAATCAAGTGACTTCTTTCTTTTGAGACCTTAAGAAATTGATGCCTTCAAATCAATTTGCCTTTTATTATTTCAAGTCATTTATCATTACTTACATTACTTAGAGTAAACCACTCTTTTAACTTTCCATAAAGCTATTATAACCAACTTCCCATAAAGTCGTTATACTAACTTTATACTTTAGGCAAACACATTCTTTTTATAACCAAGAGACTTATACTTTCGAAAACCAAGTATCGTATACTTTCAAAATACTTCAAGTCTCTTATCTTTTAGAAATCAAGTTTCTTACTTTAGAAATCAAGTCTTCATATCTTTCGAATGTCAAGAAGTCAATAATTTCCAAATCAAGTATTCTATACTTTTAAAATCAAGTCATTTCTTCCTTTAAGAATCAAGTCTCATAACTTGAAAAATAAAGTCTCTTAACCTTTTAAGAATTAATAGTTCATAGTCTTGACACTTCATAACGTAAATTCTTTAAGTTAAGTACATATGCCTTATGTGTGTGAGTAGGTTATACTTGTTTATAATGATCTTATTAAAGCATCCATGATCTAGAAAATGTAATACAATTTTGTCTTATCTTAGCTTCTATGCGGATGGAGAATTCTACTCATTTTAATATAATCAATTGTCATTACATTTTTCCTTTATTAACGCTGCAATGGCTTGTTCGATACTTATTCTCATTCGTGCCGTAAATTAGCCAAGTCAACTTGGCTCCAAATACCTCCTAACGACTCTTACCAACATCCCCCATAAGACTTGGTAAGAACCTAGGATAACTTAGAAATAACATTTACATAGAGTAAATCACATACATACCTCTTAACTTCTAAGAGTATAAGGGAACATGAAATAATACCACATGTATATTCCATACATAGAATCATGCCAAAGGAAGGAAGAGGTTCACATACCTCGCGACGATTATCGACACGTAGCAAAATGCTCCAAAGTACTATAACCTCGCTCGCTTGTCCACCCTTCAAGTAGAATACTCTACTCGTAGTACTTCAACCTATAAGGGTCATAATATGTCTATTAACCTCTAGCTTCAAACGTAGAATATTCTAAGTGCAAAGTCACTAAATTCTACGGAAAATCGGACAGCACTTCCTTTGTTTCTACATACTTTTCTACCTTTTTCAAGGCCCGAATTCAATAGCCAAACATGCCACATTTAAGGCTCAACAATGTAGTTAACAATAGGGGATTACACGCCTACAAGACGTGTAAAATTCCGCCCCACAATTGATATCAAACTAGTCCAAAATACAATGCCATTCACGGCCCAAAAGGTGTAACAACATATCAACCTTTCCAATTCCTTTTCAAATCAAGGTGTTTAGTATAACATGTTATAAAGTCGCAATCGATTATAACAACTATAACCTTCAAGTAGATAACATGCGACGATTCTAATTATCGACCAAATTGTATTTCAAGTTCAAATGGCTAGAATGTCATTTCGGATATTAGGCTTCCACAATCCCTATCACTTATCAAACTTCAATACATATACTTCATGCTAGTTAAAATGTAAGGCTACAACAATATGTAATCTTATAACACTAAGAGAACAAGATTGTTACCTTAACGAGCCTTAATCCAACTTCAAGATCCGAAGTCGCTCCCTAGCAACTTAGAGCCTTTCCTTGACACTCCAATCCGCCACTTGAAGCCCTTAGAAGATCACCAACAACTTTCCTTTAACTTCCAATCCAAACCTAGGAAAGTGACTAGGTTTTCACCTTGCGACTAATCCAAAAACGACACTTTTCCGGGATATTTCTATTGAGGTACCCTTACAATACCCTTAGGAACCTTGGTTTAAAGTGTGGAGATTATTGGACAACAAACAAGAAAATTTCTTGTTGGAACCTAGCAAAGCCGAGAGCAATATGAAGGACTTCTAAGTTTTCTTGAAATTTTTTCTAAGTGTAAAGCCTTGTCTTGCTACTAGTAAACTTATATAACCAAATGGAGGGTCAATATTAGAACAAATGGGTGGCTTGGATGTAAAAATCTAGCCAAGTGGCCCTTTTTGACTTAGTCAATAATATCAAGCTCTACTTGCAAGACTTAGTCATCTTCACATAGGTCAAATGACCATCTCACCCATGTCCATTTCGTTCCAAGACCAACTAGGGGTGACACGTGTCGCCCTCCCATTCGTCGCAATATTTCGTTTTCCGACAATTTCATAATTCCGATAAATGTTTACTAGTCTCAAATCTTAACTTTTGAGTTCTTACGTACGTCCTTATAAACATGTCCTGGAAATACGGGGTGTAACATATGTCTAGAGTATCATCAGTGTGTGGGAGATAGAAGTCCTTAGACTTGAGGTCGATACGCGCATGCCTTATAGGTTGAGACACGGCTTGTATTGGGTATATTACGACGTAGATTAAAGGTGGTAGTTGAGCCAAGATTAGGATTCATTCCTCGAATATATCTTCGAGAGAACACTCAGATTCTCATATGGTATTAGGTTGACTAAGTCGTTGGCCAATGCAGTAGACATATCTATGATATGGTCTTGTTGTCAACTAATATAGATGAGATATAATGATCAAAACATTTGGATAGACACTTGGCAGATCCTAAGCTTGATCGATTGTATCGTGAATGAAAGGATTTTATCTACCCACATAGAGGTTTCGTTCACAGGTTTCGTGTAACTATACTTCACATATTGAGTCCAGAACAAATGTTGTGTGCAAGCTACAGAAGTCCATTTATGGACTTAAGCAAGCCTCAAGGAGTTGGAACATTTGTTTTGACAAGTCTATCAAGTCATTTGATTTCGTCAGAAGCAAAGAAGATGCTTGTGTTTATAGCAAATGCAAATATGAGAGTAGTGTCTTCATTGTTATATATGTTGATGACATATTAATAATAAGAGACCATAAGACTTTCATGCAGTCAGTTAAAGAGTGGTTGTCCATATACCTTCATGATGAAGGACTTAGGTGAAGCCTGCTACATTCTGGGAATTAAGATCTATAGAGATAGACCTAATAGATTGTTGGGGCTGTCACATTTTTCCTACATAGACAAAGTGCTTTGACGTTTTTTTATGGAGAATTCCAAGAAAGGCGGTCTTCCAATGGGTCAAGGCATCAAGTTATCTAAGAAGGATTTCCCTTCTAGTGTTGTAGAACTTGAGCGCATGAAGAGGGTCACATATGCTTCGGCTATAGGATTAACCATGTATGCCATGACTTGTACTAGGCCAGTTGTGGCCTTTGCACTTAGTATGACTTTCAAGTTCCAACAGAATCCTGGTGATGAACACTGGAAGACAGTCAAAAGTATTCTTAAGTATCTCAGATGTACTAAAGATTACTTTTTGGTCTATGGTGGTGATGAGAACCTAGTTTCTACTGGTTACACTGATGCTAGCTTCCAGACTGATGTTGATGACTTCAACTCTCAGTCTGATTATACGTTCATTTTCAATGGTGGAGCAGTGAGTTGGAAGAGTTCCAAACAAGCTACAACTGTTGATTCGACTACTGAAGCATAGTACATTACTGGATTGGAAGTTGCTAAAGAATCTGTCTCTATTTCTGAGTTCCTGAAGAAGCTAGGGGTTGTTCCGAGTGTTAGTTGTCCAATAACCAATTATTGTGACAACACTGGTGCAATTGCACAGGCAAAGAAACCAAGATCAACAAACAGAAATAAGCATGTACCAAAGAAGTACCACATATTCAGAGAGATGGTGGAGGCTGAAGATATTAGATTAGATTATGTTCCCACAGATAATAATCTAGCAGACCCATTTACTAGACCATTAAGCTTGGTTAAGCATAATGGTCATTTTGAGAACATGGGTATTAGATATGTTGGTGATTGGCTCTTGTTAGGCATATTTCATATACCTATTTTGAGTCATTTTTTATTTGTATTTTCCCACTTTTGTTGAGTTTAGTATAGTATTAGGCTTGTTTTTCTTTCTTTTGAGTCACAGCGGTCCAAAATGGCGAAATGAAAAAAAAGAACGAAAAATAGGCATAAAAGGAGGTTCTAGAGGCAAAAAAGGCAAAAAAATGGAAATTCGAACGAAGTCGAGCGACCATGATGTCGGTCAGCGAGGACATGATGGCGAGAACTACTATGAGGCTGCACAACTTTTGGCACCAGTGCTAACTGCAGGACATGCGGTCGGTGCGAAATTTTCCGTCCGGCGAAATTGGCCGAGCGAGAAGGGTCCATAGGGCACGAAATTTTGAAGCATACTTAAGCCCTAGGGATTAATCTAAGAGATGGGTGTAGTTTTTGACATTCTCACACACAACATCATCGAGGGCAGATTTGGAGGCCACAATTGGGACTTTAGTTCACAGTATTTTTCTTTCTCTGTATTTATTTCAGTTATTGTTGGATTGTTTTAGTTCTTAGCATGTTCATGGCTAGGAGATAATTACTTTAGTAGGGTTTCCATCGAATCTTCTTGAAACTTGTTCATATAGTTAATGCATTAGTTAATGATTTCTTCTTCAGCGTATTAAGATCTATTCAATATTGCTTTGATTGCTTGATAATTAATTAGCTACTAATTATCATTACCTATATGATTTTGAATCGAGAACCGAGAGGAGAGATTTGAATATGTTGTACTTGTTTAGACATAGGTTAAAATCGTGGACAAAAGTACCCCGATACTTGTGTATTGTTTTAAGGTTACTGTCCTTAATCCTCTTGTGTGGTAAAATTTATCATAGAAATATAGAAGGTTTCTGCACAAGATTGAGCTCTCGTATATCCTAACCGGAATATGACGACAGACTAGTTAACCTGCTATCTTAATAAGAAGAAGAATCATTAGCATTGCATTAACACGTGAAAGAGTGGATAGTTGAGGAGATTGGAAGCCCTATTCCCTTCATAATTGTTATAAACCCATAGTTTTATCAATCAAATCTAGTTTCCTGCACTTCACTTTAATGATAGTTCTTAGTTACAAAACCAAACAATTTATTGATTGCCAAATAGAAACCAAAGTTTAGAAGTTCGGTACTTGGTAACCAGCATGTGGAGGATATTCGGTGTTACAGACTATATTACTTGTGAACGATATGTGCACTTGCGTGAGCATTTGTAAATCGCCTAACAAGTTTTTGGCACCGTTGCCGGGGACTGGAGTATAATCAATATCGAAATATCTATCCTTATATCTAATTTGGTTTTTATTTTTTTATTTGAGAATATTTTGCCGTGATCTGTTTGCTTGTTTTTTATCACTTGCAGGAAAGATAAAGAAAGTGCTGATCATTTGATAATGGAACATCAGCAAAACAACAATTTGGCGGATGACGAGCTACCGCCTGTCTTAGTACAAATCCCTGCAGAAAGAAGTTTGGGGGATTATGTATTGCCTACAGTGACAGGGGTGCAGACTTGCATAAGGCTCCCAGCAATAGGAGCTAATAATTTTGAGATTAACCCTGCTATTACAGGTATGGTGCGAGAACCTGATCCGATTTGGAGGGTCGCCATATGAGGAGCCACATACGCACATTGTGAATTTCCTGGAGCTTTGTGCCACATTCAAATACAATGGTTTCACTGATGATGCTATCCGGTTGAGGTTCTTTCCATCTTCGCTCAGGGAAAGGGCGAAGGTTTGGTTGAACTCCCTGTCAACAGACTCTATCTTCACATGGCAGGACCTGGCCCAGAAGTTCCTTGAAAAATTCATTCCACCAGCAAAGACAGCAAGACTTAGGGGAGAATTGAAAATTTTCTATCAAATGGATGGAGAGTCATTGTATGATGCTTGGGAAAGGTTCAAGGATTTGCAGAGGAAGTTCCCACATCATGGCCTTGAATAATAGAACTTGGTGCACATCTTCTACAATGATCTGAGTGGGACTACCATAACAATTATTGATGCAGCTGCTAGTGGTACTTTCATGAGGAGGACATCACATGAAGCCCATGACTTGTTGGAAGACATGGCCACAAATAATCACTTGCCAGATGAGAGAGGAACAGGTGGCAGAAAAACAGTTGGAGTTCATGAGACAGATGCTATCACTGCACTGCAGGCACAAGTTGCTCTCTTGACTAAGAAGCTCCAGCAGAATACCATATCCGTAAAGGCAGTCCAGATGCAAGCAGTTTGTGAAATTTGTGGGGGGTCCTCATACCTTTTATAGATGTCCAGAAACTGATGTGAACCACATCCTAATGGAGCAGGCTCAATGTCAAGCTGTGGGACACTTTCAGAGGCAATACAACAATGCACAATCTAACACATAACTAGGGGAGAAAAAATCATCGAGATTTTTCGTGGAAGAATGATCAGGGGAAATATCAGCAGTTCAGCCCACCAGCCCCACACGAGGAGTCAGATGAGTTGAAAATGGCACTATTAACATTGGAAAACTCCCAAGCACAATTCGTCACAGAGACAAGGTCATTCATGGCAGAAACTAAGTACTCAATTTTAAACCTGGCCAATTCTCAAGCAATAATGACCAACTCTCAGACCCAGTTCATGATGGAGACGAGATCTTCTATTAGGGGTTTGTAAACTCAGATATGGCAGTTGGCAGAGAAGTTGAGTGATAGACCTCAGGGGGCTCTACCCAGTAAGACAGTGATGAATCCAGGGGAGCAATGTCAGCGATCGATCGAGAAGTGAAGCGATTAGAAGCGGTGGGGGCCCTAACCAGGAGTGGAGAAGATAGTTGAAATAGAAAATGAGGGGGTTACTGATGACCGCCCTAATTTAGAGAAGGCTCCACCGGCAGTAAGAAGAGAATATGTAGACAGAATCCCTTATCCTCAAAGACTGCGGAAGAAGTCCTTAGACAAGGAGTTTTTCAAGTTTTTAGAGGTCTTCAAAAAGCTGCATATTAATCTCCCGTTCATTGAAGCTTTAGAGCAAATGCCAACATATGTAAAATTCATGAAGGACATCCTGTTAAAGAAGAGTAAGCTGGCGGATTATGAGACAATAGCCCTGACAGAGGAGTGCAGTGCTATCTTGCAGAGAAAACTGCCCCCTAAGTTGAAGGATCCAGGGAGTTTCACCGTACCTTGCACTATAGGTAAGGTGACATGTAAACGGGCTTTGTGTGACTTAGGGGCCAGTATCAACTTGATGCCTCTCTCTGTGTTCAAAAGACTCGATTTGGGGGAAGCAAAGACGACTACAGTGAATATGCAACTAGCTGATCGCTCAGTCGTACATCCCGGGGTATTATTGAAAATGTGTTAGTGAAAGTGGAAAAATTTATCTTCCCTACAGATTTCCTCATTCTGGATATGGAGGAGGATGAAGATATGCCCATCATTCTGGGGAGACCATTTCTAGCCACAGGAAGGGCCCTTATTGTTGTTGAGAAAGGGGAGTTGAAGCTTAGAGTTCAGGATGAAGAAATGACATTCAAGGTGTTTCAGCCACCACCTGAGCCAGAGTTAGCCCTCAAAGTTTTTAGACCATCCACTGAGCCCCGAGTCGATGAGAGATGTTTTCCTATTGGGGCAGTTGACAAGGTTGTGCCTAGGAAAAACCTCACTAGTATTGATACTTATGGGGTACCATTGAAGAAAAATGTGGAGACTGAGAGTAAGACCAGGGCAACAACAAATAATGAAACAATAATGAACCCTCCTGAAATAAATTATGTGGAAAAGAAGAGGAGGAAGAGGAAGCGATTGGTCCTGAGATGGTTATGTGGAGGGAGGACTCTACCTCCTTAATCTAGTAAGTGAACTACGTCCGGCTTAAAGACGTTAAAGACAACGCTACTTGGGAGGCAACCCAATATTTTAATTCTGTTATTTCAATTTCTGTTTTAGTTTGTTTTATTTTGTCTTAAACGGTCTCACGTTTGGTATTCTTTAGTTGTGTGTATGGACAGGTGAGCAAATCGAGGACTAAGCATGAAGAGAAGGGAAAAAACGAAAAAATTGGGTTGGCACCGCGGTGCCGTCATGCAGAACCGCGGTGCCAAATCTTCAGAGGGGCCACAGTACTTTAGGCACCACGGTGCCGTCCTGCAGGACCGCGGTGCCGAGACGGGATTTTCAAAATTAAAAGCCCTAACCCCCAATTCTTTTCCCAATCCACCACAAATCCCTCATTCTCTCTAAAATCTTGAAATTATTTCCCTTACCCACGAAAATCCCCCACAAACCTTTCTAAATTCATCCAAAAATCCCTACAAAAAAACCCTCACATCTTGCACAATCATCATTCCTCCAATTGAGTCAAGAAATTGGTGAAGAACAACTCTTCAAAAATAAATGGTAAAACTTCATCATTATTCTTGTGATTTCAAGACTATTAGGGATAGTAACTTGCAAGTTTGGGGGTGTAAGGGATTCGTGGGTGTATCCGGGGTATTGTTGGGATGTGTAGTTGTGCGAATTGAGGCATTTTGTGGTGTAATTATTGTGGGTTGTTGCTGTGGTCTGTGATTGTTTGGTTAATTGTTGTTGTCTTGCGGGAGAATTGTTGGGAAACTATGAGAAAACAAAGAAAATGCTGTCGAAAATTTCCCAACAATTTTCAATATGGTCTCTAGGAAACGAACTTCAAGAGCTTCAACATCTTCATCCACCCCAGACTATGATGTGACTCGATTCTCCAACAAACAAGTGGAGGATCGATACAATAAGATTAGCACTAGGCCCTTGATACCAGAAAGAGGACTGGATTACCAGGCCAGGCCATTTGATGATAATGACGACTATGAGCTTATTAGGGCTATGATCGAGGAAAATGGGTGGATAAGGTTTACCAATCCAGAGAGGATCACACTACATAATTCTAGCCTTGTGAGGGAATTCTACGCGAATTACCCCGAGCAAGAGGATGGGCGGTGCTATGTTAGAGGAAAATATGTGTCTGTCAGTTCCAAAATAGTGAATGCTATACTAAGGACCTATGATGTGGAGTACCGGGGCGATAATCCTAACCATTTCATAAACTGGTCACTAAACGTCAACCACATCATGTGGGATAAAGTTGTGCAGACATTGTTCTACCCAGGCGTTGAGTTTAGTTTTGCCCGCAAAGGATTCAGGAGACTTTCCCGCTGCCAATTTAATAGAACAGCCAAAGGATGGCTATATTTCATAATTGCACGCTTGATCCCGTCAACCTATTTCACAAATATGCCTTCAGATAGGATCAATCTCATTTATGGCATCATGAGGGGCATGACAATTGATGTGGGAAGAGAAGTAGTGCAGAGCATAAGTGAGATTAGTAGGCTGACTACTACGGGCGGATTGGGACATGGTTCAATCATCACTGCCTTATGTGAAAGGTATGGAGTCCCAACATTTGCCCCAGATATCCTAGAGAAGAGTCAGTCAACTGTGACCTACAGTTTAGTTCACTCCTTCTTTGACCCACGCCCAGCAGCCAGGGGAAGAGGCCCAGCAGCAGCAGATCCAGCAGCCATGGATGAGAAGGAGGTTGAGGCACACAATGAGGCAGGCGAAAGCAGTCATCAGCCTCTCCTGGTCTTGGAGCCTCCAATGTCAATGATGGAGCAGATGCTCATGAATCAACAGAGGATGATGCAGAGCCTGGACAACTTGACCCAACGTGTTGATGATTTGAGCTCCAGGTTCGATAAATAGACCATGCATTACCCTCCACCACCGCCATTTTGAACCGCTATTGTCTGTAAGTCATCCCATTTTAATCCTTGAGTCTTTTACACATTTGAGACAATGTGTAGTTTAAGTTTTGGGGGGAAGTTTTTATTTTATTTTATTTAGGTGTTTAGTCTATCTTTATGAGTCTTTTTGAATTATTTTTGTGTGTTTTGTTGTGTTACACCCCGTAGTTCCAGAGTATGTATATGAGGACGTACGTACGAGAATACGACATTAAAATTGGAAAGGAAGAAAGATGTGATTTTTCGACGGAAAAGTTTCCGGATTTTGTGAAGGAAAAAGGTTCATTAATGGGAATTGAATTCCCAGATTTGGTATTCGGACTTTTTGGAATATTTGAGAATTATGGAATTTTATTTCCGAAATTGGTCACGTGGGGCCCACGGGAGAATTTACGATTTTGTAGGGCCCACTTTATTTTCAGATTTTTGGCATTACGGATATTTTCGGAAGATGAAATATTTCGGCCGAGTAGGGGGGCGACACGTGTCACCCCCATGTGGCCATGTGGCCGAATTGGTGATAGACACATGGCCTAGCCACTTGTCCAAATTTTGTGGTAGACATGTGGTTGGTAGAATCCACACCCACATGTCCCCAATCTACACCACCCACTTGCACTAATCTTGACCCTTGAATTCTCTATAAATACCCCCTTAGTTGATGACTAAATTCATTCTACACTTAAAGCTTTTCCAAGCAAAAACACTCCCTCCCATTTGTTGTTTTCGTCCCCCCCATCTCTTGTGAAGTTCTCGTCCAACCCCCCCCCCCCCCCACTTTGTGTAGAATACTCCATGTATTGTTGTATAAATCCCAAATACCTTAGCCTAGTATTCCTAGTAGTATCCCAAAGTTATTTCAATACTAAGAGCCCGGGAATACTACTTTATTCCAATAGTCGCAAAATGAAGCCCTAGAAAAATCTTCATAGCTTAGATGAAGTGTTAAGAGAAGTTGTTTGGAAACTTCTAAGGGTTGCTTGGAGCGGGTTGGAGCGTCAGGAAGTGGAGCTAAACGTTGCTCAGGATCGACTTATAAAACATGGATAATTTTGGGCTTATCGAGGTAATGATCTTTGTCCCCCTATTGTAATTGGAAATTACATGTTGTAGTAATTAATAATTGAGTATAAGGTATATTGGAAGTATAATTATGAAGAATTGAACTGTATTTACATTGGACTGTATTTACAGTAGACTTATAGTATTATTGTGGGGCAGTGTTGTACACGTCCGGTTAAACGTGTAACTCCCCCTAGGAGTTGTTGGCTTGGTAGCGGGCCTTGATAGAGGAGGAGATTGATGTGGTTTCGGGGGGGAGGTGCTGCCGAATTTTCCGTAGAATAAGGAATCTTGTATCTAGAATTATTCTACGAAGAGACCTAGAGGTTGATAGATGTTTTGTGGCCTTTATAGGTTGAAGTACTACGAGTAGCGTATTCTACTTGAAGGGTGGAAAAGGCGAGCAAGGTTAGAGTACTTTGGAGCGTTTTGCTAATTGTCGATAATCGTCGCGAGGTATGTGAACCTCTTCCTATCCTTTCTAGCATGATGTTTTGTAAACTATGTAGTACGGTAGACGTACATGTGCTAAATGAATTTGGTTGGTTTAAAACATAAGGTGTTATAATAGCTTTATGGGAAGTTAGTTATAACGACTTTATGTAGGTAAAAGAATGGTTTATTGATTTTAGAAGTTAAGAGACTTGATCTTAAAAGATAAGAGACTTAACTTATAAATGACGTTTTATGAAATGTTAAGGACTTGAATTTTGTTAAAAAGTTGTGAAACCTCATTCGTGAGTAAGGAGTACTTGGTTTTTAAAGAATAAGGTTTTACTGATTTCGGAAATGAGAATAAGTAGCGAACAAACCATTGCAGCGTTAATAAAGGAAAATGTATTGACAAATAATTAACTATATTAAAACCAGTAGAAACCTCCATCTGCATAGAAGCTAAGATAAGACAAAATTGTATTACATTTTCTAGATCATGGCTGCTTTAATAAGATTGTTATAAACAAGAATAACTACTCACACATAAGGCATATGTTACTCAATTGTTTTAAAAAGAGATTACGTTATTTGATTAGGACCATGAACTATGAAATCATTCGAAAATAAAAGACTTAAGTATTTATAAATATGCAACTTGAACTTTTGGAAAAGGAATGTTGTTACTTGACTTTAAAAAGGGAAAATGTGTTGGTTTAAAATGAAGGCATGGTATTGTCTTAATCTGTCTTAAAAGAGGGTTTAAATGTTATGGACGATTCTTTACCGAGTCCCATGGGATGGGCCGGGACATGTATTCCATACGATTCTTTACCGAGTCCCATGGGATGGGCCGGGACATGTATTCCATACGATTCTTTACCGAGTCCCATGGACGATGGTCGACATGTATTCAAGACGATTCTTTACCGAGTCCC
Organism: Przewalskia tangutica; assembly: GCA_029844215.1. Classification (NCBI taxonomy): domain Eukaryota; kingdom Viridiplantae; phylum Streptophyta; class Magnoliopsida; order Solanales; family Solanaceae; genus Przewalskia; species Przewalskia tangutica. The sequence goes on along the minus strand of CM056724.1, from coordinate 44,498,499 downwards.
ATGGGATGGGCCGGGACATGTATTCCATACGATTCTTTACCGAGTCCCATGGGATGGGTCGGGACATGTATTCCATACGATTATTTACCGAGTCCCATGGGATGGGCCGGGACATGTATTCCATACGATTCTTTACCGAGTCCCATGGGATGGGCCGGGACAAGTATTCCATACGTTTCTTTACCGAGTCCCATGGGATGGGCCGGGACATGTATTCCATACGATTCTTTACCGAGTCCCATGGGATGGGCCGGGACATGTATTCCATACGATTCTTTACCGAGTCTCATGGGATGGGCCGGGACATGTATTCCATACGATTCTTTACCGAGTCCCATGGGATGGGCCGGGACATGTATTCCATACGATTCGTTAGCGAGTCCCATGGGATGGGCCGGGACATGTATTCCATACGATTCTTTACCGAGTCCCATGGGATGGGACGGGACATGTATTCCATACGATTCTTTACCGAGTCCCATGGGATGGGCCGGGACATGTATTCCATACGATTCTTTACCGAGTCCCATGGGATGGGACGGGACATGTATTCCATACGATTCTTTACCGAGTCCCATGGGATGGGCCGGGACATGTATTCCATACGATTCTTTACCGAGTCCCATGGGATGGGCCGGGACATGTATACCACACGATTCCACCTCGTGTCCCATGGGATGGGCCGAGACATGTTATACGTATCATACGATTTATACCTAGACTGCCGGCAGTGAGGAAGGAGTTCCACGGGCATGAGGGATGACTTTGAGGGAGTGAGTCCCTGCCTTGACATGACTACTTTTATGTTGTAAAACTGTAGTTTGGTTATCATACATGTCTCCTGTTTTATATAAACTGTTATGATTTCATTTACAGTATTTTCCAGTTTCACATACTTGGTACCTGTTGTACTGACCTCCTTCGGGGGGCTGCGTTCATGCCGCAGGTAGAGGTACACCAGTCGTCGATCCTCGCTCATAGGGTCACAGTTCAGCGTTTTGGGAAGCTCCGTGTCTCCGGAGGCTTATCTTTGGTATAGTCCCCTGTCGTTGTAGGTACTTACAGGGGTATGGCGGGGCCCTGTCCCGCCATTGTTGTTATAACATTCTTAGAGGTCTGTAGCATTGTTGTGGGCAGGGTTGTAAAGGATGTAACTGTTCAAATTTCTGTATATATGCAAAAAGGCAACCGTTTGGTTGGCCTGTTTTCTTTATCTTGTTTCATATCTGTATGTTTTTATTTCCGCTGGTTTTTCTCTGATGTTGTATCACTAGGGTGCCCAGGGTAAGGCACCAGTCACGGGCCTGGGATCGGGTCGTGACATGTTGAGTCATAATTTTTGTATGATCATGCATACTGTAGTCGCTGAAAATGCATAGTGAATTATGTGAGATAATGTAATGGAATTAGAGGCTAAAAATATGTGTGCTCAAGTTAGATATGTCGAAAATTCATGAAAATCTGATTGTTTGGGATATTTGCGCTTAGTTTATGCATGTCTATTGAAAATGTCTATGACGTCTGTTTGTTTGTTATTTGAAGCGAAATAATTAGGACATATATGTTAGGGAGATGACTCAGACATTTCTTTGTTAGCCCTTCTTACCATTCACTACCTACCTTACACTAAAATGTATCCCTAGTCAGCCCTTTGAGCCTAAAAATAAGTTGTTTTCTTTGACACCACATGAATCCCTTGTGTGCCATAAGGTTTAATTGAAGAATTGGGATTGAAAAAAAAAATGAAAAAGAAATACAAAAAGAGAGTGAAAAATTGATGCACCCCAATGAAAGAATTATAAAAGCTTAAGTTTAGGGGTGCCTATGTGAATATGTTTCAGACTCTCAAAAAGAGAAAAGGGGAGTGATAAGTATGAACTGAAAAAGAATATCAAAAAGAAGGACGAGATGGTTGAATGAGAAAAACGTTTATGGTACGTAAATTGAGCCTAAATGCCCACTGTTACCTACCCCTGCCTAACCCTACATTACAACCCTGAAAAGTCCTGAAGATATCTAGAATATATGTCCAAGATTAGTGGAGAATAACAAGTAAACAGGCATGTAACACCCCATTTCAACCGGAGTCGAAAACGGGAGTACTGCTTATGGTTGATTCCTAAATTTGTATTCAAAGGAGTCGCCACCTAATTATTATAGTGAATTAGGACACTAAAAATGTAGCATAAAATACTACGAATGATCTCCATTTTTAAAGGTCTGCGAAAGCTATGTGAGATTCTAGGTAAGGGTTCTTTATTATCCTAAAGGGAAGGGGTCAGGCATCCTATAGGATCCGCTAACTTGCGGTTGTCCGGTCAAACTTAGGCTTAATATTATTGTGCTAGCATGCAATCTACAATTCTAAAGATGTTCTAATTATTAAACCAACCAAGAGATATTTAAACTAGGCATGCAAATATTTAAAATAGATATATATTTAACAAGATAGTAATGAAAGCAAATAATCATATAAATATGGAATGAAGAGAATTTAGCGGTATTTCGCTTTTATTTTATTTTATGCGAATGCTTTAACTTTGGGGTGCGCCTCCGGGTACCTGCAAAAGACACTTAGTAAAAGAATTAGTAAATAATAAATTATCAAATAAGCACAACATAGTGTATATATATATATATATATATATATGCATGTAAAAGATATATTTTTATATAGTGTGGGCTCAGCTAGTGTTATTGTCACGACCCGACCTTGGGCCCACGACTGGTGCCTTACCCCGGGCACCCTAGTGATAATACATCAGAGAAAATCAGCGGAAATAAAAACTCATGAAAAATAAACAGTGATATTAAAAACAGGTTGACCAAAACGGCCACCTTTCTGCATATATATAAAAACCTGAACAGTTACATCCTTTACAAGCCCTGCCCACAACAGTACTACAGACCTCTAAGAGTTTTATAACAACAACGACGGGACAGGGCCCCGCCATACCCCTGAATGTACAAATACCTACAATCTCAGGGAATCATACCAAAAGATAAGCCTCCGGAGAAACGGAGCTTCCCAAAATGCTGAACTGTGATCCTATGAGCGAGGATCAACGACCGGTGTACCTCTACCTGCGGCATGAACGCAGCCCCCCGAAGGAGGTCAGTACAAAAGGTACCAAGTATGTGAAACTGAAAATACTGTAATGAAATCATAATAGTCTATATAAAACAGGAGACATGTATGATAACCAAACTACAATACACAATGTATAAGCAGTTATGTCAAGTCAGGGACTCACGCCCTCAAAGTCATCACCCCAATATAACCATGGGTCTCACGCCCACAATATCAATCATGCCCGTGGAATTCCTTCCTCACTGCCGGCAGTCTATGATATAACAGCACCAAGGAGTACACATGAATACCAGGTCCCACCTGTGTCATAAGCACCGTACGGGGCAAGTACGAAGGCATAGCTACCAGAACCAACCTGCATCATCAACTGACCGGGGCAAGTACGAAAGCCAACTACCAGAACCTACCGTACCAACAATAATATATAACTGTATCACGAAGCTGACCGGGGCAAGTACGATAGCCTCTACCAGATCCACCCTGCATCACGTCGCTGACCGGGGCAAGTACGTAAGCTAACTACCAGATCCACCCTGCATCACGAAACTTCGGCCTAAAACTAAAAAACTGCGTCACGAAGCTGACCGGGGCAAGTACGATAGCCTCTACCAGATCCACCCTGCATCACGTCGCTGACCGGGGCAAGTACGTAGGCTAACCACCAGATCCACCCTGCATCACGAGACTTCGTCCTAACACTGACCGGGGCAAGTACGAAAGCCAACTACTGTAACCACCAGATCGCGAACGATCCGGGACAAGTATGAGGGCTAGCTACCAGATCCACCCTGCATTAGTAGACCTCATGGAGAGCTATTCCATGGAATAACACTATCAACAGGGAACAAACCCTCATAATGGCCGCATACCCATGGACAATCCATCGAGTCAGTATGCCCAAAATGATCAAGAATAACATGACCGGCCCTCCATTGAGAGACGCGGTAACATAATGATACAATACTTGCACAACAAGGCTATCACAAAAAAACATAGGCAAGTTACTCACACTCAAGGTACTTTCATTTTATGCCAAAAATCCGGGTTTTAACCCCAAAGTACTACGTAATTAAACTCTTTAAAAAAGATTCATTTCTTTCACAAAAGCCACATGATACTAACACCCGTAGTATCAAAATAGAGTAACTATCATTTTGAGTAAACCAAAACAATTTCCATACCTTCCTTTTTAAATACACCAAGACAAAACCATGCCTTCCTTTAAAACCAAATTACTCCTCCTTTTTAAAGTCAAGTAACAATATACTTTTCACAATAGTTTAAGTTTCATGATCTTTAAATCAAGTCTCATTACTTTTAAAAATGTCAAGTTACCATTTTAAATCCAATAATAAACCATTCTTTCGTTTTCACAAAGTCGTTATAACTAACTTCCCATAAAGCTATTATAACACTTTATGTTTTAAACCAACCAAGGACAACTACTCTTATTTCCGAAATCAAGATAACTTTATTCTTTAAAAGACTAAGAACCCATTACTCACGAATGAGGCTTCACAACTTTTTAACACAATTCAAGTCCTTAACATTTCATAACAAGTCACTTAACTTTAGAATCAAGTCAAGGACACAAAAGGAAAATCAAAACTCCTTTAACACACGCGCGTCTATCGCACTATATATAGCTCACAAATATCATGCTCAAGAGAACATGAAGAATCACATACCTCTTCGGCTTAATCCACTAGCCAATTCGAGTATGCCGCGCGTAGAATATCCACCTATAACAACCACAATACATCTATCAACATCTAGTTCTCTTCGTAGAATATTTCTAAGTATATAGTTCCTTATTCTACGGAAAATTGGGCAGCACCTCCCCCCCCCGCAATCACATAAATACCCTCTTATACCAAGGCCCGCTACCAAGCCAACAACTCCAAGGGGATTACACGCCTACTGGACGTGTACAAAACTGCCCCACAGTAATACTACATAAGTCTGCTGTAAATACAGTCCAATGTAAATACAGTTCAATTCTTTTTAATCATCCTTCCATATAACTTATACTCAATTCTAAACTACTACAATATGTAATCTCCAATTACAATAGAAGGACAAAGATCATTACCTCGATAAGCCCAAAATTATCCAATGCTTAAAAGTCGATCCTGAGCAACGTTTAGCTCCAATTCCTTACGTTCCAACCCACTCCAAGCAACCCTTAGGAGCTCCTAACCAACTCCTCTTCAAGATCCAACTCCAAAGAGTGAAGAACACTTAGGCTCAAACTATGGCAAGTTTCGGCCAAGGTGGGATTTTAGGGCTAGGGGTGTGAAATCTTTTCTAACACTTGGTTCAAAATCTTCCTAGCACCTTAAGGAAGAACACTTAAAAGTTTAAGGATTTTTGGACAACTTTTGGTCAAGGAATCTAGGGAAAGCCGAGAGCAACTACACAAGGGGAGAGAGTATTTTGTGTCTTGGAAATCTCTAAGTGTGGATGAAGTCTTGCAAGCCTTAAGGGGGGTATTTATAGAGAAATCAAAGGCTAGGATCAAGGCAAGTGTGTGGTCTAGATTGGGACATGTGTGTGTGGGCCCCACAAACCACATGTCCACACAAAATTGGAGACAAGTGGCAAGCCATTTCGGCCAAGGACACTTGTCCACAACAATTCGGCCAACATGGCCACATGGGGGTGACACGTGTCTCCCCCTACTCGTCTAAAATATTTCATCTCCCGAAAATATCCATAATCTTGAAAACAAAGTGGGCCCCACAAAACCGTAAATTTTCCCCGTGGGCCCCACGTGACCAAATCCGAAAATAAAATTCCATAATTCTATTATATTCCCAGAAGTCCGAATACCAAATCTGGGAATCCAATTCCCATTAACGAACATTTTTTCCTTCACAAAATCCGGAAAATTTTTCATCGGAAAAATCAAATCTTTCTTCCTTTCCAATCTTAATGTCGTATTCTCGTACGTACGTCCTCACATACATACCCTGGAACTACGGGGCGTAACATTCTTCCCCCCTTAGAAACATTCGTCCCGAATGTTCCTTCTAAGTCTCCAAACACACATGCGCCGATATAGTCTTCACTACTACACTTACAAAACCAATCATGCCACCAATGGTCATAGTGTAACATACGCGCAAAACCTCAAATCCAAGCCAACGAGGAATCACTTCTAAAGTGTATAACAACACTATAACTCTCACTCCTGGTCCAAAGGACACTCTCTTCGTACATTTACTTCACAAAAATGATCACTTCCATTCACTTAACACATATTCGCTTCTTGTCTTACTCGTCGTAACCTTCTCGTACACCCGAACTCTTTCTAGTACACGTACCACATTTCAGTCATCGCTTCAGCTTTCGAAATCTTGGGGTTACTACCTCCAACTTGGTCATCTCACTAGCTTCAATTTCACTTAAGGCCATTCCCGGCCTTCACGACCCGCTTCTGGTCGAACGCGTCCACGAACGTACAATGGTTACCTAAACTTGGGCCTTGAACCCTCGTGACCCTGTCATATAGAGGGACCACCACAAATTTACCTCACTTCATTCCGGGCTGCGGGTTGACCCGCAATTGGTCCTCAACCCGACCCATTTTCGCACCAAATTCTTGTTCCCCCCTCCGGATAATCTTACTATTTCACGTCATGAAAGCTACCACTTCCATCTCATATTACCCATGGAATTATCACACAAATACAGTTCACGCATACCAAGTACTTCGACAAAGACCAACCGTAAAATCTTTTACTCATGACGGCCTTACATCTAAGGTCCCAACTGTTATAAATTCTAAGGTTCACAATTTCCATGTCCCCAAACTTACCTTTTTAACTAACCATGTTCTCTAAATCACAATTTACACAATGCTATCTGAACACAACACTTAACATAAAAATCATCATATCACGCATACTAATCTCTAGAGGGTTAAGGATATACCTGTAACTATTGCTTCACTTTCCCTTTGTCGCTCTAATCATAAACCTTCCCTGTTGGCACATATCTATAGAAGGCGATGACCTGCCACTGATCCTGAAGGATGAGTCTTAACATCTGCTCTACCTCTGGTCGGACAATCCTTCGCAAAATGGCCCTGTCGGCCGCAAGTATAACAATCTCCCAAACTAGCACGACACTCCCCATAATGGGTTCTGCCACATCGACTACACCGAGGTAGAGGTGGCTTCCTCAGACTAACACCTCCACTTCAAAACTGAACCTCGAGCCACGACCTACCTCCGAATACCTGGACGTCCCGAAAGCGCGGAGGACCACTGCATCGGGCGGAGGCGCATAACTAGCCTGTTGTTGTGGCGGCCTGTCTCCATAGTTACCAAAGGACCCTGCTATCCTGGCCCTCTTCTGCTGATCTGGGTCATTCCGTCGACCTCTACGTTCCTCCATCTGCTGCGCATAATCCTGTATGCGGGCAATGTCCATGCCCGGCTGAAGAGCTACACCCGTGCAACCCTCTGCTAAATAATCGTCAAGTCCTGTGACATATCGGTGCACTTTATCCTCCATGTTTGCCACTAAAGCGGGGACATACCGAGCCAATGAGTCAAACTCTACATTGTACTCCCGAACTGTCCGCCCATTCTGCCTCAACATCAAAAATCTATCGGCCCGAGCCCTCCTCATCTGCGGAGGCAAGAAATGGCTAAGAAATGCTTCTGAGAACTCGTCCCACACAGCTGGAAGCGCATGCTCCCCCCGGGATAGTTCCCATGAATCAAACCAGTCGACTGCAGTATCACGCAGCCGATGTGAACCCAATACCACCGACTCTGTCTCTGAGGCCTTGATCACTTTCATGATCCGCTGCAATTGTCGAATAAAATCCTGAGGATCATCCTCAGCTCTCGATTCATAGAACTCGCGATCAGAACTCAAGTCCGAAGTCTCCAACTATCGGCTCTGGGTGCACTACTGCATTACCACCGGCCCCGTCATTCTCATGCTCTACAATCCTAGCTAGTAACAGGGTCATCTCTTGGTAATCCATATCCTCGACTCTTGCCAGGAACCGAGGCTCAGATATCCCGCCTCGCAGCTACCGCTGCCGCTTCTAAACACTGGGTCAAGTGGCGTAGAATTTGCTTGTAGCACCACCTCAGGTAAAGACTGGGCCTGTGCCCTCGTAACCCTCTGTGCTCTACTCGCAGCTCCCTCTGCTGCCTTGCCCTTCTGGGATCTGGTTGCCTTGCGCAAAGGCATAACTGGCACATAAGAATACGTCAGAGGGAGTCCAACTTATAACACAGCTCTAAGGCACGATCTCAGAGTGAGAAGAATAAAAACCAATCCTAAATATCCTGCAGCCTCCTGATTATAGGTGTGGTGCACAACACGCCGATAATCAATACTCTACTAGATACGGTCTGTAGACACTTTCCGAGGTTTAACTGCTCTGATACCACTTTTGTCACGACCCGACCTCGGGCCCGCGACTGGTGCCTTACCTCGGCACCCTAGTGATAATACATCATAGAAAATCAGCGGAAATAAAAACTCATGAAAAATAAACAGTGATACTAAAAACAGGCTGACCAAAACGGCCACCTTTCTGCATATATATAAAAACATGAACAGTTACATCCTTTACAAGCCCTGCCCACAACAGTACTACAGACCTCTAAGAGTTTTATAACAACAACGACGGGACAGGGCCCTGTCATACCCCTGAATGTACAAAAACCTACAATCTCAGGGAATCATACCAAAAGATAAGCCTCCGGAGAAACGGAGCTTCCCAAAATGCTGAATTGTGATCCTATGAGCGAGGATCAACGACCGGTGTACCTCTACTTGCGGCATGAACGCAGCCCCCCGAAGGAGGTCAATACAACAGGTACTAAGTATGTGAAACTGAAAATACTGTAATGAAATCATAACAGTCTATATAAAACAGGAGACATGTATGATAACTAAACTACAGTACACAATGTATAAGCAGTCATGTCAAGTCAGAGACTCACGCCCTCAAAGTCATCACCCCAATATAACTATGGGTCTCACGCCCACAATATCAGTCATGCCCGTGGAATTCCTTCCTCACTGCCGGCAGTCTATGATATAACAGCACCAAGGAGTACACATGAACACCAGGTCCCACCTGTGTCATAAGCACCGTACGGGGCAAGTACGAAGGCATAGCTACCAGAACCAACGTGCATCATCAACTGACCGGGGCAAGTACGAAAGCCAACTACCAGAACCTACCGTACCAACAATACTATATAACTGTAACACGAAGCTGACCGGGGCAAGTACGATAGCCTCTACCAGATCCACCTTGCATCACGTCGCTGACCGGGGCAAGTACGTAAGCTAACTACCAGATCCACCCTGCATCACGAAACTTCGGCCTAAAATTGAAAAACTGCGTCACGAAGCTGACCGGGGCAAGTACGATAGCCTCTACCAGATCCATCCTGCATCACGTCGCTGACCGGGGCAAGTACATAGGCTAACCACCAGATCCACCTTTCATCACGAGACTTCGTCCTAACACTGACCGGGGCAAGTACGAAAGCCAACTACCAGAACCAGCCTGCATCAGCAACGACCGGGGCAAGTACGAGGGCTAGCTACCAGATCCACCCTGCATTAGTAGACCTCATGGAGAGTTATTCCATGGAATAACACTATCAACAGGGAACGAACCCTCATCATGGCCGCATACCCGTGGACCATCCATCGAGTCAGTATGCCGAAAATGATCAAGAATAACATGACCTTCCCTCCATCGAGAGACGCGGTAGCATAAGGATACAATACTTGCACAACAAGGCTATCACAAGAAAACATAGGCAAGTTACTCACACTCAAGGTACTTTCATTTTATGCCAAAAATCCGGGTTTTAACCCCAAAGTACTACGTACTTAAACTCTTTAAAAAAGATCCATTTCTTTCACAAAAGCCACATGATACTAACACCCGTAGTATCAAAATAGAGTAACTATCATTTTGAGTAAACCAAAACAATTTCCATACCTTCCTTTTTAAATACACCAAGACAAAACCATGCCTTCCTTTAAAACCAAATTACTCCTCCTTTTTAAAGTCAAGTAACAGTATACTTTTCACAATAGTTTAAGTTTCATGATCTTTAAATCAAATCTCATTACTTTTAAAAATGTCAAGTTACCATTTTAAATCCAATAATAAACCATTCTTTCATTTTCACAAAGTCGTTATAACTAACTTCCCATAAAGCTATTATAACACTTTATGTTTTAAACCAACCAAGGACAACTACTCTTATTTCCGAAATCAAGAAAACTTTATTCTTTAAAAGACTAAGCATCCATTACTCACGAATGAGGCTTCACAACTTTTTAACACAATTCAAGTCCTTAACATTTCATAACAAGTCACTTAACTTTAGAATCAAGTCAAGGACACAAAAGGAAAATCAAAACTCCTTTAACACACGCGCGTCTACCGCACTATATATTCACAAATATCATGCTCAATAGAACAGGAAGAATCACATACCTCTTCGGCTTAATCCACTAGCCAATTCGAGTATGCCGCGCGTAGAATATCCACCTATAACAACCATAATACATCTATCAACATCTAGTTCTCTTCGTAGAATATTTCTAAGTATATAGTTCCTTATTCTACGGAAAATTGGGCAGCACCTCCCCCCCGCAATCACATTAATACCCTCTTATACCAAGGCCCGCTACCAAGCTAACAACTCCAAGGGGATTACACGCCTACTGGACGTGTACAAAACTGCCCCACAGTAATAATACATAAGTCTGCTGTAAATACAGTCCAATGTAAATACAGTTCAATTCTTTTTAATCATCCTTCCATATAACTTATACTCAATTCTAAACTACTACAATATGTAATCTCCAATTACAATAGAAGGACAAAGATCATTACCTCGATAAGCCCAAAATTATCCAATGCTTAAAAGTCGATCCTGAGCAACGTTTAGCTCCAATTCCTTACGTTCCAACCCACTCAAAGCAACCCTTAGTAGCTCCTAACCAACTCCTCTTCAAGATCCAACTCCAAAAAGTAAAGAACACTTAGGCTCAAACTATGGCAAGTTTCGGCCAAGGTGGGATTTTAGGGCTAGGGGTGTGAAATCTTTTCTAACACTTGGTTCACAATCTTCCTAACACCTTAAGGAAGAACACTTAAAAGTTTAAGGATTTTTGGACAACTTTTGGTCAAGGAATCTAGGCAAATCCGAGAGCAACTACACAAGGGGATGAAGTATTTTGTGTCTTGGAAATCTCTAAGTGTGGATGAAGTCTTGCAAGCCTTAAGGGGGGTATTTATAGAGAAATCAAAGGCTAGGATCAAGGCAAGTGTGTGGTCTAGATTGGGACATGTGTGTGTGGGCCCCACAAACCACATGTCCACACAAAATTGGAGACAAGTGGCTAGACACTTGGCAAGCCATTTCGGCCAAGGACACTTGTCCACAACAATTCGGCCAACATGGCCACATGGGGGTGACACGTGTCGCCCCCCTACTCGTCCAAAATATTTCATCTCCCGAAAATATCCATAATCTTGAAAACAAAGTGGGCCCCACAAAACCGTAAATTTTCCCCGTGGGCCCCACGTGACCAAATCCGAAAATAAAATTCCATAATTCTATTATATTCCCAGAAGTCCGAATACCAAATCTGGGAATCCAATTCCCATTAACGAACATTTTTCCTTCACAAAATCCGAAAAATTTTCCGTCGGAAAAATCAAATCTTTCTTCTTTTCCAATCTTAATGTCGTATTCTCGTACGTACGTCCTCACATACATACCCTGGAACTACGGGGCGTAACAGTTATGCCAAGGATACTAAGACATGAGAAGCCAATATCGCTTCGGCTGCGGTCGACTCACCTCCCGGTGAACGATACTATGTATTCTCGTCTAATCTTTTCACTTTCCTCCTCGCCCACATATTCCGTCTTGCTTACCATGGAGGCCTCCAGATCGACGGATAAATCCTTCTTTGGCCAGTGTAGCATCATGTTCAAAAAATCAGTAAAATACCCAGTGTAGTGTCATATTCAAAAATAAGTAAAATACCAAGTGTAATATTTGTTCTTAAAAATCAGTTTAATAAAATAAAGGGGTGAAACTGTCAAAATCAGTAGCAACACCGCGACACAGTAAGCAACAATACCAAACAGAAAAACGCAGCCAGCGAGAAAACACCAGTGGTTTAATATCAACACCGCTGCGATAGTGGTTCGCCGGAACAGTGGAAACAGTCAGCGGAAACAGTCCACCGAAATTTTCAAAACGTCGCCGGAGTCTTAAAACTCCGGCAGACGCCCCAAAAACATAAAATCAGCCCATTAACCAAGATAACAACCGATGCCCGAAAATGCAGTCAAGAACAAGGTCGCCGGAGTTTTTAGAACTCCGGTAAGACATAAAATCATAAAATAATGTGAAATACCGCAAACGAACAACCAAAAAAAATGCAAAACAAACAGTAATGGTGTAACAACAGGCGAGCGAACAGGGAAAGGGGCGGCGTCACTTCGACGGTAAGAATACCGGAGCGACGCCACAGAGAGAGATGGTGCGGGTTTTCACAGTGGTGGTGGCCGACGGGGTTAATCGATGATGGTCAGAGGGTGAAGGTGTTCGTCGGAACTCGGGGATCCCGCCATGGTGGAATCGACGGGAACCAGGGTCAGTGGTCGATGCAGTGGTTGATGGTGTGGTTCATCGTCGGTGGTTAAGTGGGGGGTCCGACGAGAAGGTTCTCGCCGGTCATCACCTCCGGCGAGACAGGGCGTGGGGTGATGGTGTTCGACGGGAATGAGGGAGGATAGAGGTGCGGCTGTAGGTGTTTAAAGGGGGTTCACCGGAGCTCCAAGCTCCGGCGAAGGGCGGCGGCGATGGGAAGGAGAGGAGTGAGAAAGATGGTTTTATTTTGAAAAATGAGAGGGTTGGGCTTATGATATGCGGCTGATGTTGTTTCCTGGCTGCCCTCTTCTTTTGTGGTTCCCCTTTTTTTTAAAGTGGGTAGTGTTTATTATATAGGGGTAGAATTAGGTTTAGGGTTGGGTTTGGTTTGGGGGGGGGGGGGGGGAAATGAAAAGTGGTATTTGAAATTTAAAAATGGGCGGTTGGGGATTATGGAATGGTGGACTAGACTGATCCGGATTGTGCCTCGGACTGGACTGGTTTGACAAAATGCAAAACGGGTTAATTATTTCAAAGAAAAAACTATTTATAAAGATGCAAAAAATTTAAAATGCAAATGCCGACGCAATAATAATAAAAATACAATATTTAGCAAATGTTTAATGTCTAATTAAAAATTAAAACGGGATGTCAATTAATTATTTAAAGAGATGTCAATATTATTAAAATAAACGACTGTGTAATAATAATAGAAACATAATATTAACAAAGAGATAATGCTTAATTTTAACATAAAAAGTTAAAAAATGCAAAAAATGAAGATTAGAATGCGGTGTCCTAAAACACATAAAATTGCAATAAATATATGGAGAATGGGTCAAAATTGTCTGTCAACAGCATGTCCCTCTTTGTACGGAGATGATGGAAGAGTCTTCGGACAAAGATGTTGACTTGTAGCCAATTTTGTCCTGTTTTATAAACCAGAACTCAAAAATGGGGCAGATGCGGACTCAAAATTATCCCAGTGTCGAATTATGATGACACTGGGTCGTTGTGATGTGAAAATAGAAAGCAAAGCTGACGCAGATTTAAAAATGTCTCAGTGTTGAATTATGATGACACTGGGTTGTTGCGATGCTAAAGTAAAAAGCAAAGCTGACACAGACTTAAAAATGTCTCAGTGTTGAATTATAAGGACAATGGGTTATTGCGATGCTAAAATTATGGTCGGACGAATACCGATTCAAAAATATGTCCCAGTGTCGAATTATGATGACACTGGGTTGTTGTGATGCTGGAAAATTAAGGCAGGGCAGATGCGGATTCAAAATTTTGTCCCAGTGTCGAATTATGATGACATTGGGTTATGTGTTACGGGATGCTGGAAAATTAAGGCAGGACGGATGCAGATTCAAAATTTTGTCCCAGTGTCGAATTATGATGACAGGGTTACGTATTCTTGACGATCTTGGAGGAGAGCGAATCAACGTTCGAGGTACAAATTGCTTCAGTTTGCCTTGATAGTTCCACGTTGTGCTCCTGCTCCTGTAAATTAAGGCTCATGCAGGCTAAAGCTTAAAAATATTAGTGTATAACTGTTAAGATAGAAAAATGATAAAACATGAATATATGAGGAAATGCAATTCTCCGGATAGAGATGTGGTCCCTGTGTGATATGTTGGATGCTGCAAATGTCGAGATGTCATCCTCGTACAGACGTGTTGAATGTCGAGATGTTTTCCTTGCACAGACGTGCTGCAACTGCTCCTGTGAATTGAGGAACCTGTAGGCTAAAACTTAAGAAAAGTTAGTGCATAATTGTTAAAACGATAAAATATGATAAAGTATGAATATAAGAAATGTGATCCTGTGAGTAGGAGTGTCGTCTTGTGTAGACGTAAAGTGTTGAAAGTGACGCCATTGTGTTGACACGTTGCAGGTTTAGCTCATGCACGATAGATGTGACGTGAGCGACGCCGGTGCTCAGGCGTTATTGTGTATATGACGCTGGTGCTCAGACGTTGACTTAGATGATGCCGGTGCTCAGGCATTGATGCAGATGATGCCGGTGCTCAGACATTGATGCAGATGATGCCGGTGCTCAGGCATTGATGCAGATGATGCCGGTGCTCAGACATTAATGCATATGATGCCGGTGCTCAGGCATTGATGCATATGACGCCGGTGCTCAGGTGTTGACTTAAATAACGCCGGTGCTCATGCGTGATTTAGATGATGCTGGTGCTCAGGCATTGATGCAGATGATGTCGGTGCTCAGGCATTGATGCAGATGACGCCGGTGCTCAGGCGTTGACTTAAATAACGCCGGTGCTCAGGCGTGATTTTAAATGATGTCGGTGCTCAGGCATTGATGCAGATGATGCCGGTGCTCAGGCATTGATGCATATGACGTCGGTTCTCAGGCATTGACTTAAATAACGCAGGTGCTCAGGCGTGATTTAGATTATGCCGGTGCTCAGGCATTTATGCAGATAATGTCGGTGCTCAGGCATTGATGCAGATGATGCCGGTGGTCAGGCATTGATGCAGATGATGCCGGTGCTCAGGCGTAATAAGATGAACGTCGTTGAATAGACGTAATAAAGGACATCATTGATAGCTATAATAGGAGGACGTCATTGTGTGGACGTAATAAGATGATTTCGATCCGGTGGGCCAGGCCACTATGATGAAATTACCTGCAGAATATAAACCGAATAAAAATAATTAGAGTCGTAAAGTGATTGAGAAATAAGGATGAGAGTGGCCCTGTGAGCCAAATGACGCCTTGATAGACGCGTGTGATTGTGGCTTTGCGGGCTGAGCTGTTATGTGAAACTTCCTACAAAATCAAAGATAGACGCAGTAATTAGTGCAGGGATATATAGATATGCAAAAACGAATGAATGAGGATAAGAATGTGGCCCTGTGAGCCGAGCTGCTATGCGAAAATCCCCTTCAACGTTGCCAACTTTCCAGCCCCTGTTATCTGTACTCAAAAGAAAATTTGTGACATTTGAAATAGGCTGCTGATTTGTGCGGAATTTGTAGCTTTAAATTTGACTACTCGCATGCCCGATCTATTCGGACTTGTAACCATCGTCTGGCTTTAAGTATTTGGTTGCGAGAGCGTAGTCGATAATATGTTATTCGGTACTGACGACCTCTCCTTGCAGTGAAGCTTTTTTAAAGCAGCCCCAGTTTTGGCATAAACGGATGTCGAATGGACGAGACCGAATTTGATATGGAATACCTTTACTATCCTATCGCAGAGATTGGATGGAGTGTGTTTTGTAACCGGTATAGTAAGAGCAAAAGATTTTAGAAAGAGTTGGACTGAGTCCGATGTGGCCACCTACGTATCTCGCCATAGAGATCAAGTAGATACATAGTCTAGGATCATAGCCCTATTGAAGTTGGGTTCGTCGATTAGACCTCGAGTTTTTTTTTTTTAAAGATGGGACCAAAGCTGATATGGCCGCCTATGCATTTTGCCAAAGGAACCAGTTTAAACCATAGTTTGCTGGTGACGGAGAATAAAGTGATTCTTAAGAGATGGGAAATTATGATTTTTCTAAAAGGTGGGACCGAGGCCGAAATGGCCGCCTACGTATCCCTCCGCGGGAATCAGGTCACACGTAGTTCGGAATTTAAAAAAATGGAATGATAGAATTTCCTAAGAGTGTGACCGAAACCGATATGGCCGCCTACGTATCCCGCCGAGGGAATCAGGTCATAACGTAGTTCCAAATTGTGATGAAATTTGAGAAAATTTTGAGAAAATTGTTGTTTGGGATATGGGCTTTCCGCGTATCGCGCTGATAACGCAAGGAATAACACAGCTCCAGAAAACCAAGCTAGTATAGCTCGTAATTAATACTAAGTGAATGCACAAAGTTGAAGCAGCAAAATATTATAGTAAAGTGCACATAGCTGAAAGCAACAAACATTACAATAGCAAACAGACTATATAGATATCAAATGCGCGTCCTAGCATGTTTGGGACCTCTTTTATGCCAGAAGTGGGCCTAAACGCCAAATATGCGAGATTATGATAAACAGGTCCTAGTCGTTAAACTGCAATTTTTTGTTGGAAATGGCGACTAAATGACGGTGCACCTTTTCCAATTCGGCATGTCATGTTTAGG
Source organism: Przewalskia tangutica (assembly GCA_029844215.1). NCBI lineage: Eukaryota > Viridiplantae > Streptophyta > Magnoliopsida > Solanales > Solanaceae > Przewalskia > Przewalskia tangutica. The sequence goes on along the minus strand of CM056724.1, from coordinate 44,481,625 downwards.
CTTGGATTTTTCTATCATTGTCACGCTACACACAGTATGCTAATGGGTCGTTGGGTTATGAAACCCGTCGACAAGTTTTGGTGTTTTTCTAATTGTGGCGTCGATACCAGGGATCAACCCAACTAAGATAAATGCATGCATGACTTAAAAATAAAGGGTGGTATAGCTCTATCTTAAGTTTCTAAGATTTGGCTTCACTAGACACAAGGTTCCCGAGCGGACACTCGAGTGAGAAGACTACGCGGCCACCGGATGGTCCGGCTGCTCCGCGCCTTTGCCAACTCTCCTAGAATTGGGTAATTGAAAGAAATTTTGCGGGTGCGTACAACACACCTCGCGTGTAGTGTGTGATAGTGTTAATTTTCCGTAAGAGAAGAAATATGAGCGGAATGTCAGTTTAAGGAAAGCGGTAACAAATAGCAGTTAAGACAATATGCAAATATTTATATGTAAATTAGAATAATTTAGGCAAAACAATAAAAGCAAATAAGTGTAAAACATAAAGAAAGCAATTTAAGCAAAATAAAGAAAATAAAGCATAATAAATTAACCTATGTTTGTTGTGGTTAAGAATCTAAAATCCCCAGTGGAGTCTCCATGTTGTAACACCCCATTTCAACCGGAGTCGAAAACGGGAGTACTGCTTATGGTTGATTCCTAAATTTGTATTCAAAGGAGTCGCCACCTAATTATTATAGTGAATTAGGACACTAAAAATGTAGCATAAAATACTACGAATGATCTCCATTTTTAAAGGTCTGCGAAAGCTATGTGAGATTCTAGGTAAGGGTTCTTTATTATCCTAAAGGGAAGGGGCCAGGCATCCTATAGGATCCGCTAACTTGCGGTTTTCCGGTCAAACTTAGGCTTAATATTATTGTGCTAGCATGCAATCTACAATTCTAAAGGTGTTCTAATTATTAAACCAACCAAGAGATATTTAAACTAGGCATGCAAATATTTAAAATAGATATATATTTAACAAGATAGTAATGAAAGCAAATAATCATATAAAGATGGAATGAAGAGAATTTAGCGGTATTTCTCTTTTATTTTATTTTATGCGAATGCTTTAACTTTGGGATGCGCCTCCGGGTACCTACAAAAGACACTTAGTAAAAGAATTAGTAAATAATAAATTATCAAATAAGAACAACATAGTGTATATATATATATATATATATATATATATATATATATATATATATATATATATATATATATGCATGTAAAAGATATATTCTTATATAGTGTGGGCTCAGCTAGTGTTATGCCAAGGATACTAATACATGAGAAGCCAATATCGCTTCGGCAGCGGTCGACTCACCTCCCGGTGAACGATACTATGCATTCTCGTCTAATCTTTTCACTTTCCTCCTCGCCCACATATTCCGTCTCGCTTACCATGGAGGCCTCCATATTGACGGATAAATCCTTCTTTGTCCAGTGTAGCATCATGTTCAAAAAATCAGTAAAATACCCAGTGTAGTGTCATATTCAAAAATAAGTAAAATACCAAGTGTAATATCTGTTCTTAAAAACCAGTTTAATAAAATAAAGGGGTGAAACTGTCAAAATCAGTAGCAACACCGCGACACAGTAAGCAACAATACCAAACAAAAAAACGCAGCAAATGAAGACACGATGGTTTAATATCAACACCACGCGATAGTGGTTCACGAACGATGGAAAAATCAGCGAAATACCACCGAATTTTCAAAACATCGTCGGAGTCTTAAAACTCCGGCAGATGCCCCAAAAACATAAAATCAGCCAATTAACCAAGATAACAACCGATGCCCGAAAAAGCAGTCAAGAACAAGGTCGCCGGAGTTTTTAGAACTCCGGTAAGACATAAAATCATAAAATAATGTGAAATACCGCAAACGAACAACCAAAAAAAATGCAAAACAAACAGTAATGGTGTAACAACAGGCGAGCGAACAAGGAAAGGGGCGACGTCACTTCGACGGTAAGAATACCGGAGCGACGCCACGGAGAGAGATGGTGCGGGTTTGCACAGTGGTGGTGGCCGACGGGGTTAATCGACGACGGGCAGAGGGTGAAGGTGTTCGCCGGAACTCGGGGATCCCGCGATGGTGGAATCGACGCGAACCAGGGTCAGTGGCCGATGCAGTGGTTGATGGTGTGGTTCATCGTCGGTGGTTAAGTGGGGGGTCCGACGAGAAGGTTCTCGTCGGTCATCACCTCCAGCGAGACAGGGCGTGGGGTTATGGTGTTCGACGGGAACGAGGGAGGATAGAGGTGCGGCTGCAGGTGTTTAAAGGGGGTTTGCCGGAGCTTGGAGCTCCGGCGAAGGGCGGCGGCGACGGGAAGGAGAGGAGTGAGGAAGATGGTTTTTTTTCGAAAAATGAGAGAGTTGGGCTTATGATATGCGGCTGATGTTGTTTCCTGGCTGCCCTCCTCTTTTGTGGTTCCCCCTTTTTTTAAAGTGGGTAGTGTTTATCATATAGGGGTAGAATTAGGTTTAGGGTTTGGGTTTGGTTTGGGGGGGCGGGGGGGGGGGAATGAAAAGTGGTATTTGAAATTTAAAAATGGGCGGATGGGGATTATGGAATGGTGGACTAGACTGATCCGGATTGTGCCTCGGACTGGACTAGTTTGACAAAATGCAAAACGGGTTAATTATTTAAAAGAAAAAATTATTTAAAAAGATGCAAAAATTTTAAAATTCAAATGTTGATGCAATAATAATAAAAATACAATATTTAGCAAATGTTTAATGTCTAATTAAAAATTAAAACGGGATGTCAATTAATTATTTAAAGAGATGTCAATATTATTAAAATAAACGACTGTGTAATAATAATAGAAACATAATATTAACAAAGAGATAATGCTTAATTTTAAAATAAAAAGAAAAAAAATGCAAAAAATGATAATTAGAATGCGGTGTCCTAAAACACATAATATTGCAATAAATATATAAAAAACGGGTCAAAATTGACTGTCAACAAGACCCATAGAACTAAATGAAATTGACATGCATGGTTTAGTGTTCATATTTCCATTGATTATGATTGAACTGAATTTACGAAATATCTGGCTTGAAATTCTAGATTGATATATATTCATGTCAAACATGTTCCAACATATTATTCCACTAACGTTCATGCCTTTGTAAAGTAACCTTGCGCAGCTGTGCGATTTGAGTCTTTGAGTATTTATATTTTTATTTCTTTATTTTGTTTTGTTCTTTGCTCGAGGGCGAGCAAAATTCAAGTTTGCGGTTTGTTAGGCATATTTCATATACCTATTTTGAGTCATTTTTTATTTGTATTTTACCCACTTGTGTTGAGTTTAGTATAGTATTAGGCTTGTTTTTTTTTTTGAGTCACAGCGGTCCAAAATGGTGAAATGAAGAAAAGGAGCGAAAAATGAGCATAAAGGAGGTTCCAGAGGCAAAAAAGGCAAACAAAAATGGAAATTCGGACGAAGGCAGAGCAGCACCGCGGTGTTGGTCTGACAGGACCGTGATGCCAGAACTAATGTGAGGCTGCAGAACTTTCAGCATCATGGGTGCCAACCTGCAGGACCGCGGTTCCGGTGCGGAATTTTCCAGATCCGAGGCGAAATTGGTCAGGGGCAGAAAGGTCCATAGGGCACGAAATTTTGAAGCATACTTAAGCCCTAGGGATTAATCTAAGAGATGGTGTTGTGTGTGAGAATGTCAAAAACTACCCCCATCTCTTAGATTAATCCTTAGGGCTTAAGTATGCTTCAAAATTTTATGCCCTATGGACCCTTCTGCCCCTGGCCAATTTCGCCTCGGATCTGGAAAATTCCGCACCGGCACCGCGGTCCTGCAGGTTGGCACCGCGGTGCCGAAAGTTCTGCAGCCTCACAGTAGTTCTGGCACCGCGGTGCTGCTCTGCCTTCGTCCGAATTTCCATTTTTTTGCCTTTTTTGCCTCTGGAACCTCCTTTTATGCCCATTTTTCGTTCCTTTTCTTCATTTCGCCATTTTAGACCGTTGTTACTCAAAAGAAATAAAAACAAGCCTAATACTATACTAAACTCAACAAAAGTGGGTAAAATACAAATAAAAAATGACTCAAAATAGGTATATGAAATATGCCTAACAACTCTATACCAAGTGGAAGATTGAAAGTATATGTATGTCCTAGAGACAATCTATATTAGGACAAATGTACTTTATAAACATTCATATTTATATTAATGGAGATTAATATTATGGAATTTGCAGTTATTGAATTATTTGTTGATTGTCTGTAATATTCTATAATTGCATCCCTAAAGGTTACGTGGTTATTAATAATGTGAGAGATTAATATTATAAAGTAACTCTTAAATTTCCTCGACTAATGATAATCGAGAATGGAATATCAATGATATGAGATACGTCGACATGTGGTCTGCAACATATCCTTAGGGATGTAGTATGCCTCACCTGCTACGAGTTATGACAACTCGTGATGGACACATGGATACTTGTAGAAGTATTGGTATACCCTGCTGATATACTATTTGTTATATAATTGTCTAGAGTATCATCAACGTGTGGGAGATAGAAGTCCTTAGACTTGAGGTCGATACGCGCCTTGTTTACAAAGTAATGTACTTTGATCCTGTCCTAAGCTCAAATGTCTTATAAGTTGAGACGCGGCTTATAAGTTGAGACGCGGCTTGTATTGGGTATATTACGACGTAGATTAAAGGTGGTAGTTGAGCCAAGAATAGGATCCATTCCTCGAATGTATCTTCGAGAGAACACTCAGATTCTCATATGGTATTAGGTTGACTAAGTCGTTGGCCAACGCATTAGACATATCTATGATATGGTCTTGTTGTCAGCTAATATAGATGATATATAATAATCAAGTCATTTGGATAGACACTTAGCAGATCCTAAGCTAGATCGAGTGTATCGTGAATGAAAGGATTTTATCTACCCACATAGAGGTTCAGTTCACAGGTTTCATGTAACTATACTTCACATATTGAGTCCAGACCAAATATTGTGTGCAAGCTACAGAAGTCCATTTATGTACTTAAGCAAGCCTCAAGGAGTTGGAACATTTGTTTTGACAAGGCTATCAAGTCATTTGATTTCGTCAGAAGCAAAGAAGATGTTTGTATTTATAGCAAACGCAAGGATGAGGGTATTGTCTTCATTGTTATATATGTTGATGACATATTAATAATGAGAGCCAATAATACTCCCATGCAGTCAGTTAAGGAGTGGTTGTCCATATACCTTCATGATGAAGGACTTAGGTGAAACCTGCTACATTCTGGGAATTAAAATCTATAGAGATAGACCTAATAGATTGTTGGGGCTGTCACATTCGGCCTACATAGGCAAAATGCTTAGACGTTTTTCTATGGAGAATTCTAAGAAAGGAAGACTTCCAATGGGTCAAGGCATCAAGTTATCTAAGAATAATTTCCCTTCTAGTGTTGTAGAACTTGAGCGCATGAAGAGGGTCACATATGCTTTGGCTATAGGATCAATCATGTATGTCATGACTTGTACTAGGACAGATGTGGCCTTTGCACTTAGTATGACTTGCAAGTTCCAGCAGAATCCTGGTGATGAACACTGGAAGACAGTCAAAAGTATTCTTAAGTATCTCGGACGTACTAAAGATTATTTTTTGGTCTATGGTGGTGATGAGAAATGATGCTCGATTTATGCATACGCTAAACGCAAGTGCACGTGTCGTGACAAGTAATATAGTCTAGAAGACCGAGTTATCGTCCTCAGGGATTAGTGTCCAATTACCAACCTCTATTCTGTAGTATCTATTTGGTAACCGATAATTTGATGAATTGTTTATAGCTATGATTATAGATGCTAACTAAATTACTTTACTTTAATTCAGATATGGTGGAAATAGGGCTTCCAAATCTCCTCGATTGTCCGCTCGCTTTACTCATTAATGCAAATAATTAAGGTTCTTCTTCTATTTTGATATAGTAGGTTAACTAAGTCATTTTATACTCCTGTTAAGGTAATATAAACACTCAACCCCAATGTAGAACTCTGCTATCTTTCGATGACAAGATTGACTACAAAGGAGGATTAAGAGCAATAACCTATTGAGCTACACAAGTATCGGGGTACTTTCGTCCACAATTTAAACCTATGTTTATTCAACTGTAGCATATTCACAATCTCCCCTTTCGGATTTCGATTAGAAATCATATAAGTTATGATAATTAGTGATCAATTAATTACCAAGCAATCAACACAATTATTGAATAAATCTCAACAATAATAAGAAGAAACCAAAACATGCATTAATTCATAAGAACGATGTTCAAGAGATTCGACATGGAAAGTCCTAAATTAAGTTAGTTCCTAGCCATAGACATGCCAAAAACTAAAATAATATCCAACATATACTAAAAAGAAATAAAATAAAGAACAAGAAATTACTCAAAAATAAGTCTCTAATCTTGATCTTCAAGTTGTGATGAATTGTAAGGTGTGGAACTCTCCCAAATCTGACCTAAAGATCCTTTTTATATCACAAAAAACGTCCCAAACCTTTTCCTTCTTGGCCTTGGCCCATTCCTATTCGGATCTGTCAATTTTCCCGCGTTGGCGCCGCGGCTCTGCAATCGGCGCCGCAGCGCCAAAACTTCTGCGGCTCTCTGCTTCTTGGGCGTCGTGGCGCTCTGCTGCTGCTGGTTGGTTGGCGCCGCGGCGCCGCCCTGTTTCTCGCCCGGGTTGCCAACTTTTTAGCTTTTTGAGCTCTGGAATCTCTGTTTCTGCCCTCTTTTCGCTCCTTCTCGCCAATGTGCCACTTTAAAACACTGTGACTCAAAAGAAAGAAAATCTATCCTAACACGACACATATTTGTACAAAAATGGGCAAAAGACTAACTAAAAATGACTCAAAAGGTGTATATAAAATACACCGATCAAGAACCTAGTTGCTACTGGTTACACTGATGCAGTTCCAGACAGATGTTGATGACTTTAAATCTCAGTTTGGTTACACGTTCATTTTCAATAGTGGAGCAGTGAGTTGGAAGAGTTACAAACAAGCTACCACTGCTGATTCGACTACTGAAGCAGAGTACATTGCTAGATCGGAAGCTGCTAAAAAATCTATCGCGATTTCTGAGTTCCTGAAGGAGCTAGGGGTTGTTCCGAGTGCTAGTTGTCCAATAACCATTTATTGTGACAACACTGGTGCAATTGCACAGGCAAAGGAACCAAGATCAACAAACAGAAAAAAGCATGTACCGAAGATGTTACACCCCGTAATTCCAGGATATATATAGGAGAATAGACGGGAGAACACAGGACTTAAAAATTTGAACGAAAGAAAGAATTGTATTCCAAAGGAAAAAAATCTTCCGAACCACGAGAAGGAAAATTGTTCGTTAAGGTGAATTAGGTGCTCAAATTGGTTATTTAAGACTTTTAAGAGTTTATCGGAATTATGGAATTTTATTTTTCAGAATTGGATACGTGGGGCCCACCCGAGAAATTTTATGTTTTTGTGGGGCCCACGAGGTTTCCGATACTTTGACCAATTATGGAAATTTTGGGAAACAAAATATTTTAGACCAATAGGAGGGCGACACGTGTCACCCTCCACATAGACATGTTGGTCGAAAATATCCAAGTCAAGCAAGACAAGTGGAGCTTGATATTATTGACCACATCTTGACCACACATTTGTGAAGATCCTAGCCCTTGATTTTGTTTTATATTACTACACTAGTATCAAGACAAGCTCTCACACTTAGAAAAATCTCACAAATTATTTCTTGCTCATTTAGAGCTCTCGACCATGGCATGGTTTCCACACAAAAGTTTTGAAATTGTGGATCATAAATCACAATACTTTAACCAAGGGTTCCTAGAGGTATTATAAGGATATCCCAACACAAAGATCCCGGAAAAACTACGTTTTTACGTTAGTCGTAACATGAAAACCTAAGGGGTTTTTCATAGTTAGAGTTGAAACTTGAAGAGGAGTTCTTCAAAAGCTTCTAAGGGTTGAAAATAGCGGTTTGGAACGTCGAAAAGAGGAGCTAAAGTGGCTAGGATCAACTTTAATCTTGGATTATATATTGGGCTCATTGAGGTAAAATCTTCGTCTTCTTAATGTGATTAAAGATTACATGTTATAGTAGTTGATAAATGAGCATGTGGTATATAGATTGAAGTTTGAAAAGATTTGGATCATGTCGACATGTTAAAAACCGAAAATGGGCAAGTTAGTCATTTATGTTGAAATCAATTTGGTCGATAGTTACAATCGTCGCATGTTAAGAAAGAAAGGATTTATAGTTGTTATAATTGTTATAAGGTATATAACATATTAGAATAACAACTCAGATTGAAAAGGAATGGAAAGGAAATTGATATTGTAGTGATACATTGTAGCCGAATATGGCTTTGGATTAATGGACAGTTTTATATTGATTGTGGGGCAGAATTTTACACGTCCGGCTAGGCGTGTAATCCCCTTTGATTAATTGATTGTTGAGCCTTAAATGTGGCATTTGGTTATTGATTTTTGGGCCTTGAAAAATGTGGAAAAGTACGTAAAAACAAAGGAAGTGATGCCCAATTTTCCGTAGAATAAGAGTCCTTATACTTAGAAATATTCTACATTGAAAGCTAGAAGTTGATAGGCGTATTGTGGTCATTATATGTTGACATTCTACGCGTGGCGTATTCAACTTGGCAAGTGGATTGAGCAGGAGAGGTATGTGGAACTTTTCCTATCTTCTTGAGCATAAGTTTTATAAATGTATAGTACGGTGGACGTACATGGTTAAAAAGGAATTTGGTTTCATTTTGGTATCCTTGCCTTGTTTTCGAAAAGGATATGTGACTTGATGTTACATGGAAGGATTTCTTGACTTGAAAAGTATAGAATACTTGATTTGAAAAGTATTGATTTTCTTGAACTATTCTAAAGATAAGAGACTTGATTTCTAAAGTTAAGAAACTTGATATTCTAAAGCTAAGAAACTTGATTTCTAAAGCTAAGAAACTTGATTTCTAAAGTTAAGAGACTTGAAGTATTTTGAAAGTTATGTAACTTGATTTGAAAGTATATGATACTTGGTTTTGAAAGTATAAGTCTCTTGGTTATAAAAAGAATGAATTTATCTAAGACATAAAGAGTTATAACGGTTTTATGAGAAGTTAGTTATAACGGCTTTATGAAAGGTTAAGAGAGTGGTCTATTTGATTGATAGGCATGAGTTGCCTATGTTATGAAATTAAAAGTTACTTGGTTTCAAAGCCTTGAAATGAATTTCTTAAGGTGTAGTTTAATTTGAAAAATAGACATGCCTTGATACTACGGGTGTTAGTATCTTGGGGTTTTATATAAAAAGGAGTCTTTTGAAAAGAATGGAAGTACGTAGTACTTTGGGTTAAATTCCCGGATTTTTATGTGACACGAAAGTGCCTTGGATTTATAAATGAAATTCATTTTTGTATGATAATGAAAGTCTAAAGATTTTATGAACTTTCCTATGCTTGCTTGTGATAGCCTTTGAGTGCAAGTATTATATTTATACTTAGTGACTCTCGGTTGAGGTCATTGTTGTCACGACCAACCGGGCCGTGGATGGTGCCTTACCCCGGGCACCCTAGTGATACAACATCAGAGTAATCAGCGGAACATAAAACAAGACATGAAAATATTATAAAGTAAGAAACGATGTCGAGAAAACTTGCCTTTCGTATATATAAATCAATTTAAAACCAACGATTACATCCTTATTACAACTCGCCCACAACAGCATTACTGCACTTAAGAATGATACAACAATGGCGGGACAGGGCCCCGCCATACCCCTGAATGTAAATACCTACAACGACAGGGGACTATACCACTGATAAGCCTCCAGAGAAAACGAAGCTTTCCCAAACGCTGAACTGTGACCCTAAGAGCGAGGATCAATGACTGGTGTACCTTTACCTGCGGCATGAACGCACTTCGGGCGAGGTCGATAACAAAAAGTATGTGAAATCAAAATAAATCAGAAATGAAATCATAGTAGTCTATATAAAGCGGAGACATGTATGATAACCAAACTACGATCACAATAAATAAGCGATATGTCAAGTCAGGGACTTACGCCCTCAAAGTCATCACTCAAATATAACTATGGGTCTCACGCCCACAACATCAATCATGCCCGTGGAATACCTTCCTCACTGCCGGCAGTCTATGATATAAAGGCATCAAGGAATACACATGAACACCAGGTCCCACCTGTGTCCTAATAAAACCGTACAGGGTAAGTACGAAGGCATAGCCGACTACTAAAACCCACGCATCAACAAGGTCATAAATCGTATCATGAGATCTGTCTGCACCGTCACATGATCAAAGCCGCCACTCGCCCGATATCTAATGCGCGTCTAGCCCCGAACTCTCCGCAGCCCGCATAGGCCAAACTCATAGGCCCGCATGAGGTATAACCCCGCATCGAGGTAGCTACTCCGGCGTCCGCTGGACTCGCGATCCGTAGCCACATAGACCGCATGACCATAAAGGCCGCATACTAACACGAACTCGTAGCTCCGCATAGGCCCGGGACCCACATGAGGTATTCTCGAATCATAGGTCACATGCACCGCTGAGTCTACCCCGACGGAGGCGCCTTAACCTCCGGAAACAGTCAAGGTGAGTGGTACAATACCAACATAACAGCTGATAGTGAAACTATTTAAGCGCAATCGAGGGGAAGCCCCTTTACACAAACATCACAAGATACTAACACACGTAGCATCCTAGCATGTTTATTTATCAAATAAACAAGAAAGTATTACAAGGCTATCACAACCCAACACCATCAAGTTATACACACAAGGCACTTTCTACTATATGATTAACAAGATCGGGTTTCTATCCCCAAAGTACTTCATGCATTAACTCTTTTAAAAGATACGTTATTTTCACAAAAGTCACACAATACCCGTAGTATATGAAAATAGAGTGATTATCTTTTGAAGTAAATCAAAACACTTCTCTTTGTAAAATCAAGTAACCACATTGCCACAAAACTAGGTTCAGTTCTATATATAGTATACTTCAACTATATATTCTAGCAACATGTAATTTCCAATTACAATAGGGGGACAAGATATTTACCTCGATAAGCCCATAATTATCCAAGTATAGATGTCGATCCTGGGCAACGTTTTAGCTCCAACTCTGTGCGCTCCAACCCGCTCCAAACCACCCTTAGAAGTTCTAACCAACTTCTACCTAATACTCCAACCAACTATGGAGATTTTCCTTAAGGTTCGGTTTTGTGACTGACGGGAAGTATAATAGTATAACGGGGCTTTTCGTATAGGTATAACCTTAGAATACTACAAGGTATACGGCTAAGGAAATTTGGGTATAGTAACAATACTTTTGAGAGTATTTCTACCAAGAGAGGGTATTTATACGAGACAACACCACAAGGGGTGATACCCTACCCTACCCCACTGTGGGGTACTCTCGCCGAGGGGAAAGGAGCTCGGCCACAAGGCCTCACAGGGGAGAGGTGTTGGACGAAACACCACACAAGGGGATGGAGGAATTTTAGACTTAGGAAATATAGGAATGGATGAAGAAGTCTTCAAACTTAGGGGGGTATTTATAAGACAAGCCAAGGCCAACCAATGGCCAAGATCATGCCAAGTGCATAGCAAGTGTAAGGCCAAGATTGGGACAAGTGTGTGTGGGTCCCACTTTAACAAACAACACACAAAATATCCTACCAACTACACTCTCCAATCTCGTCCAATTACCGCCCCACATCCGCCAATGAGAGGGTGACAAGTGTCGCCCTCTTGTTGGCCCAAAATGTTCCGTCTCTCGGAAAAATCCGCAAAAATTAAAAATGACATAGCCGGAATTTTCCCTACGAAAGCTGTGGAAATGTTTCGTCGAAAAACGACTCCAACCGGGTGTTGTGCACAAAGAATAAATCGGCCAAGCCTATTCTCAAGTTCAAATTTCCACGTACGTCCTTACGTACATACTCTGAAAATACGGGGTATAACAGCTGTCTTATTGAGAATTTACTTGGACGTACCGACAATGATGAAGGATTCCATGGGTATGCTTTCATTGTGATTGATCCATGGACATGCTTATACGATGAGGGATTCCGGGGCATGCAACCATGATGCGGGTTAAATTCCCGGATGCTATTATTACTCCATGGACTAGCTCCCCATGAAGACATGTACCCGAGATGAGGGATTCCACGGGCATGTTATATACTATTATTACTCGATGGACATGCTTATACGATGAAGGATTCCGGGGCATGCGACCATGTTATATACTATTACTCCATGGACTAGCTCCCCATGAAGACATGTACCCGAGATGAGGGATTCCACGGGCATGTTATATATGATTATTACACCATGGATTAGCTCTCCATGAAGTCATGTACCCGAGATGAAGGATTCCACGGGCATGAGATATATATATATTGCATATGTGCACGCCGACAATGATGTAGGATTCCACGGGCGTGTTACATGTATATATTTTACACTTACGGTTGTCGGCAGTGATGGAGGATTCCACGGGCACGCTTTGATATTTGCGGGCTTGAGACCCCATCGATCGTGGTGATGATTTTGAGGGCTTGTGTCCCTCGCCTTGGTGTGACTATTGTTCATGTGTTGAAATAGTCTTTAAAAAGGTAAAACTGACTTTCATTACTTTCGTTTCAGCAAGGCACGGTTGTACTGTCAATTTGATTATCATACTTGTCTCCAGCTTTTTATATCTAGACTTTATGATTTAAATTACAGTACTTTCAGTTTTACATACTTGGTACTTATATTTTGTACTGACCTCCTTCGGGGGTCTGCGTTCATGCCGCAGGTTGAGGTACATAGCTTGCTGATCCTCATTCTTAGGATCACTGTTCAGTTCTTGGAAAGCTCTATTTCTCCGGAGGCTTTGTCTTTTGGTACAGTTCCCTGAGGTTGTAGATTTATGTACATTCAGGGGTATGGCGGGGCCATGTCCCGTCACAATTGTTATGTCAAAACTCTTAGAGGTATGTATTCATATCTTGTGGGTCGGTTTGGAAAAAAGAGAGGAGGTAACTTCTTTTGGATTTACGTATATATATATATCCAGGGAGGTAGCCTCATCGGCTAACATGTTATTTATTTCTTGTTGAATTTATGTATGTTCCGCTGATTATCTCTGATGTATACTGATGCGCGATTTATTGCACACACTTACGCAAGTGCACGTATCGTGACAAGTAATATAGTCTAGATAAGACCGAATATCGTCCTCAAGGATTGGTTTTCAAGTACCGATTATCTATCCTATGGTATCTATTTGGTTAACGTAAATTGAATTGGAATTCTAACTAATAATGCAGGAAATAAACTAATTATAAAAATACTTTGATTTAAATCAGTTATGATGGATAATTAGGGCTTCCAAGATCATCAACTATCCACTCTATTCAATTCTTAATACAATTAGACTAACTTCTTCTTCTACGTTAAGATAGCAGGTTAACTAAGCCGTTTTATACTCCTGTTAAAGTTATATAAACACTCAACCCCAGTACAACACATTTCTACCTTTCGGTGATAAGATTGACTCTAGAGGAGGATTAAGATCAAAAACCCTATTAATGCTACACAAGTATCGGAGTATTTGCATCCACGATTTAACCTATGTTTATCCAACTACATCATATTCACAACCTCCCCTTTCGGATTTCGGTTAGAAATCATAAGAATTATGATAATTAGTGATCAATTAATTATCAAGCAATCAAAACAACTATTGAATAAATCTTAAATAAGTGAAGAAGAAATCAACTAATATATTAATTCATGAATAGAGTTTCAAGTGAATCACAAGGAAATCCCTAATAAAGTAATTAGCTCGTAGCCATAGTCACACTAAGAACTAATACAATCTCCATACATGAACTAAAATAAATAAAGCAAAAAGAAAGAAAAGAAAATACTCAAGAACGAGTCTCCAAGGGTTGTGTTGTGGAATATTTACAAGATGGATTGGTGGATGGATGGATGTAGAATGGTGAATGGTGGATGTTACACCCCGTAAGTTCAGGACATGTAAAAGAGAATGTGCTTAAGGAAAAATGTTCGTTGTTGAGAATTGGATTCTCAAAATGCATTATTTGAAGAGTATGAAACTCTTAACTTTTTGGAAATTTAGTTTGACGGATTTGGTCATGTGGGGCCCACCCGAGGAATTTTACGTTTTGTGGGGCCCACGAGGGTTACGGAATTTTATGGACGAATGAGAGGGAGACACGTGGCCCCCCCACATTTGTGGTCTTGGACGTAAATATTAGGGGTAAAATGGTCATTGATCATGGTAAAAGATCAAGTCTTCAAAGCTTGAGATTGTTGACCAAGGTCAACTTGTCCACTTGGATTTGCATTAATTTCTCTTCATCCTAGCACACAAGTGTGTTAATCTAAGCCCTCCAATATGTTTTAAATACTACACTAGTAGCAAGACTAGGCATTTCTACACTTAGAAAAATTAGAGAACACCTTGTTCCACAATAGTTGCTCTCGGCCAAGGCCTCTTTAGGAAGACAAAATTTTGTAGTTTTGATCCATTAGCCACAAGACTTTAACCCAATGTCCCTTAGGGTATGGTAAGGATATCTCAATAGAAAGATTCTGGAAAAACGGCGTTTTCGTATTAGTCGCAAGGCGGAAACTTGAGGAGTTCTTCAACTTTGAAGTTGGAACTTGAAGATGGGTTCTTCATAGGCCTCTAAGGAGTGCTTGGAGCGGTTTGGAACCTAAGGAAAGGAGCTAAGAATTGCTAAGGCGCGACTTTGAATCTTGGAAATTTTAAGGGCTTGGAAAGGTATAAATTTTGTCGTTTTAGCAATTAAGTTTACTTATTGATTGTAGCTATGGATATTAGCAAGCATGAGTTATATATTATGTAGTTAGATTGGTGTATTGGCTATTGGAACCCTAATCCGAAAACTAGCATGTTTAGCCTTAAGATTGGAATTCAAGTTGATTATTAGTTTAAAGTCGTCGCATGTTGTATATGAAAGAAATTGTAGTTGTTGAAGTTGTTTATGACTATATAACATGTTGACCTTAGAACTTGGAATTTGAAAAGGATTGGAAAAGACTTTGAATTGTGGTTATGTTGTTAGCCGAGAATGGCTTTATATGGACTAAGTTGGTATTAATTGTGGGGCGGAATTTTACACGTATTGTAAGGCGTGTAATCCCCTTTGTTTGGTTTTTATTTGAGCCTTAAATGTGGCGTGTTGGTTATTGTATTCGGCCTTGAAAAAGGTGGCAAAGTGAGTAGAAACAAAGGAAGTGTTGCCCGATTTTCCGTAGAATTAGAGACCATATACTTAGTATTATTCTACGTTAGAGACTAGAAGTTGATAGTCTTGTTGTGACCATTATAGGTTGACACTTCTACGTACGGCGTATTCGGCTTAGCTTGTGGATATTAGCCGAAAAGGTATGTGAACTATCTCCTCTTCTAGCATGATTCCTTAAGATAAAGAAAGTAAGTTCTACTCCTCAAATGATTCATTCCTTGGTTGTACTTGGATTGCCTAATATAGAAATTGTTCTATGAACTTCCTTGATTGTACTTTGATGGGTAAATTGTAAGTTGTATAATCCATTGCCTTAGTGAAGTTGGATTCTTAAAAGTGAAAGTATTTTACTTAAAGTACATAGAGTCTTGAAAAGGAAGTGGTTTCCAAACCTTTTGGCTAGTGCCTTAGTTCCAAAACCTAAAGGTCATTATAATTACTTTAGGGGAGTCAAAGGAGTGATTTACTTAATTGTTTTAAGAGAGGAGAAATGACATGATTTAAGAGAAGTAACTTGTTTTAAAGGTGTGAGTTACTTGAGGTTTAAAAGTAGAAGAAACTTATTTTCTAAATATTAAGAGACTTGAAGTATTTTGAAAGTTAAGAACTTGATTTGTAAGTATGTGATACTTGGTTTTAAAAGTATAAGTCTCTTGGTTATAAAAGGAATGAAATTGTCTAAAAACCATAAAGGGTTATAACGGCTTTATGGGAAGTTGGTTATAACGGCTTTATGGAAGGTTTAGAAAGTTGTCTATTTTGATTAATGGGCATAAGTTGCCTTGATTGTGAAAATTGAAGTTACTTGATTTCAAGCTTTGAAATGAGTTTTCTAAGAGTGTAATAACTTACTTTGAAAAATAGACACGCCTTGATACTACGGGTGTTAGTATCTTGGGATTTTACATAAAAAGGAGTCTTTTGAAAAGAATGTATGTACGTAGTACTTTGGCTTGTTAAATGAGAATTATTCTATTTGTGCCTTGATAAGTACTTTGGCTTGTTAAATGAGAATTATTCTATTTGTGCCTTGATAAGTACTTTGGCTTGATTAATTGAGAATTATTCTATTTGTGCCTTGATAAGTACTTTGGCTTGTTAAATGAGAATTATTCTATTTGTGCCTTGATAAGTACTTTGGCTTGATTAATTGAGAATTATTCTAAAGTGTGCCTTGATAAGTACTTTGGCTTGATTAATTGAGAATTATTCTAAGTGTGCCTTGATAAGTACTTTGGCTAGATTAATTGAGAATTATTCTAAGTGTGCCTTGCTAAGTACTTTGGCTTGTTTAATTAAGAATTGCCTATATGTGCTGGTGATAGCCTTTGAGTGCAAGTATTATGTTTTATTACGTTGTCGCGACTCTCGGTTGGAGGAATGCGGTCTTGTTGTAAGTACTGGACGCATCGACGGTGATGTGATTCCACCGTATGCTTCCGTTATTTGTAGTACTTGGGTTAAATTCCCGGATTTTTATAAAAGACCTGGTAGTGCTTATGTGTTGTTTGACGACCGGTCGAGATAGGGTAAGAGTATAAGTGAGGGGTAAACCCCCAAGACATTATACCCCCTGCTTGTTTTGTTTGATGGTCAGTCGAGATAGGGTAGGAGTATAAGTGAGGGGTAAACCCCCAAGATGTTATACCACCTTCTCCAGGGTAAGAGTATAAATGAGGTAAACCCCAAGACATTATACCCCTTCTTGTTTTGTTTGATGGTCACGAGATAGGGTAAGAGTATAAGTGGGTAAACCCCAAGACGCTATACCACCTTCTCCAGGTAAGAGTATAAATGAGGGTAAACCCCAAGACATTATACCCTCGCTTACCACCGCCGTCTTCCTACTTGCCCGCATGCTTTTAGGACACATGTCGGACTTGGTGTTCATGTATGTCTATTGGTGTTATATTATATCATTGACTGCCGGCAGTGAGGAAGGATTCCACGGGCATGATTGATATTATAGCGTAGACCCATGGTTATATTTTAGAAATGACTTGAGGCACGCGTCCTCGACTTGATATGATCGCTATGTATTATATCGTAGGTTGGCTATCATACATGTCTCTCGCTTTGTTTAGATTGTTATGATTTCATTACGATTTCATCGTTCACATACTTGGTACATTCTTCGTACTGACCTCCTTCGGGGGGCTGCGTTTATGCCGCAGGTTTAGGTATGCAGTTTGATGATCGACAGGTGTAGGACCCTGCTCAGAGTTTTTGGATAGCTCCTTCTGTTCGGGAGTTTATCTTTTTGGTATAGTTCCTTCAGATGTGCTTTTATGCATGGGTACGGCGGGCCTTGTCCGTCATAGTTCAAGATAACTCTTAGAGGTGCAGATTCATATGTGGATTGGACTCATGTATGCATGTAGTGTCTTTTGTTTATGTATATTATATGGCAGCCTTATCGGCTTTGCCAGACGCACGATTGGTTTTTAAAAAAAAAGGTGTTATTTAATTTCCGCAGCTTTACTTAGTTGTTAAGGTAGAAGGTTCCTGTGTAGGGCACCACCACGTCCGGGGTTCGGGGCGTGACAGAGTGGTATCAGAGCAGTCAGTCCTCGGAATATCTACAGACCGTGTCTAGTAGAGTCTTGATTATCGGTGTGTTGCGCGCCACACCCATAAACAGGAGGCTACATGACATTTAGGAGTTGGTTTCTATTCTTCTCACTCTAAGATCGTGCCATAGAGCTGTGTTAGTAAGATAATTCCTCTCTGATGTATTGTTGTGTTATAGTTATGCCTCCAAGGAGGGCAACAGCCGCCCAGAAGGGCAAAGGAGTAGCAGGAGCTACTAGTCAGACTCAGAGAGTTGATAGGGCTTATGCCCAGGGTATACCGGATGTTGTTCCGCAGTCGGCGAGTTCTTCTGCGCCAGGTTTTGAGGCCCCAGCACCAGAGCCTCCAGTTTCTCAGTTAGGGGAAGACGTTAGGGTCATGAAGGAAGCCATTATGTTATTGACCAAGATAGCAGTGCTACAGTTTCATCAGCAGGGGGTTATTCATCCAGTACCGACATGTGTACAGAGTGTAGAGGGCCAACGCGGAGATCAGCGTAAGAGGGCTAGACCGGTTGGTTATTCCGGTGAGTTTTTGGATGAGCTGCCTCAGCAGCGAGTGAGATATTCGTCCCAGCCTACCCAGTACATACCCCCGCAGCTCACAGGTGGGAGTTTGGACCCCACAAGGTATTTAGGAGCCGGTCCGAGCTCCAGAGGTCGAGGTTCTCAGAGGAGCAGAGGACTTTCTCGGTCGAGGCCACCTATTCCTCAGTGTATCAGATGTGGTAAGCGTCATTCGGGGAAATGCCGTTATGGCACAGGTGTTTGTTTTTATCAGGCCGTCCGAGCCATATTCTGAGGGTATGTCCTTTTAGAAAGAGCACTGGTGAGGTGGCTCAGCCTATGAGGCCGGTAGTTGGTTCCCTTTCCTCCACAACTGTGCGTTCCCCAGGGCAGGGTGTTCAGATGTTAGCCAGCCGTGGTAGAGGTCAGGGTAGAGTTTATAGTTCTGGCGGTCCTTCGAACCGCAGAGATGACGTGACTACTAGGCAGGATCAGGAGGCAACATCTCATGGGGTTACAGGTATATCTCGATTCTTTTGAATCATACGTGCATTGATAGATTCAGATTTCGCCCTAGCATATATGTTTTCCCTTTGTTTCTAGCAGTTGTAAGTGATCGTACCCCCAGAGGTAGGAATACTTTGATTAGTAAAGTGAAAAGTTAATAATGTTGACAAGAATGGTAAGTGAACTGATACTATAGTTGTGTAGAGTTCACAAGTTGTAATTGCCCCGTAACAGTGTAAGACCAATAGGGAAGGATGTACGGTAGAAATACTTCGACCTATGTGACGAACCTCTAGTGAATAGGGGATAGGGTGAGAAGTACCTTGAGATAAGAGAAAGATTTATTTCAGACTAAGAATGAGAAGTTAAGTGTGACGATGAGTCGGGTTATGGACTCATTTCGGGTCAACCGGTAGTATGGAATGGGGTGATGTCAGTTAGAAGTGGTCCCGTTATGTGATAGGGTCACGTGGGTGCTAGGCCCAAGTCTAGTTGATCGTTGTACGAGTTCGTGGATGCGTTCCACCGGAACTAGGTCGTAAGGACCGAGAAGAGCCTTAACGGGAATGTAAGTAGCTATATGGCCAAGTTTGGATAGTAACTCCAAGGATTGGAGAAGAGAAACAAAATTTGAGATTTTGTACGTGTACTAGATGAGTTTGAAAGTACGAGAAAGTATGACAAGTAAGGAAAGAAAGGAACCTCTAAGGATCCCGTGTTTGGGAAGACTGTAACCTTCGAGTTTTGTGAGAAGGGACCACGGACGGAAGGTCCATTGTTATGTTTACGTATGTTATGTGGTGGCCATGTGTGGCATCATTGGTCTTGTGCAGTTTTGATTGTTAGGCATAGTATAGAGTTTATGCCGGAGTTTGTATAGCTTGGCAACCGACTAAGAACATTCGGGGACGAATGTTTCTAAGAGGGGAAGAATGTTACACCCCGTAAGTCCAGGACATGTAAAAGAGAATGTGCTTAAGGAAAAATGTTCGTTGTTGAGAATTGGATTCTCAAAATGCATTATTTGAAGAGTATGGAACTCTTAACTTTTTGGAAATTTAGTTTGACGGATTTGGTCATGTGGGGCCCACCCGAGGAATTTTACGTTTTGTGGGGCCCACGAGGGTTACGGAATTTTATGGACGAATGAGAGGGCGACACGTGGCCCCCCCACATTTGTGGTCTTGGACGAAAATATTACGGGTAAAATGGTCATTAACCATGGTAAAAGATCAAGTCTTCAAAGCTTGAGATTGTTGACCAAGGTCAACTTGTCCACTTGGCTTTGCATTAATTTCTCTTCATCCTAGCACACAAGTGTGTTAATCTAAGCCCTCCAATATGTTTTAAATACTACACTAGTAGCAAGACTTGGCATTTCTACACTTAGAAAAATTAGAGAACACCTTGTTCCACAATAGTTGCTCTCGGCCAAGGCCTCTTTAGGAAGACAAAATTTTGTAGTTTTGATCCATTAGCCACAAGACTTGAACCCAATGTCCCTTAGGGTATGGTAAGGATATCTCAATAGAAAGATTCCGGAAAAACGGCATTTTTGTATTAGTCGCAAGGCGGAAACTTGAGGAGTTCTTCAACTTTGAAGTTGGAACTTGAAGATGGGTTCTTCATAGGCCTCTAAGGAGTGCTTGGAGCGGTTTGGAACCTAAGGAAAGGAGCTAAGAATTGCTAAGGCGCGACTTTGAATCTTGGAAATTTTAAGGGCTTGGAAAGGTATAAATTTTGTCGTTTTAGCAATTAAGTTTACTTATTGATTGTAGCTATGGATATTAGCAAGCATGAGTTATATATTATGTAGTTGGATTGGTGTATTGGCTATTGGAACCCTAATCCGAAAACTAGCATGTTTAGCCTTAAGATTGGAATTCAAGTTGATTATTAGTTTAAAGTCGTCGCATGTTGTATATGAAAGAAATTGTAGTTGTTGAAGTTGTTTATGACTATATAACCTGTTGACCTTAGAACTTGGAATTTGAAAAGGATTGGAAAAGACTTTGAATTGTGGTTATGTTGTTAGCCGAGAATGGCTTGATTATGGACTAAGTTGGTATTAATTGTGGGGCGGAATTTTACACGTATTGTAAGGCGTGTAATCCCCTTTGTTTGGTTTTTATTTGAGCCTTAAATGTGGCGTGTTGGTTATTGTATTCGGCCTTGAAAAAGGTGGCAAAGTGAGTAGAAACAAAGGAAGTGCTGCCCGATTTTCCGTTGAATTAGAGACCATATACTTAGTATTATTCTACGTTAGAGACTAGAAGTTGATAGTCTTGTTGTGACCATTATAGGTTGACACTTCTACGTACGGCGTATTCGGCTTAGCTTGTGGATATTAGCCGAAAAGTTATGTGAACTATCTCCTCTTCTAGCATGATTCCTTAAGATAAAGAAAGTAAGTTCTACTCCTCAAATGATTCATTCCTTAGTTGTACTTGGATTGCCTAATATAGAAATTGTTCTATGAACTTCCTTGATTGTACTTTGATGGGTAAATTGTAAGTTGTATAATCCATTGCCTTAGTGAAGTTGAATTCTTAAAAGTGAAAGTATTTTACTTAAAGTACATAGAGTCTTGAAAAGGAAGTGGTTTCCAAACCTTTTGGCTAGTGTCTTAGTTCCAAAACCTAAAGGTCATTATAATGACTTTTGGGGAGTCAAAGGAGTGATTTACTTAATTGTTGTAAGAGAGGAGAAATGACATGATTTAAGAGAAGTAACTTGTTTTAAAGGTGTGAGTTACTTGAGGTTTAAAAGTAGAAGAAACTTATTTTCTAAATATTAAGAGACTTGAAGTATTTTGAAAGTTAAGAACTTGATTTGTAAGTATGTGATACTTGGTTTTAAAAGTATAAGTCTCTTGGTTATAAAAGGAATGAAATTGTCTAAAAACCATAAAGGGTTATAACGGCTTTATGGGAAGTTGGTTATAACGGCTTTATGGAAGGTTTAGAAAGTTGTCTATTTTGATTAATGGGCATAAGTTGCCTTGATTGTGAAAATTGAAGTTACTTGATTTCAAGCTTTGAAATGAGTTTTCTAAGAGTGTAATAACTTACTTTGAAAAATAGACACGCCTTGATACTACGGGTGTTAGTATCTTGGGATTTTACATAAAAAGGAGTCTTTTGAAAAGAATGTACGTACGTAGTACTTTGGCTTGTTAAATGAGAATTATTCTATTTGTGCCTTGATAAGTACTTTGGCTTGTTAAATGAGAATTATTCTATTTGTGCCTTGATAAGTACTTTGGCTTGATTAATTGAGAATTATTCTATGTGTTCCTTGATAAGTACTTTGGCTTGTTAAATGAGAATTATTCTATTTGTGCCTTGATAAGTACTTTGGCTTGATTAATTGAGAATTATTCTAAAGTGTGCCTTGATAAGTACTTTGGCTTGATTAATTGAGAATTATTCTAAGTGTGCCTTGATAAGTACTTTGGCTTGATTAATTGAGAATTATTCTAAGTGTGCCTTGCTAAGTACTTTGGCTTGTTTAATTAAGAATTGCCTATATGTGCTGGTGATAGCCTTTGAGTGCAAGTATTATGTTTTATTACGTTGTCGCGACTCTCGGTTGGAGGGCCGGCGGTCTTGTTGTAAGTACTTGGACGTACCGACAGTGATGTGGGATTCCACGGGTATGCTTCCGTTATTTGTAGTACTTGGGTTAAATTCCCGGATTTTTATAAAAGACCTGGTAGTGCTTATGTGTTGTTTGACGGCCCGTCGAGATAGGGTAAGAGTATAAGTGAGGGGTAAACCCCCAAGACATTATACCCCCTGCTTGTTTTGTTTGATGGTCAGTCGAGATAGGGTAAGAGTATAAGTGAGGGGTAAACCCCCAAGACGTTATACCACCTTCTCCAGGGTAAGAGTATAAATGAGGGGTAAACCCCCAATACATTATACCCCCTGCTTGTTTTATTTGATGGTCGGTCGAGATAGGGTAAGAGTATAAGTGAGGGGTAAACCCCCAAGACGCTATACCACCTTCTCCAGGGTAAGAGTATAAATGATGGGTAAACCCCCAAGACATTATACCCCCTGCTTTACCACCGCCGTCTTCCTACTGCCCGCATGCAGTTTTAGGACACAGTGGGACTTGGTGTTCATGTATGCCTATTGGTGTTATATTATATCATGGATCGCAGCGGTGAGGAAGGATTCCAGGCATGATTGATATTATAGCCGTAGACCCATGGTTATATTTTAGAAATGACGTGAGGGCAAGCGTCCACGACTTGATATGATCGCTATGTATTATGATCTGTAGGTTGGCTATCATACATGTCTCTCGCTTTCTTTAGATCGTTATGATTTCATTACAGATTTCATCATTTCACATACTTGGTACATTCTTCCGTCGACCTCCTTCGGCCTGCGTTCACGCCGCGAGTTTAGGTATGCAGATTTGATGATCGGCAGTGTAGGACCGCCGAGTTTTGGATAGCTCCTTCATTGGAGTTTATCTTTTTGGTATAGTTCCTTCAAGAGGCTTTTGTACGGTTATGGATGCAGCGAGGCCTTGTCCCGTCATAGTTCAGTATAACTCTTAGAGGTCTGTATTCATATGTGGGATTGGACTCATGTACAGTGTAGTGTCTTTTGTTTATGTATATTATATGGCAGCCTTGTCGGCTTTGCCCTTGCACGTACGATTGGTTTTTTAAAAAAAAGGTGTTATTTAATTTCCGCAATTTACTTAGTTGTTAAGGTAGAAGGGTGCCCAGGTAGGGCACCAGTCACGGGCCCGGGGTTCGGTGCGTGACAGTGGAATGGAGAATGAATTCTTCTAATGATGTAGAGACTATTTATAGACCAAGAATCCTTTTGGTAAATGGTAAGGGATTATGTAAGTAGGAAAAGCTATTAGAATCCTTTTAGGTAAGGGTTTTAAGGTAGGAAAAGTTATCCCTTTAGGTAGGAAAGGTTATCCCTTTAGGTAGGAAAAGTTATCCCTTTAGGACTCTGAAAACATGTCAAATTCGGTCCAGAACTTCATAAATCCCGCGTCGGCGCCACGTCCCGCAGATCAGGCGCGCGGCTAAAAATCAGCAACTTGAACATTCGAACATCAGCCGGGCGCCCGAGGCGTTTTCGCGGATTGCTTCGTCGTCCTTTTTTCGTCCGGACTTCGTCTGATCTCCTCTATAATTCCCGGAACTTCTTAGACTTCATTTCTTGGCCCTTTTTGTGTGTAATTCCATCTCATTTATGCTCATTTCATCTCTTTTTCGCCATTTCTCCATTTCTGGCCGCTGTGACACAAAAGAAAGGAAAACGCCCCTAATACTATACTAAACATAAATGAAATGAGTAAAATACTAACTAAAAATAACTCAAAAGGTGTATATAAAATACACCGATCAAATACCCCCAAACTTAACCTTTGCTCGCCCTCGAGCAAAGATCAAAAAAAAAAAAACACAAGGAAAAAGAAAATAGAAAGACTCAACGACATTGATTACTTTGTTGCATTGGTGTTACTTAGAAAAACATGAAGGTTAGCAGAATAATATGCAGGAACATATAGCATGAATTTTTAGCATTCTAAACACATCAAGCTAGATATTTCGCAAACTCATTTTAATCATGCTTAATGGAAGTAAAAATACTGAATTATGCATGTCAATTTCAAAATCCTATGGCATGTTTACTTGCTATTCTCCACTAATCATGGATATGCATATAAGAGATCTTCAGGACTTTTAAGGGTTGTAATGTAGGCTTAGGCATGGGTAGATAAAAATAGGCATTTAGGCTCATTTTATGTACCATAAGCTCTTTTGCTTTTCAATTCTTCCCTTTTCTTTTGATTTTCTTTCTTCACTTCATATCTATCTTTCCCCTCTTTTGTTTTGAGAGAGTGAAGTGTATTATGAATAACAAGCACCCCCAAACTTAGGTTTTTGTCTATTTATTATTACTTTTTTTTATTGGGGTGCATGAAGATGGTTCACTCTTTTTGTCTCTTTTTTAACACTTTCTATTCCAATCATTTCACATTTTTACTTATGGCACAAGTGTGGAAATATAGGGTGTCAAAAAAAAAGTTTAATGTTTAGGCTCAAAGGGGCTGACTATGGATATTTTTAATGTCAGGGATAGGTAAAAGTGGTAAGAAATGGCTAACAAAGAAATGTCTGAGTCATCTCCCCTAACATGCATATCCTAACTATTTCGCCTCAAATAACAAGCAATCATACACATAGGTTTTAATCATTTAACAATGCACAATTCAAGCAGAAACCCCAAATAGACAGATTTCATGAGTTTTTGGCATAACTAACCTAAGTGTTTAGATAGTTGCTTCTAATTCCATTACATTATTCAACCTTACTTCACTAGGTGTTTCTAGTAACTACAGCATGCATGATCTTAACAAAAAAAAAATTATGACTCAAAAAGAATACTCAAAAATACCTAAACAAATCAAAAAGACTCAAAAACAATGAAACATCCCCCCAAACTTAAATCACACATTGTCCCCAATGTGTGCAAAAATAAATAAATAGGGACAACTTACTGACACAACACAGCGGTCATAACGGAGGTCTAGGAGGAAAAATTCTGGAATTTGCACGGAATATGGCTCTCTGAAGTTCGCAGCATGCCCCGATTCTGAGGCCATACACGATGATCCCTTTTTTAGCGTTTTTGCTCCTTTTTCCTCGGTTTTAGCTTTCAGTCCACCTGTCATCCAACAACACAAAACAAGAACCCAAGACCGTGAGATTGTTCAAGACAAAATAAAATAAACTAAAGACAGAAATTAAAATAACATAATTAAAAACATTGGGTTGCCTCCCAACAAGCGTTGTCTTTAACGTCTTTTAGCCGGACGCAATTAACCTTTACGAGCGCCCATTGGATCTGTCACGACCCGACCCCGGGGCCGCGAATGGTGCCCTACCGGGGCACCCCGTTCAGGTATACATCAGAGAATAGCAGCGGAACATACATAACACATAAACCTGTAGATAGTAAACATCACTGGCTAGCCGACAAGGCCGCCTTCCATAGAATATACTTAATCAAAAGTAAAACAGTACAACTTGTTCTTACAGCCCAACCACAAACGTGACTACAGACCTCTAGGAATAACAACTGTGGCGGGACAGGGCCCCGCCATACCCCTGAATGTACACAATACCTATAGCATCAGGGAAAAACCGTACCAACAAAACAATCATCCGGAGAAATTGAGTTTCTGACACCAGACCAGTGATGCTAAGAATGAGGATCCACCACCTACTTACCCTTACCTGTTGCATGAACGCAGCCCCTGAGGAAGGGGGTCAGTACACAATATGTACTAAGTATGCGAAACTGGAAAATAGGAAGCTCATGATCAACGCAAGGTCACCCACCCGCAGTATCATTAAGCAATCCTACTCCTGGGACTATTTCACCTGCATGGGTCGTGTGGACCCGCATGAGGTATTCCTCGCATAGGTTGTACCCGCCCGCATGAGACTATTTCACCCGCATGAGCCCTACGGACTCGCATGAGGTATTTCTCGCATCATGGGTAGCAAATCCACGGAATATGCAAATGCCACAACCCGGGGAATGACCCCGTAATGAATAATATATCACTAGCACAAACCGGCTATCATACATAATATAAGAAAGTTAAGAAATCCCCTAACTTCTTATTAGTCTTGTTCATATACATTCTCATTTTAGTTTACTTAAGGCACTAACATGTCTTTATGAAATCCGGGAATTTAACCCAAAGTACTATGTACTTCTAATCTTTTAAAACCTTAGGCAATTGATGTCTGAAAATCAATTTGCCTTTCATTAATCCACGTCATTTATTCTTACATATTTTACTTAGAGTAAATCTCTCTTTTTAACTTTCCATAAGGCTAATACAACCAACTTCCCATAAAGTCGTTATATTAACTTCATACTAAAGTAAATTACATTTTTCCTATATCCAAGGGACTTGTAGATTTAAAACGGAACAAGTATCATATACTTAAAACACTTCAAGTCCCTTAACCTTGAAAACCTAAGACATCCTTACTACTTTGAAACAAGTGAGTAAATCCCCTAACTCCACCGACTTGGACACTTTTAAAACGAGTAAAGGACGCCAAAGTCTTGTACGTCTACCGTACTATATAGGTAAAACTATTCATGCTCAAGAGATAGAAAGGTTCCACATACCTCTTCGGGTCAATCCACTTGCTAAGTCCAATATACCGCACGTAGTACGTCAACCTATAATGACCATAATACGTTTATTAACCTCTAGCTTCAATGTAGAATATTCCAAGTGCAAAGTCACTAAATTCTACGGAAAATCGGACAACATTTCCTTTGTTTCTACATACTTTGCCACCTTTTTCAAGGCCGAATTCAACATCCAAACTCCACTTTTAAGGCCCAACAATCCAATCAATACAAAGGGGATTACACACCTAATCTTGGATGTGTAAAATTCTGCCCCACAATGCATATTAACTAAATCAATAAGTTAAAGGTAGTATCTTAGCTATAACATGCTTACATATCATTCTTATCCAATTCTTTCATATCCAAACCATATTTCCTACATGCAATGTATCTAAGAGCAATATTTACCACTATAAGTCCTTTCTTCTTCACATGCAACACAATTAACTAGCAAAAAGAGAAAGGATTGTTACCTTAGAGCTTACCTAAGTCAATCCAACAAATTTCACTTGTCTTCTTTCCACAATCACCTCCACAAAAACTCCTACAAGCTTGCCAACAAGTTTCCTTCTTGCCACCTTTTCAGATTTTTCTCAAGCCTTGCTTTCTTCTTGATTTTCTAGAGAGAAGGGAGAGCTTTTAATTTTAGAGAGAGAGAAGAGCTTGAAGAATGACCAAGTCTTCAAGACTTGGTCAATAAATAGGACATGCAAAATCAGATGGGGGGGGGGGGGGACACTTGTCACCCACCCATGGCCTTTTTTAAAAACAAAACAGTTCTAATTTTTCCTCGGCCTCGGCGCATGACTGCAGCGGAGCGCGCGCTGAAACCTTCACAACCTCTCGAACTCCGCGCGCCCCTCGCTTCCGGTGCCGCGCGCGGACTTCGACCGAGATTGCTTTCCTGCCCGACTGCGCGCTGAACTTGTAACCTCCATAACTTTCTACTCCGATGTCCTATCGACGAACGGTTGGTTGCGTTGGGAACTAGACTCAACGAACTACGCACCAGGCCTTTGAAACACCTAGGAACTCATAATGCAACTGGACATAAACCGCCTCAAAGTTGACTAACAACCCGTCCGAAACAATCCGTCAACCTATCTTTCTAAAAATTTAAGTCTTAATCCCTTTCGTATGTTCTCATACGCATGGCCTGACCTACGGGGTATAACATTCTCCCCCCCCTTAGAAACATTCGTCCCGAATGTTCCTTCTATGCACAACAATACTTAAGCATAATTTCCAAATTAAAACTAACAATCAGGAAAGTGGGTTACCTGGAGGTGTAGGGAACAAGTGAGGATACTTCTTCATCATGTCCTCATCTGCTTCCCATGTCATTTCCTCTCTGTTCTCGTTCCGCCATAGGACTTTGACGGAAGCCACATCCTTTGTCCGCAGTCGTCTAACCTGGCGATCGAGTATCGCTATGGGTCTCTCCTCATATGATAACTCCTCTGTCACCTGGACATCACAAATCGGGTGCACTCTAGATGGATCTCCGATACACTTCCGCAACATAGACACATGAAAAACTGGATGTACTGCCTCCAGATCGGACGGCAGATCCAACTCATAGGCAACCTTGCCTACCGTACGGATAATCTGATAAGGCCCAATGTACCTTGGGCTAAGTTTCCCCTTCTTCCCAAATATCATCACGCCCTTCATGGGTGATACCTTCAGGAAGACCCAATCATCTACCTCAAACTCCAAGTGTCGACGCCGATGATCTGCATACGACTTTTGTCGACTCCGAGCTGACAATAACTGCTCCTGGATAAGCTTCACCTTATCCACTGCCTGCTGAATCAAGTCTGGCCCGACCAACTTAACCTCTCCCACCTCGAACCAGCCTATCGGTGACCTGCACTTCCTCCCGTATAAGGCCTCATAAGGTGCCATCTGGATACTAGAATGGTAGATGTTTTTGTATGCAAACTCCACAAGAGGTAAATGATCCTCCCAGCTACCCCTGAAATAAAAAACACAAGCCCGCAAAGATATCCTCGTTGTCCGATAGTACGCTCGACTGTCCGCTTGGCCCGAGGATGAAACGCGATCGAGACTCACTTGTGTCCCTAATCCTTTCGGAAAGACCTCAGTTAGCCGAGAAGCGGGTTCCCCATGCGAGATGATCGATAGCACTCCGTGCGCCTCATAATCTCTCCGATATACAATCTAGCATAATCCTCTAGAAAAAGTCGTCCCGATCGAAGAAAATGGGCTGATTTCGGTCACTGTCGACAATAACCGGATGGAATCATGCTTCCTCTGAGTGTGAGGTAACCCCGTAATAAAGTCCATATTGATCACCTCCCACTTCCACATCGGAATATCAATAGCCTGTAATAGCCCACCGGGCTTCTGGTGCTCAACCTTGATCTCACGACAATTAGGACATCAGGCAACAAAACCGCCACGCCCCTCTTCGTGCCATCCCACCAATACACACATCCGAGGTCATGGTACATCTTAGTTGACCCGATGAATAGAATAACGAGCAACTGTGCCTCCAGAATCTGCACCGACGAAGTCCCGCTACATCGGGAACACACAATCGCCCTCAAATATTAGCACCCCATCAAGCGCTACCTCAAATAGAATCTTCTCTCCCTGAAGAGTTGCATCTCGATACCGTACCATAATCAGATCCTCATACTGTCGCCTCTTCACCTCCTCGATGATGGAAGACTCGGCGACCTCTCGAACCCGAACTCCATTACCATCCGAACCAATCAAACGAACCCCAAGGCTCGCTAGCTGATGTAACTCGCGGACCATGCCCTCTTTTCTGCCGCACACCGGACTACCCATCGATCTGCGACGCGGCATCTGCAACTACATTGGCCTTCCCCGGTGGTATAGGATATCGACATCGTAATCCTTAAGTAGCTCCAACCACCGCCTCTCGCCGCAAGTTCAGCCTCCTCCGTGAAGATATACCGAGACTCTCGTGGTGCGTGTAAATATCCACATGAACTCCATATAAACAATGTCTCCAGATCTTCAAGGCATGAATCACTACTGCCAACTCTAAGTCATGTGTGGGATAGTTCTTCTCATGCTTCCTGAGCTGTCGAGATGCGTAAGCTATAACTTTGCCGTGCTGCATCAGTACGCACCCAAGCCCGACACCCGACGCATCACAATAAACCACATATCCGTCTAAACCCTCTGGAAGAGTAAGGACTGGGGCGGTCGTCAATTTCTCCTTCGAATCGAAACTCTCTCACAAGCATCCGCCCACCGAACATAGCCGCTACGAGTCAGCCTAGTCAAAGGTGCTGAGATGGAAGCAAACTTCTCCACAAATCTCCGATAATAACCCGCAAGGCCCAAAAAGCTGCGCACCTCCGTCGGTGTAGTGGGTCTAGGCCAAGTCTTGACTGCCTCAATCTTTGTATCAACTCGAATATCATCGGCCCATAACATGCCCTAAGAAAGCCATCAAGCCAACCAAAACTCGCATTTCGAGAACTTGCATACAATTGCGGTCCCGAGGACTCTAACACCGCCTCAAATGATGCGCATAGTCTGTTTGTGCGCGAATAAACCAGGATATCATCAATGAATACTATAACGAACATATCCAAGAATGGCTTGAACACCCGGTTTATCAAATCCATGAATACTGCTGGGGCGTTGGTCAACCCAAAAGACATCACCCTGAACTCATAGTGCCCATACCGGTCCCGAATGCGCTTTGGGATATCCGCCTCTAACTCGCACTTTGATGATAACTGCACCGCAGTCTATCTTGAGAAACACCTTGTACTCGCAATCGCCAAACAAATCATCAATCCTGGGAAGGGGATATCTGTTCTTGATAGTTACCTTATTCAGCTGCCTGTAATCAACACACATACGCAGCGTCCCATCCTTCTTCTTTACAAATAACATTGGCGCTCCCCAGGGAGAGACACTAGGCCTGATAAAGCCTTTTTCCAGCAAGTCCTTCAGCTGGTCTTTCAATTCCCTCAACTCAGCAGGTGCCATCCTGTATGGCGAAATAGATATCGGTCGAGTATCTGGCGACATATCAATGCAAAACTCAATCTCCCTCTCAGGAGGGATACCCGGAAGCTCGTCTGGGAATACGTCTGGAAACTCTCTAACGACCGGAACTGACCGAAGGTCTGGTATCTCGGCCTCAGTATCGAATACTCGAACCATATGGTACATATACCCCTTCCGCACCATCTTCCTAGCCTTGAGGTAAGAAATAAACCTACCCTACGACGCAAAGATTCCTTCCACTCGATAACCGGCTCACCAGGAAACTGGAACCGTACCAATCTCTCCTACAGTCCACATTGGCATAGCAAGACGCTAGTCAATCCATACCCATAATCACATCAAAGTCCGTCATATCCAACACTATCAAGTCGGCTAGAGTCTGACGACTGTATATAGTCACTGGGCAAGCCTTATATACCCGCTCGGCTACCACCGAATCACCTACTGGCGTAGCCACCTCAAAAGGTTTTATGGACTCGGGCTCTATCCCTATTCTACCAGCAATATGAGGAGATATATAGGACAAGGTAGAACCTGGATCTATCAAAGCATATACATCACAGTATGAAACCAATAATGTACCTGTGATTTACATCCGTGATACCTCCCGTCCCGATTTGGACATAGCATAAATGCGGTCGAGAACCGCCGAATCGGGACCCCACCACGACTTCGCAGCGCCTCGCGGCCCGTGAACACCCTCGCCTCGGCGCATAACCGTCAAGACGAAGATCCAAAGAATCGACCGCTGGCTGAACCATAACACTCCCGCCACCTCTGGTCGGACAATCTCTCTTCAAATGGCCCTGCTGGCCACAAGAGTAACAAGCTCTTGGAGGAACACGACACTCGCCTGGGTGAGACCTACTGCATCGAGCACACCAAGATGTGGGTGGTCTTGATCGGTGACGCCTCTGTCTCCTCAAACCCGAAGTCCCGGAGCTCGACTTGCTCCCGAATGACCTACCGATCGGACTCCCGCTAAAAATCGAGAAGGAGCACTCTGTGCTGGCTGAAATGTGAACCTAGTCTGCTGCTGAGGCTGTCCGCCTCGAAAACTACCCTGAGACCCTGCTGTCCTGGCCCTCTTGGGCTGGCCTGAGTCTAGCTGATCCTCCCTCTCTCTGTCCTCTATCCCCTGCGCATACGCCTGCATCCTGGCAATATCCATACCTGGCTGAAGAGCCACCCCCAAGCATGTAGTAATCATATGACGGTCTAGCCCCATCACATAGCGATGAACCATATCTGTCATGTCAGTTACAATGGTGTGCGCATACCTGGCCAATGAGTCAAACTCCAGGCTGTACTCTCTGATAGTCCTCCCATTCTGCCTCAAGGTCAAAAATCTATCCACGCGGGCTCTCCTCATCTCAGGAGGCAAGAAGTGATCCAGGAAGGCCTCTGTGAACTCCTCCCAAACAGCTGGAAGAGCACCCTCACCCCTAGACAACTCCCATGACTCAAACCAGTTCAACGCAATATCGCAGAATCCAGAAGAGGCTAGCATGACGACTCCCTCCGAGGCCCTAAGCACTGTGATAGTCCAGAATCGCCGAACAAACTCCTGAGGATCCTCTCGAATCTCGAACCATAGAACTCGGGTGGATGACAACTCAGAAATCCGAATCCAGAACCGCTGGCTCTAGGTTGGTCGCCGCTCGCTTCCGTGGCGCCGCTCGCTACTATCCGGTCAATAACCGGACCGCTCCTCGTAATCTATACTCATCCCCGCCGCGGACCGAGGCTCGTATCGCGTATCGCGAGCCGTTGTTGCTGCCGCCGAACTCATTGGGCCGGCGACGCCGTGGAACTCGCCGCCACCAAACATCATCTCGTGGGACTGGCTCAGGCTCCTCGTGACCTCCGCGTCCTACTAGCGCCTCCTTCAATCGCTTGCCCTTCTGGGCCGCGGTTGCCTTGCGTGGAGGCATAACTGATACATAAAAGAAAATATCAGAGGGAGTTCAACCTATAACACATCTCTATTGCACGATCTTAGAATGAAAGAATGGAAACCAATCCTAAATATCATGCAGCCTCCTAATTATAGATGTGGTGCGCAACACATCGATAATCAAGACTCTACTAGACACGGTCTGTAGACACTTTCCGAGGACTAACTGCTCTGATACCACTTTTGTCACGACCCGACCCCGGGGCCGCGATTGGTGCCCTACCGGGGCACCCCGTTCAGGTATACATCAGAGAATAGCAGCGGAACATACATAACACATACACATGTAGATAGTAAACATCACTGGCTAGCCGACAAGGCCGCCTTCCATAGAATATACTTAATCAAAAGTAAAACAGTACAACTTGTTCTTACAACCCAACCACAAACGTGACTACTGCACTTAGAATAACAAGCGTGGCGGACAGGGCCCGCCATACCCCGAATGTACACAATACCTATAGCATCGTGGAAAACCGTACCAACAAAACAAGCCTCCGAGGAACGGAGCTCGACACGGCACCGGTGATCCTAAGAATGAGGATCCACCACCTGCTTACCCTTACCTGCGGCATGAACGCAGCCCCCGAGGAAGGGGGTCAGTACACAATATGTACTAAGTATGTGAAACTGGAAAATACTGAAAATACCTTGTAAGTCTAAAATAACTGGAGACATGTATGATAATCAATTACAGAAAACTGTGTCTTACTAATAATGAGAATATCAAGCATATACTATACTGCATAAAAATAGGAAACTCATGATCAACGCAAGGTCACCCACCCTGTTACACCCTGTAACTCCAGGACATGTTTAAGAGAATGTACGTAAGGAACTCAAGACTTGAAAAGGGTACGAAAGGAAGAATTGTTTTTCCGACGGAAAATCTTCCGAACGTCGGAAAGAAAAAATGTTTGTTGAAGAGAATTGGATTCTCAAAATGCATTAATTGAGGATTATGGAATGTATTATCATTATGAAAATTTATTTGTACGGATTTGGTCATGTGGGGCCCACCCGATGAATTGTACGTTTTGTGGGGCCCACGAGGGTTACAGAATTTTATGAACGAATGGGAGGGCGACACGTGGCACCCATCCCACATGGCTTGGTCGAATTAATGCAAGGGTAATGTCACGACCCGACCCGATCGCATCGTGCCCTACCCGGCACCCTTACAGTAAACATCGAGAAAATCAATGAACATACATAAAACTTATAAATAAAACATCGGAAGTAAAACAACAAAGTTAGCCGACAGTGGCTACCTTCCGAACTTATATAAATACAACCGGCAGCTTGCCTCATTTCTTTTACAAAGCGACCCACAACATGCGAATACTGCACTTAGGAATAACAATCGAACAATCAGTGGACAAGGCCCCGCTGCACTTCAATATACATAGCCATGACAACTCGGAACATTGGAGCCATCTCAAAATCTTTGAACCAGATCCTAAGCTCGCGGATCCATAATCGGTACCTAAACTGCGGACATTTAACGCAGCTTCAAGGGGTCATAACAAAAATTTGAATATGGAATGTAAATAACGTAAGAAATGATCATAATCGCATAAAAGAATGACAAGGGCAAGTATAAAAAATACATATCGATCCTGCCGTGTCATTACCACTTATGAACTTAATCGTACATTAATCATTCTTTTCCTTC
Organism: Przewalskia tangutica; assembly: GCA_029844215.1. Taxonomy (NCBI): domain Eukaryota; kingdom Viridiplantae; phylum Streptophyta; class Magnoliopsida; order Solanales; family Solanaceae; genus Przewalskia; species Przewalskia tangutica. Next base: position 44,446,823 of record CM056724.1, on the reverse strand, counting down.
TTTCAATAAGAATTAACATCATATTCTTACATACATACTTAAGAATTCAATCAAGTTTTTCCACATAACTTACATCAATATCTTTTCCATTCCATTAAGAGCTATAGTCATATCTTACGTACTTACTTAGAGAAGTCATTAAGTTCATTTCTATCTAACTTACTTATCTTTCATAACATAGTCCGCCCACTACGAGGGACACATATACTACCCTACCAAACCGACGCGATCAAGTCACACCAATATCAAAGCATGCGTGGAATCCCCATCATCGGCGACTAAAAGTGTAAAGCATAACCATAGGTCTCACGCCATAATATCAATCAAAACAGTGGTATAACGTGCGGGGCTTGCCTCATTTATACTCTTACCCGAAGAAGGTGGTAAGCGGGGGTATAACGTCTTGGGGCTTGCCCCTCATGTATACTCTTATCCTGGAGAAGGTGGTATAACGTCTGGGCTCGCCTCATTTATACTCTTACCCTATCTCGACCGCCATCAAACAACACATAAAGCGGGTGGTACAGCCTTGGGGTTTACCCTCACTTATACTCTTACCTGGAGAAGGTGGTATAACGTCTTGGGCTTGCCTCATTTATACTCTTACCCTAACTCAACCGGCCATCATACATAACATAAGCCCCACCGCTTATCATACATAATATAAGCACCACCACTACCATACATAACATAAGCACTACCGACTTATCATACGTAATATAAGCAAGTTAAGAAATCCCCTAACTTCTTATTAGCTTGTTCATATACACTCTCATTTTTGTTTACTTAAGGCACTAACATGTCATTATAAAATCCGGGAATTAACCCCACGTACTACGTGCCTCTACTCCTTTAAAATGATTCTCTATCAAATAAAACTTCCAAGATACTAATAACCGTAGTATCAAGTCATATCTACCTTTCACGACAAGTCACAATACCTTTTTAGAAATACAATTATAGGCTTCTAAATCAAGTGACTTCTTTCTTTGAAACCTTAAGCAATTGGTACCTTTAAGACAATTTGCCCTTCTTTATTTCAAATCATTTCTTTGCTTACATAACTGAAGAAAATCATTCTTTTAAATCTTCCATAAAGTTGTTATAACCAACTTCCCATAAAGCCGTTATAACTCTTTATTTCTTAGACAAATACATTCATTTGATAACCAAGAAACTTATACTCTCAATTCAAATCGCATAGCTTTCAAAATACTTCAAGTCTCTTAACTTTTAGGCAAACAAGTTTCTTAACTTAGAATGGAAAGAAATCAATACTTTCCAAATCAAGTATTCTATACTTTTTAAATCAATTCATTTCTCCCTTTAAGAATCAAGTCCCATAACTTGAAAATAAAGTCCCTTAACCTTTTAACAATTTGAGGTCCATAGTCTTAAAACTTCGTACGTAATTCCTTATAAATTAAGTAACATATACTTTGGTGCGTTGTGAGTAAGTTATGCTTATTGATAACGATCTTAATCAAGTAGCCATGATCTAGAAAATGTAATACAATTTTGTCTTATCTTAGCTTCATGCAGATGGAGAACTCTACTTGTTTTAACATAATTAATTGTCATTACATTTTCCTTTATTAACGCTGCAATGGCTGGTTCGATACTTATTCTTATTCGTGCCGTAAAATTAGCCAAGTCAACTTGGCTCCAATTACCTCCTAACGACTCTTACCAACATCCCCCATAAGACTTGGTAAGAACTTAGGATAACTTAGACATAACCTTTACGTAGAGTAATTCAACATACATACCTCTTAACTTCTAAGAGTAGAAGGAATCATGAAAGAGTACTACATGTATATTCCATACATAGAATCATGTCAAAAGAAGGAAGAGGTTCACATACCTCGCGACGATTATCGACAAGTAGCAAAAAGCTCCAAAGTACTTCCACCTTGAGCTATTCCATTCTTCAAGTAGGATACGCTATACCTAGTACGTCAACCTATAATGGTCACCATACGTCCATTAACTTCTTACTTCATACGTAGAATATTTTAGGTGCTAAGTCGCTAAATTCTACGGAAAATCGGACAGCACCTCCTTTGTTTCTACTCACTTTGCCACCTTTTTCAAGGCCGAATACAATAACCAAACAACCGCAATTGGCTCACAACAATATAGAAGGTATTCCAATACAAATGAATAACTAAACAGCCCCAATTGGCTCACAACAATATAGAAGGTATTCCAATACAAATGAATAACTAAATAGCCCCAATTGGCTCACAATTTAGAAAGTAGTTCAAAACAAATGAATAACAAACTAAAAGTCCAAATTCGGCCACCTTGAGTTCAACCATACCAATTCTTATCAAATTTCCATTTCAATCCAAATTGGTAGCATAACATGATATCAAGTCGCATTTGATTATAACAATCCATAATCTCTAAGTAGGTAACATGCGACGATTTCTAATAAACGACCAATTAGTAATCAAATTTTCAAGTGGCTTATATAACATTTCGAATTTAGCTACAAGCACTCCATAATACTTATAAACTTCAACTTAACCACTTCACGCTAGAAACATGTAAAGCTAACAACAACAATAAAAATAATCTTGTAATACTTTCAAAGAACAAGATTATACCTCAACGAATTGTAATCCAATCTTCAAAACCGAAGTTGATCCTTAGCAACCTAGAGCCTCATCAAGACACCTCAATCCGCTCCGAGACCCTTAGAACCACACCAACAACTTTCCTTCAAACCTTCAATCCAAAACCTAGAAAGTCTCTAGGTTTTCACTTTGACTAATACGAAAAACTCTCTTTTTCCGGATTTTTCTATTGAGATACACTTACTATACCCTCAAGAACCTTGGTTTAAAGTGGGAATTATTAGACAACAATTGAATTTTTTTTTCTTCGAACCTCAAAGCCGAGAGCCCTAATAGTTTCTCAAACATTTCTTGAAAAATGACTAAGTGTGGAACTAGTCATCCTACTAGTAAGCTTATAAGACACAAGGAAGGGTTATGATTAAAACAAATGGGTGGCTTGGATGCATTTCACATGGATCAAGCCCAAGTGGCCTTTGACTTAGTCATTAAAATCATGCTACTAGTCTTTGCAAGACTTGGCCATTTAAATTATGGTCAATGACCATCCTATCCATGAATATTTCGTCCAAGACTAAAAATAAGGGGGGTGACACGTGTCGCCTCCCACTCACAATAAAACATTTCCGACAATTTCAGAATTCGATAAAATTTTACAAGTCTCACTTCGACACATTAGAGTTCTCACGTACGTTCTTAAAACATGTCCTGTAAATACGGGGTGTAACATTCTTCCCCCCTTAGAAACATTCGTCCCCGAATGTTCTTTCGGAGTCAAACTTTATAATTTGCGACATAGTTTCCTTTCACAACCCCGTCATACCAACAATGCCACACATGGCCCTAATACCTTGTACACGCATACCTGTCCATCCTACGCCCAAAAGAGATTATCTTTCGCATTTCCAACTCCTTCTAACATACTTACATAACTTCCATACCAATTCTGGCCTCTAATCTTTGAGTCACTCTATAAAACAATATAAGGCCATTTCCGCCATGACTGTTAGGTGGAACGCGCCCACGAACCCGTAAATGGTTAACTCAACTCGCCTCGCACCGTGACCTGTCACGTGGCGAACTACTATCAACTGATCCCACTCCATTCCAGGCCATGGGAGACCCGTAATGTGTCCTCAACCCTACTCACGCACTTAACTCTTATCCTTGTCCGACTTAAAATCTTATTGCGAGAAAACCTTATACATTTAAGGTCTCAGCTTATCAATATTCTTAGGCTCGCAATTTCCATTCTCCAAGCCTACCTTACCAATCCCCAATAACGGGTATAAAACTTCTCATAAAACCATAACCATGTTGTCTAACACAACAACCATTACTTACCCTATACAGCCTCGTCAGTATAATTCTCTTAAGCATACTACACACCTTAATCTATTAACATGACATTCCATTAGGTTCCTTAATATGGCTTCTAAGGGTTCACTACCCTATCGCATACCTCATCCTTTCCCAATTATCTCAAATAAAACACAAAACCTTGGCGAAAAATTCATTAAATATTCCATACCTTCCTGGATCTAGTTAGTCTTTACCGATTCACGGTAATCTAAAATCATTCTAGGCAACACGCGTCGACTCATACATAACTCCGTATAGATGTATGTCACAATACCAACTATACTATAATCGTTACCAACCCGGATACGCAATCCACATAGTCATTCCCGGTCATCGCTTTCTCGTTCGCAATCAACATAACTCGTTAGGAGGGACGACCCTAACAACACACTCTATCGCACGATCTCAGGTGAGAAGAATGGAAACCAATCCTAAATGTCCTGCGACCTCACGATTATAGATGTGGTGCACAACACACCGATAATCAAGACTCTACTAGACACGCTCGTAGACACTTTCCGAGGACTAATCGCTCGATACCACTTTTGTCACGACCACCCCGAGATCGCGATCGTGCCCTACCCGGGCACCCTTACTGTAAACATCGAGAAAATCAGTGAACATACATAAAACTTATAAATAAAACATCTAAGTAAAACAACAGTTAGCCGATAGGCTACCTTCCCGAACTTATATAAATACAACCAAGGTTGCCTCATTTCTTTTACAAATCGACCCACAACATGCGAATACGCACTTAGGAATAACAATCGAACAATGGCGGGACAAGGCCCCGCTGCACTTCAATATACATAGCCATGACAACTCCGAACATTGAGCCATCTCAAAATCGAACCAGATCCTAAGCTCGCGGATCCATAATCGCGTACCTAAACTGCGGACATGAACGCACTTCCGGCGGGGCCGCATAACAGTGCGAATATGGAATGTAAATAACGCATGAAATGTGATCATAATCGTATAAAAGAATGACAAGCGGCAAGTATAAAAAAAATACATATCAGATCCTGCCGTGTCATTACCACTTATGAACTTAATCGTACATTAATCATTCTTTTCCTTCTTTCAATAAGAATTAACATCATATTCTTACATACATACTTAAGAATTCAATCAAGTTTTTCCACATAACTTACATCAATATCTTTTCCATTCCATTAAGAGCTATAGTCATATCTTACGACTTACTTAGGAGAAGTCATTAAGTTCATTTCTATCTAACTTACTTATCTTTCATAACATAGTCCTACCACTACGAGGGACACATATACTACCCTACCAAACCGACGCGATCAAGTCACACCAATATCAAAGCATGCGTGGAATCCCCATCACCGTCGATACTAAAAGTGTAAGCATAACCATGGGTCTCACGCCCATAATATCAATCAAAACAGTGGTATAACGCCCGGGGCTTGCCTCATTTATACTCTTACCGAAGAAGGTGGTAAAGCAGGGTATAACGTCTTGGGCTTTCTCATTTATACTCTTATCCTGGAGAAGGTGGTATAACGTCTTGGGGCTTGCCCCTCATTTATACTCTTACCCTATCTCGACCGGCCATCAAACAACACATAAAGCAGGTGGTACAGCGTCTTGGGGGTTTACCCCTCACTTATACTCTTACCCTGGAGAAGGTGGTATAACGTCTTGGGGGCTTGCCCCTCATTTATACTCTTACCCTAACTCAACCGGCCATCATACATAACATAAGCCCTACCGGCTTATCATACATAATATAAGCACCACCAGCTTACCATACATAACATAAGCACTACCGACTTATCATACGTAATATAAGCAAGTTAAGAAATCCCCTAACTTCTTATTAGCTTGTTCATATACACTCTCATTTTTGTTTACTTAAGGCACTAACATGTCATTATAAAATCCGGGAATTAACCCCACGTACTACGTGCCTCTACTCCTTTAAAATGATTCTCTATCAAATAAAACTTCCAAGATACTAATAACCGTAGTATCAAGTCATATCTACCTTTCACGACAAGTCACAATACCTTTTTAGAAATACAATTATAGGCTTCTAAATCAAGTGACTTCTTTCTTTGAAACCTTAAGCAATTGGTACCTTTAAGACAATTTGCCCTTCTTTATTTCAAATCATTTCTTTGCTTACATAACTGAAGAAAATCATTCTTTTAAATCTTCCATAAAGTTGTTATAACCAACTTCCCATAAAGCCGTTATAACTCTTTATTTCTTAGACAAATACATTCATTTGATAACCAAGAAACTTATACTCAATTCAAATCGCATAGCTTTCAAAATACTTCAAGTCTCTTAACTTTTAGGCAAACAAGTTTCTTAACTTAGAATGGAAAGAAATCAATACTTTCCAAATCAAGTATTCTATACTTTTAAATCAATTCATTTCTCCTTTAAGAATCAAGTCCCATAACTTGAAAATAAAGTCCCTTAACCTTTTAACAATTTGAGGTCCATAGTCTTAAAACTTCATACGTAATTCCTTATAAATTAAGTAACATATACTTTGGTGCGTTGTGAGTAAGTTATGCTTATTGATAACGATCTTAATCAAGTAGCCATGATCTAGAAAATGTAATACAATTTTGTCTTATCTTAGCTTCTATGCAGATGGAGAACTCTACTTGTTTTAACATAATTAATTGTCATTACATTTTCCTTTATTAACGCTGCAATGGCTGGTTCGATACTTATTCTTATTCGTGCCGTAAAATTAGCCAAGTCAACTTGGCTCCCATTACCTCCTAACGACTCTTACCAACATCCCCCATAAGACTTGGTAAGAACTTAGGATAACTTAGACATAACCTTTACGTAGAGTAATTCAACATACATACCTCTTAACTTCTAAGAGTAGAAGGAATCATGAAAGAGTACTACATGTATATTCCATACATAGAATCATGTCAAAAGAAGGAAGAGGTTCACATACCTCGCGACGATTATCGACAAGTAGCAAAAGCTCCAAAGTACTTCCACCTCGAGCTATTCCATTCTTCAAGTAGGATACGCTATACCTAGTACGTCAACCTATAATGGTCACCATCGTCCATTAACTTCTTACTTCATACGTAGAATATTTTAGGTGCTAAGTCGCTAAATTCTACGGAAAATCTGACAAAGACCTCCTTTGTTTCTACTCACTTTGCCACCTTTTTCAAGGCCGAATACAATAACCAAACAGCCCCAATTGGCTCACAACAATATAGAAGGTATTCCAATACAAATGAATAACTAAACAGCCCCAATTGGCTCACAACAATATAGAAGGTATTCCAATACAAATGAATAACTAAATGACCAATTGGCTCACAATTTAGAAAGTAGTTCAAAACAAATGAATAACAAACTAAAAGTCCAAATTCGGCCACCTTGAGTTCAACCATACCAATTCTTATCAAATTTCCATTTCAATCCAAATTGGTAGCATAACATGATATCAAGTCGCATTTGATTATAACAATCCATAATCTCTAAGTAGGTAACATGCGACGATTTCTAATAAACGACCAATTAGTAATCAAATTTTCAAGTGGCTTATATAACATTTCGAATTTAGCTACAAGCACTCCATAATACTTATAAACTTCAACTTAACCACTTCACGCTAGCAACATGTAAAGCTAACAACAACAATAAAAATAATCTTGTAATACTTTCAAAGAACAAGATTATACCTCAACGAATTGTAATCCAATCTTCAAAACCGAAGTTGCTCCTTAGCAACCTAGAGCCTCATCAAGACACCTCAATCCGCTCCTTGAGACCCTTAGAACCACACCAACAACTTTCCTTCAAACCTTCAATCCAAAACCTAGAAAGTCTCTAGGTTTTCACTTTGCGACTAATACGAAAACTCTCTTTCCGGATTTTTCTATTGAGATACACTTACTATACCCTCAAGAACCTTGGTTTAAAGTGGGGAATTATTGACAACAATTGAATTTTTTTCTCTTGAACCTCAAAGCCGAGAGCCCTAATAGTTTCTCAAACATTTCTTGAAAAATGACTAAGTGGGAACTAGTCATCCTACTAGTAAGCTTATAAGACACAAGGAAGGGTTATGATTAAAACAAATGGGTGGCTTGGATGCATTTCACATGGATCAAGCCCAAGTGGCCTTTGACTTAGTCAATAAAATCATGCTACTAGTCTTTGCAAGACTTGGCCATTTAAATTATGGTCAATGACCATCCTATCCATGAATATTTCGTCCAAGACTAAAAATAAGGGGGTGACACGTGTCGCCCTCCCACTCGTCACAATAAAACATTTCCGACAATTTCGTAATTCCGATAAAATTTTACAAGTCTCACTTCTTGACACATTAGAGTTCTCACGTATGTTCTTAAAACATGTCCTGTAAATACGGGGTGTAACAGGTAAAAGGGTCATTTGACCATTATGGATGATAAGTCTTGTAGCTTGATTTTGTTGACTTGTCAAAGGGCCACATGGGCTTGATCCTAGTGAAACTCATCTTAGCCACCCATTTGTTTAAGTCTTGACCCTCCATAGTGTTATAAATACATACTAGTAGCAAGACTAGTTCCACACTTAGTCATATTTCAAGAAAATATTGAAGAACAAAGGGAGGGGGCTCTCGGCTTTAGGTTTATTTTTGAAGACAAAATTTTGCAATTGTGGATGATAATTCACAAGACTTAAACCCAAGGTTCCTAAGAGTATTGTAAGGTTATCTCAATAGAAAGATTTCGGAAAAGTGCTGTATTAGTCGCAAGGCGGAAACTTAAGGAGTTCTTCAACTTTGAAGTTGGAACTTGAAGATGAGTTCTTCATAGGCTTCTAAGGAGTGCTTGGAGCGGATTGGAACATAAGGAAAGGAGCTAAGAATTGCTAAGGAGCGACTTTGAATCTTGGAAAGATTAAGGGCTTGTAAAGGTATAATTCTTGTCGTTTTAGTAATTAAGATTACTTATTGTTGTAGCTATGGATATTAGCAAGCATGAGGTATTTAGTAAGAAGTTTGATAAGTGTATTGATTGTTGGAACCCTAATCCGAAAACTAGTATGTTAGCCCTTAAGATTTTAATGCAAGTTGGTTACTAGTTAAGTTGTCATATGTTATATAAAAAAAGGAAATTGTAGTTGTTGAAGTTGTTTTTGACTATATAACATGTTGACCCAAGAACTTGGATTGGAAAAGAATTGGAAGACTTTTTGTTGTAGCACCTTTTAGCCGAGAATGGCATGGAAATTATGGAACTAGTTTCGTATTAATTGTGGGGCGGAATTTTACACTTATTGTAAGGCGTGTAATCCCCTTTGTAATTGCTGAATTGAATTGAGCCTTAAATGTGGCATTTGGTTATTGAATTCGGCCTTGAAAAAGGTGGCAAAGTATGTAGAAACAAAGAAAGTGCTGCCCGATTTTCCGTAGAATTTAGTGACTTTGCACTTAGAATATTCTACGTTAAAAGCTAGAGGTTTAATGGACGTATTATGGCCATTATAGGTTGAAGTAATAAGTATAGTGTATTCTACTTGAAGGATGGAATAGCTATCAAGGTTGAAGTACTTTGGAGCATTTTGCTACTTGTCGATAATCGTCGCGAGGTATGTGAACCTCTTCCTTCTTTTGACATGATTCTATGTATGGAATGTACATGTGGTATTATTTCATGTTTTCTTCTACTCTTAGAAGTTAAGAAGTATGTATGATTGATTTACTCTATGTAAATGTTATGTCTGAGTTATCCTAAGTTCTTACCAAGTCTTATGGGGGATGTTGGTAAGAGTCGTTAGGAGGTGTTTGGAGCCAAGTTGACTTGGCTAATTTACGGCACGAATGAGAATAAGTATCAAACAAGCCATTGCAGCGTTAATAAAGGAAAATGTAATGACGATAAATTATATTAAAACAAGTAGAATTCTCCATCTGCATAGAAGCTAAGATAAGACAAAATTGTATTACATTTTCTAGATCATGGCTGCTTTAATGAGATCAGTATAAACAAGTATAACCTATTCACACATATAAGGCATATGTTGCTTAATTTAAAGAGATTACGTAATGAAGTGTTAAGACTATGAACTACGAAACTTGATTCTAAAAGATAAGAGACTTGAAGTATGTTGAAAGTATACGATACTTGGTTTTCGAAAGTATAAGTCTCTTGGTTAGAAAAAGAATGTATTTGCCTAAGGTATAAAGTTAGTATAACGACTTTATGGGAAGTGGGTTATAATAGCTTTATGGAAAGTTAAAAGAGTGGTTTACTCTAAGTAATGATAAATGTTTTGAAATAAAGAAAGGCAAATGGATTTAAAAGCATCAATTGCTTAAGTTTTAAGGAAAGAAGTCACTTGATTTAGAAGCCGAAAAATGTATTTCTAAAAGTGTAGTGACTTAGGTAAGGTGTAAGCAAGCCTTGATACTACGGGTGTTAGTATCTTGGGGTTTTATATGAAAAGGAGTCTTTTGAAAAGTATGTAAGCACGTAGTACTTTGGGTTAAATTCCCGGATTTTTATGTGTGAAACGAAAGTGCCATGAGTTTATAAAAATGGAAGTCTAAAGGTTTAATGAACTTGCCTATGTTTGCTTGTGATAGATTTGAGTGCAAGTATTATATGTTTACGTTGTCATGACTCTCAGTTGGAGGGCGGTATCTTGTTGTAAGTTTACTTGACGCATCGGTGATATGGGATTCCACGGGTATGCTTCCATTATGATTGATCCTTGGACATGCTTATACGATGTGGGATTCCGGGGCATGTGACCAGGATGCGGGTTAGATTCCCGGATTTGTTTTATTACCCATGGCCATGCTTATACGATGAGGGATTCCGGGGCATGCGACCATGCTATGTACGACTATTACTCCATGGGCTAGCTCCCCATGAAGACATGTACCCATGATGAGGGATTCCGGGGGCATGTTATATTATTACTCCATGGGCTAGCTCCCCATGAAGACCTGCACCTACGATGAGGGATGCCGAGGGCACGTTATGGCCATGCTTATACGATGAGGGATTAGGGGCATGCCACGTTATATATATATATATATATATATATATATATATATATATATATATATATATATATATATATATATATGTGTGTGTGTGTGTGTGTGTGTGTGTGTGTGTGTTGTCTATGTGGACGCCGAGAGTGAGGTAGGATGCCCCGGGCGCGCCACAGGGTTCTCTATTACACCTACTACTGCGGCGATGTGGGATTCCACGGGCGGGAGATATATATATGTATTGTGTATGTGGCACGGTGAGGTGGGATGCCACGCGCGTCACGTGGTTATATGTTACACTTATGATTGTCGCGGTGATGGGGATTCCACGCACGCTTTGATATTTGTGTGATTTGATCGCGTCCCAGTTGGCGGGTAGTATATGCGCCCCTCCATAAAGGGTCGGATTATGTTATGAAAGATAAGTAAGTTATATGGTAATGAACTTAATGATTTCTCCTAAGTATGTACGTAAGATTTGGCTATAACTCTTAATGGAATGGAAAAGATAATGATGTGCAATTAAGTTCATGAGTGGTAATGACACGGCAGGATCTGGTATGTACTTTTATACTTGCCCCTGTCATTCTTTTGTACAATTATGATCTGCATCGCATTTTTATTTCCGTTCCATATTCGGTACCTGTTGTACTGACCCTCTTCGGGGGGCTGCGTTCATGTCCGCAGGTTTAGGTACACAGTTGTGGATCCGCGAGCTTAGGATCCTGGTTCAGCATTTCGAGATGGCTCCAATGTTCCGGAGTTGTCATGGCTATGTATATTCAGGGGTACGGCGGGGCCTTGTCCCGTCATAGTATTTGTTCAAATCTTAGAGGTCTGTATTCACATGTGGGCTGGACTGGATAGAGTTGTAATTACATTTTTGGATAGTGTAAGCCCTTTTTGGGTGATTTATATTATGGCAGCCTTATCGGCTTTGCCTTGGTTTTAGAAAACAAAAAATGTGTGTTACTTATTTTCCGCAGTTGTTTTGGTGTTGTATGATTGGAAGGGTGCCCAGGTAGGGCACCAGTCGCGGCCCGGGGTCGGGTCGTGACACACCCGCAGTATCATTAAGCAATCCTACTCCTGGGACTATTTCACCCGCATGGGTCGTGTGGACCCGCATGAGGTATTCCTCGCATAGGTTGTACCCGCCCGCATGGGACTATTTCACCCGCATGAGCCCTACGGACTCGCATGAGGTATTCCTCGCATCATGGGTATCAAATCCACGGAATATGCAAATGCCACAACCCGGGGAATGACCCCGTAATGAATAATATATCACTAGCACAAACCGGTTATCATACATAATATAAGCAAGTTAAGAAATCCCCTAACTTCTTATTAGTCTTGTTCATATACATTCTCATTTTAGTTTACTTAAGGCACTAACATGTCTTTATGAAATCCGGGAATTTAACCCAAAGTACTATGTACTTCTAATCTTTTAAAACCTTAGGCAATTGATGCCTGAAAATCAATTTGCCTTTCATTAATCCACGTCATTTATCCTTACATATTTTACTTAGAGTAAATCTCTCTTTTTAACTTTCCATAAGGCTAATACAACCAACTTCCCATAAAGTCGTTATATTAACTTCATACTAAAGTAAATTACATTTTTCCTATATCCAAGGGACTTGTAGATTTAAAACGGAACAAGTATCATATACTTAAAACACTTCAAGTCCCTTAACCTTGAAAACTTAAGACATCCTTACTACTTTGAAACAAGTGAGTAAATCCCCTAACTCCACCGACTTGGACACTTTTAAAACGAGTAAAGGACGCCAAAGTCTTGTACGTCTACCGTATTATATAGGTAAAACTATTCATGCTCAAGAGATAGGAAGGTTCCACATACCTCTTCGGGTCAATCCACTTGCTAAGTCCAATATACCGCACGTAGTACGTCAACCTATAATGACCATAATATGTTTATTAACCTCTAGCTTCAACGTAGAATATTCCAAGTACAAAGTCACTAAATTCTACGGAAAATCGGACATCATTTCCTTTGTTTCTACATACTTTGCCACCTTTTTCAAGGCTGAATTCAACATCCAAACGCCACTTTTAAGGCCCAACAATCCAATCAATACAAAGGGGATTACACACCTAATCTTGGATGTGTAAAATTCTGCCCCACAATGCATATTAACTAAATCAATAAGTTAAAGGTAGTATCTTGGCTATAACATGCTTACATATCATTCTTATCCAATTCTTTCATATCCAAACCATATTTCCTACATGCAATGTATCTAAGAGCAATATTTACCACTACAAGTCCTTTCTTCTTCACATGCAACACAATTAACTAGCAAAAGGAGAAAGGATTGTTACCTTAGAGCTTACCCAAGTCAATCCAACAAATTTCACTTGTCTTCTTTCCACAATCACCTCCACAAAAACTCCTACAAGCTTGCCAACAAGTTTCCTTCTTGCCACATTTTCAGATTTTTCTCAAGCCTTGCTTTCTTCTTGATTTTCTAGAGAGAAGGGAGAGCTTTTAATTTTAGAGAGAGAGAACAGCTTGAAGAATGACCAAGTCTTCAAGACTTTGTCAATAAATAGGACATGCAAAATCAGATGTGGGGGGGGGGGACACTTGTCACCCACCCATGGCCTTTTTTTAAAACAAAACAGTTCTGATTTTTCCTCGCCTCAGAACCCGCCTCGCGCGCCGCAGTCAGGCGCGCGGCGCTGAAACCTCCGCAACCTCTCAGAACTTCCGGTGTCGTGGCCCTGCTTTCCGGCGTCGCGGCGCTGTGGCCCCTGACCGAGATTGCTTTCCTGCCCGACTGCGCGCTGAACTTGTAACCTCCATAACTTTCTACTCCGATGTCCTATCGACGAACGGTTGGTTGCGTTGGGAACTAGACTCAACGGACTACGCACCAGGACTTTGAAACACCTAGGAACTCATAATGCAACTGGACATAAACCGCCTCAAAGTTGACTAACAACCCGTCCGAAACAATCCGTCAACCTATCTTTCTAAAATTTTATGTCTTAATCCCTTTCGGACGTTCTCATACGCATGGCCTGAACTACGGGGTATAACAGGATCCTTCTGCGAACTGCTTACAATCCGCAGAGTTATTGTTGCAGGTCTCACTTTTCCTACAACCATCTGTTCAAACAAGGGCCTCAAACATAAAATTATCCCCCAAGTACACAAGACAGGCTTGTCTTTTAGGCTCTCTATAATGTAGGGATCAGTGAAATTCCCTACATCTCTCAACTTTAGGGGGTGCCCTTGATGGTATGGACTTTCTTTTTGGGGATCATCATTGACAGCTGGTGGTGTTTCTTCTGCAATAGGTACATGAAAAAAAAAAATCCAATGAATCCAAAAAGATGAATGATTGGATCTCAGTAACCTTTTCCTTCTCTACACCAATTATCCCGCCAGATTCCTCAACAGCTGGGTGTGGTTCAGGCTCCTCAATTTGCTTACCACCTCCCATAATGATATCGCTAGACAGATTTTCTTGAAGTGTATTTCTCATCCTATCCATCAGTTGCCCTATGTGGGTCTCCAAATATTTGAGGGACTCCCTTGTCTCAGCCATAAACTGAGTCTGGCACTTGGTGAGCTTGAGTATGCCTGCCTGCAACTCATCTAGATCTTCCTCTAGAACCTGTGGGTTAAGCTGTTGTTGATGACTCCACTGTCTCTGATAGAAGTAGTAGTCCATGGACCTGTATTTCTTTTTTCATTTTTTTTCCCGAATTTAACCTGCAAAATAAGAAAACAACAAAAGGTGATAAAAAGATGCTCGTAGAACAAGTTAGAAACTTGTTCTTAGAGCAACCAAATTAGAAATAAGAATAGATAAATCGATATTGAAAGTACGCCAATCCCCGGCAACGGCGCCAAAAACTTGATGCGCGATTTATTGCACACACTTACGCAAGTGCACGTATCGTGACAAGTAATATAGTCAAGGTAAGACCGAATATCGTCCTCAAGGATTGGTTTTCAAGTACCGATTATCTATCCTATGGTATCTATTTGGTTAACGTAAATTGAATTGGAATTCTAACTAATAATGCAGGAAATAAACTAATTATAAAAATACTTTGATTTAAATCAGTTATGATGGATAATTAGGGCTTCCAAGATCATCAACTATCCACTCTATTCAATTCTTAATACAATTAGACTGACTTCTTCTTCTACGCTAAGATAGCAGGTTAACTAAGCCGTTTTATACTCCTGTTAAGGTTATATAAACACTCAACTCCAGTATAACACCTTTCTACCTTTTGGTGATAAGATTGACTCTAGGGGAGGATTAAGACCAAAAACCCTATTAATGCTACACAAGTATCGGGGTATTTTCATCCATGATTTAACCTATGTTTATCCAACTACAGCATATTCACAACCTCCTCTTTCGGATTTCGGTTAGAAATCATAAGAATTATGATAATTAGTGATCAATTAATTATCAAGCAATCAAAACAACTATTGAATAAATCTTAAATAAGTGAAGAAGAAATCAACTAATATATTAATTCATGAATAGAGTTTCAAGTGAATCACAAGGAAATCCCTAATAAAGTAATTAACTCCTAGTCATAGTCACACTAAGAACTAATACAATCTTCATACATGAACTGAAATAAATAAAGCAAAAAGAAAGAAAAGAAAATACTCAAGAACGAGTCTTCAAGCCTTCTAGCATCCAAGGGTTGTGTTGTGGAATATTTACAAGATGGATTGGTGGATGGATGGATGTAGAATGGTGAATGGTGGAATGGAGAATGAATTCTTCTAATGATGTAGAGACTATTTATAGGCCAAGAATCCTTTTGGTAAATGGTAAGGGATTATGTAAGTAGGAAAAGCTATTAGAATCCTTTTATGTAAGGGTTTTAAAGTAGGAAAAGTTATCCCTTTAGGTATGAAAGGTTATCCCTTTAGGTAGGAAAAGTTATCCCTTTAGGACTCTGAAAACATGTCAAATTCGGGCCAGAACTTCATAAATCCCGCGTCGGCGCCGCCCTCGCAGATCAGCCATGCGCGCTGAAAAATCAGCAACTTTCGGAACATTCAGAACATTGGGCGTCGCGGCGCTGAGGCGTTTTTCTGGCGGATTAAGCCGTTATCCTTTTTCGTCCGGACTGGCCCGATTTCCTCTATAATTCCTTAACTTAGACTTCATTTCTTGGCCCTTTTTGTGTGTAATTTCATCTCATTTATGCTCATTTCATCTCCTTTTCGCCATTTCTCCATTTCTGACCGCTGTGACACAAAAGAAAGGAAAACGCCCCTAATACTATACTAAACATAAATGAAATGAGTAAAATACTAACTAAAAATGACTCAGAAGGTGTATATAAAATACACCGATCATATATGTTACACCTCGTAAGTTCAGGACATGTGTAAGTGAATGTACGTAAGGAACACAAGACTTGGAAATTAGTACGAAAGGAAGGATTGTTTTTCCGACGGAAAGTCTTTCGGACGTCGGAAAGGAAAAATGTTCGTTGTTGAGAATTGGATTCTCAAAATGTATTATTTGTAAAGTATAGAACTTATTAACACTATGGAAATTTATTTTTACGGATTTGGTCACGTGGGGCCCACCCGAGGAATTTTACATTTTTGTGGGGCCACGAGGTTCTAATTTTATGGACGAATGAGAGGGCGACACGTGGCACCCCAACAAGTGGTCTTGGACGAAAATGTTAAGGGTAAAATGGTCATTTACCATGGTGGAAGATAAGTCTTGCTAATTAAGAGCTTGAGATTGTTGACCAAGTCAAGGGTCATTTGGCTTGATCCCTATCATCCAATTAATACAAGTGTTTTTATCTAAGCCCTCCATTGTGTGTTATAAGCTTACTACTAGTGCAAGACTTGCCATTTAACACTTAGAAAAAAATCACACTAGTTGTTCTTCATGGAGTAGCTCTCGACTTTGTTGAATATCCCACACAAAAATTTTGTGATTTTGATCCATTAGCCACAAGACTTTAACCCAATGTCCCCAAGGGTGTTGTAAGGTTATCTCAATAGAAAGATTTCGGAAAAACGGAGTTTTCACGTTAGTCGCAAGGCGGAAACTATTGGAGTTCTTCAACTTTGAAGTTGGAACTTGAAGATGGGTTCTTCATAGGCCTCTAAGGAGTGCTTGGAGCGGATTGGAACCTAAGGAAAGGAGCTAAGAATTGCTAAGGCGCGACTTTGGATCTTGGAAATTTTAAGGGCTTTGGAAGGTATAAATTTTGTCGTTTTAATAGTTAAGGCTTACTTATGATTGTAGCTATGGTTATTAGCAAGCATGAGATATATAGTATGAGTATTGATAAGGATATTGGTTATTGGAACCCTAATCCGAAAACTAGCATGTTAGCCTTAAGACTACAATTCTAGTTGATTATTCGTTTAAGCCATCGCATGTTGTATAAGGAAGGAAATTGTAGTTGTTGAAGTTGTTTAGACTATATAACATGTTAGACCTTAGAACTTGGAATTGTAAAAAAGAATTGGAAAGGACTTGTGTTGAGTCATTGTTGGCCGAGAATGACTAAGTAAGTATTGAACTACTTCGTATGAATTGTGGGGCGGAATTTTACACGTATTGTAAGGCGTGTAATCCCCTTTGTTTGGTTGTTGTTTGGAGCCTTAAATGTGGCTTGTTGGTTATTGTATTCGGCCTTGAAAAAGGTGGCAAAGTGAGTAGAAACAAAGGAAGTGCTGCCCGATTTTCCGTAGAATTAGAGACCAAATACTTAGTATTATTCTACGTTAGAGACTAGAAGATTGATAGTCTTGTTGTGACCATTATAGGTTGAAACTTCTACGTACGGCGTATTCGGCTTAGCTTGAGGAATTAGCCGAAAAGGTATGTGAACTATCTCCTCTTCTAGCATGATTCCTTAGAATAAAGAAAGTAGGTTCTACTCCTCGAATGATCCATTCCTTGCTTGTATTTGGATTGCCTAAAATAGAATTTGTTCTATGTACTTCCTTGAGTGTACTTTGATGTTTAAATTGTAAGTAGTATAATCCATTTCCTTAGGGAAGTTTGGATTCTTAAAAGTGAAGGTATTTTTCTTAAAGTACATAGAGACTTGAAAAGGAAGTGGTTTCCAAATCTTTTGGCTAGTGCCTTAGTTCTAAAACCTAAAGGTCATTATAATGACTTTAGGGGAGTCAAAGGAGTGATTTACTTATTTGATTTAAAAGAGGAGAAAGGACATGATTTAAGAGAAGTAACTTGCGTTAAGGGTGAAGTTACTTGAGGTTTAAAAAGTAGAAGAAAACTTGTTTTCTAACTATTAAGAGACTTGAAGTATTTTGAAAGTTAAGAACTTGTTTTGTAAGTATGTGATACTTGGTTTTAATAGTATAAGTCTCTTGGTTATTGAAGGAATGGATACGTCTAAAACCATAAAGGGTTATAACGGCTTTATGGGAAGTTGGTTATAACGGCTTTATGGAAGGTTTAGAAAGTTGTCTATTTTGATTAAATCGGCATAAGTTGCCTAGATTGTGAAAATTTGGAGTTACTTGATTTCAAGCTTTGAAATGAGTTTTCTAAAAGTGTAGTAACTTACTTTGAAAAATAGACACGCCTTGATACTACGAGTGTTAGTATCTTGGGGCTTTACATAGAAAGGAGTCTTTTATAAAGGAATGTACGTACGTAGTACTTTGGCTTGATAAATTGAGAATTTGTCTAAGTGTGCCTTGATAAGTACTTTGACTTGTTAAAAGAGAATTATTCTATGTATGCCTTGATTAGTACTTTGGCTTGATAAATTGAGAATTTGTCTAAGTGTGCCTTGATAAGTACTTTGACTTGGTAAAAGAGAATTATTCTATGTATGCCTTGATTAGTACTTTGGCTTGATAAATTGAGAATTTGTCTAAGTGTGCCTTGATAAGTACTTTGGCTTGTTAAAGAGAATTATTCTAAGTGTGCCTTGGTAAGGACTTTGGCTTGTAATTAAGGATTTGCCTATGTGTGCTGGAAATAGCCGGTTGTGTGCTATTGTTATATCAGTCGTTTCGGGGTCATTCCCCGGGTTGGTGGCATTTGCATAATTCCGTGGATTTGCTACCCACGATGCGAGGAATACCTCATGCGAGTCTGTAGGGCTTATGCGGGTGAAATAGTCCCATGCGGGCGGGTCCAGCCTATGCGAGGAATACCTCATGCGAGTCCGTAAGGGCTTATGCGGGTGAAATAGTCCTATGCGAGGAATACCTCATGCGGGTCCGAAAGGGCTTATGCGGGTGAAATAGTCCCATGCGGGCGGGTCCAGCCTATGCGAGGAATACCTCACGCGGGTCCACGCGGCCTATGCGGGTGAAATAGTCTCAGGAGTAGGATGGCTAATGATCCGCGCGGATGGTCTGCTTCGATCATGAGCTTCCTATTTTATATTGTAAGGATACTCATCGCTTACTCTCATTGTTGGTAAGGCACAATGTGTTGTAATTTGATTATCATATATGTCCCCGGATTTGTTTGTGTTACCCTATGGTCATGCTTTTACGAGGTGGGATTCCGGGGCATGGGACCACGAGGTATTGAGGACACAGGTGGGACTTGGTGTTCATGTATCCTTATTGGTGTTATTACATCATGGATTGCCGGTGAGGAAAGATTCCACGCATGATTGATATTATGGGCGTGAGACCCATAGTTATATCTCGAGTAGTGACTTTGAGGCTTGCGTCCCCGACTTGATATGATCGCTTATGTGTTATGTCTCGTAGGTTGGCTATCATACATGTCTCCCGCTTTGTTTAGATGTTATGATTTTATTACTGATTTCATCGCTCACATACTTGGTACATTCTTCGCATCGACCTCGCCCGGGGCCGCGTTCATGCCACGAGTTTAGGTACGCAGATTTGGTGCTCGGCAGTGTAGGACCACCTTTCGAGTTTTGGATAGCTCCCTTTGTTCGTGAGTTTATCATTTTGGTATGGTTCCTTGATGTGCTTTTGTACATTTATGGGTACGGCGGGGCCTTGTCCCGTCATAGTTCAGTTTAACTCCTAGAGGTCTGTATTCATATGTGGGATTGGACTCGTGTTCAGTGTAGTGTCTTTTGTTCATATATATTATATGGCAGCCTAGTCGGCTTGCCTTGTACGTACGTTGGTTTTAAAAGAAAAAAAAATGAGCTGTTATTAATTTCCGCAATGTACTTAGTTGTTAAGGTAAGGCGGTGCCTGTGTAGGCACGACCACGCCCGGGTTCGGGGCGTGACAATATACCTGTAAGGGTGCCCAGGTAGGTGTCACGACCCGACCTCAGGCCCGCGACTGGTGTCCTACCTGGGCACCCTCACAGGTATATATCAGAGATAATCAGCAGAACATACATGAAACTTATAAAATAAATCAACAAGAAATAAACAACAGGTTAGCCGATAAGGCTACCTCCCTGAACACATATACATATACTTAACCAAACGCAGTTACATCCTTCTTCTTTACAAATCGACCCATAAGATATGACTACAGACCTCTAAGAATTAAAAATGTGGCAGGACAGGGCCCCGTCATACCCCTGAATGTACATAAATCTACAACATCAGGGAAACCGTACCCAAAAGATAAGCCTCCGGAGTGAATGGAGCTTTTTCCCAAAAACTGAACAGAGATCCTATGAGCAAGGATCAACAACCTGTGTACCTAACACCTTCGGGCATGAACACAGCCTCGGGCGGGTCACAACAAAAATTTAGTATGGAGCGGAAATAAGGTACGATAACTACATTATAATCAGATAAAAGAATGACAGGGGCAAGCATAAAAATGAAATACCAGATCCTATCGTACCATTTTAACTCCTGAAATCAATCGTACATTAACCGTTCTTTTCCTTCTTTCACTGGGAATTAACATCATATTCTTACATACATACTTAGGAATTCAATCAAGTTTTTCCAAATAACTTACATATCTTACATAACATAATTCGGCCCTTTATAGAAGGACTTCTTATTTGGGAGCTTACTTTGATTATCCATACGTGATAACGTAATCCGACCCATTTGCGGGACACGGTGTAATGATGAATCATGTGGCATAATACGGCCCGCCTGTGGGGCTCGGTGTACTGTGGAATCATGTAGCATAATCCGGCCCGCCTGTGGAGCTCGGTGTACTGTGGAATCATGTAGCATAACCCGGCCCGCCTGTGGGGCTCGATGTACTGTGGAATCATGTAGCATAATCCGGCCCACCTGTGGGGCTCGGTGTAAAATGACGTAACCCGGCCTATGTGTAGGCGCGGTGTAATATGGCTTAATCCGGCCTATGTGTAGGCTCAGTGTATCTCATAACATAATCCGGCCTATTTGTAGGCTCGGTGTATCTCATAACATAATTCGGCCTATTTGTAGGCTCGGTGTGATTTTCCTTACATAACATTTTAAAACCATCTTTTCACTTCTTCTTAAGTCGTTATAACAACTTCTCATAAAGCTATTATAACAACCTTTCATTTTAGAGAACTTAAGGCACTTTATTCTTGCAACATTAGGGAAAATAAACCCAAAAATACTACTTACATACATACTTATAAAAGAATCATGCCACACCCTCTCTTTTAAATCAATAAATTCTTCTTTTTAAAACTCAAGTTACATACTCTTTTTGAAATCAATCTTCTTAACTGTTGAAATAGATCGAGAAGCCATACCTTTTAAATCAAGTCATTTCCACTTATAAAATCAAGGCTTATAGTCTTAAAACCTCGTATCATATACTCTTTAAAATCATGCCGCTTATACATATAAAATCATGTCATCTATACTTTAGAAATCAAGTTCCATAACTTGAAAAAAAAATAAAGTTTCATACACCTCCAAAACCAATTAACTTATTCTCTTTAAAATCATATATCTTCCACTTTTAAAATCAATCCCCTTTTCACATATAAATTCAAGTCATTTTCAAACATAAAATCAACTTACTTACTTTAAATAAATCAAGACACGTAGCTTTAAATCAAATCTCATAACTTCCTAACCATTCTTACCAACATCTCCCATAAGACATGGTAAGGACTTAGGATAATTTAAACGACTTTTAACTTAGAATCAACAACGTGAATACTTCTAAACTTCTAAGAGTAGAAGGAATCATGAAATAATATCACATGGCTATTTCATACGTAGGATCATGCCAAAAGAAGGAAGAGGTTCACATACCTCACAACGACTAGCGACAAGTTGCAAAATGCTCCAAAGTACTATAACCTTGCTAGCTTTTCCACCCTTCAAGTAGAATACGCTACTCGTAGTACTTCAACCTATAATAACCATAATACGTCTATCAATTCTTAGCCTTTTTAAGGTAGAATCATACTAAGTGTAATGTCTCTTATTCGACGGAAATTTGTGCAACACTTCCTTTGTTTCTACGTACTTTTCCACCTTTTTCAAGGCCCGAAATCAATAACCAACATGCCACATTTAAGGCGCAACAAATCAACAATTCAAAGAGGATTACACGCCTTAACAGGACGTGTAAAATTCTGCCCCACAATAATACAAAACCATCCAATATTAACTTATCATTCTCGGCTACAAAGTACAACCACATATAATCTTTTCCAATTCCTTCAATCCATAATGTCGTCCTAACATGTTATATAGTCGCAAACAACTCTAACAACTATAATCCCTTCTTTATATAACATGTGACGACTAAAACTAATAACTAAATTGAATTTCAATCTCAAAGGCTAAACATGCAACTTTCGGATTAGGGGTTCCAATATCCATAACACTTATCAAACTTCATAATATATACCTCATGCTTGCTAATATCCATAACTACAATAATAAGTAATCTTCAATCATTAAAACGACAAGATTGCTACCTTGATAAGCCCTTATATAACTCCAAGATTAAAGTCGCTCCTTAGAAATCTTAGCTCCTTTCCTTTACGCTCCAATCCGCTATTTGAAGCCCTTAGAAGTTCATAACCAACTTCCCTTCAATTTCCAACTTCAAAGTTGAAGAACATCTTAGGTTTTCGCCTTGCGACTAACGTGAAAACGTCGTTTTTCCGGGATCTTTCTATTGAGATATCCTTACAATACTCCTAGGAACCTTGGTTTAAAGTATTGAGAGTATTGAACCACAAACGAAAATTTTTCTTGTTGGACAATGCTCAAACCCGAGAGCACCTAAGGCATGAACAAGTTTTTCTTAAAATTTTTCTAAGTGTGGGAAGCTTGTCTTGCTACTAGTGTGGTTATATAACAACATGGAGGGTCAAGATTAGAACAATTGGGTGGCTTGGATACATTTCATTTAAAGATCTAGTCAAGTGGCTCATTTGACTTAGTCAAATATATCAAGCTCTAGCTCGCAAGACTTGTTCATCTTTGCTTTGGGTCAAATGACCATCATACCCTTGGTCTATTTCGAACAAGCCCATGTGGGGGTGACACGTGTCGCCCTCCCATTCGACCATAAAATTTTGTAACCCTCATGGGCCCCACAAAACGTAAAATTTCTCGGGTGGGCCCTACGTGACCAAATCCGTAAATAAATTTCCACAATGTTAATAAATTCCATACTCTTCAAATAATGTATTTTGAGAATCTAATTTCTCATCAACGAACATTTTTCCTTTCCGAAGTTCGAAAAAAATTTCCTTCGGAAAAACAATTCTTTCTTTCGTACCAATTTTAGAGTCCTGATTCCTTCGTACATTCTCTTAAACATGTTCTTGAATTATGGGGTGTAACATTCTTCCCCCCTTAGAAACATTCGTCCCCGAATGTTCTTTCGGAGCTCGATCTAACCTTCCTCGGCATAGTCTCATAAAACTGCACTTAGTGAAACCTAATTATGCCATATATGGCCCTAATACGCCGCACCCCATCCATCATAAGCCAAACGAGGAAACAAATCCAAAGTGTGCACCATCACTATTTACTCCCATTCAAGGCCTAAAAGGATTATCCTTTTGTATTTCCAAACTTATTCTAGCATACGTACATAATCTCAATATTATCCGTTCATGACACTTAAACATACAACAACCTTATCATGCATACAAGTCTCTAAAGGGTCAAAGATATACCTGAAATCATATAGGCGGTTCAAAGGACCGCTAAAACTGGGAACTTCCACCACGACCTCTGCCACGGCCTGCCGGTGTGTGAACATCCTGCCTAGCTATTGAAGGCGAAGAACCCGCAACTGATCCAGTAGACTTTGCTATCCCACCTGTAACTCTCTTACTAGGACAATCCCTCAACATATGGCCCTGACGGCCACAGGTAAAACAGGCACCAGTAGCACGACGACATTCCCCATGGTGATGTCGGCCACACTGTGAACACTGAGGGAAGAGTGGTCCCGACTGCCTAGAACCCATGTGCACCTGCGAATCCGAAACTCTGGAGCTCTGACCAGCTCCTGAATTACCCGGCTGATCCAACCTCCCGCGTAAAATCGGGAAGGAGCACTGCGTCTACCAAGTGTAGACCTAGCACGACTTTGAGGCCATGCGCTTTAAAAGTTACCACGAACTCGCTGCCCCGCCCTCTTGGGCTGGCCTTGGTCTGGTTGGTCCTCTCTCTCTCTGTCTTCAATACCCTGTGCATATGCTTGCATCCTAGCAATATCCATACCTGGCTGAAGGGCCACTCCCAGGCATGCAGTAACCATGTAGCGGTCTAACCCCATCACATAGCGATGAACTCTATCAGCCATGTTAGCCACAATAGTGTGTGCATACCTGGCCAATGAGTCAAACTCCAGGTTGTACTCTCTGATGGTCCTCGCATTCTGCCTCAATGACAAGAACCTATCAACACGGGCTCTCCTCATCTCAGGAGGCAAAAAAGTGATCAAGAAAGGCCTCTGTGAACTCATCCCAAACAGCTGGAGGAGCACCCACACCCCTAGACAGTTCTCATGACTCAAACCAGTTCAACGTAATATCGCGTAACCGATAAGAAGCTAGCACCACTGACTCGGTCTCCGAGGCCCTAAGCACCTGCATAGTACGCTGAATTTGCCGAATAAACTCCTGAAGATCATCCTCAGATCTCGAACCAAAGAACTCGGGTGGACTACAACCCAGAAAATCTCGAATCCTCAAACTGTCGGCTCTAGGATTAGCTACATACTCCTGTCGGCGCTTCCCTACCACTATGCTAGTCAATAACCTGATCTGCTCTACATAATCTCTATACTCCGCCCCTGGATGGCGGACTGGAGGATCAGGTATCGGAACCCCTGGAGCTGCGGCTGCTCTCGGCTCCTCAAATACTGCTGGCGTAACTG
Source organism: Przewalskia tangutica (assembly GCA_029844215.1). Lineage (NCBI taxonomy): Eukaryota > Viridiplantae > Streptophyta > Magnoliopsida > Solanales > Solanaceae > Przewalskia > Przewalskia tangutica. The sequence continues at coordinate 44,421,556 of CM056724.1, read as the reverse complement.
AACTTGCCGTCTGGACCACAACCTCAGGCATAGTCTGAGCCTGAGTCCTAGTAACCCTCTGCACACCACTAGCAGCTCCTGCTGCTGCCTTGCCCTTCTGGGTCCTGGTCGGCTTCCGTAGAGGCATAGCTGATTCATATACATAAGAATACGTCAGAGACGGATCAACCTAATAACACAGCTCTACTGCACGATCTCAGAGTGAGAAGAATAGAAATCAATCCTAAATGTCCTGTAGCCTCCTGGTTATAGTTGTGGTGCACAACACACCGATAATCAAGACTCTACTAGACACGGTCTGTTGACACTTTCCGAGGACTAACTGCTCTGATACCACTTTTGTCACGACCCGACCCCGGTCCCGCGACTGGTGCCCTACCTGGGAACTCTTACAGGTATACATAAGAGATAATCAATAGAACATACATGAAACTTATAAAATAAATCAACAAGAAATAAACAACATGTTAGCCGATAAGGCTACCTCTCTGGACACATATACATATACTTAACCAAACGCAGTTACATCCTTCTTCTTTACAAACCGACCAACAAGATATGACTACTGCACTTAAGAATTACAAGCATGGACAGGCTTCGCCATACCCCTGAATGTACATAAATCTACAACATCAGGGAAACCGTACCCAAAAGATAAGCCTCCGGAGTGAATGGAGCTTCTTCCCAAAAATTGAACAGAGATCCTATGAGCAAGGATCACCAACCTGTGTACCTAACACCTGCGGGCATGAACGCAGCCCCCCCGAAGGGGGTCAGTACAACAGGTAACGAGTATGGAACGGAAATAAGGTACAGTAACCACATCATAACTGTATAAAAGAATGACAGGGGCAAGCATAAAAATGAAATACCAGATCCTATCGTACCATTTTAACTCCTGAAATCAATCGTACATTAACCGTTCTTTTCCTTCTTTCACTGAGAATTAACATCATATTCTTCCATACATACTTAGGAATTCAATCAAGTTTTTCCAAATAACTTACATATCTTACATAATATAATCTGACCCTTTATGGAGGGACTTCTTATTTGGGAGCTTACTTTGATTATCCATACGTGATAACGTAATCCGGTCCATTTACGGGACACGGTGTACTGATGAATCATGTGGCATAATTTGGCCCGCCTGTGGGGCTCGGTGTACTGTGGAATCATGTAGCATAATCCGGCCCGCCTGTGGGGCTCGGTGTACTGTGGAATCATGTAGCATAATCCGGCCCGCCTGTGGGGCTCGGTGTACTGTGAAATCATGTAGCATAATCCGGCCCACCTGTGGGGCTCGGTGTAAAATGACGTAACCCGGCCTATGTGTAGGCTCGGTGTAATATGGCATAATCCGGCCTATGTGTAGGCTTAGTGTATCTCATAACATAATCCGGTCTATTTGTAGGCTCGGTGTGATTTTCCTTACATAACATTTTAAAACCATCTTTTCACTTCTTCTTAAGTCGTTATAACAATTTCCCATAAAGCTATTATAACAACCTTTCATTTTAGAGAACTTAAGGCACTTTATTCTTGCAACATTAGGGAAACTAAACCCAAAAATACTACTTACATACATACTTATAAAAGAATCATGTCACACCCTCTCTTTTAAATCAATAAATTCTTCTTTTTAAAACTCAAGTTACATACTCTTTTTGAAATCAATCTTCTTAACTGTTGAAATAGATCGAGAAGCCATACCTTTTAAATCAAGTCATTTCCACTTATAAAATCAAGGCTTATAGTCTTAAAACCTCGTATCTTATACATATAAAATCATGTCATCTATACTTTAGAAATCAAGTTCCATAACTTGAAAAAAAAAATCATAAACCTCCAAAACCAAGTAACTTATTCTCTTTAAAATCATATATCTTCCACTTTTAAAATCAATCCCCTTTTCACATATAAATTCAAGTCATTTTCAAACATAAAATCAACTTACTTACTTTAAATAAATCAAGACATGTAGCTTTAAATCAAATCTCATAACTTCCTAACCATTCTTACCAACATCTCCCATAAGACTTGGTAAGGACTTAGGATAATTTAAACATACTTTTATCTTAGAATCAACAACGTGAATACTTCTTAACTTCTAAGAGTAGAAGGAATCATGAAATAATATCACATGGCTATTTCATATGTAGGATCATGCCAAAAGAAGGAAGAGGTTCACATACCTCACGACGACTAGCGACAAGTTGCAAAATGCTCCAAAGTACTATAACCTTGCTAGCTTTTCCACCCTTCAAGTAGAATACGCTACTCGTAGTACTTCAACCTATAATAACCATAATACGTCTATCAACTCTTAGCCTTTTTAAGGTAGAATCATACTAAGTGTAAGGTCTCTTATTCGACGGAAATTTGTGCAGCACTTCCTTTGTTTCTACGTACTTTTCCACCTTTTTCAAGGCCCGAAATCAATAACCAACATGCCACATTTAAGGCGCAACAAATCAATAATTCAAAGGGGATTACACGCCTTAACAGGACGTGTAAAATTCTGCTCCACAATAATACAAACCCATCCAATATTAACTTATCATTCTCGGCTACAAAGTACAACCACATATAATCTTTTCCAATTCCTTCAATCCATAATGTCGTCCTAACATGTTATATAGTCGCAAACAACTCTAACAACTATAATCCCTTCTTTATATAACATGCGACGACTAAAACTAATAACTAAATTGAATTTCAATCTCAAAGGCTAAATATGCAACTTTCGGATTAGGGGTTCCAATATCCATAACACTTATAAAACATCATAATATATACCTCATGCTTGCTAATATCCATAACTACAACAATAAGTAATCTTCAATCATTAAAACGACAAGATTGTTACCTTGATAAGCCCTTATATAACTCCAAGATTAAAGTCGCTCCTTAGAAATCTTAGCTCCTTTCCTTTACGCTCCAATCCGCTATTCAAGCCCTTAGAAGTTCATAAACAACTTCCCTTCAATTTCCAACTTCAAAGTTGAAGAACACCTTAGGTTTTCGCCTTGCGACTAACGTGAAAACGTCGTTTTTCCGGGATCTTTCTATTGAGATATCCTTACAATACTCCTAGGAACCTTGGTTTAAAGTATTGAGATTATTGAACCACAAACGAAAATTTTTCTTATTGGACAATGCTCAAACCCAAGAGCACCTAAGGCATGAACAAGTTTTTCTTAAAATTTTTCTAAGTGTGGGAAGCTTGTCTTGCTACTAGTGTGGTTATATAACAACATGGAGGGTCAAGATTAGAACAATTGGGTGGCTTGGATACATTTCATTTAAATATCTAGTCAAGTGGCTCATTTGACTTAGTCAAATATATTAAGCTCTAGCTTGCAAGACTTGTTCATCTTAGCTTTGGGTCAAATGACCATCATACCATTGGTCCATTTCGAACAAGCCCATGTGGGGGGGTGACACGTGTCGCCCTCCCATTCATCCATAAAATTTCGTAACCCTCATGGACCCCACAAAACGTAAAATTTCTCGGGTGGGCCCTACGTGACCAAATCCGTAAATAAATTTCCACAATGTTAATAAATTTCATACTCTTCAAATAATGTATTTTGAGAATCTAATTTCTCATCAACGAACATTTTTCTTTTCCGAAGTTCGGAAGATTTTTCCTTCGGAAAAACAATTCTTTCCTTCGTACCAATTTTAGAGTCCTGATTCCTTCGTACATTCTCTTAAACATGTCTTTGAATTACGGGGTGTAACAGTAGGGCACCAGTCATGGGCCCGGGTCGTGACAAAAGTGGTATCAGAGCAGTTAGTCCTCGGAAAGTGTCTACAGACCGTGTCTAGTAGAGTCTTGATTATCGATGTGTTGTGCACTACATCTATAATCAGGAGGCTATAGGACATTTAGGATTGTTTTCCATTCTTCTCACTCTGAGATCGTACGTTAGAGCTGTGTTTTTAGGGTAGTCTCTCCCTAACGAGTTATGTTGATTGCAGCTATGAGAAAGACAACAGTGACCCAGGAAGGACTATGTGGATTGCGTATCCAAGTTGGTAATAATTGTTGTATAGTTGGTATAATGACATACAGCTATACGGATTTATGTATAAGGGTCAGACGCGTGTTGCCTAGAATGATTTTGGATTACCAAGAATTGGTAAGGACTAAATAGGTACCAGGAAGGTATGAAACAGTTTAATGAATTCTCATCAAGGTTTTACGTACTAATTTGAGATAATTAGGAAATGATGAGCCGTCTGAAAGGGTGTTGAACCCTTAAGAAGTCATGTTAAGGGACTTAATGGAAGACTATGTTAATAGATTAAGCTACGTGGTATGCTTAAGAGAATTGTACGAATGAGATCCGTATGGAGTAATTATGGTTGTTATGATTAAGACAACACGATTGAGAGTATATGAGAAGTTATTATACCCGTTTACGGGGGGACTGATAAGTTAGGCTTGGAGCATGGAAATTGCGAGCCTAATAATATTGATAACCGTCGAGACCTTAGTTATATAGGGCCTTCTCGGGCAATAAGATTTAATTCAGACTAAGGGTAAGAGTTAAGTGTGACGGTGGGTCGGGTTGAGGACCTATTACGGGTCGCCCCATAGCCTGAAATAGAGTGGGATCAGTTGGTAGTAGTCCCGCTACGTGACAGGGTCACGAGGGTGCAAGGCCCAAGTCTAGTTAATTGTTTTACGGGTTCGTGGACGCGTTCCACCGGAATCGGGTCGTGAGAGCCGAAAATGGCCTTGTATTGTTCGATTTAGTAACTCCAGATTTGAGGCCAGAATCAGTATGGATGTTATGTACGTATGCTAGAATAAGTTTGGAAGTACGGAAATAGTATGACCAGTAAGAAAGAGAGCAACCAAGTGTAGAGGAATAGAGCCTGAATCCATAAGGACCTTTCGAGGTAGCTACACCAGTGGGTGTTTGGGTGGTAGCTGAACGGGTATATAAGATTTGCCCGGTGATGATACAGTCGTCAGACCCTAGCAGACCTAGTAGAGCTGGATACGACAGACTTTAAGGTCATTATGAGTATGGACTAGTTGGCTTCGTGTATGCCAAGGTTGACTATAGAGAGAGGTTGGTTCGATTCCAGTTTCCCGGTGAGCCGGTTATCGATGGGGAATGAATGGAAGTGCTAGTAATATGTAAGTTATTACTTCTTTCTTTGACATGAAATTGTGGAGCCTATGTGACTTATTTTATTGAAATTATTGATTTGAATTTGAACGTTAAGAGACAGGGATAAGGACGTACGATTATTGAAGGATTTTATGTTAAGTGCCCTTGGAGGTACTTGGAGTTGGTTTAGTGTGGCGGTCAGGGCCACGACTTTCCGAATAATCTTTAGAGAATGCGCAAAGCAAGAATAAAATAAGTATGAGTGATGCCGACGAAGAGCAGAAGACATCATTAGTAGATGATGGGCAGTAAGAACACCTCAACAAAAGGTGGAAAGCCTGTAATGACGGGTCGGACCGTATTGTATACGGGGAGATAAGAGACCCCAGGACAACTTGAAATGGAAAAGGTAAGACGAGCAGACACTCGAGCAAGGAGAGACATAATCATGACAAGATAAGAAGTCTTGGCAAGACATTGGATTACGTAATACCATGAATTGAGGTTGAACACCAGAATACAAGCTCTATGAGCTGGGGAGAATAATAGGATCACTACTTGACGAGATCAAGGAAATCTCCCCCTAAATTGTGATTGGCAGGAAGTCTTGGCCATGAGACAAGCGACGAAAGCGAATCTAATTTTAGTAACCAAGTTGGGTGTGACAACACCCAGGATGGGAAGTAGGAACCATAATTGAGATTTTGGTTATACCCGAATATTTCGGAAGTGTGAGAAAGGCTTCCAGTTATTGGGAGATAAGTAGCGGACAGCGGGGCATGTTATCCGACCGCGAGGATAGGTTGCGGAGTGCGTGTTTACTAATTTCAGGGGTAGCTGAGAGGATTAATTGCCTCTTGTTGAGTTTACGTATTATAACATCTATCATTCCAGTATTCGGATGGCACCTTATGAGGCCTTGTATGGGCGGAAGTGTAGGTCGCCGATTGGTTGGTTCGATGTTAGCGAGGTTCAGGTAGTTGGCCTAGACTTGATTCAGCAGGATGTGGATAAGGTGAAGCTTATCCAAGAGAGGTTATTAGCAGCTCATAGTCGACAGAAGTCTTATGCAGATGATCGACGTCGACACTCGGAGTCTCAGGTTGACGATTGGTCTTCTTGAAGGTATCACCCGTGAAGGGTGTGATGAGGCTTGGTAAGAAAGAGAAACTAAGCCCAAGGTGCATTGGGCCTTAGCAGAGTGAACCTCCAAAGAACATTCGGGGACGAATGTTTCTAAGGGGGGAGAATGTTATACCCCGTAATTCCAGGATATGTATAGGAGAATAGACGGGAGAACACAGGACTTAAAAATTTGAACGAAAGAAAGAATTGTATTACAAAGGAAAAAATCTTCCGAACCACGGGAAGGAAAATTATTCGTTAAGGTGAATTAGGTGCTCAAATTGGTTATTTAAGACTTTTAAGAGTTATTGGAATTATGGAATTTTATTTTTCAGAATTGGATACGTGGGGCCCACCCGAGAAATTTTATGTTTTTGTGGGGCCCACCAGGTTTCCGATACTTTGACCAATTATGGAATTTTGGGAAACGAAATATTTTAGACCAATGGGAGGGCGACACGTGTCACCCTCCACATAGACATGTTGGTCGAAAATATCCAAGTCAAGCAAGACAAGTGGAGCTTGATATTATTGACCACATCTTGACCACACATTTGTGAAGATCCTAGCCCTTGATTTTGTTTTATATTACTACACTAGTAGCAAGACAAGCTCTCACACTTAGAAAAATTTCACAAATTATTTCTTGCTCATTTAGAGCTCTCGGCCATGGCATGGTTTCCACACAAAAGTTTTGAAATTGTGGATCATAAATCACAGTACTTTAACCAAGGGTTCCTAGAGGTATTATAAGGATATCCCAACACAAAGATCCCGGAAAAACTACGTTTTTACATTAGTCGCAACATGAAAACCTAAGGGAGTTTTCATAGTTGGAGTTGGAACATGAAGAGGATTTCTTCACAAGCTTCTAAGGGTTGCAAATGCGGTTTGGAACGTCGAAAAGAGGAGCTAAAGTTGCTAGGATCGACTTTAATCTTGGATTATATATTGGGCTCATTGAGGTAAAGTCTTCGTCTTCTTAATGTGATTAAAGATTACATGTTATAGTAGTTGATAAATGAGCATGTGGTATATAGATTGAAGTTTAAAATATTTGGATCATGTCGACATGTTAAAAACCGAAAATGGGCAAGTTAGCCATTTATGTTGTAATCAATTTGGTCGATAGTTACAATCGTCGCATGTTAAGAAAGAAAGGATTTATAGTTGTTATAATTGTTATAAGGTATATAACATATTAGAATAACAACTTGGATTGAAAAGGAATGGAAAGAAAATTGATATTGTAGTGATACATTGTAGCCGAATATGGCTTTGGATTAATGGACAGTTTTATATTGATTGTGGGGCAGAATTTTACACGTCCGGCTAGGCGTGTAATCCTATTTGATTAACTGATTGTTGAGCCTTAAATGTGGCATTTGGTTATTGATTTTCGGGCCTTGAAAAAGGTGAAAAAGTACGTAGAAACAAAGGAAGTGCTGCCCGATTTTCCGTAGAATAAGAGTCCTTATACTTAGAAATATTCAACGTTGAAAGCTAGAAGTTGATAGGCATATTGTGGTCATTATAGGTTGACATTCTACGCGCGGCGTATTCAACTTGGCAAGTGGATTGAGCCGGAGAGGTATGTGGAACTTTCCCTATCTTCTTGAGCATGAGTTTTATAAATGTATAGTACAGTGGACGTACATGGTTAAAAAGGAATTTGGTTTCATTTTGGTATCCTTGCCTTGTTTTCGAAAAGGATTTCTTGATTTGAAAAGTATAGAATACTTGATTTGGAAAGTATTGATTTTCTTGAACTATTCTAAAGATAAGAGACTTGATTTCTAAAGTTAAGAAACTTGATATTCTAAAGTTAAGAAACTTGATATTCTAAAGTTAAGAAACTTGATTTCTAAAGTTAAGAGACTTGAAACGTTTTGAAAGTTATGTAACTTGATTTGAAAGTATATGATACTTGGTTTTGAAAGTATAAGTCTCTTGGTTATAAAAAGAATGAATTTGTCTAAGACATAAAGAGTTATAACGACTTTATGGGAAGTTAGTTATAACGGTTTTATGAAAGGTTAAGAGAGTGGTCTATTTGATTGATAGGCATGAGTTGCCTAGGTTATGAAATTAAAAGTTACTTGGTTTCAAAGTCTTGAAATGAATTTCTAAAGGTGTAGTAACTTAATTTGAAAAATAGACATGCCTTGATACTACGGGTGTTAGTATCTTGGGGTTTTATATAAAAATGAGTCTTTTGAAAAGAATGAAAGTACGTAGTACTTTGGGTTAAATTCCCGGATTTTTATGTGACACGAAAGTGCCTTGAATTTATAAATGAAATTCATTTTTGTATGATAATGAAAGTCTAAAGATTTTATGAACTTTCCTATGCTTGCTTGCGATAGCCTTTGAGTGCAAGTATTATATTTTTACGTTGTCGTGACTCTCAGTTGGAGGGTCGGTTGTCTTGTTGAGAATTTACTTGGACGTACCGACAGTGATGAAGGATTCCACGGGTATGCTTCCATTGTGATTGATCCATGGACATGCTTATACGATGAGGGATTCCGGGGCATGCAACCATGATGCGGGTTAAATTCCCGGATGCTATTATTACTCCATGGACTAGCTCCCCATGAAGACATATACCCGAGATGAGGTTCCACGGGCATGTTATATACTGTTATTACTCCATGGACATGCTTATACGATGAAGGATTCCGGGGCATGCGACCATGTTATATACTATTACTCCATGGACTAGCTCCACATGAAGACATGTACCCGAGATGAGGGATTCCACGGGCATGTTATATATGATTATTACACCATGGATTAGCTCTCCATGAAGTCATGTACCCGAGATGAGGGAGTCCACGGGCATGAGATATATATATATATTGCATATGTGCATGCCGACAGTGATGTAGGATTCCACGGGCGTGTTACATGTATATATTTTACACTTACGACTGTCGGCAGTGATGGAGGATTCCACGGGCACGCTTTGATATTTGCGGGCTTGAGACCCTTACTGTACTGTGTGATGATTTTGAGGTTGTGTGTCCCTCGCCTTGGTGTGACTATTGTTCATGTGTTGAAATAGTCTTTAAAAAGGTAAAACTGACTTTCATTACTTTCGTTTCGGCAAGGCACGGTTGTACTGTCAATTTTATTGTCATACTTATCTCCAGCTTTTTATATCTAGACTTTATGATTTAAATTACAGTACTTTCAGTTTTACATACTTGGTACATATTTTGTACTGACCTCCTTCAGGGGGCTGCGTTCATGCCGCAGGTTGAGGTACATAGCTTGTTGATCCTCATTCTCAGGATCACTGTTCAGTTCTTGGAAAACTCCATTTCTCTGGAGGTTTTGTCTTTTGGTACAGTTCCCTGAGGTTGTAGATTTATGTACAGTCAGGGGTATGGCGGGGCCCTGTCCCGTCACAGTTGTTATGTCAAAACTCTTAGAGGTCTGTATTCATATCTTGTGGGTCGGTTTGGAAAAAAAAGAGGTAACTGCTTTTGGATTTACGTATATATATATATATATATATATATATCCAGGAGGTAGCCTCATCGGCTAACCTGTTATTTATTTCTTGTTGAGTTTATGTATGTTCCGCTGATTATCTCTGATGTATACCTGTAAGGGTGCCCAGGTAGGGCACCAGTCGCGGGTCCGGGGTCGGGTCGTGACAAAAGAAGTACCACATATTCAGAGAGATGGTGGAGACTGAAGATATTAGATTATATTATGTTCCCACAGATAATAAACTAGCAGACCTATTTACTAAACCATTAAGTTTGGTTAAGCATAATGGTCATTTTGAGAACATGGGTATTAGATATGTTGGTGATTGGCTCTAGACCAAGTGGAAGATTGAAAGTATATGTATGTCCTAGAGACAATCTATATTGGGACAAATGTACTTTATACACATTCATATTTATATTAATGGAGATTAATATTATGGAATTTGCAATTATTGAATTATTTGTTGATTGTCTGTAATATTCTATAATTGCATCCCTAGAGGTTACGTGATTATTAATAATGTGATAGATTAATATTATAATGTAACTCTTAAATTGCCTCGAATAATGATAATCGAGAATAGGATATCGATGATATGTGATACATCGACATGTGGTCTGCAATATATCCTTAGGGATGTAGTATGTCTCACCTGCCACGAGTTATGGCAACTCGTGATGGACACATGGATACTTGTAGAAGTATTGGTATACCCTGTTGATATACTGTTTGTTATATATATGTCTAGAGTATCATCAGCGTGTGGGAGATAGAAGTCCTTAGACTTGAGGTCGATACGCGCCTTGTTTACAACGTAATGTACTTTGATCATGTCCTAAGCTCAAATGCATTATAGGTTGACACCGGCTTGTATTAAGTATATTACGACATAGAATAAGGTGGTAGTTGAGCCAAGATTAGGATTCATTCCTCGAATGTATCTTCGAGAGAACACTCAGATTCTCATATGGTATTAGATTGACTAAGTCGTTGGCCAACGCAGTAGACATATTTATGATATTGTCTTGTTGTCAGCTAATATAGATGAGTTATAATAATCAAGCCATTTGGATACACTTGACAGATCCTAAGCTTGATCGAGTGTGTCGTGAATGAAAGGATCTTATCTACCCACATAGAAGTTCAGTTCACAGGTTTCGTGTAACCATACTTCGAGTTCGTCTTCCGGCGTCGTCTAGGAGTTCCGTGTAGACCCTAATGATATTAGTGTCGATATGTGAAGGCCTGTAGGGTAACACTAAGTCTATATTTTCGTCGATTCAAGAATGTAATCAGAGAGAATATATATGTTCGGTTTATAATCTAGACATTAGAATAAATAATGATTATTTAATTAAATCGGGATATTTCAAATTTAATTAAAATAGAAACGAGGCAGGATTGGACCAGGGCCGCGGTGCCTCCCACTCAGCGCGGCGGCGCCACGTGTCCAGTGGGTTTGAAGTGACCCATTCGGTTTCAGTTTTTGGGCCTGGCCCACTTGGAAACCCTAGATAATTTTTTCAGCTATAAATAGAGGGTTTAATCATTATTTTAATACACCTAATTCAATAGAATTATTCTTTGCTGAAACTCTGCTGGATTTCCTAACTTTCCAAATGAGTAATTAAATCGGAGTTTCTGACTTGCAATCGAGGAACAGTTGCGTGCTCACCATCGGATTACACACTTGAAGTTTGAAGATTCCAGATTTGCAAAACTGTAAGTATTCGTTCGAAGTATTACATTATATAATCATCCATCAACTGTCCGTCGAGTTTGAAACATAAATTTTCAAATTCCGTTGCGTGTACGAACCCGACAAAACTCTACACATCCCTCTACAAGATTTAAAGGTTTATGGACATATTATACACGCTTTCTGTCCCACAATCTGCCCTACCTTTAATGCCATAGATTCATGCGTTAGGTAGATATTCTGATGTAGAGAACTCGGTTCAAATCCTGCCGTTTGATATCTAACTTGTATGTTGATCATATTCGTTATTTTCTCTAGCATTATTTTCTGTTGTTCTCTGTGGAAAACCGATGGTATAGCCATGTCCTGCACTGATTGTAGATGCACCAGATGTGAATTTTGGTGAGTGAAGGTGTTAAGAGGGACGAGGTAGACATACTATAAAGAATTACATGGAAGAAAGTTGTCTCGAAGAACCTATAATTTCTTAGATCCATGGAGGCTTAGCGAAAGATAGGGCACAATAGAAAATATCTATATAGGAGATACCTAGTAGTTCAGGATATGTGTTAGTCATGTTAGCACTTTTAACTTTGTTCATGTGCCTTTCTAGGAGCTGTTTAGCCTTTCGGAAATTTATACAGAACTTCTAGTACTTTTTATTTTTATTTTCTTAAAATTGAAGTTCTGGTGTTGCATTTTATGGTTTTGTACTTTGTAGTTATCTTATTCATGCTTAGCTGTCACTTCCCTTCTTTAACCTTCCTGCTTACCTTATTCTCTAACTGATAAACATAGACGGAAGGGAGGCAGCTCAGCGATAAGCACCTCTGAGCTTGATAACAAAGAGGATGTTGAAGCAATGGAAGAGGAGACAGAGGAAACAACCAACGGGAAGATATTTCTTAACTGCAGATTTCAAGCTGGACAAGTCCCTGATTTTAATGACTTAGCTGATTTTGTCGAGTGCAAGAAAAGAAAGGACTACTCTTCCTGGCTAAAGAATCGCCAAGAGTATCGAAAGTTGAAATGTGACAAGATGGCACTGTTAAGGTGGAAAAGGAAGAAGAAATCTTGGAAAGTCATGAAAAGGAATAAACCTTTCCTTGGAAAGAGAACTGGCTAGTTGAGCTTCATTGCATTGACCTCGACATATGTTAGGATATCGCCTGCTGGACAATTGTTGTAGGATAATGTTTTAACAAGCGTTTCCTCGGTGCATGTAAGGAAAGTGCTTAAAGAAGGTTTTAATTTAATATATGTGGCCTCATTTAAGTAGGGTGAAATTTGAAGACTCGTATGCTTGGAAGTCGGATCCTAACAAGTTAATGGAGCTTCCATTTATCCTTATTAAAGCGATGGAATGGCCATAGAATCCAGGAAACTGCCTCTGCAACATGATTAAGCTGATATTACATCTTGATTGAGGTTAGCAGAGTTTGGCTTGCTGAACTTTAACTTGGATCAAGGTACTAAGTGCTTTCATTAATAAATTCATTCTGGTTTTCTGTTTCTCTTTTATTAATGTCTTTTTTTATATTTCATTTTCTCTATAGCACCCTGAAGTTCTTGTAAAGGAGCTGGGAGGTGTTTACAGGATCTTCAACTTGCTCTGTTCTTGCCTCTTAATGCAGAAGCAACATCCTGAGAATGTTGAATTCATCTATATTTCCCTTTCTTGGTTGTTTCATCAAGAGGGTAAACCGAGGAAACTATGATTTTATATGGTTCTTCTAAGTTGACCATAAGAACATGTATTATAGGATCATGCTTGAAAGGTGCAGAACTTCTGTAATATTCCACCATCATTGGTGCTTTTGCTGCGTACATTCCTGTAAAGTTTCTATCAAACGCTTCGGAAGGTGAGGTTCAGTTACCTTAGAGTAATGTTCTTTTTTCTTTTCCTACCGATTCTGCCATGTTAAGCTAAAGAGATGACAGCATTGGAACACTGAGTTTGATGACACTCCCGTTTTCAATTAGACCTGGTAAAATGAGTAAATGTCTTGTAACTGTAGGCTAATCTGCCAAAACCTTTGGACCATTTACTTATTTTGTTGATTCTACTTTCAGCTTTGTGCTGGTTTGCAAAGTGTATATTGTAGGAAGTGTATTGCGTCAACTGATATAACCTTGTCTGAAGACTAGGAGATGAAGGGACAGAAAATATGTTGGCAGGATTTTCAATTTCCTTGTTTGTTTTAACAAAAGAAATAAAGGACATTGGGGAAGTGTATTTTTCTCTTTCCTTGGAGATTAACTAATTGTGTTGTGCTGATAAAATTATTAAATAATCATCTCATCTAACTAATTTTTCACCCCTTTTAGGATGAGAACAATGTGTTAGAAAGATCCAAAATTAGTTTGGTTTCTTCTTTTTCGGTCCTCCTCCTAATTACCGAAAAATTGTCTTCCAAATTTATCTTGTCTTCTTTGACTAATCTTTTTTCTTTCTACCGAAAATTGTCTTCCAAAGTTATAGTCTTCTTTGACTAGTTTTTTTCTCTTTTCCAATTCTCCATTGTTGAACAACATTAATCTCAACCAATCATGTCTCAGTTAAAATCTTCCTTCCACTTTGCCCTGGTTGTCTCAAACATCAAAACTCATGTTTCGGTCAAACTAGAGATGAAAATCATTCATTACGCAAAATGGGCGGAATTATTTAAAATATGTTGTAGGGCTCATAAGGTTCTTCATCATATTATTCCACCAAAAGACGGGAAAGAACATGAATTAAACAAGGAGGAGAACAAGGATTTGTGGGATACACTTGGTGCCACAGTTCTTGGTTGGATTTATGCCACAATCTCCACAGATTTGTTGCATACGATAATGGAGTCGGATTCAACAGCCATGACGACCTAGGAACGCTTGAGGGATATCTTTCGAAATAACCAAAACTCTCGCGCTGTTACTTTGGAGCAGGAATTCTCAACCGTAGACATGGCGGATTTCCAGAATGTTTCGGCATATTGTCAACGCCTCAAGGTGTTGACGGATCAATTACGAAACGTTGGTTCACCGATTACTAATAACCGGTTAGTTCTGCAGTTGGTCGCGGGTCTCACATATGTATATAGTGGTGTGGAACCGTCATACGTCAAAGTAACCCACTCCCAAAATTTTATCAAGCAAGATCCATGCTTGTGCTTGAGGAGTCGGGCTTGATAAAAAAGGTGTCAACTACTTCCAATTCTGCCATGATTGCCACTTCTTCTACTAATGGTAATTTTTATGATCCTTCTCAACAAAATAAGGGTAAAAAATGACGGAATAATAATAAAAATAAGGGTGAAAATCACGAAAATAATAAAAATGGAGGTCACAGGAATTCTGGCGGCGGCGAAAATGGTGGCACCACCACCAATGGCGGCGGACAGTGGCGGCAGAATGGCGGACCTTGGCAGCAGGGGGTGGGCCCGCGAACTGGGTCTGGCAGTGGCCTTGGGCTGCAGCAACCAGCCAAGACAACCCGATTCAGCACGGTTGGGCTCGTCCCCACCCAGCGCCCACCGGTGCCCCATAATTCGATCTTGGCAATAGCCCGGCTGGGCGGCCTTGGCGGCTCACCTGGACTAGTCGGAGAGAGGCCCGAGCCCATTTGGCTGGTCGTCTCTCCAGGTAGCAACGTTGGGCCCATACCAACCCAGTGGCATGAGGCCCATTCGACGGTAACCCAACCTACGGATATTGAGTTTGACATGCACACTCTTGGGCTCAATCCACCGGATTCAACTTGGTATATGGACTCCGGCGCAACGTCTCATAATACGTCAACCCAAGGTATTCTCTCACCCTATTTTAATTTGAGCAATGATAATGGTATAATTGTCGGAAATGGCCATACAATTCCAATAAAAGGGGTACGGGTCTAGCAAATTGTTACCTCCACACCCACCACTAGTTTTAAAAAATGTTCTTCATGCTCCCAAAATAATCAAAAATATGGTATCCGTGAGAAAATTTACAACTGATAATTGGGTATCTATTCGTTTTGACCGTTAGGTTTTTTCGTGCATGATTTTCAGACGGGGAAGCTCATCATGAGATGTGATAGCAAGGGGGAACTATATCCAATAAGTTTACCAAATCACCAGTCTTTTGCAGCCTTGGCACCATCATTATGGCATGAACATTTGGGACACCCGGGAGAGTTTGTTTTGGCCTCTCTTAAACAAAATAATTTTATTTTTTTTACTCAAACACGAATTTTAAATAAGTGTCATGCTTGTGCCCTTGGTAAACATGTTAAATTGCCATTTATTTGTTCTAATTCATGCACTACTATGTCATTTGACATCTTACATTGTGATATTTGGACATCACCTGTTTTGAGTTCTTCGGGTCATAGGTATTATTTACTTTTCCTTGATGATTACTCTAATTATTTGTTGACATTCCCTTTGTCTAAAAAATCATAAGTGTTTTCCACATTTCTTACCCTTAGAGCATTCATCCGAACTCAGTTTGAACGGAAGATTAAAAGTATTCAATGTGACAATGAGAGAGAATTTGACAATAAACAGTTTTGGGATTTTTTCAAAGCAAATGGTTTAAATTTTCGTCTATCCTGTCCTCACACCTCTTCACAAAATGGGAAGACGGAACGCAAAATTAGAACCATCAACAATATTGTTAGAACATCTCTTGCTCATGCATCAGTACCCCAATGTTTTGGCATCATGCACTTCAAATGACTACCTACATGTTGAATATCCTTCCACATAAAAACATGTCTTACCAAGCTCCACAAAAAATGTTTTACTTACGAGAGCCCTCATATCATCATTTAAGAGTGTTTGGTTGTCTTTGCTACCCATATTTCCATTCACCACCATCACAAAACTCCAACCTCGGTCCACTCTATGTGTCTTCTTAGGATATCCTACTAATCACCATGGTTACAAATGTTATGACATTTTATCTAAACGGATGATTATATGTCGTCATGTAGTTTTTGATGAATTACAATTTCCTTTTGCCAAGATACATGATACCGAGACTCATACTTATGATTTTTTAGATGATGATAGACTTCCGTATCTAACTCATTTTTTACACAGCCCCGGTAGACCAAAAGATCTAGGCCCACTGGACCAAGGAACCACAGTCCACTCACTGGAAAATGCAATCCAGCAACGTGGGCCAACAGTTCCAAGGCCCACGGTCTCTCCTTCCCCCCCCCCCACAAATTGAAAATTCCATTACATTGGGCCCTCCCACTTCTTCCAGCCCTAACCCACCCCAAAGTGTCATCCACACCACTTCCAGTCACGGAAATACAACCACAGGCGATGGCGTCTGCATCGCCACCTCGCCGGCGGCGTTCACCCACTGCCACCGCACTCGTCCGATTACCCGTAGTCAACATGAAATTGTCAAACCCAATGTCAAATACAGTCTACACACTCAAGTCTCGAAATCACCTTTGCCTCGTAACACAGTGTCCGCTCTAAAAGATCCTAATTGGAAAACGGCCATGAACGATGAATATCATGCTCTAATTAAAAATAGGACATGAGAGTTAGTACCTCGTCCGCCTAATGCTAATATAATTCGGTCTATGTGGATTTTTAGCCATAAATAAAAATCTGATGGTTCGTTTGAGAGGCATAAGGTCCGTCTTGTAGGTGATGGCAAGACCCAATATGTTGGATTAGATTGCGGGGAGAAATTCAGTCCAGTGGTCAAACCAGCAACAATAAGAACATTTCTCAGTCTAGCCCTCTCAAAAAGATGGTCACTTCATCAATTGGATGTCAAAAATGCCTTCCTCCATTGACACTTGAGTGAAACTGTCTACATGCACCAACCAGTGGGATACAAAGATCCTCAATATCCTAATCATGTCTGTTTACTTAAAGATCATTATATGGTCTAAAGCAGGCCCCCAGGACTTGGTACAAGCGGTTTGCAGATTTTGTGTTCAACATGGGTTTCTCCAACAGCCATTCGGATAATTCTCTGTTTATTTATCAACAGGGTAATCATATTGCTTATCTTCTTTTGTATGTAGATGATATTATCCTGACAGCATCTTCAGACTCTCTTCGAAAGAGTATCATGTCACAGCTTAGTTCCGAATTTGCTATGAAGGATCTTGGACTACTTCACTATTTTCTAGGAATTGCTATGACACAACATGCAGGTGGCTTATTTCTTTCACAAAAGAAGTATGCCTCAGAGATCGTGGAACGAGCTGGAATGTCGACTTGCAAACCGTCAGCAACTCCCGTTGACACCAAGTCAAAATTGAGTGTCATAGCGAGCAAACCGTTTGCCAACCCAACATTGTATCGTAGCTTGGCCGGAGCTTTGCAGTATCTCACATTCACCAGGGCGTATATTACCTATGCAGTGCAACAAGTGTGTCTATTCATGCATATTTCAATGGAAGAACATATGCATGCGCTCAAACGCATTGTGCGATATATTCAGGGTACTTTGGAGTATGGATTACATCTATACCCGTCTTCCATTTCCAAAGTTGTTACTTACAAAGATGTAGACTGGGCAGGTTGTCCGGACACCAGACGCTCCACATTTGGTTATTGCGTCTTCTTCGGTGATAATTTAATCTCATGGTCCTCTAAAAGGCAACCCACGATCACGCCTGCGCCGCCGAATACCGTCTTTGCCAATGTGGTGTTTGACTCATGCTGGATTAGGAACATGTTACTTGAGCTCCATTGCCCTATTGCGACATCCACTCTGGTATACTGTGATAATATTAGTGCAATCTATCTCTCGGGGAATCCAATCCATCATCAACACACTAAATATATTGAGTTAGATATCCATTTCGTCCGTGAAAAAGTGGCACGAGGACAAGTGTGAGTTTTACATGTCCTGACACGTCATCAGATCGCAGACATCTTCACGAAACGGACTGATATTATTTGAAGAGTTTAGGGACAGCCTCAACATTCGCCGCCCTCCAACTTCGACTGCGGGTGAGTGTTAGAATATTAAGAATTAATATTATATTAATTGATAATATTATATTAATGTAGAATCCTAATTTAAATGGTAGGTAGTACAAGATTATATTAGGAAGATAATATTATGTATAATTACATAGTCATTATTAGGCATGATTCCCTCATCTACATTAAGGTATATTACATGTATATATTCTCCCTTATGGGATGAAGATAATTGAGGAAAACATCTTCATTTATTACACAATGGATGATCTCCTAGTTTTCTGTTGGGACTCCAAGCAAGAGAATGAATTTGTGTTATTTTCCCTAGTTTTCAAACGGAGGACTTTCGCGAATCTGATGGAGGTTTTGGCCATGCTGTGATGATGTTGAAGGTGAACATTACATGATTTGAAAACATCATATTAACAACATCAATTTTAAGTTTGAAGAATAAACAAAAAAATTATTGGTATCTGCATTAATACAAGAACCATCTCTACTATGCATGTTAATCATGTCACATGTGTGAAACCTGAAAGCAGAATGGATGGTCACCTTAGTCACAGTTTACAACAAACCTCACTGCTACATCTGCACAAATTTTATAACCCCGGAGGCCTATGGTTCGGTCAGGACTAGGCTGTTAACGAATTAGAACCCTAAGAAATATACAAATGCAGGGCCGAATTTTCAATCATCTTACAGTCCCTGATAATTCGTGGATCAGATACTAAAATTTTCTGTAGTAATACCAAATTGCGATGTTTGAAGGGGAAAAAAGGATAGAGACATTCCACCTGGTGGTTCTGAAAAAATTGAGTCGCCTTTTACATCCTGACAGAACCAGTCACCTGAACCCTGCTGGAAGTGGCTTCATTGTTCTTGATAGATAGATTGGAAAATTGGGCTTCAAGATCCCTGCTTTTGTTTCGACGATGTTTAGTGAGATTCTGCTGCTGTTGCGGCGGCTGCTGATGTTGTTGTTGCCTCTGCATCTGATACAGAGTTTGTAACCTTGTGAGTTCCCTCTCCAACATCTCTTGCTCCACTGCATCAATCATGAAACAATTAAAAACTATGCTTGCAAAATGAAAGCAATGGTAGGTAATAATAAGGCTGTAAACATTGAAAAGGGAAAAAAAGAAAGATACAATGTTTGATGAGCTGCTCCTGTGATAAGCTATCCAAACGCTGCCTGGGGGCTCTATTTTCCATGCTCAGTATAATATTCTGTTGGTCAAGAAATTCAAGCTCTGCGGACAGCTCTGATCCATCTGCCTGAATCTCACCAAATACAAAATATGTTAGAACAACTTTAGCTCTCTTGTTTCTTTTTCTTCTTTCTTTGAAATTAAAAGTTAATACAAAATGAAATGATGTCTTGTAATTTTTCCATCATGGGAGCACTAGTTTTACTATGATTGTCAATATCAATGTTTCACAAATAAGGGCGTGTTTCGCATAGTCTTGAAAATGTTTTCCAATTTTCTCATATACGGTTGGTCAAATTTTGAGAAAAAAAAATAAGTTTAAAGACGTCTCTTATTGAAGTAGAAAAAACAAGTTCCATAAGTGACATTCCACGTTAATTGTCTAATACCTACCCTCCAACAAACCCCACCCCCAGCCTCATGTCCCCACGACCTCCACACTCCTAGGCCCCCACACCAACCCCAATAATGTTTGCCTAGATTATATACAAATATTTTTGGGACAATATATATTTTCTGCTTATTTGCCAGAAATTATAAAATAAGTAAAAAAACACGAACGTTCTTCTGGAAAGAAAAAAAGGAAAACATTTTCAGTGGTACCAAACATATCATAAGTGTCAATCCAATGAATGGTGGAGTAATGCAGTACCTGCATAGCTTGAACTGTTCTTTCAAGTTCAGTTATGTGCTGAAGTTTCCTGACACGTGATCGGTGAGCAGATTGCCTGCATAGATTTAGATTTACATACTCATGTTATATAACGACGTTACATTGTTACACTGTCAACTAAGGTACTACTTAGAAAACAAAGAACTCTAAACTATTCAACTAGTTTTTCTTCCGAGTTAGAAAAAGAAATTGGCAGAAGGATTTCATGAGAGCAATATGCACGTGGTACATGAAGGAAAGGCATAATACTTCTTGGAATTACGTAGAAGCACTGTATACACCAAATCTATGAGATCATTAAGGGGGAAAAGTTGAACAAATGCTCACTGTTTGGTTGCCAGGGAAAGGAAAACGGAAAGACAGAATATTTTCCTTTTCCCTTTTTCTATGATCGGTAGGGGCGGAACCACATACAGCCAAGTGGGGTCATCGGTGAAAAATTACACTGTTTATACATGGTTAAAATTAATTTTTATGTATAGATAGTAGATGCCGAACTCCCTTAGACTTCTTCGTGTGTTTACTTCTTCATATTTTGAACCCCTTATCGCAAATCATGGCTCCGCCACTGATGATTGGTTAAATATAATTTGGCAAAAAGTGTAGGAAATCTGAAGGAAAATGATGCATGCAAGAAAATGACTTATCTTTTCCTTTACTGTGCTGTAATTCACTAAAACATTGTGAAACAAACTTGTTGACATTCAAAGAAAACCTTACTGTTTAGCACGTTTTGCATCTGCCTTGGACATGGAATATTTGGCTTGTGCGTTGTTTGGTCTTTCACTAGAGCCCTCTTGGTTTTGTGAATTATTCATCTCTCTGTTATGCTTCTCATGGGATACAGATGGTGCACCATTCAATTCCTGAGCAGCCTATGAGCAAAGCCCCTGATTAATTTCAGAAATGTCTCGATCGAGTATTCAGATATTAAATAGGCATAATACATAGATAGACATCTTAACTTGGCCTCAACTGACAACTAAACACTTCAACTTTGAGATTGCACATCTAGACACTCAACTCGTCTCCATTGTGTCTCGTGGACACTCGGCACCGATGTGATACATAAGTTTTGGGGGTGTCTAGATGATCATTTTGTAAGTTGGATTGCTCAACTGACACAGTGAAGACGAGTTGAGGTGTCTAGATGATCATTTTGTAAGTTGGATTATTCAACTGAAAGTAGAGACCAAGTTTAACTGTTTTTCTATGTATTATGCCTATTAAATAATGTAGCTAATTTTTACCTTATTAAATTTCTGCTCATGAGAAGAACTTGGCTTTGTGTCATAGGAAACTGCACTCAAATCTTTGTAACTCGCATAGTTGACTGAACCCCAGGAAGCTCCTATATTTACATTCTTATTTTTCGCTTCTTCCTTCGTGTTTAACCTGTTTGCAGCTGCTCCTAAGTATGCAAAAGTGTCACTTGCTGAACGTCGATGACTTCTGTGTACAACTGCCGTCATCTCTGCAGGTTCATTCAAGAGGTCATCAAGCCAAGAAGGTTGATCCTCTATAAGAAAGCCTCGGAGTTACACCGATGATGGTGACTACTCGATCCCTCGTTAGGCTTCCCTTTTCCCTTTGATCCGTCCATGTTTGGATCTGCATAGGGCTGGAGAAAGGGAGAAGTGGAGTCCATGATCGACTGCTTGTTCGTAAAGGAGAATTTTTTCAAGCTTGATGAACCATTTAAACTCTCCATTTCTAAAGAAAATCTGCAAGGGATCAATGTTTTAAGTGATTAATTGATAACAAAAGGCTTACTATGAATACCTTCTAAATGATATAAATATAAGGCAGAATACATCTAACAATCCTTAAATTCTCATTAAATTTCATTTAGACACTCGAACTACGATATGTTCCGATTGGCACCTGAATATATGATAAAGTGTTCCTATTGGACACTTCCAACTCAAAATTTTGAAAAGCTTGCATGTTCTCAAGTATTTATTACGTAAATAAGTTGACGTAATCATGAAAGAAAATTAAATAACAATCAAAATTTGAAGGCAAAATAAGATTAACAAACACTAAAACCAGAGTATAGGTTAAGATCAGCTAAATGAATTGTTCTACTGCTGATCATTTTAAACCATGTTTCATATTGTGATTCTAAATCAAACAACCGGGGTCATGGTTCTTTCCATCATGGAAAATTATTGATAAGGTAAATAATTTTATTAATGTAGGGAAAATCCCCGTATACAAGTAGAAATGCCAACACGTAGAGATCGGCAATTAAAGAAAAAAGATAAACAAGGAGTGGCGACACCAAAGGTAGGTTTGCAAGTTCAGTCGAATCCAGAGTTTAGGGATCGAGCCCTATATATGTGTGTGTGAATAACAAGTATAGATTGAATTAAATGTGCAATTTAAATATGCACTCTTCAACTTACAACTTCTATATTCTGAATCCTCAATTGCGCGACGATACCTCACATTCAAGATCAAAGGACTAATGAAATAGCAAAGTGTTCACAATGCCTGATAGAACTCAAAGCAACTATTTACAAATCAAGTGATCAAATACATGAAATTTCACATACTATTTTTCACGTGATATGGTTTTCGATTCAATACATTAACCAAACATACATGCCAACAAGCAAACAATTCACACTTGTTACAAAACTAAAAGCAACCCTATTCAAATCAAGATGCCAAAAAGAAGATAAATTACAATATGAATGAGAAAACAAAGATAAAAATTTTGAATTACCAAAAGAGGGGTGTAGCCCAACGTGGGGGCTCTCAGGGAAGAGGTGAAGTTGAGAGACCCCACTCTTTGGTCCTCAAACCTATATGTTCATTTGCATTTGCTTTTTGATTGTCTTGGTTTGGTTCAATAGTCTGTCATCTTCTTGAAACTCAAGGGGAAAAATGAGAGAAAGAGCGCACTTTACGTAACCAAAGGAAAGAAGGATCCTACCACGTTTTGTACTATTATCAACGTACCATGAAAAAAATTCAGCTTACTTTTATTTTCATTTATAATTGTCAACTATAGTCACTCTCTTTATTCTTTTTCTTTTTCTCTCTTTTTTTAGTTTTAACTTTTAGTTGCATGTAGGAGTGTCAATTGTTCGGTTGAACCACTTATTTTATTGAATTTATATCATATCAATTTTTAATTATTTTATTTTGTATAATTAAAATTAGACTTTTCGAGACCGTCTCAATTTTTCTTCGATATCGGTATAATTTCGTCAATTTTTGATATTTAAAAAACAATATGTAAAGTCACAAATAAAGCTAGAACACGACACCATGAATACTTGCATAGAACTTTTGAAAAACATTTCTAGACATTTGTACTATTTAAAAGATAATGAATTAAGAGAACATAAAAGATGATCATAAAGATCCATCCCACTATTATACATACAAAGCAAAATAAGCAAAAAGATGAAACACTTGACGCTAGTGGAAATATATTAATCAAGATGAGACTCATGAACTAAGTATACTTATATTAATTATCCAATAAGAGAGTTACGATATAAAAGATAGTTAATACCGTATGACTTGTTAATGTCACGACCCCTTTTTCAGGAATTTTGGTGGCACCTACATAATCTCACCACGTAGGCGAACCACTCTCAAATCAATCTAAATTAGAAGATATCAATAAAAGCGGAATAACATAATACTGTAAAGTTTTCTGATATAATATGCGGAAAAGAAGATAAAGTCTGATACAATCAAAATCACCCTGAGGAATCTTGTATGTGAGTACATGTTAGCGATATTTCTGCATGCTAAACTCAAGTGTACGTATCGTTACAAGTAATATAGTCTGGTAAGACATAATATCGTCCTCAGAGACTGGTTATCAAGTACCGATTATCTAAGCTTTAGTTTCTATTTGGTGAACGTTAATGTTTTTGTATTTTTATCTAATAACTAAGACTAAGTAATTGCAGAAAATAAACTAATTATGATAATACTTTGGTTTAAATCAGTTATGAAGGAATTAAGGCTTCCAATATCCTCAACTATCCACTCTTTTCAATCCTTAATGCAACTAGAATGACTTCTTCTTCTACGTTAAGATAGCGGTTAACTAGACTGTCTTATATTTCGGTTAGGATATATAATCGCTCAACCCCAGTGCAGAACCCTTCTATATTTCTATGATAGGATTTACCACATAGGAGGATTAAGAACAATAACCTATAATGCTACACAAGTATCAGGGTACTTTCGTCCGCGATTTTAACCTATGTCTATTCAATTACAGCATATCCAAATCTCTCCTCTCGGTTCTTGATTTGAAATCATATAGATTATGATAATTAGTGATCAATTAACTATCAAACATTCATACCAATATTGAATAAATCTTAATCAAGTGAAGAAGAAATCAAACTAATGCATTAATTCATGAAAGGGAGTTTCAAGCAATTCAATAGGAAAGCCCTAATTAACTAATTAGCTCCTAAACATTGTCATGTCAAGAACTAATACAAACCAACATAAACTGAAATAAAAACAAAGAAAAGAAAAGAAACTTGAACCAAAATTGTCTCCAATCTTTTGTTGTAGCCTCCTTTTCCTCTCCAAAGTATAATGTGAGATGTAAGATCCCAGATGAATAATGAGGCTAGGATTTAGGGATTTTATAGTTGAGAAAATATGTATTTCGGACCCTAAAAATCGTGTCAAAATCGGCCCAGAACGTGATTTTTCCGCCTCGGCACCGCGGTCTTTGCGAGAATAACGCTGCGGTCAAGAAATCGCGACTTCTTAGTAATTATGGCACCGCGGTCCCGCTGTCTTTCGTCCTTTTTTTTCGTCCGGACTTCGTCTGATTTCTTCTATACTTCCCGGGACCTCTTAGACTTCATTTTTTGGCCTTTTATTGTGCAATTTCATCTCAATTATGGTCATTTCATCTTCTTTTTGTCATTTCTCCATTTAGGACCGCTGTGACTCAAAAGAAAGAAAAACGACCCTAACACGATACTAATTTCAACGAAAATAGGAAAAATACTAACTAAAAATGACTCAAAAAGTGTATATAAAATATGCCTAACAAACCCCCAAACTTAACCTTTACTCGCCCTCGAGTAAAGAAAAAACAAAAATAAAAACCGACAAAATAAAGACTCTATGAAATGGATCAAGTAGCTATAGCAATGTTTCTTCAAAGTCATGGATGAAAGTTAGGATAATATGTTAGAACATATATAGCATGAATAATTAGCAATCTAGAATTTCAAGTTATATTTCGCAAATTTACTTAGATCATAATCAAATGAAAACATAAACACCTAACTTATGCATGTCAATTTCACTCCATATTTTCCAAAATGTTGTAGACCTGTTTACTTGCTATTCTCCACTAATCATAGACATACATTCTAGAGATCATCAGGACTTTTAAGGGTTGTAATGTAGGCTTAGGCAGAGGTAGATAAAAGTTGGCATTTAGGCTCAAATTACGTACCATAAGCTATTTTCATTCAACTCCTTCTTCCTTCTTTTTGACTTTCTTTTTAGTCTCATACATATCTTCTCCCCTCATTTCTTTCGAGAGAATGAGACACATTATAACAAGCACCCCCAAACTTAGACTATTGCATATTTTTCATTGGGGTGCATCAAATTTTCATTCTCTTTTTATCTATTTTTCAACACTTTTTATTCCAAGAATCTTCAATTATCACTTATGGCACAAACATGGAATCATAGGGTGTCAAACAAAGATATTATTTTAGGCTCAATAGGGCTGACTAAGGATACAATTTATGTCAGGATAGGTAATGAATGGTCAGAAGGGCTATCAAAGAAATATCTGAATTATTTCCTAAACATGTACATCTTAACTATTTCGCCTCAAATAACAAGCAAACAGATTTTCTAGACATTTTCAACCTTTCTTTCCATAACTGACAACGCATAGGCTAAGCACAAATATCCCAAAGAATTAGATGTCATGAATTTTTGGCATATCTAACTTAAGCACACAGATTGTAGATTTTAATTCTATTACATTATCCCACTTTATCCACTCAATATCTTTAGCAACTACAACATGATCCATAAAAAAAATTATGACTCAAAAACACATGAAACAACATAAAGACAAATAAAAAAGATTCAAAAACAGACACCCAAAACAAACTAAGATCCCCCCAAACTCAAACAACACATTGTCCCTAATGTATGAAGACTAAAAATAAGGGACAACTTACTGACACAACACATCGATCATAACGGAGGTCTGGGATGAGATTCTGGAAATTGCACATCTTTTGGGCTCTCTGAAGTTTCAACGTCGTGGCCCTGCATTTTGGCGCCATGGCGCTGTGCTCGATTTTTGCACTTTTCCAGCATTTTTGATCCTTTTCCACTCAGGGTCAATCCCTAGTCCACCTGCCACCAAAACATAAGACAAAACCCAAGACCGTGAGACTATTCAAGATAAAATAAAATAACTAAAACAAGAATTGAAATAACATAATTAAAAACATTGGGTTGCCTCCCAACAAGCGCTGTCTTTAACGTCTTTTAGCCGGACGCAATTAATCTTTACTAGTGTCCGGTGGATCCTTCTATGAACTGCTTGCAATCTGCACAGTTATTGTTACAGGTCTCACTCCTCCTACAACACTTTTTTTCAAATAAGGGCCTCATATCTACGATTATCCCCCAATTACACAAGGCAGACTTGTCTTCTAGGCTCTCTATAATGTAGGAATTAGTGAAACACCCTACATCTCTCAACTTTAGGGGGTGCCCTTGAGGGTATGGACTTTATGGTTGGGGCTCAGTAATGATAGTTGGTGGTGTTTCTTTAGCCATGGGTATAGTAAAGAGGAATTTCAAGGAGTCCAAAAATGTGAACAATTGGATCTCAGTAACTTTTTTTCTCTACAACAACTATCTCTCTCAATTTCTAATTATTCTCAACAGCTTGTTGTGGTTCAGGTTTCTCACTCTGCTTATCACTCCCCACAACAGTGTCGCTAGGCACATTTTCTTGCGGTACATTGATCACCATATCCAGCAGCTGCCCTATTTGTGTCTCTAATTTTTTGAGGGACACCCTTGTCTCAGCCATAAACTGATTCTGGTACTTGGTGAGCGTGAGCATGGCTGCCTGCAACTCATCTAGATCTTCCTCTGGAACATGTGGGTTAGGCTGCTGTTGTTGATTCCACTGCCCCTGATAGTAGTAGTCCATGTGTTTTTTTTAAACTAACTTTACCTACAAAATAAGAAAAACAACAAAAACTGATAGAAGGATGCTCGCAGAATAAGTTAGAAACTTGTTCATGGAGAAACCAAGTTAGAAATAAAATAACATAACCAAATATATACAAACCAAATTAGAAATAAGAATAGATAAGTCGATACTGAAAGTACGCCAGTCCCCGGCAACGGCGTCAAAAAATTGTTAGCGATATTTCCGCATGCTAAACGCAAGTGTACGTATCGTTACAAGTAATATTGTTACACCCCGTAATTCCAATACATGAATAAGATAATGGACGCGAGAACACAAGACTTGAAAAAGGGTACGAAAGGAAGAACTGTTTTTCCGACGGAAAATCTTCCGAACGTCGGAAAGGAAAAATGTTCGTTGATGAGAATTAGATTCTCAAAATGCATTATTTGAGGAATATAGAATGTATTATCATTGTGGAAATTTATTTTTACGGATTTGGTCACGTGGGGCCCACCTGAGAAATTTTACGTTTTGTGAGGCCCACGAGGGTTATGAAATTTTATGGACGAATGGGAGGGTGACACGTGTCACCCCCCTTGGATGGTCTTGGTCGAAATTGACCAAGGATAAAATGGTCATTTTACCAAAGTATAGATGACCAAGTCTTGCAAGCTAAGAGCTTGAGATAATTTACTAAGTCAAAGAGCCACTTGGCTTGATCTCTTTCATCCAAACCTAACAAGTGTTATAATCTAGACCCTCCAATGTGTTATATAAGCACACTAGTAGCAAGACAAGTCTTCCAACACTTAGAAAAAATTAGAGAACTTGAGCTACACTTTGAGGTGCTCTCGGCATTGGGCTATTTCCCACACAAAAATTTTTAGTTTGTGGTCCATTATTCACAAGACTTTAACCCAAGGTCCCTAAGGGTATTGTAAGGATATCTCAATAGAAAGATCTCGGAAAAGCGACGTTTTCACGTTAGTCGGAAGGCGAAAACCTAAGGTGTTCTTCAACTTTGAAGATGGAACTTGAAGAGGAGTTCTTCATGAGCTTCTAAGGAATGCTTGGAGCGGATTGGAACATAAGAAGAGGAGCTAAAAGTTGCTAAGGATCGACTTTTACGCTTGGACATTATTAGGGCTTATTGAGGTAAAATATTCATCTTCTTAATGTAAATTGAAGATACATGTTATAGTAGTTAAGAAATGAGCATGTGGTATATAGAATGAAGTTTGAAAAGATTTGGATCATGTTGACATGTTAAAACCGAAAATGGACAAGTTAGCCATTAATGTTGTAATCAATTTGGATGGTAGTTACAATCGTCGCATGTTAAGGAAGAAAGGATTTATAGTTGTTGTAATTGTATTATGTATATAACATGTTGGAATAACAATTTGGATTGAAAAAAGAATTGAAAGGAAATTGATAATTGTTGTGACCTTGTAGCCGATTATGGCTTGGAATTATTGGACAGTTTTATATTGATTGTGGGGCAGAATTTTACACGTCCTATTAAGCGTGTAATCCCCTTTGTATTTGCTGAATTGTTGAGCATTAAATGTGGTGTTTGGTTATTGATTTTCGGGCCTTGAAAAAGGTGGAAAAGTACGTAGAAACAAAGGAAGTGCTGCCCGATTTTCCGTAGAATAAGAGACATTACACTTAGTATGATTCTACGTTAAAAAGTGAGGAGTTGATAGACATGTTATGATTAATATAGGTTGAAGTACTACGAGTAGCGTATTCTACTTAAAGGATGAAATAGCTCAAGGTTGAAGTACTTTGGAGCATTTTGCTACTTGTCGATAATCGTCGCGAGGTGTGTGAACCTCTTCCTTCTTTTGGCATGATTCCATGTATGAAATATACATGTGGTGTTATTTCATGATCCCTTCTTCTCTTAGAAGTTAAGAGGTATGTATGTTGATTTACTTTATGTAAAAGCTACGTCTAAGTTATCCTAAGTTCTTACCAAGTCTTAGGGGGATGTTGGTAAGAGTCGTTAGAAAGTATTTGGAGTCGAGTTGACTTTGCTAAGTTACTGCACGAATGAGAATAAGTATCGAACAAGCCATTGCAGCATTAATAAAAGAAAATGTATCGACAATCAATTAAATTAAAATGAGTAGAATTCTCCATCTGCATAGAAGCTAAGATAAGACAAAATTGTATTACATTTTCTAGATCATGGCTGCTTTAATAAGATCGTTATAAACAAGTATAACCTAGTCACAACGCACAAAAGTATATGTTACTTAATTTAAAGAGTTTACGTTATGAATTTTTAAGACTATGAACCTTAAATTCTTAAAAGGTTAAGAGACTTTATTTTTCAAGTTATGGGGCTTGATTCTTAAAGGAAGGAATGACTTGATTTAAAAGTATAGAATACTTGATTTGGAAATTATTGATTTCTTGATATTCTAAAGATAAGAGACTTGATTTCTAAAGTTAAGAAACTTGATTTCTTAAAAGTTAAGAGACTTGAAGTATTTTTGAAAGCTATGTAACTTGAGTTTTTAAAAGAAGAAGTTTATGGATTTAAGAAGAGAAGGAGTTTTAGGATTCTTTTTAAGTATGTATGTACGTAGTACTTTTGGGTTTACTTTTCCCTAATGTAAAAAGAAATAAAAGTGTCTTAAGTTCTCTAAAGTGAAAGGTTGTTATAATAGCTTTATGGGGAGTTGTTATAACGACTAAAGAAGAAGTGAAAAGATGATTTAAAATGTTATGTAAAGAGACATTATCGCGTCCCAGGAATGGGCCGGGAAGTATACCTTTATGGGCAGACTATATGACATTATCGCATCCCAGGAATGGGTCGGGCAGTATACCTTTATGGGCAGACTATATGACATTATCGCGTCCCAGGAATGGGCCGGGCAGTATACCTTTATGGGCAGACTATATGACATTATCGCGTCCCAGGAATGGGACGGGCAGTATACCTTTATGGGCAGACTATATGACATTATCGCGTCCCAGGAATGGGTCGGGCAGTATACCTTTATGGGCAGACTATATGACATTATCGCGTCCCAGGAATGGGTCGGGCAGTATACCTTTATGGGAAGACTATATGACTTTATCGCGTCCCAGAATGGGCCGCCAGTATACCTTCGTCGGAAGATTCTTATGAATTCGTCGTGTCCCGCAAATGGGTCGGGTTACATTATCACGTATGGATAATCAAATTGAACTCCAAAATGAGGCGTCCCTCCATAAAGGGCCGGATTATGTTATGCAAGATAAGTAAGTTATATGGTAATGAACATGATGATTTTTCCTAAGTATGTACGTAAGAATTTAACTATAACTCTTATTCAAAAATGGGAAAAGATAAGAATGTGCGATTAAGTTCATGAGTTGTAATGACATGGTAGGATCTGGTATTTACTTTTTATACTTGTCCCTGTCATTCTCTTGTACAGTTATGATCTGTTTACTGTACCTTATTTCCGTTCCATATTCGGTACTGATCGGTGTATTTTATATACACCTTTTGAGTCGCTTTTAGTTAGTTTTTTGCCCATTTTTGTACAAATACGTGTCGTCTTAGGATAGATTTTCCTTCTTTTGAGTCATATTGGTTTAAAGTGGCTTATTGGCGGAAAAGGAGCAAAAAGAGGGCAGATACAGAGGTCCCAGAGCTCAAAAAGCGAGAAAGTTGGCGAATCGGGCACGAAACAGGGCGGCGCCGCGACGCCTCCAGCCAGCAGGGTCAGAGCACCACGGCGCCAAAATTACAGAGAGTTGCAGGAGTTTCGGCCCCGCGGCGCCAGTTGCAGTGCCGCGGCGCCGAGGCGGAAAAACTGGCAAATTCGAATGGGAATGGGCCAAGGCCTGAAGGAAAACCTGAAAAACGTTTTAGAGGCTATAAAAAGCAGCCTTTAGATCAGATTTGAGGGTTCCCATCCTTGCCAATTCACACAACTTTGGAGATCAAGATTGGAGACCACTTCTTAGTAATTTCTTGTTTCTTGTTTTATTTCTTTATAGTTTATGTTGGATATTAGTTTAGTTCTTATCATGTCTATGGCTAGAAACTAACTTAATCTAGGGCTTTCCATGTCAATTCACTTGAACCTTATTATTATGAATTAATGCATGTTTTTGGTTCTTCTTATCATTGTTGAGATTTATTCAATAATTGTCTTGAATGTTTGGTAATTAATTGATCACTAATTATCATAATCCATATGATTTCTAATCGAAAGCTGAAAGGGGAGATTGTGAATATGTTATAGTTGAATAAACATAATTTTATCACTGAAAGGTAGAAGGGTTCTATATTGGGGTTGAGTGTTTATATTACCTTAACAGGAGTATAAAACAGCTTAGTTAACCTGCTATCTCAAAATAGAAGAAGAACCATAATTAATTGCATTAACAAGTAAGATGAGCGGGTAGTTGAGGAGATTTGGAAGCTCTATTTCCACTATAACTGAAGTAAAACAAAGTAATATAGTTAGCATTCTTAATTATAGTTATAAACAATTTATCAATCATCGGTTATCAAATATATACCATAGACTAGAATTTGAGAATTGAAAACTAATCCCTGAGGACGATAACTCGGTCTTCTAGACTATATTACTTGACACGACACATGCACTTGCGTTAGTGTGTGCATAAATCGTGCATCAAGTTTTTGGCGCCGTTGCCGGGGACTGGCGTAGTTCAATATCATTTTATCTATTCTTAATTTCTAATTTGGTTTTTATTTTTTTCATTTTTTTTAATTTTTTTACTATATTTTTTTTTATTTCGTGAAACTAGTGCGCCGTGATCTGTTTGTTGGTTTTGATTCATCTCAGGGATCCTGAAAATATGGATTACTACTATCAACAAGGTAATCCTCCGGCTCCACAAGAAGAGCAGGATGGGTTACGAGCAGCCATACTCAGGTTAACTAGGCACCAAACTCAGTTCATGGACGAAACGAGAGTGTCCTTGAAGAATTTGGAAACACAAATAGGACAACTCGCGGGCATGCTGAGCAGCAGAATGCAAGGGAAGCACTCTGCACATATTGGAGGAAATATAAAAGAGCAATGTCAGGCGATTGACCTGAAAAATGCCGAATCGGTGGAAGCAGAAAATTCGCAGTGATTCTGGCGCCAGCGGTGCCAGCGGCCATGTGTGAAGATTCAGGGCAGTCACGAGTTTTAGCGCCACGGCGCGCCAGTCTCGAACGCGGCGCCCAGAACCCAGAAGCTGAAATGAGGCTGGAATCTGTTGTGAACGCACCCCAGGTGAAGATATCGTACCCCCAGAGGCTAAAAACAAGTGCTCTTGACAAACAGTTCTCTAAATTAGTGGAAATTCTCAAACAATTGCAACTCAATATCCCGTTTTCCGAGGCACTAGAGCAGATGCCAAGTTATGTAAAGTTCATGAAGGATATTCTTAGCAAAAAGAGAAGGATAGAGGACTACGAAACAGTGGTGTTGACTGAAGAATGCAGTGTCATCCTACAGAGAAAGCTACCTCAGAAATCAAAAGATCCTGGGAGCTTCACCATCCCATGAACTATTGGAAAGTTTGAGTGTCAGAAGGCGTTGTGCGATTTGGGGGCAGGCATAAATTTGATGCCCTACCTAGTTTTTTGCAAACTTGGAATGGGAGAAGTCAAACCTACAAACATCACCTTGCAGTTAGCTGACCGCTCCATAGTCCACCCTAAAGGAGTCATCGAGGATGTGTTGGTAAAGGTGGACAGGTTCATCTTTCCCGCTGATTTCGTCATCTTAGACATAAGAGAAAACGACATAATCCCCATCATACTTGGCAGACCCTTCCTAGCCACAGGACAGGCTCTCATCGATGTTCACAAAGGGGAGCTGAAACTTCGGGTGGAAGAAGAAGATGTGATTTTCAATATTTTTCGGGCAGCAACCTTCCCAGATGCAAGTGACAACTGTTCGGCCATTGACATTTTCGAAGATGCAGTGGCAGAAAAAGGGTTCAGAAATGATGATACGCTCGAAGAAGTACTGACCAGATGGGATGATAGTAGTGGAAACGACCCAAGGCTGATGGAGTATGCAAATTGGATGAATTCTTATGAGAAATGTGATAAGAAGAGATATGAAGAGCTTGGCGGATGCGGAGAGATCAGTACCATCCACAGAAAAGGCTCCAGAGTTAGAGTTAAAAATTCTACCCGATCATTTACAGTACCAATATCTAGGTGAAGATCAATCTTTACCAGTGATCATCTCATGTCATCTATCCACAGTAGAGATTGAGAAGCTGCTGAGAGTACTGTGGGCTCACAAGCGTGCCATTAGGTGGACATTTGCAGACATAAAGGGGATAAGTCCGTCAACAGTAATGCATAAGATCCGTCTAGATGAGGAGAGCAGACTCTCCATTGAGGCACAGAGGAGACTAAACCCAAACATAAAAGAGGTAGTCAGAAAAGAAATCATGAAATGGCTCGATGTTGGAGTAATCTATCCTATATCTGACAGTGCATGGGTGAGTCCAGTACAAGTGGTGCCCAAAAAGGGTGGTATGACAGTAGTGACCAACGAAAGGAACGAGCTCATTCCCTCTAGAACAGTTACTGGGTGGAGAATCTGCATTGACTATCGCAAGTTGAATAAGGCGACCAGAAGAGACCACTTCCCGTTGCCATTTCTAGATCAGATGTTGGATAAACTTGCGGGGCACAACTACTACTGCTTTTTGGATGGTTACTCAGGGTATCATCAGATTGCGATAGCACCAGAAGATCAGGAAAAGACAGCATTCACCTGCCCTTTTGGTACATTTGCATTCAGAAGGATGCCATTTGGGCTTTGCAATGCACCTGCGACCTTTCAGAGGTGTATGATGGCAATTTTTTCAGACATGGTGGAAAGGACTATAGAGATCTTCATGGATGATTTCTCGGTCTTTGGGGCCTCGTTCGACGAGTGTTTGAGACACTTGGAAGCAGTGTTAAAACGATGTGAAGAATCCAACCTTGTGCTGAATTGGGAGAAGTGTCACTTCATGGTAAAAGAGGGGATTGTCCTGGGACACAAAATATCCAACCAAGGTATTGAGGTGGACAAAGCAAAGATTTCAGTAATAAAAAATCTACCACCTCCAGTATCAACAAAAGGGGTCAGAAGTTTCCTTAGACATGCCGGTTTTTATAGAAGATTCATCAAGGATTTCTCAAAAGTCTCAAAGCCCCTTTCCACCTTGCTAATGAAGGGGGTTCCTTTTGAATTCAATAAGGAATGCATGACCGCTTTCCAGACACTCAAAGAGAAGCTTATCTCAGCGCCCATAGTCATTTCACCAAATTGGGAGCT
The DNA here is from genome assembly GCA_029844215.1 of Przewalskia tangutica. Lineage (NCBI taxonomy): Eukaryota > Viridiplantae > Streptophyta > Magnoliopsida > Solanales > Solanaceae > Przewalskia > Przewalskia tangutica. Next base: position 44,386,778 of record CM056724.1, on the reverse strand, counting down.
CTCATTTGAACTAATATGTGATGCAAGTGACTATGCAGTGGGGGAAGTGCTTGGGCAGAGAATCGATAGGGTATTTAGATCCATTTACTATTCTAGTAAAACTCTGAACGACGCGCAATTAAATTACGCAACTACAGAAAAAGAATTGCTAGCAATAGTGTATGCATTTGAGAAATTCAGGTCATACTTGATTGGGAATAAGGTGATAGTATACACTGATCACTTTGCCATAAAGTACTTGATGACAAAGAAGGATGCAAAACCTCGCCTCATCCGATAGGTCCTGCTACTACAAGAATTCGACGTGGAGGTTCGTGACAAGAAGGGGACAGAGAACTCAATTGCAGACCACTTGTCAAGACTTGAGAACACCGAGAGCCAGAACACCAAGGATGTGCAGATAAATGATCACTTCTCAGATGAGCAATTGTTTCAAGTAAGTGCGGGTTTTAAGTTACCTTGGTACGCTGATTTTGTTAATTTTCTTGCAGCTAAGGTAATACCCCCAGTATTGACAAGACATCAAGTGAAGAGGTTTTACTCCGAAGTAAAACACTACTATTGGGAGGAGTCGATGTTATACAAACACTGCGCCGATCAAGTCATCAGGCGATGTGTACCAGAGGAGGAGATGCACCAGATTCTCACTCATTGTCACACCCTACAATGTGGTGGACACTTTGGGGCATCAAGAACAGCGGAAAAGGTACTGCAAAGCAGGTTCTATTGGCCAACACTTTTTAAGGATGCCCACGCCTTTGTGAAGAAGTGTGATCGTTGTCAAAGAACAGGAAACATATCAAGACGAAATGAAATGCCTTCGCATGGGATATTGGAAGTAGAACTATTTTATGTGTGGGGGATCGACTTCATGGGTCCATTCCCGTCGTCCTTTGGAAATCAGCACATTCTTTTGGCAGTGGATTATGTGTCCAAATGGGTAGAAGCAGTAGCCACTAAAGAAAATGACAGTAAGACAGTTCAAAGATTCCTCCAAAAGAATATATTCACAAGGTTTGGTACTCCTAGAGCCATCATAAGTGATGAAGGAAGTCACTTTTGCAACAGGCAGCTTAATACATTACTTTCCCGATATGGAGTCTACCACCGCACCACACTTCCCTATCACCCTCAAGCGAATGGGCAAGCAGAAGTGTCAAACAGGGAAGTGAAGAGCATATTAGAAAAGACGGTGGATGGCTCAAGGAAGGAATGGTCTATCAAACTGGATGACGCACTGTGGGCGTACAGAACATCATTCAAAACCCCAATTGGAATGTCACCATATAAGTTAGTTTTTGGTAAAACATGTCATTTGACAGTAGAGTTGGAACACAGAGCTTATTGGGTAATGAGGAAGCTGAACATGGATGCCAAGCGGCAGGCGAGAAGAGGCACTCTGGTGGCGAGTTGGATGAATTCGCATACCTGGCGCTATGAGAATGCAAAGATCTACAAGGAACGAACTAAAGTATGACATGATAAGATGTTGATCCCGAAAGATTTCCAAGCAGGACAACAAGTGCTTTTATTCAACTCAAGGTTAAGGCTGTTTCCAGGAAAGCTCAAATTGCGCTGGTCAGGACCATACATTGTGGTAAGAGCATTCCCCTATGGTGCAGTTGAAGTAAAAGGGAGAGAGGAGGCCCCCTTCAAGGTAAACGGACAGAGGTTAAAACCCTATTTGATCAATGAAACGGAATATATGAGCCTAGTAACCCATCTCACTCTAACATGATAAGGAACTTGCGTCCGGCTAAAAGACGTTAAAGACAGCGCTACTTGGGAGGCAACCCAAGGTTATTTTATTCAATTTAATGCAATTTAGTTTTTACTTAGAACAGTCTCACGGAGGGTATTGTTTATATGTTGTGATGACAGGTACAGGGCCAAGAATTTGGAGGACGAAAACTGAGAAATCAAAAGAGAAAAAAAAAAAGAAAAATCGGCTCGTATGCGCAAAAGTCGTAAAAGCGCAGTTTGGGCGCGCGGCGCCTTGATTCTGCGGCGCCACGACGGAAAATCTGAATTTTTTTTTTGAAGAAGCCCTAAGACGATTTTCCTTTCTCCAAATCAAAAATCCAAAGCCCTTCCACTCTGACGGGATTCCTGACATTATCAACCGCCACCACCACCTCTTTAAACCAAGTTTGTAAGTTGTCCTGTTTCTTTTATTTTATCTTTTTTTTTTAGTCTTGCACACATTGGGGACAATGTGTGATTTAAGTTTGGGGGGTGTCTTATTTGGTGTCTTATTTGGTGTCTTATTTGTCTTATTGGTTTTGAGTCCTCTTATTTGGTGTCTTATTTGTCTTATTGTTTTTTAGTCTGTTTTTTGTTTTATTTGTTTTAAGTATTTTTGAGTCATATTTTTTTTCTTTAAAGATCATGCATGTTGCAGTTACTTGAATCGCCTAGTGAAGTAAGGTTGAATAATGTAATGGAATTAGAAGCAACCATCTAAACACTTAGGTTAGATATGCCAAAAATGCATGAAATCAGATTATTTGGGGTATCTTGCTTGACTTGTGCATTGTTTATGATTAAAACTATGTGTGTGCTTGCATGCTATTTGAGGCGAAATAGTTAGGATATGCATGTTAGGGAGATGACTCAGGCAATTCCTTGTTATCCCTTTCTTACCACTTTTGTCTATCCCTGATATTCAAAAATATCTCTAGTCAGCCCCTTTGAGCCTAAAAATTAGACTTTTTCTTTGACACCCTATAATTCCACACTTGTGCCATAAGTGAAAAATTTTGGTGATTGGAATAGAAAGTGTTAAAAAAGAGACAAAAAGAGTGAACAATTTAGATGCACCCCAATGAAAAAGTAATAAGAAATAGGCAAAAGCCTAAGTTTGGGGGTGCCTGTTATTCATAATACACTTCACTCTCTCAAAACAAAAGAGGGGAAAGATAGGTATAAAGTGAAGAAATAAAATCAAAAGAAAAGGGAAGAATTGAAAAACAAAAGAGCTTATGGTACATAAAATGAGCCTAAATGCCTATTTTTACCTACCCATGCTTAAGCCTACATTACAACTCTGAAAAGCCCTGAAGATCTCTTACATGTGTATCTATGATTAGTGGAGAATAGCAAGTAAACATGCCATAGGATTTTGAAATTGACATGCACAGTTAGGTATTCTTACTTCCATTGAGCATGATTAAATTGAATTTGCGAAATATCTAACTTAATGTGTTTAGAATGCTAAAAATTCATGCTATATGTTCTTGTATATTATTCTGCTAACCTTCATGTTTTTCTAAGTAACAATGATGCAGCAAAGTGATCAGTGTCTTTGAGTCAGTCTATTTCCTTTTTCCCCTTGTTTTTAATTCTTTCTTTTGATCTTTGCTCGAGGGCGAGCAAAGGTTAAGTTTGGATGTGTTTGATCGGTGTATTTTATATACACCTTTTGAGTCGCTTTTAGTTAGTCTTTTGCCCATATTTGTACAAATACGTGTCGTCTTAGGATAGATATTCCTTCTTTTGAGTCATATTGGTTTAAAGTGGCTTATTGGCGGAAAATGAGCAAAAAGAGGCGAATCTGAGGTCCTGCACCTCAGCGAAAAGTTAGCGGCAAGACGCAAGCGAGCGGCGCGCAGCTCCAGCCAGCAGTCGAGCACCACGGCACCCAAATTACGCTGCGAGGAGTTTGGCGCCATGGCTGATTCTGAACAGGCGCGAGGCGGAAAAGCGCAAATTCGAATGTGAATGGGCCAAGGCCTGATGGAAAACCTGGAAAACGTTTTAGAGGCTATAAAAAGCAGCCTTTAGGTCAGATTTGAGGGTTCCCATCCTTGCCAATTCACACAACTTTGGAGATCAAGATTGGAGACCACTTCTTAGTAATTTCTTGTTTCTTGTTTTATTTCTTTATAGTTTATGTGGGATATTAGTTTAGTTTTTGTCATATCTATGGCTAGGAACTAACTTAATCTATGGCTTTCCATTTCAATTCACTTGAACCTTATTATTATGAATTAATGCATGTTTTTTGTTCTTCTTATCATTGTTGAGATTTATTCAATAATTGTCTTGAATGTTTGGTAATTATTTGATCACTAATTATCATAATCCATATGATTTCTAATCAAAAGCCGAAAGGGGAGATTGTGAATATGCTATAGTTGAATAAAAATAGGTTAAATCGTGGACGAAAGTACCCCGATATTTGTGTAGTATTAATAGGTTATTGCTCTTAATCCTCCTTTATAGTCAATCTTATCACCGAAAGGTAGAAGGGTTCTATATTGGGGTTAAGTGTTTATATTACCTTAACAAGAGTATAAAACGGCTTAGTTAACATGCTATCTCAAAATAGAAGAAGAACCATAATTAATTGCATTAACAAGTAAGATGAGCGGATAGTTGAGGAGATTTGGAAGCCCTATTTCCACCATAACTGAAGTAAAACAAAGTAATCTAGTTAGCATTCTTAATTATAGTTATAAACAATTTATCAATCATCGGTTACCAAATAGATACCATAGAATAGAATTTGAGAATTGAACACTAATCCCTGAGGGCGATAACTCGGTCTTCTAGACTATATTACTTGACACGACACGTGCACTTGCGTTAGTGTGTGCATAAATCGCGCATCAGGTACCTGTGTACTAACCCTTTTGGGGGGCTGCGTTCATGTCCGCAGGTTTAGGCACACAGTTGTGGATCCGCGGCTTAGGATCCTGGTTCAGCATTTTGAGATGGCTCCAATGTTCCGTAGCTTGTCATCATGGCTATGTATATTCAGGGGTACGACGGGGCCTTGTCCCGTCATAGTATTGGTCTAAAATCTTAGAGGTCTGTATTCATATGTGGGTTGGACTGGTTAGAGTTGTAATTACATTATTGAATAGTGTAGGCCCTTTTGGGTGATTTATATTATGGCAGCCTTATCGTCTTTGCCTTTGTTTAAAAAAAATGTGTTACTTATTTTTCGCAGTTATTTGGTATTGTATGATTAGAAGGGTGCCCAGGTAGGGCACCAGTCGCGGGCCCTGGGTTGGGTCGTGACAAAAGTGGTATCAGAGCAGTTAGTCCTCGGAAAATGTCTACAGACCGTGTCTAGTAGAGTCTTGATTATCGGTGTGTTATGCACCACACCAATAAACAAGAGGCTACAGGATATTTAGGATTGGTTTCCCTTCTTCTCTCTCTGAGATCGTGCGATAGAGCTGTGTGGTTAGGGTGGTCTCTCCCTAACGTATTATTGTGATTGCAGCTTTGAGAAAGGCAACAGTGGCCCAGAACAGATTTTATGGATTGCGTATCCAGGTTGGTAAAGTTATCGTATAGTAGGTATATTGAGGATGTATATTTGTACGAGTGTATTTATTTGGAGCCGTATATGTGTTGCCTAGGATGATTATGAGTTACCATGAATTGGTAAAGCCTTAATAAATACTTGGAAGGTGTGAAACAGCTGTTGAATCCACACCTAGGCTTTATATATGTATTGATTTGGAACATCAGGAAGTAATGAACTGTCTAGGATGGTGATAGACTCTTAGGATATCATGTTTAAATGAGTTGATATCATACCCTGTTGTTAGATTAAGCGGGGTGGTACGCTTAAGTGATTGTGTAATTAATATGGGTATGGAGTAATTAGAGTTATTGTGATTAAGACAACAGGACTTTGAGATTATGAGAAGCTATATTTCCCGTATGTGGGGATGATAATGTAGGCTTGGAACATAGAATGATTGTGAACCTTGGAATATTGATGACCGTTGAGACCTTAGATGTACAAGGTCTTCTCGGGTAGAAAGATTTATTACAGACCAAGAAAAAGTGTTAAGTGCGACGGTGGGACGGGGTGAGGACCTATTACGGGTCGCCTCATAGCTTGAAATGGAGTGGGATCGGTTGGTAGTAGTTCCTCTACGTGACAGGGTCACGAGGGTGCAAGGCCCAAGTCTAGTTAATTGTTTTACGGGTTCGTGGACGCGTTCCACCGAAACCAGGTCGTGAGGGATGGAAATGGCCTTATATTGTTTAATAGAGTGACTCCAAAGATTGGGGGCCAAAATCGGTATGGAAGTTATGTATGTATGCTAGTATGAGTTGGAAGTACGGAAAGAGTACGACCAGTAAGAAAGATAGCAACCAAGTGTAAAGGAATAGAGCCTGAATCCATAAGAACCTTTCGAGGTAACTACACCCGTGAGTGTTTGGGGTGGTAGCGGCGGGTATACGAGATTCGCGGTGATGAATCTGATCGTCAGACCCTAGTAGACCTAGTAGAGATGATTACGACAGACTTTGAGGTCATTATGAGTATGGACTGGTTGGCTTCGTGAGTGTCAAGGTTAACATTTTAGTATAAGTATTGTTATGTGGCCATGGGTGGCATATGTTGTATGAAGGGTGTAGTAAAAGGAGACTATGTCGCTATCTAATTAGATTGGACTCCGAAAGAATATTCGGGGACGAATGTTTCTAAGGGGGGAGAATGTTACACCCCGTAATTCCAGGACATGAATAAGAGAATGGATGCGAGAACACAAGACTTGAAAAAGGGTACGAAAGGAAGAACTGTTTTTCCGACGGAAAATCATCCGAACGTCGGAAAAGAAAAATGTTCGTTGATGAGAATTAGATTCTCAAAATGCATTATTTGAGGAATATAGAATGTATTATCATTGTGGAAATTTATTTTTATGGATTTGGTCACGTGGGGCCCACCCGAGAAATTTTACGTTTTGTGGGGCCCACGAGAGTTACGAAATTTTATGGATGAATGAGAGGGCGACACGTGTCACTCCCCTTGGATGGTCTTGGTCGAAATTGACCAAGGATAAAATGGTCATTTGACCAAAGTATAGATGACCAAGTCTTGCAAGCTAAGAGCTTGAGATAATTTACTAAGTCAAAGAGCCACTTGGCTTGATCTCTTTCATCCAAACCTAACAAGTGTTATAATATAGACCCTCCAATGTGTTATATAAGCACACTAGTAGCAAGACAAGTCTTCCAACACTTAGAAAAAATTAGAGAACTTGAGCTACACTTTGAGGTGCTCTCGACATTGGGCTATTTCCCACACAAAATTTTTTAGTTTGTGGTCCATTATTCACAAGAATTTAACCCAAGGTCCCTAAGGGTATTGTAAGGATATCTCAATAGAAAGATCTCGGAAAAATGACGTTTTCACGTTAGTCGCAAGGCGAAAACCTAAGGTGTTCTTCAACTTTGAAGATGGAACTTGAAGAGGAGTTCTTCATGATCTTCTAAGGAGTGCTTGGAGCGTATTGGAACATAAGAAGAGGAGCTAAAAGTTGCTAAGGATCGACTTTTACGCTTGAACATTATTAGGGCTTATTGAGGTAAAATCTTCATCTTCTTAATGTAAATTGAAGATACATGTTATAGTAGTTAAGAAATGAGCATGTGGTATATAGAATGAAGTTTGAAAAGATTTGGATCATGTTGACATGTTAAAACCGAAAATGGACAAGTTAGCCATTAATGTTGTAATCAATTTGGACGGTAGTTACAATCGTCGCATGTTAAGGAAGAAAGGATTTATAGTTGTTGTAATTGTATTATGTATATAACATGTTGGAATAACAATTTGGATTGAAAAGGGAATTGAAAGGAAATTGATAATTGTTGTGACCTTGTAGCCGATTATGGCTTGGAATTATTGGACAATTTTATATTGATTGTGGGGCAGAATTTTACACGTCCTATTAGGCGTGTAATCCCCTTTGTATTTGTTGAATTGTTGAGCCTTAAATGTGGCGTTTGGTTATTGATTTTCGGGCCTTGAAAAAGGTGGAAAAGTACGTAGAAACAAAGGAAGTGATGCCCGATTTTCCGTAGAATAAGAGACCTTACACTTAGTATGATTCTACGTTAAAAAGTGAGGAGTTGATAGACATGTTATGATTAATATAGGTTTAAGTACTACGAGTAGCGTATTCTACTTAAAGGATGGAATAGCTCAAGGTTGAAGTACTTTGGAGCATTTTGCTACTTGTCGATAATCGTCGCGAGGTGTGTGAACCTCTTCCTTCTTTTGGCATGATTCCATGTATGAAATATACATGTGGTGTTATTTCATGATCCCTTCTACTCTTAGAAGTTAAGAGGTAAGTATGTTGATTTACTTTATGTAAAAGCTACGTCTAAGTTATCCTAAGTTCTTACCAAGTCTTATGGGGGATGTTGGTAAGAGTCGTTAGGAAGTATTTGGAGTCGAGTTGACTTTGCTAAGTTACTGCTCGAATGAGAATAAGTATTGAACAAGCCATTGCAGCGTTAATAAAAGAAAATGTATCGACAATCAATTAAATTAAAATGAGTAGAATTCTCCATCTGCATAGAAGCTAAGATAAGACAAAATTGTATTACATTTTCTAGATCATGGCTGCTTTAATAAGATCGTTATAAACAAGTATAACCTAGTCACAACGCACAAAAGTATATGTTACTTAATTTAAAGAGTTTACGTTATGAATTTTTAAGACTATGAACCTTAAATTCTTAAAAGGTTAAGAGACTTTATTTTTCAAGTTATGGGGCTTGATTCTTAAAGGAAGGAATGACTTGATTTAAAAGTATAGAATACTTGATTTGGAAAGTATTGATTTCTTGATATTCTAAAGATAAGAGACTTGATTTCTAAAGTTAAGAAACTTGATTTCTTAAAAGTTAAGAGACTTGAAGTATTTTTGAAAGCTATGTAACTTGAGTTTTTAAAAGAAGAAGTTTATGGATTTAAGAAGAGAAGGAGTTTTATGATTCTTTTTAAGTATGTATGTACGTAGTACTTTTGGGTTTACTTTTCCCTAATGTAAAAAGAAATAAAAGTGTCTTAAGTTCTCTAAAGTGAAAGGTTGTTATAATAGCTTTATGGGGAGTTGTTATAACGACTAAAGAAGAAGTGAAAAGATGATTTAAAATGTTATGTAAAGAGACATTATCGCGTCCCAGGAATGGACCGGGAAGTATACCTTTATGGGCAGACTATATGACATTATCGCGTCCCAGGAATGGGCCGGGCAGTATACCTTTATGGGCAGACTATATGACATTATCGCGTCCCAGGAATGGGCCGGGCAGTATACCTTTATGGGCAGACTATATGACATTATCGCGTCCCAGAAATGGGTCGGGCAGTATACCTTTATAGGCAGACTATATGACATTATCGCGTCCCAGGAATGGGCCGGGCAGTATACCTTTATGGGCAGACTATATGACATTATCGCGTCGTGAATGGGCCGGCAAGATACCTTTATGGGCAGACTATATGACATTATCGCGTCCTAGGAATGGGCCGGGCAGTATACCTTTATGGGCAGACTATATGATATTATCGCGTCCCGGGAATGGGCCGGGCAATATACCTTTATAGGCAGACTATATGACTTTATCGCGTCCCAGAATGGGTCGGGCAGTATACCTTCGTGGGAAGATTCTTATGAATTCGTCGTGTCCCGCAAATGGGTCGGATTACATTATCACGTATGGATAATCAAATTGAACTCCAAAATGAGGCGTCCCTCCATAAAGGGCCGGATTATGTTATGCAAAATAAGTAAGTTATATGGTAATGAACATGATGATTTTTCCTAAGTATGTACGTAAGAATTTGACTATAACTCTTATTGAAAAATGGGAAAAGATAAGAATGTGCGATTAAGTTCATGAGTTGTAATGACATGGTAGGATCTGGTATTTACTTTTTATACTTGTCCCTGTCATTATCTTGTACAGTTATGATCTGTTTACTATACCTTATTTCTGTTTCATATTCGGTACTGTCTTGACCCTTCGAGTGCGTTAAATGTCCGCAGGTTTAGGCACACAGTTGTGGATCCGCGGCTTAGGATCTTGGTTCAGCATTTTGAGATGGCTCCAATGTTCCGGAGCTTGTCATCATAGCTATGTATATTCAGGGGTACGGCAGGGCCTTATCCCGTCATAGTATTGGTCCAAAATCTTAGAGGTCTGTATTCATATGTGGGATGGACTGGTTAGAGTTATAATTACACTATTGAATAGTGTAGGCCCTTTTGGGTGATTTATATTATGGCAGTCTTATCGGCTTTGCCTTTGTTTTTTAAAAAAAAATGTTTTACTTATTTTCCGTAGTTATTTGGTATTGTATGATTAGAAGGGTGCCCAGGTAGGGCACCAGTCGCGGGCCCGGGGTCGGGTCGTGACAAATATAGTCTGGTAAGATCGAATATCGTCCTCAAAGACTGGTTATCAAGTACCGATTATCTAAGCTTTAGTTTCTATTTAGTGAACGTTAATTTATTTGTATTTTTATTTAATAACTAAGACTATGTAATTACATAAAATAAACTAATTATGATAATACTTTAGTTTAAATCAGTTATGAAGGAATTAGGGCTTTCAATATCCTCAACTATCCACTCTTTTCAATCCTTAATGCAACTAGAATGACTTCTTCTTCTACGTTAAGATAGCGATTAACTAGACTGTCTTATATTCCGGTTAGGATATATAATCGCTCAACCCCAGTGCAGAACCCTTCTATATTTCTATGATAGGATTTACCACATAGGAGGATTACCCGTGTGGTCTTGAGCTAGTAGTCGGATCTGTATCTGCATCAAGAAAAGATGCATCATGAGTACACAATGTACCCTCGTAGACATCATAGGCCGACAACGATAAAAGTACATAATCAGAGATAAATATCAAATAATCCTATACTACACAATCCAATAATCTAAATAAGACATATAATCCACAGAGTTCACATAATTCCTTATTTAATTTAGAATTCATACATATTCACATTATTCAGTCTCTAAGAGTTCTACACTAATCTCAAGTATCAACAAGTATAAACCTTCCATTTCCAGAACTTAGTCAAATTATCAACAATTACTTCAATACAGGTTCAACAACAATTAATCAATGATGTGTCACATATATAAATATATAAAGATGTGGGAACTTGGTAATTTGGTGATGGAGCTTGGTAAGTGGGTATTGGTGTTTGATAATTTGGTTGTGGATCTTGATAGACTGGAGCCGATATTTGATAATTAGGTTGCGCATAGTATACTGGCACAGAGCTATATGGGAATAATATGTAGTTTCTTAGGAGAGGAGATTGGTCCGCGATCTTTCTAAATAGCAAATTGATCAGATCCTCGTGGTGTGAGGAATTTTGAAGGTCCTGAGGCGCAATGTCCTCGATAAATAGAGCTTCTTTGTTGTGTGCCTCTTCGGGTGTACCAGTCATTTCTCTTGATTTTGTTGGTTTAGGGACGTTGATATAACTTTCGATCCGGTGATGTATGTCAGCGTGACACAACACGGATCAACCCTTTTCTATAAGAAAAGAATAACTCAAATGCAAATAACGTTAGTCGAAAATAACAATACAAGATATCACATATAAATTGCACGTAAAGCACATAGACTCGTGTATTCAATCGAACTCTTAATTAATTCTCCATTTCAGGGGTATTTTCGTCATTTATATGAGAAAAGTTGTAACTTATACTTCCTATGTCTCAATTTATATGACACGTTTTTCTTTGTTTAGTCAGTTCAATTGTTTTTTACACATTCTCTTATTTTACAATAATTTAATTTTACGCTTTATGGGATGATTTATAACCATACAAATATTTTTGACTTAGTTTAGACCACTCAAAAGTCTTAATTTATTTCTTAAACTTAATGTCAAATCAAACTACGTCATATAAATTAGAACGGAGTGAGTAATGCTTTTTAAAAAGTTTAGTTAGTTTAGTTAAATTGAATCTGAAAAAGCAAAAAATATAGAAAGTACGTATTACTATCATTGTTTAGCTTAGTCCTGTTTCTCTTCTCTTGATCTTCTTGATCTATTTCCAAATGAAAGCTTCATATTCTTAGCCTTTCATAGTAAATAAAATAGTACTCCGATCCATGCATAGTTAAGCCTTGGTTAATTAAGAAGTTCAAAAAACTAGTGCTCCATTTATTAAATATTTGGATACCTTGCGCAAGCACTGTGGAAAGCTCCACTGCCACATTACAGACGTCATGAACTTTATTTCATACATAGAGCACAGACTGTTTTTTTATACAGCTAGGATTAATTGCTTTGAAGCTCCTTAGGACAACTAATTAAGGATCCATCATAACCATAGAGTTTGCAACCATCTCCCGCCGTGCAACAATTGACACAAACTTGTTTAAGTTTGGCCAATCCCAATAATGGACAGGTCATGTAAGCAACTCTTGAGTCACATTCCAAAGTACAAGGTTTGGGACGTTCAACTTCCTCAATAGTTTTCACTCCAGACTCTCCTTTACAGATAAAAGTTCCATTGGAACTGAAATAGTTGCAACTCTTTTTCCCTGCACAACAATTTGTGCATAATTTATTGATCCTCGTTTCTTCTGAACGTGGGCAAATCCCGTAGGCAATTCTTGCATCACAATTGCGGGGACAAGCCCTTGGTTTTCCTACTTCGGTCTCTCCTTCACAAACAAAGGTTCCGTCAGCACTGTAATACTTACAACCCTTCATGCCTGCACAACAGTTAGTGCATATTTGATTAGTCTTCTTTTCTTCTGAACGTGGGCAAATCCCGTAGGCAATTCTTGCATCACAATTGCGGGGACAAGCCCTTGGTTTTCCTACTTCGGTCTCTCCTTCGCAAATAAAGGTTCTGTCAGCACTGTAATAGTTACAACCCTTCATGCCTGCACAACAGTTGGTGCAGATGGGATTGATCCGATTTTCTTCTGAACTCGCGCAAATTGCATGATCAATTCTTGGATCACAATTCCTAGTCCAATGCTTGGCATCTGCATTTTCCACCTTGCTTACAAGTAGAAACGTTCCTACAACATAACCGAATTAACTCATCAGTATCACTTAAAAGATTAAAGATCGATTAGGAAGACAATCTTAAGGAAGAGGATGTTAATTTAACAGTGAAGTATCGAAGTAGCAAAGGAAAAAAGGTAAAGGAAAATCTTACCAAGAACAATCAGGAGAACAAGGAAACTAGCTCTGTGAACATCCATACTTTCTCGTGAGTTAATTACTTATTTTATTTGTGTGTAGGGAGAGTACTATCCTCTCCACCTATTTATAGCAAACGAGTGATTGACCCCAGGGGCACAGACGTTAAGTGGTAAGGTGATTGGGGTGAAAACATTCCGACGTCACGGGTTCGAATGTGTATGGTGACAGTTCTTTGCTGAAATATTGCAATGATTGTTGCTGGGTTCGTGTCCCGTTGGTCCTCTCCCTTGCAGGGCTGTCACTCGTGCATATACCTCGATTTACAACCCACCTGGCCAAGGAACCTCTGATACAGGTGAAGAGTTTCGCCTTCGGGACTTTCCCCTCATCAAAGTAAACGAGTGATCTATTAAAACAATTAGATAATCATAACATCATTTGTTTATTGGCTAAAACACTCTTCTTCTTACAATGATAACCTCCACTGATAGATGCTACTCCCTTCGTGCCAATTTGTTTGACACTTTTCATTTTTGAGTCAAAACATATTATTCGATAATTTTTTTATATATATTTTTTAAATATTTTAATTATTAATTATGACGACTTATAATATTTTTTACGTAGTTTTAGAATATATAAATTTTATGTTAAAAAATTTAAATTCAAACACACGATAAAAATTTAAAAATTTAACTTAATATGTCAAACAAATTACGATAGGGGAGTATTACTTTCTAGTCATGTGAGTTTGGCAAGGAACTCACTCTTGCCAATAATTAAACCGCTACAGTGGCCTTACACTTGAGTTTTAAATTTAATTAAGTAACGTGATAAGTATGATTACGTATTTTGAAAAGCATAACAGCAGCCGGGTACGAGTGGATAAAATGGAAAATAACTCATATATACAAAGTCCACACATCTAATTTGCAAGTAGTTTATTGTATCATCAATGTATAGATAATATATCTGTCATGTATAATTATATATAAATATTACATATATATTATATATGTTTTGTACAATTATGTATAAACACACGAAACCTACTCAACTTATAGTGTATAGTGTATAAATAATGTATATGTTCTTGATAGTTATATGCAAATTTCTCACATTGAAATGCCAAAAAAGGCGATGAATTGTACAATATCCAAAAGTAAACGGGACTTTGCTATGAAAAAACTGAAAATTAACGGAGAACAGAAAAAAGCAAAATTGAAATGCAAAAAAGATTGAAAATTGAACAAAAAAGAGCCTTACTATGGAAAATCCTACTGATTATATTGGTATTTTCACTCACATTATATAAACCCCCTAACACAAATTTAAATGAAAATGAAACAATATCCGAAAGAAAAATGAAGTGAAAATCAATCAAAAGAGAGGCAATGAGTCTCTCCTATCATACCACCTTCATGTTATAGGTTTTCAAAACTCTATATATTAGACATATACCACCAATTGATATGGTAAATTTAGGATTCATATTATATAAGAATTTATATTTTACACATATATATGTTTGATATTAATGAGAAAGACTCTCAGAAAAGATGTAATACTATTTTACGTGATATCAGAAATTAAAATCTAAACTTTAATTTCTTTCCTCGGCAGCCGCAGCTAGAGCTGCACAAAAGGTCAAGACCGGATCGAGGACCGAAAACTCAAATTATCCGGACCGAATTTATCGGTCCTGGTTGATAAGGACCGAATTATTACGATACCACCCCACCCCACCCCCACCCCGCACCGCCCAAGTCACCTCAGTCACCCCACCATCCAAATTGCGATCGCCACCCCCATCCAAATTTCTAGTCACCCCAGCCACCCCAGCCCGGACGACGTATTGACATATCAAATATAGGTTGTAAATTAGTGAAACTTTAAATGATCATAACTTTGTGCTCGGACGTCCGTTTGATCTAATTTTTTTTTATTTCGCGTATTTTTTCGATACGGGGGTGGACAAACCGCAAAAGTGGCGGTTTGATTCAACCTATTTCTCCAAAAACGTCCATCTTGCCAATCAATTTCACTTTTCCCTCAAATCGTTACGTTTTCTCTTTTCAAATCTAAATATCTCGTGATATACAATAGATTTCAACGTACAAATTTCGTGGTAATGTGTCTGAGAATGTCAATTTCAGTATTGAAAATTCAATTTTAAAAAAAAATCGGGCCCCGAAACCCGATTTTTTAAATATATATTAGGAATTATATATATTATATATATTATTATTATATATATTAGGAATTATATAATATAATATATATTTAAAATTCGGTTCGGACCGGATCGAACCTGGACCGGACCGAAAACCGAAAAAAAAATCAAAGGACCGAGGACCGTATCGAAAAATTCGATCCGGTTCGATCCAGGATTTTTTCCGATCCGATCCGCAGCCCCTTGGTTTCTGAACTGTTTCCCGAGAAAACAACCAAACTTATCCTCTATTATTTTGGTTTCTCTCACTGTCCTTCTTCCCTATTCCTTGTGACACGACTCACACGAGAAAGTCCCTTCTCTTTTTCTTTGTTTTTTTCTCTCCCGTACACAATTTTCTTTGGCTGCTTCCTGCATTAATTGTACTTTTTCTTTGTTACTGCTCTTTGGTTGTGTCCTCTTCTCCTAAACACACACTTCTTTTGAATAGTCAACAAAAGGTACAATACAAGTTATCTATTTTCGGTCAGTCAGCAAACGCTGCCCCCACTTGCCCTCTCTTCTGTTCTCTGTCCGAGACACACCTTTGTGTCTTCTGTTTAATTTTTTTAATTAGAAAATAATTAAAATTTTATCCTTTCCACGAGAACTAATCAATGGCTTCCTTAAATCGTCAACAGTCCGATAATGCGCATTATATGGATATGAAAGTCACATCTCATCTCACCAACAATTCAGGCAATCTTCCTAAACTGCGTCAGTTACCAACTCCACAATCTATTATGGTCGGTAGTGGTCATCGCATCCCAATTTAAGGATTTGGTCACACACTTACCCCACCACCGCATCCACACTTCTCTCTTAAAAACGTCCTTTATGCACCAAACATCATCAAAAATCTAATTTCTGTTAGAAAATTTGTCACTGATAATTATGTCTCAATTAATTTTGACTCGTTTGGATTTTCCGTAACTGACCTCCGTACCGAAAAACTCCTTACGAGATGCAATAGTGAGGGGGACCTCTATCCATTCCTAACCACATCCGCTGCTAGTGTCCCTCCTCCCACCGTTTTAACAACCATATCTCCATCTATGTGACATAGTAGACTTGGTCATCCGGGGTCTCATGTTTTTTATTCTCTTAGAAATCGAAATTTAATCCAATGTACCAAAGGAAATATTTCTCATAGTTGCTCCGCGTGTCAGTTAGGAAAACACGTTCGACTACCATTTACTTCTATGAGTACAACTTTCTCTCCCTTTGATATTATTCATGTTGATGTATGAACATCTCACATAGATGGTACTTGTGCTATGAGCTCTCCACCTACAAAATCATAATTTCTCGCCACGTCACCTTTGTCGAGTATGTTTTCACGTTGACAACATTAAAAAAATTCGAGTAACTGATTATCAATTCCTCGAAGATTCGGACCCATCACCGCTTGTCCAACAAACATTCCGTCATGCAGCCACTATTCCAGCGGCAGCCGCCGCACCACATGCCACCACCACTTCTCAGTCAAACCCCGGTCACCAATCACTGCCTCACACCACTGGACCACCGACACCGTCGGTCCACTATCCCCCATGTCACCGCCGGTAGTCCACCGGTGTCGTCAATGCCACAACCATCATCTCTGCACCAACTCCACCCCCGACCACATACCTCACACAATCGGAACCCACGACTGACAACCAGCAGGTGACAGACTCACACCCATAACCTGGCCCACCACGTACGGGATTTGGTTCAGGCCCCTTCGCACCCTATGAAAACTCATGCCCAACACGGAATTTTCAAACCCAAAGTCCACTTTAACCTATCCACTCATGTCATATCCTCAATTCTTAAAAACTCAAAATTGGCCAAACTAGACCGAATTGAAATGTAGCCATATGTGAGGAATTTGATGCTTTAACGAAACAACACACTTGTGATTTGGTTCCCAGACCAGAGGGGGTGAATGTGATCCGATGTATGTGGCCTTTTCATCACAAATACAGAGACAGTGGTGACCTTGAGAGATATAAGGCGAGACTTGTGGCTAATAACACAAATCAACAGTATAACATTGATTGTGGGGAGACTTTTAGTCCGGTTGTTAAACCGACCACGATTCGCACAGTTCTGAGTATTGTCATGGCTAATAGCACAAATCAGCATGAGGGAATTGATTGTGGTGAGACTTTTATTTTTGTTTGTTTCGTTTAAAAATATGTAAATTACCGTTATAATTCCTTTTTATCGAAATACATAGGGAAATAAATATCTGATTAAGTTTAAGTTTTCTCACAGTGAGTATAATTTCTTACACCTTTTGGTTAGTTCACTTATAATTATAAGAGGTAAATCTTCACATCAAGTCTGATGTAATAATGTGAAAAATAAGAGTAACTTGCTATAATCAATTAAATTGACTTGATGAAATAAAAATTACTCTCAAATGTCGTAATAATACTATACACCTATATATATTTGGTATTAATGAGAAAGACTCTCAAGAGAGATTAATATTATTACACACATCTAACCTAAAACATTAATTTTCCTATTTTTAGATATTTTTTTTAGATGTCCCCCTTTCATAACTTCACAAAAAAATACATAGAGGAGGAGTTTTAGACATCCTTTAACTCCCAACCATGCCTGTCTATAGCAAAAATTACTACATAATAATAATAATAATAATAATAATAATAATAATACCAAAAGATCACAGTTTCATAAAAATATATTATTCATGTGTTAGTCTTGTTGAAGCCATCTGAATGACTGTGAGTGATAATGTGTAGAACGGGAATATAACAACAATAACTATTTGTTAGAAATCTGGAAATGATCAAGTATGAGGGCTTGCTGAGTCGACCAAATTTTTGATCTATCCTTAAGATAATATTGCCCCGTATATCCTTTCAACGGTTGTAATGACAACTTATCTCCCAAGATAAAACAACAATCAAATAAATGAGCAAAGTAAACTCAAGTGTTTGCTTTGAAAGAAAGATCTTTGAGTGTTTTGTGATTGCAAGAGAGGAAGACAATTTCAGAGAATTGTTGAGTGTAAGATGTCAAGTGTGTTTCCAAATGAGCCTTGTGTCTCATTTTATAGTGTGTAGATGATGACCCTCCAAATGGCTAAGTAATGGTCATGAATATCATGTTAATGCCTTGAATTTGGAGTTACAATTCAGTCAAGTAATAGCTGAATTCATGAGCAAAATAATGGAGAGTAAATACTCCAAAGTCATCCCAAAAATCAGTTTTTAATTCACCTCCAACGGATTGAAACAGTCGAGTAGCCGCGACCCTTTGAAGAGGAGTTGCGGCCCTTCAGTTCCAGTAAGTCACTGGAACTGGAACGTCAATTAGAGTCGCGGCCCAATTCCAGTGAGTTACTAGAATTGAAACATCAATTAGAGTCGCCACCCTTCAAGCGTCGCGGCCCTGAGGAGCCGCGGCCCTTTTCGGTTTCGTGGTGATTTCTGATTCATTTAATCTTTACACATTATACACTTCTTCCTTCATTTACCAACGTGAAATCATTCATCATTTGGTCAATAACCGTATATTACCTTACATCTCAAACAATTCGTATACGTACCAATATCTCTTCCATTAAGGAAATTTTGATCCTTGGCACTACGTGTGCACGTGTGTGGAAACAAGGTTTCCTACGTGCGGGGCCCCAATTGTTCGATTCATAATTAATAGGATTTACTTTATTTCACGTTTAATAATTATTTCAAACAATCCCCTCTTGGAAGAGATTTTGGTGCACGCACATGGTGTCTTTCTAGCAATCACTTGACGGAATGATGTTGCATCCGGAGAGGTAGTCGGAGCTTTGAATCTTCCATAGTAGAATACCATCGGACATATTTACTGCGCGGTGAACGTGATGTCTTGAACCGTCAGTATTTAGTATATGCCAAGACAATGGTACCAACACAACACCTTTCCTACTCAATATTTCTAGTGTTTTGTCCATCGTGGGCCGTGGACGCCCTTGGATTCTTAAGTGCGTTCATTTGAGGCGTTCTGTCCTCGCACTTAAATAGGTGGTTTCCTACAAGGTATCCTGTAATACCCCGCTACATAAGCGTTAGGAACCATTAAAAATTTCACCAACCTAACCTCAACTTTTGAGGATCATTAAAGGTTGGGAAACTTATCCTTTACCCCTCTTACAGGTAGCACTTTTTGTCCATCACGGGAACGGCCTTGGATTATGTTTCTTAAGAAAGACACATTATCCGAAGTGCTCTTGCTTCCACCGAAGCGCTCACGGAACCTTTACAGTTTAGTTTCCCCATTGAATCTTATTTGTAGGATCTCCAATCTGTAAGGTTGGGTGTTCACTATATCGGTTCTTATTGTTTGTGTCACGACCGAACCGGGCGTGGTCGTGCCTACCAGGCACCCAGTAGACATACATCAGAGTAATCAGCGGAACATAAAGACAATACATGAGATAACAGAAATATAAAACAATAATCTGTGAAAACTTGCCTGTCGGCATATATATAACCATCAACTCTTTTACAAATGAACAGCTTAATCCTTTTTACCAACCCTGCCCACAACAGTACTACAGACCTCTAAGAATGATACGACCATGATGGCGGGCGGGGCCCCAAACCCCGAATGTAAACACTTACTACGAG
Source organism: Przewalskia tangutica (assembly GCA_029844215.1). Classification (NCBI taxonomy): domain Eukaryota; kingdom Viridiplantae; phylum Streptophyta; class Magnoliopsida; order Solanales; family Solanaceae; genus Przewalskia; species Przewalskia tangutica. The sequence continues at coordinate 44,366,965 of CM056724.1, read as the reverse complement.
GGGACTATACCATGATAAGCCTCCGAGAAACGGAGCTTCCCAACGCCGAATGCTGACCACGAGCTAGGATCAACGGCGATGTACCTCAACTGCGGCATGAACGCAGCCCGAGGTCGATCTAACAGTGCAGAGTATGTGAAACGAAAATACATCACGTAAATGAAATCATAGCGATCATATAAAGCGAGACATGTATGATAACCAAACTACGATTTACAACCAGCGATCGTATCAGTCGTGGACTCACGCCTCAAGTCATCACTCAAATATAACAATGGGTCTCGTGCCCACAACATCAATCATGCCCGTGGAATACCTTCCCCGCCACTGGCGATCATGATATAAAAGCACCAAGGAACACATGAACACGGGTCCGCTGTGTCATAATAAAGCGTGCGGGGTAAGTGCGAAGGCATAGCCGAGCTACTAAAAACCCACGGTACCAACAAGGTCATGAATCAGATCATAAGATCTGTCTAGGCCGTCACATGATCAAAGCCGGTCACTTGCCCGATGTCGATGTACGCGTCTAACCTCGGAACTCCGCGACTCGCGATAGGCCAATCTCATCGCCCGCATGAGGTATTCCCGCGTCGGTAGCTACTCCCGGCGTCGATCACGGACCGCGATCCGCGTGGCCACGTGGACGCATGCCCATAAAGGACGACACTAACTCGGAACTCGTAGCTCGCGATAGGCCCTCGGGACTGCGTGAGGTATTCTCGAATCATAGGTCCATCGACCGCTGAGTCTACCCGCGTCGGAGGCGACAACCGGAATCATCTCAAGAGATGAGTGATGTAAAATACTAACACAACGACTTATCGTTAAGCAACATAAGCACAACAAAGGAAACCCTTTACTCAACATCACAAGATACTAACACACGTAGCATCCTAACATGTTTACTTATCAATCAACAAGAAAGTATTACCAGGCTATCACAAACCAACACAATCAAGTTATACACACAAGGTACTTTCTACTATATGCCAACAAGTTCGGGGTTTTATCCCCAAAGTACTTCATACATTAACTCTTTAAAAGATACGTTACTTTCACAATGTCACACAATACCCGTAGTATAAAAATAGAGTGACTATCCTTTTAAAGTAAATCGATTACTTCTCTTTGTAAAATCAAGTAGCAACATTCTTTTCCAATGATCAAGTTTGCCTAATTTCCAATGTTCAAGTTTCTCATTTTAGAAAGGTTTCGTAGTTCATAGTCTTATTCATTTAAGAATATAATTCTCTTTTAAACAATCGGAGAAACATAAGCCTTATATGTGAGTAGGATATTCTTGTTTATAACAATCTTATTACAATGACCATGATCTAGGAAATATCATTTTGTCTCATCTTAGCTTCTATGCGGATGGAAGTTTCTCGGTTTTAATAATACTTAATTATTCAAAACATTTCCTTTTATTAACGCGCAGTGGTTTGTCGATACATCCCGATTTCCAAAATCAAGAAAACGTTCTTAAGCCGTTATACCTAACTTCCCATAAAGCTAGTATAACTCTTAAGTTCTCAAAACCAAGTATTACTTCTCTTTCAAAACGATTTGAAATCTTTTGAAATACTTCAAGTTCTTTATAATCACACATCAAGCGCTTATAAACAAATCATTTACCTTTTAAAAACCACAAAGTGTTTTCTTATCTACATAAAGTCATTATAACCAACTTCCCATAAAGCCGTTATAACACTTTATGTTTTAAACCCATCGAATACATTTAGCACGTACGCGTCTACCGCACTACATAGTTCACACATATCATGCTAGAAGAGATAGGAAGAGGTTCACATACCTCGCGACGATTATCGGCTAATAGCAAAATGCTCGAGTACCTCAAGCCGGCTACTCCTAAGCCAAGTAGAACGCGCCACACGTAGTACTTCAACCTATAAGGCCACGCGCTTATTAACATCTAGATCTTATCGTAGAACATTCTACCGAAAATTCGACAAAGACCTCCCCGCATAACAGCGTAAATCTCTCCTCTATCGGGCCGCTATCAAGCCAACCAGGGGTTATACGCCTAATCGGACGTGCACAATTCTACTCCACGGTACTACTACACAAGTCTCATCTAATACACCCTATGTAATTACGATTCGATTCTTCGTGCTTAAGTCGAGACATTGCCACAAGCTATGTTGATTATATATATATAGTATACTTTAACTATATTTTCCTACAACATGTAATATCCAATTACAAAAGGGACAAGATAGTTACCTCGATAAGCCCATAATTATCCGAGTTTAATGTCGATCCTTAGCAAAGTTTTAGCTCCACTCCGAGCGCTCCAACCCGCTCTAAACCACCCTTAGAAGTTCTAACCAACTTCTACACAAAACTCCAACGGACTATGGAGATTTTCTAGGGTTTCGGTTTTGTGGTGACGGGAAGTATAATAGTATTTTAGGCTTTTGTATAAGTGTAACCTTGGGAATACTACAAGGTATTTGGGCAAGTATTTGGACATTATAACAATACTAGGAGAGTATTTCTATACCACAACAAGGGTATTATACGAAAACAACCTAGCAGTGGGTACCCCATGGCTGCAACTCTAGGAGGGGGTGTCTACCCGCCGGCCCCCACTAGGGGACTCTCGGCGAGGGAGAGAGGGGCGCTCGGCCAAGACACTACACTAAGGGGGAAGGAAGAAGCTTTCAAGACTTAGGCAATTTTGTGAATGAATTAGTCTTCAACGGGGGGGGTATTTATAGGTCAAGTGAAAGCCAACCAATGGCCAAGATTACACCAAGTGTTAGGCAAGTGTAGGGCCAAGATTCACCCATGTGTACCTAGCCAACTTGCACACAAAATATCTACCAAAAATATCTCCCACTTGCCTTCCCAAATCGTCCAGTCACGCGCTTTGCCCACCATGAGAGGGTGCCAAGTGTCGCCCTCTCTTTGGTCAAAATTGTGCCGTCACTCGTAAAAATCCCCAAAAATAATAAAAGACATAGCCGGAATTTCCCCTACGAAAGCTGTTAAACCGTTTCGTCGAAACACGACTCTAACCGGGTGTTGTGCACAAATGCCATTCGGCGAGCCACTGGCGGGGTGACACGTGTCACCCTCCTATTGGCCCAAAATAAAACATCTTCCAAAATATCCATAATGGCCAAAATCTCGAAAACAAAGTGGGCCCCACAAAAACCGTAAATTTCTCCCGTGGGCCCCACGTGACCATTTTCGAAAATAAAATTCCATAATTCTCTAATATTCCAGGAAGTCCGAATACCAAATCTGGGAATCCATTCCCATTAACGAACCTTTTTCCTTAAAAACCGGAAACTTTTCCGTGGAAAAATCGCCTCTTTCTTCCTTTCCAATCTTTACATGCGTATTCTCGTGACGCCCTCGCATACATACCCTAGAACTACGGGGTATAACATTCTCCTCTCTTAGAAACATTCGTCGAATGTTCCTTCTAAGTCTCAAAACAAACGTGCGCCAATATAGTCTTCACTACTATACTTACGAGAACAATCCCGCCATACACGCCATGAAACACTGCGCAAAACTTACATCTAAGTCCACGAGAAACACCTCTACATCACCACAAATACCTCTTCCGGGTCAAAATATACTTCCTTAGTCACGATACCACTTTTGTCACTTTGTCGCGAGCCTTGCTCGACGACCTAACAAATGGTACCGAACAACTGCGATCGGAGGATCTCGACACTCGAACTCTTACTACATTTCCGATCGCTTGGTTTCCAAAACTCGGGGTTACTATCTCTAACGTGGTCATCATTAATCGGGAACACTTGGACGGATCTCGATACTTTCCGATCATAACAATACGAAAGACGGACGCCCTTCCTCCTAAGTCGGACGGCAAATGCTAACATATAGGCAACTGGCCTATTCTTCACATGAACTCACAAAGGCCCAAGTAACTCGGGCTAAGTTCCTTCGTTTCCAAAACTCGTCACACCTGTCCGGGTGGTACTTTCAAGAAGACCGACCGTCAACTCGAACTCTGGCGTCGTCGCCGATTATCCGCACGATTCCTCCAGTGCTGAACTTCTTCTAGACAAGCTTCACTATCCACGATCTGCTGGAACAAGCTGAACCAACCATCCGAACCCGCCAACATCGAACCAATCGACCGCAACTTGCATTTCGCTTCTAAGGCGTCACAAGACGACATCCGAACACCGAAATGGTAGCTTAAACACTCCTCAACCGAGACAACGATCTCAGCTACCTCGAAATCAAAACATCGCCGAGGCGAACGCGTCTGAGACTCACCGAGTTCCTAGCCTGCTGGTACAAACTCCCAGAAGAAACAGTAGCACTGGCTCCACTGTCCGTCATAAGGTGAAGGTAGGCACCCTGCAACCTCACAACCTTTCGGATAACATCAACATCGCCAGAGAACGACTTCGACCAGAAGAACACGATAGTCGCCCCATCGGCCCGACCACGGTCGAACGCATCCACGAACTTGCACGCGGCTAACTAAACATGGGCCTAACACCCTCATGACCCTAACACAAAGAGGACCACCACAAACGACCCACCACTAACCTACGCGGGTTGACGGCGACGTAGCCTCAACCCGCCGCAAGCGCGAAATACCATCTCCCGAAGGAACAATCTTACTAAACACGTTACGAAAACCTAGCGGTCTTCTTAGCTCAACTACCCTCTTTCATTTCATACTACATAGGGACTTATCCCAAACACACCACGTGCACTATGCACTCCTATAAGGTCAAACATAAACATACGTCTCTACCGAGATGGCCTTACCTCTAAGGTCTTTGCGTATAAAGCTCTAAGGCTCACACTTTCTCTATCCTCCAAAATCTTACTCGGTTAACCCACCATGATTTCTAATCACAACTAACACATCGCTATCGTAACATAGCACTTAAGGTATACTCACCTTGAAAGTTACCGAAGGACGCCGCTCGCCCTCTTCGCTGTCGCTTGGTTAACGTCGATCTCTACGTTTCTCGGCTGCGCATAAGCCCGCATACGTGCCATGCTCAAGCCTAATCAAGGATTACTCTTGCACAACCTTCTCTAGGTAGTCATCAAGACTTGCGATACATCGGTATACTCTCCGGTAGCCAAATCCATAGCTAGTAACAAGCGTTGTCTCTTGCAATCTATATTCTCGGTTCGATGCATTGGGCGAAGGTTCACATATCATGGCGCAGATGGCTGCCGCCGCCATGCTTAAACTCTCTTTGGGCTAGTGACGTCGCAGAAATCCCGAACGAAGCACTACCTAGGTAATGATTTGGCTCGTGCCTCGCCACCCTCACGAACTCTACTTGCAGCTCCGCCGCCGCCTTGCCTCTGGGCGGGTTGCCTACGCGAGGCATAACGATAAGGAAATAATTTCGTCGGAGGTCCAACTTACAACACAACTCTAAGGCACGATCTCGAGTGAGAAGAATAGAAACCAATCCTAAATATCCTATAGCCTCACGATTATTGGTGTGGTGCACAACACCGATAATCAAGACTCTGCTGGATCGATGCGTAGACACTTTCCGAGGATTAATCGCTCGATACCACTTTTGTCACGACCGAACCTGCCGTGGATCGTGCCTTACCGGGCACCCAAGTAGACATACATCAGTAATCGAACATAAAGACAATACATGAGATAATGTAAATATAAAACAATAATCAGGAAAACTTGCACGCCGGCATATATATAACCATCAACTCTTTTACAAATGAATGGCTTAATCCTTTTTACCAACCCCGCCTAGCGATACTACGGACTTCTAAGAATGATACGACCACGATGGCGGGACAGGGCCCGCCAAACCCCGAATGTAAACACTTACTACGACGGGGACTATACCACCGATAAGCCTCCGAGAAACGGAGCTTCCCAAGCTGACTGTGACCACGAGAGCTAGGATCAACGATCGATGTACCTCAACTGCGGCATGAACGCGGCCCGAAGGAGTCGATCTGCAGTGCAGAGTATGTGGCGAAAATACATCGTAAATGAAATCATAGCGATCATATAAAGCAGGAGACATGTATGATAACCAAACTACGATTTACAACAGCAATCATGTCAAGTCGTGGACTCACGCCTCAAGTCATCACTCAAATATAACAATGGGTCTCGTGCCCACAACATCAATCATGCGTGGAATACCTTTCTCATCGCGGCGATCTATGATATAAAAGCACCAAGGAACACACATGAACACGGGTCCGCTGTGTCATAATAAAGCTGTGCGGTAAATGCGAAGGCATAGCCGCTACTAAAAACCCACGGTACCAACAAGGTCATGAATCAGATCATAAGATTCGTCTGGCCGTCACATGATCAAAGCCGGTCAACGCGCGATGTCGATGTCTGCTGCGTCTAACCTCGAACTCCGCGACTCCGCGATAGGCCAATCTCATCGCCCGTGAGGTATTCCCGCATCGAGGTAGCTACTCCCGGCATCGCCCCGACTTCGCGATCCGCATGGCCATGGACGCATGCCCATAAGGACGACACTAACTCGGAACTCTCGTAGCTCGCGATAGGCCCCGGGACTGCGTGAGGTATTCTCGAATCATAGGTCCATCGACCGCTTTGAGTCTACCCGCATCGGAGGCGCCTTAACCGGAATCATCTCAAGAGATGAGTGATGTAAAATACTAACACAACAGCTTATCGTTAAGCAACATAAGCACAACAAAGGAAACCCCTTTACTCAACATCACAAGATACTAACACACGTAGCATCCTAACATGTTTACTTATCAATCAACAAGAAAGTATTACCAGGCTATCACAAACCAACACAATCAAGTTATACACACAAGGTACTTTCTACTATATGCCAACAAGTTCGGGGTTTTATCCCCAAAGTACTTCATACATTAACTCTTTAAAGATCGTTACTTTCACAATGTCACACAATACCCGTAGTATAAAAATAGAGTGACTATCCTTTTAAAGTAAATCGATTACTTCTCTTTGTAAAATCAAGTAGCAACATTCTTTTCCAATGATCAAGTTTGCCTAATTTCCAATGTTCAAGTTTCTCATTTTAGAAAGGTTTCGTAGTTCATAGTCTTATTCATTTAAGAATATAATTCTCTTTTAAACAATCGGAGAAACATAAGCCTTATATGTGAGTAGGATATTCTTGTTTATAACAATCTTATTACAGCAGCCATGATCTAGGAAATATCATTTTGTCTCATCTTAGCTTCTATGCAGATGGAAGTTTCTACTGGTTTTAATAATACTTAATTATTCAAAACATTTCCTTTTATTAACGCTGCAGTGGTTTGTCGATACACATCCTGATTTCCAAAATCAGTAAAACGTTCTTAAGCCGTTATACCTAACTTCCCATAAAGCTAGTATAACTCTTAAGTTCTCAAAAACCAAGTATTACTTCTCTTTCAAAACGATTTCAGAAATCTTTTGAAATACTTCAAGTTCTTTATAATCACACATCAAGCCAGTTATAAACAAATCATTTACCTTTTAAAAACCACAAAGTGTTTTCTTATCTACATAAAGCTGTTATAACCAACTTCCCATAAAGCCGTTATAACACTTTATGTTTTAAACCCATCGAATACATTTAGCACATGTACGTCTACCGTACTACATAGTTCACACATATCATGCTAGAAGAGATAGGAAGAGGTTCACATACCTCGCGACGATTATCGGCTAATAGCAAAATGCTCAGTACCTCGCCGCCGGCTACTCTTAAGCCAAGTAGAACGCGCCACACGTAGTACTTCAACCTATAAGGCCACAAGGCGCTTATTAACATCTAGATCTTATCGTAGAACATTCTACCGAAAATTCGACAGCACCTCCCCCCCCCGCAACAGCGTAAATCTCCTCCTCTATCGGGGCCGGCTATCAAGCCAACCAGGGGGGGGGTTATACGTCTAATCCGGACGTGCACAATTCTACTCCACGGTACTACTACACAAGTCTCATCAGATACACCCTATGTAATTACTGATTCGATTCTTCAGGCTTAAGTCCAAGGACATTGCCACAAGCTATGTTCAGTTATATATATATAGTATACTTTAACTATATTTTCCTACAACATGTAATATCCAATTACAAAAGGGGGACAAGATAGTTACCTCGATAAGCCCATAATTATCCGAGTTTAATGTCGATCCTTAGCAAAGTTTTAGCTCGACTCAGCGCCCAACGCATTTCTAAACCACCCTTAGAAGTTCTAACCAACTTCTACACAATACTCCAAATTTATGGAGATTTTCCTAGTGGTTTGATTTTTGTGGTGACGGGAAGTATAATAGTATTTTCAGGGCTTTTGTATAAGTGTAACCTTGGGAATACTACAAGGTATTTGGGCCAAGGTATTTGGACATTATAACAATACTAGGAGAGTATTTCTATACCACAAAGGGTATTATACGAAAACAACCTAGGCTGGGGGTACCCACTACTAGCAACTCTAGGAGGGGGTGTCTACCCCGGCCTACCACTAGGGGACTCTCGGCAAGGGGAGAGAGGGGCTCTCGGCCAAGACACTACACTGGGAAGGAAGAAGCTTTCAAGACTTAGGCAATTTTGTGAATGAATTAGTCTTCAAAGGGGTATTTATAGGTCAGTGAAAGCCAACCAATGGCCAAGATTACACCAAGTGTTAGGCAAGTGTAGGGCCAAGATTCACCCGTGTACCTAGCCAACTTGCACACAAAATATCTACCAAAATATCTCCCACTTGCCTTCCCAAATCGTCCAGTCTGCGCGCCCTTGATGAGAGGTGCAAAGTGTCGCCCTCTCGTTGGTCAAAATTGTTCCGTCTCTGGTAAAAATCCGCAAAAATAAGAAAAGACATAGCCGGAATTTCCCCTACGAAAGCTGTGAAAACGTTTCGTCGAAAAACGACTCTAACCGGGTGTTGTGCACAAATGCCATTCGGCCAAGCCACCTAGGCGGGGGTGACACGTGTCACCCTCCTATTGGCCCAAAATAAAACATCTTCCGAAAATATCCATAATGGCCAAAATCTCGAAAACAAAGTGGGCCCCCCCAAACCGTAAATTTATCAGTGGGCCCACGTGACCATTTTCGAAAATAAAATTCCATAATTCTCTAATATTCCAGGAAGTCCGAATACCAAATCTGGGAATCCAATTCCCATTAACGAACCTTTTTCCTTCACAAAAACCGGAAACTTTTCCGTGGAAAAATCGCCTCTTTCTTCCTTTCCAATCTTTCTGTCGTATTCTCGTACGTACGTCCTCGCATACATACCCTAGAACTACGGGGTATAACAGTTTGGGTTTTAAGTCCATTCCCCTAGACAGGTAGAACAACTGATCTTTGGGTATTCCTTTCGTCAAGGGATCTGCGATATTTTCCTTAGATTTTATGTAATCAATGGAAATAATACCCGAGGTGATCAACTGCCTAACAGACTCATGTCTCCGTCGAATATGATGAGACTTACCGTTGTATATTGAACTTTGTGCCCTTCCTAGAGCCGACTGACTATCGCAGTGGATCATTACAGAAGACACGTGTTTATCCCAACATTGGACATCCTCTAAAAAACTATGAAGCCACTTAGCTTCCTCTCCCGTTTTATCTAAAGCGATAAATTCTGACTCCATTGTGGATCGGGCAATAAGAGTTTGCCTAGAGGATTTCCAAGACACAGCTCCACCACCAATTGTAAAAATATATCTGCTGGTGGACTTGATGTCGCCATTATCGGATATCCGATTTGCATCATTTGTACCCATCATCTGTTGGATATCTTGAATAGTGTAACCCGAAATGTATCGTGAACTTTAGGAACCATAGCATTCTGGTCAACGCTTTTCAGTGATCCTCACTTGGATTTCGAGTGAACCTAGCCAATTTATTGACTGCATGAGCGATATCAGGTCGAGTGCAGTTTGTGATATACATCAGACTACCAATCACCTGCGCATATCGCTCATGCCGTACGGGCTTACCCAGATATTTGTCAAGCTTTTGACTTATATCCAATGGTGTTGATACCGGTGAACTGTGGATCATCCTAAATTTCTTCAGTACATTCTCGATGTAGTGAGATTAAGATAAGACCAGTCCATTAGATGTCTTAGAGATCTTGATCCCTAAGATGACATCTGCAATGCCCATATCTTTCATGTCAAAACACTGTTTTAACATGTTCTTAGTATCTAGGATTATTCCAGGACTGCTTCCAGTGATCAACAAGTCATCTACATATAGACATATCATGACGAAGGATTTGACATTTCCTTTCTTGTAGACACATTTGTCACCTCCATTAATGGCGTATCCTTTTGATAGTAGAGTACTATCAAATTTTTCGTGCCATTGTTTAGGGGCTTGTTTCAGGCCGTACAACGATTTAACAAACCGACATACTTTTGTCTCTTGTCCTGAAACCACATACCCTTCAGGTTGATCCATATATATTTCTTCTTCCAAATCACCATTTAGGAAGACAGTCTTAACATCCATTTGATGTATTTTAAGATCCCGCAAGGTGGCGATAGCTATGAACATACGTATGGATGTCATTCTTGACACCAGAGCGTAGGTGTCGAAGTAATCAAGACCCTCCTTTTGGCGATAACCCTTGACTACTAACCTAGCTTTGTACTTGTCGATAGAACCATCTGTCTTTAACTTATGTTTAAGGATCCACTTACAACCCAACGATTTGTGTCCTGGGGGAAGTTCTGCCAACTCCCAAGTGTGGTTATGCAGAATGGATTCTATCTCACTTTCTAAAGCTTCCTTCCAGAGCGGTGCTTCTGGAGTTGACAATGCTTCTACGATTGTCCGTGGTTCATCCTGAACCAAATAAGCTACAAAGTCTGGACCGAAGGACTTGTCCTTTCGTGCCCTTTTGCTTTGCCTTGGTTCCATCTCTGAATCTTCCAAGTCCTGAGAATCTGGAATACTAAATTCCAGATCATCAGCTACTTCAGAATTTATTAGATCTAGACCGTTTCGATCTAGATAGTCAGTGACTCCTAGTTCATCAGAGGTTTACTCATAACTTCGTTTGCGAGAGGTTATGTTATTTTCCTTATATGGAAATGTGTCTTCAAAGAACCATGTGTTCCTTAATTTCATGATCGTATCTTCATAAATGTCGGGATGATCCGACTTGTGCACTATGAAGCGATAAACACTACTGTTATTGGCATATCCGATGAATATGCAATCCACAGTCTTAGGTTTAATCTTGACCTGCTTTGGCATAGGTACTTTTACCTTGGCCAGACAACCCCATACCTTCAAATACTTGTAGGTAGGTTTCTTTCCTTTCCATAGCTCGTATGGAGTCTTGTCTTTACCCTTGTGTGAGACTCTGTTAAGAATCCTGTTTGCGGTAAGGACAACTTCTCCCCACATGGTTTGAGGGAGGCCCGAATTGATGAGTAGAGCATTCATCATTTCCTTTAGTGTTCGGTTCTTGCGTTCAGCAACCCCGTTTGATTGAGGTGAGTAAGGAGTCGTTGTTTGATGAACTATACCCGATTGGGTACAAAGTTCTTCAAAAGGTGCTACATATTCTCCCCATCTATCGCTACAGATAGTTTTAATCCATCCGCCTAGTTGATTCTCAACTTCTGCTTTTTAGCGTTTGAATGCTTCAAGGGTTTCATCTTTACTTTTTAGTAAGTAAGGTAACAAAACCTTGTGCCATCATCTATGAAAGTCACAAAGTACTTGTTCCCCCCTCTAGTTTGAGCGAACTTCAAATCACATATATCAGTGTGTATAAGTTCTAAAGGAGCGGTATCCCTTTTCGACAGATCTAAAAGGACTCTTGGAAAGTTTTGCCTCTATGCACACCTCACACTTACGTTGAGGGTTTATGTCAATAGACGACAATAATTTCAGCTTTACCAATCTTTGGATAGATTGATAGTTTACATGTCCTAATCTATGATGTCATAGATTAGATTACTCAATCAAGTGAGTAGAAGGTGCAATTTATTGATAGTAGAAACAGAAGGCATTACAGGTGCATCATCGAACTTAAAGAGGTCTTCACAGACGAAGCCTCTTCCTATAAAGGTTCCATTTTTAGTGATCACAAACTTGTTAGCCTCTAACACTAGCCTAAAACCAACATTTACTAACAGAGGTCCAGAAATTAAATTTCTTCGAATTTCTGGTACATGTATCACTTCCTTCAGAATCAGCTCCTTTCCGGACGTCATCTTTAGGGTCACCTTTCCTACCCCCAGTACCTCTGAAGTAGAATTGTTTCCTATGAACAATTTCATATATGTGACTGGTGTATATGTGGAGAAGACATCTTTATTGTAACAAATGTGACGGGTAGCACCCGTGTCTAGCCATCATTGCACCGGATTCTTAACGAGGTTAGCTTCAAGAACTACCGCTGAGAACTCCTCAATCATATCATTGACGAGCGTGTCTTCAACGATCTTAACATTGGCCTTGCCTTTGGCCTTATTCTCACGTTTGAGCTTGCGGCAGTCTTTGGCCATGTGCCCAACTATACCACAGTGGTTACAATTTCCCTTTCTTTTTTCAGTTGTTTGGGGCTTGCCTTCCTTCTGGAACTTCCGCTTCTTGTTTGAGTTCCCTTGACTTCCTTCAGGTTTGCTTTAGCCTCAGCGGGTTGTTTTCCCTTTGGCATGGCCTTCTTATTGTCTTCCTAAATTTGGAGTTTGACAATAAGTTCATCTAGGGTCATCTCCTTCGTTTTGAGTTTTAGATAGTTCATAAACTCAATCCACGAGGGAGGCAACTTCTCGATTAATGCCCCAACGAAGAATTGTTCGTTGGGCTTTAATCCTTCCAAATCCAGGTAATGTAGAATCATTTGGAATTCCTGGACTTGGGATGTCACACTTTTGTTGTCCACCATTTGAAATTTCAGGAACTTCCCAATGATGAACTTCTTACTACCCGCATCTTGGGTGTTGTACTTTTTCTGATGTTTGTCCCATAACTGCTTGGCAGTTTCAACGGTATAATATACCTTGTATAGTGGATCGGAAAAACAGTTTAAAATATAGTTCCTACACATGAAATCACTATGTTTTCATTCTTCGCGAACCATCCTCATGTCATCAGCGATATGGTTACCTTGGCCCCCTCCTGCCAAATTATTTGAATGAGGGTCCACGTCTTCTCCAACTAGTGGAGGATCTTCGGTTAGGAAACGTGACATTCCCATAACCGTCAGGAAAAAGCATCTTTTCGGCCATCTCTTAAGTGAGCACCCATGAACTTTTTAGGCCGTTCATGGTGAAAACCAGTAGGCGTTGGGGCAGTAGCGCCCCCTTGAAGAGTTGCAAAGGCATTGTGAATGCCTCAAACAGGAGTATAGTTGTTGTTGACACCTTGGGTAGGAGAAAAGGCACTACAATTGTCCAGAGCAGCAGTGGAGGCATTGGTTGTGCCAAAGACAGTGGTGGTGGCACTTGATGTACCAAAAACAGTGGCACTTGACATGCCAAAAGTAGTAGTTGGGAAGGCATTAGAAATGTCATGATCAGTGGTGACACTAGGAGTTCTAAAAACAGTGGAGTTGAAGGCATCGTTAGTGCCTTGAGTAGTGGGATTGAAGGCAATGAGATTGCCTTGAGCATGGTGGAATTTTCAGTGTTGAATTTGTTGAATTGATCTTGTCCAGTCATGTTGTTTTTGAAATAACGGATATTATCTTAAGCTTGTGAGTGGTAATGTGTAGAACGAGAATATAACAACAACAACTATTTGTTTGAAATCTGGAAATGATCAAGTATGAGGGCTTGCTGAGTCGACCAAATTCTTGATCTATCCTTAAGATAATATTGCCCCGTATATCCTTTCAACGGTTGTAATGGAAACTTATCTCCCAAGATAAAACAACAATCAAACAAGAGCAAAGGGAACTCAAGTGTTTGCTTTGGTAGAAAGATCTTTGAGTGTTTTGTGATTGCAAGAGAGGAAGACAATTTCAGAGAATTGTTGAGTGTAAGATGTCAAGTATGTTTCCAAATGAGTCTTGTTTCTCATTTTATAGTGTGTAGATGATGACCGTCCAAATGGCTAAGTAATGGCCATGTTAATGCCTTGAATTGGAGTTACAATTCAGCCAAGTAATGACTGAATTCATGAGCAAAATAATGGAGGGTAAATACTCCAAAGTCAACCAAGAATCAGTTTTTAATTCACCTCAGCCAGTTGAAAGCGATCGAGAGCGCGACCGCCGGTTCGGTAAGTCACTGGAACTGGAACGTCAATTAGAGTCGCGACCCTTCAATTCCAGTGAGTTACTGGAATTGAAACTTCAATTAGAATCGCGGCCCTTCGGGGAGGCGTCGCGGCCCTTCTCGATTTCGTGGTGATTTCTGATTCATTTCATCTTTACACAGTATACACTTTTTCCTTCATTTACCAACGTGAAATCATTCGTCATTTGGCCAATAACCATTTATTACCTTACGTATCAAGCAATTCGTATACGTACCAATATCTCTTCCATTAAGGAAATTTTGATCTTTGGCACTACGTGGAAATAAGGTTTCCTACGTGCGGGGCCCCAATTGTTCGATTCATAATTAATAGGATTTACTTTATTTCACGTTTAATAAATATTTCCAACAATGACTTCCAACATGTATGGTCCCTTAGCAGAAAGAACAATCCGATTTAGTCTTCCTACGCTCCATTTTTTAAATTACTGTAATTTTCTTTGCAATAGTAAACTCTACCGGGGAGCTTTTTTGGTCAAGCTTTTAGGACTTGTTTATTTTGAAAAGTATTTTTTATTACAAATATTTTAAAAAATAGTATTTTTAAAGAGTAACCGTTTGTATTTAGTTAATCAAGTTGACAAACACTTTTGTCAATATTAAAGCACTAATTTGTGATTGGTCAAGATTCCATAAATACTTCTAGAGAAAAGCTACCAACTTCTAAAAGAGTCTTTTTTTTTCATCTTTTTTTTTTATAGTCGAGGTTTCCAGGCTTGCGTCTGACTACTTCACTGGTATTACCCAGACGTCCTCGAGGTAATGGCACCGGTCCTTCAATACCATCACCAGGTAAATCGCGGGATGTGCTCCAGTGGCCAGTTTCTGGGAGCGTACAACTGATCAATGAGACAAGGTCAAATCCCCCAACAAACAAGGTACTTAAGAGTGTTTCCTCGTGCTTGCGGGGAATCGAACCCACGCTTTTCATGCCAGAGCGTCTTATAGCGTCCAGACTTTACCACTGGACGATGCCCCAGAGGACCTTTTTTTCATCTTTAAAGCACGTCGAACACCTTATAACTTGTTTGGTCAAGTTTTTAAAATCAGCTTATTTTGAAAGTGTTTTTGAAAAATTATTTTTGAAGAGTAGCAATTTTTGTTTAGTTAATAAAGTTGAAAAACAATTTTATCAATATTAGAGCACTAATTTGTTATTGGTCATGTAAGACGATATTAATTTCCCTTAGGGAGTCTTCTCATTAATATCAAAGTATATATAGAGTACAATATTCATCCCTTAAACAATAGGAATCCTAAGTCTATATAGAAGAGGAATCCTAGTCTTACCATAATTATATTTATACAATATATGAAATATATTATAATTATGGGGTAGGGATGACAAAGGACTATATACACGTTTACACACCCCCTCAGTCGGAGCGGGAGGAGGCCGGACGTTGAGACTGGATCTGAAGTCAAGAAATAACTGTCTGGGAAGTCCTTTGATAAATATGCATGCATATTGATAGGATGATGAAACATGTAATACTCTGACATGTCCTAGCGCAACTTTCTCACGAACGAAGTGTAGATCTATCTCAATGTGATTGATTCGCTGATGTTGAATCGGATTATGAGAAAGATAGATGGTAGCGATGTTATCACAGTACACAATAGACGTCTGACGCAAATGACACTGAAGTTCTAATAGTAAATTTATGAGCCAACAAATCTCAGTTACCACATTTGCAACGCTTCTGTACTCAGCCTCGACACTGGAACGAGATAGGGTAGCCTGTCGCTTGGCAGACCAAGAAATCAGATTATCCCCTAAAAATACACAAAAACCGGAGGTGGAGCGTCACGTTTCCGGACACCCTGCCTAATCTGCATCTGTATAAGAGAGCAACCTGTTTGGTGCAGAGGGGTATAGGTGCAAACCATAATCAAGTGTGCCCTTAATGTATCAGATGATACGCTTAAGAGCAGTGAAATGAGACTATATAGGGGCATGCATGAATAGGCATACCTGCTGAACAACATAAGCAATGTCTGGCCTTATAAATGTGAGATATTGAAGTGCACCTTCAAGGTTCCTATACAGAGTATGATCGGAGACTGGAGCATCATCCATAGCACTGAGCTTAGATTTTGAATCAACTGGAATAGGTGAAACTTTGCAATTCATCATCTTAGCCATGTACACGATCTCCTCTGCATACTTACGCTGACACAAGAACATGTGGTTGGCAGACCTGGTCACTGATATCCCCAAAAAATAACTCAGCTTCCCCAAATCAATCATTGTAAATTCGGACTTAAGCAAGACAATAATCTCATTTTTCAACCCGTCGGAGGAGGCAGTAAGAACAATATCATCCACGTAAAGTAATAAGTAAGCAGTGCTACTACCTCGATGAAAAATGAAGAGTGATGTATCATTCTTGCTGCATACAAACTCAATCTGTAAAATATACCTGGAAAATCGATCATACCACGCACGGAAGGCCTGTTTCAGGCCATATAGTAACTTACGGAGACGAAACACATAGTGAGGAACTGCTGGATGGGTGAACCCTGACGGCTGATGCATGTAGACTGTCTCTCTCAGATCCCTATGTAAGAAGGCATTCTTCACATAAAGCTGATGGATCGACCAGTTTTTGCCTATGGCAATGCTCAAAACTGTGCGAATGATAGCTAATTTGATAGTCGGGCTAAAGGTCTCACCACAATCAATGCCCTCATGCTGATTTGTGTCATTAGCCATAAGTCGTGTCTTATACCTCTTAAGATCTCCATTGTCTCTGAATTTGTGACGAAATAGCCACAGACAATGAATCACATTCACCCCCTCAGGTCTAGGTACTAGATCCCATATGTGTTGTTTAGTTAAAGCATTGAATTCCTCAGTTATAGCCGCATTCCAATTAGAGTCTTGTTTATCCAATATAGGGTTCTTGGGAATTTGAGAAATGGATTGGGTAGATAAGTTAAATTGGACTTTGGGTTTGAAGATTCCATGCTTGGCACGAGTTTCCATTTGGTAAGTGGAGACAGTGGGAGGTTGTGTCGGCTGAGTGGGAAGAGCCGAGACTGAGGGATCAGTTGGATAGGGAGAATGAGGAGGTGACACCGTCGGAGGTTTCGCGACGCCGTGATCAAGTGTCGCGGCGCTGGAGGAAATCTGCTCGTAGGAGTTTTGGCGCCGTGGCGCCAAATCACTGAAGTGATCTTTGTCGATTGTGATCCTCTCACGAAGTTTTAGCGCCATTTGTCATTTGAAAGAAGAACTATCGGGAAAAGACCTTGATTATGTGGCAGTGCTATGATCTAGTTGATTGAGAATGATGAGAGAGATTGCAGGATCGTCAAGAAAAGAGTAATCTGGTTTTTGGAACTTTTTAAGATTTGAAAACGGGAATGTGGTCTCGTCGAATGTGACGTGACGAGAGATGTGGATCTGATGAGTGGACAAGTCATAGCATAGATATCCCCTATGGTTCGGTGGTAAGCCTAGGTGGACACATGGAGTTGAGTTGACCCTTCATGGGTGATACATTCAAGAACACCCAATCACCAATCTGAAACTCTAAGTGTCGACGTCGATTCTCTGCATATGACTTCTGTCGACTCTGGGCTGCCAATAATCTCTCCTGAATAAGCTTCACCTTATCAACAGCTTGCTGAATCATGTCTGGGCCGATTAACTTAGTATCGCCTACATCGAACCAACCGATAGGTGACCTGCACTTCCTCCCATATAAGGCCTTGTATGGTGCCATTTGGATACTAGAATGGTAGCTATTATTATAAGCAAACTCAATAAGTGGTAAATTATCATTCCAGCTACCTCTGAAGTCAATGATACAGGCTCGCAACATATCTTCTAATGTCTGAATAGTACGTTCAGCCTGCCCATCAGTCTGAAGATGAAATGTCATGCTAAGACTCACCTGTGTCCCCAATCCCTTCTGGAACAATCTCCAAAATTTAGCTGTAAACTGAGCTCCTCTGTCTGATATGATAGATGTGGGAACCCCATGAAGTCTCACTATCTCCCTGATGTATAATCTCACATAGTCTTCAGCTGAATGGGTAGTCCTGACTGGAAGAAAATAGGCTGATTTTGTCAGCCTATCCACAATAACCCATATAGAGTCATACTTCCGCTGAGTACGAGGTAAGCCTGTAATGAAGTCCACATTAATCACTTCCCATTTCCAAGTTGGGATCTCTATCTCCTGCAGTAATCCACCAGGCTTCTGGTGCTCGACCTTAACCTGTTGATAATTCGGCTCTGCTATGTCCCTTTTCATGTCATCCCACCAATATAAATATCTAAGGTCATGATACATCTTCGTTGACCCTGGATGAATAGAATAACGGGCATTGTGTGCCTCTCCCATAACTTGCCCTCGGAGCCCTGCAACATCAGGTACACACAATCTGCTGTCATACCGTAGCACCCCGTCAGGTGCAACCTCGAATAGGGTCTTGTCCTTTCGAAGAGATGCGTCCCTATACTGTGCCAGAACATAGTCCTCGTACTGATATCTATTTACCTCTTCTATGATAGAGGACTCGGCAACTACTCGAACAAAAACTCCACTATCTCTAGAATTAGCCAACCGGACTCCAAGATTAGCTAGCTGGTATATCTCACGAACCATCTCCTTTCTTTCTGGTTGCACATCCGTCAAGATACCCATAGATTTACGGCTAAGAACATCTGCTACTGTTAGCTATATTTCGAATGCTCACACAAGCGTACGTATCGTTCACAAGTAATATAGTCTGGTAAGACCGAATATCATCCTCAGAGACTGGTTATCGAGTATCGATGATCTAAGTTATGATTTCTATTTGATGAACGGTAATTTGTTTGGATTTTTATCTAATAGCTAAGACTAACTACATAAACTAAACTAAATTACTTAGGTTTAATCAGTTATGATGGAGATAGGGCTTCCAATATCCTCAACTATCCACTCTATTCAATTCTTAATGCAACTAGAATGACTTCTTCTTCTACGTTAAGATAGCGGTTAACTAGTGTCACGACCCAACCTCGGGCCCGCGACTGGTGCCCTACCTGGGCACCCCTTTCAGGTATACCTCAGAGAATAGCAGCGGAACATACATAACTCATACAATACTTAGACATTAAATAACAACAGGCTAGCCGATGAGGCCACCTTCCGTAATATATACATGAACCAAAATAAAATAAACCAGTACATTTCTGTTCTTAAAAACCCAATCCACAATGTGACTACAGCCCTCTAAGAATAACAACTGTGACGGGACAGGGCCCCGTCATACCCCTGAATATACAACAACCGACCATACCAGGGATCTGAACCAAGGATAAGCCTCCGGAGTAATGGAGTTTCCCAATAGCTGAACAGTGATCCTAAGAGTGAGGATCAGCAACCTGTATACTCTACCTGCGGCATGAACGCAGCCCCCCGAAGGAGGTCAGTACAACATGTATCAAATATGTGAAACTGAAAGTACTGTAGTGAAATCATAAGCCTAAAATAAAGCTGGAGACATGTATGATAACTCAAATAACAGTACAATGTGTCTTACTAACAATGAGAGTAAACAAGAGTATACTTTACTGCATAAAAATAGGAGGCTCATGATCAAAGCAGGACCACCCGCCCGTAGTATCATTAAGCAATCCTACTCCTGGGACTATTTCACCCGCAAGGGTCGTATGGACCCGCATGAGGTAACTTCCTCGCATAGACTGTATCCGCCCGCATAGGTCGTGTAGACCTGCATGAGGTATTCCTCGCATAGACTGTATCCGCTCGCATAGGTCGTGTAGACCGCGTAGGTATTCTCGTGATAGATGGTCCGCCCCGCATGGGACTATTTCACCCGCATAAGCACTTACGGACTCGCATGAGGTATTCCTCGCATCATGGGTAGCAAATCCACGGAATATGCAAATGCCACAAACTCGAGGAATGACCCCGTAATGAATAATATATCACTAGCACAAATCGGCTATCATACATAACATAAGCACTACCGGCTTATCATACATAACCTAAGCACTACCGGCTTATCATACATAATATAAGCAAGTTAAGAAATCCCCTAACTTCTTATTAGTCTTGTTCATATACACTCTCATTTTAGTTTACTTAAGGCACTAACATGTCTTATAAAATCCGGGAATTTAACCCAAAGTACTACGTACTTATACTCTTTTAAAAATGACTCTTTTTCATATAAAACTTCCAAGATACTAATAACCGTAGTATCAAGTCAAAACTACTTTTCAAGACAAGTCACCATACCTTTTAGAAATATAATTAGGCTTCTAAATCAAGTGACTTCTTTTCTTTTAAAACCTTAAGCAATTGATGTCTTCAAATCAATTTGCCTTTCATTAATTCAAGTCATTTATTCTTACTTATTTTACTTAGAGTAAATCTCTCCTTTTAACTTTCCATAAAGCTATTATAACCAATTTCCCATAAAGCCGTTATACTAGCTTTATACTTTAGAAACTTACATTCTTCTTTATAACCAAGAGACTTAAACTTTCCAAACGAAACAAGTATCATATACTTTCGAAATACTTAAAGTCTCTTAACTTTTAAAAACCAAGATATCCTTAATATTTTTAAACAAGTGAGTTAATTCCCTAACTCAACCAACTTGAACATTTTTAAGATAAACCAAGGATATCAAATGGACTAGATTCGTCAAAATCTCGTATGTCTACCGTACTATACATTTACAACTTATTCATGCTCAAGAGATAAGAAAGTTCCACATACCTCTTCGGTTCAATCCACTTGCCAAGTCCAATATGCCGTACGTAGTATGTCAACCTATAATGACCATAATACGTTTATTAACCTCTATCTTCAACGTAGAATATTCTAAGTGCAAAGTCACTAAATTCTACGGAAAATCGGACAACACTTCCTTTGTTTCTACATACTTTTCCACCTTTTTCAAGGCCCGAATTCAATAACCAAACACGCCACATTTAAGGCTCAACAATGTAGTTAACAATAGGGGATTACACGCCTGCAAGACGTGTAAATTTCCGCCCCACAATTGATATCAAACTAGTCCAACATACAATGTAATTCTCGGCCAAAGGTGTAACAACATACCAACCTTTCCAATTCCTTTTCAATTCATGTTGTTTAGCATAACATGTTATCAAGCCGCAATTGATTATAACTACTACAATCTTCAAGTAGGTAACATGCGGCGATTCTAATTATCGACCAAATTGGATTTCAATTTCAAATGGCTCAACATGTCATTTCGGATTTTAGGCTTCAAATATCCATAACACTTATCAATTTTTAATACATATACTTCATGCTAGTTAAAATGTAAGGCTACAACAATATGTAATCTTGTAATACTTAAGAGAACAAGATTATTACCTTAGTGAGCCTTAATCCACTTCAAGATCCGAAGTCGCTCCCTAGAAACTTAGAGCCTCTCCTTGACACTCCAATCCGCCACTTGAAGCCCTTTAGAAGATCACAAACAACTTTCCTTCAATTCCAAATCCAAACCTTGGAAAGTGACTAGGTTTTCACCTTGCGACTAATACGAAAACGCCACTTTTCCGGGATATTTCTATTGAGATATCCTTACAATACCCTTAGGAACTTTGGTTTAAAGTGTGGAGCTTATTGAACAACAAACAAAAATTCTTGTCTTTCCAAAACCCACAAACCCGAGAGCAATATTGAAGCACAAGCTTCTTGAAATTTTTCTAAGTGTAAAAAAATAGGCTTGTCTTGCTCAATGGATGCATATATAACCAAATGGAGGGTTAGGATTAGAACACTTGTGAGTTTTGGATGAGATTCATTTAAATATCAAGCTATGTGGGCTCATTGACTTGGTCAATGTTATCAAGCTCTTAGGCTAGCAAGACTTCCATCTTAATTATGGTCAAAATGACCATTCTATCCATGCACAATTCGCCCAAGACCACTAAGGGGGGTGACACATGTCGCCCTCCCGTTCGTCGCAATATTTCGCTTTCCGACATTTCCATAATTCCGATAAATTTTCACTAGTCTTAAATCTTAACACTTTTTAATTCTTACGTACGTTCTTATAAACATATCCTGGAATTTCCGGGGTGTAACATTCTTTTCCCCTTAGAAACATTCGTCCCCGAATGTTCTTTTGGGAGTCAAACGTAAAGATAGCGACATAGTTTCCTTTTACAACCCCGACATACCAATAATGCCACACGTGGCCACATAACAATACTCATACTAAATTGTCAACCTGAACTCCAAGTGTCAACGTCGGTTATCTGTATACAGCTTCTGCTGACTCTGAGCTTACAATAATCTTTCCTGGATAAGCTTCGCCTTATCCACAGCCCACTGAATCAAGTCTGGGCCAACTAACTGTACCTCGCCGACGTCGAACCAACCAATCGACGACCTACACTTCCGCCCATACAAAACCTCATATGGCGTTATCTGAATACTGGAATGGTAGCTGTTATTATGAGCACCCTAACAAGAGGCAAATGATCCTCCCAGCTACCCCTGAAATAAAAAACACAGGCCCGCCACCTATCCTCAAGTGTCTGGATAGTACGCTCTGCCTGTCTGTCGGTCTGAGGGTGGTATGCCACACTGAGACTCACCTGTGTCCCTAAATACCTTCTGGAAAACCTCCAGAAGTCAGCCGTAAACTGAGCTCATCTGTCTGACATCATAAATGTAGGAACCCCGTGCAGTCTCACAATCTCCCTGCTATATAAGCTAGCATAATCCTCAGCCGAGTAAGTGGTCCTAACCGGAAGAACACGGCTGGTTTCGTCAGCCTGTTTACTATGACCCCCAGGGAGTCGCACTTCCTCAGAGTACGGTGCCATCCTGTAACAAGATCCATATTAATCACCTCTTATATCTAAGTCGGGATCTAAATCGTCTGTAATAGCCCACTGGGCTTCTGGTGTTCCACCTTGACCTGCTACTAATTCGGACATTAAGCAACAACTCTGCTACGTCCCTCTTCAGGTCATCTTACCAATACATACATCTGAGGTCACGACTGATCGGTGTATTTTATATACACCTTTTGAGTCAGTTTTAGTTAGTCTTTTGTCCCGTTTTGTACATATAAGTGTTGTATTAGGATAGTTTTCCTTTCTATTGAGTCAAAGTGGTTAAAATGGCCAAATGGCGGAAAAGGAGCTAAAAGAGGGCAAAAGAGGAGATGCGAGTGCAGAGAAAGTGGCGAACGGTGAAATCGAGACCAGTGGCGGCCTCCTGCCGATCAGCAGGCGCGGCGCCACTATTCGAGAGGCTGCGAAGACTGGCGCGGCGCCTCGAGCAGCGAATCACGGGCGCGGCGCTAAACATCCGAGAGCTACGAAGATGCGTCGCGGCGCCTCGAACAGCAGATATCGGGGCCACGGCGCCAAAACACGACGGATTGCAGAACTTGGCCATGGCTGATCTGCGAAGGCGCGCGGCGCCACGCTGAAAAATTAGGTCTTTGACGAAATGGGCGGGCACGAAGGAAAGAGGGAGGTGGTTTTCAGCCTATAAAAGGAGAACCCTAGGCAGTTTTTGAGGGTTCCCCTTCTTGCACAACACAAGACTTTTGCTTGGAGATTGGATACCATTAGTTTAGTAATTTCTTTTCCCTTTCTTGTTCTTTATTTCTATTTTGTATGATGAACATGAAATTAGTTCTTGTCATGACAATGGCTAGGAACTAATTCTCTTATAGGGCTTTCCATGTTGAATTGCTAGAGACTTATGTTACAAATTAATGCATGCTTATGGTTATTTTTCTTATTGTGAGATCTATCCAATAATTGAGTTGAATTCTTGGTAATTAATTGACAACTAATTATCACTATATGATTTCTAATCGAGTTAGAAAGGGGGATTGTGAATATGTTGTAAGTTGGGTAGACATTCTTGGATTGGGGATGAAAATACCTCAATTATTTATGTAGCGTTGATGAGAGGCTTAACAACCCTAATTTTGCGCATTGTGCGTGACGGTCAACTAGGTTTTGTTCTTAATCCTCCTATAGAGTTATCCTTATCAGAAAGGTAGGTAAGGTGCGATCTTTGAGGTTGAGTGTTTATATAACCCTAATGGGAGTATAAAACGATTTCGTAAACCTGCTTTCTCCAAAAGAAGAATACCATAAGTTAATGCATTAGTAAGTAGCATAAGCGGATAGTAAGGATACATGGAAGCCCTATTCTCATCACCACTGAAGTAAATCTTTATATTTAAATAGCTTGCATAATTCTTAGTTATAAACAACAAATCAATTATCAATTCACCAAATAGATACTAGAAAATAGATAGTTGGTAATTGAACCCTAATCCTTGTGGACGATATTCGGTCTTATCAAGACTATACTAGTCACGATAACGTGCACTTGCGTTTAAAGTGTGTGCATCTTACCGCGCATCAAGTTTTTGGCGCCGTTCTAGATTAGGCATAGTTCAATATCAAATTTGTCTATTTTTAATTTCTAATTTGGTTTTTATTTTAATTTTTAATTTTTACGTTTTTATTTTTATTTTCGAAAAGTTTGAGGTGCCGTGATTCTTTGTTGGTTTTGATTTATCTCAGGAATTTTTTTAGATATGGATTTTTACTGTCAATATGACAGAGAACCAACCATAGAGGAAGAGAGAGAGGAATTAAGAGAAACGATACTCAGTCTCACGAGGTACCAAAATCAGTTCATAGACGAAACAAGAATGGCCATGCAGAAGTTGGAAACGCAAATAGCAGAGCTCGCGATCATATTCAACAGCGAAACACATGAAGAGCAATCTGCACCTGGGTAGGCAATGAGGAAACACAATGTCGTGCAATTGACACGAAGGATGCGAATCGGGGAGATAGAGAGTTCGCAGCGGCGTGTGGCGCCGATGGCGGCAGCGGCGCCAAGATTCTGAGACAATGCGAGAGCGGTCGAGAAGGTTACGGCATCCGAGGCGATCTGAGGAAAGTGGCGCTGGCGCCAAGATCGGCCGCGGCGCCGTAACCGTAAACCGAGAAATCAGCACCAGCTGTGGCAACCGCACCCCAGGTGATGATACCATATCCTCAGAAATTAAAAACATGCACCCTTGACAAGCAATTCTCCAGATTCGTGGAGGTCCTCAAACAATTGCAACTCAATATCCCGTTTGCTGAAGCATTAGAACAAATGCCGAGCTACGTCAAGTTCATGAAGGATGTGTGTCACACCCCGAACCCCGGGCCCGTGACTGGTGCCCTACCTGGGCACCCTTCTACCTTAACAACTAAGTACATTGCGGAAATTAATAACAGCTCATTTTTTTTTAAAACCAACGTACGTGCAAGGCAAAGCCGACTAGGCTGCCATATAATACATAAACAAAAGACACTACACCGTACATGAGTCCAATCCCACATATGAATATGGACCTCAGGAGTTAAATCGAACTATGACGGACAAGGCCCGCCGTACCCATAATCGTACAAAAGCACATCGAAAGAACTTATACCAAAAAGATAAACTCCGAGCGAAGGAGCTATCCAAAAACTACGGCGGTCCTACACTGCCGATCACCAAGCTGCGTACCTAAACTGCGGCATGACGCGGCCGAAGGAGGTCGATGCGAAGAATGTACCAAGTATGTGAGCGATGAAATGCGTAATAAAATCATAATGATCTAAACAAAGCGGGAGACATGTATGATATCCAACCTACGACATAACACATAAGCAGTCATATCAAGTCAGGGACGCAGGCCCTCAAAGTCATTACTCAATATAGCCATGGGTCTCACGCCCATAATATCAATCATGCCCGTGGAATCCTTCCTCACTGCCGGCAGTCCATGATGTAATAACACCAATAAGGATACATGAACACCCAGTCCCACATGTGTCCTAAATACCACGTGGTCTCATGCCCCGGAATCCCACATCGTAAAAGCATGACCATAGGGTAACACAAACAAATCCGGGGACATATATGATAATCAAATTACAACACATTGTGCCTTACTAACAATGAGAGTAAACAGTAGTATCCTTACAATATAAACTAGGAAGCTCATGATCAAAACAGGACCATCCGCGCGGTATCATTTAGTCATCCTACTCGCGGGACTATTTCACCGCGTAGGCGCGTGGACCCGCGTGAGGTATTCTCGCATAGGACTATTTCACCGCGTAAGCCCTTACGGACTCGCGTGAGGTATTCCTCGCATAGGTGGACCCGCCCGCGTGGGACTATTTCACCCGCATAAGCCCTACGGACTCGCATGAGGTATTCGCGCATCGTGGGTAGCAAATCCACTAATTATGCAAATGCCACCAACCCGGGAATGACTCGAACGACCGATATAACAATAGCACACAGGCTATTTCCGACACATAGGCAAATCCTTAATTACAAGCCAAAGTCCTTACAAGGCACACTTAGAATAATTCTCTTTAACAAGTCAAAGTACTTATCAAGGCACACTTAGACAAATTCTCAATTTATCAAGCCAAAGTACTAATCAAGGCATACATAGAATAATTCTCTTTTAACAAGTCAAAGTACTTATCAAGGCACACTTAGACAAATTCTCAATTTATCAAGCCAAAGTACTAATCAAGGCATACATAGAATAATTCTCTTTTAACAAGTCAAAGTACTTATCAAGGCACACTTAGACAAATTCTCAATTTATCAAGCCAAAGTACTAATCAAGGCATACATAGAATAATTCTCTTTTA
Organism: Przewalskia tangutica; assembly: GCA_029844215.1. Lineage (NCBI taxonomy): Eukaryota > Viridiplantae > Streptophyta > Magnoliopsida > Solanales > Solanaceae > Przewalskia > Przewalskia tangutica. The sequence goes on along the minus strand of CM056724.1, from coordinate 44,339,991 downwards.
ACAAGTCAAAGTACTTATCAAGGCACACTTAGACAAATTCTCAATTTATCAAGCCAAAGTACTAATCAAGGCATACATAGAATAATTCTCTTTTAACAAGTCAAAGTACTTATCAAGGCACACTTAGACAAATTCTCAATTTATCAAGCCAAAGTACTAATCAAGGCATACATAGAATAATTCTCTTTTAACAAGTCAAAGTACTTATCAAGGCACACTTAGACAAATTCTCAATTTATCAAGCCAAAGTACTAATCAAGGCATACATAGAATAATTCTCTTTTAACAAGTCAAAGTACTTATCAAGGCACTTAGACAAATTCTCAATTTATCAAGTCAAAGTACTAATCAAGGCATACATAGAATAATTATCTTTTAACAAGTCAAAGTACTTATCAAGGCACACTTAGACAAATTCTCAATTTATCAAGCCAAAGTACTAATCAAGGCATACATAGAATAATTCTCTTTTAACAAGTCAAAGTACTTATCAAGGCACACTTAGACAAATTCTCAATTTATCAAGCCAAAGTACTAATCAAGGCATACATAGAATAATTCTCTTTTAACAAGTCAAAGTACTTATCAAGGCACACTTAGACAAATTCTCAATTTATCAAGTCAAAGTACTAATCAAGGCATACATAGAATAATTCTCTTTTAACAAGTCAAAGTACTTATCAAGGCACACTTAGACAAATTCTCAATTTATCAAGCCAAAGTACTACATACGTACATTCTTTTATAAAAGACTCCTTTCTATGTAAAGCCCCAAGATACTAACACCCGTAGTATCAAGGCGTGTCTATTTTTCAAAGTAAGTTACTACACTTTTAGAAAACTCATTACAAAGCTTGAAATCAAGTAACTCCAAATTTTCACAATCTAGGCAACTTATGCCGATTAATCAAAATAGACAAATTTCTAAACCGTCCATAAAGCCGTTATAACCAACTTCCCATAAAGCCGTTATAACCCTTTATGGTTTTAGACATATCCATTCGTTGATAGCGAGAGACTTATACTATTAAAACCAAGTATCACATACTTACAAATCAAGTTCTTAACTTTCAAAATACTTCAAGTCTCTTAATAGTTAGAAAACAAGTTTTCTTCTACTTTTTAAACCTCAAGTAACTTCACCCTTAACACAAGTTACTTCTCTTAAATCATGTCATTTCTCCTCTTTTAAATCAAATAAGTAAATCACTCCTTTGACTCCCCTAAAGTCATTATAATGACCTTTAGGATTTTTGGAACTAAGGCACTAGCCAAAAGGTTTGGAAACCACTTCCTTTTCAAATCTCTATGTACTTTAAGAAAAATACCTTCATTTTTAAGAATCCAAACTTCACTAAGGAAATGGATTATACAACTTACAATTTAAACATCAAAGTACACTCAAGGAAGTACATAGAACAAATTCTATTTTAGGCAATCCAAATACAAGCAAGGAATGGATCATTCAAGGAGTAGAACTTACTTTCTTTATTCTAAGGAATCATGCTAGAAGAGGAGATAGTTCACATACCTTTTCGGCTAAATCCTCAAGCTAAGCCGAATACGCCGTACGTAGAAGTGTCAACCTAAAATGGTCACAACAAGACTATCAACTTCTAGTCTCTATGTAGAATAATACTAAGTATTTAGTCTCTAATTCTACGGAAAATCGGGCAGCACTTCCTTTGTTTCTACTCACTTTGCCACCTTTTCAAGGCCGAATACAATAACCAACAAGCCACATTTAAGGCTCCAACAACAACCAAACAAAGGGGATTACACGCGCCTGATACGTGTAAAATTCCGCCCCACAATTCATACGAAATAGTCTAAGGCACACTAGCCAATTCTCGGCCAACTTACATAGCAACACTAAGTCTTTTCCAATCCTTTTCCAATTCCAAGTTCTAAGGTCTAACATGTTATATAGTCTAAACAACTTCAACAACTACAATTTCCTTCTTTATACAACATGCGACGCTTAGACTAATAATCGACTTGAATTGTAATATTTAAGCTAAACATGCTAGTTTTCGGATTAGGGTTCCAATAGCCAATAAACATATCAAACTTCATACTATATAACACATGCCTGCTAAAATCCATAGCTACAACAATAAGTAAGCCTTAACTATTAAAACGACAAAATTTATACCTTTCAAAGCCCTTAAAATTTCCAAGATTCGAAGTCGCGCCTTAGCAATTCTTAGCTCCTTTCCTTAAGTTCCAATCCGCTCCAAGCACTCCTTAGAAGCCTATGAAGAACCCATCTTCAAGTTCCAACTTCAAAGTTGAAGAACTCCCTTAGTTTCCGCTTGCGACTAACGTGAAAATACGTTTTTTCCGAAATCTTTCTATTGAGATATCCTTACAACACTCTTAGGAACCTTGGGTTTAAGTCTTGTGGCTAATGGATCAAAACTACAAAATTTGTCTCTAAAAAAACCCTTTGGTAGAGCTCTTAGTGGAGTCTTCAAAGTTTTCAAATAATTCTAAGTGTAAATGAGCTAGTCTTGCACAAGTAGTATACTAATAACATAATGGAGGGCTTGGATAATAACACTTGTGAGGCTAAGATGAAAATCACATGGATCGAGCTTATGTGGCAAGTTGACAAGTCATGATGTCAAGCTTAGCAAGACTTATCTTCCACCATGGTAAATGACCATTTTACCCTTGGAATAATTCGACCAAGACCATGTGGGGTGCCACGTGTCGCCTCTCATTCGATCCATAAAATTCCGTAACCTCGTGGGCCCACAAGCGTAAAATTCCTCGGGTGGGCCCCACGTGACCAAATCCGTAAAAAATAAATTTCCACAATATTAACAAGTTCCATACTCTTCAAATAATGCATTTTGAGAACCCAATTCTCAATAACGAACATTTTTCCTTTCCGACGTCCGGAAGGTTTTCCGTCGGAAAAACAATTCTTCCTTTCGTACTAATATCCAAGTCTTGTTTCCTTACGTACATTCTCTTATACATGTCCTGGACTTACGGGGTGTAACATTCTTCCCCCCTTAGAAACATTCGTCCCCGAATGTTCTTAGTCGGTTGTCAAGCTATACAAACTCCGGCATAAACTCTATACTATGCCTAACAATCAAAGCGCCAAGACCAACGATGCCACACATGGCCACCATATCATACGTAGACATAACAATGGACCTTTCGTCCGTGGTCCCTTCTCACAAAACTCGAAGGTTACAGTCTCCTCAAACACGGGATCCTTAGAGGTTCCTTTCTTCCTTACTTGTCATACTTTCTCGTACTTTCAAACTTATCTAGTACACGCACAAAACCTCAAATATTGTTTCTGTTCTCCAAATCCTTGGAGTTACTAACCAATCTTGGCCATTATGCTACTTGAATTTCTTCTAAGGCTCTTCTCGGTCCTTACGACCTAGTTCCGGTGGAACGCATCCACGAACTCGTACAACGATTAACTAAACTTAGGCCTGGCATCCTCAGGACCCTATCACATAACGGGACCATTTCTAACTGACATTACCCCATTCCATACTATCGGCTGACCCGAAATGAGTCCATAACCCGACTCACCGTCACACTTAACTTCTCATTCTTAGTCTGAAATAAATCTCTCTCTTATCTCAAGGTACTTCTTACCCTACCCCCTATTCACTAGAGGTTCTTCACATAAGCCAAAGTATTTCTACTGCACAATCTTCCCTATCGGTCTTACACTTATACGGGGTAATTACAACTTGTGAACTTTATACAACTTATAGTCTCAGTTCACCTATCATTCTTGTCAACATTCTTACTTCTCACTTTACTAATCAAAGTATCCCTACCTCTGGGGTACTATCACTTACAACTGCTAGCACCGCTATCTTGGTCAATAACATAACTGCTTCCTCACGACCTATAGTCTTCTCCTAACCGAGAAACTGGAGGCTCTGGTGCTGGGGTCTCAAAACCTGGCGCAAAAGAACTCGCCGACTGCGGAACAACATCCGGTATAACCTGGGCATAAGCCCTATCAACTCTCTGAGTCTGACTAGTAGCTCCTGCTACTCCTTTGCCCTTCAGCGGCTATTGCCTCTCGGAGGCATAATCAGTAACACAACAATACGTCGAGAGGAATTATCTTACTAACACATTTCATGGCACGATCTTAGAGTGAGAAGAATAGAAACCAACTCCTAAATGTCCTGTAGCCTCTCGCATGGGTGTGGCGCGCAACACACCGATAATCAAGACTCTACTAGACACGGTGCGTAGACATTCAGGATCGATCGCTCTGATACCACTCTGTCACACCCGAACCGGGCGTGGATGGTGCCCTACAGGCACCGCCTACCTTAACAACTAAGTACATTGCGGAAATTAATAATGACTCTTTTTTTTAAAACCAACGTGCGTGCAAGGCAAAGCCGAGGTCGCCATATAATACATAAACAAAAGACACTACACCGCATACGAGTCCAATCCACATATGAATACGGACCTCAGGAGTTAAATCGAACTATGACGGACAAGGCCCGCCGTACCCATAATCATACAAAAGCACATCTTGAAAGAACTTATACCAAAAGATAAACTCCGAGCGAAGGAGCTATCCAAAACTCGAGCGGTCCTACACTGCCGATCACCAAAGCTGCGTACCTAAACTGCGGCATGACGCGGCCACGAGAGTCGATCGAAGAATGTACCAAGTATGTGAGCGATGAAATCTTGTAATAAAATCATAACAGTCTAAACAAAGCAGGAGACATGTATGATATCCAACCTACAGTACATAACACATAAGCAGTCATATCAAGTCAGGGACGCAGGCCCTCAAAGTCATTACTCAATATAGCCATGGGTCTCACGCCCATAATATCAATCATGCCCGTGGAATCCTTCCTCACTGCCGGTAGTCCATGATGTAATAACACCAATAAGGATACATGAACACCCAGTCCCACCTGTGTCCTAAATACCACGTGGTCTCAAGCCCCGGAATCCCACCTCGTATAAAGCGTGACCATAGGGTAACACAAACAAATCCGGGACATATATGATAATCATATTACAACACATTGTGCCTTACTAACAATGAGTTTAATCAGTAGTATCATTACAATTTAAACTAGGAAGCTCATGATCAACAGGACCATCCGCGCGGTATCATTTAGCCATCCTACTCGCGGGACTATTTCACCGCATAGGCGCGTGGACGCGTGAGGTATTCCTCGCATAGGACTATTTCACCGCGTAATCCCTTACGGACTCGCGTGAGGTATTCCTCGCGTAAATTTGGACCCGCGCGTGGGACTATTTCACCGCATAAGCCTACGGACTCGCGTGAGGTATTCCTCGCATCGTGGGTAGCAAATCCACGGAATTATGCAAATGCCACCAACCCGGGAATGACCCGAAGCGATATAACAATAGCACACAACCTGGCTATTTCCGACACATAGGCAAATCCTTAATTACAAGCCAAAGTCCTTACCAAGGCACACTTAGAATAATTCTCTTTAACAAGCCAAAGTACTTATCAAGGCACACTTAGACAAATTCTCAATTTATCAAGCCAAAGTACTAATCAAGGCATACATAGAATAATTCTCTTTTAACAAGTCAAAGTACTTATCAAGGCACACTTAGACAAATTCTCAATTTATCAAGCCAAAGTACTAATCAAGGCATACATAGAATAATTCTCTTTTAACAAGTCAAAGTACTTATCAAGGCACACTTAGACAAATTCTCAATTTATCAAGCCAAAGTACTAATCAAGGCATACATAGAATAATTCTCTTTTAACAAGCCAAAGTACTTATCAAGGCACACTTAGACAAATTCTCAATTTATCAAGTCAAAGTACTAATCAAGGCATACATAGAATAATTCTCTTTTAACAAGTCAAAGTACTTATCAAGGCACACTTAGACAAATTCTCAATTTATCAAGCCAAAGTACTAATCAAGGCATACATAGAATAATTCTCTTTTAACAAGTCAAAGTACTTATCAAGGCACACTTAGACAAATTCTCAATTTATCAAGCCAAAGTACTAATCAAGGCATACATAGAATAATTCTCTTTTAACAAGTCAAAGTACTTATCAAGGCACACTTAGACAAATTCTCAATTTATCAAGCCAAAGTACTAATCAAGGCATACATAGAATAATTATCTTTTAACAAGTCAAAGTACTTATCAAGGCACACTTAGACAAATTCTCAATTTATCAAGTCAAAGTACTAATCAAGGCATACATAGAATAATTCTCTTTTAACAAGTCAAAGTACTTATCAAGGCACACTTAGACAAATTCTCAATTTATCAAGCCAAAGTACTACATACGTACATTCTTTTATAAAAGACTCCTTTCTATGTAAAGCCCCAAGATACTAACACCCGTAGTATCAAGGCGTGTCTATTTTTCAAAGTAAGTTACTACACTTTTAGAAAACTCATTTCAAAGCTTGAAATCAAGTAACTCCAAATTTTCACAATCTAGGCAACTTATGCCGATTAATCAAAATAGACAAATTTCTAAACCGTCCATAAAGCCGTTATAACCAACTTCCCATAAAGCCGTTATAACCCTTTATGGTTTTAGACATATCCATTCCTTGATAGCCAAGAGACTTATACTATTAAAACCAAGTATCACATACTTACAAATCAAGTTCTTAACTTTCAAAATACTTCAGTCTCTTAATAGTTAGAAAACAAGTTTTCTTACTTTTAAACCTCAAGTAACTTCACCCTTAACACAAGTTACTTCTCTTAAATCATGTCATTTCTCCTCTTTTAAATCAAATAAGTAAATCACTCCTTTGACTCCTAAAGTCATTATAATGACCTTTAGGATTTTGGAACTAAGGCACTAGCCAAAAGGTTTGGAAACCACTTCTTTTCAAATCTCTATGTACTTTAAGAAAAATACCTTCATTTTAAGAATCCAAACTTCACTAAGGAAATGGATTATACAACTTACAATTTAAACATCAAAGTACACTCGGAAGTACATAGAACAAATTCTATTTTAGGCAATCCAAATACAAGCAAGGAATGGATCATTCAGGAGTAGAACTTACTTTCTTTATTCTAAGGAATCATGCTAGAAGAGGAGATAGTTCACATACCTTTTGGCTAAATCCTCAAGCTAAGCGAATACGCGTGACGTAGAAGTGTCAACCTAAAATGGTCACAACAAGACTATCAACTTCTAGTCTCATGTAGAATAATACTAAGTATTTAGTCTCTAATTCTACGGAAAATCGGGCAGACTTCCTTTGTTTCTACTCACTTTGCCACCTTTTTCAAGGCGAATACAATAACCAACAAGCCACATTTAAGGCTCCAACAACAACCAAACAAAGGGATTACACGCCTTACAATACGTGTAAAATTCCGCCCCACAATTCATACGAAATAGTCTAAGGCACACTAGCCAATTCTCGACCAACTTACATAGCACTAAGTCTTTTCCAATCCTTTTCCAATTCCAAGTTCTAAGGTCTAACATGTTATATAGTCTAAACAACTTCAACAACTACAATTTCCTTCTTTATACAACATGCGACGCTTAGACTAATAATCGACTTGAATTGTAATATTTAAGCTAAACATGCTAGTTTTGGATTAGGGTTCCAATAGCGATAAACATATCAAACTTCATACTATATAACACATGCCTGCTAAAATCCATAGCTACAACAATAAGTAAGCCTTAACTATTAAAACGACAAAATTTATACCTTTCAAAGCCCTTAAAATTTCCAAGATTCGAAGTCGCGCCTTAGCAATTCTTAGCTCCTTTCCTTAAGTTCCAATCTGCTCCAAGCACTCCTTAGAAGCCTATGAAGAACCCATCTTCAAGTTCCAACTTCAAAGTTGAAGAACTCCCTTAGTTTCCGCCTTGCGACTAACGTGAAAATACGTTTTTTCCGAAATCTTTCTATTGAGATATCCTTACAACACTCTTAGGAACCTTGGGTTTAAGTCTTGTGGCTAATGGATCAAAACTACAAAATTTGTCTCTAAAAAAACCCTTTGGCCGAGAGCTCTTAGTGGAGTCTTCAAAGTTTTTCAAATAATTCTAAGTGTAAATGAGCTAGTCTTGCACAAGTAGTATACTAATAACATAATGGAGGGCTTGGATAATAACACTTGTGAGGCTAAGATGAAAATCACATGGATCAAGCTTATGTGGCAAGTTGACAAGTCAACAATGTCAAGCTTAGCAAGACTTATCTTCCACCATGGTAAATGACCATTTTACCCTTGGAATAATTCGACCAAGACCATGTGGGGGTGCCACGTGTCGCCCTCTCATTCATCCATAAAATTCCGTAACCCTCGTGGTCCCCACAAAACGTAAAATTCCTCGGGTGGGCCCCACGTGACCAAATCCGTAAAAAATAAATTTCCACAATATTAACAAGTTCCATACTCTTCAAATAATGCATTTTGAGAACCCAATTCTCAATAACGAACATTTTTCCTTTCCGACGTCCGGAAGGTTTTCCGTCGGAAAAACAATTCTTCCTTTCGTACTAATTTCCAAGTCTTGTTTCCTTACGTACATTCTCTTATACATGTCCTGGACTTACGGGGTGTAACAATGTGCTTAGCAAAAAGAGGAGGATAGAGGATTACGAAACAGTGATGTTGACTGAGGAATGTAGTGCCATCTTACAGAGACAACTGCCTCAGAAGTTACAAGACCCTGGGAGCTTTACCATCCCATGTACTATTGGGAAATTTGAATGTCAGAAGGCACTGTGCGACCTAGGAGAAGGCATAAATCTGATGCCTTATCTAGTTTTCTGCAAACTAGAAATGGGAGAAATCAGACCTACAAACATCACCTTGCAGTTAGCTGACCGCTCAATTATTCATCCGAGAGGAGTCATCGAAGATGTTTTAGTGAAGGTGGACAAGTTCATCTTTCCCGCCGACTTCGTTATCTTAGACATACAAGATAACGATGGAATCCCCATCATACTTGGCAGACCCTTCTTAGCCACAGGACAGGCGCTCATTGATGTTCACAAAGGGGAGTTGAAGCAGTAGGCGAAGAAGAGGTGATTTTCAATGTTTTTGAGCAAGAACTTTTCCAGAGGCCAAGGATAATCGCTCGACCATTGACCTTAGCGAAGAAGCGATGTCGACCAAAGAGTTCGGATATGATGATACGGCGAAGAAATCGACCACGTGGGATGATGATAGTAGAAAGCGATCGGTTGATGGAGTATGCAAATTGGATGAATGCTTATGAAAAATGGGATACAAGGAAGTATGAAGAACTTGGGCCAGTACGAAAGATCATTACCATCCACAGAGAAGGCTCGAGTTAGAGTTAAAAACCCTACCCAATCATCTACAATACCAATACCTAGGTGAAGAAAAAACCTTACGGTGATCATTTCATACGCACCTATCCACGAAGAGATTGACAAAGCGCTAAGAGTACTAAAGAATCACAAGCGGGCCATTGGATGGACATTAGCGGACATAAAAGGGATAAGTCCATCAACAGTAATGCATAAGATCCGTCTAGATGAGGAAAGCAGACCATCCATCGAAGCCCAAAGGCGACTAAACCCAAACATAAAAGAGGTAGTGAGAAAGGAAATCCTAAAATGGCTCGATGCAGGAGTAATCTACCTCATATCCGACAGCACATGGGTAAGCCCAGTACAAGTGGTGCCTAAAAAGGGTGGAATAACAGTGGTGACTAACGAAAGAAACGAACTCATCCCCTCGAGAACGGTCACCGGATGGAGAATTTGCATTGACTATCGCAAGTTGAATAAAGCAACCAGAAAAGACCACTTCCCGTTGCCATTCCTAGATCAAATGTTGGATAGACTTGCAGGGCATAACTACTACTGCTTTTTGGACGGGTACTCAGGGTATCACCAGATTGCAATAGCCCCAGAAGATCAGGAAAAGACAACATTCACTTGCCCTTTTGGTACATTTGCATTCAGAAGGATGTCATTCGGACTCTGCAATGCACCTGCAACTTTTCAGAGGTGTATGATGGCAATTTTCTCAGATATGGTAGAGAGAACTATAGAGATCTTTATGGATGATTTTTCGGTCTTTGGAGCATCATTCGATGAGTGTTTAAGGCATTTAGAAGCAGTGTTAAGCCGGTGCGAAGAATCTAACCTTGTGCTAAATTGGGAGAAGTGTCACTTCATGGTAACAGAAGGAATCGTCTTGGGACACAAAATATCAAACCAAGGTATTGAGGTGGACAAAGCAAAGATTTCTGTGATCGAAAATCTACCACCTCCGGTATCAACAAAAGGAGTCAGAAGTTTCCTTGGACATGCAGGTTTCTATAGAAGATTTATCAAGGATTTTTCAAAGGTCTCAAAGCCTCTTTCCACATTACTAATGACGGGGGTTGCCTTCTACTTCAATAAAGAATGCTTATCCGCATTTCAAACGCTCAAGGAGAAGCTCATTTCCGCACCCATAGTCATTGCACCAAACTGGGAGCTCTCATTCGAACTAATGTGCGATGCAAACGACTATGCAGTTGGAGCGGTGCTTGGACAGAGAATCGACAAGGTATTTAGATCCATTTACTATGCTAGTAAAACTCTAAATGACCTTACGATTAAATTATGCAACTACTAAAAAGAACTACTAGCTATAGTATATGCGTTTGAGAAATTCGAGCCATACTTGATTGGGAATAAAGTGATAGTATACAGCGACCACTCGCTATAAAGTACTTGATGACAAAGAAGGACGAAGCCTCGCCTCATTCGATGGGTCCTACTTCTACAAGAATTTGGCGTAGAGATTCGTGATAAGAAAGGCAGAGAATTGATTGCGGACCACTTGTCAAGTGGAAAACACAGAGCGAGAACACGAGGATGTGCAAATAAATGATCACTTTCCAGACGAACAACTGTTTCGAGTAAGTATGAATTCTAATTTACCTTGGTACGCTGATTTTGTTAACTTTCTTGCAGCTAAAGTACTACCCCCAGGCTTGTCAAGACAGCAAGTGAAGAGGTTTTATTCAGAAGAAAAGCATTACTATTGGGAGGAACCGATGTTATACAAACATTGTGCCGACCAAGTCATCAGGCGATGTATACCAGAGGAAGAGATGCACCAGGTTCTCACCCATTACCACACCTTATCATGTGGTGGACACTTTGGGGCATCAAGAACAGCGGCAAAGGTATTGCAATGCGGATTCTATTGGCCAACACTCTTTAAGGATGCCCATACCTTTGTGCAGAGATGTGATAATTGTCAGAGAACAGGGAACATCTCAAGACGAAACGAAATGCCTTCGCAAAGGATATTGGAAGTAGAACTATTCGATGTGTGGGGAATCGATTTCATGGGGCCATTTCCGCCCTCCTTTGGAAATCAATATATCCTTCTGGCAGTTGACTATGTGTCCAAATGGGTAGAAGCAGTGGCCACCAAAGAAAACGACAGTAAAACTGTTCAAAAATTCCTCCAGAAGAATATTTTCACAAGGTTCGGCACACCAAGAGCTCTCATCAGTGATGAAGGGAGCCATTTCTGCAATAGGCAGCTGAATTCATTGCTTTCCCGATATGGAGTTTACCACCGCACTACAACTGCCTACCACCCTCAAGCTAATGGGCAGCGGAAGTATCAAATAGAAGTAAAGAGCATATTGGAAAAGACGGTGAACGGCTCAAGGAAAGACTGGTCTATCAAATTGGATGACGCATTGTGGGCATACCGGACAGCATTCAAAACACCAATTGGTATGTCACCTTATAAATTAGTTTTTGGTAAAGCATGTCATTTGCCAGTAGAGTTGGAACACAGAGCATACTGGGCAATGAAGAAGTTAAACATGGATACCACGGCGGGAGAGGAGGTCGCTACTTCTGGTGGCGAATTAGATGAATTCCGACACAATGCCTATGAGAATGCAAAGATCTACAAAGGCGAACAAAAGCATGGCACGATAAGAATTTGATCTTGAAAGACTTTCAAGAAGGACAACAAGTCTTGTTATTCAACTCAAGGTTGAGATTGTTTCGAGCAAGTTAAAATCACGTTGGGCAGGACCATACGGTGGTAAGAGTATTCCCGTATGGGCGATTGAAATAAAAGGGAGAGAGGAGGCGCCTTCAGTAAGCGGACAGGTTAAAACCCTACGATCAATGAAATGGAATACATGAACTTGGTAACTTCTCATACCTTAAAATAATAAGGAACTTGCGTCCGGCTAAAAAGCGTTAAAAACGCTTGTTGGGAGGCAACCCAATGTTTTTAATTATGTTATCTCAATTTCTGTTTTTATTTTTCTTGATCAGTCTCACGGTCTTGGGTTCTTGTGTCTATGTTGTGTTGACAGGTGAAAGCCAAGGATGTGGAAGGCGAAAAATGAAGAGAAGCCAAGGTTACCCAGAAAAATCGCCATAGCGCCGCGGCTCCCCAACGCAGGGCCGCGGCGCCAAATGATCAGAAGACGCCCAGAAGTTTGGGCGCGGCTGCGTTGCGGCAGCGGCGCCTGTGGAAAATATGAATTCTGGAAGACACCCTGATCCGAAGGCCCTATCGCCAAATCAAAACACCAGAATGCTCGCCTCCATGAAATTCAAAGTATTATCCGCGCCACCACCATTTTAGCCAAAGTTTGTAAGTGTCTTATTTCTTTTACTGTCTTTGAGTCTACACACATTGGGGACAATGTGTGATTTAAGTTTGGGGGTGTTTTATTTGTGTCATGTTATGTTTTATTTAAGTCTTTTTGATTGTTTTATGTTTATTTTGAGTCACCAAAATTTTTTCCTTTTTTGAGTCATAATTGTCTGTCAAAGATCATAATTGCTGTAGTTGCTAGAAACACCTAGTGAAGTAAGGTGGAATAATGTAATGGAATTGAAGCAACTATCTAAACACCTAAGTTAGATATGCCAAAAACTCACAGAATCTGTCTATTTGGAGTTTCTTGCTTGAGTTATGCATGCTAAATGATAAATACTTATATGTTATGATTGCTTGCTATTTGAGGCGAAATAGTTAGGATATGCATGTTAGGGAGATGACTCAGGCATTTCTTTGATAGCCAATTCTTACCATTCTTTTCTATCCCGTACTTTAAAAATATCCCTAGTCAGCCCCATTGAGCCTAAATTTGAAACTTCTTCTTTGACACCCTATATTCCCACAAATTGTACCATAAGTGAAAATATGAAATAGGGGAATACATTGTATTAAAAAAAAAAAAGACAAAAAGAGTGAATAAGTCTGTTGCACCCCAATACAAAAGTAATAAGAAATAGGCAAAAGCCTAAGTTTGGGGGTGTTTGTCATTATTATATACTTCACTCTCCCAAAACAAAAGAGGGGAAAGATAGAATCGAAAGGAAGAAAATAACAAAAAGAAAAAGGGAAATACTGAAAAGCTGAAGAGCTTATGGTACACGAAATGAGCCTAAATTGCCTATTTTTACCTACCTATACCTAAGCCTACATTACAACCCTTAAAGTCCTGAAGATCTCTTTTATGCATATCCAGAATTAGTGGAGAATAGCAAGTAAGCATGCCATAGGAATTCTTGAATTTATATGCATAATTTAGTATATTGACTTCCATTAAAGCATGATGATTAGGAGTTTGCGAAATATCTAGCTTAATGTGCTGAAATGTCATGCTATATGTTCCTGCATATTATTTTGCTAACCTTCATGTTTTTCTAGTTAACACTAATGCAAAGAAAAGTAATCAATGGCAGTGAGTCTTTTATTTTCGTTTCTTTGAGTCTTTTATTTTATTTCTTTCTATCTTTGCTCGAGGGCGAGCAAAGGTTAAGTTTGGGGGTATTTGATCGGTGTATTTTATATACACCTTTTGAGTCAGTTTTAGTTAGTCTTTTGTCCTGTTTTGTACATATAAGTATTGTATTAGGATAGTTTTCCTTTCTATTGAGTCAAAGTGGTTAAAATGGCCAAATGGCGGAAAAGGAGCTAAAAGAGGGCAAAGAGAGATGCGAGTGAAAGCAGAGAAAGTGGCGAACGAGGGTGAAATCTGCACCAGCGCGCGCGCCTCGCAGCAGGCCGCGGCGCCCACTATTCGAGAGGCTGAAGACTCGGCGCGCGGCGCTCGCAGCCAGATGCAGGGCCGCGCGCTAAACATCCGAGAGCTACAGAAGATGCAGCCGCGCTGCATGCCAGATATCGGCCGCGCGCCAAAACACCCGACGGATTGCGTAACTTCCGCGCCATTGCGAGGCCGCGGCGCCGACGCTGAAAAATTAGGTCTTTGACGAAATGCAGGCCAGCTGAAGGAAAAGAGGAGGCGGTTTTCACTATAAAGGAGAACCCAGGCGGTTTTGAGGTTCCCTTCTGCACAACACAAGACTTTTGTTTGGAGATTGGATACCATTAGTTTAGTAATTTCTTTTCCCTTTCTTGTTCTTTATTTCTATTTTGTATGATGAACATGGAATTAGTTCTTGTCATGACAATGGCTAGGAACTAATTCTCTTATAGGGCTTTCCATGTTGAATTGCTAGAGACTTATGTTACAAATTAATGCATGCTTATGGTTATTTTTCTTATTGTGAGATCTATCCAATAATTGAGTTGAATTCTTGGTAATTAATTGACAACTAATTATCACTATATGATTTCTAATCGATTCAAAGGGGGATTGTGAATATTCTGTAAGTTGGGTAGACATTCTTGGATTGGGGATGAAAATACCTCAATTATTTATGTAGCGTTGATGAGAGGCTTAACAACCCTAATTTTGCGCATTGTGCGTGACGGTCAACTAGGTTTTTGTTCTTAATCCTCCTATAGAGTTATCCTTATCACTGAAAGGTAGGTAAGGTGCGATACTGGGGTTGAGTGTTTATATAACCCTAACGGGAGTATAAAATGATTTAAGAAACCGCTTTCTCCAAAAGAAGAATACCATAAGTTAATGCATTAGTAAGTAGCATAAGCGGATAGTAAGGATACATGGAAGCCCTATTCTCATCACCACTGAAGTAAATCTTTATATTTAAATAGCTTGCATAATTCTTAGTTATAAACAACAAATCAATTATCAATTCACCAAATAGATACTAGAAAATAGATAGTTGGTAATTGAACCCTAATCCTTGTGGACGATATTCGGTCTTATCAAGACTATACTACTTGTCACGATAACATGCACTTGCATTTAAAGTGTGTGCATCTTACCGCGCATCAACGACGTAACTTAGTCGACCCCGAACAATTAGAGCAATAAGCATTGTGTGCCTCTCCTAAAATCTGCTGACAACTCCTACAGCACCGGGTACACACAAACCATCCTCATATCACAGCACCCCATCCAGTGCTACTCAAACATGCTCTTCTCTTCTCGGAGAGTCGTATCTCGATACCGTATCATAACTGGATCCTCATACTGTCGCCTCTTTACCTCCTCAACGATGGAAGACTCGGCAACCTCTCGGATCTAAACTTCATTAACCTTGGAAACAAATAATCGAACCCCACGGCTCGGTAGCTGATGAATCTCACGGACCACGTCCTATCTATCTGGCTGCCCATCTGACAGACTACCCATAGATCCACGACTAAGAGCATCTGTAATTGTCTTGGCTTTCCCCGGATGGTATAGGGTAACAATATCACAATCCTTGAGTAACTCTAACCACCGTCTCTGTCGCAAACTCAACTGCCTCTGTCTGAAGATATACCGGAGGCTCTAGTGGTCTGCACAACTATTCACATGAAGTCTATATAAGGAAAGCCTCAAAATCTTCAAGATGCGATTAACTGTTGCCGACTCTAAATCATGAGTAGCGTAATTTCTTTCATGCTTCCTTAACCGCCGGGAAAACATAGGCTCTAACCTTATCGTGTTGCGTCAGCACGCAACCCAGCCAAACACTCAAAGTGTTACCATAATAACCTAACCCTCTAGTCTCTCTGGAGGGGTTAGAACTGTAGTCGTGGTCAACTTATCTTCCAATAACTGGAAGTCTTTCTCATATCTGCGAAAAATTCGGGTATCCTTAATCTCAATTATGTTCCTGTTTCCATTTCTCTGTTGCAACCAAACTTGGTCACTAACTTAGATTTGATTCCTTTGCTTGCCTCATGGCTAATACTTCCTGTCAATCACAATTTAGGGGGAGACTTCCTTGATCTCGTCAAGTAGCAATCCTATTATTCCTTCCCAGCTCGTAGAGCTTATAGCCAGGTGTTCAATCTCAATTCATGGTATTACATAATCCAATGTCTTGTCAAGATTTCTTATCGTTCGAGTGTCTACTCGTCTTTCCTTTATAAGACATTTCAAGTTGTCCTGGGGTCCCTTAACCCACCGTATTTTCTTACTATCTTTCTCGTCAGTACAGATGTTACCACATTTCCTCGAGGTGTTTTTACTGCCCATCATGTACTAATGGTCTTTACACTTAATCTGGGGTAATCATATCTCGTGCAACTTACATAACCACAGTTGTATTCTCTTATATCATTCTGGTCATAACCTTTCCTTATGCTTATTATTAGCAACAGTATTTCTATCTTGATTCGTAATCGTATAGTTTCATACATGTGTACTACCTGCATTTATCCTTATGACACTTCCTCGACCATTTCGTAACTTCGTTCTTAAGTACCTTAACACAATACTTCTCCCACGGTTATCTAAAATTGTAACCTATGGCATGACGATGCTGAAGACCTTACCAGTCTCCTATCCTTCGTCTAACGACATGGGTACACATAACCCCATAAAACGTAAAACTATCCTTACGTGGGGGAGACAACTTATCTCCCTTAAATAAACTTTCCTCGGAGTCACAACCCTAATCACAGGGTCCCCTTGCGGTCCTGTAAATATCTAATCATCACGCACCGCCTTAAAATCATGTAGATTTTCAAAACCTACCCACGATGTCTTATGTTTTCCACAGGCAACACTCGTACTTATCTTAATCTTACCTTGCGCATTTTCCTAAAATTATCCGGAAGGTCGTGGCCCTGACCGTCACACCAAACCAACTCCAAGTACCTCCAAGAGCACTTAACATAAACTCCCTCAAATTCGAGTATTACTTACTTTCTGCATTAATTTACCTCAAAGAACAAGTCACACAGACTTATAAAAATCAACTATGTCAAAGAAGGAAGGATAATTCACCGGTTACCACCACTCCCCTTCATTTCCACTTGATAACCGGCCATCAAAAACTGCATGTAACCAATCTCTCAGAATAATGGCATAACAAGAGACAACGTAACCCGTACTCATAATGACCTCAAGGTCTGTCATGTCAGCTCTACTAGGTCTGCTAGGGTCCGACGACTGTATCATCACCGGGTAATTATTATACACCCGCTCAGCTACCACCCATCACTCACGGGTGTAGTTACCTCGAAAGGTTCTCATGGATTCAGGCTCTATTTCTTTACACTTGGTTGCTCTCTTTTTCACTGGTCGTACTCTTTCCGTACTCCCAAACTTATACTAACGTACGTACATAACTTCCATACTAAATTTGGCCTCCAATCTTTGGAGTTACTAAATTAAACAATATAAGGCCATTTCTGGCTCTCACAACCTGGTTCCGGTGGAATGCGTCCACGAACCCGTAAAAAGATTAACTAGACTTGGGTCTTGCACCCTCGTGACCCTGTCACGTAGCGGGACTACTACCAACTGATCCCATTCCATTTCAGGCTATGGGACGACCCTTAATAGGCCCTCAACCCGACTCGGCGTCGTACTTAACTCTTATCCTTGGTCTGACTTAACTTTTTACTACCCGAGAAGGCCTTATATACCTAAGGTCTCGGCGGTTGTCAATATTCTTAGGCTCGCAATTTTCATGTTCCAAGCCTACCTTATCAGTCCCCCCCGTAAACGAGTACAATAACTTCTCATAATACCGTAATCGTGTTGTCTTGACCACAACAACCATACTTACTCTATACAGGTCTCACCCGTACCATTTTCTTAATCATACTACGTAGCTTAATCTATTAACCTAGTCTCCCATTAAGTCCCTTAATTAAAACTTCTTAAGGGTCCATTTCCTTCTCAGACAACTCATCATCTCCTAATTATCTCAAATTAGTACGTAAACTTTGATGAGAATTCATTAAACTGTTTCATACCTTCCCGGTATTTATTTAGTCCTTACCAAAACCTGGTAACCTAAAATCATTCTAGGCAACACGTGTCCGACCCTCATACATAACTCCGTATAGTTGTATGTCACAATACCAACTATACTACAAACATTACCAACCTGGATACGCAGTCCACATAATCTTTCCTGGGTCACTGCTGCCTTTCTCGTAGCTGCAATCAACATAACTTGTTAGGGAGAGATGACCCTAACCACACAGCTCTATCGCACGATCTCAGAGTGAGAAGAATGGAAACCAATCCTAAATGTCCTGCAGCCTCCTGATTATAGATGTGGTGCACAACACATCGATAATCAAGACTCTACTAGACACGGTATGTAGACACTTTCCGAGGACTAACTGCTCTGATACCACTTTTGTCACGACCCAACCCCGAGGCCGCGACTGGTGCCCTACCTGGGCACCCCTTTCAGGTATACCTCAGAGAATAGCAGTGGAACATACATAACTCATACAATACTTAGACATTAAATAACAACAGGCTAGCCGATGTGGCCACCTTCCGTAATATATACATGAACCAAAATAAAATAAACCAGTACATTTCTGTTCTTAAAAACCCAATCCACAATGTGACTATGCACTTAAGAATAACAATCGTGACGACAGGCCCCGCCATACCCCGAATATACAACAACCGACCATACGGGGATGCGAACGAGGATAAGCCTCGAGTAATGGAGTTTCAACAGTGAACAGTGATCCTAAGAGTGAGGATCAAGAACTGTATACTCTACTGCGGCATGAACGCGGCCGAAGGAGGTCAAGACAACATGTACCAAATATGTGGCCAGAAATGTGTAGTGAAATCATAAGCCTAAAATAAAGCTGGAGACATGTATGATAACTCAAATAACAGTACGATGTGCCTTACTAACAATGAGAGTAAACAAGAGTATACTTTACAGCATAAAAATAGGAGGCTCATGATCAAAGCAGGACCACCCGCCCGTAGTATCATTAAGCAATCCTACTCCTGGGACTATTTCACCCGCAAGGGTCTTATGGACCCGTATGAGGTAACTTCCTCGCATAGACTGTATCCACCCGCATAGGTCGTGTAGACCCGCATGAGGTATTCCTCACATAGACTGTATCCGCCCGCATAGGTCGTGTAGACCCGCATGAGGTATTCCTCGCATAGGACTGGTCCGCCCCGCATGGGACTATTTCACCCGCATAAGCCCTTACGGACTCGCATGAGGTATTCCTCGCATCATGGGTAGCAAATCCACGGAATATACAAATGCCACAAACTCGGGGAATGACCCCGTAATGAATAACATATCACTAGCACAAACCGGCTATCATACATAACATAAGCACTACCGGCTTATCATACATAACCTAAGCACTACCGGCTTATCATACATAATATAAGCAAGTTAAGAAATCCCCTAACTTCTTATTAGTCTTGTTCATATTGTCACGACCCGACCCCAGGCCCGCGACTGGTGCCCTACCTGGGCACCCTGTTCAGGTATACATCAGAGAAATAGCAGCGGAACATACATGAAACTTATAAAATAAAGTAACGAGAAATTAAACCACAGGTTAGCCGATAGGGCTACCTTCCTGGACACATATACATATACATAACAACAGCAGTTACATCCCTTTCTTTTTACAAACCGACCCACAACATGTGACTACTGCACCTAAGAATTACAAGCTGCGGCAGACGGGGCCCGCCATACCCTCGAATGTACATAAGTCTACCACATCGTGGAAACTGCACCAAAAGGCAAGCCTCGGGAGTGAAAGGGCTTCTTTCCAAAATCGACGGAGATCCTAAGAGCAAGGATCACCAACACGGGTACCTAACTGCGGCATGAACGCAGCCGGCGGGTCGATAACAGTGCAGAGTATGGAATGTAAATAAAATGCAATAACCAAATCATATCTGTATAAAAGAATGTCCTTTTAACTCCTGAAATCAATCATATATTAACCGTTCCTTTCCTTCTTTCGATAAGATTTAACAACATATTCTTACATACTTACTTAAGCGTTTAATCCAAATTTTTTCACATAACTTACATATCTTACATAACATAATCCGCCCATTTGCGGACACGGTGTCTTGATGAATCATGTGACATAATCCGCCCGCTGTGGCCTTGCATCTTGTGGAATCATATAACATAATCCGCCCGCTTCGGCTCTTGTCTTGTGGAATCATATAACATAATCCGCCCGCTGGGGCTCGGTGTCTTGTGGAATCATATAACATAATCCGGCCGCTTTGCTGCTTGCATCGTGGAATCATATAACATAATCCGGCCCGCCTGTGGGGCTCGGTGTAAGATGACGTAACCCGTCCTCTGTGAAGGCTCGGGGTAATATGGCGTAACCCGGCCTATGTGTAGGCTCGGTGTATCTCATAATGTAATCCGGCCTATTTGTAGGCTCGGTGTATTTCATAACGTAATCCGGCCTATTTGTAGGCTCGGTGTATTTCATAACGTAATCCGGCCTATTTGTAGGCTCGGTGTATTTCATAACATAATCCGGCCTATTTGTAGGCTCGGTGTGATTTTCCTTACATAACATTTTCAAACCATCTTTTCACTTCTTCTTAAGTCGTCATAACAACTTCCCATAAAGCTATTATAACAACCTTTCATTTTAGAGAACTTAAGACACCTTTATTGTTACAACATTAGGAAAACTAGATCCAAAAATACTACGTACATACATACTTAAAAAGAATCATAGAACTCATTTCCTTTTAAAGCTCAAGTCACATACTCTTTTGGAAGCCATCTTCTTATCTTTTGAAATAAATTAAGAAGCCATACTTTGTAAAATTAAGTCATTTCCACTTATAAAATCAAGGCTTATAGCCTTAACACCTCGTAGCATACACTCTTTCAAATCATGTCGCTTATACTTTAGAAATCAAGTCCCATAACTTGAAAAATAAAGTTTCATAATCCTTTAAAGAAAATCAAAGTTCATAGTCTTAAAACTTCATAACATACATTCTTTAAAGTCCATTTACTTATACTTGCAAAATCATGTCATCTACACTTTTTAAAACCAATCCCCTTTTTCACATATAAATTCAAGTCATTTTCCAACATAAAAATCAACTTACATACTTACTTTAAATAAATCAAGATACATGGCCCTTAAACCAAATCTCATAATTTCCTAACCATCCTTACCAACGTCTCCCATAAGACCTAGTAAGGACTTAGGACAATTTAAACATACTCTTAACTTAGATTCAACAATGTAAATACTTCTTAACTTCTAAGAGTAGAAGGAACCTTGAAATACTATCACATGGATATTTCATACGTAGGATCATGCCAAAGAAAGTAGAGGTTCACATACCTTGCGACGATTGTCGACAAGTAGCAAAATGCTCCAAAGTACTTCAACCTTGAGCTATTTCCATTCTTCAAGTAGGATACGCTAAACTTAGTACTTCAACCTATCATGGCCACAATACGTCCATTAACCTCTTACTTTAAACGTAGAATATCCTAAGTGCCAAGTCACTAAATTCTACGGAAAATCGGACAGCACCTCCTTTGTTTCTACTCACTTTGCCACCTTTTTCAAGGTCGAATACAATAACCAAACAGCCCCAATTGGCTCACAACAATATAGAAGGTAGTCCAATACAAATGAATAACTAAACAGCCCCAATTGGCTCACAATTTAGAAAGTAGTCCAAATTCGACCACTTAGAGTTCAACCATACCAATACTTATCAAATTTCCATTTCAATCCAATTTGTTAATCATAACATGATATCAAGTCGCATTTGGTTAAAACTACCACAATCTTCAAATCAATAACATGCGACGATTCTAATAACGACTAAATTGAAATCCAACTTAACATGGCTTACATTACATTCGGATTTCCAATGCTACAATCAATCCACAATCCTTATAAACTTCTACATATCAACTTCATGCTAGCAACACGTAAAGCTAACAACAACAATATAAATATATAATCTTGTAACACATTAAAGGACAAAATTATACCTCAACGAATCTTAATCCAATTCCAATCCGAAGTCGCTCCTAGTAGTTTAGAACCTCTCCAAGACACTTCAATCCGCTCGTTGAGACCCTTAGAACCATACCAACAACTTTCCTTCAACTTCCAATCCAAAACCTAGAAAGACCCTTAGGTTTTCGTTTTGCGACTAACAGTAAACTATTTTTTCCAAGATTTTTCTATTGAGATACACTTACATAACACTCATGAACCTTGGTTTAAAGTGTGAGTCAAATGGACAAGAAACAAATTTTTTCCTTCCTTCCCTAGAGTGAACCGAGAGCTCCCTTAGAGAGTTCTTCAAATTTTTGTGAAATGTGGCTAAGTGTTAAGTCCTCTCTTGCTACTAGTATTATATGTAGTGTATAGGAGGGTCAAGATGCAAACAATTGGGTGGTTTGGATGATCTCTAATAAAATATCAAGACTTGGGACCTTTGACTTTGGTCAAGAAACTCAAGCTCATTAATAGGAAGACTTTGTCATCTAAAGACTATGGTAAATGACCATATTGGCCATGCCTAAATTCGACCAAGGCATCATAAGGGGGGTGACACGTGTCGCCCTCCCATTCGTCACAATAATACGTTTTCCCGAAAATTTCATAATTCCGATAAATTTTTACAAGCCTCAAATCTTAACACTTGCGAGTTCTTACGTACGTTCTTAAAACATGTCCTGTAATTACGGGGTGTAACATTCTTCCCCCCTTAGAAACATTCATCCCCGAATGTTCTTTCGGAGGCAGATTTGATTGGCTTGGTGGAAACCAAAGTGAGGAGTGGAAAGGACAATACCTGATGTCGACCTCCAACTAAACAGATCTCCGTCCCATTTCACGGATGCATCGCATTGAGACCTTTCACAACCCCAACATACCAACAATTCCACACATGGCCCTAATACCTCGCACACGCATACCCGTCCATCACAAGCCCAAAAGAGGCTACCTTTTCGTACTTCCAACTCCTTCTATCATACATACATAACTTCCATACCAATTCTGGCCTCTAATCTTTGGAGTAACTCTATAAAACAATATAAGGCCATTTCCGGCTTTCATGACCTGGTTCCGGTGGAACGCGTCCACGAACCCGTAAAACAATTAACTAGACTTGGGCCTTGCACCCTCGTGACCCTGTCACGTAGCGGAACTACTACCAACTGATCCTACTCTATTCCAGGCCATGGGGAGACCCGTAACAGGTCCTCAACCCGACTCAGCGTCGCACTTAACTCTTATCCTTGGTCTGACTTAAAATCTTATTGCCAGAGAAAGCCTTATATACCTAAGGTCTCGGCAGTAATCAATATTCTTAGGCTCGCAATTTCCATGTTCCAAGCCTACCTTACCAGTCCCCCAGTAAACGGGTACAAAAACCTCTCATAAAACCAAAACCATATTGTCGATCACAACAACCATTACTTACTCTATACGGACCTCATCCGTACAATTCTCTTAAGCTTACTACACAGCTTAATCTATTAACATGACATTCCGTTAGGTTCCTTAATATGGCTTCTTAAGGGTTCACTACCCTATCAGACAGCTCATCCTTTCCCAATTACCTCAAAATAAAACACAAAACCTTGGCGAAAATTCATTAACTATACCATACCTTCCCGGTATCTAGTTAGTCTTTACCAATTCCTGGTAATCTAAAATTATTCTAGGCAACACGCGTCTGACCCTCATACATAACTCCGTATAGATGTATGTCACAATACCAACTATACTATGACCATAACCAACCTGGATACGCAATTCACATCATCTTTCCTGGGTCACTGCTGCCTTTCTCGTAGCTGCAATCAACATAACTCGTTAGGGAGAGACGACCCTAACAACACAGCTCTATCGCACGATCTCAGAGTGAGAATAATGGAAACCAATCCTAAATGTCCTGCAGCCTCCTGATTATAGATGTGGTGCACAACACACCGATAATCAAGACTCAACTAGACACTGCGTCAGACACTTTCCGAGGACTAAGCGCTCGATACCACTTTTGTCACGACCACCCCAAAGCCGCGATCGTGCCCTACACAGGCACCCTGTTCGTATACATCGAGAAATAGAATGAACATACATGAAACTTATAAAATAAAGTAACGAAATTAAACCACGGGTTAGCCGATAGGCTACCTTCCCGACACATATACATATACATAACAACGATTACATCCCTTTCTTTTTACAAACCGACCCACAACATGTGACTACTGACCTCTAAGAATTACAAGCTGCGTGGACGGGGCCCGCCATACCCCTGAATGTACATAAGTCTACCACATCAGGGAAACCGTACCAAAAGGCAAGCCTCAGGAGTGAAAGGGGCTTCTTTCCAAAAACTGGACAGAGATCCTAAGAGCAAGGATCACCAACCTGGGTACCTAGAACCTGCGGGCATGAACGCAGCCCCCCGAAGGGGTCGAGACAAAAATTTGAGTATGGAACGAAATAAAATGCAATAACCAAATCATATACGTATAAAAGAATGTCCTTTAACTCGCGAAATCAATCATATATTAACTTCCTTTCCTTCTTTCGATAAGATTTAACAACATATTCTTACATACTTACTTAAGCGTTTAATCAAGCCTTTTTCACATAACTTACATATCTTACATAACATAATCCGGCCCATTTGCGGGACACGGTGTACTGATGAATCATGTGACATAATCCGCCCGCTGTGGGCTCGGTATCTTGTGGAATCATATAACATAATCCGCCCGCTGTGGCTCGGTGTCTTGTGGAATCATATAACATAATCCGCCCGCTGTGGGGCTCGGTGTCTTGTGGAATCATATAACATAATCCGCCCGCTTTGGGGCTCGGTGTCTTGTGGAATCATATAACATAATCCGCCCGCTTTGTGGGGCTCGGTGTAAGATAGCGTAACCCGTCCTCTGTGAAGGCTCGGGTAATATGGCGTAACCGGCCTATGTGTAGGCTCGGTGTATCTCATAATGTAATCCGCCTATTTGTAGGCTCGGTGTATTTCATAACGTAATCCGCCTATTTGTAGGCTCGGTGTATTTCATAACGTGTCCGCCTATTTGTAGGCTCGGTGTATTTCATAACATAATCCGGCCTATTTGTAGGCTCGGTGTGATTTTCCTTACATAACATTTTCAAACCATCTTTTCACTTCTTCTTAAGTCATAACAACTTCCCATAAAGCTATTATAACAACCTTTCATTTTAGAGAACTTAAGACACCTTTATTGTTACAACATTAGGAAAACTAGATCCAAAAATACTACGTACATACATACTTAAAAAGAATCATAGAACTCATTTCCTTTTAAAGCTCAAGTCACATACTCTTTTGGAAGCCATCTTCTTATCTTTTGAAATAAATTAAGAAGCCATACTTTGTAAAATTAAGTCATTTCCACTTATAAAATCAAGGCTTATAGCCTTAACACCTCGTAGCATACACTCTTTCAAATCATGACGCTTATACTTTAGAAATCAAGTCCCATAACTTGAAAAATAAAGTTTCATAATCCTTTAAAGAAAATCAAAGTTCATAGTCTTAAAACTTCATAACATACATTCTTTAAAGTCCATTTACTTATACTTGCAAAATCATGTCATCTACACTTTTTTAAAACCAATCCCCTTTTCACATATAAATTCAAGTCATTTTCCAACATAAAAATCAACTTACATACTTACTTTAAATAAATCAAGATACATGGCCCTTAAACCAAATCTCATAATTTCCTAACCATCCTTACCAACGTCTCCCATAAGACCTAGTAAGGACTTAGGACAATTTAAACATACTCTTAACTTAGATTCAACAATGTAAATACTTCTTAACTTCTAAGAGTAGAAGGAACCTTGAAATACTATCACATGGATATTTCATACGTAGGATCATGCCAAAGAAAGTAGAGGTTCACATACCTTGCGACGATTGTCGACAAGTAGCAAAATGCTCCAAAGTACTTCAACCTTGAGCTATTTCCATTCTTCAAGTAGGATACGCTAAACTTAGTACTTCAACCTATCATGGCCACAATACGTCCATTAACCTCTTACTTTAAACGTAGAATATCCTAAGTGCCAAGTCACTAAATTCTACGAAAATCGGACAAAGACCTCCTTTGTTTCTACTCACTTTGCCACCTTTTCAAGGTCGAATACAATAACCAAACAGCCCCAATTGGCTCACAACAATATAGAAGGTAGTCGATACAAATGAATAACTAAACACCCCAATTGGCTCACAATTTAGAAAGTAGTCCAAATTCGACCACTTAGAGTTCAACCATACCAATACTTATCAAATTTCCATTTCAATCCAATTTGTTAATCATAACATGATATCAAGTCGCATTTGGTTAAAACTACCACAATCTTCAAATCAATAACATGCGACGATTCTAATAACGACTAAATTGAAATCCAACTTAACATGGCTTACATTACATTACGGATTTCCAATGCTACAATCAATCCACAATCCTTATAAACTTCTACATATCAACTTCATGCTAGCAACACGTAAAGCTAACAACAACAATATAAATATATAATCTTGTAACACATTAAAGGACAAAATTATACCTCAACGAATCTTAATCCAATTCCAATCCGAAGTCGCTCCTAGTAGTTTAGAACCTCTCCAAGACACTTCAATCCGCTCGTTGAGACCCTTAGAACCATACCAACAACTTTCCTTCAACTTCCAATCCAAAACCTAGAAAGACCCTTAGGTTTTCGTTTTGCGACTAACCCGTAAACTATTTTTTTCCAAGATTTTTCTATTGAGATACACTTACATAACACTCATGAACCTTGGTTTAAAGTGTGGAGTCAAATGGACAAGAAACAAATTTTTTTCCTTCCTTCCCTAGAGTGAACCCGAGAGCTCCCTTAGAGAGTTCTTCAAATTTTTGTGAAATGTGGCTAAGTGTTAAGTCCTCTCTTGCTACTAGTATTATATGTAGTGTATAGGAGGGTCAAGATGCAAACAATTGGGTGGTTTGGATGATCTCTAATAAAATATCAAGACTTGGGACCTTTGACTTTGGTCAAGAAACTCAAGCTCATTAATAGGAAGACTTTGTCATCTAAAGACTATGGTAAATGACCATATTGGCCATGCCTAAATTCGACCAAGGCATCATAAGGGGGGTGACACGTGTCGCCCTCCCATTCGTCACAATAATACGTTTTCCCGAAAATTTCATAATTCCGATAAATTTTTACAAGCCTCAAATCTTAACACTTGCGAGTTCTTACGTATGTTCTTAAAACATGTCCTGTAATTACGGGGTGTAACACATATACACTCTCATTTTAGTTTACTTAAGGCACTAACATGTCTTATAAAATCCGGGAATTTAACCAAAAGTACTACGTACTTATACTCTTTTAAAAATGACTCTTTTTCATATAAAACTTCCAAGATACTAATAACCGTAGTATCAAGTCACAACTACTTTTCAAGACAAGTCACCATACCTTTTAGAAATATAATTAGGCTTCTAAATCAAGTGACTTCTTTTCTTTTAAAACCTTAAGCAATTGATGCCTTCAAATCAATTTGCCTTTCATTAATTCAAGTCATTTATTCTTACTTATTTTACTTAGAGTAAATCTCTCCTTTTAACTTTCCATAAAGCTATTATAACCAACTTCCCATAAAGCCGTTATACTAGCTTTATACTTTAGAAACTTACATTCTTCTTTATAACCAAGAGACTTAAACTTTCCAAACGAAACAAGTATCATATACTTTCGAAATACTTAAAGTCTCTTAACTTTTAAAAACCAAGATATCCTTAATATTTTTAAACAAGTGAGTTAATTCCCTAACTCAACCAACTTGAACATTTTTAAGATAAACCAAGGATATCAAATGGACTAGATTCGTCAAAATCTCGTACGTCTACCGTACTATACATTTACAACTTATTCATGCTCAAGAGATAAGAAAGTTCCACATACCTCTTCGGTTCAATCCACTTGCCAAGTCCAATATGCCGTACGTAGTATGTCAACCTATAATGACCATAATACGTTTATTAACCTCTATCTTCAACGTAGAATATTCTAAGTGCAAAGTCAATAAATTCTACGGAAAATCGGACAACACTTCCTTTGTTTCTACATACTTTTCCACATTTTTCAAGGCCCGAATTCAATAACCAAACACGCCACATTTAAGGCTCAACAATGTAGTTAACAATAGGGGATTACACGCCTACAAGACGTGTAAATTTCCGCCCCACAATTGATATCAAACTAGTCCAACATACAATGTAATTCTCGGCCAAAGGTGTAACAACATACCAACCTTTCCAATTCCTTTTCAATTCATGTTGTTTAGCATAACATGTTATCAAGCCGCAATTGATTATAACTACTACAATCTTCAAGTAGGTAACATGCGGCGATTCTAATTATCGACCAAATTGGATTTCAATTTCAAATGGCTCAACATGTCATTTCGGATTTTAGGCTTCAAATATCCATAACACTTATCAATCCTTAATACATATACTTCATGCTAGTTAAAATGTAAGGTTACAACAATATGTAATCTTGTAATACTTAAGAGAACAAGATTATTACCTTAGTGAGCCTTAATCCACTTCAAGATCCGAAGTCGCTCCCTAGCAACTTAGAGCCTCTCCTTGACACTCCAATCCGCCACTTTAAGCCCTTTGGAAGATCACAAACAACTTTCCTTCAATTCCAAATCCAAACCTTGGAAAGTGACTAGGTTTTCACCTTGCGACTAATACGAAAACGCCACTTTTCCGGGATCTTTCTATTGAGATATCCTTACAATACCCTTAGGAACTTTGGTTTAAAGTGTGGAGCTTATTGGACAACAAACAAAAATTCTTGTCTTTCCAAAACCCACAAACCCGAGAGCAATATTGAAGCACAAGCTTCTTGAAATTTTTCTAAGTGTAAAAAAATAGCCTTGTCTTGCTCAATGGATGCATATATAACCAAATGGAGGGTTAGGATTAGAACACTTGTGAGGTTTGGATGAGATTCATTTAAATATCAAGCTATGTGGGCTCATTGACTTGGTCTATGTTATCAAGCTCTTAGGCTAGCAAGACTTTCATCTTAATTATGGTCAAATGACCATTCTATCCATGCACAATTCGCCCAAGACCACTAAGGGGGGGTGACACGTGTTGCCCTCCCGTTCGTCGCAATATTTCGCTTTCCGACATTTCCATAATTCCGATAAATTTTCACTAGTCTTAAATCTTAACACTTTTTAATTCTTACGTACGTTCTTATAAACATATCCTGGAATTTATGTGGTGTAACAACTAGACTGTCTTATATTCCGGTTAGGACATATAATCACTCAATCCCAGTGCAGAGCCCTTCTATATTTCTATGATAGGATTTACCACATATGAGGATTAAGAACAGTAACCTATAATGCTATATAAGTATCAGAGTACTTTAGTCCGCGATTTTAACCTATGTCTAGTCAATTACAACATATCTAAATCTCTCCTCTCAGTTTTTTATTCGAAATCATATAGGTTATGATAATTAGTGATCAATTAATTATCAAACATTCAGACCAAATATTGACTAAATCTTAATCAAGCGAAGAAGAAATCAAACTACGACATTAATTCATGAATAACAGTTTCAAGCGATTCATAAGGAAAGCCCTAATAGAGTGTTTAACTCATAGCCATAGTCACGCTAAGAACTAATACAAAATCCAACATGAACTGAAATAAAACAAAGAAAAGAGAAAAGAAAATAACTTGAACTATGTCTCCAATCATGATGCTTCCAAGAGTTGTGTTGTGGAATATGTACAAGGATTCCAAGCTAGCATGAATAATATGACCTAGGGTATAGGGTTTTATACTTATAAACTATATTTCTTTGGACCCTTATACCCCTGTCCAATTTCGGCTCGGATCTGCAAAATTCCGCGTCGGCACCGCCGTCCTGCAGAATGGCACCGCGGTGCCGGAAGTCCTGTAGCCAACCTGAACTCATGATCTTTTGCACCGCACTTGCATAATGGCACCGCGGTGCCGAAAGTATTGCAGCAAATATTTTCCGAAACCATGTCCTTTTCTCGTCCGGACTTCGTCTGATTTCTTCTATTTCTTACCGGGACTTCTTAGGCTTCATTTCTTGGCCTTTTCTTTTGCAATTTACACCTCAATTAAGCTCATCTCATCTTATTTTTGCCATTTATCTATTTTGGACCGTTGTAACTCAAAATAAAGAAAAACAACCATAATACTATACTAAACATAAACGAAATGAGTAAAATACTAACTAAAAATTACACAAAAGGTGTATACAAAATACGCCTAACAAACACCCCCAAACTTAATATTTGCTCGCCCTCGAGCAAAGATCAAAACAAAACAAAGACACAAAAACAAAAGACTCAAATCAAGCAGCTGCACAAGTACTTAGAAACACATGAACGTCAGTTGAGATAATATGTAGGAATAGATATAGCATGAATTTAGAAATCTCGAATTTCAAGTCAGATATTTCGCAAATTCATTTCAATCATAAGTAATGGAAGCATGAATACCTAACTTATGCATATCAATTTCATTTAGTTCTATGGGACTGTTTACTTGTTATTCTCCACTAATCACAGACATACATACTAGAGATCCTCAGGACTTTTCAGGATTGTAATGTAGGCTTAGGCAGGGGTAGGTAAAAGTTGGCATTTAGGCTCAAATTACGTACCATGAGCGTTGTTCTCATTCAACCATTTGGTCTTTCTTTTTGGTTTTATTTTTCAGTTCATACCTATCGTTCCCCTCTTCTCTTTTTTAGCGCATGAAACACATTCACATAGTACCCCCAAACTTAAGCTTTAGCATATTTTTTTATTGGGGTGCATCAATTTTTCACTCTCTTTTGTATTTCTTTTTCATACTTCTTCATCTCAATTTTTTTCAATTACTGCTTATGGCACACAAGGGAATCGTAGGGTGTCAAAGAAATAACTTATTTTAGGCTCAAAGGGGCTGATTAAGAATATAATTTATTGCAAGGTAGGTAATGAATGGTAAGAAGGGCTAACAAAGAAATGCCTGAATCATCTCCCTAACATGTACATATTAACTATTTCGCCTCAAATAACAAGCAAGCAGACTTCACAGACATTTTTCAATTGACAACACATAGGCTAAGCATCAAATATTCCAAATAATCAAATTTTCATGAATTTTTGGCATATCTAACTTAAGCACACAGATTTTAGCTTCTCATTCCATTACATTATCCCACTTACTTCACTAGGCATTTCAAATAAGCACATCATGCATGATATATAAAAACAATTGACTCACATAAAACACAAAAACAACAAAAGACTCACAAAAATAAAATAAAATAAAAACTCTCCCCCCCCCCCCAAATTTAAACTACACATTGTCCCAAATGTGTAAAAGACTCAAAAATTAAAATGGGACGACTTACAGACATACAACGGTTCAGAACGGTGGTGGTGGCGATGGATATTGCACTGAGACGGTGTCTGTGGGAGGAGATTTGGCGATTCAGAGCCTTTTTATTTTTCGAAAATCGCTATCGGCACCGCGATTCTGCATAGTGGTACCACGGTGCCTAAATTCCTGCGCTTCGATCTTACGCACCGCGATTCGCATAATGGCACGGTTCAAGATGATGGCACGCTGATCTTGAACTTCTGATTCGGTGTTTTCCAGCATTTTTTCCTGCTTCATGTCCCATTCCTTCACCTGGCATCACAACACAACAAAAATATCAAAAGTGAGACTGTTCTAATTAAACTAAAACAAACTAAATCGAAAAATTTAAATAACATAATTAAAACCTTGGGTTGCCTCCCAAGTAGCGTTGTCTTTAACGTCTTTTAATCGGACGCAGTTAACCTTTACTAGTGCCCATTGGATCATTCTGCGAACTGCTTGCAATCCGCACAGTCATTGTTGCAGGTCTCACTTTTCCTACAACACTTTTTTCAAACAAGGGCCTCATATCTAAGATTATCCCCCAATTACACAAGGCAAGTTTGTCTTCTAGGCTCTCTATAATGTAGGGATTAGTGAAACTCCCTACATCTCTCAACTTTTGGGGTGCCCTTCAGAGTATGGACTTTCTTTTTGAGGGTCAGAAATGACATTTGGTGTTGTCCCTTTCTGCAATAGGGTGGTCCTCAGTGACCTCTTCTTTCTCTACACCAACTATCTCTCCAAATTCCTCAACAGCTTGTGGGTCAGATTCCTCCATCTTCTCACCACTCCTTGTAACTGGGTCACTCGGTGGACTTTATTGAGGTGTAACGGGTACCATGTCCATCAGTTGCCCGATTTGTGGTTCCAAATTCATAATTTGTTCCACTTGAGTCTCCAATTTCTGCAAAGAGGATCTTACATCCACCATGAACTGAGTTTGGGCATTTGTGAGTTCCAACAATGCTTCTCTCAATTCATCCCGCCTACGATGGGGCGACTGGCTCTTTGGAATTGCCTTGAGGAGTGCTGGGATGGTGAGCACGAGTAAGGCTTCCCGCACTGCTTCGATCTTCCTATGGAATATATGGGTTAAATTACTGTTGATGATACTGATGTTGCAGATAGAAGTCGAAGTACTGCTTCCCCTAATAGTAGTAGTAGTCCATTTTTTTTTCAACTTTACCTACAAAATAATAAAAACAACAAAAAGTGATAAAAAGATGCTCGCAGAACAAGTTAGAAACTTGTTCCTGGAGCAACCAATTAGAAATAAAATAACATAATCAAATATATACAAACCAAATTAGAAATAAGATTAGATAATTCGATATTGAAAGTACGCCAGTCCCCGGCAACGGCGCCAAAAACTTGTTAGCGATATTTCGAATGCTCACGCAAGCGTACGTATCGTTCACGAGTAATATAGTCTGGCAAGACCGAATATCATCCTCAGAGACTGGTTATCAAGTACCGATTATCTAAGCTATGATTTCTATTTGGTGAACGGTAATTTGTTTGTATTTTTATCTAATAGCTAAGACTAAGTGCAGAAATTAAACTAAATTACTTAGGTTTAATCAGTTATGATGGAGATAGGGCTTCCAATATCCTCAACTATCCACTCTATTCAATCCTTAATGCAACTAGAATGACTTATTCCTTTACGTTAAGATAGCGGTTAACTAGACTGTCTTATATTCCGGTTAGGACATATAATCACTCAACCCCAGTGCAGAACCCTTCTATATTTCTATGATAGGATTTACCACATAGGAGAATTAAGAACAGTAACCTATAATGCTACACAAGTATCGGGGTACTTTCGTCCGCGATTTTAACCTATGTCTAGTCAATTACAGCATATCCAAATCTCTCCTCTCGATTTTTTATTCGAAATTATATAGGTTATGATAATTAGTGATCAACTAGTTATCCAACATTCATACCAAATATTGACTAAATTTTAATCATGCGAAGAAGAAATCAAACTACTGCATTAATTCATGAATAATAGTTTCAAGCGATTCATAAGGAAAGTCATAATAGAGTGTTTAGCTCATAGTCATAGTCACGCTAAGAACTAATACAGAATCTAACATGAACTGAAATAAAACAAAGAAAAGAGAAAAGAAAATAACTTGAACTAGGTCTCCGATCTTGATGCCTCCAAAAGTTGTGTTGTGGAATATGTACAAGGATTCCAAGCTAGCATGAATAATATGACCTAGGGTATAGGGTTTTATACTTATAAACTATATTGCTTTAGACCTTTATACCCCTGTCCAATTTCGGCTCGGATCAGCAAAATTCTGTGTCGGCACCGCGGTCCTGCAGAATGGCACCGCGGTGCCAGAAGTCCTGTAGCCAACCTGAACTCGTGGATCGTTTGGCACCGCGGTACTGCATAATGGCACCGCGGTGCCGAAAGTACTGCAACAAATATTTTCCGAAACCTTGTCATTTTCCCGTGCGGACTTCGTCTGATTTCTTCTATACTTTCCGGGACTTCTTAGGCTTAATTTCTTGGCCTTTTCTTGTGCAATTTACACTTCAATTAAGTTCATCTCATCTTCTTTTTGTCATTTCTCCATTTTGGACCGCTGTGACTCAAAAGAAAGAAAAACGATCATAATACTATACTAAACACAAACGAAATGAGTAAAATACTAACTAAAATGACTCAAAGGTGTATACAAAATATGCCTAACAGCTACAACATTTGCTTTCCCGGGATGGTATAGAATGTCGATATCATAATCCTTTAGTAACTCTAGCCACCATCGTTGTCGTAAATTCAGCTCCTTCTACTTAAAGATATATTTGAGACTCTTATGATCCGTATAAATATCAACATGAACACCATATAAATAATGTATCCATATCTTCAAAGCGTGAATCACCGCCGCTAACTCCAGATCATGAGTAGGATAATTCTTCTCATGCTTCCTGAGCTGTCGGGAGGCATAAGCTATAACCCTGCCATGCTGCATCAACACACAACCTAGTACAACACCCGAAGTGTCACAATAAATAACATAACCATCTGGTCCCCAGGAAGAGTCAGAACTGGAGCCGTAGTCAACTTGTCTTTCAACAACTGGAAGCTTTGCTCACAAGTATCAGTCCATTGGAATTTAGCCGTCTTCTGAGTTAGCCTTGTTAAAGGCGCTGAAATCGAGGCAAACTTCTCCACGAATTTCCTATAATATCCTGCTAGCCCCAGAAAACTGCGTACCTCAGTAGGTGTCATAGGTCTGGACCAAGTCTTTACTGCCTCAATCTTCTGCGTATCTACCCGCATGCCATCAGCTCCGATAATATGCCCCAAGAATGCTACTGAAGTCAACCAGAATTCACACTTAGAAAATTTTGCATACAACTTCTGGTACTGGAGTACCCTAAGTACCGTTCTCAAATGGTCTGCATATTCCCCTTCTGAACGCGAATAAACCAGAATATCATCAATGAATACAATAACGAACATATCTAGGAATGGCTTGAATACTCGGTTCATCAAATCCATAAATACTGCTGGAGCATTGGTCAGCCCAAATGACATCACTCTGAACTCATAATGTCTGTATCGGGTCCTGAATGCTTTCTTCGGAATATCTGCCTCATTTACCCGCACCTGATGATAACCTGATCGCAAGTCTATCTTCGAAAAACATTTAGCACCCTGCAACTGGTCAAACAAATCATCAATCCTGGGGAGGGGATACATGTTTTTTTATTGTTACCTTACTCAGCTGCCTATAATAAATACACATCCGCATCGATCCATCTTTCTTTCTCACAAACAGTATCGGTGCTCCCCAAGGTGATGTACTAGGCCTGATGAAGCCTTTTTCCAATAAGTCTCTCAGCTGCTCCTTTAATTCCTTCAGCTCTGCAGGTGTCATTCTATAAGGAGGAATGGATATGGGTCGGGTATCTGGTAGTACATCTATAGTGAACTTTATCTCCCATTCTGGAGGAAGACCTGGAAGATCATCTGGGAATACATCTAGGAATTCATTAACTACCGAAACTGACCGAAGAGCCGGTACCTCCGCCTCCATATCATGCACTCGAACCAAATGATAAATATAACATTTTCTAACCATCTTTCTTGCCTTAAGGTATGAAATAAACTTACCCCTCGGCGATGTTGTATTCCCTCTCCACTCTATCATTGGTTCGCCTTGAAACTGAAATTGAACTATTTTTTCTCTACAATCGACATTAGCATAATAAGAAGTCAACCAATCCATACTCATAATAACATCAAATTCAGTCATGTCTAACTCTATCAAATCTGCTATGGTACAACGACTACATAAAACCACCGAACAATTTCTATATACTCGCTTAGCTATGATAAAATCTCCTACCGGTGTAGCTACCTCAAATGGTTCTATCGACTCAGATTCTATTCCGATTATACTAGAAACAATGGGAGATATATATGATAAGGTGGAACCTGGATCTAACAATGCATATACGTCTTGGAAAAAGATCGATAATATACCTGTAACCACATTTGGTGACGCCTCCTGATACTGCCTACTAGCCAAAGCATATATGCGGTTCGAGGGACCGCTAGAACTTTGTTACCTTGTTCTTGAATTTCTTTAAGTTCTATCTCTGTGCAACTCTCATCCTTGTAGACATATTCATCTTCAAGGAAAGTTGCGTTCCTAGAAACAAATATCTTATGTTCTCCAGGAAGATAGAAATAGTATCCCTTATTTTCATTCGGATACCCAACAAAGTAACATTTCTCACTTTTAGATTCCAACTTATCAGTGATCAACTTCTTGACATATGCAGGACACCCCCAGGGCCTCATGTGTCTAAGTGATGGCTTCTTACCACACCATACCTCATATGGTGTCTTTTCGACTGATTTAGATGGAACTCTGTTTAAAACATTTATTGAGGTCAAAATAGCGTATCCCCAAAGGTATGTAGGAAGAGTTGAAAAGGTCATCATGGAATGAACCATGTCAAGCAAGGTTCGGTTTCTTCTCTCGGCAACACCATTCATCTGTGGTGTTCCAGGAGGTGTCCATTCGGAATGAACTCCATGAAGCTTTAAGTAGTCAAGAAATTATTTACTTAAGTATTCACCCCCATGATCAGATCGGAGAGTCTTGATACTCTTTGAGAGCTATTTCTCAACTTCACACTTAAACTTCTCAAAAGCCTCGGATTTGTGTCTCATAAGATACACATATTCAAACCTTGATAAGTCGTCTGTGAAAGTGGTGAAGTAAGAGAAACCCTCTCTAGCTTGAGTCGAAAATGGTCCACATACGTTCGTATGTACCAACTCAAGCACCTCGCGCATGCATCCCCTTCCGTAAAGAGGTTTAATGGTCATCTTACCTTTCAAACAGGATTCACAGTTACCATAAGATTGTAAGTCAAATGGTTCGAGGTAATTTAATTTCCTCAACCGTTCTATCCTTGTTTGATTGATATGACCAAGTCTGCAATGCCATAAGTAGGTAGAATTTCTTTCATTTAACTTAGCTCTTTTATTTTGTACTTTAATTTCAATGATGCACATACCTTATCCACTAGAGGTAGAAGCATCTTGTGCTATTCCTCTTAGTGCAGTGCAGTCCTTTCTTCTAATGCCCATCCTATTACAGTTAGGCATATATCCTTGGTCGGAATCACCTTTTTTTCTTCACACCTCCCTTAGGCTTCATAGTTGAGGGCGCAGTGACTGTCTTGCCCTTCTTCTTCTACCATTCCTTTTCGGCTTGGTCCGGCTAAAGGAGCTCATCATGATCACAGCTTTTCTCTTGGAAATTAAAGATTCTAAGGTTTTTAACATGTCATGCAGTTCCGGCAGATGGTGGAAGCGACGTTACTCCGCAGCCTTATGCCAATCGAGGTCAGCCTTTCTATCAGCCTTATCATCTTCAACACATGCTGAGACACTTGGCTCCCTTCACTTAGCTTACACTTGAAGAGTTCTATTAACACCTAAATTTCAAAGTTTGGAACTGAGAGTCATAGAGATTCTTCAAATGTTCGAGCATCTCGTTAGGGACCATGTTCTCATGTTGTCTTTGTAGTTCCACTGACATGGAAGAAAACATGATGCATCGTGCTGAAGTGGCATCATCTAGGTTCTTATGGTAGACTACCTTATCAAATGTGGCATATTTTGCAGAATCATCAACGGGCACTGTGGGAAATACTTTGTCCAATACGTATTTTATATTTTCTTGCTTTTAGGACAATTCTTAAATGTCCTTAGCCAGTCTAGATAGTTCGGTCTGGTGAGTTTGTTCATTTCAACGATAGGTTCGACATTTTGAAGTTTTGAAGATATAGATAGACTCGGGATAATGCAATCAACATTCATTCTCCTAATTTATACATATTCATTATAGACTAATTTAACATGGCCTTTTGTTTAATTAGCTCCCACAATTTTTCATACTTCTACGACCCCATGGTATAATACGGACCTAAATCAATATAAAAGTCATAATGGGCCAAGATCCAAACATATTATATATCCGCGTTTGCTTTGGCTGATAACTTCAATAGCACACTTTGGTAGGTCCTCAACCAATTGTAAAGCAACTCTACAACTCTTGGTTTGATTAAATATCTTTCACTTTAATCGTACGTCTTTAGACTAGCCCGACACTTTGGCGCCAAAATTCATCTAAACAAGCCAACTCCATTACACGACTGCGTTTAAATGCCTAAGTAAATTTAGTCTTTGCAAGCAAACACTTTGGTGTAAATACTTACAAAAGTTTATTATCTACTTTCATTTTAACACATCTATGAAAGGGTCTTGGTCCTCTTAGACTTAGAGCAAATGCTTTGACATAAATATATTTATCGCCGAAAAGGACTTAACACCCTAACAATTATAATGGACGACGCGTTATAATTAGACTTGTATTTAATGTTTGGGGAACATTTTTAGTTTTTGGGGATTCATTCAAGATCAACAATCAAGTCATACATCATATGACATCCTATCATGCAGTTTCTAAACACAATTAGATGGAAACCCATCAAAGCCAATAGGCATGATAAAATATGGTTTTAATCACATACTGGGCGCCGTCTACTCAGGCAGTTATAGCGGTCATTTGAATTTAAACAATTACTGGGCGCCGCCTACCCAGACAATAATTGCGGACGCTATGCTAATAATTTAAATGCATCACATTCAATCACTTAGCACATTTGTATATTATTCAATAATATACTATTAATGATACTAAGGGTCTATTTGTCTAAACTCTATAATCTATGTAAATTCCAAACAGTCCCTACACATTTTCTGATTTTAAAATTCTGATTTTCGGGAATTCTGTAAACTTTCAGAATTAACACTTTAGTCCCTTAAGAATTTAAAATTCAATTCTGAACCCTTATAAATTCATAAAAATGCAATTCTAAACTTCTGAAAATATTTTCAAAATTCTGGAACATGTTTGCAATTTCCAAAACCTAAAATCAACTTTCAGAAAACTTTGTTTAATTACAGATTTGTCCGAAAGGACCAAATCTGTTTGATTCAAAACTTTATTTTCAGAAACTGAAACTTCTAAAACTTCAGAGTCAGAATCTGAAATATATTTCTGATTTTCGATTTTTTTATTTTAAAAAAAAAAATTATCGTCGGCACCGCGGTGCCTTCGAGGCAGTAAGCTACTGGAACCTGCAGATTAATTAGCATCGCAGTCCTAACAAGTGGCACCGCGGTGCCTCATAATTTTCATCACATGCACCGCGGTCCTAACAGGTGGAATCGTGGTGCCTTGAAGGCAGATTGTCCGAAATTAATTTTAAGCTTCTGGATGAACAGCACTGCGGCTCCCATGAACAGGACCGCAGTGCCTCTGGCTTCATCTGGCAGCACCGCGGTGCTCCATCATGGAACCTCAGTGCCGCCACCAAAACCCTAGCAGGCACTGCGGTGCTCCATCATGGAACCGCGGTGCCTCTCCTCCAGAATCATAAAATCTGAAATTTCTGAACTCCTAAAACTGGTTTAGGGCCAGATCTTTCAGATATATCACTTGTATTGCCATCACCATTAAAACAACATGTTCATCGATCATCAAATCCAATTTTCTTCTCGTTCTTCGTTTCAATGCACCATGCTTTAAGCCGGATAACGCATTTCAACTTAGAAGAGTTATATATTGGATTGACTTGTTCGAATACATAATTGCATTAACAGATCTGGTCACAAGGACTATGTATTCTAAAGGTTTAGGGTTTAAAACTTTTAACAACATAAAATATAGATCTAAACAAATCTTAACTCATATTATCATTAATATCATTACAAATCACATGAAACAGCCCAGACTCTGATACCACTATGGGTGTTTACATCCGGTTCGTACACGCAGCGGAATTTGAAAATTTATGTTTCAAACCCGACGACGGTCGAACTGTCATAAGTAATGAAAATACAAAGCACAAAATTAATGTAAAACTTCGACAAAAGACTTACATTCGAAGCAGCAATCAGCCAAGCAGTTGAATCTGTTACTTTGTGTAATCCAAGGGTGCACATGCAAACGTCCCTCGATTTGTAAGTTCAAAGAACTGTGATGTAATTTGCTAAGTCGGTAATGCTAGGGATTCTGACAGAGCTTTAGAAGAGATTGACCTCTCTTAGGTTTTTGTGTATTTGGAATGAGAGGTAAGCCCTCTATTTATAGTTTTAAACATAGGCTTAGGGTTTCCGTGGGATGGGCCCAGCAGAAAATCAGACTGACAAAATTCGTATTGCCAGAATCCGTACAGGCACCGTGGTCCCACTAAAGAGGCACCGCGGTGCTGCCCAGTGTTCTTGACACCGCGGTCCCAAAAGAGGGCACCGCGGTCCTGTCCTATTTTTTATTCTTTTCCCATTTTAATGTCCCGGTCATCAACCGAACATATAGGTATAATCTCATTCTAATTACATCCTTCAATCGACGGAACATTTGACTTAGTGTTACCCTTCAGGCCTTTACATATCGTCACTAATTACATTAGGATCTTCACGGAACTCCTAGACTGCGCCGGAAGACGAACCCAATATGTAAAGTCTAGCTACAAAAAAATATGTGAACTGAACCTATATGTGGAAAGATAAAATTCATTCATTCATGACACACCCAATAAGCTTAGGATTTGTCAAGTTTCTATCTAAATGACTTGATTATTATAACTCATCTACATTAGTTGACAACAGGACCATGTCACAGACATGTCCATTGCATTGGCCAATGACTTAGTCAACCTAATATCATATGAGTACCTGAGTGTTCACAAGAATATAAATTCAAGGAATGAATCATTTCTTGGCTCACATACCACTTTTAATCTTCTTCGTAATGCACCCAAAATAAGTCGTGTCTCAACCTATAAGGCATTTGAGCTTAGGACAGGATCAAAGTACATTACTCCGTAAATAAGATGATATTGACCTCAAGTCTAAGGACTTTTACCTCCCACACGCCGATGACATTATAGACATATAACAAAACAATACATCAGCAGGGCATACCAATACTTCAACAAGTATTCATGTGTCCATCATGAGTTGTCATAACTCGTAGCAAGTGAGACATACTACATCCACTAGGGATATTATGCAGACCACATGTCGACGTATCGCATATCATCAATATTCCAATTTCGATGATCATAAGTCGAGGTAATTTAAGAGTTACGTTATAACATTAATTCTCACATCATTAATAAACACGTAACCTCTAGGGATGCATTTATAGAATTTTATAAACAATCAACTAATAATTCAACAAATGAAAATTATCATAATATTAATCATCATTAATATAAATATGAATGTGTATAAAGTACATTGTATCATAATACAGATTGTCTCTAGGACATACATATACTTTCACCTTTCACTATTTGTGAATATGTCCCTTCTTTTCAACTTGGAACTCAAGTAATTTCCCTACAATGCTTCTTTTTGTTTTAATTACTTTTGCAGTTGTCAAGCTGGCTTGCAATGAACCAGAATAACAGTCTGATGTTGTATTAGAGGGCGTCTAGTGATTAAGGTAGAATAGTGTAAATCTCATTGATTGGAGTTCTCCTATTAATGCAATATATATAGTATACAATTGTAGTCCTAATGGAATTAGAATCTCTATTTACATTAATTACACCAAATTATTAATCAAAAAATATATTATGAATATATTCACTATCACACACCCCTCAGTCGGAGTGGGAGGAGGTCGGACGCTGAGACTGAATCTGAAGTCAAGGAACAGTTGCCGAGGAAGCTCCTTAGTGAAGATATATATATATATATATATATATATACGTACTGATATGAATAAGGAACATGCAACACCCTAACGTGACCCATTGTAACCTTCTCACTTATAAAGTGAATATTCATCTCAATATGTTTGGTTCGCTGATGTTGAACCGGGTTATGAGACAAGTAGACAGCAGATATGTTATCACAGTAAACCAAAAAATTCTTACGTAAGTGACAATGAAGCTCAAGAAGGAGATTTCACAGTCAACATAGCTGTTGCGATTATTTCTAAGTGCTTACGCAAGTGTACGTATCATTCCAAGTAATATAGTCTATAAGACCGAATATCGTCCACAGAGACTGGTTATCAAGTACCGATTATCTATTCTATGGTATCTATTTGGTTAACGTTCTTTAATTTGAGAATTTATAATTAAGTAAAATGCAGAAAATAAACTAAGATGATTATACTTTGGTTTATAACAGTTATCAAGGAATAGGGCTTCCAATCTCCTCAACTATCCACTCTTTCACGTGTTAATGCAATTGCTAATGATTCTTCTTCTTATTAAGATAGCAGATTAACTAATCTGTCATTATATTCCGGTTAGGACATACAAGAGCTCAACCTAGTGCAGAAACCTTCTATATTTATATGATAAAGTTTACCACACGGGAGGATTAAGAACAATAACCTTTAAATACTACACAAGTATCGGGGTACTTTCGTCCACGATTTTAACCTAAGTCTAGACAATTACAGCATATTCAAATCTCACCTTTCAGACTTTTGATTCGAAATCATATAAGTGATGACAATTAATAGCTAGTTAATTATTAAGCAATCATAACAATAATGAATAGATCTTAATACGCTGAAGAATAAAT
Source organism: Przewalskia tangutica (assembly GCA_029844215.1). Classification (NCBI taxonomy): domain Eukaryota; kingdom Viridiplantae; phylum Streptophyta; class Magnoliopsida; order Solanales; family Solanaceae; genus Przewalskia; species Przewalskia tangutica. The sequence continues at coordinate 44,297,163 of CM056724.1, read as the reverse complement.
CAATAATAATGCATTAACTATATGAAATAGCTTCAAGAAGATTCGATGGAAACCCTACTAAAGTAATTAGCTCCTAAATATTGTCATGTCAAGAACTAAATTACAATCCAACATAAACTGAAATAAAGCAAAGAAAAGGAAAAGAACTTGAACAAGAGTCTCCAATTGCAGTCTCCTTCTTGCCTCCCAAAAGTATGATTTGTATTATGGTATAAGGTCCATTTTTAATGAGCAGGATTTAGGGATATATATTTGAGAAAAAACTTGCTTTGGACCATGAAAACCCTGTCCAATTCGGCCCAGGAAACTGAAAATTATGCGTCGGCACCGCGGTTCCTCTGACAGGAACCGCGATGCTAAATGGCTCACGAAATCACTGCTGGATACTGGAAATATGGCACCGCGGTGCCTCTTCCCGGAACCGCGGTGCCTTCGACGGTGTTTCTACTTCGTACTTTCGACAATTTTTACGCCGCGACGCTAATTCACTTGACCGCGGTTCTATGGCACCGCGGTGCCTCTTTGATTTTTGTCCGGAATCTGCCAGATTTCTTCTGTTCTTCTTGACACTTCTTAGGCTTCATTCCTTGGGTTGTGCTTGTGCAATTTTCGTCCTCAGTTAAGCTCATTTCATCCTCAGAAGTAGTATTTTCTCCTTTATGACCGATGTGACACAAACGAAAGAGAAACACACCTAACACTATACTAAACGCAAAATAAAAGAGTAAAATACTAACTAAATGGGACTCAAAAGTGTATACAAAATACACTTAACAAACACCCTCAAACTTACACTTTACTCGCCCTCGAGTAAAGCACAAAACAAAAACAAAAATAAAAACAAAATTAAATAAAAGACTATATGCAATAGATCAAATAGTTATAGCAATGCTTCTTCAAAATCATGAATAAAAGTTGGGATAATATGTTAGAACATACATAGCATGAATAATTAGCAATATAGAATTTCAAGTTAGATATTTCGCAAATTCACTTAGATCATGATCAATTGGAAATACAAATATCTATCCTATGCATGTCAATCTCATTCCATCTTTCCCAAACGATATAGATCTGTTTACTTGCTATTCTCCACTAATTATAGACATACATATTAAAGATCATCAGGACTTTCACTGGTTGTAATGTAGGCTTAGACAGGGGTAGGTAAAAGTAGGCATTTAGGCTCAATTACGTACCATAAGTATTTTCATTCAACTCATTTTCCTTCTTTTTGACTTTCTTTTCAATTTCATACTTATTTTCTCCCCTCTTTTCTTTTGAGAGAATGAGATACATTATAAATAACAAGCACCCCCTAACCTATGCATGTTTTTCACTGGGGTGCATCAAATTCATACTCTCTTTTTTATTCTTTTTCAACACTCTCCATTCCAAGAGTTTTCAAATATTACTTATGGCACCACAAAAGAATCATTGAGTGTCAAAGAAAGATCTTATTTTAGGCTCAAAGGGGCTGACTAGTGATACAATTTATGTCAGGATATGTAATGAATGGTAGGAAGGGCTATCAAAGAAATACCTGAATCATTTCCCTAAATATATACATCTTAACTATTTCGCCTCAAATTACAAGCAAACAGATTTTCTAGACATTTTCAACCTTTCTTTCCATAACTGACACACACAGGCTAAGCGCAAATATCCCAAATAATTAGATGTCGTGAATTTTTGGCATATCTAACTTAAGCACATAGATTGTCGCTTTTAATTTCATTACATTATTCCATTTTATCCACTCAATATCTTTAGCAACTATAACATACTTGCTCCATAAAAAAATTATGACTCATGAACATATAAAACAACAAAAAGACTCAAAACAAAATAAGACCTCCCCCCCCAAACTTAATCAACACATTATCCCCAATGTGTGAAGACTAAAAATAATGAGGGACAACTTACTGACACAAGACATCGGTCATAGCGGAGATCTGGGAGGAAGGCCAAATTACTGTGCACAAAGCTGAAGGAGGAACCGCGGTTCTGCTCCAAGCACCGCGGTGCTAATTGCCGAAAAATTTCAGTGTCTTCAGTTTTCTGCATTGTTAACCATTCTCCCTTCGGAGTGATTCCTGCCCTTCATTTGTCATCCAACAACACTAACATACCAGATCGTGAGACTGTTCAAGACAAAATAAATAAACTAAAACGAAAATTGGAATAACATAATTAAAACATTAGGTTGCCTCCCAAGTAGCGATATCTTTAACGTCTTTTGGCCAGACACAGGTTACTTACTAGATCAAGGGGGTAGAGTGTCCCCTCCGCATATCCATTTTAGCATCATTCTCTTTCTCCTCTTCTTTTTTCACAGTTCTGATTTCATATGAGTTCAATTCTTTTTCATCAATTGCTAGTTCAGAAGTCTTACCATGAGGTTCTTCATGCTGCTTTGGTGGTACCCCACGAGCATCAGTACTTGTGAGGCTCTTCTCAGGCTCAACCTTGTCAACTACCCCAATAGCAAAATATTTATATGTGACTCGTGGTTCAGTGGAAGGCTTGAAAACTGTGAAAGTCATCTCCTCATCCTGAACTCTGAGTTTAAGCTCTCATTTCTCAACATCAATAAGTGCCCTCCCTGTAGCTAGGAATGGTCTCCCAAGTATAATGGACATATTTTCATCTGAATCCATGTCTAGGATGAGGAAGTCAGCAGGAAAAATGAATTTACCTACTTTTACCAACACATCTTCAATTATTCCTTCTGGATGCACAACTGAGTGATCAACTAGCTTCAAGGTGACTGTGGTTGGTCTTGCTTCTCCTAACCCAAGTCTTTTGAACACAGAGAGGGGCATCAGATTGACACTTGCCCCCAAATTACATAAGGCTTGCTTGCATGTCACCTTCCCTAAAGTGCAAAGTAATGTGAAACTCCCTGGATCTTTCAACTTTGGGGGAACCTTCTTCTGCAAGATAGAGTTGTATTCCTCTGTCAGCACTACTGTCTCATAATTTGTCAGCTTCCTCTTCTTAAACAAGATATCTTTCATGAACTTCACATAAGCTGGCATTTGTCCAAGGCCTTAATGAATGGAAGATTGATATGCAGTTTTTTAAATACCTCCAAAAATTTCGAAAACTGCTTATCCAAAGTCTTCGTCTGCAGTCTTTGAGGGTAAGGAATTTTATATTTATACTCCCTCATCTCTGCGGGTGGAGCCTTCTCTAAAATAGGCTGGTCATCAGTAACCCCCTCTTTCTCTACCTCACCTGTCTTCTCCAACTCCTTTCTCTTTTCGACCATTAGTTGAGGTGCACCTTGCTCTAACTGCTTCCCACTTCTCAAGATGACTGTCTGACATTGCTCCCTTGGGTTCATCACTGTATTACTGGAAAGATTATCTTGCCCTCTACTGCTCAGTGTGTGCGCTAGTTGTCCCATTTGTGTTTCTAAATTTCTAATAGAGGACATGGTCTCTGTCATGAACTGAGTGGTCTCCTTCATGAATTGAGTTTGGGAGTTGTTGGATTCTATCTGGGATTTAGCCAAGATCATCAGCGCTTTTCTTATTTCTCTTATTTCATCTGACTTCTCTTGTGGTGCTGGTGGGCTGAATTGCTGTGAAGATGAGGCCTAAAATTGTGGTTGTTGCCCTTGGTCATTCTTCCACGAAAAATTTGGATGATTTCTCTACCACTGATTGTATGTGTTGGAGGAAATAGGGTTGTTGTAGGGCCTCTGAAAATTCCCCACTGCCTGAACTTACTCCATGGGCACATTATTCAGGTCCACTGTTGTGCATCTATCAAAAGTATGGGGACCCCCACAGAGCTCACAACTTATTGGTGTCTGAACTACTTTAACTGTCATGGTACTCTGCTGCATCTGTTTGGTCAAAGTAGCTACTTGCACAGTCAACGCAGTGATAGCATCTAGCTTATGAACCCCAGCCACTTTCCTACTGTTCATTGTTCTCTCATTGGCCCCCTGATGGTTGTTTGTGGTCATATCTTCTAGCAAATCATATGCCTCGTTGGCACTCTTTTTCATGAATGTACCTCCTACTGCAGCATCAATGATGGTACGAGTTGTACCACACAACCCATTGTAAAATATGTAGACTAGCATCCACTTCTCAATCCCATGATGTGGGCACTTTCTCTGCAAGTCTTTGAACCTCTCCCATGCATCATATAATAGTTCTCCCTCTAGCTGATAGAAGTTATTAAGTTCACCTCTGAGCTTCGCTGCCTTAGCTGAGGGGAAGAACTTGGCAAGAAACTTCTGGGCTAAGTCTTGTCATGTAGTGATGGAGTTCGCCTGTAATGAGTTCAACCAGCACTTTGCTCTATCCCTAAGTGAGAATGGGAAGAGTCTCAACCGAATGGCGTCATCAGTAACACCATTGTATTTAAACGTTGCACACAACTCCAGGAAGTTTGCTAGATGCAAGTGAGGATCTTCAGACGGTAATCCCCCAAACTGAACTGAGCTCTGAACCATGTGCAATATGGCTGGTTTGATCTCGAAATTATTCGCTTCAACCGCTGGAAGCCGGATGCAAGTATGTACTCCTGTAATGGTTGGCATCACATAGTCCCCCAAGCTCCTTTCTGCATGGACATGTCTTAAAATAGGCGGTAACTCATCATCCCCCAAATTATTATTTCGCTGATCTCCTATTGCTAAGGAATCACCGCTTCTTTCTCTTTCTGCTGCTCGCGCACAATCTCTCAATCTCAGGGTTCAGAGGGATAGGAATGTCAGCTCCTCTCCTACTTCGCATAAACTAAGTTCCTGAGACTAATCAAAAATAGCAAACAGATCACGGCAGACAGCACTAAAGCAAAATAAAAGAGAAAAAAAACTAAAAATAAAAACCAAATTAGAAATAAGAATAGATAAATCGATATTAACAGTACGCCAGACCCCGGCAACGGCGCCAAAAACTTGTTGCGATTATTTCTAAGTGCTTACGCAAGTGTACGTATCGTTTCAAGTAATATAGTCCGTAAGACCAAATATCGTCCGCAGATACTGGTTATCAAGTACCGATTATCTATTCTATGGTATCTATTTGGTTAACGTTCTTTAATTTGAGAATTTATAATTAAGTAAAGTGCAGAAAATAAACTAAGATGATTATACTTTGGTTTATAACAGTTATGAAGGAATAGGGCTTCCAATCTCCTCAACTATCCACTCTTTCACGTGTTAATGCAATTGCTAATGATTCTTCTTCTTATTAAGATAGCAGGTTAACTAATCTGTCATTATATTCCGGTTAGGACATACAAGAGCTCAACCTAGTGCAGAAACCTTCTATATTTCTATGATAAGTTTTACCACACAGAAGGATTAAGAACAATAACCTTTAAATACTACACAAGTATCGGGGTACTTTCGTCCACGATTTTAACCTATGTCTAGACAATTACAGCATATTCAAATCTCACCTTTGAGACTTTTGATTCGAAATCATATAAGTGATGACAATTAATAGCTAGTTATTTATCAAGCAATCATAACAATATTGAATAGATCTTAATACGCTGAAGAAGAAATCAATAACTAATGCATTAAATATATGAAATAGCTTCAAGAAGATTCGATGGAAACCCTACTAAAGTAATTAGCTCCTAAACATTGTCATGTCAAGAACTAAATTACAATCCAACATAAACTGAAATAAAGCAAAGGAAAGGAAAAGAACTTGAACAAGAGTCTCCAATTATAGCCTCCTTCTCGCCTCCTAAAAGTATGATTTGTATTATGGTATAAGGACCCTTTTTAATGAGCATGGTTTAGGGTATATATATTTGAGAAAAACCTTTCTTTGGACCATGAAAACCCTGTTCAATTCGGCCCAGGAAACTGAAAATTACGCGTCGGCACCGCGGTTCCTCTGACAGGCACCGCGGTGCTAAATGGCTCACGAAATCACTGCTGGCTACTGGAAATATGGCATCGCGGTGCCTCTTCCCGGAATCGCGGTACCTTCGACGGTGTTTCAACTTCAGACTTTCGGCAATTTTTACGCTGCGACGCTAATTCACTTGACCGCGGTTCTATGGCACCGCGGTGCTACCTTGCCAGGCACCGCGGTGCCTCTTTGATTTTTGTCCGGAATCTGCCAGATTTCTTCTGTTCTTCTTGACACTTCTTAGGCTTCATTCCTTGGGTTGTGCTTGTGCAATTTTCATCCTCAGTTAAGCTTATTTCATCCTCAGAAGTAGTATTTTCTCCTTTATGACCGTTGTGACACAAACGAAAGAGAAACACACCTAACACTATACTAAACGCAAAATAAAAGAGTAAAATACTAACTAAAAATGACTCAAAAGTGTATACAAAATACACTTAACAATAGCTCGACAATAACCTTCGCAACGCCACGATATTCTGCTTCAGCACTTAAATGGAAAAGCGTGGCTTGCCACTTGGCAGACCATGATATAACATTACCTCCCCAAAAAATACGCAACAGTCGGACGTAGAGCGATGGGTGTTCGGACAGCCTGAGGGTGCGGTTTTTGTGGTGTGTTTTGAAGTAGAAGGGAGGTGTCCAAGTCATCAAGGAAACCTTAATCAATGACTCAAAATTTTGGATGTTGTCAAATGGAAAAACGTACTCAACAAATATGACATGGCGTGAGATTAAGATTTTGTCTGTGGATAACTCATAGCACAAGTACACCTATGGTTCGATGGGAAACCTAGGAAGACGCACGGAGTAGAGCGAGATGCTAATTTGTGAGGGACCGTGGAGGCAAGATTTGGATAACAAAGACAACCGAAAATTCAAAGGTGATTATAGAATGGGATCCGACGGTAGATAATTTCGATGGGTGTCCTATTTTGGATCATATGGGTAGGTAAGATGTTAAGAATGTGTTATACCATTTTTAATGCATAAACCCAAAATGTATGGGAGGGACGCATAAAAAGAAGGCTACGAATCATATGTTGATGGTGTGGAGAATTTTTTCGGCTTTACCATTTTGAGGGCAAGTATGGGGGTAGGAGAAATGAAAAAATATACCATTATCCGCACAAAAAATATGAAAAGGGGAGTTATTGAACTCACGACCATTATCATATTAAAACATTTTAATGTCTTTTTCAAATTACGTTTTAACCAATGTACGAAATTCAAGAAATTTGGAGTAAACTTGAGACTTAAGTTTAAGCGGATAGACCCAAAGAAGTGAGAAAAGTCATTCAAAAATATCAAATTATATTTATGATCTAGATTGCTAGTTATAGGAGATGTTCATAAATCCGCATGAATGATATCAAATGGAGAGAAAGTAATACTTAAAGAAGACGTAAATGGAAGTTTAACATGTTTCCCTAGATGACAAGAAGAGCAACTATGGAAAAGTTTCCCTTTATTACATTGGATTAAATTGCGGTTTCTAAGAGAATAAAAAATATGAGCTCCCGGATGACCAAGTCTACTATGTCACGTTGATGGAGATATTGCAGCTAAAGCGGTGGATGAAGTGGCATAGGCAATGTTGACACCCAATTTTTTCCCTCCATTTCGATTAATAATCAATAAATTAAACTAATTTTTAACATCGCAAAATAATTTTAATAATAACAATACACGCATATATAAAATATATACACACATAAATAAATAATTTAATAATGACGTCACATTAAGCATTCCTTAAATATCATATACGCATTTATTAATACTCAAAATAATTTCATAAATATTATTTATCATATTATAATTTAAACCCCACTTCCATTTTTACTAAACTAAAATCTAACACCTAAAACTAGATCCCTTAAACTCTACCCAACAAAATAAATGCCCTAGCCCAAAATAAAATCTGAAATTGCAAAGCCCATATTTCTCAAAACCCACAGCCCAATATCCAACTAGCCCAACTCCTTATCTTCCTCATAAGACCAAACAAAAAAACAAAACCTAAAGCCCTTGAAATCCGCCATTATCATCACTTCCATCATCCACGTCGAAAATCATACTGAAAATCACAACAAAATCTCCAACTTACCATAACAAATATTACACCAAATCATATCTTACAGTAAAAAACTTACCAAAAACGAATTCCAATCTTCCCTTAAATCAGTCCCAAAATTTTCCAGAACCAGTACCAAATCGTCCATTATAATCCAAAGCTTACCAAAATCGAAGCAAAAAATCTTTACCATAATCAAATTGATTCTTAAAATCGCTGAAAATCATACCGAAACAAGGTAAGAATTATTAGGATTTTTGTACTGATTTTGGACCCCCAGTTGGAGCTATAAATACACAGCTATTCTCACATTCAAAGGCACGAAAAATATACATTGAAATCCCCTTTACTACTGCCCATTTTCAGTAAAAGCCAGAAATCGACAACTTTTACCTTCAAGAATAACTAAACAAACCATCGGAAGAATAAGAGAAAACAAAAAAGAACTCATTCAAACAAGGATCGAAAATCCATCTTCTTTTACCATCGAAAACCGGTGGAGAAAACCTTTCGGAGACAGAGTCTAACATCAATAATCGAATCCTCAAACCTTTTTCGCAATACCAGTTAAGAACCGACAACCATTCTCAAAGCAAAGCTCCGCTTTCTTCGTTCGCATAGCCAAATAATCCGAGTGGGTCCGACGAGTCGAAACGCCGCCTCAGTTCGCTACCCACAAAAGGTAAACTCAAATTTCTCTCAGTCTCTCATAATTACTGCGTTCTGTATGCCCTGAACTAAGTATGTTTATGGCTAAGTTTTTTGTTATGTTGATTAGTGTTTTAATGTGTTAATCCCGTAAAGCCCTTTGGGTTAATATATGTTCGGTAAATCCGGGTTTGGGACCAGATTAAGTGAAAATCGTTTGAACTTATTGTTAATTAGCATATGTTCAAAAAGAATGAGATTGGGTACTCCGCGATTGTTTATGGTTCTCGAGTTTATAACAATTGATTGGTTTTTCTAGACTGCTGGATGACTGTCGATGCTCGAATATGTCAGGTTATAGTAGAACTGTGCAATCTGTCCTAACATCATGAATAAATATACTTCATTCTTGCGAATCTGAATTCTGTCAAGCAACTCTGCCCATGTACTAGTTTTTTTACTGATGTGTATCTATAGCCTCCCTAGGATATACACAAATCTAATCACGACTACTTCAGGATTTCTAGCTGCTAACCCCAAACTGGACAATCATATCGTCTCTTGGAACTACCCTCTGTGCCAAATTCCATGCATTAACGCTAGTTGTAGTAAGGAAATGAAACTGAATTCAGTAGAGTAGCTTAAGTAATGAAATAAAAGAAACAGTTATATGCCTACATAACGATTGAATAAGAAAATGCTTGTTTGTCCATTTCTTCTCCTTTAGTTATCCTAAAATGTACACTGATTATACCATCCCTATATGTTTATTGTTAAATATATGAAGAAGTATATCTAGTATGTTGGGTTGGTCTATTCTTTTATAATGTGGGTTACTTACTTTCCAGATAATATACATCTTTCAAGCTTGCTCCCTTGATTCCTGCTTTGTGAAATTTGCTGTGATTGATATGTTATTGGGCTAAGCCCACTTGTCTGTTCTCTTTATAAAATGGTTGACTTCCTTATACACTTGGGTCATTTTTTTAATCTGGAAATGAGTGTTGGGGCCTACCTATGTGGTTTGGGCCGTTGCAGTAGAATAAAATTGGATTATGTATATCTCCTTGGAATTTATATGACTACGCCATTTTATTTGCATTGCTAATATGTTCGAGTGTGTACTAATCCTTATCTTTTTATTTTTACATGAAATGCATCAGAGCCGAATGAAGAGTCTCAATGCGAGATTCATCGCGACTTTTGTCAAATGAAGACCTACATCTATTTGCATTCAGCGCATCTCACATCTGAAATTCCAAACCGCAGGCGGAATGACATCGCCACTCCTTCGAGTCATCTTTATTCCTTATTCTGCCCCATTTATTTGCTTCCCCTTAAGTTAATTATTTTAGGCTTGATGTACAGTGCTTAAGTTATACTAAACCACTTAATAACCTTCACTCGCATAATAATTCATATAGCTAAGATATTGCTTGTCACCAAATGCCTAACATATTTTCTCTTATTAATATTCATATAGGATCATTTTAAACACTTTACATGCTAGGCCTATTTTAAAACATGCATTTTTCTTAAACATAATAATAACCTAGGTTTGAACGGACAACCGCAAGTTAGCGAATCATAGAGGATGCCTAACTCATTCCCTCTAGATTAATAAAGAACCCTTGCCCAGAATCTCACATAGTTTAGCAGACCATTTAAATGGAGTTAGTGTTGACTTTACTTAGTTAATATTTAGGTGTCTTAATTCACCCAACTAATTAGGTGGCGACTCCGCGAACCCTTTTAGCATTTTTAGCACCCTTTAGCATCCATATTTTTAGCATTTTATTTATTTCTAACAAGTAGCAGGATTCGCCGAGGAAAAGATAATGTCCGCGGTCGAAAAAATGAGTGACAGGCAGTGGACGTTGATTGGAAAGGATAGAGGTCCCCCACACTATTGCATCTCATAAGAATTCTCTCATACGTAGGTCCTTTACAGAAAAACCAAATGGGTCAAATTCAATGGATACAGAATTATCATTGGCAAATGTTTTAACAGAGATTAGGTTCTTGATAATGTTATGGACATATAGGACGTTTTTAAGAGAAAAGTGGGGATGCGGTAGTGGAGTTAATGTGTGGCCAAACCATTAAATTAGAATGCGATGACTATTTCCGACCATAATAGATTGAGGAGAGTTTAAATTTCACATTTGATGAATATTACCAAAATTATTGGTGAGGTGAGACGTGGTACCCGTATCTATATACCATATAACATCGTGATGCTACTGGGCCGCTGTATAGTGGATCTGGTGGATGGACAGTGGCCCGGTGGTGTTGGGCCACTGGGCAGTGGGCCTTGGCAGTGCCCACCGTTATTACTGGGCCTAGCCTGGAACGAGACTGGTTGATAGGGCTCAGTGCACAAACTGTTGCCAAGGACGTGGGTTGGCCCACTGAGTTGGGTACTGGGCTTGCAACTGATAATTTATGATGTCGGGTATTGAGGAAGATGAAACATGAGAAGCTATGTGGGCCGCGGGTGACGCCATGAGGGTATCAAAAATTTAGGAGAGAAAGAGGGTGTACAACTGTTGTATATCAGTTATATACTAGGGGTATATGTCCTGCTGGAGAGAAATAGAATGTAAGAGGGTTGTATATCACTGTATATGTGATGTATATCAGTGTATATGAGCAATATATGACGATAGGAAGTGTATATAAACCGTATACAGTATGTATATCGACTGTTTCTGGTAGGAGTTGGCATCGGAAGAGAAGACAAAAATAGGGAGGGGTTGTCGTATATCAGTTCTATATTAGTGGTATACATGTCCGATTTGTTTGATATGTGTCTCAGGTTGTTGTATAGTGCTTGTATATTAGTGGTATACATGTTCGGTTTTAGAAGAATGTGAGGGATGGGGGTTGTATATCATGGGATATATGAGGTATACATGTAGGTTTTGAGATAAGATGCTTGTATATCACGTGGAAGCAGGATATACTGGTTGTATATCACAAAGAGGCGGTGGTATACAGGGTTGTATACGACTAAATATCATCGTAAAAATAGAGGCGGATGGGAGGTATACTGCGGCCGAAACTAGGGTTAGGGTAGGAATGGATTTTTGGTTCTTGATACCATGTAGAATAATGTAAATATATTTTATTGGAGTTCTCCTATTAATGCAATATATATATATATATATATATATATATTCACTATCACTTAATCTTGGACAAAAGATATACTCTGTCAACTTTATGGTCTATTTAGCCACAAATTTTAGCTGTCAATCGGGTGAAGAAATCTCAGCAAAAATTGTCCTATGAAGAGATGGTAGACATTCAGAGTAAACTCTAATCACACAATGTCGGGTTATTGGTCAACCAAGCTATTAACGTATATTCTTAAATATACACCATATAGTTTGTAATATTTAGTGTTGTATAATTATAGTAGATATATGATCCTTATTGTATTAGGATTCCATATTGTACACATTATATATATTTGTATTAATGAGAAAGACTCCCTAAGAGAGACTAATACACTCTTACATGGTATCAGGAGCCTAACCCTAAAAACACCCTAAACCTATTTTTTTTCCTAGTCGATGCCCCCCCCCCCCCCTCGTCGGGACAGCCGCTTGTCATTTTTTTCCTTTGATTTTTAAAGTTTTTTCGGTCTCTTTTATGTGGCTACCATGTCTAATCCCACCTCTCCCAAAGCTTCCGCATCTTCCACTGTTGTCTTCGATAACCCCCCCTCTCTCCTCAACATCTTCCTTCCATCCGGCGTTTACCGCCACAAATATCAAGAATTTCATTCCTTTAATTTTTTATCAGGAGGAGAGCCAATATTCTTCATGTGTTGAACTGTTCTATATTCACACTTGCGCGTACAACGTGCTTGACCACATTAACGAATTTGTCCCTCGCCCTCTCGACATCCCAGACACGACATGGCGTCGTCTTGACGCTATTGTCAAACATTGGATTTATGGATCTATATCTAAAGACCTACTTAATACGATTATGAAATCATGTGTCTCGGCTCGTGAACTATGGGTACATTTGGAAGAGATATTTCTGGATAACAAAAATACACGTGTCATGTATTTGGACGAACAGTTCAACAACAGACGTATAGAGAACTTCTCCAACATGTCTGAGTAGTGCAAACAATTGAAGTTTGTTGCAGACCAACTATCCAATATGGTGACACCAATCTCTGAAACAATAATGGTTCTCCAACTTATTGCAGGATTAACGAAAGGTGAATATGATATACTAGCAACAATGATACAATAAGCCGATCCTCTTTCCAGATTCAACAAGGCTGGGTCACAATTATTATTGGAAGAAACCTGACGTGCTAAACAGGACGACTACAACCAGAAAGCGTTAATAGTTGACACTCCTGCAATTCTCATCGCCCCTACCGCTATCCAACCACCGTCAGACCACCAATAATAGCAGGGTGGCCGCGGTGGTGGCAAAGGTGGAAATGGTCGAGGGAACGGCAAGGGTGGATGAGGCCGAGGGCTTGGAGGAAAGGCTGGTCCACAGTAGGCCGCAGTTCCATCACCTTAGGCTGGTCCACAGTAGGCCGCAGTTCCATCACCTTAGGCTGGCCATGGCAGTGGCCCAACACTGGACCATGGGCCTCTGTCCCGATTTATTTTCCGCAGCAGCTGGCCCAACAACCCTTCCAGTAGTTCCAGCAACTGGGTCTTCTACGCCCAAGTCCCGGATCACATCAACCGCACACTCAGTCCCATTTTTCCCAAGCCTAACAGTTGCCTAATTTCAACGGTCTGGCCCCATCTGAATTGGGCTATGCCTTCAGCAGTATGAACTTGCAACAACCCGATGAAAATTGGTACATAGATACATGAGCCACTTCTTGTCTCACCCGAACTACAGGTAATCTTCCCAAACTGTTTCATTTAAAGTATCCTCAATCTATTACTGCGGGTAATGGCTATCATATTCTATTCAAGGTTATGGTACCACCTACACCCAACCGCCTCACCCACCCTTCTCCCTAAATAACATCCTGTATGCTCCCAACATTATTAAAAACCTAATATATATGTTCGAAAATTTACTCGTAATAATTCTGTGTCTGTTGACTTTGACCATTTGGTTTTACTGTCAAGGATCTTCGTACCGGGATACCTCTTACGAGATGCAATAGCACGGGGGATCTATATCTGTTTCCATCCACCTCCGCTGCCATCTTATGCTCTCATATGTCTCTCGCTACTATCTCTCTGTCAACTTGACATAATAGGCTTGGACATCCAGGAGCCCATTTTTTTAATAGAAATTTTCTTAGAGGCAATAACTTTATTAGATGTAATAATGGAAAACTTACCCAACACTGTGTTTCTTGCTCTTTAGGCAAACATGTTCGTCTTCCTTTTAAATCATCTTTAAGTGTTACGTTTTCTCCTTTTGACATTGTTCATGCTGATTTGTGGAGGTCTCTTATTACTAGCTCATTGTGTCATACTTATTATCTAGTCTTATTAGATGATTTCTCACACTTTATTTGGATTTACCCACTAAAATTTAAGTCCGAAGTTTTTACCAAATTTCTTGAATTTCGTAACATTTATCAAAATACAATTTGAGAAAAACCATCAAATCTTTTCAGTGTGATAATGGTCACGAATTTAATAACTCCATGTTTCACAAATTCTGCAAAAATAATGGCATGGTCTTTCGATTTTCGTGTCCCCACACCTCCCCTCAAAATGGAAAAGCAGAACGAATCATCCGCACCATTAATAACATGGTTCGTACTTTACTTTTTCATGCCTCTCTCCATCCTTTATTTTGGTATATGCAGTCAAAATGGTAGAATACATTCTTAATATTTTATCCACTAGTACTCTTCACAACATGACACCAACCGAAATTTTATAATGTCAGATCCCCTCCTATAATTACCTTTCATATCTTCGGTTGCCTTTGCTACCCGAATCTTGCGGTCACTGTCCCTCACAAATTAGCACCCCGAACAGCTCTATATGTCTTCATAGGTTTCCCGTCTAATTATAGGGGCTATCTTTGCTATGACTTGTCCACTCATCAAAGTTACGTCTCTCGTCACGTTACGTTTGACGAGATGATTTTTCCTTTTGCAAATATCCAAATGTTTCGAACCACGGACTATACTTTTCTCGATGAGTTCGACATCTCCCCCGTTATACTCAGCGAACTGTGTCAATCCACCACCACCGCCCACCCATCTCCGCTACTACTATCGGATACCGCCACCTCCGGCGGACTGACAGAATCACACCCAACCAGTATCGTTCCCCAACCACCCATTACTGCCACTACCGGCAGCCATTTTGTCATCCCTCAGTCACCACCGACTTCCACCCCCACCATCGGTAATCGGTCGGTTGCCTCTCTGACCCATCCCAAAATTGCCTATTCCACCCACCGGTAAACTCCACCACCATCTCCAGTGTCATTTCCACCTAATGTCACCCTTCTAATCAACCAGACCAACCCCTTTCTTGTATCGGTCTCCCGTACCCCACACATTACACAAACTCAGACCCAAACTAGCCCATCGCAGCCTCGGTCACCCGAATACAACAATCCTTCACCACACCCCATCGACCAACCATCACTGACACCCAACATTGTCCCTGCTAACCAAACACCCACTGACACACAAACTACAAATGAAACAACCCACTATCCGAACCTGACCCATACCAGTACCCAATATGCCCCCTACCCCTACGCACCGAATGGAAACCCATGCTCAACATGGGATTTTCAAATAAAAAGCCCAGTTCAACCTATACACACAAACCATATATCTAATTTCCAAAAACTCAAAATTATGCAAACTAGACCCAAATTGGAATGCGGTCATGCGTGAGGAATTTAATGTTTTAACAAAATATCACACTTGGGATTTGGTTCCTAGACCGGAGGGGGTGAATGTGATCCGATGTATGTGGATTTTTCATCATAAATACAGATACAATGGTGATCAAAGAGATATACAGCGAGACTTGTGGCTAATGGCACTGATCATAATAAGGGTATTGATTGCGGTGAGACGTTCAGTCCGGTTGTCAACCCGGCTACCATTCACACAGTTCTGAGTATTTATATGGATAAGCATTGGTCGATCCATCAGCTTGATATGATGAATGCACTTTTATATGGGGATTTAAAAGAAATTATTTACATGCACCATCCGCTTGATTTTGTCCATCCTGCAGCACTTCAGTATGTGTGTCGTCTTTGTAAGTCACTTTATAGTTTGAAACAGGCCCAGAGCGTGGTATGATCGCTTTGCACAATACATGGCTAAAATGGCGAACTACAACATAATGTCCACACGGGTTGACTCTAAATCAAAGCTTAGTGTTATTGATGGTAATCCAGTGTCCGATCCAACCCTTTACATGCGTCTTGCAGGTGCACTACAATATCTTACTTTCACCAGGCTTGATATTAATTATGATGTTCAACAAGTGTGATTATTCATGCATTCCCCTATAGAGCCTCATTTTACTACTCTTAAGTGTATCATTCGATATATTAAGAACACACTTGATTATGGATTGCATCTATACCCCTCAGCACCGATCATGTTGTTATCATATACTGATGTTGATTGGACAGGTTGTCCGGACATATGACACTCCACCTTCGGTTACTGTGTGTTCTTAGGGGATAATCTCATTTCTTGGTCTTCCAAGAGGTAAGCCACCTTATCCCGTTCGAGTGTAGAAGCAAAGTATAGAGGAGTTGAAAATGTTATTGTTGAGATCTATTGGCTCCGAACCCTTCTTTTGGAGCTTCAGTGTCCCTTGCGTAAGGTATCTTTGGTTTACTGTGATAACATATCTACCATATAGTTATCTCATAATTCGGTTCAGCATCAGCGAACCAAGCACATTGGGATGGATATACACTTTGTTCGTGAGCAGGTTGTTATCGGCCATGTTAAGGTATTGCATGTGTCATCATCGTATCAATATGCGGATATCTTCACGAAAGGTCTTCCTAGACAGCTCTTCCTCGACTTCAGATTCAGTCTTAGTGTATGGCCTCCTCCCGCTCTGACTGAGTGGGGGTGTATTAAGGTATATTCTCAAATATACTCTATATATTTTATAATATTTAGTGTTGTATAATTCGATTTGCAAGCCATAAACAAGGACATAAAATGGAGGTGTCACGTACCTTTGATCTGAACTTAAGCATGTGCCTCTGTTAGTACTCCAATTTAGCCTTTTTCAACGGTCTCTCCCTCTCTCTCTCCCTTTTTTTTGTAGGTATCACTAGATCTGCGACATTGTCTGGCAGCGAACAGTGGTTTCCTGTAGGAAACAATGATTTTAGGCAGTGAACAGTGTTTTCTGGCGCGTGAATAGTAATTTCCGGCATGTGAACAGGTTTTATCAGCCTGAAGTCGGTACCTCCAGTTGTCTGTACTCAATATTGTTCTTATCCGTGTTGTTCAATTTTGCATGTTGCATTTTATTGAATCTAGACTTTACATTCTTGCATGTATTCTTGTTGTCCTTTGTTTTATCATTCGAATCTGCAGTAGCCTAACTTACCTCTAGATTATTTCTAACTTGTGCTCTAGTATTGATTTCTGTGTATGTTAGTGTTAACCCTGGATTAGTATTCTTTGTGTCTTTGCTCTAGTGACTTTGGTGAATGATAGTAGACTAGGGTCATGTTCTCAGTCGAGGACGGGGGCAAGGGGTAAGAGAGATGTTAGGCTGAGAATAGGATCTTGGAATATTAGGACTTTAATGGGGAAGGCCATAGAGATAGTTAAGATTCTTAAGAATAAGAAGATTATATAACATGTGTCCAGGAGACCAAATGGATAGGCATTTTGGTAGACAACAAACTAAGGGATCATGCGGTAGAGGTGAGGAGGGTCAATAACAGGATGATGACAATTAAGTTGGTAGTTGGAGGGTTCACTATGAACATTATTAGTGTTTATGCGCCACAAGAGGGCTTGGACGAAAAGGAGAAGAGATGTTTTTGGGAGGATTTAGATGAAGTGGTGGGAGGTATACCACCCACTGAGAAGTTATTTATAGGAGGGGATTTCAATGGATATATCGGGTCACTTCTAGGGGTTATGATGACGTGCATGAAGGATTTGGACTCGGGGTCAGGAATAGGGGAGGCGTCTCACTTTTGGAGTTCGCTAGAGCTTGTGGGATGGTGATAGCCAATTCTAGATTCCTGAAGAAGTAGGAATACTTGGTGACTTTCCGTAGTTTGGTGGCTAAGACTCAAATAGACTTTTTGCTCCTTAGGAAGGTTGACAAAGGACTTTGTAAATACTGTAAGGTTATTCTAAAGAAATATCTTACAACCCGACATAAGCTTTTGGTGATGGATTTGGAGATCAAGTTGGAGAAGAAGAAGAGGGTGGTGGATGACAGGTTAGAATCAAATAGAGGAGTTTGACCATGGCTAGTGCAAAAGAAATAGGGGAGAGGTTGATGGCCAAAGGGGCTTGGGGGATTAGTGGGGATGCGACCGATATGTGGGACATGACGACCAGTTGCATTCGTGAGGTAGTCAGAAAAGTGATAGGAGTCTCGCGGTGTTATCGTGGTGGACAGGTGGTGGAATGATGAAGTTCAAGAGAATGTGGAAGCAAAGAAAGCGGTGTATGTGAAATTGGTAGAAATCAGAGATGATGTAGAGAAGTGGAAAAATAGGGAACTGTATAAGATGGCGAGAAATGAGGCAAAACTAGCGGTTATGGCAGCGAAAACGGTGGCTTTCAAACGTCTGTATGTGAAAATAGAGAAGAAATGCGGAGATAGTTGTACAGACTAGCCAAGACAGGGGATAGGAGGTCCCGTGACTTGGATCAAGTGAGGTGCATCAAGGACGAGAATGGTAAAGTACTGGTGGAGGAAGCGCATATTAGGCGGAGGTGGCAGTCTTACTTCCATAAACTATTGAACGAAAAAGGAGATGGAGACATTGTGCTTGGAGATCTGGAGCATTCTGGTAGGCACTGGGATTTTGGCCATTGTAGAAGCATTAAGGTTGAGGAGGTTCTGGGTGTTATTAGCAGGATGAGCAGAGGACGAGCGATCGGGCCTGATGAGATCCTAGTTGAATTTTGAAAGAGCGCAGGCAGAGCTGGTTTGGAGTGGCTGACTGAGTTGTTTAACGTCATTTTTAAAACGGCAAGAATGCCTGAAGAATGGAGGTGGAGTACAATGATTTCCTTGTACAAAAACAAAGGTGATATCCAGAGTTTCAACAACTATAGGGGTTTCAAGCTGCTGAGCCACTCTATGAAAGTTTGGAAAAGAGTCGTGGAGACGAGGGTGAGGAGAGTCGTGTCTATATATGAGAACCAATTTGGATTCATGTCGGAGCGTTTGACTACCAAAGACATTAATCTTATTAGGAGGTTGGTGGAGCATTATAGAGAGAGGAAGAAAGACTTACATATGGTTTTCATCGACCTCGAGAAGGCATACGACAAAGTCCCTAGGGAGGTTCTATGGAGATGTTTGGAGGTTAGAGGTGTACATGTGGCATACACTAGGGCAATAAAGGATATATATGATGGATCCAAGACTAGAGTACAAATAGTAGAAGGATACTCAGAGCACTTCCCAGTGATGATGGGGCTGCACTAGGGATCAGCTCTTAGCCCATTCTTATTTGTCTTGGTGATGGACGGACTGACGTGACAAATCCAATGGGAGGTACCATAGTGTATGTTATTCACAGACGACATAGTCCTGATTGATGAGACTCACAGCGAAGTGAACGCCAAGCTGAAAGTTTGGATACAGACTCTAGAGTCTAAAGGGTTCAGGTTGATTGGACCATGATAGAATATTTGGAGTGCAAGTTCAGCAACGGGAGAAACCCTGAGACAGACGTGGAGGTAAGGTTTGGTGCTCAGGTCATTCCAAATAAAGGAAGCTTCAAGTACCTAGGGTCTATTATCTAAGAGAATTGAGATTTTGATGACGATGTCACGCATTGTATTGGGGCAGGATGGATGAAATGGAGGCTCACATCTGGAGTCTTGTGCGATAAAAATGTGCCACCAAAACTTAAAGGCAAGTTCTATAGGGTGGTGGTTAGACCGACTATGTTATATGGGGCGGAGTGTTAGTCAGTCAAGCCTTCGCACATACAAAAAATGAAAGTTACGGTGATGATGATGTTGAGATGGATGTGTGGGCATACAAGGAGAGATAAGATTAGAAATAATGATATCTGGGAGAAAGTGAGAGTGTCCTCGGTCGATGATAAGATGCTGGAAGTGAGGTTGAGATGGTTCGGGCATGTGCATAAGATAGACACAGATGCACCAGTGCTGAGGTGTGAGAGGTTGGCTATGGACGGGTTCATGAGAGGTAGAGGTAGGTGGAAGAAGTATTGGGGAGAGGTGATTAAACGGGATATGGCGCAGGTGCAACTTACTGAGGACATGACCTTAGATAGAGAGTTGTGGAGGACACATATTAGGGTAGAAGAGTAGTAGGTACTCGAGCGTAGTCCTACTTATGCTTACTAATTGATAGGTATAGTGTTATTATTGTATGCCCGATTAGTCTATCACACTTATAGGCACATTATTGCTTTATAATCCGCTGTAGTTTGATTTCTGCTACTATGTGTTCTTTAGTGTATTTTGTTTAGCTTATCTAGTTGTGTTAGCTACTGCTCTCTTTTGTTCAAATGCATTTATACTGCTTTAATTCCTTATTTGAGTCTGAATGTTTCTCTTGCTTTACTCTTTACTCTTGTTTTACTCTTGCTTTGTTTTGATTGTCTTGCTTGTGATTATGCTTTGTCTTGAGCCGAGGGTCTCCCGGAAACAGCCGCTTTACCTACCAAAGTGGAGGTAAGGTTTGTGTACACTCTACAATTCCCATACCTCACGGTGTGAGATTTCATTGGATATGTTGTTGTATAATTATGGTAGATATATGATTCTGATTGTATTAGGATTTCATATTGTACACATTATATTATATTTGTATTAATGAGAAAAACTACCCCAAGGGAGATTAATAAAATTTTACCCAAGCCATGCAAATGTATGACATCAAAAATTAGAGATTCCCTTTGATGGAAATTTCACAATTATTCAAGCAGAAAAATACTCTAATTTGTATACATAGACAGTGTAAGCTGGTAAATACTCACATGCAGGCACTAACAAGGTCTAAGAAAATCTCTCAACAATAGTATCAAACAACAGCAGGTGCAGATTATGATACATTAATTCACCACCAACAAACTCCCTTCCCTCTGACCTCCAAAAGAAGAATTAAAAAAAAAAAAAAGTAAAACAAACAAACACAGAAGAAAGAATTCCAGTATCTGATTATTTGCATAAAGTAGATCCTATTTAATATTGTTTACAACAAAAAGAAACTCTCACCAGATAGGCTACACATTAAAGGGGTAACAAACCTGAAAAACACTTCTTCCGCGGGGGCTCACACTCCAAAAATTCTCCATCCTAGTAAGTAAAAAACTTCAGCATAAGGGAATTGCAAATCCCTTGCAATACAGTAGAAATAGGTGAACATTGGTAGAGCAGAAAACCACGACCGGATTCACGTGCCCTCGCTTTTCTGGAGCAGTACTCTACATTTGCACTTCTTCATGCAGTATAAGTCGTGACTGCGAATCTCGAAGCAAATGATATATTGTATACTCAGAGAAGTCTTCACTCTCGCCGAAAGAAAACCATCAACTCGTAACATGACATGCTTTCCTCTAAATGAAGACTATCACAAAGAAATCTACTTCCAAAACTTGTTTTCACTATATGCTCTGCCTGGATCGAAAATTGTCATTTGATAAGAGAGAGCCTATCAAATTTTCCAATCTCTTTGCCCCTGCAGTAGGTCTGAGGACTGTGATATTAACCACTACAGAACATGGATCTGTCCCATTCTCTCGACTCCCTGTGCACCAGCCACCGGGGACAAACATGCCTTGACCTCGAAACAGGAGTTCATTGTCAATCTTGTCAAGCACGGGATCATCTTGATGGAACTTTCTTGCAAATGGGGCATTACTGTCAACCATATTTTGCATGTCATCAAGTGTAAGGTAATGAGGATGCTGCTTTGGAGGGTTATCCCACGATATAAAGTGCAGATCAGTGTTTACTGAGGTATTGCGGAACTCCTGAGCGTTACAGACGACAGTATGGAAATAAACTTCTGGAGTTGAGATGAAGTTTGCATAGTACATAAGTACAGTTCGAGGCATGTTGTCCCATCCCCATATGCAGAAGTCAATGAAGGGTCGAGATAGGGCCATCCAAGCAGACCCTGTAAAGAGGCAAGACCAAAGTTAGAAAATTTGTAGACGGGGAATTAATGAAGTTATTGTTCCATTTGTTAACTCTTGCTCATCATCTTATCCTTTCCACTCCCCTCTAAATAATCATTAACAAAAGTAAAACAATAAATGACAGATTCCCTTAAATAAGAACGCTCCTTCCAAAGTCTAAACTTCATGTCAAATAGAAATACAGAGCTGATACAAGTTTATGTTGAAAGTAAAGAGATGAACCTTCAAAGATCTTTTTTCTTTTTTGAGAAGGTAACAAACCTTCAAGGATTTCACTTTTAGAATACCTAGTAATCTTTAACCAATGAGTATATTCACCAAAATAGAATTAGATGAAAAGAAATCGTTTATCATGTAGTCAAAGTCAGTATTACTATAACAAACAATGCAAATATGCTCCTTAATAAAATGTGTCAGTACAAACATTTATATCCACATGAAAAAACCAGGGCGACAAGAAAATGTGTTTTTCCACTTGGTTGTGAGCAAGGGAGCCAATTCTGAAAGCTGAAAACTTGAGGAAGAGAAGGATCACAGATACTATTTGGTGCTTTATGTGCATGTACTCGGGCAAAGACGTGGACAACCTCCTCCAGCTAGCTATGCACTTGTGGTGAGAGATATTGAGTTGGTTCGGGACACGATGGACAATGCTGGGCACTATGAAGGAGGCACTGTTCAGCAGGGCTTATGGAAAATGAAAGAGATGAAGCAGCGCATGTGATATTGCCCTATTGGCACTCATGTGGTTATATGGAAATAGAGCAATCGGAGGATTTTTTATGGAATAGAGAATGACTGTACATTTGATGAATAGCCTCTTATTTTCAGTTATCTATTGGTACATGTGAAACCCCTAATGGAAGACGGGCTGATGAGGGAGGGTCAAGCAGGAGTGGCACAGGCTTCTAGGTCGGCAAGTTTATTGTAAATATATATAGGTGTACAATGTTCATCTCAATTACAAGATTAATATCATCTTACATTTATGAAGATGAGGTGCACATGACACCTTAGGCGAATCTCACATCGGAATGGGAGAGGAAAGTAAAGAGCTATATAAAGAATAGCTTAAGTTCACATGGTATACGCGCTCTTGAGGCTCGATGAGGTGTAGCCCAAAAAGATAAATGTGTGCGGCGGACAATACGTGCCATGGATATGGGTCATGACAGTGCATCCATGAGGTTCCGATTTGAATAGAAAATTGGTTCTTTTGTAGAGAATCATATGTTTTTGTAGGTTCTATACTTTTTCGTATAATACTTGTATATGGAAGTTGTTCCCAACATTAATAAGAAAATTTACTTAGGTCAAAAATTGTATATAGGAGCTGTTCCTGTTGTATTTATGTTAGCGAAAGTATGTCAATCCAATGTGACAACTGTAACAAGAGGCATGATTTAGTGCTGCATAATAAAACTAATGTGTGTAAATTTAATCTATCACTTGAAAAGTAAACAGTCAACCATTGATGAACTCCATATACTCCCTCTGTCTCAATTTACCTTTCTTTTTAATCAGTCAAAAAAAGAATGACATCTTTCTATATTTAGTAAAAATTTAACTTTAAACTTCTTATTTTATTCTTAATAAGATATTTCTAACCATAGAACTTTGTATGACCTGTTTTAGACTACTAAATTTCACAAGTCTTTCTTTTTCTCTTAAACTGTGTGTCCCGTCGATGGAGGGTGTACATGACTACGGCAAAACAGATGAAATAAAGCTCACACCAAAAGTAAACTTGATTTTCTGAAGCAACTTTCACGGGATTCATCCTAAATTTGATTGTATCTGACATTTTAGATATCACTCATTTTTGCATGTAGAGCATCATGCCCACATTTGACCAGGCTTGAAAGAAGGTTCTCTTCAAAATATAATGAAGATATTAGAACCACTTACCTAGACGAGGCAACAAAGGAAAATCCTCAAGCTAAACTTAGATCGACGAGCAATACTGTCCTATCACAAAGATATCAGATAAAGAAACTTCAGTTAAACGAGAACAAATATTATCCTGATTGAGATAACCATTCAAATATCAATGCTGATTTATGTACTGCTTTCCATCTCATTAAACAAGAATCGTCACTTGAAATTGAAAATGAAACTGATCTCAATTTTTAGTTTTCGTCACTCGATAATATTTTGGAAAGACATCGTTCAATAATAGATCTGCAGCAACTAAAAGTAAACACAAGCAGTAATATGATTGACAAGAGCATGAAAAAGAATCTACGATCTTTTCAAGGAACTGAATAAACCTCTTAAACAAACGCAGCCACTGTCTCCACTGTAAAGACTCCTCTTTAGCTTCTAGTTTTCATGTACAAATCATACACCCCGGACATGTTTTCCCTGAAAGGAAGCACATATTTCTTTTGAAACTCTGGTTCAAAACGTAACACGACAGTGTAAAGACTTTGCTTCCCTTTTACCAGTTGGTTTTCTTTAAGAAATTTCAAGATTTCATTTCTTGGCATGACTCTCTTCTTCAAGCTTAACTTTAAAAGTGGCGCACGAGAAGCCAGATAACTAGGCTCGTACCCCAATTCCACCATTAAAAACTTCAATGTGCTTCTTATATTAGTCTCTCATGTCTTCAAATAGCTAGGAAGCCTTCGCACCATCTCGCAGATGTCAGACCATCCAAAACTCCGGTATATATCTAATTTCGATTCATCAAGTGTGTTTCAATGCCATAAAGAAACTGTAAACATGTATATTATAGAAATAATTGTATCCCTACCCATAATTATAATATTTCTATATATTGTGTAAATATAATTATGGTAAGACTAGGATTCTTCTTTTGTATAGGTTTAGAATTCCTATTGTATAAGGGATTGTACTCTATATATACTTTGATATTAATGAAAGTCTTCCCAAGGGAGATTAATATCATCTTACAAGGTATCAAGAGCCTAAAACAAAAATTCTAAAATTTTCTCTCAAAGCAGCCGCCGAAACTCTCCCCCCTCCCTCGGGATTCTCGCCGCGGTGCTACCCCTCCCCTACCCAAAATTCTTGGTTTTTCTCTCCTTTCCTCTCTTCTCTAAATGGCTATTGAGGATTCTTCCAATACTTGTGATGCTTCAACCTCCACCAATCTCATCACCATGTTATCATCCTCTTTTCATCCCGCTCTAATTGTTACCAATATCGAGAACTCTATTCTCATTTTTCTTGATCAAGAAAACAGTCAGTATTCTCTTTGGGTTGAACTGTTTCGTAATCATGCATGTCTCTATAACGTGCTTGATCATATCGATGACACTATTCCGCGCCCTCCGGAGGTTGATGAGTCTACTTGGCGTCGTCTAGACGCCAACGTCAAACAGTGGATTTATGGTAGTATTTCTCAGGATCTTCTTCTTACTATCATGAAATCTGGCGCCACAACCCTTGAGTTATGGAACCTCTTGGAGGAAATCTTTCAAGATAACAAGCACACTCGTGCAGTGTATTTGGAGGAACAATACACGCCTTGAAAATTTCTCCAACATGACTGAGTACTGCAGACAGTTGAAACTCCTGGCAGATCAACTCTCCAACGTTGACACGCCTGTCTCGGACACTAAATTGGTGTTGCAATTGATTGCAGGTCTCCCCAAAGGTGACTATGATACGTTAGCCGCCATAATTCAACTCCGCTTCCCAGTTTTAAAAAGCTCGCTCGCAGTTGTTGTTCGAAAAAACTCAACGTGCTAAGCAGGATGAGCACAATCAGAAGGCGTTAGCTGTCGAAACGCGCCCTCACGATCCAACGCTGCCAGAAAACTCTCAACCGCAGCAGGGATGCGGTGGCAAGGGTGGCGCGGTCGCGGCGAGAGGTCGCGACGGCGAGAATCAACCAGAAGAACACCAAAATTCGCAGATCGATTCAGCGCATGGCTACCTAGCGATATCCATACAACGCGCGCGTTTCGATGCAAAGAACCCTTCCACCGCTTCTCCCATCACGGTGTGTTGGGCCTGCTCCACCAGCAAGTCCGTACCGCAGCAGCCCACGCCACGCACGGCCGCCAAAGAACCCTCATCCAGCATGACACTTACTGAGTTAGGTCAGGCCTTCAACAGTCTCAACATGCAACAGCCTGACAACAACTGGTACATGGACTCCGGAACCACATCTCACCTCACCCGGACTGCAGGTAATATTCTCAAACTGTTTGGTTTAAAGCATCCTCAATTTGTGACAGTTGGTAGTGGTCACCGCATTTCAGTAAAGGGTTTTGGTACATCCTACACACCACCTCCTCATCCATTCCCCCTTAAAAATACCCTATCTGTGACTCCCGAGGCATATGAAAATCCTTTTCTAGTCGATGCACTGCTCTCTCTAGACACTCAGGGGTATAAAGCAGAAACCTAGGATGCCTATGAAAGCCTTGTCAATATCCGTCGTTGAACACCCAAGATTTTGCAACAATGATATATTGGGTGGCATAACTTTAGGGAGATTTTTGGAAAGTAACCAAGGCTCTTTCTTAACAACCTTAGCTACAGAATCATGACTACCCAATAACTCACGGAGATAATCAAGATTAGGTTCTATAAGTGTATGTAAACCTCTTGTCAAGAAATCACTTTTTTTATAAACGGCTATTCTCCACTACCTGAGCAGATTGTTAGAAGATGTTCGACTGTACTGTCTCAAATTATTTATGATTTTTTTATTTTACACTCTCCATCGTAAAAGAACAGACAAAAGTTATAATATAACCAAATCCTCTTTGACCGCAAATTATTTCACAACCTTAAGCCACTAAAATTGCCTCTGCTATCAGTAACAAACTTGGCCAAAAGTACAAGACATCCTAAACACAATGAATTACAGCTCAATTACGATTCAGGCATCAATTCGATGGGGAAACAGAGGAATCACAGCTATATGTGGCTGTGGACAAGCTGGATTTTCCAACACCACTTGTCATAATATTAAAATCGATGAAAGCATCCCAATCAATGAATAACAACAAAAAACCTTGCAATTTGCTAAGCAGAGAACATAAGGTGGATAATGATTAGTCAAACTGTGAGCTTTTACTTGGACAAAAAATCTTGAGCAAAATCCTCTAAAAGTTTCGAGGGTAGAAAGATTACCCAACTACCCATCATCAGATTCAAAGGAGTGAGAATAAGAATGTACGAACTCAGAATGACAAGACTTCGGTTGAAACAACCACCTAAAATTATTTTCACAGAAAAAAACCACCAGATAAATTGCCACAGAAACAAGTCTTCTAATTTGCTCCATTAGCCCATGCCTAGCCTATGGTTGATTGTCCTAAACCTGACTAAGCCTATGGCTTGAGAGCCAAGGCCAGTCCAAACTTGGCGCTTTTGTCAACAGCCTTGGTGTCCACTTCTCCTGAAATGGTGAAAAGAGACTTTGGACGCCACTCGTGCTGGATCAGAGCAGTTGCCTTGCCAAAGTTGTTAACTCTTGCCTTCATAGTTGTCAAAGGATCCAACTGATGCTGAGTTCCAACAGTGATGGTGTTCTCATTGGTAGAGAAGCAATGGGTCACCTCCGCGCCAACAGCAGTACTAGTCAGGGGACTAACTATGTGGTAATATGATGCACTCAAAGCGTCTCCCTTGTTATTACTGATTTTTCACCATACATGCACATTCAAAAGCAAGTTAATCAAACACTGAATAAGAATTCCCAAAATCAGTCAACAACTAAAGCTACAAGTTCATGATATAGTGTTTTGCAACAAATTTTGATCACACGAATATCATGGAAACCAGGTTGACAAGTTAAATACAAGTCATGCACCTAATAATAATGCATGGTCAATTATCAAGCAAGATGTCTGACAGCAGTGAAACCAACTCACAGATTCAAAGACGTAATGAGGTCGGTATTTGTAAAACTCAAGCCCGCATTGCACTTTGTGATAGCTCCTGCCTTGGTGTCAAAGGAAATATCAGTTCCCAAAGCGAGAACATTAGTTCCCAAGACACCAGAGAAGTTGACAATGGGGTTTGCTGTCAACCCAACGCTGGTGCATATCCCAGCATAGTCATGTAAATATTGAAGTTCCATCTGTCACGACCAAAACAAAATAAGAAAATAAGCATCAGCAATACACATTTGGACACGTTAATTACATAACATTTGGTAGCAATCTTAGCTAAAATGATATAGCTGTTTACCTTTGCAGAACTGTGATCAGGAATTCTGCAGCTAAAGATTGTCTTCAACCCAGGAGCGGCTTCATCGACAGTAACAGTTGCCAAAAGCTAGCATTAGAGACAAAATTAAGTCAGACTAAGAGATTTATGATAACACATGTCACAATAAGGAAAATGCAAATGGATTATGCTACGCAATACACTTGAGAGCCAAAGGAAGGAGGATGAAGAAAGCACATTAAAACCCATTCTATAATTAATCAAAGAAAGTTTTTTAAGACTTGTAATAAAGAGTGTGTATGTGTGTCCCTGGGGTTGTTGAAGTGGCTTATGGACTCATAGGAAGAGGCCAGACGCATGAGGATTATTGTCAAATAAAAACTAGGTAAACATTCTAAAGATCACAAGCCAATACCATAAGAACACACACCACAGGAGCAAGGGGCAAACATATTAACTTTAAAGGTGTGAACAGAGGTACTCACATTTGAGTTTGTGTCTACTTTTATATCAGTTGTGATATTCTTGTTCTTCAATTGAGTGTTAACATCAGCCAGGAATAGATCACCTTTCTTCAGTCCAGATGAAGTAATAGCCTACCGAAAGACAAAAAGTTTAAACTTAAAGAATAAATTGTACTTCTAATCAAAAGAAGAGCAATGTACACATGTAAATATCTCAACATGTTTCAGTGAGTTAAGAAGCACTAGTGCTTTCAATTACAATTAACATAACAATCAATATCCAGACAAATTTCTGTTGCAAAAAGGATTGTGGCAATCAGCTTGACACAAACAGTAATTACCATTTTCTTCACATAAAACATAGGATGAGAAAAACACCAAGAAGAGCACTGAGCAAGTGCAAAAGATAGTGTAGTCTATCAAATAAAGATATCACAGTAAAAATTAATGGTACTAACTATACAATCAGAAAAAGGTGCATTAATCATCCACATGGTCCTTTGGCTCGTAGGAAGTTATATATAACTATAATGTAGGGACCTGTAAATAAAGATATCACAGTAAAAATTAATGGTACTAACTATACAATCAGAAAAAGGTGCATTAATCATCCACATGGTCCTTTGGCTCGTAGGAAGTTATATATAACTATAATGTAGGGGACTGTACACGACTATTGATCACAAGTTCTTTTATGGGATCGTTCAATTATTTTTATTGTTAAATTGGAATAAAAAATGTTTCCTCATCCTGTCTAGTTCTAGTACTTTATATGGTTTACTCCATGTGATTAAGACGGCCCTATCTCATCCTATCTTGATTAACACAATTCCCCAGTCCAACAAAAGTTGCATT
This sequence comes from Przewalskia tangutica, assembly GCA_029844215.1. NCBI lineage: Eukaryota > Viridiplantae > Streptophyta > Magnoliopsida > Solanales > Solanaceae > Przewalskia > Przewalskia tangutica. Next base: position 44,267,731 of record CM056724.1, on the reverse strand, counting down.
TCTATAAAATAATGGGATAGTAGAATTATCTCAAGTTAAGAATAATTACAAAAGAAATGCTAAGAAGGCATATTAAAAAAGAAACAGATAAATGCATAGAGCCTCTTTTAAACATGAAAACTTGTTCTATACATTTCGTCATATAGATTACTTGAAACAAATGAGAGATAAGAAACAAGAGTGGGTTAACTACAGTAATCATGTAAAAGACATTTTTGACCATTATATGTGCTCAAATGCAGGCTTGTATTACAATATGTAATGCCTAATTGAAGACTACATGTAAGCGAAACAATCACAGATATAAATGTTTATGAAAATTCATATATAGTTCATAACCCTATGTTGCTTGGACTCTTTAGAAATGTCAACGGGTGCGATGGGGATTCTCCAAAATTTCCTCTTGGAGAACTTTGACACGTGTGGTAGCATTTACCCGTGGCAAAAAAATTTGAAGAGTCCAAGCAACATAACATAAACCCCTTCAAAAGAAATTAACCTTTCAAAAGAAGTCAAATATAATAGTTGATAAACAGAAACAAACACGAGTCAATCTTATCTTCCATAAAACAGCAACAGACAAATTCATTAATCACACAATTATACACGGATACATAGAAAAGAACCCTAGCTAACTCAGTAAAAAACATATCCCCGGCAAATGAAGGAGAAAACTCACAACTCCGGTAGCAGAGTAGGTCGTAATTGTGAATTTGTGGTCAGTCTGGTAGTCCCTGTACAGAAGATCTGTTCACAAGACAATACATAAAAACACAACATTACCAACGAGACAACAATTAGAAACCAAAAAAAAAAGTCAACACCACATTCCGTCTAGCAAGCAGCAAAAATTGATTAAACTATAGACAACTGCCTTTAAACCCGAGCGTACATGTAAATACAAACTTGAAACTTGCACCAGTTAACTCACAGCTCGTACATATACAGTATGATCTAAAATTTAATCAAACGCGTGCACTCACTGATTTCAATTCTAGATCACCTTTGCACTCAATAACCTCAAACTCGTAACTCTATATATTTATTTATATGAAAGTTCATCGACAAATTCACAGATATATATGTATGTATACACCACACATAAAAACAACATTACCAAGGAAACACCAGTTACAAACCAAAAAACGATGTCAAAATTTAATTTTAAAACTACAGATAACTGCCACTAACAAACTTGAAACTTGCACCAGTTAACTCACAACTCGTACTAATATCTACAGTACGTATCTAAAACAACAACAAAGTACCAGTGTAATCCCACAAGTAGAATCTAGGGAGGGTAGAATAAACGCACACCTTATTTCTAGAGGGGTTGTTTCGAAAGACAAGAGAAAGCACGCTAGACAAAATTCTAGATCCACGTATTCCCAAATAATCTCCAACTCAACCTATGTATAAAGATTCATCAAATTAACCAGATACGTATACATATTAAAATGAACTCTTGTGGTCCGGTCCTTCCTCGAAATCGCACATAGCGAGGGATTAGTGCACCGGACTGCCCTTATTCAGTCGTTCCAAATACTAGATCCAATAACTTCCTAATAAAATAGAAACGAACCTCGGGACTTTTTGCCGATATCGGAGTAGAGACCAGGTCCTTTACCCATGATGATTGAATCTAAAATCAAAGAGAAAAAGCTCTGTAGCTATGGTGAAGAACAAGTAGAGAGTAGTGGGTATATATATAAATGCAACAAAAAAGCCCTAATTTGTACTAGTCTATTTATCGAACTGTGTGTTTACTACGTCTACTCCGCTTGATTGCGACCGTTGATTTGAAGGTTTGGCTGATTTAGATACTTTTTGACCGTAGATTGTGGCGTTGAGATGCGGAGTAGTGAGGACACGTGGCGTGTGTATAGCTTAGGATTTTAATTTCTTTGGCAACAAGATAATGGAAGACATGTATTGTTCAGCAAGAAAGGGTTTTTATTTTTTTTACAGTATTTTCTGATTATTATGCAACGATATTTGCAAAATTGAATAATATAATTTTTCTATCTTATATTTAAAGGAATATGTTCCTTGATTGTATTAATAATGTACAATATATATAGTAGTACAAGAATATTTAAATTAGGTAATTAATCAACCTAATTACAATAGAAAATATAATTCTACTTAAAATATGAGACATAATTACGATAGGAATACAATTCTACATAAACTAAGAGATATACAATTAATGAAAGAATATTCGGGAAATATTCTATTACACCCCCGCATTCGAAGCGGAATGTTCACGAACACTGAGACTAGCTCGAAAATCATCAAATAGTATGCGCGGAAGTCATTTGGTGAAGATGACGGCAATCTGATATTTGAAAGGAACGTGAAGGACACGAACTTGACCACGAGTCACTTTTTCACGAACGAAACGAATGCTCATCTCAATGTGTTTGGTGCGCTGATGTTGGACGGGATTACCGGAAAGATATATCGCACTAATATTATCGCAGTCGATCAGTGTTGCCTTTTGAATCGGGCAGTGAAGCTCAAGAAGAAGGTTACGGATCCAACAAGACTCAGAGAGGACCTTGGCGACACCTCTGTATTCTGCTTCGGCACTGGATCGGGATAGTGTAGGTTGTCTTTTGGAAGACCAAGACAATAGGTTATCTCCAAGGAAAATGCAGTCCAGACGTGGAGAGTCGGGTGTCAGGACATTCACCCCAGTCAGCATCAGAATAAATAGTGAGGACCTGTATATATATAATCCCAAGTGAAGTGTACCTTGTGTCACGCCCTATTTCGACGGCGACATTATTTTAGCGAATCCTGCTACTTGTTAGAAATAAAATAAAATGCTAAAGGGTGCTAAAGAGGTGCTAAAATGCTAAAAAGTGTAAAAAAAGATAAAATAACGCTAAAGGGTTCGCGGAGTCGCCACCTAATTAGTTTGGGTGAATTAGGACACTTAAATGTTAACTAGGTTAAAGTCAACATTAACTCCATTTTATGATCTGCGAAGCTAGTGTGAGATTCTGAGTAAGGGTTCTTTATTAATCTAAAGGGAAGCGATTAAGCATCCTCTAAGATCCGCTAACTTGCGGTTGTCCTGCCAAACCTAGGTTGATTATTATGGTAGAGAGAATACGTGTTTAAAAGGATGCTGCAAGAACTTTATAAAAGAATGCATTTTTTGATAAAAGATTTATAAGACTAATGCTACAAAAATATACGTGCAGTTTAAATTGTGCATTTATAAAATGATACAAAATTAATGTATTTACTAAAGATATGCATTTCATTTGCAAAATCAATTTTGATTAACATATGCAAGGTATAATATAAAAGATACTATTTTTCACCATTGATAATAAGAAGATAATTTTTATTATGAAATGAATTATAATGTCATTGAGTGATTTATGAGAAAATCAATTTCTTTGTTATGCATTAACTTCATGATTAGATATGCAATTTTAATTATTAGGCGAGAATCGACATGCATGACAAGCCTAAGATAAATAACTAGAAGTGTATTGCTAACTCTAAATTACCTTCCCACCTTATATGTTCAAAGACTAATTGCTTTGGATCTCCTGTTAATTACAAAGTTAGATAATAAAATTACAATAAACAAATAAAGACATAAAAATGAGGCAAGAGGATTAAGAGGGTAAAGGAATTGAAGTGGTGACTCCGTCCTATTTTGTTTTCTAGGAATTTTCGAGGAGGGAACACGATGGATGTAGATGCAGACCTTCATTGACGAAAGTCGTGATGAGTCTCGCCGTGAGACTCTTCATTTTGCTCCGATGCGTTTCATGTAAAAAAAAATAAGAAAAGATAAGGATTAGTATCAACCCAGAATTTTTTCAAGAATAATAAATGAGCATTTAGCGTAGAAGTCATTCAACATAATATGCGCTTGAATTCGTGTACTGTGATTAAGCAGTCAAGATCAACAAATCAGGAAATACAAAAGAAAGCAATAGGCAAAGAGTTTAGCTCAGACGTGAACTCATAGGCCAAACAAGCAATGTAAAAGGCATAATGAATACTTATGAGCCTAGAACAAACTATTATGACTATATAGAGGCACTATGATAACCTATATGACATGGCTGAGCCTAATGGACATGCCTAAGATAGCCAGATGTGAATGTTGCAATGATGTACTTAAATATGCACGCGATAAATACAAATTGGGTAGGTATATCAGTGTATATTAAGAACAAAAGTAGTTGACACTCAGAACTGTTGACACCCAATTTTGACCCATCTTTTAGTCATTTCTTGCAATTTTAAGCATTTTAGGACACCGCATTTTATCACCATTTTTGACATTTTTGTATATTTTTTACCTAACATTCTATGTTGTTTTATTTTTTGTAAATTGACATCATGTTTTTATTTTAATTAGGTATTAAACATTTTTAAATATTATGTTATTATTGTTACGCGATCATTTTGTTTTACTAATTTTGCATCTCTTTAAATAATTAACTGACATCCCGTCTTTACTTTTAATCAGGCATTAAATATTTGCTAAATATTGTATTTTATTATTATTGCATCGGCATTTGCATTTTAATAATTTTGTATCTTTAAATAATTTTTCTTTTAAATAATTAATCTGTTTTGCATTTTTTGCCAAACCAGTCCAGTCCAAGACACAATCTGAATCAGTTCAATCCGCCAAAAACCGAAGCCCAAACTGAGGCCCAATACACCTTTCATCTTTTCCCTCCAATACTCAAAACCCATAACCCACAGGAAATCAGCAGCCGCATAAGAGAGCCCTCCTCTCATTTTTTTTCTTTAAAAAAAAAATCCATCTTCCCCTCTCCCTCTCCCTCGTCTCCGTCGTCGCCGCCTTACCCCCTTTACACACCTTCAGCATCACCCATCACCCCTTCACTTTCCCTCACACACACGCACACAACAACTCACTGCTCCCATATCGCCGCTGCTCACCGGCGAATCTCCATCGAACTGCTCTCTCCCGTCACAACCAGTGACCCTTCGGCATCACATGTTCTCGTCGAACTCCCCATACCCTGTATCCATTTTTGTCGTCTCTGCCTCGCCGGAGCTGACCACCGGCGACTGCCGGAGACGCTGTTTTTTTGTTGTTGTTATTATGTATTGTGATTTGGGTTAACTGATTTTCTAATTTTGCGTCGCGTCTTACCGGAGTTCTAAAAACTCCGGCGACCTTGTTCTTGATTTTTGGGCATCGGTTGTTATCTTGGTTAATGGGCTGATTTTATGCTTTTGGAGCGTCTGCCGGAGTTTTAAGACTCCGGCGACATTTTGAAAATTCCGTTGGATTTGTTTCATTGTTGTTTCCACTGCTAGGTGACTCCAGCCTCTTCTTTATTTAAGTTGGATTTTTGGTTCGAACCATCGCTCGCTTTTGTGTTCGTCTATTTTTGGCTATTTGCGTTTTTAGCGAAATGGATATTCTCGATCTGTTGATGATGTTAACTCGCTCCATTGGTTGTTCTCGGAGTTTTGGCTCCGCGAATCATCGCATCGCTTCTACTTGTCTTGGTTGTTTCCGAATCGATTTTGTGATTCATTGCATCTTGTGTTGTTGGGACTGATTTTTATTTATTTTAATAATTTGGTCGGAGTTAAAAACTCTGGCGAACTGGTTCGGTGGTATTGTGGAGTTTGTCGGCTTACGTTTGTTTGTTGGGCTGATTCGGCCTCCTTTTGGTATAATGGCCGGAGTTTGAACTCCGGCGGACCACTGGTGTTCGTCATTTGGTTTGCGTTTTATTACGGTATTGTTGCTTCTTGTATCGGCCATTTGCGTTTTGTTTGGTATTGTTGCTTACTATGTCGCTGGCTGCGTTTTTATATTTGGTATTGTTGTTTCTTTATTAAACTGATTTTTAAGAACATATTACACTTGGTATTTTACTTATTTTTGAATAAGATATTGATCGGTGTATTTTATATACACATTTTGAATCAGTTTTAGTTAGTCTTTTGTCCCATTTTGCACATATAAGTGTCGTATTAGGATAGTTTTTCGTTCTTTTGAGTCAAAGTGGTTAAAATGGCCAAATGGCGGAAAAGGAGCAAAAAGAGGGCCAAAGAGGAGATGCGAGCCGAAACAGAGAAAGTGGCGAACGAGGGTAAAATCTGCACCAGCCATGGCCTCCTGCGATCAGCGAGGCGCCACTATTCGTAGAAGGTGCGAAGACCAGTATGGCTAAGCGAACGCGGCGCCCAAACATCCGAGAAGCTACAGGAGTTCCAGCGCCACGGCGCCCTCAGACAGCAGATATCAGGGCCGCGGCGCCAAAACACCCGACGGATTGCAGAACTTCCGCCCGCGGTGCTCTGCGCAGGCGCGGCCGACGGAAAAATTAGGTCTTTTGTGAAATTGCGGGCGAAGGAAAAGAGGCGGTTTGGCTATAAAGGAGAACCCTATGCGGTTTTGAGGGTTCCCCTTCTTGCACAACACAAGACTTTTGCTTGGAGATTGGATACCATTAGTTTAGTAATTTATTTTCCCTTTCTTGTTCTTTATTTCTATTTTGTATGATGAACATGGAATTAGTTCTTGTCATGTCAATGGCTAGGAACTAATTCTCTTATAGGGCTTTCCATGTTGAATTACTAGAAACTTATGTTATAAATTAATGCATGCTTATGGTTATTTTTCTTATTGTGAGATCTATCCAATAATTGAGTTGAATTCTTGGTAATTAATTGACAACTAATTATCACTATATGATTTCTAATCAGTTAGAAAGGGGGATTGTGAATATGCTGTAAGTTGGGTAGACATTCTTGGATTGGGGATGAAAATACCTCAATTATTTATGTAGCGTTGATGAGAGGTTTACCAACCCTAATTTTGCGCATTGTGCGTGACGGTCAACTAGGTTTTTGTTCTTAATCCTCCTATAAAGTTATCCTTATCACCGAAAGGTAGGTAAGGTGCGATACTGGCGTTGAGTGTTTATATAACCCAAACGGGAGTATAAAACGATTTCGTAAACCTGCTTTCTTCAAAAGAAGAATACCATAAGTTAATGCATTAGTAAGTAGCATAAGCGGATAGTAAGGATACATGGAAGCCCTATTCTCATCACCACTGAAGTAAATCTTTATACTTAAATAGCTTGCATAATTCTTAGTTATAAACAACAAATCAATTATCAGTTCACCAAATAGATACTAGAAAATAGATAGTTGGTAATTGAACTCTAATCCTTGTGGACGATATTCGGTCTTATCAAGACTATACTACTTGTCACGATAACGTGCACTTGCGTTTAAAGTGTGTGCATCTTCTGCATCAAGTTTTTGGTGTCGTTAGGGATTAGGCATAGTTCAATATCAAATTTATCTATTTTTAATTTCTAATTTGGTTTTACTCTTTGTTAATTTTTATATGTTTTTATTTATTCTATTTTATTTTATTCTTTTCGTTTTATGTATTTATTGTGTGAAAACAAAGGGTGCCGTGATCCGTTGTTGGTTTTGATGCATCTCGGGGATCCTCAAGACATGGATTTCTCTGTCGATATGATCGAGCTCAACCGTAGAGGAAGAGAGAGAATTGCGAGAAGTCATACTCGGTCTCACTAAGTATCAGCGCGATTCATGGACGAAATGAGATTGGCCATAAAGAAGCTGGAGCGCAAATAGGAGAACTCGCGATCATTTTTAACGTGACGACAATTTGAGAGCACTGAACCAAACCCAACTATTGAGAATCGGTGAGATAGTTGGTGTAGAAAAGGAAAAGATTGCAGATCCAATTATTTACCTTCTTGGACTCTGTGAAATCCTTTTCTTGCACTATTACGTAAGAACCACCACTAGTTATCACGGTGATCCCCGATTAGGAAGCCCATACAGTGGTACCCCAGAGTTGAGAGATGTAGAGAATTTCACGGATTCCTACGTTATAAAGCATAACGACAAGCATGCTTGTGTACTTGGGGGATAATTGTATGTTTAAGGTTCTTGGTTGATCAAATAGTTATAGGGAAATTGAGACATATAGCAATAAATCTGCGAATTGCAATTAGTTCGCAGAAGGTCCAATGAGCACTCGTCTGGTTAATTGCGTCCCAGGCTAAAAGACGTTAAAGACAGCTTGTTGGGAGGCAACCCAGCGTTTTCAATTATGTTATTTTAATTTACGTCTTTAGTTTATTTTATTTTGTCTAGAACAATCTCACGGTCTTGGGTTCTTGTGTTTGTCTTTGTGATTGATAGGTACAGGAAATAAAGCGGCGAAAAATTGAAGAAAAGCGAATTTCGAGCGGGAAAGCGCGCCTTCAGGGCGAACGCGGCGCGAAAAGAAGCGAGCAGCGCAGTTTAAGCGCGCGGCTAAAATCGAAAATTTGCCAAAATTATGCGCGCGACGCCCATATGAGGCCGCGCAGAAAGTCCCGAAGAGCGCTTGAAGATTGGCGTCGCGCGCCGAAAAAGCAGACCGCGGCGGGAATCGAACTTAAACGCCAAAATCGATTTCCAAATCCAATTTCAAAAACCTAACCCTTCCTCTCCAAAAACCCACGAAATTCCAAAAATCTGCCCACAAATCTTCCACAAATCCAACCCAACCACAACCAAAACTCTTAAATTCCTAAAAACCCTTAGCTATCTCAAACAACAAAGCTCCATTCCATAGCCTCAAACCACCAATTGAAACAAGAACAAGCTTGAATCTTCTCATAAAAAGGTAATCATTTTTTGTTCTTAAATCCTTTACTGAAGTCACAGGAGGTAGTAGTTTGAAGGAGTATTATAGTTGAAGTAATTGGGTACTGAAAAGTTGATTGTGAAGTTTGGAGAAAAGAGTAAAAAAAAAAAGGAGTGTAGGTATTGGGTAGAAAAGTTGAAGTTTGGGGGTGTTGTGTTCGCTGCTAGTTGTCAATTGTGTAGGAAACATTTGTGCCACTAAATTGTAAGCTCCAGAAACTGTTTTAACCATGGCCACGGGGAAAGAAGAGGCTCCACATCCACCCCAACCCCACAATACGATGAAAATAGGTTGGTGAGCTACCAAGCCTACCAAAGATACACAAAGCTTGATACTGCACTTAATACGAGAAGGGAATGGACTACGAGGAGTCATATGGGAAGAAGATGTTTATGAGCCCATTCGGGCGATGATTGAGTTAAGGGAGTGGAGGAAATTTGTGAATGAGAAGATAGCACCAAGAAACACAACAATGATAGTGCGTGAATTTTATGCCAATTTTAGGAGAAGGTAGAAAGGGATGCTTTGTTAGGGGACATTATGTGCTGTGACAGCAGAGGATATAAATATACAATTGAAAGCGATTGATGTTGAAGAAAGAAGTGATTGGAATCAACGAACATAGTATAAGCGTTGACCACATCGATTGGAATGCCATCAGCAGACACCGTGAGCTACCATGGGGCTGTTTTGATATTGGAAGAAATGGGTCAAACCTTTGAGCAGTGTCAATTCAACAAAGTAGCCAAGGTTGGCTATATTTCGTCGGCGCCGCGTGATTCCATCCACGACTTCACCGAGTGCGGAGGATAGGATTAAAGCGATATATGGAATTATGAGGTTGGCGATTGATGTGGGAAAGAAATAGTGCGAGCATTGAGAAATCAGCGAGTTGGTAACAGCGGATTGGGACATGGCTCGATTATCACCAAGCTATGTCACATGAGTGCGGTTCCAAAACTACCCACCGACACTCATAAAAGAAACCAACCGCCTGCGTGTCCATGGGATAGTGCACTCTTTCCTGCACTCCAAGCCCCCAAAGAATGACGGAGAGTACAACCAGCAGCAGCAGCAGCAGAGGCCGCCATGGACGAAGATGAGCCTGAAATAGGGGCTCAATATGAGGCAGGACCTAGCCACCAGCCAACCACAGAAGCAGAACCTCCAGTGCCGATGATGGAGCAAGTGCTCGAACTGCAGAATGATGATGCAACATTTGGCACATTGTTACAAGGACAAAATGAGTTGAGACAGGGACAGCGGGAGTTGCGACAAGCGGCAACAAGAAGTGAGGCGGGAGCAAAGCCGCACTGATATGAAAGAGTTGAGTTCCATGTTCAACCAATGGTCGATGCATTATCCACCGCCACCACCACCATTTTAGTCAAAGTCTGTAAGTCCTATTTCTTTTATTTTTCTTTGAGTCTTGCACACATTGGGGACAATGTGTGATTTAAGTTTGGGGGTGTTTTATTTGTGTTTTATTTTCTTTGTGTCATGTTATGTTTTACTTAAGTCTTTTTGATTGTTTTTATGTTTATTTTGGAGTCACCAATTTTTTTTTCTTTTTGAGTCATAATTGTCTGTCAAAGATCATGTATGCTGTAGTTGCTAGAAACACCTAGTGAAGTAAGGTGGAATAATGTAACGGAATTGAAGCAACTATCTAAACACCTAAGTTAGATATGCCAAAAACTCACAGAATCTGTCTATTTGGAGTTTCTTGCTTGAGTTATGCATGCTAAATGATAAATACTTATGTGTTATGATTGCTTGCTATTTGAGGCAAAATAGTTAGGATATGCATGCTAGGGAGATGACTCAGACATTTCTTTGATAGCCAATTCTTACCATTCTTTTCTATCCCGTACTTTAAAAATATCCCTAGTCAGCCCCATTGAGCCTAAATTTGAAACTTCTTCTTTGACACCCTATATTCCCACAAATTGTACCATAAGTGAAAATATGAAATAGTGGAATACACTGTGTACCATAAGTCCTGAAGATCTCTTTTATGCATATCCAGAATTAGTGGAGAATAGCAAGTAAGCATGTCATAGGAATTCTTGAATTTATATGCATGATTTAGTATATTGACTTCCATTAAGCATGATGAATATGAGTTTGCGAGATATTTAGCTTCATGTGTTTAGTGTGCCGAAATTTCATGTTATATGTTCCTGCATATTATTTTGCTAACCTTTATGTTTTTCTAGTTAACATTAATGCAGCAAAAGTGATCAATGGCAGTGAGTCTTTTATTTTTCGTTTCTTTTGAGTCTTTTATTTTATTTCTTTCTATCTTTGCTCGAGGGCGAGCAAAGGTTAAGTTTTGGGTATTTGATCGGTGTATTTTATATACACCTTTTGAGTCAGAGAAAGTGGCGAGCAGGTAAAATCGGACCCGCGCGGCCTCCTCTGCGATCAGCGGCGTGGCGCCAGCTATTGAAGGTGCGAAGACCAGCGCGCGGCTGCGAGGCGGCGCCCAAACATCAGAAGCTACAGGAGTTCCAGCGTAGCGCGCCTCGCAACAGATATCGGGCGCGCGCCAAACACCGACGGATTGCAGAACTTAGGCCATGGCCCATCTGCAGGCGCGGCACGCGGAAAAATTAGGTCTTTTGCGAAATTGCAGGCGAGCCTAAAGGAAAGAGGAGGCGGTTTAGCCTATAAAAGGAGAACCACAGGCGGTTTTGAGGTTCTCCTTCTTGCACAACACAAGACTTTTGCTTGGAGATTGGATACCATTAGTTTAGTAATTTCTTTTCCTTTCTTGTTCTTTATTTCTATTTTGTATGATGAGCATGGAATTAGTTCTTGTCATGTCAATGGCTAGGAACTAATTCTCTTATAGACTTTCCATGTTGAATTACTAGAAACTTATGTTATAAATTAATGCATGCTTATGGTTATTTTTCTTATTGTGAGATCTATCCAATAATTGAGTTGAATTCTTGGTAATTAATTGACAACTAATTATCACTATATGATTTCTAATCGATTAGAAAGGGGGATTGTGAATATCTTTGTAAGTTGGGTAGACATTCTTGGATTGGGGATGAAAATACCTCGATTATTTATGTAAGCGTTGATGAGAGGCTTAACAACCCTAATTTTGCGCATTGTGCGTGACGGTCAACTAGGTTTTTGTTCTTAATCCTCCTATAAAGTTATCCTTATCACCGAAAGGTAGGTAAGGTGCAATACTGGGGTTGAGTGTTTATATAACCCTAACGGGAGTATAAAACGATTTCGTAAACCTGCTTTCTCCAAAAGAAGAATACCATAAGTTAATGCATTAGTAAGTAGCATAAGCGGATAGTAAGGATACATGGAAGTCCTATTCTCATCACCACTGAAGTAAATCTTTATACTTAAATAGCTTGCATAATTCTTAGTTATAAACAACAAATCAATTATCAGTTCACCAAATAGATACTAGAAAATAGATAGTTGGTAATTGAACCCTAATCCTTGTGGACGATATTCGGTCTTATCAAGACTATACTACTTGTCACGATAACGTGCACTTGCGTTTAAAGTGTGTGCATCTTACCGCGCATCAGATACTACACTTGATATTTCACTGATTTTGAACTTGATACTACATTGGCCAATGAAAAAGTTATCCGTCGATTTTTGAGGCCTCCACAGTTGCAAAGACGGAAAATAAAATAAATGAAGCTTTCAGGGCAATGATGATTTCTTCCACTTATCTTAGGATAACCAACGTGCGTTGTGGCGAATTCATGTCGCACTTGTTTAGGTACATCTACTTTATTTTTTATATATCCGAGCCTCGTGTTTAAAATTATTACTGTTTTGGCGCGGATCCGAAGGTTTTATCTATTTTATTGTTTCTAGCAATATTGGCCGATGAAGGAATCTCCGTCTGATTTCCAAGGTCTTCCCTGTACAAAGACGGATTTATTTTTGGCTTTACTTATCAATTCTTGTTATTGCTTTTAAAATTGTTTATTCTATTACTAACACTTTTACTAAGTGTTTATGCAGGTACCCGGAGATTATCTTGTGCAGAAGGCCTAAAAAGGACTAAAAGATGTCCCGTAGTTTTATTTTATGTCGCATTTAATTTTAGCTTTATTATTCTGTATTGCATTTCATTGTAATTGTAAATTATCTAAAAATGCTCAGAATAGGTAGAATAGAAAAGCAATAAATAATTAACCTAGGTTTGAACGGATAACTGCAAGTTAGCGGATCTTAAAGGATGCCTAACCCCTTCCCTTTAGGATAATAAAGAACCCTGATCCAGAATTTCATTAATTTCGCAGACCATTAAATGTAGATTAATTGCAGTATTTTTATTGCAATAAATCAAGTGTCCTAATTCACTTAATTAATTAGGTGGCGACTCCTTAAAATCAACATTATTGATCCATCCAGGGAACCGCGCCAAAGAGCAACGTTGCGGATACCGTTCAGACCCCGAGGTAAAAAACGGGTGTTACAGAATGACGACTCCACTGGGGATAATCAGGTTCTTGACCATAGCAAACCTAGGTTTATTATTGCTTGACTTTATTTTTATTTGTTTTAAATGCCTTAAAATTGCTTGCTTTAATTTTGTATGCTTAACTGTTTTAATTTCTACTTGCTTTATTGCTTTCCTTAAACTGGCATTCCGCTCATATTTCCTCCACTCTGGAAAATTCACATTATCACACACTACACGTGTTGGTGTGCTTCGCGCACCCGCGAATTTCTTTCAAAAATACCCAAAATTTAGGAGAGTTGGTGACTTTGAGTTAGATCGGTTAAATCGATCGATCGCGTAGCCTTCTCACTCGAGTCGTCCGCTCGGGAACCCTGCGTCTAGTAAGACAAATCTTAGAAAACTTAAGATAGAGCTATACCACTTTTTTATTAAGTCATGCATGCATAAACCTTAGGTGGGTTAATCCTTGGTATTAACGCCACAATTAGAAATCCACCAAACTTGTCGACGGGTTGTTGACACCCAATTTTGTCCCTCCCCCCTTAAATAAATAACCAATAAGTTAAACAATTTTCTTTTTAGAACCGCGATTTTTACTTTGCAAATTACACATAGTAAGTAAGTCTTAATAACGGTCTCGCATTACAAATGTTAAGCTAATTAATTAGCACACCCACATTTATTATTATAATAATAGCTTAGATTAATAAAACACCCGAATAATTTAATCACAATTTAGATTCTTCATTTATCTACTAATACACCTAGACTAATACACACCCCAAGCCCACATTATTTTCGTCCAAAACATACGGCCAACAACCGCCCAAACCCAGACCAACTCCTGTGCCTTTACTTCATTTCCCGGCCTTTAAATTTCCCTTACCCTTCACCGCGACCGCAGCCCATTTCCCAGCTTTAATTTCCTTCGACCACTTCCCACCAGAGCCCCTTTCGTCGACTTCCCCCCCTTTCAGAAAACCTAATGCCCTCTCAACCGCCGCACACACCCTCTCCCTCACGCCACCTTCCCAGCCGAGATTCTCGCCTGAGAATCCGGCAATCTTCCCCCATCTTACCATAAAAACCTTCCCTTATCAATTTCGGTAAGACTCAGAATACGAAAATGGTAACAAATCGTCTTAAAGTCCTCCAAATCACCCACAAAAGCAGTTCGCCTTACCATAACAAAACCAGTACGAATCGTCCCTCAAATCCGTCCTAAACTTACCATAAAAAAACGAAGCCCAATTAGGAGCTATAAATACCAATGTTTGGACATGCAACGGCATTCATCGATCAGCCATCAGCCACCGAGATTACTCATAGCGTCGAGCCTATAACCCTTCTTTTATTTTCAGTTTATCACTTTCCATTTTGCAAAACAGTTCTTTGCGGATTTTTCCTTCGACGATTCTGGGAAACATTTGTCGTCGCCTCAGTTCGCTACCCGCAAAAGGTCCGGAAACCCACTATCTTTCTACTATTCAGTCGTTTAAATTGATATTGTATGCTCTGTATAAGGAGATTCACGTCATTGTGTTGAATCTATTCGATTTGGTTTAGTTGTCGTTTCCTGATAAATCTGTTAGTCGTGGTTTTCAATATTTGCGGTGTCGACTCTGTTTTCTAAGCATGTGTGTATTCGAGTTTTAGGGGTATGGTTAAGTGTATAACATTCGTATAAAGGTCTTAAGTCCATTTTTGTGTCATTAGTTGATATATTCTGCTATATGCTTGTTAAAAAATTACTTCAAGTCTGGAAAAAAAAAAGTAATACCTATCTTGCTATTTATTGAACTCACGAAGACTGCCTAATACCTAGATGACCATTGTTGGATGATTCAAATCTCAGATTTCTACATTCCCCTGTCTTAGTATAATCCATGATCCAATACATAAAGTATATTGCCTCTGAATCTTACGACCCCGACACATCCTACTGAATCTGAAATTTAGTGAGGAATAGAGATTGTTATCTCATTTGATTTCCAGGTATACTGCATATCAAGATCGCGCTAAACTATTAGTCGGACACTACTCTAATTAGACATATTTCGTATATGAGCCTATTCAGCCCTTTTTTTAGAACATTAAGTTATAGGTCATCTGTGCTAAAGTGATTCCAATGTAACAGTATGAAACTTGTTTGGTTGACGAGTCCTGTTTTTGATGTACCCCAGCTAGTTTAACTTTGGAATGAATCACTGGTTAACCAAACCATCATACTTCACATATCCTGTTAACAAAGTTATTTACTCAGTCTGCGGATATATCCGATATACCTCTATAACTTAAGTGAGTCTGGAGCTTTTTGGTCGGTAGATAGTTTCAGAGGGACTGAACTTGTGTATGTGTTTTCCCATATACTTGATTTATGTGTAACTAAGTAAACTGGGGGACATACCTGTTTACATGACCTTTCCATGTGTGAGTCCAAGCAGTTTACTTAGAATTAAAATGAGTTCGTCCCATATTTATCTAAAGTGTCTGCCCTGTATTTTCCTTTCGAATTCTGCCAATTCAGTGTATTAGGGGTCATGTATCATAATAAATATAACTAGATACTTATCCTCATACCTGCTAAATGACCAATATTTCTGTTATCTGATGTTCTGTTCACATCTCATTGGTATACATTTAGCGTATATGGGTGGCATACCTCGTATGGTTTATGTGTATATCAACCCTTTGTGACTAGATATATTAGAGTGGAGTTTGTATGCATGAACCTGTCTGGGTGATAACATTGATATTTCCCTTGAGATCTAAGAAACAAACCAATCACGTTGGCTGCATATTGAGGCCCCTTCGATTGACTAATTTCCAAATGTTCTTTTTACTGTGGGTGAGATTCGTCATTGCCCCAGATCAAACTGGCAGCATGTGTGTGTGTTTAATTTAACATGCTACTTATTTTTCGTACATGATGGAGTTTATATTATTTACTAATCCTTTTCTTTCTTATTTTTACATGACATGCATCGGGAGACAAATCAAGAGTCTCGGTATGAGACTCATCATGATCTCCGCATCGCCGTCCACACTTCCGCCGCAGGGCTTCCAAACAGCTATAGGATAGATGGTGTCACCATCCGTTCTAGACATTACAACAACTCCAATCTCACTCCTCCTTTTGCTTATTTATGCATTTATTTATTTGCTTATTTATTATTGTCATATTTATTAACCTTGTAATTAATAGGATAATTAACTCTACTAGTCTTTGAATACTTTGGAAGGGGTAGTTTAAAGATAAATTCGTCTTTTACTTAGTCTAGGCTTATCATATAAATCTAAATCTAAAATAATTAATCTTAGCTATGCTTTAGTCATGTAGTTAATATATTCCTCCATATTTAATTCTTAAACTTTTTCATAAACTCTTCATAAATATCATAGGAAGTAATTTTCGCATACACGTATAAAAAATAATTTCATAATTAACTTTTATATAAGAGTCTTAAATATATTAATAGGAGTAATGTATCATTTTCTTACTTTTGTTAAATAAAATAATTTCATGTCTTATAATTGTATAATCAACTTTTGTATATTTTTGTGAGTCTAATAAGGCCCTTTTAGTTATCAATATATATATTCTTTAGATATTTACCACATCCCTTTTACTTAAATAATCTTTTTTCTAAAATATACATCCCTTAGCCAAATAAATTAACCTATGTTTGAATGGACAACCGCAAGTTAGCGGATCCTTTAGGGTGTCTTACCCCTTCCCTTTAGGATAATAAAGAATCCTTACTCAGAATCTTATTTAGTTTCACAGACCATTAAATGGAGTTAATGCTGACTTTAATCAGTTAGTATTTAGGTGTCCTAATTCACCCAATTAATTAGGTGGCGACTCCCTTAAACATTTTAAACATTTATTTTTACATTTTTGGGGAGGATAACCATTCCGTCGCGCATTCAAGCCTGAGAGTTCAAAATCGGGTGCAACAGCATGGCGACTCCGCTGGGGACTTTAGGTTCTTAACCATAACAAACATAGGTTAACTTTTGAGCTTCGTTTTTTCTTTATTTTTCTTATTTGCTTAATTGCTTATTTTGTGTTTCACACTTATTTGCTTTTATGTTTTGCCTAAACTATTCTGCTTTACATATAAATATTTGCATATTGCCTTAACTGCTATTTGTTACTGCTTTCCTTAAACTGGCATTCCGTTCATATTTCTTCCACTCTGAAAAATTCACACTATCACACACTACATGCGAGGTGCGCTGGGTGCATCAGCAAAATTCTTTCTTCAAAATCCAAATTTAGGAGAGTCGGTAATATACGTGGAGTGTCCGGTCTAACCGGTGGCCGCGTAGCCTTCTCGCTCGAGTTGTCGCTCAGAACCTTGCGTCTAGTAAAGCCAAATCTTAGAAAACTCAGGATAGAGCTATACCGCCCCTTATTTTAAGGCATGCATTTATCCTAGGTGGGTCGGTCCTTGGTATCGACACCACAATTAGGAAGCCCGCCCAATTGTCGAAGGGTTTTTCACGACCCAACGACCAAATGACATATTATGTGCTCGTGATATTGATGGGCGAATCCGAGCCTAAACGTGACATGCTAGCATTGGAAATTTTGTATTTACTTTTGGTTTTATGTAAAGGATGAGCAGTATTCCAACAATCCCCGAAATCAGAATGGTGAGTGGTGTCCCGACAAAGTTAAAGATTTGGTGGGAGAATTTCGACGGCAGCAGCAAAATGACCATCAGAAGCAAATTAGGTTGTCTCATGGCTTTGTTTGACATCGCTCCAGACCAGCATATAGTTAGGGCTTTGATTCAGTTCTGGGATCCGGATAGGGCAGTGTTCAGATTT
Source organism: Przewalskia tangutica (assembly GCA_029844215.1). Taxonomy (NCBI): domain Eukaryota; kingdom Viridiplantae; phylum Streptophyta; class Magnoliopsida; order Solanales; family Solanaceae; genus Przewalskia; species Przewalskia tangutica. The sequence goes on along the minus strand of CM056724.1, from coordinate 44,249,720 downwards.
CAAGACTTCGAACTCACTCCCACGTTGGAAGAAATCAACTACTTCACAAGCCTAGCTTACCAAGACAGAGGACAAATCATCCCTTATAGTCAATCTGGAAAGAGATTCTTGCATTACATGGGCCTAAAAAACACAAAGGAACTCCGTTGTTTTGAAAATAATTGGGTTCCCCTAGATTATCTGTACGAGAGATATGGTCGCCAAGATAGCTATCCGTCGTTTAGAAAGGAATTCTCTTGCAGCCTGGGACAGTGGAAAACTAGACGACATACCGCGTTCGCTGTCGCTCTGTTAGGCACTCTAGTGTTTCCACTCGAGCATGGACGAATCAACACATGCATATGCTCTGTGACCCGAATGGTTTTGAAGGCATTAATGGCACGCAACTTACTTTGGTCCCGTGATCCTGGCCGAGATATTTGAGCCACAGGAAAATGCAAGCGAAGAAACCAATTTCTTGAGGATGCAATCTCATCTTGCAAATGTGGGCCATGGAACACTTTTATCAGCGATCAAATATGACAGACATTTGTTTTAGCAATGATTATAGAATTGTGAGTTTTTACGACAGGATGAAGCGATTCGTATCACCGGTCGGTACTAGAGATTGGTATGAATTTCTGGCGTCCCGCACTAGCAACCAAGTACAATGGAGGTACCCACTGCTATCCCGTGTCAACAAGGCTTATGTAAGGCAAAAGCGTTATTACATCGAGCTCGTGGACTAAAGGGACTTGACCATATGCTCCATTCGTGTACTCGCCGATTTGGTCAAGAACAGGTGATCCCTCTCCGATCGGACATGAAGGATTCGGAGGTCGTGTTTGGGGCTAATTGCACTTTCCCAGAAAGAAGCAAATCCTTGATGAATGGAACAACGTTGAGAAAATAGATGTCAAATATGAGCAAGCGAAGTGCGCGAATACTATGCATGGTTCAAGGAAGATTGTGGCGATCAGAGTCGAGGAAGGCAAGCGGGTTTCGAGGATATCAACATGACCAATTGGGTAGAGTATGTAGATTAGAGAGCGCCATCTCCCGAGGCGTGAGATCAACTACAAAATATCATGCAATATTTGGAAAGCGAAGCGAGGGCCTAGCAACACCATTACACCACCACCGCATTCTCCATCAACATAATGTAGCATTAGGGATAATCTTTAATTTTGACATTTCTTTGTTGCAATTTAATTTTGGCTTGTTCCCCCCAATAAAAGCATCCGATGGCTCGGACCAATCCATCATTATCTCATATATGACGCTTAGACTTACCTCTGGCATAATAGAGGCTCCTTGCATATTAGGACGCGCTTTAATATACTATGTTTGAAGCTTTATTGTGTGCCCATATGTTATGCTATTCTATTTGATGCTAACACATGTTTTGGATAAAAGGATTTTTGCTGTACTACTCCCCTTATCGGCTGGTTTGTGTTGGCAAGCGCTGGTTGAGCACCCATATTTCACAAGATGCAAAGCACGAGCAATGAATGATTCAGGGGCAAACGAACAGGATGGCTTGGGACTCATTGCCATTCAACGAGAGGAACCAGAAACATCAGAAAGGGGAAATACCACATCTTCCGATGAATACCTTGCTCAAGTACTGCAACAAATGGCGGTCATGCAAGCGGAAATGGATAGACTCCGAGACATTACTAAACTATCCATAAGCCTCAATGCACAACTACCCACACTTCCAAACTCACCATCTTTTCGACGCCATCCCAACACTGACGGATAACTCACAACCCCAATCCACAATGACAACACACCTCGCCGTAACCGCGGCCTCCCAATCCACAACACAACAACACACCTCTTCGTAACCCACAAACCATAAATGACCCTAACGTACATACCGCGGCCCAGATTATACAAACCACCTTACGCCGAGACAACCTACCTACTCAACTCGGCCGCGATGACATACCATAATAAACCATACGGATCACCTATATATGTGACCCATGCCCCACATCTCACACCCGTACCTATACCTTCCCCGGAGTTTGCTCGATATGAAGAGATGGAGAAGAGGACAAGAACCGGGATAGATGAAAACATGGCCAGAGAAATCCATGATTTGAAGAAAGCTTTTAAGAGCCTTCAGATGGACAAGGGCCATGAGGACTAAATACGAGGATTTATCATGCATCCGGCGTCGAGCGCGTCGGGTATAAGGTACCAAAGTTTGACATGTTTGATGGCAAAGGTAATCCTCGCGCACATTTGAGATCCTATTGCGACAAGTTAGTGGGTGTGGGAAGGGATCAATCATCATGAAGTTGTTTATTAGGAGCTTGACTGGAGAAGCCTTGGATTGGTATACTAGCCAGGATCCAAGAAAGTGGCGTAGTTGGGGGGCGATGGCACAGGACTTTGTGGACAGATTCAGATTCAACACGTAACGTCCTTGATAGATTCTACCTCGTGAAATTGGAGAAAAAGTCGATAGAAACTTTCGGGGAATATGCGATGAGGTGGAAGTGCAGCGGCGAAGAAGTACCGCCGATGGAAGAAAGCGAAATGACAACATTGTTTGTACAATCCTAAAGGACCCAGCATACTATGAGAGGTTGATCGGCGTTATTGGGCCTTGATTTTTACGAAGTAGTAAAAATGGGAGATTTTGTGGAAGAGGGAATCAGAACAGGTAGGATCACGAATCTGGCTGCTTTGCAAGCAACAAGCAAAACAATACAATCAGAGTCGATGGGAGGGATGAATAAGAAGAAAAAGGATAGAGCAGCCCTTATCATGACGGTGCAACAACACAAAATGAATCGAACCCTGACATACCAACCCCAAACATACCAACCCCAAACATACCAACCCCAAACATACCAAACTCCCACATTCCAAAACCCTCCCTATGACCACTTTAGCCAAAATACTTCCACATACCATCAACCTTCACCTGTCTACACGCCACGATACTCTGACCACGGGCGTTCGCCCACACAAATCCTCGCACAAACCGACCAGCATACCGCCCCCACAACAATACCACGCACAAAACACACAGACCCGAACCAACACCGAGAGAGGCCCACAAAACCATACACCCGTTGGTGAACCATACTCCCAACTATATGAAAGGCGAAGCCGTGGTTTTATACAACCAATCGGCGAAATCCTAATCCACTCCTACCATGGCATGATGAGAATAAGCATTGTGCATACCACTCTGGAAGCGTCGGGGACACGTCTGAGATAGTTGTTATGCTTTGAAAAAGCAGAATTGAGGAGCTAATCGGAGAAGGAGCTATTCGGTTGAAAGAGCCTTCCCTAATGTCAACAACAATCCGCCAAATCATGACAATCTTTGGCGTGCACATGATCACCTTTGATGATGTATGCGATATGGAAGGACTATCGTGCAATCGAGGAGAAAGAGGCGGGGATCTTGACCACGTTGCCCGTGTGATTCTTGCGAGTCGAGCGCGTTGGAAGTAGAGTTAGTCGTCATAAGCCTCGATGTCGGTCTTAGTACGAGGATGGAGCCATTCGATCAAACAACATAATGAGGGTAAGCGAAACATGTGGTAGAAGTTGTTGCGGCGGGGTGACGAGTCGGACAACGTTACTCATCCGCAGAAGTATCGCGAAAGACGCCTTGAGAAAAAAGGCGTGGTGAACGAAGTAGAGAATTTTGGAGAAGAATGCCTACTGAGACTATTCCATTGTAGAAACGGTTGAATAAAACACGGACAAATTTCTCTATTGTCCGATTGATGAATTAGTGAACCACCGAATCTCTTTGATGGAGGTTTTGAAAGAGGCTCGTGTGCGGTAGGGCTGGCGATGAAAACTTCTCGACCGATCGGGCAAATTAAAGAGGTGCAAAGATAATCTTCCATGAGTGAATTACCTCCTGAGGGTCGATGTCATAATAAGACATTGAACATAACAGTCAAGTGTGCTAATAGGTTTATCTCTCGAGTCTTGATTGATGGGGGGTCAGCTGTTAATGTATGCCCTTTGAATACTCTTCGAACTTTAGGAGTCAACATTGGGAAACTCCGTGAGAGCTACACATGAGGTAAAAGGTTTCGATGGAACCACGAGGAGCATCGCAGCGAGGCGACTTGACACTTCTGATTGGGCGCAGAGTTCGAGATAGAATTCCAGGTATTGGACATATCCACATGCTACAATTTATTACTCGGTAGGCCTTGGATCCACACGGTCGGAGCCATCCCTTCCACTTTGCATCAAGTTTTGAAATTCATCTGGAATCATCATGAAGTTGTGGTTGAGGGAGACAAAGACAACACTGCTAACACCAAAGGGGCAATTCCAGTCATCGAGAGTATGGAGAAGCTGGATGAATCTGTTTACCATATGAACAAGATCGTAGATGTCAGCAAGGCTAAAGGAATGCAACTACCCCGCACTCCCAAAATGGTGGCCCGAGAGATGCTAAGAAATGGTTTCGAGCAGTCGAGGACTTGGACCAAAATTAGGAGGAATCATGAGCCGATTCACTGCCGGAGAAGAAGGACACTTTTGGCCTCGGATATCGACCACCTTGGATGAGATGTTGTTATTTGATCACAGAAAGAAGGGTGAGTCTCATCTGCCAAGACTTGTTCCACCTCTGAATCATTCATTTGTCAAAGCATGTACTGCTCAGCTACCAGAAGAGGAGGATGACATTCTTGCGGAGGGACTTCAAGGCCTTTTCATTTCTGAGGAAGAAGCAGAGTGTCATGCGATTTTGGAAGATTACACGGATGACCAGACCATCTGGAGTGCAGAGCCAGGAGATGTCTTGAGAAACTGGACTTGTACCCCAACACTATTTTTTCACGAGTCTGGGTAGAATTAATAATTAGTCGTTTTTTAAAACAATTCAATTCGTATTTTTAATTTGAATTATGCGAACATTTTTTATGAGTTTATTTCCCTTTTGAAGTTTTAATGACAAGTTATGTTTTAATCAACGTCTTTTATTCCCTTTCTTTCAGCATACAAAATAATATACTTGTCGATAATGAAAATGTGACATGTCATGAAACAAGCGAACAAAGTCAGAACCGCGAAAATAATCCAACAGAACCCGAAGGAAATTTTCCATTAGAAGAATTAACGGAAGAGTTAGGAAAGATCGAGGATAAGCCGAAACCTAATCTAGATGAAACAGAAACAGTAAACCTAGGAGATGATAAAGTCGTCAGGGAGACGAGGATCAGCGTTCACTTGAATACCGCACAGAAAGAGGATTTGGTGGCTTTATTGAAGCAGTATGTCGACATATTCGCTTGGTCTTATGATGATATGCCAGGGCTGAGCACGGACATCGTTTCTCATAAGTTACCCATTGAACCATCCTGTCATCCAGTGAAGCAAAAACCAAGGAAAATCAAGCCGGATCAGAGTTTGAAAGTCAAGGAAGAGATCTCCAAACAATTGGACGCGAAGGTCATTCGGGTAGCAAGATACCCTACTTGGTTAGCCAATGTTGTGCCAGTAACAAAGAAGGATGGTAAGATACGAGTTTGTGTCGATTACAGGGATCTCAACAAGGCAAGCCCCAAAGATGATTTTCCCCTTCCGAACATTCATATACTCATCGACAACTGCGCGAAGCACGAGTTGCAGTCGTTTGTCGATTGTTTCGCCGGGTACCATCAAATCCTAATGAACGAAGAAGATGCAGAGAAGACAGCGTTCACCACTCCGTGGGGGGTATATTATTATCGAGTCATGCCGTTTGGACTTAAAAACGCAGGTGCCACTTACATGAGAGCCATGACCACCATTTTTCATGATATGATCCATAAGGAAATTGAAGTCTACGTGGATGACGTCATTGTCAAATCACGGAGAGCTATGGACCATTTGGTCCATCTGAAGAAGTTTTTTTAGCGATTGAGGCAATACAACCTGAAGTTGAATCCAACAAAGTGTGCCTTTGGTGTCCCAGCGGGAAAATTATTGGGTTTCATTGTGAGCAGAAGAGGAATAGAGTTGGATCCTTCGAAGATAAAGGTCATTCAGGGACTACCTCCTCCGAAAAATCGCAAGGAAGTGATGAGTTTTCTCGGTCGTTTGAATTATATCAGCAGGTTCATAGCACAATCAACAGTGATATGCGAACCAATATTCAAGTTGCTAAAGAAGGACGCTGCCACTAAATGGACATTGGAGTGCCAACAAGCCTTTGACAAAATCAAAGAGTATCTGTCAAATCCGCCGGTCTTGGTGCCTCCAGAACCCGGGAGGCCTTTGCTGTTATACTTATCCGTATTGGAAAATGCGTTCGGATGTGTGTTAGGACAACATGATGAGACGGGAAGGAAGGAACAAGCAATATACTACTTGAGTAAAAAGTTCACGCCTTATGAAGCTCGTTACACAATGCTGGAACGCACGTGTTGTGCCTTGACTTGGGTCGCACAAAAATTCAGACATTATTTATCCGCATACACCACCTACCTCATTTCGAGGATGGACCCGCTCAAGTATATCTTTCAAAAGCCTATGCCTACTGGAAAACTTGCAAAATGGCGAATCCTCTTAAGTGAATTCGACGTATATGTCACCCAAAAGCGATCAAGGAAAGCATTAGCAGATCATCTCGCGGAGAATCCGATGAAGCGAGGAATATATCCATTCGGACCTACTTTCGGATGAAGAAGTGATGTTTGTAGGAGAAGACATTGTTATACCGTATTTCCGAGTATATGCGTGAGGAATACGTCTAAAAGGTTGGCCTTAAAGTTAGCCTTGGGCGTTTTTGTACCTGACTCACTAAAAGAATCGTTTTTCGACGAAAGCGTTTCCACGACTTTCGTAGGGAAAATTCCGGCTATGCCATTGCTAATTTTGCGGATTTTTAGAGGCGAAACATTTTGGACCAACGGGAGGCGACATGGCACCCTCGTTGGTGGACAGATAAATCGCCCATTTGGGCGAATTGAAGAAACCATGGCACGTTTTTGTGCCTTGTGCACAAGTCAAGGAGTTGGTAGGATATTTGTGTATAGTTAATCCTCACCCTACACTTGCCTTGCACTTGTCTTCATCTTGGCCGTTGGTTGGCGAGGCTTGAGCTATAAATACCCCTTAGAGATGAAGAGTTCTTCATCCACAAAGTTATCTTCCAAGTCTTGAAAAAATCCTCTCTCTCCCTTAGCCTTTCGTCCAACACCTCCCCTGAGTGAGTTTGGCGAGGGCTACCACTGCTGGCGAAATCTACCCCTCCCTTGGTAGAAAAGTTGTCTTCTAGTATCGTTATAATGCCCAAAATACCTAGCCCAAATCCCATAGTACTTAGTAGAAGTTGTGAAGAACTTCAGGGTTTCTTAGACTCTGGGAGCGCATAACTTAGGAGCTAAACCTTGCTCGGTAGCGACTTTATCTAGGATATTTTGGGCTTACAGGGTAACTAATCCTAACCTCTTTTGAATTAGAGAATACATCTGTAGTAGTATTGAATAAGTATTAAATACTTAGAAGGATATCACAGAATAGAATTGAACTATTACCACAGTAGAAGGGTTTAAAGAAGAATAATCAAATCAGTACTTACATAGAATTGTTTTCTGATGAACTTATATAGCTCACGGGTAGAGAGTCTTGCCCGACTTTCCGTAGAATTGTGAACCCTCTGTTTAGAATGACCTTGAGTAGTCTTTGATAGATGTCTGTGACTATTATAGGTGACTCTCTGCGCGACATATTGACTTGGCGGTGGTTTTATTTGAGAAGGTATGTGATTCTTCCTAAAGCATGATATTTTACAATATATAGTACGGTGAGGCGTACATGTGTTAATCGAATAATAACTACGGCAATGTCTTTGACTTAAGCTGAATAATACTTACGTGAATGCCTCACGCTTAAGCACGAATAACAAAGAAGCTAGGCATTTCAAAGAATCTTGAATCATTTTTAAGAAGATAAATATTTGGTTTTAAAACAAAAGCTTAAGAGTTATACTAGCTTTATGGGAAGTTAGGTATAACAACTTAAGAAAGATAAAATGAATCATTTACTTGTTTGTTTATAAAAGCCTTGTATTGATTTACATTAAGTGTAGTAAGATTTGTGTGATAAGTAGACATATTATGATGCTACAGGTTAGTGTCTTGAAATCTTGTGTAAGGGGTCATTCTTTGCTGTGCTTACGTTGCTAACCGGTAAGTCAGTTGTCTTTATTGTATCACCTACCCTCGATCGTTATCACAGGGCTTGCCCTTGACGCGTCTATCGGCTTTATGCGCGGTGTGAGACTATGCGGGCAGCGGTATGCTCGAGATTGATCATTCGGGTGTTTAGCACGATGCGGGGATTCCTATGCGGTCTGTTGAGACTATGCGGTCTTTTGAGGCTATGCGAGTGCGGGAGCTTAGGCGGATCTGGGGTTAGCTGCCCCGACGCGGGAATACCTCATGCGGTGCATGTGTGACCTATGCGAGTGCGGAAGTCGAGGACTAGGCACGCAGAATGATACTATGGGCGATTGGCCTTGCTTGATCATTCGCGGCCTAGAATAGACACATTCTGATTTTCTATTATTGTTGTTATTTGTGATGTGCACTATGTGCAATTGGCCGATTGTATTTGTGAAAAGGTTTTAAATACTTTGATTTCATTTGATTCTTTATAGTTTCACATACTTGGTACTGTTATCTTGACCTCGCCTTGGGGCTGCGTTCATCTGCGGTAAGGCAAGCAGTGCTAGATCCGCGTCCTTAGGATCTCTACGTTGGTGTCGGGAGCTCCATCTCTTAGGAGGCTCTACTCTTTGGTATGATCTCCTGTTGTAGATAGTTTTATCTGATCGAGGGTATGGCGGAACCTGTCCGCCATAGTTGTATTTTTCCTTAAGTGCATGAGTCGTATTTATGCGATGTCGGATGTAGCGCTAAACCTTGTTTATATATATATTAGAAAGCGACGTTTGTTCACATAAAGCGTGTCTTATTTTATAAAGCATTTCATGTCTTGTTTTATATTTCATTGATTACTACGATGTATGACTACTTGGGTGCCGGTAAGGCACGATTCACGGGCCGGAATGGGTCGTGACAAAAGTGGTATCGAGCGATTAATCATCGGAAAGTGTCTGAGGCCGTATCTAGTAGAGTCTTGATTATCGGTGTGTTGTGCACCACACGATAATCGAGAGGCTATAGGATATTTAGGATTGGTTTCCATTCTTCATTACGAGATCGTGCTTTAGAGTGTGTTATAGGTTGGACCCTCTAACGTATTCCTTTCGTATGCTGATTATGCCTCGCGTAAAGGCAACCGGGCCCGAA